>OY282590.1:18268803-28268803 GCA_958298965.1 Chrysolina haemoptera | reverse complement strand
TAGGGGCAAACCTCTATTGCGATATCTGAGGCAGTAAAACGGTCAAACTTGAAGCCAAACATATTGAGGTTTTTCAGGCTGAAGAAGATACGGACCCGCTAATCATCACTATACAGCTGTCAGAAAGGCCTCTGATTTACAGGTCGTGGTTTTTGGAGACGACGTAGACATTTTGGTCATCCTCACTGGTCTCAGGGGTCCAACACCAGGTATTCTATAAGGTGTAATCTAATCTCTTGTACGTTCGTGAAGGACGGGTGTATAATGCAATTTTATAACGAATGGCAGGTGTGAAAAATTGAAAAAAAAAATGTGGAAAGTTTAAATTGTGTTCATCGAAATTTTGGGAACCGCTGTTCGCCGAACGTCAGCTGACCGGAACAGAGCCGCAATAATACTGGAACTGCCGGATGGAAGAAACTGTGTATTTACGAACTACGGTTTCCAAGATTTTCCGAGTTTTCCAACAAAATTTAAAATTTCCATAATTTTTTTTCGAATTTTTCACACCTGGAATTCGTTATAAAATGGCATTATACGCCCGTCCTTCACGGGAGTGCAAGAGGTTAGATTACACCCTGTATATCTAAGTATGAAAGAGGCAAATTGCCACCACCTCAACATCTGCAAACAGTCAACTCATTCCTTCCACCCACGCCTTCAGTGACTGTGCTTCCACCTTGTACTTCTTCGAAAGAGGTAAACTCAAGTTGCTCCAGATACTACAGAAACATTCTGCAGTTTTTTCTAATCCAACTGCGACACCTGCCCAAGCAGCTGAAGCAACGGAGAAAATCTTCATTGAGCTGAATGGTGGGGAAAAATCCAGTCAACCCCTCATTGACCTGCATCACCAGCTTCTCACGAAGGCTGCAACAAAGACCAGTTTTAACTTGACCAGACTTCCTCACCCGCAAGATGTTGGTGCAGCAGTGGCTGGCAATGCTCTTGAATGGGGATGGGTTGTTATAGAATAAATGTTCACTCCACTGACTCATATCAGATAGGTTGTTGAAGATATACAGACTGTATGATGAATCCTGAAAATTATCTTAAAATTTTCACATCAGGAAAATTTATCGAGTTTTGAGAAGCTGTATCTTGGAAACTATTAATCCAACCAAGTCCATTCTGATATCATACCAAAGCATATTTCACCTAGTTTAAAAATGAATGGTAGGGTCTTTGTCGAAAACATGCTTCTTCATAGTCACAATGGGACAAAACCAAAATAAGTGCACAAATTTAAGTTTTTGAGATATTCAAAAGTGATCCGGGGAGCTGTCGAGGTCGAAAACTTGGATTTTACATCTGTCACATTCCATACAAGAAAAAAAAAGGAACCTGATATCACCATTCAATGCAACTTAGGATGGCGTATGTAACAGATTCGTAACAAATTTTCTCTCGAGACCAGAATCATGAAGTAATTGTTGACTACACAAAAATGTGTGGGAATTGGCGAACTCTCTATAAAGCAGTACGCGCTCTAAATCCGCTCGACTCGGATCGGCACGGAACGGGTCGGATCGGCATGACGGTTACCCGCGCTCTGATTCGACTAGCAACTAGTTCTCACGGCCGTAGTCGAGTCGAGTCGAACGGTCTCTGCCGTTCCGATCTGAATGATTGCGCGGAGGTATATTGAAATAGGAACAATGCAAAACGTTTGACAATGCCGTGCCGTGCCGATCCGAGTCGAGCGGATTCAGTGCGCGTACTGCTTAAGGCAAGGGCCTTAAGGTATACAGAAGACATCTTATCGGCAAAAAATCTGGCGGAGGAATTTTCAAAAATGGTGAGTGCGCCAAAATTCAATTATTGGTGGATGTCATACAAATATCCAATTTCTATCAAAATATCCAATGTATCGACTACATGACTTGAAATAAAACTAAACTATCATTATACCTTTCAAGGAGTGCGGTAGTTGGAGTCGAAATCCATAGTCCGGTGGCAAGGGAGGGTTTTCGTAGCCGATGAAGTGCGACGGGTTTACCAAAGTTATTCTTATGTATTTTGACCCGCTGAATTTTTAAAGGGTAATAAGTCGGAAAATTGTTATGGACGATTTTCCGAAGGAAATCGAAAAATTGATTTTTTCTAAAAACAAATGACGTCATAATATTTTGCATAAAATTCTCTACAAAAAGAGTATCTACAAGTTTTTCTCCAAAATGCACCGTTTTCACCAGGAATTTCCTGGCTTTTTACAGTTTAAAAATCCCGAAGGACAGGTAGCACGCTGGATGGTGCGACTTCAAGAATTTGATTTCGACATCAAACATCGAGTAGGAAGCAGTTACAAGAACGCTGATGCACTATCACGGAGACCATGTCCAGACGACTGCTCACAATGTCGTCGACCACGGTGGTTGACGATGACTGGCAAGATGACAGATTCCAGAAAGACCCAGACCTTGGTCTGATCATCGGCTGGAAAAAAAGCAACCGAAGACCATCATGGCAGGAAGTCGCACGCTATTCTCCAGTGAATAAATCATGCTGGAGCTGGGCCCAATGGAATTTTCTTACGTTGGAAAATGGGGTCTTGAAACACATGTTGGAGTCCGAAGATGGCGGAGAGGAAAGACGCCAGACAGTGGTATCCAAGTCCAGGAGACAGGAAAAGATCCGAGAAGTGCATGACGTAATCACCGGAGGACATCTGGGAGTGACGAAGACTCGGCAAAAACTGAGAGAACGGTTCTATTGGCCCAATTGTCAAGCCAACGTTGAGGAATGGTGCAAGAAGTGTGCCGTACACACTGCCAGCAATGGACCTCGAACACGACCTAAGGCTCCGATGCATCAGTATGACGTAGGCAGCCATTTGGATGGATTACAATAGATATCGCTGACCCGTTTCCCAAATTTGATCATGAAAACGAATATATCTTCGTGGCAATAGAATATTTCAGCGAATGGGCAGAAGCTTCCTACGCCCTACCCAATCAGGAAACCATTACCGTCGCAGATGTCTTGATGCCAATTAGGTGTCCCATTGGAACTGCATTCGAACCAAAGCAGGAAAATGTTGGATATTCGAGAAATCAGAACAACAGCTCTACACATACAGTCCGACGGAATAGTAGAATGCATGAATAGAGCAATAAATCGCCACCTGTCCAAGGTAGTCTCTGCCCATCAAAGAGACTGGGACCAGTATCTTCACCTCTTCCTGATGGTTTATCGTTCAGCAGTGCACGAGTCAACCGGCCAAATTCCTGCAAGTATTATTATGGGACGAGAGCTACGACTGCCTTGTGACTTGGTTTAAATATCGAGAGTGCCAGCAATCGTATGAAGAGGACCTATGACATCAACGCAGGTGCTAGAAGATTCAAGACCGGTGACCTAGTCTGGCTGTAGAACCCTAAGCGTCGCCGTGGTTTCTCACAGAGTTCTCTTCAGAGTTCGTGGGAAGGTCCATACAAGATCATAAAAACAATAAATGATCCAAAAGCCACCCTGAAAGCCGATTGAAAATAAATAATAGCCCAGTGATTCTCTTTAGTGTTGAAATAAATAAACGTATTGTTATTATATACTTGCTAATAAATTATTTTAGAGTGGAATTGTGATAATTCTTCACACTATTTTAGTTTTTGTTATAATCATCACATAATTTTAGTCCCGGCCAATTTATATTTATTTATTTATTTATAAATCATTCTACAGGTTACACTTCGACAAACCTAGCTAAACATGTGAAATTGCGCGTATTTTCATGTTGAGTGCCTTATCACTAGATATATCATGGACTATAGTCCGTGGTGGGACGAGTGCCCATCATGTTTTCTTGTTTTCAGCTAGGTGAGTAGAACTGTACATCCAACCACGAACTCGTCTCTAAATAATCTGACCAATCACAAACCAAAACAACTTGTATTTTTGCAAAAACACTAACTGTATTTCAATTCTGATTGGTATATCAGCGTTGGTGTTTTCAACGATGTAGCCATGGATGGCAAAGCAAAGTTTGAGGGTTTGACATATCAAATATTCTTTTAGATAACTTTTCAGCATGGAAACGCTCAACATTTTCCTATCAGCACGGTGGAGCTCGAAAAACGGACACCCTGTTGTATTCAACATTCTCTTGATATAACTGATGAGATGTACTTCCGAATAGGCATCCGTAGTCTCATCTTGAACTGATGAATGCATTGTGTATGTTTTCAATACAAATTGGTCGAAGAAATCTCTCGAGATTCTAGCTATAAATCCATACATCCCATTTGCAACAGAAAAAGTAGATGTGGTACAATGGAGATTACTTAACTTCCGCCATCAAAGAATTTCAATCAACGAGTATTAAGTTTATGTTCAAAACAGTTTATACTATAATAGGTAATTCAAAATTCATAAATTTATAATCAGAATTAATGCATTTTTTCAATAAGGTGAATAAACCCTGATAATTCAGTAATTGCGTCAATCAATGTGCCGTGATTGTCGTGACGGTGGGGCGTTCCCTTCTCAACTAAAAGTGCGTGGGTTCAAATCTAAGCATGGTCCCCGGTCCCGTGTATGACATCACATTTTGAAAGATGAGGGCTGCGTCTTCTCTAGCACATGCGTATGAGCTATTCTGGTTAATGTTTTTGTTTTCTAAAAGAAAATATTTTTTTTAAGATTTCTCAAGTGTCATTACTACTAATTGTCTTTCTGCTGCTATTTTGGCATGGAACACAAGACTTCTAAGGAAATGAAGAAATTTTTAACAAAATAATGTTGTGTCAGAAATATCTATAAAATACACTGTTTGGCAGTAATCTATTTGAAATTGGTTTCATTGAATGTTTTCAACCAACTGTTATATTTAATAAATTAATCGACTTACCTAAGGAAGATTAATCTAAGTTACTTGAACTCTGGATCTGTAATGTTCACCACACTTCATCCCTCCCATCACTATAATTCTCAAAACACGAACGATCTACTTTTTTTTCCCACACCAAAGTAATGGATGACTCATGGAGGTATGGAGCAAGAAAAGGGTTTTTTGTTGTTTTTTTGCCAGAGGAAAAGTGAAGTAATTGATATTACTCCTAAACTATTGATTTCTATTTTGGAAACAATTTGTCCCTGCAATGTTGGTGTCTGCATGGAATTAAGTTCCAGTAAACCTCTGAATAAGGAGAAATTTTTTTAAACATTTTGCCAGAATCCCAGAATCTCTGGCAGTAGTTGGCATGTTCGTAATTTTAATTTTTCAGGTGTGATGAACTTCCCAATAAAACAGTCCGTCTTACCGGACCTGAAGCTAACATTTGAACGAATATTAAACATGATTATTTCCCTCATCTGTCAAAATGTATTCGCTGATAAACCCGCTTCGTTCCTTTTGCGAATAAAGCGCATGGTCCTTCTTGACAGTTGCCTGAATGTATGCAACACATTTCACAAGTCGTGTGACATATTGCTGTAAATAATTATGTTCATTAATTTAATAAAAATAATTATATACGTTGTGGAATAAATGTTATTGGTTAATTGACATATTTGGGAAATAATCTGATCCAATATGACTCCACCGTCGTTTATCAAATCGAATAAATTTTGGAATTTCCACTCAAATATTTTTGTTTTAGAAAATTCATCTCGTTAAATTCGAAGATTTATGTTCAAAGAATAAAACCCGAGAGCTTTTAAGCTCGAGGGTTTCATTCAGAGCATAAATCTCCGAATTCAACTTGATAAATTTTCAAACAAAATCGTTTTCGTTGAAATTGAAAAATGTGTTCGCTGATAAACGAGGTCTTGTTATATTACCCCCGAATATATCGATTATAAAACCAATAACTTATATATTTTCTCCCCGCCTACGTACGAACTCTCGATCTACAATGTCTGTGGTTCCAAGTGAATTAACAACTGCATCAATGCCCATCGCTTCCTATTAAGCGTCAGTTTCCGAATTTCAACTCCTTTCTTGTCAAATTATTTGTGAAAATTCCACAACTCGCCTCGAAATTCTTTTAACCGATTTCCTTTCAGTCCTCTGAAATTATCATAACAAATTGCTCTGTCTGGTGGTTTTATCTCCGTGGGGGCGGTTTCGTCTATTCTTTTATTCAATGATCGCAGATAGTTTGAGAAATGTACAGGTTGGCACAACGTTAATGCGACAAGAGGATTATGGGTGATCATATCAGATCAATCGAATTAAAATATGTTTCATTGTCTAAAAAACATGATTTTTTTTTAAATATACAATATAAATGAATGAAAATGAAAAAATAACTTGCTATGGAAATCCTTGTAGGCTACATCCTTTCCAAGTTCTTCTGGAGAGGCTAAATGGACAACATACAGAATTGTGCATATTGCTGGTTGCAAACAATAGGCTTATACGAAGCTAGGTAGACTGCTGGCTGACATCTAAAGTCACAGCATTCTGGAAATGACCTTCGATATGATGCCTCCAACAGTCAACTATGACCTGCTTTATAACATTCTAATTCCAGGTATAAACGAAGGGGTCCTTCAAAAGGAAGGAACTAATAAGTGCAGACATTGTTGGTTCACAGAAGGTTGAAAAGCACCCCTCAGGCGCTGGGAAAGGTGTTTAGAGTAGTGGACATAGGGGAGAGATTTGGATTTGCCTAGGGTCCTATGCTACCGTATTCCAGATGTGCTGAGAGATTGGAGGAAACCAACCTCACACACGAATCAATCAATATTCAGGCGACTTCCAAAGCACATGTCCAGTGCCCACCTTAAAGGAAGATTCAACAATCTATCTCTGGTGGTCACTATGGCATGGGAGGCAATAAAGCCGCAGATTTTTTTGCGAAAAAGGAGGTCGCAAAATATTTAATCGAACCAGAACCTGCACTTGGCATTCATTCAAGTGTTGCCAAACAAACACTGAACAATGAATACTTGGACTGCAATACAATTATCAGACTTCTGGCATAACTTACCAGGATTGGTTCATCCTTCGAAAAATGTCACCAAACAATTGTTAAGACTCAAGTAGGGATGACTCATGTTATCTACCAGATCCCTTAATGGTCACTTTTGTCGTAATCACCACATGTCTTAATCATCACTGTCGGAAAATCTGGAATTCGTCTTTGTCTTGAAGATGATGGAATAGCAGAGCATATACTTTGTCCCTGCCCCTCCACAGACAGAATCAGGTTTTTGGTGTTCGACATAGCCCCACTCTTGCCATCAGACCTGAAAGACCAGTCACCAGAGTAACTTGTGAAAGAGGGGTCCGCAAAAGGTAATATCGGACCAGAACTTACACTTGACATTTCTTCAAGTATTGCTAAATAAACACTGACTATCTGTCAGCATTCCCGTTGAAAAGAGGGTGTTTCTCTTTTGGAAATCCAACACAATGTGCCGAGACAATGTAAGAGATCATAATGCTGGGGATGCAAACTAGATACCTTAACACGTGAAGAAAACATCATCTGATAAATTCTGGTGCAGCAGAAACTGCTCCAGAGCAGTCGATTTCAAGCAGGTAAATTAGTGCCCTCAGACCAGATCGGAATATGTTGAAGCAGGAAACATCTGCAAGGAGACAAGTAAATCTTTGAAAAAGGCTTACAATGCCACGATACGATCTATGTTCGTTGAGTGACCCAACGTGTGCCGGTTCCCTTGTCAAAGACGTAGAAATAAATTTCACTTCCATCTCATTTCCTGACAAATCGGACCAGTTCTGGAATATTGCTCCCATATATGCAGTGCGGCAACCAAACACACATAGGAACTTTTCGATTCTGTCCATAGGAGAGCCATTCGTCTCGACGGTGATACTTGGCTCACAACTTTCTGCGTTGTGTAGGGAAATAGCATTTCACCCCTAAAATAACGTTTTCAAAATGTCATTTCTTTCCTTAAGGCTTTTTTTACTTTTCCCCGGTCACGAGACTTCTGTAGCAATAACTTCAAATTCACACCGTCGGAATCCTTTCCTAATGAAGAACACGTTTTGAATCTCATATTATAGCATCGAATCGCCAGCCTGAAAATTACCAAGTTTCTCTCTACTTTGCTCTGCCATGACTGGAATGGTTTTTTATCTTATTACAACACTTATCACTGATGTTTGTTTGAAGGGGTTAGACGATGATGTAACTTGAGTACATTGATTTCGGTCTTATAATTTGTATAAATCACAACGTTTCAACTACTTCTATCCGCAGTCATATTCACTAGTCCGAAATAAATGCACTCAACTTGTCATTGAGTCTAACATCACCTTCATCAGTACTGTGCTTTGAGGGACCGTTCTGATTATGGCCGGTTGTCCTTTTGCAATCCTTTGAGCTTGAAGTAGGGCATAGTTCGGTCGACACAAAACAAGCAGAATTGTTAGAGACGCAGTTGTGAGTTACTGCAACTGACAGTTGATACGTTTCTTGTTGGGAACTGGGAGATGAATACATTTCTTTTATAAAATGCGGTTTCATGTAAGTCTAGAGTGTGATTGATATAAATGTGTTTACGGTCTTATAAGATGTCAGCAGCATAATAGAGAGACAGCTTGTTATCTAATTGATATTCGTGTACCAAAAACTACCCTTTGCACAGATTATCTTTGAAATGACGATTTAATCACAATCTTCTATCGATGTGATTATTCTCGACCAATAAAAATGAGAAATTGGAAGAATGATTATGCGAAACAGAACAAGCTGAAGTGGCTAACAATGGGTAGAGCTGAAAACTTCTAAAAAAATAAAAGAGGAAAAGCATACACGTGGATAAAGAAATTAAGAAACCAGAATGGATTGAAGGCATGATAAAATAGCTGGAGAGATGATTAGGGTGATATTAAGATATACAAGCAAATACAAAACAAGGTTAGTAGCGAAAGAGTAGTCACTTCAGCACAATAATGTGGTCACTAGCAAAATTACAAAATCACAGCAACGCTCTCGAAATTAAATCTCAACTAGATGTACAACATAAACATATATGGAGAGTCTACAATTTTTCAGAACAAAAATTGTTTACAAAATAGATATTATATTGTTGGTTATAATGTAAATATATCTGACATATTTCTATCCAATTTTGGAGTGCTACAAGGTTAGAACCTAGGGACCCTCTTCTTCATACTCTTCATTAATTACCTACCCTTGAATCTAGAATTCTCAGACTGTCTACTTTTGCTAATGATACGAAACTTTTCAAGAGAGTGAAAACAGTAAGGGACTATATAAGTTTGTATAGGTATTTTTATTGAAACTTATCAACAATTTCAATATTCTCATTCTTATAGAATGCCCCCAGCGCTTTATCCTTAATGCATTATAGTTCTCTGACCGATTTGTCAATATGACAGAAAATTTACTTGAGAATTTATAATTGTAATTATGTAGCCTATAATTAATTTCCATTCAAAATCACGGAATTCGAATGACACTGAAATGGACAAAAATTCAGCAGAATGAAAGAAAACGTACTACGTCAATTGAGCTCTGCAGAAATTATATCGCAATATTTCTATATTTTCAAACGAATACAACAATTTAATATTGAATATATTTTCGCGTAATTTAACGAGTTTCATATTGATCTCATGATGCATGCTCAGCTATACTTCCTTGCCAACGAACCTAAAATGAGTCATATGCTCTACGAACCCCACCTGTACAACCTGCCTCACTTGCCCAATATACTTCCTGTTTAGCCAACTGGTCTATCTCATCTTCTGAATATTTTTAAAGAAATAATATATTCAATGAATTGTTCATTGATATAGCCAACTGGTCTATCTCATCTTCTGAATATTTTTAAAGAAATAATATGTTCAATGAATTGTTCATTGATATAACGTCACATTTTGGCAATGCACCACTTCAATACGTATTTTTGTTTCAGTGTCACCAACTACTTCTTGGTGAATCTGTCCATAGCAGATTTATTAGTCACACTGGTATGCATGCCCAATGCAGCTTGGTTAGCCTACACCACGCGGTATCCATTTGGAAAATTAACCTGTAAAATATCACCCTATCTTCAATGTGAGTATTTTCTGATATCAACACAGATCTATAAAAGTCTGAACATATGACACGTATAATCTACAGTCCCTAGTTGAAACTTAATTTGAAACGCACCATGGAATCCAAAGTAAGAAGATTATCCTGTCATTAGCAAGTAGTCAACAATTTTTTGGTTCTGACCAATCCAAAGTTCAACCAAGTTTTAATCCGTCAAAAGGAACGCACACAGAATCTAAAGTTGAGAAGGTGTTTTTGATTTAATTCCGAGAGTTTCATCACCTGCCGACAGCTGTTTCGTTACAACTCGTCATGACAGCTTTATGGAATCTCCCGAAATCAAAACGAATGCACTCTGAATTAATACCTTACGGCAACGACAGTTATAACGAAAAGTAACTTGTGACATCTACAGTCACTAAATGAATCTTAATTTGAAACGAACCATGGAAATAAGATCATCTACTCATTTGCAAGGAGCCAATAATTTTGTTGTTCTGACCAATCCAAGGTTCATTCAAGATTCTAATGCGCTAAGAGGAACGCAAACAGAATCTAAGTAGAAAGAGTGTTTTCAATTCAATTTCGAGAGTTTCGATCTACTGACAATGAATAGATAATCATCTAACTTTGGATTCCATGGTTTCAAATTAAGATTCAACTAGTGACTATAGATGTCACAAGAAATTTTTCGTTATGACTGCATTTGCCGTAAGGTATTATTTCAAAGGGCATTCGAATTCAGAGTGCATTCGTTTTGATTTTGAGATATTCCATAAAGCTGTCCAGACGATTAGAAAACTACGAAACAGCTGTCGGCAGATGATGGAACACACAGAAATAAATCAGAAGGACTCTCTCAACTTTAGAATCTGTTTGCGTTCCTTTCAACGCATTAGAAACTTATGAATTCGAACAAAGTCCAAAAAGTGTGCCGGAGAGTTTCAACTAAATGAAACGAAAAATTTTGACGAAGTCGAATTCCCCTTCTCTCCACACTATCCCACAAAGTGGAAAATCTGAGACAAATATCTGTCAAAAAACAACTACTTCCCCCTACGGACATTGAATTACATCTGGCATCAATTTGTGCAATGTTCCTCCAAGAAGACAAAATTGCAAGTGCTAATTGCAATTAAGAAATAAAAATTATCCCCCCTTGGTTTGGAATGACCACCTGCAGACATGACATGTTTCACGGTTTGTTTACTACTTATCAATGCAAGGATAAGTCGGACAACATTAGAGTTATCCTGGCCCACCCAATAAACGATAACACCCAAAACTAAAAATCAAAGTCGAAACAACTTGAAACACCAAATTGTTGATCCACGCATTATGATGAATGTGAGAAAAAGAATGCTCGAGAGGTTCTAACGCTTTCTAAATGTTCTTTCAGGTATAGCAGTAGCATCCAGCATATTCACAATAACAGCCATGGCTTCAGATCGGTATTTGGCAATCACCAGACCCTTCGGCATGATATACAGGTCGTTCAGCAAAACTACCACCATCGTGATCATCGTAGCGCTGTGGATGGCCTCCCTTGTTCTGTTTTCGCCCATTTTATGGATATATAGGCTGTTTGACACCTTTCCGCCAACAGATTTGGGTCTTATAGTACCCCTGTGTATCGAAGACTGGAGTATGTTCCCCATTTCTCAACATGATCTTGGAATTGTTTGGTTCGTGTTCATGTTTGCTTTGCCAGGTGAGAATTTTATTAATATGTATAATGGTGAGAAAGAAAAACTCGAAAAGTGTTTTAACAGTTGGTATGAGGTGAACAAATTTAACAGGATTTTTAATAACCAACTCATGAAGAATAACGAAATCACTCTGTACAGCTGGTGGCAGGTACCATCTTTTGCACATTCATTGCTCACCTCCTTTCAATTTCGTCCCTAACACCCATAGGAAAAAATCGCAATGTGCCAAATCTGGTGACCTCATGGGCTACTGTACTGGACCTCCTCTGCCAATCCATTTGTTTTGGTATTACTCATTCCGCCATTGGCGAACAGATGTCATAGTGTACCCTCTAGTTGAAATCACATATTATTCAACACAATACATTGAAGCAGCATTCTCAAATTGGTCAACATTTAGAAAACATCTTTCTTGAGAAGAGGTTTTGAATATAAGGAAATTCTCCGAATAATAATGATAATTGGAACCTTTACTCGTCCGAATAAAGTTCTTTTCTTGAAAAATACCTTTTAGGAGTTTCTGGTGTACCTTCTTCTTGTAATACCTTGTAATCTCTAATATTTCAGAAAAATATACTGAATCACTATTATTTTATTTGTCCGCTTGTCTGTCAACCGTCAAAATGAACATGAAAATATTTTGAATCAAAAAACTTTTGAAACCAAGTCTTTTTCGATAGTAAGAATAACCTATTTTCAATTTTGTCTTTATTTACCCAACAAAAAATAGTATCGACAATAACTACATAAGTTCTCTCAGAATATGAAGCTATATACAGGGTGTTCTATTTGCAAAAAAATTTATCCTTTTAGACCAATCATTTTAGCATTAAAAATTAAAAATAGGAAAAAAATTACAAAAGAAGCGAAACTGTCATAAAAGTTGTATTTTAATACTGTACAAATTTGCCACCTCGAGTAAGGCCGGCAACATTGTTAAAAATGAATCAAAAGCAATCCTGTTATTTTGTAGAAAAAATACTGGTGAAAACAAAGAAAAAATCGTCCTCTTTCGTTCCCCAATTTTGCCACTATTTCCAAATTAGGCATCAGGGTGAATCAATTATTGTTTCATGTATTATTAATTATTGTTTTCATGTAGCTCAGTGGTTGAGACTTTTACGTTCGAAACCATTGTCTGCTGGTCGACTAGGTTCGAATCCTAGCGAGTACAGATTTTTATCTGATGGCCCGAGAAAGTGCTAGGAATCGCACGTTAAAAGGTAAGACCTCGTTAATCCTTGGCTCGCACAAGTTTCGACTTTTGAGGGCTGCCGTTCGTAAGGGGACGACAGCTGGTTAACGGAAAAAACAATTTTAACAATTTTAACAAATACTTTTGTTGAAAATTTGGCGGAGGATATCGAAAATAGTAGCGAACGTAAAGAAACGTTTCTCTTTATGTCAAAAGTCTTGCCGAATAAATAATTAATTTACTCTCATTTTCGGATAATTATATTTTCAACTAGGCGATAGATGGATTTAAATAGGTAGGATCTACCATTTGAGTTTAAAATATATAAGATCGTGGGGAAATATACAGAATGAGTCTTTGTGGAACGCCATTCGTATAGCGAGTGTTTTCCATGATTTTTATAAGTTCTACGAGGTTACTCCAATAGCTCTCTGTTGAGTATTCAGTATGGAAAATAACAATTTTCACTCCACTGTATTGTGAAAATATTTCAGATACAATACCGCGACCTGATGACATTATTAACAATATTTGTCAGTGTTCTAGATTTTCAGTTGTTTCTAGAATTTCAATCTGAATGAAAGCTACATACATATTTATATAACCTTCGGTAAACAATAGAATTCATCGAAATGAACAAATGGAAAATTATAAAAATAGCTTTGTATTTGAATATTTGATATGTCGGACGAGACATTGAAAATTGTAATTCAAATGATGCAGGTAATAATTTGTAACGTCACAAACCTCGAAAAAAAAGGCTAATATGCTGACAGAGAAAACTTTGGAAGAAGAGAACTAATTAGTTTTTCAATAGAACGAAAATAATCCAGCATGTTCATGATAATGAGAATTCAGGCAAAAAAAAATATAAAATTTCAATATTGTTAATCACCATTGGTGATTCCTGGAAACAGTAGAAACTACGTCAGAATGAATTGCCATTAATGGAACTCATGATTTTGAGAAAAGTTAAAAAACAGGAAAATTTGCGTAAAAATTATTGCATGTGAGGACTCATTTTCCATTATCCCGCTTTCTCTGTAATCAGAAAAATCACATACCTATCCTCATAGTTTCAAATCTTTGAAAATTTTTCGAGGTTGAGGACTTCAACAACTATCAGATTGAAAATGGAAGACATGCTGAAATAAATTTTCTCTATTTGCAAATACCGCCTGGTTCATATTTTGGTTTGGAGTTCTGACTTCAAATTAAAGAAGTTTAATTCTTGATGGAAATTTTAATTCTCATCTGGTTCTTATTGGATTTCCATATCAAATTTCTAGTGGATGAAGTTCAAATTATTGTAAAAAGCTTCTTGTTTAAAATCATTTACCAGCTAAGTTTGTACATGCTGATAAGTTATCAGATATCCTTAGCTAACAACTCTCAGAAGTTTTTCACCAGTGAGCATTTGGGCTTACCATGTGGTAGAACATTGAGTGAATATATTGCCACCTGGAAGAGCACTAATTTGGGGCTCAGATCACAGCTTTTCATGTATTGTGGGATATTCATATATTTGCAAAGAAATACACAAGAAATTCATGAAACCATAAACTTGAAGCTACTTATCAAATTGGTTTTCTATCTGAACTTCACAAAATCAGCAATTTGCACCATCCGCAAGATTTACACTTATTACATAAACTTAGAGGACTTTTCAATACCTAGGACCAGGACGGTGAACAGGTTCAAGGAAATTTTGATAACTCACAGCACTTCAACATTATCTCGCCCGGTATATGTATTTTTTTAAATTTCAGCCTCACAAATCTAGGATCTGCTGATTGATGTGATAGAATAAATGCCCCACTTTCAAATTAATCTAAAATTACGCTTCAAAAAAATTTATTTTCCATAATTAGTTACTCGCACCATAAAGCTTACTCAAGTTGGAGAATATACTGCATCAGACTTACAAAAAACTGCCAACTGTCGATAATTATTTCTTCATATGCCACATACGATAACTGAACCTGTCCATTGTCTCCCTGTGTCCATGAACTTCCCGGTCTCCCCTACCATAATTCAATTTTCAGCATCAACATTTATTTTCTATTATTATGCAACATTTTCTATCATGCTCGACAAAAATTCGAAAGATATATGTCAGCTGGGAGCAAAACAACGGTCATAAAAAGTAACGATTCAGGATGTTGATAATTTCAAGATTCCTCTTATACGGAATAACATCAAAGCAAAAAACTACTGAAGGACCGCACATATAAATTTGTTCAATTTCCTCATGGCTTCATCTCTGGCCCCCGTGAATAAGTAGATAAGTCCATAAAATGGCTGAAATGAGATATCTCCATGTTAATATATTTAATATTAATCCCCATCAAGTGAATAAGCAAATAAGTCAAAATAATTTTTTGGCATCGACAGCTATGTGAATATCCGAACTTATTGATAAATTTTGACTTTTATAGTATAACTTGACTTTGTTTTATTTAAGGCAGAATTTTGTTTTGTTGACTATTCCATTCATGGTAAAATACACGTTTTTGATTGGTGGAAATTTTCATATTGATAATTGAAAACAGCGTGTTTTCGATTTTGTAATTCGGCACTTGATTGGCTATTAGATACCTTTGTAGTTCGCTTCGTCATTAGTTGTTTTATAAAACAAACACCGAACTTTGACCCAAACCATGATGAGCACTAACTATTAATTCACATCAACTTCACAATTTTCGACAAATTTTTGACAGAACACCGAACTTTGACCAAAACCATGGTACGCTTCACTTTTCATTCATATCAACTTTTCGACAAATTTTGCATACACGTAAACCAAAACTCCGACCTTTCAATTCCCGTAAAAGCATGAAAATGAACGATGAGTCACTATCTATCTACCAATGAACTAAACAATTTAATAGAGTTGTTCACGTTCGAAGCGTTCACAAAATAAACTGTCCGAAACCCGAAACCGTCACAAGCATGCGTAGTCCCACAGACCTCAAAGAATGTGTACAGTTCTGTGAAACTGCGCATGCATCCGATGGTTTCAGACTGTTTGTTTTATGAACGCGAACAAACCTAAAGACAACCAACGAAAGACGCGCCCTGTGAATGGTCATTGAAATAGCGGGAAGTTTGAAATACCAAGACAGCTGCTCTGCGCAGTTTACTCCAAATAGTACTTTTGCAGACGGCTTTCTTCATTATGACGGCAGTCCTCAATTTGATATTTATGTTTTGTTAGTTGCATAGTTTTAGAATTTGAATGTGGGATTAGTGTTCCAGGTTGAATTCAGTACGCAATCTACTAGTACAAAGGGCGAACTCGATATGAATTGCGTCAAAATATTCAACAGCACTAACTGTACTTTCAATATCAACATTAATAATAAATAAAATGGTTTTGATTTCATTCATGGGATAGTCTTAACAAATACAACTCGTGTACCGATGATTATCATAAATTCCATCTTTTTTTCGAAATAAATTATGTTGCTTTAGGAAACCACCAAGCAACATAATTTGTTTCTCAAAGTCGAAGGAATTTTTATTTCGATAATCACCAATACACTTGTTGTATTACCTACGATAAGCCGATAAGTGGACTTAAGTTCCACGTCACGAGCCGTCAGTCAACATTACGCGCCAAAAATCCAACTTCGCGTACCTTAAATAAACCAATCCGGATTGGTGTACTTGAGAGGCCCTACGCAACTAACACTGTTTCCTAAGAGCCGGTTATTTATTCACACGCTGATGACACAATTAGCTATATAAAAACTATCCATGAAAGGCCCTTTTATAGATGTGGTCAGTGACCGAATTCAATTGACGTGTAGGAAAATGTAAAGGTGGTGCGATGAAGTCGCCCTCGCAGTCATTCCGAATGAAACAGAGATGGTTCTCTTCACCAAGAAAATGAAGGTAGACGGGTTCAGATCACCAGTAATGGGTGGAAGACCCGTAGAGCTGGCCAGAGATGTGCTGAGGAGAAGGACTCCTTCTAATACCTGTGCGAATGTAGAATAGGTATATGGCAGGCTCAGACAAAACGTCTTCGGAGCTTCCACTATTAAGGATAAGGAATTGCACCCTTTGCGATGGATATTTCAATCTTCATAGAAAAGTCGAAGAGGTATCTGCTAAGGGATGAGTGAAGATGACAGGATTTTCGAAAAGGGCCCACAGGGGCCCAGTCGATGACGCTTGCGTCTCCCATCCATTACCATCCATGAGAATTTGTTACATCCACACTACTTGATAACGGCTATAGATGTTAATAGCCGAAACGTTGTCGAAAAGTCTAGAACAGTTCTACTTATACATCATTTTGTTATTTCAACGTCGAGTCATTGCTAAAGTAGAGATTTCTTTCTTCACGACCGTAACAAAATTTATAAATTCTGAAATCAAATTTAATAACAGAATGGTAACATTCTCGCTTTTGATATTGAACAAAAATTCTACAACACTCGCTGTCTTATGCTTTTTGCGTGTATTTTATTCTATCTTTTGGTAGGGAATGAATATTCTGACTCTGTTGTAGCAATAATAACGTTAGCCTTGACTGGCATCATAGTGACAAGATGTGAATTGAAATTTCAAAATAATTTTTCGTTTGCTTTTCATTTGATTATATGTTAAAGTTGTGATTGTGTAGAAAGCACAGTCTGTTACTTGGTTAGAATGAAAATTCGCGATTCTCTTGGTACCTCACGCTCGCATCGAATTTTCATTCTAACCTTGTTACAGAATATACTATTCTTATCCACAATCCTGGTGACCAGATGTAATGAAGCTTTTGCTGATTCTTGCCGATGAAACAGTTTCCCACTGAGTGGCGTTTTCCTTCCTATTATTCAGGAGAAGAGCTAGTCAATGAAATACTAGAAAATATTTGCATACTTAAAACTCTTTGTTTCTCACAAAAGCATAGAGGTTGAGCCTTATTTCCCATTGGTTTTTGGATTTTTACAGGTGTTATCATGCTCTTCGCCTATTCAATGATGGGTCGTACACTCTGCTCGGGAAAACCTCCGTTTGACAACGATTCCACGTCTACCCAACAGGTGAGTGATATTTTTGCTTCAATATATTCCCAACTCCATCCAAATAATGTGGAATGAAAAACCATTTCGTTGTTCATCGAAAATATTGTTTATAATCCAGTAACGACAGACAAACTTGAGCAAAAAGTGAAGAATGAATTGTAGCATTCTGAAACTCTGCACATGACATCTCAACATCATGTATTATGGGAAAAAAATTGTTTACCAAAATTCAGGGGTGGAACCTAAAAAATTTTTCATTAAAAAATATTTAATTTTTTTTGTTGTTATTTCAGAAAATATAAGATTTATCAAAAAACGATTTCGATAGGTTGAAAGACAATTCATTTCTCCACAAGAATGATTTTTAGTAATACCTTATCAAATACATACATATCCTAGATAAAAAATTAAGTATATGATTTCCAACTTGAGGTTTGCGCTTCACAATGGTGTTATTAAACATATATGCAGGATATGAATAAGCGATTATTTGAAGAGAATGCCGATTTTATGGGTAAATTGAAAATGAGGCAGGAGTAAAGCAATGTTTTGTTTTTGGCATGTATAAATGGGACCTGTCAGACAACTTTTAAATTGTTGCATATAGTCCAAAGAGGGTATGGGTTGAAGTTTATTCAGAAATAACCCTGTTATAAATGACAGATTGATCAAGGCTCTGTCATAATTGAATACTATATTCTGTAACAGGGTTAGAATGAAAATTCGATGCGAGTGGGAAGTATAATAATTCCATATTTACTAAATTATTCATGATTTATCCATTGGAAACGATCCATCACATACAGTGGAGGAGAGATTTAATAGGATTTAATTATACATGATTTTCGGATCATCCGCAAACATGTCCGTGAAGTGCGACAAAACACATTTTAAGTACTCAAATACTCGTATATTATATTTGCATGAGAAAGTATGAGTCTTCAGAAACGATATGAACTGTTCCTTTTCCTTCTCAGATCATTTTTAGCAGAGTTATGACCAATCAAATATTCGGCTCCGTCCGAACTTTCAGGTAAGGGTGAACGTGAAATTTGATGTCGGCGTTCAATGACGTTTTCTTGGAAAACGAGCGCATTTCATAAGAAATTACTAGGGGTAATTTTTGTGGAAAATTGAATTGTTTTTCAGCCTGTTCAGTTGTTTTCCGATAAATCATATACTTTCCAAAATTACAGCAAAAATCTAACATACCAAATTTGGTGGTGCTACAATCGATTCTTGTCTCAAAACCCAATCGTACTGGATTATTATACTTCTTGAAATGAAATGAAGCTGCACTTGAATACAACCATGAATGAACGAAAACTAAATAACCAAAGCAGAAAACACCCGACCCAGACGCGTTATCTATACGCGAACGCCTTCCCCGAGACAGCGTATGATCCCTATCGATTCGAATCAACAGTTCCCTTCGAATTTCCATTTCTTCCGCGCGAGCGAGCAAACTAATTCGCAAACAAGCAACAGTTATTACTCTAATTCGTTTCGTTTCTCGTTCCGATTACGTGAACAGAAAGTTAACACGCTCGTTCGGCGTCTTCCACTTCAATCAGCATTCGATTTTCCGTCCGTACACCAAAACAGTTTGTTGGGATGCTGTCAGGATGGAAAAGTTGAGCATCGGGTCGTTGAATTGCGATTTTTGTCTCGAACTTGTTTTGCGATGCTGGATTGGCAACTTCTCCATATTTATGGAGTAACTTTCGACCCTGCAGGCAATAGGACAACATAAAACCCGAAGGTTCATTCTACACATCCTACTGACTGGGCCATTTAGCAGTTTTTTTGGTCAGGTACATCTCAACATATTGTATTGACAAAAGTTTGACTCTAATATAGTTTTGCCTACCTTAGCACTGATGAGAGGCAAGGATCTTGAATCGTGGAATGATATTTTTGAGGTACCATTAATAATGCTTTTGAATCATTCCAAACTACGTTCATATATTATTTTAATCTATGTTTTACATTAAATAAATACTGGAGTGCTGATAATATTTCCAATTAAAAAGAGGTAAGAGATGAAGTAAAAACATCTAGTACGAAACTGAGATATCTACATACCTTGAAGTATTCAAATCCCGAAACATTGAAAGCAAAAAAGGAGCAATAATAACGTTAGCCTTGACTGGCATTATAGTGACAAGATGTGAATTGAAATATCAAAATAATTTTTCGTTGGCTTGCCATTTAATAATATGTAAAATTTGTGATTGTGGAGAAAACACAGCGATGCTCGTGGTTCCTCAAGCTCGTTTTCAGCTCGCGCTCGGAACTTCCCACTCGCATAGAATTTTCATTCTAACCCTGTTACAGAATATAGTATTCAATTATAACAGAGCCTTGATCAATCTGTCATTTGTAACAGGGTGATTTCTGAATTAACTTCAAATTTTTTGAGCGTTTGGTAGAATATATAGAAGGAGGAGAATATCCTGTTGGAATTTTCTTCATCTTAAGCAGGGCATTCGATTTTGTCAAGCAGATAAATCTTTTATCAAAATTTTATCTGATGTATGTATAAAAGGGGTAGCATTTGATTGGATTCAATCGTTTTTGGAAAGCAGACAACATTATGTGATTCAAGAAATAGAAGCTTTGGGATAGGTGTTTCGGATAGCTTCTATTTCTTGAATCGAAGGTTCCAAATATTAATTTTCGAACATTATGTGAGCAAAACCCATAATGATGAAACTATCATGCGGACATTTCCATGGGTATGCCTCAAGGATCAGTTGTAGGTCCAGTAATGTTTTTGTTGTACATTAATGAAATGGACACAGTCATAAAAGATACTTTCTTGGCGATGTATTCCGATGATACTTCATTTATCATGTCTGGCAAGCCAGAAGGAGTTCTGACTGAAAAAAAAAATGTGCTACAGAAAGTTATTAATTGGTATGGAATGAAGTATTTATATCTCAACCCTAATATAAGACACAATTGATAAGATTCACACATCGCCAATAATAATGTCCTGATTCCCGAATTAATTAATCAAACAATAGAAAATTCAGATGGGACGAAATTTTTAGGTATCACTCTAGATGCATGCCTGAATTGGAGAAAACACTGTGAACTCATTAATAAGAAGAGTAAATTCCTAGTGTTATCTTTCCATAAATACATTCCTTGACGCAACAACAAATACTTTCCTTATTAATATTTTAATTTTTGACGTCTGTAAAGGTTTTCATTTGAGTGTGATCCTTTTTTCATTTATATATATAGTCATTTATACAGTGAGGACCAAAAGTCCATTGCCCCCTCTCGTAACTTCTTTATTTTACATATTACAAAAACATGTTGAATAGTTGAATTGTAAGGTTTCATTTGATCTCTCTAATGGATTAAGTTTCATTTATAGAGAGTTTCTCAAAAAAGGCAGCGACTCAGAAGTTGATTTTTTAAATAGGACACCCTGTATATCATTGAATGATCGATTAGGGATGATGATAAGGAATCCAACAATACCAAGTTAGATGCTATCATATCCAAAGACTACGGAGATATCGCCTATTTTTAATCCCAATGAGTGGGAGAGAGAAACTTTTTCTGGCGGCTCAATAAATTCTCTTTCACTCTCAGTGATCTTATGAATTAAATAACAGGCGATATATCCGAAATATTTGGAGATAACAGCATTAAACTCGGTATTGTTGGATTTCTTATGATCATCCCAAACCGATCGTGCAATGAAATTACAGGGTGTTTTATTTTAAAAATGTCGCTGCGATTTTTTGAGACACTCTGTATAAGTGAAACTTAAACCGTCAAAGAGATCGAATCAAACCCTACAACTTATGTACTTAATAATTTTTTGTAATATATAAAACGGACTTTTGGTTCTCGCTGTATATTTCTATGTGGCCTCGTGCCATTTATATACAGTGTCCGGCATAAAGTTCGCAGCATATGGAAAATTTTTTTTATTGATTTCTCAAAAAAAAACATTCTTGATTAGAACTCTAATTCATCCCAAACCTACATTGCAAACATCCCATCACTTTATTTTTAGAATAGATAGAACACACGATAGAATTTAAAGGCAAGTGGAAATATTGTTCATAATCGAATGTTGATCCAGAAATTCAAATCATAGCCACCTAAGATCGACTTAATTTTTCAACTTTTTTTCCAATTTTCCTCCCCATCACGCCCTGTACGATATGAGGAATACTATGCTACATAAAAGGTATATTCTCAGATATGATGATATCACTCTCTGAATATTTTCTCCTTTCTCCCTCTCATCGGAAAATCACATTTATTGAAATATGTGACGGAATTTCTCAAAATCTTGCTGCAAATAGTAAATGAAACTAGATGATCTCCCAGATATGATGCAAGAATGAAAATCAGTATAATAATGGAGCATATTTGTATCAAAAGATGTTATTAGTAGTGTGAAAATGATTTCATTTTCATTCTGTTATCATACCTTGGACACAATTCAGTTTTAATTACTATTTGCAGCAAGATTTTGTGAAATTCCGTCACATATTTCTGATATTCTAATGGAAGGAAGAAGGGAGAGTGATGTCATCATATCTAACAATATACCGTCTAGCAAAGTATTTCTAATGTCGTACAGGGCGATTCTGAATAATATTTCCCCATGACTTTTACTTCTACCGTGAAAAATAAAGTGATGGGATAATTTTTTTTTCAAAAACAAGATATGTCTTTTAATATCCCTCGTATAGGGTCGTAAAAAATTCAACTCTGGTGTTTGCAATTCAAGTTTGGGATGAAGCAGAGGTTTTTATCAAGAATGATTTTTTTTGAGAAATCAGTGATACATTTTTTTCCATATGCTGCGGACTTTATGCCGGACACTGTATGTCTAATGGAAGATAAAGATTATGACGATCTTCTAAAAAATTGCATTGAGACTTCTACGAAAGATAAGGAAATAGACGAAGCATTTCCTGAGATTTGAATTATTTACGGCCATGTTATTCTTGAATGAAATGCATTCCATTTGATCCACGTTTTCTCTTCAAGTCGCTTCCCGTCATACTCTTTATCAATTTCATTACTTTGAGTATGTTGAACATGAAGTCTTCAAATCAACAAAAAGGAAATGAAACGTAAATTCTGTATGCTTTCTTTGATTAAGTAATAGCTTTCGCCTCTTACTCAGAAGTAATATATTCCGACGTTTTTTTTATTTCGAGTTAACGATGGATATCTTTACTACCAAGGCTTTAAAGTATATCAGATCCCACTCACTCTCACCCTGTCATCAACACACACCACGTAAATAAAGTAATGAAATTGCAAAAAGAGTCCAATCATTATAGTCTGGGAGCACAGTACAATCTGAAGCTCTCTCTCCGTTTAAGTACTTTGGATCAATATGCATTTTCAAATATCAAGCAGATGTTCGCGAAGAGCCTCCTTATGTTCGAATATATTTCTAATAACTACCTCAAAAACATTTCATTCGCTGCTACATTTACAAAAAATGGGGTACTTTCATCTCGAAATTCGATGAAGTGGCATGGAAAAATAATCACTGATCAGTTGTACAAATCAATATTCTGAGAGATATGTGTAATGCGGAATTTTATACTCCAGAATAATTGGTCCATTTTTCTTTGAAGGAACGAACACTGAAAACTACATCGCCATTTATTTAAATCTTAGTTTTTCTACAACTGTCAAAAAAGCCCAATTTTTGTGTGGTTTGTGTGCCTAAAGTCCTGCAGATAGGTAAAAGAGGTTTAAAACTGGATATGATGCTATCTCAGATTATGCCTTTTACAGTTATGGCGGACATCCAAAATTGCGGCTTCAGATAGTTTGTTGAGTGCTGCCTTTAACTATTGTTAGGTGATGTTAAATGATAATATATAGTATAGTAGTGGCAAGTAATTTCTGTTCTTTGCAAAATAAATGTCAGTAAAAAAATATAGACACATTTTGTTCATAATATTTTATTCAAATTATAATAAATTTTGCTGAAATTTTTAACGGGAAAACTACTGCATATTGCATAAAACTACTGCTATAGCATACTGATTCGATTCAAAGTATGATATTGCTGAGTACAAATACCACCCATCGCAATCACAAAGTGAGGTAGACTGTAGGGCAGCCTTCATGCATTGACACCGTCGTGTGCAGCCTTCCTTGCAGCCACACCAAATGAGTTCCCTGCATGCTAGGGAAGCCTCTGGTAGGGTTGTCCAAAATATTTCCCATCCAGCTTCAACTTCCTTATTCCAACTCCAATCAACTGGTGACGGGAGCGCTGGGATTGTGACCATATTTTGAGCCCAACAGTAACTAGCCTGGTATATAGCTCTGTTTGTATGTCAAATAATGATACGGTGTCACAACCCGTTATAGCGTGAAACAATGGTAACGCAGTACAACGATCACGACCCAAAAATCTTGGCAAGTCATGCGCGGTAAAGATACGGTAGTTCTTTCCCATATAAACATCCCATACGTTTTGAATCAGAGATTTGTTGTAGGGTACGAATACAGAATTGGCATAATCTTCAAAGGTTTTTGTTAACCCTGATCGCAGCATAGCAACACCATCAAGTAATGTACTTTCAACAGTTGCTCTGATAGTGATTGTGGGTGCAATTTTTTCAAAACAAGGCAACAGATTTTGTTCCAGTTCTTAGACTACCCAACTTAGACGTGTTGCAATGTACAAGTTGGAAAACAACGAGCAGTCATTCTTCATTGATTTTAATTGTAACTGCTTATTCGAACTGGAGGACGGCTGAAGAGGTTCTGGTTATTGCGGTTTATCACATCTGATATTGGTATGTATTTATTGATACTGTTCAATTCCAATTTGTTCAATAGTGAACAAAGTATCTCCTACTGCCGTATGTATAATATCTCTGCTGTCAAGTACCAGAAGATCAGAGTCTTTTTCCCTGAATAGGTATCCTGCTAAATCTTGCATTACACGACCAAGTGACTGCGAATGCTTTTGAGATTCTTGGTGACATTGATCTTTTTTCTATCTACCTGTATTTATAGAATTAAAGTCCAGATACCATCCAACAATGAAGAGCTGTAAAGTTTTCTGTTAGGCCTACAGCAGCTCCTCTATCACCTTTCACTGTTGCGTTATTTTGTTCATGTACCTGATCAATAGCAATAGCAAACTCACCTTTCATGAATTCTTCATAGGTCTCAGGGTGATTGTTTCAAAGTGAAATCATGTCACGCAAGTAGGCTGGAATCCATCTCGCATAGTTAATACAGTTGAAATGGTCAAATAGCAATAAAACATTGGCGTATAACAATATTCAGAGGCCACCATTTTGAATGCCCGCCATTAGTACTATAGGGAAAATCAAAGATGACCTTGTATCCAAAATCAAACCTCTACATATGTATTATATGTGTACCAAGTACAATACAATACTACAATATTCAACTATCAACATACGATGTCATTATTAAACAAAAAATCGTGAAAAAAGTAAAAAAAAATTACGGTTGTTGCTAGGCGTCTGGAAATTGTATTCAACAATAATGACAGATCCCAATAACATCGAAATCCTTTCTAATTTCCGGAAATTTATCTTGTACTTACGCGACTCGGGTAATTTTCAAAAAATTCATCTACTTGAAAGATTTTCGGTAATAATTCGAGCACTTGAAAGGTTATAAATGATACTATTCATAGCGTTTTGACAATAATGTAAGTGTTATAATTAATCGCGGAATATGATTCACATCAATAATACACAGTGTGGCTGTTTGGCCTTCAGAAACTAGGTAGTTGAATTAGTTGACATTAATAATTAATGAAACTTGTGAAATTGTTGAAATTGAGCATTAATAATAGAAAGTGATGGAGATTGAACAGTAAAAATCGTGTCATGCGAATATGAGTTTTTCTTATATCATAAACAAAAAGTTGTAGCTTTACGAGTATCGTTTATTATGAAGAACATTCTAACAAATTCAAAAGATTTAGAGTTGTAGAAAAAAATATTGAATGAAACTCGTGAGTAAAGTGTTTTTCACTCGTAGGAATTGCCGCACTCCGCCTACGGTACCGTACGTCAACATTTCCGACTCGTAAAAAAAGAATCACTTTACTCACTTGATACATAAAAACTATTTTTTTACGAGAAAATATAAAAACATTTGTACCTTTCTTTGTTTAATTTATTTGCGTTCTTTCTCGTCTCGTCTGCCACCAACTCACAACACTAAAGTTGTCTTCCGAAGATGTTGCGCAATTCAAATACATTTTTCAGACGGTACATTTTGAATTACACAATATTTGACTTTCAAATTTTGTTTGTTTTCTCTCAAATGCCTACTTTGCTTGGGGTAAAACACCAGAGTAAATATTTGATCGAGTGAAAACATTCGCTAAGCGTTTTATCAACTGGCCGAGATCTATCGTCGGGGTCTTTGAAATATTCAAGGGATAACCCCAAGGGTTGGCTGATGCATAACATTCACTAGAGCATGTGTTGAAATGATATATGAATGGTAAGGTCCCATTGGTTCTCTAGACTACCCAGGGAGTTGTTGGTTTTCATCTTTATTGGTATTGATATAGTTGGCTTAAACAACAATTCCCCCATGTTACTTGATGACTATAATAGTCCAAGAGCTGGCGACGAATTTTGGGAAGGTCCTTTTGGCAAGTTGAAATGTGAAAAAATATAATTTCATCAATTGGCGAATTCAGTTCCGCAAGTCTGGTAGAGCGTTTGCGGTTATTTCGCTACTACGCCGCAGCATATAACAATTGCAAAAAAAATAGAAAAAATATTTTTTGGGAACTTGATTTTTTTTGTCTTTTAATTTAGTATGTACAAAATTCGAGACATTTTTGTCGGTTATAAAGTATTACCAGATCTCTTCAAAAATATTTCATGAAATTTTAACAAAAGTGGTTTTGAACAATTCCCAGACGTAAATAAAGTAATCCAAGCGCTGTGCTAAAATTTTTCTACAACCTGACAATAAATCCAATAGAAATGATTATTGGTACATGTGTAGTTTTTGAAGAGTACTGCACGCGAGCTGCACGCGAGCACCTATAAAAAGTGAGGAAAATTCCCGAGAAAGCTCGAAAAATCAAATTGTTGGAAGGGGTTGGAAAGTTCGATATAATGTATTGGAACAAACTTGATAAACGTAAAAATCTCCAAAAAAAGGTGATCACATGTTTTTTCGAAAATTGCTTCCTATAGCGACTAAAGTTTGTCTTTCAGCCGCAGATGATTCCACAAATGATTTTATGAACATCCTGTCCAGCTCACCCTCCGGAAGTATCGGAGTTGTGGAGAGAGGGCCCGAGTAGAATAATCCCAGAGAAAAAACAATTATAATAATATCTTTGTTTCCACAGTCCAAATAATTAAAGAAATACTGTAAAGTGAAAAATGAAGAGATTGATGAAGTCTCAAGGGAAAGTTCACCAATCGGTGCACTACCACTAATTATATGCCGGGTGTCCACGGAAAGTGGCTCGCTCCTATAACTTTTTTGGTTTTGCAAATATTAAAATAAATTTTGAAGGATCTGTATGAGACATAAAACTGCATTTTGACAAGTGACTCAGATTCGTGCAACTTCCAGTCTCACCTTTTTTGTCTTCATATAACATTCTGTATCACTTTTTACTTTTTGTGACCATTTTTTTTTTCATTTCGATATTTAATTTTTAATCTAGAAGTAGGTATTGGGAAAAATAAAACTGTACGGTTTTCGGTTAAATTGCATCTGCTGTGTAAAATTTAATTTTTAATCTATTCTCACTATTTTATTTTCAAATGCCAACATAGTGGCTGGTCGGATCAGAAAAAAAATTTGGAGGATTTGTATACGACTTAAAACTGCATTTATCGACAAGTAACTCAGCTTCAGCAATTCAATTTCAGAATTTGTATTACAAATTTTTTCAATGGAAATTTTGTGAATTTCGTTACGATTATATTGATACCGCTTCACTATTACACTGTTTCAAACAAACTTTCGTTAAAAAAAACTTGAATAAATTACTTAATATCTTTCTTGAAATGAAACACCCTTTCAGATTGAAATGAGATTCAAATACATCGGGTAATCCGTGACCTACATAACTGATAGAACAAGATGATTGAGGTGTATTGAAAAAAAACATAACTTGGCGATATGTTATCTTACCTTACTTCTCCACATCTAAATTTGAAAACTATTGTGTACGCTATTGATTGAAAAACATAATAATATCATTTATGCAAAGAGATAATAATTTTTGGATTGATGGTTTTGTTATTCATATCATTTGTGTGTTGGTCACAGGTTACTCGATGAATTTTAATGGTATTTTAATCTCAAAAAGAAAGATCTACCGTAATATTTTTGAGTTTGAGTTTCTTCGAGACCTAATAGTGTGTGGTATCAAATTAATCATAATGAAATGCTCTTTTTTCTAACCTGACGAGCCACTATGTTACCATTTGAAAAAAAATAGTAATAATAATTTAAAAATTAAATTTTACCCAGCATATGCATTTCAACCCAAAACCGTAAAATTGTATTTTTCTCAGTAGTTTAGGACTAAAATTAATAATTTGAACGTGTTCATAGCCCTCTACATTCAGAAATAAATATCAAAATTAAAAAAAAAATTGTTACAGAAAGTAACAAAAGATACATATATTCTGTGATCTGCGCACTTTATTATTTATTTTTCAGTTCATCTCTGTATGCTCTCATTACTAATGTCTATATAACCTCCATCAACTCTTGCACAACATAAATAAAAGGGTACAAACTCTGGGATTGCATTTGTTTACTTGTTTACAGATGTTGAAAACATCTTCTCAGGACTCGTTGTCAAAGGAGAATTCGAAATAAACTATTCGCGTCAATCTCTGAAGGCTTTAAATTGGAATCTTGTAGCCCTGTTCTTATTGCCAACAGAAGCAACTCAAATAATGTTAGCAAATTTTATCAGACAAACGGGAGTCCTTGACTTATATTCAGAATTTTCAATAAACTTGTCTAGGCGTGTTTGTACGTGGGTTAGCCTTACCCTTGTTGGTTCATTAATAGTGTACATTAGGTTGAAACTTGCTAATTGATTCCGAAGAAGGTTCCCTACTGCCAACTACAAAATCAATATTGAAGACTTCATCTATTATTATACTCCCACTTATCAAAGTTAGTAGTACAGTGAAACGATTTAAAAAAAAGATTACGAAATGGAGCTCTATGAATACATAAATATAAATCTTTTATTTTTTTTGCATTATAATTCTATAACATTCAAGATCTTCCTCTACACAAAAGGCTAAATTAAGAGGAATTAAGTTAAGTAATTTTCAGCCTACTTACTCTCTCATTTTTCTTCGAGCCTCTGCGTAAGCAAGCACACGAGTAGAAATTTTTCTCTGGTTCATGACATATATAGGTATAAAGTATAACTAATTTTGCCAGTGTTCTGGCATTGATTGTAGTATATTACGTAACAAGTGTTGCAAGAAGCATATTTGGCACGAATGGAAAAGTTACACACGAAGCCGCGTAGCGGCGAGTGCGTAATTGCTTTACAACACGCATTGCATGCTATACTTTACCTACGGCCATATACAGTGTGCCGAAAAAGTCTGGAGATATGACAGTGTACTTCATTTCTTCAAATAGTATACTCTCTATTTTATTGCCTATTAGATTTTTTGAACAATTTGATTTTCAACAATATTACAAAATTTTAGAGGATATATGTTTCACAACTTTGATGATCATACAGGATATAACTTCATCCAAATACAAAACTTGATCCAAATCATTAGATCCGTTTCCGAGATCCAAAAATTCATATTATTATTATTAGTAAAATGAAGTTTTTTCAGAAAATGCGTCTATATACATAGATGAACTAAAGTAGCAATATCTTGTCTGAATAATAAATTTGATCCAAAAAGTTGAAGCCGTTTACGAGATCCAAATATTCACATCATTATTATTACTATTTGTAAAATCGCATTTTTTGAAAAAAAGAATCCTATATAGATGAAATTAAAACGCAAAACTTTATCTAAATACAAATTTTGATCAAATCATTAGAGCCGTTTTCAAAATCCAAAAATTCATATTATGAGTAATATCACATTTGTTGATTCAATTTTTCAAAATTGCATGAAGTTCTAGATCGTGTACAAGATTGCAAATTTGTGAATACATCAGAATAGATGTTTTCAACATTTGCAACAAAGTTTTAAAACTCTTGTGATTATTTCGAGACCACCTTGATAAAAAAATGAACACGAATTAATATATATATGGAAGAATCCTTTTAATTTTGGGTATGCAGTCAACAAGGGGGTGGAAATAAAGTGAACTCTTGTTTCTGTTCAAGCTTTCGAGCCTTTATTGGCTCTTCATCAGGAACTGTACAATGAATTTCAACATAACAGTAAAAAACTTTTTAAGAAGCACATGTTCTACTTACGAAAGTGAGGTTTATAATCCCTTTCACTCGCCGTGATTTATGAATCAACATGTCCCATAAAACAAAATATTTTCTATAAAAATTGATTTAAAACTTTGATTTAAAATATCATGTGTCAATAAATAAAGCAACAGACAAACAAAGAAACAGACAAACAATGAAGCGAGTTAATATAAACGTGTTAAAAAATAAGTAAACAATAACTAGTTCTGAAAGTTCCATTATTTGGTCTACTTCAAGTGGAGCATGTCGCTAGAGCGTAAATTTCACTTCCCGCGATATAGAACAGAAATCAAGTATGCCCCATTTCATTGTTTACGATATTCCGTGCCCGTTTGGTTCACTATCTGACATGAATAATCGCTTTCAGTGAAATAACCGTCGAAAAAGACTATAAAACGGCATTTCAGAATTTGTGGACATATTCGGGTCACATATCGTGGGATAAGAACTTAAACTCTACAGGTCATATTTGTCATCATTATTATTGTGAGAAATCTACTTGTATTGTCCAATATGCCCCTATGAACATTCTAAAAGCCATTCGAACGCAGAAATTTATATGAGACCGTAATATTTTGCTCTAGAAATCCATAGGAGACACCTAATATAACTCCGTAAAGATACAGAACAATCAACAGAACATTTTTTGTGGGAACGGGGCAGAGCTGTGTGCTATTCTGATTTGTAATCAAACAAGGTGTAATTGATATTACAATTTATTGAATTTTCCAGTTCACCAAAACACTGTATTAAACTTTGGGTATATTTTAAATGAGCACCAAAATAATTATTGTGCTACAATATTACGTGCCAAGTTTTATACTCTGTCTCCAAATTAATATGTGGTCACCAAAAGTAATACCCGAGCACCAAAAAACCTTAACCAGAAATGGAATTTTTGAGCACCTGAAAAGTTGGCATAAATTGATTGAAGTCGTACCTAATGTAATACATAAACACCAAAAATATTGAATAATCTCTCACGCATTTTCAACATGCCAGCTAGGTTAGCTTGCTCAGGTTAGGTTTGTGTCAAGCACGAGCGAAAAACTAATTCACGCATTTTCTACTCGCAAGCTGTATTTATTTTGGTGCTCAAATATTTAGTATTCAAGAAAAATTTTTGGTGTCAACAATAATTAGTTGCTACTGAAATATATAAATCAACTTCAAAAACTCTAATACTTTGGGGCTCAAAAATAAATAATTTGCTAATTAAATGTTGGTGCCCAACTATGATTTCTGGTGACACAAGATAAATATGTGAAAATCATATCAATATTACTTTGGTGCTCGGTTAAATACTACCCTTAAACTTTTAACAACATTATAATATCATAAGAATATAAGAATAGTGAAAATCATATCAATATTACTTTGGTGCTCGGTTAAATAAGACCCTTAAACTTTTAACAACACTATAATATTATAAGAATGTAAGAATAGTGGGACTATCGCAAGTCCTTGCAGTCAGTACAAAACTGAAATGAATCTACTACTGCTGATGATACAATCAGATACACCGCCTTCATACTCTGACTCAGTAGTTCGATTTCCCATTTCCCCGATAGCTGACTTAGGTTTCTACATCCCTTCCTTTTTTCCTTGCTGTAACCAAAGAATCATCAGCAGGCATAGGGAGTTTTTTCATGTGGCTATAATTTTCTCTTAAAGCATCAGTTCGTTAGCAGACCGTTGGATGACAGTATATTCAGCCCTGCCGAAGTTGGGTATTAACCTGTTCTGTCGTCTGATATTTTTCACTAAAACTTTGTGCCCGAGAACTATATCATGATGGTTCGCTCTTCTTGTCCCATCTTCTTTTTCTGTTACTTTTTGTTTATTCATTATATCTGTATTTATCGCTTCTTTATCTCCGTGTTCGATAGTGAAGTCAAAGATGGACGGTATTTTATCAACATTAAAAATACAAAGCTTTTTTTTAATCCTTTCCTTAACGAAATAATTTTGCCAATCAGTAATTTCACGAGAAAAACTGACATGAAAAAAGACCGTAGGTTGAACAAGTTATTATAGAAGGAGCAATTATTTACAACACAATTTTAATAATACTTTTTTAATTTGTTCAGGTAAAACTTTCTCAAAACGATTCATATTGTGACTTCAATTCTGAACAATCGTTGCTTTCATGACAGAAATTGAGGGGTCGGCCGCTTACTAGATGAAGCCTGGTTTTGAGGACCAGGCATTTTTATTATAAAAAAGGATGCACCTTTTTTATCGCTGTCAAAATGACAATGTGGATTATACTAATATTCACTGTATCTTCCCATTATTTCAGTTATTAAAAAAAAAGTGCACGCACTTCAAAAATATAAAATATAATTCGTCGCTATCCTGTGCTATTCTGGTTTGTAATCAAACAAGGTGTAACAATACTAAAATAAGAGTACAACAATATTCGGACTACCGCATGTCCTTGCAGTCAGTAAAATACTGAACTAAATCTATTATTGATGATGATACAAGGAGCCATACCGTTGTTTCATACTCTGACCCAGTGGTTCGATTCCCAGATAGCTGAGTTAGGTTTCCACAAGCTGGATGCTTATTACCTCGGGAGGTGTTCCTTGAGGCATACAGCCTGCATAAATTCAAGGAGACACCAACTCCTACCTTCTCTCCCTCGGCTCTCATGATGTTTTCTGGAAATTGAAGGATTTTCTGTTGGTGCTCTTCAATCCTACTTCCCACCGATATTTTTGTCATCCCTACGTATATCTGTTAAACATAACCTGATGTGTAATCCTAATATACCATAGAAAATTGTAAACTTGGTTTGGTTTGTATTTTTTCAAATATGAAATGATGGTGTTCTATCATAATTGACCACTCCATCCTCCCCTATTCGATAGTACACGAGCCGTCACTCCTCAATGGCGGAATTAAGTTCATTTCAGCCTGCAGTCATTATTTCTCAAGCTTGAATAGAGATCATTTTCGAACATTAAACCCTTCCCTATTCTCACTCGGTTTCAAAAACCAGATAACAAGTGAACACAATTTGACTTATGTTTCTTCGAAAACTCAGACAAAGAAATCATCCGCGATGTTGAAAACTTCGTGGCTCGTGTTTTATCGTATATTGCAAATAGTCTCACTCAGTTGCCTCTTATCGGTGACAGTTTTGTAAAAAAAACAAGCACCGTTGCGAGATGTAAAGAGGAAAAATGTGTTAAGAGAGGATAATTTCTATCTAGTTTGAATCGTCGCACTCGGGAACTTCAGAAACTCTGCCAAAATCATACAACTTTGGAAAAACTTGCTGGGAGTTTAGGAATGGAGCCGAGTGAGAATAATTTTCAGTCAGATAACTTTGTAAACTTTCCATAACATACTTATACAACCAAATCAGTCTTCCGCGTGGGTAGATGGGAAGTTTCGCTCGTTTTCATATTTTCATTTCGCCCAATTGATGATTCTGAAATTGATGTAATAGGAATACAGTGTGGAGTCAGCAGCATATGAGAATTTGTTTATTATTAATATTTCTTCGTTCTCCTTATTTTCTGCATATCGATTTACTTCCAGTTATACTCGGGAAGACCCGTGCATGCAACTGCTGCGGTACATACAGCAACCGAAAGTACGAACTCACCTATTTTTTTTTTTATGGAAGGATCACATTACAATAGTAATTACACACAACGTGCCACGCCCCCGCGTGTAATAAATCATAACACACGATCTGTGCCAACCAGCAAAAAGCAGATTCATTACTCAACAGTTGTACGAGATAATTTTCGTAGCTTAATATAACGTAGCTGAGATGGTTGAGTGGCCGAACTCAATTTGTTAAACTTGACAGGATGTAGAACAAGTTATCGTATCGTCACCAAGAGCGACAAGTACATCTGTTTGGATGTATTGCGAGCGCTTGCGGACGTCGACTCTGTCCCGACATACGTAAAATACTATTTGAGTTTCATAATTACTTCCTCCCAAAAGCTCCCTAACCAGAGGCCTCATAAGGATGAGGATGCATGATAAACTCTGCAAAAACGGCTGGGTTATTTATCAATCGCTGGACCTTTTTCAGGAGTGCTGCGAAGAACCAAACACTTTCAGTATGTACTTACATAGAATGCAAGATTCAACTCACGGACACGCCATATGCAGGAGACGCAGTTTACTTAGGTCACTGCAGCTATTCCGTTGAAGTAAGTCGATCCGCCGCGTTCATCTGCCGAGATAGTAAACACCCAGGTAGCACAGGTTTCTGAAATGACATCCTTATGGTATAATTTTCACGTCAGTATTGGTCTGTGACGTTTTTGACCACAATGAGACCTTAGTGACGTCATATTTCATGATGTATAATTGGCGTAATTCGTGTGGGTCATAATGACGTCCTTGCGATGTCAACTATTCGTTATTCGAAAATTGACGTCAGAACAAATCAATTACAGAATTGTTCCTGAATCCGTGGTTACAGAAATCTGGACCCCTTCTGTTGGCAATTGGCGAACAATGAATAAAGGCCGGTTTCATGAAACGTTTATTTATGATAACGATGGATTAAATCTCCATCGACGTGTATAATAATAAACTGTAATTTCCTGTTCTCTTATTTATTTTTCACATCTTGGAAGAACTTTGAATCTGATACGTAATTCCGCGCTAAAAATTCATTGGTTGAAATAGGAGCTCCATCTCCATTAAAACTGGGCCTGCATTGAATACCGTGAAAACTCAGAATAATAAAAGACCATAGCGATGCCTTCTCCATCCTTGTCTTGAAGTCAACATAACTTTGTTTGTTTACAAGCGAGGGCCTTATACATGATAAGTCCATATGCATTCGGGTAGTTTCGTGGCCCGCTCATTTCATTCGGATCAAGTTGTCATTCTTCGTTGCTATTATGGACCTTCTTACTCAAAATGTAAACAAACTGTCCATAACATTTGACCACCCGTTACCCCCCTCGCCCACAAATTGTATAGAAAAGGATAATTCATGTTCACTTCAAAGCAGGTATTTGTGTAGGTATAGGCACGGCATCTCTATGTCTTTTATTACTCTGAGTGTGAAAACAACACTTTTCGAAAGCTGAGGTAGCGGACAGCGTTGCCAATTCTGAAAAAAATTCCAGAAATAAGGTCTTTGATGTTTTTGAAGAAGATCCAAAGCAACGGCTTTTGTAATGTAGCTGCAGGTGGATCTCAGTTTCCACAGCTTCAATAAGAGCTTTTTGCTGAACGGGCTTCAACGCGGTGACAGAGTTTGGGTTAACCCGTTCAGAGTTAAAGACGAGACCAAGTTCCTCGGCTGCACGGGCTGCTGCCTTTAAAAGAAGTGCTCCGGCCCCTGATTTCTCATGATCATAGACCAAGCAGAAAACGGGATCTGAAATCCTAGCGGCCGGCGGGTTATCCACAACACGTGGAGGCTCTTGGAATGAGCGAGAAGGTTTATCGCGGAAATTTATGTTTTCCGCAGACTTTATGTTTTCCGCGGAACTTTATGTTTTCCGCGACTTCTCTGCAGCCATCAGCCTGCAGCCTATCGAGACAGTGCTGTTTGATGGTAAATAACACTTCTTTATTTAGTGTGTAGTAAGCTCTCCTTAATTTTGCGGCAATTCACCGCACTGTGCACGTGAAGTACCTATTGGCCGCCACATAGTCCAGTACACATTGGACACGAGACTGGTGTTGATCGCCGACCGATCTTAGCTTCCATCTCGTGTATGCGTTGCTCATGCCTCCCAATCAAATGGGGTTGTATGCATACACGACAGTAGTGATTGAAAGAACATCGTTAATCTCCGCATCCACCCGTGCCGGTTGTTCTAGCTTCATGAGCTTGGTTCTATGAAGCGACCTGGGGTGCAATTTTTGACCATTCGCAATGGTAACGTGTACTCGTATCGTCACATTCTGATGGTATCTGCATGTCTTTGACATGCTCTCCGTATCTTAGACTATAAGGATACGTGTACTCACTGATATTGCGAACGGTCAAAAATAGCCCCCCTGTGGGTTCTGATGCTCTACATCGGTGTGAGTTTCCTCCACAACCGGAACGACACGTGTCAGATCTGCCTCGACTGCCACTTCGTTAACCGGCTGAGGAGAAGCTCTGACATAACCTGGTTTCCGAAGATGAGATACTTGATCTTCAAGGTTTTGAGCAAAAAAGGCGGCATGCTATGGGTGTATCACGCACCACAAAGCATACATTCTCGACATGTATCCTCTTCTGAATCTTCGGGCGGGCTCATTGCACTCGTAGCAATGCAGAAGACCATCCCTCAATTCATCTGTCCACTCAAAGCGTCCTTGTATACTGCGGTCGTCGGCGTCTTTGCCTTTAACCAGCCGTGGGGGTCAGTTGTGAAGATCTCTAACTTATCTGTTGGGAACCCGAATTTCAGGGTATTCCTAGCATACCCACGGCAGGCATCATAGGGAATGCCCTTTCCTCTCTGGTGCGCTTCGTCCGTGGTGTCGCAACTCACCGAGGCCTTGGATTATAGTTGGCCTCCTGCATATTTATTATTATTATAAATTACTATTATCTTAGTTTCAGTTTTAGCAAGAATGATCCGGCGTGCTGATATTCTATTCTATTCTATATTATATTTCATTACCGAAAATACTTTTTTCGGTTTCTCAAGTGTTCCTCTATCCTTAGTTTATAACAAAGTTATTCATTTTGGCAGAGTATGGTTCTCCAATAATAATTTCATTGTTAAGAGTAAAAATTTAAATAACTTCCAGAAACAAATATTTTCTATATGCAGTGAGGACCAAAAGTCCGTCGCTCCCCTCCCCCCGTGACTTCTTTATTTTACAAATTACAAAAAAGCGCAGCGACTAAGAAGTTTATTTTTTAGGACACCCTGTATATCATTTCATGGTCGGTTAGGGATGATCATAAGAAATCCAAAAATGCCAATTTTGATGCTGTCATCTCCAAAGACTACGAAGATATCGCCATTTATTTCACCCATGCGCTCAATGAGTGTGAGACAGAATTTATTAACTCGCCAGAAAAAGTTTCTCTCTCCCACTTATTGGGCTTATGGATAAGATAAATGGCGATATATTCGTAGTCATTGGAGATAACATTATCAAACCTGAGGTGAAACTGTGAACACTCGATACGAGAGCTGTCACGATACGATGACTACGACGTGAAAATCGCTGTGATTTCCTCATGACACAACTTGACTCGACATTCATTTCGGTACGTCAAACTCAATCGGATTGAGTGTTCATAAATCCACAGCTGGTATTGTTGGATTCCTTATGATCATCCCTAACTGATCATGGAATGTTATACAGGGTGTCCTACTCAAAAAAATAAACTTCTTCGTCGTTGCGCTTTTCTGAGACACTCTGTATGAATCAAACTTGAACCATTAAATAGATCGGAAGAAACCCTACAACCTATGTATTTAACGTCTTTTTGTAATATGTAAAATAAAGAAATCACTGGGGGGCACGGACTTTGGTCCTCACTGTATATTGACAAAGTATATCGTTACTATTTACAAAACTGACAAACATATACACACATGATGATGTTGATGTTAATACTGTATGTTAACTAGAATAATAAAAACATCTAAAGAAATTGTCACTTCAACAGTTCAGAGAACTTTCTTTGTCGTCTGAATCTGTAGATGAAAAAATGTGTTCAGATTTAATTTCTACGAATGAAAAGAGTGAAATTGTCATTACAATGAGCCCATTCCGGCAATGATAGCCTTTATACTAACGTGTGCATTAATATTTCATGTTGCCAGAGCTACGTAATTATCCGTTATGCAGCAAATTGGAGTCCATTAGCTGTCGTGAATTAAACCAATAAAATCACCTAGCTTGGCGACGCCATAAAAGAAACAATCGTCATAATGGATAATGGAAAACCACCTCCACATCCCCAACTAATCTAATCGTCGACTATTTCGCACCTAGAGCAGACATTAAGGAAAACACATAAAATTAATTCCTTTGAAATTGTTCATTCGTCTCCGCTCTAGTCAGAACTAGCTCATTACTTTTATTCGCGGATTTTGTTTCGAAATGTCTGCCAGGGCCGGTTCCAAAAGTTTTGTCGCCCCGGCCAAACAAGTTCTTACATCACGTAAAATAATCAAATAACTCATAAGGAAAATTGCACGAGTACAACCAGTCCCTGAAAAGGAAAAAAGACCCCACCCAGCAACTACAGACCTCTATCGCACTGCTATCTGTTATGATGAAGGTCATGGAAAAAGCTATCAACATCGAGTTTATGGAAAATCTAGAACGCTCAGGAAATATCAATGATCGACAATATGGTTTCCGGCACCAGAGATCAACTGGTGAACTGCTTGCTTATGTCTCACATATTTGGCAGCAATATATCGAAAAATATGGTGAAACTCTGGCTATTGCATTAGATATCTCCAAGTGTTTGATCTTTTGACTGCTACCAACTCTATATTTTCTACTCTGTCTGCTTCTACTGGTTTATTAAATAGCTACAGATTTTATTTATTTTTTTTTTTTTCGAAAGAAAATTCTGATTCTTCAAAAATAGTACCAAGTTCTCTTTCCAGCAATAGTTGATAATGATATTGTTTTGATATTTCAATTAAACGATCATAACACACATTTGTATCAACCGATCAAAAGTCCGATAATCATCGCGCACTTTTCAACACTTTCCAACACTTTTCACTACTTTTCAATATTGCAACGATTCTAAAGGCCGGTCCTGACTACGCGCAGAAATAAACTTTGATTTAAGCCGCAACCCCTATTCCGGTTACGTGAGTTATCACGTATGAGCTCCGATATCAAAGAGAATATCTTTCGCGATGAATCCCTCTCGACGCGTCTAGAAAAATGAAGAACTATCTAGTTTGTTTGGGAAGTACTGTTCTACGCTAAATAAAGAGTTCGCCGTGGCCAGAAGGGCATTATACAATCAGCATTGAAGTGATCCTGGTCATATAACTCACAGAGTGAAATAAATTAGATAGCCTTAATGTAAATACTTATTCAGATAAATATTTTCAGTCATATTTTGTGTTCAAATAAATTAGTAAAACCAAGCCACTATTTGTACTACAATATTCCCTTAGTACGGTCCTGGCATCACTGCAACGAATGCGGCATAATCTGAGCTATTCTGTTGTACTACATGGCTTTACCAGATTCCGGATATGTCAGAGGAAATAGAGGTTCCAAGATAAAGGTGGGATCAAGGTTTTTTCCCTCAAGTATCGCGGAAAGGGCCGACTTCATGTTTTATCGCGGTTTCTGTTTTCCTTATTGTTTTCGTTGATTCCGGACAAAATTGTGAGGATGGCTTAAGAGATTGGGTTGAGGGCGCAGAAACTGAATTTGAAATTTAAAAGGTCACTGCCAATATTTAAATAATATATGTATACGGAGTGCAAATTCATTACAAAGATATATTTTGTTGAAGCAGAACTAACTGTTGAGATTGATCATATCGAAAGTTATTCTAAAAAAGTGAAATGAGGTGTTCCACAAGGGTCAGTTCTGAGACCTATTTTATTTTTGATTTGTCAAATATCCAATATGGGAATCATATATTTGTTTTTAATGAATCAAGAATAGAGTTAATTCAATATACTTTCAGAACAATGACATTTTTATTTCTATTCTTTCTGACATCTATCTGACATAATCAAACTATCCTATCTTAGCAAACTAATACAAGGTGAGTCCACTACATAGATCAAAGGAAATTTGTTTTTTTTATGCTAACGATGACGATGTAGAGTAAATATCTAAGAAGAAACAGTTATTTAATGCTGAATTTGATTTATCAATTTTAATAAATAATCCCATTCATGATTTACTAATTTTGAATTTTTAAAAAAATCTCATATCATGACATTCACATTGCATGAAAATACAGTGTAACTGTACCGAATACAGGGTGTTCCCGAAATTGGGACGATAAATGAAATGGGAAGTAGAAGATGCCAAACAAAACGAAATGAAAGAATACTTTTTGAATTTTAAAGTTTTCAAGACTCTTTTTGGTAATCACTGATAAGAGGTCTACAGCTTGCGAAAACCGCGCTGAAACACTGCCAACGGGTAGAACGCTGTGGCCTGAAGAATCAAACAAGTGCCTCCCAAACAAAATGATTTCATAAAATTTTTTGAAAATTTTCGACTTCTTCAAAAACGAAATTTTTGCTATTTATTGATACATTATGTCCCATATAACAACCCATTTTCTTATTCGCTCCAATTTCGGAAACCCCCTGTATTTTTAAAACCTCAAGAGGCATGAACAAATCCATGAATTGATAAAATAACTGAGAAAACCACCTAGGTATTCAGAAAACATTGTCATTCGTAAATTAATTATATATTTTTATTATATAGTTCATTTCAGTCTATCTTGGCCTATGGCATGATAGGTTGGGGGGAGACCTATATAAACGAGTTTTAAAATCACATCAATTCAAAAGTATACTTTGAAAATTATTCTTCAAAAATTCTCTTTGAACAATATAAAATTTCATTTGTTTCTCTCTTAGCAAGCTTATTGTGAACAATGCAGATTTCTTCATTTGTATTGGTGGTTAAATTAATCACGCAAGTTTTGGGTATTGCTTTGGTTGAGGGGCTGGAGTTCAGATGGCGCCCGTGGTTTAGTGAACGATAGGCTGCGGGCGGTGTCTCAACTTCTACCTTGCCATGAATATTTTGTTGAACCATTTGTTGCAGACATTAGTATTTTCTGCAGAGATCTACCCTATACTGATGAGGGCAAGAATCCATAAATCGATCTATAGGTGGTCCAAATGTTTCAATGAACATTTCCATGCAACTAGCAATTGCGGAATTAGATGTAATTCAACGTTCGTCGTGGTATTAGCCAGAAGAGTAGTTGTTTTCTGATGGATATTCAACCCAATTATTCCTATTGTATAGGATTATGGCAATAAGCGTCGTCCTGGTGGGGCAGGACATCTTGTTTCTCTGTTTAGCAATTGTTTTATCGAAGGAATTGATAATTATACACAACAAAAATATGAAACAAAAAACAACTTACCATTTATGAAGGTAGAAAGATTTCTAATAAATGATGAAAAAATTATCAGTTTACTCGTGTGAAAAGATTTGGAGAATTCCTAAAAGAAACGAAGATACAATCAGGTTTCATGATAAGTATTCTCGAAATTGAATTTTCTTCAACGTAGAATTGAATTTTCTTCAACATAGGCGACTTAGGACATAATTCAGAAAGCAATAATACACAAAAGCTCATTTTATTTCAACGAAGTCACTTTTGTTCTACGTTTTTTAATAATTAACGCTGCTTTTTTGTTTTGTTTTTTTTATGTTCATGGCCGCCTTCATTGAAGAATATCTAATTTTGAGAACACTCATGATAGAACATTTTGTATTTTCGATTTCTTTCAGAATTCTCCAAAAGTTTTCACACGACAAAACTGATATATAATAATTGTTCATCATGATGAAGTGAAAAGAAGATATGGCAGTATTCTGTTCAATTTTTTATGGGTACTATTCAGTTTTCAGGTAATTTTTGATAATTTTTGGAATATATGGGAGCTGCATTAAATGAGAACCTCAGGTTTCAACTGTATCGCACTTTGAAACTTCCTCTGGTAACTTCTGATGTCGTTTGTCAGTTGTGATGATTTAGGTTCGAATTTAACCGTATCTCCGCCATTTTTCAACCGATTTTCAATTATGAAGAACAGTGTTATCAAAAATTTCGTGGTCTTCCGAATAATGAAAAAATATATACAGGGTGTCATTTGAAAAAAAAAGTTTGAGGTCAGGGAAGTGGTTAATTTTCAAAAGTGGCTTCAAAATATCAGTCTTCAATGAATTATAGCGACATGCCAAATTTGAAATCTGTATCTTTAAAACTATAGAAAAATTGGGGGACGTGCGTCACCTCGTGGTCACCCGGTATATTAGGGATATTCAGTATGTTTGTATATTTTGCTATATTATTATTCTCTTAATTAATTTCGCATAATCATGGAAAAGTTTTTAACTTATTGATATTTGATCATGTTTCCAGAGACGTTCATTGCTGTTTATTATATTGCTATGTTGTATTTGTTATTTACAACAATGATCAAATAATTGTTTGGGTAATAATTACTTTGCTATTCGTTATTACAACTTGATGTATCAAAGCGTTTATAAGAAATACTATAAATACACCCTAAGATGCAGTTATCCCATCTTGAATAATCAACCGACCGCATCCTGAATTTTGATGAACCTTTACGTCCATCCTGCCTTCTAACAAACGAGAGGTGTCAAATTCGTGAGGGTAGCCGCAAATACATTAATTTCCATATCTGAATATCTGCCGAGCTTAAATCAATATTCTAACGTATCGTTTCTACTCTATAATAATAGTCGGAGTGTGGTTTCAAGAGATGTCAGCTACTATGAATTTGAATACCACTCGCTAAAGTAAACCGGCCAAAGCGTACGTTTCGAACTAGAATTGAACTAAAAATGCCGAGAAATTATTGAAATGGAAGCACCCTTATAAAACATACATTTTTCAACCGATTGAGAAAATTATTTTTTCATTAGGTAGAAATTCAAAAAGTCTACTAGAGCACCAAGTTTCATGAATGAGTCCTAATTTTCAGTGCAACTATTCTTATTTTCAAGGTCTAAGAAAATTATCAATGTTTGAGTGCGTCAAATTTTATCGATAATGGTTTATTTTCCACGAAAACGCTTTGTTTAGCAAAAATATGAAAACAAACCGATTGATATATATATATATATAAATTCGGACTTTTCCATAGCCATTTACCTATGGAATCATTTTGTGGGAAAATTCATACCACTCAAATAAAAGTTTCATTTTGCAAAAAAGGATCATTCGTATCTTAACAGGGATCATTGTCGTGTCCTCTTCTTTCAACTTCAAATCATGTCATTTCCTTGTGTTTATATGTACCACTCTCTCCTTGAAATACATGAAAATAATGCGGATTTTGCTCGACATGCGGATTTACATCAGTATCATACTAGATCAGGAAATTTACTATGATCGCCTAGATAGAGGGTCTCAATGTCTCAAAAAAACTTTAAATATACACTTATATAACAAGCTACGAGAAGTAATAAGAAAGCTGAATTTCCGCATGTTCAAAAATAAAAATAAAGTTAAATCATTTTTGTGAAGTACTGTTTTTACTCGGAAAATAAGTTTCTCGTCTACGACCACAAGATCGAGGACTGGTGAAAAACTCTCAACCACCTGGGCTAATGTACTTTATCTAAATCTATTTTATCTTCTTTGTTTTCTTTTTCAACTAGATTTTTTATTGTAGATTGACTTGTGCTTAGTATAGTGTCTAAATTATTTCAGTCAGACTGGATTCTAAATCGTTAATAATTTTTTTAGATTTTTGAGCTTGAAAAATAAGAATAGGAGGCCCTGAAAATGAAGTCTCATTCATGAAACTTGGAGTCCTATGTGGACTTTTTGTAAAACTACTTATTGAAAAAAAATCATTCCAATTGGATGAAAAAGGTATGTTTTATTAGGGTGCTTCCATTTTAAATGGGCAACACTGTCACAATCCACCAACTTAATATCCCAAAACACTTTCCACTCTACTACTCTTCGACTTTGTTACAGAGGAACAAGCTGATCAAGGGGCGCAAGCGCGTGGCATGCATTCTGCTCCTGCTGGCCTTCGTCTTCGCGCTGTGCTGGTTGCCCTACCACCTTATGACCTTGATGGCCGATCTGGGCTTGCCCACGAGCAGGCCCAGCAAGCAGGTGATGAACTATCTGCGCCTGCTGGGCCACGCAAATTCTGCGCTGAACCCCATCATCTACTGCGCGCTGTCCAGGAAATTCAGGAGGTCCATCAAGAACCTGTTCTGCATCAAGATGACGTTCAGGAGAAGGAGACAGATAGTGAAGGTGAGTATCTCTCTTGATTGGGGGTGGTTCCCATTATCTCTACTTGAATCGCTACATATTTCAATCATTTATTAGTGATTCAGTTTTTCGAATCAAAATACTTATTGTTTCGTGATTCACGATTGGTTCCACAACTACTGTAACGAAGCGTTCTTTTGCATCTGTCTAGGTGGTTAGGGCCTTAAGAAGTACATCCTGTAAGATAAATATGTGCCTGCAACCTACCAGCCCAATATATTTCACATAATCAATATCTTCCCGAGTATGCTTCGTTAAACCTCGCTGTTAATCCTTATCATTAATTACATAATAGGTTCTGAAGGGACAGCTGGCCTAATCTTCTCTTTATTGGCTTGGTAAAGTTTCCTTTCGGAACATTCATCAGGGCATACGTTTTTATGGGCAAGCGTTTCTTGCTCTGAGGAATTTTTACTTTTATATAGTTTCCGAGCTTCTGTTTTTAGAAACTGGGTTTAAAGCTGTTAGGACAAAATTTCTGCAGTTTTTCATTTAATTTGCTACGGTTCCCTACGAAAATTCACTTGGAATTTTACTCTCGTGTGGTTCTTAACAAATTCTTGGAGTGCTGTCTTACGTCTGTTTGAACATTATTGAGTTCTCACAAATCTCCATAATATTCCAAAGTCTTAGGTAAGGACACACTTGGAGTAAAGTTACTAACATCAAACTAAACCAAGATCCCGCCTTTCACCAATACCAAGTTGGCCACACTCCAAATTTCCATTTGATAGCCATCTTGCATTTTTCAACCTTTACTTTCATTAGCATTTGTGATGGTATATTATTACTTTTGGGAGATAATAATGACACATATGAGATACATTACTCAAATATTGTGAGTAATGGTAGGTAATGGTAATGGGTGGGGAACTCAAGCGTTTGCGATAAAGCCCCAATGGGCCCTTTTCGCAAACCCCGGCATCCTTACTCATTCCATGGTAGATAACTGCTCGAACCTCTTGGACCTTCTTATGAAGATCGAAATGTCCTTCCAATGCAAGAAGTGCAATTTGGCAGCTCCGAAGACATTTTCTCTGAGCCCACCATACATAGACTTTTCTATTCTTCTATGATCTTCATCTTCAAAATTTTATCTGGTGAATCACCTGCTCACTTTGATCAATTTATCACATTCACTAGTGAAATTCATGATTATCCAACCCGCGGTAATACCCATCTGTATGTTTCTCGTATACGGTATTCGCAATCTATGAACTCAATTTTTCATCGAGGTTTGCTAGAAATTAGAATTTAATTTTCCAGTAGAAGTCAAGCAGTCTTGTTCAGTGAGGAAATTGAAGGATGTTTTGATTGAATATTTGAAATCAAAATACTGAAAATGAACAGTTTTGAACAGGGATAGCACTTGAAATTGTTTTAATGTACATCAGTCGCATACTTATAGCATATATTTATTTCTCTGCATTCCTGAACCAGTTCTGATGTAGTTTTGGTTGCGTTCAGAGCTCTGATAGCGGCTTGACTGTCAGAGCAGACATATACATGTCCCACTAGGCCGGACCTCACCTCTTCCATTCTGGTTGCCTCCAGGATGGCATATACCTCTGCCTCGAAAGCCTTCTCGCCTTCCTAGCACCTGGTCCTCTGCCTGCTCCCGGGAGGTTGCAGTCATTACAGGTCCGTCACCGAACCCCTCTCCTGCCTCTCGCCTCTCAGGCGCTCGTCACACCCCTGTTGCCTGCGTCTTCTCGCTATGACGACTGTGCACGTTGACTGTCTCCTCCTTCTTGTTGTCGTCCATGGTTGTTGAAGATTAGTGTGCTCATTGTATGAGGGTCAAGGTGTCCATCTCCTGCCTGCCCTGTTCCTTGAGACTTAGCCCCATCAGGCAGAGCGGTGGCTGCGGTAGAAGTCTCTCGGCTCTGCAAGAATCGGGATTATTCGCATAATGATGGGGCAGGCCCCTACGTTGGCTAGGCAAGGGTGGGCCCCTTTATTGTTCGGAGACCTAGGTAGGCCTAACCTTAGTTTGATCCTTAGGGAGTTAAAGAGATTTTCTTTTTTTTCCCCATGTGTTAGTGTGGACGTATTGTGTCGTGATGGACCTTCCTCCTTTCCCAACCGGCTACGATGGAGTTAATATTGTGAGTAACTTCATAATAGTTACCGTATCCTATAGAATATGTATGTCGAAATTTCTCACATGATCAAGTTTCATAATAAACTATATTACGTATACAACTGATACTGAAGTCATATTTGAAATCCATTTCAATGCGCATTCAACAATCTCGAATTGAAATCTGTGGAATTCATCCCACTTCTGAATCTCATCCCACTGCTGAATCTCATCGTCGTTACAGAGCGAACAGATACGGTGTCACATCTCTCGTCGGTTTCGTTGAAAATATCTCTGCGGATAATTGGACTACTCTAATCGATCGGCCACAAATCATCCTCGTCGGTTTCCGATAATTTGAATAGGCTGTCCTTTGTTGCAGCATTTAATTGGTCGAATTCCAAAGTCAATGAGCTTTTTCTAATTAGGAACGATTATTATTCAGTGGAGCAGTCGGCTGCGGTTCAATCAGAAAGGGAAAAGGCATTCCGCCTCTGAACTGAACTGTACTATTCCTTTTTCTGCGTTTCATAATCCATAAACTGCCAAGAGTATTTTAATTAGATGGCTATGATCCGCAAAGTTTGCTATTAGATATGTCACATCCAGGAAGTTTCCAAGATATTTCAGATGCTGAAGTTTGATTGCGCTGTAAAGATTCGAAATTCATTCTAATATTCCAGTTAACTATAAGCCATCGAAAGTTCATTTAGAAAAAACCATATGGTACAGTCGGCGTAGAAATGTCCTACACAATGAACCGGCATGAAATGATTCTTCCATAAACTATTAGTAAAATTTCCATACATCAAAAAACCACATAGATCCGTTTCTTCATTTGATTAAACAATACTTGCAATACTTGCCATTTTTAAGGGTCGTAGGTATGTAATAAAACAGTAGTCAAGTAGTTGAACACTGATATTTTCATGGATACGTCAAAAAGAGTATCTCGATCATGCCACTGAAGATTCCTGCCGCAATTGCAGTTGAATTGTCAATCATGTCTGTCGTAAGAGGCGACTAAAGGATGTACATGGGTGGTATATGGTCTCCACCATCGCCCAGTGAAATACCACCATATCGACTAAAAGTGCTGTGAAATGGATTGTTCTATGTTTCAGTATTTAGTCGATAACTTTCGGGCACATTTTTCCTTTCCCGTACTAAAGTTGACACACCATCGAATGTGAAGATTCACTTTTGTAACATTCATGGACTCAACAACAACATCAATGACGTCCACCATCACCTACAGGCGGAAAACCGGATATTCTGGCTCTAACATAAACACAATAAGTAATCACCAACAAAGTCCACATGCTGTGTCTTGCCTACGAAGTCCATTATCGATTGAGATTCGAGAGTGGTGTTTGTACTCCAAGACAATGCTAATGCCAAATAGATGAAATGCCTCTACTTATGTACTAATGAACCATTCCATTCGAGTTTTTATCACCTAAATCTGATGTTATCCATCAAAATCATCCAACAGCCGAAGTCATCATAATGGTAGATTTCAATGTATTCGATCAGGATGTCTAGCTGAGGCGTTCGCTATCACGTATGGTCGAGCAAACCACAAGCATTCCTGATGTCAACAACCCGTATTCCAATCAGACCACAGCCGCATTTCCACTCTCCACTTTTTCTACACCATAAAGCAGCACAATGCTGCGCCATCTCATATGGCACTACAATTCAGCAGACTGGAATGGTCTTCGCATATTTATCTTAGCATTTCCATAGGAAATCTCTTTTGCAAATCCAACACAATGCGCCGAAACCATTGCTGGGGATGCAAACATATACACCTAACACGTCAAGAAGAACATCATCTGGTAAACCCTGATTTAGAAAAAAAATTAAATCAGGGCTCTAAGACCAGATCTGAACATGTTGAAGCAAGAAACATCTGCAAGGAAACAATCGATTCCTCGAAGGAAGCTCACAACGCCAAGATACGTTCAAAGCTCGTTGAGTGTCCTAACGGGTCCCGTTCGTTTTGTCATTTGCAAAAGCCATTCGGATTTCCTACCCAAACCAAGGAAGATGGGACACTAGCAACGAACGTTCTGAAAATACAAACCAAAACAAAACTCCAGAACATTATTCCCATTGAAAGTCATATGCATTTTGACAGAGCTAGTATATCTGTCGGAATTCCGCCGACCGTTTTCAAGAAATGTGCTTCCGAACTAGCACCAGTCCTTTGCAAGTTATTCAACCTCTCTTATAATTTCCGTCCAACTGGGAAATAGCAAAAGTACAGTAGTTCAAAATAAGGTATAAAGACCCTAACTATAGCAACTACAGACCTATCTCACTGCTATCTGTCAACTCGAAGGTCATAGAAAAAGCCATCAACATCGAGCTCATGCCATATCTAGATCGCTCAGGAATTATCAATGATCAACAGTATGGTTTTGGCCATCAGAGATCATTTGGTGACCTGTTTGCTCATGCCTTGCCTCCCCAGTCATGTTCCTTGCTATCTAGCTTTCTCTCAAACCGATGGAGTATCATCCGCTGGTGTTTTTTCACAGGGATCCATTCTAGCACCACCACTGTTTCTTCTTCATATACTGATTTGTTAAGAGCTACCCCAAGTCCAGTTCACAGCTTTACGGATAATAGTACCCCTCATACCGCTTTCTCTTCCAAAGATCCAATATCAGTCAGTGAAAGCTGAAACGAACGGGAAAGAATATGGTGAACGATTCAAATAATGACTCAGCGGAAATAAGAATAAGGATCTAACAGCTTGATAGAATTTAATGAGAACGAAACCCAAGCCATATGTTTTCTCTAGAGAGACCGATCTCATAGGAAATTGTGTACACTGATTCCCAAAAATCGAAAGTAATAATGCCTCTAATACCCAAGTTATTAATTCCCGAATAATACCCCCCCCCCAAGTAATGCCAGTAATGCCTGTCAGAAAAGTCTAAAAAATATAAAATCGTGTCTTAATGTTAGGTTTGTTCTCGAGTACAATTCTTTTTTTTATTGCATAATTCTGATTTCTTCCACTGCTCTCTAATCGGAATTCACATTTCCCATATTTTGAAGTTTTTTTTTGCCTTTCATCAATAATTTCTGTAATACCCATGTAATACTCGTAATACACAAGTTATACCTGTAATAACCAATAATTTTCAAGTGATGCCTCTATTTCCCGACTAATACTCGACTAATGCCACTAATACCCAAGACATGTACACCAAAATTCCCTAGCGGTTTCCCTCTCGACATTACCCTTTTATGGGAAAACCATGTGAGGTCTATTGCCAAAAATGTCTCTCAAAAACTTGGTTTTCTATTTTCGTACCAAGAAGTATTCCACTTCTCGTCAACTGATTATAGTTTATAAGGCACAAACCCAACATGTCCTGGATACTGATCCCATATATGGAGTGTAGCACCTAAAAGAGCCATTCGTCTCGTGACACTTCGCTTTCGAACTCGTTCACTTCTCTGGAACACCGCAGAAATGTCTCTCATAGATATATATTTTCATAGACGATGCTCTTCTGAGTAATCATCAATCGTTCCAACGTTAACGGTCCCATCGAAACTGACCCGTCGAGTTCAGTCCTCACGTCCAAAATGCCATCACTTCAGAGACATGTCGAACGTCTCTTTCCCAGGGCTTGTTCTTTAACCGAACGGCAAAGCTTTGGAACCCACTGGACCAAAAAAAATTAAAAGGACAAAAAAATAAGAAGACCACGACAAAAAACGGGAACTGACAAAAATATTGACGCGAGCCGTGAAAGCCCACAAGCTATACAAGAGAATATCGACTAAAAGATGAACTAGTTTTTTTTATTGCATTATTTCAAGCACGCCTATGCGTGTTTAAATCGAATTTCAAAAACGCGCGTTTTTTAAAGTTACCATGGCAACATCAACAACTCGAGAAACTAGAAGTCTAAATGACAACTTTTGCTGAATGATCTGACAGCAGTACCTTCTAACATCAAATAAAATATTACTAACAAAAACAGAACCTTCATTCAAACATATCTATTTTAATCAACTTTTGCACTTCCATCCAGTGTACGAACTTGTCATATTCTTTGTTATAGGCTTCTTTTGATTTTTGCGGCATGAACTGCGATTCTACTTTACACAACTATCAATCTTTGTCAACGAAAGGTATACTGATTTCACATCACGAATTCAACCATTTTATATTATTAGTTCTTATTTCCATGTTTTGTAGTAATAATACCAGTATTTATGATTTCAAATTGCACCAATAAAAAAAAATAGCGTAAAGTATGCGTGGATAACTGGCCTTTCTTTCAAACACTTGCTCTATTTCGGCAGAGCCGTCGTGTTCGAAAAATCGCGCGTGTTTGAAAGACCTATTTATCCACTTATACTTTAATATACTATTTTTTGACATTTTTCTTTGATTTCAACCTTCCACAGCCTAATAATTGAAAATGTAAGATAATAAGATCTTTCTATAACTAAAGTCAAATGGAATCTGAACAAAATGTCCTTGATTTCACATCGTTACATATTTCAAGGTTATAAAAAAAAATGCGTAGCAAGAAATACAAGAGAATATATTATATCTTATCAAATTAACACTTAAGAAATTAAAAGACACAAATTTGAAAAAGTGAACCTATATGGAGAGAACTGTCATGCTAGAAGAGCCAATAATAACCATTTCCTGTTTGTTTATATTACAAATTCCGGGATATGCATTTGTTGTTTCCTCAGAGTAGCAAAATGCATAGAGAAGTTTTCATCCATGTCTTGAGGGCAAGATAACTGACATAACTTTGTTTGTTTACAAGCGAGGGCCTTATACCATATGTTATGTTCCTTATTCATTCGGTTAGTTCGTGTATTCCTGCTCATTTCATACGGATCAATTTATTATTCTTCATTTGTTTATAGTCCAACTTACTCCAAATGTGAACAAACTGTCCAAATTGTAGATAAAATGTATTTGTGTATGTATAGGCATGACATCTCTATGCCTCTATACTCTGAGGTTGATCCCCACAGAGTGCCGTTTTCTCATTTTCAGTTCAAAAAATCGGTTTTAAATTTTGGATGGTGAACATGCCTACTCTCTCGATTGTTCTACTCCGTGGTTTTCAAGAATAAGGGTTCAATCGTTCAGGCCCATTTGAATCTAATAACCTCAATTTACATGAGCAATTCAATTATTTCAATAAGCACTTAACGTGGTATGGTAATGTCATTGCTCTTTTTTTTCAGTGGGCCGACAGTTCCGGCTCAGGCACACAACTGCATTACCTACAACGACTCAAAAACGGACCTACCAACTTAAACCAACTGAATTTCACCACCAGCGGTAGACGACAATCTAGTCAGAAGACAACAAAAACATTCGCCGTTTAAATGAAGAGATGACGACGACATTGAAACACATAGCCACAGAAAGTCCAAGCCGTTAAGTGTTCTTTGGCGAAGTGTCGGCAGAATTTTGTAAATAGTGAAGAACTTTGGCTAAGGAATTTATAATGCCACTTCCAATGTCGATGTGACAAAGTCGAAGAGGGGTTTTGGTTGTAAGTGTATAACTCGCACCACAAGAACGGCAGTTGTATTGCCTTTGAATAAATGCGGGTATGAAAAGATTGTCAGAGTACGTATAAGTATTTACAAACAAACTGAAACGGATTCATGGCCCTTGCCATTTTATTCCACCACATAAAGTTCAATTTTCTCCCTAGCCGAAGTCCTTCATAGAGGAATCAAACCATATGTAATAGCGAGGGCTCAAAATCATATTTTGTTTACATCTCGGAGCAAGAAAAAATATAGAAAGTTACTGTTTTTCTTATTTCATGGTTTCAAAGTATTTCTCCATTTACGTTTTATCTTTGTAAAAAAGGGGATTCAAGCAAAATTCCATTTCCCCCCAGCATAAGGCAACAAAAAAGTCTCACCTATATCGTAAGTTATCAAAATTGAAATATTACTTGAATGCTCTCAATGGTCTCAATTCTTGACGGCGATAGTTGATAAAACAAAGAACGCTCCCTGCTTTGGTATTGATAACTCCTCAATAAGCGGTGTTGCCATAGGTATTGACCAATCAGAAACAGTTTTCTATTTTTGTTATACAGTGACCGCCAAAAAGTATGTACCTACCATATAGGAAAAAAATTTATTATTAGAGTATTGGAAATAAGATTCTTGGGAAAAGTTTGTGCCTGTCCGATAACCTAAAAATCGATTTTAATTAAATCGATGTCACGTGATCGCTGGTATGGCGGCAAATTGAAAAAAATTACTATGAATAGGCAAAAAGTCGGATAAAATGGCAAGATATCGAAAAAAGTTATTGGAAAAAGTTTCTTAGAATTCAATTTTATACACATATACAAAATTTGAAAAAATAATGTGAGAAAATTGAAAATAACAATTTTTTTTAATATTTTCTTAGCTGTATAAAAATATCAAATTATTTTCTCATGAATAGCTTGACCATACTGAAATATATGTATTTCTATAATAATAACAAAACTTTCTCATTTTCTCCACACCAGAGAGCACTAAATTAAAAAAATTGAATTTTGCCAGAACCCTTTCTGTTACATTGGTTCGTATCTGACACTTATATCAGAATTCCACGATTATTGCGATGATAGGGAGATCCAAAAATATCGTGTTTTTCCGATTATAATCAATGTTTGATGATAATCGTGCAAGAACGGTTCGCTTCGCACATAATCTTAAAAATAGTGCATCAAATTAAAGATGCTAGAGTTTTCAACATTGCATGCGAAGTGAAACGCTCTGACACGATTATCATCGAAACTTGATTATAATCTGGAAAACACTATGTTTCTGGAGTGTCATTTCATCACAATGGTCGTGAAATTCTAATATAACTGTTAGATACGAACCAATGTAACAGCCAGGGTTTTAACAAAATCCAATTTTTTTAATTTAGTGCTCAGTGGTGTAGAAAAAATGAGAAAGTTTTGTCAATACAAATGTTTCAGTATGGTCAAGCTATTCATAGGATAATAATTTGATGTTTTTCTACAGCTAGGAAAATATTTAAAAAAAATTACCATTTTCAATTTTCTCTCATTATATTTTCAAACTTTGCATATGTTTATAAAATTTAAGTCTAAGCAACTTTTTCAAATAACTTTTTTTGATATCTTGCCATTTTACCCCACTTTTTGCCTTTTCATAATAATTTTTTTCAATTTGCCGCCATACCAGCGATCACGTGACGTGTCAAAATCGATTTATAGGTTATCGGACATGCACAAACTTTTCCCAAGAATCTTTTTTTTAATACTCTAATAATAAACTTTTTTCCCATATGGTACATACTTTTTGGCGGTCACTGTATATCAAAATAATATATATCACTACTTTTCACGTCATTTTTTCTATTTCTAAGTTAGCCCCCAAAATATTTTTTTTCACAAATATTTTTCGCGCACGTATCGGTCAATTTTTGGGGGGGGGGGGAGGCTCGATCGACAGTTCGACGTATTATTCGTTATCGGTCGTTATAAGCCGTAGCTTTGGATATTATCCATTATCCTCCAGAAGACCATGAGCTTGTCTCCACCGTTTTGAGCTGCCATGGGGAAGGGATTGCCCTTCTGTTGAAATCCTTCTGAGCTTACAAGAAAATTTTTGATGTTGCTCCTTGCGCACCCTCTCTTCTTGATTTATTTTTAAGTGTTAGATATCATGCAACACATTATTGTGAGCATGAAGTGTCCCCCTTTCCCGCAGTGATCTTATACATGAGTTCACCATTAAAGTGTTTGTCTTTGGGTGCCATGTTCCTCATTCGAAGCTATTGTACCCTCCACTATGGTTGGAGGGCATTTCCGTTCGCTACTTACCGCCGCGCCGTCGGGGACGGGAAGGCTTCTGCTTCTTCTCGGAGGGTTGGTTCTTCTGCTCGTTTTTGGAGTTGGATCCTTCGTTTCTTCTTGGTTTCCTTTTTCGTCCGAGATGAGATTACTTCGAAGGAGATATATGTTTCTAGAGGGGTTCTTGCAGGTTTACTAAGAGCCAGGCCTTGTGAATCTTTCGCCCTCTGCTTCATCGTCAGAGCCTCTGGACGTGGATCTGCTCCTCTTCAGGATCCCCTCTAGCCTTTCTTCCTGCGCCTCAGCCTCCCTCTGGTTGTTTTCTCTAAAGAAATCCTGGATCTTGGATTTCAGCCCAGGGGTACTCCTCTGAGATACGCCTTCTCCTGATCTTCCAGGGCTTTGAACAGGTCCTTTAGCTGGCTGAAAGCTGAGACAGTCGTCTCTATTATGCAGGTCTTCGGTTTCATTTACCTTCCGGCAATCTTGGTATCGGTGGTGACCTGGAAGGGCAGATGGATTGCCGAGTTTTGGCCTGGAATGTCTCCTCTCTCTCTCTTTTCGTTCAAATGAAATGGAAACAAATGTATTTATATTATCAGGAGTGTATTAATAGGTTCCCAAATTTGTATTTTTTCAAGAACATGTTATTGAAGGACTCTTAAGAATAGAACCGTCAAATTCATCAACCAATCGAATTTAAAACATTCACCGATGTAATTTTTAAAGCAAAGATACGCTTCTCCGTAGTGTAAATAAAACTTGTTATTTATGTTGGAATTCCAGTGTAACAGTTTATGTAATGAATGTTATTTGTCTGTGATTCTGTAATTTCTTAATAAATCTAATATTTTCGTTTTCGATTTTTTCATCACTGGACAGGTCCTAGAATCATTTGGGGCTTGGGGGATGAGGGCTTGACTGAAATATATTTTTACAATGATAACGTTCATTAGTTTTTTTTACTTTTCGACATCGTACGACAAAACTCAATTTTCAATATCTAATCAGGAACTAATTGTAATTTACGTCACAAGTCCTGAAAATATTTTTTGGACAAGTGGCAAGATTCTAGGACGAGCGTAGCCAGTTCTGGAAGTCTGCGAGTCCAAAAAAACTGTTTTCGGTCGTGTTGCGTACACAATTTTTTCGTCAACCGTGTATGTGAGGATTTCCATGTATATTTTTGTAATAAAATTAAGCAGACTTAAAAATTGGGCTTTCATTTATTTTTCTTCCTCATTCAGAGGATGAGACTGAAGTTTTCTTGTAATGTAGAAGAAAAAACTTTTTTCTTTCACACGGGGAAGTAAAACCTTTTTTCGACAACCGTCCGGGAAGATTTTTCTTTGAGAAAGTATCACTTCCCGGACTAGTCTGGGAAATGCTCGAATTTTAATATAAATATTGATATAAAAATTGGAATGTTTCTGTTAGTACCTATCTTCTGTTCGAATTTCAATATTTAATACAAATAAGAATGAAAATATTCGAAATTTTCTTCTACAAAGAAATATTATAAATATATGTGTCTCGATTTGGTATTCTATGGTCTTTTATTACTCTGAGATTTTTTTCATGGGACGAAACGGGCAGTGCTCATCCAGTTTTATTAGAGATCACGCCAATAATTTCAGAAGTTTTTCTCTCTGGTTGATCGATAGATTTCAATCGAGCAGAATGAAGGAGTGGCTCATGGACATTGAACGCTATTTATCAAAGATGGCCCATTCCCTATGTTGCAATGTAGTCTCCTAATTGACGTCACCGCGATTCCTTCCGCATGCTTTTGTATATTTATATATAATGAAAAGTAACTTGTAACATCTACAGTCACTAGTTAAATCGAAAACACTAGCTTGATGCAAAGTGAGTTTTCACCCAGCTCTAACCGAACCTTACGTCAACAAAATAACTAAACACGAATAGATAGAGCAACATTGGTGCGATGTCCTAACTTTGGCCGCATATGGAATAAAGAAACATAGGGAAAACAAACAAAATGAACTCGAGTAAAACTTTTTTATGTTTGTTTCATTCAAAATTCAGCAAAATCATGCAGGTGATGTTATTGTTATACATGGTGTTATCGAAATTGTAGCAATAGACTACCTAAGTGTGACGTCAAAGTAGCTGAAACTTGGTAAACCTTTCCGAACATTGTATTTTTTTTTTTTTCGACAGAACTGAGTCTTTATTGAAAATAATATCAATTTTCCTTATTGTCGACGGAATTATACAAAATCATCAAATCAATAATTCCTTATGCATGGGCTTTTAACACGTATTACAAGTTTGTTTGGAAAGGTTTTATAACTTGTGTCAGGGCTTAGGTAATCTATTAAGAAAAAGGGTTGTTATATGGAAGATACAGTATCGGAAACTTTTCATCTGGGGTATAGACATGAATCTACGCGAGCAACAAGGTGCACAATGATATGATAATACCTTATGCCACATAAGAGAGACGCACTACTGCGCGCCTCTCCTATTACCTCGGCCGACGAATTAACAGCTCACGTTGATATCCCTTCCTCGAACGAGTAGAGGAAAAATTGTAATGCGCTCTTAACATATAGCAAGGTTTTCTTTAAAACTTTCGGATACTGTAAGTATAATATATCAATAATGGCAAGAATTTTCGTTTATGAAGGAGTCAAGATTGTTCGAAAAATTTTATGAAATCGCTTTCAGTTACATTTGTTTGGGAGGCACTGGCTTTGCATTTTGTTATTGTTCAAGCTACAGTGGTTTGAGAGTCAAAATATTGAAAATTACACTACACCCTTATTATTTAAAAAGGCTGAATTTAACAATATTTGGTTCTGGTTTGAAGAGATAGAAGTGAGTATGATCAACTAACGACCACTATATTGAATGAAAGCCTTTCAGTTTCATTTCTTATCTGATTTCAACACCGCATTAGTAGTAGTTCAGTAAGTATTTGGTAGTTTATTTAAATTTCCCGCGCAAATATAATTCAATGACGTCACAAGCGACGACCGTGGGTAGTACCAAAGATTAATTAAGATTACTCTGCTCTTTGGTGGTACCATCGACATAACCTTAAGGTTTAAGGTTTAAGGTTATGTCGATGGGTGGTACTCTATAACTTGATTTGCATATAGCGAAGCGAAACGAAGTTAAACGAAGCACACGCTATCACTTTGTGGTGTGGTGTGGATAGAATCCCACCCCAGAGTCTAACTGCGTGTCTCTATTATCCGTGGGCGGTGAATATGTCAAATGTCATTAATCATTTGTCAATATTCTGTTTCGTTTATAATTTTAATTTTATATCTACTATAATTAATCTCAGTAATAATGATATAAATATTCGATAATGAATTCTGATGTTGGTCAGTTTGAAATAGGACCAGTTGAAAACGAAATAGAGATGAAAACACGTACACCAAAACATAAGAAACCCGGAATTGGTATGATCAACAAATGTGGAAGATTTGATAGGAGTCCTAGCAATGAAACCTTTATGGGTTATCGAGAGCAGAATGAAAAAATATATGGCTCGATTATTCAGAACCCAAAAAATTTGGAAACAAATGAATATAGCACAGAACGAATCAAAACTGAGGATGTTATTGATATTTTTTATGAAGATATCAAACCCAAAATTCACAAGATAGAAACATTCGAGGATTTCAACCAAGTATGTAAGACTTGTAAGGGGAGTTTGGGTTGCGAAATGGGTTTCTACAAACCCCAAAGTAACGAGTTCCATTGCAGTTGTCTGAAGCTGATTGATAGTATAGGAGTGGATGTGACTCATGATGTAAAGCAGTCTTGTCTTAACCTCACCACAGGTAATGTTTCGTACCTTTATTTATTTATATAATACTTATAGTATTTCAAATCATAAGAGTTGTCAACAAACTCCAACTTGATAAAAGTGAAGATTCAATAAAAACTGATACCTGATATGAGACTGTGGCGTAGAGAAACCACTTTTAAAATCTTCTATATAGGTTCATTGCTTGATAGCTGCTAATAGGTTGATACAAAACAGTGATAATTATATAGATCTAATTAATATGAAGGAAACTCGAGTACTACCAATCTTAAGAGAAGTAAGAGTCATTTATTTACATACATTTTTAGGTCTTGACTATGAAATGAGATATTTTTTTATTAGAATACTATAATCTATTTTCTAGTGTTATTTAAAATCTAATTGAATTTATTATGTCTAGTTTATAATGTTTTCTTTTCTTTAGATTAATATTATTTACACTATTTATATGTCCAAATTGTATACATGTAAAAGGTTTATCTGTTTATTTGGAGTATAAATAAATATAAAATAATTTCTTCAAAGATTTGCTAAAGGAGAGAAACGACGCCTGGATTTGCTTTTATAATCATAATTTTGTCACTATGTGATCGATTTTAATTTTCTCTTTGCTTGATGTTGATTTTCAAAAGCTAGTCAACTTTACCAAAAGTACTAGGTAGCGTTTTATTATATTCATTCATCATTAGTTAATACTTCTATATGTAAAAACATGTTGATATAAATTAAACTTGGTATTAATAATTCCCATGTATATGATCCCTGCATTTACAAGAGTAGACTTAATTTTCCACAACATGTACAACTCAAGATCGATTAATTAGAGAATGAGTGAGAATCTATTCAAAGTAAGTTAAATGAAATATGCAATTAAGCAGGGGGGTAAGTAGGTTCGGTGCACCGGAATTCACTACAAAATTATTATTCCATTTTTGTGTTGTACTTTACCCTTAACCCCATACCAGAACTCACCACAGAAAAATAATAATACCTAAACGAGTACCTCACAAGACAGTTCATAACTACAACTATTGGTAACAGTGCAGTTACTAACGCCAATTCAATTTCTACTCACTCAAATGTCTACGTAAGGTTAGTTCGTTCTGGTTCGATCACACTAAATAATTACTCCATGCAAAATGTATGTATTCAATTTCCACACACTCAAATATCTACGTAATGTTAGTTCAATCTGGTTTGATCATACTAAATAATTACTCCTCGCAAAATGTATGTATTCAGTTTCCACACACTACATTATTTTAATTTGTGGTGGATTCAAGTTTGGGATTAGTGCAACATGCAGGTAACAACATTATGGTTGTGAGTTTCGGTGCCGGATTAAGATTCAGGTAAATTCGGTGTTGAGTTCCAGCGTGCCTGGTAGGTTAGGTTGGGTAAAGTCAGGCCAGGGAAAATTCCATGACCCCCCTATGATTTCAGTCTAGATCCTCCCCTGGCTGAAAGCTTCAGTGTCAAGTAGATATTTTATCAAACTTAACACTTAACAGTAAATTCTGAGAACTATTCAGTATCAGTAAAACAACTGTCTCTCCAATATACAGGGTGACCCAGGGTTAAACCGCCAAACGTTCAGTATCGGTTTTTTAGGTGAAAATAAGAGTTTTTCTTTATATAAGCATGTGTCCCAACTTGCTTCGTTTTCAAGATAAAGGCTGTCAAAAAATGTGTTCAAAATATATTTTTTGTGTATTCTAAATACATTCAAATAAGCCTTTTATTACCGCTAATGAGCATACCAGCTTTTATCAAAATCAGCCATGAAGTTTTAGAGTAATGAATCAAAAACTTATTTTTTGTTAAAAGTTTGACACCCTGTATCTCTAAAACGAAGCAAGTTGGGACATATGCTCATATAAAGAAAATGTCTTATTTTTACCTAAAAAATCGATACTGATCGTTTGGCAGTTTAACCCTGGGTCACCCTGTATATTTTATAGTATGGCAAATGTTCAGTCTACTGTTTACTGAGAGCTTGGTTCATTTAATTTGAAATAAAATTAGGTCAGGTGTGATTCTGTAAATTTTGTCCAGTCCAGTTAGGCTATTTCTGTTGTTAATTTTGCCTCCATGCATCTTCAAGGTAAAAATGAAATAATTGAGAAAAACATTGTTAAATTTTTTTTACACTCAACAAAATGTTATTGGTATATTTCCTTTATTTGCAGCATCTGGATTACAGCCGCCTACTGGAAAACCTGCAAAAACGGAGAATGAAGTTGAAAATGATAGTTTTGAAGAGAGCCAGAGAGAGATTCATTCGTCAAGAAAACAAGTTCTTAGCAGAAACTGTTCAAAATCATTGCCGCTTATGGGTCAGTTGAAAGTCCATGAGAGAATTCGTACAGAAGAAAATCCACTTCTTGGCGACACTTGTTCAAATTCTTCCAAACTTAAAAGTAATTTATCTAACCCTGATATGACACATTCTTTCAAGGGCATTGAAAAAGATAATTTAGGAAGTAAACTATTTCCTTGTCAAATGTGTTCAAAATCATATTCACGGAAAGGAAATTTGAAGGCCCATGAAATTGTTCATGGAAAAGGAAAACCATTTCCTTGTGAGATCTGTTTAAATTTGTTCACAAAAATGGCTGATTTGAAGAGACACCAATTGATTCATACCTGGGAAAAAACATTTCATTGCAAGATCTGCTCAAAATCGTTTGCTACAAGATTATATTTGAAATCTCATGAGAGAATTCATTCAGAAGAAAAACCATATCGCTGCAAATTGTGTCAAAAATCATTCAGAATGATATTTTATTTGAAAAATCATGAGAGGGTTCATACAGGTGAAAAACTATTTCATTGCCAATTCTGCTATAAATCATTATCTTCGAGAGAAAGTGTGAGGGCCCATGAAAGAAGTCATTTAGGAGAAAAACCATTTCAGTGCCATATTTGCTCGAAATCATTCATTCATAAAATCAATTTAAAGGCCCATATAATAGAACATTTAGGAAGACAACTATTTCATTGTACATTCTGCACAAAATCATTCACGTTTATGGCAAAATTAAAAAGGCATGAAAAGATTCATACAGGGGGCAAACCATTTCATTGCAAAATCTGCTCCAAATCTTTTACCAGAAGACATAGTTTGAAAGTTCATGGGAAAACTCATGCAGGAAGACAAACATTTCTTTGTCCAATATGCTCAAAACCATTCATAGAGAAACTATATTTGGAGAGACATCATGAAACAGTTCATTCAGGAAAAAAAATTAAAAAAGCATTTCATTGCCAAGTTTGCCAAAAATATTTTTCGACTCAGGGTATTTTAAAATCGCACGAAAAGACACATACAGGTGAAAAACCTTTTCATTGCAAAATCTGCCCAAAATCATTTGCTTTCAGCGGTTGTTTGAAAAGGCACGAGTGGATTCATACAGGAGAGAAACCGTTTCATTGTGAAATCTGCTCAAAATCATTCTGTTTCAAATTTACTCTGAGAAGCCATGAAAGAGTTCACTCAGAAGAAAAACCAAAAACATTTCATTGCCAAATCTGCTCTAAATCGTTCGCTTTCAGAGGATCTTTGAAAATGCATGAGAGAACACATACAGGAGAAAAACCCTTTCATTGCAAAATCTGCTCTAAATCATTTACGATCGGAAGTTCTCTCAAGAGGCATCTGAGGGTTCATACAGGAGAAAAACCATATCATTGCAAAATCTGCTCAAAATCATTCACGTATGGATTTGATTTGAAAAAACATGAAAAAGTTCATGCGGGAGAAAAATCATTTCGTTGCAAAACGTGCTCCAAATGTTTCTCTACTGCGAGTGTTTTAAAAAGTCATAAGAAAATTCATGCAGAAGGAAACCAGGTATTTTGAAGCTCAAGTCTGAGCATTTAAAAATTCATAAGAAATTCATGCAGAAAAATGGGAGTTTAAAAAAAACATACGAAAATTCTTGTAGAAGAAAACCAGTAATTTTGAGACGACTCAGGGTGTTTTAAGAAAATTCATGCAGAAGAAAACCAGCAATTTTTAATCTTATTTTTTTTAAGTGTGAAATTACAGTCATATGTCAGGAGAATGCATACTAATGAAATCTTCCATTTCAATGCTCTGTACAAACCATCAGCAGTACCCTTTCATGGGAGAACTATGTGAGGCCCATTGTCAAGTTTGCCTCTTAAAAACGTGTTTTTTTCTTTCGCGCCAACAATTATTTCACTTCTTCTCAACTGATTATGAGTTATAAGGCACAAATTCGGCCTGTTTGGAATACTATCTCGTCAGTGATACTTCGCATATAATAAAATTATGTAAAAGTTATTTTTCTTCATCCAGTATTTCAACATTAATTATCACAAAATCGAACAAGTGTTTAAAATGTAATTTGGGAAATCTTTTTTCATTTGAAATCAAGGTTTATGTTATTGAATAGATATATATTAGGTTTATGAACTGAATGATATTGCTCAGTGCAGAAGATCTCTAATAACAGAGCCAAAATTCTGATGTTCAAATGAATTTTTTGTATTTTAGCTGCATATTGAAATAGTATATTGATTATTAAACTAGATGTGATTTTTATCTTATGGCTAATATATTGTTACTGAGATGTACTTTCAGATAATAAAAATTACCACTCTGCAACTGCTTTTACTCTTCATGGACAATCCAATGAAATGTCATTATGCGTTGGTGGTATGTAGGTAGTCTGCTTACTAAGCCAAGGTACGCAGGTTCGATTCACCGGCCTCGTGCACGGTATCACACGTCAAAAGGTAAGGGCTCATTCCCTAGCACATGCGTTTGAGCTATTCTGATTAGTGTTTGTTTTTGACGAAAAAATTGCCTTTCTGCTGCTATTATGGCATGCAGTAACAGCTAATTTAAAAATTGGTGATCTGAAATAATATAAAATTTTAGACAATGTACAAAGTATAGAATATTGATCATTCCTGATAAGGAATTTCATAAATTTAAATTTTGTTTCTACCGCTTCTTAAACAAATGTTAAGGGCCGGTATATCTGCTACGTGAATTTCCTTCATTTAAGCGAATATCAGTCATTCGTCATTCTAACCACTGGTACGCTAACATTACCGGCCAACTGACAGAATACAATTTGTGGCCGAGAGGGTGACGGGTGGTGAGACTGGTGAGACGTTATGGACAGTTTGTTTACATATGGGATTCACAACCAAACTTTTTGCGTTTTGCTCTTTACGTTTCGTATTCTGATTGGTGAAGCAGAATCTGAAATTAAACTGACGCAATAATGCCATTCACAACAAAAACCGTCAAAAAATTTCGATTTGCTTTTCAACATAACATAACCATGGTTTGGCAGAGCAAAATACAGGAATAATCCCAAAAATAATAATTACATTATGAACACTATACATGAAAATTGGAAGAGACGTAAATTGCTCCTTCTTCTGTACTTAAAGGGAAAAATTAAGTGTACAAAAAGAGAATATTGGGTGAGACCATCATTAGGATGTGAAAGTAGAAAATAAAACAGTATATACTAATATACTATTCCCTGGAATCACAAAAAAAATTTGGAAGAAAAAATTACCACTTTTATCGAATGTCAAAACAAATCAAATATACACATAATTGGTATTATAATAAGTTTATTAATTATATTATTATTGTTGTATCACCACTCTTACAGTAGTATTTTCCATTTTAATGATAATTCGTATCTCAAGTATAACAATAATAATTATGATTGGTATCACTATCACAGTTCAATGCAGGACGCAGTATGCAGTGCAAAATAGGTTTGGTATAAGTCGGACCATAAATACAAAGGAAGAATGACAACTTGATCCGAATGCAATGAGCGGGCATACACGAAACTATCCGAATGAATACGGACATAACATTATATAAGGCCCACGCTTGTAAACACACAAAGTTATGTCAGTTATGTTGCCTTCAAGGCAAAGATGGAAAAGGCCTCTTTATCTTTTGTTTATCGAGGTGCTACTGTTGTCGTGTTGTCAAAGATATTGTTGATATTTATTACACTTATCACATCTTCATTGCCCTAGATTCGTTCGTGTGTATCGAGGTGTAACACTTTCCTACAACTGGTGTAATATACACTCGATTTATAGTATTCATTTGCAGATTGTTTTGCCACATTCCTTTGTGTGAATTGCACTCAGCTGCACTCGATTTGAAATGTGTAAATTACACCACATTATGCTACACCTCAATGCAAACGAATGAACCTCTCGTCGTCTCGTCTACACCGGTTAGAGGCCGGATGGGAACAGATTTCTCGCAACGTCCAGAAGTCCACAGAACAATAAATGATAGAGAGAGAGAGAGGAGAGAAAATTACGAAGAAGAAATTTTATGCTTTTTAGTTATTAGACAGTCGTAAATCTGTAACTGTAATTCATCAAATTTATTTCGTGGATCGGTGTCGGGCATAAACTCCATACAATATATTATCAAATTTCGAAAGGGAATCTCGTGAATACAAAATGGATCAAATCAAAACAGAGAATGACTCTAATGTTTTCGATGACATCGACAGAAGAGGAATAAAATACGAACCAAGCCGAACTGGAATGTTCAGTGAAAAGTATGAAAAATAATCTTCATTTACACTTTAAGATCATCCATATAGAACAAATTATGAAATGTATATAGCATAGTGCACAAATAACCTTAAAAAAATTCTCCATACAAACAAGCAAATAAACAAATGGGACTGAACTCCTGCACGGTACTAATTCAGCGTTCAGTGCCGGTCCGACCGTACAGACGAGAAGAAGGCAAACTTGAAAATGCGTGAATTTGTTTTTTTGCCTACTTGTCTTGATATACATTCGAAAGGGTACCCTGTGGTGAACTCACAAGCTAGGTTAGTTTGCTCAGGTTATGTTTGTGTGTCAAGTTCGAGCAAGGAAACAAATTCGCTCATTTTCAACTCAGTTTGCCTTTATCTTGTCGGACCGGCCCCAAACAAAATGTTATTGACCGGCACTGAACGCTAAATTAGTGAACAGTTGGATTATGCAGGAGCCAGTCTCTAAACAAATTACTTAACATTTCAGAAAATATTCAGTAATGTCATAAAAGCAGGATTCCAGTAAATATGTTTCAACAACTTTATCTGGAATTTATTAATATTATTCTCATTTTTCATATAACTGGGGAGATGATTGATGAGAAGAGTCATATTCCATTGGGAGATGATTGAAGAATCATATTCCATAACATTTAAGACTGCTTCCGTAAAACGAAGTATGGTGCTTTCTTAACTCTAAATAAAACATCATGCCTTGTAAGATAATCATGAGAATTGGGTTTAAATTATGTTATAATTTTATACATGTAAATTAATATCACCATTAATAATTTAAACGTTTTAAAATGATTTCTTCAAGATCATAGGTTAGCTAAGGTAAAGAATATGCAATTTATTCCTTTTTGACTGGTGAAAACTCACTTCCCCAAAGGACAATATTATATGAAATATGTGAAAATTACATGGTACACATTTTTTATGAATTGCTCTCATGTAAATAAATAGAGTCTCCTTAAAACCTTATCAACATATTGTGTATTCCAGTTCATATTTGCATGTGAATATGTGTCCTGAAATTGTATTGAACCTGAAAAAAATATATTTCTGTTAATGCAAACTAAATAATCATTAAATTTTTTTCTTGGTAGTGAAACTGTAGATATACCGTCTTGTCAGGATTGACAATCAAGGAATTGTTACTACACCAATTGGGAAATTTTTTCGACACAATATTCATTTTTGACATAAGTTCTTCTGGGGTTTTAGAATCAATGGCAATTATCGTATTATCTGCATACAAAAAAAGGTGTTCAGTGCTCAAATAATTTGATAAATTATTGACATAAAGAAAAATCAAGGGACCTAAAACTGCTGTGGAATTATGAACACTCAATCCAATCAAGTTTGACGTGACTCATACCGAAATGAACGTCGAGTCATAAGGAAACCACAGGGATTTTCACGTATGCATCTTTGAGAAATCTTACATATGACAGTTACTACAGTAATCGGAATGAAATTTTCTAACAATGTTGCACTGTCTTTTATATAGAATCCCATCTGAAAATGTGTCCGAGCTGGTAATGACGAGGGTCTTACCTTTTAACGTGCGATCCCAAACACTATCGAGAATCCCATCGGAAAATGTGTCTGTGCAAGCATGCCTGTCATCCATCCTACGAATAACCGCTCCCAAGGTTGCTTGGCTTCTCTGATCGACACTACTCGACTTATCCACTACAGCTGTTTTCTCAACAACAAATATAATCAAATTCAAGTCCATTCTGAAATCATTTCTGATCGACAATTACTTCTATTCCCTTAATTAATTTATAGACCAATGTTCGTAATAGTACTTATACACAGTATATCAACTAATATCATCTTGTACACCTTATTTAATTCATCAATCCACTATACAGGGTGAGTCAGAATAAGACCGACAAACACCTCATTTCAAGGTAAAAAGTTTTTATCAGTGTGTTTTTAACTATATATTAAGTATGTTGTTTGTGTACACATTTACAATGTTTTATTTTGAATATTGTCATACTACATTGTATATTTTATCTTTTATTTATTTTAAACCTACTTTTGTATGACTTCTCTCATGTCATGTATATGATACGAAGAGATTAATAAAATATCTATCTATCTATCTATTATATAATCTGGAAAATACTTTGTCAGAAAATAATCCAATTTAGATTTGGTGTCTTTTCCATTCTTTTCCCTAAAAATTCATAGTTTTGACATTTCAACTCAAATTTGTCCCTGATGTCTCTTGATGAAGATTTATCACTGGAGTCGGTCAAAAATCAATATTGAGATAGCCAGTAAGGATAATTTAGTCAAAACTAATAGTGCAATAGTTCACTTTCTTCATAAATAACTTCAATATTTGATTTATACAAATCTATTCAATATGACTTGTCTTATTGGTTATCGATTGAGAGTTAACAATCATGTTCCTAGTACCTACTGAATAAGCAAAAAAAAACAACTATTTGAATGAAAATGCAAATTTTTACCTTCAGGTTTTCTTTTTTAGTTAGGGCATTTTCATAATATCTATCAGATGTAGTTCAGAGTCCTTTAGCCCGAAAGTAGTTGTTTCTGTCAGATATCATCAATTAAATCACAGTTTTACATTTTCAGCCTTCACACTTGTTTTGCACCCATATCCGCATTTTTCTTTCCTCCCCCTTCAAAAATCTCATCATTTCTGTAGGCTAATGATGTTTGTTGATGAATTTCTATCAGTTGTTTGTTTATTCTCTTTGGCATAATTATCATCAGTTTCATCTTTTTCTACAATTGTTTCAGAGGACAAAAAAGTATGAATGAAATTATTTAGGAAACCAATTCCAGTTTCAAATCATTGCATGCATTTAAAGAGCCATGTAATGTGTCCACTAGTTGCACCAAATTATTATTGGATTCACTTAAAGTATTAACTTCTGTTTCGAGGCTACTTAATTTTTCCATCAACTCTCTTGTTCTTTCATCCACTGTTGTTGATCAATGTAGACAATTTTTCACTCATCAATAAGTCAATCAACACATTACCTTCTTGGGTACTACGAGTTTTCATCTTTATTTCTTTACTAATCTATTATTTCGACAAAAGAGAGCACAACTTGTAAACGCCCTGAAAGAATCATTGATCGCGAAATAGATAATTTTATACAACTACGTACATATACAATGACAATGTATATTTGTAGCAGGTCCACACAAAAAAAAATCACTTGAATGTTCTACAAGTCTAGAGTATTGCACCCATGATTACATTGAATTGAATTTTACCTAAATATTAATTTATCATGTGTACGGATTTCAGAGACATAGACCACAGGAATCTATCGTCCAAAGAAGTTGATTTCAGGGATTCATCAACGAATGAATGCAAACCAGAACAAATTAAAAGTGAGGACGATATTGACATCCATTATGAAAATGTGAAGATTGAAATTGAAGAACAAAAGCCTGAGGAATGTGGAATCCATGAAGTGTGTGATGAAAATATAATTTGTGAAACAAATTTCACGAAAAATTTCAATAGTATACGAGGTGACGACATGGCTCAGGATGTGAAGCTGACTTTTCTTTGCAGTACGACAGGTGAGGTGGGAACTTTTTATTTGTATTTTCATATAGTTTTCATGTTGAAAAATTGTCTAGTTGATTTTTTTATGGTTGCAGAAAATGTGTTAGTTCCAAGTCCAAGGTTACAATTTGAGAGGATCCATGAGAAAATTCATATAGAAAAAAAAAAATTTCATTGTAAGATTTGCTCCAAGACTTTTGCTAATTCGAGTAGTTGGAAGGCTCACGAGAGAATTCACACAGGTGAAAAACCTTTTAATTGCAAGATTTGCTCGAAGGCTTTCTTTAAGTCGAGTGATTTGAAAGACCATGAGAGGAATCACACATCTGAAAACCCATTCCATTGCAAAATTTGCTCCAAAAATTTCAACCATTCGAGATCTTTGAAGGTCCATGAGAGAATTCATACAGGTGCTAAACCATTTCATTGCAAGATTTGCCCTAAGACTTTCACTCAATCGGGTAACTTGAAATACCACGAAAAAATCCATACAGGAGAAAAACCATTTCATTGCAAGATTTGCACCAAGGCGTTCAATAATTCGAATTCTTTGAAGGTCCATGAGAGGATTCATACAGGTGAAAAACCTTTTAATTGCAAGATTTGCTGCAAAGCTTTCGGTCATTCGAGTCATCTGAAAGTTCATGAAAGAATGCATGCAGGTGAAAAACCATTTAATTACAAGATTTGCTCCTAGAATTTCAAACAATTGAGTACTGCAATTCCATGAGAGGATTGATACAAGTGAAAATCCATTCCATTGCAAGATTTACTCCAAAAATATCAAACAGTTGAGTCTTCTGTAATCCCATGAGAGGATTCACACAGGTGAAAAACCATTTAATTGCGAGATTTGCCCCAAAAACTTCAAATGGATTGAGGGTCCATGAGAGGATCCATACAGGAGAAAAATCATTTCATTGCAAATCCTGTTCCAAATCTATCATTAGTATGGCTACTTTGAGAGTTCATGAAAGGGTTCACACTGGTGAAAAACCATTTTATTGTAAAATTTGTTCTAAACCTTTTAATCAATCGAGTAATTTGAAGGTCCATGAGAGGATTCATACAGGTGAAAAACCATTTAATTTCAAGATTTGTGAAAAAACATTCATTTGCAACATTTATTCCAAGAAGCTCAAACAATTGAATCTTCTGCAATCACATGAGAGGATTCATACAGGTGAAAATCCATTTCATTGCAAGATTTGCTCCAAGAAATTCAATCGAGTCTTCTGCACTCACATGAGAGTATTCATTCAGGTGAAAATCCATCCCATAGCAAGATTTGCTCCAAAAATTTCAAACAATTGAGTCTTCTGCAAACCCATGAGAGGATTCATACAGGTGAAAAACCATTTAATTGCAAGATTTGTGAAAAAACATTCATTTGCAACATTTATTCCAAGAACCTCAAACAATTGAATCTTCTGCAATCACATGAGAGGATTCATACATGTGAAAATCCATTCCATAGCAGGATTTGCTCCAAAAATTTCAAATAATTGAGTCTTCTGTAATCCCATGAAAGGATTCATACCGGTGAAAAACCATTTAATTGCAAGATTTGTGAAAAAACATTCATTTGCAACATTTATTCCAAGAACCTCAAACAATTGAATCTTCTGCACTCACATGAGAGTATTCATTCAGGTGAAAATCCATCCCATAGCAAGATTTGCTCCAAAAATTTCAAACAATCGAGTCTTCTGCAATCCCATGAGAGGATTCATACAGGTGAAAAACCATTTAATTGCAAGATTTGTGAAAAAACATTCATTTGCAACATTTATTCCAAGAACCTCAAACAATTGATTCTTCTGCAATCACATGAGAGGATTCATACAGGTGAAAATCCATTCCATAGCAAGATTTGCAAGATTTGGTATGAAAGGATTCATACCGGGGGAAAAAACCATTTAATTGCAAAATTTACTTCAACGCTTTCACTCGGTAGTACGAAAAGGCACAGGAATATGCATACTGGAGAAATGTAAGAGACCAGTCTTCCAAATAGATGGATGCAAAAAGAACACGAGAAGACTCGTTCTTGATTAAGTACAATAAGATAATTAAATGATTCGTACACAGAAAAAAAACATTTTATTTACTAATCTGCTCAACATATTACAGTCATGTTTCACATATCAAAGAAATCAGATGTGCATATTTCACCTGATTTCTAAACAATCACATGTCATCCAACAGGCGTATTTGGAGGATACTATTGTAGTGGACATATTCGCCCGTGATCATTTCCAATATAAGAAACATTAGTTTGGAAGCATAACTGTAAATATTTACAATCTTAACTGGATGATCTGCTGTACATATTTAGAAATTATATTAAATTTGAACAAATTCCCAATGTTTATTGTTCCTTGGTAGAATCAAGATTAAGATAACGTATTGGCCTCTGAGGAAACTCTTCTTCGGCACATTTAAAACTACTAGTATTAGATCCACACTTTTATTAAGGATCGAGAATTTTTATTAGATTAACACAATATATAAAGCAAATCATAGATATTGAGAGTATTATCAATTCATTTTCCCGCTTTACCAAATATGATAACTTTTTTTATTACAATTGACAAATGAAGTGTTATTGTAACACAAATCTTTAAAATTGAAATATATTATATGTTCTATTTAATTTATTTTCGAATGTATAGTTTGTATTTGTTTTTCAGAGATACTTTTGACTTGTTCTATAACTCCTGTAAATTCAGGATGTATTTATTAATAAAGTGATTCCAAAACATAATAGAGAAATATTGCAGTTCCCAGTAACGTCGGGCAGTAAACAAGTAAAAAAAGCATGTATGCACGTGCAGTGATAATCTGGAATAAGGACAACTTTATTAAAATACGGCATACCCTTATTAAAGGTTGTATAAAGGCGAGAATTAAAGTTCCTTTAGGTTCCTTCATTTCCATTTCATCTAATTCTGAAATATGCAATGTGAAGGAAAAGTCGAAGATTCAAAAATTTGAACTTGTAATTATCTGCATTCATTCACAGAATAGTGGCAGTCACTATTAAAATAAAGTTGCCTTAAATACTGCTGGGCGCTATTGCAATATCTCTTCAATCAATGACAAGTTGAAAATATCCACTCAAAAATGAGGTTATTAGAGTCGATACAACACACTGAATGTGCATTCCCAAAAGTTCATGAATTTATCAGTTAACAAATAAATGGACGAAAATTTGGTTCTACAGTGAATAACAGTCATTAATTCAATCACAATCTTGAACCAAAAGGAAAACAGTAATATTGTCGGGGCTTTTTAGGGTCCACAACGTCTATTCTAATTTTGAGGTTGTTCCAGTTCACAACAGATTTCTTAAAACCTATTTGAGAACCCTAAGTTGTCCCTGAGGGGGTTTTGCAGTTAGGCTGCGAGAATTATGGTGGTGTTGATTAGGCAAAAGACACATTAATAAAACAAGTTTTATTAACAAAGGAATAAGAATAAAAACATGAATACATACATTATTATAATCATCGCAATAATCGTGGAATTCTGATATAACCGTTACATAGGTACGCACCAATGTAACAGCCTGGGTTTTGATAAAATCCAATTTTTAGTTGAATGCTCACTGGTGTGGAGAAAATAAGAACATTTTGTCATTCTCACTCAAATACAAATGTTTCAGTATGGTCAAGCTATTCATAAGATAATAATTTGATATTTTCATACAGCTAGGAAAATTTAAAAAAAAAACTATTTTGAATTTTCTCTCATTATCTTTTTAAACTTTGTATGTGTCTAAAAAAATTCAATTATAAGCAACTTTTTGAAATAACTTTTTTTTGATATCTTGCCATTTTTTGCCTTTTCATATTAATTTTTTTTCAATTTGCCGCCATACCAGCGATCACGTGACATATGTCAAAATCTATTTTTAGGTTATCGGACATGCACAAACTTTTCTCAAGAATCTTTTTTCCAATACTCTAATAATAAACTTTTTTCCCATATGGTACATACTTAAAAAAACTCTGCGCATGCCCGTCATGTTAAATTATTAGCCGCTATTTCAAATACCACCTGTCCTTATGCTCCGGAAATTACGGCTGGCGGTAACGTTATTAGGGAGTTTTTAAGCCACTTAAAATAACGTTGGAAAATAACAGCTTTTGTGGTTATTCTCAATAATGATAAGGATAACGACTGGTTGATTTTAAAGAGTTTTTGGAACCTATGAGTTTTGACGTTAGCAAAAGGTCATTTTGTTGATATACTTCTTTAAAATGGATGAACATATTGAAATTATCATAAGAAGGGGGCAGGAATATTACGAATAATGCAAGATTTGTATAAATACAAATGTAAGTAAGGAAAATGGTGGTAACTTTGCGTTTCGTGAATCAAACTTACCGTTCTGTGATAACGATAACCACAAACCTCGTTATTCTAATCTGTCGTTAATAGGGAGTTTTTAAGCCACTTAAAATAACAACTTTTGTCGTTATCGTTATTTTTGCGACTGCGCAGTAAGGAAAATGAGGGGAGGCAAAACAAATAGCGATAACGTCCAACGTTATTAAGGAGGGATTAGAATAACGAAGTTTGTGGTTATTGTTATCACAGAACGGTAATTTCGATTCACGAAACGCAAAGTTACCACGATTTTCCTAACTTACATTTGTATTTATACAAATCTTGCATTATTCGTAATATTCCTGCCCCCTTCTCATGATAATTTCAATATTTTCATCCTTTTTAAAGAAGTATATCAACAAAATCACCTTTTGCTAACGTCAAAACTCATAGGTTATGTTTAGTTTCTTAACGGATTTTAACGTTATCTTCCTCTACGTTCCAAAAACTCTTTAAAATCAACCAGTCATTATCCTTATCATTATTGAGAATAACCACAAAGCTATATTTTAAGTGGCCTAAAAACTCCCTATTTACGGACGTTGTGTTAAGAATCCAATCCCTCATAGGTTAAATCTCAAAATAACATGCGATAATACTACCTGACGCTATTTGGGTTACCGATATCTCTCTAATAACTCTCTAATGTCTGTAAAGTTTATAAAAATCGCAATTATCCACTAACACCCACAAAAAACGAATTTTCATTTTATCAAATGTCAAATGCTTTGTTTGTACCCCCATGGGCCCCATGACCACCATGTTGTGACGTCAGCTGACAGTGCTCCAAAGTGGCAAAAATTGAACTACTCTCGAGTACATTATGTCAACAGAAGAACAGAATATTCACCATTTATATGTACCAGAAATTCATCACTTATCAATAATGATTACAGGTTTAACAAAATGCACATAAACACTAGCCAAAATCTTGGGAATTTTGACGAAAACAACAATTTCAATGTACTTATCTATAGTGTCAAAACTTGACACCAGAGGAAGTATCCCTTATGTTGAATTCCCAATTGTAAAAATACAGCACACCCATAATACTTGGCAACGTTGGATTTCGAAAAATTGCGCTTATGATGAGTATGATGACACGAATCACGAATGACACGATACACGATGACGTGACATGACGGCCAATGGTGCTAATCCATCTGTTATTCTGTTATCTGTTAATGTTAATAGGCGTAGAAGCAATATCACCATTAATTTCTGAGTGGGATATCTCTTTCTCATTTTTCGCATTCACATATTCACAAATCCCTTTTTGAAATTCGAAAATGAATACTGATATATTTGGAAATGACCAAAAAGAAGAGAAAATCGACTGTAAGGATTTCAATTTCAATGATGGTAAAGCTTTTTATATAGATGCAGTAAAAATTGAGCGTCATGAAACTGATATTTTCACTGAATGCCGGAGCTATTATAACAGTTCTATTAATGAAATAGACTTTCTTGATCACAAACATGCCATCGACAGCTATGAAGAGCAGATTGAAGAAAAGGTTGATGTGAAGAATCTGAACCCAGAAGATTTAGGTCATTCCAAATTTTACGATAATTTACCGAGCAATTGTGAAGCAGTACAAATTAAAAATGAGGACGACATTGATATTGTCTACGAAGATATCAAAAAAGAAACGGGTGAGCAAAAATCAAGTAAAAATTAAATTAAAGAAACTAAATTTCACCCACTAAAGTGGTAGTTGAACCTGCAATGGATTATAACAAACTTCCACAAATAAATACGTGACCCATTCTGTTGTCACTTTTCAAGCAATTTCCAAATATAAAAATCGCTAGATAAAATATGAGTGATTATGACTCTTAATGGTGAATAACTAATGTTTAACAATACCATGATATATGATTTTATTTTGATCAGAATGCCAAGGTACTTATATAGGACAAACTACCCTGTAGCTAAAACAACGAATTACCGAGCATAAAGTCGACTGCCTTTTGGGAAAGAACTTATTATGTTAGAGCAAACAATACTTTTGATGAAACGAGTATCGGTTTTGAGTGTTCAGTTTTAGTTTTTTGCGAAAATTTTGTTGGCACAAATGATTTATTTAACTGATTTTTGGTTTTGATGATTCTGAAGAAAAAAAAATCTTATGGTTTGACAAATTAAAAAAATAGGTAGATTCCCGCATTCTTAAAGAAATTATAGAACCAGGAGATTTTTTTTTTAATAAAATTAGTAGTTTGTACGCAAAACCAACTAAGATTATGAGCTATCTACCTTATTGGCGCTCCCAGCTACGTAGTTTTGTTAAGGACAGGTGCTTCATTACCTCCACTATCACTCCTGAAAAATATATCCATACACCTAAGAAATTTATTGTTTTCACCAAATTTTTATAACGTTACTCGCCTTGGTTTAACAATACATTTGAAATAATCTCTCAATAACTAATAATCTGTGAAAAGGTACAATTTGAGTTACTGACAATCAATTATTTTCGAAAGTCTGGTTTGACAAACTTATTTGATAATACCAAGGGGCTTAGTCAATTAGTTCTAAACACAATCACAAGGTTTCTGTTTCAATGGTATTAATTTTGTGTAGGAAATTCGTTTCTTGGGGATTCTGACCTTCTCATGTATAAAAATAAAAAAGATACAAAATTGAATTTATTGTCTTGTCAAGACAACATTCTTATAATCACAGTAACTTGTTCAGGCAAATTTAATCAGTTATTTACCTTAAATTCACATTTTCAGTATTCTATGGAACAGCTGAAAAAATTATTGTGAATAATAGAAAAAATGGATAAGCTAAATTTCCCCAGAGTTAAATCAAATTTGGTTTTCTTTTATTTTTTCACTCCAAATTTCACTGAATACTAATTGTCAAATGACAAAAACATAATCATCATTGAAGTTTGAATTTCTTGAAGTGGAAAGACTACCTGTAAAATACTGTTTTTGAGTACTACAAACTACAGTTATTGTGCATGCCAAGTGTGATTGTAATTTCAGATTGATGCTGAAATTTTCAGAGAATGACATGTTATTCAAGACCAAGATAGACCAAGATAGATAGAATATATATATATATGTATATATATATATATATATATATATATATAAGATAGATAGAATATAAAACATATAAAGATATACAATACATAATCCTACAATAGGCCATGTACTGTCCGCTAAATTGTGTACCACTATGGTTGATAAAAAAAAATTGTTATTTCTATCAACCGGCTGCTCCCTTACAAGCATCTCAACCTCTGCCCTCTCGCATCTTTCGAAAAGTATCCATGTTGCCGAGTCCACAAACCGGTTGGTTGTTTGAGATTGAATATTGTTATAGACTTTTCATCACAATAAAGTCCATCACAACCTTTAGTCAAACAAAGCAATATCCACCAATCTCAGGGCAGGGGTAAAGTTCTCTACATGAGAAGATAATTACCATTTGTAGGCCTTTAACATCGGACATGGCACATATAAGCATCTGAGGTTGAGAGAGTATTATTTCCACTCAAGAGACAAGAGGCAACAAATAAATGTCAGTTGTAATACAATGTCCGTAAGGGGAAGTAGTTGTTGACCGAATGATATTTTCCTTCATTTTGTAAAAATCACTTGAAAACGACTGCAGAGAATCAGTTTTCTCTTTTTTGAGTATTTTATTTTTTAGGCAATGAAAAGTCCATATTCTTCAGTCAAATAAAGCATTGTCCACCAATCTCAAAAATGTATATGTTTAAACAATAAAGCTATTTCTGACTTTTCAATTTAACAATAACTTACTAGTTCTTTTTTCAGTTCCCAGATCGGAGCCACTTGAAGTACAATGTGAAAAGATATCAGGAGATGAAGTTACCAAGGAACAAGCCTCTGTTGTACCTCAGAGGCTTTCAGTTCCTCCTATCGAAAATGAAAAACCATTTCATTGTAAAGTATGTTCGAAATCTTTCAGTAAGAAGTTCACTTTGAGAATCCATGAGAGTATTCACAATGGAGAAAAACCATTTCATTGCAAAATATGTCCCAAGAATTTCGCCACTTCGAGTAGGTTGAAGGTCCATGGAAGGATGCATACAGGGGAAAAACCGTTCCATTGCAAAATTTGTTGCAAGGCTTTCTCCACTTCGAGTGACTTGAAGATCCATGGGAGAGTTCATACAGGAGAAAAATTATTCCATTGCAAAACTTGCTCTAAATCTTTCTGTCGATTGGATTCTTTGAAAATGCACATTGGTGAAGCACCTTTTCATTGCAAAGTGTGTTCAAAACCTTTCAGTCGGATGAGTCATCTAAACGTTCACGAGAGGAATCACACTGGTGAAAAACCATTTTATTGCAATATTTGCTCTAAGGCCTTTGCTTGTTCTAGTAAATTAAGGGTTCATCAAAGAATTCATACAGGAGAAAAACCATTGCATTGCAAAATCTGCTCCCAAGCTTTCGCTTGTTTCAGTGAATTGATGCTTCATGGAAGAGTTCACAAAGAAGAAAAAACAGTTTCTTGCAAAATTTGTTCACAGAGTTTCCCTACTTCTGACGAGTTGAAGGTACACAGAACGATTCATTTAGAAGTACCATTAGATTTCAAAGCATGTTCAAAATCATCCATTCAATCGAGTACATTTCATTGCAAAATTTGCCTCGATGATTTTAAAAATTCGCAAACGTTGAAGGTTCATAGTAGGATTCATAGAAATGAAAAACCATTTCGGTGCAAAGTTTGTTCCAAGGCCTCAAGAACTCAGTATGAGTTGAAGATCCATAGTAGGATTCATACAGGTGAAAAACCATTTCATTGCAATATTTGTCCCAAGGCGTTCAAATCTCCACAAGAGTTGAAGCACCACGGATGGGTTCATACAGGAGAAAAACCATATCAATGCAAAGTTTGTCCCAAGGCTTTTAGAACTCCACATGAGTTGATGGTCCATGGGAGGACTCATACAGGTGAAAAACCATTCCATTGTAATATTTGTGCCAAGGTTTTCAAATCTTCGTATGAGTTGAAGGTCCACGGTTGGAGCCATACGGGAGCAAAACCATTTGATTGCAAAATTTGTCCCAAGGCATTTAGAACTCCGCATGAGTTGATGGTTCATGGGAGGACTCATACAGGTGAAAAACCATTTCATTGCAATATTTGTGCCAAGTCTTATAAATCTTTGCAGGAGTTAAGGGTCCACGGAAGGGTTCATACAGGAAAAACATTTGATTGCAAAATTTGTTCAAAGACTTTCACCACTTTAGGTGATCTTACGGTTCACGGAAGGATTCACACAGAAGAAAAACCATTTCAGTGCACAATGTGTTCCAAGTCTTTTAAAACTTCGCAGCAGTTGAAGGTCCACGGAATGGTACATACAGGTGAAAAACCATTTCACTGTGCATTTTGCTCAAAGGCTTTCACTACTTTGGGCTATGTTAAGGTCCACGAACGGATTCATACGGGAGAAAAACCATTTCAATGCAAAATCTGTTCAAAATCGTTCAGTCAATCTAGTCCGTTAAGAGTTCATGAGAGGAGTCACACTGGTGAACAACCATGATACTGCTAAATCTTTTCAAAATTATCCCATCAAACGGCTCATTTAGAGAATTCATACACGAGAAAAGTCATATCTTTGTAAAACCGGTTCCAAGACTTTTTTTAGTTTTAGAAGGTCCATGACAGGGTTCATACATGCAGAACGCATACATAGCATTGCAAAATCTGCTTAAAATCTTTCACTCAAAAATGTCATTTGAAAGGTCATGAAGAATTCATTTCATTAGCAAACCTGCACATCATCTTTCATTTGAAAAAGAAAGGCCACGAGATTATTGACAATTGAAAAGCTTATTTCATTATCATTATTTTTTTTTTTTTTTTCGTTGAGGACATCGACTGCTGAGGTAATTAGCCTAGTTATTTCATTATTAAATATTGGTTTAATGATTGATATCCTTGATTGTCCAGGTTGTATGTTTATTCTCATTGACAAAATAAGCCTTAAATTCTGCATACAGTAAATAGATCGAGATTTTGCAGGAACAAGGACAATAAAAAGTGACATGAAATTACCGACGTTTATTTGACGTCCTCTTCACGGGGCAAAATACATATTCTTGTTTACATGTAGAATCCAAACGTTTTTTTTTATATAAACACAGAAAAATAAAACCAATATTGTATAACAGGTATTATACCTAATTTTATTATTTTTCTGTATTTATGTAAAAAAAATAATCCCACATGTAAACATTGTATGAATTTAAAGCCCTGAAGAAAACCTTTTTCCAAGATTGAAATGGGAGATATGAGTCTGAAATTCATAGAAGAATTCATTTCACCACCTTTATATGGCATTGGATATGAAGTAGTGTTGGTACTAGAATGGATCCCTGCGGGACTTCGGCATTTAGAGGTTAGAATTTAGGAACTCCATCGACCTCTTCAAATCTTGTGTCTACTCCAAAGCAAGATGACAAGTTGAAAAAATAAACCATTGTGACATTACCTTACATGATATTTTAAAAAATTTGAACGCCTTGGGCCCAGATAATATTTCTCCTATCATACTGAACAAAATGTAGGTTCACCTTAGCTGTTCTATTGCTTGATCCATTCCTAAGATCTCTTTAAACAGATTCCTCATGAGAATAAGATGCAGTGACATCCAATATTTGAAAATACTGACTAACAAATATATTAAGTAAAATTCCAGAACTTTTTGAAAGAATGTATAATCAGATAAAGGACATGTTTCATATTTGAGGAGCATTGGTTTATTGGGTAAATCTTTTACTATTGGTAGGATACACATTGGGTAAGATATTGTAACCACTCTCTCTCTCTTATGCAGTAAATTGGAAGCAGAGGGGTTCTATGTGAAGTAGAGAACACAAAAAATAAAGTTAATATAAAAAAATATTTAGTGTGTACTTGTGTTCTATTTTGTGAAAAAAAAATTGTTTTTACGAATGATAGGTTTCGGTTTTTGCTCGTTAGATGTTTTTTTTTTGTTCTAGATAGGCCTACTAAAACAATTCTGAGTTTTGCTACATCTCAACAGACTTGTTTTAAAGGTACCTACACATATCAAGCATAATTTAATGTTAACAATTTGAGATTTATATTATGATTTTAGTTAAAGTGGTAGTGTCGATTTAGCAAGAAAAAATTTATTGTAAATATTTAATTGTGAAATGGTTTATCAATTTGTAATGAATAAACTATTATCTAATGCAATGTTAGCATGTTTTTACAGCTACACAATACGCCATAAGCAAGAGCAATTGTGAATTCAACATAAGGGGTATTCCTTCTGGTGTTGAGTTCTGAAACTAGAGATGAGTACATCGTAATTATTGTTTTCGTCGAAATTCTTAAGATTTTGGCTATTGTTAATGTGCATTTTGTTTACGGGTGGACTTAATTTTACGGACTTTCACGTACACCAAATGACACCCATCAACCTGCCACGGACGCTAACGCAAAGAATACAAGAGTGCGCATGCTTAGCAGTGAGGGCAAAAACACATGAGCCGCGAATGGCGGTCACGGATGGTAATTTATATCTAGAGTTGAAGTAAAATGATCTACGTAGACCTAACACACGTTAGTTACCATCAAATAACGCGCGTATCAAATTTCTTGAAAAAGAGTTGAAGTGGTAGATTTATAATTCTTCGTGGAGCTACGTTAACTTCAGTGGAGTAACTGAACCTCGAAAATTTATTTTGTTTATGTTTATTCGTTTTCGGTGAATCATGATTAGTTCAGTCATCATGTTGAGATTTTTGGCATTTTATCAACAATGATTTATTCGTTTTAGTACTCGGCACCACTACTCATAAACAATCAGCACCATTCGGTAGTTCTCGGTTAACATAGATTTCTTTACGTCTACGTGCGTAAGATTACGTATACCCGTAAACCATCTACGAGCGCTAACGCAAATAACACGAGACCGCGCATGCGTAGCTGTCAATTTGTTCGTTTACGTCTACGTTCATGGTTGTACTTCAACTCTCTAGTAACCGCGCGGATTGTCACCAATTGGCGAGTAAATCGACCGATGGTGCCGCCACTATCGCTAGGAAAATGGCGGCTTTGTCAAGGACTTTGTTTACATTTGTCAATTTTGTTTGTCATAATATGATGTTTGAAATTACTTACTCCTGTTCTCGGCATTTTCACTATCGCTGATGTAATCAATCCACCTGAAAATTAATACAATTAGATCTAGTTTCGAAATAATAAACTCGAAAATATTAGTTCTATCGAATAATAACGTCGATATATAATATTTATTTGGCAAAATTGTACACAAACAAAGCAGGTCAAGTTCATGCAGGAAAACATAACCTAACTTACCTAACTATCCTTGACAAAGAGGTTCAAATATTTCCCGGTAGGGGTCGTGACCTGATGCTAAACTCTCCAATATTCAGAACGGCTTGCGCCATCTAGTGGAGAATAGCAATAATAGCGGTAACATTAAGATCCCTAGTCTGAAAAAAAAGTGGAAGAATTCTGGTATCGTCCAGAAGATTTATCTCCAACTATAAAAGGCCGTGCGTGTCAAATAGTGGTGTGTAATTTTCAGCATTTTTGTGTAAAAATGTATAATTTTACACATGAAAAGGTGTAATCAGGGGTGTGTTTACAGTTATCGTCGGGCGATTGCACGATGACGGCCGACGGTAATCCAGCTGTTCACAATTATCGTCGGGTAAAATTTATCTTCGTTCACGATTCGGGTAAAAATTTGCCGTGCGATCAATTTTTTAACCCATGAAAGAGTTGGTGAAGATTTGTCGCAGCTGCGCCGTGTGTGCAAACCAAACTGTCGAAATAAAAAAAAATAATAACCATGACAGTATAAGCTTTATTCATTAATTGATTTTCTATTTTGACCCACTCCCCCACAGTCTCGTAAGTTTAAATGACAAATTATTAGCCAAACCTAACCTGACCTGACTAACCTAGCTTGTTAGATGTTAGAGATAAGAGTTAAAAATGCCTGAATTAAGTGAATTATTAGCCAAACCTAACCTGACCTGACTAACCTAGCTTGCCATATTAATTGGCAACGTTGGATTTCGAACCTGCAGGTATACGCTTATCCCTAATGCTTAGTACAGATGACAGCTTTTCGCGTTTCAGCTTCAAGTTACATAGGAACATGAACTATCCTTTTCTATACAATTTGTGGGCGACGTGTGTTTACACTTAAAGAAGGACCATAATACAAACGAAGAATGACAAAGTTGGTCCGAATGAAATGAGCGAGCGTACACGAAACTACCCGAATGAATACGGACTTAACGTGTATAAGGCCCTCACTCTGTAACAAAGTTATGTTGACTTCAAGACAAGGATGGAGAAGGCATCTCTATGGTCTTTTATTACTCTGAGGTCTCAAGTCTCAGTCCTAAAAAACGTGACCTTGATAGTTCCCAATTTTCGACTTTAATGCTTAGGACAAAGACTACGACGTCAGTGCGCATGCTCAGTTCCTGGATGGCATTAGTGTAGTATTGACATTCGACAACTTTATTCTAATAATATGCCGGTCATGATTAATGTTTGATTATCATAGAGTATGGTCCGTATATATATATATATATATATACTAAATTCCTGAAAATTCAGTAACTATTTCCTGAAACTTCGGTGATTTATCTGCTACCAGAACAACCGAACTTTTTCCTCGGTAACCGCTTGTCATTTGTCAATTGGAATCATTTTATATTGAGTGCCAGATTTAGATTTGGATCAAAAATCTAATATTTAATTATCCCAAAAAAGGTCTTTGGGATTGAAAGCATTAAATTTATATGTTTTTTGAAGAAAAATTGTACTTTCAACAAATACATTTAAAATTGTTGACTAAAGACAAGTGACAAGGGGTTCGTATATACTATACATGCTGCCGGTTTCTTGAAAACTCAGATATCGCTACTTACCGATCTGAAATTTTCGGCGATATAAAGGACCATACCCATAGTAATAGATGTTTTTACTTCTTCGAAATAAAAACAAAAATGAAATTAACCTGTGGTAGAAGTCCATTATGTCTCAAAGTGGAGTGGTATGGATATACAAATCAGTAAAACGCAAAGTCGTCTCCACAATTTAATTTCCCATCTAGTTCAAAAGGAAGTTGAAACGGTGAATGACCGCTATCAATCAGATAGCCATCAAAAAGTAGAAGTAGAACATGTTTCGGTCCTATATAGAACCATCATCAGCTATTCAAGAAAATTCTACAATAAAAGAAAGACTATGTACTAAAGACAACAGGCTAATATAAGGCTATACTTACATGGAGAAGAAAATAAAGTAGTGTGATATAAAATGTTAAAATATTATGTAATTAAATAATTTTTAAAAAACCACATTGTTAATTATTGTGTTGAAGTGAACTAATAAGTAACAAAAATATTTTTATGTTGGGGAGGCTATGAAGCCTTGAGCCCCTTAGTCTTATAGGAGAATTAGGTAATTTAGACATCGAGCAGAAAAAAGTTTGAAATTGGATCAATGCACGTGATTGTTGACTGTACAGACGGATATGAATTATAAGATGAACTGACAGGGTGACAACTGACAGCAAAGCCGGAACCACTGTCATGATTACTCTTATGTCAAAATTGACACAGAACAGTGGCGCGAGACTACCGCTCACAGAACAAAAGAAGGAAATGATTCCACCAATACTATTCCGAGCCTGAGGATCTCAAGTCACACAACTGTGCCAACAACAAGCGGAGTAATCAGTACAATAGGGACAAATCATGAAACTAAAGATACAATATTAGTTAGTTTTATTTTATTTTTGTGGAGGACCAAGGCAGGAACAAATCTAGTTTTTTAGAAAATTAAGAGAATTGAAGAACTTTTTGCAATCGAACTGTGTTTGTTCATTGAGGGAAACAATATTGGGATTATTGATGGCGGAGTTGATTTCCAAAATTTCAAGAAAATTAAGCAAGGCACCTTTTTGGCAAACATGTAAAATATCTAAATCTGTATTTATGTCAAAATTATGGTTGTAGTTAAGGATATGGTTAGAGAAAGCACTTTTTGTATTATATTCAACTTAAAATTAAATTGTGGAGACGACTTTGCGTTTTACTGATTTGTATATAAAAATGAAATCACTGAAATCGTTGCACCAGAGATTATCCTTTCTTCAATTCCAATCGTATCGGAATTCATTGTCGAATTTCTAGGGCAATGTAGCTCGATGGTACTTTCACGTTCAAAACCAAAAAAACCGAAAAAAGTTACAGTAATACCATCATTTGACCATCATCAAGCGAACTATATAAGACTTACTCATTGTACATATTTCAAACTCGATTTCAATTGTTTCAAATTTAAAATTAAGGTGCATCACATCTACCATCTTCAAGCGAACTATAGACTTACGTCACACCCATTATATTACTGAATTTACTACCTATTCCATACGATTGTTTGTTCATGTTTTTTTTTGCATTTCTCTGGTTCATAACCCACCGGACTGATTCATTATGAAGAGAGAGTTCTGTCTTTTGGTTCAATCTGTTCGTAACCCCTATATTGGTAAATAAATGAATGAATGTCAAATCATTTTGGGAATGTTTTTATTCAAGTCAATTTGTTTCCTATGAATATTCCTGTGAATCCTCGAACTACTAGATGTGGTGAAAGACTTGGAACAAAATTTTGCAGGGTTCTTCACATGTATGAATTCTTCTGTGGACTTTCCACCCGCTCGAAATACTGAAAGCTTTGGATGAAATTTTAAAATGATATGGTTTTTCACCAGTGTTCTGTCATGAACTTGATTGACTGAATGATCTTGAACAGGTTTTGCAATGAAATTGTTTTTCTTCTGTATAAATCATCCCATGGCAATTCAATTCATACGAAGTATAGAAAGTCTTGGAGTAAATGTACATTTTACTGAATGAACCTTATGAAGAAAACTTGTTGCAAGGTAAACTATGTCTAACTCAAGAATTCATTTATTTATAACACGGGAGATACCCATTAACGTTAATATAAAATACTAAAAAATATGTACCTATAACTACCTAAATCTAAAGACATTTTTTATACACCAAGCTGACAAACACTAAACAAAATTAAAATAAAATGATGTCATAAAGCTAAAAAACTTGAGCTACATAGTAGCTCTCTTCATTTGCCGAAGCAAAGATGAAAAAATATCTATAGCCCTAGCCCTTGAGTGTACATTTGCCTGTCACAGTAACCTAATCATCCCTTTGTTTGCACCATAATTAGATCCATGTGCAACCAAGAAAAATGTGCTATATTCAGGGAGTGGCCTAGGGGGTACATATATTTTTACTTCTTCTAATAACTCAGGAGCATCTATCAGACCATTCAAAATTTTATGGATAAACATCAAAACATGGCGTCAAACCCTAGCCTCACATTCATTACGGACAGCATGTTGGTATAAGAGTAAGGAATGTTCATCCTAAATGAGCAGTACATAAGAAATCTGCGTTGAACACCAAATAATCGAGATGAGGTCTAACCAATAAAATGAATAAGATTTTCACTGTAGTCATAGGAACAAAATCTCTGGAATGTCTCTTATTGAAACCCAACTGCTCGAGTGCTCTATTATAGGTGTACTCAATGTGGGAAGAAAATGAGAGATTGGATTGGAAGATGACTCCAAGATCTTTGATTGAAGTAACTTTCTCAATTATGGTGTCATCAGTCATCTGGATTCTGTATGAAATGAAATATTTTAATATCATCGGCATACATGAGGAATTTACGATCACTTATATCTTTGACAATGTCATCTATAAATATACCAAACAGTAAAGGCCCCAGCCAGATAGGAGCCCTGTGGCACAACCGAAGTAGCAATGTATTCGTCGGAAATGTATCTGTTGAACTTGATACATAGGAGAAGATCTGATAAATACATTTTTAACCAGTCCAGAAGGAACCACGAATGCCAATAAACGATAACTTCTGGATAAGAATAGCATGATCGACTTTATCAAAAGCCTTAGATAGATCTGTATAAACCGAATAAACCTGTAGACCCTTCTCTAAAGGCAATACAATGAAGTTGGTGTGGATCATGAGGTTGGTGATGTCGATCGTCCATCTTGAAACCCTTGTTGACCAACACTAACTTCATTAGCCATAATGGAACGGAGGAATCTATTAACCAAACACTCAAATATCTTGGGAATAGCAGAGAGAATAGTAATAGGTCTATAATTTTCAATAAGAGCAGGATTTCCGAATTTGAGAAAACGTTTGACAAATGACTTTTTTCAATATTGAGGAAAAATCCCATCTGTCAAAGATTTATTAAACATTAACCACGGCGGTCTACTTAGTGAAAAGGCACTTTTTTTTTTCAGGAACACATTAGGAATGAGATCAGGGCCAGGTCCCTTACTAAGATTTATAAGAAGTTACATATGCATTTCAAAACTAACTATACATACAGGGTTGAACTACGACCACTTAACGAAGTGGAAAACTGAATGAAATTTGGAAATTGGAACCAAAAAATGTACCTTCTGTATGGGTAGGAAAAACGTCGAAATAATTTCTACATTAACACCACGCACTGCCACATACCTACTTACTGAAAATGACAGATCACGTAAACAGTTGTTGTAGCGTGGGGTGGTGGGATCATAGAAAGTGAACATCGACAGCTCGTAGGCAGAGAGTTGAAACATAGGCGTTCGATTCAGACAGTGTTCAGTGGCGCGTCTAGATATGTCAGTGTACAAATTAATTATATAAATCTTCACGAATTACTCTGAAATTTCACAAGTGTGTTTCTACATGACAGACTAGTATCCCATTAAATTTTTGCTAAGTGGTGGTAGTTTACCCTGTAGATATTTTATTTTCAATCTTGTTTCTGAATATATTTTTGTCCAAATTGAATAGTTCAAAGAGTTGTATATTGAAATAAAACAAATATAATCATTAATTGATTTATCAAATTATGTAAGAAGCCTTTCTGTGGTATTTACCAGTCTTTTACTTTATTTTTATGGGAATGCAAATAGTTGTTTTAATAATATCTGATAGTATGTCAAATAATCCTGGAAATGTATTTGTTCAATTCAGTTTGTTTCCTATATGAATCTTCCTGTGAATCCTCGAACTACTAGATGTAGTGAAAGCCTTGGAACAAATTTGGCAATGAAATGGTTTTTCACCAGTGTGACGCCTCTCATGAACCTTCAAATTATTCATTCGACTGAAAGATTTAGAACAAAGTTTGCAATGAAAAGGTTTTTCTCCTGTATGAATCATCATGTGAATTTTTAAATTGCCAGATGTTGCGAAAGCTTTGGAACAAATGCTGCAATTAAATAGTTTCTCGCCAGTGTGACTCTTCTCATGAACCTTCAAATGACCCGTTTGACTGAAAGATTTCGAACAGATTTTGCAATGAAATGGTTTTTCTCCTGTATGAATCCTTTCGTGGATCTTCAACTCGCCCAAAGTAGTGAAACTCTTTGAACAAATTTTGCAATGGAATGATTTTTCTCCTGAATGAGCTTTTCCATGAATCCTCAGTTTACTAGAACTAGAGAAAGACTTGGAGCAGATTTTGCAAAGGAATGGCCGTTCACTAGTGTGATCCCTCTCATGAATTTTCAAACTATCCATTCGACTGAAAGACTTTGAACAGGTTTTGCAAAGGAATGGTTTTTCTCCCGAGTGAATCCTCCCATGGACCTTCAACTCATACAGAGTATTGAAAGTGTTGGAGCAAATTTTACAAGGAAATGGTTTTTCACCAGTGTGAATCCTTTCATGAACTTTCAAAGTACCCTTTTTACTGAAAGATTTTGAACAGGTTTTGCAATTAAATGGTTTTTCTCCTGTATGAATCCTTCCGTGAACCTTCAACTTGGCAAAAGTAATAAAAGCTTTGGAGCAAATTTTACAATGAAATGGTTTTTCACCAGTGTGGCTCTTCTCATGAATCTTCAAATCATACTTTCGAATAAAATATTTCAAACAAAATTTGCAATTCAACAGTTTTTCTCCTGTATGCATTCTTCCATGAATTTTCAATAAACTCGAAGTAGTGAAAGCCTTCGAACAAACTAAGCAATTAAATGGTTTTTCACCAGCATGACCTCTCTCATGAACTATTAATTGAACCTTCCGACTAAAAGATTTTGGACAGATTCTGCAATGAAATGGTTTTTCACCACTGTGGCTTCTCTCATGAACCTTCAATTGACAGTTTTTACTGAAAGATTTTGAACATATTTTGCAATTTAATTCCACTGGGAGGCTCTGAGGTACAGCAGATGAGTCTTGTTCTTTGGTAGCTTCATCTCGAGATAGAAGAGATATACTTTCATCTTGTACTTCAAGAGGCTTCAATCTGGAAACTTAAAAAAGAAAAAACTATAGTTGATAATCAGGCATGAGTGAATTCTATCAATAACTAGGAAAGTTCGATCATTTTGTTTGATGGTGTCTGAAAGTAGCAAAGATTTCTGACTGATAATAAGGGTGGATTTATAAACGCAACTAAACTAGGAATTAAATTATCAACTAATAATTAAGAAAGACGAATACAAGTAAACGCCATTGGGGGTTTATATACTTCCATCTGTTAATTAAATCAAGGATTAGCAACTAAGAAGATCTTTCATTTTTTTAAGTAGAACTATTTGTTATAATTGAATATGCAAGTGGGCATGCGCAAAATCGGTGAAATGACATGTTATTTGTCATCGAATATAAATTTGTTTTTATTCTGAGTGATATTGTAGAGACAGGCGACAATTCTAGCACAGTAGATTCCTCAAGTAACTATACATTAAGCTACATATAAACATACATATATCAATTCCAATTAAAACCATCCTTCACCAGACAGTTGATGATTATAAATAACAAAGGAATATCTAGCCTACCTGCATATACATACAGTTCTACTTCAAAAATAACAATAATATTGCAGATTGATTAAGAATATATGGAAATTAGTACTGATTTAAGAAAATAACTTCAACAATGGTGAGTTATTCAAATCAATTGATCGTTAATAAGTAGGTTTGGATTTTTAAATTTATTTATTTCTAATGATTCCAAATGATTCAGTTTTATCCCATATTTTCTATCTGAAAAATCTCGAATTATTCATCAAAAGTATGATTTTCTTCTTAAAGGTGATTTGAATATGTTGAATTTGTTTTTTTATTCGCATAACTCATATGATGTTCATGAGTGCGATTTCTAAATGTTCTACCAGTTTGACAAATATATACCTTAGGACAATTACCACAATTTAATTTATATACCCTTGATTTCTCGAATTTAGAAGTTTTATCTTTATTATTTTTAATAAACCTTCCCAACGTATGTTTTAATCAATCTGCCATGTAAATGCTATTTTTGAAGTAGAACTATATAATTACCATTCAATCTCAATCTTTCGAATTACTGTTATCTAAGGAGTGGAATTTTTCACAATTTTAATTTTGTATATATTTTTATTAATGCTAGTGAAGGGTGGTTTTAATTGTAATTAATGTAAAGGGTTAATGAATGGGTGTACTTAGCTTATTGCACAGTTACTTGAGGAAGCTACTGTGTTAGCGAAACATGTCGTGGTGTTAAATAGAAGTTTGTGAAGAAGAAACGTCTCCAGTCTATGCAATTACTATGGATCTTCATCAAGTAACGGCCGAGTCAATCAGAAATCTGAGTGATATGTTTGAATGTTTTCTTGCAATGACAATATAATGGATCATGAAAAAATGTTCTTAATATAATTTATTAATCCACCATAACAGAAATAAACTCATGTTGATATTTGTTAGAAAATTATGAGTTTTCATGTTTTGTGCATTGTTTGAAACATACATTTTTTTTTTCTTTCGGTTTGCAACATTAATGTCTATAATGAAACTATGGTGTAAATGATTTCCACAAAAGAGGTTTACAAAACCACGATAACTGTTTCGCAGTACAACGGCTTTCACAAGTGTAGACGATACACTAAATTACATACTTGATGTGTTACCATAATCCCTGTAAATTAATTAGGGTTCGCTTGTATTCTATACCTGACTCCTAATGAATTTCCACCAAGTACCATCACATTACTAATCATATTTCATCTAACCTTCCTAGCAAAACAAATTAAGAAGTGGTGAATTATTCATTTGGAGTTGGTCATTCTGAAATTGTTTCCATTTATTAATCTCCATACCAAAAATTCGCAACTTCAAGAAACATTATTCGCTGAGACAAACATGACTTGGGTTCATTTAAAAATTTTGCAAATGTAATACAGCTATTATAGTTGCACGACATATCTTCAAGCGACAGTTCATAATGCCACAAATGTTAATGGACAATTCGTCGCGGCGACAGTTCGTAACGGCAACCCTGCGTAATTTTTTCATATATAACTGTATGTTTAGTTTTAGATAAATAAGTTATATCCTATTTGACTTGTGTAAACTTTTGTATTAGCACCAAATATATATATACTACCACTATATACAACAATACAATACAATTTATACAACAGCGAATCATTGGATTGATGTTCAATATGAAGCCTCATGCAGAGACATGTAAAACCAAAAAAATACTGACTGTTTGCTGCATTTTTATACTAAAGTGTTGTTTATATATCAGAAAAAATGAGCAAAAATTCGAAAAACAATAAAACCCATCATCAAAGAACGGGGCAATAATTTATTGACGACTGCTTACAGAACAATCTCATTCGAAAAATCCTTCTTCGTATGCGAGCAGTAAAATATACAACCAGCTTCCTAATTATATTAAAAGTTGCCATACTATCAATACATTAACTGAAAAATTTGCTTTACTCAAAAGCTCATTATTCATTATCAGAATATTTTGGTGATGCTCATATGCATTATCAGAATATTTTGATGATGCTCATATGGTGATATTTTAAATTTGATGGCCAAAATGTACATTTTATACTTTCTTTTTTATAATTTGTCAAACTGTGGGGTACCTCAGGGTTCAGTCCTGGAACCAGTTCTTTTTTTACTATATATTAATGATATAACCAACATCAATTAAAATCTCAGGTAGGTTCACACTATTTGCAGATGATACGTCCATCACATGGCACAACAAAAATACTGATGAATTAAATAAAGTTGTTCACGAAGATATAACTAAGGTAAAACATTGGTGTGAATCTAACAAACTATCATTTAACTTCAATAAAACAAATTTGCTAACTTTTAAATATGAACTTGAAGATTTAGCTCTAGATGTTGGAAACGTTGAGAGTAAACGTTGCACAAAATGCTTAGCTCTTTACATTGATGGTAAATTAAAATTCGAAGATCACGTGTTAGCACTGAGAAAAAACTATCTTCTGGGTGCTATGAGGTGAAACCCTCATTGAGTCACATCTGCGCTATGACATTGCAATTTGGGGAAGCTGCAACAACCATTTATTGAAATATTAATGTCCTGTATATCTTGGAAACAACATCAATAATGAAAAAAACATAAAACTAAGTTTGGTTCACACTCATCATATCACAATACTCGGCAAAACAAAGATGTAAAACTTCCGCTACCCACCTCTAGTCTCATTAAAGACTCATTCATTTACAATTTGCAAAATTTATAACCCCCTTCCAAAAAACATAGAATCGAAGCTCAAATATTTGTTGGTGGATAGAACTTATAGTTTGAATGAGTTTTTTTAACGATTCACTTATTTAGTGAAACTCTTATTAATCGTATGTATTCAATTGTCTGTATCACTGTTAAATGTTAAGTTTAGTACATGTTACAAAAAAAAATTCTAAAGTGTGCTTTTACACATTCAATATAATATATTAGTGACCATGATTTCTTTAACAATAAGTTATAGTTCTCTTCATTTGGTTAAAGTTTAATCTCTCCTAAATATATTGTATTTTAACTATAAGATTAATTGTTATGTGAAATGTGTTTGTATATTTTTACTTATTTATACTTTTTTCATTTATATTTTTTACAATACTTTGTCAATAAGATATAAATCTTTAAACAATAAAGGATATTTTGATTGATTGATATACTTTTTTCTTGCTACATGGTGAGCTATAAAAATGGGTTGAATGTCTAACGCCAATTATGGGAAATACTATCTAAGAGTGGATTTTTCTTGTTTTATGGGTATAAGATGCTGTGAAAAATATTGATCGCCTTGGAATATATCAATTATGGTTTAGATTCTCACAGGATGAGATAGAAAACGCATTTTTTCTAAAACCCGTTTGTTGACTTTTTGCCCAAGTGTAGACTCTTTGTTGATTTTGTAGAAGCATTTTAGCATTTTAGCATTTTCTGTAGATAAAGCCAACGAAATGTTCTGAATAGATTGTCCATGTCTTTTCATTGAGCAAAAAATGTGTTGAAATATGGGAGTGTTATGAAGTGTCGCCGTTATGTTTGATTTTTCCTCACCAGTTTCACTTTTGATATCTTCGCAAACAATATCAATGTCGTCCTCCATTTTGATTTTTACTGCGTCACATTTACTTGATAAATTGTCGGAAAATTTGAAATTATTCAAATCTTCTGTGTTCAGATTCTTCACATCAAGTTTTACTTCATTCTGCTCTTGGTAGCTTTCGGTAGAAGGTTTCTGATCAACAAAGTCCCTTTCACTGCTAAAACTGATGTAATAGCTACTTTTATTTAATTTTTCCTCACCAGTTTCAAGTTTGATATCATCGTAAACAATTTCAATGTCCTCATTTTTGATTTGCAATGCATCACATTTGATTGATAAATTTCGGGACAATTTAAAATGATTTAAATCTTCGGAGTTCAAATTCTTCACATCAAGTTTTTCTTCATTCTGATATTGATAGCGTTTGTAGTTAACAAAGTCCGTTTCACTACTAGAACTGTTATAAGAGCTCCCGTATTTAGTGAAAACATCAACTTCCCGTGGTTCAATTTTCACTGCATCCATTCGAAAAGATTTACTATCACTGAAATCGTTGCAGTCCATTTTTCTGTTTTCTTGTTCGATTCCAAATATATCAGTATTCATTATTGAATTTCTACAAGACTTTAGAGTCTTGTCTCTTGTCTCTTGTCTTAGTTGTCTTTGTCTTTGTGTGAATTCTTCCAGAAAAATTAGAACAAAATGACAACTGACAGTGAAAGCATCGTTCACATGAGAGCTTTCTCCTATCGCGGAAAGCTTGAAAAAAACAAGCGCTCAGTTCACATGAACCATGAACATGTCAAAAAAGCTAAAGTGACAGCTAGATCTGAGGCTGACTCAGCTCACAGGTGACAGGACTGCTGGATCCATATCGTGACGTCAAATAGTATTAATTTTTTGGTGACGTACCAGTAGCCCCCTACCTAGTCCATTCCCCCACTCAACAACTTGTTTTTCATACGGAGGTCACCGCATTACGTCATTTCAGATACAAACATGGGAGATAGGAATCCAGCCACAGACCTCATAAAAGAAGAATCCAGCAGTCCTGTGTGTAATGTCCTTGGACTCAGCTGACTGTCGGTGGAGATAAGAAGGTTCAGAATTCAGAATGTTTAACAAGATTTGAATTCGAATATTTAAAAAAATAGAAGTTTTTTTATAATAAATATCCGTAGTTAGTTTTTGCCTAAGTCGGATATTTACAAAAAAAGGGATGTTTCGTTATTAAAAATATTAACGGTTTTCGAGATATTTGAAGTTCGTGCTTATGTGATATGGGTATACTCATTATTTTGTTAGTTGCTATGTAAGTTTTGAATATCGGAGAATTTTTGTACACAAAATCCCTCGTAAATGACAATTTACGAAATACTTGCATTTATACTCATTGCAAGGTATGAAATCTCTGTTGGTTATAATGTTATAAAAAATAGTTACCATATCAAATTCTTTTCAAAAATCAGGAGATTTTGATAGCAAGCACCTGTTCAACTTCAATATATATCTTGAAAACCGGCGAGGTTTGTGAAACAAACCTGGGGGTCTATTCTTGAACTATTCGGTTTCAAATCGTATACGAAAAAAAGAGACGAACATATATGTTTCATGTGTATTGGTATGAAATAGTAAATCGAATTCGCATACGTAAAAACTTGAGAATAGCACCCCTGTCGTTTTTACACGCTTTATATTAGCTTTACTTGTATGTTTGTTTGTATGATTGTAATTGACTCTTTTGGGCGTGATTTTCACCCATTTCCAGACGTCCGAATGATTTGGAATATTGCAGGTGTTCATAGTTCCGGTGACAATGCAATATGACATTTTTTTGTTATAAAAAAAACAAAATGGTGGACGAGATTTGTGATAATGGTCCGATTCCATTCAAAATTGGTATATAAGGGTTTTTGGAGTCAGAGATTATGATTTTTTTAATCAAAATTCACGAATTCAAAATGGCGGCTCCAAGATGGCGGACGAGATTATGGTCAGATTCGATTCAAAATTGTTATGTGGGGATTTTTTAGGTCGTATATTTAGAATTTTCTGTCAAAATTCATAAATTAAAGATGGCGGCTCCAAGATGTCATTATAGTCTGATTCGATTCAAAATTAGTGTAAAAATTTATGACTTCAAGATGGCGGCCCAAGATGATGGACGAATATTGTGATTATGGTCAGATTCGATTCAAAATTAGTAGTAATTATTTTTTACGGTATGACTTTCTTCATGGATTGAAAACTTGAATTCATAGAAAATGATTTCGAACGGACCTGACAGCAAAACGATTTTTCTCTAGTAAGAGTTCTTTCATGATCCACCAACGTATCACATCGAGTAATAGTTATTTATGCAACAAGTGCAAAAAGTAGGTGTTTATTGCACTCGACGTGAAATTGTCCAACGAGGCCATCAGGTCGAGTTGGACAACACGTCGAGTGCAATAAACTATTTTTGCACGAGTTTCATACAATATTTTTTCTACGTTCATGCAAAAACCAGAAAATGTTTCATTTAGGTGGCACTAAACTGTAAGGAAGACATTGTTTAAATCTATCTGCTAAAAGTAATTCAAAAACATTTTGTGTAATTCAGATGATATTCGAAGGAAATAATTTTATTTTTAACAAATTGCATTTTCTGGTAATTTCATAGTCCATTATATAATGAACATGATGAAACATGCAACTATTTAAAACGTAATACAATCTCACATAAAATGGGCTAAATTTGGCGTCGATTTGAAAGTTTATGTCTGACATGATGACAGAACGCTATAGTAGAATGACAGATGAGTGCAATAAAGAGACAGTTTTTCCACCAAATATAGTTCAATAAAGTTTTGTTTTTTGCATGAACGTAGAAAAAAGATATTGAGAAAGATTCACATCGAAAAAGTTTTTGATAATAAGTATTTCTCCGGTGTGAATTCTTTCATGTGTTATAACTTCAGAGGTAGTACAAAAAAAAATTTGAACACACTTTGCAGTGATAAGGTTTTTCTCCAGTATGAGTTCTCTCATGTTTCACCAAATCGCTATTGAAGAAGAAAGGTTAGAACAGAATTTGCAAAGTAATTGTTTTTTTACGGTATGAATTTCTTTATAGATTGAAAGTATAGAATTCTCAGAAAAAGGTTTCGAGCAGACTTGGCAGCCAAACGATTTTTCTCCGGTATGATTTCCTTCATGATCCACCAGCGTATCATGTCTGGTAAAAAAATTTGAGCAAGATTTACAGTGGACAGTTCTTTTTTCTTCAGTATTATGAGTTCTATAATGTCTCGCTAAGAGGGCACGTCGATTAAAAAAATTAGAACAAACTTTGCACTGAAAAGGTTTTTCTCCGATGTGAATTCTCTGGTGTTTTAACTGCCTCGTTAGTAGGAAATGATTTTGAACAAACTTTGCAGTGATACGGTTTTTCTCCCGTATGAGTTTTCTAATGTTTCACCAACTCGCCATTATAGACACAAGTTTTAGAACAGAATTTGCAAAGTAATAGTTTTTTCACGGTATGACTTTTTTGCGAGGTTTTTTTTCTTTAGTATTATGAGTTTTCTCATGTTTCACCAGGACACCACGTGTACTGAAATATTTAGAACATACTTTGCCCCGAAAAGGTTTTTCTCCGGTGTGAGTTCTCTCATGTATCGCCAAGTCGCTATTATACATAAAAGTTTTAGAACAGAATTTGCAACGGAATTTTTTTTTACGGTATGACTTTTTTTGTGGATCGAATTATTAGGAAAAGATTCCGGGCGGACTTGACACTGGAATATCTTCTTATTCATTTCATCCACTCATTTTTGGCTATATAGCCTTGTCCCCAATCTGAAAAAAATTAAACAAGAATGGTGGTATCAAAATATTTATCAACAATAAAAACTCAAGAGCTTTTTTTTCGGATAAACAATACCGAACAGAGTGCCCATCGGCAAAAATTTTACTGGTAGATACTCTCTCCAAACTTTCTGTATGGATTGTTTGGACCAAGTCTGCCACCGTTTTCCTCTGACATTTTTTGTTTCGGGGGCGTTTTTTTAAATTAAACAAAAACTCGATTTTTTTTATATGGTGATTTTAGATGGTGATTCTTAGGTAATTTTAAGAAAAAGTTCCTATGAACATATGTCTGTATCTCAGAGATACAGGGCGTTGAACCTAACGAATCACCATATTATGTAGTTTCGTACCGTAGTTAGGAAACACGAGGGAAACACGTCAAAAACGCCCCGAAACAAAAAAGTCAGACGGAAACAGTGGCAGACTTGGTCCAAAGAATCCAGAATACAGAAAGTTTTGATAGGGTATTTATCAGTAAAATTTTTGCAGATGGGCACTATAACTAGAACAATCATAGCTGTTATGACAGGAATTGAAGGGACGGTCTCTTACTAGATGAAGTCTTTCTACAGGAGTTGATTTATCACAATAAACTGGATTGTAAACAACGTATTTGTTAAATAAGCAAATATGTTCGGGATTCAATATAAAGAACTATAAAGGACTGTAGATGTCACAAGTTACTTTCCATCATGACTGTCTTTGCCGTAAGATATCAATTCAGAGTGTATTCGTGTTGATTTAGAGAGATTCTATAAAGCTGTCCTAACGAGTTATAAGGCAGATTATGGAACTAGCGAAATTAAATCGAAAACATTACCTATATATTTATTGTGAATTTTGTAGAATAAACTTTATTATTATAATGATCACATTGTACTATGAATGTATCTGTCTATGCAGTGAATTATTTCATACCTTGCAACTATAGAACTGATACAGAAATATTTCAAGCAGGTTTGTCAGGAAAAGGTTTTTTTTCGGTGTGACTTTTCTCGTGCCGCCTGAGTTTAGTTTTGGCAAAAAAAGCTTTCGAACACAATGAACAGCTGAATGGTTTTTCTCCGGTATGAGTTCTTTCATGATCCACCAACTCGGCACGTTGAGTAAAAGATTTTGGACATAATTCACAGTGGAACGGTTTTTCTCCGGTATGGATTCTCTCATGCCTCATCAAGTTGGAACATCTACTGAAACATTTGGGACAGAATTTGCACTGAAAAGGCTTTTCTCCTGTGTGAATTCTTTGATGCTTTAAAATACTAGTACGGTGAGGATCAGGAAACAGTTTTTTTCCGGTGTGACTATTCTCGTGTCGCCTGAGTTTACCTTTGGCAAAAAAAGCTTTCGAACACAATGAGCAGCTGAAGGGTTTTTCTCCAGTGTGAGTTCTTTCATGAACCACTAACTCCGAACGTGTAGTAAAAGATTTTGAACATGATTCGCAGTGAAAAGGTTTTTCTCCAGTATGGACTCTCTCATGCGTCACCAGATTGGGACGGGTAATAAAACATTTGGAACATACTTTGCACTGAAAAGGTTTTTCTCCGGTGTGAGTTCTTTCATGAGTTATAAGACTAGTACGATAGGAAAAAGAGTTCGAACAGACTTTGCAGACGAAGGGTTTCTCTCCGGTATGAATTCTCTCATGGGCCACCAAGTCGCCTTTCCTGATGAAAGATGTAGAACAAACGATACAGTGAAAAGGTCTTTCTCTGGTATGAATTCTTTCGTGTGCTGTAAGTTTAGATTTACAATCAAAAGTTTTATCACAGAATATGCAGTGAAATGTGTTTTTTCCAGTATGCGTTACTTTATGGTGTGCAAGATGAGATCTGGTAGAAAAGGATTCTGAACAGACTTGGCACTGGGAAGATGCCTCGTTCCTTCCATCCACTCGTTTTCGGCGATAAGGCTTTCTCCCGCAACCTGGAAAAAAACGAGAACGGTAGGCTCAAATTGTTTATCAGAATCAACGGGATTTTAACCAATTTATTTGTTAGATGAAACAAGTACTTAAAAGAGAAGAACGTCATACAATTTCGAGTATCTCCTATAATTTTGTATGAAAGTTGATACAGCTTGTATTATTGTAGCTGGATGAGGTGAATAATACTTAGTAAAAACTTCAACTGCAGATGTCAATTTTAAATCGATGTTGCCGAAATCCATGTTAACGTTTATAATCAAATAATGTTAATTTCCAAGTCAACATTATCTTATGAAATAATAATAATAAGATTTTATTGACAGTCGTTACTATAGCATATATAATTGAGGAATTTTTAATTGTCAATTTTTTTCAACTCACTCCTATTTAGACTGTAATTGGTATTTAATTAGGAAATTTGTAAGTCTGTTTTTTCTTGGTGCAAATGACACAATGACATGGATAATCTAGAGCACTATAAGATTATAAACCTTTTGATACTATTATACATATTATATTTGCATGAGGAAGTAGAAGTCTTCAGGAACGATACACATTTTTTCTTTTCTTTCTACTATAATTTTTAGCAAAGTTATGACAAATCTAATTTTCGGCCCTGCCGGAAATGGCAGTGGCGGATTAAAGCGAGCCTGAAATTTAATATCGGAATTCAATCAGGTTTTCTGAGAAAACGAGCGCATTTTGTGAGAAATTACTAAGTATATTTATTGTTGAGAATTGAATTATCTTTCACCTTGTTGAAATTGTTTCTTGATAAATCTTATATTTTCCGAAACAACAGCAAAAAAAATTATAATTTTTTTAAATAAATTTTGTTTTTGTTCCATCCCTGATTATTTGGTAAACAAATTTTTTTCTAACAATAGATGATGTCAAGAGAAGTCATGTGCCGAGTTTCAAAGTGCTACGATTCATTCTTCACTTGTGACTTACATTTGTCTGTGGTTACTGTACTATAATACTGAAACACATGGATGATTGAATTTTTATTCTTTTATGTGAATATAACGTATGCATAACATGCAGTGAATATTTTAATAAAGAGTATATCATGTAAACAAAACGGTATAAAGATTATATTGATGAATTGAAAAAATTATTAAGTAGTAGTACAAAAGACGTGAACAAAGGTATTAGCAGAAAGGAAAACATATATAATGCGTATATGTTTAGATGGCCGATATACGCTAAAAATCGTGAATAAAAGAGAGTTGCTAGGACACTTACATCTTGAAATTTCCAGTATTTGTTCCATTCACCGACATATATAATAATAAGTTCATCAATGGTCAGAGATCTATCCGGAAGTATAGGAATAATAGACATATGACAGGATATTTACAATAAAACAACAAAAATTGCAGTTATTCCAGTATAATTTTGTTACATAAGTTGGAATTCTGTAAGCTGCATGTTAATTTTTCTGTACTCAATTATATTAACGTTTGTTTTCAGTTTCTCTATAACACCATTTTTCTTAAATTCTCCACTGTCTGGGATTATTTCACTTCGAAACTGACACCTAATCAAATAAAAGTAATGAAAGGAAACGTTTATTCCAATTTCCCAAAATTACATCAGTTCAGTATTCATGGTGTATGCGATAATAGTAGATTATACCACGAGTCAATAATGATAGCTATTATTCTCAAGGAAGTAACACTCCGAGAGAATAATAGCCATTATTGCGAGTAGTATACCCTACTTCATTTACGACAAATTTATTTATTTCATTTCATTTAAATGAACAAATTTATTTGTCATGAGGTAAATTTATGCAAAAGAAAAATTTCATCAAGAGCGTTGTCAATAAATTTCCCAATTTGTATTAATCTCTCGGCATTATTCCCTAAGGGAATAATATATATAACATTATACTGCAAAAACCACAAGTATACTAACATTATATATTACTCGTAAATGAAAATATATATATATATATTGTATATGTATATGTATTGTATTTGTATATATATATATAACTTGTAGAAAATTCAATAGAAAATATTCAAATATACTATAGATCAACTGTTCAAACACATCTAAACTGTTGTTATTCAACGAGTTACTCAAATCATTTGATATTCTGAACATTCTGTTATGTTTTATAAAGTTTATTACTGAAGCTGGAAAATTCGAGAAATTCTTTGAAAAAGTTATTACTGTATTTAGCTGTGAATTCTTTCATCTGTGATACGTTGAGACCTGTAGATACTGTATGAGTTTTATTGGTGATGGCAAGAAGATATTCGAAAAAGTTTGGAACATTTTTGCAGTTAAATGATTTTTCTTCAGTATGAAGTCTTTCGTGTGTTACAAGATGGGATCTAGTAGAAAAAATTTTTGGAAAAGACTTTGCAGTTGTGTGGTTTTTCTCCGGTACGAGTTATCCTATGTTCCACCGAGTTGACATATCTAATGAAAGATTTGGATAAGAAATTTCAGATGAATAGCTTTTCTCAAGAATGAAAACTCTTATGGCTCACCAAATCAAAACGTTCAAGAAAAGATTTGGGACAGACTTTGCAGTTGAAAACTTTTTCTCCAGTATGAATGTTTTCATGTGTTTTAAGTTTAGAACGAAAAGAAAAAGATTTCGGACATACTTTGCACTTGAATGGTTTTTCTCGAGTATGCATTCTTTCGTGTGATATAAGATTAGAACTGACAGAAAAAGATTTCGAACAGACTTTGCAGTTGAATGGTGTTTCTCCGGTATGAGTTCTCCTGTGTCTCACCAAGTCGCAACGTATTCTGAAAGATTTGGAACAGACTTCGCAACTGAAGGGTTTTTCTCCAGTATGAGTTCTCCCGTGTACCACTAAGCTGCTACGTGTCATGAAAGATTTAGAACATACTTTGCATTTGAATGGTTTTTCTCCGGTATGAGTTCTTTCATGTACCACCAAGTCGCCACGTTTGATGAAAGATTTAGAACATACTTTGCACTTGAATAGATTTTCTCCAGTATGAGTTTTCCCATGTCTTACCAAGTCACCACGTGCTCTATAAGATTTAGAGCAGACTTTGCAGTGAAAACGTTTTTTATTTCTGGTATGACTTATTTTATGCTCTGCAAGGTGAGCTCTGGTGGAAAAAAGTTTCGAACAGACTTGGCACTGGAATGTTTCCTTATTTTCATCCACACATTTTGGGCGATATGGTTTTGTCTCAAAATCTGAAAAAAAAAAAACGAGAGGTAGGCTCAAAATATTTAGCACTAGGAACATGGTTTGTATGCAATATTATGATTATACCATTACCATATTATACCATATCAGTCAATCAATCAAGATATGCTTTATTGTTGGAAAAAAAAATGTTTGTTGACAAAAATGTAAATACTGTCAATAGGAAAAAAATATACATATATAGCTTTACAATCACGTTAATAAACTTATGAAACATATAGATCAATCAATAAAATGTTAATATTGACATATAAAATATATAAAACATATATTTCCATCCGAGTAGAATTCGTTTAATGAATAATAGGCCTTCGATTTAAAAAGCTTCTTTACAGATTTTCTAAATCTATTGGAACATGTTTCACCTTCAATTTCATTTGCCAAGTGATTGACTATTTTTTTGCCATTGTAAATGAACGATCTCTCAATTTTTGAAAAAATTGGAATTGGTAAACATAAAGATATTCACTAGAGCACGAACAGAATGCGTGTTTACATTACGCAGCATGAGGCAGCCTGAGCTTGAACCGAGCAGCACATGTGCTCATTTGGTGCTCATGCGGAACGAATGCTCTAGTGAATACGCACCTTATATTGAACGTATTTCTGGTATGACGTCGAGATATACTAGAAATTTCAACTTTGCATTTTTTTTACACTAGGCATACCATTATAGATATTGTGTTTTGTGAATAAGGACCTACAGGAGTCCCTGAATTCGGCTTTAAACATATTTCTACCGTTTTTACCGCAATAGTGCCCAATTCATTTACTGATACTCTGACAGCAAAGCAACTTGAAGAAACTTTCTGACAAAGATTATTTATTTATATGATTTGCAAAATCCAAATTGTCTATTTAAAATCCTAAAAATTTTGCACACTCTTTTCAATTAAACGAGTAACCAGGTAAATTTCCAGCGTGGAGCACTTGAGTGTTAATAATGCCAGTCTTAGCGATGTTGAATGATGAAAGGTTAGCATCACACCATTCTTTTATTTTTTTTATATCTTGGCTAATCCTTTGCTGCAGTTTTATTTCATTTTTGCAATGCCAAAATAATGTAGTGTCATCTGCAAATTGATATAGATCGTTGATATATAGCAAGAAGAGAATTGGGCCGAGAACCGATCCTTGTGGAACTCCACGAGTTACTGTCTGGAGATGTGATATGTTGCCATGGATTGTGTGTCTCACCAAGTCACATCGCGAGGTGAAAGATTTAGAGTTTCATCCAGTCATTTTGGGGGATATATAGCTCGGTCCCACCACAATCTGATGTCAATTGACCGAAAACAATAAGCTCATTGGGTAAAATGATATAGAAAAGCTGCACCAGTTGCTTTAATTCACAACCCCAAGATTACAATTCTCTACTAATCTCGAGTTCCGAGATATTCTCTGACCTAATCTTCGTGAGACACCCTGTATATGGTTCTCTTTTTTATATAGTATTTAGAATATTTACATGATTGCTTTTACTCGACAATTTTCTATACGATGCCATAATGTATTGTCCACGAAAATAAATTATCGTATCTTTCATGTATCACTGAGCTGCCACTTGTAGTGAAAGATTTAGAACACACTTCGCGTTTGAATAATTTTTCTCCAGTACACAAGCACTAATAGAGAAAGATTTACAAATGAAGGGTTTTTCTCACATGTTTCACCAATCCGCCACGTGTACAGAAAGATTTAGAACATACTTTGCAATTGAATGGTTTTTCACCGGTATGAGTTCTCCCATGTATCACTAAGTTGCAACTTGTACTGAAAGATTTAGAACAGACTCTACAGTTGAATGGTTTTCCTCCGGTATGAACTTTTCTATGTATAACTAAGTCACCACGTTTGACGAAAGATTTCGAACACACTACGCATATGAATGGTTTTATCCCAGTATGAATTCTTTCGTGTATTACAAGAGTAGAACTAGAAGAGAAAGATTTCGAACACACGTCGCAGATGAATGGTTTTTCACCGGTATGAATTATCTCATGTATTATCACATTTTTACGTTTACTGAAAGATTTGGAACAGATTGTGCAGTGAAAAAGTTTTTCTCCGGTATGAGTTACTTGGTGCTGTTCGAAAAGAGATCTGGTAGGAAACGTCTTTGAACAAGTTTGGCACCGGAATGTTTCCTTATTCGTTTCATCCACTCGTTGTGTGTCATATAGCTCGGTTCCATAATCTGAAAAAAAAAACGAAAGGAAGACACTGTTGAATTTATAATAATCCTAAATCATTACTTATGAATTTAATTTAATTTTTCAGTTATAATTGAATATATTATTATGAAAGAGAACATCAATCCACTAGAAATACTGATAAAAACTGTATTGAACTGGACTGAACCGAACTGATATAACACTCAGCTGAGATTACCCAAACCGAATTGATCTGAATGGAGTTGAACTCAATATAATAAAAAACTTGTAATATATAACAGGTATTATCATAATTCAATCGATCACCTCCGTTCCAAACATTTATTCAAATGGTATTTCATGTAGGCCAAATCCTAAATTATCAAGTAATAAGAAGAACCTAGGGGAAATCGTCATCATTTCAAAACGTTATCTAATAATTATTGCCTTCAGCTCTCGTAACATTCTTGTTGGTTTTATCAAGTACAGTAAAGATAATGTAAATTATTTTCAACTGTACTTTGATTGGAATTTATAAGGAAAAGTTCAGCTTATATATAAGTTCAACTTATGTATAAGTTCAACCGTGCTCTTTATCCTCAACCAACACCAAAAAGTGTTTCTTGTATCAGCCTATTTCTTCCATTGAGACAGAATTTCTTTGATATCTGAAAAATAGAGTACATGAACGAACATTCACAATATATTTATTAATAGGATGCTAAAGCAGCACAATTCATGATTTGAGGGTAAATTTACAAAAACATTCATCAAGAATTTAAAGAAATTCAACATTCATAGATTCTTTAATCTGGAGTTTGATTGGTATTTATAAGAAAAAGTTCAGCTTCTTTATAAGTTCAACTTATTCTTTAATCTTGATTGTTAAATATTTTTTTCGGCGAGGTTCCTTTATCTCTTGGAACATGAAACATTATTTTCCATTGGATCATCAATACGTTAGAATGCCATCTTCTATCAGTACAGATACGATCATCACACCAAAACTCTCTTTGAAATAACTCTTTTGGTAAATTCGAATACGATATTGAATACAGGGTGTTCCAATGAAAACATTTTCCAGCGATCTGTAACGTGAAACTCTTTTTGAAAGTCATGAAAAAATGTTTCAAATCACTTTCATTGGTAACACTTACTAACACAAACTCTATTTCGTTAACTACAATAACCTTAGCGTTACAGTACAGTAGTATGAAAATAGGAAGTTCAATACACTATTCCTACCCTATTCATTTGTCTTAATAATTTTGATCATGTTACACTATGAATGATCTATCTATATAAGTTTTTTGGTGTATCGTATGCAGATATTTGCGGGTATGAGTTCTTTCGTTGGTTACAAGATTAGATCGAGCAGAAAAACATTTCGGACAGTCTTTGCAACTGAATGGTTTTTCTTCGGTATGAATTCTTTTACCAAATTTTTAGAAAAAGACTTCGAAAATACTGCTCCCATATCAAACAACAACAATTAAAAATCGTTTATTTCAATACCCTGGTAGTACATCAATTCAGTATTCATGGCGAATGTCATCAAATTATAAGTGGAACTTGTTGAAAGGTAAATAAAATATAAGTTCAGACAAATAAAAAGAAAATTTCTCGAATATGTTTTGTTCGCTATTGCACGCAAACAAAACTTTCAATCTCGAATTCAAAAAAAGAGCATTTCACACACCACAACAGCTCTAAAACTACGGTGAATTCGAAATTATTTGAATAACATTTCAATGAGAAAATTCACTAGTGATCTGTAATGTCAAATCCTTTGACAAAAAGTTTGTAAACCCAATTTTTTGGATAGTTGAGGGCATTCATCAGCTACGATTGAATGGAATTTCAATTTACTCCAAAACAAGAGACCTATTTTGATGAAACTTTGTCAACTCGATTAGGGAACTCCGTTCTATTTGAAGGAAATTCTCATCCTCTTTGGAGAAAATTGCATGTGATGTTTCCAATTCAGTTAAAAGTAAATAACAATTTTTAATAATTTAGGAATGGATATCTTTTCTCTATCGTTTTTCTAGCTGTTTACCTGGCGCTATGCAATTAATGAAACGAATAGAAAAACACTCTTGTCTAATTTCTACTAGTTACTTTAGGTCAATGAGCGTCAGAGCGTCGCATCTATGTAGGTCTCCACATTTGAATTTTTAATATTGACAACCCAGGTAATTTATTTATGTAGTCACACTCATGATTTTTTATAGTTGGCACTCCTGTACATTGATTACCCCTCCATTTAGTTTACCTACGAACTCTTTATAATAAGCCCGTTATAGATTTTAATGTGTCAGTCAGATTATACTTGATAATGTAATAAAACCCGAAACCCGTTGTAACAATAAAGTGTCTAGTGGAAATTAGAAAAAAAAATGTTTTTCTATACATTTCATTAAAGTGATCATGAATTTCTACAAAATAATCAATTACACAAATTAGCCAACAGATAAAGCCCTTAGCGGTATGGCCAGCCGGTATAGTTTTTCCGACTCAATAGAATACGAGTAATATAATTTTGATCTATTGTTTACTGAACTGCTATGCACTATTTGGAGACTGATTCTTCTCTAGTATGGGTTTTTTCGTGTCTAACAAGATTACATTTTTGAGCAAAAGATTTTAAACAAAGTTTGCAAGTGAATGGTTTTTCTTCGGTATGAATTCTCTCATGTCCCACCAACTCACAACGTTGACTAAAAGATTTAGCACAGACTTTACAGTTGAATGGTTTTTCTCCAGTATGAATTCTTTCATGCGTTGCAAGATTTGAACTCACAGAAAAAGATTTCAAACAGACTTTGCACTTGAACGGTTTTTCTCCGGTATGAGTTCTCCCATGTCTCACTAAGTCGCAACGTACACTGAAAGATTTAGAACAGATTTTGCAGTTGAAGGGTTTTTCTCCGGTATGAGTTCTCTCATGTCTGATCAAGTGGCCACGTTTGATGAAAGATTTCGAACATTCTTTGCAGTTGAAGGGTTTTTCTCCAGTATGAATTCTTTCGTGCGTTACAACATTTGAACTAACAGAAAAAGATTTCGAACAGACTTTGCAGTTGAATGGTTTTTCTCCGGTATGAGTTCTCTCATGTCTCACTAAATCGCCGCGTTGACTGAAAGTTCTAGAACAAACTTTGCAGTTGAAGTGTTTTTCTCCAGTATGAATTCTTTCGTGTATTATAAGATTACACCTGGCAGAAAACGGCTTCGAACAGACTTTGCAGCAGAAACGTTTATCTTTGGTATGGCTTATCCTGTGCTCTGCAAGGTGAGATCTGGTAAAAAAAGGTTTTGAACATATCTCCTTATTCGTTTCATCCACTGGTTCTGTCCCACAATCTGAAAAAAAAACCAAGTGTGGTAGGCTCAAAATGTTCACCGGAGTTGCTTCGTTTCTGAGATACAGGGAGTTAAAGAAACTTCAACGCCTGTATTTCAGAAACGAAGCAACTCCGGACATATGTTCATAGGGACTTTTTTCTTAAAACGACTCAACGAATCACCATATGAAGTTTCGTACCGTAGTTAGGAAGCACGATGGAAACACATAAAAAAGTCACAAAGGAAAACGGTGGCAGACTATTGCCGATCACTCTAACTATAATTTAGTCTGAGTCATGTTTAGAAATGGTTTAATTTTACTGTAGTTATTTAAGTGTAATTCTAAGTCTGTTTGCGTAGACCAGGCAGAGGGCGCTATGTGGAAATCGCGAGTCAGTTGACGATTACGGAAACATACTTCAATTTCCTAGATATTCGACTATGACCAAGAGTACAACTTCTAAAACAATTCTTACGTTATTGTATTAAATAACATCAGAACCTTTTGTTATGCATAAGCTCATAGTTGTACTAATCGGATTACCATCTAAGGACCCACTAGCTGCTTCAAGAACTTCTCAAGGTAATCAGATTTTTTTTTTACTCAAACATAAAAGTCTGAAAGTTCAAGATAGTGAAACAGCCGAGTATTTTGATTTTTGTTCGAATATAACGTTCCATCATTCAAGATTTGGCATCGTTTAAGATGGAAAATAGCGACTAAAGTTTGTCTTTCAGTCGCAGATGATTCCACAACAGATTTTATGAATATTCTATCCACATTTTCGAACAAAAATCAAAATGCAATGCCCATGACAGGTTTATGTCAAAAATAACTTTCAAAGTGTTACCGCAGGAGAAATATTTTCATCATTTCCATCCTTGATGTGTATAATTGCTTCTGAAGAGCCTGCTTTCCAATTATTCCAATCTCCCTGATGAGCTCGGCAAATCGAAATAGATTTTCGTCGACAAAAATGTATTGGGAATTAAATGAATTTTCAATGGAAACTAGAGATGATTAAAGAAATCAAATATCTGAATGAAAAGGCGAATTTTCAGTTTTTTTTTTCAGTTAGAGCTTTTTTACAATATCTATCAAATGTAGTTCAATGTTGTACTAATCAAATTGCCATCTAAAGACTCAGGGACCCACTAGCTGCTTTAAGAAATTCTCGAGGTATTCAGACTTTTTTCAGCACAATGAAACATAGTAGTCCTGTAAGTTCAAGACAGTGAAACAGCTGAGTATTATTAGTATTCAGGATATCTGTTCACTCTTCTAATTACCTAGCTGAAGCTTCAACTAGCATTTAAAGATGATATAAAAAAAGCAGGACATTCTTTTGAATGATTTGTAAATCTATTTTTCCAAATATTCCATATTTCCATGAAAACCACTTTTTGAGAATGTTACGTTTTTTATTTCTGTCGAATGCGCAGGTGAATGAAACAACAGGTTAGCTTAAACTGGTTTATTGCCTTCAGATTGAATTCTACATGAGAAAACAGTATAAAAAGAATCCTATACAGACACACCCTCGTATACAGGGTACTCTGCTACAGTACCTATACTTGGATTCTGTTATTTTATTTAATCGGTACAATTATATATAAAAATCCTGAGCAGTTCAATAACTTCAAGGCTCTCATGTGTTGATAGGGTTTTAACAAAAAACACTTTCCTGTCTCTATTCTATTTTTTTACACAGATGGTAGGTTAATAATCTCCTTTAAAATCCATCCCTCTTGGTAAATATGGAGGATTATTTTCTCATCTACCCAGTAATTGAACTTATATTTAAGGTGACAAGTTCGTTATTGAATTATTATATGGTACAGAGTTGTCAAACTGCATTTTTGTCCTGAACCAAGGAAGACAGCTACCTAGTACAAGTGAATTTTCACTTATATTCTAATTAACTGTTCCAAATTAAATGTGAGTTTTTCCAATCCGAAAAAGTTGTTCTTACTCAACAATATGCGCATCCATGATTCGATATCCTAAACGTTATGTACATATTGATTGAGCTGGGAAACAGGAGGATTATTTTTTGACATCAGATCAAGTAGATGAAGGTTGTGACAACACTTTGATCTTAAGTCGTTTCTATTTGGTATGAATTTTCTCATGCTGTCCGAGACCCATTTTTTGATGAAAATGGTTTCGAACAGACTTTGCACCTGAATGGTTTTTCACCGGTATGAGTTCTCTCATGATCCAACAAGGTAACACGCTGAACAAACGATTTTAAACAGACTTTGCAGTGAAATCGTTTTTCACCACTGTTAGTTCTCTCATGTCTCAACAAGTCGCCACCTGCTATAAAATATTTGAAACACTCTGCAATTAAATGGTTTTTCTCTGGTATGAATTCTCTCATGTCTTATCGTGTCTCCACATGTGAAAGATTTGGTACATACTTTGCAATTTAATGGTGTTTCTCCGGTATTAGTTCTTTCATGCCTTATCAAGTCAGTACGTCTAATAAGAGATTTGGAACAGACTTCCCAGTGAAAACGCTTTTCTTTAGTATGATTTTTCTCATGTTGTCCGAGACTACTTTTTGATGCAAAAGGTTTCGAATAGACTTTGCAGTGGAAGAGTTTTTCTCCTGTATGAGTTCTCTCATAAAAGATTTTAAACAGACCTTGCAGCAAAACAGTTTTTCACCAGTATGAGTTCTCTCATGTTACTGAACCATCTGACACCGGAAACAGCTTGAATTTCTCCAAAAGAAGGTAACTTCACACATTTCAAGTGAAAAAAATTTGAACATTTTCTATCGCACAGTATACCTGGAATGGAGCGGCTTAGTGCATTAAAACATGTACCACATACATCTGGCATCTTGAAAAGGCGTAGTAAGAAATAGCCACTTTTTATTTTTTAGGTTGTTTATATCGACATTTACAAGTACTGCTTTTAGCCGAGGATTAATTATAACGCAAATTACTAGGTTTGCATTACACTTTACACTATAAATTATAACACCTGCAACTTACAGATTATCCTTTCAATATGAACTAAACTAGACAAAAAACCATCAATTCAAACTGCTATTGTACGAATGATTATCGGAGCACAAATTTGGAAAAAGTTTTATTTTATTATTGAAAACATCTGATTAGTGACTCGTGTACCTGCTTACATTTCAAACAACAACAATTGAACAATCTTTATTTCAATACATTATTTATTAGAAAATTCGTCCTCTTTGAAGGTAATTCCATATGTATTTCCTTTTCATAAATAAATTAAAAATTGAATAATTTAAGAATCGATAACTTTTCTCTATTATGTCCTAGCTGTTCACCGAGCGCTATGCAGTTGATTTAGCCAACAGATTGCATATGAAACTGAGGAACGCCCTTGAAAGTATGGTCATCCGGTATGGTTTTCCATCCCTGTTTTGATTGAAAGACTCAAAGTAAAATGAGTAAAATAACTTTGATTAAATTGCCCTACGTATTGCTTGAGATCTACTACAAATGGATTTTGAATATACTTGTAGTAGTTGACTGTTTTTTTCGAGCATGAGTTTTTTTGTCTCACAAGGTTAGATACAAGGGCAAAAGATTTTGAATAAATTTTGCAAGAGAAAGGTTTTTCTTCAATATGAATTCTCTCATGTTCCAACAACTCGCCACGTTGACTGAAAGATTTAGCACAGACATTACAGTTGGATGGTTTATCTCCAGTATGAGTTCTCTCATGCTTCACCAAGACACCTCGTGTACTAAACAATTTAGAACAGACTTTGCAGTTGAATGGTTTTTCACCGGTATGACTTCTCTCATGTCTTGTCACGTCGATACGTTCACTGAAGGAATTGGAACAGATTTTGCAGGGAAAACGTTTTTCTCCGGTATGAGTTACTTGGTGCTGTTCAAGACGAGATCTGGTAGAAAACTTTTTTCAACAGGTTGGTACCTTATCTGTTTCATTCACTTGTAATGAGCAATTTAGCTTTGTCTCGAAATCTGAAAAAGAAGAGGGCTAGACTCAGAATAATAACCATGATGAACTGATTTGTAAGTTTTTTTTCGTTAAATACAAATACAAATTATGTATTAGTAGAGTTCAAGACACCAAACAAGATTCTATCTCATGGATAGCTTTTTTCTTAACAGCTACAAGTGGTTTGATAGCCATAAACATAATTATGGAATTTTCTCAAACTGCAAAGAATTGCTCTCCTTTCTTTTTCAGACTGGTTCCCTTTTATCAGCACGGCTACATTTTGTAACTACCTACTGCGCCATGTTTTAGTGCTCAGTTCATAGAAATAAAGCTTCAAGCAAGAATTATTTTTTTATTTGCAACTACCTTCTCACTCAACAACTCAACAATTATTTTCTTTCATCAGAGATATGAAACTATTGAAGGGAATGTCGATTATTAGTATGCAGCAAACAGTTTCAAACTCAACGCAAGCAAAATGAATCATATTACTGTTTCTAAACCCTCAAAAACTGTTTTTTTATCTATATGTCAGCCAAATGATCAATTGCCGAAAATGCTCGCGATTGGCACACAAAACTAATCTAATCAAGCTAACCTAGTTTGTGAGTCGAAAATGCGTGAATTAGTTTTTCGCTCGTGCTTGACACACAAATCTAACCTAAGCAAGCTAACCTAGCTTATCATCAGTATGAATCCTCTCATGTCTCGCCAAATTGGAATGTTGAATAAAATATCTGAAACAGACTCTGCAATGAAAAGGTTTTTCTCCGGTATGAATCCTTTCGTGTGTTTTGAGTTTAGATCTGCTACGAAACAGTTTCAAACAAACTTTGCAATCAAATAATTTGTCACGCTTGTGAGTTTCTTCATGTCTTGCAAGACTGCTAGAAAAAGGTTTAGAACATATTTTGCAGATAAACGGTTTTTCTCCAGTATGAATTCTCCCGTGTGTGGCGAGATTAGATCTAGTCGAAAAAGATTTGGAACAGACTTTGCAGGTGAAAGGTTTTTCTCCAGTATGAGTTCTTTCATGTCTCACCAAGTCGCCACGTTTAATAAAGGATTTGGAACAGACTTTGCAGTTGAATGGCTTTTCTCCAGTATGAATTCTCCCATGTACCACCAGGTCGGCATGTTTACCGAAAGATTTGGAACAGATTTTGCAGTGGAAACGTTTGTGGTGTGTGGTGTGAATGACTTCGTGCTGTGCAAGAAGAGATCTGGTAGAAAAATATTTTGAGCAGTCTTGACACTGGTATGTCGCCTTATTAGTTTCATCCACTTGTTTTTGGCGATATAGCGTTTTCCTGCAATCTGAAAAAAAAACGAGAAGGGTAGGTTCAAAATGTTCACCACGATGATTGGATAGTAGGAAATCATGTTGATAATAAAAAGTTTTGGTAGAGCTGAAAGTGTTACAACAACAAACATCTCGTATGATTTTATATGAAAGTCAAAGTCAATAATACAGCTAGTGTCACTAAAATTCAGAATTTCTGTTGGGTTTGATGACTAAAACTTGACCTAAGCTTCAATATCTGGGACGTGTGGGTGCGATACTCAAGGCGGATGTATGTGGTCTAATTTTTACTTTTGTTCATTTTTGTTGATTAATTATACAAGCATCTGATGCTTCCATGGTCGTTATCAAGATAACTTTAGTTTAATTTAATTAATGCCAATCACAAACAAGCATTGTTTGCTTTTGTGACGATTCTCTTATTCACTGAATTAATGTATATCTGTTTTTTATTGTACATTTCTTCAAGTGAAAAAAATTATTATTATTATTATTTAGCGGATGTATAAGCATAGTTCAGTCAATAATGCAGAATTCATTGAATATTTGAACTTGATTAATGCATAAGAGATGTGAAAAATGAGGTTTGCTAATTCTTTAATTTCATAAGTATAACCACTTGACAAGTGACAGTTCACAATTTCTCAACAAAAATATTTTCGATGGAAAGCCATCTACCACATTCATTTTCAAAATAAAACACAACACTATAGATATTTTGAATTTGACCCTGGACTACTAGATTTTAGGCGCCATATAGGAATTTTGAGTCTACGCATGCGCATAATTTATTTGTTCACATTATTAGTGCACAAAGTTGAAAGATGGGAACTTCAAATTTACGGGTTATGAAATATGAATATGAATCATAAATTATGAAACGGGTAAAACCTTCCATGAGTCTAGGTTTCCGACTGCGCATTGCCATAATCCTATATAATAAAAATAATTGGGTCGAGAATCCATCAGAAAACAACTGTGTAGCTCTCACTAAACTACGAGCGCCATCCCAACTTCAGCTTTCCAACTAACAATACCCAAATTGCGTGATTCCAAAATCACAGTAACATGTAAAAGGAATCTGCAATTGTTCTCAATAAGCTTGTAATGAAAGAAACAAAGTGTCCTGCCCTACCAGGACCGCTCATTGCTATAATCAAGTTACAAGTAGCAAATAAATGCTTGCTTTGTCAAGCTCTTCCAGGCTTGCGATTTTTTCGAATTATATTTTTTCGAGAAAAGGAGGGGGGCAACCAAAATTTGTATCTACAAACTAACATAGCAAGTTGAAAAATAAAAGCTTTCTTCCTTCCCCTTTTTTTTAAATTCTTTTACAGATTTCCTTGAACTTACATTTTTCCATTTTCAGATTGTGGAAGAAAAAAAAATTCAAGAAACTATTGAATCTTTCGCCAACTGCTGGTTGGTCAGATAGTTTTATCAACTTCCTTTGCTGATAGCTTTACTAATTATCTATTTTACCTTCTGCATTGAACGATACCTAACCTATATCCACTTTTAGTTTTCCTTCAAAGGTAGTTTTTACGAAAAAATCACCAACATATTGATGGATCTATCTCTTAGAATTGGCTTTGAAAATTTCAATTAGTGATTAATTATTAAAAACATCAAATCGGTGAATATTAAACAATAATAGTAAAAGAAAACGTTTATTTCAATATACTGCATAATAATAGTATACATTTATCGACGGAAACTAATACAATTGAAAAAAACACATGAAAGCCCGTCAGTAGGATACAAGATTGGTATACACCGTTCTTACCTTGCATCTAGCAAATAACAAAAAAATAACAATACAAAGACAAAGAAAGGCTTAAAGAAGCATAGCAAAAAATGGGTTGAACGCCAATTATGGAAAATATTGTCTGCGAGAGGTTTTTTGTTCATTTTTGAGTATAATATATTGTGGTAAATATTTATTGGCTTTGAATATATCAACGTTTATAATAAAACTTCAATGTTGATCAGAAGCAGAATTATAATGATTTCTAATAATACGATGTTATTTTTCAATACTTCAAACTGTTGATTAATTAGGAACCAGTTTTGTAGCTACTCTTACGTTAATTGAATTCTGAAAATTCTCTTAATTACTTTCCAAACTTTCCAACGGATTTAATTTCGTTCCTTTGTTTACAAGTATTTCAAAATCATGTTTGAAAGTATGATTTTCTACGAGTAGATAGGCACAGATGAAATTGTTTTGTCGTATACAAAGCAATTCCTATGTTATACGTTTTTGAAGGTCCTATCAGGTTGTCGAATATTAGACATTGTGGACATGAACAATGCCTTAATTTATAACTCTACCCTTTTCAAGTATTTCAACTTATCTTTATTGTTTTTGATAAGCTAATCCAATAAGAGCACAACTTATATTGCAATTTGGTCGAGGGTTGAATTATTAGCTACAAAATTATCCTCCCCCCGGGGGTGCAACCCCCCATAAAATCGCAAAAACGTGTTTCCGGAGGGTATTTTTTTCAAAAAACCTTGAGATTTATGAGTTCTGGGCAATGAATATGAATAAAAATCGGTATTAATAGGGACGAATTATTCTCAACAACTTAATTCCCTCCTCGGGACAACACCCCTCCCCTAAATTGCTGAAACGTGTTTTTTGGGAGTACTTTCTAGAAATATGTAAAATTATCAGTCCTGAGTAATGAATTAGAGCAAAAATTGGTAAAAATAGGCAGAAATTATTAGAAACAATTTACCCCCCTCGCATCGCGGAGACATTGGGGGGAGGGAAAGTGGAGAGTATTTGAAAAACGTCTCAAACTATTAATTTCTCGTGTGGATAATTCTCTCATGTTTCTTCAATAGAGAACTTTGAGTAAAACTTTTGGAACATACTTTGCACTGAAAAGATTTTTCTCCGGTGTGAATTCTTTCATGTGCTATAACTTGAGAGTTGGTAAAAAACGATTTAGAACATACTTGGCAGTCAAACCGCCTTTCTTTCGTAGTTTTCCTGTGAGTTCTCCTATGGGTAATCAAGTCTATATTCGTGTTGAAATTTTCACAACAGACGGTGCACTGAAAAAGTTTTTCACGGGTGTGCATTCTTTTATGATTTGCAAGATGAGAACGATGAAGAAAAGATTCCGAACAGACTTTGCACACAAAAAGTTTTTCTTTGTTATGAGTTCTCTCATGGACCAACATCTCAGAACGTTGAGAAAAAGATTTTGAACATAATTTGCAATGAAACGGTTTTTCTCCAGTATGAATTTTTTCATGCCTCACCAAGTTGGCACGTTGATTAAAATATTTGGAACATACTTTGCATCGAAAAGGTTTATCTCCGGTGTGGATTTTTTCATGAATTTTAACTTTAGAGTTAGAACAAAAAGATTTTGAACAAACTTTGCAGTGATAACGTTTTTCTCCAGTATGAGTTCTTTCATGATTCACCAATTCGCTATTATAGATGAAAGTTTTAGAACAGAATTTGCAAAGTAATTGGTTTTTTACGCTATGACTTTCTTTATGGAATGAAAGATTTTTTTCAGTATTATGTGTTCTCTCATGTCTCGCCAAGTTGTTACGTTGACTAAAAGAATTTGAACAAACTTTGCATTGATAAGGTTTTTCTCCAGTATGAGTTCTCTCATGTATCGCCAAGTCGCTATTATACAGAAAAGTTTTAGAACAAAATTTGCAGAGTAATTGTTTTTCTACGGTATGAAATTTTTTATGAAATGAAAGATTAGAATTCTTGAAAAAAGATTTCGAAGAGACTTCGCACTGGAATATCTTCTTATTAATTTCATCCACTCGTTTTGGGTGATATAGCCTTGTCTCGCAATCTGAAAAAAAAAAACAAGAAAGGTGGTATCAAAATGTTTATCATGATAAACTGGATTCTAAACAACTTATTTGTCAAATAAAACAAGTACTTGGTGAAGATGAACGACCTACAACTACAGGTATCTCATATATATTTTTTTAGTTATCCAACGGGAACTAGCCCAATTCAGATAAAATACAATAATTGTGATGTAGGATTGAATAGAACATTTAAAATAATTTGATTTTAAAGATAAAAGAATACAATACAATAAGATAAAATATAAAATGTAACACTTGTGACTAAGAAAATGTAACACTTGTTGCTGAGAGACTCGAGGAGAAAGGGTTATTTAATAATTGTTCTTAGTTGGAACTTAAACTCATTCAGGGACGAATTGAAAAAGTCTAATTGATAGATTTTGAGTTAGCTCAGTTTGGCTGTGGTCGCAAAATAATTGTAGTTTGAAGTTTATGTAATTAAGAATCACAGAACAGTATTCGAGGTGTGGTCGAACTAATGCACAATATAAGATGCGTACTGATGTTATATCTGAGAGGTCCGAAGTTGTTCTTTTGAAAAAACCTAGAAGTTTTCAAAGCTTTCTTGATAAGTGTGAATATGCGCAAATTGAAACTAAGGGCTGCATGACGCGTAAGTCCTAGGTTTTTTATGCTGGAAACATCATCCAACATTATATCGTGAAAGATAATGGGTATATCCTGTCTGTGGAATCTCACTTATTGAGACCATTTATCTCACACTAGTGTTGTATAAATCTGTTTGAAGGTAGATAGAATAGTTGAGAGAGGTGATTTTGGAGAATAGTTTTAGATAATCTGCAAATAGAATTGTTCCACTGGATACCTGGCTATCTATATCGTTAATAAAAACTTTTAAACAGAAGAAGTCCCTGTGGAACACCCGATGTACTAAAATTTCTGCTAATGTGAACCCGACCTGACTAACCTTATGTAGATAGAATAACCATATGAAATTTTTAGTGACCTGCGGTCCTGTAAAATGACCTGCAGTCCTGCAAAATAGTTACACCCACTAAAGGTTTATAAAAAATGCCCTGCACACTCTTCGAAAGCGAATAATTCAGTTTTTCCGAAATTCATTGGATTTCTTCGCCCATGTCGTCATTTCTTTGGTTCTGCACCGCGAGTGCTTCGATTCTTCATCGTCGCACAAATTCACTCTAAATCCACACAACCCGCACATTTCTTTTCTTCATTCGTGAATATTTTCGGCTATTATGCCATTTGAATTGTTTGTCGTGTTCCGCAAAAATCAAGGAAATTAAATTCGGCGCACTTTGAAATGATAGATATGTGTAAATGTACTTTTGTCGCTCACAAACTCGGTTCTCCCACTTAGTCCGTCGTTTCTAATAAACGGTAAGAATAGTCAGCAGGAATGTTAGTTGAGCAACTAGTAAATAAATTTTGACTTCCCTCTCGTTCCCAATACCGGGTGACCACGAGGTGAGGTACGCCCCCCAATTTTTCTGTAGTTTTGAAGATACATATTTCAAATTTGGTATGTCGCTATAGTACTTGAATACACATATTTTGACGCCACTATTGAAATTGTGTCCTACTTGAGAAACGTTGCACGAATAGATGTCGGATATAATTCAATGTGCGTATGGGAAAATAGTTTCTGACAGATCTTTGACATATTAAAAAAAAAATCCAATATATTGAAAAAAAAATCCAACATAGTGGATTTATTTTCAATATATTGTTTTTTTTTCAATATATTGGACTTTTTTCAATATATTGGATTTATTTCAACATATTGAATATTTTTTCAATATATTGAATTTATTTTCAATATGTTGGATTTTTTTAAATACCCATGTTATTTCAAGAGTATAATTAATAGTAGATTCCCTTCTTAATTATCTATCAGGAAAAAAACTGTTTCTTGGCAGCATTGACAGCACCGCCACCAGAAATTTGGGGGCCTGGGGCAAACACTTAGTTGGGGTCCCCGAACATTTAATGGGGTATCTTACGGTAAGGTGTTAGAAAAGAAACCCCCTACATTTACTGGAATAAACTTTTTTAATTGGTTGAGGAACATCAAATAAAAAGAGTACTTGTTTCATAATAAGCTCATGTTTATTTATAATAAAGAGTAGTATGGTAGTAACTCTAGCAAATTCGTTGATAATTTCTACAAAACTGATATTTCTGACGAGTTCATGTTCCATACTGGGCATCATTAGATTGTTGAGCCTATCTTCACCCTCTTGACCTAAGCCTATTCTTGACTAGGGGCATTTTGCTGAATGCTCGTTCTGTTGCCACTGGCACTTAGTACAGCCAGTAATCTTAAACATATAGAAAATCGGAAGCAGAATTTTATTCAATTCTTTTTTGTAAGTGGCGTTAAGGATATCTAAGGCGAAATTGAAATCACCCACAACATTTATCACATTGTCTCTTATCAGCTGGTAGTAAATTTGTAACTCATTAGCCAGACCATATTTATTTAGATCTCTAGGATAAGCTTGCAAGTTTTTTTGCTCCATCATTGATGTATCAATCACTCCGTTCATTGAAGTCTTTTGGAGAAACAATGTGAGAAAATACTTTTGATATTTCTTCCGTTATTCTTGCTAAGGCACGTATTTATGAGAAGAGTAAATCCAAGCAAGGCAAAAATACTTCAACTTTGAATCGTGATTCTCTTGAATCAAATGTTCAGTTAGGCTCTGTTGAATCGTTAAAAAACCTTTTCCTTTATCTTGTTGGCTTTAGTTCAGCTGTAATGTCTAAGCTTGAAGCTACAATCTTAGCCTCCTTAGAATTGATTCCCAACTGCTTCTAAGGGTTTCAATATCTTCTGTCAAACCGACCTCTAAGCCGACGAATTATTTTTGGCATTGACAATGACAATAACATATATTATGTTATACTTTTAATTAAAAATCTGATAATTTACTTAAATCAAAATCAGGCACAAGTAGTGTATTAGTATAAATTTTGGTTATTTGCCCATTATTCATGAATGGGTCTTTCGTCTAAAAGTAATAAGCTTTTGTTGAATAATTAAATCTAACAAGAATTATTCTGTCAATTTAGATTGTTGAGTTTAGTCCTCAGTGGATTTTCAAACCAGGCCTCAATAAAATAAATAAAATTAATAATGATAATTTTTACGCCGTTTGGGGGCCCTCAGAATTTGGGGGCCTGAGGCAACATGACCCAGTTGCCCCTCTCTGGTGGCAGCCCTGAAAATGTCAGCGACGGATGCGATAAAGCTTTGAACAATGATTTCGTTAGTTTGAACAAGATAACTTTAATTTTATATGGCCTATCCTAGTACCAATGGGAGGCAAGAACCTCGAAACATGCGTATGCAGGTGGTTAGTTCTACCAAATTACTCTTTGGGGAACGTTGAACAAGCGGATATTAGATATAATTCGATGTCCGCAAGGAAAAGTAGTTGTTTTCTCACAGATATTTGCCACATATTTTCCACTTTGTAGGAATGAGAGGAGAAAAGATTATTTTGATTTTGTCGAAATTATTCGTTCCATTTATTCAGTATTTGCCGGTACATTTCTCGGATCTTGTTCAAGTATTCCCTTTGTGAATTTCTCCATTATTGATCACCATTTCAATTCCTCACATCTGTTTGCGAATGGAACCCTCTGGGACCATCTTCCGAAATTGTTTTCATTTTTAGAGTGCATCATCGAAAGCGTAGATAATCAGAGTTTAATTATCTTCAAATGAGACACCCAGTATGTTTGAGTAGGAATTATTATAATAGGTAAAACAGTACCAGGTTCTAAGGGTCTATGTCAAACCGTTTCCAAGATATGGTCAAATAACTCTTCCATATGCACAATGTGTGTAATTGATACTCCAGACTAAGAATTTTTGTTGTACTCATTGATCATATGATTGGTCATATCTTCCACTCAAATATATATAATATATATTATATACTAATTGTTTCATTGGAAAATTAAGCTCTAGTTATTCACGCTTCAATGCACCCTGTATAAATGAAAACAATTTTGGAAGATGGTCCTATGTGGATCCTTTGGCTCACAAGTATAAGGAATTGAAATAGTGATTCACAATGAAGCAATTGACCAAGAGAATACTGTTGATTTACCCTGTATATTCAAAAGAAGTATAAATGAAGTTTACCCGCACACTTCTATAATATATAACTCCAGTATTTCAAATAATCCAATATATTGGACATAAATCCAATATATTCAAAAAAAATCCAATCTATTGAAAAAGAATCCAATAAATTGAAAAAAAATCCAATATATTGAAAATAAATCCAATTTATTGAAAAAAAAAATGCAATATATTGAAAATAAATCCAATATATTGGATTTTTTTTTCAATATATTGGATTTCTTTTCAATATGTTGGCGTAGTTCAGCCAATCAAAATGCAAGTAACGTCGGATATTAGCATTTTGATTAACTGAATTCCTTATGTCTTTATGCTATGCATTATGCAAGTGTTTCTGTGATGGGCTTAATTTGAAAAGTCGTCATAGAAGGAATATACAATTACAGTAAACCATAAACTTGAAGCTACTTACCACATTTGGTTTTTTATATGAACTACACAAAGTCAGCACATTGCACTTTCCACAGGATTTCCACTAAGTACACAAACTTCCGGGAGCTTTTTCAATGCCTAGGACAAGGACGGTGAACAGGTTCAATGAAATGTTGGTAACGTAGAGCGTTTAAAATGCATTTAACATTTTGTGAGAATTATCGTGAACATATATTGAATAGATAAGATTCACTTGTAACTATTAAATGATAAGTAGCAGCCTCTATACATGTAGATTCATATTTCTGTATTTACCTTTGTGAAAAGTATCAACTGTAATCTGTTTATTGATCTATTTAAAGTACTTATTTCAATATAGGGAATTTTTATTTTCATTTTGCTGTTGTAATTCCTATTCTGAGATTATATGGTTTGATTAGAAGGTTTTCAGAAGTAAACCGTTTTGATATACTATATAATAGAAAACTGAGTAAATAAAGTGTCACCTGTCCAATATAACAGTGCTTATTTTGGAGTCAGATGGTTGCCATTTATTCAGTGTGACCCATTTAAAATGGAAGCACCCTTATAAAACATACATTTTTCAACCGATTGGAATGATTTTAGACATTAAAAAAGTCCACGAAGACACCAAATGTCGTGAATAAATCTTCATTTTCAGGGCCAGAGATTCTTATTTTTCAAAGTTGAAAATCTAAAAAAAATTATCCAGAAAACATGTGACTACACCACTGGATTTGCGACATTTTCAAATGGTTGATGTTGAAATTATGTTGAAATCAATAAAAAAGTTGTAAGAGAATGAAATTTGAAAAATATGCCGTTTAATCAACCAACTAATTCAATTTCAGAACTTTTATCAAAATTCGGAATACGCCACTGTATTCAGGAAGTATCGAAATATCACCGGTCAGTATTTCATCGAAATCAGTGTATAAATAAGAAAAACATAACATAATAAAATTGGAAGAATATGTTGATAGAATTTCAGGAAAATATCATTTTATCTCATAATTTTTAATTTTTTTATTTATTGACAGATTTCGATGAAATTCTGATCGGTGATATTTCGAGACTCCCAGTATCCAGTGGTGCAGTCAAATTTCCTATACAACTTTTGAAATTGAAGTGGTGGGTTATATTTCTCATATTTTATCCCCCTGTAACTTTCCTATTGATTGGCGCATTTCAACGTAATTCCAACACAAACCATTTCAAAATGTCGCGAATTTTTTACCTTGAAAAATAAGAATAGTAGGCCCTGAAAATAAAGATTCATTCATGAAATTTGGTGTCCTAATAAACTTTTTGAATGTCTATCCAATGAAAAAAAAATATCATTCCAATCGGTTGTAGAATGCAAGTTTTCTAAGGGTGCTTCCATTTTAAATGGGCCACACTGTATAATGTAAATAATAATCATTTTGCAAGGAAAGACCCAAGAAATACAGCAAACCATAAACTTGAAGCTACTTACCATATTTGCTTTTTTATGTGAACCAAACAGAATCGTCACATTGAACTTTCCACAGGATTTCCACTTAGTACACAAACTTTCGGGAACTTTTTAGGACCACGACTGTAAACAGGTTCAATGAAATTTCGGTAATGTACAATGTTTCCAGTTTCATTTAACATTGTGTGAGAATTTTCGTGAACATATATTGAAGATAAGATTCACTTGTCACTATTAAATTACAGTGTATTAGGTATGATAGGTAATCATTTTCCCGGCACTGGACCCATAACAAATGCCTATAGGTAAGTTGTAATTTTATAACACGATTTACTCACATGCTTACATAATGAAACGGTGAACTTACCAAATGTCTTTTTTGGGAGTTCTTCAAAATCTCCATCAAACTCAATTGAGATTTCTGCCTTTAGATACCTACGATAATCTGTCCTGCAAGCGTGCTTTTTGTGAACCAAACTTATTAATTTTTCAAATTTTAAATTGTCAGATTCACTCATCTTTGAACACTTCACAAAAATATCACTGTGATGACCCACCCTTCACCAGTTTAAGATTCTTGAATAACATTTGTTAGATATTTAACTCTGAAACAGTATAGAGGTGGACTGTTTTTAAATGAACAGAATATCCCTCCCTATACATACACAAAGCCCTTGCAAACTTGGTCTTGTAGAACGTTTGCTCAAATATTTGAAAGCAGGCAGTTTAGAATAATGTAATTTTTTCATTCAATGTTCTTTTTGTCAAAAATCAGGTAACTACTCTGAATGATTGACCAACATTGGTTCATGAAGTTTTTAGTCACTTTATTCTGCACTTACTTAAACCTTTTGATGACCTACCTGACATTTGTTAACAGGGTAATATTTTCTGAATGATTTCAGGTCTGCACGAACGTTCACAAACATGAAACACATGGTTAAAAATAAATTAAAATTGCTTGTGTCGATAAATACAGCTCTATAAACTTGCAAGTTACCAGATAAATTTATAATATGAATTGAAGTGCCAATTCCTAAATACATTCCACAGAGCAGTTAGGGAAAGCGGGGATTGGCGCAGTGGTTAGCGCCAGGGCTCGTGATCGAAAGGTCGCTGGCTCGATTCCTACGCGGGGCAAGGTTTTTTTCATTTTCAGATCTAAAAATCTGAATGATTGGATCTTGTCGCCGGCTGGGAATTATCCTCCACGATTCACTGTTGCGTAAAAATTAACAGTGATGCTCCTAAGGTGGCGTATGGAGTTAGTAACAAGGCCTACCCAGAACACATTATATCCATAGTAATTAGACCATTAGGTCTGTTTGGATATAAACATAAATAAATAAATAAAATGGTGCACGAACAACTATTGGAGTTTAAAGAGACAAGTGCTATTATACACTGTGAGCAATCATCATTATGGAGGATGGAGTGGAAAATTAAAGCATGACAAAATTCATCTGAAATACAACTACTGTTTGTAGTTTGTTTCCCTTGTACGTTCTGTAAAAAAAATGTCCAAAAAGGAACTAGGCCCAATTAAGGGAAAGGTTTCCCAAATATTTTACTACTGGTGAAAAACTCCCCATTGTTGCAAGTTTCTTGATCAGCATATTTGAACATTCTGTGATTGTCATCTATTTTGGTTACATCAATTAGATGAAAATATCTCTTAACATCCAAATACATATTTTCAGTCATACAGATTGTTCACAACATTCTTAATACTCTAAGCCATAGTGAGAAAATATACATTATACAAGGTAAACTACGACAACTTAACGAAGATTATACAGTGTGCTCTCCTCACCAAAAGAAGTGAAAAACTGAATGAAATTTGAAAATTGGAAGCAAATAAAGTACCTTCTGTATGTGTTACAAAGCTCCGCCTCTGGACATAGATAATCAGATTCAGTATTTCTCTGTTTCTTCTCTTTCATCAAAAGTGATACGGAAGCTGATGATTTCAAAGAAGATTTAGCGTGCCACTTCTGCACAAAATGAACAATAAAGTAAATGAAGTTGTTAAATGAACTTTCCGTGATTGCAAATATATTGTTCTTTTGAGCACAAATCACATAGATATCAATCAATGCCTTTTAGACGGTTGATAAACGAAATTACGTGAAATAATTCATCCTTAAACACCACACTTACTGAAATTGACAGACAGCGTGAATAGTTGTGAGTAGTGTGGGATCATAGAAATTGGAAAACGACAGTTCGTATGCAGAGATTTGAAACATAGGCGTCCAATTGAGTCAGTGGTCAGTGGCGTGTCTGAATAGGTTGATGTAAAAAAGAATTATTTGAATCTTCACCAATGACTCTGAAATTTCACAGGTGTGTTTCCACATTTTAGACTAGTACACTATTTTATTTTCGTTAATTGATCATAGTTCACCTAGTATGTAAGTATGGTGGCCAAACCCAAAATTACTAAATATTCCTATATGACCTTGAATATTATAATACACATGAATACAATAAAGTTGCAGCAAAAAAGGCATAGAGGCATGCACAATTATTTTCAAAAAAGAAATTGAAGTAGACAAAAGATCGTTTTTGTAAATTTATGCTAAGAATTTCACTACTTAAAAAAAAAGTTAAAAGGATAATTTATTTCAACATAATCTTGGCGTGCCTTATGAAACAATGTTATTTCCAAATATATATATATATATCTATGCACTAATGTGTTAATCGTAGATACTGTACTGATTGAAACGTCGTGCTAATAAAAACACTCCATACAATGGAATTCCGCAATGAAAGTAATTAATTCACAACATTGTTTAAGACTTTCAAACAAACATTATCTCTCAGCTTTATATACCATGAACATATAATTTCTCTTTGGGTTATCAGAACATTCAAACTAATGTGAGTTAATAAGGCAAATAAAATAAGAAATAAAATAAAGTAAGATGTGAAATAATAATTTTAGGGGTGTTTATAAAGCAGAGTAAAATAATATAAGAAATAAGAAGCTGCAATCAGAAGTTTAATGGCGATTTTTAATATTGGCAATACAAATAATACAAAAACAATGAGATAATAAAAACAAGCAATCAACCGTATTCTGTCATCTGTGAATTGTCTTGTCAACTTGAGATAAAATAATAGCTATTTGTATTACTAGGGAGGAAAGAGTCACTTTTCCTCCTGCGGGACGTAGTTTACTGCCCTCCGCTTCGCGTTGGGCAGTAAACATCCAAGGGAGGAAAAGACACCTTACTACTATGTAATGCATATGATTTTTCCTCCTACCCACTTAATGAACCTTTTTTTGGAAATTTAAAACGAATCTCAACTGCTTTTGTCTAAAACTGACCTATATTTGCATGATGGAAAGTATAGACAATACAGTCATGTCCATCTGAGAATCATCTGCAATGGTGCAATGGCTAGCGTCTTGGGCTTGTAATTCGAAGGTCCCGGGTTCAGCTCCTGGCAATAATTGCAACTTTTTTTTTAAGAACGTTATTTTACTTCTTTCTTCTTAGTGATTTGAATTATTGGAGGACATATAGATAGCTTATACATTTCGGATTATTATTGAGTTATTTTCTCATAAGTAATGTTATGTGCCTATTTGAATGAAGTGTCGATCATTTTTTTTCTAAGAGCTGCGCTTGTAGAAAAAATAATGTATGTATTTCGAGCACAAAGTGTCATTGTCATTCTCCAAAGATTAATCTTTTTGTCAAGCGACAATCAATCACTTTGCGCTCTAAATACACAAATAGCTATTAAAGAACTAAAGTAGAAGTAACATTCATGTTTGATTTTTAACAGAATACAGGATATATAAGATGTTCTAGAAATTACGGAAAAAATTTGATTATAATAGATTCACAAGTTTCATCGTTTACAACTTACTTGAAATGAGGGGGAGGAAAAGTACTTTCCTCCTAGGGAAGTATAAGTTTCCTCCCTGGTTTGAGGGAGGAAAGTGTGTACTTTCGATAGGGGTAGGAGGAAAAAGATTTTAATTTTACTTCTCTTATTTTATTTTCTGTATGGGTGTTGTGCGTTTTATCTTTTCATATTTTATTATTTTATTTCTTATTTTATTTCACTTCCTGTATAAACTCACCATAACAAAAATAATATTGTGATTTCTGGGCGATTAGAAATCAAGTCTCTTTTATCCCGCCAAACTTTCATTTGAAAAGCACTGAGGAAACTATTTAAACCAATCTAAAACAACTATGAATAGTGGACGGAGAATGGCACCATGAAGCACACTAGATTCTTGGTTTGACATAATTTACAACTATAAACGCTATCTGGACATTTTCATAGACTTCTGATAGCAAGTTTTCATTGTAATATTTTTTTTCTGACTTACACCCATTTATCACCACCAAAGTCAAATGAAAAAAAAATGGACTTACCTTCCTCCCAGTCCCTGGAGTTGTCCGGCATACTGTCTTCATCTTTAAGCACAATTTCTGAACTCAAGCTGGCCTTATCATCAGTTGCCTCTTCTCTTACACTTTCAGTCTTTATATTTTCATAGGAAATGTCAATAACATCCTCAGTTTTGAGCTGCCCTGTTATACACTCTACAAAGTCTAGATTCGTCGATAAATAATCAGGACTGTCGAGGTATTCTTCCTCTTCAACATTGGCTCCTGCATCGATTAGATTTATAATGGAATCATCTTGTTCCAGAGCTGAGCTACTCTCTACTTTCTCCACTTTTGGTTTCACATCTTCCTTAGAACCTGAATATTTTTATAAATGAACCGTACATCCAATTGAATTTATCTATACTTACTGTTGGTCATTGGATCATCTTGCTTAAGCTCAGACATTCCATCATTTTGAAGATGTACAGGCTCGATTTCGTTATCAGAATTCTCGTTACTGATTTCGCATTTAACAAAAACTGCTTCCCTAAGCTCTTCTTTCACAATTTCTAGTTTCATACCATTGTCCATGATTTCCCCAGATATGGCGTCATTCTCTTCCTTAACTTGTACTAACCCACCTTCAGCAGTGTCCATTTTTGAATATTCAGATCAATAATTGCGTGTTGTCTTTTTGAATACCGACAATTTCATATCACAGTAAAAAACTATTAAACTAAACGGTGAAAGAACACTTCAACTCAACTCAACCATAGAATACCTCACTAGATTATTCTGTGCTTCACCTTCAACGGCTTCAACCAAGATCCTTCAACCTAAAAAACTTTTCTTTACATTACAACAAAATGGCTACTTCCTTCTTCTTTCTAATTTTACTTCTTCCTTCTCCTCCGTGTTTTTTGGACCTTGCTTCGTATAGGCATTTGTCCAGCTTTTTCTCTATTACTTTGTATCGAATATAGGCTTCGTCTTGTGGGTGCACAACAGGTCTCTTGCTCGAAGCTGTAATTGTAGTATGTAGTGTAGTATGATGTTCACGTTGTGTTCTTGAATCTTAATCTATTCTCTACAATATGTGGTTGGGTTTCTTCTTGTGTGCTAGAATGTACGGATACGGAAGCCCGGTCACGACATACAGTGCTACCTATACACTGGTAGAGATATGTGACGTCACTTCTGTAACGTACCGAGATATTACGTCACATTGGTTCGCGAAATTTGAGATGTAAATGGCTGTTAATTATTTAATCTATGCGGTGGTTACAATAAGAAAAAAGAAAAATGTACCTAATTATTCAAAGAAATACAGAAGTAGAATGGCTAGCTGGTAGCAGCATATCGATTATAATTATTTCCAAATAAAGGTTGTGTGTTAATTTAATCTATCTTTCAAGATTGATTCATTTCAGGCTATTTAGGTTGTTGTTGAGATAGGAAAGTGTGTGGACCACTTGGGACAACTCCTTTATGAAATTCATATTTTTCAACCAATTATCTTTTTTTCAGACCATATGCTATGCTTATTACAATGCTTCATTATTGATTCAAAATTAATTACTATTCTCAGTTAACATATCTTCATCAGGTAGAATTTGCCGTCAGTGTGGACAAATCTGTAACAATAAACTGTCCATAGTGTTGTTAGGCGAATTAGTTGAGACGAATTCAAAGCTAGTATGCTTTTTCTTTTGGATATAGAACACGGAAAGTGTCCCTTCCATTATTTTGTGGATATAGACTCAAAAAAAAAACCTTTACTCATTTTATAACATATTTTCATCTAGGTAGAAATAATTAAAACCAAATTTTACACAGTATCGAATTGAAAAAAATATTAAGTCGAGTAGAGACGAGAGACATACATCTTCATGTATTTTTTCTGTGTTGTTGACATGTTGATTATTATATTTTCATTGGTATTGATGGAGACCAAATTTCCGAGTGTTTTATTAAATGCTCGAGACAGCTATGAGCACCGTCCTTTTCCATGGCCTTGCTCAAAATGTACTTGTGTTCTATCAGTTCCAAATTTCCCGAATCTCTAGTTCAGAAAATGAATGAATGTCAGACCACATGACAATTTTTTTTAAATTAGAATTATCACGCAATTATAATAAAGGTTTTGGAACACTATAATTCTCAGTTGACGATATATAATATCTGAAAGTCTGAGCCCAAAATTCACATAAAATAGATGAAAAAAAGTAGTACGAAACCATCAGCCATTTATATTACGAGAACCATCTGATGTAATATCTCGGTACGTTACAGAAGTGACGTCACATATCTCTACGAGTGTATGGGTAGCACTGTATGTCGTGACCGGGCTTCCGTAAGAATGTTAGTGGATTAATAGCAACTTATTCCTTTCAATGGACTCCGCAAGTAGTGACGTCACAAATGAGTGGCTCATTTCCTATCTCCGTATATTGGACAAATTTCAGCTCGACAATAGGCTGCCTAAGACCTGACGTCACAAGTGGGCGGAGCTAATAAAACCTATCCAAAGAAACTGGTAATACCTGTTAAAAGCCCATAAGGAATTATTGATTTCATGATTTTGCATAATTTTGATAATTGATATTATTTTCAATAAAGACTCAGTTAGTTGAAACCTTTTGACGAAAAAAACAATTTTAATATTTGGAAAGGTTAACGTCACACTTAGGTAGTCTATTGACATCTGCGACGTCATCAGGCCTACAGAACGGTTCGTCTGCTATAAGAGCCCGTGTATTTTTATACTTTTGGACAGCGGTTTTTCTTCCTGTTGATAACATTTTTCCGTCGTTTTCTTTAGTGTATGTATTTGGTGAATGGTTTGACTTTCCGTTCAATGTTTTTCCAGTGCCATAAACACCTTATTTTGTCGTGAATAAGTGAAAATTGAATCGGTTGTTGAGTGCGTGTTGAATCCCACTTCGAGATGGGACACTTGGTTATTTGACTATTTTTCGATTTATTGGAAATATTTGAAAAATGTCGAAAAATGCTCAAATATTGACATAATTTCTTGGGCAGTGTTACAGTTGTTACTTCATATTTTTTTATAGCAGATCATGCCTGGAAAAATGTGCTGCAGCTTCTTGTAAGAACAACCAAGAATGGGTTTGAACGTAATATTTCAAAGGTTCCCAAAGGCAAAAGAGCAGACAAGTTCAATTTTGAGTCTTCAAGAATTTGTTTTGATCATTCACATCATTTCATTGAATAAATTACAGTAATCTGCAGTACCTACCAACAATTGATACAAAATAAAAGACGCAAATGGCCTATACTACTTTTTATGAGATACTTCGTAGATGAAAACCCCAGTTTTCGCCCCAGCAAAATTGCTTTGTGGAATTTTTTAAACAAGGAATAGTGAAAAAAATTACAACTTACAAATATCCCCAAAAGTATTGAAGGAATCGTTTTACAGTCAATGGGACTTTTGTAGAGAATTGTAAAACCTACAAAACAGTTTTTTAAGGGACAGGATTAGTGTATTTTCAACTGAGAAAATTCGGGAAAACCTCGAACAAAAAAAACATTTTTCAAAAATTCATAAATTGTACAAATCTGAAGCTGAAGAAACAATGTTGTGAAAACTGATAGATAATAACATGTGGATCAACTGTGCGCAAGATGTTTTCTGTCCGAGGTGTAGTTTTTGTACCTTATAAAAAATTGAAGGGCACATCTTGCAGGATGTGCCGCTTCAAGGGAAATCGTTTGGATTTTCATTTGTTAGCACTTAGCATTAAGTATTTTTAATAATAATTACAAATATTAGAAATGTATGTACATTAGGATGTTCCTATTTCAAATAAAGATTATTATAAAGATAATAACTGTCTTCTCTAGCACTCATCCTATTGATAATTTGTTCACGTTCACATTCTAGTCGGTCGTACTGTACCAAATGTTGAACAGGCCTCTTCTCTTGATTTCGACCAATATTGCTGAAACGGTAATAAAGAAAAAAACTTGGCAAATCTAGGCCATAAAACTCTGTAGATATATTCCTAGATAGCTAACTCACCTGTCAAGTGTATAATATTCCGATGGACTTCGACGGCCTTTTTTAATGCTAGTTTACAAAACTCGATAATAAATAATAATTCGCCCATTAAAAATCAGAACAACAGTATATAAGTAAATAATTTAATTGTCATAGAGATGTGAAATAGATGAAAAAATTGAATAATAACTATATTTCACTTGATCAGACGGTGTTATATTTGAATAAACCATTTATAATTTCGCCTCGACTTTCCACTGGTAATAATAACGTGATCAAAGCATAATTCTCAAAATATAAAATTTCACTATGATGAAGGACCTCGGTCGATGGCCTATTGGGTGACCCAATAGAGTACACTAATTATTATTCACCCTGTTTTTAAGGAAAGATTGAATGGCTACTCGAAATTCATTATAGCCCGTGAGATAAGCAGTCATTTATGATTATATTGCTAAATTATTTATGTTTTTTGAGCACTATCGTCTTCTTACTTTTGTCTAGTCAGATGGAACATCGGAACCACTGTGCGTTTGAGGAAAGACTTGGAACAGACTTCGCAGTTGAATGTTATTTTCCAGTATGAATCCGTTCGTGCTTTACAAGATTAGCACTAGTAGAGAAATATTTCAAACAGACTTTACAGTGAAATGGTTTTTCACCGGTATGAGTTCTCTCATGTCTCACCGATTCGCCACGTGTAGCAAAAAATTTAAAACAGAATTTGCAATTGAAAGGTTTTTCTCCGGTATGAATTCTCCCATGTATCACTAAGCCGCCATTTGTACTGAAAGATTTAGAACAGACTCTGCAGTTGAATGGTTTTTCTCCGGTATGAGTTCTTCCATGTATAATTAAGTCACATCGTTTGATGAAAGATTTCGAACACATTTCGCAGTTGAATGGTTTTGTTCCAGAATGAATTCTTTCATGTGTTACAAGAGTAGAACTTGCAGAGAAAGATTTCAAACAGACTTTACAGTGGAAGGGTTTTTCTCCAGTATGATTTCTCTCATGTCTCACCAATTCGCCACGTTGACTGAAAGATTTCGAACAAACTTTGCAATTAAATGGCTTTTCTCCGGTATGAGTTCTCCCATGTATCACCAAGGCGCCACGTGTACTGAAAGATTTAGAACAGACTTTGCAGCTGAATGGTTTTTCACCGGTATGACTTCTCTCATGTCTTATCAAATCGATACGTTTACTGAAAGATTTGGAACAGATTCTACACTGAAAACGTTTTTCTCCGGTATGAGTTACTTGGTGCTGTTTCAAATGAGATCTGGTAGAAAACGTTTTTGAACAAATTTGGCACTGGAATCTTTCCTTATTCGTTTCATCCACTCGTTTTAGGGTCCCACCACAATCTGGAAAAAAAACGAAGGGGATAGGCTCAGAATATTTACCACTAAGAACTGGATGTAAGCGATATTTTTGTTGAATGAAAGAAGGTACCTAAAAACGTGAGAGTTCTACAACAATGGGTATCACGAATAATTTTGTATCAAGGTTCAAGGCAAATAAAACAGCTAAGAATGAGTAGTTATAAGGATTTCCGTTGAGTTTGGTAAATAAAACCTATCCGAAGTTCAACTAGCATTAAAAGGTTGAATAAATAAAAGAATCATAAAATTTCTTTTTTTTAATGTTCTTCACATCAGTAAGGATTGCTACTATCACCTACTAATTTTGTTGCCTAGATAGTCCGTTTATGTTTGTTAGCCACGGTAGACACAAAGAACATAATACATAATATGACATTATGACGATATGAAACTAAAATGGCAGAGTTCAATTCCATGATTAAATAGCTAATTGCTTTTCAAGTTAACAATTGGTTCTCATGTCTGCCTCTACTGAAATCATAATTTCTTCGTACAAAATAATTTTACTAGCTATGAAGCTGAACCACCACTTAGTCGGCTGGTACATTTACAAAAAATTATTTCTGGAAAATAATATGGATCATACTACACTAAGAATTAATCTGTTTAAAAGTGGCTGGCAATGTATCAGTATGAGTAGAATTCTTCTGGACTTTCATTATAATAATATATTTATTTCAGCAATTGACTTGTACAAAAATACAAACCATTGCGACAAGATATCTCGGATACTTATCATATAGCAATCTGCGTCGTGAGCATGCTACTAATGTACCTGCTATGGGGTAATTATGCTCTGCGTGGAGTATCTCAGGACATTATTCAGAATATATGCCCACTCTAAAAATTTTCTTTTTTACCAATGTTCTTCTTTGTGGATAACCTCGGCTTTCGACCATGCGATGCGTCCATAAGTGATCTGGTGTTCCCGCCGTGTTTCTCCTCGCCGAGTATTTTTCGTATATTCACCTATTTTACCATTTAGTGGTCTCTCAGTTTCCTGGTGAATGTGGGATGGCTTATGCTGGAGAAACTAAGAGGCAACTAAATGCCAGAATCGGCGAACATAAGAAAATGCCCAGCGAGGAGAAACATGGAAGTCATGAATAGCAGATCACGTGTGGATGAATCAGCCTATCATCTCATGGTCGGAAGCCGAAGTTATCCGCAAAGAAGAACATTGGTATAAGAGAAGGTTTATAGAGTCGGCATATATTCTGAATAATGACGTGTTCAGTCAATCTAGATCTATGCTAGCAAGAAAACTCAATCAAGGTCCGTGTACTTGAAAACGGGTGTCGCATTCCCACACTTGATAACGACAGTAGATGTTAACTGTTGAAACGTCGTGACGACTCAAACACATGCAGATAATTAATTTTCTTTGTTCTAGACAATGAAAGTACAGAATTCTACTCAAGAATTGATCTGTCTCTGGTGTGAATCATCTCGTGTCTTGCAAGATTGGATCTAGTGGAAAAAATCGTGAACATTGTTTGCAGTCGAACGGTGTTTTTCTGGTATAAGTATACTCGTGCTGTCCGAGACCAACCTTTGAAGAAAAATATGTTGCATTTGAACGGTTTTTCACCGGTGTGAATTTTCTCATGTCTCAACAAGTGACTACGTTGCAAAAAGGATTTGGAACATATTTTGCAATGAAAAGATCTTTCACCGGTATGAATTCTTTCATGTCTTATCAAGCTGCACTGTTGAATACAACATATTTTGCAGGTCAATTGGTGTGAGTATACAAAGAGCGGATATTGTTCTACAGTCCGTCAGAGTAAAAACAATTTGTACTGATAATATTTCTCTTCTGGATTGACTCTGTATTGAAAAAAATGGGATGAGTAAAATGATTTTGATCACATTGCACTACGAATTTACCTGTCAACGGCGTGAATTCTTTCATGTTTTGCAACAGTACATCTAATAGAAATTTAAAAGACTATGAGCACGACTTTTCTCGTGCTTTCTGAGACTAGACTTTCTGGCAAAAGACATCGAACATAATGTGCAGATAAACGGTTTTTCTCCGGTATGAGTTCTTTCATGTACCACCAAATCGGCACGTTGAAAAAAAGATTTTAAACATAATTCACACTGAAAAGGTTTTTTTTCGGTATGAATTCTCTCATGCCTCATCAAATTGCCATTTTGAGCAAAATATTTGGAACATACTTTGCATTGAAAGGGTTTTTCACCGGTGTGAATTCGTTCGTGTACAATAAGTTTATGTCTACTACAAAAATATTTTGAACAGAATTTGCATTTAAATTGTTTTTCTTCGGTGAGGAATTCTTCAGTGAGATTTTCTCCTGTAAGATATTCCTCGTATCTTGCAGCATTAAAAAAAGTAGAAAAGGGTTTCTTCAAATGTAATGGTTGTCCTGCGGAATGAGTTATTTTGTGGTGTGCAAGAGATCTGGTAGAAAAAGATTTCGAACAGACGTGGCGTTGGAATGTCACCTCGTTCTCTAGTTTTGAGCCATCTGAAAAAAAAAGAAAAAGGTAGGTTAAAATATTTACCACGATGAACTGGATTGTAACCGACTCATTTGTTTATGAAAAATAGTAGAGATAAACGTCCTACAACTCTCGTAATTTTTTTTATGAGAGTTGATACATATTACATTTTTGTCACCAACATCAACTAGTATGCGGAAGTAGAATTAAAGGGTAATAAGAAATTTCCCTCACCTACTTCGAAAGTAAATAATGAAGCCGCTGTAAACAGAAACAAATTTTTTCCGTAATTTGTTTCGTCCATGTCGTCACTATTTCTCACAAACTCACCTGAATCCCCGTAACCCGCATATTTTGACTTTATTTTGCGTTTGTATAGCCTGTTGCAGAATTACTTTTTAGGCGGAAGATTTGGTATTTTCACATTAGTCTACAGTGTCCTTCAAGGAGTTAGCATTATGTAGACATGATTTCTTACATTTCGGATGTCCATCGTCATAATTAAAGATTTCTACCTCTTGCAATTTTCTCACGTTTCAATTGCTTGAATACCCAATCGTCTTCAGGTGATGCGATGCTTTTATAGGTCTATAATTACGGTGTAATTACGTAATTGACTTTGATGTGAGCGGTTTCTATGAATTTGCGTTTGAACCAGTGTTCCTCTCTATGGAGAACCCTAACCTCGTCCGAAATAACTCAAGGTGTTCTGTCCAGACGTGGTCAGCAATTCCCGATTCAGATGCTTCTCCTCGTCGAGTCCACTTTTTGTGTTCGGTAAGGAGATGGGTATTGTGATGATAGGGAAATCCAAAAATATCGTGTTTTCCCGATAATAATCAATTTTTGATTATAATCGTGCACGAACTTCACTTCGCACATAATCTTAAAAATAGTGTGTCAAATTAAAGAGGCTAGAGTTTTCAACATTGCATGCGAAGTGAAACGCTTTATCATCAAAACTTGATTAAAATCTAGAAAACCCCATGTTTCTGGAGTGTCATGTCATCACAATGGTCGTAGAATTCTGAACTGTTAGATACGAACCAACGTAACAGCCAGAGTTTTGAAAAAATCCAATTTTTTAAATTTAGAGCTCTCTGGTGTGGATAAAATGAGAAAGTTTTGTTATTATCATTGAAATACAAATGTTTCAGTATGCTCAAGCTATTCATAAGATAATAATTAGATATTTTTATACAGCTAGGAAAATATTTTTAAAAAATTGCTATTTTCAATTTTCTCACATTATTCTTTAAAACTTTGTATATGTGTATAAAATTGAATTCTAAGCAACTTTTTCAAATAACTTTTTCGATATCTAAACATTGACAGCTGTTTCAAACTATATGGATCTCTGGATCTCTTCAGCACTGTGTAGACACTTCTGCATGAATGAAAATCATGAAATCCATTTCAATGATAATAACAAAACTTTCTCATTTTATCCACACCAGAGAGCTCTAAATTAAAAAAAATTGAATTTTGTCAAAACCCTGGCTGTTACTTGGTTCGTTACAGTTATATCAGAATTCTACGACCATTACAATGACATGAAACTCAAGAAACATGAGGTTTTCTAGATTATAATCAAGTTTTGATGATAATCGTGTTAGATTAACGACTTGCAAATTAAAGTTACCCATAATTCCTTAGATCGCTTTAGTAATATGAAAATTTAAAGTCTTTGATTTTTGAGATACAGGGTGTCAAAATTGAAAAATAAAAATATTTTTCATAGTATAGTATAGATCGGAAGTTTTATTTATCCTTTCTGCACAAATTTTAGCAATACGCATTTCCACACATAGATAAGAATAAAAAACGGCCACTTACTGGAGCATTTATTTAAAAAAATGTTAAATAAAGTTACATATGTGATGTTAATTATCTTTAAAAAAAATCTAATGTTGTCGTCTGCTTCATATCCCCTAGTTCGTTTTCGAAAAATTCATGTTCCCAATTTAATGAAACCTTTCTCTTGGTCTTGGTCTCGAAAGAAAAATAATGACTTAAATCTATTCAATATTAAGAAAAATCGGATGGAAAATGTTATGGCATTTTATTTCAATTATTTATTTTTCATATGGTAGGTTATTAATTTTTGTTCACTCAAAGCGAAAATACATTTTTCAAATTCAGTATTGCAGTTTACAACAAATAGATGTATGTTGTAAGGTCGCAGTGGTTTATACCTCCTACTATTGAGGATAGAAAAAAATGTTATACGAAAGTTATTTGGTTTGAATTTGAAATTATTGGAAATATTTTTGATACTACGTTGTCGTCAGTTCAAGCTAAACTTGGCCACGTTTTTTCATTTCAAATAAATCATCCAGTATATTGATCCCATACCTATTTGAATTTTGAGTTAAATATTTTAATAATATTCTATACCTATCTTCAACTATTTTTGTGACAATTGAATTGAATAAATCAAATTTCTAGGAGAATTTTGATCCAAGAGCAAGACTATCAAGACCAAGTCCAAGACAGCCGGTCTCGTCAGAACAACTATTTGAAATAAATAGTCAATTATTCGAATGAGAACACAAAAACAAATCACCGTGGAAATTTTAAACAAAACGCAGATTGATAATTATAACGCAACCAAGCTGAATAAAACTCATCGAGAATATTTCGTTTTGTCGTGTCAAATGATGTTTTAACGACCAATAGCGTTGCGAGAATTGACGATCACGAGGTGGACATGCTGATCATTGTTTACATCATACGTATTTGAAATGTGAATATACTATAGAGCCATCAACAAAAGTTAATTTTTGTCTTTTAAAATTTCGCTAATCTGTGTTTTTCCAACACTAGTTCCCTAACACTTAATTTATTTTTATCACTCGTAAAAATAATTTCTACCTCATCCCTCAATGATAAAAGTTTTCTTTTTTCGTTTGGCATGTTATTTATTTATTTATTTGTAATCAACAGACATATGTTATAGACTACATTCGAGACATATAAAGTAATAATAGTAGTGAATATGTATTTACAAATGATTATTTGCGGTAAAGAGTAACTTATTAATACAATGGTATTAGTGTGAGAAAAGTTCGTCAAGATATCTTTTAAAACTACAATAAGTGCAAAAAAATATATCTACATGATTGAGATTTTGATTGGCAGCTTGACAAATTCTGTTGATTGGGGAGTTTAGTACTAAGTTAGAGTGGGGCGTTGAGACATGGAGCATTGCGTTAATATTTCTCCGATTGTATTGGAGCACTGAGTGCGACCTAATAATTGACTGCAGTTAGTTTGCCCATTTATAAGTTTGTAGATAAATAAAATACCCATATTTTTGAAAGAGAATTCTTGAAGAACTGTTATGTAGGGTATACCAAAATAATAGATATCAAGTTTTTTGTAATATAAATACCTCAAGAATTTTTTTTGGACTTTTTCAATTTCATTTTTTGCCTCTGAATAGAATGGTAACCAGATGATTGATGCATACTCTAGAATTGATCTTACAAATACATTGTAAAGATTCTACAGTTTTTTTTTTATTTGCGTGTTAAAAATCAGTTTATCGTCAAATATCAGCACAGTACTGTCTTTTGCAACTTATTATCCAATGACGATTTTCCTCCGTCCAGTACCTTGTATTTTGAGAAATAACTGTTCCATTGGTTGTGATTGTTATCTCGTCACTAAAAAAAATTTTTTTTTTAGAAAATTCCTTTTCTTTAGATATACTTCTTGAGCCCATTATCTATACAGTATCCCCTTTTCATTATCACCTTCTTCTGAGGTGTGCGGAAACTTTGGTTTGAAGGGCTTCACATTATCATATTTCCTAAGATTTCTTCTTATGGTTTTACGCGGTAAGTTAATGTCCAAACTTGCAATTTTCACACTTGTTTTCGGATTATTTTTAAAATAATTTCGAATTTGTTCAGAATTATTTCGCTTATGTCTTTGAATAGTATTACAATTCTTCAGAATATGTTTACAAACAGCTCCATACTCATTAAAAAATTTGTACTCCAACTATAGCTCTGCTAATATTCCGAAGCTTCGGATGCATGTTATTGAAAATTCTACATACTTCCCTTTCGGACTATTTCAATTTTCTTCTGCAAAGTCAAATAATCAGTCGTACTTCTTCATTATTGTTGGTACTCCAGGAGTTATAAACTTCACTATCAAGACAAATTTGTCTTTTATTCTAATGACTTGTAATCTCTATAACAACTGAAGTTTCGAAGCCTACTAATAAAAATAATATTTTTGAAATGTGGTATCCCAATTGTGCTTGATTGAAACTAAGATTGATATTTCAGCAAATGTCAACCACCAAAGAGGAACTACGTGAAAGATCGAATCTTGATTAAATCTTATGGATAGTTACTATTCGAAAATGGTAGAATAGATGTATCGGGATTTTGTTGAAAAAAAAAAGAATAATTTAATGTGTAGCACCTCATCCCAATCCATTTCCATATTGTAGTTCATTTATGTGGTCAATATTGGTTATATTGATTATTGAAGATTGATTACCATTTGATGTTTAGATTTACATTTCATTTCCTTGACAAAAAACTACAGTTGTCTACTGGACATAACTATATCCCTCACTATGGAGTTATGTTTGGAAGAAACAGAATATGACACCATTTTGAATAACTGTTGTTTATTAGATACTCAACCGCTAACGACCTAATTTCGAGTATTGTTTAGTAAAAAATGTTGAGCAAGACTTACGGTGAAAACGTTTTTTTTTTATTATTTAATATTATGAATTCTTTCATGTTTCGCCAAGTGGCTACGTTGGGTAAAACATTTTGAACAAAGTTTGCAGTGATAAGGTTTTTCTCCAGTATGAGTTCTCTCATGTTTCGCCAAGTTGCTATTATTGATAAAGGATTTAGAACAGAATTTGCAGTGAAATAGCTTTTCTCTTGTGTGAGTCTTAACGTGCAGTCTGAGACCAGATTTTGTTGAAAAAATTTTCGAACAGACATTGCAGTTGAATGGTTTTTCTCCAGTATGAGTTCTCTCATGATTCACCAAATCAGCACGTGAAGTAAAAGATTTTGAACATAATTTGCAATGAAACGGCCTTTCTCCCGTGTGAACTCTCTCATGTCTCGCCAAGTTGGGACGGGTAATGAAACATTTAGAACATACTTTGCACTGGAACGGTTTTTCTCCGGTGTGAATTCTCTCATGTGTTTTACGTTGAGAGCTACATGAAAAAGATTTTGAACAAACTTTACAGTGATAAGGTTTTTCTCCAGTATGAATTCTTTCATGTTTCACCAAATCGCCATTCCTGAAGAAAGATTTAGAACAGAATTTACAAAGAAAAAAATTAAAAGGTTTTGTTTTTTCAGTATTATGAGTTCTCTCATGTCTCGTCAAGTTGGAACGGGTAATAAAACGTTTGGAACATATTTTGCACTGAAAATATTTTTCTCCGGTGTGAATTCTCTCATGTGTTATAACTTCAGAGCTAGTACAAAAAGATTTTGAACAAACTTTGCAGTGATACGGTTTTTCTCCAGTATGAGTTCTCACATGTTTCACCAAGTCGCTATTAAAGAAAAAAGTTTTAGAACAGAATTTGCAAAGTAATTGTTTTTTTACGGTATGAGTTTCTTCATGATCCACCAACGTAGCACGTTCATTAAAAGATTTTGGGCAAGATTTACAGGAAAAAGGTTTTTTTTCTTTGGTATCGTGTGTTCTCTCATGTCTCGCCAAGTTGTGACGTTGATTGAAATATTTGGAACATACTTTGCACTGAAAAGGTTTTACTCCGGTGTGAATTTTTTCATGTTTTAGAACTTCAGAGCTAGAACAAAAAGATTTTGAACAAACTTTGCAGTGATAAGGTTTTTCTCCAGTATGAGTTCTCTCATGTTTCACCAATTCGCTATTATAGATGAAAGTTTTAGAACAGAATTTGCAAAGTAATTGTTTTTTTACGGTATGACTTTCTTTATAGATTGCAAGACTAGAATTTTTAGAAAAAGATTTCGAGCGGACTTGACCGCCAAACGATTTTTCTCTGGTATGAGTTCTTTCATGATCCACCAACTCAACACGTTGACTAAAAGATTTTGAACAGAATTTACAGTGAAAAGGTTTTTCTCCCGTATGAATTCTCTGATGTCTCGCCAAATTGGCCCGTTGATTAAAATATTTGGCGCATACTTTGCACTGAAAAGGTTTCTCTCCAGTGTGACTTCTCTCATGTATTATAACTGCAGACTTAGTACGAAATGATTTTGAACAAACTTCACAGTGATAAGGTTTTTCTCCAGTATGGAATCTCTCATGGTTTACCAACTCGCTATTATAGGTACAAATTTTAGAACAGAATTTGCAAAGTAATGGTTTTTTTACGGTATAACTAGTTTTGTGGAATGAAAGACTAGAATTCTTAGAAAAAGATTCCGAAAGGACTTGGCACTGGAATATCTTCTTATTCATTTCATCTACTCGTTTTGGGCGATATAGCGTTGTCCTGCAATCTGAAAAAAACAAAACAAGAAGGGTGGTATCAAAATATTTATCATTTTTTTATATTCATTTTTTTCGTTCAAATTCTCAGTATATACTAATTCGGCCATTTCAAATCGATTGGCATTCGCAAAATTCGTCTATCTCTAACCGTTCTCGAGTTGGTCAGCTCTGAATCAGTTTTAAAATGGTTTTTGGCGCCAAAAATATTTCTGATGAGTTTTCGACATTTTCGTTCAAAGAATCGAAATTAGCACGTCATAATACGTTGGAGGATAAAAACTTAAAATTTGAAAAATGAAAAATAAAAAAGTTTAAAAAATTATCTATAATATCATGATATACTCGACTTTTTTGTCCATCAATGTTTTCGTTCAAGTTCTCAGTATATACTAATTTGGCCATTTTCAATCGATTGGCGTTCGTAGAATTCGTCTATCTCTAACCGTTCTCGAGTTGGTCAGCTCTAAATAAGTTTTCAAATGGTTTTTTTGGCGCCAAAAATATTTCTGATGAGTTTTCGACATTTTCGTTCAAAGATTCGAAATTAGCACGTCATAATACGTTTAAGGACAAAAACTTAAAATTTGAAAAATGAAAAATAAAAAAGTTTAAAAAATTATCTATAATATCATGATATACTCGACTTTTTTGTCCATCAATTTTTTCGTTCAAGTTCTCAGTATATACTAATTCGGCCATTTTAAATCGATTGGCGTTCGCAGAATTCGCCTATCTCTAACCGTTCTCGAGTTGATCAGCTCTGAATAAGTTTTCAAATGGTTTTTTTGGCGCCAAAAATATTTCTGATGAGTTTTCGACATTTTCGTTCAAAGATTCGAAATTAGCACGTCATAATACGTTTGAGGACAAAAACTTAAAATTTGAAAAATGAAAAATAAAAAAGTTTAAAAAATTATCTATAATATCATGATATACTCGACTTTTTTGTCCGTCAATTTTTTTCGTTCAAGTTCTCAGTATATACTAATTCGGCCATTTTAAATCGATTGATGTTCGCAGAATTCGTCTATCTCTAACCGTTCTCGAGTTGGTCAGCTCTGAATAAGTTTTCAAATGGTTTTTTTGGCGCCAAAAATATTTCTGATGAGTTTTCGACATTTTCGTTCAAAGATTCGAATTTAGCACGTCATAATACGTTTGAGGACAAAAACTCAAAATTTGAAAAATGATAAACTGGATTGTATATAACTTATTTGTTGAATAAAACAACAGACATATCGTCGGAGCTCTCTCGAAATACGAACCTTACATGTTTTAAATGCCACTGAAAATTTGTGAAATGCGTAAGTGTAGTGTGTGTAAATGAATAATAGATTTGCCACTGAGACATGGACAGAAGTAATTGATAAAAAACAATATCTCGGCCATTTCAAAAGATAACAATTTGAAAATTTTCAATTCGTCCAAGGAACCTTTAACTGAGAAAAACAAAAATTGAAACTTGAACTTCTTTATTTCAAATAGCACCCTGTATATTTTTTGCAATTTTTGATTTCTACTCAAAATTACCTTTCCAACGATGAACCTATCACACGTTTCTTTATTTTGTCCCTACTTTTAAGACTTGCTGCAAATGTACGATTGTATGTAACGTGGTCAATAAAGTACTTACTTACTTTGTATTTTGCATTTGATTTGATGAAGAAAACGACAATTGAATTTTCAAATAGAAAGAATTGCACTAGGCTACGATATTTGTGTAATCTTGATTTTCACTTCAATAATACTTGATAATTCATGAAAAATTCTGCATTCGAGATGATGAAGAGAACGTCAAATTTCAAATTATTAGAATTGTAGTAGAACTGGAACAATTAATAATTCTATAATGAAAACCTTAGTGTGCCATGGAAACATTTGAATACATTTGTTTGTAACTTTGACAGTTAATAATTCTCAATAGTTGTGTGCGTGTCAGAGAAACTAACATTCAAGAATGAATAACCGTGAAAATGATGATAACTTGACTAATCAAATATGATATGATACTGATTTATAGAAAATGCGAAAATAATTGTCGGGATGCCCTACGTGCATACAGAGAGAAATACCCTGATAGACGAATGCCAAGTGCTATGTATTTCACACGCTTGGCTACGAATTTGGCAACAAGTGGATCATTTCATAGAAAGCATATACTGTCTTTAAAAAAAATTGCTACGGACGAAGAGCAAACTGTTGCAGTTTTAGAAAGAGTGGTTGTTGATCCCGATATATCTATTAGAAACGTTGAACAGGAGAGCGGTATTTCTCGTTCATCAGTTCAACGCATTCTCAAATTTGCCAAATTTAAACCATTTAAAATTCACTGCATCAAGGATTACTACCCACAGATTACGAGAGAGGAGACTTGCGTTTCTTTCTTGGTTAGCTACGGCACGTGAAGATTGTATTATCAGCTCGATATTGTGGTCAGACGAGTCAGATGAGTCGTTTCCATAATAACGCAACTGTAAATCGACATAATTGTCATTATTGGTCAAAATATTCTGCATCCTGCCTATCCATGTCACACGTGACAAAAGTAAATAAATTATTAAGCAGCATTTTCCTCAGTGACATTTAATTCATGTTCTTATTTGTAATCCAATCGCGAAATAAATTAGTATCGTTAGATTCATCTAAAAATCCTTTTTTCAGAAAGTGCTTGTCAAAAAATGGTACAATTTACAGAATGTTCCATTTAAAAATTTAGAACCAGAGCCATTTCCGGTGAAACAGGTAGTGAACGTAAAGTGATGAACATGTGAAAACTCTCCTCTTCACATACCATTTACATATAACAAATCTCATTTTCATAAACCTAATAGTCTATAAGTTATCACTTATGTAATAAATCCGTTGACACCCGGTATAATGACATGAAAATATATTGTATTAGAATATATCTTGATTTGTAATTATTATTAAAAATAAAAAAAAGATGTCTAATTGATTTTGATCTCGTCGGTATTATTTCATGAAGAAAATTTAGATATTCATAGATAAATAGAAATTATATATTTGACAGCCGTAAATCTTAATAGAAATTAAGCAATGCCAGATTATCCATTAAGCGTGCGGAAATTTACTTTCCGCGCCTGCGCGGAAAATATTTTGCATGCTTGTGGATATGAGCCTCTTTCCGTGGGACTATACAGTGCGATATACGTTTCTTTCCTATGTAGTCGTAGGAAAAAAATATTTTAAACACATCTTGCAGTGAAAAGGCTTATCATCAATATGCATTTTCCCATGACTCAACCAGCTGCTACATGTATTAAAACATTTGAAACATACTTTGCACTGAAAAGGTTTTCTCCGGTGTGAATCACCGCATGTACTTTAACTGCAGAGTTAGATCGAAATGATTTTGAACAAACTTTGCAGTGATATGATTTTTCTCCTTTATGAGTTCTCTCATGTCTCATGACTCACCAGATCGAAATGATTTTGAACAAATTTTGCAGTGATATGATTTTTCTCCTTTATAAGTTCTCTCATGTCTCACCAAATCGCTAATATAGATAAACATTTTAGAACAGAATTGGCAAAGTAATTGTATTTTACGGTATGACTATTTTTGGGGATTGATATACTAAATTTTTTAGAAAAATTATTTAAATCAACTGATTTTTTTCAATTTCAATTGTGATTTAAATCAAATTATAAATTGCTGTTGAAACAAGTCGCCGAAACAGATCACTCATCAGGATATTCAAAAAAGGAAAATAGTTTATTTGTGTAAAAACAGAACTAATAGTCATCTACCTACATGAATAAACAACAAGTAAAAATGATTAACGAATACATACATGGTATTATAATATGTACAACGAACAAAAACGTTACTCAGGTTTGGGATTGTAATACTTATACCGGAAAACTAATTTAGCGGCTTAGTGTCAACCGCACATTATGAAGACGAACGAATTTTCTTGTTCCGACAGGAAAGCCGCGACACGCTGCCGAAAATTTTCATATCAACATAAGTATTTTTTGGTATGTCGCCGAAGATATTTTTAAACTGTAAATCTAGACAATAAATATATTTCGGCGAATAGAGAAAAATAATAAAAATAAGTGGTAAATCAACTCCTGTAGAAATAAACCATTTAAATATTACGTCTGAGTCAGTTTGACAGCGATAAAAAATGCACCTTTTTTATCGCGATAAAAATGCATGTTCCTCAAAACCAGACTTCATCTAGTAAGAGGAAGTCCCTTCAATTTCTGTCATGACAGCAATAAATATTCATTATTTCAAAAGATATTAAAAAATATATTTTCATTGCCACTTTTTAAGCTTAACTGAGACGTTTTGTTTCCGAGTAACCCTCATTACTTTTTCATTTTAAATACTGCCCTGTTATTTTTAAAACAGCATTCAAAGCCATTTTAAAATACGTCATATATATCACATGTAGTTGTTTAAATATTTTTTTAGCTTAAAAACCTCCGATTACGGCTCTGAATGCAAAATTTCCCACAAAACGTTTTTATTAACTTTTTAATGAAACACATTATTTGTAATAAAAAATTCTTTATGAAATATAATAATTAAAATTATAATAGCAGTACCCATAGTCTTAATTACAAAATATGTAAGAACAAGTGACCATTATTTTCTAAGCATCGTCTAACTGTGGAACCCAAAACAATTGAGTATATCTGAAGTAATGGTTTGAATTGCTTCTAAAATAAGTTGACGTAATTCTTCTTCCGTTTGAAAATGTTGATACACATAGTTTTTGATATACTTCGAAAGATAAAAGTCAGGAGGTGTCAGATCCGGCGATCGTGGAAGTCAGGCAACTGCTGAATGCGTACTAACTAATAGTATCAATAATTATAAATACGAGTTGTATGTATCCAAGAATAATGATGAAAACAGATGGTACCTACTGACTTTCAATAATGACTTTCTCAAATGAATAGTTTTCAAGCATTCAGAGCTGCAATCGGAGGTTTTGATTTTCATGAATGGTTTTAAGTAATGTCTAAAATGAGCTAAAACATTTTTAAACAACCCTAAATGATATATATTATTACTAAATTATTAAATAAATGACTAAATAAAATAAATAAATAAATTCAAAATATCTCGAAATCCAGAAAAGATAGCCCACTTATGCAAACTCTATATAAAAGAACTTCAAATTGTGCAACTTTTTCCTAATTTAACCAACATTGTAAGTGCAACTGTTTTCGAGATCCTTATGCTATCCCATTCTTATATTTAACACACTGTTATATAGGAGTGAAAAGGGTAAAAGATCGGTCGGCAACGACTATCGTTATTGTCTAGACACTCACAGGATGAGGAAGAAAGCGAGTTTTTTGGGGAAGCCTGTTCATTGATTTCTCGCCAAAATGTGGATTTTTCTCTCATGTTTCTCCATGTTAGAACGTTGAGTAAAACGTTTGTAACATACACTGCACTGAAAAGGTGTTTCTCCAGTATGAACTCTCTCATGTCTCGCCAAGCTGGGGCGTGTAATAAAACATTTGGAACATACTTTGCACTGAAAAGGTTTTTCTCCAGTGTGAGTTCTTTCATGTGTTATAACTTGAGAACTGGTAAAAAAAGATTTTGAACATATTTTGCAGTCAAACGGTTTTTCTCTTGTAGGAGTTTTCCTATGCGTTCTCCTGTGGGCCACCAAGTCTTTATTCCTGATAAAAGTTTCACAACAGACGATGCAATGAAAAGGTTTTTGTCCAGTATGAGTTCCTTCATGATCCATCAACGTGAAATATTTGGTACAAGATTTACAGTGAAAAGGTTTTTTTTCCTCAGTATCATGAGTTTTCTCATGTCTCGCCAAGTTGGTACGTTGATTAAAATATTTGGAACACACTTTGCACTGAAACGGTTTTTCCCCGGTGTGAATTCTTTCATGTGTTATACGTTGAGAGCTACATGAAAAAGATTTTGAACAAACTTTGCAGTGATACGGTTTTTCTCCAGTATGAGTTCTCCCATGTTTCACCAAGTCGCTATTACTGATGAAAGTTTTAGAACATAATTTGCAAGGTAATCGTTTTTTTACGCTATGTTTTCTTTTGTGGTTTGAAAGACTACCTTTGGTAGAAAAATATTTCGAACAGACTTGGCACTGGAATATCTTCTTGTTCGTTTCTTCCTCTCGTTTTAGACGATATAGCTTTTTCCCACAATCTGAAAAAAAAGAAGGGTAGTACAGTACAACAAACATAGCTACAAATGTGAAAATATGCACGCCCTCGATGCGCATTAGTCGTACGTACTACCCAGTGATAAGGCACTAAACATCAAACGTTTATAGGGGAAATAACTTGGTCTGTGAAAAAATAATAAATATTAATAATGAATGAACTTTATTAAGTACAAAAATAATACTTAACTGGCCATTGACCTTCAGCCACAGTGGTATAAGTTATCGTTATAAGAATTACAATAATAGAAAAAATAATATACAATGAAAATTTATTTTCGATCGAACCTTAAAGACAAAGTTATGAATAGTCAGACACTGGAAGTGATGGATAATGTAATGTTATTCATTTTATGAGGATGGAGATGAAAAACAATTAACCATTAAATATTTGAAAAAAGCACTCGAACGTCTAGAGATGTGTGAGCTTCTATGAAGCTAATGTTGAAAAAATGTCGCTTTGCAATACGCCCAGGCGTTTTTATTTAAACGACTGATTGATTTGACTGCCTGCGACATATGAACTAATTTAATAGTAAAAATTTGTATCAAAATTGTTTTATTCTATTGATTCTTTCTCATGCATATAACGGTCCCTAAATTTGTACCTTTTTTTCAACACTGGCCTAGTGTACAGTCTATACTTTTCCTTCCGAATGCCTTTTCACGTGATAGTTCGTGCAAGAAGAGGGAATTTCACTGTTTTAGCTATGTTTGTTGTACGGTACCCCATTTTTACTTGCTACAAATGTAATTATGCATAACGTGGTCAAATAAATTCTATTCTATTATATTCTATATATGGTACTGAAAAGGGTAAAACACCGGTTGGAAACGACTATCCTTATTGTCTACGCACTCATCATAGGATGAGGAACGAAACGAGTATTTTGGAAAGCCCATTTATTGATTTTTCGCCAAAATGTGGATGTTTCTTCAAGTTAGAACGTTGAGTAAATCATTTGGAACAGCAGTGAAAAGCTGTTTCTCCAGTATGAACTCTCTCATGTCTCGCCAAAACGTTATGTTGAACATAATTGGCAGTCAAACGGTTTTCTCTTGTAAGAGTTCTCCTATGGGTCACCAAGTCTACAAGCCTGTTTTTCATTTTTTTGTAACTTCAGAGCTAGTACAAAAAGATTCTGAACAAACTTGTGCAGTGATAAGGTTTTTCTTAAGTATGGTTTCTCTCATGTATCACCAAGTCGCTATTATAAATACAAGTTTTAGAACAGAATTTGCAAAGTAATTATTTTTTTACGGTATGACTTTCGTTGTAGGTTGAAAGACTAGAATTCTAAAAAAAGATTTTGAACAGACTTGGCAGTCTCATTTTTCTCCGGTATGAGTTCCTTCATGATCCACCAACGTATTACATCTAGCAAAAGATTTTGAGCAAGGTTTACATTGAACAGTTTTTTTTCCAGTATTATGGGTTCGCTCATGCCTCGCCAAGTTAGAACGTTTATTAAAATGTTTGGAACATACTTTGCACTGAAAATGTTTTTCTCCGGTGTGAATTTTTTCATGTGTTATAATGATCTTTCTTGATTGAAAAGGGGAACATTCTCCATTTAATTATTTTTTCAATGAAAACTAGAGAGAATTAAAAAAATGAGCTATCTAAATGAAAATGCGAATTTTCACTTTCAGATTTTTTCTTTCCTTTTCAGTTAGTCTTTTCACAATATCTATCAGATGTAGTTCAATGTCCAGCGTGGCTTGTGCCGGGGAAGTAGTTGTTATCCGTTAGATATTACAAATAAATCACATTTTTCATTTTTCAATTTTCATGGAGAATGTTCCCCTTTTCAACATGAATACCTCCCAAGAGGTTATCTTGAACGATGGAAAATAGCGACTAAAGTTTGTCCTTCAGTCGCCAAGTATATATTCGTGACGGAAGTTTCACAACAGATGAGGCAATGAAAAGGTTTTTGTCCAGTAGGAGTTCCTTCATGATCCTTCAACGTGAAATGCCTTGTACAAGATTTAGAATGAGAACGTTTTTTTACTTCAGTATTGTTCTCCGTATGAGTTCTCTCATGTTTCGCCAAGTTGGAACGTTGAATATAATATTTGCACTGAAAAGGTTTTTCTACGGTATGATTTTTTTTCATTTCCACCAAGTCGACACGTTTTATGAAGCATTTCGAACAGACTTTGCAGTTGAGGGGTTTTCTCCGGTATGAATTCTTTCATGGCACAATGAAACGTTATTCGTGATGAAAGATTTAGAACACAATGTAATGAAAACATTTTTTCCCAGTGTGGATTCTTTCGTGTACTACAAGTCTACATTTAATTATAGGTTTGGAACAGAATTTGCATGGAAATAGTTTGGAATTGAATGGAAATTGTTTTTTACGATATGACTTAATATAATATATAATATTAAATATAATATATATAATTAAAATATTTTCTGGGTTCATTTAAACATGCGTCAATTTTCCTTGGAAACTTTCCGTAGGTGAAAAACGTTTCAAATGAATTACTAACACTTTCGGGAATTTATGAATTGATGGGGATTTCGTGCACTTCCTTCTTTTGGGCTTTTCGTCTCCATCCAAAGTTTCTTCACATGTGAAAGAATCTAAACAATGTGATAGTCCTATTTGGCATGTTTTGTGAGGGATTGGTAGAGAAAGGCCCCAGGATGGGTCGAAGGTAACTGAGTAGTGACCATAATAAGTACGAACAAAAAATTGTTATTGAAATTTCTGAAAAACTCTAATGGCGGTTCGTTTCTGTATGTCTGACAACTGAAAAGTCCGTTGCGACTTATATCACTATTTCAATAACAACTGTTTTTTCCATTTGTTGCCAACTTTATGGCGGACACCGTATAATATGTAAATTGATGTGTGTGCATTGCTGTATTTATATTTGTATGAGTGAATATTTTATAAACCTATTTCAATGTATCATGATTTCATTAAAAATAAATTTCAACATTAACAAAAAACCTGAATTATGACAGTAAATACCAAAAAAGACAAACAGCCCGATCAAGTAAACTGTAAAATGATGATAATATGGCTAGCTCATAAACACTCAGGCATAGTCTGTCTGGGGGGGATTTCATGATTATTTACCGTGACACGTTTAAACCATGCCAAAAACCTAAACTATGACAATAATTACCGAAATAAGACTGACTACGTGATCAAGTCAATTATACAAACCTTCATTCATCTAAAAGCTTTTATTGTTATAATTCATGATTATCTAAATACCAAGTCCTCTTATTATTTACTTATTATTTTACTGTGTATCACTATAAAAGTGAATCTATAGAGACTTGTTTATACTTATGCCACAAGCAGCATAACTGCTTTTTTCAATAATTACATATATTTTTCTTGTAGATTTTGTTGAATAAACTTATGATCACATTGCACTATGAATGTATCTGTCTATACAGTGAATTCTTTCGTACTTTGCAACCATAAAACTGATACAAAAATATTTCAAGTAAGTTTGTCAGGTACAGGTTTTTTTCCGGTGTGACTTTTCTCGTGCCGCCTGAGTTTAGTTTTTGCAAAAAACGCTTTCGAACATAATGAGCAACTGAATGGTTTTTCTCCGGTATGAGTTCTTTCATGATCTATCAACTCAGCACGTTGAGTGAAGGATTTTGGACATAATTCGCAGTGAAACGGTTTTTCTCCAGTATGGACTCTCTCATGCCTCATCAGGTTGGAACATCTACTAAAACATTTGGAACAGAATTTGCACTGAAAAGGTTTTTCTCCGGTGTGAATTCTTTGATGAGTTAAAACAAAAGTACGATGAGGATCAGGAAACAGTTTTTTCCCGGTGTGACTATTTTCGTGTCGCCTGAGTTTACTTTTTGCAAAAAAAGCTTTTGAACACAATGAGCAGATGAAGGGTTTTTCTCCGGTATGAGTTCTTTCATGATCCACCAACTCAGCACGTGTAGTAAAAGATTTTGAACATGATTCGCAGTGAAAAGGTTTTTCTCCAGTATGGACTCTCTCATGCCTCACCAAGTTGGACCGTTGAATAAAATATTTGGAACATACATTGCACTGGAAAGGTTTTTCTCCGGTGTGAGTTCTTTCATGAGTTATAAGACTAGTACGATGAGGAAAAGAGTTCGAACAGACTTTGCAGACAAACGGTTTCTCTCTGGTATGAATTCTCTCATGGGCCACCAAGTCGCCTTTCCTGATAAAAGATGTAGAGCAGACAATACAGTGAAAAGGTCTTTCTCTGGTATGAATTCTTTCGTGTGCTGTAAGTTTAGATTTACAATCAAAAGTTTTATCACAGAATATGCAGTGAAATGTGTTTTTTTCGATATGCGTTACTTTGTGGTGTGAAAGATGAGATCTGGTAGAAAAAGATTCTGAACAGACTTGGCACTGGAATGATGCCTCGTTCCTTCCAGTCACTCGTTTTCGGCGATAAAGCTTTCTCCCGCATCCTGAAAAAAAACGAGAAGAGTAGGCTCAAATTGTTTATCAGAATCAACGGGATTGTAACCAATTTATTTGTTAGATAAAAAAGTACTTGATAGAGATGAACGTCCTACAACTTCGAGTATCTCGTATAATTTTGTGTGAACGTTGATACAGCTTGTAATATTGAAGCTGAATGAGGTGAATAAAACTTAGTAAAAACATCAACTGTAGATGTCAACAATATAATTTCAATTTTAAATCGATGTAGCCAAAATCCATGTTAACGTTTCTAATCAAACTTTAATGTTGACATTCAAATCAACATTATCTTTTGGAATAATAACAATAATAATAATGAAATTTCATTGACAATTTTATAAACTCAGTGCACCACTATTGGTCATGAGCCCGATTATTGGACTCATTTATAAATACTATAGGATATATAATTGGGAAATCTCTAATTGCTAATCCTTTTTCGACTCACTCCTATTTAGACTGTGATTGGTACTCGGATTGTTACTTAATTATGAAATTTGTTTGTAAGTCTGCTTTTTTATTGGTGCAAATGACACAATGACATGAATAATCTAGGACTTTGTACAAGATTATAAACCTATTGCTAATATTCATAATGTAACGTAATATTGATAATTTTAATCTCAGTAACTAACCGCTAATTCGCATGATTCACCTAAATCTTACTCAGGGTGTAACATAAGTACGTTGAAATATTCAAGTGACGTATTCCTGAGAGAATTTTAAGAAAAAAGTCTAAATAAACTTGTGTCCGGAAATGCTTCGTTTCGGACATAGAGGGTGTAAATTGAATTTTTTTGTACGCTTAAAATAACTTTTGTTAAAAATAAGTTATTTGCACGAAATTCGGTACCCGGGGTTTTTTTGACGTGGGAAATCATAATTTCGTATCAATTTTCATCTAACACGCAGAGGGCGCTGCGTACGCTGTCATTAATCACTTCAAATTGCCCTAACATTTTTGACAGTAAACTTTTGATACTTTTCATGAAAAAACCTCATTCCCACACCTTTTCCAAGTAAAAAAAAATACACTTCCTCAACAACACTGGAGGTGATCGTTTTCGAGATATTTACAATTTTCTATATTGATGCATGTTACTTAGCTCCTAGGGCGCTAAGTGAAGTTGCTGAGAATATTCCAAAAACTAAGTATGTGGTAGATCTCGTCAAAATAAACAACTTTTTTCCTATAAAATGTAATGATTCGTATTCGAGATACAGATTGTTGAAATTTTTCTAAGCAACTTCACTTAGCGCCCTAGGAGCTAAGTAACATGTATCGATATAGAAAATTGTAAATATCTCGAAAAAGATCACATCCAGCGTTGTTGAGGAAGTATTAATTTTTTAATTGGAAAAGGTGTGGGATAAGATTTTTTCATGAAAAGTACCAAAAGTTTACTGTCAAAAATGTTAGGGCAATTTGAAATAAATAATGACAGCGTACGCAGAGCCCTTTAGGTGTTACATGAAAAATAATACGAAATTATGATTTCCCACGTCAAAAAAACCCCGGGTACCAAATTTCGTGCAAATAACTTATTTTTTATAAAAGTTATTTTTAAAAAGCGTGCAAAAAATTCAATTTCAACAGTCCCTGTATGTCCGAAACGAAGCATTTCCGGGCACAAGTTTATTCAGACGTTTTTCTTAAAATCGTCTCAGGAATACGTCACTTGACTATTTTAACGTCCTTATGTTACACCCTTTATATTCATATTGCTCCATCAACATATACTTGGCCACACAAACATTGAACAACACTGGACACCATACAACACAGTTACGATACAAGAAACAGAAACAACACCTATTTAATCCCAGAAAAATCAATTGGGCAAAAAAAAATGTCTAGTACCCACACTTTATAATTCCCTCCCTACCAATTCGAATAACACCGTGTCTACCCACTTTTTTAAAAATAACTTCATATCGTTTATTTTGTCTCATTATCATCTTCTAATACATAATCTGACAGATCAAATTTATCTACAATAGACGATTTTTAGCGTCTGTCGGCTATCTAAACATATACGCATTATATCTGTTTTGTTTCCGCTATTAGTATCGTTGAAGTCTTTTGTACTAATACTTAATAATTTTACACCATTTTACCCTGGATTCCAAAGAGTTTGGTAGTATCAATACGTAGACGAGATAAAATGAAAAAATTATGCTAAAACAAAAAACAGAACAATTTAAAACAGAATACACAGATTACAAAAACAGGCTAAACAATTTGATTAAACATACTAAAAACGAATACTATAAACAGAAACTTAATGCCATCGAAGGAAACTCCAAGCAAACGTGGATAATAATAAATGAGATATCAAATAATACTAAGGATAAAAATAATGTTGCAGAGTTTCCTATGAAACTGCCAAACGAAGAACTAACGTACGAGAATAATCAAAAAGCGAATATTTGAAATAAGTACTTCACATCTGTGGGCATGAAAATTATAGAAAAAATTGAAAAACCAGAAGTTCCCATTACCTCCTTGGAAGAACCATCTATCTGTCCGTATCAACCTCTTTTTGCAGCGTGTTGAAAATAATGATTTGATTCTAAATTAAAAAATAATTGTTCACCAGGTCCAGATAGAATAACTACAAAAACAATCAAACAAATTCATAGACACATTCTTGAACCTCTTACATACATAATAAATCTCTCATATTGATTGAAAGTTTGATTTTGTGGAGGAAATCCAGTTCTTGACATGATTTTTTGGGTTTATGACCTTCTACACGTGTACAGATTTCTTTGGATTAAAAATTTTTTTTTCATTTTCAGATTGTGGAAGGTCATAAACCCAAAAAATCATGTCAAAAATCTCTCATATAGTGAAGGAAAAATTCTTTTCAATTTTTCTTGACCTGGCCAATGCTTGTGACATAGTATCTCATGACATACTTCTAGAAAAATTATTCAGGTATGGAGTAAGAGGCATACCATTGAGTTTCTTGCGGGATTATCTATCACAGAGAAGACAAAGGGTCAAAGTAGGTGATCAGTTAAGTGAATGGTCTACAGCGACTCTTGGTGTACCCCAAGGGACGGTGTTAGGACACTGTTTCTGGTGTACATCAACAGCATCACACATATAAAAAACTACAAGGGCCACCTTGTCTCATATGCTGATGACACCACTTTAGTTTTCACTTGGTCAGAGGTTTTTACAGCAGCTGAAAAAGGAATGAAAGATATAAAATTATGGCTTGATCTCAACCTCTTGAGCTTGAATAATGGCAAACCAAAATTTATGACTATCTCACTACAAAACATTTATCAACCAGAAAATGAAACCCTTAAAATACACAAATTTTATTGTAATCAATATTCATGTATATGACCCAGGATTGAAAAAAACAACAAAATAAAATACTTAGGGGTCGTCTTAGACAAACACATTCGATTGGATGAACATGCCCTTTACATATGAAACAGACTAAGACAACTCATCCTCAAATTCCATTAATTAAAAAATACAGTAAACAAAAAAAAGCTTACCTCATACTACTTAGCAGAATATGTTATCAAGTATTGTATTACTGCATGGGTAGGAATGTACAATAACAACCTAGGGTGTATACAAATAGTACAAAGTACTATTTTGAAGATAATTTTCAAAAAAAGTTATTCTTTACTGAAAAACTCTGAAAAGATTCTAATCTACTTGATGTAAGAAGCCTTTATACCTATTAATGCCTGATCTGGATGTTTTTCCATAAAAATTAATATGACCCACCAAACCAAAAAAATACCAGATCATACGAAAATATGTCTGTGAATTTGCCATTGTTGAAGAAGAGTCATTCTCAAAGATTTGTACACTTCCCCGATCCAAAACTATATAACTACCTGCCACTAGAATTTTAAAAAAATTAAAAACTAAACAAATTTAAATATTTTATAAAAAAATTCATACTCACCAACAAAGAAAAAAATGTATAATCTCTTTTAGTACCGAAATAATACAATGCCTCATATTCAACTTACCCATAAAACACTCTCTTCAGTAAATGTAGAAAATAATCGCTTATTCATATCCTGCTTATACGTTCAATAAAACTGTTGTGAAGTGCAAACCTCAAGCTTGAAATCGCATACTTTATTTTTTATGTAGGATGTGTATGAGCGATTATTTTCAACATTTACTGCAGAAGAGACTTGTCTCACTAGTCTAAAATCGTTGCATATGGTTCAATGAGGGTACTGATTCCTGCTTCAGTATAATTATTTCATATCAACTAAAATATCCATGACATTCGGATCCTCCGTAAATATCGTAGAAGGGTTATGTGAAGTGGGACAAAACACATTTTAGGTACTCAGATATTCACATGTTATATTTGCATGAGGAAGTAGAGATCTTCAGGAACGATATACATTTTTTCTTTTCCTTCTACTATAATTTTTAGCAAAGTTATGAGAAATCTAATTTTCGGCCCTGCCTGAAATTGTAGTGGCGGTTTAACGCGAGCCTGAAATTTGATATCGTAATTCAGTAGGTTTTCTGAGAAAACGAGCGTATTTTATGAGAAATTACTAAGTATATTTCTTGTGGAGAAGTGAATTATCTTTCGCCTTGTTGAAATAGTTTCTTGATGAATCTTATACTTTCGAAACCACACAAAAAAATTGTAATTTTTTAAATAAAATTTTTTTGGGTTCAACTCCTGAATTTTTGGTAAACAGTTTTTTTTCTAACAATACATGATGTCTATAAGTCATGTGTCGAGTTTCAGAGTGCTACGATTCATTCTTCACTTGTGGCTTACATTTGTCTGTGGTTACTGTACTAATTGTTGACAGTTATGACTCTCTCTCCCATGGATTCAACCATAATTTCCTCTAACTTATTTTGTCGATAATAGAATTCTATGGTACACAGAATCCCACTCCAATACGGTAAACAGGTTCAATGAAATTTTGGTAACGCATAGCGTTTCAATATTCATTTAAATTTGTGTGAGAATTATCGTGAACATACAGGGTGTTAATTAAGTACGTTGACAAACTTCGGGAGGAGATTCTTTGAAAGTTTTCAGGACGAAATATATAAACATATGTAAACGGCTTGGTTTGCGAGATACAGGGTGATAAAAAAAATACATTTTTTTCAAGATTTTTTGGACTTAAGTTCGATATTTTTGACAATAATCAGTTCAAATCAGGCAAGTACAATCCATTCAATAATACGCACGATACAAACCAATTCACTTCACACATAATTTAAAGGGTCCTCATTTTTTCAGAGTCAACCCTTCATAATTTTTTTCGCCATCTCATATGTCAGTGACGGCGGAAAAAAAATTCTGAAGGGTTGAACATGGCTTGACTCTGAAAAAAGGAGGACCCTGTGAGTTATTTGAGAAATGAATTATTTTATATCCTGCGTACTATTGGATGGATTGTACTTGCCCAATTTGAACTGATTATTGTCGAAAATGTCGAATTTAACTCCAAAAAATCTTGAAAAAAATGTATATTCATCATCCTGTATCTCGAAAACCAAGCCGTTTGGGACATATGTTTAAATGAACTTTTCGTCCTGAAAACTTTCAAAGAATCTCTTCCCAGAGTTTGTTAACGTACTTAATTAACACCCTGTATATTGAAGTGTTAAGATTTACTTGTCACTATTAAATGATAAGAAACAGCCTCTATACATGTAAATACATATTCCTGTATTTACCTATGTGAAAAATAATCAACTTTAATCTGTTTATTAATCTTTTCAAAGTACTTATTTCGAATGAGGGATTTTCATTCTTATTCTGAATTCTGATTGGAAATCTTATTCTGAGATTATATAATTTGATTAGTTAGCAGAAGGTTTTCTGAAGTAAATTGTCATCTGACCTATATAATAGCACTATTTTTGGGGTCAGATGGTTGCCATTTATATAATGTAAATATCATTTTTCAAGACCCAAGAATTACAGTAAACCATAAACTTGAATCTACTTACCACATTTGTTTTTTTATTAAAACACACAAAATCAGCACAATGCACTTTCCACAGAATTTCCACCTAGTACACGAACTTCCGGTTACGGTAGCTTTTTTCAATGCCAAGGACCAGGACAGTGAACAGGTTCAATGAAATTTTGTTAACGTACAGTTTTTCATAATGCATTTAACGTTGTGTGAGAATTATCCTTTCCAACGATATATCACAATCATAGTTCCAATTCACGAACTAGTGATATTGATTTGAGATTTTATAAAAAAATACTTGTTGTATTCCCCTCCTAACGGAGCATTTTCATGAAAGTGTGCTAGGGAAGATGAAGCAATAGCGTGCGAGTAACAATAATTCCATGTCAAAGTTTTTACACTATAATTTGCATGCAGGCGTAACTATCCGAATTTTTGTTTTTCTTTATTTTTCAATGTCAATAAACTCATTTCTTTTAAATGCTAATATAAGATTTTTTTGTGTAGGTTAGAAACTCCTATTTATATTGAAATACAAAACATGACAAGAACTACTTATTTTTATTTCCTATTTATTTTTTTATGAACATTGTTGAAAGATTCAATACAAATGTTGGTAATGAATGGAAATTATCTTCATAAAAAAAATAAATAGAAAACACAAATAAGCAGTTCTTCTCATGTTTCGTATTTCAATATAGATAGGAGGTTCTAACACAATCCTATATTAGCATTTAAAATAAATGAGTTTATTGTTGTTGAAAAATAAAGTAAAAGAAAAACAAAAGATGGGAAAATAGTTACGTCTGCATACAAATTATAGTGTGAAAACCTTAACATCGAATTATTGTTACTCACATGCTATTGTTTCATCTAGCATAACACACTTTCATGAAAATGTTCCGTTACGAGGGGAATACAAAAGGTAAGGTTTTTTGAAATCTCAAATATACCAGGAGTTTGTGAATTATAAGTATGATGGTGATATATCATTGGAAAGGTAATTTTGTACCGATTCGTAATAAAAAAAAAATGTTACTTTCTATTTGAACTAAAAAAATTGGATGCGCTTCCGGTCAAAATGGAATTGTAATATTAGGTCTGATACTTGCTAAATTGTACATTCATGTCATCAAAAAAATGTACCAAACTCGAAACATCCATACATAATAACAACGATATAGGGGTAAATTAATTCCGGGTCACCCGGCATATGTAAATTCATTTTATTGTATTTACCTTTGTGAAAAGTATCAACGTATTAACAATAAAATATTTGTGAGTCCATTACAGGGTCTTGTTCAGGACCATAACTTAATTCACTGAATTATTCAGATATTAGACACTATCATTCCAGAAATTTATTAACACAATTGGATCACATCGTGATAGAGGACGAAAAGTAACTATAATTTTCAATTGAATAACTGTATATACTTTAGTATGTTTTGGATAACTGACTAACATAACTCTCTATGAATTGATAATAGAGTAAATCTGTTTGGAAGAGTACTACCTGAAAAAAATCCTTGCCTATAATGTCCTTTTTCCAAATAAGCTGCGGAAGCAATATAACATTAAAGTAGAATTGAACAAAAGGAAATCAAATTCGCTTAGAGTATTACAGTGGATTCATGAATGTTACTGAAAGAGGTTCCAAATACCTGTTGATGGTACATAAAAAAATCGAATCAAATAGAGAATACATGATTTGGTCAATTCAGTCAGTTACGGAATGTGCTGATTACATAACAGATATCCATACCATCCAAAGGCAATTGAAAAAGATACACACACACACCATAATAGCCATTAGACAAAATACAAAAAAAATTATTGCCTAAACTGTGTGACTTCGTATAATCTGTTCTTTACCTCTAAGATAATAGTTTTTTCTCGGCACTGGACCAAAAAACAAATGTAAATTGTAATTATATAACACGATTCATTTACATGATTACATAATAAAATAGTGAACTTACCATATATCTTCTTTTGGGAGTTAAATCTTCAAAACCTCCATCAAACTCAATTGAAATTTCTGCCTTTAGATACCTTCGATAATCTGTCCCAGAAAACGTGATTTTTGTGAACCGAACTTATTAATTTTTTTGAAATCGATGTCAAATTCACTCACCTAAGAACACTTCACAAAAATAGCACCGTGATGACCCACTCTTCACCAGTTCAAAACTCTTGAATAGCATTTGTTAGATATTCAACTCTGAAACAGTATAGAGGTGGACTCCTGTTTTAAAATAACAGAATATCGGTTTAACTTGCAAATTTGTCTTGTAGACCCTTTGCTTTAGTATCTGACAGATGTTATCCAATAGTTGTCGACGTATTAGTCAAACAGGCAGTTGTTTTCCGTGGAAGGTATCCAATAAATCTCCTAGTGTATAGGATAATGAAAAATCAATATTCCTTTGTTATTTTTTCATTCAGCTTTCTTTTTGGCAAGAATCTTATTATTCTATTCAGAATGATCAATTAACCTTGGTTCACGAAGTTTATAGTCACTTTATTCTGCACTTACTAAAACTTTTTGATGACCTACCTGCCATTCGTAAACTGAGTAATATTTTCTGAAGGATTTCAGATCTGCACGAACGTTCAGAAATATGAAGCACATGGTTTGAAATAAATTAAAATGTAAGTGTTTCTATCGATAAATACACCTCTATAAACTTGCAAGTTGCCAGATAAATTTATTTAATTAATTACAAAAGTTTGGAAACTTAGTTGCAAATTTTGAAAACGTCTATTCTAATGCAGTCACAAATTTGCAACCATGTACACGATCCGGAACTTTATGCAATTTGTAAATTAATTAGATTTTTCAAAATTGCATGAAGTTGCGGATCGTGTACAAGGTTGCAAATTTGTCAATGCATCATAATAGATGTTGTCAAAATTTGCAACAAAGTTGCAAAACTTTTACGATTATTTCGAAACCTCCTTGTTCAAACCAATGCCACGAATTAAGGAAATATATGTTCCGGTCAACATAAAAGGTTGCAAATCTACACAACTGTTTGGAATATTTTTCCGATGTATCTATCAAGTTTGCAGAAGATAATGTAATTTTTAATGTTAGGGTCAAGTGAGATAAGAACAGCTAGTTTCAGAAATGGTCAGATAAAACATTATCTCTCAGCTCATATGAAAAGCATTGTGAAAACTATTTAAACCAAACATGTCATCTGAAACAACTATGACTAGTGGACTGAGAATGGCACCATGAAGCACTCCAGATTCTTGGGTTGACATAATTTACAAGTATAACCGCTATCTGGACATTTTCGTGGACTTCTGGTAGCAAGTATTCAGTGTAACCTCTTTTTGTGACTTTTACACATTGGTCACCAACAAAATTTAAAAAAATGGACTTACCTTCCTCTGAGTCCATGGAGGTGCCCGGCTTAACGTCTTCATCTTTAAGCATGATTTCTGAACTCAAGCTGACATCATCAGTTGCCTCTTCTTTCACACTTTCAGTATCTATATTTTCACAGGAAGTATCAATATCATCCTCAGTTTTGATCTGCCCTGTTCTACACTCTACAAAGTCTATATTCGTCGATAAATAGTCAGGACTATCGAGGTATTCTTCCTCTTCATCAGTGACTCCTGCATCAATTAGATTCATAATGGAATCATCTTCCAGAGCTAAACTACTCTCGACTTTCTCCACTTTTGGTTTCACATCTTCCTTAGAACCTTAAATTTTTTATAAATGAGCTTTACATCCAATTGAATTTGTCTATACTTACTATTGGTCAGAGGATCACCTGCTAAATGCAAATTGGGTGCTTGCAATTTGTAGTCTTGCTTAATCTCAGAAATACCATCATTTTGAAGGTGTTCATACTCTGTTTCCTTATAAGAAGTCTCGTTACTGATTTCGCATTTAACAAAAACTGCTTCCCTATGCTCTTCTTTCACAATTTCGAGTTTTATACCATTGTCCATGATTTTCTCAGATATGGCATCATTACCTTCCTTAACTTGTATTAACCCACCTTCAACAGTATCCATTTTTGAATATTCAGATCAATAATTGCGTGTTGTCTCTTTGAAAACCGACAATTTCATATAACAGGAAGAAACTATTATTAAACGAAACTAAGGTACAAGAACGCAAATTAGATTCACTTCACAGACCACCTACCCCTAGACGATTCACGCAGGTTAAGTGACCATCACAGACCACCTACCCCTAGACGATTCACGCAGGTTAAGTGACCATGAACCTTTTTTTTAGTACCGATACCAATCTTTTGGGGGCGCTGTGATCTGTAGAGTTGTTCTTCGTTCTATGCTTGGTTCTAACACGTTCGTCTTGTGGTCACAGAACCCATAATTATGAGTTCTGTGCGTGTGGTATCAATGGTCATGTTAAATTTAAGAAGAAGAGAGTACTGACAACAAAACAAAATGTATATAAATAAATGGACTTCAACAAATAATATTACTTATAGAACTGTGTTTCTGATAGTGAAAATTGTTATTGTTAGTGTGATTTAAAAGTGTTTACTGTGAAATTCTGTAGTGATTATTCATTTTCACCATTCATCATGGTTTACCACAATAAATGTTGCGTTCCTCATTGCGATGGCTCTAATGAAATAAGGCATAGATTCCCTGATCCAAGTAAAGATTTAGTTAGGTTCAACAAATGGATACAGGCAATCAATAATTTGGAACTGTTAGAAATGAATCAGAAAAAAGTTTATGATTCTAAAAGGCTCTGTCATCAACATTTTGAGTCACAATATATTTCTAATTGGTCTCACAAGTTATTTGCAAATGCTGTTCCAACACTAAATCTTCCTGGTGAGTACAAAACTTATTCATGAAACTTGAATGAATAAAATGCCTGATTTTTTTAGGTATAAGTTCAACTGGCTCAAATGATATATGTGACACTCCATCAACATCCACCAAATCCATACAAAATATTTCAAGCAAATATTCTACTGAAGCAAATACTCAACTGTCTGAACCTGGTGATTCAGTTATTGGGATTTCAGAATGGACTAACCCTGCCGATAGTATCAAAGGTAATGAATATAACTTAATTAATACAGTAATGAACTTCTCGTCCTGAAAACTTTCAAAGAATCATCTCCCGAAGTTTGTCAACATACTTAATTAACACCCTGTATTTACATTTTATTATATTACATTCACATTATAAACTGTGTGTAAAAAACTTATATTTCGGTAGTTTTTTTTGTATCAAAATTCAATATTTTACTTTTTCAAACTTATTTAATGACTTTTTTCATATATATTGACATCATAACAAATTCAACTTTTTTTCTACAACACAGAGTCTCCATCGAATATAATATAAAATATAAAACAAAATTAAAAATATGAAACAATCTACAACACTGTGATTCTATTATTTAATCTTTAATTGGTTATAAAAGTGAAGATATTTTTATTAAAAACATATATTTAGATTTCAAATATATATTTTTTTAGGTAATACAGGTAATGCCCTATTGCCACCATATCAGTTACTGAAACAAACTGGAATTGAAAGGCATACAATAACACCAAAAAAGAAGAAAATGTACGAAGCAATGAAACAACTGCGCAAGAAATATACAATGGAAAGAAACAAGAAAAATTCTTTCAGACGTAGATTATTCAAATCTGAACAATTTAGAAACAAACACCACCTCGAAGAAAATTTTTCGAATAAAATCAAACTACAAGCAAATAAAATTCGTATGAACAGAATTAAGAAAAAAAATGCCAAACAACCTAAACATGTGATTGCCCAAGCTGTTTAATGTTGAAATATCAAATGAAATTCCAAATTTCTTGCACTCTACTAGATGTTGATAACTAACTAGGGTTATTAGAGACATTTTATGATGAAATTTTTATTTTTTTTTGCTATATGACAATGGCAGTTTTTATCCGTTCTTTGTGTAGTGTGACTTTTATATTGAATTATATGTGTGGTTCTGCTTTCGTTATATCTTTGGTTTTAATTTGTCAGTGACGTAATATTTATTAATACAACAAAATGTTCGCTGGCCGCAAATTTCACTATACTCATCAAGAATATTTGATTGTTTTCAATGTGATTACCTTCTAATATGTATCTTGTGTTATGTCTGTTCTTTTACATATATTTGGGAATCATTTATAAACATTGTTGTACTATACAGTGTGACACAGACTCATGGTTCAATTTCCAAATGGGACGATCTGTATATTGATACACGATTGGTTGGGAATGGTCATAAGGAATCCATCGATACCAGGTTCGATAGTGTTATCTCCAAAGAGTACGGAGATATCGCTATTTATCATTTATGAGCTTAATGAGTGGGAGAGAGAAACTTTTTCTGGATATCTCGGTAGTCTTTGGGGATAACACCATCAAACCTGGTATCGTTGGATTCCTTATGATTATTCCTAACCGATCATGTATTAGTATACAAGGTGACCCATTTGAAAATCGAAAGTTGATATCGTTTCCGGAAAAACCGGAAGTTGAGTGAGCATAGTCAATGTTCCAAATTCCAGAAATATAGCTAGAGAAACAACGAGTCTGTGTCACACGGTATATGATTTTACCTTATCCACATAATGTACTATGCAATATCCATAGTTTTATTCATCCAGGTAATCATGGATCAATTGCACCGACTTTGTGCTCTATATGACTTACCATATGTACTCTCTAATATGAGGACCCATATATTTTGTACTGCACCCATATTTAATTTTTTAATTTTTCAAACAATGTGTTGATTATTTTAAGCTTGTCCAATGAGATTGTACATCTTCGACAATAAACCACCTTTTGACTTGAAAGTGTTTTTTTTCACCATTACCACAGAATATCGAATACCTAATATACTATAAATTAATTTTTACATTTTTTGAAAGTTTCTTATGTTGTTTAAACTTCATACAACACTTGATATTTGAAAAACTTTGTAGTCGTGATATCAAGTGTTGTTTGAGGTTGTAAACAACATTATGAAACTCACGAACATCTAAGTATGTGGTCTGTGTATTAAATTCAAGATTTGAATTTCCCGCATCGTCACGGTAGTACCGATACCAATCTTCTGGTGGCGCTTATTTCAGTCTTCATTAGTTAGTGTTGTGGTGAACCGTCTAGGGGTAGGTGGTCTGTGGTGACCATGAACCTTTTTTTTAGTACCGATACCAATCTTTTGGGGGCGCTGTGATCTGTAGAGTTGTTCTTCGTTCTATGCTTGGTTCTAACACGTTCGTCTTGTGGTCACAGAACCCATAATTATGAGTTCTGTGCGTGTGGTATCAATGGTCATGTTAAATTTAAGAAGAAGAGAGTACTGACAACAAAACAAAATGTATATAAATAAATGGACTTCAACAAATAATATTACTTATAGAACTGTGTTTCTGATAGTGAAAATTGTTATTGTTAGTGTGATTTAAAAGTGTTTACTGTGAAATTCTGTAGTGATTATTCATTTTCACCATTCATCATGGTTTACCACAATAAATGTTGCGTTCCTCATTGCGATGGCTCTAATGAAATAAGGCATAGATTCCCTGATCCAAGTAAAGATTTAGTTAGGTTCAACAAATGGATACAGGCAATCAATAATTTGGAACTGTTAGAAATGAATCAGAAAAAAGTTTATGATTCTAAAAGGCTCTGTCATCAACATTTTGAGTCACAATATATTTCTAATTGGTCTCACAAGTTATTTGCAAATGCTGTTCCAACACTAAATCTTCCTGGTGAGTACAAAACTTATTCATGAAACTTGAATGAATAAAATGCCTGATTTTTTTAGGTATAAGTTCAACTGGCTCAAATGATATATGTGACACTCCATCAACATCCACCAAATCCATACAAAATATTTCAAGCAAATATTCTACTGAAGCAAATACTCAACTGTCTGAACCTGGTGATTCAGTTATTGGGATTTCAGAATGGACTAACCCTGCCGATAGTATCAAAGGTAATGAATATAACTTAATTAATACAGTAATGAACTTCTCGTCCTGAAAACTTTCAAAGAATCATCTCCCGAAGTTTGTCAACATACTTAATTAACACCCTGTATTTACATTTTATTATATTACATTCACATTATAAACTGTGTGTAAAAAACTTATATTTCGGTAGTTTTTTTTGTATCAAAATTCAATATTTTACTTTTTCAAACTTATTTAATGACTTTTTTCATATATATTGACATCATAACAAATTCAACTTTTTTTCTACAACACAGAGTCTCCATCGAATATAATATAAAATATAAAACAAAATTAAAAATATGAAACAATCTACAACACTGTGATTCTATTATTTAATCTTTAATTGGTTATAAAAGTGAAGATATTTTTATTAAAAACATATATTTAGATTTCAAATATATATTTTTTTAGGTAATACAGGTAATGCCCTATTGCCACCATATCAGTTACTGAAACAAACTGGAATTGAAAGGCATACAATAACACCAAAAAAGAAGAAAATGTACGAAGCAATGAAACAACTGCGCAAGAAATATACAATGGAAAGAAACAAGAAAAATTCTTTCAGACGTAGATTATTCAAATCTGAACAATTTAGAAACAAACACCACCTCGAAGAAAATTTTTCGAATAAAATCAAACTACAAGCAAATAAAATTCGTATGAACAGAATTAAGAAAAAAAATGCCAAACAACCTAAACATGTGATTGCCCAAGCTGTTTAATGTTGAAATATCAAATGAAATTCCAAATTTCTTGCACTCTACTAGATGTTGATAACTAACTAGGGTTATTAGAGACATTTTATGATGAAATTTTTATTTTTTTTTGCTATATGACAATGGCAGTTTTTATCCGTTCTTTGTGTAGTGTGACTTTTATATTGAATTATATGTGTGGTTCTGCTTTCGTTATATCTTTGGTTTTAATTTGTCAGTGACGTAATATTTATTAATACAACAAAATGTTCGCTGGCCGCAAATTTCACTATACTCATCAAGAATATTTGATTGTTTTCAATGTGATTACCTTCTAATATGTATCTTGTGTTATGTCTGTTCTTTTACATATATTTGGGAATCATTTATAAACATTGTTGTACTATACAGTGTGACACAGACTCATGGTTCAATTTCCAAATGGGACGATCTGTATATTGATACACGATTGGTTGGGAATGGTCATAAGGAATCCATCGATACCAGGTTCGATAGTGTTATCTCCAAAGAGTACGGAGATATCGCTATTTATCATTTATGAGCTTAATGAGTGGGAGAGAGAAACTTTTTCTGGATATCTCGGTAGTCTTTGGGGATAACACCATCAAACCTGGTATCGTTGGATTCCTTATGATTATTCCTAACCGATCATGTATTAGTATACAAGGTGACCCATTTGAAAATCGAAAGTTGATATCGTTTCCGGAAAAACCGGAAGTTGAGTGAGCATAGTCAATGTTCCAAATTCCAGAAATATAGCTAGAGAAACAACGAGTCTGTGTCACACGGTATATGATTTTACCTTATCCACATAATGTACTATGCAATATCCATAGTTTTATTCATCCAGGTAATCATGGATCAATTGCACCGACTTTGTGCTCTATATGACTTACCATATGTACTCTCTAATATGAGGACCCATATATTTTGTACTGCACCCATATTTAATTTTTTAATTTTTCAAACAATGTGTTGATTATTTTAAGCTTGTCCAATGAGATTGTACATCTTCGACAATAAACCACCTTTTGACTTGAAAGTGTTTTTTTTCACCATTACCACAGAATATCGAATACCTAATATACTATAAATTAATTTTTACATTTTTTGAAAGTTTCTTATGTTGTTTAAACTTCATACAACACTTGATATTTGAAAAACTTTGTAGTCGTGATATCAAGTGTTGTTTGAGGTTGTAAACAACATTATGAAACTCACGAACATCTAAGTATGTGGTCTGTGTATTAAATTCAAGATTTGAATTTCCCGCATCGTCACGGTAGTACCGATACCAATCTTCTGGTGGCGCTTATTTCAGTCTTCATTAGTTAGTGTTGTGGTGAACCGTCTAGGGGTAGGTGGTCTGTGATTCACTTGAACTGAACCTAACAAACTTTAGATTACTGTGCAGTGTTGTGTTACATATGACCAAAAAAAAAGTAATAGTTTCAAAGACAGAATAGTAATAGATAGTAACAGATTCTGTCAGAAAAGGGAAGCCCGCCGCAGACGAATTTTTTTTAACAATCTATTACTATTTCTCGAAAATCTATTACATTTTGGTGTCTCAGTGCCTTATGCGCATGCTCAGGAAATATTTGCGCCTCTAGTGGCGCAACTGTAAGCTAACTTCAAGCGGTACTGTTTCCGAATGATAATGGTCACTCCAAATCTATATGTTTTAATAAGGTATAGTCGTTTGCATCTATCTCTCTCTTTCGTTCAATGGCGAGAGATAGAGAGAAGTGTAAATTACACCAGAAAGTGCTACACCTCGAACGAATAAAGCAATATATTATTTATTTTCATTATCATTCAAATAGAACAATGTGTTGATAGAAAAATAAAATTCTCAAAAAACTTCGAACAAAGCAGCTTCCATTCTCCGAATATGAAAGCTCTTGAATATTCACCTGTCCATAATCTCTAATCTCTAGGACCTAGGATATAGTAGGATGTCTTTAGTGTGTTTTTACTAACTCACCATTCTTTGAAAGTTATAATTCATACATTTTGGAAGATATATTTAAACAATGTTAGAATCATTTTCTTTTCATGAAAAATGAGAAAATAAAATCTGTCTATTATAAATAATATACTATAGAATAAAAGTATGTTTACTTAATCTTATTCACATTAAAGTAGAACGACATACATTACAATTATTTATCGAGACTGAGAAAGTGGCCTTGCTTTGTCAGCACTACTCGTACTGATTGAAAATGTAGTACACAAGATGGATAGAAACCCTGTTGCGTTCATTTATACCTGTGAAATCGGCCTACCAAAACTGTTAAGGTACGGCCTACGTGATTCTTCATATTTTATTAGATCGGATTAGCTTCACGATCGTTCGTAGATGGCGGTAAAGTCATTACAGATTGATAAATGAATACTTGTCATGATGACGTTGGACAATTGTCATCGTCATGACATGTTTACATTTCGTATTTATTAAATTTTGTTAAAAAATACGACATAACATGTTTAACGTGCTTATTTCATCAAAAATCAGAACAGTAATTTTAAATTAACTAGTTGGATATGTGATATGTACGGGATATTTAAACAATGATACTAACCTTAGATCTTTCATACAAACGCAGCCATGTCCAAGTACAAACTTGAAAAAACATTATGTACTACAAATACAAGAATTACAGAAAACTCAACAATAAACAAATAACTAATCATTGCGAACTGAACGAAAAGTAGTAAAAGAACAGAAAAAAAACGATAAATATCCCGATGAAATGTAAATCACAGTTAATCAAAAATTATAAACATAGTCATAAACAGTCAAATTTCAAATATTCCAAAAAAATATGACAGTACTTCGGAATGTAAACTCGGCTATTTTTGATAATGCGCCATCTACTGACAACGGGAAAGCTAATCCCATCTTATTACAGCATTAACAACTTTGGGTGAAACAAAAGCGAATCAGTCAATCCACCAGGGTTTCTATCCATCTTGGTAGTACATAAAACATAGTCAGGATTAGAAACAATTGCTCACTTCATTGCTGCCATGTAATTTATTTTCTGCGAATTCAATTTCATTTTACAGATAGTTCTCAATAAACTTTCAGCTACAGCTGAAGACGTTCACCCACCATGTGTTTTCAACCCTGCAACGTCTACTCCTTTATTTTTCGTTTTGATTCTGCGTTATTTGAAGGCCATTTTTCGACTGTAATTTTTTTCTACCTGAACACTATATTATCCATTCTGATAATTCAAAAAGAAATGCTTTGGTTTGGTGAGGCCGAAAATTTGTAAGTTTATGTGAAAATCATTTGAACTATAGTTTCATTATAGAGATTCATAAGTATATTTGTATGAAACATTTTTATTGTATAATTCTTCCTGTTTACATGTACCTGTTGATGTTTTCATTTCGAAATTTTGTCAATACCTTATGAATCACATAAGTTTTATCTGGCACTTCTGTCAAAGAGTTGGAATTTCTTCTTTAGTAAAAACGGATGGCTTTTTTCCTTCTGTTTCCAACATTATTCCTTTTGAGATTTGCGATTAACGCAATATCAATGGAATCGTACAAATTGTTGACTTCACCAATAAACTTCCAGGCGTTTTCAGTTTTCATTCCTCTGAACAAAATGTGCTAAGCCAACAGAACTTTGCATTAATATTCTTCCCATGTTTTTGTTCTAACCACTTCTTGAAATTGTGCGTTCTTATTAATCTTTCAACTTTCAATCTAATCGTTGATCGTGAATCGATTCGTGATCGGCCGAGAGTTCGGAATCCGGGGGCAGTTTCTCTCATGTATGAATGTTGTGAGGTGTTAGACCGGCTTGGAAGTTGAGGGAAACAATTTGGAACAGATTTTCTCTAGTATGAAATACCTGAAGGTTCACCAACGCTGAATTGAAAATTTGAAACGAAATTCAAACGAATACGTTTTCTCCGCCTTTTTCTTCCTTGAATGAGTTTTCAAGTTTTTTTATATTTAATATAAATATCGTTAGAACGATTCGAATATTCTTTGAAAAGTCGGTATGAATAAAAGGATTGTATTGGGAACATATAATAAAAGTTATACTTGCTAAAATCAGTAGCAGAAATGTATTTATTTTCTTCGCATTGTAGTTAGTCATTATCTTTGTTTTCTGACATGAGAAAACAGGACGTCAAATACGTACTCCCACAACAGTTCCTTTAACTCAAAAGCAAACATAATATTTTTGTGTATATGAACAAAATTTTGCAAACAATACTGATACAGAATGTAACGTAAAATTAGATTTAAATGCAGATTGAGAATAAAAGTACTCATACGAGTACACTAGGCCCTCATGGGTGCTTATGAAACTCTTCAAAACAGTTTCTTTTAATGCAGAGAGTCACTTTACATTTCTTACATTTCCACCTTATTCGTGAATGACATTCACGACATCTTAATGGATTAGCAAGTTTTCTGGGAAAATGACCAATGTTATCTTGTGAAAGGCTTGAGTCGGCTGAAGAAAATTCAGAGACGTTTGATTGAGTAGAGGAGTTGAAAGATGCCCCTTTCAAGTTTTCACGTTCATAGAATTCCGTGGCAATAGAAAGTCCTTGGTGTCTGCTAGCATGAGATGAATGCATTTCACGTGATGTGCTAATTTGAGTGACACGTTTTATATTTGCTGACGTTTTGCGATTGTCTATTTCTGAAACCAAATGCGACACTCTCTGCTGAAATTCTGTTATTTTGGCATTATCAAAAGTTTTTAGTGCGGAAATTATCCTATTAAAAAAAGAACAATGCCGATCGGACTTTTGCTTGCTGGCATTATACAGCTCTAACTCAACAGGGCTTGGTTTACTTTTGTTCTTGTTCAGTTGGTTTGGTTTTCTGGATGTGAAAGATTATTTTGTCGTCTTGTTGTTCAATACTTCATTTTGGTGGATTTCGTCCAAGAAGCTGCATATGTAAGTTTGGATTGGCTGTCGAGAGTTTGCTGAAGACTGTATACAAATTTTATATTTCCTCCTGGGCCTTTCGGAAGAATCGCGAATAGTCGTACCCTTTTTCGTGGCAGGATGAACTGAAAACAATATTTCAAATTGCTGTTATTTCTGTTTCTTAGGATAATAATTGAAGACACCGGTGAATGAAAGTGTCACATTTTTTCAGTGTCGATATTTTTACTCAGGCTCGAACCCTAGTAAAAATGGTAAACGTTCATTAATATTTTAAATGCATAAAATATTTCATTAAATTTTATTTATTTATTTTATTTTGGTTACACCCATTTAAATGTATTGCAAATTCAGTGGCGTAGTAAGATTTCTTGAATAAAAAAATGCCCGTTTTTGTATTTTTGGCGATGAAATTAAATGAAATAATGATTATTTCTCAGAGTGTGTTTCGAAAATTACAACTACTATTTAGATTGTGAACATCAAATCAGTAAATCGAATACCACCTTTCACATCAAACAACGGTAATGAAAGAAAACGTTTATTTCAATACCCAAATGTTATATAAATTCAGTATTCATAGTTTATGCAATATAAATATAAACAAAAACTTGCAGAAGCTTCAACAAAAATATGAAAATGTACCACTGACTAATAGTTCTTGTTAAACGAAAGTTTGAAATTCAACATCTTTCGATATCCTCTAAATATTCTGATATCTATTGTAAAGATTAGTCGAGAAACTGGAAAACTCAAAAATTACGTTTATAAAAGGCTTTGAAAGCTGTAGTTTTAGGCGAGAAGGGGTATATTACATGAAGTAATATGAATATTTAACAAAGAATAATAAACTATCAATATTAATATTGATAGGGATGCTTTGAAATGTGAATGTTTGTCTATATATAAAATTCCTCTGTGCATCCATACGACCGTAAAATCCTCCTAAACGGCTGGACTGATTTTGATGAATTTTTTGTGTTCAAGTGGATGTCACAATTCGGTCCACTATCAAATGTTTTTTTTTTGGTTTATTTTTTATTTATAAGTTGAAATGCTAGCGCCTTCTCCATAAAACGAGTAACATTAACTTCGCCATAAAATCGACAAGCGGTTAGTCTGTGAAACAGGAATATACACATCGATATGCAGGACAACGTCTGCTGGGAACGCTAGTATAATATAATATAAAATATAATAATGAATAAATTGCACAAGATACATAAGAATAAGATAACAGACAGTAAAAAACTTATAATAAAAATAATAAAATCTAGTTGAATATAGGGATAAATTAGTTTGTAAATTCTTAGTTGAATAGTCGAGCTTCAACTGATTGAAAAGCGCATATATCAAAACTAATGGAAACTCATTTCGGTTTCAAATACTGCCACAGAATTCAACATTTTTTTTTTCATCATATCAGCAATACGTTGAAAATGTGTCAGTTTAAATACGATAATCATACCAATCTCCCACTCGAACCTCCGCAAAATAAAATTTTCTGAAAATAGTTTAATCTCCCTAAATCGGAAACCAGACATTTCATCACACGAAAATTGATTATAAATTATATAGCTTTTGCAAATTTTAAATACTATAGGAGGTTTGTCGGGAAACATCGAACAGCAAATAATTCAACAGCTCCAGACTGCTAAATCACCTCTGTCCAACACCTAGAAAAGTTTTTCTACAAGAACTTGAGTGTTGAGAGGAATTTGAATATCTGTGAGGGGAAATATTTTTGAACAGTTCTGAAACTCCAATAGTTTTCCATTTAAAGAAAGTGGTACTATCGACTCACTCAGTATTGTTTGCTACTTTATCAATTTGTTGTGAAGTTGTGCAGTTCATTGTACTCTGTATTTAATTGTGAATTCTTTCGTCTATGAATGAAACGAAAAATTTCTACAAAGTCGAATTCTCCTTACCTCTAAACTATCCCCTGAAGTGAAAAATATGAGGCAAATACCTGCCAGAAAACAACTACTTCCCCCTACGAACATTGAATTACATCTGACATCAATTTGTGCAATTTTCCTCCAAGAGTGCTAATTGCAATTAAGAATTGAATATTATCCCCATTGGCTAAGTATGACCACCTGCAGACATATGTTTCACGGTTCGTTTACCACTCATCAGTGCACACTTTTTGGACTTATTTATGCATTAACTATTCCCGGAGTCTGTGCTACCAAGTAGTGCTTCTTATTTTTGAGTTTTGCGTGTTATGGTTCATTGAATGGGCCAGGATAACTCTAGTGTTGTCCGACCCATCCTTGCACTGATGAGTGAAAAACGAACCCTGAAACATGTCATGTCAGCAGTTTGTCATTCCCAGCCAATGGGGGATAATATTCAATTTTTATTCACAATTAGCACTTTCTTGACAGATATCTGCCTCAAATTTTGCATTTTGTGGGATAGCGTGGAGAGAAGTGGAATTCGACTTAGTCGAAATTTTTCGTTTCATTAATTTGAAACTCTTCAGCACACTGTTCGGACTTTGTTCGAATTAATATCAGACCTACTCTATGAGTTTTTCTGTGTTAGCAAGGAGATATCTATTTGTTTGTGACAGTTTTGCAGTTAAATGTTTCTTCTCCAGTATGAATTCTTTCGGATGTTACAAATTTAGAATTAGTAGAAAAAGCTTTAGAACAGACTTTGCAGTTGAGTAGTTTTGCGCCGTTAAGAATTATAGCATACACAGTGGAAGAGTTGGATTAGACATTCTGTATCAGACATTCTACGGTATGAATTTTCTTATGTCTCATCAAGTCACGACATTCAGTGAAAGATTTGAAACAGACTTTGCAGCTGAATGGTTTTTCTCCACTATGAATTCTTTCGTGTTTTACAAGATAAGATTTAACGGAAAAAGATTTAGAACAGACTTTGCAATTGTATGGTTTTTCTCCGGAATGAGTTCTTCCATGTATCATCAAGTTGTAATGTGTAATGAAAGATTTAGAACATAATTCGCAATTGAATGGTTTTTCTCCGGTATGAGTTCTTCCATGTATCACTAAGCCGCTACTTGTACTGAAAGATCTAGAACAAATTTTGCAGTTGAATGGTTTTTCTCCAGTATGACTTCTTCTATGTATCACTAAGCTGCCACGATTGAGGAAAGATTTGGAACAGTCTTTGCAGTTGAATGGTTTTTCTCCGGTATGAGTTCTCCCATGCATCACTAGGCTGCTATTTCTAGTGAAAGATTTAGAACAAACATTGCAGTTAAATGGTTTTTCTTCGGTATGAGTTCTCTCATGTGCTACCAAGTGGCTACGTTTGACGAAAGATTTGGAACAGACTTCGCAGTTGAATAGATTTTCTCCAGTATGGATTCGCTCGTGTCTCACCAAGTCGCAAAGTGTACTATAAGATTTAGAACAGTCTTTGCAGTGAAAACGTTTAACCTTGATATGAGTTTTTTTGTGCTTTGCTAGTCGAGATTTGATAGAAAAATATTTTGAACAGACTTGGCACTGGAATCTTCCCTTATTTTCATCCACTCGAGTTGGGCTATACGGCTTTGTCTCAAAATCTGGAAAAAAAGAGAAGGGTATGCTCAAAATATTTACCACCAAGAGCTGGTTAGTATAAAAGAAGGTATTTGGCTTCCACAAAATTTTCAGAATAACACAACAAATTATTTAGGAGTTTTTTTTTGTGGATTTGGATCGGTTTTGTGGAAGAAAATCATCAAAACTTTGTGACAATTAGTTACACTTACCTACTGAAAAAGGTGAAAACATTGGAAAAAGACTAAAATACTTGATGAAAATACATGTTATCATTCATAATAAAATTTCAATGTTTCAATTTTTTATTTTGAAACCCGACATATATTTCGCCATATAATGTCGTTAAAGTTTTATTATAAACGATAATGGCATAAGTATTGAAACATAGACAGTGAATTACTGTCGTGTCGCGTAAAAACGCCTCACAACTTTTAGTTACTTGTCAGTCACAAGATTGACATGTTGGCAAACCTCATTATGGAAGGGATAGATACTTCCGGAAACGCACTTGCACAAAGGAGATACGGAAGGGCGAGTCGATCAATGGGGTTTCGCGTTTTCGCTTACGGAATGTTGTACGGTGGTATATTGTATAAAGTGGTATTAGCCGATAGGTCGAATGTGAATAAGGGGATTATTGTAATTGTTGCTGTTACCCAACGTACATGTGTTGAAATTAAAGTGTATAGTCGAAGTCCGGTGTTTTTATACCTTGCCGGTAAATCCACCTCATCAATAAAATACAGCAAGTGGCGACAGGATAAAAAAAATTGGAAAAACCAAAATGGCGAACAATCTGAAATTTGTTGAATTCAACCCAGTGTATGACAATTTCGAAATATACTCTGAAAGACTGGAAAGTTACTTTTCTGCAAACAAAGTGACCGAAGAAAGCGTTAAGATAGCAGTTCTACTCAGCTCAATAAGTGCCGAAACCTACACGTTGTTGAGAGACTTGTGCTACCCAGATAAACCCAAGACTAAGAAGTTTGACGACTTAACCGGCCTTCTTAACAAACAGTTCGGGAATACTATAAGTGTCTGGCGAGAACGCAGAAAATATTTCAATTTAGTGCAAAAATCAGACGAAACATGTAACGAATGGTACGCTAGAATCCGAAAAGGTGCCATAAATTGTAGTTTCGGAAACAATCTAAGCTTGTACTTGATGGACAAGTTCGTGACGGGAATACATAGTACCAAGATTTCCGACCGATTGTGTGAAGAGGATCTGACCAAATCCACCACCGAATCAATGGTATCTGCAGCTAACAAGTTGGAAGACGTTATAAAATCCAGTGGAAGACCCATCCACATGGTCCAATATTCAAATACCCCCCAGAGTTACCAAGGGACACCTCATAACCAGAGCCGCCCACATCAACCCCAAAGACACCAGTTTGGATCATGGAGAAACCAGCGTCGTAGACATTTCAAACAAGATGCTAACAACGCAACCAGCCGGAACCATTACCATAGATCGAGTGCGAGTTCCGAACGCACCCCTCAACATCATCAATCGAACAACCTCAGATCCAGACATGACAGCGACAGGAGTCGATCAGGTGGGTCAAATGTCAATTTAAATGTTTCAAAACCGTACAGCTCAAATAAATATAGTAATAAAAGGAAACATTCAGGCAATTTCAGCAATAATTTTAGAAATTATAAATGCAGAAACTGTGGCAGACTTGGCCATAACGAACGATCGTGCCGAGTAAGGCAAGTAGATTTTATCGAAGACGAAGATAATGATCTTTTCTTTTACGAAGTTGTAAACTCAGAAACCCAACATGATTTTAGTAATATAGTGAACATTTGCAATATTCAGGGATCAAACAATAACCCTTTTAAAATTTCAGTCGAAATCATGGGCCGAAAGCATGAAATGACTATAGATAGTGGGGCAGGTTTAAGTTGTCTAAGTAAAGACACATACTTTAAATTCTTTTCTGATTTTAGGTTAAACAGGAACGGGTTGTTGCTTAGAGGATACAATGGTACGACATTTTCACCAGATGGCTATTTTACAGTAAAAGTAAAGTACAGAAACCGAGTAAACCCAGTTAGATTTTATGTAGTGCCAAACGGATCCGCAGATATCCTTGGCCGAGATTGGATCTCCCTATTCAAAATAAAAATCGAATTCATTAATCAACTGTCTTTGAACGACAAAGTAAGCGACATTATAAATAAGTATCCTTCTGTGTTTACGAATGATTTAGGTAAATATACTCAGAAAAATATTTCCATTCAGGTTAAAGATAATGCCAACCCAATTTTTTGCAAGCATAGGACTGTTCCCTTGGCTTATAGAGATAAAGTGGAGGAAGAATTAGAAAAATTAGAGGAAATGGGTGTAATTGAGCCTATTGAGAATAGTGAATGGGCGACCCCAATTGTTCCAGTACTAAAATCGAACGGAAAACTAAGAATATGTGCCGACTATAAAGTTACGTTGAACTCCCAATTAGTCGAAGTAAAATACCCCTTACCAAAAATTGAGGAAATTTGGGATAAGTTGAATAAAGGTGAGAAATTTTCAAAAATTGATTTGCAGCTCGCCTATATGCAATTTCCGGTAGACTCCAAGGCAAGTAAACTTTTAACATGGAACACACACCAAGGACTGTACGCCGTGAAGCGCCTTCCATTTGGAATCACAAGCGCAGGTAGTATTTTTCAAAGAGAGATGGAAAACATTTTCAAAGGAATGGACGGAGTCCAGGTATTTTTGGATGATATTTTAATAACAGCAGAAAATTCCAATCTTCATCTGCAGAAGTTGGACCAAGTATGCGAGAAACTTCGTGAAACAGGTCTGACAGTGAAGCCTGAGAAATGTTCTTTCTTTATGGACAAGGTTGAATATTTAGGATTTGAGATATCAAGAGAAGGTTTAAGAAAGACCGAAAGCAAGATGGCAGCAGTAATAAAAGCAAAAAGACCAACTAACATATCAGAAGTCAGAGCATTTGTTGGCTTGGTCAACTATTATCATCGTTTCATACCCAATTGCGCCAAAATTTTATCACCAATCTATGAATTGCTTAAGAAAAATAACATTTTTCAATGGACAAATGAGTGCGAGGACGCATTCATAAAGATTAAAAACCTTATAGCTTCAGACACCTGCTTGATCTATTTTGACCCAGATTTGCCAGTAATTGTTACCACGGATGCGTCAGACAAAGGTGTAGCAGGAGTCTTGAGCCAAATAAAACACGGAGAAGAGAGGACAGTGGCATGTGTTTCAAGAACATTGATGCCAGCCGAAATCAAGATGAGTACAGTAGAAAAAGAAGCATTAGCAGTATATTTTACAGTCAGTAAATTCTTTTATTACCTTTGCTGTACTAAATTCACCATAAGAACAGACAACAGAGCACTTGTAGCTCTATTCGGAGAACACAAAAGTATTCCGAAGATGTCCGCTAACAGACTTCAGAGATGGGCAGTCTTCCTATCAACTTTTAACTACAGAATCGAACATATAAAAGGAAAAAACAACCCAGTCGCAGACTATCTATCAAGACAACCAGTAGACACAATTACAACGTCAGAAGAAGCCGCAGGAAGAGCAACGTACATCAACTTCACAGAATCCTTAGAACACTGGCCGATAAACAATAGTGAGATAAGAAAACATGGTCAAAAGGATGAGGAAATCTGCACAATCAAACATTTTATAAGAAACAACACATGGCCAAAGAAAGTAAGCCAAAATTTGCAGCCATACCTCCAAAAACAAAAAGAAATATTCATTGACAATGAAATATTGATGTATGGACATCGGGTCATAATTCCAAAAACCTTAAGACAAAGAATCCTTTCAGAAATACACACTGGTCATTTTGGCATCCACAGATGCAAGAACATAGCCAGGAGTGTAGTTTACTGGCCTGGTATAGATGCCGACATAGAAAACATGGTGAAAAATTGCCAACCTTGTCTCTTACACAGAGATGAACCCCCTCAAATCACCGAAAGCTGGCCCGAAACACATGAGTTGTTTGAGAGAATCCACATTGATTACCTAGAGATTCTTTCCACAATGTGTCTAATTTTGGTGGATGCACATACCAAGTGGGCCGAAGTATTTCCTGTGAAGTCAGCCACATCTGCAGAGACTGAAGAGAAACTTAGGCAAGTTTTCTCCACCTTTGGTTTACCACAACTGGTAGTGAGCGACAACGGCAGTAACCTTGTCGGGAAAAACTTGGAAAACTTCTTCCAAAGAAACGGCATTAAGCATGTCACAATTCCACCCTATCATCCTCCAAGCAATGGAGCAGCTGAAAGACAAGTGAGAACATTCAAGTCAAAGATCAAGACAGCTCTAGAGGATCCCCGTAACATTAACACACCATTGTCAACCTTAATATCAAGATATTTGCTAACTTATCGAAACACAAAATGTGAGAAAACAAACAAATCTCCAGCAGAGATGGTTTTAGGACGACAATTAAGAACCAGACTCTCCCAAGTAAGAGAGTGCCCATCAAAGACCCAATTAGAACCCCAAGCGTCAGGTAAAGTTCCCAGAAGATCTAGAGAATTTCAGACAGGAGACCACGTAATGGTGAGAAAGTATCAGAGAAATAAGAAGTTTTGGACAGGGGCAACCATCATAGAGAAAATCGGCAGAAATGTATACATGTGTCAGTTACCAACGGGACAAATGTGGAAGAGACATACGAATCAAATCCACAGAACAGGGACAGAACCTTGCTTGCCGGAAATTGAGTCATTCGAAGACTATTCTTACATAAATTTTCCCCACAATAGTACGTCAGAATCAATCATGAGCCAGCCAGAAACACCAGAAATTCTGGCAGAACCTCAAAGCAACAACAAATCTGTTTCACCTGAGAATTTTATTTTTTCAGAAAAAGTGCCTCCACCACCAACTAACCAGAATAAACCATCATCTTCTAAATCTGACCCCTTATCATTAAAAGATCATTCATACACATCATTTTCAGGTACTACACCTCTGGAAACCCCAGATTTGCAAATGAGCACTTGTGGCAACACCAAAAGGCAACCAAACAGCAGAAAAACATCTAGAGTAGATCCTGAGAACCAAATTCCAGCTACTACAGTTGAACGCCCCAGAAGGTCAATAAAACCTCCGGAACGCTGGAAAGATTTCATAACTGAAATGGAAAACAAGTAAAATGATAATTTTAATTTTTTTTACACAAAAATATTAATTCTTTCAAAGAACTGGTTCCCTTTCGGTGATGCTACGAACATTCCCATATATTTGTTGATTTTAATTTTACATTTTTTTTATTTATTGTTATATTTGACTCAACATTTTTGTGTAACGTTCAGTGACGATTGTTAAAGTAAGTACTAATACGACTTGTAATTTGAAAATAACCAATGTTAGAATAAGTTCAAAAAGGGCAACAGCAACAAAAATTGACCAATTTTGATTTCAAGATATTTTTAGACTTTAAAATTTGGAAAGAGAACTCAAAATTTCTTCTTTACAGAAAGGGAAGGCTTTCACTTTCCAATTTTTTTTTGGTTGAACAAAACATGATTTTCACAAGAAACGTTTTGGATTTGACAATAAAAGAACGTGGATCAAACATATTTCGCAACGTGCATCTAACACCCTAAAACTACAGCCTAGTGTTAACTATAAACTTTCACTACACAGTGTAAATCAAAGAAAAATAGTAGTTTTATTCAAGTGTAATCCCATGAAATAAAAAGTGGACAATTTTTTTTTTCTTAGAGGGAGAAAGCAAAACTCCCATTTTTCTTCCGTTAGTTTATGATAAGTCTCGATGCAAAATCAATTTTTGGAGTAGTTTTTTTTAAGCAAACACATGTTAACTTAAAGTCATCTATTTACTCATTACCATGTATCACACTAGGATTGAATAAAGTTTGGCACGTGAAATAATTTGGAACATTGTCCAGTTTTCAATAAGGCAAAGTTATAAGTATATATATATATAAAAAAAAAAAAAAAAAAAAAAAAAAAAAACTCCTAATCATTTTTAAGGAAGTTCTACCTTAAGTGGAGGAGTGTCGTGTCGCGTAAAAACGCCTCACAACTTTTAGTTACTTGTCAGTCACAAGATTGACATGTTGGCAAACCTCATTATGGAAGGGATAGATACTTCCGGAAACGCACTTCCACAAAGGAGATACGGAAGGGCGAGTCGATCAATGGGGTTTCGCGTTTTCGCTTACGGAATGTTGTACGGTGGTATATTGTATAAAGTGGTATTAGCCGATAGGTCGAATGTGAATAAGGGGATTATTGTAATTGTTGCTGTTACCCAACGTACATGTGTTGAAATTAAAGTGTATAGTCGAAGTCCGGTGTTTTTATACCTTGCCGGTAAATCCACCTCATCAATAAAATACAGCAATTACAATATAAAACAGTCAGTTTTTTAGAGTTCAATAACGTTCGTCTCGCCAACAAATTTGGCATTTTCAAGCGCGTGTTTTGGGTAGCTCTTATTATTTCTTGAATTGTATCCGCACCAGAGGTTTCAAATATTCATTTATTCGATACTCGGACATACTGGATACAAGGAAAATAATACCCACGAACAGCACTTTACATTTAAGCTTGAGAAAAACGAATACTGAAATAAAATTAAAAAAAAAAATCCGTGAAAGCGTACGATTTATTTCAACAGTTGCATTTGATAGAGTACACAATTTTTTTTGTTCATAGTTACTTGTACCTAAAGATGTAGAATAGAATTTGCAGTTGAATGGTTTTTCTTCGGTATGAGACCTTCCATGTATTACCGAGTCGTCACGTTTAAGGAAAAATTTGAAATCGACTTTGCCTTGAAAAGTTTTTTCCAGTATGAGTTACAAGATCAGAACTAGCGGAGAAAGATTTAGGAGTTTTCATAATTGAATGGGTTTTTCACGTGTATGAGTTATCCCATGTCTCACCAATTCGCCAATTGAAACAAATGGTTTAGAAAAGACTTGGCAATTGAATGGCTTTTCTTAGTTATGAGTTCTCACATGCATGAAAGATTCAGAACAAACCTTGCAGTTGACTAGTTTTTCTTCAGTGTGAACTATTTCGTGTTACAAGATTTATGAGAAAAAAATTTCGACTTTTCCCGTGTCTCACCAAGTCGCAACATGTACTGAACGATTTGGAACAGATTTTGCAGGTGAATGGTTTTTCCAGTATTATTTATTCCGTGTGTTACAAGATTAGAACTAACATAGAAAGATTTCGAATGGTCTTTACAACGATGGTCTTTCTCGTGTATGAGTTCTCACATGTCTCACTAATTCGCCACGCGTAACAAATGGTCCAGAACAAACTTAGCAATTGAATTATTTTTCTCCGGTAAGAGTTGTCTCATGTATCACCAGGCCATCACTTGTACTGAAAGATGCAGAATTTGCAGTTTGAATGGTTTTCTTCGGTGAGATCTTCCATGTATTACTAAGTCGTCACGTTTGAGAAAATACTTGGAATAGACTTTGCAGTTGAAAAGTTTTTTCCAGTATGAGTTTTTTCGTGTTCAACGTAATTCAACGATCTATATAGGTGGTCCAAATGTTTCAATGAACATTTCCATGCAATTAGCAATTGCGGAGACATCCTTATAGGAACACTGCACGGAAATTCATTAGATGTAATTCAATGTTCGTCGTGGTATTAGCCAGGGAAGTAGTTGTTTTATTAATCATATTATATAGGATTATGGCAATGAACGTCGTCCTGGTAGGGCGGGACATGTTGTTTCTCTCTAATATTCAATTATTGTCAACAACAAATCAGTTATTTGATTACCTGCTTTCATATCAAAAAACAATGATGAATGGAAACGTTTATTTCAATACCCAAATATTATAGGAATTTAGTGTTCATGGTTTATGCGATAAAAATATATACAGAACATGTAGAAGCTTCAACAAGAAATATGAAAATTCACTATTGATTAACATTTCCAGTAAATGAAAGAAAGTTTTTTTTATTCGGGAAAATTGTCAGTAATCATCGAATTGACCATACCATCCAACATAATTTGCTATCCCTTAAACATTCTAATATGTATTACAGAGCTAGCAGGTTAGTCGAAAAACTAGAAATTCAAATATTACTTTTATAAAAGCGTTGGAAAGCCAACATTTTAGGTATGAGGTATTATATTACATGAAGTAATATGAAAATAAGTGAACCTTCCTTCAACTAAAACCATACTGCTACTTCAACCAGAATAATCAATTCGAGAAAATGACGTCACCACTGGTGCTGTAAAGAGTTTATGTGCAATAGATAATTCAGTGTTTGCAAGAAGATATCTATTCGAAAAAGGTTTGGTACGGTACAGTACGAGTTATTCAGTTTGTTACAAGATAAAACTTTGATGAAAAAGATTTCGAACAGACTTCACAATTGAATGGTATTTTTCGGGAATAAGCTGTCCCATGTCTCACCAAGTCGCAACGTGTATTGAAAGACTTGGAGCAGTCTTTGGAGTTGAATAGTTTCTTCCAGTGCGAGTTCTTTCGTGTGTTACAAGACTGGAACCAGCAGAGAAAGATTCCGAAGTCTTTACAATTGGATGATTTTTCTCGTGTGTGAGTTCTTCCATGCTTTACTAATTCGCCACGTGTAACAAATAATTTAGAACAGACTTGGCAATTAAATGGTTTTTCTCCGGTGTGAGTTCTCACATGATTCACTAGGCCGCCACTTGTACTGAAAGATTTAGAACAAAATTTGCATTTGAATGGTTTTTCTCCTGTATGAGTTCTTCCGTGTCTAACTAAGTCGCCACATATGATAAAAGACTTCGAACAGACTTCGCAGTTGAATGGTTTTATTCCAGTATGAATTTTTTTGTGTGTTACAATATTAGAACTAGCAGAAAAAGATTTCGAACAAACTTTACAGTTTAACGGTTTTTCTCCAGTATGAGTTCTTCCATGTGTCACCAACTCGCCACGTGTACCGAAAGATTTGGAACAAACTTTGCAATGAAAACGTTTATCTCTGGTATGGGTTATTGAGTGCTCTGCAAGGTGAGATGTGGTAGAAAAAGATTTGGAACAAACTTTGCAACTGAATGGTCTTTCTCCAGTATGAATTCTTTCGTGTGTTACCAGATTAGATTTAACAGAAAAATATTTCGAGCAGACTTTGCAGTTGAATGGTTTTTCTCCATGTCTCATCAAGTCGCAACGGGTACTGAAAAATTTAGAACATACTTTGCAGTGAAAACGTTCATCTCTGGTATGAGTTAATTTGTGCCATGCAAGGAGAGATCTGGTAAAGAAAGATTTTGAACACACTAGGCACTGAAATGCCCTCTCATTCGTTTCGTCCACCCGATTTCTGAAAAAAAAATGACAGTGATATGCTAAGAATATTTAACACTAAGAACTAGAATGTGTGCATATTTTAAACTAAAAATAGGTACTTGCTACGATATGCACTGAATATCACAGGACTTTCTTCTCGTAGGATTAAAAAAAGAGTAAATAGTTCTACAACACTGAGTATCTCGATAATGAGAGTTAAAGACAATAATACAGCTGATAATCAGTTGCCCTCAGGATTTCTGATGAGTCTACTTCCTAATTACCTTATTTTTACATAGTTCAAAAGAGCATATCTCTTGAAGAGCAGTGTTTTTCCAAATAGTCTCCACAAAATCAATGTATTTGAGATTATGACCTAGCGTAGATATTGTTAATAATTACAACTAATATTTAATTATACCTGCTTTCATATCAAACAACAGTAATGAAAGTAAAAGTTTATTTCAATATCCAAAATAAATATTACATCAGTTCAGAATTCATTGTGTATGGGATGAAAATATAAATAGAACTTGTAGAAGCTTTAACAAAAATTTTGAAAATTCACTACATATTAACAATTTTTTTTTAACTCGGGAAAATTGTCGGTAATAATAATAATAATGATAATAAAAATATGTATTCACCAAAATAGAATCAAGTACATACTGCACAGAAAAAAAAAACATGTGCGGTAAAGATTGAAAATTGTATTGTAGTCGCTTGGCTGAAATAATGATAAGATTACTAATAATAAGAAATATGTTCATATACACACATATACACACACACGCACCAACAAGAGATTCATAAATACTCGTATTTAAAAAATATTTTTGAATAAAAGTATTGAGGTGAATTCGAATATCCGTAAGATGAAACTGATTTGAGAAGTGTTATACTTTGAGTGAGTAAAACGCAGTTGGACAGGGAAAAGTAAATTGTAATATATAAAACACTTGGCAAGTTTTGATTTTTGTTCGAAAATATGAATAGGATATTCATAAAATCTGTTGTGGAATCATCTGCGGCTGAAAGACAAACTTTAGACGCTATTTTCCATTGTTCAATAACCTCTTGGGAGGTATTCATGTTGAAATTTATTTAATGGATTTTCCATGAAAACTAATGATAATTAAAATATCAACTACCCGAATGAAAATGTGAATTTTCACTTTCAGATTTTTTCTTTTCAGTTAGAGTCTTTCCACAATATCTATCAGATGTAGTTCAATGTCCAGCGTGGCTTTAGCCGGGAAAGTAGTTGTTTTCTGTTAGATATTACAAAAAAAATACATTTTTCATTTTCATGGAGAATGTTCTTCTTTTCAACTTGGCAAGTTATTTGACAATCAACAAGAACGTGGACTTCTACATTTCATATCGAAAGACAATATGTTATAACAAAGTAACACACATTGCAAAAACTATTTTCTTCAACAAGATGTCTTGAAAGCTATGGAATAGTTTACCAGATAAAAAAGATTATACCATTGAATCATCCCGGTATTTTCATGTCATTGCACTATGTATTTAGATGTGAATTCTTTTGTTTATGAAACGAAATTGAGATATACTATATGAGTTGTTTAGTGCTTACAACAAAATATCTACCAAAAGAGATTTAGAACAGTTTTGTAGTTACATGGTTTTTCTCCAGTATGAATTCTAGTGAATGAGTCACATCTCGTGGAAGATTTGGATTAGACATTACAAGAGAACAGGATTACTCGTACTCCTGCATGAATTTTCTCATTGCTCACCAATTCACGCGTTTTTCATTGAAAATAAAATATCACATCGCTAGTTCTGCTAGACTTTTCGAAGGCTTTTGACACTATCAACCACAAACTGCATCTTTACAAATTGAAATTTTATGGATGCTTAGAGAATTTTATTGATCTCATGTACTCTTATCTAATTGGACGTAGCCAGAGAGTTCAACTGAACAATATATGTTCCTCCTCTAAAAATATTCAATTAGGAGTGCCCCAAGGTTCAATTCTTGGTCCCCTTCTATATTTAATATATACTATTGACATCCTACATATACCAAAATACTGACAAATTCGGGCATTTGCAGATGACACTCAGTTTTACCATAGTATCAAATGCAACAGTATTGATAACTCTATGAAACAAATTAATGATGATCTTGAATCTACCTATCTATGTTCGCTCTTAAAGCTGAATTCTAGCAAATGTCATGTTATATATTTTGGAAACAAAAAGCGAAGGCAATATGTCAAAGAGCACAAGGAAATAAAAACAGGAGATACTATCCTTGAACCGGTTCGTGCAATAAGAAATTTAGGTATTACATTTGACGAGGATTTACTCTGAAAATTATTTACCCTTATAGAAAAAGGTTATGTCACAATACTAAAAATCTGCTATATGAAACACTTATTCTATCAAAATTCAACTATGGTGATTCCTATGGGCCCTTTTTGAATTCAGTCAACCAACGTAGAATTCAACGTGTACAAACCTCTTGCTGTCGTTCCATATCAGGAATTCGATGATTTTATCATTTGTCAAACGCATTTGCTAACCTCCATTGGTTAGCTATGTCATTACGTAAAAATTATAACTTTTGCAATATCATTTTTACAATATTGAACTCTAAATTAACAAAAAGGTTAGAACTCAACTCCTTAAACCTGAGATCTAATTATAATTTACACATCTCTAGTCATTCTTCAGCCTTATTTAAGAAGTTCTTTTTATATCAATCTGTCTCTATTGCCACAATGTCATAATGAAAGATTTGCTACATAATTGAATATGTATACGCTCTTTTTTCTTATCAAACATTTTCAATTGTACATTCTGAGAAATTATTTTTTGGTACGTATTAGGTTAAGTGTAAGAGTAGCTTCAGCTGAACTTCGCCTCATATGTAATGTTTCAAATAAAGTCTATATTATTATTATTATTATTGTCAGAACTACCAGAAAAAGATTTAAAACAGACTTTGCAATTGAATAGTTTTTCTCCGGTATGGATTCTTTCGTGTATTACAAGATTCAACAGAAACATATGTAGAACAGACTTTGCAGTTGGATGATTTTTCTCTGGTATGAGTTCTTTCATGTCTAAGTCACCACGTTTGATAAAATGTTTCGAACACACTTCGCAGTTAAATGGTTTTATTATGAATTTTTTTGTGTGTTGCAAGAGTGGAACTAGCAGAGAATGATTTTGAACAAACTTTACAGTTGTATGGTTTTTCTCCGGTATGAGTTCTCCCATGTCTGACTAATTCGGCATGTGTACGGAAAGATTTAAAACAGGCTCTGCAATTGAACGGTTTTTCTCCAGTATGTGTTCTCCCATGTACCAGTAAGCCGCTATTTGTACTAAAAGATTTGCAACATATTCTGCAGTTGTATGGTTTTTCTCCGGTATGAGTTCTTTCATGTATTACCAATTCGGCACGTGTACCAAAAGATTTGAAACAGACTTCGCAACTGAATGGTTTTTCTCCGGTATGAGTTCTCTCATGTGTCACTAAACCACTACTTGTACTGAAAGATTTAGAACAGACTTTGCAATCAAACGGTTTTTCGCCAGTATGAGTTCTCTCATGTACCACTAAGCTGCTAGTTGCACTAAAAGATTTAGAACAGAATCTGCAGTTCAATGGTTTTTCTCCGGTATGAGTTCTTCCATGTCTTACCAATTGGAAATGTGTACCGAAAGATTTGAAACAGAATTTGCAATTGAATGGTTTTTCTCCGGTATGAATTCTCTCATGTATCACTAAACCGCTACTTGTACTGAAATATTTAGAACAGACTTTGCAGTTGAAGGGTTTTTCTCCGGTATGAACTCTTCCATGTCTAACTAGGTCACCACGTTTGATGAACGATTTCGTACACACTTCGCAGTTAAATGGTTTTGTACCAGAATGAATTCTTCCGTGTGTTGCAAGAGTAGAACTAGAAGAGAAAGATTTTGAACAAATATTACAGTTGAATGTTTTTTTTCCGGAATGAGTTCTCCCATGTCTCACCAATTCGGCACGTGTACGGAAAGATTTAAAACAGACTTTGCAGGGAAAGAATGTCCCCTTATTTGTTTCATCAACTTCTTTTGGTCCATACAGCTCGATCCCAAAATCTGAAAAAAAAAGAGTGGTAGGCTCAGGATATTCACTACTGAAAACTGGAATGTAAGAGATATTTTTCTTGAATAAAAGTGTACAATGCGTTGAAAACGTTACAAGGGTTTGTCTCGGAGACCGACGCTCAAAATTCCTGCATGCTCGCGGCTGCTCTCGAAGTAGAGATGGTCATGAGTAAAATACAGATGAGCGGTGAGGTGACTAAAGAACAATTTACTCTATCTGTACAAGCAAATGTGAAAATGTGGGCACCACTAGTTTCCTTCCTCAGCAAGTTCGATGCGAACTAGGAAATCGTAAAAAGGAAAAGCCAATTTCCAAAATTATAACCCTGTGTATTAAATTAAATTTGAAACGAACACCCAGTAGTATCTGAACTAAAAATCACTCAAATGTTGTGCCAAATATAACGTTTTACACGAATATGTAGCGAATATGTTATATTAAAATTGCGGTGATGATAAGTGAGATTAAATCAGGTGTTGTTACTATTTTCAGTGTATAAAAGGAAGGTAGATAAAACTGAATATGTAAACTATTTTCATATACAAAAGATAAAGTACTTCAGGGAATTACACGGTACGGAAAGTACACCTATAAACATAGCCTCCCACTCTTCTAGTTCAATATTCAACACTTGAGCAGGGTTTCCAACAGCTTTCTTTCTAACCACAAAAAGGTGCGTTTTCTTTACGAAAAGCATACTAGTCGAACGAACCCCGTTAATAAACCTTCACATACAGAAACCACGGAGTAAACAAAACAATATCGTATAATACGGCCAAAACCAAGAGAACTCCAATCGTGAACAAGATTTTTTTCACAATGAAACCATCTGTGTGCCCGAACGTAGACAGAGACACAGACACAGCCTTTCGGAACACACTGACGAACGTCGAACGTGCCAACATGAATAGAACTATACAGAATTGATGGCTGGAGTCCCTTGGGGGTGAGCAGGGTGTTTCACGAACATTTTGACACGTCCCAAAAGAAGGTACTTAGGTTGTACGATTCGCTCTGAATAATAGAGGAATTTCCTTTTCGTAGTATTAAAAAAAAGAGGTGAGAATTCTACAACACTGAGTATCTCGAATAATGTTATCTGAAAATTCAAGACAGCTGAGAATCTGAAGTAATCAGGATTTCTGTTGAGTTTAGAGGTTGAATATATAGAAAACTTATAAAATTTCTCTTTTCTGCTTCAAAGACAAATAATTAAGCCGATGTGAAGAACAAAATTAGTTTCACAGAACCAATTAGACTTATTATCGTTACTACTTGGTTCTGCATCGCGTTTCCTTCGATTCTTCATTCAAATTTAGTATGCGTTGCCTGATACCCAAAGAGTAGAGACTCGGAATATCTTGAGCGCATCATTATTAACGAGAATGGCGTCCCTCAAGCCTTAGACCTTCACTTTTTTGTCATATATGCTAATAATTTTATGAATTATTTCAGCAATGTTTTTGCATGTACTGCACCTCCTTTGAACGACTTTATTCATGAAGTTGCTTTCATGTTACTAAGATTTTAAAGCCAGAGTCAATAATTGAAACTTTTGATTACCTTGCTCAATATAGTATGGTAAGACTACTTCTTCAATATTATGTTATTTTTTTAATAGATCGACAGAGCATTTACCTCTTCACTTTCCTTTAAAGAGAAGTGCGCTTTCCAAAAATTCTCCTCAAAATGGATATATGTGACATTATGTCATAGAGTATACTTTGACAATCACTACTACCAATATTTGGTGCTGTAGGTTTTCCGGGTTTTCTTTCAGCTGAAAAGTGAATATGCCACCAAAAATCGCTCGGAGCGCCACGCAAATAATAATAATAGTCGTATTCTACCCAAACAGGCTATGCCTTTGGGTACACTCTACGAGTATTTATGAGGGAATATTATTATTATTATTATTTATTATCAAATCAGCAATTCGAATATCTACTTTCATACAAAAAAACAGTGACAAAAAAAAAGTTTATTTCACCCTTGAAGGATAATCTGCGATAGAATTACAATAATTACAAAAATTAAAAATTATAACTTCAAATTATCACTAGTGTACCAAGTTCGATATTTTTTCCATCAGGAGTTTTCGAGAAAAAATAAATAAAACATACATTTTTTTCTTACTTCTGACACCCAGTATCTCAGAGGGGATACATTTTAGGACATACCTTGATAGAAACTTTTCACCTCGAAATGAGGTGAGGAATCTATATAGTCGGAGTTTGTCGGTCTTATTCTTACTCACCGTGTATATTCCCTATCAAAAAGCAAAACGGCATAGTTTTTTGGGAACGTTGTATAGATATATGTCCTATAGAATATAACGACTGTCGTGGCATTAGACAGGAAAGTATTTGTGTTCTGTCGAATATCTGAAATGATGGATGGGAAAAGAGAGATTTAAAACAATTGAAATTTTTCATGTCTATTTATTCTTGAAGTATTGAAAAACATTTTTAATTTAAAACTTAAATCTAGTGACGTATGTATCAACAAAATAATTTCCTAATTTAAAAATATTAGTGAGTACGGGAAATAAATTTGTTTTTGTAGTTGGTGAAAGATAAATATACTCTTCAATTTATAAAAATCTTAAACCAATACTTTCCAGTTATAATTGAAAATGTGAAAGGGTACATCAAGCCACAAAAATAACTCCGGTAACATTCCAGAGAGTTTTATCAAAAACAGTAACAATAATGTTCCAAAATCTTATGAATCAAGATCATCATGTGGCGCATGTTTTTTGTTCAAAAGGTTATATTTTTATTTATTTTTGATAACTTTTGAAAATGAAATAAATCAGTTTTGTACCTGCTTGTTATAATTTCAAAAACAAACAATTTTCATTAAAAATCTTGAATTTTTGTCAATTTCCATATAGTTAGTTATTATCAATCATTACAAAACAATTTCAACAATACATTTTATTCTCGTTAAATACATGAAATTTAGATTTGTTAAACTTTTCTTTATGTACGTCCCGTCGACATCCATGGCGAACGTACAAAAGATATTATATCCAGTTTGTGTTTTTATTTTTATTTCTATTTGGTGGACGTTTACAGGACATTTTTGGAAGTCCATGAGATCTATGCTGTACTTCCATTGGACATACATTAGACGTAGACGTGCTAATTTCGAATGTATTCAAGATCCATGTTGTACGTCCAATCGACGTAAATTTGATATATTTCTGTACATCCAATGTACGTTCTTTATGTACGCCCATTGGACTTCCACTGTGTACTTACATAAGATGTTAGATCCAGTGTATCTGGACATTTGGTAGACTTTTATGGACGTAACTGGACGTCCATGCTGTACAGCCATTAAGCATCCATACATGTGCTATGTGGGGACATTTTAGCTCCAATAGATTACTTGTTAACGAAGGTGCATACACTATTCGTAACCTATCAATTTGCCTTTGAGTTATGGCAATTTGTTGCACTATGTATTGATCTTTCTCCACTGTGGATTCTTTCGTGTCTTAAGTTGAGACCTACTATCTATATGAGTTTTTTGGTGTCTTGTTAGAAGACTTTTACGGGCAAAAGCTTTTGAACATATTTTGCACATAAACGGTTTTTCTCCAGTATGAACTCTTTCGTGGGTTACAAGGTTAGATTTAGCAGAAAAACATTTGGAACATTCTTTGCAACTGAATGGTTTCACGCCGGTATGAGTTTTTACGTGTGTTACAAGACCTGAATAAACAAAAAAAGCTTTGGAACATATTTTGCACATAAAGTGTTTTTCACCAGTATGAATCATATCGTGCCTAAGAAGATTACTTCTAGTAGGAAAACGTTTCGAACAGATTTTGCAGTTGAATGGCTTTTGTCTAGTATGAATCATTTCGTGAGTTAGAAGATTACTTTTAGAAGTAAAACGTTTGGAACACACTTTGCAACTGAATGGATTTTCTCCAGTATGAATTTTCTCATGGATCACCAAGAGGCAACGTTTTCTAAAAGATTTGGAACATACTGTGCAGTTGAATGGTTTTTCTCCGGTATGAGTTTTTAAGTGTGCCACAAGACCTGAATGAACAGAAAAAGCTTTGGAACATATTTTGCACACAAATGGTTTTTCTCCGGTATGAATTACTTTGTGCCTTAGAAGGTTACTTTTAGAAGAAACACCTTTTGAACAGATTTTGCAGTTGAATAATTTTCCTCCAGTATGAGTTATTTCGTGCGTTAGAAGATTACTTCTAGAAGAAAAACGTTTGGAACAGACTTCGCAGCTGAACAGTTTTTCTCCAGTATGAGTTCTTTCGTGTGCTGCACGATTAGAACTATCAGCAAAAGATTTCGAACAGACTCTGCAGTGAAAACGTTTATCTCTGGTATGACTTTTTCTGTGCTCTACAAGGCTAGATCTAGTAGGAAAACTATTTGAACAGAAGTGGCACCGGAATATCTCCTCATTCGTTTCGTCCACTAGTTTTGGGTGATATAGTTTGATCCCAAAATCTGAAAAAAAAATGAGAAGGGTTGGCTCAAAACGTATAGCACTAAAAACTGGGCAGTAAGCAAGAAGGCAAAGAGGTTCTTGGAGGACTTTCCTTTCCGTAGGAATCAGAAGCTGATAAAAAGAGGTGAAATTCCTATAACAAGAATTTCATATCAAGTCGTCTGAAAGTTTAAGACAAGTATAATACAGCGGTGTATGAGAAGTAAAGATTTCTATATATAGTGAATAAAACCTAGCTCATGCTTAACTGGCATTTAGAGATGTTACGATATTGGGTTCGGGGCTACATACAGATACTGGACATTAACGTTTATTTGCAGCTCCAAAATAAACAATAAATACCAATAAACTAATCAATTATACAACACAAATACAATTTGCCTACTTCACTAGATGAAAAATATATTTCATGAAGTTATAATTCAACTTCTCCGTCTGCTCGAATCTCCCTGCTTATATAGTCGGATGGAAGCTTCGAAAACTTCTGCCGCGGCGAGAACGCCTAGAATCATCCATTTCGTCAAGTTCCAGAAGCCCTGCCTGCATTCCTCACTTCGATAGCGCGTGGGTGGTGACGTAATCTGACACGAACTGGCCAGCGTTGGTTTCTGAGTTCTCGGAACCATACTGGTTGCTAGGTAACCGTTTTCCATGCTTTTTGAAAGCGGAGCGGCTCCTCGTAAAAGGTGTTTGTTGACTTTATTCTTTATGAACTTTGAGGAGCGCCGCCCGCTACGGCCGGCATATTTTAATAAGAATATGGCAATCAACAAATTAAATATGTAGTCGAAAAGATTCGTATGGGACGCTACCTCCGATTTTTTAGTTTTATTGATTGATGCCCATTTTTTTTTTTTTTTGAGTTTAGTTCTGTCGCCCGGGTGCTTTGAACCCGCTGCACGCGGGTATAGTCGGCCATGTGGAAAATAGCGTTTGTGGTGTCAGGTTTGGTTGAGGAATTTTGAACTATTCAAAAGATAATAGGGGGGGACTATTTGCGTCCGTACTGTATATATTATATTTATTATACAATAATTGTCGAAATTTTGTTCTTATTGGAATGTTACTTTCATGAATAAACGTCATTATTATTATTATTATATTAGGAATCAGGTATGTGGATCTCAAATCATTGAACAAGGTTTAGGTAAATATGAAAATCAAAGTATATATTTATATTCAGAAGCTATTTTACTTTGATTTTCATAGTTGGCTTAGCCTTGTTAATGATCAGGGATTCACACACCTGATTCCTGCTGAAATCACGTATATGTCGATGACGCTAAATGAAAGGAGAACTGGATTAATGATTATTGATAATGAATGTGTTCATTCTGATATTCTAACTCAGTTTGCAAGGTGTTGGGAATACTTTTCCTCCACCTATGACTTCTTTCGTGTACACAAGATTAGAAGTAGCAGAAGAAGATTTCGAACAGACATTGCAGTTGAATGGTTTTTCTTCAGTATGAATTATTTCATGAATTACAGGGTTTTCTCTTGTAGAAAACAGTTTGGAACAGACTTTGCAGTTGAATGGTTTTTCTCCGGTATGAGTTTTCTCATGTAGATAGTTAGATAGAATAAGGTATGTGGGCGGACGGAGCCATAATCATGTAGGCCTCTCAAACGGGCTCGTTATGCACCCACCACTGCTGGGAGATGGTTCAGTTTTGAAGGTAGCCTATCTCGCGAGCGAAAGAGGCCAGCCTTCTAACCGATACCCCCTCACACTTTCCGGGTTCAGTATACTCCCGAGGTGCGCTTCCCGCGTTGCTGCCACTGCCGGGCATTCCGTGAGGATGTGGGTGGCTGACTCCTCATCCTCCAAGCACCACCAGCATTCGGTATCATCCGTGAAACCTAAAATGTTGATATGCCTGTTGAGATGGCAGTGCCCCGTCAGGAGCCCTGTCACTGATCTGATTTCCTTTCTGTTCATTGTGAGCAGAGTCTTGGTCCTCCTAGTAGAAGGGCCTCAGATGTGGAGTTTCGATTGCCTTATGCCCGGTGCATCTTTCCATGTGTCCTGGAATTTTATTTCCAGAATTTCCTTCATGGTTGAGACGCACCATGATCTAGAAACTCCTAGGATAGGTTCTGGTCCAATGGTTGGGCTTTTCGCACCTTGTCTGGCCAAATAATCAGCCCGCTCGTTTCCAGGTACTCCGGGGACCAGGGGCCCATAGTAGCTTTACTTTATTGGCGGAAGATAGCCTTTGCAGATCATTGATGCATTCAGTCACCAGCAGCGAGGTGACTCTATATGATGTGAGAGCCTTGATCGCCGCTTGGCTGTCGGTGCATATCGTGATTTGCTGGTCGCGGTAGCCTCTGTTGAGATTTTCTCTTGTTTCTCATGTATCGCTAAGTCACAACGTCTGATGAAAGATTTGGAAAAGACACTGCAGATGAACAGATTTTCTCCGGTATGAATTCTTTTGTTACCAGATTGGAACGGATAGAAAAAGATTTCGAAGACTTTGCAGCTGAAAGGTTTTTTCTCCAGTATGAACTATTTCATGCATTTATATTTACAGATCTAGAAGAAAAACTTTCAGAACAAACTTTACAGTTGAATGTTGTTTTTTCGGTATGCAATCTTTGGTGAATTACAAGAATACTTCTATTAGAAAATCGTTCAGAACAGACTTCACACCGGAATGTCTTCTTATTCGTTTCATCCTATCGTTTTGGGCGATAAAGCTTTGTCCCACAGTTTGAAAAGAAAAATAAAACGAGAGGGGTTTGCTCAAATATTTCATTACTTGAATTTTGAGCAACTTATTATGAAATAAAATAAGGTATTTGGTTTCCACGATATTCTTTATTTATTAAATAAGGATTCTACATTTTTACAACAGATTAATTGATTGAAATACATCGATATAATTTAAAACAAGTAAAATTATACGCATGAAATAGAGTATATTAGTTATGGAATCGATGATTGATTACAGTAGTTACACTTATTTACTGTTAGCGATCTTTTCAGAGTAGTTTTGAAATTGTTTATAAGGAAGATTGCATTATGTTATACCTATTATACTTTTCACCAATAAAGATCTTTTAAAAATATTCAACCCTAAATTACAATCATATCCTAGTACCATTAGTCCTGTTAATGAATTATTGAAGCCATAGTTTTTGTTATGAAAAGATATGCTAAAATTATCAGTATTGAGAGTGGTTCTAGACGGTATTTTAAAGTTCAGTAACCTCAATAGTTCAGGGAATGTAATTTCATGATTGAAGAGATTAAATGAGGTTATTAATAATAATTAAGGTTATTTTGGTGTCAAAAAGTAGCGTATGAACGACCATTTCACCAAAATCAAATTACAAAGAAAAATTTCAATCCGTTTAAAATATACGAGATATACTGTGCGTTATGTGAGTTATAAATTAAGATATACTGCAAAAGAGATTTAAACAAATTACGCAGTTCAATGTCTGAGTTTTTTGTGACTCAAAAGAAGATATTTATTGGAAAAATGTTTCGAACATACATTGCAGTTAAATGGTTTTTCTCCAGTATGAGTTCTTCTATGACTCAACAAGCTCCAACGTTGACTAAAAGATTTGGAACAGACATTGCAGTTGAATGGTTGGTCCCCAGTATGTATTCTTTCGTGTGCTACAAGATTAGACCTACTAGTAAGAGATTTCGAACAGAATTTGCAGTAGTGTAGCACATCGGAATAATGTATTGAACAGATTCTCTGGTGTACCACCAAGCTTGCAAAGTCGGAAAATGACTCTGGACACGATTTGCACTGCAAAGGTTTTTCTCTACTATGAGTGAACTGATGCATCACCAAAGGAGTTTTTGCAGGAAAAGCCAATGAGCAGGCTTTGCACCGGAATGTCTCCTTATTCATTTCATCCACTCGTTTTGTTCCGAAATCTGAAAAAAACCAGAGTGGTAGGCTCAATATGTTCACCACGAAGAACGTGATAGTGATCAATTTTTTGTTAAATGAAAGAAGGCACTAAACATTTTAAAATATTCTGACAAACGAATAACTGGAAACATTCTAGTCAAGAAATGCTGTTCCACACTTTTCGTGAACGACCGGATGTATATGTTGTTTTTTTTATAATACTAGGCAGGTAGTTTAGTGGTTAACACCGCCGCGTTCAAAGCCATTGATGCTGCCGGTCGTGTAGGTTCAAATCTTATTGACTACAGATTTTTATTCTGGTGACCCGAAAAAGTCTAGGAATAGCACGTTAAAAGGAAAGACCTCGTTGATCCTTGGCTCGCACAAGTTTCGACTTTTGAGTGCTAACGTTCGTAAAGGGACGACAGCTGGTTAACGGAAAAAACAATTTCAACCAACAACAAAGGTTAATTCACAATTTATTGTCGAAGTAAACTATAGGAACTTTTTTAAATTGCCTTGCATTAAATTTGATGGTGTATGATATTAGTATTCGCTGTTCTCCTCCAAGAACAGTCTAGTTGTTTCCTAGAGCCGATATTAAAAATTACAACTTATCTTCATTTATTCGAAATATGATAATAATCATAAACGTCTTCAATTCTTTCAGTAATTTACAATACATTCACAAATAATTTAATAAAATTAAAAGGACAGTTCAATTTATTTTCTTCTGTAAAAAAATGTTTCGAACATACTTTGCAGTTGAATGGATTTTCTCCTGCAAGGATTATTTCATGTGTTATAAGAATAGTGTAGAGAAACGTTTGGAACAGCCTCTTAAGTTGAATGGTTTAAAAAACTTGAAAGAATACTATTAATCTTGATCACACCACTATATATAAATCGGTGCATTACCTCGTGAGTTATGTGAGACATACTGCATAAAGGGGTTAAATGTTTACTAGAAAAAATAAATACTTACTAGCAAAATGATTCGAACAGACTTTGCAGTTGAATGGGTTCTATCCAGTATGAATGATTTCGTGTGTTATAAGAAGAGTTTCAGTAGAGAAACGTTCGTAACATACTCTTCAGTTGAATGGTTTGAAATACTTGAAAGGATATGAGTAGAATAATCTTGATCACACTGCCCTATGTATAAATATGTGCATTACCTCGTGAGTTATATATTGAGATATACTCCAAAATGGGGTTTAAACAAATATTAGAGTTGATTGACCTAGTTTCCGGTGTTTCGAAAAATGATATTCACTAGAAAAATATTTCCGAACAGAATTTGCAGTTGAATCATTTCGTGTATTATAAGAAGAGTTCTAGTGGACGTTTGGAACAGAACCTGCAGTTAAATGGTTTAAATTACTTAAAAGAATATGAGTTGAACCATCTTGAACACACTATTTCAAATATAGATCTGTTCATTACCATGTGAGTTATAAGTTGAAATATACTGCGAAAGGGGTTTAAATTAATTATGCATTTGAAAGACTGACATTTTTATGTTTGAAAAGATGATATTTACTAAAAACATGTTTCGAACAGACTTTGCAGTTGAATGAGTTCTCTCCAGTATGAATTATTTCGTGTTAAAGATGAATTCTAGTAGAGAAACGTTTGGAACAAACACTGCAATTGAATGCTTTAAAAAACATGGAAGAATATGAGTAGAATAATCTTACACTGTTTTATGTACAGATCTGTTTATTACCACGTGAGTTATAAGTTAAGATATACTGCGAAAGGGGTTTAAACGAATTTTGCAGTTGAATGACTGATTTTTTTATGTTTGAAAAGATGATATTTACTAGAAAAATATTTCGAACAGACTTTGCATTGGAATGGGTTTTCTCCAGTATGAATTATTTCGTGTGTTATAAGAAGAATTCTAGTAGAGAAACGTTTGGAACAGACTTTGCAGTTGAATGGTTTTTCTCCTGTATGGATCCTTTCATGCACCAGCAAATTGTTGCGTTTATTGAACGATTTGGAACAGACATTGCAGTTGAATGGTTTTTCTCCGGAATGAGTTCTTCTATGACTCAACAAGTCGCAACGTTTACTAAAAGATTTAGAACAGATATTGCAGCTGAATGGTTGGTCTCCAGTATGAATTCTTTCGTGTGCTACAAGATTGGATCTACTAGTAACAGATTTCGAACAGAATTTGCAGTTGTGTAGCACATCGGAATAATGTATTGAACAGATTCTCTGGTGTACCACCAAGCTTGCAAAGTCGGAAAATGATTCTGGACAGGATTTGCACTGCAAAGGTTTTTCTCTACTATGAGTGAACTGATGCATCACCAAAGGAGTGTTTGCAGGAAAAGCCAATGAGCAAACTTTGCACCGGAATATCTCCTTATTTATTTCATCCACTCGTTTTGTCCCGCAATCTGAAAAAAAAAACGAGAGTGGTAGGCTCAATATGTTCACCACGAAGAAATGAAAGAAGGCACTGATTTTTTTTTTAAATATTGTGACAAACGAATAACTGGAAACATTCTATCCAAGAAATGCTGTTCCAAACGTTTTGTGAACGACCCGATGTATGTTGTTGTTTTTTTTTATGTTACAGGTTATTACACATTTGTCGGAGTAAACTATAGGAACTTTTTCAAATTGCCTTGTCTTGAATTTAATGATGTATGATGTATGACATTTGTATCCACTGTTAGTTTTCCTCCAAGAACATTCACAAATAGTTTACTAAAAAAGATAGAATAGGTCAGAGTTCAATTTATTTGGAGATGGAATCTCCACTAAATTGTTTGATCGCTCTTGACATTCCTAGGACAAATAGCCGAGAAAACAAGAATAAAAGAACACGAGAAAATTCATTGTTTGGAAGAAATATATTTTTTCTGCTGCCAGAAAATATATCCTACATACTTGGCGAGAGAATGAGCGTTTAAAAAGTTCAGTTTTGAATTTTGGTGGTGTTGGTGTTTCCCCGAATCGTATATTTAAATCGTGGACGTCTGAGAAAATTTGTCTTTCGATGTAGATAACATGTTTCTTTACTCAGAATTTCTTTATGGAAAAGACATACAGAGTAAAAAAAACCTTTTTCCATATTCAACCAACCAGATTGTATTAGTTTATTAGAAATACTTTCAAAGCTGGCACACCATGAACTAATCTCAAGCAGGAGTTATGTACTTTTTGAACTTTTGAGTGATATCAAGGCCATTTAAAGAATACCATCGATTCAGATAAAAGTAATTTTATCTGGTGTCATATCATAATGACATAATCATATCAATTTATTTTAGTGACAATGAAGTTCAAAAAGTCCTAGTTCCATAAAGAAATTCAAATTAAAAGTTTCTGAATATCTAGAATTAATGCATTAATGCTGCATAAGAAGAAATGCAATGTAGGTCATTTCGAACAATTTGATTCAAAATAAAAAATTTCATCCTCTGAATCCAAATCAAAAATCACTCATTTTCAAATATTTCACTACACATGTAATTTTACTTGAAAGCAGTGTGTGTTTGGCCGTGAATGAATAATTTTCTGTTGGATTGCTAATGAGATGGTAAGGACAGCTTGCTCACTACTTATCATAATGAACTCGAATATCTGTAATTTCAAAATAACTAAATTTCGAATTTTAAAAATATTTATATACCTATTGCCAAACTGCGGGAACAATACCATTCGTTAAACAAAAATTCATTATATGAGTTATATTATATGGTATTATATGGGAACAACAAAGTTTAATCAGATTTAAATTTAGTTAAACAATTCCTTTAGCATTGGTTTTTGTATCACAAATGGTTTCAAACACAAATTCACTTCGACGAATTGTAGCGAATCCGACTGAATAAGTCAATTGTTCTTATGAATATTCCTTAATTCATCTGGGGGTCCTCTTTAGGGAACTAAGTTGATGAAAAAATTGTTTATTTCATCTAGTTTTGTTAGTGAATGTTAGTCATGATATTGTTTGTTTTCAAAGTTTTCCAAAATTGCTTTCGATCGGTGGTGTAAAATATGCTTTTTTTTTTTTCATTCTTCACTGCTTTATTCAAGTAATTCCTCAGATCTTCATAATACTGGAAATCAATGTCTAACAACATTTCTTTGTTAATATCTAGGTTCCAAGACTTTTGGGTTTTGATACTTTCGAAGTAACAATTTGAATGTCTCTATCAGTCAAATTCATCACACAATTGATGAGCAAAACTTTCTCATCCAGAGACTCTTGATCGAATATTCCAAAAAAAAGGGTGAAGCAAGAAGATCTTGGACAAAAATGTCAATCAGCGATTCAAATACCTGCAAGAATTTCAAACAACAATACTGGAAGTAAACGTATATTTCATTGCCAAAATATTACATCAATCCATGGTCTATGCAATAAAATACTAATAAACTGAAAAAAAAAGTATATAGGAATCTGTATGGAATTATTAATCTGTGCGGGACTAGGAGAAATTCATTCATTCTTTTTAGCCAGTTTTAAAAACGTAGTATAAAAGTTGTATTCTTAACAGAATGTAAATTATATATGACATACATGTCAAAATGTTCAATTGTGTTCGACAAAATTTGCTCTTTATATTTTTATTAATATTTGAAACGAGGGATTATAATTTATCGAAAAAATGTTTGAGACTCGATTGCGAAACTGTTGTGTACTCGAATGCTATTTTTATTCAATTCAAAAAATTACATACATCAATCGAGCATCAAAAATTACTTTTTATGAAAAACACCTGAACAGCTCTGAAACTAAAATCATGCACTCTTTGAAAATAATTCTAAGGGCTAATTCAAATATGAAAATTGAATATGATTGAAAATTGCCTAGTGATGTGCGACGTGGAACCCTTTTATAAAGTTGTGTATCTTCAATTTTTCACAAGTTGAAGGGGTTCCCTAGCTACGATTGAATGGAATTTTATTTTACTTCACTCCAAAACAGGATAACAGATTCTGATGAATCATCGTTAGTTCGATTAGGAGCTCATCCTTTTTGAAAGAAAGTCTGTAATTTCATCATACATCCTAGCTGTTCACAGGGCGGTACAGGACGGCATGCATTTGGATTACCCAACAGAATTCATATGCATATAAGGAACGCCATTAATGCATTTGGTATAGTTATCCCCTATTTGGTTATGAGTATAATAATTTAAATTATGTTGATCTGTGTATTATTTGGTGTTTTGTAAGTTGAGATCTATCAGAAAAAGATTGTGAACAGGTTCTGCAGTTGACTGATTTTCCTCGAGTATGGGTTTTTTCGTGTCTTATAAGATTAGATATAATGGCAAAAGATTTCGAACAAAGTTTGCAAATGAATGGTTTTTCACCGGTATGAATTCTTCCATGTCCCACCAAATCGCTACGTTGACTAAAAGATTTAGCACAGACTTTGCAGTTGAATGGTTTATCTCCAGTATGCGTTCTCTCATGCCTCACCAAGGTGTCACGTGTGGTGAAACACTTAGAACAGACTTTGCAGTTGAAGGGTTTTTCTCCAGTATGAATTCTCTTCTCATGTCTTATCACGTTGATACGTTTATGGAAAGATTTGGGACAGATTCTGCAGTGAAAATGTTTTTCCCCGGTATGAGTTACTTGGTGCTGGTTAAGACGAGATCTGTTAGAAAACGATTTTAAACACGTTTGGCACTGGAATGTCTTCTTATTAGTTTCATCAACTCGTAGTGAGCAATTTAGATTTGTTCCGCAATCTGAAAAAAAAAAAACAAAAGGGGTAGGCTCAAAATGTTCACCACGATGAACACAACAAATAAAATTTTGTATTATTTTGTATTCATGTTCAAACCAACAAGAAAATAAATAATTCGGTTTGAGTGTCAGTTTACAGGATTTCTAGTGGGCCTGGTGAATTAGGTGACTTTATTACAGAATATTCCTAATTCGTTTGGAAAACATACAATCAAGTCACTGTGACTAACAACAAACACTCAATTTTTCCGAAGTTTAATGAAGATTTTCGTCCATACCGTTGCTGCTTTCTTGGTTTTACACTGCGTTTGCTGCGAATCTTCACCTTCTAACAAATTCGCTTGAACCCCTCAGCTCGCATTTTCCGATTATATTCAATTGGCGTCGCCTGATATCGAAATTCTTTTGTCTGCGATTCTCAACTTTCCTCCATAACTTCTAGAAGGCGTCTGTTCGAAGGCATTTTATAAGATGATTCTCCTCTTTGTAACAGTAAGAATCTGCTTCTGTTGCTAAAACACATTCGCGATTCTGTTGCTGAAACAGATTTGGTTCTCCATATGGCTTGTTGCCATGATAATTATTATTACTATTGCTCGGCGGGGCAGGCTTTAATCCGACGTGCAGGTAGTTCTGTGTAGAACCTTTCTGCTCTCCGCTGTCAGGTCTAGGTGAGTACTCCCTGTGGGATGCTATCCAATGTACTAAAGTATCCTAAGAAATCCGTCCTCATGCAAGCCAGGGCTTTGCATTCGAACACTGTATAGGAGACTGTTCCTTCCACCTCATCACAGAACCTGCATAGTGTGGAGTCTTGGTGTATCCGCAGCATATGCAGGTGTGTTCTCAGGTGGTAGTGCCCTGTTAGGAGTCCTACCACCTTTCTAAGAGAGTTCTGCCTCAGTTCGAGAAGTTGTCCTAATAGCTGGTCGGTGGGCCCAATCATCAAATTTTTTTCGTGAGGATTGCCTGAAGCATTCTCCCAAAAAGATGATGGTTCCTACCCATTTCTTGTTATCCGTCTTGATGTCCCCATATCGGATTCCACAGGCTTGTTCCGGTCCGATAAGAGTTGATGCTGCTCCCGTTCTTGCTAGGGAATCTGCGCTCCCCTGAGGTTTCTGTGAGTCTCCCAAAAACAAGTTTAGAAGAAAACTTGACTGATCGCAGGGCATTAATTGCCGCCTGATCGTCAGAGCGAATGACTATGGGTTGGTTTCTGGACACCTTAGAATGTATCTCGTGCAAACGGATATAGCTTGGAATACAGAGGCTTGTGTTGCCATTACAGTCCTTCATTTTCGTGACTAGGCATCGGTAGGAATAGTTTCGTTGACAAGAAAGTGGTCTAGTTTCCGCATCCGAGTACAATGGGCCTCAAGTTGTCGGATGAGTGCAGTGGCTCTCCGTTTTGACCGGGTCTGCACTGATGAACGGCAGAACCGTGAAACTAGTATGCAGATAGTCATCTGTTTTTGATTGGCATTTGCTAGTCATTACAGAGAGCATCAAGTATTTTAATTAAAAAAAAAAATATAGGTCGTATGGGGCTGTTGAATCATTTTGTGTTCGATGCTTGCCGACAAAACTTCGGCAGTATAGGAAAACAATCAATCCCAATAAGAAGTTACCATCTTTACGAACAACTAGACACGGTAATATCACTATAAATGTACAAACTGTCTTTAGTTTACTGAAAAACACGTATCAAAACTTCATGACTTGTTGTTATCATTTGCAACACTTGCACTGTTACCTTTGGCTTTGGAGACCGCAAAGAAATTTTCTTCCAGCAGGATGGAGCACAGCCTCATATTGCTGGGATCGTGACAGACCATTTGAACAAATTTTTCTTTTCCGCCAAAGATAAATCAAAAAATCAGAATCCTACTAGAAAACACTTCTTTATTAATGATAAGTGGTTGATTAACTTCTGTAACATCGTTGCACCTAATATGGCAAGAGGTAACATCTGAATACTATTTTTTTGTTATTGTTATTTGCTCCTTTACAAGCTACCCTCAGAAGTCTTCGAGAGACTTGTACGAGCTAGAGAAGACATAGCCTTTTCTTTTTAACGTGTGATTCCATGCACTGAGATTAAAAGTTTGTTAAAGACGAGTAGATTTTCGAGAACTGTCCAGATATATTGAGTTTTTTTTTAGATTATTATTGTACAGCAGGACCAGGATAGGGCCCAGCATAGTACTCTGCGGTACATCACATCGTGTATTTTCAGAATGATTTTACTTTTTATTTTCTTTTTCTGATTGAGTCGGCCGTTACTTGACGAAGATCCATAGTCAAATAAATCAATCTCCACAAACACACACACAGTAGCTGCTTAAACGAAAGTTTGTGAAGATCGAATCGTCTCCTGTTTATACATTCGAACTTATTGCTGAGAAGCCCTCATGTTTTGATTGCCTGAAGGTTCATAGCAATTGTATACAGTATCAGAAAGTTTTCATCTTGGGTATGGTGGTTTCATGAGAGAGTGAAGAATAGCTTTCTATATGTTGAGATAGCATTACAATTTCTCCTCTACTCGCTAGAGGAAGGGATATCGACGTTAGCTGTGGACGGTGTTTTGCATTGCTACCTGGTCCGTTAATGCGTCGGTTGAAGTAACAGGAGAGGCGCACAGTAGTGCGTCTCTCTTATTTATGTGGTATCATCATATCATTGCGTTCCTTGTTGCTCGCGTAGATTTCTGTCTATACCCCAGATGAAAAGTTTCCGATACTGTATGTATTCTGGGGATTTATTTAGTTTCGATTTTCATTGTAGTGCAATACAAATGGGTGAATGGTGTTGGAGTGTCTTTCATTCGAAAATTGCCCAAAATTATTTTTTGAGTGTACTTTTGGTTACATCGACAGCTATCTTGAACTAGGTTTTGTGTGGAATAATTCCCATTCCTATTATACAGGATATTTCCGAAATTGGAACGATAAATGAAGTGTGATGGAAGACAAAAAATCAAAACAACATGAAATAATACGGTTTTTCAAAAAAAATATATTTTGGAAAATATTGAATAGGTACTAAAGTTTTGGTTCGAAAAATGTTTGCAAACATTCATAGAATATCCACTTACATCTTTATTCACAATTTAAACCTGAAAAACAGAATAACACATAATCTCAGCCCTGGTGAATTTCTCCCATGTTTTTCAAAATGGTTCCATTAGAATGAAAGCTTTCGTGTTGGAAATATAATCAAGAAGTATAGCTTCTGGGGCAATGGTCGTTTAACCTCCGTGGAGGCGGTTTCTTCGGACGTTTCGCTTACAACTGCGGTGAGCATCTTCAACGTGGATGTTGTCTTCTCGAAGAGCAACGTAACACTGATACTGCAGTTGGAAGATTCTCGCAATTAATAGACGCAGCCTGCTAATTACTCTGTTTTGAATAATTTGTTTCTGTTTCGATTGGGGTGATTGGGTTACCTGACCCAATGGGATGTTGGTATTTTCTGCCCCGTGTCTTACCTGCTCGATTGTGGTATTCTGATGTGGTTGTATGGATGTTATGATATGGTTTTATTTTCGTGTTTTTTAGGGAAGGGAACCAGGTTCTATTGAAATTAATTGTGTGTTTGTGTATCTCTATTGCTTCTCCATTAAAATGGTATCGTCTCGTGGTGGAGAGCACTTCCATATTCTGGAACTGGATATCGTGGGTACCCTCCGTAGGCGTGCAATGCAACGGCAGACTTTTCCGTCTGGGCCAGCCTGCATTGTCTGCGGTGTTCAGAAAGCCTGGTTTTTAAGCTGCGGAGCGTCGTGCCGATGTAGATAGATGTGGACCTTTAGCTGAACTGAGCTAAGTACCGATCTGTCTGGTCAGTTTGTAAATGGCTTTGACGTCGTGCTTTGCCAGTACTTTTCCAATCCAGACGGTGACTCTCTTGATATAAGGCAGAAAAGCTATGCTTTGTGGTATTGCCGGACTGTTCCTTGGCTTATTAGCCCTAGTAATTTGTTGCCGGGTGTAAACATTGGCTTGCAATGCGTGACTGAGATGCCGTAGCTCTGATTTTAGATGAACCGGCTCACAGATGTGTTGCACTTTGGTGTTTACGAGTTTTTAAAACTGCACGTTTTTGCCCCGGGTGGTGGTTTGAGATATCTGTCTGTATGTGTTGATTTTGGGAAGACTTTGTGGCTCAAAATCCCATCTCGTTTTCTGATGAATAAGACATTGAGAAAAGACAGTTTCCATCTATTTATTCTCCCACCGTGAGCTGAATCTTAGGGTGTTGGCTGTTGAGGTAGAGAAAAACAAATTATTCAAATCAAAGTAATTAGCCAGGCTACGTCCTTTAATTGCGAGGATCTTACGTCGCTTTTCGAGAAGACAACATCCACGCTGAAGATGCTCGCCGCAGTTGTGAGCGAAACGTCCGAAGAAACCGGCTCCACGGAGGTAGGTGAACCGACCACCACCAGTCCGGAAACCATACTTCTTGATGATGGTTCAACTAGCTCATGTTCTGCCTGCAATCCACTATTTCAAACACAATAAGAATATTTCGAGAATAAGTAAACTCTTGATCCATTCTGGGAAACGAATATAATAATTTAAAATCATATTGCACTGAGAGTTGATTCTTCTTCGAGGTGAGTTCTTCTGTGTTTTGCAAGACTTGAACTAGTAGAATAAATTTGTGGACACATTTTGCAGGGAAAACGTTTTTCTCTGGTATGAGTATTCTCGTGCTGTCTGAGACCAGTTTTTGTCGAAAACGGTCTTGAACAGAATCTGCAGTCGAATGGTTTTTCACCGGTATGAGTTCTTTCATGATCCACCAACGCAGTGCGAGCACGAAAACGTTTTGAACAGGACTTGCAGGGATAAGGCTTATCATCGGTATGAATCCTCTCATGCCTCACTAAGTTGGAATGTTGAATGAAATATCTGAGACAGACTTTGCAGTGAAAAGGTTTTTTTTCTGTGTGGATTCTTTCGTGTGCTACAAGTAAACATTTCCTACTAAACGTTTTCAAACAAACTTCGCATTTAAACGATTTTTCACGTTCATGGGTCTTTTCATGTTTTGCAAGATTACTAGAAAAAGGTTTTGAACAATATCTGCATTTGAAAGGTTTTTCTCCAGTATGAGTTCTCCGGTGTCTTGCAAGACCAGATCTAGTGGAAAATGCTTTAGAACAGGCTTGACAGTTGAAGGGTTTTTCGCCGGTATGCTGTCTCATATGTATTGCTAAGTCGTCGCGTCTTATGAAAGATTTGGGACAAACTTTGCAGTTGAAAGGTTTTTCTCCGGTATGATTTCCACCATGTAACCTCAGGTCGGCACGTTTTCTGAAAGATTTGGAACATACTTTGCACTGGAAACGTTTTTCTTTGGCGTGAATTATTTTGTGCCGTGCTAGAAGAGATCTAGTAGGAAAATATTCTGAGCAGACTTGGCACTGGATTGTCGCCTTATTCGTTTCATCCACTTGTACTGGGCGATCTAGCTTTGTTCTGTGATCTGCAAAAAAAAAGAGAAGGGTATGCTCAAGAAGTTCACCACGTTGAATTGGATTGTAAGAAATATTTTTGTTAAATATTGAAGGTTTCTGTCTCGTATAATTTTATAGAACAATTCAATTCATACACTAAAAATCCCATGAGCAGCGGCATTTTTGTCATCATAGCAGAGAAAAAAGTTTGCCCTAACTTTTCCAGCGACAAAACGGAACCTCACGTTTAAAAGCAATCTTTTTTTTTTGGTCGAAGTAAACATTTTAAAGTTTTGTTGCCTTTAGGCAATTAAACTCAAAAAACTGCCAGAAAAAATTAATCATCCTGAAATTACATTAAATTGCCAGGCAACAAAATTCTCATTGAAATGTCGAGTTCACTTCGACAAAGGAAAGTGAAAATTTAAAAGTCAATACAGCTAGTGTCACTCAAATTCAGAATTTCTGTTGGGTCTGATGAATAAAACCTGACCAGAGTTTCAACTATCATTTGAATATAGACTCAAAGGGTTATTATGAAACAGCCCTTATCCGTTCGAAAGCAAGGAATAATATCGCTGTAAAGCACAGTCACTGTTTATGAAATTGACTAGACTTCCTCTGCTATGTCAATGCTGATTTCTTCGTTTTGTCCGTGTTCGCACCATTTTTTCACCGACACATAAATTCACTTAAACCCCCACAACACGCCCCTATCGTATTTAGTTTGCATTGTCTGTCAGTAAAAATACATGTTCACTTCTTCCATCGTTTTATGTTCAGACTCTATCTTATCAACTGCCAATCCGTAATCATGTTCTCCCCATCATGACTGAATTAGTAACTTTGGAAACACTGTCAACGCTCTACCCTATTTTTCACATCTTCAAGTTCCTTGTAAATTTTATAATTTTTCGTTAGTAGCTATAAAAAAAAAAACTTCTTGGCACGAAACAGAAAACCAAGTTTTTGAGAAGCACTTTTGGCAATGGACCTCACATGGTTTTCCAATGATGATGGTAATACCGAGAACTGAAATGGAAGGTTTTATTGGTATGGATACTCCTGAAATAATTACGCTAGCCACCATGAGATCGATCTTTCTAGAGAAAAGACAGGGTTGGATTTTATTCGCACTTAATTCTACCAAGTTGTTGGATACCCATTTTAGAATTCCGTATTTATTTGAAGAAAAAGCGCTATGAAGGGTACTATCATCTGCAAAGCTGTTCTTAGGACATGAGATAGCTCCCAACAAATCATTGATGTGAAGAAGGGGCAGTGTTCCCTGCGAAAAACCAGCTATATATTGGTAGTGTCGGATGATACTCCATCGACCACCAAGGAGAAAGATCGGCCGAGAGGAAGCTACATAGCAAGAAAGAACTGGGGAGGCAAGCCATAACATGGAAGTTTGGCAAGGGGTCTCAGGTGCCAAACAGGATCAAAGGCTTTGGAGATATCTAATGTAACGGCCACCACATTTTAAGAGATTGCTGCCAAATATGCGAGACAAATAAGCAAGCAGGTCACCAGTTGATCTCTTGTGACGGAAACCATATTGTCGATCATTGTTAATTCCCTCAGAGTAATGAAAGACATAGAGATGCCCTGCCTATACCTACACAAATACCTGTTTTGAAGTGAACATGGACTATCCTTTTCTATACAATTTGTGGGCCAGGGGGATGACGGGTGGTGAAATGTTATGGAGTTTATTTACATTTAGAGTAAGAAGGTCCATTACAATCGAAGAATGACAAAATTGATCCAAATGAAATGAGCGGGCATGCACGAAACTACCCGAATACACCAGGACTTAACATGTATAAGGCATTCGCTTGTAAACAAAGTTATGTTGACTTCAAGACAAGGATGGGGAATGCATCTCTATGGTCCTTTATTACTCTAGAGTTAATTCCTGAGCGGTCTAGATATTTCATGAGTTCTGGCTTTTTCCACGACCTTCGAGATAACAGATAGCAGTACTATAGGTTTTTAGTTGCTGCGTAGGGTCTGTTTTGGGAACTAGTTGTACTCTTGCAATTTTCCAGTTGGACGGAAATACCCCCAATTATAAGAGAGGTTACATAACTTGCGAAGACCTGGTGTCATTTCGGGCGCACATATTTTGAGAATGATCGGAGGAAATCCGTCAGATCCAGTAACTTTGTTGGTGTTAGAACCCAAAAAAATGCGTCTGATTGTTCGATGGCGGAAGATAATTTCAGTTATATGACTGTCAATGGGAATTATGTTCTGGGGTTGTTTTCCCAATGAATCCAGCGTAGAACGTGCAGCAAACATGTTGGAACATATTGACTTTTTTCTGAGCGTTCGTTGCTAGTGTCCCATCTTCCTTGGTTTGGGGAGGAAATGAGTTGAAAGTGAAATTTCTGCCCAGGGATTTCGCAAATGACCAAAAAGAGCGGGAACCGTTAGGACACCTAACGAGCTTTGATCGTATCTTGACGTTACAAGCCTCTTTTCGGTAATGGTAGAATTTGTTTTAAGCATGAAGAACAGATCTTCTACGCATCAAACTATGTAGGCATTTGGGAATTTGAGTTTGCAGCGCGACCTATACAAAAATATTCTAGTCAAATATTGAATTTGATTCAATTCTTCCATACTTGGGGTATAAGAAGTTACTCTCCAAATGGTATACAATATACAAGTGGCAAGCAAGCGTTCTGTATATGTTACAGTTTTGTCTTGGATTGTGGTGAAAAATAATAGTATACTGAACAACAATAATCAAAATGAGGATAAATCAGAATATTAACTAGTCCTAATTTAATTTTTGTATACAGCTGATACACGAATTTATATAAATTCTTCGATTTCAAAAATGATATTCTGAATATTATATCCACATTTTATCGAATGAAAAAGACGAATCGATAATAATGCTCAAATTTTTAATAGAGTGCGAACAAATCAGATTACGAGACAAATAATTTGATATCACAATGCACTAAGACTTGATCCGTCTTCGAGGTGAATTCTTCTGTGTTTTGCAAGATTATACCTGGTGGAACAAGGCACTGAACACACTGCGCAGCGAAATAGGTTTTTTCTGGTATGAATTTCCTCGTGCTGTCTGAGACCAGATTTTGTCGAAAAAGGTTTTAAACAGGCTCTGCAGATGAATGGTTTTTGTTTGGTATGCGTTCTCTCATGATTCAGTAACGTAACGCGTTGACTAAAAGACTTCGAACAGACCTTGCAGTGAAAAGACTTTTCGTGTGTTTTTTCATGTCTTGCAAGATTACTAGAAAAATGTTTTAAACATGTTTTGCAGAAGTATGGTTTTTCTCCAGAATGACTTTTCTCGTGTATTATAAGATTAGATCTAGTAGCACAAGATTTGGAACAGACTTTGCAGTTGAAGGGTTTTTCTCCAGTATGAGTTCTCAGATGCATTACTAAGTCGCCTCGTCTAATGAAAGATTTGGAACAGACATTACAGATGAAGGGTTTTTCTCCAGTATGAGTTCTCTCATGTCTCGCCAAGTCGCCACGTTTATTGAAAGATTTGGAACAGTCTTTACAGTTGAATGGTTTTTCTCCGGTATGAATTCTTCCATGTACCACCAGGTCGCCACGTTTACCGAAAGATTTGGAACAGATTTTGCAGTGAAAGCGTTTTTTGTGCTGAGCCAGAAGAGATCTAGTAGAGAAAGATTCTGAGCAGACATGACACTGGTATGTCGCCTTATTTGTTTCATCCACGTGTACTGGGCGGTATAGCTTTTTCTTGCGATCTGCAAAAAAACGAGAAGTGTAGGCTCAAAAAGTTCACCACGATGAATTGGATTGTAAGAAATTAGTTCTCGAATAATTTTGTATGAAATGTGACGAGAATAATACATTCGAAATGTGTGAAAACTACTTTGAAATTGCAATAAAAGTCTGTGTCAAGGCCAGCTATCAAAAATAACTCTGGCCAGAAAAACCCAATTTAAGTTGGTGTACCTGAAAGTCTGAAAAGAATTTTATTATCTCGCAACGGGTACGCTATCACATTCATTAACCCCACGTAGAGCATAATAACCTTGTAGCAGATAGCAGGTGCATTAGTTGCATGCTCATGACACAGATTGCTATATAACAAGTATCCGAGATATATTTGTCGCATTCACACACTTGATAACAACAGTAGTTAACTGTTGTAGTAGTTAACTGAAATGTCGTGACTCAAACACATGCGGAGAAATAATTTTCTTTGTTTCTAGACAATGGAAGTCCAGATAAATTCTACTCACACTGATACATTGTCAACCACTTTTAAAACACATAATAATACAGCTGTGTCACTAATATTCAGAACTTTTGTTGAGTCTGATGAATAAAACCTAACCAAAGCCTGGGTGCAAAAATGAAGGATTATTATGAAATATCCGCTTCGAAAGCAAATAATAAAGTCAAAGTAAAAAACATTCAGGTTTCCTGAAATTGGCTAGACTTTCTCTGCTATGTTATTGCTGATTTGTTCGTTTTTCGCATGTTTGCACAGATTTCCATCGTCACACAAATTCACTTAAACCCCCACACCACGTCCCCATTATATTCAATTTACATTGCCATATACCAGACTTTCATGATTTACCATCAGTAAACATGCATGTTCACCTATCCATCGTTTTATGTTCAGACTCTATTCTATCAACGTATATGTATACCAACATGAATATTTCCGGATGATATAAAACTTGTATAACTTGATATAAACCGATGTTACATAGGAATGTAGGCTATCACGGCTGGCGTCAATGTTCTGGGGTTTCTGGGTTTTTCCATGGTCTTTGGTTGAAATCTTCAAACGTTTCAACTTCAACTGCGGCAGTCATCTTCAGTGGCGTGGTCAAAGTTCTCTTCTCGACGTATCAACTGAAACTGGAGTTCTGGTTTCTGGCACATCATCTATAATTCTGTTTTGGCGTGCCCTTTCTGTGATGGTGGGTTCGCGCGAACTTTCCGCTCGATTTGGGCGACATGGCTTCGTTTTGACGTATTTCAGATCTTTGGTAGATATATTTCTCTTTCTTTCTATTGGAATTTTCTTGGTGCTTGTGTTTCAGTGGCTTCTATACTCATTTTGGTTGGATAATGATCCGACGTTGCTAGCACCTCGGTGATTTCGAATGGGATCTTGTGTTCATTGACGGAAAATGCATGTTCGGTGACTTCTCGGTTTGTCTCAATCGACATCTTCGCTTGTGCTCGACTAGACGGGTACCAATGCCCCTCTACGTTTGTCCGGTATAAACCTTACCAGAGTTACATGAAATCCTGTAAATTCCTGGTGATTTAAGTGGATCTCTGCTGTCTTTTGCTGAACTCAAATATTCCATTTTCTTCGTTGGTTCGAGATATCGCGCTCTACCGTTCGAAGCTATCATCTCGGATATCTCGGATATCATCCGAAAAAAGTTATACAATCCTCATAAAAACAATAAATCTTGCTGAAAATCAAGCCAAAAAAAATTCCAGGACAAATTTTTGAACCCCAGGAAGATAAATTGATTTATGCTGCTGCTTTAAAGTACAGTTCCAAGAATTCAGCCAGCAACGCTGGTCAGTGTGAGTTGGATTACATCACTATCGACGTGCCATCGAAGCGTGGAACACTGGCAGAGCTTCCAGAACTCGACCAAATGGATGATTTTAGGCGTTCACGTAGCCGCAGAAATTCTCGAAACTGGATTATATGAGCAAGGCGATTCGAGCAGACGGAGGAGTTCAAGCTGAAGTTTATGAAGTATAATTATTAGTATCCAGTGAAGTAGTCAGATATTGTATCAGTATATTTGAATTGTAGAATTACTTTACTGGAATTCATTGTTGATTTTACAGCTGTGAATAAGCGAGTCGTAAACTGTCCAGTATCTGTAGCCACGAACTCCAATTTCGTAACATTAGTCATTGGATGTTTAACGAATGTATCATCCACTACTTTACGTATAATACTTTTCAATAACTTCAGACACTTCGGCCCTGGAACTGCCTTCCATAACATATCCATATCTTAGTATTCTTTCACCTGATATTTTTCTGCTTAAAAACCTCTGCATTTTTAAACTCATCCATGAAAAGACAAAAATAATATAAACACGTTTATATTTCAGTTTCAAATAAAGTTACAAGATTCGACAACTGAAAATTTCTTTCAATTGGTATTTGTTCAAAGTGTCTCCTACTGAAATCACAACGATATTGTTTGTTTAGTATTTCTAAAACTTAGTATGCATTTAGAAACGCGGCAGATTTAAAAAAGTAAGAGAGAAACTAAGTTTGACTTATTTTTATTAAATGAGCTCGGGAGGCAGCGTGGAATTTTTTGATAGTGATTTCAGGTCGCAAAATTTTGTGTGTAGGCGATAGTCTAGATATAGCAATAGGTGATCTAGATATAGCAAGCCATCAAAACAGTCTGATGAGTCATGGTGAACCTGGTTGTGAGAAAATGTCAATTATGTAAAAAAAAATCGAAAAGTGATTTCAGGTCGACTGAAAATTTGCACAGGTAATGTTTATAGAATGAGGTGGCACGACATATCGTCATTCTCTGAGTGAAGGTTGTCTGGAAAAAGATTCACACTGCACTAAGAATCAAACTGATTTCTTACATTCCGTACATCCGTTGTCTTAATGGTTGAAAGATGTCTACCTCTTGAAATTTTTCACGTTTCAATTGCTTGAATCAGCAATCGTTTTCAATACTGACAAATTAAGATGCTACGCAATGTTTTTATAGGTCTATAATTACGGTATGATTACGTTGTGATTACGCGCGATCTTGTAGAGCGCGTGGTTTCGCAATTTTTCTCCTTCCAAAACGACCATTTCCACGCTCCGTCGACTGAAGACATGCGGTATCTATGAATTTACGTTTGAACCAATGTTCCTCTGTATGAAGAACACTTGCCTCGTCCCAAAGGATTCGGTGATGCTCTGTCCAGGCGTGGTCAACAATTCCTGATTGTCCACTCGTTGAGTCCACTTTTTTACGGATAATGTCCTCTTGGTCTCTCAGATATAGGAATCTCCACTTTCACATAGGACCTAGTGAATACAGTTTGTACTGGATTCTGTTGTGTTTTCTGGTTTCGTTTTGGTGAGGAAGCTTCGTAAGGTACTGCCGGATTGATCAGAGGCAGATTACAAAGCAAAGCTAATACGTGGAAGACACCTTCACCTTCATCATATGAAACTACGGAGATGAAAACCTTAAGGACTTTTTTTACAAATAAACAACATAAGAGATTCAATCATATTCACGATATAAAAGGAAACGAATAGTACCCTGTCGTTTCTCGATATTTAAGCCGAAAGATCAGACACTGGTATCCTCGCCTTTGTTTACAGGAAGACACACACATGACAGTATCTCAAATACGGCTCCAATTACACAAATTACACAAATTCCACAAAGAAGGGCATTGAAAGAACGTTGGTGGAGAGATATGTGTATTTGCAATAACCTGGAGTAACTGGAAGCGGATATAAACTACATCAAAAAGGACCTAGGCCGATACTGATACTCCAAGAAACTCAAAGGAGAAGTACAGAAACAACTCAAAACGACAAAAATGATCGAACAACGACCATAAAACCCCGTTCTCGTCCTTCCCTACAAAAAGGGTATCTCCGAGAAGTTCAGAAGAATCGGAAACAAATACAATATCAAGAGTTACTTTTAATCCGACAGTACCTTACGGAAGCTTCCTTACCAACACGAAACCAGAAAACAACAGAATCCAGCAAAAACATTATTAACGAGGTCCCATGTGAATGTGAATTATCCGTAAGAATAGTCGAACACAAAAACTGGACTTCAGTGAACCGAGTGTGGAAATTAAAAATGATGAAGACCGACTGTTTTGGAGGGAAAAAAAGTGAGAAACCACGCGCACCACAAGACCGCTCGTAATTACACGGCAATTATAGACCTATAATAACATCGCGGAGCATCTGAATTTGTATTCACCTGAAGATTTCGGATTCAAGCAATTGAAACGTTGTGAAAAATTGAAAGAGGTAGAAATATTTCAACGATTAAAACGATGGAAGTTCGAAATGTAAGTGAAAAAGTTACTACATCGTCTACAACCTTCAAATAAGAATTGAACTGTATCAGCTGTGAATTATTTGGTGCCTTGCAAGATGAGACTTGAAAGAAAAAGACTCTGAACACTTTTCGCAGTCAAATGTTTTTTCCCTGGTATGAATATTCTCGTGATTTCTGAGACCAGGCTTCGTAGAAAAAGATTTTGAACAGACTTTACAGCTAAATGGTTTTTCTCTGGTATGAGTTCTTTCATGATCCACCAAGACCGCGCTATAAAAGAAAGATCTGAAACAGACTTTGCAATGAAAATGTTTTTCTCCGGTATGAAGTCTTTCATGTTTTTTCAAGCTGCTCCGTTCGGTAAAAGTTTTGGAACAAACTTGGCACTGGAAAGGTTTGTCTCCGGTATGCCTTCTTTCGTGACTTATGAGTTTACATCTATAAGGAAAATGTTTTGAGCAGAACCTGCATTTGAATTGTTTTTCTCCGATAAAATCTTCGTATCTTGCAGCACTGATTCCAGTAGGAAAAGCTGCTTTCCAACAGATTTTGTTTTTTCCAGTATGAAAACTCGAACAAACTTTGCACTGGAATGTTAGCTCATTCGTTCCATCCACTAGTTTTGAAAGAACTGAAAAAAAAATTGAAAGGTAGGCTCAAAGTATTTAACCACGATGAACTGGAGATTGTAACCGATTCATTTGTTAAATAATTTTGTATGGAATTGTATGAAGTTAGATGAGGTGAATAAAACTTAGTAAAAACATCAACTAAGGGAGGGGATTATAGCGCAGTGGATAGAGCGCTCGCCTGGTGACCGAGAAGTCCCAGGTTCGGTTCCCAGCCTGGGCGATCTTGTTTCATTTTCAGATGTGATAATCTAAATGATGGAATCTCCTCGCCGACTAGGAATAATCCTCCACGATTCACTGTTGCGTTAAAAATCAACAGTGCTGTTCCTAAACTGGCGTAAAAAATGTTGTAACACAGCCTACCCAAAACACATGTGGGTAATGACCATAGCAGATATTGGCAAAATACAAAAAAATCATCACTAATATTCAAAAGTAAAATCATAGAATAAAAAAAAATCCCTCATTGGCTTGAAAGTGAAGAACGAAGTTGCTGTAAAAATTTATTGAAAAAAAACAACAGAGAATACAATCGGTTTTCAAACATAAATCTATGATAGAAGAGAAGCCAACTAAGTGCAATTAATTTGTTACTTCTGTTGTGTATTTGAATAAAATTCGGACACTCATACAACAGTTTTTACTGATAAACAGACAAATTTACAAAACACATTTCCAGACAAGGAACGTCTTGTTATCAATAATGTTTGACAGTTGTTATATATCATTTGTTATTACTTATTACACCTCGCAGGGTGCATTCCTAACTGGAGTTATTCAGAAACACAACACTTCTAGCGACAGTACAAACAACTGTAAAATTTGTAAAGGCGAACACTATGTTTCAGAATGTCCGGAATTTTCGAAAATGATGGTCAATGATCGAATAGAACAAGCCAAACGCAAAGGATTGTGTATCAACTATCTCAAACCAGGACATTTAGTCATTAAGTGCCTCTTAGGTTCATGTCGAGTGTGCAAACATCGCCATCACACACGGTTACATATCGATAAGGGTAATTTCAAACCGGAACAAGAAATTCGGTTGAAAAACAATAGAAGCGAAACTCAAAACGTAGTACTGACTTCACCAAATATCTCAAACTATGATCAGGTTTTGCTCTCCACTGTTTTGGTGCGGGTAATAGATAAACACAACAAAACATATTTTGAGCGGGGGCTTTTAGATGTAGGATCACAAACGCTTCATAGCAACAGATTTATCAGAATTATTAGATCCTGATCAAATTTCTACCAGCTTAGCTGTTAGCGGGCTGAATGGATCGCATTCCGTGGTAGGATTTAAATGTTCAGTTATCCATTCACTATAGAGTGACTTCTCATTAAAGTAGAACTGTTTGGTGGTTTCCAAAATCACAGGAACGTTACCCAATTTTAAAATTGACCGGAAATCTTTAGGAATACCACATAACATCAAGCTAGCTGATCCAAATTTTTACACACCCGACAGGGTGGATATTTTGATTGGGTCAGACTGTTTTTATGATATTCTATGCACTGGTCAAATAAAACTTTTTGAAGTACGGACCCACATAACAGAAAACTAGGTTAGGATGGGCGGTTGGTGGCCCCATTCAGGGTAATATCTCCCAATCGATTGTCTTTTAAACTTTCACATCTAGAAAAGGTAACCAGTCTTGGGTCTTCTTTCCTATTGTGAAATTCCTCGTCTCCGTGATTCCATACGACAAAAGTATCGTATAAACATCTCAACCACATCCGGGGCTTCTTGTAGACTGTTTGTAGCAAGAACTTTTGCTGTCGTTGACAACGGATCTAGTAGCAGTGAGACCAACAATGAAAAAAAGAGAAGCATTCCCACCGTATGTTCCGAGAGTCACAGATCGGTCTGGCCGTATACTACGAACACATGAGATTGAACCCATATATAAATATTCAAAAAACTGAAGGACCATTTGAGATCTTCGAAAGACAAACGAGAAGCGCTAAGCTCATCTGGGGTATAACGCAGTCCATGCACCTGTGTGTCGGTTAGGACAAACGGAAAATCTGAAGTCGCAAAACATGCGCTCATCAACTCCTTGGCTCGCACAAGTTTCGACTTCTGAGGGCTGCCGTTCGTAAGGGGAGGACAGCTGGTTAACGGAAAAAACAATTTTAACAATTTTTTAATTTTTTTTTTTCAAAAAAAATTTTTAAATCAATGACAATCACAGGGTAAAATTCGAGGAAACCCAAGTAATTTGCACAGCATCTGCATATTACGGGAAGCAATTGAAATACAAAAACATCCAAATATCTTCAATAGATCCCTATGAAACCTATGAAACACTTCAGCAACAGCTCTGTTTATATTTTTGTTTTATGTTTCTATGAAAAGTGTGTTGCTGTTAGCAACTCTAGATCACAACCGTTTTATTCTGTTTATATTCCTGATATACAGTCCAAATTAGAAAAGAAGTGTTTTTGTATCATTCTAGAGTGGATAATATTGACCCTGTTTTGAGCCAGCAAACACAATTTTCAACATTTAGAGCTGGTTATTGGTCTCAACCGAACTTCTGCCTTGTGGATTTTTGACAGTCCCTAAAGGTCTGGTGGCCTACTAGGACGTGGTGTCAGCGTTGATGTTTCTCTATCCGAGAAGTATTGTTGATAATTCTTCAGCAAGAAGTATCCTTGAGAATTTGTAGAGCCTAGTTCCTACATTGTAGATAGTGACTCATAGGTTGTCTGGTTCATAATTCATATGAAGCAGGTCAAGAAAAAGAATAGAAGTCAGCCAGGTACTTCAAATCAAGTTTTACTTTTCCACTTTCTTACATACTCTCCGCACTTTCAAATCCCGTAAAAACCTGAAAATGTACGATGAGTCACTGTCTACAATTTACGAACTCGACATTAGCAATTATACACTCGAAAACGGCTACAGATGAGTAGAATTCTTCTGTATTTCCATTGTCTAGAAACAGAGAAAATGAATTCACTGCATGCTCATGACACAGATTGCCAAACAAAAGTATCCGAAATATCTTGTTGCATTCACAGACTTAATAATGACAGTAAATGTTAACTGATGAAATGTCGTGACTGAAACACATGCAGAGAATTGATTTTCTTTGTTTCTGGACGATGGAAGTTCAGAAGAATTATATTCATTGTCAACCACTTTCAAACAAACGAATGTTAGCAACAATACATCTAATACAATTTTAACAAACTATGAACATGACTTTTCTCGTGCTTTCTGAGACCAGATTTGCTGGAAAAAGGCATCGAACATGATGTGCAGATAAATGGTTTTTCTCCGGTATGAGTTCTTTCATGATCTTCCAACTCGACTCGTTCACTACAAGATTTTGAACATACTTTACAGTGAAAACGTTTTTCTCCTTTATGAATTCTCTCATGTCTCACCAAGTTGGAACTTTGACTGAAATATTTGGAACATACTTTGCACTGAAAAGGTTTTTCTCCGGTGTGAATTCTTTCGTGTTTAACAAAATTAGAACGGACAGAAAAAGATTTCGAACAGACTTTGCAGTAATGCGGTTTTTCTTTACTGACTTTATGACTTTTCTCATGAGTCACCAAGTCACCGTGTCTGATGAAAGAAGATGAACAGACTTTACAGTGAAAAGCTTCCTTTGCGGTATGAGTTTTTTCGTGTCTTGCTAGGCGAAATTTAGTAGAGAAAGGTTTGGAACAGCTTTTGCAGTTGAATCCATGTTCTCCAGTATGCGTTTTCTCATGTTTCACCAAGTAGTTTTGTTGAATGAAAGATTTGAAACAGAATTCGCAACGGAAAGGTTTTTCTCCGGTATGGATTCTTTCGTGAACTGTAAGTTTAGATCTAGTGGGAAAAGGTTTAGAACAGAATTTGCATGGAATTTCGACATTGAATGGATTTGTTTCGGTATGAGTTTTTTTGTGGTGTGCAAGATCAGATCTTGTAGAAAAAGATTTCGAACAGACTTTGCAGTCAACCGTGTTTTCTCTGTTATGAGTTTTCTCATGGACCATCAAGTCTCCTTTCCTGCTAAAAGACGTTGAGCAGACTATACAGTGAAAAGGCTTTTCTCTGCTGTGAATTATTTCGTGTTCTGTAAGTTTAGATTTATAACGAAAAGTTTTAGTGCAGTATTTGCAGGGAAATGAGTTTTTTTCGTTATGCGTTATTTTGTGGTGCGTAAGATGAGATCTGGTAGAAAACGATTCCGAACAGACTTGGCACTGGAATTTCACTTCATTCTTTTCATCCTCTCGTTTTTGGCGATATAGCTCTGTACCGCAATCTGGAAAAAACGAGAAGAGTAAGCTCAAAGTTTTTATCACGATAAACTGGATCGTTAACAATTTATTTGTTAGATAAAACAAGAACTTGGTGAAGATGAACGATCTTGATGAAGTTGATACAGCTTTTATTATTGTAGTTGTCAGGTGAATGAAACCTAGCGAAGTATCTGGGGTAAAATCAAAAGCGTATAAGAAATGTCCCGCATCCGTTTCGAAAGCAAAGAATGAAGTCGCTATAAACATCTAAAACTCATATTTTCTGAAGTTGAGAGGATTTCTTCGTCCATATCGTCGCTATTTCTTTCCTCCGATTCTTCGAATAAATTCACAATTTCTACAACCTGTATATTTCGTTTGTTTGAAAGTGGTTGACAATGTATTAGTGTGAGAAGAATGCTTCTGGAATTCCATTATATAGAAACAAAGAAAATTAATTCTCTGCATGTGTTTAAGTCAAAACGTTTCAACAGAAAACATCTACTGTAGTTATCAAGTGTGTGAATGCAACAAGATATCTCAGATACTTATATATAGCAGTCTGTGTCATGAGCATGCAACTAATGTACCTGCTATCTGCTTATAAAGTTATAATGCTCGTGGGGTTAATTAATGAATGTGATAGCGTACCCGTTCCGAAATGATGAAATGCATTTCGGACTTTTTAGTTACACCGACCTTAATTTGGATTTCTGGCGAGCGTTATTTTTGATGACCGGTCTTGACACATACTTTTATTAAAATTTTAAATGATCCAGTTGAGTTATGAGTGGTTTCCATACATTCCGAATCCCTATGCTCGGTTGACTCTACACGTCATTATCCAGAATATACGACGACTGTATAAACTTTCTCTTGCACCAATGTTCTTCTTTGCGGATAACTTCGGCTTCCGACCATGCGATGGTATGCTGATATTTCCATACGTGATCTGCCATTCCCCCCTTCGATGTTTTTCCTCGCTAGGTGTTTTTCTTATCTTCACCGATTCTGACATCAAGTGGCCTCTTAGTTTCCTTGTGAATGTGGGATGGCTTATGTTGGAGAAACTAAGAGGCCACTAAATGTCAGAATCCAAAATAAGAAAAATACCCAGCGAGGAGAAACATGAAAGTCGGAAATAGCAGATCGAATATGGACGAATCAGCATAGCATCGCATGGTCGGAAGCCGAAGTTATCCACAAAGAAGAACATTGGTATGAGATAAAGTTTATAGAGTCGGCATATATTCTAAATAATGACTTGGTTCAGTCCACCGAGCATAGAAATTCGGAATGTGTGGAAACCACTTATCACCCAACTAGATCAATTGACATTTCAATAAAAGTCGGTGACACGACCGGTCACAAAAATAATGCTCTCCAGAAAACCCAATTAAGGTCGGTGTTCCTGAAAAGTCCGAAATGAATTTTATTATTTTGGAATGGGTACGCTATCACATTCATTAACATTGAAGACCTGAGAGACCCTACCCGGAGCATAATTAATCTATAGCAAGTACATTAGTTGCATGCTAATGGCATAGATTCCTAATATAATAAGTACATTAGTTGCATGCTAATAGCACATATTGCTATATAATAAGTATCCGAGCTATCTTGTCGCATTCACACCCGTGATAACTACTGTTGTTGACTGTTGAAACGTCGTGACTCAAATACATGCAGATAATTAATTTTCTTTGTTTCTAGGGAATGGAAGTCCAGAAGAATTCTACTCTACACTTTTTGTTGCCTGATTCCGAACTTCTTGGTGACCTATGACCAATAACCGAAAATAAACTGATGTACCAATTCAGCATGTAGAAGCACACCTGTAAAATTCTGGAGCAATCCGTAATGATTTAAAACATTTTTGTACGCCAACTTCCGAAGATGTACCACAGTATCAAACACCTATGTTTTGACCTACCATCTCTCGATGGCCAATTTCTATGATTGATCGTGGTTTCAGAAATATTACACACAGTCTGTAATATTCAATTCATTGCAAAGGAAAATTATTTCGACGTATGTTTCGTTAATCAATCGTTCAAAAGGCGTTGATATATATGGCTCGAATGTAATTCGTGGTAAAGACAATGTATTCGCGTACACGAAACAATCATTAGACACCAATAGAATTAATTTGCTTTCAACTTTTTTGTAATTATCTGTTTTACATATGTACACACGAGTATTTATTTCTGCACCGAATTAATGAAACATTGATTTTCAGTTTTCCTCCAAATGCTATTATTTCGAAAAATTTATTGAAAATAAACTTTTTTACTTATTGAAAACGTCAAATCATATTAAACAACAGTAGTAAAATAATACGTTTATTTCAATATCCAAATATTACATCAATCCAATGCTCATGACATATCTGATCAAAATATAAGCAGAACTAGTAAAAGGTTAAACAAAAATTGTTCAAATTCGCATCATTCGATGTCCCAAATAATTTTTTTCTGTCATTTTGATATTAATTATACTAGTTATTACTAAAAAATATCTCGAAACGAAGGCATTTTAATTACTTAATCTTTCATATTGAGTCATATTAAAATTTCACAAATAAATAATTTGACCATAAAAATTATTAGGGTTCATTCGAAGTAAAGTAAGAGAAATATTGTGAATATCTGTTCATACCGAAATTGCTATACCTAATTAATATTAAATTATTCGCAAAGGTTATAAAACAATTTTAACAGCCAGACAAACTCTAATAATGAAACTAAACAATAATATTCCTGTTGAACAGCAAAAAAATATATTTTTCTGAGATCGCTCAAAAATGCGTACTTTTTCGGAGCAACTTCAAACCACAAAATACTCTAATCTAGTATTTCAGTCCGTTGCAACGAACTTTCAGGTATCGAAAACGATCCGGGAAAATTTTTGCCGGCGACTCAACAATACACAAACAGTGACAACGAACTTTCCCGTATCGAAAACGGTCCGAGAAAAATTTTGCCGGCATCTCAACAATAATGACATCAATCAAAAATTTTTATGCATTTATAAAAATTTCTTAATGTATGATAAGGTTGATTGCGATTTCAAAGTAGTAAAAGCACATTCCCAGGCTTCAATGCTTGTTGGCCTCTAAGCCGAGGCCAAAAATGTACATTGTCGTCCGGGAATGTAATGCCTTTACTACTAGATAAGACTATAATAATTCTTATCTAAATATTCAAGCACTGAGTAAGGTTTCAAATCAATTACTAACTTTAATAAAGGATTTAAAACTCTGCATATTTTTTCTTTCAGACTATAAGGCTCCTCTTTCAAATATTGTGATGGAACAGATTATACAATTGAACAGATTTTCTGAGTTTCCTCATGATCCACTAACTCAATATTTAAATTGTGTAAAAGATTTCGAACAAACTCTGCAGTGAAATGGTTTTCCGGTATGAGTTTTTTCATGTTTTGCAAGAAAAATTTTGGTTGGAAAACTTTTTGAACATACTTTGCAGTTGAATGTTTTTTCTCTAGTATGAATTGTCACATGCCTCACCAAGTCGCTACGTTGAATGAAAGATTGGGTACAGACTTTGCAGTGATAGCGTTTTTCACTAGATCCGGTAGAAAGAGTTTCTGAACAGACTTTGCCCTGGATTCTCGCATTATTCCTTTTATCCACTCGTATTGGGCGATATAGCTTTGTCTCGAAATCTGAAAAAAAAAACGAGAAGGATAGGCTTAAAATGTTTACCACGATGAACTGGCAATAAAATGTTGAAAAATGTTGGTGCAGGTAAACGTCCTTATAACTATAATTTTATACGACAGCTCCTAACCTAAATTGAAGGATTAATATTTCTCATCCGCTCAAAGCAAAGACTAAATTCACTGCAGTAAAAGAGCACTCAGATTTCCCAAAACTGAATAGACTTCTTCGTCGATGAAGTTGCTGCTTCTTGATTCTTCATAATTGCACAAATTCACTTGAAATACCGTATCCGCATATTCCGATTACATTCAGTTTTTGTCGCATGCTACCGGACTTTATTTTCCCACCATTTTTGTGATTTAATCGTGGTCGTTCAAGCTTCCTCCAAGAAGTCAGGAAGGCGTCTTTTGGAAAGCATTTCACGGGTTAGCTCAGAATCTCCCTGGACTCTCTGGCAACCTAAAACGCTCGACACCACCTTTATGTTAGTAGTGAATCATTGTAGGTTCCGAGTCACTCCCACATTTTTATGATATCATTTGACTTCGACCTTGGACTGCAAGAGTAAATAACAGAATGGAGTCTTATATAGTAATGAAACTCGTTACCAACACTCGAAAAACTGTCTTAGCGTACCTAAAGGAAAGAAATGACCGAGGCCGTTTGCAGCCAAGGCAGGATAATCTTGAGGTCGTTAATAGTATACTGTGCAACGAGTAAGAAAAGTAACTTTCCGCACATGTTAGACACTATAAGTTTTCTACAACTGCACAAATTTAAAGAATACAAGTAATGTAAATCAATATTTATTTTCATGGTTAGCAAAACTAAAATAACAATAAAGTATCCTACCTCTTAAGAGTTGAATAATTTATTTAAAATTGACTTAATAAAAATATCAAGATGAAACTCGGGTATTGAACCCGGACCGCCTGTGTGACATGCGGATTCACATTCCATTACTCCACGCAGCCCTTGATAATAATTTTTGTTCAAAAGTACATATACGTATCTGGCAGAACTTGAATCTTTAAACCGACTACAAAACGCTATGTTATTTCGAGGAAAAAGCAAAAGAAATTCAGAAAATAGTTTACTTCTTTAACAAAACACGAATAAAACCTGCCATAAGAATTTAAAATAAAAAACTTCTATAGGTAATCTGGCAGTTCTTGACAGCTGTGACAACTATTTAAAGGTGAACAGCAGCCAACTAGTTTTTGTCGATATTTGTTAATTCTCCATATAAATGTATGTGGTGTGGGCAAAGTGCCGTGAGAAATAATATTTCTCACAGTATGAGCAAAACATGGTTTTGAAAGTAAGTAAGCCATGAGATATAGGCTACTTTTCATAGCAGTGGTAGAAAAAAAGGTTTTGGACTTACTTTGCAGTCAAACGGTCTTTCTCTTGTAGACGTTCTCCTACGGTTCACCAAGTCTTTATGCCCGATAAAAGTTAACAGACGATGCAATGAAGAAGTTTTTGACAGAGTTCTTTCATTATCCACCAACGTACCACTTCTAGTAAAAGATTTTGAACAGGATTTACAGTAAAAAGATTTTTTTTCTACAGTATGAGTTCTCTCATGTCTCGCACAGTTGGAATGTTGAATAAAATATTTCGAACATACTTTGCACTGATAAGGTTTCTCTCCGGTGTGAATTCTTCTATGTGATATGAGATGAGATCCACAAGAAAAAGATTTTGAACAGACAATACAGTAAAACGGTTTTTCTCCGGTATGCGTTCTCTCATGTCTAACCAAGTCGCCACGTTTACTAAAAGATTTGGAACAAAATTTGCAGTTGAATGGTTTTTCTCCGGTGTGAATTTTTTCGTGTGTTGAAAGTTTAGATTTATAAAGAAAAGTTTTAGCACAGAATTTGCAGTGAAATGATTTTTTTACGAAATGACTTTTTTTGTGGTTTCCAAAACTAGCTTTGGTAGAAAAACATTTTGAACAGACTTGGCACTGGAGTGTCGCCTCAATCGTTTCATCCACTTGTTTTGGACAATCTGGAAAAAACAAGAAGGGATGTCTGAAAATGTTTATATCACGATCAAATTGATCGAAACCAATTTATTTGTTAAATAAAACAAGTACTTGGAAGAGAAGAACGTTCTATAACTACGAGTATCTCGTATAATTTTGTATCAAAGTTCATACAGCTTGTATTATGAATACAATTCATCTAGACTTCCATTGTCTAGAAATGAAGAAAATTAATTCCCTGCAACTGAATAAATCATTAACAGTTGACAAATATAAAATGTTGACATTGAAAGTGTTTATCATTATGGCTCAAAATATTCAAGTAATGTACATTAAACAAAGATACAACTGCTTCTAAATAACACATGAAAACATTTTAAAAATCGTGGTAAAATAGGCATATGATTGCGGGCGTAGGCCTTTTCAACACCAAATACCTGCCATTTTTAATCCTGTAGTCCTATTCGACACCAAGCGTTGAGGTTCTGGATAAAGGCGTAGGCCTTTTCGACACCAAATACTTACCTCAGATGCTATATTTTTAGGTTAAATAAAATTTGAGTTTCAGATTGAATATCTATTCAAGTTTATGTACATATATCCTTACATACTACAAATACTTATTCAAGTTTATGTACATTTATCCTTACATACTACAAATATTTATTCAAGTTTTGAGTGCATGGAAATTTAATACGTACATTTTGCGAAGTAATTATTTAGTATAATTGAACCAGAACGAACTAACCTTACGTAGACATTTGAGTGTGTGGAAATTGAACACATACATTTTAATTGGGTGTACGAAACAAGAAGGCAAATCATGAATTATTGTCATTAGAATATGAATAGGAACAGAAATAATAATTATTAATATTTTTTTGTGTCCCACCTGATTACAGTTGTTAAGGCATGGTCTTGAAAAGGCCTGTCGGATTAGAGAGAACCTTCTGCAGAGTTTGGTACCTGACAAGTTTGGTGTCGAAAAGGCACCCGCCGATGATTGCATATACAGGGTGTAATCTATCCTCTTGCACTCCCGTGAAGGACGCATGTATAATGCCATTTTATAACGAATGGCATGTGAGAAAATTTCGAAAAAAAATTGTGGAAAGTTTAAATTGTGGTGGAAAAGTCGAGGAAATTTTGGGAACCGCTGTCCGCTGAATGTCAGCTGACCGGAGCAGAGCCGCAGTAATTTCGAACAGCGGTGTCCAAGATTTTTCGAATTTTCCAACAAATCTTATAATTTCCACATTTGTTTTTCGAATTTTGCATAACTGCCATTCGTTATAAAATGGTATTATACACCCGTCATACCTCTACATAACAGTTTTGAAAATAATAATAATAATAATGGCTTGACAGGATGGTGTCTTGAATATCCTGGTCTACCGTAGTCGCGTGATGGGTATAGAGGTCCCTGACACTAGATGCCGAGCCGTGGGGTGCCTGAGACACTTATGCATTTGCTGTCAGCATGTCCAGTATATGCGGTCTCAGGCTATATCCACAGGCATAACACGGCTCTACACGAGAACGAGTGTCGTAGATGGTAGTACAACACTCGTACGGTATAGACGAGACACCGGTGTTGCCTTATGCCCCAGGGGATATTGAGTCCGTTGTGGAGAATCATATTGATGCCGGAGAGACGTACACTTACCTAGGGGTGGAACAGCGGCGTTCCCAAGAGGTAACCACTATTAAAAACTCTCTACGCGGCAAGTATCAGCACAAACTCCAACAGATCTGGTCATCAGAACTGTCGGGAAAGAACAAAGTTGCTGCAACTAATATGCTTACCGTTCCGATCTCACTCTACTCCTTTGGAGTGGTGAAATGGACTCAAGACGAGCTGCGACAACTCGACGTGACACCGGTGAGACGTGCCGAACCTATTGGAAGTACTCATTCCCCACCCTCAGGCAAATACAAGCAAATAAGCTTGATGTAGTTCTCCTCGACCATCAAAGTAGGATGATATTCGTCATAGAGCTTTGGTCCGAAAAGAGGAGGAAAAACGGACCAATATCGAGAATTACTCTTCGAACTCCGCAGGCTCTACCCAACCAATTCTGTTAAGATGGTGCTTCTGATTATAGGGTTCCTTGGTGGAATGATGGACACGATGTTCTCTAAACTAAAAATCATACCGGCTTGCCGTGATGAGGCAGAAATCTTAGTAAGACGAATGCAGAAGACTGTCATCCTTGGATTACTCAGTCCGCTCAGGGCACATGATTCTCGGACCCAGTAGTTGCTCACCTCACGGGCGTGGGAAGTGACTATCTGAGTAAATGGCACCAGCGCGCCCTCCAGATGTGTTGGAGCTCCGGAGACAGGGCCCGACTGGTATATTCCAAACGAGTGTAGTGCGAAAAGTTTCATCATATAGCTCAATTATTATGAACGGAGTTGAATATGACACTGATATGACCAGATATGCTATTTTGCATATTTTGATTGAAAGAGTTCAATGAGTAATGAGAGGAACTTTATAGGTCTGGAGGTAATTAACAGGACTACTTGTTTTCTTAATTGGCCATACTCAAGCGTGGTAATGGGTAGGGGCCCTTATTATTTGTATTCTTTTAGAATTGACCTGTTATTAATTAATGTTTTATATACATCCTTAAATTCTACGATGTTGGCTTGGATAAATAGGTTCTCTTCTGGAAAAAGATCGCCGCTTCTACGTTCAAGTAGATAGACTCCATATGATCTCACCCTTATCACCAACACATACATGGAATGGTTCGAAAGCTTGGCCATTAATGAAACCAAACATAAACCTCAACTTTGGTTTGGGTACGTTGATGATACGTTCATAATATAGGATCATGAAGAGTAACAACTCCAAAACTTCCTGGAAGATATCAATACAATCAGAAAGACCATTAAATTCACCACGGAAAAAGAAGATAAATTTTTTTTAATAATTTACCAACAAAAAACATCGTTCTGCAGAAAAAAAACCCTTACCGGGCAATACTTGAGCTTCGATCCAAACCACGCAACATCGACTGAAAAAGGATTCGTATAATGGCAAGGACAATATGCAGCAACGAAGAACAATGGAAATTGAACTCACCAACATAAGGAGAGACGTGAAACAGAAGGAGTAACTAGATAGACTTCTGGTAGACTTTCTGAAACAAGGCAACAGGACCAAGAAGCAACAACCAAGCCCTGTTGTTCTCTTACCATACATAAGCGGCGTATTAGAGAGACTAAGAAAAATCGGAATGAGTTCAACGTCAAAAGTTGAGCTTGAGTCAAGCGAATATTCATAAAAGAGCGCATACCAAATTCCATGCGAATGAGGTGGCCGCTAAATCGGTGAAACCAAAAGACCGCTCAGATTGATAAACACAAACGCTGGACTCAACGGGGAGAGTCGTCAAAGTTGTATAATAAGTATCCGCGATATTTTGTCCCATTTACACACTTGATAACGAAAGTAGATGTTAACTGTTGAAACGTTTCCAGACAATAAGTACATGTAAGAGATGAACGGTCTACAACTACGATATCGTAATTGTTTTTATGAAAGTTTATATAGCTTGCATTATGATTGTAGTTGGATGAGGTATCACAACCTAGCAAGAAAATCAACTATCATTTGCAGGTAATAATGAAGGGTTATAAGAAATACCCTTCATCCCCTTCAAAACCAAAGAAAACAGTTATCGAAATGCGCATCAAGGAATTGAATTACTTGTATGATAAAGGAGGAAAATACTTCTTGTTCACATTGAATGACACACATAAAACTCATTATACCCCGAAACGTATGTAGAGGGAAAAATTCTAATCATATATCGTATAGCCCAATGGTTTTTCACCTAGTTGTATACAGATTAAGAGTTACATAGTATTCCCCTTATAACGATTCAAAGGCTTCAACCAAAAGGGCCCCGCACTTCTCTTATGGAAATTGGCGTTCTGTCAAATTTTACAATTTTTCCAATATTGTAGTACTCGATCTACTGATCAAAAGTGTTGAAATTGATTGAGAAATACCCACTTTTACTTCAAGCGTATCTTGAAACAGAATTAAATTAACTTAATTTTTTCTCAAGAAACAATTTATTTCATTCCCGTGTAGCAACTTGATAGACAAATGTGATCAAGTCATTACGAATACAGGATTATCCGCAATTGCATGCATGCTCAATTTTGAAAGTATAAAATATTACAGTTTCTGAGTGAGAAGGTTCGCAAAATGATCTTTTTTACTAAGTACATTGTTTTTATATCGTACAATACTGAAATTACGATAATATATACTGGGTGATCCATTTATATAGAAACTATTCACAGTGGGGTTCAAGAGGACACCCGGTATTTTTGGGCTCCAAAATATACAGGGTGATTCAGTCATGAAAAAAAAATTTACCTCATAAAAATTTACGAAAACCACCTTTTGTTTCATCAACATTAAGTCCGTTGAGGTAGGAGTTTTTTTTCACCACTGTAGTTAATAATGCAAACATCAATACGGCTGAGAGTTTTCATCCACTTTCTATGAACAGATTTTTTTTAATGTAGCAATATGAAAATCAATAATTCGCAATTCTGACTGGAATCAAGTGAAAACACACTCTTGAATAATCGAAAACTAATGTAGTTTAAAAAACACTACAAGAATCCTAACTTTTTTTTTAATGAAACTTATAATTGAAAAATGTTTGCGTCCAAGATAGGATTAACCAGCAGTGTAGGTATTGAAATAGTGTTTCCGAGATCATTTCTTGAAGATGTGAAAAGTGGTGAAATATTCGTAATTCATTGATAATTTTCGGAATCACGTCAGAAATGAACGAAAGTGAATATCATTCAAAATATCGACAAAATTTGCAATTAAACTGCAAAATAAACTGTTTGTCAAACAGAGCAACTTTTTCTGCGATGAAACAAAAAAAATGTATTCAATAAGTTATTTTGTGTCCGGAACCATAATTTTGAAATCATGGCATTTCGTGTCAAATACATTACATTGATGAGGTTCAACATTCTCACCAGCAGTAAGTTAGCAATATCTATGTACACTTTATCTTTCTACAATATGGGGTATTTTCTGTTCGAATTGAAACCAATATTATTTGGTACGAATCTTTGCAACAAATATGTCTCCACATCTGACATTATCAAGCTAGCTGCTTGTCTAGAAGGATAATCGAACAAGAATTTCAAAAACCCATCTGAAACACCATGTCTGATTTTAAGATAAAAAGTCAGTGAATCGAATCTTTCTTCTTGATACGCATTCTGTTTCCGCGTTGCTCGATTAAATCACAAAATCCATAGATGTACTTTAGAAATCGACATCAGAGCTTTAAACTCTTGTGTGAACCTATCAATATTATGTTCCCAGTTTCGGTTTCCAGAAATTCTTGAGCGAACAGCCAATTTTTTTTTGTTTACAGTCCTAATAATATACTTCTCAAACAATTGTGATTACATTTCTTTCATGGCGAACAAGTTTTATAATTTCTGGTTCGATTCAATTTGAAATTGGTATGTGGAGATTTCAAGGTCGTGAATGGATTGATTTTATTTAAAATCAACGAATTCGAAATTACAGGTATTTTTTTTTATCTGAGGAGTGAGTTGAATAGAAGGCGAGCAGTTGCAACGTATAAGGAACAAGGCATTTGCAAAATTTTATTGTTTTGTTTCCAAAATATTTGAAAAAATTCAATATTTACAATATTCACTTTTGATTTCTGACGTTATTCCGAAGATTAAACTAATCCCGGATACTTCACCACTTATCCTATATCAAAAAAATTATATCCGAAATACCATTTCAAAATACCTACACTGCTGTTCAATCCTGCCTTGGCCACTGTGTTTATTATTACACAAGTAAACGTAAATATTTTTTCATTTAAAACTTCATCGAACCACAAGTTAGGATTCTTGTAGTGTTATTTACTAGTAGTTTTCGATTATTCAACAGTTTGTTTTTACTTGATTTCAGTCAGAATTGCGAATTATTAAATTTCATATTGGCAGCTACATCTGGTCATAGAAAGTGGATAACAACTTTCAGCCGTATTGATGTTTGCATATCAAGTACAGTAGTGGACAAAAAACACTCCTACCTCAACGGAGTTAATGTTGAAATAGAGGGGGATGAAAAAAAAAAGGAGTTTTCGTGAATTTTTAATAGGTCGACAGTTTTTTTCATCCTATATTCTTCGGAGCTTATGATGATATATTCTGGTAACCCAAATATACTGGGTGTCCACTTAACCTACATTGTGAATAGTTTCTATCGAGGTTTCTATAATTATGGACCCAGCATAAATTATCGACATTTCAGTTTTTTCATGTGAAAACAAGGTATAGTAAAAAATATCGTTTTGCGAACTTTCTTGCTAAGGAACTGTCATATTTTATACTTTCAAAATTAGGCATTCAATTTCGGATAACACTGTATTCGTAAAGATTTTTGGCCACATTTGTCTATGGAGTTTCTACGTGGGAATGAAATAAAATATTTCTTGAGAAAAACTGAAGTTCATTTGATTCTGATTCGAAATACGCTAGAACATCCTGTATCTACTAGTCATAGGATTGAGTTGGGGCTATTGATCAGTAGATGACTTCTACAATATACATAAAAAACTGGAACATTTGACAGAACGCCAATTTCCATAGGAGAAGCACGGGGTCCTTTGTAATGGACGTTGTCTCCTCTGGATTCATTATCATTATCTAGTCTGTGAACAAATAGTATAATTAAATTAATTTATTACGTGTTTGCAAGATCAGATCTAGTCGGAAAAAATCAAGAACATTCTTCGTAGTCAAATGATTTCTCCTTGATATGAGTTTTCTTCTCGTGGCGCTTGAGACTAGATTTTGTAGAAAAAGTTTTAGAACAGCATGTGCAGATGATTGGATTTTTATAAGTATGAATTATCTCATGTTCGACCAACTCAACACGTTGAATAAAAGATTTTGGACATAATTTACAGTGAAACTGTTTTTCTTCAGTATGAATACCCTCATGTCTCGCTAGGTTGGAACATGTAATAAAACTTTTTGAACATACTTTGCACTGAAAGGGTTTTTCTCCGGTATGAATTCTTTCATGAATTACAAGCCTACTACGACGAGGAAAAGATTTGGAACAGAATTTGCACAGAAATGTATGCTTTATTTTGTGGTGTGCAAGATGAGATCTGGTAGAAAAATATTCTGAACAAATTTTGCAGGCAAACGGTTTTTCTCTGTTATGCATTCTCTCATGGACCACCAAGGATGCTTTCCTGATAAAAGACGTTGAGCAGACGATACAGTGAAAAGGCCTTTCTCTGGTATGAGTTATTTCGTGTTCTGTAAGTTTAGATTTATAAAGAAAAGTTTTAGCGCATAATTTGCAGTGAAATGTTTTCTTTTCGGTATGCGTTATTATGTGCTGTGCAAGATGAGATCTGGTAGAAAAAGGTTTTGAACAGACTTCGCAGACATAGGGTTTTTCTCTAGTATGAATTATTTCGTGTGCTGTGAGTCTACTTTCATAAAAGAAAGTTTTAGCACAGACGTTGCAATGGAATGTTTTTTTTCTGGTATGCGTTACTTTGTGTTGTACAAGATGAGATCTGGTAGAAAAAGATTTTGAACAGACTTGGCACTGGAATGATGGCTCATACGTTTCATCCACTCGTTTTGGGCGACATAGCTTGGTCCCGCAACCTGGAAAAAAACGTAGACTCAAAATGTTTATTCATCATGATGAACTGGATTGTAACCAATTTATTTAATAAATGAAACGAGTACTTGTAAGAGATGAACTTCCTACAACTACGAGTATGGTAAAATTTGGTATGCAAGTTCATACAGCTTGTATTTTTATTTTAATGGGTCTTGGTGGCGTGCAGGTAGTGTTCCCGCTTGATATGACAAGGTGCACGGGTTCGAATCGCCGCGTCGACACCAACGTCGTGCATGGTATCACACGTTATACGGTACGGGCTGAATCTTCCCTAGCTTGCTCGTAAAACTAAAAGGTTGTAAGATATGCCCCCATTTCCTTAGAAAACAAAGAAACAAGTCGCTGTGAACAACAGAAGTAATATCGACCAACTCTATGGTCGTGCCAAACACCTCAGACAACTATCAGTTTGTTGATTGTTGAGCTGTTTCTATCAATCTTGCAAGGTTAATAGTTTTATGTCAAGAATTCAGTAATGATAACAAGAAGTAATTTCCCCTTTACCATACAAGTAATTCTTTTTCTAGATGCGCATTTTCAACTAAGTTATTTACTTAGTTATATACTTCTTGTTCTCATTGAGTGACACCACATGCGTCCAATATCCCATTTTCGAAAGAATTACGGAAGTTACGGGAGTGCTATCAAGAGAAGTAAGACACATTTGGAAAAATGTATCCGCACACACGAACGTACGTGTGGATAAAAGCATCTTTCCGTAAGACTAAAGCGCGATATACGTTAGTTTCCTATGTGGTCGTAGGAGTTTTGCGAGTTTTGTTATGAATTTTTTCGTGCAGTCTGAGACTAGATTTTGAAGTAAAAGTTTTCGAACAGAATGTGCAGCTGAATGGTTTTTCCCCGGTATGAGTTCTTTCATGATCCTCCAACGCAGAACGTTGAATATAAGATTTCGAACAAAATTTACAGTCATAAGGTTTTTCTCCAGTATGGAGTTTCTTATGTCTCCACAAGTTGGAATGTTGATTAAAATATTTGAAACACACTTCGCACTGAAAAGGTTTTTCTCCATTGTGAATTCTTTCATGAATTAAGAGACCACTATAACGAGGAAAAGATTTCGAACAGACTTTGCAGGGAAACGGTTTTTCTTTGGAATGCGTTTTCTCATGCACAACCAAATCACCTTGCCTGATGAAAGATGCTGAGCAGACGGTGCAGTGAAAAGGTCTTTCACCGGTATGAATTTTTTCATGTGCTATAAGTTTATTGCTATGAATAAATGATTTGAGACAAGTTTTGCATTGAAATGGTTTGTGTCTGGTATGAATTCTTTTGTGGTGTAGTGTAAGACTGGTACGATGAGGAAAAGCTTTTGAACAGACTTCGCATTGATACGGTTTTTCTGTGGTATGAGTTCTTTCATGGGCCATCAAATCTCTTTGCATGAGAAAAGATGCTGAACATACGATGCAGTGAAAAGATTTTTTTCCGGTGTGAATTCTTGCGTGTGCTGTAAGTTTGGATACATAAAGAAAAGATTTTGAACAAATTTGGCATTGAAATGGTTTTTGTTCATAATGAGTTTTTCTGTGGTGTTGTGCAAGACTAGATCTGGTAGGAAAAGATTCCGAACAGGCTTGGCACTGGAATGTCACCTCACTGGTTTCATCCGCTCGTTTTGGGCGATATAGTTTTGTCCTGCAACCTGAAAAAAAAACGAGGAGATAGGCTTAAAATTTTTCATCACAATTAACTAGATTGTTACCAATTCAGTTGTTAATAAAACAAGTACTTGAAAGAGATGATGATAGAGTTCGTATTATTGTAGTTGGATGAAGTGAATCAAACCTATTAAAAACATCAACCAGTGTTTGAAGGTAATATTGAAAGGTTATGTCCCTCATCCGCTTCGCAAGCAAAGAAAGAAATCGATGTGCCAACAGAATTCATTTTTCCCGAAACTGACTGGATTTCTTCGCCCATGCGATCGCTTTTTTTGGTTCTGCACCGCGTTTGCTTCAATTTTTCATGGCACAAATTCGCACAAATTCACTAAAATTCCCTCAACCAGAATATTTCGATTAAATTCAGTACGCGTTGCAAAATGCCGAACTTCTCTTCTTTATTATTTGTGAATATTTTCGGCTATTATGCTATTGTGTTGTTTCCGCAAAAATCAGAAAAATTGACTATGCACTTTGAAGTAATTGTAAGAATTACTCCTGCTGCTCACTTTGGTTCTCCCACACTAATCCGCCATTTTTGTCTCTAGGGGGTAGACTGAGTTTAGTACGGAAATTATTTAATGTTTTAAATTTTCAAATTTCAGTTTGACCCTTGACCGAACCTTAGATTAGTCAGAACAAAAAAATCCGTATCTCTTAACGGAATATAGAATTGATCGAACCTCGAATTGGTCAGAACAACAAAATGAGTAGATAATCATTTAACTTTGGATTCCATGATTCGTTTCAAATTAAGTTTCAACTAGTGACTGTAGATGTCCCAACCACTTTTCATTATAACTGCTTGTGCTGTAAGGTATTAATTCGTGCATTCGTTTTGATTTCGAGAGATTCCATGAGGCTGTCATGACGAGTTTTAACGAAACAGCTGTCGGCGGATGATGGAATTCTCGGACTAAAATCGAAAACGCTCTTTTCACGTTTCAACTCACTGTAGTATTTACACCTTCAGTGTTTAGCAAAAGTGATCATAAATTGTTGGTTACATTTGTCGAGTACAGAACACTCCTTAAAACGTTACAACAGTAAAAATATAACTGTGAATACTGTTAATAATAAAATAGTAATTTATGAATTTTAATATAATTAAATTTAAAGTTCAAAATTCTGTTAGAAAATTATGTCGCTATTATACGTTATAGCCGTAGAAAAAATATAGTGTTCAACTTGCACGAAATGTTCATTTCGTTCTACAGTTTCGGCTTTTAATATGAAAATTCACTTTAGATGAATGGGAGTGAAAATGGTACTTCACAATTTACACACCAACATGTAATGCTAACAGCTGTTTCGATAAACTGTGCCATCTTCTGAGCGAGTTATAAACTAATGCAGGGTGTCCCAAAACTCTACGTCATCCTTTGGAGGGCTGATAGTCGAGCTCATGACTGAACAGAATATCACAATATGACCTTATTATTATATTGATAGTTTTAGAGATATTGGCACGTTTATGAATTTCGTGAAAATCGAAATCTTTAATCAGTATTTCAAGTGTCGCAAATACAAAACTTTAATAACCCTTCCATTAATTACAATCCAAAATAAAAATACTGGTGCACCTTTGGAAAAAACATATTTGCCCGTTTCACGAGTTAATTTATTTATTAGCTTATTATTATTATTATTATTATTATTATTATTATTATTATTATTATTATTAATTTACCAAGTGTTTTCAATAGAATTCCTAATTATTGAAATAATTTCACAATCAGCTCCTATTGCAGTAAACTAGCAATATATGTTTTCCTCAAGTGAAAGACAATGAATGTTGTATCATGTTAAAAACTATACCAAATGAGCATTTTTTAAAAAAAACTTGCCAAGTTCGCGTGGTGATTTTGTTTACAGAATGAGGAGTCTAAGAAAGCTAATGAAATAAAATAAATTCGTGAATCGGGCAAATATGTTTATTTTTCTTCCAAAGGTATTGCACCAATATTTTTATTTTGGATTGTAATCAATAGAAGGGTTATTAAAGGATGCATAAAAAAAAACTATGGAAGTTTTGTATCTGCGGCACTCGAAATACTGATCAAAGGTTTCCATTTTCACGAATTTCATAAAAGTGCCAATATCTCCAAACCTATCAATATTTTACTAAAGTCATATTGTGACATTTTGACCAGTCATGAACTGGACTATCAGCCCCCCAAAGGATGACGTTGAGTTTTGGGACACCCTGTATAATGTCAGTTATACAATACACTATTTTGTAGTATGAGTTTTCTCGTGCTGCATGAGACTCGTTTTTCTAGAAAAAGGTTTTGAACAGGATTTGCAGGGGAAAGGTTTTTGTCCAGTATGAATTCTCTCATATCACCGAGTTAATCTACGTCGACTGAAATATTTGAAACAAACTTTGCACTGAAAAGATTTCGTGTCGTAAGTTGAGATCTACTACAAAAAGGTTTCGAGCAAACTTTGCAGTCAAACGGTTTTTCCTTGGTTTTTCTGCCATGGGACACGAAGTCGCAATGTTTGATGAAAGATTTCGAACAGACGAGGCAGTGAAAGGGTTTTTCTCCGTCATGAGCTCTCGTATGTGCCATAAAGTCGGAATTGTAATAAAAGACTTGAGACAGACTTTAAATTGATATAATTTTTCTCCGGCATAAGTTTTGTGATGTCTTGCAAGACGAAATCTAGTACGAAAAGGTTTGGAACAAACGTTGCACTTGCATGGTTTTTCTCGTGTATGAGTTCTCTCATGGTTCAACAAGTCGCCAAAATGAGTGTGCAATTTGGAACATACTCCGCAGTGAAAATGTTTTCCTCCTCCGGTATGAGCTACTCTGTGCTGTGCAAGATATCTGGTCGAAAATGGTTTCAAACAGATTTGGTACTGGAATGTAAAAAAACAAGAGGGTATGGCCAAATTTTTTACTATGGTGAACTAAACTGTGATCACTTTTTTTATAAAGCAGCACTGTTAATTTGAACCAAACAGTGAATGGCGGACGACTCATCCTGGTCAGCGTACAGAACTATTGATTTATTCTACCACTATAATTAAATGAAAAACTCTTGCCCCATTCAGGATTCGATCCAAGGAACTTCGGCTCATGTGTCATCCATATCGTCGCTGCTTTCTAGGTTTTGTGCCGATTCTTCATCGCAGCACAAATTCCGGACTATTGTCTACGAATTTTTTGATTTTTTCGCTAAGGAAGGCATCTTTTTGAGGGCATTTCAGGAGACCAGCAAGATATGAATCAAGTTCCGAATAATGGCCCCATGGTTTATTTATTGTAGCACATTTGTAGTAGATAAAGACCGCTTCTGGAACAACCGCCCCCCTCGTTGTAGAATGTCATATGACCTCGACCTTGCAATGGGTAAATGACTGAGTAATGAAATCATCAAGGTATGTATGAGGCAAATATCTCACAAAACAAAACTACTTTCCTGGCTGATACTACGAAGGACACTGAACTGCATCTAACAGATATATGTGCGCTATGTCCTTCAAGAGCTTCTTGTAATATTTTATCAACTTATAACGGTTTTGTTGTATACCGAGCAAAATAATCACCAGTTCAGTATTTGATATCCTTGTCTCGAGCTGAAGATATAGCTAACTATAATTGCACGGATGGAGTGACTATGATAAGAGAGCTATCTGTCAGTGGTAGTTAAACATTTCTGTCAGAAAGTGGAATCATGTCTTGTCTTGGACAGAAGTGTCATTCGGATCAGGCGAAATTATTCGCTTTATTTATGTCACTTTCCAGCAAAATTTTCGGACATCGTTGAATATTAGCGTAAAATTACAAATATTTCAAAAAGTCGACTTTTATTATAAGGCAAATACCTTTTGACTCGGTTGTTTTAGTATTCGAATGGGAAACTTGCACAAACATTAAATTAAAAAAAAACACACAGAAACGTAAGCTTACACTATTAAAAGAACCACTGTTCAAGACAAAAGTCATAACTCAACTAATAGTTATTTATGGTACTAGTGTGTTATGTTGAAAATAAGTCGCGCGAGGTATAAATTCTCAAGTGACTTAGGAAACATAACACACGACTGGCATACAATGTTTTATCCAACAAGTGGAAGAAATCGTTTTTTATGAGATAATAATAAGTTTTAAATATGAAAGTGAGTTATAATCCATAACTCAGTAGTGAGTTATAACATTAACATACTAGTGTGTTATTTGAGAGTTTACTTGTCTAAAATGACATTAATAATGACAGTCATAACTGTCATGTGTTGGATAAAGTATATAATCAGACCTGCCTTATTAATATCTTACAATTAATTATTATGAATTAACTAATTACCCGATGGTCAGGTCAACAAGTAAAATAACACCCAAGCATGCCAATAATAGGTATTCCTTTACCGTTATCAACTGAAACAGTGTAGAATTTAATGGACCACTACCATTATGAGCAAAGATTTCAATTCGTTCTTGTGAATAGCCATACTTCCATAACAATCTAATTTTCAATCATTAAATGGTTTCACTAATTTTAAATTTTCAATGTTAATTTTATAGTGAGTTTCTAGTGAATGATCAGCAATACTCTATTTACTTTCTCACAAATATTTAACATGGACTAAATGTTCGCGAAAACGAGTATTCGCAGATCTCTTGGTTTGGTCGTAAATTCCCGATATTTCAGAAGTTGGGATTTTGTCTTTCAGATTACCACATTACATTTAGAGATTGATAGTACTGCTATGTACAAGCTGAAAGTATGCGTATGCGGAATATAGAATTTAGATATTTCGTAAGCCGTGTATCGTGTGTAATTTTTATGATTTTTTTGAGGTCGATTTTGTGTGGTTATTTGTCTCGAGGATATTTTGAATTTTTTTTTTTTTTTCAGTAAATTATCTATTATATTTGAAGAATACCCGTTATTAATGCCTATTTCCTTGATGGTTGTTATTTCTTTCTGAAAACGTTCAGCACTAAGTGGAAAATTCAAAGCTCTATGAACAAGAAAATTTAAGCTGGCCATCTTATGCTGAAAAAAAAAATTATAAAAATTAAATTCCATCTCCAACGTAAATGCAAATACTAAATTCAAACTATTCAAGAAATGTTCTATATTTTGGATTTATAAGTACGTACCATTTTTTGAGATTTAGTTAACATAAGGTCCTTGCCCAATAAATTTTCCATTCGGTTAAAATTTGTTATTCTATCCATAATCTCATTGCTTGTAAATCGGTAAAATATGCACGGAATACCGTTAAATATTAGTTATAAGGACGAAATCAGTCAATAATATAAGACGTTACATTGCGGTGTCGATACTTTAGATACTGCATTTGAAATATAACAGGAAACTTTGAAAAAAAATAGAATTGGCTGAACAAAAGCGCGCTAAACCGAAAGTTATAACTTTGCATAATACATTTGGGCGAGAGAATTAGATCGAATCAGGTGTTGTCGAGTGAACTTCAACGAGGAAAGTTTCGAGGATCCGCAAATTAAAAAGAAAAAGCCGGTTTTTGGCAATTGGACCAAACTGCTTTTTCCTCGGTCGTCGTAATGGAAGATTCTATAGTGAGAGTTTTGAACTGCGGGCAAGTAATAACAATATGGAGGCATTGAGCGTAGATCGGTGATGGCATTCCATTCAGTCATTGAAGTTGATAGCCAGTGTGGGTAAGGGCTTGACCTTTCTGGGCCCTGCTGAAGTCATCTCTGAAGGGACTTGGTAGTGTTAAGGTTTGGTCGTGTTTCAACGGTAAGGCTTATATATTCTAAATTATTATTTATTCCAATTATTATATTTTCATCTTCGAGTTTAAATAGTGGATGATTTAATTAATCCAACAACTCTAAATAGTGCTACCATTTGTATTTACCTCCAAGTTCGAATTTTAGTATAAGAGGAGCCGCCCCATATAGACAAGTGGCGAACACTGTATGCGGTATATGCGACAATCCAATTCATACCCTAAAAAATCCCATAAGCAGCGGTGTTTTTGTCATTATGACTGCGAAAAAAGTGTATCCTAACTTTTCCAGCGAAAAGCGGAACCCAACGTTTGAAAGCGTCTGATTCTAGTAGGTCTTCATCGTCGGCCTCTAGTAACCCTGACATGACAACCAAAACTGTGAACAAATTTTACGTATTCATTGAATTGTCTTACCGAATTACACTCAAGCTTTTTTTTTGGTCGAAGTAAACTTGACATTTTCATGAGAATTTTGATGCCTGTAGGAAATTTAAATCAAAAACCTACCAGGCAGTTTTTTCCTTAAATTGCCAGGCATCAAAATTCTCATTAAAATGTCGAAGTTTAGTTCGACAAAAAAAAAACTCTAGTGTAATTATCACAGATCAGGTGTTGAAGGAGGTTTTCGATGATCGGATTAAGACAGTTAATGGTTGGGCGTAAAGAGAGGATTCAAGAGCGGTACGTGGTTAAACCCACGTGGGAAATTAGCAAATTTTCTCATAATAATGAACATGCTAAAATAGATTTTCTTTTTTTATTTCAAATCAAGGAATTTTTATTCTTATTCTGATTGGAGAATTCTTAGTCTAAGAATATGTAAGCTGATGAGTTATCAGATGACGTTAGCGAACCACTCTCAGATTTCCACAAGCAAGCACTTTGGACAAACTATTCAGTAGAAAACTGAGTAAATATAGTAGCACTTGGCCTATGGAACAGCAAGAATGTTGCGCTCAGATGGCAGCCATTTATATGATGTAAATAGGTATTCTTCATTTTCCAAGGAAAGAGACAAGAAAAACAGTAAACCATAAACTTGAAGCTACTTACCAGATTCGAATTTTTATATGAACCACACAAAATTAGCACGTTGCACCTTCCACAAGATTTCCACGTACACAAACTTTTTAGAGCTTTCAATGCCTAGAACCAGTAGGGTGAACAGGTTCAATGAAATTTTGCTAACATACAGCCATTACAAGATTGATAACGAAATCATTCGCAAGAGAGCCATTCAATTGTTGTTAGTTTTTGCTTGAGTTAGATTTTTGACATTTGAAACGAATATATAATTCCTTAGAACCCATAATTTCCATGAAAAAACAATTGAATATTACTTCCGGTTTTAGTGGAAATATACCTAGTTAGAGAGTTTTAAATGGAACCCTGCAGATAATTTTACGCCATTTGACAAAGTGAAAAATTCCTTTTTCAATGGCATATTACAAGTAGACAAATGACACTAAGGTAAAACACGATTCAAATTTCAAGCGAATGTAGTACATTAAAAAGATACTGTGTATCGAAACATGTCGCAAAGACAATAAATTTTGTGGAAATTTTAATCGTGTTTTACCTTAGTGTCATAACTATGAATTTCCATCAAGTAACGGTCACGTCAATCCAAAAAAAAAACAGGTAAACATATATTTTCAAAATGTCGGCGCAGGAGATATTTTTACTAAAATTAATATGGCAGCAATGTGATCTGTGATCGAAATTTCATCAAGCAACCTAATAAAACAGCAAATAAGCGATGCACTTTGATTAGATTTTGATGAGACATGCAAAAATTTTGATTCATCGCCGATCAGGATTCCTTTCAGTAATTTTCTCTAAAATTTTAAATATATAAGTCAGTATCTACAAATACTTGACACACTACGCCTCTCGTTTTTATTTTCAATCCAAAAATCATTGAAAGTTATCGTTTTCATTGCACCTAAATAAATACGTATGATTTTTCAATTGAAAATTAAATCCATAGAAGTGTGTCAAGCATGTATCTGTAGATACCGACAGATGTTTGAAATGTTCGAGAAAATTTAAGAGAATGTCATTTAAAAACAAATGTTTCAAAGTACTTCGTTTCTCTGACGGGTGTGAAGTTGTCCACATCCACAAATGTACACTGAGAAAAATTTTAAAAAAATCATAGAAGGCACAAATGGCTTTGTACACGTTTCTGCCCGGAATATGTTATGAGAAATGCTCTTTTCTTTATCCCTCATACCACGTAGGAGTTTTCCAGGCCGTCCAAGGGGGTAGAATGGGGGGAAATTTCCGAAAAAAAAATAAGTATTTTTTGTTTTTTTCACATTTCTTCTTATTTTTCATGAGTGTTTCACCCCCATTCTACCCCCTTGGAGGGCTTGGAAAACTCCTACGTGGTATGAGGGATAAAGAAAAGAGCATTTCTCATAACATATTCCGAGCAGAATCGGCTACAAAGCCATTTGTGCCTTCTATGATTTTTTTTCGGAAATTCACCCCCATTCTATCCCCTTGGACGGCCTGGAAAACTCTTACGTGGTATCAGGGATAAAGGAAAGAGCATTTTCCATAACATATTCTGAGCAGAATCGGCTACAAAGCCATTTGTGCCTTCTATGATTTTTTTTCGGAAATTCACCTCCATTCCACCCCCTTGGACGGCCTGGAAAACTCCTACGTGGTATTAGGGATAAAGTAAAGAGCATTCTCCATAACATATTCCGAGCAGAATCGGCTACAAAGCCATTTGTGCCTTCTATGATTTTTTTTCGGAAATTCACCCCCATTCTACCCCCTTGGACGGCCTGGAAAACTCCTACGTGGTATGAGGGATGAAGAAAAGAGCATTTTCCATAACATATTCCGAGCAGAATCGGCTACAAAGCCATTTGTGCCTTCTATGATTTTTTTTCGGAAATTCACCCCCATTCCACCCCCTTGGACGGCCTGGAAAACTCCTACGTGGTATTAGGGATAAAGGAAAGAGCATTTTCCATAACATATTCCGAGCAGAATCGGCTACAAAGCCATTTGTGCCTTCTATGATTTTTTTTCGGAAATTCACCCCCATTCTACCCCCTTGGACGGCCTGGAAAACTCCTACGTGGTATGAGGGATGAAGAAAAGAGCATTTCTCATAACATATTCCGGGCAGAAACGTGTACAAAGCCATTTGTGCCTTCTATGATTTTTTTTTAAATTTTCTCAGTGTACATTTGTGGATGTGGACAACTTCACACCCGTGTTTATCTGCTATTTTATTAGGTTGTTTGATAAAAAATCGATCGATGTCGTCACATTGCCGCCATATTGATTTTAGTAAATATGTCTCCTGCGCCGTCATTTCGAAAACAAATGTCTACATGTGATATATCATTGAAAAGGGAATTGTTTGCTTTATCGAATGGTGTAGAAATATCCTTTTAAAATTCTCGACCTAGGTCTATTTCCGGTAAAACCAGCATCGATATTCAATTTTTTTTTATGGAAAATATGGGTTCTAAGTCAATGATTTCGGTGTCACCCACTATATTAAGGTTCACTTGTCACCATCAGTTTTAAATTATTGGTACAGGCCTCAATACATGTACATCAATATTCCTGTAGTAATCTTTGTTAGAAATTTCAAGTGTAATCTAATGGACCTATCACAGTTTAGACTCTATATTATGAATCAACAAAGTGTCTGTGACTTCATTACAAGGCATTGTCAAGTAACATAAAACTTAATTTACTGAATTTGCTTAATCATTATTTAGATTTTATGCACCATCATTCTATTTTATTAGCAACATTAAATCACACCGTGACAGAGGTTGAAAAGTAAACATCATTTTCAATGAGTGAGCAACTGTATCGTGTGTTTTGATAACCAACAAAATATTACTGTTTTAGTTGAAATAATCATATTTTTGAAACCTATTGACTTTTTTGGTACAATGATTTCAATTTATTTGAATCTTTCTAACTTAGCAAACATAATATAAGTTTATCGACATTCTGCCGGAAGAGAGTAATTTTGAAAAGTGTTAGGTTTCATGCTCTTTTTTACTTCCCGTGGCGCTAACATTTATCATACATGATTCACCCTAACTCTCTAACGATGAGGTACATCTGTTTTGAAGAGTATCATGTCAAATAAACCCTTGCCCACTTTTCAATATGTTCCTTTAACAAATGAGCTGTCATAGCAATATAACGAGAAATTCAAATTTGGACAAAAGAAAATCAAATTCACTTGATTACATAAAGGAGGAGTGAACTTACCACATATCTTCTTTTGGGCGTTAAATCTTCTACAATTTCTGCCTTTGGATACCTTCTATCGAACTTATTAATTTTTCGATATTGATGCCAAATGCACTCATCTTTGAACACTTCACAAGAACTAGCACATTGAAGACCCCACACCAGAACAAAACTATTAAATAACATTTGTTAGATATCCCCATGATACAGGGTGGAACACGAGGTTTTGGCCAGGGAATATCGCAGAACTCGAGAGTAGTAGAGAATTGAAATTTTAGGGTTGTGAATTAAAGCAATTGTTGCAGCGTTTTCTGATATTATGTTGTTACTCATTGAGATTTTTGTTCTCGGTCACGTCAAAATTATTAATGGGATAACCTGTATATTTTGGAATATCTATATTCCCCCGATAAAACGATTCCAACAAACTATCACACTTGTGGTCAAGAACGATTAATTTAAGAACTACAGGTACTTCAATATTTTTAAATAAAATTTACCACTTCCGGTTTAACTGTATTGCACTTAGCTTCCTCTGAAAACTTCTGATGTCGTTTGTCAGTTGTGATGATTTAAGTTTTAATTTCATGGCCAACTTTGTTTGACTGAACAATGAACTGTATCTCCGTCATTTTTCAACCGATTTTCAATTTTGAAGAACAGTGTTATCACAAATTGCGTGCTCTTTCGGATAGTGAAAAAATATGTACAGGGTGTCATAAAAAAAAAAGAAGTTTGGGGTCACTTCCGGTTAAACCGGTTAAACCGGAAGTGGTAAATTTTCAGTAGAGGGGTCAAAATATGCGTATTCAAGTACTATACCGACATACCAAATTTGAAATCTTCAAAAGTATAGAAAAATTGGGGGGCGTACCTCACCTCGTAGTCACCCGGTATAATAAGTATTCGAGATATCTTGTCTCATTCACACACTTGATAACGACAGTAAATGTTAACTGTTGAAACGTCGTGACTCAAAACACATGTAGATAATTAATTTTTTTGTTTGACAATGGTACTTGTAAGAGATGAACGTCCAGACGAATTCCATTCATAAAAAAACATTGTCAACCACTTTCAAACAAAAGTTGTAGTCAATTGAATACATCGTAACCAAAAGGTAAATTTGGTTTTCAGCCAGTTGATCACATTGTTATCAAATGGTGGATTTGGTTTTGTTTAAACACTGTAAAAAACAATAAATTTAGAAAGAAACGTTGACAATCATTTTATTTGGTATGAAAATTAATGAAACAATTTCTATATTTTGTTACACATAAATGAACTGAGCACTTCTCACATCTGATCCTCGAGACTTCTTTGCATCCCTCCATTTCACATAGGGCAGTAGACCACTTATTTTCAATAGGCCAATGATCAATACCATAGAGGGAAGACCTCTATCTCTATTCTCAGAAAACGAGATTGAACGCCGACATCAAACTTCAGGTTCACGATTACCCGCCGCTGGAAGTTATGGCGGAGCCGAATATTTGATTGGTTATAACTCTGCTAAAAATCATCGGAGAAGGAAAAGGAAAAGTTCATATCGTTTCTGAAGACTCCTACCTTCTCATGCAGATATAATATGCGAGTATTTGAATACCTAAAATGTGTTTTGTCGCACTTCACGAAGATGTTTGCGGATGATCCGAAAATCATGAATAATTTAATAAATATGGAATTATTATACTGAGGCAGTAACCCATAACCTCTTTGGACTATATGCAACAATTTTAGATTAGTGTGACAGGTCCCACTTATACATGCCAAAAAAAAAAACTTTGTTTTACTCCTGCCTCATTTTCAACTTACCCAAAAAACCGGCATTCTCTTCAGTAAATGTTGAAAATAATCGCTTAAACATATTCTGCATATATGTTTAATAAAACTATTGTGAAGCGCAAACCTCAAGCGCTTGAAATCACATACTTAATTTTTTTATGTAGGGTTTTATGAGGGTTTTATTTTCAACATTTACTGAATAAATTGCCGGGATTATGGGTGAGTTTTTTCTTTGGCATGTATAAGTGAGTCTAAAATCGTTGCATATGGTCCAAAGAGGGTACTGATTCCTGCTTCAGAATAATTATTTCATATCAACTAAAATATCCATGACTTTCGGATCCTCCGTGAATATCGTAGAAGGGTTATGTGAAGTGGGATAACACACATTTTGGGTACTCAGATACTCACATATTATATTTGCATTGAGGAAGTAGAAGTATTCAGGAACGATATACACTTTTTCTTTACTTTCTACTACGATTTTTATCAAAGTTATGACAAATCTAATCTTCTGCCCTGCCGGAAATGGCAGTGGCGGGTCAACGCGAGCCTCAAATTTGATATCAGAATTCAATCAGGTTCTCTGAGAAACAAGCGCATTTTGTGAGAAATTACTAAGTATTTTTATGGTGTTCGTTTTTATCCATAATATATTGTCTATTTAATATTGTTTTGATTTTATATATTTCTTAAATAATCTCAGGGTTCGCCAATTTAAAGTTCATGAAATGTATTATCACTATTATTGTTTCGATTTTGGAGACTCTTATGCAAAGTTTATACTCTACCTTGTTTTCCAGTGGAGCATTTCTTTGCATCCCAGGGGGATTCTTTGGGTACCAGCTTCAAAGTAAAAAAAAATTTCAGTAATTTCAATTTTGTTCCAGCAAAAAAAAAAAAACACAGGAAATTTCAATAATCAAAATTATTTTAATAATCATAAATGGGAAATTCTTCATTCATGAAGTTCATGACATTCAGCCTGATCGAAATTTGAAACGATATGAAATATAAACAAACTCTAACCAGTATAACCTAACCTTATTCCTATGCGCATGTCCAATAAATTGTTATGGTGAAGCCACTATATTTCAACATGTTTGGGTTGGCAATTGTGAATTTTCCACTAACCTATCTCAACTAAATCTAATGTTCCGAGATTTCACCGTTAGTGTCACTGACCCCGCGTTTGTTTTCAACGATCACTTGAAAAGTAAAGTAAATAACACTCCCGGAATTATTCGAATAAAATGGAAAATGTTTATGGAATCGAAGAAAAATATATGCATATATTATGTTCAGTTTACGTTGCAACGATTTATGATAAAGGCCTTTACCTGTGTGTGTTGGTTTTGTGGGTGCTCCTCTACCATCTCCTTCTGACGTTCAACGTAGACTCCATCTTGGCTGCTGGGACGTGGGACTTTTGCATTCCCAATAGAATGTCTATTTGGATTTTTCACAAGGTAATCGTCCTTTGAAACTATTCGTAGCACTTGGTACTGTCTTTTCACTTATACTCATACTCATAAAAAAAAACTGGATACTTATTTTAGTAACTTTTTGTTGCTCCAAAATTTCTCAATATTTCTGCTTTCGATATCATTTTTTTCCTCCCTTGTTTACCAAAAAAAAATCTGACTATCAGAATATCCTAGCAACAATACCAAGATTCTATCAACTAATGACTTTAACAATTATTTATTAAATGAATACTAATTTTAAGAAAATAACATGGATATTTTAAATTAGTTTGAAATTTCTAGATTCTTATTCTAAGTCTCAAATTAGGCTTTATCATTTTCATTTATGTGAATTTCCTTAAAGCATGACTTCATGTTCAGAAATAAGTGAATGTCATACTTCCTTGGTGTTGTCAGTTATTTAAATTCATTTGAAAATTACTTATTGTTTATGTAATTCTTCTGTGTAAGTATTTCTATGATTTAATTACAATTCATACAAAAATCTTTTCATTCACTTTCATATTGTAAATTTCTTGCTTTCATCAATTTAAAATCCCCTGACTTTTGTTTGACAGTTGTTATGTCATCAGTTGAGTGTGGTTTTACTGATATTATACAGGGTACTTGAAACATTCTCGATATTGATTTGGAGAATTTCCTCTGAGATGCAAAATTTTTATCTGAATTTTAAATATGCTCTTATTTTTAAACTTGTGGATTATAAAATCATGACAGTATATTTCTTGTGGAGAATTGAATTATCTTTCACCATGTTGAAATTGTTTCTTGATAAATCTTATACTTTCCAAAACAACAGCAAAAAAAAATTATTTTTCTGCTTTTTTGGTAAACAAGTTTTTTTCTAACAATACATGCAGCGGGACTCGTAACTTTTTCGCATAGCGATAGCGATAACGAAACAATCGGCATCTCTTTCTGGTACACCACAAAGTGATAGGGTGTGCTTCGTTTCACTTCGTTTCGCTTCGCTATGCAAAACAAGTTACAGAGTACCACCCATGATGTCAAGAAGTCATGTGCCGAGTTTCAAAGTGCTACGATTCATTCTTCACTTGTGGCTTACATTTGTCTGTGATTACATATTAATATATAGATTCCAACAAATGTGTGCAACTCTTCGACAGATGTTAATGTGAATTGGGAGTTCTGCTGTGTGGCATACAGGTTAGTATACCGCACCATCGTTTGAAATAGTTTGTCACCAAAATACAATTTAAAAAAATTAAGTGGGCTTTCTAGTTCTGTTGTCCCACTTCTAGAAGGCTTCTCTGCCTATCTGTAATTCGGAGTTAAGAATGTAACATTATTTTTCCATTTGATTTCTTTTTTATCAGTCAAATTGTTCTCGTTCATAAACTTTTTGATTTCCTCTTGTTTTGCCTCATCATCGCCTCTTCTTTAAGGTTAACATCATTCTCAGTATCTAATTCATATGGATCTACAAAGTAATGAAAATTACTCAAAAGTCACGAAAGATTGAAAATACTACAGTTTACCTTCTTCATGAGCTTCTGTTTCAGCAAAACCATCATCTTCATCACTAAGGTATTCAATATCCGATTGATTGTCGATAACTTCAACAAGCTCATCATATGTTAACACACGTTTCTCATCCATAGTGTCGCCAAAATTTGATTTTACAGCAAACTTTAGAATAACGTGATTTGAAAACATACCTCAAGAGTCACGGAAAGGACTACAACCATTTTTGAAACAATACTTCAAATATTTGGATTTTTTACATAAAACATTTGTTAATCACCACTGAAATTAAAAAAGGGCTTAAATTGCTTTGATAATGCAGATATCTTTCAACTATTAAACCAGTCAAATTATTTCTGTTTCAGGAAAAAATATAACAGTTTTTTTTTTAATTGTCCTATATGTTTTTTGGGGTGCTGAATCCGAATTTTAACTTTGCCACTTCCTACGGATATGGCTTCCCAACAAAAATCGCAAAAAACCTCAAAATTTTCTACCTTTTCTCAGATTTGTCATAAAACTACTCAATTCTCAAGGTAGACTATTCTATTCAAAAATAAAAAACATTAAATTTTCTACCAAGAACACCCCTCAAATGTATTTTTGACTGAATGGTTTGGCCGCTAGAGACCGCTGAAAAAGGGCCAAAATTTCTTATTTTGTGCACAACCCAGTTTTCTCGTTGAAAGTTTTCCCTTGTAACTCAACTTTGCTTGTAATTACAAATAATAATAATAATTGAAAAGATTGGATTCTGAATAAACTACATTTGTACAAACCATGTAGCCACAAATAATTACAAATAATACAGATAATACAAATAGTACAATTATGTGCAGATACAAAAATAGGGCATGAGGATAATTTTAATGTGATAATTATGCCACTAAGATTGAGAACATGGAGTTGATTGGTTTATAAACAATATTTGTTTTACTTTTTTCTTGAAGGACCATATCAGAGAGCAGTATTCCAGCCCAGGATTGACAAATGCACTATAATTAAACAAGTACGTACTAGAAGTGTAGAGGTTTCAAATGTGTGCTGCAATGAAATCCATGTTCTTTCGAAATGTTTTGGATTGGATATGTGTCATTCACTTTGTAAAAATCCTGGTCATCATCAGCAAAATATTTTTTCATATTGCTGCAATTTCTTTCAGTTTGTCAGATGTAGGGGCTCGAGGGTGGTGATGGGCTGGAGACCATATCTGATCTTCATCTATCCTAACTATGCAGGATCTTTCACAAAGCCCAGACACGCCGATACTTTCAATGGGAAAATGGTGATGTTAGATGTCACCTTGAAAAAAGATTTCATGAAGAGTCTGTTTTGGCCCTTCTTCAGCAAGCTCTAGCGGCCAAACCATTCAATCAAAAATTGCATTTGAGGGATGCTTTTTGAAGAAAATTTGATGTTCTTTATTTTTGTACAGAATGGTCTAATTCGAAAAGTGCATGTTATTTTTACTCGCAAAAAAGCGAAAAAATGTCAAAAAATTTGAGGTTTTTTGCGATTTTTGTTGTGAAGCCATATCCGCAAAGTTAAAATTCGGATTCAGCCCCCAAATAAAACATAGAACGAATGAGAAAAAAATGCTATATTTTTTTCCTGGCCAAAACACCTTTTGATTGGACTATCTGTAAACAAGTAGTCAGAGCTGAAAGACTTTGCATCACAGATATCTAGGAAATGCAAAGTTTTTAATTTGTCTCTATGTTGTTTCATTGTTAAATTTCAGTGGGGTGCTGTTTTCTCTTAGTGACGATTTAGTTGATTGTTGACACTATGATCCAGTTACAACTGCGTTCTAAGATCATCGTAGGCTTTGAACAACCGATGTTATCAATTGACTACAACAGATCGTGGTCAAGTGACGTCAAACTGCCCTTGGGAAAACAAACTGAACTGCCTACACTTTCAATGTTATATTTGACCTCTGAGAAACTAAACTGGGCAATAATATGTTCAAAACATTTTATAGGAAGTATAATATGAATAGCCTCTCTTATATTATTCATTAGAGAGATTATTATTGGAGTACACTTCAATAATCTGGTGTCCATATTATGAAATACACAAAAACAAAATTGAAGCTATACAAAATACTTTCCTTAGGATTTGTGCATACAAGTTAGGTCTAAGAAGGGGAGAATATTCATACAACATAAGAGATCAGATTAATCTATTATCTTTGGAGAATGTATGTTTTTTAAACAAAAATTTGTCCGGAATCATTAATTGTGGGATATTTTACATTTAATTTATTTACATGTTAATAGACAGACCAGAGTGAGTACCGAAACATTTAAAATACCACTTCAGTCTACAAATTATGTTTTTTTTTTCTTTCCTTTCACCTGAATGCTCAGAAATGGAAATATGTATCAACAGTCAGATATCTTTAGCAGCTCCACAAATAAGATTAAAATTTAACTGAGTCGCATTTTTTCCTGAAATACTCCTTTTATTGTATTGTATTATTATTCTGTACTCTGTAGTGTACTATTGTATTCTATTTTTATATTGTATTGTACCACTATATTGTATTGTGTTATTATATTATTAGTATTGTATCATTATTGTATTTATTATGTATCTAATTTTCAATTTTAAGATTTTATAAATTTTTGTATAACAAATTGTAAGTGTAATTAGGACTACCTGTTGAATAAATAAATAGTCTAGGCAGTAGGTACAACAAATATTATAAGTATTTTTCATTTCAGTAAAACCAAACGCATTAAATGATGTAGGAAGTTAAGAAAAGATACTTGGAGAAACTGAAAGAAACTAACATTTTTAACACAGTGTAACACATTATACTGTGGTTGTGATCTGTGTTTATTCAAATTTGGTGATTGTAGCAGTGACGTAAGGACTTAAGAACTCAGTGCCTTCTAGCATTCCAGAAGCCTATGAATACAAGAACTCCAATGGAATCATCATTCAAATCTTGGCTTTCGACACAATCTATGATTCAAAAATTTACACTTTGAATTCAATAATCCAACATTGTAAAAGAGGTTCTTCATTTTAAAAACAAAGACTGTAATGAAAACTGATGTAACAATGATAAAATCACAGAAAAAATACGTATATATCAGGAATTAAACTTTCTTACTTAAAAGGTAAGGAAATACAAACTTTTTTAGTTCAGCAATCACCAGGTAAAAGATTGTAGAGAATGCCAGAGTTATCAGTAACAAATATAACTATATCTTCCTACAAATATCTCTGATAAACATACGTAATCTTTGTGGAGAAATCTCTATTAAAAACTCAATTATAACTACTAAAATGTAAGACAGCTTGCTTATTTTTAGGTGTTTGTGTCAATATTTCAATGCAATTAATGATAATTGTCTATGTTATCACATCTTGTCCTATGCTTCCTTCTCTGCCCACTTTGTATTTTGTTAACTATCTAAACTATCGACATAATAGGTTTATTCGTTTGCATCAAGGTATAGTGTAGTGTAGTGTAATTTACGCCACATTTTGAATCGAGTATAGCTAAGTGCAGTTCAAACAAAGGAATGTGTCAAATTAATTTGCAAACAAATGCTAAAATCGAGTGTAAATTACACCAGGTGTAGGAAAGTGCTACACCTCGATGCACTTTGTTTCCCTGAAATGGAAAATACTTAACTAATATTTCTTGTACGCCCTTTCTAGACTTTTAATTTTCATATCATACCTCCTACAAAATGTTTTAAACATATTTTTACCCATTTCAATCTCTCAGAAGTCAAATCAACGCTTCTTCAGTTGCTCGAATACAAAGGTAATGTCTCTTTTTTGAGAGCTGATTTATATTTTTCCTGTTATCAAAAATTGATGAGAATCCTTACCGCTTCTACTAATACAGTTCACAATTTCGCAATCATGAGGCATTTTCAAATGAAAGTGAATCAAAATATAACATTTTTACTTTGAAAGTATAGGTTTGTTTTCCCAAGGGCTGAATGACAGGCTATCGACTGTGAGACATGACTGAGGTCAATGTGAGTGAAAGGGTCAAGTGAAATAAGAACAGCTAGTTTCAGAAATGGTCAGATAAAACATTAACTTCAACTTTATATGCAATAAAAATATAATTTCTGTATAGTTGTGGGGTTTTCATAATGTTAAAACTAACAAAGTAAATATATCGATTTCAGAGAGATTAAGAATCAAGTCTTCTCTTTTCTTTCACCAACTTCCATTTGAAAAGCATTGAGAAAACTATTTAAACCAAACATATTATCTAAAACAACTATGAATAGTGGTGGACCAAGAATGTCACAAGATTATCAAGTTGTCAGAATATACAATTATAACTGCTATCTGGGCATTTTCGTTGACTTCTGGTAGCAAGTTTTCAGTGCATATCTTTGTTGTGACTTTTTTCACATTTATTTGTCACCAACAGAGCAAAATCTTGTAAAAAAAATGGACTTACCTTCCTCTGATGCCCTGGAGGTGCCTGGCTTAACGTCTTCGTCGCTGTCTTCTTCTTTAACCACAATATCTGAACTCAAGCTGGCATCTCCATCATTTGGTTCTTTTTTCACACTTTCAGTCTTTATACTTTCACAGGAAATATCCATATCATCCTCCGTTTTGATCTGCCCTGTTCTACACTCTACAAAGTCTATATTCGTCGATAAATACTCAGGACTATCAATGTATTCTTCTTCAATATTGCCTCCTGTGTTGATTAGATTTCTAATGGAATCATCTTGTTCCTGAGCTAAGCTACTCTCTATTTTCTCCACTTTTGGTTTCACATCTTCGTTGAAACCTGAAATTTCTGTGAAATTATCTTTACATCCAATTAAATACATCTATACTTACTATTGGTAAGCGGATCAGCTGCTGAATGCCAATTGGGTTCTTGCAATTTGTAGTCATGCTTATGCTCAGAAATTCCATCATTTTGAAGGTGTGCAGACTCAGTTTCATTATCAGAATTCTCATTGCGGATTTCGAATTTAACAAAAACGGCTTCGCTCGGTTCTTCTTTCACGAATTCGGTTTTTATATTGTCAATGATTTCCTCATATATGGCGTCATTCTCTTCCTTAACTTGTGCTAACCCACTTTCAACAATATCCATATTTGAATATTCTGATCAATAATTGGGTGTATGCCGCTTGGAAAACCGACAATTTCATATCGCAATAAGAAACTATATTAAACGAAACCAAGGTAGCATAACGTTATAACGTAAATTAAATTCACTTAAACATCAAACTTTACAACAAAATGGCTACTTTCTTATAATTTTACTTCTTCCTCTCTCTCACCCTCACCCTCTTTCCCTCTCTAGAGTCTCTAGGTTCATTCGTTTGCATTTAGTTTGCATCGAGGTTTAGCATTAGCACTTTCCTCTACACTTGCCCTGGGAATCCGAAGTGACGATTGAACCTCAATCGTATCGTTTAGCCAATTTGGTGATTCCGAACCTGTTCGACAATCGTATATGTGTTGCAAATCACAGACCACCTACCCCTAGACGGTTCACCACAACACTAACTAATGAAGACTGAAATAAGCGCCACCAGAAGATTGGTATCGGTACTACCGTGACGATGCGGGAAATTCAAATCTTGAATTTAATACACAGACCACATACTTAGATGTTCGTGAGTTTCATAATGTTGTTTACAACCTCAAACAACACTTGATATCACGACTACAAAGTTTTTCAAATATCAAGTGTTGTATGAAGTTTAAACAACATAAGAAACTTTCAAAAAATGTAAAAATTAATTTATAGTATATTAGGTATTCGATATTCTGTGGTAATGGTGAAAAAAAACACTTTCAAGTCAAAAGGTGGTTTATTGTCGAAGATGTACAATCTCATTGGACAAGCTTAAAATAATCAACACATTGTTTGAAAAATTAAAAAATTAAATATGGGTGCAGTACAAAATATATGGGTCCTCATATTAGAGAGTACATATGGTAAGTCATATAGAGCACAAAGTCAAGATGTTGATGGAGTGTCACATATATCATTTGAGCCAGTTGAACTTATACCTAAAAAAATCAGGCATTTTATTCATTCAAGTTTCATGAATAAGTTTTGTACTCACCAGGAAGATTTAGTGTTGGAACAGCATTTGCAAATAACTTGTGAGACCAATTAGAAATATATTGTGACTCAAAATGTTGATGACAGAGCCTTTTAGAATCATAAACTTTTTTCTGATTTATTTCTAACAGTTCCAAATTATTGATTGCCTGTATCCATTTGTTGAACCTAACTAAATCTTTACTTGGATCAGGGAATCTATGCCTTATTTCATTAGAGCCATCGCAATGAGGAACGCAACATTTATTGTGGTAAACCATGATGAATGGTGAAAATGAATAATCACTACAGAATTTCACAGTAAACACTTTTAAATCACACTAACAATAACAATTTTCACTATCAGAAACACAGTTCTATAAGTAATATTATTTGTTGAAGTCCATTTATTTATATACATTTTGTTTTGTTGTCAGTACTCTCTTCTTCTTAAATTTAACATGACCATTGATACCACACGCACAGAACTCATAATTATGGGTTCTGTGACCACAAGACGAACGTGTTAGAACCAAGCATAGAACGAAGAACAACTCTACAGATCACAGCGCCCCCAAAAGATTGGTATCGGTACTAAAAAAAAGGTTCATGGTCACTTAACCTGCGTGAATCGTCTAGGGGTAGGTGGTCTGTGTTGCAAATTGCCTACATTCTGACGATTACGAACTGCGGTGTTGTTTTCAAGGATTTGTCATGTGTAACACATTGAAACATTGTAACATAACGTAACATGACGGGAACTTCAAAACTAAAGCAAGAAAAATAGTAAATAGGCTCAGAGTAAGGCTGAGGCACAATGAAAGTTTTATGTTGTTATCTTTAAGTTTTATGAAAGGAACACATAATTTCTTATGGTGAATAGAATGAAAATTTAAGAAATAAGAATTAAGTTTTATATTTTAAGATACCGTCGTGATGGATTTTGAGGTTTAAAATTTAGAAATCTAGCCAATCACAAAGGACTTTGAACACTATTTGTAGAGGATGGTCCAATCGACTGATTTTATCATCCTGTCAAATGACGTTGCGTGATGCCTTCTCAATGGTTTATAATATCTAATATCTATATATATAGATATACAAGAGCATACGGAAGGTAGGTATCACGGTGACGTCAATGGAGAGATTACATTGCAACTAAGTTGCAACATAGGAATTGGATCATCCTGTACGTGTTCATTATCCTTGGCCAATAATCACAACATACTTTTTCACGACTGACAGAACAAAAAACTATAACCTCGAAACAGCGATTTTGAATGAATAAAAACATGTCTTTTTTTCTTGATTGTACCGGTCTAATTGCCGAAAATGATTATGTATTGAAATACCTGAGCAAAGTAAAGAGGACAATGGAAACAGTTCAGATGAAATTTTGATTCAAGTGGTGAAGACATCCATTAAACAACAAGGATTATAAACATTTGATTATGAAGAAAAATGCTTGGAATGAGATAGGCCGGGCATTAAATTTACCAGGTGTGTATTCCATCTTGTTACAGAGTTTGATAAGAATGATAATTATTAATGTTTTCAGCTTTGGAATGCAGTAAACGAGGAGCAGACTTAGCCAATAATAATAATAATAATAATAATAATGATAATATATATTTCGGAGAATGTTTTACATCAATTACAGGAAATAAGACAGAAAACACAAAACGAAACAACATCAACACAATTTGAACAAGATAAATGATTCATACAAGGAGTATAGGATATGAGTGGTTATCACTCAACACTAAAAATTTGTCTTTATTTTTAAAAAAATATACCACATATTCATGAATATAGAGTGCATATATTGTCATGTTTTTTGATTTGAACAAAACTTGTCGATTCAAAATTTCAAAAATACATGATTTTCATTGAAATTTCGTTAAGATGGTTACTAATGATTCTTGATGGTGTAGCAAATTTGGTTCAATTTCTTCCCTATATTTTCGATATGTGTATGCCAACACAGATGTTCGTTTATTCAGTAATTCAACTTCAAGTTTGGTGTGGTTATAGCATTCCCTAATTATTCTGAAATACACATGACCTTGACCGGAAAAACGCCTACGGCGCAATTTTTCGACAACGATTATCCTTATTGTGTACACACAGAATGAGGAAGAACACGAGTTTTTTTAGAAGTCCGTTTATTGATTTCTTGCCAAAATATGGATTTTTCTCTAATGTTCCTTCATGTTGGAACGTTGGGTAAAATATTTGGAACATACTTTGCAATGAAAAGGTATTTCCCCATTGTGAACTCTCTCATGTCTCGCCAAGACGTTATGCCGAGTAAAACGTTTGGAACATACTTTGCACTCAAAAGGTTTTTCTCCGGTGTGAGTTCTTTCATGTGTTATAACTTGAGAGCTAGTAAAAAAAGATTCTGAACATATTTTGCAGTCAAACGGTCTTTCTCTTGTATGAGTTCTTTTATGGGTTCTCCTATGGGTCACCAAGTCTCTATTCCTGATAAAAGTTTCACAACAGACGATGCAATGAAAAGGTTTATGTCCAGTATGAGTTCCTTCATGATCCATCAAGGCAAAAGATTTTGTACAAGATTTACAGTGAAAAGGTTTCTTCAGTATTATGAGTTCTCCCATGTCTCGCCAAGTTGTTACGTTGACTAAAACGTTTGGAACATACTTTGCACTGAAAAGGTTTTTCTCCGGTGTGAATTGTTCTTTCATGATTTGCAAGACTAGTAAGGTGAGGAAAAGATTCCGAACAGACTTTGCATACAAATGGTTTTTCTTTGTTATGAGTTCTCTCATGGGCAACCAACTCAGCACGTTGAGTAAAAGATTTTGAACATAAATTGCAGTAAAACGGTTTTTCTCCAGTATGAATTCTCTCATGCCTAATCAAGTTGGCACGTTGATTAAAATGTTTGGAACATACTTTGCACTGAAATGGTTTTTCACCGGTGTGCATTCTTTTATGATTTGCAAAACTAGAACGATGAAGAAAAGATTTCGAACAGACTTGGCAGACAAACGGTTTTTCTTGGGTGTGGGTTCTCTCATGGACCACCAAATCAGCACGTTGAGTAAAAGATTTTGAACATAATTTGCAATGAAACGGTTTTTCTCCCGTGTGAACTCTCTGATGTCTTGCCAAGCTGCCACCTGTAGTAAAATATTTGGAACATACTTTGCACCGAAAAGGTTTTTCTCCGGTGTGAACTCTGTCATGTATTATAACTTGATCCTTAGTACGAAAAGATTTTGAACAAACTTTGCAGTGATACGGTTTTTCTCCAGTATGAGTTCTCTCATGTTTTACCAAGTCGCTTTTATTGATGAAAGTTTTAGAACAGAACTTGCAAGGTAATTGCTTTTTTACAGTTTGCCTTCTTTTCTGGGTTGAAAGACTAACTTTGGTAGAAAAAGATTTCGAAGGGACTTGGCACTGGACGATCTTCTTATTCGTTTCATCCACTCGCTTTGGACGATATAGCTTAGTCCCGCAATCTGAAAAAAAAGGGTGGTATCAAACTGTTTATATCACGATCAACTGGATTTTAACCAAATTATTCGTTGAATGAACGTCCTACAACTACAAATATCCCGTATAATATTGTATGAAAGTTTATGCAGCTTGTCTTATTATGACTCCACCTTGGAAGAAGCATCAACTATTATTTGCAGGTGTAGTCAAAATAGCACAACGTGCAGGTGTAGTCAAAATAGCACAACGTGCGGGTGTGATACTTTATTAAGGAGGATTTATAAGCAAAACTTCAAAATTCATAAATATTGGAACTTGATTAATGCGTAAGAGATGTCAAGAATGAGGTTTGCTACTCTTTAATTCGCAAGCTTTACCACTTGACAGGTGACAGGTCAGAATTTCTCAATACACGAAAATTTTCGATGAAAAATCATCTTCCAAACACAACACTATGGAGATTTTGAATTTATTAACCCTAGACTACGAGGTTTTTATAGTAAAATTAGGCGCCATATAGGAATTTTGAGTCAACGCACGAGCATAATTTATTTGTTTACTTTATTAGTGCACAAAGTCAAAAGTTGAGAACTTCAAAATTATGGAATGAGAATATGGATTATTAATTACGAAATGGATTATTCGGTCCATATGAGTCTGAGTTTTGGACTTTAATAAGCAATAAATTGTGCATTATGCATCCACTAAATCCGCCTTTAATCGCCGACTAACTTTTTAGTTATCTTATTCCATTGTGTTGATTCTTACCATTTCAAATAAAATCCCAATAATAAATGATAAATGAGGGTATGATTCAACACAATGCAATAAGATAAAACTAAGTTAGTCCATGATTAAGTCTCACACCAGCACGTTAAGACCGATTTTAACTATAATAATGAAGGGTTATAAGAAATGCCCTGCACCCCCTCCGAAAGCAAAAAAGTTATTGGATTTCTCCTCCAAGTCGTTGTTTTTTTTGGTTCTGCACCGCGAGTGCTTCGATTCTTGAATTCACACAACCCGCATCAGTTTGCGCGTTACCTGATTCCGAACTTTTTTCTTTTCTTTATTTGAGACTATTTTCAGCTATTACGCCATTTTATGTCATGTTCCGCAATAATCAAGAAAATGGAGTTCGAAATGATATTGATGAATGTGAGAATTACTTCTGTCGCTCACAAAATTAGGTTCAAGCGCTTAGTCAGTCATTTTTATTTCTAGGAAATGGTGGGATTAGTCAGTAGGAATGTAAGCTGAGCGTGAAAGTAGTCGAGTCGAAATTTGCAATACATTAAAATTGAGGATCATTTTGCTATCAAATTATTTTTTTATTTATTATTCGGTGGTTATTCAAAAACTATTAGACTTTTAGCGAACGTTATGATTTGACACTTATCAATATTAACACCTAAAGGTCAATTCAGATACATGGGTGCCCACCCAGAGTTTTTGACCCTGAAAAATAAATTACTCGGGTATTAACAAAATTAATACTTGAACCAAAAAAAATAAGACTTTTTGATAGAAACGCAAGTAAAAGGAACATATGTGAACTGCAGTTTACAGGCTTATAAATTGCACATGCTTCAAAAACCCTGCATGGGCAATGTACAAGCATATATTTTTCACTCTTTATGCTTGTAAACTGCAAGACAGTCACATATGTTCCTTCCACTTGCGTTTCTGTCAAAAAGTCATATTTTCTTTGGTTCAGAAGTATTAACTCCGTTAATAATGGAGGAATTTATTATGCGGGGTCAAAAAGCCTGGGTGGGCACCCATATGTATCCGAATCGGCCTTAATACATCATTTTCACACCCGACACGGAAGAAGCTTCAAGATCTTTTTGTAGTAATTCGGAATCTTTCTGGTAAGTAATTACTCGGTAAAGTTTCAGATCATCCGCAAATATAAGAAATTCTAAATAATTGAAAACAAACTCTATGTCAGAGATGAACAGCAATGGTCCCATATGGAATTAGTGTGGATTCATGTAGCACCAATTAACAATTATCAATTAACAATTAGCACCTAGTATATTATGAATTTAAAAACTATTTTTTATTTACATTTACCAAATACCATCTGAAACTTAAAATGTATCGAAGAAAGATTAACTAAATACAATAATTTTTAATTTGGGTTCATGAATGCTATATTTTGTATGCTTGTTAATTGATAATTGTTACTTCAAGTTACTCCCACGGCCATGGTTACACTAATTTGTGTTCGCGACAAAGAAGTGGAAAACCGAAACCCAACCTTCAAGTCCCCAACTTCATTGGAAAAAATGTTAGCCTCTGCAATTAATTTACAGAATGCTACAAATTGCACGTTTAATATTAATGTTAATAATAAATAATTTGTTGATATGGATTTAATAATAAATGTTTTTTTTGTCAAATTTTGGTTTTTTTCCACACGCTAGTAGTAAAAATCCTCGGCTTTTATTTAGAAACAAAAGTGCATTACTCGAAAAATACGCTTCAAAATTGCACAATGAAGACCTCAATAAACTGTCATTGTCTAGATATAGTCTTTTTCAGCCAATATTTACACCAAATTGCTCTCCTCAAAAGTGTCTCACTTTCCGAATACCTATTCACGTCATCAGCATAGTCGCTCAGATTCGTTTAACTTACTAAAAACTCACTGAGACTGGCATTCAAAGGAATGTATTATACCATGTCCCATACTTTCTGTTGTTAGGCCCAAAGGATCTCCTTTTTTAGTCAATTACGAATCTCTTAAAAACTCTCTACGTAATATTAGCTATGGCGATGCTAGAATACTTTCAAATTTTCTCCCTGAAGTCTTTAAACTTCGAGCCTTCATTTTTAACGAGTAAGCAATTTATAGGGAACTGTTGATTGAAAAAAACGTTTTTTTGTATTTATTACTTTTTATGCAGTGCTTTTTCTCTTTCTTTTTTTATTTCGTAAGAAAGTTTTTTTTGTTTGAAAATAATCCAAACTTCTTGTTATGCGAAGTATATCGTTAGAGACAATAAAATTATTTGAATTGAAAAATAATGTACCTAATACGCGCTAAAGTGAATCGCGTGTGGAAAAGTATCACTTTCCACACGCTATTCTGGACCTACTATTCTGGGTAACACCCCGATCAAGTAAACTGTAAAATGATCATAATATTGCTCATAAACACTCAAATGAGGGTACCCAAATGAGACATAGCCTGTGCGGCTATCATTATTATTAATTTGCTGTGGCACGTTAAAACCATGATAAAAACCTAAACTATGACAATAATTACCAAAATAAGACTAACGACCTGTTAAAATACAAACCTTCAATCATCTACAAGCTTTTATTGGATTTGCTCATGTTGATCTAAGTGCTAAGTCCTCTTATTATTTACATATTATTTTACTGTGTATCACTATGTAAATGTGAATCTATAGAAACTTGTTTATATGTATGCCACATACAAGCAGCATAAGTGCTTTATTCAATAATTATACATATATTTTTCTTGTCGATTTTGTTGAATTTATTGTTATTATCATTATAACTTTGCACTATGAATTTATCTGTCTGGGCAGTGAATTATTTCGTTCCTTGCAACTATAAAACTGATAAAAAAATATTTCAAGAAGTCTTGTCAGGAACAGGTTTTTTTCCGATGTGACTTTTTTCGTGTCGCCTGAGTTTAGTTTTGGCAAAAAAAGATTTCGAACACAAAGAGCAGCTGAATGGCTTTTCTCCGGTATGAGTTCTTTCATGATCCACCAACTCAGCACGTTGAGTAAAAGATTTTGGACATAATTCGCAGTGAAAAGGTTTTTCTCCAGTATGTATTCTCTCATGTCTAATCAAGTTGGCACATGTACTAAAACATTTGGGACAGAATTTGCACTGAAAAGGTTTTTCTCCGGGGTGAATTCTTTGATGAGTTAAAACACTAGTACGATGAGGATCAGGAAACAGTTTTTTTCCGGTGTGACTTTTCTCGTGTCGCATGAGTTTAGTTTTGGCAAAAAAAGCTTTCGAACACAAAGAGCAGCTGAATGGTTTTTCTCCAGTATGAGTTCTTTCATGATCCACCAACTCAGCACGTTGAGTGAAAGATTTTGGACATAATTCGCAGTGAAAAGGTTTTTCTCCAGTATGGACTCTCTCATGCCTCACCAAGTTGGAACGTTGAATAAAATGTTTGGAACATACATTGCACTGAAAAGGTTTTTCTCCGGTGTGAGTTCTTTTATGAGTTACAAGACTAGTACGATGAGGAAAAGAGTTCGAACAGACATTGCAGACAAACGGTTTCTCTCTAGTATGAATTCTCTCATGGGCCACTAAGTCGCCTTTCCTGATAAAGGATGTAGAGCAGACGATACAGTGAAAAGGTCTTTCTCTGGTATGAATTCTTTCGTGTGCTGTAAGTTTAGATTTATAATCAAAAGTTTTAGCACAGAATTTGCAGTAAAATGTGTTTTTTCTGTTATGCATTATTTTGTGCTTTTCAAGATGAAATTCTGACAGGCACTGGAATGATGCCTCATTCCATCCATCCACTCGTTTTTGGCGATAAAGCTTTCTCCCGCAACCTGAAAAAAAAAAACGAGAAGGGTAGGCTCAAATTGTTTATCAGAATCAACGGGATTGTAACCAATTTATGTGTAAGATAAAACAAGAAGAAATGAACACAACTGCGAGTATCTCGTATTATTTTGTATGAAAGTTGATACAGCTTGTATTATTGCAGCTAGATGAGGTGAATAAAACTTAGTAAAAACATCAACTGTAGATGTCAACAATATAATCTCAATTTCAAATCGATTTAACCGAAATCCATGTTAACGTTTATAATCAAACTTTAATGTTTACTTCCAAGAATAAGGATGGCACATGTACAGAGAGATTCCCATTTAAAATTAGGGCGGAAAAACTAGGAGCTTCGAAATCAATGTTCACCGGCTCGAGATTACAGAATGATCTTGCAGATACATTCCTCAGATGGAGAAAGCACCGCATCACATTCACTGCCGATATCGAAAAAATGTACCATCAGATTAGAATGCATTTAGAAGATCAGCCCTATCACAGGATATTGTGGAGAGCCAAGCCAACGCAATCCCTACAAAAATACCAATTAACTACTCTAACGTACGGCACAGCATCAGCCTCTTTCCTGGCCATAAGGACCCTTCAGCAACTAGCCAAGGAGGAATCAAACAAGCACCCAGATGCAGCAAAAATTATTTTACAAGATTTTCACGTCGACGATGTTATATCAGGAGCCGACAGCTTGGAAAACGCAAAAAAGCTTCAAAAAGGCCTATCAAATCTGCTCCAAACAGCAGGTTTCACATTGAGGAAGTGGTCCAGTACTTCGGCAGAATTGCTTCACAACATTCCGGATGATTTGAAGGAGAAAGCTGCAATTGAAATCGGAGAAGAAGAAGCTGCCAAGAAATCGCTAGGCAGCCTTTGGTCTCCAACACATGACATCTTCAGATTCAAAGCCATCCCAAGTTCCCAAGAATGTCTTACAAAAAGGCAGATGGTATCAGAAATAGCTAGAATTTTCGACCCATTATGATAGCTCGCGTCATTCATCATAAGGGCCAAACTAATGACCCACTGAGATGGAAGTCGAGCAAAAATCTGAAGTCCTCTCCAGGAGGATAGAATTACCAACTTTGAAAAATCTATCCTTATGATGAAATGGACTTGATTGGTTAGCAGAAGATAAAAACTGGCCACAATACAAGAAAATTCCAACAGTACAGATAAAAGCTAGAAAATGCTCCCACTTATAACAATTCAAACTGAAGTATGGAAACGATTTTCGAAATTCACAAATATGATCGAAAGTCATATTGCCGAAGACTTCTCAAAAAATTCAGCTGTCTCACGAAGAAATAGAAGATACTACAATTATAATTCTTCGTATTCAAGAGACACAATTAAAAGAAGAAAAAATCAGTTTACAAAAATCATATAGTTCTGGGTGAGAAGGGTACTATAAGAGTAGGCGGTAGACTACAACATGCTACATTATCTTATAATTGAAAACACCCCATTATTCTTACTGGATGACAAGGGTAGTATGAGAGTAGGCGGTAGACCGTTCCTGTTCTGGGGTGGGATTCTGTGTACCATAGAATTCTATTGTCGACAGTTTTGTCTCTTTCTCTCCCATGAATTCAACCATAATGTCATCTCACTTTTTCTATCGACAATAGAATTCTATGGTACACGCAATCCCATCCCAGGCTAGCTACTCCAAAAGCGTCAGCAATAAAAATGTATTCCAACTACGTATATACCACTCTACCCGAGAATGTCGACGAAGAACCGGTTTTTTTTAACTATCAGATGACTTGGATGGTCTACGGATTGATGAAGAACGATTACAAGAAACAGTTTGGAAAAAGCAGCGACATCATTCCTATATATGACCAGCAGCATTTTAGCCACCAGCATAGCCGTACTAGCAGCACTAGTATTGTTACTATATTGGTTGTATTCACGAAAAAAGAAGTCAACGAATTATAAAAGACCAGAAAACAACTCCACAACGGACCCTGCCATGTACGAATTGCAACCCCTTGCTCGGCACCACGCTCGAGACCGGGAGAATGTGTAATCAACATTTACATTTCAAAACAAATCCAATTTATTTGTATTTAAAACTTCATATAATTATAGAACCATCAATTTCAATAATTGACATTGATGGAAATTGATGTTTCGATAATCATATGAAGTTTTGAATGCAAAGAAATTGGATTTTATGAAATATAAATGTTGATTAAACACACACATACACACCCAATCTAACATAGCAAGTTGAATAAAAGCTTTAAAAAATACACCGTATATATTTTGGCTGGTTTCCGGGTTTTGCCGTGGTCTTCTTTGGTTTAAATCTCCAAACGTTTCAACTGCAACTGCGGCAGTCATCTTCAGTGGCGTGGTCGAAGAACTCTTCTTGACGTATCAACTGAAACTGAAGCTCTCGTCTCTGGCATGTCATTTATAGTGCTGATTTTGCGCGCACTTTCTGTGATGGTGGGTTCGCGCGTACTTTCCGCGCGATTCGGGTGACATGGCGTCGTTTTGGCGCCTTTCAAAGCTGTGTGCCAGATCTTTGGAAGATATGTTCTCTCTTCTTTTCTGTTGAAGTTCTCTTGATTTTGTGTATTTCTATCGCTTCTAAATACATTCTTGTTGAGTAATGATTCGACGTTGCTAGTCTCTCGGTGTTTTCGAAAAGGATCTTGTGTTCTCCGTGAGACAATGCATGTTCAGCGACTGCGGACTTCTCGGTCTGTCCCAATCGACAACTCCGCTTGGGCTCAACTAGGCATACTAGTCAGGACGGAGATATAATGCTCGTATCGGTCAACCTGCATTTGCTATTTGTCAGGTGGTGAAGAATATCACTGGCACTGTTAAATGACTTGAAACTTCATGACCGTGTAGCCTAAATGTTTAGAAATACACTTATTTTTGTTTCATTCAAATCAAGCAAGTAGTGTTGAAGATATGATAATAATAACGTTTTTAACTTTAATTTGTATGTACGTCGGTGATACATTAGCGATATAAGTATACTGGATGACATTTTTATTAAAGTGCAATCTGATAATTTGCCTGAAGTAAACGGGTTAATGGTTGCCCACTATTTTTCGAGTAACTCTGATTCCTTGGCCACCGAGTAAAGTATTGTTTGCAAAAGTATCCACGCGAAAATTATTGAGCTAAGATGAAATTGTCATCATGATCATTATTATTATTATAATATTAATATTATGGAATTCTTATAGTGTCGTCAGTCCTTGGTATGTGTCTCAAATTTTAGATTATTCGGACCATTGGTAATGGGTGAAAGTAGAATAGAGATTTCTAATGGCTCGGCAGACACCGATAAAAAGAAACAAAAGTTCTTAAGTTTTCTATCCTTGTTGCAGTTGTGATGGTCACTAAATGGCGGGTAGACGAAATGAAATGTTTGTCTTGTCATTAATAATGACGGAGAGATAGAATGACATGCTGTCTTGACATTTAAATACCCTGCCATTATTGTAATGACAAATCACAATTGCAACACGGATGGAAAACTTAAGAATTTTTGCCTTTTTTTATCGCTGTCTGCAGAGCCATTAGAAATCTCTACTTAAAAATTCACATAATTATTTATTTGTGAAATCGCATTCGTTCAGGTGAGACGGGTATATAGATAAACTTGAAAAAATCTTCAGAGCCGTTTCCGATATCCAAAAATCTATATTACTAGTATTATCATTAGTAAAATAGCGTTTTTTCAGGAAAGACGCCTGTATAGTTGAACTTGAGAAGTAATACCTTATCTGAATACAAAATTCGATTCAAATCGTTGAAGCCGTTTTAGAAATTTAAAAATTCAGGTAATTATTATTATTAAAATATATAAATTCCAAAAACAACTTCTCAGTCATTAAAAAGGTCGTAAATAAATTAAAATTTAACAAAAACTTCCAATATTTAACCCAAGTACCCAAATAGTAATCTTACTCTGCAAAACAGTCACTATATTAAACGAACCCACTAAAAATAATTTTTTTTTTACAACCTCTGACCCACATAAATTATAAAAAATGTATCCTTTATCAAATATATTTAGACCTACGTTCAATACGTGTACTTCAGTAACATACCTACTTACATTAAAATGATCTTCGCAACAATAAACACAACTGACTTTTGGCTCTGGGTGGATCAGCCCTCTTAATGAGTTTCATCCATTTCTTTCGTCTTTTAGGTTCTCAAGGAACAACAAAAAACAATTTTTCGGGTCCCAACTACCAATGGACCCTTTGTCACAATACACGATTTTCTGGTATTTGGATTCGACATTTTCATCAATTTCATCAAATTATTAAATTGGTGGTGGGGGTAAAAGTTCTGCCCGACAAAATATTTTGGCAAGTAGATCTTGTAGAGTACCATCGGTAACATCAACTTTCGCTAAAAAATCCCCATCTACGGAAACTTTGACGGACTTTTGAATTTATTTTGAAAATTACTAAATTGGTGGTGGGGGTAAAAGTTCTGCCAAAATCCCCATCCACGGAAACTTTCACGGACTTATGAATTTATTTTGAAAATTATTATAATTGGTGGTGGGAGGTAAAAGTTCTGCCCAAAAAAATATTGTGGCAAGTAGGTCTTGTAGAGCACCTTCGGTAGCATCAAATTACGCAAAAAAATCCCCGTCTACGGAAACTTTGACGGACTTATGCATTTATTTTGAAAATTATTAAATTTGTGGTGAGGGTAAAAGTTCTGCCCGACAAAATGTTTTGGTGAGTAGGTCTTGTAGAGCACCTTCACTAGCATAGATTAATGCCAAAAACTCCCCATCTACGAAAATTGTGAAGTAGTTAGGAAAATTCATGGCTGGCTATGAAATTTCAACGTATATTCGGGACCGCTGGCAATCGGGTGCGCGCCGTATAACCGCGACAAATTCATGGCTGAAACTCATGGCTGCCTTCACACTGATGCCTTATTAGTGGCTGCTAAAAACCGATGTTACAGCAAACTATTTAACTGTAGTTTGAAACAAAATACCTCAACAATACTGAATAGTACGAAGGTGTAGAAGGGCCACGAGCATTTTTTTTTAAATCCCGACTTCAATCTCGGGGTTCCAACTTTGAACTCGGGGGGTCCGACTTTAATCTCGGGGGTCCGACTTTAATCTCGGGGGTCCGACTTTAATCTCGGGGGGTCCGACTTTAATCTCGGGGGGTCCGACTTTAATCTCGGAGGTCCGACTTTAATATCGGAGGTCCGACTTTAATCTCGGGGGTCCGACTTCAATCTAGGGGGTTCGAGTTCAATCTCGGGGGTTCGAGTTTAATCTCGGGGGTTCGAGTTTAATCTTTGGGGTCCGACTTTATAGTCGGGGGTCCGACTTCAATCTCGTGGGCCCGACTTCAATCTCGTGGGCCCGACTTCAATCTCGGGGGGTCCGACTTTATCTCGGGGGTCCGACTTTAATCTCGGGGGTCCGACTTTAATCTCGGAGGTCCGACTTTAATCTCGGAGGTCCGACTTTAATCTCGGGAGTCCGACTTTAATCTCGGGAGTCCGACTTTAATTTCGGGAATCCGACTTTAATCTCGGGAGTCCGACTTTAATCTCGAGGGTCCGACTTTAATCTCTGGAGTCCGACTTTAATCTTGGTGAACTATTCAGTGCAGAACCAACCGTACGAACTCAACAGTTGCACTAAGACCAGATTGGAAGCACTTGCAAAAACATTTGCTAAAAACCCTGAAAATTTGGAAGTGATCCAGAAGCTCTCAATAAAAAAACTGCCTCAGAATGGAAATATTAACAAACACCCAGAACACACTCTACTAGAAAAACTACAGATGACAGCCAGTTTACTATACCATTTTATTGTTTTTTTATATATACCTGTGTACATTCAAAGGTTGTAGGACTTCGGTCAATTGCCTTTTGAAATTATAAAGTGCTTATAGTTCAATAAATATCAGCAAAACCTTGTCAATGAAAACGCTGCAACAAAAAACAGTAAATGGAAAGAAATCATAGAATTTTTTCTTCAACTGTCAAAAAACAATCAATTCAGGTTTTTTTGCAAATATGAAACAAATGAACTGAATATCCCTTTTTCTCACCACTATCACCCCAAATGGAGATATATTTTGAGTTGTCAATACTATTATTTGACAGTTGTCACATCAACAGTATAGAATAGATATATTTTCTGTTTTTGTTTAACCTAAAACGCATTTTTTCAATGTCCTGTCAAAGAGTGTCCGGACTCTAATATCTGATTTAATATCAAATTGGATACAGGGACTATAAGAACAGCTAGTTTCAGAAATATTCAGATAAAACATAACCTCTCAGTTTTATATATAATAAACATAATATCTCTGTATAGATTTAGAGTTTTTAGAAAGTTAATACTAACTAAAATAGTATGCTGATTTCCGATCAAATGATTTCACAACAGATTTTATGAATATCCTATATTCATATTTTCAAACAAAAACCTAGTCTCTTTTATTTTGCCAACTTTCATTTGAAAAGAATTGAGAAAACTTGTTCAAACCAAACATGTCATCTAAAACAACTATGAATAGTGTACTGAGAATGACACCTTGAAGCAATCCAAATTCTTGAGTTGACATTTACAAATATAACTGCTATCTGGAAATTTTCGTAGCAAATTTTTAGTGTAATATCTTTTTTATAACTTTTTTAAATTTATTTGTCACCACCAGAGCAAAACCTTCTGAAAAATGGACTTACCGTTCTCTGACTCCCCAGAGGTGCCTGGTTTAATGTCTTCATCTTTAAACACAATTTCTGAACTCAGGCTGGCTTCATCATCAGTTGCCTCTTTTTTCACACTTTCGATCTTTAAATTTTCACAGGAAATGTCAATGTCATCCTCAGTTTTGATTTGCCCTGTTCTACACTCTACAAAGTCCATATTCGTCGATAAATACTCTGGCCTATCGAGGTATTCTTCCTCTTCAACATTGACTCCTGCGTCGATTAGTTTCATAATAGAATCATCTTGTTTCGGAGCTAAGCTACTCTCTATATCCTCCACTTTTGGTTTCACATATTTGTTAGAACCTAAAATTCCTTACAAATGATCCTTACATCCAATTGTATTCATCTATACTTACTATTGGGCAGCGGATCATCTGCTGAATGCAAACTGGGTGCTTGCAATTTGTAGTCTTGCTTATGCTCTGAAATTCCATCATTTTGAAGTTGTGCAGACTCAGTTTCATTATCAGAATTCTCGTCACGGATTTCGCATTTAACTAAAACTGCTTTCCTCGACTCTTCTTTTACAATTTCGGTTTTTATATTATTGTGAATGATTTTCTCAGATATGGCGTCATTCTCTTCCTTAATTTGTACTAAGCCAACTCCATCAATATCCATTTTTGAATATTCAGATCAATAATTGCATATAGGTATTCGAAAACCGACAATTTCATATCACAATTAAAAAAATATTAAATAAAACGAAGGTAGTAGAACGAATAACGCAAATTAATAAACTCTAGAGTCTAGAGTCTATAGCCCGTTTTATAGGTTCCAGTGAATCCTGCATCCAGTGATTTAGTGGTTATGGTTACTGCATAGTGCATAGACAAGAGTAAAGTGGTTACTGGTTACTGGCAGCAAGTACGCAAGTAGCAACTGAGCAGAGTAGTCTAGTCACTAGTGTCTAGTCTTTGTTACTGCACCCGGATTACGAACTCTCGATTCGAGTCAAACGAATCAAACGATGCATACCTCTTCAACTAATAGGTAATGTAATAGCATGTAAAGAAAGAAGATGAGTATATCGTTTTTACTCGAATCGAGAGTTCGTAATCCGGGACATCCGGGTGCAGGTTACTTGATAGTTAGGTCACAGTTCTCTACTCTGTGGTTAGGTTCCAACTACCACTCTCTCTCTCTCTCTCTCCTGAATTTCTTGGTTCGCCTTCCTCAAACGGTGGCATTGGTGGCATATACCAGCTCTCTTCTTATTACGCAACACAACTTTGGAGTACTTTGCATGGAAATTATAGTATATATACTTACTCTAGAATGCCAATCCCCTCTTCGTGGGACACTGAAAAATGTTGTAAAATTCCAAATGTTTTCATGAATGCGCATGCCCATAACCAGTCTCCTAGCTCTGCAGCAGTGACAAATTTCAGAAAATTTTATCTTTGTAGTCGAGATTCTGCCGAAAATAGTAAGAGTAAGTATATATATATATTATAATTTCTATGTTCCTCACTAATTAGCCGTTTTCGATTGGCGTTTGGTTCTGGTAGCGGTTGACATAAAAATAACAGCGGTTTACTTTCTGGTACTGTTAATGACGTCATAGTGAATAATGAAACGAATGTGTTGATTGATTACCGCAACCACTAACCCCCGGCCCCGGTAGTACTACTTACTAGCGTCTAGCGACAGCCCAAATATTTTAGCTGGCGAGCATATTGACAGGATCATAACCTCCAAATTGGCAGCTTCCTTTGTCTGATTTCTCAAAAACGCATATAAAAGTAATTTGTTAGTTTGCCACAGTTTTCAACAATTCTGCCTTCCTCAAAACCCGTAAATCGCAACTTTTCATATTTTTTTCAACCATTCAGGCTTTTTTAAAAATGTGAAAAATTGCGATTTACGGGTTTTGAGGAAGGCAGAATTGTTGAAAACTGAAAAATTACTTTTTTATGTCTTTTTGAGAAATCAGACCAAGGAAGCTGCCAATTTGGAGGTTATGATACTGTCAATATGCTCGCCAGGCAAAATATCCGGGCTGTCGTTAGATGCTTGTCTTCTTTAGGTTACAATGTTATGATCACTCGTAAATGAACGGGGCTATGTTTGCGGTTGACACCAAATCATGAACGAGGATCATTTACCGTGCGTCAAACGTCACATTAAACCAAGGTAAGACAAAAATTTCGCGTTGACAATTGTGAACGCAACTTCGCCTGTCACCTGTCATTCCCACTGATCTATAATATGAGGTCTGTGTAAGGTATAATCTTATCTTATAGATCAGTGATCATTCCCCTTCCCCTTCTGAATTATGTTGGTGACGTTGGATGTTCGTGTATAAACCAAAATAAAATAATCTTCTTAGAAATTCGATAATGAATACTAATATATTTGGAAATGAGCAAGAAGAAGGAAATATCGACTGTAACAATTTCAGTGATGGATCTTTTCAAATAGATGCAGTGAAACGTGAGCCACGAGAAATTGATATTTTGACTAATTGCAGGAGTTATTATAACAGTTCTGATTGTGAAACGGACTTAGGTAATCACAAAAATGCCATCGACAGCTACCAAGAGCAAATTGTAGAAGAGGTTGATGTAAAGAATCCGGATCCAGAAGATTTAGATTCCAAATTTTCCGATAAATTATCAAGTTATTATGAGGCAGTGCAAATAAAGAATGAGGACGGCATTGACGTTTTTTACGACGATATCAAAAGTGAAACTGGTGAGGAAAAATCCAATGGAGATTAAGTCCTTTTGTTTGCATCGAGGTGTAGCACTTTCCTACACCTGACGTGATTTACACTCGATTTTAATATTAGTTTGCAGATTGATTTGACACATTCCTTTGTGGAACTGCACTCAGCTACACTTGACTCCAAATGTGGTGTAAATTACACTACACTACAATACACCTTGTAGCAAACGAAATGACTTATTTTAGATTCTCCCAAGTTTATTACCAAAATTTAAAATATAATTATATTTATTCTTATTGTTTTCGACTGTTTTACAGTCACTGGAACATTGGCTGCTTCTTGAAACTAAGTATTAGGTGAAGGTAAGTTTATTGGACTTCTTCAAAATAAAAAAAAAAATTATATATATATATATATATATATATATATATATATTATCACATAAGTTTTGTCTCCTGAACACGAATCTGAAATTTTGAGAGAATCCCAAGTACTTTCCGAAATTGTCCTTCTGAATCTTGAAAATTGATCATTTTCAGACACTAATTTTTCAGAAAAAAATTGCACAGAATACCTTGTTCTCTATGTATTTTTTTCAGATTTGCGTTCAGGAGACAAAACTACGTAAGTAGCAATATTTTCATTTTCGAAGAAGTACCTTTACCTCGTATTATTTTGCAGAACTGCTTATAGTACACATAAGGGTATAAACAATGTGTTTTAACAAAAAATACTAAGATATAAAAATTATAATGAAGTAAGGTCGGGACACTCTTTCAGTGAAAAATAAAACACTAAAAATTTGACACTTTCCAAATTATATTACTATAATTTTATCGTTTAAAATATTGCACAAAACATCTTTAAAAAATGGTTTGAATCATTCCCCCAGAAAGTGATTTCAATCTTTCTTCAGTCAAATATTATTGAAATTCGTTTAAAAATTTTCATAATCGGGTTATAAAATATTTGAATTTTTTAAGGTTTTTGACATGGGTTACGCATTTTTATCTCGAGTGGTTTTTGAGAGGTGAGTCAATTGGTGCAATGTGAATTTTTTTAATTTTATATAATTTGTATATCGTTACTTCAAAATTGAAAACTAACTCCCAAAATGTTGGAACTCGTGAAATAATAGAGACCTACAATAATTCCAAAGCCATTCTAGAGAGCAGAGATGTTCAAGATATCATGGTTTTTCACTAGCCGATATAAAAAGCACTATTAGTCATCTGATTGAACAAAATACTTCATTGAGTGATATTATACTCATGAAAATAATATAATAATAGAACATTTTAAACAGGGTCCAGCAAATTATCATCTTTTACATCTGAATCTACATCACATATTACTGTCAAGGTCGTCGATGTGGAGCTGTTCAATGAGCTCAAATAATTCATTTTTCGTGTTTTTTTGTGTGACATTTTCTTCAGTAAAATTATGAATTATACACTGCATTAGATAAATAATATAAAAATAAGGTTCACAGTTAGTTAAAGTTGACTCACACTGTATACTGTAGTACAAACGACTTTTTTTTTTTCATTAAGAAGAATATCCATGAAAAAATTTGTGATATCTCACACTTCTATGTCAATATCTATAACATAATTACCACACACAAAAATAACACGACCTTTCACTGGCAAAAAAAATCATACAAATTGTTCATGGGTGCAGGTTCCATAAGATTTTATGTGGCTCACTTATCTGTATTGGCCCACCTGATTTCACATCTGACTGCTAGATATCAGTAAATATCATTTAATGAGGGTCTAATGTTTATTTATTGGTAGAGAATAAATTTTTAGCAATTTTTTGCATCAGACATTGCTGAAAAAAATTCAACAATATGGTGTGTACACACAGTGAGTGAAAGGGTTAAATGAACTTAGAGGAGTACATTCCTTGAGGTTGTAAGTCCTTTTTTATCTTTGACTGTAATATGAACACTAGATTCCACACTTATGTGGGAAACTCACCTAAATACAGTAACTTCAAAACTAAGCACTTACTGTTATATGATGAAAAATTTAAGAGACACTGTATTGTTTGTTTTGTTTTGTTTGTTACCTACAGAAAGCTTCGAGTTCTTTTGGGACATTGTGTAAGAACAATAGTCTTTTCTGACCAATGTTTTACCCTTTTTACTCATAATATCACGTGTCATTTTTCGAGAAGATACGATTTCATATAAATTGCTGTTCTACCTCGAATTCCTTGAGAATATTGAAGAACGTACATATATTTTCTTCAACATCAAACCCTCCCCTTCAAAATGATACCCTTAACATGTTAGTTATTATGCGGGAAATGATTGAAATCTGATTTGTTTATTAACAATTTAAATCAGTCAAAAAAGTTCACAATTTACAAAGGTCATCACACAAAGAAGTAAATCCTGTACATCCCAATGGTAGGAGTATCAAACACATTATTCGATAAATGTAACTTATCTTCAAATTGCTATAATTTTCAAGCTACTAACATTTAAAATTAAAATAAAGGATAATTCACCATGTCTTACTTTTGCAACAACATTATTTTTTTCTATTAACAATTCCGCTGGTGTAATTGTGCACGAACCAATTTATTCCTTAATACATATGGTCCGTGGTGGTTTGGCAATATTTTATTGAAAATTGAAATATTGAATAAATCAGCCGGAAAACGATAAGCATAGTGACCTGTAAAATATACAAATTTGAATTACAAGAAATTGTTAAACGGATCAAAAAACAGAAGCAGTTATACACTTACATAATATATGTTAAATGAACTATATTATTTTTTTTTTATTTCCTCATGAGTTTTCTGCTTCGGCGACTTGCTTTTACAGCAATTTATAATTTGATTTAATTCACGATTAAACTTGAAAAAATCAGTTGATTTAAATCGTCGCAACCCTGAAAATAAGCCTACTAGACCGGGAGGCGATGACAGATTTTAGGTGCCGATTTTCTCGTTTATGCCTTTGAGAGGACTGAAAGATTTAAAAGTGCTGATGAAAATGATGGAAAATTTGAGCGGTCCCCGCGTAGCTTTCACATGAAAAATTCAAATTTCAATTGCTCAAAAAACCCAACCTCACTTCGGCATTCGCAGACCTTATGCCAATTTTTTTTTTTAACATTTGATGGTATAAACTGTCGTATTTTCAATTGGCAGCAACGAGGAAATCTCCGAAAATTTCAATTTTTTGTTACAAGTTCACCTATTCATTTCAGCCCTTTGGCCACTTGCTACCCTTACGCTTATCATTTTTCGGTGCTACAATATATCCTATAATCGTCCTAAAACACATGTTTCTTGTACAAATGTGAATATTGCATTTTCCATGTTATGATATTTTCATCAGCACTTTCATATATTTCAGTCCTCTCAGGCATAAAAGAAAATCGCCTCCTAAAATCTGTCATCATCTCCCAGTCTATACTGTGTAGGTGTATATGGGATTAAAAAGGGTAAAACATCAGTCTGCAACGACTATCTATATTCTCTGTCTGTTTATATATCAATTAATTTTATACACCAAAGAAAATGAAGTGTTTCAGCAAGTTCAGTAACAAAGTTGATATGCATCCTAACACCATAAATAACTTTGAAAAGAAGTCCCAATCATTCTTAGCAGACCATTCATTTTACAGTGTAGATGATTTCCTCAATTTTTAAATAATGTGTTGTCCAGTATCTGTCCTATGAATATTTTAATATGTGTCTATTGAGATTGAAGAAATATTCTGCAACACCTCTGTCGCAATTTTAATGTATTTCATTATCTCTCTAGAGATAGAAAAATATTTTCACACTGCTGTAGTAATAATAATGTTAGCCTTGACTGTCATCGAAGATCGTTGATATAGATTTTAGAGTTATCAAGTAAATTATTCATCTTGAATGATTTATCGGGTAATTCAAGAATGGAATGTGAAAATAGGCCAGTTAGAAACTAGCGAGAATCATGATTAACTTAAAGCCGTCTAGCGCAGATGAGAGAGTATTGGGCCAATTGTCGCAAGTTTCAAAAAAAAATTGTTAAAATTTATTGAAACTTGTGAGAGCCAAGGATAACCGAGGTCGTACCTCTTCACGTGCGACTCCTGGCACATAAAAAATTCTGCAGTCGCTAGGCTTTTACATGTTTATATATGTGTTTTATATTTGTGTTGTTCATCTTTTTTCATTTAAATTTTTATTATTGATGAAAACTTTATTGAGCGTATTTTATATATTTTTTATAGTTAATAAATAGTTTAGGTTAACCCATGGTTAGTTATTTCTTATGAATTGTTGGATGCTTTTCATTTCATTAGAATACAAATTTTTGATCGTGGAGGAAGTGTAGTATATTACTCGGTAAGAAATTCGTTATATGCTCGTGGTCCCTCGTGCTCTCCTTTGGCTCACGCTCGGAACTTTCCACTCGTATCGAATTTTCATTCTAACATTGTTACCGAATATGTATTACATCATTATTTTTGTATTCAGATGTACATTCTGTATATTGTTAAAACAATGATGGGGAGATGATGTTTGGCTATTTGGACTGATAATAAAGACATTTCATCTTGAAAGTAATTAGTTATCTTTGAAGAGTTATTTCATATACAAATTTAGAAATAATACATGGGTCAGGTGCGAGATCGAACCCAATATGGGTACTTACATATTGAGTTAGATGAAACTAGTGCTGATATGTGTACGTTCGCCACTCCATTTGAAAGGTATCAATATCTTCGTTTACCCTTAAGAATTTGTTCGGCGCCAGAAGTATTTCAAAAAAATAATTTAGACATTTTTGGTGATATTGAAGGGGTGAGTCTATATTTTGATCATTACAGGCCGAACTGAGGAGGAACATGATAAAAATGTGAGGTTGGTATTTTAAAAGGCTCTGAAATATAAAATTTTAAATCAGTAAGTCAAAAGTACAGTTCAAATAGAAAAGTGTAAAATTCATGGGTCAGATATTTTCTGAGGAAGGGGTAAGACCAAATTCTAATTATGTGAAGGCTATCACAGACATGCCAGATCCGGAAAATAGAACGGAACTGATGCGTTTTTTTGTATGGTCAAATATGTAGGAAAATTCATACCCAATTTGTCTTAAATTTTAGCATCATTGCAGCATTTGACTAGAAATTATGTCGTTTGGCAATGGTCTGAAGAACATAAAAATGCCATAACAAAAATGAAGCATTTACTATGCAAAGCATATGTAGGTACTGTCAATTTTTAATCCAAATGAGTCAGTAGAAATACAAACGGATAGCCTTGGATGTTGTTTACTTAAAGGTCATCCAGTGGCGTTTGGGTCTAGAAGTTTCAATTATTCCGAGCAAAAATACAGTCAAATTGAAAAAGAAACGTAAGCGATTGTTTTTGCTTTACGAAAATTTCATTATTTCATATATGGTATTCCGAATATAAAAATCAATTCAGATCATAAGCCATTAAAATCAATATTTCGAAAAGATTTATATTCAATATCGCCACGTATACAAAGAATGTTACTTCGTCTTCTAAATTATAATATACAAATATACTTGTATAAGCCAGGAAAGTATCTGTATATTGCAGATACACTTTCAGGACAAAGGATTGAAATCGGATTTTGAATTTGAATACGCGATGCACACTTTATATAGTTATTTGCCTATTTAGTTAGAGTGCTCATCGGTGCCCATCGGCAAACATTTTATAATATATACTCTCTCCAAACTTTCTGTATGGCTTCATTGGATCTAGTCTGCCACCGTTTTCCACTGTGACTTTTTGTTTGGGAAAGGTTTTTCCATATTTTTTTTCAATGTGATTTCCTCGTGTTTCCGAACTACAGAGGGTGATTCGTTGGTCGTTTTAAGAAAAAAAAGTTCTCATGAATATATGTCCGGAGTTTCTTAAAACGACCTAACGTATCACCCTCTGTAGTTTCGTACCGTAGTTAAGAGACACGAGGGAAACACGTCGTTTTTTTTTTTCAAACGCCACCATATCAAAAAATTCACAGGAAAACGGTGGCAGATTAGGTCCAAAGAAGCCCTACAGAAAGTTTGGAGAGAGTATCTATCAGTAAAATTTTTAGCGATGGCACTCTATCTAATATCACTTGAAAAAGATCAGTTTATATGTGCTACCGAAGCAAATCAGGATTTAAGAGAAATAGTTCATTATCATTTCAATGGGTGGCCTGTTAGTAAAAACAATATATCGCAATGTTGAGCATTATTTCAAATTGAAGGAAAATATTTCATTCAGTAACGGTCTCCTTTTCTGGATAAAAAATTCATTGTTTCAAAGTGTTTACGTTTTCATATGATTCGTTTGATTCATGGGGGACATTTTGGTATAGAAAAATGTAAGTCTTGAGTTAGAATTTTTTTTTATTGGCTAAACCTAAATGGTGATATAGAGACATTTGTGAAGAATTGTAGGGTTGTGACAAATTTGCACGAAAGAATCAGGAGGAACAACTTCCACTTTAAATTCCTGAACGACCTTGGCGACGCCTGGTAACTGACATATTTTCTTATGGAAACAAAAGTTATTTTATTTTGTGGTTTACGATTCTTAGGGCCGGTATTATAAAAATGTTTGACAGTTAACTTTAATTTTAACAGTTAAGTTAACTTTTACTTTAGAATGTCAGTTTTTATAAAGGTCCCATTTTTTATTTTAAATTTGCTTTAATGTGCACAGATTCTCTGAATAAAAGAAATCGGTTTTTGAATTATATTTCATTCCACAAGTGGAAATAGTCTAACTGATATCTAAACATCCTTGGTCGCCCTGGGCCTTCAACCACTATCTTCATCGTCGGTTGAAAGTTCCTCAAAAATAAAGTGGATATCGTTTTAACAAAGTCAGAAAAATAATACAACAATAAACTCAAGTATGTGCTAATTTATTGACAGAAAAACTGTCGAAAACCATCATTTCCTACAAAGTTAACTTCAACTGATACCCATTCCACCGGATAAAGTTATCTCCTTCATCTAGAAGTTAACTGCAAGATGTGACGTCATTCCACAAGTTTACTTCTAGTTTTCTGTCAAAATAGTTTTATAATACCGGCCCTTAGTCTAATTGGTTAGAACTTGTTCATTGGAAAGCAACTCAGCTTCAACCGTCTTCACAAATTGAAATCGATATTCTCAAGATTTGGTAGCCCTGATACACTAGTTTGTGGTAACGTTCCTTTCAATAGTTATATTTTTGAACAATTCGCTATAAATTAGAATTTTAATATTAAAACAAGAAGTTCTTATTATTCCCGCGCAAATGGTCTGGCTGAAAAAGCTGTTTCAATGGATAAACGCATCATTATGAAATCAATAGATGACAATAGACACTTGAAGTCAAGCCGAAATTCCAATCCTATCCTTTTCCATATCGATCTGCGCATGCGCAAACTCGATACGGTGACGAGCTCTTTCAGTATTACGTATCCGAAGACGGATCTGTTAAAAATACAAAAGTTAGGTTATAAAACCATAATTTACAAGATAATTGACAGTTTATATATGACATTTGGGAACCTAGGAAAGTTTTAGGTTCACACGAAGCACCTTGATCCTACAGAGAGTTAAACTCTGAAGGTAATGTTATCAGAAGAAACAATAGATTTGAGAGAATTGAAATTAATTTGTTAGAAATAATATAGTACAAGCAAACTCTCCAAATACAGTAGGAGAAAGAAAGAGTTATTTCTGAGTCACAGAATTATTCGAACAAAAACTCATCAGTCTCATAAAAGTTTAGATTCGAAGCCTAGTTCAGATTCATTTACTCGTTGCACTAAAAATAAACCCATTGAAAATTCAGATTCTTGTTATGTTACCAGATCAGGTAGGATAGAAAGCCTGTTAAATTTAGTTACTATTATTGTGAAAAGGAAAATATGTGTTATATCATTATTTTTGTATTCAGATGTACATTCGGTATATTGTTAAAACAATGATGGGGAGATGAAGACATTTCGTTTTGAAAGCAATTAATTATCTTTGAAGAGTTATTTCATATTAAAATATAGAAATGATATAGAATATATATCCCTTCACGAGTTATTATTCGATGAGAAAGGGAAAAATTCCAGTAAATGCGTTACTTTCGCACACTGCCAAACAAAACGATCAGATTATTATACTAGTTGACTAGTTATTGATAGAATTTATTCGCCAGACTCTTATCTATATATTTTTTTTTAGTTTCTGGATTGAAGCCACTTGAAGTAAAGGATGAAACAATACTTGAAGATGAAGTTACGGCGGAACAAGACTCATCTGCTGGAGATCGGAGGGGTTCAGTGAGCTCTATGGAAAATGATAATAAGATACCGCGTATATTCTATTCAAACCTTCTTGATAATAATCGTGTGGTACAGCAGAGGAAAGATATGACAGGGAAAATATTTTATTGCGAAATTTGTTCAAAATATTTCAGTCGACTGAGTAATTTGAAAGTTCATGAGAGGAATCACACAGGAGAAAAGCCATATCATTGCCAATTTTGTTCCAAGGAGTTCTCTACTTCTAGTCAATTGAAGGTCCATGGGAGGATTCATACAAGAGAAAAACCGTTTCATTGCAAACTCTGTTCAAAATCTTTCAGTCATTCGAGTTCATTGAAGGTTCATGAGATGATTCATACAGGAAATAAACCATTTCATTGCAAAATTTGTTTAAAGACTTTCACCACTTCGAATGAATTGAAAGTCCATGGGAGGAATCATACGGGAGAAAAACCATATCACTGCCAACTCTGTTTAAAATCATTCAATAAACCAACTCATTTGAAGGTTCATGAGAGGATTCATACAGGAGAAAAACCATTTCAGTGCCAAATTTGTTCCAAGGGGTTCTCTACTTCTAGTCAATTGAGGGTCCATGGGAAGATCCATTCAGGAGAAAAACCGTTTCATTGCAAACTCTGTTCGAAATATTTCAGTCAGATGAGTCATTTGAAGATTCATGAGAGGATTCACACAGGAGAAAAACCATACCAATGCAAAATTTGTTCCAAGGAATTCTCTACTTCAGGTCAATCGAGGGTCCATGAGAGGATTCATGCAGGAGAAAAATCGTTTCATTGCAAACTCTGTTCGAAATCTTTCAGTCGATTAGATACTTTGAAAGGTCATGAAAGGAGTCACACAGGAGAAAAATCATTTCATTGCAAAATTTGTATTGAGGGGTTCTCTACTTCTGGCCAATTAAGGGTTCATGGAAGGATTCATTCGGGAGAACAACCGTTTCATTGCAAAATTTGTTTCAAAACTTTCACTACTTCCTTTGAATTGAAACTTCACCGGCGGACTCATACAGGAGAAAAACTCCTCAAGAAATAGATATATATATATATATATATATATATATATATATATATATATATATATTTATTTTTATTTCTTGGATTGTATTCACACCAATAGTTCCAAATATTCATTTATTTGAGGAAAAACCATTTTATTGCAAATTTTGTTCCAAATATTTAATTTGTTTGAAGGTTCATGAAAGGATTTCAGAAGAGAAAAACCATTTCGTTGTGGTTCCAACACGAAAATTGTTCCAAGGGGACTAATTGAAGGTCCACGGTAAGATTTATAAATCCGGTGTTTGTTTGTACGGGACAAAATCCGGTGTTTGTGTGTACGGGAGAAAATCCGGTGTTTGTTTGTACGGGAGAAAATCTGGTGTTTGTACAGGACAAAATCAGGTGTTTGTTTGTACGGGAGAAAATCCTGTGTTTGTTTGTACGGGAGAAAATCCTGTGTTTGTTTGTACGGGAGAAAATCCTGTGTTTGTTTGTACGGGAGAAAATCCGGTGTTTGTACGGGAGAAAATCCGCTGTTTCTTCATACGGGAAAAAATCCGGTGTTTGTTTGTATGGGAGAAAATCCGGTGTTTGTTTGTATGGGAGAAAATCCGGTGTTGTTTGTTTGTACGGGAGAAAATCCGGTTTTGTTTGTTTTTACGGGAGAAAATCCGTTGTTGTTTGTTTGTACGGGAGAATATCCGGTTCTGGCATCAAACAAAAAGCCAAAGGCTGATAAAAGAACGACCAAAATACCGCAAGAAAATCTAACGTCATAACTGAGATTTACCTTGACGACTTCAATATGTTTTTCACAGATATATCTGAACAACATCATCGGTCTGAAGTAGTTAATAGAGCTGAATGAGTTCTGAGTCGTGTTCCCTAAATGGCTAGGTGTTAGGTGCTCTGCCAAATCTCAAATGCTCAACTTTGTTACTATAAATACTACATATATTACTGTATTATAGAATGTATTTGGTTGAAATAATGAGAAAATAAATCTAGTAAATTGTATTTGTATTTTTGAGAGTCCGTATTGATAATAAGCTAAGCTGGAATCTGTTCAAAATATGTCAATCAAATAGTTGCTTTGAAACGTCATGAGAGGCATCATACTCTTTCATTGTAAAATTTTGGAGTCGTATGGGTCTGTTGATTTATTTTGTGTTCAGTGCTTGCCGACGAAACTCTTATAGGCTAAGAAAATTGCGAAAGGCTAGATCATTTATAATCTGTTTAGAAAACAGGAAGTAATGTCATTAATAAATAAATTGAACAAGGTGGGGCCTAGGTGTAACCCTTGAGGAACTCCTGATATTACTTGAAATGCATAGGAATAGTAAGGATTATCTCTATTTGACGACCTATTAGATAAATAGCCATGAGACGCTACTTTACAACGTATCATCATCGTATCAGGTGTAAATTTATAAACACTTGATCTGATGCGACTTTGACGTGACTTTTACCGAAGTGAACGTCGAGTCATAAGGAAACCACAGCGATTTTTACTTCGTATCGTGACAGCTCTTGTGTTGAGATAATTTTACCCCTGCCATTGCGAAATTATTGGCACAACGACGTCGACGAAGAAGGAACGAAGATGAAAACTTGGAAGAGGTTATATTCTACAACATTCCATAAATTCATTAAAATTAACCGGTGACCATTTTTCCATAAGGCCGCTGCCTAGTCCGTTGCAAGAATATAGTGGTAACGCAGGATTATAGCCCACTGGGGATACCACATTGAAAAAAAAAACGAGCTCTTTCACTCTACCCGGTGGAGCGGTAATGAGTAAAAAATAGTAGTATTCATTAAATAATCCCGGTATTTACTTAAATTTTGAGAACAAAATATCGAGATTATCTCCACTGAAACGATTTCTCTGATTGAAAAATGTTTTCCACAAAAATTGCAAGAAATTTTAAGCTTTATAATTTTTGTAATAACTATTTTTAACCTAGGTGGCGCTGGAGAGAAGATATTCTTGAACAACATTATCTAACAGATAATGTTTACTCTCTTTGTAATTCACCCACTCCGTACCAACGTTGCCAAGTTTTACTCATCATCAACTCGGTTTGCCTGCAGCTGTTTCACGCATTTTCGAGTCTCGCAAGCTAGGTTAGCTTGCTCAGGTTAGGTTTGTGTGTCAGTTGCGAGCAAAAAACAAATTTACGCATTTTCCTCCCTCTTTTGTCATCTAAACACCTCGCATGCATTTGCAGGATAATCAGTAAAACTTGGCAACGGTTGAAGCACCCGGTACGCATGCGCACTGCGCAGTAACTTGGCAACGTTTGTACGGAGTGGGCGAATTAGACTCTCGTGCCCAAAGTCGCAAACTCGGAATATTAATTAGGACATCAAACTGTACAAATGTACTGAATTAGAAGTTTCCTCGACCTTTTGTAAGTCGGAACCTACCCATTGCCTGTCCCATTAGGAAAATATATCAATTAAATCGTAAATAGAACAAAATAAATTTACCTTATATTATAAAAGTGAATCCGAATTGAAAAAATTTATTAGTCTACAGAAATTTTCTGTCTGTTCTAGATGATGTAATTTATATATGGATTTAAGAGGCCATGAGTGCGATCACGTTTATTGGGACGCTTTTAAAGGTAAAAGAGTCAATTGATAACCGAAAACGGTTCGTCTCATCGATTTCAAACAAGGGACAGGCTTCTAGAGGAAGTTTAATTCTACGTATGTGCACTTTTCCACAAAAAAATCCACATTTGACCAATTTATAACGAGACTCGAAAAATCACCCTGGAATGTCAATCACTAAAACATTAAAAGCTTAAAAAAATATGTGAAAAGTTTTGATGATATGATATTTGATAGGTGGTTTTTTAAGTCTCCTTGAAAATTGGTCAAAAGTGACCAGGCAGGTTTACTTATTATTACTTTTGCAATGTTATACTCAATAACATTGCAGTAATGTAAAAATGTCCGTATCAGCAAACTATGCAATATTACTGACAGAAAATTTGTAATATTACACATTACAAATTAAAATTTCAGTAATATTACCTATTCATTACATTGCTAGTGGGTCATATTTTGTTCCTATTGTCTTTAGCAAAAGAGGATCAACCCTTTTTTGTTTTATTTTTTTGTTATTGTTCGAGATGCAGTGGTTTGAGAGTCAAAACATTGAAAATTACCCCCTTAATATTATTTTAAAAGACCGAATTTAACAACCCTTGGAAGAGAAAGAAATAGAAGGAAGTGAGATCAACTAGTGATTACTATATTGAATAAAAGCCTTTCAGTTTCATTTCTTATCTGATTTCAACACCGCATATAGTAGTATAGTTCAGTAAAGTATTTGTTATTTATATAAATTTCCAGCGCAAATATAATTCAATGACGTCACAAGCGACGACAGTATCTCTATTATCCGTGGCTACTAGAATATTTTTGTGTCCATTTCCTAACGACGAAAACGAATCAAGTAGAAGTGTATTTGCGAAATGCATGCCCGCTAGGTTGCGCTCAGAATTAGGCGAAATTAGGCTGAGCTGCCATTTCATCTATGAAGACATTGCCACATTTTGATTAACTCTTTATTTTCGATTGAAAAATGATGTATATAAACTGTGTTTGTTACTATGGATTATGTATATCTTCAGCTTTAGGGCACTGAGCAACTACGCCTAATAATTGAACTTTCGACTTATTCCGCCAAGTCAAGTTATCTAATTCTGAAACTATGAACACTAAAAGAATATAACTAAATTCAATTGTTACAATAAATACACTACTGCTTATGGTAAGAAAGACCTAATATACTTTTCATCAGTTCAACCAAATAATTTTAGATGGCGTACCCTTTGCGCAGAATATAGGGTCACTGGCTCAGAGCAGTAATAAACTATATTTGCTCTGAGGTCACTGGATCATAGAATACTTTGGCCTTCTTATGGGTACGGTTAATAGTTAAATCTCTTAAGGTGGCCTTCCATACCAGCTTTCAGCTTCAACTTCTTTTGAGAGAAGTGCTGCTATTTCTATATGACTATTTCCACAATAGCAGAAAAACGCTGCGTTTTACGTCAACTGTCAAATAAATTTTCTCCGTTGGTAATTAATTTGATTGTTAGTTCTTGACAAAAACACCGAAGAACAGTTTGACAACACCTCCTAATTCATTTGGTTTAGGTTATATGACTTATATTATTCTATTATATGTCTATAAAAAGGGATGGAAATATTCATAAACAGAGATAGTCAACGGCTTGACGCTAAAAGTAAAACTTGAACCAACAAATAGCGGCATGACCTTGAAAAACCAGCAGCTATTTTAAAGTACTCTGATTGGTTAGAAGCCAGCGTCAAAAATCTGATGTGGAAGGCCGACTTTAAAATAGTTCGAATGTAAAAAATAACCGGAAAAAGTTGGGTTATCTCTCTCTCTCTCTCTCATCCATTGGTTGGGTCCGTCAACTGGCATATATACCCAAAGTCAAGTTATATAATTGTCGAGGGAATGCAGTTGTCTTGCTGTAGGCAATACTACATCCCCCACCCAAGGACATCACAACATAAATCTCATTCATACAAGTGTTTTGGCAACTCCATACGCCACCTCAGGAACAGCAATTTGAATTACTAACGCAACAGAGTGAATCGTGAAGGGTTATTCCCAGCCGGCAACAAGATCCAATCAGCAATCACTAGATTTTTAAATCTGAAACCGAAAAAACCTTGCTCCGCCTGGGAAAAGTTGGTTATATAAAAAGGAATTTTGAGTTATGTTTTTTTGATCCTTTCAGTATATTATAATTTTATTGTTGAATGGATAACACCGGCTACTAATTCTAATTTTGATATTGATTCGAATTGAGAGGTATACAAAGCCTTGGTTGATTTCCCTCATTTTGAGGCCCGGTTACCAGCTATTATGGAACAGCAGAGCAGAGCCGTCGACAAGGAAGTTGATCTTTTTGAAGATTAATAAACATAAATAGTTGGACTACCATAGTTAGACTACCATAGTTGGACTACCACAGTTGGACTACCTCATCCCCCAACTTGAAGGTGTTTGGATTTTTTCAATCATTAAACATTCTTTTAACAAATGTTTATTAAACAAAATAACATAAAAATACTTACCTATACAATGAAATACGGAATTTCGTCGAACAACATAAAAAGCATAATTTGGCGTGTAATTTAATTTCAAGAAATTCTTGTTTCTTGATCACAAATTGGCAAGTCACAACCACGACATAAATAACAAAACAACAACTTTTTTCCATTTTTTTATATAATTCTAGCCTCTTAAAGTGTGCTAGTATCTCATATATGCACCTAAGATGTCTCCCTTATATTCCTACAACGAAATTTAAATTTAGGTCTAATTTATCATTTGTACTAGAATATCTACGTTTGTTGAAACTTGTTTGATTTTTACTAGTTTTTTGTGCAAATTTGATATACCATACTATGTATGTATGTCCATAATAACGATCAGTATGATTTTATAAAAGAAAATCATTGAATAAATCAATCAATTATTGATCAATGATTTAATAATACAATTCTGCAACTTTAAGATCACTTTAATCATAAAAAATTGTATATTTTCATTTTTTTATGATTAAAGTGATAGTGAAGTTGCAGAATTCTATTATTCAATCGTTTACCAATAATTAATTGATTTATTGAATAATTTCCTTACATAAAATCCTACTGATAGTTATTATGGACATACATACAGAGTGGTATATCAAATTTGCACAAAACTAGTAAAAATTCAAACAATTTTCAATTAACGTCGACATTCTAGTACAAATGATAAATTGTACTAAATTTTGCATTGAAATATTGTACGAATATAAGGGGGAGGCACGTAAGGTGCATATGGGATACTAGTACGCTTAATGAGGCTAAAACTATAAAAAATTGGGAAAAAAGAATTGGTTGTGTAGGTGGTTATGATTCCAAATCTCAATATTGTTTTCGATTCTAAACAAATTTTTTAAATAACTTCTACCATACTATCGAAAATAAGAGTAGATTACTCTTCATTCAAATTCCTATTTTTTTGTTCTACCCTGTAGAACGTTTGGAAATTTAGAATATTTTTTTTTCTGACAAATGCATAATAAAAAAGTTTTCCATATGGTGCAAACTTTTTGAAACTCACTGTATATCTCACACCTCCCTATTTATTAGTTGACCACCTCAATCGTTGTTCAGCACAGACTGAGTTTATTTTGACAATATACCCACACAGCATGAAGGCATCTTAAAGACGTCTTCAAGACGTCCACCCTAAGATATTCGGGATGTCTTCAAGACGTCCAGCAATATCTTGAAGACGTCCAAAAGACATCGTTAAGACGTCCATTGTTACAAAACGGGAGGTCTTGAAGACGTTTTCGATACGTCCATGTGGACATAATCGCAACACAACAATACAAGTTACGATATTACGAAATACGAACTATTGCGGAATGGAGAGTAATTCCGAAGTGGGACGACTCACGAGGAGTTCCGACGCCAGACGAGTAAAATGCCAAATCCATTTCAATTCTATGATTGGTTAAATTCCACCAATGGAAATATCGGATTTTTATTCTCACGTTTGTTGGTATTTAAGATTGATATAGAAAATTCAAAACAAAAACGGTTATGAGTGAAGCAAGCTTCACGCATAGTGGAAGACAATGAGAAATGTTATGATCTTAGATTTTGTTTGTACATATCATTGGCAAAGTTATTCAAATTATATATTCTCCCACTGAAATAATAATTTTATGTGGTTCTGCTGACTTATATGTTATTTAGCATAGATATTTCACTGAACTTTACTGCCCCTTTTAGAAAAACTTATTGGGAAAAAATCAACATTCTGGACCAATATGGGACGTATTGAAGTCGTCCATTCATGTACGTCCCTAAGACATCCCGAAACAGACGTCTTTCTGGACGTTCAGGCATTTTAAAGACATAAATTGGACATCTTTAAGACGTCCAGTGCTGTGTGGGTATCGTAGTCACGAAACATATCGGTATTACAGATAAGCAGTCGGTAAAACAGCTAGAAACTATAGACAATAGATGGCGCTACAGCCACTGAAACATAATATGGGCTATATAAAAAAAAACATATTTCTTTATTTTCTTTATGTAAGCACGCCGCCAAATATTTTTTCCCCTTGCAATACGAAGTGCGGACGCTGGACGCGGCGGCATCGACTTGTCAAAGCATCAAAGCAAAGTCGACCAGCCGACGTCGGCTACCTCGCCAACAAGCCAGCTGGAGATATTGTACCTACTGATTTTTTTTAATCAGATTCACATCGAAAATTACGAACAATCTTTATTTTATTTCTATAATTTTCTTTCAACATCACCGTAAATTGTTAATTTATGTTTTATCTTTTTAACATCAACTCTTCACTGATGTGGCAAGACACGCGCTTCGCGCATACCGCCCCAAATATTTAGCCGCCTGGTGCTATAGCACCCAAAAAAGATCCCTGGTTAAACCGGTACTGAATCGAAGGAATGAACAGTTTTAAAATTGGTTGATTGAAATTGTGCAGATTTTGATTAGACTAGCAGAAAGCATCCATGATTTTGCTGTAAGTGGATGGAGAAAGTGTGTCTGACGAAGCCCAATTAATAAAATGTGAAGTGAGAAACAAATTGTAAAAATACAAACGATTACGCGACGGCGCCGAGGACCTGTCGTTTAGCAGCCAGACGGCGATCGCGCCATTCCAAAAAACAGTGGCCTACGTGATGGAATGCAGGCATTTTTAATGACATATTACGGCTAGACTCCTCCGTTATTTACACGGCAGTAAAAATAGAATGTGACTCTGTTTTGACCGCAACTTGAAATGTTTATAACGGGGTCTAGCCGTAATGTGTCATTGGGTATTTTAGTTGTTCTGCAGCTCCCAGTCGAGCGGTAAAGTGGATACATGAAATGACAGAAGATATTGATTTTGAGGTACTGATTTCCCTCGTGGAAAACCGACATGTATTGTGTGATAAAACACATGCGGAAATGAATTTACTCTCATCAATCCTAAGGTATTCAAAAAGTTTGTTAAATACACATTATGTCTCTCTAATTAGATTCATCGGATGCACCCAAAGAATGCGATTGCGTTTCAACCTTTTTTCACTACGATAAATTAACCATAACGCACAAAATTTTCCGCCGTTTATTGCAACACATTCTCATTAATGTCGTACAGATATATACTGACCTCAAACAACAATAAATAATAGTTTTGTGTGAAAACAAGGTGCGGCGGCAATAGTATATTGTGCAACAAGTGGGAAAAGTAACTTTCCCCACATGTTGCACACTATATACTTTTTCTACAACTTAACTAATTTAAAGAATACAAGTGATGTAACTCAAAATTTATTTTATGGTAAACAAAACTGAAATAACAATTTCTTCTCTTATTTTGTGCGTGTTGTTTTGTCTGACTTGTTTTAATTCATGAGATTTAATTTTTAGTTATTCACACTAAATGAAGTATATCAACCAATATTTAAAAATGATCAATAATTTCCTCTTGTACAAACAATAACGTGGCTTCTAATTATACTATTCAAATTTAATGCTCATGTACAGGTTAGACAATTGAATGAACCCTTTGGTGGACTTTCAAATTACTATTTCGAGTGAAACCTTTCAGGCAGACTTTGCAATGAAATCTTTCTCCTGTATGAGTCCTCCCATGGACCTTCAAGTCACCAGAACTGGTGAAAGTCTTGAAACAAATTTGGCAATGAAATGGTTTTTCACCGGTGTGAACCCTCTCATGAAGTGACAAATGACTCTTTTGATTGAATGATTTTGAACAGGTTTTGCAATGAAATGGTTTTTCCCCAGTGTGAATCCTTTCATGAACTAGCAAATGACACTTTTGACTGAAAGACGTTGAACAGACACCGCAATGAAATGGTTTTTCACCAGAGTGACTTCTCTCATGACGTCTCAAAGTAGCAATTCGACTGAAAGATGTCGAACAGATTTTGCAATGAAATGGTTTTTCACCTGTATGAACTCTTTCATGAATTAGCAAATGACCCTTTTGACTGAAAGATGTTGAACATGTTTTGCAATGAAAAGGTTTTTCTCCTGAGTGAACTCCCTCGTGTTTTTTTCTAGAGTGAATTCTCTCATGTCTTTTAAAACGATGTATATGACTAAAAGATTTTTCACAGATTCTGCAATTAAATGGCTTTTCAAAAGTATGAATCATCTCATGATCCTTCAAATTTCTCGTTTGACTGAAAGATTTTAAACAGATTTTGCATTGAAATGGTCTTTCACCAGTGTGGCCACTCTCATGAATTAGCAAATGACCCTTTTGACTAAAAGATTTTGAACAAACTTTGCAATGAAATGGTTTTTCTCCGGAGTGAATTTTCTCGTGCTTTTTTAAACTATTCGAATGACAGAAAGGTTTTAAACAGATTTTGCAATGAAATGGTTTTTCATCAGCATGATTCATCTCATGATTCTTCAAATCTCTTGCTCGACTGAAAGATTTTAAACAGAATTTGCATTGAAATGGCTTTTCACCAGTGTGACTTCTCTCATGATTCTTCAAATCAATTGATCGACTGAAAGATTTCGAACAAATTTTGCAATGAAATGGTTTTTCACCAGTATGAATTCTCTCATGCATTCTCAAAGTATCGATTCGACTGAAAGATGTCGAACAGATTTTGCAATGAAATGGTTTTTCATCAGTATGATTCCTCTCATGACGTTTCAAATCTCCTGACTGACCAAAAGATTTTGAACAGACTTTGCAATGAAACGGTTTTTCACCAGTATGAACCCTCTCGTGCCTTTTTAAATTGTTTGTACAAATGAAAAATTTTGTGCAGAACTTGCAGTGAAATATTTTCTCTGGCATACCTTTCATTTGATGTTTTACAGAATGACTATTCTCAAGAGGGTTTGAACACAAATTATAATAAATCTTATCATTATTTTCCACAGGAGGCACTGCAAGCCTCCAAGGTACAGCAAATGAGTCTTGTTCCTTTGTAACTTCATCTGCAGATCTACTTTCATCTTTTACTTCTAGTGGCTTCAATCTGGAAACTAAAAATAAACAGGTTATACAGACCGTTAATTAAAGGCAGATAAATAAATTCTCATTTAGCATGCCAAATCCATACAGGGAGGCTCGTGTAAATGTTCAAGGTTTATAAAAACAGCAAACAACTTCTTCATTTGCTAGGTTGTGCCACCCGGCACAATATCTATATGTCAGATTAGACTATTGTGAAAGAATTTAAGATTCTGAGTGAATTCTTGGGGTATAATTTCTGTTTAGAAATATAATAGTGAATATTTTATGAAAATATTCAGGTTTACGTCAAACATTGCTATAGAATGTTTTTTGTTAACAATTGGTTGATATTAAAAAAGTTAAAATTGTGAAATTCAGTCATTAGTTATATAAAAATAACCATGAAATAATGGGATTAAAGAATAATGATGTAGCCGACCTTAAATATGAAAAATCAACCCCGAAAGAATTAAAAAACACATTTTCATCCACGGAATGAACATGCCATATCAATTTCATTCATTTGCAAAGGTGATGAAGGGCTAAAATCAATTCCCAGAAGACGTAAAATAGACAGAAGCCTTCAGAAAAAACCTGCCAACATGAAATTCACATAACACATCTGTTTTCACAAAACGATTATCAGGTATCAATTTTATCCATTTCTTTGAAATCAACCCCCCAAAATGATAAAAATGGACGAATGCCTTCAGAAAAAACTTGCCAACTTGAAATTCACAGAACACGTTTTTATTCACGAAATGAAGGTGTCGTATTAATTTAATTTATTTGCAAAGGGGGCTAAAGGCAAAAATCAATCCCCGAAAATATAAAATAGATAGAAGCCTTCAGAAAAATCCTGCCAACATAAAATTCACGTAACACGTCTGTTTTTACGAAATGATCATGTATCAATTTCATTCATTTACGAGTAGGCGGATCGATTGAAATCAACCCCTGAAGGAATATTCTGAGAAAATTCTTTATTTTTATTTTTTTCAGTAATATTTACGGGAGTCCGAAGGAATCTGAAAGTCTTATACACGTCTGGATGCCCTCATTCTAACTGTATTTTTATTTTTGATGCAGCTCGTCTCTTTCTGGGATTTTTGTCTGAGAAAATTCTTAGTTTTTTTTTCAGTCATATTGACGGGAGTCCAAAGGAATCTGAAAGAGGTTTTATGCACATCTCGATCCCCTCTTTCAAACCATATTTTTATTTTTGCAGCAACGCGTCTTTTTTTTGTCTTGTGGACGGGAGTCTAAAGAAATCTGAAAATTTTTTCTTGGACAACTCAAGTCTAATTTTTTCAATGATATTTTTATTTTTGTATGAGTGCAATGGTTTTTAGTGTTTTCATTATTCGGAGTATTATCTAAATTTAGTTTAGTTATATTGGTGGCCGTCCAGATATACTTATCTAACCCTATAGGTGGGTTGGTTTGATATTCTGTATAACTCATCATATCATACATAATTTTCATGGATAACAGATTTTTATCGTGTTTTCTTGAAAGTGTGGCTGAACTTTTTTTACTGAAAACATATTCTTTCAGTAGATCCGGCAACGTTGCCAGTAAATAACACTCCATCCCATACTCGACGGTCTGCACGTCAGAAACTGTGGTTAGAAAAGTGTGACTAACTTCACATAAATGAACAAGAAGCACTCCTCGGTAGCACAGACTCTGGGAAGAGTAAATGCATGAATTCAAACAAAGTCCGAAAAGTGTGCCGGAGAGTTTCAAATAAATGAAACAAAAAATTTCGACAAAGTCGAATTCACCTTCTCTCCACACCATTCCAAAAAGTGAAAATTTGAGGCAAATATCTGTCAGTAACTACTTCCCCCTATGGACATTGAATTGAGTTGTTTTCCGACACATACCTCAAATTTTCCACTTTGTGGAATAGTGAGGAGAGAAGGGAAATTCGATTTTAGAGAGAAATGTTGAACAATACGACAAATGAACGATAGAATACTAAGTTATCTTGGACTTCGTATCCATATTCATATTCTGATTATGTTTTTGGATACCTATGGACATAATGGTCAACTTCTTTACAAGTACAGCAGTGACCAACTAAGATTGTTATGATACATTCAATGGAAAGGTAAGCATCGTCTACCAATTCCAATTGAAGATATCTGTTTACATTTAAAAATTTGCTAATTTTCACTTAATCTAAAAGCTTATTTAACTTTTCCTCACCAGTTTCACTTTTGACAACCTCGTAAACAATATCGATGTCGTCCTCCTTTTTGATTTGTATTGCGTTATATTTAGTTGATAAATTATCGGAAAACTTCAAATAATCTAAATCTTCTGGGTTAAGATTCTTCACATCAAACTTTTCTTCAATCTGCTCTTGGAAACTGTTGGTAGCATGTTGGAGATCAACAAGGTCTGTTTCACTACTAGAACTGTTATGATAGTTTCCACATTTAGTGAAAATATCAGTTTCACATGCTTCAATTTTTACTGCGTCTATTTGAAAAGCTTTACTATCCCTGACATCGTTACAGTCGATTTTTTTTTCTTTTTCCTCATTTTCAAATAAATCAGTATTCATTGTTTCAATTCTACAAGAGTACTGTTTATGTTTATTGTTTATATTTGATAATTGTGAATTTTACTCACAGATCACAGCAACAAATCCAGAAAATAGTAAAGATAAATTGAGAACAATGGCACAAAGGGACAACTGAACTGACACTTGACACTTGATCTTGTCAGTTGAAGACATTGTTGCCAAGACAACAAAATGTAGTGTAGTGTAATTTACACCACATTTTGAATCGAGGGTAGCTGGCTGCAGTTCAAACAAAGAAATGTGTCAAATTAATTTGCAAACGAATGCTAAAATCGAGTTTAAATTACACGAGGTGTAGGAAAGTGCTACACCTCGATGCAAACGAATAAACCCTCAGATCAATAATATAAACATTTATATTATTGATCTGAGAATAAACCTAAATAGAACACAGTGTTGCCGATTGGCGGATAATTATCCGATTTTCGGATAATTTGATGGGTTTGCGGATATTTTTCTCACCGTCAAAAATCGGATAAAAAACGGATAATTAGAATCTGACTAAAAGAGAAAATTATAAGCGGTATTCTTAGCTAGAAATGATACTTTTTTTAATGTAGAGCTTTATAATGCAAGATTTCATTTTAGATTTGACGACACAATATTTCGTGTTGAAGCTAATGGGTCCGATCCTGTGAAACGAAAGATTCTATTGTCGTCTGTTAATGTCCTTGATCTGTTATGTCTCTGTCTTCGTCTCTCACATGAAGGCAACCATTATGTCCATTATGTCATTTCCCTTATTCGATGAAAATTGAGCCATTATAAAAACCAACACAATTCAAAATATATTGCAACTTGAGTCGATACTAATGGTCTATATGGTAGATATAATTTCATTCTATCTCTGTTCAAAGAAATTTCGTAATTCCGATTTTGTTTTGAATCGAAAACATACATCGTTCTAGCCTACGGATCGTGACAGCTTTCGTATCGAGTGTTCATAATTCCACCCCTGGGTTTCCATGTTCAATAGATGGAAAATGTCAGTTCTGACCTTAGAGTAATAAAAGACATAGAGATGCCCTGCCTATACCTACACAAATGGCTGTTTTGAAGTGAACATGAACTATCCTTTTTGTATATAATTTGTCGACTGGTGGTGAACTGGTGAAACGGTATGGACAGTTCGTTTACACTTTGCCACTTTGCATTTTTTTTATAATAATTGATGAGAACATATTACATAAGATAACTTATTCTAGATAGAAGAAAATGAAAAAATGTACTACTGCATTACTCATTTCTGCGCATTTGAACAAATTTTAATATTTCTTTCAGGAATAGCCCATACCCTCGTTTTTGTCTTTTGTCTTCTCTTTGGGATACGGAGCATGAAAGTACACTGGAGATTTTTTGACATTTAACGAGTGAGTTCGAATCCTACTGCTTTTTTTCTCATTTTTTCCCCTCAAGCAATTAGTTATTCATGCATAATTGTTATTCTATCTTATATTGCTTTTGAATTAACATACAAAGACTATTTAAATTTCAAAACCATCAAAATCCTAGTATTTTTTTAATAATATTTTGGTGTGAAATTTTCTTAGGGAATACCACTCTAGCTTCAATTAAAAACAGATTTTTTTTTTAAATTCGTGTTCTCGAAAATATTCTAGTGGTGTTATAAGTGAAAATTAGAAACTTTACATTCAGTTGATGTTACAAGATTTCAAAAAACTATTCTCCCTGAAAAAAAAGATCAGTATATATTCTGTGAGTTATCCGACTACAAAATAATGATTCTGCAAAAGGACTCTGACTTCATTATAAATATTTGTGGTTATTTTGAGAATCGAAAACTCGTACATCCCATTTATTCATTGAAACAAATTTGGACTCGATAACAAGTATTTATTCTCAATCATAAATAGATTAGGATTATATAATTCCACAAGAATATTCTAGTCCACCAAGTCTAAATATTTCTGGTTTTCCCCACCCTGAAATGGTTTGTCTCACATTTGATTCCAGTTCAAGTTTTTTAGAAAAACTATAATAGAATCAAAGGCAAATCTGTCTCATACAAAGATGTGTAAACAATATGTCAGTGTTCATTTTTCATTGTTCAAATGAACAACGTTCAGCACAGATTTCGCATTATAATGGATTTTCCTGCTTAAGATCCGAAATGACTTCGGGTGTTTCACCTGTATGAGTCTTCTCATGAAGTTTCAAAACACTCCTCTGACCAAAAGATTTCAAACACACATTACAACTGAATGGTTGTCCTTCCTCATGAATCCTCTCGTGATTTTTCAAATTATACCTACGACTGAAATGTTTAGAGCAGATTTCACAACGATACGGTTTTTTTCCCGTATGAATCCACTCATGATCAGTCAAATGATTTTTACGACTGAAACTTTTTGAGCAGACTTGACAATGAAATGGTTTTTCTCCTGTATGAATCTGCTCATGTATTTTAAAACTACTGCTGTTATTGAAATACTTTGAGCAGATTTCGCAATGAAATGGTCTTTCTTTTGTATGAGTCTTTTCGTGAGCTCTCAAATTGATTCTCTGATTGAAAGATTTCGGGCAGATTTTACACTGATAAGGTCTTTCTCCTGTATGTATCCTTTCATGGACTCTCAAATGATTTCTACGATTGAACGATTTCAAGCAAATTTCACAATGAAAAGGCTTTTCTCCTGTATGAATTCTTTTGTGATCATTTAACCGATACTTTTGATTGAAAGTTTTAAAGCAAAATTCGCAATGAAAGAGCTTTTCTCCTGTATGAACTCTTTCATGTGCTTCTAAAGCATCCTTTCGATTGAAGGACTTTGAGCACAATTTGCACTCAAATGGTTTTTCACCAGTATGGATTTTTTTATGCATTTTTAAATGATATAAACGATTAAAAGATTTTGAACAAATTTCACAGTGAAAAGGTTTTTCTCCTGTATGGATCTTTTGATGAACATTGAAAACATTTTTATGTTTAAAACTTTTTAAGCAAATTTTGCAGAAAAATGTATCTTTTCGAGGCACTACAGATGAAGCAGTTTCGTTGGAAATTTCCTCCTTGGGTACTGTTTCTTTCTTCATTCCAGGATGAAGCTGCAATCCAGAATCTGAAAATATTACCAATTATATTTGTCTGTTTGAATAAGTCGAAGATGCAGACATGTTAATGGTGAGATTAGTGAGGGTACTGTTGATGACCGTAACTATAGTGCTCTTGATGGGTACCATGCTTATTGGGGGGAGTATAGCTATAAGTAACCCACTTTTGTATTTTAACTGAATATGATTGTATTTGTTTTTTGAGATGGGTTTTCTCAATTTGATTTTTCATGAAGTTTCTCAATTTGATTTTTCATGAAGTTTCTCAGGCCGGTACATGCAACATTCATTATTATAACATCATCACTACATTATAATTACATTTTCATCAAGTTGACTACGTATTATAGAAAAGTTCAATAAATCATTTCATTTACACTAAATACGTCAACTGTCAACTATAAATCCTAGTGAAAATGAGGAAAGCACATGCATTAGGGACTTATCATGTGCCAATTGTCATGGATTATTGGGTTTGTTCCTTTGTTCATTTTCCTTTTGTTTGTTCCCCTATTCGGAGTAAATCACAGGGGTTTCGTTCTACTATAGACAGTGTTTTATTACAGATTATGATCATTAATTATGAATATAATGCCATAGATACAGACCCACATATCACAGAAACCTCCTGATCTTTTATTACTCTGAGACACTGTTGGCTTAGTGTTCTGTTATAATTCGGAATAGGATAACAGTAAAAATCAATTAATAAAATTTTTATTGAACTAGTTTTCTTTTACAATAATATTAAGTGAAACCTAACACTACTCCAAAATACTAACTACTCCAACAAGTCAAAAAGACAAAACACGAAAAAAACTGAAAACATAGTCACTCAATACAGTGAAACATACAAGTATTAAAATGTTATTATGAAACAGTACTTTCCAGAAATATATTTAAATAAATATCACAAAAAATTATGAATCTTGGAGAAATTCATCAACGAAGTAGTATGCTTTCTTCAACAGAAATAACCGTAGTTATACTCAAATACACTGACATTTGAAGTTGATTTCATTTTATCATTGAACTTAGTTTTACATCACTGGACATGGGATGGCTTTGTGATACTGTCAACATATTAAAAGGTTGATGTAATTGTAATTGTAAATTATTCCTGATGTAATGATCATGTATTCATTCATTTTTTGGTAGACAAGAAATGTTCCTTTTGATGTAGATCGTAGGTCAAAGTTTGATAAATGAGCAAGCTTGGCATAGTGAATACATTGAAATATGTGAATAATGGCCTGCAGTGTTCTATGTAGCTAGCACCTGCCACAATTCGTATTGCCATTTTCTAAACTGCATTACTTAATAATCCCCATTGTTCAAGACCATAGACCATGATAGACTGTTTCAAACTATGATAAAGCAGTTTGAGAACTTCTGTTGAAACTGTAGGTTTCAATTGCCATGTGAAATATTCAGGGTGATTCCTGAAGTTGATACTTTTTTTTTAAAACTGTGTATAGAACTAGTTAAAATAAACAACTTTTTCAAATAACTTTTTCCAAAAAACTGAAATATATTAAAGTTACATTATTACAAAACGTGTCCAATACGGTCCTGTCCAACTTAAATAAGGTGTTCAAAGTTGTCACCATTAACTTCAACACAACGATTTGCTCTCTCCGAGCAAAAAACTAAACATAAACAGACTATGCACTCTTAATACACACGCTCAGATTTACTTTATCTTGCTTATTTTTCAGTTTTCTGAATAAAGTTATTTGAAAAAGTTGTTTATTTTAACGAGTTCTGTACACACTTAAAAAAAGTATCAACTTAGGAATCATCTTGTATATTTTGACTGAGTTTGAGTTCAATCTATAGCGATATTCTTTTTACCAATTTTAACTGAGATCAAGTAAGATTCTCAGCACAGCTCAATAGCTCAGTATATGACAGTTATCAGACTAAAGTAAATGTAACATGTCATTAACTCAGCTATTGAGCTGTGCTGATAAACTTACTTATTCTCAGTTAAAATTGGTTAAAAGAATACTACTTATATGTTGATTCCAGGTGAGTTTATTGTCAGTCACAACTCCCAACAATTTAGTTTAATTGACTTAATGTATCGATTCATTATTCAATTTAACCAAATTACTCCTATCGGTTGAGACATTTTTTGTAACAAAAGTGAGCATTTGAGTTTGACACGCCGTCTCAACGTAGCCGCCATACTGAATAAAATGTGTAAATTTTGTAGCCCTCTTAAAATACGAGCTCAAAGCTGATTATTTTCGCCAATGGTAGAAGAAAATATCTCATCACCCATGATGACTATGCCATACTGTTTCGGTGTCCAGAAGTACACATGTACTGATTTAAAGCTGCCCAGCGCAATGCCGACACCTGAGGGCCAACATACTTGCGCTGCCCGGTTATTTATAACACAGGTTAAATTCGCAAAAAGTTTTAGCTTTTAGCTAATAGTACGTGTTTTTTTGTTATTTGTTGCTGGTTCTTGGTCTATTAATGGTGTCCCATTTTGGAGTGAAATCCTTTAATTTCCTTTGTATTATGTGCTCATTGCTGTCAAAGCTTGGGCTGTATGTTTTAATTTTTCCAGAAAGGAACTGAAAAATCTCATTAGGAATATTCTCCTAGTCTTTGAAGTTCTTTGTATCCAGGCCAGGCAATGTCACTTATGAATCTGGACTCAATCCTTTCTATCACATGATCATATATAACATTATAAACATTTATTCTGAAACCATCTACTGCGTTAGTACCAGCTTCATTTCTTGATTTTTCATCGGGGATAGTTTTTTTCCTGAAAACTCTTTTTACTACAAGACTATCATTTATTTATGTCTGAGTCTTTCTCAATAAATTTGTATTATTCCAGACAGAAAATCATTTTGACTGTCCAAAGTGATTGTTCTTTTTAGAGTTTTTTTCACTATCTAGTTTGCCATTTTAAGTTCATTCCTTTGGTACTTGTATCCGACTATTGCCGAGGACTAGTTGTAGTGCTATTAACGATTTCAGTGGCCTGTGATTTTTTCTGCATTAAATATTTGTGTTTTGAGCCCTTTTTTTATTACACCTACAAATTAGATCAGCCCACCGAGCTTTGCTCTGTAACTCGCCGCTCCAATCCAGGCCTGAATGAACGTTGCATGTACCAGCCTTTAGGAATCCTCAAATGGGATTGAATAAAATGAACCCTTGTTTAATGAGCTTCTACTCACCTTGTATATTGCTTAAACTGGATAAATTCGACTCTTGATTGATGCACTTCGGCGTCTCACTTTTGTGATCAATGTAATCGGTTTCATTTGTGAAACATTCGTGACACAACTCACAGATCACAAAAATTCTGGAGTCACTTATTTCTTTTTCACTTATTTCAGTTTTGGTATGTTCATAAATGATATCAAAGTTATCCTCAGTCTTGATTTGTTCTATTTTACATATTATGGTTGTATTTGTTGACAACTTATGGTGACTTTCTGTGTTCCGTTTGATTGCAAAGTTCTCTTCGTTTTCCTCCTGAGAACTCGATGGATAATGGTTGGGATCTTCAAAATTAGTTTCACTGATTTCTGGCTCATGTTTCACTATATCTTGTTTAATATCTTCGTTGAAATAATCACAGTTGAATTCATTTTTAACTTTCTCTTTTCCAAACTCACAAAAATCCAATAATGAATTTCCGTAAGTTTCTGGATTATCAGATATGTTTTTGTTAGGCTCCATGAAGGTTAGGTTCCGCTAAGCTTTAATTATAACCATCAATTTAATGACTGCGATAAAAGAATCGTGAATTTAGAGTTTTCTCTTATTATAAAAAATTGTTGGTATTTCAAGTTTACTTAAAAAAGCGTCTACTTCAAACGTTAAGAATTTAATTAATTTGTTGTAAGTTGTAAGGTAACTTGAGTCTGTTCGTTTGTTATGCTCAATGCATTGCTCATTGCTCATTGCTCACATCGATCGAAATCTGTTCCGAGCAATTTTCAGTGTCGAGGGGGGTGTCGGGTGGGGAAATGTTATGGGCAGTTTGTTTACATTTAGAGTAAGAAGGACCATAATACAAACGAAAAACTTTCCGAATGAATACGGACTTAACATTTAACATGTATAAGGCCCTCGCTTGTAAACAAAGTTATGTTGACTTCAAGACAAGGATGGAGAAGGCATCTCTATGGTCTTTTATTACTCTGAGGTCAGGAGCAAAACGCCACACCCACACATCACATCACATAAAGCAAGCTTCAGAATAAATAGATAGATTAAATAGGTTTATTCGTTTGCATCAAGGTGTAGTAGTAGTAGTGTAATTTACACCACATTTTGAATGGAGTGTAGCTGACTGTAGTTCAAACAAAGGAATGTGTCAAATTAATCTGCAAACGAATACTAAAATCGAGTGTAAATTACACCACGTGTAGAAAAGTGCCTCGACGCAAACGAATAAACCTCAATAAGTTGTGCAAGAAAACGGAATTACTTTAGGTTAGTTCCACTTTCAAATCAGATCTATCAGTTCAGCCAATTAATTATAGATGTCGCACCCTTTGCGCAGACTGCGAATAGGTTCTGTGTGGGAAAATAATGAAATGACATCCTACTTGTTTCACTGAAATTTTTACTTTTATACATTTTAAATACCAGTGGTACGCTTTACCTGAATCTGGTCTAAAATGGCTTCACTTCTAGTACAATAAATTTTAACAGATGAACATCACCACAGTCTGTGAACATCACTGTGAGTCGTGAGTTCGGAAATCCGGTAGCGTGCATGGTGTCAATTGTCAATTTTGTTGAAAATACAAATGGAAAATGGATGACGATATTACTTTATAGTTTTATTAGTTTTATACTATTTATAGAAACATTCATCATTTTAAGTGGTTATGAAATATCGTATTGCGCCAAACTTTGTATAAACTCCATAATATAATGGCTACTGACGAATTTGGAATTGGGCAAGTTAAAAGGGAAATCGTCTGCGAAGATTTCATTGAATCTTTTCAAGTAAATGCAATGAAAAAAGAGCTGGAAGAAACTGATATTTTCAGTTCTAGTAGTAAAACTGACTTTGTGGATCTTAAAAATGCCACCGATAGCTATCAAGAGCAGAATGATGAAAAACTTCATGTGAAGAATGAGAACCTCGAAGATTTGGGCACTTTCAAATTTGCTGAGAACTCATCAAGTCAATATAACACGGTACCGATCAAAAGTGAGGACGATATTAATTTTTTTTATGAGGATATCAAAAGTGAAACTGGCGAAAAAAAATCAAGTGAACTTTCTAGATTCTGTGTGTGTTACAAAAGTAGACTTGACTGTAGGTGTCAAGAGCAAAATAAATACCTATTCAATAATATATGTAGCGAGGACGTGACTACTGATACTGATGTGAAACCATGTTCTCTTGGTCTTGCCATAGGTAATGTTCCATTCATATAGTTTAATAAATTTGACTTCCACTAATAGTCACCATTATTAAAGTGGTGAACTTATTAGGAATAGGAATCAGAAATTGAATGCAATGAATATTTACCATATAATTTAGCTGGTATTTAGTTACGTTCTGAAGAATATTTTAATTAAAATCAATTTATTTTGTGAATTAATGTATTTAGAATTTTGCATCCCAATTTGCTCCTGTGCCTGAATATATCCAGGTCATAGAAATATATTCACTCTAGAATGCTATCCCATAGGCTGAAACTGTTGTTAAAAGTTTGGACTATTCAAAAATGTGCTTGTGAATCATCAGTGCTTTTTATAACAGGCTAGGTTTAAGTAAAGTATAAATCTGGTGAAGGTTAATGAACAAGAGAGAGACAAAGTTTATTTAGCAACATACTAACAACGAGATGATACAATATAATACAATTTAAATTTACAATAGCTGTCATAAACAACATTTTTAAATATAATTAACATTTACTTTTCATTTGATATAAAGAAACTCTTTCAATCTCTTACTAAAATTGTTTGTGCATATTTTATATACCCAGGCAGGCTATTAAATTCAGTCATCCCTTTATTATATATGTTCTTAGTTTTCATCAATGATGTTGGGTAGATTTGGACATGATCTTTTTGTTAAGTAGTATATGTGTGAATATCACTGTTATATTTGATATTTTCACTCAAGTAGGGTGGCACTAATTTATTTAAAATTTGATGTATGGAAACTAATGTACGGAATGTATATAGTCCTTTATTGGAAGTCAATTTAATGTTACTTGCATTAGTGTTATATTACTATACCTACTAGTTTTTAAGACTCATGCAGAGGTTGTGTATTAACTGAAGTTTGTAGGTCCGTATAATTACATGTGTAAAACTCAGAAGCACAATAATCGAGAAGTTATTTAGTTATAGAATTATATATTACTTGCCTGGAATATAAAGTTAAATGTTAGCTTACAGAATAGGCAAAACCCAATTTATTAGAATTTTTTTTGCAAATGTAATCCACATGTTGCAAAACTATTAATTTTTGGTCTACGATATTGCCCAAGTATTTTCTCACCAACTTTTGTTCTTTGATATCTATTTTGAAGATATATATATGATGAATTTGTAATAACCTCCAAGCTGGGGGTGATCTCTTTAAACCCTCGAGATATAATAATATATTATTATTCTTTGCCAGAACAGTGCCACCCCTACAAAAGAGATCGTCCAGCCAGAGAATTATTTTTTAAGTTTTAAATCCGCTCGGATCATACAGATTTAGAATTTAGTTTATTTTACATATTACTAAAAAATGTTAAATACATACGTTGCAAGGTTTCATTTGATCTCTTTAATGGTTTAAGATTCATTTATATAGAATGTCTCAAAAAAGCGCAGCGACTCAGAAGCTTATTTTTTTTAGAGGTTAGAGATGATCATAAGGAATTCAAGTTTGATGCTGTTATCTCCAAAGACTACAGAGATATCGCCTATTCATAAGCTCAATGAGTGTGAGAGAGAATTTATTGACCCACCAGAAAAAGTTTCTCTCTCCCACTCATTGGGCATATGTATAAAATAATAGGATATGTCCGTAGAGATAAAAGCATCAAACTTGGTATTGTTGGATTTCTTCTGATAATCCCTAACCGATCATGCATGATATACAGGGTGTCCTATAAAAATTAACTTTTATGTCGCTGCGCTTTTTTGAGACACTCTGTATCAATAAAACTTAACCATTAAAGAGATCAAATGAAACCCCTACAACTTAGCTTTTCAACATTTTTTTGTACTTAATATGTAAAATGAAGAAGTTAAGATGGGGCGATGGACTTTTGGTCCTCACTGTATAAATCCAACGTTTGCAGGACACAAACATATGGTTAGTACTATCGCAAATTCCGGCGCTTTACACCAATTTCTATAGTTTCCCCACTCTTGCCTCTTTGTGCAATGTGCCATCGAGCCGTCAAAATTCATTTGCGATGAATTGTGCAAAGTACATCAATTATATTTCAAGACATTTATGGGCCGAATGTGGGACAGAAACAGGTACGAAATCTGCTGAAAGAAACCGCTGCTCAAAGCCGCAAGGCAGCACTGATGTAATCTTCGATGAATCCATAATTCCAACTGTGCCGCAAAAAAAAATTATCAAACACTTTTAACAAAAGGCGCCCCATCGCAATGCTGCAGACAAAGTTGGAAGCACAGAATCACTCTTTCAAGAAGGCAGATACTTTAATTGTGCAGACTGCTGTCGAACTTTCTTCCTCTTTTTCCTCCATATGCGTTATTGGCGAAGGCGTAGATTTATTTGTGCTGTTGACTGCTACAGTCAGAGAAATCACCAATGTTTATTTTCAAAAGCTGGGTGGAGGGAATAAGGAAGATGTATATTTACCTCAGAGCTTCCAATATAACGATTCTATTGCGAAATGTATCTTATTTGTGTGTATTAAGGCAAAATTCGATTTCTCAAACGTCTCATGTTACCCCACCCGACGTATTAACGGACCACGTGGCAATGTGACACACGGCACACAGCTCACGTCGATATCCCTTCCTCGAGCGGGTAGTGCTCTCTCAACATATGGCAAGCTATTCTTCACGCTCTCATGAAACCACCATACCCAAAATGAAAACTTTCCAATACTGTATATTCGGATTCCAATGCTGAGAGGACAGTTGTGGGTTAATTTCAATCTATTTTGTCTGAATTTTTTTTCGTGTGAAATAGTTTTCAATGTCTTTGTGACAAAGCAGACTGTTTTTTCTTTTATAGATGTAACAGTCAACTTCCGATATGTAAAGACACGTAAGTGGTAATATCTCAAGTTTTTTTAATAGAGGTTTACTCAGTTTGCATTGACTTTTGCATAGCAGAGCTCTTATTCATTTTTTCTGGACAATAAAGAGTGTTTTTGCAGCCGTAGACTGTCCCCAAAGTATTATGCCAAATAAAAGTTTTTCGGTACTTGCATTGTTAGTACTCTATACATGCACCGTATGTGAAATATTTTGGTATTTAATACCTTGATTCTTGAGTATATTATTTATGAGACTCTCCCAGTTTAAGTTATCACTGATTGTCATGCCTAGAAATTTAATGCTGTTATTCTGATTGATGTTACTGTTATTAATATTCATAGTTATACTTTGAACTTGGTTTTGTTTTGTATGGATAATAAGGAAGTCAGTTTTTGTTGATATGTAAAGCATATTTTTGAAAAACCATTACGCAATTGTTGACATAAGCTCATAAGCCCTTTTGTTCAAATCATGTTCCTTAGTCATGAAAATTGAAGTGAGAAAATAACCTGCCATAGAAGTCCATTGTATTTCAAAGTGGAGTGGTATGCATTTACCAAGTAGAAAAACTCGGTCATCTCCACATTTGATATCGCTGTTAATTAGTCATGTAATACTAGAATAGTAAATAACCATTGATTAATCAGGTCTTGGAAAATAGTACATGTTTCGAACCTATATAGGTTCATCATCAGCTGAAGTGTAGACTAAGTTTATATTAAACTATTTGCACAGAATACTAGTTGCTTTTGTTTGGATATCTTTTTCAGCACCTTTCTGTGTATGGTTGGTCTCCTGCCATTGCTCAATGGTGGTTTTGACAATAAAGTTTGCATGACAGATGACCTACGTTTACTATTCAATGTGCGGCTGGTTCATTTCAGTTTGGTTGTAAGCCTCCCTTCAGCCATCACTTTTTCTTCTCAAAGTAAGTAATACTACATTGTAATATTTAACCTATAGCTACACTTTCTTTGATTGAAGAATTTACATTCAGCTGATGATCAACCTATATAGGTTCAAAACATGTGTTATTTTCCAAGACCTAACTAATCAATGGTTATTAACTATTCTACCATAACTTGAATAATCGATTGCGATATTAAATTGTGGAGATGACTTAGAGTTTTTTACAGTGAGAAAATATTCTAAAAGAGTCATTCACCTTCATACACCTTCAAGTAAAACATCAAAATATTAATAAAATATCAACTATAATTATCGTTGATGGCTGCTTGATAATTTTAACTAACAAGGTTGTTTATATAATCGGTTCTTTTTCAGATTCTGGATCACATCCATCTGTCATACGAGATGAAATGATATCTGGGGATGAAGATATCAAAGAACAACAGTTATCTGCAGAACCTGGGAGACTTTTAGTGCCTCCTTTGGAAAATATCAGCAAATTGACTACGACAGAGAAAAAATTGTATTGTGAAATTTGTTCAAAATCTTTCACTCAAACGGGTAATTTAAACGTTCACAAGAGAATTCACTCTGGTGAAAAACTATTTGATTGCAAGACATGTTCAAAATCTTTCAATCAAATGAGTAATTTGAAACGTCATGAAAGGGGCCACACTGGTGATAAATCATTTCATTGCGAAATTTGTTCGAAAACTTTCAAAAACTCGAGTTATCTACTTATCCACGGAAGGAGTCATACAGGAGAAAATCTATTTCACTGCCAAATTTGTTCTAAAGCTTTCACTAATTTGAGTCAACTGAGTGCCCATAGAAGGATTCACACAGGAAAGAAACAATTCCTTTGCAAAATTTGTTCCAAGGGTTTCTTTATTTTGAGTAAATTGAGAGTCCATTTGCGGGTTCATACAGGAGAAAAACCGTATAAATGCAAAATATGTTCCAAGTCTTTCACTCTGATGCATAATTTGAAAGTTCATGAAAGGATGCACACCGGTGAAAAGAGTGAGAAAGCATTCCATTGCAAAATTTGTACCAGGGCTTTCAAAAGTTCGAGTAATTTGAAAATTCACGAGAGGGGTCACACTGGTGAAAAACCCTTTCAATGCAAAATGTGTTCTAAGGCTTTTACTAATTCGGGTTATTTAAAGCAGCATGAGAATACTCACACAAGAGGAAAATCATTTCATTGCCAAATTTGTCCAAAGACTTACACTAGTGCCTTCGAGTTGAAGATCCATGGAAGGATCCATACAGGAGAAAAGCCGTTTCCATGCAAATTTTGTTCAAAGACGTTCATTAGGTCTGGAATATTGAAGCAGCACGAAAAAACTCATACTGGCGAAAAACCATTTCATTGCCCAATATGCTCGAAATCTTTCAGTCGTATGGGTTATTTGAAAATTCATGAGAAGGTTCACACTGGTGAGAAACCATTTCATTGCAAAATTTGTTCCTGGGCTTTCTTAAATTCTAGTAACTTGAAGCAGCATGAGAATACTCATACAAGAGAAAAATTGTTTCATTGCAAAATTTGTTCAAAGACTTACATTACTGTCTTCAAGTTGAAGATCCATGAAAGGATTCATACAGGGGAAAATCCATTTCGTTGCAAAATGTGTTCTAAGGCTTTCACTAGTTCGAGTAATTTGAAGCTGCATCAGAATACTCATACAAAAGAAAAATCATTCAATTGCAAAATTTGCTCAAAAACTTACACTACTGCTGGAGAGTTGAAGATCCACGTAAGGAGTCATACGGGGGAAAAGCCGTTTCCGTGCAAATTTTGTTCCAAGAGATTCATTAGGTCTGGTCATTTGCAGCAGCACGAACAAACTCATACTGGCGAAAAACCTTTTCTTTGCCAAATCTGCTCAAAATCCTTCAGTCGTATGGGTTATTTGAAAGTTCATGAGAAGGTTCACTCTGGTTAGAAAACATTTCATTGCAAAATTTCACTGAATCGAGAAATTTGAGGGCGATTGAGAAAACCCATGCAACAGAAAAACCTTTAATTACAAAATTTGTTAGTGTTTCAAATAAATTGAAAAATTTGAGAGCGCATGAGAGAACCCATGCAGTAGTAGAAAAACGTATCGTTACGAAATCCCTAGGAAGTGCCATTAGAATGTTCCTGATACGGCTGATGAGAAATGATTTCGTAACAAAATTTGTTTCAGATTTTCTCGAACTTGAGTAATTTGAATGCACATGTAAGACTTCATGCAGTGGAAAAACCTTTGATTACAAAATTTGCTTGAGAGCGCATGAGGGAATCCATGCAGTAGAGAAACCTTTCGTCACGAAATCTACTAGTTCTTGGGTTCCAGACATTTTCTAAATTGAGTAATTTGAAGACGCATGAGAGAATCAATGCAATAGAAAAACCTCTGAAATTTGTTCCAATGTATTAGAAAAACATTTAAATACTAAATTTTTCCCTAGGCCTTCACTATTTGGAGTTATTTGAGAGAACCTATGCAGCAAAAAAAAACTTTTGGTTTTGATATCTCTCGGAAAAATCATTTGAAAGTTCCTGTCAGGGCTCATACTAATGAGAAATTATTGCGTAACAAAATTTGTTTCAAACATTCTTCAAGTTGAGTAATTTGGAGGCACATGAAGACCCATGCAGTAGAAAAACATTTAATTACAAAATTTGTTTGATGTTGTAGTGCCCTACAATTATTTATTTTCTTTGTATAAACCAGGTTTCCTTGACGAAAAATTAGTTTGGTCAGATAAAATATGGTCAAGTTTCTTCAAACCCCTTTCGGTGAAAACTTCTTCAGTACTTTGGTGATAACCCTGGCGGAACAGTAGCTGATATGAAGATTATGCTCGAAGTTGAAATCCTCACATGATATTGATTTCACGGAACTACTAGTTAATATCGCAGAAACCATGGAGGCAGTACCTCAGCAAGATCTTACTAAAACACTAAATCGAGAAATTTGAGAGCACATTAAAAAATATGCAGTGGAAAAACCTCTCGATTCAAAATCTCATTTGAAATTTCCTAACCAAAAATTATTTCATAGCAAAATTTGCTCCAGGCTTTCTCTAAATTGAGTAATTTGAGGGAGCATGAGAGAATCCATCCAGTAGAAAAACATTTCGATCAGAAACTAAATGGAAAAATTTTAGGGTCCATGAGAGAATCCATGCAGTAAAAAACCTTCCATTGCATTTTTTTAAATTTCTCATTCAGGAGAGTCATTTGAAAGTTCATGAGAGGGTTCTCAGTAATAAAAAATTATTTCGTAAAAATTATTCTAGGACTTTCACTTGATTTGAGGGCGCATGAGAGAATCTATGCAGTAGAAAAATCTTTGATTACCAAATTTATTTCAATCTGAACAAAATGTTTTCCAGAGTTTTCACTAAATCCAGTAATTCGAGACGCAAGAGAGAACCCATGCAGTAGTTAAACCAAAATCTTTCAGAAGGTTTATTTGAAAGTTCCTGGGAGGGCTCACATTAATGAAAAATTATTTCAGAGCAAAATTTATGGGTTTCTACAGGAGAAAAACCATTTTGCTGCGAAATATTCTCTAGATGTTTCATGCACGTAAGTCACTCAAATTATGAGAGTATTCTTACTTGAAAATGTCAATTACTACAGTCACCGATCAAAATCATCAAAATCATATGTCTGTCAGATGAGAATTTAAAACTTATTTTTTGGTATCACAGTGGATCAAAGGATAACATGAAAACTGCATATAGATGAAATGTTATCAAGTTCAAAAAGTGTTTGCTTTGCTGTTAGGCAGCTAAAAAATATGAAATCTCTGCTTGTGCTGAAACTAGCGCAATCTGTATTGTCTGATTTTCTGGATAACTCAAGTCATGCCTGTAGGACTCTTATCATGCAAAATAGATAATTCAGATGCCTAGTTGGTGTTCACTCTCGTGAAAGCAGTCGAAAAATATTCTTTCATTCATCTTCATTCATAAAAAAAAAGTATGACGTTTGTCAACTCATTCAAGAATAACGGTATACAGTATTATAATGCAGCCCAACTTAGAATACTGTGCCAGTATATTGTATTTATTTGATGCAAACAAGGTACTACAACAAACAACAACAATATGTGAGTATTACTTGGGGTGCCTGCAGCAAAACATTATATCTCAATATAGAACGTGTCAACTTTATAGCATTTCCGGAATATGCGATATCGTACAGATATATGCAAGAACTTTGATCTTATTTGTTTTCAGAAATATAACAAATTCAAATTAGTTGACCATGAGAAAAATATAGGAACAAAAAAGAGGGTGATTTCAAAAACAATTGGACAGAAATGCTCAATTTTATTGATAATGATATAAAAGTCGCAATTAATTTTTATATTTTACAATTGGTAGCTTGAGAGAGAGAGATAGGCTTCACACTAGAATTAAATTGATTCTTACAGAGTCTACAAATCGAACTTTCATTATTATCAGCTGATAATGAAAAATTTAATGACAAACGAAAAGGGCAGGTTTTTATGGAGTGTTAACTTTAACCATCCCAGTAGAATGCTGAATTTTGCAATTCTACGATTTCTCCACATCAAAAAAGTGTAACTTTGAGCTAAGAATTTTATGCTTGATTAATATGATGGTAAAAAGTAATTATAAATTATTATTATTTTTATATTTGCACATTCTAACTTTATATAGCAATAGCATTAAGTCATCATCACATACAAGTATTTTGAATACTTTCGTGATGCTGTCGAGTGTTTATTTACTGTAGATATTTTCATGTTTGTATTATTGAATTCTGATTGAATAAACATTATTATTAATACTATCTACTATCTACTAACTAATCTGTCACGAAGAACCCTGCAAGAAAACGTATGGGAAGTTGGCTCTCGGTAACATTGGCTGAAGGTCAATAGAAAAATGTGCGACTTAAATGATTTCATATGTTGTGTCGTTCATGCAAAGTGCGTAAAAGCGTTATAGTTGGGTTGGATTGACAAAGAAAAAACTGTTTTTTAGTCAAAATAAAACAATTTCGGGATGAAAATGTATTTACCGGAACATGTCCATATAGTCTTGTCAACTTTGTAAGTTCCCTTTCTATGATATGCATTTTTAAATACGGCATTATTGGAACATATCTTGATGCAGATCATTTCAAATTTAATTTATAAGAAATACATACTTCTCGCGACAAGCTTTCATATGAAATTTAATAATGTATCAAAATGATTTTCTTCCTTTTAGTGTATTTAAATAAGAGTATTTTTTTTTGTTATTCGTGGAAGCTATTTTTCACAAATAATACGGTGACCCACAAAATATGTATTAAAATGTGAGTTTTGATTGCATAGGTTGATCATCAGGAAGAAAAGCTCAAATTCCACGATAATAAAAATATTGGTATTTTTCGAAAAAGAATGGTAACTTGAAAAGGTAAGAGAAAACAAATTGTATTTTTCTCATTTACCATACAAGTATTTTCAGGAATTCTAGTAAATTCCTACTAAAATACCAAGGACGTTCATATGTATCAGTAACATTGTCCCTTGGTTCAAAAATGCCATAATCTACAATTATATTCTATAATTTGAAATTCTGTCAAACTGCGACGAGGAGCTACTCTCAGAATATAATAATAATTATTATTAAGATTCAAAATATAACAAAATTTAAAATGTAGAAGAATCACTGAAGCTGTTGTAATCCCAGCAGCTTGTGAGTGATTTTCTACTAATACAGTGTACGCCATAAAGTTGGCTACATATAGGAAAAAAATTATTATTGAAATTTCTGAGAAACTGTTATGGCGATTCGTTTCTGCATGTCTGACAACTGAAAAATCCGTTGCGGCTTATATCACGTGACGTGAATTTCGTCTATAAACTTCTTGTTCTATAAGAGAAGGATAGATCGAGATATAGAGGGGATGTAGATATCGGTAAAAAAAAATAATTCAGATAATATCTATGCACTCTGTGATACATTTAAATTGAAAATTATCAATACTCACAATTTCTGAATATTTCGCCATTTTTAGGTTAGGTTGTTTATAACGAATAAAGTTCACAAGTCATTTATTGGAAATTCAACATAAGGGATACTCCCTCTGGTGTCAAGTTTTGACACTATAGGTGTGGGGGTGGGGACTCTCCCCTCCCAATAAACTGTGAGTTGGGAGATTGGTGAATACAAAAAGAACCAAATAATTTTTGAAACTGGTTTATTTCTATTTCCATATAATAATTGAAGTAACAAGTTATTTGATTGTAGTATTGTTCAGAACGGTACAGAGAATACTAAGTTTTGACTCATATATGCTATTTGATGTAAAACAATTTTATGCAAACTGAAGATTTTAACAGCTTATGGAATCGTCAAACTTGAACATTATAGACGGCATTTTAGAGATAGAAGGCTTTGAAAAATTCGAAGTAGCGACAATGAATTAATCAATACTTGATTGAAAATGCGAAAAAGTTTTCACAAAAAAAAACGAAATTACGTCAGATTATGCCTTTCGAATGCATCACGGAAGACTCCCAGAAAAATTGATGAATCGAGAGAAAACCCTGTTGAATTGGAAATTTATCTACCGTTGTCCAGTGACCTGCTCATCACCATTTAGAACATTCAATATGTTATTGAATTATACCCGCCTGATGTTTATGCTCTTCATGTAATATTAGAAGTTTTTTTATATATAGGGTGTTTCCGAAATTGGAGCGATGAATGAAGTAGGAAATAGAAGATGGCAAAATGAAACGAAATGAAAGAATACATTTTTGTCGTAAAATCACTGATCAGAGGTTTACAGCCTCCGCAAATCGCGCTGAAACACGCTGTGGCCTGGAGAATCAAACCAGTGCATCCTAAACAAAGGTAACTGAAAGCGATTTCATAAAATTTCGAAAATTTTCAATTGCTTCATACACGAAAATTCTTGCCATGCTTCATTATGATCCATTTAACAACCCATCATAGGGTTAGGTAGCTCAGTGGTTAAGGCCGTCGCGGTCAAAGCTGCTGATGGTCGTTTAGGTTCAAATCTTAGTGACTAGATATTTTTTCCTGATGATGACACCCGAGAAAGTACTAGGAATTGCACGTTAAAGGGTAACACCTCGTTAATTCTTGGCTCGCACAAGTTTTGACTTTTGTTGGCTGCCGTTCGTAAGGGGGCGACAGCTGCTTATCGAAAAAAAAACAATTTTAGCAATATAACAAAGAAAAAACCTAATCGCTCCAATTTCGGAAACACCCTGTATGTATTGAGAGCAACAATGAATGATACCTTGAATAAAGCAAAAGAACGTAAGGCTGTTTTGAAGCTTTCCTTTTTTCGACTGTATATCAGCTTATTTTCACTGTAGGATATTCGGTAGCAAAAAACAAAGATCGCATAGTAAGCTACTACAGTTTGTTAAAAATAAGCTACGATCAACAAAAGATTATAATCGCTCATGTTAACTAAATCTGAAAAAGATCGTCTCGATGGATATTCAAAATATGATAAGTGCGTGGAAGTGCGAAGTTAAAATCGCGAAGAATAAAATGTTTTCAGTATAATGATTTGTTTTGTGTATTCAACAATATATTTTATAGTAATTTTATATATGATTTATTTTGTTTTTGACAGATTTTATTTTTAGGCAAATAATGATAATAGTCGTCCTCTACCCGCACATGCTATATGCCTTTGGATACACTCTACAAGTGTTCATGAGAGAGTATTATTATTATTATTTCAAAGTCAAAGCATATAGGTATGTTGCTTTTTTGTTAATAAGAATTATTTATTTTTGTTGATAGCAATGAGTACCTGTAAAATCATATTTATTTAGGCCATGCATTTCTCAAAAAATGTTTGGTGGAGTGGGACTGACTCTAGTATCAATTTGATTTCATTTTTTAGATGAAAACTAAGGGTTCGTGTACAAAAATATTTCGGAATTTCCGAAAACATCAAAAGAAAATGATATTTTGAAATAAAAAGAGAGAAGCCCACAGAAGGCAGTATCAAAAATAGCACCGCATGTATAAAGCTAATACATGAAGTTCAAAATGTTTTAATAAGTTATAGTACTTATGTTGTCATTATTGAAACTCAGGTGAAAGCTGATACCCATAGTAATCTATCCATTTATCCTAGATTTTCTCTTCAGTAAAATCTTTCTGAAACTGAAAAATACGCACAAGAAATATGCACCAAATTAAACATTCTTGATTTTCGCCGTTTGTTACAGATACATTAAGTTTTTAACCGTTGGTAACAATGGATAGTTGGTATAGACTACCTAGGCCCTGACGTCACAAGTGGGCGGAGCTTATAAAACATTTCCAAACAAACTTGTAATACGTGTTAAAAGCCCATAAGGAATTATTGATTTGATGATTTTGCATAATTCCGTCGACAATAAGGAAAATCAATATTATTTTCAATAAAGACTCAGTTAGTTGAAACTTTTTGCCGAAAAAAACAATTTTTTTACCAGGATTCAGCCACTTTGACGTCACACTTAGGTAGTCTATTGTCATGCGACAATACCAACTATCCATTGTTACCAACGGTTAAAAATATGAAGTGCATGTAACAAAACCGCGAAAATCAAGAATGTTTTATTTGGTGCCTATTTTATATGCTTATTTTGTGAGTTTCAGAAAAATTTAACTGAATAGAAAATCTAGGATAAATGGGTTCATATTACTATCGATATCAGCTTTCATACCTAAGTTTTAATAATGACAACATTGGCACTATAACTTAGCAAAACATTTTGAACTTCTTATATATTTGCCTTAACATGTGGTAACGAAAAAGGTGCCTTTTTTGACACTGCCGTCTGTAGAATTCTCTTTGTCATAATGTCATTTTCTTCTGATATTTTTGGAAATTTTGAAACATAGTTTTCATCTAAAAATTAAATCATCTTGATACTAAACTCACTCCCCCTTTTTTATAAATGCACTGCCTGAATAAATATAATTTTAAATTTTCACCGATGTATGGAATCGGTAAATTTGTTTATTCTCATCTGAGAACCCTGGATTATGTTGGTATTGTTGCATGACAACATGGCGACGGTGAATATGGTCAATTGTTCCTTTCGAAAATAATTCAACTAATATTTGACAAAGTTAAAATCGATAACTAGAAATATATTGGGATATTGGTGGTTATAAAATAAACCTTATTGAAATTACATAATGGCTACTGGTGTATGTGGAATTGAGCAAGTTCAAATGAAGATCAACTGTAATGATTCCACAGCTTTCCAAACAGATGCAGTGAAAAAAGAGTCACGGGAAAGTGATCTTTTTACTGAATGCAGAAGATATTGCAGTAGCGAAACAGACTTTGTGGGTGACAGAAACGCTAAAGATCATAATGAAGAAAAACTTAATGTGAAGAATGAGAACCCAGAACATTTAGGCCATTTCAATTTTTTCGAGGATTCATCAACAAGTAAATATAACGCAGTGCAGATTAAAAGTGAGGATATTGATATTTTTTACGAAGATGTCAAAAGTGGAAATGTTGAAGAAAAATCAAGACAACTTATTAGATTCTGTGAGGTGTGTTCCGAAAGTTTTGGTAGAGAATCGGAATTCATCAAATCCACGAGTGTTGAATTTGAATGTAGGTGTCAAGAGAAAAATGGATCCCTATTTTATAATGTATCTGGCAATACTGATGTAAAACTGTCCTCTCCTGGTCTTACCATAGGTAATGTTCCAGTGATTATTTATTAAAACTTGTTTGCAGCTAATGTTTATATAGTCAGGAAAGTAGTAAACTTAATAACAATTAAAATATGAAAAAGAATGCTATGAATATCAACAATATAATTGTATTGGTATTATTTAACTGCCTGTAGATTATTTTACTTACAATGTAATCTATTTAGTAACACACAAAAGATCTCATAGGTCGAAAAGCTCTTGAGACCTCATGGCCTGTACAACCCATACTACAATCTATTCAGTATTATTTAGTTTTTCAAACTAATGTACAGTGTGTCCCTAGCTCCATGATGGCAGTGGAAATCGAAACCGAACTGCATGGGTGAAAGGAAAAAGCTTCAACACCATAATTAATTTATCTTATAAAATCATACATATTGTAGGGTGCACTATTTGAAATATTGAGAAAAAGAAAGGTAGAATTTTGTGAAGATCATATTATTTATCTGACCACCCTGTATGGACTATCAATACTCTTGAGTGGTTCCATACATTTTTCGTAATATGTGAAATGGACGTTTCTTCAAAAATTTCTGCATTTAATGAAAAACGGGTATGACTGGGTAACCCCTAGTCTGATTTCCATTTATAAAACATGTTCCATTTCTTGAGTGTTTATTGCACCTGTCGTATAAAAGATAGTCATTCCTGAAGACAGCTCTCATAGTGCTGTATGATGATAATTCATAATTATTTATTTATTTATACTGAATACAAACAAATAAACCATTCACATGCATCCAGTGAAGATATGTGAATACTAGTTATAACTAGAATTAAATGTGAACAGTAAATATATACAAATGTATATGTCACAACACAAACACAATAAAATTAATAATAAACAATGATAAAAGTTCTCAAATTGTAACAATATACGTCTACCATTTGACTAGTCAATAAAACAACACAAAAAAGTTAATAGAAAACTAGATATAGGTATGGGTCGTAGTAGTGAGGGTAATTGGGTTTTCTTTATATTAAATATGTCTACATCATTATTAATAATATAATTTAATAACTGCTAATAGTTAATATTCTGAAAATTCCCATTGTTTGAAAATATATTTAACTAGTCTAGGTATACACTGTACAGTTTTGCATGTAAAGTGTTCTGTGGTTCGATTTCAAATCAATAATTATATTGCATTGGCTCAGTGTGATCTCAAAACATAATATTTCTGCTATGTCAACCTTCCACAATCTGAAAATGTAAAATTTAATTTTGTCAATAACTTACACCCATCATTCCCCTTACAAAAGACTTATTTTAAAACATCATTTTTATTGACTGTTTTTGAAAATAGTTCTGCCAAAATAAAAAAATTATTTAAAAAAAACGACTTTTGAAAACCATTATTTTAAATGGTAATCAAGTTTATTGAAAAAGCAAAACTTTTCAATTTATTAGCTATCATAAGGTGCAAAATTCGAAAAACCAACATTTCGAATGAAGATGGAGAGGAATCTCAGAACAGTACTTACTGATGGTAGTTCTGAGTAGCACTCTGCATGCTTGAAAAAATATGTTTATTAAGATTTTTGTTCGAAAATATGAATAGGATATTCATAAAATCTGTTTTGGAATCATCTGCGGCTGAAACACAAACTTTCACTATTTTCCATAGTTCAAGATAACCTCTTGGGAGGTATTCATGTTGAAAATGGGGAACATTTAATGAAAACTAGAGATGATTAAAAAAAATGAACTATCTGAATGAAAATGCGAATTTTCACTTTCAGATTTTTTCTTTTCAGCTAGAGTATTTTCACAATACTTATCTATCAGATGTAGTTATGCCCAGCGTGGCTTTAGCTGGGGAAGTAGTTGTTTCTGTTAGACATTACAAAAAATAACATTTTTCTTTTTTCAATTTTCATGGAGAATGTCCTCCCTTTTCAACATGTTTATAAAGTTTGACCGAAATACCAAAACTTCCTTAGCTATAGTAAGGTTCCTTGGTGTGTTGGCATCGACTGCTATGGTCATTAGCTACGTGTTCTGGATAGGCCTTGTTACTAACTCCATACGCCACCTTAGGAGCAGCACTGTTGATTATTAACGCAACAGGATTATCCCCAGCCAGCAACAAGATTCAATCACTCAGATTTACATCTGAAACTGAAAAAATCTTGCCTGTCTGGGGATTGAGCCAGCGACCTTTCGATCACGAAGCCCCCGGCGCTACCACGGCGCCAATCCCCACCTCTATAGTAAGGCGAACTGTTTTGATATTGTTTTTTTTTTTTTCATTTGAAATGTTTTTGAACCTTATTATAGCTAATAAATGGAAGAGTTTTGGTATTTTGTTCAAACTAAATAAAAAAAAAAAATTATCAAACATGCCGATTGCTACTCAGAACTGTTCTGAGATTCCTTTCTGTCTTTATTCGAAATAGCTAGTAAATTGAAAAGTTTTGCTTTTTCGATTAACATGTTTTGTAGAACTTGCAGAATGCTACTCAGAATTCCCATCGGAACTGCGATGAGATTCATTTATTTGTCTCAATTCGAAATGGTAGATTTCGAAGTTTTAACCTTATTATAGGTAGTTGATAAATAAAAAAGTTTTGGTATTTTGGTCAAACTCAATAAAAATGTTTTTTCAAACAGTCCGAGTGCTACTCGGAACTCCCATCAGAACTGTTCTGAACTTTATGTCTTCGTTCGAAATACCCCTGGTTTTTTTGAATTTTGCACCTTATGAAAGCTGATTAATTAAAAAGTCTTGCTTTTTCGATAAAACTGAATTACCATTTTTTGTCGAACACGCTGGTGCTACTCAGAACTGAAGTATCTGAATTTTTCCTTTCAAAGTGATAGTTTTCGAATATCAAATATATATTTTTTTTCAATAATTTTTTTTTATTTCGGCAGAACTATGATGAAAAACTATCAAGAACTACAGAATTCTGTCATATTCATCGAAAAATAACACCAGAACTAATTTTTTCGAAAAAGGTGGCGCCGCGTGAAGTTAGCTCCAATAATTTGTTTTTCTTATTAAAATCCACAATTTGCTGGAACTATTCAAAATTTTTATCAGGTACTCAAAACGCTGTCAAAACCCAGAACTCTAAAAAAAAATTGTTTTGCAAAAGGTCAGGGCCAACTGCAAATGAGTCAGTATTGGTCATATATGTTATGGTTATGGTTGAGTGGAAGAGCAATAAGCGATCTAATCGTGGAATTGAACTCTGCCATTTGAGTGTCATATTGACATAATTTCATTTATGTATTATGCTCTGTATGTCTACTCAATAAAATCATTTATTATTATTATTATTATTATTATTATATTTCTTGAGCTATTTCTGTTATAGTCTAAGAGCTGACTGCAAAATTCCTCGTCCGATTTATGGATCGATAATTCTCATTTTATTATTCATTGTTTGGTGGAAAAGTACCTACAGACAACAGCCCTTATAAGTGCGCGAAAACGGGTGTCCCAGAATAAATGAGACAATTTTCGATAGTAGAATCATTGTTTAAATAAGGTAGAATCCTCATTTCATTTTGAGTCTAAGTTCCTATAAACATATTGTCTAAAATCAGTATTAACTGAATCACAGGGTGTTGAAAGTGGCATAATAAAGTATGTTTTCCAGTACCCGTAATCGGCCTTCCCCAACTTCCACGCCACTGGACTGATATAGATTTTGTTTACTATAGGTTTTATCATTGAAAATATCAACGGTTTTCAAGATATTTGATCTATCATTAGCAAAATACATTCAAAATGTTATCAAATCTCCAAATTTCTGAAATAAATTGATACTTAACTAATTTTGAAAAAATAACCAACAAAGAGTTTTCGTACCATACCGATTCGAATCTCTGTCATTTATATAAAAAAGAGTTTTTTACGAAAATTCGTCGATAACCTTAAAAAATAACAGCAACATCAAAGAAAGTAATCAACAATGAGTCTCTTAAGCTACTTGAATTATCTTGAAAACTGTTGATAAGTTGGGGTGTGGCATTTAGGGGTATACTTCTGCTGTACGCCCCTGTTTGAAAGTACAAACACGTGTTGTATTACACGATTAGCTATTATGGCGTTATTTTAGACAATATGATTATAGGAATTTTCAGCCTTAAAAGAAATGAGGATTGTACCATCAGAGTTTTTCCCCTTTATTATAATATATCCGTTTTCGCGCACTTATAACGCTATCTGGGAGTACTTTTCCACCAAAAATCACAAAAATCAACACTATATATATCAGACGCTTCATTGATTTTTTTTCAACCCTTTACGGCCATACCGCAGTCACCCCCACCACTAAAAACCTGCCAGAAAAATTTTTTAGTCAGCTCTCCGTCTATTATTAGTTGTCTAGTGAGGAAAAATGTATTCTAAAAGAATTTATGTTCATCTTCAATCTTCACACAAAACATCCAGATATTGAGAAAATATCCACTGTATTTTTCGTTGACAAGTTATCGATAATTTTCACTAACCAGATTTCTTTTCAGTTTCAGATAATAAATATCCACTTTTAGTACGAGATGAAATGATATCTGAGGATGAAGTTGTCGAACAGCACTTACTTGCGGAAACTCTCAGGCTTTCTCCTCCTATGAAAAATGTCTGCAAGTTGAATATGGTAGAGAAAAAATTTAATTGCAAATTCTGCTCAAAACCTTTGAATAGTATTGGTTATTTGAGAATTCATGAGAGAAGTCATACAGGACAAAAACCATTTCATTGCAAATTATGTTCCAAGGCATACACCAACTCGAGTGAATTGAGAGTCCATGGAAGGAATCATACTGGAGAAAAGCCATTTTCATGCAAAATTTGTTTTAAAGCCTTCACCACGTCTAGTCATTTGAAGGATCATGGGAAAACTCATACAGGGGAAAAACCCTTCCATTGCAAAATTTGTTTGAGATCTTTTGCCCACAAAAGTAGTTCAAAAGTTCACGAGAGAAGTCATACAGGGGAAAAACCATATTATTGTAAAATTTGTTCTAAGGCTTTCACCAGTTCTAGTAATTTAAAAGACCATGGGAAAACGCATACAGGAGAAAAACCATTTTATTGCAAAATTTGTTTAAAATCTTTCAGTAAAATAAGTAATTTGAAAACTCATGAGAGGAGTCACACTGGTGAAAAAACAGTTCATTGCAAAATTTGTTCAAAATCTTTTGCCCACAAAGGTAGTCTGAAAGTTCATGAGAGGAGTCACACTGGTGAAAAACCATTTCATTGCAAAACGTGTTACAAGACTTTCATCACTTCTGGTGAATTGAAGGTCCATGGGAGGTTTCATACAGGAGAAAAGCCATTTCAATGCAATCTCTGTTCAAGGGCTTTCACTAGGTCTACTCTTTTGAAGCAGCATGAAAAAACTCATAAAAGAGAAAAAACCTTTGGTGGTGTAGATAGTTTGAAAGTTCATGAACGGATACACACTGGTATAAAACTATATCATTGCAAAATTTGTTCCAAACCTTTTTCTAATTCGAATAATTCAAAGATCCATGAAAGAATTCATAATGGTGTAAAACCATTTCCATGCACAATTTGTACTAAGACTTTCACCACGTCTAGTCAATTGAAGGACCATGGGAAAACGCATACAGGTGAAAACCCTTTAATTGCAAAATCTACCCAAAATCCTTTAGTTGTAGGAGTTATTTGAAAGTTCAGACAGATGCCCAATTTGAAACTTCATGAGAGAGGTCATATACTCATGAAAACCATTTCATTGCAAAATATGTTGTCATCGTTCGAAGGTAGAATTGTTGAAAACTATGAAATATTACTTTTTTATGTGTTTTTGGACCAAGGAAGCTGCCAATTTGGAGGTTATGATACTGTCAATATGCTCGCCAGCCAAAATATCCGGGCTGTCGCTAGGCGCTAGTGTATAAATACGTTGTAGGAAACAAAGTAAGGAAGTGGTCGCAAATATACGTTTCGTGAACAAACAATTTCTGTTCTGCATAACGTTTTTTTTAATCCGTCGCTCTTGTGCCGTGATACTGTTGAGTAAATTGACCGATGTTGCCACTACTATCGCCAGGAAAATGGGAACCGTAGCAGACTTGTTTACATGAAATCGTCATCTGTGGAATTTTAGTGACAACTAGAGGTCGGAAAGTATCGATAATGGCGAGTATCGTTCTTTCGATACTAAACCTTAGAAAATATTGATCTATCGATAGTTACTATCGATACTCCGATACTCGTCAAAGTATTGATTAATCGATACTGACCTCTGATATATGAATAACTATTTTTTGTATATTTCATTAGGAAAGAGGTTTGCTAGTCCTAAAAAGTTATTAGAGAATAATAGCACCTAGGAAAAAATTTAAAACAAGTAATAAAATCAATTTGTCTTTGAATTTTATTTATTGAACATTCCATCAATCAGTATCAAAGTAACTAGTTTGAACACCAATCTTTGGGATAAACAATATTAAACATAGGTTCCTTATTCTTTCATAAATGTATAATTTTGATTATTAATTATTCAACATTTTTTGATTTGAGACGACTTCTTTTCGTAGATATAATTATGCCTGCCTTTGAAAATATCCTCTCTGCAGACACATAAGTTGCAGGAATACACTGCCAGTGTTTTCGGAGTATCGATACTAATTTCTTTAGTATCGATCCTAATTTCTTTAGTATTGATTCTAATTTCTTTAGTATCGATATTTCGATACTGATTGTAGTATTGATACTTTCCTTAGAGTAATAAAAGACCATAGAGATGCCTTCTCCATCCTTGTCTCGAAGTCAACATAACTTTGTTTGTTTACATGCGAGGGCCTTAAACATGTTAAGTCCGTATTTATTCGGGTATGCCCGCTCATTTCATTCGGACCAAGTTGTCATTCTTCGTTTGTATTAGGGTCCTTCTTACTCTAATGCCGGTTTCCATGTAAATGTAAACAAACTGTCGATACCATTTCACCACCCGTCACCACCTCACCGACAAACTGTATAGAAAAGGATAGTTCATATTCAGTTCAAAACAGGTATTTGTGTAGATATAGGCAGGGCATCTCTATAGCCGTTTTCGATTGGCGTTTGGTTCTGATAGCGGTTGACATAAAAATGACAGCAGTTTACTTTCTGGTACTGTTAATGACGTCATAGTGAAGAATGAAACGAAAGTGTTGATCGATTATCGCAACCACTAACCAGTTAGTTAGTGGTTGACGTCATTAACAGTACCAGAAAGTAAACCGCTGTCATTTTTATGTCAACCGCTACCAGAACCAAACGCCAATCGAAAACGGATGAGATACTTTCCGACCTCTAGTGACGACAATGCCACAGTAAGGGCCGGTTATCACAGACCACCTACCCCTAGACGGTTCACCACAACACTAACTAATGAAGACTGAAATAAGCGCCACCAGAAGATTGGTATCGGTACTACCGTGACGATGCGGGAAATTCAAATCTTGAATTTAATACACAGACCACATACTTAGATGTTCGTGAGTTTCATAATGTTGTTTACAACCTCAAACAACACTTGATATCACGACTACAAAGTTTTTCAAATATCAAGTGTTGTATGAAGTTTAAACAACATAAGAAACTTTCAAAAAATGTAAAAATTAATTTATAGTATATTAGGTATTCGATATTCTGTGGTAATGGTGAAAAAAAACACTTTCAAGTCAAAAGGTGGTTTATTGTCGAAGATGTACAATCTCATTGGACAAGCTTAAAATAATCAACACATTGTTTGAAAAATTAAAAAATTAAATATGGGTGCAGTACAAAATATATGGGTCCTCATATTAGAGAGTACATATGGTAAGTCATATAGAGCACAAAGTCGGTGCAATTGATCCATGATTACCTGGATGAATAAAACTATGGATATTGCATAGTACATTATGTGGATAAGGTAAAATCATATACCGTGTGACACAGACTCGTTGTTTCTCTAGCTATATTTCTGGAATTTGGAACATTGACTATGCTCACTCAACTTCCGGTTTTTCCGGAAACGATATCAACTTTCGATTTTCAAATGGGTCACCTTGTATACTAATACATGATCGGTTAGGAATAATCATAAGGAATCCAACGATACCAGGTTTGATGGTGTTATCCCCAAAGACTACCGAGATATCCAGAAAAAGTTTCTCTCTCCCACTCATTAAGCTCATAAATGATAAATAGCGATATCTCCGTACTCTTTGGAGATAACACTATCGAACCTGGTATCGATGGATTCCTTATGACCATTCCCAACCAATCGTGTATCAATATACAGATCGTCCCATTTGGAAATTGAACCATGAGTCTGTGTCACACTGTATAGTACAACAATGTTTATAAATGATTCCCAAATATATGTAAAAGAACAGACATAACACAAGATACATATTAGAAGGTAATCACATTGAAAACAATCAAATATTCTTGATGAGTATAGTGAAATTTGCGGCCAGCGAACATTTTGTTGTATTAATAAATATTACGTCACTGACAAATTAAAACCAAAGATATAACGAAAGCAGAACCACACATATAATTCAATATAAAAGTCACACTACACAAAGAACGGATAAAAACTGCCATTGTCATATAGCAAAAAAAAATAAAAATTTCATCATAAAATGTCTCTAATAACCCTAGTTAGTTATCAACATCTAGTAGAGTGCAAGAAATTTGGAATTTCATTTGATATTTCAACATTAAACAGCTTGGGCAATCACATGTTTAGGTTGTTTGGCATTTTTTTTCTTAATTCTGTTCATACGAATTTTATTTGCTTGTAGTTTGATTTTATTCGAACCTGTATACAATTTTGATTTGCCCTGTATAATTTGGTTCACACGTTTACACCAGTTATGTGCAATCGTTGTGATGGTGAATTTTGATATCAATTTAATTATACTCATTTTATGTTCGTCATTTTCACAAGTTAAGAATTCGAAACTTACGTTGCAATTTATCATACCCTCAATTTCATCAACTAAATATTTAGAATATGATTGTTTATTTAAACAAAGGTTTATTATTTGAAAAATTTCATAAAAAGAACTGAGGAATGATGATGTAGGGTAACATAATCTTCTAGCAACAGATCCACCATATTCTCTTGAAGAAATTAATAAATTTTGGTGTGAATTATAATTTAACGAAAACATACAATTTCTACAAACTGAACAGGTTACTTTTTTTTTTATTTTTTTCAATATATAACCAGCTACATAATTTGTGGCCAATTCTTGTAACTTATGTGAAAAAGTTTTATCATTCGATTCTGCTAATTTAGAATATTCTTCAATATTGCACACAGTGATGGCTTTTGTGCTATCATTTTTGTTAACAAAAAGTTTTCTCATGGAAATGAACATATTATTACATTTATCATCTTCACAATTGAAAGAATTTTTGTAAAATGACAGAGAAGTGTTAAAAAGGAGTATCTTAAAATTTCCTTCAAATTGGTGCGATGTGGGATTGACATTTTGAGCTCCAAAGCTCCTTATTTGACCAAATGCATTCTCTAGTGGATCTTGATTCAACCTTCTAGTAAGTAAATAAGAAAAACCCTCCGATTTCAGAACACCCCAAATCGATTTAATGTTTTTAATCGTGAAAGACCAGTTTTTCAAACTTGGAGGTCTTGCTTGGTCCCTAGGTGACCTTTTTTGAAACCTCATCGTCTCAAGAATGGGCAAAGCTTCTCTATTCCAAAATTCCAGGTGGCCAGATGTGTCTGTTAAACCAGCTCGTAAACATTTTCCACGATCAGGAAGTTTATTTGAACCATTTACGGAATCAAATAAACGGTCAAACAAATACAACAATTCAGCGGTCTCTTGAACATTCTTCCCACATCTTTGTTCTGTATCTGCAAATTACAGGTTTTATGAAATATGATATCAGAATTGGGATAATGAAATGCTAATGCTATTACATATACAGTTAGCCTTACTCTATTTTTATATTTCTATTCAGAAACTAAAATACAGCCACGATAAATATTCATATATAAGTATAGTTCCTAAATTGTAGATAGTGACTCATAGGTTGTACGGTTCATAATTCATATAAAGCAGGTCAAAAAATAAAACAGAAATCAGCTAGGTACTTGGCTTCAAATCAAGTTTTACTTTGCCACTTTCATACATCCTGTCCGCACTTTCAAATCCTGTAAAAACCTAAAATGTACGAGTCACTATCTACAATTTAGGGACCATACTATAGTGCCGTTCTGCCCTTATAAGTACAAACAAGGTATGTTCATGAGATTCAAGAGGAACATACAACGTTCATCCTTAGGAGGCAAGAGTTCATATGTACACTTATTTTTTTTATGAATACTCATACAAGCTTTTACGTTGAATTCACTTACCAAGTTGACTCACTAAACGAAGTGTTGCAGCCAGCCTTTGGCTGAATATCTGGGCAGCATGCTTGACTTTCATCTTTTTCAATTTATTTTCATAAATGTGCTCATCACTGAGGTGTGGTAGAACCCTTAAGCCATCAACTGCTCTGCTATCACTCTCATAAAGTTGTTCTATATGTTTCCATTTCGCTATTTTATTCACACTGCCTTTAATGTAACACAAGTCTTTTTTTATCAAATTATTTCGAAGTCCTTTTAATAAATGTGGAGGGTCAAAAATTGGATATATTTTGAAATTCCCTATTTCGAATGATCCAATTCTATAACTATCTATATTTCCAGATCTCAAGTATTTTTCTTTTGTGTCTTTAATTAAATTATTTATCACACTTGAATTATTTTGATCGCATATTACAGTTATTGGTTTGAGGCCTATGTTTATGAGCTTTTGTATAATAACAGCTAATAACTGTTTTATTTGTAAAGTACTTGCACCACCGTTACTTGAGAAATGATATGATATTGGTGCTTTCCATTGCCTTTTTAATCCTCTAACCATAAAAACTAGGACATGATCCGCTAAAGAACTTCCTCTTATATTTTTTCCCATATCTTCGAATCCATCTATGGAGCCAGAATGTTGATTAAAATGCAGACTAGGCATGATAGCCATTTCGTCAAATAAAATGGCTATATATTTTTCTGAACAATCCATTTCTGCCGTTATTTCTTGTAAGGATTCAAAAACTACATCATTTATTCCTGGTCCTCCAACAATTTCTGCCAGGAGTCTGGTCAGTGTAGATTTACTGGGTAGAATGAATATTTTCGAAAGAACTGAGTAAGACTTGACACTTTGTTTGTAGAGGATCAGAGCCAACAATTTCTCATCAAGTGTAAACCGTCTAAGTTTCTTTGACTTTTTAGATTCTCTCAGCTGACACTGAATGAGAATAGATGCCAAATTGTTTAATTTAGAAAAATTTTCTTCGAGGTGGTGTTTGTTTCTAAATTGTTCAGATTTGAATAATCTACGTCTGAAAGAATTTTTCTTGTTTCTTTCCATTGTATATTTCTTGCGCAGTTGTTTCATTGCTTCGTACATTTTCTTCTTTTTTGGTGTTATTGTATGCCTTTCAATTCCAGTTTGTTTCAGTAACTGATATGGTGGCAATAGGGCATTACCTGTATTACCTAAAAAAATATATATTTGAAATCTAAATATATGTTTTTAATAAAAATATCTTCACTTTTATAACCAATTAAAGATTAAATAATAGAATCACAGTGTTGTAGATTGTTTCATATTTTTAAAGTAAAATATTGAATTTTGATACAAAAAAAACTACCGAAATATAAGTTTTTTACACACAGTTTATAATGTGAATGTAATATAATAAAATGTAAATACAGGGTGTTAATTAAGTATGTTGACAAACTTCGGGAGATGATTCTTTGAAAGTTTTCAGGACGAGAAGTTCATTACTGTATTAATTAAGTTATATTCATTACCTTTGATACTATCGGCAGGGTTAGTCCATTCTGAAATCCCAATAACTGAATCACCAGGTTCAGACAGTTGAGTATTTGCTTCAGTAGAATATTTGCTTGAAATATTTTGTATGGATTTGGTGGATGTTGATGGAGTGTCACATATATCATTTGAGCCAGTTGAACTTATACCTAAAAAAATCAGGCATTTTATTCATTCAAGTTTCATGAATAAGTTTTGTACTCACCAGGAAGATTTAGTGTTGGAACAGCATTTGCAAATAACTTGTGAGACCAATTAGAAATATATTGTGACTCAAAATGTTGATGACAGAGCCTTTTAGAATCATAAACTTTTTTCTGATTCATTTCTAACAGTTCCAAATTATTGATTGCCTGTATCCATTTGTTGAACCTAACTAAATCTTTACTTGGATCAGGGAATCTATGCCTTATTTCATTAGAGCCATCGCAATGAGGAACGCAACATTTATTGTGGTAAACCATGATGAATGGTGAAAATGAATAATCACTACAGAATTTCACAGTAAACACTTTTAAATCACACTAACAATAACAATTTTCACTATCAGAAACACAGTTCTATAAGTAATATTATTTGTTGAAGTCCATTTATTTATATACATTTTGTTTTGTTGTCAGTACTCTCTTCTCTCTCTCTTCTTCTTAAATTTAACATGACCATTGATACCACACGCACAGAACTCATAATTATGGGTTCTGTGACCACAAGACGAACGTGTTAGAACCAAGCATAGAACGAAGAACAACTCTACAGATCACAGCGCCCCCAAAAGATTGGTATCGGTACTAAAAAAAAGGTTCATGGTCACTTAACCTGCGTGAATCGTCTAGGGGTAGGTGGTCTGTGCCGGTTATTCAATATCCTGTTAGGGCCGGTTTTTCAATGTTCAGTCAAAGTCTATGCTACGTGACTAATGGTTAGAATGTGAGTTTATTCCTTTATGTGAACAGATGTAACGTTCACTCTAACCACTAGTCAAATTTAGCCGTCAGTCAAACTACGCTAACAGGATATTGAAAAACCGGCCCTTAGTATAGTTTGACTGACGGCTAAAGTTGACTGATGGTTAGAATGTGAATTTATTCCTTCATTTGAGCGAATGTGTATTCATTCTAACCACCAGTCAAATGTAGCTGTTAGTCAAACTACGCAAACAGGATATTAAAAAACGGGTCCTAAACAGTTAGCTCTTAGCTCTAGTATTTCACTTCATTTGGCACTTGATTTACTTGAGACGATTTGTACAATGGAAAGTGGTGAATTCACTGAATTCAGAGAAATTAAAAAGGAAGTTCAATGTAATGATTTCAATGAAGCCTTTCAAACCGATGCAGTGGAAAATGAGCCGCACACAATTGGTGTTTTCATCAAATGCGAAAGATTTAACAGTTCAAGTGGAGAAACAGACTTTGTGGATCGTAAAGATACTATCCTCAACTGTCAAGAGCAAAGTGAAGAAAAACTTGTGATAAATCATTCCAAAGCTTCGGACAATTCATCAATTAATGAATGTAATGCCGAACAAATCAAGAGGGATGATGAGTTTGTTTATATTAAAAGTGAAAGTGGTGAGGAAAAAAAATCAAGGGAGCTCTTTAGTTTCTGTGAGATGTGTATCAAAGGTTTTGCTAGTGACACATATTTCTCCAAAACTAAAACTAATGAATTCCAATGCAGCTGTCAAGAGCAAAATGAGGCAATCTATAATGAAGAAGATAAGGATTTGACTGAAGATGTGAAACTGTCTTCTCTTGGAGTTACTACAGGTAACATCCAATTACTTATCTCAAACTGAATAATGCATTTCTTTGTTTTCCATCATAATAACATATTATGTACTAACAGTACACTATATAAAAAATAAAATATAAATATCCCTTTTTTACTTGAACTTGCAAGGACTGATGCTGAACCAATAGTAGTCGATATTGTGGTGAAAACTTCTTCAAAAGTCTCAAGGTATGTTCAAAGCAGACAGCAAAATGGAATATATTTCTGCACGAAATACAAATTCCACTTCATAAGGTCATAAGGTCACTTCTTTGCATCTCTGGCATGAACTCTGTAGTTTGAAATTCTAAATACATACTTTGTTTCAGTTGGAATACTTCTTAGCATAAGTCTAAGAATAGTAACATTTTGTAATGTTCAGAGAATTTTCTCCAACTGGATTATTTATCACGTAACTTATTTTTCAATTTAACTTAAGATGCAATAAAACATTTTTGTTACTGTGAATTTGCATAAAACTTTGCGTTTTCCTGTTTTCTTCAGCCCAAAATTGAATTATGATTTATGATGACTACAAAGTTTTTTCTGAACTTTGCAATCAATTTAGTTAATTGCTACAAATATTATATTACTCGTATTGAAAACACTACATATACATTCCAAAATAGTTCTAGAGATTTGTCAACCATAAGTGAAAAAATTATGATCTGTCTAGCACAGTGCACTTGCATAACCAATATAAAAACTCTCCAGATGGTGTTGTGAATCTTTTTGTAAAACTTTTTTCTCTGTATTCACTTCTCACGAGAAAGTAAATAATATTCCTGACTATGTCTTTGATGAATCTAAAATTTATCAACTTTGATAATGATGAGATCAGCTTTGTACATGTCTTTGATAGAGTCAACTTTATACCCTCCAAGATTTCCTCTGTTCCATCAATCTTCTTAAAAAAATGTATTATACTTTAACAACTCCTCTTACTCTACTTTTCAATGTATTCCTCAGTTCAGGAATTAGCAACGAAGTCAGTTCACTTGAACCGTCGTTGAACTTGTCTTGTACAAATCGCCCTTAGGAAAGCAAAAGTCTAATAGCTCCAAGGCAACATGGATTTGTTGCTACTAAAATCAACTATTTCGAATCTACTCATTCATGAAAATTATGTTTTATGTGCTATGGAGAAAAGATTACAGGTTGACTCTATCTATACAGAATTTTCTAAATCCTTTGATAGAGTCAACCAAGATTTGCTCATTGCCATACTGTCTTTGGGTTTTTATGTACCAATTTTGCAGTGGATACGAAATTTTGTATCTGGTAGAAGCCATATAGTGACAATAGGAGGCTGTGTATAATTAACAATTTCGGTACCTTCGGGTGTCCCTCAAGGATCCCAATGTGGACTTCTGCTATTCAACTTATTTATCAATGACCTCGTTTTAATTATAAAACATTGTACAAGCTTTTATTTAACTTGCCCTGTTAATATGTATGTCTGTGTGGGTCAAATCTTGCAACTGAATTTTGACCCACTTCCAGTTGTCCGATTAACTTGAAATTTGGCAGGTGTTAATAATTCTGGTGTTAATGCATTATGAAATTTTTGTTAGAGAAAAATAAAAAATGACGGCTCCAATATGGCGTATGAGTTTTGTAATTATGGTCCGATTCGTTTCTAAATTGTTATGTGGGGATTTTCAGGGTAGGAGATTATGAATTTTTTGTCAAAATTCATGAATTCAATATGGCGGACGATTTTTGTGATTATGATTCGATTCGATTCTAACTTGGTATGTGGGGGTTTTCGGGGTCAGAGATTATGATGTTTTTGTCAAAATTCTTAAATTCAATATGGCGGACGATTTTTGTGATTTTGGCCTGATTCGATTCTAAATTGCTATGTGGGGGTTTTCGGAGTCGGAGATTATGAATTTTCTTGTCAAAATGCATTAATTCAATATGGTGGCTTTAAGATGGCGGACTAGTTTTGTGATTACGATCCAATTCGATTCTAAATTAGTTTGAGGGGGTTCGGGGTCGGAGATTATGAATTTTGTGTCAAAATTTATAACTCCAGGACGGCGTACGAGTTTTGTAATTATGGTCTGATTCTCTTCATAATTGGTATTTGGGGTTGAAGATCAAGAATGTTAAAATTCATATGAAATAAATAAATCAAATTGTTGATTGAATTCACTATTTGTTTTAGATTCAGGATTGCAGCTCATCAAAGTAGAAGAAGAAAAAGAAGGGGATGAAGTTAACTTTGAACTAGCCTCATCTACACCTTCCAACAACCCTCCAACAAAGTTCCCAGCGTCTTCTACTTTGATGAAACCTCAAGGAAAAAAGCCATTCCTTTGCAAAATCTGCTCGAAATCTTTCAGACAGACCTACGATTTGAAGATTCATCAGAGGATTCATACTGGAGAAAAACCATTTCAATGCAATATCTGCTCTAAATCTTTCAGTCGGAAGGGATCTCTGATCGTTCACGAGAAAATGCACACAGGAGAAAAACCATACTGTAAAATATGCTCAAAATCTTTCACTTACTCTGGCGCGTTAACGATTCATGAGAGGATTCACACAGGAGAAAAACCATTCCAGTGCAACATTTGTTCAAAGGCTTTCACTAATTCGAAAAATTTGAGGGTTCACGAGAGGATTCATACTGGAGAAAAACCATTTATTTGCAAAGTTTGCTCGAAATCTTTTAGTCAGAAATGTTCTTTAAATTATCACAAAAAAGTACATACAGGAGAAAAATCTTTTTATTGCAATACGTGCTCTAAGGCTTTCACGAATTCTAGCCATTTGAAAATTCATGAAAGGATTCATACAGGAGAAAAACCATTCCAATGCAAAACTTGTTTGAAGACTTTCAATTATTCAAGTCATTTGACGAGTCATGAAAGGATTCATTCTGGAGAAAAACCATTTATTTGTAAAACATGCTCAAAATCTTTTGGTCACAAAAGGTCTTTAAGTGTTCATGAGAAGATTCATTTAGGAGAAAAACCCTATAAATGCAAAATCTGCCCGAAATATTTTTGCCGGAAGAGTTCTTTGCTTCTTCACAAGAAGGTCCATACAGGAGAAAAACATATTGCAAAATCTGAAACTATTTCAGTTGCACCTGCAATTTAAAGGCCCTGTAAAGATAGATATCAACATACAATTAAAGGAATGTTAAATTTTACTTTTCTTTTATTTTTACAGTTCCCCTAGGTATATATTTCTAGAGTATTCATCAAAGTGTCTGAGTATATTTTTTTCGCAGCAGGCGGCGTCCAACTAAAAATTGTAACTTTAATACTGTGGTAATTATCTAAAGTGTGTTATCAAGAATCAGTTGTCATCAAATGAAACAAGTAAGTCATCATGGTTGCTGTTAGAGTGAAAAATGTATAATTCAAAGATTATTTGCAGTTCTTATACTCGTACTTGTATTACATGATTGACAGAACTTAGTTCTGTGTGATGATTATGATATACAAAAACTAATAGTGTCAACTATTTTTTTATTTCAGAAAGAAATTCATAGAGGAGAACTTAAAATCTCCAACACTTGCCATTTATACTGGAGAAAATAACATTTCTTGTAAGGCAAAGATCATTTTCAAGACCGAGAGAAATGCATTTTATCCTACTGACAGGTTGAATGCAGTCTTAAAACAAAATGTTTTAGAGTGGTTAGAATTTTCAGAGAAGAAATTTATAGGAAAAAATTTGTAAAAACGAACAGAAGCCTCTTACAGGAGATTTATTTCTAATATTGAGTTAAACATTCAGTCGCTCCCACCAGAGAGAGGATTAAAAAAATAAAAATTATTTCAATGCAATTTCTGCTCTAAATCTTTTATTCTGAGGGTTCTCTGATCGTTCACGAGAAGATTCATAAAGAAGAGAAACCCATTCCAGTGCAACATTTGTTCGAAGGCTTTCCCTAATTCGAAAAATTGGAGGGTTCACTTAAGGATTCATACCAGAGAAAAACAATTTATTTGCAGTCTGCTCGAAATCTTTTAGCCAGAAATGTTTTTTTAATTGTCACAAGAAAGCCCATACGGGAGAAACATCTTTTTATTTCAATACTTGCTCCAAGGCTTTCACTAATGCTAGCCATTTTGAGATCCGTGAAAGGATTCATACAGGAGAAAAACCATTTCAATACAAAACTTGTTTGAAGATTTAATTATTCAATTCATTTGACGAGTCATGAGAGGATACATACGGGAGAAAAACCGTGTATTTGTAAAACATGCTCAAAATCTTTTGGTCATAAAAGATCTTTCAACACACACAAGTGTACGATTTTTGTTTTGTTGAAAATGAGGATATTTAGGACTAACTAAATGATCTATGTAACTATTCCGTCTTATTGGTCATTTTGTAGCATTACTATAAAAACTTGTTTATTAAAAACCTTGTTTTTTCATAAATAAGATGGACAAAAACACTCGTAGGAGAAATATTGTACCTAACTCTTACGGAAAATGTCTTTTCCGCCCTTAACAGCTTGCCCCAACTCCGCTCTGCGTCGTTCGTGCAACTGCCGTGGCGTGCGGAAAAGTACTTCTTTCTGCACTTGTTAGGTAAATAACTATTTTGTTATTTTAGAAGCCTCATGACTGACTAAATAGAGTCTGCCAGAACAGATTTTAAGGAATCTACAGTTGCGCAGAACAGCAATGATAAAAATAAAATAATATATCGTTTATTTTGCTTACATGGTGAATAATAACATTTTCATGAGATACAATAATCAAACTCAATGCAAAAAAAGGAGCTGAAAACAATTTAAAAAAGATCTAGTTCAGCCCCTCACATATATTATGACTTCCTGACTTTGCTAGTATCTAATAAATCCGCGATCGCTCACAGATTCAGTCAGCCAATTACAGCGTACAAGGGGCGTGGTTTGGCATAAAAAACCGACTCGCGTTTGATTTCAAAGCAAGCTAGGAGGATTCTATAATTTCATTTTATTTCAGATATTGTGGGGAAAATAACAAGAGTGATGTGATGATTCGGACGGATAATAGATGGCACCGAAGCTGTCTGTATAGTGTCCTACCTCTATAAACAATGGTCCTACGCTGCAATCTTGAAACTAGTCTGCAGGTGATATCACCTGCGAATAAAAAAAATCTGCTATTCAGTTACAGGGAGCATTTGCAAATGAGGAACATTGCACAAGTGTCCGTTTGATATAATTCAATACCCGTTGCGATGTTAATCAGGGGAGTAGGTATTTGTTTTCAAACGGTTATTTGCTATAATACGCATTGTCGGATGATGGGAGTAAAAAAAAAGTGGACTTTGGTTGATTACTGATATTAAAAAAAAACAGGTTTGTGTTCTAATATATTACAACGTTTCAAGCTAGAAAAGCGTCACAATCTTTTCTGCTGCCGTTATGAGCTTTATGCAGTCAACATTCCTTGTGGTTGTGGAGTTGATTCTAGCCGCCACTACTACACTTTGACCAAAGATTGAGGTAACTCTACTCTTTGCTTTGACCAAAGATAGAATAGACAGTAGTTTAAACAAAGTTGATGACAGTTGACAGTGGATTGTGCGAATAGTGCGACATCTATGATTATTTGGTTCAACTGATACAATGTAGGTCAGGTCTTTATTGCCATAAGCAGTAATGTTATTTCAATTGTTTTCTCATTATTAATCGATTTTTGGACAATATATTGAGTTTAGTGATATTCTTTAGTGTTCATAGTTTTAAAATAATAAGTCAACTTGAAATGACGGCAGAAGTCAAAAATTTCATTACTAAGCGGCGTATTTGCTGCAATGCTAAACGTATTATCAATAGTATCAAAGACAAAGTTTGTTCACAATTTTATTAAAAAAAAGAGTTATGTAAGACATGACAATGTCGTCTGATAAATTCATTTCAACTTTCGACATCTAGAGTACTTCATTCAAATTTGAATAGGAATATTAACTGTCAACCTCGAAAAAACTTATAACTTACCATTCAGCTGCAATAAAACTAACAAAGCACCTTTGTGATAGACTCACACCTCAAATGGGATGCCCATATAGGCTATGTGTATAAGTTACAATGTATTCTGTACAAATTTAAATTCATTAAAAAAATCTTGTCAATTTATAACACATGACAAAAAAATCAATGCTGAAACGATTGCTCTCGCACTTATCGGCTTTTGCTGCTTTCTTCACATTACCATTCTAAATTGTTTTTTTGTGAATTTTTTTGCGAATAAAGATTATTATTATTATTTTGATTTATGTTCCAAAATATGAATAGAATATTCATAAAATCTGTTGTGGAATCATCTGCGTTCAAGATAACCTTTTTCAACATGATTTTCTAAATTTGACATTATTATTATTCCTCATTATTGGAACAAATTGTGCAATGAATATTTTTTTCATGTTTGAGTCCTGTCATGGACTTTTAAATCATGCATATAATCGAGTGTTTTGAAACAAGTTTTGCATTGAAATGGTTTTTCTCCGGTATGAATCCTGTCATGGTCTCTCAAATGACTCGATTCGGTGAAAGCATTGGGACAAATTTTTCTCTGGTATGAATCATCTCATAGACTCTCAAATGACTCGATTCGCTGAAAGTCCTGGAACAAATCTTGCAGTGAAATGATTTTTCTTCTGAAAGAATACTCATGGACCTTCAAATCATGCAAAGAAGAGAAAGCTTCAAAACAAATTTTGCATTTTTTCCAAGTTTACCATTCCAAATTAACATTAGCACCTCATTTTGACTGCTGTGAAACTCTTTTATATTTTCTCAAGAATGGATAGTTGAGTGTAATACTAAAAACAGAAAATCGAGACTTGAGAACTGTACTATAGTGTGACTGACCACCCTCATGAACTTTCAAATCGCCTGTTTGAACGAAGAGTTTTGAACAGATTTTTTACAATGATAATATTTTTCTTCATGAAGTCTTAAATCATATTTTCATATGGTTGTGTGATAATGGACTAATGTGTATCAACAGAACTTTTCAGGTTGTGGGATAAAGATGCCTTATTCCATGAAACAATTGATTATAAATGATAGCGGGGCAGCTATATGTTTTATGATATTAGTGCAAATCCCATCATCCCCTACAGAGTTTGAATCTTTCAAACTTTCGATGATACTAATGACATCAAGGCTTGTACATACGGAAAGTATTATTGTTGAATTCTGGAAGATCGAGATTCTGTGCATTATTTGAACAGTTTTATTCAATATAGGTTAGGAAATGTTGTTGAAGTAGTTCATAAAATGTTCAGTTATTTTCTGAAGGTCATCTAGTAAGTTTTCTTCAATATTTAGTGGACTATCTGTATTTTCCACAGATTCTGTATGGTTCTTTATAATTTTCCACTGTTCTGGTTTTATTATCGGAATACATGTAAGTGATGTGTTGTACATTTTTTTTTGGTTTCATTCAGTAGTTTTTTATACAGTTTTTTGTATTTTTTGTGATACTCCTCCATGGTGTCATCACCAGTTGTACTAAGAAGATAAACTTTTTGATAAAAGGCCTAGTTAACCTAGGTTTGCGCTTGTGTTTATTCTTCACATTATGTCAAAATAATATTTGAATATTTTAAAAAATAACTCGAATTTGTAATTGACATTTCCCGGGATAATTCAGTTGTGTTGGTATACATCTTCCCAATTTTCGTTCTGTATTAGCGTTTCAAATAAGAGAATTTTATTGTCACGCCCCAGGCCATGGGGCTTTTGTATTGGCTTTCAGGTAACCAATTACCAACTGCCCTATATTGGGGTTTCACTCAAAATTATGTACTGTGGAGTTATATAAGCCCAGTTCATTAGGTAAGGTAGTGGATGATTAAACCAGTTGGGTAAATCCATCACATCTAATTAAATCATTTAAATAAAACAATAAAAATGGTACTTACAAAAATAACAGTAATTTTTCTATACCGGTGGTGGGTCATACCTTCAGGAGAACAGCTAGCAACTAACTTTCTCAAAAAACTCTCTCTCCAATCAAAGGTGATAAACCCCTCATCAACGTATTCCATTATGAGCAATTCTTGTCAATACTACTCAATACTGTAACGTGGGCTTTCCACCACGCTGCGAACGCGCCTTAAGCGTAGATTTAAAATAAAGAAGAATATTTGTCAGATGTCACATTGTTATGATTATTGTTGTCATGACCACAGAACTCATAATTATATCTTATGACTAGAACGCGCTTCATGTATCGTCGGCTACCCTAAACTTGAACAAATCGTGGGCATCCGCAAAGAGGACAACTTTTACTAAGTAAACACATACGTCATTTCTTGTAGTTCCAAGAGGAAACGAGTAGAATCATAGGACGTCTGTCGGTTAAGCTTGCCAGTTTGTTTGTAAACAGAGCGGCGTTGTCACGTCACTGTTGAATGTTGATTCTTTATTTTTTCAACACGAGTGGACGATAAGTAATGTTTATTTATTGATTATATCGTGTTATTAGCCGTTCGCCGTTCTATATGATGAAGGGTTTTGTTAAGGATTGTGGTAATTCCTGCAGAAAGGCAAAGAAAAATATGCAATTTCTCATTTTTAAGAAAACCGACCCATTTTCCATCCCTATGATACGCCCATTATTTTATGCGCCGCTACTGTGAAGAGGACATTACAGTGTTGCAGGTTATGCATGATTTGTTCATCCGCCATATTTGAAACGCATTCTAGTCATAAGATATAATTATGAGTTCTGTGGTCATGACTCATGATCACGTTATGTAGAAATAAAATAAAAACTTTATGCAATATATCTATTTTAAATATAAAATACGATGTGATATTTCTATCCTTTCAACAATTTATCTTCGGATACTGTTGCGTCCATACGCAATTGTGTATTTCTTTTATTTTTTATTTTTGATTAATTTCTTATTTTCCATTTCTGAATTTATTATCGATTTTCTGTAATCTAAAATTATTCATTATTAAGTATCATTTTTGAATGCTCAATCCAAAATTGGTTGATTGTGGTTCACCGTGTATATTATTTATCCCAATCAAGCCTTTCAGATTTTAAGCAGAGAACAAGTAAAACGTTCTCTCTGTGTGTACTTGACAAATATTCGTTGAGCCTTATGGTTTTTCAGATCAATTTTCGGTAACTACCAAATTTCTGTTACAACGGTCAAATCGTCGACGTAAAAAAAGAATTCTTATATGTTGGTGCAAACTGCGATCCCTATAGACGAAAAGAGGTTCCGCGGGTGCCAAGTAGGGAAAGTCTTGAGACAAATTTTGCACTGACAAACTACCCGCAGTAATAAAAGTCTTGGAATAGGTTTTGCACTGATATGGTTTTTCTCCGGTATGAACCCTCTCATGAACTGTCCGAAAAAAAAACGGACAGGAAGGAGAAATTAATTCCTGTTTCTTTTGTTTTTTTCCCAGGGGTATTTTTACCGTTTACCTCTGGAACCTAGGAAAAAAAAAAACGAAAAAACCGGAAAAGACCCATACTACGTCAAATTCCCGTATTAGTTTAGGTTAATTGTCTAATTGGACAACACTCTTCTTGTTTATCTATAGAACCCCTTAATACGGTCTTTATTTTGTAAAATATCTGAAATGTATTTCTATCTACTGTTGCTGCTGAATACCTACTATAACGAACAGATTTTGCAATGATAGGGGTTTTCTCCTGTATGAATCCTGTCAGGAAATTTCAAATGAATTGACTGAGATTTTTTAAAGAAATGGCTTTTCTCCCGTATGAACTTTTCCATGACTTGTCAAACTTCCCGAAGTCGTGAAGGACTTGGAACAGATCTTGCAGTGATATGGTTTTTCGCCGGTATGGACCCTCTCATGTACCGTCAAGCTACTCGAAATAGTGAAAGACTTAGAACAGATTTTGCACTGATAAGGTTTTTCTCCGGTATGAATCCTTTCATGGGCCCTCAAATAACTCGAATTATTGAAAGCCTTGGAACAAATTTTACACCGATATCGTTTTTCATCAGCGTGGATTCTCTCATGGGTTCTCAAATTACTGGAAGTGGGGAAAGACTTGGGACAAATTTTGCACTGGAATGGTTTTTCTCCGGTATGAACCCTCTCATGGACCATCAAACTTCCCGCAGTAGTGAAAATCTTGGAACAGATTTTGCACTGAAATTCTCCGGTATGAACCCTCTCATGAGCCGTCAATTTATCCGATCTATTGAACGCCTTGGAACAAATTTTGCACTGAAATGGTTTTTCTCCGGTATGAACTCTCCCATGGCCCGTCAAACTTCCCGAAGTCGTAAAAGTCTTGAAACAGATTTTGCACTGATATGGTTTTTCTCCGGTATGAACCCTCTTATGGGACGTTAAATTACTAGAATTATTGAAAGTTCTGGAACAAATTTTGCACTGAAATGGTTTTTCTCCAGTATGAATTATCTCATGACGCCTCAAAAAACTCGATTCCGTGAAAATCTTGAAACAAATTTTGCACTGAAATGGTTTTTCACCAGTGTGAATCCTCTTATGGACCTTCAAATTACATGAATTAAAAAAAGCCTTGGAACAAATTTCGCACTGAAATGATTTTTCTCCGGTATGAATTCTCTCATGGCGCCTCAAATCACCCGAACCAGTGAAATTCTTGGAACAAATTTTGCACTGAAATGGTTTTTCTCCGGTATGAACCCTCTCATGGGCCGCCAATTTATCCGATCTATTGAACGCCTTGGAACAAATTTGACACTGAAATGGTTTTTCTCCGGTATGAATTCTCTCATGGCGCTTCAAAACACCCGATTCAGCGAAAGTCTTGGAACAAATTTTGCACTGAAATGGATTTTCTCTGGTATGAACCCTCTCATGGGCCGTCAATTTATCCGATCTATTGAACGCCTTGGAGCAAATATTGCACTGAAATGGTTTTTCACCAGTGTGAACCCTCACATGAATTTCCAATGAACCCGATTGACTGAACGGTTTTGAACAGATTCTGCAATTATAAGGTTTTTCTTCTGTATGAATCCTTTCATGGAATTCTAATTTACTGAAACTGAAATATTGTGAGCAGAACTTGCACGGGTGCTTCATCTCTGTCATGATCATCATTTGGCGTTCTACGAAAACATTGTTATCAAAAGGCTTGGAACATAATTTTTGTTGCATATTATCATTTTCTATAAGACAAGATGATAGCCTCCAAGGTTCTCCAGATGTGTCTTGTTCTTTGGTAACTTCCTCCCCAGATATGGCTTCATTTTGTACTTGAACAAATTGCTGTAATCCAGAATCTGAAAAAAAAAGAACTGATCAAGATAAACAATCTGGTGAATGAAATCTATGAACGTTGATATTTCCTTTATAATACGATGTTTTGTTTGTATAGCTAACTACACATATGCATACTTTAGCTTGTCAAAATATTAAAAATTAAAAACTGGTGATAGCTGGAGATTTCAATGTCAACTTCTCAGAAAACCCCAAAATCTTGTCTTGAAGATTGTTTCAATTCCTTTTGCATAAGCCCCAAGTCTCACAATTCTTCCTCCAAGCCGTGGGAAAAATTAGTTGGATAATATTTGTGTCAATTTTAAGAAGACATAAGAAATTAAATTCTTGTTGACAAAATTTGGTTAAGATTAATTACACTTATGAGGTATTTTTGATAAATACTTGTCAATAATTAAAATAAAATATGTGACAAAAATATTGAATTTGTACTAATACTAGATAATACATAATGTAACAATATCTAACATCTAACTAACAAAATACAAATAACAACACAAAACGAACAAACATATTTTGCATGTATAAACAGACTATAACAGATACATTTTAAAGTGTTTCCGTATAAAATTCTTGTATCTAAATAAAATAATAATATATTGAATCGCATTCATAAAACTTGAGCAAATGCTTTTACTCGGATTTTTTGAAAATTTGGTACAGATAGGTATAGTATTTTGTACCCGGAAATCGAAAATACCGAAATCCTTGCTCAGGGGTGACGGAAAGGTGGTGAAAACCACCCCTCAATAGTGAAAAATGTGTAAGGTCCTTCAAAAGCAGAAATAACGAATACCAGTCTCAATATCTCTTTCAGTGCACTTTATGTTTCTGGGGATTGGAGATTTTTCCTCGGTCAACAATACCTTTTTGAAATTCACTTATTCCAACCGTGACTGCTTTCAATTTTGGATTTCTCTCGCCTAATTGCCGGCAGATAATAGTTATTTATGATACAAGTGTTAAAAGTGGCATTTTATTTTGTGAGTGGGGAATATTGCGAAACGAGCGTTAGCGAGTGGAGCAACCCCACGAGCAAAATAAAATCACTTTTAACAAATGTATCATACAAAATTTTTTGTTCAACAGTTACTGCTAGTAAGAAAAAAACAAAAAAAAAATAAGATCCATAAGGATTCGAACACACGATCTTTGGATTACAAGGCTGACTGACAGATACTTCAAATATAATAAACCCCAACGCACTTTATTTATGAATGTCATTATTTGTCAGTTGGACTAAATACTACTTCGTTTGTAACTTCAAAAGGAATTAGTATTATCAATTGCGCAAACGACCAAATACATGTGTGAACTTTTATAAACGATTCCTCTTGAGTAGGTGTTCTGATTATAATATCTGATTGAAGTGTTTCTATTAGAGAGATCTATATTACTGAGTATCCATCATCTCATCTGTCATTTTACTTTTAACACTAGTGTTAAAAGTACTTTTAACACTAGTGTTAAAAGTGATTTTGTGAAAACGTCAGTTTTTAGTTCATGTGTCAATGAATTAAAAACGTCATTTTTAATGTCAGTTGTACAAAAACATTTTTTTTTGCATTCATCTACTGTTGTCCGAAACTCTACAGCAAGTTCTTCCCAAGCATCATGCTTCTTTATTTTAATGTAATATTTGGGAAGTTTTGTATCCCACAAAAATTCCTTTATTACGATAAGTAACTATTTTTGAAATCGATGGTGAATTCTTCCATTCACATCATAAAAGCAATGTCTTCAACTGGATAAATAAAACAAAAAATAAATCGCAACTGGGTAACGCTGATCTGTCCAGACATGCGACGATTGGGCAAAATACCGACAACCGATGGGACGCGTCGATGTTACTTTGTTACGCAGTGCCGTCCAAATTTGGTACGCGACTACGTTACGATACGAAGTTGTTTTGTTATATGTCTGTACGCACCTTTAAGTAAGAAGAGCGCTTGTAGTGCGAAATTGCATTCAACTTGGAGGGCGCGAGGTTAGTTTAGGTTAGGTTAGGTCATTTCCTCTTCTTTTTCTCCCCTAGCCATGAAATAGCGAGCGAGGCGAGTATGTTTTTTTTAATCTTGTACATGTCAGATTCATGTTCCAACAGACAAAACTACCTAAGTATCACTTTATTTTTTATTTCTGAAGTCCACTGAACTTACCTTTACACTGATTTTTGTTTTCTATTATAATTATCATTTATATGTATAGTGCTAAAACTCTTGAAAAAATAAATTTCCTTTATTTCCGACAAAAATTTAATTGACATCTTATATGCAGGAGTTTAAGGAAATTTGACAACATCGCAATTTACTCTTACTTCATGTTCTCTTGTTTATGTTTGACAATATTATAATTATTATGTGTTTTGTGGGTTACATCCCATCTAGAGTATTTTCAAATTTCGAGTAAAAATCGACAAAATCGTGCCAACTTGAGTATAGGTGAAGTTCTACCTGTTTCCTGTTTTACTTAATAGGTAGTTTTTGGAAATTATAAATGACATGAACCAAAGAATTATTTTCTTTATTAATTGCAGATTTGAGAATTGCGAAATATTTTTGTACAATGTGAAAAATTGAATTTGAAGTGATCGATTCAAAAACACAAGAGAAAAAACCGTGTTCTTTAAAGCCTGGTTTTCAGTAATTGTTTAAACGCAAAAACGCGAATTCTGCATTGATATGTATTTGTCAAAATAGAAAGATGTGCAATGGAAGCATGACCACAAGAAGAAAAGGAGTAATGATTTAGTCTGATATAACCAGAACGAACTAACTTTATGTAAACATTAGAGTGCGTGGAAACTGAATACATACATTTTGGGAGGAGTAATTATTCACTATGATCGAACCAAAACGAACTAACCTTGCGTGGATATTTGAGTGCGTGGAAATTAAATTGGCGTTATATTATTTCAGAGGTCATTAGTATGGTGGTTTGAGTTTTCTATTATACAGGGTTAAACTGCCAAACGTTCAATATCGGTTTTTCAGGTGAAAATAAGATGTTTTCTTCATGTAAGCATGTGTCCCAACTTGTTTCGTTTTCGAGATATAGGGGGTCAAATTTTTTTGAAAACATTTTTCTATTCATTGCTCAAAAACCTTTGGCTGATTTTGATAAAACTAGGCAAGTTTATTTGCGGTAAGGAAAGGTTCTTTTAGTGTACTTGGAATTAAAAAAAAAAAAATTTCCTAAAAACTTAAAAACTTTGACACCCTGTATCTTGAAAACGAAGCAAGTTGAGACACATGCTTATTTGAAGAAAACATCTTATTTTAACCTTAGAAGCCGATACTGAACGTTTGGCGGTTTAACCCTGGGTCACCCTGTATATGTATATCTTAAAAGGTATCCTTATTCAAGATGATACTCAAAATAAACCTAAAAACAGGTAGAAATTCACCTATACTCGAGATAGCACAGTTTTACCTGAAATTGTAAAATACTTGAAATGGGAATAATACTTGAGATGGGATGATAACATTTTTTGTCAGACTTACGGAATTTTAATGATCTTCGAAGTAAAATTAATAGTTTGAGAGTATTCTGTATATTTTTTGTGTGCCAATCGCTTTTGTACGGCATAAACTGTATTTTATATGTGCTAAAAATGAAAAATTAGGAAAAAAGTTTTATTAAAGCGTTTGTGTTCTTGTATTTTTACATACCACCATTCAACACTTAATAGTCAAATAACTATTTTCCAGGCATTTCCTGAAAAAAAAAAAATCATAAATGTCCTAAATCATCAGTAAACATTTCGTCAAAATCAGAGAGGTTACCGTTTTCCTTACTTTTTCCTGATCTCGATTTGAAACGTACATATCCATCATAAAAAAATACCAAGGAAAAGATCACAAAATTGTCTTTTAATTGAATACCTCGCCGGGTAATCCTTTATGAATTAAACTTCACAGAATATGCACTTTATAACCATGATTATTTATTTGCAAATAAGAATAACAAAAACAATTTTTGTACTCGACTGAGAGGAAATGAACTGAAGGAAGTTTGAATCCACACTTGAAAACCTCGAAAGAGATTCGTCGAAAAATGATTTGATTTCCCTGTAGGGAAAAACCAAGTGAAAGTTGCCAAAATGCTTGAATGAAAAGGTCTATAAGCCCTTTATATGCACGAGTAAGGAACATTTCCCCAGAAAAGATTCTTATTATTCTGACTGGTTGTAAAACGTTTCCTATTACAAAGGCCATTATTGAATAATTCAACTGATTGTTCGTTATTTTGTAGCAATTTATGAAAAATAAATGTTGGACAATAAGAGAATTTAATGTATTTCTGATGAATTCTGCTTAAGTACTAAATAATTTTTTGTCCTAAACATCTTAGCTATATTCATATTCTGATTGTGTTTGGATACCTATGGATAAGATTGTTATATTTATCATCAATACACTTGGAGAGATTAGCGTCACAAGTGGAAATAAATATTTTTAATTTCAAATCCGAAGATTTAATGGTGGAATGATTGATGACATTTCAGATAAGTGTCTATATAAAATATCTTCAAAACAGGGGCAGATTGCCAACCTCTCAAAGGACAACAGTCAACAAACAGATGTCAGTTGTTATTCAATATTCACATGAGGAAGTAGTTGTTGTATAACAGATATTTGACGGTTTGCTGTTTTGTGGAACTCACTTGAAAACGATTGTAGATACTAACAATCGAAACGTAGTGACTTAATAAACATAAGAATTAATTAATTTTCTCTTTACTTGAAGATATCAGTTTCCATTAAAAAAATTGGTAAATATCACAATAATCTAAAACCTTACTTGACTTTTCCTCACCAGTTTCACTTTTGATATCCTCGTAAATAATATCAATGTCGTCTTCTTTTTTGATTTGTACTGCGTCACATTTACTAGTTAAATTATCGGAAAATTTCAAATAATCTAAATCTTCTAGGCTCAGATTCTTAACATCAAATTTTTCTTCATTTTGCTCTTGGTAGCTGTTGGTGGCATGTTTAAGGTCAACAAATGCTGTTTCACTGCTAGAACTGTTATAATAGCTCCCGCATTTATTGAAAAAATCAGTTTCACATGCTTCAATTTTCACTGCGTCTATTTGAACAGCTTTACTATCCCTGAAATCGTTACAGTCAATTTTCTTTTCTTCTTGCTCAGTTTCAAATATATCAGTATTCATTATTTAAATTGTACGAGAATCGTGTGTATGATTTTTGTGAATGTTACTAGAAAGAAAATAATAATAGAGTAGGAATTATAAATTATAATAATAATTGAGATATTGAGAATTGAGAACAAAGTGACAACTGATACTTTACTTGATCTTGACAGTTGAAAGCAGTGTTGCCAGACAAGAATAATAGGTTTATTTGTTTGCATCAAGGTGTAGTGTAAATTACACCACATTTTGAATCGAATATAGCTGAGTGCAGTTCAAATAAACGAATGTGTCAAATTAATTTGCAGATTGAGCCATTGAGCGTTCATAATTCCACAGCAGTATTCCTTTCAAATGTAACAAAAAATTATATATTTCCATATAGGTACATGGAAGGCGACTCACCCCAATTAGATCGTTGTTAATGAGCCTCAATTGGTTTTCAGTGGAAATAAGACTTTTTTTATTTTAGTATGTTTTTAATATTCAAGATAATTGAACATGACACCGGAATATTTTCAGAAATACATAACTTTTAATAAAAATATCCATAACTATTATAGGTACTTCTTGAAAAAATGAAATATATGCACCAAAAATAACTCATTAGTAAGACTTTCTAGAATTTAATAAATTACAAGATGTCATTAAAGCATCCTCTTCACCGATACGTTGCAAAGCAAATTGAAGAAATACATGCAAGTATAACGAGTGTAAATATATTTGAATGTTATTTGTCCGTAGATTCTTTTGTTTTGTACAGTATTTCTATTTTAAACTGTTATTTGTCCTGGTTATTATTTTTTAAAATATGACTAATAGATAAATATGTAGTAAAATTTTAAACTGATTTATATTTGGTAATGTAACGTATATTACACTGAAGGTACTATGAAAAAGTACTACTTATGGGTCTTGGTGCCACACAGGTTGTGTTCTCGCTTACTATGACCAGGTGCACGTGTTTGAATCGCCGCGCCCACCGACCTCTCGTGCATGGCATCACACGTTAAAAGGTAAGGGCTGCACCGCCCCTTGCTCGCACAAGTCTCTCGAAGACCTCTCAGGGTTGCTCTTAGGGGAGCAGTCGGTTGATGGAAATAACATTTTTATAACATTATTTTTTAACAACAATGTACTTTGATATATACTACGTACTTTTTATATATTATACTATCGGGTCAATTCTGTTTCTCATCAGCAAGATTGTTACCATAACAAGACAATTTTCACAGCAAAATATATCACAATTTTGTAGAAGGCTTGATATCTACATTGCTTCATTGGCAGATGATGTGGCAGCAACATCTTCTGCCGATATTTTTTCAAGCCTTCTACAAAATTGAGATATATTTTGCTGTGAAAATTGTCTTGCTATGGTAACAATTTTACTAATGAGAAACAGAACTGACCCGTATATCTCTCATATGTATATTCGAATTCCTATTTAAAATAAAAATCTATCTATCTACACGATGTTCTTCGAAAATCGTTACTAACAAGACAATGGCTGCACAGCCCTCTGGCCAAAAATTGCTGAAATTGAATTTAATTAGGTATTATCTGAAATTAAAAATGAAAACTGTAATAAATTTTATTTGACGTATTGAAAATTCTAAACGCTATGCCTTCCTGTGGTATTTAATCAAGCTTTCAATTTATTTTTACAAAACTGTAAAGTCCTTACATTCGCGTTATATCTATAGAATAGAATATCAAATAATGACATATAAGATAAGACAGGAGGGGTGGGATTCTGTGTACCATAGAATTCTATTGTCGACAGAAAAAGTGAGATGACATTATGGTTGAATTCATGGGAGCGAAAGAGACAAAACTGTCGACAATAGAATTCTATGGTACACAGAATCCCACCCCATATATGAACAAATTAAAATTAAGAAGTCTAGCTAAAACTAGAACATTTACCTAAAAATATTAAAATGAGCAATAATTTAGGTTAAAAAATACATTAACATATTCAGAAAATATTTCATAAAACTAGAAACACAGAACGTCAAAAATTTATATTAAACAAAGTGTATGTTGCAGTTTAGATTCGATTTAACGTGTATTTTCAAAATATTCTTCAACCGAATATGGACACATATCAATGAGATAACTTTTAGTTTTCTCTTTAAACTTATGCACTAACGCAATCTTCAAAACATTGTGGGAGACTATTATAAAGTTTAATTCCCATTACAATAGGTGATTTCTTACAGATTTCTATACGCTGGTAAGGTATAGAGAAATCTAATTTATATCTTGTCATGAGCGTGAATATCACTATTTCGTGTCGTTCTATGAACTGATGTGAGTAACTCCAATATATAAAGATCATACAAAGTTAAAATTCTCAAGTTAATAAAAATAGCTCGACAGGAGTCTTCAAATAAGATATTTGAAATACATCTTAATTAGAATTCTTTTGTGACAAAAAAAAAAATTCAGCATGGGGAAAACTCCCCCAAATACAAATTCCATAACGAATCCTAGACTGTATCTCAAAGGCAGATCTGAATCAAATGATACTCCCAAAATCTTGTAGCAAATTATTAGAAATCTGTTGCTCATTTACTAACATTTTTAAATAAGGTAAAATTTCATTATATGTATGTTGAATTCGTTTCACAGCAAATTATTTTTACATATTTTCTTTGACCACATAATGGATGGTAGATTGATTGAATGACAATGTATGCACTTAACACTGTTAGCTACGACTTTTTTCACTATTTGCATTCTCTCTGATCATTAGTGTCCGGCTCAGTCAACATTAGCTTATTATGATACAAGTATTCGCTTTTTATTTGATGTTTCTTAAACCAACTACAAAACTGTATTCCAATAAATGTTGGGGGAGGACGAATTGGTTCCTTTGCTTACACCGTACCAAAAGTAGGATACCCCATTGAATGAAAGGGGGCCCCGACTAAGAGTTTGCCCCAGGCCCCCAAATGTCTGGTGGTGGCCTTGGTAGTATGTCAAATGATTTTGGGATAATTAATATGAGCGAAACTCCTTCAATTCAGTTTTTCTTCTATATGGATATTACTGTGAGTCTTCAACTGACCAGATGTAGTGAAAGCCTTGGAACAAATTTTGCAATTGAATGGTTTTTCACCTGTATGAATCCTTCTGTGGACCTTTAACTGACATGAGGAAGTAAAACTCTTTGAACAAATTTTGCAATGAAATGGTTTCTCACCAGTATGAGTCCTCTCATGGGCTTTGAAATGGAACGATTGACTGAATGATTTTGAACACGTTTTGCAATTAAATGGTTTTTCTCCTGTATGAGTCCTTACGTGGACCGTCAACTTCCCCGTAGTGGAAAAACTCTTCGAACAAATTTTGCAATTAAACGGTTTTTCTCCTGTATGAACCCTCTCATGGATCTTCAACTCAGCCGAAGTACTGAAAGCCTTGGAGCATATTTTGCAATGAAATGGCTTTTCACCAGTGTGAATCCTCTCATGAACTTTCAAAGCACTCCCTTGACTGAAAGATTTTAAACAAACTTTGCAATGAAATGGTTTTTCACCGGTGTGACTCCTCTCGTGAACTTTCAGAGTACTACTTTTACTGAAAGATTTCGAACAGACTTTGCAATGAAACGGTTTTTCTCCTGTATGAATCCTCTCGTGGACCATCAGAGCACTCGAATAAGCGAAAGTTTTGGAACAAATTTTGCAAGGAAATAGTTTTTCTACTGATAGTTTTTCTACTGTATGCATTCTACCATGGACTTTCAACTTACTAGAAGTGGTGAAAGTGTTGGAACAAATTTGGCAGTGAAATGATTTTTCATTAGTGTGGACTCTCTCGTGAACTTTTAAAGTATCAGTTCGACTGAATGACTTTGAACAAGTTTGGCAACGAAATGGTTTTTCACTAGTACGACTCCTCTCATGAACTTTCAAATAACTTCCCTCACTGAAAGATTTAGAACAGATTTTGCGATAAAATGGTTTTTCTCCTGTATGAATCCTACCATGAACCCTCAATTTAGTAGCAGTATAAAAAGCCTTCGAACAAACTTTGCAATGAAATGATTTTTCACCAGAGTGAATTCTCTGATGGGTTTTCAAATATTCTCTATGACCAAAACATTTTGAGCAGAACTTGCAATGAAATATTTTCTCTGCCATATCTTGCATCTGTTGTTTTACAGAAAGATTATTCTCAAAAGGGTTTGAACAGAATTTACGTTTCATCTCATCATCATTTTCTACAGGAATCACTGGAAGCCTCTGAGGTACAGTAGACACGTCTTGTACGTCTCCAGATATACTTTCATCTTGTAATTGAAGTGGCTTCAATCCGGAAACTGAAAAAAAACATAGTAAAAACTATACCAATAATTAGAAACTAGTATAGTTTGAGTTTTTCTGCGTTTTGAACCACTCCACTAAGATAAAACGGATTTCTACCACAGGATAATTTGATTATTTTGTTCGGTGGTGTGTGAAAGTAGCAACATTTTTTTCCCTCACCCCATAATTAAGAGGCCATGAGCGCTATCGTATTTGGGACGCTTTTTAGGGTATAAGAGCTAATTGATAACTCAAAAACGGTTCGTCGCATCGATATCAAACGACAGGCTTCTAGAGGACGTTTGATTCAATGTACGTGCTGTTCAATACTGGCAAAAGGGAACTTCCATCATTTTTGTCTAAGCGAATGCAGTTTGTAAGCGTCACTAACAGAAATGATAGAGGAGATACAAATGTATCATCATTCACTTGAACATGGGCATTCCACAAGGATTGATATACTGTTTATTCTTTACATTAATGAAATAAGTAGTGTGTCACTTTAAGCTAGTTTCACACTCTATGTATATGATGTCTCTGTTATTGAACTCTAGTACTGAACTCTCTGTGCCTGGAATTCTTATATATCACCTCATTTAAATCCACCCCAAACTAATTTAGTAGGATTTCATACAAGCCATTGACAATGCAAACGTTGATTGAAAAAAAGCTCAACTGGAATACTCACTGCTCAAATCAATTTTCCTCTCATACTTTTCTGTTCAGAAATATGCAATCCTTATTGAATAAACAACAGCTTCTGAAGTTTGGCTTCTATTGGTAGCACAGAAGAGAATCATACTGTTTGTGTGTAATGAACGAACAATATGGTGTTATTTCATGTAATTACTTACTTATTGAATAAATTCACTATTATTCTTATTATATTATTATTTTCAATGTGTCCAGGAGAACTTATACACTGACTTTTGAATATCACAAAATTTTAACAGGAAAGGGTATTTATATTTTTGAAAGGTGTATGATCATCATGAGTACCATTCCTAGACAAAAAAAAAACGTTTATTATGTACTTTTTAGAAATAAAAATATTACAGAGATTGCGCCAAATTATTTAGCAATGAAGCTTTTTAAAAAGTTTCCTAGTAATTTGAAAAGCACCGCAAAGATACATTTTTTAAAAAGCCAATTCAGTTCTGGCATCATCATAGAGTGAAATTCGCAACTGTAATAAGGCTTTTCTAGAATAGGGAAGAGTATTACTTGAAAAGGTATGTTAAGTGAACTTCTCCATGAATTGAAATAAAAGTGACACGAATCCGAAAAAATGAATCTTGAAATTCGTCCACTTTCCAACAAGAATTTGTTAGTAAAAAATAGCACCAAACTCTTTTTCAATGCTCTGCACTTTTATAAGAGACTAAACAACCCATATTTTACTATAACAAGCACCAGAATCAAACGTTTTACACAAATAATTGACTTTCTTATTAGGCAATCCAACGACCTGTCAAATAAATTCAAAATAGCGCTTGGTTGGCAAACAAAAGAAATTCACGTTTGTTTACTTGTATACTTCGACAGCTTTATTGAAGTATTTGACTATAACTTCGTTTAGTTTTTTTCAGATTTATAGTAAATAGTGAATACTAAGTTCCAATAAATGTATGGATGTAGCTACGTGGTAGAAAATCATCGTGAAATACGAGAAATAATAATACCGGTTTTTTATAACATTTCTGTTTGTAACACTAACATTACTCCAGTTTTATCCAATTTGGATATTATCAAAGGATTACTTCAGACTGAGCGAATGCTATACAAATATCCATAAGCATACCCAGGTCCAGGAACGTCATAAACGACCAATGATAATTTTTTCAATAACGAAATGTGATTACAATCAACAAATTATTTTATTACTCATTTTTTCTATGTACTGCCTATAAGCAGAGTCCAGGTAGTAAATTAGTTTCATTATGCTTAGTATTTTATACATTTTCAAACAAGTGTGCAGTTTGTATTGATTTATTTTTCTAATATAAATAAGACAGACACAGTACACCAAAACTGTATACTTTAATAAACACCAAATCTATGACACAAATTCATTATCTCAAATAGATAGAAATCAACAAGAAAGCATATTGTACTCAGTTACCGATACTTGCTCCGTTGTCAATAACATATCAATTGTTCGTGATATTTTGATCCATCCTACATAATTTTTTGAAATATACCTTTCTTTACAAAAATACTGAATGCTATTGTTAACGTTGTATCTGAGGATTCCTTTGCTAGAAAATGGTTCCACTATCCTCGTAAGAAGCAGTACGATCCAAACTTTTTATCCTTCTTGATTTATGGAACGTTCTTCACATCTTTGGATTTCTGCTATTGGGACAGAGCATACTATTGTGAAGAGTGATGGCATGGGTCACAAAGCAGCTACATCAGTACATGAAACTATACCTTTATTATGGTTTGTATATTCAGCAGCGAAGAGCAAAGCACCAATGTGTACAGTGGCCGCTTGAAATTGAACCATCTTTAGTAATAATACCTTAAGCCTCAAGTAGTTCAGCACTGTTTTTTTTGTGAATGTCTTACCTAAAAAAAAATACTGTATAAGACTCAGATGAATATGAGGTATAAGCTATATAAAAAAAATGAATAACATGACTACAACTTTTATGATTATTATTAAATGAAGTATTTATAATCATCATCATGATGATGTACATGACATAGATCATCAACAACCTATAAAAATATTAAAAACAAAGAGTTACCTTCACAACCATGACATGAAAGTCATTTGAAAACTTAGTTCCTACTTTCGGTTTAAAAGGGGTCCAAATCCTCGATGATATCAGCTTCATTTTATACCTAAGTACAAATTATGATTTTACAATAGTTTTGAACATAAAAGTTTATTGGTAATGAGTTAAATATCACTAAAATCTTCGTATTTACCTCTGACCAACCTCTGGGTTTTCATGCAGCAACTTCTTAAAATATGATTTCTGCATACTGAAGCACCGTAAAAATCAGTTTTAATGCTTAAGATTACTTCAAATAACTTGCGATTAGTTAGAAAATGGCCGAAATGCCAAAAAAATAAAATAAACTACCTCAAAGTGGCTGCTCCAAACATTATAAACAATAACACTTAAATCGTTCGTTTGCCAACCAGACTTCAAAAGAGATGTTAAATGTCACGTGGTTTGGATTCCCTAATATGACTAAACATAACCTATCTTTAGTAATTTTGGTCACATGGTCCACATGGAATATGCTCCTAGTACAGTCGCTGAAGTATAATCGGCACGGAAATTTTCCGCCATAAACTGTAAATAGAGGTCCCATATATGAGTAACCACAATAATCCGTTTTGGAGGGACATGGCTTTATCCCTAAAAAATAACCCCATTGGTAAAAAAGACTGATTTCGCCTATAACTCGTAAATTTAAAATTAGAATATTAGAAAAAAAAAGCTTGATAAATTTCCCAAAAGAAAGTTTTTTACCAATTTTTCTGTATAAGCTATATGGCTTAAAGTACCCAGTAAGGACAGCATACAGACCAAATTATTCGAGTAACGGCTGGAGCCACCTAGGGAGGAATAGCGGTTGCGTGAGTGACGGCTAGCACCATATACGTATACGAACGAGGAGCAGTGACATTAAGACTCCTAGACTAGAAACGAATAGAAAATGGCAGAAATCTCCCGAAACGTCGCGAAGATTCGTTTACAGCTATAAATAGCGTGACACTCGAGCCGGAAGTCAAGTATTGAAAGATTTGAATAGCAGACATAAATACTTAATAGTGCAGTGATTGTGGTATAAATTAGTGTATTCGGTTTTAAGTGTCAAATGAATAATTTTAGAGTTAATTGTCATAATTTACTACAGTTTTAGTTTGATAACACAGAAGGTAAAAAATAATATTCTTTTCAAACAAATTACCAGCATTTTGAAATTTGCGAAATTTTTGTTGATTGTTTATTTTTTACTAAAATGCTGAAAATAGAGAAAATGATTTCAGTATTATTTTCTATGTATAAAATAGATCGATAATATATGAATTGGAAAAACATTATTGAATTATCTTCTGCTGGTAATTATTTCATAACCAATACCATTTGCTTATGACTAAACATATTTATAAATTGTATTGAAGTGGATAATTACACTGATGTTTTATTAAATACTCATACATACCTATGCTGCCATCCTAAGCACAACCCCCATAACTGACAAATACACTAAAATTGATATTTTTGGTGCAATGACTCCTAATAATTCACCTAATATCATATTCCCACCAAGCGACAACCCCGTATTTCAATTTAAAATATGAAATTCAAGCCACTTGTATTCTAGTAAAACAATGCACTCCTACTAAGTAAAAACCCAATTTACTCCATTTTGGCGTTTCAATAGATACGAGGGTTTTGCTTAGGACGGCAGCATGATCATTCAAGATGGCAAGACTGCAAGTTTTTCTCATCACCTTCAAAACGAAATTCGATTGTTCATTCTAGCTTCCGAGCAATTAGTTTTTGTCAATGGGTATGGTATACGAAGAAATTTAAATCAATAAATTTGCGCCCAATTCCATATTGGCAATCTTGAAAACAAATGTATATCGAAATTTTCGTAAATTATAGCTAATACAAAAAAAACAGGAGAGAACTTTCTTTTAGGAAATTTATTGAGCTTTCTTTTTTTGTAATAAATACTTTTTTGATACCTTCAACGGTTGATAAGTTACAGGTGAAAACAGGATGAAGGGGAGTTTTTTTAGGGATGAAGCCATGTCCCTCCAAAATGGATTATGGTTTTTTATAATATTTATTATAATTACTAATAGTTTATGAAAGAACATTTTCAAGCTATATAATTGTGTAGGAAATTTATACACAGACTGTACTATCCACTAACTATTTGAATTCAAATTTATGGAGCAATAACTTTTACTTTATTTATGATCAATTGCTTAATTTACTCCTTTTGAATTACATTTGTCATGAAAAAAAATTTCAAATATGTAGAATCATTCTCAATTATAATCTGGTTTGCAAGTATTTTCAAATCTGTTTTTTAAATAATTTTTTTTATGTAATTTTAGCAATGGCGCAAATTAAATAATAGAACATATAAATATAGAAGTTATTGTTCACATTTGAATTCAAATAGATAGCGGGGCACGTTCTAAGTGATCAATTTACCGCAAGAATGAAAATTACTCAAACGTAGTTTATTTTTATACATATAAGAAGCTCGATTTTTGTGTAAAACTTTTGGTGCTTATAATTGTGAAATATGAGTTGATTACCCTCTGAAGACAGTGGTGACAAAGAGAGAAGGCATTTTGTCTGATTTTCTACTGAAAAAATTTTGTTTGAACATGGTCGATCTTCAAGATTTAGTAGGGCATAACGTGAAAAGTATTGAAAGAACCCTCGAATTTTCTTAGGATATACCTATGTTCCGAGAAAAAACTGTGAAAGTAAATCGCTTTTTCTAATTCATGAAGTCCACTCAATATACCTTTACCTACTGCTTTCAAGAGCTTCATTCAAATATATTAGGTAATTGTGGATTTGAAGATATCTGTTTCCAATCCAAAACTTTGGTAACACTTCGTAGAATCTAATACCTTTACTTAATTTTTCCTCATCAGTTTCGCTTTTGATATCTTTGTAATCAATATCAATGTCTTCCTCCTTTTTGACTTGTATTGCATCAAATTTACTCCATAAATTATTGGAAAATTTTAAATAATCTAAATCTTCTGGGTTCAGATTCTTCACATTAACCTTTTCTTCAATCTGCTCTTGGTAGCTGTTGATGGCATGTTTTTGGTCAACAAAGTCTGTTTCACTACTAGAAGTGTTATAATGGCCCCCGCCTTTAGTAACATCAATATCACGTGGCTCAACTTTTACTACATCTGTTCGAAAAGCTTTACAATTACTGAAATTATTACAGTAGAATTTTCCTTCTTCTTGTTCAATTCCAAATATATCAGTATTCATTGTCGAATTTCTATTCTCGTAAAATGTATTTTTTTATTTTACTACTCAAAAAAATAAGAGCAGTAATAGAATAGCGAATAGCACACAATAAGTGACAACTGACAGCAGCGTTGCCGCCAGTGTTGTTGGACGCGTTAAACCATAAAGTCCGATTGCGTTCCGGAAAAAGTCCGATTTTACACGAAAAAGTCCGCCATTCAAAAATGAAAAGTAGTATCACCTGTCACCTTTTTAATGCGGAGAGACGCTAAATTGATGATTAGATAATCATCTTTATTTCCCATTAGACATATCCCTGTAAAACAAACAGTAAAAAGGTCTTCAATCAATGGCGGCCAATGAAAAAGCACTGATATATTTCAGTGTTAAGCCGGCCTTCCACACCAGCTTTTTGCCGCTGGCTTCTTGTCTCTAGCGAATCAGAGTACTTCAAAAGTAGCGTCCGGCTTTAGAATATGTTCCAAAAGTAACCAGTTGCTAACCGCTACTAACCAGAAATTTGACAGCGGTTATCTGAAAAATTTATAATTACTGGTTACTTTCGGAACACTTTGGTGATTGTGTTGTGATTACTGATTGGTGTGCGTCTGGTGACAAAAAATTACATTTAACAGCACAACGCATAAATACATGAGGCAGCCATTAGATTGTCCAGCGTTCCCAATTCTTCCTGTCAATAACCACAAAAGCACATATCTTCAGTCAGAAAAATCGCAATTAATGATAAGTATATACAGTTAATAGAAAAAGTACCATAGTGAAATACTGCAATAGCAATCCATAAATTTGTGGAAAGATAGGAGATGGGACAATTACAATTCACAATCAGTCTCATCTCATCTCAAAATGTCAAATAAAACAACAAAATGAACAGTTTTAAGTTTTACGGTTGTCAGTTGTCACTTTTGTCAATCTCACCGCAAAGGAAGTGTTGGTTAGTAAATTGACGTTTGGTTCACCAGCCTTCAGGCAACCGTGTTTGAAATATCACCACTTTTTCAGGATCACCGAACTAGCGGTGATTTTCGGAACACCAAACCGCATTTTCGGTGACTTTTGGAACATATCCTTTGTCGGAAAATGTCATTGCAGAGTTGTCATGTTTATCTGAAGATATTTTTGAGCATGAATGGCGTGTTCCGTTCCGTGTTAATTTTGACTGTTGATTATTGCCAATCAAAACTACTTGTTAGTTGATGGTGCAGCAAGTATCTAATAGGGCCAATATCATCGAAAAAGTCCGAAATATTTCAAGGTCCGAAAAAAGTCCGCTGAACGAAAATCGGACTTTAGTCCGCCGATTAACAACACTGGTTGCCGCTCCCACTGCTCCATAGACAAGAGTTTGCACTGCTCCCATAATTCAGATTTGTTTTGTGCTAGATAAATGGTACAGTGTGTGCATAAAAAAGTCGTACAGCTGTAATAGGCTATTGAGAGTCAGGCGGGTTAATCGGGGGTAATACCACAAGAGCTCAGATTTAGCCGGATATTTTTTGTGGTTGTTTTCGAATACTTACTTTCATTGGCAATTTCATGAAACAAAGTTTTTTGTTAGTTCGGGAGATATATCGATTTTTCCGGATTTTTCAAATATTTCCTGCACTATTGATTTAATCGGAAAAATGTAATGACATTTTTTGTAGCTTTCCCAAAGACAATCAAAAAAGGTATTTTGTAAAATTTTTAAATTTGTATCCGTTTTCGAAATATTCGATATTTTCAAAAACGAGAACTTGCATTTTCGGAAAAATTGCTTTTTCACAATTTTCCGATAGATTTTTCTGAAAATTGGTTACTTTAAGATTTGTTTGCTTATTCAAGCCCTATCTATTGCATGTTCGAAATTTCAGTTACCTCCATTGTTTAGCCACAATGGAGACTTAAAAAAAGGTAGATTTTTCCGAAAATTGCCCTGAAAATCGTCACGCATTTTCCTATTTTTTTCAAAAACTATACAGACCCTGAGTACATTTGAGAGTATTTCTCAAAAAAACGAAAGCTCTGGCTCTTTTCGAGGGAAGTATGAAAAATGATTCAAGTCCCATAACATTTTTCCGAGTTTTCCGATTACGAAAAAAAATAAAAATTTCGAGATAGTATTTTTTTGTTATTAACGCAATTAAAATTTAGTTTGATATCTTCAACGGTTCCGGAAATCTCAGGAGGTTTCTGGAGCCAAGGGACCAGACAGACAGACAAACAATTTTTTTTTTAATTTTTCATGTCTATATGTATATATTTTTATGGGGTTCTTATTTTTTTATGAACCATGACTCTATCTCTTCAGATAAAAAAGTTAGTGTACCCCTTTAGATTTTAATTATTATTTTTTTTTTAATTTTCTTAATTTTTTATCAAGGATCATTCTCTTTTTTGAACCATGGCTCTATCTCTTCAAATAAAAAAGTTAGCCCCCCGTATATTATCTCACTATCTCATAAATTTAATCATTTTTTCACGGAAATCAGCTGTTTATTTATAGGGTAACGCAAACATTTTTACATGACTTTTTTGTAGGCCTGTTTAAGTGGAATAAAATTGTTTATATAAAATTTTTCACAAAATATTTCGGCAAGTAGCTTGTAGAGCACCTTCGGTAGCATCAACTTACGAGCAAAAAAATCCCCATCCTCGAAAACTTTGATGGACTTGTGAATTTATTTTGAAAATTATTATAATTGGTGGGGGGGGGGGGGTAAAAGTTCTGCCCGACAAAATATTTCGGCAAGTAGGTCTTGTAGAGCACCTTCGGTAGCATCAACTTATATACGCAAAAAAATCCCTTTCTACGGAAACTTTGACGGAAGGAAAATTATTAAATTGGTGGTGGGGGTAAAATTTCTGTCCGACAAAATATTTTGGCAAGTAGGTCTTGTAGATCACCTTCGCTAGCATAGATTAATGCCAAAAAATCCTCATCTACGAAAATTGTAAAGTAGTTAGGCAAATTCATGGCTGTCCATGAAATTTCAACGTATATTCGGGACCGCTGGCGATCGGGTGCGCGCCGTATAACTGCGACAAATTCATGGCTGAAACTCATGGCTGCCTTCACACTGATGCCAACGACCTGGTAAGAGTGGTAAGAGACTGAATCCTGCCTTTTGATAGTATTTATATATTATATTGTCGAACACGTTCTGTTACTGTTGTAACAAAGGGGCCGAATAAATGGACCGAGTAGTTGAGAACTATATGCTTTTGAACTGTGTTTAATGAATATCAACATATATAACAGAGATTGACATGTGTGACTGACAATCGTATGTCATGAACTGAAGAAAACAAGATAGTATGATAACGAACAATATATAAAGGGTGAACTGTTGCAGATTGTACTGAGTACTTTGTTCTTGTTAGTTTCACTATGTTAAATATATTTTTCATTTATACTATAGTTACTTTCTGTATTTTGCATGTATATACTACTATCAATAAAATCAATTATTATTATAAATACACAGATAACTATAGATGAGTGTACCTTGAGTGTATAAATTTAAGTGAATAAACCTTATGAAGGAAACTCGTGAGGTAAACTATATCTAACTCGAGATAATATTTATTTTAAAACTGATTTTTTTTTTTTATTTCAATCTGGTCTCTGAATATATTTTTGTCCAATCTGAATATCTTGAAGGTTTGTATACTGAAACAAAATAAATATAATCATGTGTCTTTCTGAGGTATTTAATGTCTTTTTCTATATTTTTGTAGGAATACAAAAATTTCTCATTTTGATAAAATATGGTAGTATGTCAAATAATTTGGAGATTTTTTTTTCAATTTAGTCGTTCTTTATGAATCTTGCTGTGAATCCTCAAACTACTAGATGCAGTGAAAGCCTTGGAACAAATTTTGCAATGAAATGGTTTTTCACCTGTATGAATCCTAACATGGACTTTCAACTCTGTCGAAGTTTTGAAAGTGGTAGGACAAAGTTTACAATTAAATGGTTTTTCACCAGTGTGACTTCTCTCATGAATTTTCAATGAACCGGATTGGCTGAACGATTGTGAACAGGTTTTGCAATGGAATGGTTTTTCTCCTGTATGAATCCTTCCATGGATCTTCAACTCGCTCGAAGTAATGAAATATTTGGAGCAAATTTTACAATGAAATGGTTTTTCACCAGTGTGACCTCTTTCATGAACCTTCAAATTATTCATTCGACTGAAAGACATTGAACAGAATTTGCAATGAAATGGTTTTTCTCCTGTATGTATCTTCCCATGGGCCTTCGTTTCACCTGCAGTAGAGAAACCCTTGGAACAAATTTTGCAATGAAATGGTTTTTCGCCAGTGTGACGCCTCTGGTGTACTTTCAAATGACCCGATCGACGAAAAGATTTTGAACAGAGTTCGCAATGAAATGGTTTTTCACCTGTATGAATCCTTCCATGGACTTTTAAATCATTCGAAGTAAAGAAAGTATTGGAACAAATTTGGCAATGAAATGGTTTTTCTCCAGTATGAATCCTACTATGGACTTTCAAGTTGATCGAAGTAGTGAAAGCCTTGGAGCAAATTTTACATTGAAATGGCTTTTCACCAGTGTGACTCCTCTCGTGAACTTTCAATGAACTCGACTGACTGAAAGATATTAAACAGATTTCACAATGAAATGGTTTTTCTCCCGTATGAATCTTCTCATGGACCTTCAAATGACCCAAAGTAGTGAAAGATTTGGAGCAAATTTTGCAATAATATGGTTTTTCTCCTGAATGTATCTTCCCATGGACCCTCATTTCACCTGCAGTAGAGAAACCCTTGGAACAAATTTTGCAATGAAATGGTTTCTCGCCAGTGTGACGCCTCTCGTGTACTTGCAAATGACCAGTTCGACGAAAAGATTTTGAACAAATTTTGCAATGAAATGATTTTTCCATAGTATGAATTCTCTCGTGGATTATCATAGCACTTCTACAAGTGAAAAATATCGAGCAGAACTTGCAATTAAATCTTTTCTCTGTCATATCTTTCATGCGAAGTTTTTTTACAGTAAGATTATTTTCCAGAGGCTCTGAATATAATTGACGTTTCTTTGATATTTCTACAACACACAAGTCTCGTTCATTGATAACTTCATCCCCAAATATACTTTCATCTTTCAAGTAGAGAGGCTTCAATCCAGAAACTGAAAACAAAGACTATGGAAATTAATTGGGCCAGTGAATTATATCAATAACTATTGGGATTTCAGAAAGCAACAGTTGTATTTCAAAATTCTCACTTATATTTCGTGAAAGTATCAGTAGTATTTCAGATTAGTGAGTTGATTTTCGGAAAATGTCAGTTGTATTTGAGAATAGTATGTTGAATTTCAGAAAACATCAGTTAATTTTCAGAAAATCAATTTGATTTCAGAACCCATCAATTATTGTATTTCAGAATAAATAATCTGATATCAGAAACTATCATTTGAATTTCAGGATAGTCAATTGTATTTTAGAAATTATCTTGTATTCGGAAAGCGTTATTTGTATTTATATACAATAAAATGAAGTTTATTATTCTTCACTTGAAACTCTTGTAGAGAACAGAAATATATATTACGCACTAAAGCTTATCGGACTAAAAATGAAAAGAGCTACTATGTAGCTCAAGTTTTTAGAATTTTTAACTCATTTTATTTTGTAAATGTCCTGTTTAGTGAATAAAAATTTCTTTAGATTTAAGTAGTTATATATATAGTTATATTTATTAGTATTTTATGTTAATGTAAATGGCTATCTTCTTACCATGTAATAAATGAATAAAATAATCTAGTCTCAAAAATATATGTTTGGAATCTTTGGTGTGAATACAATTGAAGAAATAGAAGCTACCCAAAACACCAAAAGAACATGCAGCATAGTAAGCGTATAGCTCTTGAGAATGCTAACTTCGTTAGCAAAACGCGCGTCGAGTGAAAGTGACGTAGTTTTGGTGTTTTGGATCGCTTCTATTTCTTGAATCTAAAGTCTACTTGATTTTTCCTCACCAGTTTCACTTTTGATATCTTCGTTAACAATATCGATGTCGTCCTCTTTTTTAATCTGTACTGCATCACATTTACTTGATAAGTTATCCGAAAATTTTAAAATATCTAAATATTCTGGAATCCGGTTCTTCACATCAGGTTTTTCTTCATTTTCCTCTTGGTAGCTGTCGGTAGCAAGTTTGTTATTAACAAAATCTGTTTCACTGCTAAAATAGCTCCCGCATTTAGTGAAAACATCAGCTTCACGTGGCTCAATTTTTACTGCATCTATTTGGAAATATTTAGTATCACTAAAATGGTTGCAGTCCATTGTTCTGTCTTCTTGTTTAATTCCAAATATATCAGTATTCATTACTGAATTTCTACAAGAGTCAACAGTAGTGATTTTACCGGTTTGTGAATATTGTGGTGTGGTTTGTTTACAAAAGAAAATTAACAAAGTGACAACTGACAGTGATAGTTGTGTCGGCAGTGCTGCCACTCCGGAAATGTTTTGGTACTAGTTTGTGTTTCAAAATTGTACTAAAACCCCACCCGACAGCGACAGATTTCAAAAGGCCTTGGTGCGCCTGTGACGGCCCTGTCTTAACGGTTCAAAATAAAATTTTAACATTTGTGAGAACTGAGAATTGACCATATTCACCATCGTTATATTGTCATGCGACAATACTAACTATCCATTGTTACCAACGGTAAAAAATAAAATGTATCTGTAATAAAACCGCGAAAATCAAGAATGTTTTATCTGGTGCATATTTCATGTGCGTATTTGGTGAATTTCAGAAAAATTTGACTGAAGAGAAAATCTAAGAAACATGGGTAGATTTCATAATCTAAAATTAATTTTTTTATAAAACTATGAATAAGAACTGAAGACAAATAAATACATATATCAAACTTGGTAGAATGTCATTCATAGCTGTCCTTATTTGACTATTCCTATATATTTATATATGTCTTGTTGGAAAATAAACTTTATTATTATTATTATAGGTAGATTTTTGAAATGAAAATGTACAAGGAAACTAAATGTCAAAATTGAAGTAACAATAATTAAGAGCAACTAAATGAAAGAAAAAGAACAAAATGAAAATGTGAAAACTGTATTGAAATAAAATAAATATAATCATTAATTGAGATTTATGAAATTATGAAAGATGCCTTTATGTGGCATTAACATTAATCCAGTCTTACAGGGATACAAATATTTAGTTGTTTTATTGATATCTGGTAGATTGCCAAAAACGATTTGATAGGTTGAAAGATAATTGAGTTCTGCACAAGAATGATTTTCAGTAATACCTTAATTATGAAATGCGCTCGTTTTCTCAGAAGACGTGGTTTAACGCCGACATCAAATTTCAGGTTCGCGCTCATCCGCCACTGCAAGTTCCGGTGGAGCAGAATATAATATTCGTCATAACATTGCTAAAAATTATCAGAGAAGGAAGAGTAAAAGTGCATTACGTTCCTGAAGACTTTTTTCTTCTCATGCAAATATAACGTGGGTATATGAGTACCTTGAAGGTCTTTTTTTTCTGATTCACATAAACATTCTTCGCAGGATCCGAAAATCATAGATATTTTAGTTAATATGGAATAGTTTGGACTGTATGAATCGATTTAAGAGTAGTGAGACAGGTCTCACTTATACATGCAAAAAAAAACTGGGTTTAAATCCTGCCTATTTTTCAATGCACTCATAATATACCGGCATTTTCTTCAGTAAATGTTGAAAATAATCGCTTATATATATATCCTGCATGAAAAATTAAATAAAAAATTTCAAGCATGAGGTTTGCACTTCACATCTGTGTTGTTAATCATATAAAAAGAACCCTAAAGCAATTTACAATTTCAAAAATTCAATGGCCGTCCAAAAACATGTTTTTTACGTTAAAGTATTTTGTCAAACAGCGAGATTTTCAGAAACCCCTGACTATCAGAAACGAAAGAAGAGAGACCCCTGTTTTGTATCAACTCTGTCTCGGAAGTTTTACAGTGAACGAGACTAAGTAAGGCTAAAAGAGATCCAACTTTGTTCGTCTAAAAGTTATTATAAATTCATGGTTAATTGGACTCATTCTCCATCTAGCTCTGATGTTTACTCAATTATAATTTTGGAATTTACCTGCTAATTAGCCCCCGCTTACATTACTTGTTAGTGTAACTTTGTTGGCGAAACGCGCATCGAGTAGAATTGACGGAGGTTTGGTGTTTGGGGAGTTTCTTTCTCTTGACTTGTATTCACACCAAAAGTTGAACAAATATTCATTGTTCGTGATGAAACATAGTAAACTTTCTTGGAATATATCAATTTAATTGCAACAAAACTACATGAATTTGATGATTTATGGAGATCTAACCGAGTTATGGATTACATAAAATATTGCAATTGAAACATATTCTTTCATTTGGATATGACTATTCTGAATACACATCCACATGAGTGCATATGTTTACTGCAATATATTATGTAATACATAACTATGTTAGTTAAATATCAATAAAACCTATTTGCCATTGGAAAATATTGCAGATTGCAGACTCCATTGATTTAGTATGGTGCAGTGTTAGGTAAGTTCATAACAAAGAAAACAATTTCACTGAAAATACATTTTATTATTTAGAAAATACATTTTATTTTTTTGTAAAAATAAAAACTTATTTTATTATGTCACAAAGTTTTGTCTCCAGTAAGGAGATTAAATATGTGAGAAACATGTGTGTTTGAATTAAACCATATACAATACAATCATGGGGAGGAATTATGGAAAACTAACAAAAAATTATCACTTCCACAGTGTATACAGAACTCACTGGCTTCTGAAACCACGTTTTTTTTGGCTATCAATTGCGTTAACCTCCTCTGAAATGAAAACCACAATAGGTAAATTTGTTGACTGAACTTGCCATTTTTTTTTGTATTATTATAGTCAAGGTACAGTACATGCAATTCCCATTTTTACATTGCGAATTACTTACTTTTTGACCTAGATGTAGGATTTTATGTAAAGTTGTATGTCGTTCAGTCAGAAATAAAAATTAAACTGGCAGCAGTAAAAATTATTACATATTTTGTTAATGGAACACCCTCTATATCATTAAATATTTGAAATGATTTTACATAATATCCGACTTTGTTTTTTCTCTCAAAATGTGTTTTTTCTCTCAAAATGTGTTTTTTCTACATTTATGCAAAAAGCAAAACCTTATTGAACTATATTTAGTGGAAACAGAAGCCCAGACATCAACAACCGAAACTTTATTTCATTTTCCATATAGCACAAACACAACAATGCTATACAAAGATCTAAAAATCTTGAAAGTCACCGACATAGTCAAACTAAGCTGAAACAGGAATTATTCTAACTCAAAAATTTATTGTGATATTTATACATCACTACAACACGAGAAGGAATTAACATTTCCATATACTACAAAGTGCTACAAATTGAACAAAGAAGAACTACATATCAAGCACTGCAATGATTTCACCAAATTCTCGAACATATATAAAACAGTCAGTTCATTAACACCTTCAAAATAAAAACTAAAACACTAGAAAACTTAGAGATGCACATAATTGATCTATTCCTCTGTACGATAATAGTTATATAAGTTACAAAAATGTTGACATGCATGTCACCCATATAATCTTACATGATATACTCGCTATGAATCTTGTTATTTCTTAGTACTTAAATGAACAAATGAATACAAAAATCAAACTATAATAATTTTGCCCTTTTATAATACCCTTTAAATTGAAAGATTAGACTTTGAAATGAAATTAATCATTTTATTATGAACTTTCGAATCAATTCTTCTAAAAGCCTTTGAGGGATTTTTTCCTGTACAAATCGAATCTTCCCAATAATCTTCTAGTCACCAGAAGTGGCGAAGACTTAGAACATATTTTGCATGAAATGTTGGTTTACCAATGTGTTTCCTTTCATGAACCTTCAAAGTACCTGTTTGACGAAACAATTTTGCAATGAAATGGCTTTTCTCGTGTATGAACCCTTCTCCCATGGACCTTCAAGTCACTTGAACTGGATACTTGGAACAAATTTTACCCAAAGAGGTAAAATTGTTGAAACAGATTTCGCAATTGAATGATTTTTTAATGGTGTGACTTCTCTATTGAACCTTCAAATAACCCATTTAAAGGAAAGTCTGAACATATTTTGCAATGAAATGATTATTCGCCAATGTGGCTCCTCTCATGAATCTTTAGAGTACCTGTTCGACTGAACGATTTTAAACAGACTTTGCAATGAAATGGTTTTTCACCAGTGTGACTCTTCTCATGATCCTTCAAATGACCCGTTTGGCTGAACGATTTTGAACAAGTTTTGCAATGAAAGGGTTTTTCTCCTGTATGAATCCTTCCATGGATCTTCAAATCACTAGAAGTAGTGAAAGCCTTGGGACAAATTTTGCAATGAAATGGTTTTTCTACTGTATGAACCCTTCTTCTATGGACCTTCAATGCACTTGAACTTGTGAAAGTCTTGGAACAAATTTCACAATGAAATGGATTTTCTGCTGCATGAATTATCCCATGGATATTCATTTCACCCAAAGAGGTGAAATTTTTGAAACAGATTTTGCAATGGAATGATTTTTCAACGGTGTGACTTCTCTCATGAACCTTTAAATTGCCCATTCGAAGGAAAGACTTTGAACATATTTGGCAATAAAATGGTTTTTCGTCAATGTGACTCATCTCGTGAATTTTCAAAGAACCAGGTCGACCGAAAGATTTTGGACAGACTTTGCAATGAAATGGTTTCTCGCCAGTGTGACTCCTCTCATGATCTTTCAATGAACTTGATCTACTGAATGATTTTGAACAGGTTTTACAATGAAATGGTTTTTCTCCAGTATGAATTCTAATATGGACCTTCAAGTCACTCGAAGTGGTAAAAGATTTGGAACAAATTTTGCAATGAAATGGTTTTTCTCCCGTATGAATCCTACCATGGAACTTCAAATCACTCGAAGTGGAGAAAGTCCTCGAACAAGTTTCACAATGAAATGGTTTTTCTTCTGTATGAACCCTCCTTCCATGGATCTTCATTTCACTTGAAGTTGTGAAATTCTTTAAACAGATTTTGCATTGAAATGGTTTTTCACCAGTGTGACCCCTCTCATGTACTATCAATAGACTTGATCGACTGAATGATTTTGAACAGATTTTACAATGAAATGGTTTTTCACCAGTGTGAGTTCTCTCATGAACCTTCAAATCACTCGTTTGACTGAAAGATTTCAAACAGACTTTGCAATGAAAAGGTTTCTTGCAAGTGTGACTTCTTTCGTGAACCTTCAAATTACTCATTTGACTGAATGATTTTGAACAAGTTTTACAATAAAATGGTTTTTCTCCTGTATGAATTCTTCCGTGGTTCTTCAACTCACTCAAAGTAGTGAAATATTTGGAGCAAATTTTGCATTGAAATGGTTTTTCACCAGTGTGTCTTCTTTCATGAACTTTCAAAGAAGTCATATGAGTGTAAGGTTTTGAACAGATTGTGCAATGAAATGATTTTTCACCAGTGTGAATTCTCTCATGGATTTTCAAAACTTTTCTATAAGTAAAAAATTTTGAGCAGAACTTGCAATGAAATATTTTCTCTGGCATATCTTTCGTCTGGTGTTTTATAGAAACATTATTTTCAGGAGGGTTTGAACAGAATTTACTTTTCATCTTACTACTTTCCAAAGAAGGCTTCCAAAGCATCCTTGGCACGGCAGATGAGTTTTGCTCCTTGATAACTTCATCTCCAGGTATAATTTCATCATGAATTATATCTTGAATTTCAAGTGTCTTCAATCCGTAATCTGAAAAAACAGATCATAGTAACAATTGGGCGACTGAACTCTATCAATAGCTAGTAACTAGTATATTTTATAATTTTGTTTGGTGCTGTGTGAAAGTAGCAAAGATATTTGAATTTTTTTCTCAATTCATTATTAATAACAGAAATTATTTGCTGTGACAAACATAAATTCACTACCTTTTTAGTTAATTATTAGTGTTAACGATGAATTTTTAGATGATAATGCAATAAAAACGGGAAAGTGAGGTTGTTATACCACCATACCTGTCAATTGTGTAATCAACCCATACATTCAAAGTTAGCAATATTTCTTCATTCAAAAATCTTGCAACAAACTTGCATCAATGTGACTGATGCAAGGCAAGAGCCATGAAATTCTCTGTTGCACTGCACTTGCATGGAGTAAATCTTCAAACTGTAATATTGCATTTATATAATAGGGATGAGTAAGGTGGCCGGTAGCTTGGTGGTCTAAGGCGTAGGCCGTTCAAAATTTCAGTATAGCGGTAGTCGGTTCGTGCCCAATGTTTTTACGAGGGATTTTTTCTCAAGTACTTAATATCGGAATCGATAGACGACCACAGTTCTTGTTGAAAGCAAGTGTACTGTGTGTTGTCTAGTTGCCAATCTCGTCTAGTGCTAGCTTGGAGTGCACGCCGGCCACCCGAGGTGGTGCTGTAGGTTTTCCTGTAGCTGAAAGTGAATACGCCACCAAAAATCAGTAAGTCGCCCCAGAGCGCCACGGCAAATAATAATAATAACCATCCTCTACCCGCACAGGCCATGCCTTTGGGTACACTCTACGAAATTATGAGGGAGTATTCATCTAGGTATAAACTGGTAATTTTTACAATGAAATAAACCTCTATCAACATACAACCACTGTGTTCTTGAAACTAACATGTCCTAATGAAATACGGCATATTATAATGGCCCTACCTCTAAAATTTTCAGTCGGTCTTGATAAGATACCGACGGATGCATTGAAAATGGCAAAAATTGTATATCTATCCGAACTCAATTGAGACAGCACAGAACCAACCGATCATACAAGGTTATATGGTTATCATGTAGCGAAGTGGTTGAGGTGTTGAGAGCTTTTGTTCTCACCCAGGTGGTCCGGGTTCGATCACCACCGCCATCACGGAGCTAAAGTGGTTCAGAATCTACTTTTCAAGCCCTAGGTCCCGGGTCTCTCTTGCTCGGAAAACAAGCTCTACTTTTGAGGGGTTTTCTACGAAAACCTGTAATAACAAATTTTAACAATTTTTCAAATTATTTGTTTTATATCAATATACAAATTACCGCTGATAATAGGCATGAATAACACGTTATTCTCTAACTGCTCCTCATCTCGATTGGCAGTCTACGTGGACTCATATCACGTGGAACACTTTTAGTTGGTCGCTGTCTATTTAGAATTAGTCAGAGACTGGACGTCTTTGACTTGCCGCTATAGAGTTCCAAGTAGCTAGAAGTTTTATTTACTAGACGGTGATATGATCTAGGCTGCTATTAAAGGAAAACGGAGAAAATATAATGAATTGCCAGAGTTGAGTGGGTCTGTATTAAATAATATCAGAACAGTTAGACAAAGAAAATGAATACAATATTCTACCACCAATCAACCCGATTTTCATTAACAGTCACTCCGACTCGGATTCTGTGTTTAATATCTTTAACTCTCAGTTCACGGTCTGATAAGAAATTTTTAATTATGTTCAATAATGATTTGGGGCAATTTAGAGTGTGGAGTTTGTAAAGAAGGCCTTGATAATCTCAGCATTTAATGAAGAAATGTTTCATGCCAACCAATTCACATGGTTACTAGACAATGTATTATTACCCTGTAAATTGTTTTCTGATAATTGTGTTGAAGTAAGAAAATTGAAGAGGAGAAAGAAGATGATTTGGATTTCTGTCTCGTTGTGGTTTGGAGATGATTTTAATACTCAAATTTTCTTCCCTACAATTGACCAATGAATGAGATATCAGGTAATATCCACTCAGTTTTTGAAATTGCAAAAGTTTGAAAATGAAGAAATCAAATTGAAATAGTTTTGCAATTCAATTATCTCAATTATATTGGGATTTTTGGTACCTTAGAAAGGGAAATATCGAAACTCCTTGTATATTACTCGAAAGTTATTAAAAGTTGGAAATTCCAGCGTTTCCATCATCCGAAAATTTTCATGAGGAATAAAGTTACGAGACGGCTGCGCCAGCTTAAGCATTAAGCTAGCATAAGCCCAAAAAAAAATTATCATTATTATTGTAATTATTATAAACATTGCAGACTAGTTTCATTATTTTACCAGTTGTACCGTTATCATTGTTATTAATATTGTTATCATTATTATTTCCCCTGTCTGAATCAAAATGAGATTCTGCTACTTGCAATTATATCCTCTGCAAAGAAGAATATTGAAGTTTGACATAGTTCAATATCTGTGGCAGAATTCGCAAGGGAAGTAGGTGTTTTCAGACAGGTATTTGCCATAATACACTACAAGCGTGGTAGGTGAATTAGAGTAAAAGGGGGAAAACATCAGTTGGTAATGACCATCATTATATAATTTGTGAATTTGAAGATGAATGTTTTCAACCACAAACCTTGGTAACACACTCGGCAGAATCTAAAATGTTCACTTGATTTTTACTCACCAGTTTCACTTTTTATATCTTCGTGAACAATATCAATGCCCTCATTTTTTATTTGTACTGCGTAACATTTACTCGGCGAATCATCAGAAAATTTGAAATGGACTAAATCTTCTGGGTTCAGAACCTTCACATCAAGTTTTTCTTCATCCTGCTTTCGGTAGCTTTCAGTGGCAGGCTTGATATCAACGAAGTCTGTTTCACTACAGAAACTGTTATAATAGCTCCCTTTACTTAATTTTTCCTCACCAGTTTTACTTTGGATATCTTCGTTGAAAATATGATTTTTGTCCTCATTTTTGATTGCTACTGCATCACATTTACTTGATAACTTATCGGAAAATTTGAAATGGTCCAAATCTCGATTCATACTTTTAACATCAAGTTTCTCTTCATTCTGCTCTTGGAAGCAACTATCGGTGGTATATTGTAAGTCTGTTTCACTAGAATTGTTATAATAGCTCCTGTATTCAGGGAAAGTATCAGTTTCGCATGGCTCAATTTTCACTGCTTCTATTTGAAAGGCTTTACTATCACTGAAATCGTTACACTCGATATTCCTTTCTTCTCGGTCAATTCCAAATGTATTAGAATTCATTATCGAATTTCTACCACAGTCTGGTCGATATGAATTTTGTAGAATAAAAGTGAAAAGAAATTATTGATTAAATGGAGTCGAGAGACAAAATTTAATAAACTACTAAATGGCGGTTGCGGCCGGGTGGTAAACAATTGTAAACATTAATCATGAAAGATGAAGACTATAGCCGTTTTCGATTGGCGTTTGGTTCTGGTAGCGGTTGACATAAAAATGACAGCGGTTTACTTTCTGGTACTGTTAATGACGTCATAGTGAATAATGAAACGAATGTGTTCTTCTTCTTCTTTCCACAGTATGGCGTTTAGTTAATTTACTAGACTAGTTCGCCAGCTAGCGAGAGTCTTCAAGTAAGGATATGTTCCAAAAGTAACCAGTTGCTAACCGCTACTAACCAGAAATTTGACAGCGGTTATCTGAAAAATTTATAATTATTAGTTACTTTCGGAACACTTTCGTGATTGTGTTGTGATTACTGATTGGTGTCTGTTTACAAAACATGACATTTAACAGCACAACACATGAATACATGAGGCAGCCATTAGACTCTGTCCAGCGTTCCCAATTCTTCCTGGCAATAAAACCACAAAAGCACATATCTTCAGTTAGAAAAATCGCAATTAATGATAAGTATATACAGTTAATAGAAAAAGTATCATAGTGAAATACTGCAATCACAATTCACAATCAGTCTCATCTCATCTCATAATCTCAAATAAAACAACAAAATGAACAGTTTTAAGTTTTACGGTTGTCAGTTGTCACTTTTGTTAATCTCACCGCAAAGGAAGTGTTGGTTAGTAAATTGACGTTTGGTTCACCAGCTTTCAGGCAACCGTGTTTCAAACATCACCACTTTTTCAGGATCACCGAACTAGCGGTGATTTTCGGAACACCAAACCGCATTTTCGGTGACTTTTGGAACATATCCTAAGTAATGAGATCCACGTGCCACGTGAACCACAACCTCACTTCTTTACTCCCCTTCCGTGGGCAAACTGGAGTCTCACTCGAAGTGATACCAGGAATGCCCGAATTGTTACCACAATAAATAAATGTATATATCCAAAAAATAAAAGTTATTCGTTGCTATGCACGTAAAACGGCGATAAAAAACTATTTTAACTAGGGGCCCCCTTGATCTTGATACGGCAAATCCGTTGCCATAGGGCCTCTAACCCCCTTAGATATCAAGAGGAGGCAATCAATTGCACAAACTATTAATTGTTAACACTAACAAACATATATTTTACACAAAATACTGTTTCAATGCACAAAATGGCGGACGAACATATCATGACTCCCGACATATATGCTCCCGACCTCTACGACGGCCGGCAGTCGAATCCAAAACGAATGTGTTGATTCGTTGATTGATTACCGCAACCACTAACCCAAGGATTATAGACAAGATAGTCGTTGAGCCAAGCCCTAGTGCTGTGGTTGTCGAGCACAAAAAATAAGAGAAGAAGAAGAGTTCGGTTCATGTTTATAGGTTAAATATTCTGATATTTGTAAATTGTTAAATAATTTTGGATTCCCTAGGTTCCTAAGTACTACGAAGTCGAAGTAGATTACAGAATGTCTGACGAAGAAGACAATGTAGAAGAAAAGCCATTCGCTGCTGAAATTGCAAAACAGGGAAGAGCAGTGTGTAAAAAATGTAAACAGAAATGTGTTCAGGGAGAACTCAGACTGGCAAAGCTGGTTCACAATCCATTCGGAGGAGGAAAAATGAAAGCGTGGCATCATATGAATTGTCTTTTTGAAATATTTCTCAAGCAACGCCAGACAACTAAACGAATAGAGGATCCTGAAGAAATTGATGGGTGGGATGAACTTTGTGAAGATGACCAAAATGCAATCCTTAACAAAATCAAAGAATGTGACAAGGCCTTTTATGATAAATTTGGTACCAAACCCAATAAATCACCACAAAAAATTAAATCGCCCAAAGCAGCTAAGCAAAGTCCAAAGGCAGTGAAACAAAATTTGGACAAAGTTGAAAATTCAGAAACTGTGGGTACTGTTGATTCCACCAATAGTTCAGGCTCACAGAAAACCCCAAAAGATCAACTTTTTAAACAGTTTAGACGATTGGTAGCTGATATTACCAATACTAGTAGTTATATAGACAAAACAAATTGTGTAAAAAAGATATTTACTGAAGGATCTGATGGATCTGGCTTCAAAGATGACATTGTTCTCTGGTGTCGACTGCTACTTCCTGGTGTTGTTAAAAGAGTGTATAATTTACAAAGCAGACAGCTTATCAAATTGTTCAGTAGGATATTCTTAGTGGATCAAAATGAAATGCTAGAGCATCTTGAACAGGGGGACATTGGTGAAACAATACAAAAATACTTTGATGAATGCCACAAAATCAAACCTGCCAAAAAAAGTTTGCTGAAAGTAAAAGAAGTGGATAATTTCCTCAAGAAACTATGCAAGTTAACCAGGGAAGATGATCAAATGGATCATTTCAAGTCATTTGTACCCAAGTGTACCTCAAATGATCTGAGAACTGTTATTCGTTTGATAAAAGGTGATTTACGAATGGGTGCTGGGGCTAAACATATCCTTGATGGAGTACATCCAGATGTATATGAGGCCTATCAAACTTCTCGAGATCTAGAAGCTGTCATTACAAAATGCTTGGGGGAACAAACAAGTTTGAAGAAGGATAAAAAAAATGTTGAAGTCTCTGTGATGACTCCCTTGCTCCCTATGCTAGCAGAAGCTTGTAAGTCTGTGGAGCAAGCTATGAAGAAGTGCCCAAATGGAATGTACTCTGAAATAAAATATGATGGAGAACGAGTTCAAGTACACAAGCATGGCTCTGATTTCAAATATTATTCCAGGGCTTTGAAGCCTGTGATGCCTCACAAAATTCAGCATTTTAAAGATTTCATTCCCAAAGCTTTTCCACATGCAAAAGATCTGATTCTGGACAGTGAAATATTAATGATGGATATAGAAACTGGCAAACCTTTACCTTTTGGTACGCTAGGAGTTCACAAAAAAGCAGAGTTCAAAAATGCTAGTGTTTGTTTATTTGTATTTGATTGCATTTACTATAATGGAGAAAGCTTAATTCAAACACCCATTAAACATAGGAGAAAGATATTGCAGGAGAATATGAAAGAAATACCAAACCATATAGTTTTTTCTGAGATGGAAGAAATTCATAAACCAGAGGATCTTTCTAGAATGATAGCTAAAGTCTTAAGGTTAGGCTTGGAAGGCTTGGTTCTGAAAGACATTCAGAGTGTTTATGAACCTGGTAAAAGGCATTGGTTGAAAGTTAAAAAGGACTATCTCTTTGGAGGTGCAATGGCAGATAGTGCGGATTTGATAGTGTTGGGAGCTTGGTATGGTACAGGCAAAAAAGGCGGGATGATGTCTGTTTTTCTTATGGGCTGTTTCAATCCCAGGAATGGAAAATTTTGTACTGTCACCAAAGTCCATACAGGCCATGATGATAAAACACTTGAGAAACTGCAAGATGAACTTAATATGATTAAAATCAGTCAGGATAGTTCAAAAGTTCCCAGCTGGCTGAGCTGTACGAAAACCATGATTCCTGATTTAATTGCCAGTGATCCTAAGAAGCAACCAGTTTGGGAAATAACAGGAGCGGAATTCACTCAGCATGACGTTCATACAGCAGATGGCATTTCTATCAGATTTCCGAGGGTGACAAAAATAAGAGATGATAAAAATTGGGAAACTGCTACAAATCTTGTGGAATTACAAAAACTTTTCAAATCTTCCAAAGAACATACAGATGTGAGCTTACTTATGAAAGGAATAGATACTATTAAGGGTGAGGACAATGAGGATGATTCAAAAAAAGGTGAAAATCTACCAAAAAAGAGAAAAAAGGAAAAACATACTACTATTGATGATAAATCATCTTCATCATCAACACCATCAACACCATCAAAGAAGAAAAAAACTGATGACATTGTAAAACAAGTTAAGGTGCATTATGAAAAACGGAACGATGTAGAATCTAGTAGTGAAAAGAACATTGAATCCCCTGAACCAAATGGAAAAATGAAGAAAGAGTGCAACATTGAAATTGCAAACCCAATTCCAGATTACTTCAAAGATGTCAAAGCATTGCTTGAAAAGAATCTTGAGAGAGAACACTCCAATATTGCTAGGTAAGATGAGTGTAGTATTTGAAGAATAACTTGTTTGTGACAAGTGTGAAAAAAACATATTCAATTGATTTAATAGTTATTTATGATACAAGTGTTAAAAGTGGCATTTTATTTTGTGAGTGGGGAATATTGCGAAACGAGCGTTAGCGAGTGGAGCAACCCCACGAGCAAAATAAAATCACTTTTAACAAATGTATCATACAAAATTTTTTGTTCAACAGTTACTGCTAGTAAGAAAAAAACAAAAAAAAAATAAGATCCATAAGGATTCGAACACACGATCTTTGGATTACAAGGCTGACTGACAGATACTTCAAATATAATAAACCCCAACGCACTTTATTTATGAATGTCATTATTTGTCAGTGATGAAGGACATTCTACAGTTGGACTAAATACTACTTCGTTTGTAACTTCAAAAGGAATTAGTATTATCAATTGCGCAAACGACCAAATACATGTGTGAACTTTTATAAACGATTCCTCTTGAGTAGGTGTTCTGATTATAATATCTGATTGAAGTGTTTCTATTAGAGAGATCTATATTACTGAGTATCCATCATCTCATCTGTCATTTTACTTTTAACACTAGTGTTAAAAGTACTTTTAACACTAGTGTTAAAAGTGATTTTGTGAAAACGTCAGTTTTTAGTTCATGTGTCAATGAATTAAAAACGTCATTTTTAATGTCAGTTGTACAAAAAATTTATAATTTGACATTTTCCCTCATAGTATATGAGCCAATCAAATGTCATAATTTCCATACTTTAAACTAATGACAAGACTTGCCACTAAACAGCAATAATCTGTTTTGGTGGACATGGCTTCGCCACTAAAAAACCACCCCTTTTGTCGAAAAATTAAAATTAAAAATATCAAATGAGGATTAATTACAAAAAAAGGAACCTCTCCACTTTTGCCCAAGTGTTTGTTTGAGAAAGAGATAGTAATAGCGAAACACGTCACATATTACGAGAAGTAATATATTGTGGATATTTAAAAAAAAAGTGTTTTTCATTTAATTCCTAGTAAGGACTGTTTTGTTCGGCTTATACAGATGTAGAAAAATATTACCGGCATAATGTATACCCAATGCATTATTTGGTCGATAGAACTTTGAAAATAAAATACATTCTATGAATTCTATGAATAAAAAACACAATGTTACCTTCTAAAAAGTAAACTAAAATAAAACAAAGAAAAAATCTACGAAAATTGATGTGTCTGAGTTTTTTTCCCAATGGCCATATCAAGGTTTTAACGAATTTGTTCCAACTTCTGTGTGCTCACTTTACAGTATCTTTGTACCTTCTTATGATGTGATATTGAACTGTTTGCATATTTTATTTAATTTTATCAAGAAACTGTGACCATGTCAATGTTCAATAGGATCCTATGACAACAATAAATAATATTATTAAATAAATGTAGGGGTTGTGAAAATTTATCCACAGTTAAATATCAATACACTCCATTGTCATAAAGAACATTGTAAATTCTTGTGGACAAAGCACTTATGTAAATAAATAAAAATAAAAAATACTAAGAGTTAGACTAGTCAGTTAACAAATAACAAATAAGTGACAACAGATAAAATGAAGGGATTTTTGTATTGGTGTATAGGAGAAACTAAGATCTTTTCTTAACAGTAATAGACTACAATAAATTACTAGGTTAAATAGGTCTTGGTATTTAGTCATTTATTCAAACAAAATTTATTCAATAAATGGTGGTGTCACTGGTGTCTGATTGGTCTATTTCAAGCTGGGGTAACTAATGATATATATAGTAGTGTCTGCTTATCACGAACCTCAAGGGTACCAACAAAAACGGTTCGCGAAGTTTGTTGTAAAAGATAAGTATAATAGATATGTACTTGAGTTCGTACTCTACAAATTGGATCGTTTTAAACAGAAGTTCGCAATAAGCGGGTTCCTCATAAGCGGACATTACTTTACCTATAATTTGCTTGGAATATAGTTGAATGTACAATACTTTACTAAAAATCCGAGACCACAAAGAGTTCCACATTGTTTAATAGATAGCTGCCGTGAATATTGGAAGTGAGCAAGCAGGTCATCAGTTGATCTCTGCTGAGAGGAACCATGTTATTGATCATTTACAAGCCCTGAGAGTTGCATATATTTCAAGACCTCGATATAGATAGTTTTTTTGCCATGATCTTTGAAATATTATAGGTATAGCAAATCAAATGAAAATGTTCTTCAGAACTATAGTTTTGAAAAAGTTTATGAAATTTTATTTGGTAATTAAATCCATTTTAGTTTATTTCATAATTGGGGTTTTTAATTTCTTTAGAAACTATGTTTATGCCATTATCAATACCTTAAACTGTCCAAAGGTACATCACTACTTATGGAGGTACGGTACTACCAGCAGATGAGTGGAGAAAGGCATCTCATGTGATACATTACTACAACATCATACGTGAACCAGTGATAAAATGTCCTTTTGATGCGAAACATTTAGCCCACGAATGGGTGCGAGATTCAGTAGCGCAGGGCACTTTGCAGGACTACAGGTTATATACTGTGCAGTGGGATCCTGAGGCTTGAATTGTTGACACATTATTTAATTTACTATTTATTGTAATGAAAATTGAAAGAGGTTTGGTGATATATTTCAATGATATGGGTTGAAGAGGAAGTGTGTATTTCATTTTATTGTTTTTATATTTCAATTTTATAAAATAAAATCTATAGGTGGTCCAAATGTTTCAATGAACATTTCCATGCAACTAGCAATTGCGGAGACACCCTTGTAGGACTCTGTAATGTAATTCAACGTTCGTCGTGGTATTAGCCAGGAAAGTAGTTGTTTTCTGATGGATTTTCGACCCAATTATTTCTAAAATAAAATTAATCAAGGGCTTTTGTTTTGAAGTCACATATTTCTCTTCAACTACAAATCAGATACAACAGAAAACAAAAAAAAATCTGCATCTTAACTTTTACTTTTGTGGGTTAATGGTAGCTATTCAATTTGTTTCACTAATCTCTACAAATAATTTGTTTTGATTGGCATTGTTGTGCTTTTTATGATGACAAAATTAAAAGATTTTGCCTTATATCCAGTAAAAAAATAGAAGGTGAAAGAAGAGTGTAATAATAGGTATATTTACCCCTATTTTAAAATAGTTTGGCAACTATGAAGATTGTTTGTTCTAGATTACAAGAGAATTGTAGTATTTTTTAATTGTTGAACTTAATGTAGCTTATAATCTGTGATAATGCAATAGTGTCGATATTTCAATTGAACCCACTTTGATGATTTTGAATGACTGTTTTTTTGAAAAGTTCATTATTTATAAATTAAAGAACATTGAAGTGGTTTACAAATAGATAATGAATAACGCATTCTTCTAAACGCCTTATTCACAAAACATTTTATTATCATTTTACTGCAATTTATTATTATATTAAGAAATGGTGTTATTCAATAATAACTATGAGGGGTCAATGAATCAAGATAATTTGTATAATCTTTACACCATTGGTAGTTATTACATTTTAAAATAGAGGTTTTTCTGTTTTAAGTGAAATAATAAATCGATTAAAAAATTTATTTTTTTTTCCTTGATAAAATACTACATTTTTTCTAAGTCATTTTTTCGTGAAGATTCTATTTCCACTAGTAAACTGTAAAGTACATTCTTTTGTAGAAGAAAATAATCCAGCTCTGTGGCTAGTAAATGAAAATTTAATACATGATATTTCAGGAAATGGCTTTGAACAAAATATTGAAGATGAGAAGGTTTCGAAATATAAATGAATAGCTAATGACCGATTTCGCTTCATCAAAACAAATATGAACGGGGAAAAGGTTTCTCGAAATTAATTAATTTACTCGAAGTCACTTGGGCTTGTATTTTTCGGACCATATCATCACTTGCTTCGGGTCAAGGCTTCAGTGATTGGAAACATGCATCTGAAACACTTGATGTACATGATAGTAATTTGAGGCACAAAAATTGTGTTCTCAAAATGACAAATCAAGGGACAGAGTTATTTGAGCAGTTAGAAGATGAAAGAAAATACTAGTGCATGTGTTGCTTAGAGTTATAGCTGGAAAATGTCTAGCTACGTGTCGTCTTTTGTTCATTGGCAAGACTGATACATTTTGATCGATAAATAACGAAAATTTTATGATACTTTTACAAATTCCAAAATTGATCCGTTTTTGGCAAAGCGTATCAGAAATTTCAACAATCCAGGGAAAGGCAACACTTCATATTTGTCTTTTGCAACGTTAGAATGAATAATTAACATTTATGAAATTCTCAAACTGCCATGTATATACATGTATGATGGTGGCAATCCTGTGGGTGCATAATAACAAAAATGAAAGTATTACTGGAACACAAATTCATAACAACAATACCAGAAATAATGTAAAACTGAATATTTGCCTTTGAAATTATATAATATCACCAGTGAACTGAAAGGATTATTCCTCAAAAATAACTGAACTATGTATTGAAGAAATTATTGCTACCTAGTCCTTCATATGACATTAGTGATTTCCTTACCCATTAATAGATGTAGAACAAATCACTTTCAAAATTTCTGCTGTAATTGTGAAAAGCCGTTAATGCTAACGTCATATTCATTACTTAATATATTACTGTTCTTAATATGTAATTTGAAATGTTTACATGTAATGTGTTTATGAATATTTGTGTATACTTGTATTTATCGAGATGATGACGTACCTAAACAAATTGTTTGTGTTACTGTGTCATATTTTGAATGCTTTTATAAACCGATTTTGTATTTAAATAAGATGAATAAAGATCTTAAAGAAAATAAACAATATTGGAACAACTTAAAAAGGAATAAATACTTTTCTCTCAGTGTAGATAAAACCCCTTAAGTCACAAATGTGGACCTCCTTTGATTATGAGATTTGTTTCGGCTCCTGAATTTTTTTAAAAAAAGCTTGCTTTTGGTTAAAAATAAAATAAGCTACAGGAAAATTGGCTCAACAAAACAACCTAAAAACCCCTTACCATAGAAAGGTAAGGGCTACGTCTTCCCTAGCTTGCAAAATTCTTAGCGTCACATAAAACAAAATGAGTTTAAGGCAACATAATCCATTTATTAAGAAAAAGGATTTGAAGAAAACATTTCCATATGTGTAAGCACTCTCAAAGCACTGCAGTGTCAAAACGCAACGTAGAATGTTGTTTTCCGTTTGTACCCAAAATAATTAAAAATTATCAATTAATAAATAAACTTAAACTTAAAGTTATATTAAGAGGCTGATTTAACAAAATTCGTTAATTATGATATGATAAATTTGTCAACCAAAATGTGTGTCTTGTAAAACAATGCAAATATATAAATGGTGTTTATTTTTTTTTCTTGGTCTTTGTTGATGGATATATGTGGGGCAAACCGACCACTGAACAATAACAAATTGCTGCAAATTTTCAGAAAAATTTGTTTTGCGAGTGTAAACTTTTCTTAACTCCCATCAGCAAGTTTTCTCAGAGATGGTACCTTCCCCTTCCTTAACTCACAAAAGTAAACTTGTATTTTGCGAATTTACAGACAATTTAATGTGAGTATAACTGAAATTACCCGGAAGTTTACTTGATAACTTGTATACAATTCAAAGTCCACTTCTATGAGCCTACAAAAAAAAAATATCATGTGAATTCATTGAGAATTGCTGAGAGCTTATACAACAATATTGATTTATATGACACCAAGGTAAAACACGATTAAATTTACACAGATTTATCTTGTGACATGATTCGATCCACAGTGTCAAAACATGTCTCGAAGTTGCCCCAAATCGATGACACATTAGTATAGGCTGGTTCACAATAGTTTTCAACGCTAGATTTGAAGAGCGGTTACTGGCAAGTGGGTGTATCATGAGGACAATAAGGAGAAACTGTCTTCAGTGTTTTCACTACTTGAAGCTGTCTGAACCAGCTTACCGTTATGCCTTTTGGCCTCAATAATGTTCCTGTTTATTTCTGTGACAGGTGGCAACAAACACATCCTTGTTGCCATATATGGACTATTTTGGCATTATTCCATACATAGCAAGATAATTGGTGTACATGTTTTCCACCAAGTAGCAATAATAAGATAATTGGTGGACATGTTTTCCACCAAGTAGCAAGATAATTGGTGGACAACATGTTTTCAGACTTGGAGTCTAGGTACCGATATGGAGCTGAACATATTTGGGACATTAATTTCCCGACGTCGAGCGCCAACTACATAGTGAAAACTAGTTATCTGAAAGACAACTGCAGGGCTGATCCTAGCAGCAACCAAACAAGGGGCGGCCGCAGGCCGCATAAAGTTCACGGTCGGCATGCGGCGCGCAAATCAATGGTCAAAACAAACTTTATTTTAGTATGGTCTCCTTTGTTAAAGGGATGCGGCATCGGTATTTTTTCTATTTTACCAGTACAAACAGTACGGTTTTTTATAGCCCCCCTACTTAACCCCCCCTTAACTTTTGAACGGTTCACAGAACAAACTGGGTGGTATCACCGATACTATTTTCTGAAATATTTTTTTTGTTTATATTTGAAATGGAGCGCGTAGGCACATCAACTCAAAAATTTCAAATGGCATGGGGAGTCAAGTGACATATCGTTGAAAATTGATACTCTTTACATAGATCTAAATATTTTCGAAATTTTCGAGTTGATATGCCCCACAGTGACATTGACTCCCACGTCATTTAATATTTTTAAGTTGTTGTGCCCTCCCGCGCACCCTGTCGAGCAATTACCATACCGCACTTTATACTTGATATTTTGAATGCAAATTGCAAAAAAATATTAGTGAAATTCAAAAAATTTTAGATGGTTGCAATCAAATTTTTAAGTTGATGTGCTCCCGCGCCCCCTGTCGAGCAATTACCGAATTTTTTATTCCAAAAAGTAGTATCGATTATATACCCCTCGAACGATTTTTGTTCCATATTTGCACGCCAAAGCGATCAAAAGTAAACAGGGTGGACTATAAAAAGCCGCCCTGTATATAGGGGAAAATGAGAAAATCCATTCAATTTTGATCTAAAACATACAAAAATACAGATAAATGTAAATATTAAAAATTAGTGAAAAGGTGTTGCCGTTGGTTTTTTTAAAATCAAAACTGAATAGATTATTATCTGTGGTAAGAACAAAATTTTTATTCATTTGATCATTTGTTCACTAACTCCTGTAAATAAATAAAAGCTCTTGATTAGATTAATTAATTTTTTTTACCCGGGCCTTGAAGAGCGCTATGAATCATTATTTATTTTAAACAATTTGCTATAAAGTTTTTAAAAGTTTTTAAAGTTTTTTAAATGGGGGTGAATAACTCATATAGTCTCATACTTTTTCTAAGCAAAAAAAATAATGGTACTTAAAATAGATTAGAATGAACTATATTTTGTTCTCCTTGGTCGGTATAGGCAGGTACGTGTTCTTTTATTTGGAAAAAATATAGCTTATTACCAGTAAACATAAATGGTCAGACCGACACCAAAATATTGCCGCATACCGTCACATAAACTCGTGAATATCTAAGGAAATTATGGTACCTAAATTACCCCTATATATAGATAGAAGGCATATCACCACTATCATTAGAATGAAAACAGAACAAACAAAGAACATTTGTATAGATTCAAAATAATTGACAATCCTTATTATTCTGCTCACAGTAAAATATATCTCAATTTTGTAGAAAATTTTGTGAAAATTGTCTTGCTATGGTAACAATCTTGCTAATGAAAAACAGAATTGACCCGATTATGAATGTGGACAAATTGAATCATTGAATCATATATTTTTGATTGCCCTATCAATACCATCCATAACAAAGACATTTATAAGGAATTCATTAGAAACAGAGTTCCCGCCCCCCTTGACATTAACGTAGTACTCAGAAACTTGAACTCATCATAATTACCATTATTATAAACAAATTTATCAATGATAATTCTTTTAAATTATAATAATATTTACCTCCACATTTCATTGTAATGTATAACAGTCACGCATCAATAGTTTTAAAGTAATGAACTTTGGTCCTGAAAAATTAATGCTCAAGTATATGAAGGAACGAAATGGAAATAAGTACCAATAAATGAAGCTGGAGATACATTTGAGTTACAACATATCTTATCAGACAAAGTTGTACCTCCAGGTTTCGCACTGGCTAAATGCATTCATGGAAGCAATAGCCATATACAAGAAGAAAAAGAAGGTGAGGAAACTAAGGTTAGGTCATTTATTATTTGTTTACATTGCAGTAGTCGCTAGTCAGGCACTCGGGCAGTATTTGTATTTTGTACATAAGTTGTACTTGTCGCTTGTACTTTGCAGTAGTTGTACTTATCGTTTACAGATTTGCATTTTGATGTGGGTATATTTTATTATCATGAACGTGCTTCTTTCTGCTTCGCAGACAGAAGATACAAAATATGTTTTCATAATTAACGTTTGCTGATTTAGCAAGTATTCATTTCTGCATCACAGCAATCAAATTCTACCTTTTTGTTGAAGATGGAAGGGCGTCTGTTCCTTGAAGATTTTTCATCCATTTGTAGAATCTGCTTAATAGGAACCGGCTTGACATCTCTTACTGAAAAGAAATATTTATCAGATATTTTCACGTCCATAACTGATATTCAGGTGAGTAATATTGTTTTTCAGCACCTAGTAGCTAATATTTTAGCAGTAATGTAAATCATACAAATCAAGTTCACCGGCAGTTGCTAAGAAACTAAAAACTTCATTGGCTAATCCCTAGAAACTAAAATTGTTGTACTTGAACTGCTGGTGTATTTGAACTGCTGATGAACTTGTTTTGTACAACTCATCCTGAAGAGTTATAATATTTCAATTTGGTGATGTTCACTGGCTCACATTCCTAACCTAGGGATCAATAACACGTTCAGAGTCAAAACTTGTACAGACGTTTTCTTCCAGATGCTCACACACGACACGACGTTGATAGACGTTCAACGGTTTTGTCCTCTTTTTGCAGTAATGCAAACAAACTTTCTAGTGTCTGTGACTAGTGTGACTTCTTTTCTTGCAGTGTTTGTGAAATCAAGAATAAATCTCGTGCGCATCTTTGAATTTTTGTATATGAAGTATTCAAATAGGACTTGTGATTGTTATTCATTCATATTGAGAAATTAGTGCTACTAATTAAGCTTATATTATGAATTTTAAAATTGATCTGCAAATGGGAAACTGTTGGGCAATAAACGCTATTATTATTATTATCATAGTTTTGTTTTCAAACGGCAACATCGCATCATCAATAATTGGGTTATTCGTTGGCGAAAAGAAATTCTAAATTAATTTAGCTATAACTGGGTTTTGTGCTGTCTTAGTTTATGTATTGCTTCTGTTTTTGTTAAAATTGTTGTTTTCGTTAACCAGCCGTCGCACAGACGGGTATTTGAACAATCTGGGCGGCCAAAAGTCAGTTTTGTAAATTTTATCGCAGGTAGTAATATACCAGCTCTGGAGAAGCACAGATAGTTGATGAATATAATGAAAATAAATAAATATAATAATAATAATAATAAAAATAAATGAAGACTCTAACTTTATCTATCATTTAGCCAGGAATATAGTTGTTTCAGTCAGATATTTGCCCAGTTTGTGGAAGTGTAGAAATTATTCTTTTCATTTCATACAGTTTGACTCATCATGATTTTTATTTCATTAGGTAGACATTCAAAGTCCATTAGGAAATCGAATATCATGAATGAGTTTAATTTTCAGGGCAACTGTCGTTTTTTTTTTCAATGTGAATTTTATTTTATTATAAACGATTTTTATAGAAAAAATCTGAATGTATCACTGGAGTCACGAAATTTTTAAACGGTTAATGTAAAAATTACGTTGGGATGCGTTCATCAATAAGACGGTTAAAAGAATAAAATTTGTAATTATGCCGTTTTATCAACGAACAACTTCAATTTTAGAACTTTTATCAAATTTCTGACTACACCACTGTATTCAGGAAGTCTCAAAATATCAGAATTTCATCGATCTGTTCATAAATAAAAAATTTATAAGATAATACAATTTGAAACACGTGTTGTTTAATGGAATTTCAGGAAAATTTTATTATCTTATAATAATTCTTTTATATATTATTATGAAATAGATTTCGATGAAATTCTGATCAGTGATATTTCGAGACTTCCTGAATCGTGTTGTGTAGTCAGAATTTCGATAAAAGTTCTGAACTAGAAATGTTGGGTTGATTAAATGGCATCATATTTTTCAAAAATTTATTCCCCTCATACTTTTTTATTTTTTTATTTCACAACGTAATTTTGACACAAACTATTTGAAAATATCGCGAATCCAGTGGTATAGCCAGATCTTTTCTAAAAAAAATAAGAATAGTTGGCCCTGAAAATAAATACTCATTCATGAAATAAGGGTGTCCTAGTGGACTTTTCGAATGTCTAACTAATGGGAAACAAAAATCATTCCAATCCGTTGAAAATTGTGTGTTTCATTAGGGTGCTTCCATTTTAAATATATTCACAAATCTTCTACAATTTTTTATGTTTTAATTTTGATGGTACTTATTAGTGTTGGAAAATAGTTTTTTTTTTATAGGTTGAACCTCAAGATGGTTTTCCAAAAAATATATGCAGCGACTGCATTGGCAAAATTGAAGACATATCAAGATTGATTGATATGTCAAAGTCTAACAACATAGGTTTCTTACGAGACTTGGTAAAAGAAGAAGAACAGGAAGAATTTCATTCACAACTTGAAAGTGAAATAATAATTATAGACGACGGTACTTCAATAAAGATTGAGGAAAACAGGGAATTAGATGATCAAATGAAAAATATACATGGCCCAATTTGTGGCAAAACAAATGAATCTAAACAGAAAATCAAAAAGAAAAATGGTGAACAGCCTGTCAGACAAAAATATACAGATATATTTCCATATGTTTGCCGAATTTGTCGGGAAAAAAATAATTTGGGGGCTTTCACTGAACACAAGCATTTGATAGATGTTTTCCAAAACATAACTAATTTAGAGGTAAGTAAAATTCAAGTAACGGTTAGTTTTTTTTGTTGGATGTCACTGGGATGAAGTATTTGTTACTAAAAAAAGGTCATTACGAGCAATGCTAGGCATTCCTAGGAATTAATCTTGCAGAAATGCATTTATTAAATATAACATTTTTAACGTTGCCTTGTCTTTTTATATTTGAATGTTGTTTGTATGTATATAAAAATGTTAACAAAATTTTTGTGTCCAATAAAAACGTAATGTGAATACCAGACACAAAAATGATATGTATGTCCCATTTGGTAAAGGAAAATTGGCCTACAATTCACCTAACCTCATGGCTCCTAGAATTTATATATAATATATTTCTGAGATCAGAAAATATTCTAAAAAAAATGCCGTTTTCAATCAAAATTTCATTTGAAAATTTGTATATAATTAAATTCTAAGCAACTTTTTCAAATGACATTTTGTAATATTTTGAAATATTATCCTTCTTTTTGCCACTTTGTAGTAATTTTTTTCAATTTGCCGCCATACCAGTGATAACTTGACAAATTTCAAAATTGATTTTCAGGTTTTCCGACGTGCACAATCAATCACCTAAAAAATATTTTTCAATAATCTAATAATAAACGTTTTTCCCATATGTTAAAGTCCTTTTTGGCGTGCATTGTATATTGAAATTTGTAAGGCATATACAACGTGTACCAAAGTGATGAATAACTATTGTTACTTGCTTGGATATTTCCTGTATGTTTCTTTTCCATAGGTCTCTTTCGAAGACAGTCTCCCAAAAAATGTCTGCCGTGATTGTATTCAGAAACTTCAGAATATTTCAGACCTTATTGAACTATCAAAGTCCAACAATATAAAGCTTCAACATATCTTATCGAGTCACCAAAATGGTCTAGGATTGAAAAAATTTAACAAAATGGCAACAATCAATATTCTTAATGAAATCAAAGTTGGAGTTGACGGCATCACAGAAACAAAATCTGATTTCATAAACGAAGAACTTGAGGGAGCTATTGATAAGGGAGGACAAGATCACTCGGACTCTGACAACCAAGATTCAGTAGATGCTTCCAAAGATAGTGCTGATCAAGAAAACCAACCAAATATTTGCACAGAAGGTGATAATTGTGACAACTCAAAGAGACGTCTGTTGATTCATCTGAAGAGAGATCAAATAGGAAACAATGGGCGGAGAATATGGAAGAGTGAGTTTCGTGAGAGAGGTTCGTGTAATTTTCAGTCAGTTCTCCATTAATCTCTCTCTCTCATCCATTGGTTGGGACAGTGAACTTAGCACATATACAGTTATATATTTTGTGTCTAGGGAATGCAGCTGTCTTGCTCTAGGCAATACTACATCCCCCACACAAGGACATCACAACATGAATCTCATTGTTCTCTCTCTCTCTCTCTCTCTCTCTCTCTCTCTCTATCTCACAGTGTTATAATAATAATCTTTATTCAAATAGGCAACCTAATATACATACGTTTTTACATGTTACAACAGAATTCAAATCTGTAACATTATCAATTAACAAGATCCATTACAGTACATTTTCTATAATATTTAATAAACTAATTAAGCTAGACTAACTCTTTCTGACATATGTAATCTAAATTTGGATTTTTCCTGTTTTATTCATACTTTGTTTTAATGTTCAGGAGTAGTTGGTGCTTGAACTCACTGAGTGAGTGGGCTTGTTTGTTTTCGACAGAAAGGTCATTGTACTCTAACAAGCCTCTATGAAACAATGAATTTGTAGTGCGGGCATAAGTTGTTCTTTGAACATAAAAATTATTGTTTCTTCTGGTGGGATAGCTGTGTATTTGGTTTTGGAATACAATAAATTGGTCAAAATAAGGAGGAGCCATACCAGATACAATCTTATAGATCAAAATCATTGAATAATAAAACAACCTATCCTTAACAGAAAGCCAATCCAATGTCTGAAGCATTATTATAATAGGGGTATACCTACTGCATCTCAGAATAATACGCATTCCTCTATTTTGCAATTTTTGCAGTGCAGCGATACTACTTCCATCAAGCAATGCAAGTATACTAGCACAGTAATCAAAATGTGGTTGTATTATAGTTTTGTAAACAGTTAGCGTAGTTTGAAGGGTGAGATTTCTACTAATTCTTGTAAAGAAAAACAGTTTTTTTACTATTTTATTGTGTATGTACTGGAAATGTTTTTTAAGACTAAGTGTATTATCAACAATGAATCCCAAATATTTTATGTCTTCAACAATTTCAATAGTTTCGCCGTTAATATTTATATTTATCATATTTTTGTCAATTAGATTATATTTATGTTGTGTTGTTATGATCATGGCTTTGGTTTTATTTACATTAAGTTTAAGTTTATTGATGTTTAGAAAGTTTAATATGTGTTTTAAAGTACAATTAATTTTATCAATTGCTCTATCCAGGCTTACATTACTTGCAGTCACTACCATATCATCGGCAAATAGATTAAGGAACTCACAATCTTGAATATAGTTCACATCATTAAGGTACAAGATAAATAAAAGAGGTCCCAGTACACTTCCCTGGGGTACTCCAGAGGTGACACTTTTTTTATCTGAATACACATTACCAATTTTTGTAAACTGTTCTCTATTCAATAGGAAACTTTTGAACCAAGCTAGTACAGTGCCTGTTATACCATAGTATTTGAGTTTTATTAATAAAAGAGAAAGGTCGATAATCTCGAAAGCTCTTTTAAAGTCAAGGAAGACTGCGACAATATATTTATTACTATCAACTCCTAATTTCCAGCTAGACAATGTCAACTGTAAAGCTAGGCTTTGTTACTAACTCCATACGCCACCTTAGGAGCAGCACTGTTAATTATTAACGCAACAGTGAATCGTGGAGGATTATCCCCAGCCAGCAACAAGATTCAATCACTCAGATTTGCATCTGAAACTGAAAAAAACCTTGCCCTGCCTGGGGATCGAGCCCGTGACCTTTCGATCACGAAGCCCCGGCGCTACCACTGCTCCATTAATATTCATTACAAAAAGTAACATACAAGGTTCAAAAGTTAATTTGCGTTGTGTTTGTTCCATTTCAATGACATGAATGACAGATATATATATATATATATATTTGTTTATTTATTGAAAGTACATTTTCCATACAGAACAAGTTCTGGTATAAGGAAGATAATACATTGGATACTAATGAATATAAATAAGTTTAAAAATGTTTAAAATTATGAAAAAATAATAAATTCAACAATTTTGAATATTTATAGATTAATGAACATCAGTGTATGTGTATATCTTCAATTTCTAGTTTCAAAAGTTTCATCATAGGTAACAAAGGGCCATTTCATTTCATTATCTGTTATATTTTAAGCTCACTACTTTCACATTTTTTATTAATAGCTTTGTTGACAATAAAGTATGTTTCTTATAGCTTTGTTGATGATAATGTATACTTTTTATAGATTGATTTGTTTTATGATATGTTTGTACTGAGTATAACTTCTTCATAAATGAATGACATATGAACAAGTTTGCATACAGTAATTAACTTTTTTTGGTGAAGTTTAATCCAATGTTTTATTTTTAATGCAGATTTTTCTTCATCATCCAAGAAAACGCTTATGGAGGCTCAGCCTATTAATAGGCAAAAAGATCACCAACTCAAGACTGTCATAGTTGTTTTAATTAAAGAAAAGTGGATTTCTGACATGGCGAGTTTAATTGTGGATGAACAAAGTGGAGTGAAGATGTCTTCTGAAAGTACTGCCACAAAAACAAGCTTGACTCCATCTAGCCTATTTTACACCAAACCTTCATTACAGTGCACAATCTGTTTGGAAAAATTCTATTATCAACATAAATTGGCTGCTCACATGAAAATCCATGCTGATGACCTACCATATCGTTGCGAAATGTGTGCAAACAGTTACAAGCATAAGAAAAGCTTGCTGAAACACTTGAACTCACACAACCGTTCGAAACCTTTTGAGTGTCACACTTGCCACAAAAAGTTTTCTAGAAATAGCTATTTGACGAATCATGTGAGAATACACACTGGGGAACGACCGTTCAAGTGCCCAATTTGCCCACAGACGTTTACCCAGCCAGCATCATTGAGTGAACACCATAATGAAATCCACTCAAAGGAGACTGATGAAAGGAGTTTTCAATGTTCCATTTGTCTTAGTTATTATCCGACCAATGATAGACTTATGCTACATATTAAAACCCATTCTAATGTAAAAAACTTCAATTGCTCTCTTTGTCCTAAGACCTTCATTATGGAATCTTATTTGAGAAGACATATAAAAATGCACACTCCAAAAGATCTTGTCCAGTGCCACTTATGTTCGAAATCTTTCGGTAAGGGGGTCAACATTACCCGTCATTTGAAAACTCATACTGCAAGAGAAAGAGCATTCAAGTGTACGGTGTGTTTGAAAGGATACCGTTCAAAAGCCTGCCTGTCCTCGCACCTGCTGACTCACCGGGTTGAACGGTCTTTCAAATGTTCGGTGTGTTCGTTGGGTTTTCCGTTAGCAAAATACTTGAAACTTCATGAGCAGCGTTGTAATCTAAAACGAGAGAAATCCCATCAATGTACATTTTGTCCTAAACGGTTTTACCATCCTTCCGATTTGAGAAATCATCAAAGAACCCACAAAGGAGTTAAGAGAGTCGAGTGCAAGTTCTGTTCAAAACGTTTCTTCTATGAGAGTGAGATGTTGATTCATCTTCGTGTGCATACTGGAGAAAAGCCTTTTTCATGTACGCTCTGTTCCAAAAGGTTGGTATTATTCGTTTAATTTTTTTTTAACAAGGGTGCAATCTTCCATATCTCTATTAAGGTAATGGATAGATAGGTGATTCTATTAGCAAAATGGGTGTCTGGGCGGGTCCCAACTTTGTTTTTTTAAATGGCAACCTGTATTTTTTAGAAAAATTATTGTCTATACAGTATGTTTTCGGAAATCTCTTATTTCTAAAAAAGAATCAACGTGGATGACAATGGAATTTTCACTATGGGCGAGTTTTTAAATTCATCGATGGATAATGCGCATTCGTGGCGTCATTGTCATTTTCAATTAGTTAAAGAAGGATGCAATGCTCATCGATGGATCCATCGTTGAATTTAAAAACTTGCCCTATTGTTAACCGATTTTGTTGGACTAGGAAGAACAATATTCTACATTCAATACTACTAGTTTTTTTCCTATGAATAGTTTCATAAACACTTTCATCGACGATCTTATTTGAAAAACTTTTCTCTTTTATATGTCCACTTCTATCTATTATGTTCATTATTCTTTTCATGAGGTTGACTTTAAATACAGTGCGTTTATAATCACCCCTCTGCTAATTTTTGAAAATTTCAAATGGCGTGGGGTATCAAGTGTCATATTGTTGTAAAGTGACTTCAATTCTCTTTACAGCCATCTAAATATTTTCGAATTTCGTGAAAACCTTTTTTCATAATTCCGATCTTTATGCCTTTTAAAATTTGTTGTACCCCCAGTGCCCTGTCGAGTGATATTTCAAATGCAAATTGCAAAAGAATATTAACGAAAGTCAAAAAAGTTTAGATGGAAAGAAAGATAATTGAATTATCTTTTCAAGGATTTGACAATTGATACCATATGCTATTTGAAAATTTTAAGTTGACGTGTCCCCCGCGTTTTTGATTTCCAACAGTATTATTGGTGATACCTATACGGTTTTTTTTCGTGTTTGTACATCGAACTATTCAAAAGTTAACAGGGGGGGACTATAAAAAGCCGTACTGTATACTTTAAAATAAGAAATTTTTTAAATAAAAAAATTGAGTTATTCATAATTGAATTTACATGCAAAAATATAATATTTTTTATTTCTCAACTTCATGATGAGTTTTTGTATTAATATCACCCATAATTTTTTTTTTAAAGAGGGATTGACAAAATTATTACATTTGTTGTCTAGATTATCTATCTCATTAAGTGCGTCAAATACCCCATTTACCCCTTTACCTCTCATAGCATTTGTCAAACCTGCTGCAATTATAGCATGGTCGGCGAGTGTAAATTACTGTCAAATTTTTTATATCTCAACAATAATATCCTCCAGTTCGTCATTGTGTTTGATAAAAGCTTGTAATGAATATTTGTTTGGCTGAAAGTTGTATAATAAAATAATGATAATGAATGTACTTTATTGGAACACCCAATAGGCCATCCACCGAGGTCCTTCAGCCTGTTTTATCAGATATATTACATTTGATTTTACATTGATTATTATTGTTTTACCCCCCTTCTCCTTCTTCCTAACTTTCTTCTTTTCTCTTCTTAAGTTTTGAATATGTTCCGAGATTGTATTGAGTGGGTATTTTCTGTGAGGTCTTACTTCTTGGTTTCTATGTACAGAACGTGTTTAAGAGTTGTGTAATATTTTCTTTAAGCGAGTTGAATTACTAGCACCCAATATGAGATTTTTTTCCTTAATCTTGTCTTCCTTGCTTCTGTAAATACTTTCTTCCCGAGCTCTTCTCCTCTCTTGACACGTATGAATATTGTTGTGGCATATGTTTTGCTTCATGTCTGTCTTTTGTTCATTGTTACGTTATTCATAGTTTTTACTCTCTAAGTTCTCTTCTATACATATCATTTTCTGCTGTTAATACTTCCATGGATGTGATCATATTTATGGTTTTTCTCATTTTTGTTTTGGCACAGTATTTCTAATTTCTCATGTATTCGTATTGGACCATATTCATTAAGGAATATATTAATGGCGCATTCATTTTCTCTGTGTTGGCATCCATGAACATCTGACATTATTGTTACATATTCATGGATGCCATCAGAGATAAAATTAATGCTCCACCAATTTATTCTTCAACGAATATGGTCCATTGGATTTGCTGCTAAATAAAAATAAATAATTAAAAATAATTTATTGAATTATTAAATGTATTCACTAATATCACATTTGTTTACAGTTTCTCCCAGAAGATGACTCTTATGCATCATTTGAACGTGCATACAGGCGTAAAACCATTCGAATGTGCGGAATGTCAGAAGCGCTTCAGCAAAAAGTCCCACTTGAAAGTCCACCTGAGAGTTCACACTGGAGAGAAACCTTATCAGTGTAATGTTTGTTTTAGAAGTTTTGCTCACGATAACACCCTTAGACTTCACCTCGGTGTACATTCAGAAATTAAACAATACAAGTGCACTGTATGTTCCAGAGCGTTTTCTGCTCCTACACACTTGAAAGTTCACATGAGAATACATACCGGTGAAAAACCATTTGAATGTACTATTTGCCCAAGTGCCTTTGCTCATCGCCTAACATGGCAAAGGCATTTGAGCCGCCACAGGGGAGAAAAACCATATATTTGTGCCATTTGCTCAAAAGGCTTTGTGATAAAGCCCGACCTAGCCGCTCATTTCAACAGTAAGCACAGACAAGTTGAATCTCACTGTGATATTTGCTCAAGATCATTTCCTAAAGTGGGAAATTTGAGAATACATAAAAGCAGAGCACATTCCAAAAAGGCTAATCGAAAGAGATGAACATCCCATATTTCATCAGGCAGCGAAGAACCAATCACTAGGCATTTATGATTGATGTTTTCCAGATTCACAACAAAAATCTACGAATTAAAGGACTAGGCATGGATATATGGGGGTTTTAAGGATCAATAGAATTTGATAAAATTTTAGTATGTTATAGCTAATGTATATTATAGTACAAGAGCCGGTAATACTGTCAGGCATACGATTGTTCTGGTGGATCGCACCCACATGAAACAATAGTTTATAATCGCCTATTTACCAAAGGGATAGGTTGCTTGGATTTTCATTGCAGGAAGGTTGTTTAGTAGCTCATAATAATAATAATAATACTCACTCATATATACTCGTAGAGAACCCAAAGGCATAGCCTGTGAGGGTAGAGGACGGCTATTAATATTATTTGCCGTGGTGCTCCGAGGTGACTCACAGATTTTTGGTGGCGTATTCACTTTTCAAGGTCAATGAATAAGATCTTTGAAAATGGTGCACTTCCGTGTAAAGGGTAACCATCTTATACAACCAACCCCTATTTTTCAAAGTAAATTTTCCAAAATGTATTCATTTACAATGGTGTAAACAGGCTATTTTTAACATATTTTTCAATTTGAGCTTCAGTTTAAACAATTGAACAACTCAGTGACTCGTTGCTCTTGCTTTTATCTGAATGCAAAAAGTAGTTGGAAATCATTCGAATCACGTTGAAAATAGCTCGCGCGCGATTTGAAAAATGTCGCGTACACTCGACTTTGGATGACGGTTGCCACCATTTCAGGAATTCGAAATTGTTTCCGCCAAGTAGGGTATTCAAGAAGATATCAAAAATTTTAGCAGTTGGTTTAGGTTTTAAATCAGATGCCAATACTTAATGGAATTATATATAAATTTATTGACTGACTTTTTACGTTTTAAGTTTTTAATGGCAATACTATATTTTTTTTTTGAATAATAACATCAACAACATGTACAGGGTGATAAAATATATAACATAATAAATATTTTCTTGATTGGCATGATTCCAACAACCCTCGTCAATGCTGATCGAGAAAATAAATCAAGCTTTTGCCTGAACTTGACTATCTTCTGTGCTTCCAGTGGTTTAGTGAAAATATCCGCTACCATTTCTACAGTAGGACAATACACAAATTCAATTTTCTTCATCTTCTTCATTTCTCTGGTGAAATAAAATTTTGTCTCGATGTGCTTCGTTCGTCCATTTATTTTCTCATTATCCAACATATTCAAACAACTCTGATTGTCTTCGAATATTACTATACTTGTTAGTTTCTGTTATTATATAGTTATTAATTCGTTCAGCCACATAGCCTCCTAGCATCCCTCAGAAAGCGCGATAAACTCTGCATCAAATGATAAAAGTGAAAAGCAGTCTTGCTTTTTACTTCTCCAGCTGAGTAGACCTCCATGAAATACAAATGATTCCGATCTGTGCTATCACCACCCCAATCGGCTTCAGCATATCCAAATAAAGTATCTTGTTCTTTTTTTTCTCCCAATTTCATTTTCAATGTCTTCGTACCTTTGAGATATCTATGTACTCTTTTCACTTCTGTCCAATCACACTCTCACTCACTCTTCTGCTGAGAATTGATGTGCTTACTGCTATATCAGGTCTTGTATTGACTGCTAAATATAATAATGCTCCAATTGCTTTTCTATATTTTTCATTTGTTTGTAATTCCTCTTGATTTTTTTTATTCTTATAATGTCCTGGATCTAGTGGTATTTTCGATGGTTTTGCTTCAGAAAGATTATAATTTTTCAGAATTTTGTCAATGTATATCTCATGATTGATACAAAATAGTCCAGATCCCATCCTTTCAACTTTAATTCCCAAGTAATAGCTCAAATTTCCCAAGCAATTTAAATGGAATTTCTCATTCAGACTATTTGCTATACTACCAATACTTTGGTCATCATCACTGACAATGATAATATCATCAACAAATATCAAAATAAAGATTTGAAATTTGTCTCTCTTGATTCCAACAAAAAAATCAGTCACCTTGGAGCACTACGGCAAATAATAATAGTCGTCCTATACCCGCACAGGGTATGCCTCTCGGTCCATCTACAATATTTTTCAGTGAGTGTTATTATTATTATTAGTCATTAAACAACCTTCCGGCAATAAAAACCGAAGCAACTTATTCATTTGGTGAATAGGGGATCATAAATTATTTGAAGCCGCAATGTGTAATAAAGTTATAAAGTTTTTTCATGAGTAATATTATCACTAATAAACAACTTGGCTACTTACAAAACAAATCAACACAAACGGCAATCTTCCAATAAACAAAGAATATCATTAATCTAATGGAAAAACGGTATCTAGCTTTGGGTATGTTTCTTGACCTATCAAAAAGCATACGACTGTCTGGATCATAATATCTTGTTAATTAAATTAGAAAAATATGGAATAAGAGGGACTGCTCTGAAATGGTTTCATTCATATTTAGCAAGCAGACAACAGAGAGTCAGTATTACTAGAGACTTGAAAACCTTTAAATCTGATATGATACCGGCTCTCTTACTTTTAGAGTAATAATTGCATACTATGCAACCACGATAAGAATAAAACTAGTTGATATACAAGATGTTGAAAAAAATAATTGTTTAAATTGTTATTTCCGTCAACCAGCTGTACCCTTACGAGCAATCCTTAATCCTTGAGAGACTTACGAAAGCTAGGAAAGACGTACCCCTTACCTTTTAACCTGTGATGCCATACACGAGACCAGTGACTGCTCGGTGAATCAAACCCGCGTACCTTGGATTAGGAAGCGAGTACTTTACCCACGCGCCCCTACCGTAATACAGTAAAACCTCTATTTATGGACACCTCTATATAGCAGACACCTGTAACGGACAATTAACACGTCCGGAAAGCTGCAATGACCATTTGTGTATAAACGACCTTCTCAATAGCGAACCCTCTATATAACGAATGCAATTGGCGCGAAAAAATTGTAAATTTTTGATTGTGGCTACAACTATGCCTCAAATGTTTGAAAAATTTACCGGCACTTGGTTATTTGGACGCCCTAGTCATTTCTCTCTTCAAAAATACGGTAACTCTAGTTCAAGAGGGTGAATGAGGGTTGCCTACAGTTTTATGGGCAAAATTAATCGCCGGTAAATAAAAGGGGACAGAAGGGGAATATTAAAGTAACAAACTAACATTCTATGAATACTAGTTGGCTATGACTTCCTTTTTGACGTTCAAATTGTAAACATCACTTTCATTCACTAGTAGGTTTGACGTTGTTTGAACATTTTACATCTTTTTGGTTCACAGTAAATTTTGTATTTATTCTGTAGCTTGGAGGGAGTGATTTTTAGGACACATGTTCATTGGAAAAAAGTTTTTTTTGACCCCAGGAATACGCCTTAAAATATTTGTATTGGGTTTCGAAACACCCTATATATCTTCTGATTCCTTATCCGAAAGTGGATAGGGTCTCCTGAGTTATGTATTCATTCAACAGAACAGGGAATATGATCCAGCTTCAACATGTTGATTATTTGGAAATTGGTCAATTTTCAAAGACTTGCCCAGAGAAGCTAAACAAAGAAGAGCTCCTTCGCGATTACACGCTATTTCAACTATGAGTCTAGATGACTTCGAAAATGCTTCACAAAATCGTTTCCCATTTTCATTTTCTTCCAGATCTTAATGTGGCCGTCACAACTGACTATATATGCAGTGTCTAATACTCTATCTGTGCATGTTGCTCTTTTTGTAGGACTCCGCGCAAGGTGAACTTTCCAGATGCAGTATGTCCAGGGCTATTATACTGACGATATCGTCATAAAGGTCAGTGGGAAACATATGGAGGTTTGTATGGATCTAATTCAATTAGCCCTCACAGACGCGGTGCATGAGGGAGAACCTCAAATAACCACGATTGTTTCTTCTACCAGGAAGAGAAACCTAGAGACCAGCTGAGCAATTCGAATCTTTAATGTCAGGAAAGACAAAATACCTGGGGTTAATCCTAGGCTCGAATCTCACATGGAACAAACACCTGGAAAGAATGCTGACAAGGACAAAGACACCACTGATGATTGACAGGCGCTTCTTTGTCAAAACATTAGGACCTCGACCTAAACAGGCTATACACAACCATAGTGAAGCTTTTGATAACGTATGGGGCCCTGCTGTGGTGGCCAAAGGTTGAACCAGTGATAACCAGAGGCAGGCTGAGTAGTTTACCAAGACTGGCCCGTGGTCACTGGTGCTTTGTCCAGCACATCTACGATTAGACTAGAGGTAATTTTGAACCGCCTTCCTTGCATTTGCATATTGTAGCGGAGGCGATGATAGAAGCCTCGAGACTAAAGTGCCTAGACCAATGGCCCCTCCAATATAATGGAGTTCATAAGAACCGACCCATCTGAGATGCAGTCGTACAAAATGACTCTGACCTACTCCTTTGCTGCAAGCAATGTAGTAGGGGTTGGAATATACGGGGAGACCGAGGCAAGACATTCGTTAAGCTCGATATTCAAGCCTCTATATTCCAATCCGAGGAGGTTTCCTAGAAACTAGAAACCAACCCATAGGTATTCTTACTAGTTTGAGAAACTCTCAAAAACCTCAGCGACCCAGCAGCACAGAACAAAGTGAAACCTGTCACATGGACATCCAGAGGAATGAGAGCGCAGATGCCCAAGCAAGAGCTGACATTAAGGATACGAAGAAATGACTACAGAACCATTATCTTCCTGGGAGAATGCCTCGGGCAATACTTACGGAAAGATGCCAATCTTTGTATTTTTTCTCGATATTCCCCAACGAGCAATTAGAAGCAAAATTTCTATTATTAAAAATATGGTTTATTTACACGAAAGAGAAAAAACGCACACAATAGTTACAGTATGGTACAAGTGTAAATAAATAACCCTTAACTTAAAAATAAATACTATACAATGAAATGTGAAATAAATGTACAACAGTTTCAAAAAACTTCCTTTCGAAAATTGAATCCAAACTGTCCACATTTCACTCGCAAGATTCTAGCTAGTTGAGGTGGACCACAGTAAAAAACTGTTACTTTCCCTTTTTTCTGATCGGAAATTGTTTTGAAAACTCTATCCCAGTTGGGTCGGCCAGCATTCGTACGGGTTTTTAGTCCGGTTATCAAATCGCGCTTTTCCTGAAAAGTGAAAAAGTGTTAGACAGTTATCAAGTAACAATATCTACTACCTATAGCAACAAAACTAAATACTATTTATTCAATACTCAATATGTTCGTTTACAATGAACAATGATTAACAATATTTAAAAAAAAAAGGTGGAAGGCATTCGTAGTTAAAACGTACATAAAAACGTACATATATTGATAATAATAATAATAGCATCCGAAGCGTTGTTGAGTTATGACACCACTTTATTGAACAACGGGCGCAAAACCGAACCTGCAGCTCAAGCGCACCCGGAAGGGAAAGAGTATTTCCACTGATTTCGGCCGTGGGTATACTGGCTAACCCCCGGTATACCCTGAAACTTGTATTCCCAACATACGAGGTTGCTCTCGAATCTAAAAATTATTCCGCTTTGCAGTAAGATGGCAGACAGCTGGGCGAATGCAGAAGGTAGTCATAATTCAATCATTCTTGGTTCACTGCACTGAGAAAAAAAAATCATAATTTTTTTTTGGAAAAACACCCCCAAAACAAAAAAGTCACTGAGGAAAACGGTGGCAAACTTGGTCCAAAGAAGCCATACAGAAAGTTTAAAGGAAGTAAGTATCTATCAGTAACAGTTTTGCCGATGGGCACTCTAACTAAATGATTTGAAAGCTGTTTTGGGTGAAAATTAGATTATGAGATATAAGCCCTTTAGTTTGCTAACAACTACGGAAATGTTTTTCTTTTAAGTAACAAAAACTCTCATAGTTTACGGGATTCTAACTCCATCTGGCAATTGTTGCATGCATCAGACATTTAAACATAACAATGAAATATAATTCATAGGTTACCTTTTCATGCAATAAATCTAACGCCAGCTGTAATCCGACTGCTTTCATATCCGTTTTCTGCAGGGCACTCGTGATGTACATGTGCATTTCCAAAAATCTCTCCATCGCACCTCCAAGTTCCGCCTGTTCGATTTCTAACTGCGAAAGCAAATTTACGAACCATTCAAATGAACGTTGATCCCGGTTAATCCAGAAGAAATCTACCTGTGAATAAATATATAAGTATCAATTATCTTACCAGTATGTTCACGTTCATAAAGTATGTACACTGGACTACGCCTTTCAGAAACCAAGCTGGGTGCTGGACCCCGCAATGCATCAATGACGAGGTCATGCAGTCCACACGTGGAAGCCTTCAAATTCAATATTAATTTTCCTGTTTTTAGGTGATAGTAGAAGAATCTCGCAAAACATTGCACAAAAATTAACAGAAACATTGAATAACAAATATAACAATATAGTACAGTATTCTCAGGGATAATATAATAAGTGGTATGATTATTACCGATAATTTTTTGGAATATTAATAAATTGCAATCCCAAAGCTGAAAATACGAGTCCGCAGATAGTAAAACAAAAACTAAGCAGGTTTATCACCGTGAAAATACAGCGACAAGCTATATTTCCACTGTAGTTCCGATTCTATTGGCTGAATTTCAAAATTTAAAATCCACTGATTGGTTGTTAAGCAAGGAAATATATTGTCATATTTATTTACACACAAAACTGTATGACAATGGCATAGAAACAACAATTGGTCAGATTCTAGATATATATAAATGGAATTTCAGAATAAACACTACCTATTCTCTGTTTTTTTAAAATAGTGAAGAAATTGTGGAGTATGAACGCCTTCAAGATCTCATGAGACGAATACATTGCCACTGGGCTCCGTAACTTTGAGCATAATTTTTTCTGGCACTTATAAAGGGCCCGAACCTAAAAATGGCCAGACAAAAACATAGTGTATCATTGAAAACAAGGAATTCCCATGCTAAACGCAATCGCTTCTAAGGAATAACTACTATAACTAGTCAACTAATGTCAGCTGATTTGCTAGAAATACAGACACGAAATAAATTCAATGAGGTAATAAAAAATGTAAATTATAAAACTGAGTTTAAAAACGTTGATAAAGATAAAGATGAAGCCCAACTTATATTTGCAAAACAAACAAAAAAACACACCATGAACTCTTTGTTTATCATATATGTTTCGACCAATACAACAAACTACCAAATTAAATGAAGTGTATTTTCTCCCTGAACATTTTTAAAACCAAATAAACGAGGAAAAAAAAAATCATCAGAATACATACAAAAAACGATGTGAATAGGCTCTTGTCGGGCATTTTAAATGAATTTGTATATCAGGATTCCTATTCAATAAATAAAAAATCTATTTTTCTAACTTGAATAGGAATGTGGTCAATAGAAAACAGTTCAAACGGGTGAATAGATTTGAAAAACGCATTGTATCGGGCGCATATAAGCGTGTTTTTTTTTAGATGCGAAACAATGACTTGAAAGTGGATACACGGGTGTTATTTAATAATAATTATTATTATTATTGAATGGCGGGGCTGGCTAACGGCTGGAATGCCGGTAGTTCTGTATAGAACCTTTATGCACCCCGCTGTCAGGTCTATCTCGTGGGTTAAAAAAAAATGTTTAAAATTGTTTTTTCCGTTAACCTGCTGTCGTTCCCCTGATAACGGCAGCCCCCAAAAGTCGAAACTTGTGTAAGCTAAGGATTAACGAGGTCTTACCTTTTAACGTGCGATTATTAGCACGGTCTGAGGAGAATCTTTGAAGGAGGTCGTTCGTAAGTCTTCATCCAAACCATAACTTCGCATAGCGTTGCTTGGCTCGAGATATCGATGACCCACGCGCTCTACCGTTCGAGCTATCCTCTCCGGATCTTTTGATGAACTCCTGGAGATTCCACACGAGGTTTTCCTGCGGGATGATATCTTCTGCACCGTAGTGTCTGAAGATAGCCATCCTCATGCGAGTCAGAGATTCGTATTCAAACATTATGTGGGACGATGTTTCTTCCTCCTCATCACGAAACCTGCATATACTGGACTCTTGATGTATTCCCAACGTATGCAGGTGTTTTCTCAGGTGGCAGTGGTCTGTGATTAGTCCTACCACCTTCCTGAGAGATTAGAGTATCGGCTTAGTTCGAGAAGGTGTCTTGATAGCCGGTCGGTTGGCGCCATCATAATTTTCCCGTGAGTATTGCCTGAGGCACTCTCCCAGAGATACTGATGATGGTTTTCAACTAATTTCTTTGTGTCCTGCTTAATATTCCCAAACGGGATTCCACAGGCTGGTTCTGGTTGTTAGGGCATCCGCGCTCTCAGTTCCCTGGATGCCCTTGTGACCTTGTACCCGAACAAGTTACCCTGTTCTGTGCTCCTAGGTCGTTAAAGTTTTGGTGTACCTCCCAAACTGATTTAGAAGTGGACCTGCATGATCGCAGGGCTTTTATCGCCACCTGACTGTCGAAGAGAAATGCTATGGGTTGGTTTCTAGGACCCCTCCTTAGAATTTCTCTCGGCTTGGAATATAGAGGCTTGATTTCCGAGGCTTAGTCTTGCCTCGGTCTCTCCCCGTATATTCTAGCCCCTACTCCATTGCCTGTCTTGGAGCCATCCGTGTACCAGATTTGCCCCCTTGACAGCATTGGAATGGCCCTTGATGTGACTTCACCATCTTCTATGATGGTGGTATATGTTTCATCAAAGGAATATGTTGGAGTCATTTTGTCCGACGGCATCACAGACGTGTTGATTCTTATGACCTCCAGTATGCTGGAGTAGCCTTGGTTGATGCCCCTCCATTGGCCCAGACATATTAGCCTGGATACTTCTATCCTCGCCTCTGCTGCAATGTACAAATGTAGGATTACCGGACATGTCACTTGTTCTACCTTTGGCCACCACAGCAGGGCTCCATACGATAGTGAGGGCCGATTCCGATATTGAGTACTTGAGAAAAAATCCCTCCTGCATACCTCGGGCTCGAACCGACTACCGCTATAATGAAGTTTTGAACGGCATGCGCCTTAGACCGCCAAGCTACCGGCCACACATTAGTATTGTCCGCGGAAATGCATTATCTGATCTGAAGCACTTGCAGTATTCGGAATAATTCCATTGTCTTAAAACAAAACTAACTTAACTAACAGCCAATTATTCCTTACCTTCCTGAGGTTCATGACGGTGGCTGGTATTTCACTTGCCCAGGAATATGTACACTTGGGACACGTATGCCTGGCTTTCCAGTACCTGTGCATGATTGATTGCAAGATGGACGCAAATGGAGTTACTCCTATTCCTGTGGCTATAAGAACAGCATGTTGTGCCCGGAAGATATGACTGGATGGAGCTCCGTAAGGTCCGTCCAAATAAATCTGTAATTCAGCATAATGATTTTTTCAATCTGTATGTACATGATATTGGTCACTCTATACAGTGACTATGAATTCTGTTTTACTTTTGCTTTTATCCATTCATAACTCGTTATTCACTTATGTTCGGTTCAATCAAGGAACGTTTTCTAGACAGACATTTGTACTTACTTTTTTTTTATTTTAGGAATATTTTCCAAGGTGTATGGAGATGGATATATCAGAAACTTTGTGGACTTAAAAAGAAGCTATTTCTATTTTTGTGTATATCTCGATAATGGTTACCCTAGCAAAATCGTCTTCATAAACAAGATTGAAGTTAGTTAAATTGTCTTCTCATGCCTAACAATTTCCCAGTTATAACATCAATGTAATCACATAATGTTATTCCAAAATATGCTTTAATCATGATAAACAAAATAAAAATAATCACACCATATGGCACTACCTGTATACCTGTTATTTATGTTGAATCAATGCCTCTTCCTGAATGTATGAACTTCGTAAACAGCATTGTCCTATCTCGCAATACAACCATGTCAATGTGAATCCGATTTTTTGTATATCCATCTCTGAACATTTCCGAACACACCTCTCGAGTAAAAAAAAAGCTCATAGAAGTTAGCCAACAACCCATTTTCAAACATTCGTTGAATGAATTATTCGACATTTATTCGGTTCAGTCCGATTTGTATGCATCCAACAATTCCAACATAGGAGATGAAAGCAATTCTGAAGAAGCTAGCCGCTCCACCGACTGTTCATTGCCATAATCCTGTGCAATAGGAAAATTGGGTTGATAATCCATCAGAAAACAACTAGTTTCCTGGCTAATACCACGACGAACGCTGAATTACATCTAATGAATTTCTGTGCAGTGTTCCTATAAGGCTTTCTCTATATGATATTTTTTTTATTATTATTGGGTTAATATAATTTTTTATATAATATTTTATTCCAAATGTGATACAAAATACGAACATTGCCACTATTTTCTGTGGAAAGACCCTCATTTAAAATATGAATATATTGACGCCAAGTTTGTATTGTTGTGGTGAACAAACTGTATAATTTATACAATATTCACCGTATTCGCAATTAACTTCACCATCTCGACCCTCAGTTCCTGAATTATCTCTACTAAATATTTCGAAATGTGAAATGGGAGATTTTTCAAAAATAAATCTACAGAATAGAGTTTTTTTGGACAATTCGGCAACGCCGAAACGAATCCGAAAATTGAAAAAATCGTTGAGTAGCCAATGAAACAGCGGATCGGAATATATGAAAATATACTGGGTGTTTCATTTGAAAAAGAGCAACTTTGGTTAGCCACGCTTCATTGATGCACACTGTATGAATAATTTCGGAATGGTCCGTTTGGCAAAAAAAAAGAAATCGAAATAGTGATTCACAACGGAGCAATTGACAAGTGACAATACACAGAAGTAAATGGAAAGAGATAGCTCTACACCAATAAGGGATAGGATAAGTAAGTAAGTTGGTAGAAACACATAATTAGAAGCAAATGCAAGTGATTATAGGCGCACTAATTTTAGATACAATTTCAGTTAGTTGCACACACGTGATATCATGCATAGAAGTGTCACCTCTGTTCCTGTTGAATCAGATATTTTTATGATTACATCCTCCCCCCTATTTCCTCTGCGTGCAGACCTCCTATTAATCTGTAGAATAGAACATAAAACATGAATAATTTACGACCACAATAAAATATTGAGGGTTTCTCGTGAACATAGTGGATATTTGGCTTCGTGGAAGATTTATGTGTACTGAATGGATAGTGTTGATACCACACTGTATAATGTTAAAAAAAAAGAAAATTCGTTGATTTTGAATGTTTTGATTTGACTTGTCAATAAAGTTCCTGAATTTACGGAATGATTTCACTGAAAATATAAAGAATGTCCGACTGTTGACGACAATTACGAGTGACCTAGGAATTGATAGACAGGAACTGCAAATAAACAACAAAGACATGAACAGTGACGAGACTAGGAAAAATGTGATAGAAAAATTGAATGCATCTTCTTGCCATTCGATACGAAGTAGAAGTTCGAGGGTATCGAAGACAAGCGTTGATTTTCAACGAAAACTGATTGCTTCAGAGGCAGAAAAACCCAAACAAACTCTTTCAGAAAAAACAATAGAGGGATATCGGAAACTGACAGAAAAGGAGAGGCAGATACGAGTAGCTGAACTACATATAAGTTTTTTGTTGTACGTGACTACTATTTGAAATGAAGACTTTTTGTCTATTGTTTGAAACGTTCACAGTATTGTATCAATTTGTCGAAGCGACAACTGTGAAAGATACGTCGGCTAATTGTTGTTGTTGTTGTTGAGCTAAGCATTCGTTTTCGCGCATGATTTGTGGATGAGTGATTGACAGAAGATATTTTCTTGACTGACTTGGCATGGCATGTCAAAATGTAAGCCTTCATCATCTCTAGTTTCCCAAAGACTTCTAAACAAAAGAAAAATGAACAATTCGAGTAAATTGAAAAGATCTGAAATAAAATGGGAGGAGATTGCAACAAAACCGAAAGAAAAAAGTGACAGGGTTTTTTCGAATACTCAGTAGATACCCTAAACATGTATGTCATTGACGTTGATAATTAACTTTCTACAGTTGTGCAGTTGGAACCTTATTTGGGATCGGATAAATAATCTCAATTTACAACGTAGGTATTGAATCATGAAAAACACCGTGACTCGAAACAAAATACTTATAACTGCTTTCTACGGAAGAAGTGACATGGAAATCATCAAAATTCAACATATTCTTTATTCATGAGTGTCGCATCATTTCACCTGAATTATCCAATTGCTTGTGACTGAAACTATACATTTAAAAAACAGTCGCAACTACTCAACCTTCCAACCACTTTGCTTAATCATTATGTCACTGAACGATCCAATTTTTCATCAATTGAGATTGTTACATATCAAAAGTGAATATAATACTTACTTCTAAAGGTTTTCCAACGGGGTAGTTCATCGGTTGCAAGGATAAAGCGTTTGGTGTGAATTGATTTTCCCTGGCGGATGGTTTGAGTCGTCCTTCTTCAGCTTGTCGTTCTGGACTCGATTTGAAACTCAAGGAGCTCAATCGGCGACCTGTTATTGAAACCGTGTCAAGAATATTGCACAAACACGGAGAATAATAATATGTAACATCCAGTAGGCGTTAAAGAAATACTGTATAGATCTAGAAGTAAGTAATGTAATAAGTTTTATACAGCATGTTGTAAATTAAGTCGGATTCATTGCCAACTTATCATTGAAGCTACGAATTCGGTTGAATTGGCATTTTCTATGGCCATCTCGATGCTGAAAACAAAAAATTGACAATCGCGTTCTCAAATATTTCATGAAATTATATTTTAATGGAACACTATATTTTATCATGTTTTTCTAATCATGATCACGTTCCCAACAAAAGAGCTGTTTGACTTTTCTTGTCCAAGTTGAAAATTTGGAAAAATAATTTCAATTCGGTGAGCTCAATTTCAACTCGATATCTATGTTTGGGGAATCCTCCGAATCGATGTTGTCGAACTCAAACATATAATTACATGAATTTATTTTAAAATTTGATTAGAATCTATTTATTGACGACCTGTATTGAAAGCAACGCACAGTGTTAACGAAGCTCGATATGAGACGATTTGGTAGAAAATAACTAATCTCCTGGATAATACTACGAAGGACATCGTTAGGTACTTATGCAGCGTTCCTCAAGGAGGACCAGATTGCGAGTGTTTCTATGATTCAAACTGAGCTCTGGCTTATTCTGGTCGGAAACATTTTCACTTGCCTCTTATCAGTTACTATGGTGCGTCATACAACAGAAGCTGTGAGTTAGTGACAGATGTGATGCAATGCCCTCTTCGAGGTGTTAGCCAGCGAGCTAATTGTTTTCTTTCGAATAGTCACCTCATATCCAACTTTACAGGATTGGTGGAAACATGGGTATTTCAATATTATCCAAATTATTTTCGTTTAGTTATGTCTCCTGCCAACTTCTCAGACTATGTCCGAACTCCTGTCTCATACCATTTTTTAATAATACTTAATAAATCGGAAACTAATACATAATTTATATATCTGAAACCATTTTGAAGTGTACAATCACTTGAGACAAATGCGACCAGCAGTGGGACTCAGTATATCTCAACCCAAAGCGAAAGCAAAAGCATGCGTTTAAAATTATGGTATGGCGAATAAAACTATCAATATTGTTGATTATTACAAATTTGAAGATTTGTTATAGGATTTTGGAAATAATTTGAGTGAATCATCTCACCTACGCTTCCAAATGAACTACTTGAATCTCTTTGTTCGCAGTTTTCCAAGCTGGGCGTCTTGAAGGCAATAATGGTAGGCTTGTTTCGCATATATCTGAAACTCTGAGCCAAACTCTTATTTTGAGGGCTTAAATAGGCAAGACCCAGAGACTGCAACCTAGCCCTTCTGATTTGGCACTCGTTGAAACTCTTCTCAGATTCCGATCTCATATATTCACGTAACCTAGAACAAATAATATATAACTTGACACTTGTTGGTTTTAACAATTTATCTTTATATATATATATATATATATATATATATATATATAATATATATATATATATATATATCTGATGTACTTTTTGAGTTATGCTTACTTAAACTACATACATGTATTTGATAATGGAATCTGTAATAGTTCACAATGAGCTTATCAAGTAAGAAACAAGATGTCCTGCCCTACCAAGACTGCGCACTGCAATAATCCTATACAATAGGAGTAATTTGATCAAAAATTAATCGGAAAACAACTACTTTCCTGGAAAATAGCACGACGAACGATGAATGATAATAATGAATTTCTGTGCAGAGTTCGTACAAGGCTATCTCTGCAATTGCTAGTTGCATGGAAATGTTTCATTGAGACATTTTGACCACCTATAGATCAATTTCTGGGTTTTGTCCTCATCATTTTAGGGCAGGTCTATGTAGACAATAACTAATGTCCGCAACAAATATTTCAATCACATCTCCATTTCAAAGCCTCAGCTAAAACCACCCCCGCAGATCAGTAAACCCCAAACTACGAGCGCCATCTCAACTTCAGCCTTCCAACCAAACAATACCCACTTGGGATCGCAAAGATCACAATAACAGATAAAAAAATCTGTAATACTTGACAATGAGCTTATCAAGCAGGTTTCTTACTTGATAAGCTGATCTGTTGGAACTCTGCACGGAAATTTATTAGATGTAATTCAACGTTGGTCGTGGTATAAGCCAGGAAAGTAGTTGTTTTCTGATGGATTTTCGACCCAATTACTCCTATTGTATAGAATTATTGGAATGAGCAGTCTTGTTAGGTAGGGCAGGACATTTTGTTTCCTACATGTATTCGTTTCACAATGAGAATGAGGAGTCTAAAATGGTCATTGCAAGAGATCTATAGACGAAAAAAAAGAAATTATGTGGTCATTGCAAAATAATGTACGGAAATTAAATAAAGAGCTCATGGAAGTTGGAAAGAAAAGGAAAAGTTTTTCCTGGCCCCGATGGAAGAATAGGAGTAGAAGTTTAAGAAAAAATCTGTAATTTTTAAACACTCAATTTCCAAATGAGGAAAGGTTGCTGACTAGCAGGTTCTTTTCGAGGGGAAATAATGTTAATTCGTCAAGTCACTGTGCTCATTTCGTTTTATGTTCATTTTTGTGTTTGGATTATTAATGTCCATGCAGACCGATACTGAAACAAAACGTCATTTTCAAGTCAGTTGGAATTTTTTTAATAAGTTCATTTTTATTGACCAAAGCCATTAATATTTAACAGACTACGTGGCGGCAATAAGTCTCTTTCACATCCGCAGTGCGGCGATTAAGCGCAAAATTTAGACCGGCTCATCTAGACAAGGCATACTGTTGACGACCAAACAGTTACTGCCATGATGGAATAAGAATGTTGGAGTTCCGCGACAAACTTTCTCGCTTATTCCGAAATCCTCCACGTGTTAAGTATAACCTGCCGGTCGCTTATCATGTGGAAACCTTCTGAAAGAACCTATATATGAGTATTCACAACCACTCAATTCAGATACTCCAGCCCAAGCGCAGTTCCAAGCTTCCTGCAGAAGGCTTCTGTAGCCAGAGTACAATGCTATGCGCAACCCAATAACTATGGCAAGAGTTTCAACTCGTAGATAGATGGGGAGTTACTGATTCCAGATTGGTTTGTCCAATTGACACTGCTTCGAACTAAGGCCATCACAATTCCTATTCCTATTCCTATTCAAATATTTAGAGGGCATAGTACATTTTTGGACACCCTTGCCTACTGATTAATTTTAATTAAAACTAGGTTCAGAAGCTTCCATTTTGATAATATTAAAAAAATCATTTCCATAATTTTACTTACACTAACAATCGTTCTCGTTTCTTAACTTTTGTTTGCATATCCGGCATGGAGAGAGATTTTTCCAATGGAGCTTTGTTGGTGAAGAGTAATCTGTGGAGCCTTTTTTCTGGTGTTAGTTTTCTTGGCTTAGAGTTCGGTTCTTGGACATGGAAAAAAAATAAATCAAACACAATTAGAACTGTATCCCAAAATATGTTTTATTGACGACACTGTAATGCCAAACTAATAGAACAAGTATCTACAACTCGACAGAAAAAAAAAGGATGGTGAAAAAACATTCAAGATTTACCGAATTCTCCAAATGCCATTAATTTAATAGGTATATACATCAATGTAAACATATTTTTTCTACGTTCATGCAAAAAACAAAACTTTATTGAACTATATTTGGTGGAAAAACTGTCTCTTTATTGCACTGAGTGCAATAAAAACTTTATTGCACTCATCTGTCATTCTACTATAGCGTTCTGTCATCATGACAGACATAAACTTTCAAATCGACGCGAAATTTGGCCCATTTTCTGTGAGATTGTATTACGTTTTAAATAGTTGCAAGTTTCATCATATTAATTATATAATGGACTATGATATTACTAGAAATTTTTTTTCTTTCGAATATCTGAATTACACAAAATGTTTTTGAATTACTTTTAGCAGATAGATTTACACAAACAATGTCTTCCTTACAGTTTAGTGCCACCTAAATGAAACATTTTCTGGTTTTTGCATGAACGTAGAAAAAATATTGTGTGAAACTCGTGCAAAAAGAGTTTATTGCAATCGACGTGTTGTCCAACTCGGCCTGATGGCCTCTTTGGACAATTTCACGACAAGTGCAATAAACACCCACTTTTTGCACTTGTTGCATAAATAACTTTTGAGATTGAACATTGCTGTAATATCTGCATTATGTAGTTTCCTTTCTCTTCCTGAAAACCTGAATTTATTCAAGTCAAGGCATCATGATATCACTCAGGTATTCAATATTGAAGCTTTCTCTTGAATTATATTTTGGTAACCTGAACGTTAGTTTTTAGTACAAAAGAACCATTGGTGCTGCTGAACTCCCAGAAACGACGTGGATCTGTTCACAATAGTATATTGTGCATCTAGTAGTGAAAGCATCACATTCCCGGACGACAATGTAACCTTCATTAAAGTTTGCGTACGTTCTCGTGTAATTGTTTCGTTTTGTCTTACATATTACAACAAATGAAATAAGTTTACCTGTCGTACTACAAGACGCTGTATTCGTATCGTTCTCGCCGTGCGAAGATTTGGAGCGTTCGTCATTTTTCAATGCTTCATGAGAAAACGCCACTAACTGAATGCCCGGCTTCAAATCTTTATTCGACAATGTTCTGGTGATAGTGGTTTGCAGTTTCTTCAAAGGGCTTTGATTGTTGTTGATACCACCGTTGGACGGAGATTTTTTGGAGGGAGACGGGGGTAATGGAGGAATTTCCCCGTTGTGAAGTTTTTCCTGTTCCATTTCGAAATATTCGTAGAGCCTGTTTGTCCACTGTCCTACGCCTCTGATGTGGAGCCACATGTAATCTGTTGAAGAAGAAAACTCTAACTGTAATGATAAATAATTGGTAGAATAAAGCTTCCATCACTCTTCTTACAATTACAACGGACCCAGCAAGAAAACATATGGGACGGGCCGTTAGAAAAATGTGTTAGTTCAATGATTTCGTATGTGTCGTTTCTGAGATATAAGCGGCCAAAGTTCGTAAAAACGTCGTAACGTTCGTTCGTAAAAACGTTAGGTTAGGATTAACATAGAAAAAAACTGTTTAGTTGTATCGATTAAATTATCCGTCAGACTGTCTCGCTACATTCATATTGCAAATACGGACGATGTAAAGAGTGATCCGTGCATGCTTGTAGCTTGTCCACCACGTCATGGCCAGTTCTCGCAACGCTATTGGTCGTTAGAACATCAACTGACCTGCCACAAAACGAAAAGTTTTCGCAGAGTTGTATTCAGCTTGGTTGCGTTACAATTATTAAAGCTGCGTTCTGTTTAAAATTTCCACGGTGATTTGTTTTTGTGTTTTCAATTAAACTATTGACTATTTATTTCAAATACTTGATATATAGTTGTCCTGATCTTGTTTAGTGCACATTTTGAGAAATATATGAAATATGAATACAGTTTCAAATTCATTTCACATGGTTGATAAACATAATACGCCTCTGTTCTAGTTTGGCTTTCACGTTCACGTAGATAACATTTTCCGTATTAAATTCATCTATATAGGCGTATTTTTCAGAAAAAGGTAAATTTACAAATAATAATAATAACTATTTGAATTTTTGGATCATGAAAACGGCTTCCACTTTTTGGATCAATTCAGATAAGGTATTGCTACTTAAGTTCATCTATATAGGCGCTATTTCTAAAAAAAGTCATACATTTTTGTATCTCGGAAACGGATCTCCTAATGATTTGGGTCAAATTTTGTATTTGGATTAAGTTCCTAGGTAGCACCTCATGTTGGCTAAATCTTGTTTTCATATTGGGCCAAATAATATTGAACCAATATGGGTTCATATTGGAAAAACAATATTTCATTAATAATATTGGTGGAATATCAGCTCAACCTGTTCTGAATGTATATTGTTTCATGAAATATTGGGTCAATATTGGTTCAAAAATTTTCACCAATATCGATAGAGCGATATTGCCTACATATTGTTTCCAGCATCTAGCTCCAATATTGCGATTTCAATATTACTCTCATATGGATTTTAGAGATAAAAACAATATTGTATATCACTAAATTCTTGCTTTTTATCAACAAATGATTCAATGCAAAACCAGTTGCAGAAATTTAGGCAAATCGAAGAAAACTATACAAGCCAAAAAAATTTTACTGAGAAAGAAGCTGAGTGCGAATTACACTTATCTGAAACCTTCACTAGAGATATCACCGGTAGATTTACAGTAAGTTTACCTTTGAAGGAAAATTACCTATTGAAAGAAAGATGAATAAAAATGCTCAGCTTAAAATACAAAATTCTGATTTCTTGTCACAATATCAGAGTCTCGGTCATGTTTCAGGTTTCATGTTTCACGTTTCACGTTTCATGTTGCACGTTTCACGTTTCATGTTTCATGTTGATTAGATATTAGTTAATGAGAGAATATTTCAGTAAATTAGCTGATCCTTTGAAATCGTCAGAAATGAGTAAGTACTCATTTCCTTAATTTGAATATTTAATTAAGTAATAATGTTTGATCAACTCTTCCAAATATATTTTATTTTATGGCGAAGTAGGTGGCGAAGGCGCTGGCAGCAGATTTCAACTTATAAATAAAAAATCATCCAAAAACATATTTTTGTAGTGGACCGAATTGTGACTTCAGGAGTTCATGGTCGATTGGAAGCACAGAAGATTTTTATATATAAAGATTTAGTTTCATCGTCCCTCCATGAAACACATGTCTAGGTGTGGAAAAACCGTTTTGTTGTTGGGATAAAGATAAAACTCCAGTTTATATATTACTGCACCAAAGGTTTCAAACAGTGCAAGGATTTTGCTAAATTATATCGATATGAGCTATATTCGTGAGTTTAAAATTTTTATTGAAACGTCCGAATGCTAAATATACCATCAAAAGATCAACACTTACCATCTTGTTCAGGTGCACTACTAATTGTGAAAGGGTGCCATTCATATTTTGCTATTGCGGGTATCCTAACAAAAATGTAATCTCCTGGGTGGAAATCGAATTGCAGGGGTCTCTTGATGACAAGATGAGTTACTTTGGAAGGCAGCAGAAGACCGGAACTGATGTAAGTTTTTCCTCTTTCAGTAACAATGAAAGCGGATCTATATATTCTTTCCAGGCCATAGGCGATTCCAGGTATGAAAAACCATTTCCAAAAATTTGGACCATGTAGTATTAGAAGAATCCAAAACGGCACGTACATGAGATGAGTATAATAGAAAATCTGAAACGACCTTACTATTTTTAATGAGCAGTGTTGTTGTGTGAATGAAATATGTGGATAAGCCCACTTCGGTGAACATAGAAGTTATTAGAAAAAAAATATTGAAATATAAATAGGGTGGTTATATCATTTGAATACTTGTTCCAACACTATCGTTCAAAAACAATTTTTTCAATAATAATAATAATTCCCTCTTTACTGAATACTTTAGTTCGGGTATTCCAAATACGTATTGCCAGTCTATAATGATTTGATTCCAAAACATATAGAAATGAAGTCATTAGTATCTTTAAAAAATTAAATTAAAACATGGACTCAAGAGTCTCCTCGAAATTTATTTCATGATATCTTTCACTTCAATTAACTCAGTCAATTTGCCTTTTATTATCATTTTATTCCATTTCGAAAATTTATAAAACATATGTATATACCGGGTGACTACGAGGTGAGGTACGCCTAATTTTTCTATAGTTTTGAACGTCTCTACTGAAAATTCCGTTCAACCGGAAGTGGTCCTGAACTTTTTTTTTAAATGATGCCTTGTACATATTTTTTATTATCCCAAATATCACTCAATTTGTAATAACACTGATCTCCAAAATGAATGAAGCTTCGAAGTGCGATACAGTTGAAAACTGAGGTTTTCATGTAATTGCATTGCAGCTCCCATATATTCCAACAATTATCAAAAATTACAAAAAAACGGAATGGAGTCCATAAAGAAATGCTCACAACTGCCATTTCTCAAATGGCAACATGTACTTTTTAATTTGTCATAATAAAAAAATATAAATTATCAGTTTACTCGTCTGAAAAGTTTTGGAGAATTCCTAAAGGAAACAAAGAAACAATCAGGTTTCATGATGAGTGTTCCTAAAATTGAATGTTTTTGAACTAGGCGGCTTAGAACATAATCAAGAAAGCAATACACAAAAGCTCATATTATTTCAACGAAGTCAAAGTTTGTACTTATTTAATTAATGCTGCTTTTTTGTTTCGCTTTTTATGTTTATGGCCTTCGTTTTAGAATACCCAATTTTGAGAAAACTCATAATAAAACATCTTGTATTTTCGATTTCATTCGGGTTTCTTCAAAATTTTTCACACGAGTGATCTGATAATTAATCATATTTCATCATGACGAAGTGGAAAGAATATGTTGCTATTTGAGAAATAAAATTTATGAGCATTTCTTTATGGGTACTATTCCGTTTTTAGGAAATTTTTGGTGATTGTTGGAATATGGGAGCTGCAAACCGGAAGTAGTTAATTTTCAGTAGAGGTGTCAAAATGTGCGTATTCAAGTACTATAGCGACACACCAAATTTGAAATCTGTATCTTCAAAACTATAGAAAAATTTGGGGGCGTACCTCACCTCGTGGTCACCCGGTATATGTATATAAGTGTATATACGTATGAATATATAATTCTTACATGTTATTTTCTCGCAACAAGTTTTTAACTTCGCGAGTGTAATTGAATCGTTTATTCACTTTTTTACAAATTGCTGTACATTTTTCAGAATGTTGAATAAACTTTATTATTATTATTATTTGGCGACGAACGGTCTACAGCACGACCCCAGTATTATTGTCCGAAGTTAAAGTTAGAATCCGTATAATAGTAGTTTGCTTCAATTTAATATAACTCTATTCGATCCATGATATTAAATACGAAATCCACGTTTTCAGACAAAAAAATATTTTACATTATTTCTGAAGGTGGTCCGTTTAAAAGTTTGTTTGAAACTCATTTCTTCCACATGCATGGTGTTCTGAAGGGCATGAAAAAATCGATACAGCTTTTAATATTTCATTTTAAACTTTTTGTTTCAGGTAACACTTAATAAGGTAGGGAAATTCATGATAATAACCATGTACATAACCAGTACTGTCGAATGGTTCTGGATACGCAGAACAGAAAAAAGATAAAATGGATATACCCAGTATGTCATGTTGTGTAATAGTTTTTTGGTCATTCATTGTATTTTCTGTTTCAATGGGAAATAATACACACGAAGATAAATTATAGTTATATAAAAAAAAACTTTACCTCGAAACATCCCCCTCTTCGTACAAACGCCTGTGAACTTATCACTATAGTGACCAAAATCACCAACAGAGCCACGCCCGTAGGATTTGCCACCCCACCAATCAATCCGAATAAACCTGGTTTGCTCGTGAGCAACCATTCTGCTGCTGTGTAGTTGGCTGCATTCGTGATGGGATCATTTACCACGATGAGACCTAGAAAAACACAGAACAAATAATTAACAGAGGGCCAACATGGAAACCATGAGGAACTACTTACTGAAATTACAAACGTGCATTATGGTGTGAAAAACACTGTAGCCAAAGATAAACATGCCGGTCAGTTTGTGGAAATAAATATGCTGGTCCAAGGGCAAGATAGAACTGTATCCTCTTGTTCTCAAAAAAGTGATGCATTGCCTCAGCATCAGAACTACGATGAAAGTGCAGTTGAAGTTGAGACACTGCCCTGAAAAACATGAAATGCTTCATCAAAATAAAAAGCAATTAATATTAAGGCGCTATTTATAATATTTTAAGAGGTCCAGGGTCTGTTATTTTATTGAAGATTCAGTTGAGCGAAGTGATGACAGGTGCAACCAAGTTTATATATTTCAGACCTATTAGTACCCTATACTTTCAACAAAAAAAGTTATTGAACTACTGGTGTACGATCAAATTCGTGAATATATTGAGACAAATAAACTTTTCATGGATTTTCAGCCAGTATTCAGAAATAAGAATTCTTGTGAAACAGCTCTACCGCTCACAGTTTCAGAATAAAAAAAAAAAAAAATTGGCGATAACAATGAATATTTTGATTTTTTTGAAAATATGAATTGGATGTTCATAAAATCATAAGAGGAATCATCTGCGGCTGAAAGATAAACTTTAGTCACTATCTTCTATCGTTCAAGATAAGCTCTTTGAAGGTATTCATCCTGAAAAGTGAAACATTCTCCATTTATAGATGATGTGAAAAGACCCTTACTGAAAAGAAATGAGCAGAAAGTGAATATTTCCATTTTCATTCAAATATGTTTTTTTAATAATCCAGTTTTCCATAGAAACAAATGATATTCCAGCTCTGCTACCAAACCTAAGTATTGTGGTATAACTATAAGTACTTGATTGATTCAAGAGTTATCTCTAAATGCCGATTCAGATACATAGGTGCCCACCCAGGGTTTTTGACCCCGATGATAAATTCCTCCAGTATGAATAAAATTAATACTTCTGAACCAAAGAAAATATCACTTTGTGAACTGTATTGCAGTTTATAGGCACCAGGGTCAAAAATATTTGCTTACTGTTTGTAAAACCTGTTTTTCAATCACGTGCAGTTTACAAGCAAATAGTTTTGACCCTTGTCCCTATAAACTGCAAAACAGTTCACATTGTTTCCTTTTACTTGTGTTTCTATCACAAAGTCATATTGTCTTTGGTTCAGAAGTATTAATTTGATTAAGATTGAAGAAATTTATTATGTGGGGTCAAAAACCATGTATCTGAATCGGATTATACTTTGTTGGCTGTAAGTGAAACTCAAGCTTAACTGTATTTAAACTGAAGCAATAATTTTCACCACAGAATAAGAAATCAATTTCATGTTGTAGCAAATGCAGAATGAATAGCAGGATCTTCAATGACTTTTTTGAATTAGAGCTCGCGTTTCCCAATGTTTCAGAAATTCAGCCCATACAGAATCTACTCATTCATCACCTGAGACCAGAATACCTAACAGGTGATAGTCAACTGTACTGTCAAAGCTGTGCCATAACAACAGACAGTCATAAAATAACAAGTATAGTTGAAACACCTGCAAATCTGATCATAACTCTGAAGCTCTTCAGTTATGACTCAGCAACCCAAAGATGCATCAAACTATTTCAACGAATCAAGCTAGAAGAACACCCCAATCTAGCCGACTGCAATTACGAGCTTTACGCAGTCACTTTGGTTCTGGAGCAGATTTTGACCACTATTACACCTTAGCCAAAGATAAAACGGGCTGGTACAATTTTGATAACAATTGCGTAAATAGAATATCTTCTTTGGAACTGGACCTTTTGAAGCCTTCGAAGACACCATACATCCTATTTTACCGTAGAGCAGATTGTCACAATTCGTCGGACCTCTTTAGAAGTTCTCTATCAAGGAATTCCAACTCTTCAGATGATGTGGTGTTGCAGGTTTTTCCGGGTTTCCCTGCAGCTCTGAAAGCGAATGCGCCACCAATACCATTTAAGCCGCCCCGGAGCGCCGATCAATCATTTTGATGTATTTATTTTCTTATTTATTATAGAGGTTTCCTTTTCATGTAAACCAGAAGATGAAAGAAATCAATGTCATTGACATCGCGTTAGTGATATTCAAAATTTATGATGAATCCATTGGGATTGTTAAAACAATCAAATACCTTGGTTAATACCTTGATAACCTTGATAACCTTGATACCTTGATAACATATTAAGCAACAAGGATCACTTTTAATAGATGCACTGCAAAATGTGTGTAAGAGTTCCTTATAAATTTCCATGAAATTATATTTTCATTATTGTCAAACTGTGGAAGGTGGAAGGAAAAAACCATAACAAGATACTATTATTTCATTTCTTCACGTAGTACAAAATTGGGGAATAGATACTTTTCGTTTCCTCTAAAAATGTCAATAATTATGAACGATTTGCGGAATAGTTTATTTTGTAACAAGGTTTTAATGAAAATTTGACCAGCGAGCGTGAGAAATCACGAGTATCAAATTTTCTTTCCGAAACCTAGAAGCATACTATACTTTTTCCACGAGCCACTTGAGATATGAAATGAAAACATTACAATAAGATTTCAATTTGACCAAAGTGTACGATGCGCGGTGTTTACTAGTAATTCAGTGACAGCCGAAAGTAATAATAAATAAGTGCAAAATGCATCAGATATCAAGTGTTATCGAATATTCCAAAAAAAAAAGTTAGGATAAAATTTATTTTGAAATTGTTAAATTCCACAATGGCGGTGGAGAAATATTTCAGTACCCTGTCGCATATCGTAGACTTTTCATACAAGATCGCATTAGCTCATCGCGCATTCATTCAGATGTCTTGCAGTCCCCGATTGGATAGTGATATTTATTGAATAGCTGCTATTCTACAGTACACGTTTAACCAAAGTCAGGTCAAGTTATCATTGAAATAAACCAAAATATTTTGGGGTGTGTTCCATTGGGGACTCCTTTTCTTCCTTTTCTTTTCCAAGCCATTCTACTGGCCTTATCTGTTACATTGTCTGGATACAACTGTGGCACTCCCAGCAACAAAGGACCCAATGCCACCAATTCATTTGCATAAATGATTTTAAACTTCATGCTGAATATTTGGAAAGGACGTCCAACACGTAAAGGGGAGCATCCTACATCATCTCAATGCAGAAGAGATGTATACTCACCTAGGAATGGACCAACACTGCTTCCAATAAGTATTAGCAAGTTATGTCACTAGAAAAAATATTGCAACCACATACTATACTTCTTTTAGAGTGGGAAAATGCTTTCAAGAAAAGCTGCAACAACTCGACGTGAAAACTGTAGCATCCTAAATCATGAGTACCTACCATGTGTTTAGTTCCCCAGTCATCAGAGAGGCCGTTGACTTTTGAGTTTGTAGTGTCTTCATGACACACTGGATGAAACCTCTCACAGTTCTACTCACCTAGCTGAAAACGTGAAAACATGATGTGCACTCGACGCAAAACGGATTATAGTCCGTAATATATCCAGTGATATAGCACTCAATATGAACTTACGCGCAATTTCACATGTTCAGCTAGGTTTGTCGACCTGTAAGTAACCATCGGTTTGAATCATCTTCAACTGAAGACCAAGATTTGAAGCGTTCCTCTTGAAAGCAGTAAGGCGTAAGACCAATATCGGAGACCAATAGATTCATGATGGCCTCAACCATGAAATTAAAACGTTTTTTGTTTTCGGCACCTAATGATACGAATACAGTCCAGAAACGGAAAGGCAGAAACGAACAAAATTAAGAGAAAAAGCGTCGAATAATGATAAAAAAAATATTTCTTAGGTGGGAATATTAACAATGATAATGAGTTTTGTCGAGAACTGAAGAAATGTATACTCACCACATGCTCTGGCAAATATCGTGTACCAAGTCGATCCAGAATATTCAATGGCTCTCGATATAAACAACGCAGCATTTACTAATAGGAACACTGATAAGAATATCAGATATATGTGATTGTTCCTCATATACGGTAATGTCAGTTGGTATGGTCGATACGAAATGAGTTTTCCTAATAACGAAGTTGGCTGCGATTGGGGTTTGGGAGGAACTAGCCAACGATCAATGCTGAAAAAGATAGCTTTATATGTATGCTGTGGAAAAAGCTTGGGTAGCAGGTAAAGAAATAAAAAAAAATCTGTTATATACTCATATCTAATAGTTGAAGTCGATCAGCTAATTTGGAAGAACTAATGATATGGAATCAAATACGTATTGTACAAAATTACAGATGCCTTCCGAGGAAAACGGTTGGAATCATGTTCTACATATTTTCTATTGTGTGTTTGAGATCAAATCTTTCAATGATTCAAATATATTCCTAACAATCTGTATATTCAATTAATCAGTACAGTAATTTTTTAGTGTTTACTTACCTTATCGATAAATTCTCCAACAGACCTCCATGTTTTTCTAGCTGATTTTTTAGAGCCTCGTAAGTGATTGCTCCTCTATTATTTGTATCGGCGTCTTCAAACATGGCCATAGTCAAATTATTAATCTGTTCTTCACTGAATTGCATTCCATTTTCCTCCATGCAAGCTCTCATGACATGCTGTAATTCCTTTTGTTGTATCAATCCATCTCCTGGAAAACGACATCAAGTGGGCGATGTTATTCAAATAGTTCTTAAAAAAAACTTAAAAAATTGGGAGTACTCATTCGAAAAAACTCTTTCATAACGAAACTTCTTATGAGTGGTGCTACTTCAACTCTCGTAGGAACGCACAAAATTGAGTTCAATACTCAATCTGCTGTTATTTTCTTGGGCGTTCCTACATCTCTTGTAAAGTATTTTGGTATGAGAGTTTCAAATCAACTTTTTTGATTGCCCTTTCCTAATTATTCAAGCATATTACTATGCCGATTACAATTTCCGTTCTTTCAGCTAACCGCCAAAGCAATGTGTTTTCTTGATAGGCTAGGTAAATAATCTTTTTTTTGACTGAAAAATTCCTTACAGGGTAAACTAGGTTGAAAAGGGTAGAAAAAGACAGAACTAATGCAGGGACAAAAATTCAACATCTGAATGCATGCAGTCGAGGAAAGGTGGGGGATGATAGGGATTGAAATTGGTTTTTCACGATTTGCAGCGTAAATACGTGTTTTATTGAGAAAAGTTGTAGATAATTGAAAAATTTACAACTTAGATTTCTACGAATTTTTCACATAACCTCAAAATTGCCGAGTAAAATGTAAAAAACCGACATTTTAGTTTTATTTTGTCTTTTTTTTTTGGAAATTATTTTCCGATAACAGTAATTGGTAGTATTTTTTATGCCAAGCAAGCAGATATTTTAGTAGTAGTAGTAGTAGTAGTAGTAGTAGTAGTAGTTTTTTTTTTGGAAATTATTTTCCGATAACAGTAATTGGTAGTATTTTTTATGCCAAGCAAGCAGATATTTTAGTAGTAATAGTAATTGTACTTTTTCGACACGTGTCGAATGGCCATTGACGGTAGAAGTCCTTCAGCCAGAGTGTTCTTGTAGGCTTTGTTACTGACTCCATACGCCACCTTAGGAGCAGCACTGTTTATTTGAACCCAACAGGGAATGGTGGACGACTCTCCCTGGTCAGTATTCATAATTTTTAAATTTAATTTACTACCATAAATAAATGAAAAAATTCTTGTCCCAGCCAGGGATCGACCCATAGACCTTCGGCCTGTGAGTCGGATGCTTGAACCACTACACCATGCCGCAACTTCGCAGATATTTTATTTTTATCAACAAAGGAAAAAGGTTTTTTTTTTTCATTGTAGACAGTTCTGTGAGGACGTAATTTTTTCCTGAAGACTTCAACTTTCATATGAAAGACAAAAAATATGCTACTTCAATATTAATCAATAAATTATAAAAAGTCTTATACCTAATCGAAAACGAGTAAAAAATGGCATACTGCCAAACTGCAGTGTCTATTCTTGGAGGTGGTTTTCAAATAAACCTTTGTTACCAAATCAGGATTTTCGAAAGTTAGTAATATGCCAGAAACCACAGACATAGCTTCACCTATCAGATACCTCTGTAACTTCAACGTGGTTCCTTCATTGCTATAATTACAGTACATTGGTTGTTCATAAACAGATAGATGTAAGGGATCATTGATTGATATTCACAACATTCCGATCTTCGATCCCTTGACGCCAAACTTCCACTGACTTTAGATTTGTTGCTTTTATTTTCTATAATTTCTTACAATCTGGCCTGATCGATATCTTCAACTTCTCTACAACTATATTCAAATAAATCATTTCACAGGTGTTTACGATCAAAGTGCGACAACATAATAATTTTTTGAATGTTATGTGTCTGCTTCACAGTAACTAATTGTTCATGTAAGATTATCCTCAGCATACCTAGTTGATTCGTTGATTTATAAAATAAAGTGGACAGAATTTTGAAATCAGATCAACAATCATAATATTATAATACTCTCTTCATTCTGAAGAACAGTTGAAAAATATACTGGACTGAATTTTCGACAAGTTCACAGGTAAGGAGGTGATATGTACTCGTCTTGATTTTCTCTAGATAGATAGATAGAATATGGTTTTATAAGCGGACGGAACCATAAGCATGTAGGCCTCATAATCAGGCCTGTTTTGCACCCACCACTGCTGGGAATGGGTTCAATTTTGACGGTAGCCTATTTTGCGAGCAAAAGAGATCAGTCTTCTAACCGATATCTTTCTCAGACTTTTCGGATTAAGAACGATACTCCCGATGTGCGCTTCCCGTATTGCTGCCACTGCTGAATCCTCATCCTCCAATTACCTCTTGCATTCAGTATCATTGATAGCAGAGTCTTGGTCCACCTAGTAGAGGAGCATTCGTTGGGGAGATTGTCTCATGCCTGGGGCCTCTTTCCATGGATCCTGGAATATTACTTCCAGGATTTTCTTCGTGATTTCGACGCTTAATGATCTAAAAACTCCTAGGGTTGGTTCTGGTCCGATCGTTGAGATTTTCGCACCTTGCCTGGCCAAATAATCTGCCTGTTCGTTTCCGGGTACTGCAGTGTAGCCCAAAGTAGCGTTACCTTATTGGCAGTGGATAGCATTTACAGATCATCGATTCACAGACACCACCAAGAGGTGCAGTCCTCTGAGTTTTTCAGCGCCTTAGTGGGTGATGACCTCATTGCAAGTCTTTGTACCTCATCTAATTGGGGTTTTGATTCACCGGATGCTGTACCTTGGCACCATACCATGGCTTCGTACGTGATCATTTGGCGTATGAGAGTCGTGTAGATCCAATTGAAACTCTTGTGTCTATAAGCCATATATTGCCAAATGCCCTTCTGCATGCCCAGAAAGCATCTCAGGTTTTCCGAACTTTATGTTCGATATGCTTAATCCAATTTGGCTTTTTGGAGCCAAGGATGATCCGAAGGTACTTGACTGAGCTTTGGTATTGCAGGGATATCTCATCGAATTAGACATTTGGGTTGACTTTCCCTCATATTTGTGAAATACAAACCTTTTCACCTGAGAAGCCCACAACATGTGGTGACAAATACAAAGGGAATGAGATGAAATATAAAATAGCAAAACAAGTCAACATGAACCATCTGATATTATGCACATAATTCCACGGAGAATGATTACAATTTTCCAAATATATTATGAAAGAATTACATCAGACTTACCATCCAAATCATATACTTTGAAGAGAAATCGAATTTTATCTTCGGGTGCTTGACCAGCAAACTGATGCATCGCATCCAGGAATTCTTTCAGTGATATGGAACCAGAGTCATCCTTGTCGAAAATTTGGAATACTCTGTCTGTGAAGAATGGCTAAAAAATTTAAATGAATGTTGATTATATGTTAAATATATTCGAACACTAAACGTACATTTTTGGATGTGACAATATTTTTGAACTCCTCCTTTTTGATTTCCTTTCCATTGCCAACGGTTTCTCTGAATAATTGTTCCAATCTATCCAAGCTTCCCTTGTCGATCCCTGTGCGTGGCCTAGAATAGTATGAAATTGACCGCAAAGATAAAAGAAAAAAATAGCGAGTCAGATTGAGACCGACATTTCTTAAATCAACTCTTTATGTGGAAGTTAATTGATATTTATGAATAAGTATCACAGATCTATCATTTTTTTTTACTTTACATTTAAACCCTGTCAACCGTGATTTCGCCGTAGCTTTTATATTTCTAAAAGCTGCTCGCTCCGTAGATTACGACAGATATATAATAGATACATTTCGACAAACGAATCTACAAAAAAATGACCGAAAATGAAAAAGACACCTGTGACATTTCAGAGAAATCCGCAATGATTTATACATTTTTTTATGTACGATCTGTCGACGTTCAATAATTGTGGTTACACGCAGATTAAGAAGTGTGTGTGTGTCTGTTATTTCCAGTTCATTACCATGTTTACTGAGATATTTATTTCGACGTAATTTTGGTAATCGATCGTCCAGGAAGGCATGGCAGCTATGTATCAAATGTAATTTGTTTTCAAATGAACGTTGTGTTCCCGTATAAGAAAAGTTATCAGTAAACTGGTCTTCTTCACTGAAAAACCCAACAGAGAATATTCTGAAGAAGACCAATCAATCCAACAAATATTCATAAGAACCGGAAGTGTTAGAGCAACAAAAATATATTTGCCAAAGAAGAAACTTGTATGAATTGAATTATTTTATGAAAAAAGGTAATATTCTACTTTGTATAACATAGACGATGTCGGGTGTTCAGAATGTGCTGATGTTGAAAAGAGAAACCTTTTCCTATTCATAGTTGGTAAAATTTCGTCACTTGAGGATATTCAGATTCCCTGTTGGGGGGTATAATGTGTTCTCGGAAAGGACATTTTTAAAGGGTTTTTCTGTTGTTTCTAGTCAATTTCCCTAAAATTCTTACCACCACTGAAGACTAATTTCTTCCGGAAAATATCTAGTATTGAATGAATTAATTCATACCTTGTGTTTGTTATAGTTGATAAAAATTCCATTATGGCATCTGATGATATTACCCCTGAATTCTCTTCATCGATTAGTCTGAACAATTTATCTATGATCTGGAAATGATAAAACAGGTTAAAACACAGTTACATCGAAGTGTAGTTTGATCTGCGTTTCAAAATGAGAACACCTGAATATTATTGTTTAAAGGTTTGAAATTAATTTCTTGACATGGTTACAAGTTTAACTTTCACAGCCTGAAAATGAATAGAGGTAAAATCAAAGAAATCTCTCATTATCTCCAAATATGAGGGAAATATTGTTTTTGACCTTGAATGAAAAGGCCATCACAAACTTTAGCCAAACGAAACATTTTCCACAAATCTTAATCAAACCAACCCGTTTATGGACCCGAAAACAAGGATACTTTCTGAAAGATCATTTCCACTCTCACTCTCACATGGCACAGATAAGCATCTGAGGGTGAGAGAGTATCATTTCCACTCAGTAGACAAGAGGCAACAAGTAGATGTCGGTTGTAATACAATATTCGTAAGTTGTTGACTGATATATATTTGCCTCAGTCTTGAAAGTCACCTGAAACGTCGTGATTAGGTAATCGTAGACAATTTTTGATTATTTTATTTTATGAAGAGTCCATTAGTCTATTTGAATATTATCCTTCATTTGGTTGAAAATGCACGTTTCAAAGTTTTTGCCTCTCATCAGTGCTAATATAGGTCATACACCATTAGTCATCTTGTTCCACAATGTGTATGAGTATGCTACAGAGAATGCGAAGGATCTTCCCTAAAAAAAAAGGAATTCGTGGTATAATTTCAAACGGTTTTTGTACACGTTGGTACGACGAACCGTTCAAAAAGTTCACAACGGTTTGACTATAACAAGCTGCAATGTGAATTGAATCAGATCAAATTTCAGAAAAGAAAAAATGACCTCATCAAGAAAAGCAAACGGAATGTTGCAGAACGTAAGCGACTCTCCTTAGTTCCAATGAAAATATGACTCCAGTGAATTCAGTTGAAATTTTTGTAATTTAACGACATCTCCGTCCTTTTTACTTTCCAAAATTACCAGTTCGATCAATATGGGTTTATAAATCAAGCCTAGTTTTTATATTATAAACTAAGCTAAGGATATTAAATGGATGAAAATTAAGCAGGAATAGAAGAGGAGGCGTTCCACCAGAGGGCGCCGTAAAACGGGCTTCTTAATCGGTAGAGCTCTGGCTCATACGTTATTTGGCAAAACCACCGAATATGTTGAGCAACAAAAAGGAATTTTAGTGTGGGTGAAGCTTCAAACGGGGCTTGTTGAGAAGTTTAATCTCGTTAATTGAAAATCCTAAAAACTACACAAACATTACCAAAATTGATATAATTCCTCTATATTTTTTGACGTCTCATTTAGGAATTGCTAGCATGTTCAGTTTTCTCAAACGAAAGTGGCAGTCAAGAACTTTTATTCCCCTGTACAATTTTTTATAACAAATGTGCACATGTCCACATATTAACAATTATTTCAACCATTTCTCAGTTACTTCTAAATATTCGAGCCTTATTACATACTCACCCCTTTGGCATGGAATATTTGGTAAAACTGATCCAAAAATATCGGTTTTTCTCCGCATAGACAAAATGCCACACTCTCCAGTTGTTCTGCAAAATCGATCTGCTTTTCATTTCTGCAAAACAAGTTAGTTGTTTTTCAAGAATGTATATTATTAAAATATTGTACTGAGACAAAGATGCGATGGGGAAAACTCTACAGGAAGGAAGGAATAAGGGGAAGGTATTTGGCAACAACGGCAAGCGAATAAAACGTGTTTCAATATTTCTGATGCCTAAATTACAAATCTAGCACAATTTTTAAGTTAAGCAATATATCTGTGCAAGAAGATCCATTAATTTGACAATTTAACTCATGTATAAAAAATCGCATATGCCACAGTGCAATTGTCACTTTGACAGCGGCAAAAGTTAGCTTAGCTTTTACAGCGGCAAATACACTCTAGTAGTTTTTTTACTTATTCATTTGTTTATCAATTATCGCGGTGTTGGTTGCCAAAATGAATAGTTTGACATTGATATGTTTCTGAATTTCTTTCAATAAATTGTCCTGCCAAATTACACTCGAGGTTTGTATTGATATCGGGTAAATATGTGTTGTTCAAATTATAAACTGTTTCCTCTAACTGTCAACCTTCCGAATTGCTAGGAAACAGTTTCTCATTAAACAACACAAATTTACCCGATAAAATTCTAACCACTCGTTGAATTATAAGTGAAAAAAGGTCGAAAAGTTTTCCGGAGAGTATTAAATATATGAAACGAATAATTCTGACATAGTCGAAATAACCTTTTCTCACACACATTCCCACAAATACGGTATGACTTCCCTACCCAAGTGATCTACGAAGAGTTGGTATTTGTAATAATAATTAAAATATTTATAGGACCACGCTCACTCCTTATGCAAAAAGTCTTTCGGTCAAATTTTCCAAATTTTTATTATGTTGTTGAACTCTGCTTCCTGAACAAAAGTTACCATAGGCACACAAAAATTCTATGTATAGTTTACGAGATACAGAGTGTTGAAGTTGTAAGATGGAACTTTCAGGCCATTATTGGCTGAACTTTATTGCGGGGAATATCACAAAATTATTGGTGGATTTTCGATCTACACCATACTACTATACTTGGCCAGTGCAATGTTATGTTTTTCAAGCATTTTTTAAAACTATATACAGGGTAAATCATGACTTTTTCCGAGTTACACAAAATGAAAATAATTTCAGAATGGAGCATCAACGTCATGAGTCGGATTGTATGAAAATTGAATTTTCTGTGTTCAGTATATCCGATAAGATTCACTGATTCCAAAAAATATGATTTTTCCTTAAATATACAGGGGAGATTGAAAGTAGAAGTGTACCTATCTGTTATATATTCTTTGGATTACATGATTGGATCAACTCAGTGCACCAGTTATATGTGCCATGTAACCACTTGACAGGACGTAAATTTAGAATATTATACAGTGTGACTTAAGAATACACGAGACTAATATTACCTAAAATAAATCAATGAAAATCACGCTAATGGAATTGGTGATTACTAACAAATATAAAAATAATATGTGCTATCGGAATATTGAACAATTTGGCCACTCTTCAGTGAGGTTTCAAATCTGTCATGTGAGGTATAGGTTGAAAAAGGCTTAAAAAGCATACCATTGCACTGGCCAAGTATAGTAGTATGGTGTAGATCGAAAATCCACCAATAATTTTACGATATTCCCAGCAATAAAGTTCAGCCAATAATGGCCTGAAAGTTCCATCTTACAACTTCAACACTCTGTATCTCGTAAACTATACACAGAATTTTTGTGTGCCTATGGTAACTTTTGTTCAGGAAGCAAAGTTCAACAATATACTAAAAATTTACAAAATTTGACCGAAAGACTTTTTGCATAAGGAGTGTGCGTGGTCCTTTAATTATTATTTTAATCTCGTAGGTACTATGTCAAAAATGAAATATTCAATAAGTCAGTCACAGCGGATGCGGGTCCGGGTTTTCATACAGCTGAAAAGTGAATACGCCACCAAAAATCAATAAGTCGCCCCGGAGCACCACGGCAAATAATAACACTAGCCGTCCTTTACCCGCAGAGGCTATGCCTTTGGGTATACTCTACGAGTGTTTATGAGGGGGTCATATTATTATTATTATCATTCTCTACCTATATATCACTATATAATTTGATATCATTAACGAGACCCATTGCCTTTTTCAAAGAACAGAAAATAGCAGTTTGTGCACAGCTGCTCAGCAGAAACAAGCTATTTTGGCCACCTGGAGCACAGCACAGACTCCAGGAAGAATAAAATCGATTACTTAACTAAACAAATGATTCATGAAGTATCTGCATAAGGTGAAAACTTCGAATCTACTTTTGATTCCGTATATTTATTTGTTTTTATAACGTATTTTGCTCACTGTGTATGGCATTAAAAAAGAAAGTTAGGTTTCTTCTTGTGTGTTGGTTCTGTCCAGCTTCACACTCAACTAGTGTGCGCTAGATGGCGGAGCATGTCGGTTACCAGTTTTTTTGTTGTCTCAAAATGGTTATAATTGATATCAAGGACTCTGTATATCATGGGTGGATCTCGATTAAACATATAAAATAGAAATGTATCAGTAAAATTTCAAAATTTCTTGTAAACGTGCAGAATTTTATTAACAAAGTATATAAAGTATATTTTTTTTCAGTCAACGTCAGTCAATACATTGAATACCCGCCGCATAGTTCATGTTTTTGGTATAATAAATGTTTTGAGGTACATAGGTACTCTGAAAATAATTGTATTTATAGCAGAAAAAACAAGAGATATTATTGAATATATACTGCACTAACTGTTAATATTTTCGTAGAACGAACCTTATACTCCTACACGATTCTTGATACTTCAGATTGTATATGTATATTATTCTTAATTTAATGAATGAATACTTCACATATTCTGATAGTATTCGTATCGCACCCTTTACCTAATTTGTTGGCTAATTCGTTAAAATGGCTATTTCAGCTCAGGTAACGGTCTATGTTCATTCCTAAGAATTTTGTACTATGAGCAATTTAAAAAAAAAAAAATGCATTCAATGTAATATAACTTTGCTCTTACTGACCAGAATTTTTAGTTGTGAAAAGAACTACACTCGTTTTTCCTTCATTTACGAACTTTTTATTTTCCAAGAAACTGTTATTATTTTTTTTGAAAATTGAATCAGCATACAGTTACAGAGTTGGAATAGTATATTATGTATCTAGTAGTGAAAGCAATACATTCCCGGACGACAATGTAAATTGCATTGAAGTCTGGGAATGTGCTTTCACTACGAGGTACACATACTATTTTTCCTGTTCATAAAAATTTTTGATTGATGTCATTATTGTTGAGAGGCCGGCCAAAGTTTTCCCGGGTCGTTTTCGATACGGGAAAGTTCGTTGCTTAGCAATGGACTAAATACAAGATTAGCGTATTTTGGGGTCTGAAGTTGCTCAGAGAAAGTACGCATTCTTGAGCGATTTCAGAAAAACGCTTTTTCCTCCAACCCCTATAGAAAGTACACACTTTCCTCACTCAAATCAGGGAGGAAACTCCTGCCTATGAGAAAATTAACACTGAATCTCAATCCCAAATGGATAAGCTAACCAAATATCCAATAATTTATATCTCTAACAGAAAAAAAAAGGAAAATAACTTGCTTGAAAAAAAAAAACTTCAATATTTCCTTTCTCATGTAATATAGTCATGGCCTCTACGTCTGAAATTTCTTGAGTGATAGGTGACCATCGAAATATTAGAAATTATATACAAAAACTTCAAATTACTGATACAGATGATTTGTGTGAAGATATGATAATTGTTCATGGTCTACTCTTTACTCAAAGAGCACTCAGTTGTTTTTGGTGTTGTAATTTAGCTCTAGCAAAGATGTGTAAAAACCCTGGTGTATCGACTGATTCAATTTTGTTTTGATTATTTTGGAGACAAAACAAATGAATTAATGGTATGCTTCTGTAATTGGATCAAGACATGGCGTATTCATAAGATTCAGTCGTTGACAGTACTAAAGGTTACCTTCCATGTACCTAAATTTCAAGACTCCTATATAAAATGCATTATAGGTAATTCTAGTTAGCTGCATTTCAACAAAAAATTAATAGAGATTTTCTAAAATTGATATCATTAACAATTAATACTACCTAGGACAGTAGTTCCGTATATTTCACTTATTATGTTTCATAGTCGTACTCAATACTTGAAATTTCTATCCATGGCAACTTACCCTAAGAAGAAAACCGATGGTGGCGATACACGAAAGTATTGCGGATCATTCGGAAAGCATAACACTAATTCATTTGTTTTCGCATTAATCAAGTTGGCGAATGTCTCGCGTTTCATTCCATAGTTTTGCAGGTATGAGTCGCTACACCAGGGTTTTTAGGCATCTTAGCTTTAGCTAACGTTGATCCATTTTCTCTATTCTCAGATTTGCTTCCAAATTATAATCCTATCGCATTGACATCTCGCCGATATACATCTGATAATTCTAAATTCATTGATAATGAAGTCAAGAGATTATTGAAGTATAATCGAGCCAAGTATAACTCACCGTGGCGTGCACAAGTTTTAGTCATCTCAAGCGATACTCATAACGAGCGAATAGTAATTGATTATTCACAAACAATCAATAGGTTTACATTACTTGATGCTCATGCATTACCTCGAATAGAGGATATTGTTTATCAAATAGCTAAGTACGATCTATTCAGTACAATTATTGATCTTCGAAGTGCTTATCACTAGATTCCTAGCAGACAAAAAGAAAAAAAAGTTGAATAAATTGTAGAAAATGAACCAGAACTGAAATAGGTTCTCAACAACTTGACATTGACAACAATCAATAACAAAATCTCAACGGTGATCAGGCTGATATACAGTGTCCGGCATAAAGTTCGCAGCATATAGAAAACTTTTTTATTATTGATTTCTCAAAAAAATTATTCTTATTAAAAGCTCTGCTTCATCCCAAATCTAAATCGCAAACACTGGAATTGAATTTTTTACGAGGGAGATAAAAAAACATGCTTTGTTTTCAAAAAAATATGATCTCATTCCTTTATTTTTCACGGTAGAATTAAAAGTCAAGGGGAAATATTGTTCAGATTTGAATGTTGATCCAGAAATTCAAATCATAGCCAACTAAGATCAATTTAATTTTTCAACTTTTTTACCCATTTTCTCCTCATCGTCCTGTACGACATAAGGAATACTATTCTACACAGATGGTATATTCTTAGATCATTCTCTGGATGTTCTCTCCTTCCCCCGTGCCATCGGAAAATCACATTTATTGAAATATGTGACGGAATTTCGCAAAATACTTCAAATAGTATATGAAACTGAATAATCTCCAAGATATGATGCCAGAATGAAAATAATAGAATAATGTTCCATCAAAAAATGTTATTCGTTGTGTAAAAATTAATTAATTTTCATTCAGTTTTAATTACTTTTTGCAGCAAGATTTTGTGAAATTTCGTCACACATTTCAATTAATGTGATTTTCCGATTGAAGGAAGAAAGAAGAGAACATCCACAGAGTGATATCATCATATCTAACAATATACCATCCGTCTAGCAAAGTATAACTAATGTCGTACAGGGCGATTAGGAGAAAATAGGAAAAAAGTTGGAATATTTAATTGATCTTAGGTGACTATGATTTGAATTACTCGATCTACATTCGATTCTGAACTTTTACTTCTACCATGAAAACAAAGCATGTTTTTTAATCTCTCTCTTATAGGATCGTGAAAAATTCAATTCTGGTGTATGTTCTGGTGTAGTTTGGGATAAACCAGAGGTTTTCCATATGCTGCAAACTTTATGCCGGACACTGTATAACACATTGCTGAAAGATTCGCTTGAACTAGGAAAGTCAGCTTTACAGGTCTTACTATGTATAACACATTGCTGAAAGATTCGCTTGAACTAGGAAAGTCAGCTTTACAGGTCTTACTATGAAATTCCTAATTTACTTCGTATATTTAAAAACTCCAACAATGTTACAGAATATGCTATCCTGAGCTGAAGACAACTATCACTAATATGGTCCATGATCAAAACATTCACCCAAAACTTGGTTTTCTATTTCATGCTTGGAGCTACTAACGTTCTGTTTGCTTATCATGGTTTACAAGCTTTCCATGAAAATTATTTCCATACATGTATTTAGGTGTCAAATAATTTACTGAAGCTTTTTCAACTCATTCTGAAAAGAGCACTTCGTCTCACATGTAATACTTCTATCACGAACTCGCTCACCTTCTTTCATATAGAACTTATAGTCGACATGGTCGTAAGCACTGTTTGATGATGTTTTTTAAAATATTACAATATTACAAATTCCCATTTCAACGTATTATCCTTTTCATGTGAACCCGTAAAAAAATAACATCACCACGAGGAGAAAATTATATTGACCATGTACAACCAGTGTATGAAATATTTTCAACGTCTTTTCTGATGAGATATTGCCGTAACACTGATTTCTGAGCATCTAGTCTGTTTCATACTATTCATAGATGTTAAACTCATGACAAAAAAACTTACGTGAGACGCTGTTTCAAAAATTCTATCCAATCTTCCTGATGTAAGTATTGGTCCCTGTCCTGGTCGAATAACTTGAATAGCTGTTCCAAAAGCTCCTGTAAAAAAGAGAAAATTATTTTAATTGCCGGCCATTATACGCATGGGAACAGATTAACTGACAGCAAGAATGCTTCGAAACATTTTCAGAATGTTCACAATGTTCATTTATTCCACCATTTCATTGATTATATCGAAACACTCATGGATGCACCACATTTCATGCGAAGATAGTTGGTAGATGTATGATATAATAGATCGAAATTGAGTGTTTCTTACTTCAATGTAGAATATATGGTTTTCAAACAATTGTATTTTTTGATCTTTTCCCGTGATTCATCAATTTATAATCAAAGAAATCACACACATGTATCATATCTTTCTATCAAACGCTATGAGCAGATCAAAACTCGTTTATGTCTATCTTTTTAGCAAAGAATGATGGTATTTTGATGATCGATTCACACTTTTGAGACTGATATACCAATGTACTCATTATATTCCTATCAGGATTTTGTAGAATCTTTGGCAGCAAACTATTGTCTAGAGCTTCGATATGTTAGCTCGTGAGAGTATTGCTTTTTTCTAATAGAGCCAATTTTTAAAGAACAGCATAAGTTCATTATGGAAGGTGTGCGTTTGCTGAAGACACACACATATTTGCCCTAATGCACTAATGATTTATGGTACGAATCACAAATACTGACTTGAATTGATTTGGGCTAAACGTTTCATACGTTATGTACAACATCAATAATCCAGACTAACGTAGTATGAGGAATGTGTATAAAAATAAATTTTTAAATACATGTAATATCGCTAAAAACATCGCCGGCAATGTTACCAGATTTTATTAACAAACCACCCACTTCCAAAATTAATAGGCCAATCTACTTAAAGACACGAATAACATATAGAACATTGATTGAAAGTACAGATTTCTTTGGATTAAGCCAAAAAATCATGTCAAGAACATATAGAACCTTTCAACAGATAGTTCGTAGATGAAAACCCCCAACAAAATTTCTTTGTGGAATTATTTTAATAATAAATTTTTTAAAAAATGACCACTTTTTTACAAATATCTTAAAAGTAATGGAATTTTTTTTAGAGAATTGAAAAAACTGAAAAACATTTTTTTGTGACCAGAAAGCTTCAAAAATCTTCCGGACAATGATAGAAAATAACATGAAGTTCTACTGTAAGCAAGATGGTTTCTGTCCGATGTGTAGTTTTTGCAATCTAATTATTAAATATCTTATATTAAAGGTAATTTCGAAAGAATATTTTTTATATTGATTGAAAGTTTGATTTTGTGGAGGAAATTCGATTCTTGACATGATTTTTTGGGTTTATAACCTTCCACAATCTGAAAATGAAAAAATGTTAATCCAAAGAAATCTGTATAAGTGTAGAAGCGCAAATTAATTAATTTGCCCGATAAGTTACTGCGTTCACAAGACTGCTGTCTTGAAAGAAATTAATTTTTGTCAGTAACGTACCCTACACTGAATTTGCCTATCTGAAAAAATGAGATCGAATTAACAAAGAATACTTCTCTTTTTTCGAAAATTCTTGACGTTTCAGAGGCTGTATCTGCCTCCGAAATCATGCCAAGATTATTTTTTATCTTCAAAAATATCATATTTTTTAATAATTTATAAAAAAAGTATATTAGTTTCCATGTTGTTGATTCTACCTTTTCAGAAAATGCGGTGCTGCAGGTTTTTTTGGAGTTTCCTGCAGTTCTGAAAACAAAAAAAGCAAATAGGTTTTTGTTTTTTTAATATTAGTTTTAGTTTCGTTTTTAAATAAATACAGTTTTCTCCATTCAACATAGAAAAACTGCGTGTACTGAATGTTCGAATGATCGTCATAAGTATGGCTGAATGACTACTTTGAAAATACGACAAACGACAACAGTTTATATTTTATAGCTACATTTCTAACTCAGCAAGTTCTGATTTCCGTAATAATAATTGATGGAATATCCAATAAATTCTACCAAGTACTAGTACCGAACCGTAGGCGGAACATATCTTAGATAATTTCACTTGAGTGTTTTTTCTCGTACGTTCTAGAACCTTCCAAATACTCTGTTCTGGTTCATTCCACGATTTCCACGAATTTTCTAGTATTTCACAGAAATCTTGAGAATATTATAATATACCTAGGAAGCTTCGTTATCACGCCCTTCATCCTGTTCGCTGAACTTTCGAGAACTTTACTTGAGTATCTTTTCAGTACATTCTAGAACATTACGGACACTCTGTTTTAGCTTATTCCACGGAAATCTCGATGATAGAACTTTCTATAGAAGGTTCTGGAACATCCTATAACTTTCTTTTATATATTATAGAAATCTATTTCTTCTATTCTAGAGATTTCCAGAACGTTTCCTCACCACGCCCTCTCCTCGATGGCCGAACTTTTGAAAACTGCACTCACGGGCCTTTTTAGTATGTTATGAAACATTACGAAGACTAGTTTATTTCACGGAGATTTCTATGATACAAGAAAGAAAATTCTAGAATTCGAGGTGGTTTTTTCATATTCTAGAATATTCCAGAAAGTTACATCACCACGCTCTCTCTCTAGTGACCAAACTTTTGAAAACTCACTCGATTGTATTTTCAGTATGTTCTAGAACATTACGAAGACTGTGTTCCAGCTTATTCCACGAAGATCTAGAATTTTCTAGAGGTACTATATTCCAGGAATTTCATTTTTATATTCTAGAGATTCCCAGAAAGTTTTAAAACATTACTAAAGCTCTGTTCTAGTTTATTTCCACAGGGATCTCGAACTTTCTGGAACTTTCCAGAAACTTCAAGAATTTTCTTTCTTATATTATAGAAATATCTTTTTCATATTCCAGAATATTCCAGAAAGTTACAAGGCTCTCTCCCTGGTGACCAAACTTTTAGAAACTCACTTGATTGTATTTTCCAGTATGTTCTAGAACATCATGGAGAATCTGTTCTAGCCTATTCCACGAAGATCTAGAATTTTCTAGAAGTATATAGAAGTTTCCAGAAAGTTTTAAAACATTACTAAAGCTCTGTTCTAGTTTATTTCCACAGGGATCTCGAACTTTCTGGAACTTTCCAGAAACTTCAAGAATTTTCTTTCTTATATTATAGAAATATCTTTTTCATATTCCAGAATATTCCAAAAAGTTACAAGGCTCTCTCCCTGGTGACCAAACTTTTAGAAACTCACTTGATTGTATTTTCCAGTATGTTCTAGAACATCATGGAGAATCTGTTCTAGCCTATTCCACGAAGATCTAGAATTTTCTAGAAGTATATAGAAGTTTCCAGAACATTTTAGATTTTTCTTTCTCATATAAAAATTTCTTTTTTATATTCTAGTTGAGCTCAAAAAATGAAAATTTAGCGATCGGATGTATGCTAGGAATATGGAAAATTATAAAAAAAAAATTGTTTTTTTTTTCATCTCTCATTCATGGCATTTTAACACATTAACAGGTAGGAAAAATCTAATAGTTAAAAACCGCACGTCTTTATAGGGTTGAAATAATATATTTAATATAATTTTCAGTGGTTAAAATCCCTGAAACGAGAAAATTAGTCAGCAAAATATGTCATTATCTGACGGTCTATGAGACCACATTAGCTTGGCAAGCTGAAAGCAAATTCATCTATACCCATCGAGCGACTACGGTAGACCAGGGTGTTGAAGACACCATCCTCTGGCAGGCCATTATGAATCTAATCTCCTGAAGACTTCACAGGCTTCATCCAGTCCCATTCTGTTATGCAGACATTCCAAACTTGAAAGTCCATGGTCTCCATGTTATCTGTTTTCCGAGTTTTTACGTCGAGTTATTGAGCTCCCCTTCAGATCATTTCGCCATTTTAAAGGAGCAGAGTTGGATCAGAACGGCGAACGTACTTGTTGGAGCAACTTTGTTTTTCCCCGTGAAAGGCCTATTGGCCGCCACGTAGTCCACCACACACTGGATACGAAATGCCGGCACCGACTTGATTTAAGCGTCCATCTTTTGTATGTTTTGCTCATGTCTCTCAACTAAATGAGCATTATTCTTCCTCTTCGACAGAGTCTGAGCGAAGTCATACACAGGAGAGTTGATTTGCCAGATGTCAGCCTCTTCTGAACGATTTTCGTAAATATTCGAATCCACCAGTGCCAGTTGTTGTAGCTTGAAAATGCTCCAGAATTTGTGCTTTAATTAGGAGGTGTGACCACCTTTGGAGTTTTTTGGCCACAGCATTTGTTAAAATTGTTATTTCCGTCAATCGGCTGCACCCTTGGAGTAACCCTCAGAATTCGGCAAGATAGATATTTGTGAGACTTAGGGAAGACGCAAGGGATCGGTGACCGCGCTGGGATTCGCACCCACGCAGCTACCGTTGATTGGCTCACGAACCATAAACTCAGTATTTTGTATTTTCATATATTTGTCTTGATTCAAAAAGCAAACAGTATACGAACCAGAGAATATACGTTTTCCGTAAAAGCAAAACGGAAATGGTCTGCTATTGGGGGTTCAAACCCCCAAGGTTCAAGAAAAGCCATCGATCACATGAATGAATGGATATGCTGAAACTGTCAGATTGCATACGTAGGTGGACGGAACCACCTGTGAATGAGTCTTAACAAACATTTAATCAAACACGGCGTGAAAAATGACAACGATAGCGATTTTTCATTTTTCACAAGGACCACCCACCGGTTGCATTTCAAGAACAATTATTCCGATGGTATCAAAAGGCGGTAGGTCGGTGCATCATAAATCGCGATACGTTCTTTATTATCGCGCTTTATCAGATCCGCAGATGCAATCATTATCCGAAACCTTCTTATTATCAGATGGATCGGAGGATTACTAGAATTATATCGGTACATTTCGATCGTATAAATATTTCCTTATGATTTTAGTTCGAAACACAAACTTTAGTCGCTATTTTCCATCGTTCAAGATAACCTCTTGGGAGGTATTCATGTTGAAAACTAGAGAGAATTAAAGAAAATCAGTTATCTGAATGAAAATGCGAATTTTCACTTTCAGATTTTTTCTTTCCTTTTCAGTTAGAGTCTTTTCACAATATCTATCAGATGTAGTTCAATGTCCAGCGTGGCTTGTGCCGGGGAAGTAGTTGTTTTCTGTTAGATATTACAAATAAATCACATTTTTCATTTTTCAATTTTCATGGAGAATAATGTACCCATTTTCTTATGACTTATATAGACTTGTTCACAAGTTCAAAAACGTGTTGATTCTTGCTAATGTGAATTAGAATATGTGCGATGGCTTTTTGGTTTCATAATGACATGTAGAAAATGTGCAAAAGTAAACGAACGATTTCAAAAGTTATAAGTAAATAATCAAAGATTCCAAAAGAAACGGGCTATTTTTCTGCAAATAACTCGAAAACTATCAACAGGTTGAGAAATAAAAAAAAGTTTCTGAAAGAGGAGGGCATTTGCGAATAATAATCATTCAGATACTTGAACGAAAAACATTCCGCTGATTTTTCATAAAGTAAATTTATTGTTGATTAAGATTTTTTCAGAAGTTTTCATTTACATTCAACGAACAGGTTGAATAGGTGTTAAACAAAAGCCCCCAAAATTATTTCTCTTCGTGGAAACTTTTGCACAACTATACTCAATGGCACTTAATCTATTAACTATGAATTGTTTGACCAACAAAAAATTATTAAAAAAATTGATCCAATTTTTTTCATACCCCAAACAAAAAATGTATTGCATATATTTCAATTTGATTTTTTAACCAAATGTTTAAAAGAATGGATTCATTACATTATTGAAAAATATGTCATCATCAGTCATGAAATATTATGATTAAACGGTTATTTAATACACAAGGGAAACTAGTCATTTATAGTACTAGTGTGTTATGTTGAAAATAAGTCACGCGAGAAAGATTTATAACACGAGGTCGTTAGACCGAGTGGTATAAATTCTAAAGTGACTTAGGAAACATAACACACGAGTGGCATACAATGTTTTATCCAACACATGACAGTTATGACTCATTATTAATGTCATTTTAGACAAGTGAAGTATCAAATAACACACTAGTGAGTTATAATCCATAAGTCACTAGTGAGTTATGGATTATAACTCACTAGTGTGTTATTTGATAGTTTACTTGTCTAAAATGACATTAATAATGACAGTCATAACTGTCATGTGTTGGATAAAAGTATTTTTCTCGTGTATAAAAAACTATTTTTTTCTGTGACGGAAAAAACCACTATTCAATAGTGAAAACATATTCTAAAATCAAATTTCTACCTTTACCAATTGTATGTATAGCGCTAAAACAAAAATAATTTTCCTGTATTTAAGACAAAAATTTATTGGCATCTAATATGCTGGAGTTTAAGGGCATCGCAATTTACTCTTACTTCATATTCTCTTGTTTATGTTTGATATTTGACAATATTATAATTATTATGTGTTTTGTCATCCCATCCCATCCCATACCATCTCGAGTACTTTCAAATTTCGAGTAAAAATCGTGCCATCTCGAGTATAGGTAAAATTTTACCGGTTCCTGAGTTTCCTTGATAGGTAGTTTTTGGAAATTATAAATGACATGAACCAGAATTGTTTTCCTTATTGATTGCAAATTTCAAATTGCAAAATTTGTGTTCAATATTAGTAGTAGTAGTAATTGTACTTTTTCGACATGTATCGAATGGCCATTGACGGTGTTCAATATTATATTCTTGTTAAATGCGAAAAATAGAATTAAAGTGATCGAAAGCACAAGAGGAAGCCCTGTTCTTGTAAAGTCTGGTTTTCAGTACCTATTTGTTTGAATGCAAGAACGCTTATTCTACATTGTTATGGATTTGCCGAAATAGAAAGATGTGCAATGGAAGCATTACCACAGGAAAAAAAGGAGTAATTATTTAGTCTGTTATAACTAGAACGAACTAACTTAATGTAGACATTTGAGTGCGTAGGAACTAAATACTCACATTTTGTTAAAAGTAATTATACAGTATAATCGAAGCAGAACGAACTAACCTCACGTAGACATTAGAGTGCTTGGAAATTGAATACATAAATTTAGGAAGGAGTAATTATTTAGTATGATCGAACCAGAACGAACTAACTGTATGTAGATATTTGAGTGCGTGGAAACTGAATTAGCGAGATATATTATTTAAGAGGTCATTAGTATGGTGGTTTGAGTTTTCTATTATGTATGTATATCTTGAAAGGTACTCTTATTTAAGACGATACTCGAAATTAACCTAATAAACGTAGAAGGTAGAAGTTCACCTACACTCGAGACGGCACAGTTTTTACCTGAAATTGTGAAATACTTGAAATGGGAATAATACTCGAGACGGAATGATACCATTTTGCCAGAAGGAATTTTAATGATCTTCGAAGTAAAATTAACAATAATTTGGGAGTATTCTGTATATTTTGTGTGTGCCAATCGCGTTTGTATGGCTTTAAATTGTATTTTCTGTTTTACGGAATATGCTAGAGAGGAAAAATTGGGTAAAAAGTTTGATTAAAGCGTTTGTGTTCTTGTATTTCTACATGCTACGATTAAGCACTTAATAAGAAAATAACTATTTTCCAGGCATTTCCGATACAAAAATGTCGTTTCATAAATGTCCTAAATCATCAGTATTCTTTATGAATTTAACTTCACAGGATATACACTTCATAAGCATGATTATTTATTTGCTGAACAGAACCACAATAGTATATTTATTGTACAATGAGCATGAAATGGCACACATTTGATGCAAATTGTACACTATACTTTCTCTACTACCACCTGAGTCATAAACAAATCTGTAATATTTTTAATAACACATTTTATCATAAACTTTCCTGCCGTCATGATTCCCAAAATATATACAACCTAAAAAAGGAATTGAAGATACAAATATTGAAAACTATAATAAAAATCGAGCATCAATCGAATCCAAAAAAATAAAAAAAAATTGGGTAATGTGGAATTTAGAACACTCACCCCCACTATTATCCAAAACCTGAAAACCTGAAGGTTCCTTCACTCTTCACTCGCTGCTACGAGCTTACATAAGAGTATGGGAAATTAACTGCTATAGAAACTATTCGAAAATATAGAATTTGATTGTCATCAATCTTTATATTGAAATTAGCGATGTCAATGTCAAATCATTAGAACGTTGACAAACTTGATTCGATCTTATATTACTTATGATCATAAAAATGACAGTCTAGTAGTTCATAAAAGTCGTGGGAAATGAAATATCCTGTACTGAAATGATCATTACAGTACAGTTTGCGATGTAGAAATGAAATAGTTATTTACCTAACACGTGCGGAAAAAACATTTGTTTTTGTTCATCTTATTTATGAAAAAACAACTTTCAAAACGAAAAATAGTGCGGAAAAGTTACTTTCGATAAAGCGTATAAAATGGGCATATTTCCATGTGGTCGTAGAAAAAAAAAACAGTTTTTGTACTGGACTGAAAGAAAATTAACTAACGGAAACTAGAAAATAACGTTTGAATCAAGTCAATGACGACCCTCACGAACGACAATGAATTCTACAAATATTTGACGTCAAGTGACATTTATTCTCGTCATTTGATTCGTCGAAAAATGATTTCATTTCCTTGTAGGGAAAAACCAAGTGAAAGTTGCTTCCGAATAGAGCACTGTCAGTGACGTAATACGACAGTTGCGGAACAATGTCATAGAAGGACAAACGAACCAACCTGAACAAAAACAAACCCATTTTCCATAATGCTACGTGAATCTTTCTGGTCAATTTTCTGTGAAAAGTGATTTATAAAAATCGCAATTATCCACGAACACCCACAAAAAACGAATTTTCATTTCATCATATGTCAAATGTTTTGTTTGTCCCCCATGAGCGCCATGTTGTGACGTCAGCTGACTGCTCTATTCCCACACATGCGATATAGCCAAAATGCTTAAACGAAAAGGTCTATTCATAATAGGAATGAAGTTCGGGAAATCGACATTATTATTCCTCCACTGCTTTCAAAAAGTGTTTCATGCTTGAATAACGATTATATGTTGACAAAGTCCTTTGTTTTGATAAGATACCTAGATTTCCGTTTTAATGTACTTATTGACTGTCTGGACTCTATCTTGGATTTGGAATTTTTTCATGGTGTACTGTATTCTCTACTAGTCAAGTTCTTTCATTTGATACTGATATTGAGGGAGTTCAAATACAAATTGACCCGCCACTTTGAGTTTCATAAAACAAGACATAGGTATATGTCACCTACGCACCTTCAATTTGAGTTTGCGTGAACTATAACAGGCGCATTTTTCCACATTTTTTGAATTTTCTTCAGTTTTACACATCCAAAGACTCCGAAACATCCCATCCATGTTAGCCAAACAATGTTATTAACATGCTGCTAGCATATCTTGAAAGAATACACTTCACTCACAAGAAATTAACTATACTGAATTACCGCTTACCAAATTGGTTTTCTTCCGGATAATACAGAACGTGTGTATTCCAAGGAAGTTATTCAATAGATTATTATGGGTCGCTGCCTTGATCACGTCTCAGACCAAAACATTAACATTCTTCAGGGAAATAGTTATTGGTGATCGAACATGAAGCATGATAGAATAATATACTTTTTCATTCATCGAATCTATTCCTGTTTTCAACTATGGTATTTATATTTGAAATAATCATAGTTCTTCAGCCAAATTTTGTGAAAGGACTGACCAAGAATGTCTTGTAAGTGGTTCCAGCAATTTTTCTCAACCGATGTGGTATTGCATTTTTTCTACATATTTTATCGTGGGTAATACCACAAGAGCTCAGAATTAGCCGGACAATTTCACTCACTATATGAAAGTCGCGTCTCCTGCGATATGAGGACCAATCAGAATGGGATTTCGCGAAAGTACACGCTTCCTTTCGCTTCCTTTCTTTCCGATCCGGAAAGACCACGTCGTCAAGTCAACCACAAATATAAACAGCAATGATACATCTTGTAATCTAATATGACATAAACGTCAGGTTGACAGACTTCATGTTTTTATTCATTAGTTGCAACTATTGAAGAATTCACTTTGTTTACTCAATCAAATTTCAAATAATAACTTGGTTGGTTCGTGAAATTATCTCAATAAATACGACTCGTGCTCACAATACAATCGATAATTCTGTCATAAATCTTTAACTCGATCAAATTGCTTTGATCTCGTCCCTGCGGGACTCGTGGTGTTACCAAGCAATTTGATCTCGTTGATTTCTGACAGAATTATCGATAGTATTGCGACCACTCGTGGTATTACCCCCGATAATCCCATGAATAGAAAACTCAATTTAATTAAACTTTATTTAACAAGCTAAAAGAACAATAAGTGGAAGAATAATGTTTAGAAAGAACTAAATCGAAATATCGACATACTTACTGGAATATTATTTGCTGTTTAATTCTGTTTTTTAACATTTATAATAGTCAAACTGATCTTACGCGCAACGCTTGATAAACGAATTAAGGCCAAATCATAAATATATTTAAATATATTGAATAAATTATATTTAAACAATGGTTCAATACACTAAAATGCATAAGATCATTCATAAACGCCGTCGTCCATTCTGCTTTGCGTCGGTGCCAACGTCAAGCCCAACGGCGAACGGAACGTCAAGTTTATGAATCGGCCTTTATTTTACATGAGTGGGATTGTCCCGAATATTTTTGTAATCGCATATTATGATCAACAATCCACAAATCAAACAACGTACGGACTGCACTGTTCAATTTGATAAAATTATAATTTTTTGTATCCTGTGGCTAGCACCCGCCACTGTGTTTTGATGGGATATCAAAAAAACTCAGTTATAGCCTTACAACTTCTACATTTAATATTATATCATTGTATCTGCACTAACAACCATGATAAATGGCGAACAATTTATAATAATAATAGCTTTTATTGACAGACAAGATGATATCAGTGTATCTATCAAAATAGCCTCTTCAACTGTAGTGTATAACTGTACATTGGAATCTGATAATTGTTTTTGCTTTATTATTCAATTGCTTGTTGGGTTATTAGTAGTGACGATTTATACTTGAACATTCCGAAATATAAGATATATTGGTTATTTCATGGAATGAATGAATAATTGGAATTCCGAGTGATAAATACCAGAAGTGTGAAAATGTTTGATATTTTGAACTTTCTCAGTCAGGTTAAGTGGTAGAACAAATCAACGATATCACATCGTAGATTTTTACTTTGCCTTTTATGTCAATAATAGGATATATTATTCATGAAAATTGGACTCTGATTCCCAGCACGACAAATTGAGACTTATTATTATTATTATTATTATTTAAAATTTTTATTCCTGATTCCTGGGGAGGGATAGAATTCTATGAGTTTTGTCTCTTTCTCTCCCATGAATTCAACCATAATCCAAACACTTTGTTCAGAGCTTGGTAAAAACACATTTTGTCAGCGATTCACACATCTGAGTTTTATAGTATAATAGACAGACAGGCACATAAATAGCGTTTTTCTACAAACTTCAAAAAATGCCCAGTTTCGCGCATTGACAACAATATGCGAACTGACTATTTTTTTTTCATTTTCCTTCGTTACCATGACACCGTGCGCGAAGTAGTGTACGAAATACCTTTTTCCTACGAGCGTGCGGAAAAGTAACTTTTCTAACGCACATGGCAGGAAACCTGGGTTCGAATCCCGATTAATCCACATTTTCTAAATTTAGTTGCTATGTCTGCTATGCCATAAACTTGGAAACGGTTGCTATTAACAGACCCATAACGCCTGGGGCGTTATGGAGGGCATTATGAATCATAACACCCGCTAAATGTGTTTTCTGTTGTTCAATAAATTAATTACTCAGAAAAGTTTTATTTATAACTGTACATAAAAAAGGGACTAATTATTTTCTCTCAAATAGAAATTACAATTTTCAAATATTCCTGAAAAATTAGTACCAAGTTTGAAGTTCTGTGAGTTGACCGATGATGAACTCCTCAATGTGCATTCGGCTTTGTTCGGAACGTTAACATTTTCTTTTTCGGAAACGGAATGGGCAATCATTGTAGCAATTTTGTTCTTCAAGGAGATACTTTCTTCAATATAGCTCTCCGCAACCGTACTACTCTTCCATTTTCCATGTAATTTTAGTGTTTCAAAGGAAGCACCACCTTGAACAAGAAACGTTGACGACGTTCGACGTAGACAATGTCCGGTGTAACCTTTCGGGTTTTCCAAATTAAGGTATTTCGCTATGATAGAAGGAACACTTCCTATAGTATTTTTACCTATAGGTAACTCAATGCATTTTTTATTTCTGTAGGTTAAGAAAAAACCTACGTTGTTTACGTCCTTTTGGGCGTAGTGCAATGTACTTTTTAACTAAGTTCAAGGCTCCTACTTCGCTTTCTTCAACAATGGTGAAACTTTTTGAGGAAGGTCTTGGTTTCTGGTACCTTGATCAGTAAAACGGCTCCTCTGTCTTCAATGTCATCAATTGTCATCTTGACCATTTCATCACGTCTTAAGCCTCCAAATACGCCCATTACCAGAACAACTTTATGTAGCAGAAAAGTATCATCTTTTCTTATGAAAAGTAATACTTGTCCACCTTCCAACACCTTTGATTTTTTAGGAATGTATCCTTTTGAATTAACTTTCAGAAAGGCCATCAGTTGACTGAATGCTGATATATTAATGTTTTTTTAACAATCAATGTTGATTTCAACTGTGAGTGTTTGGTCCACAGACTATTTGCACTATATTTTTCAGACTGAAATAGTGTAAAATAAATAAAATATATTTATATTTTTCATGAGATAAACTCACCAGTTCCTGGAAGTATGCCATTAAGACAGGTTCATTTACGGTATTCACTCTGTTTTCATCTTTCCATTTCAAAAAATGGCCATACTCCTTGTCGTATAAGTATTTGGATTTCACAGGCAGTAAATTTCCTAACGCTTTTTCAGCTTTGAGCGTCACATTCTGTGGGATCTCCATAATTATTATGAACACAACCGTTTTTAGTTTCTTCTACTAACAAGCTTGTCAATTCTTAGAAAAATTTTATTTTATTAAATAAACAACAACAATTGCATAGAAGCGCACTTGTGCTCAGTTGCCGAACATCGCAGTACCTAAATACTATGAGAAGGAATTTATGAAGTAAACAACGTCGTTTAAGATATTTTTTTCGTGAAAAATAAAATCTTGTGTGCATCACGAGCATTACTAGATCCTAACGCCCATCGGGTAACATTCATCCCTCCGGCCAAAGGATCTATATAACGCACTTGGTACATAAATAGCTATTTTGTAGTTTATAACATTTATATTATCGTTCCTGATTAAGGAGAAATTTCAACAATAAAGTCGGAATGATTATATTTCGACATAAACGTCGTAATTTTTTCTATAAATTCGACTTTAAACGATGAAAAAAAAAAAAACTATTTTTGTCCCTTCTGCGCTTTCGTTAGTTTGACTTCTATACTCACTGAATATTCACTGATAGGTTGAAATCAAATTGTCTTTCATGTCTGACAAGTCAGTCAAAAAACACAAGCTGTATGTAAATCGGAGCATTTCGCATTTCAAAGAAATATTTAGACGTCATAAATTTCGAGGTGGGCAATCAAGTTGGGGCTCCAACTGAGTACTTTCACCAACATTATTGGCCGCCCTCCACTTATGCCAGTCACGTAGGAACCACCACGGGATAACTCGGTACCGCTGCGTGGTACCAAGCTACCAGTTGTGCAACATTATCGAAACTGGTTCAGTATTCAGTGCTCGAGAGAATCTCGAGAGGTGAAGTCGTTATGGCCATTTTTTATATGACGAACTATTTACGAGAGTTAAGTTTCTTGCGATTATAATTTTTTTTAACGCATTTGACATGCAACAGAGTCGGTGTAGAAACTCCCTACACAGTTATCCGGCATGCAAATGTTCTTTCATAAACCATTAGTAGAGGGTCCTATATATCATAAAACAACAATAATCCCTTTTGGAGGGACATGGCTCCACCCATAAAAACAACCTCTGATTTCGTTGAAAGTACTATTATAGTTATTTATAATACAAGTGTTAAAAGTGGCATTTTATTTTGCGAGTGAGAAATATTGCGAAACGAGCGTTAGCAAGTGGAGCAACCCCACGAGCAAAATAAAATAATTTTCAACAAATGAATCATAGAATATTTTTTGACACGGAACTATAATTAAAAATATTCAGACGAAATTTCAACGCACTCAGTATTACTATTTTACTTTTAACACTGGTGATTCACTTTTCGCACTGATGATTCACTTAGCATTTTTGTTCAGTGCCAAAATGGTTATTTATGATACAAGCGTTAAATTGGCATTATATTTTGTGAGTGGGGAATATTGCGAAACGAGCGTTAACGAGTGGAGCAACCCCATAAGCGAAATTAAATCACTTCTAACAAATGTATCATACACAATTTTTTGTACAACAGTTACTGCTAGTAAGAAAAAAAAAATTTCATAAGATCGATAGATTCGACACACGATCTTTGGATTACAAGGAAGGGGCAGGCAGAGGCTCCAACAACATACACCAATTTATAAATATCTAAATATCATCATCAAGTGATGAAAGACCTTCTACAGTTGGACTGAATACTATTTCGTTATCAACTTCACAGGGAATTAATATCATCAATTGCACAAACTGCCAAATACACGTGAACATTTATAAATAATTGCTTCTAAGTAGGTGTTCTGATTATTATAATATCTAATCAAAGTGTTTCTATTAGAGGGATTCATATTACTGAGTATCCATCATCTCATTTATCCTTTCACTTCCAACACAAGTATTAAAAGTGATTTTGGGTCAGTTTTTAGTTCATATGTCAATGAATTAAAAATTTTACTACACATGAACTAAAAACTGACGTTTTCACAAAATCACTTTTAACACTAGTGTTAAAAATACAGACCACACAACAACTTATGAATTGCACGCGCAAGAAATGTCTACAAAGCTTTCTCATTCTACAGCAGACCATTGTGGAATTAGACGGTTTACTAAAAATAATTGAGATTTTTTTGTGATACTTGTGGTATGTCGTGTGTTCTTGAACACTAGTTCTGATTCTCTACAAGGGAATATCATTTGTTTTTATTATTGTGACATTAATTACCTATGCCATCAGCTTTCCATAATACTTAACACATAATCCGTTCAAAATTCTGACGGACAGCGGCTTGCAATAAAAAGAAGAAGAAGAAAATGAGACAAAATAGTACATTACTATAAAATTTGATTTTTCTTCGAAAATATGAATATTCATAAAATCTGTAGTTCAATGTCCAGCGTGGCTTTAGCTGAGGAAGTAGTTGTTTTCTTGTAATATCTAACATTACAAATAAATCACATTTTTCAATTTTCATGGAGAATGTTCCCCTATAAAATTTGTTTTACTGTATTGGTTTACTTACTATAATATATTATGTATTACTATAATAGTTATTTACCTAACAAGTGCGGAAAGTAGTACTTTTCCAAACAAGACGGCAGTTGCACGAACTACGCGGAGCCGAGTTCGAGCAAGCCGTTAAGGGCGGAAAAGACATTTTCCGTAAGAGTTAGGTACAATATTTTTCCTACGAGTGCTTTTGACCCTTATTTATGAAAAAACAAGGTTTTTAATAAACACGTTTTTATAATAATGCTACAAAATGACTAATAAGACGGAATAGTTACATAGATCATTTAGTTAGTCCTAAATATCATCATTTTCAAAAATACAAAAATCGTGCGGAAAAGTAAAAATCGTACGGAAAAGTAAAAATCGTGCGGAAAAGTAACTTTTCCGAACGATTTTAAATCGTACGGAAAAGTACAACTTTCAAAACAAAAAATCGTGCGGAAAAGTAACTTTTCGTAGGAAAAATTTGTTTGCAAACGATATAACTGAAATTTGAAACGTGCCTTACTTTTAGTAAAGTATAAAAAATAACACAATATGAACTCGTGAAATATGTTGATTTCCCCATAATTCTATTTTGGTAAATAATTTTCATTTGAATTGTCGGTTTCAGAATTTTCATTCAAATTAATGCATGCATGCATCTTCATTCAATAAACAGAGACGCTTGCAGTGGTTTTCTTTCCTCTTTCGGCGAAACTCCTAACAAAAAAGAATAAATTTTGTCAAGTCACAGTTTATTAATGGCGAAGTCAAAAACGAAGCGGTACGTTTCGGAAGAGACCAAAAGATGCCGGGCGTATAATTTAATTGAAAACGCAATTACGAAGTGTTTACAATGTTGGTAGCCATGACATGACATGTCCTCGTAAATAACTGCCTCTCTTCTGGCATTAATGGGGTGATCTTGTGGTACCCCATTGTGATGTCACTGCTGAATATTTGTGAAGATTCTATGCGAACGAAAAATATATTAGATCAATCTATTACAAAAATGTGTTTTTTTATGAGTTAGTTTCCTGCAAAAATTCTTCATATTTCTAGTGGTCTAGTAGTTCAATGATAACCAGAATTTTGTTCGTGATATTCTATGTCAAACTCCGGTTTTACAAAAAAACTGGCCAATGCAAAATGATCGATAGAAAAAAGCTTTTTATAATCCTGTAAATTTGTTTTTTCAACGAAATAATTTTGCCAATCAGTAATTTAACGATAAAAATTGAATTGAAAATTGATTTGATGGTGAGACCGTGTTGAAAATACTGAACAATTATAATAATCCAGTCAAATCGTCTCCGAGGGTGCCTGTTTCAGGAAAAACTAAAGTAGTATTTTTCTCACTCGTTCTATATGTTTTTTTGGGGTGCTGAATCTGATTTTTTTTACTACTTCTCACGGATGTGGCTTCACAAAAAAATCGCAAAAAACCTCGAAATTTTCGACTTTTTCCAGTTTTTCCCTGAAAACTATTGATTCGGTCTTTATTGTCGCTACTTATAATAATAATACTAATGATGGTACTCGCTCATAACACTCGTAGAGTGTACCCAAAGGCATAGCCTGTGCGGGTAGAAGACGGCTGTATGGACCAGACTATCACTGATGTGATATAGGAGTTTGACTATCACGACAGAAAATTAGACTTGACAGAAGAAAATAAAACGTCAGTTTCTCAGTTTTCAAAAATTGTAATTTGAATTTTAAATTGAAATACAATATTCGTATGGCCTGACTATCACTGATGTGATATAGGCATCTGACTATCACGACAGAAAACTAGACATTCAATTCTCTTTACAACCATCTGAATATTTTTGAATTTGATTCATAAATTTTTTTCCAATTTCGATTTTTATGCCTTTCGAAATTTTTAAGTTAATGAGCCCCCCGCGCCATCTGTCAAGTAATTGCAATGTTTCTTCTCGCAAAAAGTAGTTTCGGTATTACCTTTCAAAAAAATTTTGGTTTAATTTTTTTACACAAACCGTTCAGATTTATCGAGGTATGAGTAGTATTCAGATCCGCATTTGAATCTGATATTTCGAATTTGAATTGCAAAAAAAAATATTAACAAAATTCAAAAAAACTTAGATGATTGTAAAGAGAATGGAATTTCCTTCTCGACGATGTGCCACTCGACCCTCCATGCTATTTAAAAATTTTGTGTTGATGTGCCCCCCGCCCCCCTCTCGGGCAATCACCATTTTTTTAATTTCAAAAAGTAGTATTGGTGAAACCCTCGAAACAGTTTTTTTTCATGTTTCTACGTGGAACCGTTCAAAAGTTAACAGCCGCACTGTATGTAGATTATTAAAAAGTTCCAGTCTTCGACGCTAAGCGGTTGGAGGTCCTGGTTGCTCTTCTGGAATATGAAAAGAAAATTAATAGATAGCAATGATACTATACAATGAAATGTTGCATTTTTTCAGTACGAATACAGTGAATTCAATTATGTATTCATAGTCTTTCACCTGCAACCACCTGGGGAATGCACGTCAATTGAAAAATTAAAGGAAACATGGTGGTGTTGGGGAAGCTGCATGAGAATTAGTGGGCACGCCCGTACTTAGAGGTAGACATGTGAGTAACAATATTTGATGTCAAACTTTCCATACTATGATGTGTATGCAGATGTGTATAATAAAATCATTTCTTTCAAATGCTAATATAGGATTTTATTTGTGTAGGTTAAAAACTACTATCTATAATGAAATACAAAACATGAAAAGAACTACTTATTTTTGTTTCCTAATTATTTTTTTACGAATAGATGTTGAAAGATTCAATACAAATGTATGGTATAGGATGGAGATTATCTTCATAAAAAAATAAATAGGAAACACAAATAAGCAGTCCTTTTCATGTTCTGTATTTCAATATAGATAGTAGTTTCCAACCTACACAAAAAATCCTGTGTTAAAGCGTTTAAAAGAAATGAGCTTATTGATGTTGAAAAACAAAAACTGGGAATATTGTTGTATGCTATTGTTTCATCTTCCATAGCACACTTTTATGAAAATATTTGGTTCCGAGGGAAATACAAAAAATAGTTTTTTAAAAATCTAGTATCTAGTATCAGTAGTTTGTGAATTGGAAGTATGATTGTGATATATCATTGGGAAGGTAATTTTTACCGAATCGTAATTTACAAAAAAAAATGGTAGTTTCCATTTGAACTAAAAAAATTGGATGTGCTTCCGGTCAAAAAGAAATTGTCATCTTTGGTCTGATACTTGCCAAATTGTATATTCATGACATCTATACAATATAACAACGAAGATTAAGAGGTAAATTGGTTCTGGCTCACCCGGTATATTCTTTTGAATTTGAACCAGTAGCAAAAATTTTCCATTTTCGAATGTTTTAAGATGTATAATAAAACTGTAGCAACATTCGAAAGCAAACGATCAAGAGTGTATATTCTGTTGAATCCCTCTCCATGAATTGAAAAATAAAATATATATTATGGTTATGGCCATGTCAATAATCTATTCGTTCATTTTATATGTTTGTTTCACACAGAACGACTCCGTATATTATCAGTAATAAATTACGACATAAATTCCTTTTTTATAGTGCAAATTTTATGACAAAAATATGTCGATTAATGCAGAACAAGGAAATAAAAATACAATTTTAGTTTCCAATGCGAAAATAAAAAAATGAATTGCTCTGGTTCTGCTAAATAATTGCGACCACACTCAATTCTGATAATATTATAATCCATTGGCGTAGATATTATTTTAAATGCCAGACAATAAAATTGCCTACATTTTCAACATTTGCAAGTATCGGCATGATCAGTTTTGTGAATTTATTGATATTAATGATGATGTTCAAATGATTGTTTTCAAGTGACCATAAAATATCAAGAATTGTGAAATCAGGTGATCTCGCTGACTACTTTATTGAACTTTTTCTAATCAAAAGTCGAAGAATTATAAAATGCGCTAACAGAGTCGAGGTGGCCATTGGACTCGTTCTCTCGAAAAAAGCGTTATCTTAATAGAGATTTTGAATGTGAAGTTTAAGTGGAGCTTCACCTAGGTTTTCTGGTACTTTAATTGAGAAAACTGGAAAACAAAAATTTTTGATAAAACGTGATTCGGAATTGTCAATTCAATTCTTATTGTGGATTATTATTATTGTGGATTATTTTCACAAAATATGTACAAGACGCACAGAAAAGGTTTATTTTTAAAAATTATTTTGACGACTTCTTGGTAATCTAGTTGGAATACAATTCCCAAAAATCCTCTTTGTAATTGAAACACCCTTGTGCATGAGACATGACATGAAATAGAAACAACTTTTTTTTTACAATTTTTTGATATTCAAACAAATAAGCCTATTTTCAGCGATTACTTTGATTAAAAAAATTCTTTTTCCCATATGATGCCAACTCTTTGAAGGACACTGTATAATCGATTTTAAACTAACTTCATCAATCATCTCAGAACGGTATGGCAATGTGATATTACTGTACTGTATGATAAAATAATAAAAAAAAAATAAATATATTATAGTTCGAAAACTAGAAACACCCTTTTTCAATTATAGGAAATAAAAAGAAAAAAATATCCTACTATTGAAAAAGCGTGGGGTGCTTTACCTACACATTCATTTTCTTAATCACAGCATTAATGAATAACTATAGTGATAAAAAAACTGACAACTGATATCAGCACCCCACGCTTTTTCAACATTGAACTTAATATTTGAAGATTATCCTTCCCTTCTTAATTCATATTTACTGTAAAATCGATTTTTTTTATTAATATTTTTCGGTTATTTGTGTTCTAATAAATGACCTAAAAATATCAAACCTATACTTATTGAATTTGAACCAATGCAATATCTAACGTTTCTTGTTATAGAAAATTATAATAAATGAGGCCTGAAGAGCAGTATTCATATAGTCTGTTTCTGTATGCATAATACATCTTAAACTTGGTCGAATATCCCATATCATTATAACGAGAGTCACGTAAAACGACCACATTTCGAAACAAAATCGACTAGTAAAAAAAGAATTCGATTCAAAATGTTTTTCAACGAAAACCTGTCAGGATTATATGACGTTAATATCCTAAAAAAATGTTTGTGCTCTATATTTTAGCATAAAATTGCATATAATTCAGAGAGCGTTTCATTCATTATTCCTGTCGACTCATTCAACTTATGTAAATTAGTACACATACTTACTAAAATATGCTGAGTATATTTATTAGCGTGTTCTGTTCTGAATATCATGAATATGAAAGAATTGTGTCGACGCGTATTGAATTTTGCACGGTACTTTGCAACTCAGTGACGTGTATCTTAACTTAATTTCACGGGTAAATCGAGATTATCCAGAAAGAGAACAACTATTGGTATTACGCCGGTTCCATCCAGTCCACTAAAAAAAAAAAATTACAAATCGAAAAAATTGACAGTACTGGAAGTTCGGGTTGAAACGCGCCTGGAATTATTAGAAATTCGACGTTTCGGCTCCGATTTTGTAGCCATTTTCAGGTGTTGAAAAGGGATAAAAAGGTGGGGAAACGTGATTCTACACTGAGATCTCAATCTGCCTAATCACAATCTAAGTAGTTTAAAAAAAAATACTCACCTGCCTCCGTGAACGCTAGATAAACAAGACGTAGGAATTCTGAAAAATTTCAATTGAAAAACTACATAAAGATTATGAGAAACATCGGACAGTCGCATAATTTTCTTAGCTCGGTCTGTATATGTCCATTAAGATAGGGTGCGTGTGGATGGCAAAGAATATCAAACATATGTATGTCATTATCGTACCAACTAAATTAAAATAAATGTAGAAAATCTCTCATAAACAAGCTTTTATCAATAAACTATTGAACTAAAATTGAAAAATAATATTTAATGTATGAAAACAAATAACCTTCAAAATTTGAATTATTTTCTTGAAAGCTTGGGACGTGAAATGCCATTACACTTTTAAGCTTTTAAGAAAATCTTCGAATTTTCAAAGACTTTTTGTTTTCATATGAATTTTCACCCAAATATAATATTAATCAACACAAAATGTAATCTTCTAGAACTTTGAATATTGTTTAAAAATTGCTGAAATGCACCTTTTTGATGTTATTCAAACAAAAGGTGAAATCGATCCATTTTTTTCAAGTTTTTTTTTTTAAGATGGCCACCAGAGCTCACTCTGTGGAAGGAGGAAAACTCGATATGTTCATACCAGACAAATTTTGTATAGGATTCAAACAATTCTCAGCTGTCTTCCACTTGCAAAATACCAGATGACTAGGCTATAGCCCCCCCACGGGGGAGAGAAGTGTCCAATGGGCGGACCATCCTGGAATGAATATTCCCGAAACAATAATAATCTCGCAGGTTCCTTGACTTCATGGGACTGACTAATAATCCGTTCGGGAATGAATGATTACTTTCACTGACAGAACAATTAAATGATAATGTTCATAGTTCTTGATGAATTTGTAAAACTTCTTAGTGAGCGTACTTAACTCTCTCTGTCAACTCACCCATAATGCAATTTGACACTGTGCATTGTATGTAAATTTTTTAATTCGATGGGTGGGACAATATTGTGTATCATTGTTAATCTTCAGCATAACTGAACTTGACATGTAGATAAGAATCTGAACAATGAGTTGTTCGGTTTTGATTTGTATGGACGTGAAAAATGAGTTTAGAATTTGTCCGGTCACAAAAATTTGCCATCATTCACGGTTTGGTAGGTATATGAGGAAATGAGCGAGTTGTTTAATATTTTTTTTCTACATTCATGCAAAAAGCAAAACTTTCTTGAACTATATTTAGTGGAAAAAGAAGTACTTTATTGCACTAGTGCAATAAAGTTTTTATTGCACTCATCTGTCATTCTACTTCAACGTGCTGTCATCATGACAAACATAAACGTTCAAACCCACTACATATTTAGTAGATATTGTGTGAGATTGGCAATACGTTTTAAACAGTTACAAATTGTATATTATTTTGTATTAATGTTAACAGTCAGAGTTAAACAATCAATGTCTTCCCGAGAATAACTCCATAATCAAAACTGATCCGCTTTGTTCTAAACCGTCTACCTGCATAGAGCAAACTGTCTGTACTATGACCACACCTCGTGATAACATACGCGCTCACGGTTACTATGATTTTGATTTTTATAATGCATCTGTAGTTACAGAAACGTCAGTCAAAAATTAATTCTGACAATTACAGAATTGAAAGTTTCAAAATGAGTAATAATAATAATGGAAAAATAGATGATTGTGTTTGTTTCAATGCAATTTGATAGTAATAATTAATTATTTGAGTTACGATTTTTATTTTCCTACACCTAGTGCCGCACCTTAATAATTAATTTTTGCTTTTTGCATGAACGTAGAAAAAATGTTGTTTGTAACTCGTACAAAAATTGTTTATTGCACTCGACGTGTTGTCCAACTCGGCCTAACGGCAAGAAAATACAACTCGTCCTGCGGACTCGTTGTATTTTCAGCTTTGGGATTGCAATTCATTAATATTCCAAAAAATTGTCGGTAATAATCATACCACTTATTATATTACCTCTGAAAATATTTTTGTCAAACAAGCCGATAATGATGCTTATATCTGATAATTGGAACAGCTCAACTTGACAAATATAACTATTATTATTATAGTGAAGAAGTTGATTTACTGGTATTACTTACTGCTCGAACTCCAACGAAGAAAATTATTTATTTTTCATATGTTCATTAAAAGTTTATCTGCTTTTGCAAATAGTCAAAATCATATACCTAATATTTTTACATGCAATAACTGGCTGCGATGTGACAACTCTACTCCACAAGATGTAATCACCAATGGAACTCGCTGTCTTATTTCTATTTATGGAACTCAAAAAAAATTACCTGCTTAGATACGTTTCGTTGCGTATGTTTTGTAAAATATACTAGTAAGCAAAATCGAGTGCATTTGGTTTTTCTTCCTCCAACCTCTGCTTCTATTTCGGGAATATTATCAAGTTCACGTTTGGCTGGGTTATTAACTAGACCCAAAAGCTTTGAGTTGTTCGACAATACGTTGGAAACAATTCAGACGTTACTCCCACTTGGACCGGAAAAACTCCTGAACACAAATTTTTGCAATTGTAAAAAGGAATGTAATGCGAAAAAAACTGGATTGTTTTGTTCATTAGCATATACCAGTTGTCAAGGCCAGTCATGCTCCAATGTTGATTCGCCATCGGAAAATTGTTCACACGATACAAGCGAGGAGACATTTGATTCATCGCTGTTAGGGCAAATTACTAGGGAAGAATCTCGGAGTGGGCGTCATCTACTTTTAATCGTACGAAATACTCGTGGCGTGACCAACAAACTGATCGTGTGTGCTTATATGGCTGAAATGTGATCTTTTTATGTTAGTTTAGGTCATTTATGTATCGAAAGTGATATATTTGGATAGTGGATGGACAATTATGGACAAAAAATAAATAATGTTATTTGCAGGTTATGAATTGATTCCTGCAGAATTTGATCACACCCCGATCCGACATTTTGTCATTCGTAGCGCCATCTCGCGATATGTGATTTTTCCCTCTTGAAGGAAGAAGAAGAAGATGAAGACCAAGAAGAAGAGAAACAAGAAGAACAAGAACATGAGGAAGCAGAAGTATTAGATGATTACGAATAACTTTCCCCAATTTCTTAAAATTCATACCGCTTTCATCATTTCCAATAGCACCATTTTTTATTATCAAATATTATTGAATTGAACAGGATCGCAGCAGATCGTGGGATCCAGGGAAATCACTTAAAAAAACACGCCAAGTACACTGTCACAGGAGACGTACAAACGTGTATGTATATTATGAAGAATACAATATTTTCAACATTTTGAGTTGTTACATTATGTTATATAAGGATAATCATCGATTCAAGAATACACGCACATAAGTGGACACAATGATAAGCAGTGACGACAGTAACTTACCCTGTAGAATATTTCTTGACACTTTGGAATTAACAGGCGTGTCCGTAAACTGAAGCTGCAGGTTGGCGTACCAGCTCTGCTAGTGCATAATATTGGTGCACCTAGGTTGTGTATTCGCACAAGCATATGTATCACATATATAGTTGGGGAGGAATATCATAAAGACTACAATTCTTACCGGAGCTGCTGAGCAGCTAAAGGAGAGAGCGTGTTGATTCACCGAATTCCAGTTATCCCAAGTAATTCACATAGATTGAATAATATATAAATAAAACCCCACGCGCAATTTATGATTTTTGTGGATGGCTTCATTTATTTAACAGCAGCGTTGTCTGTAACTTGTTATCAAATTTGACGATTCTACCATATTAAAAACCTATGGGTGAAATTTTTCATACTTACAATAAATTGTTTTTATTACTCACGCATTTTTCATTTATTTCTATGTAAGAAGTCACGGGCAGAAGCATTATGTATAGTTACTACTAAATTGATGGAATATTTTATCAATATCTGGTTGAATTAATTTGAGAATTCGTTAGGAATAATCATAATATGTCTGATTTCTGATGAGGATTAATCACTATATGCCATTGCTATGCAATCAATTGGGAAATAGTTACATTCCGAAAAATCAAACGAAGTATTTAACAAAATTTACACAGTTTTATGGAGTTTGGAACGTGGATGTTCGAGAATTACCTATAATGGATAAAATATCTTTTTACATCTAACCGACATTTCTTCAATTTCTTTGCCAATTATATTATGATTGTGAGATGTTTTCTCCTATTTCTGAGTTTGCATTGAATTGGAAACGTCAAGAACATTTTAGACCAAGAGCCCGTTTCACTATTTTTGGTAGTGATAAGTTTACGCCTATCGACCACTGAAACTTGTATTATCGATGTCGACGATGCTGAGATTCACGCCATACATGATTTCCGGGGCGAAGTTAGGGTAGGGGGCTTACCGATCTGTTTAAAAAAAGTGAGCAAAATTATTCGTAAGTATACGACTGAGAATATTGAGAACGCACGCGATATTTTTACGGACTTGTGCATAAAAGTATCACTTTACGCACTGTCGTAGAAACAGTTCATTTTTCATTCTGACAACTTTGGTGGGAAAAATAGAAATCACTTTATTTTTTCAATGTATGACAGCAGATATCATCCATCGTTTTTCCAGAGAAGAGATACACTCAGAACGAGGGAAAAACCATGCATGCTGTAATAGAAAACGCAAAAATACGGCAATCCGCTATCTATACACCACATCAATGGGTAACTCCGATTTGTATGGCAAACTCATTAGGGAAACCATACAGTATGATACAAATTGAAAATTTTATAATAATGGGAGCAAAGTGACAATCAGAAAAATAATATAAATCAGTTTCAGTAATTCAATACCAGCCATAGTTTCTCTCAGAATTTCTGTTGGGAAGAAAAAATACTAAGCTATGATACACCCAAACATATATTGAAAATTTTACAAATAATACATAATAATAATATTTTTGATGTTATTATCATCATATAATGAGAATTCGCCCTGAAATTGAGCTTCTGAGTAATTTTAAGAATCATTGAGAAACTGTTTTAGATGATCACGCAAATATTCACTTTCTTTTTTCTACAAACTACCATTTCTGTGTTACTATAATTCCCGTTGGGAGAGTTGATATGAGAATTTCTCAAACCAACTAACTCAGTGTAACAGAGAAAATGAATTTATTCCACTGTATCTCTCAGATCACCTCTTCGGCCTATAAATTGTTGTAGTTCACGTTAATTACAAGTAGTCGTTTTTTTATCGTTCCATATTTAATTAAATTCGGAGAGCCGCTTGTCTTGATGTAGGCAATTTAATTCACAGCCTCAATACTGAAACATATGTTATGACTTTCAGATAAATTAGATTAACATACGTGATCAACGATTGCAGATTTCTTGTTGAAATTCTCAGCGGCGAATTTATTGGCATATGTTTCGTGGAAGATACAGGTTTGCATGAGGAGCATGGGCTCCAAATATCATGAAATATGAATTGAAAATGTGCTATGGGATAAGTTATTCGTAACAAAACACAATGAAAATGAGAACGAATCCCGAAAAGTCTGACAGAGAGTATCCTATTTTGGCGAAGTAAAAATATGTATGATACTCTCCGACAGAAAATCAGCAAATGACACTGTCCACCATTCCGTTTGTTATTAAATTACAAGCTTTTATTTAACTTGCATTGTTCATTTTTTGGACGTTCGGGTGAAATCATTAAAGTGAGTTTTGATCCACTTCTAGAAGTCCGATTGGCTTGAAATTTGGTTCATAATTCCTGAGACCATTAAATATATAGAAAAAAAATGGCGGCTCCGAAATGGCAGACGATTTTTTATGGCAATGGTCAATTCTAATCAAAATTGGTACAAGAAAGTTTTCGGTGCAGAAGTCCGGGAATCTATTGTCAAAATTATCAATTCATAAGGTGGTGGCTCAAAGATGGCAGACTAGGTTTGTGATTATGAATCGGTTCCATAAAAAATTGATATATGTGGGAATTAAGTCAGAGATTTTGATTTTTTTTCATTGAAATTCATATGGCGCACGAGTTCTATAATTGTGGTCCGATTCTATTCAAAAATTTCTATTCAAAACTGGTATCTGAAAGTTTTTGAATTTGAATTTGAGTTCATGAATTTAAGATGGCGGCTCCAAGATGACAAACTAGTTTTGTGATTATGAACCGATTCCATAGAAAATTCAGTTCTGTTTATCCTTTTTGACGTCCCATTTTGTTGAGGTGAATATAGAATGGTGCGTTTCATTTTTATTTCCCCTTTTCGACAAAAACTTTTGAAACTGAAACTGTATTCACCTCCATTGTCACATCTTATTCTTATATTATTATATTCCTAAAATATAATTCATAAAATTGTGTTCAGCTCCATTCTTCAATTGGGAAAAATCATTAATCATAGTTTGAAAGTGGTGCTCTCAGTTCATAGTTTCTGGATTTATTGGCCCACATACAAAACTATGTGGAGAAGTTCACCAATACTTTCAAACTTTGGGTTACCAACAGTTTTGAAAGGTAGTCTAATGGCTTTTTCTTTCATACACGAATCACAGTTCTATTTAAAAAAAAGCAGTTTCATTACTGTCAACCTATTTCTGTTCAAATGGCCTAATCTTTTATGCTAAAAAGGTCACCGTCTGTATTCAATAAAAAATCTATCACGTATAATCGTCCAAGCTTTCTGCTTCTGAAATTATATCATCTACATACTATATTAACGTGGCTTACACCAAAAACGAACTGTTTTCCAGCTTCTATCAATTTTCCCACTGTCAAGAGGCTGTGAGTTAATGTAAGTATTAAAATTGTTTCTACTGGTATTTTCCTACCATATCGGTATACTTCAAGGGTGCTTTTCTTACTTTTTATTTAAAATTATCAATATCAACCATAGATTTTTCCTTATCACCTGTATCAATCATAAATGTGATGGATTTTTCGTGGGAGTTATTTATTTGTTCTCTATTATATGCAAATGAAGGATATTTCATAAAATGCATCATTTATGGAATACTTTGCTCTTTGTTTATCATAAATGTATTATCTTTCACGATATTCGAACTGTGGTCCTCGATATTGGAAATTCTTTTTCCTTGGACAGTCACTTTTCTTAGCCACATTGGCATTGAAACGCATTTGTTTTGAAATTTACTTTATTTGAAGAATGTTGAGCATTCTTGTTTTTGAATTTCAATTTTGCTTTCAATAATAATGTTTTTATGAACTAAAAGATACTATAGTTGTCAATATTTCAATAAAAATGACATAATTTATCGTTCTCATCTATAATTGTTTCGGATTCTTTCTTTATCTCTGATTAATACATCAAATTTAACGAAATGTACTTCTAAACAATCAGTATATACCATTGTATTCTAGAAACAACAACAATCTCCAGAGATTGAATAATTTCTTCAGCTGTTCTGGAATCCTTCACATACTTCTAATGTTTATCAGTGAGACATGACTGACTTAGTTTTTGCATTCCTTGCTCTGCATTCTTTCTTCTCGACTTCATTGGCACCTGTTTTTGGACCTTGTTCAACTATTTCGTTTACTCCTTTTTCTTCCATTAAATTATAAACTCCGTATTTCCAATTTGAAAAAGTTTCACTTTTCAAAATTGGCAGATTCTGTTGATTCATTTTCAGGAGTAATACCACGAGTGATTGAATTTCCGCGATAAGTCTGTCGATTTATTTCTGAACTCAACTGAATTGCTTCGTGAAAACAACACTCGTCCTGCGGACTCGTGTTTTTTCAAAACAATTCAGTTGAGTTCAGAAATAAAAGACAGACTTATGAGACAGTCATAAACAAATTATTAAAATCGTCAATCGACTCATTCTGACATATCCAGCTATATTTATTATTGATCGAACTGTCAAACGTATTCCTTTCATCATGGTTACGTCGCTGAAAATACCGAAGCTGATCCTCCAATCAGAATTGAAAGACAGCTGGTGTTATCGCGACAATTTCACTCACTATATGAAAGTCGCGTCTCCTGCGATATGAGGACCAATCAGAATGGGATTTCGCGAAAGTACGCGCTTCCTTTCGCTTCCTTTCTTTCTGATCCGGAAAGACCACGTCGTCAAGTCAACCACAAATATAAACAGCAATGATACATCTTGTAATCTAATTTGACATAAACGTCAGGTTGACAGACTTCATGTTTATTATTCATTAGTTGCAACTATTGAAGAATTCACTTTGTTTACTCGATCAAATTTCAAATAATAACTTGGTTGGTTCGTGAAATTATCTCAATAAATACGACTCGTGCTCACAATACAATCGATAATTCTGTCAGAAATCTTTAACTCGATCAAATTGCTTTGAGGTAACACCACTCTCGTCCCTACGGGACTCGTGGTGTTACCAAGCAATTTGATCTCGTTGATTTCTGACAGAATTATCGATAGTATTGCGACCACTCGTGGTATTACCCCCGATAACACGAGTTGTCTTTGGCTTCCGATTGGTCAGATTAGGTGAGAATTTTAAGATGAGTGAAATAGTCAGTAAAACTTTCTTTACTAACGAATATTATTGCTCAATACTGGACCCATAACCTTTTGAACTTCAGTGGAATAATTGGTAATGGATTCAAAATACTCAAATACTTTTATTCGATATGTGATAAGTTCTAATATATGTTTTTTACACATATATTATTATAATACAATAGTGAGAGATATGAATACCCAAAGATTATAATTTCAACAGTTCCATGTTATAAATATTTCCAACTTTTTTACGCTAATCATACTATTTCAACACGAAAAAAGTAACAATTTAAAAACCCGTCCTCATCTTGTAATGTCACTAGGCTGGTGTCCATCTTCTATAATTGACATAATATTTCTCTGTCGATTAAAAATTTCTCTTTATCTAGACCAACTTTGAGACATATCGTGACGAAATTTACACTTGAATCAACGATAACATTGACACACTTTCAAATACATCATGCAAAATTATCTTCACGATTATGAGTAATCATGTCGTGGCATGGAGATTATAGATGATAGACCAAGACGGCAATTCGAAGTGTTTATGTTAATGATATTCAATCGCACCTATACCGTTTATTTATTTAATGAACGAATTACGATGGAATTTTAAATATTCATTATTAATATATGTGATATCGCTGTCATATTAAATGTCGCTGGAGATGCAATTGACTCAAGGTTGAAGACAATTCAACTTTTTTTGAGATCCCGTTCTCATCAAACTATCACGGTAACTATTATACGTATGACAGAAACTATCCAATATCTCAAGTATTTCCAACTTTTCAAATTTAGTAAAAGCACTTTGTTTGCCAACAAATTGCGCAACTTTGCCATAATTAAACCGACCCTGTATCGAGATAAAAAATAATGTGGCTCGAATGTTAGCCACCCTCCACTTGTACGTACTTTTTACAAGATACATTTCGTAAACTGATATTTCGTGACTTCTAATGATGGACTAATTCAAGAAGCCGTTTCAGAAACTAAAATTTAACATCATTTTCAAATATTATGGAATGTAGCTATTTCGTAACTGTCAAATGATGATACATGATCATACTTGGAGGAAATGGTGACATGTATCAAACTCAATTTAGAAATGAAAGGAGTTCACACCTTTTCGTAGAAACTTGTTCACATGAAATATGTGATAGTATTCAAATTATTTCACGGTTCCAACACTGAGAAATTTTAATTTTTTTACGGAATATTGATTAGATCGTTGCCATATTTGTTTTTGTTACAAGGTTGATTGCATCAAATCGCAGAAGTTCAGACAATAAGTGTATACTTGCACTGCACTGTTGCGTAAAGGGTTTGGATTATTTTTTGTCGAAAGTTCACAATTAAATCAATTTGTTCTATTTTTTCTAAACAAATTTCACGTTTTATTAGCAATTTTTACACTTTCCTGTACATATGTGCGTGGTCTAAACTTGAATATGGGTCATTGAAATGGGACATGGTACAACTTATGTTCATTGTTAAAATTTGCATTTTGAGAAGTGAATTCATACCCAATGGAAAACGGAGTATTCGAACCGTTTATTCTGCGGTATTATGATCATACTATTCGATCGGAGTATCAAATTCCAGTTTCTCATATAGTGTGATCACCACTTGATTCTTCTTTAATAACTTAACTACATATTTTTCCTCAATTATAACAATTTATAAAGAAAAATTCTGAAACAATAAGGTAGGTACGCATAAATTACATTAAAGGTAGGTACATAAATTGCATTATTGATATTGAAAGTGTATTCCGTACCTCTAACGTACACACTCACATATAGGCCGACAGTAGAATATACGAGTCCTTGGAGTACAATTATGAACCCCCATATAACTCTGGTGATTCAGCGGGCTGCTGCGGCAGTAAAACGCGTATATCCGTTTGTCGCCAGAACTTCGCAGTACAGTTGTGTGCAAGGCATTGCATTGCACTAATTGTACTAGAAAAATGTTAAAAGAGCGTTACTGACAAAAATAGTTTGAATTTTGACACTATTGGTCAAAGTTGAGAAGTTTAATTAAGATTGACAAGCCTGACTCACAGAGTCAAATTCAAACTTATTTTGTTAGTAACGCGTTTTCAACATTTTTTTAGCTCAATTAGTCTTACAAGTTTTACAAGTACACTCTCCCCAAGAGCACCCTACCGCTGGAAAGAATCGGTTCCTTAGGGAACCCAACTTAGAAATATATAACGACCAGTACCTAGATCCGGTTGCGTTTTACCAAACCCCTGTGTAGTACAGAGAACGTCGTGTTTTTCATGCTCTGAGTCACATTGGGTTTTGCTTGTGATTTCGTCCTACACAGCGCAGGCAAATGCCAGTGGGGTGCAGCGCAGCTTTGGAACTCCACCTAAGAATCGTCTAGCGACAGAGCAGTTACCAATGTGATAAGCTACTTTGACATGGGTTGTGAAGCGGATGTACTCTTGTACGATGGCAGTTTCTTCTGCAAATTCGTCAGACATCTGATTTTGAAGAAGTTCTCTGTTTAGTTGCCCCTAAAATCTTCCAAAAAAAATACGAATTAACGTGCTGCGTTTCCACTATTAGATTGATGGTTGCTCTGCGATATACATTATCGGAAAGTTTTCATCTTGGGTATGGTGGTTTCATGAGAGCGTAGAGAATAGCTTGCTATATGTTGAGAGAGCCTTACAATTTCTCCTTTACGCGCTCGAGAAAGGGATATCGACGTGCGCTGTTATCGGTGTGTCGCATTACCACGTGGTCCGTTAATGCATCGGGTGGGGTAACAGGAAAGGCGCACAGTGGTGCTTCTCTCTTGTGTATGTGATATTATTATATCATTGCGTTTTTTGTTGCTCGCGTATATTTCTGTCTATACCCCAGATAAAAAGTTTCCGATACTGTATCGCTCTACTACTACTCTGATTGAACATCACTTGTTCACAACACCGTCCAGACAAATTGAAAACACGGATACATTCAACACGCAAGAAAACTCTTTGATATCTTGCGCCCAATATCGGCACTATGTGGCCAAGTATCTATAAACTTGTTGCGATTTGATGGGATACATGTTTGCAACAATTTTTTTCCTGGTACTCGGGAAAAAAAATAATTTCATAAAAACTTATATTTTGTTACTTGTCAGCAGAGATAAAATGTCAAAGTTCTTTTCCGTCACAGAAAAATAGTATATTGAGGTATGAGTGCATAAAAAGGTCTTTCAAACACGCGCGATTTTTCGAGCACCACATCACAGCCGGAGTGCTTGAAAGATCAGTTATCCACGAATACTCGTTATTTTTTTCAACTGGTGGACTTTGTAATAAAAAATACTTGTTTCATTATTAAAAATAATAGAAATGAGAACTTATACTGTGAAATGTTTGAATTCGTGATGTGACATCAGTATACCTTTCGTTGATGTTTGAATAAAAGTTTTGCATTTCTTTGTTATATTCCATTTGACGTCATAAGGTACTACTGTCAGATCAATAATCATAAAATTGTCGGAGGTAATTACACAAGTGCATCCAAATTACCGATAATTTTCAGAAAGCATGTTCTCTAAAAACTGCATGAGTTTATTTTCAAGGAGGAGGGCTCTTTTAACAAAATATGAAAATAACCGTATGCAGTTTTTTACTGAGAAAATGCTTGAATGGAAAATTATCAGGTTTATTTTGATGCACGAGTATAATTCGGTAGAATATTTCCGGACTTAAAAGAAAAATGTTTGTGCTACTGTTTCACTTTCAACTACATTTTTCCCAATACATGGTACGGACCACTTACCGAAACGCGACATTTTGTCACGTTTTGAAGTATATCTGACATTTATCAGTATTGTTAGTCAGTGTTGTTGTTATTGTCATGCTGATGGGATGTTTTCGCAGTGCAATTACCTCGGTAATTTTTCAATAATTGCATTCCTCTTATGACAAATATCATACATGAGGTAAATACTCACTCAGACTTCACGGTTCTCGAGTTGTTGATGAAGAAACGCGCGTTTTTGAAAGTTCGATTTGCACACGCTGGGGCGTGCTTTAAATAGGTTAAAAGGGGCACCAATTTAAAAAATATATGTTATTTCGTATGATAATGTGGTAATTTTTTAGGCAAGGATACTTCACTCAATTTTCAAACCTCCAAACCAGCTTACCATTTTTAATTGGCCCCCCTGGAAGTGCCGTATATACCTACCATTTGCATACAATAACACAATCAGTAGCTATATTTATTTTCTGTTCAGACGACTCTTCACAAAACATCAGCTTGTCATCGTTGATAAACTGAATGAATCAAAATCAACCATTATGTGGCCAGTGTGCTGTTGAAGTGCCGCAAATTGCGACCTTCTCGTAAGGCATACTAATAATTAATGTGCTTCAGTCGGTGACGTCCTCATAAACCAAATGTTAGCTTCATAAAATAATACTGCTAGTCATAAAAGATGATGAAGTGATGTTTGTATTAATTTTTTTAACTATTTCCAAAGATAAACAGTGTTTTTTTGGAAAGAGTCTGTTTGTCTAATTTTTTTCTCGCCCACTATTGATGAGGTTTTGTTACATAATTGAATATGGATAGGGTACGTGAACTTTTGTTGAAGTTGCAGTTTCATAATTAGTACATTCCACAATCAATTTTGAGTACGAGTAAAAAGTACCAATATGTATCGTTAAAACTATATCAGAATTGTGAATTAATACAAATTCTATTCTAAAAATGGTCATGATCGACGATGGAAGTTTCGCCGAATAATTTGAGACTTCTCCGAGATAAGGAAAACGAGACTCTCACCTTTCAACCATGCCATGCCATGCACGGGACTGGTGACCGTGATGAGATTTGAACCCACGCCCATATGATTGACAAGCGAACGCTCTACCATCGCGACCATCACCGCCCATATAGTTATAGTTTGATATTTCGCAACGCTAGTGACTGGTATTGATATCTGAATCTCAGCTTTTGCCAACACTTCTATATTTGACTCGATACTTTGATGTTAGGTACTCTAAAAATAGATTTGAACAATCCACTTCACTCTATCCTCCACATTTCTCTTCACTTTATTCTCTTTCCACCGAATCTCACTCAACTTTTTTTTCTCTCTTCTACATCATCGTCTTCCTTCTCTTGATGTCTGATGGACTCGGCTGGAGGTTTTCGGATGTAGTGGACTACATTTTGGATGGATTTTCAGCAGCACGTCCTGATATGTCTTTCCTGTTGCCACCGCTTGGTTCCTCTTCTGAAAACTGTCAAACATACTTTAGAAGAAACACACTCACCACTAGTGACAATTCCATATCTGCTTTTCATCTTTCAGAGTTTTTAGCGCGAAATGAAGGAATTAGTAACATTTACTTTCCAAACGTATCTGTTCCGCTTTCAGCCAAGGGAACGTCGGTCGTCGACTTCGTCGTCTATGAAGGTCGGATCGGCCGTTGGTGCAGCTTCCTTTGTACCATCAACAAGGTTTTGAATAAAGGAGGCCGACTCATCGGCAACCACAGTTCTCCCGTACAGCTCTTCCATATAAGCATGCTACCTGTGTCATGTGAACAAGCCATCTGGGCTTGGGTTCTCAAGGATGGGAATAGGAACCAAGGAGTTTCCAGCCTTCCTCCAGCCCCAGTATTTGGGTGACAACTTCGTTTCCAGCCACTGTTGAACTTGGTGAAATACCCTCAAAGAGTGTTGTTTCGCTGTGGCTCCAGTTAGTCGAAGATATCCTACATTACCAGTCAGCTTATATGCTAATGTAATGAAGGCAGCTTTTTATATTTTTGGTGAGGTGGTTCCCACCATACAAGGCCACGAAGAATATCTCCTCTGGGATTCAGTGATTCCCTCTGGTATTGCTCTAGGGTTGGAAAACAGGCACATGTATATGCTCCGCCAGGCTGTTTTTAATGGTGGTTTGTGGATGGCAAACGAGTGGAGCGACTTTGCCTCTTCCTGGTTCCAGGATATATGTGTTTGCTGGCATTCAATTTATGTGAATTATAGGAAATTTAATCTTCACTTTCCAATAGTTTTATGGCTGCTGTTTTGTTTTTTTACGCATAGAATTTTGATTAAGAAACGCCAAAAAAATGTAAAAGGAAAGTTTAATTTTATTAAAAGTTTGATATACTTGTGCACCCATAAATATTCGTTTCTTTTTTAATTCGGACCTTTCTCTTTTATTACAAATATTGAAAAACCGGTAACATACAGTGCCCGTCTAAAGTCCGTCCCTCCTTACAAATTTTTGAACCACCTGGTATATCGAAACGAAATTGGGAAGGCTTAAATAGGAGATGAAAACCAACTTTTTCATGAAAAAATTCCAGCTATCAAAGTAGAAGAAATAAAAAAAAATATTTTGTTACAATGCTAGAATTTGAATGCTAGCCAAAAAACTAGCGCGCGGAACCACGAGCATGAAACATTCTAATTCTGATCAAGTAACTACTCTTCCTCTACAATCAACAAATTTAATTGAATGAAATGAAAAGCAACCAAAAATTGTAAGATATAACCAACCCTGGGTTGACTCAATTAGTTATTTACTACAAAAAAGGTGCATAAAAAATAATATTTTCTAATTTGGGTTAGAACTCGCGACCATGCAACAGTTGGCCAGATACTCTGTCCTCTGCCCTACGTCCCCTGTACTGAATTAGGGACAAACAGTATACTGAAGCTCCTCTTTCTTCCACGCAAACTACACCAAGCCAAACCAAATATGATTTAAAATACACAACGCATATATAAATGAACCCAGAAAATATTTCTGGAGTCAAATGTCAACTACAGCCATTCCCATTCGTTATTTTTTTTTTATTCAAAAAATTAAGAAAAAAAATTGCCAATAGAGGTTTTACAAGCTGCGGAATCCATTGGAAATATTTTTGAAATTTCGTGTTCTCACCTATTGTATAAAATGAAATGAAGTGTCTTATTTTCATATGTCAATTCTGAATCATTCGCTAAATTATTCATGATGAGTAAGTCACTTAAAAATTTTAAAATCTCTATCCACGATCTTCAGTGACAGTTAAAGCTAACCCTACTATTGCTAGTCCTGTGTTAGAATATTCTTCTGTCTCTAGAGAAACAGAAATGCATTTAAATTTTATATAAGGATAGAGTTGTAGAATATTTCTCCAATCTTAAGAGCAAGCAATACCCTTGATGAAACGGGAATCGGTTTTGAGCGTTCAGTTTTATTTTTTTGCGAAAATTTTGTTGGAACAAATGATTCAATTCGTTTGTGAGAATTCGGGAATCTAACTGATTTTTGGTTTTGATGATTTTGAAGAAAACATTTTTTTTATGGTTTGACAAATAAAAAAATAGGCAGATTCCCGAATTCTTAAGGAAATTATAGACTCAGAAGAAGAAAAAAGAATTGTATAAAATCATTAGTTTTGACTCCAAACCGATTCTACGATTAGAAGCTATCTACCTTATTGGCGCTCCCCAGGTACGTAGTTTTTTTACGGACAAGTGCTTCGTTACCTCCACTATCGCTCTTAAAGAATATATCCCCATATATACACCCAACATATGCGGCCCAATGATAAAATTTGACTTTCCTGATGACGCGCTGATGTTGCCTCTTAATACAGAGAACGTTAGTATGTTGTTATCAAAATTATAACCAATATCTCTGTACTGTCGTGAAAACTTCATCTCTAAGATATACAAAAAAAATCCAAAGGGGTGAGTTCTGGGGTTCGAGTTGGCTAGTAAATCGGTTTAGTGTTTCCACTCTTATGCTTGGGAATATTTCCTCTAAATATTTTTTTACTAGATTCAAGTTGTTCTTAGTCTTGTTGAGAATATTTCATTTTATGGTTGATGTTCAATGGAAATTCATTTTAATTACCATCTAAATCATTTAAGAAATGTAAGTACATTTTACCATTGGAATGTTCGTCCTATAAGATGATCCCAAATTCCAGAACCAAACATTAATTCCAAACTTTTCCTGGCGATTAGTTGAATGTTCATTTGTGTTAGTCCAGTGATGTTGGCGTTTCTGATGAACCTGGTGAATTTTGATTCGTCACCCAATTTTTTTTTAATATAAATATTTCCAATTTTCAGAATATTTTGTCTGAGGAACTTTGCAATTCTCGTCCGTAGTCTGTTCGATCACGGTGGTGAATTTTGCGTACCCTGAAGTATTTATTTTTTCTTATTTTAAAAACATTTATTCAATAGATTCTACAGTAATTTCTACTTCGTGTTCTCAGAGAAAAATATTTTGATAATTTAAAAATCCTAAAATGAAACAAAGGAACAGTCAGATGCGCCAGTTTAAACATTTTAATGGTACGAGATAGCCGGAAGTAAAAACGGACTGAGACAAGCACTTTTTACACTCTCATTCAATTTCATATCTGTCAGAACATACCCCACACTCTACACTTCTCCATTTACGGAGAGCCTGTAGTTTCAATATTTTTTTACAGATAATTTCAGAGCGGCCTCGCCGTACAATCGAAAATCGTGTAACATTCTCAAATTAACTTGTTAAATGTTAACAACACAGGCGATCCGCCCTCTAATCACGACTCTCATTTAGCAAAAGGCCTACCAACAGCTATCACATGCCGTTAGTTACTTATCTATTTATCTAAGATGATCACGAAGAATTTCGTAATCGATGAATGAAACGCTTCGCATTCTTCGTCAGTCGGAATACCAACTTGAATTACGGGAATAGTTTACGATTATATTCATGGCATTTTGTCGAAAGGTGGACAGGAAGGCAGTTCTTATGATCCTGACGAAGGGTCAAGCAAATTCAATGTACTCGTAAAAGATTTATGTATATAGATATAACGCTTCGATTATGTATCATCATGAAACGCGGAAGAGAGAAGATTAGGAAAAATTATCACTGTACCAAAGTGATAAAACTATGGTATATTTTAACATTTTTCTCGTGCAATTAGTGCTATGCCTAAGATAGATACCATACAAATCTTGTACGACTTTTTTATGCACACAATGGTACATACGAACATATTCATTTGTCTCAAGAAAATTTACATTTTATAGACATAGACACGACTAAACCTAAATACTATAGACAAATGAAATGATGTGTAATACTGGGATATGATCGACCAAGAATGGAATTATTCTTATTTGCCTCTTACAAATGCAGGAGAGGACTTTTGTATTCGTACTGAAAACTATACATGGCAAACTTTTGTATGTGTAACCTACATTTCACACCTGAATTAAATTGGCAATTATGTATAATTTCCAAATTGAAAATTATCTATAATTTCCAGTTTGGACTGACAATTATACATAATTGCCAGTTCAAACTGACAATTATACATGTTTGCCAGTTTGGAGTGACAATTATATATAATTGCCAGTTTGATCTGACAATTATACATAATTGGCAAAACCTGAGTCGATAATAACAATCGTTGTTGTGGACAAAGCGTATCAACGAATGTTCATTCAGTTTATCGAAAAAAATAACAAGAAGAATAAAAGAACGGAAAGAATCACCCGATGAAACACTCGCTACAGTATTCGTTTTATGCAACTCAGCAGATAAATCGATAAGAAATAATTATAATATTTCAAATCAGGCATTCCTCATAACTGTTTCTAATGAAGCTAATCAAGTCATGCTTATTTCATCGAGAGGATCGCTATCTCAAAGACAAATATTTCAACTTATTAGCATAACGCATATCGTTAAGTAACTTGGTAGTGGAAAGCTTTTAAACTTTTCATTATGAATAAATTTATTTCATTTGGTACTCTCGTGCTGTTAGGTAGGTTTGGATCTGAAGAATGTCTTGTGTGGTAAACATTCAAGTCGTGATTTTAGTTCGAAAATATGAATAGGACATTCATAAAATCTGTTATGGAATCATCTGCGACTGAAAGACAAACTTTAGTCGCCATTTTTAATTAAAAAAATCAGTTTTCTGAATGAAAATGCCAATTTTCACTTTCAGATTTTTTCTTTTCTTTTCAGTCTTTTCACAATATCTATCAGATGTAGTTCAATGTCCAGCGTTGCTTGTGCCGGGGAAGTAGTTGTTTTCTGTTAGATATTACAAATAAATCACATTTTTCATTTTTTAATTTTCATGGAGAATGTTCCCCTTTTCAAAATTCAAGTCGTTGTTCTATAAAAGCTGATAAGTGTTTTTGTACGTTAGTCATTTATCCAGTTTGACATTTCTAATCGACGTGACCATTTCCAAAATTGAGTGTGTATCAACATCATCTTTTATAAATATTTCATCCTCCAGTTACATTTTTTGTTTGTAAACAATACCTAGACCCGAACAATGGGTTTTCTGACATATATTTGCCTAAAATTGTTCACTTTGTGGGATAGTGTGGAGAGAAGGAGATTCCGACATTAGGTAGGTATTCGTTCCATTTATTTTAAACTCTCCGGCCCACTTTGCGAACTTTTTTCGAATTATGCATTAATTCTTCATGGAGTGAGGATAACTCTAATTATGTTTGACCCATCCTTGTACTGATGAGTGTTTTTTTTTCGCAAGAACAATAAAAAAACTAAATGGCACATGCATTGTTGATTTGTAAACATTCCCATTCTAATTTAAATGTACATTAAATTCAATCGTTTATGTGTGGCGAGGCCAAATCAAATTCTCTCGACGTGTAGACCTATCGCGTGGGCATGCAATGAACACAGCTAAATGGGTTTAATAGCTCTTTACATACAAATTAAACGGATCGAACGCATTAATCTGGGTTGATGACATTGTATAAACTAGAAGTACACCATGCCCATTGAGTTCTTGTAGACATAAATATGAGAACAGCTCATAAAAGCAATAAAATGCAAGGAGAGATAATAAAGATACAACTGAACATTGTAGAATAAGAGAATGCGTTCGGTACATGATTGATTTCTTACCCTCAATAACAAATGATTATTCAAAATTCCCTTCGCAATCCTCAGTTTATAGCACAAGACAAAGGTGCGAAATGAGGCCATTACCAGATATGTTGTATTTTTCATTAAGAAAGAAATTGGTTTCGTGCACGAGTGACAGACTCTGGAGATAAAACAACCTAACCTAAGATATGTGAAACGTTATTTAGAGTCGCTTAATAGAAACGCGATCACTTCTTAGTAAAAAAATCACAAATTTTCATGAATTGTATAAAAATAGAAGGACAGCAAACGAAACAAAATTGAAAAGTCAGGTTATTTCTTCTTATTTTTCTACGATTGAGTTTGTTTTACCTCCAGGGTTTGTTAATTGTGAACAAAATCAATAGTATATTCTTTAACACGGTTGTAATGAAAATTCGAAACGGGTGGGAAGTTTCGAGCGCGAGCCAGAGGCGAGCGTGAGGAACCACGACCATCGCAAATTTTCATTCAAGCCGAGTAACAGACTGTGCATGCTTTCCCCACAATCACAAATTTTACATATAATCAAATGGAAAGCCAAGGAAAAATTATTTTGACATTTCAATTCACATCTTGTCACTATGATGCCAGTCAAGGCTAACGTTATTATTGCTACAACAGCGTTAGAATATTCATTCCTCAACAAATGATGGAATGAAATATACGCAAAATGCATAACGCAGCAAGTGCTGTAAAATATTTGTTCAATATCAGGAGCGAGAATGTTACCATTCTGTTATCAAATTCGATTAAGAGTTGACAAATTCTGTAACGGTTGTGGAGAAAGATCATTCCACGTCTTCGTGGTCCTCCACAGTACATAATAATTACAACAAAAAGGGAAACCACGAGAACATAAAATATTAAATTCAATAATAATTAATTCAAAAATGTCCTAGAAACAATAGAATAATAGATTTCAATACAGCATGATATAGATATGAATATGGTTTTCGATTTTATTCAGATGAGCCAATACAAACAAATCAAACCCGGGGATCAATTCTTGAATGTCTACTACCCTATTTCGCATGCAACATAATATCTCTATTTATTTTCAAAGCACATTCTAGGAAGGCGATGAACATTCTGTTTTGTCACTTTGAAAAAATCAAATCGTCGACACGCAAACCTCTTAGCATTTTCACTTCCAGACACTCGAGCCTAAAACTAAAAATGAAACATTAAAAGCAATGGAAATATTCATTGAAAGTTTCAAAGGTACTATAATGTGAGTTATTGACATCTCTAGAGGCATCCAGCATCTCTTCTTTTAGAACAATGCAATTAGTACTAGTCGGAATGAATGAATTGTTAGTACAGGCAATATTGCTAGCTTTTGCTTCTGCGTGAACTTCTTTTAATATTTTATTTGGCGTATCTTTTAGACCTATGATTCTCTTTGCTTTTCCGTTTTTCTGTTCAATGGAATTTTCGAAATAACCATCGGCAACTGATCTCCATGTCGCTTCAAAAGTGTTATGCCTGCTCTAAAACCTGTCAACATTTTTGCAGAGCTGCGCCGAAAGCAATAGCCAGTGGATTTTAATTGACGTTGGCGAGTTCAAGGAATTCTGCTATCTTCTTTGGCATACATCCATTGTAAGTATTGATTTCAACTGGCAGGGTACAGCATTTATTACTTCAATATCGGAATCGGTGGATTGTTTATTTATTTATGTATCAAGTGAGTGAAATGATACTTTTTTCCACGAGTGGAAAATGTGGACGCACGACGCCGTAGGTGGAGTATATTTTCTTCAACTAAAAAAAAACACAACCAATTCAGATTTTTACTACAAATATGAAATGAATTTGGTATAGTTCACTTAACTTTCGGATCGGATCGGTCCATCGGGAGGAACTTGTCATTTTCTCAAATTTTTGTTCATAATAATCGACCAGTAAGTCAACCAGTTTCAGGGGTGGGATTCTGTGTACCATAGAATTCTATTATCGATAGTTTTGTCTCTTTCTCTCCCATTAATTCAACCATAATGTTATCTCACTTTTTCTATCGACAATAGAATTCTATGGTACACAGAATCCAACCCCTGCAGGCTAAACAACCACAGCTACCTTGGATAACCATTGAATTAGGTCCAATAGTTCAGAGCTAATGTTATTGCGATTTTTGTCAACAGTTAGTTTATAGTTGAGCTACGAATATTTGCGGTGACACATTTGTATGTTCGATTATTAGATATTGAGAGGCTATCAGGTGCCACATTGAATAAGAAGTGGTTCTTCGACAGGATTTCGTTTTCATTTGTATCTGTCATTGTTGTCGCATGAAATTGTCTAGCGCCTAGCAACGACCTTTAAAAAAAGTGCACTGGTTTACGTTCTTCCGTGTTATACTGAAATCGTATTTTGATACTGAAATAGTTTGATACTTTAGGAATACATACTACAAAAAAAGAACTGTTTTGACAATTGCAGGAAAAATAATATTTGTTTGTGATTAGTCTAATATAAGTTATACTCAGTAATATTGTTTATATGTTAATTAATTTACATTCAACCTCTCATTCACACCCTGTATACTTGATTCCACTAGAGCGATCATTTCATAATGTCAAACTTCTTTGGCCGAGACTCTTTTCTCTCCCGTCAAACTCGTGATTACAAGATTATATTTCATGAAAAGAAATCGATCTTTTGCTCTCCAGGTTATGTCTTCTGTAAATTTATGCACTCTGCATGTAAATCTCTTAACATAATAAAGATTGATGGCGAAACGCTATACGACGTGTAGTGCATTTCAAAGATTTGCCTCCAAGTTTTTTTACGTTTTTTGGATGGTTATTGATCTGGAAGATAATTGATACAGTTTCTGGCGGACGGAGTGGAGAACCTGACAATTGACTTCGAATCTGATTCCTTACGAATGATCGGTATTCTGTATACAGGGTTCTGTAAATGGGTAAACAGAACTTTAGTGTCTTTATCTGATGCAATGTCTGTATTTTAGGGGCATAATGAAGTTCCTTATGGACCAAGGACCATAATGAAGTTCAAAAAGTCCTAGTACCATAATGAAAATCAAATGTAAAGTTTCTGAATGTCCAGCATGAATAAACTTTATAAGATAAGTTTATAAGGAAGTTGGAAAACTTGATCGTCCAAATCGGAAGGTGAACTATCACTGCACATCTAATTTTACTTAACAGCAGTGTGTGTTTAACAGTGAATGAATAATTTGGTGTTGCATTGTCAGTGAAATGACTTGCTCACTATTTTTCATAACGAATAACTCGAATGTGTATCTGTAGTTTTAAAAATACTAAATTTTGAATTAGAAAAATATTTATATATACCTATTTATTGATGCCAGCAGATAAAGTTTTGTATGCTATTCGGATAATAAACTATCTTTTTGGTGCACGCTGTCTTATCGGACTCGGCTATCTTCTCGCTAGATTATACAGAGTGGTCCAACGAAAAGTATGCACCTAGCTTTTCTCCTTTATTTGGAATTGATAGCAAATATACTCGGACACGTGAACAACTTGTGTCTTCAACCCCCTAGCGAGGGGGTGTTACAACCCTAAAATTTTAAATGGAACGTGGGGTCGAGTGATATATTATTTGAACGGGCATAAAATTATCTTTCCAATGATACCCTATTTGTTGAAATTTACTGAAACAGTTAATGCGAAAACGGCTTTAAGAACATTAACCCGATAATTTTGGTATTAATGAAAAATACAAATCAGTTTTGGTTACTAGGAATCAAGATAACGACAATCATTTCTAAATTACTTTATTTTGCCGAAAGCAACATTTCAATGATAATTTTTTGTTATCACAACTAAATTCCCCATTTATCGTTTGCGTGATTTTGTCGAAAACGACTGCAGATAAGTGTAAGAAAAAAACTGCAGATATGTGTAACATTTGTTTTACAGATGAGTGTACATTTTATTTGAATGGAGCTTTGAATAGGCATAATTGCCGTTACTGGGATGACAGTAACCCATATTTATTCCGTGAGGTTCATTCCCAGGCCCCTCAAAAAATAAACGTCTGGTGTGGCATATTAGGAAGTCATATCATAGGACCACTTTTCATTTCTGGAAATTTAAATGGTGAAATCTACCTAAACATGCTTGAAGACGCAATTGATCCTTTCATCACACAAATAATAGAAGATGACCAAAATCATAATGCTGATCGGCTTCATTTCCAGCAAGATGGAGCACTTCCGCATTATTTTGTTCCTGTACGAGAATTTTTAGATAACCGGTTCCCCGGACAGTGGTTTGGCAGGAGAGGCCCAATGGAATGGCCTGCCAGGTCTCCTGATTTATCGCCTTTGGAATTTTTTCTATGGGGACACTTGAAAAATAAATGTTTTGCTACGAAGCCCAAGTCCATAGAAGATATTCGCCAACGGATTATAGCAGAGTGCCGAAGCATAACACCTGATATGCTACAAAATGTTAGACATAGATTTGAACAAAGTCTGTATTATTGTATGGAAGCAAATGGGTCACAATTTGAACACTTGTTGAAGTAACATTTCAATAAATCAATTTATCAGCTTGTTTTTTTTTACAAAGCACTATTACAAGTAACAAATGTTGAAACGTACTAAGTACTACTTGTACATGTTTTAATTCCTAGTAACCAAAACTTATTTGTATTTTTCATTAATACCAACATTATCGGGTTCATGTTCTTAAAGCCGTTTTCGCATTAACTGCTTCAGTAAATTTCAACAAAAAGGGTATCATTGGGAAGATAATTTTGTGCCCGTTCAAATCAGTCGACCCCACGTTCCATTTAAAATTTTAGGGTTGTGACACCCCGTCGCTGAGGGGTTGAAGGCACAAGTTGCAAAATATATCTGAAATGTGTCCCCCTCAAAAACAAACTCCACGTGTCCGAGCATTTTTGCTTCCAATTCCACAAAAAGGATAAAAGCTAGGTGCATACTTTTCGTTGGACCACTCTGTATTCACGGCTACTAATAAGCAGCAGAGAACGATCAATTTCCACGATACAACAGAAATATGGTGGAATAATAGTTATTGATGTTATAGTCCGCAAGTCCTCGTACAAAATCTTAAGTGATAACCAGCAAGTTGTATCTTTGTATACTGTTTAAGTGTGCAGAGTCCGCCAAGATTTCGCAGAGAGGAAACTTTGACAGTGGTAAGTTTTCCTTTGGCTTTCTGAAAAACATGTCAATTTCGCATTTATATGTAAGGTAATGACCAGCATTTAGTTTTTAAGTTAAAGTGAAAGATATTCACTAGAAGTAATCTAAAATAAAATTGTCCGACAAAAAGTTTCGGTACTTCCAGTTTGTCCACCACTCTAAACGTGTCGATTTCACGACTTGCAAGTTGGCGACAGGCAGCAATCTGAGTTTTCTAGGAGCATTCAATAATTTAATGAGATTTTCAGTGGCACCATTGTCCGACAAAATAAATAAGGATCTTTGGCAGTCCGACGCTCCAAAGATGTCGTGTTCCCCCCTGTACACCTTTTGGTAATTTGAAATTTTGACAACTCTGAGAGTATTCTGCAATGCACTAATTTTTATGAAGATTATTTCCCTCATCTGTTAAAATTTATTCGCTGATAAACCCGCTTCGTTCCTTTTGCGAATAAACTGCATGGTCCTTCTTGACAGTTGCCTGAATGTATGCAATACATTTCACAAGTCGTGTGACATATTGCCGTAAATAATTATGTTTATTAATTTAATAAGAATAATTATGTACGTTGTGGAATAAATGATATTGGTTAATTGACATATTTGGGAAATAATCTGATCAAAATAACACGACCGTCGTTTATCAAATCGAATAAATTTTGGAATTTCCACTCAAACATTTTTGTTTTAGAAAATTCATCTCGTTAAATTCGAAAATTTATATTCAAAGAATAAATCTCCGAATTCAACTCGATAAATTTTCAAACAAAATCGTTTTTGTTGAAATTGAAAAAATTATTCGCTGATAAACGAGGTCTTTTTATATTACCCCCGAAAATACAGTGACAAGCTATATTTTCACTGTAATTCCGAATCTATTGAATGAATATCAAAATTTTAAATCCACTGATTGGTTGTTAAGCAAGGAGATACATTGTCAACTCAGAGTAATATTGCACATACTCTGTTATAGAATGAAAACGGTTTCATGCTATTTCCGAATTTCAAAGGCGTTGAAAAATTTAAAAAAAGAATTCATTCAGGTGAATTATGTTCGCCTAACAAGCCAATTAAGGATGCATGTCATAATGGATTAAGAACCCACCAAAACACAAACTGATGAAATGAATGATGGGCGTAATTTTTAACACGTCAATATATACATATAACGACTATTGGATACGAATGATTTATCAGCAAAGAACTGGAATATCGAAACTATTTCGTCATTCTCATAATGTGTAAGGTGAGCAGCTCCTCCAGGTAGAGATAAATCATTATTAATAATTATTCAGCTTTATGATACGATCGGATAGTAGTGGATTGGAATTTTGATACATTTACGCAATGGAACAGGATTCTCTACGACCTAGACCTAGTTATCCATTGAAACCATTAAAACGGGAAAATTTACAAGCGAATTTCATCAACTCACATGGAAATCATGAGTTGGAGTGAAGGACGGAGACAATACAGAAGAACGTAGAAAAATTAGATAAACAAGTTCACTGTGTTTAATTTTGTAGTTAACACGGGATCGATAATAATTACGTGGACTCCAAATAGACCTTCCATCAGTAAATGAAAGTTTGATAAACGCTGACAACTTTAGAAAATGGAAATTCGACACCAAATCGACTCATTACCTCATCCCAACGATTTTTGGAGGCGTTTCTGTGGAAAAAATAACTACCTGTTGGTGTGTATATTCCAAGCGAGCGTTCGACGTCATGATCTAGACAACCCACATCAACCAACAAGAAAGTTGTATTACGTGAATTTATATTCCAAGCGAGCGTTAGGCACACTGAAAAATTAAAAACGCCTTAAAGCAAAACGTTTTTGAGAAATGAAGACTGACCACATAACAATAAATCAAAAACGCCTTCTTGCAAAACATTTTGCTGTACAGCAAATCAGTGCAATACGAATCGACGCTTCAACATGTTGTCTACAACGAGGTTTCCCAAACGCTTTCATTCAAAACATTTGATAGCAAGACAAAACATTTTTAAATACACTATCACGCAGAACAGATTCATTGAAAAACAGTTTGTTTCGAGCAGTTTTAAAGAGCCTGAAGGTGTTTCCCTGTTTTGCCGTACCAGTGTGTGTCACTTCATATAATTCGTGGAGGAAAAACAACTTAACTGAATTAGTCAAAAAATGTTTGCGTTAAAACGTTTTTGATTTCTTGTGTGTCGCCAGCCTTAGACGTCAAGATCTAGACAACCCACATCAACCAACAAGAAAGTTGTATTACGTATATTTAAGTTTACAGAGGGAATGATTTCGGATACATTTTTATTTCACATGCTTAACTGCAAGTAGTACTCGCAATTGTGTTCAACTGGAGGAACATTACACAAATGGATATAATTCAATGTTTGTAGGGGGAAGTAGTTGTTTTCTGGTAGATAGTCGATTCAAATTTTCCACTTAGGGTGGTAGAAAAAGGGAAATTTCGACCTTGTGAAATTATTCGTTTTATAATAATAACGTTACTTGCATGACTTCTTTTCCGACCATCGATTGCGCGAATTCCAGAAGAAATAATTCCATATAATCGCAGTCTTACGCTAATAAGCACTCGCTAAATACAAATTACCTTAATTCTCTATATGTCCGTATCGTTTTCTATTTTTCATTACACAAGTTGGTAAAACGATCTCGTTTTCACAATAAAACTTTTATTGGAACTGTAGCTGTTCCGAGAAAATTTCTTATAGATTCGATGCACAGTTTTTGGTATGTAAAAGGAAACCTGATCCGTTAACCGTTCTGATACTGCCTTATTTGCGAGATAATTTCCCAACAATACATCGTTAATATAATACTAACGATCAATAACGAGTGCAATACAGGAACTGAAAAATTGACATGAAACGACTAGGACAACCATATGTTCTTGTCCATCAACGGATTACTTCAGTTTATTCCATATTCGCGATTTCTTCAATGAAGTCATATTTTCTGAGAATTCTGGCTAAACTGCTTTCGCATCTTCAAATGACAATGCATTATGAAATTTTTGTTTGATGAGTAAACAAAATGACGGCTGCAATATGGCGGACGAATTTTGTAATTATAACCCGATTCAATTCAAAATTGGTATCTGGGGGTTTTCGGGGTCATAGATTATGATTGAAAAATTCAATTATATTATTATTATTAATATTATTATTATTTTTGTATCCGTTTGGATTATACCAGTCGGGCCCTGTCTCCGGAGCTCCAACACATCCGGCGGGCGTGCTGGTGCCATTTACCCAGATAGCCACTCCCCACCTCCGTGGGGTGAGCAACTACTGGATTATTATTATTATCATTATTTTTTTTCCCAAAAGGATATTTCAGTCAGGCCCGGTCTCCGCAGCCCCAATACATCCGGAGGGCGCGCTGGATCGTGGGGTAAGTGATTACTGGGTCCGAGAATCATGTGCCCTTGACGGCCTTCTGCATTCGTCCGGCTAAGATTTCCACCATATCACGGCAAGCCGGTATGATTTTTATCTTCGAGAGCAGTGCGTCCATCATATCACCAAGGACACCTATGATAAGAACCACCATTTTAACAGAATGGTTAGGGTAGAGCCTGCGGAGTTCAAAGAGTAAGGCTCGATAGCAAGTCCATTTCTCTTCCAGGAGCGAAAACTCCATTACGAAAATCGTCTTACTTTGATGCTCGAGGAGGACTACATCAGGCTTATTGGTTTGTATTTGCCTGAGGCTGGGGAATGAGTAGTTCCAATATATTCGGCACTTCTCATCCTCCACAACGGACTCAATATCCCCCGGAGCATAAGGTCGTAGATGGCAGTACAACACTCTTAGAGTCGCGTTATGCCTGTGGATATAGGCTGAGACCGCATATGCTGGACATGCTGACAGAAAATGCATGAGGGTCTCAGGCGCCTCACGACACGCTCTGCATTTGTAGACACCCACAAAATTTATATCCACTACACCACACCGGAAGCGTTTCCACTCTACCATAATCGAATATTTCGGATATTGAACCATAATAGGAATAATTTCAATATCAAAAAACAAATGCCATATGTTTTCCTCGGATACAATAATTCGATCCACAGCGTTACTAATCAGAAACCAATAGATATACTTAACGGACATTTCACACGATCTTTTCGATGTCGATATCATTCGAAACCTGATCAATATATGGAGCAACATCGGGAGAAAACCAAAGAAATTTACAAAGAACTCACCAAGGAGAAGCAAAAATCAAAGAAAAACAATAGGAAAACGAAACGAAAAAAGAGATCCACCAATTACATATAAACCAAGTACAAAAATTTATACAAGCACCACCGAAAAACGAAGTAAGCTACTCTACAGATTCACCCCAAGGTTGGTGAATTCAAAAAACCCAATAACAGTCACCGCCACCTGTCATAAGAAAAATATTAAGCACAAACCAAAGAAGAAAACTGATTCTGAAAATGTGTTGCAGATGAACTTCCGCCATGGATCACGAGAAAAAAATTCAAGACCTGAAGGAGAAACCTACTCCTCTTGATTTGTCTTTCCATTAGCCGAAAAAAAATATGGAAAGTTGGCCTTGGAGTCACTCCTATAGCAGAATATCTAGAATGGGCCCAAAAATTATGGTGCAAAGTCGTCCAATGTCAATGTTTTCCAAACGATCTGGAAAATTTTCAAAAGAATAAACCTTAATAATTATTTATTTGTGATTCGAGATTTTGATGGAATACCAAGAATCGAGAGTAGAATCACTAAAATGGAGAACGTTCCAGTCCTGGAAGAAGAACCAATAATCTTGGATGACTTCCATGAGTATACAATAGTTATTTATTTACAAGGGAAAAAGTATTAATCTTGTTCCCGTGTATAATACATAATTTTTTTTGTGACGGGGAAAAATATCTACCTCAACCTATGTGTTTATATATCCGGGAAAAAAGTACCCACTTTTTTCCTGGTTCTCGGGGAAAAAAGAAATTTCATAAAAAGTTATATTTTATTACCTGTCAACAGGTATGAAATGTCGAACTTTTTTCCCGTCACAGAAAAAAAAAGATTATTATTCACTTCGATAAGCTGAATAACCACTTAAATAACTTGAATAACTTGAAAAAATACTATTGGATACCACGTATCAGATCAACAGTAAAAATAGTAGTGAAAAGAGAATGTCCATATCGTAAGAGGCGAAAGGCAAGACAAGTTCAACCGAAAATGGGTCTGTTACCGAAGGCTTTTCTTGTATGAAAAACCATTTTCCTCATCTGGCATTGACTTTATCGGACCTTTCACAGTCAACCTGGGAAGACGAATAGAAAAAAGATTATTTACTTGTCTCACTGTCAGAGCGATTCATGTAGTAAAAACACATTCCCTCACAACCGATCCGTGTTTCATGCCAATCCGCAGGTTCCTAGCCAGAAGAGGAGATGTTAAGGTCATATGGTCAGATTTTTGCACCAATCTGAGAGGGGCGAACGGAAGCACTTGAACTGCAGATGGATCCATTCACCAATGAAATAACCAATCATGGCATTTTGTGGAAATTCTATTGCCCTCGTTCACCATTTATGGGTGGAAGTTGGGAGAGGCTGATTGAATGTTTCAAGAGAACACTTATGGCCGTTCTGAGGGACCAACATCCACCAGAAGAAGTAGTTCATACAGTGTTCAATGAGGCTGAGTCAACAGCCGCCCTCTTACCCCAGTACCAGATGATCCTGATCGAGCAAGCATAACCCCCAATGATATTCTAATAGAAAAATCAGAAGATATTATCACACCTGGAATTTTCTCTAAGAACGATCTGCTACTTAGGAAACAATGGAGGATATCGCAATATTTTGCGGACATTTTCTGGAAGCGTTGGATACGCGAATATTTACCTTCACTCATTATGCGGTCAAAATGGACGGAAGGTCATAAGAATTTGAGAAAAGGTGAAGTTGTTATTAACGAACCGAATATACCGAGGGGAGTGTGGCCATAAGGAGTCATCGAAAATGTCTATAAAGGCCGCGATGATATCGTGAGAGTTGTCGACATACGAACGTCTCAAGGAACATACAAGAGACCGACAAGGAAGATTCACCGTCTCAATATTCGTATTGATGAACAACGTCTCAATCCCAGGGAGAGAATGTCGATGAAAATCGAGTTACCTAATGTTATTGTTGATGTTAATATAATTTTGAAGTTGTTGTCAAATATTAGCTGTCGCAATAAAAGTTTATTGAGTCAGATCTAGGCGAATATTCAGTTCTGTAACAGGTGCGTTGCTTGCATATTCATTGTACAAGACTGCTTCACTATTCAACATTCCAAGCAAGTATTAGACGTCCGGATTAGAATCTATATAACCCATGTCATACTTGCTTTTGAAATGTCATGTAGTCGTCTATCGATACTAATACATTTTCGATTTTTTTTCTCTGATACCATCGGGTCTCGGATCGACCAACATCCAATGCTAGCTGAAATTAAATAATCTGGCCTTGTTAACTGATAAAAATAATCCTCCTCATGAACTTTACATGAGATTACCCGAAGACCAAGCCTGTACCTTGAAAAATTAATGTTTTTATCAAACTATGGCCTGACAGATTCCAAAATATCATTCGGTCAAAAAAAAATACGAAATCCACTGAAGATTTATTTTCAACAATTCGGCTTGTGTAAGTAATGAGTAGTGGAAAAAATTGATTTATTACAGCGTCGGTAAACTTCAAAGCGGGCTATATTCCAAAATATCTGACAAAAATAGGCGAGACAGTCTTACGTCTTCATTCTGGTGCATTACTAATCGGTAAAATTGATTTTCTACACCGGTCATCCTCGACAAAGAAACTTAATGCGCGTTCAATAACATCCTCTCGCTAAATTGATACACAGAATCTGCGTGTCTGCAAAAACACATTCGCAGAGGTGGTATCACCCAAGGATGCACGAAACCGTATCCTTTTCGGTTTAATCGATTTATGTCAATAAATATAAGCCCGTGGCAAAAAATGACAAATTCAGTGATCAGTATTTTTTTGGAGATTGCAATTTTTTTATTCACAGACTGCCATGACTTAATTGTGTTTTATACAAGGCTTTCAATCTTAAAATCTCTTCGAAACCATCCATTTCTTCATTATGTTGTAAGCGGTATTGTTGAGGAGATATCTTCTGGTATATAAATGTCTCTTATGAATCAAATCATTGTCTAACAGATATTTCCACATCCTTTTAATCCCAATTTCAACAATCTATACAGCAATATAGTTAGACCAAGAGCTGGCAGCCTAGATCGCACGTCATTGTAAAACATCATGAACATTTCCATGCAACTAGCAATTGCGGAGACATCCTTGTAGGACTCTGCACGGAAATTCATTAGATGTAATTCAACGTTCGTCGTGGTATTAGCCAGGAAAGTAGTTGTTTTCTGATGGATTTTCAACCCAATTATTCCTATTGTATAGGATAATGGCAATAAGCGTCGTCCTGGTTGTGCAGGACATCTTGTTTCTCTCTTGACAAGCTTATTGTGAACAATGCATGCAGATTTCTTTAATTTGTATCCTATTAAGCTGCTGTTGTGTTAAATCTGGATAAATTTACTTATAGAATGAATAATATGGGAACCAGAACAATGTATTGTGGTACGACGTATTCTATGAATCTCTCACATCATTTATCACTATTCATTGACTCTGACAGTGAAATAATACGAGTACCTATCCTCTCAAGAGTTTCTTGCAGAAGCTTATGGTTCACTGTATCAAATGTCTTAATATATTTGGATCTTTTCATACACATTTTTGAGTTGGCAACATATGTGCCGTTACTCGTACAACTTAATTCTTTTTTTCTGTGACGGGAAAAAAGTTTGACATTTTATCTGTTGACAGGTACTGAAATATGACTTTTTTCCCCGGGAAAAAAGTGAGTACTTGTGTGAGTACTTTTTTCCGGGTATATACATAGGCAAATAATAATAATAACCGTACTCTACCCGCACAGGCTATGCCTTTCGGTACACTCTACGAGTGTTTATGAGGAAGTAATATTATTATTATAATGTTATAATATATTATTATATATTATTATATTATATATATAAAGGTAGATATCTGCTATTGCAAAAACTTATCTCACACGCATCCTATGTTCAGCTCGGGGCTCTAACCCAACATCCTACCTTCACTCAACCTGCACACTACTAACCTAACCGGCCTCTTCATTCCTAATAGTCTTAAGAGCCGAAGAAAGGTCGACCTTCACCGTTCTGTTTAACGGATGAAACATACTTCTCATCATGTTTCATAAATAGACGAATACACATAGAATGAGTTGCCTATCAAAATGTGATCCAGACTATATACCAGCGAGTTCCAAAAATTTGCACCATATGAAAAACTTTTTTATTATCGATCTGTCAGAAAATTTTATTCTTCATGAAAATTAGCGCATTGCAGAATACTTGCATAAAGGTTGTCAAAATTTCAAATTGTGTTCAGGGGGAAAAAACAATTGAAATTTTTATCAAGTGTAAAATACCCTTTATTATTGACATTATCAAAAAGTCCATTCAAGGAGGTTGTTCAGAATTTAAAACAATATTAAAATTTGGAGTCACAGCCAGCGTAGTTTACTCTTGATCAAGATTATATTTTTTGTTCCCCCCTGTACACCGTTTGGAAATTTGAAATTTTGACATTTCAAATGCAAGTATTCTGCAATGCACTAATTTTTATGTGAAATAAAATTTTTTGACAAAGCGATAATAAAAAAGTTTTCCATATGGTGCAAATTTTTGAAACGCGCTGTATATAGTCTGGACCACATTTTGATGCAACCCATTTTGGGCGTATTCGTCTATTTATGAAACTTCAAAAGGAATAAAATGTACGTTTCATCCGTTAAACAGAACGGTGAAGATCGACCTCTCTTCTTAGGTCTTAAGCCGTAGACATTTGTCGTCGTTTTTTCCGTCACAGAAAAAAATAGTGTATTATACACTGGAAAAATAATAGATCCAATACTTTTTTCCCTTGTATAATAAATAACTAATTTTATTTTCCACATTCATAAATGATTCAGTTTGACAGTGACATGATGTTGAATTGAAGTGCAGATCGGAGAAAAACCAGTGGAAACTTTACACTAATTTCACTTTTGCTCAAAAATTCCGCTAAGGAATTTTCAATCTGAAAGCTCTCTGATTAATACCAGTGCAACATGAAACTGTAGATAGGCCCGTCATTTCAAAGAATGCATGCCTATAGTCCAAGAGCCCCCAGACATACTTTCTGAAAGACGAAATGTGTGGCTTCAAGTAGTGTTCATAATATGTACATTTAATGCTCGCATACCTGCTAAGTTGGTTAGACGGCCAATTCACAGATACCAGTTGAGAAAGTTAAGTAAAAATAGGATCAACTTCTTAAATTCTGATAGCTGATTTTTATATGTTTATATTCCATATAATACTATTACAAAATAATATTGAACACTGCCAGACACTTTCTGCCGTTCATAATTTCCGCTGGACGCTTTAAAGCTTCCAAATAATAATTTAACCTAACTATAGCGAAGTGGTCGAGGTGTTAAGAGCTTTTGTTCTCACCCCGGCGGCCCGGGCTCGATCCCCACCGCCATCACGGAGCTAAAGTGGTTCGGAATCCATTTTTCAATCTGTAGGTCCCAGGTCTCCCGTGCTCGGACAAACTCTGCTTTTGAGGGGTTTTCGACGAAAACTCGGGAGATTCTTAATAACAAATTTTGACGAAATTTATATTCTGACGCGTGATTTTTATATATATATATTACTTAAGGGACCATTTCAAACATAATTTTTGTAATTATAATCGAGTACAATGACATTTTTCGTACACACTTTTCGATATATCGTTAAGTTTTCGACTTCTTTTTGGATTTTATTTTTTCCCCGCTCTATTAATGAATTTGGAGAAATCAAGTTTGGAGGGTCGATAGAGTTCATTGACAGGTAATATTGGCGAGAAAAAAATTTCGAATTTTTTTGTTAGTTTGGGAGCTATATCGACTTTTCCGCTCTAAATTAAAGAAACAATTTATATACATATTTTGTATGTAGATATTTTGAAATCACTCCCGGACTATTGATGTGAGGACAAAAATTCAATTACATTTCTTGTAGATATTTCAAAGGCAGTCAAAATTCATCTTGGTGAATTGGAATAATATCGACCGTTTCCGAGTTTTTTTCGTATTTTTCGAATTTCCGGTCATTTAAGAGAAATTATCAAATTAGAATAATTTTTGTTATATTCATCTTCTACCGATTGCACGTTTTGAAACTCAGTGTCGATCATCGGTTTCATTTTCATTCGTGTTTTAGAATAACGATATTTTTCGGAAAATTTCCGGGGTTATCATTTTCCGGTCCTTTTCAGAAACTGCGTACTTTTGTAGGACACGAGGGGGAAACCGCTGAGGAAATTTTTAAAATCGTGTCATAAAATGTTAGGTTTGTTGTCAAGTACAATTCTGATTTCCGCCATTTTCCGGATGATTCATGTAATTTCCAAGTTTTGAAGACCTTTTTTTTGTCCTTCAACGATTATAATTGGGCAGTAATTGTTCTCTCACTTCCGAATAATTTGTGTAATACCCATGTCATGCTCGAGTAAAACCTCCATTTCCCGTGTAATGGCCAATAATTCCTAATTAATTCCTCTAATGCCCGAGTAATACACCAGTAATACCTGTAGTACCCAATAATTTTCAAGTAATGCCCCTAATTCCAGACTAATACCTGAGTAATACCACTAATACCTAAGACATGTACACCAAAATTCCTCAGCGGCTTCCCCCTTTGTAGCATATATAGAAATATATGATAAGGAAACATAAAAGATATCGAATCAATTCCCGAACCCGTATCAAGGAGAGCAGGATTAAAAAAAAATCGTTGAAAAATTTTTCGGGGGGGGGGAGTTTGGCCCTTACTATTCTTTATGGCTATAGACAAATATATTCAAAATAGTCCCCTAAGTGAAATATATAAAAATCACACGTCAGAATATAAGTTTGGTTGAATTATTTTTTGGAAGCTATAAAGCGTCTAGCGGAAGTTATGGCCGGCAGAAAGTGTCTGGCAGTGTTCAATAATATATTGTAATAGTATAAATATAAATAAAAATCAGACATCATTATTTAAGATAAGTTGATTCCCTTTTTACTTACCTTTCTCACCTCGTACATAGGCATATGCACACCAAATTAGTCCGTTTTCTGGGAATGTACTATACGTTACTCTTGAAATAGACTATAGCTGCAATTTCAGCAGCCAACACCTAGACCGCTGAGTCAACCGGCCACTTCGTGATTTATTGAGATTGTTCTGGTCGTTACACGAGATCTCAACAATATCTATAACTAATTCATTACGTTTAATCGGAATATTTCAATATTAATCGGATCTATCCTTAAACGCTCCTTCGGACTTCTTCAAGGTACTCACGATTAATTACAATTAATTATTGGTAATGGTACATGATCGTTAAAGTTCTCTTGGCGATAGAGTAATACACTCGAGAGAGATTGCATTTTAACGAACGGCATTTTCAAATAAAAGATTATGGATAATTGCTCGAGGAATACAACCCAGTATTTTCGGAATGCTACGCTGATACCGCCGCCAGTTGGAATTACAGATATCGAGAGATTTTCTTGAACGAACTGATATCAGGTATTAGTAAGGAATCTACTTATCAAAAAGACGCTATCAAATGGATATCTGATGTATCCTGAAGTCGACCGTTATCTATTATTGAAAATATGCACCCTCTGCAGAATCACACGCAGAACCGAAATCTGGGAACCAATTTGGTCTCCCGGATTTGAGAACAACCGAAAAAAAATATATTTATTTAAAAAAATATATATATATTTTAAAAAAAATATAACTCGCATTTTTTCGGCTCGTTCATCAACATATTTTGATGAATTATTTACAATTCGAAAGCGTAATCTCTGTAGACACTATCACTATTAAGGGCCAGTGTGTGAAATCTGTATTAGGTATTTTGGCATCGAGGGACTTTCTGAATTATTGGAGATAGATATACATTGTGACCCATTTGGAAAGGCAGACATACATTTTCCACCATTAGGTCACTAAATTTTATAAATGGGTCTGCAGTTTCAGAGCTATATATTCTTATAGTTTTCAAGAACAAAACTCTAAAAAAAATCATAATAATATTTTTCAGGAAAAGTCTGACTACACCACTGCATTCACATTTTCAAATAGTTCGTCTATCAAAAAGTTTTAGGGGAATAATATTTAAAAATGATACCGTTATATTAACCTACTACTTCAATTTCAGAAATCTTATCAAAATTCTTATTACATCAATGGATTCACGAAGTTTCAAAATATCACTGATCGAAATTTCATCGCAATCTATTTATAAATAAAAAATTAATAAAATTTTTAAAAAAATGTTGTTTGAAGGAATTTCAGGAAAATTTTATTTTATTATTTCAAAACTTCCTCAATCCAGTTGTGTAGTTAAACTTCTGATAAAGTTTAATCTTTACCTCGTAATTAGGAAAGATCGTGAACAAGGGCGTCACCAATTTTTTTCTTGGGGGGTAAAAGCTTTCCTGGGGGGTAAAGGCTTTAATTTTTTTTACTTGGAATGGGGTAAAGGCTTGAATTTAATTCAAAAATACTAAAAATGCTAGTATATAACTTCTTGGGGAGGGGGTATTTACCCTCATTTTCCCCCCATATCGACGCCCTTGGTGGTGAAGTCAGATTATGTTTTTAAATGCACAACAAATTTTTGACTTGCAAATATAAAGATAGTTGAAGATTCATGAAGATTCATTCATGAGATTTGTTTTCCTAGTGTACTTTTTGAATGTTTATCTAATGGAAAATATATCATTAGAATCGGTTGTAGAATCTATATTTTATAATTTGAATAGGTCATACAAAATAATTAACACAAAATAATCATGGGAAACAAAAAAAAAACACATTGGTGAACCTTTTTTATATGGATAATTTTTACCACTTGAATCCAGATGCCTCCCGCGGTCAATAAAACTTCATAGCCCAGATGCGTCCCATGGTCACCCTAGGTGCGTCCTGTCATTGGTAGTTTTTCAATTTCAATAATAGTCCAATGGTTAGAGAATGATTCTACCATGATAATTTGTCCGCCCGAAATTTTGAAAAACTGATTTATTATTTAATATTGAAAACTTGATTTCAATATGTGTATATTCAAACGCTCCTCAACTGTGACGTCAGGTCTTTTTGTAAAATGCTTGGCTGAAGTTTGGGATAGCGCGGACTTGACCGAAAGTGACCAATCAGAATCACTCGCGCACTGACGTCACACGACTTCCCGCCTCTCCGTCTGCACCTGATCGTTTGAATTCGGTAGTTTGGGGTTTTCAATAAGTTTTAACTTTGGAATAAAAAAATTAAAACTGGATTCGGGTTACGTATGAATCGAGGGGGAAACCTCTAGGGAATTTTCTCGGGAATTTTGGTGTACATGTCTTGGGTATAAGTGGCATTACTCGGGTATTAGTTGGGAATTAGAGGCCTTACCTAAAAATTATTGGGCACTACAGGTATTACAGGTGTATTAATCGGGCATTACAGGAATTAGTTGGGAATTATTGGGTATTACACGGGAAAGTGAGGTATTACTCGAGCATCTCATGGGTGTAACAGAAATTTTTCGGAAGTGAGAACACTGTACTTGATAACAAACCTAACATTAGGACGATTTTATATTTTTATTATTTTTCTTACTTGGGTATTATCGGGAATTACTTGAGTATTATTAGGGGCATTACTTATGATTTTTGGGAATTAGTGTACACAATTTCCTCAGAGGTTTCCCCCTCGGTACGAATGCAATAGTTTCAAATATATTTTTTCTGGTAAATGGTAAAAATACCCCCGAAAAAAAAACGGAAAAAACCAGAAAAAAAAACCTGGGAAAAAAGAAAACGAAAAAAACCCAGGAAATAATTGCCCCTTCTTCCTAGCCGTTTTTTCTTTCGGGAGTATTTTTTCAATTTTTTCCCTAGGTTTTTACTAGTCTAGAGGCATTTACGTTTGCTGTAATGATCAGAATTTTGAGGATTCCGATAAAAAATAGGCTATTTTGAGTTTCAAATTCTGCTAACGCTTACCCTCGTAAGATCTAAGAGGATTAATTAATAAATATTCCTTCCTTAATGATTTCAGAAGAATTAAAATAAAATCAACGAGATATGCATCCTCAATTTACTTCGAATCAAATAAAAGTAAATGTTATCTTCACGTAATTTAATCAAGCGCAACCAAGCAATTAAATTATAATGGAATCGAGAAAGCTTTCAATGGTTCAGTAATTAAAGTGAAGCCGTCTGGTTACAAGCGACCCGTCCTATTACCGCTAATTTTTCCTAGATGTTAAAAACTTCATTTTTCCCAACAAGATGAGCCATATAAATAATCGTATTCTGTAAAAACGGGCATCGGGGTTTGCCAACACTTTTATTGCTTCCTTCACAAGACACGATCATTTGTTATTTGATTTTCCTAGGCGCTGTGTTCTGAAGTGTACTAACATAGCTGAACATGTGCAAATTCTCATTTATTGCGCCAAAGTACATGTTGTGTGCCTTATCACTGGATATATTACGGACTACAGTCCGTTGTACGACGAATGCGCATTATGGGTGTGCATGCTTTCACGGTTTCTGTTCGTATAACTCTGCCTACTGTAATTAAATTCCAGATTTGGAATTGGCTAGAGCGCATTTTTTGCTATTGCTTAGCCTGTTAGTATTACTGTGGTAGTAGAGCGCCATTTGAATTGATTGAAAGTGAATGAGAAAAAGTCACTTCACACATGGATATATACCGCAGGAACAATGGGGTGGGGAATCTCCGACCCCGAAAAAATCTCCGACCCTGAAAACCCCCACATACCAATTTGGAATCGAATATGACCATAATCACAAAACACGTCCACTATCTTGGGCCGCCATCTTGAATTGATAAATTTTGACAAGAAATCCATAATCTCTGACCCCGACAACCCTTACACACCAATTTTGAATCGAATCGGACCATGATCAAAAATCTCATTCGCCATCTTGAAGCCGCCATTTTATTTTTTTTATAACAAAAATGTCATATTGCATTGTCACCTGTATAATTTGAAATTTCAAATCATTCGGACGCCTGGAAGTGGCTGAAAAACGTTCAAATATTCCGTTACAAACATACATATTTGTCATATTATAGCTTCACTTGTATGTATGTATACAAGTGAAGCGTTTCAAAAACAAAATAAATGATTCAAACTCAAGAAAAACCAGAATTAGCTTTGTTATCCAGACAGCACAGAAATATTCCTGGAAAATACCAAGAGTATTCCCTGAGGTGACTAAATTATTTTTTCTACGTTCATGTAAAAAACAAAACTTTATTGAACTATATTTGGTGGAAAAACTGTCTCTTTATTGCACTCAGTGCAATAAAGACTTTATTGCACTCATCTGTCATTCTACTATAGCGTTCTGTCATCATGACAGACATAAAATTTCAAATCGACGCCAAATTTAGCCCATTTTCTGTGAGATTGTATTACTTTTTAAATAGTTGCATGTTTTATCATATTCATTATATAATGAACTATGAAATTACTAGAAAATACAATTTGTTAAAAATAAAATTATTTCCTCTGAATATCATCTGAATCACACAAAATGTTTTTGAATTACTTTTAGCAGATAGATTTAAACAAACAATGTCTTCCTTACAGTTTAGTGCCACCTAAATGAAACATTTTCTGGTTTTTGCATGAACGTAGAAAAAATATTGTATGAAACTCGTGCAAAAAGAGTTTATTGCACTCGACGTGTTGTCTAACTCGGCCTGATGGCCTCGTTGGACAATTTCACGTCGAGTACAATAAACACCTACTTTTTGCACTTGTTGCATAAATAACTATTATGATCATTCCACAGGACTCAAAAAACGATTATTCCAAAGATTGAATTATTGATTTATTACAAATGAATTATTTTTTATATTGTCTTCTCTTCAGTAATGATCTCAAGATATGAGAACTCATTTGGGTAAGTTTTTTTGTCGCAATTGCAAATTCTACAAATCGTACTTCTATTCTACTGAATATATTTTTGTTCATTTAGAGCAGTTGAAAAAATGGCAAGATCTTTCGATAATATCTTGACACATTTCACGAATGAAATACATTATCAAAATACTTCATCTTTGGAATGGCCTAATCTGTTAATTAAAAAAAATTGTTTGTTTTGAATTTGTTCATTTTTATAACTTTTGAATGAAAACAGGCATTTTTTAAGATACTAGTGCAAATGCAAAATTTTTCCCAAAACTCAGAATTACTACAGGGGCATAACATACACATTTTTCAAAAACAGTAAGTAGATTTCAAATGTTCAAATTTAGGCTATTCCATAGTTGAGTGGAAGAGTTGATACTTGTGTCAAAACAAGTAGTTGAACTCTGCCGTTTGATGAGATGAAACTTGTGAAAATATGTAAAAAAATCTCGACAATAGAAGCTTTTATTAACAATCATCTTATAATTGAAGTTTTATCCACACTTATGAATCGTATAAAGTACTGCGCGCTGGTGTCATTTACCCAGATAGTCACTCCCCACGTCCGTGCGATGAGTGATTACTGGGTCCGAGAATCATGTGCATGAGACGTAGTTCACCAAGGATGCATTCTTCCGTCATACATTTCTGTCGTATCACTGCGAACTGGTATGATTTTCAGATTAGAGTGCAGCGTGTCCATCATTCCGCCAAGGATCACTGGGATCAGAATGGTTTGGGTGAAGCCTGCGCAGTTCAAATAATAACTATGGATATTTATTCCATTATTTCTCATCTTTTCAGACGATGTTCGTTTCGCCATGAGCCGAAAACTCTATGGCTTAAATCGTCCTACTTTTATGATCAAGGAGGACTACATCAGACTAATTCGCTTGCATTTGCCTGTGTGTGGAAAATGAATAGTTTTAGCAGATTCAGCACTTTTCATTCTCCACAATGGACTGGAGCATATGGCAACACAGGTGTCTCGTCTATACCGAACGGGTATTTTAGATGGTAGAAAAACACTCGTAGAGCCACACGCATGTGCTTAACATGCTGACAGAAAATACAATATGGTCTCAGGAGCTCTACGATACGCTCTGGGTCGGTGTCCGGAACCTCGATACCCATCACGCGACTTCGGTAGACCAGGGTGTTGAAGACATCATCCTAGCAGGCATTCTGAATCCGTCGGTCTCCGACTTCTGTCCACTTGATCTGACGAAAGCACACCCCGTGCATTGGCTTATTTAGCTGCAGGAGTACTCCAGTCTCGGCAGCTTCAATGTGAACTTTTTACTGAACGAGCTGCAACTCGGAGTTTAGGTTTACCCGTTCAAAGTCGAAACTAGACCAAGTTCATTGACTGCACGGGCTACTGCCTTAAAAAGGAATGTTCCAATCGCTGCTTTCTCAATGTCATGGACCAATCAGAGAAGGGGATCTGAACTCCTAATAAGTTTACAGGCTCCATCCGATACCATAATGTAGACACTTTGAACGCACAATTTTACGGACTCTCTGTTGTCTGGAAACATATAATTATAGAACGGATGATTTGGGATGCAAGCTCCTATAAAGATGCATTATTTTTACGTAGAGTTGTCGCAGCTCCTCTTGAGTCCAATCACCACTCCAAAGAAATAGAGCAAGATCGGAACGACAAGTATATTTGTTGCAGCAACTTTGTCCTTCCCAGACAGTTCTGATGAAAGAAGAACACGCGAACATTTTCAACCATATGCTCTACAAGATCATTATTATTATTTATAATTACCGTAGGTTCACACAGTTTTGTTCCCTTAGTTTGTCTATACGGCTTAGTGCGTAAAAATTTGCTACACCTTACCCACTTTATACATGAGTAATTATTGAATTGTTTACTGAACCTTCTATGCATTGAAATTAATGCAGTTACAATTCTTACATTTCTTGAGAAGTCATGAAGTCCATAAGTGAAAAATTCATTAGAAATGAAAACTTCACGGTTACAATTTCTCTTACCTTGCGGTAATTTCATTGATTTCCTCGAAGCGTTGTTGCTAAATACCACGGATACATGACAACAGTAAACTACACTAAGTAGACAACCTTGTTTTTTTTGTTTAGAACTATGCAAATTATCTCAGTCTGTTTTCCTAGTATCTCTGACGTGCTTCGCTGGCTTCAGTTTTTATCTGTATCGAGTACTTCCAACAATCCGTTACATTTTCTTACCTGACATCGTTAGTTTCAATCAAAGCTCATACATACGATGCAAAGTATGTGAGCATAGCAGACAGAAACATGTCAACTGGAAGTACTGAATCGGAAAGATGAACCGAAAATGGAATTTTCAACCGCATGCTCTAGAAGATCAGTTGTTTGCTGCATTAATATGGCAACTAAGCTAGCAATCAATATATCGACAGTTTTGTATGGGGTGATAGATGCGTTTTCTCACGAAGAAAGTATTTGCCTCGAGGAATCGTGAGAATTTCTTGGATTCCGAATATTCAATTATGTTTTCATTTTGTACATCTGTTCATTCCGATGCAGATGCTGTAATGAAACTTGTCAATATGTATTAATTATATTCAAGAGAATATCCCACCTTCAACATCAGTAACTAAACCAACTGCATTTTCAATATTCAGGCTTATGACTTAATTACATGTTGAAAAAATGTCTATTAGGAAGAGTATTTCTCTATTGAACTGAAATAATTCTGATTCGTGTTAGGTCTTGCATGAAATGATGTGTGGATATAGACAATTTGAGAATTTTACGGCTCGCGGGCCATAATGCGCCTGCGGGCGGTAAAGTATCACTTTACACTTGCTGAACCTGGCGGTAAAGTGTACCGCCCGCTAGTGCATAAATGAATATTATGTCTTTATACCGCCTTCACTATTTGAGCTTTAGGTTTATTTATAAAGAAGTGGTAAGTACGACGCAATTGCTTCATGAAGGCTTTCTCATTCTAGTCATTTTCATATACCGAAAACAAAATTAATAATTGTTGCAAAACGATATTGTTTTCCAGTTCTCGAAGACTTCAGAAACATGAAGTAGTTTTCAATAATATCCTGCATTCACAGTTGCACAATTTAAAAAAGTGTATATAGTTATCTACGGAATTTGAAAAAATCCCATCGGCTACCTGAATGTAAAATGAGAGCGATATCACAGATACAGCAAATACCGTAGATGATGGTTCTGCATCTCCTTGGCTACGGATGTTATACGATGTCACCAGTTAGTTCAAACGTCTAATACATAACAGAGAGACTACGTGCTATTAAGATAAGTATCTCGAGTGACACTTGCACAGCCGCAACAGTAAATCTGTCATGTACAGGTGCTTAGAGCATCCTAAAGGAACGACGAAGAATTTGCGCGCTAACAGTTTGCGGACGTTACCCACACGGTAGAGATAAGTGGAAGTAAGAAAAAATATCGCCATTCTTTGTCGTGATGGCCATATCCAGTGCCCGCAAAAATAACGTAACATATGGGAAAACAGTTTATTATAAGAGTATCGAAAGAAAAAAAACTGCTTGATCTATTGTGCTGACCGACAACCCAAAAATCGATTTTGTAATATGGCAGCAAACTGGAAAAAAAATATTATGAAGTGGCAAAAAAAAGGGTGATACGGAAAAATATTGAAAATTTTCATTTAAAAAATCTGCTTACAATTCAGTTACATAGTTGTATACACAGTTTCTAATGCAATTTTGGGATAATTGAAAATAGCAAATTTGAAAGACTTGTATTTCGGTAATAATGACAGAACTTTCTCATTCTCGTCACCAGACCTCTGTTACATTGTAGTATCTATCATTTATATCAGAATTCTTCCACTATTGTGATGATATGGCAATCCAAAAACATCGTATTGTTTTGATTATATAAAAAACAAGTTTCGATGATAATCGTGCTAGAGCGTTTCACTTGGCATACCATTTTGAAAACTATATATGTCTCTTTAATTTGGCGCACTATTTATTTTCACGATTATATGCAAAGTGGAAAGCTCGTGCACGATTATCATCGAAACTTGATTATGATCATAAAATGACGATATATGGCGAAGTCATTTCCCTCATTTTATGGCGCAGTCGGTGGTGAAGGCGCTGGCAGCAGTATTTAACTCATAAATGAAAAATTACCCAAATAAAACATTTTGTAGTGACTTCAAAGCATTTCCGAATTCACTAGAGCTCGCACAAAAAATTTCCTCAAAATCGGTCCAGCCAGTCAGAATTTTATGTATAAAGATAACAACAGTAAGGGTCCTGGCAAAACAATTTTTTCAATAAAGTATTGTTTGGTGAGGAGAAAATGGGACGTTCTATCATTTTCACCGAAATACAAATGTTTCACCACAGTCAAGCTATTCAGAAAAAACAAATTGAATTTTCATTCAAAGATTGGAAAATATTGTAACAAAATTGCTATTTGTCTCGTTTTATTTGAAACTCAATATACATAATTGAATTCTAAGCAACTTTTTCAAATGATATTTTTCGATATTTTGCCATCATACCCTTCTTTGTGACACGTCGTACTATTTTTTTCACTAAGGCGTGAGGAAATTAAACAAATACATTTTGTGAGGAGTAATTTTTTAGTCTGTTCTAACTGGAACAAACTATTACGTGAATATTTGGAGCAGGTATTACTATTACTGGTGTGGTGGGTAAGATAAATTTCAGTGGCATTTTCAGGAGTAAAACCACGAGTGATTGAATTTTCGCGATAAGTCTGTTGATTTATTTCTTAACAAAACTGAATTGCTTGGAGAAAACACCACGAGTCCGCAGGCCGAGTGGGAGTCACGCTAAATGAATAAAACTTCATTTCAAATCATCAGCATTATTTCCACGTTTTAAGATGAGGAGGAACAAGTGGCCGTAGTAGACGTACTCGCAGAAAATGGGCGAAAACTCAATTTCTTATAGACCTGGAACCGTCCAAAAGATTATTTTTTACTTTTTACTTCATATTAAATTATATCAATGAATACAACACTAGTTTTCCAGTCGGAAATCCTTTTCATCATGCCTAAGGGTGAATCTGAGGAATGGCCATCGAGTTTAGAAAGTTTTTATTTTCCCTAACACAAAGAATTCAGCTCCAAAAACATACACCGAGGCTTGTGGATTTCATTGAAGAAACAATTGGTGATATCTGAATACTTACATCCTGAATGGATGATGAAGTATGACTTTCTTTCTAAGGAAATGAAGATGTTTTTTTTTACTGATTGGTCATCTTTGAATACGGTCTGTCTTTCTTAGTCCAGATCTGACGCTGACTTTCAGAAACAAATAAGTTTTCATCTCTATTGAGTTTATTTTTGAAATTTCACTGACAAAATTCCACCAGATATATTTCGAAGGTTTCTTTCCTGATATGATGAACATTTCATGTCACATCTATTTGTGCAACGTTCCTCAAGGAAGACACTAAGTAGGTGCTAACTGATTGTATTCAAGACATTGAATATTATCCTTCATTTAATTGGGGATGACCTCCCCCTATACATGATATATTCTAAGGTTCTGCCTCTTGATACTAGGAGAGTCCACACAACATGGGGTCCTCCAATATATTTTATTTTTTCCCCTCTCATGCGGATGGCTCCAATACGGGGTCCTCCACAACCACAACTTGCAAATCTCCCCGACTCCAATAGCGGTGGGCTCAAATCCAGGGTCCACCACTCCCATCCCCTTTCCAAGCGGGCTCCTTCTTGGGATCTGCCACTCCGGTTCTAGGCGATAAGCCAACCGCTGAAAATGGCACCTGATCGGTTAAAGGACATATATTATTGGAAAAGGTAGTATTTAAATAGAAGAAAACAATGAAATAGGACCCTTAGTCCCGAGCCAGTCACTTGACTAGGCAACCATTTTTTTGTTTTTTAAATTTTGGTATAGTTGCTTAGCTCATTAGTTGAAGCATGATTTCAAGCATCAAATGAAAGCTTGAAGTTTCTAGTTTTAGAAAAAAAACCTCTGACCGCTAGAAATTTAGGCAGCCCACTTTGAAGACGGGCAAACCCGAGTGTACACTATAACGTACTCATAAGAAACTCTGTAAGAACGTTATATCTGAATTCATTATTATCCTATTAAATTTTAACAACTTATTTCAATATTTTGAATATTTAAGAAATAAATAATAAAATTAATTGTTTTCACAAATAATTTGTTATTTAATTATCACGTACATAATTAAAACAAAGTCAAAATATAGAAAATATAATTAAAACATAGGAAATGAATTGAAGAAAAATATATTTTTAAAATAACTATTTCCCTGAAACTTTAACTTATTCAAATACATGTAAGCACATAAACTATAAAATTTTACTTTTCTCTATGCGCAGATGCACATGCGCAAAGTATAATGTGGTACATTTTGTTATCTTAGGTTGGTAAATCTTCCTGGCAACACTGATCAGTCTTTCGTTGCAGACCTTAAGTTGTGTTATGGAAATTTAATGGGATATTCACGAATAAAGATATAACATTCAGACTTACAGACTTTCTTATGGAGTACGTTATAGTGTACACTCGGGTTGCCGTCTTTAAAGTGGGCTGCCAAAATTTTTAACGGTCAGAGGTTTGGCAACCACTTTTTTTCTAAAACTAGAAACTTCAAGTTCTCATTTGATGCTAAAATTATGCTTCAACCAATGAGCTAAGCAACTATACCAAAATTAAAAAAATCATAAAATGGTTGCCTAGTCAAGTGACTGGCTGGGGACTAAGGCTCTTATATCATTGTTTTCATCTATTTGAATACTACCTTCTCCAATAATATATGTCCTTTAACCGATCAGGTGCCATTTTCAACGGTCGACTCTCGGCGGACTATTCCGACGGGCTCGACTGAGAGGTCCATCAACAGAGATGAACAGACTTCTTCTCAAGATGAAACAGCATGAGGGATTCAATCAAACTCACGATGGAAAAGGAATCCGAAATCTTTCGTTTCATTTTTTGTTCTGGCTTTAATTTTTCTCTCGGGCTTTTGGCGTTTTTTGCGAAACATTAACGTTTTTGGAAGTTTGGATTTTTTCACAAAATTTCTGATTTTCTACAAAAATGTATTTTTTTTTAATTAGACATGATTTAGCGAATGTTGTCAGTGCCACTCAGCAATTCGTCCACATGTGAAAATTATCCTGTCGATATTTAGGTGTCGCAAGTCAAGCTTCCGTATATGATGAATCAGTTTATCACATCTAATATCTATTTCGATATTAATTATTTCCTGCGATATTCATTTCATTTACACCATTTCATATTTATTCTGCGCGGGTCTTGTTCAAATAAATATTCTGTAGGTAATTGAGCACCATAAATTTCAATAAACAGCAGCATTTTGACGTATTGCTGGATAATGTAGCGTCTTCGTACGCGCTTCATGATAAACGATTCAGTGCAACACAAGATTATGATAAACGGTGACAATTATAATGTTAATAATTCCAATAGCTGTTAATTGTACATCGACCAACGCCTGAGGATTCAATAATCCCGTCCATAAATTAACGTAGCTGACCGTCAATTAAAAAGAAAACTCGGAAGGATATGAATATTCATTAACGATTAGAAGCTTGTGGAAAATATAATGAGCGAAGAGTAGAATAACGTCACTTGTAGATTCCTAGTGACTAAATCACTGTGGAAGTAAATGTAATTTACATGACTAGTTTTTCTCCTGCCACTTTCATCAGATGAATGGAAATCAAATCAACCAGTCTTCGGATAATGTTTGCCCTAGGTCTCAAGGATTCTGGGGTATTTTTTCTTGTCTCAGTTTGTGAGATGTTATACTAACGGAGTAGCCATCTTATCCCAACAGCATCAACCGTTGGCGCTTGTTTGTACTTCAAATTGACATTATGAAGATTTAAGTAAAATTGTGGGTTTTGATGTTCTTTTAACATTGAACTTTCAGAGGGATACATGTGATGCAGCCTAGATTGGCAGAAAAGACCTTCGAAAGTTCGTATAAAAGAAAATCAGACAACCATAATTTCAGCCCAAACAGAAACTCACAAATTTTACAAGAGATTAAATCCAAAAATTACAATAGATTAGATTTCCTTGAGTATCTTATATATATAAAAATTTCGTGTCACGATGTATGTTCGCGGTAAACTCCGAAACTACTGAACCAATTTTTATCAAATTTTGTAAGCATTTGTCCAACTTGGGAGATTGGGTAGTTTTTATCTCAATTATTGATCTCAATATTTGTTATTGCAAATTAAATGTTTATTATACGACTTTAGTGTGTATTTATCGATTAGTTCTATAAAATCCTAATAGATGGCGGTTTGGCGTCTAAGTTTTACAGATATCTGGTAGATGGCGCCGTATTTCTATTTCTAGATTATAGATTGCTGATTGTATTAAAAGAATTAGAAAAAAATTGATTCAATCTATCATAATTACTGAGCCACAGCAACGCGTGGCTGGGTCAGCTATAAATATATAAAAGGAAAGTGTTCGTGGGTATCTCCAGCCTTATATCTGTGATCACCAACTGCCATCCACTTGCGGTTGCAGTGGTATAGAAGGCCCCACATGTGCACTTGCAAGTACAGTGAAACCAGCCTACCAATAGACGTGAAAACGTCGTAGCGCAACGGATTATAGCCCGTAATATATCCAGTGATAAGGCACTCAACATAATCGAAGGGAGTTTGGATGTGGGGTAAAAATGTGTAATGACTTCTACTTTTTGGAATATTATAAAGAAAATTCTAGAATGTTCTTGAAGCTTCTGGAAAGTTCTAGAGACCTCCGTGCAATAAACTGGAACAAATTTTTCGTAATGCTTTATAACATACTAAAAAGACCATTAAGCGTAGTTTTTGAAAAGCCGGCCATCATGGAGAGGGCGTGATGAGGAAACGTTCTGAAAATCTCTAGAATATAAAAAAGAAATTTCTAGAATGTACGAAGAAAAATTGTAAGAAGTTCCGTAAATTTCGAGATCTCCGTGGAATAGGCTGGAACAGAGTCTCCGTAATGTCCTAGAACATACTGAAAAAACAATCAAGTAAGTGTTTAAAAGTTTGGTCACCGGGTAGATGTAACTTTTTGGATTATTCCAGAATATAAAAAAAAATTTCTATAATATAAGAAAGATAATCTTAGAATGTTCTTGAAGCTTTTGGAAAGTTCTAGAAATTTCGAAATCTCTGTGGAATAAAAACAGGGTCTTCGCAATATTTTATAACATATTGAAAAGACCCACAAGTGTATTTTTCGAAAGTTCGGCTATCAGGAAGAGGGCGTGGGGAGAAAACTTCCTGGAAATATATAAAACATATAAATGAAATTTCTAGAATATGAGAAAGAAAAGTCAAGAATGTTTTCGAAGCTTCTAGATACTTCTAGAAATATCAAGATCTTCGTTGGATAAGCTAGCACATAGCCTGCGAAATAATGTTCTAGAACATACTGAAAATAGAGCTGAGTAAGTTTTCAAAAGTTCGGTAACCAGGGAGAGGGCGTGGTGATGTAACTTTCTGGAATATTCTAGAATATGAAAAAGACATTCCTATAATATAAAAAAAAATCCAGAATATTATTGTAGCTTCTGGAAAGTTCTAGAAAATTCGCGAACTTCGTGGAATGAACTAGAACAGAGCTTTCATAATGTTTTTAACATACTGAAAAGACCCTCAAACACAGTTTTTGAAAAGTAGGCCATCAGGGAGAAGGAACGTTCTGGAAATCTCCAGGATATAAAAAATTTAAAAATATACTTCTAGAATATACGGAAGAAAGTTCTAGAGTGTTCTAGAACCTTCTAGAAATTTATAAAAATTTCGAAATATTCGTGGAATAAGCGTAATGTTCTAGAATCTACTGAAAAGACACTCAAGTAAAGTTCTCGAAAGTTCGTTGAACAGGATGCAGAGCATGGTAATGAAACTTTCTAGGTACTTAATTTCTGGAAAATGAAATAAAAATCTGGAATATTTTCAAGATTTCTATAAAATTCTAGAAAATTGTTGCATAGGTGGATGTTTCTTCCCATTTGAATATTGTTTTCAATTCTTAACAACTTTTCTCAATAGACTTTTTTGATAATATCGAAAATGAGGGTAGTTTGATCTTGATCTACATTTCAATTTTTTGTGCTCCCCTGTACACTGTTCAGAAATTAGGAATTTTGATAACTCAATTACAAGTTTTTCGCAATATAGCAGAAATTATTATATATATTTAATGATAGTCTTCATGATTTTAAGTGCCATCATTGATCAACTTTGTATAACCTGCATTGTGGATGGAAAGCACAATACAAGTATTGGAATTATTTAGGTGCACCCATCCTCACACAAGGGGACATGGGGAAATAATATTATATATTATAATTGTAGAATTGTATTCGGAACAATGGGAATAAACTTTGCTTTACTTTACTTATTACCTCAGAATTAATTAGAACTACGCAGATTTGGATGAATATTTATTTATTTATTTCTTGAACTGTATTAACCCCAGAAGTTTCGAATATTCATTCATTCAATGAAGTAATATTTGATTTTGATAGGTTGAATGTTTGCAATTGTTAGTTCTTGATACTGAGTGAAATTGTTTTGGGAATATCCACGGGACTTCTGTTACAATAGAAAGTTTCAAGTTCGTGAACATAAAAGTAGAAAACGGTTTCTGAAAAATTTATTGTTATTCCAGAATATTGAGCAGTATCCATTTCAAATTGTTCAGTATTTCAGTAATTATCTCTTCAGGGTATTCATATATTTATTATACGATGCCAACATTATTTTTTACGACCCATCAGAATGGGAAATAAAATTAAAAACTACACAAGCCATGGTAATCGATAATAATAGTCGCAGTGAATATTTTATAACTTCAGATTATTGAAAACGACTAATCGATAATTATGTTGTTGAAATAACGATAATGTTTCCGTTCGAGAATCGATTTATATTCCTGTAGTGCGGGAACAACCGTTAAATTTCAATAAGAAAATAATATGTTTTACGAAAGCCGTTTAGCAGTTATAAATGGTCGTAAAAGTTGTATACCTTTTTTTCTGTCATCACACGATTCTCTTGTCCACCCTGGAAAAACTCCAATATTTTATTACTGTCATAAAAATTCTTTCGTTTCTAACGCTGAACCGCTGCTCCGAGAGAAATTGATTTATACCATGAAACAAGGCAGTGATTTTTATTAATCGAATCAACTTTTTAGATCACGAACTTAGAAGCTGGACGTTATAAAAGTTGTTGTGATTGATTCCTGAGATTAATCACATTAGAAACCGTCTTGGCTAGATGTGTGAGAGCGACGTTATTTCAACGGTAATTCTGGCGAAGACGTGGGAAGTTTTTGTATCAGTGAATACTGGATGAAGGCTCAATTCATCATTGAATATATTCAGTTCAAAACAAACGTATGTTTGACTACACAACGAATACATTAGAATAAATGAATAAATGATAGAGCACCTAATGAATATTTTACGTAGTGCCTTTTTCACAGTATGGGTCTGTAGTGCCCTATTTTCAGAATACCATGTTTCCGTGAAAAAATTAGTTTTGGTCAGATTTTGATGTTAATTTGAAGATTAAAATAGATCAATAAAAAAATCGTATTTTGGTATTTTTATTGCCATAATTGGCGACCCCTAAGTGAGGATTACTCGTTTCACGTTCAAAATATGGTCAAGTTTCTTTAACACCTTTCCCGGAACCATTCAAACGATGAAACTTCTTAAGTATAAAATCAAAATGCCCATGACAAGTCTATATGTCAAAAAATAACTTTCAAAGTGTTAACGCAGAAGAAATATTTCCGTGATGTGTATAATTGCTTTTGAAGAGCCTGCTTTCCAATTCTATCAATCTCCCTGATGAGCTTGTCAAAGAGAAATAGATTTTCGTCGACCAAAATGTTTTGGGGATTAAATGCGAGAGAAGCGAATCTTGCTTTAATGAAATGAACGATTTTTGTTAGTGATATTTTTCAATAACATTCTCCCTATCTAATTTATTTAATGAATTTCCAATGAAAACTACAGAAAATTAAAAAAATCAACTATCTGAATTTAAATGCGAATTTTCAATTTCAGATTTTTTCTTTTAAGTTAGAGTCTTTTCACAATATCTATCAGGTGTAGTTCAATGCCCAGCGTGGCTTTAGTCGGGGAAGTAGTTGTTTTCTGTCAGATATTTTCAGTAGCTGAAGATTATGCTCGAAGCTAAAATTCTCAATAATTTTACAAATGTGACTAACTCTCATGATTTTGATTTTACAGAACTACTTGTTAATATCGAAGAAACCATCGAGGCAGTACCTCAACAAGATATTATTGGAACAGTAAAAAATTTGGAGGTTCTATGTAATAAATTGATGGAAAATCTAGGGTTAAATAACAAAAAAAAATGATTATTTCGAAAAATATATTAGTGAGCAAACGGAAGAAAGACCGACTACAAGTTCCTGCACGACAGTTTTTACCAATTCAAACTCGACCAGGACCATTCAAATCAACCAAATCTGAACCATAGCAATGAACAAATTAACAAAACACACATTTTTGATAAGAACTCAGAATTCAATCAAGTGAAATCTGTAACTCTACCACCTTTTTGGAACACGGAACCTGAGTTATGGTTCAATGCTGTTGGTAGGATATATGATCTGAATTGTATACATTCAGATAATATTAAATGTGGAAAGTGGAAGTGCTAGACTGCAGTGTTGCCAAACTCAAATCTTTTCAAGATACAACAAGAAAATTCTTAAGAATCATATGACTTACCAGGACTTACCTACTAAAGCAGCAACTGATCAGAATGTACCAGGTATCAGATGAGGAAAAAATGACTAAATTATTGAGTGAATGTTAACTCGGAGACAGAAAACCTAGTCAATTATATCAAGAAATGAGGGATCTTGCTTCTTCTTGGCTTAAAAAATTATCTAGTACCGTTGAACAACTGACTCGTGTTTTCCACGAAAAATTATCAGAAGAGGAACTTGTTTATATGGCCGATGGAATGATGAGAGGAACACCAAGTACAGAGATTTCTGTTGTACAGTCTAGCAGAGAAAAAAGTAATTTGGAGATCAAAATTGAGCAACTCATACTTGACGAAACAATTTTAAAGAGAGAAAGCGGACCTTCCGAACATGATCGAGATCAAATTTTAGATTGAAATCAAGAGTACAAGAAGCAAATCCAACTGAAGAATATTGTTATTATCACAAGCACTTCAGAAATGTGTCTATGAAATGCATGAAACCTTGCACTTTCGATGAAAAATATTCGGAAAACTCGCAGGCCAATCGTTAATGACGACAAGAGAAAGTGGCCCCAAAGAGAGTCGTCTCATAATTTTTTGATCCTGACTGAAATATAATATTTTTTATTGATACAGGTGCTGACGTATCATCAGTTATACCACCAAAGTTGAATCAACATTTAGCAATATAAAAGAGAACTCTGTATGCTGCCAATGGATCTAAAATGGCTTCCTGAACTTATGACAGTTACAGGTTTGAAAGAGAATTCGATTGGAAAGTCATTGTAGGAGACGGTGATAGAGCAATAATTGGAGCTGATTTTTCGGAGAATTACGGACTGACGGTATGGACTTACTCAACGGAAGGTTGGTTGATATCAACAACAATTCGATAAAAAATTGTGAAATTTCAATTGTTGAAAATTGTTATAATATAAAAACAATTAACAGTAGTTGCCCGTATCATCGACTTTTTGCTCTTTTCCCAAATTTAACAAGAACATCATTTAATAAACAATGTAAACAGACGAACAAAAAAATGAAATCAATTTATAGATTTATCAATTTGTTTTTTTTTACTGGAAAATTCTTGATCGTCATGTCAGTAACTTTAGTAACTTTAGTAAATAGTTTCGAGTGGTAAAAACTTTCCCTCGATTTAATTGATAGTCATAAAATCACATTTTCGACAAACAATATATCTATTCTGATATACGCTTCGCTCGTACTAAAAACGTTCACATACAGTATTGGAAACTTTTCATCTGTGGTATAGACAGAAATCTACGCGAGCCACAAGGAACGAAGGAACGCAATAATGATATGATAATACCACATAAATAAGAGAGACGCACTACTGCGCGCCTCTCCTATTGCCTCGTCCGACGAATTAACAGCTCAGTCGATATCCCTTCCTCGAGCGAGTAGAGGAGAAATTGTAATGCTTTCTCATAGCAAGGTTTTCTTTACGCTCTCATAACATCACCATACCCCAGATGAAAACTTTCCCATAAGATATATACATACTCGTGGAAGATTGCCTGTAACTTTTTTTCATGATCACTGTACGATAAACTATTCCGTACTCGACTGTTAGGTTGTCATAAATAAATACATTTTGTGTAGGATCATGTTTTACGATAAAGACATAATTTCTTATTTAGAACATCAGTCATGAAACATTACGTATTTACGACGTATGGGGAACAGTTGTTGATGCCAGAAATCCCCACATTCTGTACTGAACAAATCACCATCGGTACACTGAAAACGCATTCGAAGAAAGATTATTAATGATCCCATTTGGCTTTTTAATCTCGAAGAGAGCACGAAGGTCCTCTGTATAATAAGTTGCTCGTGACCTCTCGCATAAAATTTCAGATTAATTATTGTGCCCACCAAGAAGTGCGAATGAATAATGGTAGCGTGAGATAAAAAAACCGACAAAAGATAACACGAACTCGTTTTGATGAATGTAATGCATTTGTATCAAACATTGATGCGGGAAGAAAGAAAGGCCGACAGATTTATCGAAAAATAAAAGTAGTCTGCCTTCCTTTCACGAAGAAAGTAAGTGGTTACGTCGAATTTGGTAAACTCTACAATGCAGTCAAGAAACATATAAAAGATACAAAGAGGCAGAAAATTTTCATATAGGTATTCTCTGCAGGATCTAAAACTAAGGAAAGCTCAGGATGTCAAATATTTCCTTTCCTTTCCTTTCATTGGAAATGAACGTACGAGTGGACCATAGAATATGAGAATTCTTTTCTTAATAACAAAAACTGTAAAATTATTAAAATGGATAATCAATCATCTGTTAGAATGATATTTTATAAGCGAATGAGAAAACTAAAATATATCAAATCTCAATAACCTACGCTGTTCATATTATAAAACCATTGAACTCGAAAATAACGAAATGGGATTGGAACCTCACTTCATCATATCTGAAAACAATCTGTTGTAACGTAAAATCCGAGAAACCGAAATGTGTAAGACGTACAATGACAGAATCGTAATCTAGCAGAATATGTGGAGGGGGGGTGAGCGAACAGAAAGCCAGCCTTGTAGGAAACGACCAACTTGTTATAAAACCTATTCTATTATCTCCTAGACTTTGACCATGGGGCAAATCGAAGCACCTCGCATGGACTATTCACTGGGTGCTCAGAAAAGGTTGAATAATTATAAAGATCCTTCATATTGTATTTTCCTCCAATGTTAAATTTGAAAATTTAGTTGCTGGGTGGTAATTTGTTGATGAAGTGTATGGCTACGTATGCATCATCACCAGAAAAGAGCAACCCACCATCCACTATTAACTCTCTCAAGACCCTCTACTATGCCCGTCTTTGTCACATTTGTCTTTGCCGTAAGGTATTAATCCAGAGTGTATTCGTTTTGATTTCGAGAGCTTCCATAAAGCTGTCCTGACCAGATATAAATAACGAAACGGCCTTCGGCAGATGATGGATCTCTCGGAATTAAAATCGAAAACACTCTCCTCACTTTAATTTCTGTTTGCATTCCTCTTAACGCATAAGAAACTCAAATTGAACTTTGGATTGGTCAGAACAACAAAATTATTGGCTGCCTGCCAATGGGTAGATAATCATCTAACTTTGGATTCCATGGTTCGTTTCTAATTGAGTTTCAACTTGTGACTGCAGATGTCACAAGTTACTTTTCATCATAACTGTCTTTGGTTTCGAGAGCTTCCATAAAGCTGTCCTAACGAGTTATAAATAACGAAACGGCCATCGGCAGATGATGAAACTCTCCGAATAAATTGAAAGCACTATCTCCACTACATATTCAGTACCTATGGACCATGTCCATTTTCCTAATTTCTCAAATTATAATATGAAATTCATGCTACACCGATCCTACGATTTGGAGCTATCTACCTTATTGGCGCTCTCAGCTACAAAGTTTTGGTATGGACAGATTCTCCGTTATATCCCCACATACCCAAGATGTAGGGCGAAGGTGTGTGGCAATGATAAAATTTGACTTTTGTGATGACGTGCTGATGGTGCCTTTTGAGGGCTCTCTAGCAGAATAGCGCTACTCAAAATAGCGCTGCGACAAAATAGCGTTAGACAAAATAGCGCCGCACAAAAATAACGCAGAACGAAAACAGCGGGGGACAAAATAGCGCTCGACAATTGCTCTGGCGGGATTTCGGTTTTCGTTGTCTTTCAGAAATCAAATAATCATGAGAACAGATAGGAAACAACTAGTTGACAGTGTCATATTTATTTAAAGTCATAAAAATGCAATTCATGTAGGCAAGGTGGCGCAGTGGTTAAGCGCTAGTCTCATGATCCAAGGGTCCTGAGTTCGATTCTCCAATGAACCAGACTTTTTTTCATTAGAAATTAACTCTGGGTTATTGAAGAATACCTTTCCCACGTTTTCATGATTGACGGGACTACGAATATTCATGCTGCTCCATAGGTGGCGCAAGGAGTTAGTAACAAGGCCTAGCCAGAACACTTGTATGAATGGGTTATATGTTGTGACACATGTCCGCCGTCTACGACGTGTCAGCAATATTCAGAAAAAATATTTATAATATGTGATGTTTGAAAAATACACTTGGGATGCAGTATGGCTTCGAGCCAGACTACTGCATTCCCCCGATACACCTCAACTGTCTACGCCGGTTGAAGGCCGGATGGCAACGGATTTGCCGCTGTTGGGGATGTCCATATAGCGCCTTAAAGGAAGCTGAGGACAATAAATGATGAGAGAGAGAGAGAGAGAGAGAAAATGCAATTTGGCAAGTCTCAGAAAGGAGGTACTATATTATTCCACGAAGGATACAATTACCGAAACGACAAGCAACGTGAACATGGCGATGTTCTAAGGCCGGTTGTAAAGGAAGGTGCTTAGCGGTGTTACAGCAAAACCAACCACAGAACATAATCAAGCGCTAAATCCTGTAGATAAAGTAATCAGGATCGTGAAAGAAACTATACGCGAAGGGGCTTATAAAACGGATGCAAATCCAAGAGAAATCATACAACAAGCTTGCAGCAGTGTAACTTCGGAAGAAGAAGCTGTTAGTCTTCCAAGCTATGAGGTATCACGCAGCGTAGTGCACAGAATAAGAAACAAGGAATTTTTAAGTTCTTCAGCATTTAACGATATTTCTGAAGTGAGAATTGACGACAAATATTCTAAAACGGACAGAGGTGAAGTTTTCCTACTGTGGGATTCAGGAACAGAAAACCGAAATAGACTTCTGATTTTTGGGACTTACAATAATCTTGATTTGCTCAAAGAATTTCCGCACTGGGCAATAGACGGAACGGAAAAACAAATAATTCTCTTGAAGCATGGCACTATTCTTTACAGAAAGGTCTAAACTGCCAGCATCCTCATGTCTACAAATTGATCAATCAATTGAAAAAAGAACAAAAGTCTTCAGAAATCTTTATTACTAAATACCGTTCAGGATTTAGAAAAAAGAAAGTCCCAACAATAAATACGTCCAGCTAAAAAACAGGTTGAAAACCTTGGTTCAAACGTATACTTTCAGGACCTTGAACAGTATTTACAATCTGTATGGCCCATAATTTGTCCATGTAATTTTGTTTGAATTGTTAATTGTTATAAACTTTGCTTCGTATTAAAATTAATTTTGAAAACTTGATTTTTCAATCATGTCCTTTTTAATAGTTAATTTTCTAAGGATATTTTAACCGGCGTTATTTAGTCGCAGTGCTATTTGAACCGACGCTATTTTGCCCGCCGCTGTTTTTGTTCTGCGTTATTTTTGTGCGGCGCTATTTTGTCCAGCGCTATTTTTACTGACGCTACACAGATAAAAGAGTTCTCTTAAAATAAGGTCAAACGAAATTAAATCAAGCTCGCCATGATCTTGTAAAAGTGAGTACTTTTTGCCCACGGAAAAAAGTGAGTACTTTTTTCCCGGATATATATACACATAGATTGAGGTAGATTTTTGATTGAATCCTCGTTTTTCCCGTCACAGAAAAAAATTGTGTATTATACACGGGAATAAGGTTATATTTTTCCCTTGTATAATAAATAACTATTTTTATTCATTGCATGCATTAACTTTGATAACGAGAGTTGATATGAAAAAAAAAATAAGAATATTTCAGTTTTCGATGGTTTTATAGGTCAAATGTTTTATTAAGTTGACACAGGAACATAAAGTAATTTTTATGTTTTTGCCCAAAAACAAAGTAATTCGTAACGATTTTTTTCAAATGTTGACACCCTGTATCTTGAAAACGAAGCATTCCCAGACCTATGTTCAAATAAACTTTTCGTCTAAGGAGTCACTCAAAGAATCACCCCTTCAAGTTTGGCAACGTACTTACGTAACACCCTGTGTTGTATCGTTTTCTTCTATTTTATATATATATTTTTTATTTTCGATAGCCAATCAGCGGAAAAATGTGAAACATGACAATCACTGCCTAAGTACTCTACATTCTATTAGAAGCTCGTTCGATACAATTACAATTTCACGCTTAGTTTATTCCTAATGAAAAAGCGTGATGCTCAATCAGGATTGAATGCTTCTCCGCATTACGCACGATATACCGCACAAAAGGACTGTGAGAAGAAACGTTACATGATTGCGGTGAAACTCAATTGTCAGCCTGTATCAGTTTATCTCATCAACATCACATAAACGGGAACGAGTAATCTATTTCGGAGACGAACAATACGAAACAAAGTGCAGTTAGCTGATCAACAACGAGATTAGTCGGTTGATATTATTGACAATTTCTTAAGTGGCTTTCGGTAGCCAAAAGCGGTAGACTGATGTTCTGCTAGATATGGCGGTCCTGCTATTCATCCGGATGACGAAAAATACTGTATGTCCAAGAACGAATGATTGAACGCACCAGAGTTCAATAAAAATAATAATGATAATAGCGTCATTGCACGGAGAAAAACATATAGTGGATATTACCAATGACATATTACGGCTGGACTGCGTTATTTACACTTTTAGCTGCGGTCAACACAGGGTCACATTCTAAGCACAAGGTTTTTTCCCGCTTGTTACGCGGCAGTTTTCTGCTTATATACATTGTATATAAACATTGGATATACATTGTATATAAGCAGATAATTGAGCGGAAACTCAGCTTTGCTTATTTTTGGGTTGACTGGCAACTATGTTCCGCGAAACAAGCTGCAATAAAAATTGTGCTTAGAATGGGACCGCAGGTTATAGCGGAGTCTGACCGTAATATGTCATCGGATATTACCACAAAAATAATAAATTATTCTGAAAATCCGTACTTGTCAACTTTTGACAGCTATAAAAATACTTGTAAGATTGGAAACGAAAAACATGGGGCGCATGCAGCAGATAATTGATGGATTAATAGCTCAACTAAAATTTTATTGCACCACAAATAATGTGAATCGATAATTAAATTATATTACTCATATCTACTCTAAACACTCTTTATAGTTATGCATTGCATGTGCCCCATGTTTTTCGTTTCCAATAGGTACTATCATTCACAAGGCCCAAACAAATCATTGATGTGAAGAATAAACAGTGTTGGTGCTGGAATAGATCCCTGCGGAACACCAGTATTTACTGGTATCGGATCATACTCCATAGACCATCACAAGGAGAAATTGATCTGAGAGAAAGCTAGATAGCAAAAAACAAAACTGGAGAGGCAAGTCATAAGATGGAAGTTTGGCAAGAACTCCCTGGTGTCATACTCGATCAAACAAACGCCTTGAAGACATTTAATGCAAAGGCCAGAGTTTCACCATATTTTTCGATGGTTGCTGCCAAATACGTTAGGCATGAGCAAGCAGGTCCCCAGTAGTATATAGAACAGATAATACGTTTGGAAAGTTTATCAAAAATAATGAAGAAAAGACACAAAAATATGAAAAATCAGGAGTTTATAAATGGAATTGTCAAAAGTATATGTTGGACAGACAGATAGACCATTCAAAATCCGCATACGTGAACACCGTATGAATTGTGTCCATAAGAAAATAAATTCAACATATGCCCTATATCATTTTCGGAAATGATGGTATCAGGCTTAATTATTTAGAATCCCCAGAAATTAATAAATCCAAAAATTCAAATTGTTTACTGACTGACCGGTTTGATATTAGTAACTCTCTTTTGTTGAATTTATCCTTTTAACTGGTACTATATGAATAATGACTTTCAGGTACATTCTTATTGTCAATTGATATAAGTTCAATAAGTTTAGGAATTAGGGATAATTATTATAGGTAGGTCCTTATTACCTCATTTATTATTCATAGGAAGAGTATTTAGGTCGTTTAGCTAAACATTTCGCGAGTATAATGAAATCTTTGGGAACCTAATCGTGTTTATATTAGTGTCATATACTATGGATTTCCATCTAGTAACGGCATGAATCCAAAAAATTATGTCCTGTGTAGGTTTTGAGTACCTTCATGTGTTTCACATGAAATCATAGTAGAGGTATAAGGTAATTTATATTGGGAATGAAACATGTGAGAAGAAAATTAATTGGAAATGTTATTTCGAAGAGGGGTAGTTAAGATAGTATATTATCTAGGCATGTTGTGGATACGTTTTATATCGTGTAATATGTGTAATATGAGGATTAATGTGAAGGTGAAATATTTGTAAATCTGCGAATAAAAATGTCTTGTGAATTATTCATTCAAACACACATCGTAGGAGAAGTTTTTTCATTCAAACCGATTAGATACCAATACGGCAACAAACTGTCTGGACAATAAACGCTACATGTTCATTGCGTACTAAACACGCGATATTTCGTCGAAATCATTACGCAATCTTGGCAGCTCGAAAGAGTCAGCTGCAGGTGATTGGTGTTTAAAATCGAGTTTTAATTGGTCGACCAACATTCTAATGAAATGCAGTCGCCCTTCAAATCGCCCCAGTTCAACTTTTTCACTCTTAATCACAATAAATAATCGTAAAGGTAAACTTTATGGCCAATAAAATAACGAATGTATTCGCACTGCTACAATTTAGCGGTGATGATTCGAAAATTATCGATCGGCATTGAGAAAACAATTGGTAATGGGAGCGATTGTTTGGAAGTGATGAATAAATACCCTCGATGGCATTTCGCAAAAGAAAAAGCGACATTTCATTTTGTCATACCATGAATTCGAAAAATACAAAAATAAACATGCTTGAAATAGGAGGGAATGCATAACAGAAATATTCAGAAATAAATGTTTTCTACAACTGTCAAAAAAGTCCACGTTTTTGTGTGGTTTGTGTGCGTAAAGTATTACAATATTTCACTATCAACATACGATTTTTCATTATTAAACGGAAAATCGTGAAAAAAAGTGCACTTTTTTTAACGGCTGTTGCTAGGCAACCGACAGTTTCATGCAACAACAGTGACAGGTCCGAATAATAACGAAATCCTGTCACAAAGCCTATAAATATCTGATATACAAATGTTGCACGAATAATATTCTTAGCATTTTTACTATTAAATACGTATTATCAAAATTCCAAACAATCACGGCGAATATATTCAAAATTATAGCATATACCTCTAAGGAACTATTGGACCTAATCTACATTACATGGTAGCTATGGCTGTTTGGCCGTCAGAAACTAGTTGACAACAATAATTAATGAAGTTTTGTGAAATTGTGGATCTATCCAGATAAAGAATTTTTGATAACTATAAATTTAATTTAGGTAGAAATGAAAAGTGATGAAGATTGAACGGAGAAAATCGTGGATAGTTCAAATATGAGATTTCCTTGACATAGTTCAAAGAAAGAAAAAGGTATTCGTTGCTTCACGAGGATTGTTTATTTATTTTGAATACAAATCTAAGAAAATGAAAAGTTACTTCGATGGACTAGTTATTCGAAAGTCAAGTCAACATTAATAATAATAATACTGACCTCGATGAATATGTTATTTTGATATTCACTTTGTTCGAATAATGAATCAATAAAATTATGCCAAATTCATTTCATATTTGCAAAAAAATATGAATTGGTTATTTTTTTGACAGTTGTAGAAAAAATACTGCATGAAACTCGTGAGTAAAGTATTTTTTTACTCGTAGGAATGCCGCATTCCGCCTACGGCGTCGTGCGTCAACATTTCCTACTCGTAAAAAAAGTACCACTTTACTTACTTGATACATAAATTACTAATTGTTAAACCATAAGGTAAAGAGTTATTTATGATACAGGTTCGTAGAGCCCCATACATTTCATCTCATCTCATTTCAACATTCTAATTCTTATTTATATAAATATTCATATTGAAATTCAAGCATTTCCCGGACTAGTCCGGAAAGTACGTACTTCCCGGACTAGTCCGGGAAGAGATACTTTCTCAAAGAAAAATCGTCCGGGAAGTAGGTACTTCCCGGACGGTTGCCGAAAAAAACGATTTACGTATATTCAATCATTTCTCTGAACATTTCCTTGCCATGCTGTGAAGCAACACCCTTGTGGGATATTGTTTTTTATTCGTATTCAGGTTCAGGGATTAGGCGTGATGCGTTGCGTTCATTTCTAGAAAGAATATTGTCGAATTAGAGCAAAAAACTCAAATAGATTCATAATACCCCAAATAGCAAAAATCGTATTCGAAATTTGTTCATAAGATCAGTTTGTGAATTGGAATTTTTGATGAGATTGCCAGGATCTAGAACATAGCAAAATTTTAGAAAAATTATCTGAATGCCATTATCCATAGAAGTTGTGTGAGGTTCTTCCAGTAGTATGACCATTCTACCAGAAAAAACTGTTTATTCATTACATTTCACAAAAAGACCTTCTGCGTTTATTTCAGAGATCCGCATAATCCGCAAACTTGTTTCGAAAGGAAGTCGTTAATTGGTTTAATATGGTTCATAACAGGTACAATTTCTTAATTAAAAAAGACCGTGTTTTCCCGGTATTTATTCGTCTCGTGAAATCGTAAACAAATGCATCGAATGCCCATGTACTCGTGGTAAATTAGACTAAAAATCTCATAAAGAGCTAACTTTGAAATATTCGCATTATCTTATATCGTTTCATGTGGTGCCTGGGAAAATTTAGATTCGAGGGGATGTCATTCAAGAGGACTGAATTTCCCAGCCAGGCTCCATTAGCCACAAAACTTTTTCAACTCCACACTACTAATTTATTGAAGACAACCACATGCATGAACGTAGTATAAATACATATATTCTAGCAATAACTTTTCACAATTGCAATATCGTTCTTGCAATTAAGATAATTATTCAGATTAAATCTAGCAATTGAGCTGATTGTTGGATGGATCTAGCAATTAAGCCGAAATTGCAAAAACTATCTTGCAATTGAGATAATTATATTTCGATTAAATATAGCTATTGAACTAATTGTGAGATAGATCTAGCAATCAAGCTCCAGTTGCAAATTTGATCATGCAATCAATGTAATTATTTAGATCAAATATAGCCATTGAGATAATTTTAATCTATTATTCCAGCAATTGAGCACTAACTGCAAAACAGATCTTGAAATTAGTGTAATAATTATCAAATCTAACGATTGAGCTGATTCTAAGATTGATATATGTCGTAAACAAAGCCCAATTATTAGATAATTTTCGCAATCAAAATTACCTGCTAGATCAATCTAGCAATCAGAGGTCGATTGATCTATAGAATTTCTTATTGCTGATTTGATCTTGCAATTAAAGCTCAATTGCAAATAAGACACATTCTGTAGCTATATCCGTTCAGGGCTTTCGTAGTTAACATATATTTTCATGAAAATTGTCAAGCTGTGTGCACGTTCCAATGTAATTGGATGAAGAAAAGGTTTGTATTTCGTGCAGAAATTTATTCATAAAATAATAGCAAAGCGCTTTCGACTATAAAGTCACCATCAGTGCGTACCTGTAAGTAAGTGACATGAAATAGAATTTAGGAAATTTTAATAATGAAAATTTTGAAAATTGAAAAAATTACTTACTCGTCAGGTGTACAAGAGCCAGACCATAAAAATATCATGTGTCCAGAGGACCATGTCAATATTTAAAAACAGGTCATCATATGAATAACATTTTAAAAAATCCTTATTACAGGATTAACCTAGATAAAAGTTTCAATATATAACACAGATCATTATTTCTATAGGTATTGTTCTATGCCATACTTCATTGTCATTGTCAACTTTTGATACAATGTCAGTTTTCATTTATTTAGTTAGACATTAGACTAAGCTTCAGCAGACATGTGTTACTCTGTCTGCTGAAACTTTTATCTAGGTTAATCCTGGAATAAGGATTTTTTTAAATGTTATTCATATGATGTCCTGTTTTTAAATATTTACATGGTCCTCTGGACACATGATATTTTCATTTTCATGGTCTGGCTCTTGTACACCTGACGAGTATGTAATTTTTCAATTTTCAAATTTCTCATTATTAAAATTTCCTAAATTCTATTTCATGTCACTCACTTACAGGTACGCACTGATGATGACTTTATAGTCGAAAGCGCTTTGCTATTATTTTATAAATAAATTTCTGCACGAAATACAAACCTTTTTTTCATCCAATATATTTTCATGACCGATTTAATTTCTGAAATTTAATTTCAGTTATTTCATAGAATTTTCAGTTTTATAAAGATATTAGCGGACCTAGAAGACGTTGTTCTGCTCGCCTACTCACCCGTTGTCGATTTTATGTCGAAGTCCTTTTACGTACTCATTTTATGGCGAAGTCGGTGGCGAAGGCGCTGCCAGCAATTTTCAACTTATAAATGAAAAATTAACCAAAAAACAGTTTTGTAGTGGACCGAATTGTGACTTGAAATCATTCCCAAATACACTTGAACACACAAAAAACTTCATCAAGATGTGTCCAGCCGTGTGGGAGGAGTTCACTTATGGATGCAAAGAAGATTTTTATATACATTGTAGCCCATTTAATTAAGATGGAACCACCCTTATAAAACTTAGATTTTCCAACCGATTTGAATGATTTTTTTTCGTTAGTTAGACATTCAAAAAGTCTACTAGGACAACAAGCGTCATGAATAAATCTCCATTACCAGGGCCAACTAATCTTATTTAATCAAATATCTAAAAAAAATACTAGCAATTTTTTTAGAAGAAATCTGACTATACCACTGGATTTGCGACATTTTCAAAAGGTTCATATGTGAATTACGTTGAAATGCCTCAATCGATAAAAAAGTTATAAAGAAATAAAATTTGAATATTATGCCGTTTAATCAACCCACCAATTCAATTTCAGAACTTATATTAAAATTTGGAAAACACCACTGTATTCAGGAGGTCTCGATATATCACTGGTCAGAATTTTTTCGAAATCTGTTCACAAATAAGAAAATCATAGGATGATAAAATTTGAATAATAAGCGTTATAGTTCATGTCAAGAATAACGTAGAGTAAATTCCTATGTATTATGCCTAGGTTCTTATGATAATTTACTCTACGTTATTCTTGAAATAGAGCATAATGGAATTTCAGGAAAATGTCATTTTATCTTAAATTTTTTTTTTATTTATCAACAGATTTGGATGAAATTATGAATTTTGAAACTCCCTGAATCCAGTGGTGTAGTTAAAGTTCTGATAAAAGGTTTGAAATTGAAGTGGTGAGTTGATTAAACGGCATATTTCTCATATTTCATTCCCCTATAACTTTTTTATTGATTGACACATTTCAACGCAATTTACATATGAACCATTTGAAAATATCGCGAATCCAGTGGCCTAATCAGATTTTTTTTTAAGTTTTTCCACAAAATAGCGCCATTATATTCCAACAATAACGCGTTTTAGTTGTTGCACCTTTGAGGACTCAGTATCGCTTCTTCTGCGAACAGACGGACGAAAAATGGTAAATAATTCTTCCGTCAACCAGCTTTTCCTTTGTGTGCAACTCTCAAGAGCCTTCTCACGTGTTATGGGATCATCTTGACCCAAACTTTCAAGGTATCATCAGAGTAGGCATGCCATATACTCCATCCAAAATATATACTTAGTACTTTTTGGAGAAAAATCCTATTTCTTCACCTCCAAACCAGATTCACTTGATCTGTACTACCCAAGAAACAATAAATCATGTACGGCAAATGTATATAGTTGGAACAGGACTATTATTTCAGATAGATATCTAGTACATGTGTATTGTCATCATGTTTCTGGGTGGATATTTCTTTGGCAACTATTCAGCCTGGGGTATAGAACCGTCGTCAGTTCGATGTTCGAAGTTTATATAGACAGCCATGCGGACCGAGAGTAGGTCGTATCAGACAGAATGTCAGTTATATATCTTTGAAGTGACTGGTTGATCAGTATTTTATCCATGTCTAGAAACTGTCATAATCATTTATCGAGAATTAAAAACGAAATCAAACATTGGCGATATGTCCACGTATTTTGAATTCTCTGAATTTCCGAAGTACGATGATGATATGAAATGTTATCCATGGCAGTACACAGAGTGGCGTAACGAGAGCTTGATAATGAAGTTTCAATATTCGCAGATTTATTTGTAGTATAGTTTTTTGGATACAACAATTTTGTATTTTCAACATCGTCAATTTGAAAAGTCAAGCGAATAACCATTAAAATTCAAAAGGAAAATTTCTTAGCGTACCTTTTCAAATTTTTCATTTTGATAATTGAAATTGAATCTAGCGACTCGCCTTCCACCCCGGGACTGTCGTGCTGAAGAGTTAGCTTCTCACCTAGATGACCTAGGTTTTAAATCCATCATCTGTCACCTGAGAGTGTTTTGGAATCAACTCTCACAGCTGTAGGTCTCAGATTGTCAGAACGTTGGTGCATGGCGTCACATGTTAAAAAGTGAGGGCTACGTCTTCCTTAGCTCATACAAGTCTCTCGGAGACTTCTAATAATTTTTCGCTTAAAATATTTATTTTACCAACTTTTGCCTTGTCAACAGAAAAACTCCACTGCTATATTGTACGAATAGAAAGTAATTTTTGGATGAAATCCCTTCAGCTGTAAAGGCTCAATAATCTCATTTGGAGAAATTGTTGACTAGAAAAAATAAAATGTTTGTATTTATTTTAGTTTGATTTATCGGCAAATAAAAAAAATAAACTAGGATCTCATGAATAATCATATGAATTGCTTAATCAAGACACATCAATATACAATAATTTGATATTCAAATAAATGTGGGTGCTACAGTAAGCAACCATTGGAAATGCCGTCATTAATATAATTTTGATAAGATTTATGTTTAAATTTGTTTCAAAGAGTAAAATGTACAGATACAAATTACGTGATGAAAATTATTATTGATTGATTAAAAAAATTCATGAAAGTTCCATGAAATATGATTGAACATCAAGCTTTTTACGAGAGGTAATTTCAATTTCTAAATTTCTGACACATAATTACTTATTGTGGGTGGTCTGTTGATTGATTGATTAGTTACTGTAGAAAAGATACATGAGAAGAATAATTGATGTGATTATTTTTTTGATTTATGTTCGACAAAAACAGTAAAAATTCTCAGTGGAATAATGGTGTACAGCTGATGGGAATCTAATTGAAGTAATAAGGTACTCGAGAAGATCAATGCCCACCAACTTTAAATCTTTTTTCTTCCAATGAATACTACCCAAATGAAACAATTCTTTCATATATGAAAGTGAATCGATAAATGTGTTGCTAAGCACAAAACTCGAGAACGGCTTTACCAATTTAGCTATTTTTCGTTGTCTTCTAATATTCCTTGAAATTCCAGGAAGGTTCTTGTGGAGGAAAACATTTGAAAATACGCCCGGAAAAAAGTAAAAATACCACTTTTATTTTTAAGGCGTAAGAAATTTTAGAGAATCGTGGAATGAACCTCTGGAAAGATCTAGGGCGTATTGAAAACGACTCTGGAACAGAGTTCTCGAATATTCGGTCACCAGAAAATGGGCATGAGGTTTGGATCTTTCTAGAAATCTCTAGAATATTCAAGAGAAAACAGATCCCAGCTTTATGAAGGTTCAAGAAAGTTCGACGAAACCATGAACCTATGACAGAGGATCCGGAAAGTTCTAGAAAGCAATAAAGATACACTACAGTGAAATTCTCTGGAGGTTCTAGTTGACAGATGTAACTATTAATGATTTCCATGCTAATATATTTTTTTAACCTTGTCTTTGACGTTATCAAAAATACTATACTTATTACCGTTTGTTTACTAAATAAAATGTTAGAACAAAATACACGGGAGGAATAAGAGGATGTAGCAAATTAACATTTAACATAAAAAACTACTAAACTTTCAAACAAGCGTAAAGTTACGTCAAACTTCGGATTGCAATCATTTTTAACAAAACTTGGATAAGTCAGACATAAACAGTCAAATAAAATAAAAGTATTAATATTGTTAAAAAAATATCAGATTTTTTGTGAACGTATTATTAAAAGACAAAGGCACATTGATGACAACAGTATTTTAAACCTACTTGATTATGTCTCACATAAATGGTAGCAAACTTTCGAAAAATATGCCGAAATTCTGGCCACTGCATAAAGGCCGATTCAGATACATGCGTGCCCACCCTGCATTTTTGACCCTGCTAAGAAATGCCTACACATCGACGTTCATACTTTTGCGCCTGTCGGCGTGCGTGAAAAACACGAGGTGAGCACGCACGGAGTTATAATTAGAATTAGAACATGAATTGAAAAACTCAAATATCATTCCCCCAGTATTAAATTAATTAAATAAAATAAATTAATACTGAACCAGAGAAAATATTAGTTTCTTACCTTAAAACAACATCGAAGCAGAGCATCTAGTTTCAGTAAATCAAAACTAGTTATTTTTCAGGCACACGGGTAAAAACTGCATATGATTGCAAATCGCATGTCAAGATTCCATCTTATGACTTGCCTCCCCAGTTCTCTTCCTTTCTATCTAGCTGTCTCTCATACAAATCCCTTCACTTGGTGGTTGATGAATTTTCATCCTTCCTATAAATGCTCGTGTTTCGCAGGAATCCATTCAAGCCCCAACACTATTCATCCTTCACATCAACGGTTTCTTGACAGTTACCCCATATTCCCATAGAAAAAAACAAAAACAATTCAGTGGTGGAATTCAATGCGATCAAAACTCAAGCAAGTCTTTTCTCTAGAAAGGTCGATCTCACAGAGGCCAGCGTAATTATGTGAGGAGTATCCATACTAACAAAAATCCCGTCTTTCAGTGCTTGGTATCACCATTAGTAGTACCCTTTAATGGAAAACCATGTGAGGCCTATTGCGAAAAGTACCTCATCTGTTCTGTTCTATTAAGTGGGGCTGCCAATACACTGCGACCTAGAAGAACCATTGTGCACCCTTCTGCTGCCCAGTCGTTTATGATGTCTCGACGACTAGTGCATTTCGTCAAGTCATATGGTCCTAGGTTTTCTCCTAGGTATTTCACCTTCGGGTTTTGCAGGGTAATGCATTCTGAGATAACCTGCATTCTTCTTTCTCGACTAGTCTGAGTTTCTCAAGGTGCCCTCTCATCCGGCAGTGCCCTGTTAGGATTCCCGTTAGTATTCTGGCTTGTTTCTACTCTTGCTGGTGCAAACATTTGATCTCTCTCCTGGTTGTAGTTTCCCAATAGTGTCTTGGCCTGCCTCATATTGGAATATTTTCTTTTGTACTCCTTCTTCAACTTCATAAACTATTTTTCTGGTAATTATTCTCAGAATATTCAGACCCTTTTCTTGACACTATGTCTGGTATTTCTGGGTCTGCACTAAGTAGAAATTTATAAATTGTTTTCAGGCCCAGTTGGCATTAACCTTGTTGAACTGTTCTGGAAAATATGCAAATGAACATTGTGTCCCAGAACCCAAAAAAAGGGTAACAGTGTTGTTCTTACCTAGTTTATTCAGTTTCTCTAGGCACTTCCACACCATCTTGGAGTTGATTGATTACATATGAGTTCAGAGCATTAATGACTGCTTGGCTATTTGACTTGATGTTTATGTCTTGCCTGCGATTTTTTTTTCTATTTTGAACTGGACGCATTTTCTGATGGCGTAGATTTCCTTTTGGATAAAGCTAAGGGATTTGCCTAGAGTTCCGGAATATTTGGTTGCAGTCCCATATACTCCTACTCCATTTCATTCTGTTGGTATGGATTCATCTGTGTACCATTCACTTCTCAAGACTTGCTACTTAGTTTCCTGTTGAATTCTTTCACAAAGTAAAAACTTCATCTTGAGACATATCACAGGTTTAGTGATTTTCAGGGAAGAGTGTTGGGCATCCAACAACTTGGGACAATTCAATGCGAACAAAATCCAAGTATGCCTTTTCTCGAAAAAGGTCGATCTCACTGGTTAACGGAAAAAACAATTTTAACAAACAACAATTTAACAGTGGCCGGCGTAATTATATCACGATTATTCATACCAACGAAATAGCCTATTTCAATGCTTTGTATTCCCATTATAGCAGTACCCCTTCATGTGAGGCCCATTACCTGTACTGGAGCACTGTTGTTTACACACAAACTGAAATTTTTACATTTTGTCCAAAAAGAAGAGCCATTCGTCTCCTCGTGACGCTTCGCTTACAAGTTCGCTCACTTTTCTGGAACATTGCAGAAGGTTGGCAATCTATCTCTGATTTATATTATATAAATATCATCAGTAAAGCTTTGGAACTCATTGCTTCGCAATGTATTTCCCTGAGACATACAGCCTGCAGAGATTTATTCGGATTTATGAATCTGCCAGGTTTTCGGAGAAAACCCTTCAAAAGCAGAGCTTGTAGGTACTAATTTCTAATCGCCACCTGTTTTTCAAAGAGTTTGCCATATGTTATGACTTTTGAGATATCGAAGAGTAATGCACTAAATGAATACACTGCATATTTTTCAATTCGGAATACTCCCTTCATCTTGGATTCAACCTCTGCCAATGATCTAAAAATTCATTACGGTTCTCAGCAGCCCACGATTTATATGTAGATCTTGTGTTGTAAATAAAAAATTGAAATGTCTTGTAATTTGTAGAGGAACATGTTCAGTTATTTTATTTGCAGGTAGAGCCATTACATGTTCATTATGTTTTTATGGCATCAAAAACAAGAAACCGCATTATAATGATGATGACTGTGTTGAGCGGATGTCTTGTGGTTTTGTTCGACAGGTTGATTTTGGCTGATAAGCATTGTAGTACAAAATACACGTTTACATTTTAATGTTACATTTGAGAATCGAAAATCTGGGTGGAATCTATGTTTTGCCGAGTTGGTGAAGATAATGGGTTACATTACAAGTCGTATATTTTGTTGAGTCATTTGAACCAGCATGAAACCTATTCAGAACGATGCTGCTATATGAAAAAATAACTTTAGGCACTTTGCCGTCAATTCTGGGTGGTGCATTTGACTATAATACTAATAATAATTTTTCATCTGAAGATGTGCTTTTCAGACAAAATATTCTTATACGGCATTATTATCATTATTATTATAGTTAAATGCACCACCCAGAATTGACGGTATAGTGCCTTAAGTTATTTTTTCATGTACCAGCATCGTTCTGAATAGGTTTCATGCTGGGTTAAAGGAGCCCCCCAAAATGTTATACGGGCTTGTAGTCTATAAGGGAAATTCTATAATGTACAGAGGTCGAGGAAACCTAAAGAAAGTAACTAAGATTGACGTTTTTTTTTGAATTATCGAATACACATTCCTAAGCAATGAGTTTCTAAGCTTTTCAGGTCGATGAAAGAACGAGTTCTGGAAAAGCAAATCATCAGGTGATTAAATTCGGTGAGTTAATCTCGATAAAAGTGCTAGCAGTGGAACAATATTTCAAAATAGCATCGGACAATAAAATAAAATAATTTCTAGAGGAGTTTTTGAGCGAGGCATCAACGAAAAGGCATATTCCTCCACTTCAAAAGTTGTTGGTGAAATGATGAACAAGATTTTTTTGAGCTCAAACATTATACAGGCATGGCGTAAGATGGTGGGAAACATTATGTATAGATATCGATCTGAGTGGGTTCCCTTTCTGTACACCTTAATATCCTAGTTGATTGTATATTTTGGAGACCAATACATCCGGAAATGAAATTTGACTGTTTTCTTCTAGTTCCATTTTGATCTGGACTTTTGGATAAAACTATTCATATACTTCAGGAAATTCTGAAGTTTCAAATAACCAACGTATCATTTATATACTTGCTCATAGAAGGTTTAATTCCACTGAAAATAAATTGTCGTTAGTCACTGTCCACAAGATATCAACTTATTTCGACATTCACTAACGATAACTTATTTCTAGTTGAAATCAAATAGGCCGCCAGATAGTGACAGATTTAGGTGCCTCATTTCCGCATACAAGCCTTGAATAGGGTTGAAAATTATACCGATTTGGAGTAAAATGAATATATTTTTACGAGTGGCTCCTGGGAATAACATACCGAGAATTCGACTTTTCAGTACAGTGATTATTTGTTTCCCTCGGGTTCCTAACTACGGTACGAAACTACAGAGGGTGATATGTTCCTAAGAACGTGTTTTCTTAAAATGACCTAACGATTCACCCTCTGTAGTTTCGTACCGTGGTTAGAAAACACGAGGGAAACAAAAAAATAATCGATTTTTGACACGTTATCCCCAGGACCCACTCGTAAAAATATCTTCATTTTACTCCAAATCGAGATACTTGTCAACCCTATTCGAGGCTTGTATACGACAATGGGGCACCTAAATCTGACGGTCTAAAATTTTCTATGGACAAGTTGATGAAGTCTCCATGAGCAGTCCACTCAACCCAGTAGTGGCAAAGGACCCCGGCACATTTCTTATGGGAAATGGCTTTCCGTGAGTTTGGATGATTTCTTGTATGTTGTAATTCTTGATGAGCTGATCAAAAGTGTCCATAGCCACAAAGCTCAAAAATGGACAGTTTTAGAAATATGGAGTTTTTGAAAATTGATTTTTTCAATTTTTTGGGGTATTTGCTCGACCATCGGAAAGCTCTCATTTCTTGTTGGGATGGAATTTGAATATTCAGCGCCTAGAACCCGATTGAGAAATGGTTTTCCTCAGTTATATTAGGCACTCTTTTCGAAAAAATTTCATACACTTCTCCAAACTGCCTATGGAAACAGGTATCAATTCCAAAATCTTTCAACCATCTTTTCACGCTACAAGATAACGCTAGAATAATTTATAGACAAAACGGCTGTAATTAAAAAGACGTAATTCGTATCACGCCTCCAAGCTAGAAGAAAAAAAAATACCAGTGAAAAGCAACCCTATATAAAGCTCCATTTTAATCCATACATAGAACGATTCGGGAAAATTAAGAAGAAGGTTAAATCGAGAAAATAAAGAAGAAAGTTAAAATAAACACCGGAAATATCCGCGCGAATATTTGAGATCAGCAAGAGAGTGTATAGATCCACTTGAACCAGCAGGAGTTCACAGGACTATATAACTACGGTAAGGTTTATATCGGCCACACGAAAAGGAACATTGGTACCCGCCTAGTCGAGCACAAGCAAGCTTGTCGATTGGGAGAAACGTTATCCAACCAGAATGCATTTTGAAGCCATCGAAATAAACAAGTACCAAAAAAACTTCAATAGAAAAAGAGAGAAAAAATATCTATAAAAAATCTTGCTCCAAAGCGAACCATGTCCCCCGAATCGCGCGGGAAGTACGCGCGAATCCATCACCATCATAAGTGTGCACAAAAACAACAGTATAAATGACGTGCCAGATACGAGAGCTTCAGTTTCAGTTGATATGTCAAGAAAAGTACTACGACCACGCCACTGAAGATGACTGCCGCAGTTACAGTTGAACCGTTTTGAAGATTTTAACCAAAGAAGACCATGATGAAAACCGGAAAACAACCAGAACATTGACGCCAGCTATGGAAGCCTACATTCCTATATTCCTATATTCCTCCGCATACCCGTAAATTCATAACATCACTGACAATTTGTACATAAGAGAGTGAACATTTAAAAAACTATATCGACCCGTTCTTGAAAGATCCTCAACAAGTATTGTACGAGATTTACGGTTGGTTACATTTTGAAAAGGACAATCTGTATGGACGGTAGAAACTTTAAATCAGTAATCAGTTCATATGGTGGATAAATGGAAACTTCACATCAACGCTTATTATTGGAGACCAGTTTCACATTCCATCTGGCTGCGCGCACCCACAATAATATAACTTTGAACGATTAATATGTCCGATAGCTCAGCCGGGCTATTTAACACAACATGCCACATACGATATACCAATCATTCCAATTGTTCGATTTATAAGCCATGCATTCATAATAATGTCCGATAATATCGCTCGGCAATAGTCATGTAATGATACGCCCTCCGTTAAGATACTACAAGATCGTGCGTTATCGCGAACAAGTTCACAATAGAATGTTGCGGGCCTTTGAGAAGCCGCCTTCAGATGTTAATATAAATATACTGGGTGGTTCGGTTCGAAGTTTCCAACTTTCTCAGTTCTTACGCCATTTGAAAGACCTTTCAGTTATTTTCAGAATACTTCGTGAAATATGTACTTTTTATTTTGGTGGAAATTTTTCTACAATTCATGTCCAGTGCATTTCAGAATCATTTACATATGTGATTCATGGGTTCAATTCCGTTAATATTTGATTGAAGTATTTCGTTCTCTCGCTTTGGCCTGCATGAAGGAGTTGAAGAAAACTGATCCTCGACGCTACCGTCAAAACCACTAGATTTGTGAAGAAATCCTGATTGAATTCAAGGAAGTCCTGGCAATCCTCAAAAGTAATTTCGAGCCCCGACACGTTCTCTTTATACTACAGGGGACAAGACAAGGTAATGAGCAAGCAGCAGCACCCGTAGCAGCTTTTCGAAATCGCCAATGCCTATGACCATTTTCTTTTTCTTCATACTTTCACTCATATCAGTAGAATAGAGTGGGTTCTCGATTTTTTGCATATTAATTTTTTGGACAATTTTTGTGTGTTTACTTGGATAATTGTTTGAATGAAGAAAAAACATGTATTCTGATGCTATTGTCTATTCGGCCACTGACGTGATTAAAACATTGAAAAATGTAGAACAACTTTTGTAGGAGCGTTTCACAGTTGAAGAGCAAAAACTTGGCTGGCACTCTGCAAAACGACTGCTCGTCTTTTAAACTATGCCATATCGGCCGAGGAATCCATTGGAGCTTTACGCAGACTCCAAACAGTGGCGAAACATTTAAAAATAATACAAAATTTTATAAAAAATGTGGGAGTGGGGTATATGTGGTAGGAGAAGGGGTCACGTCCAAATTATCAGCACTGGTTAGGTGGGAAGCTACAAAAACAACTTTTTCTTATCGTTTGCGTAGGTAGTCATAAATTTGATTAACTTTCTGAGTTAAAAAGTTTTTCACTCCTAAGGTTAGGTTAGTTTGAAACTGTGTTTAAATTTTTTCCAATATATCCAATCTCTTAACAAAATCAGTATTGTCGAATAGGAAAATGGCAATTTCCTTTCCTCAAATGAGTTTAGTAAAAAGACACCTTTTCTCCTAGGGGTTTTTTCATACTGCCCCCCTCGCTCACGAGACATCTGTGGCAACAACTCCCAGGGGATCCTCTCTACAGTTCCCCCCGTACATGAGATTTCTGTGGCAACAACTCTGGTGAATTTTCCCTTTTCACCCTATAGTGGCTTTTTGATTCTTCTACCCGTGGCGATACTTCTTTAGCAACAACTTTGAAGAAGCCAAATTTGCTGCATCTGAGTGTTGTGCTGGTAACAACTCTTCAGTGTCGGAATCCATTCCTAACTGAAAAAAGCCTCAAATAATATACGAAACTTTTGTCACTGTTTCTTAATTTCGTTGTTGATTAATCATTTTATTTGTATTGATGTTTGTCTACATCGTGGCTAGGCAAATTTTAAAGGTTCAACATGCCTTCTGGGCCATTAGCTACATTAAAATTTAAAAGCGTAGAAATAACTATCTGATGTTCAACTCGAGACAAAACGAATATACTGCCTTCCGATCCGCGTCAGATATTGAAAAGCACTCGAGTCCGAAATTCCAATTTTTTTTCCTTCCATAATGGTAATTTTCCAGCTCCTAGCCACACATTTCAACAGAGATATACCTCTTAATCAAGTACGATTGGGTTTTAAGACGAGTATCGATTGTAGCACCACTAAACCTGGTATACTAGTATACTTTTTCTTTTCCTTCTATAATTTTTAGCAAATTTATGACAAATATAATTTTCGGCCCTGTCGGAAAAGGCAGTGGCGGGTGAAAGCGAGCCTGAAATTTGATATCGGAATTCAATCAGGTTTTCTGAGAAAAAGGGCATTTTGTGAGAAATTACTAGGTATATTTCTTGTGGAGAATTGAATTATCTTTCACCTTGTTGAAATTGTTTCTTGGTAAATCTTATGCTTTCCGAAACAACAGCAGAAAAAAATTATAATTGTTTTAAATAATTTTTTTTTTGGTTTCACTCCTGATTTTTTGGTAAATTTTTTTTTCTAATAATACATGATGTCAAGAAGTCATGTGCCCAGTTTCAGAGTGCTACGATTAATTTTTCACTTGTGGCTTACATTTGTCTGTTGTTACTGTACTAACTGCCTAAAATATCGAAGCTAGATTGCCAGTGAATACCATTGAGTTCATTTGTCAACAATCGTCCAATTATATTTTGTTGAATATACATTTTTTGGCAGAGTGTTTTTTTTATTGTTTTTTTTGTGTTATTTATTATCTTGTTTCTTGAAGTGTTCCTCACCGATGAATTACAACATCTATTAGAATGACCTTTTTTTTAAATTATGTTTTGGTATATACCTTAAGCCGCGTATTCACTAGAGCATTCATTCCGCATGAGCATGGAATGTGTGGACGTTGAAATCAGCGTCCACATTGTCCAAAATTCGCTCGTTTGGTGCTCATTCGGTGCTCATACGGAACGAATGCTCTAGTGAATACGCGCCGTAATACGTTTTTACTGTTTTTCAATTTTAATGGAGAATGTTCCTCTTTTCAATTTTAATTAGTTTTATATTTTTCATGATTCAATTCATTTCCGCAGTGTTCGCATATATTCATATTTATATTGTTCTGAGATATCAGAGATTATCACAAAGGTAGGTATTTGTCTGTTCCGTTCTTCCAATTGCCATCAAGGGCCAAGTAGCTCAGTGGTTGAGACTGCCGTGTTCAAAACCATTGAGTGATTGTCGGCTAGGTTCGAATCCTAGCGACTACAGATTTTTTTCTGATGGCCCGAGAAAGTGCTAGGAATCGCACGTTGTTAATCCTTTACTCGCACAATTTTCGACTTTTGAGGGCTGCCATTCGTAAGGGGACGACAGCTGGTTAATGGAAAATAGTTATTTTTGTATCTAGTGCGCGAAATGCTACTTTGGTGATCGAGAACTGATTTTTTTTAACGAGGCGCAGCCGAGTTAAAAAAAATAGTCGAGATTACCAAAGTATTTCGCGCATGAGATGCAAACAAAATTTTTTCTACAAACGTCAAAAATATTGTTCTAAAATAAATAATAACTATGAAAAATAGTATTGAACTGGCTTAAATAATTTTTCCAAATCAAGTAATTACTGTAGGGTTTCTATGCATCTTGACTGTAACTATGGAAATAAAATGGCATTTGTTGACAATTATTTCAAAGTGACAGTTCTCGATAATTATTTTTTGACTTTTTATTCGCGTCAATTTCGTGCGTGATATTTATTATTGTAAAAGAATGGAAATTTCGAGCGACGATGAACTAAGCAGTACCCCACCTAACTTGATCGATGCGGCCAATTCCGTTATTTCCAACCTTTTACCGGAGAAATCGAGGCGCCAGTATGAAAATGCATATCAGCAATTTAAAGAGTGGTGTGAAGCAAATAAAGCCAGAAAAATATCCGAAAATGTGCTGTTGGCATATTTTGCACAGAAGTCTAAGAAGCTGAAGTCTTCCACGTTATGGGCAATGTATTCTATGTTGAAGGCAACACTCAATGTTAAAGAAAACGTGGATTTTAAGAAATTTACCAAGTTGGTTCCATATTTGAAAAAATTGTCAGTTGCAAATCATCCTAAGAAATCTAAGGTATTGACTAGAGAGGAAGTTGATCAATTCATAAGAGAGGCAGATGATTGTTTTATATGTTTTTTGAATTACTGATTTCCTTTTAGGTCGTTTTAATACTGGGTATTTCGGGTGCTTGCCGCCGTGACGAACTCACTAAAATGACGGTCGATGACATAGAAGATAAAAATTCCATTTTGATTGTTAAAGTACCCGATACAAAAACGAATATACAACGAATTTTTACAGTTTCAAATTTATATTATACTGACTTTTACCGAAAATATGCGGCTCTTCGTCCAAGTTATGCTACCAGTCGCCGATTGTTTTTGAAGTATCAAAATAAGAGATGTTTTAACCAAGTTGTTGGAATAAATAGTATTGGAAAGATGCCTAGCTTAATAGCAAAACACCTAAAATTACCAAATCCTGATGCCTACACTGGTCATTGTTTTCGGAGAACATCAGCCACACTCCTTGCTAATACGGGGGCCGATATATGTGTTTTGAAGCGACATGGAGGATGGAAATCTTCGACTGTGGCCGAAGGATACGTGGAGGATTCTATCAATAACAAAATTCAAATATCAAATAAAATTTTAGACTGTGAAATTTCAAGATCAAGTGCTGTCACCTCTACGGCAGTTGCTTGCAAGTCAAAAATGGATAGTCTTCCAACCCCCGAAACTACGATATCACGAGCTGAATCTGAGTTATCTGGTTTAGGAATAAATATTGGTTCGTGCACTGGCTGCACCATTAATGTTAACATTATAAATAACAAATAAAATTAGGTAGTGTAAAATTTTCTCACAATTTGAAAACCTTAATTATTGTTCTACATTAATAAATAAACGATTTCTTGTTTTTTGCTTGATTGAGGACCATATATATAGGTTAGAATTTGAAAATCCCATATAGTTTACATGCAGTGTGCGAAATATATTTCGCACATTACTTCGCGCACGGTGTCATGGTAACGAAGGAAAATGAAAAAAAGTGCCACTTCGCATACTGTTGTCAATGTGCGAACCTTGTCATTTTTTGACGTTTGTAGAAAAAACAATTTTAACAATTTAACAATCATCAGGCGCTTATAAGTATGATACAGATGATTGATTCTCCAAAATATTTGAATTTAATACCAATTTCACAAATATCGAATTTTCACAAAAAGAGGGCGGCGTCCACTGACCCTTGGCCAGTAAATCAGTTCAGTGTATTCCAGATCACGCTAAAATGGAAAACGAAATTTGATGTGGAAGTGATGGATGATGTTTTTTAAATTGACTATTAACGTCGAAATATGAAATATGACTGGAATATTGCATTCCAGAGCAGCTATAAATTACAGTCGATATTTATTAGGTCTTCTTTTTGTATTCGAGACGTATCGGGTGAAATAAATCATCCAATTCAGGCCGGTGTCCTAATTTTTCTACCATAATGTGGCTTAAAATTACTGTAGAAATAATTTTCAATTATGAGCACGATTTTTTATGCAGAATCCATAATGAGGGCAGTGACTGACGAACACTGTAAAAAAAATATGTATGGTCCGTTCCCCATTCAATTCCTCGATGATTTCATGGCCCTTTTTAGGACTCCGATTAAAGTCCCAATAGAATCCGCTGTCTCTGGTGCACAGAATTTGTAGAGACTAAAGTACTCTATGACAGGGCAAAAAATCATAGCTTGTTGAATAAAGGATTCATGTTAATTGACTTATCATTTCCAAGTTATAATTAAAGGAGTTGAGATTGATTCTTTTATGACCTCTCTCGGAAGATTTCTTAAAAGCATATCCATTGAACACACTACACTCGTAGCTGAATTCAGTTCTGTGTCAGTTTTACAATCGAATCACTCTCAGTTTTGAACATTTAACAGGGCAACTCACAACACGTCTGATCGATCAACATATCTTTCATTATAATGCGGATTCATCTTATAATATGTAACAATACAGAGGTGTATGGTGAGTGAAGATTTTCACGCTTTTCGGTTGAATCGACAATGATTAGTTCAATCGACAATGACTAGTATATCATGAAATAAATGTTAGAAAGGAGTGTGTGTCTAGATGAGTTCATTAACGCGTGACATACCGTACTTTTTCTACAAACTCACATTAAAACAACAAAAGAGCATTTTTATCGATTCCTCTTAGGTCACCATAAGAGTGTCAATAGTCAGAACAGATTTTATGAATATCCTATTCTAATCCAGTACGATTGGGTTTTGAGAGAAGAATCGATTGTAGTTGGAACCATGATAAACACGAAAAAAAAATTGTGTACCAAAATTCCAGGGGTGGAACATATTTTTTTTTCGTTTAAAAATATATAAATAGATTTTTGCTGTAATCTTAGAAAGTATATGATTTATCGAAAAAACAACTCAACATGGTGAAGAACAATTCAATTTTCCACAAAAATTATTCTTAGGTATTTCTTATGAAATGCGCTCGTTTTCTCAGAAAACGTGATTGAACGCCGACATCAAATTTCAAGTTCACCATTATCCGCCGCTGAAAGTTCTGGCGGAGCTGAATATTTGATTGGTCATAACTAAAAATGATCGGAGAAGAAAAAGAAAAAGTTCATATCGTTTCTGAAGACTCCTACCTTCTCATTCAAACATAATATGCGAGTATTTGAGTACCTAAAATGTGTTTTGTCGCACTTCACGGAGATGTTTGCGGATGATCTGAAAATCATGAATAATTTAGTAAATATGGAATTATTATACTGAAGCAGCAACCCATACCCTCTTTGGACTATATGGAACAATTTTAAAGTAGTGTGAGAGGTCTCACTTATACATGCCAAAACAAAAATTTTGTTTTACTCCTGCCTCTTTTTCAACTTACTTAAAGAGGATTCTGATTTCTGCTTCAGTATAATTATTTCATATCAACTAAAATATCCATGACTTTCGGATCCTCCGTAAATATCGTAGAAGGGTTATGTGAAGTGGTACAAAACACATTTTAGGTACTAAAATACTCACATGGTATATTTGCAGGAAGTAGAAGTCTTCAGGAACGATATGCACTTTTCTTTTCCTTCTACAATAATGAATGAAAAATTGTATAGGTTCCACACCTTTTGGTAAACAATTTTTTTTCTAATAATACATGATTTCAAGAAGTCATGTGCCGAGTTTCAGAGTGTTACAATTCATTCTTCACTTTTTGCTCGAGTTTGACTGTCGTTACTGGATTATTCACATTTTCGAACAAAAGACCTACTCTATCAGGCAGGTTAATAATTATTGATATTAAACAGTAACCATAGCGAAAACATATACCATGGGGCAACACCTGATCGGGTTTTAGCCGACAGTTTTATCTTGTTGGAAATAGAACACTGTTAAATATTTGTAAATTAATTATAATTTCATTTGCTATGATTAAAATAAAGTTTTAATATGAGTATATTTAAAGTTAAAATAAATTTCCTTCGAAATTTTCAGTATTTTCATTGTGGTTTGCACAACCCGTGGAGCAAAACCAGACATTTCCAGTATTTTTAAAAAATGCCTATGAACTCTAAGTAAGGTATGTGATAATCGTTTTCCATAGTTTTTTCGTCAAGTAACATAATGTGTACATCATGCATATTTGAGAATTTATTGTTTTAGTTAAGGAAAATATCTGTGATCAAACAGTAGCTCCAGATTTTGTCCGACTTTCCCATATATTTGAAAATGTTTCCAAAGAGTTTTTGACATTCCCTATATGGAGTTCGAACCGTCCGAGGTAAGAGGATTACTATTCGTGATATCGTGCCATGAAATTTGGAATTTTTCACGTAATTGATTTGAATCACGTGCACCGTTACAAGATTACATGGATTAACTACCACTAACTGACGACTTGCCGAGTTGAAATCCCCTGCAGAAATAGCTGACAACTTGTCGAGTTGGATATACCCTCAGAAATATTTTTATCGATAATATTCACCTTGATTTACCATTGCTGTCTAAATTCACAATTATGCTTTCATGAAAACCAAAATGAATATAGGGTGATCTCGGCGAATTTATATCGCATATTTTGGAAATAGGGTAAAATCTGAACATTCGATATAAGTATACTGCTTGATGCTCTATCCATCTGTAAGAATGAGATCTCTGATAATGAAGATGGTAATAATGATCTTTATTCATATTGAACAATTATAAAATGAGAACAATCAAATGAAATGCTTCCTCCCTCTCAGTGTTGAATTATTAAAAAGATCAACATCCAACGGATTCAATGATGAAAACACTCTGTGTTTGGATCATATATGAATCGGGTTTCATCATTGCTGTTACAAGAAGGAATATGATTGTTATAATTACATAATGTGCTGTGATTTTGTGAAGATGCAGTCAGTTTTACGAAGAATAAAAATGACTGGGAAATTTGAAATAAAACTTGTTTCCAATTTTCCATTTGTGTACAAAACTTGGCTGGTTAGTCACTATTATAAATATAGGTTCACACTAACGAAAATGGGATATTTATTTGAGTTTATCGAGATGTAGGCAATTTTATAAGGAATAATTTTCAGTAGTTATAACCCAAGGACATTGATGATTTATTTCGAAAGTTTGTTGCTTGGAAACAGACCGACGCCGTAGGCCGTATAATGATATAATATATTTTTTCTACGTTCATGCAAAAAACAAAACTTTATTGAACTATATTTGGTGGAAAAACAGTCTCTTTATTGGACTGAGTGCAATAAAGACTTTATTGCACTCATCTGTCATTCTACTATAGCGTTCTGTCATCATGACAGGCATAAACTTTCAAATCGACGCCAAATTTAGCCCATTTTCTGTGAGATTGTATTACGTTTTAAATAGTTGCATGTTTCATCATATTCATTATATAATGGACTATGAAATTACTAGAAAATGCAATTTGTTAAAAATAAAATTATTTCCTTTCGAATATCATCTGAATTACACAAAATGTTTTTGAATTACTTTTAGCCGATAGATTTAAACAAACAATGTCTTCCTTACAGTTTAGTGCCACCTAAATGAAACATTTTCTGGTTTTTGAATGAACGTAGAAAAAATATTGCATGAAACTCGTGCAAAAAGAGTTTATTGCACTCGAAGTGTTGACAATTACACGTCGAGTGCAATAAACACCTACTTTTTGCACTTGTTGCATAAATTACTATTTTCGACAACCTCATTACAAAGTAGTCTTTGGCGCGTTCAAATCTCAACGCAAAGTTAATGTTTTCTGGGGAATGTCATTAATTGACTGCTTTTTTGCTCTAAAGCGACAAAATTGAGGAAACGCTCGCTTATTCAGATGTTTCCCCGATTTGCCTGCGTGCAGATTATTGATAACATTTAATTCCAGGATTCGTGGACGAACCAGTTTCTTTATGTGATAGCGATATGGATTGTATTGCCACCAATTTGGATACCGATTTTGGCTATATCTATTAAAAATTTTCAGAATTGTACATTCAATTTTAATCTAGTGAATAATAAAATAAATTAATAATATCATTATTAGGTAATCAATATTCAATAAAGTATCGAGTGTTTTGTCTGTATCTGAGATCTGCGTTTGTCGAAAAAATATTGTGTTTATTTCGAACACAAAGTGTAATTGCTCCACTTTGCGCTCCCAATACACAAATAGCCATTAGGCTAATATATGGAATGTCCTCTGTATCATTGAGAAAATTATAAATCAACGTTCATTCATAACTCATGGGGAATCACCCTGTATATACTCCACAGATAATGATGGACATGAAATTACCCGAAACCTATACACATAGTTCGACCGAATTCAAAACCAATCATTAGGTGCAATGCACTCCCAAATGAGCCACGATGTTTTTCAAAGTAATGGCCTACCCTGACAGACATAACAAGTGCTCGTGATTCAGGGCGTTCCGAATCTCACCTGCATGGGCGTACGTACAAAACACCTCAAAGGAGATATCGAAACGAATCTATATGAGAGAAAATAAGCTGGTTCGAAAGGAAAACTCATTAAATTGAAAATAACACCAATACCTGGAAAAAAGTAAGTATTTGTTTTGTAAAATTTGTTTTTAGGTATCGCACATGTTTTCGGAGAAAAACCTTCAGAAGCAGAGCTTATGCGAGTGAGAGAAATCCGGACCTACAGCTTACGTACAAGTGGTTTCCGAACTACTTTAGCTCCGTGACAGTGATAATGACAATGTGTAGGTATTCTAGAAGCCATGCTATTTAATTTCCAGAATGTGACATCAATTTGTGAGAGAGATCAAGGAATTTCAGCAAAATTGAATATACAATCACAGATTATTAACTAGTGTTGGACAATTTTCATTTAACTTTGTTATTATTATTCAACCATAACGTCTAGAACACGAAATATGCGAATATATCAAGGTATTACGACCAGTATTGATTATTTTTCGATCGATATAGTGGCGTAACTAGCGTTTTTTTTCACTAGCATAGGTCAATCGAAGCTCTATAAAACTGATCCTTCAAAAAACTCAAAAGGCAAATCCTCCTTCTTGGACCAATAGCATCTCAAACCTTAGCAAAATTGTAGGAAAGATGAGCACAATGAGACATAATGATTTCCTGAATGAACAGAAAACGCTTGTTAACTTTCGTGCAACATCAGATTGCAATATAGTGGAATCTACCAGGTGGAAGGATACTAGTAGGAAAGGTGCCAGATAAGGGTCAGTCTTCGGAGCAGTGACACCAGAACGAAAGATGAATCCTCCAGTCTAACGATAAGTACGCCAAGACCAAGATGAGTCCTCCAGTCTAACGATAAATACGCCAAGACCAAGATGAGTTTCCCCAGGACGATTAGTGCTCTGGTATGAGGATAAGTACTGACTCTGAAATTAAATCATTGACTGTCTGGTACAAACTGGAATAGACCTCAAACTTTTATCTAGGAAGGCCAGGTGCTAACTGCGGGAAAGATCCTGTTAGAAGGCTCCTCTACAGATGTTATGTCCCAATATCATAGTCCTAGTCAAAGGCTTGATTTTCACGCTTATTAAAATTATACCTACAAGATAAATAGAATCGCAAGAGGCTCAAAGGATATAGTTGGAGGATTCTGCTTACCCAAAGAAAGTGTGGCTAGAAAGTGAAGTTATAGTCCTTTGTTGGGCATGTTTTCCAAAAAATAACCAGCTTCCCATCAAATCACCAACTTGACAAAATACGGAAAACATCAATTCAGTTGAAATAATAATTCCATTAACTGGATTATTGCAGAAATCAAAATTAAATATTCAACTGAAATGTCCAACACTTTCTCGTCACCATAGACTTATAATAGTTATGTAGGATATGGACTAGCTTTCACGTAACTTTTACACACAGTTCGCTGTGGACAACATTAGAAAAAGAGGTACTGTGAAGGATGGAATAGTTATGGGGAAAAAGGGCATGTCTAGAGTCCCGGACGCGGGATCGCAGGAAATAATATTCTGAAATGATGTGGCTCAATGACGCCGTTTCCGAAGTATCAAAAACGAGTGCAGTCACTACTGCAGGACTATTGCTACGGAAATATAATCAATATTCACAATTTTGTACGCTTATTTTTGTTAGTCTACTCGTACTTGTTGTGTTTGCATGTAGTGTTTTGAAAGATTTGTCTCAAGTTATTTTGTGTAGTTAAACTATTTCTGAACTGTCTGATAAACAAACATTGTTCATTATTGTTGAATAGTTGATTTAATAATATTACTTTTATAGGGTTTCCTTTGAATATAAAATAGTAGTTGTCATGATTTTTTATAAACATTATATTGTCAAAAATATTACATTTTGGAAAACTGTCAAGTTTCCCTAAATGAAAATATATTTTCAATCTCTTTAACAAATAGTTCATTTGAATACCAGTTCATCAGTTCAGTTCAATACTGCAAATCATATAACAATCATTATGCCTGCTTCGTGAGCAGCCTATAATTGTAAAGTAAGGCCCAAAAAGGGGCTTGGTGGGATATTTTCATCTATCTATCTAATTCAATGTTATAACTAAAACTCTGATTAGCTGATAGTGGAAAATAATAATGTTACATGGTACGACATTATTGAGCTCTTCAAATCCTATCTATAGTTAACAGATAAAAACAAACAAATATAAAAAGCGTAGTTAGCAAAGTTTAACTAGGAGATTTCACCTTGACCGAAGACGGTGAGATTTCTTCACTTCGCTGTTCTTTTATGGTTTTCCCATCTTCTATAATCTGAATGAATCGAATATCAATCGGTAAGTAGTCAATGTACAATATGTACCAATATATTCTTATTAATTGTAATTGTCCTCCTGTTCACCTCCCCTGTTAAGTCTTGAACTAGGTCAGATTCAGAACATTCTCCTGCACTTTTGATGGAAGGTTGGTCATATGCGTGGAAATAGACTAACACATTTATGATGCTGTCTTCTTCTGAAGTTATATATAGACTTTGATGAATTTCGTTTAGCTTTCAGTTTTGAACCATAACTAATCCAATTGGGAAACATTTTATTGAACCTTTTTCTCAAGATTTTATGAAAATATTAAAATTATTACAAGTTCTATGTTTTCCATACACTAAAAATTATTCTTTGCCTTTTAGTTCAAAAGATTGTAAATAAAATACTATTATTGAAAATAGTTTTTATGCTTATTTTATTCATGTAGTTTTACTATCTTGAACCGTTTTCTATTCGAACAGCTTTACAAGAGCAAAATACGCCACTGTCCTTTATCAGCTCATTCAACTTTACACAGAAGACTCATCCAATTTTCTTCGGTTAATATCTGATTCTCCTACGCTGCAGGAATGGGACCGTTTTCGAAAATGCCGTTAAAAATAATGTTTATCGATATGAAACAAAGAGATTTTTATCTATTTCTTTACCGAATTCACAATATAGTAAGTTGGAGAGAAAATTATATACCCCGAAGCACAAAGATCCAATTAGGCGACTGTTTAATTTTTTTCGTGCACTGTGGTGGTCCACGATGAGAAAAAAGAGGAGGTATTTGTGATTATTAATTCAATTATGTTTTCGCTTGTGATGGGTTTATGACGATTACATAATAATCCAAATTATTATAATGGGGACATGAAATGGGTAATTATCTCGAATTTGTGGTTGACCACACTGGGAGGTCCTCCATGAAGTAATTCCATGTGACACATTTTTTCGTTCTTCGGATTAACAAAATTATATTATCATCAACATATGGCTTAATATCGTGAGAGCTAATGGAACGACAATTCGACACAGATTGAGACAGGATTGTTTAACTTGTGATTTTGGTATATCATAAATAATATTATGAAATGGATTGTAAGATTTTATAAAAAAAATTGAAAAGGAGTATATTCCAACTGTTTTTGTCGGTATCAAAAATTGCCCGTTGTGCTCGTCTCTGTATATAATTCACCACGTTAACTGCCGACTAGCCGACTAAATTTTGGAGTTTTCGTCCCGAGACATGAAACATCTATAACATTGGGTTATTACTTCTAGCATGTGAGATTTTTCAGTTTGTTCAACAATCAAATATTTATTCAATTTATTGCCACATAGTCTAGCGCGGCATAGTAGACAAAAATTTATTTGCCAGTACCGCTGTTCTCATACCGATACAGCTGGGAATACACAAGTTCAAAAAATTCACAAGATACAAACTTTAACTGCCAGGGTATTCGCCCAGCCGTACTGACCATTGTATACAAAAACATACGAGAATAAGACGCCATGTGCGTGATTTTGGAAGCAAATACAATAAGAAACCCCAGAGGCAAAAAAGAAACCAACATTAGTTTAAACAAATGAATACTATTATTTTATTACTGCTAGGTAGGTATTACAGCTTCATTCAAAAAGTATCCAACAAAGGAAAACTTTTTATTGTTGATTTCACAAAAAAAAAGAATTTGCGATTAAAGTTAGTGCTAATCGAGAAACTCATTGGGTTATTAAAAGCTAAGGTATATTAGATTCTAGGTGTCTGCAAAATCATTTTTTTTTGAAAAGTCATCAAGAATAAAGTTCCAAAATATGGAAAAAATTCATTGGGAATTTATCGCTGTCATCATGAAAGAGATTCTGTTCAAACTGATTTATTTATTCATTTCGAAAATAATGTTTTTTTCATAATCCAAGGACCTAACATAACTTTTCGATAACCCATTATGAGTTTCTCGGTGAGCATCAACTTTTATCACGAAAATTTTTTTTTGTGAAATCAATCATAAAAAGTTTTCCATTTGTTGCATTCTTTTTGAATGACGCGCTGTTTATTGACAGCATACAGTTTTCGAACTATAAAAATATAAAAGTTACTAGAAATCACCAAAATGAAACTAAAGTTTTTCTATCGAGTAATATGTTACCGAAAACGCCCGAAGTGGAGTCGACCGGTACACACTTTACCAAAAAATGCAACCGTCGATTTCCAGAATAGATATCGGCAGTATGAAACTAACTGTAGAATTCTATGTGACATGCACAGGGTCTCACCACTGAATTGTGAACCGTAAACAAATGTAACTTGCCCTTCATGTAAAAATAGCCGATCTGTCAAAGTCACGTGTTCTGGAATGGTCTATACTACTGAAGGTTAGTTCTACTCATAAATAAGGTTTTTGGAATGACTCAACCTCTAGTGTTATTCCAGTCATAGGTGGTCCAGTTCAATTTTTTTTTATTAGTATATATTGAGTAAAACATGTGTATTTATATAACTTTTGCAGTTTTTCAACAATTTAAGTACTGCTGACCTCCACGTATCTCAGTAATACATAAGTTACAACGGCCATATGATGTGTTTTGATCACTTATTCAGGCAACCATCGCGTTAAACCAGTCAATAAACTGACTAGAAAAGCTGAAACGCCCCATACATACATACATACATACATACATGGTATATTATGTTATGTTACTGTTTAGTTTAGTAATCCTACTGATGAAGGTAACTTTGTTATCGAAATGCGCATCTAGGAATTAAATTACTTGTGTGGTGAAGGGGTAAAATACTTTTTGTTCTCACGTAAAACGGCGATAAAAAACTATTTTAACTGGGGCCCCCTTGATCTTGATACGGCAAATCCGTTGCCATAGGGCCTCTAACCACCGGCGTAGATATCAAGAGGGGGCAAACTATTGCACAAACTATTAATTGTTAACACTAACAAACATATATTTTACACAAAATGCTGTTTCAATGCACAAAATGGCGGACGGACATATCATGACTCCCGACCTCTACGACGGCCGGCAGTCGAACCTTGTCATTGTTAAATCATGGCCCAGTTACCCCAGTGCATTATATGTGTTCGTCATCAACGACTAAAATATATAGGGAACATTATCGATGTGACATCTTGATTGATTGTTTACGTAACATTAAATTGAATGATGTCTCAATTTTTCCTCATAACTTAAACAAAACAAAGTGAAAAAACTATTACTTCACTTCTCTGGTATATTATGATTGATGTCATTAGGTTTTTTGTTGTCTGCGTTGATAACTTCTTCGAAATCGGTTCTGACACGCTATAATCCACGTTCTCCAAAATTACACCGTTTCAAAGAAATTAAATAAACTGCACGTCAAAGTGCACAAGAAAGTAACGTGCAATTTTGCTTTTCTGGTATGTATTTATCAGAATGCGAGAATTTTATTTCACTGAAAGTGTGTCTGAAAGCACTCCAGGTAGAAACATAATAATATGTTTTTTCATTCAAGGTTTCAAGAGAGGATTAATTCGATTCGAAGTTCTGGAGGAGAAAGCTGCTGGGTCACACGCAATATGGAATTATATATTTTTATGTGAATGTATTACAATAATTTTGGCATATTTCAAAATACAGTTGCAGTACATAGTGTTATTAAAAACTTGCTGATTACCAGCCCTTTACATGAGTAAATGCTGTTTATTGATGGTCTAATGAGCTACCTCACAGAATATAATTGGTTTTTTTTCCCAACTCCAAACTGCTATTTTTTACACTTCGATATGGTTGTATATGAAGCACGATGAAAGAAAATTACGAATAGCGTCAAAGAAGAATGCAAACAAAACCAGAGAAAAAGAAACGTCGACAGAAAGAGAGAAACACTTATAGAAATTCCACAAGAAGAGAAGAACGAAGCATATGAAGAAACACGACAAGTTACAGAAAAAAAAATTACTAGAGCAAGAAACCAACAAAGCTGAAGGAACACAAGAGAACAGGGGCCCGATTGTGGATATTCCAGAAGAACAGATGGACGAAAAAATGTGAAGTTTATTTGAACAGTTCCAGATGATCTGAAAATGAAGAGATAAGACCGGTTTCATATTATTTTCTTCCAAAAATCTATGGTCATCAGAAATAGTTATTCACGTTTTGAGTCAGGTAAATAGATTTTTTTTGGGATAGTACATACTTCCCGGACTAGACCGGGAAGTGCTCGAATTGTAATATAAATAAGAATTAAAATGTTTCTGTCAGTACCTATCTTTTGTTCAAATTTCAAGAACTTAAATGTTCGAAATTTTAATTTTCATAAAAATTGGTATATTGCAGAATATTTGCATATGAGTTTCAAACTTCCAAATAGTGTACAGGGGAAAACAAAAAATAGGAATTTTGATCAGGTGTAAACTACCCCTTATTTTTGACATTATCAAAAAGTTCATTCCAAGAGGTTGTTTGGAATTCAAAACGATATTCAAATTTGGAATCGTTTTGTTTGGTCATATTCTATTTCCCATTTCATTTATTGCTCCAATTTCGGAAACACCCTGTATATCCTGAGGCAGTTGAGAGAGAAAGGAAAATAATAGATCTGAGTACGGAAGTTAATGCATTCGGCCTGCGGACCAAGAGTAGAGATGGAATACTGAAGATATTGTAACAATGTGCATTGTTATGTATTACTATTTGTACCCTGTATAAGACGATCCTTCCAGTTTAGGAAATCTTGTCTGAACGAATTTCTGAATTATTTTCGAAGTATCATGAGTTGCGACAAAACAAGCTCAGTACCATCAATTTCAACCGAAATGAAAAAAAAAAAGATTAAAATGTTTGAAACGATGAAACTACCCCTATTGGACTCCTACGCAAATTGTATCACATAGCAGCGGTGGAATTGGCTTGGAGAGGTGGTGAAGGTGATGCTTGCATTATACGAATTGTTGTTTTAATTTATTTGTATGTTCAATAAATAATTTTGTTCAAATTGCAAAAACATTTCTCACCGAATATCCCTGGAACATTGATAAATAACTTATAATTTTATAACAACTACCTCAAACACGATAGATATTCCAATTTGGAGAGAGAGAGAGAGAGAGAGATCTAAGAGAAAAAGTCAAATTCAGTTTTATGTTGGTGAGTTTTGATGGCTTTTAGAAACATGCATTTAAAAATCTATACAGTATCGGAAACTTTTCATCTGGGGTTTAGATTGAAATCCACGCGAGCAACAAGGAACGCAATGATATGATAATACCACATGAATAAGAGAGACGCACTACTGTGCGCCTCTTCTGTTACCTCGCCCGACGAATTAACAGCTCACGTCAATATCCCTTCCTAGAGCGAGTAGATGAGAAATTGTAATGCTCTCTCAACATATAGCAAGCTCGTGCAAAAAGTGAAGAATGAATTGTAGCACTTTGAAACTCGGCACATGACATCTCGACATATTTATTATTAGAAAAAAAATTGTTTACCAAAAAATGGAACCTAAAAAATTTTTCATTTAAAAAAAATATATTGTTTTTTGTTGTTATTTTAGAAAATATAAGATTTGTCCAAAAACGATTTCGATAATTAGATTTGTCATAACTTTGCTAAAAATTATAGTGGAAGGAAAAGAAAAAGAGCATATCGTCCCTGAAGACTTCTATACTTCCTCATGCAAATATAACATGTGAGTATCTGAGTACCTAAAATGTGTTTTGTCCCACTTCACATAACCCTTCTACGATATTTATGGATAATCCGAAAGTCATGAATATTTTAGTTGATATCAAATATTCATACTGAAGCAGGAATCAGTACCCTCTTTGTACCACATGCAACGATTTAGGACTAGTGAGACAAGTCTCACTTATACATGCCAAAAAAAAACTGGGTTTCACTCCTGTTTCAGTTTCCAACTCACCCATAACCCCGGCAATTTCTTTAGTAAATGTCGAAAATAATCGCTCATACACATCCTACATAAAAAATGAAGTATGTGATTTCAAGCTTGAGATTTGCACTTCACAATAGTGTTATTAAATATATATATATGCAGGATATGAATAAGCGATTATTTTCAACATTTAGTGAAGAGAATGCCGATTTTATGGGTAAGTTGAAAATGAGGCAGGAGTAAAACAAAGTTTTTTTTGGCATGTATAAGTGGGACCTGTCACACTACTTTGAAATTGTTGCATATAGTCCAAATAGGGTATGGGTTGCTGCTTTAGTATAATAATTCCATATTTACTAAATTATTCATGATTTTTGGATCATCAGCAAACATCTCCGTGAAGTGCGACAAAACACATTCTAGGTACTCAAATACTCACATATTATATTTGCATGAGAAAATAGGAGTCTTCAGAAACGATATAAACTTTTCCTTTTCTTTTTCCGATCATTTTTAGCAGAGTTATGACCAATCAAATCTTTCCAAGATTACAGCAAAAATCTATTTATATATTTTTAAACGAAAAAAAAAAGATGTTCCACCCCTGGAATATTGGCAAACCATAATATTTTTCGTGTTTATCATGGTTCCAACGTCTAGCATTCCAAGTTTGGTGGTGCTACAATCGATTCTTGTCTCTAAACTCAATAGTACTGGATTAAAGAGACCAACTTTCAACAGCAAAATCCGTTTTACCAATGCAAGTAACATTCCGAATGAGTAAAAGGCATTAAATGCCGGGTAAAACGTTTGGCGGAAATACACCAAAAAAATCTCGAAGCGATACGAGAAAAGATATAACCGTTGTTTGATAATACAGAAATAACCTAAACGGTAAACTTTATTGCCTTGGGGGAGTAATAAAATCTGTTTTTGTTGGTAATTTATAGCTGACAACAAAATTGCTCAATCGATTTGAGCTAGACTGAACATATTACTGATGTTCAAAAAAATCAACATAGCGAGGCTCTCTACAGATAAATCATAATTGTAAATTAGAAAATAGGCCTTGCTACATTCGTGGATTGCTCAATTTACATATATTACATAGAATATAAAATCAAACAATCACATACAGTGCTCGCCATAAAGTAAGTAACATGGCAAAAATATTCATTAGAGATGATGAATGAATGAATACGTTTATTTATTTAGGAAGGAAATCCTAATATACATACAATTTTAAAGAAACAAATAATGTGACCTAAAGTAATACATATATAAATATAATATATTATTGTTAAAACAATGGAAAAACAACAAAAAAACAAAATTCAAAGTTAAGTAACTACTTAGAATATATATACAATACAATGCACCTTGAACCATAATAATAATAATAATAAATATTAATACGTATGTCCATTATTATGCTATATCAATCACCTTTTTTCTACAATACCGTGTTTGTTTTTATAAAATTATTCAATTTAGACTTGAATATATAAAGACTTTTGCTTTGTTTAATGTTTTGAGGCAGCTTATTGAATTCATTTAAACCTTTATAAAACAATATTTTCATTGAGCTGGTTAAACTGCATCTTGGCAAATGAAAATGAATGATTTGCCTCGTCTCATAAATGTGAGCACTATTTCGATATGAATGAATTCATCAAAATATGATGGTAACATATTATTAATAGTTTTAAAAATAAATATCATTGCTGATCTATAGAACCTTTCTTTTATTGATAACCATTGTAATGCGCCAAGCATAAACTTTATGCTGGTATAACGATTACATTTTAATATCATTCTCATACCTCTATTTTGTAATTTTTGTAAAGTCAAAATTTTGTTTGGATCAAAACCATACAGTAATGTACTACAATAATCAAAATGTGGCTGTATAATCGTGTTATAAACAGTAACCCTGGAAGTAATTGACAAGTGATAAGAAATTCTTGTAAAAAAATAAAGTTTCTTTGATATTTTTTTAATCATATATTTGAAATGCGCATTAAAAGATAAACAGTTGCCCAACATGAAGCCCAGGTATTTAATTTCAGTTACAAATTCTATTTTTTCATTCTTGATTTTTAATAAATGAGCATTTAAGTTTACTTGTTTATATTCGTATGTCGTGGTCAGGATCATGGCTTTTGTTTTGGATACATTTAATTTTAACTTATTGACGTTCAAGTACTTATTAATTTTTTCTAAGCAGGCATTCATTTCAGTTAAAGCTACATCTAAATTTTTATGTGATATGGATAACAGTGTATCATCAGCAAATAAATTCATAAAGTCGCAATTGTGACATAATCCAATGTCATTAATATAAATTAAAAATAGTAAAGGACCCAAAACACTACCTTGGGGTACCCCAAATTTGGTGTCAATAGGATATGAATGAACATTGTCGAATTTAGTGATTTGCCTTCGATCATTTAAGTAGTATTAGAAATAATTTCCTAGGTGTGCAATGTGAATATCTGACTACTTTAAAATGGATTTTGACACATTTTACGTGATCACTGATAAAGTTTAAAGTGGATTTTATTTTGTGGGTGTGGATTGTGGGGAATATTGCGAAAGAAGCGTTAGCGAGTGGAGCAACCCCACGAGCAAAATAAAATCACTTTTAACAAATGTATCAAACAAATTTTTTTGTACAACAGTTACTGCTAGTAAGAAAAAAACAAAAAAAAATATAAGATCCATAAGGATTCGAACACACGATGTTTGGATTACAAGGCAGGCAGGCAGAGACTCCAACTATAATAAACCCCAACGCACTTAATTCATGAATGTCATTTGTCAGTGATAAAGGACCTTCTCTCTAGAGTTGGACTGAATACTACTTCGTTTATAACTTCAAAAGGAATTAATATTACCAATTGCACGAACGGCCAAATACATCTGTGGACTTTTATAAATGATTTCGCTTGAGTAGGTCATTTTTCAGTTCATACGTCAATGAATTAAAAACGTCATTTTTAATGATAGTTGCACAAAAAAAATATTATGAAGAAGGAGAGAGGGGATAGATGGCAAAATGTTTCAAGGCAGTAATTTGAAAAAGTTGGAAAGATTTTGATTTCATATACATATACATATACGGAGTTTCAAGCAATGATTTAACAATATTGATAATTTCTTTCTTGTGATTATTGCTGATCTATTTAATGTTAATAATTCCTCATTTTCTCCACGCCTGCTAGGACAGGTAGCACTACACTGAAAAAAGAGATTTTGGCATGGACCGTCCTCGTAACATTGTTTTGCATCTAACAGTTCCGAATTCCACAACTATTGTGATCATGTGGTACACCAGAAACATCGAGTTGTGTTCAACTCTTGAATTGGTAGAAATAGTCAAACTCCATTATAAAAAAAATAGTTGTAGAGAGACTGAGTTGTTAGAATTTCGTAGCTCGACTTGGATAATGCTCCTAAAGGTGCGTATTCACTAGAGCATTCGTTCCGCATGAGCACCGAATGAGCACATGTGCTGCTCGGTTCAAGCTCAGGCTGCGTCATGCTGCCTAATGTAAACACGCATTCTGTTCATGCTCAAATCAGCGTCCACACTGAGCATTTGCTCGTTCAGTGCTTATTCGTATTGGGTATGAAGTTGGTAATACAGCCTACTCAGATTTCATAGTGGCTAATGATCACAGCAATCAATGTATCTATAAAACACAATAAAGAAGAAAACCTAATGAAATAGCAGTTTAGGGTATATTATACAGAAACATTTGTTTAGCAACGGGAGTCTACAAGGCATTGTTGAAAAACAGAAAAGGATCGTTTAGAACATTCTTTCAAAGTTTTTCAATTTAAGTCGATGAACTTCTCATAAGAAGTGTCCTTCACAGCTTATGGAATAACTTTAACTGTCCCACTGGTCTAGGGACACATTGTATAATTCTGCACCCGTTACACATCCATAATTTTTTGCAGAAAATAAACTTTGCTTGATCATCGGGGAACGAAAAATAAATCATTTTATGAAAAAACAACCTTTCCAATTATCTAGAACTAAACGTCAAAAACTTCTTGTCATTCCTCTGCGGGAGATGCATTGAATGAACCATAAACGGATGTTGATGGTAGAAAAAGCGCCAGTGTGTATACAATTATTAATTGAGTCTTTCATTAGAGAGTCTATTAATAATTATCGATATGTAATTACATTGAATTAATGGATCATTTAACCAAATTTGGTTCCCTGATCTCAATGTTATTTTATAGCCGACTCATTCTAGTCATTATATTGGCGTTATTCTTATGTCAATTTTTTAACAGGTAAACTAATAACATAATTTTCATGAGGTTGTTAGTCAAGAAAATGCAGATCTTATCTTTGCATAGTGGAGAATTAGAGTTGAAAAATGAACGCGCTGGTTGCACTGATTTTCTTTAATGAATAGAATAACAGACTGACTATGTATAAAATATGTACTTTTAACAGATAGTCTTTTAGCATCTGAAATGAGACTCGTGACATGTTTGAAAAAAAGCTGAATACTGGTGAAGGTCGTCATGAAAAAAGGCCAATCTTATTTTCATCCTTGCTTAGAAAGATTGTAAAGTAACTTGAAACACCTACTCCCAGATTTATAGAAACTATAAATCTGGGAAATTCTGACAAAGTTTCGACATCAATTTTCTTGAAGACTATAGCTTACGCAGAAAAATTAACATTTATCTTTCTTTCAGGAAATTTATCAAGCTTTCACAGTGAATTTAGTGCATTAAATCAATTTTAACAATTTTTTTCATTCAACTCCAGGAGTAGAAATTATTGTTATTGATATTTTGAAAAAAAAAAGGGTTCATAATGTTGTTATACAGTGTGTGCGATTTGAAACCGCAACACCCTATTATTTTGAAACACACTTACCGATTCTCAAAAATTAAAATTTTAAGTTAAGCTAAATGGGTTGAAATTTCGTGAACGACCAATAGGCATTTTTTCTTAGGAAAAGTAGATAGCTTAATTGAATCGAAAATACGTTGAACACCCATATGCGAAGGTTTGAAGGTTTAGCGCAATACCTCATATAGGGTGTTGGCTATACAATGAAAACAAATTCATGCTTTTTTAACCAAACCTGTATGCAAGTCAACGAATTTTACACGAACGGTAAAGTAGTCATTCAAATAAGAAACACATCGAATATCCAGATACGAAATTTTTTCATTGTAGAGGTTAAATTCGCAGGAACGAGGACAATAAAAAATAATTGAACTTCTTCTGAATCGATGACGGAAAACTCTGAAGAATTCAACAGAAGACATCCAGGAATCATTTCACCATAACACCGTCTTCATGACTAGTACATTATTCAATAGAAGTGGGAAAATTAATGAAAAACATGTACCAAGACAAAGGAAATATCTAGAGATGAATTGACAAATAATACAGTATTTTCGAGAAAACCCGAAAACCAGCTGGAGACAGATTTCACGAGATTTACATGTTAGTGTATCTAAAATACGTACCTACATGTTTGGGAACAAAATTAGTAATTCCCCTCAAACCGAAAACCATGCACCCGTTAGAATGAGGTGATGAGGAACGAAGGTTGGAATTCTGTTCATTCTGCCATTGTGGATATTCAAATGACGACAATTTTCTAGGCCGATGGGACATCAACATTTACAACTAACGGTACAGTGTTCACTCAAAATTCCAGGTACTGGGCAACAGAGAATCCACACTGGGTTATAAATGTGACAGTTTTTCACAAAAAAAACAATGTCTCGGTAGAAACTATTCAGAAGCCTAGTAGTGGGACCAGTGGTGAAAGATTTTATACCTTTTTGACTACGACTCACATTTGAAGATCGTAGAAATAATATATTTCAACTGTGTCCTCATTCATAATTGTATTGCTATATAATGAAACATTTCAAGGAGGATGGATTGGGAGGACCCAGCTCTTCTATTTGTTGCCCCCTTCCGTACTCCATTACATTTTTTCTGTGGGGATATTTGAAACAAAATGTCTATCAGAACAGACTACGGAAGTTAAACAAACTGAAAAAGATTATTAAGCAAAATTGTAAGGAGATAACACCAGACCAATTGAAAAAGACCCGTCAAAATTTGAGACGTCGCCGTGGTCATGAAAAATGTATAGAGCATGAAGAGAGTACTTATATTGAAAAATTCAATAGTTGACAAAACTGTTTTTGATGTCTAGTTGTTGGCTATTGCTCTGAACTTCATGAAAGCGATAAGAGTACCATGAATTTTATAATTTTCATACCTAAGTATACTCAACTTGGGAAATGGTGTTGAAGATATTCCCGAATCGAATAGACTTCCCACTTTTTCGAAAAAAAAATGTTTAATGGTCGTTCTCGAAATTTTGATCCATTTAGCAGACCATAGTGGGCCTTGAAAATAAGAGTACCAATTCATAATTGTCTACATCTTTGAATAACGCTCGACGTTTTAAATCGCACACACTGTATGTAAAGTCAAACCGAGGATGAGTTTCATTACCTTATCCTGCTACTACGACAGAATTTGGGTTGGTTACATCTCCTTGACCACTATTGCTTTCGCCAATGCCCCAAAAAGCGCATTCTTCAACGGTTTTAATGAAGTGGATAATGAGCTCGACTGATCCGAAAAGTCCGAGCTCTCATAAAACGCACTTAATTACATGTCAATTCTTTTTTAATCACTGCTATCTTCCACCGATGGTAATAAACTTGTCGTGTATGACACACGTTCCTGAATTATTTATAGGAAAATGATGAATTTGTTATTCATCACAGTTCTTGTGATGAAATATAATACCATAATTGGTTTTCTGTAATTATTGTACCAGCATCGATGTTTATACTATTTATCAATTATACAGGAAGACACGGTTCATTAAAAGTCGACATGTCCAGTGGAAGAAAGATGAACGCTGCTTCACCGCTCTCATAAGTGAGAAATTGAAAGAAATATTCGCAGAAGTTATGTTTTGAATTAATTCTAGCTGAACTGCAGAAGCCTCAATTTAAACCGAATAGAACATCAATAAAAAGCAATAAACAATGCATATTTGCAACTCCAATTGTTGGTTTTCTGATTTTCTGATTCTGATTTTCCACATTGACATCTGTCATCATAAAGTATAGAAAAAGCAGTTGTACCTAATAAAAAAAAACTGAGACCAATATTAAATTTTTTAGAACCAATAGAATACTGCAAAACCATCATCCACATATCTTAGTCACATTTTAGGGAAGTACTTACTGTGATGTTTCTTTGGGTTCCATTTTGAACGTACATAGGTAAACCGACGTACTTATATCCAAAGCTTTGCCGTTCATTGGAAGAACAAGCACTGGAAAAGACATGTTCGGCATGTCTTCAAGTTGACCACAGTACTACCAGTGGTTGAACGATTGATTTATTTAAAAAGTGACAATATCCATGAAACAAAGACAAATGGCAAAGCTTTCTGCGGTGTTCCAGGAAAGTTAGGAAGCCTGTAAGCGAAACATCACCGACGAGTCGGATCTGTGACTTACAAATTATAATCAGTTGACAGAAAGTGAAATAACTCGTCACGGGATAGACAACCAAGTTTTTGAGAGGCAATAATCTGTAATTTTTTCCGTTTTATTAGATGCACTTTGAATAACTTCAACTGATTTGGCCTTTGATGGCGTTATCAAATTTCGACACTTCTTCATCTACCATATACTCTGAGTCGCTGCTTTGGAAAGGTTCCGATTCCATTACGGACAAATCACTCAAATCAGACATGAACAATTATTTTCAAGCCGCCACTGTTTATTCTTGATCAACGCTGCTCTACTATTTAACAGCACGTCGTATCGAGAAATCGGGAGCCTGCTTGCTGTAACCTTCTGACCGTCTCCACCATATCGCCCGCGTTTCGCCCAAATGTAGACTACCGCGCAGCTGTCACTTTTCTGAAGCTGGACTCGGCGCAACTCTGGCGTGACGTTAGCAAATAACTGTACATAACGGCTGTATCATTATTCAACATAATTTGCTAAAGCTTTCGTCATCATAAGAGACTGGATGTTCTACAAATGGTTTTTGGGGAAGAGAAATATATTATTTACTGAACACTCAGTATTCAACCGCGACGAAACGAATTGTTCATTCAACTTTACCGTGTTCATTGATGCCGATAATTAAAAAAAGGTTGTCATTGGCAAAAATCATTGTTGAATCTTCTGGTTTATTTTTTGGCCACATATACCATAAAAAAGTTGAGTGCTCAAAATGTATCCCTCTGGTACTCCGTTGTATATTATGTAACGAAATGAAGAGCACGATCTAAAGTTATTTTTCTATATAATGAATGACCCTCACCTGTCTTATTGATAGATAAGTTGTGACCCATTGCATAATGAGCAAGTTTAAGCAACAATATTCGAATACATACACTATCAAACGCTTATAGAAATCACTAATCAAGCCAAGGGAATCGCTTCTTTTTAGAGTCCAGTGCTCCATAAATGATTTGGTGATTCAATAATGAAGTGCATTTATAATTCATAAACCGTGTGATACGTAATTTTAGAATCTAATTTTTCATGTGATATATAGAGGAATACTATAACATTTAAATTAAAAGACGGCGAATAATATATTGTTGAAAAACTGCTCGTCTGTTCAAAAAACGTTCGATGAGAGAAATGCGTGCATAATAATTTTGGGTTGATAATTAATCCGGCAGTTTTGACCACAACTTCCAATAGAAAATGTAATAAATCTACTTTGAACTAGTTAAAAGCTACAGGAGGATATCATAATTTAAGTCATCATGTTCGGAGAGACTTGGCACTTCTTGGAAATCAATTATAAGACGCTAAACAAAATCATAAAATCACAATCTCTCATGTACAGCAGAAACTGTATCAGAGTAACTATATAAACATGTCAACACACATTATATACTCACAGGCAAACAAAACAAAGCCATGCAATATTCTATTAAGCAGCTCAATAAATAAACCTTAAGGTCCACAATGATGGCTAGCTTTAAGCTCCATATAAACCATAATCATCAGAGCGTTAAGCATAACTAATGGGAAATGGCGATAACAAAATTGTCAAACTCGTTAACACTTCAACAGATATTCCATGCCAATTGAACTAATTAAAAATACAATTTATATTTGTCATAAGTTATTATTCATCACATTATGTAGAAAACAGTGGATAAGGATATTGCTTTGGAAAAAAAATATTTCAATAAATATCATGGTGTATAATGAATAAATAAATGAAATGAAGATAGGTAACTTTTGAGAAATGCAGTTTTAACTAAAAAGGCTTTCCAAACATCCCGTTATTAAAGTCTTGAGAGAATGAAGAAAGGGGAAAATAAGTATTGAATTGATGTACGATACTTTGATATCTCCACCCTTGTCAAACCAGTAGATAGCTCATACACTGATAGATTGTTTTTATTGTTGTCAAGGAACAGTTTATGACAGGAAAAATATGTGTTTGAAAGTTTATTTGCATACCCCTTCAATTTAGATACCCACTGTTAGGTACTGTTGTCAATTAAAATTTGTCATATAGTAGCATATTATATAACAAGGGACTAAAGTGGATGTTTTAATCCCGCACATGATGTTTATTGCATCGTAGAGCCCGAGGGCCAAGGGATGAAGTATCACTTTAGTCCTGCGGGATATACGTTATATTTTACACCTTCCGGTAATAAAAATTCCAACTTTATTTTGATTAGTTATATAAAACTGGTACTTGGATTACTCGGTAGCTAACGTCATAGCAACGGTGTCAACAAAATTTTTCAATTCTGTGTCATTTCAATTAATATTGACATTCAGACGGATCGTTACTTAACAGATATTGTATCTGAGGTGAAGTTAAATTTTTTACTTTATGTCGCTAGGGATTTGAAATGCAACGTTATCTCCCTAGGGACTAAAAGATACATTTTAGTCCCTATTGTACGGAAATTTGGCACTTTAGTCCCGGAATTACAAAAATGTATAATGAAACGTTAATATGTGATTACCAAGAACAGTGTTTATAGTAAGAAGAATGAATATTGTGATGTATCGAACTGGGCGGTTAATTATGATTCAGTATATTGATAATTCATGTAATATATAACCGAATGACGAGGCGAGAGGAACGACAACATTATGTGGTCATTCAGATACGGAGAGTGAACGAGAACGTAAATGCGTGACTGTGGATAATAGATGTGTTAGAAAAGATAAAAGTGTTTTTTTTAAATAAAATAGTGAACACCACAAATATAAAACATTTATTCCGCGAAAAAACTGGTGGTGAAATTTTAAAATTGTTCTAACCGTCATCCGGCTACACCCTCAGAAGTCTTCAGAAGACTTTATGCAAGCTGGGAATGACAAGGGTCTTAGCTTCCAACGTGCGATCTCATGCAAATAGTCACATAATATAAAAGAGAAGCATTATATTTGAAAAAAAGGGGTAGAAAACAGGACCGCCCAAAGCCTCTGGAACAAGGTCTCAATCGGGCCCTCTCCTCTGATCGGTCCTGCAGAGCTGATACTTCATGAAAATCAATGTGAACATTTAAAATAAAACCACTATATATGTTTCGCCATACAATGTCCTCCTCCTGAATATTGGTACCGAATTGTAAAAATAGCATAAACTATTGATTGAAAGTTTGATTTTGTGGAGGAAATCCAGTTCTTGACATGATTTTTTGGGTTTATGACCTTCCACAATCTGAAAATGAAAAAACTAATTGCACAAATCGAGGCACCTGTAACTCACAACATATTCTAGAATAATTATAATCTATATAATACAAATTTTACTTATGCAAATACTGAACAACAATAACTATATACAATTCATGATAAAATTATATCGAAAATAAATTAATCTAAAATACTTACTTTTGGTTAATAAAACACAATAGGCCCCTGTTGTTACAACCGTACCCTGTTACAACTGTACCCAGTGTCCCCTACTTGAAAAGGAAGAAATATTTCCTATTGAAATTTTTGAAATGAAAAAATAATCATACTTTGGTGAATATACTTCTGGACTCTCAATAATAATGGAAACTGTATTGCTGAAAAATCATTTCGGAATGAAAATGCAAACATTCACTTTCCGATTATCTTCTTTTCAGTTAGTGTCATTCCATAATATCTATCAGATGTAGTTCAACGTCCAGCGTGGCATCGTGGGATTTTTTCCACTTTAAATTCTAATGGGGAATGCTCCCCCTTTTCAACATGGATACTCTCCATGAGGGTATCATGAACGATGGAAAATAGATGTATTTCAGCCGCTGTATGTCCAACCTGTTCATATTTTCAAATAAAAACAGGCTACTTTATTAAACACAGACTACGTCACTGAATTACGAACTCACCCGAGAATTGATCCTTGCATTCTGGTCAGAAGAAGATACGTCACTGAATTATAAACTCACCTGAAAAAAAAACAGAAATATGGTGAGAATACAATCCAATTTCAATTGTTCTGAGATGTACGGAAACACTAAATAAACTACTCAACACTAATTTTGTCTCTGTTAATAACTTTTTTGTGCTTTGAACAATTAGAATTCTGTTCACACTGTTCGCTAGAATAATGTTCTTCAGATGAAATTAATCAATCACATTAATTTCAAAAGTTCTCAAACTTTGGTCAAGTGAATGGTACATCGAGAAAGCAATAAGTCTCAGTTTGTAACCTCTTCCGAAGAACGAACATTGTACCTATACTCGTTGAGAAAATTCCAAAAGTTCTGTAAACTTGGAGTAGTATAGAATATATTTATTATTTTATATCACTAATCAAGTTTGCAACCAATTCAAGTGTACGGAACATTTCTTTATCGAAAACTCATGTTCTTCTTTGATATACACTAGATTCAAGGCTCCCATTGCAGTAAAAAGAGATTTGAAAGTAGCTTTCAGATTATTCAAGCATAACCTACCTTCTCCGAAAGAGAATGGTACTGAAGTTCAGATGTAAAGACAATTCATGTAGAAATCACTGTTCGTAGCGATGAGAGGAAACTCAGTTCATCAACAGACGAGAGCTACAGCCTTAGCGTACGGCTTTCAAGCAACGACAGCATCCTTGCAAACATTACTGCACCAACCTACTTCGGTGCCAGACACGCCCTGGAAACATTAAGCCAACTAATTTGGTGGGACACTAATATCAACACGCTCATGATATTCCACGATATCATTATTGAGGATGTCCCAGCTTTTCCTCACAGGGGTGTCATGGTGAACACAGCCAGGAACTATTTTTCCATCAAAAGCCTCCAGAAGGTTGTTGATGGAATGTCTGCCTCCAAGCTGAACGTCCTTCATTTACATTTGACAGATTCTGTGAGTTTTCCGGTGATTCTGCCTACTATTCCAGAGTTGGGAGAATATGGAGCCTATGGGCCTGATAAGACTTATACAGCTAAAGATATAAGAGGTGAGTATGAAGAATGAACATTACGAATTTGTCATAGAATTGAAATGTTGTTTTTCAGCATTTTTTGTTTCAAAATTGAAATAGGAAAGAATGGTTTACATTACATTACAAAAGTGTAAAATTCACGTTAAAATCGACTTATTCTAGCTTTTTTCTGAAGGCGTTTTCCCATTTTATAAACCGACTGTAGTAAACATTGCAAATACGGACAATGTCAACAGAAGCATTTGGACGCCAAACTTTAACAGAGTCTTATTATGCTCGTAAGCCTTGCGAAATGCATATTTCATATACTTCTTAATATGTGAACTAAACCAGATCAGGACAATTATTTGAAATAAATAGCCATAAGTTTACTTGGAAAAACAAATCACTGCAGAAATTCTAAACAAAACCCAGCTTTACTAATTGTAACGCAACCAAGTTGAATACAACTCTGCGAGAACATTTCGTTTTGTGTCAAGTCAGGTTATGTTCTAACGACCAATAGCGTTGAAAAATACAAGAGAAAATTTCAAAAGTTCTGCAAACTTGGCAGATACATCGGAAAAATATTCCGTGCAGTTTTGCAACCTTTTACGTTGACCGGAACGTATATTTTTTTAATTCGTGGTCATTTTTTTGATCAAGGTGGGCTCGAAACAATTACAAAAGTTTTGAAACTTTGTTGCAAATTTTACAAAAGTTTTGAAACTTTGTTGCAAATTTTGAAAACATCTATTCTGATGCAGTTACAAATTTGCAACAATATGATTTACATATTAGATTTTTGAAAAATCTAATTAATTAACAAATTAGATTTTTGCAAATTGCATACAGTTCCGGATTGTGTACAAGATTGCAAATTTGTGCATGCATCAGAATAGATGTTTTAAAAATTATTTTGAGACCACCTTGATCAAAAAAATGACAACGAATTGAGAAAATATATGTTCTGGTCAACGTGAAAGGTTGCAAATCTAAACAACTGTTCGGAATATTTTTCCGATGTATCTGTCAAGTTTGCAGAACTTTTCTCTTATGGTATATCAAAGAAAAACAATATAATATAAGTAAATAAAAAAAATGTTCTGGGTACTTGAATTGTTTGGAAACTTGATTCGTGATATGAAATAATATATTCAATACTACTGCAAGATTGCAGAACTTTTGGAAATTTCTCAACGAATATTCAGCAAAATTTAAGTTAATTGACATATTGATAATGTTGCGTACTTCGGAAGAGGTTGGTTGTTAACTGAGATTTATTGCTTTCTCGATCTACTTCACTTGACCAAAAATTGAAAACTTTTGGAATTATTGTTAAATTTTCTATTTTTCATGTCTATCTCTACTGGTCTATTCCAGTGCATTTGACAAGGATCATGATGAACTTATAATGAAATAGTATATCATGATAAAACTATGTAAGTGGGCCTTTAAAGAACGCGGAACGATTTCGAGGGAAAGACGTGACGCAGAGTGCCCTTAAGCGTTGTACTTGTATACGTGTATCATATTCTATTTTTCATTATGCCTGCATCGTGACTTCAGAAACATTGCTCGAAATGAATTTCAGATCTGGATCTGCTGATACGTTTTGCTAACATGAATGCTCATATTATATTTCATATGATAAAAATGAACTTGGCGTTACTACCCAAAAACAAGCTTTTATAACGGCGTGTTATATTTTTGAAGGTTTCGCACGCATTTTAGTGCATTTGACAAGGATTATAAATCAGGTGCAATAAATATATTGCATGATCCAAATTAATGAATGCTCTTATTGTCGGAATAAAAAACAAGCAATGTCAATAATCTGTGATTATACTAAGAAAGTAGAACTAGAAATTTGTGTATTCCTTTTAAATTGTCGCTTATTCATGATGGGGATGATTTCATTTACATTTCTCCCCATTATACTCTATAGACACCATTATGTCATTTCCATTACTCGGAATTTTTTTCAAAAAAATCTTCAGGACGCTAAAATTTTAAAAAGATGGAAAACGCGCCGTAGCCAATCCGAATGCGAACGTTTCAGTTTAAAAAGTTTTTTAATATTTTTAAATTTGTTTTTACACGTGGACTAGTTAAATTTGAAGGAATAATATGAAGTATATGAAAATTATATTATGAGATATAAGCCCATATTCCAAAATGTATAATTGAACTTTTCAATTGTATCGCTGAAATTTCGTCCTATGCCAGCCCGGATCATTATAGAATGGATAAAAAAGAACCATTATATTGTATCTAACAATTCATATCAAAAAGCTGTTTCTGGTTAAAATAATTCTGAATTATTTACTGGTAGCTGATGAGTTACATAACTCACGGTCTAGCATGTATTCGCACTTTAAAACAATTTCATTCCGTTCAGTTTCTCATTCGCATCACGCACGAAACGTATGAAACTATCTGAGATCACTTGATGTGTTCGTCTCACGCGATTTGTCGAGACTTATCAGACATTTATAATGGATATGGTTCATCATTTCAGATTTCACGATAAATTTATAGCGTAAAATTACAGATTGCAAACTTCATTTTACATGTATGGCTTTGTGATTCAAGAAGGAAAAAACAAAAATAACTATACTCTGCAATTTTTTTCGATTTTAACAAATTAATAGAGATATTGATGAACACAATGTGAAATGACATTTGTACAGAAAGGAGACGAGTCGATCTTCACACGCTTCAAGAAGTTTATTCAACAGTAAAAGCACAAGAGCTTTTTTTATCGGATAAATTTCTTTCTTCAACGAAATCATTTTTCCAATCAGTAATTTCACGAGAAAAATTGAGAAAAATTTTGTCCAATGTTAGTTTTTCGAGTGAAATTACTGATGGAAAAATTTTGAGTTGAAAGAAATTTATTCAATAAAAGAAAAGTTCGAGTTCTTTTTGCCAAGATAAATCAACGACAATGTATAAATACACAACAATAATAATCATCTTGATTTAAACAGTTATTTGAAGAAGCAGTTATTAACAACACAATTATAAAAATGCTTCTGTAATCTGTTCAGATGAAACTTTCCCAAAACGATCATATTGTGTCAACAATACTGAACAATTATTGCTGTCATGACAGAAACTGAAGGGACTTCCGCTTACTAGATGAAGTCTGTTTTTGAGGAACAGGCATTTTTATAGCGATAAAAAAGGTACATCCTTGCATCGCTGTCAAACTGACAGACATCATATTTAAATGGGTTTTTGTACAACTGACATTAAAAATGACGTTTTTAATTCATTGACACGTGAACTAAAAACTGACGTTTTCACAAAATCACTTTTAACACTAGTGTTAAAAGTACTTTTAACACTAGTGTTAAAAGTAAAATGACAGATGAGATGATGGATACTCAGTAATATAGATCTCTCTAATAGAAACACTTCAATCAGATATTATAATCAGAACACCTACTCAAGAGGAATCGTTTATAAAAGTTCACACATGTATTTGGTCGTTTGCGCAATTGATAATACTAATTCCTTTTGAAGTTACAAACGAAGTAGTATTTAGTCCAACTGTAGAATGTCCTTCATCACTGACAAATAATGACATTCATAAATAAAGTGCGTTGGGGTTTATTATATTTGAAGTATCTGTCAGTCAGCCTTGTAATCCAAAGATCGTGTGTTCGAATCCTTATGGATCTTATTTTTTTTTTGTTTTTTTCTTACTAGCAGTAACTGTTGAACAAAAAATTTTGTATGATACATTTGTTAAAAGTGATTTTATTTTGCTCGTGGGGTTGCTCCACTCGCTAACGCTCGTTTCGCAATATTCCCCACTCACAAAATAAAATGCCACTTTTAACACTTGTATCATAAATAACTATTATTTCTACAGAAGTTGATTTATCGATATATTATAATTAGTAGTGATATTATAAGTACTTCAAAATATTCAGTTGTACGTCGATAATATGTTGCATAATTACAAAGAGTGTCAGTTTAACAGTTTATTCTATTAATTGTATAGACAAACTTTTATTTAACCACGACATGTTTCCTTATCACAGTAGCTTCCTCAAGAGATTATGCAATAAGCTACTTACAACTCAAAACACCCCTAACCAGAAGATTAATAATTATAAATTATATCCGAGATAACAAAGGTAAAGATTCTAGTTCTAAAATAACAATAATTTAACGGATTAGGATTAAATGGTAATTAAAAAGTTCTACATAAAAAAATAACAATAACATATCTTAGCGGACTGATTAAGAATACATGGACATTACTTATCTCTATAGGAAAATAAATTCAACAATGGTGAATTATTTGAATCAAGTTGGTTGTTGAGTGATAGGTTTGAATTTTTAAGTTTATTCATTTGTAATGATTCCAAATGATTCAGCTTCAATCCTTTATTTCCTATGTGTAAATTCTCGACTTCTTCATTGAAAATGTGATGTTTTCCTAATGGACGATTTGAATATGTTGAAATTTGTTTTCTTATGACGTTCATGAGTGCGATTTCTTAATGTTCTACCAGTTTGACCAATACATACCTTTAGGACAAGTACGACAATTCAATTTATTTACTCATGATTACTCAAATTTGGGAGTTCTGTCTTTATTATTTTTGATAAACCTTCCCAACGTATTATTTGTTCTATATACAACTCTTATATCTTGTTCATCTAAAAATGAACCTACTTTTTTTTATTGGTTGTTCAAAATATGTTTTAAAGCTCTATAATTATTATTATTTGTTTTTGAGACAGGAAAAACATTGTGAATAGCTTTGGTGTGGAGTTTTTTAGAAAATATTGTATCTATTAATTTATTATTGTATCCATTGTTCACTGCAATTTGTTTCATAACGTTGAATTCTTTATTAAAATTGTCTACTTAGAGGGGCAAATTTACTAATCTATGAATCGTGCTGTTATATGCTGCTTCTTTATGTTGAAAAGAATGGGTAAAATCGCAATTAATAGTAATATCTGTGTGGGAAGGTTTGTGCTGAATTGAAAAATCACGCTTTTGATTTATTGTACTTATAATCAGATCTAAGAAATTAATTCAGTGTAAATTTTCAATTCAATCGTGAATTTAATATTTCTATGAATATTTTTAATATATTCATGAAAATGTTTATTTAACTGTTAGCACCTGTGGAACATACCAACAATAAAGGGTGTTCAAATTCTCGAAGTTATCTATGAAAATTTCAGCGAGTAATGGACTCAAAGGATTTCCCATGATAAAAACTTTTGAAGAAGAAAAGATTTTATTATCGAATTGAAAATAATTTTGTTTGAGACACAATGACACAAGATCTATGATCTCTTGTTGGAAAAGCGGATTTACTCTATTTTTGTCTAATAATTCCCTAACTAAAGTTACAGTGTCAGGAGATATACTAGGAAAAAGGTTCTGCACATCGAACGATATTAATTTTGCGTTATCTGGAAGAGTAACATTTCGTATTTTATTTACCAGGTCATATGAATTTCGTAATATTTCCAACTGTTTTTCTGTATCTTTGAAGATTGTAGGTGCGGATGAATGAAAGTGAATACTTATTATTCATTCACTCATTTTTATTATCAATAGTTATATGTAGCAATAAATCATCAGTTTGATCATATCTCAATGTGTCATGAAACCTTCATCCACACCTGTTAGCTTTGACTACAACCCGAAATGAACGAATTATTTGCATACTTTTTTTAATCGCAACGATGATTTTAGCATTCACAATAATAGCGTTACTAAAAAGGGTTATTGTTCCTTTGTATTCCAAGTAGGTGGTCTGTGGTTTACATTATTTATGAATGGATCAATTGTCATCGGTCTAAGACGTATATGGATTAACAACTTTCCATTGGATTAACTCAACGTTTTTCAAGCATTTTAACAATCTGTCAGATATATATATATATGTGGTGTGTTTGGTATAATAATTTCATAGTGAAATTGTCAAGCTGTGAGTGCATGCTTCAATTCACTTGAAGAAAGAAAATTTAGAGCGCAAACTGAAGAATTACCGCTTACGAAGCGCGGTAATCTTTGGAGAGCGGCAATTACACATTTTTTTGACAAACGCAGATCTCAGATACAGATGAAACTCTCAGATAAGCCAAAGTTGGCATCCAAATTGCTGCCAGTACGATCCATATCTATAACACGCAAAAAAATTGTTAGTCCAGGATTTAAACCCTGATCGCCGGCGCGAAGGGCAAATAAATAAATAAATACAACTTTATTGTTTATAAGTTTACATTACTAGTCTTAAGGTATCTTAACTGACTTCTTCACTTCGTGCTCAACCCGGGGATGAGAAGGAAGGACAGCGGATGTGCACGACAGCCCCCTATATCGTTTCCAACACGGGGGCTGCGCACTTCGCCTAAGGAAGAACCTAGGGTTCCCATAAGAGGGCGCTGGTTCATACCCCGCAGATGTTGTGCGGGTCGGGTCGTCGGCCGTACGAGATAACAGACTTGTAGCTTGAGTATCCACGCCTCCTGCATCACTCATGCGTGGTTGATGGCTCAGTTCAACGTAGACACTGCGAGAGATTGGTTTGGTCAGTGTGACTTAGTTGAAAGTTGCTCCGTAAAAGGCTATAAGCAAAAAAACGGATCTTGGTACTGATCGTTTAGATAAAACTTCTATTTCCTAAGCCGCTGCTTCTTCCCACCGCTCATGGAAGAGATCTAGCGCTTGATGAAGAACCCCACCGTGTTTGCGGGGTGCATTATCATATGGATCCTAAACCTAGTTAGGTTTCTAGTCAGCGGACTCCTGGGAAGAAAGTACTCATAGAATTTATAAGCGACTTGCTTTGTATATGCCGGGATAGAGTCGACGCCTGCAAGCGCTCGCAGCACATCCACGCGAGTGTAACTATCCTTATTGAGGATGTACTTTATTCTGCATTACGTCGAATCTCTTCCACTGTTTGTCGAACAAATTGCAGAATACTGGACAGGCGTATAACAATGCCAGGTATTTCACCGGGCTTTTTGCCTTTATGGCTTCGCTCGAGACCACCACATCACGGTAAATTTTCGTAAATTCATATTTTTGTGTAAAGTTGATGATCTCAGTCTTGGTCGGGTTCACCACGATCTTAGTCTCCTCTAAATACGGTAGGATGTCCCTATCCAGCCTTACCCGGATCTGGTATGCTGGAGAACGATTGGCAAAACACTGCGGTGTCATCCGGGTATATTGCAGTCTACGTTTTCTAGTGTCGAGGGAAATCATGTCTATTTAGTGAGTATAAGTGTGGTAAAAGGCTCGAGCCCTGTGGAACACCTACCTCGATTGAATGAGCCTTTGAGAGAGTGCGGTTTACTCTCACTTCAAAAGTCCTGCCGACCAGGTAGGATTCAGTTTCATCATGTATATGGGTATGCCAGCTTGAAGGGCAAAAACACTAACCACTTGGCTACCTTTACAATGTTGAGTTACACGTTATCCATAATGTACCTACACTCTAGTTCGAAAATTGTAGATGGTGACTCATCGTACATTTCCAGGTTTTTACGGGATTTGAAAGCGTGTGGAGAGGATTTAAGAAAGTGGCAAAGTAAAACTTGATTTGAACCCTAAGTAACTAGCTGATTTCTGTTCTATTTCTATTCTGTATTTTTTTCTATTCTATTATGAACAGTATAACCTATGAGTCACTATCTACAATTTACGAACTCGAGTATACACACCAGCAAATCGGAAACATCTGAATAAGCGATCGTTTTCTCAATTTTGTCGCTTTAGAGCCAAAAATCTGTCGATTAATGACATCCTCAAAAAACAATAACTTCGCTTTGAGATTTAGACGCGCCAAAGGCTACTTTGTTATACGGTTGACGTAATAATAATTTTTTTCAATTGGTGCCTTTTTACCTATTTAAAGCACGCCTCAGCTTGTAAAATCGAACTTTCAAAAATGCGCGTTTTTTTTACTTGCCATGGCCTACATCAACAAGTATAGAACCGTGAAGTCTAAATGACAATTTTATGATTATTAATCTGACAGGAGTACCTTATAACGTCAAATGAAATATGACAAACAAATGCAAAACTTTTATTCAAACATTAACGAAAGGTATATTGACGTCACATAACGAATTCGACCATTTTACATTATAAGTTCTTATTTCCATTATTTGTAATAATGAAACCAGTAATTATGATTTCAAAATGCACCAATTGAAAAAAATAACGTTAATTATGCGTGGATAACTGATCTATCAAACACTTTTATCCACTCATACTTTAATATACTATATAAAATCGTTATCAGCGTGTACCTGTAAGTAAAGTAATAAATGAGACTGAATTTAATAAACTGAAATACTGAAAAGTGTGAAATTTGTAAAAGTGAGGTTACTAGACTTATTCGTCAGGTGTACAAGAAGCCATATTAAGAATCTTATGTCCATCGAACAAATTGAAGATCCAAAATTTACATATAAAAAATGTTTCAAATTGTATACATTATTCGTTATCTGGTCATTATCACTATAATACTACTATACAAAATGTAAATCACCCACAGCCGGCTAATAAAAGTATCATAAACGGCTGAGAAACCAAGAATTCTAATTGTGTGTTAAATATTTAGACTTCGGATAAAATTAGAAACAATACGTACCTACTTAAAAAAATAAACGCCCGCTTCTACTCGCAAAATAAAAACATGTATTTCGGAGAAAAATTTCTTGTGCGTATTTTCTAAATCTTTTATAGTTAAATGCCAATATTCCCAAATAATCGTATACATCTTTCTATAAGTAGAGTGATTCATGCGTGGAAATGAGTGTAGGTATTTCTAGTTTTTGAATGAACATGATTCCATTAGCTGGAGTTCTAAAAATACAATAAAATATTAAATAATATACTTCTGTAGTTTTATCCCAACCGCTATTTTCAACACCACGACAAGTGATCATCTTTAAGAGGAAGATTAAACAAAACTTAATACGTGACGAGGTTCAAGAATTTTTGCCGGAGAGTATCAAATAAATGAAATAGTAAAATCGACAATTTCGAAGTACCCTTCGCTCCAAATATTTCCACCATGTGGAAAATATGAGGCAAATATCTGATAGAAAACAACTACTTCCCTGGCTAATACCACGACGGACATTGAATTACATCTGACATATTTGTGCAACATTCTTCCAAGACCCAGTTACAATAATTGCTTATTGTATTTATACAGCAGATTTTATCTTTCATCTGGCTGGGGAAGACCAATGGCGACTCCAAGATGACGTAAGAGATTTGTGATAATAATGGACCGATTCGATACGAAATTGATGTGGAATGGTTTTTGGGATCAAAGATCATGAATTTTTTGTCAAAATTTATAAATCCAAGATGGCAGACGAGATTTGTGATTATGGTCAGATTCAATTCAAAATTGGTATGTGGGGTCTTTTAGGTCGCAGATTTCGAATTTTTTCTCAAAGTTCATAAAAAGGAGATGGCGGTTCCAAGATGGCGAAGGAGATTTGTCATTTTGGTCCGATTCGATTCAAAACTAGTATGTGAGGGTTTTCGGGGTCAGAGAGTATACATTTTTATTCAAAATTCATGAATTCAAGATGGCGGCCCAATATGGTGGACGAGTTTTGTGATTATGATCAGATTCGATTCAAATTAGGTGGTTTTCGGGGTCGGATATTTCGATTTTTTAGTCATTAAAAAATAATAAAACACTAAAGAACACGATTCACTTCCAACAGGGACTAAAAAGTAAGAAATAATAAATTAATGCTTTTTTACGTTTGAGTTATTACATTGTCAATTATTTTTTAATTTTCAGTCCATGTTCGAAATAAAGCTTCTTCTTTATTTTTTTAAACTTTTATTTTTTATTGTTGAGAGCATGGTTTATCTCGAGTGGCTAATCCAATGAATAATCATGTTTAGGATTAAATGATTCTCGGGATCCACCAGTCGTTGGAAATCTTACGCAAGGTTTTTCTAGCATCACCACAAGATACCTACAAGGCAATTGAGCTAATGAGTGTAGATGCCTACTATCATTCAACTTCTATATAAGGCAAGACATGGAATTTTCTTGGATTAAAACATAATTTATGCTGAAATCATCGTTATCGAGACCCATATAATTTCAGTAATGTCAAATACCGAAGTTGATGTATCCAGATTTGCAAGTACTTTCAGTATATCAACAAATTAACGATATTACCACCTTTCAAAATTGCTGATAGAACACATTTGTTCTCATTTTATTTAATGTAACAAAAGTAACGCCTGGCGGTCACAATTTCAAGTCTTGGAATGCGATTTGAATTCCAGTGGCATACACTGAGGGTTGTTTATTTCTTACGGCTTTTATGAAGACAGGAAACATTTTGTTATTCATTATTTTTTATAACAAATTGACAATTTCATTTTGAATATTTTTCGCAAATGGAGAGTAGGGAAATACATATTTCTCACAACACAACCGCAGTGTTCAGTGCGAATGGTATGCGTATGGTTTCTTACTCTATTTGTTGAAGCATCGAGTTCGTCTTGTTCTCGTCGACGTCTGGCTTCACCCGGTGTTCCTTCCACAGATAATTCGAGTGATGACTACCTCAGGTTCGATTCAGGTAAAGAATTGGAATACTAGTGAGGAGTTGCCGTGTTCTAGTTCTCGGAATCCTACAGTGACTGCGCCAATTTTTTATCTCGATATTTATGTGATTGATTTCTTAAAAACAAACTACGAAGTGTTACATACCACCGTTTCAAAGAATACTAATTGATATAGTGACGAGCTTTCTTAGACTGACTGTCAAACCGGAATTCGGCCTTTTATATGTTTACAGAGTGTTTATTCAGCATCAGTAGTTCCCATCGTGGAAGTCTGCGAATGATGATAACAAATATCAGCTTTTTAAAGGAATTGTTATCGCGTGTAACCTGATATCTCCGAAACACACAATATCGTTCACAGTCAAGTTATTATAAAACCCACTACACATACAACGTCGAAAACGAAAAATAAATAAAAAATAAAAAATAAGACGAACACACAATGAAATGAAATTCTGACTGGACTCAAGTCAGAATTTCCTTCATTTGTCATCCAATCGAACTGTTCTGTATTAAATCCAGCAAAAAGTGTTAAAATTGAAAAACGTTCAATTCATTAAACATATCTGGTATAGCCTGTCGCAAACAGTAATGAATTTAGTGAATGCTGACGAATGAACCGTCACTAATTTGATTCCACTTTTCAAGCTTATTTTTTCTAGTCAACACGAACAGAAAAATGATCGAGAGAACCAAAGAAGAAGAAATGGGAATTGGAGTTATTTCTCCCCTAGTATGAGTATGGAACTGCTATGAATGAGAAGCATCCACCATTGAAATATCCAAAAATATGTCTGAAGAGTGAGATTGTGAGATAGAGAGAAAAAAGAAAGGGAACGATGGTAAGAAAGTTTGTGAGCGGATACCGGAGCGGATTCCGTCGAATACACGGAAAAATTTGTTTCTGAATGAGCTCTAAAAATCAAGTGCATAATTTTATTGATACGTCTTATAATTTCCGAGATATTTCATTGTTTAGCCTGAGTGCGACGATGCGGAGTCATCGGTCGCAGTGACGTCACGATACAACAGTCGGCCAATCAATGTTCTCTGCTGCTTGCATGTGTGAATGAAGTTTGCGTTGAAAATTGAAGAAAATGTCGAATCCAGATTCTAGAAAATCGTGTTTTGTGCAAAAGAGTTGAAATACAACTACCAATGCACCCGACGAGCTGTTTTTTATTTTTCATTTAGAATCTAAAAGTCGAAAGAAATGGATGAAAATCATGAAGAGGGCTGATCCACCCAGTGTACGTAGGTATATGTTACTGCAACACACGTAATAAACGTAGGTCTAACCATATTTGATAAGGAATACATTTTTTGTAATTTATGTGAGTCAGAGGTTGTAGACATTTCTCAATTTTATGTGGGTTTGCTTGCTAGATTGAGTATTTTGCTAAGAAAGATTACTTTTGGGGTACTTAGTTCGAATTGAAAGTTGAATTGTAATTTATTTACGACCTTTTTACTGTGACTGGGGTAGTGCGTACTGTATGTTGACAGAGCATTACAATTTCTCCTACTCGCTCGAGGAAGGGATATCGACGTGAGCTGTTAATTCGTCGGGTGGGGTAACAGAAGAGGCGCACAGTAGTGCGTCTCTCTTATTTATGTGGAATTTTCATATCATTGCGTTCCTTGTTGCTCTCGTAGATTTCTGTCTATATCTCAGATGAAAAGTTTCCGATACTGTATACCCCAGATTAAAAGTTTCCGATACTGTATATGATTTATTCGTATTGTCGAAATTGATACCAAATTCAGTGAAAACCCTATGAAAATTTGAACTCATGTAATTAATCAATTGAAGATATCAACAATACGTTTGTAATAGTAGGTTTCCTGTAAAATTACAATTCGTCGTGGTGCTGAACACGGAACATTGATTGGTTGTATGTATAATCCAGTCTCCCGCTTTAACATATACAATAGGTTTAATATTAGTGTCCAACACAAAACAACTACTATCCCCTACGACCTCTGAATTATGTCTGTTAGATGATAATTGTCGACAGTTTCCATAAGAACTAGCTTGCAATGCGCTTTGAATTATACGGCTGATATTATTTTTCGATTCAAATGGGGAAACAGCTCCGTACCGGTTTCATGGTTGTTGCCACTCACCGGCGACGGCTAATCCTCTTAATAGAAAAAGAACTAAGCTTTCGTTAGAAATTCCTCAGATAACACAGAAGTATGTATCCAGTAACCTCTAGGATCGAGAAAGCACTCCGACTATATGGCATATATTTTTTCCGAAGACAAATATTTTCAACAGTTGAATAATGAGAGGTTTTTTTACGGAATACATTTGGTTTTTCAAAGAAATAATTTCGCCAATCAGTAGTTTCAGCAGAAATACTGACATGAAAAAATTGCAAGACAGACGAGTAATTTTGTCTGGTGTCAGTTCTTCGAGGAAAATTACTGGTAGAAAAATTTTGAGTTGAAAGATATCTTTCCAAGAAAAAAAATCGAGTGTTTTTGGCGAAATAATTCAACTACAATAAATGTACTACAATAATAATCACCTTCATTGAAACGATTATTCAAAGAAGCAGTTATTTAAAACACGATTATTTTAAAGTTTTAAAATTTGTTATATTATGTTGTGTTGAAATTCTGGATTTACAAGGTCCTGCACTAACGCCGACGATATGGTTTTCAATATTTTTCCCGGGCATGAAGTGCTTTAATTTTTTGTTGATATTCTATTTTCAAAAGTGAAAGAAGCTGGTAATAAAAAATATTTATTCATATCACATTCTATGAGATATTTTTCAGAACGGTTTGACTTGAATTCTCAAATACTTGAATTCTCAATATAATTCATCAATTGGAATTTTTATTAATTTCCTATATTTGGCTCTGTGGCGACTAATCACTGAAGTGTCTTTCTATTATTGCTTATACCGCTTTGATCTTCCCGGCATGCTTTGCTTTGAAATTGTTGATTAGCTGAGAATACCATTTAAGGGAGAACTTTTTCATTTATTCGTTGGTGGCATTGTTATTTTATTGATACAAGATTGATTGAAAATCCTCCGGGACGTTGAATTACCAGAAACGTAATGACTTTGGTGATGCACGGTGGCAAGAAGTTTTTGATATGGTCAGTTAAATTAACAAAGGATTGTTCTCGAAAATCATGTGTTTCAGCTCACTAAATAAAAATAAATATACACTCACAGATTAAATATCCAAACATGTTTCCAATTCACTTAAATCGAAAAAATTCAGTTTCTTGACCATACACTTTTTATGTAGAATGTTATCTTAATATATTAGTCATTGAGAAATTTTTGTTCAGAATATTGTATCTATTAGGAATTCAAGAGAAAATTAGGAATTGTTTGAATTTGCATTAATATCCACAACAGAAAATATTGATCACGTCCAATTGGTACCAATTTTTCAATTTTCATCCATAATATTTGTAAATATGGTTTCTTCATTCACAAATAATCTTCACATAAAAACCTACCAGTATAATTTTTCCATTCTTCCGTTTTGGAATAGGTTTATTGGCCCACCAAAAAAAAATTGCGTGAAAATTATATCTTATCATTGCCTCTAATACCTTTGTGATCTTCAAACTTCAGAGCTTTCAGTGCTGCTTGGCTAACTGACAGTAATTGACCATCAGACAGTGACAGATATAGGTGCCCCATTTTCGCACACAAACTTCAAATAGGGTTGAAAAGTATAACGATTTAGAGATCTGAAGTAGGGCACGTAAATATCTCCCCTATGATTCCCAGACAAGCTAGCCGCTGTATATGGTTTATATAGTATCGGAAAGTTTTCATCTTTTGTATGGTGGTTATACTATATAAGATAGAATATAGTTATAGTATGAACGATATTCCAGATCTACGGGGCGAAATTTCAATGAAATCCATCCAGAAATAAACATTTATCAATAAAAGTGATGAAAGAGTCATGATCAGTGTAAAATAAAAACAAAAAAACATGAATGAACAAATCCTGTGAGAAAGGAAGGTATCGATGTTATAGTGGAAGATTATGCAGTGATGGACAGTGTTCACTCTTTGAGGCAACTAGATACTGTTTTTGGAGTTTCACAAATATTGGTTCTTCAACATCGTTTGATTTGATCAATTAACGATCTGGAGTAAATGAGGATAACATCGTATAATTATAACCCATTATACTCCTGCTTGAAGAATCCATTGCATGGCACAACATATGTAGCGGTGTTGTAAACCAAAAATTTGTGAACGTTGACGATGGTATAATTACTAGAGAAGATGAAAAAATAATGAATGGTGAATGCTTCAATTTTCTCGGTGTTCAAAATACAAAGGGTCACAATAATTGGTAATATATTCATTCATCGGGCTCCATGTATCAGACGAATACTAGAAAACTTTCCGATACTGAATCTCTAGAAGTATTCAGTGATGTCCTTTCAGAAGATCTACCAGCGAAAATGTGAGTAAATTTGCAAATAGGACCATTTTTTAGATCAGTCAGAAGCAACGATCAGTTTCATTATCCTTATCTGAAGCTGAATACATTTCTGGTAGCGAAGCAGCTGAAGACATTTTTTGGCTGGCACGACTGTTTAACGAAATTATAATCCAAAAATTGTCAGTTCCCATTCTATAAGTGGATAAAGCAAGTGCTAATTATGAAGCTAATATGAAATCTGAGTTCTACGAAAGATCAAAACATAGACGTGTATGATCATTTCATAAGAAAGAAAGTCCTGATAGATTTTTTGGCCAAACCTTTATCGATAATTCGATTCTCCATGCTACGAATCCTCCGTGGTGACAGAAAAAAAAAGTTCTTACTAGAAGTTATTTACTTGATGAATGATAAAATAATAAATGATGAGTATCTTGAAAAACGAACCCTAGAATCACGCAGCTACTTGGAGGCGATGATGATCTACTAGTCAGTTAACATTTCAACAGGATGGAGCTCTTTCATATATTCAAGTTTTAGATGACAATTATCCAAAGAAATCGATTGGAAGTCAAAAACCAATAGAATGACCTAAGAGATCTCCTGATTTCTAACCACTAGACTTTTTTCATGGGAACATTTGAAATCTGAAGGTTAGGTCACATGGACTAATTCTTTCGATGATTTACGCAATATAATTCACGACGAGTGTCATGCAATGACTTCTGAAATGTTGAGATGTGTGCGACATTTCAAAAATCGCTCATACTTCTATATTATACGTATATGGTAGTCCTACTCAAGATTTTGAAGTAGGGGGTGTTGGGTATGAGAGGGTTGATAACACAATGATGTTAGTGGAATAGTTCTCCCTGGAAATGGAAAGTGAAGGGTCTGTGCGAATTACAGATTTTTACGATTTTGGAGATTAAGGGGTGATAAGTTCTAACTGGGACACACTGAATGTTTTATAACTGATAGTTGATTTTTATTAGTGTCTTTTAACATTAAGAAATGTATGGTATTACTGGAAAATAATGTAAACCGGCATTTTTTCTTGGTTTGCCTATAGTAATATTTTTTTCATTGAAGTCATCGTTATGTGAAGATTTTTTCTACAAGATATAAATAGCAGCTGTCGAACAATCTATAAATAGTAGGTACAATTTAAATTTATAGCCGCCGTATTTTATCCATTTGAAAGCAACATGGCATACATAATAGAAATGAAGCAGTTAACAATCGAAACTAGAACACATATTGCTATGTTTGTTTATTGTTTTGACGAGTTTATGTGTATGTTTCACAAGAAATTACTGATTGAAATTGTAAGAGAAACGCTCATAAGCTGAAACATGATTCTGTTTTGCGAATGGATAATAATAAAAATAATATTAATTCACGATTTTTTTTAATTTTTCTTTAACACAGCCTTCGACAACATCAAACACATTACGAAAACCATCAGCAATTTTCCATAAAACAATTTCCTATGTCTATATACAGGGTGGCCCACTGAAAAGGAAAAAGGAAATAGAGCCATTTTCATGAACTACGTTAACATTTTAGGAAAACGGCCAGACCCGCCGATTTTTGATTAAAGGAGGACACTCGTTTTTTTTTGACTCCGTCACTTTCACCCTCCAAGCGAGCGTGAGATTCACCCCAAAATATTTAAATGGCACTATGGGTCGAATAAGATGTCTTTTAAAAGCTTCCCTTTATGAAATATTCAAATTTTACATTTCCTCCCAATACTGACGAACAATCAACGCATAATGCGGAGGAGCACCGTCCTGTTGAAAAATAAAATTATTTTCATCATAATGTGATTCATTTTCAATATCAGTCAAGGCAGGCTCAATAGCGTCTTCCAGTAATTGCAAATACATTTCGCCAGTCGAATTGCAAACTCCAGTCCATACCATAGACATTATAATAATATGTTTTGGGAAGAATAGAATAATTATTGGTAAAAGGCCATGTCTAGGATCGTCTAGCATCTCGAATGCGAAAAAATGGAAGGCATGGTGTTTTATTAAATTTTTGTCCAGTCAATCACCTGGTGTAATTAGATATAGGTCAGGATTTTAATTCTGTAACAATGGTACATCGGTCGAAATTTGCAACTATTTTTAAAGAGTTCCGAACGGCCCACCTCTTCCGGATTTCAGTCTTTTTGACCGATCCCGCATTCGGGATCATAGACATTTACCCATACTTACTCTATCATTGTTCACTACTCTGGCGGCAATTGTCTCTGTCTCATGCTCAGTCCATATTATTGTCTATTGTTTTCCACCTCATTGGATTGGGAGAAGAGGCAGACATTTACTGGCCCCCTCAATAACCAGATTTATTACCACTCGAATTTTTTTTGTAGGGAGACCTGAAAATCTATAAAACACAAGCAGCGTCGCTGGAAAATTGGCGTCAAAGAATCGTCGACGAGTGCCATCGAATCACTCCGGGAATGCTTGGGAATGTGTATTTCGAACAAAATAATTTTATTGAAGCGGGTGGTCATCAGTTTGAGCATTTAATCAACTCAGTAGTAAATAAGAAACTAAATATAAGCATGTAATTTTTTTTAAATTCCTAGGCGGAATTGTAAAATTTAAAGACTGTTGTAAGGAGAACTGTAAAATCTCTTTAAAGACATCTTACTCGACCCCTAATGCCATTTAATCATTATGGGGTGATTCTTGCTTGGGGATGAAAGTGGGGTAGTCAAAAATACTAGAAAAGAGTGTCCACCTTAAATCAAAAATCGACGAGTCTATGTTTTTCTGAAATATCGCAGTTCCTAAAAATGGCTGTTTCGTTTTCAGTTGGCCACCCTGTAGAATAACTTTGGAAGTGCTTTGTATACAGAGAACTTGGACTGAATTTTAGTAAATTTAGTAAAGAAGAAGGACATCCTATTTTCTGTCAGATATTTGCTGATGGATGTTTGCGAAAAGTTGGGTTTTCAATTTTTTTTTGTTTAACTTTTCTGAATTAGATTAGATCCATTGGAAGTTTCGCTTGGAAACGTAAAACTATTATGAGTGTTAGACAATATTGTATTTGCTCTTGTATCATAAAATGAATATGGATATGCAAATTCAGTATTCACCATTTAATTCAATATGCCTTATTGCCTATATTGAGTTAAAAATAAATGAAAATTATAGATTTGACTTTTTATAATTCAGTGGAAGTTTTATGTCGTGGATTTGAGCGTCTGCTATGGACATACTCCTGGATTTTTCGAAGGATTTCCTCGCGGATTTGAGGGTCTACTGCTACGTGTATCGATGCATCTCTGCTATCGACGTACTCCCTGAACAACAAAAATTTGAACAATTTTAAATATAACAACAACTCAGAGATATGCGCGAGTCCATAAACTTGACTAACTCTATATACTTTTCCACCTGAGGAACTATTGGATCTATTAATTCACCCCTGATTTTTCGATGAATTTCCTTGTACATTTGAGGGTGTGGTGCCTTGTGGATGGATGTACTTCTGTCAAGGATTTGAAGGTGTCTATCGTGTATTGATAGTCTGCTACCTCGTGTATGAATAAACTTCTGCTGGATGTGACTTGTTGGTTGTTTATCGACTGGATAGTTGGATGTTGATTAGATTATTTGGACTATTCGGTGAATTGTGTGGATCTATTCACCAAAGATCTCTGTTTTCTGCTCGAAGAACCATGTCAAAATTCACCATGTTGAAGGCTCGACGGACCTTGTTGAAGGTGGATACGGTGGTTTTTCCCTTGGGAATTGTAAGCAGTACAGCAAGATTTGATCTTTGTTGATTTCAGATACTATTGTTCTAATGCCCTCATGTTGGATAAAACGGCAGTTGTTATAATACTCATCTTTATTCATTCAGGTCAGTGTTTTATCCATGAATCATGATCAAGAAATTTGAAACCTAATTTTTTTCATGATGTAGTAACGCGTACATGGTCAGTGCTTGTTTATGTCACATAATCTGAATGAACTTAGTATGAAGTCTGAATGAAATATTTGTTCAATTCATGATTACAAAGGAAATAGATGCCCCAACAATCACAAGATCATATTTTCAAGCCAATGATAGTATGCTTTTATTGGATCACAAAATATCGATTACTTCCACGCTCTAAACTGTCTGAAGAGTTCTTCCATTTAATACTTTATCGCGAAATATAATCACAAGTCACTTTTAATTGTCTTTTATTACTTTGATGTATTACGTTCACTGGCAATAAGTCAGCAAGAAGCCTTAATAGCTTGTTCATGCATATAAACTAAGTGAGTTTTAGTACTGTTAATTACCGGAAATTTGAATTCTTTCATGTAATACCTATCGGACCGCTCATAAATTAATTATTTCGTCGTCAACAGTGATAGTGATTCATCGATTTAATCATTTGGTAATGACAACACGAAAAGTAGTATATTTCTGAAATATATGCATCAAAAATGTCCCTTCTGATTTATTGGAGGTGGTTAGACGAAAGGAAGTTGTGTACTGACTGTCTGTATGAAAGAAGATTGATAATTCTCAAATTGATTTTTTTTGTTTAAAAACGAAATAACACGTGTTTTTCTCTTAATTTTTTTTCCAAATATTAATGGAATAATTCCAGTTTTTGATACTTAAAATTATTCAACATAATAAAGTAAAATATTTTAATGAAACAACTGTTAAAACTGTTAATGTAGCATTTGAACCATATATTTTTCAAAGTATACGTACGTCACTGTAGGATTAAAAATTCCATATCGCTAGAAAATCAAGCAATAGGTAGGTGAATTAGAGAGGTGAACACAAGAATACGAAATACACTGTATCTATCAGGAGAGTTAAACTAGTTAAAGTAATATTAAACTATACTGGAATGAGATAAAGAAACAAGATTTTAACCATGCATAACAAAGATGACGTATGGTTCCGTTTAAAAAAAATGCCTATGACTTCCCTCCTACACCAATGGCAAATTAAAAAAAAATTATTCAATTTCACAAAAAAGTTCATAGTCAAATATCCTTCATCGTTCAGCCACACCTGTTTTTCGGTAACTCTCATATTAACTTCTTGGTGCCGCATAGGTAGTGTGCCCACTTGCTAACCCAAGGTACGCGGCCTCGTGCATGGCATCACACGTTAAAAGGTAAGGGTTGCGTCTTCCCTGGCTCGTACAAGTCTCTCGGGGGCTTCTGAGGGTTGCTCGTAAGGGGGCAGCCGGTTGACGGAAATAACAAATTTTAACAACAACAACAATTTTAACAATAACAACAACTAACAATAACAAAATGCGCGGGTTTATACATTTGACTAATTATAGATATATACTCTCCCAACTGAGGAACTATTGGATCTACTAATTCACCCTAGTTGATCCAAGGTGTTTAACCTCCAGAAACTATTAAAATTGGTGAAATTGTGCATCTCTCGCAAATTCTCGATAAAACTAATAGGTATAGTTCTACCCACATAAATGCCTTATAAGGATATATTACGGACTGTGGTCTGTTGTACGACGAATGCGCATTATGTGCGTGCATGTTTTCACGGTTTTGGCTATGTGAGTAAAACGGAATTTCAACGGATTTTTCTAATTTTATTTTGCGAGTCTACGTACGTTTTTTTTCGGGGAGGTCGCACTTCTCCAACCGACATTTGTTTTCGTAATTTTCCACGTCCGAAACAGTCGAAATATTTATCCGATATCCTACGCGTTCTATATCTGGCTGTCAGAGGGAGAAGGATATATTTTTTATTGAATCGTAATGTAGCCGACTCTGGAATTCGTAACCGACGAAACAAATCAAACGAAGACACGTAAACAAGATGATGTCTCCGCTAACGTACGTCGGGATAACTCGAGCTCTCTAGAAGCGAGTATAAATAAAAAAAAAGTTCTGATTGAAGACTAGAGATATAATAGTCCAGTGAAGCAAAGCAAAACAGTAAAGTAGTGAATATACATTATTATTAGACGTGAAATAAATTACATGTAGAAATTGAAATCTCAATAAATTATTTATATAGTTCATTATATTGAGATGGTCGGTATCATGTTTTTTCACTATTTTTAAGAATTTTCCCATTTCAATTTTGCATATTTTTATATTTTTTTCAAGAGGGTAGGTCCCATATTTCGTCTGGTCTTTCATTTATGAATGTAGGAAGGCGTAGAGCGGACATATATTTTTTTTCTTAATTTCGAGTTGCACTTTTTTTACGCTTTTCCGTTTAATAATGAAATCGTATGTTGATAGTGAAATATTGTAACACTTTACGCACACAAACCACACAAAAAAGTGGACTTTTTTTGACAGTTGCAGAAAAAACTATTTATCGTAACGAAGTATTTCTCCCAAACAAATCTTCTTGCTACAATGTACTGTGCATTTATCACCAATGCATAATAATATTGAAACAGGTGGGGCTCGGTCAGGAATCTTAAACTTCTTCATTTAAGATATAATAAGTGAGTGTTAATGTAGATATATCTTTCTGCTAATTTGCCATAATAGACCACTTACTGGCATAATGAATAGCACAGCAGACTTGTCCGTTTCTTCACTTATTATAGTTATAGATATCCATTTGTTTGAATGTTGAATATTGACGGTTATGTTGTTTGCTATTTCAACAGAGCTGCATGCATGACGGCCGAAAGAGTATCATTAAATGATTTTGTTTATTATCAGAAGCTGAATGAATATATGTAAATGCGTATATAACGGTTTGTTCGAAAAGTGTGAACTTTCTGAATGCATACGTTGTAATGAAGTAGATGAAATGGAAGTCATACAGAACGTAAAATTGGTATATATCCTAATTTAATATCGGTTACTTTTTATTTCGAAAAACCTGTGTTTACGAATTTGACTGAGGTGCCAATAATTGATAGATTTTTGTGTGTCAATTTTCATCTGATTCTTAGAGCCGTATGCACCGTTTTCATCATTAATCCAGATGAGCTAATCTTGATTAGGTGACTCGGATTGAATCCATATGCTCTGAGGACAAATCAGCTAATCCTTCATTACACCTGGCAACACCGGTAATTTTTTTACATTCGATATTAAACATAACTTTCTTTGATGATTTGACACTTTTGTCTGCCATGTTTTGAAATCATATCACGTGAATAAGGGAAGAGGAAAAATTCCAAATTCCACATCTGATAAAGCTTGAAACATTTGTAACTAAGTAATATTTTATTCGGCGTTACAAGGTACTTCTGTCTGAGTTGTTGCCATGGTAAATTAAAAAAACGCGCGTTTTTGAAAGTTCGATGTAAACAAGCTGGGGCGTGCTTTAAATGGCTAAAATGTAGCACCAATAGATTCAAATATCTATTTTGGTCCGATCGTACTTACTGAAGTAATATTCAAATTGAATAATTTTAAGTGTTCACCTATGTTTAATTTTCCGTTATGGATCGTTGTTCACCCTGTATATAGTGATATACTTAGTTCTGACAAGAAATAAGAATAAGAACTAATTGCACTGCAACGTTTGGAACCTTTGATGTAGTGCTGAGGACGATAATGGAGAAAAATTATTCTTCATTGAAAATTTTCAGCATGTGCGATGAATGCATGCAAGTCTCCTATGCACTTTTCTTCTACGAAAACACTGACTAAGGATGGCGCTAGATAGAATATTACATATTTGGTTTTCTTTTGACCTTTCCAATATTGATTCCAAGTAAGGTCGATATCAATGTCAACTCCGAGGGGGACACCGCTGGAGAATTTTGGTGTACATGTGGGCATTAGAGGAATTAGTTACAATTATTGGGCATTACACGGAAAAGAGAGGTATTACTCGAGCATTACATGGGTATTTCAGAAATTATTCGGAAGTGAGAGAATAATTACTGTACAATTAATCGTTGAAGGAAAAAGAAAAGGTGTTCAAAACATGGGAATTGGAACTTACATCTTTCATCCGAAAAAGTTGAGGGCAGTGGCGGAAATTAGAATTGTACAACAAAAAAAAAGGTATTCAAATTGTACTTGGCAACAAACCTAACATTCAGATATTTTAATCTTACCGATATTTCAAAGACCATGTTATTCTGATTTTATTCACATTTTGATTTTTGGTATTTTTGTCATTTTCATTGTTGCCACCATCTTTTTCATGTATGGTAATAACCCAGACATCAAAACCCCTTTACTTTCTATTTTTATTGTTTATCATCCATTATATTTATAATTCATAGAAAATTGAAAAATTCCATCTGAAGTGTTAAGTGCAGATGTTGTCCCTCATGAATTGATATATGAGTTACGCCAGTGAGTTTAAAAGTGCGTTCTAATGGGCCATCTATTATTCGTTGCTTTTAAGAGTGTTGAACAATGTATAGTTTGAAAAGTCAATCAATTACTTTTAATTGTTGAAGTTATGTTGGTACACACTTCTGACGGTTTCGTTCGGGAATATCACGAACCATTTGAAAGAGTAGTTTCATAATGTTTGAAATTAAGATACCGAAATCATAATGAGAATGAAGAAATTCTTTTGTAATTTTCGAAGTGAGCAATGAGGTGTTGGCAGGCTGAATTTTATCCGTAAATTTACAGGCAACGGTCAAAATTATGAGAAAGTACCTCTGGTATCTGAGTACTCTTCTCTAGGACCTCAATAGCCTTGATCTTCAAGTATGGACATATATAAGAACACTGAAACTATTTAAAATATAAAATATCTCACACTCGTCGATATTGATGGTTGCTACTTCAAAACTACCATCGTAAGAGCCGAGCCTTGTGGAAGCTGCAAACGAAGAGGGTAAAAAATAGTGAAAAATATCTGCTTCAAATAATTGTATTCCCTGCTCCTCCCATCTTCTCGAAATAACACCTTACACCACGGTACATTTAGGTAAGATACACGCGTGTGGTCGATGATAATGTTCGCAGTTGGTTTGTGAACCCCGGAAAAGACTGAAGCAAAAAACCGGGTCAAGGTACTTCGCGTTTTAGGTACGACTAAATAAAACTTTTGCTTTAAAAAGTTTTTTTTTTGTATTATTTGATTTAGAATATTGATAGGTAACTTTGAAAGCAATTGATCGAATTTTGGTAAAATTAGGTTCGTCTTCATTGATCTGTTATAAAGTATGTGCCATAGAGACGCCATTTGATGAAAGGGGTTAACTCCAAAAAAATGCCACGTATTCAGAAGGTGATCCAATTGAAAACTAAAACTAGGCCAAGTTCATTTTCTTCTTTTTGGCGTATTTAAATGAAAGCTTTGCTTTAGAAAGTTTTTTTTTTATAATTTTATTGAGAATATTGATAGGTTACTTTGAAATTGATTAATAGAATTTTGGTAAAATTAGATTTGTCTTTTTTGATCCGTTATACAGTATAAACCATAAAGACGCCATTTGATAAAAAGGGTTAACTAAAAAAAAATGCCACATATTTGAATATATTCAGAAGGTGATCTAATTGAACTAGGGCCATTTTCACTGAATCCGAACGTGCTACAAAATTCGTTTTTAACTAAAAAACAAATCGAATTCTTTCTAGTTAGTGATTCTCCAACAGCCCTCTAAATTTTTGTTTTGAATCGGGTTATTACTTTTAAAAATATGACTCACCCATGATAGAAGACATTTCCGCAGGGTATATTGAAGCTGTTCAGAGTTTATAAGATATGCTCGAAGAAAATAAACTTAGACGCAAACAGTAGACATGTATTTTTACAAAACTAACTTTTTAATATACATATCATAGTAACCATTCTACAAAGTGTTTACGAATTCATTTCACATTTTATTATTATTTCAACACTCTCCCTAAATGTGAGCTCTCCATGAATTTCGACAATAAATAATGGAACTGCTCTCTTCCGAACGGTTTTGTAAACAAATCAGTAAAATTTTCCTTTGATGCAATGTAAGTAGCATTCACATCTGCATTCAACAATCTTTCTATGGTATTAATGATAATGAATGTCGATGTGTTTGCTTCTTTGATGCATAACAGGATTCACAGATAGATGAATTGTAGACTGGTCATCACAAAGTAGTAGTGGTGTTATATTCCGACCCGAAGCTTCCAACAACTGAGACATTCACATGCTTGTCTGCAACTATTTGATATTGCCATGTATTCTTCCTCCGTGGTTGCTTCTTCTTATACACCAGCGGACAACTGAATAGAATGCTACAAATCCTGTATAGGACCTCCTAATCATCTAAGGAGTTCGCAAAAGCAGCATCACTGTACAATTGTACAATTTCGGTGAAGGGGACCTCACTGGTTTATAAATCTGTTTATAATGCATGGAACCCTCCAGGTAACGGAAAAGATGATGTACTGAAGTATTGTGTATGGTTGATGGGTCTGCACAATACTGTGACAAAACATTGACGGTATGAGCAATATCTGGCCTTGTTCCCACACTTAAATACAGAAGATTTCCAATTTCCGATTAATACAGTTTCTCATCAGCCCTAGAATCACCAGGTTTCGCTTTTTCCAGTCGTGTTCCACAATCCATGGGGGTCGAAGTGGGTTTGCAATTCCAAATTTTTTTGGAATTCTCATATATACCTACCTACGTCAATATTGAGAAATGCCGTTTTCCATTCTATTTGGATTGAAATCATTTCATTATGAATTGCTGAAATTTGACTGAACTGTGTTTCAGATATTTTTTTTTTGAAAACCCAGCGGCATCTGACCTTTTTTATATCAACAATGTTCCATACTCTATTTTTCTCCATGGATTCAAGTTTTTCCACAATTACCATCTTTCATTGTTTTTCCTCCGAACCAGAAGAAGCATCTTCATATGAAATTGGCAAAATTACCCAGTGTGCATAATTATTGTGCATAACGTAAAGGAGTGGTATGTTTACGTATACTACACCTTTGACAGAAATCATCTTTGGAATTACTGTAATTCCTATCTTTATCAACTTCATTTTCTTTTCCACTCTCGCTAGAACTACGGGGATTATCTAATCCGCCACTATTGTCACGGTGCTTTCTAGAATCTGGATTAACCAATTCGTCATTATCTCTCGATGCTTTGCAGAATATTTTCTTCTGCTTTCTTTTTCTTCTTTAGTATCCTGATATTCTGTCTCATAACTAAAAATAAAAGAAGATACTGACAATTTTCGTATGGTACAGTAGACGTGCATGTTTACAAAACTAACTTCTTTTATAATATATCATAGTAACCATTGTACAAAGTGTATATGAATTCAGTTCAAATTATTATTATTTTAACAGAAGCCTCCTCGGAAATGGGTTCTGTTAGAATAATAAAATGCACAACTTATTTCACATCTGTTAGAATATAATCTGCATTGGGCCATCGTCTATTAACCTATCGATTAAATTTCTCTTTCCATTTCTTCGGTGGAGTAAACCTTTTTTCTTTTATGAATTTTGGAATCCCGAATATTTCACCAGTCTACCTATTACGCTTTTATTGGAATCCATAAAAATGTTAAGTTCAAAGAGGTTCATTCACACAAGTATTTATTTCCGTTCTCCCTGAAAATGTTTTTGATGAATTATCTGCAGGTTCGTGAAACAAATTTTGGTGTAAACGGTGTAGCTTTCATTTAGGTTGAGAGGCAATTGTTAAATATCTGGACAGTTTCTCATCTAATATGTGTGGAACTGTCGAAACTACTCAAAGGGGGTTTATCTTCTTTGCAAATGTCATATTTCTTCCTGGCTGAATTTCACAATCCTACAAAGACTCTCGTCACTGAAAGGAGAAGTTCTAGTTATGAAAACTGATGGTGACGTTACTTGGAAAAAAATATTGGAGGATATAATACCCCTTCAAGCCACGATGTTTCCTGAAATAGCCATTGGTGCTTAGGCTAAATAACAATCCTTTTGGTTGGTGATTTTCCTTTGTTTTGATTTTTGTGTTTGTTTTTTCAAATCATTTCGAGGAGTTCTGAGAGAGAATGAGTTATGATTGTTTCACGCCAAACAAAATCACTCGAAAAACACTTCGTAGAAAATCACCTTCCCATAAGCCAGGACCATCCGTCGGTTTCTAGAATTTATTTTACGTACTTCATTGATATTCACAGAACTACTGCCATAAACTTTTTCTTCCACTCCTCTTATAGATACCCAGATAAGAAAAGAGGTTCCTCGTGCCCACCAAAAATTCCTCGTCCCACACTTCTGGTCCACTGTATAATTACTGTTTATTTTCTAATGGTTCGGTGTGCCGGCGAGCATTTATCATCAATAAAATTTCATCACGGACGCCATCAGGAAAGCGTTGAACTCCAATTACGAGTCAGGCAAGGCAAGATTTACAATTTGATAGCTCTTTTCTTATTTCTGACTACCGATAAGATAATCTTATCGGCGACAAGGATCGATTTCAGCGATTTTTATCTCGGTTGGTGACATTCTAGAATATTTCAGGAAGTCCCATTAAAATCTAAGAATTGTCGCAGTAGAATGTCTGTACCTACAGGGGTTTCATGAGAAATAGTGCAATGAAAACTCTCTGGTCGTGGGCTATGGGTTATAATATTAATATAACTAAATCTGATGGCAAATTATGAAATTTATTTAAAAAAAATGTAAAATACCTAAGTTGTAGGGTTTCATTCGATCTCTTTAATGGTTTAAGTTTCATTTATACAGAGTGAGACACTCTGTACATAATCGGTAAGGAATGATCATAAGGAATCCAACAATACTAAATTTGATGCTGTTCTCCAAAGACTACGGAGAAATAGCCTATTATTTTATCCATAAGCCCAATGAGTGGGAGAGAGAAACTTTTTTCTGGCGGTGCAATACATTCTCTCTCACACTCATTGAGCTTATGAATAAAATAATAGGCGATATCTCCGTATTCTTTGGAGATAACAACATCAAACTTGGTATTGTTGGATTCCGTTCCGTATGATCATCCCTAGCCGATCATGCAATGATTTTTTCAGACACTCTGTATAAATGGAACTTGAACCAAGAAAGAAGTACGGGGGGGGGTGACGGATTTTTGGTCCTCACTGTATAGAAAGCACGTGGGCTATTCATGCTGATATGTACCAAAACTAAGTAAGATTATTGGTCCTATGTAACCGGAATGTTCTTCTTATGTGTGTGATTCATAAACTCATCATCAGATAGTAAATAGTAAGTTACCTTCAGACCCTTCAAGTGCGTCATTCTATTAAGTAAAGTTGAAATTGTTGAAATTATTTCTAAAATTGTTATTTCCGTCCACTGTGTATCATTTTTATCCTTTTGCATTGATTGTGGCTAACAACAAAATATTTTTCAAAAGATTTGGAATTGCCACTTTGAAGTGACAATTGTACTTTGAAGTGACAATTGCCACTTGAACTGACAATTGTCACTTTCAACTGGAAATTGTCATTTTGAACTGAAAATTGTCATTTTGAACTGGCAATTATCACTTTGGAAAAACAATGTTCTTGAATGAATTTGGCAATAAATATTCTTTTTCGGTAACAATTTACATTTCAAAGTGACAATTACCAGTTCAAACTGACAATTGCTAGTTTAAAGTAACAATTGCCAGTTCAAAGTGACAAGTGCCACTTCAAAGTAACAATTGCCAGTTCAAAGTAACAATTGTCAGTTGTGAAGTGCATTTTTACTACACTATAACCAACAATTCTACATGATAACTGATAAATAGAGAGAAAATAGAAACTTGCAATCAACACAATTCATTATAAATTGTTTGTATTTACTCTCTATCATCAGTCAACATACATTTACACATATTGAATGCCACTATAGAATAAAAAGTTATTGCTTGAACTTTACGAACGCTCGGTACAAACTCTAAGTAGGTGACTACACATTATTTCAAATCTGTAAGATAATTGATTTAAATCCGTTTTTTATAAATAAATTAGTGATTACTCATCATACTTATCGAATTTATAGAGAGAGCCGGTTAACGAAGTTTTCATACATAACAGGCCATCATGAGGATTCTGAATTATGGAGCCTTATTTAAAAGTACATCCCATAAATAAACTAATTAGATATCGATGAACTAGATCAACCTACCGCATTACCAAGAAAAAAACTCAAAACCTAATCGTGATTTCATAGATACATTGATGCTCAATTTTTTGTGATCCAGTCATCAAAGCTTGGCTACATGATGTAAATTCAATTTCGATATTTTTTGTCTGAGCGGTATATATTTATTGGTCTACTGAGGTTATTGAAACTGTTGAAGTTACCGATCCATACTTTGCAAGAAAGAGTTAGTTCTAAGGAAGCATTGAAATTTTCCATTAGAAGTTATACTCGATAATCGGAGTTTTCAGATAATCAGTATCAATGGATGGTCAAAAAAGTAAAAAAAAAATTTCTTATATGCGCTGCAACCCTCAACATGTTAGATAAAATGTAACAAAGAAATTTTAATTAATAAAATTCAGTGATATTCAAAATTTAGGTTGGAATACCCAATTTATTGAACTTGAAAGTATCATAGTGAATGGTCAAATATTGTAACACCGATTGTTGTTCAAACCCTGGACGGGTATGATCTTGATCGGCAACAAGAACTAATTGAAATATGGTATAATGGTATAACCGATACAAAAAACCAGAACTATCAGAACGAATTCAAAACAAAATTCTTTAAGAAATTTCATTTAAAAACAAACTCAAAATTCTTGAAGAAAAAACAAACTGGTTCAATAATTAATGTTGACGATTAAATTTCAAATTTTCTTTGGTTTGTTGTTGAATGATTAAATGGTGGGTTTCGAACTTGAATCCTAGATATTTCGAAAACTATTTCCCTATTTCCCTAACTTGAATGTCTATCCCCTGTACGAGCACTGTACATCTAAATGATGTATCACTTATCCCATGATGACAGCACTGGGATAGAGGACCTTCTAAATGATGTATCACTTATCCCATGATGCCATTCACAATTATGGTGGTTGTTGCCACAATTCGAAAATAAAGTTGATCTGTCCAAGATTTGTTATTGAAATTTAGTGTGTCTCATTCTCATGGAAACACTCCCGTATCTTCCGTAATTGATGGATAAATTTCAAGATCGGTAGATATACCGGCTATGAATCTAAAGGCTAGTAGAAGATCCAAATTAGAGACAACCTTCATCCATCTATTCAATAGATGAGAAGTATTTTATATAAAAAAAATTAGGTTGAAAAATATATCGCGAGTGGAATTCCTAAAAATTTCCTGGCCAGAGTATGATTAATTGAAAATTCATAAATGACTTTTTTTCAAACATTGCACTCATTAGTTTAACGAGCAAATTTTATACCAAGGAGAGTATGAATACTTGAACGTTGAGTTAATGAAACGGATAATTTCGAAATCCAAATGTTAAAATAATCGAGAACACGACAAGAAAAAGCGTATTCATGAAATTCAAAACTAGTTAGATGATTGTAAAGATAATTCAATTATCTTTTCAACATGTGACACTTGACCCCCCAGCTATTAGAAATTTTTACCAATAAATACTTTCTCTAAAAATGTTTCCGTTCTGAAAAAACTGATTTCCTGATTCCGAATCCACATTAATTATTCAAAAATCAGCATTTTCATCGCTTCTGGCGCGCAGTGTAAGTGACTCAAGTCAACCTCAGACAAGATTTGAACTGAATTTCACTCAACAGTAAAAGCACAAGAGCTTTTTTCATCGGATAAATTTTTTTTTAACTAAATAATTTTGCCAATCAGTAATTTCACGAGAAAAACTGACATGAAAAAATTGCGAGACCATAGGTCGAGCAATTTTGTCTAATGTTACCTAGTTTATTGAGTGAAATAACTGATTTTGAGTTGAAGAAAGAAATTCATTCAATAAAAGAAAAGTTCGAGTGCTTTTTGGCAAGATGAATTAACGACAATATATAAATACACCACAATAATAATCACCTTGATTGAAACAGTTATTTGAAGAAGCAGTTAGGTACCTATTAACAACATAATTATAATAATGCTTTTTGTAATCTGTTCAGATGAAACTTTCCCAAAAAGATTCTTATGGTGTCAACAATACTGAACAATCATTGCTATGAAGGGACTTCGGCTTGCTAGATGAAGTCTGTTTTTGAGGAACACGCATTTTTATCGCGATAAAAAAAGTGCAAACTGACTCAGACGTCATATTTGAATTGGTTTATTTCTACAGAAGTTGATTTATCAGCAAAAATTCGGTAATAAAATGCCCTTATTTCGAGTCCGTTAAGATTTTGAGCCTATTTTGTTCCATAATATTATTTTTCTCAGAAATCGGTATTTCTATCGCATTTGGCGCACAATGAATGTCACTCAAATCATCACCAGTCATGACTCATCATCAAAGAAATTAATACTAGTAATATTATTGTTTGTAAGAACGTGAAGAACTAAAAATAATCGAGAAGTAACTATCTCTGGTATGAAAGAAATTAAATCTTTAAACAGAAAACGAAATAATTCCGCTACAACTTTCTTTGGTAGTTTCTTCGACAAACTGCCCTCTTAGCGCATACCAAACATAAAATTCCATTTAATTAAAATGATATGTTATAGCTGGGTGTTAACAAAAACCACACGGCTCTTAAAATTATTTCGGCTCTTACGAACAATGCGCATTTTTCTTAATGAGGACTGGTTGTTCCAGATTGTTCGAATCTTGACAGCGATTTCGTTAGTGCACTGAAAAAATGTATTCGTAAATATGATGGTAGGAAATTGCTAATGAAGTTTTTATGCAGTTTATGTTTCCTCAATGACTGGCATCATTTCATTCACAGCTCAATGCCTACTTTCTAGCGTATTTCTTGATAATTAAACGAACTGAAATTTTTCGTTCTAAAACGTACAGAAATTCTATTGGATATGGTCTCCGTGATAGTGCATCGGCGTTCTTGTGACTACTTCCTACTCGATGTTCAATTTCAAAATCAAATTCTTGAAGTCGCTCGATCCAGCGTGCTACCTTTCCTTCGGGTTTTTTAAACTGGAAAAGCCATTTGAGGGCTGCATGGTCAGTCCTCACCAGGAATCTCCTTCCGTAGACTTTTTGTAAAAATGTTCTACCCCTTTAACTACATGCAACAGTGCCCGTCTGGTTTTGATTAAATTCCCAATCACCTCCTCTGGTCCTTCCTTGATCTGGGACAGGATGGCTCCAAGTCCTACATTGCTGGCGTCGGTGTCTAAAATGAATTTTCCATTGGGTAAGAAATAGCTCAGGATCGGTGCGTTGATCAAGACTTCTCTCAGCTTCTTGAATGACTCTTGGCATTCCGGAGACCACTGGTAGTGAGTCTGTACTTCGGTCAGTTTGTTTAGTGGTTTGGCGATGCTGCCAAACCCAAGCACGTATCGACGGTAGTAGGTGCACAGGCCAAGAAAACTCCGAAGCTGGTGGATGTCTTTCGGAATAGGCCAGTCTCTGACAGCTTCGATTTTCTGGTCGTTCACTGCTACTCTTTTCCCAGAGATAATGTGCCCAAGGTAATGGACTTCCTTCTGGAACAGATGGTATTTCTTAGGGCTCAGTTTCCGCCCAGAGTTCCTCAGATGCAGGAATACCTCCTCCAGATTTCTCACATGATCTTCGATCTGCCAACTACGATGATGTCGTCGAGGTATACCAGGCACGTTTTCCATGAGAGTCCTTTCAACACAGTCTTTATCAATCTCTCACCTCACTTCGACCATTGTAACGCTGGAGCGTTACAATGGTCGAATGGCATCACTGTGAATTGCTCCAATCCTGACCCGATAGTGAAGGCTGTTTTCTCTCTATCTTTTGGAGCCAGTTCTACCTGGTAATATCCGCTCTTCAAATCTAGAATGGAGAAAACTATTGAGCCAGCTAAATGTCTATTCTTGGAAAAGGGTAACTGTGCTTCTCCGTCAGGTTGTTAAGTTGACGATAGTCTACGCAGAAGCGTGTCGATCCGTCTTTCTTCTTTACCAGTACTTGGAGATGACCAGGGGCTGTCGGACGGTTCAATTATTCCTTCATTCCCCATATCGTTGACAATTTTGTCAGCCTCTTCGTTCTTGGCAAGAGGTAGTCTTCTGGCTGATTGACGCATTGGTCGAGCATCCCCAGTATCAATTTTGTGCTGTACCACCTTCGTTCTACCTTCTTTTCCTTGTCCGGTATCGGAGATATCCTGATACTCCTTGACTAAATCCCTCAATTCGACTGCTGAGCTGGTCCTATGTCCTTCGATGAAGTGGTAACTAACTTTGCCAATTCTGCTGGCGAGTTGCTGTCTTGGCTAACAGTACCGCGTAAACTCCTGACCACAGAGGAAATAGACAAGCAGTGTCCCAAAACAATTCCCCTCTTCAAGGTCACTGGGTAACAATTGACATTCACTGCCCTTAATGGCACAAATTCATCAACACGCGGCAAAGTCTTCCCTAGTGCGATTCCTCGTCCAATTTTCTCATTATGAAGCTCGGGCTCGAACACCACCACGCTCCCACGGCTCGTTCCGCCATGCATGTGAGCTTACAGAATGGTTTCAGTCCTCTCAGGTACGCTTATATCTTCAGCCAAAATGATATTTCTTCCCTTCTTCTTTCAAGTACCAGCTCTTCTCCGTTCACACGCAGGACGCCATCTTTGTAATTCAGCTCGAACCCTTTTGAATTCATGATGTCCATTTCAATGATTGCATCGTCCTCAATCTCGGCTACCAATATCCGATGTTTCAGTTTCGTGTTCACCATACACAGTGGCTGGTTCCCCTGTTGCTACGCATCACTTTAATGTCGATGGTTCAATTCTGGCCGGTGTTCCGGAAAATGAAGGTTCGAAAAAAGCCCTAGTCGCACCGTATCCAGCACCATCGTGCAAGGCTTGTGGTTGATGAAACCATCTACGAAGGCTCCTTAGATCTGTCGTTGGAGGATAGCGACATATGCATTGTAAGCCGGATCTTGCTGTGTATAGGCTGACGATTGCCCCTTCTCAACAACCTTCGTTGGTCTCGACCTCTTGAGGGTTGGACATTGGCTACGCACGTGTCCAAGTTTCCTACAGTTCCGGCATCTTACCAGTCTCTTCTTAGGCAACACTTCCTTAATCCGTATAGCATAGTGGAAGACTCCTGTGGTTCTTCTTCCATCACCCAGACCTTACTTTGGCTCTTGCAAGATTGTTTTGCAGCCTTGGTCGCGAAGTTCATCCAAGAATGCCTGAACCGCTAGTCGCTCCATTACCTTTTCCGATGTGGCTGGATATGCAAGACGCACTAAGCGTGTCATGTCTGTTTCAAATTCCTGTGAGGATTCGCTTGACTTCTGGCAGCGGTTTTTAAGCTGCGAGTGGTATACATGTTATAAATGGGCCTATTCATACCGTAATTCTAGATGTTCAATCAGCTGCTCGTTGACTTCAGCGACACGCACGGCTTTTTATAGTTAGATAAATCTTCCGGACGATATTAGAATTCTTCAATCTTTTTCCAGGCTAGGAACCTTAAGTCTTCGTCCTCGCTCGTAAATGGCGATAGCCGTCACTCGCGCAAGTAATGCTTGCGCCACCGCTATTTCTCCCTAGGTGGCGCCAGCCATCACCCGAACAACCCAGTCCATATATTCGTGACAATATTCTATCACTCAATTTTGAATGATCAAATCTTGAAATTTGTCAGTGGTATACGAGCTATGTAAAGAAATATGAATTTGGTACAAAAGTAAAGCACCTACTTTTATTTGTGGCGATACGTATCGAAAATTGTTATGTGTGTAGGAAAAGATCAGAATTGATAATCATGTCAAAATACGCAACCATATTCGTAGTCGAAGAAACAATATTTTTTAGATTTTCCTAAATACCCATTTCCGCAGAAATTCTGATTGAACTAGCCGAGCAAGTTGCTTCGCCTGCAAATATTTTCTGATCGTTCATTGCGAGAGTCATTATGTCAATGGGTGAACTTGAAAGTGTTACATTTAAGAGATAACAATCAGTGCAATAGCCCATTATTTGAATCGTATCTTGTGCGCATCATGTTTTCACCTTTTCAGCTAGGTGGGTAGAACTGTATTAGAATCTGAGCTACCAATCAATTATCGTTTTTTGAATATGGTTGTACTTGAATAAAAGTTATATGTTTATGATAAAGAAAAAGTAACTAGGCACTGTATTCACTTCGTTATTGAATCGTATAATACATCCATCATTTTCGAGAGTACAAGTTAAGCTACATTCCGTTTGGTGAAAGAGTAGACAAACATTGAAGTTTTTCTGATTTCAAAATTCAAAAATGTTTACATTTATAATTTATTCAAGTACTAATACATATTATTTCTGAGAAATTCATTATGGTAAGTCAATCAATTGAAATTTGTTGCATATTAATCGTGTTTGCATAGTTCATGCAGAATCGTCATTTGTTCAGCATTATTAATCCGTGATAAACCTCGAAGGTGATAATTAGAAGTGAGCGAAAACCATTCATTAGAACGTGCCTTCAATGCGTCTATTTTAATGCTCTATAATTATCAATAATTACACACATGATATCATAAAATCGTCCATGGCCTTCTTTTTCTTCGCTCGCGTAATGGTTCAGACTAGATTGGATTTAGAAACTGTTATATTATGCATCGATAATATCTACCAAAAATGATTTATCAACTACACGTTCGCCATTATGGATTGATTCTAATGGTTGAAGCTGACGTTTCTATTAATTGTGTTGCAAAATGTGTTAGCTACTCAAAATGGGATTATGAGATCTGATGAAATAGGTGTCATTCATTGTAAAACTTTAGGTGTACATGTCAAATAATGCCACAAAAATAGTGGTAGAGAATACTGGCCACATTTCAGAAAATTTTGTTTTGAATTTGAAAAAATTTAGCCAGTTGAATTGATGAAATAAGTTCTGATTAAAAAAGTATTATTTTAAAACAGCACTTACGTCACAACGCCATCCGCGAGCAAAGCAAAGAAGCAATCCTCTGTGGCTCATACTCCAAGAAGAGTGAATGCATAAAAATTCGAATAATTTATTGGAGAGAATTAAGTTATTGAAATAACCAATTTCGACCACAAAGCGAACAATATAAGATTAATATCTGACAGAAAATAACTGTGTCAGATATGTCAATTACATTTCAGTGTCCGAAAAGTTTCACAAGTTGGTGGTGACGCAAACACTTCAATTGTCAACACCACAACTGAGATGGTTCAAGATCTTCAACCTGCAGTCGTTAGTCAGAATGCCGATATACTTGTGCTCATAATATTCCTTTTGAACAAAAGTACTAATTTTTTAAAACAAAGAATAGGACGAACTTATTATTCCTTGTCCCGCGCAATTCCCAGAACTTACTCCTATACATGTCCTTTTTGGGGGTTTGTGAAAACAAGGGGTTTCAAGAGATTGTTTGACATCTGCAAATGATATATGAACCAGAGAATCATGGAAACATTCCGTTCAACTAATGGATCAATACTTGTTAGAGTTCGAAGCTCATTCACTATAAGACTAGCAGTTCGTGTGGAAGATGACGGTGACTTCTTTGATTCATGAGTAGCCTTTCTGATAGTTGTCTCTCCTGTTCTTGTAAAGATTACTACAATTGTTTCCTTTGCGATGTACTCCTGTTTCTACGATATAATTTCATATCATTAATTTTTTTTCTGAACTATAGGGATGAGTCAAATTCTACATATTGCAAAAAAGTACCTGTCGAAAAAAACTGACATGAAAAAATTGCGAGGCCGTAGGAAGAGCAATTTTGCTTTTCGAGTGAAATAACGGATAATCTAAACATATATGCCCACTTTCTTCTCTTTCAGGCGGTTTCCTCATTGTTCTGAACAGTCACACTGTCGAAACAAACAGGAGCCTATTGGGCTCCAGTTGAAATGACGACGTGTTCCTAATATTTTTTCAAGTAACAAGGAATTTAAAGACGTATTAAAATTTGTGATGAAACAGTACGATCCGTTTTTCCTACTGCCGGTGGAAATTTATCAAAGTTTGCCAAAATTGAGGTTTTCCGACCGTGGGGATTCGGGCCTAGAAAAAATAGATCCCAGATACGGTCTGCCCGTCGTAAGAGGCGACTGAGAGACTACACCCACAAGGGGAATAAAAATAATAGGAACCTCTAGAACCTATTTGAGGGAGGCCAAGCCAACCTTCTCGAGGAATCTCCAAGGTTGCCTCTGAGATGGTAAATCTAAGTGAGCACCTCGGTAAAAAAAAAACTAACGGAATCAAAGGTTTACCCAAACCACGCGACTGAGAAACCACACATACAAGGGAAACTGAAGCAGGGACCTCTGTAACCCACTCGAGGTAAGCCAAGCCAACTGCCCCGAAGGTTCCGGTCAAATGAACCCCTAAGGGTGCCTCTGAGATGGCAAACCTAGGTATGGAGGTGGGCACCTTGGAGAAGGGGACCAGAAGAACCGAAGGGACTCCCAAAACACTAGTTAACTGTCTTGAGACACCACCGGAACCACCTCACTGGCAAACACCCCAGGTACGGTCTACCTTTCGTAAGAGGCGACCAAAAGACTTCGCCTACTAAGGAAACCGGATCAGAAACTTGGGTATTTCGTTCTGAATATTTTATTCTACATTTTATACATGCAAATAACACGATTCACATTCCGTCGTCAAGGTAAATTAATAAATGAATGATATTGGTTTTGTAGCTAAGCATGAGCATTTCATCTACCTACGTTATCGGCAGCGGCAAATAGTTATTAATGATACAAGTTCGAAAATTAGTTTTTTGTTTTGTATGAGCGTGGACTTTATTGGACGAGGCTCAGCTGGTTTTATGATGAACTCAAGATCGAAATGAACACAGATCGAAATGTTTCGAGAACTAACAGAGGTACATACTGTTATTGACGCAGTTTTTCAACGGTTTTTAAATATTAAATCACAAGTATATTTTTCAAATTATTTTAGTTATCATAATCAATTGTCTCCGCTCTCCCCCAAATTGACCAAAATTAACTGTCTTCAATAATTAAATCATTATTCTTCCTTAGGAAAAATCATTTCAAATAAAACCTGAAACATTTTTATCAGGATATAATGTTTGTTTGAAAGTTTTAGACAATGTTGTGAATTGATAATATTAATGTTGCTCATTACCAAGGTGATATGTCAGATGTTACATATCATATTATGCGACTACTGTAAAGCCTAGTTCATGTAAACGTGAGGTAGGGTAACGCAAGAAAGGAAGAAATTTAAACTATTGGAATCGTGTAGACACGTTCGTGATAAAACGCAAGGTAACGCAAAAGTTGACCAACTTTTAACTTTCTGCGTTGCGGTCTTACCTCTAGCCAATCAGGGGGCTTTGTAAAACGATATAATACGAGTGGAGACGCTGGTATAAATTGTATTATACAGAAAAACTGGTTGGTATACCATTTACTGCTGTTATCAGTAAGTTGGATGGTCGAAAATAAAAGAGTGTGAAAATCTGGATAGATATGAATGATACTTATTTTATGAGTTTAATCGAACAATTTCCTCATATTTATGAAAAATCAAATGTAGTTTTCATAAATAAAAATGTCACGAAGAAATCTGCTATTTTTGTGCAGCCAACATAATGAAGTCAATCTATCATTTGCGAAATATAAATATATTAAAAAGGGGAACATTCTCCATCAGATGTAGCTCAATGGCCAGCGTGGCTTTTGCCAGGGAAGTAGTTGTTTTCTGTTCGATATAACAAATAAACCATTTCCATTTCTCAATTTTTATAGAGATTGTTCCCCTTCTCAATATAAATACCTCCCAAGAGGTTATCTTGAACGATGGAAAATAGTTAAAGTTTGTCTTTCAGCCGCAGATGATTCCACAACAGATTTTATGAATATCCTAATCATATTTTCGAACAAAAATCATAATTATATTATATCTTACGTTTTAGTGAACCGAACATTTTCATTACATTACCTCACCTTACGTTTACATGAACTAGCCTAAGACTTGCTCGTTTTTTTCTACGACAGTTTATTATATTGCCAAATTGTAGCAATTTTATCATTAATTTGAATGATGTATGTCATGAAGTGGCGTCGTATTATCAAATGATTACTTTCTAGTGTCTTTCGAATATGAGTCAGTATAAACCGGGCTTAAAAAATTAATTTACGAACAGTTGATGTTCTTACGCACTATTGACTTTTTTAAGCACTTGTGCTCTAACGTATCACTTCATGCACTGTGAACACTGCGTAAACAATTAAGTACTGTCGTCAAAGAAATTGATTCATGTCAATATTACCATGTTCTGCTTATTCTATATAACCATCTGGTATTCACATTGTTGATAAAATACTAGAGATTATGTTGAGTCTTTTTTTTTATTCATTGATCTGTTTTGAATGCTCTCTATACACTTCTTTCTGTGACTCATCAATTAAACCTGCATTGGCATTTGCAACAATATCAGAAGAGATCAACAAGACATGAACTTGGCTCGGTGAATACTCAAAAACCAATCAATATGGTGGCGCTGAGGAGTTTTTTCATATTTTTATTTATTCATTGATGGACAAGCCCAATTAGGAATATATGAGAAATAAAAAATTCAGTGCTGAAACAAAAATGACTATAAACATGAATAATTTACGCACAAAAAGTAAACTAAATACAAAAATGTTGATTACATTGCAATTTTCAAATTAGGTACCTATTGTGAATTTCAAATCTAGCAATTGATTATTCAAACAATTCGAGATCGTTCAATGAATTGTGTAGACGAAGGATTCTTGGAAGAAAATTATTGAAGGCATAGTTGTTATACCTAAGAAAAAATAACTAATAATCTTTCAAAATGCCTAGTTGTATGGGAAGATACATAGAACATTATTTCTGATAACATTGCATTCACCCTTAACAACTTCAACTCTAAAAGCTGTGTACCTCAATAAATTCTGCTGGACTCGATCTATTCAAGTCTTGTAAGTGGCATAACGTGGAAACCAGACAGAAGATAATCAAGATATCAATTTGACTTCCAACTAATGAGCAGTAAATATCTTTAATTGTTAGTATATTAGTAAAATCTGGTGATCTTTTTCTCATTTATAATAATCACCATAATTTCACCTAGGATTCTTGGAAGAAAATTATTGAAGGCATAGTTGTTATACCTAAGAAAAAATAACTAATAATCTTTCAAAATGCCTAGTTGTATGGGAAGATACATAGAACATTATTTCTGATAACATTGCATTCACCCTTAACAACTTCAACTCTAAAAGCTGTGTACCTCAATAAATTCTGCTGGACTCGATCTATTCAAGTCTTGTAAGTGGCATAACGCGGAAACCAGACAGAAGATAATCAAGATATCAATTTGACTTCCAACTAATGAGCAGTAAATATCTTTAATTGTTAGTATATTAGTAAAATCTGGTGATCTTTTTCTCATTTATAATAATCACCATAATTTCACCTACATTGTATTCGAATCAAACGAATTCCATTCATCAGAATCGTCCTTCAATTTTTTTCGAATTTCCAACTCATCACCACCCACTCACCATCTCCAGTCCATCGATTATTCAGAAACAGTATGATTCATTAAACTCTGTAAGTATGTAGTAGAAGGTGTAGGTGGCAAGTGGTGTCGTTTTTGTGCCGCTAATTGGCTTATTATTTCAAAATCGGACACCTGAATTCGGTCCTAAATTCGAAACCTGCTTTAGCGGCAAGATCTCGTGACAGAGATTATCCGGTGGACTACTCGTGACGATATTTTTTTAAGTTCATCATGCTGTTGGTGTGTTCGAACGTGCGGGTGTAGATTTCTGATAACGAAAACATCAGCAGCAAACTTTTAGGCACAATTTCTGCTGAAATAAAATTTATTCAATCTCCAAGATTCATGATACCACTCCTTCTGAATCATTACCGTTTGTTGTAACTCTTGAATAACTGAAACCATGGAGGCACATTGTGTCCACTTTTATGAATTTCAACCGCAAAACCAAGGAAACTAAGGAAACTAAGGAAACTATTACTTTATTACTATAGCTGCACCATTACCCCTGTTGAATGAGCTAGAGCGTGCAAAATCTCAAAGATCAATACAAATTATGTTTTATAGATTGTTGCTATTTGGCTGCGCCTCATTCAACAAACTTCACACTCGTACAAAAAAATTCTACTTTACGAACTTGTATCATAAATAGCTAGTTTATAAAATATAATATGAGGAACTAACGTATAATATCCCACTATCTTTTCAGCTGTATTTTTAAAGTATTGTCATTATATTTATACATTTGCTCTGCAAATTTTCGTACGATCTGAAATCATTTTTAGCTTTTTTAAATTTTACGTAATAGAAATTTTCTCACAACCAGTCACAACGACTTGTTTCGATTGCTAGCTATACCTAGACTATCGACGATGAAATGGTTAGTTTTCTGAATGAAAATATTTTGAGAATCTTCAACATACACGCCCCTTTTCGCCGAGTAAGGGTTACTAAACCTCCTGCACCATGGTTGACAGGGAACATTAGGGAAATGATGTCTGCTAGGGACAAAGCTTACAATAAATTCAAACAAACTGAGAAACTAACCGACTAGATTTTACAAAGATGTCAGAAACTATACTACTCGTGCGATTCGCGTGGAAAAGAAGGAATATTTGTTTTTTTTTAAAGAATAAAGACTCACGACAGTCCTGGAATACCTTGAGGAATCTAGACATACTACGAAAAAACGAGTCCGACCATCCAAGTGACCTTAAAAACGCTCAATGCATAAATGCTTACTTCACAAATATCTCTCACCCAGAAAAACTAATGAGCAACTAGCCCTATTGGGTAATTATGATGATGTACGTGAGTCTCACAATTTTAAATTCAAAACTGTTAGCTCGTAAAAAGTAAAAAAAACTATATTTATGGAATCAAGAGCAACGCTGTGGGTTCTGATGAAATCTCTCTGAAAATGATCAAGTATGTGGAGGAGCATTTAATTGATCATATAACCTTCATATTCAACAAGGCAGTCGAATCAAATTATTTCCCCTCCATATGAAACAATGCAGCTGTTTTACCTGTACCAAAATGCAACTCTCTCACATAATTGGCACATTTGAGACTTATCAGCATTCTCCCAACTCTTTCGAAGACATTTGAGAAAATTCTCAAAGAACAAATATTCGACTTTGTCATCAGTCGAAACGTAATTACAACAGCCCAATATGGATTCCGCACTGGCCATAGTGCAACCACTGCACTTTTGAATGTATATATATATAATACTGTAATATCCATCACTATATGCTGACGATACCCAATTATACGTCAGTTTTGATATAAACAATGTCAATTTAACATCAGCACGAGTGAATGAGGATATGACCTCTCTGTTCAATTTTTCAACTGCTCATAACCTATAAAGATCAATCCTCGTAAGTCCCATGCTATGATTATCGGAAATATTTCTAATCGTGTTATGGCTGAAGCTGATTTTACGCTTTACCTGTCAGATGAACAAATTCCATTTGTCAGCGAATGCAAAAATTTGGGTGTCTGGTTCGATCAGCAATTACGATTCACAAAACACGTTAGTCACTTATGTCAAAGTTCTCTTGCAGAGTGACTCCTCCAGATTACAGCGAATTCAAAATTCCTGCATACGTTTTGCTTACGGTATTCGGAAATATGATCACATCAGTTCAGAGAATCCGAATGGCTGAAATTGGAAAAATTGTGGAAACTTCATTTGCTAACATTAACTCACAAAGCAGTAACAACTTCTGCACCAGCATACCTAGCTGCCGAATTGATCACCTTCCATAATTACAACACTTCAAGAACACGAAACAAAAACACTAAGGTCATTCCCAAATTCAAAACCAGTTTGTACAAACGAAGTTTCCCATACACAGCTCCCAAATACTACAACTCTTTACCTATTAATTTTCGAAACTATAATATAATCAACTTTAAAAAGAAACTAAAAGAACTAATGTATGACTGAAATGCTCCTATTAGATATACTCCTGACAATGCATGTTCAATTGATTGATTATATCTCTCTTCTTATAGCTTTTTAAGGGTTAAGTTGAAAAACAGCATCAGCTGACACTTCACCCATTCATCTATGTCACACAACATAATTATGTATGAATTTATATTTTTTGCAAGATGAATAAAGACGATTTATTATTATTATTATTATTATATATAAAAAAATTGCGACCTGAAATGACCATCAGAAAGGCAACACTCCTGGACTAGGTTTCATTCTATTAAACGAAGTTGAACATCATTTCCCATTTTACCAGAAGGCTTCCAAAGTATTTATTTGACCATGATCTATCTCACCCAATTTCAAACTTCTACTTCGATTTTGATCCGCAGGTCTGGACCCCCCGGTATGAAAGCTTTCTGTTAGCTAACCTCTTGAGTTTTTTCATTTTAATTGATCTTGGTCATTACGGAATTATTTCTCTCACGATACAACCTACAATTCCTTCTTCATCTGAAATAAAACATAATCTGCTTCAAATTGGAACTGCCATCGGATTCGAATGAAAAACGATCACGCATTACTAGGAACGTGTTTCGAGATATGGGTAGGAAATAGCTCCATGTTGTCTACAGTAATTGCCTCCATATTAGACACGTAGGTATACCGGTTAATTATCTTCTCCAAATAAATGCCAGCGTCGATAAACTTCTTCTTTAGGCATAAAAAAAAAGAAAATAGACGAAGAATGCCGTTTTTCAATGTCTCCGGTAAATATGGGTATCTCCTAATGAAAACTAAAATATCAATTATCGGAATTGCTCGGTTCATCGCTATAACAAGTTTTTAGTTTGATTGATCTTTCAAAAGTAGCGTGAGAAAGAAAATGCTATGTAACGTGATGGCAATGCTGGTAGCACTCAAATAGTTGATTGCGCTCTTATATGAATCGAGTGAAAATAGCTGCAGCTACAGGATTGTAACACTCGTAAGAAGGATATTTACACTAATTTGACGAGATATCATTTCCAAATCGATCATTTCTCAAACAGAATTAACGACTATGTCACAAGATTGTCAGTTTAATTATGTCGATTTTTGCTTCCAGAATCTATCAATAACCGAGACCAAGCTTCATTCATTTATTGAAAGCACCCAAGAGCGTTTTTTAATGTGAAACCGACTTGTTGCAAAAGTTCAATCGACACCAACATTCGCAACGTTTGTGCTACTTATAAAGTGTAACCTAACCTAACCGTAGCTACACAGGCATGGAAAGTTATTGCTACCGATTTGATAGACCCGTTCAGTTAACTTCTGTTACTGGTTCATCTTAGTTCTTCTAAAGCTCCTCGTGTAACGGAAGTTATTGGAGAGGTTTTTTCCTTATGTTCGGAGTGCTCTGAGGCAACGGTAAACAGTTTATTCCTAACATCTTTTCCAAACGGATAAAAGATCATATGGTAAAATGTCCGGTAAAATGCTTTATATCATCATCATGCTAATCCATCTGAGTGGTACAATAGGATACTAAAGACTATGGTGGTGGCTCATGTCGACAAACCGGAAATGGGATGAGAATATAACAAAACGGGCTTGTGTCACTGGATTGGATCATGAGACTATCAGAACTCATAATTCATTAATTTTGTTAGGAACATGACCAATGGTTAAGAATTTGTTCGCAAAAATTTACTTAGGAATTTTAAGGACAAGGACCAACCATCTGACTCTTGAGAAAGTGGGACAAAGTTGTTGCAATGTGTATTAGAGAATGTTAGGAAACGTTTGGACAGAGCTTCTCAGAACAATGAGAAAAGATATACCTGATGTTCGTCGTCAATAAGAGTTTCTTCCACACCAAATAGTTTGAAGAAGAAACTTCTAGCTTTCTGATGCAAAAAATTATGATTCAAAAAACTTAGCTTCCCGATGGTTAGGTCCCTTCACCGTAAAGCGTAGAATATCTCCCTGGATGTATAGTCTGGTAGATGAAAGAGACAAAGACAAAGTAGTATGGAGTGTGAAGGTTCTCAGGTTTTAGGTTAGGGGGGTATTGCAACGAGTCAAATTATCATTTAAAAATTTGTATCTGATACTTATCTTTACACCCCTTATCCCCAAACATAACTGCGAATTTGGCCATAAATTCGATTCAAATTTACCAGCTGCGTGTGAACTGTTGATCAGTCCGCACAAATAGGAAGTTTTTCTGATTGCACTCGAGCACACTGGTCGTTACGTTGTGGAAAAATGCTATTAACCAGTAATTATGACTTCGACAGTGTTTGGTACTTCGTGTTGTTCTTGTATTGTTTTGTGATTCGTTTTGTATCATCTAGTATTTCTGTATATGAAGGCTTCGTTAACTGGGTTCAGGTGATTTGTTTAACGTGAAGAGAAACGCACTGATAAACTAAAATAACTGATCGGAATTCCAATAGGCTCAAGTGTCAAAATATAGTGAGGACTTCCGTCTTGTCAGTCGTTCCAGAACCGTCGAGCTGATAGAGCCCAGGCGAAAGTTAGGTGGAAAACCGTTGGCTGTTACAGGCAGGAAGTATATTGAAAGATGTCTAGATCCTATGTTAGGGATGATCTGAGCATGGTTATTGATTTTAGGAGCATTTTGTTTTTTTAGGTGAAACCTAAGCGCCGTCTCAAACCCGAAGGGGACCATCACCATCTGACACGTTTTTGACGTCCTACCCTTGTATATTTAGTAACAACCTTGTTACCAAGACTGTATATGTTATCTCGTGTTTTTTTAATGTTTCTCAATTATTTAGTCATTCAGTTCTTTGGTTCAAATATTCGAATGCTACTTTTCAAATGGTGAAAATGGTGAAAGAATCAAAGTGGTTTGTTGTTTTTTTGTTCAGTATGGATTTTTCACTATTATTAGATATCTGTGGAAAGTCAGTAACATCATTAGAAAGTAGATTATTTTTCAAAAAAGTAATCTCTTCAAATGGATCCATTCGCCAAATGCCCATATAATTTGGTGAATTTGAGTGAAGTATACCTACTTATTCCCATATAGTATGATCATTTAGGGTTATAATTTTGGCAATTGGTTTCTTGCATAAGTGACAGACCCTGGAGGAAAAACAAACACAATCGTAGAAAAAGAAGAAGAAATAACCTTACTTTTCCATTTCGTTTCGTTTGCTGATTGCGTTTCTACTGAAAGACTCGAAAGAACGTTCAAGTATAAATAAAGGGAAAAAGTGGGGTAGGTGGGTTGTCAGATTTCTCAGGTTATGTTGTTTTCCCGCTAGGTTCTGTCAGTTGTGCACGAAACCAATTGGCTTTTTTCCGATTTCCTAGTTCTTCAGGAAGAAGCTAGTATTGTACCTGCTATGGAAGAAAACTATGTAGTGTCAAAATGTTTGTACAGGTAAGGTGAATTGTTCTCTCTGTCGCCTCAACGCTCTCCAAAGTTGATGGTATTTCCAGTAAAACCGGAAGACTGTCTTAATATGATATTATTGAATTGTATCGAATGGGTTGCCTCTAAAGCTCTACCAACTTTCATAAAAATCTGTTCACGAATGCAAATTACAGGGGTGGTCCGATATCCTGTGTCACCCGGTATATAGACATAGATAATGATTAATAAATATTATTGAAAAACTCTAAACTATTACGGAGTACTCAGTTTGATTCTGTACGTCTAGGGAATTGGGTAATTTGAACATGTTTGATGTATTTTATTTTATGAAAAGTAAATGGAGCGAATTGAACAAACCATCAGAGAATCCTTTCCACGCTGTTTGGTATTACATAACAATTTCATTACCTGAAGCAATTCTGGAACTAATGATTACAGCTTTCGATGCACAATGAATATGCCACGGACGTAATAGAACTTTTTTCCTTGTATGGATATATTCATTACCTCAATAATACAAGCAAGGTAATTCATAAAACACATTAGTGTTCTGGTTTTCTTCCATCATAAAAAAAACTGGAGTTGAATTCAATTCAACATAATCTCGATGATATATATATTTAATAGACTAAATGGCAACTACAAATTAACGCTACTAATAGTATACACACCGGAACATTATCGTTACTCGAATGACTAGATCGATTCTTTAATTCATACCACGTGCTGTTTTATTTAGACCAGTCATCGTAGTAAAATAATCTTATAATGGCAAGGATTCGTCATGAAACTTTTTTTTAATGACATCAAGTATTAATTATTTTTTTAATTTTCGGTAGAACTTCATCAAAGGTTACTCTTGTGGCTGTAGTTACAAGGGTTCATTTTGAATTTCTCATTATTTTTTTTTGTGTGTTGGGATCGACTGCTGTGGTCATTAGCCACATGTTCTAGATAGGCTTTGCTACTAACTCCATACGCCACCTTAAGAGCAGCACTGTTAATTATTAACGCAACAGTGAATCGTGGAGGATTGTTCCTAGCCGTCAACAAAATCCAATCATACAGACTTTTACATCTGAAAATTAAAAAATCTTGCCTCTGTCGGGAACCGAACCCGGGACCTCTCAGTCACAGGGCCCGAGTGTTAACCACTGCGCTAATGAGCGCCCCATTTCTCATTATTATTCAGTAAATTGCGTAGGTATATCGTTTTCATTAACTCGGACCGAATTCATGCAATTTTCTTAAATATCTTAAAAATCCTTCAACCGATTTTTTGAATTTTGGCAGTGATATTAAGGGTAGTAAGGGGTTGATTTAACCCTAACTGGATCAAAACTATCATATCCATTGGCGTCCTGGAAGGCACCGTAATCAATATTTTTGAGAGAAAAACGTGCGCCACTGGTTTTTTGCAGTTTTTGTATTTGTTCCAAATCGAGCAACTAAAATTACATTTTTTTATATTCAGACTGTTTTTCGTACTTTGCTTTGTTTTTGAGAAAACACATAAAAATCACTTTATTGCATGTCTGGAAAAACAATAAAAAATTGTAACTACTAAACCACTAAAAACTGAGACTTTTTTACATATCAAGAGTCTATTCTAGTCTTGAAAATTATTGTGAAGATTAAATTAGTAGTTACATTACTTTATTGTTTTCCCATGGACATGCTATAAAGTGATTTTAATGTCTTTTCTTGAACACAAAGCAGAAAACGAAAAAAATTCTTGATATAAAAAAATTGTAGTTTCAGTTGCTCAATGTGAAACAATTACAAACACTCCAAAAAACAGTGGCGCACATTCTTGCTGTCAAAAATATTGTTTAAGGTTCCTTCCGGGACGCCACTGGATATGAGATTTGATATAGTTAGGAATAAATTAGTCTTACTACCCTTAATAATACTGCCAAATTCCAACCAAGTGGGTTAAAGGATTTTTAAGATTTTTTTGAAAAAAAAAGTGTTTTCTTATAAAAATGTTGAAAATGAAGCATTATCAGTCCTATGTTTATATGAACTTTTTGTCTTAAAATCACTTAAAGAATCACCCCTTTGAGTTTGGCCACGTATACTTAGATAACACCCTGTATTACAATCATACTTCCAATTCTCTTTGTATTCCCCTCGTAAGGAAACATTATCACAAAAGTGTGATATGGAAGATGAAACAACAGAATATGAGTAACAATAATATGATGTCAAAGTTTTCACACTATGATTTTTATGCAGACGTACGTAAATATCTTCCCATTTTTTGTTTTATTTTTCAACACCATTGAACTCGCTTCTTTTAGATGCTAACATAGTATTTTTTTGTGCAGCTAGGAAACTGAATTCAAAACATGAAAAGAACTGCTTATTTGTGTTTCTTCTTTATTTTTTTATGAATATAATCTCCATCCTATACCTACATTTTATTGAATCTTTCAACTTATCTTCATAAAAAATAAATAGGAAACAAAAATAAGTAGTTCTTTTCATATTTTGTATTTCAATATAGACAGGAGTTCCTTACCTACACAAAAAAATAATCCTATGATCGCATTTTAAAAAAAATGAGTTTATTGATGTTCAAAAATGAAGAAAAACAAAAAAATTGGGAAAATAGTTACGTCTGCATGTAATTGATAGTGTGAAAACTTTGACATCGAATTATTGTTACTCACATCTTACTGTTTTATATTCCATGGTACACTTCCATGAAATGGAGGGGAACACAAAGTAATTTTTTATAAAATCTCAAATATATCACTAGTTTGTGAATTGAAAGTATGATCGTGATATGTCTTTTCATTTGAACTAAAAACATTGGATGCGCTTCCAGTCAAACCGGAAGTGTCATATTTGGTCTGATACTTGGTAATCGTACATTCATGACATCAAATACGTGTATCAGATTTGAAACATCTATACAAAAATACAAAATAACAACGAAGATACAGGGGGGTAAATTGGTTCCGGGTCACCCGGTATATAAAAAAAGCGAATTCTACTGGGCCCACCGTTGCACATAAATGTCTACTTCCACTGTAGTAAAATGGTTCCTGAGGTATTTTTCAGTTCAACAAACCAAACCCAAAATCATAATAATTTATTCGCCGTAAGAATGATAAATATAGCATTCGTCTTAAACAGTTACCTGTAATGTCGCAACAGGCAAAAATTTTCTAATGATTACATAATGAAATGACCTCGCAGTAATTTTATTCAGGTGTGTTTGTTGATTCTACGATATTAATAATTATTATGAGTCTCATTTTTAACTTTGAAAGAAAATAAAATGAAGTGCCTATGGGACTATTGTTTTATGACGAGTTCGTGTTTTTTGCTTGAAGTACTTACCTACCTAATGACAAGTGGTGGAAGTACATACATTTTATAATATTTATCGTATCATTGGATATTAAGCTTCCTATAAGTTGAATCTTTATTACAAATTATTAACATCATAATATCATAACAACACATAATACATTAGTTACAATATAATACGTTAGTTACTTTATAATAGATACCAAAAATTGCACGCTCAAATGACAATAACGTGACATAACTAACGTTCTTGATTTCAATGTCAATGATACGATAAAGCTTTGAATGAAACTAGATTATTATGTAATTTAAATAAATCTCGGAGGTTGCAGAGGCGACTCGGAAAGTGGGAAAATTGTCTAGAAAACTCGGAAAATCGGTTTTCCATCAATAAATTGGAAGGGGTTGAAAATTTCGATATAATGTACGAAAAAAAACTTGTAGAGCGTGAACATCTTTACAAAAAATGAACTAAAAAATATATAATAGTGATTGATTGGTATTTCACATTTGAGTTGTTTTTTTTTTCTGTTCATAATCAACGTGCAATCATTCAAATCGCATAGACTGTTCAATTTGCCCTGGTCTCCCCTAAGTCTCATCGTTAGAGATTATAGACAACATATTATGATAATTCAAAATGATCAATATTTCAATGATAGCAATCAAGAATTCTGAAGATGTTCGTATGATGGCTATATTAAGAAACGGTTTTCTTTCAGTAGGTATTCTTTTTTCTTAGTGTGATCCTTATAAGGAAATACACTCCATTATTGTATGGCTAACAGCAGCTAATATTTTGAGCATCCTATAAATTAATACTAGTTTATTATGTTCTCTGTTCTGACATCTTACAGTTTTTTATGTAGGTATAATAAATACTGTTAATCTATAAGTTGATCGGTCAATAAATTGCAATCAATTGGTAGCTTGTTTAGAAAAAAGATCAGGTAGAAAATATTCTTGAAGAAATTAGTTGAAGATGTTCTTGATAATATTTGTTGCAGATTTTGGTTGTTGATACCATTGTAATTATAAGCGGATTGGAGGCATCTGGGAATATTTGCAAAATAGTCCAGGAGGCAGTGAATTTTTTTCGTACTTAAAAACGAGAATTTTTTGGTCTGGCTAGAATTTCTGGAAGGATTCAAATTATAAAAAAACAATACAAGTCCACGTATTTTCCGATTCATAAATATTTTACATTTACTAAAGTGGAACATTAAGTTTATGAAAATTGCAGTCTAGCTTACTCAGCGGAAAGTGAGCCTGGCTGAAAATTTACGAATTGAAAATTTTTACCGATTTTGCGGATCCGTAACCCCCCATTTTTCCAGGCTTGATATTTAGCACATAGATTGATACATTCATAAACCATAATTGAAGATAAGTCTGACTGATTAACGAAATTGGCGATTGAGCAATCTTCAAAATAGGAAAAATAGGAAATGTTTGTACGAAAGCGTCTAAGGGCAACATAGTTTATTTTTTTATTTTTCTGATTTCAAACATGGAATTTTCGACTTTGAAATCGGAAATTAAACAACTACTTCCCTGGCTAATACCAAGATGGACATTGAATTACACCGGACAGATATTTGTGCAACGTTCTTCCAAAAAGACCCAGTTGCAAATACTATGATTATCTTTCATCTGGCTGGGAAAGACCACCTGCAGACGCGAACAAGGGATTACACAGGTAGTCCTCGGAAACCAATTCACCTATGACCTTTTTGGGACTGGGAACTAAATTACATATCGGTATGAAGCATCTGAAATAAATTTCTAACCACTACCTGACGGGAACCAAAAAAACCAGCACCCGTAATAATATATGCAAAAAACCTGCCCTAACAGGGTGCACAGTGTACAAATAAACAACATATGTGAACAATCTACATCTCTATTACGAACACAATGCATAACAAGTGAAAGCTCTGATAAAATCGAACTAAACCGCTAATGAACTAGTTCAGTATAGGTAATGGTTAGAAGTGTCGACTGACTGTCCACAATCGTAACCGTCGAGATCAAGTTTGCTGACAAACATCTGCCAACCTACTGGTTGCTGTAATCAAATGAAACAGCGGGTAATTACTTGGGTAACTAAGCACAAAAGGCGATAGACGAGTTAATGAGCCAATGATTTGTGTTCTCATGGGTCGTTGGTTTTAAAGGAAAGCTACTGGAACATGAAGTTGTAGAGAGTGTTTATTGTAGAAATAAATTGATTTTTCCTCAATAGACACTTGTTTGATTTAAATCTGCAAAACTGAAGTATTATTATCTCAACTAGTTTTTGCTGAGAATCAATCAATTAAGTATCATTCCTTTATGCACGTACAACCTCATGTTTGTGAAAAACACTTCTTTATTTTCTGATCGAATTATGCCTTACTTTACATTTATAAAATAATAAATGTAATAAAATATGACTACCCTACCTTATTCTAAATAGCTGCACATATTGTTCTCATAAAACATTTTTACCTCAAAATAAACCATTTCAAAATCATTTTCTCCTAAAAAAGTATGTTTGGTAATATTTAATCCGATTTCCAAAACATTTTCTCAACCTTAAAATAAATTGTCTGATCAAGATTCATGTCAAACCTGCCTTACATTCGTCTTCTCATGATGGACGTATCCGGAATCGGACTCGATATCTGTAATACTCCCGTGATCTTTTTCTTCATCTGCCTTTTGAAATGACCACTTCTTTTAAGAGTTTCATAATTTTTTGGACATGACATTTTTGCCTGTTTCATATTTTTAAAGCGACTTCACTACATTTGAGACTCAATAATCAGATACCTACTTACCTGCGCCCAAGTGGCGAAATGTCGAACTATTTTGTATGTACATCATTAATTGTTTTGTATGTTAAAATTACTATGATTTTGGTCATTGTTTGAACGTTACTATTTTTTCATGTCAATTTTGTTGAATAGTTGGTGATTATTGATATGAAATGAAAATCTGGTACATATATATGGTGAATAACAACAATATTATTATGATGGACATAGAAAATATCATTTGAATATTTTAACGATCTCATGAAACTTTTGCCACCTTTATGATTTATTTTTTAACCTTCAGAGGGAGCTACTGGCATTTAAGAAGAAATAGTTATATACTTTGATTTTATAGCGGTTCTCGGGAGTACATCACTCAAAGCCTCGATAAAACCTCATCGTTAGTTTTATTACAGAACCATTGCATGGACTTGAGGAGTGCTATAAAACCATTATAAAACTTAGTTTCTATGTGGATTATTTAGAGAGCAAACTTATTTATCGTATATGTGTATACAGCCCTTGTAAAACCCCCATAAAATAAATTACACTTAAATGTTAAATGGTTTCATCTTATAGTCTTTAGGAGTGTTTTGAAACCGGTTCATAAATCTATTTGCTCTGGGAGCGTATTAGGAGGTATGAAACAAAACTTACATAATACTAGGATAAATCCAAATGGCTTTATATTGTTAATTGGGTTAGGTTTACTCTCTCTTCCCTATTATTTTCAGTATTCATTTAAATGAATGCAATGGCCGAGTTAAATACAACGTAAGCAAAATTCCTCTTCAGTCGGATTTCCGAGCGATATATTACTGAGTGACACCACAGGCGTCCAATATCCCATTTTCGATATAACAAGGTGCATGGTCTGTATTGGTTACCAAATTCAGTAGATTCAGTCTTCAAATTCTGACTTTGCCGAATCAGCCATATTAAATGCCGTCATAAAATTTAAACCTTCACAGCTGATTTTTTTTTTCAGAATAAAAATGTGCAAAGTATAGTGGTCCGACAAATTTTAAGGGCATTCTAGTTGACGGACAGTCCGAGAAGTTTGCGGGGGCTCAAAATAATAAAAACTCTGCCGTACGAGTATGAACGTTTATACGGCGGTTTTTTTCGATTTGAGAATCGCAAAAAAATGCGTTTATTCGAATGGACATATATGAATCAATCATTGTCTTTGCAGTTTCATCCTATATAGACTGAAGTAATGCTTTGATAATGCACATATGTGACACATTAGGGTAAATGACTACAGCACGCCCTCTGGATCAATCGGAGATTCGGAGACGAAACACGACTGGTTCTTTACGGAAACAAAATTTTAGTCTTGGCTGTACAAATATATGCTCTTCAAATTCCTCAGGTCAAGTGGGCTGATGATGTCGGAGACCGAGGGATTCATAACGGCCTGCCTTCAACACCCCGATCTACCGTAGTCGCGTGATGAGTATATAGAGGTTAGAAGACTAGTTGCAGAGCTGCTTGTGTGACTTCTGAGACCATACTGTTTTTGCTATCTGTTTGTCAAAAAGCTCATGCGGTCTCAGCCTATATCCAGATGCATAACGCAGCACTACGAGTGTGGTATACCACCATCTCCGCTACTCGTAGGATATAGACGAGACAACGGTGTCGAATAATGCTGATATTCAGTCCGTTGTGGAGAACGAGAAGTGCCGAATTTATTATAACTACTCCCTCAGGCAAATACAAGCAAATGATGTAGTCCTCCTCGATCAACATAGGACAGTTTTCATCGTAGAGTTGTCGGCGCCTGGCGAAACAAATATCGTCCAAAAAGACGAGGAAAAACGAACTTTATATTAAATTGGAACTCCGTAGACTTTACCAAAACTATTCTGTCGAAATGGTGGTTCAGATCATCAGAGCTCTAGGTGGAATGTTGGGAACGCTGCTCTCGAATCCTAAAACCGGCTTGATATGAAATGACAGAAATTTTAACCAAAGGAATGCAAAAGGCAGTCATACTTGATTCACTCCGTCTACTCAGGGCACATAATTCTCGGACCCAGTAGTTGCTCACCCCACGGACATTGGAAGTGACTATATGAGTAAATGACACCAGCGTACCTTCCGAACTGGGTATTCCTAACGGAAAAAGTCAACAATCGTTTCAAACTAACTTCAAAAATAGATCAGAACTGGAAGACAAAGCAATATTATTGTGAGAATGTCAATATAATAATTTGATAATAATGATAATGAAAATGACGTGTGTTAGTTTATTACAAATGTTGCAATCGATTTTAAATTCACTGTAATAATAGCTCAGAACTAGATAACAATGGAATATTATTGCATAATTTAATAAGGATAATATGAAAAAAAATGAATTTAAAGAAACTGAAAAGTAAGCTTTTATAGTAATATGAACTATAACAGGTGAAAATTTATCATTTATAGTTTGAAAATAAAAAAATAAACTAATGAAACACGCTTTTATATTGTGATGGTGAACTAAAAAGTAAAGAATAATCTTTAAATATTTTCTCAAATATTGAAAAAGCATTTACCAAGAGCCGAGAGGAAAACCGTTGAGAATATTATGTACACTAATTCCCAAAAATCGTAAGTATTGCCTTTAATACCCAAGTGATTCCCGAGTGATACCCAGTAATGCCCGTCAGAAAAGTAAAAGAAATAAAAAATCGTGTCTTAATGTTAGGTTTGTTGTCAAGTACAAGTTGGACGACCTTTTTTTTTTTATTGCAGCATAATTCGGTTTTCCGCTACTGCCTCCCATTTTTCCGACAATTACAATTCCGATGACGTTTTTTGCCCTTCACTTCACATTATTGTGCAGTAATTGTTCTCTTACTTCCGAATAATTCCTATAATACCTCGAGTAATATCTCCCTTTCCCGTGTAATATCCAATAATTCCTAACTAATTCCTATAATGCCCGAGTAATACACCAGTAATACCTGTAATGCCCAAGTAATACCCCTAATTCCCAACTATTACCCGAGTAATGCCCCAATTCCCAACTAATACCCGAATAATTCCGTTAATACCCAAGACTACACCAAAATTCCCCAGCGATTTCCCCCTCGCCAAGAGCTATAAAAAAATTAAGATAACTGATACCAAGCTCTCCAAGCTTTTTCAACATTATTGAAATTAAGTTTGGAAGATTATTTTTCACCTTGCAGTTCATATTACTATAAAAACGTGTTTCTTTGCTATTTTTAACTTGTAATTTTTTTATTATTACTATTTTTCATGATGATCTCGTACCACGTAAAAACTGCTTCATTCCAATGTATTGATATAAATGACTTTTTATATCCGAAGAGCATTATCAATAATATTTTTTTACAAATAAATGAATAGATTCAATCGAGTACTAGTTTTCGTTAAGTGGGCACTTGAGTATTTTCCCACAATAACCCAAAATTACACTTTCCATTCCAGTATATTATACCAGCGTTGAAACAAAAGACAGATCTACTTATTCGCGATGTCGGCGGCATCTGCATCACAAAAGACCATTTCGTAGGCAGGAGTTACCCACTTTTATTTTTGTGTCATAAATTTGAACGACAGCTACCAAATCAGCAGTTGCATCGTCAATTTAACGTGCTAAAACAAAAATATAAGAGCGACCCACCCTGAAGATACACGAAAATGGGCATAATCTTATCTGCTACTTGCGATCGAAATAAAAGTTTTTATGACCGTAGAAATGAATGGACCATGAAAAAGTATGCCAGATTTGGAAGGCTTGTCATTGGAAAAAGTACCGCCTGTCGGTCGTTTTTGAGCGGAATCAAAATTTCAAATAATACCGCTACCTGCTGGAAATACTCAGACATTTCAAACGCTTCAGGATATCTGGAATTCTTTATTGATAAACGGGCTTGTATAATCAATATTCGTATTATAATCATAACTTTTAGCACCTCTCATTTGCACAACCATTGCTGTAGTCGTGCCAAGTTCAACAAATATGATTGTTTATGACCGTATTATGATTGAACTAAATCTTCCGAGAAATATTCAAAAAATCTTTATCCATTTGAAGGTCGTTATTAAAACACTGCTAATAATCTAAACCAGCTATTTTCTGTTCTGCAACTGAGCTCCTACTTTTATAAATCATTTTACAGGTCTGCTCAAACAACTGCATTTTTGAGCACTCAAAACGTCGATTTGATGAGTCATCCGCCGTATAGTCCTGACTTGGCACCGAATGCTTCTTTTTATTTCCGAAGAGACTTAAAAAATAAACTTTTTTCGACTCCTGCTGAAGGGGTTGTTGCATTCAGAATGCATGTTTTGGAGATAACTCAATCATAGTGGCAAACGTGCTTCGACGCAATTGGTTCAAACGCATGCAGAAGTGGGGAATATTTTGAAAAACAATAAAGCGATTTTCAATGATTAATATTTGTTTTTGTTCTCCAATACCGACATATAAAACTTAAATTAGCATTGAAATATCACAACTTCAAAACGTCAACAATAATATTCATATCCGCTTCGCAGTCAGCAACGTGAACGGCAAAATTATAATAAACGTAATCTTCCACGTCTCTTTAAACATTCAAGAACGTAACAAATCGCTCGTTATTTGTAATAATTTGTTTATAGTCATCAGAGCATCACTCTTCAAGGAAAAACATTTATCTTTCGACTGATCGCAATCACTAAATTAATTCATCATTACATATTCTCAGTACACGGATTCAACGTGATCCTTCTATGTTCGAACTCGAGTTTGTGTGGTACGGTACTCGGATTTACGACGGACGAACGAAAACATACATAGTTGAGCAGCAAGTTTCCATGTCTTTCAAGGCGTAGAAGACGTAAACTATTTGAGATGGAAGTAGGTAGTTTTCATTTTTATGAAGACGAAAGAAATTGACACCATTCAGTTGAAAAAAAAACAGAAAGCAAACAACAATAAGTATACTTGGGATCTCACAGAAATGTCCATTTTTCAAGATTCTGACGAATGACGGAATTATTACCTGACACAGACATCACGAGCAAACCCAAACTCGTTACTGAAAATGATTTTTATGGTCAGGTTTGATATAGTAGGCATATTCTTCGGAATGTGGCTTCTTTGATATAAATAACGGTAATTTTTTACATTTGAGTAATTACATTGACAATTATTTTTCACTATTCAGTCCATGTTGGAAGTAAAGCGTGTTCTTTGGTTTTTTAAACAATAATTTATTTTTTTATAATAAGAAATCGAAATTTCCGACCCCAAAAACCCCCACTTACCAATTTTGAATCGAATCTGACCCTTATCACAAAACTCTTCCACCATCATGAGCTGTCATTTTGAATTCATGAATTTTGACAAAAAGTTCATAATCTCTGACCCCAAAAATCTTTACATACCAATTTTGAATCGAATCGGACCATTATTACAAATCTCGTCCGCCATCTTGGAGCCGCCATTTTTTATTCTATAACAAAAATGTCATATTGCATTGTCACCAGAGTAACGAACACATGCCAACTTTCAGATCATTTGGACGTATGGAAGTGGGCGAAAAGCACGTTCAAAAAACATACACACGTACATACAAAAAAAAAAGCTAGAAGTGAAATTGCATTCACCAATTTGAAATTGAATATCTCTTCCTATCATATCTTCAGAGAATTAAAAAATACCAGCTTAGTCGACAAAAATACTATGAATTAAGTTATTCACTACTATCAAGTACCCAACATATCAAGTACCCAACAGAAGTTGGTGTGAAATACGGGTTTTACAGGTTTATTCCATGTTGGTATGTATAATGCTATACCATATATCGTAACCCTTTCTAAAACCACGTGGTTTATTATACCTATAAGTATATTAAATTTACAGAATCCAACGTATATAATTTTTACCTAGTTTACCTATTTTACCTATTTTATCTATCGTACCTATTTTATCTATTTTACCTATTTTATGAGGACATAACGTATATACAAAATTGCTCACATTCGTATTATATTTTCCTGATTTTGAACCAAACATTACACCATTCGTTTATCATATATTCCTAATGATCGTCCCTAACCGATCATGCAATGATATACCGGGTGTTCTATTTAAAAAAATTATTAAAGATGGCGCTCAGCTGCCATTTTGAAACTTTTTGCTTGAATTTTCTCATAAAAAAGTAGGTTTTTATCTCCTATTTGAGCCTTCCAAATTTCGTTGTGATATACCAGGTAGTTCAAAAATTAGTAGGGGGGGAATGGACTTTAGACTAGCACTGTATATTATTTTTGTGTATATTATTTTTGTCTAATAAAATTTCTTTCATATGACGTTTTCGATAAATGTTTTATATTCCGGTGTTATTTGGATTTTTTTTTAATTAGTTCTATGGCTTTGGTAGGAACCAATTAGCCAGATCAATTTTTGTTTTCATTCAACGGTGTTATTTGGATATGTTCGACAAAGATCGTCCAGAGCGACAATTGTAGCTGGGTAGGATCAATATTTCCTGTATTGTAGAAAAGATACCAGTGACGCGAATATTCGTATGCCACCTTTGATGTGACGACGAATCATAGAAATTATATTTATATACTTACTCTAGAATGCCAATTCAATGGGACGAAAGTGTTGTAAAAAGTTCGATGCATTATTTAGTGCGCATGATCAGGACCAGTTTCATTCATACCAGGGTGGGTTTCAGTGAGATTTTTAAATGATTCAGGATATTGAGTAAAATCGATTTGATAATACGTTAGTGTCAGGGCAGTCTATGAGACACGAAAAGTTTTGGTGGGCATATACCTATGTTGTGAAACTGATTAAATCCGAGAAATTCAACGAATAAAATAACAATGAAAAAATATATCTTGAGTATAGGTAACTATTGGTAACTTTTCTGAAATATACATATTTTATGATTTTTTTTTAAGTTCTTATTCCCACGGAAAGAAACATCCTGTATTATTCAGAGAACATCGTGAGAACCAAAGGAAGGTAGGTAGGAATTGATATTCTGCGAAACAGATTTTCGGCATGTCTCCAAAGTGACGGCATATGGATGTGCTGAGGACTGGAGCTCGACGGGTCAGTCTCGAAGGGACCGCTAACGGTGGAACGATTGATAATATTTCGGAAGAGCATCGTCCATGGAAATATCTATAAAACACAGACAGATCGCCAACCTTTCTGCGATTTTCCAGAGGAGTGAGCTAGCTTGTGAGTGAAGTTGTTGGATCACCATTCTGAAATTATTGCCAAGTGCGTATTTATTTCATTCCGGTTTTTCTCCGTTTTGCATTCACTGGCTGATATCGGAGCTTTGGAAGAGAAAGAGGTATGAAGAGTACTATCATCTGCAAAGCTGATTACTGGACATGAGGTAGCTCCCAACAAATCATTGATGTGTAGAAGGAAGTGTTGGTGCTAGAACTGATCCAGCGGAACACAACTGGAGAGGCAAGCCATAAGATGAATGATTCATCCAGAAATATCCCAGTCCTATTTTCAAAATATCAAATTGGAATCTGAACTGAAAATAGGATACAACATTCAATATAATTATATTGATGAAACTAAAGGTTTAGTTAAGCAATATGCACATCTTTGCACTTGGCTACACCATACTGATGATGACCAACAGTCTGAGGCACGTGTCGACTGTTGGTCTACATTTTAAGGGTTATACCCAATACATTCGTTTTTGGTGAGTTAATACAGCAAGTGAAATAAAATGAGAAATAAAACAAAATGAAGAGTAATAATAAATGGATTGTTTATAGAGTTGAGTGACTCAATATAAGAAATAAGAAACTGCCAATCAAAATTTTGAACTTTGCCATTTTTAATGTTTATAAATATTATATGAATACTTTTTGATAATAAAGGTAGTACTCTGTGTTTATTTTTCAAATGTGTACTTTTTCCTGATGGCCAATAGAACTACAAAAAGAATCTACAAAAATATATAAATGGTTGGGTAATAAGTGCATAATATTGATTACTGAACATACTAAGTTCGAATAATGAATTCCAGGAATATTTCCTTTATTTCCACACCATAGAACCAAGCACGTCAACATTGTCAAAATTAAAATTTCACTACAGAAAAACCCGAAAACCAATAACACACACACACTACCGATGAATAATTGAAGTAAACAACAGTAATAAGAAAAGCACATCTGAATAAACACAATAAAGGCAATAGTTAATTTCACAAATGAACACAAATGAACACAAATGAACACAAATGAACACAATCGCCTAAACCACCAAACTAACCCAAACCGGCTCTGGCAAACTACCAGCCTTCCTCTGCGGCAATTGAAAACTGTTAACACTGTTGCACAATCCCAACAACAACAACGGGAATTTGGGTAGGCTTCCCAGTAATGCTAGGTTATTTTCGACAGAATCTCGACTACAAAGATAAAATTTTCTGAAATTTATCAACGCTGCAGAGTTAGGAGTTTGTCCCACGAAGAGGGGATTGGCATTCTAGAGTAAGTATATATATTATGATTTCTATGCGACGAATCGCTGACCCTATCGAGCATTCGCACGCGGCGGCAGTTCATATACCAAGCCTTAAAGGGACAAAAGAAAATTGAGTTTTTGTTTTTTTTTAATTTTTAAATCACTTTGACTTTGATAATTTTGTGTTAGAATTATTCTTATCGTTCTTGGTAGCCTTAGCGAATTCAAAAGAACTAATTATACAGTGAGGACCAAAATCCGTCGGCCCCCCCCCTACCAACCCGTAACTTCTTTATTTAACATATTACAAAAAAATGTTAAATACATAAGTTGTAGGGTTTCATTCGATCTCTTCAATAGTTTAAGTTGCATTTATACAGAGTGTCTCGAAAAAGCGCGGTGACTTAGAAGTTTACTTCATTGCATAATCGGTTAGGGATGATCATGAGGAATCCAACGATACCAAGTTTGATGCTGTTACCTCCAAAGACGACGGATATCGCCTGTTATTCTAATCATTAGCTCAATGAGTGTGAGAAAGAATTTATTGACCCGCCAGACAAAGTTTCTCTCTCCCACTAATTGGGCTTACGGCTAAAATAATAGGCGATATTTCCGTGGTCTTTGTAGATAACATCATCAAACTTGGTATTGTTGGATTCCTTATAATCATCCCTAACCTAACCAGTCCTGTTGAACTTTTACTCGCTGTAATTTTTTTTTTTTCAGAATAAAATTATTAAAAACCACACGAGACCACGAGACCACCAAATATTGAAGCTGAATGAAAAACGTTTATGATAAACGTTAACATTCCTTGGATATACACGTTTCATAATTTATTTCTTCTTTTCATGAACGTTAGGAAGTTGGAAATATGTTGGTTGGACACGTCCATCAATTCCATTCGGATAATATATTTCATTTGTGTTTTATTGTCGTTGAAAAGACATTTTTTTTTTAATCCCAAATATACGTATATGTTAGAGTCAAATAAATACTCATTTTGCGAAATGATCGAAGCCAAATGATCAATTGCCGGAAAAGATCGCGATTGACATACAGGCCTAACCTGAGCAAGCTAACCTAGCTTCTAATTTGAAAATGGGTGAATTAGTTTTTCGGCAGTTGAGCAAAGTATTATTTCGGAGAATGGCCGAATTCGGCATATATACTATATTTCATACATACATTTAGTTTGCAGGAATTTTTGCCAGTTAGTAACGATCATTGTTACTATCCATTTTTATATATTAAAATCTTCTGTGCGTGTGTTTGTCCTAAACGCCTGGACCAATTTTGATGAAGTTTTTTTGAGTGTGTTCAAGTCGATCCGAGAATGGTTCAGATTCACAATTCGGTCTACTACAAATTGTATTTTTAGTTCATTTTGTATTTATAAGTTGCATATAGCCGCTGCCCCGCGACTTCTCCATAAAATGAGTTCGACAATAACATTAATAAAAATATATTGGAAGGGTTTTTAGTAAGCGAAACAAAAATATATACACATTTCCATTCAGAATCAGGCTAAAAACTCAAAGAATCCTCGTATTCTTGCTCCTCTCTGTCCTATATATTACAAGATTTTATTTAACTTGCAATGTTTGTATGCATGTTCAGGTGCAACTAAATTTTAGCCATTTCTAGTTGCCCCAATAACTTGAAATTTGGCAGGTGTTCATAATTGACAATGTAAGGTGACAATGCATGATGACATTTTGGTTAGAGAGAAATAAAAATTGGGTATGTGGGGGTTTTCGGGTTTTCTTGTCAAAATTCATGAATTCCATATGGCGGCTCCAAAATAGCGGACAGTTTTGCAATTATCTTAAATTGAAAATTTTAAAGTCAAATATTATGGATTTTTTTAAATATGGCGACTTCAATTTCGCGGACAAGTATGGTAATTTTGGTCCGATTAGATTCAAATTTTGTATGTAGGGGTTTTAGGGGTCGGGGATAACGAATTTTTGGTAAAAAATCACAAATTCCATATGGTGGCTCCAAAATAGCGAACGAGTTTTGCAATTATGGTGTGACTCTCTTCAAAATTTGTATGTGGGAGTATTTGGGATAGAAGATCATGGACGTTGTGTTAAAATTCCCAAATTGAAGATTGAAGAGATAGATAGCTTAAAACTCACACGAAACAGGCCTTGTAATAAACATTCCTTATCAGAAATCTGTAGATTAATGCGTACTGACTAAAAAGCAGAAAATATAATATAAATAAAAAACTTTTATTCAAATGCACAATAAATTAAAAAATAATTTATTCAGATGTGTTAGGTAGGTTATTCTGTGAGTTGCAGATTCAAAAGCTTTCCGCTTTCGTATTCGAACTGAAAATGTTGCTCGGCAAGCTTTTGAATCTGTAACTCTCAGAATATTGCATTTGAATAAAACTTGTCTTCAAAAGTTTTTTAATTTATATTTTATTCGATTGCGGCCAGCCGACATGAAATATGAAACACTGCTAACCGCAACTGATTCAGTCTCGGAACTCATAAGCTTCAAATTTAATGAAAGGCCTCTTTCAAGTGTCGACAGGCTTATATACAGTCAACATAAACAACAGAATGTGCACATGCGACGTTTTTATCTACCCGAAGATGCAATTTATACGGTCATTTCAAAAAGTGCACCTCAGATTCGTTTCTTATTCGACCAGAAATTCTGCTAATCGCGTTTTTCAGTCGCATTCATTATTTTTGCTGCTACTCATTAAATCTTCAATTAATTAAGAAAGCAAGATTTGTAGCGCGCGATGCCGTTCCATTTGTGGCTTGATGGCACTTCAATGGAACGATACGAAATCAAAGAGGGCGGCCTGTATCAAAGATGTTTCAACATGAGGAAATCAAGAAATTGGATCAAAGAGAAGTGGTCCATTTACATATAAGATAAGTAACGGTTGCAATAAATGCATCCTTTTTTGACTCTACAGGGTGTGTGTGATGAATTTGAATTGCTCTTGATGATACAGTTTCTGATCTCAAAGCGGTGAATGCATTAAGACATAGACGCAAGCTCTTTGGATAGTTCATAATAACAGAATTCCTGGGTTAATTTTTTCCAAATTTAGGAAGTTTTCTCAACCTTCCACCAGTGGCGCAAAAACTGACTGCTTCAGCGGTAGCGCTGATTTCATAGACGGATCTAAGTAACAATTCTCAGGGCTATTTTTAAATGTCATAAATGAAACCTTATTGGCTTTTTCGCAGCATCATTAACAACCTCCTGGGGGCCTTATTAACTCAGATCATAAAAAATACATGTTATCAAAATAATCTATTTGGCATCAAAATGGATTACTGAATGAAGTTTAGTTAGCATAAATTACATAAATAACCATAGTCAAAAGGGACCCAAATTAATCTAATTACATAACAATTCTTGAGGGACTCTTATATCAAAAAAATTGAAATAATCATAATCAGCTGAGGGGGTTCACTAATGAGGAAGAGCTATGATGTTGCTTCATCAGCCTGTGGGGTGGTAGCCAGTAGGGTTGAAAAGGTTAAAAACCCAAACAAGGAAAAAATACCAAACTTAGCAACTACAGACCTACCGCACTGCTATATGTTAGCTCAAAGGTTATGGAAAAAGCCATCGACATTGAGCTCATGAAATATGAATGTTTAGAATTTAATAAACCAACCGACCTACTGGTACTTGCTTATCTCCCACATATATGCCGGCAATCTATCGAAAAATATTGCCGTTGCATTAGATATCTCCAATACATTTGATCTCGATTGGCACCAGGGACTTCTAACCAAACTAACATTTTATCTTATTGTATTGCACCTCTTGTCCAGTTGTGTTTTTTGCTATTTAGCATTCTCTAGAACCGATCTTTTCAGGTGGTAGTTGATGGAGTATCATCCGACACTGAACCTATAAATGAATCAATGCTGGTAGAATACCTACCCTTCATACCGCTTTCGCTTCCAAAGCACCAACAAGGCCCAAACATGACCTTTCTCTAGAGAGGCGAATTACACAGTAGCCAACATAACTATGTCAGGAGTATCCATACCAAGGAAATCCTCCATTTCAATGCGGTATAACCACCAGCAGAACCCTTTTATAAGAAAATCATGTGAGGTTCATTTCCAACATTTTCTCTCAAAAACTTGGCTTTCTGTGTCGTGCCAAGAGCTATTTTACTTCCTGTCAAGTGATTATGATTTATAAGGCACATATCTCACTTGATCTGGAATACTATTCCTATATCTGGAGTGCTGAAAGTGAGTCCCCCTGTTTTACTCCTTTATTAATTGTGAATTCCTCTGTTTCTCCTTTTTGTGTTCTTATTGTGATTTTAGTCGTTTTCATCGTCATTAATATCAGCTTTCTCAGTTTTTGTGGGATTTTTAACTCTCTCAATGCTATCATGAGTTGGTTTCTTTTTATTGAGTCAAAAGCTTGTTGAAAGTCTACAAAAAGCATTTCTAGGTCTATCTTATGTTCGTGAGCTTTTTCTATCACTTGTTTTAGTGTATGAATCGCGTCTATGGTTGATTTTCCTTGTGTAAATCCGCTTTGATATGATCCTATTATATTTTTTGTAATACCTGCCAGCCTGGTTTGTATTATTGATGTCATTATTTTATACGCTGTGTTGAGTAGTGTTATTCCTCGGTAATTCTTACAGGTTTGTTGGTCTCCTTTTTTATGTATAGTTATTATTTGTCCTGTCTCCCATTCTTCTGGCATTTTTTCCTCCATCCATATTCTCTTTATCAATGTGAGCATTCTCTCCTTCAACTCATTGCCTCCGTACTTTATAAATTCGATGTTAATTTCGTCTTTTCCAGGTGATTTACCATTTTTACATTTCGCTAGAACTCTTTCTAACTCCTCTCTGGTGGGCTCATTTAATATATTACTTTCTTCTTCATTCCTTTTCTCTTCGTCTTCTGCTTCCATCGTTATCTGTTCATCCTCTGCCGCTTCATCAGTTAATAATTCTTTGTAGTATTCTATCCAAACTTCTTGGTATTGTTTGTCTTCTAGTACCACTGTTCCTTCTTTATTCTTTATTCTAATTCTTTTGTAGAAGCTTTTTGTATTTCTATTTTTACTTTCCTGTTCAATTTCATGCACTTTCTCGTCTGTCCGTTCTCGTTTGCATTGCCTGATCATCTTCTTTGCTTGTTTTCTTAATGTTTCATATTTTTCTTTGTCTTCTATTTTGTTAGTTCTCATCCATTTAGCCCTAGCCCGTATTTTATTTTCTGTCATTTTTCTATATGTATCATTATACCATTCATGTCTGGGTTTCTTTTGCACCGGACCTATGTGTTTCTTAGCTGTTTCTTTTATACTTTCTTTGATATTGGTCCATTCTGTCTCGATATTATCTTGTCTCCTCCTTCAACTTAGCTTTAGAATATGTGGTAAGGAAAATCAACAAAAGGAATCTTAGGTCAGGAGGAGGACAAATTATCGCATACGCTGATGATATAGCCATAATTACCAAGACCAGACAAATAATGAAAGAGATGCTGAAAGAAATTATAGAACAAGGAGAAAAAATGGGATCAACCAAGAAAAAACAAAAATATTGAGATTAGGAAGGAAACCAATACAGGAGAAGATTAAAATAGGAACGAGAGAGTTTGAAGAAGTCAAAGAATTTAAATATCTAGGAGTAACGATAAGTAAAACGGGAGAGAGAAGGCCAGAAATACAAGAAAAAATATTAAACGCAAATAGAGCATATTTCGCCAATAAAACATTATTGAAAAGTAAAATATTAACAAAGAGAAGTAAAATGAACATTTATAATACTATAATTAGACCAATAATGTTATACGGGGCAGAGACGATGACAATGACAAAGAAGGACGAGGAAGACATGAGAAAATGTGAAAGGAAAATTATGAGAGCGATATTAGGACCAAAAAAGATTTCAGAGGAAGAATACAGAATAAGAACTAATCTAGAAATAAGACAGGAATTAAAAGAGGATATAATCTGTAAAATAAAACAACACAGAATAAGATGGTTGGGACATGTATGGAGGGCGGGAAAAGATGCAGTAACTTACTCAATGTTACAATGGAACCCCGGCGGAGGAAAGAGAATAGGAAGACCAAGATCAAAATGGATGCAGTCGAAGAGGACTTACGCAGAGCAGGAGTGACACACTGGCAACAAAAAACCAAAGACAGAGTTATATGGAGAAACATAGCCAAAAGTATAAATTAATAGAATGGGAGTGATCCACCCAAAAAAACTGGATCTAGATAACTTTTGCGGCTTAACCCCATAAGGGGTGTAGAGCCACTATATATATATATATATATATATATATATATATATATATATATATATATATATATCTGGAGTGCAGTCCCCAAACCCACACTAAAACTTTTAGTTTATGTCCAAAAAGAAGACATTTGTCTCGTCGGTGACGCTTTTCTTACAAGCTCGCTCAATTCTCTGGAACACCTCAAAAAGGGTGGCGATCTGTCTCTCTTTCATTAATATTTCAATTGGCGATAATTTTCTGAAACATTAATCTTTTCACGGTTAACTGTCCCATCGAGACTGACCCGTCGAGCTCAGTCCTTACATCAATTTGTCGTCAATACGGAAACATGCCGACCATTTCTTTTCCAGGGCTTGTTCTTTCCCTCTGCTCTCTCGATGTTCTCTGAACATTACAGCCTTTCTCTTTTCGTGGGAATTTGAACATAAAAAAAATGTTATTATATCCATTTATTAATTATTTTCAGATTTGATTTCTCAGGACGTTTCTTGTAAATAACTCTACAGTTCTGTCTGCGATGATTTCCTTTGGTTTCTTGAAAGGTGAGGTAAACTTTTGGATACAGTTTTCAAGACACAATAAAATATGAGACTAGGAGGCTCTACATACTCTGAGTTTCACCTCTCATAGAAACATCCCCGTAACTTTTGTAATTTCCGGCGTAAAATTTTGAATTTTGTTGAATCGATATGTAAACCTAAAATATACGCGGTGACCTTGAAAAGATAAGTGATATACACTGCACGCCCTCAGCGATGAAATTACCGACACTTCAGAAAAATCATAGTTGGAGGAAATATGGTAGAAAATTTCTTCAGATTCGTAATCAGAACAACCGTTTCACTGATTTCAGTTTTTATATGGAAAAAAACAAACATACCTGAAAATGTAAAATTCCCACTCCAAGTGCAAATACTTACGTGCGAGAAGGCAAAAAGAAGGAAAATGATAGACTGTACGCACGGGTCCTCATTATTTATGTGGAAGAATTTACAGTATACAACAATTTTGGTACGAAATGGTTCATTGTTTTTCGCCTCCTTTCTCATAAAATGAATAACATCAGCTATCATTTCCCTTGTTGGTTAAAAGTTTGCCTTTGAGATTAGATTGAAACACAATTTTTATTGTGCATTAATTTTTCACAGACTGTACCAAGTCGTTTCCTGTTTACCGTATAACTACGACTAGAGCATCGTGTCCCTGTATATTTTCGAATTAGCTGCTTTATATGTGTGTACTACCGTAAGTGAAGTGAAAGAATCTGACGATTTAGACTAGAAAATTATCCTTATACAACACTTTGCAAATTGAAATTTTATATCTTATATAATAATAACTATACTTCCTCAATAACACTCATATGTGTGCAACCCAAGACAGAGTCCGTACGTGTAAATAATAGCAACTATTATTACTTGCCGTGGTACTCCGGGCCGACTTGCTGATTTCTGGTGGTACAGCCGTAGGAAAACTCTGAAAACCACCTTGAGCACCACCTGGGGTACTTGGTGTGATTGCCACATCATCTTTGCTCTCAAACATTCCAAAAAAATATAAGTCGAAAGGCTGAGACTTCGGACATCGGCAAAAATATGAGAGTTTATTTCACTAGTTCCTATTCAAAATATTTTTTTAAATTACTTGAGACTTTTCTCTTATAAAAGAAATTTTGTGTATTCGAATTGTTCGAAAACTTGATATTTCCATTTGAACGGATGACTAGTTTGTTCCTAGATGCTATAGGCAATTTCACGTCCGGCAAATGTTTATTGAAGTGTAAATTATGTAAATAAATAATTACATCACGAATACTTTATGCCATGTTGATAATTGATTTAACTGCCATTTATTTATTTTGCAAAGAGAAAAACATAATTAACTATTGAAGATTTTGCTTGGGTAAATATTAAAAATTATTCATATGAATTATTCAGTTTATTCGTTGGATAAATAAAGGTAAATCATATACAGGTTCTACTTAAAAAACAGACTCATAAGAGCAAAAACAAAAAATGCAAACACTGAATGAAATTTATTTGAATTTTTGGAATGTATGCGAAAATTATTGTTTTAGGAGGTATTATAATATTAATTCGTAACTTGCAGAATTTACAAACTGGGTGATTTAGCCAGATATTCGCGGCGCCCTACAGCCAGGGACGGAGAGAGCCAGCATTGGGCCTGGGGCAGAGCTGGGCCCCTACCTCCTTTCCTTATCTATACTATCCGTTTTCGAAATTTGATGCAAGGGACAAGTTTCATGATGTTGTTAATACTATATTTAACGCGATGGAATTAAAATATAGATCGAAACTAATAAATCAATGATTTTTTTTTAAATCAATCAATAAATGAACGAGAAATAGATTAAGTTTAAGTATGTAAGTGGGGTCTCTGATCGCCTTTGACGTAATGTGACATCCGAGATCGCTACACCACAATAGTTCATTTATAATATAAGTCCCAAAACTTTTTAATTTTTACAGATATTTTAATGATTCTCTCACATTTTTGTTTGATTTTAGTTTAATTTTCATAATTAATCCATAACAAGAAAATGGAAACTTGTCCATTGGCCAAAAATTCATTTTGTTTTAAGTTTTTTTTATTTGACAGATGTTAACAAAAATGTAAGCTCTTGTAACTATAATAGTTATTTATGCAACAAGTGCAAAAAGTAAGGGTTGTGACGTGACAATTTCACGTCGAATGCACGAGTTGCATACAGCACTTTTTTTACGTTCATGCAAAAAATGCTATCATCTATTTTTCCATTAATAATACACATTTTAAAACTTTCAATTCTGTAATTGTCAGAATTCATTTTTGACTGACGTTTCTGTAACCACAGATGTATTATAAAAATCGAGGTCATAGTACACACAGTTTGCTCTATGCTGGTAGGCGGTTTAGAACAAAGCGGATCAGTTTTTATTATAGAGATATTGTTGGGAATGTATTGTTTTGTTTAACTCTGGCTACAAACATCAATACAAAATAATATAAAATATGTAACTGTTTCAAACGTATTGCCAATCTCGCAGAATATGAAAAGGGTTTGTCATGATGGCAGCACGTTGAAGTAGAATGACAGATGAGTGCAATAAAAACTTTATTGCAGTAGTGCAATGAAGAACTTCTTTTTCCACTAAATATAGTTCAATAAAGTTTTGCTTTTTGCATGAATGTAGAAAAAATAAATAAATGGAACATTATACATTTCACAAATACAAATTTTTCTTAAATACATTCGCCTTTCTGAGTTTTCTGGCGGCAAACTCGTGTATATTTTTATTTGAAGATAATGTATGTTACTGTAAAAGCGTGTTTCTTCAGTTTTTCAAACTATAATTTATTATTGTTAAAAATAACTTGACAAATCTCCTTTGGTTCAGCGAACTTCATTTCGAAATCAATTTCAACATTTATCATACTGCGAAGAAATTGAATTATCACGATTCTCCTCAGTTTCACACGAACATCATCTCGTAAGTCATCATTTCAGGAATAATCCGTCTCTCCGGGCAATTTCATGTCGCGCATTTCTGTTGATGGAAATTACTCGCTCAAAAGGTTTCACGTAAATTACACGGATGAACTTTACATAATGACCAGTAAACACTTAATTTCAGAATCCTTTTTTATTAATGACCGGTCTGCTGTTCCACGGTTATATTTATGGTCAGTTTCCGGCTGTGTCTCTTTTTCGAAAGAATATTTTATCATCAATGTGAGAGGTGTAGAATTTAAATAAAATACTAGACAGACATGTTGGTCGTGATCCAATTACTCTGATAAAAAAAATTCATTAGTCGCATTGAGAACTGTTTGTTTTCTGAAGTCTACAGAACTTCAAAACTAGTATTTCCTCACAGTAGAAAATAAATTCTGATAAAAATAATAGTCGTTCAAATATGCTAAAATTATCTTCTGAAGACTTCTGAGGGTTGCTCGTAGGGGTGCGCCAGATGACGGTTAGAATACATTTCAGAATCATATTTATACCAATCTATCACAGGTGAACAATTTTCCAGTTGAAATTTGTATGAAAAAATAGTTATTTATTATACAAGGGAAAAAAGTATTAGATTTTAGATTAGATTAGATTAGAGACAAAAAACCGATAGCTAAAATCTAATATTTTTCCAGTGTATAACACAATATTTTTTTCTGTGACGGGAAAAACGACGATTTATTCAAATATCTACCTTAACATATGTGTATATATATCGGGAAAAAAGTGAGTACTTTTTTTTACACAGTTGTTCGAAAAGTATCACTGTGAACAGTGCGTAAACACTTTAGTTTACGCACTGCCGTTGAAAAACATTATTTTTACACAAGTCAGAGGAATTAGTAGAAATTTGAATTCAGCTTGTCAGTTAGGGCGAAGGCAAACTATCTAAATGGGAAAAGTTTAATTGTAATATTTTTTTTCCACAAGCGTGGATATAGAAATCAAAAAATCGAACTCTCAGTTAATTTCCTTACACTTGTAGAAAGAAATGTAAAAATTAATCAGTTTCTTCCTCAGAGTAATAAAAGACAGAGATGCCCCGCCTATACCTACACAAATACCTGTTTTGAAGTGAACATGAACTATTCTTTTCTATACAATTTGTGGGCGAGGGGGTGACGGGTGATGAAATGTTATCGAGAGTTTGTTTACATTTATAGTATGAAGGACCATAATACGAACGAAGAATGACAACTTGATCCGAATGAAATGAGCGGGCATACACGAAACTACCCGAATGAACACGGACTTAACATGTATGAGGCCCTCGCTTGTAAACAAACAAAGTTATGTTGTTCAAGTCAAGGATGGAGAAGGCATCTCTATGGTCTTTTCTCTGAGGTTTCTTCCATCCGGCAGTTCCAGTATTAATTATTACGGCTCTGCTCTGGTCAGCTAACGTTCGGCGGACAGAGGTTCCCAAAATTTCGACGAATTTCCCACCACAGTTTAAACTTTCTACAATTTTTTTTTTTTGGATTTTTCACACTTGCTATTCGTTATAAAATGGCATTATACACCCATCCTTCACGGGAGTGCAAGAGTTTAGATTACACCCTGTATAATAAAACATAATAAGTGTAATGCAGTGCATACAGTTCTACAAAAATAAAGGGCATCAATATAATTTCAAAAAGTGATTCAATCATTTTTGAATGAGTTTGATGCACAAAAGATAAAAAATCAAAATATTTTTTTATGCACAAAAGATAAAAAATAAAAATATTTGAAAAAATTTGCCTCTTCAAATTTGCTAAATTTGTGCTGATTTTAATTTTGTTACAAAAATGTAGGAAAACGCGAAAAAAGGGGAAAATTAACTCAGATTTTTTTATGTATAAAATAGATTGATAATACATATATAACGTGAAAAAAAAATACCGAATTAATTTTCCCTATTTTCATGTTTCTTTCAACATTTCAGTTCTGACATGTTGAATTCCTTTATTTTTCGTAAGGCTGTATGCAGTTATAAAAACGAAATATCGGTGGATAATAACACTCATTATGTTTTATCATATAGTTATACATACCTATGACCATTACAAATGGCAAGGAGTGTAAATATTTTTCATAGGCGAGTACACGAAAAAATATTATCGCTCCAAATATGCTTTAAAATACAAAACGCATATAAATAAATCCAAATAACGGAGTTTTCACAAACTGCAGAATCCATTAAAAACATTCTTAAAATTTCTTGTTCTCGCCTATTCGATTTTTCATCGTAGCTTGTGTAGTCTTTGCACAAAGAAATTTATTGAACAAATTCGCGCCTAAATCCATATTAATCTTGACAAAATTTCAACAACAATTTTCTGGTAAACTATAGCTTATGCAGATTTTGTGGACAACCTTGTTTCAGGAAATTTATCAAGCTCACTTTTTGTAATGAATAACTTTTTTGATATTTTCAACGGATGACGAGTATAGGCTTTTTTACCACAGGGGTGTTTTTTTAGGGGTGAAGCCATTTCCCTTGAAAACGGATTTTTGTGGTTTTATCATATATGAGGCCTCTACTAATAGTTTATCGAAGAACATTTCCATGCCGGATATTTGTATAGGAAGTTTCTACAACAACTGTACTATCTCGAAAACGTCAACTTAAAAAAAAGTATTCTCCAGTTATTTGGGACTTATTTTTACTTACAATTATGTAGATATTCTTGAATTCACAACTTTTCAATTTTCAGACTGTGGAAGGTTAAAATACCCAAAAAACCTGTCAATAAATCTTGTAAAAAATATATTAATTTTGGAAGCTAAGCGACAAATATTAGTACCACGCGGTATTCAAGTTTTTTTTTAGTTTATTGGTGAATCGAATCACTTCAGTTCAAGAAACAGAAGCTACCCAAAACACCAAAACTACGTCACTTTCACTCGACGCGCGTTTCGCCAACAAAGTTAGCATCCTCATGAGCTATAAGCTTACCAAAGGGTCCAAATATTCATTTTCGAACATTTACTGAGGTGAAACATTTTCCAGTAGTCATTATTAGACCAGATGTCGAAATGCTATTGTCTATAATATTACAAACCTACATACAAAAGCTGACCGGCAAAAAGAAATAACGTAATACATATCATATCGTAAAGAAAAAATATTACCTTAGATTGAAATAATCTCCTGAAAGTATCCCTGGTGTATTTAGCTTCCTTATTCACGATATCAGTACACATTCTCAGCTGCGCTAGATACAAGCGTTCCCTCAGATTTTCCTCCTCCATGCTGGACATAGGCACAAAAGACTTCCGACGTTGAGCGAGACGTTCATCGACGACCGACGCTTTGCTCGAAACTTCACTGAGCGTCGCGACGTCAGTAACAGCAGCCGAAAACCCATTGTTTACAAATCCCACGGTACCGTCTACTTTCTTTTGTTTCACGAGTTTGGCCAACGTTCCCGAACTCCTACGGCGTTCCGCAGGGTGCGGTTCCGAGCCGTCGGTGGTGTTCTCACTGTGCGGTGGTTCTGTATTGGATAGTAACATTTTCACCGCGGTTGTGTCAGTGGATTTAGTACTTGATTTTCTGCGAGGTGCTACTGGGGTCGATTCGGCGGATTCTTCTGGTATGGGTGGTACGCTGGTACCGAATAAAGGCTGTTCTATGGGCATTTTTAACTAAGTCTTGGATATCGTTTTTATTACGTCACATTCATTGGTAGCACTTCTGTAATTAAGGTAGTTGGACATTGATTTTATTTGAGAAAAAGAAATATTTTCCCTTTCACCACACAAGTGATTCAATTCCTAGATGGGCATTTCGATAAACAAGTTATCCTTATCAGTAGGCATTACTGAACTGGAGTGGATAATCAGAACTGTCTTGTTAATACCCCCACAATTAAGTACTATGAATTATTGTTAATTATAACGTGGAAGTGATCACAGTTATATCTGAGCAAAGTTTCAATATGTTCTTGTGGATAGCAATACTTTCACAACAATTCAATTTCCTTTAATCATTCACTGGTTTTCGTAATCTTAAATTTTCAATGTTAATTTTATGGTGAGTTTCCAGTAAATAATGATCAGCATGGGCTAAATGTTCTCAGAAATGAATAATATTCGCAGATCTCAGGTTTTCGCAGGTTTGTTCAGTATACAAATTATCAAAATTTTTACAGCTAATTTCAAAAACTCCTGATCTATCTAAAGTCGATGGGATTTTGTCTTTCGGATTACCTAATAACATTTAAAGATTATTCTTACTACTATATACAAGCTGAAAGTTTGCGTCTCAGAATATAGAATTGAGTCCTCTCGTAAGCCGTGTATCACGTGTAATTTTTATGTATTTCTTTTTCTCTTGAAGTTGATCTAGTGTGGTTATTTAGCTCAAGGAAATTTCAAACTTTCTTTTTTTCAGTACATTAAATTTGGAGAATACCGTTTACAGCCGTTATTAATGGCAATCCTCTTGATGGTTGTAAATCTTTCTGGAAACTCTCAGCACTAAGTCTTCCTTTTGAAGATAATCATTTGGTGGTTGAAATACGTCTCAAGGTGTGAAAATAGTGTTTTGGTGTTAGGATAAAGCTCGAGTATATTCACTAAGTGAAAAGTCAAAGGCCCTTTGAACAAGGAAATGAAATTTGGCCATATTTTACTGATGACACCAAGGTAAAACACGATTAAAATTTCCACAAAATGTATTGTCGTTGCGACATGTTTCGATACACAGTATCTTTTTCAAGCAAATGTAGTACATTTGAAAAGATGCATTTTGTGGAAATTTTAATCGTGTTTTACCTTAGTGTCATAACTATGAATTTCCATCAAGTAACGGCCACGTCAATCCAAAAAAATATATATTTTACTGAATGTGGTGGTTAAAATCAGCTGGAATAAATCTACTTGTATCAGTTGGTATTCTGTGAATGTCTATTTCAACACGTTCTCCGTTCCTATTTACCAATGTGTCCAAAAATAGCAACTGTCCATAAACTTCCATCTCCACCGTAAATTTTATTTGTTCAAATATATCATCCACAATATTCGGGAAATTATTGTTCCACGATTCCATTTTTAATTGCTCGTAGCAATGCCTTCTTGCTGCTGTAAGAATTTATCTCGAAAGATAAAATAAATATGTAGCATGCATAATGCCCTTAAACTAATGAACTCAATTACTTCTCATATTTTATCGCTGTTTTCCTGACTAGGTTTGAAACAGATCATAAATTACTAAAAATAATTTCCCGAGAAAATGGATGAGGGGTTCTATTCTCGAATTGTTCGGTTTCAAATCGTATCCAAAAAGGAGAGAAAAACATATTTCATGTGTGTATTAGTGGAAAAGTCTAGTAAATTGAATTCGCATATGTTTTTTTAAAACAATTTTAAATGTACAAACTTGAGAAGAGCACCCCAGATATGTGGAAGACGTATTTTGTGTGGAAATAGACATTAATAGAAAAACAAATGACAAAAATAGATTCATACCAGCTGATTTTAACCATAACATTCAGCACAAGATGATGGCCAGATTCAATTTCCGTGTTCATAGAGCGTTGAACTTACCACTTACTGTGGAACATATCCAGAAAGAATTACAACCATCAAGGGCACAGCCATTGATAACGGGTATTCTCCAAATATAGTATACCGAAAAATAAAAAGTTTAAAATGTCCTTAAGACAAATAACCAATCTACACCGACCTCAAGAGAAAAAAAAATTCATAAAAATTACACATGATACGCGGAACTCAGAAGTTTCAATTATGATATTTTCCGAGACGCAAACCTCAGCCTGTACATAGCTGTACGAACAATCTCCAAATGTTTTTGGGTAATCCGAGACAAAATCCCAACTTTAGATAGATCAGGAAATTTGATTTATGGCCAAACCGCGAACATTTAGCCTATGCTAAATATTTATTTGCGAGAAAACTAATCGAGAGTTGCATTACATTAACATTGAAAATTTAAGTTTAGTAAGATTAATAAAACAAGTGAATGAACATAGAAAATTAGTCTGTTATGAAAGTATTGCTATTCACAAGAAATATTTGCTTAGTAATGATAATGTGCCATTAAATTCTACACTGAGTTGATACCCATAAAGGAATTACCTTTAAATGGCATGCTTAGGTGTATAACTAGGATCATACCCACGTTATAATTAACAATAATTAAATTTTACACTATTTGAGTTGATATCAATAAAGGAATAATTTCCTTTTATTATTGGTATGCTCTGATATACCAAGAGGTATATTAGAGAAAGGATTAGTCCCACACGTTAAAATTAACATAAATTCATAGTATTTGATTGAGGGTGATAAATAAGACATATCTGATTATTTACTTTAATTTCGTGATACCTACTGATGATAATAACTTGGTTATCGAAATGCGCGTCTGAGATTTGAATTACTTGTGTGGTAGAGGGGAAAATACTTCTTGTTCTCATTGAGTGACACCACAGGCGTCCAATATCCCATTTGTGAATAATTTTATTTGAACCTGAATTGGTTTGGAAGTCCAAGGTATCTATTTTCTTAATATAAAATTCTTAATTCTGTTCCAATTCAATTTGGCAACAAAAGTAGAACACCCTTTATATGATTCCATTATTGGTTATAATGCATATTCTAAAGAATTCACCGAGCCCGACTTTGAAGGGGTTGAATCGAACTAATATTAAAATAAATCCAATTATTTTATCGATATGTTCAATAAGGAGAAACTCCTCCTGGCGGGTCAACCAAGCCCCCTTTCTCGCATTTAACTGGGCATAATATGGATAAAATAATGGGCTATTGTATTTTAATTTATTATATCCTACCTTTGACGTAATCCCATCCATCTTGGAATCGTTCAAATTATAATGATAAACATAAGTAATTAAATTATTCGCCATTTGAATGGGTCTGCATATTGAAGCCATGGTGGAAGGAATGAGGCATTTTTTCAAAAAAAAAATAGAAAATGGCTCTTTCTTTTTACCAATACAATATTCACACCTGAATTCACGTATTTTACTTTCTTTTTTCAATTGAAAACAACACTTTTTATCAAGAAATTCCTCCTTGTTTCGACGTTCACAAAATTAGCTTGCCAAAACTTTATCAAATCTGACTCACGATTTCCTTCTTTATCACATAAACTACAGCAGATATTTTTAATTAACTTTGAAATCAATTTTAGAGCTGCCCAATATGATATTATTTGATGATCATTTTTGTTGCTCCTGCCGGCCACTAGTAGCGTCTCAATTCAATATATTTGCTGACAGAAAATTTTTCTGTGCCAATCAAAATCTCAATATTTAGCTGAAAATTTAAATCATAGCCAATGATAAAACCTCGTATACAGAACTTTACCATTATTGTTTATGTCTCAACCTTTTTTTGTTTGAAATCTCTGTGTAAACACGAAAGTCCCTGACGTGACAATGACAGATGTTAAGAGAAAAAAATCCTATTTGATAAACAGAACATTTTTTAATAATGAAAAGTGTATAAAATAATCCAATCTTCCGCAAAAAAACCCATACAATAGGTATTTGTCGGGAACTACAATTGAACACAACTACTGCTCTTTACATCAGGCATAATCATCAGCGAAGGCTAGTTCCCAATTTATCTAAAAAACACTCTCATTATTTGTCGAGAATTCCCAAGATATATACTGAAGGATATATTAAGCGCCATCTCTAGGATCTAAGAAAATAATTCGAACTATTATGTCGACATCAATATGAAGCCAAAATATTTCACGAAGACTGGACGATACTACTTGATGGAAGACTAATAATTAATAATGAACAAAACAAATTAAATAATGCAATCTTGCGCAAAACCTTAAATTTTTGAGTATTTCTTACACCCTCTACGGAAATGTATACAGGGTCGTCTTCAACTCGGGGTCAAGATAGAAAAAACATAACATAAATTATAATATTATACTTAGAGTTTATAGTATATTGCATTATCTATGTCTGGTAACTTTAGCGCAACATATCAGTGCCCTTCCGTCAACCCAAAATTATGATGATTTTAACCAATGTGCTTAATAAAATTGTAATGCAAACCTCCAATGAATCTCAATGTGACGCAAAGCTTTCTTTTGATAATCATTTAGAAAATCTTCGTACTGGACCATATTTGTTTGACGTTCAAAGTTCATTATTTCGATTGAAGTGCTGTGAGAAAATAAGGGTCGGCTAATCCCTAATGACAAACAGACCAATTCTTCTATGGCTAATATTCTTCAACATTTTCCAAAACAACTAGGTTACTTGAATACTTTTTTCAGTGAATAATTACACTAGTGAATTTGAAATGAAGATTGGGTCAATAAATTGAATTGAAACCCCCGAATTGACGAAGTGATAAAATAGAACTGTTAATCAGTTATGAAAACTTTCAAAGTAGTTGTTTTCTGTTAGATATTACAAATAAATCACATTTTTCATTTTGAATTTTCATGGAGAATGTTCCCCTTTTCAACATTGAGATCCGTCTTCAACAAAACAAGCAAATAATAAATGTTAACTATGCATTGTGTATGGGGATCCCCTATACACACCTGAATGAAGTTTCTTTTTCACAAAAGAGAATTATTTGATTAGACATATCTATACCATAGCAAACAGTATTTTGTAAATGAAAAATTAATGTGTGTGCCATGTATAAACATTAATAAATATGTTCTTTCATTTATGAAGCATATCCATACTTATCATCAAAATTCCTACACTTTTTGAAAATTGTCCATTTTATGCGGGAGCAACATTCTATAATGATCTCTAAATTTATATAAAGTGTTAAAACAACGAAAAACTTTTTATGGAAACTCATTGCTTTATAGCATTCGTGAATATTATGTAAATGAGATGTTGCGATTATCATTATCGTTATGTTAGTGTTTTTATGTTTCATAATGTATTTGTTTCAGTGTTTCTATGTTTCATAATATATTATTTATGTTTTCCTGTAATGTGTTTTATCATACTGTCACTTCACAGTTTTGGTACAGTTGTTGATTGAAAAGAAAGTTTCAATCGAAAGTTCAATCTTCGTGGACATGTTTTATTGTTGCTTGAATTAATTATTACTCTAATTATTCACTGTACCTTTATTACAGTGTCTATCAAAAAGAAAACAGAGTATTAAAAACTTGTTTCTATCAGGGATTCGTCAGTGAAAAAGACTTATTTTCTTTTATTTTTGGCTACCCGTGCATTCGCAAGCATTTATTTGGAGTTTGGTTCATAAGTATGTATTATATTACATATATAAAATTCCTGAAACCAAAGTTACCGTACTTTTTTCTTGGTATAGTATCGGCACCCCGTCTCATTCGTCAGTTTGATTCGTTATTTTCTAATTGTCAGTTTTCAAATATTGAATCAAAATGTTGGAATTCATTACTTATATGCCTGTGGATTCCAAACGATTAAAGGTAATTGTTTTCAGAAGAAATAAAAATATATTTGACAAATTCATTTCGAAATACTCAAAATGAGAACTAATATAATAAATGAAAAATACTACACCATACCCTTGTTTTTTTGAGAGTTAAAATTTAATATAAATATATGAACATTGGATACATAAAGTAAAAATTTGTTGCAACATTCTGTGCACGAAATTAAATGAACAAATATAATATAATGTTAAAAAAAAAATTGACAAATTTTTCGTTTCTATTTTTTCATTTCAATTATATGCATGTTCATTGAATTTCGAAGAAAACATGAAACTGCACAGTAGGTATGTTCTACAAATTTTCACTTTATATGTCTAAGGTCCATATATTAATATTGTATCCATCAAAAAAACGAAAGCTCGGATGGCAAAAAAAAAATATTTTTTTTTTCAATGACCAAATTCTAGTTAGAAATAAGTTTCTTTCAAGGTCGATATTATATAATTAGTACGCAATGAACTGTCAACATTATTTGATAGACGAGACATGAAATTTGTCCAAGATGTTATAGATAATTTTCCAAGGCACGTTTGGTTACTGTGATATTGCAGTAAGTAATTCGAAAATCGATGAATAGATTCACTCTGTAATTAGTTTGAAATTAAATGAGTATTTGCACTGAATAAAAATTTACATTTCACTGAAGTACACGAAATTATACTAGAATTCTCTTTTGAGTACAAACTTGTGTAAACCCGATTTCAGAAGCAATAAAGTTATAATTGTTAATATTATTATCATTGCGTACAAACTTTTGTAGTTAGGGCTTGACGAATATCATTCGATTACTACTGTGACTTTCTGAGTTTTCAGCAATTCCACCATTCTATCTGAAGTCTAATTTCTTATGGATATTGTATCTCAATGACCATTTCAAATTCAACATCGTCACATTATATTTGGATAAATGTTCATGAAACCTTGCTTATTGGAAATATTGATGCGTTGGGGTGACTATTGAATTGATAATTTTTGCTTAATTTTAAGGAAAAGAACTGATTCATGCATGGAAACTAATTTGCAACAATCACCTGAGAAGCTACCAATGAAAATCTTTTAATATCTTATCATTTCGAGGTTTTCAAATTGGTTAGGAAACATTTATTTAAAAAAATGTGAAGTTCTTGTGCTACCTTGACACCCATTTTTAGGCTTTCGAGTTGAAGATATAATATAAAGTCCTGGGGTAGGTTTTTGCATAGGTATTCAACAATAGTTTAGTTGAATCACCTTATAGGTAAATAACGAAGAAATTATGTTAATAGCTTTCTAAGAAAATTACCAGTTCTCAAAATCGGTTTTAGCTTTTTTATTAGAAATAAAATTTCTGAATAATATATATTTTTTTCAGAATATTTTTATCTTCTATTATATTTTTGTATCCAGTATCCAGCGAAAAATCAGAAAGCTCTCAATAGACTCGTCACTCATCCCAGTTCACTGGGTCACTAGGTAACGGCACAATCGAAAATATAAAAAAAACTCAATACAAGGGACGCGATCCGCACTAACCGCGCGTGCGTGTACAGAAAATCTAGAAAAGAAAAAACTAGAAGCGGCTTCGCACAATCCGAATAGTTCTTCAGGTCCTAATCGGCGATGGACTGGTACGAAGTCTTCATCAGAGAAGGCTGGTCAGCCACGCCGTTCACTTGGTTTTCCACGGGGTGGGAATGTGACGGTTTCAATTTGCACCACTGCGGTTCTTGCATTGGTTGCCAGTGATGTTGACTGTGATTTGTGTGATTTTCAAGGTTTCTGGAACCCAGTTGCCTTGTCATAAACGACTTGAAAGTAGACGGAATATATTTTTTTCTCGTACTTGGTCAAGGGTTGACGAAAACCTTCGTCGAAAGATTTTCTGAAAGGTATTTACTGACATAGGATTTTGAAATCGAGTTTCATGCGAATTAAGTGAGGAGTATCATCTCTCTATAAACCTTATTTTTTCATTTGCGTTCGTAATAGGCCTATGTGTTTCTACGTGGAATTTTGAGAGGTGCAAAAATTTTAGGCCAACAGGGTTGTTGCAAAATACTATGGAGACTAAAAAATGTTTCTTACGTTTAATCTTACTTGAAGCATAGCAAACTAATGACGAGTTATCTTAAAGTTCTATATGGAGGCAAAAATTAGGATTTTTGAAGAAAATTGGCTTATTCAATCTCTAAGGGTCGTTCCTTCAGTTGAAGGGCTACTCATAATTTAATTATGTGGGTAAACTCCACCAATTAATAAAAAATTATACAAAAATATATCCCGTAAAACTTCAGATTGTTTTTTAAGTTCTCATGATGGTCTCCATTTCAAATTTTGATGGTATTAGTGATCTCGAATCTTTTTCAAAATTTTTCCGAAAGACTAATCATAAAAAAAGAACCGAAAGACCAGGCAGCCGCCTTATGTACCTAAACATTTTTACCGGTAAATTTTTATGAATTTTTAGAATGGTGTAGAGTTTTCTCTGAAAAACATCCCAGGGCACTCAATCATATTCCTAGTTTCCGAAATGCAGAGTGTTAATTTTCATTTAATATTTAAAACTCCATGGATATACTTGACTAAGAAACATTCAAACAACTTTTTTCCGAAATTGGTACACACTGTGAGACAAACGATAGGTGATACTCAAATTATCGGGATTTTCTGAATAATATTTTATCTCTGAAAGTTAGAATAGGACAATGTATGTCTTTAGGCTTGTTATCGAACAGTTTTGGCGAACAGACCAATTAAAATTCAAATGATAGAGCGTGAAGGATTTCACAAAAGATTTGTATAAATCCCATTTATATAAAACTTGATCGAGCAATCAACAAATCAAAAAAATTAAATGGTCATAAATGGGAAATATAAATGATAAATAGGTAGGTACTCATCTTATTCAGTTCAAAAATATACTCATAGGAGAACAAAAATATTTGAGAATATTTTCAGCAGTACAAATTATCTGATACCCAATAGTACAAAAAAGTAACAGGTAATTTTTTATAAAAAAGGTATATAAAAACCTATTGTTTTTTAATTTTTAGAATACTATTGTGTAATAATTGCCCTTTGAATACATATCAGGCTGTGTATATTTATATAATTAAAAATAAAAAACAAAATTGAAAAGTACTGGCATAACGGACTTCCTCTGTATGAGAATATTAAAGGTATCATGTTAGATCCACCAAATAGTTCTCCTTTGGTCAAAAATCTCTTGAAACATAATAACATTACTGAAAATGTTTAAAAAAATTGTTGCTCTCGTTTAGAGTTCTTTATCTAGCCCTGTCTTCGTCACGAGATTCCATAGGCCAGTTTTCAGAACTCCCATGTATCCGGGAGCTTTTGGTTTTTCTTCTCCCAGTGTTAGAAACCTTAGCCTTGACAAGCCCTCACAGTGGCATAGTATGTGTGCCGATGTTTCCTCTTCTTCCTGACAGAACTTGCATAGCATTTCTTCTGCCAGATCAATAGTACTCATATGTTTGTTGAGCCTACAATGCCCTGTGAGGAGTTCAACTATTATTCTAGTATCAAAAGGGTTAGGTGCCAGATAGTGCGAAGATTAATTATTTAGGCTGATCCAACTAGAACGAACTAACCTCAGGTAGACCTTTTAGTGCATGGAAATTGAACACACAAATTTCGCGAAGAATAATTTCTTAGTCTGATCTAATAAGAACGAACGAATATTTTGTATTTTCATTGCACGTTTTTTTCGATTTACTACTGTCGCCTATAATAATAACTTAAACATTATGGAGAAATTGAGACTAGAGCCAAAAGGAAATTAACTATAATTTTCCATAAATGAAATAAACATGATCGGTCTGAATAAAATCTTTATTATAAACATGAAATTCAGTTTTAAGAATTTAAGGTTGGCAGTTAGTGTTTGGTTCAGATTAATGGGTGAAAGTATTCTGTATCCTATAAATTTTGATATTTCGTTGACTGGTCATGTTTGTTTGGATATTCTAAAATCAGAAATTGAAAACCTCATTGACGTTTCACCTATAAGTAGTCATACCAATTCCAATATATTCAAGTCGGCAACAGGACGGAGCGCCGCCACGCAGTGTTTGTCTCAGTAATAATGTTCATTGGATTGAAAAATCGAGTCCTATTAGATGACCTCCTAATAGTCTCAATTTGACACAATGCGACTTTTTCTTATAGGGTATTTGAAAATATCTAATTTTACAACATACTATTGCTTGGACGATATAAAATTAGGAAAACAATAAAGCCAGTCTTTTCAAAATTGAAAGACATGCTGGAAAAGTATAAATTTATAATGAAGGAGGTTACTTCAGGCAGCACTTATAAATGCAAAAAAAAATATTAATTTTCCATTATTTAACATTTGTAGAGGACCCCGCACTTCTCTTATGGAAAATGGCCTTCGGTTAAATTTCCTGAAATTTCAGCATGTTTGATCACCTCATCAAAAGTGTCCATTGGTCCAACACGATCCTACGACAAGTTTTCGAGATATTGGGTGTTGAAGTTGAAAGTGGCCATTTTTATTTTATTATTTTTTACGCAATAAGAAGATTGAATAATTTTTTTTTCTGGCGGTCATTATTTATAATATCAGAAACAATATTCTAATTCTCGAATAAGACCTGTTTTTCAATTATCTACAGAGTAATCTTCAAAGAAAATAAGCTTAATAGATAAACATTTTACATTTACAAGGCATTTAATAATATTTTTCAGTAAACACGTATCAGAATATAATAAACAAACCTCTGTTGAAAATAACTCACGACTCACAAACTTATACTGGGTGATGATTTTTTTTACCATCAATGACTCAGTATTTTTGACTCATACTGTATATTTCGAATACGAATACGACTCAATTGAAGACCAAATCTGAATCTATATCAATTTGGAGAAATGTACCGGGTGATTTAATGGAAATGAGCAAAATAAAAGGACGAATATGTTTTTTTATTGAAATCACCCTATATCTAAAAATTTCGTCGGTTAAATTCTTTGATTTTCTGTTATTTTATTGAGTGCTATTCAAATTTTGATCCAGTACTACATGTGCCTTCTATGGCTACTTTTTAAATTATCAGGCACCAAAGTTACCCACTACTTTCTCGGAATACTAGCTACTATACTAAAGAACAGAAGTTATTCAATGGATCGTAATTATTTGTTCATGCAAGAAAAAAGGATGTTTATAGTTAGTTACCGATGCAATTAACTGAAGTTTTCTTGGAACTTTGGTTTTATTTTTCTTGGCAAAGGCTCTGAGAGCGAGCTCTATAAATATTTAAGAGGACCATTCGCTTTGATGTCCTCCCAGAAAAAGTTACCTAAAACCACCATTATCCCATGCCCCTGCTTTGAAAAAAAAAATATTTTTTTTCTACTCTTACTTTTGAAAAGGCCCATTGAATAATTTCTGTTTCCATATTTACTTTTTTCTGGGGACAATTCCAGGAAGCTAAGAACTTGGTAACTTTAGTGTCTGATAATTCAAAAAGTAGCTATAGAAAGCATATGTAGTTTTGGACTTCTATGCGAATATCACCACTCACTAAAATAACAGAAAATCAAAGAATTTAACCGACGAAACTTTGAGATATAGGGTGATATCGATAAAAAATTGTATTTCGGCATTTTATTCTGATGGTATTGAATCACCTGGTAGTCTTCTTCAGACTCCGATTTGGTCTTCAATTGAATCGTATCCGTATTCAGAATATACAAGATGACTAAAAAGTACAGAGCCATTTATGGTTAAAAAAAATGAAACACCCAGTATGAGTTTGAAAGTCCCCAGTTATTTTCGATCAAGGTTTGATCATTATATTTTGATCCATATTTTACTGTAAAATATTATGAGAGGCCTAATAAATTTTGTTTATCGATTGAGCTTATTTTTGTTTGAAGATTACCCTGTAGATAATTGAAAAATCGGTCTCATTCAAGCATTGGAATATTGCTTTGAATGATACGAATGACGAACGCTGGAAACAAAAATTATTGAATCTTCCAACTGCGTAAAAAATAATGAAATAAAAATGGACACTTTCAACTTCAACACCCAATATCTCGAAAACTTGTCATAGGATCGTATTGGGCCAATGAACATTTTTGATAAGGTGATCAAATACTACAGCGTACTGAAATTTCAGGAAATTCAACCGAAGGCCATTTTCCATAAAAGAAGTGCGGGGTCCTTTGATTTATTCAATTGTCAAACATACCTTCTCAAATGTTGTGAGTTCACAAACTACGAAATTTTTATTAATAAAAAAACGCATAAACCTCCAATAAATATTTCCGTCAGCAAGTGTCCAACAGAAGACAACTACTGTCATTTACGACCGCTAAATTATATCTGTTAAATACTTAGGAAAGTTGTCTTCAAAAACTTCTTTGCAATGCCCTCTGAATATCATAGCTGAAATTACTTTTCGATTGTACTGGCGAAATATCTATGTACCGGTTTCATGATTCTTGCCACTCATCAGCGAAGGGTGAGCAACCCAATTAATTCGAAAAATATTTGCTAGGGTATATATACACCGGACAATATATATAGCGTCATCTATCCAGGTTCCAGAAAGCATTTATTCATTTGTTTAACTTAATACAGAAGATGATATTGGCTTGGTAAGGTCACGTTCTCTATTAGGGTAAAAACAATACATGATTGAAATCAGCACAGACAAGGAATCAGTCAGGCTGAAAGGAACGCTTCGTCCGTTACCGCACCGCCTTTGAAAATGTCTACCGCAAATGTAAACGAAACATCAGGAAAAATTACCTGGAGACCAAAACCAACAAACCCGAAAACCACCTAGACTTCAAACGCAGGCTTTATCTTCATATTGTAAAATTTCAGTTTCAGTCATCAATTAGACATAACTAATGAAAACAGAAGGCATATTTTCGAAATCAGAAATATAATATCTTTTTAAACATGCTACATAGGATATTCCATTTGAAAAATCATTATTGTTAATAAATTTAATATTTAATAATTTTTGTCAGGACTTTACTATAAATTCTACAATTTTTTTTTGTCGATAAATCTTCTTGCTCAAGTCATGTAAAGGTGGGAAAAATTGAAATGAAAATTAACTAAGACATCCGGGAAGATACAGAAGATAATTCAAGGAAAGTTGAATTTCACCATTGATTTTCCTTTAGAGGGATTGGATATGAGTAATTATGCAGCAAACAATGAAGGTTCTTATCGTTATAGTCTTTATGCATTGTCTAATCATAGTGGGACTACCTATAGCGGACATTACACAGCCTAGTGTAAACATCCATATGCGAGGACATGGCATGAGTATAATGATTCAAATGTGTCCCCAATTTCATCTAAATCCCTCGTGAGCAGTGAGGCCTATGTTATCTTCTATGAACAGGAAGTCACTTAATCACAACTTTATGATCACTTTTAGTTTTATTTTATGTTTCATATTTTTAGTAATCTATTGATTGAACTGTATTTATGTCTATTAATAAATAGATCATTGATTTTTGGTAAATTATACAAATCTAATTGATCATTTGGAACGTAATAGTTGCAAGGAGTCTTTTGATTTCCATTGATTCTTTATGTAGCCTATCCGCCGTCTTCAGCAGAAAGCCGTATCTACAATGAATATGAATATAGAAATATTTATTGGTTCCTGTAGTCTTAAAACCCTGTATAAATTTCCACCAAGAAAAAATCAGGTAAACTAGATTTAAATAGGCAAAGTTGATCAATCATTTGGCCGTTAGTACACAAGTTTAAGATTCGGCAGAACGTATAATCTCATACAATTGAAGGGTACAGAGGAAAAACCAGCCAAGTCACAAATAATGATATACGAGTTATTGGTTTTTAGATGGAAATTCATTAAGAGTTTGTAAGGTGATGAGAGTTTTTGATTCGGCCAGATCTTGCAACTTTTCTGATTATTATCCTGACCGCTTGATCCTTCAGCAATAGATTGTTTGCCACCAGATGGTGAAGCTACTGCGATTTCATTAAAAACGGACTCCGCTGGTGTTTCACTTGTACCCTTCAATTTACCCTAACTTCTATTTATACTAAAATTAAAATACTACTTATTATACTTTTGCTACTTATAGTAGACAGAGTATTACTAACCGACTGGGATTAGGACAATTATTAATTTCAAATGAAAGATGGATACCATTGTCAAAATGACTAATTTGTCTAGAGTATGTATACATCATTGATTATTATGTGGAACCTTCATAGGTGATTTCCATCCCAAGAATAGGCGATATCGTATTAAAGCATGACTGATTCATATTTTGGTAATGACGAACAGCCATAAACACAAAGTATGCCTGAAGGTTCGTTCATAGGTAGCGGTGTCATAATAACATTAGCATAGTAAATTAGGTACTCTGATAAAAAAAGGTATCCTGATTCACTCTTGCCTGATTAGTCTACATGTGAATTAAACCGTTAAACATTTCTCCATCGAAAATTGATCACGCATATCTGGAGCTAAGCATCAAACTAGTTTTTTTGGTAGACGTGAAACACGTCACCGACAATATAATATCACAGTGATTTACTGAGTGTATCAATTTTCTTCAACTAAAATAATAATGCGAAATAAAGGGCGTTGAAGCTGGTACTGATTATCGAAAGAATAACTAATATCTGCTGTGTTTTTACACGCTTTATATTGGTTTCACTTGTATGTTTGCGTATGTGTGTAACTGACTCATTAGGGTGTGATTTTCACCCATTTCCAGACGTCCGAATGATTTGAAATGGTCCAATTCCATTCAAAATTGGTATATAAGAGTTCTCGGAGTCAGACATGATTTTTTTATCAAAATTCATGAATTCAAAATGGCGGCTCCAAGATGGCGGATGAAATTTGTGATTATAGTCGATTCGATTCAAAATTGGTATGTGAGTTTTTTTTAGGTCGTATATTTCGAATTTTCTGTCAAAATTGGCAAATTTAGTGTGTGAGGGTTTTCGGGGTCAGAGATAATGAATTTTTCTTAAAAATTCATGAATTCAAGATGGCGGTCCAAGATGATGGACGAGTATTGTGAATATGGTCAGATTCGATTCAAAATTGGTATGATTTTCGGGGTCGGAGATTTGGATTTTTTAGTAAAAAAAAATAATAATTTAAAATAAATAAATAATTGTTTAAAAAAACTAAAAAACACGCTTTACTTCCCATGGACTAAAAAGTTAAAAATGAGTGACAATTTAATTTCTCTAATGTAAAAAAGCGGGGGGTGCTTGATAAAGTTCTCTTGAGTTCTTGAACGCTCTGTATTGTTAAATTAAACTAAAAAATATTAGAATATGGATCGAAAGCACCCACGCTTTTTTTACATTTGAAAAATTAAATTATTTTTCCACTTTTTATAGTCCATGGAAAGTAAAGCGTGTTCTTTAGTTTTTTTAAACAATTATTTATCGCCTGTTGTTGACCAGAGGAAGATATGGTACCTACAACAGCCCAATTTCAAGGAAAACATTACTGGTAATGTGATTGGTTATATCACATAAAGTTCATTTATATATAAATGAAAAATTCCTTTTCTATGTAGCTATATACATAAAGTTGTAAATTTCAAAAAGTATCAGAGGGTTTTATTTGTCAACGTGTGATGCCAAGTACGGACGAAAATTAAACTAGGTATTTTGAGTCCGTCTAAGTAAGTCAGAGCTAGGTGGCCACAGTTGCCTAACTTCAGTTATCGATAGTTCCCGACTCAACTCAAACTTTCAAATATTTTTTCAATTGAATATGTACCTATAAAATTGTAAAGCGCACAGTACAAAACATTTAGATTCTTATTCTGGAGAATAATGTTTTGGATGGTTTCCGGGTTTTTCCGTGGTATTCTTTGGTTAAAATCTCCAAACGTTTCAACTGCAACTGCGGTAGTCATCTTCAGTGGCATGGTCGAAGTACTCTTCTTGAAGTATCAACTGAGGCTCTGTCAAAACCAATTTTATTAATTATTTTGCGGAAGTAAGTCTGTGTGCATGTAACTCTTAGAAATTGAATACCATTTAATGGTATCGCTGTGATATGGGCTAATTTTTTTGATAGAAATCATGACAGTGTCACATTTGCTTATTGTTGATTCGTTATAATACTGTTGATTCGTTATAATACTCATATACTCATACTCATATAATACTCATATAGCACGATTATATCTAGAAATGTGAGTATATATATGTTCCAATTGTATACAGGGTGTCCCACGACGATTAAGACAGGAAATATCTCGGAATTCGAGAGTAGTAGAGAATTGTAATTATGGGGTAGTAAATTAAAGCAATTGGTGCACATTTTTTTGATATTATGTTACCCAATGAGCTTTCCTTTATTTTTCACGTGACATCAGATTCAAAATTATAAATGGGACAACCTTATTTTATTGTTCAATTAGTCGATCATCGCTTCTTGCGATGATGATTATGTGCAAACGTGTTATGGTAAAGTGAAGACGCTATTCCTCAAATTATTGAACGAACTAAATAAAGTTTCTCATATCCCCAACTCAACTCAATCCAAAACCTCAGAGCTTTCAGTTCTGATATTTGACGAAAGAGACTGGAATGTCTTTCGAAAAGTGTTCTCTGGAATATTCTGTAGTTGACACGAAAGAGCAGAAAAAATAAATTAATATTAATGTGGAAGCTCAATACACTTAGAATACGCGTGGAATAAATGAAGAGAGAATTTTTGCATAAAAGTGTATAATTTCTTTCAAGCCAAAAAATGTTACTTATTATATTTAAGATGTCATCACCAACTGTTATACTTCCTGTTACCTGACTTGAATTGAAAATGCCGAAAGTCGAAAGCGCTTTGCATTTTTAAAGAAATTATACACTTTTATACAAAAATTCCCTTTTCATTTAAAAATAAATATGCCAAAACTCTTTGTTTTTCAAAAAGGCCATACATTTTAGGTAATTTTAAGAGATTCGTTTACGCAGTTTGGCCCTTATTCAATGAAGAACTCCATTATGTATAATTAAAACTATAGAAGTGATTATAGAGGAAACTAAAGTTTCTTCTGGAAAAAAATATTGTGTTCAAAATTATTTTCCTGAAAAACAAAAATAGAAAAGTCAGTAAGTTTTCTTATAGACTTAAAGTAATCCAACTTTGAACACAAATGTAGTTAGCAGTTTTCGAAACACTAATATAACTTTTTGGAGACCATTTTAAAATATTTCTTTGAAGAAAATATCAGTTGCAACCTGGAAAGTACGAAAATTAAAATATTGCTAAATAAAAAGGTTGATATTTCCTTCACAAATTCTCATTCTCCATTGAAATTTTGTAATATCTAACAGAAAAATAACTATTCCCCAGGCTAAAGCCACGCTGGACATTGAACTACATCTGATATTCGACAGATATTATAAAACAAATACTATCAAACTATCATCGTCATATTGAATATGTGAAAATATATAGACTGTCCTACTTTTGGATTGTAAGTTTCAAAACTAGTATTCGGTATATAAAAAAAGTATCCTCGTAGACCATGTCAATGCGAAACTTTCCTCAGTTAATCCCATTCATAGAACGACTGATTGAATTTCGAGAAACACCTATATCATATCTGACCGAAATCAGCATTTTAAAATCATTAGGTAGGTACCTACTCCACATTATAACATCGAAATCGCAAAAGTGGACCAAGGTTAATGAATTTATTTGCAAAGGATGTGGTTTGTGTGACGCCTTTCTATACACGATATTTCAGAAATGGCTGGTCAAATTCCACATTGGCCCAGACAAACGAAAGTAACAAGTGCCACACTGCAGTATCCTTGTCAGAGCGTAAGACAGATTAATGTTCTTCAGATGAGGATTATGACAACTGACTCCATTCTATGGAAGGAATATGTTAGGTCATAGAGGATATTTACTACTGATTGTATCTATAATATGAGAAGTTGTTGAAAAGGGGAACATTCTCCAAATTGAAAAATTAAAAATATGATTTTTTTTTGTCATATCTAAACAACTACTTCCCCGGCTGTAGCCACGCTGGACATTGAACTACATCTGTTAGATATTGTGAAAAGACTCCAACTGTTGTAAATTTCCACTGCTGAAATACAAAAACCCAAGTGCTCAAAATATTTTCCAAAACCAGATCACACAATTTTGGCAATTGTTGTAATAAATTTTTACTTAGTTCTTGATCATTACAAAAAAAAATCTGTTTTTTTCTGTGTTTTCAATATAAAACACTCATATAGTGGAATCATAAGCAACCTGTTGGATTTTTTATAATCAGTAAGGTATTTAATCACATATTTTAATTTTTCTGCACATAATCCGATGACCAAAAAAAAAGTAGAATAGAGTAGAGTAGTAGTATTGATTCAAGATAATTATGGAAAAATGGTATTATGAAATATGAACATGTAAAAGTCAATAAAAAATATAAAAATATTCAAATACTTACTACTACAAAATTACATTTAAAATATTACGAAAATTGACAGATAATTAAAAAAACTATTTTTGAGGTACATAAAAAAGTACAATCTTGAATTTTCAGGGAGTACCGATCATAACAATGCAAAAAGACATAAAAAATTGACATTATATACATAATGACTTCGCTGAGGCAATATAGCTATTAATATCATAAAAACAAACCAATGACTAAGCAGAAAATGTTTTGCCACCATTTTAAATTTTATGTATTCCGATACTTTGACTAAAAGGTATCAAGGATATTGTAGAGGTTGAGGTTCAATTAATGTTTACAACTAACAGGTAATCTATGGCGAGGAATAGTCAGTACGAATTTATCAATAACGATGGGTACCTACTCTTACCATACATTATCCATTTATTATACTCTCAAAAAAAATTATAATTTGCCTACTACAGCACGATATTCTGCCCTTCAGTTCGCCTATCTCAAGCACAAATTACGTTTTGAAAAGGCTAACATTAGTTATGATGTATTTTAACGGACTCAAAATCGTTGATTTATGCGACCCTTATTAATGAATTATTTTCTATTAATCAACGATTTCATTATATGCAACCCAACAAACATTAATATTGGTTAGTACTATCTGTCATTATTTATTTGCCAATTCTGAAATCAAATTTCAGGAAATCTCCAATACACCAGTTGTCACTAGCGTTATGAGTCGCGTAGTCGGCTGGTAAAATGTTGACCTGATAGTCACCCAGGTATCAGCGAGATCGAAGATTCAAATAGGAGCAATTTAAAAAAAATTAAAACTTCCACCAAGGAAAATTAAACTAACTTTGAATAGAGTTAACATAAATAGGAAATGCTTTTCACAGATACCTAATCGATGTAGCTGCAGTTGTATTTCTCTTCCATTAATATTTTAAGCAATCTTTATCCAATCTAAATTTTGATATCAAAAGAAAGGTACAGCGTTGGCCTATGTACGTGCTGTAATATTTTTAAATTATTTGTTCATCTACCCAAAAAATTACTTTAAAATAACTGCATTTTTGGGACATTTATGAGATTTTTTTTTTCGAAAAAGTGGATTGAAATTTCAATTTCCATTACAGCACGTACATATAATAAAAAATGAAACGTCCTCTAGAAGCATGTTCTTGTTTGAAATCGATACGACGAAACGTTTTTGAGTTATCAATTGATTCTTTTACCCTAAAAAGCGTCTCAAATATGATCGCGCTCATGGCCACTTACTAATATATCCAGTTTAAAATTTTCACTCCTAATCTCCCTAGTGCTTGAATTATTGCCGGAAATTCTTCGAGTACATGAATTTCTTGAAAATGAACCGAGTCGCGCAGCGACGAGGGTGATTTTCTTAAAAAATTCATGTACGAGATAAATTTCCAGCAATTAATTCAAGCACGCGGGGGATTCGGTAAGAAAATTTCACACCAAAATATATAAAATTAATGGTTAATTCAACTGACTTGTAGATTATTCTGAGAGAAAACAAGTTGTAACATCAGTGGGCCATGAATGGTTTTTGTTGATATAATGACAGTTACGCGTTAGTATTAGTGGCGGTGTTTGTATGTGAGAAAGGAAATAGTTCTTTACCTAACAAGTGCGGAAAGTAGTACTTTTCCGCACGCGACGGCAGTTGCACGAACGACGCGGAGCGGAGTTCGGACAAGCCGTTAAGGGCGGAAAAGACATTTTCCGTAAGAGTTAGGTACAATATTTTTCCTACGAGTATTTTTGTCTATCTTATTTATGAAAAAACAAGGTTTTTAATAAACACATTTTTATAAAAATGCTACAAAATGACTAATAAGACAGAATAGTTACATAGATCATTTAGTTAGTCCTCAATATCCTCATTTTCAACAATACAAAAATCGTGCGGAAAAGTAAAAATCGTACGGAAAAGTAAAAATCGTGCGGGAAAGTAACTTTTCCGCACGATTTTAAATCGTACGGAAAAGTAAAACTTTCAAAACGAAAACATAACTAAACGCAGAACTAAAATAGTTTTGACTGGTCCATGCGGATTATCTATTGGGAAGTGCTGTGGAAAGGAATTCTTGCAAATTTCAGCCGAGTATTCACGAAAAGATAAGTTGAATAAAATTGTTTCAAATATTAAGTTCATCAAGTCAAGCATAGATAGATTTGATTGATATACATTTTTTATTCATCGTTGAAATGCAAGTTCTCAAGATATTTTCAGACACATTCGAAATATTTAGTGAATATATAATTATGAAATATTATCTCCTTTCATATGAAAAATAACATTCCATTTGTACATAAAAGCAAAATGTTAACTATCACATGTCAAATATTTGACAGAAAAATTTCCACTTATAATTTCGCCCAGGGTACCCAGGAGGATAAAAATTTCCGGAAATTTTTTGGGTTGCCATGGCAACTAAATAAAAACCAATTTTTTGATTGGCTGAAAAAGTGAGGTGTGAAATTTTCAATAGTAATTTGATCTCATGGCGCGTACCATTATTTTTTACTTTTCATTTGGAACAAAGTAACTTTTTTATCTTGCATTTGCTTTCTACGTGATTATAACGTACAATACGCAAACATGCACCACTACCCTCTCCACCACGGTTCAATAACGAATGAGCATTCAAATATTTCGAATTCAACACCCAAATGCAACAACTGGTGAAGACGAATTCATTCTGTGTAACAATAATAGCCGATGAAATAATTAACAGCATTGCAAAGTTCGTGAAGCGAAATGATTTAGTTTGTTACTCTTGGTCAGCCTGGCACCATCTTCCGTCAACGAACTGAAGGTATCTTGATTTCAGATGGTATTCTGTTTCTTCAAGTGAGCAAGATCTCTGTATATTTCTTTACTGGACTTCTCGTTTTCCACGCGAGATGGATCTCGTGTTAAATATACCTCGTGAGCGAATCGCAAACAACCGACCTGAATTCGATATCGTTTTTATTCTGGAAGAGTTAGAAGTATATAAAAAGATTTGTTTCTGTTGATGAATATGAAATTATATATATATTTTTTATTATTACTTTACATTTTACTGGTGGCGTTGCCAGCGTGGAAATGAGTGATGTGATTTTTTTTATTATTTTTTATGTTCTGGCTCTCATTTGAAGGAAAATCCTATGTTCAGAGAACATCTTAAGAGCCGAGGGAAAGTAGGAATGAATTGGTGTTCTTCTTGAATATTTTCAGGCTGTATGCCTCAGGGACCACCTCCCGAGGCAGTGAGTTCCAGTAAAGCTTTGCCGTTCGTTGGAAGATCGAGCCCTGGGAAAGAGATGACCGGCATTGGGCATGTCACTAAAGTGACAGCATATGGATATGAGAACTGAGCTCGATGCACCAGCATCGATAGAGCCACTAAGGCTTGGTAAATCGATGGTAGGCAACCTTACAGCAGTTGGTTATCATTATTGTTAGAAGTTGCAACGTTGATGTTATGTCCTGGTCCATTAAGAACTTTTTGGCACTAGGTATTGTTTCATAATAGAAATTCTCAAAAAATAATTGACAGCCTTGTGGTTAAGTGCCATCGTTGACATAATCAGCGTATTTGCTCTTTTACCTGGTGTTAGGTAGGTTAGGTTAGGTTTAAATGTGAGTGAGCCCATATCAGGCCCTCCACTGCGGCCAATGGCCTATTGTGGCTCACCCTATGGTTATATTTCTCCCAGTATATCCAATCTCTTAACGAAATTGAGTAACATATTGGGAGAACAGTTTACCAGATCTTCTGGCCTTACTTTTATATTGCCAAATATTGAAAATCTGGTTCTGGCCGCTGCAGGGCATGTACACAGGATGTGTTTAGCCGTTTCATCATCCTCCATGCATAGACGGCACTCTGCATCCTGTGCAAGTCCGATTTTATGCATGTGGTGTTTGAGTTTGCAGTGGCCAGTGAGCAAACCTACTATAACTCTGAGATGTGATCTACTGAGTTCTAGAAGTTTGTCAGAGTCCTGTTTTTTCCTTGTACAAGCAATAAATGCTTTGGAATGGGCTAGTCTTGGTAGACTGAGCCAATACTCAAGTCTTTTATTGTCTGCCCAGGCGGTTGTAGCATTCTTGGCAGTGCTATATGCTAAACCGATTACCGGTTCTGGCCCAGTGAACGTTGTTTCGGCCCCCCCTTTTGCTTGGGTGGGGTTAGGTAAGTGATCATAATAATGTTTTTCATAATTGTAAAGAATAAATTCATTGTATTAATTTTAGTTTGTTCGAACACTGAATTTACCAAGAAAATATACGAGTGTGAACCAAGTTTCCAAGTTTATTTTGTTCATTTGCGAGAACCAGAACTACCCTGTTACAAACATGCTCGTCAATATTTATTTCTGTTTCATCTATGGTTTCAATTTGCCATTGAATCTCCTCAAACTATTCCAGAATCCCCTCACAACCCAGTTAACACAAACATTTTTAAGATGTCGCATTCATATTACTAAATGTTACAAAAGCGATACATAATAATACATCGCTGTTATCGCCAAGGTATACCAACTAGGATGAATGTTCACAATACGCTTCTGATTTCCGTTGATTTGAGTCTAATGTGAATCCTTCTCAACAATCATACCTGAAACAAACATTTTTGTCATCCAGAATCTCAGCTTTATGCCTCGCAGTAAACTTTTCACATCTGGATTTTTCGTCTAGCACTGATAGTTGCGATTATATGAAAGTTTGGTGCGAAGTGTTTTGACAAATAAGATTTGCTCTGTGGCATTGATGCAGATCTGCATATGCGGTTAATATTTTCAATTTTTGAGTATTGAGTATATTGGAAATATTGACATTATTAATAATGAATCGTTTACCAATCATTTTCAGATTCATGGAATATTATCAAAATTTAACACAAAAATTTCATATCGATCAGAATAAACATGGGTGAAAAATCTTAATATTCAGGCTTCATTTGACAACCAGAAAGTGCCACTTATTCAAATTATTTGCCCTTTGTTTACTACAACAATTCCAGTAAATTCTTTTTTTAAAAAATCCTGATGAAAAAAAAATTTAAACTCTGTACACTAATCTAGGTGTTCTGAAATCAGTGGCACCTGAGATTCATAATATTCCATGTACCTTCAGATGGAGGTTTCTGAGATATTTGCGAAAAACTGAAGATATGTCCTTAGTAGAGAAATAATTTCGCATAATGCTGATTTTGCATAATGGTAATTTTTTGCAACAGAGGTACCAGAGGATACTTTTCAACCTCCTGAATATTTTGTAATGTTAGGACGATCAAAAACATAGTATCTACAGGTGAGTCAGAATGACACCAACCTCCGTTTTTTCAGTCGTCATATTATTTGATCGAATCGATATCGTAGATTCACTGATATGTGACCATACTTTCTTGCATGATCTTTTTGACAGGTCAACTGACAAACTAACCCAACCTAAAATTCATAATACTCCTTGTCAAGATGGATAGAAACATATCTTGCTCCTTGTAGATGAGAGTTAAGGTTCAGAAATAATGTTTGCGAAAAACTGAAGTACGTACTCTTAACGTGTCCATGAATTTTATGTTGAGTATAAAATTTTCAGAGTAATTTCTGATTGAATTATCTAGTACAATATTTTCCAAAGAACGTGATCTTGATGAAGAAAAACAAGTATTGAATATTGATATCAAATTAAATGATCGTGACGGTTTATTGGATATTTACACTACATAGACAGAAAAGAGGCCTTGAAGCAAATATTCGAATGGGCCACCATTTTGATCCATACATAATTGGCACCTCCTTATCATCGACTGTTGCACGCTTTCGAAGATTCCTGGAAAAATCCTTGCAGTTAAATCTCGCATAGATTCTACAAGTATTGGTTACCCCAGGGATTCAAGGTATAGCCACGAAGAAAAGTCTTGTGAAGTCAAATCTGTGAATGCCAATGTATGTGACCACGTCCAAGAAATTGGTAGGAAAAGAACCGGTGTTCCGTCATATTCTATGACGCACAAGTAAGGGTACTTCTTTAAGTAGCCTTTAGGACTATCATTTTCCTCAAAGTAATTCATCAAAAGTTTAATTCCGTTTAGAACACGCGTGTTTCACAAAAAATACCAATCCTGAATTTTTTACCACACTCAACACCTTGTATCTCAAACAAGTTCCACTTCAAGATATTTCTTGAAAGGAACTGTTCAGAAGAATAAAGAAAAGGAGTTTGATGGTCTGAATCAGACTCACCAGCACAATGTTTTCAATTTATCTAATATCAAAACAGGGTCACGAGGATGAAAAATACTCCGATATGGTAAACTGAATTGACATAATGCGATTATGGCTTACGGGCAATTATGTCTTTACTCGATGCTTCCTCTGGACCTTCCCAGCTTTAGTTTTTCGTACATATCTCAGAAATCTCTACATAGGCATTTGGAATGTTATGAATTTTAGGTTGAGTATCGATAATTCATCTTATTGATGTTGAACACTAAATTGTCCATCCACTCGTTTGAAGAAAATATAGAGGAAAATATGGCAACATATATGTACCACCGTACCCAGGCTACTGGTTTGAAAAATGAAAAAAATATAACTATGATGTATAATTATCTAGATTAGCGTACAAAGTTTCAATAGTTTTTCTTAAGGAATATTGGAGAAAAAAATAAATTTTAATATTTTTCGTACTTCTGACAATCTCTATCTCAGAGGGTACGAGTTTGTCAGTCTTATTCGGACTCACACTGTATATGGCATAAAATCGTCTATTATGGTTCGTTATCCCTTACTAAGACAAGATCTTCAGCATAGGTTTGCAGATCGACTTTCACAGCTAAAGTATGGCTAGCAAGTCATACACCAGCAGTGACCATTTCAGAGCAGGGTGAGGGGCTGAAGTTCAGATGGCGCCCGTGGTTTAGTGAACGCTAGGCTGCGGGCGGTGTCTTAGCTTCTGCCTTTACATGGAGATTTGGTGAATCGTTTGTTGCAGACATACCCTATACTGATGAGGGCAAGAACCCAGAAATCGATCTATAGGTGGTCCAAATGTTTCAATGAACATTTCCATGCAACTAGCAATTGCGGAGAGATCCTTGTAGGACTCTGCACGGAAATTCATTAGATGTAGTTCAACGTTCGTCGTGGTATTAGCCAGGAAAGTAGTTCTTCTGATGAATTTTCGACCCAATTATTCCTATTGTATAGGATTATGGCAATTAGCGTGGTCCTGGTATTGCAGGACATCTTGTTTCTCTCTTTACAAGCGTATTGTGAACAATGCAATGCAGATTTAATGAGCAGGCCTGAAGCTGACCGCGCTGAGATTCGAACCCACGCACCTACCCATGAATGGATTGGGAAGCGAACGGTTTACTAACGCGCTACTTAATGTCACTTTAGCATATGCATATGCATCAAAATCTCACTCATCAATTCAGAATCGATAAAGGGGCAAAAATTATTATTTGTGGGTTCGAATACTGGGCTCTATAATCGCTTCACATATTCACATATTAATAGCACACTTCTTCAGGAGAATATGCTTGAGGTTGAGTTTCTTCGGACTATATTTTTTATAAATTGGTGGCCTGTAGATACTCCTCATCATAAACAATACAAGATTAAATAAATACAGCATGTGTATGGTAGTTAGGAATAACAATGATTTTACTAAAAAAGGGGAAACTAAAAATATATTCACAAATTTAATTACCACCATAAAACAGTCACTCATCATCATTATTACGGCCTCAATTTACTAACAATCCATGGTACATAGTTAGCAACCCTGGTGTACACCCCGGGCCATCCTTGCATACCGCAGGGCGATGGACCGAATGAAACTACACCGATAGAGTACCAATTGATCTCTCCTCTTTCATCAGCATAGAGGCTCATAAGTGGCCCACCGCTGTCTCCTCTGCAAGAATCCTTTCCTTTCTCTCCACCCGCGCAGAGCTGCGCCCCATGGAGGTTGACGCCTGCTTGACTATAGGTTCTGGAACACTCGGAGTTATCTCTTACGGGTACCTGCAAAGATTAAGTGAATGTTGAACAGGGCAAATAATACCATTCTCAAATTGAATAAATAGCATAATGATAATTGCCTTACTTTCTAAGTGTTGCACTTGAAAAATACAGAAAGGCTTAAAAATGGCAAAATAGTAATATTAATTTTTTCTGTCACATTAAAAAAGTCCACTTTTTTGTGTGGTTTGTGTACGTAAAGTAATACAATATTTCACTATCAACATACGATTTCATTATTAAACGGAAAAACGTAAAAAATTCTTTTTTTACGGCTCTTGCTAGGCGACAGGAATGGTGTCTCGTAGTTATGGCTGAACGTTTGGCACAGTAACTTTTTATTACATAAATAAAATAAATGTCAGACGTGAAATTTTGCTTCAAAAAAATTTCCCGAAATGTGAATTTTAGGGCATGGAAAAACCAAACTTGACAGATTTCCCATAAGAAATTGAATATATTGCGATTCCAGTTTCTGATGAAGAAAATAAAAAAAACACATTACTCGTCATTCCTTTCTCTCAAAATTCATTCTCCTATGTTTTTTTCCTAGTTTTTCGAATAAGCCAAGAAATTCACATTAAAGAATTAATGAGTAGGACGTCAAATTGCTTTCCATGCGGTGTTGCCGATTTTCTCACCACGGCTCGAGAGATTAAGTCGGCTATGTCAGAATTGTTTGTATACAGTATCGGAACGTTTTCATCTTGGATATGGTGGTTTCATGAGAGCGTAAAGAATAGCTTGCTATATGTTGAGAGAGCATTACAATTTCTCCTACTCGACCCACTCGAGGAAGGGATATCGACGTGAGCTGCGTGCGGTGTGTCGCATTGCCACGTTGTCCGTTAATGCGTCGGGTGGGGTAACAGACGAGAGGCGCACAGTAGTGCGTCTCTCTTGTTTATGTGGTATTATCATATCATTGCGTTCCTTTCGCTAGGTAGGTACTTATCTAAACTTATGATTTTATAACATGAGAAACTACTACTAGTTATTCGGAATTGAAAATATATTTCATACTTACATTCAACTTTAGTTTCACATTACTTTCCGACCTGTTTTCAGTTTTACCCCAACCGGCCACCATCAACTTTTCTCCTGCAAAAGTTTTCGATTGGTCGAAGGAAGTTTTTGGTAGACAAACTGGTTTGACGTAAGCTGGAAGAATAAAATTCATGTCATTCAAACAAAATGGTTACGAGTGTTTGATTAGGTATATACTACCATGTATACAGTGAGTTTCAAAAAGTTTCCAACATATGGAAAAAAAATTTATTATGCATTTGTCAGAAAATTGTATTCCTCATAAATGTTGGTGCCTCGCAAAACACTATTATTTAAGTTATCAAAATTCTGAATTTCCGAACGGTGTACAGAGAAAACAAAAAATAGGAATTTTGATCAGGAGTAAGCTACCCTTATTTTTGATATTATCGATGAAGTTTATTTGGAAAAGTTGTTTAGAATCGAAAACAATATTGAGATTTGGAACCACAGCCACCTACACAACAATATTTTTTTTTCCTTATTTTTTATAGTTCTAGTCTCATAAAGAGTACAGTTGTGTGCAAGGCATTGCACTAATTGCATTGTATTGCACTAACTAATTGACCTAAAAAAAAAATTGAAAGCGCGTTACTGACAAAATTAGTTTGAATTTCGACTCTACTTGTCTAAGTCGATAATTTAATTAAGATTGACAAGTCTGACATACGAAATGTAATGGTAGTAGGTAATAGAAAATGTATTCTGTTTGATTTCAAATTTATTTGTAATTTATTCAATGTCCTTCTGTCAAGTATTGTATTCACAAATAATGTAACGAACATTTAGTGAAAAATTCAGGACCATATTCAAATTATGTTTCAGAACAAAACTTTTTGAATCTTTCATCTTCCATATTTGTTTTATTCTAATATTATAAACAGGTTGAACGACAAATATCTTCATTAAGCAACGGACGCTTCGGCAACTTTTTTAAATAACAGTAATCACATGTTAGGCAATTTATACCAGGAATTGAAAATTTATTCTATCTAGACCGATTTTAGTAAATTATGCAATAAACTTGATTGTGGAATCTTGATGAAAAAAGTAATTTGAAATCGATATAACCAGTGGACCTCTGAAATGGTGTCTGTCTCATATGAGTAGGCTGAATGTATCACTAATTTTATCGTCTTCATGAAAAGATTACTTTGGACTAACACTGTATGTCATCCTGGGCCTTTTCTGTTTATTATAAACGTTAATGATATAGTTAAGGTGCTCATCGGCCAAAATTTTACTGATAGACCAAGTCTGCCACTGTTTTCCTCTATGACTTTTTTGTTTCTGGGGCGTTGTGCAAAAAAAAATTGTTTTTTTTATGTTTTTTATGTGGAAATTTTGAAGAACTGAAACTGAAACGGAAGGATAAGGTCGTGACTCTCGCTTCCGTTTCTTGCTCGTTGAAAATTGCTGCTAATAAATTCACTGTCGATCCACTCTCTTCTAGCGTGTCTGCATTGCCAAAAAATCTGAAGAAGATCTGGAAGAACTATTCAAGTTTGAACTCGCACCCTTCCCTGTGTCACTCTTCAGTGAGAAGGGAATGTGCAAGGGAACGAAGTCTGCAATGTACCCACTCTTCACTCCCATAGAACAAAACACCCACAACCACATTCGATATGCTATGCTCTACGTACATCATCTACTTGCATAGACACTTTAGGAGCAATGTGACTGTTGTATTTGATGGATACCCCACTAACGCCGGCTATTAAAGCACCAAAGCCGCAGAACGAGCTCGCCGTTCTGCATTACAATAAGCAACCAAAGTCGTGTTCTCCTCATCTACCATGGTGACCATAGCACAGGAAAAGTGCTTGGCAAACGATCATAATAAGAGCGCATTCATTTCGATGTTGATGACACGAATGGTGAGTGCTAGCTTCGAAGTGAAGCAGGCATATGAGGACGCCGACGTGATGATCGCCAACACCGCCATATCCAAGGCCAGCGAATTCGACAGCGTCATCATTACTGGGAAGGTGTGGACATACTTATTCTGTTGACAGCATTAGGTACCTCCGCAAAAAACATCTAATTCAAAAAAGTGGAAGGCAGTGGTCCCAGTGTCCTCTATTCGCCAAGTTCCTGCTCCCCCCCCAAGGACATACTTTTCCTTCGCGCAGTGAGTGGTTGTGATAATACTTCAGCACCGTTTGTATTGGGAAAGAAGAAAATTTGCAGTACCTACATGAAGAATACCTCCCTATCTGCAGCAGTGGCCCCGTTTCTAACACCAAACGCTACTCGTCAGCAGATCAGCGATGCTGGAGAACAGTTTCTGGTAGCAGTTCAAATTTGGTGACTTTAACCAAGAACCATAATTACAACATTTCATAATAATTCGGGTATAACAGATGAAATAAGGTGAAATTTTGAATTTTTTATAATTTTTTATCGAATTTTGAAACATGGCCTTTTCTTCGACGCGCCATATCTCGGTAGCGAATTAACATACAAAACATGTTCCGTAAGTCAATATTGTAGAAAATGTATTGCTCTACAATAAAGTAGGTACATGTTTTTGCCGTAGGATGTAAGAGAGAAAAGTAATCGAGGAAAAACAGGAGAGGGGTGGAAAATTTTGCCCCCTCCCCTATTTTTTTCGCACAGGGTCCTTGAGGTCCAAAACTTGAGAAAATGTTGATAAACCATCCCTGAAAAATATCCTAAAGTTTCATTAACTTCCGACTTTTTTCCACCTAACCCCACTTCTTCCAACCTGTCGACTGAACTAAGAGGAAAACGGTGGCAGACTTGGTCCAAAGAGTGAAAATTTTCAAGCTGTGTGCACGTTCCAATGTAATTGGATGAAGAAAAGGTTTGTATTTCGTGCAGAAATATGCTATTATTTTATAAATAAATTTCTGCACAAAATACAAACCTTTTCTTCATCCAATTGGTCCAAAGAATCCATACAGAAAGTTTCGAGAGAGTATCTATCAGTAAATTTTTTGCCGATGGGCACTTTAACTAATGTTTCAATGGTATTTCAAACTTTTCTTCAGTACGCTGTTGATTTGATACGTTTTTACGCTGTGAATAATAATATAAATGATTTGAAACGATTTTTGAAGATGATCAAGATATCACATCTAGTCATAGCATTAACCAAATGTTTTATCGTACATACATCTACTAAAGACACATTAACCGATAGATACCATATACATGCTAATCTATACGCGGATAAATTGCATGTCAATATTTTATCTTCGATACTTTGGTGATTCAGGTTCACGATCACAAACTTTTTCTTGTGATTTATCTCATTATTTAACATTATTTTAGTTTGTTTCGTCTTGTTATTGATTGGGTTTCTCGATTTTTTGTATAATGATAGTTCATACTGTATTAGATATTGTACTGGATAGTTTGCTATGAATTGTCATGGAAATGAATACAGATGAAGTTGTAAATTAATAAATAAAAAAAGATCATAAAAGTTATTTAGTTATTTGAATATCTACAGAATATCTAACTTTTGTGGATTCCGAGCTTTCTTTACAATTTGAATTGCATTGTTCACTCACCTGAAAAGGGGACTTCCCTTGCTAATCTGAGTAAACCAACATCATGATACTGATTGGTGTCATACGCGTCATACTGTTCATGTGCTATTGTTTCTTCTACTGGTACATTTAAAGGAGGAGGTGCACACTGATTGAAGAAACCGTTGTTGATACAGTCTGTTTCATTATCCGTATTATATTCTCCAAGGCGAACACTCACTCTGAAATATAAATGTTGTTGTATGTTGTAGTATGTGCGAGAACTCATATCCAGTAATATCGCTTCACATCCATATCAGTATATTGAACATTGAATAAAATTTGTACCGATATATTTTTTTATTCCTGAGCTAGAAAAATTTATTCGCAGATAAACGAGGTCTTGTAATATTACCCCCGAAACAAAAAAAAATCACAGAGGAAAACGGTGGCAGACTTATGGTCCAAAGAATCCATACAGAAAGTTTGAAGAGAGTATCTATCAGTAAAATTTTTGCCGATGGGCACTCAAACTAATATTTCAAACTTTTCTTCAGTACGATGTTGATTTGATACGTTTTTACGCTGTGAATAATATTATAAATGATTTGGAACGATTAAAATGAGGTGGAGTATCCAAATAGGGACGGGCGTGTTTTGACATATTCTGATTTTCACATAAATATTACCATCCGCCACCCGAGAAGCTAACCGAAATAACCAAAATTTTCCTTAACGGAAATGAACATCCCATTTGAAAACGTACTCCTAGTCTAGCGGATGTTTGCATCGTTACTTCCCACAGTTCAAAATTTCACCTCTAGTGCTCTTCAGGTGGGTATCCATTTGTACAAATGACCCGTAACGTAACCGTGAACATGAATGACACGACTAGTGGAGAGTGGAGACTGAATACTGTTTTATTTTATCCGTAACCAATTTGACACGCGTAACCGTTACGAGCCGAACCATCATTTGTCGGTTTTTAGCCGTCGCATCAAAGGACTGCGACGTTACGCGCGGAAACAAGTTGAGACGAGTACACAGGTATCTTATATTTGAACTGGCAATTGCCACTTCGAACTGACAATTGTCACTTTGAACTGGCAATTGTCACTTTGAACTGTAAATTGTTACTCAAAAAAGATATTTATTGCCAACTGCATGCATACATATTGTTTTTTTTTTGCAATTAACAATTGCCAGTTCAAAGTCACAATTGCCAGTTCAAAGTGACAATTATCAGTTCAAAGTGACAATTGTCAGTTCGAAGTGACAATTGCCAGTTCAAAGTGGCAATTGCCAATTGAAAGTGGCAATTGTCAGTTCAAAGTGACAATTGCCAGTTCAAAGTGGCAATTGCCAGTTCAAATACAAGATACCTGTGTACTCGTCTCAACTTGTTTCGGTGGTGGTTCGGCTCGTAACGGTTACGCGTGGCAAATTGGTTACGGATAAAATGTAACAGTACTCAGTCTCCACTCTCCACTAGTCGTGTCATAACATGTTCACGGTTACGTTACAGGTCATTTGTACAAATGGATATTCGCCTGAACTGTGGGAAGTATAACGATGCAAACATCCGCTAGACTGATATGCAGGAATTTTAAATCAGCTATCAAGTTTGATCCCCTATAAATCTTACTACTTTGATATAATTTTGAGACCCACCATCGCGGAGATTTTCGTCTTTTTTTTCAAAATCTGATGATGAATGAAGATATATGAAGCTGCTGCTAGCTGTAATTGCAGAGCTGAATTCATGCCGAAGTTAGATTCAAGACTGATGTGAAACTCGCGAAGTTGTCATTGTGTAACCTCGTTTGGGTACGTTACGTGATCATTGACAGTGAAAAATATAAAACTGCCTCAGGAGCGAACCGTGTCATCTTGCAACGAGCCTTACCATGTTCGGTGTTACGTTAAGGGGGCATTGACACATATGAATACCCGCCTTTGACTGTGTTATACAGTGTATCTGACTTCTCATGGAAACGCCCCTTTATCTTCCGTAATTATATGAGTAGAAATCTCAGAATCTGCAGATGTACCAGCAATGAGTCTAAATCTTGTCTGGGGTTGATCTAAGTGACATACACTGGCCGTCAGAGGCGACGGTAAAGAAAAATTTGATTTATGAAAAATCAAATTTATAATGAAAACATTCCTATATCTTATAATTATTGGAGTAGAACTATGCAGATTCCAGGATTGGTAGATGTACTGGCAATGAGTCTAAATCTTGTTTGGGATTGATATGAGTGACATACACTGCCCGTCAGAGCTGATGGAAATACCTATTTTTATCAAAAATAATAATAGAAGATAATATATGTAAGCTCAATAATTCAAGGTATTCGGATTCAAGACATCAAATTTTGTACCAATAGGCCTTTTTGCTGAAAAACTTTCAGTTCTAAAAATAGAAATTAAATCAAATATCCAAAACAAAATTAATTTCCTACGAAAAATCAAACTTTCCGTTGATAAGTCTTTGTCGAACACAAAGACCTCATGAATATAATGAGAGACTGTGAACGACGTATATTGTTGTAGTAATCAACGAAGCAAAGAGCCTAATTTTGGTTGTTTTATGATCTGATAAGTAAAAATAAAACATAGACCACTTGCTTTATCACTACTTTAGCTGAGGTGCTGACATATTTTCCATTTTTTATGTTTTACAATCATTCCATTATCGAAAGAAATGTGTTCATGAACAAAATCGATGTCGCAATTTTGTTAAGATTTCCAATATGTATTTGAGCGCAAATTTGTTCATTTGCATTTATTCGCGCGCGGCTCAGCGATAAAAACTAATTGCTCGAAAACTACGCAAGCTGGGATCAAAAATCGAATTGAGTTTTGAAGGTGGTGAAAAATACTTGCAGTTGAAAAGGGGAAAATTCTCCATGAAAATTGAAAAATGAAAAATGTGATTTTTTAATTTTCAACATGAGTACCTCCCAAGAGGTTATCTTGAACGATGGAAAATAGCGACTAAAGTTTGTCTTTCAGTCGCAGATGATTCCACAACAGATTTCATGAATGTCCTATTCATATTTTCGAACTAAAATCAAAATACTTGCAGTTATTGCCATATAGCTGAAAAAGTGAATTTCTGAACATTTCAAACCTCAAATCACTTTTTCATACGAAGCCACTTACAGTTTCCATGATCTCGGGAGATCCTTTCCTTTTATGCAATGGGCAGCAGTTAGAATATATCTTGAATTTATCAAAACTCCTCCACAATAAAATCCATGCTTGCGGTCGTCTGAAAAATAAATGAGCAATCAGTGAATGTACTCAAAATCTATCGCTTTCAATACATACAGTCACTGCTGGCAATCAGGAATATCCAGAAATTTAAAAATAACAATCTGATGTGTTTTTTGCTGAAGTGAAATATATAATCGATCAGTGATCAGTCTAATGTTAATTTTAACGAGTACTCTCGTTATTATTCGATTGTTCTAATGATTATATAAATGTCGCCTAGAATTTTCTTCCATATTATTTTCTCGCAGACATTAATTTTTTTATTAGAAATTTAATGTCTCCCAAGTATTGACCCAAAGTTTGAATATAATTATAAAAGATCAAGTAAGCTCTATCTAATAAGCTAATACGTCATACCATGGATAAACAGCGGCGGGATTCCATGTACCATAGAATTCTATCGTCGATAGAAAGAGTTAGATGACATTATGGTTAAATTCATAGGAAAGATAGAGACAAAACTGTCGACAATAGAATTATATGGTACACAGAATCCCACCCCAAAACTGACTCTTTCTTTAGTGAAACCCTAATGATTAAAATTTGACAGCTATTTCGCATTCACTTACGATTTTCTTTTTCGAAATAGTACTCTAAAAATCCACCCTGGAGCCAATTTTTTTTCATCGCTCCCTGTATATCATGTGCATTTTTATTTCAAAGAGATGCACATGAAATAAAGATGATCTAGTATTGAGTGTCTTAGAAACACATAATATAATCAGTAGTAATACTATAAGTACTTCAAAATAATCAGGTTATACATCGATAACTTGTTGCATAATTATAAAGAGTGTCAGTTTGACAGTTTAAATAATCCGACCGCGAAGCGGGACGATTATTCTGTCAAACGTTTTTTTTAACTGAGTTATTTTCGGCGCAGGAAACGTGGCCACTGCTCACTTAAGTGCTGGAAATACTGGAGGTGTTATTACTTGAACCTGCAGCGTTTTTAAAATTGGATCTCATCTTATTTATTATATTTTGGTGATGTTGTTCATCTATCTGTAGGTAGGGTTTGATAGAATTGCTATTACCAAGTCCTGTTATTTTAATAAGTTCTTGTTCCGATACACCTGCTTTTGCCAATTGTGAAACAGCAGTGGCTCGGTGAGAATGATTTGAAAATATTTTGTTTGTCATAATCAAATTTGCCAATTCTGCAGACTTTTTGGTCCATTTACTAATTTCATGCACTCCAATTGGCATCATATTTTTGTACCAGCCAAGGGTTTTTTCTTTTCTCCAGTTGGGATTTACTGTCAGAAATAACCTATCTGTTTTAATATTGATGTTTTCGCTTCTTTTCATCATTAGCTTATCTACAAGTCTCACTGGACAACGACTTACTTCATTATGGTTAGGTACAAGCTATTTATTATTAGCACATGGTTTTGCTCCTCCCTGTGTGGTTTTGATAAAAATAGGATTATATTGTATTCTACCAGTTGGAGTATCATCATTTCCAGTTCCTTTTTGAAAATAATGAGTCAAGCATGACGCTCCTTTATTTCCTCTCCACGCAAGTTCTACAGAAGCAATTAAGAAATTTTTTATTTGTAATCCTTCCGGTGTATTTTCATCCCACGCTTCTATCATTGCTATGTACTCGTTATCTTTAAATGCTGTTCTTGCCCGGTAACATTTGAAGTTCCCTTCTTTTTGAATTTCTTGCGTTTCGTGCGGCTAAAAATATGGGACTAGAGAATGGATCAATTACTCTATTAAACTCCTTCATATATTTTTCTTGTACTTGTTTTGCCGTAATGTTCCACATCGTTTTAACCACATTTTCTTTATAATTTTCTCCATTACATTTTCGTATATTGAAAGCCCAATCTTTCAAAATGGACGCTATCATTTCAGTGGAAATTGATTCATTTAGCACATAGTTTCTTTCACTGCAAAACGTAAGAAATTGTTTCCATACGTACTTTTTTGTTTTCACTGTATTAAGAGGCTCAGTATTTTGTATACTTTCGTCTATTGCATTTGATGATAAATCTCCGAATCGACTCATTTTTGAACAATTTTTGATAAACGTCACAATTTGACAGTTCTGTTTGTTGTATATTGATGTCGATGTGGTTACTATGAAAATGAAATTATTTTTTAAATTTTCGATTGGTGGAGCTACTCTATGTATAATCAGGAATTATCGAAATTATACGAGGTAACTTAACTAAATTGGACATTCTGATTGGTTGAAAATCATACGAAAAAAATAATCAGTAGTAATACCACGAGACCATCGAAATAATCGATTATACTTCCCGAGTCACAAGACGTATTTAAAGGCAATACCACGAGTGCTGCAAATTTTATTGATTATTGATTATTTTTTATTTACTACCAAAATTCTTTGTTTGTCAAAAATATGAAAACAAACCGATTGATAAAATCATTTATCAGTTAAGACCAGTGATTTTATCTAAATTCGGTTTGTTTGAATGTTTTTGCTAAATAAACGAGTTTGAGTGATGAAAATAAAAAATTATCAGATAAAATTTGAAGAACGAGTTTTATTTGAGAAATTTATTATTTTCAACAATGTGGGTGGTGGCATGAATGATAGTAATTTACGTAACAAGTCCGGAAAATACTGTTTTTTTGGACGAGTGGACAAAATTCTAGGGCGAGCCGTAGGCGAGTCCTGGAAGTCTGCGAGTCCAAAAAACTGTTTTCGGACGGACGTGTTACGTACACTATTTTTTCGGGAACCGTGTAGAATAATAAATCAATGAGACATTATGGTTAAATTTATAGGAAAGATAGATACACATTTAGTCTAAGAGACGAAGAGAGGTCGACCTTCACGCATCTGTTAACCGGATGAAACATAATTTTTATGAAGTTTCATAAATAGACAAATACACCTATAATGGCTTGCGTATCAAAATGTAGTCCAGATTACATACAGTGAGGTTCAAAAATGAAAAAAAAAATTATTATCGATTCGTCAGAAAATTTTATTCTTCATAAAAATTAATGCATTCCAAAATACTTATATTCGAGTTTTCATAATTCTAAATTTCTAAGCGGTGTACAGAAGGGGACCAAAAAACAGAAGAATAAACTACCATGGTTGTGATTCCAAATTTGAATATGGTTTTGAATTCTAAACAACCTCTTTCAATAAACTTTTGATAATGTCAAAAATAAGGGGTAGTTTACACATTATCAAAATTCCTATTTTTGTTTTCCCCTATACACCCCTATGTTTGGAAATTTGAAATTTCGACAACTCATATGCAAGTATTCTGTAACGCACCAGATTTTATGGAGATTAAAATGTAATGACAAATCGATAATAAAAAAATCTTCCATATGGTGCAATTTTTTTAAACTCACTGTATATATAGTATTTTGATAGGCGAGTAATTATAGGTGTATTCGTCTATTTATGAAACTCCAAATAAAGTATGTTTCATCCGGTTTACAGATGGGTGAAGGTCGACTTCTATTTCGTCTCTTAGACTAATTTATTTATAATATATCTTTGTGGAACAAAATTTCCAACATTTTAGTTCTTATTTGTATTAAATATTTAAATTCGAACAGAAGATAGGTACTAACAAAAACATTCTATGTGGTAACTGGGCAAAATTCTCAGTCACTATTTGCCACTTTCATGATGAGTTGTATGATCAACAAAACTCTTGACACTAAATTTTCAATTAATTTCGATACTTTTTCAGCAGGATCCCTCATTTGGATATTCTGTTTATTGGTAGTAACACTTGAAAATATATTTTTCAGAACTGAATAATTTAAAAAATATATACAACGAACACAGTTCTCACCTCTTTCGTATTCCACCAAACACATCCAAGGAAATTCTTGCAGACCTGCCTCTTTTCCACCATATATTTTATCTTGAGTATCTACACCACACACATCCGTTGAAGGCAAAAGAGAGCTCTCTACTGGGCGTGCTGAAAAATAAAAAATGTCATTTGAAAAGCGACCGTATTCATATCTTAGCTCAAGTAACAAATACTAACGAACACATTCAGAAGTACTCGAGACAAAAAAATATTGTGTCCCAAAATTAATGGTACCAAGTGGTACCTTACAGAAAGGTTGCAGGTATGAAAATTTCGTTTCAAAAACGCGCGTTTCTGAAATTTACCATGGCTACATCAACAACTTCAGAACCGTGAAGTCTAAATCGTCTAAATGAGAATATTATGATTCTTATCTAACAGGAGTACCTTGTAACTTCAAATGAAATAGTACAAACGAATACAAAACTTTTATCCAAACATTAACGAAAGGTATACTAATGTCACATCACGAATTCAACCGTTTTACATAATAAGTTCTTATTTGTAATAATGAATATTTATGATTTCAAAGTGCACCAATAGGTCACATGCATGTATCACAAAATCACTGGAATTTTTGTGTGCACCATGTACTTTGTTATTCAATCATTAAACATTGTTTCATTTAATTGTAACTTTTGAAAGTTTTCAACAATCGAGATTTTAAAATGTGAAGCAAATTTGAATTTGGTAAAACGCGCGCCTTAGTATAACGTCAAAGTTCATGTAAACAAAATGTATTTTTCATGGTATTGACTTGTTGCTGATCAGTCTATCTAGAGTTTTTCAAGTGGTTGATTATTATCTTTTTATTATTGAGTTACTCCAAACCTACCGAATCTATGTTTCCTCTGGAGAATCTTTGTTGACATGTATTTTGACGTCAAATCTTCCCGCCAAAAGACGATTGTTTAAATTTCTACTATTTTTCGATCATTTTTAGTCTAGTTAATCATTGATATTTTTGGCAGCCATCTTATTTTCCCAGTATTCGAATGGATGATATAATTTATTGTAACAAATAGGAAAAAACATGCATGAGACCTATTGAAACAAATAACGTAAAGTATTCGTGGAGAACTGATCTTTGGACTTACTAAGTCGGAATTTGGCTAATAAGAAGTTGGAATTAAGAGTTACCAACTCTGAGTCTACAAATTCCCTGACCAGTTTTGTGTAATGCAGCGGGATTGTTCATTTGCTTGGATAACAATAATTATTCCCCTAACTATTCATTTCAACAGGGTTATAGCTCGTGAACCAATCAAGACATTGCAATTTTTATGAACTAATTTACTTACCATAATTACCTTTCATATGTATAGGATATCACAAGGATATTGTGTTATTTCGTTGTGTTAGGAGGTAACAATCAAACTAAGCTGAGTCAAGTGGTTCCGTGTGGTAACCAAAGACTTGCTATGACAACCAAGTTGTCATCAACCGGACCGTCTATTCTGACTCATTTACAGAACTGTGTTTTTAACATTAATATTAATAATAATTTGTAGATTTTCATTGAAATTTTTGAACGTTGAAGTAAAATATTCATTTTTCAATGTGGTTTCTGAATCTATATGCGGACGTAGAAGAAATAATGTTCCTACTTCACTTGTTAGGAAAATAACTATTTTCTATGGATTTCATAAAGACAAACGCATAGAACTCAATTAAACTGAACAGTTCTATATGATATGAGCTCTAATTATCTCATATAAAACTGTTCAAGTTAATTTTGTTCAAGGAATCATTTAGGTACACTCTCCAAACTTTCTATATAGCTTCATTGGACTTAGCCTGACACCGTTTTCCACTGTGACTTTTTTTGTTCCGAAGGCATTTTTCAAAAAACAATCCGATTTTTTTTATGTGTTTCCTAACTACGGTACAAAACTATGAGGGTGATTCGTTAGGTCGTTTTAAGAAAAAAAGTTCCTATGAACATGTGTCCGGAGTTGCTTCGTTTCTGAGATAGAAGGCGTTGAAGTTAACGAATCACCCACTGTAGTTTAGTACGTAGTCAGGAAACATATAAAAAAAATAGAGTTAGGTTATGAAGCCATACAGAAATTTTGGAGAGAGTATCTATCAGTAACATTTTTGCCGATAGGCACTCTAACTATAACGATCGGTTATATCTCCAGACCCGGTATTAAATGAACTGGCATCTGATGATGGCGTCAGCGAATTCCAAGTAATCTGGTATCTGATACCTGCACTTATTGACTTTGTTGAGACTTGTTGGCAACCGGAAATATGACAGATATTTGACACGTGCACTTCTTGGCCTTGAAAGAGGTCATTGAACCTCTTTTCAAATTTTTACAACTTGCATATTCTAGGTAATCTCAAACATGCACGTATAATCGTGAACTAGGTCAGTGAACCCGTATCGAATTTCGCTGTATAGACTTGTAACTGAAAAATTTTATTTGTAACTCATTCTGGATATCTGATAACCATATATTGACCTTGAAAAAGGCATTGAACCTGTATTACATTTTTCTAACTTGTTGAGACTTGTTTGTAACCGGATGTCAGCAAGTTCCAGGAAATCTCACACGTGCACTTCTTGACCTTTGACCTTGATTCCTTTTGCTCTCTCATAGGGTTTGACCTTGATTCCTTTTGCTCTCTCATAGGTTTGACCTTGATTCCTTTTGCTTTCTCATTTCCTCTCTACTTATGACTCCATTAATTTTTATATCGCAAAATGGTCACTATTCTATTCTAATTGAAACAGTTTATACCACCAGGCTAGTGCCTAAGGTAAGGTAATCAATCACAGTGGCGCAATTGATGAGACCTTTTTTTTGTCACCTGAATCCGTTGCATTGTTACTTTGCCCAAGGGTACACTGGCCTTCTATACGTTCTAAGTCAAACTTCAGTAAACCTATAAGGCAGTCATGGGGGGGGGTAATTACCCCATTATCCCCTAGGCACGCGCCTGTATACCTCAAATGCATGAATGCCTTCAAAACATCAACCTTTACATTTCATACATTTTTTTTTTACTCACCTTCGCTATTAACAACTTGCGGCCTGGATGTGCTAGGCGTTTCAGTTTCAAACGGGCAGCATACTTTGGGCAAGGTGCCTTCGAAACCACATTGAGATTTTCTCAGGTAATCGGCATCTTGAGATTTGATTGGCCGCTTTTGAAGGAGACCAAATAAACTGGGGCAAGTATTTATCACCTTGCAATCTCCGTTTTGGTTTCTAGGTGTGAAGCATGACTCGAAGGATTCTGCAATGGAAAAATTCAATAAATCAACGAAAGTAATCGAAAGAGAGCCAGCATTGGGCCGGGGGCGGAGTATGTAGCTGAGCCTTTACCTCCTTTCTTTTTCTGTTTATATCAGTTTTCGAAGTTTTATGTAATTGAACAAAAATGCATTTTTGTTGAAGATTTTTTTCATTTGACAGTTATTAACATAAGTGTAAATTATTGTAATAGTATAGGATCCGAAGTGAGGTCGACCTTCACCGTGCTGCTTAACTGATGAAACATACTTCTTATGAAGTTTCATAAATAGACGAATACCCATAAAATGGGTTGCCTATCAAAATGTGGACCAGACTGTATACAGTAAGTTTTAAAAATTTGCACCATATGGAAAACTTTTTTTTATTATCGATTACAGAATACTTGCATAAGAGTTGTCAACATTTAAAATTTCCAAACGGTGTACAGTGAGGAACAATAAATGAATGAACTTTTTCATAATGTCAATGATAAGGCGTATTTTACACTTGATTAACATTTCTATTTTTTCTCTTATGCAACTATTCTGCAATGCACTTATTTTTATGGGGAATAAAATTTTTCGACAAATCGATAAAAAAAGTTTTCCATATGGTGCAAATTTTGGAAACTCACTGTATATAGTATAGGCAACCGATTTTAGGCGTATTCGTCTATTTATGAAACTTCATAAGAAGTATGTTTCATCCGTTAACCAGCACGGTGAAGGTCGACCTCTCTTCGGCTCTTAGACTATAACTTTAAAAGAAATAAATGGAACATTAAAATTTTCAACAATACAATAATTTTTTAAAACAAATTTACCTTTCTGACTTTTAGGCAGCAAAATCTTGTATTATTTTGTCAAAATGCAGCTGCTATTTTGACTAGAATGAGAGAATTGCCAAACCAATGAGTCGTGTCTGTCCTATATAGTTAGGGCCGGTTTTTCAATATCCTGTTAGCGTAGTTTGACTGACGGCTAAATTTGACTAGTGGTTAGAATGAACGTTACATCTGTTCACGTAAAGGAATTAACTCACATTCTAACCATTAGTCACGTAGCATAGACTTTGACTGAACATTGAAAAACCGGCCCTTAGGTGTTTGCATTGGATAATAATCATTATCTTTAAGAGGACTCCGGGCCCCCTGTCTTCTTGGGCCCCGGGACATTTACCCCCCTGACCCCTTCTCTCACCGGGCCTGTCAAATAATATAATACATGTTGAAATTTGTATGGGGTCCCACCAGTGGCGCAGCCAAGTGGGGGGCTCTGGTAAATGATAAATTTACCAGCTGGCAAAAATAGTCTATACTATACTAGTTTTAGGCATAATAAACAGGCTCAGTGCCGGCCATTCAGAAAGTTGGAGTGACAATTGACATACCGTTTGGTAAACTATAATTTTGGAAACCTGCTTTAAGGTGCATATTCACTAGAGCATTCGTTCCGCATGAGCACCTAACGAGCGAATGCTCTGACAGTGTGGACGCTGATTTGACCACGAACAGAATGCGCGTGCGGTGTTGAAAAGGGGAACATTCTCCATAAAAATTGAAAAATGAAAAATGTTATTTATTGGTAATATTTAACAGAAAACAACTACTTCCTCGGCACAAGCCACGCTGGACATTGAACTACATCTGATAGATATTGTGAAAAGACTCTAACTGAAAAGAAAAGAAAAAATCTGAGAGTGAAAATTCGCATTTTCATTCAGATAGTTGATTTTTTTAATTTGCTCTAGTTTTCATTGAAAAAATCATTAAATAAATTAGATAGGGAGAATGTTATTCTCTCGCTTTGAATCCCCAATACATTTTGGTCGACGAAAATCTATTTCGCTTTGCCAAGCTCTTCAGGGGGATTGATAGGATTGGAGAAAACAGGCTCTTCAGAAGCATACACATCAGAGATGGATATGAGGGAAATATTTCTTCTGCGGTAACACTTTGAAAATTATTTTTTGACATAGACTTGTCATGGGCATTGCATTTTGATTTTAGTTCGAAAATATGAATAGGATTTTCATAAAATCTGTTGTGGAACCATCTGCGGTTGAAAGACAAACTTTAGTCGCTATTTTCCATCGTTCAAGATAACCTCTTGGGGGGTATTCATGTTGAAAAGGGGAGCATTCTCCATAAAAATTGAAAAATGAAAAATGTGATTTATTTGTAATATCTAACAGAAAACAACTACTTCCCCGGCTAAAGCCACGCTAGACATTGAACTACATCTGATAGATATTGTGAAAAGACTCTAACTGAAAAGAAAAGAAAAAATCTGAAAGTGAAAATTCACATTTTCATTCAGATAGTTGATTTTTTAAATTTTCTCTGGTTTTCATTGAAAAAAATCGTCAAATAAATTAGATAGGGAGAATGTTATTAAAAAATATCACTCACAGAAATCGTTCATTTCATTGAGACAAGGTTCGCTTCTCTCGCATTTTTGTCGATTTTTTCGTGTTCAGTAAAGACGGTGAAAGTGTTCTTGACGTTCTGCTTGTGATTATTACAGAGATTTTGAATTTAATTTCGATATTGACGCGGTGGAAACCGCTGCGAATATTGTGTACACTAATTCCCAAATATCGTAAGTAATGCCTCTAATACCCAAGTAATTCCCGAGTAGTACCTAGTAATTCCCGAGTAATACCCAGTAATTCCCGAGTGATACCCCCCAAGTAATTCCAGTAATGCCCGTCAGAAAATTAAAGAAAATATAAAATCGTGTCTTAATTGTTGTCAAGTACAAGTCGGATTATATATTTTTTTCATTGCACAATTCGGATTTCCCCTGCTGATCTTTCATTTTTTAATTGTTCCCAATTCCCATGTTTTGATGACTTTTTTTTGCCCATCACTGATTATTATTGTGCAATAATTGTTCTCTCACTTCCGAATAATTCCTGTAATACCCATAGTAATGCTCGAGTAATACCTCCCTTTCCCGTGTAATGCCCAATGATTCGTCACTGATTCCTCTAATGCCCGAGTAATACGCCAGTAACACCTGTTATACACCAGTAATACCTGTAATGCCCAAGTAATACCCCTAATTCCAAAATAATACCCGAGTAACGCCACTAATTCCCGACTAAAACCTGAGTAATGCCACTAATACCCACGACATGTACACCAAAATTCCCCAGTGGTTTCCCCCTCGGATATTGATGAGTATGAATATTTGTACGCGAATAACTGCAGATCAGTGCTCATGCGGTACTCATGTGCCAGGAGACACTACGCAACCTGAGCTTGAACCGAGCATCTTATGTGCTCATTCGTTGCTCATGCGGAATGAATTGTCTAGTGAATACGCACCTTAATATCCTGGAGTTTTGATTGAGTGCTCCACAATTCAGGTATTTCGTCGAAATATCAATTAAAAAAAATCATAGAAATCATAGACCTAGAACGCCAATGCTGTAATAGTTATTTATGCAACGAGTGCAAAAAGTAAGTGTTGTCTAACTCAGCCTTACGGCCTCGTCGGACAATTTCACGTCTAGGGCAATAAACAATTTTTGCACGAGTTGCATACAACATTTTTTCTATGTTCACGCAAAAAGCAAAAAATGATTTATTGAGGTGTAGCACTAGGTGTAAGAAAATAGAAAGCGCAATTTGAATAATCAATCATTACTATCGATTTGCATTGATATCACTATAATCTATTTTTCCATTAATAATATTCATTTTAAAACTCTCAATTCTGTAATTGTCAGAATTAATTTTTGATCAAAATCGTAGTAGCCGTGAGCAATAAAAACTGTATTGCACTAGTGCAATAAAGAACTTCTTTTTCCAATAAATATAGTTCTATAAAGTTTTGCTTTTTGCATGAATGTAGAAAAAATAAAAACGAGCCCTAATTGTACTCATGAGCACGCCTAGTAACAAGGCTGCCATGTCAGGGGGGGTTTGAATGAAATTATATGGCCTGATGTATTTATATGGTGAAAGAAGAAATATACCGTTCTGCATAAAGAGATTTAAAAACACTTGTAGTGGGTAGTAAAAATTTAGCTGATATGGACAAAAATTTGTATGCACTGTGACCATTTTGTCTCGGAAGGATTTCTTATTTTGACTATGTTTTTGCAATATTAGGTATTGTATGATATTTTGAAATCTAATAATATTATTTGTAATAGACTTTTAACTAACTCATGACAATGCAATTTAAAATATACTATAACTCACTATTTCCGCTGATGCCCGCAGGGCTGGCATCACGATCATTATAATTTTCATTTCAAAAAGTCTCTAAAATGAAAACGATAATATGCCCCACGAAAACATCCAATGGATAAGTCAGATTTATCATCTGTTGAGCAGTTTATTCTCAGACACGCGATCTTACTTGCCTGCAATTGATTAGGAATAAAACCAATAATTTTTAGATTAAATAACGGAGATAGTCGAAGTGATTTTAGAATTGTGGGAATTCCCATTTGCGTAATTCTGTATCAAGTATCACAATGTACAGTTTGAATCAGTGTAGGAGTAGTAGGAATCGAATAAACTAATATATCTAATATACAATACACACCATTTGGTTAATTCTTCGACTATTATTTAAACTACTTGTTCAATTACATACATTAGGGTTCAGTAAGGAGATCATCAAAAAAAGATCACTCCCAGTGGAGATACCAATATGGGGATTCAACCAGATCCTAAACCTATCATTATCATAATGAATGATAGTAGAAATTCAAGTGACCTGGAAGATGAGTTGAGGACAATACCAAAAATGACGAATATCAAAGGCTGATAATCCAGTCTGATTTACTTTCTGTAAAGAGAAAAATCTTGGTGCATGGGGATCAACATGGTATGGGATTTACTAGTTCCAAAAACTATTACCTATAAAAATATCTATGTGGTGAATGACTAGATCAAACCCGACATTGAACTTTCCAAATTAACAGAAAACATTTTATTTTTCATTTCAATAAATAAATGAAACGAAAGTAATACAAAATATAAAACAACAAAAAAAATAATTGGCGCTTCGGGATGACTTGGTCGATTCCAGTGGCGCATTTGCTTTTTCAGTTGCAGGAAAACCCGGAAAAACCTGCAGCACCACATCATCTGAAGATCCCGATCTGCCAATGTCCCCTCTCTCATAAAATAAAATGTAGGGCGTCTCCAAAGGCTCCAATAAATTCAAGACATCGTCAGAACATTCAGTGACACAACTATCATCAAACTTAAACCAGTCCATTTTTTGAAAATATATTTCAGGAAATATTGCATTATGGTAAAGATGGCATAGTAATTGTGATGTTCAATTCAAATAACGTAAGAAATAGTACCAAATGATTCAGGGTCAGGTAGCTCAATGGTTAAGGCCGCCGCGTTCAAAGCCATTGATGCTGCTGGTCGTGTAGGTTCAAATCCTATCGACTACAAATTTTTATTATGATGACCCGAGAAAGTGCTAGGAATCGCACGTTAAAAGGTAAGACCTCGTTAATCCTTGGCTCGCACAAGTTTCGATTTTTGAGGGCTGCCGTTCGTAAGGGGACGACAGCTAGTTAACGGAAAAAAATAATATCAACAACAACAATTCTGTTTATATTAATGAAAGTAATGTCAATACTTAAGAAACAGACAGCCCAATCTCCAATACAGACTCGGAAACTATATTGAATAAAACATTTCATTGTGAAAATTCCAGTGGCAGTCCTTCAAATACATACAAAGCATTGTCTTTTTTAGATCAGAACAAAATATTGACTGTATATCAATGATATTACTAAATATTCGATCGTTACGTAACAAAACTGATGAGTTATTAAAGTGATACTTTCTCAAAGAAAAATCGTCCGGGAAGTAGGTACTTCCCGGACGGTTGCCGAAAAAAGTTTATTACTAAAATTTCAGGAACATTAAAAACATTATTTTGTTTTCAAACCATAAGATCTGATATTATGTCTACATAGTTTCAACTAAAGCTTAAAAAAAAATACATTTCCGATGATTTTAGAAAAATATTACATATTGTATTTTCACATATTTTGATTTTATTCTGAGTGACTTTTGCCAATAGATATAAGGCGCTTCATTTTTGACAAAAAAATTATCACTTATTAATTCCATTAAATCAATAGGAACTAACAAAATTATAGCGACTATTTCATTTATACATGGCTGCACCTATGAAATTACGTGGTTGGAGTCACATGACATACAATATGAGCGGATATTCAAGTAAACACGATAATTTAGGTAAACACGCGGATACTTACGTAAACAAACAAACAAAGAAAAGTGTCAAGTTTGACATAACTCAAAATTGAAATGTCTCGTTTTCGGTTATTTTCTACTACGGAAATTAGTGGAAATGTCAGTTAACCCATCCCAAAAAACACCAAAAAGGAGTCTGTCTGGAGAGAATTTATGTCTTTTTTGAAGCGTATATGAACTTGAATATGAATGATTTCACGCTGTTCATGAAATGGCCCCTCTAAATATCACTCGACCATGACAAATAGAGACTATTATTTTCTTTGATTCATCTCGAGTAACTCGTATTTTGAGACAATTCAATTCGACCATACGAACAATAATAATCAGAGAATAACTCCCTCCAGCTAAAGCTGTCGGGAGTTATTCTGATTATTAATGTTCATATGATCTCATTTAATTGTCAAAATACAAAGTACTCTCGATAGAATTATGAAAAAAATAATAGTCGGCTATTTGTCATGGTCTTGTGATATTACCTACGATAATCTCCCGTCGCTATAAGCAACGTAAACAAAAAGGAGCTTTTTAATTGGTTGAAAATAAATTTATGAAATTTTCAGTGTAAATTTGATACTATTGGTCGATTCAAAATGTTCTCTCATGACGATTGGCTGAAAGGATCGTATAAAAAATAATCGTTTGTATACTTCAAGGTTCTCGAGTTATTGATGTAATTTAAAAAAAGCGCGCGTTTTTGAAAGTTCGATTTGCACACGCTGAGGCGTGCTTTAAATCGGGAAAAAGTGGCACCAATTGAAAAAAATTATATGAAATGTATGTCATACTATTGACAGCAAAGCATTTAAGTTACGTTTTGCTTGGAGGCACTTTTGCGTCGATCGCAGAGGGATAGAGTAGCGCGGCCATCATCGCAAAGCACTGCATTGAACACATGCACGCCCATAATGCGCATTCGTCGTACCCCGGACTATAGTTCGTAATATATCCAGTGATAAGGCACTCAGCACGAGCATTCGCGCAACACCTGAATGAGAATTTCACATATTGGTAGAACTGTATGTTTTGTAATTGTCCCGTTTCTCTTTGAGCGATCATTTTTCCCTAGTACATAATAATGTAATGTAATGAATAATTTCGATAAAACTGGAAATACCATCTCTAAACACTTTCCCACAAAGTGAAAAAATATGAGGCAACTACTTCCCTAATGGACATTAAATTATTTCGTACGTCCATTTGTGCAACAGACATAATTGCATGCGTAATGAATAAATTGAAGGGTGGGCGTAAACTCCTCACCAACCGCTCGGGTCAGATAATCCGTAAGGTATTCACCTCACCAAAACTGAGGGTCGTTGTATCAATACTGTAGGTATTCCCCAAATTTCCTCCTAATTTATAATTTGAGCTGACAACCAAAAATAAATATAAAAGAAAAAGAAAATCTAAATTGAATACATACATTTTGCGAGGGGTAATTTTTTACTCTGATCTAACTAGAACGAACTAACCCTACGTAGTAATTTGAGTGCGTGGAAATTGAGTACCGACATATATTTTGCAACGAGTAATTATTTGGTCTGATCTAATTAGAACGAACAACCTTACGTAGGCACTTCAGTGCATGAAAATTGAACACAAATTCGAATTAGGTGTACAAAACAAGAATATTTCAGGGTGGAGGTAAATATATTTGGTGAGGAGATTACATATAGGATTATCGTACACCCTTGCTTTTACATGTAGGAAAGGGTTTTTGGTGAGGAGAATCAATTGAATAATATCCCACACAACACACGATATCCTATGGACGTCCAATACATGTCCAATTCATTGTTGTCTTGGATATGCGATGGATATCCATAGGATATCTCTATTTGTAGAAATAGATTATAGATTCAGTTCTTATTTTGCGTCCTGTGGTGTCGAATGTCGAAAAGTGCGTGTTCAACCGTTTCAACGGTTTGTAGTATTAAGTTCTTTGTTTAGATTTTTCATTTGAATTGAGGTAAGATTGTTTTCGGAAAAACTAATCAGTCCATATTCGCTATGATTTTAGAAAAAGTTATTCAATCTGTACCTACATGTGAAAAAGTTCTAACCTAAAAATTAAAAAAATATTCGACCACATATTCGATATTTCTTCAATAATTTCTATCGTTACAGGAAGATAAAATATGCCAAGGAACGTGTACTCAATAAAATTTACAAAAAAACAAAGAAGAGCTGGAGACAATTGTAAGTATACCTATAGCGGAAGTAACCCCAATATATACTCAGGGGTAATATAATAAGTGGTATGATTATTACCGATAATTTTTTGGAATATTAATGAATTGCAATCCCAAAGCTGAAAATACAACGAGTCCGCAAAATTATAGGTTTTTAATCATACCACGAATTATATTTAGGACGACAATATATCGATTTGAAATTAAGAAAAATCGTGTCACCTGGTAATTGATGCTTTACTTCTAGCCGTATTCATCGGAATACTCTTTTCCACGGCCTCATCTATGATACTAATGGACATTTGTCCCCAACGATCGCTCCTATTGATAAATAAAGATGACTAATCAAAACACATAAATTTGACGTTTATAATTTAAATCAATATTTTCATAGTAAAACAAAAACTAAGCAGGTTTATCACCGTGAAAATACAGCGACAAGCTATATTTTCACTGTAGTTCCGATTGTATTGGTTGAATTTCATAATTTGAAATCCACTGATTCGTTGTTAAGCAAGGAAATATATTGTCGATGAAGTACGAAATGTCAAAATAGATGCTAATAGAACTACACTCTACCAAACATTTATAATCTTTGTGCTAGAAGTATATCTGTCTGAAAAATACCAGTTTAAGGCTGCTGTGAGTATTCATCATTTGAATTTTGACCGGACATAACTTTTTTCAAGTTACAGAAATTTCAAAAATAGGTGCTACATCATATGATTTCACAAAAGAATGACTCTCATCAATATTCACAAATGGTTTTAGCTTCGCAGTTCAGTTGGCAAGGAGCGAAAGGGAGATTGAAGGTAGCAGAACCTCAGCTTGTTAAGGAATATTATTGAAAGTTATATAATTATTTTTTTTTAATACTTTTAGAAGCTGCCAAAGTCAACACAATATCAGATAATAGAAAATCTTTAGAATAAGCTAATATAAGGCTTGGTTGAGGAGACCAAATGAGAGGTAGAGATATATCTGGTCTCCAGAGGAAGCCGATGCTAGTATTTTGTTCTTACTATGATGTTTTTCTTCCAAAAGGAAGTTACCTACCAAAGAATGCATATTTTATATAAAATTATCTTTGTGTTTTACTCATGAATATAAGTTTATTGAGACATTTTTTGGATGTTTGATTTTGTCTCTAGACTTCAATCTATCATAGAATTATTAATGCATTCAAACTGAATGTTTTCTTATGCAGAATTTACGGCGTCCAGGTTGGTGGCCTGAGAACGTCCATCGTACGTCCATAACATAAAAACTGGACGTCCATAGGATATCCAAAATATCCTGAATGGATATCCATCATCCAATGGATGTCCAGGTATTGTATCTTCATCATAACGTTCTCTCAGCAAATGTTATTTTAACAACAATGTAATTGTTTTATTGTTTCTTGGTGCATATCGACGAAGGCGTAGAAGAGGCATACATTTTTTTTTAAATATTTCTCACTAAATTCTGACTTTTAAGTAGCATAGTTGATGGAATCAGTCACAGAAAACGTTCATTTCATTGATGTAAGGACCGCATCTCTTACATTAGATATCCATCAGGGAGATCGCATGAATTGGGAAGCAGACTCTTCAAAAGCAGTTTCACACAGCAAGGATGGAAATTATGGAAATATTTCTTCTGTGCTACTAACGTTACCGCAGAAGAAATATTTAGATATTTCATCAGATTTGGTTCAATGTTCAACGTGGCTTTATAATAATATAATAATAATAATAGATTTTATTGACAGTCTTCAAAATACAAATAGACTTAAAAATACGTATATAAATATAAAATGACTGCCAAAAGGCAGAGTTCAGTTTAGTTGGAGGTTACACGAAGTTACCTCCAAAAAGCCTGCTCTTCCACTCAACCTGGCTTTAGCCAGGGAAGTAGTTGTTTTCTCTTAGATATTACAGATAAATCACATTTTTGAATATGAATGGAAAATGTTCCTCTTTTCAACATGAACACCTCCCAAGAGGTTATTTTGAACGAAGGAGAACTAAAGTATGTCTTTCAGCCGCAGATTTGCCAATTCTGAAATCATATTTGATAACAGAATGGTAACATTCACGCTCTTGAGATTGAGTAGTATATTCTGTAACAAGGTTAGGTTAGGTTATATGGCCCTTCTAGGCCTTCGTACATATCTACTCATCGAGTCACTCGCAACAAAAGTTAGCAGCCTTTTAACCAGAGATCAGCGACATGTTATTATTTTGGGTATCCTGCTGACAGAAAACGCTGCGGTTGGCGATCGCCGCTGGCGGTTATCACAGCTAGCGATTATCGCTTTGCGTCCATCGCAATAATCGCTCCAATCAAACGGTACCTTTAAATTTCTTATGAATTGAAAAAAATTCTCAATAACTATTTTAATTAATATTTAAATTGCTGAAATGACCATAAGAAAATATGTAAAAAATATGTAAATATCTATGTATAAACCCAAGATGTTATCTCACAAAATCTGAATATCTGTTCAAGGTTTCACAAAAAACCGTTGGAATTGAAGTGGCCAGAATTTTATAATTTTTTCAAATTCAGCAAAATCGAGCGCTGAATGTTCATTTTAATGGAGAAATAATTTGATGTAAGTACCTACTTTTTTGAGTGCTTCTCAGATATGTTTTTATCAAAAGAGTGAAAAAAAAGCTGAGATACATTGAAGAGCCAATAAGCAAGTCAATATTTGACCTTGTTCCGATATTTTTCCGGTAGTGATAATGCCCACTGATGATTTTTCAACAACCTAATCATTAAACGGATATTACTTACGTGCATAACACACTGATAAAATTCCAAATATTGTCACAAAACTGCTAAAGAATCCAGTTTCACCCATGTCTAATGCTACTTCCACAACAACTGAACACAAATTAGTGAAACATTATTATTATAAACAAGTTTACGAGTCGTTTTCTTGATGACCCATCTGATCTTTCGGTCAATCCGCTGTAATCGTGAATATCGAGCCAGCCTTGGGAATACCAGTGTCTGTGCACAACTTGCTTAGTGGGAAATTACTGTATGAAGGTACAATTATAAAATTAGTGACGTATTAAAATATAATATCTTTCGAGTTAACTGGTCAGCAAGAGAATGGAACGTTCTGATTTACGATAGGCGGAGTGACCACAAAATGATATGGAAATGTTTTATAAATTCGATATAATCGGTTTTCTTTCTTTTACAAGCTTTAACTTGCTTTTCTTTGTCTGTCAGTGGTTTTTGGATACGTTCTTAGAACCGATGACAATACAAAATCAAAGAATTACCCCCTTGCCCCACACCAAAGGAGAGATAGAGAAGGCGTAAGAATTCGTAAAAATATGCAACGGTCTGAGGTGTGGAAGCGTACGTCGAAAAAACACATGATTGATAGGTAGGTATTACCCCAATAAATACAATGCTACTTCTTCGAGTATTTTTTATTATCAAAAAAGTGCTCCAGGATAATTTTGTTTTTGTTTCATCGTAATAACAAGAATGGAATTTGAAAATTGATTATGTTTGAAATATCATTTTAATACAATTTATTTCATTCGAATTTATGTTTTTGTTGCACACTGTATTGTACAGCTGAATACTACTTAATAATACCTTTTATTTCAGGGATCACGAAATTATCTTTCGCCAGCGAACCATCAGACGCATTTTGCTGGGTCTTGACACCAACAAAGCTAATGGATCTGACGGAATTCCTACGATAGTCCTCAAAAAATGTGCTCCTGAACTAACACCAGTTTTTTACAAGTTATTCAACCTCTCTTATAATTCAGTGATATTTCCGTCCAACTGGAAAATTGCAAGGCTACAACCAGTCCCTAAAAAAGGGAAAAAGAACCTACCTATCAGCAACTACAGATCTATCGCACTACTATCTGTTATTTCGAAGGTCATATAGAAAGCTATCAACATCGAGCTCATAAAATATCTAGAACGCTCAGGAATTATCAATTATCGGCAATATGGTTTCCGGCACCAGATATCAACCGGTGACCTGCTTGCTTATGTCTCACATATTTGGCAACAATCTATCGAAAAATATGGTAAAACTCTGGCCGTTGCACTAGACATCTCCAAGGCATTGTCACCCAGGACTCATAGCCAAACTTCCATCTTATGACTTGCCTCCCCAGTTGTGTCCTTGCTATCTATCTCTCAGACCGATCTCTCCATGTAGTGGTCCATGGAGTATCATCTGATACTCAACCAATAAATGCTGGTGTTCCGCAGGGATCCATTCTAGCACCAACACTGTTCCTTCTTCACATCAATGATTTGCAGATGATAGTTCCCTTTTTCGACGTGTTGAAGGGGCTCGTTAAGGGTGAAACCTGCCCGGCAAAATACTCCCTGCTATAGGTCTTATTTACTGGTATCCAGAGAGTCGATTCATGTTGAAATTTCCGATTATATCCCCATTTAGTCTGATAAGGATAAGTTCGCAGTTAAACGATCTTTCGGTCGTGCTTAAGGGGTGGTTCAAGGGTGAAATCGGCCTCGGCTCAATACTTATGGTATAGAAAGTGTCTCATATAATACACTAGTAGCAAAGATGAGCTCTTCAAAGATTTTTTTAAATTCGAGGTTTATTACCCAGAGAACAAAACACAATTTTTATAGCCAACTACTAATTCGTGGCTTTTATAGCCAACTACTAATTCGTGGCTGAGATATTTTTCAGACTGCATCACTCGTTAAAATAAATAAATCCATCCACGACGTATCCCGCTATCCACCAAACGCATAGCTAGCCATGTATTTCTACCAACTCATGGTTGGCCATGTTTTTCGAAGACGACCGTTGGCGGTTGGGCTTGCTCCGGCATCGAAGTGGTAGTCACTCCCGAAGTCCCGAAGTCATTGCTGGAACTCATGGCTGCCTTCACGCTGATAACTTTTTATGTTATTCGAAAACTGTCAATGAGAGTGCAAAAAAATACATTGCAGTAAAAACAATTGACATGAAACTATAATAGAAAGGATATATATTATAAATCAATAAAAATGTATAGATTATCCCGAATTAATTACTACTGAAGTTTCACTTGCAAGAACTGATTATGTACATATTCTTATAACAATGTACATATACGTACAAGTGAAACTTCCGTAATAATTAATTCAGGATAATCTGTACATTTTTATTGATAATTGGTATAAATCATTTCTATTATAGTTAAAAGTATATTTTTCTTTACTGAAATGTACTTTTTTGCACACTCATTGATAGTTTTCGAATAACATAAAAAGTTTCACTTCTGAACTGTTTTTTTTTGTGGATTCAATTCTACTTACGTAGAACTGTTATTTCAATCTCTTCCTCAGAAATAATTTTTAGAATGACACAGAGATATATCAATGGTAGAGATAATGTGATGTGTGTCCATCCATGAATAAATTACGAGAAGATGAATTTCATAGCTAGTCAGCAACAGTAAAAAAATATTTGCATATATTCATAAAACAAGTCTTGGTTCATCCACCATTCTCGCCATTTCCTTAAGGCCCATTGGGGAAGTTAGGTTAGGTTTGAACCAAATGCTAAGATATGAATTTTAAACAAAAAAAGGTCTTATAGCGCCAAATTTCCGCTAAGGCAGCCCAACGTAGGAAAAGCAGGAAAATTCTAACCTCGAAAAAGTGTCTTTACTCAGTGAATGAGACCGATTTTTCAAAAACGAGATCACTAGGGCAAATAAGTTTTCTTAGCTGAATTCAAATTACATAGTATGAGCTTTAAAACTGATAAGAGACTGCATGAGATACTGCGTGGATTTTCTGTATACTTCCTTCGAAAAATTATACCTACGAGAAGTCCCAAAAGTTGCAGGAATTCATAGAAGTGTCCGGTTGATGTAAAAATGTATTCCACATTTATAGCCAGAATTCTGAAAGTTCAAGTGGAAGAATATGCTATGAACTATCAATACTTTCGAATGGTTCCATAAATTCTTTGGAATATGTGTCTTGAATGTTTCTTCAAAAGTGTCTGCATTTAATTGAAAACTGTTATAACTTGGTGGTAACGCTTTGTCTGATTTTCAAAAGTGAAAAACTAATAATTAGCTTGAATGAATAAGACTTCATATACCTATGTTGAAACATATAGGATTTTCTACTTAAGAAATATATATTTGATTTCTGATCCTTTCTTGCGCCCCTCGTATAAAAAATAGTGCCGTTTGATATAAAATCATAATATTTTGAAAATTCCTATTGGTCCAAAATATATTTAACTGTCCCACTAATCTAGAGACTCACTGTATAATTTTGCATGTGTTGCAAAGTGTTCTGTGATTGGATTTGAAATCAATCATTATATTCCATTGGCTCATTGTGTATTTGCTACTTTTTTAAATTCAGTGATTCATTTTAGAAAAACATTTTTTCATCCAGATTTAGAATTGAGGTAAATTGAATAAATTATTCTAAAAACTTTATTCACATATTTCTGCGATTTCAACCTTCCACAGTCTGAATATGAATGTGCAATAGGGAAATTGAATTAGTTTGCCCCAATAAGTTTTATGTATTTAAATGTTGCCTGGGAAATGTGTATAAGTTTTGTTTACACGGCCGAGTGAACGACAGTGACTATAGTGATGAGTTTTTATGTATATAAACTTCAAGGATGAATAAATATCTGTCATTTGCGTCATTTACCTAATTTTCTTCTCATTAAAATAGAATAGAAACAAACAGATTCTAAATCACGATTTTTTCGGACACTTCCGAGGTTCAACATGTGTGGTTTTGAACGATCCTCAGAGTAATAACAGACAATAGAGACACAGCTTAATTAAGCTGTGATAGAGATGCCTTCTCCATCCTTGTCTTGATGTCTTGAAGTAGACATAACTTTGTTTGTTCACAAGCGAGAGCCTTAAACATGTTAAGTCCGTATCCATTTGGGTAGTTTCGTGTATGCCCGCTTATTTCATTCGGATCAAGTTGTCATTCTTCGTTTCTATTAGGGTCCTTCCCACAGACCTCATAAAAGAAATAGACATCGCTTCGCTTGGTATATCTTGGCATTTGAATGAAAATGTCCCCAATCACCATGGCCGCCATCTTTGAACATTTTACGCTGGTACAACTGATACGATATCGTATACACTCTTCTAATGATCGAAACAACGCGAGATAGAAAATTATTTTTGGTTTTGACAGCTTTACAGCCTGTTTGGTAAAAGAGCAGGGTCGGCCTCGGAAATAATAAATAATGAATAAAGGACTAAAAATTGCGTTATTTGGATAAAAAATGTTCAACATACTGAATCTAGAAATAAAAAGACTAAAAAAATTATTTGTACAGATTACAATTCGTTTCATCTATTGAACTCATGTATTAAGTGTACATATAATTTAGTTCAAATTTTCACTTCACTGATTCTTAAATAAAATCAATTTGCTGAATATTTTTCTACGAAAGCGTAGAAGGGCCACAAAAAAATTGTTTTCCGACTTAGATCTCTGAATTCCGACTTGCATCTCGGAATTTCGACTTGCAATTCGGAATTCCGACTTGCATCTCGGAATTCCGACTTGCATCTCGGAATTCCGACTTGCATCTCGAAATTCCGACTTGCATCTCGGAATTCCGACTTGCATCTCGGAATTCAGACTTGAATCTCGGAATTCCGACTTGTATCTCGGAATTCCGACTTAGATCTCGGAATTTTTATTTATATAGGCGATACGCCATCTGACGGGGCATTTGAAATTTCAACAAAGCAGATAGATTTGTAAACAAACTATTCTCGCTATATTTCGATGGGGTTTGGTTTTGTTCTGTTTTTCCCTTAATAATAGGGATTTTAAAAACTTGGTGAACATATTAACAATATTTATTTTAGTCTTTCTGGACGTAAATCAAAAGGAGATAAAAACTAGGTGTCATCTGTGTCACATTATTTGGGGTTCAAGAAGAGGTGAATTTGGCTTAAGAATTGGCAAACAAAAATCAAAATTGAAAAAAATCAGCCCCAGCATGCGGATATGTTCTGTATTCTGTATTTCACAAAACAAGATTATAAAGGTTCTATAACATGGTGTAATAAAAGTTATATTGAGATGAATGCACGTAAAAAATTTCAGGAAATGACTGATCAGGTTTAAAGGAAACTGTAATACTAATACCTTCTCTCAATTTCTACAATATGAGTCACAATATTTTTAGTAGCAGAGCGAAGAGACTTGAGTAGGAATGTATTAAAAACAGCTTTGGATGTAACTTTTCTTCATGTTATATGTTATACTACGTCGAATTTGTCTGCAACTTTCAGGAAAATGTCCTGTCGTGTTGCTTTCATGAAAATTGCAACAACCCAGAATTAGAAATTTAGAAGAGTGCAGTGAAGAAAGTATATAGGCAACAAGATAAACTGATTGCTCCAGTAGCTTTATGAAATGTTACAATCTCAACTGAATGCCACTGTGGTAGCTGCTGGAGTATATATTGAACAAGCAAATCAAACAATTTTCATTTCTTAGTGGTAAACTACAGTGGCCCTCAGTAAGCATATCGGTGGATATTGTAACTAAAGCTTGTGCCATTGCCAATTTATCATCATGAATTTTAGCCAATAGGTTCATGAATAGCTAGCTGCCCGCCAACTATGATTTCGTTATTTCACTATTAAATGAGATTTGCACTTTTTCTGATTCATTGTAAATTTTTCATGGAAAAAAAATTGAGTATATTAATGATTTTAAATTATTTATTTTCTCATATTTCATGCAGCATATGCTCAAAAAAGTTTTTTTTCAACGTTTTTATTTACATTCTACAATATTCATAGTCTGTCATATATTTAACATCAATTGTGTAAATTGAATCATCAACAGACGCATAAATTACAAAATCTCACTCTTCCAGATTCAGTAATGCCATTCCTACTTGAATTTGGGCATAATACGTATGCTTTTTCTTCCATCCCATCGGTTGGCCCACGTCAACAAATTTTAAAATTTTTAGACATTCCATATTAATTGGTTTTGATTTACCTGCAACAATTTTTTGTAAGAAAAATAAAAGATGGAAATGAAAAATTTTACCTATAAATAAGGGGCACTTGATTTTCTAAAACTTTTGAAGAAATGCAATTGTCTATAATTACTACATCTAGAGAATACCCAATCCATGGATTAGTAGAGATGAAATAATAAAAGATTTCTTCCACAAAATTTTCTTTTATTTGGGTGTATATTAGTTCTATGCTTCCTTAAATTATGTGTGGTGCAGCGTGCAGCAGTTATATAGGGCACTGGTAGCACAATGCATAAATGTCAACTAATTTGGTAGATTCACACAAAATCAAGTGGTTATATCATTAATCTTTTCCTTCTCTCACGTTAACGTGAAGCAATATTAGAACCAAGTTGTATATTTAAAATATTGTACAACGGAGAGTCGATTACTGGAATAAAAAAGCATTACTTACAAAAAAATAATATTCGAGAAACAACTATATCAATGTTCATACTTCACTCATTTTAAATTCAGTAAAAGGTCCTTTATAACAGAAGCCAGATGTTTCACGTTCAAACTAGTTGGAAAACTTTTGAAACTAATGTTTATGGAGAAAATGAATAATAAATCACGGACGAAATGAGAAAAACAATGTAAAACAAGAGTGAGGTTATGTTTTATCTGCCTTGTCTGAAGTGTCAAATCAAAATTCCGAGATGCAAGTCGAAATTCCGATATCCAAGTCGGAATTCCGATATCTAAGTCGGAATTCCGAGATGCAAGTCGGAATTCCGAGATGCAAGTCGGAATTCCGAGATGCAAGTCGGAATTCCGAGATGCGATCCGGAATTCCGAGATGCAAGTCGAAATTCCGAGATGCAAGTCGGAATTCCGAGATCCAAGTCGGAATTCCGAGATGCAAGTCGGAGTTCCGAGATGCAAGTCGGAATTCCGAGATCCAAGTCGGAATTCCGAGATCCAAGTCGGAATTCCGAGATACAAGTCAGAATTCCGAGATCTAAGTCGGAAAAATCTTTAAAATAAAAATAAAATTTTTTGTGGCCCTTCTACGCTTTCGTATTTTTCTGATGTTCAACCCAGTTATTTCATTATTGATTTTGGAACATATACTATTTATTCTTATAGAACCATACATTTTTATTATATTTTCAATTAAATTTTTTTTATGGTTTACGTCTTCTAGGGAATAATCAAAAACATGTTCATCCTGAAATAAATGAGCATCTTCCATAAAATATGGAATTTCTTTTAACAAAATTTTAATAAAATTATCATCTCTTGGCAGTAGATTTCCACATAATTTAAATGTCAGTTGAATTTTTTTCTCGATTTTATTACAAATTGTTCTCACATCTCTTGAACAATACAACAAACCTCCCTTATTTTTGAAATCAACAAAGTGCATTGTTATATCTAATTCATCAAAGTGTTCTAAATATAATGATCTTAAGCATATTAAGCACTTAATTTTCCTTTCCAATTTTGAAGTCTAAACATGCAAACAAGAAATTAACCAATCTGTGAAAATCATAGACCTCATTTCTTTTATCTTGCACTGACCCTGAATTTTCAGTGGTGCCAACGTAAATTGTATAAACATGGCTGCGCCCATGGCAGGGGACAAAAATAATTTGACATGTTATATCTATTTCTTTTATGAGGTCTGTGGTCCTTCCTCAGAGTAATAAAAGACAATAGAGATGCCTTCTCCATCCTTGTTTTGAAGTCAACATAACTTTGTTTGTTTACAAGCGAGGACCTTATACATGTTAAGTCCGTATTCATTCGGATAATTTCGTGTATGCCCGCTCATTTCATTCGAATCAAGTTGTCATTTTTCGTTTGTATTATGGCCCTTCTTTCTCTAAATGTAAACAACAAACTGTCCATAACATTTCACCACCCGTCACCCCCCTCGCCCAGAAATTGTATAGAAAAGGATAGTTCATGTTCACTTCAAAACAGGTATTTGTATAGATATAGGCAGGTCATCTCCATGTCTTTTATTACTCTGAGGGTCCTTCGTACTCTAAATGTAAACAAACTACCGATAACATTTCACCCGTCATCCCCCTCGCCCGCAAATTGTATGGAAAAGGATAGTTCGTGTTCACTTCAAAACAGGTATTTGTGTATAGGTATAGGCATCTGTCTTTAATTACTCTGAGGAATGATCAAACGAACTTAACTGTGATGTTCGATCGTAATTGTATGTTCGCATTTACGGGTAGTAGGCTTGCCTTGCTACTCACAGTGTACCAAAGAGAAGAAGAGTAATGTACCTATAACTTCTCTATTCGCGAAATGTGTTCCCGTCAGGTGGCGCCGAAAATTTGGGCGCGAAACAATATAATGGTAATCAGCTGCTAAACTCCATAAGAGACCATAGTGTTTAATTAGAGAGAGAGAGAGAGAGAGATGCATACAGGGACAGAGACTTTAGTTATTACTATATTACTATTACTAGGAAGTAGGAATACTGGACAATAATTAGGTACTGTAGTGCAGCGTTGCCAGAAGTGATACATTGTACCACATGTGGTACATTTTAGGCGTTGAAAGTACAGTGGTACTACATCCTCGAAAATAGTCGAAAAGTGGTACAATTGTATAATTTCAAAGTCATGATACTCAAGTCTATGTCAACTGTCAAAGTCAGATTGGATTAGTTTTGTTCATTTGGGTCTGTACAGCTGCTCTAAGCTATAGTGAATAGTCCTTGGCTCTCAGGTTATGTCGATGGCGATCTCTTTATCTCTCTCTAATTCAATTGTCTTTCTCTTTTGAAAATAGCTGCCCAGCAGATCAGAATCACTGACCCATATCAACAACAATATCAAGAAAATATAGTTTAGAATTTGAAAATAAAAAAACTCCATTTTAGAAACGTAATACATTTTATGAAACTATGAGGCTTTGGAGCTAGTCAGAGCAAATACATAATGTATACTTCATTTGCAAGCTAATTTAACATAAATTCAGTGACAATGCATTATGGAAAGTTTCTAAGGGAAAAAACAAAATGGCGGATCCAGAACGACGGACCATAATTTCAAATCTTGTCCGTCGTTCTGGATCCGCCATTTTGTTTTTTCCCTTAGAAACTTTCCATAATGCATTGTCACCGAATTTATGTTAAATTAGCTTGCAAATGAAGTATTATAATTTGGAATACGGAACAGTTGTTTTTCCCGCAAGAGGGCGCCAAAATAGAAAGTTAGGTAGCAAAATTTGACATGGCTGAATTCCTTATGAAATTACCTTTTTAATGATGTGTCACACTTAGTACTTTCCCTATTCAAATTGATTGGGTGATAGCGACCAAGGGGTGGGGGGAGAGGTATGACAGTTGAGGTTATGATAGGAAGATGTCCCCCTTGGATTAAAAATCGACGTGTTTTTGCATTTTCTTCACAACACATGCGTTTTGAAGATATTCGGTCTGTTTCGTTTTCGGTGCCCCACCCTGTATAACTAAATACATGTAGCGATCAGATAGAACTTTACATATGAAAATATAAATAACACTTTAAATATGTACAATAAGATAATTAAATAAAGAACAAAATAGAAAAAAAATGATTTACACTTCAATAAAAACAGGCAAAGCCCTCTTATATTTTCACAGTGAATAAATATATACAGTGTAATTCCAATATTTGCATATTTTGTAGATCCTACTGGAAAAATATAATATAATATAATATAATACTTAAAATATCACATATCCTTGTGTTATAAATATGTCAAAATTCTTGTTGGCATTTCTTAAGCATCGATTGAGCATGGACCCACAATCACTCGAATTGGAATGAGCCTTATTGCAATAAGCTTTGCATTGACAGGAAGTTTCTCCCGCATGAATCCCCAATTTACTCACTATTAGTGAGCTTTTGAACAAAATTTGCAGGGAATCCTTCACTGCACTCGAATTAGTGAGTCTTGGAACAAACTTTGCGTTGAATGATTTTCTCTTGCATGAATCTCATGAATCCACAAATCACGCAAATCAGAGTGAGCCTTGGAAAAACTTTGCATTAGAAAGGATTTTATTTTCTCTTGCATGAATACTCTCATGTACCTACAAATCACTCGAATTAGTGAGCCGAAATTGAAACGGATTTTTGCTCCCGCATGAATTCTCAAATTACTCGAATTAGTGAGCCTTGGAACAAACTTTGCATTGAATGATTTTCTCTTGCATGAATCTCATGAATCCACAAATCACGCAAATCAGAGTGAGCCTTGGAAAAACTTTGCATTAGAAAGGATTTTATTTTCTCTTGCATGAATACTCTCATGTACCTACAAATCACTCGAATTAGTGAGCCGAAATTGAAACGGATTTTTGCTCCCGCATGAATTCTCAAATTACTCGAATTAGTGAGCCTTGGAACAAACTTTGCATTGAATGATTTTCTCTTGCATGAATCTCCTCATGAATCCACAAATCACGCAAATCAGTGAGCCTTGGAACAAATTTTGCATCAGAAGGGAATTTCTCTTGCATAAATCCTCTCATGGACCCACAAATCACTCAAAATACAGTGAGCTTTGGAACAAAATTTGCATTGAAAGGGATTTTCTCTTGAATCATGGATTTTCAATTCACTTTCTCAACTGAAAAACATCTTGTAAAAAATGCTCAATATCTAATTCCTGTCCTGTGAAATAGTCTGCAAATATATCCCCTGTATCACCAGTTTTTATGTAGGTGTTATCTGAATACATATTTTGGGATAAAGAGTGATCATTTCTTTCTGTGTTAATGAAAGTCCAAAAGTTTTTAATGTGATGTATATTATTCAATATTTGGTAATGTATCACACATCTTGCCGAACCTGGCTATGAATCCTCTTCCCATGTACCCTCAAATTAATCGTGTTAGAGAAGCCTTTAAAACAAATTTGGCACTGAAATGGTTTTGCACTAGTGTGAATTCTCTCATGAACTTTCAATTGACCCATTCGAAGGAAAGATTTTGCACAGATTTTGCAATTAAATGGTTTCTCTCCTGTATGAGTTCCCTGATGGACCTTCAAACCGCCCGAGTTGAAGAAAGCTTTAGAACAAATTTTGCACAGATATGGTTTTTCACCAGTGTGAACCTTCATATGACTTTTTAATTTACTTGTGTGACTGAAAGATTTTGAACACATTTTGCAATAAAATGGCTTTTCCCCAGTGTGACATCTTTCGTGCACCCTCAAATCACTCGAATTCGTGTACGCCTTGGGACACAATTTGCACTGAAATGGTTTCTCACCGGTGTGACACCTCGTATGAACTGTCAAATTACCTTTTTGACTGAACGACTTTGAACAGATTATGCAATGAAATGGCTTTTTTTTGATGTGAATCCTCTCATGGACCAACAAATCATTGGAAGTAGAGTAAGCATTGGAACAAACTTTGCAATGGAAGGGATTTTCTCCCGCATGAATCCTCTCATGGACGCACAAATCACTCAAATTAGAATGAACCTTGGAACAAACTTTACATTGAAAGAGATTTTCTCCTTCATGAACCCTCTCATGGATCCACAATTCATTCGAGTTAGAGTGATTCTTGGAACAAATTTTGCATTGAAAGGAATTTTCTCCTGCGTGAATCCTTTCATATTGTATTTTCAATTCACTTCCGCAACTGAAAACTTTTGAGCACACCATCCGGCATTCTTCAGAAAGAGTATTCTCAAGAGGCTCTGAACACACTTCATCTTTGACTTCAAATTGCTGTAATCCAGAATCTGAAAAAATGATTTGATTTGTTATACTTAGGATAGGATAATACGAAAAGGACAAGGAAAACAACTATATTCTCAAAAAAGAATAAGTAAGTCCAACAATATGTGTATAGAGCTGAGCAATTATTAATAATAGTAAAAAATAGTAAACCACCCTTAAAACTCTATCCGTTGATAAAACAATAATTATTATTGTTCTATTGCCAAAACTATATCTATGAATATTAAAGCACAAGAAGATTTAGTCACCTACTTAAAGACATAAGTATTAAAGAGATACAATTACACTGCTACTGTGATTCGTCTCTATCGGCCTTCGGTGCTTGTACTTCTCTTCCTAAGTTAGAATTATGTGGTGTGCTTTTGTTACCTCGATTATATCACAAAATTCTCTCAACACTTTTACTGGAAATTTCCTAAGTCATACTCTGGACAGGTCCTAAAATAGTTCTCTGTTAGATCAAATAGTCCCCCGCACGATGGACAACTTTTGTCGCAAATAGAGTTTCTAAAATTCTGGAAATTACCATAAATGCTTAATGGCAACATGTTGATTAATTCGAAAATCCAGCTGACCACATATCACGAGGACTAAATCCATCTTTGATGGAATGTGACATGTGATGGAATGGACCAAAATTCCTGTTAGATGTTAACATCAACTTTAGTAAAAACACGTCAATTGAAACTACTAGGTACATCTCTCCCAGATCAAAGATCGATTATATCACATATTCAAATAAATTCAGAACCATTTTCACAATTTTTACAATTTTTATTGCATACTGTATTAGATTTTTTAACAATTGTAAACCCACATCAGAAAAACGAAGTGGTCCACTAACTGTTTTGGAATTAGAATCATCTCTAATGGTAATGAGTTTTTTTGGAAAAGGTGGCCATAGAATATTTGAATAGATTGCAACACGCCCTAAATGGATGACTTCATCTGAAAATCTTAACCAAAATATGGTAGTGTTGCTAAAAACAGACACCTTGTTTCTATAAAAAAAACCCAACCCTGAGGTCCTTCGAACATTACGCAACCTTTCAGTGGGTATAACAGAGAACACTTGTACATTCTCTATTTGAGTGCAATAAAACCTCTGCATTCAGTACAGATCAACTCAAAGCAGGTTTGGGCATGCCTTCAGAGCCTCAATGAACTGGCAAAACACAACAAGGTAACACCTATGTGGGTGCCTGGAAGGTAATGAAAGAGCAGACCAACTTGCAAGTCGAGCATCTGAATTACTAGTCACAGGTTCAGAACCAGTGTTTGGCATTAGCAAAACCTGATGCGGAAACCTAATAGATGAGTGGAAGAAAACAAAAAAACACCAAACATATTGGGAGCAAATCAACATAGCGCAGCTGTGGTGAGGCACTTAAGCCATACTTTGACGGCTGACACTATCAACCTAAACAGATCTAAGATACGCACAATTACCAGCTTTCTAACTGGACATTGCGGCCTTAGGAAACACCTGCACACTATGGCAATAAACAGAGAAACAGTGGAGTGCAGACTTTGTGGTGACGAGGAGGAAACAGCCTCTCACATCATATTCGAATGCAACAAGCTGCACAATAAGCGCTATAGAATATTTGGACAGACCAACCTAAAAATAAGCATGAATCTGAAATACCTAGTGAATAAACTACTAAACCTGGTAAAAGATACAGGCCTATTAAACTAGGAACAACTAACGACAGAATAATACAATAGACCCTAACTGGTCTCAGTGTTAAGGAACACCCTCACGGGTAAATCCTGCATATGGCTTGCCAGCTTCAAACCAACCAACCAACCAACATGACAAAAAGCAACAATCCCAATATCAAACCTTAGGGAACAACCGAGTTATTAACAAACAACTCTGATTGACAGTTATCATTTTATAAATGCAACTAGGTTTTCATCAACTTCTGCTTCTGCTAAGTCCGTGTAAATGGTATCAATTTAAAAATTGTATATTTCTCTTGAGACATACTTTACTCAATAAAAACACAAATATTTGTTGTGGTTGATTTTTCATTTACGAACCCATGTTGTTCCTCTATGAGAACTGTAGTAACGTGACAATTTACTTTTTTATGTATTATTTTCTCAAATATTTTTGAAGATGGTAAAATAGTAATTGGTCTATAGTGTGTTATTTGATTGGTTTTACCAGATTTAGGAATGAGAATTATTCGCTCAACTTTGTAACATTCAAGAAACTTATTAGACTGTTGTAGTGGTGAAGATAGTAAGTCAGCATATGTTCTGAAGAAGCTGAAATTTCATTTAAATACTCAGTGAAGGAATAAAATGTAAAAGGCCAAGAAAATCTGAAATATTCACTTGATTTTTACTCACCAATTTCACATTTGATATCTTCGTAACAATTATCTGTGTCTTCCTCACTTTTAATAGTAATGTTACATTTAGTTAATAATTTATTGGAACATTCGGAATGATATAAACCATCTGGGTCTAATTTCAGTTTCTTATCATCCAATGTTGTTTCATTGAGCTCTAGGTAGCCGTCGGTAGCGTTTTTGTGATCTGTCACTGTTTCACAAGTAGGACACTCATCATGGGTGCCATATTCATTGAAATTATTGATTTGGCACGGCTCATGTTTCACTGTAACTGTTTGAGGGGCTTCATTGAAATTATTGCTGTCGATGTTTCTCTTAATTTTCTCGACTACAAATTTATCAGTTTCCATTATTAAATTGAAGATTTGGACTTGGAATCAGTGCTGCCGCCGGGCACTAATCAAAAGTATCACAACGTATCAAAATCCGCGCATTTTACTCCCAAAACTTTGAAAATCCTCAGAAAATCCTCCCAATATTTTTCCAGAAACTGACACAATGGACAATGGTTATGATTGTTATGAATAAAATGATATGGATGTCTTTAAAAAAATGAATAATGGTACTAATCTTCTAAAAAAACGTAATCGTAATGAAGTGAAGTGTCAAGTGTCACCTGTCAGTATAACTACTAATATTGTCTAATCTAATATACCGCCCAAAACTAAAAAGTGAACGGCAGGGACGGCGAATATTTTTTCTTTTTAAAGGAAATAAAATAATCCTTCAGAGTTTTCTCATGGATAGTTAACTTGAATTTACATGGAGAAGAAAATTCAGCATCAGAAAAATTCGTGTAGGTACATTATTTTGTCTAAGAATGAAAGGTTTTTGGTGGTATCACAGAATATATACTCTGTGGTGGTATAAAGTAGGTAAAAATTACTTAACTATATAGTTATTTATTATACAAGGGAAAGAATAATTGGTATTAGATTTTAGCGCGAAGCGGAGGAAGACAACACAACCTCGAGCTAAAATCTAATCTTTTTTTCGTGTATAACTGTATAATACACTATTTTTTCTGTGACAGGAAAAACGACAATTTATTCAAATATCTACCTTTACCTATATATATATATATATATATATATATGTGAAGAATTGCTTCTGACATCTACAGTCAAATAGCGGAAACTTAATTTGGATCGAACCCTAGACCAAAGACAGATGATCATCTGCTACATTGACAGGCCGACAACTGTTTAGTTATACTGACCAACCTAAGGTTCCATACAGTTTCTAGGGCGTTAGGAGGAACGCAAAGACAGTATAAAGGTGATACAGATATAGGTGAAGAGAAAGAGTTTTCGATTTAATTCAATGTCCTTTGAATGTTTCAATAAATATTTGATATAGGTAGATTGTGAAGATCAAGACGTTCCGAAAATGATGGGTGCTTTTTGATTCTGCTGACAACAGTCCTCACAGTTGGCATATTGAAGAAACCTAGACATCGTCGCTATAAAATCAATGAACATAAATCTAAATAGAGATTGTTTATGGTGAAAAATAAAGTTCGTAGCTTCAAAAATGATAAACAGGTCTTTGAAATACACCCAAAAATGAGTCTAGTTTTTACTGTGATTTGGGTAATGAATCCATATTGAAAGTTTCTCAGGATACAGATTATATTTGCAAATCCTCTTCTGTTGTAGCATTTTTCATTTTATATTTTTTTATTCAGTTATGGGGTAGTAGCATATTAAGCAGCCATCAATGGAGATCCTATATGGTTGGAAATAACAAAAATTAAGTGTCCAAAGGTCAATGCTACTTACTTTATAAAAATATAATAACTGCAATATAGACACTGTGAACCTATTCCATGTATTCGTTCGACTTCTGAATTTATTTTGAAAGTAAACTAAAACTTACCTGTGAAAGGTTCAACTATGTTTTTTTCCCCACAAACATACAGCATTTCCATACCATTGTAGCTTTTACACAACACAGTAAAGTCGAGAGTCGAGGTATCAATTGAGTCACTTTTTTCGAATTACACTATAATTATTATCACCAACACACAAAAATAAAAATAAACTACAACCATCAGTACCAAATAACGAGAACGAACGCCAATGGATCCTTTTGTTAGGGCCAAAGCACATTGTTGTTGTCATGAAATTAAGGTTGACGACCGCGAATTTTGAACTGAGCCAATCTCAAATTATTGTTTCAGAACGTAACCAATGGCTATTCACTTTCCCAATATCCAATCAGAGTTTGGGGCTCAAAACGAGCGCATGCGCCTTAAAAACTCATCTAAATGAAAAGGCCTATTACTCCGCAGCGTTGAAAATACTCACAAAAGGAGTAAATACTCACAAAAGGAGTAATTACTCACAAAACGGCAGCACTGCTTGGAATGTATGGGGGAATAGTACTAACTACTAGTACAGTACTTAACTATTGTCCCCGTGGCCAGTGCCAGTGCCCATTATTCCAGATTCCTAGATAAGATAACAAGATAACTAGAGTCCCCTGTCCCCAGGTTTGCCAACTCTTCAGGAGCTAACTATTTGTACCAGCTATTCCAAGCCATATTTTCTCGATACCTACATGGTTTTGAAATAATTTAAAAAATTTACAGTGAGCCAGCCAAGTTATCTTCATATTTGGGAATACTTTCGTGAATTCATTGTAATGTGCAACTGTAAACTTTTGAAATATTTCAAAAACATGTATCGAGAAAATATGGCTCTAATCATCAGATTTTGGCTGCCAATTTCGTACGTGTTTATGCGGTATTAATACATATATGGTTTATGCTAGACGCCGGTTCTACACATTGGTGCCAACAGCATTTTGTCCTATGTGTGTATGAAAGAAATAGAGTTGGCGCCAACGTTGAACGACGTTAACCCTCGTGTTTGGAGTCAAGTTGGTCCAAACGTTGGCTCTAACATTGGCCCCAGTCTGTAGAACCGGCTATCCGGCATTCTGGCGATACTGAAATATGATTCCTCTACGGCTTGAGCGTTGAATGAGTAAAACTAGTGTTTATAAGTTGGCAATGGAGAGGTTAGCATTAGGTTACGACCCCTGTCGGGAAATATTTGAACTTGTCGAGCAAGTTCTTGCACGTGCTAATCAGCTGTTTATTGTTTGTATTCATCTACTACAATTTAACCTGTGAATATCACAGTTATTATTTACTTCGATATTTTGATAACAATTCAATCTAACACTTGAGGGGTATAAAAAACCACTCGAAGGGATTACAAAAATAAGTAAAACACCATCAAATTGAACGAATCTATAAATGACGATAATTTCATATTTTTACATAAACATATGTAAACAAAAGGTTTATTCGTTTGCATCGAGGTGTAGCACTTTTCTACATCTTATGTAATTTACACTCGATTTTAATATTCGTTTGAAAATTAATTTGACACATTCCTTTGTTTTATCTGCACTCAGATACACTCGATTCACCTGAACAAATACAACAATTTTCCCATCGATAGTATAGTAGCGACACCATCGGTCGATTTACTTGGCGCATAGTTCACTTGTCATTTGTCAATTGACACGATTGAAGGTTGAGTACAAAAAAATTTTTTTCGATTGCAGTCCAAAAAGTTTGTATAATGGAAAGTGGTGTATTTAGCGAAATTAAAAATGAAGTTGAATTTAATGATTTCAATGAAGCGTTTCTAACCGATGCAATGGAAAATGAGCCACACACAATTGGTGTTTTCATCAAATGCGAAAGATTTAACAGTTCAAGTGGAAACACCGACTTTGTGGATCATAAAGATACTATCCCCAACTGTCAAGAACAAAGTAAAGAAAAAAATGTTATAAATTCCAAAATTTCGGGCAATTCATCAATTAATGAATGTAACGCCGAAAAAATGAAGAGGGATGATGACTTTGTTTTTCGTCATAAAGATATTGACAGTGAAAGTGTTGAGAAAAAAAAATCAAGTGAGCTTTTTAGTTTTTGTGAGATGTGTATCAAAAGTTTTGCTACTGACACATATTTCTCCAAAACTAAAAGTAATGAATTCCAATGCAGCTGTCAAGAGCAAAATGAGGTATTCTATAATGAAGATGAGGATTTGACTGTAGATGTGAAACCATCTTCTCTTGGCAATACTACAGGTAACATTCCAATTACTTATCTCAAACGGAATAATGTATTTCTTTGTTTTTCATAATAATAATAATAAATGCTATTTATTGAACTAAGGAGCAATTTATAATTCAAAACATTGACCGAGGTCCTACAGCCTTTCAATGTACACAGGTATATATACAAAAAAATATATATCTTCAGTTCAATGGCACTATAAACTGGCTGCTATTTGTAGTTTTTCTAGTGCAGTGTGTTCTGGGTGTTTGTGAATATTTCCAGTCTGAGGAAGTTTTGTTATTGCGAGCTTCTGGATCACTTCCAAATTTTAAGGTTTTTTTAATGAATCTTATTGCAAGTGCTTCCAGTTTGGTGGCCATACTTTGACTTTGACAGATTCATATAATAGTTCATTTGAGGGATTGTGAACAGGATTGTTAGGGTGTCTAATTTTTGTAATCTTCCTTAGTGCTGTGGTATACAATCTGTATCATCTTTCTGACCCTGTTCTTGATTTAGAGAAATAAGTTGTCCATATTCCAGCCGAGGGCAACAGATAAGTGTGTACATTTTGCTTCTAGTTGCTAAATTCATTCCTTGTTTCCTAGATGAGAGGAATCGGAAATATGATGCTCTTGTAATTGTGTTTCACTTCTTAATCTTTAGATGTTGGTTGAAATTCAATTTATTATCCAGAGTGATTCCCAAATAATTTACAGTCATTCTAGGTTTTAGGGTGTGTTGCATTAGGGATATTTTGGGTGATGCCGCCATTGTGTTGTGGTTGAATATGATGAATGGTGATTTTAGAGGCACATGATTGGGGACCATATATTCTACGTCTTTATAGGAATTGTTGGGTTTTTGATAAAAAGCGGAAAGTTTTCGAGACGAATTCAATTAATATACTCAATGAGCAATCAAAGAAAAACAAGAGAAAAATCATGAATAGTGAATAGTTTTCTAGAGAGCTGTTGAGCACTATCACAAACACACGTCATCCTTATATAACTTAATTTTTCAAATAAAAATACTCCTATTCACATGAACTTGCAAGGACTGATGCTGAACAAGTAGTAGTTGATATTCTTGGAATGTACTGACCAGGCTACTTGTTTTAACATCTGAATTGTTCGTTTAGGAAAAACATTTTGTATGGCGCTACAGGCAATTCTTGATACAGTCACTTCTTTGCATCATTGACATGAACTATGTAGTTTGAAATTCTAAATATATACTTTGTTTCAATTTGAATACTTTCTAGCTTACGTCTAAGAATAGTAACATTTTGTAATGTTCAGAGAATTTTCTCCAACTGTATTATTTATGACTTTTAATAAAACTATTTTGAGAGAACTGTTTCTACATTCATAACCCATGAAAAGAAACAAAATTATTGAGAAATCAGCTATAATGTTTTTTTTTTTAAGTTATTGACAGATGCTCATTTGGTTGGCTTTCAATGAATCCACTAACTTATTTTATGTTTTGGAAAAATGACCAAAAATATAAAAACAGTTCAAGCAATTCGGTGATAATGATGACTAACAGAGTTTTTCTGAACTTGGCCAGTCAATGTAAACAATTTAGTTATTATTGCTACAAATATATTATTTATATAAAAAAAATACATTTGAATTAAAAATCGTTCTGGAGATATGTCAATGATACGTGAAAAAATTATAATCTGTCTAGCACAGTGCACTTACATAACCAATATGAAAACTCTTCAGATGGTGTTGTTAATCTTTTTGCAGAACATTTTTCTTCTGAGCTCACTTTTCATGAGGAAGTACGTATCGTTGGCTTAGTGCAAGAAGTCACCGTCTTAACTATTTAACATAATCATGATTTTTAATTAGCAATGTTTGAAATTATTAACTATTCAAGTTATAGTCTTTCAGATTATGGAACGGGTACAATTATGTCAATATGACAACATATTATTATATAGTTGATGACTTCTGTATTAAAAACAGGGTATTGCAAGAGTGACATTTAACTCATTCTATAAATTTTTGATAGTTATTGACTTCTTGCGAGGAGGAAGTAACTCGTTCATTAGGTGTACATCATAATATTTTCATTACTTCCTTACTCATTATGTCCCGAGCATTAGACCACTTAGCCATTACAGATTTACGATTGAAACGTTTACATGAAAAATTTACGCTAATCAAAATAGTCAAATCGCATATCATGCCCCTTCAATAGTTTTTTATCGAATAACCTGGCCCCTAACACTTTTCTTATTGTTTTTCATTAAAAGTAATTAGTAATTAGGTGTACAAAAAATGACTAGTTATTTCCCCCTTGACTTCTTGTTTTAGAGAGGATTGCACCCACTCACAAATACCCAAACTTTGACTTGGGAAAGCAAAAGTCTAATAGCTCCAAGGCAATATGGATTTGTTGCTGATAAATCAGCTTCGAATTTACTCATACAGATTTTTGTTTAGGCTTTTGATAGGTCAACCTAGATTTGCTGCTTACCATACTATCTTATTGGGTTTTTACATACGAATTTTGCAATGGATACAGATTTTCTTATCTGGTAGAAGCCATGTAGGCTTCTAGTGTTCCTCAAGGATCCCACTGTGGACCTCTGCTATTCAAATTATTTATTAATGACCTTGTTTCAGTCAAATATAGTAAGATATTCACTTTTGCTGATGTAAAAATAGTCAAAAAAATTTTTGTACAAATAACAAACTTTATAAGAAGTATTGGAATCCCAGGCCCTAGAATGAATCACCTTGTTTTGCATGACTAGAAAACCAACAATCGGGTCAATTCTGTTTCTCATTAGCAAGATTGTTAACATAGCAAGAAAATTTTCACAGCAAAATATATCTCAATGTTGTACACAAGTATTGAAAAAATATCGGTTGCTGCCACATCATCCCCTGCCAATAAAGCAATGTAGATATCAAGCCTTCTACAAAATTGAGATATATTTTGCTGTGAAAATTGTCTTGCTATCGTAACAATCTTGCTAATGAGAAACAGAATTGATCCGAATATATCAATTAATAGGAAGTCAGTGATGAAGGACTTAGGAATTATGTTTGATTGTGAATTGAATTCAAATCACCTAATGCCTAATGAGTATATTGTAGCTAAATTACTCAAGATGTTGGGGTTCATTAACAGATTTTGCAAGAAATTCAGTTTGAATACTCTCAAGTTGTTATATTCTTCATTGGTGAGGTCATTCCTGGAATACACATCTATAATCTGGTGACCATATTATGAGATACATAAAAACTAAATTGAAGATGTACAAAATACTTTCCTCAGGATTTATGCTTACAAGCGGTGTCTAAGATAGGGAGAATATTCATACAATATTATAAGAAATCAGATAAATTTATTATCTCTAGAAAATAGGAGAATTATTATAGACATCTGTTTTTAAGCAAAATTTTATTCTGCAACCACTGTGAGGAGATTTTATCTTTAATTGATTTGAGTGTCAATAGACAGACTAGAGCCAGTTCTGATATATTCAAAATACCATTTCACCCAACAAATTATGATGTTTTTTTCTCTCTACTGTCATTTTTTGATGTTTAGAAATGAAAATACGTTTCAACAAGTTGATATATTTATCAACCCTACAAATGCTGTGACTGAGTCACATAATTTCCTATAATGCTGCTGTTGCTCTATTTTTATATTGTAATGTTTTATTATAATTGTTAATAGTATTGTATTATTATATTTGATTATTTTTAAATTTAAGATTTTATACATTTATTACAACAAATTTTCATTGGAATTACGTGTTGAATTAATGAACGAACAAAATAAATCACAATGTTGATTGAATTTTGTATTTGTTTTAGTTTCCAGATTGCAGCTAATGAAAGTGCAAGAAGAAACAATGTCAGGGAATGAAGATAACTTTGAACTAGCCTCATCTGCAAAACCTCAAAAAAATTATGAGAGGACACTTTCCAGCAACCCACTAGCAAAGGTCCCAGAGTCTTGTCCTTTGGTAAAACATCAAGGAAATAAGCCATTCCTTTGTAAAATCTGCTCAAAATCTTTCAGACATTCCTATAATTTGAAGATCCATCAGAGGATTCATATCGGAGAAAATCCATTCCATTGCAATTTCTGCTCTAAATCTTTTGGTCGGAAGGGTTCTCTGATCGTTCACGAGAAAACGCATACAGGAGAAAAACCGTACTGTAAAATATGCTCGAAATCTTTCGCTTACTCTGGTGCGTTAACGATTCATGAGAGGATTCACACAGGAGAAAAATCATTTTATTGCATAATTTGTTCCAAGGCTTTCAATAATTCCACAAATTTGAGGGTCCATGAGAGGATTCATACGGGAGAAATTCATACGGGAATAAAACCATTGCAATGCAAAACTTGTTTTAAGACTTTTAATTATTCTAGTCATTTGACGAGTCATGAAAGGATTCATACGGGAGAAAAACCGTTTATTTGTAAAATATGCTCAAAATCTTTTAGCCAGAAATGTACTTTAAATAATCATAAGAAAGTCCATACAGGAGAAACATCTGTTTATGGCAATACTTGCTCCAAGGCTTTCACCAATTCTGGCCATTTGAAGATCCAGGAAAGGATTCTTACAGGAGAAAAACCACTCCAATGCAAAACTTGTTTGAAGACTTTTAATTATTCAAGTCATTTGACGAGTCATGAAAGAATGCATACGGGCGAAAAACCATTTATTTGTAAAACATGCTCAAAATCTTTTGGGTACAAAAGATCTTTAAGAGTTCATGAGAAGATTCATTTAGGAGAAAAACCCTATAGTTGCAAAATATGCCCAAAATCTTTTTGTAGAAAGAGTTCTTTGATTCTTCACGAGAAAGTCCATATAGAAGAAAAACATATTGCAAAATCTGAAACTGTTTCAGTTGTACCTGCAACATAAAGGACCTCATAAGAGAACGAACCCGTTTTTTGCCCTCTAGTCTTTGATTGTTGGTTATATATAGAGGAAAAATGGCTACTTGAAATCTGTAACACTTGCCATTTATACTGGAGAAAATAACATTTCTTGTAAAGAAAAGCTCATAGAGGAGAAATTGCCACCTAAAATCTGTGACTCACCGTTTAAAGAACTGGGACATTAACATTCCTTGATTCTTTCAGGATTGGTCCTACAGGGGTTAAATGAAGTCTTTTAAAGGAATGTTTTAGATTGGTTTGAATTTTCAGAAAAGAAACCTACAGGAAAAAATTTGCAAAAACCAACAGAAGCTTCTTACACAACAAAAACTGTTTAAAATTTGAGTTAATCTTCCAGTCGTCCCTACCAGGTAGGGTATAAGGGGATTTTTAAAAGAGAAAAATTATTTTAATACAAATTCTTTGGATAAAAGGTTATTTAAATGGTAGTGAAAAGCAAAACTCAAAATCTTCCAGTCGGGCAGCTTGCCCTGTGTTGACAGATATTTAATCAATACCCAACTATTTTTCCCTGTACTACTTGCAAGTAGTTACGAGTCTATAGGAGTCTGGTTTGTAGGATTATGTGTTGGGGTTTTTACTTCTCCGAGTGCCTCATGACAGTAGGACAATCCAACTTTCAATCTAGAACTTATGAAATGAATATAACAAAGAAAGTCCATTGACATACTTAGTATATTTATTATCAACATACAATTAAAGAAATGTCAAATTTTGTGTTTCTTTTATTGATCAACAAAGAAAGTCATTGACATAGTATACCAGGAGTTAACGGAAAGTGGATCGCCCCTATTACTTTTTTGGTTTTGCAGATATTGAAATGAAATTTGGAGGATCTGTATGAGACATAAAACTGTATTTTTTGACAAGTGACTTAGCTTCATGCAACTTCCGGTGTCACAGAAAGTGATGTAAAGTTTTGATTTTAAATGAGACATCCGGTATATTTTCCCTTTTTTGTCTCCATGTGACATTCTGAATACAACCATGTATCACTTGTTACCCTTTGTAACCAAAACATTTTTCCAATTCAAAATTTAATTTTTAATCTAGAGGGCTTTAGATACCTTCAAATTATTAATTTTAGTCCTAAAGTAGGTATTGGGAAAAATACTTTACGGTTTTCAGTTAAAATGCATCTGTTGTGTAAAATTTGCTTTTCAAATTATTACCACTATTTCATTTTCAAAAGGCAACATAGTGGCTGAAAGAATCAAAAAAAAAAATTGGAGGATTTGTATATGACTTGAAACTGCATTTTTAAACAAGCAACTCAGCTTCAACAAGTTCTAACATTTTTGTAGAATATTGTTTTCAGTAGAAATATTTCTGCTATGTAGGTACTATTCAATTTTAGAATTTATATTACTAATTTTTTCAAATTGCAATTTTGTGCCACAACAAACCCATAGTGCCCATAGTCTTATATGCGGGTTGATTCTAATCATCCATATATCAGTTGATTATTAAATTATATTCTAATTATTACCAGTTGATAAACACTTTATTAACTACATGTTGTGATATATAGGTATATTCTTATTAGAACAAAGACAGAGTAATCATCTTTGAAGTATGAGGTAAATTCTTAACATTTTAATTACCTATATCAAATATCTTCTGCAAAGAATGGTGATTATTTAGTGACATTGGAAAGTTCTAGTAGTGATACTGTCCAGCGATATAAAGAAAAAATCAAAGCCATAATAGCCCTGATGATCCTCTACCCACTGCAGATTGAGGATTTGGATGAGAAGTACTACCTATTTCCCAAAGTTACTCAATTTCATATCATACACCTATTTACACATTGCATTTCAAACTTGACACTGATGTGGATCTACCACAAGTATTTACCTATAACGCTTTATTGTTATTTCTTGGATAATAAAGCAGTTTGATTTGATTTGGTAAGTATGACTTCTTAAAAGAAGCAATTACTTGTGGACATTACAAAGTTCTGGTCTTGAAACTGTGCAGGTTTGAGTCAAAATCAGATTCATAAGTTCTGTTTCTCCATAACACAGTTCATCATACCAGAATCCATGCTTGCCTGAAATTGACAATTTGGAAGTGTTTCCAGACTAACTCATTTGACATAATTTCAGGTGTGATTGTGAACACTCTATCCATAGTTAAACTGATATTTCTGGCAAGCCCAATATAAAACTATTAATTTCGCTATAGATCAAGTGTTCATAATCGCTCCATAGTTCTGAATCATGATTAAACGAAAGCCAAATTTTTTCAACTTCATGTCAATATTCTACTCTTACCTCACTGTTAAGAGCTTTTTGAAATTTTCCAGTGGTGATACCACTATATACCACTTAGAATGATCCACATTTAAAATATGTTCAATATAATCTTTATTTCAAAACAAAACTCATAATAACAAAATAACACAGCAAAAATGACTCGGCGCTCCACTCCAGGATGGCCTATCATGATACAGTGGTGCATTTGAATTTAGAGCTGCAGATAAAACACTATAACTCATTCGTGAAACTCTTCTCTTCTATTAAAAAAGCATGTAGGTCTCCAGTCACTTCAATTTATCCAAGGCATCTGATGAGGTTACTGCCCCACAACTATTATTACAGTCCAACCAGCTCATTCTGTCTTTGCCAAGGTGTATCTTTGTAGGGTAATGGGCGTAATGGCCCGTGGCCCGTAGCCCGTATCAACTTCAAATTCTTCACAACCACAGTGAACGATCACGATGACTATTTCTTACAACTGCGGCTAGGTGGCGTATATTCGCCAGAATCCAGAATTGTTGAAGTTGGACACGCACACACATACACAAGTACGGTTCCATGGTTCCAAGTTACATGATTTACATATGATTTATGATTAATCAACATCAAACTACTAATTATGAACTAATGCGCATACTCGAATATGTCTACCGAAAAATTATAGGAATATTACCGATTTTCCTTGTGTCATTCTACCTCGGAGAAATAAAAGACCAATTCTACCCATACATTTTTTAGTTCAACGGCAACACTGATGTTCATGAGCTTCATAGGCGTAGTGACGATAGGGTGGTCCATTAGGTAGTTTTTTTTAAGTTTTATGTTGCTGTGTTAAGTTTAAGTGTGTTTTCTGTTTTATTTTGGTCGTCTATGCATGAAAATGTCTTTTATATTTTATATGTAATGTATATTATTTTTGAAACATGGGACCATGGGAGTGCCATTTCCTGTCAGATTTACAAAAGTTATAACTGTAATAGAAATTTCTCCAGATTTCAAGGTAAGTAACTTTTTGAGTCGCAACAGAAAAATATCTGAGAAGTATAAATCATGCATCAGTAAAAAATACTTTCTGAGAGAGTGTGGTGGACATTTTGTTTTTCATCCTCCAAATTTGTCGAGAAATTTTAATTTTTATTTAGACGAATATAGTACTGGAACCATTATGTATATATTTGTCCAACTTCACAAGTGTCATTCCATTCGACTTTTCATTTACCTGAGGAAACATTTTTACATTTTGGCAGCAAAACTTATTTGAAATATGCGACTTGAGCTTGAAATATAAAGCTCCAATGAAAACAATTTTTTAAATTCGCTCTGAAGTGACCTATGTTGATAATTTTAGATTCTCAATTTGCCCTAAATTATTCTCGGTACATCGTAATACGACCGAATATATACTCCTCGACAGTGTTTGTTGACAACTGATAGTATTAAGTGATTTTTCTTTAATTAAATTATTCGACGAGTTATTAGAATTCTACAAGTACGGTCCTGTCTGTTTCCCTACAAATATTTCTAAACCTACCCTGACTTTTACACCCGAATGGCGTTTTCAAGGATACTCCAGACTACTTCATAAAACGAGACGAGTTTACTAGCTCTAGCAGCTCTAGCTCCTAGCTGTATGTTTGTTTTTATTAGTAAGCTGTGTTTGTGTGTTTATTGAGCTGTATGCTGTATCCAAGTTTCAATCCGTAGTTAATACTACTACTGTAGATGATAGATGGTTCCAAGTCCTCCACGGTACACGGTAAAATGGGTAAATAGAAATTATATTGGAATATTGGTGGTTATAAAAAACCCTAATTGAAAATTGAAATTCCTTAATGGCTACTGGTGTATGTGGAATTGAGCAACTTCGAAGGAAGATCAACGTTAACGATTCCACAGAAGCTTTTCAAACAGATGCAGTGAAGCAAGAGCCACGCGAAAGTGATCTTTTTACTGAAGGCAGAAAATATTGCCGTTCTGGTAGCGAAACAGACTTTGTGGATGACAAAAACGCCACCGACAGCTATCAAGATCAGAAAGAAGAAAAACTTAATGTGAAGAATGAAAACCCAGAAGATTTCGGTAATTTCAAATTTTCCGAGGATTCATCAACAAGTGAATATAATGTAGTACAGATCAAAAGTGATGACGATATTGATATTTTTTACAAAGATGTCAAAAGTGAAGCTGTTGAAGAACAATCAAGAGAACTTTTTAGATTCTGTGAGGTGTGTTACGAAAGTTTTGTTAGAGAATCGGATTCTAGATTTGAATGTAGGTGTCAAGATCCAAATGGATCCCTATTTTATAATGTATCTGATGTGAAACCGTCTTCTCTTGATCTCACCACAGGTAATGTTCTAATACTTATTTATCATGTTTCTATATAGTCAGGAAAGTGATAAACCCATTCTGTTGGGTTTATAGATTCAACTAAACTAGCAATTATGAATTAATAATTAGGAATTATCATTACAGAATTAAGAAGGTGTTTATAGTCTATAGTCTTTCTAGAAAGTCTTGTTCTCCACAACCCATACCAAATATTTAATGAAATAATCAAAATAACACAAAAAATGTAACCCAAAATTTCGCCAAATCTGAGCTATTTATACCAAACCTGCCAAATTCAACAATGAAATTTGATGGCATTCTAAAATGTCACGTTCTGCTCTTTTCATCAACAAAAATTCTCTACACTTAGTTGTGTTAGTTGTTAAGTTGAAAGTTAAACTTCGAAATTATTAATAATTCTTAATTTAAATGACGGAAAAAATGTATGAACCTTCATTTACGTTCTTTTGTATTCAACATTCTTAGTTGTTAGTTTAATTCTTAGTTTAGTTGAATCTATAAACCTACCATTAACAATAGAAAATAGAATGCAATGAATATTAAGAATATAATTCTAATTGATATCCTGTTACTGCCAGAAGATAACTTTACTTACAATGTAATATATTTAGCGGCTTCCTAAAGAACTCGTAGGTTGAAGTGCTCTAGAGACATGGCCTGTAAAACCCTTTCTACAATCTACAATATATTCAGAATAATTTAGTTTCTCAATCTAATATACAGCGGATATCTTGAATGATGTCATTAATTTCATTTCAGGAGGTGATTCCTTGTCACATTTTAAGAATATAAGTTCATATAAACGTATGTCCTAACTTGCTTCGTTTCTGTGTAATTATTATTATTATATCACTCTTATTTCTCATGAGCAAGTTCTGTGTCTTCTTGTTCTTCTGGCATAAACATTTTTATGGTGTAGTGAATATTTATCCTTCTACTGCTTTCTGTATCTTCTTGTTCTTTTGGTATAAACGTTTTATATTGTAGTAAATATTTATCCTTTTACTGCTTTCTGACACAACCTTGGTCATATTTCTGTTATTAGTTGGCAAATCATGAAAAATTCATCCTAAAAGAATTTATGTTCATCTTCATACACCCTGTAATTTTCGTTGACAAGCTGTTGATAATTTTTACTAACCAATTTTTTTTTTATTCAGGGTGTTTCTGAATTCAATACAAATATTTCAAGGGCATACTCATGGGGTCAAAATAAGACTTTTTTCCCATAAACATCTGTCCGCAATCGCTTTATTTAACAAAAATGAATACTATATTTATGATTGTTCTCCATCTAAAAATGGTTCCTTGACTTTTTTTCGTACAGCGAACAGTTTTCGATTCAATACTTACTTATTTTTTGACAAAAACCGGTAGGGTATCATTATTTTGATCAAAAATATAATGGCATGTTTACAGGGACCCCACTGAATAAAATTATGAAAACCATCATGGAAAAAATTATTTTTATGTGTACTTTGCATGTACCAAAATTGAAAAAAGCCAGGTTTTAGAGATATTGAGAAAGAACTGATTTTTTTTGTTAAATTTCTACATCTTGTATCTCAGAAATATAGCGGTTGCGGTCACATGTTTATCAATAAAATGAATCTTATTTTGGCTTCAGGAATACGCCTTTGAAATATTTGTATTGAATTCAGAAACACGCTGTATAATCGTTTTTTTTTCTGTTTCAGGTAATGAACGTCCACTTGTAGTACGAGATGAAACAATATCTGGGGATGAAGTTGTCAAAGAACAGCACTTACTTGCGGAGCCTCTCATGATTTCTTCAGTGCCTCCTATGAAAAATTTCTGCAAGTTGAATATAGCGGAGAAAAAATTTCATTGTGAAATTTGTTCAAAATCTTTCACCAACAAAAGTAATTTGAAAGTTCATGAGAGGAGTCATACAGGAGAAAAACCATTTAGTTGTAAAATTTGTTCCAAGCATTTTTGTTATTCGAGTCATTTGAAAATCCACGAAAGAATTCATACAGGAGACAAACCATTTTCATGCACAATTTGTTTTAAGGCTTTCGCCAGGTCTAGTTATTTGAAGGACCATGGAAAAACGCATACAGGAGAGAAACCATTTCATTGCAAAACCTGTCCCAAGACTTTCACCACTTCCAGTAAATTGAAGGTCCACGGTAGGATGCATTCAGGAGAAAAACCATTTTCTTGCAAAATTTGTTGCAAGGCTTTCACCACTTCGAGTGACTTGAAGGTCCATGGAAGAATTCACACAGAAGAAAAACCATTTCATTGCAAAATTTGTTCAAAACCATTCAGTCACGCGAGTTCTTTGAAAGTTCATGAGAGGAGTCATGCTGGTGAAAAACCATTTCATTGCAAAATATGTTCCAAGAATTTCACTACTTCGGGTGACTTGAAGGTCCATGGGAGGATTCATACAGGAGAGAAACCATTTCATTGCAAAATTTGTTTAAAATCTTTCGCTCAAATAAGTACTCTGAAATGTCACGAGAGGAGACATACTGGTGAAAAGCCATTGAGTTGCAAAATTATTTCCAAAGCCTTCACTGATCCAAGTATCCATAAGTGGGGGAATACAGTTAGACGAACAACGTGAAGCAGTTTTCAGATGAGTTTTTGCGTGTGGAAAAAGCACTTTGCACACATGAGAGGAACAACATTTTTCCTACGAGCTTCATATCAGATGCAGCACCAATATTCAAAATGTTTATATTGTTTCCCATTATATTTGTTCAGATTAACCGGGCAATAAATTTAAACTTGCAGATTTTGATGCCTCTAGGAAGGATGGAATTTGGTAGATCCTCGCCAGAGCTGCTCATTTTGATAGAGTGTAAACGTTTTTATGATTTGATGGAAAAAAGTGCTTATGTTTGTAGATTCTTGCTGACAGAAATCGAGGAACAATCATGAGTCACAGTATATAGACTCAGGCGCTTGACAATATTTTTTTTGTTTCAAGCCAACAATATCAGAATTGCAATTGAAAAGTAAAACGGATTCTCACATTGCATATAATGGTCTACAGCTACTAAAATAAATATAAATTTTTTCTGTCCCAGTCATTTAACCTTTTAGTGGTCGCGTACCTGTCCATATGAGACCGGGTGTTCCCCTTCTTCGACGAAACTTGATTGAAAGTGTGGATAGCAGGCCATTCCTCTCAGTAGCTGTAAGGACTATCGACTATCGACTATCAATTCCTATCGACACTACAAATTTGAGGACGGTGAAGTTACTTTCCATTTTTATTCAAAATAAACCAGTGCGACTAATTACGTCATTGTTTTTTTAGGAGGCGCGATGAGTAAAATAGAATTTCCAATGTTTTCTTAGTATTATATATTTATTATTTTCTGTAACGAGGTCTTCCACCAGGCTGATGTTCCAAGTGGAATTGAAAATAACAGAATAATAAGGTTTTGTTGCTATTAGTGTAATACATAAATAAGTGTAGCATTTACCTCCATATTATATTTGGATGCAAACAAACTTCGATGGAAACAGACTATCTGGAAGATTTCCTGCCATAGTTATTCATTATAATATACAGGGTGACCCAGGGTTAAACCGCCAAACGTTCAGTATAAGTTTTTTGAAATTATTAATTATACAGGGTGACCCAGGGTTAAACCGCCAAACGTGTGTCGGTTTTTTTGAGTGAAAATCAGATGTTTTCTTCATATAAGCATGTGTCTCAATGTTCTTCGTTTTCAATATACAGGGTCTCAAAGTTTAAAAAACTTTTTTTTAATTCCAAGTACAATGAAATAAGCCTTTTATCACCACAAATAAGCATGCTAAGTTTTATCAAAATCAGCCGAAAGATTTTTGAGTTATGAATGAAAAACTGTTTTTTTTTTCAAGACTTTTGACAACCTGTATTTCGAAAACGAAGCTGGAACATGCTTATATGAAGAAAACATCTTACTTTCACCAAAAAACCCGACACACGTTTGGCGGTTTAACCCTGGGTCACCCTGTATAATTAATATTTTTTTTCCTCTTTAGTGGAAAAGTTTTAATTTTTGATTTTTGTTTTTTAAATAATGTTTTACGTTTTCGAAATGATTTTTTCAAGTATTTCTTTTACAGTAAAAAAACCTGAGTTGGACTTGGAAATGTGTGAAGATATATAGAGTGGCTTTTTTTTTAATAGTGGAATGTTGGTCTTATTTATAGTCGGCCCATCCATATACAAACACACAACTTGCATTGAAATTTGAAATTGAATGCTGTCGTATGACATAACAAATTTCGTTAAGAAAAGTTGAGCCGTTATGGAGTTATTCTTGAAAACATATTTTCTGACACTTTCACATTCATCTTAGGGTACATGTTTATTGGAACTTTTAGCATTAAAATGAAGGTAGGATTCTATCATCGGGGTTTGTCCTCTTTATTCTGGGACACCCTGTATAAACAATTTTCATTGCCATTATAAGAGCAAACATTAAAAAAGCTTACGAAATAGTCATTCATTATGAGTTCATTACGGCCTTAATTTACTAACAATCCATGGTAAATAGTTGGCAACCCTGGCATATACCCCGGGCCATCCTTGCTTGCCACAGGGCGAAGGACCTGTTGAAACTACACCAACAGAGTACCAGCTTATATCTCCTTTTTCATTAGCGTAGAGGCTCATCAGTGGCCCACCACTATCGCCTTTGCAAGAGTCCTTATCTTTCTCACCCCCTGCACAGAGCTGCGCCCCATGGAGATTGATGCCTGTTTCCCTATAGATTCGGGAACACTCGGAGTTATCTACCACAGGTACCTGAAAAGACAAAGGGGATTAGGGATGAACTGGAATTTATTAATATTTCAGTGTTTAGAAGTGACAATCCAATGTTGATTATACTCCAAAGTTACACCAAAGCAAACAACCACCCTAGGAACTATTATTTTGTATTATTAGGAAAGACATTATAATCATTGGCAGTGTATTATTCAGTAGAATAGTTTTGAATCCGCTCGGAATTAAGATTAGGGGATAGCCTAGCCAGAAGCAGAATAAACGCTACTATGGTTCTCCTATTTCACCATCATCTCGAAGGGCTGGTTGTAGATTTGAAGGTTCGGCTACGGCTTCACAAATGAGTGGACTTTCAATGATAGCCAGCAAAGGTACCAGTTTTATTTACCAAAGCAAAAATGGTGGAAAGTATTTAAACGATAGATATAATAAACACGTAAAAAATGTGCAACATAAAAATAAATAAATTAGAAAGAAAATGTTAATCATAATATAAATTCCGTCGAAAGAATGCATATACCAAACCGCTATTTTCAACACCTCGACACGTGTTTCAATCACCAAGTGAATTTCAAAGAAATTAAATGATGAATTAAGCTCATTATATTCAGAATTTGCTCTAGATTTCAAAATGTGTGATTTGAATCAGATCGTTTTCCTCAAAAATACGGATGCGGATCTCTCACTCACCCGGTATAATTGTAAGTATGGTCCTGGATACATACATATACCACACTTATAGTCTAGTTCCTAAATTGTAGATAGTGACTCATCGTACATTTTCAGATTTTTACGGGATTTGAAATTGCGGAGAGGATGTAAGAAAGTGGCAAAGTTAAACTTGATTTGAAGCCGAAGTACCTAGCTTATTTCTGTTCTTTTATTCTACCTGCTTTATATGAATTATGAACCGGTCTTTTCACCTATAGATGAGTTCCAGATAACTATCAGATAAGGATATGTGAACCTGTTTAGTTTATCCGATAGATAATTATTAGACTATTGTGAAGTGAAAAGACCGAACCTTAGACGCCTAAAACCTATTTACAGAATTCTTGTGGGCAAAAGAGACTAATCGGACTGGCCTTAATAGCAATTCATAGAGACGTCATCATCCCAACTGATGATGTTATAACCGAATTTGCCCGTAAAAAGTATAAGTTAGTAGAACTTTTTCAGTAGCAGGCTTCTTCCGTGTCAATATGTGGGTAATATAATGAACTTGAATTAACAGGCACTTTTTTTTGAAACCTCTCCCCCACTGAAAAAAAAAATCTTGGCACGGCCTTGATTTCATTACTACTTTTTTGTTGCAATATTCAGAGTTTTTTATAATAGAAAACATATTTCATACTTACGTACAACTTCATCTTCACAGGACTTTCCGTTCCGTTTTCCATTCTACCCCAACCAGCCACCATCAAGTGTTCCCCTGTGAAATTTTTCGATTGATCGAATGCAGTTTTCGGTAGACAAATTGGTTTGACGTATCCTGAAAGAACAAAATTCAAGTTATTCAAACAAAATTAGTACGAGTCGTACGAGTGCTCAATGCAAAATAAAATAATGTATGTGTATAATACACTGGGATAACCAGGCCATGATTTAACAAATGTAACATAATTTTTTTTTACAAATTGAAAAAAAAAAAATTATAATTAGAGACTCATATGGGCCCAGTTGCCCCGACTAAATTCCATGAGAGAACTGCAGCAATTGTGAGGGGTGGGGTGTCCGGGCCGTTTTCTAGATAGATTGAATGGGTTAACGTGATGTTTGCCTGAATAAGTGATCAAAATACCGTTGGCCGTTGTATAACCTATGTATTACTGAGAAATGTGGAAGTCAGTAGTACTGATTAAGAGAACTACAAAATTTATATAATTACAAGTATATTACTCAATACAAATCCATAAAAACAAATTTATCACCTTAAAATTACTTAATTAAAACTAATGAATATTTTTTAAATCACTTCACATTCATACTCGGAGGAACTTTCATGGTAATTCTCTTCACTTTCTATATATTTTCTTTTTGCATTTCTCACTTTTTGTTAACGAGAACTGTGGAAAGCAGCAGCTCCTCGTGTTGTTTTATTACAATTTTTACATCATTAACAGCATATTCAAGATCTTCAGTAGAATAAGCCAACCATGCTCCTTTATATTGGGTCTTTCTTTGGTAGTTCCGGACCATCGTCTGCAACATAACCAACCGAATTGCCTTACTTAGTTTTTTAAAATAATTTTTTCTGCTATTGGGGTAACTGGGCACTCCTATTGTAATGGCCCACCTACTTCATTTCTGAGAAAATTTCAGGGTCAGGATCACCCATGACTGGAATAACACTATAGAGGTTGAGTCATTCCAAAAACCTGATTTATGAGTAGAACTAAGAAGAAGCTTCTTCTTTTGCCTAGGCGAAAAGCTAGTGGGAACTAATGGCCATTTTTATAACCATGAATAGTAAAAAGTGTTTTTGTGTGTTTTTATTTGATGGATTTTGTTGAAAATTATACGAAATTATTGTTAAAAAATGATGTTTATTGCGGTACAAAACTTTTTCATCTCTTAGTCAACTGACATCTGTCAAAAATACAAACAATACACAGAACACAAAACAAAAAGTTGTAAAGAAAATTTGGTACAATTAACGCTTGGTGGAGGAACACGGCTATGGAAATAATCCCTAGCAACACAAGAACGATTTTATCATCGCAAGTATATGGTGCATCGTTTTTACTTTTTGCGTCGCGCGTCACGCATTCTGATTGGTGAATCGTGTCAAGAATTCGCCAATCAGAATGCGTGACGCGCGACGCGAAAAGAAAAAACGATGCATTGGGAACTCACCTTAAAGTGGAGGAACTTGGTGACACCGATTTCGATGATCCTAGCGACAAACCGAACGCCGTGTTCTCTAGACCACGACGGCATGTTTTACGAAATGTCGCAACCCAAAATGCGACGGAGCCTTGGGAGACATCCTCAGAGGACTATTAGGATACAAATTTGAAACAAACGCTATGGATCGAAATATGCCAAATGCTGTATCCAAATTTACGGAATTCCTGAAATAATTGAAAAATGTATCTCCATCCTCTCTAAGTTGGCCATATTAATTACGGAATGCTCCATCCACACATTTTGTAGAATCGCTAGAATAAATGTTCCATCTATTTGTTATACTTTTTCCAAGCAAATAGTAAATAACTATTGGATCTATTTCTCGAGCAACTTATTACTGATGACCTACAGGCGCCACTGTCTTGTAATCAAACACAACTGAAATCTAGAAAACGTCGGAAGCGTCTGCATGAAAACGAACTAAAAAACGCGACGTTATTTCACCATCGTACGTCCAGCGATACAAATCGCCTGCATAAAAGGGCTCTAAAACGGTATCCAACAATGCTCTATCAGTTCCCAATTGACAGTGTTAAGACGTACTTTGAACTATCCGACCTCGACAAGACTGTTAATGGAGCTGCAAAACAGAGCGTGCCATAGTAACGGCCCAATTGACAGCTCTCAGACGAACTTCGGCTCTACAAGGCTCTTGATGAAGCGTGCAGTAGCAACGGATATATTCAATAAGTACTCGACTGTTTCAAATGAAATTGTACCGATCGGCAGTACAAGGGGGTAAGAATGGTCGACATTATACGGCTACCTTAATAGCAGTTTCTACCATAGAATTGCATCTCAGTTCATCTAAATATTTGATCTGCAAATGTTTGGATAGGTAACCACTAATAATTCTGATCTTAACTCAAGCTTTTGCAGTTGCTGGATTGTCATGAATTATGCAAATAATTCAGCAGTAGCTTTTGCTTTTGGTTGTATTTTTTCTTTGTTTTCTATTGCTTCCAAGGCAGATATAGGATGAATACGAAAGACAGAGTTTGGATTAATTTTTTTCGATAAGTTCAATTACATACTTTTAACTCACCTGAAAAAGGTACATTTCTTGCCAACCTTAGTAAAGCAATGTCATGATACTGGTTGGTATCATATGCGTCGTATTGTTCATGAACTATAGTTTTTTCTACAGGTACATTTATTGGAGGAGGTGCACACACAGAGGCGTAACCATTGTAGACACAATCTATTTCATTACTTGTATTAAATTCTCCAAGACGGACGCTCACTCTGAAATATAAATATTGTTCAGTAATGCATGACAAGATTCATAATATCACTTCGAACTTATATACCTATTCAGTAGATAGATATCAGTCATGTTGGATGACACGAATGTCTCTAGTTTCTGGAATACACGAAGTTGTAAAATAATTTTTACGGGTTAATTTTGAATAGTTTCAAGATAATAACGTCTGCAATTCCGTGTCGACTTTATACTCCGGTTTTTTCAACTTTACTGCTCTGTGTCAGGATTAGAAGTTGGCTATCTTTAGCTTCTGTTTAAAGCTACTTAAACTGGACCAGTTCCCATGGTGGTTTTTCACAGTAGTATATAAAAATCACGACATATAAAAGCCTCTCGTATTTAACATTGTCATGTGCCATAACCAAACTCATTGATGCCACAAGTATGTCCTTTTTTAAGGTCTGGTAATGATTTAATCTTGCTGCCAAGAGATCTGTTGATCGGATTTGTTTCCTTGCAGCACATTGGCACATTTCAGTACTCGTTCTTTTTTTGCACTTGTACTTATAGCATTCATTGAGGGATTTGTTTAATTAAATAATCATCCTTCTGTGAAGACATATTTTTATTGTCATTTCACTGGGAATTTCGATATTCTGTAGTTTGTTGATTGGTAATAATATAAATATTCGACCACTTGACATCAATGTACTAGCGTATATTCAAGCGTAGGCCCTTTCGACACCAAATACCTGCGTCAGATGGCTATATTTTTAGGTTGAAGAAAAGTACAGTTCCAGATTGAATATTTATTCAAGTTTATGCACATATAGACATCTGAGTGCGTGAAAATTGAATACATACATTTTGCGAAAAGAAATTATTTAGTATACAATTGAACCAGAACGAACTAACGTTACGTAGACATTTCAGTGCGTGGAAATTAGTGCGTGGAAATTGAACACGCGCGTTTTTGAAAGTTTGATTTGCCCACGCTGAAGCGTGCTTGAAATGAATAAAAAGGGAGTTCAATTGGAAAAAAGGTGTTTTTTAGTTTCTTACGTAATATCTACAACAATAACCGCGTTCGGTACATTTACGTCGGTCTGCTCAGATGAGTCTGTAGGTATAGCTCGTTTATTGCAACCGAAGGGAAGGTGAATCTGGATTGTTCGGTTTTTTAAATCCGTTCAGTCAAAGATTTTGAAAGTTTGAGGTTATATTTATATTATGTCGATGGTTGCTACAATTAGTTGATTTTGAAAGTTCAAATCGAAATGATATGATTTCAATTTCAAACTTGAACGTAACTGACATGATTATTCTGTGGCCATACGTGACTGAAATCTGCTCAAATATGTGATCATAATACCGAAAGTGCCTAATATATCTTGAAAACAATCAACATAGATAAGCTCAAATAAATTCCGTATAGGACACAACTGCTGCGAAGGGACCCCATCATGCATCTGAGCCGCGCAGGTTGGTTCCTCGTTACATATAGGCTCGGTTATGCTCGGTTATTACTCCATTTTTGCTTTGTGTTCTTCCTGATTTTTTCTTTTTGCTCGGCTTTCAAGGGTCGTAGTAGTAATGCTGAAAATCCTGTAATCTTCTGCAATGTAGGAAGGATTTTACCAACCGACTGGTAGTTCCGAATATCAGCGCGTTCGAATTTTTAATCCCAATTCCCAGATAGCATTATATATTCATATAATATTCATGGAATATTCCAATTAGAATGATGGAATATTCTCAGAATCCACTTTGAATATATATATATTCTTTGTGGAATCTTCTATGAAGTGGCGAAATGGCACACTTTTTTCACATTCTATGAATATTCATATAGTATATTCCGAGGATAAATATATCATATTCATATGATATCTATGGAATATTGTTTAGACCATTCGAAGAATATTCTATGGATTATTGGGCGAATATTCAGAAACATCACTCGATAGAATATTGCATGCAGTGCATCCGCGACTACTTTGACACACTTCCTTTATGAGAATACCTACATTTATAGATAAAAATCCTCGAATACTAAAAACTAAAAAACTAAAAAAAAAATACTAAAAGTATTGCATTTCCAACTGTTTCTGGATAAGTATAAACGTTAAAAACTCTTCTTTTAAACAATTGTTTACAACTTTCTGATGACTTCAGGAACATCAGGAATCATAGACCTTACAATGAAACTAAAGTCAACACACTATAGTCACTCCTAACAATTAACCAAATGGATTTCAAACATGAAACTCGCCCACATTATACGTTTAATCATGGGTATGGTTTATTAACTTAATTAACTCTTTTCATTTTCACCGTTTTCGGTTTTCACCATCATATAAGATATAAACAAACACTCGTTCACAATCACTGAATCACGCCATGATTGATGCCGGATGCCGGTGATGCCGCCTACCTATGAGATTGAAAGACGACAATAAAAGGCACGGAATAAGCGCTCTTTGATTGGTCACTGTAATGGAGGAAAATTTGAATTACAAGACAGTTGAGTGCAAACTGAATTGAAAATGCTTCAATTTCAGCCAACTCTAATCTAACCTGACTAACCTTGAGTGAACAGAATAATTATTCAAATTTGATAACGATATAACGACTATTCATCCAAAATTGTTAATAACATCATAATCAAATGGTGTGGGCGCCTATTCCGTGCATTTTAGTGTATACTGCCTGAGACCTCACCCCTCCACCCGCCAAGACATAGAACAGCAGAGAGCGTCACAGAAAGAAATTTTAGTTTGTCATTGCAACAGTTTCGAATAATTCCTGCCGGTAGATGGCGAGATGGCTGAACATCTTCATCATAAGAATTCGACTTAGTTTTTTCCATACTGTATTCATTGAATCTGGAAAACTATAAAAAAAACTTCAAATTCCAAATTTATGTCGACATTTCAACTTACATTCACTAACATTTACATCCATATGGAGAAAAGAACTTATATTGCAAAAATAGTCTTACCAAATTAAAAAGTTCTATGATTACGAGTTTTGGAATATTCTTTCACGAATAATAATAGAATATCCCTGGCGGTGAAGCTAAGAATATTCCTAGTATAATATCTATGGAATTTCTTCATTAGACTCATAGGAATTATAATATATATACTTACTCTAGAATGCCAATCCCCTTTTCGTGGGACACTGAAAAGTGTTGTAAAATTCCAAATATATTTTCATCAATGCGCATGCATAACCGGTCTCCTAGCTCTGCAGCGTTCACAAATTTCAGAAAATTTTATCTTTGTAGTCGAGATTCTGTCGAAAATAATCCAACATTACTGTGAAGCCTACCCAAATTCCCGTTGACTTGTTGGGATCGTGCAACAGTGTTATCAGTTTTCAATTGTCGCAGAGGAAGGAAGGTAGTTTGCCAGAGCCGGTTTGGGTTAGTTTGGTGGTTTAGGCGATTTGTGTTCATTGTGAAATTAACCATTAACGTTATTGTGTTTATTTAGATGTGCTTTTCTTATTACTGTTGTTTACTTCAATTATTCATCGGTAGTGTGTATGTTATTGGTTTTCGGGGTTTTCTGTAGTGAAATTTTTATTTTGACAATGTTGACGTGCTTGGTTCTATGGTGTGGAAATAAAGGAAATATTTATTCCTGGAATCCATTATTTTTAGTAAATACCTACTTGAATATGAATTGTTGATGGCAAATCTAATAAATAACATAAATAGAGCAGAAATAACTCCCATCTTTGATAAATCTGAGAATTACGTTTGGCTTATATAAATCATTTTAAGCTTGACGAGAGCAAAAGGCATGACATGGCATGGTGATCCAACAACTTCACTCACAAGCTAGCTCACTCCTCTGGAACATCGCAGAAAGGTTGGCGATCTGTCTGTGTTTTATAGATATTTCCTTGAACGATGCTCTTCCGAAATATCAATCGTTCCACCATTAGCGGTCCCTTCGAGACTGACCCGTCGAGCTCCAGTCCTCAGCACATCCATATGCCGTCACTTTGGAGACATGCCGAACATCTGTTTCCCAGAATATCAGTTCCTACCTACCTTCCTTTGGTTCTCACGATGTTCTCTGAACCATACAGGATGTTTCTTTCCGTGGGAATTAGAACTTTATCAATAGTTATCTACTCAAGATATATTTTTTCATTGTTATTTTATTCGATGAATTTCTCGGATATAATCAGTTTCACAACATAGTTATGCCCACCAAAACTTTTCGTGTCTCATAGACTGCCCTGACACCAACGTATTATTAAATCGATTTTACTCAATATCATGAATCATTTAAAAATCGCACTGAATCCCACCCTGGTATGAATGAAAATAGTCCTGATCATGCGCACTAAATAATGCATCGAACTTTTTACAACACTTTCATCCCATTGAATACATTCTAGAGTAAGTATATATATTATAATTTCTATGATTAGACTTTATATATTCGGAATATTCATGGAATATTCAATAAATATACAGATATATATCTTCGAAAATGCAAGTTTAGAGAATATTCCAGGGATATCCGATGCTATCTGGGAATGTTCTATCTAACCGTGTTATATCATTAGTATATCACAGTTGATGAATCTTCAGTTACACAATCATATTAGAGATTACTCAAAATCCAAATATGCCAGGTTGTTTATAACTGCCGGAAGCTTAGCGGTCTAAGATTCAGGCCGTTTGCAACTTCACCATAGCGATAGCTGGTTCGAGCTTGGTGTACGAGAGATTTTTTCTCAAGTACTCAATATCGGAATCGGGAATCGATGAGCGACCACATGCCGTATTTTAGAGCAAGTGAATTGTGAGTTGCCTAGACGCCAATCCCGTCTAGTGCTAGCTTGGAGTGCACACCAATCTCCCGAGTTGGCGCTGTAGGTTTCATGGGTTTTCCTACAGCTAGAAAGTGAAAACGCCACCAAAAATTAGTAAGTCATTCCGGAGCGCCACGGTAATGATAATAATAGCCGTCCTCTACCCGCACAGGCTATGCCTCTGGATATTATAAAAATATCATTTTGATAGTATTGCGGTAGCAATTCGAATTGAAATAAATTCACTTCATCTGAATTTGGAGGGGAGGGATCAAATCTTAAATTGTCATTAGTAAGTAATATAGAAGTACTTACAGTTTCCATGTTTTAGGGAGATCCTTTCCTTTTATGCAATGGGCAGCAGTTAGAATATATCTTGAATTTATTAAAACACCCCCACAATAGAATCCACGCTTTTTGTCGCCTAAAAAACAGAAGAGCAATCAGTTCATATACGCGAGATGTATATTGCTTTTGATTTTTTGTAATAGTGAAATAGGAAAGTAAGAATATTTTAGTATTCCTACTGATGAAGTTAACTTGGCCATCGAAATGGATGAACGCCGAAGGCCATAAACGCATTTTACGCAAGTGATACATACAAAATTTTATGCACTACCGGTTTTATAGCGCGAATCACAAATACTGACTTGAATTACCATGGTCTACACATTTCATACAATATGTATCCCTACAATAATTCAAGAGTATCCTAGTATGAGGAATGTGGGACTATAGTAGCTCAGAGCTATATTGAAAAATCTATTTCAAATAAATTAATCATCACTGAAAAAATTGCCAATTTGCTTTTAATATGTTATAATTATGTTCACGAGGATATCCCATCTTCAACATTAGTAACTAAACCAACTGCATTTTCAATATTCAGGATTATGACTTAATTACATGTTGAAAAAAGGTCAATTGTGAAGAAATTATTATCATCTATCTTCTAACAAAAATGGTTCCATGCCTTTTTTTCGTTCGGCAAAAATGGTTTTTGATTTAACAAATGAAATGCTTGTATCCTTGCGATTCTTTGTTAGTCTCAATGATATGCATTTTGTTTTTTAAATCGAAAACTGTCTTCCGCACGAAAAAATTCAAGATACCATTTTTATAACAAGATAGAGGACGATTATAATTATAACAATTCAACTCATGTATGAAAAATCGCATATGTCATAGTGCAATTGTCACTTTGACAGCGACAAAAGTTAACTGCAACTTTTTCAGCGACAAAAAATGCATTATTGGGTTTTTCACTTATTCATTTGTTCATCAATTATCGCGGTTGCCAAAATGGATAGTTTGACATTGATGTTTCTAAATTTCTTATTCATTAAGGGCCAAGTAGCTCAGTGGTTGAGACTGTCGCGTTCAAAACCATTGACTGCTGGTCGACTAGGTTCGACTTTTGAGGGCAGCTGTTTGTAAGGGGAAGACAACTGGTTAACGAAAAAACAATTCTAATAAAAAATGTTTAACAATTAAATTGTCCTGCCGAATTACACTCGATGTTTGTATTGATACAAGATTAATTTGTATTGTTCAAATTCTAAACTGTTTCCTTCAGCAATTTGACTCGAAACAGTGTCAACCCCCACCTTCAGTGTCGCGTTTTTAATAGTTGACAGTTTTCCTCGTCTAATTGCTAGGAAACAGTTTCTCATTAAACAACCCAAATTTACCCGATAAAATACAAACCTCTCGTGCAATTATAAGTGATAATTATTGAAAAAAAAAACACATCAATTGGGTATCACTATTATTTTTGGTAAATTTCAACACCCTGTATCTCAGAAATAATGTAGCGGTAGAGGACCTACTGAGGTCAACACTTGGGTTGGGGAAACGGCTTTTTGCATGAATGCATAAAATCTCAGGAATTATTATTATGAACTGAAATCGGAGCCGAAACTACGACACATTCGGAGGGCGCATCATAATTGCAATAACCACCAGCTGTGGGGTAAGCAGCTATGTGTCCTGAGCAGACTCAACGAACCGAGCATGACAGCTTACTGCAGTCGTACGCCTATGATTTCTGCTGTGTTGCGACATGCCGGTATCACGTTTAGAGAGTAGTGAGTGCATAAAAGCGTCTAGCCCTACCATTTTACTTTTGATCCCGCAGTTCCGCATGCGCACTTTTGTTTCCGCTAGAAGCGATGAGGTGAACCGTTAAATATGGCTGCTCCATGCCTGTTCTTCCTGAATTTTGGATAAATAGTCGTTATTTCGTAACAATTTTGTATTGTTATTAGGTCTAGGTCTAGGTAAGACTAGGCAGGTCAGGTATGGTTGGCTAGTAATTTACGCATTTTCAACTCGGTTTGCACGCAAACTAATTCACGCATTTTCGACTGACTCGCAAGCTAGGTTAGCTTGCTTAGGTTAGGTTCGTGTGTCAATTGAAATCGAAAAACTGAAAGTAGAATTGGTACGTCTAGACGCATGTGTGACTGCATCACACCGCCAAGGACACTATTTTCAGAACAACTATTTTTACAGAATGATCTGGATAGAGCTTGTGGAGAATCGATATCTCGTCCGTTTTTCCTTTTCTTTTCGGATGTGCTTTTCGCCAGGAGATGAAAACTCTATGACGATCATCGTCTTACTTTGATGGCCAAGGAGTACTGTATCAGGCTTATATCATCCGGAGCGTAAGGCAATACCGGCGTCTAGTATATATACCGTACGAGTGTCTTAGATGCCCACACAGCACTGGACGTCTTAAAGATGTCCAATTTATGTCTTTAAAATGCCTGAACGTCCAGAAACATAAAATGGACGTCTTAAAGACGTCTGTTTCGGGATGTCTTAGGGACGTACATGAATGGACGACTTCAATACGTCCCATATTGGTCCAGAATGTTGATTTTTTCCCAATAAGTTTTTCTAAAAGGGGCAGTAAAGTTCAGTGAAATATCTATGCTAAATAAAATATAAGTCAGCAGAACCACATAAAATTATTATTTCAGTGGGAGAATATATAATTTGAATAACTTTGCCAATGATATGTACAAACAAAATCTAAGATCATAACATTTCTCATTGTCTTCCACTATGCGTGAAGCTTGCTTCACTCATAACCGTTCTTGTTTTGAATTTTCTGTATCAATCTTAAATACCAACAAACGTGAGAATAAAAATCCGATATTTCCATTGGTGGAATTTAACAAATCATAGAATTGAAATGGATTCGGCATTTTACTCGTCGGGCGTCGGAACTCCTCGTGAGTCGTCCCACTTCGGAATTACTCTCCATTCCGCAATAGTTCGTATTTCGTAATATCGTAACTTGTATTGTTGTGTTGGGATGTTGCGAGAAATTGTTGCGTCGTTCTGACATTTTGTTGAGTGTTCAATGTAATGAATGTGTTGTTTCAATATCAATTACTCGAATATGTCAATGAATGGGTAAGAAGATAAATATTGATAATGAGGCTATTATTGTATGGATCATAATTTTTCAGGTCACTGGAATGGCCAAAATGGGTAGAGGAGATGGAGCAAGTAATTACCATTTCGTTAAACATGTGCTGCATAGCCTATCACAAATGATTTGGGCTTGAAATACTTATTCAACTGCAAAACTGCTATTAACCAATAATAGGTGATATAGTTTTTTTGTTGAAATCTAAAATACTAAAAAACTGTTTTTTTTTTCAAATCTAAAATACTAAAAAACTGTTTTTTTTTTCATAATTTTTTAATGTTTATTATTGTTCTAGGTGCCAGTGAGATGACAAAAGTTTTTACCGATCGGAAGGAAACTGAGAAATGTATTCAGTCTTAGCTGACGAAAGCGGAAGATCGTACGATGTTTAGTAAAAACAAAAAGTTATAGAAAAAAAGTTATAAAATATAATTTAATAAAATATCTGCAATTTTGTTTTTCAATTTAATTTCAAACCTACAAGGTAGGTACTGAATACTAAATAAAGTCTTTTTATTTTTTAATGTCCAGAAAAGGGTCCATTCAGGCCCGTATTGGACATAAACTGGAAATTCCAAAGATGTCTTTAAGACGTCCCGATTATGTCCACATGGACGTATCGAAAACGTCTTCAAGACGTCCCGTTTTGTAACAATGGACGTCTTAACGATGTCTTTTGGACGTCTTCAAGATATTGCTGGACGTCTGGAAGACATCCCGAATATCTTAGGGTGGACGTCTTGAAGACGTCTTTAAGATGCCTTCATGCTGTGTGGGTGGTAATATAACACTCGTTGTGCCACGTTATGTCTGTGAATAAAGATGAGACCGCATAAGCTGGACATGCTGACAGCATGCTGCATCTGGAATCAGGGACCTCTCATCTCATCACGCGGCTACACGGACCGTTATAAATCCCTTGGTTTTCCAATTCAGCCTACTTGAACTTAGAGAAGCATGCACAGGTCAAGTTTTTGGATGAGCCGAGATCTCCCATGTTCTGGAGGAAGACCCCATGCATACTCTTGTGCAGCTGCAGTATAACTGCATTCCCAACGGCCTTCATTTTGGATTTTTGCCGAACGGGTTCCAACTCGGTAATAGAGTTCGGGTTACGCCTTTTGTTGTTGAAAGTGAAATTAAGTTCATCATCCGCTAGGACTGCTGACTTGAAGAGAAACGCTCCCATTCCTGCATTTTCATGGTCATTTTACAAGCTCCATCCAGTACTATTCTGTTGGGGGACACCACAAATTCGAAAGTTTCCTTGTTCTCGGGGTAGGTAAAGAGTGATTTAGGATGCAAACTCCTGAAAGGGTGCATCATCTCACGCTCCTTTACGTCCAGTTGGCGCAGCTCCCGGTGTCAAATGTTTTTGAGAAACCTCGTATACGACTGACAAATTTTGAGATTTGTTTATTCAAAATTGGGTTCAAAAAATATGTAGAACATTTTATGAAGAATGATACGAGCAATAAAGCATTGCCCCATATGTCGCCAACTTAAGAAGACACACTGTATATCAAAGTTTTGCGGTAATGATAAAGAATGATTTCCAACGACTTACTTCTTTCGTATTCTACCAAACACATCCAAGGAAATTCTCGCAGACCTGCTATTTTTCCACCTACTATTCTATCTTGAACATAGATACCACACACATCCCTTGAAGGAAGAAGGGGGCTGTCAACTGGATGTGCTGAAAAATTAAACGAATTGGATTAAACAATGTTCAACAAGCATCAGTCCAACCTTCACCAGGATACCAAGATTAAACTTTTCATCTCATTTCAAATGCTCGGCTGTACCTCGTTGAACAAATTTCACGTTTATACAAAAAAGAACTACTAAACGAACTTATATCATATAACTTTTATGATAATATGGGTTGTACAAAATACATCCACGTGAATTTTTAACTGTAAAAGAGCCTCTGCACACGGGTCGGTTAGCACTCGAAGCGGATGCGTCTCGAAGTCGAAGCGAGTCTCCGTCCACTCCACTTCGTAGATATAATGAAGTGTAGGTCCACCAACGGGTCGTATGAGGCGCCGTTCGGGTAAAAAGTGTTTTTGCAAATATAATTAATTTCTGTCAATATATTTATTAATTGTAGCAATATATATTATTTTGTGTGCCGATATTTATTAATTGTAGCAATATATATTATTTTGCGTGCCGATATATTTATTTTTGATCAAACACAATATATTTACATTTCAAGTGTTACTTATACAAAAACGTTAAGGGCCAAGTAGATCAGTGGTTGAGACTGTCGCGTTCCAAACCATTGGGACTACAGATTTTTATCTGATGGCCCGAGAAAGTGCTAGGAATCGCACGTTAAGTACCGTTTCACAAAGGACCGATGATCAGCACTGACGATCGGTCGCCACCGATCATCGGTCGAAAAAAATTCTTTTCACATACGACTGATCATCAGTCGTCAACATGTATGTGAGAAGTACACAGCATCGCGTTGTTGTCGCTTTGTGCGTGAAAAGTTTGAAAGAAACGAAACTCCAGAAATATTTGGGTTCATCCTTTATGTCTATAGAGGCCAATAAAAGGTGCTTTCGTAACCCTTTATTCAAATTTGCGAGAAGATCCACGTAAATTCTTTATGTATTTTCGGATGTCCATTTCTTCGTTTGACAATTGTTACGTAACCAAACTGAATACAACTGTACAAAACACTTCATTTTGTGTCGCATCCTTGATGTTCTAACGACCAACAGCGATGCGAGAATTGGCGATCTCGAGGTGGACATGCTTCATTGATCACTGTTAACATCGGGCGCATTTGAAATGTGAATACACTTAGCATGGTTATATTAAAATACTTACTTGCTTCTTGTTATTTTGCTTCATCAAGATTCACAAAATCATCTAGCAATATTTCAGCCACTTCTTCCCAAGCTTTAATTTTCGCATCGCGATTTTTATAGTCCTCTGAAGAAGTATCCCAAATACATGGTTTTTGTTCTATTGCAGTGATTAAAATTTCGGTATCAAAACGATATTTTTCTTTATAATTTGCCATTTTGCGTTTCACACGCCACAAGAAGGAACAGCGAAAACGTAAATTTGCTCACCGCAACATGACAATACTGCATTGAAACCGCAACTGATGATCCGCTTGCATGTGAAAAGATCTATTTATCAAATGGCTCTGACTCCAACCGATGATCCGCACACGCCAAGGGCTAGACCGACGCCCGTGCGTTTTTCATCGTTCGACCGATGATACGCAGACATGTGAACGATCAATTTAAAACAATGGACTAGACGGATCGTCAGAGCTGATCATCGGTCCTTTCTGAAACGGCACTAAAAGGTAAGACCTCGTTAATCCTTGGCTCGCAGAAGTTTCGACTTTGAAGGGCTGCCGTTCGAAGGGGACGACAGCTGGTTAACGGAAAAACAATTTTAAACAAAAAAAAAAAAAAACAAAAAATTCAACATGGGAACGAAGCAAAGTCATTAGTACAGAAATTGCCGAATAGATGGCGGCAGTATAATATTTCAGATTGGGTCATTTAATCCTTTGCTTGACCCACACATAGGGTCACTGAATTTAGAAGGCCGTGGCGTTTAATCAAGTGCTCAATTGTAAAGTAGAAAACTACCCAATAACAAAACTGCCTGTGCTACTGCTATATGTTAGTCACTTTATGTACTAATGACTGCCTAGTTGCCATGTTGCCACATGCTCGAGCTAGGACAAATCGCGTCGTTTGCGCCATCTCTTGACGATATAAAATAGATCGAATTTATAAATATATGGGAATTAACGTTTTTATATATTTGTAATGCTCGGAAAGTAAATATATTGTGTTTTATCGAAAATAAATATATCGGAAAGCAAATTGAAAATATCTGAGCCGAACGGCGCCTCATAGTATGGATTGGTGGTCGATACGTACTCAAGTCTTTACAAGGCAAGCAAAGTAATTTGGACAATTCAAATTATCCAATTCATTGGTCCGTATTTTTCAATATGCCGTTTTGCAATACGCCTAGGCTTTTTTCAAAATGATTGATTGATTAGTCTGCGACATAATAATATGTACGAATATAATGATAAAATGTATTCTTTTAACTCTTTCACATACACGTAATGGTTCCTATATTCGTGTATCCGATTGTACCTGTTTTTGCACACTGATCCGAGCGTACAGTCTACCCTTCTCTTCACGAATGCCTTCTAGCGTTATTGTTTACGCATGAAGAGGGAATTTTACATTTTCAGCTATGCTTGTTTACTGTACTGCCCTTGTGGCTATAGCCAGATTTTGAAAAATCAATTCAAAAATTCCAAATTCAATTCTGCAGTCTTTATTCATATTCTGTTTTAACTTAATCTTGTCTAGATTAATTGCCACAAGGGAGTGGGGGTAAACACTTTTGTATCACTCATCAGATTTCGATATTCATTTTGTTGTCACTCACCTTCGCTATTGGTTGATATTGGTTCGGGTGTGGGAGGCGGTAGAGTTTCAAGCGGGCAGCATACTTTGGATATGGTGCCTTCCAAACCACACATAGATCTTTTCAATAAATCGGCATTGTGAGAATTGATTGGACGCCTTTCTAGAAGATCATATAAACTGGGGCATGTAGTTATCACCTTGCATTCTCCGTTTTCGTTCCTAGGTGTAAAGCATGGATCGATCGATTCTGCAATAAACTATTTCAATTACTCAAGTAATGTAGAATCAAATAGTTCCTGCGATGACTTAGACTTGACGTTCACATTTGGCGCCATCTGCTATTAAAAATATTCCATCCGTTTTTGTTCGATTGATTGATTGACTCACGTTAGAGGCAGTGGTCAGGGCCGGCCGCATATAAGCAGAATGTACCACGTTTCAGTCAGCGGCAGATATTCTGGCTCTCTGATTGATTGTGACCAAACACAGGTGCATTTTGCCCATCCAGACTGAAACGTGGTGCATTTTGCACTAGCGTGAATTAGATTTTTGATCGCAATTGACACACAAACCTAACCTGAGCAAGCTAACCTAGCTTGAGAGTCGAAAATGCGTGAATTAGTTTTTCGCTTGCATTTTACACACAAACCTTACCTGAGCAAGCTAACCTAGCTTGCCTGTTCACCACAGGGAATTTTTTCGACTAAATTTCCGGGCGACAAAGTGCACCACGTTTTAGTCTGGATGGCAAAGTGCACCTGTGTTTGGTCACAACCAATCAGAGAGCTAGAATATCTTCCAATGACTGACACGTGGTACGTTTTGCTTATATGCGGGCCGGCCATTGCGAAATTAAGATCGAAAAGAGTTGAGAAGAGAGTTGAGATGATAGTTGGCACCACGCTTGCTAGCTTGCAGTTCGCACCGACCACCCGGGGTGGTGCGGTTAGGTTTAATAAAAACATTGAGCTGGTGCTGTTAACCCAGGAAAGTTAGTGCAAAAAGGGCACTAGCTCCTAAAAATTGCTTGTGAGCTGGAAATCGTATTAATTGGGGTCCTAATTAACGGGTATATGATTTGAGAGCCTAAAAACCGCGAAATTTCTGCACTTTTTTCAGTTTTCTGCCTATAAATCGAAAAACACGCATTTTACAGGAAATTTTGTTCTTTTCTTTTAAAGATCATTCCGCGTCGAATGACGTTTGTAATAATCAAATCGGTTTAGTCGTTCAGCCGCAATTTTTCGTCAAAAATAGGCAATTTTTACCAACTTCGCTAAAAAGTTGACATTTCTCTGAAAAATCAATAAAACACTTTTTGAAATTTAAAATTTGCTCACTCCAGTGCTGAGATATGAATTCTAAACCAAAAGAAAATTGTATGTAGGTTTTCTGGGTTTTCCTACAGCTGAAAAGTAAATACCCATCCAAAAATCAGTTAACGACCTTGGAGTGCCGTGACAAATAACAATAATAGCCGTCCTCTCTAGACCAAACAAATTAGCTCAAAAAAACGAGAAATTATTGAAAAATTCCTTACACGGTGAACTAAGTAGGAAAGGGTTGAAAGGGGGCTAAATAATGCAGAGACAAAAATTCAACATCTGAATGCATGCAGCCGGCGAGGAGGGGTGGGGCATGAAAGGAGGTGAAATAGGTTTTTCACGATTTGCAGGGTAAATATGTGATATTTTCGTTTATATTTTATTTTAAAACATCATAAAAATGGCAGTTTTCTAAAACATAGTAAGGTTTACTTATCCAAATACAGGTATTACTTTTTAGATGATTAGTAAAAAAATAAAAGCATTTCATGTCAATCAGTCGGTCACCTTTTATACAGGGTTTGCTCAATGAAGAAATAATTGTTTGGTTTTTGTACTTCATGATCTTAATATCAGTCACTTATAACAGCCTTTTTGAGTCAATAAATCCGCTTTGAACCCAAAGCTACTCCAGGAAGACTAGTAATTGCTCAATATGATTAGCTACAAAAAGTTACGAAACATTTTATACAGGGTGTGTTTACAAATATTATTTGAAATAGGTTTTGGATTCAGTAATCAAAACATCATTTAACTTGACCGCGATGCGACAGATACAACAGAACTGACCATTTGTATTTCATACCTACTTGTTTAACGGACTGTACCGAACCATCTGATACCGCGTATCTATATATGGCGAAGTGATTTCACATTCAGAGCTATATTTGCCAAGCTTGTACATGCAAATGATATCAATGATGTTTCCAGATAACTTTGATTATCCATACCTGCTAAATTGACACAATTTTATACAAGTAACTCCTTTATTTTCAACTTCAGCAAAAAAGGTCATGAAGGCATTTTTGTTGAAAATATTAGAGTGAATCGAAATACTAGATAAACTATAGGGTGCTCCATTAAACAAATATGATTACATGAAATATTTTGATAACCAAATTGTCAGTTTTTTTTTGTTTTTAGCATAGAGATGGTTATAAACGTGCCATTAGTTTGCTCAGTTGAACGAATTCGCAACGTCAAAAATAACGGGATAACAATGTTGCCGACTCAATTTTGAACACGCTGTATAATCCTGGATTTAAATGTGGAAAATATCGAAGTTTTCCAAGATTTCAGAAAAAACTACCAGAATTAAAATCACTGTGGTATTTATTATTATTATTATTATTGCTGAAAAATAATATTGACTATTGCAGATTTAATCAAAAGTAGCCTTTGTCTATGCTCTCAGGTGTGTATTTATTCAAAATGGAAAAAAAGGAAACTGGGAGATATTGCAGTGTCCCAAGGTCTTGTTCCGAACAATGTTTTCGTAATAGTAATAATGCCGACTGAGGGTCAACAAGATATTTATTAAACGGAAAATACTTACGTGCACAACATAATGAAAACAGCACTAAAATTATCACAAAACTATTAAAAAGTCTAGTTTCACACATGGCTAGTGCTACTTCCACAACAAATGGACACAGATCAGTGAAATATTTTTATTATAGATACACAAGTTTACAATTCGATTCCTTGCTTTTCCTGAATTGTATTCACCTGACCCCTTGATGACCTATCTGATCTTACGGTCAATTCATTTTAATCATGAATATCGAAACAGCCTTGGTAATAGACGGAGAGCTGGCTACGTAGGAATACGGGTGACTCGGTTCAGTGTAAATTTTAGCATCTACAGATTCGGGTGTTATCGACGTAGCGTGAGACGGGGTGTCAGAAGGCACCCTGGAAGAATAACGCAAGGGTAGAGGGTTGAATATGCATTTTTTTTACGTTAACTAAGTCATAAGGTTCAGATCTGAAAATTTGCAGAATAATCGGAGGTTATACAAATTAGTAAAGAAAAAATTGTCAGAAGACTAGGTGGAAGATAGAGACCTGTCAGAAGGCGCTAATGTTATGACAATTTTGCAATAATTATGTGACTCGGTGCACTTCTGACAATCTCTATACTTATTTTGTGACTCAAAATTGGATTGCCTGCAAACCGTCAGAAGGCTAAGTGGAAGAACCACAAAGATATTCGCGATACTATGAACGTCGGCGGCCCACTCTATGGAACAATTGTTTTTATATTTTATATTTTATCTCATTAGGTGCACTTCTGACGATTTCTCAACATAATTTAGGATATCTCATAACACCATTGGACAAATGTCAGAATTCTGTGAACGGTATCTGGAAGTAAAGATCAGACAATACAATTTGTTTATTTTGGATTTTCATCTGAGAGGTGGAAAAATGTGCGCTTGAAAGTGTGTTCATGGCATAGTTGAGTAGCAGTAGTGGGGAACTATCAAGAAGAGAAGAAGAGAGTATAACCGCGCGGCGATTTGAACAATGCAATTCCCCCACTACCGCTCCTCGATTCTGCCACAAACACACTTTCAAGGGTTTGGAGCAACTTTCAGTGACATTTTCAACACATTTCCCACCTCTTAGATTAAAATTATAGATATTGTTATCTTCTTTCACATACCTTCAACACAATTTGAATATGACGATTTCCCTTAAATCTTGCAAGATGTGCCCTTAAATTTTTTATAACGTGATTGTACAAACACTACACATCGGACAGAAAACATCTTGCGCATTATAATTCTCTACAAAAGTTCCACAGAGTGTAAAACGGTCCCTTCAAAACTTTTTGGGATATTTGCAAGAAACCAAAAAAGTTGTGATTTTTTTCAATATTTCTTATTTAAAAAATTTCACAAAGCAATTTTGCTGGGGAAAAAACCGGGGTTTTCATTTACGAACTATCTCATAAAAAGTATAGCATAGGCCATTTGCGTCTTTTATTTTGTGGGAAAAGAGCCTCTTGTTTCTATCTACAGCTTGGCCTATATGCACATCACGGCAATTGGCCTCTGATATTTTTATACGCACTTCACTCCGATGGAGAATGATGGTCGGTATTTGTTCGTTTTTGTCCCGGTCTTTGTTAATTCAATCAATCTTAAAAATTTTCCAAAATATTCAATCTAGTACCTTTATTACAAATATGTGGTTAGCGAACTAGAAGAATTTATTTCATCAAATATGTCTGAGTGAAGATACGTACTTAGTATCATTACTCTCTCATATAGATTCTTTGAGAAAATTTACGGCCAGTTTGACCAATATATGTAGCATTACAATCCTGATATGAACAGGATATTTTATGAACACCTGATTTATCCATATATTATCTTTGTTATTATTTGATTTAGTTCCAAATTTATTGTTAGCAGAAAATTTACTATCTGGGATGACTTTTTCAAATATATTTTTTAATGTCATAGAATACCCAAAACGGTAAGGCGTGGTAAGTAGTATCCTCTAGGAGGAGGGATCAAATTAATTAATTTTCAAAGATTTGCTCTTATAGGTATAGTCCTGAAAAAAATTTATTGAGATAACAATTATTAAATGCATTTGTTTGAAAATCCTTGATTCCTTGTTAAAATTAACAGGGAATACGGGTAAAGACATTCCTTTAAAAAAAACCAATACATACTGATACTGTAACTCTGTTTCATTCTAATCACCTTTTTAAACATAAAGCACCCTCATCCCCTGATGATTTCAACAAAAATTGGAGATTATCAAACAAATTGCATTTAATAATATTTATGCCGATACTCTCCTATGATATCAACTAATCATAGGTAAATCACTAATTGTGGAATTTTTTTTATACTAACAATACTCTTGCAAGCAACTTAGTTGATAATAAAGAAAGATCCCTATGATGGATAAATAATCAGGTTTTTCATAAAATTTCCTGTTCCCAAAGAGGATTGTAATGCTACATAAATTGGTCAAACTGATCGTGAACTTTCTCAAAGAATCCCTGAACATGAGAGTGTAATTGATACAGATTTTAAATATTTGTAGGTAATGAATGCAATAAATGTTGATGATCCTAATGGTTCCGAATGAGAGGTCCACGACCATTCCGTTGGCCCTCCTTTGCGCCATGCAATTAAATTAAATAATTTTTCAACGGTTACTTTTCTATGTAAGTATCCATTTTAGATTTCAAGTTCATCTATTTTATATGTTAATTTTTAGCTTTACACTAATGTCTTCACTGATTTCAGTTTAATCTCCTGTACATTTAAACTGAAGATGAGCATTACTATTTTTGTTAATGTTCTAAGCAACTTTTTGACAAGTGCTTGCTAAAGCTGCGTTTACATCATCCCATTGCTTCTTTGGGCTTTAAATACATATTGTGGACACGACTATGAATTTTACTTAGCTTCATATTATCCTGAAACTCCACTTTTGAGTATAGACAACTTCCTTCATATGATACAAGATTGCACAAATTAAACAAAATTTGCCTGTGAACAATGGAATAATGTTACCAAATTGAAAATATCACGAATTGTTTTCAACATTTACAGGGAAAACTGAAATAGACCGTTTTCTTTTCGTTACAATATCGCCTCCATATTTAGGAACATGTTTTGAAAACTTTTTTCTTTGTTTTAGATTTCATTCTTTTGCAGTACTTTGTTTTCGATATGACGTTTTGTTCTTCGAGGGCCATCCTCAACTTATTTTTTTCTAATACGGTACAGCATTTTTTCATATGGCTCGTGAAAGTGCTAGGAATTGCACGTTAAAAGGTAAGACCTCGTTAATCCTTGGCTCGCACAAGTTTCGACTTTTGAGAGCTGCCGTTCGAAAGGGAACGACAGTTGTTAACGGAAAAAACAATTTTAAAATAACAATTTTTAAAACAATTGTTTTGAGTTCCATAGCGGTATAGCTCTGAGTGGTTGTTGTATATAATCTGTATCGGTCAGATTAGCGTATCAGTCAGTGCAATCACAAATCGCTTGCGTTCAAGTTCAATTGTCAGGACAGTGACTTTTCAGAATTGATTTCCTAGATTGAGTGGACTTCTTGGGAAATATATGGTAGAAGTTGGATTCAGCATTCACTGATCCTTGCAGTTGTGAAATTCAATGTGGAACCTCTTGTTGAGCAACTGAATCTTTCGAAAAACTTCGGAATACCCAGTATACGCATATTTCCATTTCTATCAGGTCAAACATTCTTTTTTCCGGACTCAGTGAAAACGATGGCTTGCTTGGACGACCACCGAACGATATTGGAAAAAAATCTAGTATCAACTTCGTACGGTTCAGAATCGTGTGTTTCACTAAAAGTTTTTCTTTTTCAAGAATAAAATTTTCCGACAAATCGATAATAAAAAAGTTTTCCGTATGGTGCAAATTTTTGAAACTCACTGTATATAGCCTGGACCATATTTTGATAGGCAAACCATTTTAGGCGTATTCGTCTTTTTATGAAACTTCATAAGTAAGTTTCATCCGTTAACCAGCACGGTAAAAGTCGGACCTCTCTTCGGCTCTTATACTATATATATAGTCAAAACAATAACATGTTCACAAAAGGATAGAATAATTTATTTAATATTAACTGTATCAAATACTCACTTCAACAAATTTCCATTCAAGAAAACCCGTATATTTAAAATAAAATATTCTTCAAGTTTACTACAAAACATCAGAGTATTTCAATAAAAGAAATCTGAATATCTTGGACGAAAAAACTATATACTTGATTCAATATATTCTACAAGTTAACTTCAAAACATCAGGTTTCGATATCTAATAACTTGGATAAAAGATATCTATGTTCTGAGGTTTGCTTAAATAGTGGTGTTTAAACAATTTTAATTTTGCAAAATATGTCCTTATTAATGATTTTTATTGAAAACTGAGTTTCTTATTGTAAGCTACATATACATGGTAAGGTTCGGGCGGAGAAATATTTAAATTTTCATTTGACATTATCCTGTAAAAAATATAAGTAAGACACCTTGAAACATAGCATTTCACATAACAATATTTCGAAAAGTAATTTGATTTTATTAAAAATCTTCTCGTCCAAACCTTTAATGGCCTTTTCTGAATATTATAAAATATCCAGAAATTCTTCAAACATATACATCAGGACGCATTTTGACAAAGCGTACGTGTCTGCAGACATGCCCGGCAAAACCGGGCCTCGCACTCTTAAAGCTCTGGGGTAGTTTCTATTTCTTAAATCGGATTCACACCAAACGTTCCAGATATTCATTCATTTTAAAATGAAAGCTGCCTGGTTTGTCGTCACACTTCATAAGGCTATCAGTAACTTACCAACTAGTTTATAACTTGGAATTATTCAGTGCTACGTAGTGCCCTATTAAAAAATAATTTTATATGTTACAAAACGGCTAGCTTATCACATGCTTATCGCCAATGTATACATAATGATTCAATATGTAACCTTGAAACGATGATCCATCATTAATAATCCGTCTCATTTGCAGTTTTTAATAACATACTTGGCAGTATGTATAAATACAGGAATAACATCTCACGTTAGTAAATTGAAAATTCTTAGTTGAATATGTCGCAATCAGTAAAAGTGCTGCCTAGTGGACTGAAAATACCACCAATCGGTTTGGGAACTTTCGACGTGGTAAACATTCGTCTTCATAATTGAGGCGCTCAGCGAAAGAGAAGATTTTGAGGTATAATAATTGAGATATGGACAATATAAAATTAGAGTATGAATAATTATTTTCTCCACAACCGTTACAGAATTTGCCAATTCTGAAATCAAATTTGATAACAGAATGATAACATTCTCGCTCTTGATGTTGAATAAATATTCTACAACACTTGCTGTCTTATGTATTTTGCGTGTATTTCGTTAAATCACTTGGTAAGGAATGAATATTCTTGCTTTGTTGTAGCAATAATAACGTGATAGCCTTGACTGGCACCATAGTGACAAGATGTGAACTGAAATGTCAAAATAATTTTTCGTTGGATTTCCATTTGATTTTATGTAAAATTTGTGATTGTGGAAAAAGCAAGTCTGTTACTCGCTTAGGATGAAAATTCGTTGTGCTTGTAGTTCCTCGCGCTCGACTTTCGGCTCGCCCTCCGGAACTTTCCACTCGCATCGAACTTTCATTCTAACCTTGTTACAGAATCCTGCTATTCTTTCTTACTTTTTCAAACTAGATGATTGCCAGCGCTAACTATTGAGAGTAGCTAAAATTTGAGTTAGGCTATGGCTTTATAGATTCTCCAAAAACTTTTAACAATTTTCCGCTATACCAATTTGTGGATTTTTGTAGATTAGGCCACTCTTCCGCTTAGCGCCTCAATATAATTCATATAATGGTTTTCATCAGGTGTCTCTTAAATTATGTTAAATGAACTGAAGCAACTAAAATCTCTGTTGGGCCAGTATGGTTTCATATGTATGCCAAAAACTTTTACCAATTTCACGCTATCACTATTTGCGGATTTTTGTTGGTTAGGTCACTCTTCCGCTCAGCGCCTCAATTATAATTCATACAGTGTCCGCCATAAAGTTGGCTACATATATTATTATTATATATATATTATTATATTATTGCTTTATATTAAAGATTCACTTATTGAAATATATCTATTCAATTCGTTGGGATTTTCATCGAATACGGGGACACACTGTAGGTACTCTGATTTGAAGGTTGGGGTTGACATAATGGGTGTAGAATCCGGATTTAAAAAGTTAATTGGGAAAGACAGTCAGCTAAAATATTGCTAATATTCAAATTTTCAAAACTAATCAATGAGTTTTCCATAAAATTTCACTCACATAAATATAAAAGCGACTATGAGCATCTCCTGCCTATAATGAAGATGACCAACAAATCTGCTATTTTTGACTTCACTGTGTAAGTCTTCTCCGTGAATTTGAATTTTTGTCTCGCTGATGATGGGTTGGAATTGGTATCTGCGATAGATCCGGTTTATTGATTTTTTTGAATAGCCGCCAACCCTACCTCCACACAACAAATCACCAAGGTTCGAAATATCCAGTCAATCGTAGAAACGAAATAATAATAAAATGAATGTGAATTATACGAGTGCTCAACTATAAATAATTCTAATAAAAAGAATTGTGTTAATATCTTGTTGGTAAGGCGATACAGCTATGGCAGCATAATTAGCATATCCTGTATATGGGTGCATCAGAGTTTGGTAATATCCGTGAGTGTATAACTCTAAATCAAAGTTTAATATACGTCATATTTTAGACTAATTGAGTACGTCAAGTTATTATAAAGTATATATACATATAAACATGTGATTTTGTGTCGCAATCCTGAAGAAATCATTAATTTCTATCAGTCAACGTATAAACAAACCTATCTCCTTCATTACAATTGATCAAAGCTCGAGACTTTATCAGGATCTCAAAATTATTTTCGCCAACAAATTATACAAGACTGATGATGTTTGAATGAAAAATATTCAACAATTTTTTTACTTCTGGTTCCCACAAAAAGAAAAATTCTGTAATGTTTAGAGAACATTATGGGATCTAAGAGAAATGAGGTAGGAATACAAATTTGACCAAACACTTTAAAATAATATTTGATGCTCAACATATTTGGTGGTCCTGTCATGTCAAGGTCGTTACCATCACGAACGTATGATGTTATATTATAGAACGTCATATATTGGTGATAAAAATCAAAAATCATTCCGGTCTTCAAGAAGGGAGATAAATCAGACATTTGCAACTACCGCCCTATAGTAATTATTAATAATTTTTCGAAAACTTTTGAAATCCTACTTTATGACGTTATCTATTCACATGTAAAAAATCAAATCACGCCTAGTCAACATGGTTTCTTCAAAGGAAGGTCAACGGTAACAAATCTAGTGTGTATCACAGAACATATATCTGACACTATTGAAGAAAGCTCTCAATGTGATATAATTTATACAGATTTTTCGAAGGCCTTCGATAGGCTGGACCATGGAATCCTTCTTCATAAACTATCGAATTTTGGACTAACTCCAAGTCTCATATCTTTATTCCATTCATACCTTCATGAGAGAAAGCAGTATGTTAACTTCCATGGTCACAGATCTGTTGAAATCCTTCCAACTTCTGGTGTACCCCAGGGGTCCAATCTAGGCCCTTATTTTTCATAATGTTCATTAATGATATTGTTGATGCTCTCACAGTCCGTCACTTACTGTACGCCGATGATCTTAAGATATACCATAAAATTATCACCAGAGAGGACTGTACTCTTCTCCAAGAAAATCTTGATCGAGTCAATGTCTGGTGCATCGAGAATAACTTATTCCTTAATGTCTCCAAATGTCATGTTATGTCCTTCACTGCCAAGCTAAATCCAATTCTTCACAATTATGAACTAGAAAATGTTGTATTGAATCGCCCCGAAACCCTCCAAGATCTAGGAGTAACATTTGACAAAAAACTTTCTTTTAGAAACCATATACAGCAAGTTGTCAAAAAAACATATAGATCATTAGGATTCATCATCAGAGTGACAAAAGATTTTGGAAGAAATGAAAAAACGTTTTTACAACTATATTTCTCATATGTTAGATCAAACTCAGAGTATGCATCAATAGTTTGGGCACCACATTATCAGATATATATATAACTAATCTAGAAAATATTCAACGAAAATTTTTGAAGTATGTATGTTTCAAACTTGATGGCAATTACCCAACAGTAGGGTTTCCGCATGAGCAACTTCTTTCTAGATTTTCGATGGACTCACTTGAATCTCGACGAAACAGGTCACATGTTATATTCCTTTATAATCTTATTCATAACACTTTGGACTGTACCCATATTTTGGACATGTTAAACTTTCATATTCCTAGGCTCACATCTCGAAAAAATAACACCTTCTATCTCCCGCTTTGTCACACTAACGTTCAGTTATACGCACCTGTATATAAAATGTGCTCCACATATGATAAGATGAATGAAACCATTGACATTTTTTGCTGCAGTGTGGCCTCTTTAAAAAATTTGGACTGCTCTGTTTTTACCTTTTAATATTGATATGTAAATGTTATGTTAAATACTTTACTGTATACTCCTATTCTGTAATTGGATCTTGTATCTGTTGAATAGTGTAATAAAAAAAAAAAAATAATAACGGCCATCTCATATACACATATTTATTTATTACGTAATATATTCATTATAAAAAGATCATTAAAAAAATTGTTGGTAAAAGACGAAGTAGAAGAATTGAAAAAGCTGTATATAATACGCAATTTCAACGTCGACTTAACGTCAAACGTAGACTCTCTATTTAGAAGTCTTATGTAATACCAACGTAAAATTACTGACAGAAATTATATCATTTATTGGGAATTCAACATAAGGGATACTCCCTCTGGTGTCAAGTTTTGACACTATAGAAAAAGTACATTTAAATTATTGTGTTCGTCAAAATTCCCAAGATTTTGGCTATTTGTTGAACCTGTTATAATATTTCATAAGTGATGAATTTCTGGTACATATAAATGGTGAATATTCTGTTCTGTTCTTCTGTTGACATAATGTACTTGAAAGTAGTTCAATTTTTGCCACTCTGGCGCTGGCAACTAATGTTGAATCCCCAATTGCCCTATTGAGTGATATTATTTGCTGGCTGGGTACAGCTAGCCGACAACAATATTTCAATATTCAATGGTAATGCATGCTAGATACTTTTGTCTCACTATGATTACTCAAACCAATTTCAGTTTTCCCTCCACGTTACCAGACTCTTTATAATCCGAAGGAACGGTCACATTTTGTGGAGCACAACGGCTCATTAGTCATACTAGTTATTTATGATAAAAGTTCGTAAAGTAGGACTTTTTTATGAGCGTGAAGTTTGTTGAATAAGGCACATTCGAGTTCAACAAACATGCAAGTATAAAAAGCCCTTTACGAAAGTGTATTATACAAGGTTTTTATAGTTTTATAGTTATTATCTTGCCAATTTGTAGCAATTGTTTTCACGGTTCCAGCTATGTTAGTACAACTGTGATATTAAACACATATCACTATTGTTCTACAGGGTTTCAATGTTGAGTGCACTGAGTGCAATGACAGAAACGTCGAAATAAAGTAGCATTTTCTTTGTGCCAATCCCGCAAACTGCTACCAAAATGGCACAAACAAAACACCATTATTACCTCAAATTAGATTTCGTCGATATTTGAACACCAAAAGCTCGAGTATACTAAATTAATCTTTGTTAATTTTGTGAAGCTCACTGTCAGCGGCGGTTTGGCAATGGAAGATGTGAAAAGAATGGAATTTCCTTCCTTTTTCGTCGCCTTTGGCTGAGTCTTCAAGTACAATCCAATATAGATTGGTCTTGATAGTATTCGGGGTATTTTCTGAACACTGATTCTTCTCGCTATATCAAGTCGGATATTGTCTTGGCCTGATATTCGTCACCACATTCCACGGAATGGAATCGTATATTAAGTGGGGATATTGCATTTCTTCAATGAATTGAATAGGTAATAGTTATTACCTAACAAGTGCGGAAAGTAATACTTTTCCGCAAGCGACGGCAGTTGCACGAACGACGTGGAGTGGAGTTCGAACAAGCCGTTAAGGGCGGAAAAGACATTTTCCGTAAGAGTTAGGTACAATATTTTTCCTACGAGTGTTTTTGTCCATCTTATTTAGGAAAAAACAAGGTTTTTAATAAACAAGTTTTTATAATAATGCCACAAAATGACTAATAAGACAGAATAGTTACATAGATCATTTAGTTAGTCCTAAATATCATCATTTTCAACAATACAAAAATCGTGCGGAAAAGTAAAAATAGTATGGAAAAGTACAACTTTCAAAACAAAAAATCGTGCGGAGAAAATAGATTTACCACAGAACTTACACTATTTATGCTATATGTTTCATGCTGGGTGGAATTACCCCCCAAATTCTTATGAGGCTTGTAGTCCACTATGACCAGTTACAGAAAATAAAATGGGGCAATAGTCTATTATGTGAAAACACGCATATGAAATTTGAAAGCAAAACATTTTTTCAATTGCTATTTAAAGCATGCCTCAGCATCTGATTCATTATTTTTCATCCTTTCTGGACTTGTTCCTCTCCAAAAACTTGTTCAATCGGCTAGAAGGACCAATATTTCTTCTAATCCAGAAACAGACAAACTCGAGCAAAAAGTGAAGAATTAATTGTAGCACTCTGAAACTCGGTACAAGACATCTCAACATCATGTATTACTGAAAAAAGAAGAAAATAAAAGATTTAAAAAAAAAACGATTTGGATAGCAGATTATCGCCTATACACAAATTCATTGAAGATTAGGCAACTGAAAATACAACTTTTTGATCTCATGTATTTTCTTTATGTCTAGCTTCGTTTTCGAGAAAAAACACAAAAGTTCACTTAAACTCACTCTAAAAACCACGAAAGCGCAGGAGGGCCACAAGAGTTTTTTTATCATTTAGACTTCAAAGTCGAAAATTCAAAGTAATAATTTCAACATTTAGTCGAAATTTCGACTTCAAAGTCGAAATGATGAATTGAGTTTTTTCTCGAAAACGAAGCTAGATAATATGAAGAAAATACAAGAAATCAAAAAGTTTTATTTTCAGTTGTCTAATCTCAGAAAATTAAAATGTACAATGAAAAAGTCATTGGTGTACTTTTTTAAAATTTTGTTGGCTATGGTGCCCTCTGAAACGCCACTGATCCTAATAATTCCAATCTAGTTAGGGCTTGAATAAATGCCTCATTAGTCCAAATAACCGTACCAAATTTCAACCAAATCGGTTTTAGAATATTCATGATATCTCATAAATACAGTTTTTATAAAAAAAAAACTTCAACGCCCTGTATCTCAGAAACGAAGCAACTCCGGACATATGTTCATTGAAACTTTTTTCTGAAAACGACATAACAAACACCCTGTGCCATTTCATACCACAGTTAGGAAACACCCTGTATTTGACATTTTCTAACAACCAGATCCACTACCACTCTGAATGCTGACGCATGTTTTGATGGCTAGCTATATCTACACTAACACCTACACACAAAATTTTGCAACCTAAAATCACTTTTCGACTTCTTTTTTTTTACATGTTTGACATTTTCTCACAACCAGGTCCACCACTACTCTGAGTGCTAACGGTTGTTTTGATGGCTATCAAAAATGGAACGCTTCCTCCTGATCTATAACAAACATTTTGTTCAACCTCTCACAGTCATGATATTTTTTCGGCAACCGTCCGGAAAGTACGTACTTCCCGGACTAGTCCGGGAAATCCTCAAATTTTAATATAAATAAGAATTAGAATGTTCCTGTTAGTACCTATCTTTTGTTCCGATTTCAATATTTAATACAAATAAGAATTAAAAATTTCTTCTACCAAGAAATAAAATAAATAAATGTGTCTCGATTTGTTATTCGACACGGTTGCCGAAAAAATTGTGTACGCAACACGTCCAAAAACAGTTTTTCCGGACTTGTTACGTAAATTACTATTTCTAACCGAATGAAACGTTTACAGGATAAAAATGAAGCTGAGTTAACAACTGCGCTCAATACTGCATTTGAATGTGGATACCGTCACATTGACACTGCTTTTGGTTATGAAAATGAGGCCATGATTGGACGAGTTTTGAAAGAATGGTTTTCTTCCGGAAAACTCAAACGAGAAGATCTTTTCATCACCACCAAGCTGCCTCCTGGTGGTGTTCACGAAGATAGGGTGACTACGTTCATCGAAAAATCATTAAAAAACCTGGGTTTGGACTATGTGGACCTATACCTTATTCATTTTCCTGTGTGTTTTGGATTTGTAGAAGGACCTATTGAAGCTGAGGAATCGGACCATATCAAGACTTGGAAGGTACATAATCATTCAAGTAAATTATCAACTTATAAATTAATGGATGTGGCCATTAGTACGTGGTAGGAGATCATCATGAAAAATAAGAAATGAAACTTCCTTTGTTTTTAACCCACTTTATATAAAAGTTTTTTCCTTCTACCCCTATAGAAAATACACACTTTCCCCCCTCAAACCAGGGAAGAAAACTCATGCTTTTCCTCCCTGGGGAGGAAAGTACTTTTCCTCCCCCTCATTTCAAGTAAGTTGTGAACGATGAAACTTGATCTATTATAATCAAATTGTTTCCGTAATTTCTAGAACATCTTATATATCCTGTATTCTGGTAAAAATCAAACATGAATGATACTTTTACTTCAGATCAGAAACAGGAAAGCTCTTCATGAAACCACCTCAGTTTGATGGAAAACACTATGGGAAAATTACCGCCGACAATTTGAAGCTGCCACTGTGTATGGTGAACTACTAATTGAGCTAAGTTTTGGGCAACACGAAACTGAAACATCGGGCATTGGTAGCTGATATCGAGGACGACCCAATAATCGAAACGGACATGATGAATTCAAAAGGGTTCGAACTGAGTTTCAAAGAGGCGTCGTGCCTGTGAACGGAGAAGAGCTGCTACTTCATAGAAGAAGTGAAGAAATGATTCGTGTTCTGTTAGCTGAAGATGTAAGCGTACCTGAGACGGCTGCAACCATTCGGCGTATGGTGATGTTCGAGCCGGAGCTTCATGATGCTGAAATTGGACGGCGAATCGCACTAGGGAATATCTTTAGGCATGTTAATAAATTTGTGCCAGTAAGGGTGATGATGTCAATTATCACCCAGTGACCTTGAAGAGGGGAACTGTCTTGGGGCACTGCTCGTCTATTTCCTCTACGGTAAGGAGTGTAAGCTGAACTATTAGACAAGACAGCAACTTGCCAGCTCAGCAATCTAAATTGAGGGATTTAGTCAAGGACTTTAATACCGGACAAGGAAAAGGAGGAAGAACGGAGGTGATTCAGCACAAAATTGATACTGGGAATGCTTAACCAAGCCGCAATCAGCAAGCAGCCTCCCTTGACGAAATTTTCAACGATATTGGAAAATGATGAACCGTCAAACAGCTCGTGGTCATCTTCAGTTGTACTGGTAAAGAAGAAAGATATCAACTCAACAACGTGAATAGACGATACTCTAGACACCTCGGCTGGCTCAACAGTTTTCTTGATTTTTAGATTTGAAGAGCGGATATTGGCAGGTAGAACTGGCCACAAAAGACAGAAAAAAAAGGATGATGTTATGCAATAATGCCACAGTCAGTTTCGTAAAAAATATCAAAATAGCTCAGCAGATCATGAAATGATGGAATGTGTCTTAGTACTATCGTCAGTGGTCCCATCCTTATAATTGCGGGTTGAATCATTGACTGTGATAACTCAATTATTAAAAATATGGCTTGACTCATTTATGCATAACACCATCCAAAAAGCCTTCACTATCGGCTCAGGATTGTGGCAGTCCACACTTATGCCAGTCGGCCTTTATAACCCTCCAGCCACCTTTGAGAGATTGATGGAGACTGTGTTAAAAATGACTGTCATGGAAAATGTGCCTGGTATATACCTCGACGACATCATCGTAGACGGCACATCTTTCGAAGATCACGTGAGAAATCTAGATTCCTGCGCCTGAGGAACTCTAGACTGAAACTGAGCCCTAAGAAATGCCATCTATTCCAGAAGGAAGTCCATTACCTTGGCCACATTGTCTCTGGGGAATGAGTAGCAGTGAACGACCAGTCACAAGAACGCCGATGCATTATCACGGAGACCATGTCCAGACGACTGCTCACACTGTTGTCGAGCCGAGGAGACGGACGCAGCAGTTCGTATGACCACGGTGGTTGACGATGACTGGAAATATGACAAAATCCAGAAAGACCAAGGACAAGGAGGGCGCACCAGTGGAATTCCCTTACGTTGGAAAATGGGGTTTTAAAACTCGTGCTGGAGTGCAAGGGTGGCGGAGAGGAAATACGCCAGATAGTGGTGCCCAAGTCCAGGTGACAGAAAATGCTTCGAGATAGAATCACCCAATGACATATTACGGCTAGACTCCTTCATAAATATTTCGAGCTGCGCTAATATTCTGAGCACAATTTTTATTACCGCTTGTTTCGCGGAATAGTTGCCAGTTAACCCGAAAGTTGCCGTAGCTGAGTTTGTGTTCAATTATCTGCTTAAATAAAATGTATATAAGCAGATAATTGCTGCGGAACAAGCGGCAGTAAAAATTGTGCCGACGTTGAGGACTGGTGCAGGGAGCGTGCCGTATGCGCTGCCAGCAATGGGCCTCGAACGAACCCGACATAAGGCTCCGATGCGTCAGTATAACGTAGGCAGCCCATTTGAAAGAATTGCAATAGATATCGCTGGCCCGTTCCACGAATCTGATCATGGAAACAAATACATCCTCGTGGCAACGGACTATTGCAGCAAATGGGCAGAAGCCTACATCAGGAAGCCGTTACCGTCGCAGATGTTCTGGTTAAGGAATATATATATCGATTCGGTGTCCCATTGGAGCTGCATTCGTACCAAAGCAGAAACTTCGAATTCAACTTGTTACATGTAATGTGCAAAGTGTTGGATATTTGAAAAACCAGAACAACATCTCTACACCCACAGTTCGAGGGGATGGTAGAACGAATGAATAGGACAATAAACCGCCACCTGTCCAAAGCAATCTATGCCCATCAAAGAGACTGTGACCAGTACCTTCATCTCTTCCTGATGGCTTATCGTTCGGCAGTGCACGAGTCAACCGGCCAAACCTCTGGCAGTATTATTATGGGACGAGAGCGACGACTGCCTTGTGACTTGATGTTTGGGGCGCCACCAGGTCAAGGCAAGACCGGCGACCTAGTCCCAAGCGTCGCCCTTGCTTATCACCGAAATTGCAGAGTTCGAGGAAAGGTTCATGGAGATCATAAAAATAATAAAAGACCTCATCTACCGGATTCAGAAGCCACCCAGAGAAAAACCTAGAGTTGTCTATTTCATTAGGTTGGCCCCTTATGCCAAAAACCATAATCAAGTTGGTACACTCAATCGCCAAGAAGAGAGATGACCTTTCAGCAGTTCATGGCCCTATACTCCAACGAGCAGAAAGTTTCACATGGGGTAACTCGAGAGGAGTCACAAGACCTTTACGAGGCACCTACTGACTACGCGTTAGCTCACTGCATGGTAGAAGATTTTCGAATGTTCATAGGCATAGCTGTAGTATTCTTGAAGAAGTTCTGTCAACTCCAAGAACTGCGGAAACAGAACCCAGAAATTGACGGGCTGTTACAGTTGAAGAAGGGCCAGAGAAACATCTTCTACCAAGAAGCACCGTCGAGATGAACCTTCCTATGAAGCCGTCTGAGAGAGTTGCACCAGATTGAGAGATACGATGGTGGACTACAATCTCATGATCCTGGCAATCCCAAATCCTGTGGGCTTGATGAGCTGAACTGGAGAATCATTAAAAGCATGTTGATATTCTGATCAGGTGTGCTGCAACCACAGCCCCGCTGAATCTCTAACAGCTAATCGAAGCTATCTAGATGTGAATAGAAAATGTAGAATATCCAGAAAAGGGAAGGTTTCTAACGACTATATAACGCTGCTTTGAGCCACTAAAAAGACAAGTTGAAAATTCGCATTGCATAGTTAAGATAAATAATAGAATGATAGTCCAGTGATTGTGATATAAATTAGTGTATTCTGTTTTCAGTGTCAAATAAATAATTTTAGAGTAAATTGTCATAATTTACTATAATACTGTATACAGCAGCAATTGTGAATCGCCTGGTATGACTCACACATATGATAATTTTACATAAAATGACAAAAAAAAATAAACTGTGATTTACATTAACCCTTGACATCACACATTGAGAGGTAAGGGCTGCATCTTCTCTCTAGCTCATAAGGGGAAAAATAAATTTAAAAATTCACATAATCATTATCATTATTATTACATCATTATTGTGAAATTCTTGTATTGTGCTCGATATGTGTGCTAAATTCCAGATTATTCGGAAGATTGGAAGCGAGTGAAAATTTAAAAATTCGCTTTTTTATTTTTTTCCCACAAGGAATACTTCAGTCGAGCCCTGTCTCCGGAGCTCCGATAATTTCAGAGGGCACGCTGTTGTTATCTATCCAAATAGTCACTCCCTACGTCTGTGGGGTGAATGATTACTGGGCTCGAGAATCATGTGCACTGAGCAGACGAAGGTAATCAAGGATAACGGCCTTCTGTATTCGCCTGGCTAAGATTTCTGCCATCTTACGTCAAGCCGATATCGTTTTAAGATTAGAGAGCAGTGTGTGTGTTCATCATTTCACCAGGGACCCCTTCGATCAGAACCGACATTTTAACAGATTGGTTTGGGTAAAGCATTTGGAGTTCAAAGAGTAATTCTCGATATTTAGTCCGTTTTCCTCCTCTTTTCGAATGATGTTCTTTTCACCAGGAACCATAAACTCTATAACAAAAATCGTCCTACTCCATTGGTCGAGGAGGCCTTCATCAGGGTTATTTGTTTGTATTCGCCTGAGGATGGTGCATGAGTAGTTCCAATAGATTCAGGACTTCCTTGTACGCTCTTCATTCAGCAGTTTCGTGTTTTTCTCCGGACCGATTTTCGAGTTCTAGCAGGACTGGTGGTAAGAAAAAAGATCAAGTATATTGGCATACTGGTTGTCGACCTCAAAGATACGTCTGGGTAGCTTAATCAGTTCTTGCAGCTCATACGTGTAGCGAATGTCTCAGCTTGACGATCTGCCTCGTCTGTTTTATTGAAAAATTTTAATCCATTGTATAAAAAAGAACCTGTCTGGATTTTGTACACCCATGAACTGTGAAAAAATGTCTACAGGTCTTTCTTCAAATCCTGGGTTCTTGTGAAATATGTATAATCCAGCACTGATCCTTTCCTTTCTTTCTTCGTACTTTCAGATTTTTTTTCTCATGTTTCGTTCTTCCGATATCTAAACACAAAGCTCAATTTCTTTTGGGAGACCGTTAAGTATCGATAGTGGTTGCCGATTGAGGTTTTGCCCTTTTTCACGTATATACACCCACAACGCAGATTCATTGTGGCGAATTTCTGTCAGAAAGCAACTAATCCCCTGGCTAATACTGCGACAGGTATTGAATTATATCAAATAGATACTTGTACAATGTACCTCATTGCAGAATAAATAATCAAAAGTGCTTCCTGTAACAACAACAGAATTTTGTTTTGATTTGGATCCAGCGGGATAGTTTCGAGGTTTTTGCCTCTCATCAGTACAGAGTAGGTCACTACAGACAGCTATGGGGTCATATATACCATCAGCATGAGACCATAGTAACCAAATAGAGTGATGGGACGATTCGGATGGGGAACGAGACCGATTTCGATGGTGATCCCCCATAAATACCCTGATCAAAGTTTTGTGCTGATATTTACATATATTATGTTTTTCAGAAAATGGAAGAACAAGTAGATGCTGGTAGAGCCAAATTTATTGGGTTGTCAAATTTCAATGAGAGGCAGATCGAAAAAATATGGAACAATAGTAGGATTAAACCGGCATGCTTACAAGTTGAATTTCACCTGTTTCTGCAACAATCCAACTTAGTAAATTTCTGCCATGAGAAAAAAATGGCTGTTATAGGATACTCACCTTTGGCATCGCCGTCATACAACGCAGCGTTGTTGAAAATGGGACACACGTAAGTTGGACATACCTATATCTATTGAGAATAAAGAAGGAGTCAACCTTCTCTGAAACGTCTTATAGACCAGAGCCATGAATATTTTTAACAGAAAAAATTCTTAGCAGTATGTGGAGGGTCGGAAACTCTTGGGTGATTTATAGGTAAATCAAGGAAAATCAAGACGACTCGGTAAAAAAAGTTTCGGAAGGAGGGTAGCTAAATAAACTTTTTGAGGGTAGGATCTTGTTTTGTTTTTCGATATGTGGCTGAAATATGAAGCTAAGTTGTAGATACTAATTGAAAATTCTGAAACTTTTATATCAGTAATATTTCAACATAACCTCGAAATTAACAAAAAAAAACTATAAAACTTTTTTTTGTTTTTTGGTTTTTAATTTTTATCTTTTTCGGAAGAAACAAATTTTCTATGAAACATAGTGAAAACGTTCTTTTTCCGATGATATATGAACTCAAATTTGAAAAAAAGCATAATTTTCAATCGAAAAAGTTCACGAAAGAATTTTTGAAAATGTTAAAAACAAAAAAAAACTACTTTTTCATAATCGATTTTTCAGTAAGTTTTGAGAATTTCTCATTTTGTAATGGCAATAAGCTTAAAAAGAATAATTTTCATGTAATATAATGTCATTTTGGGAGATGCCTGGCAATATCCGCACCTGATTTTTCAGTAAGTTTTGAGAATTTCTTATTTTGTAATGGCAATAAGCTTAAAAAGAATAATTTTCATGTAATATAATGTCATTTTGGGAGATGCCTGGCAATGTCCGCACCTGGCTTCATTTAAATTTTTTATTTTAAAGAAATAAGTTCCTTCAGCAGTACTTCCATTCGCAAACAACTTGTTCATGTTAACGATATTAATAATAATAATAATAATATAACGTGACATTAGAGCAATAAATTAATATAGAAAATAATGGGCGTAGTTCAAATTTGATGGTGAAACAGCACAAAACTTGTTTTTCCACTCAACCCTTATCAACTAAAACTAAAACAGAGAAGAGATTAGAGAATGAATACAAAAGGTTGATTTTGATTGTTCTTTAATAATACCTAATAGTTGTTGTACAAAAAGTGTGGCACTAATACTGTTTAATGTATTGTGGTAAACAAAGGTAGCAGAATAATTTTTCAGAATTCAATAGAAACGTCTATTCTGCCCAACTATGGAGAAAGGCAGAACTGCAAAACAATAAAAATAATGTTTTTTGTATTTGTATGCTTTGCATTGTGTTACACCTATTTCCAATGGAAAAAAGTAGTATTTTCGAACGACAGTGCTGCCTTTTTCCATCGAAAATGGTTGTAACATCATACAAAGAATATAAATAAACCAAAACATTAATTTCACTTTTTTGTGGTAGTCTGAAAGACGGAATAGAGGACGACCTTCACTTATCTGTTAACTAGAGGAAACATACTTTTTATGGAGTTTCATAAATACATGAATACACCTATAATGCAAACAGTATCACCTCGTTCCTTCGTTTTGGTTCTAACACGAAATGTCAATAAACAATGACAGATACTTATTTATTAATTTTTCGAAAACTGAACTCAAATGTTGACATTTTCGTTAAAATCTCGGTTAGCGAAGTGTATCTTTTTCGTTCTAGAACGTAGTAGCCGAGGCTTGTCGCTTGCCTAGGATGTTAACAGTCGATACATTCCGTGTTACTTATTACGTTTTTCCCGCTGCTTGTTGACATGTCTCAAAATTTGCCTGGATTGAAGTTTGTTTTCTTACCCTTCCTTCATGATTATTCGTTCCGCTATTTTATTCTAAGTTGCTTGTGCGCGTAAACTAAGTTACCGAATAAACAGACAGTCAATAATATTCAAAAAGTCTCATAACCTAAAAATCGATATAAATGAAGCTGAAGGTATTACGTGTCAAAGTCAAAGTCATTATTACCCTAGGCATGTAAATGACACCATTTACATTCCGTTGTCAATATGAATTAGTAAACGAATGATATAGGCCATTTACCTGTTTGTTGCTAAGCATGTATTTACAGTGCCGGCAGCGGGAAAAAGACTTTTAGGTTCTAGAACGTGAAAGACGTTTTACCGTCAAGGCGAATTTCCACCAAACAGACAAACGCAGAACAAAACAGAAACTCTCTTGACGATCTTAACAAAACTGCAACTTTTCAAAATTATTCTGAGGGCGACTGTTTCTGTTCTGTTTTCGAAGTCCCGGTTACTGTTTTGTATCTCTGTTTTGTTGCCGTTTTCTGATTGTGCATAGTGCGTGGTTATGGTTTTCTAACCATTTATTTACTATATACTATACATTTATGAATCCTCCATGCAATCCAAAGTCATCGGTTGTCACTCGAGTTAGCAATTCTGCCGTGCCATTATTTCATGTTCTGGTCAACAGCGATCTCACCCAGCACCTCTGTGCTTTCGACGCTTCTTCCTTTTCTTTTTCAGAGATTACAAAATAAATCATCCACAAGACATGATGAAAAAATCATCTTCACTGCACATGTTAAACGCAGAACACTGTCTGCCGAGTAGAAGTGAGTGAAAACTTAAATGAAACCTAAAGTCGGGTAGAGTCCATTTAGTTGAAACAACGTTTACGATTTGTTTCTGTTTTGTTACTGTTTTGTGGGTTTTGTTGAAGTTTTCGTGCATATTTGGAAACAAAACAGCAACTTGACGAGTCTGTTTGGTGAAAAATGCAAACAATATCACCTAGATCAATCATTTCGGTTCAAACACGAAATGTCAATCAATAATGACAGATACTAATTTAATAATTTAGCATTATCATATTAGTTTTAATGCAGTTTTCGAAAAAATATTGCTTGCTTTAAAAATATCTATTTTGGACGTGTAATGAACGATATTTTGTATTACACTTCTTTGGAAACGAAAACATAAAAACAAAATATATCATAAAATGCCATACGAAAGACATTTGGAACATTTTTATTTTTGCATTTATAGGAATAAAAAAACTTGGATTATACTAGAGTAAGAATATTGAAAATCAACTAATTATAACTACTAACTATTTATAATACCAGCGCTAACAAATATTGTTTTTAATTTGAATAGTTATTATTAATGTTTATGTTTACAGTCCAATTCTTATTATTCAGTCCTTTTCGAGTTTCAATTTGTGAAACTGCAGTTATTTTGAAGCCGACTTTTCGCAAATGTTTTGATTTTCTATAACGAATGATACAGTTGTTGTATGTTCCGAGCGAGAAGTGTTAAAACAGTTGGCAGAAAATAAACAATTCTGACAGTTTGGCATCTCTAGTCACTCTTAAAGTTTTTCCGTGCGCTATCCCGAAAAAGCCCATCTTACATTTTTACCTATACAGATGAAAATAAGGTGTTTTATATAATGAAGTTATTTGCATATGAGGCCAAATCATTGGACACTGTACCATATACAGATTTTGCCAGACAATTTTTTGATCATTTTTATTTTTCTTTAGGGAAAGAGACCTGCCAAACATTTTCACCAATGAAACAGTTAAAGAAATTGCCAGAAAGCATAAAATGACCAGCGGGCAAATAGCATTGAGATATCTTATAGAAAAAGATATTATACCTATACCGAAAAGTGTAACCCCATCAAGGATAAAGGAGAATTTCGATGTTTTCAACTTCCGACTCGATGCTGATGACATAAAGAAACTTGAAAAACTCAACATTGGAGAACCAGCTCGTATATGCGATTTCAAAATATTTCCACAGTATGTTATTTTTGTTTTAATTTTCGAATGGATTGGTTATAAAACGTTAAACTTTTTACTAAGTTTTGCGAAAAGTTGAATTATAATTTACCAATTATAAGGGGTAAATCTGTAAGATTTATGTTAATTTTTTTTAAATTTTCATACATTATTATTTATTATTTGTTAAATAGCGACGTGGTTGAGGTGTTAGGTATTCAATATCTGACTATTCTGTAAAAAATATTGCATAAATGTAGTGGTATATCCGCAAGCTGTATGGCTTGAATGTTCATGTTCACACATATTAACATATCTGTTTATTCTGTAAAAATTATATGAACGTGTAACAAAATATGTTAAATGGGTAAAAATTATCATAAACCTTTACCACTATAGTATTCAAAAATTGCATAATGGAAGTGGGTTACTTCACTTCACACAACTCTTTGAAACCTCATAAGGGAGCTTTTCTTTGAAAAAAACTTATCTATATTCCGCTAAAATATTTATTATAATGATTAAGATATTTAGAAAATAGTCCTGAACTCAACGTGTTTACACTCTTTTCCATTTTTTAGAAAATGTTAAAGTTTAAGTTAACAGTAATGAGACTCAGATATCTATAAAAAAAATATTTCTGAATATGATGGTTTTAAGGTTAACCAAACTCCTTTGAGATTTTCCTCAATAATAATTCAGAAAGGAAATATGTGGGAATGTAAGAATATTGGTAAATTATATTTAAAAAAAAATTGTTGAAACCAAATTTCATTCATACATTTTTATTTCAGGATCACCGAACATCCAGAATGGCCTTTCCCGAAATAGAACATATAAATCAAGTAACAACCAATCATACATATCACAACCGTAATAGTAATTTATCAACAAGTAATTTATAAATAATTGTCACATCCACCAATGAAACCTGTTACTAAGGATATGTTCCAAAAGTCACCGAAAATGCGGTTTGGTGTTCCGAAAATCACCGCTAGTTCGGTGATCCTGAAAAAGTGGTGATATTTGAAACACGGTTGCCTGAAAGCTGGTGAACCAAACGTCAATTTACTAACCAACACTTCCTTTGCGGTGAGATTGACAAAAGTGACAACTGACAACCGTTAAACTTAAAACTGTTCATTTTGTTGTTTTATTTGACATTTTGAGATGAGATGAGACTGATTGTGAATTGTAATTGTCCCATCTCCTATCTTTCCACAAATTTATGGATTGCTATTGCAGTATTTCACTATGGTACTTTTTCTATTAACTGTATATACTTATCATTAATTGCGATTTTTCTGACTGAAGATATGTGCTTTTGTGGTTATTGCCAGGAAGAATTGGGAACGCTGGACAGTCTAATGGCTGCCTCATGTATTTATGCGTTGTGCTGTTAAATGTAATTTTTTGTCACCAGACACACCAATCAGTAATCACAACACAATCACCAAAGTGTTCCGAAAGTAACCAGTAATTATAAATTTTTCAGATAACCGCTGTCAAATTTCTGGTTAGTAGCGGTTAGCAACTGGTTACTTTTGGAACATATCTTAAATGATGTTATTATAATTTGTGTAGGTTATGGCAACAGACAGTTTGGTAAACTAAACAAATAGTTACCGCGATTCCAATTTCAATACTTTTTGTCCTCCATTTTGGGTATGGTGTGAAGAAGAATAATCAAGATTATATAAGAAGCTGAAATACTTTAAAGTTTTAAGAGAACTTTTAAAATTAAACATTCAAATATATTTCACCATCATTAGATTACCTTCTGTATGTTTTACTTCTGTTGTTATACTTGACTTGATAATGTTATTAATTACTGTCAGATTTATATAGTATATCATTTCTGTAACTTTTTTGAATAAAACCACAGTATAAAATAATAGTATTCATATTGATTGTAATTTGTCTGCATTAACATTCCAATGCGGTTTTATTCGGGTTTAAAGGCCGTCGCTCTTTGGAATTGGTTTTTAACGTTTCGTCACGAGTGGCTAACTTCTTCAGAGGTTTGTTCATCTTTGATAATCCACCAATGACTCAAGGTTCTCCGCAAATTTTAGACCACCTAAATGCGCAACACCCTAATATTAAGTTGACCAGGGCGGATAGCCTTCTTAGATGTACTCATCAAAATGAGTGGCGTGGAACTCACCCATAAAATGTACCGAAAACCGACGCATACGGATAGATCGAAATCGAGGAATTATCTCCACGTGTTCGAAGAATATTTGAACTGGAGCATCTATACAAGAAGAAATGAAGCTTCTTCAAGTGGCCTCGAGATCGAATGAATGTAAAGTAGCCGAGATCAACAAGACCATGAAACCGAAGACTCCCACAAGTCAAAATGAGAAGGAAGCTCAGATGGTTGCACCGTATATCCCTAGTGTTACTGACAGAATCGGAAAACTCTGGGGGAAACAGGGGAAACACGAAATAAAAACAGTTTTCAAGCCGACCAAAAAAATACAACAAATAACTTTCTGATCGGCAAAAGTCAAAATAGACCCACTATCAGCTGAGGGGGTATATCGTATAACGTTTTCTTGTGGAGAAGTATATATCGGAACCACGAAACGATTCGTGGAAACAAGTCTGAAAGAACATCAGAGAAACTGTAGATTCTACCAAACGGACAAATTGGCAGTAGCGGAACACGCGATCAGAGAAGGGCATCACAGGAAGCATATTGAAGACGCAAAGTTCCTTGCCCCAGACCAGGGTAATTATGGTCGATTTGTACGGGAAGTAATAGAGATCCACAATCAAACGGAGAATTTTAATAGGAAACAAGAAACTCTGAAACTGAACCGGATCTGGAATCCCATTATCAAAAATGTGAGGAAAAGAACAGATTAGAATCATTTTATGACACCAGGTACGAACATCAAATAACAATGCAGTTAAAAAAAAATACGAGTATAGGTATTAACAAAGAAACAATGATTAATGAGACTATCTGAGGCACCATAAATATAACTTGCGGAATAGAAAACCTTGTTTCATCCGTGAATTATCAAAGATGAATAAACCTCTGAAGAAGTTAGCCACTCGTGCACACGAAACGTTCGGAAACAATTCCAAAGAATACAACGGTCTTCATCGAATAAAAATATTGACTGCTACTCAGTTCACTGTCTGGACAGTATCTGCTGGTTTTCATACGTACACTTACTTCTACGCGTTTTTTGGTGTTTTGGTTCCGCTTCCAGAAGATTCTTCTGGATCAATTAAGTAATATCTTAATTATACCTTGTTTTTGGCATGGTTTGAGGTATTTTGCACGTATGGATCAGTGTGTGTTTGTTTCATATACATATACCGTATGCCTCAAGCGTTATTTTTCAAGAAATGAGAACGTCTAAAAAAGCCAATATGTTATTCTTATTCACAATTTCCATGCTGAATTGAATATTCGTATGTTTTTGATATGGTTAAGTGATTCATTGAGTTTTCTGGTTCTTGGATCCAAATTATGAACATATTGTTTATATATCTTAACCTTAATGGGTTCGGAATTTGCATTTGCAATTGACCCTTCTTTCAGTTTTTAACGAACAATAATGGGTTTCAGTAAGCTTTTCTTTGAAACACCATCTAATTTCATAAATTTCGTTATTTAAATAGATATATTTTGTTAAAAAAATATTGAAAAAATTTTATATATCGCGAAGGACAAACAAGTCGTGCTAAGCTCTTCTCTGGGGTGTACCACATTCCATGTTTTGTGGCAGCGTTTATATAGGAACTACAAAACGTTCCTTTGAAACAAGAATCAAAGAGCTCAAGGCCTGTTATCGGTCAAAAACGATAATCACTGAGTGAAATTTGAAAAAACTCAAATCATCTCTACGACATCTGCATATCACCCAACACTTTTCCAGGAGAAATTGAAATCCAAAAACACCACAACAACTCCAATAAAACCAAATAATTATTACAACCGAACAAAGCTTGGCTACGAGTCCTCAAAAAATACCAAATAATGGTACAAACGACTCTTTCATGTTACCTAACGCTATAAACCAATCAGTTGTGAGAACACCAACTCACTGATAATTATTGAGACAATGAATGTCAAATGTCAAGCAATCAACAGTGAATAGAAAATTCCTCAGAATGCCAACCACTCGTGTTCGCGAAACTACAGAATATGTTTACTTAAAGTTCTACCAACATACGTAAACATGTGGAATTTTCATTTATTTCGCGAACGCTGTCGCTTTTGGTTTGGCAAAGAGCGAATTGAGAAAGTAATTGGTGAACAATTCATGTTATTTTGTGATTATAGGAGGAGAGGATGGATGTGGTTTTACGAGTAATCTAAAATTGTTTCCGAAGCTAAACTGAAGGCTTTCGACTGTTTGCCACAATCAAACATATTTTATTGATATTGGGATAAAATATAATATCTCAACGACTAGAATTTCTTTCTGATCTGACCATATTAGCTCTGATGAGTGCAACAACCAAAAGCGCCCAGCATCTCTGTGATGCGAATAATAGTATGTATATCTTTAACGAGCGTTTAATGATAGCTATTATTCTCGAGTATAAAAATTCCGAAACGAGCCAAGAGAATAATGCTAATTACACGCGAGTAGAAGACTATACGTTCTCTACGACTATACGAAAATTTATAAATTTATGATGAAAACTCAGTTTGTGGTATTTGTAGCTATCTATCGAAATTATAGGGTGGCCGGTAGCTTGGCGGTCTAAGGCGCAGGCCGTTCGAAACTTCAGTATAGCGGTAGTCGGTTCGAGCCCGATGTATGTACGTGGGATTTTTTTCTCAAGTACTCAATATCGAATTCTATAAATGACCACAGTCCTTGTTGAAAGCAAGTGTATTGTGTGTTGTCTAGATGCCAATCTCGTCTAGTGCCAGCTTGGAGTGCACGCCGGCCACCTGAGGTGGTGCTGTAGGTTTTCCGGGTTTTCCTGCAGCTGAAAAGTGAATACGCCACCAAAAATCAGTAAGTCGCCTCGGAGCGCCACGGCAAATAATAATAATAGCCGTCCTCTACCCGCACAGGCTATGCATTCTACGAGTGTTTATGGGGGAGTTTTATTATTATTATTGCCTAAAAAAGTAGTTTAAATTACAAAGCAATTTAAGGTGGAAAAACAATTATACATGAATAACTTAATGCTTGAAGGGAAAAATAATATAAAAAACTTCCAAGGGTGGGATTCGAACTCACACTCATAACTACCCAACTTCCTAGCGCACGCCTTACCAACTGAGCCATAATAGGTACTTACAAAATTTGAAAATGACATATTGAAAAATTTCTGATCAAGAATTCGCTGATTTCCTAAATTTGAAAATGTATATCACTAAAATTGTCATATCTCAAATATATCGAAATGAATATTTGTTTAATTTTCACGTATCGTTTTTCGCCGATATTTAGTTACGGAAATTCGGATTCTAGAAGTGTGCTCCCATAGACATTTTACGTCACTGCCCCAAGCCGGCAACGTTGGAATCGTGGAACAGGTGAGCGTTACGTTTGCGTGTCATTGTGGTGTCAACTGTCACTGTACTGTCAATAGTGTCAGTTAATACGATTGTCGACAGTAACAGCTTACTGTTGAATTTTTCAAAATGTGCTGTTGATACGCTCATGTGTGCCTTATCACTGGATATATTACAGACTATAGTCCGTTGTACGACGAATGCGCATTATAGGCGTGCATGTTTTCATGGTATCAGCTATGCTAGTACAACTATAAAAGTTGGCTGCTAATCATGCGCAATCTTGTGTAAGCATGCGCAGTCTTGGGTTGTTTGCGACAGCGACTGTGACTATGGTGGACTTTCACGTACACCCGTACACCAGTTACGATCGATAATACAAATAACACAAGACTATAAGCAATAATCATGATTGCACTTCATCATGTAAGAAACTACCTACGTCAGTTGCACTCGACGCACATTTCGCCGCACCAAAGTTGCTATCCTCAGGCATTTAAAGCTATCGCTGTTTTGGGTAGTTTTTGTTTCTAGAATCGTGTTCACACCAAAGGTTCAAAATATTCATTCATTCGAAAAAAAAGCTGTCTGGATATTGGTATCACACTTCATAAGGCTACAAGTAACTTACAAACGATTTTATAACTTTTCATGCAATTGCCTAAGATCAGTCAGTGCTACGTGGTGCCTACTTGAAATATTTTTCTATGTTGCAAAATAGCTTATCACTAGTGTAAATAAAATGATTCCTTGAAAATGTCTATCAAGAATTAGGTATATTTAAGCCACTTTGTTTCCTTTCGTTATCGACCTATGATTGATAATCCGACAGATTTGTGATTTTTGGTTGGTGGTATCGTATTTTATCACATACACGGCAGTAAGTATATATAAATAGATGAAATACATCTAATGATAGTGAATTGAAATTTTTTTATCGAAGATGTCGCAAACAGTGAAAGTGCTGCCTAGTGGACTGAAAATACCAGCAATCGGTTTGGGAACTTGGGAGGTAAGTACTGGAATCATTGATTGATCAATTCTCGTGATACATCAGCCTGTTCCGAATTCAGTTGAATAAGCAATTTTATAGTGGCATTTCTCATTGCTCATAAATTATATTTTTAGACGACAAAGCTTATATTTTATCAAGTATGACTTGTTTCAGTAAAGTCAAAAAAGAGAGTGTTATTTGGAAAAAAAGACTTTCAATTGTGCAGGTAACTTTTAGGATTGATATGGACAATCAAGTTGTCTGGAAACATTCATATTACTTTCATGTAGTCTATTTTCAAGTGTCATAATGTACTATCAATATTACTTGTTTCGCCTTTTTTCAAAACTGCACAAAACCAATAGTTCCAGATATAAGTCCCATCAATTTCTATTTCCCACATTTAAAAAATTTCGAGGGTCACCTTATTTATGCCAATGACAGCACTAATATTCACTGATGATTCTTAGTCGAAGGTGTTATCAGTAGCTGAAAATGAAATGAGGTAGATTAAACTGTGGCTTGACTATAACCTCTTGAAATTAAAGATAATAAAACTAAATTTATGAATATCGCATTTCTCAGTAATGATTTACGAGGAAAACAAACGATCAAAATACATATATTCAAATGCAGTTTGAAGGCATGTACATTTCCTGAAATTGAAAAAACTACCAAAATGAAATATTTGGGAGTTATCTTACGCCGGCTCCACTCACTTGGGCTAATGTTGTGGCCAACGTTTGGACCAACTTGACTCCCAACACGAGGGCTAACGTCCAGCGTTGGCGCCAACCTTATTCCGTTCATCCACACGTAGGGCAAATGCTGTTGGCTCCAACACTGGCCCCAATGTGAAGAGCCGGCGTTAGATGAACATATACGATACAAAAAGTACACACATTCTGCAACTTGAGAGATATCCTAATAAAAAGAACCTTACCACATACTATTCATCAGATACTGCATAGCACTTCGGGATAGTATGTACAGTTGTGTGCATGAAAAAGTCGTACAAGGCATTGCGCTAATTGCATTGTATTGCACTAACTAATTGAGCTAAAAAAATGTTCAAAGCGCGTTACTCACAAAATTAGTTCGAATTTTGACTCTACTTGTCAAAGTCGATAATTTAATTAAGATTGACTAGTCTGGCTCACAATAGCCTTTAACTGCTGTACGTCTTTTTTATGCACACAACTGTACTATATTAACATAGAATATATTAAAACTTCACAGAACACAATCATTAAAGTGATGTAAAAAAAGAAGATAATTTTGTATCCAAAAACTTTATGAATAAACTAATATAAGACCAATATCAAAAAACGAGCAAGTCAGTTGAAAAATTTTTGAAGTTGAAGTTGAAGCACATTATTGCTGAGGTGCTACCTGATTAGAACAAAAAAATTATAACAATAGATTATTACTAAATTATTATAATTACCATGCTGGGTTAGTACGTGATCCGAGTTTTCGTTCAAAATTATCCACTCTAAAATTAAAATTCATTATGATCATTACAAATATTACAATTCTCGAATGTTTCAAAGAGTGTCAACTTAGTTGCTGTTCGACCTACATTACAATCATGATATTCTAACTGAATGAGACGTTTACAGGCTAAAGATGAAGCCGAGTTGACAACCGCGCTGAATACTGCATTAGAATGTGGATACCGTCACATTGACACTGCTTTTGTTTATGAAAATGAGGCTATAATTGGACGAGTTTTGAAAGAATGGCTTTCTTCCGGAAAACTTAAACGGGAAGACCTTTTCATCACCACCAAGCTGCCTCCTGGTGGTGTTCACGAAGATAGGGTGGATACGTTCATCGAACAATCATTGAAAAACCTGGGCTTGGACTATGTGGACCTATACCTTATTCATTTTCCTGCGGGTTTTGGATTTGTTGAAGGATCTCTGAAATTTGAAGAAACGGACCATATCAAGGTTTGGAAGGTAAATAATTATTCGGAAGTAATTACACAAGTGCGTCAAAATTATCGATAATTTTTCATGAAAGCATGTTGTCTAAAAACTGCATGAATTTATTTTCCTATTTTGTCGAAAGAGCCCGACTCCGAAGGGGGAGGGCTCTATATATCTTATATAGGCCAAGAAATTGACAATCAATTCACATTATTTCCAAAAGTTTTCAAAATTCGGTCAAGTAATTGATACATCGAGATACCCAGGCAGCCACCGTACGTCATAATGTCGTTGATTTAAGGTGATTTTCTAGTCAGGTACGTCATAGTACCAGATTATGACGTGATTTTGACATCACTAATAAATGACGTCAGTTGAAATTACGTCATCACGACGTCATTTGATCACCTCATTCTGACATATGTATCGATAGATGTCATCAATTGACGTCATCAAGATGTCACTCACATACAAAATGAAGTAAAAAAACGGAAACCGAAATTTAACGAGTTGACAAATATCGCTCACGAGTTTAAATATATTTTACCTGAATAAAAGAATGGAAGTTTCGTCCTCATATACATATTATATAGTACAACTATGTAGGTATGTTTATTTGAAAATGTGAAAAATATGTAAGAAAAAAAACCTAGAAACTTTTGTTGAGATATCGGTCAACACTGGGAGATCTGTCGGTTAGTGATTTTACTAACAATTTTGAATGAATAACCTTTATAATGTTCTTGTCATTTTAAATTTCGCGCCTTTATAGTGGCCCATTACAATCACAGAGCGCACGTCGCGTCGACTCGTTCGGTTATGACTCCATGGTCGCCATGTTGTATGTTGGGGATAATTCCGTAAATTCTCATTTCTTCTTTTGCCTTCGGTTAATTTGGCCACTGTTTTAGTGTTTTACTGGTTTTTAGTGCTTCCTGAAGGTGCTGATTGTGTTTGGGGTGTTATTTTGTTACTTCAGGTAATATTTTGTACAGGTAAAATGTTACTGTTGATTGTCATGAAAGTGTGATACTCAGCTCAGCTGCAGACTCTGATAGCGTATTCGACTGATATGCGCTTAACTTGGTGTAGATGTGTATTTAGTGCTGCATTGATTCAGGACAGAAGTTATTTGGTTCGAATCGACCTGGAAAATAATAATTATATTGTGGAATATGTGAAATGTCTATATCATTGGCTCTTTTCCCACGATTCGATCAAAGTAGGTTATTGTTTTCTAATTTTGTTTTTTTAAATATTAAGTGAACATATTGCATTTATTGACAATAAGATATCATTTTGAACCAAGTTGTTTTATTTCCGTTTTATAAAATATTACTTGTTTTTTCTCAATTATAAAGGCAATTTTAACAATGCTCTACGGCTTTGGTGACCTACTATTCCAAAAAAAAAAATCAAATTTTCAAGAGGTCCCCCGCCATTAACATTCGGTTAGTCATTGTGTAGGTTTTTTGGTTAAATAGTCTTTTAAAAAAATATCCAATTCCAATTATTTCAACATTATGGAGTGTAATTATACAATCTTTTGACGAGATTTTCACGTTATTTTGAGGAGAACTTTACGTTGTTGGATGTACCCTTCGCTTGACCAAAGTTTGAAAACTTTTGGAATCATTGTTAAATTTTCATGTCTATCTCTACTGGCCTAATAGAATATACTCCCATTTATAATGTTTTTCAGAAAATGGAAAAACAAGTAGATGCTGGTAGAGCCAAATTTATTGGGTTGTCAAATTTCAATGAGAGGCAGATCGAGAAAATCTGGAACAATAGTCGAATTAAACCAGCGTGCTTGCAAGTTGAACTCCACCTCTACCTGCAACAACCCAACTTAGTGTACTACTGCCATGAGAACGGAATTTCCGTGGTGGCATACTCGCCTTTGGCATCGCCTTCATACAACAAAATGTTGTTGAGAATGGGACAGACGTAAGTTTGACTTTTCTACCGAATCTATTGAGGCAAAAATTCATCACTGTTTTTAATAGTCATTCGATTTCATTGAAGAATATACACCGGTTGTACACGGAAGTGGCTCCCATAACTTTTTTATTTTTGAAGGTATTGAAATGAGATTTAGAAAATCTCTATGAGACATAAAACTGCATTTTTTTTGACAACTGTCTCCTATTCATGCAATTTCCGGTTTCACTGGAAGTAACATGAACTTGTGATATTTAAATGAGACAATTGGTATATTATATTCACTTCTTTTGTCTCCATGTGACATTTGAATTTAGCCATGTATCACTTTTTACTTTTTGTAACCATTTTTTTTTCATTTTGAAATTCATTTTTCAATATGAGGGCTTTGGATATGTTCAAATTAATAATTTTATTCCTGAAGTTTTGAAAAAAATACAACTTTAAGATCTTCGGTGAAAATGCATTTTTATATGGCAACACAGTGGCTCGTCGGGTCAGGAAAAAAGAGCATTTCATTGCGATTGATTTAATACAGCACATTATTAGGTCTCTAACAAACTTCAGTCAACAAACTCAAAAATATTACTATAGGTCTTTCTTTTCGATATTAAAATAAGATTAAAATTCATCGGGTAACCTGTGACCAACACAACTAATATAACAAAATCATCAATTCAAAAACTAATAACGTGCACACTTCAAGCAAGCACCAGACGTTGGGATTGGCATCGAGACGAATCCAAATCACACTTGCTCTCCAACAAAGCATGTGGTCGTCTATCGATTCCGATATACTCGAACCTGAAAACATGAAATATGTAGGTATGTTTATCTCTTTTATTCGTATATGATTTGAAGTGGAACGATTCGAGAATCACGCTCCTAGTGTCCCACTTGAAAATATACATTGTGTCTCATTCAGAAATTGAAGGTTCATATCACATCCGATGAGACCGGAAGTTGCATGGAGCTAAGTCACTTACCTTACTCTTCCAAATATCTGCCTGCCATACAAATAACTACATATTTGTACGTTAATCTCCATATCAGTCATATTATCAAAAAGGCTGCTTGATCAAAGAAATCTTCATTTTTCCTAAAATAATTTTCGTCGTCAGAGCTTTCGGTACTGCTTAGGTATCTGACAATATATTTTTTTTTCCTTTGGGTCCCCCTTCCGAAGCATTCTTAGGCGCATATCTCTATAGCATGTTCTTCTGCTTGAAAAATGGTTGGGATATTAGCACGTGGTTTTCACACATAGGTGTAATGTGGAATGTTCCCATTGCGCATATTTCTCTACAGTGGAGCACGTAAATATCGCCCCTGTGATTCCTAGGCAAGCTAGCAGCTGCCATTTCTTCAGCTTGACTTGCGCCGAAGTTTGTTGGATCTTTGGCCAACGCTATCAACATTATGATTATCAAACTATGATTAACAGATCATTTTTGGTTTCAAACCCAATGTTTTACCAGAGGCTTCTGCGGCATGTTCAGCTTACCTGTATAGCTCAGGAAAGAATGTGGTTGATTTGTATGTATAACAACCAGATATTTAACCACTTTGTGAAATGTTAGCTGAATTCCATTCAGAATTGGGGCTTTAAGTTCGTACTTCCACCTCCTAGTGGATGGAACCAGCACTGTTCTGCTAGGATTTACATCAATTTACTCCTTTTTGCGCTCCGGTTTTTGTGTTTTGGGGCTACTTGCATGCGGTTGGAAATTACTGCGTCATGTCTGACCAGATGGTGATGACCAGGCCATCAGCGTAACCTTGAGTCAACCATCTTCGTGTAGCTTCACTACCAGGTTGTTGACAACCAGTGACCACAGTAAAGTCGACAGAACACTCCCTTGGGCACAACCTTGTTTTGCTGTCGTGCTGATAGTCTTCCCCCAAGCGTTGCCACAATTATTCTGCGTTTTTTCCGTTAACTAGCTGTCGTCCCCTTACGAACGGCAGTCCTCAAAAGTCGAAACTTGTGCGAGGCAAGGATCAATGAGGTCTTGCCTTTCAACGTTTTACTAGCACTTTCTCAGGTCATCAGAAAAAATTCTGTAGTCACTAGGATTTGAACCTACACGACCAGCAGCATCATGCAATGGCTCTGAAGCGACGGTCTTAACCACTGAGCTACCTGACCCAATTCAAACGAATGACAATGGGACTTTTTGAAAACACTGCGTGGATGGATGTTCGTGGCTGGATCCCAGAATCGGTGTTTCGCCTCTTCCATATTTATATACGTTTTCATAGTTACAATAATCACGGTAAATATAACCGTGCGGAAAAATGAAACTACCCAAAAATCACATTGGTAGGGAAAAAGTTATATTTATTTTAGTAGCTGTAATCTATTATATGTAACGTGAGAAACCGTTTTACCCTTTAATCGTAATTCCGATAGTTGTAACAAAAAAAACTTATATTTTTTTAAACACCTTGTTTAATGGTGAATGATTATATCTAATATTGTCAAACGTGCATGTGTCGACTTTGATCTGTTTTTAAAAAATATGACTATATTTGCGTGCGGAAAAGTAACACTTTGCACATGTTAAGAAAATAACTGTTTTATAGATAAACTGCGTTTGACCGAAAGTTTTTAATCATTTTTATTTTTCTTCAGGGAAAGGGAATTGCCAAACATTTTCAAGAATGAAACAGTCCAAGAAATTGCGAAAAAGCATAAAAAGACCAGCGGGCAAATTGCATTGAGATACCTTATGGAAAAAGACATTGTACCTATACCGAAAAGTGTAACTCCATGAAGGATAAAGGAGAATTTCCAGGTTTTCGACTTCCGACTAGATGCTGATGACATAAAGAAACTTGAAAAACTCAACGTTGGAGAAGCAGCTCGTGTATGCGATTTCAAAATATTTCCAAAGTATGTTAATTTTTCAATTTTGTCAAATTTATAGGAAAACTAAAATATGTTTTCCGCAAGCGTCCATGATTCACCCTGAACCCGCAAATAGTTCAGTTTCATTTTTCCATTCTAGTGCAAGAAAAAATCACTCAAAACTTTTTTCAAGCGAGTATTCTCTTAGTAAGAGACTGAATCCTGCCTTTTGTTAGTATTTACATGTTACATTGTAACACGTTCTGTTACTTTCTGTATTTTTCATGTATGTACCACTATCAATAAAATCAATTATTATTATTATTAATCAATAGAAATTATATATTTGGCGGCTTGACAGCGGTAAATATTGAAAGAAATTATGTATTTGACTGCTCATCTGCATGTGTGTGGATGAAAGCTACTTCGGGTGGGACTATACAGTGCGATATACGTTATTTTCCTATGTGTCCGTAGGAAAAAAAATTCCCATGCCCGTACTTTCCCGCACTCGACTCTACCCGAACTCCGCTTTGCATCATTCGGGTAGCGGCAGTTGTACTTATCAGGGTAATAACTATTTCATTTTTTTTGCCTCGTGTTTTGCGAAAAGTCAAATCATTTTAACAAGTTTTATCAATCATCAATCAAATATATACTTACTTTATCTTAGTTTTTTTTTTATCAAACTGTTATCAGATTATTTTCAAACATGATTCTGAAAGAGAGTATGTGGTGGGAAAGATGAGATCTTTGTAGTTTTCGTAAAATAAAAAAATAAATAAATCAAACTTCATTAATACATTTTTATTTCAGGCTCAACGAACATCCAGAATGGCCTTTCCCAAAGTAGATCACATGGATCAATGAGCAACCAGTGATAAATACCACAACTGTAATATTAATTTACCTACCACCAATATGTAATATCAAACATTACGAAACTCATATCAGTATCGATATACTTTATCGCACTAGTGCGGTAAAGTATAATTCATTTGTTTCTCTTTTTAAATGTCAGTCTATTTAATGGAAAAGGATAACAAGAACTAATTTATTATAAATTTGAGTATCTATCCTGGGATTTATCAGGTAATAAGGTTTGAATTTTTTAATTTGTAGCGGATTCTATATCTGAATCTATTCTCTAATGGTCTGAACTAATGTCGATGAAATTTTACTAAATTGGAATGAACGTGTCAAACTTGACAGTTCGCAAACAATGGGCGCAATGCTTGTTTGTTGCATGATTCTAATATCATTAATTTAAGAAATATTGACTAATTTTGAGTAAATAATTAACATTATTGGTAGTAGGTAAAATATTGTACAATATTTGTGTCGTAAATTCATATTACGATAATAATCGATGGGTTACCTCGTTTGACAAATGTTCCATCTCATATCGTAATATGAATCTTTTCGACACTGATATCTGATATCGTAAATATCTATTGCATACAAAAAATTCATCAATAAACATTACAGCAACCTTACGTAACTTGAATCAATCTGCCCCTTCATAATGAACACGAACACATTTGATACAAAGTGTTCTGTTCAAGAACACAACCACGACGATAGGGAAATGAGTCCACTAACTACTAACAAAATATAATAAAAAGCCTGCAACATTAGCGAGTATCCAGTGGAGTTCCGACAACGAGGGGAGACTGGCAGAAGTGCAAGCCGTCGTGGCAGCTAGCGCCAAAAAAATCAAGAGAGAGAGAGAGAGAGAGTATCCAGTGAGTTAAGAATAATAGCAAGTCAATTTTTTAAACAGTTTTCAAATGATAAATTTAATCCGCTCATTTTCAACTTTATCAGCTTGATAAACAATAATTTTCGTTTTCTTGTTCGACTTCTCAACCTTTTCATCTTTTCCGGCCAGTTTTGCATTTATTCAGTTCGATTGAAGTAACAATTCTTCAAATCATTTCTCGAATGATTCTGTCAACCAATCGTCACGGGAAAACATTTCAAATCGACCAATGGTATCAAAATTACACTGATAATTTGTTAGTAGTAAATTACAGCGACTATTTGATTCACACATGTCTGCACCTATGAAATTGAGTGGTTGAAGTTACATGACATGCAATATGAGCGGATATTCAAGTAAACACGATAATTTAGGTAAATACGCGGATATTTACGTAAACAAACGAAGACAAGTGTCAAGTTTGACATAACTCAAAATTGAAATGTCTCGTTTTCGGTTATCTTCTACCACGGAAATCAGTGAACATAGAAGTCAATCCATTCCAAAAAACACCAAAAAGGAGTAATCCAAAAACCATGATTGGCACTAACATTAATTTCACAATTTTCGACAAATTTTTGACACATCACCGAACTTTGACCAAAACCATATACGCCTCACTATTAATTCATATCAACAATTTTCGACAAATTTTGCATACACGTAATCCAAATCTATTCAAACTAAAGACATAACCTACATCTACAAGACAGAATAGTAAACATGCGACGAAAGACGCGCTCTGGTGCAAACTGAATAGATATTTGGATGATGTTATGCAATAATGGGTCAAGCCATAGTCAGCCAGTTTCGTAAAAAATATCAAAATAGTGTAGCAGATCATGGAATGATGGAATGTGACTTAGTATCTTCAGTGGATGGATCCCCTTTATAATTTCGGGTTGAATTGCATCATTTTTGCTAATTGTAGAATAACGCGGCTTGACTCGTTATTGCATGATACTATCCATTTAAGTTTTGTTAGTTGCACAGTTTTAGAATCTAAATGCAGGATTAATGTTCGTTGAATTGAGTGGTAGGCTGTAACATGTATCTACTAGTACAAGAAAGGACGCACTCGATATGAATAATGTTAAACTACTTATACAACAGTAGGAGATTTGAGCCGGTTCTGGGCCTCCCCCCACCACTATGACGTCATCAGTGACCTTGACCTATGACCTATGACCTATGACCTATGACCTCGACCTATGACCTTGACCCATGACCTTGACCTATGACCTATGACCTTGACCTATGACCTCGACCTATGACCTCGACCTATGACCTCGACCTAGGACTTGACCTAGGACTTGGGCTTGCCCTTAGCCTTGACCATGATGTATATTGTTGGGAGGTGTTCAGGGTTTGTGTTTGTCCTAGAGATTGTGATGACTTGATTTTTTTTCATACACGGACAAGTACCTTTTGCCAAGTACTTAATATATTTTTCTTACCTCAATGTCTTTCATGTATACTTACTCTGCCATTGTGTATGATCTAATGTGTGGAGTACGCATAAAAATCTAAACCGAAGTATAGAGACGTCTGCACGCCACGGATATCCAGTCAGATATGTGAACTGGCGTCACACACCCATACACTGCGGTGACTCATCGACTACTCTCCGTCCTCTCTTCATTGATATGGTGGGGATGGTTCTGCTGTGACGTTGTATGAATAGTCGAAGCGGATAGAATTTGTTCACCCTCTCTCCCACTCATCGATATTACATATAAAGGAGGTGGGAATGATTGTGAAATCAGTATTTTGTTGAGTTTTGTGCTGAGAAGACGACATCGATAAAATGTATTCCTGTGGTTGTGGTAAATCGTTCACTCGTAGTGATAATCTCCGTCGGCATCAACTTCAAAGTTGCCAAGGTGGCCCTTCTGTGAAAAGGATTAAGTTAGATGTGGCTGCATCGACACCAATGTACACATGCAATTGTTGTAATGTGACAATTCCTACATCCCAAGTTAATTCTCACAAAAGAACTCTCCAACACAGGAACAATGCATGTGTGCAAGTGAGTGATGGCATACAGATTATAAGGAATGCTTTCAAGTGTAGAATTGTGAGTTATAGAGTGGAAAGTACCAATGTTTACACTGAATATATGCCATTCTTCAATGAGATCAGGGAGAAGGTTATTGGATTACTTGAAGAGGCAATAAAGGTTCACAAGATCTTTAAAGTGAATATGGAAGTATTTGGCAGCTACATTGTTCAAACACGGGATTTGAGTGACACGAAGTCATTCAATTCACAGAATAAAATTGTGGATCAGTCTACGGATTTGGGTGCATTATTCGATGGATTCCGTGATGTCATTATTGCTCAGACTACGGAATTTGAAGAACGTGATTCAGGTATTTATTTAAAGTTTCATTTCTATTTATATGAATAATAAATTATTGTTATGTTTCAGGATGGAGTTGTGAAAAAATTAAGTTCCTCGAAGTGAACATCAACAAGTATAGTCCACTCAGCGGATGTTCGTATGTGAAGCTGCCCGAGTTCATTGAGACAAGAAAAGGCGTTGTGAATATTCGTAATGAAGATCAACATTGTTTTGCATGGGCCATCACATCTGCATTGTTTCCTGCGAATGGTAGAGTGTCAGAAGTTTCCTCATACCCCCACTACGCCAATGTCTTGAATGTAACAGGTATGGATTTTCCAGTTAAACTTCAAGCTATAAAAAAGTTTGAGGACATGAATGATATTTCAATTAATGTGTATGGGTTAGAGTCAAAACTTGATAAGGGTAAAATGAAATATGAAGTGGTTGGTCCGTTGCGTTACTCACAGAGAAGACTTAGAAGACATGTTAATTTGTTACTTATAACAGATGATTCTGGCAATAGTCATTATTGTTGGATTAAAGACCTTTCTAGGTTAGTTTCAAGTCAACTATCTGCGCATGAGCATAAAAAATATTTTTGTGATGGATGTTTATTGTATTTCTCTCACGAGCGATTACTGTTACGTCATCAGTTGCATGACTGTAATCACTTGAGTACTACAACACCATCAGTCAATTTCAGAATCAACAAATATGGTAAAATGTTACCGGGTAATGCACTTATGTTTGAAAATTTTGAGAAACAAATGAAGGTGCCATTTGTAGTTTATGCTGATTTTGAATCAGTTCTCAAACCCATTCAAACTAGTCAACCCAACCCTAAACACTCATTCTCGAATAAAACATACAAACACGAACCTTATTCATTTGCTTATTCGATAAAATGTTCATACAATGATAAATTATCGAAATTTGTTACATATAGGGGTGAGGATGCAGCCGAGAAATTTGTTACAAAACTTGAAGATGATTTGAGAAATATTTATCACAATTATTTGAGGTATCCAATTCCTATGGCTGCACAAACCCCCGCGGAAGAAGCAGAGTTTTCTTCTACACAATTTTGTGGAATATGTGATAAACCATTCACGGGTGGTGATGTGAAAGTGAGAGACCATTGCCACCTCACTGGAAAAAAAAGATCACCTGCCGCACATTCCGTATGTAACTTAAATTTCAAATTGCCAAATTTTGTTCCAATCATTTTCCATAATCTGAGTGGGTATGATTGTCATTTGTTCATAAAAGAACTGTATAGAAACAAAGACAAAGTGGATGTTATTCCACAAACTAAGGAAAAATACATTTCTTTCACTAAGCATCTATTCACTCACACATACACTGACAAAGACGGAAAAGAAAAAAAGAATTTTTTGAAAATGAGATTTATAGATAGTTTCAAATTCATGTCGAATTCTTTGCAGAACTTAGGTGCTAACTTAACATCCGATCAGTGTATTGAGATGCATAAACATTTTCCACAAATTGACAAATTCAATTTGATGAGACAGAAAGGTGTTTTTCCATATAACTTTGTTGATCATATTGACAAGTTGAATTATCCAACTCTACCCACTAAAAATCAGTTTTATGACAATCTTAACGGAGAGCATATATCAGATAAGGATTATATGAGAGCGAAACTTGTTTGGCATTTATTCGAGTGTAAGAGTTTAGGGGAATACTCGGATTTATATTTGAAGTCCGATGTTCTTCTATTATGCGACATATTTGAGAATTTTCGAAATATATGCTTAGATAAATATAAATTAGATCCGGCACAGTATTATACAGCGCCCGGAATATCATGGGATGCAATGCTGAAGTATACGAATATTGAATTGGAATTATTGACAGACATTGACATGATTAATTTTTTCAAAAAAGGAATACGGGGCGGAATAAGTCAGTGTAGTGAAAGGAAGCATATAGCTAATAATAAATTTTTACCCGATTATAACCCAGATGAACCTTCATCATACATATCATATTTAGATGCAACTAACCTATATGGTCACAGTATGTCACAACCATTACCCACCAACGATTTTGCATGGCTAACACCCGATGAAATAATCAATTTGGATGTAATGGGAGTGGCATCTGATAGTCCATACGGTTATGTTCTTGAAGTAGATGTTCATTATCCCCAAGAGTTACATGACAAACATGCTGATCTTCCCTTTCTCGTTGAAAGTTTAATACCACCACACTCGAAATCAAAAATTCCTAAATTAATTCCAAATTTAAATGACAAAAGAAAATATATTGTACATTATAAAAACTTACAGCAGGCTGTGGCCAATGGTCTTATTATTATGAACACACATAGAGTGTTGAGATTCAAGCAGTCATGTTGGATGAAACCTTATATTGATTTGAACACTGAAATGCGAAATCGATCTAACAACAAAGCTGAAAAAGATTTCTATAAACTCATGAATAATGCAGTTTATGGGAAAACAATGGAAAACGTTGATAACAGAATTGATGTTAGACTGGTTACGCATTGGGAAAGTATCAAGAGGAAAATTGGTGCTAGCGCCCTAATATCACGTCCAAATTTCAAAAGCTGTTCAATTTTTTCAGAAAATTTTGTTGCTATTCAATTGGGCAAAGTTAATGTATTGTACGATAAACCGCTATATTTGGGATTTTGTATTCTAGAATTATCCAAAACAGTCATGTACAACTTTTTCTATGGATGTATTAAACGTCATTATGCAGAAAATGCCACCTTACTCTACACTGACACGGATTCTTTAATTTTGAAAGTAAATACCGATAATTTTTATGATTTCATGACCAACAATATATGCGAGTTTGATACTTCCAATTACAACGTAGGAAACCAATTCAATATTCCTATTACAAAGTCAATTCTGGGTAATTTCAAAGATGAATTTCCGAATGATCCCATAATTAGCTTTTATGGTACCGGTGCCAAAGCATATTATGTTCAGTCTGTAGGTAGTGAATTCAAAAAAGCAAAAGGTGTCAAAAGATCCGTCATAAAGAATGAATTGACATGTGAAGATTATAAGAAAATTGTCGAACAGGGTGGTCTAATATTCAGGAAGATGAACTCGTTCAGAAGCATATTGCATGACATGTATACTGAATTGAAGAACAAAGTTGCATTGTCATACCATGATGATAAACGGTTCATCATTCCCAATACGACACACACTCTTCCTTGGGGTCATAGCGATATAGAATTCTACCAGAATGATCCAGTAGAGAATATTCGTTGGGTTTCCAATATTATTCAATCTTTTTCCCAAGAGAGTCCTTTGGATCAATTACTTCATTTATTAACAGTTGAATTGAACAAATGAAATATCATTTCAAATGGAAAATTCACCACCATACTTATTTATTTGTATTTGAGATGTAATTACGCTTATTATATAAAAGTCAAATTATACTAGTCAATTTTAGTTAATGTCTTGTCCAGTTACCAAATATATAAAAATATATAAATATACACGTTATTCTGATTTCCTATTGTTTCATTTAAGAGAATAAATATCTACACAGAGATATATAGATTTTAATTGTCTTGAAATCATCAGTATGAAAGATATCAAGGTGGAAGAAAGATGTCCAAAGCTATTGATAAATTCGGCCGTAGACGAAAATGGGGTACTGTCAAAGTTCGAGTTCTTCAAGGTTCCCAAGGTCCTCAAGGTATGGGATTCAAGCTTTCGCCTGACGACCAATATGATATGCAAGGTAAAAGACTGAAAAATGCTGGTGAACCGATAGACGAGAGTGATTGTGTAACTCAATTATATCTCAATGAACAAATTACGGAGACGAAGGCACTTGTCCTTAAAGCCTTGCAGGCTGCCATACATGCCACAATGGCTAAGATTGTACCTGAAGCCCGTCAAGCATTCAATGAAAAAGTAGAGGAGGTGACTGATGATCTAGATCGCAAATACAAAAATCTAAAAAGTGATGTGGATATCAAAGTATGGGATGCTACAGCCACAATGACACGAAAAATATCAGAGTTGACAACTGAACTCGATTACAACAGCAAAAATCTGAAAAATGATTTGGATGCCAATGCATTGAATGTCACATCTGCAGTGATGCTGAAATATAATGATTTGGAAAGAAGGTTAGCTGAATTGGAGAATAAACATCCTGATGTTTGGCTCACACATAGACCAAAACTGTGGGCTCCAGGTAGTGATCCAGAACCCGCTGTTTGAAAAATAAATTTGTATTATGAAAATATTACAAATAAAATGTTCTAAATCAATGTTGAAATTTTTCATTTCTTACTCACCAAATATATTATAGAATTTGGTAGTGGGTGAGTTCTTTTTGAAAAGTATCAATTCAAGTTATGGAAACTTTGTACATTTTTGCCATTGAGTGGCGCAGATGCGTGTGTTTATGTTCTTTGTGTGGCCCTGAAAAGGGCCTATTGGGTGCTCCGAAGAGCTGGGTGCCATCCCGCATATTTATGCGGGACGACCACGGGGGGGGGGGGGGGGCAGGGTGAGGACTTAGATGACATCGTCATCCTCGTCATCCGATGACACCAAGATGATGGTGTCATCATCGGAGTCGTCCTCTACGGGGAACTCGTCCGGGTCGAGGTCCATATTTATGTCCTCGACACGGATATGGACCACTTGGCCATCATCCTCGAACTCATCCTCCGAGGAGCTATCGAAGTCGTCGACGCGTTGATCCATATCTTCGTCGTCCGAAGTCGACGGAGATGGATAGTTCCACACATCTGTGGAGTCCGACACCTCATTCACCTGAATCGGACCCCGTGGATCTCGATGGTAAAATGGATCCTGCCTCTCACCCTGGTATACCTGCTGGACCTGTACGGCAGAGACGATCTGATATCTTGCTATCATCGCTTCCCGTTCCAAATCATCTTCGAATTCGGCACAATGTCTCGGAGACGAGGTGGAGTCTGGAAGAGGCATCTTGGAAGACTGATACTATAATCTGAGCTGGCATTGAATTTATACTAGTTCGGGGGTGGCAGTGTAGGGTGGGGGAAGAGAGTGGGGGTTTGAAGGCTGAGAGAAATCAGGAGATGGGAGAAATACACATCATATTATTTTATAAAATATGTAAATAAAATATAAATAAAATATGTATATAAATAAAATATAAATAAAATATGTAAAAACATAATTCAGATGAATTGAAGAAAAATGCCCCATCCTCCGCATTGTTCAATGTGCACCAGACCATTAAATGTGCACTCCTATTTCACTTCATCTTTTTTTCTATTTTTATTCTAAATCTACATATACAAAACTTATATCTACTTACAAATAACTTAACCTTAACCTTAACATATCTAAAAATTAAAATCAGCAAATTGCTCCAGGTTGCTTCGGAGCCGTGCCACCAAAGCCACCCCCTGCGCCTTGGCGTCTTCCAGTCTGGTGACTAGCTGGACCTCCCGGAGACTTTGCTGCCGATCGCGGGCCATCAGCTCTGCCTGCTGGCGCTCAAGCTCTTCCAGCTGGCGGTTGAGTTCTGCCCGCGCCAGCTGACTGTCATCATAGTCCCGCTGGGCCTCCTCTATCCCACGCTTTGCCCGTTGCACACTCATCTCCAGCTCAGGTACGATAGGTGCTGGAGGGTGGACTTCTTCAGCAGTGGGTTGTGGAGGGGCAACTTCAACGACAGGTGGTAAAGGTGCGTCTATAACCGGTGTCACAACAGTTGAGGATGTCTTCTTGGACACCCTTCTTCTGCTGTTGTGTGCGTGCTTCCTCGATGATGATTTCTTCGGTGGTTTTGGAGGCAGGAAATCATCATCGCTGTCAGCAATTTGGATTATAGGCAAACCTTCCATCGACGAATTTGCTCCTGCGTCACGGGATCTCTTGGAAGCAACTCCGTTAATGAACCCACCTTGCCGTCTGCGTTGGTCCATCGTCAGCGACTGCATTTCGGGGACCTCTCTCCTGATGACGTCCATAACGTCATTGAAGTGCTCTTCGTCTGGCATTTGAGGTGCGGCGCCATCCACCCTGATGTTACTCAGGATCGTTATTGCTGCAAGACCAGTTAATGCGGGAGAATCCATAGCTAAACATACAAAAAAAAAATTAAACGGGTTCATGATTACAAGATTGTTAACTTACTCTCAAATTATTACAGCTTGCTATAGTCTGCTAATTCAGTTGGCTGGTGGTTGATCTGGCGGGTGATCTTGTGGATGATGTGGTAGCTGATGTCAGTTCAGAAGAGTGACTGAAGATTATTCGGAGGAAGTTCTTGTTTTAAACACTCAGACCTCCACCCCACTCCTCTTCTTCTTCTCCGACCTCCTACTCCAATCCCCACTCCGACCACCCACTCCTCTTCTTCTTCTCCGACCTCCTACTCCAATCCCCACTCCGACCACCCACTCCTCTTCTTCTTCTCCGACCTCCTACTCCAGTCCCCACTTCGACCACCTACTCCGACCTTCCACTTCAATCCCCACTATGTCTTAAGCCACACCTCTTTCTTTAGCCAGTATCCCTCAGACCAGAAAACCCCACCCCATCATAACCCCACCCCTATTTCAGCTCTGTTATTTGTTACAATGTACACATCCACCTACGGGACAGAGCAGATATAGGGGTGAGTGACAAGAATAACAATTATGAGTGGGAACATTTGCATACTCGAGTGTATCATGTGAATTAACATGCTGATACCACTCACCATTATTATTCATGCCGCAATACCGTACAAAACAAATATCACATAGGAAGCGTTTTTCATTATCACAAGTTTTGATAGTAACAAATGAAAAGCTGCAACAGTACAAATTAGTCGCAACGTCTTCTAACACCTCTGTCATATTTATCTGATGGGCATTGCTCACGATCGTTTCGGGGACATCCTCACAGTCTGGTACAATTCCATCGTCTACTTCTGGTTCTTCTCCGTCATCTTCTAGGAACTCTTCTTCGACGAAGTCATCCCCAGCGGGTATGTCTTGGCGGCCATCTTCAAAATCTACCAGGTCATGGAATTCGCCATTGTCACCATTCTCACCCACTACAACTTCATCTTCTTGTTCCCAAACAAACTCGTCACCTGCCAACACATCAACTTGATTGTTGGCATCTAATTGGGAGAGGGCTTCCAATGCAAAACCAACTTGATCAACCATAATTGCTTTACAAACACAGTTTCTAACAGAAAATACAAAAGTCGAATGAAATGTTAGGATTTTGGACCGATTTTATATGTTACAATCGTGAGTGGGGGTTACCACCTCCACTAAACCCACACTTCATCTCCTGAGAATAGCAATTCCTCCATTAACCTAGATTTCCTCGTCATCTAATTAGTGACGCAAATGCAAACAACGAGGATACAAAAATACTGAAGATATTTAGGAAAAAATATTTGATTTTCGAATTAAACCACAGAAACATGACAAAAATATATCTTCAATTTTTTTTCTAGTAGAATCCACCCATTCAAATCTTTTATCAAGTATGACATATTTCGATAAAATCCATTATAACGTGGATAAAAAAATATTAGAGATTCTAAAAAGATATGTTTGATTTTCGAATTAAAGTGCAGAAACATGACAAAAAAAATATTTTCAAATATTTTTTCTAGTTGAATTTACTCTTTCAAATCTTTTATCAAGTATGACAAATTTCGATAAAATCCATTATATCGCGGATACAATACATTACAGCAATTCCAATATGCACTGATTCAACCCCGCATGGAAACGCCAATGATACCTGCCGTCTACAATAGCTTTAATATTTTAGTAACTGACCGGTGAGGGTGAATTTTACCTGAGATGACCGTAAATTCATTTCATTTGGGTAAATTTTTATTTCATAGCGTTTCTTTGCGATAGTTCAGTTGTGTTTTATCTGTAATGGCGTTAGTAACAAAATCTCAATCAGAAAGTGAAGCGGCGGTTAAGGCACTGTTGGACATGGAAAATATAGTGCCGACTATCATATCACCCATTAGAGAAAACGAAATTGTGGAACAATCGCCTGTGAAAAGTGCAAGGAAGCGTAGTAGGCCGATATCGAAAATAGACAAATTCAAAGAAATCGTCAAAAAAGCTAGCCCATATGCCCGGAATGCATGGAGAAAACCGAACTTTTCATTACAACCGAGTGTTAGGGAAGAATATAGAGTGGAGGACTTTAGCGACGACGACGAACCAACAGAACAACAGACAGACAAACCAAAAGACACAAAAAACACTACAGACTCAGGGAGTTCTTCTACAGACACAGATACTTCATCTACAGATACAGACACAAAACAGACAGACAACAAACAACAAAGGTCTACAGAAACGGAGAATTTTGTCAAGGAAAGCAAGCGTATGTTTGCTTTACTGGAGAAACTTGATTTATCGACTGATACAGACAATGAAAATTTGAAAAAACTGAACAGTACATGTGATAGGTATGAAAAGAAATTTCGGGAAGCTCAGATACAACGTGACCAACTGAAAAATAAGATAGGAAAGCGTGAAGAAGCAATAGAATTCAGGAAGCAGATGATGGAAAACCATGCAATTTTTTTTTCAGGAAATGATTAATATGCAATTTTTTTTCAGGAAATGATTAGTTGATGAAAGTTCTGAAAGGAGTGCATATATATTAATTGGTCGATGTACACAGTGAAGGGCGATGTAGAGGGGCCCTTCACGGACTTTCATTGATTAATTATTTGAAATAAAAAATCTATTTTAAGCTGGGATCGGAACAAAATTCTAGAAATGAAAAATAAAAATGGAAATATTCATTGATTAATTATTTGAAATAAAAAATCTAATTTAAGCTGGGATCCGAAATGCAAAAAAAAATTATAATCGAATAGAAAAGAGAGGTTCATTGATTAAAAAACGATAAATAAAAAAAACTATTTTAGGCTGGGATTCGAACCTGTACAGCGCAAAATTCTAGATATGAAAAATAAAAATGGAATTATGCAAAAAAAATATAATCGAACAGAAAAGATAGGTTTTTTTTTTTATGGGCGAGTTCAAGGTCACAAAACCAAAAAAAGCCCGAGAAATAAATCTCTTAATATCACCCTCCACCCACCTCCTAGGTGATATAGAGAGATTTCTTTCTCGGGGCACACTGCAAACTCACCACTGAGCTACGCAGCCTCCGAAAGAATTAGTCAAATTTCTTCTATATGAATGTTTTAAATCAAACCCCTGAAATGTATGCGACTAAATATACATGCTCCTACAATTCCGTAAAACTGAAGAGTTGGTCCATCTAGTGCCAAATAGCACAACACATATAAACTATACCAACTGAGCTAATGCGATCTCCGAAGGAATTCGTTATAGCTACCTCTAAAGACCTTTATTTAACCCCTCATGATAAATTCCCCCAAAGAAAATATGACTTTTTGTGATAGAAGTGCAAGTAAAAGGAACGTATGTGAAATATCTTGCAGTTTACAGGCTTGTAAATTGTACATGCTTCAAAAACTCTGCATGGGCAATTTACAAGCATATATTTTTGACCCTTGCTTGTGTTTATAAACTGCTAACAGTTCACATACGTTCCTATTCAAAAGAGATATTTTCTTTAGTTCAGAAGTATTAACTTTGTTAATACTGGAGGAATTTAACATGAAGGGTCAAAAACCCTGGGTGGGCACCCATGTATCTGAATCTTGGCGTATCCACCAGCCATTGAAGTGCAGAATGTTTTGATTAGGGGCAATGCATTGAACCGCTTTTCAGATATTTTGCTGCGATTTTTTTTATATATTTTTTTGGAAATATATGATCATTGCGAAAGTTTTTCATCATAGAACTTTTTTGAAATTCCCACTTATGAGTGAGATATGATTTTTTTAAATATTGATATCGAGATTTTGTTGTAAAATTTATTTCAAGTATAACCTACAATTTTATATTTTTTCTTGGAAGATATGATCATTTTTAATGTTTTTGACCAACAAACTTTTTCTTTATTATCATTCATGAGTGAGATATAATTTTCAAAAATAAGTAGGAGTAGGAGATCTGAGCCGGTTCTGGACCTACCCCCACCATCATAACTTTCAACCAGCAAATTATTTCGCGGTTCGATTCGCGGCCGCGAATTTAATCGCAGTTCGATTCGCGGCCGCGAATTTAATCGCGTTTTGATTCGCGCTCGCGAATCAAAACAGCGGTCAAGGTCTCGAATCCGCGGATTCGTCCGTAGGTCTATTATTTTGAATTTTTCACTTTCTTGATGTCCAACACTTCTTTTTCCTATGAAGTTTGTGAAGGTAACTCCTGGGAGGGAGGGATATCTACTCCCTCTCCTTCTATGGTGGTTTGTTGTCATGTTCATTGTGCGCATGTACCAGTCGACTTGTTTGAATAAAACTTAGAGTCGCATTAACATCAGCACCATTTCTGTCCACATCCCATTGATATCACACATTCCTACGAGCTAAATATGAACTCATTACCAAATTTGTCTGCTGAAGAAGAAGCAATGCCATGTATTGCAACAAATGATGACTTTGGTTTTGAAGATATTCCGGTATATCACTTGTCATCCCAAGAAGGTTTCATCGATGAATATAACATTGATGATTATCTGAAGATGGGAGATATACCGGAACCTTCAGAAAGTGTTGATCCAACCCTTTCACAATTGTCACTACCAAAATGCCCGTCACTTCTCTCTCCTCTTAGTGTCGATACGAAAGCGAAACCATCTAGGAGAAAGTGTGCATCTACTGCTTCAAATCCCAAGAAAACAAGTAAGGGTGTACGGAAACCCCGTAAGAAGAAAGTAGATGACACCTTCAAGAATGTGATAGGTGATTTGGAAGATGTATCGCTTCATTCTTTTGGTCCACTGCAGCGTTGTGGAGACATGCTTAAGAAAGCGAAATGCAGCATCGTAAAATCGAGAGCTATCATCGTCAAATGCGATGACGATGTTCGAAGAGGTAGCATGGACGACGAGGTGGTTCTTCAGAAGCTCGATGCAAAGATTGTATCATCGAAGGCTGAACTGATCAAAATGTGTGAAGATGCAGATAAACTCCGTTTCAAAATCACACAGAAGAATCAGTCCGCCCTTTGTTTGAAAATGCAAGCTGAGATTGAGCTTCAGGAGTCCACTAAACTTTTTGATATGGTAGCATCTGTACGTGATAAGTGGCGAAAAGAGTTTGATCACGCATTCCAATCTGATAGTGATTAGCTCTGAGGATTATGAAATGTTATCAATGTTGTGAGTTGAAATGAAAGACTTTTTCAAAAATCTATGAAGTGGGGAGGAGTATGCAGATTATTTCGGTTTTGGCATACACTGGGCGTTGCGTTTGGTTGGGGCAACGTTCACCACTTCATGATTTATTCATTTTGAAAAAAAACTCAAAAATAGTTCTATATTTTCTATAGTTTATTAATAATCTTACAGCTTAGTGAGAATAATAAGTAATACAATTTCATTCAAATATTAAACCATAGCACTTTTGTGTAACCATGAATTCTTTCCGCTTGGAAGGCCTAACCACTTAATGTATAGTTTATTTCCTTTCCTCCTCAACACTTTTTCAACTAGGTATACGTCAGGATTTTGCGTTTTCAATAATTCTTCTCCATAAAAACATCCTCTAATCGGGCTCCCATCCATGTCTTCAAGAATATAAGTTATGGGGTATGTTTGGTTAATTTTAACAATTTTGAATAGTTCTGTTGTGTAATTGGCAGTGTAACCCTTTTCGAAAATATTCTTGTACTTGCTTATACGTACAATATCATTCATTCGAAATTTGGAAATACTTTGTTTTCTTCGAGGGATTACTTTGGAACTTTTGAATTTCAGTTTTGTTGCTGGCATAACATCGATTGGTTTCATACCAATTGTACGATGCACCTTATTGTTATATTTGCTTGTTATGATTGGAAGAATATTCAACCATTTGTTGTGTCCCATCGCTGAAAATTCTCTATAAAGCCACGTCTTTATTGTTCGAATTACTCTTTCAGCTATGGCCGCCTTCATGGTGCTGAATGTTGAATAATGGTTGATCTTATATTTTCGCATCAAAAATGAAAAAGAACTATTGAAAAATTCTGATCCTTGATCGCTTTGTAGATGTTTCGGGGAATAGTTGGCTTCTTTCAGCACATCTTCCATTGCATTGGTTACAGCACTACCTGTTTTATTTTTAATCGGCTTCGTCCATAGATATTTCGAGTAGCAATCAATGACCACAAGAACATATCGATATCCTTTGTTATGTTTAGCATAAGGTTGTAATTCGGCAAGATCTATTTGCCACAGATCTGCAAAACCTTTGACGGTGGTGGTTCTTCTGATGAAATTACGTCTTGCCGGCTTATGTAACTCATTGACAACTTGTCGTTTGACATCACTTATTTCATTATCCATCTCCTCGCAATCACTTATTTGTTTTCATTCAGACAAACAATTTGACAATGTTACGGCATCATATAATGAGAACAAACTGATCATTTTTGCTGATGTATTAGATTATTATACCTTCCTCACGTAATTCTTCAATTATGGAAATTATTTCATTATCATGTCCAGTGTGTCCAGCTGACTTTGAAGATATCAATAGCCGCAAACGAGCGACTAACTCCTTGGGTGAATTCCAGTAAACATAATTCGCAGGTTTGGGATCATACATTTTCTGCATTTTCATTCGATGGAACCCTTCACCTTTTTTTGTCCTACTTCTGGTCGTCTGATAATGTGATAAGTTTAGTATAGGTTTAATAACTTCACGGAATTTTTTAGATTTCGGGTGTTTGAAACCATTTCGCAGTAGATGTTGTTTGTAAGGTGCATTTGTTAGCCTCAATATTTTAGCATATGTATGACGAACTTCATCATCATCATCAACTTCAGGTGGGTTTTTCAAAAAAATCATGTTGTATAACTCCAGACTACTTGGGAATTCATGTGTTCGTGTTTTATTTTTGTTCCAAAATAATATATTTCCATCACTGAAACGTACATTGTGACTCCCCATTTTCAGTTTTTGTGTAGTAGGATCTAACCGTATGCCAAATATTCTGTCATAAGCTGCATTCTTAGTTTTGACATTTTCCAAATGTCTTTTCAAAACATCTCCAGTATTGTCTTCAAAATTATCAAATACGGACTTTTCATCTTTTCCGAATTCTTTGATGGTATCTGTCTCACTGTCAACAGATGATAATTCACTACTATATGATGAATTATTTCCCACTGAAGTACTCCTAACTTTTATTGGAGTAGACTGAGAATTCACTTGCTTCATCGAAAACGTCGGCTGTGGTGGCTGTGGTTTCGTGGTAGCAGCAGCTGAAGAAAGAACATTTAATGGCTTCATTATGGGATCATAGAGTTTTTCAAGCGCCATTCGATTTTCAATAAGTCCACTCTTGATAGAGTTAAATTTCTGCCGTACAGCTTCTGTTGTCTCAACAAGTTGGCGTTTCAAATTCAATTCATTGTTTTTATCTTCAACTACTTTATCATTTTTTGTCTTCATTTTGCTTCACAAGAGAGAGAATACACTGAAGTAACCTCTATGCAATTCAGCGATCGATTGAATGCGTATTGTATTATCATGGATATATAAAACTATCGAACCCCATGCGATATCTACCTTCATGCATTTTTCTATCCTTATCAATGACCAAAAATCCATATTGATCCTCCCAACATTTAACACACATCAATTGGAATTGCTTAAATGTTACATCGGGTGACACGTGATCCGAATAAATATGGTGTAGATTCGTTTCATCTTGCTTGAACATTACGATAAAGTTGGTATTATCTCGCACTAACTGTTTGGGCACTCGTGAATATGTTTGAGCAAGATAAAAACAGTCAACATCTTTATGACGTCCCATACAGAAATATGATCTTATAATATCCTGTTTTTCACATATTACATCATCGAAAATGAAAACAGAATTTGGTTTGGCATCGGATGGTTCCACTATTTCTGCATTATTACTGAATGTATAAAATCCCAACCCCTTGATGGGTTCCAATACATTTCGTAGGAATTGATATTTGGGTTGATTGAGTGATTTCGAATAGAGATAAACATTTGTGAATCGCAGTCCTTGTGGATGTGTTAAAAGAGAGATCATGGCATTCGTCTTTCCACAATTCGATGGTCCGATAATGAGTCCTCGAACAGATGATGGAAGTAGTGGACCATGCCGCAACACTTTCTGTCCATTCAATCCACAACCGAATTTTTCATCTAGATTATCTACAGCAAACTTTTCTTTCTGCTTCACAATGCGCATCGTACCGTGGTTGGAGACTATGTAAGCGATGATATGCTGTGAACATTTCATTTAAATGAGTACCATCAAACGATACGGATGTGTTCGTAGTGGATGCAGAAAAAGCGGTCGTGGATTCGTTAATAATTTAATAAACAAATTGCCGTTCGAATTACATTTACCCGGAGGATATCAGTATTGTGGACCCGGTACAAAATTGGAAAAACGTTTAGCCCGCAAAGATCCTGGAATCAATAAATTGGATATTGCATGCAAACAACACGATATTCAATATTTGAATCATCTAACTGATCTCACAGCGAGACATAGAGCAGACAAAGAACTCGAATACGCAGCTTGGAACAGGGTTAAATCGAAGGACGCTGGTATTAAGGAAAGAATAGCTGCCCTACTCGTTACCAACATTATGAAATCAAAGAGACGTTTCGGTATGGGTTGTAGTAGTACTACTGTGAAGACAAAGAAGAGGAATCAACCGAAGAAAAAGAAGAGAAATCAACCGAAGAAGAAGAAAAATAATCTCATAAAAATCGCCTTTGGTTCTGGGGTGGTTCATAAAGTGCGGAATGTACTGAAAAAAGCTGGGGGTGAGCAATTTGTGACGAATAATTTGAAAAAAGCCACCGTAGTGGCATTGCATGCAGCACGTAAATACCTCAAAGCTGCCGGTGGAAAGAAAACGATCCGCACGCCTCGCATAATTCCAATACCTAAAGTCGGAGGGATTCTACCATTGATACCAATTTTTGCTGGATTGTCTGCGCTCGGAAGTTTAGCTGGTGCTGTTGCAGGCATCACCAGAGCTGTGAATTCAGCAAAAGCAAGCAGAACCGCCCTGATCGAAGCGAATCGTCATAATAGGAAAATGGAAAGTGTGGCATTGGGTAAAAGTGGTAGTGGTATATACCTTAAACCTTACCGTAAAGGACTCGGACTCTATTTGAAACCATACAATCCAAAAAACTAGTTGATTCCCTACCTCGAAAACCTCTCACCGACATCGATCTCACTTATTATGCCAAGAAAATGAAAATTCCATACTTTCGCGGTATTTTCATGCGTGATACATTACCCACTAGAGGTCCACGACACCGCGAGACCGCCATTGTCAATTTAGATGGAATAAGAGGATCGGGAACACATTGGGTGGCATACAGCAAATGTGGGAAAGACATTACATACTTTGATAGTTTTGGAAATCTACCCCCACCAATAGAGTTGATTCAATACTTCCAGAAATGTTCGAAAGTGAAAATTCTATATAACTATGATCGCCAGCAGAAGTTCAACACAGTTTTCTGCGGTCACTTGTGCCTGAAGTTTCTCTCTGAATTATTATAGAATGGATAAAACTCCAGCAATGACTCGAGAGGCTATTAGGACGATGGGATTATCACTCAAAATGTATTCAAAATATCGGACCTTGACAAGAATGGATCGAGTGATGCTTGCAAATATGCCGAAGGAAGTGATACTCGCATGCGCTGCACATGAGATTGCTTCTGTTTGGGAAAAGTTACCTAAAAGTCTACAAGATGATGTTGATATAATGAAATATAGATATTGCAATGACCACCACAATCTTGACGGCGAAAGCGTTTCAGATTCTGATGTGAATGATGGTCCTATACCTCGAAAAATATTCTGCTGTTATTGCAATATAAAGGATATGAATATTGGTGCTAATAAAAATGAAATGGATATTGATGAACCATCTCCGAAAAAGCGTAGGTTGTCCCGAGTGTGTTGTAGACAACAATAAATTGAAGTGAAATCCATAAAATGTATCAGTCATGTCACGGAAGTTCGAACTACAAGCTGTCGGGACGAGTGTCTTGAGTGCAGACTTTTTCCCACCCGTTGAATTGGATAGAAACAGTCGTTATGGATTGGGACTTTTAGGATTCTATGGATGCAACACAGTAAATAATATAACTGAAAAAAACAATGTGATCAGTTTTAGAATCAGTGATATAAGTTCACCAATACTTCAGAAGTACACAATTGAAATTCCATGTGGTGCCTATGAAATAGATGAGATCAATGCAGTTATTCAGAAACATATCATGTTTCGATTGTTTCATGGGAAAAATCAAAACGATACCAATGCAGATGATATATTCTACCTACATGCCAATAATAATACTTTCAAATGTGAGATGCGATCAAAATATGAAATTGATCTAACTCATCCGAATTCCATAGCAAAGATGATGGGTTTTAATTTTGATAGATTTCAACCGAATCAGATACACGAATCCTCACATCCGATAAATATAACAACTGTGAGACTAATCCGCTTAGATTGCAACATTATATCTGGTTCATACATAAACAATGAAGAATCCCACATTCTTTTTTCATTCGATATCGATGTGGAGCCTGGATTCAATCTCACAAAAGAACCACACAAGATTATATATATGCCCATCAGTCCAGAAGGTCGTCAGTTGATTCACAACATCACAGTGCGTATTTTGGATCATAATAATAATCTCATTGATTTTGGAAGTGCAGAAGAGATTGTTATAATTTTGGAATTGAAAAAAATCTAATAACTATTATGGGTTTTTGTTATAATAGACAGAATCGACAAGGATTTGAAAACATTCCACAAATAGCTAAAAAGGAAGGTTCGAATAGAAAAAGGCTCATTCCAAAAGTGTACGCTAAACAGTTAGCACACCACACTGCTCTCTCGCTGAGAGATCTCAAATTTTTGAAATCAATTGGACTGAAAGTAAGGAACAATGGTGCTCGAAACAAATAGTGAAAAGTTGAATATATTTGACGAGCCGATGCTCGATCATTCCCTCACAAGTTTACATGAGCATACATATAAACCATATGGATCACCATTGTTTAGGAATTCAGATGAAATTCGAATTGCAATCAATAATCAAGACGTTATACTTGACATTGCTGAGAGTTTCATTTATATAGAGGGTAAATTCACACCTAAAGATGAAACAAAATTATGTTATCTCTCGAATAATGCAATCGCCTTCCTTTTTGATGAAATTCGCTACGAAATGGGTGGTGAACAAGTTGCTGTGGTCAGGAAGCCGGGGATAACATCTACAATGAAGAATATGATATCATTTGGACAATCGCATGCTAACACTTTATTGACAACTGGATGGGGACTTTCGGAAACTAAACAGGATATCTTGGATACAACTAGTCACGTATTCAGTGGTAAATTACCACTGAAATATTTTATGGGTTTCGCTGAAGATTACAACAAAAGTATCTTGAATGCCAAACAAGAAATGATTTTAATAATCGCTCGATCCTTCAAGAACTCATATATTGGTGAGGTTGATGCTGATTTGGAAATCAATAAAATTGAGTGGAAAATAAGACACATAGTGCCAGAAGATAAGCACAAGCTCAAACTTTTAAATAGAATCAACAAAAGCGGTCTGAATGCTAAAATCAAGTTGGCTTATCGCATGTGGGATCTCTATGAACTTCCATCACTACGTGGCACGTCTTCAGACATATGGGCTATCAAGACAACCAACGCCCTTGAAACACCTCGTTACATCATCATTGGATTCCAAAGCACTACCACTTCTGAAGACAGGACAAAGGACATCACTAAATTCACAACTGCTGATATCAATAACATTCGTGTGTACTTGAACTCTGAAGTATACCCATATGAACGTTGGAATTTGGATTTCGATAAAAAACTCGATACTTCGGCTTATTATGCCTATGAGAACTTTCAACGAAGTTATTATGATAAAGATATGAGTGAACCTCTCATGGACATTGGTCAATTTCGACAAAATCCACTATTCATCATTGATTGTTCACATCAGCCGAATGCCACAAAATCATCAACTATTGATATTAAGCTCGAGTTTGAAACTAGGAAAGTCAACTTCCCAGCCAACACCAAAGTATATGCACTCATTCTGCATGATACATTTTTGACATACAATGCATTGGATGGTTCAGTTCACTGCAGATATTGATGAAGACACACACACATTTTTTTCATTTTTCTTTCTTTATTCATGTAAAAGAGAAATAGGTAAATAAAACATGTGTAAAAAATTTTTATGTTTTTTTATTCAAATATCATTAGCTTAGAATTCAAATAGTCTTAGGTATGTACAAACAATCTAATATAACTTCTTCTTCATCTTCATCATAATTTTCTCCTTCTTCGATTTCACTATCATCATCATCCAGTTGGTACTTTTTGATGATGTCTTCAGGTAGGTATGGTAGGAGGCGGTGGAGAAATCTTTTCAGCTCACATTCAATCATTGCGTCGCAGAGGTGATGTAGATCGAAAGAACCATCTGTATATTTCTCGCAGAGATCCACACCCTTTTTGTAGTTCTCGTAATCACGCATACAGTGTTGGATCCTTTCTTCATCATAGCATACGCTCAGGTCATAAATGGTGGCGTGGTGAGCATCCTCGCTCAAAGCACGCAACTCAGAAGTTAACCTTTCAACGGCGGAAGAGATGTCTATGGCTTCGGTCCAGTGTTGACTTGCATACATCATCCACATTTTTCAAAAATGAAGCTATGATCAAAGAGAAATTATTGAAATAAGAATGCTACAAAAATAATCAGTACTACTCACATTAGACTTTTGATGATGTCTCCACCGAAGAGTGTGTTTAACAATGTATGAAAAGTTTTTATATTTTCCTTACAATTATCACCTATAATATAAAAGAATCAGAATTAGAAGATATGACAAGTGGAAATTATATATTACAATTATTCAGTGAGATCAAATTTGACCAACGATCTCGTTTTCATGCCGGCAAAGCTTTGTGGACTCTGACCCAAATATGCTACTGTATATTTACCACCTGATGAATTGATGCATGCTACATCATCATCGGTAAATTGTTCTGAAACGCGTTTTGGCAGCCATGTTTTGAATAATGTATCATTGCTTACATCAAGTAGTATCAATAAAATGGATTTACCAAACCGGGTAGAACAAACTGACATCGTCTTAATTGGGTAAGCTTCATTCAGTGGCAAAGATGATATTACTTTTTGCTCTAACACTTCCATCTCTTGTTTAATTATAGAATTGATTTTTTGTAAATCTACTTTTGGAACTGACATGATGATAATATATATGGAAAATATAAATAATTTTCAATAGAAAAACACACTCACTGATCTCTCTCACTGTGTAGGCACTGAATAACTTCACTACTCTTGCTGACTGCTCGACTGCTAGGTATACAACTTCTGATTTCATATCACCATACCAACTTCTTTTATAATAGATAGTGAACCACCCCCCACCACAGACTTATGAAACATGTATGATACAAAGCCCCCACCATGCGCGAGTTTGCATCGCATCGATAGAGGGCGGAGAGTAAATAGTAGTCGATGAGTCACCGCAGCGTATGGGTGTGTGACGTCAGCGCGGATCCAACCCACCCTATCGAGAGCGAGGGTGGATGCGCATAGCGTCACGCGACCCCTCCTCCCACCACCATCGCAAGGTATACATCACTGGAGAGTAATCAGAGTTCACATATCTGACTGGATCTCCGTGGTGTGCAGACGTGTTGTACCCTCTCTATACTTCGGTATAGATTTGTATGTGTACTCCACACATAAGGGTCATACACAATGGCAGAGTAAGTATACATGAAGGACATGGAAGACATTGAGGTAAGAAAAATAAATTAAGTACTTGGAAAAAGTACTTGTCCGTGTATGAAAAAAAAATCTAAGTCATTATAATCTCAATGTCAAACACAAACCCTGAACACCTCCCAACAATATACATCATGGTCAAGGCTAAGGGCAAGCCCAAGTACTAGGTCAAGTCCTAGGTCGAGGTCATAGGTCGAGGTCATAGGTCAAGGTCATAGGTCAAGGTCAAGGTCATGGGTCAAGGTCATAGGTCGAGGTCATAGGTCATAGGTCAAGGTCACTGATGACGTCATAGTGGTGGGGGGAGGCCCAGAACCGGCTCAAATCTCCTACTTACAACAGCACCAAGCAGTGTACATTCAGCATCAACATCATCAATAAATAAATAAAAATGATTTCGATTTCATTCATGGAACAGTCTTAACAAATACAACTCGTGTACTGGAGGATTATCATAAATTCCTTCTCTTATTCGCCAAGCAACATAATTTGTTTGTTTGTCAAAGTCGAAGGAATTTTTATTTCGATAATCACCAATACACTTGTATTACCCACGACTATTTCACTCACTTGCGAAATGAACCAATCAGGAGCTCTAGCCAAGTTCGGATTACCGATAATACCAAACTTGACTCTTGACTCTGATTGGCCTATCAAGTTCGGAGTTTTCAGATTGGTTTACAGTGCATGTGACAGTTAAACGTCAAATATAAGTGATTACGCTGTGCACACATTCAAAAATGTTTGTGAAATAGTCTAATAAAATTCCACTCGTGATTGAATTTTTCTCATTAGTCTGTCTTTCTTTTGTGATCTCAACTGAATTGATTCGAGAAAACACCACGAGTCCGCAGGACGAGTGGTTCAGAAATGAATCGACAGACTTATCGCGAAAATTTAATCACTTGTGGTATTACTATTGATAATTTTTTCGCGTTGATTGATTGGTTCTTTTGTTTAAATGGATGCTCATAAGAAAGTTAGGTATTTAGTTGTCAAGATGACACTGACAAATGTTAGGAGTTATTTATTGCCGAGCGCCACCCAAAAATGAAACCTCCTGTATAGGCCAGCCGTGTGTCATGCATTATCATAGATCGGGTTTTTAGGCATCTTCAAAAAAACGTCTCGCTGACGGAAGGCAAGGAAATAGTTTGATTTCATGAATCGACGTGGGTTGACGAACGGCAAGTGAATAATTTAATTGTGTGTTCTACTGGGGGGGTATTCGATTTATTTTCTAAAATTATTGTTGTTGAGTTATTGTTTAAACGTGTTAATTTGATTTGAAGTGATACATACTGCTGGAATAAAAGGTAGGAGTTGTATTTGTTTTGAACTGTTGATTCATTTCCAAAATAAAAGGCTATATATTAACTATTTGATGAAATATAAAGCTTGGAGTTTTCAATAACATATAAACAGGTTATTACTCCAAGTAAAAGTGTTTTAGTACCTATATCTTTTTAATGTATTTCCCTTTGTCTGTTGATTATTAAACAAAGGATGAGTTTGAGAGGAAAGTTTCAGTGGCAAACACATTCATTTGAAAAAAGGTGTGCTTTACTTTTACGACTATAATTCGGGGTTTTTCCTTGGTATGTACTGAGTATTTACTTCTTGTTGGTATCTATTTTAATTGAAACGCTAAAGGTACTGATTTCATTAATCGGTGTTACATGAGTCTCGGCACATTGAAATTGAGTGAATAATATAATAGGTATGTTGAGTTTATCCATCGAAAATCTAGAGACTTGTAACGTGCCTGTGTGAGGAGTTAACATGTCTTTTGGTGATTTGCAACCACAGAACTCAAAGAACCTAAAATGCTAATTTAAGCCGCCTCAGGAATTAGTGAAAAGCGAAACCACATGTATACATTTAATTACTACGGATCATGCGCAAATCATCAACATCATTGCCAGTTCATGTACTTATATGATAATCTAATATTAATGCTTTTATGATTTATATACGTACAGCGTACCTACATTGTATACAGTCCCATAATAACAGCCAAAATTCGTCAATAATCAGTTGCTCAAGCTCATAAAGTTCACTACTTGTCTAATATAATCGAAACAAATATCGACAATAAGTGGAGCACATAAACTCATGATACGAACTAAGATTTTCCGAAAGATAAGTTGGCAACACTGTGTGTGTAATTCGTCTGAAGATATTCAGGTTCAGAGCCGGCCTTGTCTCTTTGTAGAATTCACGGCAAAATTCAATATGTTTCGTATTTTACTATATAACTATATAGTCCATAGAATTTCATTCTAACCCCCCTGGCATGGCAGCCGTGTTACTGCGCATGATCATGGGCACCGTTTGGCGTACGTTAGGTTTCGTTTTTACACTACAGCATTGGCATTCTAGGTTCTTTCAAAGAACCTAGAATGCCAATGATGATTATCTAATCATTAATTTAGCGTTTCTCCGCATTAAAAAGGTGACAGGTGATACTACTTTTCATTTTTGAATGGCGGACTTTTTCGTGTAAAAACGGACTTTTTTCGGAACGTAATCGGACTTTATGGTTTAACGCGTCCAACAACACTGGTTCTTTGAGTTCTGTGTTTGTAATGTGTCTTAGTGAGAAGTTGCATATCACTTTTGGATCAATTTCAGTCTGGTGATTTATAACGTGTCTGTGTGTGAAGTTACCTGTTACCAGGCTGATTTGAGAGCAGAAAAGCTTGCAACATGCCTTAGTGAGAAGTTACCTGCTTTTCGGATTTTCAAAGGATTTACGGAGGACTGTAACGTGCCTGTGTGATACGTTACATGTCAGTGAGCTGTATTGAGGATAATAACTAGTAACGTGTCTATGTGAGAAGTTACTTGTTATTGAGAAGGGGAACATTCTCCATGAAAATTCAAAAATGAAAAATGAGATTTATTTGTAATATCTAACAGAAATCAACTACTTCCCCGGCACAAGCCACGCTGGACATTGAACTACATCTGATAGATATTGTGAAAAGACTCTAACTGAAAAGAAAAGAAAAAGTCTGAAAGTGAAAATTCGCATTTTTATTCAGATAGTTGATTTTTTAAATTTTCTCTAGTTTTCATTGAAAAAATCATTGTTATTTTTTGTGCAATACTGAGACGAGAGTACAGTGACATGCAACATAAGTACCTGTGTGAGAAGTTGCTTGTCAAAGGGTTTACTCTTCAGTTCATTTTTATCATTGTAGAAAAGCATTCGTTGTGCCTGGGCTCGTGAAAATTCTTTAGGTGCGTTTCCATCAATTTCATTTGATATTACTATCTAACAATTCCATTGGAAAAAATTATGACTCGAAACTTGGGAGCTTCTTTTGGTATTATTCGCTTGTGATTGAACCTGAATATTATTTAACATATTGGTATACGTGTAAATTTATGTTCATGTTGTATATAAATTTGTATTCTCTACTATCTAAAATGAATCATGAAAACATCTTACACAAATGTCCGGTAAAAAAATAATTAAGCCGAATTACATTCCTGGTAATATTTTTTTTGGGATAATTTTAACTAGATTTAGTACTCGTCTTCGTCCACTCGTGCGATTTCTATAGCAACAAAGATTCGTGCATCTTGTTAAAATTATCAGAAATTACCATCACTCGTGTAATTACTGTTGATAATTTCACTCACGATATGAAAGTTGAGTCTCCTCTGCGATATAACAGCCAATGAAAACGGGACTTCGCGAGAGTTCACGCTTCCTTCTTTTCGAGGCGATAAGACCATACGTCATCAAGTGGCAACCATGCACAAATATAAACAATAATGAATATCTTGTAATCTAATATGACATAAATGTCAGTTTGGCAGACCATGTTTATTATTCATTAGGTGTAACTATTGAAGAATTAACGGCAATGAAACTTTCTTGACTTTGTTTGTTTGTTATCTCAATAAATACGACTCGTGTTCACAACACTATCGAAAATTCTGTCAGAAATCTTAATTTTGATCAAATTGCTCTGAGGTTACACCACTTGCCTTTTCGAGTTCGTGATGTTACCAAGCAATTTGATCCCGTTGATTTCTGACAGAATTACCTACTATCGACAGTATTGTGAGCACTCGTAGTATTACCCCCGATAATTTCAAGCAAACTGACGCAACAAAATATATTTTGTATTTTTTAGCACGATTTTGGAGGTCCTAAAAACAGGCAACTATTTTCCTGTTTAACCTCCTTCGCATCTATTATTGAGATTGCTAAATAAGCCTCATCACAATAGGAATGTCATTGTTTACTTTGCATGCTGAACACGGCATAAGAAAGGTTTTGTTGTAAAAAAGCAAAATTTTCTCCTATATTTTTTTATGCCAAATATTATTTTCAATGTGACAGACTTTATTCTGAATTTTCCATACAATCCAAAATTATTTTCATATAATTGGCCACCTTTGTGTAGACTGCTGGTCCTGTACCACACTCTTTCAGACCATACGATACGATACCGAATAGGTACGCCCGTCTGATTTTATCTACCTTCATAGATTTTATCGCAGGGCCTCCAGAGTCTCCATTGCAGGAGTCCTTTCCTGAAATATACAAGCACGTGTAATACCATTGTATTATACAGGTGTTTCTTAAGTACATGTACAAAATTCAGGAGCATATCGCTGTTGTCAAAGTAAGAAGGAAAGTTCCTATAAACATATATCCTCAAGTTATTTTGTGAGATACATTTTTGAGATACAGACTGTCAAAGTTGAATTCTTATTTTAATTTCTTGTGAATAAATTTCAAAATAATTATGATATTCGAGTAAATTTTGGTATCTGAGTATTTTTCAATGACAAGTTTGATGTCAGTTTGGTTCGTTCAGGGGGGGGCGCCATCTACATGTCTTTTCTCAGTCATTTGAAATATCATCAACTTTTTTGCACGTACTTGTATCATGGCCAAAAGAAGACTATAGTCAAGCAACGAATGTACTTAATGCTCTCACTAGAGCCATCTATAATAATTTACTCGAATTGTTGAAAATTCTGATATAACTGTTAGATACGAACCAATGTAACAGCCAGGGTTTTGACAAAATCCATTTTTTTTTATTTAGAGCTCTCTGATGTGGATAAAATGAGAAAGTTTTGTTATTATCATTGAAATAAAAATGTTTCAGTATGGCCAAGCTATTCATAAGATAATAATTTGATGTTTTTTTACAGCTAGTGAAATATTTAAAAAAATAGCTATTTTCAATTTTCTCACATTATTGTCTTGCCATTTTACCCGACTTTTTGCCTATTCATAGTATTTTTTTTTTAATTTGCCGCCATATCACCGATCACGTGACATATGTCAAAATCGATTTTTAGGTTATCGGACATGCACAAACTTTTCCCAAGAATCTTTTTCTCATTACTTTAATAATAAACTTTTTTCCCATATGGTACATACTTTTTGGGCGGTGACTGTATATGATCATTTGTACTAAATAATAATATTTAAGCATAGGAAGGAAAAATGTTATTGTGTTCTGTTTCACTCACAAGTAACTATCTACGGCCTATATAACGGGGTCAAAACTTGAATTCTGCCAATTCCACTTATCATCCAACCATCTTGAAATTTGGCAGGTGTGCATTTTATTAATTCGGGTTCATTATGACATTTACAAGAGAAACAATTAGATAGCGGTTTATGGACTTTATGGTTAGATTCTTACAAAATTGGTGTATTTATTTAAATTCAAACATTCAATCAAATTCGAACATTCAAGGTGCTGGACAAATTCTGTGATAAATGTCCAAATCACTAAATGAGAGATATCCAGAGTTATTGAGGTAGGATACCACTCGCCTATAGCTCGTGGTTTATCATCTCGTCACACTCTTATCAAATATCCCCTTTTCCGCACTAGTTGCCAAATATACTATTTCATCTTCTATATAGGTGCTTATTCAAAATTACTTTCAAGCAATACTTGAATTACTTTTTTGAAAAACCATGAAAAACGCCATAATTCCTCAAATGGCGTCTCTTAGTATGAAAAACCATGAAATAATAATGTAAAACAAAGGAAGAATGCATAGAATGAAATAAAACCGTATTGAAATATTATTCTGAATATATGTAAGAAAACGAAATAATAACAATAAGTAAGGTGCTTCTCAAGATTGTATTAACTAATTATATTGTAAAATACTGAGTTTAACATTTTTTGTCCCTGTCCTTGTTTTAGTTCTATTTAAAATATCTTTACAACATTTGAAAACTTGTGTTCTTAATAATAGATCGATAATATATTTCCTGTGTTCGGGAAGAGACTTGGAAAGTTGCACATTTACTTTTTTCTAATATTGGTGATAATTTTTTTGGTACAGTATCTTTCGATATAGTAATTATAGCATTGAATTGTTAAAAATGTGAATTTCTTCATCAAATATGACGGTGTTTTTGAACCACTTGCGTTTTCAATATTATAATTTTTATAAAAAGCCAATAATTCTTCATCATCTGCTAAATCTTCCTTGGTTTGTAAAATTACACTACAGTCATGATATTTAATTTCACCAAGTAACCAGCAAAGTATACAACTGAGCATGATTCTAATGTTGCTAAAGAAAAATTGTCAATAAGCAGTACATTTAATGTTTCAGAGGCTTTACTTGAATACTCGAGGTGGTCTGGAGAGAACTGTCCTCTGAAGTATTGAAAATATTTTGATCCTCATCCAATGATCCTGCAGAATTCGCAGCCTTTGGTGGTCTCATTAAATTCGTCACAATATTCAACTTGAAGGCTGATCTGCATGACATAACAGTTGGATTTCTATTGTAAACGCCTTTTTGCCTGAATATTAAGAGTTGGTTCTCTAAAGGGTCCTGTATGAGCCGCCTAGTAAATGAAATTTTTTGTCCTTTTTTCCTCTCTTCTGCAGCGAATAATTTCACTCCATTTATTGTCTGCAATATTCCAATGGAGCTAGGAGGTCCGGTTGGATTTTCTTTGGATTTTACCATCATCAAATTTTCAAAAAGAGCATATGCAGTGTTGAGTAGTGTTGAGTGCACTCAAGACATCAGGATTTTCTAAACTCAACACCCGATGACATGGTTTGTTTCTTCAAATGAATTCTTGTACTATTCAAAGCATCAAACATCTCATCCACGGTTTTCACAAATAATGCATTTCACCCCTTTAAGGGGTCTAACTTCAAAAATAACAAAAATCCTTAACAAATTTTTATCCCCCATTCAACCCCTTCAAGGGTGGATTTTCAAAAACGCCGAAACTTGCATTACAATAAAGAACCTGAAATATAAGTTTCATGCCTATAACTTCAGAAATAACAAAATTCTTATACCAACTTTCAACTCGCATTTCATAACCCTAAGGGATAATTTCTGGGATAAAAACTATTCTGTGTCATTTACTGGATCACAAACTATCTCCATGCCCAATTTTATCTGAATCGGTTTAGCAGTTTGAGCGTGAAAAAGTAACAGACAGTTACTTTCGGGACTTATCGCTCTAAGAGTTTTTGGAGCTGTGGTTACACAGCTTATTCATTGTTAAGAGAATATCGTTGGAGTAGAGAAAAAGTTGGTAGAAATTGGGCAGCGAGTTCCAAAGCTTCGAAGTTCGTTGGAATAACGGGCCTTGCGAAGAGATATTCTGCATGTCTCCAAAGTGACGGCGTATGGATGTGAGTGACTGAGCTCGACGAGTCAGTCAGTTAGTATGAAGGGTACTATCATCCGCAAAGCTGAGCAGCGGATATGATATAGCTCCGATGTGAAGAAGAAATAGTATTGGTGCCAGAATGTATCCCTAGGGAACACAAGCATTTATTGGTAGAGTATCGAATGATGATACTCCATCGACCACCGCGTGGAGAAATCAGTCTGAGAGAAAGCTAGATAGCGAGAAACACAACTGGGGACGAAAGTCATGATATATGCAAAACGCGATCGAACGCTTCACAGATATCAAATGCAACTGCTAAAGTTTCAGCATATTTTTCGAAAAGTATAATGCTGCCAAATATGTAAGACATAAGCAAGCAGGTCACCAATTGATTTCTGCTGTCAGAAACCATATTGTATATCATTGATAATTCCTGAGCGTTCTAGATATTTCAAACTAGTACACTTACTTATGAAACAAAGGCTTATACTAACTCCTTACCTTTAGGAAATCCAATACAATACTGATTTTCATTTACCGGGTTTCTATAAAGGTCATTACATAGAGATGGATCAACCACAGGTTCTGTGACGTGCATCAGGTCTTCCGATCGACTGTCATAAGAGCTGTTTGTGTACCCCCATCCGGCTATTATCACGTGTTTTCCCATGAGATCTTCTTGCAGCAATTCACCATAAGGTAAACATATAGGAACCACATATTCTAAAAAACAAATTAATAGGCTTGTGGTACAGATACAACTTCATGAATATAATATAGGGTATGTCCAAATCGACATACCAAACCAAATCGATTTCTGAAAAAAATTATTTTGGTACAATAGTACAATAGTACGAGCCGTTAATTTTTTCTCAAAGGTAGATAAAAAACAACAAATTTGTCAATACCATGACATCGATTAAATCGAATAGAAACTTGTGTAATGACCCTCAATAAGAATAACATTTCAAGCACTTGACCCAATAGAAAGAAATTCTCTGTAAAAAAAAATGTGTGCAAACATTTTCGAATGTCTATTTCATCCATTGATATTTCGACCAATAACATACTATCATTCATCAAATAATACAAAGGGTGTGCTTCTGATAGAAAAATTTTACTGATCAAATTATTTTTTTAAATGCCTAGAAATGTGTATTAATTGTAGTAGTACATTTTCAATTTTGTAATGCTTCCATCTTCATTTCCATTTGAATATATATTCAGGAATAGATCAACATTTATTAAAAACTCCGATGTTCATCAAATGCACACTTTTAATCGAGAACAAGTGTATGTACCATAAAGCAAAAATATTTTTGAATCTAATCATCCAGATAAAACTCGAGGAGTTCCTACTATCGGATCCTACTATCGGAATATTTTTACTCAACAAAAGAATATTTTACTACCTACTAAGTAGAGAATAAGTAATACGAATCTCTGTTGTGTCCTATATGTATACATATATTTATGTAGTTATGTTACTTTCTGTTCTGCAAATATGTATTATGTACTATTTTTAATGGACTTTTCCAATTCAATTTTATTGTCATATGAAAATAAAAGTATCATTATTATTATTATTATTATTAATTGAAAACATTGTGTTGAAAATATTACCTGTCAAGCTCGAAGGTTCTAATGGACTTTTCAATGAAACAGATCCACTTAAAAAACCGTGAAGAGCCTCTCAATACTTGGATGATATATTTTGGACACGCTGGTTGTGCGAGTATGTCCCAAGAGTCATTAGTATATATGAAAATGATTTTTCAAGTGGAGTGTGGTCAATAAGAAAAGTGAAGAAAATTCATACTGGTCCTATAAGCGTCCCGTGAGTAAACTTCATCGTCTCAATATTTGTACTAACAAGGAAGTTAGCAGTGAGGAGGAGAATGTTATGAAAAAGTGAAAATGTTGTACTTGATAAGTTACTTGCCAATCAACAAGAACATGGACTACTTCATTTCATAATAAAATTATCTGATGAAGAAACACACATTGTGAAAACTATTCATTCAAAACACCCTCTAAGTGGGTTAACTTCATCAAGGCCCAAACTTCCTAGGTGTTTGTTGAATTTTTCTCTGAGAGTGCCTTTGTAAAGATATCAGCTGTCAAATATTCGGTAGATAAATATTTCAGATCTATGTTTCATTTTTATAAATTTTTTTGATATAATGGCGAATGTCTATGTGTTTTTGCGGGAATTATAGACAGAATTCTCATTTAGGTTTGGAACCCCTTAGTTGTCACAATATGAAATGGTACTTCCAGCAATCTTCTGTCAAATATGCGAATTCTTTTAAAAAAATATCTCATATTTAGAGACTTATTTTCAGCTTATTTTGACATGAATCATTCAAAAGTGTCGTGAATCCAGTGGTCGAGTTAGATTTTTTCTGAAAAAATTTAGATTTTTGACCATGAAAAATATGACTTCTGTTTCTTCTATTCCAATGATACTGTGGCCCCGGCAAAAATAAAAGCAATCCTGTGTAAGATTTTTTATTATCCAAAAAATCTCTTCCGCCATCACAATTCTGATCCCCTGTGGCTAATTTGTGACAGTAGTTACACTTGTATCTGAATTTGGTTTGCTTCAGAAGTGGATCATCTGACTTTCAGCTTTTGAAGTTATCACAGTAACGTTTGAAGCATTTCTGAATATTATTATTATCAGTGGTTATCAGAGAACAATATTGATTGTACAATATTGTTGTTGTTTTCGTGTTGCACCTTTCTCAGTCAAATAACTTTATGCTACTTGTTTTTTTTTTGTACTTGAGAATGTTATTATATTGAAGTCCTATGTGGTTACTGGTCTACAGGTGGGGAAAAAAACATGTTATTAGAGTACAAGATATAACTCAATGTCTACCATGGGAAGTCGTTGAATTCTGATTGATTGTCATATTTTCAACTTTTTCAAAAATTGGGAGCGAGTGTCTTTGAATTATTTAGGATTCTTTCCAATATACTGGTATATATATATGTTCCTTTCTGATATTCATTATAATTACCATTGATTCTCACGGCTTTTTCCAGATATATCAAACTGATATCGTCTTTGGTTGTGGCCTTATCGTAGATATCCAGGAGATATTTTTTTATTCGTATATCTTGTGGTGGAGGAGCACATACATCTTCTTCACAATCAGGGTCGGTTTTCACATTGTTTTCTCCAACTCTAACACTGAAAAAATAGTTATGTGTGTATTGAAGCCTTCGGTGTGAATAAGACTAAAAAATATTTGTTTTCGAAATGCGAATCGAGTTTAGTTTCGGTATTTGAGTAGTTTTTTTGAGTAATAATAAAAAATTATCCAGTCTGTTCGAGAACAACTGTACTACGCTATATAAAGAACTCGCCGTGGTCAGAGGGGAATGAATATAGAACTAACTGTGCATTGAACTGAACTATTTCAAACTTTCTGAAATGAAAAAAACTACGCATAGGCTGGGAATCGAACATAGGAATCGAACATGCGACCCCAGGCGAACACTCTTCCACTGCGCAAATTCCCGCTCTGTATTTCTCTTTTGTTCATACTTCTCTTTATGTTATGAACTAACTGATTTTTTAATGAATAGCAGTCAGGAAATCATAAATATTATTTATTCTGAAGGTTTCATATACGATACAAGGAATTAATTTCCTGTCACAACAAGGAACTCATGGAGACGGGGGTAATTTACTCATTACTTTCCTCAGACAGACAGACGCCTCAACTTCACCCAGGCCTTAAAAACATATACAACAAAATAAAATCTAGTAGCAAAAAAGTTCGTCTCTCAATTCATCAGTCCACTCATAGCGTCCTTGTTCGTCGCGGTTGTTATTTTTATTATTATTATCATTTTATCGGACACACAGTATACTGTTCGAGTCTCTAATGTTTAACGTAACTGTTTTAGTCAAGAATTATTTTCCTGACAACTTTTAATATCTCATTCAGTATGCAAATTTTCAAACTCCTCGAAATCATTCATTCATTGGGAATTGTTCTGGTAATTTCTCTGTTGTTTATTGCGTGACTGGAAATTTTTCTTAAAAATCTTTCAGATCTATTCCAACATCAAGTACCTGGGCAACCGAGCTTCGCTCAGTTTGCAATCTAATATGAACTGCAATCATTTAAATAGCGAACGTAAAAGCAGATGAACTTCGAAAGCAAAACCTTATATAAATACAAAATTTGATCCAAATCGTTGGAGCAGTTTCCAAGATCAAAATATTCACATCATTATCATTATTAGTAAAATTGCGTTTTTTCAGAAAAGACGCCGTTATAGATGAATATGAGAAGCAATACCTCATCTAGGTACATACCAAATTTTATCCAAATCGGTTGAAGTCGTTTTCGAGATCCAAAAGTTCACAGGTGACTACGTTTATCTCGACGATCTCTATCCGCCTCAAATTCGATAGCACTGTCGGTTTAAACTACCCTTCAGTTTTTCGCAATATTCCAGTGGATCGAAGAATCCTATGCTTCAATCCGATTGAAAAAACTCAACTTCACAGCAATATGACGAATTCCGTAACGTTAAATTTATTGTGTTCTGCGAATTAAATTACGAATCGCTGTTCTGAGGTGTTCATATGAAATTGGGCTATTCTTATATTTTTGATGACAAGTCTGCATTTTGAGAAAGCCAATCGACAACAAACAACTAATCTGAATTTGGCTACTTTTTTACCTGATATTATTTGTCAATTTCAAAGTCGTTTATCTCTTCACTTCTCTTTAAGGCAATCGGTTGGGTCCAATCCTATATTTTATGGAAATGACTTGAGAGTTCAATCCAATCCGAAAACTGTATACAGTATCGGACTACGTTTATCTCACAACTTTGGATTCGCTCAAAATGGGTTTGACTTGACTGGATCCGATCCATCTAATCGATATATACAGTTTTCGGATTGGATGGAACCACTCAAGTCAATCGGACTACGTTTATCTCACAACTTTGGATCCGCTCAAAATGGGTTTGACTTGACTGGATCCGATCCATCTAATCGATATATACAGTTTTCGGATTGGATTGAACCACTCAAGTCAATCGGACTACGTTTATCTCACAACTTTGGATCCGCTCAAAAAGGGTTTGACTTGACTGGATCCGATCCATCTAATCGATATATACAGTTTTCGGATTGGATTGAACCACTCAAGTCAATCGGACTACGTTTATCTTACAACTTTGGATCCGCTCAAAAAGGGTTTGACTTGACTGGATCCGATCCATCTAATCGATATATACAGTTTTCGGATTGGATTGAACCACTCAAGTCAATCGGACTACGTTTATCTTACAACTTTGGATCCGCTAAAAATGGGTTTGACTCGACTGGATCCGATCCAACTATTCTGTTGCAAATGCAATTCTGAAAAACAATATTGACGCATTCGTTGCCTTCTAGAACGTAAACCAAAAATGTATTTATTTTTTGTCGGTCTTCCTAAGATAGTACTCAAGCTTCGAATATGCAATGTAGTTTAGAAAGTGGGTTGAAAAAATGTATCTCCAAAAACTTTCAATGAGTCCGAAAATGTATATTATTTCATGACTGAATTTTATTTTTGCATCATCGAAAACAACTTTAGTGATTTTTGACAAAGTCTAATTTCTTAACTTCTCTATTACTATGAATGCACTTTTTTCTCTTCCCCAAGTAAAACCGTTACCGATTTTCAAGCTGCGTTGTGAGCCAGTCATATTAGTTTTCCATCATCAAGAAAAATTCACCGGTATTTCATAGGAGAAGTTGAATAAAGACAAATAAAATAAAGTAGGTGGAAAACTGAATAATCTGTTTTATCCCAGTTGAAACAACTATCGATATCTCAACAGGCGAATACTCACATACTCACATGTTATTCTTCTTATCACAATGACCTGCAGTCAGTACGTGCCTTGTTGATATCAAACTACCACCGCAAAAAAAATCCGGTTCCAACAGTACAAACATGACATAACCTATTCTGGCCATCCAAGGAAATTGACCCAAAGATGCCTTTTCTCCATCGATTATTCTTCCTTTCGCGTTATCGAATCTTGTTCTTCCACATTCAGTCTTCGACATATATTTCCAAGATGGGTGTTCGTCGATGTCACTATTATGAGCTGAAATGGAGAATTGGGCCATTCAAGTATTATGTGAGCACTAAAGGGGGGTGGGGGGTCTTTGATTTACTTATTTTTGATGACATGGGGGATAGGGAATGGGGGGATCTGGATAGTGATTACGTCAGTAATATTTAATTATTCACTTTTTCGGTTCGGATTTTCTACAAAATTTAGTAGATTTTCATTTGAACACATTTGGCAACCCTATTTGTCTATGCTCGAAAGCGAAACACAATTTCAGGGGTGCATTCGAATACAAACTCCCCAGAGTGCAGTTTTGGAAGGTTTCATAAAGGACACCGCACACTTTTATAGGGAAAGTGGCCCTTGTCGAATCGGCTAAATTTTTGATATGTTGTAGTCCAAGTCATTCCAAACAAAAAGTCCAATGGGCATAACTTTTTCTATAGGCTAGTTTTGACGCTAGAGGGCGTTGAAAATTCAAATCTTTTCTCTATTGTTAAACAACAAAAAAGGTTACCCCGAATAATTTTCACTATTCTGAGTTATCAAGATCTAAACATTCATCAATATAAAATAGTATTAGAAGTATTTTTCGTTGGTGTCATTACAGATGATCAATTATACAGTGTGTTCCATCTGGTATAAACAAACTAATAGTTCGAGTTGATGATGAAACTCAAGGAGGATGTTATAAAAATAGGTCTAATTAATTTATATTCGATTATTTTATTGATGCTCAAGGAGTATGATGGAGAAACTGCTCCTGGCGGGTCAACTAAGCCTCCATTCACACTTTTAGCATAAGTATAATATGGAGACAATGATGGGCTATAACTCATTATATTAAGTATATGTTACATTTAAAGTACCTAGTACCGTTGACCCTAATGAAGCACTGTCGAATTAACCCTAATAATAATTTACAGGGTGTTTCATTTTGGAACATATCGATACGATCAAAGAAACTGACATTGTAGTTGATTCACAGTTGTTATTTAATAGTATTTCGATGGCGAAATTTTACTCTCATCCTCCATAGACCTGGAATATCAATACGTTCGTCAAATTCTAATAAAATATTCCTCAAATCCTGCCATTTATCTTGTACATGAGATTAAGGTTTATTAATTTCATCGGTTTCTTCGTCCTCCATTGTATTCACACTCATAACATTTGAATCTCATACTGCAAAATTATACGCCATATTCAACTTTACATTGACATGTAGTCACAAACAATCAAAACATTGCTCAATGGAAACATTTTTGTTTTTTTTTCTGTAGTGAAGGGATGCAATGTTTTCATATTATCCAGTACCCCATTCTTGAAAATGATTGAACAGTTTTCAAAACGAATCTAAACTATAATATTTTCATAATGGGTTAAAGTTCAATTTCCCGAATACTGTTGTGATATCGAAATAAAAACGAAAGTTAACCAGACAGCAGGATCCAGAACAAGAATTTATTGCCTCATATACAGGGCAATACGAAAAAAATAGGGTTGGATGGTGGAACGCATTAAATTAAAATGAAATATTAGTTATAACATCTGCGTTACCTTCATTCACCTCTCTACTACTATTATTTGTCTCTGAATCAGTTGGATGTTATGAATTTTTGGTTGAAATAAGTTCATTCGCAAATGTAAAAATCCCTGACGTTACAAAGATAGATTCAGAAAGAATTTTTTCTACGGGTATTTTATTGACATATTTTTAATATTTCTTGTTCTTTCTCATGCCTTCAAATTATACAGGATTGTCGATAAATATTTTTCAAAACGGAACTTTTCGAATTTAACTATCGCTTTCTTTTAAAACGAACACTCGGTATAGTTTTCAGTGATGTAAAAAATGGCGTAGAATAAAATTCAAAAAGAGTTTTTGATTGTAGATCAGGTGATTTGTAAGCATTTTCGAATTACTGAACTTTAGAAATTGTAAGTAGCTGTAACACACTGTATAATTGAACAAATGTAACAACTCCAAAGAACAATGTTTGAAAAAGTATCTCATATTGATGAATGTTTATATCTTGATTAATCAGAATGCTGATGATTATCAAGGATAACGTTTTGTATTGTAAAACAATGTAGAACAAATGAAGATTTTCATGGGCCAAAACTAGCCTAAAGAAAAAGTTGTGCCCTTTGGACTTTTTGTTTGGAATGACTACGACTACAACATATCAAAAATTCAGCCGATTCGACAGGGGGCCACTTTCCCTATTAAAGTGTGCGGTATCCTTTATCCTGGAGTTAACTACTATTCAGGTAATATTCGAACGGACTTGTTTACCACTGCTTGTTTAGTTTATGTTGAATCGAAAATCCTGGAAATAATTTAAGCTCTTGTGATATTATACGTGATAAGTTTTTCACGTCGGTCGTTTGATTGGATCTTTGTTTAAATGAATGCATAAGAAACTTAGCCATTGACTTCGGTTGTCAAGATGACACCGACAAATGTCAGGTAAAAAAATAATCAAGCCTAAATACATTCTGCCCTGATAAGTCAAAAGGCCCCAACTCCAACTTTTCCCTAAATGCGTTTTTGTAGCGGTTTTGAATCGGTCTAAAAAAATGCACCTCTATATGTCATAAGAAAGCCTAAATTCAATTCAGTGATGAGTTATATTGAAATTTATATTGGCCCTAACTCTAGTTTGAGGTCGTTTACGATAAAAGAAGGCCCTACGTAACAAACAAATACTAAAAACACCCTAAATCCACTAAGAGTTGTACTTAGGGCCTTCATTTTTCAAGATGAGCTCGCTATCCAGGAACTAGGGCCTTCTTTCGTAAAACTCGGATGCGTGGGTTTCACTGGAGTTGGGGCTTTCTGTCATAAAAATGTCGATGTGACTGACAGTTAGTTTTTGTTGTGGTTGTTGACATAAAAACGTTGTTTTTGTACAACTGACATTAAAAATGACGTTTTTAATTCATTGACACATGAACTAAAAACTGACGTTTTCACAAAATCACTTTTAACACTAGTGTTAAAAGTACTTTTAACACTAGTGTTAAAAGTAAAATGACAGATGAGATGATGGATACTCAGTAATATAGATCTCTCTAATAGAAATAATCAGATATTAATACTATTATAACAATCAGAATCAAAATTACTTATAAATATGTATTTGGCAATTTGTACAATTTGTGATATTAACTGACGAAGTAACTGCAGAAGCTTCATCGCCAATCAATGATGGTGCTATTATTGAAGTGGGATGATCAAATAATGCTGGGAGAGAACTAGAACTTATACCAGGAAACATTTTATCAGCTATTTTATTTTTATTTTCAATGGAATCCTCGATATAACCCTCAGCTACAGTTGAGGACTTCCACCCGCCATGTCGTTTTATTGTAGTCAAATTTGCTCCTGAATTCGCTAACAGAGATGCTGAAGATCTTCGAAAGCAATGGCCGGTAAACTGCTGCGGATCTGGTAATTTCAGAAATTCAGCAATAGTGGAAGGCATCTTCCCAAAAGTATTTATTCCAACTGGTTGAATAGTGCATTTGTAGTTAGAGTAATTCAGGAAAAATCGACGGTGAGTAACAGAAGTTGGCCGTAATACAGCATATTCACGGTAATAATTCACGTAGTGTCCAACGATGCAAAAACTTCTTTGAATGTTGGTTTTGGTATCCGAAATATGAATTAGTAATGACTGTATAGTTTCTTCAATGTCATCTACGCTCAATTTGCAGAGTTCTTCACGACGGCACGCTCCAAATAATCCAAAAATGGTTGCCACTTTAATCATAAGATATTTGGTATCGGGAGCTTCATTTAAAAATCTGTCAATCTGTTCCCTTGTCAGAATTTTCGATTTTTTCGGACGGTATCCGACACTTTTTCGTTTCAAAAATGCGACTAATTTATGGTATTTACTTATATCCACGTTTTCCTTGATTTTCAGTTCAGCTTTTATCATAGAGAATTTAGACCACAGTGTTGATGATTTCCATAACTTCGATTTTTCTTCGAAATAAACTAAAAGTACGCTTTCGCTGAACTTGCCTTCAACTTTCTTCAGTTGACTCCATTCGATGAATCCATTATAAGCAATATCATATTGTTGCCGTGATTTTTCAGGCAACAGATCTAAAGTTGCTCTGTTTGCAGCTTCTTGAATTTCTGGTGGAAGAAAATCATCTGAATCATCCATTCCAACTTCCATTATATTTATATTTGCAACAGTAATAGCTACGAACACAAAGAAGCTAGGATCGTTTATTAATTTGTGGTAACTAATAAACAACAATTATTAGGCAGTTGTTTTTTACCTGCCTGTCATGCTTGTAATTTAGATTTGAAATACAAAATATGGTTGTCAATTATAAAGTCCATGTAGCTAGATCCGTAGAGCATCTGACTTGTAATCCAAAGATCGTGTGTTCGAATCCTTATGGATCTTATTTTTTTTTTGTTTTTTTCTTACTAGCAGTAACTGTTGAACAAAAAATTTTGTATGATACATTTGTTAAAAGTGATTTTATTTTGCTCGTGGGGTTGCTCCACTCGCTAACGCTCGTTTCGCAATATTCCCCACTCACAAAATAAAATGCCACTTTTAACACTTGTATCATAAATAACTATTCTCTAGTGTATCAAACTGAGTTCAGTTCTATTTTATTTAAGTGTCCATTTGTAAGTATTTATAATATTTTCTCGTTTTCTTCAAGAAAATTAATGATTTCTTATTTCCTACATCCAAAACTTCAGATAATTTCATCAATATTTTGCAGAAACCATACATTCCTCTATTATTCTTATTATTATTATTGTATTCTACCAACTATGAAGAATCTTGTTCGAAAGAGTTGAACTTCTTGCAAGCTAAATGCATCAAGAACTTCCCCATGCCTGACAAATTTGATAAGGTACGAGGATTCAATAAGGCAAAGAAGAAAGAAATAGTTGAAAAACTGTGCCCCCTTATGCCAGCTAATCGTCGTGGATTTTGGTTGAGCATCGTAGAGTCAGAAGAGCCAGACTTACTGAACTTCGACCAATAAATGATGGAAGATTGAACAAGCTTCATATGTGCATAAACGAGTTCTATGTAAAATAAAAAACTGAAAATTATTCGATGTATTCTTTTCATTTTATGGTTTTTCACAGTTTTTGCAAGTTGTTTTATGCAAAGCCATACTAATTTGTACTATACCGAGAGTTAGGGCTTTTCGAGCCCGTGTATTACAGCACCAAACATTAAAATAAAAAGTCCTGAATCCATTTTTTCTAAAAAAAAAAATAAAAAATCTTCTATATTAAGATAATTACAAAGTTGTGTACATTAAATTAACAACTTTCACACATGAAAAGCCTTTTAAAGTACCAACACTTTGATGCAGGAGAAGAAATTCGTTTTCTTTATTTCCTGTAAAATTTTGTTTTTTGGAGATAGGGCTTTCTATATTATGGGGGCAGTATTCATTCTAATAAATTTTAATAATATAATTTACTAGCACTCGTCTTTGTTGCTTTTAAAAAATCCCATTCGTGGACTTCGACCACTCGTGAGATTTCTATAGCAACAAAGATTCGTGCATCTAGTTAAAATGATCAAAAAATTACCACCACATGTGTAATTACCGTTGAATGAAAACTCACCATAAACTTGCAACAGGTATACGAAAAATAGAAATATAATCATCTTCAACGACATGCTGATATTGAACTGTTTGGAGAAAAATTTGTTTGGGATTATCCGTATTTGTTAATGGTCACTTCAAAAGATAAGTTAAGGCATGATTGGCATGAAGTATGTGTAAGCCATATGACGAAACTAATTGCAGCCACGATATATTCAACAAATTGTTCAATAAGTTCAGAGTAATAATATCAATTATGGAATGTAGATTGACAGTAATGTTTCGTGAGATACCTGTTATATCAAAGAGAAATGGATAAAGGTATTATAAAGTATTACAAGGAAGCATTAAGTTTCTTAGGACAACATTCACTTTGTTGACAGTACGAAACACCAAATCGATTATACCACGTCGTCAAGGATATACTCAGTTATCAATACCTGGTAAATAGTTAGAATTTGCAGTCGCAATTGGCGACTTTAATGATGAGTTGTATAATCAGGGGTAATATAATAAGTGGTATGATTATTACCGATAATTTTTTGGAATATTAATGAATTGCAATCCCAAAGCTGAAAATACAACGAGTCCGCAGGGTGAGTTGTATTTTCTTGCATTGGGATTACCTATGAATTGATATTCCAAAAAATTATAGGTTTTTAATCATACCCCGAATTATATTTAGGACGACAATATATCGATTTGAAATAAAGAAAAATCGTGTCACCTGGTAATTGATGCTTTACTTGTAGCCGTATTCAACGGAATACTCTTTTCCACGGCCTTATCTAGGATACCAATGGACATTTTTTGTTCCCAACGATCGCTCATATTGATAAATAAAGATAACTAGTCAAAACACATAAATTTGACGTTTATAATTTAAGTCGTTATTTTCACTTGACAGATAGTAAAACAAAAACTAAGCAGGTTTATCACCGTGAAAATACAGCGACACGCTATATTTTCACTGTAGTTCCGATTCTATTGGCTGAATTTCAAAATTTGAAATCCACTGATTGGTTGTTGAGCAAGGAAATATATTGTCGAAATTATACGAGGTGACTTGACTCAATTGGACGTCCGGATTGGTTGAAAAACATACGAAAAAATAATCGATAATATACAGGGTTCTTCCGAAATTGGAGCGATAAATGAAGTGGGAAGTAGAAGATGACAAAACAAAACGACATGAAAGAATATATTTTCGTCGGAAAAAAATATTTTGGGAGATATTGAATTTTGAAGTTTTCAAATTTTTCACTGATTAGAGGTCTATATACCGGGTGACCACGAGGTGAGGTACGCCCCCCCCAATTTCTATAGTTTCGAACATACAGATTTCAAATTTGGTATGTCTACTGAAAATTCACCACTTCCGGTTTAACTGAAAGTGACCCCAAACTTTTTTTTTCAAATGACACCCTGTACATATTTCTTCACTATCCGAAAGAGCACTCAATTTGTGATAACACTGTTCTTCAAAATTGAAAATCGGTTGAAAAATGGCGGAGATACAGTTGATTGTTCAGTCAAACAAAGTTGGCCATGAAATTCAAACTTAAGAGCAAACAATACCCTTGTTGAAACGGGAATCGGTTTTGAGCGTTCAGTTTTATTTTTTTGCGAAAATTTTGTTGGAACAAATGATTCAATTCGTTTGTGAAAATTCGGGAATCTAACTGATTTTTGGTTTTGATGGTTTTGAAGAAAAATTTTTTTTATGGTTTGACAAATGAAAAAAATGGGCAGATTCCCGAATTCTCAAGGAGATTATAGACTCAGAAGAAGAAAAAAAAAATTGTATAAAATCATTAGTTTTGACGCAAAACCGATTCTACGATTAAAAGCTATCTACCTTATTGGCGCTCCCAGCTACGTAGTTCTTTACGGAAAAGTGCTTCGTTACCTCCACTATCGCTCTTGAAAAATATATCCCCATACAGCCAACATGTGCGGCGCAATGATAAAATTTAACTTTCGTGATGACGCGCTGATGTTGCCACAACTGTCAAACGACATCAGAAGTTGTCAGAGGAGGCTTCGAAGTGCGATACAGTTGAAAACTGAGTTTCTCGTGTAATTGCAGCTCTCACATAATCCAACAAGTATCAAAAATTTACTAAAAACGGAATAGTGCCCATAAAGAATTCCTCAGCGAAGGCGGCGATGAACATAATAAAGCGAAACAAAAAAGCAGCATTGATTAAATACGTTGAACAAACTTCGACTTCGTTGAAATAATATGAGCTTTTGTGTATTGCTTTCTTAATTATGTTCTAAGCCGCCTACGTTGAAGAACATTCAATTTTAGGAGCGCTCATCATGAAACCTGATTGTATCTTCGTTTCCTATAGGAATTCTTCAAAACTTTTCACACGAGTAAACTGATAATTTATGATTTTTTATCATCACAAATTGAAAAGTACATGTTGCCATTTAAGAAATGGCAGTTGTGGGCATTTCTTTATGGATACTATTCCGTTTTTAGGTAATTTTTGATAATTGTAGGAATATATGGGAGCTGCAATTACATGAGAACCTCAGTTTTCAACTGTATCGCACTTCAAAGCTTCCTCTGGTAACTTCTGATGTCGTCAATTGTGATGATTTAAGTTTGTTTCATGGTCAACTTTGTTCGATTCAAAAATCAACTGTATCTCCGCCATTTTTTAACCGATTTTCAATTTTGAAAAACAGCGTTATCACAAATTGCGTGCTCTTTCGGATAATGAAAAAATATGTACCAGGTGACATTTGAAAAAAAAGTTTTGGGTCACTTCCGGTTGAACCGGAAGTGGTGAATTTTCAGTAGAGGCTTCAAAATATGCGTATCTAAGTACTAGACTGACACACCAAATTTGAAATTTGTATCTTCAAAACTATAGAACAATCTGCGCAAACCGCGCTGCAACACTGCCAGCGGACTGACACGCTGTGGCCTGGAGAATCGAACCAGTGGCTCCCAAAAAAGGTAACTGAAGCGATTCCATAAACATTTCGAAAATTTTTGATTGAAGGGATTACATATTTCATCCAAGTAGTACACTTTAATGAATATTCATTTCTTACATGAAATACACAAATAATCATCAATATGTGGCCTAAGAGCAGGAAGCGCAGGAGAGCCGAAATAATTTTCTTTTCACTGTCATGACGATCGAAATCCAATCATCCAATCATAATTTCTACGCCTCCAAAGGTCTACGTAAGGTTATTTTGTTCTGGTAAGATCAGACTAAATAATTATTCCTTCGGTTTTGTTTTTTTTTTTCGATGGGTTTTTTCCGATTTTTTTTCGGTTTTTTCCTAGTGCAGATTTTGCTTTGGAATATTGAATTTGAAATTTGTTGAATATACGGTCTGATTCTGTTTCCTGTCAGAGCAGTGTCTTCTCTAGGTATCAACTGTTGTATTTCTTCATCTTTTGCTTAATCATTTTGCCACTTTTTGAAATCTGTTGTATTTTGTAGAAACATACTAGATATCCGGGACAAGGCATATGCAAACACATTATCAGTACCAGCTATATTTGGTATGTCAGTTGAATACTGTCCAATGTATTTCAAATATCTGGATTGTCTTGGACAGGATGCATCTAGATTTTTATTGAATTAATAGGTTATTGGTTTATTATCTCTGAAAATGTAATGTAACGGAAGTATTTTATTGATTCATAAATAGCTAGTAACTCACGATCATGTGGGCTATACTTTGTTTGTGCATTCGACAGATTTTTAGGGAATAAACCCAAAGTTTCCCAGGAATTCTCTTTTCATTTCAGGATTTCAGGTTTTCAGATTTTCAGATTTCAGATCTTCCAACCTATTTTTATAAAGATCGCCAAAATTAAGAAAGTCAGATTGCTGCAGACTGGCTAATTGGTTCCTGCCAAAGCCATAGAACTAATTAAAAAAAAGATTGCTGCATTTTGATAAAATTAACAAAGACCAGTCATGTGGCATCTCAATATCGGCTGTGGTTTTATTTTTGCACTTTCTATGGCGGTATGTATGGTGTTTGCTTCCATATACATGCCTTTTTCAGTTCATGCATGAGGAAACAAAGTGTTGTCGTCTTGTTCTGTACAAGAATTATTATGAATCAGATGACACAGGCAAACTGATTTTTCTTTCAATTGCACATTCTAAATTATGGAATAAATTTCATATTTCTGAATAAAAAGATATTTCAGAAAAATTCTCAGACAGGTCAGTTTTTTTTCCGATGGTCCATTTTTTGAACCCCACCCAAAAATATATAGGGTTATGCTCCTTTGAGTAAAAATGACTTGGTGATATTTTAAAATGGGACACCCAGTATATCTGGTTAGGCATCGTCATTACGAATCCAGTGATACCAGGCTTGATGGGATTATGTCAAACGGCTGCGGAGATATGGCCAAAAAACTTCTCCATATGCCCAATGAGTGCGATAGAGACTTTTAATTTTCTGAATCGTGTGGAGTTTCAGTCATAGTCAGTGCCGGATTTAGGGAGGGGGCTATGGGACTATCAGTCCCCGGCGGTGAATTTTAAGAGGCGGTAAAGCAAGGAGCAATATACGCTTCTTGCTTTTTATATGCCGCCTCTTAATTCGTCGCCTTTTGAAGCAAACGCGCAATTAGCGACCGCCGGCACCGCATCAAAAGGACTAGGTTTGGATACTGTTTTTGTGAAAATAATAACATTCACTAATCAAGCGTCAGCGGTGCCTTGGACGCTACAATACAAAAGTGACTGCGGTATACACTTTTATTTGATGAAGATAAAAAAGACGCATTCTACTCAGTAGGGGTAATTTCATCTAACTCAATAAGAAGTAACAAAACTAGAGTTCAGTATACAATAGGTTGTTGGTAATGGTAAATATTGAAACTGAAATTTTAAAAAATTAGTAAAAAAGATGGTGCATTCTGGAAACGGCAGAAGATGAATAAACAAAAGGAATTTGATATTTTTTGTTTGTTGTTAGGTTTAAGTTGAGAAGTAAATGTAATTTGATTCGTTATCGTAATGATTTTATGTTATTGTCATATGCTGTGAAAAAAAAAGCAGTGAACGGGTACTGTGAAACTGACAATTGAAATTTATTATTTGGCGGCGGCGCGGCGGCATCGTAATAGTTAGCCCCTGGCGTATGAGTATAAATCCGGCACTGGCCATACTCATTAGACATCCGAGGATGTTTTTTGCCCATATCTCCGCAGCCGTTTGACATAAGCCCATCAAACCTAGTACCACTGGATTCGTAAAGACGATCCCTAACAAAATATAGAAACATATACTGGGTGTCCCACTTAAAAATATCAAATGCAGATAACCCTATATATTTTGGGTGTGATTCAAAAATTGGCCCATCGGAAAAAAAATCGACCTGTCCGAGGATTTTTCCGAAATATCTCATAGTCAGAAATAATCAATTTATTCCATAATTTAGCGGCGCACTGTATAAGGTGCAATTCATAAACTTTACGGTTATTTGTGTATTTAGTGCAAAGTAAAACCCTTACTACACTATTCTTTTTTCGTGCCTATATGTCTGCCTGATTGCCGATGGCTGAAATTTAAAACGAATACGCATTCGCGCGATTCTATTTTGTAGACTGTTTCACGCTTGAAAATGAATAGGACAGGGGTGGGATTCTGTGTACCATACAATTCTATTGTCGACAGTTTTATCTCTTTCTTTCCCATGAATTCAACCATAATGTCATCTCCCTTTTTCTATCGACAATAGTATAGCACACAGAATCCCACCCCAGGTTCTATTTTTTCCCCCTGAATCGAGTGGATTTCAAGGACGTTTGTGGAAATGTCAGGTGCGCCAACACATTAATTATCTGTCTGACTGGACATTACCAACAAATAAATAATAATACAATAAGTATAACACTGGTCAATACAAGAATAACTAATTCTTTTCTGTAAATCTACTTCATCTTCTATTCGCGACAAATGAAATGTCTCAAAAATATACAAACAATCGGTCTGACCTCAGAAATCACTTAGTGTAAATGTCAATAATTTTACCACGTTTGCAGCTCTGAAATTACTGCCTCAAACAATCATTAAAAAATGCATGGTGTAATAAGTAGTGCCAGTTATTTGGGGAAATTAAGTCAACAAAAAGGCGTCAAAATAAGCACACAAATAGACACGAAAAAAGGCATAGTGTAATAGGGGTATGATAGATTGCCGCTCGACAAAGAGAGTATCGATAATTTTTAGATAGCGGCAATGAACCTTCGTGCTCGAAGTACACACAAGCTTTTTCCTACAAAAGCATCTCTTCGAAAAAGAATTACTCGATAGGGAAAATTCAAGAAAAATAGAACCGCCGGCTGCTCTATCAGTTTAAAAATCAGTTTGACTGAGCATTTTTTCAATGTTTCCACTTCAGAGTGGGAATGCTATCAAAAAATGACATTTCCTTGAATACGGCAACTTTGCGTTAAGGTCTGAAAGCGTCACAGGGTATTTTGGTAAGCGGTTGTAGCAAATAGTGGTCATCCACTTACCAACTTTTTTTAGAACTCTTTGTATATGTACTCCAATATTGTGACTGCAATTTATTTTTACGCCCTGGTCATATGAATAAAATGGTTTAGCGGACACATTTTTTACCAAAATAGAGGTATTATCAAACAAAATCCGAATAAATTAGTTTTATTTCTACTTTATTCAAAACATTATAGGCTAGTGCCTATAATTATTGTGAAAAAAAAAAAAATTAGCAGGAGGCAAGGACCAGGTGAAAAATGTTGTTGAGGTCCCAGCTTTGAGGAAAAAATAAAATTGAACACGAAAACATGCAAAATGGTGAAATGGGGATGCAGTTTAGGGGATGAAAACCGTTTTTTGCAATTTGCCGGTAAACGTGACCTTCTCGCGGAAAATGTTCAATACAAAAGTTGTAGATAATAAAAAAAATCTAAAACTTTTGTTTTCAATACTTTTTGACATAATCTCAAATTAACCGTAAAAATGGCGAAAAATAGATTTTTCAGTATATAATAATTTGCTCGTGTATAAATAATTTAGTTTAAATGAAAATTGGTAAAATATATATTTTCTGGTATAGAATAAGCATGATTTTTTCGCAATTCAGAATACGACTAGTCTTTCTTTCATCTTACATGAATCTTATATCAGCTAAATATATTCCAATATTAACAGAAATAATGAAGAGAATCGAAAGCCATTGAAAATATTGAGGAAATCATGATTCAGAGACTTTTTTTTGTTTTTTTTTCAATTTTAAGCGCTTTAACGAACGATGAACCACCAAGCCATTTCAGAGTAGACATTTGTACAATTAATATGATCTATAGACTTTCGACATCCAAAAAAACATCAAGAAAACTAGTCGTATTCTGAATTGCGAAAAATCATGCTTATTCTACACCAGGAAAGTTATATTTTACAAATTTTCATGTAAACTAAATCATTTATACGCGAGCAAAAAATAATATTCTGTGAAATCGTTTTTTCGTCATTTTCACGGTAAATTTGAGATTATGTCAAAAAGTATTGCATACAAAAGTTTTAGTTTTTTTTTTTTTAGGTATCTACAACTTGTTTTGAACATTTTTCGCTAGAAGGTCACGTTTAGACCCCAATGCACCATTTTGCGTATTTTCGTGTTTAATTTTATTTTTTCCTCAAAGTTGAAACCTCAACAATACAACATGTCCACCTGGTCCTTGCGTGTTAATTATTTTTTTTTATTTTTGGCGTTTCAAATTCGTTTTGGCACTAGCCTATTAATTTAATAAAAATCATAAGCTAATGTTTCGTGATGTGGTCCAAAATCCATGGCATGAATGGAACTACTTTAGTGTAGATTCCTGGTCCGGTTCCACATATGGCGAGACCATAAGAAACTATTCCAATAATATAAGTACGCGTTTTACCGTCAACATGGATAGCTCTTGTCATTGGGCCTCCGGAATCTCCGGTACATGAATCCCTTCCTGAAATATCAAAAAGTTGACGAATATAGTAAAATTGTATAAATGAAATTATTAAGGTATTAAGAAACTTTGTATTTCGTGCAAAATATTTTATTTTTAAACATCGTAACAAAGCGCTTTCGACTGTTAAGTCATCATCAGGTGCGTACCTGTAATTGAGTCATAATTGAAAGTGAATTTGATAAATTGAAATGTTGAAAATTTTAAAGTTATATTACTTACTTACAGGTACACACTGATGATGACTTAACAGTCGAAACCGCTTTGCCATAATATTTTTAAAAATAAAAATGTTTTGCACGAAATACAAAATTTCTTCCTTCAAGTATAAACTATATACATTTTGGTTGATTGTGATTTATTATAAATTGTGCTGTCATAATTATTCAATTTAAGTTTACTCACACAATTCGATACATGTTAAAAAGTTTATGATTATAAAATTAATATTAATATTTCACAGAATACTTATTGATCCTTGACCATAGGTCTGCATGTTCACAAATCAGGATATTTATTAGGCCTAAATCCTTATTTAAAATACCAGCATATAAATTGGGTGAAAATTACTCTATAGAACCAGATACTAAATATAACAATTTCATATAGGATACATAATTTTCATGTTAATGTTTTCTGCAAACTTTGGAGAACTGAATACAATTTTTATAATTTTTAAAACCAGCCCTGAAGTTTTATTAATTTTTGGAGCTGATCTTGTAAAAAATCTTTGAATAGCGTCTTTGTTATGAGAAGAAACTTGAATATACCGGGTGCCCACGGAAAGTGGCTCGCCCCTATAACTTTTTTGCTTTTGCAGATATTGAAATGAAATTTGGAGGATCTGTATGAGACATTAAACTGCATTTTTCGACAAGTGACTCAGATTCGTGCAACTTTCGGTCTCACCGGAAGTGATATGAACTTTCGATTTTTACATGAAACACTAAGTATATTTTCACCGTTTTTGTCTCCATATGACATTCTGAATATAACCATGTATCACTTGTTACTTTTTGAGACCATTTTTTTTTTATTTCGATATTTAATTTTTAATCTAGAGGGCTAGGGATACGTTCAAAATATTAATTTTAGTCCTAGTAGGTATTGAGAAAAATACAACTTCACAGTTTTCGTTCAAATGCATCTGCTGTATAAAATTTAATATTTAATTTATTTCCACTATTTTATTTTCCAATGACAACATAGTGGCTAGTCGGGTCAGAAAAAAAATTTGGAGGATTTGTATACGACTTAAAATTGTATTTGTGAAAAATAAGACAAGTTGGCCTTGAAAATGAAGATTTACTCATGAAATTTGGTGTCCTAGTGGGCTTTTTGAATGTCTACCTAACAAAGAAAAAAACATTTCAATTGGTTGAAAAATTAAAGTTTTAGAAGGCTGCTTCCATCTTAAATGGGTCACACTTATATTCTAAAAGTATGATATTCTAATATTAAGAATATCAGCCTTATACAAATGAGCTCTGTGGTATGTATAGTCTATCCTCATAGAAAATAATTTTCAAAATGTACTTTTGTATTATATTCAATGGTATACCTTGATATACACACCTCCCCGTACAATGATTCCATTTTTTATTACCGATTCCATAAGTGACTTGTAAACCATAGACAACGTTTATTTTTATTATGATTTTCCGTATTATGTGAAATTTGCAAAATTAACCTTCTGATTTTCTTGCACAAAAATAGTACGTATAATCAATGTAGGTATATGATTAGATCATTTCAGATGTTTGTCTATTGTGACCCTTGAATGTCTTGTGGAAAAACTTTCTTGAATTCTCTGTTGGGTTATCTGGTTTTTACTTGGGGTTTTATCTACTCAAATGATATTATGAAGATCAACTGCAGAATTTTTAATGAACAATCTTGTCATAACAAACTGACTTATATTTAAATGTTATATTGCAGAATTTCAGGTTCCCTAGAGGCTTCGTGAAAATGTCTCCAATCTGATTTTCAGAACAGCAATATACAATGTCGATATCACCTTCGCTGACCTTCTCGTTAATGAAGTGACATTTCACGTCAATAAGTTTACTTCTGCGATTGAACTGCCCTTTCCTCACAAGTTTGATGGAACTCTGACTCTGACTTGACTTTGACGTGTTGATTTGTCAACTCTTGCATCAATGATATTTTAGTTATTTTTGTATCTAGTGCGCGAAATGCTACTTTGGTGATCGAGAACTGATTTTTTTTAACGAGGCGCAGCCGAGTTAAAAAAAATAGTCGAGATTTTTTGACTTTTTATTTGCGTCAATTTCGTGCGTGATATTTATTATTGTAAAAGAATGGAAATTTCGAGCGACGATGAACTAAGCAGTACCCCACCTAACTTGATCGATGCGGCCAATTCCGTTATTTCCAACCTTTTACCGGAGAAATCGAGGCGCCAGTATGAAAATGCATATCAGCAATTTAAAGAGTGGTGTGAAGCAAATAAAGCCAGAAAAATATCCGAAAATGTGCTGTTGGCATATTTTGCACAGAAGTCTAAGAAGCTGAAGTCTTCCACGTTATGGGCAATGTATTCTATGTTGAAGGCAACACTCAATGTTAAAGAAAACGTGGATTTTAAGAAATTTACCAAGTTGGTTCCATATTTGAAAAAATTGTCAGTTGCAAACCATCCTAAGAAATCTAAGGTATTGACTAGAGAGGAAGTTGATCAATTCATAAGAGAGGCAGATGATGAAACCTATTTGTTGGTTAAGGTAGATTTTTGATGATTGTTTTATATGTTTTTTGAATTACTGATTTCCTTTTAGGTCGTTTTAATACTGGGTATTTCGGGTGCTTGCCGCCGTGACGAACTCACTAAAATGACGGTCGATGACATAGAAGATAAAAATTCCATTTTGATTGTTAAAGTACCCGATACAAAAACGAATATACAACGAATTTTTACAGTTTCAAATTTATATTATACTGACTTTTACCGAAAATATGCGGCTCTTCGTCCAAGTTATGCTACCAGTCGCCGATTGTTTTTGAAGTATCAAAATAAGAGATGTTTTAACCAAGTTGTTGGAATAAATAGTATTGGAAAGATGCCTAGCTTAATAGCAAAACACCTAAAATTACCAAATCCTGATGCCTACACTGGTTATTGTTTTCGGAGAACATCAGCCACACTCCTTGCTAATACGGGGGCCGATATATGTGTTTTGAAGCGACATGGAGGATGGAAATCTTCGACTGTGGCCGAAGGATACGTGGAGGATTCTATCAATAACAAAATTCAAATATCAAATAAAATTTTAGACTGTGAAATTTCAAGATCAAGTGCTGTCACCTCTACGGCAGTTGCTTGCAAGTCAAAAATGGATAGTCTTCCAACCTCCGAAACTACGATATCACGAGCTGAATCTGAGTTATCTGGTTTAGGAATAAATATTGGTTCGTGCACTGGCTGCACCATTAATGTTAACATTGTAAATAACAAATAAAATTAGGTAGTGTAAAATTTTCTCACAATTTGAAAACCTTAATTATTGTTCTACATTAATAAATAAACGATTTCTTGTTTTTTGCTTGATTGAGGACCATATATATAGGTTAGAATTTGAAAATCCCATATAGTTTACATGCAGTGTGCGAAATATATTTCGCACATTACTTCGCGCACGGTGTCATGGTAACGAAGGAAAATGAAAAAAAGTGCCACTTCGCATACTGTTGTCAATGTGCGAACCTTGTCATTTTTTGACGTTTGTAGAAAAAAGTATATTAATTATTTGGTACAATCTGCTGCAGCAATATATTCAGCTTCGGTTTTTGATAAAGCTACAATTGGCTGTTTCTTCGAACACCATGCCACTGATCCACCGCAGAAGAAGATTACAAAGCCAGTAGTACCAGTAACGACAGACAAACTCGAGCAAACAGTAAAGAATGAATTGTAGCACTCTGCTGAAACTCGGCACATGACATCTCGACATCATGTTTTATTGAAAAAAAATTGTTTACCAAAAATTCAGGGGTGGAACCTAAAAAATTTGTCATTTAAAAAAATATAATATTTTTTGTTGTTATTTCAGAAAATATAAGATTTATCAAAAAACGATTTCGATAGGATGAGAGATAATTTAATTCTCCACAAGAATGATTTTCAGTAATTCCTCTCATGAAATACCCTCGTTTTCTCAGAAAACGTGGTTTAACGCCAACGTCACATTTCATGCTCGCGCTAACCCGCCACTGCAAGTTCAGGCAGAGCCGAAAATTAGATTTGTCATAACTTTGCTAAAAATAAAAGTAGAAGAAAAAGGAAAAGTGCATATCATTCCTGGAGACTTCTACTTCCTCATGCAAATATAACATGTGGTGAGTATCTGAGTACCGAAAATGTGTTTTGTCCCACTTCACATAACCCTTCTACGATATTTACGGAAGATCCGAAAGTCATGGATATTTTAGTTGATATGGAATAATTATACTGGAGCAGGAATCAATACTGTCCTTGGACCATATGCAACGATTTAAGGTAATTGAGACAAGCCTCACTTATACATGCCAAAGGAAAAAACTGGGTTTTACTCCTGCTTCAGTTTTCAACTCACCCATAATCCCGGCAATTTCTTGAGTAAATGTTGACAAAAATCGCTCATATACCTACATTCCACATAAAAAATGAAGTATGTGATTTCATGCTTGAGGTTTGCACTTCACAATAGTGTTATTAAATATATATATGCAGGATATGAATAAACGATTATTTTCAACATTTAGTGAAGAGAATGCCGATTTTATGGGTAAGTTGAAAATGAGGCAGGACTAAAACAAGGTTTTTTTGACATGTATATAAGTGGGCCCTGTCACACTACTTTAAAATTATTGCAGATAGTCCAAAGAGGGTATATAATTCCATATTCACTGAATTATTCATGATTTTGGGATCATCCGCAAACATCTCCGTGAAGTGCGACAAAACATATTATAGGTACTAACATATTCGCATATTAAATTTGCATGAGAAGGTAGGAGTCTTCAGAAACGATATGAAAATTTCGTTTTCCTTCTCCGATCATTTTAAGTATAGTTATGACCAGTCAAATATTCGGCTCCGCCAGAACTTTCAGCGGCGGATAAGGGTGAACCTGAAATTTGATATCGGCGTTCAATCACGTTTTCTCGGAAAATGGGCGCATTTCATAAGAAATTACAAGGCATAATTTTTGTGGAAAATTGAATTGTTTTTCACCCTGTTGAATTGTTTTTCTGATAAATCTTATACTTTCCAAAATTACAGCAAAAACCTATTTATATATTTTTAAACGAAAAAAAAAAAAAAAAAAGTTCCACCCCTAGAATTTTAGTAAACAATTTTTTTTCGTGTTTATTATGGTTTCAACTACTAGCATACCAAGTTTGGTGGTGCTACAATCGATTCTTGTCTCAAAACCCAATCGTACTGGATTATTTTTCTCCCCTCAAGGTCTCCAGCGAAGTCTGAATCACCGTATCCTATTAATTATCTGATTTGATTTCCTTGTAATGCTGCAAGGAACATTCCTTCGTCGTACATACCTTTCAAATACCTTAGCACCTTCTTTGCATTAAAAATATCTTGATTAGTGGGATTTCCCATTTTTCTACTACAGAAGCTCACTGGAAACTATATCTGGACGTGTTTTATTTATATAGCAAGCTTCCAACTGCTTCCCGAAATCTTTTTCAATTTTTTCATTTTCTCTCATTTATCTAGAGGTATCATAGGTGTAGATTCTGTTTTAGATTTTTCCATATTGAAATTTCTCAAAATTGACTTAATGTAATCTTCCTGCCTAAGTCCAATGTATTTTTCTATTCTTATAATTTCAATTCCCAGAAATGTACTAGGATTCTTATTTTGCACAATTTCCAAGGCATACAAGGGCCATATAAATTTTTAAAAATATTTTTCACTAATTTCCGACTTCGAAGTCAGAAAATAATGAAATTCCGACTTCAAAGTCAAGAAACAAAAATTTTTTGAAGGGTATTACCTGTACTACTATTTGAGAGAAGAAACATTGCAATTACTCAACAAATGGCGCTGGGGGCACATTAAGTTAAAAATTATACATAAAAATCGAAATTGGGAAAAAATAATAAACAAAATTCAAAAATATTCAGATGGTTGTAAAGAGAGGGCCCCGCCGCGCCCCCTATTGAGCAATCACCATATTTTTATTGTAAAAAGACATAGCTGGGAAAACTCCACCTGTATTTTTCAATAGTTTAGTAAAATTATGTCGTGAATCAACTTTGATTTATTATTAATAGCACGAGTAATACCTTCAGAATAATAATTGGAATCGTAATTTGTTGAAATATTTTGCTTGATACTTCGGAAAAAAAGTAAATCTCGGGAATTCGTACCTTTTCCCAATCCGACACAATATTGAGTATCTGCCAAGGCATGCTTATATAATTTATTACATTTATCGTCATCCACAATTGGTGCTGAGATAAAAACTAGATTTTCGGAAATTGTATTCTTTTCTGTATCAGTCACTCCCCATCCTGCTATTCTGAAAATCTTTCCCTTGAGATTCATCTCCAAAATCTGTCCACGTGGCAAGCAAAGTGGTAATATTGATGCTGAAATGAATACAAATGAAAGATTCATAAAAAGAAACAAATATAATGTACACCAAAAAATTTTTTTCGTATCAATGAATATTAAGCTTTCTTTAAGTTAAATCTTCATTACAATTAACATACATACATAACATCATAACAACATATAATACATTAGTTACAATATAATAAGTTAGTTACTTTATAATACCCTAGATACCAAATGGCACGCTAAAATGACAATAACGTGATATAACCAAAGTTGTTGATTTTATTTTCACATCATCGTTGTCAATGATGCGATAAAACGTTGCATGTACTCCATTATTATGCAATTTAAATAAACCTCGGAAGTTGCACAGGCGACATCCTTGATCATGGAATCCGAATAATAATATGTCTACCGATTTTACTAAATCTTCACCAAATTTAGAATTAACGCATTTTCAACTTGCAAGCTGGGTTAGTTTGCTCAGGTTAGGTCTGTGTGTCAAGTGCGAGCGAAAAACTAATTCACGCATTTTCGACTCGCAAGCTAGGTTAGCTTGCTCATGTAAAGTTTGTGTTTCAATCGTGAGCAAAATAGTATATTACACACCGAGGTGGGAAGAGATTCATTCCTGCGTGAGATTAGTTAGTTAACCGAGACGCAAAGCGTCGAGGTTAGCTATGATCTCGAGACAGGAATGAAACTTCCTACCGAGGTTTGTATACTGTTTTATTCACAACCATCATATTTCGATCAAAATTAATAAATCTGTTTCGTTCTGAGCATACCTAAAATATTACATTTAACGACAAATTACCAAGAACGCGGTTTTCTCAGAATAATCAAGTAGATATATTGTTACCGTGACTACGGGGTATACAATTGTCACCAATATAAATAAATTTCAGATAAAGTCGGATATTAATTCGCGAATAATAAATTGAAATACATGTCTTCGACGAAGAATTTATGGATTGTACCCCATACCAGAAGTACTACAGGCTGCTCACGCAGTAGTCCAGGGCTTGTGTTATTTTTTTAAATATATATATATATATATATATATATATATATATATATATATATATATAAATTAGATGAAATGAGGGCGGGAAATGAGGGCGGGAAGTGAGTGCGGGAAGTGAGGTCGGGAAGTAGAGGTGTGTAATGTGATACTTCCCAACCTTCAATGACGTTAGTAATGACAGCATTACATATATGGTTGTAAATAAAACTAATTCACGCATTTTCGACTCGCAAGCTAGGTTAGCTTGCTTGGGTTAGGCTTGTGTGTCAATTGCGAGCATTTTTGGCATTTAAAATTTGGTGAACATTCAGCATATTTAGCCAACAAAAGTTATTTTTAGGAACAAATAAAATAAGAGACACTACACACGACGTGTTGGACCACTCGCTACGGCGCAGCCGGAGTGCTCGAACTAGAGCAAGTGTTTGAAAGATCAGATTTCAACGAATACTTCAATTGGTGCACTTTGAAATTATAAATACTGGTTTCATTATTACAAGTTATGGAAATAAGAACTTATAATGTAAAATGGTTGAATTCGTGATGTGACATCAGTAAACCTTTCGTTAACGTTTGAATAAGCCAGGAATCACACTGATCGACTAGGACCGACCGTCCGCGACCGTCCACCTACGACCAAAATTTCCAACACGTATATTCTTATCGCACTACTCACACTGTATAATCGTCATTGACCGTCCTTGACCGTTTTTCAAAGACCATGTTCGAAATTGTAGTCTGCTGGAAATTTTGGTCGGTGTCACGCTATCTTGACGTAATGTCATTTTGACACACATTTATGATGAACTTATGATTTCAACAAAACTCATGTAAATAGGTATATTTCCTACCGGAATAATAAAATGTTCTTCTTCAGTATCACTACTGCTCATTATTTAAAGCAAAACTATTGATATTATGAATTTAACTTATTTTCAATAAATGAACAGACAATTCACATAACCTTTCGAATGTCAAAGTGATGTCAGATTTACAAAATTATTCTAGTGGTCGGTTGTGATAAAGATTTAGATAGATCATTTATTGTTATTTTCGATTATGTCTACTCAACAACTCTACGTACAGAAACTTTGCAGTATCATTAAACTCATCGGTTCTTAACACCGACCTAATTATGTATTTCTGCAACATTTCAGTACATTGAACTATTTGCTGTCCAAATATATAAACAATTATATTAAAAGTGCTGATCAACCAATTTCTATCAAACCCCAATATTTTGGGCATGATTAGTATGCACTGACTCTTGAATGTGAAACGTTACTCTGCTGAAGAATAAAAGTGAACTCTTTTGGTAATGACTGGTTTTAATTAATATACATGCGGCGACCAACCTTTCACGGTCGTGGATGGTCGATCAGTGTGACTTTGAAAGTGGTCGTAGGTGGATGGTCGCGGACGGTCGGTCCTGGTCGATCAGTGTGATTCCTCACTAAAAGTTTTGCATTTGTTTGTAATATTTGTTTTGACGTTACAAGGTACTCCTGTCAGATCAATAATCATAACATTGTCATTCAGACTTCACTGTTCTCGAGTTGTTGATGTATCCATGGTAACTTTAAAAAACGCGCGTTTTTGAAAGTTCGATTTGTACACGTTGTGGCTTGCTTTAAATAGGTAAAAAGGGGCACCAATTGAAAAAAAAATAACTTGCATTTTCCGGCCTATTAATCAACAAATTTTGATTGATTCTCTACCACTCGATAGCCTGATTGAAGACACTATCATTAATGAGATTGATTTGAAGACAAAATATATTTGTAATTAATATATGTACAAAATCTGCGGTTAGAATTTTAACCTGACCTAGCTTGTGAGAATTAGTTTTTCGCTTGCGATTGACACACAAACCTAACCTAAGCAAGCTGACCTAGCTTGCAAGATGAAAATGCGTGAATTAGTTTTTCGGCATTTGAGCAAAGTAGGTATGCTTTCTACGAATGGCCGAATTCGGCATATGATTCCAACAGATATAATTCACAGATGAGGCCGCTGTTCTGATCTTTTGGTAATTGGGGTAAGATTTTATTTGTAGAACTGCGACTGCCTTCTGTATACCACATTCCATAACTCCACCCTAATACCAACCAGACTATAGTGATTTATTTCAAGTTGTTATTTCATGAGTTGTGACAATTTTGATAGTGAATTTCATATACACGTTTAATAATAGAAGTTGAGTCTGGCAGCCCTGCGATCGGGTTAAAAAAATTATTAAAATGATAAGGAATGAGATTTGGTTGATTTGAATAAGATATGTGAATTTGTTTGAAATTAAAAAATGAAAAATGTTTTTATTTGATAACTTTTCAAGTGAATATTCAAAACCAACCAAATTTTGGTGCTGCCCACGATGGTCCACACCCCAAAACTTTGAAATGACAGATATTTCTCAATATTTTTCAACAAAATAAGGTTGCCTGGAAAATTTGTGTGGAAATTTGACCGGAGCAACGATTCTTGATAAAAATGTTTACACGACGGCATCAAACCTGATCGTCCACCATTACTTGAAATGAAAAATTTTCAAAGCAGAAATAATAATAATAACGTTAATTCAGCAACATTTATTACAGGGATAATACAAAATATGCTGGATTAAAGTCGTAAACAAAAAGTTCAGAACCTTTTTGAAAGTTTCATTCACAATCGTGAAATCAAATATTTTTTCAACTGAATCAAGTTTTGTAGATTCGTGGTATTTTTGAACTGACAAGCTACTCCACTATGAAATATCGATTCAGTTCTTATTTTGTATTAACGTGTGTAATAATCACGTTTCGTGTTGGTCTGTTATCTGAATCTCATGAAATTCAACATTTGAATGTTTCAAATTCTTCTTCACAGCTTAAATGTTGAAGGGTCTTACTGAGAATTATAATTCCATGTGTATTGAGAGAGAAGGGGGTCATATCGAGCAATTTTTGCAGGGGTTTTTTCATTTCTGTTTCTTGAAGTTTGAGATTGATATTCACACCATGAGTTTTGTTAGGTAAACGTATTTGCATTATAAAAAATCGTTATGAACAGTTTTACCTTTTATTTTTATTATCATTAAAAATACATCTTTTCGAATAATAGTAAATATCTCAGGTTGGATGGCTTCAAACAAAAATGCATTTCCATCAAAAACTCTTGCTCCGATGGACTTTCCATACGAGTATTTTCATTCAGAAAATTGTCCAGGCATCCTTGTTTTGATGAAAAATATTGAAAAATCTCAGTCACTCCAAAGTTTTGAAAGAAAAAGAGGAAGTCCAGGGACACCCTGTACACCTTAATATTTTTGCGTACCATCAATAATTTTACATATAGCGATCTAGCGGGATAGTGATAGGCTCGATATATGACGACAGGGTTTGTTTTCTTTCCTAGGTAAATAGAATGATGTTTATTAATGTTATTTGCATACATTTGCAACTGTTGAATAATACATTGTCATGAATTTAGAAAGTTTTCAGTTGGTGTAAAATCATCAAGTGTAGCACTTTCCTTTTTCAATTACAAACAAAAACCAAGTTGAAATGTAAACTTGAAAAACATTCTTAGTCTATAATGATTATGAATAATTGAAACGTACTCTGAAAAGTATTCTCGTATAAAAGAGCAAACATAAAAAATACTCAAACGCCTATCGAACCTGCTGAAGTTTCATTGATGATCAACTCAATCGAATCCCTGTCAAGTAGGGGTCGTCAAGACAAGAATTCTTGTCTTGATTACAACTTCTTGTCTTGTCTTGAGAAAAAGTCAAGAAATTTAAAAAAATCTTGTCTTGACGTTTTCTTGACATATTATATCTTGTCTTGACTCAAGAAATTTCAAGATCTTGAAATTTCTTGATTAACCGGTGACACCTTACATGGTGATACCCCGGCGAACTTTTTATTGCGTTGCGTGTTAACACGACAATCTGGTGGTTCCCCCATCTTTATTTATTTTCTGACGAACGCAAGTGACGTAGCGCAGTCACACGCTTTACGGCTTTACCCCGTTTTAAGTGAGGTTATCATTACAAAGTAGTAGTCTGTACCTATTTTGAAGCATTTTGTTATATTTTTGATGCCAGTTTGTGAATAGTGGTGGTAAAAAGTACATTATATTAATATTATCTCTTATTTTACCATGAGTGACAGTGACTGTTCAGTAAACTGTACGTCTGCTGAGCCATTTGGCTCCGATTCTGGCTCAGAATATTTACCAACGAACAATAGGCAAAAACGTAAGCGTTACGGTTTTAGTAAATGTAAAATGAGCAGTGACACTAACGCGACTACGACTAGTGCGAGTGACAAAACTGAATCTGAAACCGTAGTTGTCTGCGATAGCGGCAGCAAAAGAAAAAAGCAACAGCATTCACCAATGCAGGATAGTGGTAGTGGTACTACTAGTGGCAATACTGGCAGGAAGAAATTCTGTGATTTTTTTGAAATTGAGGTGGATACCATCAGTGCCAACAGCAAAAACAAAAATGATAAATTAGCCAAATGTATACCATGTTTTCAAAATCACAACAAAAGTGTTTACCTGAAAATGAAAAATGCGGGCACTTCGGGGTTGAAAAGACACCTAAAAGCAAAGCATGGTATGTTATTTGACAAAGAGTTTTCTCAAGGAGAGCCTGATCGAAGGAAGGGTCAATGTTCTGCGTCAACGTCAAGTGGAAGTACTCGTATTTTAGATTGGATAAACATGAACCGAAGTCAAAGTAAAGAAAATGTAAGTTGAGATTTATTATAATAGTTATAGGCGTAGAAAAAAATTATTTCCTTATTTTTAGGTAAGAGTTAATCCCTTAAATAAAGAAGTTGTTGACGAACTGCTCAGAATTTATTACGAAAAAGTATCTGCCATTCAATTTCTTTGAAGATGATGTTACCAAAAATCTATTTTCATATTTAAATCCAGAAGTTGCTCTACCTAGTAGTCATACTTTAAGAAGAAAAATTTTACTTAAATATGAGGTAATGAAGAATTCTGTAAGGAGCTTTCTGAAAGCAAGTGGATCAAAAATTTCGTTGACTATTGATGGGTGGTCATCTATTGGTATGAAGGGCTACTATGGCATTACAGCTCACTTTGTGGACAAAAATTGGAAAATTCAGTCAATTGTTTTAGACTTTGTGCCTGCTGAGGGAAGCCATAAAGGTGCATCTGTTGCCAACGTTCTCTTTGAGGTGCTAAGATCATATGATGTGCTGGACTGCATTCAAGGTGTGACAACTGATAATACGTCTGTTAACTTTACAATGATGCATTCTTTGGGAACTTTAGTTCCCGGTTTTGACTACAAAAATAAGCATTTTGTATGTTTCGCACATATTCTAAACTTAGCTGTCCAGGATTTTATGAAAGTTGTTGAATCAAATCGAAACAGTTTAGACATCGAAGAGGATTTGGAGTATTTGCAGAATGAGATCGGAGCAGAAAATGATATAAATGATACTGATACTGATTCAGATTTCAACTCTCCTGTAAGTAAACTTAGATACCTAGTAAAAAAATAAAGAATTCAGAGCAAATGCAACTCAAACTTAACAGTGCTTGCGAGGCCGTAAATTGTAAGATGACTATGCCAAAATTAGATGTGCCTACAAGATGGCATTCAACTTTCGAGATGCTGACATGGGGTTCAAGTGTGAAAAATGCTTTAACCATATTTTGCGATAACATCGAAAATCTAAATAATTGTAAGATATCAGATAAAGAATGGGCTCTGATCAGTAAATTTTGTCAGTATCTGAGAAGCTTCAGGACACTTTCTTTAATACTCGAAGGAGAAAAATATTGCACACTCCCATTGGTGGTAATTGGAATAAACTTACTTTTAGACAAACTAGAAATATGGGCTCATGAACTTGATAATAAAGTTGATAGAGACGCTACCGATGAGCAGATAATTTACTGCATTCAAGCTGCGAGAGATAAAATACTAAAACACTATAAAAAAACTAATTGGATATACTGTATAGTTCTTATTTTGGATCCTCGACATAAAGTCGAAACATTTTCCTCATCTTTATGGGGAAAGATGCTACAATCAGAGCCAGTTCAAAAATTTGAAGAAATATTTAAAGCTAGCTATTTCAATCAATCCGCCGAGAATGATCTACAGAATCCAATACCAGCACTGAGTCTTCAAAAAAAAGATAACGAATTTGATTTAGATATTACTTACCTATTTAAGAAAGACAATAATGATCACTCTCACTCAGAATCTTGGAAGTATGAAATTGAAAAATACCTAAATCAGCCTAGGACAGAAAATTCTGAGAATATACTTGAATGGTGGAGAAGACATGAAAATGTCTACCCGTCGTTATCGAAAATGGCCAAGGATTTTCTCGGAACGCCAGCAACATCTGTACCTGCGGAAAGGCTATTTTCAAGGGCAGCTTTAACAATAACAAAGTCAAGAAATCGGCTAGGCGTTGATTCCATAAGAAGTCTTACCTGCCTCAATTCATGGCTTATGAATTCCGATTTAAAAATGTGTTAAATTTGATATTTTTCAAAATCTACTTTGCAATTTTAGTTTCAACAGGATTATCATTTATAATTTTTAATTTACATTTTTGTGAATCGTTGTAGCAAAAAATGTGTTCTCTAAATTAAATAAGTTATGTTAAAATATGTCATATTTTCCACAAATAAATAGGTGTTAGCGTTTCCATTGTTAGTCAAGATATTTCAAGATTCTTGTTTTCTTGACAAGAAATCTTGGTATTGACATAACATTTCTTGTCTTGTCTTGAAATCTAAAATTACTTCTTGTCTTGATATTGTCTTGAAATCAAGACAAGATCAAGACAAGATCTTGAAATTTTCAAGAACTTGACGACCCCTACTGTCAAGATCCCAGTAGACAACTAGAGATGATTTTTTGTAGAACTTACAACTCTGGTCTCATTTGTCACCATAGAATATTTGCGATTATCCAATACTCATCAAATTAAAATTACAAAAAAGTGATACAGGAAGCTACGGATACAGATATTTTGGTGATGGCATTTTATTATTGACGCACAAAAATAATACCTGAAAATGGATTTAAAGATTTGATGTATGTACACCAATTAACCAAATAATAAACCAGTTGTCAAAATATATCACAATCGGATTTACCTACTATCCACCTAATACGTTACGAATGGTGGCGACACCATCAGCTTTCGTTTTTGTATTCAAAACGTTCCTGAAATATGCTGAAAATCTAAAATTATTAATAATGATAATAATAATAATATTACGAGCCAATCAGCCTGATAAAGTCTTCCTCGACTATCAAAGTAATTTAATTTAATTTTTAATATAATTTTTGTCGCCTGGCTGCATACCAAATTATTATTTTGAATCCCGTGATTTTGGATGGTCATTGGCTGAGAATATATCAGTACCAAAATTGATGACAATCAGTTTTCTTGCAGATGCAGTAACCGAGTACTCATTTTGTGAGTATAAACGTCGTTATTGTTCAGTTGTGATCCATTAAAATTAGATTGTACGGTCCAATAATAATTCATGAATAAATGTTGACAATTTATCCGTCAATTTCTAAAAAGTAACTTTGAAGTCGGAATTTTATAATTTTCCGACTTTGAAGTCAGAATTTTATTATTTTCGGACTTTGAAGTCGGAATTTTATTAGATTCTGACTTCAAGGTCGAAAATTAGTAAAAAATATTTTTGGGAAATTATATGGCCCTTCTACGCCTTCGGCAATTCTGACAAATAATAATAGAATAAATGCGTGAAGCTGAATACACTTGTTTGAATAAATGAAGCGAAGTTTTGTATAAAAGTGTATAAATTCTCTTTATTGCAAAGCGCTTTCGACTTTCGTCATCTTCAGTGCTTCATGTCAGGCAACAGGAAGTTTCTAATATGTAAAAAACATTGTTTAAAATTACAATCATGTTATACTGCATAAGAACTAACGAAAAACATGTTAGAACTCAGACCATGTGGCTTTTGTTAAAGCGATCCTTCCTTCCTTCCTCATCGCTTTTACAAAAGCCACATGGTCTGAAAAACATGTTAGAACTCAGACCCCTTCCTCATCGCTTTTACAAAAGCCACATGGTCTGAGTTCTAACATGTTTTTCGTTAGTTCTTATGCAGTATAACATGATTGTAATTTTAAACAATGTTTTGTACATATTAGAAACTTCCTGTTGCCTGACATGAAGCACTGAAGATGACGAAAGTCGAAAGCGCTTAGCAATAAAGAGAATTTATACACTTTTATACAAAACTTCGCTTCATGTATTAATTCTGACAAAGTTTATGGTGAAAAAATTAATCAGATATAACATACGGGTTCATATGTGTTCGTAGAAAAAAAAATAATATAGTTTATACATGCTGAAAGTAAATTCATTTTGATCGGATGAAGAATAATTGTATCATTTGCCGTGCTACGTTCCTCAAAATGAAACTTTACTTTCAACACACAAACCTAAATATTGGGTTTGAAATAAGTATTAAAATTTACCTTTAAACTCAACAGGTGTCTTCATTAGAACCAGCATAATATCATTTGTATAGGTGACATTGTCGTAATTGTTTAGGAAGAAGCTATCAATGGAAATATCTGTAGCTGGACCACTACATCTCCGGTTATCACAATTTTTAGTTCCAGCTTTATTTTCTCCCAATCTCACTCTGAAAAATACGATCATTCATCATTACGCTGCATTCTCAAGTTCCTATTTTAAAAACTAAAATAGCCGACTAGAAAAAAAATGTATTTGGAGATTATACCCAACAAAAGCAGAACTTTCAGAACCGAAAGAGTTTTTTATGCTGGTGGGGTGAGCCTCACCCCCAAAAATCACCCTCAATACGCACTTCGGTGGTGTTTCTCGTTTTCCTCAGAAACTATTGGTTGCATAAAAAATTGTATGGCTACTAAAAATGTTTCTCATAGAATATTCCACAAAATAGATATTCTTAATTATTTTATTTCATCCAATGCATTTCGAGCAACAACCAAATGAAAAGAGGGGTAGAAACGAACCGAGCCTTCCAAATTATAGTCCCCCAAAGTGGTTGATGAACGTCCTAAACATACACGTGACAGATATAATACGGAAGATAAAATATGTTTATCGTATCATTCACTATTAAGCTTCCTTTAAGTTAAATCTTCATTACAAATTATTAACATCATAACATCATAACAACACAATACATTAGTTACAATTTAATACGTTAATTACTTTATAATACCCTATAGATACCAAATGGCACGCTAAAATGACATTAACGTGACATAACGAAAGTTGTTTATTTTATTTTTCTACGTTCATGCAAAAAACAAAACTTTATTGAACTATATTTGGTGGAAAAACTGTCTGTTTATTGCACTGAGTGCAATAAAGACTTTATTGCACTCATCTGTCATTCTACTATAGCGTTCTGTCATCATGACAGACATAAACTTTCAAATCGACGCCAAATTTAGCCCATTTTCTGTGAGATTGCATTATCTTTTAAATAGTTGCATGTTTCATCATATTCATTATATAATGGACTATGAAATAACTAGAAAATGCAATTTGTTAAAAATAAAATTATTTCACCTGAATTACACAAAATATTTTTGAATTACTTTTAGCAGATAGATTTAAACAAACAATGGGTGGTATGAATAAAACCAAGTAAAAGCTTTTACTATAGGTTTGTATCTCTTATTAATTAACAAAATAGATAGATCTGTTTCAAGAAATCTAAGTAAAACCAATTGCTTATGGTTTATTCATTAGACCCAATGTCTTCCTCACAGTTTAGTGCCACCTAAATGAAACATTTTCTGGTTTTTGCATGAACGTAGAAAAAATATTGTATGAAACTCGTGCAAAAAGAGTTTATTGCACTCGATGTGAAATTGTCCAACGAGGCCATTTTTTGCACTTGTTGCATAAATAACTATTCTACATCATCGTTGTTAATGATACGATAAAGCTTTGAATGTTATTTCATTACAACATCACAACATCCTCGATTATTATATTAATCGCATAATAATCTCAGTAAATTAATAGCTATTTTCGTGTAGTACATTGTTTCTGTTTTTGATACAAAGAAGCCTCTGTTTTCGACATGAGACAACTGTTTTGCTTGAGTATTTTAAACAACATCAAAAAGAGAAATATTCAGCTAGAGTATATTACTCACATCCAAAATACAAAAAACATAGAAAAACCCCTGAGTGCTTTCGCTGCGCAAACACTATTGGACAAAAAAATGCATCGTATCTCGGACGAAAACAAAAAAAACTATTAGAATCCAGAAAATATTTAAAAATAAAATTAAAAAATGGATTTCGGACACAGGAAGATTTTTCTTTCGAATGTTCTCAACTCAATAGCTTGATTTTAGCAGCCAATTCTACAATTGTTCTTGGGAAATGAATATTATTTGATTTATTACGACTGATCTAAGTATTAGTGTTTTTATCATTGTTTTAATAAGTGCTTTTTATCTTACTCACATACTGCATGCTATTATTAATACCTAGTATCTAGTCATCACTAACAAGCGGTAAATTCCTTACTGTTTCAGTGATTAGCCCTCAGATCAATAATATAAACTATTGATCTGAGGATTAGCCTGTTTATTTTTTTTGAACTTTTCCCACAGTACTGTTTTTATGTAAATTTTTATTTTTATTATTATCACAAAAAAATAAATAATATTTTAACCTATTTTAATTTTGCACACTACCCATGAGGTAGAGCTATCGGAGCGTTTTTTTTAAGGGCCCAGATAGCTCAGTGGTTGAGACTTGCGTTCAAAACCATTGACTGCTGGTCGGCTAGGTTCGAATCCTAGCGACTACAGATTTTTATCTGATGGCCCGAGAAAGTGCTAGTGCTGTAACTTTCTCCTTTTTTGGAAATTGGGAGATCTGTGAGTGGTCACATAACGTTACTCAGATAATGAATATTTATAGTGGTTACCAAATGATAGACGGAAAATGCGTTTCCCCGTAGGCGTTTATTAGACACTTCCAAAAGTTTTCAACAAGTTGTTACAGAAAATACGTTGTTATATGTCGAAGTTTTCGTACTAACTAACTAAAGTGAGTTTTTGCTAAAAGAGCACAAATTATGGAAAAAAAGATTTGATATAAAGCTAGCATGAGAACAAAATGATAAAATGCATTACATATGGACAATATAATCGAGAACTCTATACTTGTTTGCTATTCTGAACAAAGAACAAGAAGTTTGCTGAGATGAGTTGTATGTGCATAAAACAAGTCACTGGATTAATATTTCCTACGTATCAAATGAAGATTCGTTAGATTTATAAGTTTCGTGGTTGATAACAAAAGGAGTTTCATATGTTTACTGAGAAAAACAAGTATTAATAATATAACCTTGCATTGACTAATAAAAATTAAACGCAATAATTATTCTAGAAGCAATACAGTTTGGAATTACAACAAAGCAAAAATATAGGTTGGTTTAATAGGAAAAAAAAAAATAGGGTGGGTTACAACACTAGAAATCGCACGTTAGTTAAAAGGTAAAGACCTTGGCTCGCACAAGTTTCGACTTTTGAGGCCTGCCGTTCGTAAGGGGACGACAGCTGTCTACTGGTTAACGGAAAAAACAACTTTAACAACAATTTTTTTTTTAACTTGGTATTCTTAGTTATACATTTCAAGTCGGACTCAATGCAACTGCAACTTTTCACACAACCTTTATGTTTGCAGTTGCAAATTATTAATTATTCAGTTGTATATATAGGTGACATTGTGTTCCTTATTTTATTTCATCGAAAGGCCTATTTGTTATTTCAATGATATTAAATATGAAAATAGTTTCTTCAGTGTGCATTAAACGAGAAACTAGTTTCATGAACAAGTTTAACGCAATCAATTTCAAAATGGTGCCCGACGCCATTTTAAAAGACTATTAATATGAAATACCCGGAACCACCATTTGACAAAAAAAAAAGTAAAATAAAAATGCTCAATTCGCTCAATAGTTAACAGTGAAGGTTCCTTTAAGGACAGTCTCTATATGTAGAGTAGTACCAGTTTATTAGTTGAGAACCCAAAAAGTTAAAGAAAAATCTTTAATACTCACGTATCAAGTTCAGTGCCACAATGAGCGGCGGATAGGACGTAAAATTTTGTAATCAAAGCCCCACCACACGTGAACTTGCCACTGAATTTCCCCTTTTTAATCACACGCTTTCCTAGTCTAGCCATCCATGGAAATTGACGTATATTGGCTTCGTCCCCTCCAATCATCCTGAGTCGTGCTTTTCGTTTTCCACAGAGATCATTTGGAATCCACGACCATGCAGGATGATTGTCAATACTGTATGATTTTTCAAAAGCTGCTTCTCCTTAAAAAATATGTATATGCAAAATCATAGCAAGACGGATTATTCAGGTTTTTCCTTATGAAATATTGCAAGACCGTAATAAAAGACATTTTTCAGCAACCGTCCGGGAAGTACCTACTTCCCGGACGATTTTTCTTTGAGAAAGTATCATTTCCCGGACTAGTCCGGGAAGTACGTACTTAATATTTATATAAATAAGAATTAGAATGTTTCTGTTAGTACCTATCTTCTGTTCGCATTTCGATATTTAATACAAATAAGAATTAAAATTTTCGAAATTTTCTTCTACAAAGAATATAAAAAATAAATGTGTCTCAATTTGTTATTCTAAACGGTTTCCGAAAAAATTGTGTACGCGAAACGTCCGAAAACAGTTTTTTTGGACTCGCAGACTTCCAGGACTCGCTACGCTCGTCCTAGAATCTTGTCCACTCGTCCAAAAAAAACAGTGTTTTCCGGACTTGTTACGTAAATTACTATTTTCGGCAACCGTCCAGGAAGTACGTACTTCCCGGACGATTTTTCTTTGAGAAAGTATCACTTCCCGGACTAGTCCGGGAAGTACGTACTTTCCGGACTAGTCCGGGAAATGCTCAAATTTCAACAAAAATATTTATGTAAATAAAAATTAGAATGTTTCTGTTAGTAATTAACTACTGTTCGCATTTCGATATTTAATACAAACAAGAATTAAAATGTTCGAAATTTTCTTCTACAAAGAAAGTGTTTTTGGGTTGGATAAATCAACGACGAAGTATAAATGAAAAACAATAATAATCATTTTCATTGAAATAATGATTTCCAATAATCCAACACACTAGCAGTTGGTAGGTTGCAGCCCCAGTCTTCTCTGGCTGCCACTGAATTGTCATAATGTTTTTTTTTGTTATTTCTTAGAACGATTTTTTTTCAAAATTACTCATTGTATCAACAATACAAAAGAATCACATCTGACATTCCAGAAATTGAAGTTACGCTAGTTTTACTAAATGAAGTCTTGTTTTGAGGAACAGGCATTTTTATTGCGATAAATCAGTTCTGAAAAAACCTTCTTAAAGATGACGTCCGAGTCAGTTTGACAATAATAACAAGATAAATCGTTTTCTATCGCGACTTCGAGACTCCATCTAGTAAGTGCCAGTCACTTCTATTTCTGTCTTGTCAGCTATATGATGGTGCATTAATACACCTATTATTGTCTTGATTTATCTTGCGAAACACTCGAACTTTCCATTTATTGGATGAACTTTCCACTTACAATTTTTCCATCAGAATGTTACTCGAAAGACTAACATAAAACAAACTTGCTCGGCCTACGGTCTCGCAATTTTTCGATTCTAATTTTTTCTCGTGAAACAATTGATTGGCCAAATTATTCTGTTGAAAAATTTATCCTATAAAAAAATCTCTTCTGTTTTTACTGGTGACAATTTAATTCATGTATAAAAAATCGCATATGCCACAGTGCAATTGTCAAAAGTTAGCTAGTGGTTTTTTCACTTATTCATTTGTTTATCAATTATCGCGGTGTTGGTTGCCAAAATGAATAGTTTGACATTGATATGTTTCTGAATTTCTTATTCATTAAATCGTCCTGCCGAATTACACTCGAGGTTTGTATTGATATCGGGTAAATTTGTATTCAAATTCTAAACTGTTTCCTTTAGCAATTTGACTTGAATAACTGTTAACCTAAAAACACTCCACCTTCCACCTTCGGTGTAGTGTTTTTAATAGTTGACGTCGAATTGCTAGCAAACAGTTTCTCATTAAACAACCCAAATTTACCCGATAAAATACAAACCATACTTGTGCAATATTATAAGTTATAAATCAACTCCTGTAGAAAAAAATCTATGTTAATATTACGTCCAAGTCATTTTGACAGCGACAAAAAAGGTGCATCATTTTTTGACGTAACTTGTTATTTGCGGCAAATAATTTTTATTCTGTTTGAAAATAGGTGTGACTCCATTCATAATTTGGAAAATCACGGAAAGAATAGAAAAAAATTGAAATGGATATTGTTTTGAAAAAAAATTGTCGACTCGCCTATTGGTCAGGTTAAAATCCTCTATTGATCGTCTTAGAATAATTCAACCCCAGCGAGCATGAAAGACCGAGGAGAAAGTTTTAAATATAGATTGTGCTTCAGTAACTCTTGTCTGTAATATTATTTTTGAAGATTCGTTCTAAATATAACTCTGTCACCGAGCTGGAACCCGTTCCAAAAAGCTCACATCAAAGCTACGGAGATTATTATAATTATTATTATTATTATTATTATTAAATGTTCTTAAAGAAAACCCCATGCATTGGCTTATCCTTGTGCAGCTGCAGGAGGACCTCAGTCTCCGTAGCATTTGCTGTCAGCATGTCCAGCATATGCGGTCTCAGCCTATATCCACAGGCATAACGCGGCTCTACGAGTGTTGTACTACCATCTACGACACTCGTACGGTATAGGCGAGACACGAATCTAAAAATCAAACCGACTTGCCGTGATGAGGCAGAAATCTTAGCTGGACGAATACAGAAGGCTGTCATTCTTGGTTCACACCTTATGCTCAGGGCACATGATTCTCGGACCCAGTAGTTGCTCACCTCACGGACGTGGGTAGTGGCTATCTGGATAAATGGCACCAGCGCGCCCTCCGGATGTGTCGGAGCTCCGGAGACAGGCCCGACTGGTATAATCCAAACGGATAGTAATAATAATAAATATAATAACCTGCTTAACCTTTCGATGCCCTGGATCGATTACCGCAAGGCATTTGATATACAACTTCGCTTGATCTTATCTTGCATTTGCTTAGATGCCTGGCGGTGCCGATCAATTAGTGAGATTTATTGGACAACTGACGCCGGCCGCTCTGGACGACTCGCTTTTCCTTAAGATATAGTCAAGTTCGAGTCCGAACAGAGCAGGTTGTCTTCAGAAGAGGCGTATTCCAGGAAGATTTCCTCAGCCCCCTTCTCTTCTGCATCTCACTACTGCCATTGACCGTTGCACTCAGAAACACACGTGGTTACAACTGCGGCACCCCCAGCAACCGTAGGCTCGAGGTCACCCATTCATTTTACATGGATGCCCTAAAACTATATGCCTCCGGAAAGAAAGATCTACATCAGTCCTTAAGGTTGGTGCAAGAGTGCACGCATGCTATCGGAATGGAGTTTGGAATCGACAAATGTGCCACAGTTCATCTCAAAAGAGGACGATGCGAGGATTACGGAGATGTCCAGCTCGTAGACGGAAGCATCCTACATCATCCTACATTTACCTAGGAGTGGAACAGCGCCGCTCCCAAGAGGTAAGCACTGTTAAAAACTCTCTATGCAGCAAGTATCACCAGATCTGGTCCTCAGAACTGTCGAGGAAGAACAGAGTTGCTGCAACAAATATGCTTGCCGTTCCGATACTACTCTACTCCTTTGGAGTGATGTAATTACTCAAGAAGAACAGCGACAACTTTACAAAATGATGCACCTTCATAGGAGCTTGCATCCTAAATCGTCCGTTCCACGGTTGTACTTCCCCAGACAACAGGGAGGCCGTGGACTTATGAGTTTGGAGTGTCTACATAACATGGTACTGGATGGAGCCTGTGAAGTTATCAGGAGTTCGGATTCCCTTCTCTGCTTGGTCTGTGACCATGAGAAAGCAGGGATCGGAGCATTTCTGTTTCAGTCAATGAACTTGGTCTGGTTTTCGACTTTGAACGGATTAATCCAAACTCTGTCACCGAGTTGGAGCTCGAGATTTACTCTTTGAACTCCGGCAGACTCTACCCAAACCATCCTGTTAAAATTATGGTTCTGATCATAGGGGTCCTTGGTGGAATGATGGACATATCCTTGGTTCACTGGTTCACTACGTATACCCAGGGCACATTATTCTTGGACCCAGTAATCACTCCCCCCACGGTCGTGTGGAGTAACTATATAGGTAAATGACACCAGCGCGCCCTTCTGATATATCGGGAATCCGGAGACAGGGCCTGACTGGAATGATCATGACAGATAGAAAATAATAATAATAAATGAAAATATTAATAATAATACTCCCTCATAAACACTCGTAGAGTGTACCCGAAGCCATAGCCTGTGCAAGTAGAAGATATATTATTATCGCTAAGCGAACTTCTAAATAAAAGATGTTGATATCTTATGAGAACTTACCTGTAACATATAAAACTAGAAGAGTAACAATTTTCAAAAACATCATTTCGTTTCTAAAAATTTATGGAAATATTCATCGTGATATAAGGCATGTAAAACTATTACCATTCCATCAGTAATTCGATTTGAATAGGTACGATATAAATTTTATTATGTACCAAATACTAATCTGCTTTTGTTTTACGCATTAGAAACTGTAATAAAATCCAGAAATGATAAAATATTTCATTTTCATGAAATGGCTTATACAACCAAAACTCTATTGAAATTCAACTATAGGTATTTACATACACAGTGACCCATTTGAAGGCTTTCTAAAACTGTTATTTATTATCCGATTCAGAAGTTTATTTTTTCGATATATATATAGTATCAATAGTTGCCGTAAGTGCCGTAATTTCGAAATAAAAGTAAAAATTTTCAAGGTCAAAAATACAAGAAATATACTACATAACGATTTTTTTAAATAAAATTTGACGACGCCACTGGATTTGTGATACTTTCAAATGGGTGTGACCAAATTTTCACGATATTTTTTTTTACACAAATATAGTGTGAGTAAAATTCTTATCACATCATCAAAATATTTTAGATTAGTCGTCATATAAATCACAATCTTGTTAAACTTATCGTTCGAAATGCTCTTTCAGGTCTTAAGCAGTCAAATTTGTAACAGTAGTTATTCAAAATGGTGTCAAATTCTGTTTTTTCCAAACCTAGGTAACTCCATAGTATGGCAGATAGTTATGTCCATCAGAACACTGCAGTTCCCTGTTGCTCTTATTATTGTTCTCAAGCAACATCAGTATCATGTATTGTCGAACTCTTTCTCTACAGTGTCATTAACTGAAAAGATCTGAAAAACTAAACTTGTCGTCCTTCATCAATTAATTGGAGTTGCGTTCGTTTCCAATTAACTTTAAAAAATCATGTTTACGTGTAGCAGGTACCTAATGAAAGTCAAAATTAGACATTGTTTCAATAAGATAAACTCTCATTAAATTCCACATTATAAATATATTCATTCTAGAACAAAAATATTTTGAACTCTGTCAGAATAACTATTTTCTTTCTCTGTTGTTACTTCGGCATCCTCTTTGTGATTGATATTATCCAGAATCCATTCCATGAATGTCAATGTATTAGTATACACTGATGGAGCTTCCCCACATATAGGTTTCCCAAATGATACCACACCTGAAAAAATATATAGATAAAGAGTTCAGAGAAATAAATAATTGTTTTTTTATAATTTTTATTTGTAACCTTATTCGACAAAATTTTCAGAATATTCTAGTTGTCGAACACCCAAAAGTAGACGCATCGGTCCCATGGGCCACTCTACCGGGCATTTCCGAAATTAAAAATGTTATTCGACATAAAAAACAAATTTAGGGTTGGCCCAATGGTGTGGAAGTCACCAAAAAGGGGAAAATAATTTTTTTATGATTATCCAAAAATTAAGGGCACGAGTAAAATCGTGGAGCGCCACTAAAATACATTTCGCGATAATGATTAAGCACTCCACGCTTTTACTCATACCCCTCATTTTTGGATGATCATGAAAAAAAGATTCCCTTTTTAGTGCATTTAAATATAAGCGTGTTTTTAATTATTATTATTATTATTATTATTTTTTATTTTCTACTCTTCAGTCTTGTCATCTTATTATATCTTGTATGGATTTCAAAAGTCTAAATATGTGTGAGCCAAGGATTAACGAGGTCTTACCTTTTAACCTGCGATTCCTAGCACTTTCTCGGATCATCAGAAAAAAATCTGTAGTGGCTAGGATTTGAACCTATATAGTCGACCAGCAGCATCAATGGCTTTAAACGCGACGGTTCTCAACCACTGAGGTACCTGACCCTCAGTGTAACCTACTAACACCTCAATTGAATGTAAAAAGTTAGTCTTTGCAGTCTATCTTTGGGCCTTACGTTTTAGAATGCGATCCGAGAGCAAAAAGTTCACTAGGACACCAAATTTCATGGATGAATCTCCATTTCCAGGGCCAACTGATCTTATCGATTTTTTTATAAAACATTTGACTGCAAGACTGGATTCGCGACATTTTCAAATGGTTCATATGTAAATTACGTTAGAATACGCCAATCAATAAAAAAGTAATGAAATTAGAAAAAATTTGTTAATGGATCTTCAGGAGAAATATCATTTTATCTCATAATTTTTTATTTATTTTTTTTATTATCAACAGATTTCGATGAAATTATGGTCAGTAATATTTCGAGACTCCCTGAATTCAGTTGTGTAGTCAAAGTTCTGATAAAAGTTTTTTCTACTAGCGTGTGGAAAAGTCCAGTTTTCGCTTCGCGTCGGGAGACAACACAACCTCGAGCTAAAATCTAATAATTTTTTCCTTGTATAATAAATAACTTAGCTTGCGAGTTGAAAATGCGTGAATTAGTTTTTCGCTCGCAATTGACACACAAACCTAACCTGAACAAGCTAACCTAGCTTGCAAGTTGAAAATGCGTGATTTCTAAATTTGGTGAACATTTATTAAAATCGGTAGACATTTATTTGGGTTGATGTTCATTAAATTTTTTGACGGACAGCGCTAGGGATTTATGGTTTAATTTGGTGTACATTATATTTTTTATTTCCTAAAAGAAATGAGTTTATTGATGTTGAAAAATAAAGAAAAACAAAAGTTGGGAAAATAGTTTCGTCTGCATACAAATCATGGTGTGAAAACTTTATAACATTAAATTATTATTGGGCATACAAAGAGAATTTTTTTATAAAATCTCAAATATTCCAGTAGTACGTCAATTGGAAGTATGATTATTATTTATCGTTGGAAAGGTTCTATACCAAATCTTAATTTTCAAAAAAAATTTACGTCCTATTTGAACTAAAAAATTGGATGAGCTTACGGTCAAACCGGAAGTGCCATATTTGGTCTGATACTTGCTAAGCTGTACATTTATGACATAAGATAGATGTACCATGTTTGAAACATGTATACCAAATAACAACGAAGATACCGTTGGTAAATTGGTTCCGGGTCACCCAGTATATTTAGATAATTCACGCTTCTGTCCCTTCATGGCAATGAAAACGAACCTATAAGGTAGCATCTTCTCCAGTACTCATGATAGCCAAAATACATCAGAGGTCCCCCGGAATCTCCACCGCAAGAATCCTCACCAGTTTCAAGGCCAACGCAAAATTGGGTCTCGTCTAGTTTTATTGGCGCATATTCCGCTTCGCAAAAACATCGGTCTCTCATTGGTAGCTGAACATGTCTGAGAGATGGTGAAACTGTTTCCGCAGAAGAGTCCATTATACCCCAACCTGCCACCGTCAATTTCTCACCATAAAAGCTCTTTCTGAACAAATTGTCCATTGGTAAACAAATTGGGCGAACATAGGCTGAAAAAAGAAAGAGTATTGTATCAGTCAGAGTTGTAGGTATATAGTTCTGATCTCAGAGTAATAAAAGACATAGAGATGCCCTGCCTATATCTATACAAATACCTGTTTTGAATAGAATATGAACTATCCTTTTTCTATACAATTTTCCTACGAGCGCGCGGAAAAGTTACTTTTCCGCACGATTTTTGTATTGTTGAAAATGAGGATATTTAGGACTAACTAAATGATCTATGTAACTATTCTGTATTATTAGTCATTTTGTAGCATTATTATAAAAACTTGTTTATTAAAAACCTTGTTTTAAAATAAATAAGATGGACAAAAACACTCTTAGGAAAAATATTGTACCTAACTCTTACGGAAAATGTCTTTTCCGCCCTTAACGGCTTGCCCGAACTCCGCTTTGCGTCGTTCGTGCAACTGCCGTCGCGTGCGGAAAAGTACTACTTTCCGCACTTGTTAGGTAAATAACTATTGTGGGCAAGGGGGTGACTGGTGGTTAAATGTTGTGGACAGTTTGTTTACATTTAGAGTAAGAAGGGCCATATAATACAAACGAAGAATGATAACTAGATCCGTATGAAGTAAGCCGGCATACACGAAACTACCCGAATGAATAGGGACTCAACATGTATTAGGCCCTCGCTTGTAAACAAACAAAGTTATGTTGACTTCAAGACAAGGGTGGAGAAGGCATCTCTATGGTCGTTTATTACTCTGAGGTTCTGATCCAATGAAAATATCAGTAATCCAGTAAAATCGTCTCCGGGGGTGCCTGTCTCAGGAAAAAAATATTGTAGTTGTTTTCTCACTCGTTTTATATGTTTTTCAGGGTGCTGAATCCGAATTTCAACTTTGCTACTTAATACCGACATGGCTTCACAACAAAATCGCCAAAAACATCAAAATGTTTGACCTTTTTTTAGTTTTTTGCCAATGAGTCAAGAAACTACCCACACCATTTTCGAGGTGGAATATTCCATACAAAAATGAAGAACAACACATTTTCTATTCAAAGCACCCATTTTGGCTAAAAAAAGCTAAAATTTCCTAAAACCTACTTTTCTCGTTAGGTTTTCGCTTGTAACTTAAAAACTATGCTTGTCATTACACAAAAGCTTAGATAATGAATAAATGAAATTAAATTCCCTTCATATTGCTCACTTATTTCGAACAAACGGTAACGGAAATACGTAATTTTAATATTAATTTTCATCATTAATATAGGTAAATAAGAAAAATGATGGACAGCTACAGTCTACAACGCTTACCGGTTGCTCTTGATGATAATGCTATAGAATGAATAGTTGATTTTTTTAGTACGAATGCATTGAATTATTCCAGCAAGCAAGGGGATATCTGTAGGTGACTTATCCAATCAAAAAAAGGACGTATCCCCTTGAAAACTACAAATCAACGTCTACAAGAACTGTTCAATTTATTTATAGATAATAATTAGTACTTGATTAAATTTATGGATATTCAATAAAACTGCGGTCAAAAACCGTTCAACCAAAAAATGCACCTATACCTATATACTTTTTTGTAGGAAATTTGATTAACTTACTTCATTTTCGTATATAGATTGAGCTATTTCAAAAAGTGCATACATTTTTTACTTTTTGGCAAAAAACTGAAAAATGTCGAACATTCTCAGGTTATTTGCGATTTTCGTTGACAAGCCATATCCATGGTAAGTAGCAAAGGTGAAATTTGGATTTAGAATCCCAAAAAACATAAAGACAGAAAAAACTACTATACCATTTTCCTTACCAAAACACCGTTTGATTGAAATGTAGTTCGAGAAATTGCAATTGACATTTCAGTTGAACTTTTCTATATTGTGTGCCTCAGAATATTCATATATTCCTTCGGTAATCATTATTTTGATCATCAAATATCTCTAGTTATACGTTTCTTTCAAGAAATTTAATTTACACAAAAGATTGTGAACAAACCAAACAACCGACATCGCTACCTTAATAATGCCTACTCTATGATAAGGTTGATCTTAAATTCGAATGTTATATACCTGCCAAGTTTGAAATTTCTCGTGATTTTTTTAAAATAATTATACAGTGACCGCCAAAAACTATGTACCATATGGGAAAAAAGTTAATTATTAAAGTATTGGAAAAATGATTCTTGTGAAAAGTTTGTGCCTGTTCGAAAACCCAAAAATCGATTTTGACACGTCACGTGATCGTTGGTATGGCGGCAAATTGAAAAAAAAATATTATGAATAGGCAAAAAGTCGAGTAAAATCTGTATCTTCAAAACTATAGAAAAATTGTGGTCACCCGGTATAATGTGTGGAATTTTCTTTTCTGAAAACGATGCTGGTTTATTGCATGAACTCATCGTTTTTTCCTAAAATAAAGCAAAGCAAACTTAATTTGGTGTCTGTCAAAAGTATTACTTTTTCAAAATTCATAGGTAAGTATTCGAAATATTCATTTATTAATGGATGTTTTGGTAGTGTGGAACCGTATTGCTACCGCTCATGTATGTGTTAGGTGATTACCGTCACCGCCACCGCGCGTATGTGGTCCAGCCTTGAAATATTACCGGGGTAGGTACTCGTGAAATATTCCAGCGTGTTTCGTGATATTTGATGAAGACACGAATTTCATCAGTATTATTGCTAGATTTATCGGTTCCATAGTTCTTACTCACCACTGTGGACTGGTGCCCGTTTCAAACGGACAAGTGCTATATCATTTCTGAGACTGCTACGGTTGAATTGTGGATGATTAATAATTTTGTCGACTTCAATATCTTCGACGTTCGAACATTTCTCTGGAGTACATTTCATCGGTAGGGAAGGTAAATTCGCTCCAACTCGAACTACTTTCCTTAAATTAAAATAAATTTAGCTTAAGATCTAAATTATTTAAAAAAATCTGGTCTAACAACCGATGAGCACGAGAACAGTTTTTTCGATAATTTAACAGTTCTCAAAATTTTTAAATACTATTGTTTTCTCTTTACTCTTGGTTTTCGAAATGTTCTCTTAGCATTAGAAAATTTTTCATGTTCCATCTAAAACTGAAGCAGATACAATGCACATTTGAGTTTTCGACTATGAATGATTAATGTCAATAAAAAATCATTGTTTAAAAGCAATTTAAAAGGAGCGTCCTACTTTGAATGTCACATTCAATAATCCTTTTTGGTAAAATATTTATTAGTTAGTATTTTTTTATATTGAATTGTATGCTTTTTGGCGATATCATCAGTTGAAAGTTGAAGGTTGAAGAAATGAAAATCAACATTGAAATGATGCAGTCTCAGTTGTGCTTCCCAGTATAATCTAAAATTCTTTGATCGCATTTTGATTGAAACACCTTTTCCTTTTATGATTGCACCTTTCATAAAATCTTAATTCATAATCCAATACCAATCCATCGTTGAAACTTATATTACTTTGGTGTTAAAAATTTCTCCGAATTTGTAAAACAAATCCATATTGAAATCCTCACAATTCGGCCTAAAAATATATAATTGTCTTCAGATCGGAAATGATAATAGATGATGACAATAAGAGGGAGAGTAATTGAAGAGCACACATTTCAAACTGTTTTTAATTGCAGTGTCCAGTCAAATCATCTGCGGCTGATAGACAAACTTTAGCCGGCAAAGTAGTTTTTTCTGTTAGATATTGAAAAAAATTCAATTATTAAAATATATAATTTCTGAATATAAAGAAATAAAGAATATTTCCCTTTTCAATGCTAAATTCTGTTTGACCAAGTTGAAATATAAACCAAAATATCAAATATCCATAACAGAAGAGAAATAACAAGTGGCTACAATTCTTCCGTTGAAACTGAGTTTGTCATTTTTACAGGGGAATAATTAGGGTCTGAAAACCTCTAGATTTTCTTCATTCGAAAACACCTTTGAACCAATTCAAGTTTCACTACATTACGTTTGGAAAAAAATTTCTCTATCTTTTCGTTTGCTTAGTATGCAGTATAAACTCACAGTAAATGCTGTAGTCCTTCTGTACAATGAGCAGCTGTAACAACGTGGTGATCGTTTATGAATGTTGCTCCGCAATCAAAACTGATACCTTTTTTCCTCTGGTATCCCAGTCTTGCCAGCCATGGAAACTGGTTTTTGGAGGAAGGTTTTCCTCCTACTATTCTGATATCCATATCACTGTTATATCCGCACTCGTTCAATGATGGTAGGAGATTCCAGTTCTTATGTTTCATAATATGACGGCTACACAACAAAACTGAAAAAAATTAAGATCATTATGGAGTTAAATTCTATACTGGGGTATAAAAAGTCTGGTGTATAGTTGGAAAGCAGAAATATTTCTAGAATTATGAGCAAAATTGGCTTTCATGTAAATTAAAGTTTCTTATTTCTTTCGAAGAAATGTTTCTGTCGGTGAAGCTGTATTTCAAGAAGGAGGATTACTTCGACCACGCCACTGTAGAGTTTCAGTTGAAACGTTTGGAGATTTTCACCAGAGAAGACCACGGCACAACACGGAAACCAACCAGCACTTTGACGCCAGCCGACCCACTGAGCAAGAAACATCCCCAGGAAGTTTGTTAACGTCATATTCTTGAACCCATGGCAACGTAGCTGAGGATACATGGTTTATAAGTTGTAAAGAGATAATATTATGACGTTAAAATATGTGTCGACACTGTTAGGGCCTTGAAAATCAACGCAACATCATTTCATTCTTAACGACTCCTGAAACATCCTTAGAACGTATCGGCGATTTAATTAATTGTCAGTTTCATTCACATCCTTTAGCTGTTGCTGTTTGATAGTCAACAGGTTTTTATCGTAGACATAAATATAATAAATAACTACTACGTAAATTGTTACGTAAAAATGACAAGCGTCGGAGATCTGATCAGTCTGATGTGTAAATGACGCTTTAGCTGTTTGTTGTTGTTTTTGACTCGATCAACATTTTCTGTAGCTACGAGGTAGTTATGTGATTGATTTTTTTAGTCCATGGCTTGCATCCACATTCAACTTGTAAAATGGCAGGATGATCAACCAATAAACAAAGTGCTACAATTTCAATGTTTCTTCATCTGATGTGACAGACAAATTAGGGCGAGTCCATATAATAATGAGCTGAACTATAACTTTATTTTTCCTTCATATCATAGAATAGGATACTAAAATAATTACCTATTTATATTGAAAAATATAGGCATTTTTAGCTTATGAACTACCTAAAACTTTATTGACAGTATTCAAAGAAGTAACTCAAACGAATTATAAATATTTTTAGATACAAAGACTAATTGGGATTGACAAAATGAGACTGATTTCTTGATATTTTATCCTTCGTCACTATGACCATAATTTTGTTCCTAGGCGGGACAAATGAATAATTCTGGAATAGAAGAAATAACCGAACGGATATAAGAAAAGTAGTAATATGTATCGCACTTCGAAGCTTCCTCTGATAACTTCTGATGTCGTTTGTCAGTTGTGGCCAACTTTGTTTGACTGAACAATCAACTGTATCTTCGCCATTTCTCAACCGATTTCCAATTTTGAAGAACAATGTTCTTGAAATTCTTGAAAAATGACGTTTTACTTATTTCACCTCACATTTACAGTGGATAGCATAAAGTTAGACACGAATGGAATTTTTCCATTTGAGTCCATAACTTTAGGATAGTATTTAGGATAATATCTATCTTAGGACTAATATCTGGAACAATTTTTGATGTTCTTGAAAACATCCCAAAAACGTAAGAAATAAAAACTTATAGTTGCCTTTGAGAAAGTACTCTTAACGAAACGGTTCCATTATTTACATTACTAATGAAAGTACTTTTGCGGTAACCAAGCAGTTCAGTCTGATGTATCTGATTCGACTTTTATTTAACGTAACTGCAATCTTGTTATATTGGTGGGCATGTAACGACTCCTGCTTCAAAAATAAAAAATCCCGTACAAATTTCCATTCCCCATTTCACCCCTTTGAGAGTGAAATTTCTGAAAACTCTAAAAATCGTGTTAATTAATTTTCAAGAGAGCAGGTAAATGACAGTTTCATGGCTCTAGCTTTAAAAATAACAATAATCCCCTGAAAAATGTCATCCAAAATTCAAATCCTTCAAGGGTGGAATTCCTGAAAACTATTATTTATGTTCAATAAAGAACCTAAAATGTTGGTTTCATGTCTTCAGCTTCAAAAATAACGAAACTCCCATACAAACTTTCAACCCCCATTTCAACCCCCTAAGGACTAATTTGCGGAATAAAAATAGCTATATATTCTTACCGGGGTCTCAAACTATCTCGATACGAAATTTCATCTAAATCGTTTCAGCGGTTGAAAAGGTAACTACCAACAGAGTTACTTTCGCATTTATATATAATACTAGCGGTCCCAGCAGACGTTGTTCTGCAAATCGATGTGTATATTTCTGTTTCGCCGACTAACCCTTTGTCTATTTTATGGCGTAGTCGATGGCGAAGGCGTTGACAACAGCTTTCAACTCATAAATGAAAAATTTACCAAAAAAACATTTTGAAGTGTACCAAATTCGTACTTCGGTTCTTTCCTGAATCCACTTGAACACACACAAAAATTTCATCGAATTCGGTCGCGCCGTTTAGGAGGAATTCAATGTCGTATGGATGCACAGAATATTTTTATATATACTGCCGTGCTGAAGTTAATGGGCGTATCTGCAAAAATGTAGTTTTGAGAAAATTGAGTTTTTAGACTTTTTCGAATGCCAACTATTTGGGATGCGATACGATAAGATGTATGGAGGCACAGATATGCCCTTTTGCTTTAGAAAAAAAAACATAGTAAGTCTTTAAGTATCCAAAAGAGCCATAATTCGAATTTCGATAAAATGTCAGTTACGCCCATTAGCTTTAGCACGGGAATATTAAGATTAGTAGGTATGGACAGTATGAATTCTGAAAATACAATGCATATCATTTTGTAATTCCAAATGATTCAGGAGAAATCAAAACTCTTTAAAATAACGAATGGAACCAATTTTTTCTAGAAATTCATATTGAACTCCCTCATTCCTCAAACGTACCTTCGAATTGTATAAATATAACACTCAGAGCCAAAATAAAGAAATTCATTTTCAAATAACTTTCTACTGGATTACATTATGCGACTTCTTTTTATACAAAAACTAATAGAACTTATCGGAAAAGTACATTACTTCCTTATCTTTTAATTTATAAAAAATATGGTGCATTATCGGAGATAATTTGAGACACAAAAGCAGTTAAATATTTTAAAGTTCTGGGAAAAGATAATATTGATGGCTAATAAAAAATGGTTTCAAAGTTGCAATTCAGAACATACCTATACAGGCAAATAATGAACGAATCGATTCGGCAATATCTTATAGCATTGGAATTTCACTGACGAGATGATAAAACTTATGAATAGAGCTTTCTGCATCTCTGAAAAGTTATGCAAACTTGAGAAACTACGTCACTGAATCAATGCTGAAAAAAAGCTTTTCCCTACGATGTATTGCGGAGACGAAATTCTAAAGAAATCTACTGTACCCTCAGATTACTTGATATTTTTCGACAAAAGGCCATTCCCTCTGTCATCCAGAGCAACTGAAAAATGTCATTAGAATGAATACTTACTTTGATAGTAAATATAATATTTTTTTGAAGGAAGTAGTCCATACTCAAAGTGGAGTTTCAATGTCAAAGAAGTTAAGTACCTAAAACTCAAAGTCGTCTCCACAATATATATTTCAGCCCAATGTTGAGGGGAGGTATGTAAACGCAAGTTTCCCAAGAAACTTATCCAAGGGTTTGCATTACATGAAAGTCAAAAACATGTTTACTATGCTCGAAAACATGTTTTTGACTTTCATGTAATGATGCAAACCCTTGGATAAGTTTCTTGGGAAACTTGCGTTTACATACCTCCCCTCAACATTGGGCTGAAATATATATTGTGGAGGCGACTTTGAGTTTTACTTAACTTCTTTGGTAAATATAATATATGTATCTACAAAAATCTCTCCTAAATATTTCCTCTATTCTCTTGCGGATATATATAACCACATATAGTTGATAAATACACAAGGAACAAACGACGTCTCAATTGAAATGATTCAATTGGTACAATGCCATTTACTCAAACATATAACTTTAATTTCAATACTTCGATCAACATGAGCACTTTTTTCTCGCAATGGAAACATGCACCAATTACTCCTTTCGCTATACATGGAATTCTCCCAATAAGTTCTGACACGAGACCTTCAAAGATCCTGCCTTCGCTTTCCAAGGCCTTTGAAATGATCATGAATAAGGATCAAATGGCATATTACATTTTTATGGAAATGAGATAATTACTTCTGTACAACAAGGCTTTGGATCACTTCCTTATTAGTCCCAAACCCAGCTACTTTGGCTTTACTAAGAATCTGTAGAATTCATAAGCAATCATCTCTCCAGTCGCACCCAACGCATTGTTCTGGATGGTATTGTGTCTGATTCAGTATTGGTCAGTTACGGTGTCTCCCAGGGATAAATTCTGGAAACATTAACAAATTTTGCAGAGATGACAGATGCCCCTTGCATCTCCTCGAGTTTGCTAGGGATCCAGGTGTATTTCACAATTATATTGACAATTTTCCTCATATTATATAAACCAATCATGCCGTCATTTTCTCATTTCAAACCAATGAGAACAGGACTTCTTGAAAGCACTGCCTCCAGCCCGTGGTTCGCTCCTTCCTTGTGTATATATTTCCATAGTTACGACAATCACGGTGAATATAGAAACGTCAGTTTGAAATGTAAAATGAATCTGCAATTTTTAACCTTTTCCTATTGTATTGTGTCAATTCAATTCAATTGACATTAATAACACAAGATGAACCGTTCCTGTAATGCGCATTTATTCCATAGTAATATAATGTATTCGTAAATTGTCTGAACAAATATCCCTTCAAAATGCAGAATTTTCAAAATACTTTCACTTTGCCAGACACTCAAGATGTATTGCTGTACAAGACACCACCCGAGCAAACTCTCGTGGTGTTTCTAAGCAAAACAGTTTTCGTGCCAGCAAGGTGAAAGCATAAATTTTTTTAATTGGTGTGTGCAAATCGAACTTTCAAAAACGCGCGGTTTTTAAAGTTGCCATACATCAACAATTCGAGAACCGTGAAGTCTAAATGTCAATATTATGATTATTGATATAACAGGTGTATCTTGTAACGTCAAATGAAAGATTACAAACAAATGCAAAACTTTTTTTCAAGCATTAATGAAAGGTATACTGATGTTACATTACCAATTCAACATTTCATATTATAAGTTCTTATTAGTATTTGTAATAATGAAACCGGTCTTTATGATTTCAAAGTGCACCAATTGAAAAAAACGTAAAGTATTCGTGGATAACTGATCTTTCAAATTTCTCTAAATGCTCAACATTATCTGTTGGCATATTGAAGTAGAGGCAATCGAAGATGATGAATATCAATTATGGCTCGTCCTTCACCTTTTTCAGTTGTATTGTGATAGAAAATTATCAGAGTTCTTGCAAGAGGTATCCTGATCGTTCCATGGTGGACAAATCAACCATAATTCAGTGTCATTCACCCACTGTACACTAAGCATCCACTGTACAGCAGGATTACCCTGGCTGCAGAGATCGCATTAAACAATTTAAGGTTCTGAACAGGTCGCCAGCATTCTCTGAAAATGTGATACTAGCTTCCCTCCTCTGAATACTTTCAAGCAATACAACAACAGTAAACTAAAAGCATGGTGTAATTTCTGTAAGAAGATCAGCTCAGTAACGAATGTCTTGCTTGAATGTTTAGGTGACCATAGCTTTATGGGGAAGCATGATATTGAACTTCCCTAGATCAGATATTGGAAACAATTTCCAGACGAAGGGTTTAGGAGATGTGCAAGAACCTTGATCCCTGCAGTTGTCATAGGACATAAGACAGTTTTATCCTACTGAAAATCTGAAAAAAGAGCGTGTCACCAAAGAAACAATAACTCTTACGTTAATCACGGTTAAGGGTGCTCCAACGATTTATCTGGAAAAAACTGGAATAACAGGCATCATATGCCGGTTCGCATATAAGCAGAAAGTACCACGTTTCAGTCAGCGGCAGATATTCTGGCTCTCTGATTGGTTGTGACCAAACACAGGTGCATTTTGCCCATCCAGACTGAAACGTGGTGCATTTTGCACTAGCGTGAATTAGTTTTTTGCTTGCAATTGACACACAAACCTAACCTGAGCAAGCTGACCTAGCTTGCGAGTCGAAAATGCGTGAATTAGTTTTTCACTTGCGATTTACACACAAACCTAACCTGAGCAAGCTAACCTAGCTCGCCTGTTCACCACAGGGAATTTTTTCGAAAAATTTCCGGGCGACAAAGAGAACCACGTTTAAGTCTGGATGGCAAAGTGCACCTGTGTTTGGTCACAACCAATTAGAGAGCTAGAATATTACGTTTTGCTTATATGCGGCCGGTTCTCCCTAGAAGACTCACCAGGAACCAGTGCCTAGTCGATTTGTCCTCGAATCAAGAAAGCCTTGGCTGAAAGTGGTGTATTGACCTGAGTAGGTTTCAATTCTATAGTACACGGTATGCGGCGACTTTAGCTGGTAATAGAAGTGGAATCTATCTTCAGAATTTTTTTTATAAATAGCTGGGTGGTCGCAAAAATGAAGTTGTTTTCGCTTGATTCTATAATGAACAAATAAAGAATTGAAATGACTTTGTCAGAATAATCTCTGAAAATTTGTTTTTTAATCCCCTCCCTCATTCAATTTCATTGTTCGGATGAATTTTGTCAATCGAAGTTGTTATATGAGAAAATAAATTTCTTCTGAATCATCGCAACTGCCTTTAAACATCTAGACAGTTTAATTGAAGACAAAGCGTGAATATCATTATAAGATCAAACCAACATGTCCTGTTGCAATGATATGGCTTTAAAAATAATGAGATGTCTAGTTCTTAGGGAAGAACAAGTTTTTACTGACTAAGCGCCATTTAACCAGCGCTCTTATACTTATGTATAATAATTATATTCTGTTATATTATGTTTGGCTGGTTAATAAAGATTATTATTACCATATTATATATAGATGATGCATAGCAACACGGTAGGCTTGACCAGAGACGGATGGGCCTATCGGAAGTTCGGGAGAATTCCCGAAGGGCCGGTCGGTCTTGGGCCGGTAAAGGCTATTAACAATGATCTGAGTTCTGAGGGCAGTCAGGGCCGGTTGCTGGTAATTTCCCGGGCCGGTAAAGTGCATCCTATCCGTCCCTGGGCTAGACAAGAGTGGGTGAGCTTTAAATATTGTGGTACATTTGGCAGGAAACGGAGAAACTACACATCAGTTAAATCATCTCGGACAAGGCGTTTCATATAATTATGATCGAACTTAACTTTCGTTTGATCTCATATTGATAAGTACTTATAAAAATTATTGTACTCATCGCATATTGCACTATCCGATTCATTCTGCATTATTTTGAAATATCTCAGGACAGAATTACCCTATTTGGAGAAAAAAATTTACAGGTCTACGAATGTCTACTGAAGTCAATAAGAGGTGGACAGTCCGAAAATATTATCAATTGAACATTTTTTCATACCATAAGTTGTTATTGACCTCAAGAGTACATTTTTTTCATGACCTGACAATCACATTCATAGACCAGTAACTTCCAAATTTTGAACATAGCGATACGGGACACTTTGTATATATACACTTTGATGAGATAGCATTATTTGACATGGATTCGACAATTTATTTTTCTCAGTCATATAATTGAAATAGTTGAAACATCAATTTATTTAAATATTCCTAGAAGTCAGTTATCTGTCATAGATATCATCATTTCACTTTTCTTATTCTCCGGATTTTGATAATCCCCAGGAACGGTTTCGTTTTCGTACTCCCCACTAATATGTGCCGATTGACCTGCGTTTTGTCCGTGTGGTGCCGAATGGACCAATCTGCCGATTAGTGAAGGTCTGTCTTTGCGCAGTCTCAACCAGTCATGTTGCGTGACTCTTTCCAAGGTCAATCTTTGAGTCAGGTCGGGCTCCAACAGATGCCGGACCAAAGATTTCGCGCTGGATGAGAGCGTGTCTCGGACTCTAGAGCGGAATACCCAATTTTTCGTCATTTGGTCCTTGAGAAGCTTCCTCAAATTGGAATCATCGAAAGGCATCGACGCGTTGAGCATTATGAACAGGATAATCCCCAAAGACCACACGTCTGAAAGTTTGGGGTTGTAAGGAGTTCCATTCACGACTTCAGGAGCTGCATAGGCAGCAGATCCGCAATAGGTTTGACTGAGGATTCTTCTGTTGTCAGAATCTACGCAAAACCTTGCGAAACCAAAGTCAGCTAACTTAACGTTGAATCTTCTAGACAACAAAATATTTTCACACTTAAGGTCTCTGTGTGCGATATTTTTGCTATGCAGGTAGTGAAGACCGCTTGCCATTTGCCTGAACCATATTTTTGCTTGCTGTTCCGGAACGACGCCGTTTTTCTTTATGAAGTCTAAGAGGTCCCCATTGTCGGCATAACTACAGTAAAAATAGCGTCAGTTTATTCTTCAAGTAAAAAAAAAGAACTTACCGCATGAAAATGAAAACTCTTGGCCCTCTTTGTAAGATGCTGTGAACTTGGATGATATGAGGGTTTTCAATTTTTGTTAGTATCTCTAGTTCTCTAGGAAAAAATTTCTCTAAAAAATCTTTGGGCGCTTTCTCCTTGTCGAAAATTTTACATGCCAAGCGCATCTTCTTTGGCCCTGTACTATCGACATAATCGGCGAGATGTACTGTAGCATACGAGCCTTGTCCAATTTTTTTCCCGATTAGATATCCCCTCTGTTCCAATGCATTAACCTCTGAATTTCTGGGACTCAAGCGAGTCGCCATGTGGTGTCAGTAATATATAGTATTTTTTCTTCACCCTTGATTTTCCAAGTATATCCATTCAGGCAGGTCGTAGGCACACATTAAGCACTTGAATTTTTTCTCAACTCCCTCTAAATGTATTGCAAAACATGGATTTTGACTACAGAAATTTGGGGAAATGGCACTTATATTGTGACAGGACAAAAATTATTTTTCCCACTGTTACTTGATGAATGTTCATATTCGAAAATGGGTAAATATTTATAGGCTAGTCCACTTGGATTAGAAAACCCGGTGAGTTTGAAAACTGCCGCATGTCAAACACACATAATGATCATAGTACAGTCAGAAGATTCAGAAAAAAACTAATACATTTTAGGACAAGAAAAAGAGCTATAGGTGATATCGATAGAGTTACAGAATTCCAAATTCTGGAAAATCTTTCCTTACAGGAAAATACTCAAATAAGTTAATGAACTGTTGTAATGATTGTTTTCTTCATATTCTTGTATGTATATGAATGTACCCTATGTGACGGCTGTTATTATATATTTTGTCTACATTCATGCAAAAAGCAAAACTTTATTGAACTATATTTAGTGGAAAAAGAAGCTCTTAATTGCTCTAGTGTAATAAAGTTTTTATTACACTCATCTGTCATTCTACTTCAACGTGCTGTCATCATGACAATCATAAACGTTCAAACCCACTACATATTAAGCAGATATTATGTGAGATTGACAATACGTTACAAAAAAAAATTTTATATTATTTTGTTTTAATGTTAGCAAAAAATGAACAAACAATACCTTCCCGAGAATAACTCCATAATCAAAACTGATCCGCTTTGTTCTAAACCGTCTACCTGTATATAGCAAACTGTCTGTACTATGACCACACCTCGTGATAACATACGCGCTCACGGCTACTACGATTTTGATTTTTATAATACAACTGTGGTTATAGAAACGTTAGTCAAAAATTAATTCTGACAATTACAGGATTGAAAGTTTTAAAATGAGTATTATTGATGGAAAAATAGATGATAGTAATCTATTTCAATGCAAGTCAATAGTAATAATTAATTATTTAAGTTGCGCTTTTCATTTTATTTACAACAATATATGTAATGCTGTCATTACTAACGTCATTGAAGGTTGGAAGTGTCATATTACACACCTCTACTTCCCGCCCTCACTTCCCGCCCTCATTTCATCTATTCTAGATGAATTTCTAGAATATTTTTTTATACCTATTTAAAAAATAACCCAAGCCCTGGACTGCTGCGTGAGCAGCCTGTCGTACTTCTGGTGGGGTACAATCCATGAATTCTTCGTCGGCAGACATGTTTTTCAATTTATCATTCGCGAATTTAATATCTGACATGTATTCATATTTTTGACAATTCTATACCCCACCCCGTAGTCACGGTTACAATATATCTACTTGATTATTCTGAGAAAACACATTTTAGGTACTCAAATGCTCGCATATTATATTTGCATGAGAAGGTAGGAGTCTTCAGAAACGTTATAATTTTTTACTTTTCCTTCTCCGATCATTTTTAGCAGAGTTATGACCAATCAAATATTCGGCTCCGCCAGAACTTTCAGCGGCGGGTATGCGTGAACCTGAAATTTAATGTCGGCGTTCAATCATGTTTTCTAAGAAAACGAGCGCATTTCATGAGAAATTACAAGGGATAATTTTTGTGGAAATTTGAATTGTTTTTCAACCTGTTGAGTTGTTTTTCTGATAAATTATATACTTTCGAAGATTACAGCAAAAATTTTTCAAAAGAAAAAAAATATGTTCCACCCCTGGAATTTTGTTAAACAATTTTTTTCGTGTTTATCATGGTTCCAACTACTAGCATACCAAGTTTGGTGGTGCTACAATCGATTCTTGTCTCAAAACCCAATCGTACTGGATTATATTCCATATCGTAAATGAGAGTTTATGAGAGCATTTTTATTCCAAAATTTATTGAAGTTATTCTCACTGCATAGCATCAAGAGGAGATTTTACTTTTTCGTTGTTTGATACGCGTGTAATAGCTTTATTTTCAATGATTGTGTTATATTAAACAGGAGGTCATCAAGACTACATTTGAATGATGATATGATACGTTTGTTTTCGTTGTGATGAATGTTAATAAATTTGCGTTGCACCAGCCATTCCTTAATTTTTTTCGTATCACCTGTTACGGTGTCATTCCATAATATCGTTGTGTCATCCGCAAATAGGGTGAATTTTCCAGAGATGCTTAAATTTGTAAGGTCATTGACATACAGTAAAAATAATATGGGACCTAGGACTGATTCTTGAGGCACTCCTGACATAATTTTTTTCCTGCTCGAGAGTTCGGTTGTTCTCACCATCTGATTTCTACATGAAACGTTCGATTCAAACTATTTGTGTGTGATTCCTCTGAGGCCATAATGGTAGAGTTTACCTAGCAGAATCATATGGTTGACACAGTCAAACGCCTTCGACAGATCACAAAAAACTGCTCCGGCCACATTACCGGAATTCAACTCACTGTAAATGTTGTACATGAAGGAAAATATTGAATCATGCGTATTAGATTTGTGTTGAAAACCAAATTGATTTTTACTAAGAAAGTTGTGGCGTTGTAGGGTATAATAAGTTTATTGAAACTTTTAGCATTAAAATGAAGTGAGGATTCTAATATCGGAGTTTGTCCCCTTTATTCCTGGATACCCCATATACGTTAATGGCGTCATTTTGAAACGAAATTTTGTTATATGATATAAACTGGATGAAACCATAATATGACTTCGCGAGCGATTACCGCGATTAGAATATGAAAAAGGGAAAAGGAAATGGGTATCATAGTATCTAGCAACCGTTTACCGTGCTTCAGACTTCATGGTCGTCATTATCAGTACGCTGCAGCAATAACAAATCAATCATTATGAAACATTCGAAACAATTATGTTAAATGATGCATATAATTTTATGCAGATTTTATAGCGTATGTCGTATGCCCGGCAGAAAATATCTCATACCTACCTTCACTGATAGCACAAACATTCTCAGAATATTCTCATAAGGTGCGAAAATATCATCTTGTAGAATATTCTTCGGAATATTCCCGAAATGTTCTTGGAATGTTGCGAACATTCATGGATTGTTCCGTAGAGATATTCTAATAATATTGTGAAATTACATTTCTAGAAGCTCCTGAGATGGTATATTCCAGAATGTTCCTGAAATAATATTCTCAGAATGTTCATAGATTGTTTTATTTGAATATTCTAATAATATTCTGGAATTACATTCTTAGGAGCTCCTAAGATAAACTATTCCAGAATGATTATGGAATAATATACTCAGAATGTTTATAGATTGTTTCATTTGAATATTATAATAATATTCTGGAATTACATTCTTAGGAGCTCCTGAGATAAAATATTCTAGAATGTTCATAAAATAATGTAAGGGGAACATTTGCTCAAGAATATTTTCATATGTAGGTTGGTATTGTTAATTGTCGGCTGTCATTTGTCGAAGTGATTCATTTACATAAATATAATACCAATTTTAACTGAGATCAAAGGCATCAAAGCAAGGGATCAAAGTAAGATTCTCAGCACAGTTCAATTGCTCAATATAGGACAGTTTTCAGTCATAAGTAAAATTAACATGTCATTACCTAAGCTATTGAGCTGTGCTGAGAATCTTACTTAAACCTCAGTTAAAATTGGTAAAAAGAATACTACTATATAGACTGGGAACAATTATATTTCATGTATTATCAATTATCGAGTATATGTGACCGTAATCGCTCAATCAAATGAATAAAAAGGTAATCATAGTCTAAGCAACGTGAAATAGACAAAGAAGGGTACTGAGTACTAACTATTTGCCGCCATTTGCTGTTCCATTCGGCATTTTTTTGGCGGTCGTTCGTTTCATTTCCTTTTTTGTATGGTTTGTGAGCAATTAAATTGAAGGTTTATACAACAGCTAGCGTGATACCTAACCTTACATTTTCAAAGTAGCTATTCATGCAATGATAATGAACTTTGAACTAGACAACAACTATTATTACAAAAATAGCTCAATAAAAATTGTGTTGAAATAAATATATATATATATATATATACTGTTGGACTTGATTCACAACTGCGAGAAAAATCAAGTGTGTTATCTTTTTTCATTCTATTATGAAAGTTGACAAAAAGGAAATATTTTTTTGTAGATGCTATAATGACCTTAATGACTATTTACATGACATCCAATGCTGCATTACAAGTGGAATGATCTGCAAAACAGTGGCTGGTGATGAGCAAAGAAAGATATGAAAATAAAATCAGCTTTAAATTTCATTAAAGTACAATTTTTTTGTTTTTATTTTTTGACAAACTATTTAGGTACGCACTTAATGAATTCATGTTTAGTTGATGTGCTGTTGCTTGTTTGCGTCTTCAGATATTTCAATAAATCTAATAAAAAAGGTTCATTTTCTCATTTCCCACAACTTTTGCAATACTTTAGTGTGTAATCTGAAAAATGCATTTAATATAAAAATATCAATTGCCAAAATTCATGGGTGGAGTTGTTCACACAGAAAATATTACCCCGGTCATTTTTGAAAAGCACCCACCAGTGATATCTCTGAAAATAAAGTAAGAATGAGGAATTATCATAATACCTCAAGTTCGGATTGTCATAGAAATGTAAGCCACTATCACCTCTTTGTCCTCATTAGCAACCCTTTGAAAATCTTGAATAAAATCAATTGAAAGGTAATATTACAATATACTATTTTTTCAGATATTTTCACTGTCTTCAAAGGTATACAAAAATACATTTACAGATGGATATTATTTTGGAATTTTTATATATTATTCCTCTGTATATTTTTTTCGATTGACTTGAGCTGTTATAATTCCAGAAGATATCGCAATGTGCCTAGGATGTGAAAGAAATGTTCTGGAAACATTCTATCGAGCTGCTAAGAATATTCTCAAAAAATTCTCTTTAGTATATTCCGAGAACGTTTATAGAATGTGAAACTCAGTCCACTTTGGATGTCCTTACTATGTGCATAGATTATATAGAATGTGTTGTGGAAATATTCTGAGAGCATTCAAACATTCCGTCATGTGCTTCTATGAATATTCTATGAATGTCATTGTGCTGTCTGGGATATTTGATTATATCTGTCAGACATGTGTGCAAAGATCCTTACTTCGATGAAACGATATTGCTTGAGTATATATTCTAAGACAGTTCGGCGCCATTTTGGCCCATTTTAACACGTAAAACCTTATAAGGAATTTTAAGGTCCACTCTGCTCATTTTTGGCCCACCGTTTGCATCTCCTCTAAATGTTAAGAGTTTCAGAATATGTAGTCCAGATCACAACCCCTAGTTTGTTAGTAAGGAATCTGCATCACCGACATATCCAATCTTCCGTATAGTCAGTTACTACTTGATATTTTCAATTATAATCAAACATTTTCGATCCCAGCCTACTCGATCATTCCTCATAATACGTTTTCGACGCCATTTTCTATATGAATTAACATGAGTAGATTGAGAAGTTCAACATAATCATTTTCGATCGTCTGAACCTGCAGCACAGCCAGGTATTGGGTGTCCTTTATTTCAATCCCAATTTGTCTTATTCTTCTCGTTTCGGTGTCTTCTTTCGGGAACCACCGCGATGAGGACGCGACCCTCTCGGCAGCCCTAAATGCCCTTTTGTCTGTCGTGGCTTGCAACTTGCATCAAAAAAGAAACGATGGCGTCCTTCCTGAGAATGCGGGACTCGAGGAGTTGGCCAGGAGAAGAGTCCGGTATCAAAGTGATACAGGCAGAGAACAATTTTAGGTGGAAAAAGACGATCTATCTAGAGATTAATCAGGTGAGTGGGGAGACAAAATGATGATCTTTCCCTCAGAAAGCCTGGTCTGTTTTACAAACGGGTCGAAACTGAAGGAGGGACAAGCCGAAGCAGGAGTTTACTTGGAAAACAAAGAGAGAGACGAGCCTATGCGCTAAGTTCTCTCTAACAACATTTTTCCAAGCCATCCTGGAGACAACCAAAATGAAAAAGGTGAGGTCCGACCCAGAGATTGACATTTATATACGTCTGCTCTGATAGTCAGGCCGCTATCAAAGCTCTAAACGCACCCAGAACCAGATCAAAACTGGTTCAGGAGTGCAGAGACGCCCTAGAGGGTATTTCGACTGAAAAGGGATGTAGGACCCGGGCCATGCATGATTGAAGGCAACAGCCGACGGACCAGCTAATCAAGCAAGAAGTTGCAACCTTACTATACGGGCCCGAACCCATAACCTGAACACATAACAAGGAAACTAATATCAACTTCACTGAACCAGAGTGGGCCGTTGATGAAGAGGTTCGAGCAGGTATCTGCCAAGGAATGAGTGAAGATGCCGGGCTAAGCAAAAAAGGCTCACTGGGGCGTAGTCACTGACGATTGCGTATCCCATACCCATTAGTATTACCATTCAGGAAAACATAATATTTGTTTGAAAACTTTAAGAGATATAATTTCAGGGTTTCTACGTCATCTGGAAACATTTCACAAAAATCGCGGAGGTGACACACACCCAATTCCAATAGAAAATATGAATTTCTTCTTCAAAAAATCATCAAATTTGCAACACTTACTGTTATATTTTCTCTTTTAAAAATTATGAGTACAAAATGGTAACTCAAATTACGTCGATAAAAAAACATCAAAACTCATCACAAGAGATGGTGACACCTATTAAATGGTTTATATTCTCTAATGGGAATTCTCAACATTTTACACTCACGAGCCATTTTCAGAGCAACTAAGAACAGCACGGTGCTTTTGAATATGGACCAGTAGTACCTATTGTTGTAAATGCCAGCTAATATATCCACTGGTGAGAAATTTAAATTCACAGCTTCATCAGATTCTTTTTCGGTATCGACATCACCTTCCTTTTTTTTGGGTTCGTCTTCTGGATCAGTAGCTTCAGTAGTTGGTTCTGGCCCAGTAGTTTCAGCCTCTTCTGTATTTTCAGCATTATCCTCATCGGTTTTATCCACAGTTTTCCCTTCTGTAGTTTCCTCATCAGCCATGATATTGGAAGAGGTCTACAGTCACTCAACAATGAATATTCATAAACCGTTAATTTTGAAATATATATAGAGTTTCAATTGAAGGTTAATAAATATCAGTAAACGTCATAGGCCGTCAGCCCGCTGCCAAAATGTGTAATGATTGTATAATGTATGCTCTCTAGGGTTTTGGCAGTTATAATAGCTATTAATGTAACGAGATTATCATGCGATTTATAATAGTCGAGGATGTTGCCAGGCGACGAGGCGCTCTACGCCGAGTCCTTTTTATAAAAACACGACAGTTAAAAACGGGAACAAATATAATGTAAACCAAATTAAACCCCTAGCGCTGTCCGCCAAAAAATATAATGAACATCAAAAAATCTTAATGGATCCCAAATATATATGTCTACCGATTTCACTAAATGTTCACCAAATTTAGAATTCACGTATTTTCGACTCGCAAGCTAGGTTAGCTTGCTCTGGTTAGCTTTTTGTGTCAACTGCGAGCGAAAAACTAATTCATGCATTTTCGAGTCTCGGAAGCTAGGTTAGCTTGCTCAGGTAAGGTTTTTGTGTGTCAATGTCAATACCGAGCGAAAAAAAAAACTCGCATTTTAAAATTTCGTTCGAACGTTCGAACATTACGTGCTCTATGATATTCTTCTTCTTAGGGTGAGTTCGACTGCCAACACTATTCGATCTTTTTACTCCAAATGTTCTTCAATCGTTCGGGTACAGCCACAAAAACATTAGTTTGACACTCTACCGAACCGATTGAAGACATTTAGAGTAAAAAGATCGAATAGTGTTGGCAAGTCGAACTCACCTTATAATGTGGATTTTCCTATAGGAAAATCCACATATATCTCTATAGGGAAGAATCTCGGAGTGGGCGACATCTACTTTTAATCTTTCGAAATACTCGTGGTGTGACCAACAATAAACTGATCGTATGTGTTTATATGGTCGAAATGTGATCTTTTTATGTTAGTTTCGGTCATTTATGTATCGGAAGTGATATATTTATTTGGATAGTTTATGGACAATTATGGACAAATAATAAATAATGTTATTTGCAGGTTATGAATTGATTTCTACAGAATGACAGTTTTATCACACCTCGATCCGACATTTTGTCATTCGCAGCGCTATCTCGCGACACGTGATTTTTCCCTATTCGAGTGGGACATCTATATTTATTTGGTTGAACTGATACAATGCAGATCAGGTATTTCTTGTCATAAGCAATAATGTAACTATTTCAACTGTTTCCTCATTATTAATCTATTTTTGGATAATAAATTGAGTTAAGTGATATTCTTTAGTATTCATAGTATCAGAATAAGTCAACTTGAAATGGTGGCAAAAGTCTAAAGTTCCATTACCAAGCGCATTTGCTCAGTGCTGCAATGCAATGCTGAATGTACTATCATTATTATCAAAGACAAAGTTTCTTTACATTATTTTCCATTCAAAATTAAAGAGTTGTGTAAGACATGGCAATGTCGTCTTGGATAACAATGTCTGATAAACTTATTCCAACTTTCAACATCTCGAGTACATCATTCAAATTTGAATCAGACTGAAATGAAACACTATGGTTTCTTATGGAATATAGCAGTTGATCACCATTATGTTGTTTCGCGCCTGAATTTTTAGCGCCACCTAGCGGGAACACATTTCGCGAATTCCTACCAAGTCATTCTTCTTAAATTTAAATTTGGCCTTTGTTTTATTTATAGGTTATAGTTTTGTAGGTGAGGGGTGAGGTGACATTTGACATTTGTTATTGTGTAAATTGTAATAAAACATTAACAAATAATTTTTATTAACCTTCCAGGGAGTTCCTATAGTTATTATTAATATGAAACTTGAGTTTAGCGGTTCAAATCTGACTATTACCGTCTCAAGTCAGTTAGCTGGTATAGACTTAAGACAACAATTAGAAGCTGAACATGTAAGTTGAAAAACCTCACATTTGGACATGAATGGTTGTAGGATGTTCTGAACTAAGTTAAATGATTGACTATTTATTTTGTTTTAGACACATATATTTGTATTCACGTTTTGGACACTATTTATGTTTTCTTTCTTCAAATTCATCTATACATTTATACTATGTATTATTATTATGTGTGGATTCATGCAGCGCCAATTAACAATTACCAAGTAACAATTATCAATTAACAAGCATACAAAATATAGCATTCAATTAACTATTATGGTATTCAGTTAATCTTTCTTCGATACATTTTCAGTTTCAGATGGTATTTGGTCATTGTAAATAAAAAACAGTTTTTTGAATTCAGAATATACTAGTTGCTAATTGTTAATTGGTGCTGCATGAATCCACACTTACTCGAGTTGATATTTGACTACACATTGTTGTATATTGATATTTTTAATTTTTTCAATTTTTCTTCATGCTGTCAATAGATGCAGTCTTCAGACTATACAGTGTATTCTGATATGGTAAACAACAACCAAATCAACAACTACTGCGAGTTGTATATGGTCGTATGTTACAATTTTCAGCATTTGACTTTATTGTATGTTTGATGCAACCAAATGTACTCCATGCATTTCAATATGTTTTATGTTAGTACTCCATACTAAAAATATAAATTATAATATCCGGCAATAGGATCTATGTTAACTTATGCAGATTTGTTTAATACAATACATTCTATGTTTTTTGACATAGTTTGTATTGCAGTATGTGGTGTAAAAATGTAGTTGACTTTTCTCTTGAAAATATATTGACAGACTTTTTTTATCAACAACTTCAAAAACAAAAACAATATGTTCCATAGTATGGGAACTCGATAATATTTCATGTAACATAAGATAGTATGGGAGCTGAACGATATTTCATTTAACATAAACAGCCTCCCTTGAAACGTTCCCGTTTCAATAAATAAACATTTGTCAATTATATAACTCAATTCAGAAATGAATCAGTGGACTGTAACACATTGAATTCAAATAAATATGAAATGTATCTAAATGTCAGTAGGAATTAAGCATATCTTGGCAACTGCACGTTTCAAAATACTATTTTTCGTTTTCACACTGACGACTCGTACTAATCCATCTGCACCATGATGTAGCTCCGTAATTCGTCCTAAGTGCCAATGTAAAGGTGGGGTATTGTCCTCCTTCAGCAGTACCAGTGCACCAACCAGCAGAGAAGGATTCTCCTTACGAAACCTCCATTTCGTTCTTTGTTGAAGTAGATGCAAATAGTCTCTTGACCAACGTGTCCATATTTGTTGAGACATTTTACAAATATGGTTATAGCGGGATAAATAACTGAACGGAGTATCTTGCAAATCTAGTTGAGGCAATGAATTCAAAGCTTCTCCGATTATGAAATGCCCAGGAGTGATTGCTTCCAGGTCGTTAGGGTTATTGGAAAGGGGAATCAGAGGTCGGGAATTCAGAATAGCTTCCACTTGTGTAAGAATTGTGTAAAATTCTTCATAAGTGAACGAAAAATTTATTGTTACTCGTTTCAAATAATATTTTACGGATCGTATAGCAGCCTCCCAAATACCTCCCATATGAGGAGATTTTGCCGGAATAAATTTCCATTCAATATTTTGTAAAGACAAATATTGCTGAAATTGGTCATTTTGTAATAATTCATTTATCTTTGTCAATTCATTATTAGCTCCAGTAAAATTTTTACCATTATCAGAAAACAACTTTCTGCATATACCTCGTCTTGATACAAACCTTTTTAAAGCATTCAAAAACGATTCAGTAGTGAGATCACTGACCAATTCTAAATGTACTGCTTTGCTAGCCAAACAGATAAACAAACATATATAGCCTTTCACTAATTTCCTATTACGAGTTTTACCATCTTTGATTTGAAAAGGTCCAGCGTAATCGACACCACAAAATGAAAAAATTCTGGATGGTTTTACACGAAAATCTGGTAAATTACCCATTTGCTGTGTAGGGCTTATTGGATTTATCTTAAAACAAAGTGTACATTTACGAATAATCGATTTTACTGCTTCCTTTCCATTCAAAGGCCAATAATTTTGGCGAATGAAGGAAAGAGTTGCTTGTGGACCTGAGTGAAAATTACGAATGTGTTCATATTTAATTATCAAATTCGTGAATTTGTGATGTTTCGGGAGAAGAATTTGATGTTTTTGATTAAAAGATAATGAAGAATGCTTAAGTCTGCCACCCACACGCAGAATATTATTTTTGTCGATAAAAGGATCCAAGGATGCAATATTACTGTTTGCTTTCACTCTACCATGAGATTGAAGAGATTTTAGGTCATCTGAGAAAGCTTGGGCTTGTACTAGATATAACAAAGTATTTGTACTATTGGATAACTCATCAATGGTTAAAATTCCATGTTGTCTACGTTCAGGAGTTGACTTGCAATTTCTTAAAAATCTAAGACAATATGCTACAACTCTCTGAAGCTTCGTGAAACTAGAGTAACTATCAAATAAATCAAAGGATATAGTACATGAGTATGTGCTAGTCTTACGTTTGAACTCTAGTAAATCTGAGTGTTTACGAGCAAAATTAGATATATGTGTATTTTCTGGCCAAAATTCAGATTCTAACGCTAAGAAAGAAGGGCCATGCCACCATAAAGTTGATTTAGAAAGCTCAGTAGGCTCTATTCCGCGAGATATTATATCTGCAGGATTGTCTGTTGAACGTATGTGATGCCATTTTTCTAACTGTGTTAGTTTCTGAATTTCAGAAACTCTATTGCACACAAAAGTTTTCCATGTATAAGGTTCAGCTGATAACCAAGATAACACTATTGTTGAATCAGTCCAATAATAAATATCCGCTATAGGTAGTTCATTCAAGTTAGATGTTATTTTATTTTTCAATTTTGCTAATAATAAAGCCCCACATAATTCTAACCTGGCAATGGAAATAGATTTAAGAGGCGCCACCCGTGACTTCGCACACAATAGCCTTACACTTATATTACTTTCATTCTTAGACCTTATGTAAATGGCTGCTGCATACGAATATTCACTGGCGTCGCAAAAGCAGTGAATTTGTATATTTGATGCTCCTCGACAAATTACTTGTCTTGGTATTCGAATAGTATCCATTTCATTCAACTTACTGTAGAACCTTTTCCATGAAGTATGCAAATTTGAAGGAATAGATTCATCCCAATGAATGTTATATTGCCAAAGCCTTTGTAGAATTATCTTTGCCTGTATGGTTATTGGACCCAACAGTCCAAGAGGATCAAAAATTTTGGAAATATAAGATAAAATGGTTCGTTTCGAAATATTGTTCAATGGATCATAATTCTGAACGTGATATTCGAATTCATCAGCCGAAGCATTCCACAAAATTCCGAGAGTCTTTGTATGTTCATTATCTGTTATAAGATATGGTATATTTTGATTATTGTCTTTTAAATCACATAAAACCTTTGGTTCATTCGAAGAAAACTTGCGTAATTCAAAACAAGCATCTCCTAAAATTTTTGTTAGATTTTGTCTGATAGAAATAACACTTTCTATATCATGTGAACCTGTTAAAACATCATCCATATAAAAATCGGATAAGATGATTTTACATTCTTTTGGGTAAGAAGTTTGATTATCTAACGCAACCTGTTTGAGGCAACGCGTTGCTAAAAATGAAGATGGTGCCATGCCATATGTAACAGTTTGAAGTTGAAAATGACACAATTTTTCTTCAGGACTATCTCGCCAGACGATTCGCTGAAGATCTCGTTGAGAACTATGAACCTTTATCTGCCTGTACATTTTTGTCAAATCTCCAATTAATACAACATTATGCTGACGAAATCGAATAATTATTGAAAAAAGATCACTCTGTATACTTGGACCAACTTTCAGAATATCATTCAATGACAATCCAGTAGAAGTCTTTGAAGATGCGTCAAATACAACTCTGACCTTAGTTGTCAAACTGCCAACTCTTTCTACGGAATGATGTGGTAAATAATAGCTGTTATTTTCAAAGTTTTGATCGGAATTAATTCGAATCATATGACCAAGAGATTCATATTCTTTTATAAATTTGTAGTATTCGTTTTTTAAATTGCAATTGCGAGCAAATTTCCTTTCCATTGAATGGAAACGTCGAATTGCCATTTCCAATGAATTACCTAATACTGAAATGTGATTTTTTAAAGGAAGTTTAACAGTGAATCTACCTGAATCATCGCGACTGTAATTTTTAACAAAATGTTTTTCACACTCATCTTCCTCCTTTGAAACTTTTACTTGTGGAAAATTTTCATCAACTTGCCAAAATCTCTCTAATTGATCTTGTAGTTCTGAATTAGCCACCAAGAAGCAAGATGATTGTTGATTTCTTTGTGGAATGAACATATGACCTGCTACGATCCAACCTAATTGAGTTTTTTGAAGGCAAGGTAAATCCTTTCCCAATTTGATTTGACCTTCACAAAGTAACTCAAAAAATATACTCGCTCCTAACAACAGATCAATATTACCAGGCTTATAGAATTGTGAATCTGCCATACGTATGTTATTAGATATTTTGAATTCTTGTATATTCATCTTTCGCTGGGGTATGGTGTCAGTTATTCTATCTATAATCAAGCAAGACAAACTTGTTTTATAGTCATTGAATAATGATTTTAATTTTATATTAGTTTGTTTTGTGATGTTTGTTAAAGATTGATTTATTCCAAAAATAGGTAAATTTATAGAAGATGTAGGAAGTCTTAAACGTTGAATCAAATCGCTTGTGGCAAAATTTGACTGCGATCCGCTGTCTAAAAGAGCTCGACATTGTATATATTGGTTATTTGAATCATAAACACTCACTATAGCAGTGGGAAGAAAAACGAAGGAATCTGAATTAGAGCAATTATTATGTGAATTCAAACTATAATTGTTTTGTGCTAAATTTGAAACTGTTGTTTGTAACTTTGTCTGATCATTATTATGTGAACTTTCTGCTTGCAATGTAGAATTACCTTGTTGGCTACCCACTTCGTTATCACGAGTGATAGACTGTAGACTTGAAGAATTTGTAGAGGGAAAATGTAAAAGTGAGTTATGCCTCTTTAAACATGTCTTGCATGAGCTAGAATTTCGACATTCAGAACTTGTGTGTCCCAACCTTAAGCAATTTGTACATAATTTTAAACGTTTGACTTCTGAATATCTAGCTGATACTGGCATGTCTAAAAATGCCTTACAAGAAAATAAGTAATGAGAACCCTGACATAAAATACATGATATTTTGCTTGTCGTGACATGTGTCAAAGTTCGAATACTCTGTTTCACATCAGGAGATTTTTTATGGAATGCATGTTGATAACTTAGTTTGTTATTTGCTCTCACATCGACAGCTTCTAAAAGATTACACCTTTCTGACAAAAACTTGGTGAAATCCTCAATTTTTGGACATTTATTGTCTTTTACGTATTTTTCCCACTCTTTCCTTGAATTAATATCTAACTTTGATATCAATAAATATATTAATAACGTATCCCAATGTTTTGAGTCAGGCTCAAGTTTTTCAAGAGCACGATAATGTTTCAAAAAAGTGTCCAAAAATACCCTTAAAGCTTCATATGAATCTTTAGTATTGTTTGAAAGTTCGACTATACCTCTGATGTGGGAAGAAATGATAGCTTTAGTGTTCTGGAATCTATCTTTCAGAAGTTTCCAAGCAACCTCATAATTTGCATCTGAAACCGATAAGGAACTGATAACTTGAGCTGCTTCGGCCTTCAAAGAAGCTTGTAAATAATAATATTTCTGAATTTTACTCAAAGTTGCATTTTTGTTTATGAGTGCATCGAAAGTGTCATGAAATTGTGACCATTTTTCATAAGATCCTGAAAATTCTGGTAAAATGATTTGTGGCAATTTTACATTAGAGTTTCTAACATCAAGTGGATTGTGAATTATAGAAGTACTTTGAGAAATTCCAGTGTTTGCTACTGATTGACTATCATTCTGTGTTTCTAGATTTGATAAAAGTTTTTTCGCACGAGCTACTGAATCAAAATATTTAGTTTCAAATTCATTACGTTCTTCATTGTTTACGTCGATATCATCATCTGACGACAAAAATTCTATCTCAGATTGAACATTATCATACTCTGAGTAAATACTTGTGATTGTATCAAGACGAGCTTGCAATTGTTGTAAAAATGTGGCTTGTTCACTGGCCTGTTTATTCTCAAATGCATTTAAAAACGTGTTGAACCTCGTTAATTGTGCTTTCAGAACACCGCGACGTGATATCAACTTCCTAATATCAGCCATGGTGTAATTAATTTATTACAAAATATGAAATATCAATGGAAAATTGAATTGAAATATGTATATGAAGTTACTAACTGCTGGTACTTCCGCTAATATTATTTGAATGTGTATGCTTGTTTAAATATCAATGAAGCTAAAACCAAGTGGTTGCATATATCTGAATATGAGGAAAAGGAAGGATGGGTAGAACGGGAACTGACCTCAGCTCAGCTGCTGCTCACGTCGTTGCTATTATTCGTTAAACTGGATCACTTCTTCTCGTTCCTAGCTCGTATAGACCAAAATTGCCTTAACGTTCGGCTCGAAGACCAAGAAAATGTGGTGTAAAAATGTAGTTGACTTTTCTCTTGAAAATATATTGACAGACTTTTTTTATCAACAACTTCAAAAACAAAAACAATATGTTCCATAGTATGGGAACTCGATAATATTTCATGTAACATAAGATAGTATGGGAGCTGAACGATATTTCATTTAACACAGTATCAATGGCAATATAGAGTTTTTATTGAATTTATATATAGGTATATAATGAGAATTATAGTACTTTATAAAATATATTTAACAATTCTTGAAAAAATGATATGTTCAACTCAGCATCAAAGTACATTTACTGCCTTAGCTGAATTTTTAGTCATGCTAAGCTCAGATATAAACAACCAGCCTGTCTATCTATTACTTTGGTGCCTAGCTAAACAATAGTATATTGTATACCTAGGCGGTAAAGTGGCATTTTCTTGAGCCCTGAAAAAGCATTTTACACGTTATTTTTTTATCCCACAATAATTGTTGGTAATATTTTTTCTCTAAAAATTTTATTTATTGAAAAACTGACAAGTTAACTTCAAACAAACATCAAATATGACAATTTATGATTTAATGAATTTGCAGATATTGACGACTGCTAACAATTTATTTTTATACTGACGTTTAATGGCGTCGCCAACTAACGTGAAAATGTAAAATTCATTTTCTTGGCTAGCCGCAGAAAAAGTAACTTTCTCCTCTCCGTAAAAATTCAACAATATCACAGTGTAGGATAAAATTACTATTACAATATTTTATATAACGTATTATCAAATTATAGCATAGTATCAAAATACACAGAAGGCTATCAATTTGTAGATGTAAATAAATTTAAAAACATTTGTTAGAATCTCATCTCGAATTCTCATTAGTCAATTGTAAAGAAATTAACCTTAATATAATTTGCATTTATAGAACACCGATCTCTGATATCAACATATTCCTAACAAATTTGGAATCACTACTAAATGATTTGCCTATGAATTCTTTGATATTAATGACGAGAGTTCTGCTTTCAAACTGGAAAAGGTAAAAATGATGCAATTTTTTCTTTTTTGTATGAATATATACTGAGATAAATCTAGGTGAAGTTACTTTCCTACACCTGGTGTTTTGGAAAAGGTATGTCTAATTAAAAATCATCTTCACAAATTTGACACTACATACGCACATTAGGCCACCTGTCAAGCTGGCAACATTAAACTCTCGATTATGTAATTGACATTAATTGAAGATTCAGTGACTTATGGAGGCGGTATGATGTTTGATCACTTGCCAATACACATCAAAGAAATAAGAATCGTAGAAAATTTCAGAAAGGGGGTAAAAGAACTCCTGTTGGATAAAACCTATTATAGTGTACAAGAATTTTATGAAAACTCAAACTTGTTTTTAATATGTTGAAAAGTGTTTCTCTTGTGCTAGCTCTTATATAGTTTTATAAGACATTTTAATACTATATAAGTAACATGATCTTGTATCTTTGGACAAAGAAGCACATTATCTCTCTCTCTCTCTCTCTCTCTCTCTCTCTCTCTCTCATTTTTGCTTCCATATATTTTTTATGGAACTCGCCTATAATTATTTTATATTTCAGGCTTTGAAACCTGAAGATTATTACCTTATTTCAAATGGAAAACCAGTACAAAATTATCATGTTATTTCCAATGGATACATTCATATTATACCAAGAGTATTGGGAGGGAAGGGTGGATTTGGATCTATGCTTAGAGCAATTGGGGCACAAATTGAAAAGACTACCAACAGAGAAGCTTGTCGAGATTTGAGTGGAAGACGCCTGAGAGACATAAATGAAGAACAACGGTAAGTTTTATTATATTTTATTAAATCTACTGAAATTTTGACATTTATTTTTTTATTGAAAACATATAGGGCAACAGAAGGCATAACCCAAAGTGTTATCCACATATACAGTTGAGCGTCCAGAAAGTATTCCTATATTACATTTATTGATTAACCTAGTTTTAGTCTAAAATAAATTTGATTCGATGTCAGTTATAAAATATGTATTTTTCTTTCATTTTAGATTCAAATACCTGTAGTGTATGATTAAATAACTTAATAATTGAAATTAACATTGTATAATGCCACCATTCTATGTAGGGATGAGTTTCTTCCCGAGTTTGTTCGACAGAATATTTTGAAGAAGAGGCGAGTAATTCTCAGAGAAAGAGAAGGAACATTAAAATATATATTTGACAATATTTCAGGGGAATTTTGAATAAAAGACTATGTCAAATTGCTCTCGACGAGCCTCTAGTGTGAGCCTTTGAAATTTGTTTCTTAGGAAGATCGTAGAATTCTATGATTTTTTTTTGTTTTGATTATTTTGTATGATTTCCAATCTAGTTTCGTATATAGCGTATTGGGAACGCCAGATGATATTTGCAAAATTCAGTATGCTACAAAAGAGTAGAATAAGGTTTTCATAAAGCTTCGTACAGACCTGAACATTACGCCAAAATACAAACAGAATAATACACCAAACATCAAACCGAACGGCGAACGGACGTTCGATTTCAACGTGCCAAGCAACAAACGAAACGTTTGTGTTTTTCCCAGAATTGTTTCAGTACTTTTCCGTTCGATATAGGAAAAGGTAGCAGCAGCAGAAGGAAACCATTTCCTTCCTACATTCATCTGCATTCGTATTCACAGTGTGGGAAATATCCTCCCAGGCGTCTTGCTTTTTCATTTTGTTATAATGTTGTGGATGTTTTGCTTTCCACAACTCCTTTGTTTGATAAACATTTATTAGTTTCTCTCTCTCCCTCTGTCTCTCTCTCTGTCTTTCTCTCTCTCTCACACATTGTAAATATTTTGCTTGGATCTGATAATAATTTTTATGGTGTTTTGTGTGAAATAAACAGGAAACTGACTGAATATTCTATTTTTCGGTACGAAAATACCTATTAAATGGTATATTTAATAAAATATTTCTAGGCAATGATTTACGTCTTCACATGATTCAAAAAGCCCACCCAATTAAAAAATAAAAATTTTCGCATTTATATTTAATTATAATCCACTTTCCTAAAGTTACTAGTGAACTTTCTGTTTGACTGAAGGGTTTTCAGAGCAGAGAAAGCGAGGCAGAATTCAATAGATTTATGGTGTGAGTTCTCTTTCACTAGAGATAGTTCTTTAAATAGAACTTAAAACCGCCTGTTGTATATCATGACACTTATCTTTTTTGTAGACTTAAGAATTGGATCAATAATCAAGCTGACAGAGAAAAGGAAGCAAAAGAAAGAAAAAAGAAAAAATTAGAGCGATTGTGTGAGATGCCAAAGTATGAATTTAAAGATGAAGAATATGATAAGGAAAGATCAGCTCTTCCTGAAATGATTGAGGATGCAGTACTTCAAGGTCTGCATGCATCATCCTCAAAAAGGAAGACAGCTGAAGTGGCGGAAGTAGTAAAGAGTAAAAAACCAAAATTGTGGTAAGTGATTTTTTTTTATGAACAGTAAAAAAACAAGAGCTTTTTTTTACATTTACTCAAGGTTTCAAGTTAGTTCTGCTTTTAGTCTAAAATAGACTGGGAATACTTTGAGGAACCATAGCAGCTCCAAAAACACTACTTGATCAATTTATAACATTCACTTTATTAAAATTTTGAAATATGACATATTTTCTTCCATTACTCATAGACAAAATTTCTTTCCTCAGGCTTGATGATGAATTAGATGACCTTTCTTCTGACGATTCTGAAGAAGATCAAACCAAAGAAGAAATCACTACCAAGAACAAACACATAGCAGTTAAAGAACAAGAAAAAATTTCCAATGATGGTTCTGAAAAAAGTATTCAAAGTGTGAGTGAGGAAGTGGAAAAAAAATCTGATGAGACCAGGTGCACCACTTGAACAAATAATATCCAATTTCACCTATGCCTGTGATTAATCCATTTTTGTAATTGGTTTTCTCATATTATTGATAGAAACTTGATGAATTTAAAAATTTATTCAGAAATAAAAAATAATTTTCAAATCATGATGTCTATCACTCATCATTTTCAGCTTCACCCGTGTCAGTGGTAGTTCTATCATTTTCACTCTGTTCCTCCATTTCCTCATCCTGATATTGATCTTCTGCGATATCCATACTATTACTAGATTCTTCATTGTCCATATTTTGTGGTACTGCCACATTAATTTCTAGTGGTTCAGTTTGTACGGCCCCAGTGTCTACGGCCCCAGTGTCCACGGCCCCAGTTTCTTCAGTCATAGTTTGTACAACCTCTGTTTCTACTGTCATAGTTTGTATGGCCCCAGTTTCTATCGTTACAGTCGTAGTTTGTATGGTCCCAGTTTCTAAAGTCGTAGATTGTATGGTCCCTGTTTCTAAACTCATAGTTTGTACGGCCTCTGGTTCAACAGTTACAGTTTTATCCTCTTTTCCTATCTCTGGTACTTCTTCTACAGGTTCATCCTCTATAGGGGTGGGAATCTGCTTTCCAGAGTCTTCATCTTCACTGTCAGTATCTCTGTCCTCACCAGGATGTGAAGATATGAAACCTTCATGGGCCTGTACCTCAACGTTGCCCGGTTCATTCCACTTCTTTTCATTCTAAAATAAAAAATGTCTTTGTAAACCCGAAAACATAAAAAAAACTAAAGTAGTATTGGAAAAAAGATACAAAAATTGTTATTCTAATGAGGTTCAAACTAAAAATTCTCCAAGTATTGATTGGAACTTTGATTTTGAGGAGGTAAGTCGTTTTTTAGCATGTTTTTTTTTGGGTGTTTTAACCTTCCCGTCTGAAAATGAAAAAATATAAATAAATTTACCCGATAAGTTACTGCATTTATTTACAAGACTATTGTAAATAAAATTCATTTATTTGGGGAAATCCCCATTAAAACAGTTATAAAAATAAATTGTACACTGTATGTTTTCGAAACTTCGCGTACTGTTCCACATGAAAGAATATGAAAAAAAACTTCCATAAATATAGGTCTGTAAATTCTTCCTAAGCGATCTACAGCCCTTTTAAAGGGGCTCCTATACACTGATTTTCGTTCTTTACCTAGAAGACCTTCCAATGGAAGTTGGTACAGGATTCAATATAATTGAAAGTTATTATTTCCTGAAATCAGCAAGAAAACAGTTGTTCTGTTGTGGGTTTGTTGGTCACTAGTTATATGAAAAGTTAGGTTATGTTTGCTCTAAAATAAAGGTGAATTTTTTTGTGAAACGTTTGGTTTTGGTGCCTGTCTGCCTGTAGTTTTGAAATAGGAGTTGATGAGGCAAAAATCTAGTCTCTAGACCTTGATGGGGTTGGACAAGCCAGCGCTCTATTTTGTTTTTTTGCCATTCTTTTTCTTTGCTTGGTTGGAGACTCTTGATAATAACATAATTCGATCTGGTTTCAAAATTTATTTATAACCAGCGGTCCCAGCAGACATTGTCCTGCTCGCCTACTAACCCATTGTCGATTTTATGGCGAAGGCACTGGTAACATTTTTCAACTTATAAATAAAAAATTAACATGATTTACAGATGAAAATATTTTTATATATAAAGATATCAGCATGCCAATGACCAAACATTAATTTATTCTAAAAATGATTAAGTATTATGTATCTGAATTGATTTTTCTGGTTTTTATTGGTGTTCCTAATCAAAGCTTGACAAGAAAGTGTAAATAAACAAACTATTCAAATGGGTCCAATCAATTTGTCAAGCTTGATTTTTCCCCAAAACATAAAAACTATAAAAAGATACAAAAGTTCTTGAATTTTCCATCCTTGTTGCAGTTGTGATTGATCACTAAAATGGCGGGGTATTTGAATATCAAGACAGCAATATAATTTCATTTCAGTGATGTCATTCTATCTCCCAGACATTATAAATGACAAGACGAGCATTTCATTTCATCTCCTCGCCATTTAATGACCCATCACAACTGCAACAAGGATGGAAAACTTAAGAACTTTTGTCTCTTTTTATCGGTGTCTGCCGAGCCATTAGAAATCTCTATTGTCCTTACTTTTAAGTACTGTTTAACATTATAAAATCATGGCATATCTCAGTTTTGGTCACAAATATCATTCTTCAAAAATTGATTCCAAACAAAACCTCTTTCAAATTTAAATTAGCTTGCCAGTTTCTCATCTTTGAAAAACTACAAAAATATTTTTCCTACGAGCGTGCGGAAAAGTAACTTTTCCGCACGATTTTTTGTTTTGAAAGTTGTACTTTTCTGTACAATTTAAAATCGTGCGGAAAAGTTACTTTCCCGCACGATTTTTACTTTTCCGTACGATTTTTACTTTTCCGCACGATTTTTGTATTGTTGAAAATGAGGATATTTACGACTAACTAAATGATCTAGGTAACTATTCTGTCTTATTAGTCATTTTGTAGCATTATTATAAAAACTTGTTTATTGAAAACTTTATTTTTTCATAAATAAGATGGACAAAAACACTCGTAGGAAAAATATTGTACCTAACTCTTACGGAAAATGTCTTTTCCGCCCTTAACGGCTTGCCCGAACTCCGCTCCGCGTCGTTCGTGCAACTGCCGCCGCGTGCGGAAAAGTACTACTTTCCGCACTTGTTAGGTAAATAACTATTTCAACAGTTATAAACGACTTTTACCAATCCATACATAACATAATAAAACAGAGCGAATATAACGTACAAAATTATCTAGAAAATTGTTTCTATCGCGATCACCATTGGCACCAGGTGGCGCTTCTAAACTCCGGGAAAACAAAGCAAATGTCATTTATCTGTGTGTTGAAATATTTTGAATTTTTGACCTTTCACTTCTATCTTCCAACTTTTGAAAATGCCTGTTGTAAAGATTCATTTAGACGACACATTTCAGTATTAAGTGGAAAAAGTTTCGATATGAACCAATTTCTGTAATTTTTTGAGATGGAATGACCTCTTTGACCTTTCATCAATGTCACCTTTTTTGCATCTAGAAAAAAGTTGGATATATTTACACCATTTATAAACAAACATCATCTTTCTCATACGTATAACTAATTGGCTTCCCGATTTTTAATCTAATTTCACATATTTTAGATAGTTTCTGAAAGAGGAGTGCATAGACACATTTGAAGATGAATAATTCTTTCACTGCGGCACTGAACAAGTTTTTTTTAATTCACTCGTAACATCAAAGATATGCTTTTCGCATTATTTCAAAAAAATCGAACCAAATATAGTTCTACAAAGAAATAAACAACAATTTATTAACATGAGATCTTATGGCAGAATGTTTATTTTCCCGGAGTTTTATGTTCGAATTTTAAAATGTAGATGTCGCCCACTCCGTGGTGATCGCGAATTGAAAATAATTGATTTTAGTTTTTATACACAATTTCAGGGGAATTATCTACAATTGAAAGATTTTTCGTAAAAATCTAGTTTGGTGATTTTGACGAAACTCCCCCATCGGAAAAGGTTTCACGTGATCCATTGCAAAAGTTCTGGCTATTTGTCCTGAAGGACCAAGCCATCAAGTGTGGCCATTGGTCTATTAAAGGAAAAATAAGAAGAAATAACATAACCTTCATCGTTAGTACGAAAGAGGTTATGTGTTATGTTTGGCGACTGTTTGAAAATAATCGAAGTATAGAATTAAAAGAATAATTGTTATTAATATGGCTTACTACTGTGACGAATCTTCTGACGATGATTATTTATCTGATGATGGTGGTTATTACGAATTTAAAGAGAAAATGAGACAGAATAGAGAACCTCGAATTTTGACTGATGCTGAAAAATTGGAAAACCAAAAAAAATCGTTCTATTCTGTTCTTTGCAACAAAAATAAAGAACTTGCGCTTGAATATATCAATAATGGCTTGGATGTTAACATGGATCTTGGCGATAGGTGGACACCATTACTAGTGTGTGTCTCTTCTGGAAATGCTGCTATTACGGAGGAACTTATCAAACGAGAAGCAGATGTTAGTTATCGAAGAGATGGCATGACAGCTTTGATGATGGCTTGCAATTGTCCGAAAGAGACAGCTCAATTTTCTGAATCCTTGCAAATTATTAAACTGTTGATACAATTCGGTGCAGACCCAAAATTTACAAACAGAAAAAGAATGACGGCTCTGATGTTTGCTGCTAATGTTGGAAATTTACCAGCTGTTGAATTTTTGATGCCACTCTCCGATAAAAATGCTGAGGACAATCAAAAGTGGACGGCATTGTTTTGGGCTATTAATGGAAATGACGTGAAGGTTGTTGAATATTTGCTACAAGAAGGAATAAAATATAACACAACAGATGTTAGAAATAACACTCCTCTTGACATAGCAAAGAATAACGGGTTAACAAAAATCGTTAATTTGTTTCCTACCGAAGAACCTGAAATTTTGTCTAGTATTATTGATTTTTCCTACCATTCTTTTGAAGATATTTTCAATAAACTGAAGCTAGCTGAAGAGCCTCAATTTTTTCTTGATATCTGTAACTTTCTTTTTGGAGTAAAAGCTGAAGGAACAATAAAACAATTTGCTGACAGTAAAATAAACTTAAATACATTTCTTTCATCAACAAATGAAGAATTGAAGAATTTGGGAGTGAAGATGCCCCATCAACGATACAGGATTCTGGCGGGACTTCATAACTTCCATAAACAACCATTCCATCCTAAGTCTTTTCATGTGATCAAATCAGATCAAGTATTCTGTAACACAGATGTAGCTGTGCAGCTGCTCACAACAATCAAGCAGCTGATAGTAATAGAAGGGTGTGTGGCTTATATGACGAAGAATCATGTTACCAAAGAACTTTCAGAAGAGGAGATATCTGCCATAAGAGGAAGCTTGAAACTTATAAGACATAGAATTGATTTATGCAAACAAGTTACGAATACACTGGGTTTAAAAATAAGACAATGGGATAGGGTATTGAAACCTGCAGATCTCATCACCTCAAATTCGGGATGTTCTAATATTCCTTGGCGAAAAGTAATATTTTCGGTATCATTACTCTCTGTTGTGTTCGTTTATAAGTTGAGGTGTTGACATGCAAATGTTTCCAATTTATTGATGCAATATATTGCTATATTGAAGTGCAAAGAGTTATCAGTGAATCATATTTGCAAAGTTGAATAATTTTATGGTAAAGCTTCTCTACTTCCATAATATACACGATGTACTTACTTACGTTTCTCTAACAAAATTAGGATCATCAGGAGTGGTGATTGAATCGATAATAGTATATACAGTGTGACCCATTGAAAAAGTAAGCACCCTTATGAAAGATGCCTTTTAATCAATCCACCATGTCAATTTCAGAAATTTTATCAAAACTTCTCAATACACTACTGGATTCAGGAAGTCTCGAAATATCACAGATCATAATTTCAACGGAATCTGTTTATAAATAAAAAAATTATAAAGAATTTTGATAAACATTTTGAAATCAAAGTGGTGGGTTGATTGAACAGAACATTTTTCTTTATTCTCCTGCAGCTTCCTTATTATACATATGTTTATATATTTTTTTAAATCCTTTGTTTATGTAAAATAACACTTTTGAATCTATTGAAAATGCCACAATTCCAGAGGAGCAGTCGATTTTTTTAAAATAATTTGTTCAGATTTTCGACCTTGAAAATAAATAAAATAAAAAAAGTTGGCACTGAAAATGAAAATTTATTCACAAAATTTGGTGACGTAGTGGACTTTTTAAATGTCTACATAATGAAAAATGTATATAAATGGATTGCAAGTTAATGAACTTGTAAAATTGATATGTAGAACATAAAATTAATACATACTGTTTAAATTAGTCGATCATCATTCCTGACACACTATTTCTCGTTTTAACCGTAACATTTCCATCTCGGTTCAATTGATATTGTCAAAAACCTGCATTATTTTCTTGTATATGTGTGTGTGTGTAACTTTTCTTTTTTACCTAATATTTTGATATGATAGATAGTGCGTTCATGTTGAATGTCTTTTCACTAGATATATTACGGACTATAATCCGCAGTCCGAAAAATGAGCAGCACGTCCAACGTTATAATAATAATAATAATAACGACTTAGTGGGCATCCATCAATTATGTGAGACAATTTTGGCGATTTTTCGACCCCCCTCTTCCCTTGATGAGATTTTGTCAGAAATTGCACGAAACCCTCCCCCTTACCTAATCTCACGTGAGATTTTTCGAAGTGCATATTTGTAATGCAAATGAGTTAATCTGTGCTCGATTGCATTAGATTTATTAAAAAAAAAACAATTTTCTTATATTTTTTTTTATCAAGACTAGTAGAATTAGTTATCTTGCAAAATTTACACAGTTTCCTGCGAAAAGGGAATTACACTGTAATACAAAATGACGATGCATATAAAATCACACAACGCCATATTTTTGCGGGTTGACGTCATCAGTATTGTTCTACAAACGTTTGTCCTTGAGTCCACTGAGAATGTTTTCTGCACGAGAAAAAGTTGTTCCCAGTTTGAATCACAGTGTAGCCTGATTAAACTTCTTTCGAAACTATTCACTCGAATTTAATGGGAAAGCACACTTTGTTTTGATTCCAGACGTGCAATATATGGAGAGACGACAATAGTTCGCGCGAAAATAGCTAGTGTTTGAATTCTCCTCCAATTCTTTTTTTTTCCTGGATCAAATACATTTAAAAATAAAATTAATAAACCCTTTTTCGCCCAGTTTGACTTGTAAGTATTCCAAAAAATATATAAAAAATTACTAGTGTAATTCCCTATTAATGGATGCCCCCTTATAAACAATATTTGTTATTTAGATTGTTAAAAAGAATGACATACTGTGAATGTGATATATATTATATGAGAAAAAGGAAGGAAAAATGTACATTCTTACCATTCATTTTTCCTTCATAATTATAAGTAGTAAAATAGTATTTTTTCGTATTATTTGTTAATTTAAAAAACTACAACTTCGTTTTTATCTGGTCAACTTTAAACTCTAGATAAGCTTTTAGTTGAAAAATAAATTATAGTTAAAAAAACACTAAAGGAACACTTATATAGTAATATGAACTAAAAAGTGAAAAACCATCTTCAAAATTTAACTTCATCACTATAGCTATTTGTAAATGCTATGATTATGAAAATGTAAGGGATTATTTTTTATACGATACTATCACACTACTGTCACACTATTGACTTCGTCCACTCGTGAGATTTCTATAGCAACAAAGATTCCTTCATCTAGCTAAAATTGTCAAAAAATTACCACCACTTGTGTAATCACTGTTGATTATTTTTTATACGATCCTGTCAGCCAATTGTCATGAGAAAACATTTTAAATCCACCACTAGTATCACAATTACACTGATAATTTGTTAGAATTAAATTACAGCAATAATTTTTTTTTTGGAAATTTTAAATTTTGACAACTTATATGCAAGTATTCTGCAATTTTCTGACAAATCGATAATAAAAAGTTTTCCATATGGTGCAAATTTTTGAAACTTACTCTACATAGTCTGGACGACATTTTGATGGGCAACTTATTTTAGATGTATTCGTCTGTTTATGAAACTTCATAAGAGATATGTTTCATCCATTAAACAGAACGGTGAAGGTCGAACTCCCTTCAGATCCTGTACTACTATGTTTGACTGCTTTTTGTGAATTTCCACTAAAAGGGTGCGGATAGACTAGCAAGAAACTTACGACAATTCTCATGTGACGAACTTCCATAAGAGTTTACATTCCATGCAATACTTGTCACAAGTAACTGTCGGCAAGTGCAGCAACAATCTATCTTCCTCGATTTCTCGCGAACCTGTTTATACTCTCAATAAATTCGACTTGTGATCACTTTTTCTGCTTTGAATCTTAAACTCGCACTGAAATATCGAATCAAACTGGAAATATTGACAGCACTTGCGAAATATCTTCTGTTCTTAGGGTGCAAATAGACTGGCAAGGAAACTCGCGAAAGAAACTGTCAGACAGTGCTGGCCGTAGTATAAACAAGCTGTTTAGACTACGGACGGCACTGTCTGACACTCGTCTGACAGTTTCTTCGGCAAGTTTTCTTGCCAGTCTATTTGTACCCTAAGGCAATGAGCTAGACGCTCGCGCGAGCACTTCCGCAAAATTCTACTAGTCCACTGTCGAAGCTGTTTAGACTATGGACACCACTGACGGACAATCTTTTCCGTGAGTTTTCTTGCCAGCGTATTTGCACCCTAACACAATATAGGTATAGCGATGGTAGTGGCATAATTCCTAGTTTTTTGAAGTATTCTTGGATGTGCATCCAATATTAGCCAGTATTCTACCTGCCTTCTTTTGCATCCGGAATATATGGATATCATGACTGAATTTCCCCCAAAGTTGTACACCATAGCTCATTAGGGAGTATAAAAGAGAAAAGTGTGTTATTTTTAGCATATTGGTGTTTTTAGCATAATTGTGTGGGTTTTTCAATAGCCGAAGAACAAATAGAGACCTGGAAAGTTTCTTCTTTAAAATGGGTAATGTGTGCAGACCAGTTAACTCTATTGTCTATTGTAATGCCTAGTAATGTGACTTTATTCGCCTCATTATTGGAGACAGTTTGGTTATTGGCTGAGATTTGAATACTTTGCGTTTTTGCGTCATTTATTTCAAGTTTGTTTGATAGAAACCACTGGTTCGTCCTACTGGCAACCTCTTCCATACGAAGCCATTGTCGTTATCTGATATAATAAACGTAGTATCATCCGCAAAGAGGACCGATTTTGTAATATGTTCTTGCACGGGACGTTGATAGGGGACTATCCTTAATTTCATAGTAGTTCAATGTTTGCAATAGAATGTCATGCGAAACGCAGTCGAATGCTTTGGTAAGATGACAAAGCAACATCTGCTTGCTGAGAATGTGCATTGTCCACCCAAAGTGGTGCCACAAGTGTTCCAGGTCAATCACACTGGAGCTATACAGCAAATAAAATAATAATAGTCGTCTCTTTGGGTGCCGTGCTTTTGGGAGCAATCTACCAGTGATTATGAGGGAGTATTATTATTATTATTAATTATAATCGCCCTGCTAATAGGCACTACAAAATTTCAAGGGCTCGAACATATACTAGATGATCCGTGTCACAATTTTGCAAGGGTGAAAGGAAAAGCAGGAGAAATATAGTGCATGCTTACCCCATAATACTTATTCAACTGTTTAACTCTCTGGATATAGAAGTCATAAACATAATTGGCTATATGTGTCATATCTTGAATCACCATTGGTTTCGAATTGGGTCTTTGTTTGTTAGATCTTCTTGAAGGATAAAGTTCATTCAGAACTAAATGAAGTTTTATTGGCCTCAGAGTCAACTGAAACAACAAAATGAAGTAAATTAATGCTTGCAATGCTTGGTTAATACAATGTAGACTTGACATTGAAAATTAACCAATGGTTCATATAAATCGACTACAGTTTAGTTAGACGAATTTCAAGACGATGAAACACAGAAATCTGTTTGGATTTGTACCATGAGAAGTTTGAGCTGTTTTATACCATAAAATACCATCTGTATTATATACTAGCGTAGGCCAGGGAAAACTCAAATTGTTTTTAATCAATGATATTGTTATATTTATAAATAGCAGTAAATTCTAGCAAAATTAATGAATCATTATGAATCAGGACTAAAGTACCACACCACACTTGAACTCAGTTCTGCAAAAAAAAGAGACTACAGTGTAGTTCGGAACATGTATAAGTTGATCATTTTATAGCCAATGTTCAGTAATTAAAACAACGTGAGGAAAATTCTGGCTTTCAAGAAGTATATACAAATAATCTAGTTTATTTTGAATGGATTGTATATTGAGTGTCAAAACCGAAACTATGTGGTCGTTTTTTGGAGCTGAGAATTGTCTAAAAAATATTTTTGACTAATATTCAAATGGTTAAAGTAATTTCGTTTATTTTTTGTGTGTTCCTCATTTAGTTTTGAGTCAGTATTTTGGGTGTTATCACAATTTTTGGGAAAGCTATTTGGTGATATAGTTTTGATAACAATATTTTTCCATGACTTTACGGAAAAAAAGTGAATCAGGTTGTTGTAAACATCATGATGAGTAAGTTGATATTTTGATCCTGGGTAGACAACCATAGATGAGTTCTTAACATTATTTCTGAAAGATGTAATTCTATGATAAATTATATTTCTAAGAATATTTTCATCCAGAACTGAGTTGAATTCAGACAATAACAGTAAATTTGTTGTTCTGCTCAAACCCACAATATTTTTCACAGCTGAAATTAAAGTCTTCGAATTACTTATGTAATTAGTATTGAAGAGCACAATTACTACGTCATCTTTACTAAAATGTAAAGTTTCATTAAAAATGTTATTTATAAGCTCAAAAAGTTCTGTTAGGCTTGATAAATTCATGTATCTCCAAATCTTTGACATAATGTATGGACTTCAATACTTTAGTAAATCCTAAACCATCTGATCTCCATAAATATGGATTTTTCTCCTTTCAACGTAAGGAGCATCTTGTCTATTTCTTTGAGGAGTATTCGTTGGATGTTCACTTTTGTTATCTGCTATGATTTGATTTGATATATTTGATATGTTTGAAAGCTCAAGTTCCAAGTTTATATAATTTCTAATATCTTTCGACGAGATCTCGGTTCCATCATTAACGGGATGAATTGCTGGGAATAATGTTTTTTCCCATAACATCAACAAGAACGGATGGAAAGTGCTTCTCATTTTTATCCAATGGTTGAATTTCCTTTTTTTGGAAGACACTGATGAGTCAAATTTTTCAAAATAAGTAGTGTTCATAGATTTTGTTTTTTGTCTACCTCCTGTGTGTTCTTTTTTACATACATAAGTACTATTTACCTGTTCAAACGCTGGAGTGAGCTCAAAACAATTCTTGAACAGAGCTACTCTGGCAAAAATGTAAAGCCCCAACCTAGCACGAGACATTGCCACCACCAGACGTCTCACATCTCTCAAGTGACCAACGGCCCTGGTCCTCACAAGTGAAAGTAAAATATAGTCATTCTGCTGACCCTGGTATTTATCCACAGTCGTGACCTGTAAGTTACGAATTTTGTCAATTAATATTCAGATTTAACACAGAAGTTCTTATTACCTTATGGGGCCTACCAATAAGACTGTTATTAGCACATCTGGTGTTTATGACATCCCGAATAAGATGTTTTTGTCCATTGTAAGTGGTCAGTATTGTTATTTTATTAGCTGGGTATCCAATCAATCTCATGAACATAAACACTGCTACACAGTATTCAGCTTCAGCTAAATTCTATAAAAAATATTATTATTTGCAGAGAAAGTCTACTTGGAGTTCTTCTTACCTGATAGAAATATGGACTGGGTTCAGATTCACCAACACCATTGAAATCTTGAACATCTATCAGTTGAAAATCATAGGCAAAACCTGGATTTGCCAGCTGATACTCTTGCCAGTTTTCTACGTGTTTTAAATTTCCCAAATTCTTGTACCTCCATTTATAGAGATTACATATACTGAAAGACAAATTTATGATAACCGATGATTTACATATAAGTTCAAGAAAATATATATATATATACTATATATGTACATATTGGGAGATCTCAAAAGTTCATAGGTTGGTTCCATTAATCACTAACACATGCACACTAACCCTGTTCCTGAGAATACTTCAGTCTTTGGAAGCTTTTGAAATTCGCATTTACTATGTTCCATATAAATATGAGAAAGAGAAAACTACAGAGCATCAGAACCTACTGAGTGTAAATGAAACATCAGAACATTGGATGGAAAGAGACTATGATCATCCACAAGGAGAAAATTCAATATAAAAATAAACTGTACTTTGAAAAAACTGAAGAAACACACATTTCACTTTGCAAAAACTAAAGAAACACGTTTTTATAAAAATTAATTATTAGTAAATTAATAATTAATAGACGAGACGAGACACAGGTGTTGTCTTATGCTCCGGGGGATATTGAGTCCGTTGTGGAGAATGAGAAGTGCCGAATATATTTGAACTACTCATTTCCCACCCTCAGGCAAATACAAGCCAATAAGCCTGACTTACTCCTCGACCATCAGAGTAAGACGATTTTCATCATGGAGTTTTCGGCTCCTGGTGAAACGAACATCGTCCGAAAAGAGGAGGAGAAACGGACTAAATATCGAGACTTACTCTTTGAACTCCGCAGGCTCTACCCAAACCATTCTGTTAAAATGGTGGTTCTGATTATAGGGGTCCTGGTGGTATGATGGACACACTGATCTCGAACTTAAAAATCATACTGGCTTGTCATAATATGGCAGAAATCTTAGCCGGACGAATGCAGAAGGCCGTCATCCTTGGTTCACTGTGTCTGCTCAGGGCACATGATTCTCGGACCCAGTAGTTGCTCACCCCACGGACGTGGGGAGTGGCTATCTGGGTAAATGTCACCAGCGCGCCCTCCGGGTGTGTCGGAGCTCCGGAAACAGGGCCCGACTGGTATAATCCAACCGGATAAAAAAAAAATTTAAAACTGACTTCAATTTTAAAAAAGCGTGGGTTACTCGATATAAGTTATCTTCATTTTTATTGTTATAGCTACTAGTAAAAGATGTGATTAAAAAAATGTCGGTGAAAAGCACCCCATGCTTTTTTAACATTAAAGTTAATTTTTGAAGATTATTTTTTTCTATTTTACTCATTGTGCCTAATAAAAAACAATGACGTAAGTCGTCGCGCTGGTCTGTCACACCGGTTTATTTTGTATAAAAATGAAAAGTAACTCCACAGTCCTCAAATTGGTAATTTCAATAGGTATTAATGGTCCTTACAGCTACTGAGAGAGATGGCATGCTATCCACACTTTTAACAGGTACGCGACTACTGGAAGGTTGAGTTAGGTACTAAAAATTTTTCGCATAAAACTTTTTTTTTGTTTGTGACTTTTAGTATATACAGATAACCCTTATTAACAGAGTTATGCACTTAGTGACTTTTAGAACTGAAAGATACACTAAAATTATATTGTAAGATGCAGTAGTTGATTTTTTCATAATATGTCATTTAGTGACTTTTCTCAGTAATATGACGATATTGCCTTGTCACTTAGAACCTACTTCAAAGTTATATTTTTCGGAAAATATGTATCATTTGGATGAAATTTTTCAAGATCTTTGTTAGCAGACATCGATAATAGTTTTTACAAGCCATTTGAATGGGAATCAGTTATGGAAGGATTTTTTCCAAAAAAGTGCCTTGCAACAAAAACCTTACGTATTTGCACAAAATTTACTTTTGAATGAATTCTATGAAATATGTCACAGTTTTCAACCGTTTCACCAATCAGCAATTAAAAAAAAATTAATATTGTAGAATTTCACCTTCACATTGTTTAACGAGCTTCATCAAGGATCTTGAAAATTTTCATTTAAATGGTACCACTTATTTTCCGAAAACTATAACTTTTGATACATTTTTTAATTTTGAAAAATGAGTTTTTTCATGACCCCGAAAATCACTCAGTATATCTGATAGGAGTTAAGTAGGTTTCAAGGCGAGCCTGAGTTCATAACATTTTTTTTAAATCAAAAATAAAGATTTTTTTCCATTTATTGCGAACTTTTTGAATGGCACTGTATATACCTACGTAAAGTCTGAACCATATACATAGTTATTTTGATTGAAACGGATTGCACCAATCACCTTACTTTGTTTGATCCATGACATATGGAACACCCTGGTAGTATTGGTGACTTTTGACATTATGATATTGTATGAATATTGTGATTTTATTTCTGAACCCTATCATTGTAAGTTAGGTTATAATTTTATTTCATTAAGTATGTACATATAAACATGAGTCTGTCCTTGAAGTAGCACCCCTCCTCCCTGTAAACTTTTGAACGGATTAAAATTTTTCTTCGTTTTTTTATGACAGCAAAATTTCAGATAAAAATATTCATCCAAAACAAAATGGCGGTACATGTTAGAACTCTCATAAGAGGATCATTTCGAATAAATGGCTATTAAGGAACACTTGTAAAATGATAAAAAATAAGTTGTCTGTCACTCAAAATGGCACATGGGGGCCATGTTAGAAAGAAATTCAAATGACAATTGAATTTCAGCATATTTGAGGAAATCATCTCCCATCTGCAATTCTGATTATCAGATAACTTTTGTTGTCACTAGAGAGTTGAGAGACGTTTTAAAACGAGGTTTGACCCCTGCAAGCCATTAAAACAAATCTTTCAAAATGGCGGCCCGACGCTATTTTAGAAGATAGAAATTGTTCATGGTCAAAGAGCACTTCCATTTGATAAAAAAATCAAAGAATAATTCAAACCCGTTCAAAAGTGAACAGTGGGGGGTTACATTATGGACAGACCTATGAGTTGAAGGAATTCAAAAATATAATTTTAGTTCCAATCTTACATTGTTTCAACTTTTATTTTATTTATATTTGTAATCGTATATTATCCATTGATTCATGATTTATCATTAATGTTCATATCTTCGAAAATAAAGTATATTTTTCATTGATTGATTGATAGTGCTATAATTTCTTCAATTCAAATCAGTTAAAAGTTATCAATACTGGACCGTTTCAACTTAATTACCATTGATGATTTCATACACTCATACTGTGTTCAATCAAATATAAAAAACAGGGTCTTATTGAGTGAAACAGGTTGAAAGTAGCCACGGATATACGAAAAATCTGAATATCTGGAAGCGTTGTTTGGAGTTTGGTTGAAATACAAAAAAGTTCCTTTCATGACTTGACAACATTTTTTTTCCATCCAATTCAATTGACCCATTGTATCTCTTTTGTTTATTGAACAGAAAAATGAGACAAATCAAGAAAAAAAGCCAACCTGTGAAATTTGAATTCCTAATTATGCTTTGATACTAACCTCGGTCTAGCACGACCTTGTCCATCAAGATCAACTGTTGGTACACCTAATCTCACCAAACGTGTAAACAAGCTTTGTTCCATATTCGAATATTTCTGGAAAGCCATGTTCTTTATTACAGGTGGTAACTGATGATGATCTCCGATCATGATCCACCTTTTCAGTCTGTTGAAGCCATCTTGTGGATTCTGTAGGAGGAGCGGAATAAAAGTTTCAATTTCTAATATTTGGGCCGATTCTTCCATGAGGATGTTATCATATTTGAAACCTGAAGTGGCAAAAAAATCAATAATCTCACAAAAATATTAATTTTTACTAATGCATTGAAAAACTGAGACTTTTGTTGTATTTTTGTTAATAAGGAATAATTTACATAGGATGAACTAGTTTATTATCATCATATTTTACCTATTTCCACCAACTCTTTTCTTTTCAAAGCAGCATGCGTACAAGTCATTGCAATAATCTTTGCTTCTTTCACTAGTAAATATTTAGACCTGTCCAAGCCAGACCTCAAGAGCTCAAATGCTCGAAATTCTTCCAGCTCTTTGAAAATGTGGTCTATATATCGAAAACAACTTTCAGCAACTTCAAGGTCTTCTTCAAATGACTTGCCTTTGAACAGAGGTTGAGGTGCATTTTCGAAGAATTGATGAAATGGAAATTCGGCTGAAATGATTTCTACAGGAACAATCTGAAAGAGGAAGAAAATCACAGTGAGAATGAACTACCTTATATGTTTCACAAATCCAATTATATTATTGTACTTGCCTTTCCATTCTTTGGTCTGACAATGCTTTGGAAATGTTCCCATCTGGACAAAATTTGATACAGATAAAAATGCCCAGCAGTCTCACAGGTGTATGCTACATCTCCGTCAACTTTAATAGATCGTTGAAGTTTTTCTACTTCCATTAACAAATCCAGGCGTTTAGCTAATACGTAGTTCACTCTACCGTACCTGCTGAAGTCTTTCTCGGTTTCTAGTGCCTCTTCTCCATGACCGAGACGGAGTAAATGCCGTTCATCAATATCTAAAGCAACAATTTTATCGAAAAGTTGATTTAGAGCTTGATTGGAATGTGTTACAATGAGGGTGCGCTGATTGGGAAAGTTGTGGTAGATATTGGATATGATTTGTACAGCTACGTCAGTCTTACCGGTCCCAGGAGGTCCAACCACCAGAGTTAGACCTGGTTGCATACCAGATTTTATTGCTTCAATTTGGGTTGGAGTGAAGTGAATGGCATTTCTTGAAGAAAAAAAAGTTTTTAAAAAACAATATGAAAAATTATTACTTAGAATAAATTTTTATTTTCAAAAATTTGAAGGTTAATTCTGATTTATGGGAAGCCATGATAATTTCAAAGAGAAAACTACATTCAGTAAATATAAGTAAATGTCTGTATGAAACAAATTGTATCAGAAGACAAGAATCTTCAATTTTTCATTGAAAATGCATTTTCTTTCAATAACACTTAATATACACATTGGTAAAAAACTAAACAATGATGTCGGAATATTTATGTTCTTTTAATTGCAAGAATTTAGTTAAGCTTCCAGTGGTGGCGCACTTGTCTGGGAGACAGAAATATCTTCATGGTTATGAATAGGGAGAGCGCTGCTGGATGTCGCTCCTCGTATTTTAGTTTTTGGAGTCGACAGGCAGTTAGTATTAATTTGAGTGTGGTTGGTTGAACGCATCATCTGTTGTGCTTGTTTTCGGTCTCAAAGTCCTACACCACCACTCAGCGAAGCCAGTTTTATTTTATTTTTCGAACTCAAGGCAATTTATTCCATTCTTTCAGTTTTTTTTTATCAATACTAATTGTTGGTTTATCATAGTATATAATGTGCTCCTACGAAAAAGAGCCTGCCAGGCTTTTACAAATGTTGAAAGAGGTAGAAGCCAACGAAGAAGATTTCATATCTGACCAATCTGATGATGAATCAGAGCACGAAGAGCAATATTTTGAAAGCTGTGATATGGAACAAGACATAAGAAAAAAGGAAAAATCGGAAAACAAGATTTTTCTGCTGCAAATTCGAAAAAATCATGTGCCTGGAACATCTAATTGCGAACATGCAATGAAAATCCACCGGTATAATATGACTTGCAAACTTTTGCGGAAGTGATAATTTATTCAATTTTTCTTTGTGTGTGGATTGTAGAGTCTTTTTTCTTAATAATTCTAATGATTGTTTGAATTTCCAAATTAGTGTATAGTTAGGAAAAATTATTAATAAAAACAATTAAAAAACTAGAAAAAATCATTTTGACATGTGAATTTGAAAAAAAAAAGAGTTTTAATTGTAGTACACTTTCTTGAATAAAGATTTTGTTGAAATGTATTTGAGTTTACACTAGTAAACCGATTATCTATAAGTAAATTTTTTACCAATGGGCACTCTAACTATAACATATTACTTATTTTGTGTTTCTCATCACTATTTTTTTAGGAAATTTATTATTGATGTCCCCGCATATAACATAAAAATTGTCTTTTTCTAAAAATATTGTGTAGCAATGTATCGAGCTAGCAAAGTTAGCTAATGGGTATCAATAAAGACAACTCTGTATGCAGATTTAGTTTAATCGTCTCTCTTGAAGAAGATCACTTGGTGATTGCAACATGTATTGAGGTGTAAAAATGGCAGTTTGGTGTTGGTATAAAACTCCAGTACATCCATTACTACACCAAAGGTTCCAAACAGTGCACTGCAAGTATATTTTTCACTTATAAATACATTTTCAATCTATATATGAAAAAACTCCAAGAAGTGATATCTAAATCGACAGAGAGAACACGAAAAAATATGAATTCTAATTTCAACATTGTTTTGTAATTGTGTGCAAAGTTTTGAGAATTTCACAATTTTTTTTATTCAAAATACAATTCTAGTACAGAATTATCAACATATCAAATTATGACAAGACATTCATGAAACAACAAAAATCTCCTAGTGAAAAACCGCATAGCATAGCTGATGGGAACATAAAAATCAGAATTGAATTGAAAAATCTCATGGTTTCGGGCCATGATTTGTTTATTGGGCTTCCCTGTTACAATAAATTATTACTAAAATCACCACTGTGCTATTTTTCACCAGTAATTAACTGTAATTCCTAATTGTTATTTAAGCAAAATTAGATGTTCATACTTCATGAGAGAGTATTTATAATTTCAGTCATTGTCTACAGTAGATAAAACACAATACCCAATATTCTTCATTCTCTTGCTTGTTTTGTTCTTTCGTCATCTGACTGCACCATTATAAGCAACACTCAAAAGTCTTTGGACGACTTATACTAGCTAGAAATGACGAGGCACTTACTTTTTTTAACAAGCAATCTCAAACATAGTCGAGAATAATTGGTGAATCCACACCTACGGTTGCTCGGCTTTCTGATTGAAACTTTGTGCCTTAACACTACAGTTTTCCCGACTGTGTTTTCAGTTTATAACAGATAACAATAAAATGCTTTTTACAATTTTTATTTTTCATACAAATAAGTATTACTTACTTTTTAGGTTCATTGAAAAGATAAGGTCCTCTTCTTGGAATGATGTGTGGTTCAACAATGATAATCTTTTTATCTTCTTGGTTCTCTGCTCTCACTGCATCTTGGAATGTCAACTTGAATGGCCTCACCAGTTTCTTTGGATCATCAGTTTTCACTTGAATTTCATAACCCGGAAAACATGATCTCAAATGATCCATGTCGATAAAGGTGTCGTTGAAATCCATTGTTGGGATTTGAATGGGTAAATTTCTATAATTTGCTGCACTGGGATCCCCATACCCCAAAATGATGTCATGTAACCATTCTGGCACCACACATTCTGTATTCATCAGCTCCCTTATGGTTTCTAAAACGGCTTTGAAATTATTTTCCTTTGGTTTTCTTCTCATGAGAATATTGAACCCTAGAATGAAGGAATGTTTCATTTAAAATCGTTTTTCAACAACTCAAATGTTATAACAGGCATAAACATATCCAATGGTTGGAAGTTTTTCAGTAACTGATAGCCAATTCATTCTGACATGCTGGAAATATTTCCAAATTATAATGATTTCAAGAAGTGCTAAGAACTTCCTAAATATTATTTTATTTTTATTATTCTACATTGACTTCAAATTAAATTTTATATGAGAGTTCTCAAAAATTTTAAGTTAAAACTTTTGATTTCATTTAATCAATCTTATGGAACCAAAACATTTTCCGTTAATGCTGAACCATTTTCTTTCTGCCCTAACCAAAAAAGCTGGTTTTCAATTGAAAATAGCTCAGATGCACAACAAAGAATAATAAAATTATCTCAAAAAGGCTGTATCATGCACTTTAATTTCTTTAAAGAGTATTGAATACTGATTGATAACTATTTTTTTTTAATCAAAATATATAATTTAATATTTTACCTTCATAAACGTCTTCTTTGCCTTGATTGGCGTTGTTCATATCATCACAATACTGGTTGCAATCTAGCCACACCCTGTAAGTTCTTTGATCTCCCGGTAAAATTGGTCTAGGCTCTGGCCCATCCTCAATAACTCGTCCATTACTATCTAGCATTCCCTCCACTTCACAGCCTCTGATATGAGAAAGACCAACTTGAGGAATGAAAGGTTCTTTGTAATTGTACTTGGTTCCTACAAAATATGAAAGGACTACGTTAGAAAGAAGCATCATTGATCTTGAGATGAGAGAAATATAATAAGGTTTGGATATATACCTAGAAGTTATCAAAATCATGGGGTTGAGACAATTATTATTCTTTAATTTTTGGATGAGCTGTCTTCTTCGATGTTCTTGAACATCATGTCTTGTATTTAACTTGTGTAGCTGTAGGATAACTGCAATCTCAGCAGATTTTTATGTTGTTTTCTTATGAACAAACAAATCTTCAGTAATGTGACAATAATTCGAAAACAGACAGGTATCCCGGAGAAATATAGATATTAACCGAAAAAGAGTTTAGCTATTGATGCATTTTTCCAAAGACCCAATATAGCTCAGTACAAAATTCCAAAAAATCAGAATTCAAAAAATACAAGAATATTGCTTTAACATGTAAAAATAATTATTGTTGATCATATAATAGAGTGACAATGAGAGAAATTCTGAATTTTACTCACCTATTGGGTTTGGTGGCTTTACAGTTATTAAAAAGCAAACGTCATGTTTTCTCAAATTCTCCCATTCAGCCTTGATTTCTGGTCTGACTGCTAAATTTACGGTAACATCGGCTCGGACTCTGCTTGGCCTTTTTTCACCAATATTCGGTTTGGCTACCTCTACTACAGCAAAACTCAGAATTGGTTGAGCCATTCTTGCCCATCCACCCCAGTAAATACTGCCATCTTCGGATTTCCTGAAAAAAAATAAATAAATAAAAAAAGTCATTAAACCATATCCACGATAATTTATTCACCACTATGGATAACAGTAACTCAGATTATGAAAAATAAGATATATGAACACAACCTTTTAGAGGCATTTTCTCAAGATTATAACACACCCTATTTGATGGTAGTAAATTTCTCAAGACAAGGCCAAAATTATATGCATCAAATAGGGATAGGGAGTTGGAAGACATAGCCATTTTAGGAGTAGTTGAAAATAATCCCAAAACGTCAATACAAAATTTAAAAATATCAACAAACCTTCGAAGAACTAACTTTAGGAGGATTTTGAAAAAGCACAAATTTAAGCCATACAGGACCAGAAGAGTTCATAAACTCAGACCAGGAGATTTTAAACGCCTCATGGATTTTAACCAGTAGTTCATTGAAAATTGTCAACAATTTCTGGGTGCAAATTTTGGCAACATTTGGATAGCCAAGGACCAAACTGTTAGCCGGCCAGGTCACCGGACCTAGCGCCTAGCCCTAACTGAACTTAAGTAAATTAGTACCTTTAATTCATGAAAAGTTGATATTTTGATGGTAGTTTGAACAAACTCGAATTAATTAATTCTCACCGAGAAATCGACTCCATATCATACAAGACGTGCTAAAATAACTATAATTTCTGTTATGCATAAAATTTGTCAAAAGTTTGTTTTTTCGAAATGAAATGAAATCTCTTGTATAGCGGGTGTCCACGGAAGGTGGCTCGCCCCTATAACTTTTTTGTTTTTAAAGATATCGAAATGTAATTTGGAGGATCTGTCTAATACATAAAACTGCATTTTATGACAAGTGACACAGCTTCATACAACTTCCGGTCTCACCGGAGGTGATATAAACTTTCGATTTTTAAATGAGACGCCCGGTATATTTTCACTTGTTTTGTCTCCATATGACATTTTTAATACAACCATGTATCATTTGTTAATTTTATAACCAACATTTATATTAATTTTGAATTTTATTTTTTAATCTAGAGGGCTATGGATACGTTCAAATTATTAATTTTAGTCCTACAGTATTGGGAAAAATACAACTTAACGGTTTTCGGTTAAAATACATTTGCTGTATAAAATTTAATTTTTAAATCATTATTACCATTTTGTTATCAAATGGCAACATAGTGGCTCATCGGGTCATGAAAAATGAGCATTTCATTACGATTAATTTGATTCCGCACACTATTACGTTTCGAATAAACTTTCGTCAACAAAAACTAGTTATTTATGTATCGAGGGCGTAAAGTAGGCGTTTATGGCCCGCAGCGTGGACCATCGTGGGCCATCACACTCCGAAGGCCATAACCGTATTTTACGCACGTGATACATACAAAAATTTATGCACTAGCGGTTTTATAGCGCGAATCACAAATACTGACTTTAATTACAATGGTCTACACGTTTCATACGTTATGTATATAATAATTATTAAGAGAAACATAGTGTAGAGAATGTGAAACTATAGTAGCTGAGAGCTATATTGAAGAATCTATTTGAAATAAATTGATTATCACTGAAAAAATTGCCAAAGATTGTGCTGGAATGATACCAGATAGTTATTTGAACCAACCATCCACTTCTAAAACGAATACTTGTTCTCGTATCGATGCAGGTGCTGTAACGAAGCTTTCAATATGTAATAATTATGTTCAATAGAATATCTCAATATCAACATCAGTAACTGAACAAAAAAAAAATGCACTTACCAAGGACACAACCTGCTAACAGCATCTTCAATATCCTGCCTAATTTCATCTGAAATTAATTTTTGTTGTTATACTATCCTTATACAATAAAATGAAATACTTCAGAATCATGGAAAACTACCCAAACACCAAAACAAAGCTAATTTCACTCTACGCGAGTTTTGACAACAAAATTTTCATCATCAGGACCTAGAATGAACGCGGTAGCAAATATGTTGTAAATCTAGTCAAAATATAAATCCAATTATAGTTCATTCTCCATTAACAGATTTTCGTCGACAAAAATGTATTGGAGATTACATGAGAGTGAAGCAATCCTTGCTTCAATGAAATGAATGATTTCTGTGAGTGAAATTCTCCCTATCTCAAATTATTTATTTGAATTTTCAATGAAAACTAGAGATAATTAAAAAATCAACGATCTGAATGAAAATGCGAATTTTCACTTTCAGATTTTTTCTTTTCAGTTAGTCTTTTCACAATATCTATCAGATGTAGTTCAATTTCCAGCGTGGCTTTAGCCGGGGAAGTAGTTGTTTTCTGTTTTAATGGAGAATGTTCACATTTTCAACATGAATACCTCCCAAGAGGTTATCTTGAACGATGGAAAATAGCGACTAAAGTTTGTCTTTCAGCCGCAGATGATTCCACAACTGATTTTGTGAACATCCTGTTCAAATTTCGTGTTAAGTTTTGTCGTGTTTGGATAGCTTCATTTCTGAATTGTATTCACACCAAAGATTTCAAATATTGATATATGTGATAAAGAAATGTTTAGTAATTTTCATTTATACATATGTATAAATACTGAGTGAGGAATAATCAGAGTAATGAAATAGTTCATGAAATATTTAAATGTATAGCACTGTTTCTATTGAATTTGGTAATGAAGAAAGGTTTTGTTTAAAATTAAAGGGCCCTTAGTAATTAACAGGCACTTTTAGCTTTGCTCGTCGTGATCCAAACAACAATGAGACAAAATAGGCTCTCATAAAACTTTTGTCATAATATATATATAATATATATATATAATATATATATAATATATATATATAACGAACTAACTAATGAAAGTCACGAGTCCAAATAATAACATAAATACAGATGTGATGGCATAGTCGATTTTTTTCTAGTATTTTTGTCACAATCACTTATTTAAACCTCTATTGATTGGTCTGAATTACAGAAGTTAGATCAAATTGATATCCTGTTATTCAGTGTTTGTTCACTAATATATGAAGTTATTTTGATTTTATCATTATTGGATCTTCATTCTATTTACAGTGATTTATGATGTATTTGTTTCAATTACAATGTTAACCCTTTTTATTATTGTATGTACAACTTCCTCAAACCAGAACTTGTTCTGACTGAGTTATTCACTTAAAAAATAATTAATATAATTTAAGAATTTTTTTTTATGTAAACTTGCTCTATAATCATGTTCTATTAAAATCATACAAAAAAATCAGATCATATAACAAAATATGAAACAGTTTGAACACTTTTTGTTACATATCCAGGTAAACACGTTCAATACTTTCCTAGGTATTCAGGTAACTCATACTTACATGTAGATTCTAACCTGAATAAATTGAAATTTCTCAAAAGGTAGTCATGTAAAGTTAGGAATTGAAGATTCAGTTTAGGCAATGCAAGACAGCCCTCTCCAGAAAAATATGCAGTCGGTACAATATTTTCATCCCAAATTATATCTTCCGTGGGGTACAGAGGCATTTCATTAAGGGCTTCTAGTTGAGAAGCTCGCTTCTCATGACGGGATATCTGCAAAAAAATTTCAAATGTAGTACCAGAAGATTTAACCAACCAATCTAGTTAAAAATTGGAAAAGAAAAGTTAATTAGGTTAATTTTAGTTCAAAACCATAAATCTGGCGGTAAATTTGATAGTAAAATCAAATTTGTAGTTTGTCCATTGTTGCTCTCTTACTTCAATTTTTACTCAAATGTGGAACACCCTATATATTTTGGGTGGGGTTTAAAAATTGGCCCATCGGAAAAGAAAATCGACCTGTCCGAGGTTTTTTCCGAAATATCTTTATATTCAGAAAAAATGAATTTATTCCATAATTTAGCGTCGCTGTGTATATTTTTACATTATACAGTGAGCACGTAAAGGTTGGAACAAATTCGTTAAAAGCTTGATATGGTCGGGAAAAAAACTCAGACACGTCTATTTTCTTTTTCAGTTGCGCTTTTTTTGGTATACTCGTTCTTTAGATGACGTCATCACTGTTCGAGTTATGTCGTCATTATAATTTTTTTTAAATGACAATACCCTATTTTGTCAGAAAATTGAATTCTTCATAAAAAATGGTGCATTGCAAAAACTTGTATTGGAGTTATTAAAATTATATATTATTATTATATATATTATAAAAAGTTTCCAAACAGTGTACAGAGAAGAACAAAAAATAGGAATTTTGATCAAGAGTAAACTACCCTTATCAATAAAGTTCATTTAGAAAAGTTGTTTGTTATTGAAAACAATTATTAGATTTAGAATCACAGAGCCATCTACGCCACAAAATAATTTTTTTGCATTTTTTATGGTTCCATCCTCTTCAAAAGTACTAGTTAGTATATCATATACACCTTAGGCGGCTCCCTCATTTTCCTTTAATAATAAGTCAATACGAAATTTGGACCAATTTATTATTTGTACTAAAATATCGACGTTTGTTGAATAACTATCAGTAAGATTTTATAGCAGAACATTATTGAATAAATCAATTAATTGATGCTAAATAATTTAATAATACATATAAGAAAAAATATTTTAGATAGGTGGCTGGGATTTCAAATTTGAATATTGTTTTCAATTATAAACAAATTCTCGATAGATTTTTTTGATTATATAAAAAATGAGGATAGTTTACTATTGATGAGAGCTTTACGCAATGTACCAATTTTTATGAAGAATACAATTTTCTGACAAATAAATAATAAAAAAGTTTCCTATATGGTGCAAACTTTTTGAAACTCACTATATAACATAAAAAAATATGACATCCATATGAATGAATGTATTTTCAAAACAACAGTAATGACGTCATCATCAAAAATATGAGTAGACCGAAAAATGCCCAACTGAAAAGGAAAATTGTCTGAGCTTTAAACGAATTTTTCCAACCTTTATGTGCTCACTGTATATATTATATATTTTTATACAGTGAGTTTTACCATTATTATCCATTTTTAAGAATATTTTATTTTTCATAAAAATTGGTGCATTGCAAAAACTCGCCTAAAAGTTGTCAGAATTTTGAATTTCTAAACGGTATACAGAAGAGAATAAAAAATAGGAAATTTGATCAGGTGTAAACTACCCTTATTTTTGACACTGAAAAAGTTTATTTGAAATAGTTGTTTTGAATCAAAACCAACATTCAAATTCAAATTCAAAATCATAGTCACCTATGCGGAAAAATTTAAAAAAAACACATTTTTACCACTAATTGATTGAATTATTCAAAAATTTCCTTCCATAAAATCACACTGATAGTTATTATGGACATACATACAGAGGGTAATAACACATTTTTCACCAAAAAACTAGTAAACTAGTAGAAATGTTGTTGTAAGGTGCATATGAGATACCATGAAAAACTAACCTACCCATTGAGCAAAATCTATACTTCAATTGAGGATAGATAGTTCCCAAAAACTGTTGACATTAAATGCTTTCTAGCAAAGACTTACCAGTAGCTCTCTTAGGAACTCTTCGTCCACTCTGCACCACTTATATTCATCTTCTTTTTCTGGGGGAGGTACAAGGTTTAAATAAGTCGCAATGAGTCTTAGTTTCTCTTGACTGAAAATAGATTGGGAATTTATATACAAAAAAACTGAATACATTCTATGAATAAATTAGAGATCTATTTGAATACCTCCTTAGTTATTTTTTCAGTGTACTTATATCTCTCAATCGACTTTTCGCCCAAAATATCTTTAAAATTATTCTTTGCATCTATAAATAATATTTAGCCAATCCACGTAATTAAAAAAAAATTGAAAATGAAATGTATAACAGTTTCAAATACAAGCCTGGATGATGTGTAAAGGGCACCAAGGAGGTAATTGAAAACCATGTTTAACGTTCACATTCAGATTGGCTATGGAATAAGTCGTCTTAGTCACGTGAATTTTTCCCGCAATTTTAAACTTCTGAAATTTTAAAGATTTGACGATTTTTTTTAAAGAAATTATGAGCAATAAAAAAATCTATTGGTATCTATAAACTATATTGGGTTGTCACTTGTGAATGCTGAAATAACCAAAATCAACCCCTTGGTATTAGGGAATAACAATTCCTCAAACGACTAAACAAAGAAGTCAATGCATTTAAAGTCAAATTGAGAGAAGACTCACCTCAAAGGAGCAAAATGTTTGACTAAATTTTTCCTAGTATCAACGCTGGCAACATTGGCCAATGCAAAGCTTCGAAGATCAGGAAATTTGGCATATGCAGCTTTCTGAAAAGAATAAAAAGAAAAGACAATTAATAATTATGATATAAATAGAGAACAACTCTCATTTGTAGGTCTCAACAAGTACATGTTATGTATGGATTAGTTAGTACTTATGTAACACATGTCTTACCTGTAAACTGGTGATTTTTGAATAATGAATTTGAGTCATATCATGATCTGTGAGTGGATCTCCTGATTCATCACTAATTTCAAATCTAGTGTAGAACTTGAGTACATCCAAGAGCTGAAAAAATAAAATACAACATCATTCAGAAGGGTTGACTCTGAAAATATTAAAAACATGTTAATGGACTCTGACAAAGTTTATTTTTTGAGAAGAAACATGTAAAATCTTAACATAAATGGCTATAGTGGTGAAGAATTCATTCATTTAATTCAATATATTTGTATATCTGGAGATTCGTCTTCCCGCCGTCATGAGGGTCGGAAGTCAAGATATGTTCGTCCACCATTATGTGTAATTGTCAGAATGTCTTGATATCCACTAGGGTACCCAGACCCGATGGCAACGGATTGAAGAAATGACAACCTACTACAACTCAAATAAACTTATTTTAAATTCTCGAAAAACCAAAATCATTTTCTTCACCAAAAACACAGAGTTAGCCAACGAATTTCCCCATATGCACCACTCCGCAAAGTTCCTAGGTGTGACGATTGATAAATCACTTTGGTGATTGTACCATACATTTTACATTGAAGAGAGGTAATGAGTTTTATTTCCATCCATTAAGACAAATTATTTACCGACCTATTTATTTCTTCAACAAATCTCTATTTCTAAATATCAGAAAAAACGATTGAATTACTAGTCACCTACCTGACTGAAGAGATGTCCTTCTGGTCTTTTTATCAAAGCTGAAAGCTGACAACGAACAACCAAATGACTATCATCCAAGACAGTGTTGAAGAATCTCCTAGTGGGAAGAAGAGCCTCCAAGTCAGTTATGAGTTCTAAAAATCTTTCACAGTAATGAACCTAGAATTAATACATAGTAGAATTATTAATAATGAAAAATCTTTCTTGGTACTTATAACTATAACATAACTAATCCAAAATTTATAACATAAAATGAAATCAGAGTCGTTGCTTTTGTTAAATAAGCGAGCAACGTTGAACATCTACACCACCATCGTTTATGAGTTTTAATGCCCATTCAATTCTAGTATGCTAACCAGTTTGTATGTCCAACCAAATTTGAGTACAAACATTACAAAATTATGCAAACTTTACCGAATATCACCCAGAAACACATTGCAAGAAAAACTGAACTACTTTGAATGGACAGAATTACAAACAAGGTTCTAAGTTCTGGAAAACATTTTTGTTTGAGTTCAAGCCCTCATTTGTTAAAACTAACGTCAGTAAACCCCTAAGAACATGTATAACTTTCTTGTTAGTTATGATACCTCTATGACCAAAACCACCATTTTAACAGAATGATATGGGTAAAGCCTGCGGAGTTGAAAAGTAACTCTTGATATTTAGTCAGTTTTTCCCTCCTCCTTTCGGACGATGTTTGTTTTGCCGGGAGCCGAATAATCTATGACGAAAATCGTCATACTTTGATGGCCGAGAACGACAACAACAGACTTATTTGCTAGAATTTGCCTGAGGGTGGGGAATGAGTAGTTTAAATTGATTTGGCACTTCTCAATCTCCACAAGAACTCAATATCCTCCGGAGTATGAGGAAATACCAGTATCTCGTCAATGCCAAATTCTTTTTATTATTAATATTATTATTATAATACCAAAATATCAGCAAAAGTATTGCATTGTCACCCAGTTCTAGAAATGTTTGAAGTTAGTTTAAAATCAATTTTGAGAATACAGAAACCTATATCTCAATATTCATATTTTTTGTAGTACTACACTTTTGCTTAGGACTACAGCATAGGTCTTCAGGTAAAGGAACTACTCTTACTCACTTTATCACTTGGACAAATTCCATCTTCTGTAATTGAATCCAGAATATCCATGAATTTGAGCATCAAACGATGCAGAAAAGTTCGTTCCCAAGTCAGTTTCTCTAATTGTTCAGGTTTGTCTTTGCGCTGAATAGCTCGCCAGTATTTTTTCCATTTCGGATTCATTTTGAATTCCAGTTCGCGTCTTTGTGGTTGCAAAGATATCCACATCGATAACGAAACCAATCTTTTAGCTTGATCACGGCACAAAGCTTCCTCCATGCTGCTAAAGCAATGATTCAGGAACACCAAAAGAGCTGTTTGTTCTCGGATATTAATGAGTAATTCATCTTCTAAGCAAGCTTTTAGTACTTGCTGGAAAAAGTCTGGAAAGAATTCGTCGTTTTTGCGAAATGCCTGAAAAAAAAGGGTTAGGAAATAAGTAATGGTGAATCATGGGGAATAGAGTTTTTGAAGTATCTGGAAAACCAGTTAATGTATTATTTAGAGGGTTCGAATAATCCCTTTGAACCGTATAGATTGGGAATGTCTAAGTATGTTTGAAAAAGTACATTATATTTCAATCATCAATTTACGAAGTTTATGAAAATTCAATTACAATAATAATAAATATTGCTTTGGCGCAGCGGTAGTGCCAGGGATTCGTGATCGAAAGGTCGCTAGCTCGATCCCCAGGCAGGGCAAGATTTTTTCAGTTTAAAATGTAAATCTGAGTGATTGAATTTTGTTGCTAGCTGGGATAATCCTCCACGATTCACTGTTGCGTTAATAATTAACAGTGCTGCTCCTAAGGTGGCGTATGGAGTTAGTAACAAGGCCTATCCAGAACACGTGGCTAGACCATAGCAGTCGATGCCCTCACATAAAGGAAAAAAAATTGTTGTTAAATCAAAAAACATTCAATTCAAAAGGCTATGGACCGAGGTCCTTCTGCCCATCAATAATATGTCTATATTTACATAAATTTTATTTAGATACTTTTATATAAGTGTTCTTGCATGTCTTCCTATAAACATGTGTAGTATTTTGATGATTCCTATACATTTATATATGTCTACTGGAAAATAAAGATTATTATTATTATTATTATTATTAATTACAATTTAATCAAATAATCAAATAAGCCTTCCGAAGACTTTTGAGGATTACTCTCAAGGGTGTAGCAGATTGATGAAAATAACAAATAATAACAGAACACATATACTAATAATAATAGCGTTTATTGCCCAACAGTTTCCCATTTACAGAAAAATTTTTAAAATCATAATACAACCTTACTTAGTAGAACTACTTTCTAAATATGAATGAAGGACAATCACAAGTTCACTGGTTCAAATCCTTTTTAACAAACCGAAAACAATATTCACTTATATTCCATAATGATGAAGGAATGATCAGTTCTCACAACTCGGGCACTTCACCTGTAGAAATAGTAGAACCTCAGAGAAGTGTTGTAGCACCTACATTATTCTCTCTTTATGTGCCAATATAGTATATTATTTGGCCTATTTAAAAATTGTTTTATATGCTGATGACTTATCAATTCTCATATCTAAGGAGTCACATGATTTGAACCAAACAACTTGTGAGTAAATTGCATACTAGCTTTCCAGAAATATGCTTTACATAAATACAACAAAAACAGAGTTCCTTATTTTCGATACAAAACAACGACAAGCTCAGAGTATAACTATGAATATTAATAACAATAACATCAATTGGAATAACAGCATTAAATTTCTGGGAAAGACTATCAGTAATAACTTAAACTGGGAGAGTCACATAAATACAATCAAGGTCTTAAATACCGAAATATTTCAAATACGGTGCATGTATAGAGTACTGACAATGCAAGTACTTGAAAAACTTTTATTATGCAGAAATTCAATTATGGTATAATACATTGAGGACAGTCTACTGCAAAAACACTCTTCATTGTCCAGAAAAAATGCATAAGAGCTCTGCTTTGCAAAACACGAACCAAGTAAACCTCAATTAAAAAAACTTGAGATATTACCCCTCACATGTCTTTACATATTGAAAGTTGCCTGTTACATCTATAAAAGAAAAAACAATCTGCTTTGTCGCAAAGACATGCATAACTATTTCACACGAAATCAAAATCATTTACATACCGCACAAAATAGATAGAAGCCTAATTTCTACGTATTTTTTATGATACAGTCAAATCTATGCAACAAATCAATATAATTACAGCCTCTTGGAGGATAAATTCCATTGCCGCTCATCAGTGACAGGGTAGGTCGGACAATATTAGAGTCGTCGTCCTGCTTCAGCCTAATTATAATCCACTGTATAACTAATATTTCCTCACAAAGGAAAAACAATTGGGTCTTCTTGGAAGAACGTTGCACAAATATCTCTCAGATGTTTGCCTCATATTTTCCACATGGTGGAAATATTTGTAGAGAAGGGTACTTCTACATTGCCAAATTTACTATTTCATTTATTTGATACTCTTCGGCAAAAATTCTTGAACTCTGTTCACTTCCTGGAGTATTTGCTACCGAGGATTGCTTTTTGGTTTCCCTACGGGTGGCGCTGCGACTGATTTTACTATATGTCGCTGCTTCATGATTTAAAATACTAATATTTTTTGGATCCAGAATATACAAGGCAGATAATTCTTGTAAAACATAACTACTCTGTTGTCTATCTTAACAGTCTTCATCAGACAGTAATCCTCAATAAATAATACACATTTTCGAGCATTCCACTCCATCTTATTTGTTCACTTCAGAAAAAAAAGGAATGTAGCCGAGCTATGAACAACATATGTTGCACGAACAAGACACGTCCCATTGGCAACAGGAAGCCCCTAGTTGTGTGCTTTGACTTGAAGACTGAGATTTGCTAGGCATCTCTTTGCCTTTCTCTACATGTCTTATGTTGCATGAATCAATGCATCATTTAAATGAACCTTTGCATTACATTTCATAAAATATATTACACCTCTTAGACTCCAATCAATATGACTATCATAAACAATTCTAAAATTCAACACACCTGCCAGACTTGCACACGTTCCCGAAATTTTTCATTTACCATTATAACAATTGATAACATATGTGCATAGGATGCTCCAGTTTTGTAATTTGGCCATAGATAATTTTCAAGATATTGACTGAATTCTAGTATCATAATTCTTCGAACAGAGAAGCTGAAAAAGTCAAAATATGATTTTGATCATTCAAATAAATAATTTCCTGGCTCACTTGCTCCCTCGAATGTCTTGCATGTATATATCTTCTATAACATCAGGATCGAAGTCTAAATGTTTCTCTTTAGAATGAGGAGCCCAATATTTATCTGCAAGCTACAATAAATTATGGTTTTAAAAAACCAAAACATTATATTACTTCAACTAAATTACCTCCGTAATTCTATCGGCAATTATCTGTTGGACAGTTGGAGCAATAGTAGAATTTGTCTCATTATTACTCGACATCTCGCGATATACTTAATTCCAGAATTCCAGTTCAAATTCAAAAATTATTTATTATTTTTATTTACGTTTGAGGTTAACTGCGGTTTTCACTTTTCACAGTTCTTCCTCTTCCTCTGCTCTCTTTTGTGGCCTAGCTTTCATACCGACGCATTCAACCAGCTCGAATGCTGGTATTGCAAATTGTCTGATACTGAAATCATTCTGCTACGTGCTACATGGGGTATGGTCCGGATATCGCCGAACATTTCAGATCGGTAAGTAGCGTTTTCTCAGTTTTCAAGCAACCGGCTGCACATATACGGACCCCTTGTCATTTGTCTTTAGTCAACCATTTGAAGTAAATTTGTTGAAAGTATAATTTTTTCTTCAAAAAACAATAAAATGTAATGCTTTCAGACCTAAAGACCTTTTTTGAGATAAATATTATAGATTTTTATCCAAAGTTTCAAATCTGGCACTCAATAAAATTATTCCAATTGACAAATGACAAGCGGTTCCCGAGTTACCGAGGAAAAAGTACGGTTGCTCTGATGATAGATAAATCACCGATGTTTCAGGAAATGGTCACCGAATTTTCAGGAATTTGGTTGAAGTTTCATAAACGTTCGCGTTGTTTTCCTATTATAATGAACTTTTAGTTCTTAGTCTTAGGTTCAGTTCTTAGGTAGGGTGCATAAACCAAGCATTCATTTGTTAAAAAAATAATTTCTCGTCAAAAACCAATTAAATGTAATATGCTTTCAGACGCAAAGATCTTTTTTGAGATTGTGGTGCCATCAATTTAATTTTCATCTCTCAGTAGATTTTTTATGGTTTATAGATTTTGACATTTTTTGGCTGAAAGATAGATTATCTTGACGTTTTTTCGGTACGAGATTTTTATTTGGATTTTGAGAATCTGAATTGATTTATAAGTTAAACAAAGCCTTCTATTATAGTTGAAATATATAATTTCATTATAATCTAAAACCCATAGAGATAAATATATTGTTTTTTTGATCCAAAGTTTCAAAACTGGCACTTAATAAAATGAGTCTAATTGACAAATGACAAGCGGTTCCCGAGGTTACCGAGGAAAAAGTACGGTTGCTCTGGTGACAAATAATATAATTCACCGAAGTTTCAGGAAATAGTGACCGAATGATGGAAGTAAAGCGTGTTCTTTAGTTTTTTTTTTACTTTTTTTTTTCATGAATATCTTTGTCCTTCAATAGAGATGGATTTTATTTCATCTGATAGTTCTCTTTTTAAAACCATTTCAAGATTTTTTTTTTCGGTTTTATAGATGATGAGAAACTTCACAAAAATAATTTCATCAATACGATATGTGTATCGGTACAGTTCTACCCACATAGCTGAACATGTGAAATTCTCATTTATTGAGAAAACGGCACAACTGCTGATTTTGATCGTTAAGTGGGAGCGACAGAAATGTACGTCTATATATAATCGCAGCACAAACAGCTGAGCAATTCATATTCATTTATATTGATTATTGAAAGTTGAATATATAGGTATAACTATCGGCATCAGGAACATATTGACTCGCACTGTATGAAGATCGTATGATCTGGTGTCTTGTTCATGACATGAAATCCATTAAAAAACATTCTCCAACTCAAAGCAGATGCTGGCTCATTTTAAAAATGTTATCTGATTGATCGCCAGAGCATTGAAAATAAAATGATCATGAATCATCATGTTTACTATTACAGATTCTGTTTTCACCAGCGTCATCTGTAAGAATAGCATTTTTTATACACAGTTACTTGGTGATTCTGGAATTTTTTGCCTATAATCAATTCCTCGTAGAAATACGTTTTCATTCGAGTTATATAAAATTGCTCCCATACAGTCATTGCATGTTTTGGATGGATTAGCGTCAGGGAGAAATAGTATATTGTGCAACAAGTGCGGAAAGTTCAACTTTTCTCACGAGTGAGAAAGGTAACTTTCCCCACATGTTGGATACAATACTTTTGAAGAATACAAGTAATGCAATTAATAATTTTTATTTTTATGGTTAATAAAACTAAAATAGTAAGTAAAGTATCCTACCTCTTAATAGTTGAATAATTTATTTTTCCCGCTGCCGACACTGTATATAGTATACATGTATCATGAACTTTTCATGTGGGTTATACAGTATCGAAAACTTTTCATCTGGGGTATAGACAGAAATCTACGCGAGCAGCAAGGAACGCAATGATATGATAATACCACATAAATAAGAGAGACGCACTACCGCGCGCCTCTCCTGTTGCCTCGCTCGACGAATCAACAGCTCAGTTGATATCCCTTCCTCGAGCAAGTAGAGGAGAAATTGTAGTGCTCTCTCAACATTATGGCAAGCTATTCTTCACGCTCTCATAAAACCACCATACCGCAAATGAAAACTTTCCGATGCTGTATACACATGCTTAGCAACAAAACAGGTAAATGGCCTATATTATCATTCGTTAACTAATTCATCTGGACAACGGTATGTAAATAGTGTTTCATTTACATGCCTAGGGTAATAATGACTTTGACTTTGACAAGTAATACCGTCAGCTTCATTTATACCAATTTTTAGGTTATGAGACTTTTTGAATAGGTATTATTGTTGTCTGTTCATTCGGTAACTTAGTTACGAGCACAAGCCTAGAATGAAATAGCGGAACGAAGAATCATGAAGGAAGGGTAAGAAAACAAACTTTAATCCAGGCAAATTTTGAGAATTGTCAACAAGCAGCGGGAAAAACGTGTAATATGTAACACGGAATGTATCAACTGTTAACATCCTCGGTAAGCGACAAGCCTCGGCTTTGCCTCGGCTCGTACTCGCTCATCACCTCGAATGTTAACACGTCTTTACATTCCTCGTTACTTAACTAACTATAAAATTGATTTAATAAAAATATCAAGTAGATCAAAATAAAAAAAAAAAAGAATTCTGACAACACCACTGGATTCGAAATATTTCGAAATATGTTTGGTCAGAATTTCATCGAAAATAAATAAAAAAATTATAAAATAGTAAAATAAAATTTTCCTAAAATTCCACTAATATCAAATTTTATTAATTTGTAATTTTTTTATTTATGAACAGATTTTGATGAAATTCTGATCAAATAGATTTCGAAGTATTCTGAATTCAGTGGAGTAGTCAGAATTTTGATGAAAGTTCTGAAATTGAACAGGTGGGTTAATTTATTGACATAATTTTCAAATTTCATTCCCATATAACTTTTTTATTCATGGACACATTCCTACGTAATTTCCACATAAATCATTTACAAATGTCGTGGATCCAGTGGCGCTGTCCAATCCTATCTAAAAAAATCGCTAGTGTGGTTTTTGGATTTTTGACCTTGAAAAAAATTCGAAGTAGGCCTTGAAATTTTTATTTTCATTTCGAATTTATGTCACTCAACTAGAACTATTGATGCTCTATCTATTGAAAAAAAAACTTCTGAATCGGATAATAAATAATAGTTTTAGAGAGTCCGCTTTCAAATGGGTCACTCTGTATTTATCTAGCAAAATTTGAAATTGAATTTTTAAACCGACTACAAAAAGATGTGATTATTCGAGGAAAAAAGCGAAAGAAATTCTGAAAATTGTTTACTTCTTTATCAAAGCACGAATGAAAACTATCTTAAGAATTTAAAAAACTTCTATAGTTAAAATTACAGTTGTTGACAGTTGTGACAACTATTTAAAACTGAACTGCGCAGCTGTATGTGGTGTGGGCAAAGTGCCGTGAGGAATAATTTTTCTCACAGTATGAGCAAAACATAGTTTTGAAAGTAAGTAAGCTATGAGATATGGGCTACTTTTCATAACAGTTGTAGAAAAACATGTAAGAAATCATTTTTCGATATTAATCTCAAAACCGTCCTGTAATATTCCAACTTAAAATGTGGTGGATTTATGTATCTGTTCATTTTTTTCAAATTTAAAACAAATCTGTAACTTCCATAAGACTTTTTAATTATTGGTGCTTGCACCGATTTTTAATAAATCTCTTATAGAACTAATGTAGTTCGGCATTTCTATCGAATTAATATTTACAGAAGGTACACTTTTTTGACTAGGTTTTCTTATAAAACGGAATTTCAGCACCACCAACCCAATTCAGGATGAAATAATTGTTTGTAACAGTTTTCCATTGTTCTAAGTATAAATTGAGAGAGCCGGCATAATTTTGTGGGGGATGAAGAGCTGGACAGTTCTTCGCCACTCCGTCCACCTTTCTTTTCCCATCCTTTTTTGTGGGTAGACCGTCCGTCTCACAATTAATGCACCATGCAATTATTTCGCTTCTCCAATATTATCTTCTGTTACTACGGGTGCAACCGATTCCTGTTGGTAAATGTGCTCATTGGTCCCGTCCTGGGTACCGACATCTCTCAAGGGGTCTTCTTCATCAGGAATCTCAGATATCTCCTCAAGATCGCTCTCCCCAAGAATTTCTTTGACAACAAATTTTGTTGTTGTTAATAATAACCTTGTCCAGAATCGCTAATGTAATAAAGTAGTTTGACTCCCTTTAATCGGTAGTGTGCCAACCTAGGTAACGTTTGTTATCTTATTATACAGATTTTGTGATCTTAATCACTTATGAGTAACGTGTGTTTTAGTCTGAATTGTTTCTTTTTGGGACCCTTGGTATTACGTTATCTGTTAACCTAGGTAACGTGTGTGACCCTCAGCATCCAATTGCTGCTTCAATCTCTTTATTATTGTATCGTTAGGTTTACTCGTTGATTGTCTTTTTGGCATTTTTCACTTCAACTTTTTCACTACCCACATCACAATTACTATACCGTTTACTTTGAGGTACGAAAATGGAATGATTTATTGGGCAGATTGGTGATACAGTGTGACCCATTTAAGATGGAAGCACCCTTATAAAACTTACATTTTTCAACCGATTGGAATGATTTTTGTTTCGTTAGGTAGACATCCAAGAAGTCTACTAGGACACCAAATTTCATGAATAAATCTCCATTTCCAGGGCCAAATAATTTTATTTTTCAATGTAAAAAATCTAGAAAAATTACTAGCGATTTTTCAGAAAAAATCTGACTACACCACTGGATTAGATACATTTTCAAATGGTTTATATGTAAATTACGTTGAAATGCGACAATGATTAAAAAAGTTATAAGGGAATGAAATTTGAAAAATGTCAAATGTCATTTCCTTATAACTTTTTTATTGATTGACGCATTTCAACGTAATTTACATATAAATCGTTTGAAAATGGTGCGAATCCAATGGTGTAGTCAGATTTTTTCTAAAAAATCGCTAGAAATTTTTTTAGATTTTTGACCTTGAAAAATAAGATTAGTTGGCCCTGGAAATGGAGATTTATTTATGAAATTTAGTGCCCTAGTAGACTTTTTTAATGTCTACCTAACGAAACAAAAATTATTCCAATCGGTTGAAAAATGTAAGTTTTATAATGGTGCTTCCATCTTAAATGGGTCACACTGTATAAGAGAGGTCCAATGCGTTGACTCACCTTCGTTAATGAGTTGTCTTTCAAAGGCATGCCGTTATTTTGGGGTGTATATCGTAGAACACGCGATGGAAAATGCATTTCATCGAGACTAACAAAAAATCGCACTGGTACAAGCAAAGGAAGGAATTTTATTTTTTAAATCGAAAACCGTTTGTCGGATGAAATAAGAGCAGCAGACAATTTTCAAGAGAAGATAGAGGAAATTATAAAAATTATTTGTTTGAAAAAAAAAAAAAAAACAGTGGCGTATCATTATTTTGCTAAAAAATATGACAGGGCATGTTAACAGGGACGCCACTGATGAAAATTAAGAAAACCTTTATCGCGAAAAAAATTATTTTCATGCGTACTTTTGCATGTACCAAAATTGAAAAATAGAACCACAACAATTTTAGAGATATTGGGAATGAAGTGGTCTTATAGAAAATCTGCTCTAAACACAGGTTGTGAATCTGTGAGTAATCTGTAATTTACCGCCGTATATATGCGTTTTATAGATATGTGAGTAGAAAAAAGTTTCTGTGTTGATTAGTTATTTTGTATAAAATTTTAAACTGTTTTAACCCAATAAATCTTCCAAGATTTATAAAATACTGTTCTGAAACTGACGCAACCGATGATCTATCAACTATTTAAAATGACTCAACGAACACCGCCTTCTTTTTTGCAATTGATCAGTGGGACGTGAACATCTATTAGTTCAAGCATGAAACGAATTTGATCTGAATCATTACAACAATGGCATTATGTGGCTCAATTCATTCATGTGCATAAGAGTGGGTATTCATCAAGTTATTTCTTGGTTGTCACAAACCAAATTCCATAACTACAGATGATTTCTACATGAATGCAGGTTGCATGATTATACGTAATATATTGTTAAGAAAATGAAATGAATTGATTTCCTGATTATTAGTGATAACAAACTATAATGTGCGATGACCAGCATACTTACTATTACTCTAACTATCCATAGCCAAATCCGCAAAAGGGTAGAATAATATTGTCATATTAATAACTGAAAATATATGCTTACCCTCAAATCGTCCCAAGCTACAACATGGTCTTTTTGTACCGATTCAGTACTGATTCTAGCTGGGGACAGTACTGATTTTTTGTTAGGATAACGAATAAATTAAAGAAATACTCCCAAAATAAGCATAACATATTTATCAATACATAAGACATGGAGTCAACTGAAAAGGATAACTGTTCCATTCGTCGTAGCGTTATAGCTATACAGAGTGGGCCATTGAAAACGAAACAGCGGCTCTGTAGGTCGGCAGAACCGAGTTATATAAAAACGCTCGGACACGTCAACAACATTTTCGAGGGGGACATCGTTCACGATGAAATTCACCCGAAATACATTCCATCCCTCGGAGCTGTGACCGCCACCCCTAAATTTTTAAATGGCAACATATGACAAGTGATACCTCATTTGAAAGGTATTTTCCTTCTTAATATCAAACAACAAAAATAAATTAATTCTATCGATTCGTTTCCGAGATATAGGAACTTGAAGTTGGAAAATCACGTTTTTTATTTTTCACAGCTCCGAGGGATGGAATGTATTTCGGGTGAATTTCATCGCGAACGATGTCCCCCTCGAAAATGTGGTTGACGTGTCCGAGCGTTTTTATATAACTCGGTTCTGTCGACCTACAGAGCCGCTGTTTCGTTTTCAATGGCTCACTCTGTATAATGAGTTGCGAAAAGAGTGCGAACTAAGCAAGGAACACAAAATTGGCAAATGATGCAAAAAACAAAAACTCCTACAAAAACTTTGAAGATACGAAAAAGAAATTAAAATAGATTCACGATGAAGCAGAAGCTAGCAGTATTGCCAGTACCTACTAGTCTATACTAGAGAATGTATTCATTCCGAAAACTAGTACTTGCATTGCTCTTAGAGAAGAAAAGCTGGATGCCTCTGGTATTTATTCAGACAATTCACATAATCTTACTTTGGAATATATGAATGATTATTTTCATTGTTTTAAATGATTTATTTTCACTTTCAGGATATAATAAGTATCTATCTAATATTATAGTCTGAGTGCCCATCGGCAAAAATTTTACTAATAGATATAGATACTCTCTCCAAACTTTCTAACCATCTGTAGTTTCGTACCGTAGTTAGGGAACACGAGGGCAACACATGAAAAAAAAATTTTTTTTTGAAAAAACGCCCCCAAATACAAAAAAAAATCACAGAGATAAACGGAGGCAGACTTCGTCCAAAGAATCTATATAGAAAGGTGGAACTCTAACTATTAATATTTTGTGTCGAGGAGTGGAATATCACTTTTGAGAAAATTGAATTATGTAACTGGAGGTATGTTTTCGTTTCTTCTCATTTTAGTATTAATATAAAAAAACAGTTTTTTAACATAGAAGAAAAAATCAGACAAGATGCATGACACGTACATTTAACAGTATTCGCTCTATAAACATCCATATTTATGCAAAAATCTGCTGGTTTAATTTTTTTGTAATGAACTGAATTCACAATATGATGACTGTGAAGGATATTTTTATTACTATTGAATCCAAAAGAAGTTATAACCCAAATTTTCATCAATCTCTACACACTAACTATGGACATACCAATTATGTGATGGTCTAGTTCTTCAGACTGTCATCAACCATTAGAATTTTTGATAAGATTTTACTACTTTCATTAAAATGATTGATTCTCATTCTGGATAAAGCATTTTTATGGATTTTACTTAGTCTATAAATTACTTCAAATTGATATTCTTCTAATTTTTCCTGATAATTTTCTTTAGAATTTATTTTTACTTCTAGCTGTTGTTCTACAAGTGTTTTTCTTGCTGAATATAATGGGAAGTTTTGATAATTTAATATTAACACTATATTATCAATATCTACTATTCGTTAAATCGTTTCAAAAAGTCGGTACCTAAAATTCCGTCAAATTCAATATCTAAATCGTGTATGTACATGATTCTCTTACCATAACTTTTCTATCAGTAACTCCTGTAACTGGTTTAATTTCTTAAAAAATCTTTGAGTATAATTTTCAGCTGGTTTCCTTTTAAAAATTGAGATACCTGCGCCTGTGTCGATTAGTATTCTAAAATTAGCTGGACTAATTAAATAATATAAATCACTTGAAACACTGTAATGGTATTCTAATCTGTCTATTTCATTTCAATTTTTTCTCTTCGAGAGAATTCTGCTTTTTTCCACTCTCTCTAGACTTCTTTTTTTCTTCTAAGTTAGAATTTTGTTGATTTTTGTTTGATCCAATAATTAATTTTTCTTTGTTGTTGGCCACCCAACTGATGAAGCTGTTTAGTATTCTACATAATCCATCATAATAGTCATAAATCATAATTCTTACCTGAATCCAAGTTGAAATTCTCACATGATAAAGTCTTCATTTTTAGTTTGAATAACAAATTCAAAACCTCCGTCAATTTATAAAACAGTATTGAGACATTTCCAGATGGTGACCTTAAAATATTTGAGAAAGTAGTCGTAGCATTATTTCTCTCGATTCAAAATCTTGTCCTGTGGCAAAATTAACCGACCCTTTTTATGCATTTTGTGCTCATTCGTGAGTTTTTGACGTATCTATCGATAAATGAAATACTAAAATCGACAATGTCGAAGTAGCCTTCCCTCCAAATATTTCCACCATGTGGAAAATATGAGGCGAGCATCTGACAGAAAACAACTACTTCCCTGGCTAATACCACGACGAAGATTGAATTATATCTGACAAACTACCGAGGATTGCTTATTGGTTTCACCAGGGGTGGTGCTGCGACTGACTTTTACTATAAGTCACTGCTTCATTTGTGAGGAAATATTAGTTGTACAGTGAATTATAATTCACTGAGCTGGGGCAGGACGACTCTAATGTTGTCCGACTTACCCTGTCACTTCCATTTGCCCAAGAGGCAAAATACTTAGGAGTCATCTTCGACCATAAGTGGACCTGGAATCAACACCTACAAAAAACCATAGAAAAAAGTACTGTAGCCTTCAATCTGTGCAGGAGAATGTGCAGAAAAAATTGGGGGCTACAACCAAAAATTACTAGATGGCTTTACGCCAAAGTTATCAGACCCATGATAACGTATGGGTCGGTAGTATGGTGGCCAAAGACCAATCAGGCAGGAGTGGTTCGACGGCTTGGAGGACTATAAAGACAAGCATGTCTGAGTGCCACCGGGGCCATGAGAACCACCCCAACAGCCGCCTTAGAGGTCTTGCTCAACCTACCTCCACTACACATATACATCCAAGCCGAAGCCAGGTCTGTCACGAGCAGGTTGCTTAGAGGACAAGCACCCATTAGCAATATGCACGGGAGAGACTACAATATGAAGAGTTGGATAACGACCCGGTTACAAGAATGCCATCAGATGGCATCCTTCCCAGATATAGCTTAGACAAAACTTTCAAGACAAGTATAACGGACAGGGATGCGTGAAAGGAGGGGCCTCCCATCAATGCGGAAATCGCTGTCTACACTGACGGCTTCAAAACGGATGAAGGTGCAGGAGCCGGCATTTACGGAACCAAGCCGAAGATGAAAATCTCACTGAGCTTGGGCAAACATGCGACGATATTTCAAGCGGAAATCGGTGCAATACACCATTGTACACAAGAGCTAATAAGGCACGATTTTTCACGAAAAAACATTGCCATATACTCAGATAGCCAAGCTGCGATAAAAGCAGTCAACTCAATGCAAGTTACCTCAAAACTTGTTTGGGACTGCATAGAAGCCCTAAAAGAGCTGGGCAGTCAGAACAGACTGACACTAGCCTGGGTACCAGCACACACAGGTTATAGAGGCAATGAAGAGGCCGATACACTAGCCCGAGAAGGAGCAAGTAAAACCCTGAATGGCCCAGAACCGTATTGCGGTATAGCAAAAGCTGTACTAAAAACAAACACCAAATCATGGATTCAACAGAAGTCTCAAGAATGGTGGAACAATGCACCAGGGATGAGACAGGCAAAAGAGTTTATCAAACAACAATCAGAACACATACTATGCCACTGCGAGGGCTTGTCAAGGCAAAGATTTCTAACGCTGGGAGAAGAAAAACCAAGAGCTCCCAGATTCATGGGAGTTCTAAAAACTAGCCTGTGGAGTCTCGTAAAGAAGACAGGGCTAGACAAAGAACTCTAAATGATCTCGAGGACAAACACAATAGATCTGAAAAGGTCGCGGTGTAGAGGCTTGTAGCACGAAAGTCCCTAATATATAATCTATAATAATCTACCCTGTCACTGACGAGCGGCAAGAACCGCAAAACGCGTTTGTAGGTGGTCTTCCCCAGCCAAATGAAGGATAATTTGTTGTATAATTACAATAAGCAATTGCAACTGGGTCTTCTTGGAAGAACGTTGCACACATATCTGTCAGATATAATTCAATGTCCGTCATGGTATTAGCCAGGGAAGTAGTTGTTTTCTGTCAAATGTTCGCCTCATATTTTCCACATTGGCAGAAATTCTTGAGGAAGGGTATCTATCGATTCTGAAAATTTTACAATTCTTCGTAAAAAATACGGATGTGTTTCTATGAGTCACAATGTATTACTTGGCATATTACCAAGTTTCTCAACTGAATTATTAGGCTGACACTGCTATTATTTATACTCCAGAAACCCACAATAAAAAAATGCAAAAGAAAAGATATTACTTTCGTACGCAGTCTCCTCGTTCTATAGCGGGCGAGTCCCACAGTAGACTGATTATTCGAAAAGTTGCGTGTTATGTGTAATATGACCAGTAATCTCTATACCGTACGTTAGAAAAGTTCACTGAATTCGCAGTACCTATATTCGGTGTTTGTTGTGGTGTTCGAACGAGGAGCGTAAGTGATAATACGATCAAAAGTGATCGTTAACCTAGGTAAGGGATTAGTCAATGAATCATAAGAAAATATCGAGAACATGCAAGATAATACCTACTTCCACAAAGCAATCCGTTGCTAAAAGTTCAGATGGTTTTAACCATCATTTTTGAGCAGGTGGCTTCTAACGGCATTGCTTATCAGTTTGTCATTCATTATTCAAAGAATAAAAAACGTGTTGTGTACAAATACAGACTGACACATTTAAAATGGAAGAACACTTATCAAACAAATATTTTTCAACTGATATTATGATTTTTTTTCATTAGGTAGACTACAAAAAAGTCCATTGGGATACCAAATTTCATGAATGAGTATTCAGGTTTAGGGCCAACTATTCTCATTTTTCGAGTTCAAAAATTTGAAAAAAATATAATTTTTTTTCAAGTTTTTATAAGTTTTATTTTATTATGTTATAATTTTTTTATTAATCAAAACAGATTTTGAAGAAATTCTGATCATATATATTTTGAAACATCCCAAATCCAGTCAGTCCAGTAGTCAGAATTTTGATAAAAGTTCTGAAATTGAAGTGGTGGGTTGATTAAAAGCCATAATTTTCAAATTTTATTCCCATAAAACTTTTTAATTGATGGATACATCCTTGCAATATTTTCACATTAACTGTTTGAAAATGTCGTGAATCCAGTGGTGTAGTCAGTTTTTTTCTAAAAATGATAATAATTTGTTTGGATTTTTTACCTTGAAAAATAACAATAGTTTGCTCTGAATATGAATACCCATTCATGAAATTTCGTGTCCTAGTGGAATTTTTTAATATCTTCCTAATGGAAACCAAGATATATCTAGCTGAGGAATCCAAACTTTAGTACGAAAAAGTTGTCAAGAATTCCTACTGAAAATGTAACCGTCCAAAGGTGCTGATCACCCATCCAACCAATAATTTTTTCAAAATATTTTGTGATTATATATTCTGATTCACAAAAAATCTTTAAAAGAAGAAAGTTCTAAAACCAGTTTGCAGCGCCATCTATCTAGTCCAGTTGTGAATCTAAATCATCCCCGACTCAAAATCCAGCCGTTTCGGAAGTTTCGCGGTGTTTCCATATCAGAAACACATTGTACTTGATTTCTTTTTCAAATTTAATTTACTTTTCAGTTAATATTATGTAAACACTATGATGAAGCCGTGTTTGTACAGTTTTTAAACATATAATTTATTATTATTATAATATTATTATCATAGTAGCATTTTCATCCAGTTCTGATGCAGTTAGTTTACAGTCGACTGAACCGACAAACATTATTGATATACATTTTTTATTATTATAGAATTCTTGTATTGGGTCTAATGAATAAACCTTAAGCAATTGCTTTTACTCCGATTTCTTGAAACAGACCTATCCATTTTATTAATTAATGAGAGAGACAAACTTATAGTAAAAGTTTTTGCTAGCTTTTATTCATAACACCCCTTGTCATTGGTCTTTGCGATATGTTCGCCAAATTTTAAATTATTCGGATGGCTGGAAAATTGAATTTAAAGATTCTATTACAGAGTCATAAATACAAGTCAAGTTAATAGAAAGCGTGTAAAATATACAAATAAAAACTCTGATTACAACAACTATTGGTAAATATATCGAGAACAAATAACTTTCTGAGATAATACAAAACAGTATAGAGTTTCGTGAAATGAAAATGTAGAACCATAAACAAGAAACTCATGTTTACCAATATTCAAATAATATTACGATTCTATTGAGATTATCGAAGTGATTTACCCAAAAAACTATTTTTCTATAAGCCACTTCTGGGAGATCCAAATGGCACGCAGTTTATCAAAAAATATAAAACTCGCACATTTTTATGATTACCTCATGGCAAATTGATCACGTTTATTTGATATTTGATAAAAGTAACAAACGTAAAACCCACTTCAACCATCAAGACTGATATTCAAATAGATAATGTATCTGATGAATGATATAAACGAAGTTATTTACATATAACGACCTAGTAAGGAAATTTAGATCGATGAGAGTTACAGTACATAATCATATGCTTAATATCCAGAAACAAACTGAATCAGCTTCTTAAAATGTGCGAGGAAGACAAATGTAGTAGATGAGTCAGGTGGTGTTGATCTAGCAAACAAACAATAACATTTGAATCTGACATTGACACCTGTAAAAATAAGTCCTTTATGGACGGAATGATGAAGTCCTTGGAGCAACCCTACAGAAGCTATCGCAGAAGTTGGGATAAATTAAGACACCGTGATGGTTTTATACGTTTAGTTTAAACTTACTTTAACGGCATCACTTAATGACTGCCATTCACTTTCTAAACTATTGGTAAATCCATTTTCAGTTTAAGTGGAACCTATAAACGCGGCCCTGAAGAGCAAACCCAGCAGAACACCTTCAGGGGCAGACTGGACGTCCTCTTTGGGAACTTGCCTGGGCGATCTGTAACGCTCCACCTCTTCCGACTTGAAGTGGATCCCTGGATGCTGTGATATTTTTGAAAGTGTGTTTTTATTCAGTGCCTTTAATTCGCCATGTATATGCACTGAATTATACTGAGTTATCCATTGAATACACTGTTGTTACTGGTGTTGTTGTGGTGGTTGTTGGTGGTGTTGCTTAGAGAGCAAAGCAATCTTGAGCTCGCTTATAGTTTGAATGGGTGACTGGCATACATAATTAAACGAGCTATATTTTATTCATATATCGACATCCATTCAGAGTACGTAATTTTCCACAAATCTATAAAGTGGAAAAACTTAGAATTAATAATTTTAGCACCACCTGCATGCATTCAGTATTATCCGTGATACCTATAATGTTTGGGTGCTTGTTTAGATGGCCGTGATCCGTCAGTCCACTATTTTGATTTTTTTTCTGCTCATTGACACCAGAGTTTTGGTATGCCTAGTAGAACGAAATTCAATGTAGAGTTTCGACTGTCTCATCCTTGGGGCCTCTTTCCCTGCACTTTCACTTACAGGATTTCCTTCATGGTTGAGAATCTTCATGATCTAGAACCTCCTAGGATTGGTTCTGGTTTTATCGTTGAGCTTTTCATATTGTCTGACCAAATAATCGACATGTTCGTTTCCGGGCACTCCGGTATGACCAAGGACATAGTAGCTTTATCTTATTGTACCTTTGCACCTTTGTACCTTTGCAGATCATCAATGCATTCAGACACCAGCAGCGAAGTGACTCTGTATCACGTGAGTGCCTTGATCGCCGCTTGGCTGTCAGTCTATATCGTGAGTTGCTGGCCATGGTAGTATCTGTTGATATCTTCTCTTACACAGGCGAGTATGGGCAGTGTGGCACAAACTTCTGCACATTCAGTGCCCGCCAAAAGTCTCCGCCCATCTCGCTGTAACTGATGAACCAGAAGGAGACTTCGAACAAAATGAGAACGAGATGATTGAATACAGTATTTTTTTATTATAAATAAATATTCGAATTCTAAATACGGTCCTCGAGGCGGATGGTAGGTACCATTCAAAAAATCTCAATAGGATACGAGGTTGCTTTGCTCATTAATGAGAAGATATGTTCATTACGTACCTATTCTATACTCTAGAAATTTTCTAAATCCAACTGGTCGGTCGTTTTGAATTGATTGAAATGAAAAAGTGAAAACCACTATAAAATATGTAATTTGGTTTGATACTTCACGAAAGTAATCACAAATCTTCACATTGGACTTCTTGGCAATAGTCTATTGAAAAACTCTTCACGCACAAAAGTCTCAAAACTGGTAATCGAGTAGGCAACTCAGTTTGCCAACGACGTCAAGCAGAAAACTATTTGCAAGAACTTCTCATTCATATTGTTATAATTATTTCAGGGTGGATGAGATTTTACAGCATATCGTGATACAACTGTCCCATCAAGTTTTGCTCATGAAAACTGGGGGCCGATTCTCGAGATCGATCTTTCCCAGAGCTACACGTTTCCTTCTCACTTTTCGTTCACGAACGTGTACGCTCCGGAGAACGATCGACCTCCAGAATTGACCCCCTGGTCCTATGATATGATTCCCTAGATTTTCCGTCCAAACATTCACCTATTGTTTTGACTGTTCACATTTCCATTTCAATAAAGCAAACATTCGTCACTGAAGCAAATGTGAGTGATTTAATTAAATATTACTTTGATATGGAGTTACGACAAAACAAAAATTCGAAAAAAAAACCTTTGAAAATGATGAACTTATACAGAAATAATAGTTTATCCAACGGAGGCGATCCATAACATACAGTGGAGGTGAGATGATACTGGGTATATGTCTGCTGCTGATGTAAGTCTTCTGACTACATCTCGTCATGTGCTGATGTGTGTCCTCTGACTACACACACACAAAGTTAATAAAGATTTTATTTGGTGGAGTTCGACTGTAAGTTTTTTACGTACCCAGTAGAAATAATAGTTATTTATGGTACTAGTGTGTTATGTTGAAAATAAGTCACGCGAGAAAGATTTATACCACGAGGCCGTCAGGCCGAGCGGTATAAATTCTAAAGTGACTTAGGAAACATAACACATGAGTGGCATACAATGTTTTATCCAACACATGACAGTTATGACCCATTATTAATGTCATTTTAGACACTCACTAGTGAATTATGGATTATAACTCACTATAGTGTGTTATTTGATAGTTTACTTCTATAAAATGACATTAATAATGACAGTCATAACTGTCATGTGTTGGATAAAAACATTTCTCTGATAAAAGAGATGCCCACACATTTACTGAAAATACTGTATAATTTTATAGACACAAATGGATATACCTCAAGTGTCTTCAGAATAATTCAACTGTTTTCCAGGAAGTAGTTTGGCTTTTACTAGAAATTATGGGTCTTCTTGGAAGTTGAAACGATTTGGATTATGTATAAGTGGATGTATACATGGATTTTTTCGTCGAATAGTGTAGCTTGAAGCTAAAAATAACAGCAATGACGCATAAGCCATAAGTTATTGATGGCTAGGTACTACCTTCATAGAAACAGTAAAACCCGAGGGGGAAACCGCAGACGAAATTGTGTACACTAATTCCTATAAACCCTATCGTGTCTTAGTGTTAGGTTGTCTGTCAAGTACAATTTTGAAGACCTTTTTTTCAACAATTATGATTTCCTCCAATGATACGAAAGCGATACCCAATAATACGTCGCTGTTCCCGCAAGGTATACCAAATGGGATGGATGTTCACAATGCGCTTCTCATTTCGGTTGATCTGATTCTAATGTGAATGACAATTTTTAAGTGGATTAGAATTTCTATCTCATGTCTTAAAGGTGCAGAAGTGATTCGCATTAGTTTAAATAAAAGTAGCTAATGTGGATATCAGTTTGTAAATCTTTCTAAACAATCATACTTGAAACAAACATTTCTGTCTTCTAGAAACTCATCTTTATGGAATCTCAGCTTTATGTCTCGAAGTAAACCTTTTCCAGATATCTTGAGTTTCGTCTAGCACTGATAGTTGCGATTATATGAAAGTGTTTTGACAAATGAGATTTGCTTTGTGGCATTGATGCAGATCTGCAGATGCAGTTCAAATTTTCAATTTTTTGAGTATCACATTATTAATATTGGATTAGAGAGAAACAAGATGTCCTACAATACCAGGACCATGCTTATTGCCATAATCCTAATGTATAGGATTGCATAATCCTATTGTATAGGATTATGGCAATAAGCATGGTCCTGGTATTGTAGGACATCTTGTTTCTCTCTTGACAAGTTTATTATGAACAATGCAATGCAGATTTCTTTAATTAATATTGGATTGTTTACCAATCATTTTCAAATTCATGAAATATTATCAAAATTCAACACAAAAATTTCTTAATATTCAGGCTTCATTTAACAACTTTAGAGTACCAGAAAGTGCCATATATTCAAGTTATCTGACCTTTGTTTACTAAAGTAAACTTCATCTTTTCAGTAAACATGAAACTTTTATGAAATATTTGAAAAGTACTGTTGGTGCAGATAATTGAAACCTTTTTCAGAAACATTTCTGAAACATTCCAAGACAGGTTATTATGATATATCCAGAAACATTTCATATTAATATAAATTTTGAATGGTTGAAACATTTCAAAGTACCTCCAACTGAGAATAATCGAAATGTTAAGGTAGCAAGATGTCTCAAAATGATTCAAAGCTATCAAAACGTATCAAGTTGTTTCTTAAATCACTCCATTTGAAAACATTTCAAAATCTCAATTGTCAATAAATGAAACATCACAAAAGAAATTTAGTTTGATATATTTATAAACATTTTATATTTTACCTAAACTGTATTAACTGATTGGAACAATTCAAATTATTAATATTCAGTAAGACTTCATAAACGTTTCAGAAATTTTGAATCAACTTTTTTGTAATCATTTTAAATGAACAAAATGAGTGGTGGATATTATAAACATTTCAAAATAACTCTTTTACATATATGAAAATATACATATGTGTATGAAACAAAATCTTACCAATTAATAATAAACAAAATATTTTAAAACAGCAAAAACTGACTAACTGAAATAATTTAAAATATTTCTGTTTGTACTCCAAATGATGTAGGTACGCACAAAAATTGACACCTATATGTACTTGCTAGTTATATAATTTTCACACTCCATTTTATAATGTCAACCATTGATATATTCAATAACCATTTGAGTGATAGATATCCCTATAATTGATCGATTTCAAGACAACTTCAATTGCGAAAGATCGAAACATTTTTTTATCATCATGACGAATGAATTCATCTAATTAGGGAGTCGCGGAACCAAACCAAGTAAATAGCCAGACAGAGACGTGATGATGTGAATTGTAACGATTAGGACTAAGAACTTTCGAATGATTTCTGTAATATCCGTGTAATATTCGAGTAATACCTTCTTTTCCCGACTAATACCCAATAATTTTCAACTAATTCCTCTAATACCCGAGTAATACCGAGTTATACATCAGTAATACCTGAAATACCCAATTATTTTCAAGTAATGCCTCTAATACTGACTAATACCCAATGCATGTACACCAAAATTCCACAGCGGTTTCCCCCTCGGTAAAACTCCTGGCGGGTTTTTCATAATAATTAAGGGCCGATTTGGGAACAAAAATCGGTATTATTGAACAAATTCATACATATTAAAAAAACTGTCTTGACGGAATGTACAGTTTAGCACCAGTCCTGACAATCAACGAATTGAAGCTTGATGGCCTGTTTTGGGAAAGTATTGGGTTTTTATTTCAACATTTGAAAGATTGCTTCCTGAACATATATTGAGTATATATAATCTTTGAACAAAAATAATAAGAAAATAAACTTGAATAATTTCTTTAGGAACAAACTTTTATTCAAAAACTATTGAATTAGAAAGTAAAAAATAATATTTAGTGTATGACAACAAAAAACTTTTGAAAATTCAAAAGTTTGAGGCTTCACTTAAAGTATAATGCTTTTTCACGCCTCAAACTTCTTTTCAAATATAAAGACATGTCACGCGTTAAGCTTTCAAGAAGTGTTTTGTTTTCCTACACTAAATATAATTTTTCACTTTTTAGTTCAATAGTGTATAAAAAAATAAAAGTTTGTTTTGAAATTGATTTTTCACTTTTATTTTATTTATTATATTTATTTTTAGCGTTAGAATCCAGGGGTTCGTACGATAGTGACATGCGTATGTTTGATATTCCTTATGCTACGCCGTACGCTACCTTATGGACATATACAGGTCAAACTATGAAAATTATTTGACTGCCCGACGCCGTCGTTTCTCATAATTTTTACGAATTTTTCCAATTAAAATAACTCCGAACTCGTAAGCGTTCTCTATCTGGCTGTCATCAGAGGGAAGGAGATTTTTTTTTGTTAATTCATACTGTGGTCCCAAATCTTTTAAAATGTTTATGGATTTTTCCCATTTAAATTTTGTAAGTTTCCGTAATTTTTTTCGAGTATAAGGGGAATTTGATCTGCACGATCGACATTTTTTGGCCGTTATTTTCGACGTCTGAAATTGTCGGATATTTTTCCGAATTCCTACGCGCTTTCTATTTCACTATTTCTACGGGTTCTTCCGATTTTATTTCCACGAATTTTCGCAATATTTTCTTAAAAAAGATGTGGTCAGAGCCACCCGACCGACATGGTTTTTTGCCGAATTCCGATGCGTTCTTTAATTGGCTTTCAAAAGGGTTTTTCACTATTTCTTCGGATTTTTTCGAGTTAATTTTTTTCACAATTTTTTTGAGGAGCCGTTAGTGGTGTTTGATTTTGAAACTGAATTATTCGCTGGTCCCATGTTTTTCATTATTTTAAAGGAATTTTCCTATTTAATTTTTGCGAGCCTTCGCAATTTTTTCGAACAAAATGTTGATCGGAGGACTCGGACCCCTTAAGGCCTCCGATTATCATTTTTTTGTTGTAGGTTTTGACGTATGAAACTCTCATTAATTTATCCGGATTCCTAAGCGTTATGTTTCCGGATTTTAGGGGTATAGTGTATATAGTAATTACATTATTCAATGATACCATGTTTTTGACTATATTTACAGATTCTTTCCTTTTATTTTCAAAAGTTTTCGCAAAGGGGATAGGGGTTACAATAATATTAACTTAAATCATTCGGTGGTCCCGTATTTCTCACTATTTTTACGGATTTTTTTCGGTTTTTCGGTTAGGGGAGTATCATTTTTTTTTAAATGAACACTCGATGGTTCCATGTTTATTTTTACGGATTGTTCCGATTTAATTGTAGTGATTTTTTCGCAATTTTTTTCAAAAACATAATTTTTTTCGCCTTGATTTTCAATTTCCGAAACCAGAATTTTTTCCGGATTTCTAGGCGTTCTCTATTTAGCCCTCGGGGAATTTTTTAAAAAAATTCTGTATTGTCATGGGCAAGTGCTTGAAAAATGAGTTGCAAGTTTTGAACCGGAAAGAAAGAAGGGCAGAACGACCGACAGACATAAGAACAGAGTAAGTTTAATGAAAGCTTGTATAAATAGTGAATAACAGAGCGTGGTGGAAATTGCGATGTGGTCAGCAAAATGTTTTCACTAAATGAAATTTCAAGTTTTCTGCCAACAGTGCATACGCAACGTTTGGGTCTTTTGAATAATAAAGAATGAGTTCCTAGAAGTGAAGAAAGATGAAAGATACTATAAACACTCAGTATCGGTGGCGGATATAACTTAGGAAAAGTCGTCTGCATACCCTATATAGTCTTTATTGCATGGTATCATACGTCAAACGATAAGGGTTGCGTCTTCCCTAGCTCGCACAAGTCTCTCGAACACATATGAGGGTTGCTCGTAAGGGGGCAGCCGGTTGATGGAAATTACAACAACAAAAACAATTGCTAACTATCGAATCCAAGTGGTTTACCTACAAGATGAAGAGAATCGGAACCAATATCGAACCTCGAGGAACACCTATTTCAAGTTTCCTGCTAAGCGAATTGTATTGTTTTCATTTTATTTCTAGGTTATTTACGAATAGATTATAAAATACTGCTTCCTAGGTAGACATTTTTTCAGTAATTTCTTTCATTTATTTATTTTTTTGTATGAAAGTGTGAAATACTGATGCATTTCATGAAATGCAAGGACCGCCTGCGGGCCTTCGAGCCCTACGTTCAGCGAGATAAGCATACTGGTGAGTCCGCCAAAGCATTTTCTTCTGTCTATCGTTGTTGATTGTGACTTCACCGATGAGAGCATGTGCTGATCTAACATTTATATCAAATCACCATAAAATTTCCTAATTATTGTCGACTTTCCAAGTGGAATCGAATGCCGAGTTAATGAATTGTTCAAAGAAACCTTGAAAATAATGTATGTATATTAATGAGCGTTTGCAGAAACCAGACCCACCTTAAATTTGTCATTTTGTTTACCATAAATATTATATGAGTTTGTAATTGACAACACGCTTGAAAGGCAAATCGTAGAAATTTCGAAAAATTGCTTTTTGCATCTACTCCAAATAATACCTAAAACTCTCACTCGACAACAGAGCCCGGTTGGATTGAGAGTGTTGCTTAATTTTAAATATCGAAAACTTTCATTCAAGTTCCAAAATGTTAGTTCAAGAAATGGATGCTACCCAAAACTACTAGTACTAGTAGGCTTCTAGCTCTTGAGAATGTTAACTTTGTTGGCGAAATATGTGTCGAGTGAAAGTGACGTAGTTTTGGTGTTTTGGGATCATCGACAAAAAAAAAGCATAGCTTGTCCTGTACGTATGTATACATATAGTAAGGTGGGGTGCGTGTCGCACCTATTAAAACAGGTTACCGGACATTCCACGACCTTACAGGTCGTCCGGATAGTACACGGGGTACAAGAGGCCTCTCACGCAGGAAAAAATACCGTCATGCTCTGCCTCGATATGCACAACGCTTTCGACTCCGTGTGGGTTAAAATTCTTACCTGGTGGGCAGGTCTTTTGCCGTGAGGGGGAACAACATGCACTTCGCAGAGTTTACCATCGATGCAGGTGTCCCGCAGGGGTCGAGTCTATCGCCACATTTGTACTATCTGCATACGTATGATTTTCCTCAGCACGAGAGCGTTAATACGGCTATATACGCGGATGATACCGCTATATATGCCCATTCATTCTCAAGCGTTGCTGCCGCTTATCGGATCCAAGTTCACTTGGATAGAAAAATCATACCGTATCTGGAGAGTAACAAAATTGTGGTGAACAAGACCAAGTGTGAGGTGATCAATTTCTCAAAGAAGTACAAATGGTCTGAAGTGTACCAGGGATGGGGAGTCAAAGACAAAGTCGTGGAGACCTCGATCTCTGTGAGATATCCGGGGGTACAATTGGACAAGCGTCTCATATTCCAAAACCATCTGAATCTTGCCATCCAGCGGGGACAAGCCGCGCTAAAGCGCGTATACCCGCTGGTGGCAAGAAAATCACGCTCAAGCTTGGAAAAAAAAATGCTTATTTATAAGCAGATTATAAGACCAGTAATGTTATACGCTTGTCCGATGTTGTACAGCCTAAAAGCTACACCTTCTAAAAGGTTAGATGTGCTAGATGTATCATTACGAATAGTATAATAGATACATTCTATAGGTGGCACTGCGTGAGTTAGCGGGCGTCGACTCAATCCCTATATTTGTAAAAACAATTATCATACAAGTTTTACAAGTTCCATCTTCCGAGGAGCCCTCTTATCAGGAACCTCACACGCCTTAGAGAGTATGATGGTGAGCCCCGCACACACTGGCTCATCTGTCAATCGCCGAATCTCTTTAGAGGAAGAAGGGAAGAACCGGTTCCATAGGGAACCATAATTAGTACTAAAACGCCCAATACCCTGTCCGATTTTCAGCCTTTTCCGGGGTTCAACATCTAACTAGTTCTCCATCATAACCTTTAAATAGGACTATCCACATTGGTTTAATCTACAATACATGTATGGGCAATGCAGGAGGCATGTGTTCTCTCAGCTCTACCTCCGTGATCAAATCGAATATCAGACTTATCGTTTACATCAGCGCGGGGATATCAGCGCCCTCTCGTGAGGACCCGAGGTACCCTTCGGCAGGGCGCCCTCCTGCTCTCCTGTTACAAGTGCAGGAGGGAAGCTATTTCTGCATTTTTTTTCCGTACTCCCTCTCACAACCAGGGTTGGGATTGTGCGAAGAGTTTGAAATGATATGTAGTTTTGCAAAGAAAAACATAATAGGTTGATAAAAAAAATGTTCCGTACACCTGAACTGGTTGCAAACTTGATTCGTGATATGAAATGATATATTCAATGCTACTCCAAGTTTGCAGAACTTTTGGATTTTCTCAACGAGTATACAGCAAAATTCAAGTTAATTGCTATTTTGACAATGCTGAAAACTTCGGAAGAGGTTGCAAACTGAGATTTATAGCTTTCTCGAAGTACCATTCACTTGACTAAGGTTTGAAAACTTTTCGAATTATAGTAAATTTTCGATTTTTCATGTCTATCTCTACTCCAAACGTTTCAACTGCAATTGCGGCAGTCATCTCCAGTGGTGTGGTCGAAGTACCCTTCTTGACGTATCAACTGAAACTGAAGCTCTCCTTACTGCAAGTCATTTATAATGCTGTTTTTGGCGCGCACTCTCTCTGAAGGTTTTGGAACCTTTCAGTGCTGTGCTCCGGATCTTTGATAGATATATCCTTGCTGTTGAAGCTCTTTTGGTTCTTGTGATTTCTAGCTAGCCTCTCTTATTTTTGAAAATAATCTCGTGTTCTCCGTTGAACAATGCATCTTCGGCGACTGCAGATTTTTCGATTTGTTTCAATCGACAACTTTGCGTATGCTTAACTAGGCTGGTACCAATGTAAACAAATGAATAAGTGAAAAAACCACTAGTATATTTGTCGCTGTAAAAGTTAAAGCTTACTTTTGCCGCTCTCAAAGTGACAATTGCACTGTGGCATATGCGATTTTTTATACATGAATTAAATAGCGGTGGCGCGGGTGGCCACTGGAGCGGTGACATTAAGATCCCTAAGTCTGGAAAAAGATGGAAGGATTGTTGTATAGTCCAGAAAATTTATATCAAACTATCTCAAATATTTCGATATTTTCTTCGTTGGTTTGAAGACGGTTTACTTCGGTCCACATATTCTTAAAGCTCTGTTCACTAGGGTGTTGATGCCGGTGCATTTCTGTTCTGGATGATGGTTGGATCCATTATGTAGATATAGATCCGTGTGTGTTTTCTTCCTGTACACCTTATGGCCTTTCTTGACTAATACTGCACTGGATTTTTGGGTGTTCACCACGGAATAAAAAGAAAACCTGCAAATCCCATTTATATATGTATTATAGTCACCAAACAAGGTAATCAACTAGGTCATTAGGTGTACAGGAAGAAAACGCTCACAGATCGCTACCTGTCATTAACACCCTAGTGAACAGAGCTTCGGAAATATGTTAACCAAAGCACATCGACGGAGAAATACAACACCTAAGAATTATTGTGTTACGAGCGAACGGCTACAACAAAAAAGACATAATTCGTGCTTTGCGTCCAAGCAAAAGAAAAGGAAACCAGTGAAGAGCAACCTTGAGGCATGGTGTATCTGCCATACATAAAAGCATTCACCAACCGAATTGGGAAGAGTTCGAAGATGGAGAAACAGTCGTCAAGCCAAGGAAAGAAAATCGGAACATCTGAGATCAGCAAAAGGCAGCAGAGATCCACTCAAATCAGCAGAAATTTACATTCCATGTAGATGAGGTAAGGTTTATATCGGACAATCGAAAAGGAGCATTGATACTCGCCTAGTCGAGCACAACCCAAGTTGACGATTGGGACAAATCGAGAGTCTGCAGTCGTCGAACATGCATTGTACACTGTATAAAACCTTCAGAAGATCTTTAACAAAAAGGAAGAGAGAACGTATCTACCAAAGATCTGGCATACAGCAGTAAAAGCCGCCAAAACGACCGAGAAGAACGCGCAAACCCACCATTACAGAGAGTGCGCTCCATCAAACCAGCATTATAAATGACGTACCAGAAACAAGAGCTTTAGTTCCAGCTGATACGTCAGGAAGAGTACTTCGACCACGCCACTGAAAATGACTGTCGCAGTTGTAGTTGAAACGTTTGGAGATTTTAACCAAAGAAGACCACGGCAAAACCTGGACACCACCTAGAAAGTGTTTGATTATACTTGAAAAGTCTGTTTACTAGTGGTTCTTTACCGGTTTTAAAAATAGGTACTATATGTTATTTACTGAGAATAGTTTTCGCGATCCTCACCTGCTTCTGTTTGAATGTTTCAATTTTTTCTAGGTGAAAATGAAGGAATGGATATGGCTCTTATTCATCCTCTGTGATTTGACATGTATTTATAGTATGCCAAAATGTTGCACTGGCAGGAATATTTTCAATGGAGATTGCGTAGATGGCGGTCCCATCAATATTAAGGAGTGTGGGATAAAAATATCTTTGGAGCTGAACGATAATACAACAACGTATACGATGGATAAAGAAAACAATCTGATTGAAAATGGTGTCATGATAGCTGAATCTCAATAGTAAGTGAACTTTCCGAAATGTCTGAAGATAGCAAAATATATATTAATATAACAAGTTGCAATATGAGCTATGGGCAAGTTTCTTGCACCAAGCGTGCATATTGAAAACGACCGTAGCGAGTAGAGCACCACGTCGTGAGCATACGATAGTATAGAAAACCCTCTTAAATTTTATTGATTATTCACATGAAATAAGCACCCCACCATCTACTTGCTTTGAAAATATCAAATGTGATCCTGAATATGCTTCGAGAAAGTCAATGAAAAAGCGAGAAGTTAATTCAGAAAACACGCGTTTTCTATAAATGATAAATTCAAAGTTAAAATCGATATTTTTTATAGCATATCATACCTAAAAATGAAGAAAAGTCCACAAATGCGCTGAGAAGTCAAAAGTAATTTCTTTAGAAGTGTAATGTAGGTTATGCTGTGAGTTACTGATTAAAAAGTTTGCCGCTTTCGTATTCGAACAAAACTTTGCCCGGCTAGCTTTTGAATCTGTAACTCACAGAATAACCTACATTATACGTCTAAAGAAATAATTTTTTACTTTTAAACGCATTCGAATGAAAGCTTGTATTTGAATTCTCTTCTTACTATTTTATCTTCTATTTTGTTGCTTTTCTCTGCCCAATGTTGGAAAACTGTTTTACATCTACTTTCTTTCTCCTTAGAACGCTGAGCTTTAGTATTGTTGATTGGTAGAATTTATCAGCGATATTTCATCATAGATTTCAACTTCGCCTTTCACGTCAACTATAGGATATAGCAGCCAATCCAAGTGATTTGTGATTCAATTCCTAATATGACAACTAAAGACCTATTATTATCATTATGACGATATGTGCTAGAGGTGTACTGCGCCAATATCAATTCATACATACATTTATTCAAGTCATTGATAGGCACCTCTAAGTGATATAACTTTGCTTTTTTCAGTTTCTGTTTAACAACTTTAGAAGAAGAATCCTCTGAACTGATTATCTCCTGCGTGAACGAAGAAGATATGGCAACTGAAGAAACCGAGCGCACGGTTAATGTAGGATTTCAATTGGTTTCTGTGTTCTTCATCATTTTGACAATATGGGTGTATTTAATTGTTCCACAGATGTTAGATTTACAGGTGAGCGATATGATATCGTCGGATAAGCATTATTATGAGAGTGTTCAGATTGGTTTTCTTTGGTCTCCAATGATCTCGACTACATCTAACTGTATCCAAGGGAGGGGGTTAATGGAGGTAACTACTCATCCTGAGTAATTATTATCGACGAATCTCAGAAGCTGAACCATTTTAACCTCACTTGGAAACAAACAAATTCAGTACTTCTGAATTATCACAAAATAGATCGACCTAGGACCTCAAAAAATGCTCATAGCACTATTTATGAGAGAAAACATATTGCCGCGTCTTAAGGAAATTCTAAAAAAATACCCTTTTCCCCAAGGACAGTTTGTGGAGACGCCTTTACATCTAAAGCAGTCATCTCCATTGGTATGTGTAATATTCTTGTTAGAATATTAATAAAAACGTATTTCGAAGTTTTATTTATTAATCAAAATCATAATCATTCATAGTGACAACATAAGTCCACTGAATACAATAAACATAGTTAAACATGTATAGGAAAATATTTAATTTCCTTCCCAATTCGAGAGTAACGTCATATCTAATAAAATATTATTTTGCACTATTTCTGAATTTAGCTTCCTTGCCTGGTAGTTGTCTTCTAGGAGGTTGGTTCATTTCACCTTCAATAATGCATTGAATTGATCTGTATTATCTTCTTCCTTATATATATTTTCTTCAATCCTTATTGCTTCATCTACTCTCTCATATTCATGAATATATTCATCATATGAATTTCTGACATCCGTTACAGGATTCATGTGATCAGATTTTAAAACTATCTTGAAGAGAGGAGGAATTTCTTGTTATTTGTTTATCTAGCTGTTACTGTCACTTTTTCAACAAAATTTGGTGAGGAGAATTTATTTGCACGTTTTTGTTCTGCAAATTACTTAATCTCCAATTTTAAAGTAATGTTTTTAGTATCAATGTAATCTCTCATCTGTATATGTTTTTTTACTTTTTCCATACACGAATTTTAAATTCTCAACTAAATCTAGGAAAGCAATTTCGGAAATCGGTTGAGATGTAATTCAAACGGTGATTTTTCTGTTATGGAATATGAAGTGGCTCTATAGTTCATTAACATTGAATCTTATTCATCTTCAATACTTTGGCCACTCATCACTGCACATTAAATTGCCTTCTTGGTTCTTCTGACCGTTCACTGTGCCATAGTCTATTTGCTTCAGACCAAAAATGGCTCACATGTTTGAATTCGAAATGATCCGCAAAATCAACTAACTTCCCAGTGAAAGGTGGTCTATTATCTGTTTTTATTCGATTGGAAATTCCAAATAAAATAGTTCATTAATAGTTTCAGAATCCATATACTCTTGGAATTTCATAGCAAACTTGTATCTTGAATATTCATCAACTATAACGTATATTAGGATAAGGTCCAGTGAAATCCATTGCATAATTTTCCTCACGATATGTAGGTGATTTTTTAATTAAATTTTTTTACCGATGCATTTTTCCATATATATATATAGGAGAGAGGTAGTCTTTGCTGACTCGTTAAGATCAAGCTAGGGAAACTTGTTGGGTAAGCAGCATGCAGGAAGTATACTCTTATAACACTTTATTCCAATATTTCGACAAGTATTATTGTCATCATCAGGGAAAGCTACAATAATGTTAAAACTATAGTGAAAACAATTGACAACTGTGGATTCTAAACTACTTACGTGTTGATGAGATTGATTGCAATAGATGATATAAAAAGACGTGTACAGTAATTAAACATATTAAAAAACAAGTTATGAGATAATCTTAAAGGTAATCGTCACACATTATTAAAAACTCAGTTATGCATAAAATCTAGTTCTATTCAATTTTATTCAAATGGATATCATACCGATGTCACACCGGTTGATCGGAAAGCGTGGAAAAGAAAGAAAATTTATTTGAGGTTATGTATACAAACTTCACTTTGTATACAAACTTCACTTTGTATACATAACCTCAAATAAATTTTCTTTCTTTTCCACGCTTTCCGATCAACCGGTGTGACATCGGTATGATATCCATTTGAATAAAATTGAATAGAACTAGATTTTATGCATAACTGAGTTTTTAATAATGTGTGACGATTACCTTTAAGATTATCTCATAACTTGTTTTTTAATATGTTTAATTACTGTACACGTCTTTTTATATCATCTATTGCAATCAATCTCATCAACACGTAAGTAGTTTAGAATCCACAGTTGTCAATTGTTTTCACTATAGTTTTAACATTATTGTAGCTTTCCCTGATGATGACAATAATACTTGTCGAAATATTGGAATAAAGTGTTATAAGAGTATACTTCCTGTATGCTGCTTACCCAACAAGTTTCCCTAGCTATATATATATATAATATATAATATAATATAATATAATATATATATATATATATATATATAATATATATATATATATATATATAATAATATAATATATATATATATATAATATATATATATATATATATATATATATATATATATATAAAAAATCTGTAACAACTTTACTGAAAATCACATTTTTTATTTTTTTAGGGTATATGTATAATCCATTCCATATCTGGGTTAGCCCTTGGATTTACAGTGCTTTCAGCAATCAATCTTACTGGCTACCTGAAACCTTTTCCTTGCCACCTGTTGGCTTATATGATGTACTTCTCTCTTTTCTATGCGTTCTTCTGGTTGAATGTCCTATGCTTCCACATCTGGAGACAAGTAATGTAAGTATACTTCTCATTTGAATAGATTACTATTCCAGCAAAAGTGATTGCTGGTATAATACTCCAATCACATTCACCATCCGGAATGGAAACTTTACTACAGAATCCGCAAAATAACTTTTTTATATTATCATCGTTTTTTGTACGATCTGTCAGTTGAACGCATAGTTAGAGTGTCCATCAGCAAAAAAATTACTGATAGATATTCTCTCCAAACTTTCTGTATGGCTTTTTTGGACCTAGTGTGCCATCGTTTTCCTTTGTGACACTTTTTGTTTCGGGGGCGTAAAAAAAAAAGATTTTTTTATGTGTTTCCCTCGTGTTTCCTAACTACGGTATGAAACTACAAAAGGTGATTCGTTAGGTCGTTTTAAGAAAAATACTAGGGAGACACATACAAAAAATCTGAATTTTTTTTTGGAAAAACTCCCCCGAAACAAAAAAAGTCTGAGAGGTGACAGACTACGTCCAAAGAAGCCATAGAGAAAGATTGGAGAGAGTATCTATCAGTAAATTGTTTGTCAATGGCACTCTAACTCGTGTCTATTTATTCATTTGAATTAATAATAGGTTTTGTTTACAAATCAGACGATTTATGGAGGGTGGGCGACTGTCAGAATGACAACAGAAATAAGTTGTTCCCAACACTAATTTCTAACCGCATGCAAGTAGCTCTAAACACAATCAAAAGCTGGTACGCAAAGGAGACTAAATGTCAATCCTTGCAAAACACTGCTGGTGCGGCAGGTTCCATTTCCTAGAAGGCAAAATAACGAACTCAAAGCCCTAAGGCTGAATGGAACCCAGCTAAACTTTTCCAAGGAAGTTGAATATCGAGAAAGCAGACTGTCTTGCCAAAAAAGTGGCAAACACTCAATTACCCTGCCCAGAACCCATCTGAGGACTCTCCAAAGCCCATTTGATGCTGGGAAACAGATGAACTGAAATCTCACTGGAATGATGTGCTAGAAAAAATAAAAGCGAAAAGGCTGGTGAGCTTATCGCCAACGAAAGCTGAATATCTCGGGTTGGACAAAACAAAGTTGTCAGTGGAGAATACGCTCACCTCAAAAAAATGGGCAAATCAGAAATTGCAGAATATTTGCTCTGCGAATGCCTTACGCTTTCTCAACGCTCTCCAACATCAGGTTACTAGCTCTCAGGAAACTGATAAACTCATACGAAGTCTCGAAATTCGGGACTCGAATAGGTTGACGGTCACGCATAATAGATATTTATGATATAAGGATCATAATGACGATCATTATGGTACTAGCTGTGAAGATTATCAGACGAGGCATCAGCCAACTCTGATAACACAGCTAGTACCGTAATTATTGTTTATGATCCGAATTTCATACAAAATTTTATATTCCAACGATTTCTTTAAAAATATATTTCTTGTTGCATTACAATAAGTAATGTGAACTCAGCTTGGTTTTAGTTAGGTGCGTAGAAACGTAGAGTAATAATGGAATGAATTTTTAAGTTTTTTTGTCTATATTTTTTTCATTACAGTCCTCAGTACTTTAATGAATCATTATAGTACTCTGTCCTATGAAGTGTCATTTTGACATCTATATTTTTTTCATTATGAATGATGAATAATAATTATACTACTCAGTCCTAGAAAGTATGTCATTATGACACGTCGGAATATAAAAGATCTAATAGGTCAAAGTGCTTGCGAGGCCGCTTAGCCAGTTATCATAAAATTATTTGACTTTGAACCGAAATGAAATATTTTTTTTGTGTAATGAGAATCATAATGACAATTGTTATGACAGTAGCCATATTCAAGCAAGGCGATATCCGAGCCCGATAACACAGCGTGCCAAATAATGATCGTTTATGATCCGAATTACATACAAGACTTTATCTGCTGACATCAATAAATATATCAATATATTTTTCATATTCAAAATTATTTCCGAAACTACATACACATTCGAGTAATTCATAATGAAAAATAGAAAAAAATTGCTATTTTGGGACTAAACGAAAGTATGGATTTGAAATCCCATTTATTTGTTTCAGAAATCCACGATTCACACAATTTATCGAAAGGTGGAGGCTGTTTTACCATCTGTATGGAATTGGAGGCCCTTGTGCCTTTCTTGCTTTTTTAATGATCGTGAATCACTCGGACTTCGAATATTTTAGGGATATACATCCTGCAATAGCTCAAACGACATGTTGGTTCCAATGTGAGTATGCTTTCCATATGCAAGATGTGCCAAACTACCTGAGTTTGGTACATTTTGTGTAATGTACGTTCCAATAACATATTATTTTCATCAGTCAGATTTCAAATGAAAAATCTGAAAAAAATCAGGGATCATCTATGTGGTTTCTGCAATTATCAGAAAAAAAAGTTGAGGAAAATCTCCCGAAATGTGAATTTTAGGGCATGGAAAAACCAAACTTGACAGATTTCCCATATCTAAGAAATTGAATATATTGCTATTCCAGTTTGTGATGAAAAAAATTAAATAACCGCAATAATCGTCGTTCTTTTCTCTACAAATTCATTCTCCCATGTTTTTTTCCTAGTTTTTCGAATAAACCAAGAAATTCACAAAGAACTAATGAGTAGTACCTCAAATTGCTTTTCATGCGGTGTTGCCGATTTTCTCACCACGGCTCGGGAGATTAAGTTGGCTGTGGTAAATTCCTATAGAGCCATCTTCGATATTCCTCAATATTTAAAAGACATTACAGATACATATTTCTTTAATTTCTAATGGCATTTCCTAACGTAAATTTATGATATTTGAATGTGTTTTTGGACATAACTGTTATCTATTTCTATCAGCGATTGAAAAAGGATGATAACGTATGAGATTTTACAGCAGTCACTTGATTATTTAAAAAAAAATTATTGGTATTCTGCGAGATTGTTTCTAGCACGTTCCATCTTCCATCTATATGAAGATTGAATAAATAATCCAATGGATTATTATATGCACATAAGGAAATGAACATCAACTGCTGATAGAAAAAAATATGTAAATTACTCACACATTCATTTCTAACAGAATCGAAAAGCTGCTGGATCTGTTCAGATAGATTTGTCACGATCTGTTCCTGGTCCGTATTATCACAACTCACATTGTCAATAACTCCCCTGAAACACTAATTCTAAATTGGTCGTTTCATTTTGTAAATATTCCTGTCCAAGATATTTTTTGAAAAATAATAACATTTTTCCTACTCAAGAGAGTATATCCAAGCCGCGAAGTCCAATAGACCCTGCCCACCAGTGGCGCGATTTTCTATTGGCCGGCCATAATTTGCCGATCTCCTATAAATGAAATCATGTTTGATTCATTTTTATCCATCAGACAAACCAGGGCCTTCAGCCCTGGCTATTAGGGCCTTCAGCCACTTTTCAGGGGGCCATCATGCACATAAAGTCATTGTTATTCAAATGTCAACTCATGTCAGATATAAGGGAGCTTCAGGCGCACAGAAGCCAAGCACGATCAGATTGCATTCTGCTGATCGCCAATCAACAGGATGAGGATCCGCTCAGTGAGAGCGGGGGTGGTGGAAGGGGGGAGGGAGCGTTCGAGCACATAAAAAGTGCTGGGGAGCTCCTTCTTCCGGGCCTCAACCTTAGGGGGTGCATGATGATCATTTTTATCACTCTCACTGCAGCCGTTGCCCGGTGTAGAGCTAGCCCTCTTGGGGCTCAGATATTTTCTAGTTGTCTGTTTGACTTTTACTAATTAGTATTTCCGTGAGTTAGTATTTCTTTGTATTTTTAGAAATCTACAGCCTGGCATTTCATTCTAGTAATACTTCGTTGGGAACAAAAACAACATATTTAAAGAATTCGTGTTTAAACACACACTACGACGGCTTTGAGTTGTTTTCACAACTCAATAAAGCTGAAACAAAATTGCAGTCGGTTTTGAACCGAAATTACTTCCAAAAGTCAAAGAGAAATGTTTGTGGTGATGGCGCTAGTGTGGATGGAAGTCTGAGCTACCCGTTGAATTCCGTATATCCAGCAACCCCCATTAACTGACAACATAGTCTATTCCTATTCTCTGATCCCGTGCTGCAAAACGTAGTCTAGGCCACGCCATCTTCCGAGTAGAGGAATAAGCACTCCGAGTAGGTTCTCCTAGATTGTTTCATTTCGTTGATCTTGGTGTTTTAGCAATTTTTCTAAAATATTTTTGAAATATTCTGGCGTAATATTATAATAATAATCTATTCGAATATTTTGGTGATATTCTTACAAACATCTTGTTTAGAATACTCCATTTGGTTTCATAATGTTCCTCCGGTTGGATCTCATAAAATCTCATAGGATTCGCATAAAATTTGATACGGAATTCCAAATACAGATTGGACCATCGAATCCTGAACCCACTTTTTTATACGACACCGAATAAGATTATAGATTGTCAATTTCCACACATAGCTTCTCAAGCTTTTGAATGAGGATATAAAACATTATTGTGATTGAAATGGGAATACATCATCGAATTGTATAGTCTATTTTTGAACCACCACTGCCTAAAACAAACTCTTATACTCCGTATCCTTGTTTTCTTATCGACATTTGTAAATTCTCAGTGATTCTGGGTTGTATTAATACCTATAAGACTAGTTTAATTTCTGATAAGTAATTTCTGATCCAAACCATTACATCCTCATCCCACTGTTTCCACAATTGGATACGGAATTCCTAATACAGACCATTGAAACCTGATTTTACTTTCCTCATAAGATTATGAATTGTAAATTTCCACACATTTCCTATTCGTTGACATGCTTGTGAATGAGCATATAATATCGTCGTGATTGAAAGTGGAATATCTCATTGAATCTTATAGTCTCCTTAAACAACCACCATGTATTCGGATATGCTTATAAATTGCAGCCACTTACAAATCCTCATACAACCTTCCAAAAAGTCTAAGTGCTAGACTTTCTACGTAGATCCTTATAAATTCTCATAATTCGTCTATATTTTTTCATGAGATTCCATGTGGTATTTTTGGCAGGTATACCTCATACATACATCTGTTGATGGTCCTAATACGGATTGATACCGCCTGAAAGACTAATAGTCTCTTCCGATATGCGTGCTTAAATGTTTTCTTCGTCATTATACAACGAATTTGTGTATGTTCTTTCACTGACACCATAACTACTTTTTCCAGTAATGTATCGTTCTCTGTATTTGCCCATCTGAAAAAATTAAGTTTAAATTAAATATTTCTATACAGAGTGGCGGCGTGGTAGTGGTTAAAACATTCGATTCATGAGCCGAAGGTTCATGGATCGATCCCTGGTTGGGGCAGGAATTTTTCATTTAATTTGTTAGCAGATTAAATATGAAATTCTGTATACTGACTAGGAAGAGTCGTTCAACATTCACTGTTGGGTTCAAATTAACAGTGCTGCTCCTAAGGTGGCGTATGGGGTTAGTAACAAAGCCTGCAAGAACACTTTCGGCTGAAGGACCTTATCTAGGTCGATGGCCATTTTACATTGAAAAATGTCAATAAATTACTATTACTCCTACTACTATTTCTATACGTGGACGTTCCGGAGTCAGTAAACACAGTCACTCATCCAATTGAATTGATTCATTTGCCTCTCTTTGAATTTATATTTTTTTTTCAAGTTGTGAAATATATTTCATCCATTTGTTGATAGGTGCTCAAAATTCCAGTGTGAAATGAAAGAAAATATAAAAAGAAGATATTGATTGATATTTTGATTTAATTCCATTTTCAGCAGAACAAGGAAAGCTCATTTATTTTTATGGACCAATATCCGTTCTACTGACGATGAATATAATTCTATTTGTATGGACGATAATTGTGTTGTGGGATCAGTCGAAAAACTGCTCTAAGACCAAAGTACTCAAATACAGGTAGGTGACTAATTCTCTGATAATTTCCAATGAAATACTTTATAACAAATTTTAAGGTTGAAGTTGTACGTGAAACTGTTTTTCATCATGGGCATCACATGGATTTTTGAGGTTATATCTGTTTTGGTCGATTTGGAGAAATACGACTGGATTTGGTTAGTACTGAGACAATCACGTTTTTGCACACGTGTTAATTTTGATCGCACGATATATGAAACACGAAAACCACCAAAAATTATATTTCAAGATATTGGTAGTGACTCTGGGGGCCTTGGCAACTACATAACTTTGCACGATTTTTAGGCTTAATTATTATTGTTCATCAGAAGCCATGAAAGCGGCCTTTTCTCAATAACGATAAGAAGTGATGAAAAATATTATTTTTAACACAGTAGTATGTGTGATATAGAAAAAATCCAACAAATTAATATGATGTTCAATGTCGTTTTAAAATCTTCACCCACATAATTTGAAAATTCATTCATATCAAGAGTAAGTAGATAGTTATCCATATTGAAAAAAATCATAGGAAATATTTCATAGCCATTCAATAAAAATGATCGTTCAAATACCTATCGGAGAGATTGTCATGAAACAATTGATTCATTTGAATGGCATCACTGTGGCGCAACCTCTGTAAAAAATATAGTTTTGAAAGACGAATTGAATGATACCAAATCTTTGTTATCAGTTCTTTACTTTCAGAGTTATCACTAGTAAAAAAAATCATCAAATAGCAGTGCGGCTGCTGGACTAACTGAGATCCCAAATGACAAAGACTGATACCTATGATAAAAACTTTAATTCAAATGCGCAAAGAAGAAGAAAATAAACTTTGATGCAAATTGAATCCATCATTGTGTTAAATTATAAAATTTCATATGATATAAAAGCTTGTCAAGAGAATAACTCTTGATACAGATGATTTCAAATTTAATTTACAAATACGCTTCTCGCGACAACCTTTTTTATAATGTAATAAAATGATGGGTTCAATTTACTTCAACGTTCATTTTCTTCTTTCGATGATGGAGAGCGACCAACGAAGAACTATTTCGACAAAAATTTTTCTGTATTTGACTGTAATAAGACAATTTCATATTACAATTCATAAAAAAATGACGTTTACATTTATATTCTATGTAAAAAAATTTATAAAAAAATCTGAATAATTAGCCTTTGTATCTTGAAGATTTTACTTATTCTATAATTGTTTGAACAATGTTTTCGGGTATTTCAAAACAATAATCAAATAATTGAAGGTGACTGATATTATGTTACCTACTCAAAATTAATATTTTTTATCGATTTCAATGCTTATTTGCAATAAAGAGTGAGAAATTGTCAAGATCACTAAAAAAGGATTATGAAAAAGTTTTTTTTTGTTTTTTGCATTGTAATGATATTTTTCCATACGAAGAATTAATTTTTTTCAAACCTTCATAAAGTTGAGCTTTCAACGAAAGAAATGAGCACTGCTACAGATAAAAAATTCGCTAACAAACTTTTACGATTTAATATGCTTTTATTTATTTATTCGTATACAATCGAAAAATAAATATTTTGCTTTAAAAAAATTACAGCTTATTTAAAACACAAAATCGAACGTTTTTACCAAGTTTTATAAAAAAATATATATATATTTTTTTGCGGGAAATGGGAATAAAAAACAAAAAAAGCAGTAAACTTAAGGTCAAATTGAGAAATGATCGATAGGTACAAAAGATTTAGACTTTTTAATTATTTACAACTTTTGCATTTTTCGATAGGATTAATATTTCAGAAACTCGACGCATGTTTCACCAACAAAGTTAGCATCATCATGAGCTATAATTCCAGAACTCGTCTTTATTTCTCTTACTTCACTTATAGGTCGCCATAAATTTTCCGCCTAGCCACATATACTGTTAAGAATTTTTCATGAATTCGCGTATTGAAAATATGTTTGGCCCCGGTCTAACTAACCGTTGGGTTATAAGAATTGTGTATATTATGTGTTTTTACATATTCTTTTCGATCGCTCTTTCGATGTCTGCAAAAGTGACAATAGATACTATAAACGTTATCAATTTCAATTTTTACATCTTATTTATAGGTTTTTTGGCAAATTCACCAAGATCTAGAACTTGTAGTGCAATAAGGAACTATAAATAATGACTGTGAAAACATACAATACACCATATTTATGTATAAATAGAATATAAACCTTCACGAAATGATGAACATCAATTTCGATATTCAAAATCCGATCACCTTATTAGATGACAACGAAATATTTTCAACGAATTTTTTTAGCATTTTGAAAAATAGAGCTACTTTACTGCAAATGCGTTTTCGATAAAAAAACAATGAAATAAAATAAGTTCATGATCACCCATTGGTAGTTTCTCGATAAATATCAAATTTCATCATGAATAACGTTTTTTTTGTGAAAACAGTAATAAGATTCGCATGTGCATACATGTGGTACGTGTTGAGGCCGATTCAAATACATGCGTGCCCATGCTGGGTATTTGAGGCACGTGCATTCACAAGCATAAGCATTTTTGACCCTTGTGCCTGAAAATTCATAGTGTGCCTTTCACTTGCATTTTGCATTTCTATCAGAAGGTCATATTTTCTTTGGTTCTTTAATTATTCATTTTGTCAATACTGAAGAAATGAAATTTAAGTTTTTCGGATCATTCCACTATATTTTACCGAATCTTTCATTATATAAAATTGAGAATGTGCTAATCCCGCGTTTTTCACGCATGCCGACGGTCACAGGTATTAAAGTCGATAGGCATGCATTCCTCATGCAGGATCAAAAATGCAAGCTGGGTATGCATGAGTCTGAATCTTCCTTATAGTTAGAGTGTCCATCGGCAAAAATTTTACTGATAGATACTCTCTCCAAACACTCTGTGACTTTTTTGTTTCGGGGGCGTTTTTCAAAAAAAAGATCCGAAATTCGTCGTTTTGACGACTACAAAAATTTATAGATATTGTCAATTTGAAAATTGAATAGCTGAAACCCACAAATAAAATAGAAAACGACGTAATTCGTTTTTTTTGAAAAACGTCCCAGAAACAAAAAAAAAAATAATAACAGAGGAAAACGGTGTCAGACTAGGTCCAATGAAGCCATACAGAAAGTTTGGAGAAAGTATCTATCAGTAAAATTTTTGCCGATGGGCATTCTAACTATTTATTACATTTATCATTATTTCAGGTATATCACAGATGCGTTCAATGCTTTAGAGGGACTGATAATATTCCTAATATTGGTGGTGTTTCGTAAGAAAGTGATACGAGCTCTAGCTAACAGAAGAATGTGTATGTTTGTTAGATTACCTGCCAAATGGAGGGAAGCCAAGGATAGTGAATGTGAAGAACTCGAGGAAGAATTAAGCCTTGGACAAAAAGTCTTCTGATCATGGCAAATATCGCCAAATATGCTTTTTTGTACATAACCTTCTAATTTTCTGGAAGAATTGTAGATCTATTGATCCACGAATGTATAGCAATAGGGGATGAAACAGTACTCGAATGAAATTAGGAAAGATGCTTTTATCAACTGAAATAATTGTATGACTAATATGAAAAAAAAAAAAAGAAATTTTGTCTATTTTCGTATTTTTTTCCTTCACGGTCTCGGTCTATCATTCATAATCAACATTTTACACTACATAGAAAACGGTTCGATCTTTACAAACATGACATGTTTTGTTAACACAGTAGCTTTTTCAAGTTCAAATTTTGAACATCTTCCGCCAAACGCCCAAAAAATTACAACATAAAATTTCCGTCAAAAACCTTTGTAATAATAATTTCTGTAATAATAACACTCATGGCTAGAGGGGAGCAACAGATTTTGAACTGGTTTGGGGAGAGGTGAACCGTTCTCATATTCCTCCCAAATATTTTTTTTTTTCGACAGAGGAGTATTCTTTCATTTCATTTTGTTTTGTCATCTTCTACTTCCCATTTCATTTATTGTTCCAATCTCGGAAACATCCTGTATACTAATAATGATTTTTCATCTGAATATGTGCTTTTTCGACAAACTGTACGGCATTCCTCATGTTGGTAGGTTATGAAATAACAATCTCCTATAACCTACTGGACCGGAAGCCAGGAATTTTTGAATTTTCAGAAATCGAAACATTTTCCTGGCTTCCGGTCCCGTTATATTTGTACGGCAGTAGATTCTAGGAAATTATTAGTTCATAGTTTGCCAACTTGAGGAATGCCGTACAAGAATATTCTGTCAGAAAAGCACATCTTCAGATGAAAAATTATTATTAATATTACCGTCATTTGCACCACCAAGAATTGACGACATCGTGCCTAAAGTTATTTTTTCATATAGCAGCATCGTTCTGAATATGTTTCATGCTGGGTCAAATGACCCATCAAAATGTTATGTGGGCTTGTAGTCTAGTATACTTGCATGAAGGTTGAGCAAAGGTTGAGCAAAGCACCCTTTAAAATTGTCTCCGCCGCAAATGTGCATAAACTCAAACAGATCTGGTTCTGGTTAATGGTTAATGGTTCAACTGTGAGGAAGAACAAAGTTGCAGCAACTGTACTACTTTGGAGTGGTGAAATGCTCAAGAATTACCGCGACAATTCGACGTAAAAATGAAGCATCTTGATAGGAGCTTTTAATCTAAATGGCCTCTTCAAGTTATACTTTCCTAGATGACCAAGAAGACGTGGTTTTTTGAGTATTTCTATACATAATGGTACTGTGTGGAGCATGTTTAGATTCGTGACCATGGAAAATCTGGGATTGGATCATTTGTTTTCAAAGCAGCAGCCGATAAACTTGGTCGTATTCGATAATGAACTCAAACTCTCTCACCAAGTTGGAGCCCGTTCAGCTCACAATAAAGCTGCGGAGACTGACGTCTTCCCGCAGCTACATAAGGATAAGCCAATGCATGGCGTAGAGCACTCTGGATTTTTATCTATGCAGATGTGCTGTGCTGTTACTAGGCAACAATGCGTTCATATGTTTTACTGCCGACATTTTTAGCCCGGAGAATATTAGGTCTTGTTGCATTATATGTGATAAAAGCATATTGTTTGTAATCTATCTATGAGACAGACTCATTTAAAATGATTAAAAGTTTAAAATATTTATCTCATATTTTTACAAGCTTTTGATTAGTTCCACCTGTCCCGGATCAGATGATAATGTAATTGTGTGTGAATTGATTTCTTGGTTCTCCTTATAGATGTGGACTGTATATATCATGTATTGAACGGAGTTTCCAGATTATAATAATTTTTCAGATCTTGTAATATAGTACATTCATTCAAATTATATCGTATTGAAATCTTACAGCAAAAATTATATGTCAATCTGACAAGTTTCATCAAAAATCTTGTTCCCTTTTTTTAAACAACCAAAAATAAAACGAACAGAATAGTTCACGGAATCAAATCATCAAGGATGAGCCGGACTGAACTTACGAATACAGGGTGAAAATCTTATAGGAGTTATTGATTCAAACAGTAATATTATCATGACCTGGAGCTGATCTGATGATGAGGGTGTTCAAAATTCTCGTGACAATGAATTATGGTTTTTTTTAAGAAAAAACAAAGGTAGCGGACGAGATTATTACAATCCAATTCCGTTCAAGATTGGTATCTGGGGGTTTTCAAAGATTTCGAAATTTTCATCCAAATTCATGAACTGAAAATAGCGGCTACAAGATGGCGGATCAGATTCGTGATTATGGTTAGATTCGAATCAAAATTGGTACATAGAGATTTTCTGGATCAGAAGTTGATAGATTCAAGATGATGGCTCCAATTTGGCGAAGGATTCTTATCATTATGGTTCGATTCTATTTAAATATGGTCTGTGAGGAAAGTCGAAGATCATGAATTATTTGTCGAAATTCATAAATCTTAGATAACAAATGAGTTTTGTAATCATGGTCCGATTCTCTTCATAATTGGTGTCCTAGAGTATTTGCGCGAATACAGGAGCTGTGAAATAGACTATTCCATATTTCAGTGTTTGTTCCGGTCACCCTTTTTCTTTCCCCTTCATTTATCAGGTCTTATTTCAATAGTTATGATGATAGAGTTTGCTCGGGTAAAATACTCCGGAAGCAAAATACCTCTCGATTCGCATTTCCGGGCGAGAAGTGAGAACTCGAGGTAACACACCATCAAAAAATTTGAGGATTCATTTTTGTAACGTGGACTCAACAAGAACATCAATGATGTCCACCATCACCTACAGGCAGAAAAACTTGATATTCTGGCTCCAATAGGAATATAAGTAAACTCTTCCACCAACAAGGTCCACATGCTTTGCTCTAGTTACTTACTCCATTCTCAGTTCAGAATCAAAGATGGTGTTTGTCTTTAATCTAAGACTAACCTATCATGCCAACGCGAAGAGAATTTGGAGCTGAAAGACTTTGACGTTCAAGCTGATAATACCAAACAGACCAAATTCCTTTACTTATCTCCCAATGAAGCATCCTATAGCGACCTCTTCGAGTTTTCATCACTAAAATTACACTTTTTCAGAAAAATCATCCAACACATGAAGTTATCATAGTGAGAGATTTTAAGGTACACAACTTTACCTTGCTCAAACTTTCCAACACTTCAGAGGAAGCAGGTCGTCAAGCTGAGGCCTTCGCTACTTATGGTCTAGAGCAACTAGTGGAGCTACTTACACTCATTTCTGGTGCCAGCAACCAGTATGCCAACACACCAATCCTTATCCATACAGTATAGAAGTTTGTGTTCTACTTGCATGGGAGCTCCGACCACAACCCTATCTTCATTTTTTTCTACACCATCGCCCAGCACAAGGCTGCTCGTTCTCATGTGACATTACAATTTGGCCGACTGGGAAGGTCATCGCATGTTTTTCTCAGCATTTAGCATTTTCATGGAAAAGAGTGTGTTTCACGTTTGAAGATCTAACACAATGGTCCTGAGACCAGATCGTAGTGTGTTGAAGCAAGGAAGATCTGCAAGGAGACAATCGAATCCCCGAAAAAGGCTGATTTCTTCCCATGACCAAGGAAGACGGAACACTAGCAACGAACGCTCAGACAAAAGCCAATATCTTTGCCACTATGTTTGCTATAAATTCTACGCATGATGCATTGGGAAATCAACCTCAGAATATCATTTTTAATGTCAGTCATATGTCTAAGATTATCTTCCGCCAACGAACTAGCAGGAGCATTTTGCACACTAACAAAGCTAGCGGACTTGATATTCTCAAGGAGTGTGCTACCAAACTAACACCAGTTCTTTGCAAATTATTCAACCTCTCTTATAATTTGTCGTCCAACTGGAGAATTGTAACCTACCCAAGAAATACAGACCTATCGCACTGCTATCTGTCAACTCGAAGGTCATGAAAAAAGCCCTCAGCATCGAAATTATGACCTGCTTGCTTATGTCATATTTGGCAACAATCTATCGAAAGATATGGTGAAACTCTGGCTGTTGCATCAGATATCTCCAAGGCGTTTGTTCGCGTTTGGCACCACACGGACTTCTTGCCAAACTTCCTTCTTATGGCTTGTCTCCCCAGTTGTTTTTTGCAGTGTTTCTTCATCGTATCAATGATTTGTTGGGAGCAATTTTATGTTCAGTATACATCATTGTGGAAGATAGTACACTTCATACCGCTTTTTTCTTTCAAATCTCCGATAGCAGCCAGTAAAAGCTGAAATGAACGGGAAAGAATCGTGAATGAAATAAATACGGACTCAGCAAAAATTATAGAATAGGATTCAAGTTGGCAGAATTCAGTGCGAATGAAATCCAAGCATGTCAGTAGTATCCATACCAATGAATTCTTCCATTTCAGTGCCGGGTATTACCATTCTATTTCATGGGAAAACCATCTGATGTCCACTGGCAAAAGTGCATGTAAAAAACTTGGCTTTCTGTTTCGTAACTTGTTTGATTGATTTGTTTTGTGGAAATTCATGATGAAATAAGAAAAGAAAGAAAAAATATAACTTTTGTCCAGTTTCCACTAACACTTTACTACTCTATTACGACCGGTTTCGGCTGTTACACTATTTTCAAGTAACTAGTAAGTTATATTTTTTCTTCCCTTTCTTATTTCTGTTTCGTGCCTGTTCTGGTATACTGTTTCCTTATATGGAGTGCAGTACCCAAACACAAATTGAAACTTCTAGATTCTGCCCAAAAAAGAGTCATTCGTCTCGTAGGTGATACTTCGCTCACAAGCTTGCTCGCTTCTCCGGAACACCGCAGAAAGGCTGGCGATCTGTCTGTTTTATAGACAAATTCCTACTTACTTTCCCTCGGCTCTCATGATGTCCTCTGAACAACAGGATTTTCCTTTCTGTGGAAACCAGAACTCAAAACAAAAAATAAGAACGAAGCATTTCCAAATGGATGGTGGGACGAGGTACAGGAGGAAGAATGCATCAAAATAACACTTTGATGAAACGAAAGAACACTCTTTTGTTTATTTCCACTAGATTTTTTATTGTTACAATAAAAAATTGTAACATGTAACAATAAAAAATCTAGTGGAAATAAGACAAAAGAGTGTTCTTTCGTTTCATCAAAGTGATCATGAATTTCCACAAAATAAACAAGTCATCAATCACACAAATCAAAATAACAGTAATGCAGGTCGACGTGTTAGACTAAGTATTATAAATGAATACTGTGAATAAGGTAAATGTTCCAAATTCTGACAGTGTCCATAATTTTGACATAGTTTTCAAAAAGCTTATGTATCAAGATATCTACAGATAAAAACCACTGTATGGATCAACTAGCATAGAAAGAAAACTGTAATTGAGCTATCTAAACACAGATTGCTTTTTTACCGGCAATAGTGACACATAAACATAACCTAAAACGAACACGTGTGAGTGCCATTGTAGGTAAACAACAAACTGCGCAGTTTCATTATAAGGTAAGCACATTTTTGCCCATATTCATTGCATGTTCATTAATTACTCAATTAAATTACAAAATTAAAACCTTTAATTTGTATAGGTTTGGTACGTGTTATATATTCAATTTATAATGAAATTCACATGAAATCTTCAAAATAGGGTTACATTTTCAGGTGTCTGATTTATGTACAATAAAATTCAACAGTGTCCTAAATCAGACAGATTTGTCTGAATTATGTACAGGTTCATGAAGAACAAAATATAGTGTTGATTACTTCTTTCTGAATATTAACGTATATTTCATCCTTTTCCACATCCAAATATATTAATTTGTGCCTTGGTCCTAAATCCGACAGTGGTGTCGAATTGATGTTCACCTTTTGTCTGAATTAGAGCCATAGGTGTCCCCCTATATTTCACTATAATTTGATCATTACTTACACCTACTCGTCAATTTTCTTTTATATAGTTACGTTTCAATGATTCAAAATAGTTTTTCTTTTGAAAACAACTTTTATTTTTTTACAGTTACATCATGTCTACCAAGAAATACTGCACTTACTCAAAAGAAAATCTTTGTAATGCATTAGATGCTGTAAAATAAGGGGTACTCTTTGCATCCGCAGCCAAAGATTTCAATGTTCCGAGCTCAACTTCAATCGTATAAATCAAGGGTATACATCCTGAAGACTCTAGTACAGGAGCATCAACAATTTTAACTTTGGACGAAGAAGATTTTCCGAAGCAATGGGTGCCAAGGGGTTTTCTGTCCACTGGACAACGTTGCCCTATTAGTCAAGCAATTGGAACGTCCTAACAAATTTGGAGATGGAAGACCTGGGCGTGACTGGTTTGAAGGTTTTCTCAGAAGACATCCGCGCATAAGTCGACGATTATCCCAAAACTTGACAAACATCCATGCATCTATCACTGCAGAAAAAATTTAAACTTGGTTCTAATAGATAGATTGTTTTTCTTTATCAAAATAAATATTGATATAAAAGAAGAGAAGAGGTAGAAGAAAATAACAACCCGAAAAAGATTATTGCAGCCCCCCAAAATTTGCAATTTATTGAATCATATATAAACACCAAAACTATTCAAAAAATTTCTGTAAATTTTGTTTTTCCTGTTTTTTGAGTATTATATCTGTTTCAGTTTACCTTTATCAATTCAAATTCAGTACGATGTCTGAATTAGGATCATTATTTGGCGAATTTAAGGTCACTGTCTGAAAAAGGGTCATGACTATGTCTGAATTATAGGCAATATTATTCATCTACTGTCGGATTTAGATTCAAATAACAATGATTATATTTTATTTATTTTTTCAGTTGCATTGCTAAATTCAGCTAAACTAAAAAAAAAATTGTTTTAAAAGGGACCAGATAATCCTAAGAATGAACAAATATGAAGATAACAGGATAATGCTTGGTATAAAGAAATATATTTTTGTTGATTGTGCACAGTTGTTGATGTAAATGTGCCATTTATTTCCCTAACTGATAAGGTGAATAAGGAAATGCGTGGAGCTTTCCCACTGATATGTAGATATATTTTTCTGAATAACACAAATAAAGTCGGGGAAAATTAAATAACCTTCCTGAATATTGATAAAAATAAATTGCACTTCCGGTTAACACTACAAACTGTTCAATGATACAAGAATATGTCACAGTTATGACGATATACGCCACGAAGATTTCATTCCCATAATATTTTTGCCATCTCAAACTCACTTATGAACTTCTAAATTCCTTTTTTACGGTCAAATCAGGGAATCTTATTTCTTACTTTGGTCAATACTTCCGATGTAACTATTTATGTTTATCTTTCATGAACCATTTGATAATGAACACAATTTTTACATTTCATAGTACTTAAACTATCAGAATTTGATTTGATTCGGATAGGGGCACCATCTACAGTCTAGAGTCGAGGTTTTAATTTCCATCATTACTAAACGGAGAGCCAGAGCCAAAAATTCTCTCTGAGTTTATTGAAACTGGTTTTTCGTTAATTAGTTATAGACGATGTGTACACAAACATACTCTGGTCAGTCAAGCGTATCGTAGAACAGGTGACTCAGGAGCGACATCAACGATGTAGCATTTACCGGGGTAACATAATTGATTTATTGAAGCTGAAAATTGTTATACAACTTCAATAATGCATGTAATGTAGGTCAGTCACTCGTGTATTAGATCAGAGCTGGTCAGTCAGTCCGAATATACAGAGTGTTTCATAATGAATGCTGATCCCAAATGGTAATAATCCTTGAATGATTAAGAAAAAAAAATCTTCATATGAGCATAGGTCCCGCAACCGCTTTATTTATGAGTTACAGAATGTTGAAATTTAACCAAAAGAATAATTTTTTTCCCAATATCTCTAAAACCGCTTTGAGTTGTTTTTCAATTTTGGTACATGTAAAGTACGCTTTAAAATACATTATTCCCATGAATTTTCATCAGTGGCATTTCTGGACCACATTTCTGGACATATTTTTCATCGAAATAATTGAATGACATGGTGTTGTGACCTTCTCCTTATTTGGAAATTGGGAGATCTGTGAGTGGTCACAGAACGTTACTCAGATAATGAATATTTATAGTGGTTACCAAATGATAGATGGGAAAAGCGTTTCCCCGTAGGCGTTTATTAGACACTTCCAAAAGTTTTCAACAAGTTGTTACAGAAAATACGTTGTTATATGTCGAAGTTTTCTTACTAACTAACTAAAGTGAGTTTTTGCTAAAAGAGCACACATTATGGAAAAAAAGGTTTGATATAAAACTAGCATGAGAACAAAATGATAAAATGCATTACATATGGACAATATAATCGAGAACTCTATACTTGTTTCCTATTCTGAACAAAGAACAAGAAGTTTGCTGAGATGAGTTGTATGTGCATAAAACAAGTCACTGGATTAATATTTCCTACGTATCAAATGAAGATTCGTGAGCTTTATAAGTTTTGTAAGTTTCGTGGTTGATAACAAAAGGAGTTTCATATGTCTACTGAGAAAAACAAGTATTAATAATATATTCTTGCATTGACTAATAAAAATGAAACGCAATAATTATTCTAGAAGCAATACAGTTTGGAATTACAACAAAGGAAAAATATAGGTTGGTTTAATAGGGAAAAAATATAGGGTGGATTACAACAATGGATTTTTTTCCGAATAAATATTATTTTTGTAAAGTCCTCTCTTTCCATAAAAATGGTTACTTGTATTTGTTTCGGAGAACGGTTTTCGACAGGAAAAATAAAATGACTTCATTTATAGAAATGTAGGCTTTCTCAGCTGGCGTCAATGTTTTGGTTGTTTTCCGGGTTCTCCGTGGTCTTCTCTGGTGAAAATCTCCAAACGTTCCAACTGCAACTGCAACAACTGCTAGAAAGAACGTTGTTGGAACCTGTTGCAACAGACGGCTAACAGACCCAACTTCGTTTTAATAATAATTGTTTACTTGTATTGTTACCCCATGTTTTTCATGCATGTAATGTCTCCTTCTTTTTTTCACACAACATCTTTTAACGATCAATATCAATGACATTGTGAGATCTGGTCTTGACTTTCACTTCATTCTTTTATGAATAATCTTCAAATTTGTAGCTCCCTGATAATGACAGTAATAATCTTTGTTGAAATATTGGAAATATAATGTTAGACTTGCGTTTTGCTGCTTTCCCAAATAGTTTCTGAGCATTGTATATATATATATATATAGAACTAGTAAATAGTGGGGCTTTGCAGCAAAATCAAAGAGTACTACTTTAAAGTTTGTCCAAGCTTTCGGAAATTTAATAAATCATTTCCATCATCAGGGATAATCTTTGTTGAGATTGTGAGACGCGATGTTATTCAACAATAAGTGACACATTGTGCAAGATGAAGGTTGATATAAAACATGTAAAATTGGTAGGATGTCTTAAAATTTTTTCATAAAATACGTTACATTTAAAATTGTTAAAAATTTTTTTTTTTTTTTTTATTATTTTTGACCACACCAGGCCAAAGCAATGCTCTAGAGCATTGCTTTGGCCTGGTGTGGTCAAAAAAAAAAAAAAAAAAAATTTTTTAACAATTTTAAATGTAACGTATTTTATGAAAAAATTTTAAGACATCCTACCAATTTTACATGTTTTATATCAACCTTCATCTTGCACAATGTGTCACTTATTGTTGAATAACATCGCGTCTCACAATCTCAACAAAGATTATCCCTGATGATGGAAATGATTTATTAAATTTCCGAAAGCTTGGACAAACTTTAAAGTAGTACTCTTTGATTTTGCTGCAAAGCCCCACTATTTACTAGTTCCATACCTAACTAGTCAGCAACGACTACCCTTCCTCTATATATATATATATATATATATGCCTGACTAGCCGTAGAAAAACACCTTTCTCCTCTCCGTAAAGCCGGTAAAATCCAACTTTCTCACGGTGTGGGATAAAAAAATCAGTTGCTTCGTTTTTCAGTTCATTTCCAAATGCTCATTTGGTGCGGAAATGAAAATTTTAACCTTTTTTGAGAAAATAATAAAATTGAAGCAGCTAAAGTAGAAAATCTCAAGTTTCCACGTTGTACTGCGGAATGCATGTGGTTTCCTTTGTGTTGAATTACTTGTATTCGATTTTTGGAAAAGTTTCTTGCAAGAAATACCCTGCAATGCTACCTAAATCTTAAAAAACAAAAAAAAATATTCATTCATATTCTTGTGGCACACCGTCTTGGTGAACTAAATTACCGTTTGCTTATCTCAGATTATTATTGAACTAGCGGATGTATTAGACATACATACTGGGTTGGGCAATAAGTGCGTCAGAGTCCGGTATCTCGAGTTCTAGGATAGCTAGGAAGATGATTCAAAATCAAAGGAAACTAGACAAAAGAGTTTATTACAGCAATTTTCTTCCAAATATAGCTTGAACCAAAGAAAATCTACATGGTTTTTAAATGGAATATTATGTATATCAGCATATTTTTTCAAGCATTTCAGTGACTTTCAACACCCCTCCAATATGTTGACAAAATAATACCCTGACATCAGGATTTGACAGAAAAATGTGTTATATTTCTGATCCATTTTCATGTGCCTGAATTATGTAGGTTGGCCAAAACTGATTTTTCAATTTGCATCTTTTTGAATAGAATCTTCTCGTGTTTTGCAAACAACTATTTTTTTACCATATGATTTGAGATTGGGACACTAATATTTTTTCTATGTACTTCTCTAAGGCTAGTCGATTTCGATTTATTGAATTAAAAAAAATCAGATACTCATTTTACTGACACAACATATACCATAAAAAAACATAAGTTCAATTATTTAAGTTACTTTCAATATAACTTTCTTCCTGTAAAATTGATTAATACAAAATCGAAAGTAAACAGAAATAGAATATACCGAACATAATTCTAGAGAGTCTCAAAAAAGTTTTTGTAGAAAACTGTCAAATTTCCAACATGTCGTAGGGACTAGTAGTTGTTTTTTTCTGGATATTTTGGCAAAAATATCTATTATATGGGTTTATGTGGAAAATTGGACTACCTCTTTAATGTTTCACTATTAGCTAAATAAATCGAGAGAAATTAAGAATCAATGTATTCAGTGTGGGTTCTTCTTCTTCTTCTTCTTATTTTTTGGCCCTTGCTCCCTATTGGTGCATTCAGCCAGGTCAATTCGTGGGGCTACTACTTGGTCTGATTTTCATCATTTTGTAGCCCTTAAGTCTTCCTCCTTCTTCATACTATGTCTTCACTTATAATATCCATACATATATATATATATATTTTGTGCTAAAAGGTTAGTATAACAAAGTAAAACAACAAAGGAACAACTCTTCTCGCTTCGGGACAGTGGCGAAGCATTTCACACCCTAAAACTGTCTCGGATAACAAGCACCCAGGATTGGATAAAAATATAGTAGGAATAAATTTTTTTTTTTTTATTATTTTTATTTTTTGTATTTTTTTTTTTTTTTAAATATATACATTTTTTTATATACCATTTTTTTTTCCACCACTTTTTTTTTGAAATTCTATTACTCCCATAACTTAATTCTATTATATAAAATAACTTTTTTTTTTTTTATTTTTTTTTTTTTTTATTTTAATAATTTTTTTTTTTAAGTTAATTTTTATTTTTTTTTTTTAATTAAAATTTAAAGTTTTAATTTTGTTTTTATTGAAATTTAAAGTTTTAAAGTTATAAATTTTGTTTTTTTAATTCTTACAACTTGATTTTATTATATTTCAAATATTTCATTATTGAATTAATTATCGCTGGAGTGTTATGACTCAACACTACTTGAATATTAAACGGGGCTGGGACTCCTTTATTGATTAGTTCTCTATACAAATCATTCAGAGGTATTTGATTGATGGGACATTCAAAAAATAAGTGTTCTAAGGTTTCTTCCCTACCACACTCACAGTTAGGAAATTCTTTAACACCTATTCGGAATAAATGTTGATTAGTGCTACAATGTCCAATTTTCATCCTTATAATAGTCGTGATATGTCTTCTATCCATAAAAGAGTATTTTTTATACCATGTCTCAATAGGATATGTTTCATGTATTTTACCATATGTTTTCCCTTTACTTTTTATGTTTATTTCCCATGTTTTATAATATTGATCTAAAATTTTGTGTTTTATGATAGGCATAATGGAATTTTTATCTATTTTAATGTTCAGTGGTATATTTAAGGTTGTTCCAATTTTAGCTAATAAATCCACTTGTTCATTTCCCACTATATTAGAGTGTCCGGGTATCCATGCAAATTCAAAAACAATACCATTCGATGTAGCTAAATAGCTCGTTTGTTTGATTTTGAGAGTTATATAATCATTACTGGCCTCCCTTTGATTTATCTTTATTTTGTCTATTGCACTTTTCGAATCTGTTAATATCAAATTTTTTTCAAAATTTTTCTCTAAACACATTATCATACCTTTATGTATCGCTATCAGTTCAGCATCACATATATTTGTAATATCATGTAACCTGGACATATAAGAATATTCCCCGTTATTTATTAAAACTCCAAAACCCACTTTGTTGTCTTTTTTAGAAGCATCGGTATATACTAGATTATAATCATTCTGATATTTTTCTATTGCCATTTGAAATTTAGTTTTATTACCTAAATCATTCTTTTTTAACTTCAAATCTATTATTTTAGGTTGATGCCTATATACTTCGTATTCGAAACTAAAGCAAGGACTCAATTCATTTTTGTATATAAATTCTTCATAAGGTAAAATGTTTTCTAACGCTTCTACTAAATATGGTTTACTTTTATTTTTCCAGTATCCCTTCCCTGTATTATATATTTTTCTTAAATTTTCTACTACCTTTATTATGGGAGAGCAATTATTATCAATTCTTTTAATGATAAATTTACTCGCTAATATCTTTCTTCTGTATTCTAGATCAATTTCTCCCGTTTCTGCCAACAATGCTGGAATCGGGGTGGATTTCATACATCCAGTTATTATTCTCAAGGCTTGATATTGTACTTTATTAAGTTTATTTATGTTTTTCATAGGACAAGGCTTGATTAAAATTGTTCCATATTCAAGGTGTGTTTTTATTATACCATTGTAAATCATTAACATACTTTTAGGGTCTGCTCCCCACCATACTGTACAGAAACATTTGATAACATTGATTCCTTTATTGGCTTTATTTATTATATTATTAATATGTAGATCCCAACTCAAATTAGATGTAATAGTAACTCCCAAGTAATTTACCTTTTTTTTTTCTTCAATTGAATTATTCCTAATCATAATTTTTTCTTTATTAGTCTGTTTATTTCCCTTTTTAAACCAAATGGTTTCACACTTTCCAATAGATAAATTGAAATCATGTTCGTCCATCCATTTAGTAATCAAATTCAAGGTCTTGTTAATTGTTTCTGTCATATATTGGATGTTGTCCCCTTTTGTGAAAATTAAAATATCATCTGCATATGATATCATTTCAATCCCCTCCGTTATTATATCGAATAATGATCTAAGATATATATTAAATAGGATGGGACTCAACGGCGATCCCTGTACTAACCCCTTAGTTGTTACCCCTGGCCCATGAAAATTCCCCTCTTCATCTTTGATGTAGTTTTGTCTATTATTCAGAATATTGAATATTATATTAGCCAAGTTACTTTCAACTTCATATTTTATTAAGTATTTATATAATTTATTAATGTTTACATTATCGTAGGCTGACTTTATATCTAAGAAAACTGCAACTACCATTTGATTTTTACTAAAAGCCATTTGTACATGTGTTATGAGAAAGGTTACACAATCTAGTGTTCCTTTTCCTTTCCTAAATCCCATTTGATAATTTGATAAAATTTGTCTACTTTCAATATCCCAATCCAATCTGTTTTTAATCATTTTTTCTAAAATTTTTAATCCACTGCATGCTAGAGCAATTGGTCTATAATTCATCGGGTCATCTGGGTTTTTATTTCTTTTTAAAAATCCTAATATAATATAATCTTTCCATTCCCTAGGTATTGTTCCCCCTTTAAGTAATTTATTATATATATCTAATATTTTCTGAATTGCTATTTCCGGAAGATGTACAAACATACTATACGTTATTCCATCTATTCCTGGCGTTGTTTTTTGTCCTACATTTTTCAAAACCATTTCCATTTCCCCCCTGTTGAATGACATATATTCTTCATTATTATTTATTAAATACATTTCAGGATCAATGTCACAGATCGATATCATTTCCATTATTTTTTTTGCAATATGTTTATCTGGCATTTTATTTTTTACTTGTATATTATTTCTATCTGAAAATTTTCTCATGATCCCCCATACATATGATATATTAGCTTCCCTGTTGAGAGTAGAGCAAAAAAGCTGAAATCCCATTTTCTTTTTTCTTCTTAACAGTTTTCTCGTTTGTGCTATGATTTTTTTTGCATGAATATAATTTTCTAAATTGGAGTTATTTTTAAAATTCCTTATTGCCAATTTTCGTTCTTTCACTTTTTGTTCACATTCCCCATCCCACCAGGGATTCATGGGTTCCTTTTTTTTGGAAGTTTTATGTTTTGGTATTGATATTTCCGCGGCATCATTCATTACTTGTATTATTTCTTCATAATCATACACTTCCTTTACATTATTATTTATGTAATTATAATACTCATCCCAGTTTGCTTTTCTAAATATTCTTTTATTCTCATTCTTATTATTCATATTTATTTCTATGTTGTTTACCTTACAAAGCGTGGGAAAATGGTCACTATATCCACCGTCTTCAATCACTCTCCAAGTGCATTTTAATGCTAAAGCATTTGTAACTATTGTTAAATCAAGAATACCTGGATTCTCTGTAGGATTACTAAATCGTGTAGGCGTGCCATCATTCATTATTATAAGATTTTTCCTATCTAAAATGTTTTTCAAAATTTTCCCATTTCTATTCTCCACCATACTACCCCACAAGGGATTATGAGCATTTAAATCTCCCATCCATATTATTTCCCCATTTAGTTTCTCTATTATTTTTTCTATTTTATCTGTTGGCAATATATTGTTGGGCGGATTGTACATATTAATAATATTAATTCCATTTATTTTTATAATATTTATTTGACATTTTTTATCTGATAAAGATTCCTCTATATTAATACTATTATATTTAATATTATTTCTAATAAGGGTGGCTATTCCACCGAAACCATCTTCTCTATCTTCCCTTATCATTTTATAGTATTTTACATTTATATGTATATCTTTTCTCAACCAGGTCTCATTGATAATAACAACATCCGGTTTTTGGTCCTTGATTAAATTAATTAAATTATGCTGATTATTTTTTAAACTTCTTACATTCCATTGTAAAATATTTAACTCTGTCATTGTCAACCTACCATTCCTCTGCAGAGTCATAATCCCTGACTCTGTCTAAACCTATCATAGTTTCAAAAATGTTTATTATTTTCATTTTCATATCGTTTGATGTATCTGCAAACATGGAACAAAAGTCCTTTATCTTATTTTCAACGTCACTAATATTTTTGGAACAACTTGGTTCTACCCTTCTTGGTCTTGTTGTTCTAAATCCCTCTTGTTCTTCTGACGAACTGCTATTATTTCCTCGTTCCCTATTAATTCCCGTTCCTGTTTTAATTTGAAACATTTTTCCATTTGGTTGTAATATGGCCTGATTGTGAGCCATTTTATCATATCCCTGTCCCCTACTACTCTTTGGACTTTCCTTTGTTTGAGATTCTTTCAGTACACTATTATAAGTTCTTTTTATAAATTTATTTTTATTATTTAAATTATATACCTCTTTTCTTTGTTCTATATTTATTATATTATCTGTTTCATTATTATTATTTCTATTTCTTAATTCTGGAAAATCTCGCCCCCCCTGTATAATCACATCATCTTTGGGAAAAATTAGATTTGCTTCAAAGAAACTTACATTATCAAAAGCCATCTTTTCTCTTATCTTTTTTTGTCTTTCATATTCCTTGCAATTGCGATCATTGGATTTATGAGATAAACTTTTACAATGGTAACATTTAATTGTTCTGCATTCTTCAAATTGATCCTGAGTTTCATGTTGATCTCCACAACTGAAGCATTTTTTTTTTCCTCGACACCACTTTTTTACATGTCCATATAAGAGGCATTCAAAACATTGAATTACTGGTGGTACATAGGGTGTTACGATATAGTTCATATAACATAAATCAATTGTGCGTGGTATTTTGAGTCCCTCAAAGGTAATTAATATTGTTCCCGTAGGTATAGTAACATAGTCTCCGTTGCTTTCTTTTTTCCTCCTATTCAATCTTTTCACATCTATTACTCTTAATAAATTACTTGTAATCATTCTTTTAATATCTTCTTCAGAAAAGATGGTGTTGACATATTTTATTATTCCCTTACATGAAACCTGATTGATTGGTATGTACATTTTATATCCCTTTTCCAATAATTTCTCATTATTAACAAAACTATTAGCTACTTCCCTATCATTAAATAATACTCCTATTTTATTATTTCCCTTTTTTTTAATACTTATTATATTATTTAATTTCAAATCAAACACCTCTTTTGCAATTTTTAGTTCATTAAATCTGCCAACACTGTTATCTGATTTATCTGTTGGTTCTATGACAACCAAATAAGGAGCCCTAGTTCCGTTTTTATAGTATATACATTCATCATTCTTATCTTGTCCATTTTTTGTAATTTCAAGGTTAATGTCAAAGTTATTTGTTTCGCTGTTTACCTGCTTTGTTTCATTACTGCTCATTATTTTATCTACTTCTAAATCCGTACTATCTATTGAATTCGAATCTATATTTTCATTTTCTATATTTAGTTTTTTTCTGGGGGGTTTTTCACCCCCCTCCGAATCACTCATTATTTCAAATTCTCAGAAATCTATTATTTATTATGTTAATTTTAAGGATTAGAAAGGTGAAACTTACAGAGGATATGTGTTAGTAATGCACCTGACTTTTCTCAATTCCCAATTTCACTTCAAACTCTGAATTTCCACTTTTCACGAAGGACACGAAGCTTACTCCTTGAATAGCGGCCACAGAATGGATTCAGTGTGGGTTCCTTATTCGTTGAAATCATTTCGCTCCTAACTTTTTTCGCTCAAGGTATCATATCTCTTCTCGATAGTCGCTGCCGATTGTCGATTCATTTCATTCAATCCACGAGTTTTGATGAGTAATGTTGATAATGTCAATATTCAGTGATGCGCCCGTAGCCGTTTTCTTGAATGTTTAGTGTTTGTTGATGTTCCAAAGAATATAATAACAGTAAAAGTGACTAGTGAAAGTGATCAGACAGTAAACGGTATTTGCGATTCCTACTAATTAACATAGGTAAGCGGACTTCATTGACCTTATCCAGTAGGTAAACAGATGAGTTGTGCAAGTAGATGAGTAGATGAGTAGAAGCTTTATTGAACAAATTTCAATATCAATCAATTCAAATTATGTTGAATACGCCTCCACTTATTGCTATGAAATGTTAACTTGGCAACATTTTCATTTCAAATGTGTCTGAGTGTTTTACTTTTTTCGAATTCCTATGCTTACTGCATGTATCTTTTTTTATATGTTAAAATTATTCGAAATTATAGTTCATTTTATTATATTATTTATTTCTTCGAAAGGCGACAAAGCAGTATAAAACATTTCCTTAGGATATTTTTCCGAAGCTTAACAAAACCGACTTACCAACCTCGAAAAACTTAAAAATATCAACAGCTTCTACATTTTCATTTGTTTTCGAGATATTTTCAAAACATTATATACCTACTTTGTATAGTTTGAAGAGAAGAACAAAAAATATCTTAGTGCTAGTGTCAGTGCAAAGAGTCCCTAATAAACCTTTCGAAATAATTCATTATAGGTAATAGGTATACCTTCTTACTTGAGTTCATGACTTAAGTGTTTAACTTACACTATTTAATAGTTGTGTTGGAAGTGTTCATATTATTTCCATCATCTTCCACAATTTTTCACTAAAATTCTTCACTTTCTCTAACCATGTCCTTGGGTCCCTTTTGCCTTCTTCAAGCTTTTAATCTATTTGCCTTGCTCTCAAACAACTTTTCTCAGTACAATGATGTCGCGATAATCCGAATACTTCTATAATCCGGTAAGTCACAGGGCAATCGACAATGCTAGCCAGGGTGAGCTTAGTTGTATCATGGACAGCTGTTCCGTATGCCACCAGACATAGTAGGTGTCTTTTCCAGTCTGAAATATCTCTTCAGGAGTCTACCAGTTTCCGTTCCTACTTTCAATCTAGAAAGACATTTGTGGTCCTGTCTCGTGTGTGCGGTAGTCTGTCATTTTCAGATGACAATTTCGTTCGTCTGCTATCGGTTACTCCTTTGTGGAATTCAATAGGATGACGAGGCTAACTGATGCAGAGCAGATATTGGTGATCGGAAAAAGGTGGTAATTCTCGAGTCCTAGTGGTAGAGGGAGCTCGGTTTCTTGATGGTGATCGCGATTGAGCTGGTGATATTCCGTATAGCCCTTACTTATAGCATCGAAATATTTCCTGATTTAAGCTCTTTTTCTTTTATTTTGAGAACTAGACTATAGAGGACCACAATCATCAAAATTCCAATAATGTACTACGGCTGCAGTGACTTTGAAAAAGGAGCTGAACATTGTGTGGTACTTCTGACATCTGATATCGTCACTCCCAGATGTCCTCCGGTGATTCCGTCATGCACTTCTCGGAGCACTTCCTGTCTCTTTGACTTGAGTACTACTGTCTGGCGCCTTTCCTCTCCACCATTTTCGGACTCCAACACACGTTTTAAGACCCCATTTTTCAACGAAAGGGAATTCCATCCGGCCCAGTATGATTCAACCATTGGAGAATAGCGTGCGACTTCCTGTCATGTTGGTCTTCGGTTGCCCTTATTCCAGCCGATGACCAGACCAAGGTCTGGATCTTTCTCTTGGTCTTTTTGGATTTTGTCATATTTCCAGTCATCGTCAACCACCGTGGTCCTACGAACGGCTGCGTTATTCTCCTCGGCACGGCGACAATGTGAGCAGTCGTCCGGACATAGTCTCCGTGATAGTGCATCGGCGTTCTTGTGACTGCTCCCTTCTCGATGTTCGATGTCAAAATCGAATTCTTGAAGTATCTCGATCCAGCGTGCAATCTCTCCTTCGGGGTTTATGAACTGTAAAAGCCATTTGAGGGCTGCATGGTCGGTCCTCACCAGAAATTTCTTTTTGAAAACATATTTGAAAAAATATTCTACCCCTTTTACTACAGCCAACAAATCTTGTCTGGTGACACCATAATTGCGATCCGGTTTGCTGAGTGTGTTGCTGAAATACCCAATGACCTTCTCTTGTCCTTCCAGGACAGCTCCAAGTCGTACACTACTGGCGTCAGTGTCCAAAATGAATTTTCCATTCGGTAAGGGATATCTCAGAATCGGTGCGTTTATCAAAGCTTTGTTCAGCTTCTTGAATGATTGTTGGCATTTCGGGGACCACTGGAACTGAGTCTGCTCTTCGGTCAGTCTGTTTAGTGATTTGGCGATGGTAGCAAACACTATCACGTATCGACGGTAGTAGGTGCACAGGCCAAAAGAACTCCGAAGCTGGTGGATGTCTTTTGGAATAGGCCAGTCTCTGAGAACTTTGGTTTCCTGGTCGTCAAGTGCTACTCCTTTCCCAGAGACAATGTGTCCTAGGTAATGGACTTCCTTCTGAAACGGATGACATCTCTTAGGGCTCAATTTTAACCCTGAGTTTTTCAGGCGCAGGAATACCTCCTCTAGACATGATCATCGAATGATCTGCCATAATCCTGAGCCGATAGTGAAGGCTGTTTATTCTCTATCTTTTGGGGCCAGTTCCACATACCAATATCCGCTCTTCGAATCCACAGTCGAGAAAATCAAGCCAAGGTGTCTTGAGTATCGTCTATTCTCAGGAGAGGGTAACTGTCCTTTGTCACGTTGTTGAGTTGACGATAGCCTACCCAGAAGCATGTCAATCTGTCTTTCTTCTTTACCAGTACAAGTGGAGTTGACCATGGGCTGTCGGACGGTTCAATTATTCATTCTTTCGTCATATCGTTGATAATTTTGTCAGCCTCTTCTTGGCAAAAGGGAGTCTTCTGGCTGATCGACGAATTGGTCGAGCATACCCAGTATCAATTTTGTGCTGGACCACCTTCGTTCTACCCCCTTTTCATTTGTCCGGTATCGAAGATGTTCTGGTACCCCTTGACTAAATCCCTCAATTTGAACTGCTGAGCTAGTGCTATGTCCTTCGATGAAGTGGTGACTAACAGTTCCCCTCTTTAAGGTCACTGAATAATAATTGACATGCATCACCATTACTGGCACACATTCATCAACACGCAGCAAGGTCTTCCCTAGTGCGATTTCTCGTCCAATTTTCTCATCATGAAGCTTGGGCTCGAACATCACCACGCTCCCACGGCTCGCTCCGCCATCCATGCGAGCCTCCAGAATAGTTTCAGTCCTCTCAGGTAACGCTTACATCTTCATCTAACAGGACACGAATCATTTCTTCGCTTTTTCCTTGAAGTAACAGCTCTTCTCTGTTCACACGCAGGACGCCATCTTTAAAAGTCAGCTCGAACCCTTAATTGCGTCGTCCTCGATATCAGCTACCAATGTCAGTTTCGTGTTGCCCAAAATCAGCTCAATTAGCAGTTCACCATACACAGTGGCTGGTCCTCTTGTTGCTGGGCGTAACTTCCTAGTCGATGGTTCAATTCTTGCCGGTGTTCTGGCGAAGGAAGGTCTAAGAATAGTCCTAGTCGCACCTGTATCTAGCAGCATGGTGCAAAGCTTGTTGTTGATGCGACCGTCTAGGAAGGCTCCATTGTTTTTTCTTGAACGATAGCGACATATGCATTGTTAACCGGAGCTTGATGGATCGAAGATTGCCCGTCTTTATCGACTCAGTTTAGTTTTCCCGTGTAGTTGTTGTTTCTTTGAAAGTTGGACAATTGCTACGCACATCTCAAATTTTTCCACAATTTCAGCATCTTATTCGTCTTTTCTCAGGCAACACTTCCTTAATCACCGTCCGTATGGCAGTTTCAAGAGTGGAAATTCCTGAAAGGAAGTTCTGGTACAGCTCTTTCTTCTCATTCCATTCATTTGCCTTTGCTGCAGCTTCAAATTTTCGGCGGTAATTTGCCCATGCTGGTTTTTCATCAAACTGAGGTGGTTCCATGGAGAGCTTCCCTGTTTCCGAACTGATCTTTGGTGTGGGTAGTGTCAATCTGGTTTTCCAACTCGCTGATTTTCTCCTTTATTTTATTATCTATAATGAAACTATAGTTTAAATGATTTTCACATCAAAAGGGTTTACAAAACCACGACAATTGTTTCGCTTTACAAAAGCTTCTTCAAGTGGTAAAGATACACACAGTGTAAAGATACACACAGTGTAAAGATACACACAGTGTAAAGATACACACAGTGTATCTTTACACAGTGTATCTTTACCACTTGAAGAAGCTTTTGTAAAGCGAAACAATTGTCGTGGTTTTGTAAACCCTTTTGATGTGAAAATCATTTAAACTATAGTTTCATTATAGATATTAACATGGATTTTCATCAAGTATCGGCTATATCAATTCAAAACTTTATTTAATTGATTTCCGCCTCGAGTCCTCCATTGATTTCATCACTGATTGTTTCCTTCAATTTTCCCATGTCCTCCTCAATTTAATCTTTGCTGTTCGAAGAGTTTGTCTTCTAGAATCTTTGAATTTTATAGAATTTCTTTTCTCAATTTCTTCGAATTTTATAGAAGCTCTCCTTTCAGATTCTTCGATCTTTCTAGAAATTCTTCTTTTTGTCTATTTGAATTTTCTAGCAGCTTTTCTTACAGATTTTTGAAACTTTCTTAAGTTCTTCTTTCAAACTTACCGAATTTTGTTGAATCTTGTCTTCCACTGATTTGGTATTTGGTGGTGGATGGGGTCGCACAACAAATGTCGCTGTATCTGCTCATAGGCAAACCAGTCTTCGGTGTGTAATTTTCAATTTGCGGAAGGTGCCTATTAGTGTTTCTTTCTTATTTTTCGATTCGTTAATTGTGCAACTTGAGTTCCTTTGGATTCACATCTAGCAATCATGCACAGTATTTCTGTATCTGTGACCCTCAAGCTTGGGGTTTCAAATTATCGGTTCTTGTTCATATAAATTCAAAAATTCCAATATTGCATCGTTTGACCACGACACGTTGGTATTGAAAAGCTAAATTGACTACGGAAAAACCGAAATATTTCGCGCCGTGTGACTGTGCATCCGAGTCTCGCCACTCCGCGCGCTGCGTGTTTTCTTTGAACTGTATAAATTTTACCGACAATGGACGGGACCTGGCACTCCGCGCGAAACTTGACACGCCGCACCATTCTCACGACTCCACACGCCGTGTGATGGTACCTTCACAAGTGTGGCGGTTACTCCCGATTGATCCCGAACTGGTAGAAAATCAACAAGTTAGTGAAAACGTTATATTTCCGTAGGAACACCAAGTTTTGCTGCAAATAAATTGTTGTATTATGCCTGTAACACGAGTTTCTGTTGTAATGATATACTTTTCAGAAATCCAAAGTTGATAAATATGAAAATACACTTTTCCAGTGTTAGTAAAATGTTGATCTGCCATTAGACATAGTGAATTATCTAATGTTCGAACTACTTGATGTATGTAAACGATATTATTGCTACAAGTTCATACGCTCAGAATTCTCATTTTTCTAGAGAGAAAAAGATAATTGATAAATAAAGGTTCTCATTCAACCGAAAAAAAGGAAGCAGAACGTTTTACTTGGACAATTTTTTTTTCGTGTAATGACTCTCTTTGTATGAAATATGAATTTCAAAAATAATGGAATTCCTATGCTGAAAACACCTGACAGATCTTTGTTGATTACAAGAAGTATCCCGATGTATTTTCACAATGTTCTTCAATTCACGTTATTTCTTTCCAGGTTACAATGAAAGAGTGGATTTGGTTAATTTTTCTCTTTTGTAATTTGAAATGCATTCTGGGTATGCCAAGATGCTGCAAAGGAAGGAACATCCTACACAAGAACTGTTTAGATGGTGGCCCACTAAATATAATGGAATGTAGCACAAGAATATTTTTAGAGATGAACGATAACAAAACAAAATATTCCATGGATAGGGATGGCAACTTGGTCGAAAACGATGAAACACTGGCCGCACCTCATTAGTAAGTAAACCAATTGCATTCAGATTCTCAACATACTTAAGTCCAGTTTAAAAACTTCGCCGTCGTAGCTATATTTGACACTACCGAAGATGAAATAAAACTAAAACAACTACAAGAAACAATATCATATTATTATAAAATAATCAACAAGGCTTCTCTACTGGTAATTATTAGTTAATTATTTATGTATCAAGTGAGTGAGTGAAGTGTACCTTCTGAGATACCTTCATTTTACGAGTAGGAAATATTGACGCCGTAGGCGGTGTGCGGCAATTCCTACGAGTAAAGAAACACTTCTCATGAGTTACATGCAGTATTTTTTTCTACAACTGCCACAGTTTTCATTATCACTATTGTCTTTTGAGTTGGAATGTTGTCGTTTCTTGGAATTGTTTCCTAACGTTTCGAGGGAGTGGCTAACTTCTTCAGAGGTCTGTTCATCTTTGATATTAAAATTGAGAAATAATATTTGAAATTTATAAGAAAGATGCTATAAATTAACGAATTTCTCTACAACAATTGCAGCTGGAATAGCAGCGTCAACTGTAGCTACGGCAACGGAGTGTATTTATAATGGGTCAGATTCTGTGAAACACACGTAGTAAAATATCTGCTAGATTTCATTTAATTGACAATATATTTCCTTGCTTAACAACCAATCAGTGGATTTCAAATTTTGAAATTCAGCCAATAGAATCGGAACTACAGAGAAAATATAGCTTGTCGCTGTATTTTCACGGTGATAAACCTGCTTAGTTTTTGTTCTACTATCTATCAAGTGAAAATAATGATTTAAATTAAAAACGTCAAATTTATGTGTTTTGACTAGTTATCTTTATTTATCAATATGAGCGATCGTTGGGGACAAATGTCCATTGGTATCATAGATGAGGCCGTGGAAAAGAGTATTCCGTTGAATACGACTAGAAGTAAAGCATCAATTACCAGGTGACACGATTTTTCTTTATTTCAAATCCATATATTGTCGTCCTAAATATAATTCGTGGTATGATTAAAAACCTATAATTTTTTGGAATATCAATTCATTGGCAATATCAATTCATTGGCAATCCAAATGCAAGAAAATACAACTCGTCCTGTGGCTTTGGGATTGCAATTCATTAATATTCCAAAAAATTATCGGTAATAATCATACCACTTATTATATTACCCCTGATAATATTCATCTATTCAATCAGGATATCCTTCAGTGAAATTATTCATATGAACATTTTTATATTATAATGATCATAATGACGATCATTATGGTACCCAGTCAGCACACAACATACCATGAATATTCTCATAAAGTTCACAACATACCTCCTATCGAAAATTCTACAGAAGTTCCGTAAAATGTGATAAGTATGTTCATATATTCTAAGAATGTTATCCAGGAATGATCATAGAATAAATATATTATTTGAATATTCTTAGAACTTTTTAGGATATTTCACAATATTCCGTGGATTCCGTTCTCAAAGAATGATCATAGATTATAATATTTGAATATTCTAAGAAAGTTCTAGAATATAATATTCTATGAATGTTCTCCATGAGTGATCATAGAATATATTTTTTGATTATTCTGGGAACTTGATCATAGGAATGCGTCTATAATAAATATTGGGATTAAATAAATCGAACAACGTTCAAAATATGTTTCATCAGAGAGTTATCATATAAATGAAAAAAAAAATAAATGAAAATGATTTCAACTAAGGTTGAAAATACCCTTCTCTCCATACATTACCACAAAGTCTTTGTGGGAATGTTCCCACAGTATGTGGAGAGGTTATTTTCAACTTTAATTGAAATTATTTGTTTTCATTGATATAAGGAATGCGTACATGATAAATAGTGGGATTAAATAAATCGAACATATAAATGAAATCGAATAATTTCAACTAAAGTTGAAAATACCCTAATCTCACAAAATTTGGAGAGAAGGGTATTTTCAACTTTGGTTGAAATTATTCTCACAAAATATGGAGAGAAGGGTATTTTCAACTTCAGTTGAAATTATTTGTGTTCATTAATATTGGTATTTATAAATCCCAATATTTATTATGGGCTCATTTTGAGAATATAATGCCTGAAATGTTCTCAGAATATTCTTAGACCATCCGAGAGTATGTCCCACAGATGTCTTGGGTATATTCTGAGGATGTTTCGATAAAGTTCTCAGAACATTCCAGAACATACCCAAGAATATTCCGAGCATGATTTTGGAACTTGCGTTTCTGTCCCATTTTCATGTTCTCAGAATATTCTCAGAACATTTGGTGCACCTTGTGAGAACATTCTGAGAACATTCAAATGTTCTACGAAACTATTCTGAGAACATTCCCAGAATGATCTTGTGCTGTCTGGGTAGTAGCCGTGAATATTATCCGAGCCCGATAACACGGCGTGCACCATAATAATCGTTTATGATACGGATTAAATAAAAAACTTTGTCTGTTGGCATGAATAAATAGGTATATATAAATATTTTTCAAATTTCAAATTTAGTATATCTGAAGTTTATCCATTATGAAAAATATTCAAATTATTCATTCACTGTCAAACACATCAATCACTGTCGAAAGTAACTTTTCCGCACGATTTTTCGTTTTGAAAGTTGTACTTTTCCGCGCGATTTTTGTATTGTTGAAAATGAGGAGATTTAGGATTAACTAAATGATCTATTCAACTATTCTGTCTAATGTGCCATTTTGTAGCATTATTATAAAATCTTGTTTATTAAAAACCTTTTTTTTATATGAATAAAATGGACAAAGACACTCGTAGGAAAAACATTGTACCTAACTCTTGCGAAAAATGTCTTTTCCACCCCTGACGGCTTGCCCGAACTCCGCTCTGCGTCGTTCGTGCAACTGCTGTCGCGTGCGGAAAAATACTACTTTCTGCACTTGTTAGGTAAATAACTATTTCAAATTCCAAATTTAGTATTTTTGAAACAACAGATAGAGATACGAGTTATTCATTATGAAAAATAGTGAGCAAGCTATGCCTTATCATTTCGTTGACAATGCAACTGCAAATTATTCATCCACTGTCAAGCACACTCTGCTGTCAAGTGTCAAGTTCCATTTCATCATCTTGAAATAAATCGAATGATAATACTGTTAGTGTTTGGAATGTTGCAATTTTCCTTTTGTTTGTTCCTGACTGTGATTAAATAATAAGGACCATTATCTACTGTAAGATGTGACAACAGATCATAATCAAACCAAAGACAAAAAACTCCAAGTGAAACTTAGATGGGTTACAATGTATGCATTACGTTTCCGTCAGTTCCATAACAAAAAATTACGAAACTATCAAGATTTGGTCCCTACCCCAAGATCTACCTCGCTTCACTAGAAAAGAACCTGTTTGCAATACTTACCATGAATGTATTCAGGCTTTGGAACAATCTGAAAAACTCAATCCGTCACATACAGAAAGATGGTACTTTGATTTCACAACGTACCCTGGAGATTTTCTAAGCTATGGAATTGCCAGGGTATCAAGTACCGTGACTGTTGTCAAAATCAAAATAAGAAAGAAAGAAAGAAAGAAAGAAATCTTTACTGACTACGTTATGTCTAAGAAAAAACATTTGTAGCATGTCATAAATTCTCTCGAGAAAGAACAAAAAACAATCAAAAACAAAAGTTACAACATACATTCAAATTAAGTGTGGAGGTTCGGCAAGCATGTTCCTTGCGTCAAAAGTGTGCTTACGAACATGTTCTAAATATTCTGTAGTGGAATAGAAACAGTTTTTTTTTTAATATTTTTTTATTACTTGTTTGAAACAAAACATATTCATAGTTTTAATATTGGCAGGTAAAGCATTATACAATCTGAAATCATAGGAATTTTTTTTCGATTTCGTCAGTTTGAAACGTTGAGGTCTAATAAGATTGCTGTTACGTGTATTATGATTATGTAAACTGGATTGCTTGGGAAACAAGGGAGCCCTTTTGTGAATATCCAATAGACTTGAATAAATATACATAGAAGGTACCGTCATAATTTCATGGTTAATAAATGATTCACGACAAGAATCTCTGAAACCGATTCCAGCAAGAATTCTCAGTGCTTTTTTCTGTAATATAAAAATGCATTGGGCATCACTAGAATTTCCCCAGAGTAATATTCCATATGAGATGTGTGACTGAATGAGTGAGCAAAATACTATTTTCAACGTAGTGAAATTTGTTATTGGTTTCAGCTGCCGAAGTAAAAATAAGGCACTCGATAATTTACTTTTCAAACCTGAAATGTGGCTTGACCAATTTAACCTATTATCCAGAGTAAAACCTAATAATTTGACACACTGAAATTCAGGTAATGGCGGAGCCATAGAAACAATCATGTTTTGTGATTTCTCCTTATTCATTATAAGTTTATTGACACTGAGCCAGTGCTCCGCTTTTTCTTGTATTTCCATAGATTGATCAACAAGAGATGAATAATCCATAGAAGAGTATATCAAGGATGTATCGTCAGCAAATAATACACTGTGACATGGCTTCATATAGTTGTAAAAATCATCAATATAAATGACAAACAGAAGCGGGCCCAAAATAGTGTTTGGGGCCAATGCACGAACCATCATACAGAGTTAGTCATATGTATGGACCCGCCAATTTTTCTCAGTTGATATGAGAGTTATTGGAAGAAAATTGAAATGAAAGTTGAAGGAGATTCCACTTTTCTGTGAATTCAATTATTTCTTGATGTGCATTGGTGAAGTTTTCTAGTATCGGTAGAAAGCGTTTTGTCTCATTTCTGTTGACCTAATATTATATTAATTCTCTCGATAGATACAGTGTGCTCCGTATTTTTGTGTCCACCACTGTAATTCACCAACCGATTGCTTGATTTTTTTAAAAAATGCGCCCAGTTGGGGAATGTAGCCGGATAGGGAATGTAGCCGGATGGATATTCTAGCGATATGACAATCTAAGTCAGACAATGGTAAAAAACAAATTCAATGCTACATTAAAAGCTGTTTCACTGAGAAATTTCTCTTACGATGTTTGGGATAATTTTAGATTTGAAAAAACTAATCCATTCATGGTTGAAGAAATATTTGATTTAGAAAGAACGTAGTACAATAGAGTGGCCAGCACGAAGTCCAGATCTCACACCACTTGACTTTTTCCTATAGAGTAATAATGTCGAAAGTATGGTGTATGTCGACAGATCTAATAGACAATGGAAGTACAATTCGAGTATTTAATATATAATTTTGTTTGAAAACGAAATAAAATGTTCTTCCTCTTTGTATCAAATATTTCTTCAATTAATAATGGATTAATTCCAGTTTTTGATAATTTAAATTTTCCAAACATCGTAAATGAAAATTTTTAGTAAAACAACCGTTAATATAGCAGTTGAAAAGTATTTTTCATAAAAACTTACGTACGCCACTGTCTGATTCAAATTATCCGCCTGGCTACATTTCGCATTTATTCAACTTCAAATATCTCTAAAACCGTTGATATTTGTGAAACGAAACGTATTCCTTTTTTGTATAGGAAATATTGGGGATTAAGAAAAAGAAGACGAAATCGATATTAATCCAGTGGCGTGAAAGTTGGGGAGGGGCGAATAGGGTTTAGAGTTACACACACATGATTTCCTTGAAATATGAAACTGAAAGCTGTTAAATGATTTACCAAATTTCATTAAGAAAAGTTAAGCCGTTATGGAGTTATTCTGGAAAATATATTTTTTTGTGTCACTTTCAACACCCTGTAACTCGGTGAATACTCATTTTAGGGTATACGTTTATTGGAATTTTCAGCTTTAAAATGAAGTGAGGATTCTACCTTCGGAGTTTGTCCCCTTTATTCTGGGACACCCTGCATATGGTATCATCTTAACATAGAATCGAAAATTTGAAATCAATGTTTGCAAAAAGTCTTGCTGTCACCATCATTATCGATTGATAACATCGCAATGGGACCATTTGTAATGTTAGAAGTATAATATACCAGGAAAGTAATTGATTGATGTATTCTTTTCAGTTTTTGTTTAACCACTTTCCAAGCAGATAACTCTGAAAGGATCCTTGTCTGTGTGGATGAAGATGATTTAGCAACTGAGAGCACTGTGAGATCGATTGACGTAGGTCTTCAATTAGTTTCTGTGGTATTTATCGTTTTGACAATATGGGTGTATTTAGCTGTTCCACAGATGTTGGACTTGCAGGTGAGAGATTATATACGCACATATTTCATTATATACGCACATAAGAATTTTATAAAATTACAGATGATAATAATTAGCGCCCACAATATTCAATAGGTTAGTTTTCAAAACTTTATTTCCAATAAATTTTTTGAATGGGCCGTGTTGAAGTTCTAGGCTCAGATGTTCTGAAAATAATCGATTTTTGACAAGAATGTCTAACTCAACTCGGATAGAGAGTTCGTTAACGAATTATCACCGACAATACATACATACCCTTTTCTGAATAAAATCGAGAAATTTCATTGTATGTTCAAGTGCTGGACTCGATATGAGAAAGACAGAGAAAAGGTAACTTTGGTTTCAATTATTGCTGTTCATGTATGAAATACTTGTCCACTCCTCCATTCATATTAATTTTCATAATGTGATATGAGGCCTCGATAGAGAAATTGGTATGAGAAGAATATAAGGGGAGTGTCCAAGCTGAGGAAATCCTTCTGGTATTTATGGAACAAGATTGGTGTTGACAAAAGCGGATAATGGTACCAAAATATAATTGATCGTTCTTTCCAGAATTACTTTGACATTCTTTGATGAAAATTAATGCAGAGGTTCGATAGATCAAATTCAATTTGACTGGTTGAAACTTAAAAGAGTTTGTTTTTGAAAGATTTTTCAGTCTATTCTGTTTTTTAATTAGCCAGCATGTATTCTTCAGTGCATCAATTTTTATGAAAAATAAAATTTTGTGACAAATCTATGATACATTTTTTTCTTTATGGTGCAAACTTTTTGAAAGTCGTTGTATATAGTAATTACCACATTTTGATAGGGGTAAACGGTAAAAATACTCCCGGAAAAAAACCCGGGAAAAAAACAAAAAACCCAGAACCAATAATAAAATTCCCACGCACTCAACTGTCTACGTAAGGTTGGTTCGTTCTGGTTAGGTCAGACTAAATAATTACTCTTCGCAAAATGTATGTTTTAAATTTCCACGAACTCAAATGTTCACTTTTTCCGGGGCATTTTTCCGTTCTTTTTTTAAGATTCATCTGTTCAATCCGCACTTTTTCTTATCACATCCACAGAAACACTCAGGCGTAGTGCTGCCGATGTTGGAGCGTGGCGAGTACTGTGTGCTAGATACCGTTTATCTAAGACACTTTCATTCAACACCAGTTTAATCCAGCGACTGATTGTCTGAGAAGTCGCTGCCTTAAAGGGCTTTCTGAACGTCAATTAAAGCCTATTTATGTCGCCCCTTACTGTACCCTCTCCCTATCCTGTTGATATGAGAGATGACAGTAGTATTATCAACACGAAGATGTATTTCGCAAGTACTCAACTATGATGCAAAACATTTGAGTCCAAAAAAGGCTCTTGTCTTGTTATTTTGGCTAACTGCCCCCACGCCAATAATGAGGTTGGGTCAGAACAAATTTCTATTTCAGAAGCAAATTGTCTAATGGGACAATGAGGCCTCTGCAAACTTTTAAGCCACCAATTAAAATCGCTCTGTAATTTAAAAGATATGGTAACCATCTTGTCTGGATTTTCTCAAGGATAAGAACTTTGCCCTTTCGAAATCCAACCATATGCAACATCTGGCAGACCGACACTAGCACTCCACAAAAATGTGCAAATTCACTAATCTTACAAACCTCAGATTTGTATTTGCAAAATTTATCAGAAGGCAGCCTTATGGAGTCAGAGTGGAACTTGAACCCTAGGAATGTACATGGTTTATAAGGCATTAATACACTTTTCTTAAAATTAATTATGAATCCAAACTATGTTGAGGTATCACAGGTTACCGAAAGAATCTAATAACATGCCTCATAAACCTGTAGTAAAACAGTTATTTATGATACAAAGTAGGACTTTTTTGTATGAGCGTGAAGTTTGTTGAATGATGCGCAGGAAGAGTATCATTCAAAGTTTTTTCTTCGACAGTTATTATATTGCCAAATTGTAGCAATTGCATCATTAATTTGAATGTTTTATGTTATGAATTATCGTCTTTTCATCAAATGACGACTTCCAATTATATTTGACGTAAGAGACAATGGGTTTTAAAATTTTCGTGAATACCCACAAAGGCAGAATGGCAAGACAAATACCATTTTTGGTTTTGGTGATTTTCTAGAAAAAGATTTTTTTTTATGGTTTGACAAATGAAAAAAATAGGCAAATTCCCGAATTCTTAAGGAGATCATTGACTCAGAAGAAGAAAAAAAATTGTATAAAATCATTAGTTTTGACGCAAAACCGATTCTACGATTAGAAGCTATCTACCTTATTGTCGCTCCCAGATACGTAGTTTTTTTTACGTACAAGTGCTTCGTTACCTCCACTATCGCTCTAGAAAAATATATCCCCATACACTCAACATGTGCGACGCAATGATAAAATTTGACTTTTGTTGATGTTGCCTCTTAAATTGCCACAGTTTTGAGTCAAACAGGAATCCTGAATATTTTGTATCTCTCTCTACTACTGGGATTAAAAAATATGCATCTTCCAAGTCTAAAGTGGCCATAGAGCAATTTTTTCCACCAGTTTTGTATCTTCCAGTTTAAAATGGCAAGTGTCAATGAAGGTGTTCAAATCTTTTAGATTTAGAACTAGCCTGCCGGACCAACCTGACCAATCTGATTTGTGAACAGGAAATATCCTAGATATGAACTGGCCCGCACATGGTTTGCAACGTGATACAGCCCCGATTTCAAATAAATGTCTTATGGCCAAAGATAGAAGTGAATTTTCTTTTTCTGACCATATGGCATCAGAAGGCAGGCGAACTGTTCTGCCAAATTTTTTAAACAAAGGTTATGGAATAACCCTTTAACCATGATAAAATCAATGGGTCTTGTTATAATTTTGCCAAACCTGACTGAAAAAGGATAATCTTTCTCCAAAAATAGTATCCAATTCTTGCGTCTCTCTCTTCTCCCCTCTCTTTCTGGAATCGATATTTGGTAATGTGCCCGCCCCGACGAACTTAATAGTTTACTTCGGGCCTCTTGTAATCGCGAGGCAGGCCCTGCAATCTGAAGGTGTGCTGGCCAAAACTTCTTTGAAATGCGCTTGCAAATTAGTTGGTAGGGAATATCCCAGTATTATTGACTTCCTACACCAAATTCATAATGATGAATTTCTGCAAGGATACGGCCTGCACATCACTCAGATATTCAATAAATTTTAATATTTCATCATCCTTCTCAGGTCTGATTGCAGACAACGCTGCCCCCAGGCGATTTTACACTTCTATTAGTCGGTCATGTCTCTTTATGCGTTTCTTATTTATGGCCGCCTTCAGCTCTGGGTTTAATTTTGGAGCCTCAATGTAGTGACAGCTGGTTATAGTCGGGTATTTTTTCAGGATGCCTGATAGTATTTCTTCCATGAGGGCAGCTTCCAAAATCACCTTATATTGGTCAGCTAAGATATTATGCAATGCCTCGCCAGAGTACGAAATTTCATTTTGGTTCTTGCCCATCGCATTCGCACTCTATCGTCCAATTCGATTTCTTGCAGATCCCCATTGTTGTTGAGTGGATCTGAAAACAAGACCACGTACTTACACTGAATCAAATGACTAATAAAGCTAATCTTCATCGAAGAGCTTGGAAAACCAGAAGGTTCTGACCGGCCCCCACAATGTTCAAATGGTATTTAATCATGTGAACACTTACAATCCTCAAATTCTTCCTTCGTCTCTTCAGGGAGTTTTTGAGAGACATCGTCTCTCATTGGATCCTAACAATCGGAGTAGGACTCGGAACTAGGTTCTTTCTAGCGTCTACGGCTAGAAGCTCGATCAGAAGGTCCAGCAGAAAGGTCATCAACCTTTGCCCTTGATCTTTCCTTCAATCTTTTTCAAATCCTCCACATTTTACATTTGGGGTATTCCCTATCTTCTGAACTATCGGATGAATAAGATCTCGAAAGTTTTCTCCCCATTTTATATTATTTATTGTTATTAATGTCGATTAACACAAAGAAGAGCAATGAGGATTCAAATGACAAGTGACAAACACCATGGATGACAGTGCCTTATAGCTAATGTTTTCATTTGATTTACCATTGCTTTCCTATATTGATTATGTTAACTTTCCCATTGTTATTTGAATTTTTTTTTCAGGGTGTGTGTATAATCCATTCCATATCTGGGTTAGCTTTATCGTTCATAGCATTGGTAACAATCAATCTCTCGGACTATCTTTCGAACGTACCTTGCCATCTGTTAGCGTATATGATGTACTTTTGTTTTCTCTACACATTTTTTTGGCTGAACGTACTGTGCTTCCACATATGGAGACAAGTAATGTGAGTATACCTTATCAAACAAATACATAAGATGATTCAGTATTCACAGTTCAGCAAACATAGCTAGAAGTGTGAAAATATGCACGCATTGCCCGCCCATGATGCGCATTCGTCGTACGATGGACTATCCAGTGGAAAGGCACGTAACATCACGTGATTGTTCGCGCAAGTGGGAATTTCACACTTCCAGTTATGTTTGTTGAACTGTACAAAAACATACCATTTATAAATTCGCAATTTTAAACGGGCTTGAACCATGACACAGTAGAGAACTCCAGTGTCAGAATAAAAGGGGCGATTTTGGCGAATCTAGCGAAAGACTAAAAAAAAATCCAGACAAATAAAATTACTGGTAGACAAACTTCTGAAGGAAACTATTTTCTGTCCTGAGATTCAATTTGTGTTAGTTTAAGTAGAGTGTGTTCCATTTAAAATTTGTTACTTTCCTTATTTCCGAAATCGTACAAAACACTGAAAATCGGTCAGACCTGTCGATTTTTATTTCGAAGTGGAACTCTTCCAATCATTGTACTATCAACCCCCTTATACCCAGCACCTGCTAATTCTATCGCACATACATTAATGAAATAATATTGGGAATTTTGAGGGTGTCTTATCAAGATTTTTTTATCACCCCCCTGGAATGTTATCATATGAAAGTTTCGAAATGTGAATATTTCTGAAATCACTGCTAGTAGATCCTCAAGAGGATTGGGCTATGTGATTCGAACTTTGGGTTCAATTGTCCCCATAAAAAGTCTAATGGTGAAAAATCAAGAGATATAGACATCCTATATTCCTCGCGTTCCAATGGAAATAAAACCCAAAAATTGACGTCTAGGTGCAACAAAATCTGATCAAGCTTCATATTGTTGGAAAGTGAGCTGATCTTCAAATAGATTATCATCGTCTTCTAGTAGCTGAGTGGTTAAAGGGTTCAGAGTTTTATCAAAAAGTATCAGATACATTTTTACGTTATAGTTACGATCGAAATATGGGCATAAAATATTGTCTTCCAATTGCTAAAAATAGCTTCATTTATGCATAAGCAAAATTTAAAAGTAGCATATAGAAGAGATAACACATTGGGAAGGTTTATCAAGAATAATAAAGATGAAACGCAAAAATCTGCGAAATCAGGAGTTTATAAATTGAATTGTGGATCTTGCTCCATAGTATATATCGGCCAGACAGGTAGACCATTTAAAAGCCGCATATGTGAACACCGTATGAATTATGTAAACAATAAAACACACTCATCGTATGCCAATCATATTTTGGAGGAAGGCCATAACTTCGATGAAAACTTCCCAATTCTTCATGTGGATAATAAGGGCATTAGACTTAATTATTTAGAATTCTTAGAAATGAATACATTGAAACATTCATCTTGTTTATTAAAGGATCAATTAGACCTGAACAGTTCCCCTTTGTTAAATTAATTCAATTAAGTAGTAGCTATATTTTGCGATTTCCAGGTAGGTTTATTGTTATTGTCAATTTTTTAAGTTGTATTAGTCTAGGTATTAGCGATAATTATCAATTATAGGTAGTCCCTAATTATGTTGATGGATAAGAAAGGTATTTGAGTATTTTTCAATGAAGAATAATTTAATGTACTACATTCGCTTGAAAAAGATACTGTGTATCGAAACATGTCGCAAAGACAATACATTTTGTGGAAATTTTTTATCCTTTTTATACCTTTTAGTGTTATAACTATGGATTTCCATCAAGTTACGGCCACGTCAATCCAAAAAAAAAAATCGAGTGAAATTACTAATGGTAATATTTTGAGTTGAAGAAAGAAATGGATTCAATAAAAGAAAAGTTCGAGTTCTTTTTGCCAAGATAAATCAACGACAATGTATAAATACACAACAATAATAATCATCTTGATTTAAACAGTTATTTGAAGAAGCAGTTATTAACAACACAATTATAAAAATGGTTCTGTAATCTGTTCAGATGAAACTTTCCCAAAACTATTCATATTGTGTCAACAATACTGAACAATTATTGCTGTCATGACAGAAACTGAAGGGACTTCCGCTTACTTGATGAAGTCTGTTTTTGAGGAACAGGCATTTTTATCGCGATTAAAAAGGTGCATGCTTTTTATCGCTGTCAAACTGACTCAGACGTCATATTTAAATTGGTTTATTTCTAGAGGAGTTGATTTATCTTGAATAAAAACACCGACGGAGATAATGATATTTTTGTACAACTGACATTAAAAATGACGTTTTTAATTCATTGACACATGAACTAAAAACTGACGTTTTCACAAAATCACTTTTAACACTAGTGTAAAAAGTACTTTTAACACTAGTGTTAAAAGTAAAATGACAGATGAGATGATGGATACTCAGTAATATAGATCTCTCTAATAGAAACACTTTAATCAGATATTAATACTATTATAACAATCAGAATCAAAATTACTTATAAATATGTATTTGGCAATTTGTACAATTTGTGATATTAACTGACGAAGTAACTGCAGAAGCTTCATCGCCAATCAATGATGGTGCTATTATTGAAGTGGGATGATCAAATAATGCTGGGAGAGAACTAGAACTTATACCAGGAAACATTTTATCAGCTATTTTATTTTTATTTTCAATGGAATCCTCGATATAACCCTCAGCTACAGTTGAGGACTTCCACCCGCCATGTCGTTTTATTGTAGTCAAATTTGCTCCTGAATTCGCTAACAGAGATGCTGAAGATCTTCGAAAGCAATGGCCGGTAAACTGCTGCGGATCTGGTAATTTCAGAAATTCAGCAATAGTGGAAGGCATCTTCCCAAAAGTATTTATTCCAACTGGTTGAATAGTGCATTTGTAGTTACAGTAATTCAGGAAAAATCGACGGTGAGTAACAGAAGTTGGGCGTAATACAGCATATTCACGGTAATAATTCACGTAGTGTCCAACGATGCAAAAACTTCTTTGAATGTTGGTTTTGGTATCCGAAATATGAATTAGTAATGACTGTATAGTTTCTTCAATGTCATCTACGCTCAATTTGCAGAGTTCTTCACGACGGCACGCTCCAAATAATCCAAAAATGGTTGCCACTTTAATCATAAGATATTTGGTATCGGGAGCTTCATTTAAAAATCTGTCAATCTGTTCCCTTGTCAGAATTTTCGATTTTTTCGGACGGTATCCGACACTTTTTCGTTTCAAAAATGCGACTAATTTATGGTATTTACTTATATCCACGTTTTCCTTGATTTTCAGTTCAGCTTTTATCATAGAGAATTTAGACCACAGTGTTGATGATTTCCATAACTTCGATTTTTCTTCGAAATAAACTAAAAGTACGCTTTCGCTGAACTTGCCTTCAACTTTCTTCAGTTGACTCCATTCGATGAATCCATTATAAGCAATATCATATTGTTGCCGTGATTTTTCAGGCAACAGATCTAAAGTTGCTCTGTTTGCAGCTTCTTGAATTTCTGGTGGAAGAAAATCATCTTCCATTCCATTCCATTATATTTATATTTGCAACAGTAATAGCTACGAACACAAAGAAGCTAGGATCGTTTATTAATTTGTGGTAACTAATAAACAACAATTATTAGGCAGTTGTTTTTTACCTGCCTGTCATGTTTGCAATTTAGATTTGAAATACAAAATATGGTTGTCAATTATAAAGTCCATGTAGCTAGATCCGTAGAGCATCTGACTTGTAATCCAAAGATCGTGTGTTCGAATCCTTATGGATCTTATTTTTTTTTTGTTTTTTTCTTACTAGCAGTAACTGTTGAACAAAAAATTTTGTATGATACATTTGTTAAAAGTGATTTTATTTTGCTCGTGGGGTTGCTCCACTCGCTAACGCTCGTTTCGCAATATTCCCCACTCACAAAATAAAATTCCACTTTTAACACTTATATCATAAATAACTATTATGTTGTGTCCAACAACCTTGACGAATAAAGTAGTAGTGGTAGCATTAGTAGTAGTAGTAGTAGCAGTAGTAGATTGGTGAAGGTCTATTTTTCAGACAGCAAGAGTTATATTCAATGAAGTGATTTTATTCTTCTCACTCCTATAACAATGTTATTATTTATTTTTTAATTGGAACTATTTTGATATTGAAATATAAAATAATATGTTTTCAATAGTTGGAGGATGTTTTAATCAGAGCTAATTTTAGATGTTTCGTTACGGTCACTTAGTGATTTGTTTTGATAAGAAGAGTTAAATATCAACATCACGAGTAAAACTCATTTTTATTTAAATATTATGTGTCATTAACAGATATTGTGGTATTACAACACTGAATCAACTTTTTCTGATCAGAATATTGGGTAGACAAAAATGTAATTGTGAAGAATCCTAATTAATGAAATTGAGTAATCCGTTCTTCATTCGTCATTAGAGATTGTCAGAGCACCATCCACTACAATATCGATAAAGTAAATATATTAGAGTTTTTTTCATTCCTCAGTTATTAGTTGCCACGTCAGGAAGAGAAAAAATCTTTTTTGAATTATTGGGTTCATTTTCAATTCAAGTTTCTTTTCACTCGGAAGAAATTACTGCAATAAAATTCTTGAAATAATAGAGACTTCTATAACCTCCGGAATCGTGTGAAGTCTCGGTCCTACTCATTAGACATACGATGAAGTTTTTTACCCATATCTCCGCAACCGTAACATAATCCCATGAAACGGTATCACTGGAATCACAATGATGCTTCCTAAGCAAATATAGGAAAATACTGGAGATCCCATTAAAAAATGCCAACAATGTCATTTTTACTCAAATGCGGATAACTAAATAATTCAGATAGGGTTCAAAAACTGACACTTCGGGAATAAATCGACCAATCCGAGGATTTTTTCAATTCAGAAATGATGAATTTGTTCCACACTTCAGGGCGCACTGTTTTTGGTGACATAGTTTGGGTTATCTGCTTTTTTATGGTCGCGTTCCATACATAGAAGAGGATCTAAACTCCCAATGACTTTACGGGCTCCAAGCAGTATCATTCTGTTATAGAGAAGGGTACTCAAACCTCAGAAGTTCATAGCCTCCCTACTATCTACTGGAGTATAACCGTAGAATGGATGATTCAGTATGCAAGCTCCTATGAAGATATTTCATTTTGCAAATTTTTCCGTCGAGTTGTCGCAGCTCTTCTTGAGGCCAAGGTAGGTAAAATATGATCAGTACGTCAATTATTTTGGTTGCAGCAACTTTGTTGTTCCCTGACAGTTCTTATCACCGGATGTTATCTCTTGGTCGCGGCGCTGTTCCAGCCTTGGTAATCACACGTCTCTCCTGTATCAAGATGCTTCCGTCTACGAACATCTCCGTATTCCTTACATTGTACTGTTTTGGGATGAGCGTAGGGGAATCTACTTATCAAAAAGACGCTCCTAAACGATGAACACTGAAGTCGACCGTTATGTCTTACTGAAAATGCAGAATCCGAATCCGCAAAAAATTTGGTCTCCCTGAAAAAAAAATTGTTTTCGAAAATATGTGAATTTTAAAATCACATTTTTTTAAATATAACTTGCATTTACCGGCTTATTTATCAACATATTTATATTGATGAATTTTTCACCATCGTTATCGACCGAGCCCAAAGTTATTCAGGAAAATGGGGGAAGCTGGGGAGTCGATGAGTATCAAGAATAATTAGAGAGTCTGGTGATGGTTAGTTTCCTTCATTTATATTGCAAGAGTAAATTAATATTTAACCATTTATTTGTAATTTACTGAAATAAACTTTGTTTTTATATTTTTCTATAAACGAGTTTTACTGAATGAGGGTCAAATTCTACCTAGCAGGTCGTGATTAAAAACCCAAATTGAGACGTCATACTCAACTGAAGCAAAAAAATATGTCTAAGTGATACATGTGCGAAGCTGCATTTAGTATTTAAAGACTCATGTATAATTATGCGAATTAGAAGTAAAACACATTGGGGAAAAAAATCTCAGTATCTGTCATTCTTATAGAAACGTCTTATAGATTTTTCCTTTGCTTTGGGAATGTTATGGCTTTCTTATTCTCATTTTTGAAGTAAAGTAGTTGCAGCCGCAAACATTAACTTAATACCTCCCTCGAACGATTTCCTTACTAAAAGGTTGAAGTCGAGGTTTGATATGGATGAAATATTGTTTTTGAATTTCCCAACGTTTGAAACTCTCCTTGCTGTCAGTTTTAGAGATTTGTAAAAAGAAAGTCCATCACTTTTACGTGTACGATATAGGACACGCAGTACAGATGATGAATTTCTCTCGTTGATACGGAAAAATAAAGCAGTGACAACTCTAATTGTAGTTTTATTTATTTATATATTTATTTATAAAACATGAACAACTTAACTACTATTGTCACATAATACTGTCATTTTTCAATTATTGACAGCTGACTTAATGAAATGCTGTGTTGCTGCTTCATCCACAGAACACTAGAATACTCAGAACACATTACGAAAATATTTCAAATTTCAACAACAGGAACGTTTTCAATTGAATTGAGAATTTAAGATGGAAGCTTCAGAATTGAGAAAGAATTTTGTCATTATGGTTGAATTTCGTTAAAAATTGATATTTAGGGGTTTGTTCAGTATTGTTAACACAGTATGAGTCGTCTTGTGGAAGTTTCGCCTGAAGAAATCGAAAAAAAAAAACAAAAATGATCTTTATTCGATAAAAAAATAAGCTCCTGTATTTTTACCGTTGAAAAAAATAAGGTTAATTTATAGGTATTCAATTTGTTCTAGAAATCCACGAGTTATACATGCTATCAAAAAGTGGAGCTTATTATATCACTTATATGGAATTGGGGGACCTCTGTTTTTCCTGGTTTTCTTAATAGTTGTGAATCACTCGAACTTCACACATTTCAAGGACATTCATCCAAAAATAGCTGAATCCAAATGCTGGTTTGAATGTGAGTATATATATATCAATTTAGAAAAAAATTCCAACTCATTTTCCTGGTCGAAAAAAATTGTTGATAATGTTCCAACGATTTCTGGCGCGATAATCAAACATAGTACTAGAAAATAATCACCAATGCAAATGGAGTTATTGGCTTATATAATATATTTTCGGGTCGTTTTTTATAGTACATTATGTAATAAGTTTTATAAACGCCTCTTTAGTAGTGGATGCCAAATTGTGACTCGTTTATATGATAAAGTACAGAAAAATATCAAAAAAGCATTTGAATGTTATTTCTGGAGCGATTCGACCACTGTTCCATCATGCATTCAACGCAAAGATGAATGTGCATCTTTTATTTGGAATCCTGTACATTCAATAACTCCAATCGAATCGTGTACTTGGTGCACTCAATATAACGGATCTTCTAACTTTTGGTTGTTCCGCATGAAATATCTCGGTCCAAGATCAACAAAGAGAAAAAATAGTAAAAGCCACTTTCGTGATGAATAACAACTCTGATACTTGGCATTTGAACTTCTTCTCAGAAATAAGTAAAACCCTTCGCATGATGGCATATATTGTACGATTTCTGTTTAAAGACATGCAGTTATCAAGGTAGTCTCAGTAACACGGAAGTTATAATATGGTGCAACAGAAATAATTCGGAGATACACATTGCTATAGTAGTTGGATATGAATATTCTGAAGTTATACCTTAGAATTGTCATAATACCCCAGTCGTTAAAGACCAAAATAGCCCCCTACCTCTAACCGACCCCAAAGCTGCTGAAATTTGGTACAGATATAGTATTTTCTTGATTTTTCTTATTTGAGCTTGTTTGCGATATCAGAAAAAGTTTATTTAGAAAAGTTCTTCTGAATCAAAACCAATATTCAAATTTAAAATCGTAGCCTCCTACGCAGAAAAAAAAATACATTTTTATGTTAAAAGTGATCGTAAAGTTGTATATTTGTATTATTTAATCGTTTACAAATAATTAATTGATTCATTCAATAATTTCCGTCCATAAAATCACACTTACAGTTATTATGGACATACATACAGAGTGAAATATTAAATTTGTACCAAAAAACTAATAAAAATTCAAACAATTTTCAACAAACGTCGATATTCTAGTACAAATAAATTAGACAAAATTTGGGAATGAGGGAGTCACCTAAGGTGCATATGAGATACTAGTACTCTTTATGAGGCTAAAACCATAAAAAATAAGAAAAAATGTTTCGTTCCATAGTTGGCTGTGATTCCAAATCTGAATATTGTTTTTGATTTTGAACAACTTTTCTAAATAAACTTCTTTGATAAGATCGAAAATAAAGGTAGTTTACTCTTGATAAAAATTCCTATTTTTTGTTCTCTTATATACACCGTTTAGAAATTCAGAATTTTGAAAACTCAAATACGAGTTTTTCACAATGCACCAACTTTTATGAGGAGTAAAATTTTCTGATATATTCATAATCAAAGAGTTTCTCCCGTGGTGCAAACTTTTTGAAAGTCATTGCTACTGTACACTTTCCTACGAACATTATTGTTTTTCTAGAAATAATTGGGCAATTCTGTTCTGTGAAAAAAAAATCATATTTCAACCTCTTTTATTTTCCAGCAGAAAAAGGAACCCTCATTTATTTCTATGGACCAATATCTGTCCTGCTGACAATGAATGTAGTTCTATTTTTATGGACGACCATTGTGCTGTGGAAGCAATCGAAAAGTTGCACCAGAACCAAGGTACTCAAATACAGGTATATGAACAATTCTAAAATAATTTTCCAGAAAACTCATGTAACAGATTTTCAGGTTGAAGATGTACGTGAAACTGTTTTTTATTATGGGCCTTACGTGGATTTTTGAGGTTATATCTGTTCTGCTCGATTATGAAAAATACAAATGGGTCTGGTTAGTACTAGTATAATTTCTTATACTCTATCGATGTTCATTTATTATTACAGTCACTTGTTTTGTCTATATTACTACACAACTTTTTGTAATCAGATTTTAAGTAGATGCCTGCAAGTTTTCGTCTCTTGATTTTATTCTGCCATCTAGAATTTGGCGTATTTTAATTTGCCCAAGGAAATATTCAATTTAGAAAATATTTGTCAGACATTTTAATATTTCAGGTACTTCACAGATGCACTCAATGCCTTGGAAGGGCTGATTATATTTTCAATATTGGTAATCTTCCGTAAAAAAGTCGTACGGTCTCTAGCGAACAGAAAAATGTTCATATTTTTGAGATTGCCTGCTAATTGGAGAGAAGCACAAGATAGTGAATGTGAAGAACTTGAAGAAGAAGTCAGTCTGGATGGAGAATTACGTTGAACCTATCAATTATGAAAGAGATATCACCAAAAATGCTTGAATAAATTTTATATATCGAATACTTAAAGAAAGTTGATGTATTTGTAGTAAATATTCATTGTAAAGCGCATCCACGCGTTATATTCCTCTAGTACCGCATATCTCGGTGGTCTGGCCGGGGCGGACTCAGTTGGGTGCATAAAAAAGTCGTACAGCAGTTAAAGGCTATTGTACGAAGGCGTAGAAGGGCCACGGTTTTTTCTTTTTTTCAATCCCGACTTAGACGTCTGACTTATAGTCCAGTTCACAAGTGATATTTTCTCAAAAAGCTGACCTAGAACACCGAAAATTATGATTTTGGTCTCATTCAATTCGAAATGGCATCTAGAAAAAAATCTTGAACTGGAATAATTGAGTAAACAAAAAAAATTGTTGGGTTTTTTATAAACTATTTGAGGTATCCAAAATTTTAAAAAAGATCCTCAAAAAGCAGGATTTTCCTCTCTGTACTGTACCTCAGATCAATGTACTGTACCGACAATATTTATAATTTTAATATAGAGGTGAAACTTGGGATTGAAGCGGGTAGTGATCCTTGCACGCGCGACGACCGAATCAGAATAATGATAAAAAAAATATTTCAACCGTTTGACTATGAATATTAAGAAATAAAAAAATATTGGTACTATCTAAATACATGAATAAACAATAATCCATCAACAAAAAATGTTTACGCAAATTATTTAAATCAACTATGCCTTCGTTGCTTGGTTAATTTTTACTTGTTGTTGTTACCATAAAAATCCTGATTACATAGAAAAACTGAAAACTCCTTTGGAAAAATTAGGACATTTAGATTTTTCACTTTTCTATTTTAAGGTATTGAAAAATCAAAATCGCAAATAATTAAGCAATCAGATTTTTTTAAATCATCATCATTATTCTGTTCCCTTATTGTGAAAAGCTACATAACAATAATTTTGAAAAAAATGTAACTTTGATTGTTTAAATAATAGTTATAAACGAGAGAAATTTTGAAAATATTTCTTTAAGAATTTAATCCTTGATGAAAGTAATGATTCATAAGAAAAAAATCGTTTATGAAAGAAAATTATTTATAAAAAAACGCAACGCACATACTAATTAACAATTCATTTTTGTTGAGGAACCATTTCTTGACATGATTTATCACGTTCTTTCATATCATAAAAAAATTCATTTACTTTTCATTTGTTTAATAAACAAACCATTTGTTATAAACAAATGTATTTTTTTTAAATACTAAAAAAAACATGTCCAATTTTCTATGGAGTTTAAAAAATATGAAGAAAAAAAATTCGTTCAGAAATGCACGTAAAAATTGTTTATTACATATGGTTTGTTAAATATACAAATGAAAAGTATTTTTTTATATGGTATGGGAGAACGTTATAAATCATGATAAAAAAATGGTTCCCTAATATTAATATTTACCAACAAAAATTATTGTTAATTAGCAAGTGCGTTTTTTAGCAATATTTTTCTAACTCGGGATTGGAAAAAAGAAAAAACCGTGGCCCTTCTACGCCTTCGTACTACTGTGAGCCAGACTTGTCAGTCTTTACTAAGTTATCGACTTTGACACGTAGAGTCAAAATTTAAACTAGATTTGTCAGTAACACGCTTTCAACATTTTTCTAGCTCTATTAGTGCAATACAATGCAATTAGTGCAATGCCTTGTACGACTTTTTTATGCACACTGTACTTCAATATTGCGACTGAGACATGTGAAACGCAGCCTCATCATTCTATCCCTGATGAGTTAACTTCGTATTCCTACAGTTGGCAAAGTGAAGTTTATCATATTAATGTGCCATAAAGTTCATGGTTTAGGAGAAACATAAACATATCCATGGTATTGACTGATTCTCCGAATAAAGTATAATTTATTTCGTCTCAGTTTTATTCACTCAAAGCCATGACTGAAGATATGAAGGTACTTCAGGTAAAAAAGTTGAATTTGAAGCGTCCTAATTTATTTTGATACCGAAAGTCCCATATCACTATGGCAAGATGTTCATTATTCAATAATACCTTTAAAGTAGAACCCAATGTATGTATTTTTGTCTAGTAGTAAAAAATTAACTCGTCCCATTTGTTCCATTTCTGGGCCGCAGTAGTGAATGGTCAAATTCTGTAGTTGTATTATTTAGTTGGGCGTTTATTATCATCGTTTGGGTAATAAGTCTTTTTTACAGACAAAATTGTGTCACTAACGTATTGCTTGAGATAGTAATTGAAGAATTAAGGATTTCGTTTCTTTTCGTTTCGTTTCGTTTCTTGTTCATGAAACTTACACCTGCATTATAAGTTTATAATCCAACATGTCAAAAAAAAAAAAACAAAAACATCGTGCGCGTCTCGAAATGGTTGTGTAGTTAGTTTATTGTGTCTGGTCATTTGGCAACGCTATTTAGTATCAATCAGTAAAATTTTAGCATTGTGACGTTTTCCTTGTTATTGTACCATTGAAGTCATCTTCTATTTTGTACTTTTCAACAAGAGAAATAAATATATTATTATTATTATTATTATTAATGAATCAATCAATCAATTATTTATTGGTGCTATTAAACGTAAGTGTTTACACAAGTCATTAAGATTGTACATAAAACAAATACAAATATAGGTACAAAAAAGAGATACAGACATTAAAAGTCTGACAGACATTAAAATTAGGTCAAAGTTTGTATTATTGTGATGTTCTGAAATATGAGAGAACCATATGTTTAAGTGTTTTTTTGAAATTGTGGAATTCTAGTTCCTTGACTTCCGCAGGGAGGGCGTTGTATAGCTTGGGTGCCCAATAGGAAGTTCCATCGCGTGTTCTTGACAGTCTCAAATAATTGGCTTGGATGTTTTGACGATTTCATGTAGGGTAGTCATGAATTTGAGAATGGTTTACATATTCATGTCAATTTCCTTTAATGTGTAAGAGACATTGTAATATGTATATACAGAGTAACGTTAATACTTTGTGTTGTTTGAATTTGTCCCTACAGTCATCTCCGTTTTTCAAACCAGAAACATCTCTCAATGCTCTTCTCTGTATACTGAAGATTTGAGAGCATTGGCTCGAGTGCCCCCATACTAATATAGCATAGGATATGGAGGGCTGAATGAGGCCGTGAAAGGCTTCTTAGTAAGAAAGTAAGGCTTGATAATTTTTTACATAGAAATTCACTGAGTTCTTGCCATGTCAGTTTTACGTCAATGTAAACTTCCAAAAATTTCGGGCACTTGGATGTGAATCTAATTTCGTCAGTATTTCTCATACTGAAAAGCATGTGTTCTGTTTTCGATTAATTGACTTTCAGCTTATTTGATAAGAACCATCGTTCTATTTGTTCTTTTTCAGTTTCGACTGTGGAAATCAAAGTACTTAAATTGATTCCTGAATGTATAAACGTACTGTCATCAGCAAATAGTATAAACTTTGATAGTGGAGATGAATAAGGCAAGTAATTTATAAACACAAGAAAAAGCAGTGGTCCCAAAACGGACCCTTGAGGGACACCGTATTGTAAATTGAGCAGGGAAGATTTTTTTTTTTTGGAAAAGAACGAACTGAACTCGATTTTTTAGGTAAGATTTTATCAAGTTGATACTTTCTTCGTGGCTATTATAATATTGGAGTTTTTTATTAAAATATCATGTGAAACGCAATCAAACGCCTTCGTCAAGTCCAGGTAATTTGCATAAATAAAATCATTGTTTTCGAAACCTTTATTTATCATTTGTGTCAATCTGCCAATAGCCGAGGTGGTGGAATGTTTTTTTCTAAATCCGAATTGTTCTTGAAGAAAGAGATTTTCTGTTTGAAAATGAGATCTCAATAGCAATGTTAATGTCTTCCTCTAACTAAGCTTCCAATTTTGTCATATTGTATTGGATTGGTCAGAAATCTGCCGATCCTTCTCAAGGAACGTGGCCTCGAACTGACAGTTTTTTGCAAGTTTTCAACCTCTTTCATGATTTGGCGATATCTTCGATCAACTGAAAATTGCAAAAAAAACTCTACCTAGCAACTAAGCTCCCTTGTCTGTCGAAGGTCATGGAAGTAGCCATCAATATAGTGCTCATGAAATGTCTAGAACGCTTAGGGATTGTGAATGATCGCCAATTTCAGAGATCAACCGGTGACTTATTGCTAGCTCTAACATATATTATCTAATAAAAAATATGGCGAAATCATGGCTGTGGCAAGATATATCTCTGAAGCGTTTGGTTGCGATTGGAACCAAGGACCCCTCGTCAAGTTTTCATCTTATAGCTCCCAGTTGTGATCCTTCCTCGGTGGTTGATGAAGTTTCTTTCGATACTAATAATAGTAATAATAATAATAATGATAATAATACTCCACTGTAAACATTCATAGAGTGTACCCAAAAACATATCATGTGGGAATAGAGGACGGCTATTATCATCATTTGCTGTAGCTCTTCGGGGCGACTTACTGACTTTTGGTGACGTATTCACTTTTTTCAGCTGTAGAAAAACATATATACAAGTCAAATTGTTGAAAAAAATGTATTTCCATCAACCGTCTGCCCCCTTACGAGCAACCCTCAGAAGTGTTCGAGAGACTTGTGCGAGCTACCTTACCCTTACCTTTTAACGTGAGATGCCATGCACGAGGTCTGTAGGCGCGGCGATCCAAACCCGCGTACCTTGTCATAGCAAGCGAGAACACAACCTGTGCGCCACCAAGACCCATAAATCTCCCTATAAATGCTGGTATTTCGCAGGGATCCATTCCACCATCGACACTGTTTTTTCTTCTTGTTGGGAGGTACCTCATGTTCAGTGCACAACTTTGCAGATAACAGTCATTTTCATACAGCTTCCTGTTTCAAAGTCCGATATCAGCCCGTGAAACCAGAAATGAACGGGGGAGAAACGTGAACGAATAGAAAATTTCAGAATAGGGATTCAAACACTTGGTAGAATTCAACGCAAACAAATCCCAAGCGTGCCGATGATTCTACAGGGGCCAGAGTATAATTATGTCAGGAGTATCCATTCTACCGTTTACAAGTTGTCTTGCGTAAGGGGGCAGCCGTTTTTTTTTTTTATTAAAATTGTTTATTCCGTTAACCAGCTGTCATCCTGTTACGAACGGCAGCCCTCAAAAGTCGAAACTTGTGCGAGCCAAGGATTAACGAGGTCTTACCTTTCAACGTGCGATTCCTAGCACTTTTTCGGGCCATCAGATAAAAATCTGTAGTCGCTAGGATTTGAACCTAGCCGACCAGCAGTCAATGATTTTGAACGCAACAGTCTCAAACCACTGAGCTCCCTGGCCCTGGTTGATGGAAATGACAATTATAATAGGCCAAGCTGTAGATAAAAATAAGAGGCTCTTTTTACACAAAATGAAAGACGCAAATGGCCCATACTACTTTTTATAAGATAGTTCGTAAATGAAAACCCAGGTTTTCGCCCCAGCAAAATTGCTTTGTGGAATTTTTTAAACTAAAATATTTTTTGGTTTCTTGTGAATTCCCCAAAAAGTATTGAAGGAATCGTTTTACAGTAGGTGGAACTTTTGTAGAGAATTATAAAACCTACAAAACAGTTTTTTAAGCGACAGGATCGGTGCATTTTCCACTGAGAAAATCCGGGAAAACCACAACAAAGAGAACATTATTAAAAAATTATTAATTTTCTGTTTAAAACTCGTGGGAATTGCCACATTTCCTAATTGTAAAAAAAGTATCACTCATAAATAACTATTAAATTGTTCATTTCAAACAGTGGAAGCATTATTGAAAATTCAGTATTTCTCTGTTTAATTTGTAAACTTCAAATAACCGTTACCCAGAAATGTCGTGTATATGATTTTTTGATAAATGTTTTGAAGAAAATTGGGATTTTGAGAATTGTTTATTTTGAAAATATAAAAAAAATTGTTCAACTCACAAATAAATAACAATAAAATCACAACCTTCTGAGAAAAATCACAATAACAAAGAATATTCCAAATTACGAATATTATAAACGACCCATCCATTGTTCGAAAGCTAAACCTCCAGAAAATAGATCATGCTGAGCGAATGTTCTGTCCCATACTGCATTTCTCCTCCTCCTCCTCCTGGTGGTTTCCTCGTACTCCCCTCTTTCCAATGACCCTTTCAACATTTTTCTCAAAACAGGGTCCTCTAGTTCAACGGATCTTTTGAAAACTCCATTGTATTCTGCCGACTCGAACATTTCTTGCGGATCTGCCGATCTTCTCAAAATTCTCTCTGAAATTGATGGTTGGTGATGACTTCCCATGGATGGATTTTTTAATGATCTCATTTCGATGTCTTTACTCAACTCTTCGTATAATTTCACTGGGTTTTCAAACATATCGACATCAACACTACTATCAACTATTGTTCTACTTTCAGTAATTGCTAGAAAAAATGTCAGAATAATAATTCTATTCATCTTTGTTATCAATTGCACGGAAATACCCAACTAACTGAGGATGTTTGGCTTAGATTTGTATTTATACATAATATATTATTTGTGTAACCAGAAAGACACAACCATTCTTGACGTACGTTCGACACATGATAATATGATTTGTAAATAAACCTGTATGAAATCTGTATTCGAAAGGTAAATACATGTCAATATTATCGAGACTAAATATAGTGTGTGCGTAAATGCAAAAGAAAGATGATTGGATGTATTTATTACAATGGTAAACACAATAGATTCGACAACTGATTTGCGGAAAGTTGGAATTGTATAAAGAATGGCAAACTTCTAGAATAGCCAGTGAGAGTAAAAAAAAAAAGATTGTTTGATGATGAGTCACGGTCACAAACGAAGTAGGTGCCTATAGTATAAAACGAATTAAATATATAGACTAATATCTGAACACGAAGTTCAGAGTTCTTTTATGAGATCTTTGAGTAGTGATAGTCGTTTTCGACCGATGTTTTGCCATTATTCACTCCCATCCACCTAAAATGCTTGTAGACAATTATAGCAAATACCTGTTTGAAAACAACTACTCCTATAGCTTATACTTCAACGGGTATTAAATTATATCAAATAAATAATTGTTGAATATTGAAAAGAGACAATCGAGTCCTCGAAAGAGGCTCACAACGCCAAGATACGACCAAAACTTGTTGAGTATCCTAACCAAGGAAAATGGAACACTAGCACCGAACGCTCAGGAAAAGGCCAAAATCTTTGCCAGTATGTTCGCTGCAAATTTCACGCTGGATTCATTAGGAAAACAACCCCAGAACATCATTTCCATCGACATTCATATGACTGAGATTATCTTCCACCAACGACCAATCATACGCATTTTGCTAGGTTTTAACACCAACAAATTTAGTGGATCCGACAGAATTCCGCCGATTGTTCTCACGAAATGTGCTCCCGAATTAACACCAGTTATTTGCAAGTTACTTTCTCTTATAATTTGGAGGTATTTCCGTCCAACAGAAAAATGACAACCATTCCCCAAGAAGGGGAAAAAGACCCCACCCGGCAACTATAGACCTATTGCACTGCTACCTTGTTATCTCGAAGGTTATGGAAAAACCCACCAACATCGAGCTCATGAACTATCTAGAACGCTCAGGAATTATCAATGATCGACAATATGGTTTCCGGCACCAGAGATCAACCGGTGGACCTACTTGCTTGTGTCTCACATTTATATGTTAGCAATCTATTAAAACTATAGTGAAACTCTGACCGTTGCATTACATATCTCCAAGGCATTTGATCGCGTTCGGCACCATGAACTCCTTGCCAAACTTCCATCTTATTGCTTACCACCCCAGTTGTTTTACTTGCTATCTAGTTTTCTCTCGGACCGATTTCTCTACGTGGTGGTCGATCCGTACTCTACCAATAAATGCTGGTGTTCCACAGGGATTCATTCTAGCACCAACACTGTTTTTTCTTCACATTAATGATTTGTCCGGTGAATAGGGATCCAACAATTCAATGCGAATAAATCCCAAGCTATGTCTCTTATCTAGAAAGTCTTATCTCACAGTGGCCATCGTAACTATGTCAGGAGTATCCATAAAAATGGAATCTTCCAATCTTTCAATGTTCGGTATTATCATCAGCGGTACCCTTCCATGGGAAAACTATGTGAGGTCCATTTCCAAAAGTGTCTCTGTTTCGTGCCAAGCGTGTAACTTATTTCGCATAACGATAGCGAAGCGAAAAATATGCTATCTCTTTCCGGTACACCAGAAAGTGAGCGAGTGCTTCGTGCAACTTCGTTTTGCTATTCGCATCGCTATGCAAAACAAGTTACAGAGTCCCACCCAAGAAGTATTTCATTTGTCGTCAATTCTTTATGATTAATGAGGCAAAAATCCGACCTGTCCTGGAATTGAAACTCTTAAATTCTGTAAAAAAGCCATTCGTCTCGTCGGTGATACTATGCTCACAAACTTGATCACTTCTCTAGACCACAGAAAGGTTGGCGACCTGTCTCTGTTTCATAGATATTTTCATGGACGATGTTGCTCTTCCGGAATATCGTCAATCTCCCTCCGTGAACGGTCCCATCGAGACTGACCCGTCGAGCTCAGTTCTCACATCAATATATTGGAGACATTGCGAACATCTCTTTTCCAGAGCTCCAACAGCAAACCTTTGGAACTTGCTGCCTCGGGAGGTGTTCCCTGAGGCATACAGACTTCAGAAAAAGAACACCCATGCCTAACTCGATTCTCACGATGTTCTTTGAATGTTCTTTCTTTTCTAAATTAGTGCTAATTTCGTGTTAGAACTCGAAATTAGCCTAATTTCGATTTACAACTCGAGTTGTAACACAAAATCATCGTAGTTATCATCAACACCCTGATACATAAATAACTATTGTTCTACAACCCAAAAGACTTTTGCGTCCTGTTTATTATTTATTACGTTCCTATCGTTATACGATAGTCAAGGGTAATATAACAAGACCTTGATAAATAGTCGACAATTTTGATTGCATCTAAATTTCGACTTTATTTTCAATAATTTATCGAGACATAATTTTTGTGTTAATAATCTGATGAAAGCCCGAGAGCAAAGCTCGAGGGGTTTCATCTCTGATTATCAACGCCAAAATAATTTTGAGTCAAATTAATAAATACAAGAGAAATTTAGCAGCAATAAAAGTAGTCAACCATTTATACCGAACGCGTTATATTTATGAAGATAATTTCTTGAATCCAATATCTATTTCTTCGTTTTTGGTTTCGATACATTTCCAAACACTTCAACACAATTGATTCAATTTGATTATTTAAAGTACTGTCAGATGCACAGGCTGCTAATATGACTACCATGCTGAATAGTCGGTGACTATCGTGCACCATGCAAATAGTCGCTAATAGAGCGTGTTGATTGATCTTGTCAAACAGGAAACAAAAGTATGATTGGTTGATGACTGATATTCAAGAGACGAAGGATTTTAATCATGCAAACAATATCACCAGATCGTTAGTTTTGGTTCAAACACGAAATGTCAATTAACAATGACAGACTTATTCATAAATGTTTCATTCACATATTAGTTTTAATGCAGTTTTCGAAAAAATATTTGTTGCATCTCGAAATCCAAATATTTTTGCGTTCTGGAATGGTTATTTTGCCTCGCTGAGACTTGGCAAAATAACTTCCATTCTCAATTGGCATACAATGTGGCATATTTTGTGTAAACAAATGAAAATTATTGACTCACTATTTATTCAGTATCAAGGCAGATATTTCCGTGTAATTATTAGCAATTATCATGAAACCATAATTCGAGTAAATCTAAAAATACTTTGATGACATACGTAATTCGATCTTTTATCATACATGCCATCAAATATCACATTACGTTCTATTGTTAGTTTCTAAACAAAGAGACCTTGCAAATATATCAAAACAAGACTTTTCATCAATTTGTTTCCTTTAGAAATTCTTTTGAATTGTTTACATATCGTATTTGTATTTGGTATTCAGAAAAGATTCAAATAAACAAGATGCGTGGTCGCAGGTTATTATAAAAATTAACTATTCCAGTTTAAATTTTCCATTGTGGTAGGTATATCGTCGCAGACGGATTTTAATTTTAATGCAATGATTCTTTGTGCCTTCAATGATTCGTTTTGATGATAATAGGTACACATGATTTATAGGTATAATCTGGAAAATCTCTTTCTGGAATGTGTTCATTCTAAATACCGTAATGGATTGAAATAGTAACTCATTAAATCAACAGCAGAATACATTCTAGGAATCAATAAATCAACTAGTGTTGATTATATGATGGAGAATGATAGACGATTATAGTATATATTCTTCAACGAGCGTATAATGATAGGTATTATTCTCGAGGATGAAAATTCCGAAAAGATCCGACTCTACACGACTATACAAAAATATATAAAGGACATGGCACTGGATTCATGTATTCCTGGGGCTCGATAGATTTTTTTGATTTTTGGATATATCATTCTAGAGGTCAAAATAAGCAACTTTCTTCATTAGACTTTTTTTCTGGCTCTACAGCGTGAGCTACAAAAATGGGTTGATTGTCTAACGCTAATTATGGAAAATATTTTCTGCGAATAGATTTTTCTTGATTTTTTAGTATAATATCATGTGAAAAATATCAATTTCCTCTGATTATATCAATTATGGTGTACGTTACTACAGGATGAGGCAGAAAACACGATTTTTCTGATACTCGTTTATCGACTTCTAGCCCAATTGTGGGCTTTTCTTGGAACTTCTCGGAACCAAAAGTTGATAAAGGTTTAGTGCTGAAAAGGTTTTGATGATATAATGATATAAATTACAAAGCAATATAAGGTAGAATAAAAATTGTGTATGAATAACTAAATACAGGGGTAAAATAATATAAAAAAAACTTCCTACAGTGAGATTCGAACTCACGCTTATACCACCTTCAATTTGAATTAATAAATAAATAAATAAATAAATAAGTATTTTATTCCATAGTTAAAAATACATTTCACAGAAAATGACATGTCACGAACATTATGCATCATTTTTCCTAGCCCCTATTGCGAGAAGAGGGGCCAGGGTAGGATGGAAAATGGACACAGAAATAGCGACCTTTTGCTCTCGTCCAGGAGAGCAGAGGGTGCCCTGTCAGGAACAACCTAGAACCCTCGTGAGAGGGGGCTGTTTTAGATCTCGAATTTGGACGAATAATTGAAATTCTAATATGTGATCAAGAAGATTTTGTATTTTGTAAATATACAAATTCGAGTTTCAATCATCATTATCACAGTTTTGAGGTTGCCAAGACATCAGAATTAGGATTAGTCAGTGTTAAGACTAATCCTGATTTAGTAATATTCCTTGCTCGTTATTTGATAAGGGTAATATGTATTTAGTAGTTCTTCCTTGTCATATTTGAATTCATTTATTGATGTTAAAATGGGTTTTACCTTCATATTTCTTCTGAAACGATATTGTGATGAAACAATAAAAGAGAATATATATTTATTTTTATACTTGAGATGGGGTGACTCTGGGTGTTATTTTATTGATATAATTTTCAGAGGAACCTTTCCTTTCCTTTCTTTTCAATAAGGTAGATAAAAGTTCAGGGGGAGGCTGAGACAGGGTGACCCGGGGTGATGATTGATTTGTGTAATTCTAGGATTCTACCTAAGCAGGGAGCAGGGAAGTTCTAAACGAATAGGTAAAGTATACAAGGCGCTCCGCTGGACATACCTGTACAAAAAGAAAAGGATCTAGCAGACTTCCTTTCTTGGAAGTGAAAGTATCGTAAACAAAAAGATAGAACACTGACGTTGTACAACGAGAGGGCAGGATACCCATTTCTGATATTCAACACCACCCTCAAGAGGAAACAGCATTGGTTTCGCAACAAAAAGAGCAGGAGTTGACTGCTCAATGTCCGGTTGATACAATAGCCCAACTTCACAGAGACATGGGGCGGTTCTGATCAGCTTGGCATACTAATAACTACTCTGGAATTGTGCTAGATACTCTTCCTCACAAGCTGACACTAAAATCAGTCACTCCTCTGGACAAAATGGGACACACTGGTGCCTTTTCTGAGGTCTTGCACCGAAGCTTCACCTGTCAACAACCCGTACTTGCTTTCCGGGGGTTTTGGAGTAAATGGGACCCAACTAGCTTGGAAGGGCTGTCCAAAATGAAAGACTAGTTATCTCAGCACCATTTTCTGTAAGTTTCAGATTCAAATCAGTCACTCCTCTGGACAAAAGGGGGCACACTGGTGCCTTTTCTAAGATCTTGCACCGAAGCTTCACCTGCCAACAACCCGTACATGTTCAACTTTCAGGGGGTTTTGGGAGTAAATGGGACCCAACTAGCTTGGAAGGGCTGTCCATAATGAAGGACTAGTTATCTCAGCACCATTTTGCTATAAGTTTCAGATTCCTGGTCCGTGTGGATTCCAAGTAAAATTGGATTTTACGGCAAAATACATCAAATTCTACATGACAACCTCGGTATCTATGGATACATCATTTTCCCTATAAATAACCATCCGAAATTCAGGAGGAGCAGTTCATCTGGGACCAATCCGGGACCTTCTAGTTGGCAACAACTAAAGCTCGACCTGAATCCTTCCTCGGTACGGGATCCGACCAAAAGATGGCGTCACCTACAAGATCAGATGAAACATCACCTGAACAAGGAAGCACAGGTCCGTAAGAATATGGAGCCAAGTATACTGAAGTCATTTTTTTCAAGCTTTTCAATTAACTTCTTTTCGAATTCTCAAACTCAGTAATTCAAATTCAGAGATTGTAAATGGGAATGATGTCTCCAGTGTGTATGGGTTTTGAAACATCGATTGCAAAAAAAAACTTATCCGTGTTATTTTTCCCATCTGACGCTAAATTGTGAGATAGTTGAACTAAGTATATTTCCACCTACTGCAATGTTACCCTCAGCCCAAAATGGAGATGTATCCTCCCCCACTATTGGAAGTCAAAAAGAGGTATGAAAATAAACCCACTATTTTGCTGTGCACAAATAATAGTTCAAACAGATGGGGAGGACGGTATCGGGTTGGTTCCCATAGATGGCGTGCACCCAAAAAGATGAACCCTTTGTGTGATGAACCTGGGAGAACTCCATGATTGTAGGGGTGGCGGACTTACTTGAAGCCCATTAGCACGATTGGCGACAAAATCTATTCTCATCGAACTTTAATAACTATTCACTCTTATACTTTGGAGATGTCGATTCCTAATAAATTATCAGATCCAAGGTATTTCCCTGAATAAGAGTTTTCTCTTCAGAATCAAATCGTTTCGAACATTCGTAATTTCAAATGAGATTTTTATAAGAATTAATTATAATACCAGAAGTTTAATGCTCAAAAATTGATTGATATGTATTAAAGAAGTTCAATAGATGACATTTTGTTTATTCCGCATTTTATTTCTCTTCAGCTGACAGAACTTTGTATCCTAAAAGAACCAAACGAAAAGAAAACACAACGTGGGGAAACAATGTCTTGAAGCAGGGCAGCAGGGTGCTCTGGGGAGGGATCCGTTGAACCGTAGAATTCAACTTTTCATAGAACAAGTGAAATGACATTAGGGTTGAATACACGGAAAGACCGATACAGAACTGTCGGTCATGGAACTCTGCGGTGCAGGGGAATCTCAGCGTTGACTTCCTAAGGCTGCGTGACGAAACATATAAAAAAAATATGTGAGGGGGGGCTTCTTTCATACAGGCTGCGTGCCTACTTCATGCAGGGAGCTGACATCATAGCAGAGAAGCCGATAGACAAATGACGATCAACATGGCAGTATTTTAGACGAACAGATAAGGTAGGGGTATATACGAGCGGTTACATACTTGTATTTGATTATCCACCCAAAACCTGATAAGATCATACATAATAACAATTGGTTACCGAGAAACAACATATATGTATGAAATACTCATTTAGGGCAGTTATAACTGAACTGCAAAAACCTCTGAGATTACATTAGTACAGATAAATAATACCCAAAGATTCATGAACAAAAAAGGATAGGTAGTATTGTACATTGTCATATAATTGCTAGGTAATATCCTAATTTTGGTATGTAGTATTTCATTCCACCGATAAATAAGAACAAATCGGCAAGTGGGAGTTACTTGTCTGTAGTGGTAAATAATAACAAATAATAACCGAACCGAGAAAGTACTTGCTACTCCAAGCTTCAGTATCTATTATTGTTTGGATCATACTATTTTTAGTGGTACTATTTAATAAATGTAGTGATTGGCGCCTATTTGACTACAACGCTTGTTATAATATAGTCATCTTTCGGTATTCACGAAGGATTATTTTTCTCAGTGTGGATTTTACTAAAGGTTATATTTTCTTATGAAAAAAAAAGAAATGGACATTATTGTTATGAAAGTCTATCTCACAGATATCCCGATACAACACCTACCTTAATCCGCCGCAACTGATAAGATAAAACTATGGAATATGAGTAAGTATATTGTCATATACAGTTCAACTTTGCAAGATGAAGGTTTCTAGTATCAGTTCGATATTTATATTATTCTTTATGATTACCGAAATCCAGGTAAGTGTTATATTGTTTCTAATTATTGAATTGCAAAATCATTGAAAATCCTAGCATATGTATAAGTGCACTTTGTTCGTACGCTCCGTTGATATTTTTCACACGTGGTGTATAAAAATACCCGAAGAATATACATTTAAAAATATTACCCAAATATATGTGTACCTAAACAATATTTTGTATTTGATGGTCTACAAGTTCGTAATGACAATCAAATGTCATTGGAATATGTTAGATTTAATGGGCACAAAACCTTTCCTCAAAAAGATTCGAGACTCTGTAAGAAGAACATTTTAAGACGAGACTAGACACTAGAATATTTACTACAACTTTAGCAGAATCAGTATAGGTAGTTACCATTCGTATCGTCTTCAAACTATCTTCAAAACTTCGTATCTGGCCCTTTCAATTTGATGGTGCGAAAAAGAAATAATCAGCTTAGTTTGAGACATCAAGAAACAAGTAAAATAAGTGGAATCAGTAATTTTCGTTCGAATTTCAACAAAAAACGAATGATTTACGTATGATTTACGTAACAACTTGAGGTTGCTCATAATCAATCGATCAACTAATGCTTCTGATAATACAGGTAATTGAATAATATCAACGATTATATCAAAACATTATTTTAAATCAAGACAAAAACTGCCTTCGTCGAAAATAATGCTAGACTCTTGATGAGTTTAAAGTTTAATTTCAAATAATACCGACTCTCTGTTTCTTATAAAATTTTCATAATTTTTTTGTATTTATTTTCATAGAACCATTTGTTTACATTCGTTCTGGTGCATAAATAATTGTTTATCCATATTATAACAGAGGTTTTATCCACACTTATGGAGCTTAACAATTAAAATGACCGTCAGATAATGACAGATTTTGCTGACTCATTTTCTATTTTCTGAGATTTCAACCACTGAAAATTATGTCAGTGTTGAGATCAAAAAATGAAAATTTGGTGATAGGAACGCGTGCTAGGCATGATAAAAAAATTTCACAAAATTTTCCGGCCGTAAAATTCATCTCAACAGCTGCCATAAGCTAGAAAATGCATCAGCAACCGAGTATTCTTTTACAAAATCTCGCCCTTATTTCAACCATTTAAGTACGTGCAAACCGTATGGCTGTGGTTTTTCACTATTAGATTGTTCCTACATGTCAATGTGTTAAAATGCCATGAACGAGGGATTGAAAAAAACAACTTTTTTCTGCACAAGGAAAATGAATTCTCCATATGACTATAATGTCACATTTTTTTCAACAATAAGTAAACTTTTTTCTTTACGAAAGTGTATTATGCAAAGTTTTTTCCACGTCGGTCATTTTATTGTTAAATTGTATCATTGATTTGAATGTTTTATGTTATGAATTGTCGTTGTATTATCGAATGATGACTTCCGAGTCGAATTTGATATAAAATATTTAACGCACTGTTAATTCTGCGTAAACACTTTTTTACGCACTGACGTCGTAGAAAAATTAATGTTATTGTTATAGCAGCTTCTATAGCCCGCGACTACGTGGACTTCAGAATTGAGTCCATAGAGAAAATGAAAGTAATAAAAAAATTAATGGGATAAAGTATTTCACTCGAAGGTATTTGATACGGTAAAATCACAAAATTAATATTGTTGTTTTTTAGTCGGACATATCATTAGTTGAACTACATTTCATGATATATTATTTTCCGCCAGTACGTGTAAGCTTTGGGTACTCGATACTCTCGAGCAACCGACATAGAGCTGACCAAGTGAGAAGCAAGGAGTGCCCAAATGAGTTCATGCCACTTTCAGCGTTTGGCCCTAGAACTTATAATTGCTAATTGGAGGAATCTTTAATTGTTCACGATGAACTTATCAAATAAGAAAATAAGACACAAGATGTCCTGACCTACAATAACTGCCCATTGCCATAATTCCATACAATAGGAGAATTGGGTCAAAAATTCATCAGAAAAAAACTAGTTTCCTGGCTAATACCACGACGAACGTTGAATCACATCCAATAAATTTATCTACAGGATTCCTACAATTGCTAGTTGTATGGGAATGTTCATTGAAACATTTGGACCACATATGGATCGATTTCTGGGTTTTGCCCTCATCAGTATAGGGTAGGTCTATGCAGACAATAACTAATGTCTACAATAAATATTTCAATCATATCTCAATTTGAAAGCCTCATCTAAAATCATTGGTCATAAATGCCAACTTTAGCCTTTAGCCTCATGAATTGAATTATTTGGGATACGTAATTAGGATTCGAACACGATCCTCCTTTAGCTGCTCTGGTAAGAATGGTATCCCTTTACGAAATATGGTATTCCTCTCAGCTCTGTGAAACGAAACCTGATGCCATCGCACAATCTCGGTGCATCAAGATTACGCAGTAGCAGAGCTGGGACGCCAACCTTTAGCTCCAGTTTATGGGAAGACAATCCTGTTAATACGGAAGTGTTAAGAAATTCTACAGGGTAAGTTATATTGTCGTCACTACTCGTCATCGTGTCAATAAATGTGGATGTGTTTGATTCGCCAACTAACCTGTCCAATATCTTTTCGTTAATGTTATTGACAAATACCTTTTTGGCGAAGCCGCCGGAAGAAGCTAGTTGAATTAATAAATAATATAATAGTCATTTGAGTAACAAGGAATATAAAGACGTGTTATAACATTCGAGGTCAGCGAGTACGAGCTGAGGCAAAGCCGAGGCTTGTGGCTTGCCGAGGATGTTAACAGTTGATACATTCCGTGTTACATATTACGTTTTTCCCGCTGCTTGTTGACATTTCTCAAAATTTGTCTGGATTGAAGTTTGTTTTCTTGCCCTTCCTTCATGATTATTCGTTCCGCTATTTCATTCTGAGTTGCTTGTGCGCGTAACTAAGTTACTTAATAAACAGACAACAATAATATTGAAAAAGTCTCATTATCTCAAAATTGATATAGGTAAATGAAGCTGAAGGTATTACTTGTCAAAGCCAAAGTCATTATTACCCTAGGCATGTAAATGACACTATTTACATTCCGTTGTCAAGATGAATTAGGAAACGAATGATATAGGCCACTTACCTGTTTTGTTGCTGACATGTTTGGACTATTTACAGTGTCGGCAGCTGGAAAAATAAATAAATTTATAAAAGCTGTTAAGCTATGTCATTTACCGGAATAAAAAGTATCCTGTGTTAATCCAGTTTATAAACTATCTGTGTACCAAACTTAATCCAAATCCGTTTAGCCGCTTTTGCATGAATGAGTAACAAATATCCTAACATATAAACATACAAACATCCAAACATTCAAACTTTCACATATAATATCGGTAAGATAGGATTAGTTGGTTAGGATCATAAAACAAATTTACCTGAAAAACTATGGTTGTATTAATGCCTAAACATCCACAATTTTTCTTTAACAACATTACTTATTCAGTTCGGTATGATGTTCAAAAGTAATTTTTTTCTCAGATTTGCTCTCCTTATTTATATATTACAACTTCATAGTAATCGTCTCTTACTGTCCAATATGGGAAGGTATCTACCAGGCGCGTCCAAGGTGGCGAATAGGGAAAGACTGAGGTCCTGGCCAGCGATAGCCATAAGTAGGGTGTGGGGGCAAAAAAACCCAAATCTTTTAGGAAAGCATCGCCGCGGACTAGCTCACGACTCAAATCGTAGGCCACTTGTGATGCAATGACCCGTGGCCGTGGGACACCTGGGTTTCCGGCGGTACGTGTCACAGAGGACACGGGAGTCCTGGCATAATGGCCTGTATTGCGTGTCGAGGACAGTCTAAAATCCTTTCCTGAAATCAATGTATCAGGCACCGAAGTGATAAATGGTTTAGGGTTACTATACCACTAGCGACAACGCTCTGCCTTCTGCACGTGTGGGTGCGGCGACTTCTCTTCCCCCATGCTCGTGGGAACATCTCCCAACACCCCAAGGGTCCACCACTACACCAGTTTCCCTTCACTATTGGAAGACTCCTCTTGGGTCCTCCAATATTTCGTCTCCTGTCACGCACATGGGTTCCAATAGGGGGTCGTCCCCACCCAAGTAGCCCATCCATATTGGGACAATATTGTGAAAATATTGGCAAAATATTCAGATAGCAATATTGGTGAGAAAAAAAAGTGAACATTCGGCGATATTTGTCCAATATTTCAGAAAAAATATTGGTGTAATATTCTCGAAACAATATTGGCGTCAAAACGTTAAGCGATATTGCTACAATATCGCTGTAGCACATATTGGAGAAATATTGGTAAAATATTATGAAAATAATAGCAAAATATTGGCGAGATAAAATTATAAAAATTTCGGGATATGGGCCCAATATTACTTGGACGTTATACAAATAATATCGTGGAAGCAATGTTGACCTCAAATTATTTAGCGATATTGGTACAATATCATTGGGATGTATTGGTAAAATAGTCAAAGTGATGTTGCCTTGGATCGAAATTTCCGAAAAGGATTTTCCTTGTTGGAATACAATAGAATATAATATGAAGGAAATATTCAAACTTTTGAATTAAAATATTCCATAACTTCAGTTAATTAAAGTACAGCTTGCATTATAGAAATTATTCCCATTTAGTTCACAGTACGATATATACGAAACTCTGGAAGGGACATCTAAATTAAAAATTATTCTATCCACGAAATTCCGAGTTTAAGCTAAAAATGTTACTTTATAATTCCGAGTTTTAACTCAGAAATTTCAAATTACGAGTTGTAACTAGAAATTTTAAATTTCCGAGTTATATAGCTCGGATTTTAGGAAGAGATAATTTTTATTTTGATGTCGCTTTCAGAACTATGCATAAAAATATAATCATTTCTTTCATTCTATTATATTGCATTCATTACATTACATTCATTTTCAATACAAAAGGATGTTTTTCCATCAACGTTTCTAAAGATCTGTTCAAAATAAACCTCGAATTTGTTTTGCCGAGGGGCAATTTGACAATATTATTTCAGTTGAATTATTCTATTTGCTGGAGCATTTCCGGTTACACAGGAAGTAGACTTTACTTTATAGAATGCCTAGCATATTTTTGCATTTTCTAACTGATGGAATTCGAAAGTACTATGGCATGCCCAAAATGTTCAATTGTTCCAAATAATTGATAATCACGATTATTTGACGTTGCGGGCATGGGCACCTCTAGTAAAAATTTCAGGGGGGAGGCCACTAAAGCTCAGACGTTATTTGAACCATTCGCAATTTACGTTAATCACGTTTGGACTATAAAAGCTAAAATCCAGGGGGGCAGTCGCCCCCCCTTGCCCTCAAGAAGCGGCGCCCATGGTTGCGGGTAACGCTATCAGAACACAGCAAAATGGTATGCATATCTCTGTCCCAGTTTCAGTTATTTATCCGATGTCAACAAAACGTTATCAGATTTTTAAATTTTTTTGATTATGATTTCCGATGATGCAAACATGTTTCATTATCTACTGAATATGTGGATTAGGATGGAGATTAATAAATCTGGACAATTTTATTGTATCTACAACCGCTTTCAGTTATTCAATAGTTGAAAAAGTTCTAGTATAAATTGTGCGTAACATCAAAAATTGACAGTGTAGTCCATTTCAAATAAACAAATTTGAAGGCTACTAATTTATCATCTACAGAAATATTTATGGGGGGCCTTCTCCATGAATGATCCGGTATACATTATCCGAGAGGATAGCTCGAAAGGTAGAGCGCGTGGGTCATCTATTTCTCGAGCCAAGCACCGCTATGCGAAGTTATGGTTTAGATGGGTGACTTACGGACGACGTCCTTTCGAGATCTATTCTCCTCCGATCGTGCTAGGAATCGCACGTTAAAAGATGAGACCTCGTTAATCCTTAGCTCGCACAAGTTTCGACTTTTGAGGGCCGCCGTTCGTAGGGGGGCGACAGCAAGTTAATGGAAAAAATAATTTTAACAATTTTGACATTGTTTCAATTTCAGCTCGAAGTGAATGCAGAGCAGACCATTACCAAGAAGCAAAATGTGAAGATTTCAAATGGTTCTGAGGCAAAACCTAACGAGTTTCCATATATGGTGAGTATACTGTATATTTCGGTTGAAATTATACCCTCTGTATACAGGGTGAACGACGACTAATTACAGAAAATTATACTGTGTCTTCTGGAAAACTAAATGGAATTTGGAAAGGACTAGGCATGGAGGAAAGGGGGAATTGTCTCTTTGATGCAACATGTCGTTTCTGTATTCTTCTTATGATACTTTAAGATAAGATAAAGGTTTAGTGAAAAAATTAAGATCAATACCTTTCAAATTCAAACAGCTCAAAAATATTCTAAACTTATCGCAATTTAAAATTGTGCTAGTGCGGTAATAGTTATTTACCTAACAAGTGCGGAAAGTAGTACTTTTCCGCACGCGACGGCAGTTGCACGAACGACGCGGAGCGGAGTTCGGGCAAGCCGTTAAGGGCGGAAAAGACATTTTCCGTAAGAGTTAGGTACAATATTTTTCCTACGAGTGTTTTTTTCCATCTTATTTATGAAAAAACAAGGTTTTTAATAAACAAGTTTTTATAATAATGCTACAAAATGACTAATAAGACAGAATAGTTACATAGATCATTTAGTTGGTCCTAAATATCATCATTTTCAAAAATACAAAAATCGTGCGGAAAAGTAAAAATCGTACGAAAAGTAAAAATCGTGCGGAAAAGTAAAATTCAGTTGTTCCTCTTTTTAAATGTCAGTCTATTTAATGGAAAAGGATAACAAGAACTAATTTATTATAAATTTGAGTATCTATTATTCCGGGATTAATCAGGTAATAAGGTTTGATTTTTTTAATTTGTAGCAGATTCTTTATCTGAATCTATTCTCTAACGGTCTGAACTAATGTCGATAAAATTTTACTAAATTGGAATGAACGTGTCAAAGTTGACAGTTTGCAAAATAAATCAACAATGGGCGCAACGCTAGCTTGTTGCATGATTGTGATATCATTAATTTAAGAAATATTGCCCAAATTTTGAGTAAATAATCAACATTATTGATAGTAGGTGAAATATTGTACAATATTTGTGTCGTAAATTCATATTACGATAATTGAACGTTTGACAAATGTTCCATCTCATATCGTAATATGAATCTTTACGAGACATATATCGTAAATATCTATTACATAATCTCATCTTTATACAGAAGAAATTGCTGAAAATTATTTTAAATCTAACCAACAGATGACTAGTATAATGATACAGGAATATTTGATTCAGGCAATTATAATTTCTCCACTCTGGTACATATCAGAATAAAATGAAGTGCACCCTGGAAATCAATAATCACTGTTATGACACCCGCAAAAAAATTGTGCATACTTACCACCCCCTACTCAAAATAACTACCCAAAGATCCTTCAACTACTTAAGTTCGAAACTGTACTCATTGATTCCAAACGAAATTAAAAATCTATCAAACCCACTTAACTTAAAAAAAAACTCAAGAAACATAAAAATTCAATCACGAGTGGAATTTTGTTAGACTATTTCACAAACATTTTTTAATGCGTGCACAGCGTAAACACTTATGTTTGACGTTTAACTGTCACATGCACTGTAAACAAATCTGAAAACACCGAACTTGATAGGCCAATCAGAGTCAAGAGTCAAGTTTGGTATAATGGGTAATCCGAACTTGACTAGAGCATCTGATTGGTTAATTTCGCAAGTGAGTGAAATAGTCATTGACATTATGTGTATTTAGGTTATTGTTTCCATAGATTCAGTACCAGCATTGTTTATATTGTAACTTTATTATCATTATAAATGTCGTAACCTTTTAACTTGTACCATATTCCCATGTTCTCCGCACAAGTAGTTATTCTATTTTTTGGAGCTGTTTTATTTATTGTTGATGTTGTTTTCAATTTGTTGCTTTGTACTTCCCAAATTATACTGAATATACTATTTTATTATCATTATTATTATATACAGTATCCGGCATGAAAAATTAAAAACCAACATTGTTTGATTCAACACAATAGAATCATTTCAGTTAGTTGGTAGGTACATGAGGTACAAACTTAATTTCATCATATATTTTGTGTTCCAAGGTAGGTTGCAGTTCGGACAAACATTGATGATAGGACAGTTAATTGTGGAGGTTCTCTTATAACGGACTCCCTAGTTTTGACAGCGGCAAGATGTGTTTATGGGTAAGACAAATTCGATAATAGCCACTAAGACCATTTCTGTAAGTTTAAATGCAATTACTATAGCCAGCTTGAAGCAAAACCATAAATACTAACTTATCTTTGCCTTCTATGATCGTCATTAATTAAAATTTAAGATGTGTCATATAAGGGTGGATATAACTGAATTTCTGTATATGTTGCAGCACCTTTTTTTATAAAACATTCGGTGCTAAAAATAATTCGTGGCAGCTTTTCGTCAGAGAGCAGTCAAATGGGTTCGGAGCTAAATAATAATATTCCTAGGTAAAATTGCCAGGGCGCCACTCAGTTTGGGCAAAGTTAAATTTTATTTGGGTGACTGAGAATGCGTTTATACCATATCTCGTAAGAGACGACCACCAGGATAAACATAGATGGTAGATGGTCCTCCAATACCATCACCCGGTGAAATACCATTTCATCGATAACTTTTCGAGTAAAATACTTCGGTATTCCTTGCGAGAGGTACCTACCCGAGGTTGCACACTATCGAAAAATTCCAAGATTCACTTTTGTAACATCCGTGGCCCCAACAATAAAATCAATGACGTCCACCATCACCTGTACAGGTGAAAAAATTCTGATACTAATAAAAAGCTATAACACAATACAAGTAAACTCCTGATTACGAACTCAATTTTCGATTCAGATTCAAAGGTCATGTTTGCTTTTACTCAAATAGTAACCTATCATGCGTGAAGAGAGTTTGGAGAATGAAGACTTAACATGATGTGGTTGAAGCTATAACCAAACATACCAAATTCCTCTGCTGCCTTCACTCATCTCTCAATAAACCATCCTATAGCGACCTCTTCTTCAAGTTTGTATCACTCGAAGTGTACTCTACACAAAGCAACCATCCAACACATCAATGTACACATCTCTACTCAGCTCAAATCTTCCAACAAATCAGACGAGGTTAAGGCCTCAGCTATCACGTATGATCTAGAACAACTGATCGAGCTACGAATTTCTGATATCAAAAACCAGTATGCCACTACAATTATTTTTTTAACCACCAATCCTGTTTTTGCTCCATTTGTGAACCCCGACCTGAACCATAGCACAACGATGTTCCGTTTCATATGCCAATACAATTCAGCCAACTAGGATGGTCTTCGAATGTTTTACTCAGCATTTCCATGGAAAAAATTGTTTTCCTTGTGGAGATCCAACACAATGCTCCGAAACAATTTCTGAGATCATCATGCCGGGGAAACGCAAAGCTGTTATTTCCAAGCAAGTAGCATTGACGGTACAACAATCTTGGCCCTGGGACCAGATCAGAATATGTTGAAGCTAATAGAAACGTGTGCGAGAGACAACCGAGTCCTCAAAAGCGGCTTACAACGCCAATATATATATATATACTGCATCCAAACAGATATGATGTATACACTTTTTACATACGTCAGTCAATAATGTAAATTATACAAAAAATCAACATAATAAAACTAGACAGATAACAAATTAGAATAAATAACACTAGTAATAAATAAATCATGGTCCTCTGAAGAAAAATCACATTTCATATTGAAGAAGTGAAATTTTCAATTATAATTTTCAAAAAATTCATGTACTCGAAAAATTTCCGGCAATAATTCAAGCACGTGGGGGATTCGGTAAGAAAATTTCACACCAAAATATATTAAATTAATGGTTAATTCAACTGACTTGTAGATTATTCTGAGAGAAAACAAGTTGTAACATCAGTGGGCCATGAATGGTTTTTGTTGATATAATGACAGTTACGCGTTGGTATTAGTGGCGGTGTTTGTATGTGAGAAAAGAAAATTCATTTTGCGACATTTTCAACCTAAAATTACATTGCACATCACGCAGAACTAAAATAGTTTTGACTGGTCCATGCGGATTGTCTATTGGGAAGTGATGTGGAAAGGAATTGTTGCAAATTGCAGCCGAGTATTCACGAAAAGATAAGTTGAATAAAATTGTTTCAAATATTAAGTTCATCAAGTCAAGCATAGATAGATTTGATTGATATACATTTTTTACCGATGGACCTATTCATCGTTGAAATGCAAGTTCTCAAAATATTTTCAGACACATTAGAAATATTTAGTGAATATATAATTATGAAATATTATCTCGTTTCATATGAAAAATAACATTCCATTTGTACATAAAAGCAAAATGTTAACTATCACATGTCAAATATTTGACAGAAAAATTTCCACTTATTAATTTCGCCCAGGATACCCAGGAGGATAAAAATTTCCGGAAATTTTTTGGGTTGCCATGGCAACTAAATAAAAACCAATTTTTTTATTGGCTGAAAAAGTGAGGTGTGAAATTTTCAATAAAAATGCATTCAAATAAAATTTCTAAGTACTTGAGCTTTCTTAATATCAAAGAGATCCGTCATTTGCATCAACCCATTAGCTGCAATTAAGTATTATCGAATTGGTGAACCTATATTGAAGATTTCAAAAGTGGTTTTTCTATTCCGCACTTTCATTCATATTAATTTATTCTAGAAGATCAGGTATAGAAATTATTTGCCAAAGTTGTAGGAAGAAATTTCACTTCCAACTCAATTACTCCCCTAACTAAGAAAGTTGAAACACCAGCAACGAACGATCAGGAAAAAGACAATATTTCTAACAACATATTTGTTGCAAATTCCATACTGGATTCGTTTGGGAAAACAACCGAAGAACATCTTTACCATTCGCCTTGAATGCCTGAGATTACTTTTAACCAACGAACTATCAGAAGAATTTTCCTTGGTCTTTACAACAACAAAGCGAGAGGATCTGACAGAATTTCGCCGATAGTTTTCAAAACTCTCGAACTAACAGCAGATCTCTGCAAGTTATTTATCCTCTCTCGCAATTATGGGGTTATTTCAGTCCGACTATAAAATTGCCAACCAGTCCCCAAACGAAGGTCATGGAAAAAGCCATCAACATCGAGCTCATAAAATATCAGGAATTATAAATTAGCGACAAATACCGATGTCAGAGATCAACTGGTGACCTGCTGGCTTATATCTCACATATATGTCACCAATCTTTCGAAAAACATAGTGAAACTCTGACCGTTACATTACATATCTCCAAGGCATTTGATCGCGTTTGGCACCAGGGACTCCTTGCTCAGCTTCTATATTATGGTTCACCCCCCAGTTATTTGGTCTAGCTTTCCCTCATACCTACCTATAAATGCTGGTGTTCCGCAGAGATCCATCCTAGAATGAACACTTTCTACACTTCACATCAATTTGTTGGGAGCTACCTCATGTCCAGTTCACAGCTTGATATAATATCCTTCTACCTCATACCGTGCTCTCTTCAAAGGAAAGAAAGGTGAACGGTTAAATATGAGAATCCAACAACTTGGTAGAATATAAAGAGATCAAAACCCAATAAAGTATTTCCTCTAGGAAGATCAATCTTACAGAGGACAGAGTTATCATGTACGAGTATTCATACTAAAAAATGCTCGACTTCAATGCTCGCTATCATCATTACCAGTATATTTTCATAGGAAAGCCATTGCCATTATGATTTATATGGCAAAAGATCCATACTGCCCTGAAAATACTGTTTCCATGTATGGAGTGAAGCCCCTAAACACATACTGAAACTTTTAAATGCTGTCCGAAAACAAGCCATTCGTCTAGTCAGTGATGCTTTGGTTACAATCTCGCTCACCTCTCCTGAACACTACAGAAAGTTGGCGAGATTTCTCTGCTTTATAGATATTTTCATAGAAGATACCCTACTGTCAAGGCCTTCTTCGAATTAAACTGATAGCATAACTAATGGAAAACTTCTCCTCTTGGTCATATGTTAACATTGTTTTACATGTTGATAGCAAATTCAATACTGCGGCAAAATTATCATTCTTGCCAACTAGACTTTAGTTGAAATTTTAGATAACTTTTCCTTAAATTATCATTTTCATTTTTAGAACTATCAGGAGAAGAAAATACTGCATATATTTCACTCCAAATAATCGAAATAAATGATTGTTCGAAAAGTCACAATATTGAAAAGATAGGTATTAAAAAAATTGTAATACGTATTTCCAAATTATTACAGAGCAACAGAAGCAGAACTCATTATAGGAGCACATGATCTGAACACGGATGATAGCCTTGTGCTGACATCGAATTCATTAATTATTCATGAACAGTATCGAAATGATAGCATGCAACATGACATAGCGATTATAGAACTGAAATCAGCCGTTACACTGAGTGGTAAGTTGAATCATTAATCCTCAAATCAGAAATCTTATTTGGCGCTTCAGATATTGTTCACGTTCAAAATGATCGTGTACATTTTTTTTTCTATACGACTATCGTATTCAAGACACCGTGGATCGTAAAACATTATTCAACGTCAAACGACCAATCACAATTTGTGAATATTGAGTTTTTTTTACAGGAAAATATTTATGAAGTCTTGACCTTAACCGGTATGTACGAACGTGCTAATTCCGAGTTATTAAGTCAGAATTCCAACTTGAATCTCATAAATGGCTTATTTCGAGATACCAAGTCAGAATTCCAACCCAGTATTTCGGAATTAGCTAATTTAGAGATGCTGAGTCAGAATTAAGACTTGGTATCTCAGAACAAGCTAATTCTGCGATATACTAAGTCGAAATTCTGACTTGGTATCTCGGAACTCTGAGATACTAATATGATACCAAACCACGGATCTCTTTCATAAACTGGTGCTTTCAAATTTTCCAATCAGCCGTTGTTAAACCAATATATAAAAGTAGTAATACATTGGACTTGGGTATTTACCGATCCATTTCCCTGTTGTCAACTTTAGCCAGGATAATCGAGAAAATATTGCAAAATAGCATGGTAAGCTGACTAAAAAAATATAAAATTATACAGAGTAAGCAATTTGCGGTTTCACAGAGAATGAATCTACTGTGGATGCAATAGTTCACCTATAAACTTAGCAATAATAAAAACATTGATACAAAAATCCAACACTTTGTATATTTGTCGACCAGACGAAAGCATTTGATACAGGAAGTCATGAACCATTATTAAATTTACTGCACAGTACTGGATTCAGAGGGACTAGTTGGTATCTATTCAAAAGTTATCTTGTCGACAGAAAACAACTGGTAGCAAAATCGGCAACACAAGTGCAAATCGTGACTCTTTCAAACCACAAATATGAAACAAGAAACAAAAAAAATTATTTCATTTCAAGACCTGAAAATAACGCACTTCAGAGATGTTTCCTATGCCATGCACCAAAGTTCTTCAACACAATACCTCCAGAAGTCGGATCCATAAACTCGATGAATCTATTCAAATCAAAATTTAAAAAATGATTGAGTAGTATATACCAAGACTTTTGGTACATTAGTTCGATGACGTTTATAACGCTTCCCTAATTTGTCCTAATTATCTTATTTTATCTCTATGACTACCCCACTACAATCAATTATTTCCAGCTGTAAATAATCCTATGAATATTTTCAAACGGTTTTATTTGGCTGTTTTTTTTTGCTCAAATTTAGTAATTGAAATTTTACTCCCTTCCTGTTGAGCGATTGATCTGAAATTTGGTACACACCTAAAGTTCTGATGATAATACAATTGTGTGTATTTAGTATCATTGTAGATCAAGATGGCCACCGCTACAAAATGGCGGATTACATATTTTTTCAACCCCCTCAATATGGGTATCAAATGAAAGGACTTCACTATAGTAGAATACAGTAAACTATGGAAAAAATTCTAAATCGAAGATGGCCATCGCCACAAAATGACGATTTCATTTTTTTTTCAACCCTTTCAATATGGGTATCTAGAATATACTAGAAGTATACAGTAAACCATAAGAAACTTTCAAATCCAAGATGGCCGCCGCCACAAAATGGTGGATTACTTATTTTTTACAGTCCCCTCTGTATGGGTTTCAAATGAAAGGGTATAGTACACCATGGAAAATTTTCAAATCCATGATGGTCGCGATCTCAAAATGGTGGATTACATTTTTTTCCAACCTCTCCCCCCTCTATTATAATAATTATATTATTTACAGTCAACCGCTCATATCACGCCCCACGATTTTGTTTTAGTGTGATCAATGCCCTAGATTGATGAGAAGAGTGGTATGATGACTGGTACTTGGTACCTGGTACCTACCCAATTATTATTATTTTTTAAATTTTAATATTATTGTCTGCTTTTTTGTCAATCTTTTGTTACCGTTACTAGCTTTATTTACAAATGATTAAAAAAAACTGTTTTTTGTATGTTCAGTGATACGTTCTATCCTTTTAAAAATGTTGATGGCTGTATTTTACTATTTTATTACTTGACTAGTCTACTATATTTTACAATTTTATTATTTTAATGATAAAAAGAAAGTATTCAACTAACGATAACACTTTGAAGGCCTAGCCACAGTGTTAATGCGAACGAACTATATTATTATATATTAATTTATTATTATTTTTCTCCTAATTTTCATCTTCGTTGAAGTACGTGCCCAAACCTTGAGCTCTAGTATTCTCTTGTCATTATTTACCCATCCAAGATTCAATTAACAATTCCTAGAATTCAATTTACCGTGAAAAAGGTTCAGAAAAATTATCACAAAAACCATAAAATTCTGATAGTCTGATTGGGGAACAGCATCATTAATTGGTTATTATTGAATCAGTAAAAGCAAAATATTTTTCAGATAAAATTGCTATTGTCAAGCTCCCAGATTACGCTGATATCTTCAAAGATTATAATGGAAAACTGGGTGTGGTCGCAGGATGGGGGAAAACCGGTGACACAGGTAATCCCAGTAACGTGTTACTTTATGCAAATTTGACAATCATTCCAAATGCGGTTTGCGAAATATCTCACGCGTTCCAGATCAGTTTGGAGCAGATGTGTACCTCAGGTGTTTCACAGAAAAATATATGTTTGGGAGATTCTGGTAGCCCGTTGGTAATTGATGGAGTACAGGTAAGTGATCTCACCCACTGGTATACTCCCAGCCAACCATGCGATACAAGAAACATGTAAAGGCGACATCGCATTACGACGTGCAACATCGCATTTGAAGTCACGAACAATATATGGAGGAGGCAATTTGAAAATATCCGCCTCAAAGAAAATCATTGTGATGTCATTCAGACATGAAATGGGAAGTCACATAGAAAGTCACTTACATGTGTTATACAAGTCCACATTTCATATCACAAATAGGCCACACTTGATATCAACTGTTTCTCATAGTTTTTTAGATCTCGATTTTCTCTACTCACTGGAAAAGGCTGAGCCGAAATGAGTGTTTGAAGACCTCTTGCGTGCGTACTACCTATTCAATACAACCATGCGCTTTGTTTGAACCTCGAAAACAATTTTGATCTACTTACATTCATCCAAACTTCTGACAGGAATTTGCATGTACAACACCTGACTATTTGCATCTTCATATAAGAAAGGTTAACACTAGTGAGGGACCTTAGGCAAATCGTGAGTATTTGGTAAAAACGAATTGAAATCTAAAAAACTTACGTGTTTGATTATGAACGAGCATTAAACCAAATACAATTAACAATTCCATGATGGAACATTACAAAACTCATTGAAATCATTTTAAACGACACACACTGTTATTCTTTCTCGAAATTTAAATGCCAAAAGTCTAATCCAAAGATTATCATCGTTCGATAAACACAAGATTCGAACGACGATTTCTAGGTTATGTTCTCTTATGAAAAAACGCGTAACACCCTCTCGTCGAGATCGAAACAAAGAAAGACTGCTCACATAGTGACGAGTTCGCACACAACAGTTGTGTGTAAACTATAATTTTCGTCCCATACATGCCTAAATATGATATTGCGACTTGGTAGATTTGTTGACGTAGAATAGGTGTGGTCCGACGAATGTTGCTGCCACATCACATTTTTTCCTGTTTGTGATGTGTTATTGTGACTGTAACATCAAATATACGTCGAATATAGGTAAAGACTGAACTTCGCATTGGTGCAACATTGTTACTTCACATATTTCTTGATGTCACACGATGGTTGACTGGGCTGTGGTTAACCAAAACAATCACGAACATTACCTGTCACATAATGCATTGACAGACACGGCTGAGCCGGGAATCTTAAAACTTATAGCGAAATATCATCATCATGTAATAAATATCTCTTTAGACACAATCACCTTATAATTGAAGTTTTATGCACACTTATGAACCGTATAAAGTACCACTTTATCTACTAGTGGAATAATGAAATTACTTTATTCCACTAGTGGAATAATGAAAAATACAATCTTGAATATCAATCACATTTTACTTATTTATTATTAATATTAACATTAACATTTATATTAATAGACATTTCTTCGTTTTATCATAATTTTTGTATGTTATTTCAATGATTTTTGAGGAGGTGACAGCCGCTGTTAGAGCAAAACGTCAAATCATTTTGTGATTAAAAATATCCGCGATTCTGATTCTAAATGAATGTGATTGTGAATAAAACGTTGTATTGCATGCGTGTTTTAGATACATTTTATTTGCTTAAGAAATTTAAACGCTCGAGCTTCGCTCTCGCGTTTAAACATTCTTGCGCAAATAAAATGATATCTAAAACACTTATAAAATAAATAACTATTAGTCTTCACAAAATCTGTGTTTAATTTTATCGCACCCTAATATCTACGTAATGTTAGACCGTTATGGCTAGAATAACACACTAAAAAATTACTTCTCGCAAAATGTATTGTTTAATTTCCTCGCGCCCTAATGTCTACGTGAGGTTAGGTCTTTCTGGTTAGAACAAACTGAAAAAGTCCGCCTCACAGAATGTTTTTGTTTAATTTTCTCGTGCCATAGTTTCTTATCAAGGTCAGTTCGTTCTGGTTAGAACAGGCTAAAAAATTTCTCCTCCATAATAAAATTTTCAGGAAATCTCCTGATGGTGGCAGTTTTAGATTGTACACTAAGTCATAATAAAAATTAACATTTTATATTCAAGTAATACATCTTTTCGACGATCTCCTGACAGTCTTGTGTGCTTATTAATCTTTTCACTTTACAGATCACCACTCTTTTTGGAAAAAAAAAAATTGTCGATTCAATTGTCAATAAAATATCTATTCACTTTTACTTTGTGATTCAATATTTATGTTTGAGTTAGTCCACCACTCGTAACTTCAAGTATTAACGCTTCCTTATTCTTCCTCGTTGCACTTTGTGATTAGTCACAAATTAGATTAGAACATGGCATGTGGCCTGAATGCTACTTTCTACCTTGTTTTTTTTCTAAATAATCTCGCAGTAGCCTCTGTTCTTTTTCCATAATACCCAACACATTTTTGGGGTCTTGACTGCTTTACAATAAATTTCTATATAACTTTTGGACGAGCAAACTCAGTTGAATCTTTATTAAAGTAAGGTTATTTAGAATTTAATAGAATTTTTTTTAAATTTCAGATTGGAATTGCATCATTTGGAAGTGATTTTGGATGTTCAGTTGGATTTCCTGGAGTATACACAAGGGTGTCAGCTTATCTTAGCTGGTTGGGAGTTGGTCTTGAATGAGCACAGAATGAAAATGACAAATAATTAATGCAATATTTATTAAATATACTTTTCAGAAGTTATTTTCATTTATCTTTTATGCAGAAAGCCTGACTTCCTTTCGATATTATGCACTATTGCACACCGCTCTGACTTCCTGGCGATATGGTGAATTTTATCGCCATGTTTGGCATGAACGGTGTCAATCGACTCTTATCTAATATGCAGAGTGTTGAAACATGGCTGGAGTGAGAGTTATTAAATCGGATTGATCTTCCGATAGAACTGTGAGAGGTCGAGAGTTCACCATAGATTCACAGTCGCATAAAATAGAAGACAACTCTTCATATTTCAGATAGGCTCTGCCACATACCTTTCTGAGCAACTGTTTTATGAAAAGAATCAATTCTCCCATCAAGCGCCCCACCATGCGTCTGTAGGAATGTTCAACTTCCAAACTATTTTTTGTCATTGTCATAGTAGACCAGAGAAGGACGTCCTTGCCTAGCACAGGCGCGGATACAAGGGGGAAAAGGGGGGGGGCAATGAATCTGCGAAAAAAAAAAACTCTCAGTTGTCAAAGAAGAATCCAGTTCTAAATGTACAGCCCTGTATACTGCACATGTAGAAATGATTGAGCAGGAATAGATTGCCAAACAAATCAACACCAACTATTTCGAAAACAGCGGCATCCCTGACATGATGTTTCGGTAAAACCACAGGGGTTGGTTGGTTGGTTGGTTTGAGGCTGACGAACCAGATTCAGGGTTTACCCGTGAGGGTGACCCTTAACACTGAGACAGGGGTTGATTCACAGTTCTTCGAATCGAATCGTTGACATACCGTACATTTCGAGATGACGGACTTGATGGATTTTCTACCACCCAGTATCCAAAATGTTTTCCTCAAAACAGAAAGGATACGCCAACATGACATAAATCAATGTGGCTGTCAAGTAATAAACGATCTACTATATAGGATGTTTTGCCGGTAACACTACTGATTCTTTTGAATCTTCTGGATGTTTTGCATGTAACACTACTGATTCTCTTGAATCTTCTGGATGTTTTGCAGGTAACACCACTGATTCTCTAGAATCTTCTGGATGTTTTGCAGGTAACACTACTGATTCTCTTGAATCTTCTGGATGTTTTGCAGGTAACACTACTGATTCTCTTGAATCTTCTGGATGTTTTGCAGGTAACACTACTGATTCTCTTGAATCTTCTGGATGTTTGGCAGGTAATACTACTGATTCTCTTGAATTTTCTCTCTCAAATATTTTCGTCTTGATGTGTAAGATACCATTCTCATCTTCAAAAGGTAGAAGTGACGAAATCCTATCTCGTTGCTATTCAACAGATAATTGACTTTTTCTTCTAATGACCAAAAGGGTCCGAAATAGAAGTTCTGGAGATGTCAATATGATCCACAACTCAAATTACAGGTGTTATGTGATTTCCACTTTTATTCCTGAGATCGATTTGTGTTCACTGGGAAGTTTACCATACATAGTTCTTTTATTTTGATTTGGACAAACTGAGTGTCCAACTTTTCTCATACAACAATCAACAGAGCATAAAATGAGTGATTTTTTAATAAAAATAATAGTAGGAAACCGACTGTGCCACCACTTGAAAGAGATTCCATATATAAATATTTATAATTATAAATATTTGGGATTAAGAAAAAAAACATGAAATCGATATTAATCCAGTGGCGTGAAAGTTGGGGGGGGCGAATAGGGGTACCCACTTGCCGTACACCCCTGTTTAGAGTTACAAACACATGATTTTCCTTGAAATATGAAACTGAATGCTGTTAAGTGACATACCAAATTTCATTAAGAAGAGTTAAACCGTTATGGAGTTATTCTGGAAAATATATTTTTTTGTGTCACTTCCAACACCCTGTAACTCGGTTAATACTCATTTTTGGGTATATGTTTATTGAAACTTTCAGCCTTGAAATGAAGTGAGGATTCTACCCTTGGAGTATGTACCCTTTATTCTGGGACACCCTGTAAAATCTAACTAGAATGAACTAACCTTACGTGGAAATTTAATACATGCATTTTGTGAGGAGCAATTATTTTTAGTCTGATTGAACCAGAACGAAATAACCTTACGTAGACATTTCCGTGATTTTTCATTAGGAAGAAGGCAAAAAGCTAGATGGATATAATGACCATTTTTATAACCAATAAAAGTAAATAGTTAAAAAGAGTGTTCCTCCACCTACCTGTTCATGACAATGGTGGCTATGGAAATAATCCCTAGAAACCCACGAAGGATTATTTAGTGGAGAAACTCGGCGACAACGGGTCTGACAGAGCCTGTTTTGTGCACAAATGAAGTACACATAATTCACTACTTTCATGAAGAGGGCCAATCCTGAGCGCGATCACAGTTGTGCCGTTTTTTGGGGTAAAAAAGTCGATAACTCAAAAACTGTTCGTCGTATCGATTTCAAACAAGGACGGGTTTCTAGATAAAGTTTGATTCTATATAACTATGTCTGCGGCAGCACCTCAAGATTATTTTGATGAATAGTCGAAGTAGCTGCAATGGTATTTCTCTTCCATTAAAATTTGAAGCAATCTTCATCCAATCGAAATGAATTTGGTATCAAAATAAAGGTAAAACGTTGATCTATGTACGTGCTGTAATGTTTTTTGAAATTATGTTTTCGTCTACTGCAAAAATTGCTTCAAAGTAACTGCATTTTTGGGACATTTTTGAGATTTTTTTGTGAAAACGTGGATTGAAAATTCAATTTCCATTACAGCACGAACGTAGAATCATACTTCATCTAGAAGCCTGTCCTTGTTTGGAATCGATAAGTCGAACCATTTTTGGGTTATCAATTGAATCTTTTACCCTAAAAAGCGTACCGAATGTGATCGCGCTCATGGCCTCTTAAAAAATATTAGATTTTTTTATGGTTCATTTGAGGTAGGGATTTCATAGCGATGGTGCACCTATACAAAATAATTTTTTTTATCTCTAAAACAATTGACAATATATATATATATATATATATATATATATATAAGATGTGAGTACTCATAATTTTGAATTTTACAATTTTTATATGACATTTTCCATTTGTAGTCTCCCTGATGATGGAATAAACGAGTCCGAAAGCTTGGAAAAACTTAAGAGTTTCATTTTACATCGCTGCAGCCCTACTATTAGATATACTCTTAACTAGTCAGCGACTATCCTCCTTTTAATATATATATATACCAACATGAACATGAATATACACGTATACCAGGATATTGAATAATATTCAGCTTCAATCAAAAGCTCCCAAGTTTCGAAAGTCATAATTTCTTCCAATGGAATTGTTAGGTAGTAATATCAAATGAAATTGTTGGAAACGCACCTAAAGGATTGTTGTCATGAGCCCAGGCACAACGAATGCTTTTCTACAATGATAAAAATGAACTGAAGAGTAAACCCTTTGACATGCAACTTCTCAAACAGGTACATTACAGTGCTCCATAAATCCTTCGAAAATCCTAAAAGCAGGCTTCCCACTAATGCACGTTGCAAGCTTTTCTGCTCTAAAAATCAGCCTGGTAACAGGTAACTCCACACACAGGTACGTTATAAATCACCAGACTGAAATTGATCCAAAAGTGATATGCAACTTCTCACTAAGGCACGTTGCAAATCACCAAAAGATATGTACACTTCTCACAAAGGCACGTTACAAGTCTCTAGATTTTCGATGGATGAACTCAACATATTATTTATTCACTCAATTCCAATGTGACGAGACTCATGTACAACGGACTAATGAACTCAGTACCTTTAGCGTTTCAATTAAAATACCAACAAGAAGTAAATCCTCCGTACATATCAAGGAAAAACCCCGAATTATAGTCGTAAAAGCAAAGCACACCTCCCAAATGAATGTTTTTGCCACTGAAACTTTCCTCTCAAACTCATCCTTTGTTTAATAATCAACAGACAAAGGGAAATACATTAAAAGTATATAGGTACTAAAACACTTCAACTTGGAGTAATAACCTGTTTATATGTTATTGAAAACTCCAAGCTTTATATTTCATTAAATAGTTAAAACATCTTTTATTTTGGAAATGAATCAACAATTCAAAACAAATACAACTCCTACCTTTTATTCCAGCAGTATGTATCACTTCAAATCATATTAACACGTTTAAACAATGAGTCAACAACAATAATTTTAGAAAATAAATCGAATACTCCCCAAGTAGAACACACAATTAAATTATTCACTTGCCGTTCGTCAACCCACGTCGATTCATGAAATCAAACTATTTTCTTGCCTGTCAGCGAGACGTTTTTTTGAAGATGCCGAAAAACCCGATCTATGATAATGCATGACACACGGCTGGTCTCTACAGGAGGTTTCATTTTTGGGGGGTGGCGCTTGGCAATAAATATAGAATAACTCCTAACAAAAAGAATCGCAAAATTGTCCGGGTTTTCCAGTTTTTCTCCGTTACTGATGATCCGATCGGATCGTACAAAATATCAGTTTGTTTGTAATTCAACATTTTAAATAGTAAACACGTTTTTTGTATTTAAATGTTTATAACTAATGAATAAATAATAGTTGCCAGTCCAAAACGTAACAGAATATAACTTGTGATGGCACAGTAAGTTTTTCCTCCTAGTTTTTTATTATGAATTTCAATTGATTGGCCTATTATCATACAGTATCGGAAAGTTTTCATCTTGGGTATGGTGGTTTCATGAGAGCGTAAAGAATAGCTTGCTATATGTTGAGAGAGCATTACAATTTCTCCTCTACTCGCTCGAGGACGGAATATCGACGTGAGCTGTTAATTCGTCAGGATAGGCGCACAGTAGTGCGTCTCTCTTATTTATGTGGTGTTATCATATCATTGTGTTCCTTGTTGCTCGCGTAGATTTCTGTCTATACCCCAGATGAAAAGTTTCCGATACTGTATATTTTTTCCCATAATGAAGAAGAAGATGGGAAAAGAAGAAAAGGACAAGAATGAATTCGTTTTTCAACGTAACATCCAAAAAAATTATTTGTTTGATTGAGGATTCATTTGAATTCGTTGAGTCAATATCTCTTACAAACGTTAATGTGTCCAATTATACTTCTCTGTGAAATGTCTATACTCAATCAAGGTAACTGACAGCTTATGAATCTTTAAGTTGGGTTATTAGTTATGTCGTGATAAGTAACAAGCTCTTGATATCTACCGTAGCGGTAACACGATATTCAATCATGCTGTGGAATATTCAGTCAAGAGATGTCGGCTCTAAAAATTGTATTGGGTTTCTCAGTGATTTTGAGTGCAACCATCCACAGGGCTAATTCAGGGAAACATCAAATGCTATTCAAACAATGTAGGTAACAGTAATATCGAAATTAATTTTTATGTTTTTTTAATAACTTGAAACATATGATAAAACAATGGACAGTAGTTGATATATAATGAATTCGCATGGTCTGAGAATCAGATGAACTTATTATTGGAACAGCAAGAAATCATAAGTAATATCCAAACAAAAATTTCAAATTGAAATCCTCAAAAGCAAATCAGATAACAAAAACAAAGTAACAAAAAACTTATATTCCCAAACAAAAATAAGTTAGGGATAGCAGTAATAGTTATTTATTATATAATGGAAAAGAGTATTATATTTTAGCTCTCGATTCAATCAAATATCCTATGTGTATATATATCTGGGAAAAAAGTACTCACTATTTTCCCGTGGAAAAAAATTACTCACTTTTTCCATGGTTCTCGGGGAAAAAGTAATTTCATAAAAAGTTATATTTTATTACCTGTCAACAGAGCTGAAATGTCAAACTATTTTCCCGTCACAGAAAAATAGTTATTTATTATAAGTGTTTTAGATAGTCTTTTATTCGCGCAAGAATGTATGAAGGCGAAAGCGGAGCTCGGTATATAAAACACGCGTGCAAAACAATGTTTTATTCGAAATCAGGTTCATATAGAATCAGAATCATCGAAATTTTTTATCAAAAAATTATTTGACATTTTGCTATGACAGCGGCTATCACCCAATGGGCACACGTACGTTTTTCAAACGTGTTCTAAACGTGGCATTGGTTGAATAAACGTGTCTGGTTGAAAATTTTAACGGTAATAATTTAGTGTAATCTTCAACGCTGAAAGAATACGTTATAAAGATGTGTTTTCAACGTTACTTCCTCAACGAGTCGTTAAATATACGTTTAATAATCATTATGTTAATTCAAAAAGAATTTTTATTCAAACTTGCTTTATGCGAGTATCTTCGATGTTCAAAAAACCTGATTGAAAACGGCAATAAAGCGATAATTAGTAAACAGTTGGTTTAATATTACGTTGTTTCACGCGACATTTTTTCGTTGAAAAAACGTTCGGTTTTCAGCCATTTCACAACGTTATTTCAACGTCCTTGTGCCCGTTGGGCACCTCCTCAAAAATCATTGAAATCACGTTCAAAAATATCGGGAGGTGTTGAATAGTTGCCATTATTTTCGATTTGATATAAATATTAATATTAAAATAAATAAATAAAATGTGATTGATCCAAGATTGTATTTTTCATTATTCCACTAGTGGAATAAATTATTTTCATCAATTAAGTGAATTACTTACCGTTGCCCTTGACCTAGCCAGTATTATGTAGATGTTGGGAGGTAATTTAGGCATCGGTAAGTATTACCAGTAACCAAACTTACTGTTTTGAAAACAGATACCGTGAGTAATAAAGAAAACTGGATCGTGCAAAAAATATGTTAACCGTAGACGCTAACGTCGCTAACACGGGAGAACCAGATGTATATAGAAAGATTGAATCAGTTATCATTAGAAAAACTCGCTCATGAAAAGAAGAGTGGACAGTGAGAATAATATCTTGAGTATATCTTCAAACAAATGTAATCGCAAACATATTTAAGATAAAGCTGAACCATAGAAATTTGAGTCAACATAACTACAAAAAATGCTGTTGGTGATTCCTTGTTGAAAGCAAGTGTATTGTGTGTTGTCTAGATGCCAATCTCGTCTAGTGCTAGCTTGGAGTGCACGCCGGCCACCCGAGGTGGTGCTGTAGGTTTTCCGGGTTTTCCTGCTACTGAAAAGTGAATACGCCACCAAATATTAGTAAGTCGTCCGCACAGCCTATGCCTTTGGGTACACTCTACGAGTGTTTCTGAGGGAGTATTATTATTATTATTATTATTATTATTAATTCACCAGACAAATTTGCGCTTTTGGTGTAATATTCCACACGGGTCTCTTGAGCGCCGACTTCAACTGAACTGAATTCCCGGGAAAATGGTATAAATTATTGGAATTATTGGAAATTCTATAATGAAAACATCATAGCATGAATATATTTTGAAAGATTCACTTGACAAATATTCGATTTTTAAAGGTACTGGTACAGTTACTCGGAATACGTGAGCCTGAAATCATATTTGTATACCTATATTCCCTCCCTGACGATACGCCCTTGTGGTCGAAACGCACTTTTTTCTACAACCGAGCGAAAATTACTATGTTTGTGTTTCACTTTTCCTAGGAGCGAGCGTTTTTTTACTTTGTCGCTCGCCGATAGGCAAAGTTACCAAAACGCTAACAATGGAAACCATAATGGAAAAACTTCAAATGTTTTTTTATAAGTATTTGAATTTTAGATTCTACATCATATAGGTTAGGTTAGGTTTAAATGTGAGTGAGCCCATATCAGGCCCTCCACTGCGGCCAATGGCCTATTGTGGCTCACCCTATGGTTATATTTCTCCCAGTCTCTTAACGAATCTCTTAACGAAATTTAGTAACATATTGGGAGAACAGTTTACCAGATCTTCTGGCCTTACTTTTGTATTGCCAAATATTGAAAATCTGGTTCTGGCCGCTGCAGGGTATGTACACAGGATGTGTTTAGCCGTTTCATCATCCTCCATGCATAGACGGCACTCTGCATCCTGTGCAAGTCTGATTTTATGCATGTGGTGTTTGAGTTTGCAGTGGCCAGTGAGCAAACCTACTATAACTCTGAGATGTGCTCTACTGAGTTCTAGAAGTTTGTCAGAGTCCTGTTATTGCCTTGTACAAGCAATAAATGCTTTGGAATGGGCTAGGCCTGGTAGACTGAGCCAATACTCAAGTCTTTTATTGTCTGCCCAGGCGGTTATAGCATTCTTGGCAGTGCTATATGCTAAACCGATGACCGGTTCTGGCCCAGTGAACGTTGTTTCGGTCCCACCTTTTGCTAGGGCGTCCGCTATTTCGTTTCCTTCTAGGCCCGTGTGACCTGGTATCCAAACTAGGGTAACGTTGTTGCCTTGTGCTAGTCGGTTCAAGGTGTCTCTGCAGTTCCATACTGCTCTGGATTTAAAGCAGTTGGATTCAAGCGCTTTCAATGCTGCTTGACTATCTGAAAATATTTTTATTGTTTTTCCTGTGAGGTGTCGGTTTTCCAGCTCCCTTGCACACATTTCAATGGCATATACCTCTGCCTGGAATATCGTAGCTAATTTACCCAAACTGAATGAGCGTTTCACTACTGGGTTCATACATCATATAACTATGTATATTAAGATGAATAGAGCGATAAATAAAGCAAATTACAAACTTTAGTTACAGAAAGTAAAGCAAAAATAGTTATTATGATTATAAACTCTTATTTTCTGAACTTTTCATTAAACTAAAAAATTTCACAAGCTTTTTGACAGGTATATATGAGTTTTTGACAATGAATTGTTCTTACAGACGCTTTATTTTTGTCTAGCAGGACCATCACCGTGATTGTCTTCTTGTTGGAGAGTTTTTCCTTTCTTACACCATACAGTATCGGAAAGTTTTCATCGGGGGTATGCTGGTTTCATACGAGCGTAAAGAATAGCTTGCTATTAGGTTGAGAAAGCATTACAATTTCTCCTCGACTCGATCGAGGAAGGGATATCGACGAGGCTGTTAATTCGTCGGACGAGGTAGTAGGGGAGGCGTACAGTAGTGCGTCTCTCTTATTTATGTGGTATTATCATATCATTGCGTTCCTTGTTGTTCGCATAGATTTGTCTATACCCCGATGAAAACTTTCCGATACTGTATACATATAATACCGACCTCTCGGGAAATCTAATCTCCCAATCTTACAGATGACCTCGATGATATGAGAATAAAATATGGAGGAGAATTATCAACTGCAATTTTCGATATCATCATGGGGTTTCCTTTAGATAGAGTGACTATATGTTTCGACAACAAAACAGGTAAACTCGCAGTATTATTTTTCCAGAATAAAAATTTCCCTCTTTTCAGATATTGAGTTTTTGGAACAGTTAATCGAGCAACTTCAAAATGGTAGTATTTCAACATTTGTTTTCAACCTCACTACTATAGACATGCAAGAGAAGGTGAGAATGTTGCAATTTCATATGATGGAAAAAAAAAATAATCAGATTATTTTCAGTATTTTGATTATTTATCCTATCAAACTGAAAATTACCAAGAGTCATATAACCTATTTTTCGGAAGATATCGATTATACGAGCACTTATTATTGGAGGTTTGTGAATTCATATTTTTATATATAAATTATAGGGCCTAAATTCTGAAATTCTAGGAGTATTACCTTCTTTAAGTTTTCACAATTCCTTTAGAGAATTTCAAAAAGATGGCAGATGCAAAATAACGTGCCACAGCATTTCTTATATTTTTTTTTTGATAACGTCTAAAATAATTTTGAATTGAAAAAACAAAGAGAGACATGGAATGGTTTGATTAAGAAAATTTTCCCAAAGAAGGAATAAACTTGGAACAAGGCAGAAATAATAGCGAGGAATAGAGTAGTCTGAAGAAAATGGAATGCAAACATAACTGTAATGAAAGAAACACAATAGTAATGTACGTAACAAGCCCGGAAAAAACTGTTTTCGGACATGTTGCTCAAGTTGCTCACTGGTTGAGACTGAAGCGTTCAAAACCATTGACTGCTGGTCGGCTAGGTTCGAATCCTCAGCGACTTCAGATTTTTATCTGATGGCCCGAGAAAGTGCTAGGAATCGCACGTTAAAAGGTAAGACCTCGTTAATCCTTGAGTCGCACAAGTTTCGACTTTTGCTGCTGTTCGTAAGGGGACGACAGCTGGTTAAAAAAAAAAACAAATTTTAGCAAAACCAATGTTGCGTTCACTATTTTTTCGGCAACCGTAGAATAACAAATCAATGAGACACATTTAGACTAAGAGACTTTCACCCATCAGTTAATATTAGAGTATTGGAAAAAAAATCTGGCGATCCCTGGTATGACGACAAATTGAAAAAATTGCTATGAAAAGGCAGAAAGTGGGGTAAGATGTTATTTAAGAACATATACAGTCACTAGTTGAAACTCGTTTTGAAACGAACCACGGAATCCGTCTCAAGTTATTTTTCATTATCATTGTCTTTGCCGTAAGGTATTTATTCAGCGGTTCCCAAAATTTCTACGAATTTTCCAAAATATTTTTTTCGAATGTTTTACACCTGCCATTCGTTATAAAATGGCATTATACAAGTGCTAGGAATCGCACGTTAAAAGGTACGACCTTGTTAATCCTTGGCTCGCACAAGTTTCGAAATTTGAGGGCTGCCGTTCGTACGGGGACGACAGCTGGTTAATGGAAAAAACAACAAAAACAACATACAACGGGATTGCAAAAGGTTAGATTACACCCTGTATCTACAGTATCGGAAAGTTTTCATCTTGGGTATGGTGGTTTCATGAGAGCGTAAAGAATAGCTTGCTATATGTTGAGAGAGCATTACAATTTCTCCTCGATTCGCTCGAGGAAGGGATATCAGCGTTCGCTGTGTGCGCTGTGTCGCATTGCCACGTGGTCCGTTGCTCGCGTAGATTTGATAAATTGTTTCCGATACTGTATATAATTAAGGGTATCTTGACTGGACTAGTTGAATGAAACTAAGTAAATTTAGATATTCTCAAACTGAGAATATCCTTGGGGATGCAGTCAGAGGAATAAAATGCCTTGTTGAAATACCTAACACTCTAGGTTAAATCGGATGATATAAAATATATATTAATACTCCAACACTCTATGTACATAAACTAAAATAGTTCACCTCATTAAGGCGAAACCAACAAAAATAACAAGAGGCGGTTAATTCATTGCGGTGAAAGGGACTGGTTGAAGCGTTTAACTACATTTACCTATTATCTCACTGTACCATCAATATTCAATCGAATTTAACACGAATGAGTTTTGATCATAATCCGTCACTGATGCGATACATTTGGCCAATTGAAACACACTATTAAACTGATATACATGTATATGAAGACCTAGTCAGCAAAATGTTTCACCAATATTAAATTTTGAATTGTTTTCAGATAACATACAGAAACTTCATCCGTCGCAATGTCATCTTCATTTTCTATTGGGGACAAAGTCCATTTTTGAGATATTTTTTGAGGAATATCAAGTACTCCATGAAAGTATACGCCATAACGAATCCTAGGAATGATACGTAAGCATTTAAAGTTATTTTTACTATGTATTGCTGTGTCTCGAAAAGTTACTTATACTCCTAGAGGCAATGCGACTCACAGAGCAAAAAAATCTACAAAAATTTTACTGAAAATAGTCATTCGGTAGTTTTAAAAACCCCGAGAGTGAGTATTTTTTGTATGAGTATTAACAGACATTCATGAACGATATAAACGAGAAATTCATCTGTCAGATATTCATTTAATGTTATTGTGCAATATTACAAATTTTTCTTCGATAAGAACTGCCACTCAGTTATCGACCAATGGCAGTAAGTATTTTAGTGATCGGAAAGCATGCAGTATGAATTCGATTGGTAAGAACTGTCACTTACCGATGCATTAAGCCATTAGTCGCTACAACATCAAACCAATGAGGTGGATAAAAATAATTTAATTTGGTATTACATGAATCGTGAAAAAACATAATCTGTATGAGGTCGAATTGAGAATAGCCCCATGGACTAAAAGGATAACCATAGGTGGTCGGTGGTTTCCACCATCGCCCGATGAAATAGTAACATATCGACTATAGGTGCTGTGAAATGGATAGTTTCAATATAAGCAGGTAGCATACCGTCGATGATTAAAAAATCAGGACCATGAGACCAGCTCGGAATATGTTGAATCAAGAAACATCTGCAAGGAGACAATCGAATACTCGAAAGAGGCTTGCAACTCTTTCAACGCCAAAGCTCGTTGAGTGTCCTAAAGGGGCCCCGTTCGTTTTTGTTACTTACTTGTCAAAGCCGTGAGAATCAATTCACTTCTAGCTCATTTTGGTCTCCGACATCAGAGATCAACTAGTGACCTGCTTGCTTATGTCTCAAATATTTGGCAGGAATATATCTTAAAATCTTGTGAAACTGTGGCCGTTGCATTAGATATATCCAAGGCGTTCAATCGCGTTAAACTCGCATCTTACGGCTCGCCTTCCTTTGTGTTCCTTGCTATTCAGCTTTCTTCCAGACCGATCACTCCAGGTAGTCATGGCGGGTGTGAAATATTCGAAAAAAAAAAAAATTTGTTGGAAACCGTTGTTCGAAATTACACAGTTTCTCCCATCCGGCAGTTCCAGTATTATTGCGGCTCTGCTTCGGTCGGCTGACGTTCGGGGGACAGCGGTTTTCAAAATTTCGACGAATTTTCCAACACAATTTAAACTTACCACAATTTTTTTTGTCGAATTTTTGACACCTGCCATTCGTTATAAAATGGCATTATGCACCCGTCCTTCACGGGAGTGCAAGAGGTTAGATTACACCCTGTATATCTTTGGGGGCATACAGTAGTTACGTGAGGCGTTTATGGGGTGGAAGGGGGTCGAGCGAAACCTCATCCGAAATCTCACGAGGGGGAGAGGGTTTTAGCAAAAAAAAAAACCTCCGAATTTGGTTTCTCCGATTTCATTAACAGAGCGATGAGAAAATAAAATACAAGTATAAATAGGGTCTCGGAATTGTCTTGAAACTTTCGGTTGTAAGCACTTCGAAGCCTTATATTTCCCGAACCCTCGAAGATATCGATTCGAAATTTGAACCCTTTGATATCACAAATACAATACTTGTCAATTTTTTCATTTTTTTGATCGAAAGCCGAGAAAAAAAGTTGTGTGCTACTTGGGGCGATAGCTTCTTGTTTTCAATAGGAATTTTTTTCAGATATCGATTATTCTATAGCCAGGCAACCTCTCACAGAGAACACCATCTAGACATGGTGAACTGGTGGAATCATGGAAAAGGTATTTTCAATCACCCAACTCTTCCTACAACAAAGTCAATTTACAAAGATTTCAGAGGAAAAGTTTTACACGTACCAGTTTTGCACGTAAGAATTATTTACCATTTAGAAAATTATTGTACCATATTTGAAAAATATTACCTATATAAACCGTCAAACCATAATGGATTTAAGAAAGATACGATCTCAGATGGAAGTCAAGCCTGTTCGTAAACCCTTCACAACTCATACATACGAACAGGCATTATACTAGTGTTGTGTTGAAACAAACAATTCAATCGGCCAATAAGGTAACACAATATCCCATTCCAACAAAGAAGGTACCGTATTTTAATTTTTTCAAAAATTTTGTTTCTGCAGATTGAAATTTAAAAGTCACGGTATGGAATACTCATCTACCATTTTATCGAAAAATTATGTCATACACATGCAACTGGTCTTTTATATATTTTCTAACTATTCCATACCCTTGCGTGTTTTTTTTTTGCATTGGTATTGGTATTGGTTGGTATGGATGGTGACTGATGCGCTGCGACCTAGTTAGATCTATTGTGCCCCATCTTCTTCTGCTATCTCAAGGTGTTCTCGTTTACAGCATCCTCTCAAGCCTCAGTTCCTTCAGGAATTATAGGATTTTAAGGGGGTCCATTTGTGGTATTTCTTCCACAGTCAGCTGGTGTGATCCCAGTATATTTAATCTTTTGTGGTGTACAGCATAACACTCCATCAATATGTGGTGAGGTGTTTCAGGATGTTCCCCACAGAATCTGCAGGTGTTGTCCTCCTCTAAGCCTAGCTTCCTTAGGTGTTCTTTGAGTCTGCAATGCCCCGTTAGAAATCCTGTGATTGTCTTTAGACTAGTTTTGCTGAGGTTAATCAGTGTTTTCGATCTTGCTCGGTTGAAATTGCCGAGGAGATCTTTGGCCTGCCTTAGCCCTGGAAGTCTTTGCCAGTATGTTGCTCTCATTGCTTCTTCAGTTTTATTGAGTTCTTCTTGGAAGTAAGATTTTCCAAGTCCGCAGAATGGTTCTGGCCCGATCAGTGGCGTTGATGCTCCTTTTCGTGCCAGGGTGTCTGCTTGTTCATTTCCCTCTACTCCGACGTGCCCAGGCACCCAGAGGAGGATCACCTTGTTGTTCCTGCCTAGATCATTGAGTTTTTCTAGGCATTCCCAGACCATCTTCGAGTTGATGTTATATGAGCCCAACGTTTTGATGGCTGCTTGACTATCGGAGAGGATTGCAATTTCCTTGTTCCGGTAGTTCCTATCGAGGTTTAACTGAATGCATCTTTCTATGGCGTGAATTTCCTCTTGAAAAATGCTGGGGAAGTGTCCCATGGGTTCGGAGTACTTGGTACGAGGTCCAAATACTCCTGCTCCAGTTCCGTCGGGAGTTTTAGACCCGTCCGTGTACCATGTAATGGTATTCTTACCCAGTGCTCGAATGGATTCTGTGCTCCATTGTTTCTTTGTATTTAGTTCCGTTCGAAAAAAATTCTCGAAACTAAATTTCCTGGTAATTTCGTCAGTTGGGAGATCGGCAAGGTGTGCACTTCCGGTGGGGGTTGAGCCCCTTACACTGTGTGCTGTCCCTTTAAGTCCGATTTTGGCCAACCTCAGGTTTGCTCCCCAAGCAGTTCTCCTCACCGTGAGATGGAGAGGAGTGAGGTCCAGAATGACCTCCATTGCTGCTGTTGGAGTTGACCTCATTGCTCCTGTTATGCAAAGACATGCTAGTCTTTGTACTTTCTCCAGGATTTTCTTGGTTGTGACGAGTTCGGTTCTACCGTGCCACACTACTGCTCCGTAGGTGATCATAGGTCTCACTATCATGGTGTACATCCATCGCAGTATTGATGGGTTACAGCCCCACGTTTTTCCTGCAATGTTCCTGCACACCATCAGTGATGATTTTGCCTTGTTAGCGATCTTTTCTACGTGTCTGTTCCAGAGCAGTTTTGAGTCTAGGGTTAGTCCTAGATACTTCACCTCTTGCTGCCATCCTAAATCTGATCCGTCGAGGCGAACAGTCCTTAGGTGCTGAATCTTTGTTCTTCTAGTGAATGTTACCATTGTGGTTTTTGATGAGTTAATTCTCAATCCCACAGATTGCATACTGAACAGGTCTTCATAAAACAGCATGTAAACTCGTAGAGAAAGAAACAGTCTGTAGTGAAATACCAAGCACCATAATTGGAAGATTTGACTGAGAAATCCGCATTGTCAAAATATAAATAAATGCTGACATTTCGTGAAATCTGGCATTTTAAACAAAACATCTCAACGCAAAGTTGACATTATTCGAGAAACATTTTGTGAGAGCATTTTCGTTCTAGTGGGAATATTGAAAAAAACGCTAGATCTCCACGTGTTTTGTTAAAAATCTATTCTTGCATGATGAGAGATAGTGACAGTGAATTCCAAGCATTCCTAGTACCTAACCATAAAATGGTGTAGGTAATTGAGTCGCAGCATATCCCGGTTCGATCTTAGCCAGCCAGCAGTCATTTTTCTTAAGCCCGTATGACACGGTTCAGTTTTTCACTCATAAGTCATAAAATGAATCACTTTTCAAGTTAATTAAGCATTGATAATAAAACGGATCAGTTTCTGTGTGAAAATACAATGTTGCGTGACACTAATAACACAAAATATTCTGACCGGAGGCATGTCCAATGGATCAGTACAGTTTCTGATTTAGAGACTAGATGAAAAACTGGATCGTGTCATACGGGCTTTAGAGATGCGAGTTATTTTCTCTCTTTCTAGACATATGAATTATTGGATATTTGAATAGCTTAAACATTTAAAATCTTTTTGAGTGATAATTATATCATAGGTTTCACTATGTTAATATGTTGAATGAAGTTTTGTCTGAGATCAGCGATTGTAGAAAAAAAACTTGTATTTATTTAGAGTACAACGTGTAATTGCCGCTCTTCAAAGATAATGATTGCGCGGAACTCTCTTTGTCGATCGACAATATAGTTATCATTACTTTGTGCTCTAAATTCACAAAAAGCTATGGATATTTCTGAATATTATTCATGGACTCACTTAAAACATTTTTCTGCAGAAACCTCCCTGGCATTTTGTACGTTATATCAACAACAACTTGACAAATGTCAACTCTTCACCTGAAAATAGTGCAATTGAAGTACTTGGTGGGAGAGATGATAGAATTTTGAAACTTCTATCAAAGAAACTGAATTTCAGGTGAGAAAAAATTATGAAATTGGGATACTTTGTCATGTTTATATTATGTTAATTAACACAAAATGTGGAAATTCATTATTTAAAGAAAGCTTAAGAATAATGAAAGGGGTCTCAGGGTTCATGAAACCAGCTGATCTTCGGTGTTTTCCAATATATAATCTTTATTCTTTGTATTTGTTTTATTTGTTTGTATATGTGGGAAATGAAACACCTATTATTATTAATACGAGTTATGTTGAACACAGAGGTTTCTATGTGCCATAGTCTAAACCAATTTTTTTTACATCTATTTACTATTATGGTTATGAAAATAGTCATTATTAGTCCGGTGGCAGGGAGGGTTTTCGTAGCCGATGAAGCGCGACGGGATCACACAAGTTATTCTTATGTATTTTGACCCGCTGAATCCGAATTTCAATGGTAATAAGCCGTGAAGCATCCGGGAAATTTTTATGTACGATTTTTCGAGGGAAATCGAAAAATCTATTTTTTTCGAAAACAAATGATGTCATAACATTCTGCATAAAATTCTCTACAAAAAAGATATCTGCAAGTTTTTCTTGAAAATGCACCGTTTTCCAGTAAAACGTGCTCGAAACTCGAAAAAATGCGGTTTTCTCAATTTTCAGTCCTCTCTCATTCAGTTCAAGTTCAAGTTCAAGTTCAAGTATTTATTAATCCATTAAAACGAGCTTACAAAAGCAATTGGACAAGTCAGTATCAGGTACATATTGAATACAAATACAAAACACATTCAGAACTAACAAAAAAGTATTAAAACAAGCGAGTGACTAAACAGAACAACAATGCACATACCATGTACATATTTAAATAAATTACATAACAAAAACATTTATACGTGAGAAGACAAATTATTGGGTCTAACCCTAAAATTGTTGAGCAACCGTAGACGCAAAACGCATTAAAACAATCTGAGTTAGAACAAAGCAAAAAATACAAAACATTTTATTAATGTTGGTAAGAAAAAAACTCATCGATTGTGTAGGGGCTAATTTGAAAAAGTAACTGTTTTATTTTATATTTGAATTCTTGTTCCTTGGTAATATTTTTAAAAAACTCCGGAAGTGCATTATATAGTATCAGACCCAAGATCTCGAACGACTTATGACATTGAGATAAACGTGATTTGGGTATATGGAAATCATTTCTGATACGGGTGTTATAATCATGAAGAGATTTGTTTTTTTTTAAACTTCTTTATTTCTATGGATATACAACAGAACTTCCAGAATGTAGAGACCTGAAAGGTGAATGTGACTGAATGAGAGAGCACAGATAATTGAGAAAATCGCATTTTTTCAAATTTCGAGCACATTTTACTCGAAAACGGTGCATTTTAAAGAAAAATTTGTGGAGACCTTTTTTGTAGAAAATTTATGGACTATATTAAGGCGTCATTTGTTTTTTCAAAAAATGGATCTTTCGATTTTCCTCGGAAAATTCGTTTACTTTTAGGTAAAATTTTCCGTTATTCCGCTACTAAAATGTTTTGTGATCATGAAAAAATATATGCTGAACCCGTTTTGATTGACACTATAAGGAATTCGTCTGCTGCGTGAGCTTCGCGAATAAAAAATGACGGTTCCATGCAAGGTAAAAGTATCGGGAAATTCAGCGCCGGAAAATCCACACGAATGACTTTTTCAAAATATTCATAGTCGAGACATGAATAATTGCATGAAATAGAGAATTTCATGCAGAATATTATGACATTGTTTTTGGAAAAAATGGATTTTTCGATTTCTCTCGGAAAATCGTCCATAAAAATTTTCCGGATGCTTCCACGGCTTATCACCATCGAAATTCAGATTCAGCGGGTCAAAATACATAAGAATAACTTGGGTGATTAGCTTTTTTGCCTTTTTTCCAATTGCCATTATGTTTCACTAGCTTTTTGCCTTATTTGCCTTAGATCGTGTGTTCGAATCCTTATGGATCTTATAATTTTTTTTTTGTTTTTTTCCTACTAGCAGTAACTGTTGTATAAACAAATTCGTATGATACATTTGTAAAAAATGATTTTATTTTGCTCCCCACTCACAAAATAAAATGTCACTTCTAACACTTGTATCATAAATAAGTATTCCATGTGATGCCAACTCTTTGAAGGTATTCTATACTTTTTGCATATGTTTCATACCATTATTTCTTGTCTAGATATGACTATTTCGACCCTCCCGAAAGGACACAAGGTACATCAGATCCAGAAAGTGGAATATCCAATGGCGTTATTGGACTGATATGGAGAAGGGTAACATAATTTTACATGAATACAATGTCATGGTTCAATCTAACTCTCTTCTTCAGGAAGCTGATCTCTTTCTTGGTGATGTGGAATTAACATATGAGAGATCTCATTTTGTGGAATTTTCTTTCATAACTTTGGCTGACAGTGGTGCCTTTGTTACTCATGCGCCTAGTAAACTCAATGAAGCTTTGGCACTTTTAAGACCATTTCAGTGGCAGGTGAGTAGAAAACTTGGGTGGAATTGTCGCTGAATATGTCCCGCTTCATATGGGATAATGTCTCTGTAATTGAGATTCATGTAATTTTTCTCGTTGATGAACTGTGTTAGATGGCGCTGGCAACAAATGTTTTCCATAACCATAGTGGCAGCGATCTTCTGTAAAGGTGCGTTTCCTATGGGGCGGCTAACGCACGCGGCTGTCGCACATCGTCTGACGCAAACGGCTGACGCCAGTATACCCATTTCCTATGAAGTCGTAGTCGCGAGTGATCTGTTGTCAAAAAAGTACTATTTTCCAAGTTAAAAATGTGCGAAAACAAAAAAAAAATTTATTAATAAGTTTATTCATTTTAAAACCAGAACTGACCAAGGCTTTTTTTCAAACTTAAATAAATAGACATTTACTGAAAGATGAAGAGCATTTTTTTTAGATTAAAAGCAAGGGTATATTCCAACCCATTTCACCAATGTTTTATCTTCCTCTGCATTAAATACTTTCAACATCGTTCAGGCAGGACTTTCACAACACGCGGCTGACGCCTGACTACCTCGAGAAGGGTAGGGCCGCAGCACCTGCAGCCGCCAGCGTTTGACGTGTGAGGCAGCCGCCCAATAGGAAACTAATCTTAATAATTCCAATTAAATAACGGTTTTGTGCTGGAATATCTACCGAACATCCTTATCGAAATGCATTGTTGCCAACTCTCAACATTATTCGAAGAACTGCGAAATAGCCTACCAGGATTACTATTACCAGGTATTGTGGTTTAAAGCAATATGTGGGTATATTACGGATAGCCGGATTACTAATAATAATAATTATTATTACACTTCATATTCGTTGTGAAATTTCATTGATAAATCTCCATTTACAAGGCCAACTATAATTATTTTTCAAGGTAAAAATCTGAAAAAATTACAAGCGATTTTTTTTAGAAAAAATCTGACTACATCACTGCATTCGCGACATTTTCAAATGGTTCATATGTGAATTACGTTGGAATGCGTCAATCAGTAAAAAAGTTATAAGAGAATGAATTTTGACAAACATGCCGTTTCATAAACCCACCAATTCAATTTCAGAGCGTTTGTCAAAATTCAAAGTACACCACTTTATTCAGGAGGTCTCGATATTAACTGGTCAATATTTTATCGAAATCTGTTCATAAATAAAAAAATCATAAAATAATAAAATTTGAAAAATATGTTAATGGAATTTGAGGAAAATGTAATTTTATGTCACATCTTCATTTTTTTATTTATCTACAGATTTCCACATAATTATGGTCAGTGATACTTCGAGACTCCCTGAATCCAGTGGTGTAGTCAAAGTTCTGATAAACTTTTGAAATTGAAGTGGTGGATTGATTAAAAGGCATATTTCTCAAATTTCATTTTCCTATAACTTTTTTATTGATTGACGCATTTCAACAACATAATTTACATATGGACATTTGAAAACGTCGCGAATGCAGTGGTGTAGTCAGATTTTTTCTAAAAAATCGGTAGTAATTTTTTTTTCCTCGAAAAATAAGATTATTTGGCCCTGGAAATAGAGATTTATCCATGAAATTCGATGTTCTAGTGGACTTTTTGAATGTCTACCTAAAGAAAAAAAATCTTTCCAATCGGTTGAAAAATGTAAGTTGTATAAGGGTGCTTCCATCTTAAATGGGTCACACTGTATATAATAGTAATTCTAACGAACGTGTTTCAGGTATGGCCAGCTATAGGACTCACCTGTTGTATTGTTGGGCCAGTGCTGTATCTAATTATCGCTCTTCCCAACTTTTGGCATCCCAGATTTAGAGTTAGATCTCACTCCAGATTGTTTTTCGATTGCACGTGGTTCACCATTACTATCTTGTTGAAACAAAGTGAGTTGACATTCATAACAAAAAGAAAAAAAGTAAGCCTTTGTTTTAGCTGGACGTGAACCAAGTTCCAGCCATAAAGCACGATTCTTTATCATATTGCTGTCAATATCAGCAACATACGTCATAAGTGACATGTACTCTGCAAATTTAACTTCACTGTTAGCAAGACCTGGTAGAGGTAATACCATCGTTCACACATTTATGTCGATTTATGTACATTTTTTGAATTGGTTTCATGCACGAGTGATAGACCCTGTGGTAAAACAACCTAACCTAGGATATCTGACAACCTACCTAACCCCACTTTTACGCTCCATTTATACTAAAACGTTGCTTAGAATTCCAAAATTTTATTTATTTAACAAGTTTATTAAATTCTGAAGAGAAACGTTTGGGAAAACCAGAGAAAAAGTAGCATATAACAAATTTGAATCTTAAGAACCGTCAATCTAAAAACAGTGAAAACTGCACTTGAACTGAAAATTTGTTTGCGATAGTCTACAGTCCTCACTACAACAGTGAATTTTCAAACAATTACGGTTCTAAGAATAACAAAATTGGATGGAGCTAAGATTGTTTGATTTCTTTGGGCTTTCGCAAATTTTATCTAGTCTTTATTTTTCAGAAAAAGCGATTAATAATCTGTATCAGCTGGAACATGCGATGATGACCAGGGAATTTAATTTATTTGTTGAAAAACATGGATCTTCGTATGGTCTTCTGGAGGTGAGATAACTGTCTACTAACTCCGTATCGAACACCAAAATAAATATAACTGAATTAAATAGACGATTTGCAAATATGATTTGCAGTACAAACCACCCCGTGTATTCCATACTCTGAATTACTCGGGGCAAGCTACCCTAGCTTGCGAGTCGAAAATGTGTGAATTTGTTTTTTTGCTTGCAATTAACAATTTGGTAATTATTGTTCTGTCGCTAGACGCTTCTTACGCGAAGTTCCAAAGCTGCACTGAATCGCACTAGCGTTTATCTACGCTATGTAGGACGAAATCACAAGCAAAACTCAGTGCGACTCAGAGAATGGAAAATACGGCGAGCTCTGTACTGGGGTTTGACAATACGCCTCCCGACAGCTTCAGTAAAGAAAGAATACTCTAAGGCCTACCAGGGGTCATACTTTGTATAGACTTTATGTGCCCTGCTGGGTTCTAATCCGGGATACCTGCTGCTGTTATAGTCACAAAGCAATCAAGTTCAATTCAGAAAAGATTAACTATCAATCAAATCAAACACCAATTAGCATCAAGACGTTTTTTAACTGAAAACTTCACACTACGCTATTCTCAATGCAAGCAAAGCGGTTATTAGTGCATTATGGATTACCAAAAACAAGCAACGCATTATAATTAGCAAGCACTAGCTTTAAAATTATACCGAAAGCCCTCCTTCCTTTAAAGGCGGTAAAGCAGGATTTTCATAAATCTAATGCTTCGTGGGAGCCCTAATGAAACATTGTTCCAGTGTTGGCGGCTGTTCTCGCAAATTCAATGTGTCCGTGGAGCCCAAGTAAAACATTAAATTTGCTCCGTTTTTCTCGGTGTTGTCCTTCATTTCGGATGTCACTTTGGTACCTGAAACCTGAAACATGCATGATTAAACCATCGTTGCTATTGCTATTGATGGCGATGTGTATTTCGATTAGTGCTGATTTCCCAGCAACGGTTTCGACTAAATGGATGCGGCGTAATACACGAGCGTCAATACTTCAACACAAGCTGGCTTGGAAGGCTTGGTATTTCGTTAGGGATTAACCGCAAATTTATTTAAACGAAAGGGCATTTATGTACTAATTAATACAGGAGTTATGACATAAGAGGGAAATGTTGCTTCTGCCTGCCTAACAAAACTGGGAATTTAGTTACTTCGATATAAATCTGAGACTATATTGCTATTAATACTATTAATTTAAAGAGTTTTTTCCATTCCAATTTTTGGTTTAAATTTTAAATCATTATCAAGTTATTCATAGATATCCATAATATTTATAAATTTCACAAATATTCACATATACGTATTTGTATTTATATTATTTTTCAACTATCTAGTCTACAGAATACATGTTATTATGAATAATATTTCATTCTGAGGATTACCGATTGTATAATATATTTTTTTTCAGAACGGAACCGGAATTTATGCAAATTTGTGGGAACTGATGCGAAAGAGACAAGCAACAAATTTTCTTATCGAATCAGTGGAAGAAGGGGTCAAGTTGGTGAAGCATTCCACAACGAATGCTGTTATGGCTGGTAGAGAAACGTTGTTTTTTGACATACAAAGATTTGGTGAGATGAATCTATCATTTACTGAATGATTGTGTACTTGTCTTGATCAACTACCAGTATTCGATATATCTTCGCGGTCTTAATTGTAACGATCTTTATTCCTCGACTGGATAAAGGCGGTCGTTACTATGGCGCCGGTTACTCAGGTTAGGTTAACGAGGACAGACTACAAACTCAGGCGCCAGTTATTTTAAGTGGTATGCTCCACTCTCCCTCAAACTCAGTTCAGTGCGAGGCCCAGGACAGCTTCAGATGGAGATACGGTATCCGAGGAGTCAGACAGAGCGATACAGACACAAATAATAGTCAAGGTATTGCAGGCTTCAATCGCAACCCTTTATGCTTTTGGCAACTGTCAAGTTTTCAGTGGCAAATTATAGAAATTAAAGAACTGAGGTGACAATTCGTGACTTTATTGAGATTAATTCTTTTCACAAGGAAATTCAATATGAAACAGGATCTCACTGAATATCCAAAGTAGTAAATATTAACTTTCCTCAATAAACTGAAGCAAACTAATGGTCGGCGACACAAGTTCTGCACGTTGAGCGAGGTTCCCGGTACTTCAGGCTCTATAAAGGTGTAACGGACGTTGCATATGTGCTCTAATCTGATAAATTTACTTAGCAAATACCCAATATATTTGCCTTTACAAACGGCTCATTCACGGCCCACGGCCAGTTAGCCACGGCGACTAGGCAGAGACGTTTTCGTGAGTGTTTAGCCATAGACAACTTTAATAACACCATATGAACACTATGCTAGGCTGTATGAACCTACAAGCGAAATCGGATCCTGCCAGTGACAGACTGAAATGCCCCCCCCCTCAAACTGAAATCCTGGTTGCGCCACTGACGCACAGCAAATCTGACGGCCGTTGGAAAATCTTTTGGTTGAGCACAGTCTCGCTTTTGACAGGTTTTTGAACAGATTGATTTCTCCACGGTTCTAGCAACATTTCGCGATCAGGTCCAGCCAGTGGCTACTTTATAAACTCCTTAGGGACACTGAAGGAATACAATACTCCTTAAACACGTCTTCCTACCAGCGGCAACTTTAACAACACCTTAGGGAAAATACAGCGAGTGTTTGATTTAATCGACAGTCTGAGGAATCTATTGTGATGTATTATACGGATTCGTTTGGTATTTCACCGAAACCCAAGTATAATCATATACTCAACAGTCTATCATACCTGATTTTAACACCTAGCAACTAGCAAACGGTCAGAAAAATAAATGAAGTAATGTTCGAATTGTTTACGGTTTTCGTCTCTTAGGCACGGCTGCAGGGCGGTATGAAAAACTGACGGGAAATATGCGGTACTGGTTTAACTTAATGAAAATGTAAAAAAATTTAAGCTTTGAATAACTCACTTTAACGCGAAGAAGGCACAAGCGTGAAAAGACCACTCCTGCAGCGATGTTTTCCGATTTATAGAAAACCGATTGCCTTGGTAGCAAAACGGCATAAAAACCACAAGAATGCGATGGTCCGAGACGCCAACTACTATAGAAAATACAAAAAGTTTGCTCTGACTTTTTAAAGGCCCAAAAACATGACTCTTAAAAACCCTTGCTGGAAACCTATATTTATAGAAGTAAAAACTAATGACCAGCAAAGTGAGGTTATGGATCATCTGAATAATCATCTCAGAACTAACCCTGATAACAAACTCTCGTAACGGATTTCGGCTGACGGCCGTGAGGGTGAAGCCCTACAGGTGTCAAAATTTTAAGACAATCGGAAGGTTATAGAGTGACTCAATGAAGCACCGTCAGCTAAAGGCCCTATATAAACTTGAAATTACCACTAATCCGGGTATAGAAATAATGCTTCGTCACACAATTAATAAAAATATAATTCATCACCAGCAAATAATTCATGTACACTCGCATGGCAGTCTGCAGTCTACATTGCACACGAATTGTAGGTTTAACTGGGTCGAAAACACTGTATACATCTACATGTTCTTATACATTATTTATGTAATAACTCAATTTACAGCTAATTCTTGCAGATGTAAAAAACTTTCAAAAATGTTGACGAGTTAAATATTATAACAACTCTACATGCCTCAAATTTACCAACACAGTAGGCGAGGCAGGTCGTAAAGCTAGGGATATCCACATGCATTCCTGATCCAACAACGCCAATACATTAGATATTTTTCTCACCACCAATCCTGATCCATACTGTACGGGGTGACACGGAACCAATGTGCCTTCGTTGTTAATTTGTTTTGATGTTTTAAATTTGATACATCTATTTGATGTCATGAATGTACAATTCAGAAAGTATCAGACCAAACCTTGGGTTTGACCGGAAGCGTATCCATTTATTTTATTCAAATGGAAAGTACAATTGTTTTTGAAAATTACGATTCAGTAGAAAATTACCTTTCCAACGATATATCACAATCATACTTCCAATGCACAAACAACTGATATATTTGAGATTTTATAAAAAAATACTTTTGTTATTTCTCTCGAAACGGAACATCTTCAGTGTGCCACGAAAGAGTAAACAATAGCATGTGAGTAACACTATTTCGATATCATAGTTTTCACAATATGATTTGTATGCAGACGTAACTATTTTCCCAATATTTGGTTTTCTTTATTTTTCAACATCAATAAACTCATTTCTATTAAATGCTAACATAGAAACATTGTGTTGATTGGAAACTGATATCTAGATTGAAATACAAAACATGAAAAGAACTAATTATTTTTGTTTCCTACTCATTTTTTAATGAAAATAAGTTGAGAGAGTCAATATAAATGTGGGTATATGATGTAGATTATCTTTATAAAAAAAAATAATAGGAAACACAAATACACATTTTTTTTTCGTTCCTATTCTATAGATATGAGTTTCTAACCTACATAAAAAAATTCTATCTTAGCAATCAAAATAAAGGAGTTTGTGAATTTGAACTATGATTATGATAGATCGTTGGAAAGGTAATTTTGTACAGAATCGTAATTAACAAAAAATGGTACATATTTTCCATTTGAACTTGATGCGCTTCAGTTCAAACCGGAAGTGTCATATTTGGTCTGATACTTGCACATTCATGTCATCAAATACATGTACCAAATTTGAAATATCTATACAAAATAACAACGAAAATACAGGGGGTAAATTGGTTCCGGGTCACCCGGTATAGAAGTTTTTACTCCCCTTGGTAACTCCGACTACAACCTTATCTCCATTCCTTCCCTTTTTTTCACACCATCGAGCAGCACAAAGCAGTATATTTTTTGAGGTCATAATGTTAGGGATGCAAACATACAGGGTGTTTCCAAAATTAGAACGATACATGAAATGGGAAGTAGAAGATGACAAAACAAAACGAAATGAAAGAATACTTCTATGTCGAAAAGAAATTATTTTGGGGAATATTGAATTCTGAAGTTTACAAGACTTCTTTTGGTAATCAGTGATAAGAGGTCTACAGCCTGCGCAAGCTGTACTGAAACACTGCCAGCGGACAAACACGCTGTGGCCTGAAGAATCAAACCAGGGCCTCCTCAACAATGGAAAATTCCATTACGTAAATGAAAATTCTTGCCATATATTTTCGATGTAACAACCCATTTTCTCAATCGCTCCAATTTCAAAATTTTCTGTATATTCAGAACACGTCAAGAAGAACCCTGTTAGATTAAAACCAAGCTTTAAGAAATTCTTCGCACCTACAACCATCCTTTAAATTTCAGTATAGGGACCTTTGTGAATGAATATCCAGAATACAATGTTACAATGTTACAAATACGTCCTGTGTAGATATTTCTTAGATATCCATCACATCTTCCATATTATCTTGATCACTGGTACAATATTTTAAAAATTATAACTGAATTACAGTTGTCTTGCAGGGCCCGGTAATTTTCACCTTAGTGAAAAGTTGAATACGGCATACTCTGCAATAGCTCTTCAACTAGGTTGTCCATATATTGAAGAAGTCAATCGAATGTAAGTATCAACACGCCTTCTTTCTTATTTTCTCTTTTTTTCTCTTCACCATTTTAACAGAATGGTTTGGGGAAAGCCTCAGGAGTTCAAAGAGTTGATCTCGATATTTATAGTAGTACGTTTCTCCTTCTCGTTTCGGGCGATATTTGTTAAACGAAAATCTTCCTACTTTGGAGGAGAACTTCATCAGATTTATAGGCTTTCATTTGACTGATGATGGGGAATGAGTAATTCCAATATATTCGACACATCTCATTCTCCACAACGGACTCAATATTCCTCGGAGCGCATAGCAAGATATGTGTATCGTCTATACCGTACCAGTGTCGGAGATCTTCACTCGTTATAAAAAAATACATTATGGTCTCAGGTGCCCTACGACAAGCTCCGCATTCAACACGGTACACAACAAACACAAAAAGATCATCATTGAAAATAAAAATGTATTTTCTTGACTATTTCACTCATCTTAAAATTCTCACCTAATCTGACCAATCGAAAGCCCAAAGACAACTCGTGTTATCGCGATGACACCAGCTGTCTTTCATTTCTGATTGGAGGATCAGCTTCGGTATTTTCAGCGACGTAACCATGACGAAATGAATACGTTTGACAGTTCGATCAATAATAAATATAGATTTTCATTAATGAAGAACCTTTATTCGTGAAATAGTCGAATAAAATTCAACTCGTGATTGAATTTATCTCATAAGTCTGTCTTTTATTTCTGAAATCAACTGAATTGTGTTGAGAAAACATCACTCGTCCTGCGGACTCGTGATGTTTTCACGAAGCAATTCAGTTTCGTTCAGAAATAAATCGACAGACTTATCACGAAAATTCACTCACTCGTGGTATTACTCCTGAAAATTCCACACCTAACATTTTCGACCAATTAAAGGCCTGCATATTTTATCGTTACCATAGCAACTGATAAAATTTCCGGAAAATTTGGTTTCCTCCTTGGGTTAAGGAGCATGAAATTGCACTGGAAAAGTTTTGACGTTTATGGTTAAAATGACATTTAGCATTTAGCTATTTCATATATAATTGTTATTCTACCTTATATTGCTTTTGAATTAACATACAAAGCCTATTTAAATTTCAAAACCATCAAAACTCGTCATTATCTTAGAATTTTTTTAATAATATTTTGGTGTGTAATTTCTTTACTGAATACCCCTCTAGCTTAGAAACAGAAATTTGTTTCTTGATCACGAATATTTTTAGAATTTTTTGTAGAAAATGTACGTGTTCTTGAAAAAATTTCCGGTAATAATTGAAGCTCTAGTGGTATTATAAGTGAAAATTGAATAAAAAATCGTGCACTCCGCCGGAAATTGACGGAAGTTACCTTTAATTTACTTCCAGAGAAGTCGAGAAGCAAGTAAGAAAAGCAGTATAAACTTTTTAGTAAATGGTGAGATTGAAAAGGAACCAAGAATGTATCAGATATCATTCTACTTGTGTATTTTGCAGAGAAAGCTAAGGTTTTGAAATCCTTTACACTTTGGTCTATACACGTTTAATAGCGCAAAGTAATGCTCGCACGTTTTAAAATCTGATCTGTCAAATTTGAGGTTATTAATAAGCATGCATTAATTTTCGCTTTGCGTCGCGCGTCAAACTTTTTCCTCAACCGGCAAAGTATTACTTTGCGCTCTTAATACACGAATAGCTATTCCCATATGATGCCAACTTTTTGAAGGACTCTGTATATTTTAAAGCATATTTGGATTAATATTTTCTCGCCCTTGCGTTTTCATATTTGATTCAATACTGAAGCAAATGCAAATTTTTTCAGACTAATGGCAATATTTGAGGCAGGCATTATATCAAAAATGACCGAGAACGAATATGAAAAACTAGGCAAGCAAAAAGAATTGTCCTCATCAATAGCGGATAATGTACAGAAAGAAAGCGTTAAGGAAACCCGTAGGCAAACCAAAGCTAACGAAGAAACAGATAAACTCAAACCCATCAATTTGAAAATGTTACAAGGATCTTTCTATATACTATGTTTTGGGAATATATTTTCAGGTAAATTGATTTTGTACGAAAGAGTCATGAAATTACGGTTCAAACATTAATTATGATCAGAAAAATCGAGTGTGGGTCAACATTCTTTCCTAACCCTGCGCGTGAGGGCCTAATTCCATACAGCCCATTGTTCAAGTTTATTTATTTATTTATGTTTATATCTTAATGGTCTAATTACTATGGATATAATGTGTTCTGGTTAGGACTTGTTACTAACTCCATACGCCACGCACTGTTAATTTTGACAGTTTTTTAACAGTGAATCGTGGAGGATTATTCCCAGCCGGCGATAAGATCCAATCATTCAGATATTCACATCTGAAAATGAAAATAAAAACTTTGCTCCGCCTGGGAATCGAGCCAGCGACCTTTCGATCACGAGCTCCGGCGCTAACCATAATAAATGAAATATCACTTTATTCGAATTTATTATTGATTATTTCCCTCATCTGTCAAAATTTTTTCGCTGATAAACCCGCTTCGTTTCTTTGGTGAATAAACTGCATGGTCCTTCGTGACAGTTGCCTGCAACACATTTCAAAAGTCGTGTGACATATTGCTGTAATAAATAATTATGTTCATTAATTTATTAAAAATGATTATGTACGTTGTGGAATAAATGTTTGGTTGATTGACATATTTGGGAAATAATCTGATCAAATTTAACTCGACCGTCGTTTATCCAACCGAATAAATTTTGGAATTTCCACTCAAAAATTTTTGTTTTAGAAAATTCATCTCGTTATATTCGAAGATTTATGTTCAAAGAATAAAACACTCGAGCTTAAAAGCTCTCGGGTTTTATTCAGTTCATAAATCACCGAATTCAACTCGATAAATTTTAAAACAAAATCGTTTTCGTTGATATTGAAAATTTTATTCGCTGGCAAACGAGGTCTTGTTATATTACCCCCGAAAATTGCTTCTGTCATTCCTGGAGTATTCAAAATTTTGATGACATGACATTAAGCATTTCACCTTACTATCAAAATCTACAATACTTGATCAGTCAATACTGATACAATTAATTTTCAGGAATGATCCTAGGAGCTGAATTAATGTTCCACAAACACCAGATAAGATTTGAGTCGAGCAGAAAAACTACTATCAAAGAGAGAAAAGGAGTAAAACTCTTGAGGATGAAAGTTAATCAGTTACGTTCATCTTTGAGAAGACTTCACAGGAATATTATGCACGACGCCTTCTTATCCACTCTGGAGTATATGGAATGATATCCAGCATTTCATGTTTCCCAATATTCTACCATATTTCTACCAATTAAGATTTGGGATTTAGAAAATTCAAATATATGTTATGCGAGCCGTGTTCATTTCAATTTTTATCCAAGGTGATGTTTTCCAACTTTGAAAAGATATACCTAAGTATATTTTGCAAAACGAACACTATTTCTTGATATTTTTTTATAATATTAAACTAGAAGTGTTGAACGCAGCAAACAACCTCAGAGTAATAAAAGACCATAGAGATGCCTTCTCCATCCTTGTTTCGAAGTCAACATAACTTTGTTTGTTTACAAGCGAGCGCCTTATACATCTTAAGTCAGAATTCATTCGGGTAGTTTCGTGTATGCCCGCTCATTTGGATCAAGTTGTCATTCTTTGTTTGTATTATGGTCCTTGTTACTCTAAATGTAAACAAACATAACATTTGAACACCCGTCACCCCCTCGACCACAATTGTTATAGAAAATGATAGTTCATGTTACTTCAAAACGGGTATTTGTGTAGGTATAGGCAGGGCATCTCTATATCTTTTATTACTCTAAGATAGGAACTGAAACTCCAACAACGAAAATGATGAAATGATTATTATTGCTAAATAAAAATCAAGCAATCGATAACGTGGGTTTCGAAACCAAAAACGGTCATAAATATGCTTCATGGTCAGAAGAGATACTAATCCAGTCAGTGAGAATTTTTGCCCTACTAAAGGTGGTGTAGTGACAATTTTGAAATATATAGTTTAGGTTTATACTCTGATGAAAAATCCAAGTTTGTGATCTTGGGGAGTGGTCACTCGGGCCGCCATCTTGGATAAAAGGTGCTCAAATATGTGCTTTTTCCAATATAATAACTCAAAGGTTGATCTAATGACGAAAAACGTTCAGTACAAACTTGAAAAAAATTTAATTTCACTCGTGTTTTAATCCAAAATTTTTTTTGTAAGTCACACATGTATCGAATTATAGCAGCGGGAAGATGAAAATTTGTATACAAAATCGTCAATTTTCCAATTTTTTTGATGTATTGATGATTATTATTATTATTTCCAGTTATTCCTTACATAATTTTGATAACTTTAACATTTTTCACGAATTTTATCGTTTTTCCATGAACTCATTATCTGTATTTTCAATATCATAAATTTTTTCTCATCTTTGACGGTCTAATTGGTTGATGTTGATATCTTCGTTATAGTTTTCGTCCCCAATGTCATCTTTTAACTTGCCTGTACCCAGAAGAAATTGGGTTTCCTTTGACATTGAATCATCTTCGTCCTCATTCTCGATGATAACTTCTGGTGCATTATCGCATAATTGACCAATACAAAATCCGCACAAAATAGAGCACTTCAACCCAGCTTTCTTGCATCCACATGCTCTATCATATCCTTTTTTACATTTGCATGAAATGAAATTCGATAAAGTCTTGGGTATTGGTGACTTCGCCATTGTTCCGTGTTTTTTTGAATTAATAATCGTGTCGCAGCCACTGAATTCATGTAAAAAAAGGATGTGTTCAGCTGCTGATTCATGTTCCAAACTATTCGTAGAATACAGTCCTTCGACAGTTTTTTCCTTCCCAGGTTTGCGAAAGTGTATTTTGCTTTGGGAAGGCGCTAACGCTGTCAGCAAAACTAGATGAAAACAGCTTCGAATGTTAAGCAGAGGAAAATTACTGTCTTGATAATCAAAACATCTGCATCTTCCTTTTCATTTTTTCATCAGAGTACAAACCTAAACGACATATCTCTACTGATTGGATTATACCTCGTTGACAAAGTTAATGGTGTACATACAACGTAAAACAAATAAAACAAAGTAGAAACACGAATGAATTCGTATGACACTTCAAGAACAGTAAGAAAAATACTATGCACAAATAGTGTAGACAGAACTGACTAATATATTACCAAAATATACATAATACACAAAATGCAAGACTTGGAATGTATAGATGATATAATTAGTGGAACAATTCCTTCAATGAGTAGTATGATCTTTCATAGAAATTTTTTTTTACAGTTTCTCTTAATTGATTTTCATCCAATTTTTCCGTTCTAATATCAACTGGTACGTGATTATACATCGTGCCACCATTATAGAAAATAGAGTCTGGTGGAATTTCAGTAAACAATGGGAATTTCAAACTGTAACCATTGTAGCAGGTAGCATATTGATTGGTTATCGACTTAAATTTTGATTTACGTTTGTTTACCAGACAAACCGACTCCAATGTTAATAATGCTATAACTGAAAATAGACTATAACTATGGCATAAAATCGCACTTGAAAGGCAGAACTACCGAAATGTGTCAGAGAGAATGGGATAGAACAGAAGCCAAATTGAAAACAGTTAAACCAAGCATCAGGAAAAATCACATCCTTTCACCGTAGTAGGAGGGATCAAGTTGTTTTATGTAGACTCAGAATAGGCCACACACGCCTCACAAACTCATTCATGCTTTTGGGAGACACAGGTTAACAGTACAACACATAACACAATGCCCGTTTAATGACTTAATAAGACAACGAATAGGAATCCCAGCAGAAATACTGCCTTAAAGGAAACCGAGATACAAAAAAAGACTCATTAAATTTTTGAGAGAAATCAATATTTACAATGATATATAAATATCAAGAAGCGCTGTAGAGAAATTGAGGAGCAGAAAAAGAATCAAAACAAAATGTTAGGCTGATGACCATAGCAGTCGATGCCTTCACAAAAAAAATGCTATAACTGTGATTTTTTTTTCTTGCGAAAATTTCTCTACAGGAGTAGCGGTGGCGATAACACTAACACATACATATCTAACCGCAGACAAGTTGACGAGTTAAGAGAAGTGTGCACCGGCATATTTGATGTTACATCTGAACACAACCGCCACCGCATATGTGGTCATGCCTCAACGCAGATAAGAGCTTCATATGTGATTATCGCAGTTTCTGGAGCTAATTCATCAGAAATTACTCTCAGTGCATAACATCCAGAAGAGAACTTGCTTTTGAGTTGTTCATCAAATTAAAGATTTTTATTCATGAATTCACAAATGAAGGTTCCTCAATTGAGCCTATAAAAGATATCAAATGGGTTTTTTTTTCTGTATCGAAAGATTCATTTCGCATCGCACCACTCAGTTTTCAAGTCTGCTATTTATTGTATGTCCAGGTCGTCTCGCTTTTCCACAGTATCATGGTATCAACTGAATTCTGGACCAATGAGTTCTGAGTCATTTTCACTGCTTATCATGCGATTCCAGTTCTAAAATTTAACTAAACAGCTGCCAGTATTCGTTGTATAATTTTAACATTCCATGGAAGACTTCATTGTATTGTCAGTCAAGGAAATTCAATTAAAGAAATGAACCATCATGCCATGGAAACGTCACATGTTTTAACAAGTTTCTCGGGAAACCCACTAGTGGAATGATATGTGAACTTTTTTGAAACACATTCAATAACTTCATCCTATCCTGCATTTACTCGTTGTATTGATATCACTCAGTCCAACAAATCCATTTTGATTTATTCTAGGACAAATTCCAACTCATGCCTTGTTCATTTTGTAACACCTAGATAATTATTATTTAAGTTTCGAAGTGAAAACTGTGAATGATGAGATATTACAACGCCCTCTTTTTTGTTGTTTGTCATGACGTGGTATGAAAAGTTACCCTATAATATAGAAATATATTCTCGGGGCGGTTCTTTTATTATTATCAGAAATTCGTCCCTGAAAGTACTGAAAAACTTCGGTGAGTTGATACAAATTGAAAAAGAAAACATAATCAGTCCTGCAGAATATTGCACGTATCAAAGTAATTCAGGTTGAAATATTAATTTTTATTCACAATCGTACGCAGACCAGACCATGTCAGATAACGAAAACCATCAACATTGATACATCGTTTGGAGTACTGGAGTGCTGAAAAATTGTGTATTTTATAGAGGTACATAATTCGTTTTTAAAAAAAACATTTTCCAAGTATTGTTGAGACAGGTAAAGAATTGTTTACATTTTTATTATGTTTTGGTTTCTACGAAAAAGAAAATCATATAATGTTCAAAGAATATCGTGATAATTAAAGGAATTAGTCTTCTGAATTTCTGCAGGCAGTATGCCTCAGGAACACTCGAAAAGTGCCTTCCGAAGCTTTGCCGTTCGTTGGAAGAACAAACCTTCGAAAAGAGATTTTGTCTCCAAATGAAGATAAAGGGATATGGAGACTGAGCTCTACGGGTCAGTCTCAATGGGATCGCTAACTTGGTGGTGAGTTTTTCAGTTGTAGCCTCAAGGGATTAAATGATTAATTCAATGAATCCATTGGAACTGCAATAAAACTGGTCATCAGAGTTCTAGGTCGGAGGTATGAGCCGGACGCAGATCTTTTACATGAATCTTATATTTTTGGGTTCGGACTAAGAATAGCCTCATGGTTTTTCCTGCCTGCCACAAAAGGGCAACTCAAAGAATAACCATAGGTGGTGGATGGTGTCCACCATCGCCCGTTGAAATACTACAGGTGCCGTGAAATAGATTTTTTCATGTTTCAATGGTAGATATCTCCTCAACCTTCCCCTTCATTTTTCAGGTTTCCGTATAACATTCATGATGATGAAGTCTCCTCGAGTGAAATACTCTGGAAGCAAAATAACTCTCCATTCGGATTTCCGGGCGAGGGGTATTCGAGGTGACACACCATCTAAAAATTTGAATATTCAGTTTTGTAACATCCGTGGACTCAACGAGAAAGTCCACATGCTTTTCCCTTGTTACGAACTCCATTCTCGGTTCAGATTCAAATGTGGTATTTGTCTTTACTCTAAGACTAACCTGTCATGCCCAAGCGAAAAGACTTTGGAGCCGAAAGACTTTAATGTGATGTGGTTCAATCTGGCTGATACCAAACAGACCAAATTCCTCTGCTGTCTTTACTTATCTCCTGATGAATCATCCTATAGTGACCTATTTGAATTTTCATCACTCAAATTAGACTTTATCCAGCAAAATCACCCAAAACAACACAATACAACTATACGTGGTTAGAATTTTCCAACAATACAGACGAGGCAGGTCGTCAAGCTGAGGCCTGCGCTATCACGTATGGTCTGGATCCTGTTCTCGGCCCTACAGTGGTTATCTCTTCAGTCTCGTGTAGTGGTTCCTGGGATAGGGCATCTACGACTTCATTCATGCCCCTGCGGCGGTATTTGATATTGGAGTCGTACTGCTGCATAAACAAACTCAATCGAGCAAGGAATGGAGCCAACGAAGTGAAGGGTGATCGGTGAGGACGCTGAAGTGATAGTTACAGTGACCAACTGGCGTATGCTATGACGTACTCTGATTAATCAACGGTCTGGGTTAAGACGACTCCAAAGCCTTGGTCGAAAGCGTCGATCTGTAGAGTGAAGACTTGTCGAAGTTGGAACAAACAAGGACGGGAGCTTCTGTCAAGCTCCTTTTCCAGTTTTTGCAGAAGCTTCTTCTTGTTCGAGTCCCCACTTCCAGCGATGTAATTCTTGAGCAGACTGTGCAGTGTTGCAGCTACCTGGTGTATGTACTGCCGACTAGTGACGATTTCCAGCGAAGTATTACTTGATAATAAGCAATACGATCGAACGAGTTGCATACAATGGTTTTAAATGAGCCGTTGCATGCGAGTATTTCAATTTATCAGTAAATGGTGACAGAAGCCAAAATATTACAAGTCTCAGTATTTAAACAGAGACTAATCATGAATTGATCAAAAGCTTATCTATGTTCTCATAATGGAGATATAGAATGAAGAAAAAATGTTGCTTATGCCTACCTAACAATATAATAATAATACATCCTCATGCACACTCAAAGGCATAGCTTGTGCGGGTAAAAGACGACTAGTATTATTATATTAATCTACCGACTACCCACCCCTTATTGTTACACCCCCTTCAGTTATATTGAGATCAGTCATTCCACTAATTTTTCTCCAGGCTAGAGACTTGCTAAACACCTTCTTCCTAGGGCCAAAACTTCAAATTATTGCTTAGAGAGTTTTATTTCGAAAATTGTAATAGTCAAAAATAAAATTCATGTTAAAATTGTTATTTCCGTCAACCGGCTGACCCCTTAAGAGCAACCCTCAGAAGTCCAGAGGGATTTGTGCGAGCTAGAAAAGACGCCCTCACCTATTAAAGTGTGATGCCATGCACGAAGCCGGTGACGGCTCGTTGAATCGAACCCGCGTACCTTGGCTTAGCAAGCGGACACACTACCTACGCGCCACCAAGTAAAACACCACTAAAACTGGAATTAAATTTAAAAATACTACCTGAAAAAATTGAACTTTCTGTAGACCCAATCATCCATTTTACAACTTCAGGAATCGAAACATATCAAGAAGTAACATCCATCAATATCTAAAACTCATTATGTTTGATATTGCATTTGCAATTATTGATTCAATAACTTTTATTTCTTTTTCACAGAGCTCCTCGATTATAAACACAAAAATGAGCAATATTATGGAAGCTATAGAACTACCAAAGATAATATTCACATTATCAGGGCACTGGCCTAAAACATCTGCATCGATTTTTCAAAGAATTATACACATCTTGGACGTACTATTCATCCTCAGTCTGCTGGTGGAACTCACCAATCACTTCGATAACTATCAGGTTATATCCGAACATTTGGCCATAGCAGTATCACCAACGTCTTACATAATCAAATTGATTATTTTCAAATTCAAGTCGGATGCTGTCCACGAACTGTTAAATCTACTGGAACTAAAGGAATTCAACGATTATCCGAAACATTTAAGCAGCGTATTTGAAAAAACGGTGAAGTTTGTGAAAGTTTTGGGAATCACGTATCAGTTGGTCTGTTTCATAACTATTGTACTCTTCAGTTTGTTGCCAATTTTCATACAAAGAGATTTACCTTTGATGTTTTCCTATGACATAGGAAAATTCAAACCGGCTATGTATGCCTTTCAAGTAATGGGTGAGTATCTACTACAAAGCACACCCGTATCTTTCTTCGCCAGAAATATGATATAGTTATACTCATTGCAATTGTTGCAGATGAAAAAATTGCGACAACGATCATTTACTCAGTAGCATCAATGACGATCCGATACAACAATTATAACCTACCAGAAACACAATTATTTCTGGTTATGTTTTTTTGGACTTAGCACAAGGGTGATTTTTTTTCAACTGAAGTGCCTACGGATTGTTAATTTCTCTGTTTCTCGATGTAGATAATGTTACCCAGCTCATATATGATATTTATACTAGTTTCACAGGATTGATCGGTGGAGTGTTGCTTTCGTTTTCAAGTGAAGAGTTACAAAAATTCATCAAATGTTTGGGAAACATTAACAGGTATTAATTATGAAAACAACCAAGAACCTCTTAGATATATCAATACAGCATCGCTAAAACCTACAGCACCACCCCGGGTGGTCGGGGTGCACTCCAAGCTAGCACTAGATATGATGAGAGTCCAGGCAACTCACAATACACTTGCTTTCCAACAAGACATGTGGTCTCCTATCGATTCCGATATTAGGTAGTATCGCTAGCTGAAGTTTCAAACGGCCTGTGCTAAACTGCTAAATCACCAGCCACCAGCCGGTAGGTGAAAAATATTCACTTTGTTTTCTGACGCCAGCCTGGACCACCTCGCTATGAAAATGACTGAGAGTCACTCACTGGGGATATGGGTATATTTTTTCTCCTTTCGACATAATCCCATCAATAAACTCTACTCTTTCACTCATCTTCCATCTTCCAGCCATGCTTTCTTCAAAAAAAAAAATAGTTATTTATGATACTTACAAGTGTTAAAAGTGGCATTTTATTTTGTGAGTGGCAAAATAATAGTTATTTATGATACAAGTGTTAAAAGTGGCATTTTATTTTGTGAGTGGGGAATATTGCGAAACGAGCGTTAGCGAGTGGAGCAACCCCACGAGCAAAATAAAATCACTTTTAACAAATGTATCATACAAAATTTTTTGTTCAACAGTTACTGCTAGTAAGAAAAAAACAAAAAAAAATAAGATCCATAAGGATTCGAACACACGATCTTTGGATTACAAGTCAGATGCTCTACGGATCTAGCTACATGGACTTTATAATTGACAACCATATTTTGTATTTCAAATCTAAATTGCAAGCATGACAGGCAGGTAAAAAACAACTGCCTAATAATTGTTGTTTATTAGTTACCACAAATTAATAAACGATCCTAGCTTCTTTGTGTTCGTAGCTATTACTGTTGCAAATATAAATATAATGGAAGTTGGAATGGATGATTCAGATGATTTTCTTCCACCAGAAATTCAAGAAGCTGCAAACAGAGCAACTTTAGATCTGTTGCCTGAAAAATCACGGCAACAATATGATATTGCTTATAATGGATTCATCGAATGGAGTCAACTGAAGAAAGTTGAAGGCAAGTTCAGCGAAAGCGTACTTTTAGTTTATTTCGAAGAAAAATCGAAGTTATGGAAATCATCAACACTATGTGGTCTAAATTCTCTATGATAAAAGCTGAACTGAAAATCAAGGAAAACGTGGATATAAGTAAATACCATAAATTAGTCGCATTTTTTAAACGAAAAAGTGTCGGATACCGTCCGAAAAAATCGAAAATTCTGACAAGGGAACAGATTGACAGATTTTTAAATGAAGCTCCCGATACCAAATATCTTATGATTAAAGTGGCAACCATTTTTGGATTATTTGGAGCGTGCCGTCGTGAAGAACTCTGCAAATTGAGCGTAGATGACATTGAAGAAACTATACAGTCATTACTAATTCATATTTCGGATACCAAAACCAACATTCAAAGAAGTTTTTGCATCGTTGGACACTACGTGAATTATTACCGTGAATATGCTGTATTACGCCCAACTTCTGTTACTCACCGTCGATTTTTCCTGAATTACTCTAACTACAAATGCACTATTCAACCAGTTGGAATAAATACTTTTGGGAAGATGCCTTCCACTATTGCTGAATTTCTGAAATTACCAGATCCGCAGCAGTTTACCGGCCATTGCTTTCGAAGATCTTCAGCATCTCTGTTAGCGAATTCAGGAGCAAATTTGACTACAATAAAACGACATGGCGGGTGGAAGTCCTCAACTGTAGCTGAGGGTTATATCGAGGATTCCATTGAAAATAAAAATAAAATAGCTGATAAAATGTTTCCTGGTATAAGTTCTAGTTCTCTCCCAGCATTATTTGATCATCCCACTTCAATAATAGCACCATCATTGATTGGCGATGAAGCTTCTGCAGTTACTTCGTCAGTTAATATCACAAATTGTACAAATTGCCAAATACATATTTATAAGTAATTTTGATTCTGATTGTTATAATAGTATTAATATCTGATTAAAGTGTTTCTATTAGAGAGATCTATATTACTGAGTATCCATCATCTCATCTGTCATTTTACTTTTAACACTAGTGTTAAAAGTACTTTTAACACTAGTGTTAAAAGTGATTTTGTGAAAACGTCAGTTTTTAGTTCATGTGTCAATGAATTAAAAACGTCATTTTTAATGTCAGTTGTACAAAAAATGACTTAACGAATGTATCATACAATATTTTTTTTACAACAATTGCTGCTAGTAAGAAAAAATATATATATAAGATCCATAAGGATTCGAACACACGATCTTTGGGTTACAAGGCTGACTGGCAGATGCTCCAAATATAATAAATAAAAATGAAGGACTTTCTACAGTCGGACTGAATACTACTTCGTTTGTAACTTCAAAAGGAATTAGTATTGCCAATTGCACAAACGGCCAAATACATGCGTAAACTTTTATGAATGATTTATGATGATGAGTTGTATTAAAATATAATTTTTGTACAACTGACATTAAAAATGACGTTTTTAATTCATTGACACATGAACTAAAAACTGACGTTTTCACAAAATCACTTTTAACACTAGTGTTAAAAGTACTTTTAACACTAGTGTTAAAAGTAAAATGACAGATGAGATGATGGATACTCAGTAATATAGATCTCTCTAATAGAAACACTTCAATCAGATATTATAATCAGAACACCTACTCAAGAGGAATCGTTTATAAAAGTTCACACATGTATTTGGTCGTTTGCGCAATTGATAATACTAATTCCTTTTGAAGTTACAAACGAAGTAGTATTTAGTCCAACTGTAGAATGTCCTTCATCACTGACAAATAATGACATTCATAAATAAAGTGCGTTGGGGTTTATTATATTTGAAGTATCTGTCAGTCAGCCTTGTAATCCAAAGATCGTGTGTTCGAATCCTTATGGATCTTATTTTTTTTTTGTTTTTTTCTTACTAGCAGTAACTGTTGAACAAAAAATTTTGTATGATACATTTGTTAAAAGTGATTTTATTTTGCTCGTGGGGTTGCTCCACTCGCTGACGCTCGTTTCGCAATATTCCCCACTCACAAAATAAAATGCCACTTTTAACACTTGTATCATAAATAACTATTTTCTATTTTTATGTATCTTGCTATTAATTATTTTGTTTCAAGGTATGTCTAGTGCGTCCATGAATAACTCTTGTTTGGATATATTAGCCATGAGCTTGATGGGAATTTGTGCTGCTCAAATCGAAATACTAAACAGAAAAATTATTGGTATGAGTGATTGGAATGAAAATTATGAAAATATATTGCACAACGTCAATGCTGAGCTATGCAAATGTGTGAAACATCACGTTGAAATAATGAGGTAGGTCTTTTATTGTGTCTGTTCGATAATGAGTTTTATCCCTCCTGCTTTATAATGGAGGATTCAATTTTGGCAGTCTATAAGTATGAAGATTTGCGAACGGTAAACATACAGAGATGAATGAATTTTTATTCGTTCTCGATATAAATGAAAAATACTATAAATTTGATAAACTTCCTCTTTTTACTTGGAAAGTGAATGTGATTAAATTTTTTTCTCTAGAATTCAAAGACATATTGCGAGTTGGAATTTGATGGAGCTTTGGATTCATGAAACCCATCGCTGGCAATAAATTCACGGAAATAATATTTCTATCCCATAAAATTAAAATAGATTAAAAATAAGCCAGTACGAGTACCCATACCACTGCCAAATCATCTCTGCCCAACACCTGGCAGTTTTTAGCAACTAGCATATATTAACGATAACGGGTGACTATCTGCATACCTACTAGTTTCACGGTTCTGCCGATCATCATTGCAGACCCAGTCAGGACGGAGAGCTGATGCTCGAATTCGTCAACCTGCAATTAACTGCCATTTGTTATCTGTCAGATGGTCCTACGACAACTCCAGTATCCACTATGAATGTGAGTAACAGAGCCATCTTCATCTGAAGCCAACGTCTATTGCATAATGCAAAATGAATTAATATTTCACGTTTGGAATTAGGAGTACCTGACGAAAGGCCATGATTTCATAAAATGAGTATACAGGGTGGCCCACGAGGTTTTGGCCACCACGGAATATCTCGGAAATCGAGAGTAGTAGAGAATTGAAATTTTGGGGTTGTAAATTGAAGCAATTTGTGCAGCTTTTTCTGATATTATGTTACCCAATGAGCTTTTTGTTCTCGTGTCATGAGATTCAAAATTATTTTTGTGACAACCTGTATATTTTCGATAATACGATTCCAACAAACAATCAAACTTGTGGTCTAAAACGATTAGTTTAAGAACTACAGGTACTTCAATATCATTTGTCCCACGACGTTTTTTATTACCATATGGATTATTATCATGATTTTGACTTGTTTCAATCATCAAAAAAAATATAGGACCGACCAAATATACAGGGTGAATCTGAATCTGAACCTGAATAATTTGGCAATTGCTCATTTCAGACGTCGTGGGACAAAGGATATTGAAGTATATACAGGTTGTCCCATTAATAATTTTTAATCTAATATCACATGACCGAAAATAAAAAGCTCATTGGGTACTATTCAAACATACTTTTTGTAGTACTAATCGAGCACAATTGTTTGTATACACTTTTCGATAGCTTGTTTAGTGAGTAAGTGCCCATCTCTATATCATTTCATTTTCAGTATAAGAAGTAAAGAGAAAACAAAATCGGTATCTCTAAATTGTAATTTTTTTCGTTCAACTCCGAAAATATCTTTTTTAAGACATTTTGGTAGACTCTGAATAGTGCATATTCGGGAGAATTTAACCGACTTTGTAAGTTTTACCGGTTAGATATTTGAGTTACCTTGTAAATTTTGAAATGAAACCTATAATTTAACTAGAAGTTATCATTTCTGCGACCACTGCTTTTAAGGGTTCTGCTTTTCAGGTATCACGCACTTTTAGAAAAAGTATTTTCAATGATATTACTCGCTCAGTATGCTACAAGTGCTGTAGTTATTTGCAATATTGGGTTTCAATTAGTACACGTAATGTATAACTACCAAATATCATTCACGTATTGTCAGGTTTTATATTTCAGGTTCACCCGGCAAGTTTTCAATTTATAAATATGATATTTTACTTCACTGCCATGATGATTCAACTTGTGATGTACTGCTGGTTTGGGAACGAAATCATAGTGAAGGTAATCAGTTTTTTTACCTACGGCCACTGCCGAAAATAGGCAAAAACACACGACTCACATCCTCAGGAAATAGCTTCTTACGCACGGTAAACAAATCGCACAGTTTTCGTAAACAAAATGATATATCTCGGAAACGGCTTAATCGATTTGGGGAAATTTTGTATGTAGATAGGGTTTTGCTTTCTAAGTTTATATACAGTGTGTCCCACTTTGAGCAGCCACACCCTCGTATTTTCTTGATAGTACAAAGATTTCAAAATTTGTTTTTCATTACATATAGTTCTGATATTATGGTACCCAATAAGCTTCTTGTTCTCGGTGTCATCAGATTCAAAATTATTTTTGGGACAACCTGTATATATATAAAATAATCGTTTTAGACCACCAAGTCTGATGGTTTGTTGAAAGCCAAAATATACAGGTTGTCCCATTAATAATTTTTAATCTGATGTCACATGACCGAGAATAAAAAGCTCATAGGGTACTATTCAAACATACTTTTTCGAGCACAATGCAATTGTTTGTACACACTTTTCGATAGCTCGCCTATTTATTCATGGAATACCATGCCTCAATGATGGTACAATGTCACCATAAACTCGTATCCATTATACTTTTCTGTTTCTCTGTTTTGTGCTCTACAACAATGGTGAACAAAGAAAAATCCAGTCCAATAAATTTTAAACAACTAGTGTGAGTTATCTGATGAGAATTGAATATCCAATTTAGGTATCTTTGTTGACGATGGGTTTTTCACAGCCAACAGAATAATTCAAAATACTAATAACATAATTGATTTTTTTTTTCAGAGTTTGGCAATAAAAGACGCCTGCTATGATTTCAAATGGTTTGAATCAGACATAAAATCAAGGAACACTTTGATGATCATAATGGAACGTAGTAAAAGACCTTTGTTTCTTACAGCTGGAAAACTTTCGATACTGTCTTTACAATCTTACACCTCGGTAAGACTGATATCCAGACTTTCTATTCATTAACATAAAACGACGTATGATCCCATTTTAATTGGATATTAACTAACGAAAATCAGTAACGGTTTCATCAAGCTTCTCCATCAAGAAACAATCAACGATTCAATACTAATAATGATCGACCTAAATTTTCAACATTTTTCAAAACAAAATGCCAATTTTCTTTTCTTCACGCTTACGCCTCCATTTTAAAAAATGAGAACATGTGTCTGAAGAACTTCTTTCTCTGATTCATGTTTTCTTTGAGTCATTTCTTTTCAATAATCAATAAAACCTTTCGTTTGTCAAAAGGCATCTATTTTCGTAAACGAATTTCAGTGGTCCTCATTTTTCTGAACATAGCTATGAATTATATTTTATATTTTTGTAATTATGCAATGTTTTGTAGTTGAATCTTGATGATCAGCTTTATTTACGAAAACATTGAAAAATCCATGGGGTGTGGTTCATAGCTGAATCATAGTGGCCATCAAAAAAGGACACGATGTATGGAAAATGAAAGTAGTTCAACTAGTAGAAAACATAAAAAAGAGGATGAAGTGTTTTTAACACATTTTAAAAAAAGAGCAGCTATCGCACATATTTCAGTTTTTGATTTTTTAATCGGTTTGTGATATTTTCGATTTTGCAAAATCAAATCATGTGGTCATTTCAAAAAATATGCAGCTTTCGAATCTTTTAGCCAAGAGACATGGATTTGAATTATGCAATTCTATGGGTCATCAGTTTTTTTTTTTAATTTTCAGATATTGCATTTTAGCGATCATAATCAGCAACTTTCGTTATTAGAAGTTTTTATGGCTCTACAAAGTAAAATAACTGTTCTGGAAGAATCCATCAGCTTCGCTTGGAAAATATCATATCCGGAAATGAAGAGAGAATTCGCACGTGTAGATATAATTTCACGATATGTCAAGATGGATAGAAACCCTGGTGCGTTCATTTATACCTGTGAAATCGGCCTACCAAAACTGTTAAGGTACGGCCTACGTGATTCTTCATATTTTATTAGATCGGATTAGCTTCACGATCATTACAGATTGATAAATGAATACTTGTCATGATGACGTTGGACAATTGTCATTGTCATGAGATGTTTACATTTCGTGTTTATTCAATATTGTTAAAAAATACGACATAACATGTTTAACGTGCTTATTTCATCAAAAATCAGAATAGTAATTTTAAATTAACTAGTTGGATATGTGATATGTACGGGATATTTAAACAATGATAATAACCTTAGATCTTTCATACAAACGCAGCCATATCCAAGTACAAACTTGAAAAAACATTATATGCACTACAAGTACAAGAATTACAAAAAACTCAACAATAAACAAATAACTAATCATTGCGAACTGAACGAAAAGTAGTAAAAGAACAGAAAAAAACGATAAATATCCCGATGAAATGTAAATCACAGTTAAGTAATCAAAAATTATAAACAAAGTCATAAACAGTCAAATTTCAAATATTCCAAAAAAAATATGACTCAGTACTTCGGAATGTAAACTCGGCTATTTTTTGATAATGCGCCATCTACTGACAACGGGAAAGTTAATCCCATCTTATTACAGCATTAACAACTTTGGGTGAAACAAAAGCGAATCAGTCAATCCACCAGGGTTTCTATCCATCTTGCGATAGGTATAACACATTCAACGAGTTTTTGTAGTTCACCCTGTAGATCCACAAAAACTTTTATGAACATAAGTTGCGTCTCTTGATAAGTATAATAATATATCTATGAATTAAAGAAATCTGCATGCATTGTTCACAATAAGCTTGTGAAGAGAGAAACAAGATGTCCTGCACTACCAGGACGACGCTTATTGCCATAATCCTATACAAAGGGAATAATTGGGTCGAAAATCCATCAGAAAACAACTACTTTCCTGGCTAATACCACGACGAACGTTGAATTACATCTAATGAATTTCCGTGCAGAGTCCTACAAGGATATCTCCGCAATTGCTAGTTGCCTGGAAATGTTCATTGAAACATTTGGACCACCTATAGATCGATTTCTGGGTTCTTGCCCTCATCAGTATAGGGTAGGTCTATGCACACAATAACTAATGTCTGCAACAAACGATTCAACAAAATCTCCATGTAAAGGCAGAAGCTGAGACACCGCCCGCAGCCTAGCGTTCACTAAACTACGGGCGCCATCTGATCTCCAGCCCCTCAACAAAGCAATACCCAGAACTTGCGTGATTAATTCAACCACAAATACAAATTAAAGAAATCTGCATGCATTGTTCACAATAAGCTTGTCAAGAGAGAAACAAGATGTCCTGCACTACCAGGACGACGCTTATTGCCATAATCCTATACAATATTGTATAGATTTCTTTAATTTGTATTTGTGGTTGAATTAATCACGCAAGTTCTGGGTATTGCTTTGTTGAGGGGCTGGAGTTGTTTATATTATTGATCTGAGGTATGCACCTATCGAGTGTCCGGGTTTTTGTATCATTGACCGTTCTCGAAATGACATACAATATAGTATTAAAAAAGGACCTGTGTACACGATTCTAAAGCCGCGTCCTCACTGAGTCGACATTGTCGATCGACAAAGTGCAACACTGTCGTTCAGGCAGGCTGTCCACTTTAGGTTTATTTGTTTGCATCGAGGTGTAGCACTTCCCTACACCTGGTGTAATTTACACTCGATTTTAGCATTCGTTTGCAAATTAATTTGACAAATTCCTTTGTTTGAACTGCACTAAGCTGCACTCGATTAAAAATGTGGTGTAAATTGCACTACACTACACTACACGATGCAAACGAATAAACCTAATTCTACAAATTCACGTTCAGTCAAAGGAAACCGAAAATAAACTGACCGATGATGGAGTTGTGGTAATTGCCAGTACTGCATTTGTTCTGATATATTCTAAAACAAAAAATGTCGATCGACAATGAGGACGCAGCATAAAAGACAAGTTGTTAACAAATTTAAATTGTGTTTTAGACAGCGCCAGAGTTTTGCCCCCGCAAGAATGTTTAAACGCGAGAATGCAGTTCAAGCATTCAATTTTCTTAAGCGGATAGAGCACGACTGAAATACGAATCCAATACAACGTTTTACTCATAATCCACAATCGAATTTAATGAAAAGAAAATGAAATATGACCGTCACACTGAATTATCCTTCAGGGCATTGGTTGCAAGGGCATTTTCGTACATAAAATGCTAGCTACTGTAATATATGGCTTAAATGATCATGATATTGAATATTTATAACTTGATTGTGAATAAAAATAATAATATATGCCTACATCTGCCATATTTCTATGTTCCCTTGGCACGTGCCTAATTGTATTGTTCTATCCGTCATCTAGTTGCACTCTCAGAAGTATTCAGGAGACTTGTGCGAACTGGAAATTACGAGGGTCCTAAATTTTAACGTGCTATCCCAAGCACGGTCCAGAATTCCTTCATAATAATATGCCTGTTTGATCATGCAACTCATGCATCCAAACTATAACCGCTTCCACGGTTGTATGGTTTTCTGATCGACACCGTCCACTACAGATGTCTTCTTGACCTTATGCTTTACTACAATAATTAATATTTTATATTATAGTACAGTAACCACAGACAAATGTAAGCCACAACTGAAAATGAGGCAGGAGTAAAGCAAAGTTTTTATATTGGCATGTATGAGTAGGACCTGTCACACTACTTTGAAATTGTTGCATATAGTCCAAAGAGGTTATGGGTTGCTGCTTCAGTATAATAATTTCATATTTACTAAATTATTCGTGATTTTCGGATCATCCGCAAACATTTCCGTAAAGTGCGACAAAACACATTTAAGGTACACAAATACTCGCATATTATGTTCGCATGAGAAGGTAGGAGTCCTCAGAAACGATATGAACTTCTCCTTTTTCTTCTCCGATCGTTTTTAGCAGAGTAATGACCAATCAAATATTCGGCTCTGCCAGAATTTTTAGCGGCGGGTAAGGGTGAACCTGAAAGTTGATGTACTAGCATACCAAGTTTGGTGGTGATACAATCGATCCTCGTCGCAAAACGCAATCGTACTGGATTATTAATCAGAATAGTTCTTTCCATAAAGTTCCTGTCCATTCACGACCAATCCTTGTCATACATATCACAAGCACAATTATTAAGACTAAAATGTCCGCAAGGTCAACCATATGCAATGTAACCACGTTAACGATGATTATCTAACTAAAGAAATCCATGCCTCCCGATTCATCCACTATACAGTTCTCTCATCGATTATTGTGTTTTCACCGACTTTTCTCCTTTTTTTTGTATGGTTTGCAATGAAACAAACAGAAATGAAAATTTGTATTAGTAACTGATGAAAAATCATGCATTGCTTAAATCAGAAATGACTACAGGGATTCCCCACTAGATACCATCAGTGAAGAAACATCTGTATAAAATCATATGAAACAAGCTACTCAATAATGGATGAAACAAGAATTATTTAATGAAGCACGATTTCTGTATTGAATAAAGAACTTGTATTCAAAATGAATGTTTCATTTCATAGTAATTTGATAACTTTTCTGATGATTCCAATACCAATAGAAAGAGTAACAATGCAGTTATTCAAAGTTCAAATAAACCCATAAGACATAAAACAAAAATTCCAAAACACCCCGCACTTCTCTTATGGAAAATGGCCTTTGGTTAAATTTCTTGAAATTTCAGTATGTTGTAGTATTCGATCACCTTATCAAAAGTGTCCATTGCCCCATCACGATCCCATCACTAGTTTTCGAGATATGGGTTGTTAAATTTTATAGTGGTCATTTTTATTTGGTTACTTTTTTATGCAATTAGAAGCTTCAATAATTTTTTTCCTTATGTGTATCATTCATATTAGAAACAATATTTTGATGCTTGAATGGGAAATATTTTTCAATTATCTACAGGGTAATCTTCAAATAAAAATAAACTCAATCGATAAACATCATTTATTAGGCCTTTGATAATATTTTTGAGTGAAACATGTATCAGAATATGATGAACAAATCTTCATCGAAAATAATGTTTGATTCCCAAACTCATACGCGGTGATTCAAATTCTTTTACCGTAAATGGCTCGGCATTTTTGACTCATCCGGTATATTTTGAATATGAATACGATTATATTGAAGACCAATTCTGGATCTATATCAATTTGGAAACATCAACTGGGCGATTCAATGGAAATAAGCAAAATAAAATGCCGAAATATGTTTTTTTATCGAAATCATATAGGATCCTGTTAAGGCAATGGACATTACAACATACTAAAATTTCAAGTAATTTAAACGAAGGCCATATTCCATAAGAGAAGTGCGGGGTCCTTGAAAAAAATTCTAGTGAAATGTTGAAATTCGCAGAAGCAGTAGAAATATAAAAAAATAATATATCTAGAAGGATCATTTCAAGTGGAATACACTACGACAGCAAAGATGAAACCACCGACATTTTCAAAAATTTATAGTTGTAGTCAAATTAGGTCGAAAATGTCCCCGTAAGTTCCGTAATGTTTTACGTAGAATTTTACAGTTCTGGTGCACCTACACATTTTGTTGAATTCTAAGTAATGTTTCACGGTTTGTTTACCACTTATCAATGCAAGGATAGGTCAGCTATCATTAAAGTTATCCTGGCCCACATAATGAACGATAACACCCAAAACTCAAAAACAAGAAGCACTCCTCAGTAGCACAGCCTCCGGGAAGAGTTAATGCATGAATTTGAAAAAAGTCGGAAAAGTGTGCAGGAGAGTTTCAAATAAATGAAACGAAAAATTTCGGCAAAGTCGAATTCCCCATCTCTCGACACTATCTCACAAAGTGGAAAGTTTAGACGAATATCTGTCAGAAAACAACTACTTTTCCCCTACGAACATTTTATTACATCTAACATCAATTTGTGCAATGTTCCTCCAAGACGACACAATTGCAAGTGCTAATTGCAATGAAGAATTGAATATTATCCCCATTGGTTGGGAATGGCCACCTGCAGATATGACATTTCACGGTTTGTTTACCACTTATCAAAACAAGGATAGGTCGGATAACATTAGAGTTATCCTGGCCCACCCAATGAACTATAATACCCAAAACTCAAAAACAAGAAGCACTCCTCAGTAGCACAGACTCCGGGAAGACTCAATGCATGAATTCGAAAAGAGTCCGAAAAGTGTGCCGAGGAGTTCAAAACAAATGAAACGAAAAGATTCGACAAAGTCGACCTAAAAGGGAACAAATATAATGTACACCAAATTAAACCATATATCCTTAACACGTTCCGCCAAAAAATTTAATGAACATAAATAATGGACCCCAAATAAATTAATGTCTACAAATTTTAATGAATTTTCACCATATTTGAAATTCACGCCATTTGCAAGCTAGGTTAGCTTGCTCAGGTTAGGTTTGTGTGTCAATCCGAATTTCTACGTGTTCTCTATCTAACATTGGGGGGGCAGGGGAGTAACATTTCCGGGGTTCCGGGAGATGGGATTTTTTTCATGAAATTTTATGCTCGCTTTGGATTTATTTTCCAAACTTGGATTTTGCCAATGGTTTTTGGGATATTTGCGAAAAACCAAACCACGTGTTTATTATTAAATTGTTTAAAAGGGAACTTTCTTTTTAGATATTTCTGTCTACAGCCAGTACGAATCGAATGACATCTCGTTCAGAATTTTCGATCTTTCCAGAAAAATATTCGTCCAAAAAGCACTTATGAACTAAACTATTTCGTAAGTGAACCAGTATGCAATTTCTTGTATTTTTATCATGAAAATTTCAAACCTCACTTTTTCAGCCAATCAAAAAATTGGTTTTTATTTAGTTGTCATGGCAACCCAAAAAATTTCCGGAAATTTTTATCCTCCTGGGTACCTTGGGCGAAATTAATAAGTGGAAATTTTTCTGTCAAATATTTGACATGTGATAGGTAACATTTTGCTTTTATGTACAAATGGAATGTTATTTTTCATATGAAAGGAAATAATATTTCATAATTATATATTCACTAAATATTTCGAATGGGTCTGAAAATATTTTGAGAACTTGCATTTCAAGGATGAATAAAAAATGTATATCAATCAAATCTATCTATGCTTGACTTGATGAACTTAATATTTGAAACAATTTTATTCAACTTATCTTTTCGTGAATACTCGGCTGAAATTTGCAAGAATTCCTTTCCACAGCACTTCCCAATAGATAATCCGCATGGACCAGTCAAAACTATTTTAGTTCTGCGTGATGTGCAATGTAATTTTAGGTTGAAAATGTCGCAAAATAAATTTTCCTTCCTCACATACAAACACCGCCACTAATACCAACGCATAACTGTCATTATATCAACAAAAACCATTCATGGCCCACTGATGTTACAACTTGTTTTCTCTCAGAATAATCTACAAGTCAGTTGAATTAACCATCAATTTAATATATTTTGGTGTGAAATTTTCTTACCGAATGAATTTTTAAAAAAAATCACCTTCGTCGCTGCGCGACTCGGGTAATTTTCAAAAAATTCATGTACTCGAAAAATTTCCGGCAATAATTCAAGCACTAGGGAGATTATAAGTGAAAATATTCGTTCTATGAAATATCAATCATCAGAACTTATTATTTATTCAGCTGTTTGTAAACGTCAACCCTCTTTTTTGAGTTACATAATATGATACATAATTTCACACTACCACATACTTCCATATTTGGGCTCTCCATCGATGGTAAAATTTTCATATTTCCACTTCGATGATTAAGGATGAAACACCTTTGTTGCCATGACAAGTTGAATACAAATGTTCTTCAGATTAGAAAACTATTTTCTATTCTTAACCCTACATGCCTTCCAATAGTATATTCAACCTTGTAACCCACCCACCCTTCAGATATCCGAAGCACCCGCTTCATCCACGTAAGGGATATTTTTTTGCAGTTGCATTCGATATAATTGTTATGTTCTATGTATGTGATTCCTAGTACTAGCCAATTAACGTCCAATTATTATTCATGCAATATAAAGAGCTGAGATTATGTAGGTTGATAAAGTATATATTGATTTGCAATAAACTTATTATTCATTGACACTGTTTATTATTTATACTATTGTCATGTCCTCTTATATCAGAACCTACTGCTCTGATAGCAATCAGTCTGTTAACTAAGGAACCAAATACGGAAGTTTCTACTCAAGTTGAAAAAAATATTAATCGTACAGCAAGTGTAAGGTAAAAATATTTCCTCAATGTGAATTATATCTACAAGTTGGTGTTAAAAGAACTATTCCTTCATTTTTCCGAAAAATATTAACAAATTAAAAAACAAGATCATATAAACGTCGAATGAGATTCGATTTCAAAAGTTATGCTTTTAAGTCGAGGAGGAAACCGCTGAGAATATTGTGTACACTAATTTACAAAAATCGTAAGTAATGCCACTAATACCCAAGTAATTCCCGAGTAGTACCCAGTAATTCACGAGTAATAGCCCCCAAGTATTACCAGTAATGCACGTCAGAAACGAAAGAAAAATATAAAATCGTGTCTCAATGTTAATTTTGTTGGCATGTACCAGTCGGATAACTTTTTCTCTAATTTTTCAGACAATTACAATTCCCACGTTTTGTTTGAAGACTTTTTATTTGGCTCTCACTGATTATAATTGTTCTCTCACTTCTTAATTATTCCTGTAATACACATGTAATTCTCGAGTAATGCCCACTAATTCCTATAATTCCCGAGTAATATAACAGTAATACCAGTAATGCCCAATAAATTTCAAGTAATACCCCTGATTCCCAACTAATACCAGAGTGATGCCACTAATTCCCTACTAATGCCCAGTAATGCCACTAATACCCAAGACATGTACACCAAAATTCCCCAGCGGTTTTCTCCTTGTTTTAGGTAGTGCATGAATAGTAAAAACATATGTGATACCCCAAGTAAGTCAGAGATGAAAAATGGCTTTATGCAGCCGAACAAATCTATTACACTAGAATTTGTTTTCGATATTTCTCTATTGTCTATTTTGCTCTATTATTACTCTGCGTAACCCTTTCAACTTGTTTTATTAATCATTATTCTTCCAAGAAATGTGTCTCATCCCTTTTTTATAGCCGCAACGAAACCTGTTCATACTTCTGGAAATACATCATTATTGATCTCGATGAACTTGAATTCATTGTTACAACAAAAACTTAGTGCTCTGGGACCATGAATTATGTTCGTTGATATGATGAACAATTTCAAATTGTTTCAGTGTGTCCCTTTCCTCATCTCAATGAAATTTTCTCTGGCAGCAACAAATCCTGTTCATAAATGTAAAAAATCGATCATATTTGTTTTCAATAAACTTGAATTCATTGTATCAATGAATACATACGCATGTCAGTGAATGTTTAATCATTGTCCCGGTAAAAAATTTATTGTGCCAATGAACGGAAAGGTAATAAACGGAATTTTGTGATATAATGTACCACATTTTTTTTTTTTCATGAAATGGTGCACATTGTTTCAATGTACCTTTTTCCTAATTTCAATGATCTTTTCCGTAGCCGCAACGAAACTTGTAACTTTTGTATCAATTGACGCATTTCAAAGTAAATTATGTAGGAGCCATTTGAAAATATCGCGAATTCATTGGTGTAGTCAGATTTTTTCTGAAAATCTAGTAATTTTTTAGATTTTTTACCATACAAAATCAGATTAGTTGGCCCTGGAAATGAGATTTATTCATGAAATTTGGTGTCCTAGTGAACTTTTTGAATGTTTACCTATCGAAAAAAAAATCATTCCAATCGGTTGAAAAATGTAAGTTTTATAAGGATGATTCCATCTCAAACGGATCACAGTGTATCACAGTGTAACAACAACTCAGGTGGATGCGGAAATTCACGATGGTCTTTCAAAAGATGCAAAACATCTGTAAAATCTACTCTGCCGTGTATGACGCCTCTTAGAGTTTAGACTCTGTCTTAAACGGATAGAAGGAATTCCGCCATTATGTTTGTGCTGGGTCTATTGAAGCAATTACCTTAATAATTTTTATGTTTTGTTCACAGAGTCCTCAGTTGTAAACTCAAAAATAAGCAATATCATGGAAGCTATAGATATACCGAAAAGAATCCTTACCTTCACAGGCCACTGGCCCAATATATCCCCATCGATTTTTCAGAGAATGTTACAGAGCTTGGACGTACTGTTCATCTTCAGTCTGCTGGTGGAATTTACCTATCACTTCGATGACTATCAAGGTCTTTGCGAACATCTGGCAACAGCAGTATCACCAATATCTTACATAATCAAATTGATTATTTTCAAATTCAAGTCGGATGCTCTCCAAGAACTGTTGAGTCTACTGAAACTGAAGGAATTCAATGATTATCCGATACATTTAGAAAGCGTCTTTGAAAAAACCGTGAAGTTTTCGAAATTTCTAGGTATCACGTACCAGCTGCTTTGTTTAATAACGGTTTCCCTTTACAGTTTGTTGCCAAATTTCTTAGAAAGAGATTTACCGTTGATGTTTTCCTATGACATGGGAAAATTCGAACTGGCTATGTATGCCTTTCAAATAATGGGTGAGTATCTGCAAAAATTCACAGCAAAAATATGTCATGAATTTTTATAGACCACAAGCCAGCGCAACCGGTTTACGTGACCAATTTCCTTCCGTGCGAAAAACTATTGAAATGCTCCATAGAGAGTGTCATGATGTATCGTGAACGTCAGCTGCGATTCCGTGGAAACACGTAGGAAATAGTATATTGTGTATCTAGTAGTAAAAGTATTACATTCCCTGACGACAATGCAACATTGAAGTCTGGGAATGTGCTTTTACTACGAGACACATACTATTTTTTATGAAATTTTGTGTAAATTTTGTATCTCTTTTGTTTTGATGTTATAAGGAGGAGGAGAGTGTTATGTATCTCCCTGTATTTATATATGATCATGATCTTGTCAGGGAAGATTTCGTCAAGAAATTTTATTTACGATGTTTTTCATTTGAAAATAATGTAAAGAAACTTTGTATTTGGTACTATTGGTAATACATTTAAGGTTTATTCGTTGGCATCGTGTAGTGTAGTGTAATTTACACCACATTTTGAATCGAGTGTAGCTGAGTGCAGTTCAAACGAAGGAATGTGTCAAATAATCTGCTAACGAATAATAAAACACCAGGTGTACGAAACTGCTCGATGCAAACGAATAAATCTTTATACTTAGAACCTTCCTACAGAATATATCTAAAAAATATGTAAGCATTATCAATGAACTCTAATCATCTTTTAGTCCTGCTTTATTCCCAATATATATATATGCATATACATATACGCCACATAACCTCACAACACTGTAAGTTGATTCTTGGTTTTTCTTTACCAATATTTCAAAAATGTCTTTCCATATTGTAGCTTCCCTTAATTTTAAGGGTTGGCCAGTGCATCAATGAATAACTCTAGTTTAGATGTATTAGCAATGAGTTTGATGGGAATTTGTGCTGCTCAAATCGAAATACTAAATAGAAAAATTATTGGTTTGAGTGACTGGACTGGCAATGAAAGGAATATATTACACAACGTCAATACTGAGCTATGCAAATGTGTTAAACATCATGTTGAAATAATAAGGTGTGTATTTGAATGTTTCTGTTTGTTTTGTGAACGCTGATTCCCTTCGTACACAAGGCTACGCAAATCTTCGATACCCGACGATTTTATTTCATTTTTACATTGAATGTACAATAATGTATATATATTACAACGTCAAGACAGTACACTACAGACTACAGTACTCTTGCTGACTCAAAAACACCTACCTATTCAATTTAAAATTAGAGTTTTCCTTCAATTAGAGATTTCCTTCAAGAAGAATTTGTATTTCGTCGGCTGATCTCCCGCAGTAGGAAAAATTTAGTGATGTTATAATTCGAATTAAGAATAATCGATAATCCGATTATTGAAATAATCGGTGCAACATGGAAATATCCACATATTTTGAATGCCTCGTTCTTCATGAAAACCTCCACTCACAAATCACCCATGAAGGAGTGGAAATATAGATGACAGTACCAGGTGCAGTAATGCCAAGCGAAGCAGATCGATCTAAACAGAAAGTCTGGGACCAACCAATAATGGAGAATCGTCAGAAGGATATGTTCGAGAAGGCAGAAGATGAATTTCTGCTAAGGAGTCTGGAAAATGGAATGGAATGGAAAAAATTCTTCCGTCATCCCAGTTGGGAACACTTTTAGATGGAGATAGCCTTCGCATATCAGTAGTCCTGCGTTTAGGAGAACAAATTTGTGAACCTCACAAATGTTGTCGTTCTGGAGCACATGTTGAAGGCTCGGGGACTCATGGCTTTAGTTGTCCTTTCAGTTCGGGGCGTCTTTCGCGTCATCATGCTCTAAACGACACAGTCAAGCGGGCTTTGGCATTAGCTGAAATTCCATCTAAATTAGAACCGAATGGGACCTGTTGTGATTAAGACAGAAAACGACCAGACAGGATTACTTTTATACCATGGTCGAGAGGACGAGCGATGATATGGGACGTGACATGTTCAGATGTTTTCGGGAAATCAAATATACGGACAGCCCTTGTAGCCCCTAGAAAATTAGCGGAACAGGCAGAAGAACGCAAGCGAACCAAATATCAAACGTTCGAACATAATTGCATTGTATCACCCATGGCATTTGATATGCTGGGTGGTTTTGGACCCAATTGCCTGCAGCTTATGAGAGAAATCGGAAGAAAAATAAAAGATATCACGGGAGAAAAGCGGTCGACCAATTTCCTGATGCAGCGTCTTAGTGTTGACATAGCCGGCGGCAACGCAGCATCTGTAATCAGTCGGTTATCCCATAATTAGTTATTATCAATCATTATACACATTGTATAAACGTTAAAGACGTGAATTTTTTTTTTTGGTCGATTTTGATGAACTTTTCTTGTTATGTAAGTATTTGAAATGAAAATTCAATAATAGAAGGGTAAATTGATTTCTGAGCTTCAATCCTGGCCAACTACGACAGCTATTATTTGGTGGACTTTCACCGAACATTTATGGAAGAAACTAGAAGATTCATGCTGTACATCCACTGGACATACATTAGACTTAAATGTGCTTATTTTGAACTTGTTTAAGATCCATGTTGTACGTCCAATGGACGTGAATTTGATACGTTTCCGTACATCCAATGGACATTCTTTATGCACGTCCAATGCACATGGACGTACATGTGCTGTATGGTAATAAATGAAACAATAGACATTAATAGTGGCAAAGGCACACTATTTAAAGTTTGTAGTTTGTACCATTATTTTACTTATTCAGCTATAGCGACTATGTCCAAGCATTCTCTTATCTAAAAGGGTCCGGCAGCTCAGTGGTTGAGACTGTCGTGTTCAAAACACAGTCAATTGTCGGCTAGGTTCGAATCCTAGCGACTACAGATTTTTATCTGATGGCCCAAGAAAGTGCTAGGAATCGCACATTAAAAGTTAAGACCTCGTTAATCCTTGGCTCGCACAAGTTTCGACTTTTAAGGGCTGCCGTTCGTATGGGACGACAGCTGGTTAACGGAAAAAACAATTTACATAAAATTCTTTTAACCTTTGAACACTTATCAATAAAAATAAATAACATGTTAAGGGAAAAGAAATTAACATAAAAAAAAGATTCGCTGCGCAGGAATATTCTTCGTGCGAAACAAATTGCAGAAGTTTTTCAAACCAAATTTTTATTTCTCTACGTTATGTCAACGTTATTAGATATATTTATTGTAGCGTAACTAAAGAAAAAAAATATCGTATACAATTTTTGTTTTATTTATCTAGAGGACGCTGTCCAGACAGCGTTATATCATTCACATAAAACATTTTTGTTAAGTTCGTATAGCTATTCCCCATAATGGTTGTGAACCGCATATTTGGATAGGCTGTATAAATAATCTAAAAAACATACTTATAAAATAGTTTTTAAACTATCGCGGAAGGACATTTTATTGAGAGGATATGATATAATATAGCTATATGTTAAAGAAGCAAAATATTTTATAATTTAGGCATTTTTTGGTTGTTTACATGTACTGTATTAGAGCTGTATAGGATATTCGTAGTTTTATTAGATATGTTGTATAACAGTTTATAAAACTCTTTTAAAATAGATTTTGCTACTTGGGCTGCTCTGTTTGGACCCTGACTTGACCAGCTTTTATGGTGAAGCGCTTCATCTCACTCTTTTATCGAATAGAGCAAGTCATCTGAGCAAATGATGAGTTCATGCGAAGTTGTATTAAATACTTTGAAGTAATCAGTTCAGGCCATCAGAAGGTTACTCGCAGGAGACAAACGTATTACTTAGGCCGTAGTGGCACAGATAAGTGGCAGAAAGGGAAGAGTCGTTGGCGTAGAATCAGAAGAAAACAGGATCGATATCACAAAATTTTATAATTTTTTTCAATCATTTCGATATTTTCTGAGATACTCGGATAAACTCGCACTCGTGCATATTTGGCACAATTTAACCAACTTTGTGAGTTTTACAGTTTATATAGTTGAATCACTCTGTACATTTTGAACTAGAACTACAAATTACCTAAAAAGTTATCATGGCTGGCGTCAATGTTTCGGTTGGTTTCCGGGTTTTCCCGTGGTGTTCTTTGGTTAAAGTCTACATAAAGGGAGATTTTAACCAAAGAAGACCACGGCAAAACCCGGAAACAAAACATGGAAAATTATTATTTCTGTGACTACCAGATGTTTTTGTCAGTCTACTAAAGACACATTTTTTAAAGAATGACTTTTCGATCTACAGGTACCACGCACTTTTGGAAAAAGTTTTTTCAATGATATTACTCACTCAGTATGCTACAAGTGCCGTCGTGATTTGCAACATTGGGTTTCAATTAGTACACGTAATGAAGAACTACCAAATATTATTCATATTCTAATTTGAATTATTTTCAGGTTCAACCTGCAAGTTTTCAGTTTATACATATGATATTCTACTTCAGTGCCATGATGATTCAACTTGTAATGTACTGCTGGTTTGGGAATGAAATCATTTTGAAGGTATTGAGGAAGAACAGACCATTCCAGAACACGTGACTTTGACAGTTCGGCCATCTTTACATGAGGGTCAAGCTATATTTGTTTACGGTTCACAAAGTTCAGATACATTATTATTTTCGTTTAGTCAACATCAGTTTTGTATCTCATGTGCTATAGTTTTTAAGAAAAGTTTGTACATTCGAAGTTTATATTATTTAGTAAAAACAGAAAGAGACTGCTATTGAAATTATTGCAATTATGTCTCTGTCGCGGAGTACATATTTTGCTACAATATCAGGAAATATTCTTGCAAGATATTTAAAGAAAGTGGTAAATAACATTAATCCGTATACCCTTACAAATAGTGAATGTTTGACGTTTCTGTTGAAGGACCTCATTATAAACTCCTTATCTATGCATTATGACGTTCAACAGGTAATGCAATCAAATTACTTCCTCGATATTTTGAAACGGCATCAAGAATTCTAAAAATGATACCCTCTCTCTTTCAGCTCGCATAGAGCATTTCAGAACCGAACAAAACGCAGGCAGTTTCAATGATATTACAGATTATTTTGTTGGACTAGAAAAATCTCCAGAAATTTGTTTGGCAAACACAAATACAATCCAAACGGATATTACACTTAATTTTAGTTTTCAGTAAATACCATCAATCACGAAAGTCAAACCTATCGCCTATTCTCATAAACTACAGGGCAGAAAGTTGAAAATTGATATAAATGAAGCAATTAAAACAAAAACAAACTTTGTTTGTCCCTCAAGTAAAGATGGCCGACCTGTCAGTGGCGTCATTCGAATGGTCTATTTCCGTTTATTCAGATTCTGCCAATATATACAATTATTGAAAATACTTCGATATGAATTCATGGTTTTGATAAAGGTTTTGAGAAAATAATGTCAACGCCTTCTCAACCAATAAATACTTGGCAAATCCCCTCGAATATGATATTGTGAAACAAGAATTTTCATATGGACAATAGAACAGTTGTGGGGTGGGTATGTCCAATTTGGAAGATTTCCACTTCTGGATGGTTATTCTGTTTACCTAAGGTTAGTCAGCTTGAGTTAGAGTTGGATTATAATTAACGCATACTCAACTAGCAATAATTGTAATTTTTCTACCCGTAGACGCAAGTTATCCACATGAAATTTGCTCTTCGTGAGTCAATCTTTCCCCAAACAACAACTGTTCTGATTGATCCATGCGGATCGTCTATGTGAATTCGATAGGAATTCTTTAAATTGGTGTAAAGAAAGTTAGAATTTCGTGAAAATCATATTATTTCTCTGGCCACCTTGTATAACTTTCGAACAAGATGAATATTTCATATAATAGAATAAGCTTTTGACTATCAATTCCCCTGGATGGTTCCATACATTCTTCATAATTTATGTAATAAAAAAAGAGGATGAACTTGGTAAAGCCTTGTTGGATTTTCAAAAATGAAAAACTAATAATTATCCTAAGGAAATATAAATTCATATTTGTCGAAATACAATATAGGGTATTCCATAAAAAAAACTGATGCGTTTGTGAGCCTTTCTTGCGTCCGTGGCATGGGAAAAAATTGGTCCTGAAGATAGCTTTTGTAAAATCATATAATACCATGACCAGTCTTTAAAAAACTAGCCAGCTTCCAGTCACTTGTTTTATTTTTGGCCACCACAGCAGGGCCCATATTGTTACCGATTGCCACACTATCAGGTCAATTTTCAGAGCAAAAGATATCTCAATTTTGTAGAGGGCTTCAAAAATATCGGCGGGAGATGATGCTCCACATCATCTCCTGCCAATAAAACAATATAGATATCAAGCCTTCTACAAAATTGTGATATATTTTGCTCTGAAAATTGTCTTGCTATAACAATCTTGTTAATGAGAAACAGAAGTGACCCGTGTATCGATATGTATAGCCAAAGGAATCCAACTCCTATCTTGTTTTGACAAAGGCACGCCTGGCCATTATCTGTGATGTCATTTGTCAGCAATTTTTCCAAAGTTTGTTCCAGGATACTCTATATCATCATTTCGGATACTCCTATCTAGAGTCCCTGGATATGCAATTTGACAGTAGATCGTGTATCAGAATCGGGACACTCTTTAACAGGATATCGAAAAAGCACGTTTTAGGTTATATCTGCCTTGTGAGGCCGAATGAGCACAAGGGAGTATCGTCAGGGAGTGAATATGTAAAAATATGTGAAGTTCATATAACCTAAGTCACTATGCCATTTAATTTAAAAATCGAATATTTGTTAAATTTTTTCGGGGATCCAGTTCAACCAAAGACATATGAAAGTCGGCACTCAAAAGATCAGTATGGAATATTACATCAAAAGCGCAAAGGACCACGCACACACGTTATGGAAAAAAGTCTTTCGGTGAAAATGGCTGAATTTTTGATATGTTGTAGCTGGAACCATTCTGAGTAAGTCTCCATTGGCCCAACTCGATCGTATGACTAGATTCGGCGCTAGAGGGCGCCAAATCATGAATTTTGTGATTTTTGGAGAAATTCAGCTGAATGACAAAATATGAATATCTGATATCAAGATATATACGGACTATACCCGATGTCCATTTTTCGTGCATTTGAAGCGCGAGTGAATCGAATGCTAAACTCTAACATCGCTGGATTGGTTCAATAAAGAATTCATTCGTCGCTTTTGATAACGTTCAGCTGTATCTTAGTTAACAATGTAATCAAGCAACCCTTGCGAAATGTCAGCAATTTAAGATTATATCGTACGGTGAGCAATAATAGCCCTATGAACTTTTGCAGACGAATGTTTATCTACATCAAACAAAAAAGTTGAACAGAATAATTTCAAATAATGAATTAATATATTTTTTTCAGAGTTTGGCAATAAAAGGCGCCTGCTATGATTTCAAGTGGTTTGAATCGGACATAAAAACTAGAAAGACTTTGATTACTATAATGGAACGCAGTAAAAGACCTTTGTTCCTTACAGCTGGAAAACTTTCGATACTGTCTTTACAATCTTACACCTCGGTAAGAGTGATATCCAAACTTTCTATTTATTGACATAAAAACGCCGCATGATTCCGTTTCAACTAACGAAAACTTCTAACGGCTTTCTCAAGCTACTACATCAATGAACAATTGTTCCGATTTTATTGATGACTATTTCACTCATTTCAAAATTCTCATATAAGAGAAGATATCGGACTATCCAAATAGTCAGTAAATGTGAATTCATCATTATGACTGTATACTTCAAATTATTGAGCTTAGTACATATGTGTAACTATTAGATTTTTTATTATATTTGCAGTTGTAGTTAATAAAAGCATTTATCATTATTATAATTTTACCAATCACAAACCAAAGACAACCTGCATTGTCTCAAAAACACCAGTTGTCTTTCAATTCTGATTGGCCTAATAGCGTTAGTGTTTTCAACGATGTATCCATGGATGGCAATAAGGCAACGTTTGGCAGTTTGACAAAATAGTTATTTATGTACCAAGGACAAAAAACTGTCTATTATAGTCGAGGCTAGCAAGCAGGCGAGACAATAGACAGTATTTCGCCGAGGTGCATATTACATTTTTTCGTCGGCCCCAACAAATTACCTACTAATTTCTGAATTTTGAATCAATAATCAACTATTTTTTAAGACAAGTATTTTTCATCCGTAGACACTTTTCGTCCGTAGAAAGTTTTCGTCTGGAAATTAGTACGTAAAATATAATTTTTTTTTAGAGGTCGGCTCAAAAAATAATTATTGTGCAGACGTCAAAATGAGTCGATTTCAAGCAACTTCAAATGAAGTTATCAACCGTGGCCGGTAGTGGCCGGTAGCTTGGCGGTCTAAGGCATAGAAATTAATATATATTATAATTTCTATGGTCTGAGGCGCAGGCCGTTCGAAACTGCAGTATAGCGGTAGTCGGTTCGAGCCCGATGTATGTACGAGGGATTTTTTCTCAAGTACTCAATATCGGAATCGATAGACGACCACAGTCCTTGTTGAAAGCAAGTGTATTGTGTGTTGTCTAGATGCCGATCTCGTCTAGCGCTAGCTTGGAGTGCAAGCCGGCCACCCGAGGTGGTGTTGTAGGTTTTCCGGATTTTCCTGCAGCTGAAAAGTGAATACGCCATCAAAAATCAGTAAGTCGCCCCGGAGCGCCACGGCAAATAATAATAATAGCCGTCCTCTACCCGCACAGGCTATGCCTTTGGGTACACTCTACGAGTGTTTATGGAGTGGGAGTATTATTATTATATTATTATCTAACTCAGAATACGTCTCATGACTCGAAAATATAATGATTATTTTTAATGCTCTTATTTGATCTTATCGCATCTCCTTGCACAACATCCAATCAGTGGACCTGGATTTTGAGTTCCAGCCAATAGAAACGATACCCTGGTGAAAATACAGCTTGGTGATAAGTAACCTACCTAGAATTTTTTATGATCCACATTTATTTAACTTGCATTGTTCGTATATCAATTTGTCCGTTCAAAATTTGCAATTCATTTTTCGATCACTTCTTGGCACCGATGACAATACAACGATTCAAATAATATTTACCACCCTGCCCCCCTGAAGACTGAATAGAGAACGCTTAGAAATTTGTTACGTAGAAAATTACCGCAAAAAAAAAACATGGTAAGCGAGGGACTCATACCAACCTCTTTTTTTGCAAAAACTCACGAGAATGAAATCGGAGAAAAATCCCTGAAAATAATGATAAAAATTGGACCTTAAGAACCGATGACAACAAAATAATCAAAAAACTACTGTCCGATCTTCCTCCTGTAGGAATTTGGAAAAATTTCCAAATGTCAGGTTTCTCTTTTATACGCATAACGCCTCCATTTTTTGAAATGATAACCTGTGTCCTGGGCATTTTTACTCTACTTCACGTTTCCTTCGAGTAAGTTCCCTTTAATATTAAATACAACCTCTCTTTCGTCGAAGACCATCCTTATCCTCATTCCTCCAAAAATATGTCGTGTGTATTTTCATAGACGAATTTCAGTGGTCCTCGTTTTCCTGCTTGTGTTTTAACCTGGATAATAGGCTTCATGAACCGAATCATTGAAATTGCAGTAAAAAAGTTGAAAATGGCCTTCACACATGAAAAGAAGAAAATCTTTTCCTAACCGTTGATTCTGCATTTTCTACAACTAGCGTTCAATGTTAACGCGACTGAAACACGAATGCAATCCAGAGTCATAACTAGCTGATTTCAATGAAAAGAAGAAGACATTTAAACCTCCTTCCAAATGATCCTTCACAGAAAACTATGACGGTCAGGCATTTTTGTAACAGTGGAATAAAGTTACTTCATCCAACGAGTTGATGAAATACTACTTCACACGACTTGAAAGGACATGATAACGATTATTTATAACTTGATTTAAGATATAAAATATTATAGAGTGCCAAATGCGAGCTGGAAATGACGAGTGCCTCAAGTTTTAACGTGCGATCCCAAGCACGCTCGAAAATCCATGCAGAAAATGTTCGTTTAGATATGCCAATCATTTCCAAACTGAATCCGCTCCCAAGGTTGCATGATGGGCTTCTGATCTACACTATGTTGAATTGTTGTTTCCCATATACCGGGTGACGACGAGGTGGCGCCCCCCATTTTTTCTATAGTTTTGAAGATACAGATTTCAAATTTGGTATGTCGCTATAGTACTTGAATACGCATATTTCGACACCACTACTGAAAATTCACCACTTCCGGTTTAACCGGAAGTGACCCCAACCTTTTTTTTTCAAATGACATCCTATACAATTATTTTCATTATCCGGAAGAACACACAATTTGTGTGCTCTTCAAAATTGGAAATCGGTTTAAAAGTGGCAGAGTTACAGATGATTGTTCAATCGAACAAAGTTGGCCATGAAATTCAAACTGAAATTATCACAACTGACAAACCAGGAAGCAAGGAAGCTTCAAAGTGATATACAGTTGAGAATTGTGGTTCTCATATGTAATTGCAGCTCCCATATATTTCAACAATTATCAAAAAATTCCCAAAAACGGAATACTACCCATAAAGAAATGCTCACAACTGCCATTTCTCAAATGGCAACATATTATTTTCACTTCGTCATGATGAAACATGATTAGTTATGAGAATTATCAGATGTGAAAAGTTTTTGAGAATTCCAAAAGAAATTGAAAATACAAATGTTTTAAAATGAGTGTTCTCAAAATTAGATATCCTTCAACGAAGGCGGCCATGAACATAAAAAAAACAAACAAAAATGCAGCATTAATTAAATGAGCGGAACATACTATGACTTCGTTGAAATGAAAATGAGCTTTTGTGTAATGCTTTCTTAATTATGTTCTGAGATAACCTTTTGGCATTTTCGATTTAAGTGCACTTTCAGCTTCAACGTATGTTGTGTTCGTTCGCTTTCGAAGACTACTTCATGTTTTTAGTGCATTTTCCTAGTGGTATTGTTGTTTAATAGATGTTATGTTTTTGAATTTTCATTCCAATTTGAACTTTCAAACGGCTTCTTCTGAAAACTTGAAAAATGTGAGTTATCTTGTTTTTGCACTGACCCGACGATGATATAATATTCCTCAAAAAATGAATGAAATGTTTACATAAACAGATAAAACAATACCAAGCATCGGTGCATAACCTATAAATTAATGTCATAATTCTGACAGCCTTCAAAGTGGCTTTTAAATTGGTGTGTGATTATATCTCTTTCTAATTTCATTTTTCTTGTCTAACCTTCCAATCTGTATGTTCTCTAATCTGTGCTTATACTATGGTGTATCAGTATTCATTCGGGTAGTTTCATGCATGCTTACTCATTTCATTGGGATATATTTGTCATTCTTCAAAAATGGATGTTTGGAACCTTGAGTGTTAATACAATTCAAGAAATAGAAGCTACCCAAAACACCAAAACTACGTTACTTTCACTCGACGCGCGTTTCGCTAACAAAGTTAGCATTTTCATGCAAGAGCTATACGCTTACTACTCTAGAAAATAAAATTCCAATTCTATAATAATAATAATAATCCTATAAGTAGTAGGTATAAATAGGATTAGAATTTTGTTCTCTAGCGTAGTAAGCGAATATCTCTTATTAAGTATGCTAACTTTGTTAGCAAAACGTGCGCGTCGAGTGAAATTAACGTAGTTTTGGTGTTTTGGGTAGCTTCTATTTCTTGAATTGTCATTATTCGTTTGTTCATGATCCAACTTACTCCAAATGTAGACAAAATGTCCTTATATAACGTCTTACCAACCGTTACCTCGCTCACAAATCGTAGAGAAAAGGATAGTTCATGTTCACCTTAAAATAGGTATTTGTCTAGGTATAGGCATGGCATCACTATGTATTTCATTACTCTCAGGTTTGCTTGCAATGAAAATAATTGATATTATATTGGCGTTCGTGGCTACAGACAAATATAAATGAAAATTTAATAAATAATAAATGTCATTGATAAACATCATTCATTGCGTTATTTCAGGTAATGAGGACTTCTTACTCTTATTTCACACTGATGCAAACACTGTATGGAAAAAATCATAACTGACTCCAGGGATTCACCATGTCAGCCCTCCAATGGAGAAACATTAAATGTCTCTCACTATATAATAATAATCAAGTGAAACACGAAATTCAGTTAGTAGTGGATGAAGTACGATTTATCAAACAAACAACAATATTCTGTGTTGAATAAAGCACATGCATTCAAAATTGATGTTTTATTTCATAATATTTATGTCTACTGCTCAATTTTTAATACGGTTTTATTAGCTTCATCTGTATCTATCTCTCTAGCTATCTAAGTTTGTACGTGAACGCGATATTCACACACTTCCAGAAGTCCGAATGATTTGAAATTTGGCAGATGTTCATAGTTCCGGTGACAATACAATATGCCATTTTTGTTAAAGAAAAAAAATGTCGGCTCCAAGATGGCGGATAAGATTTGTGATAATGGTCCGATATGATTCAAAATTGGTATGAAAGGGTTTTTGGGGTCAGCGAACACGAATTTTTTTTTCAAAATCTATAAATTCTAAATGGCGGATCGAATATGAAGGACGAGATTTGTGATCAGGGTCAGATTCGATTTGAAATTAGTATGTATAGGGTTTTTTAGGTCGTAGATTTCGAATTTCTTATCGAAATTCATAAATTAAAGATGGTGACTGCAATATGGCTGAAGAGATTTGTCATTATGATCCGATTCGACTCAAAATTAGTGTGTGAGGTTTTCGGGGTCAGAGATTATGAATTTTATTTTAAATTAATTCTTTCAGGGTCAGAGATTATGAATTTTATTTTAAATTAATGATTTTAGGATGGCGGTTCAAGATGGTGGAGGAGTTTTGTGATTATGATCAGATTCGATTCCAAATTGGTATGAGGGGGTTTTCGGGGTCGGAGATCTCGATTTTTTAGTCATAAAAAATGATAGCTTAAAAAACTAAAGAACTCGCCTTACTTCCAACATGGACTGAAAAGTGAAAAATAATTGACAATGTAATTACTCAAATGTAAAAAAGCGTGGGGTGCTTGACAAAGTTCTCTTGAGCCCTTGAACGCCCAGTATTGTTAAATAAATAAATATATATATATTTTTTTTGTTTTTCTGCTTTGCCATCGACTGCTCTGGTCATTAGCCACGTGTTCTGGGTAGGCTGTGTTACTAACATCTATATGAAAGCCATAACAAGGAAACTACGTTATAACAATCGTTGAAAGTGACCTCCTCCATTCCTTATACACGCGTCCGCTCTTTTCATTGATGACCGTACTCTGTCAACCACCCTCAAATTATTTTTCACGGTTTCAAATGCATTTAATATTCGATTTCGTAAGTCATCAATGATATTTATAACAAATTTACAGCATACAATTTACAATTTAAACACTTGCAAAGACACCTAACGACCTAGTGACAACAAGAGACAATCCACAATAACGTCAATTAAAAATTTTACTTTTTCTCAGCAAATTACAAAAAGTCATTTTCTACTTTTTTATTCAGATGATTTGTATAATAAATCGTTGTTGCAAAAGCCTTTAGCTTTAATTTTTAGCAGACAGTGGCGAATAAACTAAATTTTCGCGAATTACAAAAAATCATTTTTTTTTCTATTAAGGTCTTAGATACGCAAAAACTACATGAAACAAAAAAGTTTGTAAACAAACCAAAAATAAAATTTTGTATTTTAGAGTTTACCAACGGCTCATCACCCTGTAGATTCTTACAAACATTTGACATGTCTATTGACCTAAAACATAACGTGTTTTCAATTTGAGCCAAATATCTGAAAAAACTATAGGATCTATAAAGAAAAAACAAGAAAAATTCTTGAAATTTCAACACCTCGTATATCGGTGACGAAGCGTTTGCCAACCTATGTTTATTTGATACAGAATGTTTTCAAAAAATGTAAAGAGAAAATTTTTTTCTATTTCGATTTTACACGTTATTGTCTCAAATTTGAACATTCAATTGCAGCTTTTAGTTTTTGCCATTGTTTAATCTCTACGAAATTTCTTACGCCATGTATATTATAATTGTATGTTGATTGGTTTATAGTTTCAACAATACATGTAATCAATGTAATTCTCTCTCTATTGGTTTCAATATCTTTCATCCTTGGACTTATTTTTATGACTTCCGTTAGCTCCACAGAGTTGGTCAATGGCTTGGCCAATCTACGAGGGCCAATAGGGATAGGAAAAATTTCAAGAAAGTTTTTTGTCGGCTGGAACATCTGCTCATCACTAACGTCAGGCACTTTTTTGTGAACATCCCATCAACTTCCCCTTCTTAGGATCAGTCACTGCACGATCTTCACAGTTCTCCATGGCAGGTACTGCCTCAGAGAGGCTGGAAATATGCTTGGTCATGAACGACAGAGAATTTCCACGAACGCCCAGCGTGTCCAGCATATTCTTCCAGATCTTGTTATTATTTTCATTGATCGGTTCAGAGATCTCTGTACCCAGACTTAGCATGTCCTGCTTAACCTCAGGATCTCGAGAGGCCTGTACCTCTTCTTCGAAGAATATTCCGGTTAACTTTTTCTTAATTATTTTGGTAGTATGCTGTCTTGCCCTTTGAATGTTACGTACCAGCGTGAGAGTTTCCTTCCCACATAGGCCCTCGAATGCGGCCCATGGCCCATTGTGGCACATGTCATGTAATAATATCTTGAAATACACTTTTGAAAGTATCCTCGTGGATACTTACTTATTTACGCCTTAGACCACTACTCCACCATAATTGCCCTTTTAATTTTTTTTTTTACCCTGCCACATGGGATTGCCAAACTCGACTTTTTCATTGTTTAATAGGTATACAGATTCGGCACCTAAATTATCATGACTTACGAAATGACAACTTGTCTTTGTCTACAGAAATGTACAAAAAAAAGGTGTGAACAAAAATATCGACAAAGAATGACATGTAAAAAAGCTTTATTTATTATTTATACAAATTAAGTACATAAAAATTATTTTTTCCACGGTTAACATCACCAAAAATAACTCATAAAAGAGAATGTATAAAAAAGTATTGAATGGAATGAGTAGTCTTAAAATATGCATAAATACCTACTAATAGAGAATACAATGTTTGAACTATGTTATCCTAAAGATAAGCCAATTCAATACTGAATAAATATTTTGTATGACCTACTAACAAACAAATTAAATATTTCAACTACAACCTCAATATATAATCTCATGAAGAAAAACATTTTTTCTATTTGTACATAATTGATATATCATGAGCTATACAAATTGAAGTTAAGAACCTGTTCAATATGAAACATAGGACGAGTTATATTGAGAAGTGACTCATTGGATAGTGTGAATGCAAACTATGAGCAGCTGTAGGAAAAACTAAACACAGTCTTTTGAATGTCCACGCACAACATTCAAGAGTATAAATTCGATGATTAATTCAAAATGACCATACCAAGGAGAAAGGATTGAATACAGCAACTTTGACTAGCCATTTATCAAACGATCATTATTATAGTTTAATTCGTAAGAATGCTCAAGAGGAAGAACAAACAAATCAACAATATTATACTATAAATATCTCACTGGTCGGAATAGTCTTGTAACATTTTTGAACTATTTAAATTTCTACAGTCTATAAACTCTTAAGGCTTCATCAACAATACACCTTGTTTTCAACAATATTAACAAGATCTACAAAATATTGGAACATTATTTGTGATTATAGTATATAGTTAGCTCACTTCATAATTAGTGATAATAATAATAAACTTTTTTAAAACAATCACATAACCTTTTATATTAATATATTATAATGTCTGTATTATGAAGTAATCGTATAATTATGATAATAAAGTGATAGGTGTAAAATTCTAGATCATTTCAAAATTTTCATACATTTGAGAGTTCAATTTCCATTTATTCAATTCAAACACTACACTTTCTGATAATACTGGCATTTATTAGCAATTTGAATGTTAAACAATTATCTCTTAAAAAAATAGAAAATAAAAAGTTATTTCGATCACAACCTATACCTATTTCTACATAGATGCCTTTTACTCAGTCTGAAAATGTATTCATAGCTATTTGAGTATTGCAACAATATCAATTTGGAGATTCATTATGAGTATTACAAGATTGCTTATAGAAAAGCCAAAACACATGCATTGATTTCTAGAAATTTTAGTGGTCTCTTAAACTTATTAGATACTTTCCAAAATATAAAATCGTAATTTTTACCAACTGAATGAAACTCAGACTTCTCCATGGTGGCAGCAGTGTTCTGTGACTCCTCTATAGTCTTTAAGTTTTTGGATCTTAGAATACTGTTTCAAAAGCTTGATACTATAACTTTTATTTATTTAATGGTGGAAGAGCAATGAAATGGACTAACCATTTAGTTCCACAGGGTTCTGTTTTGACACCAGCACACTTTCTGCTATGGACCATCTGATCCAAATTATGAGTCAACCATTAGCAATTTTTTTTTATTATTCGAGAAACAAAAATTTTCAAATTAGTAAACTAGTAGCATGTAGTATAAATTATCTGTATCTACCTAGCATGTAGTATAAATTATCTGTATCTACCTAAGTTTTATTGGAGGCTTTGCCTTTTATGCATTGAAACATGACAAAACTTGCTGCTAAGTGCGATCTGAAGTGTCCATTGTGAACTTTGATACATCCAACATATTCAAAATATCTAAACATATTGCAACCGATAATGGTAAATTTGGATTGGTAAACGACCATTTGATTGTCTGATTCCGCAAAAATAAGAAACAGGCGCGATACCGGATGTTATGCATAATTACCCTTTATTATAATTGTTATTTATCACCACCTTGTATCATAAGGGAAATTGTCAAAGTTATCAAATAAAGTATAGTTCAATGTCCATCATTCAATTCATAAGTATTCAAAAACACAATACCGGATCATTCTTCAAATTTGTTTTTATATATATTTTTAAGAATTATCACAGCCACGAATAATTTAATGAATGTCACTTTCTGAAAGTTAGTGTAGAACTAGCGATATATTCAATGGGAAACCAGTTTTTCATCTGAAACCTTCTGGAACCTTTTGCCACAATTTATAGATAAAATGAACTATACAAATTATCTTTTTCAAAAACTGAATTCAAAGTTGACATTTTCGTTAAAATCTCAGTTAGTGAAGTGGCTCTTTTTCGTCACTCAACTGAAAATACCTTTATGTTCTAGAAGGTATAAAAGACTTTTGTGTCCTGTTTATTATTTATTACCATTACGATAGTCATGCAAACAATAGATCGTTCGTATTGGTTCAACCACGAAATATCACAAAATGTTAATAAACAAAGACACATACTTATTTATAAATGTTTACTTATTTATAAATGTTTCATTCTCATATCATTTATAATGCAGTTTTTGAAAAATATTGTTTGCTTCTCGAATGCGAATCACTTTTGCGTTCTCGAATGGTTATTTTGCCTCGCTCAAACTCGGCAAAATGACTTCCATTCTCGAACGCAAGAGTATCATTTCGCATTCTAGATACAAAAATATGTATTTTATAATTTAGTTTCAATATGGCGACTTTTTGTATATATATTTTGAATGTCAAATGACGGTCATATTTACACAAGTGTGAAAATAAGAGTTCATATTGATACTAGTGTTAATATGGAAATTGTTGGTTCAGATTCATTTGTAATACATTCAAATTACCTTCAACACGGTTGCTTTTATGTAATTAGGAACAATTTCAGTACCTATCAGAATCACTCCTTTTGTTTTTGCTGCAGATTTTGAAAAAATAACCAAAAACTAATGAATTTAATCGAAAGACAGTCTAACGGATGATTTAATGGTGTTCCAATATCCATGTCTGGTGCAAAAAACACGCTCATTTTTAAACTTCTTATGTAAATAGCTATTTCACTAATATCTGTGTGATTTCACTTTATGTTTTCGGTACTGTTGTTAAATTGCTCACAATTTTTTAAATAAAGATGTTAGTAGCCTATGGTAATCAATATTATATAAAGTTATTATTTATATATCTTTTGATCATTCTAAATGCTTCCATTTGTCTTGGAATATGTCTGAATACTTTCTTGGTAGAGACATTTTTTACCCTGTACAAGATCCTAGTAACGTTTCTTGAGTTCTCTACTTTGTCATGTCACTCTTTGAAATTCACATGATTTGATCTGATCAGCAATTGTTAAGGGTGTTCATGGCCGTCATCTCATCTCCCCACTCAGTTTCAGGATTAGGTTTGCAACAGCGAAATGTTTTGTAGCAACACATTTTTTGAATCAGATAAGCGACGTGTTTCTGATTGAAGATGCACACATAGAGGACAAGAGGTCCTTGAAAAGCGTTGACGATTATGTGGCAGTTAACCAGCCCCTCATATTTAGAAAATGAGGACAGAAAGAATAGCCACCAGAGAGTCATCACCATCAATAGCAGAAGGAACATGCGGAAGCTGAAACAAAATCGTGTAATAAAATAATGAAGATTTGTCACAGGTTCATATCTTTCATGAGACAAATAAATCCCATTGATATAATAATAAAATTACGAAAATGATGATCTCATACACCTAATGGGTTTGTTCAAGTTTGGCTAATGCAGGTGCTATAAAAATAGCTCAGAAATGAAAGTCATAGATAGGTTAAAATATAAGCGTGTATTTAATAACGAAAATAATTTCACGATCCGTGTTCGGAGTCTCATTCACATGAATTTCATTACTTATGGACAATTATAATTAACTAGAGTTCTTTGTACTCTCTAACAATGAGACTGCTGACGAGCAGTAACTCGCTATTTGATATAGACTTACCTGTGACGTAGTTTGTGATGTATCCTTCCATAAGTATGCATTCTATTTATTGTTTTCATGGTAGTGGCAAAGAAAAATATATCAACTAGTACCGTGAAGGCTACAGGCACAAAGAATATGATGAGACCCAGAGAGCCTAAAAATGAAAAATTCATACTCATATATTTATGTTCAAGATTCATAAATAAATTTGGTACTTTGCTGGCAACTTTTGGATTTTTTTTTCAAACCCATCATTTCGTTACATTATAAAATATCTTATGATATGATAGCTTGGCGCAAGAAGTACCTATGTATTTCTTATAAATTAAATTCAAAATTACCTTTATCCAGATTTATTCTCTTAAACATCCTTATATTAAATTTTTTGACATTATTGTATTGTCATAGAAACTGAAACACATAAAAATTCAACTCCGTTGGAAAATAGGAAGTGGTTCTAATTCAGATTGCAAGATTTGACATAAACTAACACAGACAAATGATTCGAGCTAAATAAAAGCTTTTAATAATAAAAAAGAGGTTGAGTGGTTTGACTGAATCAAAAGATCACCATTATATAGATTAATATACTCAATCATTTTGGATAGTAAAAAAATTAAAATATAGGTGAAGTAACCATTCTGTTAGTACTCTTCTATAGAATAAAGACTTGGCTTTAATTTGGCATATCGTGCATAGCCGGTGAACTTATAGAAAGCGAGTTATAGCATTTCAGACATCAATGAGTTTAGAAAAAGCCCAATGTATGACGTTTTTTATTCCAGAAAAATTAGGAGTGATACGCATTCTGTTACTACATTTATATGAAATAAGACCAATTTAACCTAACGTGTCAATCCTGCAGAGTTCAGAACTTGTTTTCATCAAGGATTCTGATTGAATTGTTTCCATTCGTTGTTGTTTCAATTTGTCTTATTGTGAAACCATGATGAACCAGAGGTCAGAATTTGCAGAGTGCAATATAGAGCATATAAAATAATATGTAGTTTAAAAAAACTAAAAAACACGCTTTACTTCTTATGGAATAATAGTAATTGACAATTTAATTTCTCAAATGTAAAAAAAGCGTGGGTGCTTTCGATATATATTCTCATATTTTTTAGTTTAATTTAACATTACAGAGCGTTCAAGAGCTCAAGAGAACTTTATCAAGCACCCCACGCTTTTTTTATATTTGAGAAATTAAAACTTTTTGTTCCATGGGAAGTAAAGTGTGTTCTTTAGTTGTTTTAAACCATTTTTTTTTACTAAAAAATGGAAATTTCCGACCCCGAAAACCATACCAATTTTGAATCGAATCTGACCATAATCACAAATACTCGTCCATCATCTTGGGCCGACATCTTGAAATCATAAATATTTACGAAAAATTCATAATCTCTGACCCTGAAAACCGTCACACACTAATTTTGAATCGAATCAGACCATAATCACAAATCTCGTCCGACATCTTGGAGCCGCCATTTTTTTTATAACAAAAAAATGTCATATTGCATTGTCACCAGAACACCAGCCAAATTTCATATCATTCGGACGTCTAGAAATGGGTGAAAATCACGCCCTAAAGAGTCAGTTACAAACATACAAACAAACATACAAGTGAAGCTAATATAAAGCGTGTAAAATGAGTTTTTTCTGTGATAAAAATACTAGGAAAATCACATAAAGATAGAGGGCTCTCGTTATTTGGGATATTATTAAGTTCATTCAAGACCCACCTTCATCAAACTAACTAGTAAATACTTATTTTGAACAGAATTCATTCAACTCAAACATGTCACTGTATTACTGTGATTTATATTTCATCAGCTCATTCAATGTACCTATTCATTTATTAAGGCACACACGAATTCAGCATCGAGCACATGAAGTCACCACTGATAATTAACCACTTATTAGGGGGCACAAAAGAACTCCGCACTGTCAATTTTAAATCAAATCAGGATGACCCTGCAAGATTTGGCGAAGAACAATAATTTTATAAGGAGTAATTTTTTTAGTTTACAATTATTTAAGAATTTTACCTATTTGCTCTCTCTGCTGATCAAATGTTAGGTTTTGCGTATACTGTATGTCAGGATAGTCCATTGTAAAATGGGCAAAAATTGCTAGTAATCCTAAAACTATAGTACAAGACCAGGCATAGCTACAATAGTAGCAGTACTTCTTTCCATCAGTGATTCGTAAAAATACATTCCTTGATCTGAAATGCACAAATTAATCAAAAACAAAATAAAAGTAGAAGATGAGATGATAACAATTTTCAGTTATGTACTGAAGTGTGAATGAAAATATACAATTACTATTTTTAAACATACCTGAATGTTTTCCAAATGTAATAGCCCAGGCTATTCAACCAAAAAAAGGCCCCTAGCATGCTTAAATAGCATATTGTTTCTGAAAAAAGGATATTTTTTTCAGTAATTTTACTTTTTTAGTTTCTATTTTGATAATTGTCCACAACACAGAGAAATTGAATGTTATTATAGTAATAGATTAAATTTTTTGTTTGAATGTCCAAACTTTGAAAACTTATCTGAAAAAAGAAATTAAAACACTTAGTTTTAAGCTGTCCTGTAATTGGGTGTACTCCTGTTTGGACAATAAAGTGTTTATTTATAATGCTATTCACAAGAACGGTTTGAAATTTTTGCTAAATTTTGATAATGTGCCATTAAACTCTACACTATTTGAGCTGATACTGATAAAGGAATAAGTACATACAAGTAGGATCACTCCCACGTTACAATTAACATTAATTCATAGTAAGTACTTGTAGGGTATATAAACATAAGACAGGTTTGATTATTTACGTCAGTTTAGTACTGCCTACTGATTAGGAGGAGGAATGAGGATTTAAAGTTCTTACCTGCAATGAGTAAGCTGATATGACTTTTGAAAACAGTCAACAGCCGTATTAAATCGGCAGTTTGGCTTAGAATAAGGCACATGCATATTGTCGTAATAATATTTCCAGTAAGGTCACGTAGAGTTGGCAGCACAAAGTATATGATGGCTATGGCAAGGAGACACACTATGGATATTCCATGTGTCGCAGGGCTGATGACATTATGCATCAGAAATTCAGTACTTGTCAACCAATTTTTGTGAAGTTCAGGAGCACAAACCCAAGCAAATTCACTCCTGAGGCCATCTATTTTCTGAAAAAGCAGAAGCAAACCTTCAATATACATTTATTGTAATGATTTCATCACTGTTCGTCTATCATCGTGACTTCATATGTACTACAATAATTAAATAATCTAGTACTGTATATGGTTCAATATTTACTAAAACTTTGGGTATTGCATTTTTGAAATAGTTTCGACTCTCTATCAGTCTGCATATTCTAAGGTGATTTATTGAACAATTACAAAAATATTTAGCACCCCTTTCAATAACAGTCAGTCAGAGAATATGTGTTGAAAAAAGTCCTTGTAAATAGATTAGACATTCTTCTATGTATATTGCTGCAACAGTTTTTTTTTAATGGTTCTCAGTGCTCTTTTCAGGAAAATATAGTTATTTATTATATAAGGGAAAAAAGTATTAAGACGCGTCCACACTGGAGCAACATTTTCCAACATAATACAACAAAAACTTGTTACAACATAAAATGTTTATATTTGTTGGAATATGTTGTGTTGCGTTGCATACAGTTGGTGTTGCGATTCAACATAAGTTGTAGTATGTTGCATAAATCCGTTTTTAGCGGTAAAGATCAAAAGGATAATATGAAACAAAGTGAAAGATTTGTCAACATTGCTTCGATGTGGACGGATTGTTGCGAGTTGAGACCTGTTGCAAATTGAGTGACTAGACAGTCGACAGACCGCCGCTTCTCAGTGTTCTGCTTAGTATTTTATTATACGAAGTGCCTGTGCGTGAATTTTTAGGTTTTCGTGATGGCGTTTAAGTGGTCTTCGGAGAATTGTTTAAATTTAATTGACAATTCTAGACAACATCCATGTATTTGTAATCCTAAAAATGTTAAATATAAATGAAGAGAATCAACTTAGTTCTTCTGGTACTATCTTTGAGATAGCTTGTTTCGAAATCTTAAATAAATACATCAAGCTGCTGTAGGAATCTCCAGTTGCCAGAGAGCGCAATGTTACAGCTAATCGTTCTTGTGGAGGTATAGCCTTTCTACAGTTTGTATCTGCTCTTCTAATCACTGGTGCAATTTTTTGCAGCAAAAATTCCATATTTGAACTACTCATGCGCAAAAAAATTTTGAAGCACCCATCGGTTCGAAGTTCTAATAAAACGTCATCTTTCTTTAAATCCGATAATAATTCCTGTCCACTATATTCTTCCCTTTTCTTCAAACTTGGACGGACCCAACATTTACGCTTCCGTTTTCGTGAATCACCACAAAATTAGAAAGCACGCGGTAGCAGTTAATAAGTTTTCCTACATCATGTCACAAAACTACAGAGCAGTGTGGACAGAATGTTGTACTCAACTGAATTTGAGATTCGACAAGTGCAAACATTCATTAACATTGTTGCACTAGTGAGGACAGTTTGTTTTATGTCCATGTTTAATGAATTTAAACATTTAGGAACTTGTTGCAACATAAAATTGCTACAAGTTGCCACATGTTGCTCCAGTGTGGACGTACCTTTAGATTTTAGCTCGAGGTTGTGTTGTCTCCCTCCGTTTCGCGTCGGGAGACAACACAACCTCGAGCTAAAATCTATTATTTTTCCCGTGTAACGGATGAAACATACTTCTTATGAAGTTTCATAAATAGACGAATACGAAAATTTTCTGACAGATCGATAATAAAAAAGTTTTCCATATGGTGCAAATTTTTGAAACTCGCTGGTATAAGTATAGTCTGGATCAAATTTTGATAGGCAACTCATTTCATGTGTATTCGTCCATTTATGAAATATGATGAGAAGTATGTTTCATCCGTTAAACAGAAGGGTGAAGGTCGACCTCTCTTCGGCTCTTAGACTAAGGAATAAAGGCCGGTTAGGTTAGTAGTGATGAAGGTAGGAGGTTGGGTTAGAGCCCCGAGCTGAAAATCGGATGCGTGCGAGATCAGCTTTTGCAATAGCAGATATCTACCTTTACCTATGTATATAAAAGAACGTACTTTTTTCCCCGGGAAAAAAGTAATTTGAAAATTCATCACTTTTTTCCCGTCAAAAAAAAAATATATTTTTTATACTGAATTATCACTACCATAAAAAAATTGTACTTTACCTAACAAGAGACTCAAAAATTTGAAAAACAAATGGCTCTAAGACCATCTTTACTCAAGAACTTTTTTTATGTTTTGGTTCCCACAAAAATGAAAATCCTGTAATGTTCAGAAAACATTATGAGAGCCATAAGTTGGTAGAAATTGGTGTTCTTGAATTTCTATAATAATAATAATAATAATAGAAGAACGAGCCCTGGGAAAGAGATTTTTGGTACGTCTCCAAAGTGACAGCATATGGATGTGAGGACTGAGCTCGATGGGTCAGTCTCGATCGTACCGCTAACGGTGGAACATTTGATGATGATAATATAGATGGTTAGGATACTCCTGACATAGGAATGCCACTGTGAGATAGGTCTTACTAGAGAAAAGACATACTTGGGTTTTGTTCACATAATAATCTACCAAATTGGTGGATCCCCATTCTACATTTTTTGCTAAGTCCGAATTTGAATCATTCACGATTCCTTTCTGTTCATTTCTACTTTCACTGGCTGATATGGAAGCTTTGGAAGAGTTTGAAGGGTACTATCTTCATCGGTCTGAGTGAAAGCTAGATAGCAAGGAACATAACTGGGCAGGCAAGCCGTAAGATGAAAGTTTGGCGAAGTCCCTGATGTCAAACACGATCAAATGTTTTGGATATATTTAATGTAACAGCCAAAGTTTCACAATACGTTTTACCCTTCTTCACTTCCGGCCACCTACAATGCTTGTAGGCTATTATGGCAAATATCAGAAAAAATTTCATACTGTTGATTCCTCTGAAATCTGTCTCACATCCGTTACATTATGGGATTTTAGAATGAAGTTATGGTTTTCAAGTTCAGTTGAATACGAAGAATTCCAGTTGAAAATGACAGTCACAAAATTTCACACCTACTACTTCCTCAACGCTCACTTTGTCCTTAGGAAAAAAATATAATTTTTCAAGTGAGTTATTGTGACATTTTCAAACTTAATGAATAGAATCAGAAATGGAAAACAAGATGGCTAAAAATAATTTACGTTCTTAACAACAACAAAACAACAATACATAATAAGAACATTATTAACTGAAAATCGGTAGAAATGAATTTCGATGATTTTTTTAAAGTACTAAATAAACTGTTGAATATGTGAAAACTTATTAAATTTACGTGGTAACCTTTGGAATGGGTTTTGGTTACCATAGTTTGTAGTATGATGCCTTTCATAAAATAATAATGACTTGATTCTAGTTCTAGTAAGTAATATTGAGTATTTCAGAAGGAAGATCAGAGCAGTTGAGAGTACCATCAACCAGTTTATAAATATAGCGCAAATTTAAGTTTAGTCTACATTTTTCTAGTGGTTCCAAATTTGTAAAGTTGCCAAAGTACTCATAATTATAATTATGAAACACTTCACACATATCATTCATGAACAGACTAAATAGAATTGGTCCACAGTGAGGCCCTTGTGGAACCTCTCAAGGAACAGCATTAACACTTCAGGCCCGTGCTGGGCCGCCAGGACTTCGGGACGTATTTCGGTGAGCCCTAAATTTTTGGCGCCTTAGCGCCCTCCTGTTTCGAAACTGACATAGTGCTGGCCACCACCCTAAGAAGGGGTCCAGCAAGGGCCTGAACATTGTAAATAAAGTTGTTGATTCTCACATATTGGGCTCTTCCAGATAAAAAACTATTTATCTATGCCAAGGTATCACATAGTTTGAATACATAAAACTCATTGAAACACTTTGCTGCTACAAAACATTTCGAGAAACTGCAATCAATAGATTTATAAATAATATACCTACCAAATTATACAAAATACATCTATTATATTAACAATTTTTTCCTAGGATCACTATGAATTGTGATTCCAGAGTCAAGTAACTCACCTTGTCTAAACAATACTTTCCATATTCGTAATCATGGAAAGGCCCTTCAGCATTAGTCACATCTGATTCTGATTCATCACCAGGTACTTCGGAATGATCAAAGTAATGTCTCAAAATACCATTGGGTAAAAGTCTTAAGCGATCAGTTGAATTCTGATAATGATAGATTGGCCATAATTGCATATGTCCACAATCAGGTAATCCTGTCACCAAACTGAAATTCAGTGAACGTTATTACTCATAAACTACAGCCTTCAAGTATATGAGAAGTATATGAAATTAAGATAGTAAATGAATGAAAAACCATATAAAAAACATTTCAATTCTGCATTGTGCATATTGTTTTTCACAATAATGAAGCAATTTCCATTAAAACAGTATGTGGTAAAAGTTCTACCCTCCTAACTAAAATCTGAGATATTTAATAGAGGTCACAATTTCAATGTTTTCATTATGAATTTTCATAGGGAGCAAAGGTACGTTTGGTTATCATACTTCTAATAGTTTTTATTATATTTAATTTCAATTGATTTGCCATGAGAAATCCTTTAACCACCATGAGTGCAGAATTCATTTTTTTCAATAGCTTCATCTAAGATAAGATAAATTCAGAAGGTCAACATTAACCAACTGTTTATGCCATTAGACTCATTAAAGTATTAAAAAAAAGAAGTGGTCCTTTAACGCTACCCTGTAGAATTTCTATATTTATAACATTTATAAGTACTTACTAGACTTCTGTAAGATGTTACCTTGGACTTTAACTTTCTACTTTCTATAAACCAAATTGTCAGCTAACTATTGATAAACATTACCATCAATGCCATCATCTTAACTTCAATAGAAGTGTTACAATCTGTTGAGATGAATTATTATTTCATATTTATTTTTTGATCTATTTATTGTTGAACATATTTCTATAGATATGTCATGTTATTTGAAAAATAATTATTGTATAAAAGCCAAAATAAAGTCATTCTTTCTGTGGTTTCTTACTCCAAGTATCAACGTTTCTTCTAAATAAAATTACAACACAATCAATCAATGCAAAAGACTTCTTTATATCAAGAAAAACTTTTACCACATGCAAATCAAACCCTTTTTAAAATTTAAGAATAACCATCATTTTATGTTTTATAAAAAATGTTCCCATCCTTATCACCAACAATTTGCTTATAGCTATCCAAAATATTTAAAATAAGCAATATTTTTGTCTGATTATACTACTGAATGGTCTGAACAAAAATTTGTTGGAAAAAGTCTGCTGTAGACATATAATAATTTGCGAAAGTTTCTATCAAACAGACAAAATCATACTTACGTGTAGTTTATCTGCAAGTTAGTAAGACCTTTTTCTGTTGTAAATAGAGGCCTCCATTCTTCGTTCGTTTTATTTGTCTTGGTGCAGTATTTGCCTATGTATATTTCGCTTTTTTCACAACATTTATTTACTTTTACAGGAATTATAACATTTCTAGGCACTTCAAAGAGACCCAATTGCAGGAGTAGAACGAAAATCCAGCCAACTTGGAGGTAATACATAATTATGACAGTTATGAGCCCAACAAGGATTTAAGTTTCTTCAATACGTTTCTATTCTCTCTTCAACATTCAATATATTTTTCATGCTACTTAAAGTTTTTCTCAATGAAAACGGTTCATTATGTTACTTGATACGGTTTTTCCTGATGTCCTGAAGTCATTAGAGAGCAGCTACTTTTCCGGCATCAGTACCGTCCGTCGAATTATGAGTTATGACCAATTATGACTCAGTTTCATTTGTGATATTGATAGTATTAATAAACATTTGCCCACCTCTTTCCAATTGCTAACGAATACATTTCAATTGATTAATAGTTTTGAAGGACAAACTATTTATAACTTATAAGAAACACATAACCACAAAAACTCTTCAAAGTATGATGTCTGACATTCTGACGTTAAATACATATCCAAATCTTCTCAATAATCTCAACAACAAATATTGCAAACTCGGAGTAATAAAAGACATAGAGTTGCCCTGACCCTACACCATATAAATTATAATATATAATAATATATAATAATATATACCAATATATAATATATATATATAAGCTTTGATCCTAACCTGAGGCAGAACCTTCTTGATATATCACAAAAGCTGATATCTTGTCGTTGTAGTAATCTATTTATCTGTTTTGTTGAATGTTCCAAATGCTTCGGAGAGATTCCCATCGAGCGGCATTTCAGTAAGAAACATCTATTATACTAAATTGGCTAAAGAGTATAATAGAAGATGTTTCTTACTGAAATGCCGCTCGATGGGAATCTCTCCGAAGCATTTGGAACATTCAACAAAACAGATAAATAGATTACTACAATATATATATATAAAAACCACTCGTTAACCTTCATTGCGAATAACTGTCCTGTCAAATGTTCTTGTATTAAAATATTTTTTTCATATCTTTATTCATTGTTCAAAGATGATCCTTACATCTTTTCTCAGAGTAATAAAATTCATCCTTGTCATGAAGTCAACATAACTTTTTTTAGTTTTTTTGATTGCAAGCGAGGGCCTTATATACATGTTAAGTACGTATTCATTCGGGTAGTTTCGTGTATGACCGCTCATTTCATTCGGATCAAGTTGTCATTCTTCGTTTGTATTATGGTCCTTCTTACTCTAATTGTAAATAAACTGTCCATAACATTTCACCACCCCTCACCCCCTTCGCCCACAAATTGTATAAAAAAAAAGGATAGTTCATATTCACTTCAAAACAGTTATGTGTGTAGGTATAGGCAGGGCATCTCTATGTATTTTAGTACTATGAGCATCTTTTTATCTCTCTCTCTAACACTCGAGAATCACTGACACATATCAACAACAGTATTGAGGAAATATAGTTTAGGATTTTAAATACATAATAAATTTGATGAAACTACATATGATGAGGCTTTGTAGCTTGTCAGAGCAAATACTTTCTTTTCGTTTTATTGGCCGGTGATGCGCATTGCGCATGCGATTAAGCCTCACAGTGCATCGGAGAGTGGATCATGTTTTATGATCATGTTCTGTGAAATTGGAAAACAATAGTTGGTGTGAAGTGTGAATGTACGACGGCGTGCTTGGGCCAATGTTTCAGTTTATTTTTTTACAATTGTCACTTTCAAACTGACAATATCGTCACTTTACAACTGACAATATTGTCACTTTACAACTGACAATCGTCACTTTAAAACTGACTATTGTCACTTTATACCTGACAATTGTCACTTCCAAATTGACAATTGTCACTTTCGAACTGTCAATTTTTTTTTGAATTACGAGCACCTCAATGTCAAACTAAAATCCTTAAACTGCACATGCGCTTAGTAGTATATTGAGGCGTGATTGGTCACTTTAATGGCGGAACGTTCAAATGAAAGACAAGAATTTGTTTTTTTTTGGTCACGATTAACACACAAACCTGACCTGCATGGAAAACCAATCTAGCTTGCTTGTTCCTCACAGGGTACATTTTCAAATTTGTATGAAGACATGCAGGCTAACTGAGTTGAAAATTCGTGAATTTGTTTTTCGCTCGCGATTAACACAAAACCCTGTGGTGAACATGGTTAGCTTGCTCAGGTTAGATTTGTATTTTAATCGCAAAAACAAATTCACGCATTTTCAAGTTTTTCTTCTTTTTCATTTAAACGTTCCGCCATTACAGTTCAATCACGTCTCAATACTTCTGAGCGCATCAACAGTTTCAGAATTTCAATCTGGCATGTAGGTGCTCGTGTTTTTACAAAGAAATGAAAGGTCAAAAGTGACAATTGTCAGTTGTAAAGTGACAATTGTCAGTTTGAAAGTGACAATTGTCAGTTGAGAAGTGACAATTGTCAGATTGAAAGTGACAATTGTCAGTTGTAAAGTGACAATTGTCAGATTGAATGTGACGACTGACAATTGTGGAAAAATAAACTGAAACATTGGCCCTAGCACGCCGTCGTATTAATGCGATTCGCAAAGTACATCGTGGTGTGGTACAACACAGAGCGAGTTTTTAAATTTTTCAATGGATCCATCAATGAGCATTGCATCCTTATCTTATCTTATCTTATCTGGAATAAGACAATGACAGCATGAATGCGCATTATCCATCCATGAATTTAAAAACTCGCCAACAACCACAACAACAGCAAAGATTAAGGTAAACACAACCAACAACCAACGAACCAACACTCTTTGACAATAATGACAACACTGACAACTGACAGACTACAGGCTGTGTAGGTGTTCAACAAAATTTTAAAACAGTTTTTATTTCAATTTCAGCAAAAATCTAATGGTACCTAATAGTAATAATAAAAAATGATTGAGTCATGCCCTAAAAAACGTATGGTATTGGGCATATCATTGTTAGGACTGTAAGCTGATTCCATATTTGTCATTTTTCTAACCTAACTTGAACATGTTTACAGCTTGACAATTTTAGTATTAGTTGTGGAATCTCATTGGACGGAATCTAATAAGCACAGCAGAAAGTCCAATTTCGTTGTGGAGCAGAATTCAACCTGCTGGGAAAAAGAAAAATACGAAGTTGTAAAGGAGTGTGAACCCTGTTCTGGTGAGGACTGGCTATTCTGGACTATATCATACAAGTTTCATTTTATATTGTAAAATCAGATAGGTAGAACTATCTAAAAACCCTGGTGTATCAACTGATTTGATTTTGTTTAGATAATTTTGAAGACAAATGAATTAGTGGTGTGCTTCTGTATTTGGATCCAGAGATGGTCTTCATAGGATTCAGTCATTGACAGTACTAAAAGTGACTTTTCATGTAACTAAATTTAATACTCCTATATAAAATGCAATATTGAATATAGTTTTTGTAAAATTGATATCAGTAACAATCAAAACTGCCTGGGACAGTAGTTCCATATATTTCACTTATTATGTTGTTTTTCATTTCATAGTTGTGGGCAATACTTGAAATTTCTATTCATGGAAACTTACCCTATGAAGAAAATGGACTGTTGCCATACACAAAAGTATTGCGAAACATTCAGAAAGCACACCACTAGTTCATTTGTTTTCGCAATAGTCAAGTTGACGAATGTCTCGAGTTTTATTCCACAGTTTTGCAGGTACGAGTGAAATATTACATGTAAATAGTAAATTACAAAGTTAACGTTTTCAAATATATGGAATAACCTCTATAAAAAAGAAATTATTTTCTTAATGGAAGGACCCCGCACCGGTCTTATGGGTTTCTGGGTCTTGGTGAAATTTCTTGAAATTTTAGTATGTATTTGATCACCCAGTCAAAAGTGTCCATTGGCACATGATCCTATGAGTAGTTTTCGAGATATTGGGAGTTGAAGTTGAAAGTGGCCAACTTTATTTTAATTATTTATCACACAATTAGAATATTCAATAATTTTTTTTCTGGCGGTCATCATTCATATTATCAGAAACAATATTATGATTCTTAAGGTTGCGTTCCTTCAATCGACTTTGGTCACTTAGGTTGGATTTTTGGTGTCCCGTAAATAATATATTCCTTAAAACCCTTGTTGAAGAAACCTCTGGTTAACCAGAATGCTCAGTCCCGTGACTTTCGGCTATTAATGGAACATATCCTAAATGAGGCCTGTTTTTCAATTATCTACAGGGTAATGATATAATTATAATAAGGTATTTGATAATATTTTTCATATCAGAATATAATGAACAAACCTTCATCAAAAATAGTTTACGACTTCCAAACTAATTCAGGGTTATTAATTTTTTTTACCATAAATGGCTCAGTATTATTGAGTCATCCTCTATATTTGGAATACAAATATGATCTAATTGAAGACCAAATCTGAATCTGTATCAATTTAGAGAAATCTACCGGGCGATTCAATAGAAATGAGCAAAATAAGATGCCGGAATATGTTTTTTTATTGAAATCACCAATACTATACCAATTGAGTGGTGATATTTAACTGGATGTCCAAAATTGTATATGCTTTCTATGGCTACTTTACCACCGTAAAGCAAGCAGAACCACTTTGGAATTTTAAATTTATTTTTAGGCCATAATTTTAGGCTAATTTATTACCCTATTCCCGATTTTTTTTCTCTTCAATTGTGAGAGATATCGCGGGTTCTGCTAGCTTAACGTTAATCTGGCAGAACGGTAAAGCTAGCAGAACACAGGATTTTTTTTCGCATTCCAAAAAAATCGGCAATGGGTTCACACGTGAACCTAAAATGAGCCTAAAATCATGTCGGATCAGATTTTTCATAATGATTCGGTTAGCCTTTTGGTACAGCCATTTCAATGTTAAGCTTACAGAACCTATGATTGCCACTCCAACTGGAGAGCAAAGAAATATGTATTTGGGTGATTAATTAGCCTGAATAGAGCCTGAAATTACTGCCCATCTGGATTTGTTCTGAGTTGTTTCTTTATAGGGGGTTCTGCTAGCTTAACGGGAAAGCTAGCAGAACCCAGGATTTAAAAAAAACATTCCAAAAAAATCGGCAATTGGTTCAAATGTGAGCCTAAAATTATGACGTGATCAGATTTTTCATAAAAATTCGTAACAGAACATTGAGAAGCTGATTAGCCTAAAATTATGACCTGAACATAAATTTAAAATTCCAAAGTGGTTCTGCTAGCTTTACGGGGAGGGGGTGGCTACTTTTTAAATTATTAAGCACCAAAGTTACGATGTACTTCGCTTTTCAGAATACTACCTGCACAAAACTAAATATTGAAACAGAAATTATTTTATGGACTAATTATTTGTTCATGCAAAACAAATGCTATGTTATGTATGTTGAGTCTGAGGCCCATTTCCATATTATTAGCCTTATTGAAGACAATTGAAAAACTTGTTTGAAAAAGGTTGAAAGAAACATAAGTTAACTGCTCATCATTAGTTTAGTTTCAACAAGATGACACAAAAACTGGAGATTAACTTTCTAATAGTTTATGCTAACTTGAACTGTAAGTCTTTTGTTATTTGTCAAAGGCTTTTGACTGTTACAATCATGAAATACTGCTGAAAAACCTACACTCTTAAGAGCAAACAATACCCTTGATGAAACGGGAATCGGTTTTCAGCGTTCAGTTTTATTTTTTTTGCGAAAATTTTGTTTGAATAAATGATTCAATTCGTTTGTGAGAATTCGGGAATCTAACTGATTTTTGGTTTTGATGATTTTGAAGAAAAACATTTTTTTATGGTTTGACAAATAAAAAAAATTGGCAAATTCCCGAATTCTTAAGAAGATTATAGACTCAGAAGAAGAAAAAAAAATTGTATAAAATCATTAGTTTTGACGCAAAACCGATTCTACGATTAGAAGCTATCTCCTTATTGGCGCTCCTCCCAGCTACGTAGTTTTGTTACGGTCAGGTGCTTCATCATCTCCACTATCGCTCTTGAAAAATATATCCTCACACACCCAACATGTGCGCCGCAATGATAAAATTTGACTTTCGTGATGACGCGCTGATGTTGCCTCTTAAGACATTAGAGGTATATCCTATGATTTGTTCTTATATTTCCTATGTAATCAAAAACATCTAATAAAAACTTTGAATGCATTCTCTGATTTTATGACACCAAGGTAAAACACGATTGAAATTTCCACAAAATGTATTGTCCTTGCAAGCGAATGTAGTACATTAAATTATTCTTCATTAAAAAGTACTTAAATACCTTTCTTATCAATCAAGGTATTCAAGTATTTTTCAATGAAGAATAATTTAATGTACTACATTCGCTTGAAAAAGATACTGTTGATCGAAACATGTCGCAAAGACAGTAAATTTTGTAAAAATTTTAATCGTGTTTTACCTTAGTGTCATAACTATGGATTTCCATCAAGTAACGGCTACGTCAATCCAAAATCTCTGATTTTAAATGGATTGTGTTGTGCCTCAAGGTTCGGTGCTGGACACTTTATTGTTTTTGATATACATCAAATATATAGTAAACATCGAAATTGAGGGAACTAAATATACCATAGAACACGTTGGTATAGATGATTGCCTAATTCAAAAAAGATTTTAAAGAATTTCAAGGTTTGAATATTCTCCTCAATTTGAAATTTGACACTCACATTGTAAGTAGCTTTAGATGAGACAATATCATCAGGATGTTTTGCATAAGAGTTGTCTCCAGTGAGTGTCAAAATCGCAAGAAGTATCTACTTTTCACTTGTGGAATCTCACCCAAGTATATATATTTTGTTTTTGTTTGTATGTCTTAATGTATATATAGTTTTATTTTTTTGTATTATTTTATTTACTCTGACCACAAGATTTGTAATTTTTGACACTGAAGTATATTTTGATTTGATTTGTAACATACTAACCTTTCTTTCAGCATTCGAAATTCGTAGCAAGAATATTGGTGTATGTATCCACACCCACTATAAAGAAGTCCTAAAATGTGCCAACGGTGAAACAGTCACAAGAAGTTGTGACAGAGCAGCTTTCATTGATGAACAATCATTTTGGAGGTTTGAAGGATTTATGTTTATTGGTAGCCTCATTTCTACTGTCTGTGTCATAACTCGTAGGAAAGTTCTGAACCAGCGAATACTCCAACGAGTGCAGCGACAACTAGCAAATTGTGTTTAAAAGGTAACGCTCTAAATGATCAATTGATCGAAGATTCAAAATCTGTGTTTATATCATATTTTTTACAATATAACCATGGCAACTACATTTTTTGAATACATTACCATGTTGATAGATATGGAATTATATTTTGAGCTAATTCTAGCTGCCCACAGAATTTTGGTAATCCAAAAAAGCTGTTTGAGCAATATGCTGAGTGTGAAACAAACCGATAGCTGCAGAACTATATTTTCGAAAGTAAATGTACTCACTCTAGTTGGATTCTATATTTATGAGCAGTAATTTTTGTCGAGAAAAATAATGAACTTTTCAAAACACTATAAAATGAGTACAAACTAGATAAAAACAACATCTGATCACAGATACTCAGTTATAAAAATTTTCAGTCACTTGTCCGATAATCTTAAAAAATTGCCAATAAATAAAATAAGTACCATCTTAAGTAGTCCTTAATACAAAAGGATTACTATACATTGGAGAAATATTTTTGAGAACTATATATGTGATAATTTTATAAAATGTTATTATGTACCAAAGGTGGGAAATACCTTTTTAATGTGTAATTTTAGTTCTTAAGCTTTTATATTTCCTCTTTTGTGTTTCTCTTTTGTTATCTATGATTTCTATTTATATTATTGACATGGTTCCACACCCGTTTGGGTATTATGTATTGTACACATGAACGAATAAAGACTACCTATTTATCTATCTACTGCTTCATTTCAGTTGTTGAAAAGAAGGCTGACAGTGTAGGTCTTTGTCTGTCAATTGAAACTGTCTTGATAAAGAGAAATTCACTTGAATTAATAAAATTTTGTAATTTTGATATGGCTTGTAGGAAAACTATGGTTATTAACGCTTCTAGACATTTGTTTATTGAAACTCGTTATTAAAGTACGTTTATAACACTTGTTACATAATATACTATTCAAATGCATTAGGTTGATTTGAATTATGAATAGGAAACCTTTTATTTTTTTCAATTAGTATTTTGTTAAATGAAAAATTTCTTTAACAAGGTCAAATAACTTTTGAGTGTTCTGGTCATGACTTCAGAGAGCATGCATAAATTGCCACAAGCTATAGTAGTGCCCTCTATCGTGCTGGTGATAACAAACATCACACCAAAATGATTTCAAAAAATCTTTATTTAAAGAAATCATTTAACCATTCTTATCATAGTGTGCAAAAAAAAGAAATCATTTATCATTATTTTTTTAATTTTAATGGCTTCCTAGTTTAGTTTCACCTTTAATATCGAATTTTTGAATGTATTTCCAACGTACTTAAGAGGGCATACATAAAAAGTACTCATGGAAAAATGAGGCAAAATAAAGAATTTGTGTTGTACTGAAATTTAACAGAAGGAAAGAAAATCATTTATAATATTTTTGTTCATCTATGAATCATGGCTATTATACTTTGACAAGTCTTTGAGGTAATTACCCCCTTTACTTCCCCCTTTATCCGCTAATGTAGTTTTAGAATATTTTATCAATTATTTAGTCTGAATATCTTTTTAGATGACCATGACCAGGGATAAACTTCTCATCAAAGCATGCCAGGAATCAGCTATGACATTTTCAGTGAATGTTGAAACACTGCAAATAATCTATATTTATAAACTAGTTCAGTCGGACAAAATTGATCTGTTTCTAGAAATTCAAACAGAGAAACTTCCCGAACCGCTAGTTGAATGTGACTTCGAAGGCATAACTTATACACTAACTTCCTTCATTCCTGAAATAGCAACCTTTGCCGTTTGGCCTGTGATTGTTTCGGAAAAGAAAATAGTGGCAGGCTTGTGCTCTGTAGCAAGATACTTGTTGAAGACCACCACCAAGGAAAAAATTAGAGGCTTATTAGGATTTCGAGATGCTTGTCTAATGGCATGTTCCGAAAGTTCCATATGGACTCGCTTTTGCGAAGTCGATATCATAGAAACAACCAAAAACATGATCAGAAACAATTATCACAAAGAGAACAAATTCTTTTTGCCCGCTGAAATAGCAAGGTTTGAATTCCACTTATCGAAACCTGTGAGAATGCACAATATTTACAAAGCTGCCAGAGAGAAGAATAACAACAAGGATATTACTTCAAAAATACCTATAGACAAACTCTGCTTGAATCATACGTTCAGCGAAGGAATGTTCATGACATTGGCAGATATCATCTTATATCAGTGCTACAGAATATTCTTTCAACTTTCTCCATGCGATTTGTTGGAGAGAAGATTGCCATTAACCTTCAGTTGGTTCCAGGAAATGAATGCCGCTGATTTGCCTGAGCTGGAGTTGAAGATTTCTCATCCTGATGTAGAAGTGGATGATATTGTTGAACCTGTTTACTTAAAACAAAGTCTCTATACTGCCGATCCGTCTCGTTACAGGCCAGAAAAACGGATTTATACCAAGCAAAACGATATCGAATTAGCATTCAAATTGCTTACTCCTTTTAAAAACGAAATCATTAACAGGTGTTTGCCATTTGGAGATGAAATATCTTTTGATTGGGCAGACATACCTCTTGAGGCGAATCCAACTGGGGGAGCTTTACCGAAGAAGAGGGCTGGTAGGAAATGCGAACAGTTGGAAAATCTTGCCAAGTCTGTGGTTAAGCTGGCTTTGGGAAAAGAGTACAAAATAGTAGATTTCTGTAGTGGTAGTGGACATTTAGGAATTTTGCTAGCTGTACTGTTGCCAACATGTGAGATTGTTTTAGTCGAAAACAAAGAAACGTCTTTGTCAAGGGCAAAAGAACGCATAGAGAAGTTGAATTTAACTAATATCACAATAGTACAGTCTAACCTGGATTATTTCCTCGGAAGTTTCGATATTGGTGTAGCTCTGCATGCCTGTGGAGTTGCAACAGACCTAGTTATACAAAATTGTATCAATAAGCGTGCCCACATGGTTGTTTGTCCTTGTTGTTATGGGGGTGTCAAGGATTGCCACCATCTGACATATCCCCGTAGTAAACAGTTCGAAGAATCGAGATTGGGCTACAAGAACTATTTGAGTTTTGCTCACGCGGCTGATCAAACACACGATGAAGATAACGTTAAGACAAAACAGGGGTATTTTTGTATGGACATTGTAGATACTGATAGAAGATTACATGCTGAAAGTTATGGTTATAAAGTGTATCTAGGCAAACTGAAACCAAATAGCTGTACGAATAAAAACAATTTGTTGGTCGGCATTTTTTCAGATAAGGAGGAAAATATATGAGTTTTGATATTTAGTAGTTTTATTTATGTATGTATGTTAAACCCTGTGATTTCATAAAAAAACATTCATTGAATTCCATCATCCGCATTCAGAAGGAGTTTTTTATGAAACCATATCCATCTGTTGGTGAAATTGTCATCCAACCAACGCAATACGTGACTTCAGGGGACAAATGGGCTGGAGCTCCGTCTTGTTGCAATGACAACAAAAAATAAGTCTTGTGTTTTCAGAGTTGCAAGATACATATTTATCTAAAAAATGTACACTCGATCTCTCAGTTTTAAATTCGAAAGCAAATTTTTCACATCTAGTAGATCAAGGCCTGTTAAAGTTTCAGATTAGAAGTAAAATGGAATTTTGACTCCGATTTGGGAATTTTACTGAAAACTATCCAATATTCCAGAAAGAATTGCTCTTAACTTTTTATCACCTAGTGTAGGCCATCATTATCGTATATTGTTGAAAAGGTTTTCTTTGAATATAATATAAAATACAGGGTGTTCCATTTGAAATAACAGAGTAAAGGTTGATTCCGAGAATTGAGGAAAAGAGGAATTTTTCATCTCAAAATCTACTAAAAACAGAAATTAATTTCCCAAGACAGATCGATGGTGATGTGGATTCCTCACTTACAGGGTTGATTAATATTAGTTTTAGGCGAATAAATGCTCAAAACACTTGTAAAAACCGATAAAACCATATATATTGGGAAAGCTCTAGTTAAGGGCTTTTCAAATATTTAAAAAAATAGGGTGTTCCATTTAAAAATCTACAAACATGAAATCCTACTAAAACAATCGCGGGAACTCGAGGGTTGAAAATAAACATTTTGAGTTTGGTGAAATTTTTCATTCTTGAATAACTACTGTTCTTTTATTAAGTTTATTTAATATGCCTCCTCCAAGACAGTTAACATTAGCCGAGAAGGCAGAATTAGTTTTAATATGTGGAGATAACTATGAACCAGTTCGTGAAGCAGCAGACATTTTCAATGAACGTCATCCAGACAAACAAGTTCACTATTCAGCTGTAAGCTGGATTTCAATTTATTTAAAATATTAAAATGAACGTACCAAAACTGTAGGTACTGAAGAAAATCAATTAGAAGTACTCCAGGCAGTTTCTGAATTGTTCAATGGGGCATTTGGTGACCTTACCTAAAAATCATACCGGCATGTCGCAAGACAGCAGAAATCCTTGCCGGACAAATGTAGAAGGCTGTCATCCTCGGTTCATTGCGTCTGCTCAGAGCACACGATTTCTGGACCAATAGTTGCTTACCCCATAGATTAGGGAGTGGTTATTGGGGTGATATAATAAACCCTGTGCGCCTTCCTAATGTGTTGGAGCTTCGGAGAAAGGGCTCGACTGGAACATTAATTTAAATAATAATAATGTATACTTTTCACCGTTATTTGTTTTGTTCCACGGGTTTCCGTTATTATTGTAGTAGGATTCCATATGTTGATTAGTTCGTACAGTTTTTCAATGAACATAAAATAAAAAAAATTCCACTTTGAATATGAGAGTTATTCAAAATGTATATTATCATTACTAATGTTATACCTTGTTAAAAATTTTGAAGTTGTGTTTGATATCGTTGCAACTAACATATAAAGATATTGTGATTCCCTAAAAAATAAATAAAAAGTTTATTTTACGGATATGCTTGTATTCGAACACAAAGTTATGCGCATATTTGATTCTGGGTAATTTATGAAATTTATGAAAAAAAAATCTTAGAAGACCATTTTTTGTATTTAGGCATAATTCCTAATTGTGAACAACTTTTATTGATAACATTTTGCTGAATTTTCTGAAATAAGGGCACTTATTTTACTCTTTTACTTTTTAAATTTTTGGCCTACCCTGTATGCTGTTTAACTTGCAACCATTCTAAGTGCACCTAATATAATTATGGAACATGCATCAACTTCCGGCAATATTTGTATTTTAATTTTGCAATTGATTTAAAAAGGCTGGGTTCCTAATAGTTTCTTGTATGGAAGGGAGATGCATCTCTTTGTCTCAGGAAGCTAAGGCCAAAACAACGGCTAATTTACCAGGCGCTATCACGGATTTGTCTTTATAATTATCTGACTTATGCAACCCATATTTATGGATCGTTTGTATTGCTTGTTACATACATTTTTCTCAATAAGTATTCTTGTGCTATTATTTATTTACACGCGATTTATAGTAAACTGTTCACTTGAGTAAAAACATTTCATTAGTGATACAAGTGTCATCATGCAAACGTAAGTAGAAGTTCAAGGGATTATTATGTATATCTTATCCTTTTTATATTATTTAATGAACTTGCTATTAACTATATTTCTAGTTTGAATTAATACACATAGGTACCGACCATTTTTCGACCGGCTACTCTTCAAAAAACTTTGGTTTCTACGTGCTAATGTGCAGATTCGAACACGAGGTCAGTCTATAATTGCGTTTTTGGAGGCACTGCAATTGTATTTCCCTGATAATTGTTTTTATTATTTATTAGTTATTTATGCAACAAGTGCAACACCTTTTGCACAAGTTACATACAATATTTATTCTACTTTCAAGCAAAAACAAAAAAAAATGTTTTGTTTAGGTGGCATAACTTAATAGCAAAATATTTGATAATTGATTAGCACTATCAATTTCCATTGAGAAAGTTAGGAACTAATATGTTAGGAACAGTTTAAAAGAAACTTTATGTTTGGCCGTGAGCGCGAATATATGAGGCCGTTTATGTTCATAATTTATGATCATTGGTATCAACTGTCCAGGCAACACTAATTCAATATTTTTTTTTTCAATAAAATGCATTTTATAGTAGTAATTTTGTAATTCGGTATAGGTATTTTAAATATGATTGTAAATGATATGAAATATGCAATTGTTTAAAACGTAATACAGTTCGTCCCCTTCTCTGAGAGAAGTTGTGAAAACTCGCGAAATAAAAATCGGAAAAATCTGACCGTTAAATTAAATATAGTTTCAAAACCCCCTGTCCACCTTGGAAGCTGCTCTATAGAAAACGCAGGAATTAAAATCGAAAAAATCCTTAAAAATAGCGAAAAACATGCTGAATAATTCAATTTAAAAAAAATGTATCCCCTGGCCGGCCCACTGAAGGCTAGATAGAGAACACGTAGGAATTTGAAAAAATTTTCAACAGGCTCAAACCTCCGTCCTTCTCAAAAAAAATTCAGAAACTGCCTGAAATAAAATCGAAAAAATCCGTAAAACGACTGAAAAACATTGACCATCGAATAATTTGATTTCCAAAAATGTTATCCTCCTGCCACTCTGAAGGATTGATAGAGAACCCAGTAAGAATTCTGAAAAATATCCGATACAAAAACTCGTAGCAATAAAATCGAAAAAATCCGTAAAAATAGTGAGAAATATCGGACTTTTGAAAAATTTAATTTAATATAAATGACTTTCCTGTCTCCCGAAGACTAGATAGAAAACGCCCCTCTCCGAAACCTAGCGAAAATAAAAGTTGAAAAATTTCGGTGATACAAAATCAAGGCGAAAAAAAAAGTTTCCAAAAGAATTTAAAAGGATTTTTCGACTAAGAATGACTATTTTTACTTTGAAATTATTAAGGTAAATTCATAAACCTGACGTTCCGTTCACCGTTGCCGTTTGCATTCGCCGTTCGGTACCCGGTTCAAGCCCAACGGCGAACGGCGAGCGGAACGTCAAGTTTATGAATCGGCCTTTAATCTCTTACAAAAATAGTATTTTAATTTTTATTCGGCTTCTAGGTATATGTTTATTATTTTACTATTTTTGATAATCGAGATCGGAAAGATTGTAAGAATGTGCCATTTTTCAATTATATCCATAAGGCGATTTTCAAAATTTTCAACCATGTACATCCTGTCAACTTCATTCATTGCGATATTCGATGTATCCGACACTTGAAAACACAAATTTTTACCGATCTAAATTTTATTTGTAAGTTTTGGATATAAGTACATCATTCAATATCATTTAACTGGAAATTCAATGCATCCCACACTTGAAAATAAAATTAGGACTGATAATATATTTTGTTTTTAGTTGGATATATTGAATAACGGAATGAATGAAGTTGACTTATCACTAACTCTACAACAAAAAATCGATCACCGATAGCTAGCTAGTGCAATATATCCAATTCACTAGAAATAATATGGATTCGTATTTAGCCACAGTTCGTATTTAACCAAGTAGTACGTACTTCTAACCCTCGCAGTGAAAGACCTGTGTAAACACATCAAGGCTATATGATTATATTTGATCCGAATTGTTTCACAACGATATATTCAGCATACAAATATTTGGAATATGCTTATTATAATCAACATCAAAAGGAACATACAATAGTTGCGTGTTTCAAGATTTTGACTATGAACATTGTTTCATTATTTGACCTTCAACTTAAATTAGAATAGACCTGGAGCCAGCGAGCGAAACCCCAGGTTATGTCTTAAGTATTATAACGGTCTTGAGGTGGATTCATGAAACATTAATTATAATTACATTATCACTACATTTACACTACATTATCATTATAGAAGATGAGTACTTGAGAATCAATGCATCTATTCGTATAAGGAAATTACTACATTTATAATATATTACAACCTGTGGAAGTTGGCCAACTTTTAACTTTTCATTATAAATTCTTAGTGGCAATTCATTTGCGCAAGATCGCAATTGTTAATTGGTTAACTGTGTCAAGTTCGAACTTCAAAGTTATGAATATTTTGGGGTATTTTTAATGAGACTAGTGGACATCTTTGTTTGATCGGTGAAAAAGGAGAAATAAAATGGATCAGGGTGCCTTAATAGAATTGGTTAATGGTTATGCAATATAGTCATCTATATAATTAAAGTCACCGACTTTAAAAATAAAATTTCCTGGGAGAATGCTTGGAAAATGATAGGTGAAATAATGGCATATCCATATCCAAGTAAGAAACAGTGTTTATATCTGTTTCTGTACTGCCAAGAGATGCCAAAGGCGTATGCTCAATAATATAATTAAGATTTCCGTGAACAGGGCACTCCATGAATAAATTATAATTATAATGCAATGACAATGTAGTGTTAATATAATTATAATTAATTTTTATGAAACCACCTTTACAGGGGTCGAATAATTTTTTAATCAAAAATGCAAAAAAAATAAAAAAATTCAAAATATTCTTCGCACGATGATTCTTATGTTTTTATTGGTACTTGATTAGAAAAAATGGCGGAAGGTTAAATACCTAAACAAATCACGTCAAGAATTGAATTTTCTCCACAAAATCAAAGTTTCAATCAATACGATATGCCATATACTTATAACCAGTACCTAGAGTGGAAGTTTGCAAACTTGTTTTTTACAGGCTCATTTTTGTTTCAACTCATTATGTTTGAGCAGACACATCATGGAGAAAAGAGGCAACATTTAACTTTCCCTCCGGTGTCGTCCATAGGTTTTTAAGGTTAAACCCGGGATGCAGCGGTGCCGGTAGGCGGTGACAGAATCGCCTGCGGCCGCCGTACCGTCCGAATGAGAACCAGCCCTACCAAGGCTTTCACTAGAAGGCGCATTGAAAGAACTAGCTGCAAGAACTAGACAGCCTGCCTCTAATGGAGGCTCGCGAGGGCCTCATTTCTGTATCAACTACAAAAATTGTACTATTCTATATGAAATGCGCAAATCAAAATTTTCTTCGTATTTCGGAATAGTACTATCTGTTACCTCGAAGGTCATAGAGAAAGCTATCAACATCGGTCTCATGAAATATCTAGAAAGCTCAGAAATTATCATCGATTGACAATATGGTGTTTCCGGCATCGGAGATCAACTGGTGACCTTCTTGCTTATGCCTTACGTATCTGGCAGCAATCTGTCGAAAAATATGGTGAAATTCTGGCCGTTGCATTAGATATCTCCAAGGCGTTTATTTGGCACCAAGGACTCCTAGCCAAACTTCCATCTTTTGACTTGCCTCCTCAGTTGTATTCCTTGCTATCTAGCTTTCTCATCCGATACTCTACAAATAAATGCTGGTGTTCCACAGGGATCCATTCTAGCACCAACATTGTTCCTTCTTCACATCAATGATTTGTTAGGAGATACCTCATGTCCAGTGCACAGCTTTGCGGATGATAGTACCCTTCATACTGCTTCCTCTTTTAAATCTCCGATAGCAAGTGAATGCAAAAATGAATGGGAAAGAATCGTGAATGAAATAAATACCCATGAGAATTCAACAACTTGGTGGAATTCAATGCGAATAAAACCCAAGCATGTCTTTTCTCTAGAAAGGCCAATATCACAGTGGCCAGCGTAGCTATGTCAGCAGTATCCATATTCCATACCAATAAAAACTTCCATTTCAATGCTCGGTATTGCTGTCAGCAGTATCCTTTCAAGGGAGAACCATGTGAGGTCCATTGCCAAGAGTGCCCCTCAAAAACTTTTTGTTTTCTGTTTCCGCGCCATGTCTATTATATATTCATATTAAAATGAAACAATTTTTTTTATTTTAACCAAATTAAATATTTTTAATTGAATTCCATAATTATTTCTTGTACACATCTCATTAAAATACCTGCAAATATCGTAGATACTATGATAAGAATTCTAGAAAGGACGAATTGTGACTTCTTTTTCTCTAGCCTTGCGTGTTCTGGAATAAATTCAGTTTTTGTATCTAATTCTCGAAGATCTTGGAATATCCGCTTCAGTTTTTATTTGAATGGTGTATTATTTGGAACTGCTCCTGCAAAAACTGCTAACTGGTTCTCATTGACTGTTAGTTGTGGAACGCTTTAATTTCCATTGCGTTCTGTTGCATCCATGATCGAAATCATTGGCTTTATCGCATGTTGCTATGAATTTCACGCCATTTGGCACGTTTAAATATAAAACATTCATTATTGCAGTTAAAAGCACATTTATTTTCAGCATCGGGGGGAGACATATTCTACGCTGTGAGGTTGAATACTTCTTAATGGGTATCTCGTTCGAGGTAATTTTCGACTGAATATTTAATTTCTCTTTCCCTCCCCTCCCCCCCCACTTTTCTGACCCACGCGTCGCTCCTGTTCAGAACAAATATATCGAAACAACTTTGGATGTTCGACGGTTAGTTTGTTTACGGAAGTTTAGTCAGGCCGCGTTACGTTGACAAATAATTTATGCATTCCCAACTAAGTTTGCTCGCGGCTGTATTGTCATTTTAAACTTTACTGTCGTCTCAGGGTGGGGTAATGAAACATTTGCATCGCCCTGTCTTTGGACCTTCATCGAAAGTTGGTGCTTGGTTCGGAATGTTCGGATGAGACCTTGTTCTTTCTACTAGGCCTTATTTTGCATACTTTGGAGTCTTTTGAACCTTGTCCTCCGACGAAGTGATTACTGTGGATCTCAGCGCGATTGAATAAATATATTTTTCTACAACTGTCAAAAAAGTCCACTTTTTGTGTGGTTTGTGTGCGTAAAGTATTACAATATTTCATTATCAACATACGATTTCATTATTAAATGGAAAAGCGTAAAAAAGTGCACTTTTTTTAACGGCTGTTGCTAGGCAACCGACAGTTTCATGCAACAACAGTGATAGATCCGAATAATAACGAAACCTGTTACAGGTACAAATGTTTCACCAATAATATTCTTAGCATTCTTACTATTGAATAAGTATTATGAAAATTTCAAACTATCGCGGCGAATATATTCAAAATAATCTACACTAGGTAATCCAAGGTAGCTATGGCGGTTTTTGCGGTCAGAAACTAGTTGACAACAATAATTAATGAAATTTGTGAAATTGGGCATCTATCCAGATAACGAATTCTTTATAACTATAAATTTAATTTAAGTAGAAATGAAAAGTGATGAAGATCGAACGAAGAAAATCGTGGATAGTGCAAATATGAGATTTCCTTGACATAGTTCAAAGAAAGAAAAAGGTGCATATTCGTTGCTTCACGAGGATTGTTTATTTATTTTGAATACAAATCTAAGAAAATGAAAAGTTACTTCGATGGACTAGTTATTCGAAAGTCAATTCAACATTAATAATAATAATATTGACCTCGATGAATATGTTATTTTAATATTCGCTTCAAATTTTCCATTTTGCGGGATAGTATGAAGAGAAAGGGATTTCGACTCTGTCGAAATTATTCGTTTCATTTGTTTGAAACTCAACTCTCCGGCATACTCTTCGAACTTTGTTCGAATAATGAATCAATAAAAATATGCCAAATTCATTTCATATTTCCAAAAAAATATGAATTGTTTATTTTTTTGACAGTTGTAGAAAAAATACTGTATGAAACTCGTGAGTAAAGTGTTTTTTTTTTACTCGTAGGAATGCCTACTCGTAAAAAAAAGTATCATTTTACTCACTTGATACATAAATTACTATTGATTGCGGAACTGAACATAAGATGATGCTTCCCTTGCCCTCTTCAAAGTCAAACTTGTCATTTTTCCTACATTTATCATAGTTACCTACACGATTTATATAATTTTGATTATTTTTTCAGATTTAATGAATGTTACACTCGCTGTAAAGAACTCATCTTGTTTGTAAATGGAGAGATACGTAGAGGTTGGTATACAAACTGAATACATTATTAAGTTTTACAAAAAAAAATCCTAGAAAAACTAGAAAACATTGAAAATAAAATTTTATGACTTTCAGAATAAAGTACCTATCACTTGTCTCTTCTTTCCATTGAAAGTTTAGGAGTGTTATCACTCCCGCTGAATGCTTAATGGTTGTACTGACAAGGTTAATGAAAGTAAAAAGTTTTCTCTTTGATGAGTAAATTGAAGGACCTCAGCGATTCTTTTCAAGTGACGATAAAAATATAATATCGGGCTTGTTTCATTTTCATTGATTATACGTGTGAGCTCAGTGTCGATAATTCATTTAATTTCACTTAGAACCCCTGGGATGTTCTGGTTCGACGATAGGTTCGAATAAATTTCACATTCTGAATGTTCTACGATTTTTGAATTAGGATTATCCATTTGGGTAGTTGTTCTATGAAAACAATAATTAGCCTTTTCGGAACGGCAGACGTTTTTACATTCTTAGACCAACCAATATATACATTTTTTGTGGAAATTAATTCTAATAGTAAGCGACTTGCGCCATGACTTCGGGGATACTTTATAAATAACTAAAATCCAAATTGCAACTCAAAATTTTTTTTGTGCAATTGTTTAAACAATGATTATTAAACAAAAGGGTCCTTTTTTTGTTTTTTTGTAAATATCTCAAAAGGTACTGGACGAATGGCTTCACTCATAACCGTTTGTAGAGAATGAAAAAACCTACAAAATGGTTTTTGGAAAATCCCGATACGACCATTTTTCGCCGAGAAAAGCCGAAAAAACTCTTGAAAAAAGGCCTTTTTTTCAAAAATTCGTATCTCCCTCAATTTTCAATATTAAGAAATAATATTTCGGGAAATGGTAGCTAATATCATGTACGTTGAGCTCCCGAAAGGTGGAAATTGTCGCTTCAATAGTTTTCCTACAATCGGGTTTTAAAAAAATTACAGACATATTTTGCATGATGCGTCATATTACGGGTAATGGTCCGATTTGAATTTTTAAAGCGGCATTTTGAAGTTGAGGTTAAAAACTACAATTTGTCTATCTCACATTTTCCCATAAGTTTGGAGAACATTGTTAAAAATGCTTCTGAACACAGCGCTTCGAGTGAAAATTCGTCGCCGAGTCGTGCTAAGGTAGTAGTGGAGGGGGCGCCGAGAAGCGACGTCTTCGCTGTATAGAAAAAAGCGCCTTGATATGATATTAGCTACCATTTCCCGAAAAATTATTTCTTAATATCGAATTTTTGAAAAAAGGCCTTTTTTCAAGAGTTATTCCGGCTTTTCTCGGCGAAAAATGGTCGTATCGGGATTTTCCAAAAACCATTTTGTAGGTTTTTTCATTCTCTACAAACGGTCTTTTATGAGTAAAGCCATTCGTCCAGTACCTTTTGAGATATTTACAAAAACCCAAAAAAAGGACCCTTTTGTTTAATAATCATTGTTTAAACAATTGCACAAAAAAATTTTAAGTTGCAATTTGGATTTTAGTTATTTATAAAGTATCCCCGAAGTCATGGCGCAAGTCGCTTACTATTAGATTTTATTTGCAAAACAGGCTTTATTTTTGTTATATTGGTTGGACTATCTGTGCTGGCTGGACGGCTGCGGGAGAAAACGTTTTTATTTGAAAAGAATATATATTAAACCGGCAATAAACAGAAAAATTAAAAAATGAAAAATCACGAAAAATGTGTAAACTAAAGTAAACGATCTCGAAAAAATATGGAAATCGTAAGATTTATATACATTTCATACATGCGGTAATATACATTACAAAAAAGAAACATGTTCAAAAAATTACGCGATGTGACCAGTCAAGCAACCAATGAATGTTAAATATGGGCGTGTCTAATGACAGTATTAGTTACTGTAATAACATGCCATTTTGAAACTCCGGTTGATTCCCGTCCCAAACCACGACTCCATGCTCGCCACTTTAGTGGTTTCCCGTTAGGCAGGCACGAAAATTTTTAGCCACTCCAGTGGCTTTCCGTCACGAAAAGGTTAGGAATGTATAGGCTTTCACGCCTGGCACTAATGTACTGATAAGTTTCTGGGTTTTGCCCGTTTCGACTGCTACTGTGTCATCTTTAGTGGCGTGGTCGAAGTATTCTTCATATCATTGTGGGAAATCGCGTAGTTTCCACTCGATTTGGGTGACATAGCTTTGTTTTGGCTCCTTTCAGATCTTTGCTAGCATGTTCTATCTTCCTTTCTGTTGAAGTTTTCTTGCTGCTTGGGTATTTCTATGGGTTTTAAATACTTTCTGGTTCGATAATGATTCGACCGACGTCGCTAGCATCTCACTGTTTTCGAATAGGATCTTGTGTCATGCGTCGAACAACGCATGTTCGGCGACTGCGGACTTCTTTGTTTGTCCCAATCGACAACTTCACTTGAGCTCGACTAGGCGGGTACCAATGCTTCCTTTAATATGTCCTATATGAGTAAACCTCTCCACAATTGCATGGAGTCGTCTAAACTCGTGCTGATTTAAGTGGATCTGTCTGCTGTCCTTTGTCGATCTCAAATATTTCGATATATTCTTTGTAGGTTTATAGACGATTTTTATCATCTTCTTCTCCAGAATTCGGTTAGTGACACCTTTCATGTACGGCAGTATGGCAGATACACAGTGCCTTTGAGGTTGCTCTTCAGTGGTGTTGCTTTTCTTCTTCCTTGGACGCGTAGCTTTTTTGTTGTAGACATTCGCTTGTAAATCGGTTGTTATAGCTATCAATGTAACGAGGTTATTATGTGATTTATAATAATCGAGGATGTTGCAACCTCCGAGATTTATTCAAATTGAATAATAATCAAGTAATATTCAAAATTTTATCGTATCATTGACATTGACAACGATGATGTGAAAATGAAATCAACAACTTTGGTTATGTCACGTTATTGTCATTTGAGCATGCCATTTGGTATCTATTATAAAGTAACTAACATATTATATTATAACTAATCTATTAGTTGTAATTCTGTAAGTTTTATGTTCATTTTTAACCATTTAACATATTTTGTTACACGTTAATATCATTTTAACAGAATAAACAGATAAGTGAATATGTGTGAACATAAATATGCCATCCATGCAGCTTGCAGAGATACCACTACATTTATATAGTTTTTCAGAATAACCAGATATTAAATATGTGAGAAAATTAACATACGGCTAACAGAATTACCACTATTATGTGTTATTATGATGTTATGATGTTAATAATTTGTAATGAAGTTTTAACTGATTAAATTAAATCAGTGACACGATAATAGTTATTTATTGTATGTGTTTTAGATATCATTTTATTTGCGCAAGAATAGCTCGAGCGTTTAAATTTCTTAAGCAAATAAAATGTATCTAAAACACGCATGCAATACAACGTTTTATTCACAATCACATTCATTTAGAATCAGAATCGCGGAAATTTTTCATCACAAAATGATTTGACATTTTGCTCTAACAGCGGCTGTCACCTCCTCAAAAATCATTGAAATAAAATACAAAAATATCGGGAGGTGTTGAATGGTTGCTATATATTTTTGATTGTTTATCGACTCCATTTGTAAAAATTTGTGAATATAAATGTTAATGTTAATATTAATAATAAATAAGTAAAATGTGATTGATATTCAAGATTGTATTTTTCATTATTCCACTAGTGGAATAAAGTAATTTCATTATTCCACTAGCTGATAAAGTGGTACTTTATACGGTTCATAAGTGTGGATAAAACTTCAATTATAAGGTGATTGTGGATAAAGTAGATTTTCGATCCAATTATTCCTACTGTATACTTGTATAGGATTATGACAATGAGCCAGTTTCAGTTGTTGAGTATTTTATTTCGTCGTTTTGCTTGTTGACAGCTTTAAACTTGAAGGAATGTAAGCTCATTTAAAAATTCATAGTGCTGTACTTTCGGTGTAAAAATTGAGGAGGGTTCCTCAGAACGGACCAGTCAAAATCTTGTACTGTGTTGGATGCTGGTATGGTTTCGAATATTTTATTAACCAACAAAATTTCCATTCGGGGCAGGGATTAGCGCAGTGGATAGGGCACGCGCCTGGTGACCGAGAGGTTTCAGGTTCGATTCCCAGCCGGGCGAGTTTTTTTGTTTTTATGATTCACTATTGCGTTAAGAAGCCATGAGCGCGATCACATTTGAGACATTTTTTAGGGTACAAGAGTTAATTGATAACTCAAAAACAGTTCGTCTTATCGATTTAGAATAAAGGCAGGCTTTCAGAGGACGTTTGATTCTACGTACGTGCTGTAATGGAAATTCAATTTTCAATCCACTTTTTCAAAAAAAATGCAGATACTTTGAAGTAATTTTTTGGGTAGACGAACAAATAATTTCAAAAAACATTACAGCACGTACATATATCAAAGTTTTACCTCTCTTTTCATACCAAATGCATTTCGATTGGATAAATATTGCTCCTAAAGTGGCGTAAAGAGTTAGTAACACAGTCTACCCCGAACACGTAGCTAATGACCATAGCAGTCGATGCCAAAACACCAAAAAAAACACTCTGACGAAGTTAAAAAATTTAGAGTTTTCAACACTATTTGTTAGTTGTCGCAGATTTCTCGCATTTGGAGACGTGGTCTTCTAAGATTTTAATATGGGAACATTGCTTCATTGATTGACGCTGTCAACTATGAGATTTGTGGCTTCGGTTAATTATTGTCACAACACTTCCACTGTCTTCAATAGTATTTTCCACAAATATCGTCTACATTTTTGGCATTTTTCAGCTGATGTCAAAAAGCTTTCACCATCAACAACACTTAATACATACCTACGAGAACACTTAAACTTGACTGGAACCAAGCGCTTGTGTCTAGAAGGAGGATGCGGGACTTGCGTGGTGTCTGTTTCCAAAAGAAACCCAGTTACACAAACTTATGAAGTGGTTGCAGTGAATTCCGTAAGTTTTTCTCAATATCATTTCAGATTTGATTAAAAAAATACTGTAACGATTCATAGTTGAGGCCGTCCTGACGGCGCACGTAAACATCACATATATCACCGCTTATTCATAGTCGATGACGCATCATTCTGAAATGCCTCGGGATGCTTCTAATAATGATCTACATACATCTAGAACTCATCGCGATGTTCGACCACATCTCTTGTCTTAAGGCAATTTTTTTAGAACAATACAACATCATCTCCTATCGCAGCATAAAGACATCTAAGAAACGTGAAGAAAACTAGTAATATGAAACTGTAACCAAAAATATAATTTGTACAAACCCTCAAAAGTTAAATTATCTTTCTAATTTTTAATAATTATGGAATATATTTTCCCATGACCTCGGTTTTCCTTTTTGAATTCTTTGCGGATATCAGTGTGATTCACGATTTCACGATTAAGACCAAGAATCATTAATGAAACACGCAGTCAATCTTTGTTGCTAGTGGATTACCATGAACAGCATCTAACGTGTCTCAGATGAAAAAATCCAATGATGTCACGTCAGGAGAACGTGGTGGCCAACGGTATGGACCAGTATTGGCAAGCCACTGATCATTGTAAGTCCTCTCGAATGAAAATTTTGTGAAAGGACATCATTCAGACACTACCACATATTCTTATCGTTTGCCCAAGAAAGTAGTTATAAATATGGTACGGTAAAATTTCTAAAACTTCCACGTATTTTTGTTCTGAAATGAAACTGATAAAGCTGAAAACAAACACTGAATTGAAATAAGTGAACTTCCAGCTTCTACACCACTAGACCAGTACAACCAAATCGTTTGGACTTGATGCTTTGAAGAATAGTGCTTTATAAACAACATAATCCAGTGTTTATCTAACAAAAAAGTTATGTTTCAAAAACGATGCATAATTGTACTTTCGGTGTAAAATTGAAGAACGGACCAGTCAAAATCTTTCCTGCTGGATGCTGGTGTGGTATTCGAATATTATAGAAACCAAAAAGATTTCCATACGAGGCACGGATTAGCGCAGTGGATAGCACACGCGCCTGGTGACCGAGAGGTCCCAGGTTCGGTTTTCAGCCGGGGCGAGCTTTTTCCATTTTTCTGAATGATTGAATCTCGTTGGAAGGAGCTTTTATCATCATTTGCGGAAGTGACCAAGAAACTTTAATCGGAAGATTGGCCAGATCGAGTTGTTGACACCGTCTCATTGAGAAGTCAATTTCAAATATTTGCACCTCGTTCTACCGGCTGTGCCCAGCAAGATGCTCAGCGGTTTTTGAGGTTCCTGTCGGAGGGTGAAAATAATTGCGGAGAGGCCTGTAAATATCTTAACAAATCTTGATGAGGAATTAGGTAACAATGAAAAAGCTCAAAAGGAATGGTCAAGATTTGTGAGGGTGGACAACCCTAAAATTGTAAAAAAATTTGTAGGACAACTGAAAACTGCATTAACATGTACATATTTTGGTCTTGTTCAGTCACGTTTGATCTTTTCTAGGCCGTTTTAACCATCAAGCACCTTTTTTAATTTGTTTGTGAGCATCGAGAGTAAAAATTGGCATACATCTATTTTAGTATACCTTCGACCAATATGATACTTTTTTCCGACTTTACTTGAGCACATTGTTGTCGTAGTCTTTATAACTTCATGGTCTGATAGAGCTTCCAAGATAACTGTACAGAATATATTATTTGAATCGAAGTGGCTGCATACGAAATAAATATTCAATAGTAGGAGACGAAAATGACTCATACCAGCATTTCATTCGGCATGTATTTTTAAGTTGATAGAAATGTATATAATAATAAATCATCTTTATTCAAGTAGACTGGGCAGACTGTCAGCAATTTGCTGTTTTCAACTCAATAATTCCTATAATGATATCTTTTAATCCGGTACGATTGGGTTTTGAGACATTGAGTCCATTGAATTGAGGAAAGTTTAATAAGATGAATATTGTGATAGGTAATGTGATTATCTGACGCAGATTGCATTTCAATAACCTGATGAAGTGGTTATAAATTAAATAGAAATCAGAGCTAGTCACATCTATGACCTTGCCGTGGTCTGAATAGATACTAAGTCTAAATAATACCTAGAAATTGCATTGCTCGAGTTGATCGTTCATACGTTTTTGAACAGGAATAATGAAAAATCAATATATTTAATTTTCTGGCCTTAGATGTGCTTAGCAGTAGCATATAATTTCTGTTAAAACTTCTGCCATCTTGATGTTTCAGCTAAGTAATAACGAAGGCAAATTTACAACACCATTTAATTATTCACTAATAACACTTCTTTGAAAATTTGATAATCTCTATATTAGCAACTATTTACGAAAAAATTATGCAATTATTATATTGTTTCTAGACAAATTACGTATTTTATGAAACCAACATTTACCAAAAATATAGTTTCGATCTGGGAATGAAAAGTTGCTCAAATTGATACCCAACAACATAAATTTTTGTCGACCTGCATTTGATAAAATGGATCACAGCTTCTATAAATACTAGAAATATGTACAAATTATATAAAAAAATTCTACGTCAGTGCGTAAAGTCATTCACTGTGCGTAAAGTAAATTTTTCATAACATAAAACATTCAAAGTAATAATACAATTGCTACAATTCGGCCATATAATAACTGTCAAAGAAAAAACTCTGCATGATACACTTTCGTAAAGGACTTTTTTGTACTCGCGTGTTTGTTGAACTCGGCTGCGCCTCATTAACCAAACTTCACGCTCATACAAAAAAATCCTACTTTACGAACATGTATCATATATAGCTATTTTGAAAGCTATCATTCAGTTGCGCTAAAAAGTAAAGAATAATTTCTTTAGATGTGCTATGTAGGTTATTCTGTGAGTTACAGATTCAAAAGTGATCAGTTTGATAAAAATTAAATGCAAGAAATTGTATTTGTCAAAATGAGTCGCTTCGGTGCTAATTCAAATGAAATCATGAAACAAAACATTATAATTTTGATAATTATAATTTGTTTATGATTGTGATCAATTATTTTATTTATATATGATAAAGGCACTTGATTCGTGAAATAATCTAGCAAAATACTACCTACTCTGTTCTCAAAATTCGCATAATTCAGTCTCTTGTTTCTCATTCATTTGTGAATAACAAACCGACAGAATTATCAGGGGTAATATGATAAGTGGTATGATTACTGATAATTTTTTGGAATATTAATGAATTGCAATCCCAAATCTGAAAATACAACTCGTCCTGCGGACTCGTTGTATTTTCTCTTATTGAGATTGCCAATGAATTGATATTCCAAAAAATTATAGGTTTTTAATCATACCACGAATTATATTTAGGACGACAATATATCGATTTGAAATAAAGAAAAATCGTGTCTCCTGATAATTGATGCTTTACTTCTAGCCGTATTCAACGGAATACTCTTTTCCACGGCCTCATCTATGATACCAATGGACATTTGTCCCCAACGATCGCTCATATTGATAAATAAAGATAACTAGTCAAAACACATAAATTTTACGTTTATAATTTAAATCATTATTTTCACTTGACAGATAGTAAAACAAAAACTTAGCAGGTTTATCACCGTGAAAATACAGCGACAAGCTATATTTTCACTGTTGTTCCTATTCTATTGGCTGAATTTCAAAATTTTAAATACACTGATTGGTTGTTAAGCAAGGAAATATTTTGTCATCAGTATAATAACACGAGTGATTGAATTTTTTCGATAACCCTATTGATTTATTTCTGAACGAAACTGAATATTTTTTATTGTTGTGGAATTTTTGTGGAAACTTGATCAAAATTCAATTTTTTGTTCTCCTCTGTACATACACTGTTCAGAAATTTGAAATTCTGACAACTCATATGCAATTATTCCGCAATGCACCAATTTTTATGAAGAATAAAATTTTCTTACAAATCGATTACATAAAAAAGTTTCCGAATGGTGCAAACTTTCAAAACTCACTGCAGATGAACTCAACATCATTGGAGTGCTAGACTTTCATTTTGTTTACTTGTTACATCGAAACAACAAACTGACAAAAAACTAGCTTTGTGCAATTTTTCTGGCGCTGCCTCCCGTCCAATCTGGTATTGTCTAGCTATTATATGAATCGTCTAAATCGATGAGTTCATGGTATTAAATTTTGTTCTATATATTCTGTCCATTTTCAAGTCCGGTAACTTTTTTTTATAATTTGATTGAAAGTGAAAGTATTGCTTCTATTATACACTGATTCAGTCTTTTTTCAGTGTTTGGTTTCGATATTCTCATGCTACGGTTGGCACATTTCTACAATAGAAGGGCTCGGCAATTTTGACAACCCACATCCTCTACAGAGCGTTATTACTGCATTCAACGGTTCGCAATGTGGCTACTGTACTCCTGGAATGATTATGAACATGTTCGCATTAGCGGAATCAGATAAACAGCTGACTGAAGCAAAAATTGAGAATTCGTTCAGTGGGAACATTTGTAGATGTACCGGATACAGGTAAATAGAAACCTCTACATTTCAATAGCTCGTCCACCACACGTCCCTGCCAAAAATGTCTCATAGAGACTGGTAAAAAAAAAATTATAAAAGAATTTATGAGATCCAAGTTGGATAGTGAAACCGCAAATCCGTATAGAGCCATATACGATATTCATCAGTATTTGAAAGAAATTACAGATACATATTCCTTTTATTTCTAATGGCATTTCCTAACGTAAATCTATGATATTTGAATGTGTTTTTAGACTTAACTGTTATCCGTTTCTATCAGCGACTCCTGGCATGAATCCTGTATGTTTCTTTGTCGTCATCCAGTTTAAAAATGAATGAATGAATGAGAATATATGAGATTTTTATAGCAGTCACATGATTACTTAAAATTTAAAAAATGATATTCTGCGAGATTGTTCCTGGCACGTTCCATATGAAGATATTAAATCCAATGGATTATTATATGCGCAAATGCACATACAGAAATAATAAAAAGTATTTTTCAACTTCAACTGCTGTGTAAATTTACATATTTTATATTTTTTTTACCGAAAACGAAAAGGAGTTAGAGCAGATCTGTTCCTTGATCCTCGTCCGTATTGTAACAACTCGCATCACATCACACTATGGCTGGCTATTTGCCCATTCTGATCCCGCGCTATAAAATGTGGTCTAGGCAGCTCCACCTTTCGAGTAGAGGTGGAAGCACTCTGGTAGAAGTCTCGAGTTAGAGATACATTCATTTCATACATTTGGACATTTAGAACTTTGTGCTCACGACTGTAAAAGAATCATGCAGTTCATTATAAAAGAAACGAAAATGGTTTATCAGCGAATACATTTTATATACCTAACGCGTCGTTCGGCCATCTGCGATCGCGAGCGGAAAAGTATCACTTTCCGCACTTGTTAGGCAAACTACTATTACCTACGGCCACTGCAGAAAATAGGCAAAAACATGACTCACGGCCTCAGTAAATAGCTCCTTACGCACGGTAAACAAATCGCACAGTTTTCGTAAACAAAACGCACAGTTTGATATATCTCGGAAACGGCTCGATCGATTTGGGAGAAATTTTGTATGTAGATAGAGTTTTAATTTTTGAGTTTATCTATACAGTCCTCTTTCTTGGAAAAATAAGATTTTACTGATAATAATAACAATAATGATAATATTTGGGTCTCGAAAACGGCTTCAACGATTTAGATCTAATTTTGTATTTAGATTAGGTATTGCTACTTAAGTTGATCATATAATTTCCAAAATTACAGTAAAAATCTATTTATATATTTTTAAACGAAAAAAAAAGTTCTACCCCTGGAATTTTGGTAAACAATTATTTTTCGCATTTATCATGGTTCCAACTACTAGCATACCAAGTTTGGTGGTGCTACAATCGATCCTCGTCTCAAAACCCAATCGTACTGGATTAGTATTAATTGTAGAAAACCTCTCACTGGATGAGCGAAACATGTACATCCACATCCTCAAAAAGTTTACTTTTGGGCAGGTATCATCAATAACCATACAGTTGGAATAATAGGAATGCAGTAGAAATAGTGAGTAAAAATGTGTTGTTGCAACAAGATGTGGCACCATCTCATTATGCTGTACCTGTAAGGGACACGTTTCCTAATAGGTTGATCGCAAAAGGTGCTCTGGAGTGGACAACATGGTCGCAGACCTAACGCCGTTGTTTTTTTTTGTGGGGCTATCTCAAGTATGAAGGGTACTTATATCAAATATAGAATACGAACTGAAATGCAAAATACTCAAATTATGGTAAGTATTAGGCAAGAGTGTCACCACAAATAAGGTTCCTGCCAACAACTACGCATGGAAAACATTCAGAACAATTGATAAGATAAAACAAAAAGTAACTTTCAACTTAATTGTTTCAATATCAGAGGTAGAGTTTTAACGAGCTAGTTGATAATTCAGGCAACGAATTTTATAAATTGTTGTTGTCGGTGCATAAAAAGTTGTTAAAAACAAAGAAAGTCCACAGGTTGACAAAGAGGGACTGACTCACTTAAAAAATGCCAAGTTGATGAAACTTGGGGGGGTGGTTCTGTATGGTACTCCATATAGTGCTCCACGTCATTTATCCAACAAAATTTTTCCGTGGAATGTTGGAGAGGGACTGAAAACGCGTTTTTTTAAACTTTTTTAGTTTTTCCCGTATAACTTCTTTCTCTTGTATCCCACGACTTAGAAAATGTCAATGAATTTTGTAGAGTGACAAATTTTCTATAATTTGCATCAAGAAACGTATTTTTTGACTTCATACTCAACAAGATTCAGATCTTCAAAAAAGTTTAAAACTTCCAAATTGGCTGAAAATTGCAATATCAGTTTTATTTGCGTCAATCTCATCCCTCTCCCTTGGACCCCCACCCCGGATTGTGACTAATTTTACCCAGTACGATGGTCATGTTCTACAGATTTAAAATTGTAACACAATTGACCTTTCAATCTTTTGGACCGATATCCTTACTAATTAAATGAAGAAGACACAAAATCAGTTTTTATTAGAATGAACCATTGAATGCTATTCGTGTTCCACCAATGCCAATTTGACATGAATGAACAAAAAACAGGTACAATAAATATGTTATTGTAATAAACGTAAACCTTGGCACCAGGCAATCGGCGGACGGGACATCTTCAACATAAGGTAGTATAGGGTACCTATATACGTGGTCTACGTGAAAAATCATGTGCATGGTTTTTGATGGGTATCCAACTGACATTTCCTTTCAAAGCTGCAAAGCAGCAGCCGAAAGAGCTGAACAAGTATTGACTCTGAAAAAAGGAGGGCCCTGTGAATTATTCAAGAAATAAATTATTTCGTATCGTGCATACTATTGAATTGATTGTACTTGCCTAATTTGAACTGATTATTGTCAAAAATGTCGAAGTCTACTCCAAAAAATCTTGAAAAAAAATTATTTTTTATTATTTTATCTCGAAAAACAAGCCGTTTGGAACATACGTTTATATGAACTTTTCGTCCTAAAAACTTTAAAAGAATCACCATTCGAAGTTTGTGAGACTATTTGCTTCTCAAATTTCTTTCTAATGCGATGCTGGAAAATGTTCGCATTAATATTTTCATTGTAGCTCCTAAACCGTAAAAGTAAATAAAAAACTCAAGAGTACAAAAAGATGTTAAATGAAACAACATTGACTATTCCTGTATGATAATATGTCAGTGACAGCGAAAAAAAAAATCTGAAGGGTTGAACAAGGCTTGACTCTGAAAAAAGGAGGACCCTGTGAATTATTTGAGAAATGAATTATTTTGTATCGTGCGTACTATTGAATGGATTGTACTTGCCTAATTTGAACTGATTATTGTCGAAAGTCGAAGTTAACTCCAAAAAATCTTGAAAAAAATTTATGTTTTTTTTTTGGTACATATGTTTTTATGAACTTTTCGTCCTGAAAACTTTCAAAGAATCACCTCCTGAAGTTTGTCAACGTACTCAATCAACACCCTGTATATATTCTTGATTCGTGGTAATTTTTTGATCATGCTGGTCTCGATATAATTACAAAAGTTTTGAAACTTTATTGCAAATTTTGAAAACATCTATTCACAAATTTGCAACTTGTACACCTGATTCGGAACTCCATTCAATTTTGAGAAATCTAATTAATTTACAAATCAGATTTTTGCAAATTGCACGGAGCTAAAGTGGTTTGGAATCCACTTTTTAACCTGTAGGTCCCGGGTTTCCCTTGCTCGGACAAGCTCTGCTTTTGAGGGGTTTTCTACGAAAACCAGGGAGATTCATAAGAACAAAAAAAAATCCTTTTTTATGGTGCTGTGAATGTGTTTGCTCAGTTTTTCCTCTGTAGCGATGAAAATACTTCAACATAATAGAACAAACAAAAAGAATATGCAGTTACTATGTTTCAATTGCTTAAGTACCACATTACAGTAGTTCATTCGTGTGTGGTGTTGTACTTCGAAACTAAAAATAAACGATGGTGTATGTACCCTGCTAATTAATTCAATGAACAATATGGAAGGACTTTGTCGTGGAAGAATGACTAAAAGAATGTGCCTGAATTAATAACAAAATTCCGAGAAACGGGATCGGTAGCAAATAAAGGACGGTAAATGAGTCAAAAAAATGAAGAACAACATGTCAGAAATGAAGCGAGAAAGTAGGCAATTTTGGGCGATGTTGAGCTTGACAATATGTTGAGTACAAGACAGCTAGTCTTTTTCCGGGTGTCTTACGAACCAGCGTATTTTGAAACTCCACAAATGTAATCCTCACAAAATTTAACTTGAACTGAATGAAGATGATTTTACAATTCCATGAGGTAGCATTCCGGCTACGCCATCGTTCTCAAAAAATCGCGCGTGTTTGAAAGACTTCTTTATCCACTTATTCTTTAATATACTACATTTTTGTTATTTTATTGTATAGTGGCATCGACAGTTGTGGTCACTAGCGCTAATCATTAATTATTTTTGTTATTATTATACCTTCTATATTCGTATTTCATTTTTGTAACTCTTCCAAAATTTGTCTCAAATCATAACCAATGATTCCTCTACTCGTTATTCATAATATCAATATCCTCCTTGCCCAATCAACGTTTCACAGAAAATGGACATGAAAACACAAATTCACCATCAATTTTCTTCATAGGTCCATCTTGGCAGCTTTCAGGTCAACGGTGCTAGAGCCCACCGAAGAACAGATTTATCCTGATATCGAAGACATATCGAATTGTACACGATCACAATGTTCAATACGCACAGGCTCAGACTTTCCTGTTTATTACAAACCGGAAATATGCTGGATCAGAGTTTATAAATACATCGACTTGCTGCAAATTCTGAATTGTTTCCAGAACGAAAACAGGACATATATGTTAGTTGCTGGAAATACTGCACGAGGTAATGAACTTTTCTGTATTTCATTTAATGTGTGGTGTCAGAAAGTACCCTGTACTGTGTAACGGTTCAGTTCAGAAGCATTGCATCTCTCCCTGATTAGTTTGTTCCTCGAACAATCTTCGAGTTGAAGCTCCGCAGTTATTCTAAAACACCTACCCAGCCAACCCTGTATATCCTATATGTGGTAATATATTCAGTCACACTTCGCCACATTGTTGGTTGCCTAAAGTCAACTCCTCCAAATATCAGTAAATTGCCTTTTTTTAAATGACTGATGAAGAAAACTCAAGTTGCACCCCTCCTGAATTGAGAGTAATTGCTCAAACGGCTGTGAATGATTTTTTACCCAAAATATCTCGTTTCACAAATTTCACAATTTCGAAGTAAAGTTTATTCTTCTTTTTTGTTTAATACCTGAAAGCTCCATCCCTCTTGTCTGACGTTCATCTGACAGTTGATGTTACCAATCTCAAAAGAATTTAGAAAGTGTATCGAAATAGAAGCCATTTCGATACGCATTTCGGTTTCATAATGACTTTATTTTAGACTCCAAATAGAAAAAATATCTTTTGAACGCACGCCGTCTCTACGACTATCAGTCTGCCGTGCTGGTGGAACTTTTTCATCATGCAACAGTTCTTATGGAAAATGGGTCCCAGTCAAATTGGCTGAAAATTTAGAATAATGTAGTTCATGATGCCTTGATCGAATATTCCCATAGGCACCACGAGATCTGATGCTACTTGCTATTAGAGGCGATATGACCACAAAGCGAGTGTCAAACGAACAACATTTGAATTTGTGAATAAATAAATACCTTCCTGTGATTTTAGCTAGACAATTCAATGGTCTTAAAAATGAATACTTGTGACAAATTCGTCCTTATTTCTGTTTTTAGGTGTGTATAAATCAGATCCAGAACCATCAGTCTATGTAGATATACAGAATGTGGCTGAATTGGTACAGTATAAGCTTCTGGAAAAATCTGGGTTGATTTTGGGTGGCAATATATCTCTAACAGCTGCACTGAAACTTTTTACAGAAATATCAGATACAAATCCAGAATTTGCATACTTGAAGAAAGTTTCTCATCATATTGATTTGATTGCCAATACACCCGTTCGAAACGTAAGTCAAACATAATACTGGCAATAAGATAAGATACTTCTAAGCTATTATTTTCTAGATTGGTACGCTTGCTGGGAATCTAATGATCAAGCATAGACATAACGACTTTTCATCGGATGTATTTTTGATTTTGGAAACTGTTCGAGCCGTTTTGACAATAGGTAATTGGAATTTTGTAAATTTGAAATATGGGTTGTGATTTTTCTGGTAACTATTAGGGCGAGTTTTTAAATTCATCGATGGATAATGCGCATTCGTGCTGTCATTGCCATTTTACATTAGTTAAATAAGGATGCAATGCTCATCGATGGATCCATCTATGAATTTAAAAACTTGCCCTTATCATACATATATTTAGGAGTCAGATCAAAGCTGAATCACGGATTACACAGGTGTGTACGTTACCATTATATCTTCTGTATTTTTTTTGTATTGACGTTGTAATTTTGGAGCTGTTATCTCCTTGTTAACTGTGGGCAATAAAATAACTTTGAACTGAACTATGATTAATTATATTCAAAACTATTGGTAAATATAAGTTAAAAAACTATGACGTGAATCAAAACATTGTCCACCATCTCCGTCAACTCCACGACGTGCGCTAGAGTGAGTGCGCGTCACACCTTCCAGTGGTGGCGTGTATAAATTTATAGCAGACGACAGAACCGAACATCGTAATAAATTACGGTAAACATGGATTCGTCATTAAGGGTATGGTCCGTATATATTCTTGGTTGCTCTGGTCAGTAATTTGGCGGTCCGTATATACCAAATTCCTGAAAATTCTGTGACTATTTCTTGAAACTTCGGTGATTGATCTGTCACCAGAGCAACCGTACTTTTTCCTCAATAACTCGGGAACCGCTTGTCATTCGTCAACTTGAATCATTCTATTGAGTGCCATATTTGAAACTTTGGATAGAAAAATCTAATATTTATATCAAAAAAGGTATTTGGTTTAATTGTTTTTTGAAGAAAAAATTTATTTATGATTTTTGACTAAAGACAAGTGACAAGGGGTCCGAATATGTGAAATATTCGGTGATATACGGACCACACCCTAAATTTTATTCTATTTCAATGTTTTGTTTCCTCGACTCTTCCTAAATTGTACCAATTCAACAATGACCAGCATACTTACTATTATTATTTATTTTCACTATTTGTAGGTGAATTCGCACAAAGGGTAGGATAATAACGATAACTGAAAATAAATTTATAATTGCAAATCGTCCTAAGGTACAACCTTGTAACAGTGCCAATTTTATGTTGGGACAACAGATAAATGAATAAAAAACTGCCAACATTTTTGGAATATATACATTAATACATATCAGTGAGAGGAAATCTCCTGGAAAGAATAACTTTTCTTCACAACCGTTACACGCTCTTGATATTGAAAAAATATTCTACAACACTTGCTCTTATGCATTTTGCGTGTATTTCATTCAAATCACTTATACATAAATAAGTCACATTTTTCAATTTTCATGGAGAATGTTCCCCTTTTCAACATGAATACCTCTCAAGAGGTTATCTTGAACGATGGAAAATAGCGACTAATGTTTGTCCTATTCACATTTTCGAACTAAAATTATTCTGACATTGTTGTAACAATAATTACGTTTGCTTTTTTGGAATCCACTTTTACGTAACTGTAGGTCCCTGATCTCTGCTCGCACAAGTTCTGCTTTCGAGGGGTTTTATTTACAAATTTTACCTTTTTTTTTTTCATTTTCCACATATTGTGGATTTAGCAATTTTGTCCCAAGGTACAACACTGTCCCCTACTTGTTTCAAGTTTCAATACAGTTCCAGTGGTTGTAAAATAGTCGAAAACAATCCTTAGAAATTACTATAACTCTTTATGGAAATCAACTACTTTTCTGGCTGATACTTCGCCGTATATTATACTATATCTATCAGACATATATACGAAGATCCCTACTTTGAAGAAATAACTTTTCAAGAGTTTTCTGGGAGAAACAGCAAGACTGCAGGGTAAGTTCCTCATCAGTGTAGCGTAGGTTATCACCCAACAATTATATGCACTGTTTACACGTGGGATCCAAACTTTTTTTATATACTGAGTTGAAAATTATTAAAGTGGATTGAGTAAAACAATTAGATAAGATCATTCCAGAAAAAAAATCAATAAAATCCATAGAAGGATGACCATTTACACCTGCTGCGAACTTATTGATTTTTCAATTTATTTTTATTTTCAGTTGACACCATTGATTCAGAGACACTTGTTACGCCTTCAGAATTTTTAGCGATGAATATGGATTACAAGATAATAAAGAAAATAACATTACCTCCTCTTGGCGGAACATATTATTATGAATATTTTGATAGTTTCAAGGTGAGTTTTCAAGGCAAAATTTATTGGTTGTGGACATGTAAAATATTGAGTGATAAAAGTCATTACTTCATTACATATTCTTAGAAGTAAAAAAAGAATGATTGGGAAGCAGGTGATCTCTGGAATGTTTGTTTATCCAAACTGAAATTTGAAATACCGTTCTCAAAAAAAAAAAAAAAAGATTACCGATTTGTGACAAACCTGAAAATAGATGATATCAAAGTTGAAATTAACTTTTCGAAGAAAAAATTATTTTATTTGAATGCGCTAGTGAAAGAAACCCATAATTTTCTCACATTAAGTATGGAATTTTATATAATATAACTAGCGGTTACGACAGACGTTTTAAAATAGGCCCAATATGAACTGGGAAGGAATGTTATATCAGATATGACCTACTGAATCTTTGAGCAAACTCTGCTTGATGTCAAGCTAATTCAATAGAAAAGCGTAAAAAATTGATGAAATTATCAAATATCATTATTTCGCCATCGAATATCAAATACTACCGACACCCGCTAGATATATATGATGATTGCTGAAGGATTTTTCTTTGAAAAACCGTTTAGTTCATGAATTTTCGTCCGAAAACAAGGGAGATACAGAGATTTTAGTCGAGCGTCGGGGTAAATCTTATAGTATCCCGAGTTGTTCGCACGGGAATCTCATAATATCATTAAAGCTCATTATCTCTCAAATGAAGCAATTTTAGAAAAACCATATGATACCCTTTTCTATGGAGAATTTAATGTTCTACAAGTTTGTATTCATACATTACATCGAAAATTCCAAACCCTTCCAAGTTAGTGATTTTCCGAGCTTTCCCGAGAATTTTCCCCACTTTCCATAGGTGTCTTTTTCGTAAAGTACTCCTCAAGAACTACTTGTGTGCCAAAAATAATGTATATTGGATTTTGTGTCAGGTTAAGTTAAAACCCCTGGATCTTGTGAAAATTCTTGTGATTTATTGATACATTATGTTCCATATAAACAACCTATTTTCTTAATCGCTCCAATTTCGGAAACACCCTGTATACAGGTCAAGCTGCAACAATTATTTGACAATTAGATGTGTTCCGATTCAATTTTCGTGATTTTATGCAACTTTTTTCCAAAATTGAGGGACCCGCCCGTCTACCGAAACTTTTTTGTTTAGATTGTCCTTGTCCGAATCAGTCAGAAAATATTCCAAATTTCTACTAGTTTTCTATCTAGCCTTCAGGGGACAGGGTGATAGATTATTCGACTACCTATTAGATATTTTTCACTATTTTTACGGATTTTCTTCCAAACCATTTTATTTTTGTGGAGGAGGTGGACCGAGGCCCCCGGACAACATTTTTTTCCCTCATAATTTTTCATGTCTGGAACCTTTGAGATTTTTCCAAATTCCTACATTTTCTTCATCTAGCCTTCAATGGGGGCCGGGAAAGTGAAACTTTTTGGAAAAGAATGAATCAACGGTTAGACATTTTTCACTATTTTAACTGATCTTTCCGATTTCAATTACCCGAACTTTCACAACTTTTTTCGAGAAGGAGGAAGGGTACGGAACCCCCGATCAATATTTTTTTTGTTGTAATTTTTCTCGTTGGAACAAAGTTATTCGTTTCTGAGATACAGAGTGTCATAGTTGAATAATTATTTTTGTTTTTTGTGAATTAATTTCAAAATAATTGTGATATTCGATTGAAGTTTAGTATTTGGGAGTATTTTTCAATGACAAGATTATATTCTAGTTAGATTGTCTCTTTTGTGGGGGCGGCGCCCCATACATTTCTTTTCAGTCATTTGGAATCTCATAACTTTTTTTGTACGTGCCAGTATCACGTTTACTTGTAAAAAAAATTCTGAAATTTTTGTATAAAAAAGATGTCTTGGTAGTGGTCGCTACGAGCAACCTTTTCCTAGATATTTCGATGCATTTTTCTTCTTTCATTCAATGATCAATCGTCTTCTACATTCAACACTTGAGTGTAGTCAAAAAATTATTCTCTATTTTTTACATAGTTTCAATGATTTTCTGATTTAAATAAATAACAATTAAGTGGGTCCATGATACGACGAGCCGACTCATGCATAATGCTGCAAGGTGGCCATTTTGAACAATTACTCTAATTAGTACCCCCAACTAACTGTTTAAGTATTAAATAGATCTTAATTATTGTTATTTCTATTAGTATTAAATTGTAAACACATCCGATTCCCATTTGAAAATAAAATAAAAAAAAATGATTCCCTTAAGTGATTGAATTTTAACATATTGTTATTCAAAATCACTTGCATCGTTCATTTCGAATCCCATAATAACTCGAAAACAGTTGCTCGCAGTGACCTGTACCAAGAACATCTTGTTCACACAGAAATGTTCGAAAAATCTATTTTTCCACAAGAAAACGTGATGCAGGTGCGTCCAAAAATGTTATGACGAAAATAATTAGAATCATATTGCAATAAATTAATAAACTGATAGATTAAAATCAATTATCTACATTTAAGTATTTTGTTTCATAGGTCATGCCAAGGGCCCAGAATGCTTCAGCGTTGGTGAACGCGGGATTTTTGCTACAAATGACTGAAGAGTATGAAGTAATCAAAGCCTGTATCGTCTATGGTGGTATAAGTGCCGATTTCATACATGCAACAAAAACTGAAACTTATCTAACCGGCAAAATATTATTTAAGGACGCAGTTCTTCAAACCGCTTTCGCCACTCTGGACCGAGAGATCGTTCCAGACTACACACCACTCAGTTCACAACCAGATTTTAGGAAAAAATTGGCTATATCTTTGTTTTATAAGGTGAGTATTTTGCTTGACTGTTTTCAATTCAATTCGAAGAAAAGTCAGTAACGAATTTTTTATTTTCCTCAGTTTGTTTTCAGAACCCACATTTCACATCGAGATATCTACTCACCCCATGTTGCGCGCCAATACTTTTGCTACCTTTTCTACAATCGAATTCAACCCGAGAATACAGCGTGGGTGTCTTGTGACTATGAATTTAAAATGGGAAACCAACTGGCAATGTTACCAGACTGACGCTTTCATCATTTTGGTGGAAATTGAGTTTATCTTTAATGAACTCATGCTTCTGTTGTCTGGCCTCTCCATAAGACCTTCATTGTGTTCTCGGGTAGAATTTTTCAGTAGAGATTTTCAACTTTTTGATCGATAAGTAGGCTATAATGGACGAATTGTCTTTTTCTCTCTCAAATGCCGGTCATAAGATTTTGCACACTTTCAGGCCTATAAAAAAGAAACATTTTCCCAAAATTTCAACTTCCAAACCATCCCGGACATCTTCAAATAAGTTCTTCAACAGCAGAGTTGTGAAGGCAAAATAATGGAAAATTTTAGTTCTGACCATTAGTTCTTGATTTATTTCAAAAAAAATATTGCCCCTTTGCATTTTTTGAAAATAATTGATAAAAACATATTAAAGAAGATAACTTATTCTAGATTGAAAAAAAAATTACTACTACATTACTCATTTCCAAGCATTTGAAAAAATTTAAATATTTTTTCAGGAATAGTCCAAATTTCCCTATCAAAGGTATACCCTCCTTTACTATGTTATGATAAGATAAGAACTACATATTCTACAAAATGATGAAAAATGAATAGCTCACTTTAAAAATTAAATTACACTTTGAAAAACCAAAAACAGAAAAAAACATTCTTTTTCACTTGTAGCATAGTATAAAAATTAAAAAATATTTTTCAATGTAATTACTCAAATGTAAAAAGCGTACCCCCCTGACCTCCCTCGAAGGCTAGATAGAGAACGTGAGGAAATTCGAAAAAATCTCCAAGGTTTCAAACATAGAAAACTACGACTGAAAAAAATTTGCCTGGGAGGCTCAAACCCCCCTCTTTCAAAAGTAATGAAAACTCGTAAAATTAAAATCGGTAAAATCAGTAAAAATAGTGAAAAACATCGGATAGATAGTCAAACAATTGAATTTTACAAAATTCTGCCACTTAGTCCCCCTGAAGGCTAGATAGAAAATGTGTAGAAATTTGGAAAATTTGGAAAATCTTCTGATTGTATCGGTCGGAGGCTCAAACCTACTTCTTTCAGAAAAAAATAGCGAAAACTCGAAAACGAAAATAAAATCGAAAAAAATCTGTAATAATTGACCTTGACCTGTATAAATCCAGTAAAGTGGGGTATATGTCGAGAAACTGTGGACCTATGAAACAGATGAATAAACAAATTAGGTATATTGCCAAGAAGTACAAAATGAAATGAACGTAAAAAAATTAAAGAAAAGCTTTCATCTGAATGCACTGAAAAATACGAAAATGAACTCTGAAGTGACTCAGTCCTATCATTTTGTTACATTATAAAGTATTATATGATATTTAATAATAGAAATATATAGGTACTTCTCGCGACAAGCCTTTACATTATATTAGTTATTTATGATACAAGTGTTAAAGTGGCATTTTATTTTTTGAGTGGGGAATATTGCGAAACGAGCGTTAGCGAGTGGAGCAACCCCACGAGCAAAATAAAATCACTTTTAACAAATGTATCATACAATTTTTTTTTTGTACAACAGTTACAGCTGGTAAAAAAAAAAACAAAAAAAAAATAAGATCTATAAGGATTCCAACATACGATCTTTGGGTTACAAGGCCGACTGGCAGATGCTATAAATATAATAAACCCCAACGCACTTTATTTATGAATGTCAGTATTTGTCAGTGATGAAGGACCTTCTACAGTTAGACTGAATACTACTTCGTTTGTAACTTTAAAAGGAAATAGTATTACCAATTGCACAAACGGCCAAATACATGTGCGAACTTTTATAAATGATTCCTATTGAGTAGGTGTTCTGATTGAATTATCTAATTGAAGTGTTTCTATTAGGGAGATCTATACTACTGGTTAATAATTTTGTACAAAAAAAAATTATGATGTAACGAAATGATAGGTTCGATTCACTTAAAACTTTATTTTCTCGTTTTTTAATGCTTTTGAATGAAAGCTTTACTTTTTTACATTTATTTTTTCACATATCTACTTCACTACATACGGAAGATTCGGAGGAGGTTCCATGCATTTTTGAAATACTTTAATTATTTCCATTATTTTCATTGATATTACTCCGGGATTACTCTTGTGTCCGATATTTCAAGATTTGAAGCAGTATGATACTGAGCCCGCTGAAATGCTGTGTTTTGATGTTATTATTATTTTTAATTTTTTTGTTTTCATCTCAGTATATCTTGAGAATAGCTCCTGATACTCTCATTTCTGCAAGAAACATCAGTGGAAGAAATGCATTGCGACGTCCTTTATCTACTGGTATCCAAAGCTACGAGACCCAGAAAAACACGTATCCTGTATCAAAACCAGTATCAAAGATAGAATCGGTTTACCAAACCACCGGTGAGTAGTTAGTATCAGTGTGATCGTGTGAGGTCACTATTAGGCGAAAATATAACCTGCATAAAGTAGTTTGAAATAGAACATTTTTCAAAATAGCATAGAGTGAAGGTTTTCAAGGTCGGAAGTATTGATAATAATTTTTACCTGTTCAATTGTTGTGATATGAATTTTTCTGTTTGTGGCATTATTTGGGTTCTGGTTTCAGGTAGTTTTATGTTTGCGTTTTTCAGCACTGGATATACCAGGTTTTGTCTAGTTTCAGAGATTCCTCATTTCTATTAATGTCATTTCTGTGTTTATATGTTTCGATCAATGCCCTATTGAACCGAGATGGCGAGGTGGAGAGAGCCCTTTCGTGTTTTGAAACTGAATATCATGGGTGCCCTCCCCGTAGGTGTAAAACGCAATGACGGACTTGTTGTTTTGAGCCAGTCTGCATTGTCTATGGTGTAGAGACTTTGAGAGAGCCTGGCTTTCACACTGCGGACACTGGTACCAATGTTTACAGATTCACACGACCAATGAATTTAATATACTCCAAAGGTAGCCAGGTGGTCCAGTGACTAAAGATGGATTCGGCACCATTCTGACCGTCTACGTGGTTTTGCTATGTAGGTAATACGTTTTATCGTATGGCCACATGGGAGGTTGGCTCTAGAAGGGACATCTGCCTTACCTAGATATCTTAGGGATCAGAAAACCTGAAGGGACTTCAATGCACACGGACAGATATCTGCCCAAAAACTCCAAGCAAACGATTCATTTACGGCATCTCAATCTTACGTTGCAAGCTAATGGCTACTCCCGCTCGGCAAGTTTACAGACGTGGTTGATCACTATTCATGTTTGAATTGTTTGTTGGTAACATTCGCTAAGTTGGTAGTAGTAGTATGTTGACATGACAATTGATAGAGGGCTCCATGCTCAGATCAATAATATAAACATGTTTATATTATTGATCTGAGGCTCCATGCTTTTAATAGAGATGATGTTCAGACGTTCAGTTTTGTTTTGGTTACGTTTTTCTCACGAGAGTACGTGTATTATTAAAAACGTTTAATATTACATCCAGCATTTTATTCTAACTGGCAATTCACTATTTCCACCCCAAAAGGTTATGGGCCCAGGAACGGACTGCTGAAAAAAAAAGAACGTGTGTCGTTTTTCGAAGCTATGTTTATTTTGACGGCTGCGATGAACTTAAACCAGATCGCGCTAATTGAAAATTGTGAAACGAGCAGATAAATTGTTGACAAGCTTGACACGATTTACTTGCAGAGAAGTGAAACCAACAAAATGATTGTACGCGAGCGGTTCTACCAGTACAGAATATATCCAACATACTCTATAGCACAGCACATCTCTAAGCTAGAGATTTCAGCTAAACATGTGGGAGAATGTGGAGAGAAGAGCAGTGATGCAGCAGTCATGATGAAAATCATAAGTACTTTGCCTATGGAGTATAGAAGTTTCCACACAGTATATGAAGAGACTGAATCAGCTATGGCAGCTGTATCCTTGAAAAGGCAAGACAAAAATAAGAAAAAGGTGTTATTTGTTTCAACTGCAGAAAAAGAGACCATTTTACTGGGTTTTGCAAATAAAAAAAAGGACAAGCAGAAGAATGAAAAAGATAATTGGAGAAAAAAGAATTGAGACAAAGACAGAGATGGTAATAATAGCACAGAAAATAATAGATCAGCCTATACAAGAATACAGGAGGAATAAAGGCATTGTTAAGATACAAAAGTTGCTCAACGGTGAATGGCATAATGCAACGATGTGCTCTTCGTTCTAGATTTGAAGAAAAACCTTTTTTCTGAAGGTGTTATCACTGGCAAAGGCCTGAAAATAGGATAGTACTGCTGAAATTCTGGACAAAAGTTAGAGTATCCATACCATATCCGATGAATTAACGCTTAGTTTTCTAAAACATTGCAGAAGAGTACATCATCTGTCTCTGTTTTATAGATATTTTCATGGACGATGCTCTTCTGAAATATCAATCGTTCCACCGTTAACGATCCTATCGAGACTGACCCGACGAGCTCAGTCCTCACATCCATATGCCGTCACTTCACAGGCATGCTGAACATCTCTTTCCCAGTGCTCGTTCTTCCACCGAACGGCAAATCTTTGGAACTCGCTGCCTTGGAAGGTGTTCCCTGAGGCATACAGCCTTCAGAAATTCAAGAAGTACACCAATTATTACGCACTTTTGCTCTGCCCTCATGATGTTCTCTGAACAATACAGGATTTCCCTTTTCGTGGTAACAAGAACTTAAAAAAGGAAAGCCATAAGTTCTTTATTATACAAATTGATGCCCAGCCTTATACGAATCCGAAGAATTTAAAAGTAAATGCAATTTAGTACTGACATCAGTTCTTAAGTTGGCTTTTCTCAGAAATGTTAAACAAAAAAATGGTATGATCATTCAAATCCTAAACTACCATTACTCTTTCTATTGAAATTATTCAACTGGACTGGAATTTTTAGGGAATGTAGAAAGATTTCTGATTATTGATATTTCACTGCATAATTAACAATAAATTACACTAAATCACATAATACACCACACTCTTTTCTAAGCATTTTTTTCTTCAATTCCAGGTGAGTTAGAATATCTCACCGACTTGGCAGATTTTCCAGAACAGCTCCATGCAGCATTTGTTTTATCCAAAGCAACTCCAAATTCTAAAATCGTGAACATTGATACAAGATTCGCTCTGGTGAGTATGATTAAAATATGAACAAAATAATCTTTCATAGTTAATCACGAAAATCATGAGCCATTTTGAAGCTGCCATCTCTAATTTTTGAATTTTCATAAAAAACCTGATTATTATCAGACTCAGAAAACCCCTATATGTATAAATAAAAAAAAAAGTCGAAATATATCACAAGAGGCCATTTTGCAGCCGCCATCTTAAATTCTTTTTTATGAAAAACGTGATCCTCGACCCCAAGAACCCTTTTTTATCAATTTTGGATGAAATCAGATCCCAATAAAAAACTTATCCGCTATCTTGAATTCTAAAATTAAACCTGATCTCCGACTTCAACCAATACCAATATTGAATGGAATCGGTCCGTAAGTCACAAAACTCATTCGCCATTCGCAGGCGCGCGTTCAACAACTCATCAAAGTTTTATCATACTCGGATGACTGGTAGAGGAAGAAATGGAACTCGAACAAACAAACGAATATTCAATTTTATACAACATTGAAAACATCAAAGAATAGTAATTTATGTATCAAGTGAGTAAAGTGATACTTTTTTCCTACAGGTGCGGCAATTCCTACAAGTAAAAAAAACACTTTACTCACGAGTTTCATACAGTATTTTCTCGTATTTCTTTTATGGTTAAGTTGAACCTTGCTTCGGTTGTATCTCCAGATACTAGTAATCTATTTCCGTCAGATTAAAACAAGAAGATATCTCCATATAAAAATTTAAACAACACACAATTATATCGATTAGATCAAAAAACAATTCTCATAGGGTTCCTACTCGTCTTTGAATTCCTTCAAACAGCAAATCCAAATTAGTTTCGTCTAGGAAAACCCTAATTTTCACACGGTAACCGCAATTTACGACGCGCGAAAATTTGTATACCTAAGATCATTAGCCACAGCACTAATAAAGAAATATCATACACGGATCTAATTTTCCATCACAGATTTTAGTATCAATTTTGATTATTATTGCCAAAAGTATGAACGAATAAATTAAATGATTAATCCTGACCTCCGCCTACACTTTTCGTTCGAGTCCTCTATCTACCAAAGTTTATTTTCGATAATCTCGTATTCCTTCTTTCAATAGGGTCTAAATTTTCCGTTTTTTTCCAACGCTGATTTTTGATATTCAGTATTTAATTTTGGTGGCTTGTTTAACGACGGGAGGCTGCTGTGTTATCTAAGAGTGTGCCTAAAAGAAATATAATCATTCAAACTAGTAGATCACTTTTCAGCTTCCATCTTAGTTCACAGAGGCAAAACAGCTTTCATCTCTTCGTGTGCAGAGTCATGAGATCATTTGACTATTTCAAAAATTAATTCACTCGTACACTAGTGCGTTCAGAACCGTCTTTGAAATTCTTTTTTTCAATACCGATTGTTACAAGAAGTCTTCGAGAGACTTGTGCGAGCTAGGGAAGACTAGGACCTTACCTTTCAACGTGTGATTCCAAACACGCTTGGGAATTAAACTTTTGAAGTCAGTCACCCATGCAAGAGGTTTTTGCTTGACTTCAGCTATCGACAGTACCCGACCACAGTACAGTATAGTTGTCTTTTTGAAAACTGATCGATATTGCCGAGATTAAAATCTAAACTGAAATGATTGGATTCAAGTGCACGATGAGCATGCATGAGTTCCTACCTTTTAGTGGGTACCGGAGAACCGGAGTTACCTTAGGAATATTTACAGGTTACAGACAAGTAAGTGAAGGATGAATTATAGCAGTATGAATCTCGGCACGTTGACATCATGTTTATAAAGTTGAAGAAAAAATTTTTTCCGAATAATCTGAACTTTTGACTTGAAGTTAAAACAAATGTTTTCTCAGAAAATAAAAGGGCTATTGAAAAACAGATTGGGTGAGATAATGCTTTATATTTCCAGGAAATACTCGTAAAAATGCGATGAGGCATATCAACCATCGTGGAGAAGACGTGACAATACTTTTTTAGGTTTCATGAACATTATGAAAATGGTAGATACAAATACTCAGTATAATAAGTAATATAATTGTGTTACAATTGTGTCAGTGATATTTCTTTCCAGAGTTGGGATAGGGATCAGTATGATGTTTGAGACAAATAGTTATATTCATACCTGTCAGTCATTGGCGTTTATTTAAAGTTCACAAAAATGATAACTAATATGTACAATGAAGAAGTGATTGAGCGTGTGATATTAAAATATGGGGAGAAATTAGCGACGTACAGACAGATTTTTGAATTCCAGGAAAAAGATTGCGCTACAGTGCTCTACCAACTTATTAGTTTCTTGATGATCACTGAAAACGAATGAGTTTCCACCCACCCTATAACTCACCAACACCTCACAAACACCGTAGTTTGTTGGTGACACTACTAACATTAAAATTTAAGGAAAAAGCGGTATGCCGATATGCAGTCGAATGCATGTCTTCTTGGTAGCTCAGCTGGTAGAGCACTGTATCGGCCATCCAGAGGTCGTGGAACTGTATGTCGCTAATTTCTCTCAAACTAATATGTACGTTACCTCAATTAGTTTGCTCCCAGTTTCATTTGTAAGTTAGTAATTCAGATAAAGTTTTTTTACAATTAGTCACTAAAGAATGCTATGTTTAATTTTTTTCAATTTTAGAACATGTGTGGTGTCGTTGCATTCTATGACATAAAGGACATTCCAGGAAAAAACACCTTCACTCCTCTGGAATCATCAGTTTTAGCGACACATCCCGTGGAAGAAGAACTGTTTTGTAACAATACAGTCAAATATTATTCTCAGCCGGTGGGTGTTATAGTAGCAACTTCTAGAGAAATAGCTGAAAGAGCTGCGGATCTGGTTTTAGTAACATATGAGAAAGGGGTAGAAAAACCGTACTTCAATATAAGGCAAGTCTTGGAAGATAATGCAACAGATAGAATAACGCAAGATATAATTCAGAAACCTGAAAAAACAGGTAATTATTCTACATCGTTAAAACGTATACATGCTTAACACGTTCAGCGCCAAGCCCTAAGGCCAAACTTTCGTGATTTTTATAAATTCAGGTTTTTTGTAATTTTCAGTGTTTGAGGTATTTTTAGTGTAATACAATTATTTTCAGCTTTTTAATAACTATTCTAGTTTTTTCCGTGTGTATCTTTTTCCATACACTGCGAAAAAGTTTCAGATACAGTGTTCCATTTCCCAGGCCAGGTGTGTATCAAAATATACAAGCTTCTTATCAACATGTTTAGTTCCATTTGCTCCAACTTGTTTCTTATGAATAGATAACTCGTGCACATGTATTTATACTTACAAACAAACATATAACGAAATAAACCAAACACAGTACATATATAAAAAAAATGTTGCTACAATATATTTGTATCAATCAATAGGTGCTTCTTAAGTTTAACTTTAATATATAATATGCTAAATAATATGAAAATATCACACAAAACTTTCATCCAACCCAAACCCCAATATAAAAGGAAATTCTAGGAGGCTAGAGCTTATGATTACCCATATAAAATGTGCATAAAGTGTGTGCATTAAAGATACACACGGTCAAAACTGAATTTTAGTTTTCTTTTTTAAATACACAATTTTTTAACTGTGTGTATCGAAAAAGATGCACTGGCACTGAACGTGTTAAGAAGTTTGAACTGATAATTATTCATTGTAGAATACTGATATTCACGTTATTAATCTGGTGAATGTTGATTTGTGAGCTTCTAGTCATGAATTATTTTATTTGAAATATATAGTCGTGGTCATCAGAATTATTATCATCTCGAGATTTTTAGCCATTCGGAATTATTGTAGGAAAATTCCACACATTCAAAAGTGTAGAAAACATCAATATACTAACATAGTTGAGCTTTCTATAATGTTTTTTTATACTTCAGGGAATGATATAATTCACACTGTCAAAGGAAAGTTTGATGTCAACTGGCAGTACCATTTCCACACTGAAACTCAATATTGTAACGCCATCTACAAGGAAGATACACTAGACTTGTATGCTACTACTCAATGGATGGATTTGTCCCAAAATGCAGCTGCAGCAATTCTGAATATTCCAGCTAATAGGTAACTTTGGCGCGACTTGTGATTGTTTGCCCATTCCATTTTCCAATTTTAAAATAGAAAAGCAACCGAATCGAAGTGTCTATGTAGAATTTTCTATCTGAATTCATGGACCGATGCACACTAATCGGTCTCATATTGTCACAGGATTTTCGTTTTACGTCGACAACAAAACTGGAAGTAATCGCAACTTTACGTTTGGTTATGAGGTTTTATTGCACTAGTGAATATTCCGAATATGTCGTGGTAATACGGAGGTAATATTAACTATTAAGTATTTAATAATCATAGAGGTAGATGAAGAATGTTTCCCAATTCTTATGGTATCTTCAACACACTGGGCTACCCATACACTACATGCAGAGCATGTCATGGGACACCTGAAACCATAATGCATTTCCTGGCAGCTTGCCCATTTTATGCGGTTTTGGCCTATTTCCTCATACACAACGCGGCGTTATTAGTGCTATAATACCATTTACGACATTCATAAGGTATAGACGAGACACCGGTGATACCTTATGCTCCGGAAGATTTTGAGTCCGTTGTAGAGAGTGCTAAATCTTTTGGAACTACCCATTCCCCACTGCCAGTCAAATACAAGCCAATAAGCCTGATCTCGATTATAAAAGTTAGACGATTTTGTCCTCGAGTTTTTGGCTCTTGTTGGAACGAACATCGTGCCAAAAAAGGCTAGGAGAAACGGAATCAATATGGAGATTCAATATTTAAACTCTGCAAGCTTCACCCAAATCATTCTGTTGAAAGGGTAATTCTGATGATCGGAGTTGTTGGTGAAATGATGGATAAACTGATCTCGAATATGAAAATCCTAACTGCTTGCCGGACGAATGCAGAAGGCCATTATTCTGGGTTCACTTCATCTGCTCAGGGCACATGATTCTCGGACCCAGTAATTACTTACTCCACGGACTTGGGGCGTGGTTATTTGGGTAAATAATCCAACGCGTCCGTAGAAATATCCGATCCTGCAAACAGAGCCTGACTGAGATATTCCTAACGATATATACAGAGTGAGTCAGAATAAGACCTTTCTCACCTCATTTCGAAGTGAAAAGTTTATTTAAGGTTTTCCCTAAAATGCATTCTCTCTGAGATATAGTGTGTCGAAAGTACGAAAAAAAATTCAGATTTGATTTTTCTGAAGGAAAAAGTTTCATACTTGGTACACTCATCAAGGTTTATCATAGTGATGATTCGAATTTATAGTTTTCGAATTTCGTTAACCAGTGGCCTAGTTACGATGGTATGTGATCATATTTTCCTTCATATTTTCTTCTCAGGAAAGCTGCATCTTCCGGTTGTCGTAAGACCAAAGTTCCATTATGGGCCTGCTGTATGGCGGCGGCCAGGCGCATAGAGCAGCACAATAGGCCGAAAGCTTGGTAAAATCCAAAGGCTGGCCTGTTTAGTAATAACGGGTGCGATGAGAACGACCCCACCGTAGTCTTGGAGGTACTACTGATGCTACCGCCGCTTCCAGTATGGATCAAGAAGGGTCATTGGCAGCCCATTTGAGGCTACGAGACTCTGAGGTTTGTGAGAACGAAGGAGTGATAGCAGGTCATGCCGAAATCGTGAAATGGCCGGAGTAGGAGATACCTTTTTTTTGCCTTCCGAATGGAAAGAGCACAGAAAATAGACTGCGATAAAATAGGGAGTTTGCACTCATTTTTCTGAGCAGAGAACAATGGTAAGAAAATGTAAAATGTAGTTGTTTCACCCAGGAAGCCTAAATGTTATAAGAAAAGTTCGTGTCTGACTGACCAACAGGTTTCGTGGTTACTTGCATTTCGTACTTCCATCGTCTTAATGGTTGAGAGATTTCTACTTTTCTCAATTTTTCTCCACGTTTCAACTGCTCGAATCTGCAATCAGGTGAATACTGAAGACACCTGAAGACGATTGCAGATTCAAGCAATTGAAATTTAAAGAAATAGAAATCTTTCAACGATTAAGACGATGGGAGTCCGAAATGTAAGTAACATAGTTACTACATCGTCTACAACCTTCAAACAACAGGTTTCGGGTGCAGGGATCTACCTAGAAGGAAGAGGTGTACGAGAAAACTACGACAGACCTTCAAGGGCTCGAAGAACTTTGCTGCTCCAGGCCGTGATGGGTTGAATAACTATTGGTGGAAAAAATTCCCAAGCACCCACCACCATCTGGCAAGAGTTATCAACTCATGGCTAGATAGGAAGAAGCAGATTCCGAATTGGTTGGTTTGTCGAGGGGCAAATCGTGCTTATCCCCAAAAACGGAGATTTGTTCGATCCAAACGCATGTTATACGCTGTTTACCCGCACCTTATACATGCGAATACTCTCCGTAGTTAATCAAGTGTGTGAACGGATATATGAGCAAAGGAGGTCAATGAAGGGGGTCTATGACGCAGGACTCCGTGCAGTATAAGCCCAACCTTGCATTTGCTCAGATGCCTTGCGCCGCTGCCCGATCAAATAGGGAGATGCATTAGACAACTGATGCCGCTCTGGAAGACTTGTTTTTCCTTAAGATCTGGTCAAGTCCGAGTTCCAACAGAGTAGGTAATCTTCAGAAGAGGCGTATTTCAGGAAGATTGCCTCAGCCCTCTTCTTTTCTGCATTTCATTACTGCAATTGTGCGTTGAAGTGAGAAACGGTGAAACAAAAGGTCACCTATGGATGACCTGAAATTATATTCCTCTGGAGAAAGAGTACACTCATGCTATCGGAATGAAGTTTGGGATCGACAAATGTGTCACGGTTCATCTCAATAGAGGACGATGCGAGGAATACGGAGATGTCCAACTCATAGACGAAAGCATCCTCCATCATCTTGACGCCTAGAAGTGGAAAAGCGCCGCCCCCAAGAGGTAACCACTCTTAAGAACTGCGAAAAGAGATGTTACAACTCGACATAAAAACTCGCAAAATAATGTATTTTCATAGGAGCTTACATCATAAATCGTCCGTTCCACGGTTGTACTCCTCCAGGCAACAGGGAGGACGTGTACTTTTGAGTTTGCATAACAGAATAGTACTGGGTGGAGCTTGTAAATATATTAGGAGTTCAGATAAACTTGGTCTCGTTTTTGACTTTGAACGGGTTAACCCAAACTCTGTCACCTAGATGGAACCCGTTCAGCAAAAAGTTCACATTTGGTTTATCAAAAAATTTGACCTTTGTTTTCGTCAGGTCAAGTGGGCTGAAGTCGGAGACGAAGGATTCATAATGGCCTGCCAGGATGGTGTCTTCAACACCCTGGTCTACTGTAGTCGCGTGATGGGTACAGAGGTCCCAGACACTACATGCAGAGCGTGTCGTGGGGCTCCTGAGGCCATAATGCATTGCTGTCCGCATGGCAAGCTTATGTGGTCTCAGACTATCTCCACAGGCATAACGCGGCTCTACGTGTATTGTATTACCATCTACGACACTCGCACGGTGTAGACGGGACACTGGTGTTGTCTCATTCTCCAAGGGATATTGAGTCCGTTGTGGAGAATGAGAAGTACCGAATCTATTGGAACTACTCATTCCCCATCCTCAGACAAATGAGTCTGATGTAGTCCTCCTCAACCACCACAGTGAGACTATTTTCGTCATAGAGTTTTCAGCTCCTGACGAAACGAACATTGTCTGAAAGGAGGAGGAAAAACAGACTAAACATCGAAAGTAACTCTCTGAACTCCGTGGGCTCTACTCAAACTATTCTGTCAAAATGGTGGTTCTGATCATAGGGGTCCTTGGTGGAATGATGGACACGCTGCTCTCCAATCTTGAAATCATACCGGTTTGTCGTGATACGGCAGAAATGGCTTCCCCGGAAGTATGCAGAATGCCGTCATCCTTCGTTCACTCGGTCTACTCAGGGCACATGATTCTCGGACCCAATAAATAACACCAGCACGCCTTCCGGATGTATCGGGGCTCCGGAGACCGGGCCTGACTGGAATAATCCTAACGAATAAACAAAATAATAATAATAATGATAATAATAATAAATGGTCTTTATTTTTCATGGCGGAGTTTAGCTAAGCTATTCTTCTATCTATCTGTTCAGAGAGTCAAGCAGCGCTCAGAGTCATCTGTCATCCTAAACCAAGTTCAGCACCTGTGCAAAAATGCGGAGATGCTCTTGAAGAACAAGCTGAAACAAAGGAAACTCAGCTGGTTTGTGTCCTGGGCCACAGAGGGGTACGCGGAAACGAGGTGGCAGACGAATTTGCTAGAATTGGTTCCGCGACGCTGTTCTGAGGACGGAGCCTGTACTAGGCATCACAATAAGCCCAACATCAGCCCCTTAATGACTAGGCGGAAAAAAGGCGTAACGAACTTTGGAGCTATACTACTGGCTGCAGCAAATCAAGGACGTCATGGCTCTCAGGCAGAAATCGCCGAGCACTAGTCTTCTTACAGGCACACTAGCAGGGCATAACAAGTTGGGCTGACACTTATTACTTATAAGCATAGAAGACAGTTCCACTTGCCGCAAATGTGAAGAAAATGAAGAAACTCATCTCAATTCTTCGGCGACTGTTAGGGGAGGTTAGGAGTTAAAACCTTTGACTTGAAAAATTACAACAATAGGGACTAATTGACTTGGAGTGGACAGAAATGATGACCTTCATGAGAAGGTCGCGAAGGTTTGAAAGTAAGGGAAGTAATGTAGACATATGGAGAACAGAGGATGACAAAAATGGCCTGGCTGCTGTAGCGGCCTCACCTCAACTACTTAAATAATACAAACAATAATTATTATGACCACCACATGACAGTTATTGAAATAGAACCGTTTTTTTTTCAGGGTCAACGTGTCTGTCAAACGGCTTGGAGGAGCCTTCGGGGCGAAAATCATCAGAAACGCAATGCTTGCAGGAGCGGCAGCTTTAGCTTCATTCAAATTGAAGAAACCGGTGAAGATATGGTTACCTTTCGAAACGAATATGAAGATGCTGGGAAAAAGATCCCCATTGGCGAGTGACTATGAAGCGGCGACAGATGCAAATGGCATTATTCAATATCTTAAGAACACTTTTTATGCCGACCACGGACAAGGTGGAAATGAAGATACGATGTTTTTGATATTTGCACTCATGGTTACGTACAATGCCGAGACGTGGTATGGAAATTCGAGTTATGTTACTACCAACATGCATTCCAACGCCTATATGAGAGCACCAGGTGAAAACAGTATATTACACTATTACATGCCCATATACTTTGCTAGATGGATTCGTGGGTCTTTAGAAATCGGGAATATGCAAAATAGTATGAATGCAGCGTCATAGTGACTGATTAGTCACAAAAAAATTTAATCAAGGAATTTTTTTCAAGAAATAGAAATTCAACGCTTGGCGCGAAAGTTCGTCGAGTGAAATTGACATAGTTTTCGTGTTTTGGGTAGTTTCTAATCCTTGAATTGCATTCACAAAATAAATTTCAAATGTTCAAATGTATCGGGATGACGACCATTTCAGATACAGGGTTTAACGGCTTCAGAATATCGACAGAGCTCAGTCTTTGATTACTCCCAGAAAATAACGGGGTGATATAATTGTTTATATTTAAATAAAAGAAACAAGAATTATGATTTTTTTTGTAATAATGAGCGTGTCATTATTTTGATTGTTTCGAAGATTCCTGTCATTTATCAATCAAGTTGTGTGAAGAACATTTCGATAAAGCAGCTTTTTCCTTTTTCCAGGATCTCTTGAGGGCTTTGCAATGATTGAATCCATCATGGAACACATTGCTGTGGAGATAGGAATGGATCCGTTAGCCTTCAGAATTAGTAATATTTCTACGAAGGATCTGCGCATAATGGATTACATAAATGAGTTCAAAGTTTGGGCCGAAATAGATGACAGAAAACTGAAGATAGATCAATTCAATGAGGTAGGTAAATAAAATATTATCCTGATGTCTGCGATACATGTTCATTGGAAGAGCTACTGCGATGCTGTAAGTTGATCAAATGATATAAAATAAGCAATAAACCTCTGAAAAACCGAGATCCGCCACCAATTAAAATTTTGAATACTATTTCTATAATGTAACCTCTATGTCACTCGATAATAAAATACAGAAACGCCGTTCGCGTATAAAAATAGAAGAGGCAATTGAAAAAAAAAAGAATTGCTGTTACCAAAATTTTCCAGGTGCCACTCTATTATCACCTAATGCATTATGATTTTATGAAAAAATAAGAAATAGTGAAATAGATGTTAGTCGATGGAATTCAGTACTTGAAATCAGTGAAATCGGTGAACTTGCGGAGAAAGAGAGGAATCAAACACACTTACCCCAATATTGTACGAAACTATTGCTGAAAATTAACAAACCTTCTTGAATACCTTATATGATGAAACAAAAACCAAACTTTTTCTGTAATAAAAAACCCACACTCTCTACTACTCTCGCAGAAATCAATCTTTACAGATAACCCGTTTCAGGCCTGAAAAGAACGAAAGCAGGAGTTTTTAACTCCATGTATTATAGTTAGTAAAATTAATTCTTACTCTAGGAATAGAATCAATAAATAAACATTTTGAAAGATGAGAATGATAGGATTCACTGACAAATTTTCTGCAGCCTGCCTTTTTCTGGAAGATCATAATTTCGTCAAAGAGAAATAGCTGAGCAGAATGAAAGTGATATGAACGTATTGAATGAAATATGAAATATCTACCAACGAAGGTGTGAATATACACAAGACTACAAGTTTTGGAAAATTTACTCAAGTAAAGTTACATTCATTATTGATTAGTACATTGGATAGAAGTGGGGCAGACCGGAATAATGGCCATGCCAAAAAGACACGAGATACGATAATACAGCATATCATTCAACTCCCAATTTTCAATAATTGTGTCACCATAACTTTTCATATTTCCCTAACTTCGGCTACTGATAAAATTGTAAATTACTTTGTGTATTCTATCTATCTGTATCTCTATTCATAAACATGTAATGTTTCCTGGGAAAATATAGTCATTATTATTATAATCTCTTGACATCGATAAATATGGTGAAAAATCTTGTTGGTCACAAATGGTGGTTAAATGACAGTATTTGGTACCAGCTGACTACAAATAGTGTTAAAAAGGTCAGTTGAGGAACAAAGTGGCAATGGTGGAACTGATGCTATTTTGATGAAAATTCGGTCAAGAAAATTTGCAATATTTTATCCCTAAATGTGTAGTTTGAATCAAAAATTGATATATCCAATTTATTACTGAACAAATCATAATGGTATTCTGAGATACAAGTATTTTCACTGAAATCAATCACAGATTTACTCAAAGTGGCCACAAATGGTGTATCCACCCTACAAATCTGTTGTTGCAATACCAGGAATGAAACAGGTCGGAGCTTTACCATCAGTGGAACGTGGAACACTATTTTATTTACAATCGCCGTGACATTTAGAGTAATTGGAAACTCCACCTATATTTGTTTTTCCAAGTCTCTGATGTCAATACCGTGTTAGACATGGTCCTGTTGGATGTATTGGTGCCGGGAGACAGAGTTCAATCCCGCTACATTTTTCACACAATAATCCGAGAGTTGCAAGGCATATTTGGGTAGGTAGAGGCAGTGTGAACTCTTGTATAATACCTGAATACAAACAGGCAGATCTGGCCGAAGGGCAGCGGAGCTTAACTGACCCTTACATTTTTAAAGTAGTGAAATTTCAGGTATCATAAAAGTGGGATTACAAAAATGCTCACGGTACATCAAATACCTACCAAAAATGGTTATTTATGTATCAAGGGCGCGAAGTAGGCGTTTATGGCCTATGGCGTAGATAAATGCTCAATGGCGTCAGCGGAGGGTCATTATTTTGTAGCCAGTTTTTCATTGTTCATAGAAATATGCCCAGTTTGTTATTCATTTTATTAGAAAGTGTTTGGTTTTGTGTTTTTTATTGATGAATTTAGTTTTATAAATGATTATTTTTCTGCTCTCTCAATGTCTCAATGAAAAAAAATATCCTAGGAACTTATACGAGGATGGAGTACTTGTAGAGAAATATGTACTAACTGCTTCTTTTAATAGCATGTTGGTGCAAGGTCGTATCTTTTTTGTTCTGACAATGATGGCACTCTATAGTTTGCATTTGCTGCAAAAATGTCGTATGTTATGAGCGAATCTATTATAAGTAAAAATGAAAGCTAAAAACGTCTTATGTTTGATTTTTGTAACTGCAAGAAGTGAAGTTAAAACCTTTTCACATACGACCTTTTGCACTAACGGTAGGTATTGAAATATCTATAACCATGGTATAATAAGAAAAACATAGTTTGAAATCAACAAAAAACAATCTCTCTGGTTTACCCTGTATATAAGAATTTGAAACGTCATTGACAGTTTCGCTAAAAAGGTATGGCAAGATCAATATGAAATCTAAAAATAAATTCCATATTTATTTAGGATGAAAATAAATATTATTGAAGTCTTGTTTTTTTCTTAAGAGTGCAAAAAGGAAGATCGAAGTAGTCCCTACAGGTGGAAATAAGGTTTTTATGTCTCATTTCATCAGTTTAGATTAAATCAGTTTTGATACAACATTATTCATGTGTCTTTATCCTGAGAGACTATTACCTTCCCGTCAATTGATGTAAGTTGGATGTATTTATACTCTAATCTCCAAAGCTTCTGTCGGTTACATGTAATAATTTGATAAAGTGTATTTTCGTTTTTGCTAAAAAAAAATCGTCATTATCAATGAAATATGGTGTACTTTTTTCATCGAAGCATACTCATTGAAATTGTGGATAACAAAATATTACATTTTTTCTCAATGTTTTCATTTCTTATTAAGGTAACCTTCAAGGCGTATTCAAAGTTGCCTATATCAAAGGGGACTATTGCGTTCACTTTTAACTTTGGTGACACGGGAATAGCACATGCCGATTATGCAATATATACAATAAACAATATTGTATCTGTAATAGATTTTGCAAATGAGCACAGACTATCCAAAGACTGATTTTTTGATTCGATTAACCAAGACTTTCAATCACCTACTAATATTTTATTCTAGTTCCAAGTAGTTATTCCGTACGAAATGGAAAATTACAACATCAATGTTTCAGTCTCGATCATGAACGTCCCCTGGAATCCTCTGGTTTCAAAAATGTTATCGTCCATTGGCAGTAGATATACCCTCTGCACTGCTCGGTCGAAGGTATCAGTAGAAGTTTTAACGGTACATATTCCATATCCTAACGAATCTTTCAAATGAAGGGTAGATTTGAGTTCCAAATGAGAAGACGTGACTCTTCATCAACTCATAAAATCAAAGAGCCATTTTTTTTTTAATAAATACACTCCAATCATTTGGATATTACTTGAGGAGTTGATAGGTATTCTGTAGACCATCCCCCCAGAACTGCTTCATGACATTTTTGATGATTTGATACTGATTGTGTCTGTTTGAAAATAACTGGTACACTTTGAATTGTTAGATTGTGGTGAGGCTTTCGTACATAGCACATATAGGTACGTCTAATGTATGTTCAATGAGTGTGGAGCATGGGTTTTATGGACGTCTATAGGACGTCCACTTACGTCCATAAATGTCCGATCGATAAATGATCACCAAATGTCCAACAACAACAATGTAAGTACATCGTGGATGTCCAATGGATGTACATACAGAACGTGGATGAGCAACGTTTTCACCGATATTTATTATGATCGTGAGTCCTTATGCAACTCTCTCGAAGTCAAAATACTCATTTTGTAACTGCTCGTTCTTAGATAATCTACGTTTAACTGAATTGAGTCATTTTATGAAACATCCAGTTTTATCCCGTTTGGTATTTATCTCGAAATGCTCCTCGCATTCTAGTTCCTTGGTGGAATCAGACTTACTTCGTGGCAAGTCTTCTTAAAATGGTTCCTTTAGAGCTGTCAATGAATGTTCGAATGCTAGGTTTCAAGATGTAGAACCAGATGATAATGATTTCGACCCTATATAAGCCAGCCCAGTTCCGATTTTTTTTAGGTTAGGTAAGTTGTAACCGAACTAGATCTTCACGGAAGTGCAAGAGTTTAGATTACACCCTGTATAACTGTGGTGTCTTGTGGTGGAACAGCGGCAACACCGCACGAGTGTTCAGCAGTATAACATGAGAATGATGTGTCGTGTGATGATCTCTCGGGAAAATATTCAGCAGACGTTCTAGTGAATAACAAAAAACTGAATATGGAAGTTGACTCTGGAGCCGGTTACTCTGTCATCGGGTGGTCGACATTCCTGAAGGTGTTCGGTAAAAATCTTCCGCAATTAAGTCAAGCAATGCGAGTAAGTTTCGTGTTGGACAAAGACGTGAGCCCAATTATGTCAATGGCTCGGAAAGAACCGTTCGCAAGTTGTTCTAGAGCTTATAAGTCACCCAAAATGGTATAATCAGGTAGTTACCGTTTGTAAAAATAATGGAGAGGTCCGTATATGCGGAGACTACCGTTAGTATTTTAAACAACACATACCCGGTCCCTTGGGTGCAAGATATTTCATCAGCTCTAGCTGGGGGTGAAATATTCGCAAAATTATATATGGCTCAAGCTTATTTGCAGTTGAGTGTTGATCGTGGAGCTGCTGTAGCCCAGACTATAATTAAACATTATAATTAAACAACTGAAGGCTGAGTGGAAGAGAGCACTTATTTGTTGCCTACGGGCAATAACTAAGAGCTAACTCTGCCTTTTGGTAGTTATTATTATTTAAGATTCATTATTTATGTATGTATATGTTTTTTTTACTACCAATAAAAGCATTTATTATTATTATTATTACATAAGGGTGCGTTCAAATGCAATCGCCTACAGTTCGGTGTCTCTGAGGCCTCTCAAATTTTCCAACATTTATAGACTTGAGACTTCTAAGAATTTCGGGAGTTTTGCCTCACTGAAATACAGATAGTTAAATTACTTACAGTGCTTACAAGTTCTCGAGAGGACGTACTACATTTACGCAAAGGTAAATGTGTTTTTCGTACGAAATCAAACGAATTTTCAGGTTTCCAAATAAGTGAAGATGGTATCCGCCCTACCAAAGAAAAATTTCAGGCAATAAAAATGCACCGGTGCCAACAAATAAAAAGGAACTGCAAGCTTTTTCTCTGCTAAACTACTAATGGGCAAAAGACTGTCGAGTGCTCTAGATAGACTACAACCTGATTTTCTAAACTTATCACAGTAGAGAAGCTAGATGCTTCCAGGAAAACGATCCAGTTTTTACAAGATCGTTTACAGCAGGACAAAAGTGGATACCATCGACGATAGTCGAAACTACAGGATCCCTGAGCTATCTATCGAGTTCAGACACCTGATGGTCAGGTGAACCACAGACATACAGATCAGATCCGCTCTCGTGTATCTGGACCAGAGTTTGGTACGAAAAACTTCGAAGAAATCCGGGAAAGAACAACTATCGTTGTAAATTTGCCACAGCTAGATGAGGATAGGTCTGTGTCACAGGCACCAGAAGTCGGAACACCCAGGACTGCCAGATGTCAACACTCTCCAAGGTTACACATGAAAATCATCCAGGAGGAAGGAGTGTGGTGTCTTGTGGTGGAACAGGGGCAACACCGCACGGGTGGTCAGCTGTGTTGACAGTTGTGTTATTATACTACGATCTTTAGAGAGTAGTATTCTACGGTCTTTCGGACAGAGAAATACAGAGGGAGCCTAACTTTTTTATTTGAATAGATAGAACTTTGAATCCAACGGGACCTTGATCCTTAATAAAAAATGGAAAAAAATCAAGAAAAAAAAAATAATAATAATAATAACTTCGACCTGTAGGGGTGTCTAACTTTTTTATTCGAAAAGATAGAGAGATGGTTCAAACGGCTTAATGATCCATATCTGACACTATAAAGGATGAAAAAATTGAAAAAAATTAAAAAAAATAAAAAAAATTTTTTGTGTGTCGAAAATTTTTAAAACGCTATATTTCCCAAAATATCGAAGATATCGCTTGGGACTTTCAGTCATTTTATCAACGCGATGACGGTATTTGTCACGTGATTTTTTTTTGCGATCGGAAAATCCGGAAAAATTTTACGGTGATTTTCCGATTTTTTTTTTCAAGTTCCTACTTTTCTCGATACCGTTTCAAGAATTGATTCGAATCCTTTCAAATTTCTTCTAGATATACTTCAATATGTCTCACAGAAGGCTGTGAGTTTTGAGAATGATCGGAAAATGATGACCGGGTTTTCCGGGAAATTTTCCGAAAAATTCCGATATTGTAAAACACAAAAAACAACGAAACCAACAATCGAAACTGAATTGTGAAAAATGTTTTTGGTAGAGCACGAATATACCAACAAATCACATCTTCGATATTTTTTCTAAGATGATCGGAAAACTGGGAAAATTTCAAATATATGAAAAAAAACATTTGAATTTCGGATAATACGAAATTACTCGGAAATGATCGATATTTTTCCGAATCACCGAGATAGCTTTTGACTGCCTTCGGAAAATCTACAATTTTATTTTTTAATTTTTTTCCCAAAATTAATAGTCCGGGAGATATCTAAAAAAATTGGAAAATCGAAATATTGACCGTACTAATAGAGGTAATGAAAAAAATAAAAGTGCATCGTATCCGCAACACATGCCTCAGTAATACCTCCAAACCGTTTTTTTCCAACTACATAAAAAGATGGAAAAAATACGAAAAAAGTGAAAAAAATATTAAAAATTTTTTACTCCCCCTCCAAAATTGCCCAAAACTCGAAAAACAAACGAGATATCGAAAAATTTTATATAAACAATTTTGTTCCCCTTGAATAGACCTACAAAAAAGTCACGTAAAAATTTTTGCGATACCCTATAAATAAACGAAAAAACAGCTGATTTTCGTGAAAAAATGATTAAAATTATGAAAGAGGCTGAGAATACAGAGGGGGGCTATTTTTTTTATTTAAAGAGATAGAGCCACGGTTCAAAAAAGAAATTGATCCTTGTAAAAAATTAGGAAGAAACCAAGAAAAAAAACAAAAAAAAAAAATAATAATAATAATAATTGTGACACTCACTTTTTTATTTGGAGAGATAGAATCATTTTTCATAAAGAGAAAATGTGGCCCTTTGAAAAATGAATATGGAAATAAAAAAATAAAAAATTAAAAAAAATTAAAATGTCGACTCATTTTTTTTTTGTCTGTCGCCCCCGGGGCGAACGCTATGATTTCCAAACCCTTGGAGATATTGCTTTGAAATTTGAATCAAATCAATAACTCAAAAAATGTATCTCGAAAAAAATTTTTTTTTGCGATCGGAAAACCCGGAAAATTTTCAAGGTCATTTTTAAGGTTTTCACCGGTAACTCGATAGCGGTTCAGGAAATGATTTTTTCCATTCCAATTTTTTTAGAAATATGCGCCTATATAGCCTTCTCAGGTGTATAGTTTTTGAGAAGGATCGGAAAATGAAAACGGGTTTTCCGGACGATTTTCCGAAAAGTGAAAATTTCGAATAAAAACCGCACCGATGATCGAAATTGAATTTTGAACAATGCAGTGGATAGAGCTTGGAAATACAAAAAAATCATACCTCTTCAACACTTTTAAGAAAATGTCCGGAAAACTGAGAAAAATTGAAAAATATGAAAAAAAAAATTGTAATTTTTAAAAATACGAAATATCTCGGAAACTGCTGATATTTTTCCAATTTACCACGATACCTTTTTTGACCGCCTTCAAAAAATCTATAAAATATGTAAATAAATAATTTCCCTATTTTCAATAGTACAGGAAATATTTGAAAAAAACGGGAAAATCGATATATCTCCCGAATTAAGAAAAAACTTGGAAATTTATTTTTTGCAGAAGATACCTCTCAATGAACTCTATCGATCGTGTAAATTTGGTTTTTTCGAATTCAATAACACAGCGGGAAAAAAATAAAATCCAAAAAAAAGGCTGGACTTAGAAATTTTTTTTATAAAAGCACCAAAATCTCAAAAACTAAACAAGATATGGAAAAGTGTATGGAAACAATTTTATTGTACTTCATTAGTACTACAAAAAGTTTCGGATGAATTTTTTTCCTATTTCAAAAATAAAAAAATTCGTCGGGACTTGGAAAAAATTTTCGATAATTTTGAATAATTTCAAATATTTCCCAAACGGCTGCATATTTCCAAATTTTTCATAGAACCTTTTATGATTGTTTTTGAAAAGTATACAAAAAATGTTAATGAATTGTTTCTTCAAAATCAATAGTCCGGGAAATATTTGAAAAAAAAACGGTAAAATCGATATATCTCCAGAACCAATAAAAAATGAGGAATGATTTTTTTGTCAAAAATACCTCTCAACGAACTCTATCAACTTCTTCCAATTTGGTTTCTTCGAATTCATTACTACAGCGGGAAAAAAATAAAACCTAAAAAAATTCGTCGGGACTTAGAAAAAAATTTCTTCGATTTTGAATAATTCCAAATATTTCCCAAACGGCTGCATATTTCTCAATTTTTCATAGAACCTTTTATGATTGCCTTTGGGAAGTCTACAAAAAATGTAAATGAATTGTTTCTTCAAAATCAATAGTCCGAGAAATAATCGAAAAAAAATCGGAAAAATCGATATATCTCCAGAACCAATAAAAAATGAGAAATGATTTTTTTGTCAAAAATACCTCTCAATTAACTCTATCAACATATCCCAATTTGGTTTCTTCGAATTCATTACCAGAGCAGAAAAAAAATAAAACCCAAAAAAATTCGTCGGGACTTAGAAAAAAATTTCGACAATTTTGAATAATTCCAAATATTTCCCAAACGGCTGCATATTTCCCAATTTTTCATAGAACCTTTTATGATTGCCTTCGGGAAGTCTACAAAAAATGTAAATGAATTGTTTCTTTAAAATCAATAGTCCGAGAAATAATCGAAAAAAAATCGGAAAAATCGATATATCTCCAGAACCAATAAAAAATGAGAAAAGATTTTTTTGTCAAAAATACCTCTCAATGAACTCTATCAACATATCCCAGTTTGGTTTCTTCGAATTCATTACCAGAGCAGAAAAAAAATAAAACCCAAAAAAATTCGTCGAGACTTAGAAAAAAATTTCGCCAATTTTCAATAATTCTAAATATTTCCCAAACGGCTGCATATTTCCCAATTTTTCATAGAACCTTTTATGATTGCCTTTGGGAAGTCTACAAAAAATGTAAATGAATTGTTTCTTCAAAATCAATAGTCCGAGAAATAATCGAAAAAAAATCGGAAAAATCGATATATCTCCAGAACCAATAAAAAATGAGAAATGATTTTTATGTCAAAAATACTTCTCAATTAACTCTATCAACATATCCCAATTTGGTTTCTTCGAATTCATTACCAGAGCAGAAAAAAAATAAAACCCAAAAAAATTGGTCGGGACTTAGAAAAAAATTTCGACAATTTTGAATAATTCTAAATATTTCCCAAACGGCTGCATATTTCCCAATTTTTCATAGAACCTTTTATGATTGCTTTTGGAAAATATACAAAAAATATAAATGAATTGTTTTTTCAAAATCAATAGTTCATGAAATATTTGAAAAAAATGCGGAAAAATCGATATATTATACACATTGATCGTAGTATTAACATTATTGGTGTCCAATTATAGTTTCAAACGGATTCAATGATAAAAACAGACACGCATTGATCGTAGTATTCACATTATTGGTGTCCAATTATAGTTTCAAACGGATTCAATGATAAAGAAAGACACTCATTGATCGTAGTATTCACATTATTGGTATCCAATTATAGTTTCAAATGGATTCAATGATAAAAACAGACACGCATTGATCGTAGTATTCACATTATTGGTGTCCAATTATAGTTTCAAACGGATTCAATGATGAAGACAGACACTCATTGATCGTAGTATTCACATTATTGGTGTCCAATTATAGTTTCAAACCCAACGATAAAGACAGACACGCATTGATCGTAGTATTCACATTATTGGTGTCTAATTATAGTTTCAAACGGACTCAATGATGAAGACAAACAAGCATTGATCGTAGTATTCACATTATTGGTGTCCAATTATAGTTTCAAACGGATTCAATGATAAAGACAGACACACGTTGATCGTAGTATTCACATTATTGGTGTCCAATTATAGTATCAAATGGATTCAATGATAAAGACAGACATGCATTGATCGTAGTATTCACATTATTGGTGTCCAATTATAGTTTTTAATCATTTTGACAATGAACGTTTAAAATAAGAACAACGCCTTAAGATCGTTGTATTCAAATAATTGGTATGTACGTGTACACGGAAAGGATATACGTGTACACGGAAAGGATATACGTGTACACGGAAAGGATATACGTGTACACGGAAAGGATATACGTGTACACGGAAAGGATATACGTGTACACGGGGGGCTAGGATCGTCGCGCGAAGCGCGATAGTTAAGCCGCCGGCAGGCCAAGTGTGGGCGCAAGGCGGATGCTAGCGTAGGCGAATCCCGCGCCCAAACTTGTTATACTACGATCTTTAGAGAAGTAGTATTCTACGGTCTTTCGGACAGAGGGAGCCTAACTTTTTTATTTGGATAGATAGAACTTTGAATCCAACGGGACCTTGATCCTTAATAAAAAATTGAAAAAAATCAAGAAAAAAATAATAATAATAATAATAACTTCGACCTGTAGGGGTTTCTAACTTTTTTATTCGAAAAGATAGAGAGATGGTTCAAACGGGTTAATGATTCTTATTTGACACTATAAAAGATGAAAAAACTGAAAAAAATTAAAAAAAATAAAAAAAATTTTTTCTGTGTCGAAAATTTTTAAAACGCTATATTTCCCAAACTATCAAAGATATCGCTTGGGACTTTCAGTCATTTTATCAACTCGATGACGGTATTTGTCACGTGATTTTTTTTGGCGATCGGAAAATCCGGAAAAATTTTACGGTGATTTTCCGATTTTTTTTTTCAAGTTCCTACTTTTCTCGATCCCGGTTCAAGAATTGATTCGAATCCTTTCAAATTTTTTCTAGATATACTTCAATATGTCTTACAGAAGGCTGTGAGTTTTGAGAATGATCGGAAAATGATAACCGGGTTTTCCGGGAAATTTTCCGAAAAATTCCGATATTGTAAAACACAAAAAACAACGAAACCAATAATCGAAACTGAATCCCGAAAAATGTTTTTGGTAGAGCACGAATATACCAACAAATCACATCTTCGATATTTTTTCTAAGATGATCGGAAAACTGGGAAAATTTCAAATATATGAAAAAAAACATTTGAATTTCGGATAATACGAAATTACTCGGAAATGGTCGATATTTTTCCGAATCACCGAGACAGATTTTGACTGCCTTTGGAAAATCTACAATTTTGTTTTTTAATTTTTTTCCCAAAATTAATAGTCCGGGAGATATCTAAAAAAATTGGAAAATCGAAATATTGACCGTACTAATAGAGGTAATGAAAAAAATAAAAGTGCATCGTATCCGCAACACTTGCCTCAGTGATACCTCCAAACCGTTTTTTTCCAACTACATAAAAAGATGGAAAAAATACGAAAAAAGTGAAAAAAATATTAAAAATTTTTTACTCCCCCTCCAAAATTGCCCAAAACTCGAAAAACAAACGAGATATCGAAAAATTTTATATAAACAATTTTGTTCCCCTTAAATAGACCTACAAAAAAGTCACGTAAAAATTTTTGCGATACCCTATAAATAAACGAAAAAACAGCTGATTTTCGTGAAAAAATGATTAAAATTATGAAAGAGGCTGAGAATACAGAGGGGGGCTATTTTTTTTATTTAAAGAGATAGAGCCACGGTTCAAAAAAGAAATTGATCCTTGTAAAAAATTAGGAAGAAACCAAGAAAAAAAACAAAAAAAAAAATAATAATAATAATAATTGTGACACTCACTTTTTTATTTGGAGAGATAGAATCATTTTTCATAAAGAGAAAATGTGGCCCTTTGAAAAATGAATATGGAAATAAAAAAATTAAAAATTAAAAAAAATTAAAATGTCGACTCATTTTTTTTTTGTCTGTCGCCCCCGGGGCGAACGCTATGATTTCCAAACCCTTGGAGATATTGATTTGAAATTTGAATCAAATCAATAACTCAAAAAATGTATCTCGAAAAAAAATTTTTTTTGCGATCGGAAAACCCGGAAAATTTTCAAGGTCATTTTTAAGGTTTTCACCGGTAACTCGATAGCGGTTCAGGAAATGATTTTTTCCATTCCAATTTTTTTAGAAATATGCGCCTATATAGCCTTCTCAGGTGTATAGTTTTTGAGAAGGATCGGAAAATGAAAACGGGTTTTCCGGACGATTTTCCGAAAAGTGAAAATTTCGAATAAAAACCGCACCGATGATCGAAATTGAATTTTGAACAATGCAGTGGATAGAGCTTGGAAATACAAAAAAATCATACCTCTTCAACACTTTTAAGAAAATGTCCGGAAAACTGAGAAAAATTGAAAAATATGAAAAAAAAAATTGTAATTTTTAAAAATACGAAATATCTCGGAAACTGCTGATATTTTTCCAATTTACCACGATACCTTTTTTGACCGCCTTCAAAAAATCTATAAAATATGTAAATAAATAATTTCCCTATTTTCAATAGTACAGGAAATATTTGAAAAAAACGGGAAAATCGATATATCTCCCGAATTAAGAAAAAACTTGGAAATTTATTTTTTGCAGAAGATACCTCTCAATGAACTCTATCGATCGTGTAAATTTGTTTTTTTCGAATTCAATAACAAAGCGGGAAAAAAATAAAATCCAAAAAAAAGGCTGGACTTAGAAATTTTTTTTATAAAAGCACCAAAATCTCAAAAACTAAACAAGATATGGAAAAGTGTATGGAAACAATTTTATTGTACTTCATTAGTACTACAAAAAGTTTCGAATGAATTTTTTTCCTATTTCAAAAATAAAAAAATTCGTCGGGACTTGGAAAAAATTTTCGATAATTTTGAATAATTTCAAATATTTCCCAAACGGCTGCATATTTCCAAATTTTTCATAGAACCTTTTATGATTGTTTTTGAAAAGTATACAAAAAATGTTAATGAATTGTTTCTTCAAAATCAATAGTCCGGGAAATATTTGAAAAAAAAACGGTAAAATCGATATATCTCCAGAACCAATAAAAAATGAGGAATGATTTTTTTGTCAAAAATACCTCTCAACGAACTCTATCAACTTCTTCCAATTTGGTTTCTTCGAATTCATTACTACAGCGGGAAAAAAATAAAACCTAAAAAAATTCGTCGGGACTTAGAAAAAAATTTCGACAATTTTGAATAATTCCAAATATTTCCCAAACGGCTGCATATATCTCAATTTTTCATAGAACCTTTTATGATTGCCTTTGAGAAGTCTACAAAAAATGTAAATGAATTGTTTCTTCAAAATCAATAGTCCGAGAAATAATCGAAAAAAAATCGGAAAAATCGATATATCTCCAGAACCAATAAAAAATGAGAAATGATATTTTTGTCAAAAATACCTCTCAATGGACTCTATCAACCCATCCCAATTTGGTTTCTTCGAATTCATTACCAGAGCAGAAAAAAAATAAAACCCAAAAAAATTCGTCGGGACTTAGAAAAAAATTTCGACAATTTTGAATAATTCCAAATATTTCCCAAACGGCTGCATATTTCCCAATTTTTCATAGAACCTTTTATGATTGCCTTCGGGAAGTCTACAAAAAATGTAAATGAATTGTTTCTTTAAAATCAATAGTCCGAGAAATAATCGAAAAAAAATCGGAAAAATCGATATATCTCCAGAACCAATAAAAAATGAGAAAAGATTTTTTTGTCAAAAATACCTCTCAATGAACTCTATCAACATATCCCAGTTTGGTTTCTTCGAATTCATTACCAGAGCAGAAAAAAAATAAAACCCAAAAAAATTCGTCGAGACTTAGAAAAAAATTTCGCCAATTTTGAATAATTCTAAATATTTCCCAAACGGCTGCATATTTCCCAATTTTTCATAGAACCTTTTATGATTGCCTTTGGGAAGTCTACAAAAAATGTAAATGAATTGTTTCTTCAAAATCAATAGTCCGAGAAATAATCGAAAAAAAATCGGAAAAATCGATATATCTCCAGAACCAATAAAAAATGAGAAAAGATTTTTTTGTCAAAAATACCTCTCAATGAACTCTATCAACATATCCCAGTTTGGTTTCTTCGAATTCATTACCAGAGCAGAAAAAAAATAAAACCCAAAAAAATTCGTCGAGACTTAGAAAAAAATTTCGCCAATTTTGAATAATTCTAAATATTTCCCAAACGGCTGCATATTTCCCAATTTTTCATAGAACCTTTTATGATTGCCTTTGGGAAGTCTACAAAAAATGTAAATGAATTGTTTCTTCAAAATCAATAGTCCGAGAAATAATCGAAAAAAAATCGGAAAAATCGATATATCTCCAGAACCAATAAAAAATGAGAAATGATTTTTTTGTCAAAAATACCTCTCAATTAACTCTATCAACATATCCCAATTTGGTTTCTTCGAATTCATTACCAGAGCAGAAAAAAAATAAAACCCAAAAAAATTCGTCGGGACTTAGAAAAAAATTTCGACAATTTTGAATAATTCTAAATATTTCCCAAACGGCTGCATATTTCCCAATTTTTCATAGAACCTTTTATGATTGCTTTTGGAAAATATACAAAAAATATAAATGAATTGTTTTTTCAAAATCAATAGTTCATGAAATATTTGAAAAAAATGCGGAAAAATCGATATATTATACACATTGATCGTAGTATTCACATTATTGGTGTCCAATTATAGTTTCAAACGGATTCAATGATAAAGAAAGACACTCATTGATCGTAGTATTCACATTATTGGTATCCAATTATAGTTTCAAATGGATTCAATGATAAAAACAGACACACATTGATCGTAGTATTCACATTATTGGTGTCCAATTATAGTTTCAAACGGATTCAATGATGAAGACAGACACTCATTGATCGTAGTATTCACATTATTGGTGTCCAATTATAGTTTCAAACCCAACGATAAAGACAGACACGCATTGATCGTAGTATTCACATTATTGGTGTCTAATTATAGTTTCAAACGGACTCAATGATGAAGACAAACAAGCATTGATCGTAGTATTCACATTATTGGTGTCCAATTATAGTTTCAAACGGATTCAATGATAAAGACAGACACACGTTGATCGTAGTATTCACATTATTGGTGTCCAATTATAGTATCAAATGGATTCAATGATAAAGACAGACATGCATTGATCGTAGTATTCACATTATTGGTGTCCAATTATAGTTTTTAATCATTTTGACAATGAACGTTTAAAATAAGAACAACGCCTTAAGATCGTTGTATTCAAATAATTGGTATGTACGTGTACACGGAAAGGATATACGTGTACACGGAAAGGATATACGTGTACACGGAAAGGATATACGTGTACACGGCAAGGATATACGTGTACACGGGGGGCTAGGATCGTCGCGCGAAGCGCGACAGTTAAGCCGCCGGCAGGCCAAGTGTGGGCGCCAGGCGGATGCTAGCGTAGGCGAATCCCGCGCCCAAACTTGTTATAATACGACCTTTAGGAGTATTATACTACGGCCCTACAACCGGCAGGGGGGCTAAAATCTTTATTTTCGAGATAGAAGGAAAGTCGCGGGGAAAGAAAGTGTTTAGAATAAAAAAATAGGATTTTAGAAGAAAAAAAAAAATTTTTTCCCCCACTTTTTTTTTTTTCGGAAAGTTTAGAACCCCTATATCTTCGGAGTCTTCGAAGATATCGCTTCGAAATTTTAACCACGTATGAACCTCGATGATAGAAATTTACGGTTTTTTTTGTTTCGCGATCGGAAAAGCCGGAAAAATTCTACGCGGGTTTTTCCGATTTTTTTTATTTTGGCCGTAGCGGGTAAAGTTTTGATTTTTTTTTTTTTTAATTTTACGGACGTACTCGTGATTTTTTTCTGCGCGCGCTGAATTTTTTTAAAAAATATCAAAAAATAAAAATTTTTGTCGTGTCTGTAGCTTTTTCGTAAACTTACGGGGGGTCTAACTTTTTTATTTGACGAGATAGAGCCGTAGTCGTGGGGAAGAAAAGTGTTCGAAATCAGAAAATCAACGATTCGGAAAAAGAAAATTTTCGATCGGAAAACTAGGAAAAATTTTACGGGACTTTTTCAAAATTTTCATACTTTGTCGGGTAGGGGTCGGAGCTTTCGTTTTTTCGAGTTCGAATTTTTTTCAGGAGTACTCTCGAATATCCTACAGAAGTGATAGAAAGTTATGAGAGATCGGAAAAAGCCTAACGATTTCCCGGGCGATTTTCCGAAAAATGATTTTTTTTTTTGACTTCCTATTGCTGCTAAACCGATAAAGATAACTAAGATTTTGAATATGCCGAAGATAGAGCTCGAGTCAGCGAACTATCCTTCGAATTATCCCCCCTGAAAAACGATCGGAAAATGGTGAAAAACCCATTTTTTCCGAGTATGAAAATTCTCATTTTGGAAAATATCAAATATTTCGAAAACGGCTGCGAAATTTTGAATTTCGCGAGACTTTTCTAGATCGCCTTCGGAAAACCCGCAGAAAGTTTTCCTACATTTTTCCTCTAATAATAATAGTACGGGAAATATTTGAAAAAAAACGGAAAAATCCGTATATCTCCGGAACCGAACGAAATAATTTCGATATTTTTTTTGCTAAAAATACCTCTCGACGGGTTCTACCTTCCCTCCGAATTTGATTCCTTCGACTTCAATAACGGAGCGGGAAAAAAATAAAATCCAAAAAAAAGGCCGGACTTAGAAATAATTTCTATAATCACGCATAAAAACACCAAAATCTCGAAAACTAAACGAGATGTGGAAAAGTGTGTACGAACAATTTCATTGTACTCGGTTAGTACTACGAAAAGTTATTGGTGACATTTTTTCCTATTCCGAAAATGAAAAAATTCGTCGGGACTTAGAGAAATTTTTCGTTTCGATGATTTTGAATAATTCCAAATATTTCCTGAACGGCTGCAGATTACGAAATTTTCCATTGAACCTTTTTTGGTCGCCTTCAGGAAATGTACAAAAAACGTAAATGGATTTTCTCTTCAAAATCAATAGCTTGGAAAATATTTGAAAAAAGAACGGAAAAATCGATATATCTCCAGAACTGATTAAAAATTAGGAACTATTTTTTTGTCACAAAAACCTCTCAACGAACTTTACCGAACCTCCCAATTTGGTTTCTCCGAATTCATTACCGGAGCTGGAAAAAAATAAAATCCAAAATAATTCGTCGGGACTTAGAGAAAATTTTCGTTTCGACGATTTTGAATAAATCCGAATATTTCCTGAACGGCTGCAGATTATGAAATTTTCCATTTGAGCTTTTTTGATCGCCTTCAGGAAATGTACAAAAAATGTAACTGAATTATTTCTTCAAAATCAATAGTACGGGAAATATTTGGAAAAAAATCGGAAAAATCGATATATCTCCAGAACTGATCAAAAATTAGGAACTTTTTTTTTTGTCACAAAAACCTTTCAACGAACTCTATCGAACCTCCGAATTTGGTTTCTTCGAATTCATTACCGGAGCTGGAAAAAAATAAAATCCAAAATAATTCGTCGGGACTTAGAGAAAATTTTCGTTTCGACGATATTGAATAAATCCAAATATTTCCCGAACGGCTGCAAATTTCGAAATTTTCCACTGAACCTTTTTTGGTCGCCTTCAAGGAATGTACAAAAAATGTAAATGAATTGTTCCTTCAAAATCAATAGTACGGGAAATAATTGAAAAAAAATCGGAAAAATCGATATATCTCCAGAACTGATTAAAAATTATGAACTATTTTTTTGTCACAAAAACCTCTCGACGAACTCTACCGAACCTCCCAATTTGGTTTCTTCGAATTCATTACCGGAGCTAGAAAAAAATAAAATCCAAAAAAATTCGTCGGGACTTAGAGAAAATTATCGTTTCGACGATTTTGAATAAATCCGAATATTTCCTGAACGGCTGCATATTTTGAAATTTTCCATTGCACCTTTTTTGGTCGCCTTCAGAAAACGTATAAAAAATGTAAATGAATTTTCGCTTCAAAATCAATAGTACGGTAAATAATGGAAAAAAAATCGGAAAAATCGATATATCTCCAAAAATATACAGAAAATTGGCTGCATTTCTTTCTTAACATCAATAGTCCGGGAAATATTCCAAAAAAATCGAAACTTTTGGGACTTGGCGTCACAGTCGTATTATTCATATTATTGGTGAAGACCAATTATAGTTTTAAACGGATTCGCGCACCATAGTCGTATTATTCATATTATTGGTGTTGACCAATTATAGTTTTAAACGGATTCGCGCACTAGAGTCGTATTATTCATATTATTGGTGTTGACCAATTATAGTTTTAAACGGATTCGCGCACCATAGTCGTATTATTCATATTATTGGTCAAGACCAATAATAGTTTTATGTGTACATGTGTACACGGCGTACACACTTGTTATACTACGATCTTTAGAGAGTAGTATTCTACGGTCTTTCGGACAGAGAAATACAGAGGGAGCCTAACTTTTTTATTTGAATAGATAGAACTTTGAATCCAACGGGACCTTGATCCTTAATAAAAAATGGAAAAAAATCGAAAAAAAAATAATAATAATAATAATAACTTCGACCTGTAGGGGTGTCTAACTTTTTTATTCGAAAAGATAGAGAGATGGTTCAAACGGCTTAATGATCCATATCTGACACTATAAAGCATGAAAAAATTGAAAAAAATTAAAAAAAATAAAAAAAATTTTTTGTGTGTCGAAAATTTTTAAAACGCTATATTTCCCAAAATATCGAAGATATCGCTCGGGACTTTCAGTCATTTTATCAACGCGATGACGGTATTTGTCACGTGATTTTTTTTTGCGATCGGAAAATCCGGAAAAATTTTACGGTGATTTTCCGATTTTTTTTTTCAAGTTCCTACTTTTCTCGATACCGTTTCAAGAATTGATTCGAATCCTTTCAAATTTCTTCTAGATATACTTCAATATGTCTCACAGAAGGCTGTGAGTTTTGAGAATGATCGGAAAATGATGACCGGGTTTTCCGGGAAATTTTCCGAAAAATTCCGATATTGTAAAACACAAAAAACAACGAAACCAACAATCGAAACTGAATTGTGAAAAATGTTTTTGGCAGTGCACGAATATACCAACAAATCGTAGCTCCTCGATATTTTCTCTAAAATGATCGGAAAACTGGGAAAATTTCAAAAAAATGAAAAAAAACATTTGAATTTCGGATAATACGAAATTACTCGGAAATGGTCGATATTTTTCCGAATCACCGAGACAGATTTTGACTGCCTTTGGAAAATCTACAATTTTGTTTTTTAATTTTTTTCCCAAAATTAATAGTCCGGGAGATATCTAAAAAAATTGGAAAATCGAAATATTGACCGTACTAATAGAGGTAATGAAAAAAATAAAAGTGCATCGTATCCGCAACACTTGCCTCAGTGATACCTCCAAACCGTTTTTTTCCAACTACATAAAAAGATGGAAAAAATACGAAAAAAGTGAAAAAAATATTAAAAATTTTTTACTCCCCCTCCAAAATTGCCCAAAACTCGAAAAACAAACGAGATATCGAAAAATTTTATATAAACAATTTTGTTCCCCTTAAATAGACCTACAAAAAAGTCACGTGAAAATTTTTGCGATACCCTATAAATAAACGAAAAAACAGCTGATTTTCGTGAAAAAATGATTAAAATTATGAAAGAGGCTGAGAATACAGAGGGGGGCTATTTTTTTTATTTAAAGAGATAGAGCCACGGTTCAAAAAAGAAATTGATCCTTGTAAAAAATTAGGAAGAAACCAAGAAAAAAAACAAAAAAAAAAAATAATAATAATAATAATTGTGACACTCACTTTTTTATTTGGAGAGATAGAATCATTTTTCATAAAGAGAAAATGTGGCCCTTTGAAAAATGAATATGGAAATAAAAAAATAAAAAATTAAAAAAAATTAAAATGTCGACTCATTTTTTTTTTGTCTGTCGCCCCCGGGGCGAACGCTATGATTTCCAAACCCTTGGAGATATTGCTTTGAAATTTGAATCAAATCAATAACTCAAAAAATGTATCTCGAAAAAAATTTTTTTTTGCGATCGGAAAACCCGGAAAATTTTCAAGGTCATTTTTAAGGTTTTCACCGGTAACTCGATAGCGGTTCAGGAAATGATTTTTTCCATTCCAATTTTTTTAGAAATATGCGCCTATATAGCCTTCTCAGGTGTATAGTTTTTGAGAAGGATCGGAAAATGAAAACGGGTTTTCCGGACGATTTTCCGAAAAGTGAAAATTTCGAATAAAAACCGCACCGATGATCGAAATTGAATTTTGAACAATGCAGTGGATAGAGCTTGGAAATACAAAAAAATCATACCTCTTCAACACTTTTAAGAAAATGTCCGGAAAACTGAGAAAAATTGAAAAATATGAAAAAAAAAATTGTAATTTTTAAAAATACGAAATATCTCGGAAACTGCTGATATTTTTCCAATTTACCACGATACCTTTTTTGACCGCCTTCAAAAAATCTATAAAATATGTAAATAAATAATTTCCCTATTTTCAATAGTACAGGAAATATTTGAAAAAAACGGGAAAATCGATATATCTCCCGAATTAAGAAAAAACTTGGAAATTTATTTTTTGCAGAAGATACCTCTCAATGAACTCTATCGATCGTGTTAATTTGGTTTTTTCGAATTCAATAACAAAGCGGGAAAAAAATAAAATCCAAAAAAAAGGCTGGACTTAGAAATTTTTTTTATAAAAGCACCAAAATCTCAAAAACTAAACAAGATATGGAAAAGTGTATGGAAACAATTTTATTGTACTTCATTAGTACTACAAAAAGTTTCGAATGAATTTTTTTCCTATTTCAAAAATAAAAAAATTCGTCGGGACTTGGAAAAAATTTTCGATAATTTTGAATAATTTCAAATATTTCCCAAACGGCTGCATATTTCCAAATTTTTCATAGAACCTTTTATGATTGTTTTTGAAAAGTATACAAAAAATGTTAATGAATTGTTTCTTCAAAATCAATAGTCCGGGAAATATTTGAAAAAAAAACGGTAAAATCGATATATCTCCAGAACCAATAAAAACTGAGAAATGATTTTTTTGTCAAAAATACCTCTCAATGAACTCCATCAACATATCCCAGTTGGGTTTCTTCGAATTCATTACCAGAGAAGAAAAAAAATAAAACCCAAAAAAATTCGTCGGGACTTAGAAAAAAATTTCGACAATTTTGAATAATTCTAAATATTTCCCAAACGGCTGCATATTTCTCAATTTTTCATAAAACCTTTTATGATTGCCTTCGGGAAGTCTACAAAAAATGTAAATGAATTGTTTCTTCAAAATCAATAGTCCGAGAAATAATCGAAAAAAAATCGGAAAAATCGATATATCTCCAGAACCAATAAAAAATGAGAAATGATTTTTTTGTCAAAAATACCTCTCAATGGACTCTATCAACCCATCCCAATTTGCTTTCTTCGAATTCATTACTGCAGCGGGAAAAAAATAAAACCCAAAAAAATTCGTCGGGACTTAGAAAAAAATTTCTTCGATTTTGAATAATTCCAAATATTTCCCAAACGGCTGCATATTTCTCAATTTTTCATAGAACCTTTTATGATTGCCTTTGGGAAGTCTACAAAAAATGTAAATGAATTGTTTCTTCAAAATCAATAGTCCGAGAAATAATCGAAAAAAAATCGGAAAAATCGATATATCTCCAGAACCAATAAAAAATGAGAAATGATTTTTTTGTCAAAAATACCTCTCAATTAACTCTATCAACATATCCCAATTTGGTTTCTTCGAATTCATTACCAGAGCAGAAAAAAAATAAAACCCAAAAAAATTCGTCGGGACTTGGAAAAAAATTTCGACAATTTTGAATAATTCTAAATATTTCCCAAACGGCTGCATATTTCCAAATTTTTCATAGAACCTTTTATGATTGCCTTTGGAAAATATACAAAAAATGTAGATGAATTGTTTCTTCAAAATCAATAGTCCGGGAAATATTTGAAAAAAAATCGGAAAAATCGATATATCTCCAGAACCAATAAAAAATGAGAAAAGATTTTTTTGTTAAAAATACATCTCAATGGACTCTATCAACATATCCCAATTTGATTTCTTCGAATTCATTACTGCAGCGGGAAAAAAATAAAACCCAAAAAAATTCGTCGGGACTTGGAAAAAATTTTCGATAATTTTGAATAATTCCAAATGTTTCCCAAACGGCTGCATATTTCTCAATTTTTCATAAAACCTTTTATGATTGCCTTCGGGAAGTCTACAAAAAATGTAAATGAATTGTTTCTTCAAAATCAATAGTCCGAGAAATAATCGAAAAAAAATCGGAAAAATCGATATATCTCCAGAACCAATAAAAAATGAGAAAAGATTTTTTTGTCAAAAATACCTCTCAATGAACTCTATCAACATATCCCAGTTTGGTTTCTTCGAATTCATTACCAGAGCAGAAAAAAAATAAAACCCAAAAAAATTCGTCGAGACTTAGAAAAAAATTTCGCCAATTTTGAATAATTCTAAATATTTCCCAAACGGCTGCATATTTCCCAATTTTTCATAGAACCTTTTATGATTGCCTTTGGGAAGTCTACAAAAAATGTAAATGAATTGTTTCTTCAAAATCAATAGTCCGAGAAATAATCGAAAAAAAAACGGAAAAATCGATATATCTCCAGAACCAATAAAAAATGAGAAATGATTTTTTTGTCAAAAATACCTCTCAATTAACTCTATCAACATATCCCAATTTGGTTTCTTCGAATTCATTACCAGAGCAGAAAAAAAATAAAACCCAAAAAAATTCGTCGGGACTTGGAAAAAAATTTCGACAATTTTGAATAATTCTAAATATTTCCCAAACGGCTGCATATTTCCAAATTTTTCATAGAACCTTTTATGATTGCCTTTGGAAAATATACAAAAAATGTAGATGAATTGTTTCTTCAAAATCAATAGTCCGGGAAATATTTGAAAAAAAATCGGAAAAATCGATATATCTCCAGAACCAATAAAAAATGAGAAAAGATTTTTTTGTTAAAAATACATCTCAATGGACTCTATCAACATATCCCAATTTGATTTCTTCGAATTCATTACTGCAGCGGGAAAAAAATAAAACCCAAAAAAATTCGTCGGGACTTGGAAAAAATTTTCGATAATTTTGAATAATTCCAAATGTTTCCCAAACGGCTGCATATTTCCCAATTTTTCATAGAACCTTTTATGATTGCTCTTGGAAAATATACAAAAAATATAAATGAATTGTTTTTTCAAAATCAATAGTTCATGAAATATTTGAAAAAAATGCGGAAAAATCGATATATTATACACATTGATCGTAGTATTCACATTTTTGGTGTCCAATTATAGTTTCAAACGGATTCAATGATAAAAACAGACACGCATTGATCGTAGTATTCACATTATTGGTGTCCAATTATAGTTTCAAACGGATTCAATGATAAAGAAAGACACTCATTGATCGTAGTATTCACATTATTGGTATCCAATTATAGTTTCAAATGGATTCAATGATAAAAACAGACACGCATTGATCGTAGTATTCACATTATTGGTGTCCAATTATAGTTTCAAACGGATTCAATGATGAAGACAGACACTCATTGATCGTAGTATTCACATTATTGGTGTCCAATTATAGTTTCAAACCCAACGATAAAGACAGACACGCATTGATCGTAGTATTCACATTATTGGTGTCTAATTATAGTTTCAAACGGACTCAATGATGAAGACAAACAAGCATTGATCGTAGTATTCACATTATTGGTGTCCAATTATAGTTTCAAACGGATTCAATGATAAAGACAGACACACGTTGATCGCAATATTCACATTATTGGTGTCCAATTATAGTATCAAATGGATTCAATGATAAAGACAGACATGCATTGATCGTAGTATTCACATTATTGGTGTCCAATTATAGTTTTTAATCATTTTGACAATGAACGTTTAAAATAAGAACAACGCCTTAAGATCGTTGTATTCAAATAATTGGTATGTACGTGTACACGGAAAGGATATACGTGTACACGGAAAGGATATACGTGTACACGGAAAGGATATACGTGTACACGGAAAGGATATACGTGTACACGGAAAGGATATACGTGTACACGGGGGGCTAGGATCGTCGCGCGAAGCGCGATAGTTAAGCCGCCGGCAGGCCAAGTGTGGGCGCAAGGCGGATGCTAGCGTAGGCGAATCCCGCGCCCATACTTGTTATACTACGATCTTTAGAGAGTAGTATTCTACGGTCTTTCGGACAGAGAAATACAGAGGGAGCCTAACTTTTTTATTTGACTAGATAGAACTTTGAATCCAACGGGACCTTGATCCTTAATAAAAAATGGAAAAAAATCAAGAAAATAATAATAATAATAATAATAACTTCGACCTGTAGGGGTGTCTAACTTTTTTATTCGAAAAGATAGAGAGATGGTTCAAACGGCTTAATGATCCATATCTGACACTATAAAGCATGAAAAAATTGAAAAAAATTAAAAAAAATAAAAAAAATTTTTTGTGTGCCGAAAATTTTTAAAACGCTATATTTCCCAAAATATCGAAGATATCGCAAGGGACTTTCAGTCATTTTATCAACGCGATGGCGGTATTTGTCACGTGATTTTTTTTGGCGATCGGAAAATCCGGAAAAATTTTACGGTGATTTTCCAATTTTTTTTTTCAAGTTCCTACTTTTCTCGATACCGGTTCAAGAATTGATTCGAATTCTTTCAAATTTCTTCTAGATATACTTCAATATGTCTTACGGAAGGCTGTGAGCTTTGAGAATGATCGGAAAATGATGACCGGGTTTTCCGGGAAATTTTCCGAAAAATTCCGATATTGTAAAACACAAAAAACAACGAAACCAACAATCGAAACTGAATTGTGAAAAATGTTTTTGGCAGTGCACGAATATACCAACAAATCGTAGCTCTTCGATATTTTCTCTAAAATGATCGGAAAACTGGGAAAATTTCAAATATATGAAAAAAAACATTTGAATTTCGGATAATACGAAATTACTCGGAAATGATCGATATTTTTCCGAATCACCGAGATAGCTTTTGACTGCCTTCGGAAAATCTACAATTTTATTTTTTAATTTTTTTCCCAAAATTAATAGTCCGGGAGATATCTAAAAAAATTGGAAAATCGAAATATTGACCGTACTAATAGAGGTAATGAAAAAAATAAAAGTGCATCGTATCCGCAACACATGCCTCAGTAATACCTCCAAACCGTTTTTTTCCAACTACATAAAAAGATGGAAAAAATACGAAAAAAGTGAAAAAAATATTAAAAATTTTTTACTCCCCCTCCAAAATTGCCCAAAACTCGAAAAACAAACGAGATATCGAAAAATTTTATATAAACAATTTTGTTCCCCTTGAATAGACCTACAAAAAAGTCACGTAAAAATTTTTGCGATACCCTATAAATAAACGAAAAAACAGCTGATTTTCGTGAAAAAATGATTAAAATTATGAAAGAGGCTGAGAATACAGAGGGGGGCTATTTTTTTTATTTAAAGAGATAGAGCCACGGTTCAAAAAAGAAATTGATCCTTGTAAAAAATTAGGAAGAAACCAAGAAAAAAAACAAAAAAAAAAAATAATAATAATAATAATTGTGACACTCACTTTTTTATTTGGAGAGATAGAATCATTTTTCATAAAGAGAAAATGTGGCCCTTTGAAAAATGAATATGGAAATAAAAAAATAAAAAATTAAAAAAAATTAAAATGTCGACTCATTTTTTTTTTGTCTGTCGCCCCCGGGGCGAACGCTATGATTTCCAAACCCTTGGAGATATTGCTTTGAAATTTGAATCAAATCAATAACTCAAAAAATGTATCTCGAAAAAAATTTTTTTTTGCGATCGGAAAACCCGGAAAATTTTCAAGGTCATTTTTAAGGTTTTCACCGGTAACTCGATAGCGGTTCAGGAAATGATTTTTTCCATTCCAATTTTTTTAGAAATATGCGCCTATATAGCCTTCTCAGGTGTATAGTTTTTGAGAAGGATCGGAAAATGAAAACGGGTTTTCCGGACGATTTTCCGAAAAGTGAAAATTTCGAATAAAAACCGCACCGATGATCGAAATTGAATTTTGAACAATGCAGTGGATAGAGCTTGGAAATACAAAAAAATCATACCTCTTCAACACTTTTAAGAAAATGTCCGGAAAACTGAGAAAAATTGAAAAATATGAAAAAAAAAATTGTAATTTTTAAAAATACGAAATATCTCGGAAACTGCTGATATTTTTCCAATTTACCACGATACCTTTTTTGACCGCCTTCAAAAAATCTATAAAATATGTAAATAAATAATTTCCCTATTTTCAATAGTACAGGAAATATTTGAAAAAAACGGGAAAATCGATATATCTCCCGAATTAAGAAAAAACTTGGAAATTTATTTTTTGCAGAAGATACCTCTCAATGAACTCTATCGATCGTGTTAATTTGGTTTTTTCGAATTCAATAACAAAGCGGGAAAAAAATAAAATCCAAAAAAAAGGCTGGACTTAGAAATTTTTTTTATAAAAGCACCAAAATCTCAAAAACTAAACAAGATATGGAAAAGTGTATGGAAACAATTTTATTGTACTTCATTAGTACTACAAAAAGTTTCGAATGAATTTTTTTCCTATTTCAAAAATAAAAAAATTCGTCGGGACTTGGAAAAAATTTTCGATAATTTTGAATAATTTCAAATATTTCCCAAACGGCTGCATATTTCCAAATTTTTCATAGAACCTTTTATGATTGTTTTTGAAAAGTATACAAAAAATGTTAATGAATTGTTTCTTCAAAATCAATAGTCCGGGAAATATTTGAAAAAAAAACGGTAAAATCGATATATCTCCAGAACCAATAAAAACTGAGAAATGATTTTTTTGTCAAAAATACCTCTCAATGAACTCCATCAACATATCCCAGTTGGGTTTCTTCGAATTCATTACCAGAGAAGAAAAAAAATAAAACCCAAAAAAATTCGTCGGGACTTAGAAAAAAATTTCGACAATTTTGAATAATTCTAAATATTTCCCAAACGGCTGCATATTTCTCAATTTTTCATAAAACCTTTTATGATTGCCTTCGGGAAGTCTACAAAAAATGTAAATGAATTGTTTCTTCAAAATCAATAGTCCGAGAAATAATCGAAAAAAAATCGGAAAAATCGATATATCTCCAGAACCAATAAAAAATGAGAAATGATTTTTTTGTCAAAAATACCTCTCAATGGACTCTATCAACCCATCCCAATTTGCTTTCTTCGAATTCATTACTGCAGCGGGAAAAAAATAAAACCCAAAAAAATTCGTCGGGACTTAGAAAAAAATTTCTTCGATTTTGAATAATTCCAAATATTTCCCAAACGGCTGCATATTTCTCAATTTTTCATAGAACCTTTTATGATTGCCTTTGGGAAGTCTACAAAAAATGTAAATGAATTGTTTCTTCAAAATCAATAGTCCGAGAAATAATCGAAAAAAAATCGGAAAAATCGATATATCTCCAGAACCAATAAAAAATGAGAAATGATTTTTTTGTCAAAAATACCTCTCAATTAACTCTATCAACATATCCCAATTTGGTTTCTTCGAATTCATTACCAGAGCAGAAAAAAAATAAAACCCAAAAAAATTCGTCGGGACTTGGAAAAAAATTTCGACAATTTTGAATAATTCTAAATATTTCCCAAACGGCTGCATATTTCCAAATTTTTCATAGAACCTTTTATGATTGCCTTTGGAAAATATACAAAAAATGTAGATGAATTGTTTCTTCAAAATCAATAGTCCGGGAAATATTTGAAAAAAAATCGGAAAAATCGATATATCTCCAGAACCAATAAAAAATGAGAAAAGATTTTTTTGTTAAAAATACATCTCAATGGACTCTATCAACATATCCCAATTTGATTTCTTCGAATTCATTACTGCAGCGGGAAAAAAATAAAACCCAAAAAAATTCGTCGGGACTTGGAAAAAATTTTCGATAATTTTGAATAATTCCAAATGTTTCCCAAACGGCTGCATATTTCTCAATTTTTCATAAAACCTTTTATGATTGCCTTCGGGAAGTCTACAAAAAATGTAAATGAATTGTTTCTTCAAAATCAATAGTCCGAGAAATAATCGAAAAAAAATCGGAAAAATCGATATATCTCCAGAACCAATAAAAAATGAGAAAAGATTTTTTTGTCAAAAATACCTCTCAATGAACTCTATCAACATATCCCAGTTTGGTTTCTTCGAATTCATTACCAGAGCAGAAAAAAAATAAAACCCAAAAAAATTCGTCGAGACTTAGAAAAAAATTTCGCCAATTTTGAATAATTCTAAATATTTCCCAAACGGCTGCATATTTCCCAATTTTTCATAGAACCTTTTATGATTGCCTTTGGGAAGTCTACAAAAAATGTAAATGAATTGTTTCTTCAAAATCAATAGTCCGAGAAATAATCGAAAAAAAAACGGAAAAATCGATATATCTCCAGAACCAATAAAAAATGAGAAATGATTTTTTTGTCAAAAATACCTCTCAATTAACTCTATCAACATATCCCAATTTGGTTTCTTCGAATTCATTACCAGAGCAGAAAAAAAATAAAACCCAAAAAAATTCGTCGGGACTTGGAAAAAAATTTCGACAATTTTGAATAATTCTAAATATTTCCCAAACGGCTGCATATTTCCAAATTTTTCATAGAACCTTTTATGATTGCCTTTGGAAAATATACAAAAAATGTAGATGAATTGTTTCTTCAAAATCAATAGTCCGGGAAATATTTGAAAAAAAATCGGAAAAATCGATATATCTCCAGAACCAATAAAAAATGAGAAAAGATTTTTTTGTTAAAAATACATCTCAATGGACTCTATCAACATATCCCAATTTGATTTCTTCGAATTCATTACTGCAGCGGGAAAAAAATAAAACCCAAAAAAATTCGTCGGGACTTGGAAAAAATTTTCGATAATTTTGAATAATTCCAAATGTTTCCCAAACGGCTGCATATTTCCCAATTTTTCATAGAACCTTTTATGATTGCTCTTGGAAAATATACAAAAAATATAAATGAATTGTTTTTTCAAAATCAATAGTTCATGAAATATTTGAAAAAAATGCGGAAAAATCGATATATTATACACATTGATCGTAGTATTCACATTTTTGGTGTCCAATTATAGTTTCAAACGGATTCAATGATAAAAACAGACACGCATTGATCGTAGTATTCACATTATTGGTGTCCAATTATAGTTTCAAACGGATTCAATGATAAAGAAAGACACTCATTGATCGTAGTATTCACATTATTGGTATCCAATTATAGTTTCAAATGGATTCAATGATAAAAACAGACACGCATTGATCGTAGTATTCACATTATTGGTGTCCAATTATAGTTTCAAACGGATTCAATGATGAAGACAGACACTCATTGATCGTAGTATTCACATTATTGGTGTCCAATTATAGTTTCAAACCCAACGATAAAGACAGACACGCATTGATCGTAGTATTCACATTATTGGTGTCTAATTATAGTTTCAAACGGACTCAATGATGAAGACAAACAAGCATTGATCGTAGTATTCACATTATTGGTGTCCAATTATAGTTTCAAACGGATTCAATGATAAAGACAGACACACGTTGATCGCAATATTCACATTATTGGTGTCCAATTATAGTATCAAATGGATTCAATGATAAAGACAGACATGCATTGATCGTAGTATTCACATTATTGGTGTCCAATTATAGTTTTTAATCATTTTGACAATGAACGTTTAAAATAAGAACAACGCCTTAAGATCGTTGTATTCAAATAATTGGTATGTACGTGTACACGGAAAGGATATACGTGTACACGGAAAGGATATACGTGTACACGGAAAGGATATACGTGTACACGGAAAGGATATACGTGTACACGGAAAGGATATACGTGTACACGGGGGGCTAGGATCGTCGCGCGAAGCGCGATAGTTAAGCCGCCGGCAGGCCAAGTGTGGGCGCAAGGCGGATGCTAGCGTAGGCGAATCCCGCGCCCATACTTGTTATACTACGATCTTTAGAGAAGTAGTATTCTGCGGTCTTTCGGACAGAGGGAGCCTAACTTTTTTATTTGGACAGATAGAACTTTGAATCCAACGGGACCTTGATCCTTAATAAAAAATAGAAAAAAATCGAAAAAAAAATAATAATAATAATAATAACTTCGACCTGTAGGGGTTTCTAACTTTTTTATTCGAAAAGATAGAGAGATGGTTCAAACGGGTTAATGATTCTTATTTGACACTATAAAAGATGAAAAAACTGAAAAAAATTAAAAAAAATAAAAAAAATTTTTTCTGTGTCGAAAATTTTTAAAACGCTATATTTCCCAAACTATCAAAGATATCGCTTGGGACTTTCAGTCATTTTATCAACTCGATGACGGTAATTGTCCCGTGACTTTTTTTGGCGATCGGAAAATCCGGAAAAATTTTACGGTGATTTTCCAATTTTTTTTTTCAAGTTCCTACTCTTCTCGATGCCGGTTCAAGAATTGATTCGAATCCTTTCAAATTTCTTCTAGATATACTTCAATATGTCTCACAGAAGGCTGTGAATTTTGAGAATGATCGGAAAATGATAACCGGGTTTTCCGGGAAATTTTCCGAAAAATTCCGATATTGTAAAACACAAAAAACAACGAAACCAATAATCGAAACTGAATTCCGAAAAATGTTTTTGGTAGAGCACGAATATACCAACAAATCACATCTTCGATATTTTTTCTAAGATGATCGGAAAACTGGGAAAATTTCAAATATATGAAAAAAAACATTTGAATTTCGGATAATACGAAATTACTCGGAAATGGTCGATATTTTTCCGAATCACCGAGACAGCTTTTGACTGCCTTTGGAAAATCTACAATTTTGTTTTTTAATTTTTTTCCCAAAATTAATAGTCCGGGAGATATCTGAAAAAATTGGAAAATCGAAATATTGACCGTACTAATAGAGGTAATGAAAAAAATAAAAGTGCATCGTATCCGCAACACATGCCTCAGTAATACCTCCAAACAGTTTTTCTCCGACTACATAAAAAGATGGGAAAAATACGAAACAAATGAAAAAAAAAATAAAAAATCTGTACTCCCCCTCCCAAATTGCCCAAAACTCGAAAACCAAACGAGATATCGAAAAATTTTATATAAACAATTTTGTTCCCCTTGAATAGACCTACAAAAAAGTCACGTAAAAATTTTTGCGATACCCTATAAATAAACGAAAAAACAGCTGATTTTCGTGAAAAAATGATTGAAACTATGAAACAGGCCGAGAACATAGAGGGGGGCTATTTTTTTTATTTGAGTAGATATAGCCACGGTTCAAAAAAGAAATTGATCCTTGTAAAAAATTAGGAAGAATCCAAGAAAAAAAACAAAAAAAAATAATAATAATAATAATAATTGTGACACTCACTTTTTTATTTGAAGAGATAGAATCATTTTTCATAAAGGGAAAATGTGGCCCATTGAAAAATGAATATGAAAATGAAAAAACGAAAAATTAAAAAAAATAAATTTTTTGTATGTCCGCCATTTTGTCTGTCGTCTTTAGAAAACACCTTATATTTTCGAAACCGTTAGAGATATCGAGTTGAAATTTTAATCACGTAAATAATCAAAAAAATGTATCTCAAAATTTATTTTTTTTTGCGATCGGAAAACCCGGAAAATTTTAACGGCCATTTTTGTGTTTTTCCTAGTTTCCTCGATACAGGTCCAGGGTTTCGTTTTTTCGAATTCATATTTCTTTAAGAAGTACGACCAAATGCCCTACAGTGGTGTATAGTTTTTGAGAAGGATCGGAAAATGAAAACGGGTTTTCCGGACGATTTTCCTAAAAGTAAAAAACATGAAAAAAAAACGTACCGATGATCGAAATTGAATTTTGAACAATGCAGTGGATAGAGCTTGGAAATACAAAAAAATCATACCTCTTCAACACTTTTAAGAAAATGTCCGGAAAACTGAGAAAAATTGAAAAATATGAAAAAAAAAATTGTAATTTTTAAAAATACGAAATATCTCGGAAACTGCTGATATTTTTTCAACTTACCACGATACCTTTTTTGACCGCCTTCAAAAAATCTATAAAATATGTAGATGAATAATTCCCCTATTTTCAATAGTACAGGAAATATTTGAAAAAAACGGGAAAATCGATATATCTCCCGAATTAAGAAAAAACTTGGAAATTAATTTTTTGCAGAAGATACCTCTCAATGAACTCTATCGATCGTCCAAATTTGGTTTTTTCGAATTCAATAACAAAGAGAGAAAAAAATAAAATCCAAAAAAAAGGCTGGACTTAGAAATTTTTTTTATAAAAGCACCAAAATCTCAAAAACTAAACAAGATATGGAAAAGTGTATGCAAAAAATTTTATTGTACTCCATTAGTACTACAAAAAGTTTCGAATGAATTTTTTTCCTATTTCAAAAATAAAAAAATTCGTCGGGACTTTGAAAAAATTTCGACAATTTTGAATAATTTCAAATATTTCCCAAACGGCTGCATATTTCCAAATTTTTCATAGAACCTTTTATGATTGTTTTTGAAAAGTCTACAAAAAATGTAAATGAATTGTTTCTTCAAAATCAATAGTCCAAGAAATATTCGAAAAAAAATCGGAAAAATCGATATATCTCCAGAATCAATGAAAACTGAGAAATGATTTTTTTGTTAAAAATACCTTTCAATGGACTCTATCAACCCATCCCAATTTGGTTTCTTCGAATTCATTACTGCAGCGAGAAAAAAATAAAACCCAAAAAAATTCGTCGGGACTTGGAAAAAAATTTCGTCGATTTTGAAAAATTCCAAATATTTCCCAAACGGCTGCATATTTCCCAATTTTTCATAGAACCTTTTATGATTGCCTTCGGAAAGTCTACAAAAAATGTGAATGAATTGTTTCTTCAAAATCAATAGTCCAAGAAATATTCGAAAAAAAATTGGAAAAATCGATATATCTCCAGAACCAATAAAAAATGAGAAATGATTTTTTTGTCAAAAATACCTCTCAATGAACTCTATCAACATATCCCAGTTTGGTTTCTTCGAATTCATTACCAGAGCAGAAAAAAAATAAAATCCAAAAAAATTCGTCGGGACTTAGAAAAAAATTTCTTCGATTTTGAATAATTCCAAATATTTCCCAAACGGCTGCATATTTCCCAATTTTTCATAGTACCTTTTATGATTGCCTTTGGGAAGTCTACAAAAAATGTTAATGAATTGTTTCTTCAAAATCAATAGTCCAAGAAATATTCGAAAAAAAATCGGAAAAATCGATATATCTCCAGAACCAATAAAAAATGAGAAATGATTTTTTTGTCAAAAATACCTCTCAACGAACTCTATCAACCAATCCCAATTTGATTTCTTCGAATTCATTACCACAGCGGGAAAAAAATTAAATCCAAAAAAATTCGTCGGGACTTGGAAAAAAATTTCGACAATTTTGAATAATTCTAAATATTTCCCAAACGGCTGCATATTTCTCAATTTTTCATAGAACCTTTTATGATTGCCTTTGGAAAGTATACAAAAAATGTAGATGAATTGTTTCTTCAAAATCAATAGTCCGGGATATATTTGAAAAAAAATCGGTAAAATCGATATATCTCCAGAATCAATAAAAACTGAGAAATGATTTTTTTGTTAAAAATATCTCTCAATGGACTCTATCAACCCATCCCAATTTGGTTTCTTCGAATTCATTACTGCAGCGGGAAAAAAATAAAACCCAAAAATTTTCGTCGGGACTTTTCGACAATTTTGAATAATTCTAAATATTTCCCAAACGGCTGCATATTTCTCAATTTTTCATAGAACCTTTTATGATTGCCTTTGGAAAGTATACAAAAAATGTAAATGAATTGTTTCTTCAAAATCAATAGTCCAAGAAATATTCGAAAAAAAATCGGAAAAATCGATATATCTCCAGAATCAATGAAAACTGAGAAATGATTTTTTTGTCAAAAATACCTTTCAATGGACTCTATCAACCCATCCCAATTTGGTTTCTTCGAATTCATTACTGCAGCGGGAAAAAAATAAAACCCAAAAAAATTCGTCGGGACTTAGAAAAAAATTTCTTCGATTTTGAATAATTCCAAATATTTCCCAAACGGCTGCATATTTCCCAATTTTTCATAGAACCTTTTATGATTGCCTTTGGAAAAGTCTACAAAAAATGTTAATGAATTGTTTCTTCAAAATCAATAGTCCAAGAAATATTCGAAAAAAAATCGGAAAAATCGATATATCTCCAGAACCAATAAAAAATGAGAAATGATTTTTTTGTCAAAAATACCTCTCAACGAACTCTATCAACCAATCCCAATTTGATTTCTTCGAATTCATTACCACAGCGGGAAAAAAAGTAAATCCAAAAAAATTCGTCGGGACTTAGAAAAAAATTTCGACAATTTTGAATAATTCTAAATATTTCCCAAACGGCTGCATATTTCTCAATTTTTCATAGAACCTTTTATGATTGCCTTTGGAAAGTATACAAAAAATGTTGATGAATCGTTTCTTCAAAATCAACAGTCCGGGATATATTTGAAAAAAAATCGGTAAAATCGATATATCTCCAGAATCAATAAAAACTGAGAAATGATTTTTTTGTTAAAAATACCTCTCAATGGACTCTATCAACCCATCCCAATTTGGTTTCTTCGAATTCATTACTGCAGCGGGAAAAAAATAAAACCCAAAAATTTTCGTCGGGACTTAGAAAAAAATTTCGACAATTTTGAATAATTCTAAATATTTCCCAAACGGCTGCATATTTCTCAATTTTTCATAGAACCTTTTATGATTGCCTTTGGAAAGTATACAAAAAATGTAGATGAATTGTTTCTTCAAAATCAATAGTCCGGGATATATTTGAAAAAAAGTCGGTAAAATCGATATATCTCCAGAATCAATAAAAACTGAGAAATGATTTTTTTGTTAAAAATATCTCTCAATGGACTCTATCAACCCATCCCAATTTGGTTTCTTCGAATTCATTACTGCAGCGGGAAAAAAATAAAACCCAAAAATTTTCGTCGGGACTTAGAAAAAAATTTCGACAATTTTGAATAATTCTAAATATTTCCCAAACGGCTGCATATTTCTCAATTTTTCATAGAACCTTTTATGATTGCCTTTGGAAAGTATACAAAAAATGTAAATGAATTGTTTCTTCAAAATCAATAGTCCGGGATATATTTGAAAAAAAATCGGTAAAATCGATATATAGCCAGAATCAATAAAAACTGAGAAATCATTTTTTTGTTAAAAATATCTCTCAATGGACTCTATCAACCCATCCCAATTTGGTTTCTTCGAATTCATTACTGCAGCGGGAAAAAAATAAAACCCAAAAATTTTCGTCGGGACTTAAAAAAAAATTTCGACAATTTTGAATAATTCCAAATATTTCCCAAACGGCTGCATATATCTCAATTTTTCATAGAACCTTTTATGATTGCCTTTGAGAAGTCTACAAAAAATGTAAATGAATTGTTTCTTCAAAATCAATAGTCCGAGAAATAATCGAAAAAAAATCGGAAAAATCGATATATCTCCAGAACCAATAAAAAATGAGAAATGATATTTTTGTCAAAAATACCTCTCAATGGACTCTATCAACCCATCCCAATTTGCTTTCTTCGAATTCATTACTGTAGCGGGAAAAAAATAAAACCCAAAAAAATTCGTCGGGACTTAGAAAAAAATTTCTTCGATTTTGAATAATTCCAAATATTTCCCAAACGGCTGCATATTTCTCAATTTTTCATAGAACCTTTTATGATTGCCTTTGGGAAGTCTACAAAAAATGTAAATGAATTGTTTCTTCAAAATCAATAGTCCGAGAAATAATCGAAAAAAAATCGGAAAAATCGATATATCTCCAGAACCAATAAAAAATGAGAAATGATTTTTTTGTCAAAAATACCTCTCAATTAACTCTATCAACATATCCCAATTTGGTTTCTTCGAATTCATTACCAGAGCAGAAAAAAAATAAAACCCAAAAAAATTCGTCGGGACTTAGAAAAAAATTTCGACAATTTTGAATAATTCCAAATATTTCCCAAACGGCTGCATATTTCCCAATTTTTCATAGAACCTTTTATGATTGCCTTCGGGAAGTCTACAAAAAATGTAAATGAATTGTTTCTTTAAAATCAATAGTCCGAGAAATAATCGAAAAAAAATCGGAAAAATCGATATATCTCCAGAACCAATAAAAAATGAGAAAAGATTTTTTTGTCAAAAATACCTCTCAATGAACTCTATCAACATATCCCAGTTTGGTTTCTTCGAATTCATTACCAGAGCAGAAAAAAAATAAAACCCAAAAAAATTCGTCGAGACTTAGAAAAAAATTTCGCCAATTTTGAATAATTCTAAATATTTCCCAAACGGCTGCATATTTCCCAATTTTTCATAGAACCTTTTATGATTGCCTTTGGGAAGTCTACAAAAAATGTAAATGAATTGTTTCTTCAAAATCAATAGTCCGAGAAATAATCGAAAAAAAATCGGAAAAATCGATATATCTCCAGAACCAATAAAAAATGAGAAATGATTTTTTTGTCAAAAATACCTCTCAATTAACTCTATCAACATATCCCAATTTGGTTTCTTCGAATTCATTACCAGAGCAGAAAAAAAATAAAACCCAAAAAAATTCGTCGGGACTTAGAAAAAAATTTCGACAATTTTGAATATTTCTAAATATTTCCCAAACGGCTGCATATTTCCAAATTTTTCATAGAACCTTTTATGATTGTTTTTGAAAAGTATACAAAAAATGTAGTTGAATTGTTTCTTCAAAATCAGTAGTCCGGGAAATATTTCAAAAAAAATCGGAAAAATCGATATATCTCCAGAATCAATGAAAACTGAGAAATGATTTTTTTGTTAAAAATACCTTTCAATGGACTCTATCAACCCATCCCAATTTGGTTTCTTCGAATTCATTACCAGAGCAGAAAAAAAATAAAACCCAAAAAAATTCGTTTCGTCGATTTTGAATCATTCCAAATATTTCCCAAATAGCTGCATATTTCCAAATTTTCCATAGAACCTTTTATGATTGCCTTTTGAAAATATACAAAAAATGTGAATGAAGTGTTTCTTCAAAATCAATAGTACAGGAAATATTTTAAAAAAAATCGAATAAATCTATATATCTCCAGAATCAATGAAAACTGAGAAATGATTTTTTTGTTAAAAATACCTTTCAATGGACTCTATCAACCCATCCCAATTTGGTTTCTTCGAATTCATTACCAGAGCAGAAAAAAAATAAAACCCAAAAAAATTCGTCGGGACTTGGAAAAAAAATCCGTTTCGTCGATTTTGAATAATTCCAAATATTTCCCAAATAGCTGCATATTCCCAAATTTTCCATAGAACCTTTTATGATTGCCTTTGGAAAATATACAAAAAATGTAAATGAAGTGTTTCTCCAAAATCAATAGTCCAGGAAATATTTGAAAAAAAATATCTCTAGAACCAATAAAAAATGAGGAATGATTTTTTTGTCAAAAATACCTCTCAATGAACTCTATGAAACCCTTCCAATTTGGTTTCTTCGAATTCATTACCAGAGCAAGAAAAAAATAAAACCCAAAAAAATTCGTCGGGACTTAGAAAAAATTTTCGTTTCGTCGATTTTGAATAATTCCAAATATTTCCCAAACGACTGCATATTTCCAAATTTTTCATAGAACCTTTTATGATTGCCTTTGGAAAATATACAGAAAATGTTAGTGAATTGTTTCTTGAAAATCAATAGTCCAGGAAATATTTGAAAAAAAATCGGAAAAATCGATATATCATTCACATTGATCGTAGTATTCACATTATTGGTGTCCAATTATAGTTTCAAACGGACTCAATGATGAAGACAGACACGCATTGATCGTAGTATTCACATTATTGGTGTCCAATTATAGTTTCAAATGGATTCAATGATAAAGACAGACACGCATTGATCGTAGTATTCACATTATTGGTGTCCAATTATAGTTTCAAACTAACTCAATGATAAAAACAGACACGTATTGATCGTAGTATTCACATTATTGGTGTCCAATTATAGTTTCAAACTGACTCAATGATAAAGACAGACACGCATTGATCGTAGTATTCACATTATTGGTGTCCAATTATAGTTTCAAACGGATTTAATGATGGAGACAGACACGCATTGATCGTAGTATTCACATTATTGGTGTCCAATTATAGTATCAAACGGATTCAATGATGAAGACAGACACGCATTGATCGTAGTATTCACATTATTGGTATCCAACTATAGTTTTTAATCTTTTTGACAATGAACATTTAAAATAAGAACAACGCCTTAAGATCGTAGTATTCAAATAATTGGTGACCAATTATAGTTTAAACCACTTTCAACAACTTCTAGGGTATATACGTGTACACGGAAAGGATATATGTGTACACGGAAAGGATATATGTGTACACGGAAAGGATATATGTGTACACGGAAAGGATATACGTGTACACGGGAGGCTAGGATCGTCGCGCGAAGCGCGACAGTTAAGCCGCCGGCAGGCCAAGTGTGGGCGCAAGGCGGATGCTAGCGTAGGCGAATCCCGCGCCCAATAATAGTTTTATGTGTACATGTGTACACGGGGGATACGTGTGCACACGGGGTACACGCTTGTTATACTACGATCTTTAGAGAGTAGTATTCTACGGTCTTTCGGACAGAGAAATACAGAGGGAGCCTAACTTTTTTATTTGACTAGATAGAACTTTGAATCCAACGGGACCTTGATCCTTAATAAAAAATGGAAAAAAATCAAGAAAAAAATAATAATAATAATAATAACTTCGACCTGTAGGGGTGTCTAACTTTTTTATTCGAAAAGATAGAGAGATGGTTCAAACGGCTTAATGATCCATATCTGACACTCTAAAGCATGAAAAAATTGAAAAAAATAAAAAAAAATAAAAAAAATTTTTTGTGTGCCGAAAATTTTTAAAACGCTATATTTCCCAAAATATCGAAGATATCGCAAGGGACTTTCAGTCATTTTATCAACGCGATGACGGTATTTGTCACGTGATTTTTTTTGGCGATCGGAAAATCCGGAAAAATTTTACGGTGATTTTCCAATTTTTTTTTTCAAGTTCCTACTTTTCTCGATACCGGTTCAAGAATTGATTCGAATTCTTTCAAATTTCTTCTAGATATACTTCAATATGTCTTACGGAAGGCTGTGAGCTTTGAGAATGATCGGAAAATGATGACCGGGTTTTCCGGGAAATTTTCCGAAAAATTCCGATATTGTAAAACACAAAAAACAACGAAACCAACAATCGAAACTGAATTGTGAAAAATGTTTTTGGCAGTGCACGAATATACCAACAAATCGTAGCTCTTCGATATTTTCTCTAAAATGATCGGAAAACTGGGAAAATTTCAAATATATGAAAAAAAACATTTGAATTTCGGATAATACGAAATTACTCGGAAATGATCGATATTTTTCCGAATCACCGAGATAGCTTTTGACTGCCTTCGGAAAATCTACAATTTTATTTTTTAATTTTTTTCCCAAAATTAATAGTCCGGGAGATATCTAAAAAAATTGGAAAATCGAAATATTGACCGTACTAATAGAGGTAATGAAAAAAATAAAAGTGCATCGTATCCGCAACACATGCCTCAGTAATACCTCCAAACCGTTTTTTTCCAACTACATAAAAAGATGGAAAAAATACGAAAAAAGTGAAAAAAATATTAAAAATTTTTTACTCCCCCTCCAAAATTGCCCAAAACTCGAAAAACAAACGAGATATCGAAAAATTTTATATAAACAATTTTGTTCCCCTTGAATAGACCTACAAAAAAGTCACGTAAAAATTTTTGCGATACCCTATAAATAAACGAAAAAACAGCTGATTTTCGTGAAAAAATGATTAAAATTATGAAAGAGGCTGAGAATACAGAGGGGGGCTATTTTTTTTATTTAAAGAGATAGAGCCACGGTTCAAAAAAGAAATTGATCCTTGTAAAAAATTAGGAAGAAACCAAGAAAAAAAACAAAAAAAAAAAATAATAATAATAATAATTGTGACACTCACTTTTTTATTTGGAGAGATAGAATCATTTTTCATAAAGAGAAAATGTGGCCCTTTGAAAAATGAATATGGAAATAAAAAAATAAAAAATTAAAAAAAATTAAAATGTCGACTCATTTTTTTTTTGTCTGTCGCCCCCGGGGCGAACGCTATGATTTCCAAACCCTTGGAGATATTGCTTTGAAATTTGAATCAAATCAATAACTCAAAAAATGTATCTCGAAAAAAATTTTTTTTTGCGATCGGAAAACCCGGAAAATTTTCAAGGTCATTTTTAAGGTTTTCACCGGTAACTCGATAGCGGTTCAGGAAATGATTTTTTCCATTCCAATTTTTTTAGAAATATGCGCCTATATAGCCTTCTCAGGTGTATAGTTTTTGAGAAGGATCGGAAAATGAAAACGGGTTTTCCGGACGATTTTCCGAAAAGTGAAAATTTCGAATAAAAACCGCACCGATGATCGAAATTGAATTTTGAACAATGCAGTGGATAGAGCTTGGAAATACAAAAAAATCATACCTCTTCAACACTTTTAAGAAAATGTCCGGAAAACTGAGAAAAATTGAAAAATATGAAAAAAAAAATTGTAATTTTTAAAAATACGAAATATCTCGGAAACTGCTGATATTTTTCCAATTTACCACGATACCTTTTTTGACCGCCTTCAAAAAATCTATAAAATATGTAAATAAATAATTTCCCTATTTTCAATAGTACAGGAAATATTTGAAAAAAACGGGAAAATCGATATATCTCCCGAATTAAGAAAAAACTTGGAAATTTATTTTTTGCAGAAGATACCTCTCAATGAACTCTATCGATCGTGTAAATTTGGTTTTTTCGAATTCAATAACACAGCGGGAAAAAAATAAAATCCAAAAAAAAGGCTGGACTTAGAAATTTTTTTTATAAAAGCACCAAAATCTCAAAAACTAAACAAGATATGGAAAAGTGTATGGAAACAATTTTATTGTACTTCATTAGTACTACAAAAAGTTTCGGATGAATTTTTTTCCTATTTCAAAAATAAAAAAATTCGTCGGGACTTGGAAAAAATTTTCGATAATTTTGAATAATTTCAAATATTTCCCAAACGGCTGCATATTTCCAAATTTTTCATAGAACCTTTTATGATTGTTTTTGAAAAGTATACAAAAAATGTTAATGAATTGTTTCTTCAAAATCAATAGTCCGGGAAATATTTGAAAAAAAAACGGTAAAATCGATATATCTCCAGAACCAATAAAAAATGAGGAATGATTTTTTTGTCAAAAATACCTCTCAACGAACTCTATCAACTTCTTCCAATTTGGTTTCTTCGAATTCATTACTACAGCGGGAAAAAAATAAAACCTAAAAAAATTCGTCGGGACTTAGAAAAAAATTTCGACAATTTTGAATAATTCCAAATATTTCCCAAACGGCTGCATATATCTCAATTTTTCATAGAACCTTTTATGATTGCCTTTGAGAAGTCTACAAAAAATGTAAATGAATTGTTTCTTCAAAATCAATAGTCCGAGAAATAATCGAAAAAAAATCGGAAAAATCGATATATCTCCAGAACCAATAAAAAATGAGAAATGATATTTTTGTCAAAAATACCTCTCAATTAACTCTATCAACATATCCCAATTTGGTTTCTTCGAATTCATTACCAGAGCAGAAAAAAAATAAAACCCAAAAAAATTCGTCGGGACTTAGAAAAAAATTTCGACAATTTTGAATAATTCCAAATATTTCCCAAACGGCTGCATATTTCCCAATTTTTCATAGAACCTTTTATGATTGCCTTCGGGAAGTCTACAAAAAATGTAAATGAATTGTTTCTTTAAAATCAATAGTCCGAGAAATAATCGAAAAAAAATCGGAAAAATCGATATATCTCCAGAACCAATAAAAAATGAGAAAAGATTTTTTTGTCAAAAATACCTCTCAATGAACTCTATCAACATATCCCAGTTTGGTTTCTTCGAATTCATTACCAGAGCAGAAAAAAAATAAAACCCAAAAAAATTCGTCGAGACTTAGAAAAAAATTTCGCCAATTTTCAATAATTCTAAATATTTCCCAAACGGCTGCATATTTCCCAATTTTTCATAGAACCTTTTATGATTGCCTTTGGGAAGTCTACAAAAAATGTAAATGAATTGTTTCTTCAAAATCAATAGTCCGAGAAATAATCGAAAAAAAATCGGAAAAATCGATATATCTCCAGAACCAATAAAAAATGAGAAATGATTTTTTTGTCAAAAATACTTCTCAATTAACTCTATCAACATATCCCAATTTGGTTTCTTCGAATTCATTACCAGAGCAGAAAAAAAATAAAACCCAAAAAAATTGGTCGGGACTTAGAAAAAAATTTCGACAATTTTGAATAATTCTAAATATTTCCCAAACGGCTGCATATTTCCCAATTTTTCATAGAACCTTTTATGATTGCTTTTGGAAAATATACAAAAAATATAAATGAATTGTTTTTTCAAAATCAATAGTTCATGAAATATTTGAAAAAAATGCGGAAAAATCGATATATTATACACATTGATCGTAGTATTAACATTATTGGTGTCCAATTATAGTTTCAAACGGATTCAATGATAAAAACAGACACGCATTGATCGTAGTATTCACATTATTGGTGTCCAATTATAGTTTCAAACGGATTCAATGATAAAGAAAGACACTCATTGATCGTAGTATTCACATTATTGGTATCCAATTATAGTTTCAAATGGATTCAATGATAAAAACAGACACGCATTGATCGTAGTATTCACATTATTGGTGTCCAATTATAGTTTCAAACGGATTCAATGATGAAGACAGACACTCATTGATCGTAGTATTCACATTATTGGTGTCCAATTATAGTTTCAAACCCAACGATAAAGACAGACACGCATTGATCGTAGTATTCACATTATTGGTGTCTAATTATAGTTTCAAACGGACTCAATGATGAAGACAAACAAGCATTGATCGTAGTATTCACATTATTGGTGTCCAATTATAGTTTCAAACGGATTCAATGATAAAGACAGACACACGTTGATCGTAGTATTCACATTATTGGTGTCCAATTATAGTATCAAATGGATTCAATGATAAAGACAGACATGCATTGATCGTAGTATTCACATTATTGGTGTCCAATTATAGTTTTTAATCATTTTGACAATGAACGTTTAAAATAAGAACAACGCCTTAAGATCGTTGTATTCAAATAATTGGTATGTACGTGTACACGGAAAGGATATACGTGTACACGGAAAGGATATACGTGTACACGGAAAGGATATACGTGTACACGGAAAGGATATACGTGTACACGGAAAGGATATACGTGTACACGGGGGGCTAGGATCGTCGCGCGAAGCGCGATAGTTAAGCCGCCGGCAGGCCAAGTGTGGGCGCAAGGCGGATGCTAGCGTAGGCGAATCCCGCGCCCAAACTTGTTATACTACGATCTTTAGAGAGTAGTATTCTACGGTCTTTCGGACAGAGAAATACAGAGGGAGCCTAACTTTTTTATTTGACTAGATAGAACTTTGAATCCAACGGGACCTTGATCCTTAATAAAAAATGGAAAAAAATCAAGAAAATAATAATAATAATAATAATAACTTCGACCTGTAGGGGTGTCTAACTTTTTTATTCGAAAAGATAGAGAGATGGTTCAAACGGCTTAATGATCCATATCTGACACTATAAAGCATGAAAAAATTGAAAAAAATTAAAAAAAATAAAAAAAATTTTTTGTGTGCCGAAAATTTTTAAAACGCTATATTTCCCAAAATATCGAAGATATCGCAAGGGACTTTCAGTCATTTTATCAACGCGATGGCGGTATTTGTCACGTGATTTTTTTTGGCGATCGGAAAATCCGGAAAAATTTTACGGTGATTTTCCAATTTTTTTTTTCAAGTTCCTACTTTTCTCGATACCGGTTCAAGAATTGATTCGAATTCTTTCAAATTTCTTCTAGATATACTTCAATATGTCTTACGGAAGGCTGTGAGCTTTGAGAATGATCGGAAAATGATGACCGGGTTTTCCGGGAAATTTTCCGAAAAATTCCGATATTGTAAAACACAAAAAACAACGAAACCAACAATCGAAACTGAATTGTGAAAAATGTTTTTGGCAGTGCACGAATATACCAACAAATCGTAGCTCTTCGATATTTTCTCTAAAATGATCGGAAAACTGGGAAAATTTCAAATATATGAAAAAAAACATTTGAATTTCGGATAATACGAAATTACTCGGAAATGATCGATATTTTTCCGAATCACCGAGATAGCTTTTGACTGCCTTCGGAAAATCTACAATTTTATTTTTTAATTTTTTTCCCAAAATTAATAGTCCGGGAGATATCTAAAAAAATTGGAAAATCGAAATATTGACCGTACTAATAGAGGTAATGAAAAAAATAAAAGTGCATCGTATCCGCAACACATGCCTCAGTAATACCTCCAAACCGTTTTTTTCCAACTACATAAAAAGATGGAAAAAATACGAAAAAAGTGAAAAAAATATTAAAAATTTTTTACTCCCCCTCCAAAATTGCCCAAAACTCGAAAAACAAACGAGATATCGAAAAATTTTATATAAACAATTTTGTTCCCCTTGAATAGACCTACAAAAAAGTCACGTAAAAATTTTTGCGATACCCTATAAATAAACGAAAAAACAGCTGATTTTCGTGAAAAAATGATTAAAATTATGAAAGAGGCTGAGAATACAGAGGGGGGCTATTTTTTTTATTTAAAGAGATAGAGCCACGGTTCAAAAAAGAAATTGATCCTTGTAAAAAATTAGGAAGAAACCAAGAAAAAAAACAAAAAAAAAAAATAATAATAATAATAATTGTGACACTCACTTTTTTATTTGGAGAGATAGAATCATTTTTCATAAAGAGAAAATGTGGCCCTTTGAAAAATGAATATGGAAATAAAAAAATAAAAAATTAAAAAAAATTAAAATGTCGACTCATTTTTTTTTTGTCTGTCGCCCCCGGGGCGAACGCTATGATTTCCAAACCCTTGGAGATATTGCTTTGAAATTTGAATCAAATCAATAACTCAAAAAATGTATCTCGAAAAAAATTTTTTTTTGCGATCGGAAAACCCGGAAAATTTTCAAGGTCATTTTTAAGGTTTTCACCGGTAACTCGATAGCGGTTCAGGAAATGATTTTTTCCATTCCAATTTTTTTAGAAATATGCGCCTATATAGCCTTCTCAGGTGTATAGTTTTTGAGAAGGATCGGAAAATGAAAACGGGTTTTCCGGACGATTTTCCGAAAAGTGAAAATTTCGAATAAAAACCGCACCGATGATCGAAATTGAATTTTGAACAATGCAGTGGATAGAGCTTGGAAATACAAAAAAATCATACCTCTTCAACACTTTTAAGAAAATGTCCGGAAAACTGAGAAAAATTGAAAAATATGAAAAAAAAAATTGTAATTTTTAAAAATACGAAATATCTCGGAAACTGCTGATATTTTTCCAATTTACCACGATACCTTTTTTGACCGCCTTCAAAAAATCTATAAAATATGTAAATAAATAATTTCCCTATTTTCAATAGTACAGGAAATATTTGAAAAAAACGGGAAAATCGATATATCTCCCGAATTAAGAAAAAACTTGGAAATTTATTTTTTGCAGAAGATACCTCTCAATGAACTCTATCGATCGTGTAAATTTGGTTTTTTCGAATTCAATAACAAAGCGGGAAAAAAATAAAATCCAAAAAAAAGGCTGGACTTAGAAATTTTTTTTATAAAAGCACCAAAATCTCAAAAACTAAACAAGATATGGAAAAGTGTATGGAAACAATTTTATTGTACTTCATTAGTACTACAAAAAGTTTCGAATGAATTTTTTTCCTATTTCAAAAATAAAAAAATTCGTCGGGACTTGGAAAAAATTTTCGATAATTTTGAATAATTTCAAATATTTCCCAAACGGCTGCATATTTCCAAATTTTTCATAGAACCTTTTATGATTGTTTTTGAAAAGTATACAAAAAATGTTTATGAATTGTTTCTTCAAAATCAATAGTCCGGGAAATATTTGAAAAAAAAACGGTAAAATCGATATATCTCCAGAACCAATAAAAAATGAGGAATGATTTTTTTGTCAAAAATACCTCTCAACGAACTCTATCAACTTCTTCCAATTTGGTTTCTTCGAATTCATTACTACAGCGGGAAAAAAATAAAACCTAAAAAAATTCGTCGGGACTTAGAAAAAAATTTCTTCGATTTTGAATAATTCCAAATATTTCCCAAACGGCTGCATATTTCTCAATTTTTCATAGAACCTTTTATGATTGCCTTTGGGAAGTCTACAAAAAATGTAAATGAATTGTTTCTTCAAAATCAATAGTCCGAGAAATAATCGAAAAAAAATCGGAAAAATCGATATATCTCCAGAACCAATAAAAAATGAGAAATGATTTTTTTGTCAAAAATACCTCTCAATTAACTCTATCAACATATCCCAATTTGGTTTCTTCGAATTCATTACCAGAGCAGAAAAAAAATAAAACCCAAAAAAATTCGTCGGGACTTGGAAAAAAATTTCGACAATTTTGAATAATTCCAAATATTTCCCAAATGGCTGCATATTTCCCAATTTTTCATAGAACCTTTTATGATTGCCATCGGGAAGTCTACAAAAAACGTAAATGAATTGTTTGTTCAAAATCAATAGTCCAAGAAATATTCGAAAAAAAATCGGAAAAATCAATATATCTCCAGAATCAATGAAAACTGAGAAATGATTTTTTAGTCAAAAATACCTCTCAATGAACTCTATCAACATATCCCAATTTGGTTTCTTCGAATTCATTACCAGAGCAGAAAAAAAATAAAACCCAAAAAAATTCGTCGGGACTTGGAAAAAAATTTCGACAATTTTGAATAATTCCAAATATTTCCCAAATTGCTGCATATTTCCAAATTTTTCATGAAACCTTTTATGATTGCTTTTGGAAAATATACAAAAAATATAAATGAATTGTTTTTTCAAATTCAGTAGTTCATGAAATATTTGAAAAAAATGCGGACAAATCGATATATTATACACATTGATCGTAGTATTCACATTATTGGTGTCCAATTATAGTTTCAAACGGATTCAATGATAAAAACAGACACGCATTGATCGTAGTATTCACATTATTGGTGTCCAATTATAGTTTTAAACGGGTTCAATGATAAAGGAAGACACTCATTGATCGTAGTATTCACATTATTGGTGTCCAATTATAGTTTCGAACTGACTCAACGATAAAGACAGACACGCATTGATCGTAGTATTCACATTATTGGTATCCAATTATAGTTTCAAACGGATTCAATGATAAAAACAGACACGCATTGATCGTAGTATTCACATTATTGGTGTCCAATTATAGTTTCAAACGGATTCAATGATAAAGAAAGACACTCATTGATCGTAGTATTCACATTATTGGTGTCCAATTATAGTTTCAAACTGACCCAACGATAATGACAGACACGCATTGATCGTAGTATTAACATTTTTGGTGTCCAATTATAGTTTCAAACGGACTCAATGATGAAGACAGACAAGCATTGATCGTAGTATTCACATTATTGGTGTCCAATTATAGTTTCAAACGGACTCAATGATGAAGACAGACAAGCATTGATCGTAGTATTCACATTATTGGTGTCCAATTATAGTTTCGAATGGATTCAATGATAAAGACAGACACACATTGATCGTAGTATTCACATTATTGGTGTCCAATTATAGTATCAAATAGATTTAATTAAAAAGACAGACACGCATTGATCGTAGTATTCACATTATTGGTATCCAATTATAGTTTGTAATCATTTTGACAATGAACCTTTAAAATAAGAACAACGCCTTAAGATCGTAGTATTCAAATAATTGGTAGATACGTGTACACGGAAAGGATATACGTGTACACGGAATGGATATACGTGTACACGGAAAGGATATACGTGTACACGGGGGGCTAGGATCGTCGCGCGAAGCGCGACAGTTAAGCCGCCGGCAGGCCAAGTGTGGGCGCAAGGCGGATGCTAGCGTAGGCGAATCCCGCGCCCAAACTTGTTATACTACGATCTTTAGAGAGTAGTATTCTACGGTCTTTCGGACAGAGAAATACAGAGGGAGCCTAACTTTTTTATTTGAATAGATAGAACTTTGAATCCAACGGGACCTTGATCCTTAATGAAAAATAGAAAAAAATCAAGAAAAAAATAATAATAATAATAATAACTTCGACCTGTAGGGGTGTCTAACTTTTTTATTCGAAAAGATAGAGAGATGGTTCAAACGGGTTAATGATCCATATCTGACACTATAAAGGATGAAAAAACTGAAAAAAATTAAAAAAAATAAAAAAAATTTTTTGTGTGTCGAAAATTTTTAAAACGCTATATTTCCCAAAATATCGAAGATATCGCACGGGACTTTCAGTCATTTTATCAACGCGATGACGGTATTTGTCACGTGATTTTTTTTGGCGATCGGAAAATCCGGAAAAATTTTACGGTGATTTTCCGATTTTTTTTTTCAAGTTCCTACTTTTCTCGATCCCGGTTCAAGAATTGATTCGAATCCTTTCAAATTTTTTCTAGATATACTTCAATATGTCTTACAGAAGGCTGTGAGTTTTGAGAATGATCGGAAAATGATGACCGGGTTTTCCGGGAAATTTTCCGAAAAATTCCGATATTGTAAAACACAAAAAACAACAAAACCAATAATCGAAACTGAATTCCGAAAAATGTTTTTGGTAGAGCACGAATATACCAACAAATCACATCTTCGATATTTTTTCTAAGATGATCGGAAAACTGGGAAAATTTCAAATATATGAAAAAAAACATTTGAATTTCGGATAATACGAAATTACTCGGAAATGGTCGATATTTTTCCGAATCACCGAGATAGCTTTTGACTGCCTTCGGAAAATCTACAATTTTATTTTTTAATTTTTTTCCCAAAATTAATAGTCCGGGAGTTATCTAAAAAAATTGGAAAATCGAAATATTGACCGTACTAATAGAGGTAATGAAAATATAAAAGTGCATCGTATCCGCAACACATGCCTCAGTAATACCTCCAAACCGTTTTTTTCCAACTACATAAAAAGATGGAAAAAATACGAAAAAAGTGAAAAAAATATTAAAAATTTTTTACTCCCCCTCCAAAATTGCCCAAAACTCGAAAAACAAACGAGATATCGAAAAATTTTATATAAACAATTTTGTTCCCCTTGAATAGACCTACAAAAAAGTCACGTAAAAATTTTTGCGATACCCTATAAATAAACGAAAAAACAGCTGATTTTCGTGAAAAAATGATTAAAATTATGAAAGAGGCTGAGAATACAGAGGGGGGCTATTTTTTTTATTTAAAGAGATAGAGCCACGGTTCAAAAAAGAAATTGATCCTTGTAAAAAATTAGGAAGAAACCAAGAAAAAAAACAAAAAAAAAAATAATAATAATAATAATTGTGACACTCACTTTTTTATTTGGAGAGATAGAATCATTTTTCATAAAGAGAAAATGTGGCCCTTTGAAAAATGAATATGGAAATAAAAAAATTAAAAATTAAAAAAAATTAAAATGTCGACTCATTTTTTTTTTGTCTGTCGCCCCCGGGGCGAACGCTATGATTTCCAAACCCTTGGAGATATTGATTTGAAATTTGAATCAAATCAATAACTCAAAAAATGTATCTCGAAAAAAATTTTTTTTTGCGATCGGAAAACCCGGAAAATTTTCAAGGTCATTTTTAAGGTTTTCACCGGTAACTCGATAGCGGTTCAGGAAATGATTTTTTCCATTCCAATTTTTTTAGAAATATGCGCCTATATAGCCTTCTCAGGTGTATAGTTTTTGAGAAGGATCGGAAAATGAAAACGGGTTTTCCGGACGATTTTCCGAAAAGTGAAAATTTCGAATAAAAACCGCACCGATGATCGAAATTGAATTTTGAACAATGCAGTGGATAGAGCTTGGAAATACAAAAAAATCATACCTCTTCAACACTTTTAAGAAAATGTCCGGAAAACTGAGAAAAATTGAAAAATATGAAAAAAAAAATTGTAATTTTTAAAAATACGAAATATCTCGGAAACTGCTGATATTTTTCCAATTTACCACGATACCTTTTTTGACCGCCTTCAAAAAATCTATAAAATATGTAAATAAATAATTTCCCTATTTTCAATAGTAAAGGAAATATTTGAAAAAAACGGGAAAATCGATATATCTCCCGAATTAAGAAAAAACTTGGAAATTTATTTTTTGCAGAAGATACCTCTCAATGAACTCTATCGATCGTGTAAATTTGGTTTTTTCGAATTCAATAACAAAGCGGGAAAAAAATAAAATCCAAAAAAAAGGCTGGACTTAGAAATTTTTTTTATAAAAGCACCAAAATCTCAAAAACTAAACAAGATATGGAAAAGTGTATGGAAACAATTTTATTGTACTTCATTAGTACTACAAAAAGTTTCGAATGAATTTTTTTCCTATTTCAAAAATAAAAAAATTCGTCGGGACTTGGAAAAAATTTTCGATAATTTTGAATAATTTCAAATATTTCCCAAACGGCTGCATATTTCCAAATTTTTCATAGAACCTTTTATGATTGTTTTTGAAAAGTATACAAAAAATGTTAATGAATTGTTTCTTCAAAATCAATAGTCCGGGAAATATTTGAAAAAAAAACGGTAAAATCGATATATCTCCAGAACCAATAAAAAATGAGGAATGATTTTTTTGTCAAAAATACCTCTCAACGAACTCTATCAACTTCTCCCAATTTGGTTTCTTCGAATTCATTACTACAGCGGGAAAAAAATAAAACCTAAAAAAATTCGTCGGGACTTAGAAAAAAATTTCGACAATTTTGAATAATTCCAAATATTTCCCAAACGGCTGCATATATCTCAATTTTTCATAGAACCTTTTATGATTGCCTTTGAGAAGTCTACAAAAAATGTAAATGAATTGTTTCTTCAAAATCAATAGTCCGAGAAATAATCGAAAAAAAATCGGAAAAATCGATATATCTCCAGAACCAATAAAAAATGAGAAATGATATTTTTGTCAAAAATACCTCTCAATGGACTCTATCAACCCATCCCAATTTGCTTTCTTCGAATTCATTACTGCAGCGGGAAAAAAATAAAACCCAAAAAAATTCGTCGGGACTTAGAAAAAAATTTCTTCGATTTTGAATAATTCCAAATATTTCCCAAACGGCTCCATATTTCTCAATTTTTCATAGAACCTTTTATGATTGCCTTTGGGAAGTCTACAAAAAATGTAAATGAATTGTTTCTTCAAAATCAATAGTCCGAGAAATAATCGAAAAAAAAACGGAAAAATCGATATATCTCCAGAACCAATAAAAAATGAGAAATGATTTTTTTGTCAAAAATACCTCTCAATTAACTCTATCAACATATCCCAATTTGGTTTCTTCGAATTCATTACCAGAGCAGAAAAAAAATAAAACCCAAAAAAATTCGTCGGGACTTAGAAAAAAATTTCGACAATTTTGAATAATTCCAAATATTTCCCAAACGGCTGCATATTTCCCAATTTTTCATAGAACCTTTTATGATTGCCTTCGGGAAGTCTACAAAAAATGTAAATGAATTGTTTCTTTAAAATCAATAGTCCGAGAAATAATCGAAAAAAAATCGGAAAAATCGATATATCTCCAGAACCAATAAAAAATGAGAAAAGATTTTTTTGTCAAAAATACCTCTCAATGAACTCTATCAACATATCCCAGTTTGGTTTCTTCGAATTCATTACCAGAGCAGAAAAAAAATAAAACCCAAAAAAATTCGTCGAGACTTAGAAAAAAATTTCGCCAATTTTGAATAATTCTAAATATTTCCCAAACGGCTGCATATTTCCCAATTTTTCATAGAACCTTTTATGATTGCCTTTGGGAAGTCTACAAAAAATGTAAATGAATTGTTTCTTCAAAATCAATAGTCCGAGAAATAATCGAAAAAAAATCGGAAAAATCGATATATCTCCAGAACCAATAAAAAATGAGAAATGATTTTTTTGTCAAAAATACCTCTCAATTAACTCTATCAACATATCCCAATTTGGTTTCTTCGAATTCATTACCAGAGCAGAAAAAAAATAAAACCCAAAAAAATTCGTCGGGACTTAGAAAAAAATTTCGACAATTTTGAATAATTCTAAATATTTCCCAAACGGCTGCATATTTCCCAATTTTTCATAGAACCTTTTATGATTGCTTTTGGAAAATATACAAAAAATATAAATGAATTGTTTTTTCAAAATCAATAGTTCATGAAATATTTGAAAAAAATGCGGAAAAATCGATATATTATACACATTGATCGTAGTATTCACATTATTGGTGTCCAATTATAGTTTCAAACGGATTCAATGATAAAAACAGACACGCATTGATCGTAGTATTCACATTATTGGTGTCCAATTATAGTTTCAAACGGATTCAATGATAAAGAAAGACACTCATTGATCGTAGTATTCACATTATTGGTATCCAATTATAGTTTCAAATGGATTCAATGATAAAAACAGACACGCATTGATCGTGGTATTCACATTATTGGTGTCCAATTATAGTTTCAAACGGATTCATTGATGAAGACAGACACTCATTGATCGTAGTATTCACATTATTGGTGTCCAATTATAGTTTCAAACCCAACGATAAAGACAGACACGCATTGATCGTAGTATTCACATTATTGGTGTCTAATTATAGCTTCAAACGGACTCAATGATGAAGACAAACAAGCATTGATCGTAGATTCACATTATTGGTGTCCAATTATAGTTTCAAACGGATTCAATGATAAAGACAGACACACGTTGATCGTAGTATTCACATTATTGGTGTCCAATTATAGTATCAAATGGATTCAATGATAAAGACAGACATGCATTGATCGTAGTATTCACATTATTGGTGTCCAATTATAGTTTTTAATCATTTTGACAATGAACGTTTAAAATAAGAACAACGCCTTAAGATCGTTGTATTCAAATAATTGGTATGTACGTGTACACGGAAAGGATATACGTGTACACGGAAAGGATATACGTGTACACGGAAAGGATATACGTGTACACGGAAAGGATATACGTGTACACGGAAAGGATATACGTGTACACGGGGGGCTAGGATCGTCGCGCGAAGCGCGATAGTTAAGCCGCCGGCAGGCCAAGTGTGGGCGCAAGGCGGATGCTAGCGTAGGCGAATCCCGCGCCCATACTTGTTATACTACGATCTTTAGAGAGTAGTATTCTACGGTCTTTCGGACAGAGAAATACAGAGGGAGCCTAACTTTTTTATTTGAATAGATAGAACTTTGAATCCAACGGGACCTTGATCCTTAATAAAAAATGGAAAAAAATCGAAAAAAAAATAATAATAATAATAATAACTTCGACCTGTAGGGGTGTCTAACTTTTTTATTCGAAAAGATAGAGAGATGGTTCAAACGGCTTAATGATCCATATCTGACACTATAAAGCATGAAAAAATTGAAAAAAATTAAAAAAAATAAAAAAAATTTTTTGTGTGTCGAAAATTTTTAAAACGCTATATTTCCCAAAATATCGAAGATATCGCTCGGGACTTTCAGTCATTTTATCAACGCGATGACGGTATTTGTCACGTGATTTTTTTTTGCGATCGGAAAATCCGGAAAAATTTTACGGTGATTTTCCGATTTTTTTTTTCAAGTTCCTACTTTTCTCGATACCGTTTCAAGAATTGATTCGAATCCTTTCAAATTTCTTCTAGATATACTTCAATATGTCTCACAGAAGGCTGTGAGTTTTGAGAATGATCGGAAAATGATGACCGGGTTTTCCGGGAAATTTTCCGAAAAATTCCGATATTGTAAAACACAAAAAACAACGAAACCAACAATCGAAACTGAATTGTGAAAAATGTTTTTGGCAGTGCACGAATATACCAACAAATCGTAGCTCCTCGATATTTTCTCTAAAATGATCGGAAAACTGGGAAAATTTCAAAAAAATGAAAAAAAACATTTGAATTTCGGATAATACGAAATTACTCGGAAATGGTCGATATTTTTCCGAATCACCGAGACAGATTTTGACTGCCTTTGGAAAATCTACAATTTTGTTTTTTAATTTTTTTCCCAAAATTAATAGTCCGGGAGATATCTAAAAAAATTGGAAAATCGAAATATTGACCGTACTAATAGAGGTAATGAAAAAAATAAAAGTGCATCGTATCCGCAACACTTGCCTCAGTGATACCTCCAAACCGTTTTTTTCCAACTACATAAAAAGATGGAAAAAATACGAAAAAAGTGAAAAAAATATTAAAAATTTTTTACTCCCCCTCCAAAATTGCCCAAAACTCGAAAAACAAACGAGATATCGAAAAATTTTATATAAACAATTTTGTTCCCCTTAAATAGACCTACAAAAAAGTCACGTGAAAATTTTTGCGATACCCTATAAATAAACGAAAAAACAGCTGATTTTCGTGAAAAAATGATTAAAATTATGAAAGAGGCTGAGAATACAGAGGGGGGCTATTTTTTTTATTTAAAGAGATAGAGCCACGGTTCAAAAAAGAAATTGATCCTTGTAAAAAATTAGGAAGAAACCAAGAAAAAAAACAAAAAAAAAAAATAATAATAATAATAATTGTGACACTCACTTTTTTATTTGGAGAGATAGAATCATTTTTCATAAAGAGAAAATGTGGCCCTTTGAAAAATGAATATGGAAATAAAAAAATAAAAAATTAAAAAAAATTAAAATGTCGACTCATTTTTTTTTTGTCTGTCGCCCCCGGGGCGAACGCTATGATTTCCAAACCCTTGGAGATATTGCTTTGAAATTTGAATCAAATCAATAACTCAAAAAATGTATCTCGAAAAAAATTTTTTTTTGCGATCGGAAAACCCGGAAAATTTTCAAGGTCATTTTTAAGGTTTTCACCGGTAACTCGATAGCGGTTCAGGAAATGATTTTTTCCATTCCAATTTTTTTAGAAATATGCGCCTATATAGCCTTCTCAGGTGTATAGTTTTTGAGAAGGATCGGAAAATGAAAACGGGTTTTCCGGACGATTTTCCGAAAAGTGAAAATTTCGAATAAAAACCGCACCGATGATCGAAATTGAATTTTGAACAATGCAGTGGATAGAGCTTGGAAATACAAAAAAATCATACCTCTTCAACACTTTTAAGAAAATGTCCGGAAAACTGAGAAAAATTGAAAAATATGAAAAAAAAAATTGTAATTTTTAAAAATACGAAATATCTCGGAAACTGCTGATATTTTTCCAATTTACCACGATACCTTTTTTGACCGCCTTCAAAAAATCTATAAAATATGTAAATAAATAATTTCCCTATTTTCAATAGTACAGGAAATATTTGAAAAAAACGGGAAAATCGATATATCTCCCGAATTAAGAAAAAACTTGGAAATTTATTTTTTGCAGAAGATACCTCTCAATGAACTCTATCGATCGTGTTAATTTGGTTTTTTCGAATTCAATAACAAAGCGGGAAAAAAATAAAATCCAAAAAAAAGGCTGGACTTAGAAATTTTTTTTATAAAAGCACCAAAATCTCAAAAACTAAACAAGATATGGAAAAGTGTATGGAAACAATTTTATTGTACTTCATTAGTACTACAAAAAGTTTCGAATGAATTTTTTTCCTATTTCAAAAATAAAAAAATTCGTCGGGACTTGGAAAAAATTTTCGATAATTTTGAATAATTTCAAATATTTCCCAAACGGCTGCATATTTCCAAATTTTTCATAGAACCTTTTATGATTGTTTTTGAAAAGTATACAAAAAATGTTAATGAATTGTTTCTTCAAAATCAATAGTCCGGGAAATATTTGAAAAAAAAACGGTAAAATCGATATATCTCCAGAACCAATAAAAACTGAGAAATGATTTTTTTGTCAAAAATACCTCTCAATGAACTCCATCAACATATCCCAGTTGGGTTTCTTCGAATTCATTACCAGAGAAGAAAAAAAATAAAACCCAAAAAAATTCGTCGGGACTTAGAAAAAAATTTCGACAATTTTGAATAATTCTAAATATTTCCCAAACGGCTGCATATTTCTCAATTTTTCATAAAACCTTTTATGATTGCCTTCGGGAAGTCTACAAAAAATGTAAATGAATTGTTTCTTCAAAATCAATAGTCCGAGAAATAATCGAAAAAAAATCGGAAAAATCGATATATCTCCAGAACCAATAAAAAATGAGAAATGATTTTTTTGTCAAAAATACCTCTCAATGGACTCTATCAACCCATCCCAATTTGCTTTCTTCGAATTCATTACTGCAGCGGGAAAAAAATAAAACCCAAAAAAATTCGTCGGGACTTAGAAAAAAATTTCTTCGATTTTGAATAATTCCAAATATTTCCCAAACGGCTGCATATTTCTCAATTTTTCATAGAACCTTTTATGATTGCCTTTGGGAAGTCTACAAAAAATGTAAATGAATTGTTTCTTCAAAATCAATAGTCCGAGAAATAATCGAAAAAAAATCGGAAAAATCGATATATCTCCAGAACCAATAAAAAATGAGAAATGATTTTTTTGTCAAAAATACCTCTCAATTAACTCTATCAACATATCCCAATTTGGTTTCTTCGAATTCATTACCAGAGCAGAAAAAAAATAAAACCCAAAAAAATTCGTCGGGACTTGGAAAAAAATTTCGACAATTTTGAATAATTCTAAATATTTCCCAAACGGCTGCATATTTCCAAATTTTTCATAGAACCTTTTATGATTGCCTTTGGAAAATATACAAAAAATGTAGATGAATTGTTTCTTCAAAATCAATAGTCCGGGAAATATTTGAAAAAAAATCGGAAAAATCGATATATCTCCAGAACCAATAAAAAATGAGAAAAGATTTTTTTGTTAAAAATACATCTCAATGGACTCTATCAACATATCCCAATTTGATTTCTTCGAATTCATTACTGCAGCGGGAAAAAAATAAAACCCAAAAAAATTCGTCGGGACTTGGAAAAAATTTTCGATAATTTTGAATAATTCCAAATGTTTCCCAAACGGCTGCATATTTCTCAATTTTTCATAAAACCTTTTATGATTGCCTTCGGGAAGTCTACAAAAAATGTAAATGAATTGTTTCTTCAAAATCAATAGTCCGAGAAATAATCGAAAAAAAATCGGAAAAATCGATATATCTCCAGAACCAATAAAAAATGAGAAAAGATTTTTTTGTCAAAAATACCTCTCAATGAACTCTATCAACATATCCCAGTTTGGTTTCTTCGAATTCATTACCAGAGCAGAAAAAAAATAAAACCCAAAAAAATTCGTCGAGACTTAGAAAAAAATTTCGCCAATTTTGAATAATTCTAAATATTTCCCAAACGGCTGCATATTTCCCAATTTTTCATAGAACCTTTTATGATTGCCTTTGGGAAGTCTACAAAAAATGTAAATGAATTGTTTCTTCAAAATCAATAGTCCGAGAAATAATCGAAAAAAAATCGGAAAAATCGATATATCTCCAGAACCAATAAAAAATGAGAAATGATTTTTTTGTCAAAAATACCTCTCAATTAACTCTATCAACATATCCCAATTTGGTTTCTTCGAATTCATTACCAGAGCAGAAAAAAAATAAAACCCAAAAAAATTCGTCGGGACTTGGAAAAAAATTTCGACAATTTTGAATAATTCTAAATATTTCCCAAACGGCTGCATATTTCCAAATTTTTCATAGAACCTTTTATGATTGCCTTTGGAAAATATACAAAAAATGTAGATGAATTGTTTCTTCAAAATCAATAGTCCGGGAAATATTTGAAAAAAAATCGGAAAAATCGATATATCTCCAGAACCAATAAAAAATGAGAAAAGATTTTTTTGTTAAAAATACATCTCAATGGACTCTATCAACATATCCCAATTTGATTTCTTCGAATTCATTACTGCAGCGGGAAAAAAATAAAACCCAAAAAAATTCGTCGGGACTTGGAAAAAATTTTCGATAATTTTGAATAATTCCAAATGTTTCCCAAACGGCTGCATATTTCCCAATTTTTCATAGAACCTTTTATGATTGCTCTTGGAAAATATACAAAAAATATAAATGAATTGTTTTTTCAAAATCAATAGTTCATGAAATATTTGAAAAAAATGCGGAAAAATCGATATATTATACACATTGATCGTAGTATTCACATTTTTGGTGTCCAATTATAGTTTCAAACGGATTCAATGATAAAAACAGACACGCATTGATCGTAGTATTCACATTATTGGTGTCCAATTATAGTTTCAAACGGATTCAATGATAAAGAAAGACACTCATTGATCGTAGTATTCACATTATTGGTATCCAATTATAGTTTCAAATGGATTCAATGATAAAAACAGACACGCATTGATCGTAGTATTCACATTATTGGTGTCCAATTATAGTTTCAAACGGATTCAATGATGAAGACAGACACTCATTGATCGTAGTATTCACATTATTGGTGTCCAATTATAGTTTCAAACCCAACGATAAAGACAGACACGCATTGATCGTAGTATTCACATTATTGGTGTCTAATTATAGTTTCAAACGGACTCAATGATGAAGACAAACAAGCATTGATCGTAGTATTCACATTATTGGTGTCCAATTATAGTTTCAAACGGATTCAATGATAAAGACAGACACACGTTGATCGCAATATTCACATTATTGGTGTCCAATTATAGTATCAAATGGATTCAATGATAAAGACAGACATGCATTGATCGTAGTATTCACATTATTGGTGTCCAATTATAGTTTTTAATCATTTTGACAATGAACGTTTAAAATAAGAACAACGCCTTAAGATCGTTGTATTCAAATAATTGGTATGTACGTGTACACGGAAAGGATATACGTGTACACGGAAAGGATATACGTGTACACGGAAAGGATATACGTGTACACGGAAAGGATATACGTGTACACGGAAAGGATATACGTGTACACGGGGGGCTAGGATCGTCGCGCGAAGCGCGATAGTTAAGCCGCCGGCAGGCCAAGTGTGGGCGCAAGGCGGATGCTAGCGTAGGCGAATCCCGCGCCCATACTTGTTATACTACGATCTTTAGAGAAGTAGTATTCTACGGTCTTTCGGACAGAGGGAGCCTAACTTTTTTATTTGGATAGATAGAACTTTGAATCCAACGGGACCTTGATCCTTAATGAAAAATAGAAAAAAATCAAGAAAAAAATAATAATAATAATAATAACTTCGACCTGTAGGGGTGTCTAACTTTTTTATTCGAAAAGATAGAGAGATGGTTCAAACGGGTTAATGATCCATATCTGACACTATAAAGGATGAAAAAACTGAAAAAAATTAAAAAAAATAAAAAAAATTTTTTGTGTGTCGAAAATTTTTAAAACGCTATATTTCCCAAAATATCGAAGATATCGCACGGGACTTTCAGTCATTTTATCAACGCGATGACGGTATTTGTCACGTGATTTTTTTTGGCGATCGGAAAATCCGGAAAAATTTTACGGTGATTTTCCGATTTTTTTTTTCAAGTTCCTACTTTTCTCGATCCCGGTTCAAGAATTGATTCGAATATTTTCAAATTTTTTCTAGATATACTTCAATATGTCTTACAGAAGGCTGTGAGTTTTGAGAATGATCGGAAAATGATAACCGGGTTTTCCGGGAAATTTTCCGAAAAATTCCGATATTGTAAAACACAAAAAACAACGAAACCAATAATCGAAACTGAATTCCGAAAAATGTTTTTGGTAGAGCACGAATATACCAACAAATCACATCTTCGATATTTTTTCTAAGATGATCGGAAAACTGGGAAAATTTCAAATATATGAAAAAAAACATTTGAATTTCGGATAATACGAAATTACTCGGAAATGGTCGATATTTTTCCGAATCACCGAGACAGCTTTTGACTGCCTTTGGAAAATCTACAATTTGGTATTTTAATTTTTTTCCCAAAATTAATAGTCCGGGAGATATCTAAAAAAATTGGAAATTCGAAATATTGACCGTACTAATAGAGGTAATGAAAAAAATAAAAGTGCATCGTATCCGCAACACATGCCTCAGTAATACTTCCAAACAGTTTTTTTCCAACTACATAAAAAGATGGGAAAAATACGAAAAAAGTGAAAAAAATATTAAAAATTTCTTACTCCCCCTCCAAAATTGCCCAAAACTCGAAAACCAAAAGAGATATCGAAAAATTTTATATGAACAATTTTGTTCCCCTTGAATAGACCTACAAAAAAGTCACGTAAAAATTTTTGCGATACCCTATAAATAAACGAAAAAACAGCTGATTTTCGTGAAAAAATGATTAAAATTATGAAAGAGGCCGAGAATACAGAGGGGGGCTATTTTTTTTATTTGAGTAGATAGAGCCACGGTTCAAAAAAGGAATTGATCCTTGTAAAAAATTAGGGAGAAACCAAAAAAAAAAAAGAAAAATAATAATAATAATAATTTACAGGGGGGGCACTAACTTTTTTATTTTAAGAGATAGAACAATTTTTCATAAGGCAAAAATGTTCCCCATAAAAAAATAAATATAGACATGATAAAATGAAAAATAAAAAAAAATAAAAAAAAAATTGGTATTTTTTTGGGAATTTTCTGTATGTCCGTCGTCTCCAGAAACCACCTTATATTTCCGGAACCGTTGAAGATATCGAGTTGAAATTTTAATCACGTCAATAACAAAAAAACAGTACCTCAAAATTTAATTTTTTTTGCTATCGGAAAACCGGGAAAATTTTTAAGGGGTTTTTCATGGTTTTCGCGAGGAACTCGATAGCGGTCCAGGGATTTATTTTTTTCCTTCTAGATTTTTTGGTAATATGCGCCTATATGCTCTTCCGAAGTGTATAGTTTTTGAGAAGGATCGGAAAATAATAACGGGTTTTCCGGTCGATTTTCCGAAAAAATTTCTTTTTTTTGAGCCTCTATTGTGGTGAAACCAATTAAGGAAACCAAGATATCAAATATGCATTAAATAGAACTTGAACAAACGAACAAATCTCCATATGAACATTTTCCGAAGAAACGACCGGAAAAATGTGAAAATCCCATTTTTCCGAAAATGGAAGTTCTCATTTTTTAAAATATCGAATATTTTGAAAACGGATACAAAATTGAAAATTTCACACGATACCTTTTTTAAGTGTCTTTGGGAAACCTACAAAAAATGTTATTACATTTTTTCGATAAAATCAATAGTGCAGGAAATATTTGAAAAAAACGGGAAAATTGATATATCTCACAAACTAAGAAAAAACTTGAGAATTTATTTTTTGCAAAAAATACCTTTCAATGAACTCTATCGATCCTCCAAATTTGGTTTTTTCGAATTCAATAACAGAGCGGGGAAAAAATAAAATCCAAAAAAAAGGCTGGACTTAGAAATAATTTTTATAAAAGCATTAGAATCTCAAAAACTAAACAAGATATGGAAAAGTGTGTACAAACAATTTTATTGTACTCTATTAGTACTCCAAAAAGTTACTGATGAAATTTTTTCCTATTCCAAAAATTCAAAAATTTGTCGGGACTTAGAAAAAATTTCGTTTCGTCGATTTTGAATAATTCCAAATATTTCCCAAACGGCTGCATATTTTCAAATTTCCCATAGAACTTTTTATGTTTGCCTTTGGAAAATATACAAAAAATGTAAATGAAGTGTTCCTTCAATATCAATAGTCCAGGAAATATTTGAAAAAAAATCGGAAAAATCAATATATCTCCAGAACCAATAAAGACTGAGAAATAATTTTTTTGTCAAAAATACCTCTCAATGAACTCTATCAACATATCCCAATTTGGTTTCTTCGAATTCGTTACCAGAGCGCGAAAAAAATAAAACCCAAAAAAATTCGTCGGGACTTGGAAAAAAATTTCGACAATTTTGAATAATTCTAAATATTTCCCAAACGGCTGCATATTTCCAAATTTTTCATAGAACCTTTTATGATTGCCTTTGGAAAATATACAAAAAATGTAGATGAATTGTTTCTTCAAAATCAATAGTCCGGGAAATATTTGAAAAAAAACGGAAAAATCGATATATCTCCAGAACCAATAAAGAATGAGAAATAATTTTTTTGTCAAAAATACCTCTCAATGAACTCTATCAACATATCCCAATTTGGTTTCTTCGAATTCGTTACCAGAGCGCGAAAAAAAATAAAACCCAAAAAAATTCGTCGGGACTTAAAAAAAAATTTCGACAATTTTGAATAATTCTAAATATTTCCCAAACGGCTGCATATTTCTCAATTTTTCATAGAACCTTTTATGATTGCCTTTGGGAAGTCTACAAAAAATGTAAATGAATTGTTTCTTCAAAATCAATAGTCAGAGAAATAATCGAAAAAAAATCGGAAAAATCGATATATCTCCAGAATCAATAAAAACTGAGAAATGATTTTTTTGTTAAAAATACCTCTCAATGGACTCTATCAACCCATCCCAATTTGGTTTCTTCGAATTCATTACTGCAGCGGGAAAAAAATAAAACCCAAAAAAATTCGTCGAAACTTTGAAAAAAATTTCGTCGATTTTGAATAATTCTAAATATTTCCCAAACGGCTGCATATTTCTCAATTTTTCATAGAACCTTTTATGATTGCCTTTGGGAAGTCTACAAAAAATGTAAATGAATTGTTTCTTCAAAATCAATAGTCAGAGAAATAATCGAAAAAAAATCGGAAAAATCGATATATCTCCAGAATCAATAAAAACTGAGAAATGATTTTTTTGTTAAAAATACCTCTCAATGGACTATCAACCCATCCCAATTTGGTTTCTTCGAATTCATTACTGCAGCGGGAAAAAAATAAAACCCAAAAAAATTCGTCGAAACTTTGAAAAAAATTTCGACAATTTTGAATAATTCTAAATATTTCCCAAACGGCTGCATAATTCCCAATTTTTCATAGAAACTTTTATGATTGCCTTTGGGGAGTCTACAAAAAATGTAAATGAATTGTTTCTTCAAAATCAATAGTCCAAGAAATATTCGAAAAAAAATCGGAAAAATCGATATATCTCCAGAATCAATAAAAACTGAGAAATGATTTTTTTGTTAAAAATACCTCTCAATGGACTCTATCAACCCATCCCAATTTGGTTTCTTCAAATTCATTACTGCAGCGGGAAAAAAATAAAACCCAAAAAAATTCGTCGGGACTTGGAAAAAAATTTCGACAATTTTGAATAATTCCAAATATTTCCCAAATGGCTGCATATTTCCCAATTTTTCATAGAACCTTTTATGATTGCCATCGGGAAGTCTACAAAAAACGTAAATGAATTGTTTGTTCAAAATCAATAGTCCAAGAAATATTCGAAAAAAAATCGGAAAAATCAATATATCTCCAGAATCAATGAAAACTGAGAAATGATTTTTTAGTCAAAAATACCTCTCAATGAACTCTATCAACATATCCCAATTTGGTTTCTTCGAATTCATTACCAGAGCAGAAAAAAAATAAAACCCAAAAAAATTCGTCGGGACTTGGAAAAAAATTTCGACAATTTTGAATAATTCCAAATATTTCCCAAATTGCTGCATATTTCCAAATTTTTCATGAAACCTTTTATGATTGCTTTTGGAAAATATACAAAAAATATAAATGAATTGTTTTTTCAAAATCAGTAGTTCATGAAATATTTGAAAAAAATGCGGACAAATCGATATATTATACACATTGATCGTAGTATTCACATTATTGGTGTCCAATTATAGTTTCAAACGGATTCAATGATAAAAACAGACACGCATTGATCGTAGTATTCACATTATTGGTGTCCAATTATAGTTTCAAACGGGTTCAATGATAAAGGAAGACACTCATTGATCGTAGTATTCACATTATTGGTGTCCAATTATAGTTTCGAACTGACTCAACGATAAAGACAGACACGCATTGATCGTAGTATTCACATTATTGGTATCCAATTATAGTTTCAAACGGATTCAATGATAAAAACAGACACGCATTGATCGTAGTATTCACATTATTGGTGTCCAATTATAGTTTCAAACGGATTCAATGATAAAGAAAGACACTCATTGATCGTAGTATTCACATTATTGGTGTCCAATTATAGTTTCAAACTGACCCAACGATAATGACAGACACGCATTGATCGTAGTATTAACATTTTTGGTGTCCAATTATAGTTTCAAACGGACTCAATGATGAAGACAGACAAGCATTGATTGTAGTATTCACATTATTGGTGTCCAATTATTATTTTGTCTGTTATTATTTTATTTTGGATGTTATTAATTGAAGCGGTAGTACTTGAGTAACTGTTTGAATATTTTCAAACCCTGTATGCAGACATAACAATAACTCTAATAGAATATTGAGCCAATCCCAACATCAGTCCCAGTATCAAATCGTAGATCAGTAAGCACAATATTAGTCGGAAGAATAATTACCTCCCTGAAGAGTTTTGTCAGTAGATGTGAGTTTCACACGAATTTTCTCCGTGACATTGGTGGTTATACCGTCTATCCAGGTCAACAAGTATACTTATCATATTACTCGGTAACTGAACTTTATTGCATAATCCTAAAGTTATAAACTTTGACTGTGGTCCACTGTCCAAAAGAGCCTTTCAACAATGCGACTCACCTCAAAAACCTTCAGCTATTCCCAGACCCGTTGCTAATAGAATCTGACATGGTCGATTCTTTTCGATACTAGATTGCCATAGTAATAATTCGTTTTGCTTTTCCGATTGAACAGTGTTGCTACCTGTATGCAACATTATATTGTTTATTGTATTCTCTCAGTATTTTCTGTTCCTTGTCCCGTGTACCCAGTTCCCTATATTCCGTTTTGAAGTGTCCAAATCTGCATGGTTATTGTTTCATTTTCCATGATAAAATATAATCGTTCTAGAAGATGAAGTTTATATTTCTACCTATTTGGTTTATATAGGTTCATTGAAATGTTTATTCGAATGAAATTGTTGTATATTTATCACATTTTCTTTCAATGAGTATTAATACAGTACTTTTGAATTTCAGGATAACCACTGGAAAAAGAAAGGGCTATCAGTGGTGCCAATGGTATATCCCCTTCCAATGATATTCGCTTACAGTGTGATAGTATCAATATATCATTCCGATGGATCGGTAGCTATATCCCATGGTGGTGTGGAAATTGGACAGGGAATAAATACCAAGGTATAATTTGGAGTCCAATTGTTAAACGGTTTAGATGATATTGGGCCGTAATTGACAAAAATTACTGTTTGCTTTGAGGAAGTCTTCGGGGAAATAAAAACGATTGCCATATAGATGATTTTGTATTTGCGTGTCTTTCAGCAATTATTACTGATTCACCTAGAAACTTTTATGGATATAGAATATCAATTTATACTAATGTAGACTATATTATTGAACTCATTGAAATTCCGTTATACCATTCCCAGATAATTCTTAATTAAAATTATGGATTCAAGTGTGCGTAGGATTGGGCAGTTGGATACCAAAGTCGAAAGTCTAATGAACACTTTTCTGAACTACAAAATTCAGTGTGTTTTTCCTTCGGATATCAGCTATACATACAGTGTCACCGTTAAAGTCCGCATCATATGGGATTTTTTTTTTATAAGTCAGTTATTGCAAATTTAGAGTTCGTGAACAGTTTGTGCTTCCTATCCAATATTCTTTTGAAACAAATGTGTGGTGCGGTGTGTTAAATATCAGAGTGATTGGCCCATATTTCTTTGGGGAAAATTTAAATTCAGAGAGATACTTGCAGTTTTTAAATGATGAAGTTTTAGATGAAATGCCTCTTAATGAAAGACATAACCTATGGTTTCAATGTGACGGAGCGTTGATTCATAATTCGGCAGGTGTTAAAAGATATATTTTGGAAGTATTTCGAGGGAAGATAATTAGGCGGAATATGAAACAACACTGGCCACCTAGTCGCCAGATATTACCCCACTAGATTTTTTTCTTTGGGGGTATTTGAAGTAAAAAGTCTACAAGCGAAGACTATTTCGAAATGTCAACCACCTGGAGACAGTAATTCGAGATTGTGTATTAACTGTCTCCTCAGTTTAACAGTTTAACAGTTTAACAAACCATTATTTGCATTGAGTGTGATGGAAGACATACCGAAATGTACATTCTTATCATTTAAATCGACTTATAATAATTAATAAATATTTATTGTGAAATAATTGTTCATTTTTCTATTACTACAATTCTTTTTAGAGCATGCCAGAGTAACTTGATTCATTTGTAAATATTACTTCGGAGAATAATTTTTGAAGAATGACTGAGCAACTTTAGGTCTATTGATTTGGAAATGGATTCGAAAATTTAGAACTAGAGCCACTTTGCATCAAGGATTAGACATAATTCTTTCAGCATATTTGTATTCATTTGAAAATATCCAATTAGAAGCATTTTTATTCAGAAAAATATTTTTCAGCAGATGGGTGTATTACATCTCAACTGGTTTTTCAGATTTGACCAAATTTAAATTGTAAGATTAAAAAAACGCGAAAAAAATCAAAGTTGTTCAAACTGGTTCAAATTTGGTAGGTGGCTAAGAAATCTAAAAATAAACAACTTTTTCATATAATATTTCTCGAAATATTGAGAAATTACCTGACATTTTGTAATGTTTTAGAAAAAATGTCATATTTGACAGGTGTAGCCGATGAATAGGAAGACATCGTAAAAGTCATGTCGCATAATTTTCAAAGCACAAACTGTTCACGAACTCTAAATTTGCACTAACTGACCAATAAAAAAAATACCATATGATGCGGAGTTTAACGGTGACACTGTATATCCTCAAATACGTTTTTGTAATTTCGTTTCAATATGGCGACTTCTTGTTTAAATTTTGAACGTCAAAATGACGTCCATATTTGCACAATAATTGTGAATATGAGATTCATGTTGATACTATTGGGAATATGGAAATTGTTGATTCAGATTTAATCGGTAATACATTGAAAGTTATCTTCAGCATAATTAGAGACATTTTCGGTATCAGTCCTTCAGTTTTGCTTAAGATTTTGGGGAAATAAATAATCAAAAACTAATAAATTTGATCGAAAGATCATCTGACAGATAATTTGATTTTGATAACTCATCAACTGCATAGATTCTGCCAGTTCACGCAACATAATCAGAACCATCATTCGAGATTCGTGTTATGGAATTCAATAAAAGTGTAGCTATTGCCCTATGTCCGCATTCAGTGTGATCCATTATATTATATGAATGAAGATTCCAACGAAATTATAAAAAGACTTGTATATAACACGTTACAAAATGGCGAGTTCTTTTGCACACGACGTGTTGGACCACTCGTTAGGCTCGTGTTTTTTCAATATCCACGTCTGGAGCAGAAAACTGATTTTGCAACTTGTTATATAAATAGCTGTTTGGATCACATTGGTATTGAACTCACAGAAAAATCTCATTTCGTATCCTTCCAGTCCACTTAACTATAAGCATTAAATCTAGACAAAATCCTTGCAAATAAACGTCGATATATGTTCTACTGATCTACTGATCAGCTGAGATTTGACAATTAGATACCTGCTTTTGGCTACTGAAGGACTTCATCACCTAAAAACAGAAATATCCTTCTTGGGATGTGAATCCGTGTCTTGCTGACATAAATTTTGCAGTGGAATAAAATATTTATATTTTACAGGCGGTTCAAGTATGTGCTTATAAACTAGGAATTCCCATGGAAAAAGTTTCAGTCAAGCCGAGTAACACTCTTTCATCCGCTAACTCTCAAATGACAGGAGCTAGTTTAACAAGTGAATCTGTTTGTTGGGTGAGGAATTTTCATTTATATGGTAATCTGTTAAGGAAAATAGAAACCATACCATTTTCAAAAAAGTACATGATATTTGTGAATATTAACTTATTCCCAAAACGAAGCCCCTACCATAAATGCAAATTTAGTTGAGAATTTAATAAATTGATGTTCAGCACAATGTTTGAGTTCAAAATATAAAGAATTTCTCAGGATAATGAATGGTGTAATTAAAACAGATTGTAATACTTTCACTTTGATTTCGTCATATTTCTTGATATGTTTGTTACTCTATGTCCAAATCTGTGGGACTTTGCATTCATCTTCATTATCAAGTCAAATGCCGTCATTTTTTGTACACCGTACATCCGGTGTATTTCACTACAATACTACAACTTCCAATATTGTAGGCACTCATCAAAGCTTGTGACATTCTTTTGGCGAGAATGCAGCCTATAAAAGACAAAATGGTAGATCCAACATGGGAAGATCTGGTTAAAGAATGTTTCAAAAACTTTGTTCATCTCACTGCTACAACGATGTGAGAAAAAACTTCTATTTATCATCTCTTTTCAGTGTCTGACGTATCCTCGAATTTCAGGAACTCTCCATTGGACCCAGAACTGAAACATTATGTGGCATATTGTGTTTGTGCCTCGGAAATAGAACTGGATGTCCTCACTGGTCAACATCAGATTACGCGGGTAGATATATTGGAGGATGTTGGCGATAGTATGAATCCGTTACTCGATATGGGTCAAGTTGAAGGAGCATTCGTCATGGGTGTTGGCTATGGTACCTCAGAACAAATATTTGTTGGCGAGAACGGGGAAATATTGAATAATAGAACTTGGAATTACAAACCGCCTGGAGCGAAGGACATTCCTATCGATTTCAGAATTAAATTTCCAGGAAAAAACCCGAATCCTGTAGGCGTGCTTCATTCCAAATGTGAGTGAATTAGAAGATATTCTTCGATTACAGTATCTTTGATAATGATGGTGGTGTTCATTCACAAGAATATGGTTTTGTCTGAAACCAAAAACGAAAAAATATGATATCGGTAACTCTTCAATGCAATCTTTCTTAAAACAATAATAAGAATAATACGAACGTAAAAACTCGCAAAATTATGCATCTTTATAGGAGCTCACATCCCAAATCGTCCGTGCTACGGTTGTACTTGCCTAGACAACCAGGAGGCCGTGTACTTTCGAGTTTGAAGTGTTTGCATAACAAAATGGTACGGAATAGGGTCGAACCAAATATCGAAATTTATTCTTTGAACTCCGCAGGCTTTACCCAAACCATTCTGTTAAAATGGTGGTTCTGATTATAGGGGTCCTTGGTGGAATGATGGACACACTGCTCTCGAACTTAAAAATCATACCGGCTTGCCTTAATATGGCAGAAATGGACGAATGCAGAGGCCGTCATCCTTGGTTCACTGTGTCTGCTCAGGGCACGTGATTCTCGAACCCAGTAATCGTTTACCCTACGGACGTGGGGAGTGGTTATCTAGGTAAACGATCCAGCGCGCCCTCCGGATGTGTTGGAGCTCCGGAGACAGGGCCTGACTGGAACATCCTTTTAGGAAAAAAAAATAATATTTCGTATATTGGAACCACTCATTCCCCACCCTCAGGCAAATACAAGCCAATAAGCCTAATGTAGTCCTCCTTGACCATCAGAGTAAGACGATTTTCGTCATGGAGTTTTCGGCTCCTGGTGAAACGAACAGCGTCCGAAAAGAGGAGGAGAAATGGACTAAATATCGAGACTTACTCTTTGAACTCCGCAGGCTCTACCCAAACCATTTTGTTAAAATTGTAGTTCTGATTATAGGGGTCCTTGGTGGAATGATGGACACACTGCTCTCGAACTTATAAATCATACCGGCTTGCCGTAATATGGCAGAAATCTTAGCCGGACGAATGCAGAGGCCGTCATCCTTGGTTCACTGCGTCTGCTCAGGGCACCTGATTCTCGGATCCAGTAATCGCTTACCCCACGGACATGGGGACATGGGGAATATTTCGTATTGGTTTGTTAAGGGGCGAAGCGTGCATATCTTCAGAAACGGAAATTTGTAGGATCCAAAGAATTACAGACAGACCGCTTTTTATGAGATGTTCACGCGAATACTCTCCGCAGTTGTTGACCTGATGTATGGTGTATGAACAGATATATAAGAAAAGAGGGACATATATATATGTATCACGTGGCACTTTGTGCAGTATGAACCTAACCTTTGAATGGCCTGGATCGATCACCGCGAGGTATTTGAAACAACATCGCATGAGCTCATCATGCATTTGCTCAGAGGCTTGATGGTATACGATCAAATTGTGAGATGCATTGGACAACTGATGATGCTCGGAAAGAGCAGAGCAGGTAATATTCAGGAGGTGCGTGTGTGACGGAGACCCTCTCAGTCCTCTTCTTTTTTGCATCCCCCCATTACTGCTGTCCGTTACACTCAGGAAACCATGTGGATACAACTGTGGTATACCCAGCAAGTGTAGGCACATGGTCACCAATTTATTCTACATGGATGACTCCAAACTATATGCCTCGGAAGAAAATACTCATGTCAGTCCTTAAGGGTGCTGGAAGAATGCAAGCCTGCTGTCGAAATGGAATGGGGTATCGACAAATGTGCCAAGATTCAGCTCGGAATGGGACTGTGCGATGAATACGGAGACGATGCTCCTTGACGGAAACAACCTACATCATATTGATACCGGAAAGACGTTTACCTAGCTAGGCGTGGAACAACGCCACTTCCAAGGGGTAACCACAGTAACTCCGACAGAACTGGTCATCAGAACATCCGGAAAATAACATAGTTGCTGCAACTTATATTTATTCCATTCCAACCCTACTCTCCACTCCTTCAGAGTGGTTGAATGGACTCTAGAAGAGCTGTGACGTAAAAACTTGATTCGAGCTTGCATTTTAAAGAGTTCGTTTATTTGCCCAGACAATAGTGACGCCGTTGGCTTTTGGGTTTGGAATGTCGACATAGCAGAATGATACTAGATGAAGCCTATAGAGTCATCCGGAGTTTGGATACCTTTTTCTGCTTTGTCCATGACTATAAAAAGTAGGATCGGAGCATTTAAAGGCAGCGGGCCATGCAGCCGATGAACTTAGTATCTTTTTCGACAGAACAGTGTGTCGCTGAGTAAAAACCCGTTCAGCAAAAAGGCTGCCTAGACTGAAGTACTCCTGCAGCTACATAAGGATGAGCCAATGTATAGGGTCTTTTTCAAGAAAATTTAAGACGTTGGCTTCTACAAAAATTTTACCATCGTATTTCTCAGGTCAAGAGCACTAAAATGTCTTCAAAACACTGGTCTACCGTAATGGAAGAGCTGCGTAACAGGTAGAAATCCAGTCTCTGTCTGCTTTAAGACCCTGATTCTTCCTGGTGCTGGAATGTTTAGGCTGCCTGAAATGATTATCCAAAATCAGTTTCATATAGAGTCCTGAACACTCTTCAAGTATCTAGAAGTGAAAGAATCAAATGTTTTGGCACAAATGGGAAGAAGAGCTGCATTACAGGTCCAGAGCCGATCCTCTGGTATTCAAGCGTCTGACGTCAATTTGCCGTGACAAGTAGCCCGATAGATGTAGATCCAGGAGGTGTGGATTGAGGCTCATTACTCAGCAATGATGATAGTGGATGCGTAGATTCAAGATCTCAAATACAAGAGATCTTGGAGGATAAGGTAATCTCGGCTTCACTGTATAACTGTGTTGGATACACGATGCCATCTCTTGTGAATTCGTTGTATTATTTCATCATGTATATTTTTGTTCTGTTAATCAGATTGTTTTAGTTTTAATATAAAAATAGTAATTGAATCTGTCGTCAGTTTCACCTGAAACTTTTAGAGGATTTATAATAGCATTACAACAACCTAGCAGTGGCGTTATTGAGTTGTATGCATTTTGGGATCAGCAAACTGCACCCAGTATGCTGCAGGGACATAGTCGAGAAAGCTGATCGTTTTCCTTTGAGCGATTAGCATGCCTTACAACTGAATTTCCCAGCAATGTCAACGAGGTACACAATGAGCTCAACGTGTTAATGAATGAACATCGCCTATATTATCTAATATAATTCAATAAATTTCTTTGTGTTGGTAAGAGCATCTGAACTATCTGGAAATCTAACTTTAACATATTTATGATTTTAGCCGTCGGCGAACCACCGATTTGCCTATCGGTCAGCGTGCCCCTAGCAATTCGCCAAGCTGTTGCCTCTGCACGCGCAGAAGCAGATGTAAATGCTCCAAAGTGGTATCCAATAAGTAAGTATTATATTTATACACTTTCTGAAATAATTCTTGTGATACATATGGAAATAACGAGCGCAATACCTACTTACATTCCAGAAAAAGATAACTTTTTCATTGCCACATGGCAAATCCAACCTTCGCCTGCGGCTTAAAGAACCAGGCGCAGTTATAAACTTTTTTTATGGAGGGGGTATTCAATACTCGAATTGGGATTATAAATTGGCGGTTACCTAGTAGTATAGTGTTCTGTACATAAAAAATACATGCCCCCTCCTCCCCTCATCGATGCTGGTGTGATAAACAAACCAATTGAACTGGGAAAACCCCACTCATTTCACGATAATTATAGTAGTGTTATTTCAATGTTTCAATAATATATTTCATTTCAGATGGACCTTCCACAGTGGAAAATACTTTTGTGAATTCCTTGCACAAATACGACCAGTACACTTTGTAAAAATGTATGGTAGTTCATTAAGAGTCCATGAGCTCGATCACATTTGGAATGTTTATTAGGGTGAAAGAGTCTCGATAACTCAATAACGGTTCGTCGTATCGATTTCAAACAAGGACAGTCTTCTGGGGGATGTTTGATTCGATGTACCTATGTCTGCGGCAGTACCTCACGATGCTTTTCAAATATAATCGATGTAGCTGCAGTGGTATGGTATGACATTTTTGATATTTTTTTTATGAAAAAGTGGATTGAAAATTCAAAATCCATTACAGCACATACGTAGAATCAAACGTCCTCTAGAAGCCTGTCCTTGTTTGAAATCGATAATGCGAACCGTTTTTGAGTTATCAATTGACTCTTTTACCCTAAAAAGCGTCCCAAATGTGATCGCGCTCACGGCCTCTTAACTTATTATGTCACATCCTGAAATGTGAAACAAATATTAGGTATTATGGATAAATCACTACTCATCATTGATTTAGTGAAAAAAATTAAACAAAACATGTACTTTATGAAGTCTGCAGTTTTATTTGTATTACATCCTTAATTTCCCTAAATTGTTGACATATTTATCTCCAACTTCGAGCATGAAATTTGTTGTGGTCATAATAAAATTGGTTGTGATAATCCTTCCTTAAAACTCTCGCTACTTCTTCTAATCCATGTTATTTGGTCAAGTAATTTCCTCTGGACGAGACAACAACCTTCACTGGAGAGGACGGATATATTCATACATCCACTGTTATTCACATGTTGTTCAAAAATACACACGGCAATTCACGAAGAGCTTTATCCTGTCAACTCCTGGAATTTCGATATGAAAATTGGTATCTTTAATTAGTTTTCATTACATTGCGAATTCATATAATTTTTCAATTCCTTCCTATCGGATCAACCGTTCAACTTACTTTGTCCTATTTCGAGAAAGAACGATTTTCTAGAGAGAACAACAATTTTGATTTGTGCTCAGTTGCAGCCACTCAGAATGATAGCCTTTATGCATACAACAAATACTTTATTTACTTTAGATTTTTTGAGAAATCAGGGGTGGCGCGTCGGGGGGTCCGGGAGGCACAGTCACCTCCATTTTTCGTCCTCATTATCCATAATATTTATGATACAAGTGTTAAAAGTGGTATTTTATTTTGTGAGTAACGCTCGTATCGCAACCCCGCGAGCAAAATAAAATCACTTTTAACTTTGAAAAGATAATGAGAGAAAATTGAAAATAGCAATTTTTTTAAAAATATTTTCCTAGCTGTATGAAAATATCAAATTATTATCTGATGAATAGCTTGACCATACTGAAACATTTGTATTTCAATGAGAATGACAAAATTAAAAAAAAAATGAATATCAAAACCCTGGCTGTTACATTGGTTCGTATCTAACAGTTATATCAGAATTCCACGACCATTGTGATGACATGACACTCCAGAAACATAATGTTTTCCAGATTATAATCAAGTTTCGATGATAATCGTGCCAGAGCGTTTCACTTCGCATGCAATGCTGAAAACTCTAGCCTCTTTAATTTTACGCACTATTTTTAAGATTATGTGCGAAGTGAAACGTTCGTGTACGATTATCATCAAAAATTGATTATAATCGAAAAAACACAATTTTTTTGGATTTTTCCATCATCGCAATAATCGTGGAATTCTGATATAACTGTTAGAAACGAACCAATGTAATTTTTTTAATTTAGTGCTCTCTGGGAAAGTTTTGTTATCATCATTGAAATTACAAATATTTCAGTATGGTCAAGCTATTCATAAGAAAATTATTTGATATTTTTATAAAGCTAGGAAAATATTTAAAAAATTGCTAAATTCAATTTTCTCACATTATTTTGTCAAACTTTATGTATGTGTATAAAATTGATAAGCAACTTTTTCAAATTACTCTTTTCGATATATTGCCATTTTACTCGACTTTTTGCAGTCACGTGACATGTGTCAAAATCGATTTTTAGGTTACCGGACATGCACAAACTTTTCCCAAGAATCTTTTTTCGAATACTCTAATAATAAACTTTTTTCCCATATGGTACATACTTTTTGGTGGTCACTGTAGAAAAGTATAGTTCATGTTCACTTCAAAACAGCTATTTGTGTAGGTATAGGCAGGGCATTTCTGAGGAACGAGCAAATAAAAACTGATGAACTGAAAAAACAAAATTTTATACTCAAAATTTGTCCTTTCCGAGGGGGAAACCGCTGAGAATATTGTGCACTATTTCCCAAAAATCGTCAGTAATGCCACTAATACCCAAGTAATTCCCACGATTAATACTCCCCAAGTAAGCCAGTAATGCCCGTCAGAAAAGTAAGAAAAATATAAAATCGTGTCTTAATCTTAATGTTACTTTTGTTGGCATGTACTAATCGGATTTATCTTATTTTTCAGGCAATTTCAAATCCGTGTGTTGAGGACCTTTTTTTTTCGATTATATGTGTTCCCTCACTTCCGAATTATTATGAAATACCCATGTAATGCTCGAGTAATGGCCAATAATTCCTAACTAATTCCTCTAATGCCCGAAGTAATACACCAGTAATACCTGTAATGCCCAATAAATTTCAAGTAATACCCCTAATTCCCAACTAATACCCTAGTAACGCACCTAATTCCCGACTAATGCCCGAGTTATGCCATAATACCCAAGATATGTACACCAAAATTCCCCAACGGTTTCCCCCTCGGTTCTTTCTATATTAACACATTTCTAAGTTTCCTTGAATATTACCTGAAAAATATAGTCTAATGCTGGCTTGGAATGCGCACCATACTTTATGGTGGTATTGTAGGTATTCCGGGTTTTCCTACAACTGAAAAGTGCAAACTCCGCCAAAAATCAGAAGTCGTTCGGAGCGGTACGGAAATAATAATAGTTGTCATCTATCCGCACAAGCTATGACTTTGGGTACACTCTACACGTTTTCATAAGTGACTATCATTATAATTATTACTATTATCATTCTGGATTGCTTCATGTCAATTTATCGATCTTTAACACGACTCTTTCCGACTCTTTGTACCCTGTTGTCTTTGAAATCCTTCCTTTCTTCAAGATAAAAAACATCTTTTGCCCATCGTGGACAATAACAAAAAAACCCAAACGAGATCTTAATTCTTTCAGCTTAAATGACTAAAAAAAAACATTTAGACCGTTTAGGATCATATCATATTTCTTTGTAACAACGATAAATATGTAATTTTTATGATGCATCAGATAAGATAAATCTGTTTTGATTAAGATGAAAATGAATGTAGCTCTGATGTACATCAATCGTGGGTGGATCGGTACGCCTTCAAAAAAATTATTTTTTTTCTTCACCAGGAGCGTAGTTAGCAAATGATGAAAAAGGAACAATAATTCAGAACTTAACACAGTGTGTTCCACTAATGTTTTGTAGGAAATTGATTTTTCTCGTATATATAAACTTTTTGAACCATTTGGAACGGAAAGACTCAACATTCATTTGTCAACCGATTAGATTGATTTGTTTTCACTAGGTAGACATTTGAAAATTCCAGCAGGGCACCAATTTTTATGAAAAAGTCCCACTACACCACTGGAGTAACTACATTTTCAAAAAATGGTTTTGTTAAAATAACAATGAAATGTGCACATCAACAAATAAGGTATTAACATTAGAAAAAAATTGCCGTTTCATCAAGCCACCACTTCAATTTCAGAATACTCACTAAATCACTGGATTCAGTTTGTCTCGAAATATAACTGTCCAGAATTTCATCGAAATTTGTTAACAAATAAAACAAAAATAATCAACCAATTTTTTTTAAATTTCATTATGATTCCTTCATTCGTGAACAGATTTTGATGAAATTCTAAGTAGTGATATTTCGAGACTTCTTGAATCCAGTGGAGCAGTCAGAATTTCAAAGAAAGATCTGAAATTGACGTGTTGCTGACTTGATTAAATGGCAAATATTTCAAATTTTATTTTGTTATAACTTTTTTATTGATCAGTCAGATATCCAATATCATCCATCTCACATGAAACATTTTTTTTAATTTTTACTAACTATTTTCTGAATTAGCATCGATAATATCAAAAATCATCAAAATCGTTTTTTAATGGTAAATGAATATTACTGGACCGTTGTTTTCAATTAATATGACTTTTCTCATTAAATATTTTCGATATCGTAAAAAATAAAGGTCAGTACCTGAGCTCAATTTAATTTTTTTTGACAAATGAAAATAAATGTACGTACAAATACTGATTATTTCATATAAGGTTTCAAACTACGCAGAACTTTTTTTAAGGAATAACTTTTTTTCATATTATGAATATTTTTAATTTTTTTTATACCGACCTAGTTGGACACACTCTATAACATAACGTCTTTTGTTAGACCTCGAAGTCTTTCAGCCATCTCATTATAACGTTTCCTGTAATATATTACTGGTGGAATTCAGGATTCAATTTTGTAAATTAGTTTCATTTCATTAGCGAATACCGCCGCTTCCTGCATTAACACTAATAATATATAACTTTAAAATTATTTACCAATAACCCATTAGGGTGTTTTTTGCATCAGGGTTATTGAACCCAACTACAGTGTCAACCTGATATTTGAATTGTGCACTTCAAGAGTCACGTTCTTTAACGATCTTGGCATCTGATTAAAAACGTTATAAAATAATAAAACAATCAGTTGAGTAACTTAACGTATAATGAAACTACAAATATTTACGTGTATAATCTTAGAACAATTCGGCATATTTTAATAACACAATTTCTGATGACAGTCCTATACCAATATTTTTGTTCTGGATCATTGGCCATTACTCTGTACCTATTTCAAATCAAAATGAGAAGAGTTATTTTCCATTTTTCAATTTTCGAAACTATTCAAAAGTGCTAAGTGCTCGAAATTTCTAAGCACTTTCAGAAAGTGCTCAGTGCTCGCGAGAATTTTACTATTGGAAGAGCTCAATGAAACCGGCACCATAGCTCCAGAAGCTACAACAACAAGCTTGAGAAGTAGGAAACAAATTTTAAGTACTATATTGAATCATTTATCATTTATAACAGTACGTTAAAATAATTATGTATGTATTGTTTTTGCAAAATTTCAAAATTTAGATTTGATAATCCAGTAACGACAGACAAACTACAGCAAAACGTGAAGAATGAATTGTAGCACTCTGAAACTCGGCACATGACATCTCGACATCATGTATTATTAGAAAAGAAATTGTTCACCAAAAATCAGGGGAGGAACCTAAACAAATTTATACGCTAGTTTTCTCAGAAAAGTGGGTGTAACGCCGACGTCACATTTCATGTCTGTGCTAACCCGCCACTGCAAATTCAGGCAGTGCCGAAAATTAGATTTGTCATAACTTTGCCAAAAGTTATAGTAGAAGGAAAAGAAAAAGTGCATATCATTACTGAAGACTTCTACTTCCTTATGCAAATATAACATGTATCTGAGTACCTAAAATGTGTTTTGTCCCACTTCACATAACCCTTCTACGATCCGAAAGTCATGGAATATTTTAGTTGATATGAAATAATTACACTGAAGCAGGAATCAGTACCCTCTTTGGACCATATGCAACGATTTAAGACAAGTGAGACAAGTCTCACTTATACATGCCAAAGAAAAAACTGGGTTTTACTCCTGCCTCACTAGTTTTCAACTCACCCATAACCTCGGCAATTTCTTCAGTTAATGTTGAAAATAATCGCTCATACACATCCTACATAAAAAATGAACGGTTTGCACTTCACAATAGTGTTATTAAATATATACAGAATGACCCATTTGAAAGCTAGCCACCTCTCTAAAAATGTTATTTATTAACCGTTTCAGAAGTTTTTTGTTTCAATAGATAGAGCATCAATAGTTCTAGTTAAGTGCCATAATTTCAAAATAAAAATAAAAATTTCAAGGCCTACTTCGAATTTTTTTCTAGGTCAAAAATCCAAAAAACATAGTAGCGATTTTTTTATATAGAATTTGATGGCACCACTGGATTCACGAAATTTTCAAATGGTTTATGTAAAAATTACGTGGGAATGCATCCATCAATAAAAAAGTTATATGGGAATAAAATGTGAAAATTATGTCAATAAATCAATCCACCACTTCAATTCCAGACCTTTTATCGAAATTCTAGCTACACCACTGGATTCAGAATATTTCGAAATATGTTTGGTCAGAATTTCATCGAAATCTATTCATAAATAAACAAATTATAAAATAATAAAATGAATTTTTTCTGTATTTCCACTTAACAACATACTTTTCAAATTTTATTATTTTATTATATTTTTCATATACGAATAGATTTCGATAAAACTGTGGTCAAATATATTTCGAAATATTCTGAATCCAGTGGTGTAGTCAGAATTTTGATGAATGTTCTGAAATTGAAGTTATGGGATGATTTATTGACATAATTCTTGAATTTTATTTCCATATAACTTTTTTATTCTTACTTTATTTTCACTTAAACCATTTGAAAATGTCGTGAAACCAGTGGTGTCGTCAAATTAGATTTAAAAAAATCATTTTGGATTTTTGACCTTGAAAAAAATTCGAAGTAGGCCTTGAAATTTTTATTTTCATTTCGAATTTATGGCTCTCAGCTAGAACTATCGATGCTCTATCTATTGAAAAAAAAAAAAAACTCCTGAATCGGATAATAAATAACAGTTTTAGGCAGGTGACCCGCTTTCAAATAGGCCACTTTGTATATGCAGGATGTGAATAAGCGATTATTTTCAACATTTAGAGAAGAGTATGCCGATTTTATGGGTAAGTTTAAAATGAGGTAGGAGTAAAACAAAGTTTTTTTTTGGCATGTATCACTCTACTTAAAAATTGTTACATATAGTCCAAAGAGGGTATGGGTCAAGGACATTACACACAGGATTGCTGGTTTTCTATCTCCCATGTTTGTATCAGAAATGACCTTGAAATGACGTAATGCGGTGGCCTCCGTATAAAAAACAAGGTGTTGAGTGGGCGAATGGACTAGGTAGGGGGCCACTGAGGTACGTCAGGATAGGATAGGGATCCAGCAGTCCTGTGTGTAATGTCCTTGGGTATGGGTTGCTGCTTTGGTATAATAATTCCATATTTACTAAATTATTCATGATTTTCCTATCATCCACAAACAGCTCCGTGAAGTTCGACAAAACACATTTTAGGTACTGAAATACTCGCATATTATATTTGCAGAAACGATATGAATTTTTTCTTTCTCTTCTCCGATCATTTGAAGCAGAGTTATGACCAATGAAATATTCGGCTCCGTCAGAACTTTCAGCGGCGGATAACGGTGAACATGAAATTTTTGATGTCGGCGTTCAATCACGTTTTCTGAGAAAACGAGCGCATTTCATTAGAAATTCCTTTGAATAATTTTTGTGGAAAATTGAATTGTTTTTTTCCCTGTTGAGTTGTTTTTCCGATAAATCATATACTTTCCAAGATTACAGCAAAAATCTATTTATTTATTTTTAAACGAAAAAAAAAAAATGTTCCACCCCTGTAAGTTTGGTAAACAATTTTTTTTTCGTGTTTATCATGGTTCCAACTACTAGCTTACCAAGTTTGGTGGTGCTACAATCGATTCTTGTCTAAAAACCCAATCGTACTGGATTATGATCCTCTTCTCCCAAAATTATCCAAAATATAACACCACAGTTCAAAGTCTACATAATGATCCGGATGTTCCAATAGAACCATCCAAACTTTCTGAAATTTTCTCAATGATTCCAGAATACGATGGCAATTGACCATGAGACCATGAGACCATGCACGATTCCTTTGAGAAATAAACTCAGAAGAAAAGCTGCTCAACTGATAAATTCCAGAAACCCAGGAAATTATCAAGAGATCAGAATACTTACCATCGAATTCTCACTTTGGTGATTCCCGTTATCTTTCTATAAAATACATTTGATTTGCAATAGAATATACTGGGGCTTTAATCGAGATATAAACTATCCTATATCTGAAGTTGTACCAAATTACACACAGTGGGCAGAATTTCAAATTTCATTAAGATTGGTTGAGTAGTTTCTACGAAAGCGCTGGAGGGCAAGAGTTTTCTACTTTTTCTAGAAATTTCGACCTTTTCTCACAATGAGGGTATGCATTTTTCTTTTTTTTCTTTCTAGAATAAGTTATCTTGTGTAATTCGAAATGTGAATAAACCTTGAGCAAATGCTTTTACTCGGATTCATTGAAATAAACGTATTCATTTTGTTTAGTTATGAGAGAGATCGACTTATAGTATAAGTATTTACTAGTCTTTATTCATACCACCCAATATGTTAGCATCAAATATTTTCAAAAAATGCAAAGTGCAACACTGCTCTTGAATTACTCATTTCTAAGCATTTGAAAGAATTTAAATGTTTTTTCATGAATAGCCCAAATTTACCTATCAAGCATACCATCCTTTCGACTTTTTCCTCAAATTTCAATATTCGATAAGAAAAAACTCTTGTGGCCCTCCTGCGCTTCCGTAAGTTTCGGAGTTTAGCACGAACAAACATCGTGACACGAGATTTTTATATATGTATAATACTGTCTATTGATAATGTGTATATTTTTGATTTTGGTTCGAAAATATGAATAGGACATTCATAAAATCTGTTGTGGAATCATCTGCGACTGAAAGACAAACTTTAGTCGTTATTTTCCATCGTTCAAGATAACCCCTTGGGAGGTTTTCATGTTGAAAAGGGGAACATTCTCCATGAAAATTGAAAAATGAAAAATGTGATTTATTTGTAATATCTAACAGAAAACAACTACTTCCCCGGCACAAGCCACGCTGGACATTGAACTACATCTGATAGATATTGTGAAAAGACTCTAACTGAAAAGGAAAGAAAAAATCTGAAAGTGAAAATGCGAATTTGTGCCGGGGAATTGTTGTTTACTGTTACATATTACAAATAAATCACACTTTTCATTTTTCAATTTTCATGGAGAATGTTCCCCTTTTCAACATGTATATTTTTGTTTCGCCGACTAACCCTTTCAATATATTTTTATTGAAATTATGGCGAAGTCGCGGGGAGTAGCTCCTACATTCAATTTACAAATTGAAAATTAACTAAAAAACATTTTTTTAGGGGATCGAATTGTGAATCTAAACTATTCTCGAAGCCACTTGAACACACACAAAATATATCATGAAAACCGGTCCAGCCGTTTAGGAGGAGTTGTATACACGCACATCAGATTTTTATATATAAAGATATAAGGAGAAAGATTTTATATATAAAGATATAAGGAGAAAGATTCACCTCATAAGATCCATCACTCCCAGCACTCCAGAATGACATAGAAAAGCTATGACATACCTTAGTACTAACCCGAAGATAGTTCCAAGATTGCTTTCATCGTATCCGGCCTTTTAAACCAATTTCAATGAATATAATGTTTCATAAATCGGAATATTTACTGCAAAGACCTCCTATGTTTTATATTAGCATAAAGATCAATTTGAGTTATGGAAAAAATCAATGTTTCATAAACCAATCGATTAACTGACATCACGAAAACAATGCATCATCTTTACCTAATAACAATACACAATGAAAAAGTTATGTACGTATATTTACTGTCGACGTCTCGTTGGCGAAGTACAATTTATTATTCATGCCCAGCAATAAATAATCATAATGAACCTAAAATTCGATTCATATTGTTCTTCTCGATTCAAAATGTAGTAGACCAAACAAATTTGCATGAATTGGACAAACGAGTATAAGCATATCGACGTATCAAAAGTAATTGCTATAACATCTTTAAAAAAACGAAATTATTTAATAAGAAAAATATTCATAAAGTAGTCGTTCGACCGACTTTAGTCCGTAATATTTTCCACTTGAAATCACGAAAGAAATGAGAATTTCACAGTTTCAGCTATGTTCGTCGAACTGTGTACAAACAACAGCTCAACCAACAATACAAACTAAGTAAAACAACCATCAATATTCTTCAATAATTTTTTCTACTGTTTTTTTTTGAAAGGGTCACTTTTCCGCACTCTTTTTAGTGCGGAAAAACCATTTTAGTGCGGAAAAGTAGGTTTGTTTAGTTTTTGCGGATTATACTGACATTTAAATATTGCATCGCAGAATGTTAAAATAGAAAGCTTACCAAGTATGGTTGTATAGTTTAATATATATTTAATAATGAATTTTCTTTATGTTAACTTTTGGGTGTTTTTTCCGCTAGTAGAAAAAATAGTGTACCTAACACGAGCGTAAAGTGTCTTTTCCGCACGCGATTTCTGGCCGAACTCAGCTAACGCGTCGTTCGGCCATCTGCAATCGCGTGCGGAAAAGTATCACTTTCCGTACTTGTTAGGTAAACTACTATTACCTAATTGAAATTGATGTTTTCGAAACATCCGAAGAAAAGAGAAAAGAAACGTTAACAGACTTGATTCGATCATATATTATTTATGATCATAAAAATGACAGTCTAGTAGTTCATGAAAGTCGTGGGAAATGAATTATCCTGTACTGAAATGATCATTACGGGGCATATTTCCATGTGGTCGTAGAAAAAATAAAATTTTGGTTGCTTGGGCTGTATTTTCTTTGATATCTTTGTGTAAATCGGGGTATTTATTTCCTTTTTTCATAAGACGAATATAACACAAAGCAACAATGGCAGTTTACTAAGTAAGTATTAATGAAATACGTCAAAATATCAAATACCATGCCCATCGTAAGAAGAAAAGTAGAAAGAAAATGCTAGGAGCAATGAAACGATTTAAAAACATGTTTTCAATAAAAATAAAGTTTCATAAATCTGAATATTCTGCAAAGACCTCCTATATTTTGTATTAGCATAACATCAATTATTTGAGGTATTGAAAAAATCAATGTTTCATAAACCAATCGATTAACAGACATCACGAAAACCATGCATCATCTTTATCTATAACAATACACACTGAAAAAGTTATATACGTATATTTACTGTCATCATCTCGTTGGCGAATCTACAATTTATCTTTCATTCCCAGCCATAAATAATCATACCTAATGAATTCGATCCATATTGTTTTTTCAGCTCGATTCAAAATCTAGTAGACCAAACACTGTTCAAATGTGAATTGAACAAACGAGTATAAGCATATCGACGTATCAAAAGCATGGCTATCCGCGAGTTAGTCTCTTCCCGCTCTTCGAACAGCTAATACGAATAGGCGCACGCTCGATTATGAAATGCAGCGCACGACACATGTGACGATGTGACACTGTTTTTTGTTTGACAACACCGGGCGTTAATAGAAATCGGAACTCAACACGCTGTTTTTTTTTGTTTTATTATGACTCGTGCGTGGAGTTTGCGACGTGATTTCAGCAGTTTGATTGAACACCTACTTGTTCGGAGTGACAGTTGATAAACACGCGAATTTGGTTGAGTGCTACTAGTGCTAGACGTAATGGGTTTTTGATTTTGACATTCGTGTTCCTTTTTTCACCGGCAAAATGATACTTGGAAACGCAGTTCTGAGGTGAGTGAATGGAACATTGTTCGAAGTTTGATGTTTATCTTGCAATTTAATTTTAATTTCAATGTCAATATTTTTGAATGATGTAGTAATTAATGGCAAATCTGAGAGCGAGTACTTATAACTGTGAATGATGACAAGTAGGTAATTCAAGGTATTCACTTTTACTTTCTCTCGAAGCTCAACATTAAACCTAAGTGGTTGTCAATTGCATAGTATTGAAAAAATGTCGATACCTAAACTAGAATTCAGTTTTGTTTTGTTGAATTTTCGAGTAAATTAGGACATGAAATAAGGAATGAAATATAGTAATAACAAAAATTGCATCTGAAAATTATTGTTGTTGCGTTGTTGCGTTATTAGTATCTGTTTTCCAGATACAGCAAAATATGTCATTCTTGAAATTAAATAACTATAAACGCCCTTCTTCCAAAATATTGTGAAAAAACAAATAATTTTTTAAATAATAATGAAAAAAATGCGAGAATATCAGTTGATAATATTTCTATTGCTTGTTGTTGCATTTTCTATTTATCTACTGGTTACCTCAATAAACTCCCCCGAAAAACTTTTTTCTTGAATTTCAGGAGTTTTTAGTTAGAATCGATATTTTTTTAGGTTTTTTAACAATTTCAACTTTCACAATTCACGCCATTCGATTGTCCAATCCATTTTCAACAAAGTATCTGAAATTTGCGGTTTTCTCAGTTTATTTTTCATACTTTGTAATTCCCACCAATTTTATTTAGACCTTGAAAAATTCGTCACTTTTCTAAAGGACCCCTCACATTTTTTATTATATAGTCCAATTAACAAATCCTTTAACCAGTTTTCTACTATTTTGGGTAGGTATCAGGCATTGATTTGATTTTTGTGTTCTTCTCAAAACTGAACTTAGGTACTTAGGAATGGATTCATCGCATCCAATGTGTAGCTCATAAGTCTCCATTCGATTAGAAAATAATATATTAAAAACGGTATTGCATTACAGCATGGCAAGACGATGTTCATTGAAACAGATCAATATCGATCAGTACCATCCCAGCAAGCACAGAAACGTTACCTGTCTGTAACTTAAAGACGCGTCCACACTGGAGTAGCATTTTCCAACATAATATAACAAAAACTTGTTACAACATGAAATGTTTATATTTGTTCGAATATGTTGTGTTGCGTTGCATACAGTTGGTGTTGCGATTCAACATAAGTTGTAGTATGTTGCATAAATCCGTTTTTAGCGGTAAAGATCAAAGGATAATATGAAACAAAGTGAAACATTTGTCAACATTGCTTCGATGTGGACGGATTGTTGCGAGTTGAGACCTGTTGCAAATTGACTGACTGACTGACTGACTGACAGTGTTCTGCATAGTATTTTATTATAAAAAGTGCCTGTAAATTTTTAGGTTTTCGTGATGGCGTTTAAGTGTACTTCGGAGAATTGTTTAAATTTAATTGACAATTATAGACAACATCCATGTATTTGGAATCCTAAAAATGTTAAATATGAATGCAGAGAATCAAAAAATGATGCATGGAATGCAGTTTGTTCAGCTGTAGGGTGCTTATCTCAAGAAGAGGCAAAAAGAAAAATCCGTAACTTGGTGGCTCAGTTTTATAGAGAGCGAAAAAATATCGCAGCATGAAAAAATCTGGAGCAAACGCTCACGTTCATTCCAAGTGGTTTGCCTACGATGCATTAGTATTTCTTCGAGACAAAAACAAAGTCTGCCCATGCAAGGAAAGTGAAGCCGAGAACGTGGTAAGTACACACACAATGTTTTTAGATATTAACTTTTCTATTATTAATTATTCAAACAAGTAAATAGGCAATTTCAAGTTATACATTATATTCCAAAAATTATTCTTTCATGGCACCATCCCCAAAGGTGTAACAAAAAAACCAGCAAACTCTTGCCTAATATATTTTGCTTCAGTTGCTGCATTTCGTGCAACTTTTTTGTATGGAGTAAACGTATTACTCTGAGTTTCTCTTCTCCACGATCCTTCTAAAACACGTCCTGTATCTTTATCTTCACCGTCATATATACCTGGGGGATTGTAGGAATGTTTAGATCCTGAACTAGGTATTCCGTAAAAAATTATGCAAGTAAATGCAGGCCATAACAACAACTTCTGCAGTTTCTGGTTCTAAAAGTAATGGTTTTCTAAATCTAAACATTCCAAAAACATTTTCTGATATTCTTCTCGCTCTACTGAGACGGTAATTGAATATCCTTTTGTCCTGAGCCCCAGGGTAGCGTTTCAGTAAATTTAGTGATAATGGGAAGGCATCATTCCCTAAAAATACGTGAGGAACTAATTTCTCACGTCCTGGTAAAGCGCTCTATTCTGGAAGGTTGAGTTTGCAGCGAGTTAATAGTTTTTTGAATAATGTATTTTTGAAAACTCCTCCATCAGATATTCTCCCTTGGGAGCCTTCTTGAAAATACAAAAATCGGTAATTAGCATCCATTACGAACAGAACGATGCTAAAAAACGATTTGTAATTGAAGAACTCACTTTCACTGTTTTTTTGGTGCTTGTATTGCAAAGAACACTGAAAACATTAGTAATTGTTTTCCATTCTTGAGCAGTTTTATGCATCTGAAATACAAAGATATCGATTACTTATGCTAAAAATGTAGATCACTGTAATTACATTTTATACAATGTATTTTTCTTTTCAGGATGACCTTAATGACTCTTCCTCCGAAACTGACTTAGATTATTCACAAGTAACAGACTGTGATGAAAGTGGAAATGAGACCCAAGAATTTCAAGATGTAGCAAATGGCAACCAAGGCATGGAAGACTTGTCTAATGATGGTTCTCAAAAGCCATCAACATCTAACGCTGCTTGTCAGGAGCTTTCGGCATCTAACAAAGCTCTCAAGAGCCTCGTAAGGAAACCGAGCAAAATCCGAAGAGCACAAATCTTGATGAATTTAAACACCCTAAAACTAGACGTGTCACACAAACACTCAAACGAAAAATCGATGATAACGCTCGAAAAGAAGAGGCATATAAAATAATTCAAGTCATACAAAATAAACGACAGCGAGACAAATTCGATGTATTTGGAGAACATATGGCGTGTAAAATTGGGGATTTTTCAAAATATTGTAGAACATCTTATAAGTAATACTTTGTTCGATGCAAGTATGGGTAAATATGATTATGGAATGCCACAATCAACTAACACATATGAGCCAATTTTATCAATGCAACCTTCTTTTTTGCAGAAAAAATTCCATATCTGAACTACTCATGCGCAAAAAATTTTTGAAGCACCTATCGGTTCGAAGTTCAAATAAAACGTCATCTTTCTTTAAATCCGATAATAATTCCTATCCGCCATATTTTTCCCTTTTCTTCAAACTTGGACGGACTCAACATTTACGCTTCCGTTTTCGTTAATCACCACACAAAATTAGAAATCACGCGGTAGCAGTTAATAAGTCTTCCTTCATCATGTCACAAAACTACAGAGCAGTGTGGACAGAATGTTGTACTCAACTGAATTTGAGATTCGACAAGTGCAAACATTCATTAACATTGTTGCACTAGTGAGGACAGTTTGTTTTATGTCAATGTTTGATGGATTTAAACATTTAGCAACTTGTAGCAACTTAAAATTGCTACAAGTTGCCACATGTTGCTCCAGTGTGGACGTACCTTAATAATGCACATGTAATTTACTATTTCCGAAGACCGTTCATTCACGATATATTTTAACGCACTCAAAATCGTTGATTAATGACCCCTGTTAATGAATGATTTTCTATTAATCAACGATTTACTTATATGCAACCCAACGTACATTGCTCCAATACATATTATACTTATTAGTGGCCTGTGGCAGGCAACCATATACTTACCCGCTACATTTATTTTAAAATCAAGTAGCTGTGTTAGTAACTATATGTCATTATTTATTTCATTGTTGTATTTTTTTAAAATTCATTAAGTTTCAATGGTTGTACAATTTCTAATATCAATATTTATAATAAAAAACTGAAAATTAAAAGAAAGATATTTTTATTTTTGAAAAGTACGGTCGACGGAAAAGTTGTGTAAAAAAAATATTCAGAAAACATTCATTGTCAGTAACGTTCACTGATAAAAAGGATGTCTTCAATCAAATATATATATCCTCTTGAACAGAATCATCTTCTGAAAACAATAATTATTTCTAATTGATGAATATACTCTTATTTCAAACTGATTGAACTGTTTGCTCCTTTACATAAATTCTCTTAAAATGAATTTGTTTGCATTAATACATTCCAACTCTTTACCCTAGAGAACTCCTGCTTGTCAAAAATGCTCCTTTTGACTCAAGAACATGATTTCTTGGCGAAACCCCGCTACCGGAACGACGCGAACACATGCGAAACCGCGCACTGCGACTGCCGACTGGGACCTGTATCCTGTTTGCTTTTGCCCCCGTTTGGTTTGGGGGTTGTGTTTGAATCATAATTTAAGTTGTTATTTTTGTATGTGACACAGTGGTTATGTGCAAATGTGCTGCTACAGAAGTGCAATATGGAGGTCCAATTATTTCTGCACGATTTGAATTTAGGTCATTTATGGACCAGTTGTGAAGGTAGGTTGAATATATTTTTGTTTTCAACAGGTGTGTGATAATGGCGAATGACGCTGTCGTTTCTATATTCGATCGCATTTCTATGCGTCACCGAAGAGGTACCTACGTTGATTATATAGTTTCTGAAATTAAAATATTACAAAACTATTCTCATATATAACCATTATACCTCAATTGTTCGCAGTTGTTCTCTGTTTGTTGAACTGTACCATATGAACATGGCTTCCATGGCATATTTTTATAACCAAGTGCACATTTGTACTGAGCCTCCAAATGCAGATAATCTTGAATCAAAAATGTATTGCATTATGAAAAAGAATATTGTTCGTTATTGAAGTTGAAATATTCTTGCCCCAACCAACTCACGCCATCGAACAAAGAAAGTATTCACAATAGTGTTCATTATCAAAGTTGAAATATTCTTGCACCAAACAACTCTCATTATTCAGTGAAGAAAGTGGTCAAATGTCACAAAACAATTTCCTTTCAAGTGGTCAAGAGGATTCCGTCAAAAAATCAAACTAATATTTGGTGGACCTATTCAAGAATACAATCGACTTGAATCAATGCAATTATGCATTGATGCAAAATATCCTTTTTATCAGTGTTGATAGGTAGTCACGCAGCCGGCTGGTAAAATGCTCGTGTGAGACTTGAGGTGATTGCGATGTCGAGGGTTCAAGACCATAATAGAATAGAACCAATTTTTTTTTTTTGGAAAATTACCGTCAACGGAAAATTTTGTAACGAACTCGTGAATTAAAATGGCGATTAACAATCTCGAACATTAACTCAATTGTTGATCGCCCTTATTAATACATTTGTTCGTTAAATAACCATTAAATGTTCGTGGAAGCTCCCTGCAACAGCCAAATTTCCGCAACACAGTTCTATCACACTGCGTACCAGTAATATCGCCATATAATTTCTGTGTGAGGTAAGTTGGTTGTTTTTCATGGATCGGTGCAATGTAGGCACTAGGTTATTATCTGAAATGAGTGATCAGTACTGTAACCGTCAATGTTATTTTTCAATATTGATGTAATATTTATAAAATACATTTTTAACCTGTGGTAGAAGTCCATTGTATCTCAAAGAGGAGTGGTATAGATTTACGATGCAGAAAAATTCAAAGTCATCTCTACAATTTATTGTCACCATCAGATGTTAAGTATGTTATGGTGGAACGGTAAAAACCATCGATCAGTTAGATGGTATCATAGTAATACATGTTTCGAACCAAATAGGTTCATAATCAGCTGAATTATTTTTGAATTATGGAGAAGAAAAAATGTTATAAATGAAGATAATAAATAATAAGTATGTATCACATATCATTACCAATAAAGGAATTAGTCACATACTTACTTAGTTATATTATAAAAATATGAAAATTAATTATGGGGAGGTTATTCACAAGTTCACACATGTATTTGGTCGTTTGTGCAATTGGTAATACTAATTCCTTTTGAAGTTACGAACGAAGTAGTATTCAGTCCAACTGTAGAAGGTCGTTCATCACTGACAAATAATGACATTAATAAATAAAGTGCATTGGGGTATTATATTTGGAGCATCTGCCAGTCAGCCTTATGGATCCTTATGGATCTTATATTTTTTTTGTTTTTTTTTTTACTAGCAGTGACTGTTGTACAAAAAAATTTGTATGATACATTTTTTAAAAGTGATTTTATTTTGGTCGTGGTGCTGCTCCACTCGCTAACGCTCGTTTTGCAATAGTCCCCACTCACAAAATAAAATGCCACTTTTAACACTTGTATCATAAATAACTATTATGGATAATTTGGAAGAAAAAGTGGATGGGGGAGGGGGCGGTGTAACAATTGAAAAGTTTGGAACCATGGAAATGAACAAATCGTGTAGAATGCTAAATGCAGAGATAATTTCTCGACTACTTATATATATATGTTTTGTAGTCGCAGCTTTGTTTTTGTGAAGAAATATCCAGATCAAACTGGAATAATATAGAGGTCTTTCACATGCAGTGACTTCGTTTATACGCAGTTTTTTTGGAGTTAAAATACTTTGTAAATAGTGTTTTTTACAGTTCGGGTATATTCTAAGTTATAGTTTAGTATTTAACATTTAGTATTTACAGCTCCAAAAAAAAATTATTGGTAATAATTAATGATGTATCGTCCGAATAAGCGTTAACGTGACCTTGCAGATTGTTTTATTTGTACGATGCTGACAAGGAATATTATAGGTCCAAATATTGTTCCCTGGGGCACAGCGACATTCACTGAGGACCGCTCATTTTGTCATCCACTTTGATCTTTGTCTTATGTGTGACAGGAAATCTCGCAAGAAATTCAGCATCAGGGGCCCGATTCTCAAATGTCTATTACCCTATGTCGCATGCGACAAAATATCTTTATCTCTTTTTAATGCTTGGTCCAGAAAAGTGATAGAAATATTTTGTCGCATGCGACATAGGGTAGTCGACATTTGAGAATAGGGCCCCAGGCCTCTTACCCAATCTACACATCTTTGAAATTTTTTATTATTTTTGACATTTGAAACCTGTCGATGTGAAATTTCTCTTTATATTATCCAATATTATTTGGTAAATTCATGGGATCTACCAAGACGTTTTTTCCATTTTCACTGTTGTTTAGTAAAAGTATAGAAAAGCAACGTTTTACTAAATAAGTATAGCTTTTGAGTACGAGCGAGCACAGCGAGTGAGCATAACTTAAAAGCTATACGAGTTTAGTAAAACTGCTTTTTTACGAGTTTTTTTTATTGTTTATACTATTTTTTTGCATTTTGTGTTAGTAAACATCGAAGTAAACATGAACAAATAGTCATAGATAGAATTTCCGTAACCTAGTAATCTGACAAGGTTTGTTTATTTCCAATATCAAATGAATAATTGTCTATCTAACTGTGTTTTATTGACAGTGACAGTACTAAACAGAAAAGTTACTGTTTTAAAATGCCACTTTATTGAATGATTTTGACTTTAGTAAAATACTACATTATCAGTCAAAATGTGAAAATATTATTTTTCTACGTTCATGCAAAAAACAAAACTTTATTGAACTATATTTGGTGGAAAAACTGTCTCTTTATTGCACTCATCTGTCATTCTACTATAGCGTTCTGTCATCATGACAGACATAAACTTTCAAATCGACGCCAAATTTAGCCCATTTTCTGTGAGATTGTATTACATTTTAAATAGTTGCATGTTTCATCATATTCATTATATAATGGACTATGAAATTACCAGAAAATGCAATTTGTTAAAAATAAAATTATTTCCTTCGAATATCATCTGAATTACACAAAATGTTTTTGAATTACTTTCAGCAGATAGATTTAAAAACAAACAATGTATTTCTTACAGTTTAGTGCCACCTTAATGAAACATTTTCTGGTTTTTGCATGAACGTAGAAAAAATATTGTATGAAACTCGTGCAAAAAGAGTTTATTGCACTCGACGTGAAATTGTCCAACGAGGCCATACTTTTTGCACTTGTTGCATAAATAACTATTTACACGTGTATTCAATTGGCTGAATCTAGTATGTATTGATTTGAGTTCACCTTTCCTTGAAAATTTTTTGGACTCGCTCATGTCTAGTACATTTTAACACACTTTTATTCACTTAAAACTAGAAGAACGTCCTTATCTGCAAGGAGTAAACAAAGTTTACTTTTGTGTTGAGTCATATTTATCATTCCATAAATTAGAATAATGTCTTTACATTATTCCATAATTTACAATAACGGTCTAACACATGCATACAATAAACACGTTCAACAATTAGGCAAAACAAACATTTAAGCAGGGTTCGTTTTTTGATTGATCAACAAAGGAGAAAAGATGTATAGAAACTTTTTAGTGAAATATGAGAAATAAAACTGCGTTACTGTAGTTTCGTCCTATATAGTGTCATACATAGAGTAAGTATGTTTACTCTTGATGTGAAGATATTTCGGAAAAAACTGTTTTCAATACTATATTTAACGCGATAGAATAAAAATATAGATCCAACCCAACAAATCAGTGATTTTTTTTTTGTGTGATTGATGACTTGTTTATTTTGTGGAAATTCATGATCACTTTGATGAAACGAAAGAACACTCTTTTGTCTTATTTCCACTAGATTTTTGTTGTTACGACCGGTTTCGGGTTTTATCCCATTATCAAGTATAAAAACTAACTAATACAATTGAACTCTAAGCCTAGTTATATAGGGAGTTTTCAGGAAATAATATAAACTTAAACCCTGGAGGTGATGGAAATTACCTGGGTTGGCAAATTTATAAATTCAAAAGTGGAGACCTACACAAATCGAGTTGCTCGTTGAGGGTTCTAAATTTTGGGTTTTTAATTGATTTATTAATTTCCATGGCTTTCAACAGATTCATTGTCATGGCTTCCAACAGATTCATTGTCATGGAAATTAATAAATCAATTAAAAACCCAAAATTTAGAACCCTCAACGAGCAACTCGATTTGTGTAGGTCTCCACTTTTGAATTTATAAATTTGACAACCCAGGTAATTTCCATCACCTCCAGGGTTTAAGTTTATATTGTTTCACCCTTGTTCTCTTAATTACCTCTCCATCCAGCCTACCTGCAAACTCCCTATATAACTAGGCTTAGAGTTCAATTGTATTAGTTTTTATACTTGATAATGGGATAAAACCCGAAACCGGTCGTAACAATAAAAATCTAGTGGAAATAAGACAAAAGAGTGTTCTTTCGTTTCATCAAAGTGATTTTTTTTTAAATCCATCAATAATTGACTAAGAAATAGATTAGTTAAGCTAACGTATTTTAGCACGGAACGTCTGTTGGATTGTTTAAATAAGGGGGATAGTTAGTCAATGCCTGTGGAATTGGTATTGGAGCCAAACGCGAGTACCATCTAGCGTAATTATTTGCTAACATGAATATGTGACGTCTTTTTAGTGCTGTACTATAAGAGAATGCCCACTATAAGAAATGTGGACATTGAGAGGAACTACAAAAATATTGTAGAAGGTTTCTACACGTGAACAAAACACTTCCTAAAGTTTCCTTCTTTGCAGCACATCTTCATACATGTTTATATCATTTATTTTAAAGCAGTGGAAGCAGAGTTGGACTTACCTAATAATCATGAAGAAGTTTTGAGAGCTATTTTGTTTGAACTTTTTATTGGATATTTTTCGAGCAAATTGTCTCTGTTAATTATTGAAAATACAGTATATTTCAGGATTGAGTGACTATTTTTGTACTTACACAGTTCTTTTTGCAAAAGAACCTTAACACGGATATATAATATAAAGGTACTTTACTCTTGAGTAAAATTCATATTTTTTTTCACTCCGCGTATACGACTGAGAAAATTTGATATCTGATGATTGTATTTTAGATTTTAGAACATGCAGAACTTTTTATGAAGAATAACTTTTTATCCTAAAATACTTTTTGGCGGTCATTGTATATATATATATATATACATATTATATATATATAAATATAAATTTCGGAAAAGGAGCATTTTAAATGGTTTGTACTCAAGTATCTCTGAAGCTTGAAATATTGAATAAAAATATTCAAGATGTAACAACAACAAAAAAAACTTTTCAACCCAGTACAAAATTTCTACTTTGTCAAGTTTGACATATTCAATCGATAAGCATTACTTGATTTGGTTATTTCATGAGGTCGACTCAGAATATGATTTTGAATAATGCCAGTATAAAATTATTGTCTAATGGGCAAGCAATATTTGTCGCGCAAAACATTCACATCTAAGATGGTCACTCCGACTTCGACACCCTGTATTTCGAAAACTAGCCATGGATTGAGTTGGACACATTGACACTTCTATTAACCGGTGACAATTTTTCCATAAGGCCGCTGCCTGGTCCTTTCCGACATTTCAATTGAAAAGAATACCTACCCAAACTACCTTCTTTTTCTCAGAATTTTTTCACAATTGCGAATATTCCCAGTATATCAGATTCCGCAATATTTTTAACTTGTTGAAATCCGCTTTTATTTCATTCATAAATAGAAATGAAAAGAAATTGGGTCACAAATATATATCTAACGTTTTCAACAATAGCTAAATTTCAGTTCTAAAATAGTTTCGGTTTTAATGATGTTGGTGTCGAGTTCTAGTATTTCCAATGATTTACAATGGATAAGTCTCGGGATAAATATTATTTTTGTGACAGAGCAGAAACATCTGGCGTTCCGTTGACAATGAAACCGGCAGTTATTTGATTTGAGCATAGTAAATTCTAGACTACAGTAACCTACAGGACCCATAATCCTTCATAATTGGGAACACAAAAGGTTTGCACTAGGAGTCTTGAATAAACACCAAACATAATTAAGAGTGGACAACGGTGCTCGGGGAACTGTTAATATTGGCGGTCGCGGGGGTGAAATGAAATGAGCGGTGGGCGACAACAAAATAGCAATAAGTGATTGACTGAACTGAGGAAGAAATGAAATATACGGTGCAGTCAGAGGACTCTATGAAACTGAATGAGTTATTAGACTAGTAATTTTCATCGTTCTTAGATTCGGTTAGCAACACCACCAAATATCTTGAACAACAACAACTTTTTGACTTTGGATTAGTCAGAACAACAAAATTGTTGACTACCTGCCATGAGTAGAAAATTCCGTGGTTCATTTCAAATTAAGTTTCAACTAGTGACTGTATGTTATTTTTCATTATCATTGTCTTTGCCGTAAGGTATTAATTCAGAGTGATTTCGTTTTGATTTCGGAAGCTCCATGAAGCTGTCCTGACGAGTTGTAAATATCGTAACGACGTCGTCGGCAGATGGTAGAACTCTCTGAATTAAATCGAATACAACTCTCTTCACTATACAGTGCCCATCTAAAGTCCGTTTCCCCCCGACCAATTTTTGAATCACCTGGTATATGGCAACGAAATTTGGAAGGACTAAATAGGAGATAAAAGTTTCAAAATGGCAAAATCCCTAACCGATCATGCAACGATATACCGGGTGTTTCTATTTGAAAAAATTATGAAGATAGCGCTCAGTTTCATTCCGAAACTTTTAGCTGTGATTTTTTCATAAAAAGGTTTTTGTCTCCTATTCTCCTATGTTAGTAGTAAAGTAGGATCAAAATGGCCATTTCCATAATTTTTCGAATTTATCCAATTTTATTTTCGTGAGTTTTCGCTACTTTCAAAATAGGAAAGTCCGAAATATTTCGGTTATCTGATGTTTTTCACTATTTTTTACGGATGTTTCCGATTTGATTTTTATGAATGTTTTGCAACTTTTTTTGATAAGGAGAAAGGTGGGAGACCCCCAAGTTCCTTTTTTTTCGTCGTAATTTTCCGTGTCTCTAAATGTTCGAAAAGTTTCCGAATTCCCACTACTACCTAATATATCTCTCTTTCTCTGTCTAGCATTCGAAGAATTGCAGGGTGGTAACATTTTTTGAAATTATATTATTCGACATTCAGATATTTTTACTATTTTTACGAATTTTTTCGATTTAAGTTTCGCGAGTTTTTGCAACTTTTTTCTTGAAGGGTAGGGCGAGCCTCCAGATATCGTTTTTCACCGTTATTTTTCATGTCTGAAACCGTCGGAAATTTTTCCGTAAACCTGTGCGTTCTCTCTCTAACTCTAACAGGATGTAGGAAAGGGAGAATTAATGAAAGTTTTCAAATTTTATAAAAATAAACTCATGACTCGCTTTTCCTTTTGGAACATATTTGTATACTTATTCATTTAAATATTTTTGCAAAATGCTTTCGAAGTGCTATTAATTGTATATTCAAAACTATTACTGTTTCCTATCTTCTTCGCTTCATTTCTCAAGGTGTTCTACATTTTCTTTTTCGTGTGAAAGTGAAATTGTTTTCCATTCCATTTGACGCTCAGCTTATATTTGCAACTGCTCTCGACATATAATGGGCCTAATGAATAAACCTTAAGCAATTGCTTTCACTCAGATTTCTTGAAACAGACCTATCCATTTTGTTAATTAATGAGAGAGACAAACCTATAGTAAAAGCTTTTGCTGGATTTTATTCATACCACCCATTGAATATGTATAAGAAACACCTCATTCAAAAATATAAAATCCAAGTTCATGTCTACCGGTAAAATACAAGTTGTTTTCCTTCCACGCGCCAAACTGTAAATAGCGTACGATTTTTTCGAGCATGCCCATTTATATTCAAATGGTAGGTAGTGCCATTGAGTGCCGTGGAATTGCACCAAGTGTACTTGTATACATGTGACAAGGACCGGAAACTAATATTGAAAATGCCGCAGGTAGAAGGCAGAAACCTACACGAATATTTCTGTTGGTGTGACAATTATCTTTATGTAATTCACTATGAATTGGGTTAGTTTAGTGAACAAGAACATTAGCATTGCACTCGACATAAGTTGTTGTTACAAGACTAGTTTTCAATAGTCTCGGGTGATTATTAATGTTGAGAAGTGAGGGAGCATAAAACAATGCTAAGATACGCTCAAAATTTGTTGATTGTCCTAACGGATTCCTGTCGATTAGGTCTTTCCAAAGGCAGTGGGGGAAGATTTAACTTCCAGGTGATGAAACACTAGTGACGAACACCAAGGAGAAAGCCAATATTTCTGCCAGCATGTTTGCTGCAAATTCTACGCTGGATTGATTAAAAAAAAAACTCAAAATATTTTTCTCATTGACAGTCATATGTTTGAAATTATCTTTCTTATCTTACTGGATCTGATGGAAAAGGCTTCATTTCATGACTCATATCAAATGTAACGCAATAAATGAGAATTTCCTGCAGAATTTCATTTACGAAACTAAAATATATCGATTTCAGTTAATACAAGTGCAACATGATGGTTGCATAATTTCAGTTTGAATAAAGGTTTTTTCATTTTTGCTTTGCAACGCTGAAAACGCATGATGTGACGTAATATAATTTGTTAACAAACTCCGTATGTCACTGGTGAGCTACTGTGTTGTGATCATGATCTTTTAATTATTAAATATTTCCAAAAACCCTCATGCTAGGTATCACTGTTACTGTTCTCACGTTTTATCGATATAAGCAAAGTAGAATCGTTACAGTGATGGTCAGAATTTTTTTTGCCTTGAATCCAGATTTCTACTCTGCCGACCTGAGGAATGTCAAACTTCTATGTAAGTAAGTTGTAATTACAATATAATGGTGGATATAAAAAAGTGGAGAAGTCATACAAAACTATCTCATAATATTTCTCAAATGCTTCTTTACAAGCCGTAATGATGTCAAAGTACAGATAATCGCCGGGTAATGAAAAATTCCGATTTTTTTGTTGGAAAAATGTCCCCGAAACAAAAAAAAGTCACAGAGGAAAACGGTGAAAGACTAGGTCCAATAAAGCCATAGAGACTATCTATCAGCCGATGGGCACCCTAAATCGTACTTTTCATTATCCGCCGAAAACGCTTTCTATGGATTGTCTGTACTCTGACGTCATAACGGCTTGTAAAGAAGCATTTGACAGAGGTTATACGACATAGTTTTGTATGACTTCTTCACTTTTTTATATCTATCATCATATTATAATTACAAATGCACTGGATTCAAGGCAAAAAATTGCTGACCATCACTGTGACGATTTTTGACATATCTGTGCTTTCTATTTTGCTTTTATCAATAAAATGGAAAGAGCAGTAACAGTGATACCTAGAATGGGGGTTTTTGGAGATATTTAATAATGAAAAGATCACGATCACACCACAGTAGTCCATTAGTGACATCCGGAGTTTGTTAACAAATTATATGATCACATCATGGCGTTAGCATTTTCAAATTAAAAATGAAAAAACTCATTTTTAAATTGAGATTATGCAACCATCATCTTGCACTTGGATTAAATGAAATCGATATATTTTAGTCAAATTCTGCAGGAAATACTCATTTATTGCGTTAAATTTGATACGAGTCAAGTTAAAGTAGCCTGTTCCGTCAGATCCAGTTGTTTTGTTCGTGTTGATTTCTAGTAGAATAGTTCGTTATTTTGGGGTTGTTTTCCCAATCAATCCAGCGTAAAATTTGCAGCAAACATGCTAGCAAAAATATTGGCTTTCTCCTGGGTGTTCGTCGCTTGTGTTTCATCTTCCTTGATTAGGCGAAGATATGAGCTGGAAGTTAAAATGTTCCCCACTTTTTTGGCAAAAGACCTAATTGACAGGAATCCAATAGGACAACCAAACTTTCTGTATGGTTTCTTCGGACCTAGTCTGCCACCGTTTCCCTCTGTGACTTTTTTGTTTTCGGAGCGTTTTTGTATGTATTTCCCTCGTGTTTCCTAACTATGGTTCGAAGCTATAGTCTAGTTCGCCAATTGTATATATTGATCATAGGTGGTATAGTTCATAATTCTTTCAAAGCAGATCAAGAAATAGAACAGAAATCAACTAGGTTCTTGGCTCCAAATCAAGTTATACTTTGCCACTTTCATACATCTTTTCGGTACTTTCAAATCCCATAAAAATCTTGAAACGTACGATGAGTCACTTTCTACAATTTAGGAACTGGACTATACAGATGGTGGTTCGTTAGGGTTTAAGAAAACAAATATGAATATATGTCCGGAGTTGCTTCGTTTCTGAGATACAGGGCGTTGAATTTTTTTTGAAATGAGTTTTGTCTCACCTTATTCCGATGATAATTTTTGCAAATAGATGTTGTTCAATCCGAGAGAAATACGAAGTTTCAGCGGTTAGGAATTTATCATTTTTGTCTGCGTTACTGATGGGTCCGAGGATTACAATGGATTATTTACGCAAGTAAGACCCGAAGAAAGGAGCGGGATCAGATACAATGCCTCCAATTTTTATTAAAAATCGTAGTTTTAGTTAGTATACAGTTAACCTTTTCTGGCCACCGGAATATTCACAATCCCATTCTACAAGTCCGGACTAAAAAATGTGTAGATTTCCCGTCAACAGCTATTTTGCGTTAGATAATGCCAGCACACCAAGATTTTTTGGAAAATACGTCTATCGAATTTGAAATCTTTTGAACTGATTGACTTGAAGTGGATGGACGGAATGACGTTTATGAGAAGGTCACGAAAGTTAGAAGGAAAATTAAGAGAAGTAACGTAGATATGAGAAAACAGGGAACGACAAAAAGGGTCCGTGAGTGCCTAGTTGCCTGCCTGCTGTAGCGGCCTCCACACAACTACTACTTCTACTACTTCTCTCATCTCTCTACTTACTGCATATCCAGAATACATAGATGATCTTCAAATTTTCCTAGAAATGAGGAACATTTCTGATTTCGAGAAACTACAGAGTGATCTGAATAGTTTTAAGACTCACAGTAATGAAAACGACTTGTATCTGAATTCCTACAAATGTCATTGCTTAACATTTACTAGGAACAACATGGTTATTAATACACCTAATATAGATGAAATTTTTGTTGAAATAATTACATTATGAGACGAACTGAATTTATATTTAACCCTCAGTATAAATTATCCCTATATTAAGTATATACATCTCCATCAATCCCAACATTTTGAATCCTCAGTGTAATGTTTACGTTGGACGACTCGAGAATGTTCAGAACGAATTCTTGAAATATTTGTCATTCAAATGCACACTTCCATATCCGTCGCCACTATTTGCAATGAGTACAAACTGTTAAATCGTAGAATTATGAGCGATGTATCAAATCTACATAAAATACCAAATGAAAAATTTTATGGCTCATATTTTGAATAAAATAAATGTAAAAGTGCCATTAAGAACAAAAAGTTTTGAATATTTCTTTAAAGCACACCAATATGACAAAAAATTTTCATAAATATTTCGATGAGCGTTCACAATATTTGAAAATTGAGAGGTATGAGTAACACCAGAGTTTAAACTCCGAGTAATTATGTCCTCATGAGCATGAGCATGGAGTGCTGGTTTATGTTTCAAATTGTACGAATAACAGATTTCACTTTGAGGAGTACATACTCCTAGTACATAAAATAGATACTCGTGATTTAATTTTCATGAGGCGTCTACGCTTGTGAACCACTTACCTGAATTGCACGTGGCTTGTACATTTATGCTATGATATCAAGCAATTAGTTTTTTAATTTTAATGCAAGTGCAATTAATCACACCCAATGCACATGGAAAAGGGTATTTTGTTTGCCACCTTTCTTTCGCTTCTATTATATCTGCAGGATTGCAAGGAAATTCTATCCATCCTCCACATTTTTCTATTACCTTATCAGTCACTTCGGTCACAACTTATGACACAGATGTTTGGTGAACCCAATATCTTCTCCTACTTACTCCTGTTTGATAACTCGGGTCACCTACATATCTCAACAATATTTTCGTATTATCAGCGTCACATATAACACCACCTCTTCTTTCTTCAGATTCTACACCCAAACAGTGATTTGATACCCACTCTACATTTTCTTTACTAAATCTTATAATGCTTCAAAGTTACGATCAGACGTACTTCTTCTAGGTTTGTAATATTTTTTGGAACACAAATTAATGATGAACTCAGCCATAGCTCGATCGCTGTCAAACCAAACTGATGCCTATCAGACTCCTAAATTATGGAGTAGATTCTCACCCCGACGAGTATTGACCGGAAAAGTGAGAATTTACTCACAACAAAATGCCTTCGATTCGGAGTAACAGGGTGTTGAAATTGAATTTTTTGTACGCTTTTTAAAAATAAGTTTTGTAAAAAATCATTTATTTGCAAGACATTTGGTACCCGGGGATTTTTTGACGTGGGAAATCATGTTACACTGATAAAAATGATGTCTTCAATCAAATATATATATATATCCTCTTGAACAGAATCATCTTCTGAAAAGAATAATTCTTTCTATTTGATGAATATACTCTTATTTCAAACTTATTGAACTGTTTGCTTCTTTACATAAATTATCTTGAAATGAATTTGTTTGCATTAATACATTCCAACTCTTTACTCTAGAGAACTCCTACTTGTGAAAAATGCTCCTTTTGACTCAAGAACATGATTTCTTGGCGAAACCCCGCTACCGGAACGACGCGAACCCACGCGAAAGCGCGCACTGCGACTGCCGACTGGGACCTCTATCCTGTTTGCTTTTGCCCGCGTTTCGTTTGGGGGTTGTGTTTGAATCATAATTTAAGTTGTTAGTTTTGTATTTTACACAATGGTTATGTGCAAATGTGCTGCTACAGAAGTGCAATATGGAGGTCCAATTATTTCTGCACGATTTGAATTAAGATCATTTATGGACCAGTTGTGGAGGTAGGTTGAAGATATTAAATTATGAAGAATATAGAAACGACGCTGTCGTTTCTATATTCGATCGCATTTCTATGCGTCACCGAAGAGGTACCTACGTTGATTATATAGTTTCTGAAATTAAAATATTACAAAACTATTCTCATATATAACCATTATACCTCAATTGTTCGCAGTTGTTCTCTGTTTGTTGAACTGTACCATATGAACATGGCTTCCATGCCATATTTTTATAACCAAGTGCACATTTGTACTGAGCCTCCCAATGCAGATAATCTTGAATCAGAAATGTATTGCATTATGAAGAAGAATATTGTTCGTTATTGAAGTTGAAATGTTCTTGCCTCAACCAACTCACACCATCGTACAAAGAAAGTATTCACAATGGTGTTCATTATCAAAGTTGAAATATTGTTGTACCAAACAACTCTCATTATTCAGTGAAGAAAGTGTTCATATGTCTCAAAACAGTTTCCTTTCAAGTGGTCAAGAGGATTCTGTCAAAAAATCAAACTAATATTTGGTTGGACCTATTCAAGAATACAATCGACTTGAATCAATGCAATTTTGCATTGATGCAAAATATCCTTTTTATCAGTGTACTTATGTTACATCCTGTATAGTAAAATCTGGAACTCTCTGTATCATATTCATATTTCATCATTTCCTTTTACCTTCGTAAAGATAGCAACTCCGAAAATTTTGTCAACACCACATTTTTAATCATATTATTGATAGCGCTAACACTAAGTGATATATTCTCCTCCCACACACTTTTGATTCACCTTGTACAGCTTCTGCATAATTCTATAACGAGCCATTTCCGGAAATGTTCACTACTGATCACAATAATGACCAATGTGAAAAGAGTTCAATTAGTCCATTCAAAGAATTCACCGAAACGAAATGGGTGATTAACGATAATTATATGGTTTGTCAGTTGGGCTCATTTGATCTACGTACCATTGATCTGAGCACAGAAAGATATGGGTAGGTGTTAATTTCTCGAATTAAAGTATCCATACTTATTATTATATCCAGCCCATGAATTATAGATGTTATCTGGTGGTAGTGTTGAAAGAGAGCTTGGATAAATATTTATTAGATAACAGCTCGAGCAGACAGGTTGATTTTAATTTTATTCATTCATTTTTTTATTGAAACTCACTACTTTTATCAGGATTATTGTTTTGATGGCAATTAGTTTATAACTGACAGTTGAATTCCTGGCATTATGATAAGACATTCTAAATACACGTTGTACGTTGATTATGATTGTTTCATCATTATATAATGCATTTCGAAGATCTACTCATTTTGTGATTCCGCCTTTCAAGGTGCGTATTCACTTGAGCATTCGTTCCGCATGAGCACCGAATGAGTACCGAACGAGCGAATGCTCGGACAGTGTGGACGCTGATTTGAGCACGAACAGAATGCGCGTGCGGTGCTCGGGCCGATCCGTTTTTTGTCGATTTTTTCGTGCTCAGTGTGAAAGTGTGCTTGCCGTTCTGTTTGTGGTTATTACAGAGATTTTTAATTTAATCACCAATTAAAAAAATGCAGATATGATGATACAATGAAAATTTACAATATTGTGAAGAAATAGCAACATTATGAATGAAATTAATGAAATCTGCATGCATTGTTCACAATAAACTTGTCAAGAGAGAAACAAGATGTCCTGCACTACCAGGACGACGCTTATTGCCATAATTCTATACAATAGGCATAATTTGGTCAAAAATACATCAGAAAACAACTACTTTCCTGGCTAATAACACAACGAACGTTGAATTACATCTAATGAATTTCCGTGCAGAGTCCTACAAGGATGTCTCCGCAATTGCTAGTTGCATGGAAATGTTCATTGAAACATTTGAACCACCTACAGATCGATTTCTGGGTTCTTGCCCTCATCAGTATAGGGTAGGTCTCTGCAGACAATAACTAATGTCTGCAGCAAATGATTCAGCAAACTCTCCATGTAAAGGTAGAAGCTGAGACACCGCCCGCAGCCTAGCGTTCACTAAACCACGGGCGCCATCTGAACTCCAGACCGTGGTCTTAGCCAGGAAAGTAGTTGTTTTCTGATGGATTTTCGACCCAATTATTCCTATTGTATAGGATTACGGCAATATTATAAATGTACTATTGTTTTTACAATGAGTGAGATTTTTGAATATACCGTATTTTTGAGGACTTCTCTATGGTTGATACAATTATACTTGAGCCGGCTGAAAAGAAGATATTAACAAAATGTCTTGTGTTATGGAGAGCAAGGATGTACGTTCGAAAGCTCGAAGAAAAGCACTGGTTTGTGCAAAAAACTGTATAAAGAGTTACTTTGAAAATGTGATCTTCGGATCAGTCTATTTTGAATTTCAAAGTTAAGTTGGAAAAATTATAGTATCACAAAATTTCGCTTTAAGAACACTTCTATGAATACTCAGTTTCGTAGGTTATCTCAGTAAGTCTTTAGGCAATGCATCAAACGTACACAGGTAAGAGCTACATCTTTCTTAGCTAGCACAAAGTTCTCGAGGACTTCTGAAGGTGCTCAGAGTGATGCGGTCTGCTGAATAAATGAATTCCCTTGTAGACACCGCAGTATATTACTTAGTACAGATCAACATGAAAAATCAAGAATAATTCATATCGAGTTTTCCATCACAAGTTCTACTAAAAAGTATGCTAATATCAATTATCCAGGGTAATGACCTGTATCAATGTTCCTAACAATGATTAATATCAATAAAAACGGACCTCTCCAGTCGACGAATGCTTTATTGACGTATTACATAACTCATTAGCACATATATCTGTTAACACTGATTGAAATGACCATGAAAATTCTAGGGAACGCCGGCAACCGTTCCGTTTTTGCAAATTCGTATCAACCAGAAAAAATTATGTGTTTGATTCATATGTAATTGAAATTGTCAAGCTGGGTGCATGCTTCAATATACTTGAAAAAAGAAAGGAACACATGGGATTCTGGTTGATTGAGGAATTCAATGAAACTCAGGTATGTTGTAGATCACGACGTGTAGGTGACACTTTAAATGGACCATAATCAAATCGTATGATTAGTTTCTGAGAAATAGGGTAATTTTAACATTAGTTACAAAAATAGAAAATAAATAACAGAATATTTCTGTTTTTTCTCGTGATTTTGCTAAATTATACATGCATCACTTGTATGATACAAAACAGTATTCATTGTACCGGGATCGTCACAAACGTTCTTAAAAATATCCCTTTTCGACGTTGTTCACTCTACTTATTAGAATTGAGATATTTTCTAGTTTAATTTCGAGATTTGCCTGAGTAATGTTGACAGTTTGAAAAAGCAATACTATTTTAATAAAAGCGGCATGCATGCATTATCATGGCGTCTAACGATAGTATAAGTGTTTTTATGAGCATGCTATGGATGAGGAGACCAGGGGATGACAGAAAGGACCCATGGGGCCTACTTGCCTGGTGGCAGGAGCAGCTCTCTACACTACTACTAGGATGTCCGCATTGCCATAAAAGTATAGCCGAATATAGATACGCCTATTTCAAGAGGATCCGGACCCAACAACCCTGAAAGTTTATTTCGACAGAACAATATGAAAAACACATGTTTAGGATTTTTGTTCAAAAATGTGAATAGGATATTCATAAAATCTGTTGTGGAATCATCTGCGGCTGAAAGACAAACTTTAGGCGCTATTTTCCATCGTTCAAGATAACCTCTTGGGAGGTATTCATGTTGAAAAGGGGAACATTCTCCATGAAAATTGAAAATGATAAATGTTATTTATTTGTAATATCTAACAGAAAACAACTACTTCCCCGGCAAAAGCCACTAAAAGAACTACATCTGATAGATATTGTGAAAATATTCTAACTGAACAGAAAAAATCTGAAAGTGAAAATTCGCATTTTCATTGAGATAGTTGATTTTTTAATTTTCTCTAGTTTTCATTGAAAATTCATTGAATAAGATAAGGAAAATGTTATTGAAAAATATCACTCACAGAAATCGTTCATTTCATTGAAGTAAGGTTCGCTTCTTTCGCATTTAATCCCCAATACATTTTCGTCGACCAAAATTCTAAAATTTGGGCCACCCCAATTGAGCTCAATTCTGTTCAACCACAACCAGGGAATGCTGAAAACTGAAAAGAAGGCTAATGAGAACTCAACCCAGTGTACTTGCTAACCAAAGTTGGGGGGGTTTTTACCGAACCTCAGAGGTGCTAATCAAGAACTAGAGAGTGAAATAATTATTTCATGTTCTCAGAGTTGAAAAGCGCTGGAAATAGAGAGATATCAAACCGCAAAATGGGTGCAAGTAATATCGTATGTAATCAGTTTCCATAAAATCACCATTAGGTATTAGATCCTGAGTCACATCACTGTTACAAAGAATATACGTAAAGTGAATTCAAAGTTAACAAGACCATAAGAAATGTAGACGGTAACTTCATAGACTCAAACTCTATTTAAATAAAAAGCAGAAACTTATTCAGAGCAATTGAGTACATCATTTATTTTCCATTTTTTCAAATTATGGAATGGAATGATTGAAGAAACTAGTTACCGATTGAATAACTTAGGTATAATATTCTGAATGTGCACAATTATAATGACTATTTCACTCATCTTAAAATTCTCACCTAATCTGACCAATCGGAAGCCAAAGACAACTCGTGATATCGCGATAACACCAGCTGTCTTTCAATTCTGATTGGAGGATCAGTTTCGGTATTTTCAGCGACGTAACCATGACGAAATGAATACGTTTGACAGTTCGATCAATAATAAATATAGCTGGATATGTCAGAATGAGTTGCTTCATTGCAAATTCAAATGAAATTATGAAACGAAACATAATATTGACGATTTTGATAATTTGTTTATGACTGTCATATATTTTTTGTATTTATATTAATGAAGAAACTTTATTCGTGAAATAATCTAATAAAATTCAACTCGTGATTGAATTTATCTCATAACCCAATGGGCACAAGGACGTTGAAATAACGTTGTGAAATGGCTGAAAACCGAACGTTTTTTCAACGAAAAAATGTCGCGTGTAACAACGTTGATTAAACCAATTGCTTACTAATTATCCCCTTATTGCCGTTTTCAATCAGGTTTTTTGTGAACGTCGAAGATACTCAATAAAACAACATTGTTTTGACCAAATAAAGGCTTGAAGAATGTATCATAAACATTGATAAATGAATCGCATAAAGCGAGTTCGATTAAAAATTCTTTTTGAATTAACATAACGATTGTTAAACGTATATTTAACGACTTGTTGAGGAAGTAACGTTGAAAACAAACAATACAAACGTATTCTTTCAACGTTGAAGATTGCACTAAATTATTGTCGTTAAAATTTTCAACCAGAAACGTTTATTCAACCAATGCCACGTTTATAACACGTTTAAAAAACGTACGTGTGCCCATTGGAAAGTCTGTCTTTTATTTCTGAACTCAACTGAATTATTTTGAGAAAACACCACTAGTCTTGCGGAATCGTGGTGTTTTCACGAAGCAATTCAGTTTCGTTCAGAAATAAATCGACAGACTTATCGCGAACTTATTTCACTTATTCATTTGTTTATCAATTATCGCGGTGTTGGTTGCCATAATGAATAGTTTGACATTGATATGTCGGAATTTCTTATTCATTGAATTGTCCTGCCGAATTACACTCGAGGTTTGCATTGATATCTAACCTAACCTAACCTTAGGTAACATTATAAGTGATAAATGCATTGAACATGAATTTTCCATTATTTGATTTCTTTCAATTACTATCATTAGTTCTTGTTTTTGTATCACTTACTACAAGTATGTGACAAATGGATTTTATCCGATGCCAACAAATATACTAACATGCATTCTTGTGAATTGAACGAAAATTTGCCCTTGTGAAAGATAATACGCAAGAAACATTCTTTGAGTTCCAGTGAGATTATAAAAAAAAGACATAAACGTGAGAGGTTTCATGAGCTGCGGATACAGTTTATGGCAGGCATTGCCTCGATATTGTATTTTATCGAAATAGCTTTTAACCTTGCGACTGGTTTTCACTTTTCGTATTTGTTATACATTTTTTAGAACTTCAATTTCAACAGAACATGATTCGAACTATTCGACTATTCAGAACATCTATGAAGAAGTGACTATCAGAACTTGTTCTGGACTGTTAAGCCTTCTTGTGAAATTCATACCCACTATTTTCGACTAATACACCGGGTGTCCACCGAAAGTGGACTCTTTTGTTTTTGGAGGTATTGGAATGAAATTTGAAGGATCTATATAATACATAAATCTGCATTTTTTCACAAGTGACTCAGCTTCATGAAATTTCTGGTCTCACCGGAAGTGATATAAACTTTCGATTTTTTTTCGGTATATTATCACTTTTTTTCATCTCCATATGACATTCTGAATACAACCAAGTATCATTTGCTAGTTTCAGTATCCAAAAATTTTCAAAATGTTGAAATTTATTTTTAAAATGTTGAAATTTATTTTTGAAGCTACAGGGCGAATACGTTCATATTATTAATTTTAGTCCTAAAGTATTGGGAAAATACAACTTTACGGTTTTTATCGGCGTCGGTCTGTTTCCAAACAACAAGCTTTCGGAATCTGATATAATTATCAATGTCCTTGGGTTATTACTACTGATAATTGCATAGTGGCATTTTAGTGATATAAGCTATTGAGAAAATTTTAATATGCGAAATATACTGAAAATTGAAGAATTATTGTATCTATAAGTGATCTCTGCAGGTGGATGTTGATACTCGTTTATAGTGGCTTCTCCACGTACCTGCGTTAATCGTAATCCGGTAGCTAAATTCCTCCACGGGACCGAAGGGTATTATATAATTATAGAATCTAACTAGAACGAACGAACTAGACATTTGAGTGCGTGGAAATTTAATACATGCATTTTGCGAGGAGTAATTTTTTAGTCTGATCAAAACAGAACGAACTAACCTTACGTAGACATTTCAGTCCTATTTTATTAGGAAAAAGGGAGAAAGCTAGTGGGACATAATGACCATTTTAATAACTTGTAAATAGTTGTAAAAAGGGAGTTTCTCCACCTATATACCTATTCAGGGCAATGGTGGAGCAACTTGGCTATGGCAATAATCCCTAGAAACACAAGAAGGATTATTATCGCAGGTAAAGTGAAGGAACTCGGCGATACCAGTCTTCAAACTCAGTCTCTCTTTATTCAATGGGTATGTACTTTGATATTGTAGAAAATCTCTTTAATTTTTGTTTGTCAGCTTCAGTGTTGATAAAAACTGTGTTCATACGTACGAAGATATGAGAATGAAAGTCAGAGTATAAAATAGTAATATTTTATTCAGGTCATCATAGTTGTTGATAAACGAGAGAATTATTCAAGTTGACCGGATCTGTTTGGAACAAATGATAAAATAGGTCTACTCGGGTCCAATCATAATGTTGAATATGGCACCCAAACACGAAAACATTTTGGAGAAAAATTAATGCATGAGAAATTTCTGCACACTGTTTCCCATTCAAAACGTTGCTGGTCATTTGAAAATATTTCCGAAATTTTTTCCAGTTTTGGTTGTACCCCGGGAGATATTTTTGGACATTCTGAAATCAAACTGTCATCGAAGATCCTTCCAATTTTTCCAAAATATATACAGGGTGAGTTACAAGGAAGGACACGGTTTCAAGATACTACACTTCATATATTTTCGGCAGTTTTTGTACTTGTGTCCATTATTCAATATTTCAAACGAGCAGCATAGCTTCAAATTAGATTTCTTTAAAAATGATATATATTTTCCTCTAATTTATAAATCACTTCAAAGGAATCCATATTTACTCGTATTTGAGTCTACTCAAACAGCCGATTCAGATATATCCAATTTTATTATTCTATGATGGAATTGTGAGTAATTCTTATATAAATATACTTCAAAAGCTGTCGAAACGTCAAAAGAAGTCTACTTTGGCTTGATCGAATATCTAAAATGAGATTCACATTCGTTGTGTGGCATATTAGAGAACAGACTATAATGGTGACGTGATTTGGTTACTTATTCTTTTTACTAGAGTTTGGATCGAAATTTGCAATATTTCTAGTTCTCTTACCGGGCTTTTCTCATGGGATAACTAAAATGACCAACTTGTACTTTGGTTCTTACGACAAAACTTCCGTTTTTTTCAATATTAGGTATAAATAACAAGCACATACACCTGTGGAATCTTTTGATGAGAAAGTAGTGAAGAATTCCAAAAATTACTCGGTAAATACCTAGGTGGATAAGCGCAAATCCAGTGTTTATGTGCCTTTATCTAGTCAGAGGAAACTGAGTAAACCTCCGAAAGGTGACAATTACTCATCCATGTAAATGAAACTATTGTTTGTTTACACGATGGTATAAATAATTTTCACTGTATACTGTGTACCGAGAATGTTTGACCGCCAACCATACTATTCCTCATAATTAACCATAATGATAACAACCATAACCATAACCATACTATTCCTCAGAATTAAAAATATTACTACATTCACATCCATTTCTTTGGCAATTTTTTTAGTGAAATGTTTAATGGTCCAACTAAAATTATCAGTCCCATTTCAAATTGAATTCTAATAAAGTTCGTACGTAATAAATTTTGTTTTGATTATGTCAATATGCTTCGTATGGCATGGTATAACGGCATCTTACATAATGGATGGTAGATATATCTGTCAATTCTTGGATAATACATTAATTGTATGACTTCTTTCGATTCTTTTATGCACCATTAGTTAATCTGATTCACTAATTAAAATTCAATTGAAAGATATTTGATGATGGGCATCTGGCGCTAGGCTTCTCCCATAGGTGTCAATCATCTGGATAATATAAAACCGTTTTACGAGATGCACTAAATTCAATTGGCTGACCTTCAGAGATCATGAAAGGGTTCAGTCGTAAAAAGTGTTGGATTTGATTTCATTATCAAGAGTCGTTTCAATGATTGTGGTCCACAAAATTCATAATGTATTCATAAGTGTGCTGACAAAGAACACATTTTTTTTTTAATTTCGAAATTGAGCATCCATTATCATTCCATTCAGACTATTCACATGTTAAGCCGCGTATTCACTAGAGCATTCGTTCCGCATGAGCACCTAACGAGCGAATGCTCGGACAGTGTGGACGCTGATTTCAACGTTCATACTATCCTAGCGTTCGTTAGTTCAGTGCTCATTTGATGCTCATGCGGGACGAAGGCTCTAGTGAATATGCGACTTTATCTGAATATTTTCAATTCTTTATAAATGAATGACCTTGTAGTAAGAGAGCCATATGATCGTTCTGATGGATCGCACCCACATGAAACAATAGTTTATAGTCGCCTATTATTGGTGGACGTGATAGGTGGGGATAAAGGGGAAAATGGTTAGTGTGCGCACTGGTCTATGTTACATCTCCTCTTTCTATAATCTAAGCTTTTTACCTTAGATTATACAAAGCTATTTACCAAATGGTTGTTTCAGTTTTTATTACCGGAAGGTTATTTGATGACATATAATCCAGTCAGTAAGTATGAAAAAAAAAATGTCGTTTGGGTTTGTACTCTGATGAAAAGTTTGTGACCTTGAGTTGTCTCTCGGGCCTCCATCTTGGATGAAAGGTGCCAAAATCTGCTTTTTTAAATATAATACAACTTAGGGAAAATGAAATTTTACACATTTTTTACCCAACGTTTTTTTAGTGAGTCTAAGGTATCGGGCTATTGCAGCGTAAATAACTTGCCCCATTTGGCGCTTTTTTTGAAAGAAGGAATGAGCAAAGGCACAAAATTATCGTTATACGCTTATTTCCACACCACTTCCAGAAGGCGTGGGACTAGGAGCTGACACAATTAATGTTGTGGATGGAGGGTATCTTTTACATAAGGTTGTATCCCTACCAAAAATGTCTCATAGAGACTGATCAAAAAAACTTAAAAGAGAATTTATGAGATCCAAGTTGGGTAGTGAAACTGCAAATCCGTTTTGAGCCATATCCGATATTCTTCGGTATTTAAAAGACATCACAGATACATATTCCTTTATTTGATAATGGCATTTCCTAACGTAAATCTATGATATTTGAATGTGTTTTTAGACATAACTGATATCCGTTTCTATCAGCGAATCCTGAGATGAATCCTACATGTTTCTATGGGGTCTTCCAGTTTGAAAATGAATGAGAACATATGAGATTTTATAGCAGTCACATGATTATAAAAAAAAATAAAAATATTATTCCTGGCATGTTCCATATGAAGATAATAAATCCAATGGATTTTTATAAGCACAAATGCATATACAGAAATTAAGTGTTTTTCAACTTCAACTGCTAATTTACATATTTTTTATTTTTTATCAGCAGTGCTGATAGAAAAATATGTAAATTATACATTCATTTCTAACAGAAACGAAGAGGAGGTAAAGTAGTTCTGTGCAGACAGTTTTAATGCCATCTGTTCCTCGTCCGTATTTTCACAACTCGCATCCTACTATGGCTCGCTATCTGCCCATTCTGATACCGCGTTATAAAATGTAGTCTAGGCAGCTCCATCTTTCGAGTAGAGGTAGAAGCACATCGGTAGAAGTCTCTGGTTAGAAATACATTCATTTCATGCAGTCGAAAATTTGGAGCTTTGTGCTCACGAGTCAAAGTACATTCTAAAAGAAACGAAAACGTTTTAACAGCGAAGACATTTCACATACAAGGGAAATATTATATAAATCCTCATAGAACCTTCCAAAAAGTGTATGTGCCAGGGTTACGTACTTTGTAGGTTACAGACTTTCCATGTAGATCCTTATGAATTCTCATAATTAGTCTATATTTTTTCATGCGATTTCAAGTCTAACAGGTATCGAGCTATAGCGTAAATAACTTGCCCCATTTTACTTGGCGCTTTTTTCGCGAGAAGGAATGAGCAAAGGGACAAAATCATCGTTATACGCTATTTCCACACCACTTCGAGAAGGCGTGGAACTAGGAGCTAACACATTTAATGTTTTGGATGGTGGGTATCTTGAACACAAAGCTGTATTGCATCGTAATAATTGTTTTGGGTCAATTTGTGAACAATACGTTCAATCTGTACAGAATCACTTCGACAACGGTTCACATGCATTGTTTTCGATGTTTATCCATATGATGGTGGCGAAAATAGTAACAAGAGCGCAGAAAGACGTCGTCGATTGAAAAAGCAGGTGTCTGCGGATGTTCTTTTCGATGAAACAATGTTTGCTCAAGTTTCGCAAGAACATTTTTACATATTGAAAAAAATGAAGCCTGTCTAATTTCGTTGCTGACAAAAAAATTTGAACAAGCTGCTATCACAATTAAGCAGGACCAGGAAGATTTGTTATTTTGATTATCAAGACAGAAGTTTTCCCTCAACATTTCATGCTGTTTTCGTTTTAGTGCATGAAGACATCGATCTTCAATTTTTGCTGACAACAGTAGCGCCATCCTAAAGCAAAATATAATTTCACAAACCTGGGAAGGGAAAAACTACTGGAAGACCGTATTGTGCGAATAGTTTGAAACATGAAGCAGCAGCTGCGACACGACGTCGTCTTTCTTCCACCAGGGAAATTTTGTTCGCTTGTATAGAATGACATTAGTAGTATCTTCAGAGATCAAGATGTGCAAAAAAAAGACATCGCAGATGCTGGAGCACGCTTCCTCATTGACTTGCATGGTGGCAGCATGGTAAAGGAAACCTTGGAGGGGGTCCGCTACCAATGTTTCGTCAAAGCAACCATAAATAGCAAATTCTTGCAACTTCACATCCAATAAAGAATGCTTTTTACACGACATCATGCATTTGGGACGTATCAACAGGTTCAGAAAAATTCGGAAGACTGGGGTTGGAAGCTTGGCATCAACGGGTTTACTCCATTAACAATGACAAAGTCACTAGCACCTGAGACCTTATTGAATTTAATTTCATGCTTTCATGCTGCGTTGATTCTGTGCGGATTCTGTAATGGTGAATTACAGAAGTTATATCATCGAGAATGAGGACGAAGAGGACACAAAATCAATGGAAGTTCAATTTCTTCTGGGTGCAGACAATGAATTAAAAGATGACATTGAGAACTGAAACTATAAGGAAGACTTCAACATAAACCAACCCGGACCGTGAAAAATGTTGAAGTTATCATAATTTTGTAAGGAATAATCAAAAATAGGAATTTTTACGCTTCTATAACTCGATACATGTGAGACCTACAAAAAAATGTCGGAATATAATTATCTTCTTTAAGTTTGTATTGAACATTTTTCGTCGTAGGATCAACCGTTGAGGTACTATATTGAAAAAAAAATAAAAAATTTGGCACCTTTCATCCAAGATGGCGGCCCGAGCAGCCACTCCTCAAGGTCACAAACTTGGATTGTTCATCAGAGTACAAACCCAAAGACATATTTCAAAATTTTCACTACACCATCTTTTGTAGGGCAAAAATCATCACTGAGTGTGTGTACCCAAAGGCATAGCCTGTGCGGGTATAGGACGGCTATTACTATTATTTTCCGTGGTGCTCCAAAGAGAGTTACTGATTTTTGGTAAAGTATTAACTTTTCAGCTGTAGGAAAACCCGGAAAACATACAGCACCACCTCAGTGTAATTAATTATGTTTCAACCAACGTCAGTGAATAAGCTCTATTAAAAAAAGTACACTGCCGTGTAGAGAGTTGCCATCTTATGCAAGTGGCATCCCCTCCCGTTGCCGAAACCCTTGGTTGCCGGGCGTAAGCAATCCCTATTTTCTTATAGTTGAAAATTTGTCGATATGTTCTTGAAGCGTTTTCAAGAAGATGTCGGCAAATTTCCAACTATCGGAACGATAATATGATGACGATGAAAAAATAGGGGTTCCGACAACGGGAGGGGTGACAACCCTATTCCACTTGCATAACATGGCATTTCACTACACGGCAGTGCACTTTTTTTGATAGAGCTTATTCATTGACGTTGGTTGAAACATTGATGAAAACATTGAGGTGAGCTGTAGGTTTTCCGCGTTTTCCTTCAGCTGAAAAGTGAACAGGCCACAAAAAAATCAGTAGTTTGCCTCGGAGAACCATGGCAAATAAAAATAATAGCTGTCCTCTACACGCACAGGCTATGTCTTTGGGACATGTTTCATGTGGGTGCGATCCATCAGAATGACCATATGCCCGACAGAATTACCGGCTCATATACTGTATGTATAATATACAGAATTATCTGCTTAGTTATTAGAAGTTTTCAGAATAAAATAAAAATATTCTTTCACATAACCATTGGCTTGTTCGTAACAATCCATGAAATACAGGAAATACACAAAACAGAATAATTCAAAAGGTGTTTGGAGCAGTTTTAAAGAGCCTGAAGGTATTTCCTTGATTTGCCGTACCAGTTTGTGTCACTTCATATAATCCGTGGCGGATAAAAACAACTCCTACCTGAAATAGTGAAAAACGTTTTTGATTTCTTGGTGTGTCGCCAGCCTAAGGAAAGAGCCACTCTTGATTGAGTTCTTGGTGAACCATAGCCATATCTCAAACTAAAAAGTAGCGACTTCAACCAAAGCCAGTGTCGGGGCCAACCTGAAATCGGACCGGAACGTGATACTGTCGGGGATTACCTCTGACATCGAACCGGAACTTTAAAATTTTACTGTCGGGGCTGCCCCGACAATGGACCGCAAAGGGTTAAAGAAATGAGAATTGACTTTGCATGAAAACTGCAGAGTGTTCCATTCGACAAATATCGACTTACAGTTGAGAGTTTTTTTTTTTTTAATTGGCATCATCAGTAATCGAAGAAGATTTTTTTGCAATGCTTCTCTTGGTGTATTATGGCTTTTAAGATATAAAAAATAACAACTCGCCTTAATATCAGTATTGTCTACTAGCTAGATGAATTCTAGATGGGGATATCTATATGAATAATTATACTTATGGGTATATGAATAGGAGACCTAAGAAGAAATAATGGCTATGAACAGAATTTTGTCTGCGTCGGAGGTTTTATTTTGAAACGAAAACAAAACCGCATAACTTACTATTTAGCGAAAATAAATGATCTGATGTCTGTGATGAACCGAGGCATTTGGTATGCGCAGAACAACTATTTTGGCAGGGTCGGGTTTCGTTCAAGCGGTATATTTACTTAATTTTATCCATTTCATCATCTTAATTACTTCCCTAACTCACAGTGAAACCAACCTAGCTTGAGACGTGAAAACGTGCTGCGTACTTGTCGGACAACGGGTTATAGTCCGAAATATATCCAATGATAAGGCACTCAACATGAACGTACGCGCAATTTAAAATGTCAGGCTAGATTAGTTTCACTTCACCCGCCTTTGAGCACATCACGAATACAATTCTCTCTTATAATAGATCTTCGATTCTCGGAAAATCTGTTGGTGGTTGACTTATAAGCTTTCTGGTGTGGCTTTGATTTGTTTACAATTTTCATATTTCCATCAATCCAGTCGGTAATGGGAAATCAGTTTTTGATATTCTCAGGACTGAAATATGTGATATAATATGGATTTTTGCCAACTAGGATTAATGAACTAATTTCATCTGAAGCAATAAAAAGTTCATTAAATCAAGATAAAAATTGTGGCCATAATAATTTTGTTACGTCAACAAATGACAAGTAAACTGTTCTGCCATCAATTTCAATTAGACATTAACTGAATAATGTAACCTCTTTATGTATTTTTAATCATTTCGTTAAACTGTAATAATTGAGATTTATTTAATGTTTGGAATTTGTTTTCTTTCATTTCATCCGTGTTACGTAACGATTATATGGAATGTGAATGATTCTGACTTGAAGCACTGTCTGGATTTTCCTATGGACTACATAAAGTTCGTAAAATGAAATTAGTTCATCATGCCCTGTTTCTGGTATTTTATTAAGTAAGTAGTAGTAGTAGTAGTAATCATGGGGAGGCCGCTGCCGCAGCCAGGCAAGTAGGCCCCAATGGGCCCTTTTTGCCATCCCCTGCTCTCCACATAACTACATCGCCTCTTCTAGTCTTCCTTTCCGAACCTTTGTGACCTTCTAGCGAAGGTCAGTATGTCCGTCCACTCTAGTTCGATGAGTTCCTCTTGTTGGAGTTTTTCGACTCCGAAGATTTCGAATCTTAGCCTCCCGTACGCCTCACACTCGCCAAGGAAGTGAGACGAAGTTTCTTCGTCTTCTTCGCACATATGGGAAGTGGGATTGTCTTTTATACCCATTAGTGACAGGTGTCTACCTAGTTTGTTATGGCCTGTTAGTATTCCTACAAGGAGGCGTAGTGTTTGGCGATCTCTGCCTAAAAGCCACGTCATCCTTGACTTGCTAGAGCCGGCCACAAAGTCTTTTGACTGCCTGCAGCCGGCGGTATTCCTCCAAGATTCGTTTAGTTCTCTTTCCACCCATTCATCTAGGGCAGAAGAGATTTCACCTCTTGCAATGTCTAGTACTGACTATCCGAACAGATATAAATTTTCTGTTCGGGCCCTTCTTTCACCTCTTGCCTCGTAGCTACGGTTAGAATGGCGTACACCTCGGCTTGGAAAACTGTTGTGTATCTTCCTAGAGTGTAGCTTTCTCGTATATCTCTTCCTTCCAGGTAGAAGCCTGTTTGTCAGTCAGACGCGAACCGTCCGTGTAACATACTAGGCCACCTGGACGAAGCTCCACTGTGTTTCCTTCCCATTGTTTTCTGCTCGGAATAGTAAGCGCAAACTTCCTATTCCATCGCAGTCTGTCTTGTGCGCTTTTCACTCTGAGGACGGAAATAGGAATTTCCTGCTCCGCCCACTTTGCGATTTCCGCATGTCCTATCATCTCTCCTTCGTTTACCCAGACCTCCGAGTCTCGCATCCTTAAATGAGCTGCCATTGCCTTCTTCTTGATCCAGACCGGAAGGGGTGGTAGCCTCAACAGTACCTCCAATGCCGCAGTTGGTGTCGTTCTCATTGCACCCGTTATTAATAAACAGGCCAACCTCTGGACCTTACTGAGCTTTCAACCTATTGTGCCACTCTGTGCGCCTGGCCATCATACAGCTGACCCGTATTGGATCTTTGGTCTTACGACCGCCGTGTATAGCCAGCGCATAATCTCTGGATTGGTTCCCCAATTTTTCCCTACAACTCTCCTCAGTTGCCATAAGATGGCTACCGACATTTGAATAACCCTATCGACATGCGGCCTCCATGAAAGTTTGGAGTCTACTCAAGAGTTCGTCCATGACCAAGCACCATAGGTTATTAAGTTAGCAATACGTGTTAATGGATGATGAGGGCATCATCGCAAGGTATGAGAGTTGTTGGAAATGAGTTTTTCATGAATCACTTCGATTTTACTGTTAATTTATTGTAAAACTTAGCTTGAGAAAATAAGTTTTGTTTTTTACTGGTATTGATATCATGTTGACAAAATAGATATTTCCGAGTAAAAGCCTTTGGTATTTTTGCTGATTTCTGAATCATTTTAAATCCCCCATCAGAATCTGATATATATTTTCACCGGGTAGGTGATCTTATAAGAGAAGTTCCAACAAGAGTTGTTGATTTTTGACTTAGCTGATCCTCCTCAGTGAAGCCTTTTCATTTCAGTCGTATTGTATTATGTTTAATATATGGCACTTGAATGAACAGTACATCCGACAGTTGGAAATTATAGTAGAATGATTTGAAATGATGAAACGTGTCAGTGGGACAAAGTTTTGTGGCAATTATATTATGAACGCTAGATAATGAAACTTAGCCCTAGAGCTACCAATGACTCCATCAACGTATGGAATAATAATAGTATATTATATAACTAGTGGGGAAAATAAGATATCTGAGTGTGACAGAATGGTGAACCACGAGCCATATGTGAGTGGACTATTAATAATTATGGTTTTTCAAATAAATTGAATTTTGACTCTTTTATATCTACCTACAAATCATTTTTACAGGCAAACCCTATAATATCAGATGAATATATCAAGGAAGCATATTAGAAAGCTGTGTAACAGGTACATTAGTCTATTTCGCAGTAGTACGAAATATATATTGTGCACGTTCAGGAACTCTTATACTTAATACCTCTTTCATTTTGTACTTCTGCAAATTTCCTAATTTTGTGTACAAGTTTACTGTGTGCAATAATACGTATTTCAAGTAGGTCGTCGGAAAATTATATTTTTGACATTTCTCTATGATTATTATCTTTTCTGTTCCCTATCTTCAAAGTCTGAAGTAATCAAAACTATGATATTTCGAAAACCAATTCTGAATTTGAGAAACGACAAATGTGTGTCGAATCCAATTTTCATTAATTTCACTGTACCAGATTTTACAGAGGAATATGGTCATGGTGAAGGATTCAACAGGTTGGCTGACATGCTTGATGAGAGGCTACACTTTCAACGAATATCGGTTGTAAAATTGTGAAAATAAATGTGTGAAATTCTGGAAATTTAATAACTTTGAAGTCCCATCATTTGGAATGATAATATATTTATGTGCGCCATGAAACACCTTGCGTTACTGAAATCTCTTCAAAATTTTTGTTATTCGTTGTCTCCATCCAATTGGTTTGAAAAAATAAATCAACAATACCAAAGCCAGTTACTTACGTCAAGGTTGAAACAAGAAACTATCCTGATTTTTTTTGAAAATATGTACAGGATGTTCATAAAATCAGAGTGAAATTATCTACGACTTAAAGACAAATATTAGTCGCTGTTTTCCATCGTTTAAGATAACCTCTTGAAAAGTATTCATGTTGAAAAATGAAACATTCTTCATTTAAAATTGAAAACTGAAATGTTTTTGTTTACCCGAAGATAAAAATACGATAAAAAGATTTTTTTTTGTAATGGATATTCAACAGAAAACTATTTCCCCGGCTGAAGCCACGATGGACGTTGAACTACATCGACATATATTGTGAAAAATCCTTACCTGAAAATTGAAAATTATGATTTTTTTTTTAATGAAGAGTGAAATAGATTTTTGTCGACAAATATTTATTGGAGGCCTGCGAAAGAGGTGCAATTCTCGGATCAGTTTCCTGTGAGTGATACTTCTGGATAATATTCTCCCTATTCCATTTATCTCTATGAATTTTCAATAAAAACTACTTAGATAACTGAAAAATCAACTATCTGAATGAAAATGCAAATTTTCACATTTTTTCAGACGCGGCTTTAGCCGGGGAAATAGTTGTTTTACATAATCAGATATTGAAAAAAACTTCAATTTTGTAGTGTTTTCCTTAAAAAATCATATTTTTCAATTCGATGGTGATTTTCAATTGAGAATGCGTTCCTTTTAAAGCAACTATTTATTTTTACTCTGAATTAGGTAACAAACACTGTAAATTAGATAATGAAATTATGTGGGAAGTTGGAAGGTCTTAGGGAGTTTTAGAAAATACGCCAAAATTACATACTCATATTTTTATCATAAATAGCTAATTTTTTCAAGGTAAAAAAATATTTACGCATCACTGGAGATGCCAAAATGTCAAGTATTTTTAACAGTTGTACAAGGAACCAGTTGTGCGTCTATTGGTTTTGTTTTAACTCTTCATAGGGAACCAATCCCAATTTTATCGATTCGTTCCCAATGGGCACAATCGTGGATATTAAGTATAGAAAATGAATGAGACTTCCGCCATCTATGTGGGAGATGAAAATTATTTGTGTCAAGCATTAAAAAAATTAAGAGTCCTGGTCCGCCATTTATATGTGCACTGTTATTTCTAAGTCGACATTTCTGCTGCTGTCATGACATATGTTTAAGTTTAATACATATTTTTGTATCTAGAATGCGAAATGATAGTTTTGAAAATGGAAGTTATTTTGCTGAGCTTCAGCGAAGATTATAGTTGTGGAGTTGAAAACGAATTCTGGAAATAGAAGAAGAAACGGAAACGGAAAGAAACGGAAGAAACGGAGTAAGTAAGTTATTGGATTAGGTATCATTTTCATCCATATACTTTTTGTTAGAACTGAATAGGATCCATGGTAGGACATTGGGACTATCACATATTCTCCAAAAAAATTTCGAGTTCAAACTAAAAAATCTTCATTCCAAACACTGAGCTGTAATCATCACCAGAACAATTAATAGAAACGTCTTGGATATTTCAACGCTTTTTGATGAAATTACGCGGCAATAAAAGTTAAAAGGCAGTTAAAATTCGAAATACCGTGTCTAGACAATAATAATTAATTAATTTATTGGAAAATTTCAAGGGTCAATGGACAATTTTCAATTATCAATGACATAATGGGCAAAATGAAGTAATTCTCCGTGACATTTAGTGCCCGTATGATGAATTCCTTTACAAAAACATGAAATGAATTGAATTCATAATCATTCGCTGTTTGATGACCTCGCGGTTCAATTAGTGAGAAAATTGAGATATAATTAGAGCAGTGGCGTCTATCTGAGGAATGTATCATGTAATGAGGCCCTCATACGTTGTCATTATATGAAATGAGAGCTACTTTCAGTTGATAAGTTAGATTCTTTATTTTGCAATTACTAGTTCGTAGGTACGATTTGTTTTGAAAAACTAGAACTTATTAATATAAAGTTGTCTTCACCTATTTAAAAATGCCTTTGAGAGGAGATTCAGCACAGGATATCGATTTAAGAAACCAAGGAGTCTTACTTGAGTCGTTGTACTTGAGAACATAGGCATTACAGGCTGAACTTTTCAGTAATAGTATATTGAATGTAAAAAGTTACCCATTTCTCACAAATGGAAGATTGCATGAAGAGCTATAGTAAGGTGCAAAATCCCACGAGTTTAAATCAGCACTTTCCCACGTCCCAGTGATAGTCTTACCGCAAATGATAGCAATGTTATGGACATGTGCAAGCAAAATTATCGAACACTCTGACTGATAACCATCATTGCAATTGACTTGATTTATTTTTGATAAGCATCTTCCATTCATCGAAACTTTTCAAAACTTTATTTTATTCTAAATTTTACAATGAACCTAGTTAAACTCAAGCCATGAATAATACTTTAGACATTCTTTTATCTAATTACGCAAATATCCCAGATAGCGTACCTGCACGTTCCCTATCCTATTGGAACTAACATGTACAGGATGCTTCCACTGCTTCCACACACTACCGCAGTTAGATATTAGGATGATGACAATAATACTAATGGTAACACTGACATTGATAGAACTAATAATGATAGCCGTAATAATAGCGCTCCAATCGGAAATGTCACATTAGATACAATTCATATTATATATTTTTTGTTGAAACTTTTTTTTTTAATATATACAGCTATTGTAGCATGGAACACGACGCTAGTTCCAACTAACGAGTGCATGAATTCGATTCCGCGCATTGTTAACTTTTTTTATTATGAAAATATGTTGAAATATTTATTTATTCATAAGTAAAACGAGTTTCATAGAGTTTTTATTTCTACAACGGTCAAAAAAGATAACCAATTCAAATTTTCATTGCAAATATGAATTTAATTAGGAATATTTGTTGATTTCGATATTATTATTATTGACGTTGCGTTAACTTTCGAATAACTAATCTCTTGGGATAAACTTTTCATTTTCTTAGATTTCTCTTCAAGATAATCGAACAATACCCTGTGAAGCTACGAATACCTTTTTCTTTACGTAAGTATTGTGCCACATCATCTTCTGCTGTCACAAGGTGTTCTCGTTTACAGCAGCCCTTCAAGCCTCAATTCCTTCAGGAATTTTAGGTTTTTGAGGGGGACTGTTCGTGGTATTTCTCCCATAGCCAGTTGGTTTGATCCCAGTATATTCGATCTTTTGTAATGTACAGCATAACACTCCATCAATATATGATGGGGTGTTTCAGGATGTATCCCGCAGAATCTGCAGGTGCTGTTCTCATCTAAGCCTAGGTTCCTTAGGTGTTCTTTGAGTCTGCAATGCCCCGTTAGAAATCCCGTGATTAGAGGTTAATCAGTGGCTTCGATCTGCCCGGGGTGCAATGGCACCCTCTCCAGTATCTCGGTTCTAATATAATTATCTACCATCTTCTCCAGTGTCTTCAGTAAAAAGGATAAGAGACAGATTGGTCTGAATTTCTTCGGGAAGGTAGGGCCCATCAAGGTTACCCGTGCTCCCCTCCAGTTGCTCGGTATGTACCCGAGCGCCAGACTGAATCTGGCTGCTTTAATAATGAACAGCAGTAGTTCCGTTTGCCCTCTTATAAAAGGGCCGGAAATATACCGTCAATTCCGGGAGACTTGAAGGAAGCAGTCAATTGCCCATTTCACTTTTTGGAGAGTGCATATGGTTTTAGCTACTTACAATCTTCTCGTTTGGCACTACCTGGTTCTTCCAGTGATCTGATGGGTTCAAATGGTATACTGCCTGGAAAGTTCATCTCCAGTAAGAGGAGAGCTCGTTGCTATTCATCCTCTGTGTAGCTTCTATCTGTTATTCTGAGTGACATTGGTCCTTGCTCTCTGCCCCTCGCCATAGCTTTGTGTAATCTGGCAGCAGGGCTTGATGTGATTGTCTCACAAAAGCTCCTGAAGCTGTTCCTCTTGGCTTTCCTTATTTCTTTATATTTCGTCAGCCTTTCGGTGTATCCCTGCCAATCTCCGTCCCGCTTGGCTTTGTTGAATAGCCAGCGGACTTCGGATCTCATATTTGACAGGTGCTCGTTCCACCAAATGGTACCACTGTGTGATTTTTTTTTATAGGGCAACTGGATTCGTATTTATCCATGATTGCACCCTTAACCGGGTCTGCTCAAATTGGACGTGACTGTTGCCGTTGAAATTGATCTGCTCTACGTTGCATTTTGGATTGGTGGTGTATTTTCCCCAATCTGATTCATACTACCCAATTTGCTCTTGTTCAGTCTTCATCACTTTCAATTATTTCAACTTATTTTAATTTCATAGTTATCAAGCTTTCGGAATCTGCTGTAATTATCAATTTCCTTGGATTATTACTACTGATAATAATAAACATATCTAAGTCACTACCTTGTGACAATTTCTGACAACAGTTATGGTGGTGAATTTGTTAATATCAATGCGAACATATTCAGGAAGGTTACAGGGTAGCCCAACGAAGCATTATCAGCTGTATTGTTCGGTTTCCTACATGTAGGTATTGATCTTTGAGTTTTGTTAGTTGTGTCAAACGTTGTTATTACATTATACCAATATCTATTTTTTTTATCTTTTCAGATAATCAGACGACATAAACTATTTTCAGTTTCGGATATCATTATCTATGGTCTTTATCAAGTGTAAATGCGAAAAACTCTCAAGGATACCTCTTTTCCAATATCTATGCTTGGCTGAATGAAGGCTTCTTGTGGGTTTTATTTGTAGCAAAAATTTCAAACCATCGCCACCACTGTTTATTGAGAAAAATGAAGTTCAGAACAGTTCTTCTTGAATAGTAACATTATCAACCACTTTCAAACATAAAATATTCTACAGGTTGTCAGAGGGTCAGGTAGCCGAGTGGTTAAGATCACCGCTTTTTAATCATTCTGGCTGCCGGTCGTGTGGTCCGAAGCAGAATCTTTTTTCTGATGGACCGAAGAATCGCACGTTAATAGGAAAGACCTCGTTAATTCTTGGCTCGCACAAGATTCGATAACAAAAACAAGAACAATATGTGTATGTGATTGAAGTAGGTACTGCTGTTAGTTGTGTTATTTGGCTGACTGTGTTACTGTTTTTGATTCAGTGTAAGTATGGATTTTTCCACGAACTTATCTGGATAAGCAATTTCCTTGACAGACCTTATACAGTGACCGCCAAAAAGTATGTACCATATGGGAAAAAAGTGTATTATTAGAGTATTGGAAAAAAAATTTTTGGTAAAAGTTTGTGCACATCCGATAACCTAAAAATCGATTTTGACACATGTCACGTGATCGCTGGCACGGCAGCAGATTGAAAAAAATTACTATGAATAGGCAAAAAGTCGGTTAAAATGGCAAGATATCGAAAAAAGTTATTTGAAAAAGTTGCTTAGAATTCAATTATATACACAAAAAGTAAAAAAATTTAGGAAAATTGAAAATAGCTATTTTTTTAAAATATTTTCCCTGCTGTATAAACATATCAAATTATTTTCTTATGAATAGCTCGACCATACTGAAATATTTGTATTTCAATAATCGACTCTGCCATGGTCATAATCTAAACCACAGCCATATTCATATCATTCAAACTGGCATACCTAGGTATTTAATGCAAGGACACGTAAACTGATTGCCTTGATTGAATAAACTCAATTATTGTTCTTCAAACGCAAGTCTAGTTAGCTCATGGAGTGAGTTCACGGTGATACTTTGATTTTCATCCAATACGCTGATTGAAATTAATGTATTTATGTCACGCTACTGAATTGAGATTGAAGGAACACACAAGTGGTTCTGAATTAATTTATAGTGCGTTTATATGCCATTTTATGGAATGTTTTATGGAAACCCGAGTGTTTTTAATTATTGATGTGGTCGAGTAGCGTGAAAAATGATAGATATTAGAAGCAATTTGTTTGGATTTCGCATCATCAGTTATTAGGCTAGAAGCTAGAACACACAGCGAGAGACGCTTCTCCTGAAATAGTCCAAACAAATTAGACTGAAGATAACATTTTATGAATTTTGAAGAATCTGGTCTTATATGTAGAGATTTTTTTTTCATTGGAAATTGTAAAATGTGAGAGTTGGGGATAATTGAAATTGATTTTCTGTGGTATTAGTAAAAGAGCCGCGGGTTCTGAGACGTGATGACCTACATACATCTTCCGTTTGGTGAGGTGCAAGTCCATCCCTCAAAAACCCCAAATTCAAAATATTTTTTATCGGGCAGGGCCCACTCCAGTACGAAGGGAAAATGTCCATCGATTCTTTCGACGCTTTCTTTATGTCTAACGTTATGAATATTTTGTTTAGAAACTACTCGACACCTATTTTTGAAAATTTTGGGTCCCAAAATCGGTCATTGCATTCGTTCATTTGGTCAACTCTGAGGCCAAGCACTACTAAATAAGTCTTCCACTAAGATTTTTCTGATGTAAAGACCATAAAAAAAGTAAGGTAAACAAAATTAAGCACAAGACAGGTTTGTATTAACAACCCTCAAGTAACGATTCCAGAATCAATTTATTTTGGTAACCTTTGATGACACATCCTACCTTATTTTTATCTCCCAAGATAGACTGACTTGTTTAACACAACTTAATCCCGAAAATCTACAAGAATCCCTCGACATGCAAGATCTTCCATTAGTGACCGGTAAACGTACTGAAGACGAAATATTATTACCAACCGGAGAAAGCACGGAAACAGATCAACGAGAAACTGAAGAATCCGTTTTCAAAACCTCCGGAAATCCGTCAATCCACCAAAAAACCGAAAACTAACAAACCAATGGACGATTTATTTAAACTTACAGAAAAATTCATAAAACACACTCCTGCATTCATATTAAATTACAGTCAAATCAAGGACCTTTTCGACCATGATTGGGGATCCTCTGACCCAGTCAATGTGGCTAAAAACTACACTAAGGATTTCTTAGCTCTTATAAATATGTCCAAAGAAATATATCCACACTTCACAGAAAGTATGAAATCATTTATTGGCAGAGACGTCATGCAGGCCACAAGACGTAAATGGCTGAACTTTTCCTCCCATTTTTTGATGAGTGGCAAACATTTGAATCAGAGAATAAATTCAGGTATGATATTCAGAGAGCATTGGAAAGTAGTTGGCACTACGATTACTATCTTTCGGCCTTGGGCATAGGAAACTCTCTATGTATGTAACTCATTTATCCACAAACGATTCATCATCATTCATATCAGGCTGAAGATGGATTCTATTGAATCCGCAAACATGTACCTTCTTCCGTAGCACTTGTGCAATTGAAGCTGTGTAGATGCTTTTGTGAATTTTTAGAGGTTGATGCTTCCGAAACCGAAACTAACCAAGAATTCATCTATCCACAGTTACAGAAGGTATAATTGAAACAATTCCTGAAGAAATATGAGATGAAAGTGCATTTCTACTACTTTTGATTTTTTTTTTAGCTCCCATCACTGAGAATGAAGTGATTGAAGCAATTGTCGAATTGAAGTTATTGCAGATGAAAAATTTTATTAGAAAGTTCATATTCCCAATAAACAAACAAAAGTCGTCAGGTATTTTAAAATTACTATACAAGATAGAGTTAATTCCATCAACATTATTGAAAAATATACTGATTCAAGTCCATCAAATGTCAAAAAATTCAGATTTTTGGTTAATTAACAAATGGAATGCCCAACCAGTGGAAAATAACTCCTTTGATTTGATACCAAAAATAATTGCTCAACAGATTAGATTGACAAGTCTTACTTTTGTACTGGATACTACTTAAGGAGGTAATCGGCCACCTTACTAGCAGATTGTGGGACCAAACTTGCGAAAATAAAACTACATGGAGGTTAGAAGTCCAACAGTGTGTGGAGGTTCTAAGGAAACCTCGATAGAAAACAAAACAAAAATCCACTGATATTCTAGGACCCTAACATAATGTTATTGGGGCAAATCCAACAAATGAATGCACACAAGAATTTGACCAAACATATTGCACAAACAGCTTTGTCAATGATTATAATATAAAAACATGTTCTTTGAAGAAATTTAATTTCTTTTCATTTTTTAGAATTGTACATTTTTCCTAATTGAATTTGTAACGAACTTTTCCTAACCGGTGAACATTTAGTCGTTCTGACATTTCGACAGTTTTGACAGTTTTATTTCTGATAGTGAATTCAACAAAACGAAAAAAAATAAAAAAATGTTTCACACGAATCAGCAAATGTATTACAAAGACTGCAAGGTGGCCAGGTTGTTTGGATATTACAAACTGAAAGTTATCAAATAATTCTTGCCGAATCACAATAGATAACCCCTCTATAATTTTTCATTATTCACTTACGAACAGTACCTATATATTATACGCCAAACTATTATCCGAATAAAAGAATTTTGAGAAATATGATAGGTTTTTGCAATTCAAGTTAACGTTCGTTTTTTTGAGTAATTGAAAACTAACAACCAGGTGACATGTACAGAATAGGAGTGTTTTACGAAATTTTGAAGGAAAACAACAAGTAAAAAGGTGAGTAACTGAAAATATATCAATTTTGTGAGGGAAAGTTATTATGTTCTCAACAGCAACGTGTGTGAAAATGAATTTACTCAAGAATTCCAAAGGAATTTTGGATTTTTCGATTCATCATCCTTATCTACCATCGAAAACAGAACTCATCACACTATCACTCTAATTAAATCTAAAATAAGAACACCTGTTGCCGCTTCATTGATCTCATCAAACCTCGATATCCTATCGCATAATCAGATTGACTCCTTACTCCGTCAGCCGATAATATGACCCGCATTCACGAAAATAATGGTGTCCATTACCAGTTAAGGGGAAAAGGGTCAAAGCATTTAATAAATGTCTTAATCATAAATGACAGTGAGATATATTATTCCACCCTTATTAATCAACGCTATTCATTTCAAGATTATCAGGATAGTGTGAGTGTTTCCAAAAATATCTTGCTTCTGATTCATTTATGTGTTCAAAACAATTTTTTTATTATTTTTGTTTTTAATTTTTTGGATTTATGAATTCAACGAAAAGCGTTACTCGAAATGGAAGAGAAACCGAACAGGACTATACTTGACTATAAAAGCCTTTTTCATATCGTATAGATAGGTTTATTAAAGTTTTCAGGAGCCTAATAGGTACAGAGACTAATTTTGTTTAGAAAGTGACTAATAATCACCCGACAAAGCGGAAGACGATTTGGTTTAAACGAACTGCTCGAAACCTCTTTTAGAAGATTGTGGACCCCAAAATCGATCATCGCGAAAATTGGACGCCTCATATACAGGGTGTCCCAGAATAAAGGGGACAAACTCCGAGGATTGAATCCTCACTTCATTTTAAGGCTGAAAGTTCCATTAAACATATACCCTAAAATAAGTATTAACCAAGTTACAGGGTGTTGAAAGTGACACAAAAAAATATATTTTCCAGAATAACTCCATAACGACTTAACTTTTCTTAATAAAATTTGGTATGTCACTTGACAGCATTCAGTTCCATATTTCAAGGCAAATCATGTGTTTGTAACTCTAAACAGGGACGTACGGCAGATGGATACCCCTATTCGCCCCTCCCCAACTTTCACGCCACTGGATTAATATCGATTTCGTCTTCTTTTTCTTAATCCCCAATATTTCCTACACAAAAAAGGAATACGTTCGTTTCACAAATATTAACGGTTTGTTGAAAACTTTCAAAGAATCCCCTCCCGAAGTTTGTCAACGTACTTAATCAACACCCTGTATATACACTGAAAAATATTCTGCAGAACTACCGAACTGAAATGCTTTTTCACTCTTTTGAATAACCCTTCATAGTTTGGGTATGGGGTATAATTATGCTCGTTACTGGAATAACCTATTCATATATATTTAATTAAATATACCTTTCGTGATATTTTATTTCTGGAATAAAATTGTCTGTTGAAAAATAATAGTTTGAAAAAACTAAAGAACACGCTTTACTTCCCATGGAAGAAAAAGAAAAAATAATTGACAATTCAATCAATTTCTCGAATGTAAAAAAAGCGTGGGTACTTCTGATCTATATTCTCATATTTTTTAGTTCAATTAACAATACAGAGCGTTTAAGAGCTCAAGAGAACTTTATCAAACACCCCACGCTTTTTTTACATTTGACATAAATTGTCAATTATTTTTTACTTTTTAGTCCGTGTTCTTTAGTTTTTTTAAACTATTTGTTTTTTTTTAATAAAAAATCGAAATCTCAGACCCTGAAAACCATACCAATTTTTAATCGAATCTGACCATAATCACAATACTCGTCCACGTCTTGGGCCGCCATCTTGAATTCATAAATTTTTACGAAAAATTCATAATCTCTGACCCCCAAAACCCTCACACACTAATTTTGAATGAATCAAACAATAATAACATCTTGGAGCCACCATCTTTAATTTAAGAATTTTGACAAAAGATTCGAAATATACGACCTAAAAAAACCTCACATACCAATTTTGAATCGAATCTGACCATAATCACAAATCTCGCCCGCCATCTTGGAGCCGCCATTTTGTTTTTTTATAACAAAAAAAATGTCATATTGCATTGTCACCGGAACTATGAACACCTGCCAAATTTCAAATTATTCGGACGTCTGGAAATGGGTGAAAATCACGCCCTAAAGAGTCAGTTACAAACATACAAACAAACAAACAGACATACAAGTGGAGCAAATAATATAAAGCGTGTAATAAAGCGTGTAAAAAGGCATCTTATCAAATTTAAACGTGTACATTTTTTATGTGCGCATGCCGTAACTTTTTAACAGTTTCACTTACTATTATTGATGATTTTTTATTCCAAAATGAACTGTACAATGATCACAAATACAAAACATTTGCTGTTTGTTTTCAGAAGTTAATTGGATAAGTACTTTTTAAAGCAGATTCAAATTTCAGCCAAAAATTTTCATTAGTTCAAAAACATTGGAATATATACCTACTGCATATCTCCTCTTAAGAAGAAGAAACATTTGACACGTTGGCTCAACAATATTCAAATAACAACATACAAGTCAATAAATATTTGCATTCAAATTTTCATCGCTATTTCAAATGCTCTCACACTTCTCACTAATTAAAATAGACAAAGTAATAATAAAAACTAACCTAATTTGCAATATGCGCTGTCAATGGCCTGGCTAATCTTATTGAATTTATTAAACTTCTCAATCGATTATAGGAATGACTTGATGATAAATTAATTGTTAATGAATAATTCATCAGTAGAAAGGTGTGAGGAAATTATTCTTGAACTTATATGTATAGGATGTCCTTGCTTTTCTGCATTGTTTTCTAGAGCTAATCATTTTTTCTGAAGTTATCTTCTCTGATATAATTCATCACTGGGATAATGAAAAACAGGGAAAAACATCTTGAGCTTAAATTGGGAGAAACAGGAAATTCATTTAAACCCCTCCAGTATTACACGGAAAAAAATGTACGTAGTTTTTTTCTACAATTATTGTTTGAAATTTTGTAACAAATTGTTTCTGGAATGGTTACAGAAACAATTTTGTGAAGAAATATAGCACACTATTGTTTATCCTAATTTGTTGTAATAATATATCCACATTGTGTATATTTCTTTGAATCTAGTTTTTACACAATATTATTTGAAATGGTTGACAACACCGTTGTGTAAAAATGTTACAGAAATTATAGTTTTTTTTGTACAACTCTGTGGACAAGATAATTGAAAAATACACAATATTGTCTTATTTTTTTACACATCATTTTGTTTTTTTTATAGTTCTTTGGACAAAATTGAAATTCAGAATACACTAAATACTGTATAAAAATTTTACACAAGGCTTTATTTCATTAAAATAGCTGTTAGATAATATACATTTAAAATACTCCCTAATGTGTGAGACATTTACAAAATGAGTATTTTAAATTTCTTATCACTGCTTCCTCGTTCTCTAGCTATTCCTTCCTTCTTAACCGGTCGGGGCTAAATGGAACTGGTGTTGAAGATTGCTTTGGTCTTGCTAGTAAGCCTCAGCCTTAGCGAATTCTAGTTTTGCGAGGGTTGTGCCCTCTATCGGCGGGTAGCCTTGTTTGTGATTTATTACACATTTCTTGTTGTACCTTTTAAAAAAAAATGTGTAAAATTTATCGACAACTATGTATTATACATATTGTGTATAAAAGTCAAAAAATTAAGGAAAGTTTTACCACAAACCGAAATAAACAATCATGGGTAAAAATATATTGCAACCAGGTGTACTAATTTTCGACAATTGTATACATTATTTTTTTTAAACTTTATTCAATAACCAATAATATTCTACAACAATATTATGTCTAACAATATAATACATATATGCCTATGAGTAAATTATTCATAATTTTTTTTACACTGTTAAAGGAAAAAATGTACACACCTATTTCTTTCCGTGTAGTATTGAATATATTATTTCATATCACGAATCAAGTTTGCAACCCATTCAAGTGTACGGAATATTTTTTTTATAGATCTAGGTATGATATTTTTTTTCCTTGATATACCATAAGAGAAAATTTCAAAAGTTCTGCAAACTTGACAGATACATCGGAAAAATACTACGAACAGTTGTGCAGATTTACAAACTTACGTTGACCGGAACAAATATTTTTTTAAGTCGACCAAGGTGGTCTCGAAATAATTGCAAAAGTTTTGAAACTTTGTTGCAGATTTTGAAAACATCTATTCTGATGCATTCCTAAATTTGCAACCAATTGTTCGGAATATTTTTCCGATGTATCTGTCAAGTTTGCAGAACTTTTGGAATTTTCTCTTATATCAAAGAAAAACATTAGAGATCGATAAAAAAAATGTTCCGTACACTTAAATTGGTTGCAAACTTGATTCGTTTTTTGAAATTATAATTCAATACAACTCCAAGTTTGCAGAACTTTTGGAATTTTCTCAACGAGTATACAGCAAAATTCAAGTTAATTGCCATTTTGACATTGTTGCGTTCTTCGGAAGAGGTTGCAAACTAAGATTTATTGCTTTCTCGATGAACCATTCACTTGAGAAAAATGTTTGAAAACTTTTGAAATTAATGTTAAATTTTCGATTTTGCATGTCTATATCTACTGGCCTATATGTGGTGGATAAATATAAGTATTAACGCCAGAAACCGTCATGTCAATAAGAGGACAAAACCGTTGAACGTTTATCAAGGCGTGTCATGTATATGTCAATATAAATGAAAAAAGACGTCGGTACAAGTTTTGTCGTTCAATTTGTTAAAAAACACTATTGGTTCATTGCAGAAAGTTTTTCTCAAAACCAAAAAGCATGCTTTTTCATTTCATACCAAGAGCTATTTTATTTCTCTTCAACCGCTCATGATCTAGTAGGCACATATCCAATTATTAAAAAAAAGACAGATTTGTTTCCTTCACAAACTCATACTTAGATATAAAAAAAATTTGCTCTTTTGAGATATCATCAGTTGTTGTTCCGCCGTTTGCGGTTTCATAGAGATTGACTAGTCGGCATCGCGTTTAGTCTTCATTTTCCTACATCTCTTTTACAGGGCTCGTTCTTTCATCACAGGGCAAAGATTTGAAATTATATACAGAAATTCAAAGTACACCAATTGCCAGCTCCTATCTCTTGGTTTCTGTGGAATACTTGCTCATCAAAGTGATTTGGAATGAATACTTTTTGTAACCACTCTGTTAAGATACCGACATATTATAAGTTCTTTCCATTCATGCATATGACATATTATTTCATTGATACGTAGGTATAATGAAGAGTTAAGTGATCATTTAAAGACCTATTTGCTTCCTATTTAGGATCATTGGATATGCACTAATTACAAATGTTTTTATGACTGAAAAGTAATAAAATTTATAGAGGTCACTGAAGATAAATAGTACTACAAAACAAATTTGAACGATTTCTCATGATATTTGAATGAAATCGATTATTTTTTGATAACCTCTGCTTTGCATCATTATGCTGTAAAGATCCAATGCAGCAAGAAGATCATTAGACTATTATTAATGAACTTTACTAACAATTTAAAATTATTGTTTGTAAACATACCAGAATTAGTTCTACGAAGGAATTTTAATTGGATACGAGTAATAAATATTTTTTCGATTTATTTTGGGATATCATATTGTGAATTTCTGTTTGTTTGATGATTCTTGAATGGAGCTGAAGGTTTTCATTTCGTAGTAATATTTATTTTGGAAGTTTTTGTTTTGAGTGAGCTGCTGTGACTCAGTCATTCTGTATTCCACAAGTCGAGTGCAAAATCGATTTTTTTTGTTGTCATACCACCAAAGAGTTTTCGTCAGAACCCTGAAACTAGTTTGCAGATAGTCACCTGTTTTGATTAACATTTAAAGTATGTTCTATTAAAAAACTTTGTCAGGTGTTGAGCAGAGGTGATTCACCATTCGTATGGGACTTTTAAATTATTTTCTGTTCGATGCATGCTTGCCGAAAAAACTCATATATAATATGGGAAATTTGCAAAAAGTTTTATTATTTATTATCTTTTTTCATATTTTGAAATTATGGTCTTTCTTCAAGTACGCCCAATTCCACATGTGAAATATTCATTACTTTACATAAGAAAAACTTTCAGTCATATGTGACAATATACTGATACACGATTCTGTCTTTGAATTTTAATCTCACCTTGAAGTCCTTCAATCCTACCAAGTTGCATTTGGCATCCTGCTATCCTGGTACATTTTTTTGTCAGTGATTTGAATTATTGGACATTTAGATAGCTTATACATTTCGGATTGCTATTGAGTGATTTTCTCAAAAGTAATGTTATGTGCCTATTTGAAGGAAGTGTCGATAATTTTCTTTCTAAGAGCTGCGCAAGTGTCATTGTCGTTCTTCAAAGATTAATCTTTTTGTCGAGCGACAATCAATTACTTTGCGCTCTGAATAGACAAATAGCTATTAAAGAACTGAAGTAGAAGTAACATTCATATCTGATTTCTACCAGAGTACAGGATATATAAGATGTTCTAGAAATTACGGAAACAATTTGATTATAATAGATTCACAAGTTTCATCGTTCACAAATTACTTGAAATGAAAGGGAGGAAAAGTAATTTCCTCCCTAGGGATGAAAAGTATGAGTTTCCTCCCTGGTTTGAAGGAGGAAAGTGTGCACTTTCTTTAGGGGTAGGAGGAAAAAATCTATTACTGCCTAGGCAGCCATCACTTTGCTACTTAGACCGACAAAATTATAATTTGCCAATTGAAATATGTTTGCAAAATTGATATTTTGCTGTCAATCGACAAAAATAACTTTTTCTGAGCTCAAAATTGTTCATTCTGTAGCAGGAACAAGAATGGAAGGTATTTTTGACTCATCTCATTAACTGATTATGTTTCAGTTGAATAACACATAAAAAAATCTATAACTCAAAATTTCGTCGGTTGATTTCTTTGGTTTTCTAATATTTTATACTTTTTAAAATTCATAACTCCGTTATTTTTTGCGTGAAAGTAGAAATTATAAGTTGTTTATAATTATGTGCACGAAACAGGCGCTGTCAGTCCATTAGTTGTGGCAGAAATAAAATTTGAATTTTCTTATGCACTATCTTGCAGCGTGCTTGTATGGTCCGATATTTCCTATATATTTTGAAAGTAGAAGTATAGTATTGGAAAACGTATATTTTCAATTTTGTTATGTAATGCCGAGAAATAGATCAGAAATAGATCAGAAATGCGTTACGCGCTCGGCCATTTTTATTGTAGCACAAAATAAGAATATTTACCTAACAAGTGCGGAAAGTAGTACTTTTCCGCACGCGACGGAAGTCAACGGAGTTAGGTACAATGTTTTTCCTACGAGTGTTTTTGTCCATCTTATTTATGAAAAAGAAGGTTTTTAATAAAAATTATTTTATAATAATGCTACAAAATGACACATAAGACAGAATAGTTACATAGATTATTCAGTTAGTCCTAAATATCTTCATTTTCAACAATACAAAAATCGTGCGGAAGAGTACAACTTTCCGCACGCCCGTAGGAAAAATATTCCCTAGTACTATATTTCTACTTTCAAAATCTGTTCGAGAAAATGAAATCGGACTATTCATGGCGCAAAATGGTGCATAAGAAAATTCAAATTGTAATAGTCCCAAAATTAATGGTCTGACAGAGCCTGTTTTGTGGGCACATAATAACGTACATATAATTTTTACTTTCACTCAAAGGGTCAGCCGTACAGCTCAAAAAATAACGGAGTTATGAATTTAAAAAAAATATATGCAAAATTTTCGATTTTTTCATGTTTCGATATTCAGTTTTGCCTAGTTTGTAGTCTGAAATGCCAAATACTTCGTACTTTTCGCGCCTGTTATTCAAGAAGTAGCCATAGAATGCCATAGAAATCTTGGACTCCCGTTGAAATATCACTACTCAATAAAATATCTGGAAATCAAAGAAATTACCCGAAGAAATTTTGAATTACCTACATGGTGATTTCGATAAAAAATCATATTTCGGAATTGTATTTTGTATTGAATCGCCCAGTGGATTTTTCGAAATTGATATAGATTCAGAATTGTTCAATGTACGAAAGTCGGAAATTCTGACTTTAAACTCAGAAATTCCGACTTTGAAGTCGGAATTTTATTTTTCCGACTTCAGAATCGGAATTTTGGAGCTTTGACTAGTTGTTTTGCTTCATGCAAGTCACACATTGTTAATCTTCTTCAGTGTGATGAAAGCTATTTTTGTTTACTGAGTATTAACAATCCAATTGAACGATAATCGTTTCGGACCGATGGTTCCCCTTTTTTACTCCCATATACACCTACGACATAGTCTTATTATGGCAAATACCTAGTTCATTTATTTGATACTTACTCTCCGGCAAAAATTCTTGAACTGCACTCACTTCCTGGAGTCTTTGCTACAGAGAAGTATTTTTTTTTTCTTTCCCGCGGGTGGCGCTGTGACTGACTTCACTGTGAATCGCTGCTTCATTTGTGAGAAAATATTATTAAATATTAGAGGATTGTATTTTAATGGGCTGGGGCAGGACAAATCTAATGCTGTCCGACCTACCCTGACACTGACGAGATGCAAGAACATCGAAACGCGTCTGCAGGTGGTTTTCTTCAGTCAAATGAAGGATAATCTACTATTTGATTGGACTAAACATTTGCAATTGGGTTTTCTTGGAAAAACGTTGCCCAAATATCTATCAGATGTAGTTCAACATCCGTCGTGGTATCAGCCAGAGAAGTTTTTGTTTTCTGTCAGATGTTTGCCTCATATTTTCCACATGGTGGAAATATTTGGAAAGAAGGGAACTTCGACATTGGCGGTTTTACTATTTCATTTATTTGATACTCTCCGGCAAAAATTCTTGAACTCTGTTCATTTCCTGCACTCTTTGCTACCGGGGAGTGCTTTTTAGATCTTCCCCGCGGGTGGCACTGCGACTGACTTCACTGTAAGTCGCTGCTTCATTTATGAGGAAATATTAGTTTTACAGTGGGGCAGGACGACTCTAATGTTGTCCGACCTACGTCACTGATCAGAGGTAAGACCCTTTAAATGTATCTGCAGGTGGTAATCTACTGTTTAATTACATTAAGCATTGCACACATATCTATTAGATGTAGTACAATGTCCGTCGTGGTATTAAATAGGGAAGTAGTTGTTTTCTGTCAGATGTTTGCCAGTTTCATCGCGCGAGACCAGAGCAGCTAAATAGTCCGAATTATGACAGAGCTGTCTGTGTTGACCTACCCTTGCATTGATAAGAGAAACTAATCTGCAGGTGGTGTCCCTGTACGAATCAAAACAAATTTCTGTTAGTTTGTTGCAGGGTGCACTTGTAATTTTCTCCTCTGCAGTGAGGGACATTGCATAAGTATATGTTAGATATAATGCAATACCCGTCGTTGTATTAGCCAGTGGAGTAGTTATTTTTTAACAGGTATTTGCCATAATAAGCCTACGTCGGTGTGTATTTTGGAGTAAGAAGGGTGAAACATCGATCGGCTACGACTATCGTTCAATTAGATTGTTGATACTCAGTACACAAAAATAGCTTTCGTCACACTGAAGATCAACAAAGTGTGACTTGTATGAAACAAAAAAACTGAAATATCGAGTTAAGCTCCAAAATTCCGACTTTCATGTCGGAAAAATAAAATTCTGATTTCAAAGTCGGCATTTCCGAGTTTGAAGTGGGAAAAATTGAAAAAAAAAACAGCGGCCCTTAGACGCTTTCGTATCAATGAGATTGTATTCGTATTCCAAATATGATGAGTCAAAAATGCCGAGTCGTTTACAAAAATTGATTCACCCAGTATGAGTTTGGGAATCATACATTATTTTCGATCAAGATTCATATCATATCATATCGTTTTCTGATACATTTTTCTCTGAAAAATATTATCGAAGGCCTTATAAATGATGTTTATCGATTGAGAATTTTTGTTCATTTTCAGATTCATGAGTGTATAGTTATGCTGGAATTGTAACATTTGAGCATTTCTCCACTCATTTTGTACAGACAGGAATAACTATTTCTGTTCTTCGAGTCCCTCTAAAATAGTAATTTACGTAACAAGTCCGGAAAACACTGTTTTTTTTTGGACGAGTGGACAAGATTCTAGGACGAGCGTTAGCGAGTCCTGGAAGTTTCGAGTCCAGAAAAACTGTTTTCGGACGTGTTGCGTACACAATTTTTTCGGCAATCGGCAACCGTTTAGAATAACAAACTGAGACACATTTATTTTTTATATTTCTTTGTAGAAGAAAATTTCGAACATTTTAATTTTTATTTGTATTAAATATCTAAATGCGAACAGAAGATAGGTACTAACAGAAACATTCTAATTCTTATTTATAAAAATATTTATATTGAAATTCAAGCATTTCCAGGACTAGTCCGGAAAGTACGTACTTCCCGGACTAGTCCGGAAAATGATACTTTCTCAAAGAAAAATCGTTCGGGAAGTAGGTACTTCCCAGACGATTGCCGAAAAAAGTATATTCATGTTTTTATTTCATCACTTGTATGACCATACATTCAAATTCTCAAATACTTGTCTAACGTCTTTCTTTACTAGCTCACAGACCCAACTGGGACGTATCTACAGTCGTGACCATACCCAGATATGGGTCAACCTTCGTTTAAATGTATTGTCCCTAAAAGGAAACAACCGAATGCATATCATAGGATCACACACTGCGATCATCTTATTTATATACATGTGTCAAGATAGTGTAAAACTTCATGTTCGACAAGCCGTTCAGAACCCATTCCAGTGTAGTCTTCGGGTGATAATGGAATATATGAAGACATTATCGTATCTCACGTTTCAATTTAGACATGATTCTCGATTTATTGTTTCCTTATCAACTACATTGTTTTAAATATGATACCATGCAATTAATTAAAATGTAAATATAGGTGAATAGTTTTTTCATAATGAAAGAGTGAATTCACTTATAAGTTTTTGTATTTTGTTTTACGTTACATTGTAATAAAGCACTGACAGCTGACGTCACAACATGACTGTCATGGGGGATAAACAAAGCATTTGACATTTGATGAGTGCTGTATTGCTCATAATTTTGTATCGTATAATCATAGTATTCAATTTGTTCTTGGTGCTTTACATACTTATCAATTGTTTTTTTCTCTATGAAAATTATATAATAGAGTCACTCCCAAGTCCGTGGATTGAGTGATTACTGGATACGAGTATCATATGCTCTGAGTAGATAGATAGAAGTAATACAAAATGACGACCATCTGCATTCGTCCGGCTAATATTTCTGCCGCGTCACAGCAAGCCGCTATGATTATTATTATTTTCTGAATTAATTTGATCACAAAGTGCTGACATAAAGATTGGCTACTGGCTATTGGCTATTGACTACCTAGACTGAGTCTGGCCACTATAAAACAACAATAATACACGGAAAAAAATGTTGTGTATAAATTTCGCACACTAATTTGTTGTAATAATATATCCACATTGTGTATATTTCTTTTAATCTAGTTTTCACACAATACTGTTTAAATTGGTTAACAACAACATTGTGTATAAATGTTACAGAAATTGTAGTTCTTTTTTGTACAATTCCGTGGACTATATAATTGAAAAATACACAATTTTGTGTTATTTTTTACACATCATTTTGTTTTTATAATAGTTCTGTGGACAAAATTGAAATTCAGAATGCACAATACTGTATAATTATGTGACACAGTGCCTGAATGGAACTGTTGTTGAAAATTGCTTTGGTCTTGCTAATAAGCCTCATCAGCCTTAGCATAATTCTAGTATAGTGCGGGTTGTGCCCTCTATCGGCGGGTAGTCTTATTTGTGATTTATTACACATTTCTTGTTGTACCTTTTGGAGAAAAAAAATTGTGAAATTCATCCACAATTATGTAGTACACATTTTGTGTATAAAAGTCACAAAACTGGAGAAAATTCCACCATAAACCGCGAAATAAACAATCATTGGTTAAAATATATTACAACCAGGTGTATTAATTTCCGACAATTCTATACATTATTTACAATTTTTTTTTACATTGTTAAAGGAAATAATCTACACATGTATTTCTTTCCGTGTACCTGTTCATTATAACCATACCACAAATTTCTGTTTGGATTGGTGTTCAAAGTAATTTCTAATATTTTTATACTTATTTCTTATACCTACAACTTAGACACATTTGAAATTCATTGTTTTTTTTTTGGCCGGAATACCGCATCAGAGTAGGTTATGATGAAATAATCTTTTCCGACGAGCGTGCGTACAGTAGTCCTTTTCAGTACACATTTGCGTGCGCAAAGCTCCACTTTTCCGCACGCCGTGCAGAAAAGTACAACTATTCAAAAATCACATTGGTAGGGAAAATTAATATTTATTTTAGTAGCTGTTAGACTATTATATGCAATGTGAGAAACCGTTTTACCTTTCAATCGTAATTCCAATAATTGTATTTCAGCTTAAAACAAAAAAAACTAATATTTTTTAAGTAACTCGTTTATCAGTAAAAGTCTATAATATTGTCAAGCGTGCGTCTGTCGACTTTGACACATTGATATGTAAGTTTTTGTTGTATAGTTAGTTCTGTCTTTCCAGTTCAATTAATAGTTATTTATGCAACAAGTGCAAAAATTAAGTGTTTTAGGCCGCGTTGGACAACACTTCGAGTGCAACAAACAATTTTTGCTCGAGTCGCATACAACATTTTTTCTTCGTTCATGCAAAAAGCCAAAAATGAGTTATTAAGGTGCGGCACTAGGTGTAGGAAAATGAAAAGCGCAACTTAAATAATTAATTTTTACTATCGATTTGCACTGAAACAGATCACTATCATGTATTTTTCCATTAATAATACCCATTTTAAAACTTTCAATTCTGTAATCGTCAGAATTAATATTTGACCGACACTTCTATAACCATAGTTGCATTATAATAATCAGAATCATAGTAGCCGTGAGCGCGTATGTTATCACGAGGTGTGCGGTCATAGTACTGACAGTTTGCTCTATGCAGGTAGACGTTTAGGAAAAAGGCGGATCAGTTTTGATTATGGAGTTATTCTCGGGAAGGCATTGTTTGTTTAACTCTCTCTGCTAACATTAATACAAAATAATATAAAGTATGTAACTGTTTAAAACGTATTGCCAATCTCACAGAATATCTGCTAAATATGTAGTCGATTTTAATGTTTATATTTGTCATGATGACAGCACGTTGAAGTAGAATGACAGATGAGTGCAATAAAAACTTTATTGCACTTCTTTTTCCACTAAATATAGTTCAATAAAGTTTTGGTTTTTGCATTTTTGTTGTTATCTGATGAAGCTCGTAGGAAAAATGTTGTTCCTAACACGTGCGCAAAGTGCTTTTTCCGTACGCAAAAACTCATCAGAACTATTTCACATCAGGTAAAATATCTGAATTAAGTATCTAACAGATTCGAAATCGAAGTTTCCCTTTTTCCTCCAAATCAGAATTATTTAAAAATAAAGTGATATTTAAACCTTCTAACATCAATGAAACATTTCTCTGCTGTCTCTGTGTTCACTCTAATTTTCTCAGAATGTCTTACGACCATTTTTATGAGCCTGGTCCATAATGACCTCCGAAATAAACGTCTGAAAATAATAAACAAATATTGATCAATCGATGTTGACTCCTTATACAAACATCATTCGGCAAACATTTCATCATTTGACGAATCATAAAACCACGCATTCGAAGCTGTACCAATTGCTTTACTAAAAATAGAGAATATCCGATCTAGTAAAGTAACATTTGATGAAGTGTGGTATCTGAACTCTTAAGTGCGGTCTTTCGTCTACCACTGACTCACTCCAACAAAATTTACCGAGGGATGAAAAATTAAGTATTCATAAATCGCTAGATACCTGCTCACTTTATCCGCTACTGTAAATTTGATGTTTATAGTTTCTTCAACATTTGTTTGGATAAAAATAATCAACTCTTTGGGACATTTTTGGCTTCTTTCCATAACTGAACGCGACTATGGTGGAATAGCAACTATACAGGGTGTTTCCTAACTACGGTTCTTAAATGCAGGTGGTGATTCGTTAGGTCATTTTGGGAAGAAAAGTTCATATTAACATATGTCCGGAGTTGCTTCGTTTCTGAGATACAGGGCGTTGAAATTGAAGAAAAAAAACGGTAATTATAAAATATCATGAATATCCTGGAACCGATTCGGTTGAAATTTGGTACTTTCATTTGAACTAATAAGGCGCTTATTTAGCCCTATTTAGATTAAAATTATTGGGGCCAGTGGCGTCTCAGTAGGCACCACAGCCAACAATATTGTAAAAAAAAGTACGCCACTGACTTTTTTTGGTGAATTTTAATTTTTTTAGATTGAGCAACTAAAAATACAATTTTTTGGTCACTTGTATTTTCTTCATATCCAGCTTCGTTTTCGAGAAAAAAATGAAAGCCGCTCTATTGCATATCATGAACACCTGCATTGGAGACCAGCTGACATTGATAGTAGGGTTTTTCCTACACATATTTCATTTCAATTGAAAAAGGTAATTTTTGTTTTGGATTATTGGTTGTTATTTGTTCACCATCCGTAATAATTTAATAGCGGTAGGCGTACCTGCATACGATAATGAATAATGACCCTTAAATGCAGGTAAGGTCGATTTGACAACATTAGTGTCATAGCAGTAAAATTCAGAGTTGTCAATTAGCAGCGATTTCATCATGAAAATTATACTAACACTGAAATGGCTGACATGCACCTTATTTATGGATTAGAAAATGGAAATTTGGGAGAAGCACGAAGAATTTACCAGGACAGATATCCTAACAGAGAAATTCCTCGCGCTAAAACATTTAGAACGCTACATGCAAGATTATGTGTAACTGGGAGTTTCAACAAAAATGCAGGTGGTGGAAGACCAGAAACGGTAACAACGCCTGAACTAGAAGAAGCTATACTTGATACGATAGAAGAAGATCCTTCAAATAGTACCAGGAAGATTGCACTGCAGCTTGAAGTCAGCCCAAAAACCGTTTGGAAAGATCTAGAAAGAAACCTCCTATACCCATACCACATACAGCGGGTCCAAGCTCTACAGCCTCGGGATTTTCATCCAATATTAAGGTTTTGCAGGTGGTTAATTCATATGATGGACGACACGATCATAATTTTTTACCAAATATTTTATTTACGAACGAGGCAAATTTTTCACGAAATGCTATTATGAACTTTCACAATAACCATTTTTGGGCCGACGAAAATCCCCACGCTATTAGAGAAAATCATTTTCAGCATCAATTCTTGCTGAACGTTTGGGTAGGAATTATTGGTGACTGACTACCTAATCGGCCAATTGTTTTTAACAGAAAGATTAACAGGTGAATCCTACACGGACTTTTTGCGAGATCATTTACCCATTTTGTTAGAAGAAGTATCCATACTTATAAGAGGCAACATGTGGTTTATGCACGACGCGGCTTCAGCTTATTTTAGTGTTCTTGCTCGTCAGCATCTCGACATCACCTACCCTAATCGCTGGATTGGACGTGCAGGACCTTAACATTGGCCAGCTCGCAGTTCTGATATGAATCCTCTAGATTTCTATTTATTGGGTCATCTGAAGGCTCTTGTTTATAAAACTCCTGTGAATGACTTGAGGAACCGAATAATTGACAATTGCAATGTAATAAGAACTACTGCAGGAATTTTTTAACGTGTCAGACAATCAATGGCAAATCGAATGTGGTTGTGTATTTTATCAGAAGGTGGACATTTTGCTTATATACTGTAATATCGCAATTGTTAATATTTTTATTTTTGGTCTTTATAATATAATATAAATAATATAAAATACAAAAGACCAAAAAGTTGTATTTTGAGTCTACAAAAAAAAAGTCAATGGCGTACTTTTTTTTTACAATATTGTTGGCTGTGTTGCCCACTGAGACGCCACTGGCCATAATAATTTCAATCTAGTTAGGGTTAAATGAGCGCCTTATTAGTTTAAATAAATGTACCAAATATCAACCAAATCGGTTCTAGGATATTAATGATATTTTAGAATTACCATTTTTTTTTTTTAATTTTAACGCCCTGTATCTCAGAAACGAAGCAACTCCAGACATATGTTCATAGGAACTTTTCTTCTTAAAATGACCTAAAAAATTACCCCCTGCAGTTAGGAACCGTAGTTAGGAAACACTGTATAGTCGTTTCTCATATCGACCTACAATGCTGTATAGGCTATTATGACAAATTCTTGTCGGAAAAAAACTATTTCCGTGGCTAATACAGTTACAGCACTATTTCCGTGGCTAATACAGTTACAGCCATTGAATTATATCGAACAAATACTCGTGCAATAATGTTCATTGTAGGCTATACAATTGCAAGTGGTTCCTGAACCAAATAGCAGAATTTCGTTTTGATTCGGACAGGAAGGACCACCTATAGACTAGTTTCGAGGACTTTGCCTCGTCATCAGTATAGGGCAGGTCACTACAGACAGTTTTGAGGCCATCTGTTCCCCGTCCGAATCAACACTCGACACTGTCTATTTAGTTACTCTTGTATAGCATTGTAGGGGGGTGGGAGTAAAAAAGCCAAACTTCGATGGGCAACGACTATCGTTTCTGAAACGATATCCCAAAGGAGCTCTGAGCTTTGTTTTCAAATATCAAACTTCCTTCAAACTTACAGGTGGTACCCCTGTCCGAATAAAAAAACAAAGTTCTGCTATTTGGTTCAGGGAACACTTCCAATTTTATCCCCTGTAATGAGGAGTAATGCACAAGTATTCGTTTGATATAATTCAATGCCTGGCGCAGTATTAGTCAAGAGAGTGAGTAGTTGTTTCGCGACAGTTATTTGCCACAATAGCCTATAGAGCATTGTGGGTGGATGGGACTAAAAAGGGCCAAACATCGGTCGGCAACGACCGTATCTTGAACGATCTCTCGAAAGCTGAACTTTTTATTCAGATATCATATTTTAAATCTTTCAACCCGCTAGATGAAGCGACATACACCCGTTTCATCAGCGTGAGATCAGAGTAACTGAATACATGGAGTGTTGTGTTGATTCGGACGGGGAACAGATGGCCTCAAAGGGGTCTGTAGTGACCTACCCTGCACTGATGACGAGGCAAAAACTACGAAACTAGTCTACCGCATGCTGTTATCAGTATGATGTTCTTCTGATTGGTTGTATTCAATCACACGACCTCATTTTAGTTTCATTGGATTTCCGCTTGAACAAAAAAACTTTCCTCCTAACGATTAACAGTGCACAAGTATTTGTTTGTTAGAAGTCAATGCTCTTTGCGGTATTAGCCAGGAAAGTAGTTGTTTCCAGAAAGGTATCTGCCATAATAGCCTACAGCATTGTAGGTGGATGGACGTGTCTTGCACAAGCCGGAGTACCTGTTTTAGGACGTATTTTCAACCCTCTGAAAAAAGTATAAATATTGGTCCTACAGTTGGTACTTTTTTGGGGAAATTTCCCTTTTTCTAAATCTTCTTTCAAATTTGAAAACTGTCAGATAGTTTTTGAGATATTTGCAAAAAACCAAACCAATTTTTTTTTCAGCTAATTGTTTAAAACTTTTGCAATTCTTGCAAGAGGTACTTGAATTTTTTCAAAAACTATGTACACGCTATTCCGAGTCGAATGACACCTCGTTCATATTTTTCGGAGGCGGCGAAAAAAGTTTGATCTGAAAGGCGATTGTTGATTAGACAACTAGTATTATTGGTGAGTTGACCAAATATTGAAAAGGAAAACAGTTTTCAGAACCAGCCAGCCAATTTTACGTAAGTGTTTTTTCAAATTGATATTGAAATGAACTTTTACATATTTCTCAAATTGTTTCTCCAGCTGTCATTATTTCCTTACGAATGGCAGCCCTTAGAATTCGAAGCTTGTGCGAACCAAGTATTAACAAGGTCTTTCCTTTTAACGTGCGATTCCTATCACTTTCTCGGGCCATTAGAAAAAAGATTCTGCAGTCGCGTAGTTTTCAAAAGCGGTGATTCCAATCACTCGGCCATGTCTGAATATCTATATAATAAAAATTCATCTCCAAATTCTGCGGTAAGCGTGACATTCGAAAACGGCTGAACCAATTTTTTCATAATATTCCTTAAAGTCAGAGGAAGGTTCTTGGGGAGAGAAAAATTTAAAGATTTTCCCAGAAACAGTTTTTATAACAAAATTAAGGATTTTTGCTTGCGATTTCGCCAAAAAATATTTTGGAAGTCGGTGAATCAAAAATATACACGTCAATAGACCAGGATGAGGAGCAGTGACGACAGTACAACGCCGTGTTAAATTTTTCAATCAATAAATAAATAAGTCAAATAGTGTCGAATGTCGGATTGGATTGACAGTTGACGAGTTAATTGTGACGTGTATGTATACCTTATGTTCCGATTTTCCTGAACAGTACTGCTAGCATGAGTGTCTCTCTACCTCCCTATAGAGACTATGGGGAGCAAAAAACAAATTCATGCATTTTTTTAACTCAGTTTACATTCTTGACTTGCTACACATTCGAGAAAATACCTGTGGTGAACAGGCAAGCTAGGTTAGCTTGCTCAGGTTAGGTTGGTGCGTTAATCGCGAAAGAAAAAACAAATTCTGGTCATTCATTTAAACGTCCCGCCATTACGTGACCAATCACATCTCAGTACTGTGCGTATGCGCATTTTGGCATTTAGGGTTATGTACAGTCTGTAATTACTGTCAAAAAAGAGAGCTCCTCGCAATCTAAATATTATTTCATGCGTATGCGTAGAGAGTTAGGAAATATGTAATGGGACTAGTAAGAATCTATTACAAAAAATGTGCACTATTGACAAATAAAGTGCACTATTTAACTAGTAATAGTACTAGTAAGAATCTATTACAAAAAATGTGCACTATTGACATATAAAGTGCACTATTCAACTAAATAAACGCACAGTGAATCGTTCGTGAACAATTATTATCCAACCAAAAACAACTACTGCCCCTACGATCATCGTATTATATCTGTTTGATACCTAGTTGTTTTTTGACATATATACTGATCCGAGAAGGGGAGGTAGTTACAGTTTTCGATTAACAGGTGGAAAGTTTTCTTTTGGTCACCCTTTATATTCAATGATGTGATTATGCAATATTGGTTCATCTTTAATAATGTCACAGAATTTCGTTCCAATAATTGAAATAAGCTTTTCACAGATAGTTAGAATACACAAAATTATGAATTCAGCAAATGTTTAGGACTATACCTTTTTTGTGTTCTTTTCTGAATAATATATTACTATGTTTACTAATATTTTTCAAGAAATAATTTAGGATAAATAATATTTCGGTGTTTATAATACGAAATATATATAGAATTATGGCAATAGAGTTTGGAATTTTGTATGTTAGTGAATCAAGATCGACTATTTGTGGGACCTCATTTATATAAACACTAGTTCAGGCAAACATTGACCACTGCCATGTCTGTTCACAAATAATCGACATTTACGAGTTTCAACCCGACCTTATCCAACTTTCTGTCGAGGTTTTTTTTTATGGGATAATAAAATTGGAGTTTACCGATCGTAATAATTTATTCCTTCATCTGGAAAAATCGAAGGAGAAATTAATTGCAGGAAAGACTGAGATATATATATATATATATATATATATATATATATATAAGTTAGGAGAGAGGAAGTCTTTGCTGACCAGTTAAGATAAAGCTAGGAAAACTTGTTGGGTACGCAGCATGCAGGAAGTATACTCTTATAACACTTGTTCCAATATTTCGACAACGTTTATTGTCATCCTCAGGGAAAGAGTGTCGGTGAGGTTATGTGCATAGATATTATAAAATAGACGTTAACAATTGCAATGTACATATTAAAACAATTTGTGAGAGTCCTTAAAGGTCATCATCAACAATTATTGAACTTTTATAGTTAAAAAACATTTATTATAATAAAATTGACGTTAAAATACCGGTATGAGGAAATAATTTTTCAATTTTATTATAATAAATGTTTTTTAACTATAAAAGTTCAATAATTGTTGATGATGACCTTTAAGGACTCTCACAAATTGTTTTAATATGTACATTGCAATTGTTAACGTCTATTTTATAATATCTATGCACATAACCTCACCGACACTCTTTCCCTGAGGATGACAATAAACGTTGTCGAAATATTGGAACAAGTGTTATAAGAGTATACTTCCTGCATGCTGCGTACCCAACAAGTTTTCCTAGCTTTATATATATATATATATATATATTTATATATAGGGTGACCCAAACTCTATTGTCTATAAGGGGATCTCGAATAGGTTAATGATTACCGATTTGTTTGCATGGTGTCGAAATTGCGTAATTGGGGAGTCATCAAAATTTATCAAAATCTCTTTCCAAACTGTCGTAAGGTATCAATATTAAACTAGATTTATTTCATAGAAATACAAATCTTGATACGAAATAGATTTTGAAGATAATGACAATAGGTCTTGATTGCGACATAAATATTGTATTTTATTGAAGTCTCAAAATTATAGAAAGATTTTGAATATTTTCCATTTTGGTGGAAAGGCATACTGTTAGCAAAATCAATATATTTCGCAAGAACTACAAAAAAAATATAATCGTAGTTGTATGTTTACACATGGGTGAAAAGAGTTGAAATCATCAAAGAATTATGTAAATAAACGACCTTGATAACGTAGAATTGGGAGCACTGATGGTATTCATTTAAATAAGAGCAAAGCTTCATTAGGCCTGCTAGGAAATGTACTACATGCTGTATTGTTCATCATGCTTGTTTTCTGTTACTACAATAAAACTCCGCTTTCTTTTATAAAGGCGAATTGTTTCATTTGTACATAAATTACAGATATGATCAGGGGTATTTTGAGCTGAGCAAAGCAGTTTCTTGAAGGAGGCGAAATGAATTTTTTTATAATAATTCTGTGTAAATGAGGTTCCAACTATCAACCAAGTACGATAAGATTGAAAAGTTTGATTCTCGCTTCTCATGACGTTATTTTGAACGTATCATGAAATCCATAATGGCTTCAAGAGCTTGTTTAGGTTTAGAGACGGTCCACTTGGCGATTTTGAGAAAAATGGAAGAGCGGAAGAGTTAGGCAACCTCAATAGGTTCATTCAAATAATAGAAATGTTCTTTTGCTAAACACTTTTTGGTTTTCATAGCAATTTCCGTAAGATTATCAGTTGGGTCTATTTTAGAGTAGCTCGATAATTTCAAAAGTAATTTCAATATCAGAAATGAGCAGTGAAGTGAAGGATCATCTCTCAGTTATTTTTGATGCAGCATTGCCAAAACAGTTTTACACGACGAAACTGGTCCTAATTCAGAACCAAAAATGTTATTGAGTAAGTTGCAGATAAACAACAGCCAGTATCTTTATGGTAATAACATTTGTTCAAACAAGATAGGTATAACTATGGCAACCTCGAAGGGATAGTCAAAAAATTTATTACCTATAAAACCTACTATACAGTATCGGAAAGTTTTCATCGGGGGTATGCTGGTTTCATACGAGCGTAAAGAATAGCTTGCTATTACGTTAAGAGAGCATTACAATTTCTCCTCGACTCGCTCGAGGAAGGGATATCGACGTGGCTGTTAATTCGTCGGGCGAGGTAGTAGGGAAGGCGTACAGTAGTCCGTCTCTCTTATTTATATATGTGGAATTATCATATCATTGCGTTCCTTGTTGCTCGCATAGATTTGTCTATACCCCCGATGAAAACTTTCCGATACTGTAGAATTGTTCCCTCACTTCTGTAGAAATTGTATAAGCATTGTTGTTTTAAAACTTGAATGAGTTGATAGCTGCCAAAAGTTTTTCGGGTCAGATACATTAATAATATACCAATTATTGTTCTTTCGCTATACTCTCCAAATGTAATAGATATTAACTTATTGGTACTGAGTATTGTCTTATTTTCGAATTACAACTCGTTTTTTATGATCGAAGCACTTTTCAAAGACGTCGTTGTTTGTTGACTTGATGGCCTCCGTATCTGAAATACTGTCGTTGTTTTCTTCAGTGTCGTTACCTTTTTCTCGAGTTTTTTACATTCCTTAGTAAAGTCATCGACCGAGGTCCCTCAGCAACGTGGGTTCTGTATGCTTTGTTACTATCACATACGCCACCTTGGGAGCAGTACTGTTGATTTGTAAAAGTGATTCGCGCAGGATCCACCGATGTCCACTTACCAAATTAATAATTTAACCTATTGAATTGAGATGAAAAAATCAAATTAAAATTATATCCGACTAAGGTTCTAACCCTTCCATGGCGCGATGCGCTGCTTTCTTCGACGTTTGAATATTGTAACAACTTACAATCACTAATGCACATATGCTTTTTTTTTCACTTAAGTATATTTATTGTACACGATTTGCTAAAGCTGCCTGTCCAGCTTGATGTTTACAACTAACTGTACCTCGGCAAATCATCTTGCCAATCATGCAACATGCTTTTCAATACAAAATTGTAATTTTTTGCACGATCTTGATCTTGATCATCATTGATTACTTAAAGTAGTGGTTCGCACGAGACGAACGAGACAAGATTTTCACAAAGTCTTGTCTCGTCTCGCCGATGAAATAATAAGTCTCGTCTCGCAGCCTCCTCTCTCGTCTCGCGACTCGTACGAGAGTCTCCTAAAAGTATCGAAATCTCGTCATGCAAAATCTCATTGTTTTAGTATATTGCGGAATACTCAAATACTTGCTAGAATGAAATTGTTGAAAGATGGCATCATGTATTTGAGAGTAATACATCTAAATAAAATATAGACTTAAATAAAAACTATAAATTATGGCAGTCGGAATGGTGTTTTCTCGTTTCGTACACCCAGGCAAAATTATCTGAAATCTTCTCGTTTCGTTCACCCAATTTATTAATGAGTTTTCGGCTTCTCGTTTCGTATACCGACCACTGCGATGTTCGTTCTGGTTAAAGCAGTCTGAAGAATTAGTCTTCGCAAAATTTATTTGTTCAATGTCCACTTACTGAATGTCCACGTGAGGTTAGTTCGTTCTGGTTGTATCATACTAAGAAATAATTTTTCGAAAAAAGTATGTGTTCAATATCCATGCACTCAAATGTATACGTAAGGTTAGTTTGTTATGGTTGAATCAGACTAAATAATTATTGAGTATGGACTACTACCTTCTTATAAATAATTATTCTTCACACTATCTGGACCATCAACCCTGAACCCTTTGGACCATCGGAGTGGTCGTTGTACGAAACAAGAAACTGAAAAATCATTAATTATTCGGGTGTACTTACGAAGCGAGAACAATATTTCAGGAAGTTTTGGTACGCTGTACGAAACGCGAGTGTACGAAACGAGAATATACGGTCGGGATACGGTTAAAAAACGGTGACGGTTCGCTTTAGGTAGACAAAGCACAGTAACCAAAGTGATGACCATCAACCGATAACGGCGATAGTGGTTTTTAAAATCATTTTATAGAAATAAATCAATGTAGTGGATACAATATCTTCAATAAAAAAAATTGTTTTATCGTTTTTAGTTCATTTTGAAAATATTATGGAAACGTGTTTCTTCAAAAACATTTTTTTATTCATATTTTTATTGGGTTTTCAGGTCCGCGCGTAGAAATATTCACCTGCGAGGCTCTCGTACGAGATGCGAGACCTAATGCACAAGACTCGAGTCTAGACCAATGAAAGTCTCGTCTCGTCTTGTCCGAGTATAGTCTCGTCTCGAAATCTTCATAATACTGATTGGTAGGCCAAAGGCGTCGATAAAGTAATTCACTTTTGTTAAAAAAAATTGTTAAACTTGTTTCTTCCGTTAACCAGCTGTCGTCCTCCTACAACCTCAGAAGTCGAAACTTGTGCGAGCCAAGGATTAACGAGGTCCTACCTTTTAATGTGCGATTCCTAGCACTTTCTCGGGCCATCAGAAAAAAAATTCTGCAATCGCTAGGCTTTGAACCCAGACGACCAACCGATAGCGAATGACTGGAAAGCGGTACTTCTTATCACTGGGCTACCTGACCGACTTACCGACGACGATGCCTTATGTCACTTTTCTATAAATGTCACTTTCGGCTAGCCAGTTATTAGCTGGATTTTAATGTTTCAGCTGAAGGAAAAAATGCTAGGATCTTGCAAAAAACGCTGTATCACGAACGTTAAGCACTACCGATTTCAGACAATAATTGGAGTCCTTGCGACACTATTCCTCCAAACAATTGTCTTCGATCGGTTTGTGCTTAGCGTTCTCGATACATATACAGTATCGGAAAGTTTTCATCTTGGGTATGGTGGTTTTATGAGAGCGTGAAGAATAGCTTGCTATATGTTGAGAGAGCATTACAATTTTTTCTCTACTCGCTCGAGAAAGGGAATCAACGTGAGCTGTTAACTCGTCGGGCGAGGTAACAGGAGAGGCGCGTCTCTCTTATTTATGTGGTATTATCGTATCATTGCGTTCCTTGTTGCTCGCGTAGATCCCTGTCTATACCTCAGATGAAAAGTTTTCGATACTGTATGCTATTCTGACGATTGCTGCCGTTGATACAATGGTAGGCATGGACGGTTTCGTTCCAGCCAGAGGCGCTATTGTAAGTGGAGGTCCTGAGTATCAAGTAAATACTAGCATATCACTCAAGTTATTCGCTAATATGAAAAAAAAAAACGGTCATCTGAATGTGAGAAGCTCCATAATGGAATCGTAAAAGAAAGGATCAAAAACATTCCACCACAAAGAGCCGTTGATTCTAAGGTTACTTGCTGAAATCGACGTTGAAACATCGGTTTCTAGGTTACCTTGTCCGTATTTTTTATATTTTTTCTGCTCTTCTCAATAAAAGTGGATAAAGGTACTCCACTTTACTGATTTCTAGTTGGAATACCTCCTTTATTTAGTAATGGGTTTGCTTGAAGCAAATAAACTCTCATCAATAATTAAAGGTTAGGTATTTTTTTTATTTTCTAAATCTACTTTAAAACAAAATTATTCTGAGACATGATTATGAATGAAGACTATACGTTCTCAAATTCCTGTAACCACTAACCTACACTTTTTAGAAATACCAGCAGGACCTCCACTGGAAGAAGCGCCCCCTACTTTAAGCTTGCGAGATTACATGCCATTAGTGATTGCATTCGATCGAGAGTTCAGCAATATTGATCTTTCAGTAATTTCCATAAGTAAATGGGTGTCTACTTTAAGAAAGTACTCAATAACTTTTTCTGTTGTGAAATCATCTCTTCTTCAGAATACGGTAGCGGTTTTTATTCGTTATTAGCGGCATTCCCATCAATGAAATTCATTTCAACACCACACGCTATGACTAAATAAAAAATAGATGGATGAGTGTGTATTATAGGAGCACTTCCAGGATGGATATTAAAACATCATTTTAGATTACATCCAAACCTACCATATCGCTGTATCTAATTATCATCATAACTAGAAAATACTGTATTGGGATAACTTTCTACAAAGGAATTTGAACACAGGCAAACGGACGCTGGATGATTTAAAAATTAATCGACCATATTTAAAGAATAAGGTGGTGTTATCGTTTTGATCGGAAGGCCACACATGTTGTGGGTTGTGTTTCACTACTTGGAGCTTCATACGTTATACTCGATGTATATTTTAAATAAGTTGTTTTGTCGAGAGGCGTTCCGAAAAAACAGTTTTTGATGTTCGATTTGTTATCTTGCGTCTTCGGTCCATGAGAATACCACACCTCTGGAGATAAAGCGTTGTGAATGTACAGTATGAGAAATTGCCCTTTCAACATTATAACACATCGGCTGGGTATAAAATAATGATGAATACATCAAACATCGTATTAATCTGTTCAGTTGTACGTTCAAAATTTGTTTGTATAATTTTTTAATCAAAGCAGTGTCTTCTGCATAGAAAAGTACCTACTAACCACTAATTTTTATTGCGGTCGGGATAATTTTGATCAATATACACTGCCCGCTGTAAGCTATGTAACATATGGAAAAAGTTTATCATTCGTCGGGTAAAAAAAGTTGTTGGTGATCGGTTGTCCGACGACCTATAACTCGATTTTGACACATGTCACGTGATCACTGGTATTGTAGCAAATTTTAAAAAATTACTATAAATTGGAAAAACGTGGGGTCAGTTGGCAAGATATCAAAAGAGTCATTGAAAAAAGTATTAACACTTAAATTTCATACACACGAGAGTTTTGAGTCAAAATTTGAAAAATAATAGATAGTTTTCGTCATCAAATTACAAATTTTTCAATACATTCAAGCTATCGAGAGAAAAAAATTGATATTTTTATTGAAATTGGAAATCACTTTGTTGTTGTTATTGGTTTACCGTTAACCAGCTGTAATCCCCCTATACCAACGGCAGCTCTCAAAAGTCGAAACTTATGCGAGCTAAAGATTAACGAGGGTTTTCCTTTTAACATGCGATCCCTAGAACGATTCGGGGAGGATATATGTCTAAACGAGGTCGTGCGTAAGTCACCAATCCAAACCACAACCTCGCCCTGCGTTGCTTGGTTTCAGGCATCGATGACCCGCGCTTACCGTTCGATCTATTCTCTCGGATAGACTTCTAAAAAATAAATGTAAAAAACTTTTTGATAAAAAGCTTATATAAATGCGCTGAAAACGGCAAAGTAAGTAAATCAAATTCATTATTTTATGGAATTTTATATGATATAAAAGCATGTGATGAAAAGTACCTATGTATTTCTTATGAACTAAATTTAAAATTATTTGTATCATATTTATTCAAACTTCAATCATATAAAATTTCGTGACTGAAACTTTTTGTCGTCATGCCTAAGGGTGAGAAAGGTGAACATTTCGCGACAATCGGTATTTTTTTTTCAAGTAAGTTATTTTCCATATTTTCTTCTGTTAGATATATGAATTATTGGATATTTGTTAGCTTATCCATTTGAGATTGAGATTCAGTGTTAATTTTCTCATAGGCAATATTATGTGCCTACTTTGAATGAATTGTGAATCGTTTTTTCCTCCCTAGGTCCCCCCTATAGGAAAGAGACATTTTCTTACTCTGTCATAAATCATCCTTTGGATATAAGAGAGCTATAAGGAATATCTTCTGGATCTTTAAAACTCGGTTTTATATTCTTCAAAAATAGGTTCATTTTTAATGTTTTTCCCTCTATGCATTTCATTTATGTGAATCTCTCTTTTAGTTTTAAAACTTGTTCAATTGCATACGTAGATTTTTTTTTTAGTTTGTGAAATATTTATATGTAACCGGTACTCGTTTAAGTATAACAGTTTATCTGGACTTCGCCGAGGATAATAGCTTGGAGCCGCCATCTTGAGTTCATGAACTTAAATGACCCCAAAAACCCTCCCTTATCATAAAAGCCAACATTCCCTCACTTATCAATTTTGAATTCAAATCGACCATAGTCACAAAACTCGTTCGCCATCTTGGAGACACCATCTTGAATTGACGAATTAAAAAATAATAATAATCTCCAACCCCGAAAATCCCCATATACTAATTTTATAGACTTCTACCATAATCACTAAACTTATCCGGCATCTTGGAGCTGCTATCATGGATTGAATAATTTTGAAACATCATAATTCCAACCCCAAAAAAACAAACCAATTTTGAATAGACCATAATAATCAAACTCGTCCGCTATTTTGGAGCCGCCATTTCGAATTCAGAATAAAAAAAAATCATAATATACAACTCCCCCCACATACCAATTTTGAATAGATCAGATCATAATCACAAAACTCATCTGCCATCTTGGACCCGCTATTTTGAATTCATAAATTTTTAAACAACGATCATAATCTCTAATCCCGAAAAATCCCACATATCAAGTTTAAATATGAACGAAACAAACTCACAGAATTCATCTGCATTTTGGTGCCGCCAAATTTATATTCGTCGTAATTTTCCATGACCGAAACCGTTGAATATTTTCCCGAATTTTCTTTCATGTTTTTGTGTCTAGCTTTCGAGGAGGGGCAGGGGGTAATTTTTTTCAATATATCATTCGATGGTAAGAATTTTTCACTATTTTTAATGGACGTTTCCAATTTTAATTCCTCGAGTTTTCGCCCTTTTTCGAAAAGAATGGCATAAATAATATTTTGGGAGAGATTCGATATTTGGAATTTAAGAGGCAACATCAGCGCGTCATCAGGAAAGTCAAATTTTATCATTGGTCCGCATATGTTGGGTGTATGGGGATATATTTTTCAAAAGCAATAGTGGAGGTAACGAAGTACTTGTCCGTAAAAAAACTACGTAGCTGGGAGCGCCAATAAAGTAGATAGCTTCTAATCGTAGAATCGGTTTTGCGTCAAAACTAATGATTTCATACAATTCGTTTTTCTTCTTCTGACTATAATTTTCTTAAGAATTCGGGAATCTGCCTATTTTTTTCATTTGTCAAACCATAAAAAAAATGTTTTCTTCAAAATCATCAAAACCAAAAATCAGTTAGATTCCCGAATTCTCACAAATTGAATCATTTGTTCCAACAAAACTTTCGCAAAAAAATAAAACTGAATGCTCAAAACCGATTCCCGTTTCATCAAGGATATTGTTTGCTCTTAATAAGTTTTCGTCGATTATGCTTTCTAGAAGCTTGAATATAAAATATATTATCCCTTCAAAAGATTTTTCGTCGGAGCGCAACAATACACGTATATTCGTGATTGTTCCAGTCGCACCAAGTGCCAAAACCAGAATGATTCATTCATCTAAAGAAAAGCTGACGGGACAAATATGCATAGCCAACGTTGAAAATGGACAGCCATAAAATGACAAACTGAACTTATATGAAAACGTGTCATCGGGTCGTGTTGAAGAATGAAAATGCTTCTCAGCGCTTACTTAATTCCACAAAAAAAAAGTGAGAGACAGTCAAAATTATACGATGGCGCCTGACTAAGAATACCCTCTGCGGACTAAGAATACCCTCTGAGTAATAAGAGACCATAGAGATGAATTTCCATCCTTGTCTTGAAGGCAACATAACTTTGTTTGTTCAAAAGCGAGGGCCTCATACATGTTATGTCCGCATTCAATCGGGCAGTTGTTTTATGATCTTTCTTACTACAAATGTAAACAAACTGTCCATAACATTCACCACCTACAAATTGTATGGAAAAAGAAAATTCACGTTAACTTCAAAACAGCTATTTGTTTAGGTATAGGCAGGGCTTCTCTGTGTCTTTTATTAGATAGAATACCCCATGGTAAATTCTGCCCGTGGTAAGATGCTACCAAAAGGAACCATGGATGGTTCTGGTTTCCACCATCCCGCGGTGAAACCACTGGATCCACTATATGTGCTGTAAAATGGATTATTCCACGTTTCAATGTTTGGTTGATAACTTCCGGTCACCTTTTTCCCTTATTGTTACTTTGTATTGTATACTTTCTTACTTTATGGTCCTCAATCAAGCAAAAATCCAAGAAATTACTCATTTCTGAATATTCAACAATAATTAAGTAAGGCTGTTTAACACTTTTCAAATTTTGTCAAAGTTTTATTCTACCTATTTTTTTACGTTTGTAGAAAAAAATTTGTTTGCATCTCGTGCGCGAAATTCTTTGGTAATCTCGACCATTTTTTTCAACTTGGCTGCGCCTCTAACTTCTCGATCACTAAAGTATCATTTCGCACACTAGATACAAAAATAACTATTTTCGTTCACCTCCAAAACCAAATAATCACAGGCAAAACTACTTTCCTTTACTTTACTTTTATCCGAGAAGGTGTTGGGAAATTTTCAATATATTTTTTTTTATTTTCTTTAATGGTTATTACCTCACGTGGACTTGTCATCATATGGTTTTCTTCTAACTGATACATAATCGATCCTATTCCTATTTTTGATGACGGAGCAAAAATGTTGATACGACAAAAAAGACGGAAGCTCTTCAAAACTTATCTTTACCGTTCGAAAGCCAGACTGGAAATCTGCTACATCACAATCTAATTGAGTTTTTTCGAGTGTAGCTGAAGAAAAAGAAAAACAATCAAATTGATGGCAGGCGCCACATGTCTTGATGATGAAGTCAGCGACACGGCTGGGCGGTCCGGTGAAAAAGGTCGCGAATCCGATAACCCTTGAAGAGAATGAAACAACGAAATGTCACCGGAAGCCTATCCCTGTGTCCGCTAATATAACATTTTATGGGTTGGATTGATGCAATAGATCGAATCAATGCGGAATTTAAAGGGTCATTCAACTCCCACATGCGGCTCTGTTACATTGTTTCGATTTCCGTGTCGGATTTTTTGAATAGCCGTGACTATAACCATGTTATCTGTCCGTTTGATAATGAAAACTTTTCCACAATTTTTTTGTGGATGCCTTCATTCACATTATTGCGTGATATACATTTTTCGGAAACTGTCATCAAATGTTGACATTTTCGTTGAAATCTCAGTTAGCGAAGTGGCTCTTTTTTGTCAGTCAGCTGAAAAACTCTTTTTATGTTCTAGAACGCAAATAGCCATTTTTCTGTGACGGGAAAAAGTTTGACATTTTATCTCTGTTGACAGGTACTAAAGTATGATTTTCATGAAATTACTTTTTTCCCCGGGAAAAAAGTGAGTATTTTTTTTTCGGATATATACATTGGTGAAGGTAGATATCTGCTATGATGTGTCTATGAACCGTGTTTGAATATGTGAATAAAATGATTGTTCATGAGAGAAAATGTGAAAGATATCGCGAACCGAAAGGTCTTGAGCCGTAGACATTTGATTTTTTTCACTAGTTAATCGTCGTTTCTCCCGTCAAGAAAAAAAACCGAAAATGTTCTTAATGATATTAAAGCTGCCGCAGAGAGAGTAATTTTGAATGTATTACCGAATAAATCTGAACCAACCATTTTCATATTCGTGCAAATATGAATTGTGAAAATATGACTGCTAGTTTGAGTAAATAAAAAGTTGTCATACTGAAACGAATTTACAAAATAGCTATTTATATAACAAGTTGCAAAATTAGCGTGCTTTTTGCAGCAGACGTGGATATTGGAACACGAGCGTAGATTACACTACGCTGGCTGTGATTCCAAATTTGAATATTGTTTTCAATTCTGAACAACCTCCTTCAATGAAATTTTTAATAATGTCAATAATAAGGGGTATTTTACAGTTAATCCAAATTTTTATTTTTTGTTTCCCCACATACACTCAGATACATCCCTGAGAGGTCTCACCATTGCATACAGCACAAAATAGCGGGATAAAATTTTTGGTGAATCGATCTTTGTCGTTCCCACTGAGCTAAACGGTTTTTCTGTGTACATATGGTGGACAAACTGATTAGAAAAACCCTTCGTAACTTTACGACTTTTCAAAAAGAGGAAAACATTCCGCAATATATTGTTACAGACCTGAAAGTTGATAAAGACTTCTCGAATTGTTCGAGATCGTTCGATGAATTAGATGGAAAAATCTAGAAGCAATGACTTTTGTTCTGGATCAATCGTCGAACATTCTTATTGAATTCTTAATTTTTCTAGAACTCTATTTATATATAAAAGCAATGCATTTGTGAGAGGATACGTATTTTGGTATCAGTTTTGACAGTGACGTGACAAGTATTGTATTACAATGTTGTCAAGTGAAGTTTGAATAATAAAGGCAAGTCCACACTAGTGTACACTTATTTTTGAACCCGAAGACGCAACAATATAGATATCCCAAGCGAACCTCGAGTTATTAGGGGTTTCGACGACATCTTTTAAATCCTCGACATGATATTGTTATACAAAATTTCGCACACTACAACAATTTTCGGCTAATCCCAAAGATAAGACAGAGGAAAAAAAAAGTCATTTTGATGCATTTGAAATTACGAAGTGTAAAATTAGTATGAATGCAGATAAGAGCCCGATTCCATATAGCTCATTTTCGAGTTCATAGTACAATGAAGGTTCCTCTTCATAATTCATCATGTCTATTCGTTGTGTGAACTGTTGATTTGTGAATATTATAATTTTATTACAATGCATTAGTAGGTAATTGATTTCTAAGAACGTGAGTCATCAAATCCAAAACAAGTGGATAGAACAGATAAATTAAAATAATTAAAGAAGATATTCGAAGATGATTTGAGGTAGGTCAGGAAAGGTAGTATAAAAGTTAAATTACAATGAGTTCACATAATTACAATAAACAATTGCAACTGGGTCTTCTTGGAATAACGTTACACATTTATCTGTCAAATGTCATTCAATGTCCGTCGTGGTATTATCCACGGAAGTAGTTGTTTCTTGTCAAATGTTTGCTTCATATTTTCCACAGGTAAATTCTAATAATTAAAGCATACATTTGAGTAGATGATTTGAGGTAGGTCAGTGAAGGTAGTATAAAAGGTAAATCACAATTATTTCAATTGTTCACTCAGGTGAAGAGTAAAATAAAATTGCAATGGATTTATTAACTTACTATAAAAAGTTATAGGTCTTGAAAATGCCAACTTTTTTGGCGGAACTCTCGTCGAACGAAAATTGACGTAGTTTTGGTGTTTTGTGAGTTTATGCGTGATTCAATTTTCAGTAAAAATTTTAGTTGTTGAAGACACTCTAAATAAACTCTTGAATATCAAATATAACATATGGTCGATCTAATATTAAAAGAATGAATACAAAAAAATTGTGTTTCATTTGAAAAACTATAGTGTCCAATATTATAGAAAAAGAGGTGAATGAAACAAAACCACAATCAAATGACCTCAGACATTTCTTTCACTCATTATAAAATATGAACAGGAAAATTGGTATATGTATATTATAAAGTAACGGACCATAAGGTGTATCTTTCTTTCCCAAGGGAAAAGTTTGTTGCATGAGCATTAGGGTGGGCAATAAATTCCCGAAGGTTCATAATACACTTTTGATATGCCCATGCACAATTTGTTTGCATCAACCAGAAGAGCCTAAAAAATGAACTATATGTGAAATGTCCAAAATAATACATAATGTAATATCCAAGTATTTTAAGCATGAGCGCAGCGTAGCGAGTTGATTTTTTAAGGTTATCATGACAGACCAAGACCTAATAGTTGCGTTTGTTTTTCTTCGATTCTAACACTGGTATCGCTATATATTTTAGTCGTTTCATTTGCAACTTTTTTCATTCCAATTGCAGGAGTGACTGGATTATCTGTCATTAATGTAATTTGTGTCTTTTATTTGAAATTTATGTGTCACTCTATTCCTACACCAATCAAACAGTAACCATATAGTGGTGTATTCAAAAAATGACATCATCGTGGTGAAGTTAAAAAAAAAATTCATTAACGGTACAATAGACAATTCATCGGCAAATATCCAACAAAAACAACTACTACTCCCTACGACCGTTGAATTATATCTGCTCTTAACATACCTACATAGTTGAAATAATTTTTCGATTTGTGGGAAACATTCACGTAGGTACCGTTTTTATGGTTCTTGCCACTCATCATCGAAGCCTATTTGAAACAAATTTGAATCGATAGACACTGTCGAGGGTCGAAAAGTCAACGCACTTCTAACGAAATAAAAAAAAAAACGTTGTCGCACTCGACATAAAGAACAGATATATGAAGTCCAAATGTTTAGATTTCCATATTTTCTTAGGTCTTAGGTTATGTTCATAAACTAAAAAAAAAAAAAATATAATTCAGCGAAAAACATATAAATCAGATCAAGATAGTATATTATGTAACAAGTGTTATAAACGATATTTTAGTAAGAGTATTCTGAGCACGAGTGCAGTGAAGCGGAGTGATTGTTCAGAAACGAGTATCTACAGAAGTTTATAAACGCGTTACATACCGCACTTCTTTCCAAACTCTTATTTATTTTAAACAACAAAATGGAACTTGATGATACTTTGAATTGACAGACCAAGACATATCCAGTAGTATGCACTCAAAGAATGAAATCGCCATGGTAATTTTTTTGAAAATTTGGATTTAATACAGACTGTGAATTTACCAAACTCGATCGTTTGGTGAAAATGCGTAAGTTAAATGACATTTCAATTATGTGAATAAATAAATTCTCAACTGATTTCATCAGAAATTTAGTGAATTTTCTTCTTAACTAATCCATTGATAAAAAAACAGGTCTAGGAGAAAGTGGAATTTTTATGATACCTCCTGAACATTTTTTCGGTAGTTTTATAACCCAAAATGAAATGTTCTATTCGGAGCATCGAAGTCCAAGGTGAACCTAACCAATTTTAAATATAGACGAAATGAGTGGGTGGACCAGTTCTTGATGAGTTGTGGTGTTGGTGGTTATCATATTTCAGACATTAATTGAGTTTTGACATATTTTATTAGCAGTTGCCGATGCAAATATCGCTTTGATTAATGGGTATGCACGCCGAAAGCTATGATACGGAGCAAAATGTGATATATCGTCTTATTAAGTGGTGGTATTTTTATTCTTTGAATATAGTTATCACAAAACGTTTCTTGGGAAATATTACTATTACGATTCTGATCGTGGATATACAAACACACAAACATTTGTTCAATATTAAGTCCAATTAAGTATCCATCAGCGTTTACCGAATTCTCTGAGGACTATATCGTTATCATCTTCAACGTTTCCTACCACAGAGTACTCAAGTTACGACATAAATTTGGTTTAAATAATCCATTTTCACGAAAAATTATAATCACGATTCGCGGTCCAACTAAATGGCGGAGTAAAAAAATATGTTCGTCTGCTATCAATAATGATTCGGTACCGTAACTCTTAGATCAGCCGTGAGAAAGAAAGACGGAAGAAGAAAAGGTTATATTTATACTTCACTATGGATGATGGACATATAAAGTCAACAGTGAAAAAATGTATTCTACTGTATCTTTTTTCATATATCTAAACAATTTTTTCAATCTTTGGAATGTTGACTGAAGTTAAATATTTGTTTCACCAAAAAAGTACCATTTTTTTTATAAACGAGCTCTTGAATTTTGTAGAAATATTGCAAAATTTGTGAATGTTCGATTCGTGAAGTTCTGAGGATCTTGATGGTAATTCCAAAAGTTCTACTCGTGTCTAGCGAGTGGCCCATTGGGAGAAAAGGAAGACATTTGTGATAATTGATTCGACCTGAGAGGATTCGGGGGCTTTCAAAAAAGTTATCGTGCATCGGGTTTCTGCCATCGCGCTATAACAAGCGGTACCTAAAGCTCCTCTCTCTTATCTCTCTCTCTTATTCTTCCTCTCTCTCCTCTTCTTTCTCTCTCTACTCTTCTTTCTCTCTCTCTCTCCTCTTCTTTCTCTCTCTCTTTCTCCTTCTCTATCTCTCTCTCTTTATCAAAAACGATCTTCATTCAATTGAAGGAAATTGCATGGCGCCTATTCAGTTTCTTTAAAAGGACTAGAAAGACGAAGAGCAGCCGTTTGCAAAATAACTTGAATAGTTGAAAAAAGGGTAGACACGAACAAGTCAATGTTTCAAAGCAAGAAAACGGATAAACGGGTTACCTTGCTTACTTACTTACTTTTCGGTACCGTGTGATCCCTTCCTCTCCTCGGAGTTTTTATCCTTGTCTGCTCTATCCTGGCGGTCGATCTTTGTTCCATGTCTATCCCCCCTACTGTTTATCATTTGCGTATTGGCTATTAGCTGTCCAGGTTGAAATCAATGACGATCTAAGGTTGGAATCTATGTACATAGTACGAGATATGTTTCAAGGCAATTATAGATAGACTTACAGAGAAAAAAATGTACACTGTAGGTAAGAATAGTAGTCTTGACTGAAAGCTAAGATAGATTTATATATCCGCAAAGAGAACTATACTCAATTCAAAATACTTGTTATTCTCATATCTGTGCATTCTCTTTACTCATAATGAAAAACTAATAAACTTTACAATAGTATAGTAAGAATAATTTCAAAATCTAGCAAAACTTGAGAAATTGAGAATAAGCCGAATTGAAATAAAAATAGAATTGAATAGGAAATTGAAAAAACTTACAGTCTAACTCCACCAAAAACCACCAGAATTGTCTCTCAGCAAATGTTTTCTTATTTTCCGAGGAAATAAGAAATACTTTCTATAAGTATATGAACAACTCATTTCAAATACTATTTTCACTCCAGATAAGGATAAATCTGATTGAACTAACTCTATAACTATTTGAAACGGAATGGTGTTTCCACTCCACTGGAAGCTAAGGAAACTTCCAATAAATTTACGATAAGAAGAGACTGACGTCATGTTTGGTATAATTTGATATATCCGACATAACTACGTTGAAATTCCCAATGAAATGCGTTCAATAACGATGAATTTGGTCAAATTTTATATCATTGGAAATTTTAACGTAGTTATGTGGGATATATAAAATTATACCAAACATGACGTCAGTCTCTTCTTAAGGTAAATATTATTTAAGTAAAGGTAGTTATTTTGGAAAGGAGTGAACTCCAGGGCAAAAATAAGTATACCTAAATTAGGGATGAGATGAATTTCATCGAAACTTTTCAAGAACGTTTGAAATAATTTGTATTTGCTTCAATTACAGCTACATTCCATCCAAGTATGTGTAACAATATAGTTATATTCGTTAAAATTAAAATATCTTTTCTCAATGGAAAACAAATATATCCTTGTTGATTTCTGGGTTTGCCGTGGTCTTCTTTGGTTGAAATCTCTACACGTTTCAACTGCAACTGCGGCAGTCATCTTCAGTGGCGTGGTCGAAGTACTTCTCCAGACGTATCAACATCAGTTTCTCGCACTCCTGAAAATGTCCCATTTCATCAATTCACATACAAGCACTAATTTAAATGACATCTTATATAATTTAAAAACCCACTCACCCACTGAGTAATTTTCCTTTCTGAGTTTTTTCAAAATATTGTCTGAAATAGGGTCTTCGTTGCCCAGTTCAGGTTTTTTTCAAAATCGTATTGAAGAATGTATCCCAATTTGTAAACAGCATTGATTCTTTGCCCGAATGCATCTATTCAAAGTCAGTTTCAATCTGAATGATAAAATATTTATTTTATTTTTGTTGTATTCAATAAAAATATTTAGAAAAACTTAGCCAGAATCAATATAATGTTTGAGTTATCGTATATAGGTACGAGACTGAATTGAAGTTTGGCCAAGTTTACAGACAAAAATTATTTTTTAATTCTTATTCAATTTTAAAAAATCAGAAGAAAAAGTTGGTTTTGTGTCAAAAATCTTATTAACGAGGCTCTGTTCAATTTATACCAAAAAATACACCCTGGGGATCTTCCAATATGGGCTAACAAGCTATCAATTCGAATAATGGCGAATTTTTAGCACCCATCCCGATATTTATGCGTTAATTTCAATAATTTATACCTGTACCAAACATAATTGATTCAGTCTAATACCATTATGGTTTATATTCTTTCTCGCAATTACAGAGATGTTAATTGATTAACTTACCGTTGAATACCGGAATCAATTCTTCTTATGTCCATTGTCGCAGAAATTCCTCAATATAATAAAAAAACACAAATGATAGTTACAAAACAAAACCACAACCAAATATTCGTTGATTCACTCAAAAACATGGCCATTGCGTACTGCCAAGACAATCGGCGAACTTCGATCGACGCGAGACACGAGATCAACCCCACTTAGTCGACAATTGTATTGTTAAGACTCCAAGTAAGTATAAAATACTTCAAATTGGAATAGCCTAGTCTTGGCTAAAACTGTGTCTAGTATTCAACTAAGTTTTCATTGATTTCAACCATAATGATAGAAATTCTCAGTAAAATTATTGAAACTATTCGATCAAGAGGATGTTTCTACAATTGAGAATGAATATTCTTGTTCATGAAATGAATTTGTTTTGATTCAATGATAAATTTAGAGCTATGATTAATTATAACAAATTTTGACGTAAGTTTTGCATTTCCTCAAAAGAATAATTAATATTTAAATAAACATTATATCCTCACATGTATTCTTGTTGGATTTAGAGTAAAAAATATCCAGTGAAATTGATCGTAATCTTAGCACTCAAGGATATCTCTCTTTTCAGAATGATATTAGAATTTTCTTCTTTCAAAACAAATTCTTTCAGTTCAAATATACTACAATTTATTTTTAGAATATTTTTTCAAGATTATCGTTATACTTAAATGTAAACCAGCATTTTTTTCTGTGTATTTAGTCGATGGTTGACAGGTACTTTTTTTATTTCACACTTCAGAAACTTGCGTGGTATAGTAGCAGTAACATTGTAACAATTCTCATGCCCGTTTTCAACAAAACTGAATTACCGAATAAAAGGGGTCGCTAAACTCAGTTCCGTTACACAATTTCTCTTCTCATTTCCGTATTTTTCAGAGTTCATAACCGATTAAGTAAGTGCACCACACAACGAAATGCCGCATGAGTCGTAAAAAACCGTCGTTTCATCTTTTAATAGCTCATTCACAAAGGGCGAATTGTTTTGTACTCTATTTTAATTTCCTCAATGAGTCGGTATTGTATATGCAGAATGTTTGTAAGAACGCAGTCGGTATTCGGATGTAGTGAATAATAATAATTGTTCTATTGTTGTCGATCGTGGATTGACTCAACATTTTCATAACCTTGATTTTCCTGTAACATGATATCACAAAATTGTTTTTGCCATGAAGTTTCAATTAATCACAACATTAAGGAGTGCTAACGGTTTCTTTTGATTCGATTGTACTTGAGGTAGGCATTATTTGAGAACGTGCAACTAACCCTCTTCCCAATTTTGGTGCGACTCGTCAAAGCCCCACGTAAAAATTTTGATTAACTATAATCTCCCTAGCGCTTCATTCATTACTGGAAATTAAGTAATAATATACTATTACTATAACTTACTCAAACATGAGCATTTAATGGAGCTTATTGAATTGTGCTCTCCTCCGTATTCGCAATTGAATAAAGAAAAAGTAGGAGTAGTGTTAGAATTTAGAGCACATTTAAATTCTGTAGCGAAATATATCTACATGGTTGTTGGAATAATAGTGTTTGTTTATTCGAAATAAATACACGTTAGTCTTTTTTCTTTCTTTTTTGTACTTACAAATCGAAAATTTTAGACAAATGAAAAACGCTGAAAAATTATGTTTTGTGTGTCTAATTACATGACTAACGTCAAAACATTGTTCTACATTCAGTATTCTACAACCCTTATTCCCAAGTTGTGGACTCTTTAGTGAGGATTACAAATAATAGCAAACACTACAATGGCATTAACTAAATATGGTGCAGATTCTTTGAGGAATGAAAACATTTCTTCAAGTTGTGAATTGGCTCCTACGAATGCAGTATCATTGTCAGAATAAAAATGACTATGTTAACCTCTCCTAGCAACAGAACAGAACTACGTCAATGTGGCCTTCGTTGACATACATATAAATAAACATATGTAAGCCTTAATTAATTTTGATCCCCTTAATTTTCGATTTTTTATTAAAATAGGACCTACATCTGCATAGTCAATGCCAACGTTAGTGGAAGGAAAATTCTGAGTAACACGAAAGTCTGGCATATCACCCATCACATATTTTTCTGAAACTGGGTTTACCTTAAAGACCTTACATGGTTTTTCCATGGTAGGGCACTGATGATGGTAATACCGAGCATTGAAATGGAAGATTTCATTAGTATGAATATTCCTGACCACTGTGAGATCGGCCTTTCTAGAGAAAGGACATGTTTAAGTTTCTTCATTCACATTGAATTATAACAAGTTATTGGTTTCAAATCTAGAATTTTTGCCAAGTACGTAATTATTTCGTTCACGATATTTCCACGTTCTTTTTGGCTTTTATTGGCTGATATTAAGCTTCGGAAGGAAAAGTGTTATGAAGGGTACTATATCCGCAAAGCTGTGCACTGGATATGGGGTAGCTCCCAACAAATCATTGATATGGAAAAGAAACTAGCAACTTTTTTCCCTCTTCGGGAACTGGTTGTACTCTTGCAATTTTCCAGTTGGACGGAAATATCCCCAAATCATAAGAGAGGTTGAATAATCTGCAGAGAACTGGTGTTAGTGTTAGTCTGGCGGTTCGTTGGTGGAAAATAATCTTAGACGTAGGACTGTCAATGGAAATTATGTTCTTGAGATGTTTTCCCATTAAATGGAGCCTAGAATTTTCAGCAAACATGGCTAAATATTGTTGAGTACCGTAGCATAACATTTTAAATCTTCACATTTGTGATTCTGCATTGTTGAGTATCATGACACACAAATACGAAAGTCGTCAATTGCACACCTAGTTGTGACAGAAAATGCTCAGATAGATGATAATGAAGTAGTCTTCATTTGCTATATATTTATGTTTAATACCCAATATCTGAACTTTATCATTAAAAGGTTATTGCTTAATGCCATCCTGATCCTCATTAGGTAGGAGGACGCCAAACTGTGATCAGTTCTCATAACCAAAAATCAAATTTCAACTCGTTCACCCGATCTGATGGTATCTCATATCCGAACGTATTGGTTTCGTGCACAATTGACAGACCCTGGAGGTAAAACAAACTCAATCGTAGAAAGGGAAGAAGAAATAACCTCACTTTTCCATTTTGTTCCGTTTGCTGTACTCCTATTCTTAAATAATTTGTGAAAATTCGTGATTTTTTACTCAAAAAGTGATTGCGTTTCTACTAAGAGACTCTAAAGGACGTTTCAATATAAATAAAGCGAAAAAGTGGGGTTAGGTGGGTTGTAAGATATCCTAGGTTAGGTTGTTTTACCTCCAGGGTCTGTCACTTGTGCACGAAACCAATAGAGTCGCTGTTACGGCATTTTCGATTCATAGAGGGAACAGTGGCACAGACAGCAGACTTAAAAATCTCAGTTCACCTTCATTATCAGCATTTTTATAATTATCAATTGAGAACTGATATCTAGATGAAATAGCTTTCTTCACGATGTGATGATTTTATACTAATCCGTAGGTAAGCGGGATATTCCGAGGTTCTTTAATATTAATAACTAATGCCTTTTTATTTTAAATAATTTGCAACCATTTTTTTGACATTTTGAATTTGACGAAAACAATGAAATTGAATTTAGTCAGAGAGGGCTTTATTGAATGAACTGTTCTTCCACTTGACCCTCAACATGTCTGCATGTATCTATTAGTAGTATATACATATTTATAACTGATCTCAAATTGACAAAAAAAATCAGCTTATTTAAATTCAAATAATAAATTCTTTTTCTGTCGATATTTTTCATTTTATATCATAATCCTGTCTTAACAAAATACAGATTCTTGTTGCAGTATTTAAACACTAATATCTGCAATCCCGTAAAAAATATGGAAAAAACAAAATAAGTAAGTAAATATTTGACAAAATCTCAATACTGAAAATGGTAACATGAACCACAACGTGATATAAAAAAAAATTGAAAGGAGTAAAATTTAGGTTTTTTTCGGCAACTTAGTAGAAAAGTCTCGAAAAATTATTGACTTTTTCACTCAAGCTACTTTTCCATTCACTATTTTCAGGGAGGTGGCTTTCGGAACCTAATTGATGATTTCAACCCACTGGTACTGGTAAAAACATCAAGTATGATCACTTGGAAGTTGCCAACGCCAGTTTTTTCATTTTCAACTTCCTTTCTCTCCTTTATCTCAAAATTGCTCCGTTTCAACTAGGTTTTCCTAGTCAGTTATGATCGTAACTAATTTATCTAGATAGCAAAACCAATGCCCAAACAAATCGTCCTCGTAGGTCTTTTCAATAAATCAACACTCATTTAATTGAATTAAAGGATTCCTTAATGTTTCTCATAGTTGGAGAGGCGGGAAATAAGACAGCTAATAAAGATATATCAATTCGATGATATATTGGATTCCTCCCACTTCAGTATATAATTACAAGTTACTGATTATCAATTATTAATGACCACACGTCTTTAGGGTATTTGCCAGAGATATATCGATGACATTTCAAAATAGTTTTCTATGGGAATAGGGTCTGCTAATTTAGATGGAAGAAACGTATTTGTTTCAAATTAATCAATGGAAATGGAATGGAAATCAGTATTAGAGATATACTTCAATTCAGTTTTATCATTAAATTGGAAAAGAAGAATAATAATGCTTTTCCAATAATTTGTTCAATTTCATAGGAGCCTGGCTAGAGAAATATACAGGTCATCCACGATGGGCTTCTACTAGAAATATTTGGAGAATCAAACAGAATTAAGACTTTTTGTGAGTTTAGGTTTTTGATTGATATCATTCCAAATACATAGTTGCCAATTTTCAGTCAATTTCTGATATACTAGAAGCAAATACGAACTTTTTTTCTATTACTAAAAACGACCAAAACCACAAAAGCATATCATTTCCAAAAGTTTTCGGATTTTTTCGAATAAATATTTCTAATTTGTAAATAATGCCCTGTACCTAAAACACACCCTCACCAAAAGAATTTTAAAATAAATGGGACGGGTATATAAGGTGATGTCATTCCATCTGGGAAGCTTTTGGCATGAAACTAGTAATTATGACAGAATTGAAAATTAACAATAAATATTTTTGAAACCTCAAAGAATTCTTTGAGTATGTAACTCTTATAAACAGTATTTAAATGTAACTCGATATCAAAGTACTCTTGCCTGCATAAATTATTTCTTGATGAACAAGTTTGTATACTTTCACATGTTTTTGGTGTATACGCCATTTTTCAGGATGTGACAGATTGTGATGAAAGGTATTATAAAACACCCAACAAGATTGCCCCACCTCACACCAACTGATTTTTTAATAAAATTCATGAAATCCTCAATTTGTTGGTTGAGAGAATAATAACATGAATATGAATATAATTTCCAAGAATTAAATGAATGTTTTCTCCGATTAATGACGTACTTTTTATCCCCAAATAGATATTTTATTTTTCGTATGTTTAAATTATAGTTATTTTTGAATGAATATAGATGGAACACATCAACTATAAATTTTTTCCAGAGAAATCGTATTTCACTCTCTTCTGGAATGAAACAAATAAACATTATGTTGGAGCAACACGCCTACGAGATATGAGAATGGATATTTGCGTTAACAGAATACTCCTTGCAATATGTTTTCAAACTGGATTATTGCTGATGTGACATTCATCCATATTAATATCTTCTCTATCCGATCTTACTTAGGATAATAATGTTGTAAGGGCTGTTTAACTTTTTTACATGTTGTAATATCCGCACACGCTGCTCTTACTCACCCTCTTTCTCACTCACATTCAAGAATAAATTGTGTTAGATTGCCCATCTACAAGTAGATATCACTTCCAGATACTCAGTTTCCAGGAAGAATTGAAGAATATTATAAGGATCTGGAATAGGATATTTGCAAAAATTGGCCAATTAGCTGCTAATTCTGTTAATATATTATATATATTAAAAGGTAAGGGCTGCGTTTTCCCTAGCTCGCACAAGTCTCTCAAGGACTCCTGAGGGTTGCTCTTAAGGGGGGAGCCGGTTGATGGAAATACCAATAACAAAAAAATAATAATTAGTGTGAGAATTCATGATATAAAATGTTTTAAACTTTTCAGGCGAAAATATAGATCATAGATTCTTACATTGAATGTACCAGATTCCCAATGGCAAGAAAAAAGTTGAAGTTTTTTTAGTGTAAAATTGAAGAATGGCATTTTTTGATTCGTATTTGTTTTGAACAGTAAATTCGATAAAGAACATATACATGGTGAACTATGACCGATTAACGAAAATAAAATGGGAACCACCTGTGAAATTTTAAAGGAATCCGTGATCGTTTGAATATTATTTTTGTTTGCCAACTTCCAAAGACGCGCCACTGAATGAAACACCCATATTTTGACTGTCCGCTCAGGTACGATTTCTCGATGTTCAATGTCTGTAGTTCTACGTAAATTTACAAATGAACATGTACTTTTGTTAATTGATCATTCAAACGGCATTGACGGCTATATCAACTCTCAACGGTAGTAATGTGTTCTGCAAAACTCATGCATTCTCTTACTTTCAATTGGAATCATACTAAAATTTCATATCAAATCACCGGCTTCATTACCATGTTTGATTAAGGAACGGAGGAACTGATTCTGGCTTTCCACGTGTCTTCATCCAGAGGCGGTATTTTTCTTTGCAAACAGAAGGAATTTTTTCCCAATTTCCAATTTTCACTTAGTTTTCCACTTCTCTTGGATGGGAGAGAAAACTTTTCAATTTTCTGTGGATGGTCGTAGTTCCCCTGTAGAAAGATCTTCGACATATGTATAATTTATCATCCTCATCTTTATTTTGAGATTATCAAGGGGATGGCTGGGTCGAAAAGGGGGTTGATTTGCAAAATTGCAAATGAATCATGCATGCATACTTCTTGCAGAAGTGAAAAATGTCCTATATAAAGACTCACTTACCAAGGTAGAAATATTACTTTGAGAGAATTGGTTACTGCATCCATAAGACAAATATATGAATATTTTTCAATTCTTTTACTACTCAATAATCTTCAGTAGGAAGCATTTATGTTCATTCAACTCAACCAACCATTATCTTATAAAATGTCATTATAAATGATTAGTTAAGTGCATTTCCTCATACCCAAGAACAATTTGAATATACACTCACTCTCGTAATCATTTTAACTTACAAACGATTTCTGTCTTGTTTACAGTTTATAAATGGTGAGTTAACTTGATTATAGCTTATCAAATCTAGCTCTGAACGTGAAATCGCCACGCCCACCGATGCGCGGTAGCAAAAGGGCTCCGACACTCAGGAATTTCTCTTGGGGGGGGGGGGGCTCATAGAAGCCAATGAAAATAGTGAAATATATGAATTAGGGTTTAATTCTGGGAAAATGAAAAACAATGATAAACAAAATAATACATTTGTAATTTCTATTAAAACAATCATTCTGAAGGTACAAACATTTTGTGCAAAATCAACATTCTTAAAAATCAAGTTTCCTTCTTTTAGAAGTCATATTATCTTATATTTCCTCAGGAGACACCAATATATCTTTATGAATAAAAAGTAATGGCAGACCATTCAGCCGGTTTTGCGCAGTAGTACTTCTTAAGTAAAAATATATTTTTCTGACACTTTGTCTTGGGGGGGCTCGAGCCCCAAAGCCCACCCCCTGGGTGCGCCAGTGGGCTCCGGTACGGTACGTTAAACAAGTATGAGTTAAGTACAACTGGTCAGTTATATTGTATCTGTCGCATGGCGGTCGAGTTATATTTTGATTACTGAATGTACAATATTATCTCCTGGGGAAATATCCCACATATATTTCATACATTTTATTCCTTAAATAGGTCAATATTTTGTACAATCATGTATATTTCAATAAGGCAGCTGGGGTGATCTATGGGACCTACTTACAAGGGATTTTCCTGTATCACTAAAATGTTTTCAGTAAACAATGTTAACGAGCAACCTTTCCGAATAGACTATAGTTATTTATGCAACAAGTGCAAAAAGTAAGTGTTTATTACAATTTTTTCACGAGTTGCATACAACATTTTTTCTACGTTCATGCAAAAAGCAAAAAATGATTTATTAAGGTACGGCACTAGTTGTTGAAAAATGAAAAGTGCAACTTAAATAATTGATTATTACTATCGATTTGCATTGAAACAGATCACTATCATCTATTTTCCATTAATAATACTTTTAAAACTTTCAATTCTGTAATTATCAGAAATAATTTTTGACTGACCTTTCTATAACCACAGTTGCATTTTAAAAATCAAAATCATAGTAGCCGTGAGCGCGTATGTTATCACGAGGTGTGGTCAGTTTGCTTTATTCAGGTAGACGGTTTAGAACAAAGTGGATCAGTTTCGATTATGGAGTTTTTCTCGGGAAGGCATTGGTTTATCTGGTTTAGCTGCTAACAATAATACCAAATAATATAAAATATGTAACTGTTTTAAACGTATTGACATTCTCACAGAATATCTGCTAAATATGTAGTGGGTTTGAACATTTAGGTTTGTCATGATGACAGCACGTTGAAGTTGAATGACAGATGAGTGCAATAAAAACTTTATTACACTAGTGCAATAAATATAGTTCAATAAAGTTTTGCTTTTTGCATTTATGTAGAAAAATAAAATTTGTCTGGAACTTGTCTATATTTATTTATTTATTTATTGCAAAACCAGAGTATAGGCATAGCTTGTAAACTCTTCTTTGAAGAAGTACATAATGTACAGTACATAGTGTGGTGGTTATAAGGAGTAATACGTTACAATTTACATCTGAAACAATACTAGATTGAAAGAATAAAATAAATCTAGACAGTTCTTGAATGCATTCACTGACGGAGAATCAACCACATGTGTGGGTAATTTGTTCAATAGTTCAAAAGACCTATTGAAGAGTGTATATTGTCTGAGGCATTTGAGGAACGCTTCCTATTTGGAGTGTGAATCGGTGTCCTCGAAGGTGATCATCCTTCCGAGTTTCGTACAACGAAGAAGAAGAAGAGATGTAATGAGGCAAGTTCGTTGTATTTCGATGACAGAGAGCATAGATTGATTGGTATAGAGAATCGAGTGGTTATTCACTCAAGGCCGTTTGAGGTTTTTTGAATTAATTTTGAGAATTCGTTTGGACAATTTTGGGAATTCGATTCACGTATCTAATAGTTAGGTCAGGTTCACCACTGTCGGATCTTCGGGTTAACTCCGCGCGAAGATCTTGAAGGTATTTGGTTTGGGATGGCCTTAAATCAGCTCTGATGTTGACACGAGGAAATGCAGATTTTCCTTTCAGTTTGTTTTTTAGTATACCAAAAGCGATTTTGCTATCAGAGAATCCAACTTTAAGGGGTCTTGTATGATGTTAATAATAATGAATAGGCTCATTTGTCGTAAAAACTCTGAACAGATTTATTTGAGGAGCATATCCCGGAACATATCCAGTTACTAGAGACTTTCTATTTTTATGAGTTAATGTTATTGTATCTTTTTCCACTTCCGGGACTAAAGTACCAACAGGGACTAAAGTGTATCTTTTAGTCCCTTGAGAGATAAAGTTGCATTTCAAATCCCTAGGGACATAAAGTAAAAATCAAACACTACCACTACACTATTAATAACTAGGACAAAAATTAGGAAATATTCCATTACAAATCTTTATTGATTGAATTAACATTGTATGTGATATTACCATTATTACAATTGATGAAACTAAATGGGCGATTATTTGTATTTGATAAGTGAATGTTCTAGACGTATCGGTTAATGTCAACATTAACAAGTTTGTTGACACGGTTGCTATGACGTTAACCTACCGAGTAATCTAAGTACCATGTTTATATAACTCATCAAAATAATTAGTTGTATTATTATTGAAATTTATAATACTGGAAATTGCAAAAAATAGCGTATATGCCGCAGGACTAAAGTGATATTTTATCCCTTACGTGATTATGGGCCTTCGTTCTCTACGAGCCCTCAGGCAATAAACATCACGTGCAGGATTAAAACATTCACTTTAGTCCCTTGCTATATAATATACTATGTATGTATGTATGTTTGCATCAGAATCTTTGAACGTGATTTTCAACCATCTCCATGCAAAACAATTCGGCAGCTCCAAGATGGCGGACGAGATTTGTGAAATTGTCCTGTTTGATTCAAAATTGGTATCTAAGGGTTTTCGGGGTTAGAAATTATGATTTTTTTTGTCAAAATTAATAAATTCAAGATGGCAGCTCCAATATGGCGGACGAGATTTGTGATTATGGTCAGATTCGATTCAAACTTGGTATGTGCGGATTTTTCAGGTTTTATATTTCGTATTTTTTGTCAAAATTCATAAATTGAAGATGATGGGCGATATTTATCATTATGGTCCGATTCGATTCAAAATTAGTTAGTGGGTGAAGGTTTTCGGGGTCAGAGATCATGAATTTATTGTCCAAATTCATGAATTCAAGATGTCGACCCCAGATGGAGAACGAGTTTTGTGTCTGTGATCAGAAGATCGATTCAAAGTTGGTTAGTGGGGATTATCGGGTTCAGAGATTTCGATTTTTTATTCAAAAAATAAAATAATAATTTAAGAAACTAAAGAACACTAAAAAGTAAAAAATAATTGAATGTAACTACTCAAATGTAAAATAGTGTGGGGTGCTTAAAACAAGGTTCTCTTAAGCTCTTGAACCCTCAGTATTGTTAAATGAAAATAAAAAATATGGGAATAAAGATGGAATGCACCCACGCTCCCACACATAAAGGGGTGCTGGAAATCGCCTTGCGAACTACAATATTCCGACTGTGCGAAACAATTACTGTGAACTAGGGATGAACCGGGTGGTGATTTTTACAATGCCAGGTACGGAGTTTGATCTAAAATTCACAAACCGGGTACCGGGTACGGCTAGGCCGAGTAACAAGTACCGAGTACCGGGTAGACACAACTGAAAATCACTTGTGAGGGATGCATTATTATTACTTATCCGTAATTACTATTTACTAGTAATTGATAGAAGGAAAGTTTTTATCTTAATTTTTATTGTTATATTCACTTACATGTTGATTTTCTTTTCTTTTTTGTAATCATTGTTAATTTTTTTAATATGTTTGAATTTGAAAACATACAAAAAATACTATTATTCATTTCATGTGTGTACCCGGACTACTCGGCCGGGTATGAATGGTGCCCGGTCTAGTCTGCCGGGTAAAAATGGTACCCGGTGATAGTTTTTCGTTTATATGGCCGAGTACCCGACATACCGGGTACTGACCGGGTACCCGGTGCATCCCTACTCTGAACGTCAAAAAGCATTTAGCAGTGCGAGTTGGCAGATTATTCTAGATGATCTCCTGCCTGTCCGATGGAGAAGTTAGCCGGGATACAGATAATGCTTTAAACATGCCTAAAATGAATAGCGGGGTGCCTCAGAGATCTGTTCTAAGCCGAATATCCTATTGTGGCAATTATTCTGACTTTTCCAAACCGAACAGCGACCGACAGCTCGTCCTCTGGCGGCACTGGGTCGTGGTTCAAATAAATAAAAATCAGAAGCTTTCATTGTTTTGATGAAAGCCTTGAGCGCCACTGAATTTCAGATCGCATGGAATCCAAATACCTTTGAATTAGTTCAGACAGAGCATTATGAAATAAGAAGAAAGAAGAAATTCGCGATCATGTTTTATTGCTAAAAATGAATAATATGGATGATTATATATTTTCTGGGATTGTTGTTCTGTTTCATAATAAGGATATTTTTTAAATCTCAAGCTGTGAGAATATCCTAAAGTATCCCATCTTATATCCTAGAAAGATCCACGTCCTAGTGGCCGAGTTTTCGGAAACTTCACTTGGGTGTCTTTAGGGTAAGATCTAGAACCTTCCGTGAAGAATCGAGCAATTTCCATAAGCTTCTAACATTCTAAACATTCGAGATATTTTCAAACTAAAATTCTATGATTTCCTCAAATTTTCCATAAGCTTCAAGAACACGTTTGAGATTCTTATCTTATACTCTTGATCTCCTGATCTATCACCATTAGACTTTTCTTTATGGGGACATTTAATAATAATAATAATAATAATTTTTATTCAGCACAATATACAATTCCTAGTTTGGTAATACATTAAAGATTGGCTGAAAAGGCGAAGTTCATCTGTTGCAAGTAATGCACAAGATGGTCTTCCACTTAACCTTCGAAAGCAGATTACAAAACATATAATATATACATATATATGCATATATATACACATATACACACATATACACACATACATAAATAATAATTGAAAAAATAATTTTTTCTCACTGATTTGAAATGCAAAGTTTGTATCACACAGCCCTCTTGCTAATTTAGGCAAAAAAATTTAAGTTGAGTGTCGTATAGTAACTCCAGAAATGTTGAAATGTCGAAAATCGCTCATACTTCTGAATGGAACTGGATGGTTCACATTTCGAACCTTCCATATGATGATAATCTTTCAGGTAATGAAAAATAATATTTTGATAACAAAAAACCCTATCGATTCTGAATTGCATTAGACTGATGTATTTGTGAAAATTCTGAAGCTGTGGTGTGCTGAGGATGAAGGGGTTGACAGCATAGTGATGACGTGTTTCGTGATGGAAGAGTTCACCCTCAGAATAAAATTCGACAGGTCTGAGCGATTTTCAATTTTTTCTTCGACTTCGTATATAAGAAGGTGACAAGTTTTAGCTGGGACATACTGTTAATATGATTGAACTAAGAAGATGAAAATAATAGGCATTAACCATATAAAATTAAAAAAAATATTGATAATTTGAATATTTTCGTGAAAGCTTAAGGCGTGGAAATTTTCAAAACTTTTTTGTTTTAATACACTAACTAATATTTTTTTCTTTTCAGTTCCATAGTTTTTAAATAAAAACTTGTTTTCAAAAAGTTTTTTTACATTTATAATTGGTTGTCATTCAAAAACTCCATTTTGTTAATTTTCTCCCCTTTGATTCAAAGAATGAACAAATTATTACTCCGTTCAAATACAAATAGTTCATACGGTTCATGTCGTAAGCCACATAGCCTGGCAGAACGTCATTACTCACACAATATTGATATTCACTTTCAGTTTGGAGCTTCACGAACAAACGATTGTTAGTCATCAGATCGAAATGGAAGTCATCACGGCGTTCTTAACACGCTTCAATTGAATGAACTGGCGCCAAACATAACATTACAACAAACTATGTGTGCAAGAATGCTTTGCAAACTTGCAAACATAACGTAACCGACTTGAATAGCATAGATTAAAGAGGTTTTCAGTTCATTATGGAGCAAAACGGTTCATTCTATAAGTTAAATTAAATCGCAAGCTTTATAGCCTATGCGCTTAGTGTTGAACGAGTAGTATTCATAATAGAATGAGAAAAACGTGGAAATCTCTTATTTATAGACTACTAGCGGTCCGAGCTGACGTTGTCCTGTTTGCCGACTAAGCCATTGTCGATTTTATGGCGAAGGCGATGGCAGATTCAACTCATAAATAAAAATGTATCAAAAAAACTTGTAGTGGACCGAATTGTGACTTCAAACCATTTCCGAATCCACTTGAACACACACAAATAATTTGTTCAAAATCGATCCAGCCGTTTAGGAAAAATTCACTGACAAGTTCTAAACTTAATATTCAGTATATAATAGGAAAATCTTTCAAAAACTATTTTCTTAAAAGCTTGATGCTTTATATCAAGTGTAAAATTATTTCACGGCTCAAGCTTTTTAAAAAAAAATTTAAATTTTTGAAGTTCTTTGCTTCCATGCACTAAATGCACTAAATGCACTAAATATAATTTTTTACTTTAGAGTTCAATAGATTATTACGAAACTCTGGAAGGGACAACCAAAATAGAAATTGAACTTTTGAGATATTACTAAGAATTTTGTAGAAAAATTCCGAGTTGTAACAAGAAATTTTAAAATTCCGAGTTATAATTCGGAATTTTGAAGTTCCGAGATAAAACACGGAATTTCAAAATTCCGAGATTTAACTCTGAATTTTGAGAGTAAAATTTCGAGTTGTAACATGGAATTTTAAAATTCTCAGTTATAATTCGGAATTTTAAGAAGAATGAATTTTTTTTTATTTTGGGGGTCCCTTCCAGAGCTTCGTAGATTATAAATAGAAACTAATGGGCACACACAGGCCAAACTACGACAATTATTCGACTGACCGAGATTTCCACGTTCCCAACCGCAAATTTTTGTATCTAGAATGCGAAATGATACTTTTGCGTTCGAGAATGGAAATTATTGCTGAAGCTCAGCAAAATAATTTCCATTCTCGAACGCAAAGTATTTCGCATTCGAGATGCAAACAATATTTGTTTCGAAAACTGCATTGAAACTAATATGAGAATGAAAAATTAATAAATAAGTATCTGTCATTGGTAATTGACATTTCGTGAAATTTTGTATTTGAACCAAAACGAACGATCTAGTCATTGCATGACTATCGTATAACGGTAGCAACGTAATAAATAATAAATAAATAAATAATAATAATAATAATACTCCCTCATAAACACTCGTAGAGTGTACTGGGTAGGTAAAAAACTTACAGTCGAACTCCACCAAATAACTGTAACTGTAAGTTTTTTACCTACCCAGTATCATCTCACCTCCACTGTATGTTATGGATCGCCTCCGTTGGATACTCGTAGAGTGTACCCAAAGGCATGGCCTGTGCGGGTAGAGGACGGCTATTATTATTATTTGCCGTGGCGCTCCGGGGCGACTTACTGATTTTTGGTGGCGTATTAACTTTTCAGCTGCAGAAAAACCCGGAAAACCTACCGCACCACCTCGGGTGGCCGGCGTGCAATCCAAGCTAGCACTAGCCGAGATTGGCATCTAGACAACACACAATACACTTGCTTTCAACAAGGACTGTGGTCGTCTATCGATTCCGATACTGGGTATTTGAGAAAAAATCCCTCGTACCTACATCGGGCTCGAACTACCGCTATACTGAAGTTCTGAACGGCCTGCGCCTTAGACCGCCAGACCACCGACCACAGGACGCAATTAGATATTTATGTTATAAGGATCATAATGACGATCATTATGGTAGTAGCCGTGAATAGGTTTCATCCAATACGTAAGTATATTCAAAAAATTGTCATAAGCACATTGAACATTACGGACATTTTCATCGATATGACTGAAGTTTTCATTAGAGAGACAGTTTTGGAGTTGATCAAGATTCTCGAAACTTATTATTTTTCTTCGAGTATCTTTTTTTATACGGAAACGTCAGTTAATTCAATTGGATGGCATAAAAGGTCGGCATGGTTAACATTAGTGGCATTTCGAGATAAAGAGTTTAAGAAATATTTGTTAAAAAGTTCTTTGATATACTAGTTATTCCATTTGAGTACATGAAAGCATATCATATTTTTTATTTTCTCCCATTTTTGGAACCGTTTTTATCATATTTACGTAAATTTTCAACTAAATTGGCGCCCAACGAGAGGCTAAACTTATGTATCCTGCATCAGATGCCATTTTCTGAATTTGTACAAAAATTGAGTTATTTGTGTCTTTTGCATATAACTCGATGGGCGATTCTGAAGATAGTTTACCTTCCGATTTGGAGGATGAATTTTGTATTTTGAATCAAAGGATTTGAAATTACCTGCTTGCATTTTTCTCATAAACTTCATTCATGCGAAACGTTCAGAGACAAGTGAATTTAATTACGGTACTAGGACTTTTTGAACTTAAATACATATAAAACATATAAATACGCGTGTATTTTGAAAAACTATTTAAATTTTTTTAAATTTCCCGCCAAGCAGGAAAAGATAAACGGCACTGTACAACGTCTTTTGGCTTTCCTTTTGATGCAGAAGCGATTGCACATATCGATATTTGCCAAAATTTATTATTATTAAAATTTCCTATATGATGCGTACTTTCTCCCGGTCACTGTATAAACCATAAAATGTATATTTGTAGTTGTTCACCTTTACCTCTTCGATTACTTATTCAAAATCAGTGTTTTGTCTGAATATATTCAAAATTTTATACTTTTCATGCTCGAATACCCCCTTTCCGAGCGGATCCTCACCCTGTTGATTAGCCGTCAGCAGGGGGTCAACGGTCAACCAGTGGAGTCATTGTGTGCTGGACGGAGTAAAGTGCGCCCCGTTTATCATTACTTTTTGATTAGTATCTCAGAATTGTGGGTGGCCATGTTCTTTCTATCAACGAAAATGTGGCTTACCGACTATTTCAAACATCCATTCGCGGAAGGAGTATTGACGAACAACGAATTCACGTTGCACGTGCGACTTCATCTGTTCACATTTCATGGGTCAGCTGATGGCAGAATGTCACTGCGATCAAAACAAATCGTTGCGATGCCATATGTACATACCTCCTTTTTCGTGAGTTCTGACACTGTTCCGAAATAGAAATTAATGACAAGGCAGATTGTTGTGCCGATAAGACACGTTCGGGACGTCTGAGTAATTTCAAGCCAATTTGAGGTTAATTGTTTGGATACTAGTTTATCATCGCAGTTTTGTAGTATCGTTAGTTGAGTTTGTAGCTGTTCTAGAGCAATTTCACGGTGTCCATGAAAAATGCCATTTGGATAATGTATTCATCGGATAATGTTTGAATTTATACAGGGCAAGCCTTTATAATTCATTTCAATTTTCAGATTCACAAAACGATATTACTTTGAATGTAATATTCATATTCGCACATTCTGAAAGCAAAAAAAGTCCATGAGTGTTTGATAGTAACTATAAAATATACATTTTTTAACGGATTGGAATTATTTTTTCAGTAGGTAGACAATTAAAAAGTCCACTATGACACTGAATTCCATAAATAAATCTCCATTACTTAACAGCCAACTATAAACATACATACAGAGTGATATATCAAATCTGCACAAAAACCTAATAAAAATTCAAACAATTTTCAACTAACGTCGATATTCTAGTACAAATGATAAATTGTACCAAATTTCGCATTCAAATATCGTTTGTAGGGATATAAGGGAGGCGCCTTACGTGCATATGAGATACTAGTAATCTTTATTAGGCTAAAACTATAAAAAATTAGGAAAAAAATTATTGTTGCTTAGGTGGCTGTGATTTCAAATCTCAATACTGTTTTCGATTCTAAACAACTTTTCTGAATAAACTTCTTCGATAATATCAAAAATAAGGGTAGATTATTCTTGATAAAAATTTCAATTGTTTGTTCTTTCCTGTACACCATTTGGAAATTCAGAATTTTGATAACTCAAATACGAATTTATCGCAAAGCACTAACTTTTATAAAGAATAAAATTTCCCGACAAATCGATAATGGAAAAGTTTTCCATATGGTGCAAATTTTGGAAACTCACTGTATATAGTCTGGACCACATTTTGATAGGCAACCCATTTTAGGCATATTCGTCCATTTATGAAACTTCATAAGAAGTATGTTTCATCCGTTAACCAGCACGGTGAAGGTCGACCTCTCTTCGGCTCTTAGACTATATAACATAAAACAATTTCAGCCAATTTGACCAGAAGCCAATTTTATATGTGTTTTCGTGTGGGGTCCTTTAAAATAAAATATATCAAGCTGTTCAAAAGTTACCAGAGGCAGACGACCATTTTTGACCGCACTGTATAGTGCACGAAGAATTCGACGATACGATCAAGCCCAGATAACATAATATGATTAGTCAGCAGATCTGTAAACAGTCTATTTATTGAAATGAAAATATCCGTTGGAACACCAAAACAAACAATAAATAAATAAAAACACAATCCTCATAAGAGTGTCAATACATTGTTGTATTATCGAATAACGTGATATTTGCTGCTGCGGCTGCTGCTGCTCTTTTTGTTGCAATGACAGCGTTTCTCATGAGTGATAAGCGAAACTGCATAAGCATCACTAAATAGGTTGCCATTGATGTCACTGTCTGAAATTGAATTCATCATTAGTTGCTTTGAATATTGCTACGGTTAATGAAGGTTTTATAAATAAAACTTTCCGTTAAGCAACTGATATTATTCCTTCAACGGTTGTCAACCATAGATGGAATCAATATTATTTTTATTATTATAATAACATGAATACAATCAACTATGTCGAAATATACCCTTCTTTCCAAAAATTCTCACCGAGTGGAAGATTTATGAAAAAATTATGTTAGACATCAGACTATAATTTTGTGTAGGAGCATAACGACTTCAATCTTGTACGACTTACCCTAGCACTGATGAGAGGCAAGAGTCTCGAAACATATCCGCAGGTAGTGTCCAGCCGCACTTGCACAAATATCTGTCAGATGTTGTTCAGTGTTCGTCGTGGTATTACCCAGGGAAGTACCTGTTTTCTAATATCAAATGTTTGCCTTATGTTTTACAATCGGTGGAAATGTTTGGAGAGAAGGGTACTTTTAAATAAATTCATGCTCTCCGTCAAATTTTTTTCCAACTTTATTAGAATTTTTGAACATGTCTGATATTATTGTTGGAATAACGTTATAGTTATAAACATATAACACTTTGATTGAATTGACCGATACTTGATGGATATCCATAATTACTAGGAGGTGAGGTGAGGTACAGTTCTACCAACTATAGTCCGTTGTACGACAAATGCGCACTATGGTCGGGCATTCTTTCACGTTTCAGCTATATTTTATAATATAATGAATTGCATACAAAACAGTGCAAAACACGTAATAATATTCTAGAAACACAGATTGCATTCAGGTGAATCTCTAAACAGAGACATCAAATTACTCAAAATCAGATATTTATATACTTTCCAAAGTCCGGCATGGATTTATTCAAACATGTTAAAATATGACCAATGCAAATCCAAAGTAACTAGATTAAATAACTAGAAAAAATACAAGATTCGTTTTCATCTATGATCCAAAACTCCAGAATATGCTCCTATTACATCTGAAAAATGTAAGTACTCTTCCTAAATTAAAAAAAAGGTTAAAATTATACCTGACTGAAAATACAAGAGTGATTAACAGTATCTTTTGAGTCCTCATTACGAAACTGTCCCAAATTAATTATATCATACCAAAAAGGCGATATGATCATTTATTTGATAATACCTTGCTGCAATAAAACTGTAGGCCAATGAAATGTACATTACCTCGAACCTAGGTTGTACAATTTGGTACCAGATGAATTAAGGAATATTGATGCAATGTACAGATTCGGTAGGAAAATTAAACAATGGATTGATAGATCATTTTTTCATGATATTGTGAATCAAAACATTGGTTCTTGAGTATAGAAACATTGAAGTCAAGTCAAGTAAAGTAGTTAGAAAATCAAGCCAAGTAGTGAATCTCTGACCACAATACAAGCATACTCTATGGTGAGGTTATTATGTAATTGATTATTTGAATTGTTTTGAATGAAGTTAGGGATCAATTGAAAAAAAAATCTCTATCGGACTGGTACCCATGAAGAAATGCTCACAAATGCCATTTCTCATTTTGAGAACACTCATAATGAAACATCATGTATGTTCGGTTCGTTATTTATCTTCAACATCATCATTATAAAAGTAGGTACGATAATCACCATATGGGAAATAACAATCGCATTATACTAACCGATGATATCAGCTTCCTGTTTATATTGGCGTATCCATTCAAATTCATTATTGGTGGATTTTTGTCTATAGCTGTGAGAAACATATTCACCTCCTGTTTTGTTCGGTTATCTACCGCACCTAGAATAAGTTTTATGTTATAATAGTATATTCTGTAACAAGGTTAGAATGAAAAAATTCGATGCGAGTGGGAAGAACCACGAGCATAACGAATTTTCATTCTAAACGAGTAACAGACTGTGCTTTCTCCACAACCACAAATTTCACATATAATCGAACTGAAAGCAAACGAAAAATTATTACATTCCATTTCATATCTTTGTCACTATGATGCCAGTCAAGGCTAATGTAATTATTGCTATAACAATGTCAGAATATTCATTCTTATACTAAGTGATTGAATGAAATACACGCAAAATTCATGACAGCAAGTGTTTTAGAATATTTCTTCAATATCAAGAGCGTGAATGTTACTATTGTGTTATCAAATATGATTTCAGATAATAATAATAATAATAATTTTTCATCTGGAGATGTGTGAGACGTTGGTAGATTATGAAATAATAATGTCCTAACCTACTGCCGTACAAAAATAATGGGACCGGAAGCCAGGAATTTCTTTTGAATTTTCTGATATTGAAAATTTTTAGTGGCTTCCGGTTCCATTATTTTTGTGCGGCAGTAGGTTCTAGGTGATCACTATTTTTTCATAATCTACCAATGTGAGAAATGCCATACAACAATATTTTGTCGGAAAAGCACACCTTCAGATGAAAAATTATTACTATTATTATTATAGTCAAATGCACCACATATATATATATATATATTTACTTTCGGTAATATTTTTTCGTGTTGTCTTCAATCGGCTGTGATTTTATGAAAACAGTTGGTGATGTCAAAAAAATTATTCATAATCCATAAACATTGGCTCCGTCGCCATATATTGAGTGCTACAGAAATTTCCTGAATGAGTTTTAAAATTCATGAATAACAAAATGACTTCGAACAAAGTATGATAAAGTGTGCCAAAGAATATGAAATACCCCCAAAGTGAAAAATATGATGTACAAATTTGACAATGATCAACTTACTCCTCGGAGTAAAAACGAATCACGATCAAATAATATCTGACACATATTTGTGCAACAAGCATTCAGCAGTGCTAGGGTAGGTTGGATAAAATCAATAGTAATTTATGTATCAAGTAAAAAAAGTGATACTTTTTTTTACGAGTAGGAAATGTTGACGCACGACGCCGTAGGCGGAGTGCGAGTAAAAAAAACACTTTACTCACGAGTTTCATACAGTATTTTTTCTACAACTGTCAAAAAAATAACCAATTCATATTTTTTTGCAAATATGAAATGAATTTGGCATATTTTTATTGATTCATTATTCGAACAAAGTTCGAAGAGTATGCCGGAGAGTTGAGTTTCAAACAAATGAAACGAATAATTTCGACACAGTCGAAATTCCTTTCTCTTCACGCTATCCCGCAAAATGGAAAATTTGAAGCGAATATTAAAATAACATATTCACCGAGGTCAATATTATTATTATTAATGTTGACTTGACTTTCGAATAACTAGTCCATCGAAGGAAGTAACTTTTCAGTTTCTTAGATTTGTATTCAAAATAAATAAACAATCCTCGTGAAGCAACGTATACCTTTTTCTTTCTTTCAACTATGTCAAGCAAATCTCATATTTGCACTATCCACGATTTTCTACGTTCAATCTTCATCACTTTTCATTTCTACTAAAATTAAATTTATAGTTATCAAGAATTCGTTATCTGGATAGATGCCCAATTTCACAAGTTTCATTAATTATTGTTGTCAACTAGTTTCTGACGGCCAAACAGCCGCTACCTTGGATTACCTAGTGCAGATTAGGTCCAATAGTTCCTTAGAGGTATATGCTATTATTTTCAATATATTCGCCGCGATAGTTTGGAATTTTGTTAATACTTATTTAATAGTAAGAATGCTAAGAATAGTATTGGTTAAAAATTTGTATATCAGATATTTATAGGTTATTAGTTGACAAAGAGAACTGGCTTTATGACAGGATTTCGTTATTATTCGGATCTGTCACTGTTGTTGCATGAAACTATCGGTTGCCTGGCAACAACCGTTAATGGAATCGTATGTTGATAGTGAAATATTGTAATACTTTACGCACACAAACCACACAAAAATGTGGACTTTTGTTGTAGTTGTAGAAAAAATATTTTTGAATTTTTAATTAACTTGATTACTTGTACTTCGGACTTCCATCGTCTTAATGGTTCAAAGATTTCTACTTCTTCCAATTTTTTCTCTACGTTTCAATTGCTTGAATCTGAAATCTTTAGGAGAAAAATTGAAAGAAGTAGAAATCTGTCAACCATTAAGACGATAGAAGTCCGAAGTACAAGTAATCATCATTAAAATAGTCCTGTCCCAGCCCAAGAAAAGATAACTACTGATAAAAAAAGAACAAAAGATCTGAAGAAAAATAAAACGAAAGGAGTCCGTTTTTGGGATTTTCTGGATTTTCAAGATGGACAGATGGACGATGGATGATGAAAAATACAAAAAAATACAGATCTAGCTAATTAACAGTTGTCTATGGGCGACGCGAATTGCTAATTCAAACTACTACCAGCATCCAACAGTTTTCTTTTTTAATTTGGTTTATATTTTCAGTACCAGTGGACAGGTTTTTTCCTCGTTCCCATCATTATATGATGAACATGGGTTGGAATAATTTCAACATAATTGAAATCGATCCAGGTTTTTTTTAATTGTCAGCTTACAAATATGACGGACCTTTCGTTTTATTTCTTGTTCAGTTATAATGATAGTTGAAATTGGTATTGTCTTAGAACTACAAACAGTAGAATTACATTTTTGTGTTTAAAATGGTTAAGTAGTACCCATGGTGTATACCGGGAAGACATGTCGATGCTTTAGTTTTTTTTTTTAATTTGAATAGTTGAAAACTTGGACTTCATACTTAGAGCGAATTTACAAGGTCAAATAAATTCATGAATTTTGTGACCTTGAATTTTATTCATAGGTGTGAAAAAAAGTCGTCAAATTGTACTTGACCAATTAATCATAAACTTTACGGCAATTTTTGGTATTTTCCAGTCGGTTATGATACCTGTTCGTTGGATGGAAGTTCTTGTTTTGAAACTTTTCATGCCATTATAGTATTTCTGACAGAAATAATCACCAGAATTAACATATAAGTTGTCATGTGTAACTACAACTAATACTGGTCAATTTTATATTGTTTATTTTTTCATTAGTTGGGAATTGGAAACCAATTGAGGTAGGCTAGAGAAATATACAGGGTGAAATTTAAAAATAAAAGAAGTTGGCATCACTTCCGGACAAACAAGTGGTTGAAAACAAACATCGTTAGGTTCAAAGAAAGCGCTAACGTTAATATGTTTCCGCTGTGAATTTCAAATTTGTATCTCTTTAAATAAAAACAGAACTACAAACAGGCTGCTACATGTGTCCTGTGCCATCCGGTACAACTCATTTTTTTTAGTTAAAAAATAAATTTTTCGCTTGTGAGTGTCACTTGAAGAATAAACACACCGACTCACTCACCCAAATTGACGTTCAGTAATCTTTCTCGGAACTCGGCTCCCATTTTGTGCGAGGTACTGTGAGCCTCGTTGCAAATGATGAAAAGCAGCGTCATGCAATAAAACGAAATCAGAAATAATCCCGCTTCCTTGAAGGACAGGCCGTGATCCAAAATCTCCGTCAGGCATCCGTAGCTGGCCACGATGGTGGTTAGAAGAATTAAAACGCAGTACATGCCGTACATTCCGCTGTAAGCTTTCCCTGAAAGTTTTTTAATCGCGAGTGTTAAGTGGCTATTATGAGTACGCGAACGGAGTTTCTGATTAGTTCAATTAGTAGATTGTAGTATTGCAAAGTGTTCGCCAGTAATGTATAAAAATACTAAGTTTATTGCTTAGGAATGTTGTTCATGTCTTTATGGAAGCATTACAGCCAACTTTGTGATCTTGACTGAGCATTTTCAGAAAAATTGAAGAACGTCGTATATGGTCAGCTGAACAAAATTGACATGAATGAATGAAATATATTGGGGTTAAATGTGAAAAATATCAACAGTATCAATATTATTAACTAGATGCCCGAATCTTTCTTAATTGCAACAAGAACGAATGCTAATCTGATTAAAATTGTCTAAAATACCACAGAAATACCACTGGATATTTGAAGATCTTCTGCCACACAGTGAGCTAGTGGGTAATCAGCAGATACCTTAGAAAGGTCTTGTGGCTCCTTTTGAGTAACCCGTTGTTGAACTTTCTGTTCGTTTCATTACAAGAACATGCATTTCTGGCAAGTTATTGTAAAAAACTCTCTTGATTTCACTTCAAATTCTTTATTCCTCACTTAAAACAGAATAATTACACTACAACACCTAATTTATATGTACTACGGAATATTTCTATTCATTTTCAAAGTACAAACAGTTGACTTTCAGACCTCCCATCAGGGACGCGCACGGCCTCTTATAGTTAGAAATGTAGGTTCCAGATCTCTCAAGAAATCTGCCATCCTTCCGGGCGCTTCTAGGCTTAAGCCACTGTTCTTCGTCCATAGGTGGCGTGATCACTCAGGTCGCTGTTATCATTTCGCTCTCGTCCACCTAAATGGCGCCAGGTCTGAATATTTCCGTGACATTATTTTATCTTCCGGTGGTCTGAGGGTAAGGAGCCAACCTTTTTCTATTTTCTCAGGCTGGCTTATGGATTCGGTCCATTCTTTTCAAAGCCTTGTATGACCCTTTCACGAGTTTCGTTAGTCTGGTCGATGTTGTGGGTGGTACAGCCAAACCAGGCCACCAGCCTAAAATACTTAGCATCGGCCTTGATGTCATAGGTAGCCTTCAGTTTGTATCTGGCACACTGGATGTTCAAACGGACCCGTTCATAGATATCGTTCACTTTCTAACCTTGTTGACATAGTCCTCTCCTGCATTGTCTTGTTCTGGTGACATCCCAAATTTCAAGTAACAGTGAAGTTGCAGCTTTCGGAGTTCTTCTCTCAAACTCTTGAATTTTCTTGAAGCTTTTCTTGAAGTTCTAAAAATTTCTCTTCCAGATAATTCGAACTTTGCTGAAGTTCTTTTTTTAAGCTCACCGAATTTTCTAATTGTTTTTATACCTCAAATCAATTTTCAGAAACTGAAATAAAAATGTTTCGAGGTCTTCTTGGGTTTTTTTTTGTGGAATTCTTCCTTCACCATTTGTGTCAATTTCGCGTTACTTATATCAGCGCAGATGGCTACTCAGAACGCTCTAGATGGACCAGTCCAGGTACTCTCACGAACATCCGCAAATGATGACGCGGTGAATCTTTCGCGAGTGTTCAGGTTTGGCTCCAGCCCGTTACAAAAAACACAGGCTATTATATGTGGGAGTATTCCTTTCGTCTAGAGCTCTCTGCCACCACATATAGTGCTGTCACCTGATCTTCGGCATTTTTTTTATAAGCTTGAAGTGTCATGCTTACCTACTATTCATATAATTGTTTGTTATGTTTATTTGGTTGAAGAAAATGAAGTCCTCTACTATTATTATTATTATTATCCATATACGTATTGGCAAATATACTGTTTTCCTACAATATATCTTTAGCAATTTAAGGCCGAAGAAGCCTTGAGTACAACTTATATCTCTTACTAAAAGTAGGTCGGTGTTCTTCTTGAATTTCAGGAAACACCTCCCGAGGTAGCGAGTTCCAAAGCTTTGCCGTTATGTGGAAAAACAAACCCTGGGAAGCAGAGTGACGGCATATGGCTCCAAAGTGACGGCATATGGATGTGTGGACTGAGCTCGACGGGTCAATCTCGATGAGACCGCTAACGTTGGAACTATTGATGATGTTTCGGGAGAGCATCGTCTATGAAAATTCCTATAAAGGTGCTTATCACTAGATCATTCGTTCCGCATGAGCACCAAATGAGCACATATGTTGCTCGGTTCAAGCTCAGTCTGCGTTATGCTGCGTAATGTAAATACGCATTCTGTTCGTGCTCAAATCAGCGTCCACACTATCCGAGCAATTGCTAGTTCGGTGCTCATATGGAACGAATGCTCCAGTGAATACGCATTTCGAAACAGACAGATGTTCCAGAGAAGTAAGCGAGCTTGTGAGCGAAGTATCACCGACAAGACGAATTGCTCTCTTTTGGACAGAATCCAAATGTTTCAATGTGTATTTGGGTGCTGCACTCCATATATTTCAAAACAGGTTGAATATGTGCCTTATAAATCGTAATCAGTTGACGAGAATTAAAATCTTCTTGGCGCGAAACAGAAAACCGAGTTTTTGAGAGGCACTCTTGGCAATGGACCTCACATGGTTCTCCCATGACAAGGTACTGCTGATGGTAATACCGATCATTGAAATGGAAGATTTCATTGGTATGGATACTCCTGACATAGTTAAGCTGATTACTGTGAGATCGGCTATTCTAGAGAAAAGACATGCTTGGATTTTATTCGCATTAAATTCCACCAAATTGTTGGATCCCCATTCTAGAATTTTGGCTAAGTCCGTATTCATTTCATTCACGATTCTTCCCTGTTCATTTCTGCATTCACTGGCTCGTATCGGAGCTTTGGAAGAGAAAGAGGTATGAAGGGTACTATCATCCGCAAAGCTGTTCACTGGAGATGAGGTAGTTGCGAACAAATCATTGTTGTGGAAGAAGGAATAGTGTTGGTGCTAAAATGTCTGCGGAACACCAGCATTTATTGGAAGAGTATCAAATGATACTCCATCGACCACCACGTAGAGAGATCAGTCTTGGAAAAAGCTACATAGCAATGAACACAACTGGGGAGGCAAGCCATAAGATAGAAATTTGGCTATAAGTCCTTGGTGCCAAACGCGATCAAATGCCTTGGAGATATCTAGTGCAACGGCCATATTTCACCATATTTTTCAAAAGATTGCTACCAAATAAGTGAGACAAAAGCATGCAGGTCAACGGTTGATTTCTGGTACAGGAAACCATATTGTCGATCATTGATAATTCCTGATCGTTCTAGGTATGTCGTGAGCTCGATGTTAATAGCTTTCTCCATGACCTTCGAAATTACAGATAGTAGTGCGATAGGTCTCTAGGTACTGGATAGGTTCTTTTTCCCCTTTTCATGGACTGGTTGTACCCTTGCAACTTTACAGTTGGTCGGAAATACCTCCAAATTATAAGACAGGTTGAAATACTTGCAAAAAAACTGGTGTTAGTTCGGGAGCACATTTTTTGAGGACCATCGGAAGAATTCCGTTAGATCCACTAGCTTTGTTGGTGTCAAGACCCAGCAAAATGCGTCTGATGGTTCGCTGGCGAAAGATAATTTCAGGCATATGACTGTCAATGGGAATGATGTTCTGGGGTTGTTTTCCTAATTGATTCAGCGTAGAATTTGCAGCAAACATTTTTGCAAAGATATTGGCTTTCTCCTGAGCATTCGTTGCTAGTGTTCCATCTTCCTTTGTTAGGGAAGGAAATGAGCTGGAATTTCTTCTAACAGCTTTGGCAAATGACCAAAAGGGTGGGACGCGTTAGGACACTCAATGAGCTTTGATCGTATCTTGGCGTTGTAAGCCTCTTTCGAAGATTCGATTGTCTCCTCGCATATATTTCTTGCTTCAACATATTCCGATCTAGTCTCAGTGACCTGATTTTCCAACCATCTACGGTATGCTGCTTTCTTTAGAACGATAGCTCTGGAATAGTTTCTGCTAAACCAGGGTTTATCAGATAATGATCCTCTTGACGTGTTAGGTATATATTTTTGCATCCCCAGCATTATGATCTCAGAAATTGCTTCGGCACATTATGTTGCATCTCTAAGACAGAAACACTCTTTTAAGTGACAGTGGGTACAAAAAGTCGACGTATCATCCGCGCAAGTGATGATTTTTTTTATTGTATATTTTGGAGGAATTGTTCGGATATATATTGAAAAGCTGTCCAAGAACTGTTCCTTGAGGTACACCGTAATACTTCTAGATCACTTCTTTCGGATTTTACCTGAACACACTGTATAGTCAATTGGATAGGTCTCAGATAGCTGTAGAGGTATTCCTCTCATAACTGTGTTTTCCTAAAGTCGCCTAATACTATTTTATATATCTTTGACTTCTGTCTTGCAACAATAAAATTGAATAAACTCGTGCATTACAAAGACAACTGAATATTATAAATTTACCTAACTGCTGCATCATATGTGACAAATCCACCCATAAGTCCCTATATTCGGCCAACTTGCTGGCTGGATCCGAAGATTGAAGAGCGTTGTGCAAATTTTCCGCCAGCCAGCCAGCAACCCTACCTTTGGCGGTACAATTGATGAACCATAGAGCGCAGAGACAGTTGAGCATCGCTAGGATGTGGTAGTAGCCAAAAGTGTGCCAAAGCAGCATATCTGGCTGAAGATAATATTGGGCCAGCATAATCACGATGCCCACGACCCACGAAATTATGCACAAAGAGTAGGTGATGATACTGAGGTTGCGGAATATGACTGGAGTACCCGTCACTGTGAAGTATTTGTACTGTAATAGAAAACAATTGGGATATATAAAAAGATATTTATGTTATAAGGATCATAATGACAATCATGGTGGTAGACGTAAAATCATCGGCCGAGGCGATGGCCGAGGCGATAGCCGAGCCTGATAACATGGCCTGCACCATATAATGATAGTTTATGATCCGAATTACATACAAAACTTTATCCGCTAGCATCAATGAATAGGTTGAGTTCAGCAAACATAGCTGAAGTGCGATCAATGGGAATGTCACACTTTCACCTATATTTGGCAAACTGTAGGTACGTATAAATATATTTCATATTCCAAAATTACTATTTTTAAACAACAGATAAAATTCCAATGCTTGATAAGTCTGGAGTCTATAAATTGAACTGTTCTAACCTTGATTGTAAAGCTTGCTACATTGCCCAAACAGGTCGCAAGCTTAGAACTTGATTAGCAGAACACGTTAGAATTATAGAGTCCAATTCCGAAAGAAAAGAAATTAATTCAAATTCCGTTTTTTCCAATCACATCATAAATGAGAAACACAATTTCGATTCCAACTCGGACTTAAAAATTTTACATGTTTGCGATAAAGGCAAGAGACTCAACTTACTTGAGACTCTTGAAATTAATGAAGCGATTAAAAATTCAGATTTACAATGTTTGAACGAACAGACCCAGTTTGACAGTTTAAAACTTTTTAACTCTTTACTATTTTGATACCTGTTTCATTCCACTTAATTTTCAATGATTCACTTACATTCTTTTGGTTAAAGTTTTTATTAAATACCCAATAATCTATGGTTCTGTCTCTAGATGTCATTTTCTCAATTTTCTATTTCCATGAAGCATGGGACATCTCACCCTCTTCTCTGTCACCTTGATTCAGGACTGTCCACATAACAGATGTCATTCATGTCAAATTTATTGTCACTTCCTCTTCCTACTTGTTACTTTGCAAACATTGCTGCATGGTCACAGTTTAATTATCAAAATTTGTTTTTAATATGATAATATTTATTGTTGGATGGACCATCCATGGTCCCTGACATTAGTGGTGTGGCCTCCACTCCAGATGCGGACCACATGGTCTTCGGTTATGACCAAATTTTTAGTTTAAGAATTTAAAAAAAAAAAAAGCTTCCCATTGATTGTGGTTTTTTCACCATAATATGGTAGGTTCACACATTTTATTGTTATTCATAACTCTTTGGTAACTGTTTTGCTTTTCCTTAGATCGACTTGTAACTAACTCATAATTTGCTGAAGATGAAGGATTAATCCTTCGAAACATGTCCTCCGTGTCAACGTGATGTCAGTCTTCTGACTGCATGACAGCTACAGTTAAGAATATTTTTGGTGGATTTAGACTGTAAGTTTTTTCAATTTCCTATTGAATCTCACTTCCACTGTGTGCAATGGATCGTCTCCGATGGATATTTTGTTCATATTCTCGAACAAAAGTCAAAATTGTTAAAATTTGTTATTACGAATCTCCCAGGTTTTCATAGAAAACCCCGCAATTCCGAGCAAGGGAGATGAGAGATGGGAGATGAGAGACCCGGGACCTACAGCTTAAAAAGTGAAGTCCAAACCACTTCAGCTCCGTGATGGCGGTGGGGATCGAACCCGGGCCGCCTGGGAGAGAACAAAACCTCTTAACACCTCGACCACTTCGCTATGTATGAACCTAATAGAATATAAACGTTGAAAGCGAACTTTGACAGAAACCATATCATAATTCTTTCGTGTTATTGGCACACATCTTGTATTCAATAGACTAATCTCAGATGGGCTAAGCGCGCGCGTGATAACTATGAGTTCACCAATTTTTTTTTTGTTTTCAGTAACTGCTCGTTTAGTGGTAGTTTAATGACTTTTGAATTCTATTTTATTTGTATATTCGAATGGGATACCTCTTATGTTTTCTGGATATTATAATTCCTTAATGTATTAATGTAGATAATTGATTGAATGTTATCCACTTACTTGAAATTTCGTCCACATATTTTTGAATTTTGCAACTTCGGATCCATTCGTCCATGCGCCAATTGGTAGCAGGAAATGAGGGATGAGTATGCTCAGAAAAATAATAGCGTAAATGTACTCGTCGAATCTTTTTCCTGGCAACAGAACCAATTTCAGTCTTTCCTTGAAAACAATACTAACGAATATTGTTTCCAGAGTGAAAATAAAGTAGGCCCATAGGTTTGTTGGAGACAACCACCTTGAAAATAAAATTATTAATTATTGGCAATGTTTCACATCTGGTTCTTAAAACTTATATAAAATATATAATCTAAATCTAAATTTTATTCACAAAAATAAAAAATAATTGAATATTCAGTTTGCCGACATTTCTCTCGAATACTTTTCTTATTTTTAATAGGATCGCAAGTAGAAAACGAAGCAGCTATCGCTACAAGAGTGTCACCTGTAAGTTGTCTTTCCCAATTCCCTCTCAATGGGCATAACACCCATAACTTGAAAAAGTACCAGCAAGCTCTTGGTTGTGTGGTAGAAATTATCATACTGGTGTAGTACTTCTGGGTCCGGTTGATCGAATGTTCTGATAGCCGGGGTGCCAGTTACTTCTATTTTTCTCTGGATGTTTACGTAGTGTGGAATGTTGCGAAGCTGATGTGGATTTTTGTGGTTGTGAGAATCAAATCCGTGCATGTTTCCTCCGCTTTGGAGTTATATGGATGTACACCAGTTTTTATATAGATGTGAATTTCCGGAATCTGAAATAAGACAAAATAATTTACACAAAAAAATATATACTGTGAGGAGCTAACAATTGCTTCGAAGCAAAGTGTCATCCTTGGAGCACGATATGAATTATATTTTCTCCGAAACTTCTGAATACTGGAAAATTACTAGATCAGGTACAAAATATGGCATAATTATTGATCGAATTAATTGTATGGATTCAATCATCAAGGAGCAGTTGGGTTATTGATCACCAAAGAGTTTGACAATCTCTGTATCGCAACCAAGCTTGAGCGTGAACACTCACGAGAATTTATCATTCATATTAGGAAACTGGAAGCAGCAGAAATATTGATCTCTCTTAATGTGAGTTCCTTGTTTTCAAGTGTCCCTATACCTAAAGCCTTGCGGAATATTCAAAGAAGTTTCTGCTGGCCAACGGTTTCAGTAAAAAAAATAGCTATAGAGTATTTAAGCCTCACCAGACTTTGCATTTGAGACAGAATTGCTTTCAGAGTTTGCCCCATTGCTATGGTAACGAATCCAAAGGTCGCCCCATAAATAAATGGCGTCATCATACTTCTTGATGTCAAAACATATAACAGCACTCTTACTCATAACCTTGACCATGACACTCAGAACACATAAAAACAGGTAAACAGACTATTTGAATCTTGAAACTGATCAAGATAATAAATGAATATAAAGATTTGAGCCAATAACAGCTCTTGACAGTCATAGATATCATGCAGATATGTTATTTTATGATGGAATGATGGAATGATAGAACTTCATGATCAATCGTACGTTTACAAAATGTGAACGTTACAAAATGGAACAACATGTTTTTTGGTTAGTTTAACCTTCCGCAGACTGGAAATGCGTAAGAATTGTTAGGCCTGGAGATTTATGCCCAATCACTGTAAATATGCAATTATTAAATTATACAGAGTGGGCCATTGAAAACGAAACAGCGGCTCTGTAGGTCGGCAGAACCGAGTTATATAAAAACGCTCGGACACGTCAACCACATTTTCGAGGGGGACATCGTTCGCGATGAAATTCACCCGAAATACATTCCATCCCTCGGAGCTGTGACTGCCACCCCTAAATTTTTAAATGGCAACATATGGCAAGTGATACCTCATTTGAAAGGTATTTTCCTTCTTAATATCAAACAACGAAAATAAATCAATTCCATCGATTCGTTTTCGAGATATAGGAACTTGAAGTTGGGAAATCACTTTTTATTCACTCAATCAATAAAAACAATATCTGATAAAGCAACTGTCGCAATAATTATTATTGTCAATGAATTAAATGTTCAAACTGTCTACCACCCATTTCCATACAATAGTACAAGTTCTGCTCAAAATGAGACCTCACATTTCGTAGCATTTCCGGCGTTATTCGACGGCATTCTTCAATAATTCTACGTCGTAGTTCTTCCAGAGATTCTGGTTCGGTTGCATAGATTTTGTTTTTCAAGTGACCCCACAGGAAAAAGTCGAGTGGGGTTAAATCTGGAGATCTGGCTGCCCACTCTATAGCGCCTCTTCTTCCAATCCAACTTCCAGGAAACATTCTATCCAAAAACGCCCTAACAGGCTGTGCATAATGTGGAGGTGCCCCGTCTTGTTGAAATTTCAAGTGGTCTTCATGGTAACGATTGTCATTTTCAATGATGTCTACTAATTGTGGATAAACAAATTCATTCAATAATTCCAAATAAGTTTCTCCTGTCAGGTTACCGTCGAGAAATACTGGTCCAATCAAACGGTCCCCAAAAATACCGGCCCAGACATTGAGTTTTTCGGTAGTTTGAGTATGGACTTCGTGGAAAACATGTGGATTGGCATCTGACCAATAACGACAATTATGACGATTCACAGTCGAATTCAAAAAGAATGTAGACTCATCAGAAAAGCAGATGTTGAAAAGAAAATTCTCATCAGCATCTATTTTCGTAGTCATAATTTCACAAAATTCCTGTCGCCTATCAAAATCATCTTCATTCAATTGGTGTACCAAATGTATTTTGTAGGGGTGAAGTTTATGATGTTTCAGGATTCGGCGGATACTGGTTCTACTAATATTGGTAACACTTGCCAATTTCCTTGTGCTCAATGTTGGGTCTGCATGAACTTGTCCTAAAAGTGCAACTTCAACAGGTTCATTTCTCACAGGAAATTCACGTTCTGGGTCTCGTTTCTTGTTGGCTACTGATCCAGTTTGACGAAACTTTTGCACTAATTCTAGAACGTATTTTCTAGCAACAAGTTTATCTGGATGCGTTTCACTGAACAAATTAGCTGTACGGTTACCGCACTCATCATTCTTGAAAAAAATTGTTATTATTTCAACTCTTTCCGCGATCGTATACACCATTATTGAGGAAATATTCAGCAGCTGTAATTCACTCTAATGTCGTTCAAGCAACGATCAGTTTGACATTGCCAGACGTCCAAAATTGCGATTTGGCGAAAAAAAATTATCGCATACGCGCATTGGAGTCGAATTCGAGAAAACGTCTTTTTATCGATTCTCAAGAACTTTAACATTTTTACGATCAAGTAATTGAAGATGAAATAAGAATTTGAAACGGAATTGCATGTTATTTGTTGGTAAACAGTTAGATCATTTAATTCCTTGACAATGATAATTATCTTTAAACAGTTGCATTGTTAGATCTTATTTTTATTGATTGAGTGAAAAAAAAGTGATTTTCCAACTTCAAGTTCCTATATCTCGGAAACGAATCGATAGAATTAATTTATTTTTGTTGTTTGATATTAAGAAGGAAAATACCTTTCAAATGAGGTATCACTTGCCATATGTTGCCATTTAAAAATTTAGGGGTGGCGGTCACAGCTCCGAGGGATGGAATGTATTTCGGGTGAATTTCATCGTGAACGATGTCCCCCTCGAAAATGTTGTTGACGTGTACGAGCGTTTTTACATAACTCGGTTCTGCCGACCTACAGAGCCGCTGTTTCGTTTTCAATGGCCCACTCTGTATATATATATATTATAAAAAGCCGCACTGAATGTTTAATACCACTATCGTGAAGTGCAAACATCAAGCTTGAAATCATTTAATTTTTCATGTAGGATGTGTATGAGCGATTATTTTCAACATTTACTGAAGAAATTTCCGGGATTATGGGTGAGTTTAAAACAGAGGCAGGAGTAAAACCCAGTTTTTTCTTTGGCATGTATGAGTGAGACTTGTCTCACTAGTCTAAAATCGTTGCATATGGTCCAAAGAGGGTACTGATTCCTGCTTCAGTATGATTATTTCATATCAACTAAAATATCCATGACTTTCGAATCCTTCGTAAATATTGTAGAAGGGTTATGTGAAGTGGAACAAAACACATTTTAGGTACTCAGATACTCACATGTTATATTTGTATGAGGAAGGAAGTCTTCAGGAACGATATGCACTTTTTCTTTTCCTTTTACTATAATTTTTAGCAAAGTTATGACAAATCTAATTTTCGGACCTGCCTGAACTTGTAGTGGCGGGTTTGCGCGAGCATAAATTGTGACGTTGGCGTTAAACCACGTTTTCTGAAAAAAGGAGCGTATTTCTTAAGATATTACTGAAAATCATTCTTGTGTAGAATTGAATTATCTCTCAACCTATCGAAATATTTTTATGATAAATCTTATATTTTCTGAAATAACAAAAAAAATTACATTTTTTTTTTAAATGAAAAATTTTTCAGGTTCCACCCATGATTTTTTGGTAAACAATTTTTTTCTAATAATACATGATGTCGAGATGTCATGCGCCGAGTTTCAGAGTGCTACAATTCATTCTTCACTTTTTGCTCGAGTTTGTCTGTCTTTACTGGATTAATAGTCATTCATTCGATTTAGGTATGGCATGTTCAACTGGAAACACTGGAGTTAGAAAATCAGAGGGTAAAACAAATGTGAAATTTCATTTCACTCGTTCTTATCACGATTTGAAAACGATTAAGAAAAATTTTCCGGAAATTTTTGATTCTTTTCAGATCCTGATAATATCGTATACCTACTTCAATACACCCCAGTTTTATCATTTTCAATGATTGTGATGGAGTTAGAAAATCAGAGGGTGAAACAAATGTGAAATTTCAATCATCTCGTTCTCATCACGATTTGAAGACGATTAAAAATATGTTTTCCGGGAATTTTTGGTTCTTTTCAGATTCTGAAGGTAGATTATACCTCAATACACCCCATAGGGTAAAACAAATGTGAAATTTCAATTCACTCGTTCTTATCACGATTTGAAGACGATTAACAAAAATTCCCCGGCAATTTTCGATTCTATTCAGATCCTGATAATACAGTCTACATGGGCGAATCTAATCTTTTGTTGACCATCATTTTTAACAAACTGTAGCGTACTATGCGATCTTTCGTTTTTTGCTACCGAATATCCTGCAGTGAAAATGAGCTGATACAGCCGAAAGGAAAGTTTCAAAACAGCCTTACTCTTTTTTGCTGCATTCATGATATCATTGCAACGTTGCTCTTAATACATACAGGGTGTTTCCAAAATTGGAGCGATTAATGGGTTGCTATATGGAACATAATGTAGCAATAAATGGCAAGAATTTTCGTTTTTGGAACAATTCAAAAATTTTTGAATTTGTATAAAATTTTTTGAGAGGCACTGGTTTGATTCTCTAGGCCACAGCGTGTCTGCCCTCTGGCAGTATTTCAGCGCAATTTGCGCAGGCTGTATAGATCTCTAATCAGTGATTACCAAACAAAATTTTAAAACTTTAAAATTCAGTATCTCCCAGAATATATTTTTTTTGACAAAAATGTATTCTTTCATTTCGTTTTGTTTCGTAATCTTCTGCATCCCGCTTCATTCGTCGCTCCAATTTCGGAATCTTCCCTGAAGAGCATAAACGTCCGGTTTTTCACCAGGCGGGTTTAATTCAATAACAGATTGAATGTCCTGAATGGTGAGCAGCTTATTGGACAATGGTTGAAAAATTTCGTTATAGGCTGCATATTATTTACTATATTTTTGAGATCATCAAAAAATTAATTCCCGTATCTAAAACAGTTATAAACTGTTTTCTAAAAAATTGATTTATGTTTAATTCAACAGTTTTTTCTCTTGATTCATCAAGTTTTCTGGATGTTTTCTGTGATGCCTTCGAAAGTCATCCTCTGGCGAAATTCCGTTTTTTTGTAAAAACTTTATCGCATTTTCAATCAGGTTGTTTAATTCATTCACAGAAAGAAAAATTGGCCTGTAAACAAAGAAAAAAGTGATTGATTCAACGTTTTCTATGATTCATTTTCAACCGATGCTTCTTCTGATCAGTTCAATGTAGCACTAGTGATTAAGTCGTGGAGAGCTTAGAGGAGCATTGTTTTAATGAAACTGGATGATATATTTACTCTTTTATTCTAGATTGCTACAATAAATAATATGTTGGAGCCAATCAACGCTAATGATCGAATTAATCCATCGAACCATTGATTTTCAATAGTATAACATTGAATATCCTGAAATTTCAATACAAGGTTTTTGATATTGAAATGATTATAGCTGATGCATCAACTCATGACCAAAGTTTTTCTACCCCAATCTCTTCTGTACATCAATTCTATCATGCTGATATTAATATTAACCTGTCACTAAGAGGAATGCCCATTAGTTGACGCCACTCTGTGTTCAAAAGTTATTTGTGTCCCCATATCAAACTTTCTCAAAAGTTTATCAATGTGATGTCTTTTTATCATTCGTAGGACATTAACAAACACATTTTGTTCTAGAAACAAAGATTATATGAAAACTTTACTAGAATGAATTAGTTTTGGTATTGTATAAAGAATGCTGAAGAGTGACTTACCAATGAAATGATCTAGTAAGTTTTCTTGTTGAAAGCTCACCAGTAAAGATCTCAACTCTTCTTTTTGTACCTCTTTGTTCAGGAGGGGATGTATTGATAATTCTGACTCTATCAGTATTAATTTAGATGTCTTACCTATTTGCCACAAAAACTACACAGTCACAATAAAAATCTTCATTTTCTTCCTTCTTTCAATGGTTCTATAACAAAATTTGCGGAAAAACAGAAAGACACAGTGTCAGGGCAAGCCGGTCCCGGTGCATACCTTGTCCGGAAGTGGTACCTAATTTGAAATGCGAATCAAGGAACTGAGAATTATGGTTATACTTTTGGGATTGGCTTGATGTTTTGGTGATCAGTTTCGAAAACTACCGTGGTTAATATTTGTATTTATATATATATATATTGTATCAATGTAGACGGGATATTAGATTTACATCAGTAAATTGATGCAGTTGTACACTGATCTGAGAATAAGTTGGGTTTATGGTGAAGATTTCGCATGATTGTGTTAACAAATTTCAACATTGATCAACAATGAAATTAATTATTGAGAACGATACTAATGTTGATGATACTAAGGACACTAGCAATTGAATTATGAGAGTTTATAATCAATTTGTTTGTTGTGCCCATGAAAATGTTACAATATAGTTTCCAACAATCAAATGGATGATCACTAATTGATCTTGTAAAGGAATGTGGTTGTTGAAATATCTATACCCTCTGATTGGGATAATGAAAATTGCCTTGTAACAATGATTTTTTAGTTAATCACAGGTGGTGTTTGATACTAGGTCCAATTTTATTTTCTGTGTTGTCGCTGTAATGTTCAAGTTTAACGGTTTCATAAGCTCTGTTATAATTTTCTTTTAGTATAAAGCTCTTACCGTTCTGAACAACATTGAAAATCAAATAACTTGTTACTTCAATATGATACGGAAATAGAAATAATCCAATTTCAAAAATTATTTGATTCTTCTTGTATTCAGCAACCTCTCAACAGTTTAATGTAGGGGGGAGGAATCCCCCCATTCCTCCTATAGGCCCGTCCCTGTCTGATGTCATGTTTTGAAGTACCTACCTGAATTATGTTAGTGTGAGAAACGCCTAACAAAAAACGAAACGTTCACATTTTTTGCATTCATCTCATGAATGACTTTAGGTCTACAATTCTACTTTGATTCAACCATATCTAAGCCTGACAGTTTTGAAACCCCATATTCTGATAGGCGAATCTCAATCATCCTGCAAGATAACCTGTTTATATGTGTTGAAAGTTACATAACCTTGTTGGCACGTGTTGAATAATGTACATTATGACCGACATGGATAAACAACAAGGATTATTGGAGTTATCAGTCATTGCACTAGACAACATAATTTTGAGAAATATTTCACTCACCACGCTGCCCTCGATGCGTCTGAATACAAGAAATTTCTCTTCGAACTGATATAATGAGCCTGACTGTATTCAATACTGAGCAGGATAATTGATTGTGGTGCTTTATCTCGCATGTCAGTTCATTGTTGAGAACCGATCAAAAGCAAGTGGTTCCATATCGAATTGTTGCGTGCTAAAAGCCATTAAAAGGTGTCGGGCAAAAAAATTCCTTACAATAATTTCAATAAGATGTAATGACCAGGTGATCAATCACATTTATAATTAGTATTGAGTACGCCTACTCGAAGGGTTATAAAAATGGCAGCAGTATCGTAAATTGATGGCGTTTTACTTATTGATGTTTTTTCTTTCGACTTTCGACGTTACCTGTATTGCTTACTTTGTGGAATATGGAATATAAGAAATTTCATAGAAAATTTCCAGTTCAACTTCAATTGAATAAGTAGTTTGTGAGCACCTTTTTTTCGATAAAAATTATTGCAGGCCTGGCGGTGTAATTTCTTTATCGATGAATTGAACGACTTCTATGAGTGATACTTCAGAATAACATCAACACCCTATTTCATTATTCTATATAAAATTTCAATGGACACTGGAATATTATATCTGAATGAAAATGCAAATTTTTTCCCTATATAATCTTCTTTTTGTTTAAGGTCTCTTCACAATATTTATCAGGTATAACTCCACGTCCAGCGTGGCTACAGCCAGGAAAGTATTCATTTTCTGTTGGATATTAAAAAAAATCCTAATTTTTATCGTCTGATTTTTTTTCCATCTTGAATAAAAAAAAAGAATGTTCCCCTTTTTAACACGAATTCCTTCCAAGAGGTTATCATGAACGATGAAAAATGGCGACTGAAGTTTATCTTTCAGCCGCTGATAATTACATAAATATTAACATGAACTCTTCACAGTTTCAAAATTCCCATTTTTCTTCGTCTTGATACATTTCACGGTGCTGGCCAATGATACCATTCCTTTCTTTATTTTTTCCTGCTGTTAACGCTTTCCTTTCTTATGGTGAATTTTTTCACTACCCGTTTTTCATTTTGCTCTTTTTTCAAAAACCTGTAAGATAAGATTAGATAGGGGCCTCCGGCTTCAAAATTCTATACCGTCACCTTTTCAGTTCTCGTGTGCCAATATGCTTTCGAAATCGTTTTACAAATCTAGTCCTGTCTTTCATAGCTAGTTTTTGAATCTTCCAAATATGTGCTTAGTTTTTCTTCTCACAGTGTTAGATACCTCGAACCTCGCAGTGTGATGTTTTTCTTACGACTTTTCTTTCAGCCCCAGTATTATTACGAATATCTCTTATAATAGTTTGTACATGCTCTATATATACAGTATCGGAAAGTTTTCATCGGGGGTATGCTGGTTTCATACGAGCGTAAAGAATAGCTTGCTATTATGTTGAGAGAGCATTACAATTTCTCCCTGACTCGCTCGAGGAAGGGATATCGACGTGGCTGTTAATTCGTCGGACGAGGTAGTAGGGGAGGCGTACAGTAGTGCGTCTCTCTTATTATTATTATTCCTTGTTGCTCGCATAGATTTGTCTATACCTCCGATGAAAACTTTCCGATACTGTATCCAAGCATACATTCAATTGCGCCTGTTCACCAGACACTCTTGGATTATGGGGTGTTACTCAAGCATTTTGTCAATCAATTTAGCATTTGAAATCAATAAGATATTATTAAAAAACCTTTTCAGGGCAAGCTTTCATTCAAATGTGCTAAAAAGTAAAATATAATATCTTTAGATGTGTAAGGCCAGCTGTTTACGTAACTGCATACAAATTCATAATTTTTGACTTCGAAAACTCCCACATACCAAATTTAAATAGTATCGAACCATAATCACAGGAATCGTCCGCCATCTTGGAGCCGTTGTCGAGACTTTATGAATTTGACAAAAAATGCATAATCTACGACCTCAAAAATCCACACATACTCAATTCAGACTCCAATCCGACCACGATCATAAATTTAGTCCACCAATTTGAATCTGTAAATTTTAATGACTAATTCGTTGAATCGAATCTGGCCATAATCACAAAACTCGTTTGCCATCCTAGAGCCACCGTCTTGAATTTATAAATTTTGACGAAAAATTATCCTGTCCCTGTCTCAAACGGAAAAGAAATGCTCTATAAACTTCGAAGAGATGAACATATAGTTTTTTAACATCATTGCATGTAGGATTAACCGGAGGAACTGTAAACGGTTTTGATGAAGTGAGGTTCCAGCAGTGGTGAATTAAAAAGTATCAAATCTAAAACGCTCATTTTAAATAAGAATATATTCTAAAGTATTTGTTATAAATTTGATTTGTGAACTTTAACAAATAAAATATTAGAAAAATATATAATGTTTACAACACTCATGTAATTTTTTTCAATTTTCATAATTTTGGGGTAATGGTCAACACAATTCGAGGTAAATGTAAAACTCTTCTGTATTGAATCCTACATTGGAATTGGTGTGGTTATATCGAACAAATGATCAATATAAAACTAATTTGCATCCCTTCAAGTACATAGTACATAGTACATTCATATATGATGATGGTTTCTCTAAGTCCTGTATTGTTGTTATTATATAGGTGTTCACATTTGCCCCACTCATGTGTTTACGTTTACACATACCCCTTCCTCAGAAAATTCCGGGGCAAATGTAAACACCTCCATTACAATAAAACGCTATATAACCTAAGGTTCTTGCATGCATCAAAATGTTAAATATATCCATAAAAATAACAATCTACCATGGAAATTAAATTATCAGTTAGGAGTAGTTAAAAAATTGAATTTATGTATTTATTTACGGAAGCGTAGAAGGGCCATTATTTTTTTATTTATTTTTTCTCCCTAATTCCGAGTTGCAACTCGGAAAATTACTAAATTCCGAGTTGCAACTCGGAAAATTACTAAATTCCGAGTTGCAACTTGGAATTTTAACGGAGTTAAAACTCGGAATTTAGTAATTTTCCGAGTTGCAACTCGGAATTTAGTAATTTTCCGAGTTGCAACTCGGAATTTAGTGATTTTCCGAGTTGCAACTCGGAATTTAGTAATTTTCCGAGTTGCAACTCGGAATTTTATAATTTTCCGAGTTGCAACTCGGAATTAAGTAATTTTCCGAGTTGCAACTCGGAATTAGGGAGAAAAAACAAATAAAAAAATAATGGCCCTTCTACGCTTCCGTATTTATTAAATAAAATCAAAGTAAAGAAATAATTTGGATATTTTTTGTCATAAATGAACTTTTCAAGAAATGGCCATGCAAGAGGTTACAGGGTTGAAATGAAACTGAATAAAAGAAGCGTGGTGACATCTTGCACTCTATGAAAGGAAACTGGGACCCATCAAATTCAAAAGTTATTGGTGTGTTCACAATTACCCCTAGTTCACTTGTACCCTACTTGACCCTACCGAAAAAAAAATTATAAAACAATGAAGCAGGTATGCTAGGAATCATAGGTGAATCCGTTCTTTTTTTTACCCCTTGTATCAATAAGCTGTAGAAATGAAACCGATGTTGATGTTTATTGGTACTTACCCGATTATGCAGTGAGATGCACTGGACAACTACTGATGCCGCTATGTGGGACTCGCTTCGCCATTAGATCTAGTCAAGTCATACATAGTCCAAACAGGGTAGGTAATCCCTGGAAGGATGTTTCAGGGAGCCTTGACTAGACTAGTATCTCATAGGATTTATCAGTATCCAAATCGCTCTTTTCTGTATTCTTTGCTGTCTCTTTTTCCCACTGGATGTACACTGGAAATATTTATGATACAAGTTTCGTCGTAATATTAAATGATGACTTCCGAGTAAAATCATTCTCAAATTACTGTTTTAATGTATGTCAATGTGAACAGTGCGTACAAACTTAATTCATTATCGTAGAAAAAATATATCACTCAACACTTTGTATCGTTAACATATTGTATTGCCACCCTTAACGAGTAACAGGCTGAATATTTTTTTTATAAAATTTGTTTTTCTTAAAATTCTCATGGTTCATTTCGAAGGTCTTTCAGTTCGGCAGTATCTTGATTACCTTCAATCTTCTTCTGTCAAATACTGGCTCTGATAATTAGATAATATCATGTCAAGTGATAATAGGGAGTTTTTTGGCCACTTAAAATATCAACTTTTGTGTTTATCGTTATTTGTGCGACTGCGCAGTAAGGGAAATGTTGGGAGGCCAAACAAATAGCGATAACGTCCAACGTTATTAACAACGCATTAATAGAATAATGAGGTTTGTGGTTATCGTTATCACAAAACGGCAATTTTGGTTCACGAAACGCAAACTTACCACCATTTACCTTACTTACATTTGTATTTATACAAATATTGCATCATTCGTAATATTCCTGCCCCCTTCTTAAGATGATTTCAATATTTTCGTCCATTTTAAAGAAGTATATCAACAAAATGGCCTTTTGCTAACGTCAAAACTCATTTTTTATGTTTAGTTTCTTAACGGATTTTAACGTTATCTTCCTCTACGTTACAAAAACTTCGTTATCCGTATTGTTATTCAAAATAACCACAAAAGCTGCTATTTTCCAACGTTATTTTAAGTGGCCTAAAAACTCCCTAATGGCGCGAGGATGAAAAATTTGCCTGAAGTCATTGTTTAGTAAAATTACCTATAAACATGTTGCTTTTACGTTTATCATCGAACACTAGCTTAACACTCTTTTATCGCCTCTAATTCCTCTAATCCTTTTTTACAGGCTAACAGCGGTCTTTGCTTTCGTAAACATGTGCGACACACAAAAACTTGAAGTGCAACCAAGGAAAAACAGACGACCCCAAAAGTATCCCATTCAAGTGAGTAATTTATTATATCTTTGTTACGAAAGACTATTATGAATATCAAACCATCTCGTGATGAGAAAGAGCCTCTTAATGTTGATAAATGCGGTATATTATCTTCATAGAAGTCATCTACTGCGTGGAAAGATAAGTCTTTTCCGAGATTTTAGTGGGTTGGAATAGACGAAAAAATATGTAACATATTTTTATCATAAATCTGATATTTACGATGACTCCATTGTGATTTCTGAGTGGTATATTTTCATTATGTTTCGTAAGTGTGCCGAAAACTACTTATATCTCCCACAGAATATAAAAAAAGTTTGATCCAACATATATCAGATTTTACGATTATTTTTCGAATATTTTCAAAGCATTGAGAATTATTCCGTACTAGTAGCCGGTGAATATGTACAGTGTGTGTCCTTTTAAAATGGCACATCCTATTATCTATCTATATAGGGTGATTCAGACTCATTTCGAGGTGAAAAGTTTCCATCAAGGTATGTCTTGAGTAACTCTGAGTAACAGTGTGTCAAAAGTACGAATAAAATGAAGATTTCATTTTTTTTCTCCAAAACTCCTGAAAGAAAAAAAATTAAACTTGGTAAACTAATCAAGGTTTATCGTACTTACGATGGTATGTGTTTGATATCAGTTAAGCTCATGGATACACAGCCTAGAAGTCATAACATTCCATGTGCCTAAAAGTGGAGGTTTCTGAAAAAAACTAAAGATATGTCCATAGTAGGGAATCGGTTTGAGTCAGAATGAGACCGACAACCCCATTTTTCCATTCATCATTTTATTCGATTGAATCGATGTCGTATATAGATTCACTGATATTTACCATACTTTCTTCCATTTGATTGTTTTGATAAATCAACTGACAAAAAACTCATTAAGATGTCTAAAAACCCTGGTGTATCGACTGATTCGATTTGGTTCAGATTATTTTGAACAAAACAAATGAATTTCATTTGATCGAATCGATGTCGTATATAGATTCACTGATATTTATCATACTTTCTTCCATTTGATTGTTTTGATAAATCAACTGACAAAAAAACTCATTAAGATGTCTAAAAACCCTGGTGTATCGACTGATTCGATTTTGTTCAGATTATTTTGAACAAAACAAATGAATTTCATTTGATCGAATCGATGTCGTATATAGATTCACTGATATTTATCATACTTTCTTCCATTTGATTGTTTTGATAAATCAACTGACAAAAAAACTCATTAAGATGTCTAAAAACCCTGGTGTATCGACTGATTCGATTTGGTTCAGATTATTTTAAACTAAACAAACGAATTTTATTTGATCGAATCGATGTCGTATATAGATTCACTGATATTTATCATACTTTCTTCCATTTGATTGTTTTGATAAATCAACTGACAAATAAACCCATTTAGATGTCTAAAAACCTTGGTGTATCGACTGATTCGATTTTGTTCAGATTATTTTGAACAAAATATATGAATTAGTTTGAGTCAGAATGAGACCGTCAACCCCATTTTTCCATTCATGATTTTATTCGACTGAATCGATGTCGTATATAGATTCACTGATATTTATCATACTTTCTTCCATTTGATTGTTTTGATAAATCAACTGACAAATAAACCCATTTAGATGTCTAAAAACCCTGGTGTATCGACTGATTCGATTTTGTTCAGATTATTTTGAACAAAATATATGAATTACTTTGAGTCAGAATGAGACCGTCAACCCCATTTTTCCATTCATGATTTTATTCGACTGAATCGATGTCGTATATAGATTCACTGATATTTACCATACTTTCTTGCATTTGATTATTTTGAACAAAACGAATTAGTGGTGTGCTTGGATCCAGAGATGGCGTCTCCATAGGATTTAGTCATTGACAGTCTTAAAGGTGACTTTTCATGTACACAAATTTGAATTTGATAGGTAATTCTAGTTAATTGTAATTCAAAAAAAAATTACATATAGTTCTTCTAAAATTGATATCAGTAACATTTGAAACTACCTGGGACAGTAGTTCCATGTATTCCCCTTATTATGTTGTTTTTCATTTCATAGTCGTACGCAATACTTGAAATTTCTATTCATGGAAACTCACCCTATGAAGAAAATCGACGGTGGTAATACACGAAAGTATTGTGGAACATTCGGAAAGCACACCACTGGTTCATTTGTTTTCTCGTTATTGAAGTTGGCGAATGTCTCGCATTTTATTCCACAGTTTTGCAGGTATGAGTCACCAGGATTTTTAGGCATCTTGAAACCCATCTTCAACATTCCTAATACTTCACTCAGATTAGAGTTAAGAAATGAAGATAAGTACTCTTAATTCTTATATTATATGTTGGAGTTTCATGAGTCTTTTCTGATTGATTTATCAACATGTTTTGATGAAGAACGACAATGAAAAATTTTGTGTATTTTTTGTGCTGAATGATTAATATTTCCATAGATGAATCATCAATCAATCGTGTGAGTGGAGTATCATGAATTCCAAGGTTGGGGTTTGTTTGTTGAAAATTTTCTGTGAGTTTATCAAAGCTGATTTTCCGTTAATTAGTTATAGATGATGCGTACACAAACATACTCTGGTCAATAAAGCGTATCGTTAAACAGGTGACTCTGGAGCGACATCAAAGATATATCTTTTACCGGGGAACTGAATGAATTTATTGAAGCTGAAAGTTGTTATACAACTTCCATAATGCATACCAATGAAAGTTATGTAGGTCAGTTACATAATTTTCATAACTGAATGCTGATCTCAAAGGGTGATGATCCTTGAATGATTTTAAGAAAAATTCTTCATATGAATATAGTCCGCCACCGCTTTATTTATGAGATACCAGAACTCAATTTTTTTAAACAATTTTTTTCTCAATTCAGAAAGCAAACTAGTGCTCAATACAGTGAGAGCTTCCCAATAAATGATATAATAGCAGAAGTGTCTGAAAGGGAAACTCGAAGAAAGAATGTAATGATATTTGGGCTACCGGAATCTGCAGGAAATGAATGAGGATGAAGAAAATACAATAAAAATCATCAGGAAGAAGCTAACCAACTTATCCACAAAACTACTACTACTGGAATAATATTTTCCTAGATAAATCAATAAGAAAAGGCTGTACAGTTTTCGAAAAAATCATTTCAGACCTTAACTCTTATATGAATATGGAGTAATGTGAATTTGAAGTTTGGTTTGTTTACCAGTTGATCTTTCGAAACAATCATATACGACAAAGTATGGTAACATATCGGTGAATCCACGACATCGATTCGATCAAATAATATGATGAATGAAAAAATGGAGTTGTGGGTCTTAGTAATAATAGATCATAGCACTGGATTCTATTAGACTTTCCGCATGAGTAAGGAAAATTACCCATCTTTATCGATACAATTAATCGCTTACTGACGACATAGCTTCACTTACTGATACCACTAAGTAACAATTCCTTTCGATATGCTGGTAAAATTTGTGTCTCAGAGCCAGAAATGTAGTCGATGTGAAGATTAATGTGGATGCGAAATCAAACTCAAACTTCACGTGAACCAATGTACATTGCCTTCATGAGGAGATGAAAAGTGGATGGATTATTTCCTACAAACTACAGAAGTCCAATTGATTGCTACTCAGAAGAAAAAAATTAAATATTCATGAAGATATCAGAAAATATTGTGAATTGTCAATTATCTCAAAATTCAAAACTCAGTATACGAGTTAATAATAATTGTACGCTTAGCAAATTTTTCAAGTGACATTTTTCGATGTTTTGCTATCTTACCCTTTTTTGCCACTTAGTTGTATATTTTTTTTCAATTTGCCGTCTTACCAATGATCACTAGGCATGTTCCAAAATTGATTTTCAGGTTTTCAGACAAGCACAATCAATCACCTAAAAATTAATTTCGATACGGTAGTGATAAACTTTTTCCCGTTTGTTACGTTAGTACTTTTGACGGGCAATGTATCTGCCCGATATAAATCAATATCCGTCCTGGTATCAGCCAGGAAAGTAGTAATTTTCTATTATATGTTCACTTCATACCCCACCTGGTGGGAATTCAACATTATTGAAATTATTCACATCATTTGTTTTTTATTGTTCATCATGTCAACACTATCTTTCTATAATACCGACCACGAATTTCAAAAATGATCCTTTGTTGCGCCACTTTTCTAATAGTTACTTTCTCACTCATTCGAAATTATCGGTATCAATTACGGTTCTCATACCAAACAAATACTATGCAAATGAAGAAGAAGAGATCACACAATCCTTGTTCGTTAGATCGGAAACAATCGCACCGGGGGTTAGTTACCGATTTACATAACATGATCGAGAAAAAATTATCTCATGATCACTCCAGATGGACTTCAGATTCACCGATAGGCGAGGAATTTACCCTTCAAACGAATGTGTTTTCAAACGATTATTGAATAAAAAAAAGTTTTCTCCTCACTTTACTAGCCGAGTGCGGCTTTTAATAGTTCCCCCCACCAAGGTTAACTTTTGATCGGTTTGACGTAGACACATGAAAAAAGAATCGTTTCGAGGGTTTCATTAATACTACTTTTTGAAATAAAAAATATGGGGATTGCTCGGCAGGAGGCGCGGGGGGCCTATCAACTCAAAATTGTCAAGTGTCACATCGTGGAAAAGAGAATTCAATTCTCTTTACAACCATCTGAATATTTTTGAATATGGTAAGATAACAACCTATTCCAACACGTGTTGAGTGAAGTGAAAAAAATATTGGTAGAAAAAACTGAAATGAAATTACAAAAAATACATACCTCTTCACTCCAGAGGGTTCACAAAAGTCAGTCATTTCAAATCACTGAATGACTGAAAGGGACATATCCCCAAACTTGAAGATATTGAGAGACTACGATGAACGACAGATCTCTGCGTCTCGTGGATCTTAACCAACCAAAATTTTTAACGACTTCTCTGAATTGTTGCCACCCAGAATCCGGAAATCAATATGACAATCATTGTCACCAATATTCGAAAAACGAAAATGGCATATCTCCCATTCGCTCGATCGAGAGTGGCTGATATAGCGGGGGGGGTAAAACTACTTCGACGGCAGTGTTTCGTTTCAAACAATCAAATTGTATTTAGTATTTAGTTCTCAGTCAGTCATCCGAAAACGAACAATATAATGTCCTACACATCCATGTATGCATATTTGTGAATAAATAGGGTGAACACAGAAAGGCAGCGCTAGATAGGTTCGTGTGGCGTTCTAAAATAATGGTTTAAAAAAAACTAAGAAACACATTTTACTTCCAACATGGACCAGATTAGATTAGATTAGATTGGGGCTTTCGTGCCATAAGCATCAACACCGCGACCTTTTCAGATCTATTGTGTTCGCCATCTAAATCGTTTAGAGTTCTTTATCTATAGCCCTGTCTTCGTCACGAGACTCCATAGGCCAGTTATCAGAACTCCCATGTATCCGGGAGCTTTTGTTTTTTCTTCTCCCAGCGTTAGAAACCTTAGCCTTGACAAGCCCGATGTTTCCTCTTCTTCCTGACAGAACCTGCATAGCGTTTCTTCTGCCAGACCAATAGTACTCATATGTTTGTTGGGCCTACAATGCCCTGTGAGGAGTCCAACTATTATTCTAGTAGTGTTCGTCTTCTGGCTTAGTAGATAGTCTGTGAATGTTGGCTGCGGTTGTTTGATAAACTCTTTGGCCTGTCTCATTCCTGGTGAATCGTTCCACCATTCTTGAGATGAACCAAAAAGTAAAATATAATCGTCAATGTAACTACTCAAATGTGAAAAGCGCCGGTGCTAACGATCTACTTATATTCTCATATTTTTCATTTTAATTTAACAATACTGAGCGTCCACAAGCCCAAGAGAACTTTCAAGCACCCCACGCTTTTTTCACATTTGAGTTATTACGTTGTCAATTATTTTCTACTTTTTAGTCCATGTTGGAAGTCAAGCGTTTCATTTAGTTTTTTTAAATTTTGAATCATAAAGCTCGTCCACCATCTTGGTCCGCCATCTTGATTTCATAAATTTTGGCAAAAATTCGTAATCTCTGACACTGAAATTTTGAATCGAATCGGACCATGATGAGGAATCCCGTCCGCCATATTGGAACCACCATCTTTAATTTATGGTTTTTGACAAGGAAGTTGAAATCTACGACCTAAAAACCCCACGTACCAAATTTGAATCGAAACTGACCCTAGTCAAAAATTTCGTCCGCCATCTTGAAGCCGCTATCTTGAATTTTTGAATGTTGCCAAAAAATTCATCCCGAAAACTCTTACATACCAATTTTGAATCGAATCGGACCATTATCACAAATCTCGTCCAGCATCTTGGAGCTGCTATTTTTTTTTTTTTTCTATAACAAAAATGTCATATTGCATTGTCACCGGAACTATGAACAATTGCCAAATATCAAATCTTTCGGACGTCTGGAAGTGGGTGAAAATCACGTTAAAAAGATTCCGTTACATAGATACATACATATACAGATTCAGCAATAATTCTTCTATACATAGGGAAACAACGTGCACAACAAAGAACGCATTAGGAAAATAGAGAGGAGATATGCATCAATCCCACCACTGTGCGGCGATAGAACACCTTACTGAATTCTACTGAATTCAGTGAATTCCTAAATAAAATCGGTCGGTACTCAGTGAACATAGTGTGTTGTCGGTTTTGATCGTTCAATGTAGTTGGCCAGTTGTGGGATGAGCAGATACGCGCGACGCATTTTAGAACAAGTACATGTGCAACTGCTTCGAATCGGTGCCTAGTATGCTTATCTCTCCCTCTCTTAATTAAAAATATTGACCGGCGGGGTTGGCATTTTTCAGTTTGACCCCGAAAACTCTAACATACCAATTTTGAGTCGAATCGAACCATTATCACAAATATAGTCTTCCATCTTGGAACCGCCATTTTATTTTTTTTCCATAACAAAAATGTCATATTGCATTGTCACCCGAACTGTGAAAATCGCGTACAAAGATGCAGTTACATAGATACAAACATACTGTTACAGACCTGAAATTTGATAAAGACTTCTCGAATTGTTCGAGATCGTTCGATGAATTAGATGGAAAAATCTAGAAGCACTAACTTTTGTTCTGGATCAATCGTCGAACATTCTATTTGTGTTCTATTGATTTCTTAAGTTTTCTAGAACTTTATTTGTATATAAAAGCAATGCATTTGTGAGATGAAGGAAGTTAGTTAGGAAGTTACTCTGAGTTACCTTGGATACAAGTATTTTGATTTGACAGTGACTTGAATTACAGTGTTGTCAAGTGAAGTTTGATTAATAAAGGCGAGTTCATACCAGTGTACACTTATTTTTGAACCCGAAGACGCAACAATACATACATACATATTTACAATGTGCTGAAAAAGTGGAAAAATGTACATTTTTGCCAGGTAACCAAAAAATTCGTAATCAGAGATCCTGAATACATAAGGTAACAAACACCAAGTTACCAAGCACCAAGGGAATCTTGAAATGTATACTCAACACCCAACACCTTCCACCAGGCGGTCAGAAAAGAGAACTCAAAGAGATCGGACTAGCTCTGAATACCTTTGAATAATGAAGTAGGTAGTAGAAGATTATACAGAAATCGTAAACCGGTTCTTCAACGTGATATTGTCGTTTTTGGAGAAAAATGATCTCAGATGCATGAAACTACGCTAGATTATCGGATCAGCGTCAAGATGAAAACCCAAAATATGTGGAACTTTTACCGATAAAAATCTGTTTTATTTGACGGTGTTTTCAAGATTTGGTTGGTTAGGTTCATGATTTTTTTATTTCCTCATTACTCTTCCATACTCATTATATAAATGAGGCAAGTTCCTCGCCTACCACAACATGATCACAATATCTCTCTATCCCATTCGATGGGGCGTCAGATTTATTAAGTAGATACGCGAACGCGCAGTCAATCGACCTACGGGTGATTATAAATGATTCCGTGTGTTTTTAGTCCGGTGGCCACCTGGCTTGACGTGATCAAATTAGGTCAAGAGCTTGAGATCATCTGTATTTTATATTATATTATATTATATGGGTCGCTCAATTCGAATATGTTAATTATTTTGCTCAAAAACCTATAATTCAATTGTTATTAACAATTTTAATTCTACAATTAGCCTGGTTTTCCTCCCAATTCACCCGGAGACGTCCACTCGAATATTTATCATACTTTTCAATCGCCCTAATCCCAATTCGAAAGAATCAAACCGCTAAGGTCAATTGTTATCGAGAAACAATAAACAACATATTGTTTTTGGCATTTTCGTTAAAATCTCAGTTAGCGAAGTTTTAAAAAAAAAAGTTGTTTTTTAAATTGTTCTTTCCGTTAACCAGCTGTCGTCCCCTTACGAACGGCAACCCTCAAAAGTCGAAACTTGTGCGAGCCAAGGATTAACGAGGTCTTACCTTTTAACGTGCGATTCCTAGCACTTTCTCAGGCCATCAGATAAAAATCTGTAGTCGCTAAGTGACTCTTTCTATTTATTCACTCAGCTGAAAATACTTTTTCCTCTTACACGTATAGAAAGTACACACTCTCCTCCCTCAAACCAGGAAGGAAACTCATACTTTTCGTCCCCCTCATTTCAAGTAAGTTGTAAACGATGAAACTTGTGAATCTCTTATAATCAAATTTTTTCCGTAATTTCTGGAACATCTTATATATCCTGTATTCTGGTAAAAATCAAATATGAATGTTACTTCTACTTTAGTTCTTTAATAGCTATTTGTGTATTTAGAGCGCAAAGTGATTGATTGTCGCTCGACAAAAAGATTAATCTTTGGAGAACGACAATGACTCTTTGTGCTCGAAATACACAGCGCAGCTCTTAGAAAAAAAAAAAAAGATAGACACTTCATTCGAATAGGCACATAACATTATACTTATGAGAAAATCACTCAATAGCAATCCGAAATGTATAAGCTATCTAAATGTCCAATAATTCAAATCACTGACAAGAAAAAAGTAAAATAATGTTCTTAAAATAAAAGGTTGCAATTGCTAGGAGATGAACCCGGGACCTTCGGAATACAAGCCCAAGACGCTAGCCCTTGCACCAGCGCAGATTATCAGAAGGACATGACTGTATTGTCTATACTTTCCATGCATGCAAGTATAGATCCGTTTTAGACAAAAGCAGTTGAGATGCGTTTTAAATTTACAAAGAAAGGTTCATTAAGTAGGTAGGAGGAAAAATCATATGTATTACATGGGAGTAAAATGCCTTTTCATCCTTTGGAACTACATCCTGCGGGAGAAAAAGGGACACGGATTTGGACATACGGAAAATATTCGAACGACTTTTGTCCGCCGTCGAAAAGAACGGACACATACTCGGGTTCACTGGGTTCATTCAATAAATAAAATGAGGAGCGAGGTTGGCGCATTCTATAGGGGAGAGGGTTTACAATTGAACAAAAAAGTCGTATTTGCTAATAGCTTCTCATCAGAATTTTTTTTTCAACATTTTGATTTTTTCCTGTGAACTTAGGAACAAAGCTATGAAAAAAATGCATCGACCGTTATTACAGAAATCATATGTGACCGTGAGTGGCAATTTTTCAAAATAGTTATTTTGAGTCATTGTGCCACATGCCAGGGGCACCTTGAAACAGCTGAAAAAATACGTCAAAATTCACAAAAAACCTTATTGTTTGAATTAAAAATGTCGAGAAAAGACATATAGATAAAAAGCGGTATCTAGAGCGTAAAATAAGTTCAATATTGACCTTATTGAGACACAAATATGAAATCCTCTTACGTTAGGCCAATGTTCAAATTGCCAAACTCAACCATGATTGAGATGAAACCATTTTGTCTTTCAGTGCCCTGAACCACAGAAGGATTCCAGTAGCATCTCTATGTCTTTGTCATTAACTGCGGCTATGTTTCATTTTTTCCCAAACTCCTCTACTACTACAACTACAATCACGCCATTTCAGTTTCCCCTACTTTCCATCACGAACGTGAAGCAGTGGAAATGCGAAAGTCATTCAAAAATTTAAGGAATACATTTACGATGAAATGCCATAAGAGCCGATTGAATAAAAAAATTACTCTTATCTGGAGGCGAAAATCTGTTGGCGGAAAATTTTTACTTTCACGGCGAAAAACGGTACCTCACCTCGTCAAGTCTGGCACAACTGGAGAAGAGGGGACGATGACTGATGAGCAGGCTTTGTTGGGAGTGGCCCGCAGCGCTTACTTCCGGAATTTCGTTGCACTAGACCATTCTGTATGTCCGCTACACGGAATGTTCCTCTGTGTACGTTTTCCATTGTAGCCCACCCTCCCCTACCCTGTTTAATAATTTCATCCCATAATATGGGATACTTTTTATCGTACGTCCAAATCCCTAGGGTCTGCAACGAGCGTTCCGCGCTCCAAAAACCTTGGGATAATGTATCCTCGAGACTTTTAACCCCAATTTTTTTATTTTTTTTATCGGTAACAACGGACACTTGCGGCTTGATTCCTTCGAATAATGTTCGGTCGATTGTAAAGTACATTAAAAGTTCGGGTGTTCGGGTGGACGTCTCCGGGTGACTCTGGAGAAAATCCAGTCTTATTTTTAAATTGATATTGTTAATAACAATAGAATTATAAGTTTTTAAGAAAAATATTCAAAAAATTCGGATTCAGCGACCCAACAAACATAAAATATAGATGACTCCAGCTCTGGAACTATTTTGTCACGTCAAGCCAGCTGGCCCTGGACGCATATAAACGTGGTGCATTTTGCGCTAGCGTGAATTAGTTTTTTGCTCTCAATTGATACACAAAACTAACCTGAGCAAGCTAACCTAGCTTGCGAGTCGAAAATGTGTGAATTAGTTTTTCGCTTACGATTTACATACAAACCTATCCCGAGCAAGCTAACCTAGCTTGCCTGTTCACCACAGGGAATTTTTTCGAATAAATTTCCGGGCAACAAAGTGCACCACGTTTTAGTGTGGATGGCAAAGTGCACCTGTGTTTGGTCACAACCAATCAGAGAGCTAGAATATCTTGCATTGACTGAAATGTGGTACGTTTTGCTTATATGCGCCCCGGACTATGATTATAAATGGTTCCGTGTGATTTCTGCCGAACTACCTGGAATCGCTCGGATACTTACGAATGCTATTCAACATGCATGTTACACGTCTTTTCTGTCGGTACGACCTGACGGGCTGGCATGAATTGACGGCATGATTTATTTCCACTAGTTCGGTTTTGTTTTCCTAACTATTATTTATCTGTGTGGTGAAACATTCTATTGTGAAGGATAGGCTGCTGTTCGGTGTTTGTTTAGAAGTGGGTATTTTCTTACGAATCATTACGTATTCCAGTGAGCATACCGGTTACTCCAAAAAGATTGAGCGAACTCAACTAATTTCAGTTGATCGTCGACTTTGGAATTAGCCGCAATAAGTAAATTGAAGACATAGAAAAATTTCTTATTGAAGTTTTTTATTATTATTGGAAAATTTACCAAGATCTAAATTCTATCTTCATTATTTCTAACCAAAGTAGCAAAATGTATTGGTTTACTTTACTGGCTTATAATAATAATAGGCACTTAAAATAGAAAAAAAAAATATTTCTAAGATTTTTCCCATTTTATTTTAGTGAATTTTTGCAACTATTGTTTCCAAAAGTAGAGGGTCTGAGCCTTCAGACTGATATTAATTTTGTCGTAATTTTTCCCGTTCGAAATTGTTGAAATTTTTTATAATGTCCACGGGTTCTCTATCTTTTCTCCAAGAGGACAGGGTGGTAAAATTTTTTAAATCAATTACTCAACTATCCGATGTTTTGATGAAGATATGCAAACTCGTCAATCACCTTGTATATTCGACATGAGAAAAAAGTTGTTTTTGTTTAATATCTGAGTTGTTGACAAAAAAAAAGTTTACTGTCACTTACGTATATCCAATTTGTTATTGAAACGTATATTATTACTGGTTTTCGCAATTTTTTTCGATATCTGAAACCGTAGAAAAATTTTCCAAGTTCCTACGCATTTTTTATCAATAAGAGGGGCAGGGGGCAACATTCTTCGAGACTATATTATTATCCGGCGATCAGATATTTTTTACCATTTTCTAATGTATTTCTCATATTTGCATTTTGTTTTGGTGGCCACGATTGAATTTTTTTTCGCCGTCCTTTTTGACGTCCAAAAGAGTTTTTCAACAGTCACAGAACAAATATTTTCTCTACAACAAATGCGAGACTGGAAGAATAGTTATCGCAAACAGAATTCATAAATTAATTTCTATTTCGCTTTATAGATTTACAAGTAATTGAGTTTTGAGTAATTGATGCTCGAATTGATGTATGATTGATATTGAACACCGGACTGAAAATGCAATATGTAGTGTTCAATAGCTGGTACCGGTAGTATAAAAATCTCTAATGTCTCAATATACCAACAATCAAAATAAAAAAAAAATAATAATCGATCACAAAATGTGGATGTTTATTCATTCATAGAAAGCAACTAAAACAAATTCTGATTAAGAGTCAACATCAAGTATAGTGATAAATGGAATAAAACTAATAGAACAAATTCTTCTATTGTTGAGTACACAGCCTAATGAAGACTTTAATAATGTATGGGACCACCTCTGGCTTATCTCATTACATTAGTGCTGGTTATCTATTTTTGGAAGGCTTATTGTCAAGTTATCGACGGATCATTGTAACTTTTAAATTGCCTTCAACACTGATTATTCGAAAGTTCGAGAAGGCTCTGGAACAAAATTAATCGCCTAAACATTTGGGCCCAAACGCACTCTGTGCAATTTATATCCGGGGCAAGATGGTCCCTCCATTCTTATGATAATGTATGATAATTCATAACTACCCAAGTAGCAATTCAATGTTGCGACAACGTGTTCGAAAAAGTTGTGCAACCAAACATAAGTTGCGTTGCCGACGTCAACACAACGTTGTCCCAACCCCAATTTGGTCAATCATTTTTGGGTTTTTACAACGTTTCTGCTGCAACTGTAGGTAGCTGTGGGTCGTTTCCTGAACGTTGCTGAATTTACTTAAGAACAACTGCACACCAGCGCCCTCTCAAGCGGCAATGACAGTTTATTTTCTATGGCGTTCAAAAAATAGTTGATTTAAATGAAATAATTACTGATGGCCAAGATGGACACTAAGAAAAAACTTTCTGGCAACTGTTACCGCAAGTTATTATCGAAATATTTCATGCTCAATATTACCGAAAAATAACGATTGCGAAACAGAAACTGCCAACGCCGTACATTTTACTATCAAATATAACATTGTTTCATGCTAAAAAACACACGGGCTTTCAATGTGTTGCGAAGATTTCAAATGTCAAGAATAAAAAGTATATATTTTCATAAACAATTTTTAATGTTGATATCGATTCAAGCGTGAACTAAACTGGATACATATGAATTATTTCTAGAAAACTAAAATAAGGCTTTAAAATCCTTTGTAAATGTTTGTTTTACATCCCAAGTTTCAATGGCCGGCCATGTTTCCAAATAGAATTACTTTTCCAATATGGCGGCTTAGGAGTATACAAGTCGTCAACGCGACTTTCGTTGTCAGATATCTCAAAATATACTAATTTTTAACGTTAGTCTGCCAGACAACTAACTTTATACCCGAAGCGCGACTGTTGTTGCTTATCGGACTGAAAATTGAACCAATTCTAACTAACGAATACATTCCGCTCTACATTTTCTAACCCGCCTCTCCCGCGTTTTTCCCTCAGTTCACGACTTATTTTTTGTCTGTAGGAGAAGGCAGTGTATTTGCAAGCACTTTTCATTTCCGATTCGAAAGTTAGGCTAGGATCATTATAGTTTACTATAAATACATTTTGTGACAAACAACTTAGCAAACAATGGTTCTTGTGACTGAAATAAAAAATAATAATATATAATAAATTGGGTAAGTTATTATTATCTAAATTTGGCCTACACGTTCTTTGCAGTAAATATTTGAAGGAAGGTTAGTTGTGAAGATGACTCCGCGAAAATGTTTTCAACTCAACTGAAAAATTACCCACTGCTTAGTTGAATCTCACAAGGTCGCTTTACCGTCGGAAAAACGTTTAAAATGACTAAAGTTTTCACTTAAACGTGTTTAGAACGTTATTCCCATTCCCATAATATTTACTACTTGTAGTCGGTTGAGTAAACGTTATGACAACGTCGTAGCTTGACTGATGTCATGCTCAACTTTAAAACAACGTTGACCGGTGGTTTAGAGAGCGTCGTTTCATAAATGACTAAATTCTACACCAACTACAACGTTAATTTTGGTGTATTATGTGATTGTCGTCGCCAAAATGCTACTTGGGTATCATCGATAGAATAACTGAAGAGGAAATTTTGCATAAGTGTATAATATGTATATTTCTTTAGAAATGCAAAGGTCTTTCGTCTTTCGTCAGCTTCAGAGCTCCCTGAAAGTAAATACTCTGTCATATGAGAAATTCTCTCTTGGTCTGTCCTGTTCAATTTTAACTACCCCATGCAACATAAAATGGCTGCGTCCAACTGTTATGTCAATAGACTATTAAATACTCCTTTACCCCAGTCAAATATAAAGAAGAAGTAAACATAATCGACAATGGCTACCAACCTTCAATTACCTTTAAGACTTACCTTCAACACTACTTCTGGTATATCTCCTACATTCAATTATTTTTACATGCCTTTTTTGATCACAACTTCTGCAATGAGATTTCTAAATTCATACAAGAAAGTATTCCTGATACCAAAATCTCTTTTAAATCCTGCAACAAGTTGAGTAACTCACTAGTAAATTTCAAAGATAAAATTAACAAATTGAAAAGAAGTGGTGTCTACAAGCTTAACAGTTCTGATTGCTCTGCTCCTTACATGGGTCGAACTTACAGGCCTCTCATATATCGTATCAACGAACACTTCAAAATAAACTGACAAGTCAGCATTTGGAAATCATTTAAAAATTTTACACCAAATTGATAATAAGAAGTATTTGAGATTGGATTTGTTCGAAGAACTGGAAATTTCTAAAGAACGTTTCAATAATGAAAACCGCTCTCAAGTAAACTTAGACAGAGATTTCCTTCCCCTTTATAAAAGAATTATTCATTGAAATTAAATTCATATTTCAAGTTGGTATCAAATTTCATTCATTGACTTTGACAGTCAGATAGTTATCTGTCCTCAAAAATAACAAGACATATCCACATGGCCTTTGAATTTTTGAAAAAAGACTCCACAGTTTGTGAATATTTTCTGGGCTAAGATTGTTTCGTATGTCGTCGTCGTATAGATATATCGAATTTCTTCCTCGATGATATAATGGATGGTTTAACACTATACGTTTCACGCAGAAGTAGCTGTCACATATGTTACACATCTCTGGGCCACTTGCTGGTATCAGTTGTTGGTGAGTTCTTGTGTCACCGATTTGTAACCTAATGTTTTCGACTGAGTGCTACATGTTTAATGGGATCGAGATTGGGGTTCAAACCATTAATTTGTTTTCGTTTGCTGTTCTTTGACATATTTCCTCCCATGAGTATCTTGTATGTTTGTCAAAGTCAGCAATAATTTTGTTAATATTGTTAGTCTCATCATTAAAGATGTTTTACATGTTTGGTTCAATTAACATTCAACAGACATTTTTTATAGTAGTTGGTCAATTTCTTTAGAAAGTCTAATGATCTCGGCGTTTCAATATTCTTTTCTTTATTTTCCACAACTCAAACAACTCACCATCTGAAAAAAATTAAGAAGCATTAAAAATAGTAATTTACATATATAACAAGTCCGGAAAATACTGTTTTCTTGGACGAGTGGACAAAACTCTGGGGCGAGCCGCAGGCAAGTCCTGGAAGTCTGCGAGTCCAAAAAAATTGTTTTTGGACTGCGTACACTATATTATGTTTTCGGCAACAGAGAGACGAAAAGAGGTCGACATTCACCCATCTGTTTTATGAATACACCTATAATGACTTGCTTATCAAAATGGGGTCCAGACTATATACAGTGAGTTTCAAAAATTTGCACCATATGGAAAACTTTTTTATTATCGAATTGTCAGAAAATTTTATTCTTCATTTCCAAACGATGTACAGGGGGGAACAATAAATAGAATTTTGGATTTCGGATGACTAAAAAAAGTTTCCATGTTACCAGAAACCATACTTCACTGCACCATTTCATTGAACAACTCATACATAATATCAAACCAGTGGGATGTCTACAATCATCCAAAGAATATTTTTCAATTGGTCATTTCAATATTTCACGTCGGATTAATGTTTCCAAATCAATTTTCTTTTCTTTCAATGCAATGTATTACTGGCCTAGTCACCTCATTATTGTACCATTCCCATTATTATCGTTATTCAACTGTGTCAAGATTTAGATTTCCATCTTGTTTAATTCCATGCTACGATCAATATTTCGACTTCGAATGTCATTGTGTAGATTGGTATTTGAGATTTGAGGTTGTAAGTCGAGGCGTTTATATGGTTTTGTCGAAGTTACCACAGGATTATAAAGATTATTAATGCGGCTCTTAATGAAGTTGAATTGCAACAAGCATTTTACATCTTGTAGTTGTTCATCAATTCAATTATTCGTGACATGTTGGGTGATTTCCGAAACTAGATTTACTTCTAAATTATCAGAAAATATTCAATCTTTGACTTTCTTGACTTATTTACTTAGTATATACCAAATTTGGACCAAACTCATGAGCTCTCTACACATATAAAAATAAACAGATATATGTTTATGAACATACTCTGTTTTTTTACGAAACAGCTAATGAAGTCCTATAAAAGTTTGACTGGCAACGAATATTTTGAAACTGAATTCGTCCATGATTGTGAAGCAAAAAAAATTGAGCATACTGTTGTTTACCAGATGAAAACTTCCCCAAAGTATATGAATTGTGGAAAAAATTAACTTTTAGGAATGTATTCCACAATTAGGTAGACATAAGTTATGCTGCAGTGTGAAAATGACAGCAGTGAAACTCAAAAGTTTCATTTGAACTGTGTATGACTATCCGATATACTAAAAAAAGCAGGATTTGTATGCAGTGTATGATGCTATAATGATCCATGTTTTGATTTGATTTGATAAAACACATTATCTGAGTTGAATAAAATAGTAACTTGTATCGAAGATTCACTTTATTAACAATTAAACACGCATGCCAGTAACATAGCATGCAAGTGGTCAGTAACTGGTTTGCTAACTACTTGTCGTAGGAGTACACTAAAAATACACATGCTAGTTGAGAACATGCCAGTTTTTGAAATTTTCTCTTAATTCTTGTACCTCAATAAAGACTTGTGAACCATATCTCTAGCAATTTAATTATTTACACTGAAGATGACGTTTTTCATAAATATTCATACTCTTTATACTGCAAAACGAATAATAAAGTCTTTTTTTCTGTGACGGAATAAAAGTTTGACATTTTACCTCTGTTGACAGGTACTAAAATATTATTCTTCATGAAATTACTTTTTTCCCGGATATATAGATAGGTAAAGGTAGATATCTGCTATTGCAAAAGATGATCTCGCACGAATCCAATGTCCAACGATCCACTTTTTCACGTTAACAATTCAAAAAAATAGTTGTACTGGCAACGATCGCTCATACACGTTCTGACTTTCATGCTTGTTTCTCCTACCTGCTCGATGAAATCGTGCTACTTGCACAGAAAAAATCAAACGTCTTGCGATCTACTAAGTTGCTATCTTCTGGCATACTTTCTTACTGACAACAAGATTCACATATGCCAGTAGCAGTAGCAGTGACTGGCATGCTTCTATGCGTGTAACAAGCATTTGTATTTTTGCCTTAAGAGGCAACATCAGCGCGTCAAATTTTATCATTGCGCCGCACATGTTGGGTGTGTGGGGCTATATTTTTCAAGAGCGATAGTGGAGATGACGAAGCACCTGTCCCTAACAAAACCACGTAGCTGGGAGCACCAATAAGGTAGATAGCTCCTAATCGTAGAATCGGTTTTGAGTCAAAACTAATGACTTTATACAATTTCTTTTTTCTTCTTCTGAGTCTATGATCTCCCTAAGAATTCGGGAATTTCCCTATTTTTTTTATTACTTTATTAAAGTATAAGTGGATAAAGAGGTCTTTCAAACACGCGCGAATTATAGCAAGTGTAATAATGCAACCAGTTTTCATGACTTCAAAGTGCTCCAATTGAAAAAAATAACGTAAAGTATTCGTGGATAACTGATCTTTCAAACACTTGCTCTATTTCGAGCACGAAAAAAACAATATAGTTGCACTAGTTTTGCATAGTTATTTACCTAACAAGTGCGGAAAGTAGTACTTTTCCGCACGCGACGGCAGTTGCAAGAACGACGCGGAGCGGAGTTCGGGCAAGCCGTTAAGGGCGGAAAAGACAAGGTTTTTAATAAACAAGTTATAATAATGCTACAAAATGACTAATAAGACAGAATAATTACATAGTTCATTTAGTTAGTCCTAAATATCCTCATTTTCAACCATACAAAAATCGTGCGGAAAAGTAAAAATCGTACGGAAAAGTAAAAATAGTGCGGAAAAATACAACTTTCGAAACGAAAAATCTGCTTTCGAGAGGTTTTCTACGAAAATAATTTTATTTTACAAATTTATAACAAATTTTTCAACACTAAAAATATAATACTACAAAATGTAGATAATCGTTAATTGAACTAAAATTAAACAAATAAAAACACTAAAATAATATTGTAATAAATTGAAAAAGAACAAGAAACAAATATATAAGACATGAGATTAAATCTACAAAAAGTCAACTTGTCCGCAGTCACTTTAGTTTTGAAAGTGTAACTTTTACGCACTAGTGCGGAAAAGTAAATTTGTTCAATTTTTGGGGAGAATGCTGACATTTAAATATTTGAAAAATATATTTATATATGGTTGTAGCTAGTTTACAAAATTTTAATTGCCCTGGTATGAGCCTCATCAAATGAATATCAAACTAGTCAGCAACTTTCACCAGTACAGCCTTCCAAAATGACCTCTTATAGCCAAGTTACTCCCATGGCCACAATTTTGAGAAAATTAGTGCTTGGAACAAAGCAGTGGAAAACCGAAACCCAACCTTAATATACACGTTTAATATTAATGTTTATAATTAATAATTTGTTGATATGTATTTAATTATAAATGTTTCTTTCATGTTAACTTTCATATTTTTTTCAGCATGCTAGTAGAAAAAATACTACCTACCTAACGCGCGTTCGGCAATCTGCAATCGCACTGTTAGGGAAACTACAATTTTACCTTATTCAACGCAGAAAAGGAGCGTTCGCTATTGGCAGTGGAAATAGGTTTATAAATAAAAAAAATTAATAGCGTTAAGACATTTGGAAACGTAGATTTTAATGTTTGGATAATGTTATATTTTTCCAACATGGCAGTTTTATTTGATCGCATAAAAATTAAACTGCCTAATTTCTTTTTCAAAGCTGTAGGGCTCAATGTCGCCCTCAAACACTTCCTTAAATTTTAATATGGATGGATTAAACTCCAAGGGATCGTTGGTAGAAAAAAACAATTACAAAAGTAACTAGTGACTTGAGTAAGTTAACAGCATCAGATAGATTTAAGGTTGGATCCTCTGTTTTACTGATGACATTACACTGTCCTGAAAGTTTTGACCACATTATTGTTAAGAGAGCCGTCTCATTCATATTCATTCATTTTTTTAAACAAACCTGTAGCTTCAGCCTTAGTTCCCGCTTTTCCATTGATATCATTGAATATATGTAATAATACAAACAAAAGAGATCATAAGAAAGTGCCGCCATCAGTATTTTGTAAGAAACTACAAACCACTCTGCGCGCTCTGCCTTGTTTGTTTTATGAAGGATTTGCCGACTACGCTGTTTCGTTTTTTTTTTTTTTTCGAATTATGGGTACGAATTTCGGGCCCCCCTAAGCCCTAGGCGCCTAGTCCGCCTAATGGTTAAGTCGGCACTGTGCCTAAGGCAAAAGCAATTACTTCAGTTATTATTCATTGGGTTTCAAGCATTTACTTCCGTTTTATAAGAAAAAACAATTGCCACATTTTCATTCATTAGGCTCATTAAATGGATGGGATTTTTCAAATCGTCACTCTGTGCCCTTCGAACTCGGTGCGTGAATAAAACTGAATATTGAATGACATGCGTACGGTTCATCAGAACATAATGAACCGACCGATAACCGATGCACACTAGACTGTGAAACAATACAAATTATGCAAGACAAACAAACATCCCATGCAATTCAATGACTATGAACCGTGCATTTATCTTAATCTGTTTCAAAGGGTGCCGCAATTGAACATTGTGGATTCGTTAGGCATGAATAATGACAGCTTTGTGTCAAGAATTGTCGTATCACCGAAGCTAAATTGTTGTCGATTCATCAGTTGTTTCGTACAATCGGAAGAAATGCTGAACTCCAGAAAAGTTCCACGTTGTCGTGGGTTGGCTATTTATTCAATGAAACGCATTTTAACGTACAGGATAAGAAACTGCCACGTAGTCTTCATCGGTAATGTTTATGACGATATGTATTTCACTTGCAATGAGTGTGGGTGCTGCTGAAATTAATATCTGAGCACTGATCTACAGAACGAAATGATAATAATTATAATAGTATATTTATTGTACATCTTACATAGAAAAATGTAACAGCTAGTCAGAAAGAAAACACAAACAAATTAATAGACGGGAAAAATAATAAAAGGGGTCGAAATGTTTTTGGAATTTTTTTGAAATTGTTTTTTCCGTTAACCAGCTGTCGTCCCCTTACGAACGGCAGCCCTCAAAAGTCGAAACTTGTGCGAGCCAAGGATTAACGAGGTCTTACCTTTCAACGTGCGATTACTAGCACTTTCTCGGGCCATCAGATAAAAATCTGTAGTCGCTAGGATTCGAACCTAGCCGACCAGCAGTCAATGGTTTTGAACGCGACAGTCTCAACCACTGAGTTACTTGGCCCTATACCGGGTGAGTTTCAGAGATGGCGCACCCCTATTTTTGATAGAAATAATCCGATTCAATTTCGAAAATTCAGGGGGCTATTGAAAAACTGAAATTTTCTTTATTTATGGAAATGAATTCCGTTAACACTTCCGATTCCGCTGGAAATGGTCCTAGATTGGGTTATTCAAATAGATAGATAGATAGAAATATATTTTCATATTTTTTTAAATCAAGAGCAAATCCTGAATATAATGAGCTGAATTTTTTCTTCATTTTTTTTATTTTTTTCAAATTACTTGATTTTTTAATTATGTTGATTTTTCACATATGAAACATTCTGTTCCGATGCTATGTTGTCCAAGAAAATGAAATTAGCGTTTTAATTACAATTCTTTGCCACTAGCCTGTGTTCGAATGTCGCAAAATCCTTTCTCCCGAATCGCATCTACAGTATCAGAAACCTTTCATCTGGAGTATAGACAGAAATCTACGCGAGCAACAAGGAACGCAATGATATGATAATACCACTACCGTTCGCCTCTCCTGTTACCCCACCCTACGCATTAACGGACCACGTGGCAATGCGACACACCCCACACAGTTCACGTCGATATTCCTTCCTTGAGCGAGTGAGGAGAAATTCTGATGCTTTCTCAACATATAGCAAGCTATTCTTTACGCTCTCATGAAACCACCATACCCAAGATGAAGATTTTTCGATACTGTATATGGCGCACCCTGTAAAATAGAGGGTTTTGAAGGAGGCGAATCGAATGTTACCAAAAATTTTAATATCAGTTAATTATGTTGAGAGTGATCACTATTATTTATAAAATAATTAACCAAAATAATTTTGATTAATTTGACCGATACTTGGGGGATATCCACAATTACTAGGACAACGGCGGTCCTAACCTCAAATTTTGGGGTGGTCGCCGTTATGGGCTTTAAGTTTTCTTATGGAACCAATTACAAGTCGCTGATTATACCGATATCAAGTCACTTCTCAAAAACTGCGATTTTTCAATATTAAATTACTTATCGCTTTCAATCATTTACGTAAAAATTAATAGAAAAATCAAATAATAAATCAATTGGTTCATACAAAAATGACAGACGACAATTCCAAAACAAACTCTAATTTGGTCTTTGAACCCTTTGAAAACCTTGTAATCACAGCGTCCACGTCAACATCAATGTCCCTGTGAATGTTCAGGAGAGCGAGACCGACAAGGCGTTCTGTTCCTATGGATGCTCGGAGCCAACTTTTAACTCGACGCAGAGTTGAAAAGCTCCATTCTCCAGTGGCAACAATTACGCAATGTCCTACGTGAGCGACAACACGGTTATATTAAAGGGATAATGAAGATTATTGTGTCCTCGCCGCGCGGTAGTTGCTACGGAGGACACACCAATTATTATCATCGATTTGATATCACCGGTCGGCCGCGCCGGTCGTACCGCGGCGCGTGTTGCCGCTCACGTAGGACACTGCGTTACTGGCAATGTCGCGAGAATCCGAAGCAGGCAGTTGATGGCTGGATACAAGTCCTTATCACATTCTTCAATTATATGCATCAGACAAGTGGGAACAGCTTGTTTTGGGACAGATTGTGACAGTCGCTTCCACTTAGCTACCCACAATTGATATTCCGCAACAACAGACGAAACCGGTACTCCCAAAAGTCTACTGTAAGCTGATTTTTCTTCTTTTTTTTGCCCTTTATAGACAATGGAAGTCCAGAATAACCTTAATACTCTACAGGGTGAACTACGAAAATGTAATGGTGTACTAATCATCATGTAGAAACACACCTGTAAAATTTCAGAGTAATTCGTGAAGATTTATATAATTAATTTGTACACCAAGCTATTCAGATACGCCACTGAACACTGACTGAATAGAACGCCTATGTTTCAACTCTCTGCGTACGAGCTGTCGCTATTTACTGCTGTTTACGCGATCTGTCATTTTTAATAAGTAGGTACGTGACATGAATGACGATGAATTATAAGCCATACATATTTACGATTTTGGGGGGGGTCATGACCCCCTCAACCCTCCCCCCCTGGGACCGCCCTTGAATGAAAAACACTTATTTGCCCAGAAGCAAATGGAACATTGTAGAAATCTTTAGATGCAACGAGGAGAAATGTTTTCAACTGTAAGAGGTGTGTCACTGATAGGGGATTTTGAAGTTGGATTTTAAGTGTTGAATAAAGAATTCCAAGTGAAATCGGGAAAGTTTTTCACAATACTAAGAAATTAAATATACGAGTTCGCTTCAGTTTCTGAACGGGTTATTGATCGGTTCCAGCTTTCTAGCAGTGGCAATATTTTAATGTTTATTTTCAAACTCTTCCGTTCATTTATTTATCTGCCATGTCAATCAAAATCATGAAGAAATGAAATAAATGATATCGCAAGAAATACATGTGGGCCCTGAGAAGATAAATAAACACTGTATGTGTGAAAACGTTTTTTTTTACCATGCCATACAATAATTACAAAAAATATTGTATCAATCAAATACTATATTAGACAATAATAAAACGGACATTTTGTAAATATTATATAAGGTGGATGAATTTCTTCAAACCTCATGGACGGTCACCAGTCGAAAAAAAAAATTTTCATATACATATACTGGCGAGAGCAGTTTAGGTCGGAACGCTTTCATTTTAGATTTCTTTCACATATGATTCTTTTGATTGTTCAACGATTCATTAGGTTCTAGTACGTGACCACAAATATTGTCATATCTGTTCTTACTGTGGATGATCAAAAATATACCGGGTGTCCACGAAAGGTGGCTCGCCTCTATAACTTTTTTGTTTTTGAAGATATTGGAATGAAATTTGGAGTATCTATATAATACATAAAACTACATTTTTTGACAAGGGACTCAGCTTCATGCAACTTCCGGTCTCACCAGAAGTGATGTAAACTTTCGATTTTTAAATCAGACACCCGGTATATTTTCACTTTTTTTTGTCTCCATATGACATTTTTAACGCAACTATGTATCATTTGTTACTTTTTACAACTAAAAATTTTTAAAATTTTGAAATTTATTATTCAATTTAAAAGGCTATAGAAATTGTTAATTTTAGTCCTAAATTATTATGAAAAATGCAACTTTACGGTTTTCGGTTAAAATGCATCTGCTGGGTAAAATTAAATAATTAAATTATCATTACTATGTTTTTTTCGAATGGCAACATAGTGGCTCTTCGGATCAGATTGTGTAGCCTTGGGCGTCTCTGTACCTTCAAATTAGTGCATTTTAAGAAGGTTGCTGGGGTAGTCGCGTGTTACGCGCTTTTGTTTTTGAATTACGAGTTGAAATTTTTTTGCGGTCATAGTGACCTCAGCACAGCATTAGTGTAACTTATTCTTGCCGTATTTGTTTGGAACAAGTACCCATGGAGAAACTTGCTACACTTGTCCTTCACGACTAAAAAGAAAAACTTTTCTCTTGTGTTACACGTGTACCAAGCCTATTTTTGGTGAATGTTCAACATATATCTGTATAAACTGCAAGTCTAGTAAAATGGTTCATCAGGAGATAAGTAAAGGCAGCAGAAGAATTTGGTCTGTTTGATATTAGCCAGCTTGAATCACATCACGTCAAAGTCTTTCGGCCTCGAACTCTTTGCGTTGGCATGCATTGTAAGTCTCAGAGTTATATCTGAAAACAGAATGGAGTTCGTAACCTGTTGACCTTTTTGGTGGGAAGAGTTTACGTGTTTTTCCGCTAGAGCCAGAATATCAGTTTTTTTTTCGCCTTGTTCAAACCTATTTCGTGTCAGTTTAAGATACCGTCTGTTACCTTGGAAAACAAAGCATTTTTCTTGAAAACTAGCTAGAAAACTATCGATATTCCAATTATTTATGGTTATGAGATACCTTTTCTACAATGAAGTTCGTGAAATCTTCTGTAAAAATAAAGAAGTTTGAGGCCTCGCAGTGGATCTTACATCTAAAGGCTGGGTCTGTCAAAAATTTTAAAACGTAACTTAACGAAAAATTCACTCATATTTTTCAGTTCGTCTCCATTACCTTCTTCCATGCCCACTTTTTCTTCGGCTCCAAATCCAACATTTTGAAGCGAATCTCTGTCTGAAGACATCAACCTCTGATCGACATGAGTGGCCTTTTGAAAAAACTTTGCCTTAATTTTTTTTGGTACTGATATTTCTTCCTTAAGAAGAGGTCTACAGCCGGCCCAAACCGCGCTGAAACACTGCCAGCAGGCAGACACGCTGTGGCCTGGAGAATCAAACCAGTGCCTCTCAAACAAAGATAACTGAAAGAGATTTCGTAACATTTCATACAAATCTTCGACCATTTTTGACTGCTTCAAAAATTCTTTTAATTTTTTGATACATTATGTTCCATACAACAGCCCAATTTTTTTAATGCCCCAATTTCGGTAACAACCTGTATATGATATTTTTCAGTGGTGAACATTGAGGGCTAGTTTCATACATACATTTATTTTCGTTGAATTTACATAGTGTGAGTTGTAGTCATGATTGACAAAAATATATTTCAATAATTGTTCAGATGCGACTAATTTTAAACATTTTTCCATCGGCGGCAATCTTTTCATAGGTCCAAACTGAAGATATTTGAACTTTTTCGAATTGTGATGATGAAAGTAGTCTCAAGTAGATAATGTGGGAATTGAGCCAGTGCTGATTGAAGTGTTGAACAAATTCAAGAAAGTATGAGCAATTGTTTAAAATAACTTAAGAATAAAATCAAATCTTCTAAGATCAAAAAGCTAGCCTTGTATCACATCAGTATGAGGTTAAAAAATATCTGGGAACATTCTCGCAAGTTTTACTATCCATAAAATATGTCTTACCTATCTAGAATATTTGTTTTCGCAGAACTGAAACTGAAGTGAAAATAAACTTTTTCCTGTTTCAGTTCGACTATTTTGTGATATATTTATTTTTGCAGTCTACAAAGTCTTTGAAGCCAGCTTTAGAGAAAAACGAAAAAAATGTATTAGTGGTACTTGAAGCATTTCACAGAACAATTTGCCTAGTTTCTTTGTAGAGTTCAGTGGCTGCCAGCCACAAATTGAAAATTAAATGCAGAGACGGATTGCTCGTTGATTTGAGAGCCCCGAGTGCTGAAATTCATCTAGTGTATCAAGTATTTATGAATATTCGGGCAAATGATTAAATGTTTTCTCACTCTCATATACAGAGAATTTTTTGCCAGTGATGTTTTTGGTATAGGTAGACTTATGGTAAACTTATGTTGTTTTCATTTTTCCTGGTGTTTTTGCCACTTGAAGGATTGTTCTTTATGGATAAAACATACAGTATGGTAAATATCTTTCAGTTTGCGTGTTACATTCGAGTTTCAAATTCAATGTAAACATTTCAAATTGAACCCGAGTAAAATATGAAAATTGTATCTAGTAACTTTTTTCAGTAGAACTGAACGCATTTTTCATGTCATACTAGTATTGGCAGTTCAATAATTGTTGGTAAATACTACAAAAATATTTGAATTAGAAAAGAAATTGCACATATCAATGAACAAGTAAATTTCCAAATCGAAAATACAACGAAACGTTTTCAAAATATTCGGAGAAATCGAAATAACTTGAGCACCTTCACTTTTAGTAATATGAAAACGTATTCAGGAAACTTCGTCCTTTGGTCTACTTTTGCTTTGATTCGTGGCACTTTTTCACACTATTTTCGAAACGACGTTTCGTTCTTTGATGACCACCCAGCTCCAATTTTTTCGGGTGCAGATAGGTATATTACCCGTTATTTCTGTCTTGGAAAATTTTACAAAATAACTGCATTCATGAAAAGGCAATGTCAGTTTTTGGCCCAAAAATTCAAAATGTTCTTCCATTCTTCGTGAATATTATAAATTTCAGACTTTGAACTCGTAATTTTATTAAACCATCCGACCAGAACAAGTGAGAGCTCAGTTTTAATCCTAGAACACTCGCAATCGGGTCCTCCTTGAGAAACGTGGCACATGTATTTGACAGATGTAGTTCAATGTTCTTCGTGGTATTAGATAGTAAAGAAGTTGTTTTCAATCAGATAGATTCCTCTTACTTCGCTTGGCAACACTGATGGAAACAGAAATTATTTCAACTTTGTCGGAATTAGTTCCATTATTTCTTGTTCACTCTACGGTAAACTTGTCGGATCATGTCCGAACTCCTATCATTTGTTAATAATAACAATAATTTGGATTTAATGAAATGCCTAGTTTCTGAAATGGAGTGAATGTTAAAAACGCCCTCTCGAAGTTCACATATTTGGGTACTTGGTACTTCTGTCAGCACTATGCTTCCAATACAGTTCGTCAATGAATACCTACTATTAATTATTATACAGTATCGGAAAGTTTTCATCTTGGGTATGGTGGTTTCATGAGAGCGTAAAGAATAGCTTGCTATATGTTGAGAGAGCATTACAATTTTCCATCTACTCGCTCGAGGAAGGGATATCGACGTGAGCTATTAATTCGTCGGGTGGGGTAACAGGAGAGGCGCACAGTGGTGTGTCTCTCTTATTTATGTGGTATTATCATATAATTGCTTTCCTTGTTGCTCGCGTAGATTTCTGTCTATACCCTAGATGAAAAGTTTCCGATACTGTATTCCAGGTTCTGATGAAATCATTCAATGATTTCGCGTCATTATGTCCGAGTTTATCAACATCGATTTGGACAGTTTCCCAAAATAAATCGAGGGGTGTCATATCTGGTGAACGAAAAGTTTACTCCTGGCAAATTGTAATACTTTTTTTCAAATAACTTTCCTATTTTCAACTTCAGCAAAAAAAGCTGATGAGTTTTTGCGTTGAAAATATGATCATGAAACGTGATAAGCTAAAGTGTGTTCAATTCAAAATATTATTATTTCATGGGATATTTTGAGAAAGCAATGGTATTTTTTTTTGTTTGCAGCATCAGAGATGGGTTTGAATAATGCCACTAGTTTGCCCATTTACCCGAATTCGTAGCATTAATAATAAAAGAATTTGCTATGGTGCTGTCTTATTTTGGAACAGACTCTAAAATTACTGAATGAGAATTGTAGTTCAGTTCAATATATTATTTTTCGCTGATAATAATTTGCGAATGAAATAATTTGGCAGTTGTATACAATCGTAAAATTCATGAACGGTTATTGCAACAAAGTACAAACTTTCCTGGTGAAACAAAAATATACTAAAATTAACGACTTCTTTTCAGAATCTCCCGAGTCCGTTGCAAATCGAACAACATATCACCGAAAAAAATAAATCGATCATATATCAACATCCGCCGATTTTAACTGTTTTACGCTTATTATTGTTTCAGATTTAGATTATCCTCTGAGGAATAACTGGTTTGATTTAATCTTAGTTGTCGGTGTAGAAATTTACTAGACAATTATCTGGCATGGAAATATTCTCACAAATAACTAAACCATGGGTGAAAAACACTTGTTTTCACCTATTACTCGTCAACCGTTGAAAATATCAAGAAAGTATTTATTGCAATACCGAAAGATGAAAAATTTCATGAAAAAAAGTTTTTCAACAAGCTGTAGTTTACGTGAAAATCGGTGTCAATATTTTGCCAAGATACCCAAAATGGATTTGCGCGCGAAACTGTTACCGTAAGCCGGGTTGAAAAATCGATTTGCTATATGAAGGTGATGTAATATAATTGCAGTCCTTGCCATTTTCAATGATCATAGATATGTATAAGTATCCCTTATGGCACCATGTCCGATGGTAATCCATAGGACATCCTCTCAGGACGTTCGAGACGTTCTTAGGACGCGCAGTATTGGTACCGCGGACGTCCATTAGAGACATCTGTAGGAAGTACCAATGTCTCGACTCTTCACCAAATTAGACGTTCTATAAGGATATTCAATGGACATCCACCTGGGATATTCATTAGACGTCTCCAACGTACATCCTTCAGAAGAACACCTGGGACGTCCTTAGTACGTTCAGTTTTGGTACCGCTGAACTTTTTTGAGGTACGCCGCTGGTAAACTCTAAAATACAAAATTAATTTTTTGGTTTGTTTACAAACTTATTTCTTCCATGTAGTTTTTGCGTATCTACGACCGTTGTCGAGAAAAAAAATGAAACATCTAATTAAAGAAATAAAAAATGACTTTTTTCTACAACTGTCAAAAAAAGTCCACTTTTTTTGTGTGGTTTGTGTACGTAAAGTAATACAATATTTCACTATCAACATACGATTTCATTATTGAACGGAAAAGCGTAAAAAAAGGGCACTTTTTTTAACGGCTGTTGCTAGGCAACCGACAGTTTGATGCAACAACAGTGACAGATCCGAATAATAACGAAATCCTGTCATAAAGCCAGTTCTCATTTTCTTTGGCAACTAATAACCTATAAATATTTGATATACAAATGTTTCACCAATAATATTCTTGGCGAAAAGGGGAACATTCTCCATGAAAATTGAAAAATGAAAAATGTGACTTATTTGTAATATCTAACAGAAAACAACTACTTCCCCGGCACAAGCCACGCTGGACATTGAACTACATCTGATAGATATTGTGAAAAGACTAACTGAAAAGGAAAGAAAAAATCTTACTATTAAATGAGTAGTATCAAAATTCCAAACTATCGCGGCGAATATATTCCAAATAATAGCATATACCTCTAAGGAACTATTGAACCTAATTTACACTAGGTAATCCAAGGTAGCTATGGCTGTTTGGCCGTCAGAAACTAGTTGACAACAATAATTAATGAAATTTGTGAAATTGGGCATCTATCCAGATAACGAATCCTTGATAACTATAAATTTAATTTAAGTAGAAATGAAAAGTGATGAAGATTGAATGGAGAAAATCGTGGATAGTGCAAATATGAGATTTCCTTGACATAGTTCAAAGAAAGAAAAAGGGATTGGTTGCTCCAGGAGGATTGTTTATTCATTTTGAATACAAATCTAAGAATATGAAAAGTTACTTCGATGGACTAGTTATTCGAAAGTCAAGTCAATATTAATAATAATAATATTGACATCGATGAATATGTTATTTAAATATTCGCTTCAAATTTTCCATTTTACGGGATAGTGTGAAGAGAAAGGGATTCGTTTAATTTGTTTGAAATTCAACTCTCCCGCATACTCTTCGAACTTTGTTCGAATAATGAATCAATAAAAATATGCCAAATTCATTTCATATTTGCAAAAAAATATGAATTGGTGTTTTCTTTTTGACAGTTGTAGAAAAAATACTGTATGAAACTCGTGGGTAAAGTGTACTCAACATTTCCTGCTCGTAAAAAAAAGTATCATATCATATCATTGATGACTTATGACATCGAATATTAAATGCATTTGAAACTGTAAGAAATACTCCGGGGGGTGGAGAAGGTCACTTTCAACAATTGTTATAACGTTTTTCTTGTTATGGCTTTTATTTAGATGTTCTGTATAATGAATCGTGATTGCAAAAGACCTTAGCTATAGTAGACAGCGGCGAATAAAAAAAATGATGAAAAAGCAAATCATTTTCTATTTTTTTCTCGATAACGGTTGTAGATACGTAAAAACTAAAATAATAAAAAAAAGTTCGTAAACGAACCAAAAAATGTATTTTGTGGTTTAGAATCTACCAGCGGCGCACCTCAAAAAAGTCCAGGGGAAGAAAATGGGGCATGACCAATAAAAAATATCACCCTGTAGATTCTTACAAACATTCGACATGTTCATTGATGTAAGCCCTATAACATAACCTGCGTTTTCAATTTGAGCCAAATATCTCAAAAACTGCAGGATCTATAAAGTAAAAACAACAAAAATCTGTAAATTTCAACACCCTGTAGATCTCTAACGAAGCGTTTACGTACCTATGTTTATATGAACTTTTAGTCATAAAATGAGCCAAGAATGTTCCCCTTTCGGATGTACATAATGTTTAGGAACACCCTGTATAATGACTGAAAACAGTGACCATGCTACCATAAAAAAAAAACTCTTTTCTTACAACTTGCGCATTAGATATAAGAATGTATTACTATAGAGTGATAAATCTATTAAGATGTGATAAACCTCATAAAATTTTGATTGAACTTTCTCAAGATAAGTCATTCAATCCCAAAGTGTGCAAAGTTGGGTTCCTTTCGAAATTATTTGAGGAGTTGTCAAAGAGGAGAAAGATGAAAAAGGTATGAACCTTGTAAATTGTAGGAAGTATTACAAAGTTTCAGAATCCTGGAGAAAATCTATAATACAAAAGAAGAATCCTGATTACCACAATTTCCAATGGAAAGCCATTCTGGAACTTTCGGCAGGATTTTCATTATTCCAGAATTTTCCATCTTTTACATCTATCCTTCTGCCTTCTGCCTTTATTTATCGGCGCTCCTGTAAAGTTTAGTAGACTCGGCCAAGCGCCATTTAATTAAACGTACAAACTGTGGCTTAGAACGCGGCTTATGAAGCATGATAATTGAAGAATGACGGCTTAGAAAAAGGGCCTCCGTCAAAGAACGTATAATTTACTGGGAAAAACCGTAATTAACATATCACACTGTTTATAACATTCTCATGCCATGTATATAATACTGACTAAGGCGTCATAAATTTGTTCCTGATTTGAGGTGATTTTAAAATTATCTGTAAAGTTTTTTTTTATTATCGAGGATCATAATGAAGGTGAACTTAATAGTGGTAATACCGCGATGAATATCTGGATAACGCTTAGTCTTACGTCTAGTTTGAAGTGATTCAAATGATAATTTGTCGTAGTTGGGATTTTTTCTCCTGTTATATCACGTTTCTGGGTTTTTAAATAAGTATGATAGACTTCTTGGATATTGCTATTAACGAGCTTTACAATCTCTGTGTCATGTGTAACAATGTCACATAATTTTAATTGTTCAAACAATGAAAAATGCTTCAACTATTTTTTTCTTGCTCAAAACTCAAAATCATATTTATTTATAGAGTGAAATATATTATAAATTATAGAACATTCAAGAAAATTGAGACTAAAATAATAAAATAAAAGGTTAAGAACGTCTGTTTGTGAGGGCTTCTGTGCGATTATGGGAGTTTTCTGAACTCCTAACTGCTCCCAGAGGGGTAGAGTCACCAGAAATTCAGGAAAACCCCTAATTTCTATCTACTTTCTCTTGGACACTGAGTAGAAGATAAGAAAAGTACCTACCATGCTATAACGTACATTAGCGCAATGATAACTTCTCTTAGGAAAATTTGATTGTCATCATACAGACATTTCAGTGGTCCTTTCTGTATGTTTTGGAAATGAATTGTTCACATCTGGAAAGTTTGAATGAAATGAATCAAACAATCTGAAGTGTTGACCATACCATATGAACCAATTATGTTAGATGTTCATCGGCACAAGCGTTCACACTGTGAAAATTATAGATTTGACGCTATAATTTTCGAATAAATATAACCTTCCATAAATCAAATGGAAATTGATAAAACACGCACCTTGGATATTCAATTAAATATGCACGAGTTGATTTATATGTTGATCTTGATTGTGGTTCTATTAAACTTGTACAGTAAATAACACTGTTTTTTGCGTTTTTTTTTTCGATGCGTCAGAGCTTAGGATACATGACAGCAACAAGGAATGTAAAGACTTTAAGTAACAAGGAATGTAGACTTGTTAAAATTCGAGTAGAGCGAGTACGAGCCGAGGCTTGTCCCTTGCCGAGGATGTTAACAGTCGATACATTCCGTGTTACTTATTACGTTTTTCCCGGTGCTTGACATTTCTCAAAATTTGGCTGGATTGAATGTTGTTTTCTTACCCTTCCTTCATGATTATTCGTTCCGCTATTTCATTCATTCATATTTCAAGTGGCTTGTGCGTGTAACTAAGTTACCGAATAAACAGACAATAATAATATCTCAGAGTAATAAAAGACCATAGAAATGCCTTTTCCATCCTTGTCTTGAAGGCAACATAACTTTGTTTGTTTACAAGCGAGGGCCTTATACTTGTTGAGTCCGTATTCAATCGGGTAGTTTCGTGTATGCCGCTCATTTCATTCGGTTCAAGTTGTCATTCGTAGTTTGTATTATGGTCCTTCTTACTCTAAATGTAAACAAACTGTCCATAACATTTCACCACCTGTCACCCCCCTCGCCAAACAATTTGTATAGAAAAGGATAGTTCATGTTCACTTCAAAACAGGTATTTGTTTAGGTCTAGGCAGTGCATCTCTATGTCTTTTATTATTCTGAGAATAATATTCAAAAAGTGTCATAACCAAAAAATTGCTATAAATGAAGCAAAGGTATTAATTGTCAAAGTCATTATTACCCTAGGCATGTAAATGTCACTATTTACATTCCGTTGTAAAGATGAATTAGTAAACGAATGATAAAGGCCATTTACCTGTTTTGTTGCTAACCATGTATGGACTATTTACAGTGTCGGCAGCGGGAAAAGTTGATTTTATATGGAAGCTTATATCTCGAGATATATAGCTTCGAATAAACTACACGAAAATGTTCCGGCACGCGGAATTTCAGCAACACTTTGGAAACTAATTTCTATCATTGTGTATGTGAAATATAACAATAGACAATATCCGAAAATGTTTAATGTTGCGGTCATTGATGTTGGTTTTATTTGAACGTACGGCGCCTCAAGGATATAGGGAATTAGAACGTCAGCTAGTGACAGATTTAGGTGCCCCATTTTCGCATACAAGCCTCGAATAGGGTTGAAAAATATACCGATTTGGAGTGAAATGAAGATATTTTTACGAGTGGCTCCTGGGAATAACATACCGAGAATTCGATTTTTCAGAACAGTGCTTATTTGTTACCCTCGTGTTTCTATTTACGGTACGAAACTACAGAGGGTGATTCGTTAAGTCGCATTAAGGAAAAAAGTTTCTATGAACATATGTCCGGAGTTGCTTCGTTTCTGAGATACAAAGGCGTTTGAAAAAAAAATCAATGCCCTTAAATAGGTAACTGTTAATGTTTACTTGTATTGATCCCTTCTACCAATAAATGCGTTTATTATTATTATTATTATGAAAATTTTCAAATTTAATTTTCACCCTCTTTCAATCGTCGGGCTAATCTGAAATTTGGCACACGCATCGAAAACCGACGACTCTACAAGAATTTCATAATATTAGTGTTATCATAGTAAAAATGTGAATATGTGAATATTTTAATTTAATTTTTCCCCAGTTTCAGTTGTGTGAATAATCTAAAATTCAGCATGCTTATCAAGGACCCATGACAATAATTAAATGTCATGATGATAATGTGAAATTATTTAATTACATTTTTATCCATTTCCATTCGTCCGAATAATTTAAAATTTGGCACACATTTGAAGGATCCCTAACAATATAGAAATTTCTTCATGATGATATAATAATAATAATAATAATAATAATGATAATATGAATCACTGAATTTAATTTTCCCCCACTTTCAGTTATTAATAATGGGAATAATGATGAGAATTTTTTAGTTCAATTTTCACCCACTACCAAATTGTCCAAATGATCTGAAATTCGGCATACATAGACACATTTCATAATAAAAAAAAATCGTGGTAATTTTTATATCCAATTTTTACCCACTTCCAATCTTTCGAATAATATAGAAACTAGCACGTATATCAAGGACTAACGACAATAATATAACAATAATAATAATGATAATGAAAATTAAATTTTCTCACACTCTCAGTTTTTGGACTAATATAAAATTTAGCACACATATCAAGGACAGATGTTAATACAAAAATTTCATGATAGAAATTTAATAGCGATGATAATACTATTGAGAATTGTATTTCGTGTCGATGAACACAGAACGTAACATTAGATTGTTCTTCTTTTTATTTGGATTATGATGTGTTTATCACTATAGCGGTACAAAAGGAACCAACTCAACTAACCACGTAATTAGGCTCACTAATTCCGGTAATGAAACTCAATAACACTTAAAATTTTCGAATCATCCAGCTTTACAGGCATTAGCCAGCTGACTAGGTTTTGGCAAGTCATTTCGATGATAAACGACTAGTGAGAGAGTTGTTATGAAGTCGGAATCATTCAAATGAAAATACTGGAACGAATTGATCGTATTATCACAAATTAGTTATGCCTTGTTGAAAGAGAATTTAAATGTTCGACCAATTATTTTTCTCGGAAGTGGATAAGTGCATTCAAAAAATTATCTTGTGTATACTTAGATACGTTGATCACATTCAACGTGAAATGAAAAATAAAAACGAAAGGAACTTCAAGCCACTATTTACAAAAAAATGTGAAAGGTCATCATTGAAAAAGGAGAGCATACAGTAACATTATGTCATCACAGTAAAGCTTTCGACTGTGTCTCACATGACCCATTTCTGGAAAAATTAAACTACTATTATCAAAATCAGAATGAACTACGTATATCTGGACGATGTGTCTTCAAAACATAAGAAAATTGATTGTGGTGTGTCACAGGGCCGTGTTCTAGGGCAGCTGTTTTCTACATATCTACATGTAAATGACACTTTCTATTTTACATCTACCAATTTCTGTGTTTGATATGCGGATAAATATAGTGATTTAGTCCCACAATCTGTACTTAACGAAACTTCAGTTATTATTGAAGAGAATGCAGATATATGGTTCACAGCAAATGATCTGAAACTTAATACACAAAAAGTCATAATCTCATCAAACAGAAAGATGAGTGAATCTGGATCTGTAAAATTGATTGGTTTGACTGTTGATTCATTGATTATACAATTATTTAACATGATAAAATATTCTTCGGCTTCGAATTGAAGTCTGTGCTTCAGTCAAGTGCTTTCTATGGTTCGTACTGTGCCTCACTTTCCTAGTAGGTACAGGAGTTATCGTGGAAACATTCAAATGAGAAAGTAAATTTGACAATGTCGAAGTAACCTTATCTCTGAATATTTCCATCAGGTGGACATCTGACAGATATTTGTGCAACGTTCTTCCAAGAAGACCCAATTGCAAATGCTTATTGAAATAATATACCATCCTTCATTTGGCTGGGGAAGACCACCTGTAGCCGCGTTTCAAAGTTCTTCCCTTTCGTCAGTGACAAGGTAGGTCGGACAACATTACAGTCGTCCTGCCCCAGCTCAATGAATTATAATCCACTGCATAACTTATATTTCCTCACAAATGAAACAGCGACTTAGAATAAAAGTCAGTCGCAGCGCCACCATTGGGGGAAACCAAAAAGCAATCCTCGGTAGCAAAGACTAGAAGGAAGTGAACAGAGTTCAAGAGTTTTCACCGGAGAGTATCAAATAAATTAAATAGTAAATTCCATGTTCTCAGAGTAGATATGATAAAAGGAACAATTGTAAATAGTTTAACTACTTATAAAAAAAATAAAAATCTTAGTGACGGATAATGTGAAAGTGATCAAAAGTGCAGGTTAAGACTTGGAAGAAATTTTCTTGGAAACCAAAACAAAAAAAGGAGAAATAAACAACAGGAAGGAGTTTTTTGGAAAAGGACTTTGAAAAAAAAAATAACCAGAATGAAAGGAATTTATGAACAAACCTTCCACCAACGAGAAGATGAAAACCCTGAGAATGCAGTAAACGTAATAAGAGCAGCAAAGGATTTCTATAGGAGACTCCCACAGAAAAAGGTATTTCATTCCATCAGCATTCATGCAGAACTTTGGAAATATCGGAAACAGTACACAAAGATTTTATTTCTTCGATTTTCTAACTTTTAATCCACTTCTGACAAACTTTACCAAACCGAATAACCGCCAAACAGTGCATATTAACTTTTCAAAAACAAGAACTTTCAATAGTCTTTAATTAGTTCTTAATATTTACAATAATTATTGATATCAACAAACTGTATACTCTCCAAGTATATAGGTTATGTTATGTTTTCATCATCAAATGAATAAATTTCACAACGGGGTCAGTTCAGTGGTCAGAAACAGGCTGTGGCTACAACTCCGTTGTTACCAGAACCTTAGTAATGGTAAAAGCATATATAACTTTCTTCAATTGTTAAAATATTTGAAAATAGATTATTTAATGCAAGAGTAGGTGAAATAAGCATTTGGTAATTGATGAAACATTGCAAGAGTGTACACATTTTTACATTTCATTGAGTTGCTGGAAGATAAAACCATATTTGAGTTGAATTCACTTATGATATTTATTTTAAAAAGTCTATTTCTATCACAAGTCACAAATATTGAAAATATTCTTGATGACCTTTTCCTAGATAGAACATAAAAAAAATCACACGACACCAAAAAATATTATATAACAATTGGCACCTCAACGTAGAGCAATTTTTTTTTACATCTCAAAAAACTACACAGACAATATATTATATATTACAATATACAGTATTGGAAAGTTTTCATCGGGGTATAGACAGATCTATGCGAGCAACAAGGAACGCAATGATATGATAATACCACATAAATAAGAGAGACGCACCACTACTATGAATTAACAGCCACGTCTATACTCCTTCCTCGAGCGAGTCGAGGAGAAATTGTAATGCTCTCTTAACATAATAGCAAGCTATTCTTTACGCTCGTATGAAACCAGCATACCCCCGATGAAAACTTTTCGATACTGTATACATATTCGTACTCTAAATGACATTTTAAGTGAGTGAAAATTGGACCCAGTTATGCAACAAAGAACCAACAAGCATCACACATATTTTTAGATAATCAAGAAAAACAATTTTGATTTTCAACTAAAATAATTTATTATCAAACAGAAGTTTTTATGTATAAAATTAGATTTTTGATGAAATATGAAACCAATATTCTGAGCGAAAAACTTACTTGAAACTTACTTATAAGTGAAGAAAAATCAGTTGGTTCTCTGTTGCTTGATGTTATTTCAACGAATTTCTTCTGCTTCAAATTCAATTTCTCTATTTTAACCGTCAATTCTTGGAAAATGGATAAACTGCACCAGAATTGAATGCATATAGGTTTTTGAAGTCTTTCAGGTTTAGTTTAACAACAGCTTTCCATCCGGCCACAATGATTTTAAAAAGTTAAATATGTTATTTGTACCCGTAGGTTGTGCTTTTTTTCTACCCTCATGTTTTTTTTGTATTCGGTGCTATTAACAAAAATTAGGAACCTGGACGCCGCAATAAAATTTTCCACAGACTCAGTAATATTGCTTTCAATTCATAAACCTACTTCCTGGGCACCACTGCCAGCTTCTTTTTCAATTCAGTTGAACCCATTGCGCACGGTCGAATAGTTTGAGAAAACTGCCTTGTAGTGATCATTCTTGGGCAATGAAAAAGTGTTTTGGACTTTTCTAAAGTTTGGCCACGGTATTTTCGTCTTCTTCTGCTGTTTTGAAGTCATGATTCATCATTCTTTCGAGTAGGTTCTGTTTCCTGTAAGTGCATATGTTGGACTCCAATGAATTTTTTCTTCTCTTGTTCTTCAGCTCAATTTTTTATTTTTCGAAAATGGCATTTTCCTACTCACTTGTTTTATTGAATTTGGCTGCAACCCATTCAACAAATTTCACGATCATATAAAAACGTTCTACTCTACGAACTTCTATCATGAATAACAATTTTCTATGATGAAAAACTTACATTTTCATTTTAATTTAAGAAGAAAATTCCTAAGAACTGTCGCTCTTGGAAGTTCCCTGTAGTAAAAAATTTTCGTTTTACCTGTCTCACATGCGTTGGTATAAATGCAGTTTGCATATTCCAATCTACTAAGTTCCCATAACTAATTCTATTTCGACGTTAATATATCAGAGAACATCGCTCCAAATGATAACAATTCCAATATTTTCCATACACTAACAGTATTAATGAGACAATTTCACAAATGTACCTAATGAAAAAAAATTGCTATAGAGAACCAAGTAGCTTTGGATCCAATCATATATTAAATTTAGTCCATGCAAAACAGATCCATGCGACTCTGGTTCTCTATCACAAAACTTTTTTGGATATTCTTTTATTTTTCAATATAGATCTATTGTTTGTAAGGTGGCGCTGATATCTGGTTCTTTGTTGCGAATCAATGGATATATAAAATTAGGTCTGCCTGGTATTAAAATTACATATTTTTACAAATTGTCGGTTGGTTCTTTATTGCATAACTAGGTCCAATTATCAATTATATTGCTAGAATGATTCCTCCACGATATCAGCATTCACAGGTAAAATATGTGTAAAAATATGCACCCCCAAGATGCACATTAGTCGTTAGACGGACAATCCAGTAATAAGGCCCTTAACATTACGTGATTGTACGCACATGAAGTGGGACGTCCACACTTGCAGCTATGTTTGCCAAACTGTACATATACATATGAACGCTATATTAATCATCGGGATTCCTGACATCAGGCATGTTTGTTGGTGGTTGTATTAGCTACTGTGAACCTGAGATATGCCTCAGATTTAGCGTTCTTAAATTTGAGTTAGATCGATATTTGTTTGCGTTTCATGAGCTTTATTTCCAATATTCCAAGTTTCGATTGTATAAGTGAAGTTCATTATTTTTTCATGCTCAAGCTATTTACATATTATTGTTGACCGGACCTTGTTAAAAAATCAACCGTGGAAAAATAGTCATCACAAAATGATGTACCTACTTTACACTATTTGGGTGTAATGAATTGAAGGTAGTTCATCTTCCAATTATTTTTTATGACTGGATGGTTACCCCTCCACATCATTATACTTGTAGTATTTACGTCTTCTACACTGATATTATGGAGAGGTATGGACATTACTAGGAATATTTCTTGTGGAGAATTGAATTATCTTTCACCTTGTTGAAATTTTTCCTTGATAAATCTCATACTTTCCGAAACAACAGCAAAAAAGAATATAATTTTTTCAAATAAATTTTTTTTGGGTTCCACCCCTGATTTTTTGGTAAACACTGTTTTTTCTGACAATACAATGATGTCAAGAATTCACGTGCAGAGATTCATTCTTCACTTGTGGCTTACATTTGTCTCTGGTTACTGTACTAATACTCTTCTTTGGCGAAAATGACTCCAAAATCAGATTGACCGTAGATGTCACAAGTTATTTTTCATTATCGTTGTCTTTGCCGTAAGGTATTAATTCAGAGTGCTCCATAAAGCTGCCCTGACGAGTTGTAAACAACGAAACGACGTCGGGAGATGGTGGAACTCTCGGTATTGAATCGAAAACACTCTCTCCACTTATATAACCTTCGAATCCATTCGACCCGCTACATATTATTATTTTAGTCATTTTCATTTGTTGCCTTGTTTCAGATACACCGGATGTATAAAGATCAAATCCAGAAAAAAATACCAAAGAATATAGGGGAATGGTCAACATGGAGTTCTTGGACACCTTGCTCGAGAAGTTGCGGTGGGGGCATCACACAACAGACAAGAAACTGTATCAATAGACCTGCAGACTCAAGGTAGGTGAAGGATGGTAATCATTTTGTTTCATTATTTATTCAATGGAAAAACGAGATTAGGTGAATGATTGATTGCCATGCAATAAATATATATGAATATCATGCGAGCCGAACTTAAATTTTATTTTTCCTGTTTCATTTTACTGAGTTATATTTCTGTTGTACCGGCGTTTTCATCAAACTCAATTCCAGTGGATCGAACACAGAAAAAATACTGTACTATATGCAACGGCTTCGTTTTTGAAAACATCCACGTTGCACCAATCGAAACAATTATTCAGCACACAGAAAATTATTAAATTGATTAAAGTGATATAGTTGATATAAACGAAGTCTTGTCATTGAAGTTGGAACTCATAGCAATACTCAAGTAAAATTTATTCTATAATATCAAGGTAATAATTTTTATCAGACTGAATCAAATATAGTTATTTTTCAAAATGATACTTAACTCCAAAATATATAGATGGCTCTGCGCCTACTTCCTTAGTAGGTGTTGGAGTTATCGTAGGACCATATGATGAATACGTGGGTTCGTCATAACACCCCGTTTGAAACATAAATTTTAAACGTTTTGTTTATGAAAAAACCAATTTCTCATGTTAAAATTATTCGAGCAAAAATCCGCTAGAAATTTTTGACGGAGAGTATATATCCTACGCGAGCTCCGTTAGGTCCCTCCCACTAGCGGTTTGGAACCTGATTGGCCAGACACAATGTGCGGTTAATGCATAAATATAAGTCGTTTTAGCGACTGAGCCAGTTCTGTTTTGGCATCTTAAGCTATCGCGTTGTAACTTTGCTGCAAATTTTAGTCTTTGAAGTGGTGAACTGAGTAGCTACTCTCAAGACTATTTTAACTTTTTATGAAATATCATTCTTGGAATATATTTCACGGAAATACCTGCGATTAGTCGCCTGATCTTTTGAAGCTTGGCACTGCCTCCAGCCCGTGGTATTTTCAAATCGGTGTTTAGCTTCTTCCTTGTTTATACAATTCCATAGTTACGGCAATCACGGTAAATAAAAAACGTCAGTTTGATGATCAACTTTCAACTGACATTGATTAAATGAAACGAAAATTTCGACAAAGTCGAATTCCCCCTCTTTGCACACTATCCGACAAAGTGGAAAATTTGAGGCAAATATCTGTCAGAAAACAACTACTTTCTCCTGCGAACATCGAATCACATCTGACATCAATTTGTGCAATGCTCCTTCAAGAGGACACAATTGCAGGTGCTTATTGCAATGAAGAATTGAATATTATCCGATGGGGTAACAACTTCTTTCAGTTAGTGGACATCTCAGAATTTTCCGTATTTCAGTACACCCATTATCAACACAAATATCTCTTCGGTACTTGATTCAGTACCTCATTCTCACTATTTCAGTACTTTATCAGTACATGGTATTAATGTATGATGCACAAAATTCTGCCAAGTTGTTACTCCCTCGATATTACCCCCCATTGGCTGGGAATTACAACCTGCAGACATACTTCTTGGTATCACAGACTCCAGGAAGAGATAATGAAATCGAACAAAGTCCGAAAAGTGTGCCGGAGAGTATCAAATAAATGAAACGAAAAATTTCGGCCGTATTCCCCACATCTCCACACTATCCCGCAAAGTGTAAAATTTGAGGCATATTCGAAGTTTTGGGTATAATCGTTCATTGGGTGGGTCAGGATAACTTTGAGTTGTCAACTTTAAGGTTTCAACCCATATAAATCGCTTGTACCTTACTTGGTGTTCTAACGTAACAGAAAATTGAATATCTTGCACCACAGAACCATACAGACTCTAGAAGATGATCCTAACACTTGGCTGGCTACCACAAACCTGGGAATCTGTTAAAGTTATTTCATTCTTACAACCAGACTAAGGATTACAGACCAATACTCCCATCACCCATCCCCCTGGCCTGAGCCTGGGAAAACTGATAGACAGGAACATACTATATTATCTGAATATTACAAAAATTTTCTTTTCATGGAAACCAGAACATAGAAAAAGCCAGCTCTTGTAGACCAGCCTCCACACCAGCATGCCTATCACAAGAAAATCTTGAGAGACGGCTTGGCATCAATTGGTGTCGAGGCTGAAAGATATTACTCTGGCGAAAAAACAAATGTACTTTTCTACATATCAAAGGAGCCTTATTTCAACAGTAGATCTTCCGAAAGCATGGTTTCAGCGGCCAGAAGGAGAAGCGTTGACAAAACTACCTACAGGTGGATACTCTCAATTTCCCAAAATGGTTTGAAGGCTTAGCACAGCTGAAAAGTGTCAGAGGAATCCTAAAGAGCAGGATACTGTTGAACATGGTTGTAGACAAACTGTTGAAATATTAAGATAATTAGGACAAACACTCGAACGCAAAATAATTGTTGATCATGTTGAAACCTGAGGGCTGTTTTCAGATAAGGAACTGACCTGGAACATGCAACGGTAATCAACAAAAGCAAATTAATGACGTACCGAAGAGCTTCAGAAGTAACATGGGGTCTGAAACTGAAAGTCATGCACTAGTTACACACAGCGATCATAGGACCTAGAATCGCTTTTGTGGTGGTAGAAAATCAAACAAACACGAAACTTAATTTTGGCAATCGAAAGACATGCCTGACTGTATAATCACGAGCGGTGTGAGTAGCTATGAAAATCATCCAATAAACCTTTCACCTTTGAGGCCAAGTCAGACTCATGCATGAACTTCAAAAGTATGGCCCTCGTCATTACTAGTAATCAATAAATTGGTCTTCAAGAGGCACGATTTTCTGAGTGAAAAACAACACCACCAAAGTCGAGAATTACTCCGCATACTTTTATAAATATTGGTATCTGGAAGAGAATATGCACTAATAAACATTTTCGTCTGAAAAATGAATAAACTCGGCGGCAAACGATCAGATTCCACTGGTGAAAACATAGTCATTCCAGAAATAAGCATAAGGGGTTCATCTCCTAACGAATACATTCTTAATTTTTTCAAAAACGCTATAATTACAGAACCGTCATCATATAGCCACTGCTGCATTTTACAGTAGCGGATCGTTTTCACTTTATTTCCCTTTATTTGTCCCAGACTTGAACACCCAATTTCGCTGTTACCCCCTGGGGCCCATAACTTTTTGCAATTTCAAACCAAGCAGCCTTCTTAAGCCAATATTAGCATTTTTATTGGTACAACATTTTATGGCCAATTTATTTTAACGGTCAGTAAACCGTGGTGTGCATTTTAGTGCGTGTCATGCAGATTTTCATGTAATTTATGGACGTTACAAGTCAGATTATGAATTTCAATAGCAATAATATAACACTCCAGTGAAATGAAAGTATTTTTGTTGATTTTTTTTCACTAACAATAAAATCGACTTGAAAATGTTTGGATGGCAATATTGGAAGATTACAGATGAAAAATATCGATCGAGTTTTCGCAGATATTCTGTGAACATCTTATGAATCATGTGTTACAGAAGGGAATGGTGTAGTTCTTGAATTATTGTTGCATATAAGCTTTGGGGTAAACTTCGTTTCTAAACGTTGAGGGAAGGAGATATTTTTTATGATACCAGATGAAGACAAATGGACAATGGTTGAGAAGACGGAAATCAAAAATAATTAGTCATTAAAATATCTAAAGAACAAAGACGGTAAATTCATGACCCTCGATCATGAACAACAACGGAACTTCAGATTTGGAAACAGTATTTTCAAACGAAATGGATCTGTACCGTAGAAATAACTCATGATTTTGAAACAGAAAAGAAAAATTGGATTTTTTTCGTGGGGGCCAAAAATATTTTTTTCAGTTTTAACATTTTCTGTGCAATAAAAAAACCCAAAACTTTCATCTTTGTGGGAGTTTCAATTTTCGTCTTCGTGAAATTTTGCGGTGTACCTTTGCAAAACCAATAATAATATCTCTTGCTTTCACGCGAATAAATCAAAAAACGTTATTTATATACGCTGAACATTCCTAGGATCGACATGTTGAACACTAAATAGTATGGTCGAATACCGTGTTTAGGAATTGCAGACTACGTAAAAATTACCTTCTGCAGATATCAAAACATAGAAAAATTCAGTTAGAATTGTGTGGAAAAACAAGTGGCAATGTTGGCGATGACTAGGGATAGGAAGAACCCCATCGGAAGTCCATCCATTTTCCAGTCGTCGCCAACATTTACATGTAATGGTTTGAGAACCATGCCATCTAACAATCTGAGAGAAAACCTAGCAAAACATTTTTATTATAGAATCATGAAGACCACATCAAGTAGTTAAATGATTTCTATCAAATATTAATGGCGCAAGGAATAACATCAGGTTCACAATACGGAGATGGAAGTCGATAACTTATTATATAGACTGAGGAAAATCATCGTATTAAAGTTTTTGCTAGGATATTTCTTGCTACCATAATAAGAAACACTATTACTATAACGAAGTTTCGAATAGAACCAGCACCCTATTGCAGCGAAAACGATTTAGATGGAAGAGATGTTTCTGCCACAGAAAAGTATACTGCTGTCGCTATTAGGCAGTCAGTCTTGGACAGTTAGTTTTTTTATTAGAAATAAATAAATGAATAATCACTAGCGAGTTACATGCCTGTGGCTGTAAGGTTTCTGCTTACTATAAGTGGACAATCGCATAGAAGTTCACCTATTTACTGTAATACAGTTGTCAACCGGTTACTAAAATATTACTGGATGGACCCACTTACCATTATTCTATGCCTTGCTATGGTTATTCGATGTTTTGCTGATATTTCAACGGAAATGATCCCTTCCAAGAACACAACAAATATTTTCAGGTCGTGTAGTGCGAAAGAAAAGGAAACAAAAACATTTTCTCGCTGTCGGCATTGTTGGACTGTTGGTCGCTTGGTCAAGTTAAAGATTAGGTTATTGTTCTTGTTCGTGAACGTGGATACTTTTGTTACCGGCTAATTTATAGTCTAGCCAGTCTAGGAGTACTCATTGGGTATAACGCCGCTGTGAGGTGATAATCTAGCTTAGTTTTGTGTGCAAGAGTACGTACCTTCCTAACTATATAATGGCTTACCAGATTATTTTACAAGAGCTAGCGGAATAAGGATGTTTGCGCTTTATGAATTCTACATCAGTGGTTGAAATTGATGAACTCATTTTTGGGGACATCCTGTCGATGCAAAATTGAATGCAGTGAAAAATATTGCAACAATTGGTGTGCTCCCCACATAAATAGGCAAAATATTCCGTCTGCATTATTGGCACTGCCTAATATTCACAGATAGAAGCACACGCTAGCGGTAGCAAAGTTTGAGAATTCATAGCATAGGGGACAAGCGAGTTCTCACTTGGGATTATTATTTCTTGCTGGGGTAATTCGATTTCTAACTGGGATCAGTACAATTTGAAAGAAGCGATACATCCATACGGCAACCAAAATTCAACGAAGAAAAACATCATCAAGAGAGCGTGATGATAAGCAATGATCAGAATGTACTTTAAACCGAACTGACTAATATAAGGAGTAATTTACGCGAAAACGAATATCCGGACAATCTTGGAAGATGTGAGAAGATAAGCTATTTGTTCACTCCAAAACAACCGTCTGGTAGTCCACCTATAGTACATCTGATGCATTCCCGAGAGGGTTGAAAGAATTGGGAACAAATACAACATAAAAAGCTCCTCCAAATCTGGAAATACGTTGAGAGGTTTTTTCACGAAAACCAATCCAGTAAATCCCACCACCCTCTCCAAGAAATGCATCTACAGTATCGGAAACAATTCATCTGGGGTATAGAAAGAAATCTACGCAAGCAACAAGGAACACAATGATGTGATAATACCACATAAACAAGAGAGACGCACTACTGTAAGACTCTTTCAACATATAGCAAGCTGTTCTTTACGCTCTCATGAAACCACCATACCCAAGATGAAAACTTTCCGATACTGTATGAGGTACCGTATCTTATTACCAGTGATGCTAGAGAAACATAAATGTTTCACGCAGCGAGGCGACACGTCAAAATCCGGTATCGTAGATCATGTGTGGAAAAAACATTACATCATAACTGATTGGAACAATAAAAAAAGGCCTTATCAATATTTGTTTTTGTTATTTACGTCAACCATCTGCACCCTCCCTGGCAACCCTCAGAAGTTTTTGAGAGTCTTGTATGAGCTAGGGAAGATGAATCTTTCAAGTGTGATGCTGTATCTCCATAGTTACAATGTGTGTTTGTCAGCAAGGATATTACTCTCGTCAGTATATTACTATATAATGAAGTTCGAAGGATTCAGCATACTAAAAATACAGCAGGGCATTACCCAAGACGACTCCCTGCATACAGAGCCGGGAAGTACTCAGTACAAATATCCAAATACTGTACTGTTCAGTACATTTCTGGTACTCTGTACCTGTTACCCAGTACATTTTATATAAAGTACTCGGTACTCGTACCCGTACATATCGGGTAAAAGTATCCGATACCCGCGCTTCTGATGAGAGTACATTTTTACGAGTACTTTATTATGCAACGCGTCTGCGCCTGGCCTGTCTGTCCAGTCCAACATACCTCACCAGCAACCTCAAAACTCCAAAGGCTTTATAAATCATCATCATTAGTTATTATGAAGCCAATCCTGGCAAATAGAATCAACCAGTTATGCCGTTACTGAATAATATTTTTTTTTGCAAACGTCAAAAAATGACAAGGTTCGCGCATTGACAACAATATGCGAAGTGACACTTTTTTTTTAATTTTTCATCGTCACCACGTGCGCGAAGTAATTTGCGAAATACCTATTTCTCACACCGCATGTGAACTATATGGGATTTTCATATAAATAATCCTCAACCAAGCAAAAATTCAAGAAATCATTTATTTCCAACTTTACGGTCCTCAATCAAGCGAAAATCCAAGAAATCGTTTATTTCTGAATGTTCAACAATAATTAAATAAGGCTATTTTTCTTTTGACGTTTGTAGAAAAAAATTTGTTTGCATCTCGTGCGCGAAATACTTTGGTGGAAGCGCAGCCGAGTTAAAAAAAATAGTCGAGATAGTCGAGCATTTCGCGCACTGGATACAAAAATGACTATTGTTTTTATTATTGTTATCGTTAATTTTATCCTTTATGGACTGAAAACTACAAAATAGTTAAGTCATTATTGATTTGATAGTTTATGGTTATTTATAGGGTGCAAAAAGTGGTGAAGGTATAATGCAAGACTCAGAGAAAACCCAATGTGTGGGTATATTGTTCAATTATTTTTGGACTTGCTACATACAACTTGATGAGAAGTACTTGCATAAAGTACTCTTAGAATTCGAGTACTTTCACTAGGAGTACTGTACTCGAGAGCATGTGTAATGAGTAAAGTACTTGGTACTCTGTACTCATTCATAAATTATTGGAAGTACCCGATACCCAGTACTCGAGTACAATTTATCAATACTCAGCCCACGTCTGCCTGCATATTATTTCCAAAGCAGTTTGAGTTCTGATGTTACACATGGTTATGACAGTTCTGAAGATAATAGAAATGGTATAACCTTCTTCCGAATGCAGTCAAAAACCTGCTGTTTGCTTTATGTTAAAATAAACAAACACATCCTTCGCAGGATTCATTATGAGGTCCTGCCACGAGCACCATTGAATAACATTTTCAATTTTTGCTCTCATTTCAAATCGAGAAAGAAAAATTGTACCGGAATAACTCGATTTGTAAATAGAAATCGTCGTTGTTATTCATAAGCTGTTGAATTCCATTCATTCTATTCAAATCAGACTAGACTGCGATTCCTCACTTCAGCATCGTATATGTCGACCGAGCTCCACTTACATTATTCAAATATGGCTAATTATCGATAAATAGTTGCAATGAGTGGTATGTGCATATTCGGGCGTGCAGAATAGAGGAAGTGACGTTATCTCACGCCCTGGCCACTTCACTGCGCCGGAACAATGAGCCATTAAATCAGGGCCTTGTCAAATGCTCGTGTCGCCGTTCATAGGACTTGCACGATGTCATCTTTTACCAAGATGGGAAAGGACGACTGGTTCACCTTCTACGCGTTTCAGTTATCGAAACAGACGTTAACGAGCTGGATGAAATAGAAAACAATGTTCGACTATTAGAGAGTAATGTTTTGGCTGGTTTCCGGGTTTTGCCGTGGTCTTCTGTGGTTTAAACCTCCAAACGTTTCAACTGCAGCTGCGGCAGTCATCTTCAGTGGCGTCGTCGAAGTACTCTTCTTGACGTATCAACTGAAACAGAAGCTCTCGTCTCTGGCATGTCATTTATAGTGCTGATTATGCGCGCACTTTCTGTGATGGTGGGTTCGCGCGTACTTTCCGCGCGATTCGGGTGACATGGCTTCGTTTTGGCGCCTTTCAAAGCTGTGTGCCAGATCTTTGGAAGATATGTTCTCTCTTATTTTCTGTTGAAGTTCTCTTGATGTTTGTGTATTTCTATCGATTCTAAATACATTTTTGTTGAGTAATGATTCGACGTTGCTAGTCTCTAGTGTTTTTGAAAAGGATCTGGTGTTCTCCGTCGGACAATGCATGTTCAGCGACTGCGGACTTCTCGGTCTGTCCCAATCGACAACTCCGCTTATGCTCAACTAGGCGGGTACCAATGCTCCTTTTCGTCAGACCGATATAAACTTTATCACAGTTACACAGAATCCTGTAAACTCCCGCTGATCTCAGATTAGAGAGTAAATCGACCGATGGTGCCGCTAATGTCGCTAGGAAAATGGCGCCTAAGCACAGTTCTTTGTTTACATGAAAACATGAAATCATCCTTATTTGTAGTTTCGTTCCATTTTATCGTGTTTGTATTAGTGTTTTGATTCTCCCGAGTGGTTTTTCATATTCCTCAAGTATTAGTTCGAAGTGTTATCAAACTATTCTGGTGGAATACGCTAATCATTGTCATTTGTAGTTATGTTCAATTTCATCTTGTTCGGCTTATTGTACTCCTCCCGAGTGTTTTTTTATATCTCTACAGTGTTTTTTCAGATCCCTCGAGTGTTAATTTGAAGTGAAAATATCAGTTTTCTTGAATAATAAGTGTGATTTTCATAGTTGCAAACAAACATGCTTATAGAGTTTTAAATATTTACCGGTAGGGGTCGTGACCTAATGCTAAACTCTCCAATTATGTATCTTGAGAAGTTTAATGATTTTACTGGAATCGGAGGATTCGAGAGGATCCTCATAGCAGAGATCTGACATTATGTACTGCCATTTTGTTTTGGATGAGAATTTCTTGTCTGTAATTTTGTTATTGTATGAAAAATTGAAAGAAAATTCAAATGATGTATCAGTCGACCCCCCAATGCGATTTCAAAAAATCTTTATAGAAATAGAAATTACATAATTTTTATTATATATTGGATCAATATTGGTTTAATAATTTTCACCAATATCGATAAAGCGATATTGCTTACCTATTGTATCCCGCATCTAGCTTCAATATTGTGATTTCAATATTCCTCTTATATCGATTTTATTTTAGACATGAAAACAATATTTTATTCGTCTATATATGTCGACACGTATAACACTATAGGCAGGAGAATTGTCCTGATGAGGCGTAGTTTCAGTTCGAGAACCATGGTACTCCTACGTCCAATGAGCGGTCCCAGCTTATGCTTTGCGGCTTTTGCTAGTGCTAATCTATGGTAGGCGTACCTTTGAAACGTAAGTTTCTCGTCTAGTGTTATTCCTAGGAACACGGCTTCGTCTTCCTATGGAATGTCCTCGTCGGTCATAGTCACAGGGCCCTCTGGTGTCCTACATCGCCTCGTGAACAGGATGGCCTTGCTTTTGTCTGCATTGATTCCGATCTTCCAATGGTTGAACCACGGTTCTAGTTAGATGATCTATCGCTGAAGCTTGGATGTAACTCCTCTCTCGTGCGTTGACTAGGCGAAGATCGCCGTGTCGTCTGCGTATAGTGCGAGTTTGGTCATGGGGTCGTTTGCGGTTGGCATGTCTGCGGTGTAGATGGAGAACAGGTGCGGTGGTAAAACCGCTCCCTGTGGGACCACAGCTCCTAATCTCCTTCGGAAAGAGAGGACTTTCCCGACCCTGTATCGGTACTTTCGTCCTCTTATGAAGGAGTTTATGAGCTTCACCATCGGTCTAGTGTATCCCGCATCCACTAGCTTCGTGATCAATACATTGCGGCACACTCTGTCAAAGGCCTTGTAGGCGTCTAGGAGGATTGCTCTGGCGAGATGGCCTTTGGTCGTACGGTTCCAGGATTGGATGGTGGCGTCCGCTATGTAGGTGACCTGGAGTTCTGTCGAGTGCTCGTCTGAAACCGAACTGTTCTTCTGGAAGGACGTTCAGTTCTGCAGACATTGCTTCGAGTCGTGTCTGGATCATTCTTTCCGCGATCTTGCAACACCAACATATCATAATAGAATTCATTGAAAACAACAGTCTTCGGCCCTGAGTTTTTTTCAGAACTCAATAGACTCAATAAACAAGCATTGACGTTTGGGAATGTGCGTTTATTACGAGGTACACATACTATTTTTTCTGAAATCGCAATCAACCTTCTAATAAATTAAGAAATTTTTATAAATGCATAATAATTTTTCATTACTGTCATCTTATTGACTATGAAATCGTTTTCTTGACAATCACTGTTTGTTTATTGTTGTGACGCCGGCAAAAATTTTCCCGTTTTCGTTACGGGAAAGTTCTATGCTTAGCAACGGACTAAAATTCTAGATTAGCGTATTTTGGGGTCTGAAGTTGCTCCGAGAACGTACGTATTCTTGAGCGATTTCAGAAAAACTACTTTAAATAAACGCGACGATAACTCTACCTCATGGGTGGCGTTTAAACTAGCAGTAAAATTAAAATAGGTTAAAGTATTAAAACAGATACAAAATATTACACAAAAAACATATTTTTGTCTATATTTTGCAGTATCAAATCTGTCGTGTGAATATTTAGAACGCCAAACCACTTTGGAGGACTATACTTCAGAAAGCGTTTCCACCCCCCTTTTCACTCGGTTATTGCTCGATACATTGAATTAATTGGAATAATTGTAGAAAAATGTATGGGAAATATTTTTGGTTGGTATAAAATTTTCTGTGCGACCAATGGTTTCTGAGAAAAATGAGATAAATCACCGCAGTACGTATTAGGGGTGGCTTTTGGGGGTGAAGCTCACCCTACTAACTTAAGAACTCTTTTGATTTCGAAAGCTCTTCTTCCGTTTTGTATACTTACCAAGTGGCAAAACTTTATAATTTATTTTTTCTATTACGCTATTTTAGGAATTACGTATACAGGGTGTTATGTAATAAGTGTCCGATATTCAATAGGACGATTTTTCAGTTATTTATAAGGGCCTTCAGTTTTGAGCTAGAGGATGTTGAAAATTTATTTTTATTTTGTTTTTTCGTCAATAAATTTTGAAATAATGTCGATATTCGAACAAAAATTGGTGTTTCGGGACTTTTCAATATGAGAAATTCTAATTTGATCTCTGTTTGGCACTTAATTGTAGGGTCTATGTCTCTTTTGGGGAGTCACAACTTTTTCGTGCATGCATGTATCACATTTTCTAGAAAAAAAACATAGTCCACTACCATTTTCACGTGAAACAGGAATACTTGTCAAAAGTCGCTACAAGCAGCCGTTATCGAGATATTTTATTCGCGAACTCTTTGAAAATTTAATAATCAAGTAGGCTAGTAATTTTATTCCAATGTTTTTTTTATTCTGTCATTTCAAAAATTTTATCTTGACGCATAGTTAAATAGTTGTATTTATTACTAGTGTGATTATGTTATTGAAAATAGTAAACTTCACCAATGCAGAGTATGCTGACATACATTTTACATACGGACTTGCTAACGGAAATGCATATGAGTCTAGACGTTTATATCAGGAGCGTTATCCGAACCGCACAACTCCTACTTCAAAAACCTTTTCAAGAATTCACACTCGGTTAAGGGAAACAGGAAGTTTTGAAAAAGCTAGTCATCTGTCGGGTGCACATCGGACGGTAAGAACCCCAGCAACCGAGGAAGCAGTTCTTAATCTTGTAGGAGAACACCCCGAAACAAGCTCCAAGAAAATAGCGATGACTTTGAACATTTCTCATGTTCTTGTATGGAAAATTTTAATTGATAATTTGTTATATCCCTACCATATTCAAAGAGTTTATGCTCTCCTACCTCGTGACTTTCCGTTACGTATCAACTTCTGTCGTTGGTTTCTCCAACGCCTTATTCAAAATCCTTTATTTGAAAATCAAATCCTGTTTACCGACGAAGCAAATTTCTCACGCAACGCTATACACAATTTTCACAACAATCATTTGTGGTCAGAGGAAAACGATACAGGAATCACATTTTCAAGAATAGTTCTCTCTCAACTTGTTGTCTTTATTCCGGGGAGATTAAACGGAGAGAGATATCGTCATTTTCTTGAAGCAGAATTGCCTATTTTACTGGAATATGTGCCGCTTAGACTACGACATGAAATGTGGTTTATGCATGACGGTGCCCCGGCAAGCGCGAGAATTCTTAGACCAAACTTTCGGTAACCGTTGGATAGGTCGGGGAGGGCCTCAATCATGGCCCCCTATAGGTCACCAGACCTTAATAGTTTAGATTTTTTCCTGTGGGGACATCTAAAATCCTTAATTTACCAGACACCTATCCAAAATAGAGAAGAATTAAGAAATCGAATAATTAAAGCATGCAGATCGATTCAAGATACTCCAGGAATTTTCCAAAGAGTGCGAGAATCAATGAGAAGAAGATTGGATGCGTGCATACAGGCAGGAGGTGGACATTTTGAACATTTATTGTAATTTTGAATTAGATTAATATTTAGTGTTCCTTTATTTATGGTTTATTAGGAATTAGCTTTTGAAATGTTTCTAGGTTGAATAAAAAAACAAAATTTTTTTTTTTTTCATTTTTGAACAAACGCATACATCGATTAATTTAAATTAAAATATCTCGAAAACGGCTGCTTATAGCGACTTTTGACAAGTATTCCTTTTTCACGTAAAAATGATAGTGGAATATGTTTTTTCTCTTGAAAATGTGATACATACATGCACGAAAAAGTTGTGACTCCCAAAAGAGACAAAGACCTGTAGTTGGCGCCACCTACAATAAAGTGCCAAACAGAGATCAAATTTGAATTTCAAATATTGAAAAGTCCCCAAATACCAATTTTTGTTCAAATATCGACATTATTTCAAAATTTATTCACGAAAAACCAAAATAAAAATAAATTTTCAATACCCTCTATCTCAAAACTGAAGGCCTTGCGGACCCATGTTTATATAAACTTTTTACCTTATAAATAACTGAGGAATCGTCCTATTTAATATCGGACACTTATTACATAACACCCTGTATAAATGGACTATTAGCTTCATACTGGGATGAGCATTTTCGCTACAATCTTGGAACGTGTTAGGGATCGAACGTTGAGAGGGTTGCTTGTTAGGCTAGCTGATGATAAAAACAAATTTTTGAGAAACAATTTTCTTGTGTTATTTACTCAACCTACACACTGTATAATACACATTACATTTATCCCATCATTTATGTGATTACGTTTTATTGGAAATGATTAATTTCAATCACGAGGCATTGATACTGGCCGTGACTCCCACCTGGGCTAGACAAACGAGTCGGCCTATCAGTCCGAATGATTCACAATTAACATTTCCCCATTTTTCGTAGGTTTGCCAGACGACAAAGACGACGACGTCAGAACGCGAGACAACAACCCAGCGGCTGTGTAGGACTTTATAAGAGGATTCACTTATGTAACAGTCAGGTAAGTTGATTTATCCACTTTCGTCCTCATCACGATCGCCTTATATATTGTCCGACAAGATATAAATTAGATAAACTGGAAGGCTACACCTTGTACTCGGAACGTGTGGTTGTTTATTTATTGATAATGAAGGTATTGTATTAGTTTATTAATTTGATGAGAATTATGGCACTCCCACTCTATGATATTGTTTGTTTACGTTGCCTAGACATGAATGGGACAGCGCATTGTTATAGTATTATAGTGTGTGGCTCGAAGACTATCGTGTTTTGACACCATTATAAGTAAGTTGGAGACAATGGTCAACACTAGATATTGATTCGACATACTAGGTAATTATGGAAATGCAGTGAAAAAAAAACTTGGTTTCTACGAATCTCCCGGGTTTATAAAAAAAACTGCTCAAAAGCAGAGCTTGTGTGATCAATGGAGATTCGAGACCTACAACTTACGTACAAGTGGATTTGGAACCACACAGGCAGGCGATGGGATCGAACCCTGGGCCGCTGAATGAATATTTCGTCGGCTTAGTGCAAGAAGTCATTAACTACAAAATATTTACAAAATTGGTTGAATGTTACTAAATATACTTCTTGCGATACCCTCTACCTATAGAGCCACTCTTTCTGTAGGGAAACCTTCAGAAAGATAGCGAACTGTGCCTTTGGACCTACAGGTTGGAGGTGTTATTTTTTTATCTATATATTTTGTAAATTTTTTCTCAACCTGTAACCAATAAAAGCGATATTATTATTATTATTATATAACGTGATGCTATATTACCTATCTATTAGTAATTACATTACATGGTATATTACAGGGTGTTTCCTAACTACAGGGGGTGATTTGTCAGGTCATTTTAAGAAGAAAAGTTCCTACATATGTCCGGAGTTGCTTCGTTTCCGAGATTAAATGAAATTAAAGATAAAAAACGGTAATTATAAAATATCATAAATATCCTAGAACCGATTTGGTTGAAATTTGATACATTTATTTGAACTAATATGGCGCTCATTTAGCCCTAACTAGATTGAAATTATTATGGTCTCAGTGGGCACCACAGCTAATAATATTGTAAAATAAAAGTACGTCACTGACTTTTTTTCATAGATTTTCATTTTGTTAGATTGAAAAATTCAAAATACAACTTTTTAGTCTCTTGTATTTTCATAATATATAGCTTCGTTTTCGAGAAAAAACAAAAACATAAGATAAAGACCAAAAATAAAAATATTAACAATTGCGATATTACAGTAAACGAGCAAAATGTCCACCTTCTGATAAAATACACGACCGCATTCGATTTGCCATTGATTGTCTGACACGTTCAAAAATTCCTGGAGTAGTCCTTATTACATTGCAATTGTCAATTATTCGGTTCCTCAAGTCATTCACATCTAGCAGAGGAGTTTTATAAGAGCCCTCAGATGACCCCATAAATAGAAATCTAGAGGATTCATATCAGGACTGCGAGCTGGCCAATGTTGAAGTCCTGCACGTCCAATCTAGCGATTAGGGTAGGTGATGTCGAGATGCTGACGAGCAAGAACACTAAAATGAGCTGGAGCCCCGTCGTGCATAAACCACATGTTGCCTCTTATAAGTATGGGTACTAACAAAATGGGTAAATGATCTTGCAAAAAGTCCGTGTAGCATTCACCTGTTAATCTTTCTTTTCACCAATAATTCCTACCCAAACGTTCAGCGAAAATTGATGCTGAAAATGATTTTCTCTAATAGCGTGGGGATTTTCGTCGGCCCAAAAATGGTTATTGTGAAAGTTCATAATAGCATTTCGTGAAAAATTTGCCTCGTCCGTAAATGAAATATTTGGTAAAAAATTATTATTGTGTTCCATCATATGAATTAACCACCTGCAAAACATAATCTTGGATGAAAATTCCGAGGCAGTAGAGCTTGGACCCGCTGTATGTGGTATGGGTATAGGAGGTTTCTTTTTAGATCTTTCCAAACGGTTTTTGCGCTGACTTCAAGCTGCAGTGCAATCTTCCTGGTACTATTTGAAGGATCTTCTTCTATCGCATCAAGTATAGCTTCTTCTAGTTCAGGCGTTGTTACCGTTTGTGGTCTTCCATTTTATTGAAACTCCCAGTTTCACATAATCTTGCATGTAGCGTTCTAAATGTTTTAGCGCAAAGAATTACTCTGTTAGGATATCTGTCCTGGTAAATTCTTCGTGCTTCTCCCGAATTTCCATTTGCTAATCCATAAATAAGGTGCATGTCAGCCATTTCAGTATAATTATTCATGATCGAATCGCTGCTAATTGACAACTCTGAATTTTACTGCTATGACAATAATGTTGTCAAAGCGACCTTACCTGCATTTAAGGGCCATTATTCATTATCGTATGCAGGTACGCCTATCGCTATTAAATTATTACGGATGGTGAACAAATAACAACCAATAATCCAAAACAAAAATCAACTTTTTCAATTTGAAATGAAATATGTGTAGGATAAACCCTACTACCAATGTCAACTGGTCTCCAATGCAGGTTCATGATATGCAATAGAGTGGCTTTAGTTTTTTTTCTCGAAAACGAAGCTGGATATGAAGAAAATACAGGAGACCAAAAAGTTGTATTTTCAGTTGCTTAATCTAAAAAAAGTGAAAATTTATCAAAAAAAGTTGGTGGCGTACTTTTTTTCACAATATTGTTGGCTGTGGTGCCCACTGAGACGCCACTGGTCCCAATAATTTTAATCTAAATAGGGTTAAATAAGCGTCTTATTAGTTTAAATAAAAGTATCAAATTTCAACCAAATCGGTTCCAGAATATTCATGATATTTTATACTTACCGTTTTTTTTCTTTAATTTCAACGCCCTGAATCTCAGAAACGAAGCTACTCCGTACATAAGTTAATGGGAACTTTTCTTCCTAAATGACCTAACAAATCACCACCTGTAGTTAGGAAACACCCTGTATATGTGTGTGTCAAGATATAAATCTTAACAACTTTTCAAATGACAACTGTATTCCATTTCAATATCATATTTGATGATCTTACTGAATGAATTTTATTATTATTATCATTGATGATAATACTCTCATATCACACTCAAAAATAAGGAATTCAACGAAACCAAAATAATTAGAGCCACATGTCCTTTGATGGTCTCGCTATTTCACATATTATGCAAAAACAAAACATCTACATTTTCTTCAGTAATTCATTAACCCGCTCCGTCTTGAAATACTGATGAGAAATTCATGTTTTTTCGAACCACTTCCTATTGAGTTCAACGATATCATATTTCTGATTTCGGTCTCTTTACATGGTTTCAAGGGCTCAAAGTTGCCAAAGATATGGAAAGGTTAAAGTCATTAGGGAAAGCGTTCTATATGTAAGTATTCGATTTTTCAAACCTGAATGTCATTAACAAATATTTTCACAATATATCCTTCATTGAGAAGAGTATCTACGTATGAAGATTTTCCATGCGATATTAATAGAAGTGGCTATGAATATTTCAACGCTGAGATTAGTAGATATAATTTAGGAATTCTAAAAATCTAACTCAATATGTAGCTTGTTATTTGCCGTTGAATTAATTTCAGTACACCAAGGCCCTAAATACCTCAATAATGTAATTATTTGAATGCGCCATAGCAGATTAATGACCGAATTGACATGACATAAATAACTCGAGGTTTTTGAACTGGGTTCCGAAAAATAATAATGAAGCAAAATCCTGAAGATTCGTTAAGTTATTATTGGCTGATTTATATACTATAGTAATAAAGTCAAAGTGGATTACAGTTTATTGATAGAAATAGAAAATCAATGAATGAACAATCTTTTATTTGGGTGCTGCAGGATCTTTCTGGTTTTCTTGCAGCTTAGAAAGCGATAGTGTGTCTCAATAAGCTGATTCATATATTTTTCCTACGTCGCTATTTTCTTCCCCAAAATGGCATTTTGATAATCACACTTTTCCCCCAATGGATTTTTTTCTTCTTTTTCACTAGCTAACCAAACTCCTGTGAATTAGTGTTCACAATTTCCTCAGCGGTTTCCCCCTCGGCTTATGCATTGTTAGAAGCTTGTCTGTAGAGAACAGTGTTTGAGACGATATGCTTTTCCTCAAACATCCACACCGATATGGTTACTATTGTAAGCGGTTGAAAAAAATATTTTTGTTATTGTGCATTGCATAAATAGATGTCGGAGGTAATTCAATGCTCATAGGGAAAATCAGCTGTTTTCTGAAAGATATTTACCTCAAATTTTCCGATGTTTAGGATATGAGATTTCGACATTGTCGAAATTATTCGTTTCAATAATTTGAACTTTCTGACACACTTTTCGAACTTTGTACAAATCATTCATATTTTTACTTTAATATCGATCTGAATGTCAGTTCGATAGAATGATTATGCAACAGAATATCTATGTACAGACCGATAATTTTTGCATTACTGGTACCATAACCAAAAATATTCTACAAATATTTCCATCAGAGTTAGATTAACGATCCAGTATCAAAAAAGAGGAGCTATTTTGAATAATATCAATCTAGATGACGATACCATCCCTGCTGGCCACTATGAATACTTTGACCTGAGGAAAAAAACTCCAAATCCTTAGATAAGTCAAACTCTTCAAAATTCTTGATGAATACCTCCTGCATTGGCTTGCCCACAGTATTCCAGTTCCACAGTTTCTATGAGAGCTCTTTGACTGAACGGATTTCAGTTCAGTGATATAGTATAGATCACACCGTTTTGAGAAAATGACCAATTGGTTGCAAGGGCGTCTCCGTCAAATTTGGCGATAGGCACCCAGCGCTTGTTTTTTGGAAATGCTAGGTGTAAAAAATACTGTATTCAATAGCAACCGCAGGGTATGGTTGAATTCTTCAAAGGCATACAATTGTATTGAGCTATTGTTCTACCACTACAATGTACCCTAAGAGATCATTCTGTGATGAAACGTTTGAATTGGTTTATGTTTCACCGAGCTGTAACAAAAATTTCCGAAAGAAATATTAGGCTAATTGTGTGCTATTGTCGCAAATCCAAATATGGTAGACATTAGTGGACAGATGGTGAAAGTTCAGTTGTCAATTTGTCTAATTTTCGAAACATACAAGAATTCAAGAGAAAGAGAGAGACATTTCAATTTTGAAATTCATAACGAACCGGCTAACCTGTCCATTATATTTTAATTTTTTTTGAAAAATGCATTTGGATGATTGGACAGTGTTGTGAACTTGTGAACAAGAGTGAAAAATTGTGATTTTGAAGCAAGGAAGCTAATTCATGAATGGTGTTTTCTGAATAGTTTGGTACTGAACACTTTAAATAATAATTTCACTAAAAAAAACAATTCATCAGATAGGTAGTAGTTTACAAATGAATGAATATGATGAAAATTAATGAAATGCTCGGTACTCATATACCTATTGACTGAGTTGTAACAAGTGATGGAAAGGGTTATGTTCTCAAAATCCACATGTCAATTCCTGAATTATGTAATTCCAGATAAATTAGTTGGCTCATGTTTACCAGTAGGTTTCAATAAAATATAAGGTGTATGCATCAAGATCAATCAATGACTACAAAATCGAAATGAGACTATTATTTTTATTTTTCATCAGCACTAATATTTTTTATGAATTATACTACAGTAGAATGGGCCAAACGTTTGAAATGCGACAACCGTGTACGTATTGCCTTCAATGTCAAATTGATGTCATGTCATGTCATAGAAAGAACTTCTTCTGCTAGTGAAGTGACAAAACAATTCTCACAAATTTTTAACAAATATATTAAATTATTGATTAAACAAAATCAAAGCATTTTATCAATTGAGCAAATGATCGGTGTTTTGTCAGGCCATCTATCTGCTGGTCCACGCGTCATATTATGACGGCGCGGCGGCGCCGCCTTAGGAAGGAATGCTCCGAACTCTGCTTTAACATGGTCGCGAAGCTTGCATAGAATAGAATTCAACCTCCTGATGAAATTATAGGCTACATCCGGTACCATTCTATTATGGAGACACTCCAAACTCAAAATTCCATGATCTCTTGTTTTTTTTCTGGTGTATTGGTTGGTATTGCTAAGGTTATTAGCCACGTGTTCTGGATAGGCCTTGTTACTAACTCCATATGTCACCTTGGGTGCAGCATTTTTAATTTTTACCCTACAGTGAATCGTGGAAGATTGTTCCCAGCCTGCAAGAAGATCCAATCATTCAGAATTTCACATCAGAAAATGAAAAAAAAAAAAAACTTGTCCCGGCTGGGAACCGAGCCAGCGACTTTTCGATCACTAGTCAGCTGCCTAATTACTGCGCCCGACCTCCTTGTTGTCTGCAGAAGTATTGCTGTAGATGGGACGATTTATAATGCAAGCTTCTATGAAGTAGCATCATTTTGCCAGTTTTCACATCGAGTTGTCTCAGGTTTTCTTTGACCCATTTCAGCTCTCCGAAGAAGTAGACAAAGATCGGAACAGCAGCAACTTTGTTATTCCCTGACAGTATGTACTGTTTCTTACCCTAATTGAGTTTGTTACTGAATTTAACTATTAGTTGGAGTGGTTTTGTTCCTTCGGCAGCAAGATAATGTAGAATGCTTCTTTTCATGAGACTTTGGGGTCATTCTATCATCATCATTATTATCGACTTCGACAACTACGATTGAACTCAATGGCTTTAGGTAAAATGATTTCTTTTCATCGATATATAAATAGTGGGAATTGAAACGATTATTGTTTTCAATTATAAAGAATGCTCTATCACCAATGAAATAGCCATTATCTTTTATTCGATCATTTCGATCGATCAGACACACTAACAGTTGAATACTTGACCTTTATGTATACAGAAATCGAAGATTGAAAATATGCGAGCCACAATGTTCAACGCACAACACTTTATTGTATTCTGTGTATAGAAAGAACAGTATCAAACAATTTTTTTTTGTACTTTCCGTAAGTACATCCAATGCGTAAACTAAGTATTCACTCACTGTTCATAGTGTGTAAAGTTATACTTTTTAGCGCAAGTGCTTAATAAAATCAACTGTCCGTGAAGTATATTTTTTACACACAATTATGTGTTCTTGAAAAATACGTTATTCGATAATACGACGACATTCATAACACAAACATTCAAATTATTGATACAATTGCTACAATGGGGCTTGTATGATACACTTTCCTAAGGAACTGACAACAAAATAGTTATTTATGTATCAAGTGAGTGAAGTCATATTTTTTTACTAGTAAGAAAATTTTGGCAAACGACGCCGCGTGCGGAAAATCCCTACGAGTAAAAAAACACACTTTACTCACGAGTTTCTACAACTGTAGAACTTTTTATTTGTTTAGATTTTTCTTCTGATCTCAAAAATCGGATATGAGCAACGTGCGCTTTGAACCGTACCTTCAAGGCCCCTTTTAGTTCTGCCTACATACTTCTTCTCGCAGTCCTTACAGCAAATTCAATAAATCTCCGTTTGTTCTTTTTCTTCTGTCTCATATTCGAGACTACCCAAGATTTGTTGGGTTTATGAGAAGTCTTAAGCAGTACGTGCACTGGGAAATCTGGGAATAAGTGATAACATTCTCCATAGGTTTCTCTTTTTAGATTACTACCATGAATCCAAATTTTAGGAGTTCGCTGTTCGATTTCTTCACAACATAGAGCTATAATAATATCCTCCTCAGAATCCAATGATGAACCAGATGAACTCATTTTGTTTGAATCAGTGCGCGGGTAACCGTCGTGCCGATCCGACCCGTTCCGATCCGACCCGTTCCGATCCGACCCGTTCCGTGCCGATCCGAGTCGAGTGGATTCAGTGCGCGTACTGCTTTATACAGTATCGGAAACTCTCCATCTGGGGTATAGACAGAAATCTACGCGAGCAACAAGGAACGCAATGATATGATAATACCACATAAATAAGAGAGACGCATTACTGCGCGCCTCTCCTGTTGCCTCGCTCGACGAATTAACAGCTCACGTTGATATCCCTTCCTCAAACGAGTAGAGGAGAAATTGTAATGCGCTCTTAACATATAGCAAGCTATTCTTTACGCTCTCATGAAACCAGCATACCCCTCATGAAAACTTTCCGATACTGTATACAACCTTCATATTGAGTATTTCAAAAATGCTGTCGGGACCTCGAGTAACTTGAGGTCCGTATTGGATAACAATATATTCAAGAGTTTGTTTGAAATTGGCTGACAATGTTTCATTTTGAGTGAGATTATTCTGGACTTCCATTGTCGAAAGAAATATAGAAATTAAAAAATCTGCAGTTTTATGAGTCACGATGTTCCAGCTATTACTATTATTACTAATATGATTGATATTCGAAATGTCGCGTCGTGACTCATAAAACTGCAGGAAATTGAATTCCTTCGTTTTTCCAGACAGCTTGGATTACCTAGTGTGAATTAGATGCAATAATTCCTGTACTCATATATTATTGCTAGCTGTGAATAATAACATTCCGCGATTTTTGATAACACGTTTTTGTCAAAACGCTATGAATATTATCGGTGAAATATTTGTTTATAAGATAATTATGGGCTATAAACTGCTACAGGAAATTAAAAGAGGCTCTTTGACAAGATTTCGTTATTTGGATCTGTCATTGTTGTTGCATACAATTTTCTGTCGCCTAGTTACAACCGTGAAAAATAATGTACATCTTCTTTTTTCAGGTTTCTTTTTGAAAAAAAAAAAGTAATCGCATGCATCAAAATAATCATTCAATGCTTTTTATTATGCTCGGGATTTTTTTTTACAGTTCCATTCTTTCTTCTACATCGGACGCTTCATAATATTCATCTTCTTATTTCTTCGGTAATAATTATTTTGATAGTAGAAAGATTCTACATCTCGTTTCTTTCATGAGATTTGAAATACAACTACAGATCAATATTTGCTTGTTAACAAAAATCATAACAACAGACATTGTTGCCTTGTGAACGCCTTGAAAACTTGGAGTATGAGAAACATTCGAACCGTGTTTAAACATCCAGTTTACACACTTGTATTATGAATAGTTACACAGGGTGTTAATTAAGTACGTTGACAAACTTCGGGAGGTAATTCTTTGAAAGTTTTCAGGACGAAAAGTTCATATAAACATTTGTCCCAAACGGCTTGGTTTTCGAGATATACAGAGTTATAAATATACATTTTTTTCAAGATTTTGTTGAGTTAATTTCGACATTTTTGAACATAATCAGTTCAGATTGGACAAGTACAATCCATCCAATAGAACGCGCGATACAAAATAATTCATTTCTCAAATAATTCACACGGTTCTCCTTTTTTCTTAGTCAAGCCTTGTTCAACCCTTCAGAATTTTTTTTCCGCCGTCACTCACATATTATGAGACAGGAATGATTAATTTTGCTTCATTTGACATCTTTTTGTTTTCCTAAAGTTTTTCATTTACTTGTACGGTTCAGGAGCTACAATGAAAATATTAATGCGAACATTTTCCAGTATCGGATAACATAAGGAAATTTCAGAAGCGAATATTCTCACAAACTTCGAAGGATGATCCTTTGATATTTTCAGGACGAAAATTTCATACAAACATATGTCCTAAACGGCTTGGTTTTCAAGATACAAGGCGATAAAAATTTTTTTTTTTCAATATTTTTTGAAGTAGGCTTCGACTTTTTCGACTATAATCGATTTAAATTAGGCGAGTACAATTCAATAGTACACACGATACAATATAATTCATTTCTTAAATAATTCACAGGGTCCTACTTTTGTGTGGGTATTAGATTAAATATCTTCCTGTACAAGATTATCTATTTTGTATCCGCGGGAGCTTTTGAATTTGTTACTCTCAGAATAACCTAGATCAAACAATGAAAGAAATTATTTTTTCATTTTTATTGCACTTGTATAAAAGCTTATCTTTCTATTTTTTATTTTAAAAATTTAATTCATCGTAAATTTTTTTAATTCTGAAAAAATATTTCGTCCAATTTACAATAATTGAGAATGTTTTATTTTCAAATTTTTCTAATGTAATGGAAAACTGGAAAATGTTTGCATTAATATTTTCGTTATAGCTCCTGAACCGTACAAGTAAATGAAAAACGTCAAGAAAACAAAATAATGAAACATCATTGATTATTCTTCTCTCACAATCTCTCACTGGAGGCAGAAGGGTAGAACAAGTCTTGACTCTGAAAAAAGGAGGACCCTGTGAATTATTTTGTATTGTGCCTACTATTGAATGTATTATACTTGCCTAATTTGAACTGATTATTGTCGAAAATGTCGAAGTTTACTCCAAAAAGTCTTGAAAAAAATGTATTTTTATCATCCTGTATCTCGAAAACCAAGCCGTTTGGGACATTGTTTATATGAACTTTTCGTCCTGAAAACTAACAAAGAAATCACCCTTCGAAGTTTGTGAGAATATTTGCTTCTCACATTTTTTATGTTACGCGAAACTGGAAAATGTTCGCATTAATATTTTCATTGTAGCTCCTGAACCATACAAGTAACTGAAAAATGACAAAAGAATAAAAAGATGTTAAATGAAACCACATTGATCATTCCTGTCTCATAATCTGTCAGTGACGGCGGAAAAAAAAATCTGAATGGTTGAACAAGGCTTGTCTCTGAAAAAATAAGGACCCTGTGGATTATTTGAGAATTGAATCATTTTGTATCATGGGTGCTAGTGAATGGATTGTATTTGCCTAATTTGAACTGATTATTGTCGAAAATGTGGAAGTTGACTCCAAAAAATCTTGAAAAAAATGTATTTTTATCACCCTGTATCTCGAAAACCAAGCCGTTTGGGACATATTTTATATGAACTGTCCTGAAAACTTTCAAAGAATCTTCTCTCGAAGTTTGTCAACGTACTTAATTAACACCCTGTATTGTGCTCACGTCCTTGTTAAACTCGGCTGCGCCATGTTCGAGAAACTTCTCGCTCATACAAAATAGGCTCAGATCAATTATTGATCTGAGAAAATAGTCCTACTTTAGGAACTTGTTTCATAATTAACATTTTTTTTCGGGTTTTCTACAAAACTTTCAGATTACGTCTTTCAATCACCCTGTACAGTGCTTACCTCTCATTTTGGTATCAAGACATGTTCCATTATTTAAGATTGTATCATATAATATAATGAAAAGAATTGCATTTTCAGAGACGTCCCAAAAATAAATCACGATTATCATTAATTTTAATTCAATTGCAGGATTGTGCATCTGGCAGAGACTTTCGATACGAACAATGTGCAGCATTCAATAACCGACTATTCAGAGGAACGAGGCATCAATGGGAGCCCTTTTTGAAAGGTGGGTACAGTTATCAAAATACCCTTGTTTATATAGAAAATAGATAATGATTGTTCATATGCTTTGTTTTTATTACAACATCGAATATATATTCTTTCAGATATACAGTGTGTTCCTAAATGATTGTGAAGAATTTCTAAACGTTATTTCTCGCTAGTGTGAAAGATTGTGTTGAATGCATTTTTTTAGGTGTTTTGATGATAACGTATGAAGGTATTTTACTTGTCGAAAAGTATTAATACGATCATTTCGATCAGCAATTACAAAGAAAACATCGCAAATTACACCTAGAAAAAGGCTTTTTTGCAGATAAATCAATTTGTTCAAACGTAGTTAGATCAATATTAGCAATTTTGTTAAGTATTCAAACAACCTCGTTATACATAACACTGTTATTTCAGAAATAAGTATTAAAATTTTTTTGACATTAAAACATATTACTTGGCCTGCAAAATAAAAAATTTATAGTCAGCATATTTCTTAATTATCAATTTTAAAAAATTTCATTTTTTGATAATTATTCGTTTGTTAGATTTGAGTCAGTTTGGGATAAAAATATCATTTGGACAAAACTAATAACTCTGTAAACGACGGGGACTTTATAGTCACCAACATAATAATTTCCAGAAAACGTAAATATGTTAACTGTTAACTAAAAGGATTTGGCGGTTGCAAATAATTCGACATATCCAACCCCTCCACAGAGTCACGTGTCATCGCATCAGCATTTCGATACGAGGATCGACTGGAACTCTGAAAGCGTGCCCTTCTAATCCTTCTACCTTTTATAACGCCATTGTATTGAAGTCTTGAGTGTTGTCTTGTCGCTTGTCTGTCAACCTGCTCAACCATATCAAGATCATTAATTTCTTTGTTATTGGCAATATAATCATAATTATTTTTGGCGTGAAAGTGGACTAAGTGAACTGAACCCATGCACGAATGTGCATATGGATTGAAGCAACAGGTGAATGTGAATGTTTGTGCCGGTTTGCCGCTCGTGGAGTAGACGCAAGGGTGTTCGTACCCTGCTAGAGCCGCGGTGATTGGAGGATTGTTGAGGGATTGGAACCTTCAAGAAAACATTACACGATTTCAAGGTAATCATGTTTAAAAGCTATATTTATGTTTAGTTATTTCCATAATTGAAATCATTGTATTATTAGTAGTTCCCTGACCTAGCCTAAACCAACCTAACCTAGTTCAATGCTGCCAAAATGGCCGGCTGCCTCTTCTAATAATACAATGATTTCAATTATGGATATAATTAAACAAAAATATAGCTTTGAATGATGATTACCTTGAAATCGTGTAATGTATTCGTGTTCCAATCCCTCAACAAACCTTCCATCACCGCGGCACTAGTAGGGTAGGAGCATGCACCCTTGCGACACCCGCACAAACATTCACATTCACCTGTGGCTTCAATCCATATACACATTCGTGCGTGGGTTAAGTTCACTTAGTACACTTTCACGCCAAAAATAATTATGATTATTTCACCAATAACAATGAAATGAATGATCTTGATATGGTTGAACATCGAATATTAATGAATTGGTTTACATTCAAATCATACATTCTTAGTGGATATAATATATATAACATAAATATTCATATTTAAGTTTCTGTGAGGTATATATATATATATATATATATATATATATATATATATATATATATATATATACTTAAATAGTGACAAAAATAATATCACAGTCAAAGTGATATTATTTTATTGTTAATGAATTAATTTCTTAACTTCAAACAAGTAAATAAAAACAAATATTAGTTAATATTGAAGTAATATGTTTCTTTGAGTTAATAAATATTAAGTTTGTATCAAACAACTGATTCATTTGAAATTTTCAAACAAATCATTTATTAGTAGAAATATTACATTAGTTTGGCCATATTCAAAAGCATAATTTGTTGACATTTAAGAAAATTTCTTCTGTTTTCTCAGTGTACTGTATATACAGACATACAATACACAATATACAAGTAAACATATAATTCGTGAATATGAAAGAAAATAATTGTTCACCTAATTTAAATTGATCTAAAAACATACACATACAATTATACTATAATAAAAAATATTAAATTTTTTCGAGAATTTAGCCCAATGCACACATACGAATCAAAAACATATTGAAAATTATTCAATTAAAAGTATAAAAAGTGCAATTTTCTTTACCCATTATGAACTTTCTAACCCTTTTAAAACATTTACGTTCGGTGCGCTTTCGACTTTGGAGATGTTGCTTTCTTGATTATCAGAATCAGAAAGTACACCCCATCAACAAGTCTCTGAAGAGTTTAATATACGACAACGACATCCAAGAAAAAATATACAGTAGTCTACTGTTAGTAGAAAATTCAAAAGTACCAGTTCACTTTTAACTAATTTCAAAAAACCTCATAATACTTTTAAAAACATTGAGAAAGTGCAACTAAATGTATGGTTGGGTGTTATCCAACACGGAAAGTTCAGTATTTCCCAAATTAGCAGAAGAACGAATATAAGCGAGAGCTTAGTGTATTAAGAATTTAAAAAAAAATAGATGTATGCCTTACAAGCCGAAATTTATTGATACCATAAAGGAAAGGGACTTTGATGTCTGTTTTGGGTTTTCAGCTTGGTATCAAGGAGAATGTGACGAAGATTACAGATTTCCATATAAAATATTGTGGACCGATGAAGCAACGTTCACTTCAAACGGAACTGTAAGCTCACCAACTTGCAGGCGGTGGTCCCAGGAAAACCATAATTTTGTTATTGAATGTCGCGACCAGTACTCGTTCAAAACGAATGTTTTTTGTGGTATATTGAACAATCTGTCTGAGATGTGTCTAAGAAACCATATCCTAAATGAACAATCAATATCAATATGGGGATAACGAACAAACTCATTTCGGTTTTTTGTTTTATTGTTTTCTATAAGAAAACGGCGATTTTGATAAAACTTTTTATATGCAAAAGAAACAGAAAATTTACTCGACCCACTCCTAAAATCATTTTTTATTCGATATTGAGGAATTTCTATAACAAGCCGAACTTCAACTAAGATTTGTTGTGAAACGAATGAAGTCTGAATGAAATTACTTAAATTTGAGCCATGCTGTGCGCTGTGCCGCTGTACTTTACCTACACAACAAAAAACAGAACGAAAATAGCCACCAAAGTAAAGAATTACTGTTTTGAGTCTGAATGTATGCAACCCAAAATACCATAGTCTGCTTGCAGTATTGACTGACAAACAACGATTTGAGTCGGTAATGTGTTTGATTTTAGAATAAAATGCCATTCCCCTAACGAACAGTTTGATCCTCATTCTCATAAGTCATAGTGTTCTCAGAGGTTGAACATGAAGAAAGTGAAGAATGAGGAACACGCGTATTGTATTCTTTCAATAGGAATAGATATTTCAAATAATTCTGTCACTATCTAATTATAATACGTACGTTGGGTAATACTTAAAAATAAATATGTATTTGGTTAAAAGATTGGTAGGTGCAAAAATCTAAATTCCTTAATACCCGTGACCAATTTTAAAGTTGGCTGAAAGGACAAAAGGAAAAATTGTCACTGGTTACTTTTTTTGATATGTTATGGTATGTGCAAAAGGTAATCCTATAGCTATTATAAAAAAATAATATTGCTTTTAGAAAAACATCTACTACAACTAATAATAATTGCTCACCCATAAGGCTCACCTCTTGTAGATCGGTCCGTGACCAAAAAAAAAATATGGTTGGAATCAGTGTTAGTCGTGCATAAACCAAACCAAGTATCATACCAAAATGTTCACTGTTTGATTGTGTTGAAATTGACGAATTGAAAATTTTGAACCAGGCGAGCCAAAAAGTAATTTTTTTGTGTCACATTCCCTATATTTTCATATTATATAGTGAGCACATAAAGGTTGGAACAAATTCGTTATAAACTTGATATGGCCATTGGGATAAAAAGCTCAGACATGTCAATTTTCTCAACTGTTGGGGTTATGACGTCATTACAATTTTTTTAATGGCAATACCCTATTTTGATAATACCTTCAAGAAGAACGCATTTTCTGCGTATGGATGTCATATTTTTTTATGTTATGCAGGGAGTTTTAAAAAGTTTGCATAGTATGGGAAACTTTTTTATAACTCATTTGTCAGAAAATTGTATTCTTCATGAAAATTACTCAAGATCTTTCTTAAAATGAAACATTTCAGATTAAACTGAGATTCAAATACATCGGGCAACCTGTGACGTACATAACTGGTAGAACACGGTAATTAAGGTATATTGAAAAAAAATATCGTTTATACAAGGAGATGTCAGTTTTTGGATTGATGGTTTTGTTATATCATTTTTGTTGGTCACAGGTTACTCGATGCATTTTATTAATATTTTAATCTCAAAAAGAAAGATCTATCGTAATACTTTTAAGTTTGTTGACGAAAGTTTCATCGAGACCTAATAGTGTGCGGTATCAAATTAATTGTAATGGAATGCCCTTTTTTTCTGACCCAACGAGCCACTATGCTCCTATTTGAAAAAAAATAGTAATAATTATTCAAAAATTAAATTCTACCTAGCAGATGCATTTTAACCGAAAATCATAAAGTTGTATTTTTTACAATACTTTAGGACTGAAATTATTAATTTGAACGTATTCATAGCTCAAAAATAAATTTCAAAATTTTAAAAATTTCTGGTTACAAAAAGTAACAAATGATACATGGTTGTATTCAGAATGTCATATGGAGACAAAAAAAGTGAAAATATACCGGGTGTCTCATTTAAAAAACGAAGGTTTATATTACTTCCGGTGAGACCAGAAGTTGCATAAAACTGAGTCACTTGCCAAAAAATGCAGTTTTATGTCTTATTCAAATCCTCCAAATTTGATTTCAATATCTTCAAAAAGAAAAAAGTTATAGGGACGAGCCACCTTCCGGTGTAGTGTATAGTGCTAATTCCTCACGAGTTTGAAAAAGTTGTCAGCGAAACTGGAATATTTTACAAATATTTTTTACTTGAAATTTGTTGACATATTATGTCTATGATTTTTATTCACAATATTTTGAACCTCTACAGAAAGTAAGTTTCTGGTACAGAAATAATAATAATAATAATAATAATAAGCCATTTATTTCCAACAGGTACACAAACCCACTTGTATACCAATGCCAATGCCACTTTACGACTTCTGTACCGGAAGTGGCACACTCATGTCGTATTTCGGAAAATAATCATGTTGACGAACGTGATCCAATGCGAAAGACCGTGTTTTGAACTATGGTGATAGAAAAAAAATCATTTCATCATCATCTTGATAATTTACGGTTTTTATATCTCAGACCCATTCCCATATCTTTTTCCCCCCAACCTTTGTTCTCACGATGTGATGAAAACAAACAGATCTTCATTTCTCTTTGAATTTAAAAAAAAATAAATATTTTTCAGTGAAAGATGAATGTGCCCTCAACTGTCGTGCAGTTGGAATGAATTTTTTCGCAACCCTCAACAAAACAGTTATTGACGGAACACCTTGCCTGTACCCATTGACACATACTGGAAAGGCCGCTCCCAGGGGAACCAGAGGGGTGTGTATCAATGGATACTGTAAGGTAAGTAGTCCTCATTGATAAAACATATGTATTACCACGAATCACGATTACCTAATTCTTCGTCTATGGCCAGAAAAAATTATCCACAGAGTATTTGAAAGAAGAAGAGCTAAATGTTAACAGGATAGAAAACCTAATACTATTGGAATTAAAGCACATAATTTTAGAATCCAACTATTTATTTTTATATAAGTGAAGTAGTTTTCGTAAAAACTCTTGATTCAACACCTAAACGCATTCATATTTCTGTGTCTGTCTCAAGTAGACGTCCCACAGTAATAATTGTACAGCACATTATGAAAAGATCAACAAAAGTATCATTGAAAGTAAGTATGAGATTGAGACTTTTTTCTACTAGCGTGCGGACAAATCCACCTTTCCGCACTCATTTTAGTTTTGAAAGAGGCACTCTTTTTAGTGTGGAAAAACATTTTAGTGCGGACAAGTAGAATTGTTTAGTTTTTGCGGATTATACTGACATTCAAATATTGCGTCGCAGCAGGTTAAAATAGAAAGCTTACCAAGTATGGTTGAATAGTTTAATATATATTTAATAATAAATGTTCTTTATGTTAACTTTTGGGTGTTTTTTCCGCTAGTAGAAAAAATAGTGTACCTAACACGAGCGTAAAGTGTCTTTTCCGCACGCGATTTCCTGCCGAACTCCGCTAACGCGTCGTTCTGCCATCTGCAATCGCGTGCGGAAAAGTATCACTTTCCGCACTTGTTAGGTAAACTACTATTTCAATTGCCTAACACATCTTTCTGGTTTTAATTGAGAAATGGCAAGTTATCTGATCATTTTGGAGATTGCTCTTAACTATTTTATGAAAAACATTTAAAGTGTATTCACTTTTCGAAAAAGGTTTTGAATACGTGACGTATTAATTAGCATTACACTCCGATTATTTTTATTAAAACAAATCAACATCAACCGCAATAGGCGATTTTTGTACAGGCATATATGACTCTCTTAACGAAAAACAGAATCCCATTGCACTTTACTGTGACCTGACTAGAGCATTCGATACAGTTAACCATAATCTTTTATGGGACAAACTATATAGGATTGGTGTACGAAGAGTCGCAAATGAATGGGTTGCATCCTATCTCAGAGAAAGGCAACAAATTGTAGTATTAGGTGAAAATAGATCAAGAGAAAAAATGTAACTACTGGTGTCCCTCAGGTATCAATCTTGGGACCTGTTTTCTTTATAATTTGTATCAATGATATGATTGATATGGTGTACTCATATCCTGATGACACTAATATTCTGATATCAGAAAATAACTTGAAAAATGCTCTTACCAGAGCAAGCATCTGTCACAATATCTATCAGATGTGGTTCAATGTCCAGCGTGGCATGTGCTGGGAAAGTAGTTGTTTTCTGTTAGATATTACAAATAAATCACATTTTTCAATTTTCATGGAGAATGTTCCCCTTTTCAGCAAAGCAATATAAGGAAGAATAACAATTAAACATCAATAACTACTTAAATGCTTGAGAGGAAAAAGGGAAAAATAAAAAAAAAACTTCCAGCAGTGGGATTTGAACTCATGCACTGGACCTCATACTTACAAAATTTGAGCATGACATATTATTGAAGAAACTGTGACCAACTGAGATAGTGTAGAATGTTCAGGTAAATATTGTGAGACATACCTCTGTTGCAAGAAAATTTCATCCGGAGTTAAAACCAAGAAATAAAACAGTCAATCTGACATTCGTAACAATTAATTACAAAATTCACAACATTAGGGCGTAGGTAAAGTGAAAAAACTCAAAGATCTTACGAAGCAGAATAACCTGCTTGTTTGTAAGTAACGATACTCAAGTCTAAAATCTAAAATCTAATAAGGGTGCCATATACATAAATATAAAATATCAGTTGAGATAGAATAAAAAAACACAAGGTGATTTAAACTGATTTAAGACATAGATACACACGGTAGCTTAAACAGATAACATGTGACACGGTAAAAAATCTTAGTTTAAAAAACTAAAGAACATGCTTTACTTCCAATGGACTAAAAAGTAAAAAATAATTGACAATTTAATTTCTCGAATGTGAAAAAGCGTGGGTGCTTTCGATCTATATTCTCATATTCTTTAGTTTAATTTAACAATACAGAGCGTTCAAGAGCTTAAGAGAACTTTATCAAGTACCCCACGCTTTTTTTGCATTTCAGAAATTGAATTGTCAATTATTTTTACTTTTTAGTCCATGGGAAGTAAAGCGTGTTCTTTAGTTTTTTTAAACTAATATTTTTTTTTACTAAAAAATCGAAATCTCCGACCTCGAAAACCATACCAATTTTGAATCGAATCTTACCATAAACGCAATACTCGTCCATCATCTTGGGCCGCCAACTTGAATTCATAAATTTTTATGAAAAATTCATACTCTGACCTCGAAAACCCTCACATACTAATTTTGAATGGAATCAGACCATAATGACATCTTGGAGCCGCCATCTTTAATTTATGAATTTTGACAGAAAATTCGAAATATACGACCTAAAAAACCTCACGTACCAATTTTGAATCAAATCTGAACATAATCATAAATCTCGTCCGCCATCTTGGAGCCGCCATTTTGAATTCATGAATTTTGATAGAAAAATCATAATCTTTGACTCCGAAAACCCTTTTTGTTTTTTAAAAATTTCATATGGTATTGTCACCGGAACTATGAACACCTGCCAAGTTTCAAATCATTCGGACGTCTGGAAATGGGTGAAAATCACACAGTATAATAATAAAAAATAGAGCATGAGGTTCCATATCGTAAATGAAAATGCATATCATGAAAAAGTTCAATAAAATGAGTGTACGGTGATAATAACATAGTAATATTATTTAGAAAGTATTGCATATAGTGAGGGTATGTGAGGAAGATGCTGATGCTGATACTGATGAAGAGAATCGGTATTGATGGGAAGTTCTCGAAATTTTAAATTATATATGAAGGCTAGCATAGAATTTCAGACATTTTGTGGTTTGCAATTGTAGAATTTTTGTCCTAAATAATGGTTTATTGATACTGGACTCGAAAAGAACAATTAAAGTGAATCTTCCTTAATGTAGAATGATGTCAAATGGAAAAATACTTGAAATTGATATTTTCTTTCGAGCAAGTTTTATGAACAGTGGAACTGAAAGTTTACAGAGGGCTTACGCGGATATTTCTGTTATACCCTTGACAAGAGTATTTCTGTGTTTATGAGTGAGAAAGGGGAATGGAATATTTTGTGTCGTACTTATTGAAAACATCCACAATCTGAAAATGAAAAATTGTTGATTGAAAAAAGGTTAAAATATACCCAAAGTCCATGAAAAAAAGACGAGTTTCCTCCACTACACCAAACTTCATCGAAACAAATATTCGGATAATAATTCACAATCTCGACTAGCAACATCTATCAGCTCTGGTTGCAACTGTTCCTTTCTACTTCGAGTTTTGTCATTTCCATTGAAATGACATTTTGAAAATCTTCAGTAATGCATTTGCGGAGAGGACAATAATGAAGAGATTAGTTGATGTCGTGTGGAAATAGCACTCGCGCTGACATTTGAAAATCATTTTCTATAATATTATAAAATTATTGTTACCAGCATGTATTATAATAACCCTAATCACCATATTTTCTCAGACAATTTGCACATTCATACCCGTTTGAAAACAATTCCGAACTCTTGCCGTATGGCAATCAGTTAACACTACCGACAGTAATTTTTTCCATTCAGTACCATTATTATCTATTCCAATAGCTTTGGTTCGTGTCTGATTTGTAGTTATTACTGTAATGAGAATTTCTGCTATATTATTACAGACTATCTTCAACAGTTCATCACGTACAATTGAATTAGCTCCCAATTGATTTTTGCCGTTCGAAAGTGATGGGATTTATTGAAGAAAACGCCATTCAATAAACGTTTATGTTGATAGTATACGAGGGCATGGTGTGAAAGAACTACAGGTGCACACCTAATGTAATGGCAAAGAGCTTTCGGAAGAAGCTAGAATTTTTTATGACCTAGTACAAAACAGGAGAGGTGAAAAATCAGTTCAGAAAGTCGAAGTTTACTAATTTTTATGAAGTATGACTATTTTCTTTATCGTGCAAAATACGTATACAATATTCAAAAATGATAAATATTTGTTCTAGAAACACCCGTTGAACCTCAATACCGTCATCAAACTTTCTGAATTTTGTATTTATTCCAGATATTTCAACCATATGCGCTGTCCCATTATGTCAGAATTACTAAAGGGCAGTTAAAAAAAACTATTTTTCCCTGTTCTATTTTTATCCAAAAGGTATGTGGAGGACTACCATCCATTACTTAAGATTACGAGACATTGTAAGAAATTCACAAGTAAGATCACTTGCGATCTGAAACCAAAAATCCTTGAACAAGTCAAAAGTTGTCTTCTAAAAAAGAGTAATCACCATCTATCGTTGTTCCAAGAAAGCAGGCCTACTTCTCACAAAACGAATAATCAAGAACAATTCCATTTTCCATTAAACAATCAATCAATCAATCATGTATTGTTTTTAAAACTTCAGTTTCATAACAATATCAGTTCAGATTTTACTTAATACAGGGTGTAACATAAGTACGTTAAAATATTCAAGTGACGTATTCCTGAGACAATTTAAAGAAAAAAGTCTAAATAAACTTGTGTCCGGAAATGCTTCGTTTCGGACATACAGGGCGTTGAAATTGATTTTTTTTTGTACGCATTTTAAAAATAACTTTTACAAAAAATAAGTTATTTGCACGAAATATGGTACCTGGGGTTTTTTGACGTGAGAAATCATATTTCGTATTATTTTTCATGTAACATCTAGAGGGCGCTGCGTACGCTGTCATTATCCATTTCAAATTGCCCTAACATTTGTGACAGTAAACTTTTAGAACTTTTCATGAAAAAACCTCATTCCCACACCTTTTCCAAGTAAGAAAGGCACACTTCCTCAACAACGCTGAAGGTGATCGTTTTCGAGATAATTACAATTTTCTATATTGATGCATGCTACTTAGCTCCTAGGGCGCTAAGTGAAGTTGCTGAGAACATTACAAAAACTAAGTATGTGGTAGATCTCGTCAAAATCAACAACTTTTTTTCCATAAAATGTTTATCGGAAAATGATTCGTTTTCGAGATACAGAGTGTTGAAATTTTTCTAAACAACTTCACTTAGCGCCCTAGGAGCTAAGTAGCATGTATCGATATAGAAAATTGTAAATATTTCTGAAAAGATCTCCTCCAGCGTTGTTGAGGAAGTATACCTTTTTTAATTGGAAAATGTGTGGGAATAAAATTTTTTCATGAAAAATACCAACAGATTACTGTCAAAAATGTTAGGGAAATTTGAAATAAATAATGACAACGTACGCAGCGCCCTCTAGATATTACATGAAAAATAATACGAAATTATGATTTCCCACGTCAAAAAAACCCTGAGTAGCAAATTTCGTGCAAATAACTTATTTTTTACAAAAGTTATATTTAAAAAGCGTGCAACAAAATTCAATTTCAACACCCTGTATGTCCGAAACGAAGCATTTCCGGACACAAGTTTATTTAGACTTTTTTCTTAAAATTGTTTCAGGAACACTTAAATATTTTAACGTACTTATGTTACACCCTGTATACACAACAAAAAATAATAATAATGAATAATTGGTAGTCTGTAAAGTTGTTTACGGACAATAATATTACCTGATAACGTCATAAGAGGATATCAGGGTATCTCAGTCCCTGCATGGGTATGCAGTTGGATAGTATACTCACTACTAATACTTCGAATAGTTTGATTCTGGTTTGCCAGGAAATGATTTTTGTCTTGGCCATAATTGGGAGAAGTGCCCCTATTGATTGATTGCCTTTTTCCGATTAGCTTATGCCATTTCTCGAAAAAATGAAGATGTTACTCTGAGGTAGATGTACTTGTTTACTATTTCAACTATATTATTGTTCAAGTAAAATCTGTTGTTTTAGGATACTGGCCTCTTATCAAACATATGATTCTGGTTTTGTCCACGTTAATTTTTAGGTAATTGTAAGCAGTACACTGATAAAAAGGATATTTTGCATGAATGCGTAATTGCATTGATTCAAGTCGGTTGTATTCTTGAATAGGTCCAACCAAATATTGGTTTGATTTTTTGAGAGAATCCACTTGACCACTTGAAAGAAAACTGTTTTGAGACATATGAACACTTTCTTCACTGAATAATGAGAGTTGTTTGGTGCAAGAATATTTCAACTTTGATAATGAACACTATTGTGAATACTTTCTTTGTTCGATGATGTAAGTTGGTTGAGGCAAGAATATTTCAACTTCAATAACGAACAATATTCTTCTTCATAATGCAATACATTTTTGATTCAAGATTATCTGCATTTGGAGGCTCAGTACAAATGTGCACTTGGTTATAAAAATATGCCATCGAAGCCATGCTCGTATGGTACAGTTCAACAAACAGAGAACAACTGCGAACAATTGAGGTATAATGGTTATATATGAGAATAGTTTTGTAATATTTTAATTTCAGAAACTATATAATCAACGTAGGTACCTCATCGGTGACGCATAGAAATGCTATCGAATATAGAAACGACAGCGTCATTCGCCATTATCACACACCTGTTGAAAACAATATCTTCAACCTATCTTCACAACTGGTCCATAAATGACCTTAATTCAAATCGTGCAGAAATAATTGGACCTCCATATTGCACTTCTGTAGCAGCACATTTGCACATAACCACTGTGTCAAATACAAAACTAACAACTCAAATTATGATTCAGACACAACCCCCAAACCAAACGCGGGCAAAAGCAAACAGGATAGAGGTCCCAGTCGGCAGTCGCAGTGGGCGCTTTCGCGTGGGTTTGCGTCGTTCCGGTAGCGGGGTTTCGCCAAGAAATCATGTTCTTGAGTCAAAAGAAGCATTTTCCACGAGTAGGAGTTCTCTAGGATAAAGAGTTGGAATGTACTTATGCAAACAAATTCATTTCAAGATAATTTATGTAAAGAAGCAAAAAATTCAATAAGTTTGAAATAAGAGTATATTCATCAATTAGAAATAATTATTCTTTTCAGAAGACGATTATGTTCAAGAGGATATATATATTTGATTGAAGACATCCTTTTTATCAGTGTATATTGTTCAAGAGTTTTCAAATTTTTTCCGGAGTCTACTTCGGAGTCCGCCAGAATGACCAAATCATCTGCGTAAAGTAGCATCAGGAGATCATTTTCATTGTCAATGTTTATGCATTTGACCCCCCGATGTCGGCAATGAACAGGGTGAATAAAAGAGGGCTCAGAGATTCAAGTATTCTTCAGGGTGTGACATGTGACGTCAATTGATTTGGTGAGTCCTTCAGCCAATTTAACTTTCATGGAAGCTGACTCATATATCTTAGTCGATGATCATTGCGAATACTTTTCGTCTCTTCAATATTCCCCACACTTGCAGTCGATGAAGGGGGTTTTCCGCAGTAGAGCTAATATTCAACCCATTCTTCTGCTGCGACGATGGTGTTATTCACAAATCTGAGTGCGTCGTCGGATTCTACTTCTCAAAATTCTTAGGAAACCACTTCATGTTAGGAGATATTTATTGCCGAGCGCCACCCAAAAATGGAACCTCCTGTATAGGCCAACCGTGTGCCATGCATTATCATAGATCGGGTTTTTAGGTATCTTTAAAAAAAGTTTCGCTGAGAGCAGAAAAGCTTGCAACGTGCCTTAGTGAGAAGTTGCCTGCTTTTAGGATTTTCGAAGGATTTACGGAGGACTGTAACGTGTCTGTGTGAAAAGTTATACAGTGAGGACCAAAAGTCCGTCGCCCCCCCTGTAACTTCTTCATTTTCCATATTACAAAAAAATGTTAAATACATAAGTTGTAGGGTTTCATTCGATCTCTTTAATGGTTTGAGTTTCATTCATACAGAGTGTCTCAAAAAAGCACGGTGACTTAGAAGTTAATTTTTTTAAATGGGACACCCTGTATTTCATTGCATTATTACATTCTACGTTGAATTCTGAACAAGTTTGATAAATGGTTTTCTATCAAAAAAGTTAATAGTTTTAGCCTGGGCTCATGATAACAATCCTTCAGGTGCGCGTTTCCAACAATTTCATTGATATTACTATCTGACAATTCCATTGAAAGAAATTATGACTCTCGTAACTTGGGAGCTTCTGTTGGTATTATTCGCTTGTGCTTGAACCTGAAGATTATTTAATATCCTGATATACGTGTATATTTATTTTCATGTTGGTATATATAAATTTTTATTCTCAATTGTTTTAGAAATGAAGAAATTTATTTCTATAGGTGCAGCATCGCTATGAAATCCCTAACCATAAAAAAAAATCTAACACAAAATTGATTTACCCCAAGATGTCGATTACGGGGTTTTTCCCCTGGACTCTTCACTTGCTTTCAACTGTAAAGCAAAAGGATTCGCTTACAATTTTATTCATAAAGCTTGACGCAAGTAATTGCTCCTTTTTATCCATACGGCTCATTATATCTACAAATCAAAGTTCATCGCTGACCCGAAGGAAATTACCGATAATTTTCCATATTCCCCCGTAGCATCATTGAGTTTATTGTGGAAACTATAAATCTATTAACCATCACGCATTGCGCATCATATACTCCGTCGCGAGCATTATTATTTAGAGCGATATCTGATTGAAATAGCTCGTAAACCAAACGACGACCCTGAATCAACCAGATTGTTAGGAGCGAATTGTAATATTTTATATATGAAGACTCCATAGGAAAATCAGAATATTCAAGTGTAGAAGAAGTCGAAGAATTGTACATGGAAAGAAATCCCTGTGGATATTTTTTCCTTCACCAGTGTAAAAGAAAGAAGTGTGTACAATTGTTGGAAATTAGTACATCTAGTTGTAAAATATTTTTTCTACAACCGAGCGAAAAGTAACGTGTTTGCACTTCAAAAAGAAAGCGAGAAGTTGCACTTTTCGGAGGAACGAGCGTTTTTTTGCTTTGCTGCTGACCATGCAAACAAAGTAAACAAAACACTCCATATTATTATATTATTATTATATGTTCATCTTTCTGGATTGTCGGTACAAAAACGGAACATGATCAAATTATTAAAATATAAGGAAAATGAAGAAACACATCAATAATATAAGAAAATTGCATAAAATTTGTTTTATTACACCACAACTATTGACTTTCAGATGGTTTTTAGATTTTTTTTGGAAAAAATTACACAATTTTAGTGGTGTAATTTTTTTAACTTGATAACTTGATATTCCACTTCAAGTATGGACTATTACTTTCGTTTGCCATACAAAAGTTTAATAAAATTCCTTAAAATTCAGTTAGCAATCACAATCACCATGTCCTTGGAATGTTGACATTGTTGACACGAGACAGAGGACGCCATCTCTGGAGTCGATTACAAAAGTGGACCTCTAATTCATTCGTTTTGTGTTCAAAAAATTCTAAACAAAATCTAATCAGTCGGTACACCAGGGTTTTTAGACATCTTATCTAAACTATTTATATGACGTAGGATATTTTCATATGTTGCTCATTATATTTTTCGTGTCGACGAATGTAACAGGTAATAGCAAAAATAACATTTTTCGAGAATGGGAACATTAAAAATAATGCATAGATTTTGATGAATATTATTCAATAGTAGGTTCTGATTCTTTCAACATTCCACTCATGTTGCATAAGCTGAACGGGTACCCATAAAGTCGGCGAGTTGTATAAATTCCAATATCATGGTATCTCTAGTTTATATCACACCTTCTCATAGCCGCGGCGTCCGTCATTTGATGAATAAATCAATGATTATGGAAATATCACTTATTAGATTTGCATTTGTATACTGGCACACTGCTCTGATGGTATATTTTGCAAAAAAGTAGGTACGAATTGAATAAAATTCAAGAAATAGAAGCTACTCAAAACACGAAAACTACGTAATTTTACCTCAACGCGCGTTTCGCCAACAAAGTTAGCATTCTCAAGTGCTATAAGCTTACTGCTCAGCTGTAGTGAGCTCATACGGTTATACTACAGACTGGTGCTGGACGGAGCCTGTAAAGTCATCAGGAGTTCAGATCCCCCTCTCTGCTTGGTACGCGACCATGAAAAAGCAAGGATTGGAGCTTTTTTTTTTCGAAGCAGCAATCCGGACAGCCGATGAACTTGGTCTCGTATGCGACGCTGAACGGGCGAACCCAAACTCTGTCACCGAGTTGGAACCCGTTCAGCAAAAAGCTCACAACAAAGCTGCGGAGACTGAGGTCCTTCTGCAGCTGCACAAGGATAAGCCAATGCATGGGGTCTTCTTCAAGGACATTGAAGACCTTCTCTTGGCTTCGGCTCCTGGCGAAACGAACATCGTCCGAAAAGAGGAGGAGAAACGGACTAAATTTCGGGACTTACTCTTTGAACTCCGCAGGCTCTACTCAAACCATCCTGTTAAAATGATGGTTCTGATTATACAGGTCCTTGGTGGTATGATGGACACACTGCTCTCGAACTTAAAAATCATACCGGCTTGCCGTAATATGACAGAAATCTTAGTCGGGCGAATGCAGAAGGCCGTCACCCTTGATTCACTGCGTCTGCTCAGGGCCCATGATTCTCGAACCCAGTAATCACTTATCCTACGGACCTGGGGAGTGGTTATCTGGGTAAACGATCCAGCGCGCCCTCTGGATCTATCGGGGCTTCGGAGACAGGGCCTGACTGGAACATTCTTTTAGAAAAAAAAATAATACTACCTCGTAAAGTGTGCCCTAAGAACAGCCTGTGTGGGTAGAGGGCGGCTATTATTATTATTTGCCGTGGCGCTTCGGGGCAACTTAGGGCCGGTATTATAAAACTATTTTGATATGCAGATAACTAGAAGTTAACTTGTGGCGACGTCACATCTTAGGGTTAACTTCAAGAGCAGGAGTTAACTTTACCGGGTGGAAAAAAACATTCTAGGCTTTTTTTATCGCAAAAATAACACCAGATTCTGTTTTTGAGAACACTCTAAAACCCCCAAATCTCAGACCTAATTCATCAAAATATACAGGGTGTCATCTGTAACTAACAACATTTTTATTTGTTATTCATCAGTAATGTTTAGTTGATTTCGATTTTTATTTCCTTAGTCATGAAGAACCTAAAAATGTTCAAAAAATGCTGTAGGGACTATTCGAATATTACTTTTTCATGGCTATCTCCGAGCAAATTGAAAAGTGAAAAAATGGGAAAAACATAGTAAGTAGGGATTTTTTTATCGCAAAACTAATGCTAAATTCTGTTCAAGAGTACTCTCAAACCTGCAAATAGCAGTTCTTGATTATTTAAAATATACAGGGTGTCATCTGTAACTAACATATTATTGATTTTTATTCATCCCTAATGTTTGGTTGATTTCGAATTTTTTTTACATAGTCATTAATTACTTGAGAATGTTCGAATAATGCTGTAGAAAATATTCAAATATTACATTTTCATGGCTAGCTATGACCAGTCGAAAAGTGAAAAAGTGGTGAAAACACATCAAGAATTTTTGTAGCACAAGTACGTAACAGCGGATTCTGAATCAAGACACCCTCAAATCCCTAGAACATTCATGAATCAAAAAAATATACATATAGGGTGTCATCTATAGCTGGTAAAATTGATAACGCTTATTCATCCGCAGCGTTTAGTTGATTTAAAAAAATCTTCTCCAGTCGTAAAGTACCCGAAAACGTTCAGTACATCACTTTTTTATGGCTAGATATGATCAATTGAAAATTGAAACGTTAGGGAAAACATAATAAGATTGTTTTATCTCCGAGCTAACATCAAATTCTCATTCAGAACACGATCAACAAGATTTATAAATAAATGTTACCATTTACAGGATGATATGGTGTTTAATATCCTAACCCGGGCAACGGAATCTGGGAGATTTGCGGTATATTTTCAACCAGGATCTGTTGTCTCGGTGATCGAAGGATGTTCACCCCAATTTTTCAATTTTCGACTGGTCATATCTAGCCATGGAAGTATAATATTTCGTTATTTTCCACAGCATCAATTGAATATTTTGGGTTCTTTTTGACTGGAGAAGAAATTTTGATAATCAAATTAACACTACGGATAAATAAAAGTTATGCCAGCTATAGATGGCACCCTGCATATTTTTAGAATAAAGTATAGAGGTCTCAAGTTGTTCTAATCCAGAAACCGTTACTTTTGTGCTTGAAGTATCATTAACGTGTTTTCCTCATTTTGTCACTCCTCAACTGGTCATAGAAAGCCATGAAACAGTAATATTTGGTTATTTTTTATAGCAATAATTGAACATTTTAGGTAAGTACCTACTTTGTTACTATAGACAGAATTTTCAAAATCAACCAAACATTACGGATGAATACAAATTAAAAATGTTGCTAGTATGTAAGACACCCTGTATATTTTAATGATATCTGGGGGTTTAAGCATGTTTTGAACCAGAATCTGCTATTAGTAAAAAATCTTTTAGTATGTTTTTCCCAATTTTTCAATTTTAAACCGGTCATAGCAAGCCATAAAAAAGTAACATTTGGTTATTTTCTATAGCATCAATTGAACACATTTAGGCACTTTGTGACAAGAAAAAAATTTTTTAAAGCAACCAAATTTTACGGATGAATAACAAATAAAAAATGTTGTTAGTTACAGATGACACCTTGTATATTTTGATGAATTAGCACTGGGCTATGGGGGTTTTAGGGGGTTCTGAAACAGAATCTGGTGTTATTGCCTAATATGTTTTTCCCAATTTTTCACTTTTCAATTGGTCGTAGGTAGCCATGGAAAATGGATATACGAATATTTCATGAACGTGAAGGTGGGTATTCCTGAGTACGATACGTAATAAAAAACAAATTTTGAAATCATTCCACTGTCAAGAAAATACGAGGGTGTGGCTGCTCAAAGTGGGACACACTGTATTTATAACCCAATTTTCGGCCAGTTTTCGGAATTTTGCAACATTGTGTCTTGGTGAGATTGTTGGAGTTGAAGTAGAGATATTTGTTGACATTGTGGGTTTCTTTCATAAACAATTGTATTGACTCAAGAATTTTTTTTTATCTTAAATCTAATAAAAACAGTTGATAATTCTTTTCTGTTAAACATGCCAAAGATATTTTTCGGGTTTCCCAAGCGGTCGAGAAAAGCTTTTCCTCTACTTTAATTTTTGGCATTGCGAAACCCAAAGTCAGAGTTTGACACGTATTTGCCAATATTTTTTCATATACTGCTTTCTTCCTGACAGTGACTGTATAATTTCCAGAAGGAATTTATCTTAGCTGTTTAATTCCATAGGTGATATCAAAGGTATCGGTGCCACGTCTTGCATCATCTGTCTTGTTGTGGGGCAGTATATAATTTCAGACGTAAACCATAAAATATTAACCATCCGTTGAGTATAATAAACAAGCAATTAGTTTCATGAACATTATAAATTGATAAAATTGCACTCCGTTTATGTGCATTCACGATGAGTTGTCGAAGCGCGGCAGATAAAAGACTTTTATGTACATATTTGCACCCAGATGCAAGGCAATAATGCAACGCATTTGTATATGTACATAAATAATTCAAAGCATTGAGATTGTACAATGTACGCGACTATGAAAACTACATTTCGAACATATTTTAATATCATTAGGCTCGTTATGGAATACTACTAACTGAACAATAAACATACACCAGGAATTGCATAACTGCTGATACTTGTTCGTTTTTCTCCATTTGAATTTTATTAAGGAGTTTTGTTTCTGTTCAAGTTATTGGAGTGAGTATGCTTTGCGAAGGTAACAATGAATTACGATGTAAAATATAAAGAGGCAGGTAAACTTGAGAAGTTGTATGCATTCACTTCATGCATGGCAAGCGGAAGCTTATAAGAAATAGCTTTCTGAAGAGAATAATTATCAAAGATAATATCAATACCATAAATTTTATCAATAATTTTTTCTTCTCCACGAAAACTTGTTTATTTGGCAAAAATATGAAAACAAACTGATAAAAAATTATCTGATAAAATTTTAAGAACGAGTTGTATTATTTTTTTCAGCAATTTAAAAGGATTTTGCTTTTATCTTTTTAATTTTATTATTTTATTGAACTCAAAGAATACATAAGATAATAACATTTTGAACAAGAGAAAGAATTAATTATTTGAAAAATTGCAGTTATTGAATACACAGTTTTCGTAAAGAGTTTGGCCAGCAAAAACAGATGTCTCTTCTTGATATTTTTACCGCGTTTCCCACAAGCTTATTATACAATCTTGTGGGGCACCGTTCAGGATTCTCTGAGTTTGGTGTCAACCATTTTGGGTCAGTGCATTTTTTATTCCCACCCTGGCAAGTATTACTAAATATAGTATTATATTCCAATCGTGGTTTTTTCACCTGCATTATTTAATTCCTCCCTGATATAATGGATAAGGCAATTAACACCATCGCCTCCGCTCCATGCCAATCCATATTCATATATTCTTCTTCTTCTGCTTTCTTTTTTCTATAAAACTTTGCAATTCCTTTCTCTCGCTCTTTCTTGAAACGGATTGAAGCTTATATTAAATTCTAGGTAGTATTTTTGCTGTATCAACTTGGCTGTTACATTCCAAATAGTTTTCAACGTATACTCTTTATAATCTTCGCCGTTACATTTTTTCATATTTGCTGACCAGTCTTCCAGAACTTTGCAATTCCATATAAATTTTTTGGATTTGATTGTGTTTTGTCGAGTGGAATTTTGTATTAAATCTTCCATATTCTCTTGGGTGATGGCACACTGTTTGTGTTAATTTTTCAAGCACTCAATCATGACAAATTCAGAGTAAAATTTTGACGTTTCAATGTAAACAAGGTATTATCGATGAAGAAGCAGTTTTATCAGTATAATACTGAATGATTGGCTCGAATAATGCATTGCTATTAGTTGAAACTACCAAAATGTCAGATTTTGACATATGAAAAAATAATCAACACTAATTACACAAGTGGTGGTAATTTTTTGATAATTTTAACTAGATGCACGACTCTTTGTTGCTATAGAAATCTCACGAGTGGACGAAGTCCACGAGTATTTCACGTACGAGATGCAAACAAATTTTTTTCTACAAACGTCAAGAAAAAATATAGGTAGTATAAAATTTTGTCACAATTTGAAATGTGTTGAAAACCCTTATTTAATTATTGATGAACATTCAGAAATAAATGATTTCTTGGATTTTCGCTTGATTGGGGAGGATAGGTTAGATTATGAAAATCCCATATAGTTTACATGCAGTGTGCAAAATAGGTATTTCGCACATTACTTCGCGCACGGTGTCATGGTAACGAATGAAAATGAAAAAAAACTGTCACTTCGCATATTGTTGACAATGCGCGAACCTTATCATTTTTTGACGTTTGTAGAAATATAATTTTTTTCATGATCATTCAAAAATTAAAGGTATGAGTAAAAGTGTGAAGCGCCAAGAATAGTTAATTTTGTATCTAGTACGCGAAATGCTACACCAAAGTATTTCGCGCACTAGATGCAAACAGTTTTTTTTTCTACAACCGTCAAGAAGAAAAATAGGTAGTATACAATTTTGTCACAATTTGAAAAATGCTAAAAAGCCTTATATAATTATTGTTGAACATTCAGAAATAAATGATTTCTTGAATTTTTGTTTAATTGAGGCCTATATAGATTGGAATATAAAAATCTCATATAGTTTTCATGCGCAGTGTGCGAAATAGGTATTTCGCACATTACTTCGCTCACGGTGTCATGGTAACGAAGGAGAGTGAACAAAATTGTCACTTAGCATATTATTGTCAATGCACAAACATTGTAATTTTTTGACGTTTGTAGAAAAAATACATTTCGCATTGATGATTAAGCGCTTCACACTTTTACTCACACCTTTCATTTTTGGATAATCACGAAAAAAATTATTTTCCCCTTTTCAGTGCATTTAAATAAAAGTGTGGTTTTTAAAATAGTTATTTATGCAACAAGTGCAAAAAACAATTTTTGCACGAGTTGCATACAACATTTTCTCTACGTTCATTAAAAATACTCATTTTAAAAGTTTCAATTCTGTAATTGTCAGAATTAATTTTTGACTGACATTTCTATAACCACAGTTGCATTATAAAAAACAAAATTATAGTAGCCATGAGTGCGTATGTTACCACGAGGTGTGGTCATAGTACAGACAGTTTGCTCTATGCAGGTAGACGGTTTAGAAAAAAAAAGAATCAGTTTTGATTTTGAAGTTATTCTCGGGAAAGCATTGTTTTTTTAACTCTGGCTGCTAACATTAAATTATCATTTGTTTATGACTGAAAAATCCGACCCCAAAAACCATACCAATTTTAAATCCAATCTGACCACAATCACAAAAATCGTCTACCATCTTGGGCCGATATCTTGAATTCTTAATTTTTGACAAACAAATCATAACTCTGAATCCGAAAACTCTCACCCACCAATTTTGAATCGAATCAGACCATAGTGATAAATATCGCCGTCATCTAGGAACCGCCATCTTTGATTCATAAATTTTTTGACAAAAAATTCGAAATATACGACCCAAAAAAACCCCCACACACCAATTTTGAATTTTGAATCGAATCTGATCATAATCACAAATCTCGTCGGCCGTCTCGGAGTCGCTATTTTGTTTTTTTTTTAAACTGGCATATTGCACTGTCACTGGAATTATAACGTCTGGAAGTTGATGAAAATCACGTTCGAAGTTTCCGTTACATGAATACATACATGCATACAGTGTGTAAAAGCCAAATGGAATAAATTTATTATTCCTGAATATAACGATATTTCGGAAAAATCCTCGGACATATCGCAAAATATATAGGATTTTCCGCCTTTGAGTAAAAATGCTGATATTTTTAAATGGGACACCCCGAACATTTTTCCATATTTGGTTGGGGATCGTCATTACGAATCCAGAGTGATAGCAGGTTTGATGGGATTATGTCAAACGGCAAAGTTATGAGCAAAAAACTTCCTCGTATGTCTAATGAGTATGACTGCGAGACTCCACACGATTCAGAAGGTTGAAAGTCTCTGTCGCACTCATTGGGCATATCTGCCCATACCTTCGCAGCCGTTTGACATAATCCCATCAAACCTAGCTGAAGTTCAAGATTTGAAATCCACTGATTGGTTGTTAAGGAAGGAGATAATGTCACTATAAGAATTTATACTATTTTCAGTTTTTCTTACATAATTAGGGAGGTGTATGAGTGACAACTATTTTATAGAATAACAGCGCGGCAAGAAGTGTACCTACGCCCATCAGACATTTTCAACCATTTTGTTTTTCCAAGGCTGTGTGAAATGGAATCCTTTTTATTAACACGCTAGCTTCACTTGTACCTAACTTTCTATCTATCTTTGTATGTAACGGAATCACTGAACGTGATTTTCACCAACTTCCAGAAGTTAGAATGATTTGAAATTTGGCATAATTCTGGTGACAAAATAGCGGCTCCAAGATAACGGACGAGATTGGCAATAATAGTCCGATTCGATTGAAAATTTGCATGTAAGGGTTTCGCAGTCAGAGATTATGAATTTTTTAATCAAAATTCATAAATTCAAAAAGGCGGTTTCAAGATGGACGGACGGGATTTGTGATAATGGTCAGATACGATTCAAAATTGGTATGTGGAGGTTTTTTAGATAGTAGATTTCGAACTTTTTGTCAACATTTCTGAATCAAAGATGGCAGCTCCAAAATGGCGGACGAGATTTGTCATTATGATCCGATTCGATTTAAAATTGGTATATGGGGGTATGTATTAAAAAATAATAGTTTAAAAAAACTAAAGAACACGCTTTACTTTCAACATGGACTCAAAAGTGGAAAATAATTGACAATGTAATTACTCAAATGTAAAAAAAGCGTGAGGTGCTTGACAAACTTCTCATGAGCTCTTGAACGCTGTTGAATAAAAATGAAAATATGAGAATAAAGATCTGAAGCACCCACGCTTTTTTACATTCGAATAATTAAATTTTCAATAATTTTTACAGCTTAGTCCATGTTGGAAATAAAGCGTGTTCGATAGTTTTTTTTTAACTATTATTTTTTCTAATACATATTGAAAATATCTAACATAAGCTTTGAACTTTCTGAGTTATTTGTTTTTCGAGCCAAAATATGGAAGATCTGATGCCTGATGCACTTCAGTTGCTTTACGGTGGGTATATTTTCTGTGACACTCATGGAATAAATCGAGTTTCTGGTGAAGGAACCTGTGTGTTCAAAGTTCGTTATGGTAATCCCTAATGCGGGTAGAATTTGTATGCTAGCCTATACACAAGACGTTTAATGTTACGAAGAAAAAAATAATGCCAATCGCGGGATTCGTAAAATTAAACTGAATATATCCGATTAAAGAAAAAATTATACCTTCATGCCCCCCCTGACAGCCATAGTTATAGGGAGCGCGTGGAAAATTACTGAAAAATTTCCAACGGTTCCAGACGTGGAAAATTATGGAAAAAAATTGTCGATTGGAAAGATCGGACCTCCAAAAAAGGTGTAAAAACTAGCCGAAATTCAATTGGAATAATTCATGGAAATTTTGAAAAACATCGGCCCATCAAAAAATAAAATTCAAAAATGTTACACTGCGACAAACATAGCTGGAACCGTGAAAATATGCACACCCACGATGCCCGTTAGGCGTACGACCAACTATAATCTGTATTATATCCCGTAATGAGGCACTTAACATCAAACGATGCGCAGGTAGTGAGTATTTCACAGTTTAAGCGAAAAAAAAAATGGAATTTTTTTGAAAATAGTTCATCTCTATCATCTCTAATGGTTTTGAACGTGAAAAATTACTAAACAATAATGTCGATTGAAAAAAGTTGTAAACACGCGAAAATAAGATAAAATCTGTAGTGAAATAATTTAAAAAATATTTTTAAAAACAAACTTTTATTCAAATGCGCTAAAAAGTAGAAAATGATTTCTTTGGATGTGTAATTTCGATTAGGTTACTATAGTGTAATATAAAGTGATATAAAAACATAGGAATTTTTATTTCTCATTATTCATGATAATCTCCTACCAAGTAGTAACGGCTACATCAATCAATTCATTGAAAATAAAAAAGTTTTCAATATCTGGACACATAGGCCTTTAGAAATAGATAATCAATTAATTCACATTGATTCCAAAAGTTCAAACTTTGGTCAAGTAAAAGGTACATCGAGAAAGCAATAAATCTCAGTTTGCAATCTCTTTCGAAGTACGCAATATTATCAAAATGGCAAAAGTTCTGCAAACTCATACCACGAATCAAGTTTGCAACGAATTCAAGTGTACGAAACATTTGTTTTATCATAAACTATTGTTTTTTTAAATTGTGAAAGGCTTTCGTGGCCATCGTTACTTACATGACGATTTTCCGGGTTTTTCGGCCGACGTTCATTTCGAGATTGCCTCGACGTTTCGCCAATGCGAGTGATTGGCATTCTCAAGAGAGAATTTTGCATACTGTGAATTCACTGTAAATTGAGTAGCTGTCAGTATGCAAAATTCTCTCTTGACAGCTACTCAATTCACAGTGAATTCACAGTATGCAAAATTCTCTCTTGAGAATGCCAATCACTCGCATTGGCGAAACGTCGAGGCAATCTCAAAATGAACGTCGGCCAAAAAACCCGGAAAATCGTCATGTATTGTTTTTTTTTTTTAGATACCATGAGAGAAAATTCCAAAAGATCTATACGAACATACGGAACATACAGTAAGGAACAAAAGTCCGTCTCCCCATCCGTAACTTCTTTATTGTACATATTACAATAAAATGATACATAAGTTGTAGGGTTTCATTCGATATTTTCAATGGTTCAAGTTTCATTTATACGGAGTGTCTCAAAAAAGCGCAGCAACTTTATTTAGATTTTTTGTTAAATAGATCACTCTGTATATCATTGCATAATTGGTTAGGTATGGTCATAAGGAATCCAACAATACCAAGTCTGATGCTGTTATCACCAAAAAACTACGGAGGTATCGCCTATTATTTTATCCATAAGCCCAATGAGTGGGAGAGAGAAACTTTTCCTGAAGTTTATGAATAAAATATAATAGACGATATCTCCGTAGTGTTGAAGATGAAAGCATCAAACTTGGTATAGTTGAATTCCTTATAATCATCCATAACAGATCATGCAATGATATACAGGGTGTCCTATTTCATAAATGAAATTCAAACCATGAAAGAGACCGAATGAAAACTTACAACTTATGTATTCAACATTTTTTTGTGGGGCGACGAACTTTTGGTCCTCACTGTAAATTTTCTTTAATTCGTAGTATTTTTTTTATCAAGGTGGTCTCGAAATTATTACAAAAGTTTTGAAACTTTCCTGCAAATTTTGAAAACATCTATTCTGATGTATTCACAAATTTGCAACCTTGTACATGATCCGGAACTGAAAGCAATTTCCAAAAATCTAACTTGTAAATTAATTAGATTTTTGAAAATTCCAACTTGAAATCGTGATATAAAATAATAATTAAATACTACTCTACTTTTGGAATATACTCAACAATTATATACAGCAAAATTCAAATTAATTGCCATTTTGACAATGTATCGTACTTCTGAAGAGGTTGCCAAGTGAGATTCATTGCTTTTTCGATGTACCATTCACTTGACCACGTCAATCTCTACTGGCCTGGCACTACTGTTTTTCACACTTAACGTTCGAAGAAGTGTACTCATTCGAATGTTCAGTTTCTTGAAATACTCGATGGTTCATTCTACCCCAAGTCCATGCAGAGTGAATCCTGAACATCGGATAATTGTTTTTCATTGTGCACCCACTATGGGATATCAATACTCGGAAAACCTAGAATATGAAAGTCGAACAATCGCCAATCAAGATTGCTTCACACTGGAAATTTATTCACTTATCTACTTATCTAATGCTGGTGGTATGACTCAAAGCAGCTCTGTTATTGATGAAACAAACGATAACAGACAGACCAGCTATTGTTTTCCTAGCTAACTATCAGTATATGCAGTCTGATTGCTCGGGGACATCTAGTTGCAATTGATTCAGAGCCGTATTCCTGCTGGTGTATTCATAGCCGGCACAAGATAGCAAAGCTATGAAACAAGCATTTCATTCAATTATTTCATTAGTGTTGAAATAACTAGAAAACTCCAGCGATCGATTTGTGCTACAGGTCTGCAGATGAACGGGGTTTATCATAATGTTTGTATGAGTTTTTTTTAATAAATGTTACAAGTATACACAATGGAAAAGTTTGCTATACAGTATCGGAAAGTTTTCATCTTGGGTATGGTGGTTTCATGAGAGCGTAAAGAATAGCTTGCTATCTGTTAGGAGAGCATTACAATTTTTCCTCTACTCGCTCGAGGAAGGGATATCGAAGTGAGCTGTAAATTCGTCGGGTGGGGTAACAGGATAGGCGCACAGTAGTGCGTCCTTCTTATTTATGTGGTATTATCATATCATTATGTTCCTTGTTGCTCGCGTAGATTTCTGTCTATATCCCAGATGAAAAGTTTCCGATACTGATGTATAAATGATATCAATCTGTTACGGCCACGCCACGAGCATAGCTTGGGTGGCCTCAGATTTTCAACTCCATGTTTTCTATGATAATTGTCTTCATTAATTAATTAGAATTGTTAACTACAGGAAAAGTCATGTAACCGAATGAATGAATGAATGAATTTGATTTGATTTTATTCTACCAGTATCGTTAATAATTTTATTATTATTTGAAATTCTTCTTATGACTAAATCGTATTTTGATCAAATGCGTGCGCTCCTGCCTGTTGAGGACAGCTCATATTCTATCACTACCTTTCCTCTTCCCCGCAAAAATTCGTATTAGAGTTATCAAATCTAATCTAATTTCCCAAACAGTATACACCCTCTACCCTCTACCCTCTACCCTCTACCCTCTACCCTCTACCCTCTACCCTCTACCCTCTACCCTCTACCCTCTACCCTCTACCCTCTACCCTCTACCCTCTACCCTCTACCCTCTACCCTCTACCCTCTACCCTCTACCCTCTACCCTCTACCCTCTACCCTCTACCCTCTACCCTCTACCCTCTACCCTCTACCCTCTACCCTCTACCCTCTACCCTCTACCCTCTACCCTCTACCCTCTACCCTCTACCCTCTACCCTCTACCCTCTACCCTCTACCCTCTACCCTCTACCCTCTACCCTCTACCCTCTACCCTCTACCCTCTACCCTCTACCCTCTACCCTCTACCCTCTACCCTCTACCCTCTACCCTCTACCCTCTACCCTCTACCCTCTACCCTCTACCCTCTACCCTCTACCCTCTACCCTCTACCCTCTACCCTCTACCCTCTACCCTCTACCCTCTACCCTCTACCCTCTACCCTCTACCCTCTACCCTCTACCCTCTACCCTCTAGACGCCATCAATGTATTTAAAATCAATTCAAAAATTTCATTCACATAACACACAAAAAGCAGAAAATAATAATAATAAAAAAAAAATGTAATGTACCATGTTTTGAAAACGGACTAAAAAGTATAAAATAATTTTCCTAATCCTTATAAAGATTGGAAACGAAAATCATGGGGCACATGCAAAACATAACTATGAACAGTGTACTGTAGAGAATGTCTATCAATAGAAGAACTTAATTATCGGTTCAAATTATTTGCGGTGCAATAAAATTGTTAGTTGAGCTATTAATGCATCAATTGTCTGCTGCATGCGCCCCATGATTTTCGTTTCCAATCTACATAAGGATTAGAAAAATTATTTTATAATTTTTGGTCCGTTTTTACGAAAGCGTCTAAGGGCCACATAGTTTTTTTTTCAATTTTTCCGACTTCAAACACGGAAATTCCGACTTTGAAGTCAGAATTTAATTTTTCCGACTTCAAAGACGGAAATTCCGAATTTAAACTCGGAAATTCCGACTTTGAAGTCGGAATTTTATTTTTCCGACATGGAAGTCGGAATTTTTAAGTTTAACTCGATATTTCAGTTCTTTTGCTTCATAAAAGTCAAACATTGTTAATCTTCTTCAGTGTGAAGAAAGCTATTTTTGTGTACTGAGTATCGACATTCTAATTGAACGATAGTCGTTACTGACCGATGTTTCACCCTTTTTACTCTAAAATACACACCGACGTAGTCTTATTATGGCAAATACCTGACAAAAAATAACTACTCTCCTGGCTAATACAACGACGGGTATTGCATTATATCTAACATATACTTATGCAATGTCCCTCACCGCAGAGGAGAAAATTAAAAGTACTCCCTGCAACAAACTAACAGAATTTTGTTTTGATTCGTACAGGTACACCACCTGCAGATTAGTTTCTCTTAACAATGCAAGGGTAGGTCAACACAGACAGCTCTGAAGCCATCTATTCCCTGTTTGAATTAACTCATCATTCCAACTATTTGGCTGCTCTGGTCTCGCGCGATGAAACTGGCAAACATCTGACAGAAAATAACTAATACTTCCCTATTTAATACCACGACGAACATTGAACTACATCTAACAGATATTTGTGCAATGCTTAATGTAATTAAACAGTAGATTACCCTTCATTTGGCTGGGGAAGACCACCTGCAGATGCGTTTCGAGGTTCTTGCCTCTCATCAGTGACGTAGGTCGGACAATATTAGAGTCGTCCTGCCCCAGCCCAATGAACTATAATCCACCGTAAAGCTAATATTTCCTCATAAATGAAGCAGCGACTTTCAGTAAAGTCAATCGCAGTGCCACCCGCAGGGAAGATCCAAAAACCACTCCCCGGTAGCAGGAAGTGAACAGAGTTTTTGCCGGAGAGTATCAAATAAATGAAATAGTAAAATCGACAGTGTAGAAGTTTCCTTCTTTCCAAATATTTCCAGTGTCAGTGTCAGGGTAGGTCAGACAGCATTAGAGTCGTCCTGACCCAGCCCAATGAATTATAATTTATAATCCTCTGTTAAACTAATATTTTCTCAAAAATGGAGCAGCGATTCACAGTAAAGTCAGTCACAGCGCCACCCACGGGAAAAAAAAATGTACTTCTCTGTAGCAAAGACACCAGGAAGTGAGTGGAGTTCAAGAATTTTTGCCGGAGAGTAAGTATCATATAAATGAAATCGATTATTGCCATAATAAGCCTACGTCGTAAGTATATATGGGAGTAAAAAGGGGGAACCATCGGTCCGAAACGATTATCGTTCAATTGGATTGTTAGTAGCTTTCGACACACTGAAGAAGATTAACAATGTGTGACTTGCATGAAGCAAAAGAACTGAAATATCTAGTCAAAGCTCCAAAATTCCAACTTTAAAGTCGGAAATTCCGAGTTTAAAGTCGGAAAAATTAAAAAAAAAATCTATGTGGCCCTTAGACGCTTTCGTACGTTTTAAAAACATGGTACATTATTATTTTTTATATATCTTACGACAACCTCTGCTTTTTTAAGCAACGTATCGGAATCACTCTATCCACCACTAGATGAAATTTTTTTTTTTAAATAAATTGATCGCTGTGATAGAGAGCCACGAAATGGAAGTTTTTAAACAGTTGTATGCCTGTTAGTCTTTGATAGCAAAAACATTACCATCGATCTTCCATAATGCCTGAGCACTCAAGCCTTCAGTACGTTCATTGATTTTTATCCATCAATTATTCAAAAGAATTGTTTATAATTGGTGTTTTAGATCTGTCGACGAAACTACAAATTCGTTGAAATTCTATTCAATCGTTAATGAGTGTTTAATAACTGATGTGCAATTTTATGTAAATACACAATCACTAGACGAAGCAACGCGGAACTGTTCTCTGCTAATAACAGTCTTCACGCAGTTTTAATAACTTTCGCTACAAATCAAAATGTCAACGCTATGTCTTTTTCAGCGGTGTTAACAGACTACGGTAATTTATCTCCGCAAACACGTCCTCTGAGTTGGTTTTTATTATTAAGAAATTTGCATGAAAATTATAAAGGAGATTGACATAACTTATTAGTAATTCGAGCGCATACTATATGACATACACTTTTTTAGTATGCAGGGAATCATGATATCTATCTATATCTCTGTTAAAATTCGTATGAAAATCGTTGAAACTCGTTTAAGAATTCAGGTTTACCTGTAAAGGTTTGTTCGTCTCTATGAGAATTGATTGAAGAAATATTGGTTCGTTCCATCTAATGATAAAATGAATCGAATAAGAAATTGCATCATTCTCAGACAAGTTACAATCATTTCCATGTTAATGGTGAAGTACAGTTTTTTGAAACTCTGTTCGTGCAAACCTATTTGGAAAAGTTATTTCTATAATAATATATGGGACAAGTCCAGAAACAAAAATGGATATGCTGCAATTTCAAAAATGCCAAGTGAAATTGTTGAAATTGGTTTTTTCGTTAACCAGCTGTTGTTCCCCTACGTCTATGATTAATGTTCATATGGTCGAATTGAATTGTCTCAAAATAATACATGTTACTCGAGATGAATTAAATAAAATCGTATGTAGTCTCTATTTGTCGTGGTCGAGTGATATTCAGGAAGACTATTTCATGAACACTGTGAGATCATTCATACACACGTTCATATACGCTTATACAAAAATTCTCTCCAGACAGACTCTTCACTCCTTTACAGTGTTTTCTGGGATGAATTAGCTCATATGTTCATCAATTTCAGTAGTAGAAGATAACCGAAAAGGAGACATTTCAATAATTGTGAGTTGATGTCAAACTTGACGCTTCTCTTTGTTTACCAAAATATCCGTGTTTACTTGAATTATCGTCTTTACTTGAATTATCGTGTTTACTTGATTTCATAGGTGCAGCCATGTGTGAATGAAATAGCCACTGAAAAAGTTCCGCTTCATAGTATTTTCGGGGGTAATACCACGAGTGGTCGCAATACTATCGATAATTCTGTCAGAAATCAACGAGATCAAATTGCTACGAGACTCATGGTGTTACTTCAAAGCAATTTGATCGAGTTAAAGATTTCTGACAGAATTATCGATTGTATTGTGAGCACGAGTCGTATTTATTGAGATAATTTCACGAACCAACCATGTTGTTATTTGAAATTTGATCGAGTAAACAAAGTGAATTCTTCAATAGTTGCAACAATGAATAATAAACATGAAGTCTGTCAACCAGACGTTTATGTCATATTAGATTACAAGATGTATCATTGCTGTTTATATTTGTAGTTGACATGACGACGTGGTATTTCCGGATCGGAAAGAAAGGAAGCGAAAGGAAGCGTGTACTTTCGCGAAATCCCATTCTGATTGGTCCTCATATCGCAGGAGACGTGAAATTTGATCGAGTAAACAAAGTGAATTCTTCAATAGTTGCAACAATGAATGATAAACATGAAGTCTGTCAACCAGACGTTTATGTCATATTAGATTACAAGATGTATCATTGCTGTTTATATTTGTAGTTGACATGACGACGTGGTATTTCCGGATCGGAAAGAAAGGAAGCGAAAGGAAGCGTGTACTTTCGCGAAATCCCATTCTGATTGGTCCTCATATCGCAGGAGACGTGAAATTTGATCGAGTAAACAAAGTGAATTCTTCAATAGTTGCAACAATGAATAATAAACATGAAGTCTGTCAACCAGACGTTTATGTCATATTAGATTACAAGATGTATCATTGCTGTTTATATTTGTAGTTGACTTGACGACGTGGTATTTCCGGATCGGAAAGAAAGGAAGTGAAAGGAAGCGTGTACTTTCGCGAAATCCCATTCTGATTGGTCCTCATATCGCAGGAGACGCGACTTTCATAAAGTGAGTGAAATTGTCGGGGGTAATACCACGAGTGGTCGCAATACTATCGATAATTCTGTCAGAAATCAACGAGATCAAATTGCTACGAGACTCATGGTGTTACCTCAAAGCAATTTGATCGAGTTAAAGATTTCTGACAGAATTATCGATTGTATTGTGAGCACGAGTCGTATTTATTGAGATAATTTCACGAACCAACCAAGTTGTTATTTGAAATTTGATCGAGTAAACAAAGTGAATTCTTCAATAGTTGCAACAATGAATAATAAACATGAAGTCTGTCAACCAGACGGTTATGTCATATTAGATTACAAGATGTATCATTGCTGTTTATATTTGTAGTTGACTTGACGACGTGGTATTTCCGGATCGGAAAGAAAGGAAGTGAAAGGAAGCGTGTACTTTCGCGAAATCCCATTCTGATTGGTCCTCATATCGCAGGAGACGCGACTTTCATAAAGTGAGTGAAATTGTCGGGGGTAATACCACGAGTGGTCGCAATACTATCGATAATTCTGTCAGAAATCAACGAGATCAAATTGCTACGAGACTCATGGTGTTACCTCAAAGCAATTTGATCGAGTTAAAGATTTCTGACAGAATTATCGATTGTATTGTGAGCACGAGTCGTATTTATTGAGATAATTTCACGAACCAACCATGTTGTTATTTGAAATTTGATCGAGTAAACAAAGTGAATTCTTCAATAGTTGCAACAATGAATAATAAACATGAAGTCTGTCAACCAGACGTTTATGTCATATTAGATTACAAGATGTATCATTGCTGTTTATATTTGTAGTTGACATGACGACGTGGTATTTCCGGATCGGAAAGAAAGGAAGCGAAAGGAAGCGTGTACTTTCGCGAAATCCCATTCTGATTGGTCCTCATATCGCAGGAGACGTGAAATTTGATCGAGTAAACAAAGTGAATTCTTCAATAGTTGCAACAATGAATAATAAACATGAAGTCTGTCAACCAGACGTTTATGTCATATTAGATTACAAGATGTATCATTGCTGTTTATATTTGTAGTTGACTTGACGACGTGGTATTTCCGGATCGGAAAGAAAGGAAGTGAAAGGAAGCGTGTACTTTCGCGAAATCCCATTCTGATTGGTCCTCATATCGCAGGAGACGTGAAATTTGATCGAGTAAACAAAGTGAATTCTTCAATAGTTGCAACAATGAATAATAAACATGAAGTCTGTCAACCAGACGTTTATGTCATATTAGATTACAAGATGTATCATTGCTGTTTATATTTGTAGTTGACATGACGACGTGGTATTTCCGGATCGGAAAGAAAGGAAGCGAAAGGAAGCGTGTACTTTCGCGAAATCCCATTCTGATTGGTCCTCATATCGCAGGAGACGTGAAATTTGATCGAGTAAACAAAGTGAATTCTTCAATAGTTGCAACAATGAATAATAAACATGAAGTCTGTCAACCAGACGTTTATGTCATATTAGATTACAAGATGTATCATTGCTGTTTATATTTGTAGTTGACATGACGACGTGGTATTTCCGGATCGGAAAGAAAGGAAGCGAAAGGAAGCGTGTACTTTCGCGAAATCCCATTCTGATTGGTCCTCATATCGCAGGAGACGTGAAATTTGATCGAGTAAACAAAGTGAATTCTTCAATAGTTGCAACAATGAATAATAAACATGAAGTCTGTCAACCAGACGTTTATGTCATATTAGATTACAAGATGTATCATTGCTGTTTATATTTGTAGTTGACTTGACGACGTGGTATTTCCGGATCGGAAAGAAAGGAAGTGAAAGGAAGCGTGTACTTTCGCGAAATCCCATTCTGATTGGTCCTCATATCGCAGGAGACGTGAAATTTGATCGAGTAAACAAAGTGAATTCTTCAATAGTTGCAACAATGAATAATAAACATGAAGTCTGTCAACCAGACGTTTATGTCATATTAGATTACAAGATGTATCATTGCTGTTTATATTTGTAGTTGACTTGACGACGTGGTATTTCCGGATCGGAAAGAAAGGAAGCGAAAGGAAGCGTGTACTTTCGCGAAATCCCATTCTGATTGGTCCTCATATCGCAGGAGACGTGAAATTTGATCGAGTAAACAAAGTGAATTCTTCAATAGTTGCAACAATGAATAATAAACATGAAGTCTGTCAACCAGACGTTTATGTCATATTAGATTACAAGATGTATCATTGCTGTTTATATTTGTAGTTGACATGACGACGTGGTATTTCCGGATCGGAAAGAAAGGAAGCGAAAGGAAGCGTGTACTTTCGCGAAATCCCATTCTGATTGGTCCTCATATCGCAGGAGACGTGAAATTTGATCGAGTAAACAAAGTGAATTCTTCAATAGTTGCAACAATGAATAATAAACATGAAGTCTGTCAACCAGACGTTTATGTCATATTAGATTACAAGATGTATCATTGCTGTTTATATTTGTAGTTGACTTGACGACGTGGTATTTCCGGATCGGAAAGAAAGGAAGTGAAAGGAAGCGTGTACTTTCGCGAAATCCCATTCTGATTGGTCCTCATATCGCAGGAGACGCGACTTTCATAAAGTGAGTGAAATTGTCGGGGGTAATACCACGAGTGGTCGCAATACTATCGATAATTCTGTCAGAAATCAACGAGATCAAATTGCTACGAGACTCATGGTGTTACCTCAAAGCAATTTGATCGAGTTAAAGATTTCTGACAGAATTATCGATTGTATTGTGAGCACGAGTCGTATTTATTGAGATAATTTCACGAACCAACCAAGTTGTTATTTGAAATTTGATCGAGTAAACAAAGTGAATTCTTCAATAGTTGCAACAATGAATAATAAACATGAAGTCTGTCAACCAGACGGTTATGTCATATTAGATTACAAGATGTATCATTGCTGTTTATATTTGTAGTTGACTTGACGACGTGGTATTTCCGGATCGGAAAGAAAGGACGCGAAAGGAAGCGTGTACTTTCGCGAAATCCCATTCTGATTGGTCCTCATATCGCAGGAGACGCGACTTTCATATAGTGAGTGAAATTGTCACTTATAATCTCCCTAGTGCTTGAATTATTGCCGTAAATTTTTCGAGTACATGAATTTTCTTAAAAAACAGTTGTAACATCAGTGGGCCATGAATGGTTTTTGTTGATATAATGACAGTTACGCGTTGGTATAAGTGGCGGTGTTTGTATGTGAGAAAGGAAAATTCATTTTGCGATATTTTCAACCTAAAATTACATTGCACATCACGCAGAACTAAAATATTTTTGACTGGTCCATGCGGATTGTCTATTGGGAAGTGGAAAGGAATTCTTGCAAATTTCAGCCGAGTATTCACGAAGAGATAAGTTGAGTAAAATTTCAAATATTAAGTTCATGTAGTCGAGCATAGGTAGATTTGATTGATATAATTTTTTTAGCGATGGACCTATTCATCGTTGAAATGCAAGGTCTCAAAATATTTTCAGACACATTCGAAATATTTAGTGTATATATAATTATGAAATATTATCTCCTTTCATATGAAAAATAACATTCCATTTTTACATAAAAGCAAAATGTTAACTATCACATGTCAAATATTTGACAGAAAAATTTCCACTTATTAATTTCGCCCAGGGTACCCAGGAGGATAAAAATTTCCAGAAATTTTTTGATTGGCTGAAAAAGTGAGGTGTGAAATTTTCGCTGTAATTGATCGAAAATGTCATGCTTCATATGCCGAAAGCCATTTTACGTAGTAAATGTTCGGGGTCCTTTTGTGAAGTGAATTTGAATTGATTCGTTATATAATAATAATGATTTTATGTTGTGCGTTATAAAAAAAAATGTACTCTTGAAACTGACAATATAAATCAACTTTTATAATAAAATCTTAATGTTGATTGTCACAAAATTTTAGTTTAGAAGAATTCGACATATGTTTCGCCAATACAATGGCTTAGTAGAAATATACTTATTATAGACTTATTATAGACTTAAATGTGGATTTTCATCAAGTATCGGCTACATCATCGATTCAGAAAGGGATAACAAGTTTGTACCATCTTGAGAATTATCTCCCGGTGTAAATGAGTATAAATATGCGGCACTGCTTGGTGTCATGACTCTCCTGATAAAATGGTGGATACTCCAAATTTTGTCTGTCAATTCAGAAAATTTGCTCCTTCTTTTGATGATAACACCTACAGCATATGGTTTGCATGAAGATTCGAACCTGTTTCCTTGAATTATTATTTTTTAATAGATCATATTCAAAAAGCGTCCTATTTCCTGGAAAAAATATTCACCTAGTAATAATTCCAAAATTATTGTGGATGACATCACGCCTGCTTATGATAAGGCATATTGGGCTGCTATAAAGAAAACTTTCTCGCTTTTCTGAAATTTCACCTCGTGGCAATTGTTACATGAATATCGATTTAGGCAAAATTATCTATATCAGTTGCAGTGTATGATAGATAGGTGTACTTATGTACTTTGCCCTCTGTGTACATTTTTAGACTGCTTGTGAGGGCGTATTATTATTATTATTTTTTGTGTTTTGGCATCGAATGCTATGTTTACCAACACCTTACGACCGTTAGGAGCAGCACTGTTTTTTTTTCAATTGGTGCCCATTTTTACCTATTTAAAGCACGCCACAGCGTGTGCAAATGAACTTTCAAAAACGCGCGTTTTTTTAAGTTACCATGTACACATCAACAACTCGAGAACAGTGAAATCTGAATGACAATGTTATGATCATTGATCTGACAGGAGTACCTTGTAACGTCGAATGGAATATTACAAACAAATGCAAAACTTTTATTCAAACATTAACGGTAGGTATTCTGATGTCACATCACGAATTCAACCATTTTACATTATAAGTTCTTATTTCTATCACTTGTAATAATGAAACCAATATTCATTGTTTCAAAGTGCACCAATTGAAAAAAATAACGTAAAATATTCGTGGATAACTGTTCTTTCAAGCACTTGTTCTATTTCGAGCACTCCTGCGCCGTTGTGCTCGAAAATTCGCGCGTGTTTGAAAGACCTTTTTATCCACTTATACTTTAATATACTATTTCCGTCGACCGTTCATTTATGATGTATTTTAACGCACTCAAAATCGTTGATTAATGACCCCTGTTAGTGAATGATTGTCTATTAATCAACGATTTGATTATATGCAACCCAACATACATTGCTCTTATACATTTTATATTGGTTAGTACTATCTGTCATTATTTATTCGTAACGTTAATTAAATAAACATTGAGAGTGAGATATCTCTATTTTCGAAAACTACTGTCGACGGAAAAGTTTTGTAACAAACTCGTGAATTAAAATGGCGATTAACAATCACAAACATTAACGCGCTCGCTCCGCTCACGCGTTAAATTATCTCGATTGTTAATCGCCCTTATTAATACACTTGTTCGTTAAATAACCATTAATTTCCGTATAACTCATAGAAAATGTTATTTGATATCCCTGTAATAGGAAACGATAATGTTAATGAGCTTTGTAACTAACAACTTGTACTTGTGGTGTCGATGCCGTTCCAACTTTTCACGCAAGTGTGTGGCCATCAAAGAAACTTTACAATCAGCTTACCAGCATACAAATAATAATTATTGATGTCTCTCATCCTTAAATAGAAACCACTTAATGACGGAACATTATAAATCACAGTTTTAAGTAGATACATGTTTCCCGATTATAAAAAGATCACTTTGAATTGAGTTGATAGAAAAAAGTGTGTCGTAACTAATTTATTAAGACACGGATGCTCTCTGTGGCGGTGAATGAGGTCCTGATTGTGATTAATTGAAACTGCGCAGCTCATACTCCAGTGACATTAAGGAACACAATTCCAGAACTGCATATCATTCATAGAAGCAAGAATTAAAACGTTTGTTGAAAAGTGTTTGACAATGTTTCAATTTGAATAAGGTTTTTTTTGACTTCCATTGTCTAAATAAACAAATTCAATTTTCTGAAATTTTATTAAGTCACGACGTTTCGGCAGCTGTCATCTGCAGCCGTTATCAAGTGTATGAATGCGATAGTCTCTAGATGATATACTTCTTATAAAGTCAAATAGTATCATTATCTTGAGAGTGAATCGCCTGTTTGGTAAATATGCTATTTGACTCGTGTAGGCCCCTCTGGTACACTAATCTTAAATGATTAGTATATCGAAGTTACAACTGATGTAGGTCACTAATAAAAAGTTTCCACACATTACGAATCTCTATGCTTGGCCGATTGAACACGTTGTTATTTAGAATGTATGTAGACTCTTTGAATTTTCTTCTATACCAATGCTCTTTCTATGGTTAACTTCGTTTTCGTCCATTCAATATTATCCTGAGTCGTCCAGACATGAGATCTACTATCCCTGATTTCGATGTCTCTTCTCGTTGGGTATTTTTCTTGAGTTCATCGATTCTAATATTCAGTGGTTTCTCGATTTTTTCGACATTATCAATACCACATTTACAAGGAACGCGGAAAATGCTGTTTTAAGAGTCACTATTATTGTTATTAACATGTTCGTATATTGTACTTGGACCCAATTCGTCTTAGGGCGGAAATAGATGGAGCGCAATATGCGGTTGCTGCCGACTGCATTTTGCAGTCGCATCTCAGCAATACACGGTTTTCAATAGGGTGAAACACTCGAGCGTCAACGTGCAGTCAACAGTGGCAGCAGAAGCAATGCAGGCCAAATGCAGTCGAACAAATAACGTAGATACACGAACTGCAAAGTGCGGTCGCAACTCGTAGGGCGGTTTTCAGTTTCAAGTCAGTTCTACGGTGATTCTCTTGTTGAATATTCCACAGTAAAATTAAAATAAAGAATATTTTTGTGAAGTAACTGCATCATAAAGTGACAAAATTGAAAAGAATAAAGCATGACCAGAAGTAATTATAGAACATTGGGTCTAATGAATAAACCTTAAGCAAATGCTTTTACACAGATTTCTTGAAACAGACCAATCCATTTTATTAATTAATGAGAGAGACAAATCTATAGTAAAAGCTTTTGCTAGCTTTTATTCATTACACCCAATATATCTCTTTTAATACTGATTCCAAAATTTTCGTCATGGTCGTAGCAAAAGAAAGAAACAACAGTGTTTCCTTTTCAAACCGTACCCTCACTACCATTTAATGTCCATAGTGCATACAGGCGATTTTTTGAAGCCGAAGTCGGCTACAAAAATCGAGCGTTTGCGGTTGACTGTCGGTACCTGCCGTTACCGTTTAAAACTCATGTAAAAAGCGATTCCCGTTTAAAACTCATGTAAAAAGCGATTCCCGTTCTCACAGGCGTTTGCGACTGCAATCCAACTTCTTCCGCCGTTTGTCGCCAGTACCGTCGTCTGACTACAGGCGACTACAACTTTTTTCTTTTCACACGGATCAGTTTTCGAACGCACGTCGCAGCGGCAAGTTTTCAGCAATTGACAAGATGGAGCCGTTTGGGATAAGTTTCATTGCTGAAATTCAGTCTGAACCCGCGATTTGGGACTACAAGAGTGACTTTATCGATATTCTTAAAAACTGGAAAAATTCATCAGGGGAATTGCGCAGTTTATGATAATATAATATATGAAAATATACAAACTTTAGACGGTCATTGACAATAGGATGTATTCAAAATTTGCGAGATTTTCTTCTTTTTCGTCTTCGCAAGAGCAATAGAAGTAATGCTTCTTCTGTGAAATCCATCCTGCTACTGAACGGCTTGGTTGAACGGCAGCCGTAATCTAGAGGACGACAGGATGCCGACATTTTTGTAGCCGACTTCGGCTTCAAAAAGTCGCCCGTCTAAGAGCGGCCTTATGACCTCTAACATAAGGCACAGGGTAGGCTGTGCTAATTCATATGGGTTTCCATATGTTTTTCCGGGTACCCATTCTGTCGTAGATCTAGTGATGCAGAAATTGTCAGGATGAGTCAAAAATCGATGTCAAGAAATCGATGATAACGTTTTGCTTGAGAGAAATTTTTGATATACTCAGTATTGGAATATTCAAAATACTGAAAATGTTCATGAACGTTGCTTTCATTCTGGCTGCAAAAAGACTAGAAAAACAAAATATAAGTGCTACAGCTGCAACAAAACTTTGTGTTTAGAATATATGAATTATATGTGCAAAATGAGAAAATTTATTATATTTTTTTAGTATACAGATTTACTTTTCATTAATTATTCAAAATATAATTTTTTCAATAACTTTCAAAGAAGTCCCCTTTTTTGTGTAATTTGTCAGCCCAAATTATTACAATATTTCAATATGAAAGTACAATAATTTCAATATTTTACGGAAAAGCGTGTTGTTAGTAGGTGACAAAAAATATTATGCGACAACAATGACAGTTCCAAATACCAACGAAATCTTCCTTAAACGTATAAAGTTATCTGCAGAAATATTCTATTCCGTAACTTTTTATTCCTACAGTTGAATATTCATTAATTCGATTCAAATTGAATTAAAATGTCTAGAAGATAGTGTAAACAAAGTTCTAATCATTGTTGCTAAGTTTAAGGACAGTTAATGTTTTCACAAAAAAGAAGTTACAGTCGTCCCAATATAACTGAACATGTAAAATTCTCATTTATTGCGCTTATGTTGAGTGCCTTATCAGTATATATATATATATTACGGACTTGAATCCGTTGTACGACGAATGCGCATTATGGGCGTGCATATTTTCACTGTTTCAGCTATGTTAGTACAACTGTATAATATTCTAGATCCGTTTGGATTTCCTGTTGCGAACCAAGATAAATAGTCGGTGCCTCATGTATTTGTGAATGATGTGGAACTGTTTGACTCCAGAGGTCATCAGGAGATAACATTTACCTTTTTTGAATTTTACTTCATGAAAATCCATAGTATATGACACTGACATGAAATACTTTGAGAAGGCGCTAGAAAAAAAATAGCGATGCTTTCCAGTATTCACAAAAAATCATTTTTTATATACCCGTTGGCATCAGTATTACCGAAGCAAAACTGAAAAATAGAGGATATACAGTAGTAGAAGATAAGAAAACAAAACGAAATGAAAAAATACCTTATTTGTAAAAAAAAAATATTTTGGGAGATATAGGATTTTAGAGTGTTCAAGACAGTTTTTTGTAATCACTGATAAGACGTCTACAGCCTGCGCAATCCACGCTGAAACACTGCCAGCAGGCAGACACGCTATGGCTTGCAGAATCAGACCAGTGCCTTTCAAACAAAGGTAACTGAAATCGATTTCATAAAATTTCATAAAATTTTCGACAATTATTGATCGCTTCAAAAACTGAAATTCTTGCCATTTATTGATACATTATGTTCCATATAACAAGCCATTTTATTTTATTGCTCCAATTTCGGAAACAACCTGTATGTTGACCTACAGATCCGTAGATTAATGGAAGATCCTCGGTTTGACAGTCTTTTATCCGTTATTGAAATAGCTTAAAAGTCATTCAATGGTTGTTGAAGAATTTTTGGGAAATGAAAAAGTGAACAGTATAAAGTTATTGTTGCTGAATAATTGAAAAACATTTAGTGAACATGTCTTCGAAGATTTTTTCCTGTACTCACATTTGAGTTTTTTCCTGAAAACTTAGGAAGTATGAGTGACGAACAGTAGAAATGTTTTCACTAAGATTTAAATGATTTTCGAATGTTCAATTGGTAAATAATACTTCAGTAAACTTGGCAACATACAATAGAGTTGAGGTTGAACAAATTAGAGACTAGATAGTTTTGGCGGATATCGGTACATAGTGACTTGTACTATAACATACCAAAAGTCCTATTTGGTGACAAGTATGACAAGTAAAAAAAATGGCGGCCATCTTGAATTTTTAAAAATTTTTTTTTGTTTATATCTCAGTAAACTGATTTTTTATGAAGAAACGACCGTCAAGCCAATTTAATCTAGCGATGTTGCCTCCTACCAAAAAATCTGCAGAATAGCATTTACTAAGAGTTTTTCATCAGGTAAACCCATAACACGCATCAAAACAATTTTAAACTTTAATTTTATTCCTAAATTTTTAAGGTATGCGAACGGCTGGGTGATCACATGACATGGAAATGGATAAAAAGTGACAATGGTGACCAATTTCCCGTCAAGACAAAACAAGAAGTAGCACCCCCAGATCTACTATAACAAGTTTTTTGTAACTGCAAAGAAAGTGCGTGTGGACGGAATTGTTCTTGTGACAAGTTAGGCATTAAGTGTTTCCAAAGTGTGGCCAATGCTGTGAAATTACTTGTACTAATGTTATTTTTTACCCAGAGATGGTTATTTTTAAGCTCTGAAAATCAGGTATTCACGTAATTTTTGGTAAGTATATAATTAAAAAAATTATTAAATAAAAATAAAAAAACATTTTTTTCATATTTGTCATACACTGAGAAAAATCTGAAGAACATATTGGTATACTCAAGAAATTATGATAAAAATTACAATATTTTTTGGTAACCCTAATAACTTGGATAGTAAGTGGTAAAATACCAATAAATTGTTGAAATAATTTATGGTTAACATTAGTATAAATTATTGCTGTCACATATAGTACCAGAAATTATTGTAAATATCACTATACATTTTTCTCCGTGTAGTGGGATCGAATGAGACTTTCATTATGTTAATCTGGAGGATCTTTCCTTCACATAAAAAAACAATAGCTTGTCTCTAATTTGTTCTATGCCAACATCCATATTTCCCGGCCTATAAACTGAAAAAATATTTTTCTCCGATTGGCAGCAAATATTAATTTTGCTGACACATATCAATCAGCAAAGTATTACTTTTCCTGCCTAGGCAGCAAAGTGATTATACTCAATGGGAATAAAACATTTGACGTTAACATTTATTAGCAATTATTACATAACACTTTTAACAAGAATATAAAAAACATATGTTTAGTTGTTATTAACATTGATGGTAAAATTACTACAATTTTTCTTTCCTCAGATATCGTTCTCTCTACATTAATTATATTACCAGTTTAATTCGTCTGATAAGTAGTTCCTATATTTGTCAAAACTTTTTCACAAATGCTGGTTTTACTTGCCATTGAATCTTCAATGTACCCTTCTGCTATAGTTGAGGATTTCCACCCACCATGTCGTTTCAACATTGTTATGTCACCTCCTGCATTCAAGTAAAGTGGCAGAACTTCTGCGGAGGCAGTGTCCCGTATATTCCTTAGCATTCGGCAACTTTAAATAGACAGCTATTTTTTGATGTATTTTACCAAATTTATGGATTTCAACAAATTGCTTTATGGATTTACCTTTTGCGTATTTGAAAAAAAATCTTGTGTCTTTTAATTCAGCAGGCCGAAGAGCTATATATTTTCTAACAACATCCAAATATTCCATTATTACGAAAGACCTCGAATTCTTCGTCTTCGTGTTTAATATGGATACCAATAGTTTATTGTTCGTATCTTCAATATTTTCTAACTTTAAATTCAAAAGTTCGTCGCAGCGACATGCACCCGCAATTCCAAAAATCAATACAACCTAAAAGAATGGATTATAAGTATTTTCACTCCATGGTATAGATATCTTTTGCTAATAAATATTCATCATCTGGTACATCCAGTGTAAAGTTTATAATATCTTGTTTTTCGAAAACTCGGGACATCTTTGCCTTGTAGGCTTCAGATGACCGTTTTAAATATGCCCGCAACTTCAAGTATCTTCCTACATCTACGCCATTTTTAACATTCATAGTTGCCTTCAACATGGAATATACAGACCAAAGGGTAGAACTCTTCATTGTTTGAAATAATCCAGCAAAATGAGCAAGTAATACATTCTCCGAAAAAGTCTTCGCATTTTTCTCCATGTAATAATCCATAAATAGTTTATAATTTCCTTCATATTCCATCCGAGACTTCTCCGGCAACAAATTTAACTCTATATTTTTTGGCACCTCCCTTATTTCTGGAGGAGTAAGTACTTCCAGGTCGCTATCACTGTCCATTATATAATAATTTAAATATACCGATATTTTTTCGCACAACTGTCAGAAATTTCATGAATTGTCAAAAATAAAGAGATTGTGTGAATTGTAATAATTTGTAACAATCGGAGAAAAAATTATATGTTCAACTCGACAGCAAAGTAGATTGACTGTCTAGCTGAATTTCTAGCCTCGCTACGCTCGGCTATGAATTCAGCCTCGGCAGTCAATCTACTACTTTGCTGCCTAGTTAAACAAATAACTATTTCTTCAACTCATGCCATTCATCGTCAAAAAATGATTCATCGCATGCCTCACATATCAATGAACGAAATAATCGAATACGGAAGAACTGTGAAGTGTCTAGTTTCAAACCGCATAACCCATATAATAGTTTTTCCGAGGCGAAACTCGATTCCAAGTTCCGTGGTACGCGCTACAACAAACGACTCGTGTGACAAAAACTCGGCCGTTTGTTTGTAACCCAGTAAAGTAGTAAACTGTCACATTGTCCGCTTTTTTATTATTATGTTGCGCCCATTAGCCACCCAGACAGCGGTGAAGAGCGTGAGCGAACTGGACCATTACCTTTTTCATTCAGATTAGGTAATAGCGGGAGGCGATGACTCCAACCCGAAATTCTTCCGGTGGTCTATTATAGTGGAAATGGTCATTTAATATAATTAATGCCGTCGAATTCCTCAAATAATAATAACACTAAACGAATGCTGCATAATGATTTTTAAGTTCCTAGTGATTAACTTATAAGTAGAGATAAAATACTTTTTCTACTACCGTGCGTAAAGTACGTACTTTACGCACGCTTTGGAGTGCGTAAAGTTTAACTTTTTTTCACTAGTGCGTAAACTAAAACTCTTAAAATATGTCGAAAAATGTGTACCTATAGCAACCAAATAAAAGGTTTTAATTTAAATTGCCACTTATGGTATCTTCTTCTACGATTAAAAATAATTTTTGCTTATGTTTAGTATGCAACAAATTATCATGTTTTTTATTTTAATCATAATTTTCTGCAAATGTCAATGCTTTAATTAAATGTAAACAGACCGTGGATGTCGATTTTGCTCAAAAAGTAAGTAGGCTGTGTGGTTACGAGAATTGGAAGAACTGACAGTCAATATCTGAAATTGTGTTAGTATCACAGAACACAGCAAAAGTATTGATTGAAAGTTTGATTTTGTTGAGGAAATCCAATTCTTGACATGATTTTTCGGGTTTATGACCTTCCACAATCTGAAAATGAAAAAATTTTTAATCCAAAGAAATCTGTACAAGTGTAGAAGGGCAAATTAATTAATTTGCCCGATAAGTTACTGCGTTCACAAGACTGCTGTCTTGAAAGAAATTAATTTTTGTCAGTAACGTACCCTACACTGAATTAACAAAGAATACTTCTCTTTTTTTTGAAAATTGTTGACGTTTCGGAGGCTGTATCTGCCTCCGTTATCAAAACTTCTTGGAAAGACGCTGAAGAAACTGAATTTTAATTGCGGTTTTGGAAATAAGACCTTTCTTTGACAGATTGGGATTGCCAATGAATTGATATTCTCGGCGCCCCCTCCACTACTATCTTAGCACGACTCGGCGACGAATTTTCACTCGAAGCGCTGTGTTCAGAAGCATTTTTAACAATGTTCTCCAAACTTATGGGAAAATGTGAGATAGACAAATTGTAGTTTTTAACCTCAACTTCAAAATGCCGCTTTAAAAATTCAAATCGGACCATTTCCCGTAATATGACGCATCATGCAAAATATGGCTGTAATTTTTTTAAAACCCGATTGTAGGAAAACTATTGAAGCGACAATTTCTACCTTTCGGGAGCTCAACGTACATGATATTAGCTGCCATTTCCCGAAAAATTATTTCTTAATATTGAAAATTGAGGGAGATACGAATTTTTGAAAAAAGGCCTTTTTTCAAGAGTTTTTCCGGCTTTTCTCGGCGAAAAATGGTCGTATCGGGATTTTCCAAAAACCATTTTGTAGGTTTTTTCATTCTCTACAAACGGTCTTTTATTAGTAAAGCATTCGTCCAGTACCTTTTGAGATATTTACAAAAAACCAAAAAAAGGACCCTTTTTTTTAATAATCATCGTTTAAACAATTGCACAAAAAAAATTTTGAGTTGCAATTTGGATTTTAGTTATTCATAAAGTATCCCCGAAGTCATGGCGCAAGTCGCTTACTATTAGAATTAATTTCCACAAAAAATTTATATTGGTTGGTCTAAATCCTTTGCATTAACTTATTTCTTCTGTAGATGTCGGGATTTCTGAAATAGTTCTTAGAACAAAGAAAATATAAATTTAACCCGTTCGACCTTTGTATCATTATTTAAGTTCTGACAGCTCCGCTAGAATCCACACTCTGCTACAAGGGTGTACACTTATTAAACATATGGAATGTATAAACGTTGAAGCAGAAAGAATTGTGAGTGAAGTATATTTCTATTTACTGCCTTCAAGTCAGGGAGTCTGCTGCTGACATGACATCCCACTAATGGATTGAATGTTTGAAATGATGGACTGGGATTTAAGTCTATATTAAAAAAAATATCAAAACATGAATTGAATCTGAAGAATATATTAATCAAATATTCTTGATATTTCATCTTTGTGGTTCACATTGCAAGATGTATAACAATGCATTCTATACAAAATCTTGATTTTGGGAGATTTTTCAATGTCGATTTTAGAAATTAAAATATGTGAAAGTAATCTTGAATGAAAAAATTAACAAAAATGTTTCTGTCATAGAACACGCACACCTCTTGAAGTAAATGAAAGGTGTAACATGCGAAAAACATTCCATTTATGACTGAGTTCAATGATGATAATTATAATCTTTATTAATCCTTCTGGTGAATGAATATAATATATAGCGGGTCAGTACCTATACAGGGTGAACTACGACCACCTACAGAAAATTATACAGTGTGCTCTCCATACCGAAGCAGGTGGAAAACAATATGATATTCGGTAATCGGGATAAAAATAATTTTTTGTAGATGTAGGAGAGCGCTGTTCCAGGATGCACACATGTGTAAAAGCAGAATCAGTGTTCCTCCTCCTGAATCAAACGTGGAAATAAAGTTGGTGATTCAAAATGAAGTTTTATCTAGCGTGACTCCCTATAAATGATTTTTGTACACATTACTTCCATTAAAAATTAGAAGAAATAATATTGATGTCGAATGAACTTTCTGTATACCCAAAAACAATGTTCTTTCGATCACAATTCACATTCCATTCATGCTAATAATGCCTCTTGAATAATCGATAACTGAAAATATGTCGAAATGAACGTCTCAATATACACAGTGAGTAATGAGAAATTGACAGAATGCGCGTTCAGGTGTTGAATGGCATAGAACCATAGATATTGCAGATCGAGATGTCGAACTTAAACGGACAGACAAAATATAGTTATCATTGTGCATGGCATCACACGTTAACAGATAAGGGTTGTGTCTTCCCTAGTTCGCCCAAGTCTCTCGAGGACTTCTGAGGGTTGTACGTAAGGGTGCACCTGGTTGACGGAAATAACAATTTCACCAATTTTTGTTTCAACAGTTCAGTGGCGTGTCTTGGAAGGTTGGCAAACAAAATGATATGAATACAAGTCATTGCCGACCGTTGTTTTACCCTTTTTACTCCCATATACCTCTATAACATAGGCTTATTGTGGCAGATACTTGTCAGAAAACAACTACTTCCCTGGCTAATACCACAACGAATACTGAATTATACAGTGTCCGCCATAAAGTCGGCTACAAATGGAAAAAACATTTGTTATTGAAATTTATGAAAAACTCCACGGGACGGGGACGGGGAACGGGACGTTTCTGCATGTCTGTCAACTGAAAAATCCGCAATGCAATGCAAAAAACTCCTATTGCTACCCTCATAGAAACTCATCTCGATGCAAAAAAAATAATAAAGACATAATTGCAATTCATTTACGACCTTTCTGATGATGACTGCGGAGTTGTTTTTGAGATTTAGATCTCAGATTAAAGAAAACGATATTTCTTGAAAGCCAACGTTTCGTCAATTTACTCATCACTGTAAGATAAATAGGGATATTTTACAATTTCATAAATAGAAACAGAAAAAAATATTCTAGAGTGTTGGCATCTAATATGTGTATATTCATCATCACTGATAAGTAGGTGGGAAATAAAAACTTCCAAAAATTTACACTTAAAAAATTATATGTAAATATATATGCTGACAATATTGAGCGAGTTATAACTCGCTCAGAAGATGACACTGTGTGTCGAAACAATATTGTCAGCATATATATTTACATATAATTTTTCAAGTGTAAATTATTGGAAGTTTTTATTTCCCACCTACTTATCAGCAACAGAAAAAAACTATATAAACTAATTTCATCCCTTTTTGGACATTGCTATTGCTTTTCTAGAAACAACTACTGAACATTGTTAAGGTGACTGAGAATGAATAAACATACATAAAAAATAGCATTTCTGTAAACCTCAGCTTAAAACAACAAACAGAACACTGAAACACGTTAAAATTGAAATAAAAGAATGTCCAACTGATGTGCATTCGAAGTGGAACTGATGAAATGCCAGGATTGTACGTTTGAAAAAGTAGCGAAATAAAAACAATAGATATCATTTATACAGAAGGTGTGTTTTTATTCATGATATCAGAATGAAATACGCGCTGTTCAAGTTCTCCAGATCTTTTCTGTAGTTAACTACTGTATCGTGCTTCATTATGTTGATCATTTCAGAGAAATTTCTTTCGAACAAAGAAGACTCATAGCCTAATACTTTTTTTGGTAGTAAACTCTTTCTTAATATTAATTTATTTTTCATGTCTCTCTCATGTTCTTTGATACGTGTTTTAGGTATCGTTTGGTCTGACCTACGTAACTTTTTTCACAGTCGAGGCCAGGGATTTTGTAAATGACATTTGACCTACGACTATAATGATTAACAGAATTCAAAATACATTTCAGTTCACTTACACAAAATATTAGGCTATGAGTCTTCTTTGTTCATGAGAAATTTTTCTGAAATGCTCAACATGATGAAGCACGATACAGTTAACTACAGAAAAGATCTTGAAAACTTGATCATCGCGTATTTCGATCTGATATCAAGAATAAAAAACACACCTTCTGTATAAATAATATAAATTATTTTTATTTGCCCACTTTTTCAAACGTACAATCCTGGCATTCCATCAGTTCCACTTCGAATGCACACCAGTTGGACATTATTTTATTTAAATTTTAAAGTATTTTAGCGTTGTGTTTGTAGTTTTAAGGTAAGTTTTATATGTATATATGTCGAGACAGAAACCTTATATGAAGAATATTTTCTGTTTATGTATGTTTATTCATTGTCAGTCACCTTAACAATATTCAGTAGTTGTTTATAGAAAATTAATAGCAATGTCCAAAATCAGTTTATATAGTTTATATAGTTAGTTTATATAGTTTTTTGTCTGGTACTGTTTATAAAATTGTAAAACATCCCCATCTATCTTACAGTACCATACAGATGTCAAAATAAATTCGAAACGTTCGCTTTCAGGAAATATTGTTTTCTTTAATCTGAGACCTAATTCCCAAAAACAACTACGCGGTTATTATATTAAGGATTTAATTGAAATTGAAAAATATGAGATGTTTTTATCAAATGTGTGTTATTCATCAAAAACAATTGAAAAATAAAATAATTCATTGTCTTCTCATTTTGTTCATTTGCATAGTCCAGATTTGCATCTCGTTTGCATACGGCGTAACAGGCAAATGCAGAGTACCTGTTCCAAGACAGAAACATTGTGAGGCGTAGATCTCCGCGATAACAGGGACATAAAAATCCCATTACAAGATGACGAATGAGGAAACAAATGAAACGGAATCTGATATCCCAGCTACTTGTATCGCTGTAGTACCTGCCTTACACAGATTCATTAATTTATAGCGATTATTCCATTCATGCTAAGATACACGTTTTTTTGATAGGTTGAAACGTTCGTGTTGATAATCGAAAACATCATGTTTTCAGTAGTAATACCACCAGTGATTGAATTTTTGCGATAAGTCTGTCGATTTATGTCTCAACGAAACTGAATTGCTTCCTCAATACCTACAAGTCAGTTGAGTTCAGAAATGAAAGACAGACTTATGAGATAAATGCAATCTCGAGTCGAATTTTATTAGATTATTTCACGAATAAAGTTTCTACATCATAAAATACGAATAATGTATTACAATCATGAACAAATTATTGAAATCTTCAATATTATAATGTTTTGCTTCATTATTTCATTTGAATTTACACGGCAGCGACTCATTTTGACAAATACAGCTATATTTTTTATTAATCGGAACTGTCAAACTTAGTTATTTCGACCATTTCGTCTTGGTTACGTCGCGCGTCGTTGAAAATACCGAAGCTGATTCTCCAATCAGAATTGAAAGACAGCTGGTGTTATCGCGATAACACAAATTGTCTTTGCTTTGTGATTGGTTAGATTATGTAAGAACTTCAAGGTGAGTGAAATAGTCGATTTGCAGTTCGGCTCTTGATTGGTTATTGGATACCTATAACTTGATGTGTTAAGATTTTGTAGCTCGCTTTCTTATTGTTTGTTCTATATAAAATGACTTATCACCAGTAATCTGTTAAGCAATCTGTTAAAATATTTTCGGAAAGACACCACACCGAACTTTGACCAAAACTATAATGTGCACTCACTATATTATTTTATATCGAGGGGAAAACGCTGGGGTATTAGCATGGTATTACTCGGGTATTAGTCGGGAATTAGAGGCATTACTTGAAAATTATTGAGTATAACATGTATTACTGGTGTATTACTCGGACATTACCCGAGTATTAGCGGAATTAGTTGGGAATTATTGGGTATGATACAGGAAAGGGAGGTATTACTCGATTATTACATGGGTATTACAGAAATTATTTGGAAGTTAGAGAACATTACAGTACATTTATGATCGTTGAATGTTATATCACTTGTTACTCGATTAATTTTAATATTATTTTGATCTCAAAAAGAAAGATCTGCCGTAATATCTTTAAGTTTTTTGACAAAAGTTTCTTCGAGACCTAATAGTGTGCAGTATCAAATTAATCGTAATGAAATGTTTTTTTTTTCGTACCTAACGAGCCCCTATGTTGCCTTCTGAAAAAAAATAGTAATAATAATAATTTAAAAATTGAATATTACACAGCAGATGCATTTCAACCGAAAACCGTGAAGTTGTATTTTATCCAATATTTTAGGACTAAAATTAATTATTTTGAACGTATTCATAGCCCTCTAGATTCAAAAATGAATTTCAAAATTTTAGAATTTTCTGGTTACAAAAAGTAACGAATGATGCATGGTTGTATTCAGAATGTCATATGGAGACAAAAAAAAGTGAAAATATAGAGGGGGTCTCGTTTAAAGATCCAAAGTTGAGACCGGTGAGACCGGAAGTTGCATGAAGTCACATGTTGAAAAATGCAGTTACGGGATACTTTTCACCATTTTGAAATTTTAAGTATTACTTTTCATGACGCATGAACAAAAAAAACATGGACAATTGAATACCCTTCGATATGCGATATAAACTGACCCACTATTTCATTCAAAAAAATTGGAAGGGTTGCCGTCACTTTGAGGGTGGTGAAGGAGGGAAGATTTTTTTTTTGTTACAGAGTGTCTTTTCCAAAACATAAATCGATTTGTTTCAGTACAACAGTACATTGCTTGCGAAATCTCGAATTTGTTCCATAATTTAGCCGCTCAATTTTTAGGCATCTTCGCTTAAGGTGGGTTTACATTGGAGCGAACATAAGCGAACGAACAAGAAGGAATTAATTAGTAGGTATTTGTTGGTTCGTTTCGTTCCTGCGAACAGGGGCACTCAAATTAAGAACGAGCATTCGCATTCGTCGATGATCCGTTCGCCATGTCGGATACAGATGCCGCTAGTTTATTAGTAGATAATAGCGAAAAAAAAAAAGAAGTTCGAGTGTGGTGTTGACTTCAGATCCCATAAACAAGTTTCGCTCTTATATAATTCTATCAACTTGAGTGTCTTTTCATTCCATACTGTTGGAACTTAACCCACAGAACGCAGTAACAACAAAGATGTAACAACTAATTTGCAAAAAAGCCGTTTGGAAAGTAGGGTTCGAAACGAATTCGCTCGCTTGGTTTACGGCTGTGTCCACATCGAGCACGAATTTTCTTTGATGATTCGCTGATTTACAGACGTCGGAACATGAACGAACACGATCGTACTCGTTCGCTCGCGTTTGATTCTTCATGTAAATTATTCTAGCTGAAGCAAACGAATTCGTTCGTTCGCAGTAAATCTCAATAAACGAACATATTCATACACAAGAACTCATTAATATTCAGTACAATACGCCATGTAATTACTTTTTACGTTCCACTGCATTAATCCATTTCATTCGCAAGTCTTGTTTCCATTCTTGTTCGGTGGATGAAAAAGAATAAACCTTCACCTCTGGATTTCTACCGCTCGTGTTATTATATCCCATAACACGTCATACCCACATTTAAATTTTTTTTGATCGGCTGACATTTTATCTTATTGATTACCTTTTTTTTGCATACTGTTACATACATGTATTTCAATCAAATTGACAAAAATTTTGCACCATTTCGCCACCGAGATGACGTTGAAGTATAGACGCAAGAGGTCGATAAAGAAGAGCAACAGAGAATATTGATTCACTATTATACGTCAATATGAATTGAAATTATTATTTATTATTATTATTTCATCCGTGATATAATACTTCCTCATAAACCCCCGTAGAGTGTACCCTGTACGGGTAGAGGACGGCTATTATTATTATCATTATTTGCCGTTGCGCTCCGGGGAGACTTACTGATGTTTGGTGCGCCTTAGACCACTAAGTTACTAGTCCATTTGCCAGAGCCGAAAATTTTCCCTGAGTTTATTGAAGCTGGTTTTTCGTTAATTAGTTATAGACGATTTGTACACAAACATACCCTGGTCAGTTAAGCGTATCGTAGAACAGGTGACTCAGGAGCCACATCAGAGATTTACCGGAACAAAATGGATCTATTAAAGCTTTAAATTGTTTTACAACTTCTATAATACATACCAATGGAAGTTGAGTAAGTCAGTCACTTATGTATTAGAACAGAGCTGGTCAGTCAGTCCGAATATACAGGGTGTTTCATAATTGAATACTGATCTCAAAGGGTGATAATCATGAATGATTTTAAGAAAAAGTCTTAAAAGTTCTGGTTCCACGAGAAGGAAAGTCCTGTATTGTTGATATTGTTCAGAGAACATCGTGAGAGCCGAGGGAAAGTAGGAAGGAATTGGTGCTCGTCTTGAATATCTGAATGCTGTATGCCTCAGGAAACACCTCCCTAGGCAGCGAGTTCTAAAGCTTTGCCATTCGGTGAAAAAACGAGCCCTGAGAAGCAGATGTTTGGCACGTTTCCAAAGTGACGGCATATGGATATGAGGACTGAGCTCGACGGGTCAGTCTCGATGGGACCGCTGGCGGTGGAACGATTGGTGTTATTTCGGAAGAGCATCGTCCATGGGTATACCTATGAAACAAAGATAGATCGCCAACCTTTCTGCGATGTTCTAGAAAAGTAAGCGAGCTTGTGAGCGAAGTATCAACGGCGAGACAAATGGTTCTGTTTTAGATATAATCTAAAAGTTTCAATGTGTGTTTGGGTACTGCACTCCATTTTGTATGCGTGCTGGTGGGGCAGCACACCTTGTTTCTTTAAGAAAAACTAGGCGTCTCCATGCAGTGGGTGGATATACTATATTATAGTCCATCGTACTACTAATGCGCATCATAGACAAGTATATTTTCACGGTTTCAGCTATGTTTGCTGAACAGTAATCACCGACTTGGAGATTATCCCGAGCATCCACTATGAAAGGTGGTGGCTGTCGGCTGTGAATTTTTCAGAGATTTAAAAAATTTGAAGAAATGTCGCATTGATTCATTTGCATTATTCATTCTTTTTTGTAACTAAACTTATTTTTACTTTCAGGTAAGTCGATATTGAGAAGAACGAAATGGAGATCATATTCAGACCTAGATTTAGAACTGAATCGAAATAACTAAAGTAAGTTAGTAGCTTAAGTACTGCAAATATTGTGTATATGGGAAAATTTTGAGTCGTGTTGCGAGCTTCATCTTTTATGCCACGCACATTATGTTATATAGCAACTTCGTTAACCAGCTTACAGGGAACTCTGACATGCCTCAATCTCAAAGATGAACACATGATTCAACAGGTTTTGAGCGAATCCCAGGGGCGCACCCAGGATATATTTTCGGGGAGTGTTAATTTTTATTATTTGAATATCCAAAACTCGAAATACAACTCAAGAAAATATTTCAGTGGTTCATCAATTGTTATTGATACATTTTCGGGGGAGGGGTTTGTTCTAACCCCTGAAACCCCCCTTGGGTGCACCCAAACATTGCCCTGTGTGTCTTCAACGTAGAGTTAAATATTATGAAGAAGGTTAATAGTGGTGAAGAAACGAAGAAGATAAATGGGTTGACAATAATAAATAAAAGTCACGTGGAATGCTGTGATGCCGAACATAAAAATCGAAATAAGGGAATTAGCAAAATGGCGAATTATTTTGAAAATTCATTTCAACTTTCAACTGTTGGAGGATGAAAATAATAACCTATATAGCAATCAATAATTACTGCTCCAAGATAAAATAAATGCACTGGAAGCTGCAAATAACATTGCAAACGAAACCACATACTTCTGGATCACTCTTGGCTTGTGTAAGAGGGACCTGTCACACTGCTTTAAAATTGTTACGTATAGTCCAAAAAGGGTATGGGTTGCTGCTTTAGTATAATAATTCCATAATTTCTGAATTATTCATGATTATTGGATCATCCGCAATCATCTCATGAAGTTTTCCTTTTCCTTCTCCGATCATTTTTAGCAGAGTTATGACCAATCAAATATTCGGCTCCGCCAGAACTTTCAGCGGCGGGTAAGGGTGAACCTGAAATTTGATGTCGGCGTTCAATCACGTTTTCTGAAAAAACGAGCCCATTTCATAAGAAATTACTAAGAATAATTTTTGTGGAAAATTTAATTGTTTTTCACCCTGTTGTGTGGTTTTTCCGATAAATAAAATACTTTCCAAGATTACAGCAAAAATCTATTTACATATTTTTAAACGAAAAAAAATATATATATATATGTTCCACCCCTGGAATTTTGGTAAACAATTTTTTCTCGTGTTTATCATGGTTCCAACTACTAGCATACCAAGTTTGGTGGTGCTGCAATCGATTCTTGTCTCAAAACCAAATCGTACTGGATTATAACCAAATTCCAAATATCTGCCCTGTTTGGGTTATATTTCCCCTTCCCAAAACCTTTCTTTGAAAGCTGTTTTTGTTCTCGTCTGATATATAATTCCGAATGAACACTCAAACTAACTCAACCAGATTGGCCCATTATGTAATTCTTATTTGACCAAGAAGGCACATACGGTAACACGATATTGTGTCATCAAAACAAACAATAAAAGTATCATATACGTAGTTAACGAGTTTGTTAAACAAAAAAACCTATTATAGAGAATGCCATGTTCTTGATTGACGATGCTGGATTGTTTCCTTTTATGTATATCGCCAGTAACGCTAAAAAAAAATAAGATAACCAATCTACATAAATTTCAATTCAATACTCGTACTATATAATTTCAGTGTATTTTCTGGAGCAGATACTGTGATGAATTGTGAATTATCTATAATTACGGTTTTGAAAGTGACAATAGATTTGCGAGAGTGCAAGGTTATTTCTTTGTGAACACCCCTATAATTGAAGTTTTTCGTTTGAATATTCATAAAGGTCATTATTTAACTTATTGACTGATCATCACTCACGAAGTGGGATCTGAATGTTTACCATATTAGTGCTTGTATCGTTATTTCATGGCACTATTGACTTTTCAGGTCATTTCAGAATTTTAATGATATCTTTACATGGATTGTGCCATTATTTGTCTTATGCACAAATATTTGGTAACGGACAAATACTTGCAATACCTAAATTGAATGAGAACAAGGTCTTGCCAATAAAATATATCTTCCACGAAAGTGTGTTCATTTCTAATCTATTTCTCAAAAAAAAAGTTTTGTACAGTTTTTCATACTTTCATTAAATAAATTTATTGCGTTTTGATTTTAGCTCGAAAATATGAATAGGACATTCATAAAATCTGTTGTGGAATCATCTGCGACTGAAAGACAAACTTTAGTCGCCATTTTCCATCGTTCAAGATAACCTCTTGGGAGGTATTCATGTTGAAAAGGGGAACATTCTCCAAGAAAATTGAAAAATTCTCCATGAAATTGATCTACATCTGATGTAGTTCAATGTCCAGCATCGCTTGTGCCGGTGAAGTAGTTGTTTTCTGTTAGATATTACAAATAAATCACATTTTTCAATTTTCATGGAGAATGTTCCCCTTTTTAAAATTTATTGCGATTTTACAACGTTTCATTAGGACTTTTTCTAACACCTCCTATGAATATTGACTCTTTCTTCCTAGTTTTAGGGTTGGAAATGGCACTTTTCTTTCCTAAAAATTAAATAAATTGTATTGAAAATGCACTTAAACACTATACAGTGAGTTTCAAATAGTTTACAGCACATGGAACACTTTTTTATTACCCATTCATCCGAAAATGTTATTGTTTATAAAAATTGGTGCATTGTAAAAAATTTGCATGTACTTAATTTGTCAAAATTGGGACATATATTTATATGAACTTTTCGTCCTGAAAACTTCCAAAGAATCTCCTCCCGAAGTTTTTCAACGTACTTAACTAACACCCTGTATATAAGGTATATAAAATTTGAAAAAATATTTCATTGCGTATATAATATATTTATTGATTTCAGTTATAAACATTTTTTTGTCATGAACTCTATCGATAAGGTCAAAAATAACTGTAGTTTACTCTTGATCAAAGGGTATTTTTTGTCCTTTCCTGAACACTGTTTGGAAATTTAGAATTGTTTGATGAAGAATAAAATTTTCTGACAAATAGAAAATAAAAAAGTTTTCCATATGGTTCAAAATTTCTTCATAGCTATGAAATGTCATTCCGAACATCTTTTTCGAATAACATTTTTCGATATTTTCTCAAACAAGGGTAGTTTGAGAAATAATTTTTAAATGTTTTAAACTTCCCGCCAAACAGAAAACGATGAACGGCACTGTACAACGTCTTTTGGGGTTTCTTTTGGTGCAGAAGCGATTTCACATATCGATATTTGTCAAAATTTATTAATAAAATGATGCGTACTTTCTGACTTTTTTGACAAAAGGGGTGGTTTTTTAAGGGTGAAGTCATGTCCCTGGACCTGGCACAGGGTAATCAACCACATTTGCACATTTTTTTCCTCGTCACCTCAATTCTTACATTGTTACTGCGTCTAGGGTAATCCCATAGGGTGGGGGAATCACCCTTTTCGATCATATTTTTCACTAGGACGGTCCATTTACGTTGTAAAAAGTTCAATTTCATTCACGCTAAGACACGCATGGGGGGAGGGATTAATTCCCCCCTTATCCCCAACAGACACACGCTAGAAATGTGCTGTATAAATCATACGGAGCTAACGATATGTGAAATATACTTTCCAGGAATAACTTTTTTCCTTTCACGAAAATGTTGAGCACAATGAATTAGTATATTACGTTACTAGTGTGAAATGGCACTTTCCACACAAGTAATGTACACTATTTTTCCTACGACCACAGATTAATGAATATTTGCAAAATAATTTATATATTTTCACTTTATTTTGAGAATTTGAGAATTTTACAAAGAAAAGTAATAATTGAACAAGATTACTGCTTAGATTTGTAGAAATTAAAAGTAATTTTATTATTATTACAATTAGTAAATTGTAATGGACTTTGCAATGAGGAGTTATTTGTACACTATGTGTAGATTCGATGTCAGTTTCTCGAAGAGTAACGGCTTTCGAAGTACTGCTGATGGCACCCATAATTTTATTGGCAATATTTAACCTGTTAGTAGCAGAATCGTCAATGTATTCTTCTGCGATTTTGGACGATTTCCAACCCCCATGTCTTTTCGGAGAAGTCAAATCTCCTCCTGCATCTACTAATATAGTAGCAGAAGAACGGCGAAATGAGTGCCCCGTGTATTTTTCAGGATCTTTTAGATTTAAAAATGTTGCCACTACTCTAGGTATATTTCCAATTTTGTCAATGCCCACTACTTGTTTTGTGCATTTTTGGTCTCTATAATTAAGAAAACAGCGTGTTTCGGTAGTTGGCGGTCTTAGATTGGCATATTTTTTATATATGCTATAAAAGTTTCCAGTGATAGTGAACTTTCAATACCAATGACTTACCTTTGTAAGTAAATGAATCTCATCGGAAGCTTTATTAATAACTTCACAAATTTCTTGTTGCGTCAAAATTTTAGCTTTTTTCGGTTTATATCCGTCACTTTTCCTTTTTAAAAATGCCTTAAGTTTACTATATTTTGATATATCTACATTGTGGTGAATGGATAAAGTGGTACGCAACATAGAATAATTAGTCCATAATGTTGAGCATTGGATTCTATTGGAAAGTTCACCCATGTATGCAAGCAAAACGTTTTCAGAAAAGGAGCTTCTTATTTCCTTATTTCTTCGCCATGAAGGAAATTGATCGTAAGCGTATTCGTACCTTCTTTTGGACTTTTCGGGCAGTAAATTTAGTGACGTAAATTTTGCGGCCTCTTCAATTTCAGGTGCAGTACATTGATCATCACTATTAATCGCTGCATCCATGTTTTATGGAATTTTAGATACTATTTTCACGGTTTTGTTTATGATAAGAATGATGCATATGCAAAACTGACACTTCTAAAGTTTATCTGACGTTTTTGCAATATTAATTTCAAAGCACACTTCAATTCCATTATACAATACATATAACTATAGATACACATATCACTCTAGAGAGTTATTTAACTTTTCATCTCTAGGGTGATATTTGTCATTTTCGAAGTAACTAAATAGTGTGCTATTTGTCATTTTCGCATGTGGTCGTCGGAAAAATGTATTTCAGTCAAGTGAACATCAAAACCGAGCACTTTTATTTTGTTTGGTGCACTCGAATGGAGCTGATATTCGAATTTACAGATGAAATGACAGGAGCGATTCGGATATAACTCAATTAAAACTTCGCGCCGACCAAGTGCAAATCGCACTCGGAATTCGAATTTATCGCGATCTTGTGTGAATGGGAAAAATCACCTCGATAAATTACTGAAGTGAAGTATTTAAGGCTGTATTTATCAGATAATGGCAATTAGGTCGGGCAAATTGACGTTTTTTCTCTCATTTTCCATTTAATTTATGGAGCGGCTTTTATTAACACTTGAAACAAATTGCTCTAATTGCTGGTTCAGTTAGCTTTCATTATCACAAGAGAATATACTGTTCATATAGTTCGATTGACGGCACCTTATTGAGTCTGGGAATACTTATTCGCTTTCAAAGTTTCCTCTTCAACATATCATTCAGCTAACAAGATGGACCTTTATTTTTGGAACAATATAAGTAAACAAGTAGCATGATGGACAGAAAAAAGCAGATCATGTAATTTCAGTTTTCACGAGGTTTATTAATGACAAAAATAATGCCAATTTCCTATACTATAGGAATGAGATAGTAAAATATTTCTACCCTTTGGAAAATATGAGGCAAACATCTGACAGAAAACCACTACTTCCCTGGCTAATACAACGACGGACATTGAATTACATCTGACAGATATTTGCAACGTTCTTCCAAGAAGACCCAGTTGCAATTGCTTATTTTAATTATACAGCAAATTATCTTTCATTTGGCTAGGGAAGACCGCCTTCAGATGCGTTTCGCGGTTCTTGCCGCTCGTCAGTGACAGAGTAGGTCGGACAACATTAGAGTTGTCCTGCCCCAGCTCAATGAATTACAATCCACTGTATAACTAATATTTCCCCACAAATGAAGCAGCGACTTTATAGTGAAAGCATTTAAATTAAATATAAGGGGGATAGTTGGTCAACCTTATGGGATCAATATTGGATTGAAATGGAGGCGACATGTAGATGGCGTCAGTGGTGTTCGCATCCAAGTCATGTAGCAACTTGAATGGCAGAATACGTAATTTGACAGTCACGTTGAATTTCTGTAAAGTAGATGGCGAATCATGTGATAAATTGTAAATAGAGTAGGTAGGTGGCACCAATGACTGCAATAAAATTATAAATATGGTTCAATTCACGAAATTATTTCTTCCGATGTTTCATGGACCGTATCCGCTATAATTAGGGTCACACCGTAAGTTGTTAGTTTGAAATGTGGATTCAGTGGATGTGTTAGTATTTATTCTGTTGTGTCATATTGTGTTTTGGATTTTGTAAAGTGATTTAAATATAACTGATAATTAAAAGCAATTTGGACAGCGGTAAATGGTGGCATGAATATATAAATGTCACTTTTGACTTTTCAGTTTAGTTATTAGGTGGAACTTAATTTAAATCATTTTAAAGCTAGCTGGTTACAACTGGACATTATTGCAAAGTAATCGCCTTTAATTAATTTCAGATTGATATTTCTAAATAGCCCTCATCTTCAGTCACCCCTTTCCAACCTCAAAAATAAGTATGGTGCCAGAATATCAAATCAAGCTAGCAGGTTTGCCTGAACCACATTTTAAGATAACCTAAGCAAATAACACTACGTTGCACAAATATCTGTCAAGATGTAATTCAATGTCCGTCGTGTTATTAGCCAGGGAAGTAGTTGTTTTCTGTCATATGTTTGTCTCATATTTTCCACATGGTGGAAATATTTGTCAATGAGTCAAGAGTCCGATTGCTCCAGTTTTATGATGGTTAGGAAGATGATTCAAAATCGAAAGTCAACTAGACATCTGAAACAAAAAAAATCCTAATTATACATGGCGAAACTATAAAAATATACAGTATCGAGTACTTTTTTAAATGAAATGCCATGTATTTCAGTTCATTTTTTTTTTGAACATTTCAGTGACTTCCATGCACCCCTTCGATATCATCAACATCTTGAAAGTTTTGATTTTTTTGTCAATATATTGCCATTTTCAGACGCATCCAAAAAAACCTTTTGTCACGATTATGAAATTCAAGATGAAATAATTATGATATCTCTAATTCCTAAATCACATTGTTGGAAAATATACGGGTTTTTCCATTTCAAAAACAAGAGAAAACTCCAATCAAAAAGTTCCGAAGTGAAAAATAATTTTTAGCTACACTGTATAGTTTTTGTGGATGAAAATGATTAAGAAATATCACTCATGTCGAACTTTGTTTGAATTCATGCATTAACTCTTCCTGGAGTCTGTACTACCAAGGACTACTTCTTGTTTTTGGGTTTTGGGTGTCATCGTTTATTGGATAACCCTAACGTGTCTGGTCTGGTGGTCATTCCTGGCCAATGGGGGATAGTATTCAATTCCTAATTGCAATTAGCACTGGCAATTGTGTTCTCTTGGAGGAACATTGATGTCAGATGTAATTAAATGTCCGTAGGGGAAAGTAGTTGTTTTCTGCCAGATATTTGCCTAATATTTTCCACTTTGTGGGATAGTGTGGAAAGAAGGGGAATTCGACTTTGTCGAAATTTTTCGTTTCATTTACTTGATACCCTCCGGCACACTTTTCGGGCTTTATTTGAACTCATCCATCTAACAACTTGCATTCTCATTTCCTCTTGAATTTTATAATCGTGAAGACAGTATATTCTCGCTTGCATCAGCAGATGGCATTAATTCGACAACATGAATCATAACTTCCAAGTGGTTGAGAGATGGTGAATAATATAGGAGGTGTGGATGGAGGTCAGTAAAATGATTGAAAATATGTGATAATGAACATAGCATTCCATTAAAAAAAAGGACCTCAACCCTGTGGATCTCTCTCGACTCATCCTGTATATTGGGCAATAATTTCGGATTTCAGAATCTGTTCTGTCTATAGTTCACTTTGGTTTTTGAATCATCTTTCTAGCTATCATAGAACTCCGAGCAATCAGACTCTGACGCGCTGTAATGCCTCACCCTGTAGGCATATTTCAATAGTGGGAGCGTTTTTTAGGTTTATATCCAAACGGACCTCTAGGTCGAATTATATGGATAATCATGTGTTCTGACCACAGTTAATAATTATGAATGTAACATTGATCGTGGAGGATTATTACCAACCGGCTACGAAAATCGATCATTCAGATTCTTACATCTGAAAAGAAAAATTTTCGCGCACCAGGCGATCGTTCACTACGCTAATCCCCGCTTTTGGATCATACATTACCACTATTTTTCATCTGAAAGGTAAAACACTTACTGCCTATAAATGTAACATGATCAATATACTTCTACTTTTTCCATCATGTCCATTCATAAGTTTCTTGCGATCAGAGACGATAAGTTTCGTTTTCAATACCTCATTATCCGAAATTCGCCACAGAATCATGTTTCATCATACATTCCAATACACAGAGTAAGTAGCTCGGAAATTGTGCAGACGCAGACTGTCTCCAAATAATATCCATTTACCCAAGTTCCCCCATGACTTTTTCTTGTAGTCTTCAGAAATCCTCATAATAGAATGACAAAATAAGAACTTAAAACACGACAAATGTAATATGTCATAGGAGATCATGACAAACGTCTTTAATGCACGCCAAAAAAGCAAGCAGAGAAAAATGAGGCGCCATCTGCTTTCAGTGCATCCAGTGGCGACGCGACAATCTGGTTATTTCGAACATAAGGAGAAGGAAAATGAGATCCATCCTGTCATATTCACAAGTGATGTTAACAGCATAATCATGCATTGTTTATATGCTTATATTCGTGAAAATATACATGATATCATACGCGTCTTTCACCTCAACTCCAAACACCCCGGTATCTTTTTGGTGTATTGGAAAAGTAGTTCACATGTTCGAAAGATATACAGGGCGAGTCATAATAAGACCGACAATCTCCGAATCCAGATTTTTTACCTCATTCCGAGGTGAAAAGTTCCTATCAAGGTTTGACCTAAAATGCATCCCCTCTGAGATATAAAGTGTCAAAAGTACGAAAAAATCAAGAATTATAGAAATGTAGGCTGGCGTTAATGGTATAGTTGGTTTGCCATAGTCTTCTTTGGTTGAAATCTCCAAACGTTTCAACTGTAGCTGCGGCAGTCATCTTCAGTGGCATGGTCGAAGTACTCTTCTTGACGTATTAACTGAAACTGAAGCTCTCGTGTCTGGCATGCCATTGGCGGGTTCGCACGTACTTTCGGCGCGATTCGGGTGACATGGCTTCGTTTTGGCGCCTTTCAATGCTGTGTGCCAGATCTTTGGTAGATATGTTCTCTCTTTCTTTCTGTTGAAGTTCTCTTGGTATTTGTGTATTTCTATCGCTTCTAAATGCATTCTTGTTGAGTAATGATTCGACGTTACTAGTCTCTCGGTGTTTTCATAGTAACCTGTAAACTTTCTCTGATTTGAGTGGATCTCTGCTGTCTTTTGCTGATCTGAGATACTTCGATATGTTCTTGGTTGGTTTGAAGACGGTGTTGATTCTCTCCTTCTTCAGGATTTTCCCAATTCGGTTAGTAACACTTTCTATGTATGGCCAATAGACTGTGCCTTGCTGTGCTCTTCACTGTTGTTTCTCTTCTTTTCCCTTGGACGCGTAGGACGGGTTATATCTTTTCTGTCGTAGCCGTTCGTTTGTATCACAGTTATTAGGTGTTTTATTTCTTCGTCGATATACCTTTGTTCACATATTCTCAAAGCTCTGTTCACTAGGGTGTTTATGACGGTGCGTTTCTGTTTTGGATGATGGTTAGATCCATTATGTAGATATCGATCTGTGTGTGTTTTATTCCTGTACACCTTATGGCCTAGTTGATCACCTTCTTTGATAACTATAATACATCAAGAAATGGGATTTTGAGGTTTTCTTCGAATTCCGTGGTAAACTGGATATTTGGAAGAAAACTTTTCAGATGATTTAGGAAGTTCTGAAGTTTCTCTCTTCCGTGGCTCCAAACAACGAACGTGTCATCTACATACCTCAACCAGTGCTTCGGTTGTTTTTCTGAAGTTTGAATAGCTCTTTCTTCAAATTTTTCCAAGTAGAAATTAGCCACTACTGGGCTCAGTGGAGTCGCCATGGGCAGTCCAGTGTAATTTCATGCTCCTTACCCCAAGGAAGAGACGAAAATTTCCGGAAATTTTATTAGTTGCTACGGTAACGATAAACAGTACAGGCCTTCAATTGGTCGAAAATGTTGGGTGTGGAATTTTCTAATAAAAATGTTTTATTTGAAATGATTTTTTCAGAAGCATCAATCTCAAATTCGATTATATCATAAAAATTCTCAATGGATCGCGTTTTCGTGAAATAATAATTTTATTCAAATTGAAAGGATCCGTTCGCTACAACTCAGATCTGTATAATTTTTAAGAAATATTATCAAAAATCAAATCGATGCATAATACCCTGAACAGCAAAAGCCGCATTTTTGACACCCTTTTTTTCTAAAGCTGGTCATAAGATTAATCTGTAAATTGGAATGTATAATAAACGTTTCTTAAATAAAGTTGGCATCCTCATGAGCTCGAGGTTTTCTTGATTAATAATCATTCTATTCCAATCCTATTTATCCTTCTTATCTGAGTAGTTATTTGTACTCATTATCACTTTGGAATTTGTGCAAACTATACAAAAAACTATTCGATTTTCAAAAACTCTCTTTTATAATCTCACATGTTTCGCTAACACATTAGATTTTATCATAAGATCATAAGATTATTTTCTATCATGGACCTTTTTATTTAGGATGGCAGCAAGAGGTGAAGTATCTAGGACTAACCCTAGACTCAAAACTGCTCTGGAACAGACACGTAGAAAAGATCGCTAACAAGGCAAAATCATCACTGATGGTGTGCAGGAACATTGCAGGAAAAACGTGGGGCTGTAACCCATCAATACTGCGATGGATGTACACCATGATAGTGAGACCTATGATCACCTACGGAGCAGTAGTGTGGCACGGTAGAACCGAACTCGCCACAACAAAGAAAATCCTGAAGAAAGTACAAAGACTAGCATGTCTTTGCATAACAGGAGCAATGAGGTCAACTCCAACAGCAGCAATGGAGGTCATTCTGGACCTCACTCCTCTCCATCTCACGGTGAGGAGAACTGCTTGGGGAGCAAACCTGAGGTTGGCCAAAGTCGGACTTAAAGGGACAGCACACAGTGTAAGGGGCTCAACCCCCACCAGAAGTGCACACCTTTCCGATCTCCCAACTGACGAAATTACCAGGAAATTTAGTTTCGAGAATTTTTTTCGAACGGAACTCAATACCAAGAAACAATGTAGCACAGAATCCATTCGAGCACTGGGTAAGAATACCATTACATGGTACACGGACGGGTCTAAAACTCCCGACGGAACTGGAGCAGGAGTATTTGGACCTCGTACCAAGTACTCCGAACCCATGGGACACTTCCCCAGCATTTTTCAAGCGGAAATTCACGCCATAGAAAGATGCATTCAGTTCAACCTCGATAGGAAATACCGGAACAAGGAAATTGCAATCTTCTCCGATAGTCAAGCAGCCATCAAAGCGTTGGGCTCATATAACATCAACTCGAAGATGGTCTTGGAATGCCTAGAAAAACTCAATGATCTAGGCAGGAACAATAAGGTGATCCTCCTCTGGGTGCCTGGGCACGTCGGAGTAGAGGGAAATGAACAAGCAGACACCCTGGCACGAAAAGGAGCATCAACGCCACTGATCGGGCCAGAACCATTCTGCGGACTTGGAAAATCTTACTTCCAAGAAGAACTCAATAAAACTGAAGAAGCAATGAGAGCAACATACTGGCAAAGACTTCCAGGGCTAAGGCAGGCCAAAGATCTCCTCGGCAATTTCAACCGAGCAAGATCGAAAACACTGATTAACCTCAGCAAAACTAGTCTAAAGACAATCACAGGATTTCTAACGGGGCATTGCAGACTCAAAGAACACCTAAGGAAGCTAGGCTTAGAGGAGGACAACACCTGCAGATTCTGTGGGGAATATCCTGAAACACCTCACCACATATTGATGGAGTGTTATGCTGTACACCACAAAAGATTAAATATACTGGGATCACACCAGCTGACTGTGGAAGAAATACCACAAATGGACCCCCTCAAAATCCTAAAATTCCTGAAGGAACTGAGGCTTGAGGGGATGCTGTAAACGAGAACACCTTGATATAGCAGAAGAAGATGGGGCACAATAGATCTAACTAGGTCGCAGCGCATCAGTCACCATCCATACCAACCAAAACCAAAACCAAAATCATGGACCTAAACTATTTAATCTTCTACCAACCAACATAAGAAATATTTCCAATCTCAAGAAATTCAAAAAATCAATCAAAACATTCATTATGCTCAATACTGAACTTATTCAGTTGAAAATTATTGAGAAATTGTTTCTATTGGGTATTCCGGCTGATATGTAGGAACTCATATCTTCTGTTGAGTATCGTGAGTATGTGTGTATTCTGTATTTTGTAAGTGGACGGTATGATATAATATTACATTATTAGAATATATTATCTAAAGTTTATTAATCATTTATTTATTAATCATTTATTATTCAACCTTACATTTATTTATGTTCTATATAATATAATGAACTACTATCGTTGATTCATACTGTCATGTGTATATACTCTGAGTGGAGATTGGAAAGCACAACACAAGTAACTACTTAGGTGCATCCATTCTCACACAAAGAGTAATAATAATAAGCATATTATGTATAACTAAAGATGAGAATAAACAAACCTCAAACCTGCTCTGAATTAATTTTATACCTACCTACTTGTTTTGGTTTTAATGACATAATATGTTCAAGGAAGTTAATAACTAATGACTTCATTATAGTAATATTAAAATATTTACTACCAAAATGTAAAAATATCAGTAGTTCGTACGACGAACGTTGGGCAACAATCGATTTTTATGGTCTCGAGAATCGTTCACGAGCAATGTGCTCTCTCAACCTACTTTACTAACTCTTCTAGTTTGATCCACATACTTCTCGAAGTCCTCACAGCTAATTTTTTATGGATGAATTGGTCTTGTTGGGATTTGTTTCTGTTTTCGATAGACTTATCACGTCTTTCTAAAAGATTTGTTGTGTAGCCATTATGCAAAAGGACTAGTTCACTACTTCGAAGGGTTCGGGGCGTCTGATGTGGTCGTCAGTTAGTGTGGATTTATGCAGCACCAATTAACATGAACAATTATCAATTAACAATCATCAAATATAAGTTGAACTCCCTATTTTACAATGACTGCATTTATGCAGACAATTAACAATTATCAATCATCAATTAACAATTACGAAGTTGGCCAACTTTCTTAATTTAATTGTACAGGATTTCCTTCTAGTGCGCATCTAGTACGCAGATGATCGCGGAGTTTTTTCAAAAGAAGTTGGTCCCACTTGCACCAGCAAAACTTCAAAAAGTTTTGGGGTCATTCGAGTACATTGGAAAAATCTCTCATGATCATGCAGAACCATAAATTTAAGTAGGTTCTGAAACATCGCCATTTGATTTCTTTGCCTATCAATAGGCTTGACAGCCCATCTTCTTTTCCTCCCTTTTTTCAATAGGCTTGACAGCCCATCTTCTTTTCCTCCCTTTTTTCAATACGGAAAAACTTGCTGTTAACATCATTAACAATAAATAAAAATATTCAGCTGCACATTATGAAAATCAAAAAATAATTTAAGGTTATTTTAAATGGGGATCTCGGACTTGTGTGCATGCTTGCTATTTTCTCCTAATTCATAATTATTTCTGCATAAATCATGGCATTTTTACTAATTGTCAATTGATAATAATTGTTAATTGGAATTGATAATTGTCTGCTGTTAATCGGTGCTTCATAAATCCACAAATATTGAAAATTATAATAAAAATCTAACATCTAATCGATTTCATAAAAGAAAAAAAAGTGGTTTAAATGGGATTCGAACCCTCACCCCCATTAACCAAACTCTGACTAACTAACTAACTAACTAACTGCCTTACGTGATTATTGGCCCTCGGGCTCTCCGAGCCCTCAGGCAATAAACATCACGTGCAGGATTAAAACATTCATTTTAGTCCCTTGCTATATAATATACTATTTACAATCGGTCTACTTCCTTGATCGGTAGTTCATAAAATGGGCATATTTCCATGTGGTCGTGGAATAAGGATATTTTCCTCATTTTCAGAAACCTGTGGTAGAAGTCCATGATATCTCGAAGTGGAGTGGTGTGGGATTTACAAAGAATAAAAACTCGAAGTCATCTCCACAATTTAATATAAACGACGATTAAATGGGAAGGCAAATAACCATCGATCAGTTAGGTGTTCACAAAAAAGTACATGTTTCGATGCTATATAGGTTCATCATCAGCTTTAGTAAATTCTACAATAAAAGAAAGGAGAATGTAACTCCAGGTACAAAAACACATTGTGATCATACTTACATGGAGAGGAAAAAACTTGTTATATCAAACACAACAATATGTTGAGTTGAGGCCATTCATAAGAATTTAACTATTAATGACTAATATTAATAAAGACATGTTTCATTAAATGTTGTTTTAAATTTAAAGTGAAAGCTTAAAGCCTTCAGCCAAAAATCAAAGTGAATCCACCAGCAGCACCTGGTGCGGAGGCAGACACAGAAAGGAAAGAAAGAATCTTTAATATTTCGTATGTCACTGTCTACAATGTCAAAAATGTCAAAAGGTATGTGTGACATGGAACAACACCATACGAACTCTCAGCGCAGAGCACTGTGGAAAGAACATCTGACAAACTCACTCTGAGTAACCAATGCTCGGGGCAGAGAGCACGCAAGCTGTCAATCCATGGTCACTTCTTTCTCAATTAATTAATGAGTGTGAGCAGGGTAACAATCTACAAAACCTGTCGAGCGAACTATTTAGTAGAAGATCAAGGCAAGTGATATTAAAGAAAATTAATGGAATTAAAAAACTTTTTGCAATCGAATTGTACTTGTTCATTGAGAGAAACAATATTAGGATTGTTTATGGCAGAATTGATTTCAAAAATTTCAAGAAAGTTGAGTAAAGAGCCTTTTTGGCAAACATGTAGAATATCTAAGTTTGAATTAATGTCGAAGAAATGATCATTATTAAGAATATGGTTAGCAAAAGAACTTTTTGTATTATATTCAGTTATGTGTGGGTTCCTAGAACTCTCAATTAGTTTAACATGTTCCAAAACTCTAGTTTTAATTTTCCTGCCACTCTGTCCAACATATTGAGCTGGGCACCCCGGCTGTGAGCAAGAAATTTTATAGACACCTGATTTATGAAAAAGAGGTACTTACTTTGTCTTTAGTATTAATTAACAATTTGGAAATAGGATTCGTAGTATAAAACGAGAATTGATATCATTACTGAAACGTCTGAAAATAATAGAAATGTCAAGTGAAACTTTGCCTAGATAAGGGACAGAGCAATATTTATTTGAATTTTTGATAGGAATTAAACTGCGATTAAGAGATTTGGTTAAGTGTTTGTTATAGATTCTGTTAATTATGTAAGAGGGGAAGCCATTATTCTGGCCTATTTGTTTAATAATATTCCATTCATTGTTGAAATTTTCTGAAGGGAGAGGTATATAGAGGTATACAGTGACATACGAAATATTACAGATTCTTTCTTTCCTTTCTGTGTCTGCCTCCGCACCAGGTGCTGCTGGTGGATTCACTTTGATTTTTGGCTGAAGGCTTTAAGCCTTCACTTTAAATTTAAAACAATATTTAATGAAACATGTCTTTATTAATATTAGACATTAATAGTTAAATTCTTATGAATGGCCTCACCATATTGTTGTGTTTGATATAACAAGTTTTTTCCTCTCCATGTAAGTATGATCACAATGTGTTTTTGTACCTGGAGTTACATTCTCCTTTCTTTTATTGTAGAATTTTTTAAAGCTGATGATGAACCTATATAGGTTCGAAAAATGTACTTTTTTGTGAACACCTAACTGATCGATGGTTATTTGCCTTCCCATTTAATCGTCGTTTATATTAAATTGTGGAGATGACTTCGAGTTTTTATTCTTTGTAAATCATTTTTAGAGTTTTGATGAATATAAATTAACTCTAGAAGTTGAATAAAATTGTTACATATTGAAGAACATAAGGCCACGCCACCACTGTAAGCAATGCTTGTGCCGCCAATTGCAATTAATATGGTGGTGAGAGTGCTATATTCATTTGGAACTCGATACGGCGTCAGAAGATTACATTACAGATTGTGCAAAATTGTGAGTGTGATCATAATACACTTATCGTTCATCGTTCTATTTTCCTTTATTTTCAGTTGCTCCTGAAAAATTAATGATTCAGTGGGTTTTTTAAATTTTTAATAATGTTCTGGATGAGTAATACGCTGGTGTTTGGAAATACATTTTTGTTTGGAATATTCTCTTATAATATGCTATAGTTTCCTCGCATTCTTCGCAGGTTTGGAAATTGTCGTGAGTCGTTTTTGAGACAGGAACATTATATAAACTTGGAACAGAAAGAAAAAGTAGGTGTGTGAATATTTTCTGAAAATTTGTAGTTTGTAAGTTTCTTTGCAAAAATATTTTTGGGCGAGATGGATTGCAACGATTAACTAGGTATTCAATAACAGCAATTATAACAAATATATTTTTTTTGACAACATTTTTTTGAAAAATAGTTTTTAATATTTTCTGAGAGTAAAAACATAAATATAATAACTTCATTCACTAGTAGGAGTAATTTAGGGAATATACTATTCAATGCAAAACCCAAAAAGTATAAATGGAAAAAATCAGGTATATATAGACTGGAATGTGGTGATTGTACAGCAGCTTATTCAGGACAAACGGGAAGAAATTTTGAAATAAGGTACCGTGAACATGTGTTATCAGATAAAAAATTAGCTATATATAGACATTTGCAAGAAACGAATCATACAATAAATAGAAATAACATGAAAATCCTTCATACGTGCAATAAAGGAAGAGAAATGAACTTGTTGGAAGCCTTGGAAATAAATAAATTGAATAAAAACCCAATTTTGATACCCTCAATGACCAGTTAGAATTATGTAGCTCTCCACTTCTGAATTTGTGACTTTTGATAACAAAGTTGGACCCACCGATTGTATGAACCCCTATTGGATAAATTAGATTGACTCATCAGGTAGATTCCAGGTATTTTCCAACTTGCTTTGAAACATCAGTTAGGTAATCAAACCCAACCTTTCTTTAATTACTTTCTTATGTATATATATATATATATATATATATATATATATATATATATATATTCACGAACTTGATGTAATCTGTTGTTACTTGAAAATGGTGTAACAGCCGAAACCGGTCGTAATAGAGTAGTAAAGTGTTAGTGGAAACTGGACAAAAGTTATATTTTTTCTTCCTTTTCTTATTTGGATCTCATTTATTATAAAACATACGTGGTCGAAAAAATATGGGCAATTGCGTATTTTCATGCTGAACATTATCTTAATAATTAATTTGCGAATATGGTGAGACTTTTTTTCTATACTTTGGTTGAAATGTCAGGCGAATACGACGGAATTTTGAACCGTGAGAACCGATTATTCTACTTCAATAAACTTCCGCTTGAAAACAATTCCAAAGTTATAAACAATTCGGTAAAAAAGAAGGGTTTGGTTTTTAGCAAATATCTCAAAAAATTATTGAGATTTTTGAAATATAAATAATGAAATATAAATATATAAAGATTCAAGAAAAAGAGAAAAAGTCCTACACTTCGGAACTGCAGGACCAATATTTATAATTTTCCCAGTGGGCCGAAAACGGAAATTCTCGCTTGAACAAACCAAGCCCACTTCGGGCACTTTTACAATAATTTTTTTTAAACATATCAAATATGAAAATTATAATATTAGGAAATGAAAAACTCAGTCACTTACTGGATAGATGAATAAACAATAATCAACCGGCAACATTTTTTATCGCGTTGTTTCAATTAGTTATGCAATAGGTAATCAACAATTTTTTTCTACTTGAATGTGAACATTGCAAGTGGGATAACTGTTTAACTGTAAATCTGAGATTTCTTAACACGCTTTTATTAGCTTCAATTGTATCTATGTAAAGGAAACTTACAAGATGGCGGACGATATTAGTCATTATGGTCTGATTCGAGTCAAAATTAATGTGTGAGGGTTTTCGGGGTCAGAGATTATGAATTTTTTGGCAAAATTAATAAATTCAAGATGGCGGCCCAAGATGGTGGATGAGTTTTGTGATTACGGTCAGATTCGATTCAAATTGGAGATTTCGATTTTTTTGTTATAAAAAAATAAAAGTTTAAAAAACTAAAGAACACACTACTTCCGGCATGGACTAAAAAGTGAAAAAAATAACAATTCAATTACTCAAATGTAAAAAAAGCGTGGGGTGCTTGACAAAGTCCTCTTGAGCTCTTGGATGCTCAGTACCTATTGTTAAATTAAACTGAAAAATATGAGATTATAGATCAAAAGCACCCACGCTTTTTTACATTTGAGTAATTCAATTGTTATTTTTTACTTTTTAGCCCATGTCGGAAGTAAAGCGTGTTCTTTAGGTTTTTTGAACAATTATTTTTCCTTCCATGGAGCTATTCCTGAAAGACTTCACAATAGATCCCATTTGAAAAAATAAAAAAAAATTATGAACAATTTACGTAGTTGAAAAATTAGAAACTTAAATTTATCTTTGGATTTTTTTTTTAATATTGTCAATGATCCGTTTATTTATTATCGAAAGCTGCATGAAAATGATTTTTTTAAATTTTTTTCTCCTTTTGTTTAAAACATTTGTCATAAACAAATGCATTGTTAGAAATTTTATTGAATTTTTTTTTAGAATCCTAATCTTTGATGCAAATAATATTAAAAAAAAAATCGTTCCTTAAAAAAAAATTATGTTGCTTAAAAACACATTAGTTTTAATAAAGAAACCATTTTTCTTCGTCATAATTCATCTTGCTTTTTGATATGGTAAAAGAATTTATTTGTTTATAACAAATTGTTTCTTGAATGAACAATGAACATTTAAAAATTAATTGAAACGAATTTTTTTTGTTATACAGAAATCAAGATAAATTATGAATAAAATACAAATATGTTCCTTAATAATAATTATATGTTTAAAAAATATTGTAAATTAACAAATGTGTCATCTCATAAACAATGCATTTGTTTATAACAATATTTTAAACAATAGGAGATCAAAATTGTAAAAAAAAAACATTTTCATGCAGTTTTCGAAAATAAAAAAACGGATCATCAACAATAGAAAAAATATTAGCTCCATAGAAGGAAGAAAAACTCAAATTTATAGTTGAAAATAATCATACTTGCACTGTGCACTTTATTCAGGTAGAAACAATTTTTAATTAACTATTGCATAACTAATTGAATAATCGCAAGTAAAGTAAATTTTTTATTGATCTATCCAGTAAGTGCATACATTTTTTCATCTCTTAACTTTCATATTTGATATATTTAAATAGATTTTATACTACTGAAAAAGGTTGACAAAAAAAACAGACTAGACTATCTAGTTTCAATTACGAATCGGTGCAGCGAAAATCGCCCAGTTTGAAATTGGCGAATAACACAGTATAAATAACATCAAGTCTCCTGTATATATCGGAAAATATACCCGACGACCCCGACGTAATAAACATAGGTTTGCCGGCTGTGGAAGACGTTAGTCAAATATTTGAACTCCGCTGAACTTTGCAAATCTCCGTACCCAAGAAGTACCTACAAGTTTCTCATAATCGGATTGGATTATTGAGATGATACATCACAGAGAGCAATTACTCTAATAACAGGAGTTTGAATAGAAGCAGGCGCCTGTCCCTGTAGTCTTCAGCACCTGTGAGAGCATGCGGGTGAAAATGATGGCCCGAGGCCGGTGATTTATTAGCGAAATTTTCATGTTTATGACTTCATTTATTTATGCAGTTAGTTGTAGTTACCGCTGATTCGTTTAGTAGTCCTGAAGAGTAAACTAAAGTGTGTTCAGCCCTTGAAATATCTGTTTATACAGTGTGTCCATAAAATAACCCCCCTCCCTGTTAACTTTTGAACGGATTGGAATTTTCGGATGAAATATTTTTTGGTGGTATGGCAGTTCATAAGCTACTTTTTGACAAAAAAAATGTCTTTTCAATTGGCATAGGAGGTCGAGTGATACCTCATTCGAAACGTCTTACAATTCTCTATACGTTCTCTATAAATATGCATTCAACACAAGATGGAGGTACATAATGTAAGAATTCTCTTATAGAGTCCCAACCCTGTTAACTTTTGAACGGATTGGTAGTTCATAAGCCACTCTTTGACAACAGAAATTTTTTTTTTTCAAAATGACGTCGGTCCGCCATTTTGATTTTTTTGATGGCTATACATCGTTTGCATTGTATTTCAATTCTCTACATGACAACAAAATTTTAAACAAAAAATTCATCCAAAACAAAATGTTGGAGCTCTGCAGTTCTAAAAAAATTGTCAAATCTTCTGAGGTACCTTTCTACAATAGTTTTCTGTAATTGATTCATTATCAACAAACAGAGATAATAAAGTAAAATGAATAATATTAATATCGACACGGGTAATAAGGTGAAAAAACATCCCTTAATTAAAAGGAATTCCTCAAATTAGAACAATCCATCAATTAGTCATTATGAGATGGTACCTGTGTAAATGTATGAATGAGAAATTTTCTTATCACAACTCGTACTTATAAAGAATTAAAGTACAATTCAAATGATGTATCACTCGACCCCCAAAGCCATTTCAAAGAAAAAAATCAAAATTAAGGACCGACGCCATTTTGAAAAAATGGACAATTTTTTGTTGTCAATAAGTAGATTATGAACTACCATTCAACCAAAAAAAAAATTCAAAACAGGATTCCAATCTGTTCAAAAGTTAACAGGGGTGGGGTTACTCTAAGAGAGTTCTTACATTATGTACCGCCATTTTGTTTTGGATGGAATTTTTGTTTAAAATTTTGGGGACGTATGGAGAATTGTAAGACCTTTCGAATGAGGTATCACTCGACCCCCCATGCCATAAAAAAATTTTTCGTCGTCAAAAAGTAGCTTATGAACCGCCATTCCACCAAAAAAAATTTCACACTACCTAATTTTATTTTTTAATGTCAAGTTAAGCATTTTTTATTTATTTTATTTTAGAACAATTTTTTTTACATTTGTAGAAAAATTTTGTTTGCATCTCGAGCGCGAAATACTTTGGTGATCTTGACTATTTTTTTTACTCGGCTGCGCCTCGTCAAAAAAATTCAGTTGTCGATCACCAAAGTTTCGCGCACTGAATACAAAAATAACAATTTGCAATTGAGTAAATATAAAATGAATCTTAAACACGCTGGAGTTTCATTTCAACACCGAAGCAGTATTTTCACCACCTCGACAAGTGTTTAAGTGGATAAAAGTGGAATATTATGTATTCTGAAAAGAAACTCTGGCACTTACTGGTGTATTCCTAATGCACATCACTGTGGACAACACCAACGTTCTGGACTAACGTAGGTATAGAGAAATATCGAATGTAACTTCATTAATTTGAACCCTACTGAGAATTTGAATCTCAAAAATTTCAAATGTATGTCTGTTCAGACAATTGTTAACCATGATTAGGTCAATTTTTATTGGATTCTCTTTAAAAATTATTGAGTATCACCCTGATGATGGCATATATTATGGCAGAAAGCGCATTACAATTGTGATAAATTCACCACACGAAATGACTCTTCAAGTCTCTAGCTCATGAGGAAGTTAATTTTAAATTGATTGGTAATATACAGTCTGTCCATGAAGTAACCCCCCCCCCTGTTAACTCTTGAACGGAAAAGTACTTTTCTTTGATATTTTTATTAGTTAAGTGGTAGTTCATAAGCTACTTTTTGACAATGATAAAAAAATTATCTTTCAGATTTGTTTTAATGGCATGGGGGTCGAGTTATACCTCAATCTTCGAATCGCCTTTCAATCATCTATATGACAGAAAAATTTCAAACAAAAATATCAGTCCAAAACAAAATGGCGGTACATTTTTTCAGTGGCGGTACATTATTTCAGAACTCTCACAAGAGGGTCCTTCCGAATAAGTTTTAAATATGAACGTGAGTTATATACACTAGTGTGTTATTTGATAGTTTGTTATTTGCTAGTTTATGTGAGTTATAAACCATAACTCACTAGTGAGTTATGGATTATAACACACTAGTGTGTTATTTGATACTTTACTTATCTAAAATAATGACAGTCATACCTGTCATGTGTTGGATAAAATATGTTCTCGTCTGCAAGAGCTTCTTGTCACTCAAAATGGCAGATGGGTGCCATATTAGAAAAAAAATCAAATAAGTAGTAAGTAGTGTAATACCTCGTTTTATTGAATCTCAGCAAATCTCAGAAATCATGTCCCATATGCAATTCTGAGGAACAGATTTGAAGATATCAAAAAATATGTATTCATTTCAATTGAGCTCGTTTGAAGCCATTTATTCAAAGAAATCGCGTATAAAAGTTCTAACATAATGTGCCGCCATTTTTTTTGAATATTTTTTTCTGAAATTTTGCAGTCGTATGGAAAATCAAAAGACAATTCGAATGAGGTATTACTCGACCTATGGCCACCATTTTGAAGGGTAGGCAGTTTTTATTACTGTCAAAGAGTAGCTTATACTCTACAACTCCACCAAAAAAAAATTCAAAATAAAATTCCGCTCCGTTCAAAAGTTAACAGGGTGGGGTTATTTTATGGACACACTGTATGTACCGAACAGAAACACGAACAGATTGGCGAAAAAGCGAGTTAATATATACATAGTAATAAAGAATACTTATTTTCCAACTTCAACTCTCTGAATCTCGAAAATTACTGATAGGATTGAGATGTGTTGATGGTATTTTTGTTCGGGAGGTTGAACATTGAAATCATGATGTAATCGGTTGAAGACATGTACCGAATTTAATGTGCATCGGTTTTTTTTCTCCGAGAAGGAACGTTTCAATCTAATAATACCGGTGGATAAAACCTGTGATACAAAATCAGTCATTATTCTGATCTCGTTCAATCAAACCATGCACTAATTGAGTTAGATGTGAAACATTAAAATAGCCATGAATATTTAACTGAGATTAAAACGAGTTAATTAGGAATCACGGAAATATAATATACCAATCTTGAGAAGAAACATTGGGTAATTAGCAGTTAAATATGCAAAGTATCTAAAGGCATTTGGTATTATTTCAGGGTAATCAAGTTCATTTCAAGCTTCTTTGTCGGTTATCGAATTGGGATGTAATAATTATAATAGAACAGCTTTTCAATCAACACAGTAGAAGAGATATATAGTCGAATGTTCTCGTCAGTAATTGAGTTAATTTCAAATACTTTTTTCGTCCCGGTTCAGTTTCGAACAAGAACTCTACATCCGAATCGTTCATTGCCTTGGAGTTCTAATCATACACTGTTTTAGGTTATAGAATATTTTCGATGCGAAGAGCCTATACAGGGTTTTGCAACTGCGCTTCGGTCGGTGGTCCATAGCTTCAAAACGACTAAACTTGATTTTTTTATCGAATGTTATTATGATTCCTTCTTGGGAGAGTATTTTTGGAAAATATTCTGAAGGATGACCCAGAAAAGAGCACCAAACCAAAGTTATATATATATTTCATCATTTCGTTGAATACAGATTACTTGGACCATTCGAAAACTATAGGGTGATGTATGTTTGTTTATCAACGTTAGTTCCAGAGATATATTGATATTACTTCAAAGAACATGAGTTATTCAACATTCTGTAACTCCGCGTCGAAAATTGATTCTAAAAACTGGTGGGAGACCAAATGACTCCAATATGGTATAGTTTCTGTTACATGACACACAGTTGAAATTTCATTACTTTTTGTGTACCGGATAGATCGAAACACAAATTAATAATTTTGAGGGAAATTACTTGAATTATAAAACCATAGAAGAATAGGAAATTTTTCCAGTAATTACGCCTGAAGTTATTATTGAAAAGGAAACTGTGTGGCCTTTCCATTACTGCACATGAGCTTATTCAATATTCTATAGCCGTGAATAAAATTCAAACCAACTCATATTCATAATTTAAACTCAATAATACATTATTCATCGTTAGTAAGGGTAGAGAAATAATATGTTATTTAATTTTTTTTTCAATCTTCGAACCGAAAGTGGTGAATTTTCAGTATAAGTGTCAAGTACTATAGCGACATCCCGAATTTGAAATCTGTATCTTCGAAACTATGGAAAAATTGGGGGGCGTACTTCACCTCGTGGTCACCCGGTATAGGTGGTCTCATATTTGAGTTGGATGGATTCCAAGTTTCAACTAGAGAGCAATTGCAAAGTTGTTCTTGTAGAATGGTTGACTGTAAAAATGAAGTTTCAATTTCATTACATATTGTTAATAATTCTTCTAAAAATTTTATATGTATTAGAATTGTTATCCATCTGATTTTTGATACAAAATAATCATTGGGTTCTTAGTGGAAATTGGTGTCTAAGAAACACATGTCTAAAAAATGTTGCTATTTGAAAAACACTTTTTTGAAAATTGTCTATGAGATCAGTTGATGTGTGTCCAAGGTAGGTACTCTGAATACAAAAATGAAAAAGAAAAAGTGCTTTTCATTTCTTTTTCAGAACTGTAATCCTACTCAGAATCACCCCCACAGTCTAAAAAATTTAATATATACATGATATATATGATGATTACCATTCTGAATTAATCAGTATATTGCAAAATTTTCAAAATATTTAATTCAATACCCCGTTTTCACTTTCACGTTTTAATCCCCCACCCTTGAATTTGTGGAAACCATGACTTGTCTTGAGGATACTGTATTTATAATTTCGATTTTCTATCTGATTCCAATTATACTTAGATAATTTCATCCCACTCAAAATTTATGACAAGCGAGACTTCGCTATATACCGTTATTCATATGATCATCTTATTGAATAATCCTTGACCTTGTTTTCCGGAGCAAAATATTTGAACATTTCTATTTTTGTGATTCACTTGCAATATGCAATACTTCATTCGAGCAAGGACTTTGATTCATTTTTTATAATGCTCGTGTTAGCTATAAATTCAAGTGCACCACAGAATCTACTAATGGAATGTCAATTTGGTATTTCTTTCGATTGCGGTGCTAATCAACTGGGTAATTGAAGTGAATCCTGTCACTAAACTATTTAATCGGGATATTAATGGAAAGAGGTTAAATTATAGACTTCAATCCAAATAATAACTGCACAATCTACGTCGAGCCTGTTGACTGGATGCAATAGAAACCCATGCTTTCACATGCAGGGCCTGCACAACATTTGGGATGTTGAAAAAGAAAGACTTCTGATGTGACTGTGTTCTACCAATGACAAACACAATCACGAAACTATACAGATTACGAATAGAATAGCTTGAATCAAATGTGATCTGTGCTCAGAAGAACATTGTGCTGAACAAAGTTTGGATGTTAGCGAGAGTAGTCTTCATCTACAAAATGGAAAGAGGATACTACACAGTTATCAAAGTCTTTGCGACCCATCAGCCTAACACCGTTTCCACTCAAAATGCTGGAAAAGGGCGGGGGATAGATTCCTGCTGGGAGGCGATATCTTTCGCGCATACAGAAGAGAAAGTTTTACGGAATCTTCCCCCGACACAGCAGTGCGAAGGATTAAAACGATAGTAAGTCCTGGAAGGTAACGCTAGGAGTGTTTTTTATGTGGGAGAAGCTTTTGACAAGGGGAAAACAGCGACCATACAGGCAGCAGTAACTACCAGAGGCACACCTCACTCGGTGGTTAGCAGGATTGTATCGTCGCTTACGCTGAGGGGGCTTGGAGTTTCTCGAGGAGATATCAGATTGGCAGACGAGATGGAGGAGGGCTGCCCTCAGGGAGACTGTCTCTATACCCATATCTGGTACCTAGTCAGGGATGAAGTCCTGGGTAAACTTACAACAGATGGAGGTTTTGATTCACAAGCATACGAGGGCGATGGTTTCGGCAAAATGATTGGAAGATGGTGCGCTGAAGCAGGATTTTCTCTAAATCCGGCAGGAATAGAGATGATCCTTTTCACCGAACGGAGAAAAGTTGGAGTTGATCCAACAGGTCGCATTTTGACAGGGTTGTACAAAAGTCCTATGGCAACTGGGGAGAATTTTGGAAAAAGTTGGGTAACCAACCGCTGGCTATACACAGCAGTCGTGAGACCAAAAATCCAACACGGGTTAGCTGTGTGATAGCCAGGTGCACAGAGTAGCACGATTGGCAGAAAGCTAAGCAATGTCCAAAAACTGGCCTACTTGTCAGACACAGATACAATGGGAACGACTCCAACCGCTGTGTTAGAGATAATGTTGAGGCTACAACCGCTTCCAGTTTGGATCAAAAAGGAGGCAATGGAGGCCTATTTGAGACCTATTTGAGAATGCGGTACTCGGAAGTCTGGGTTAACGAAGGAGCGATGACAGGTCATGCAGAAATCGGAAAGTGTGTAGAGCAAGAGATTCCCATTTCCTCAGAGTGGAAAATGCACCGATCCAGTGCAATGGAGTATGAAGCTTTGAGGAAATATATATAATTTCGACAAAGTCGAATTCCCCTTCTCTCCACACTATCCCACAAAGTGGAAAATTTGAGGCAAATATCTGTCAGAAAACAACTTTCCAAGCTGAAGTGGTTGCCTTTTCAACCGTGGCTATCGAGAACATGATCTGCTCGGATATTATAGTCGAATTCAAGCAGAAAGGACTTGTTTCCAGTGTCTCCTGAGTATGAGCTTTAAAGTGTACTAACTAAGCACTTGAAATTTATATCACTGAAACCAGAAAAAAGGCAGTGTATAGTGAGTAAATATAATAATAATTTTTATAAGTTTAACAATAAGCAAGAACATGCAATAATCCGAAACAAAAGAAACGAATCGTATCTATTGAAAGCCTCCATAAAAAAGATACATCTGAGTCCGACAGTCGCTATCGCGAAGAATAATAATACAGGGCTTGGTTCAGGAATATCAATCAACCAAAGAATATAGAACTACTCATTAAATTGTAATCACTTACAAACAAAAACTCGATAGAAATAAAAGAGGAGATGAAAACAACGAACGACATCTGAAACAGAAAACTGCAGACACTGGAACAAAAATTTACCAAGGTAGAGAAAAAAATAACTCGTACTGAACGTGAAAACTAAAAGAAGATCATTGTTATTTTTGGATACATAACACATATAGATAACATACAATTATACAGAAAATTAGTGAAAACTCTTGGATGGACGTTTACTCGAATCCCAATATCGAATCTGCTGAAACTTTGAGAGGCTGAAATTTGAAATCTTTGGAACTGAAAAACTCCAGCAAGAGGAACCCATCGATTTGGTCTCGAAGGTCTGGAGTGATTAGTAGTGGGAGATGGCAAAAAGGCCAATGGGAAACTACTTGCTTGACTGCGATGGCGGCCTCACCCCGTTCACTATTACTACAAGTAATCGGAACTGGGACATTTTCCGAGATATTTCTCAATTATTATCAATGAATTCTCAGTTATGATCAATTGAAAATATCCCTAACAATTCCAGACCTACTGTATCTATTTTTGCACCACCACTGCTCGGAAAGTCGGACAGTCTGAAATACAGATAGATACTTCGTTTGGATTAGCAGTGGATCGAAAGATATAATGAATGCAATATCATTAACAAGAATATTTTTGATTCACCAAATAAATAACGATAATTTAAATACCAAACTCAATTTTGGCGTATTTGAACATCGAATTTCATACTGATGCAGGGTTGGACTGATTCACTCTCTCAACTTTTCCCAACTCACATCACTAAGTTAAACTGATTTCTTTTGAAATGAAGTTGGTGCTAGCTGTAACTACCGTATATAAGTTATTACTTGCTTCTCCAGTTGTGTTCCTTGCTCTAATGACTTTCTCTCATACCGATTTCCCCATGTGGTGGTTGATGGAGTTCCATCCACACTCTACCCATAAACGATGGTTCCGTATGGATCCCTTCTAGCACTACCACGGTTTCTTCTTCAAATCAATGATTTGTCGGGTGCAGAGCTATGCGGGTGATTTTACCCCTCATACTGCTTTCTCTTCCAAGCTACAATATCAGCCAGTAAATGCAGAATTTTAACTGGGGAGAACCGTGAAAGAAATAAATACGGACATAGCGAATATTCTACCATGAGGATCCAACAACTTGGTAGAAATCATTGCAAATAAAGCCCAAGCAAGTATTTTCTCTAGAAAGGCCAATCTTACAGTGGCCAGTAAAGAGTATCCATATCAATGAAATCTCCCACTTCAATGCTCGGTATTGCCATCAGCAGAATCCTTTCATGGAAAAACCATGTGAGGTCCATTGACAAAAGTGCATCTCAAAACTTAATTTCCTGTTTCTGTTCCTTCTAGCCAAGATGTATTTCAACTAATTATGATTTATAAGGCACAATACCGTTCTCATACATGGGGTGCAGCACCTGAGCATACATTGAAACTATAATATTCTGTCGAAAATGAGTCATTCGCCTCGTCGGTGATACTTCGCTCACTAGCTCGCTCACTGCTTTGGAACACCGCAGAAAGGTTGGCGATATGTCTCTGGTTCATAGATATTTTCTTGCAGGATGCTCTTCCGAAATATCATCGATCATTCCACTATAAGCGGTTCCATCGAAACTGACCCGAAGAGCTCAGTCCTCACATCCATATGCCGTCACTTTGAAGATATGCTGAACGTTTCTTTGCCTCAGGTTTTCCCTGAAGCATGCAAAAACTCAAAAACTCCTACCTACTTTCCCTCGGTTCTCTGAACATTACTTACAAGATTTTCCTTTTAGTTAGATCAACTTGAGACCAATCACCGTACTTGCTACCAAGTGAGACTAGATAGCTTTCAGCAGTCTGAAAAACAAAATTAATTCTCAATGGCGCCGGCTAGGAGTGAATTTACTCCTCTTTGCTTGACCGGGGGATGATGACAGATTTTAGGTGACGATTTTCTCGTTTATGCTTTGAGAGGACTGAAAGATATAAAAGTTCTTATGAAAATGATGGAGAATTTGAGCGGCCCCCGCGTGGTTTTCATATGGAAAATTCAATTTTCGCTTTTGCACAAAAAACATGTGTTTTGGGACGATTTGATCGTCACGGCCATGTTCATCAACAGAATGTTGATGTAGAATTTATTCTAATACCGAAAAACGATAGGCATAAGGGTTGCAATTGGCCAAATTTTCTGTTATTTTCTCGTATGAAAGTTTTCATCAAGAAATGTTCTTTAAAAAATTGCCTAAGGTCTGTGAATTCCGAAGTGAGGTTAGGATTTTTGTCCAAAATATCTTTCAGTTCTCTCAAAGGCATGAACGAGAAAATCGTAACTTAAAATATGTCACCATCACCAGGTCTATTATGGGTATGGTCCGTATATCGCCGATAATTTCAAACCGGTAACTAGCGGTTTCTGAGTTTTCAGGCAATCGGCTCCACATTTACGGACCTCTTGTCACTTGTCTTTAGTCAACAATTTGAGTATTTTAAAATAAATGTTTAAAACATATTCTCTTTTCCTCGAAAAACAATGAACTGTAATGACTTCAAATCTAAAGACATTTTTCAAGATAAATTTCAACTTTTTAATAAAAAGTTTCAAGAAATGAAATGAGTTTGATTAACATATGACAAGCGGTTCCCGAACTACCGAGGCAAATGTACGGTTGCTCTGGTGACAGATAAGTCACCGAATTTTCAGGAATAAATAATCACTGAATTTTCAAGAATTTGATATTTACGGACCAACAAATTACTAACAAGAGTAACCAAGGATATATACGGACCATACCGTATGAAACTGTACAAATTGAAAAGTAGCATAGTTTTCATGACCACATCCTCGATAGAGATACCAGAACAGTAATTCATGAATCAACATCACATAAGTTTATTCGATATATCAATATTCTTCTTGTTTGTTCGCCAATTTGTTTCCTGGGAACAAGTGTTGATACAAGAAAATTCTTCTCTGTTTGAAGTTAGGAATGAAGGCAACTTATTCATTATATTCCATTCGACCGAATTTATTTTGGAATTCTTTCGAACTCGCTCGTTAAATAGGAGTTAGGTGACTGATTCCGAGATAGCTTAGTGTTGACTAGCTATAAACATTTTACGATTGATTTTTGTTTAATGGTTTGAATGGAATTACCTTTGTTGATTTTCAGTTTGAAATACTAAAAAGATAAGCAGAATCTTATAATCATGTATCATAAAATTTTCTCAATCAGATCGATTCCAAAAAAACTTACATATTTCAAAGGCATATTACTTTGCTTAAAAATAGTGCTCCGTAGTCATTTTCAGTAAAAGTGCAGTATGATAGGGATTATAATAATATATAATATAATAATGATAATACTCCCTCATGAACACTTGTAGCATGTACCGGTAGAGGAAGGTTATTATTATTTGCTGCGGCGCTCCGAGGCGACTCACTGGTTTCAGTTGACTTATTCAGTGTTCAGTTGTAGGAAAATCCGAAAAACGTACAGCACCACCCTGGGCGGTCTGTGTGCACTCCAAATCAGCACTAGACGGGATTGGTATCTAGACAACTCACAACACACTTGCTTTTCGACATGTGATCGCCTATCGATTCCGATTCAACTCTTCCCACACCAGAATAGGACCAGCCATCTTCAGAAGTTTCAAATGGCCTGTGCCTCAGAACACTAATCCACCGTATAAATTCCACATACAAAATATTCAGTATTATGATTGTTATGAAAAAAAAATGATTCAATCTGGAAGCTCACTGAGTTTCAGTCGATACGTCAAGAAGAGTACTTCGACCATGCCAGTGGTGATGACTGATGCAGTTATAGTCGAAACGTTTGGATATTTGAACCAAAGAATAATTTGATGCCAGCCGTAAAAGCTCCCGCTGCTATAATATCCACTGATATTTTGTGTTCATGTATTTACAGCGCCATGAAAAATTAAGTGCTTCAATATTATATAAGTGTTATCTATGATTGTTGAATAGTGATATTTTGATACACAAAAAGAAAATAATTACAATATTCCTTTCAAAAAAATTACCAGCGTCTTGAAATATTCGCTGATAGTTATTTTCTTGATCTGAAACATCGAATGCGGCGGATAAGACCGGCTGCCGGCGTGGCGACGCTTTATTTGAAACATCTAATGTGGCTGGTAAGACCGGCTGCCGGCCGACGCCGGCGTCACCACGCGCTTCTCTCTCTCACCGCGCTGAGCTCGTGTGGAGTGTACTTCCTTTATATGCCCAAAAACGTCGATGTGTGGAGAAACTATTCGGTACATTTAATTATTTGCACAAAAAATAACGCAAACCTTTCGTGCATCAAACTAATACCATTCAACGTTGATTGAACATATGTATAAATCATATTAAAGCCATTTATATTTCTTGACACTGTATATAAGCAATAATAATGAACAAAATACCAGTTACACTTATTTTGTTTACTTTTACATACTTATGATCATGAAAAATGGCAAGAACTGAAAGTATTTGCACCACTTTCAAAACCCAATTCAATTTTCATTCCTATATAGTTTACCTAGTTTTCGATTAATTTTTTTTCTGTAGGACACGTGCGATGGAATTTAAATGAACAAAATCGCACGAAAATCCCTAATGAGAACTTTGATGAAATGTCATTGCCTACTTCACTAATGATAGGGATGCTGGAATAAAGCACTGTCAGCTGACGTCACAACATGACAGTCATGGAGGGACAAACAAAGCATTTGACATTTGATGAAATGTTAGTGGATAAATGCGATTTTTATAAATCACGTAGCCTTATGGAAAATAGGTTCAATGGGTTTGTTTTTGTTCAGGTTGGTTTGTTTGTCCCCCTATCACATTGTTCCGCAACTGTCAAATTACGTCACTGGCAGTGTTCTATGGAAGAGGCATTGCAGTCAGTTTGACATTGACATTGATGAATTTGTGTCGTTTCGAAATCGATCCAGCGAGTCCACCCCTGTACTGTTATGAGAACAGCAAATAAACTGCAGCACAACGAGGTACGAGATTTCCATTCCGGAGCATTGTAAATATTTTCTGAGGCACTTTTATTGCCGTCCAATAAAGCTGGTGATTGAGTGCCTGATTCGGCTTTCTGCAAACGAATAAATTAGTTGACAGTGTGAGTAATATATGTATGCTTATTTGTTCGTGGTTTTTAACCTTAATAGACTTTTTTATGTTTTATGTACTACAAAGTCAGGAACAAATTGGGAATTGGCTTGTTGATTCGTTTTTTTGCTATTTTTTGATTGGCTTATTACGATACTTTTACATTGAAAAATTCGTTGCTGGGAAAAATTCAAAATTATATTTCAATAAAATATAAATCTTTTACAAAATTTCCTAATTGGAGACTACTGGTATCTTGATTTCAGACTATCCTAAATTGGAAACTTTCATAGTAAGTACTGTATGAAACATGTTAATTATTTAGCTGGACATATTTTGTTATTTGTTCGAAAGTTTTAGACAAAGTTGTGAATTGATTACTCTCATTGTGGACTTGTATCATATTTTGTTATATAAGAGATAAGAATAGCATGAACGATGTTTGCATACAACTTTATATGAATCGTTCACAGATGCCAGCACAGAAGAAACATAAATTATGGAATCACAATAACATAATGAGAGCTGTTGAAGCAGTAAAACAAATGGGCTTCAAAGATATTTGGGTACTAAAGGAAAACTTGAAGGGTATGTGAAGTCAAATTCATCTGAACTGAAATCGGGACTGGTCCAATAATATACAGGGTGTTAATTAAGTACGTTGACAAACTTTGGCAGGTGATTCTTTGAAAGTTTTCAGGACGAAAAGTTGATATAAACATATGTACCAAAACGGCTTGGTTTTCGAGATACAGGGTGATACATATACATTTTTTTTAAGATTTCTTGGAGTTTGTCAGTACTTAATCAACACCTTGTATGTGTTAAATATGGAGAAATGATTTTTTTGATTAGATCAGTTAGCCATAAAAAACGGTATCAGACTGCTGGCAAAAAATGATTACGTACGTTTTTTTAAGGAGAGACCCCCAACTTTCAAGGCGAACACCACAGGGAACGTCGGCAGATCGTGTTAAATCCTCTTCACCATATCCAAGTTTTTTCATTTGTATGAACAGGGGTTAATTAATTCCAGAATACAAATCATAGAATATACAGTATCGGAAACTTTTCATCTGGGGTATAGACAGAAATCTACACGAGCAACAAGGAACGCAGTGATATGATAATACCACATAAATAAGAGAGACGCCCTACTGCGCGCCTCTCCTGTTACCTCGCCCGACGAATGAACAGCTCACGTTGATATCCCTTCCTCGAGACATATAGCAAGCAATTCTTTACGCTCTCATAAAACCACCATACCCAAGATGCAAACTTTCCGATACAGTATATTCATTTCAGGTGTTGAATTAGCGGAAATTCGGTCGAAATGTTGAAGAAAACCAATCATTAAATTCTCGACGTTTCGAAACTTTATTGTTTCATCTTCAGGACTCTGAAGTATAAACAAGAACATACATATTAAAATGGTATTCTGAAAGCTGCTTATGATTAAAACAAAATAAATTATGTATAATAACAATCGTTGAAAAATAAAACGCTTCGGACACTTTACAGAAAACAACAACAACAAGGGTACATACATTTAGGGTAGCTTTCCGGGTTCAAAAAGGGTGAAATAAATAGACTCGACATAAAGCCACTCTAAATGTAAGTACCCTTGTTGTTGTTGTTTTCTGTAAAGTGTCCGAAGCGTTTTATTTTTAACGATTGTTATTTTACCTAATTTATTTTGTTTTAATCATAATCACCTGTCAGAATACCATTTTAATATGTATGTTCTTGTTTATACTTCAGAGTCCTGAAGATGAAACAAAAAAGTTTCGTAACGTCGACAATTCAATAATTGGTTTTGTTCAACATTTCGACCGAATTTCCGCTAATTCAACACCTGAAATCATATTCAACGGTCGCTATTCCTTTCAAGTATATTCATTGTTGATAAGGATATGTGGGTAGCGCCACCTCCACGAAAGAGACAAAACAACATCAAATTTTATATATTCATCGAAAAATACTCCTATGTAACAAACTTCACTCGAATATCTTAATTAATTTGAAATTCATTCACAAAAAACAAAAATAAGAATTCAACTTTGACAGTCTGTATCTCAGAAATGAATAACTTGCCTTGTGGACATGTCCATAGTAACTTTTCTTCTGATATTGTCGTCAGCAACATGCACCTGAATTCAAAATTCATGAATAAAAGCTTGTTTTTAGAAATATTTTCACGTTCATTTTCTTTATTATTCAGCCGTTTTATCCCACAATACTATGGCCGCAATTCCAGAAGAGTGATAAGAAGTTTGTTATCTATTTCTGTAATCGATTTTCCACTGTTCACAAATAAATAAATGTATCGTTTCATAATACATTTTCATTTTGTCGTGTCAACAAACAGCAAGTATGTAAACTTGCATATAACACTGTTGTCGTATACGATTCTGGCATCATGTTGTCGTGGATGCTACAAGTATACTGAAAGTTGAAACTCTTACAGAAAGTTGAAACTCTTACATTTTCAATCAGAAATATATTCTGTGTTGTCTCATACCGATTTACTCATTACTTACTGTTGTGATTATTCCCTAACAGGTCATCCTCTGTATAAACTTAAACTTAGTTTCAGTTCAAAATACACTAAATATAGTTTAATCTCATGATGACCAGGTTATAATAGAACAGTATTATGATTTCAAATAATCATTCGAATTTCCTTTGAGGATAATTTCTCTCAAACAAATATTACAAATATAGCTCAATTAACCTTGACATATTTCAATACATTTATTATCCAGACTATTTTTTCTCGCTTTATCAATGAATTCAGTGCAACGGTGACTCACTCACTGAGATGAGCCTATAAATACTAAAATATTACGGGTATATACTATTTATTATTATTGCTAAACCATGCGTACTCTATTCGTTTACTCGTAAAAAGAGATTAAGAAAAACCTCAATGAGATAAATCAGTCTATTAATGTGATCATTCACCATACTTTCATGGCCGCCTAACTGAAAACAAAAATATTATCACTCTAAACAGAATGCGAACACATGTTATAATATTGACGTAAATCACAAAACAGGACTGTGTGTTTTGGCAGCAGTGTTTTATGTGGATCGCTGGAACATGCATTCCTCTGATTCGACAAATGTTTTTTATTTTCAGATACTAGTGATAAAGAGGAGCGAATTTCAGTTCCAAAATTGTTTTGGTGAGTCTACAGGTAGAGCCACAAAAAACCTTTGAATGTCTAATATCCTTTCAGTGCTAACGCACGGTCGCACAGACCAACTAGTCAGACTTTTTCTTTAACGGTCTAATACAATTTTTACCTCAGTAGCTTCATATTACACCAAATCTGCAGTTAATGCTTGAAAAACTGAAGACACTTCATTCTTTCAAATCTGCAATAGCCACATTCGTTCAACGTTAAAATCTAGAGTGAAGTGTCATAATAATGTCGGTCATACGAATTCTTCAATATAGTCTGAAGATTTATTTATATTCCTAATCTAAACATCGAAGAGGCCTACCGGACTAGATATAATCAGATATTCCTGCATTCGGCCATCCTGCAGCAGGTCTGTCCCCAGACCGAATACTGACCTGAAACAATTGTATGGATTAATAATAAGTCGTTCACGGGCAACGTTTGCCCTAACTTCAGCAACATTTGCTTTAACCAGGCGACTTTCGCATTGGGGTCACGTTCACCATAAAGAGACGTTTTCTTAAAACTTAAGCAACGTTTGCTGTAAACCAGCGACTTTCGCCTTGAGATCACGTTCACCATAAAGAGACGTTCTCTTGAAACTTCTAGTGCAACGTTGCTTCACCCACGGCGACTTTTTCCAGAAGGTGACATTCGCCATAAGAGACGTTCTCTTACCATTTCACTTCAGCAACCCTTGAACTATTAAACCTGCAACAGATAATTGGTGACTTTCACCCAACAGTAACGTTAACTGCCAATCTCTAATAAATAATTGATACCTTACATCTGTGACAATTTTTTCACTTATGATCTTGTATGCTTATCACAGTTCTTGAAAGTTTACACGCACTTTTCGCAAATAGCGCCTTTATATTTTGCATTCAACTTCTGACCAGCATCTCTTATTGAAAACTTCATTAGTCCTGCGTCAACGAATAATTTTCTTCAAAATATTTCTGTAATTGACATTTTCCATCTCTGAGATGTGATAGGGCCGTTGATACTACTCGCACATCTCTGGTACACACGACGACCATTTACACTGTTATGTATATTCAGTTTTTTTGTTTATGTTCTATTTATATTAGTGATACAACTTGAGTGTTACCCAAAGAAACGTGACCATCGCATACCTCGGCCACATCCAGAAAATATTTGTTCATTTCTGGTACATGGCGTAACAACGCTTTGTTGTCACATCTACTCAGCTAACAAGTGGTTGATTCAAATAATCCCCACTCACCATCAACTCATGTCTTAGGAATTCATCGTCAATAACCAAAACGTTAGTAATTTTCGTGAACCTTCATAACCTCTTTGAATTAATCACTGTAAGATTCAACCTTGCGGTAACAGATCTTTGTATCAGAGTAGCAGAACTACCTGTGCCAGTCAAATTATTGAACTCGTTTTCCTCGACCATATTCAGAAAATGCCATACTACACTATATTGCTTTTGGTTTCAGTGATTCTCTGTTAGTTTTTTTTTTTTTTCAAAAACTATATATACAGTTGCTCCCAAGCAGTGAAACTCGATAACCAACAGTCTAATTTTTTGTGCATATCACGACTGGGGTACCACAATGATCAATTTTAGGCTCATTACTCTTCATTCTTTACACCATTGATTATATACAAGTATATTATTCTAGTTCTAATAGTATTTTTATGCAGATGATAAACAAATGCGCCTCCCTTCAACTTAGTGTAACTTTCGGTTCAGCATATGAATAAGGATGACTTGACTGCAATAGTTCATTTTATCTTGTTTTTGGAGAAGCTTATGAAACCGACATTCTCTCAAGATTTTTTGATTCTCTAAAAATGTTTGCAGTCTAACCTTGTCTTCTATTATTTCTTTGCGTCTTTAATTTTTTTGATCCTGCTGAATTTCTAGAAGCTAAGAAATTTTCTGCAACCGGCCCTGTTCTTCTCGTATTTCCCTACGTATTCTGTCCTTATTATTTTGAAGAAGTTTCAGAAGCAGGTCTTTAAATCTTTCTTTTGATTTATCCATCTGGTTTCTTCTGGTTTCTTTTTGTCGTGCTTCATAATTTCGTAACTCCTTACGCCACCGTTCTTCATTTACTTTTCGTCGTACTTTACATTCTTCATTTTCTTTTCTCCATGTATCTGCCAGTTCCTTCATAAAGTTGGCTAACGTTCTGCAGATATCCTCCATTTTCAGATGGCTGTAATTCTGAATACGCTATAACTGTCGACTAATCGAGAATTCTTACAACTGTTCAAATATGCTTGGGTCCTCCCAAATACTCCTTGGACATCGCCTTTATCAACTGAATTCTGCTTCCTACACCATTTTTCACAAATCCCTTGGGTCCTCCCGAAACTTTCTTGGAAACTTCCATTTTCTAATTATCAATACCTCCGAAACCAATTGTCATAAATTTCGTTATTTGGGTCCACCCAAATTCCTTGAAAACCGTCTGTCTGACGTCAACTGTTATTGGGGTTCATTTCTACAGACAAATACTGGACAGTTATGACTCGTTTATATACAGCTTCACAATAATAATAAATTTCATTTACTCAATTCTATAACTCAGATATACTGATACAATAATCTGGATACTGATTATACTTCACAAACTTATATTTCAACTTCTTTGAACTTCAGATTCAAGTTCAATTTCTTGTACTTCTACTTCTGTTTGAATTGTCTTGCTTATTAATAGGGCCCGATGGAAGTTGCAAGAACTTTGCGGCGACGAAAACGACTAGAATAATCCATTTCTTCGAGCTCTAGAAGCCCTACCTGCATTCCTCGCCTCGATAGCGCGTCGATGGTAACGTATTCCAACTTGTTCTAGCTTCTGCTCGCTTGTCGTAGTACATGTGTTATGTTTTATATTCAATCAGAAGAATAATAAAGATGATAATACTCCTTCATACAGACAAAAGGCATAACTCCTTCGGATAGGGGACGACTATTATTATTATTTTCCGTGGCACGTTGGGATGACTTACTGACTTTTGATGGGTACCTACTCACTTTCAGCTGTTGGAAAACCCAGACAAACTACAGCACTGCCCCGGATATCATAAGAAGAACGGATACTTCGTCTTTCAGAAGGAAGAAACGACAAAATAACTTTTGTGATTAGTACCTGCACGTATCTGGTCATGCGAGTGTCCGCAAATTATATCCAGCTAATTATTTTTATGGAAAATTCTACACCCATGGAGATGAAAGAAAAGTTTTATGAAATCTTCATTCTAATTATGCGTTAACTCTTTCTGGAGTCCGTGATACCGAGGAGTGCTCTTGCTGTTGAGTTTTGGGTGTTGTCGTTTATTGGGTGGGCCAGGATAACTCTAATGTTGTCTGTCATATATTTTCACTGACGAGTGGGAAACAAACCGTGCAACATGCCATGTATGCAGATGGTCATTCCCAGCCTATGGGTGATAATATTCAATGCTTGAATGCAACCGTCAATTTTAATTGTATCCTCCTGGAGAAAATTACACAAATGGATATCAGATGTAATCCAATGTTCGTAGGGGGCCGTAGTTGTTTTCTGACAGATATTTGCCTAGAAATTTCCATTTTTTGTGATAGTGAGAAGAGAAGGTTATTTTGACTTCGTGGAAATTTTTCCCGTCGGCATACTTTTAGAACTTTGTACGTATTACCTATTCCGAAAAGAATTAGCTCGTGAATAGCAAGTAGCCACCATTCTGTTGATGATTTTTATATATTCATTTTATGTTCATTGGGTCTTTGTTTGATCATCGCATGATTTTATGCCGGTATATGTACACAATGTGTCATTGTCGATACTTGTCTGTGTATATTTTAATTTATTGTATTTACATTTTATTTTGAGGTGTGAGTTACTTCTCGTATTTTGTGACCTGTTGAGAATATGTTATACACGCATAATGTTGTTAATGAATAAATTGAATTCTTATTTTATTCTGGGTTTTCCTACCGCTTATATGGCAAATGCCAAACAAAAATCAGTAAGTTGCTTTGTAGCGCTGCATTCAGAAAATCAATAATGTAAATACCTTTCTCAATCGCAAACATTTGCTCTCGTTGATTTCAGTACGATAATTTTTATCGCGACAACCCACAAAAGCACACTTGTAGTTATTCAAGTCGTATCATTTATTGGATGAAGATTGGACTAGACTACTTACTTCTGCCTCATTCTTTGAGAAACTATTGCTTCTGGAACTTGCTACATATGGAATCATCTACAAGAGATATAGATCACTGGAAATTGAGGGGTATATGCGAGGGGAAACCGCTGGGGAATTTTGGTGTACATGCCTTGGGTATTAGTGGTATTACTATTAGTTGGGAATTAAAGGCAAATTATTGGGTATTACAAGTATTACTGGTGTACTACTCGAGTTTTAGAGAATTAGTTGGGAATTATTGGTTATCATACAGGAAAGGGAGGTATTACTCGAGTATTACAGGAATTTTTCGGAAGTTAGAGAAAATTACTGTACAGTTAATAATCGTTGAATTACAGCAATTATCCGAAAATTAGAGAGAGCACTGGCGGAAATCAGGATTGTTGAATGAAAAAAAAAAACAGGTCTTCAAAATTGTACTTGACAAAAGACACCATTGACTTGGGCATTACGGGCATTACTTTGGGATATTACTCGGGAATTACTTGGGTAGTGCTTGGAAATTACTTGGGTATTACTGGGGCATTACTTGTATAACAGGACTTGCTTAGGATTTTTGGGAACTGGTGTACACAATTTCCTCAGCGGTTTCCTGCTCGGGTATATGCCTAACAGAAAACAACTACTCCTGCTACTACCTCGTCAGATGTTGAATAATATCTGTCTTTGGATGAAGAACTTTGTGTGATCTCTCTCAGACTCTCTGCCAACAAATCTGTACAAAAGTGTGTTTATTTCTGGAAGGATTATTTTCAACTGTTTTATATTCCGTTATTGGGTAAATGTTGCTCCTTGAAACGGAAGTAATACATACAGGCTTGGGCAATAGTGCGTCAGAGTTCTGTACCATATGTACTTTGGAACTCTTGATAACACTCGATATTGGCCGAGGCGAGTGAATTCGACAATCAACAAGATAACAGATTCCAATAAAATGCAATTCAATGTCTTTCATTACTGAATGGCGCGATATTTAAAACTAACACTCGGAAGTTGATCTCAGCTAAATAGTTTCTCAGATCAGATACAATTACTCAACGGTTAAACTTCTGTTGCTCCAGTCTGGAAAGGAATTTTTTTCTGTTTATTCGGCGAGAAAAACCAGTGAAGTAAAACATATGCGACTTTATAGATAATCAGAAAAGTTTTTCAAATGAAGCTAATCAACAGAACAGCAGTTCAAAACACTTAAATATGAGTGGGGGAGAGCGGGTCACAGTGGCCACCAGAGCACAGTGGACAGTTTGAAATAATTTTCAAACGCATTCAGTGTATACAGGGTGTTACCGAAATTGGAGCAATAAATGAAATGGAAAGTAGAATATGACAAAACAAATCAATATGGAAGAATACTTTTTTGTCGAATGAAAATACTTTTGGGAGATATTGAATTTTGAAGCTTTCAAGACTTTTTTTGCTAAACATTGATAAGAGGTGTACAGCCTGCGCAAACTGCGCTGAAACATGGAAAGCGGGCAAACACGATGTGGCCTGGAGAATCAAACCAGTGCCTCCCAAACAAAAAAAACTGAAAGCGATTTCATACAATTCCATAAAAATTCTGGAAAATTTTTGACTGCTTCAAGAATGAAAAAAATTGTTACCATTTATCGATGCAGTATGTTCCATATAACAACCCATTTTCCTAAATGGTCTCATTTCGGGAACACCCTGTATGTTGCCACTAAGCAGACAGCTCGGGTGGCCACTGTACCCTTTACGTACCCTTCACTTATAATTAGTCGATTTGTGTTTAGCATTTCTCTTTTATAATTTCTTTCGAGGCTGACGCATTTGCTTCAGATTGTAAAATTGTGACGATTCCACGTAACGGGAAAGTACTATTGGTCTAACACATGGAAACAATATGAAAGCAGCAGATCTGTATTAGATTTTTCTACAAAATCGGCTGCAGTTGACTACATTATATCACGATCCACATTACGTAGGTATATTAAAAAAAGCCATGATTAAAAAAAAACTATACTTTACCAGCAAAAGCTGCTAGAAAACTGTCATACAGAAGAGGATATATCTAAAAGAGAAAGAAAAAAAGAAGAAACTTTGACAAGCACGCCAATTATGGAAAAAACAAAATAGCAAAGCTTAAGGCGAAAGAAAAATATGAAAAAGGATTTTATTTATCTATTTATTTAAATACAACAAGGGTAGAGGCATAGCCTATTGTGCCCAGTAAAATATGAATTTATTAGTTTACAAATGACATGATTTTAAGATGAAAGGAAGCAAAATGATGAAATAATAATGTATAAACTATATCACATGTTCACTGATTGTACAAAAGAGTCATAACGATTCTTGAAACTGTTTGTACTTGGGGCAGTCACGACATCTGGAGGTAGAGTATTCCACTTCGTGAAGATTCTGTTTGTGAAGTACTTTTGACGTACAGTTGTTCGAAAGGATTCCTGGCTCAATTTCAAAGGATGTCCACGCAACCTACTGTCATCTTGAAGTAGAAATAGGCTCGCGAGATCTACAGAGAAGTCATCATGCAGTATTCGGTGGTTTAAAATCGCAATAGTTGCACCCATTGGTGTTCCAAGTATTTGTTTGTAGTAGTCTCTTTCAAAGAACAGAACCTTGATTTGAAAATGAACCAAATAGTATCTAGAAATATATTATTTGTGAGTTGGTAATTGTCTTCCACGTTGATCCATCTTTATCCATCCATCTTCATATACTTTTCAAACTCCTTCTCAGTTATCAGTGCGATGTCGATAAGTGCAAAACAGAAATAAGCGCAATCAATTACAGAAACTCAATCCACTTGTGAAGTTTCAGTCAGAATCAAGACCCTAGAATTTCACGGCTACAACTGTCGTCAAAATTAATTTATTTACACGCAACATATTCAAGTGAAACATCTACCAGTTCCTAAAGTTCCATGGTGTCTGCCAATATAGCGACAACATTGAGGTACTTTTCTATATGGAAAAACGTAATTGCTCAAAGCAAAACTTCTTGAATGTATAGCTGTTTGTGCGATTTTTTGAGCTTTCAACTTCCAACTACTTATTCATACAGTATGCAAATTCAGACAATTGTGAAATCACGAAAACGCAACTGTACGGCCCACCAACTTTTCAGGAAGTTGTGTTTTCAGTGCGCATAATTTGAATAATTTAAATGGTAATTGTAGATTCTGTATTTCAGTGAAATTGGGTATTCCTCTGCAAATGTTGGCATGATGTTCAACTCGTTCTCTAATTTCATGATTGTTTCTGTAACTACACTACGAAATTTTTATGGGACTATTTATCCACTGGAGTATGAATGATATCCGTCATGATTTTAGTTCGAAAATACGAATAGGACATTCATAAAATCTGTTGTGGAATCATCTGCGACTGAAAGACAAACTTTCGATAAAAAGTCGCTATTTTCATCGTAAGATAACCTCTTGGGAGGTATTCATGTTGAAAAGGGGAAACATTCTCCATGAAAATTGAAAAATGAAAAATGTGATTTATTTGTGATATCTAACAGAAAACAACTACTTCCCCGGCACAAGCCACGCTGGACATTGAACTACATCTGATAGATATTGTGAAAAGACTCTTAACTGAAAAGGAAAGGAAAAATCTGAAAGTGAAAATTTGCATTTTCATTCAGATATCTGATTTTTTTAATTCTCTCTAGTTTTCATTGAAAAAATCAATAAATAAATTAGATGAGGAGAATGTTATTAAAGAAAATATCACTCACAGAAATCGTTCATTTCATGCCAAGCTCCTCTGAAGAGCTTGGCAAAGCGAAATAGATTTTTGTCGACCAAAATGTATTGGGGATTAAATGCGAGAGAAGCGAACCTTGCTTCAATGAAATGAACGATTTCTGTGAGTGATATTTTTTTAATAACATTCTTCTTATCTAATTTATTTAATGGTTTTTTCAATGAAAACTAGAGAGAATTAGTTAACTGAATGAAAATGCGAATTTTCACTTTCAGATTTTTTCTTTTTGATCCAAAAAGTTTAAGCCGTTTTCGATATCAAAAAATTCAAATTATTTTTTTTTTCTAAAAAAGACGCCCACATAGGTGAACTTACTAAATACAAAATTTGATCCAAATCATTAGAGCCGTTTTAGAGATCCAATAATTCATATTATTATTGTTAATAGTATGAGTAAAATCACATTTTTTCATGAAAAGCGCCTATATAGATGAACTTATTTAGCAATACCTTATCTAAATACAAAATTTGATCCAAATCGGTGAAGCCGTTTTCGAGATCCAAAAATTATCATTATTATTATTATTATTATTATCAGTAAAATCATGTGTTCCCAAAAAAGACGCCTATATACTCAGATAAACTTAAAAAGCAAAACCCTATCTACATACAAAATTTCTCCCAAATCGATTGAGCCGTTTCCGAGATATATCAAACTGTGCGATTTGTTTACCGTGCGTAAGGAGCTATTTACCGAGGCTGTGAGTCGTGTGTTTTTGCCTATTTTCTGCAGTGGCCGTAGGTAAATTATATTATCCAACAACCTAACCAGATATAACATAATATCATATCGAAATCCCTGTTTGGATTTCACATGAAAGACCATCGACTAACGACGCTATTTCTGCCCTGACTGAAACAATTCACAAATCATCAAATGAAAGTAAACCTCTGTATGTAATACAGTGAATCATACAACTGGCTGGAGGTCTTTGTTACAGGAATACACGAGGAATATCACTCGATCTTCTTCAGGATTACTTGAATGGAAAAGAACAACCAAAACGTATTGATAATCATTTAAGCACACATAGAATTTTTAAATATGGTATACCTCAAGGTACTGTACTTGGTCCACTATTTTCTGCCTTCATCAACGATTTATTTCTGTTAAAAAGAAATGGAAACATCATATGCTTTGCCGACGAAACAACCGTCTTATAAACAGAAAATAAGTATAGAATGTGGCTGTTATTATTGGTGTAAATGCCATCGGTGTGGAGGAACAGTATAAGGTTCAATTTTTGATCAGAAGATGGTAACTTCTTGATTGATTTGATACTTGACATAATGACTAGGAATTAAGTAAAAAAAAACTATTACTACAGCTTTAGCAGATATTTAAAAAACAAGTGTTTTTTATTTGATTCCTATACAGTAACTTGGTAACTAAAACACGTGTCAAAGCGTTGAAAAGAGTGGTTTGGTGTTGGAATAAAATTCCAGTGCACCAAAGATTCCAAACAGTACAGTTCAAGTAACATCCAATGAAATATTCTTGAGCGCAATCTGACTAGATAAATACATGATGAAAAATATGCTTTGATCTGGTTAACAAAAAAAATGTATATATTGTATTGGGATGAGATATATGAAATTGTAGCCTGTTAGAGGACGAGTTAGATTCCTTCATAATTGTGTATTAACCAAGACTGCAAAACTGCACAATGTCAGCAAATTTTCTCGAGAGAACTACCACGAACACATGGTAATTGAACTCTGAATAGCTCATAACGGCTCTCACAGTCAAACTTGGTCACCGGAATAAAGAAAACAAAAAATTCAAATACTGCGAAACCAGGCTCATTTACTAAAAGTTATTGTTCTTATAAAATAATTAAATTGATCTTTCAATCCACCACACAGATTTTTTTCTACTGGAAAAATTACTGAATAACTTTATGAAAGTTTTCCGTACCTATCAAAGCCATGGCGGAAGGAAAAACAAAAATCGAATATACCTGCTTGAAACATGCATTCCCTTCAACGTTAAATTCCTCAGCTTTTCTGACCTCACATTCGTTTTATTTTTGAAAGGCAAAATGAAACATAGCGGTAATATCTATGGGAAGGAATTTCGTTAATAAAGTGTGGAATTTTTTAACTTTTAAGGGAAAAGTTCGGATAAAAGTTATGAAACTTTGTGCAAAATGAATTCCAACTTACAACAGCAATTCTACCGACCGATGGAACTCATTCACAACTAAAGAAGTTACATTCTCCAATAGTAAAAATATTTGTTACTACTGTTTACATTTCGGAGGATGATATTTCACTAAATTCGGTTTCTATTTGGAGAAGAAATCTGTACTTTCATCCTGCAAATAACTTTGGTCGCGAAATGAAGTTAAACCCAATATACAGGGATGGTGAATTCAGTAGAAATTCAAGTTGCTACAACTTCTCTGTTGATGCCACACCTGAGTAGGTACCGATGGATGTAACAATGACATACATAATGCTAAGTAGAAATCAGCAACTTCTTCTCTGGGCCAGGAAACAGTACTCATTGTACCAAAATGCATAGTAAAGAATAAAACTGATTATGTATTATACTATCCTGTCAGCCAATCGTCAAGGGAAAACATTTTAAATCGACCAATAGTATCAAAATTACACTGATACTTAATTTGTTAGTAGCAAATTACAGCGAAAATTTCACACCTCTACTTTTGAACCAATAAGATGCCTTAATTTTGACTAGTTACCATGGTAACTGAAAAAATTTCCGGACATTTTTTCGTGGCACCACGATATTCAAGTGGAAATTGTTTGACAGTTGAAAAGGCAAACATATGATCTACAACCATTAAACATTCGAGATATACCTGTGAATAATGCAAAATTTCTATAAGAATTAACATTATTTTTTATTATTCGCTATATAGTTTCATTAAACAGAAAGCACAAATTTGTTTAATTATTATGCATTAACAATTTATATTTCAAAAAACGTAGGATCTACAAATATAGTAAGATTTAAATGTTGCTTGAATTATAACCCATCCTCTCTTCTTAATGGTGAATAGGAAGGTGACGAATTAATTAGATGTCTGTGTTTTAAGACATATATGTAATATTTTGAAACAATTTTGTTTAAATCTCTTTTACGCAAAAGGCCATATTCACTTGACATCTGCAGCAGACTTTCTTCGATTTTCGTAAACAAACCATTCGACTCTAACGCTTCCTGGTCGCAATCTTCCATTAAATTCGTTAAATATATTAATTTTGAATAACATATTGGCACTTGACTCAACTCTTTGCAGTATTTACATAAATTGTACTTTTCAAAGCATTTCATTTTTCTCAAATTGTTTAACGCAAATGCGTACAAGAAATGTTTTACATTATAATATCTTTGTTTGCTGGTTTACTATACAGTAACTCAATGTAATTTACCAATATAAACCTCATCTGTCAAAAGCATGGCCGCCTATATCACGGCCACTTACTACAACAAACCATGTTAATATTATTCATTTTACATTAGAAGTGTTATGGATTACTTTAACAAAAAATATATTTCTACCACCTTTAGTGAATTATGAAAGGTCGATAGACTGATCTAATACGCATCTGAGTTTTAGCATTTGATGTAACTAAAGTTGGTAATATTTTTTATTTAACGAAACATGGTGGGCTTGACAAGCAGTGAAATTATTTTAAAATGTCAGATTGGATCAATAATTTTTTTCCAAATTATGGAAAATAAAATTTCGGGCACGAATATTTTAAGAAAATTATCGAAATATTTGTACCCTCAAGAAAATATCCGGAAATAATTTAAGCTCTTGTGATATTATAAGTGAACATTTCACACATCACTCTTTAGCTAATCAAAAAATTCGTTTTTGTTCAGATGCCACGGCAACCCAAAAAATTTCCGAAAATTTTTAAGAAAATTCCTGTACTCGAAAAATTTTCGGCAATAATTCAAGCACCGGCAACTTTTATCTTTACCATAGCAACTAATAAAAGTTCCTTTTTTCCAAGAAATTAATTGTTTCTAAAGATATATATCTTATAACAATGCCATGGCAACCCAAAAAAATTCTTGAAATTTTCATCCTCAATGGTACAGTGGGCGAAACTAATAAGTGAAAATTTTTCTATCAAATATTTGACATGTGGTAGTTCATATTTTGCTTATTTTGCGAATATGTCTGAAAATATTTTCTCCACGATCATCTCGGAATTTGCTAATTCTGAAATAAAATTTCAGAAAAACTTCAATACAGCAGTTGTCACTAGTGTTATTCACAAGCTGCGTAGCCAAGTGGGTAGAATGCCGGCCTGATAGTCGCGAGGTCGAAGGCTCAAACTCAAATGAAAAATTTTAAAAAATGAATTGAAAATTTTGTTGAGTATGTTTTACATATCAATCAATATTTTTATGAATTATTGGATATATTTTGGTGTGAAATTTTCTCACCGAATCCCCCGCGTGCTTGAATTAATTGTCGGAAATTTATCTCGTACGTAAATTTTTTAAGAAAATTATGCACCAGCTCGAAAATTTTCCGGCAATAATTCAAGCACTAGGAAAATTATAAGTGAAAATTTCACACCTCACTTTTTCAGCCAAACAAAAAATTCGTTCTTGTTTAGATGCTATATTGCAACCCAAAAATTTCCGGAAATTTTTATCCTCTGCCCTGGGCCAAATCAAGAAGTGGAAATTTCCCTGTCAAATATTTAACAAGTGATGGTTGATTTTGCTTATTCACAAATGGAATTTCATTTTTCATATGAAAGAAGATAATATTTCATATCTATCTATGTATTACTTATTCGATCACCTCCTCAAGAATCATTGAAATTACGTACAAAAATATGGGGGGTTATTGAATTGTTGCTATTTATTTTAGATTCAATACAAATGTTAATGTTAATATTGATATTGAATAGGTAAAATTTGATTGATTCAAGTGTATTTCGCATTATTCCACTAGTGGATAAAGTGGTACCTTATACGGTTCATAAGTGTGGATAAAACTTCAATTTTAAGATGATTGTGGATAATCGAATGAATTCACATAATAACCAGAACATGTCGAAAAGAACAATCATCGTAATTTTTGGATTCCCTTCATTTCTGTCTAATTTCCTGCGACTAAATCATAATTTCACTGTGTAAGATGTATAACAAAACGGCCGCTCATAGAGGTCTTCTGCATGATATAAGATAATAAACACGTCATCTAGTGCACTCAATCATTTTCTTCTGTCGAGTTTACCGGAGCGGGTAATGGCAGTCGGCATGAACTATTTTTCGTGCATTTGGAGCGTTAACTGAGTACGATGTTCTTGAGGAATTTCAAGAAAATTTTCAATGAAGTCAATGCGGCTGGTGGAAATACGTCTCCGGTTGGGGCACTTTGATCGAAGGAATATAAATCGAAATGATTTTATCGAGGGGGAAAGAACTCTTTCATTAGGTGTACATCATAATATTTTCATTACTTCATTGCTCACTTTGTCTCGAGCATTAGACCGCTTGGCCATTACAGATTTACTATTGGAAACGTTTACATGAATAATTTTCGCTAATCAAAATAGTCAAATCGTATATCATGCCCCTTCAATAATTTTTCAGTGAATATCCTGGCCCCTAAGACTTTTTTTTTACTAGTTGTTTCCCCCTCGGATTTTATTATATACTGAATGTCTATCAGATAATTTTTGTGAGTGGTTATCAAAATCAACAATTTTTAATTGAACGGTTTCCATTTAATCCAGTACGATTGGGTTTTGAGACGAGGATCGATTGTAGTACCACCAAACTTGTTATGCGAGTTGTTGGAACCATAATGATTACGAAAATAATTGTTTAGCGAAATTCCACTGGTGGAACATATTTTTTATTTTAATTTTTTGTTTCGTTTAAAAATAAATAAATAGATTTTTGCTGTGACCTTGGAAAATATATGATTCATCAGAAAAACAACTCAAAAACGTGAAAGACAATTCAATTCTTCACAAAAATGATTCCTAATAATTTTTATGAAATTCGCTCGTTTTCTCAGAAAACGTGATTTAACGCCGACATCAAATTTCAGGTTTACGCTTAACCGCCGCTGTAAGTTCTGGCGAAGCCGAATATTTGATTGGTCATAATTCTGCTAAAAATGATCGGAGAAGAAAAAGGAAAAGTTCATATCGTTTCTGAAGACTCCTACATTCTCATGCAAATATTATATGCGAGTATTTGAGTACCTAAAATGTGTTTTGTCGCACTTCAGGGAGATGTTTGCGGGTAATCCGAAAATCATGAATGATTTAGTAAATATGGCATTATTATACTAAAGCAGCAATCCATACACTCTTTGGACAATATGCAACAATTCTAGAGTAGTGTGATAGGTCCCACTTATACATGCCAGAAAAAAACTTTGTTTTACTCTTGCCTCATTTTCAATTTACCTATAAAACCGGCATTGTCTTCAATAAATGTTTTGTTTTACTCTTGCCTCATTTTCAATTTACCCATAAAACCGGCATTCTCTTCAGTAAATGTTGGAAATAATCGCTTATTCATATCCTGCAGATATGAACACTATTGTGAAGCGCAAACTCCAAGTTTGAAATCACATACTTCATTTTTTATGTAGGATGTGTATGAGCAATTATTTTCAACATTTACTGAAGAAATTGCCGGGATTATGGGTGTGTTTAAAAAAAAGAGCGAAGAAAGAAAAAACGTGAAAGAAGCGAAGAAGAAAAAAACGCTTTTTTCAAACTAGGAAACATATTAATGTAGGTCTCTGGTCTAGGAGCATCCTAGCAATACCTAATCACTAAACATTTTTTCTACTCGATATTCCGGAGGCCCCTTGAAAATATCCCTTCGAAAAAAAAATTAATTTTAAAATTGATTCACAAAATAAATGACCGAATTGAGAACCTCCCCCTTTTTTTCGAAGTCGGTCAAAAAGACAGAAGAAAACATGGACATAATTCAACTTACTCTCCTTACTGTATGTAAACATTATAATATTGAAGCAATTGAAGACCTTCATCACTCTGTAAACACAGAGCTCTTGTGTATCTACTACAATCAATGAGAATGCAATGCATTCGCAATCAAATGCTATTATTCTTCCCGATCCTCCACCATGAATAATTTCTTCTCAACTTGCAGTGTTTTCTTTACGTCTCGGATTTATTCTCCTTTGCCGTGAATGAAACCACTTTTGATATCAATTATTCACAAGCATTCACCTACAGAGTATGTAGATTTCTAGGAACAATACTGTTGTACCTTCCTTCATCCAGAACATGTTTGATTGTGGAAAAGAGGGAAATAAAACATTGTGAGAACCATGGAGGGGGACAAAACCGAATGAAAATTTGCAAGGACCTCAAGAGCTGAGGGCTAAGCAGTTCGAAATTACCAGGCCTGAAAGAAACGGTTCTGTATCACAAACCTAATTTTCAACACTGACAACTGAATGAAATAGTAAAATCGACGAAGTCGAAGTACCCTTGCCTCCAAATATTTCCACCATTTGGAAATGTTAACAGGAACTTTTTTTTTAAAACGACCTAACGAGTCAAACTCTTTAGTTTCGTACCGTACTTAGGAAACACGAGAAAAACAAAAAAATATCTATTTTCGATATATTATCCCTAGCAGCCACTCGTAAAAATATCTTCATTTTACTCCAAATCGATATACTTTTCAACCCTATTCGAGGCTTGTATGCAAAAATGGGGCACCTAAATTTATCACTAGCTGACGGTTTATAACGCCTACTCTATAAATAAGTTGATTTAATATCCGCATGATATATACCAAGTATGTTGAAGTGTCGCCTGAATTATTAATTATGCGTCCGTTTCAAAAAATATTCTTAATTATTCTTCACACTATTGCGTTCAACGTTATAATATAATAGGTCGGGAGGCAGCGTTGCCTTTTTGATTTTCAGGTCGTAAAATGAGTGTTGGTGATATAGCAAGATATAGCTATCCATCGTCAGCTGTCAGAGTCGTGGTGGACCTGGGTCAAAACTTGAAATCACAAGTTCGAAGAAGTTCTTTGAATATTTTTTGAAACCTAACTGGTTCAAGCCTTTCAGGGCTTCCGGAATCCAGTTTTATACTTTTACGATCTTGAATGTGAAAGAGGAAGGCGCTCTTTCTGTATAGATATTGTGGTTTTTAGGTTTTGATTATTTTATGAAATTGAGTACAGGCATGCAATATTCTTATTCCTTCTACATTCAGCCATACCATCTCATTCAAATGACCTGATACACGGTATCGTTTGCCAGGCAATTTGAGGGGTGACTTTTTTTGAAGCTACATAATTTGACGATCAGATTTTTGGCCATTTTTTCCCCGACTGCTATTGTTCTTCGTTGCAATTTTTCATATCCGAAATCGTTGAACATTTTTCCGAATTCTTACGAATTTTCTATTTCGCTTTCTGGGAGGATGAATATCTTCGAAACTATTTCATTCGGCCGCCAGATGCTTTTTACTATTTTTACGGATTTTTCAATTTCAATTTCCTGAGTTTTCGCAACTATTCTCAAGGATTGGAAGGGACGAGCTCCCACGACCGACATTTTTTTTCTTTACTAAAAAATTAGATAACTCGTGGCTCTTATCAAAATGTGATTTTACTACAGAAGAATAGTATATTGTGCAACAAGTGAGAAAAGTAACTTTCCGCACATGTTGGACACTATACTTTTTCTGCAACTGCACAAATTTAAAGTTGTTGACAACTGTCAGGTTACCTTATAAGTTTTTCAAATTCTTAGGGTAGTTTTTATTCATATTTTGAAAAAGAAGTGAACTATTTTCTTCAGAATTTCTTTCACTTTTTTCCTTGAATTAACATAGGTAGCTTTTCATAGTCAGTTTAAAAATTCTATTTCAAATTCTGCTAGATACGTATATATACTTTCAAATAAGGCTTTATTTACAAGGCTCCGTGAGGTAATGCATTGTGAATCCGCGTGTCACACAGGCGGTCCAGGCTCAATTCCCGAGTTTTGACTATTTTTGTTTATTTTAATTTACATCTTGTTATTTTTATCAAGTCAATTTCATAGTTATTTATGCAACAAGTGCAAAAAGTAGGTGTTTATTGCACTCGACGTGAAATTGTCCAACGAGGCCATCAGGCCGAGTTGGACAACTCATACAATATTTTTTCTACGTTCATGCAAAAACCAGAAAATGTTTCATTTAAGTGGCACTAAACTGAAAGGAAGACATTGTTTGTTTAAATCTATTTGCTAAAAGTAATTCAAAAACATTTTGTGTAATTCAGTTGATATTCGAAGGAAATAATTTTATTTTTAACAAATTGCATTTTCTAGTAATTTCATAGTCCATTATATAATGAATATGATGAAACATGCAACTATTCAAAACGTAATACAATTTCACAGAAAATGGGCTAAATTTGGCGTCGATTTGAAAGTTTATGTCTGTCATGATGACAGAACGCTATAGTAGAATGACAGATGAGTGCAATAAAGTCTTTTTTGCACTCAGTGCAATAAAGAGACAGTTTTTCCATCAAATATAGTTCAATAAAGTTTTGTTTTTTGCATGAACGTAGAAAAAATTAATTATTGAACTTTTAGGAGGTAGGATACTTTATTGTTATTTTAGTTTTGCAAACCATAAAAATAAACATTGAGTTACATTACGTGTATTCTTTAAATTTGTGCGGTTGTGGAAAAAGTATAGAGTCCAACATGTGCGGAAAGTTACTTTTCTTACTCTTGTGTTTGCCACAAACCTCAACACTCGTGAGAAAATTGAACTTTCCCTTGTTGCACAATATACTGTTTCATAGCAATGGTAGAAAAAATATGCCTACAAGTTAGGTTACTGGACTAATTTGAAATTCTCCTATAATATTAACCTCTTCGTATCTACTTTATTCGGCATCCTTTACATCTTTTACTATGAATGAATTGTGTTATATCCACAGAAAAACAATGTATTGCTAAAAATTTCAAAGTTAAAAAAAATATTCATTTTGTAAAACTGTATATCGGAAATATTTTGGTTTTTGGTTTCGTCTCAAATTTCATCCAATTTAGTCCACTTTGAAAGCATTTAGAGAATATAGTGAATATGTACAATGTAGGGGTGGTTAATCTATAGGGTGGCATTTCCCGGAGAAAATAGACAGTGTCGTAATTCCCACAGAACAACAGAAATATTCTTAATCACAAGCAGTATCTGTTCAACAAAGCTGATTTTAGACCCAAATTGTGAAAAATGTCATCCTCTTTGAAATCTTATGGGTAAGATAAAATCGTAAAACTGCTCCTTGAGGATTAAAATCATCAAAAACTGAAAAGATCTAGGGCCCTGTAACTCAGTGGTTGAGACTTTCGCGTTCGAAACTATTGACTACTGGTCGGCTAGGTTCGAATCCTTAGCGACTACAGATTTTTATCTGGTGCCCGAGAAAGTGCTAGGAATCGCACGTTGAAAGGTCAGACCTCGTTAATCCTTGGCTCGCACAAGTTTCGACTTTTGAGGGCTGCCGTTCGTAAGGGCTGGTTAACGGAATTTTAACAATTTAACAATTTTAACATATCGTGGTTTTTCGAATTTTTGGCAACGTTGCATTCGGCGCTCGAAGTCAAAAATTGGATAGTTAATTCAGCCAATAATTCAGAAAAAATTCAGAACCACCGGATCAGACGTAAAGTCTATCACAATCTATTCATGGAATTTCATGTCCGAAGTACAATATATTGAATAGGTATTAAAATGTTTCACAGATTTCATTGTGAAACAGGAGAATGTAAACTGGGTAGGCAATGGATGATTCGAAATTGATTGTTCTATGATGAAATGTGTTGAAATAATCATAACCTGTGTAATAATAATTTTCAACTAATCTAACAGACCATAATTGTCGATATTCAACTGGGTTCCAGTTGAGTGGGCATGTAATGCTTCAGTTAAATGGACTATTACACTGAAAGTATAATTGATTCAAATTATAGATAAAACAACAGCAATAATTTTAATCATGTCAAATACAGTGACCATATTTAGGAAGTAGATAAAGATTGAAAAATGCGATTTTTTTGTTATTTCTAACAGAAAATAACTACTTCCCTGGTTGAAGCCCCGCTGGACATTGAATCACATCTGATAGATCGAGTTTGCATTGAAAATTAATATTAATGAATGAGATAGGGAGAATATTATTCGAAAAGTACCATAGTCACAGAAATCGTTCAATTCAATGATGCGAGAAAAGCAGCTCTTACGCTAGACCTCCAATACATTTCAATCGACAAAAATCTATTTCATTCTTCCAAGATCATCAAAGATGTCGGAATAATTGGGAAACAGACTATTCAGAAGCAATTTCACTCAGCAAGGATGGAAATGATGGAACTTTCTTCTACGGTGACACATTGAAATAGTATATTGTACAATGAGCATGAAATGGGCATTTCATGCAAATTATACACTATGCTTTTTCTACGACCATCTGAATCATAAACAAATCTGTAATATTTTTAATAAAATATATACAACCTAAAAAAGGAATTGAAGATACAAATATTGAAAATTATAATAAAAATCGAACGCTTATCGATTTCAGAAAGGAAAAAAAATATGGTTTATGTGTGATTTGAACCCTCACCCCCCACTATCCAAAACCTGAACGTCCCCTCACTCTTCTCTCGCTGCTATGAGGAAATTAACTGCTATAGAAAGTTCGTGCCAACTATTCGAAAATATAGAATTCTATTGTCATCAATCTTTATATTGAAATTAGCGGTGGCAATGTCAAATCATCCTCACTATTACTACTCATATTCGATTACTTATATTTTTAAACGAATTTTGTAAATACTGATGTGAAATGTCAAATTATTAGAATGTTAACAAACTTGATTCGATCTTATATTATTTATGATCATAAAAATGACAGTCTAGTAGTTCATGAAAGTCGTGGGAAATGAAATATCCTGTACTGAAATGATCATTACAGTACAGTTCGCGATGTGAATGATGAAAAATTGTATTTTTACATAAACTTGTCATTTAAGCGGACAAGAAGTTGTTTTCTGTTAGATATTACAGAAAAATTGGATCTTTCAATTTTCAATACAGAATGTTTCTCTTTCCAACTTGAATACCCTCCAAGAGGTTGTCTTGAACGATGGAAAATAGTGACTAAAGTTTGTCTTTTAGACCGTTTGCGGTCCCATTGAGACTGGCCCGTCGAGCTCAGGCTTCACGTCCATATGCCGTCACTTTGGAGACATGCCAAACATCTCCTTTCCAGGGGTCATTCTTTCAATGAACGGCAAAGATATGGAACTCGGTGCCTCGGAAGGTGTTCCCTGAAGCATACAGCCTTCAGGACAAACAAAGAAATTGAGTTTGAAAGTAAAATTGTTTTTTTGCTGTGGTTAGTGGTTAATTGTAATTTTTTTGAATATTACTAAATTTAGTGATTCTTTTATTTGATAATATTTTAAAATACTCTTGTTTCAGATGAGAAATCGTATAATTTTACTAATAACTTCGCTGTCTTGCGATCTTTGACAATAAATATCTACTAGTAATACAAAACTTTTCATCTTTCATAACATCCTCCAATGTTGACTTCAATGATGATGACTGGTTTAACTTGAAACTGAAACTAGAACAGGATTTGGGACAAGTTAAGAAATGGTTTGATTACAGGCTATCATCAATAAATTTCGAAAAACATTCTACCTACCTTTCAGTAGCTATGATATAGCACTGCCTGAATATGATATTGCTCTCTCCGATACGACTATTATCAGGACTGTCAGGAAAATTGAGTACCTTGGTATAATTCTCGACAGCCATCTTCGATGGGACCAACATATCCATCACTTGGTAAAAAAACGGAGGTGCATTCTATATAAATTCAAAAGTATAACCAGCATTCTTAACCTCGAATAAAAAATAAGCATATACAAAAGTTTAGTTGAATCTCATCTAAACTATGGCATAATTGGCTGGGGCGGAGTCTCAAAAACGCATCTGCGCTCTCTAGAGGTTATGCAAAAACGCTTTCTCAGATGTATTCTGCAGAAAGATTATACCTACCCTAGTGAACTCCTTTACGCAGAATCCGCGATTTTAGACCCAAGGCAGCTGTTCTTTATCAGCATAACCACAGAACAAAATAAGCACAGGCATGAACTGATCATCTCAGACCATCAATATAGCACCCGTCATAAAAGAAATATAGTAATACCAGTCATGCAAAAGTCAGTAGGTCAAAAAAATTATCAATACCTAGGCCCAAAACTTTTTAGCACACTACCTATAAACCTCAGATGTGAGGTAAATCCAAAATTAAAAAAAAAAATCTTAAATTATATGTCAATCTTGTATCCCCTACAGAAATAAATGAAAAACGGGAGAACTAAATTCTAATTTTCACAGCTTTTATACTCCAATTGTGTTACTCAAATTATCATATGATCCACCTATCCATACCCTATATGTCTTAAACCATGTACATGTCCCAACAATAATGAATTGAGAACAAAAAGTATTTTACCCCTTCACCACACAAGTAATTTAATTCCTAGATGCGCATTTCGATAACAAAGTTACCTTCATCAGTAGGATTACTAAACTGAATAATGAATTGTTTCCTGTTATTTAAATTTTTATACTCAAATTTGCTATTAACTATATTAAAACCCGAATTGAATATCTTCTATCTCAATTAACTGTTATTATATCTATGTGTCCTTTATTAGTGTGTTTATATATTTTGCATGAATTTTATCGATATTTTTAAGTAACCAACTATATTGTATAGGCACCACACAAAATGTATTTTAATTAAGTGTAATTGATTCCTGTACAAACTATATGTATTTTTATCTAATCTTAAAATTATTTTATATTGATATTACTACGATATTTTAAATATTATTTTTCCTTACACACAAGCAGATATCTGCTTCGTAAGTATTTCTTAATTTATTCACCATTTATTGTTTGAATGAACTTGTAGATATTTTTAAAAGAAAGTGAATAAATTTTATTGTTATTATTATTATTATTATTATGTTAACTGTAAATTCCCAGCGTTTTTTTTATCTACGTATTTTGGGTAGAAACATCCGAATGTTCAGAACGATCTGACGAGTATGTCTCTGTACGCAATTTCTACCTGTCTCTGCCTTGTTTGTATAGAAGGAAATTTGGAAATTTCACGTGCTGGTCTGGATCGGATCGGTTATAACAACCCATAACAGCACAAGTATTCAGGATTTATGTCCTCAAATCTAAATAGAAAACTGTTTGTATCATACCTATCATCATAACAACGTATTTTTGAATTGAAAAATCCATGTTTATAAAACATCTACAGACTTATGTACTCAATTCAGACTATACACAATGAATAAATACTCACTAAAAGGCCAAGAACGTGTTCCACAAAAAAAAACACGCCTAGTCTTATGGAAAATTTTCCGTGGGTTGTCCCCCCATCGAATGTTTGACAACTTTCAAATTACGTCACTGACAGTGCTCTACTGGATTAATTGCAACGTGTACTGCAGTCTTTTTCTATTATTTTCCTGATATTCTCTCTTATTCACCAAATACTCTACCATTAGATATATATATTGTTATTAGAAGACGCAGTTTAATGTTGTGGAAGTGTTATTTCTGATACACTAAAATCTCTATACCTACTTACCGTAATTGACAACGGTATTGTCGACAAAGTAGAGTTTTAGCATAATTCGAATCTATTCATTTATTGTTCTGTTTTTTTTTTTATTTCGAATTATCTATCGACTATTTCGCCTTTCTGCTTATACAGTGCGGCTTTTTATAGTCCCCCCCCTGTTAACTTTTGTACGGTTTGACGTAGAGCGATAAAAAAAAAACGTTTCGAGGGTTTCACCGATACTACCTTTTGAAATATAACGCATTGTGATTGTTCGATAGATGGCGCGGGGGGGCACAAAAACCTAATTTTTTTAAATGGCATAGGGGGTCGAGTGACACATCGTTGAAAAGAAAATTGGATTCTCTTTTCAACCATCTAATTTTTTTTAAATTTCGTTAATATATTTTTTCACAATAAGCATTTGAAGTGTCAATGTAACAAAAAGAAAACAAACTATTATGACATGTAGTATTTAAATAATTAGAAGCAAAATTGTTGTCAATTACCGAAGCAGGTGTTCGAAATGTCCACCTAATACTTCTTGACAATAAAAAAATCGATTCACAAATTCCTGTCGAACATTATTCAACTTGTCTGCAGTTATACCAGCACAAACCCGTGTTATTCGTTCTTTAAGTTCTTCCAAAGAGTTGGATTGTTGTTCATACACTTTGGATTTGACGTACCCCCACAGAAAGAAGTCACAAGGTGTAAGGTCTGGTGATCGTGCCGGCCATTCGATTGGTCCACGACGTCCAATCCATCTCATAGGGTATGTTACATCCAAATACTCTCGAACTTGACGTTGGAAGTGAGGAGAGGCCCCAACTTGCTGGAAGGTGATGTGTTCCTGAAATTCGTTCTCATTTTCTTCTAATATTCCAAGTATGAGTGGTTCAACCGTATCTCTTAGTAAATCCAGGTACAAATTACCGTTTATGTTTTCTTCCTGGAATAAGGGACCTACAATATGGTCTCCCAGAATTCCAGCCCACACATTTACTTCCTGTGGGAACTGTGTGTGACCTTCTCGAAAGATATGGGGATTTATATCACTCCAGTATCGCACATTTTGTGTATTCACATTTCCGTTCAAAAAAAAGGTACTTTCATCTGAAAAACAAATATTCCTAATGTAATTGGGGTTCCTAGCTATCTTTTCCTCCATAATTTTACAAAATTCCATTCTTCGGTCTGGGTCGTCTTCTGTGAGTTGGTGTAACATTACTAATTTGTATGGATGGAACTTGTGTTTCTTCAAATATTTTTTTACTGTAGCTGTTGAGACCCCAATCGTACTTGCTACACGAGAGGTACTTTGTTGCGGATTTACCACCATTTCGGCAATTATCGAAACCTTTGTCTCTTCCGGAATTGATTTTCGACCAGCTCCACCTTTCCTACGAACACTGCCAGTTCTGTTGAATTTTTCAACTAGTTCCCTCAAATATTTCCGAGTTATAGGATGTTCAGGAAATTTTTCATTAAAAATTCTCTCCGCTTCGTGGTCGTTCCGATGGGCCTCACCAAAATTATAAATTGCTTCAAATATTCAAAGTAAATAATAATTATAAGTAGACAAAACTCCTCAGTGAATATGAATACAATAATTCATCAATCCATTGTACTTTTATAGGTAACTAATTAATTATTGTCATTTAAACAAATCCAATAAATAGTCCTTTCGTATAGTACCTGTTATTACTTTTGTCATTAAAAATAAATGAAATGGGTATAATTTCGATATCCTAATACCTAATTGAGCTTTGAAAGGAATTCAAAATGAATAATTATTAATGTTGTGAATTGTCTTTATTGACCGTATTTCGTGGTATTGATTGCAATTGTGAATCACTAGAACAATTAAGGTATTTTTCTTCAAACATTATTATTTTAATACCACCCAAAATATTTTCCGTCCCATTATTCATCAAACCGTTCAAAAGTTATTGAGGTAAGGTAAGGAAACGAATTCAGATCCGCTCTTACACTTGACACTTCAAATGCTTATTGTGAAAAAACGTGTCAACGAAATTTAAAAAAAAATTAGATGGTTGAAAAGAAAATCAAATTCTCTTTTCAACGATGTGTCACTCGACCCCCCATGCCATTTAAAAAAATTAGGTTTTTGTGCCCCCCCGCGCCATCTATCGAGCAATCACAATGCGTTATATTTCAAAAAGTAGTATCGGTGAAATCCTCGAAACGGTTTTTTTTTTATTCCTCTACGGCAAACCGTTCAAAAGTTAACAGGGGGGGGGGACTATAAAAATCCGCACTGTATGTATGATGTGATTGAAATAATTCAACCAGAAAAATTATAATGTGACTACCTAGTATACATTAAAAGTTACACGTTGCACCTAATTGATACGAATGATAATGTAGGTGGGTATCATTCAATCTCAGTTATAGGTGCAATACTTGAGGCGCATTCCCTCTACCTAAATTTCATAACGGGAGAAAGGATTTATAATATTGCATTATATTCTTTGTATCGATTCATTCACAATAGAAACTTATTTTTTTTAACGATGAAGAAAGGAAATTGCATAGCCACTGCCGTTCCCAGGAGATCTGAATAATTGACAAATCGGATTGAAAAATGATCCTACCGTGAGATATGGACCTACTTAAAATCAATAATTGAGGTTATTTAATACTGAAACAATGGTAACTCTTGTCAATTTGGATTTCTGATCTGATTCATCAAATATAGCTAGTTATCGTTAGTGTATTTGTTTGATGATTTGCATGTTCAATTTTGTTGTTATTTACACAAAAATGAATATGGTAGTTATTTATAACTGAAATAAATTGTTAAGATTTTTATAGTTAACGTAACCAGGTTTGCAGTTACTAGATGATTTTCACGTGAACTTAACAAAAAATCCAATATTGTATCTTGGCTGAAATTGTATTTCCGTTAGTTTCACGGCAAAATGGTTGCTTGTAGTAGAAAGAGGAGAAAAAAATAGAAAAACAGGTTTAGGTACATATTTTGCAATCGGTTTCCAAGTAACTTTCCTGTTATAGGGTGAGCCACAATAGGCCATTGGCCGCAGTGGAGAGCCTGATATGGGCTCACTCACATTTAAACCTAACCTAACCTAACCTAACTTACCTGTTAGGTTATAAATAAAACACAGAACTAATAAGTCCATTTTTTCTATATTCGTGCAAAAACAAAACTTTATTGAACTTTATTTAGTGAAAAAACTTTTTTATTTTTTGCACTAGTGCGCCCATTTGTCATTCTACTACAGCGTATCGTGATCATGACAAACATAAACATTCCAATCTACAGCATTTATTTTTGATACATTTTCTGTGATATTGTATCACGTTCAAAATAATTGTAAGTATATGTAAATGCATGTCCTTTGAATATCAACTGAATTACAAAAACAAAATTGTGATAGCACAGCTCAGATAGATCAGTTTATAACATTATCAATGCAAATCGATAGTGCGATTTAAGTATTATGTAAATATTTTTGTCTTGAATTGAGCTTTTCATTTTTTTACCCTTAGTGCCACCTAGAAAAAAAATTGTTTTTCGCATGAAGGTAGAAAAAATTTACATGGACTAAAGAATGAAATAAGTCCTTTCCGCCAGAAACATATTCATAACATCATTCAGATGGCTAACCTCATACAGGTTGTTCTGGAAATTTGTGATTGTGAATTTTTAGAAGGTATCTATGAACACACTTAAAATATTCGAAACGAAAAACGTAGTACAGATGCAATAGTGATGATAAGAATGTTTATGCGAATTTTTTCAACGATCGCTTTTCCCCACATTCCTCAATAATAGGTATTTTCTTTGGCACGCGTCTATAACGTTTAAAATTTTCATAGTCATTAAATATTTTCAATCAAAAATTTTAGCAATTCCTATGGTATTATAAATATCTATTGGCTGGGGAGAAATTATTTTTTTCGTTTTAGTCCGTTGAAAACGTGGTTTAGGTATATGAAAAATTATTTTTACACGGAAAACTAAAATATGCTATTTCGATGTGAAAAATGTCACTTTGAAACAAGAATGACAAAAATAAATCACCAGTGTAAAAAGTAAAATAGTACTGCGAGAAATGATCGAATGGAATAGAATAAGTATAATAATCAAAGCAACTAGCTTCGGGATTTTTCTGGTAAAATTCTATTAATTTCCAACTTTTCTTCCTCTATATCGAATGCCACAGAATATTCATCTATTTTGTTGGTAATCATTATTTTGATCACCATTTCGTTTCTTTTATGAGATTCAAATTACTACAACATATAATTTTTTTCTTCAACAAAATATACCAAGTGAAATTGCTACCTTAGTAACACCTACATTTTGATTAGGTTGATATAAAATTCAAATTTTGCGTCGTTCAGGTAACGTCAATCGCATGCGGGAAAGGTTCTTTTTCCGCACAGATAATATAAACCAACTTGTTGACTGTCTGCGACGAAAGAGAAAGAGAGGTATAAGAACCCATATGTTAAAGTTTAAAAAAGGAACCGTATTGATGTTGTAAGTATATCAGTATTAGATTTTGAGAATTTTTCAAGAAAATTCAAAACACTCAAAAATATTGAACATATGAATTATTGAAAGATGCTCTTGTGATAAAATCTTGGGAGACGCCACTGATCGCATGACAAAATTCATTCCACTACATAAGCGACCAGACACGTGGTTCAAGAATGTTCTAACATCGGGGGAAAGGGGCCTAAGTTCTAAAGAAATCATCAAGTCTAGTTCAATCATTCAAGAATCAAACTCCAAATTTATGAGAGACGTACCACAAACGATGTAGATTTCAGAGAATCATAAAAAATATGGACAGTTTTAAGTAACTGTAACGTTGGGAATTGCAGTTTGAATAGAAAGAGGTCAAATGCTGACGATTGTATACCGCTCGTTGAGAGGCCAGGGTATTTCTTAAAATCAACCCAATTGGAAAATAGGTCGTTCGTTGTAAGATGTATGCAAATTTTGTTATTTTGAAAGTGAACAGGCAACTAAAGACATTGGACTCGCTAGAGAAATGGCAGGTTTTGTGATCGTTTCTGCCAAGAAAGATTAATTCACATTCAGTGCGAGTCCTATTTGTACGAGGCGATCACCTAAATGATATACTTCATAGGAAGAGTTATAGGTAGTTAATTAGGAATGTAGAACACAGAAATAAGGTTTAAAATAGCAAAATTGGTCACGTATATAACGTATATTTTACAAGTTAAAATCCTGAAGGCTGAGACCATCCCCTCTCCTCTGGAAAGGGAAGGGCAGACCTAGCCATGCCTTGAACTCTGAGAACAAGAAATCAGTTGAAATGTTATTTTTGAATCAGTGAGACTAGTGAAAATTCTCAGGTCAAGGCCTCCACCTTGACCTGGGACATACCAGTAGATTTTCTCAGAGTTGAAGGGTTTCTTAATTATTTTACCATTCATTAGAATTTATAATCAGTATTTAAATAGGGTCTTGGTAAGCTAATACGCTAGGTATTTTATTGTTATTTATTAGATAGGTTTTTTTTTTGTTGTGTTAACGAAATATTGTTTGCAGTCTGTTTTAGACTAAACATCGTAATTTTCACTATTTTGATGTTAATGAAGAAAATTTCCCATTTGTCTTTTTTTTTCTTAAATATTCTAGTCACATATTTAAACAATTTATAATTATTTTTCTCTCTTTTGCCTTAATAAATGAAAAACAGACTATTTCTTGAGTTTCCTTTGTAAGTTAAGTGAATAATTGAATCAAATCAAAGATTACTGAATTAGTAGAACCAATCAGCTCTGAACCAGCTAATTATTTGTGAGTGATCTATAAGTTAATGCGTACCTGCTCATCACCCCAGAGAAATAAATCAACCGGACCATAGAGACGGGCGAATGAGTATGGACTAGGAAAGTTAGTTTTGTTTAACCTGGGGTACATATATGATATCACATATGAAAGGACCTCCTGAGTCGGCAATTTTCTGTTTGAACCCTTATTATCTGTTTCAAGAGTAAGATCCATCCTATTATTTTTCAAACTAGAATCCATGTATGTCATCGGCAACCTGACATACAAGAAGTAGAGGGGTGTTTAAGCGTTGAAAATGGAGCTTAACTCCTATTAAATATACGCCAGGCATAAGCCAAAGTATTAGTTTACTCGAGTTAGTCAAACATGTGTTCTTTGTTCACCCCGTAAGGAACAAACACTGTTATACTCTTCCAGAATAAAAAAAATCTACCAAACGAACTTATTACAACCAATAATGTCTACATTATTTATCAACTCGGGAAATTCAATAAATCACTCCATTCAAATGTTTCGTTGTCAACTTGCACTTAATGAAGTAGTTTGTTTCACCGGAAATGAATCGTTAACACCCTGTTTATTTAAAGCTATTAGATCATTTTCATTCTCCACATTCAATAATGCATAAAACGTTTAAAAGTACGCACAATAAACAAAAAGTCTGCTGGATTTCCAGTGGAAATGATTGTGATTGGTTGCATTGTTATATACTTAACCAGCCATTTCGTTTCGGACTTCACTGTAATTGGAATAAGTGCACATACCAGCTCAACTCGTTAAATAACTAGTTGAGAAAGAGACTGCTTTTTTCATTTCCACATATTTTATAAACAACCCAATGGGCACAAGGACGTTGAAATAACGTTGTGAAATGGCTGAAAACCGAACGTTTTTTCAACGAAAAAATGTCTCGTGAAACAACGTAGTATTAAACCAATTGCTTACTAATTATCGCTTTATTGCCGTTTTCAATCAGGTTTTTTGAACATCGAAGATACTCAATAAAACAACATTGTTTGGACCGAATAAAAGGATAAGGAACGTATCATAAACATTGATAAATGAATCGCATAAAGCGAGTTTGATTAAAAATTCTTTTTGAATTAACATAACGATTGTTAAACGTATATTTAACGACTTGTTGAGGAAGTAACGTTGAAAACACATCTTTATAACGTATTCTTCCAACGTTGAAGATTATACTAAATTATTTCCGTTAAAATGTTCAACCAGAAACGTTTATTCAACCAATGCCACGTTTATAACACGTTTGAAACACGTACGTGTGCCCATTGGGAACGTGAATGTCTCTTAAATTGTATTACGATAAAGCATTCACAAGACTCCAACCTCATAACCAGGATGTCAGAGGTGCTTCCAAACTTTGTCTTCGGAAATTAAAATGCAATAAAGTAGAGACCGGAAAGTTCTTGAAATTGACCTCAGAGTAATAAAAGACAAAGAGATGCCCTGCCTATACCTACACAAAAGCTGTTTTGAAGTGAATATGAACTATCCTTTTCTATACCTACAATTTGTGGGCGAAGCGGGTGACGGGTGGTGAAATGTTATGGACAGTACATACATTTGGAGTATGGAGGAGCATAATACAAACGAAGAATGACGACTTGATCCGAATGAAATGAGCGGGTATACACGAAACTACCCGATTGAATACGGGCATGTATAAGGCTCACGATTGTAAACAAACAAAGTCATGATGCCTTCAAGCCAAGGATGGAGAAGACATCTCTATTGTCTTCATTACTCTGAGGAATTGACAAATGTGGAGAACAGTCAATATTTTGATCAAATCGAAAATAATGTTTCTTTCGAAAAACCTTCAAAGTATCCTTGCCCCTTTCAGGTTCGAATATACCTTATGTATTCAAGTGCTCCATCCAGAGCTTACTCCGTCATTTACTCCAACTGAAGTTGAAATACACATGTCAAACATAATGACCAAAAAGTTATTTGAGGGTGATAGACGTACCTATGTAGATTACAAGGCAGGTGTTCACCCAGAACGGCCCACAGATGGTAATTATATCTGACAAACACTTGTGCCATATTCTTCCAATGGGAATTATTAGTTTTTGGAAAACTGTTTGGTGTATAATTTTCATTAGAAATTGAATTTTCATCATAATGAAATAAAAATAAATAATGAGTGCGAATATGAGAACCGCGTTGGCTTATGGGTGTGTTCTGAACTAGAGGAGTGAATCAGTATTTTGTTTCTGAAAGTGCCAGGTGTAAATGATTCATGAATGAACTAACTTTTTTTGAGGTATCAATAATTTTTCAATACAAAAATTATAGAGAATGGTAATATCTCCCAGATCTAAAATTTTAGGAAGCAAAGACACTATCAAATATTTGGATTACAGAAAACGTGGAGATTTTAAATAAGGAAATAACTTTCAGTATTTTGATAGGCTGATTAAACACATAAAATTATCCTCTGTTCTCGTAGAGAAGCTGATATAGTTAGAGTGCATGGTTTGGTTTTATTGAACCTAGTCTGACACTGTTTTTCTCTGTGAATTTTTTTGCTTCCGGGGCATTTTTTCAAAACAAAAATTCGTTGAAGTTTTTTCAAACGCCCTGTGTCTCAGAAACGAAGCAACTCTGGACACATGTTCATAGAAACTTTTTTCTTTTCTTAAAATCCTCTGTAGCTTCGAACTGTAGTAAGGAAAGACGAGGGAAACACATAAAAAAAAAATCAATTTTTTTTTTGTTGGAAAAACGCCCCCGAAACAAAAAAAGTCACAGAAGAAAACAGTGTGAGACTAGGTCCAATAAAACCATACAGAAAGTTTGGAGAGAGTGTCTATCAGTAAAATTTTTGCCGATTGTCACTCTGACTAGTACATCAGGATGTAGTTTGCACTTCATAATTCAATATTAACATTATACGATTTACTGTCGTTTATTTGCTCCACAAGTGATAGGCGTTTTGCATCCTAAACAATATATTCTGAAAGAACTACTTATTTTTCAATTAATTTATTAGGTGAAAGCTCGGAAATGTATTTATTGATTGAAAGTTTGATTTTGTGGAGGAAATCCGATTCTTGACATGATTTTTATGACCTTCCACAATCTGAATATGAAAAAATTTTAAGCCAAAGAAATCTGTACAAGTGTAGAAGGGCAAATTAATTAATTTGCCAGATAAGTTACTGCGGTCACAAGACTGCTGTCTTGAAAGAAATTAATTTTTGTCAGTAATGTACCTACAGTGAATGTGTTGTAAACTCGGCGCATTCACCAAATATTGAGAAAGGAGAACGTTCGTCTCAAGGGTACAAAATTTGTCTATATATTCTTCTAGTGGAAAATACTGTATTATTGGTTCCATTATTCACTGAGTTGTGATTTATAAAAAGACAATTAGTAGCCTTACACATGTTCATTTTGAATTTGAGGATTCATTTGGATGTTGCCATGATTGTCTTATTTTGCTGGAGAAGTGAAAAATACAATTCTGATTAATATACACTTCCACCTGAAAACTTCCATGGGTGAACCCATGACATAACTCACACGAGATTATCAAATGGTTGGCATTTGAGCAGCAACCAATTCTGGGTATACTTGCTTTGAACGAGTCTCGACAGTTGAACGCAGCTTCTTCAGAGCACACGGATATCGGTTGTTTTCATGTTTGACTTGCCTTTTTGTTAGACTATTATTTTCGTCTCGAGAAAAACATGTGTTTACTAATATTTTATTTCCACGGCGCTTACCTTTACTATTCTTCAATCATCTCGTTTTCAATTAACTCATACGTATGTGATACTCCGGTTCGGTGATTCAAACCCGGTTTTTTGGTTGTTTTTTCGGGAGATAACGAAAACCCTAACAATACATGGTCCTAATCACCTGATGACTTACACATAAAGTAACAATACCCCCCGTATAACTTGGAGGAGATGGGGACATGAAACCTAACATACTCTGACTTGAAAACACGACAAGTAAGCAGCCTACACAACATCGTAGGGTCTGCCCGTGGGCAGACGTGGGCTGGTTTTGCCCGCCCGCTGACATACCTCAGCAGGGCAGGTTGAAAAAGTGCAACACTACTCCCTCTCAAACCCCCCTGTGGCTTATAGAGATAGTTTTAATGCATTTTATATTTATTTGTTGTGCCGCTGTATTTTTGGTTCGGTGAATCTTTTCATATACGGGGTGAACAACTTATCAAAATTATACAGCGTGCTATCCCCCCAAAAAGAAGTGGAAAACTATATAAATGAAATTTGGACATTTGGAACAAAAAAATTACCTTTTGTTTACGTAGGAAAGCGCCGTGCCTAAAAGTAAGAAGAAACACAGGGTAGTATTAGTTTCTCGTTGTGAAAGCTGAAAGAACAGACACTGTTATCCTCACTACTGTTAACAGGAACATTACACACCGAAGACAGTATTTCAACTATGGCTCCAATCACCCAGGAGTCACTGGAAGCAAACTTGAAGCGTGATATGAAATAATATATTCAATACTACTCCAAGTTTGCAGAACTTTTCGAATTTTCTCAACGAGTATACTGCAAAATTTAAGTTAAATGCCATTTTGACAATGTTGCGTACTTCGGAAGAAGTTGCAAACTGAGATTTATTGCTTTCTCGATAGGAATGTCGAAAAGTTTGACAATCCGGTCCTGTTCGAATTTGGAGGTGGTAATTCAGTCATTCAATTAGTAGGTCGCGTGCCATGTTTTGTCTACTTTTTTATATTACTTCGATGTTTGAGTGTTTATACATTTTCTTGATTTCAAAGACATAGACTTGCTTCTCCACTTACGAATGATCTCAATCACTGAATATCAGTTGTCACTATGAGTGATTTATTGTTTACAAATGTTTGAGTGTGCCGCCAAGTGCTCTTCTACATTCCTAAAATTACTTTCTCTTAAATAAGATCTTATCTGTCAATCTATCAGCGCAAATGGGAATATATTTGATATGACTGTAACAGAAATGATGATTACTTTGTAGTTTTTAGTGGTTTTAGATTATTTTCTACATTCATGCAAAAAGCAAAACTTTATTGAACTATATTTAGTGAAAAAATGAGTTCTTTATTGCACTAGAGCAATAAAGTTTTTATTGCACTCATCTGTCATTCAACTTCAACGTGCTGTCATCATGACAAATATAAACGTTCATACACACTACATATTTAACAGATATTCTGTGAGATCGGCAATACGTTTTAACCAGTTACATATTTTATATAATTTTGTATTAATGTTAGCATTTGAACAAACAATGCCTTCCCGAGAAAAACCCAATAATAAAAACAGTCATATCTGTGCAATAGGAAGCAATATGTCTCAATACAAAATAGATCATCCAAGTATATGGAAAACGATATGGGAGTCCCTCAAGGATCAATTTTGGGCCCCATCCTCTTTATCATCTATATAAACGATATTGATAAGCTCCAAGTGCCAGCCTCCGTCACAATCTATGCAGATGATACCTCCCTCATCATTTCTGATCCTCAAGAAAAATCATTAAATGAAAAATGTGAAACTACCCTGAATGAAATAAATAACTGGTTTTCGGCTAACTTCCTCTTTCTCAAAATCGACAAAACGCAGTGCCTAAGATTTCACAACCCTCAGAAAACCTGTGAAAAAATCTCACTTGGATGCCCTGAAATTTCTACACTTGCCACAAGGACAAAATTCCTGGGACTGAATGTTGATACACACCTCAACTGGAAATCGCAATGTCAAGACTTCATTTCAAAACTCAACACAATTGCTTATCAATATAGAAATATTAGAGGAATTTTAAACCTGGATCAGTTGTTGCAGCTCTATTATGCGCAAGTCGAAAGTAGGCTTCGCTATGGTGTTACCTTCTGGGGAACATCAACTTCAGCACCGAATGTTTTCATTGCTCAAAAGCGTATTATTCGGTCAATGTTGGGACTAACCAATCGGACTTCATGTAAAAATGTTTTTAAAGATCTTAAAATTCTAACCCTGCCGTCAATTTTCATTTTAGAATTATGTTTGTATTTGTTTAAAAATAAGAATGAATTTCTCCGAAATGACACCAAGCATATGTACAATACCCGAATTAAAGACAACTTCATTGTACCGTTTTCGAGAATAAGAATAACTCATAATGCTCCGAATTCCATGGCACCAAATATATTCAATTCACTCCCTAATGATATCAAAGAAATAAGCAATTCAATATATATTTTCAAAACGACACTGAAGGAGTTTTTGATAGAGAATAGTTTCTATTCGGTAGAAGAGTTTTTAAATCGGCGATTTTGATAAAATTCAACATAGATTATTTATATTTTTTATATTTACTCATATTTGTACTAGGTTCTCCCTGTAGGTACCAATTGTGTTCTATTTTGTTTAATTTTATTTTGTTACATGTAAATTGTGCTATATTATGTTGTTTTTTAACTAGAGATAATTCACCTCTACACTTTTGACTTTTTCCATACAGTTTGTACTGTCTTAAGGAAATAAACGATATTCTATTCTATTCTATTCTATTCTGATCCTCTTTATTATAAACCGTCTACCTGCATAGAGCAAACTGTCTGTACTATGACCACACCTCGTGATAACATACGCGCTCACGGCTACTATTATTTCGATTTTTATAATGCAACTGTGATTATAGAAACGTCAGTCAAAAATTAATTCTGACAATTACAGAATTGAAAGTTTCAAAATGACAAAATAATGGGAAAATATATGATAGTGATCTATTTCAAAGCAAATCGATAGTAATAATTAAAAATGTAAGTTGCACTTTTCATTTTGCAACAGCTAGCGCCTCACCTTAATAAATAATATTTTGCTTTTTTGTATGAACGTAGAAAAAATGTTGTATGCAACTCGTGCAAAAATTGTCTATTCCACTCGACGTGAAAATAAACAGCTACTTTTTGCACTTGTTGCATAAATAACTATTAAGCATGCGTACGGGTAACTGTGAGAAAGAAACCGTTCAACCAGAACGCGTGCGAAATCCTAATATTAAAACACGCCCTGTCTTAAAGATCAGAGATGGGAGTCCCCACTACCTGGATAACCTGAAAACACCAAATGGCACTGATTCACTGCGCCACCAAAAATAAAATTGTATGCAACAAACAATAATACACTTCATTGGTGAATTTTGGACGGCTGGCATTCCGAGATTCCAGCCTCTGTTGGTTGTAATAGTAATATGAGATGCTGCCTATTCAAAACTTTCGAAGCTCGGAGTAGGCTAACTGATTTAGTTGGCAAAGATATTGTGGTATCGCATGGTTGTGAACTCTGAGTGAATTTTGCATTTTGTGATAAGTATGAGCTAGATATTTACGACAAGGATAAGTACAATTAATTTGTGAAATTATTACCAATATATTATCCTGTTTGTTGAAAATATGGTTACCTGTTTTTTTATAAGATCAAATTTTGATGCTTTTTTGACGAAAATTTACAGTCAGCAAGAAAGAAACAATAAAATGTCATTTCATCAAAATAAATAAATATTTGTTTAGTAATCCAGCTAACAACTCCTCGACTAGCTCTGTGACCAATCTGCTATGTCTGAAGTAATACTAAATGGATGGAAACAAAACATCAATATGACTGGCAATACGACATGGCCCGCTACGCTTCGATAAAGTCGTGCTCGTGCACGTTTGTTTTCGTCTGTGTTAGTGAAATATTTCAATAATTTCTTGATGAGATGAAAACCTATTTTATCTTCGATGCACCATAATTAATAGCTAGGTTACCGTGTATCTCTTGAAATAAGGAAAGTGCATCATGAAATTATCCATTGTTCACATTCCCAGTGAAACTTGATTTTGTCGCATTCATTTGAGTCCCCTCCATTTTATTTTATATTCAACGTATTTACCACTTAATTTTTCTTCGTTCTTTATGAAACCCCAGTTAAAGTCAGAAGGATATTTTTAATTTTTTCCAGTGGTGAACGAGGGTCAAATAAATGACAAAATCAAGTTTTATAAAAATTAATAGATTTTGATTAAGAATAACCGAACTGATATTGCGCCATATTAAATTATCGAACATCGACTAAAAATATGATTAGAATGTCACATAACCCCCAGAACTATAGAACTTGTCCGCCATATTAAATTTCGACACGATCAAAAACATGACCTACGATTAAAAAACCGTAAGTACCATCTTTGAAACAAACTCTGATCATGAATCACAAATCCCGTTCGCGATCTTGAATTTTCCACATTCAGATATAGTAGAAATGAAGCAAAGTTGAGTTGCAAACACAATGCCAAAGATTAAAAAAATAAAAATATCAAAAGAGTTGTAATTTGTTTTAATAATATACCCCCATTGTGTATATTAGAAAAATATACTGGAGTTTTATCCCAACACCATACTGCTATTTTCAACACCTCGATATGTGTTTCAATCACCAAGTGATCATATTAATTAATTAATCTTACTCTTGAAGTGATCATCTTGATTAATTTATCTTCCTCTTGAAGATGATCACTTGGTGATTGAAACATGTGTCGATATGCATGTTGAAAATGGCGGTTTTGTGTTGGGATAAAACGTCAGTATATTCATTACTACACCAAAGGTTCCAAACAGTGCAGTGTATTGATTTTAGTTCGAAAATATGAATAGGACATTCATAAAATCTGTTGTGGAATCATCTGAGAAAGACAAACTTTAGTCGCTATTTTCCATCGTTCAAGATAACCTCTTGGGAGGTATTCATGTTGAAAAGGGGAACATTCTCCTTTTCAGTTAGAGTCTTTTCACAATATCTATCAGATGTAGTTCAATGTCCAGCGTGGCTTGTGCCGGGGAAGTAGTTGTTTTCTGTTAGATATTACAAATAAATCACATTTTTCATTTTTCAATTTTCATGGAGAATGTTCCCCTTTTCAAAGTGCAGTGTAATTATGTATATTTCGTTAAATCCATTTTTTTTTCACAATATTGTTGAAATTGTTTAACAACACATATGTAAAAATGTGTTTAAAATTTTCAGTTCTTTTTTGTACCATCCTGTGGACTATATAATTCCAAAATACACAAAATTAAATAATTTTGTGTGATTGCATATAAAAAATACACCATATTGTGTTAGTATTTTACATAACATTTTGTTTTTTTAATATTTCTGTGAACAAAATTGAAATTCAAAATACACAGTACTGTATAAGAATACAAAGCTCTGTGTTTTTCAAAATAGCTGTTATATTTATAATTTTACATCAACATTTTGTAAATAAGGTTGTTTTTTTCCAATGATATGGGCACCTTGCGGGTCTATAAATTCAAATTTAATGGAGATTTCAAATGGCTCCGTAGCTCACGACAAAAAGACAAAACTGCTCAACTTTCAACTTCGATAAAGATTTCTAAAGGCTCCGTACCTACCGAAAAAAAGAGAAAACTTTGCTAGGGGACGAACTTTGTGATTGGTCACTCTAATGGCGGGGAGTTTAAATGAAAATTGAGTTTGCATGATGTCTTGTCATTTAGTGACCAATCACAACAACGATGGAAAACTTAGGAACTTTTGTCTCTTTTTATCGGAGTCTTCCGAGCCATTAGAAATATGACCAGAAATGTGAACAGGCAATTCTTGTTCAAACTTCTCATTCAAATTTCATATTTGAACATTTGTCATTGTTGGGGAAAGAGTGTGAGAATCATTTAATTCATTTTTTGTTAGTATACCGTGATTCGATATGTTACCCTAAAACGCCCCGTATAGTCGATCCGCAGTGACTTTTCATGAAGTTTGTTTCGACGAGCAAGTGCGAACATTCTTCAGTAATACCTTTTGAATCACTGCTGACTGTATCGGTGATCAATATAGTTAATTAACAATCAAAACTCGTTACTTATATGTTTTATCGTATCATTGGATATCAAGCTTCCCTTAAGTTAAATCTTTATTACAAATTATTAACATCATAATATCACATAATACATTAGTTACAATATAATACTTTAGTTACTTTATAATCGATTCCTAATGGCACGCTCAAATGACAATAACGTGACAACCAAAATTGTTGATTTCATTTTCAGAACATCGTTGTCAATGTCAATGATACGATAAAGCTTTGAATGTAACTAGATTAATATGAAATTTAAATAAATCTCGGAGGTTGCACAGGGCGGAGTTTGCATTTTGGGCACCAAGGCAATAAAAGGACTAATTCAACATGCATTTTGGGCACCGACCCAAAAGGTCCCAATTTTCAAATATTGCATTTTGGGCACCGAGCCTTATTATTCATTCGTCATTTTTATAATTTTGGGTAAGTTAAAAGGTAAATAATACAAAACTATTTTAAAGCATACGAAAATATGTTTATTATTGTATTATGATTACATTAATTGTACAAAATATCTTAATCTAAATATCTTATTTATTGACATAACAATGGAATGACAAACATTTAATAAAGTGTAGCCTATTGATTTCCTTATTTTGGTATTTAATAATCATTGATTCAATAAATTTCTGTCTTTTTTTAACTTTTCTGTCATGGATTTGTATAGGTTTTTGAAGACTTTGAATTTTAATATATGTGTCTCTCTCATCCGACAGGGCTTTTCGACACCATTCCTTAAACAACTGTAATCACGTAGGGAACAATAAAATAATTATTTTCTTTTCCTATTCCTATCGATATTTTGATGACAATAATTCATGATCCAATTAAAATTCATTTGTTCAATTTCCACGCACTCAAATGTCTACGTAAGGTTAGTTCGTTCTAGTTCAATTATACTAAAGTAGCTCATTGGTTGAGACTGTCGCGTTCAAAACCGTTGACATAGACGTAGGCATACGTACTTAAATCGTAATTAAATCTTCGATACCCAAATTGCAGTTTTCATAATCCCTCGAAACTGACCGCAAAGGGTACCTACCACTTGTACCAACGATACTATCACGATGACGAAAAAACAGGGGTTCCTTACGCTTGGCAACTAGGGGTTCCGGCAACGGGAGGGGTAGCAACCAGGGGTTCCGGAAACGGGAACTGCATAAGATGGTAACCCTCTAGATGGAAGTGCACTTTTTTTAATAGAGCCTATTCATTGACGTTAGTCAAAATATTTATAGAAACATTGAGGTGGTGCTGTAGGTTTTCCGGGTTTTCCTATATCTGAAAAGTGAATACGCCACCAAAAATCAGTAACGGAGCCTCACGGCAAATAATGACCCTCCTCTACCCGCACAGGCTATGCATTTGGATGCACTCTACAAATGTTCATGAGGGAGCATTATTATTATTATTAAGTTATTAAACAACCTTCCGGCAGTATCATCCAAAGCAATCTATCGATTTGGTGAATAGGCGATTATGAACTATTGTTTCATGTGGGTGCAGTGCACAGAATGATCAAATGTGGTCGATAGTATTATCGGCTCTCTTCCATTACTTGTGTTCTTCGCAAAATACCCTGTCCAAATATTCCTGAAGCGATGGGGATATCTCTAGAATAGCCTAGTTCCGACCTGCGACAACCGCGACTTCCTGCTCCATCCCATGTGCCACCACTACCGCACTACCACTGCACTGTAGCATCTCGATATTGCACCAAGTGCGACTCGAGATGCCCTGCCCACCTACAATGCCATAAATTAGCGAAAACAGAGCGTGAGCACGTGAAATAGTCGAATCTCTTCTCAGAGTCGGGCGCGTGCTGTTATATGGAGTAGGCCTTGGTGGAACAGTCAGTGCTGTGAATCAAGTTGGCTCGAAAAGTCGACGACAACGCGGTGTGGCCGGCGCCTACTGGATCTCTCCGGTAAATCTCGTACGCGCGGAATTCCGAAGCTGCTACGGAGCTTTCAGTTTTTGATTGTTTGCTGTTTCCGTTATCAATTATTTTGTTGACTGTGTTGAGTAAGATCTATGTCCTAGAATCGCTATTGAATATTCGAGTGCATCAAAATTAGTTCCGAAGATTAATAAATACATTCGTAATAGGTACAAGAAATAAGCCGAAATTTCGAAAAATAATTACTATGATATAGGTACATCTTCGAAGTTATTTCTTGTGTTGAATAATACAATTAACTGCCATGAACGAATTAGTATCTTCATTCAATTCACACTTCAATCGGCATTTTCACAGTTAAAAATTTCATTTGTTTATTTTATCATTTATCGCAGTTAATCAATTGCTATGTTAACTTAGTTGAAGTGTGAAATGTGTTTATGTTAATAATTCCAAAAGTATTGCCTATCTTCCATTGCGATTCGAAAATCAATTAGTTTTTGTAATATTTTAAATATGATTTCAGATGCTATTTTGATTTCGAATTTTCTAGCTGAAAACAAATGAAAAACTTGATTAATTTGAATTTTTTACTATACCTATCAGTCGTTGAATGTCCTATGAAATACGAGGTCCCGAGGTTTGGATAAAATTTAAAAAATGTATAGGATGTAGTAGCTTCATTGAGTTGCATTTTCAAAATCTCATATTTAAATGTGTAGCACTTTCTGATGATAAGATAAACAATGACCAGATGATTCCAAGAAGTGAATCTAAGGAGGTCAATAATTAATTCTGAAGTTTTGACTTCCACAAGTTCCGAAGATTAATGAAATAATTTCGAAAAAAAATTGTTTGATATTCTTCTTCGAGGTTTTTTCACAATTATTTCTTATATGTGGTTTGCGCAGGCTAACCTCTGATTACAAAAACGTCTTGAACACTTTAAAATTCAATATCTCCCAAAAATTACGTATTCTTTCATTTCGTTTTGTTTTGTCATTTTCTATTTCCCACTTCATTTATCGCTCCAAATTCGAATTGTATTGCTTATCTTCGATTGCGATTTGAATATCAATTAGATTTTATGATATTTCAAATTTGATTTCAGATGCTATTTCGAAGCTGAAAGCGGGAATGAACTATTTTACTAATGAAGTATCGGCTAGATCCGTTGTTTAAACGGCTTTTCAGAATATTTTCTCATACCAATTATTGATAGATAGATAGATAAGTGGAGTACAATTTTTTTTTCCTTGAGAATATCCAACACTCAATTCTGCCTTTGTTATCAGGAGAAAATAGATAAGTGATTATTTTTATCGATGAATACATCTTTAATTGAGTAAAAAAATCGCGAGAGCGTGCTCGAACCATTTTTTCTATTTCAACAATATTTTTTATTTTTTTTTCCTTGGTGTGTTGGCATCGACTGCTATGGTCATTAAATACTGTTTGGAATGTATTTATCTATTTATGAAAATATGATTTCGAATGTATTTTTGGGAAATTAACTGGTTTTTTATCACTGTATTGCTCATACAGTTTATTTCAACGATGTTTTACCGACTCGTGCCATTTTATGTTATGTTGTAAACTCAAGATTGATCTGACAGTGACAGTTGTCACGATAGAAATATCAACAGTCATCGCTTGATTGATCATGGGTCAAAGTGCATCTTCGTCAGTTATTGGAAAAGCTTGGTGGGTTTTAATCACGTATAATTACATGAGAGCTTTTTTTTTGTCGAAGTAAACATGACATTCCAATAAGAATTATGAATGTCTAGTTTACTTCGACCCAAAACAAAGCTTGAGTTGAGTTGAATTCGGTAAGACAATTTCGAGGACAATTTAATGAATACGTAAAATTTGTTTTTTTTTTTTGAAAACTGAACTGAAATTAACCTGTGGTAGAAGTCCATTGTATCTCGAAGTGGAGTGGTATAGATATACGATGCCAAAAAACTCAAAGTCATCTTCACAATTTATTATCACCATCAGATGCCATGTGATAGTAGAACGATAAAAACCATCAATCAGTTAGATGGTATCATAGTAGTACATGTTTCGAACCTATATATGTTCATCATCAGCTAAATTATTTTTGAATTATGGAGAAGAAAAATGTTATAAATGAAGATAATATGTATGTATCACATATTACCAATATGTAATACATATTGCCAATTGGTAATTTTCCACGCCGAATGCCATAAACGCCTATTATCGAGTTGATGGAAAGCTTTCTTTCATAGTAACTCTTTTTTTATTGAAATGATAATGTTAACGCCACGTACGAATTCGTATCTTCATTCCATTCACACTTCAATCGGGAATTATCAATTAAAAATTTCATTTTTTTATTTTATCATTTCTCTCAGTTAATCAATTATATATACTCAGTTGAAGTGTGGAATGTGTTTATGTTGATAATTCCAAAATTCTGAGAATTTAATTGATATTTTGAAACGGTTCAACAAATTGTATTGCCAATTTCCCAGTATGATATTTTGGATTCAAATTTTCAAGTTTAAAAACCAATGAAATCCTTGAGTAATTGTTACCGTTACGGTAGTCATGCAAACAATATCACCTAGATCGTTCGTTTTGGTTAAAACTCGAAATGTCACGAATTGTCAATTAACAATGACAGATACTTATTTATAAATTTTTCATTCTCATATTAGTTTCAAGGCAGTTTCCGAAAAAATATTGTTTGCATCTCGAATCCGAAATGCTTTTGCAAATAGTATATTAAAGTGGATAAAAAGGCTTTTCAAACACGCGCCATTTTTCGAGCATGAATACTTTACGTTATTTTTTTCACATGGTGTACTTTGAAATCATAAATACTGGTATTATTATTACTAATAAAAGAAATAAGAAGTTATGATGTAAAATGGTCGAATTCGTGACATAAGTTTACCTTTATATGTGAATAAACGTTTTGCATTTGTTTGTAATATTTTATTTGACGATACAAGGTACTCATGTCAAATCAATAATCATATAGTTGTTATTTAGACTTCACGGTTCTCGAGATGTTGATGTAGCACGGCAAAGGCGTGCTTTAAAAATGTAAAAAGGTGCACCAATTGAAAAAAGTATTATTTCGAATCCTAGATACAAAAATATCTATACAGTTTCGGTTGTCATGTCCAGGTTGCTAAAGACAGATGATGAGACCTACTAGAATCAGACGCTTTCAAAAATTAGGATCCGTTTTATCGCTAGAAAAGTTAGGGCAAACTTTTTTCGCTGTCAATGACAAAAACACCGATGCTTATGGTGATTTTTGGTGTATGAATTGAATTGTCACTGTACTTGTTAGTTAATTGGACGATTCAGAAAAATTGATGTAATTTTATTGGCTGTCAGAATAGGCTTGTATTAATTAGATGAATATGATGTTTTGTTTCTTTAGATGATAATGGTTTTGTTGTGTTTCGCCTTCCCTAGCTAACACAAGTTTCTCGAAGACTTCTGAGGTTTGATCGACGTGCGCATTACCAGACACCTTTCAATGAAGTGAATGTCCTGAGAGTTCGATAAAATTGAAATACTGTATAGAATGTAACTATTGTATTGAGTCGCATTTTTGAAAGCTGATATGAAAGTGTTTAATCCTTTTTGATAAGATTTTTTGGTAATCTTCTGTGCTACCTTTTTTAGCGCTTTGAGATTGGGAAGGTTCTCATTAGACTTGCCCCATGGTCCATAGCATTGAATTGGTTTCACAAACCCCCAAGAGATTGTGTCTTAAGCCGGGTTCTATACACAACGGGTTGAAGTTCTCATTAGACTTTTCTCTCGGTTTGTCATATTTCCTTGGGTTTGGATTAACAGAACTATGAATAGACTTACAGATCAATTATTGGAAAATTTCTTAAAAATTTACTGGTATGGGTTCATCAGTTTGGTTACCATATTTGCTACTTTTGAGATTGGGAAAGTTCTCATCAGACTTATCTCAAGATCTTATGTTCTAATCTGGTTTCCAAGGATGCTGAATCAATAATAATAATATGAAGTAATTATGTTTGTTTCCTTGGTAATCCTAGAGCTGACGGTTTGAAAAAAGTTTTTTAGTTCTCATTAGACTATAAAAGTTTCTTTAACTTTGGTTCTGTCACCTTGAAACATTTTCATGATTAAATCACAAAATTTGACCAACTTGTCATTTTTTATCAATTTCAAAAGCACATAACATTATATTTATAGGTCATTTTCTATGCTATAACTTCATTGTCATTGTTAACTTTTGATACAATGTCAATTTTCATTTATTTAGTTAGACAATAGACTAAGCTTCAGCAGACATGTGTTACGCTGCCTGTTGAAACTTTCTTAAATCATTTCTGTTTATGGTACCTCTTGGTTTTGGGATACCCTTTTGTCGCTTTGGGGAGTGTGAAGGTTCTCATTAGACCTATCTCATGATCCTGAGCATGGAATTGGTTTCACAAATTACCAAGGGACTGTGTCTTAAGCCTGGTTCTGTGCACTTCGGGTGGAGGTTCTCATTAGACCTTTTCCCGGTTTGTCATATTTCCTTGGGTTTGGATGAACAGAACTATAAATAGATTTACAGATCAATTTGACTAATTGGTCATTCAACAATTTTCAAAACATAGATCAGTGTTTCCAGAAGTTCATGTTCGAAGCCAATTGTCATTGTCAACTTTTGACACAATGTCAATTTCATTCATATTTCATTTAGTTTGACAGTATACTGAGTTCAGCAGACATGTGTTACTCTGCCTGTTGCAACTTTTATCCAACTCAATCCTGGAATAAGGATTTTTTAAAATGTTAATCATATGATGCCCCGTTTTAAATTTTTACGTGGTCCTATGGACACATGATATTTTTATGGTATGGCTCTTGTACACCTGACGAGTAAGTAATTTTTCAATTTTTCAAAATTCACATTATCAAAATTTCTTAAATTCATTTCAATGTCACTTACTTACAGGTACGCACTGATGATGACTTTATAGTCGAAAGCGCTTTGCTATGATTTTATAAATAAATTTCTGCACGAAATACAAACCTTTTTTTCATCCAATTAAGATAAACAATGGCCAATTGATTCCAAGAATTTACCCGAAGAAGGTCGAAAATTAACTCTGGAGTTTTGACCTTCACAAAATTGTTGAAATATATTTGAACTTAAACGTATTCTAATGGAAAAATCATTTTTAATTTAATTACTTCATCACAAAACAAGGAAATATCGACCTTCCTTGAAAAGGGTAACAGTCTTCATTGAATATTAAAATATATGAAATTTTTTAAAAATTAAAAGAAAACTTAAATTTTTTTGTAATATCTAACAGAAAACAACTACTTCCTCGGCTAAAGCCACGGTGGACGTTGGACTACTGGTTTCTTTCCGGTAAATCTCGTATACGTGCGGAATTTCGAAGCTGCTGCGAAACTTTTAGTTTTTGATTGTTTGCTGTTTCTATCACCATAATTCTTTCGTTGAATGTGTTGAGTAAGATCTATGTTCTAAAATAACACTGCATATTCGAGTACATCAAAATGAGGTACGAAGATTAATAAATACTTTCGTAATATTTACAAGAAATGAGCCAAAATCAAAAATTTCGAAAAATAATAAGGTGTGATATTCATCTTCGAATTGATGGAAAGGTTTTCTTCAAAGTAATTTTTTTTATTGAAATGATAATGTTAACTTCCAGGTACTAGTTCGCATCTTCATTCCATTCACACTTCAATCGGCAGTTTGACAATTAAAAATTTCATTTGTTTATTTTATCATTTCTCGCAGTTAATCAATTGATATGTTAACTCAGTTGAAGTGTGAAATGTGTTTATGTTAATAATTCCAAAATTCTGGGAATTTAAATAATATTTTGGAACGGTTCAACAAGTTGTATAGCCAATCTCCGGCCAATCTCCCAGCGTGATATTTAAGATTTGATTTCAGTTGATATTTTGGATTCAAATTTCCAATTTGAATACAAATGAAATACTTGAGTTATTGATTTTCTGACTAGATCAGTCGTTCAAGCAGTTTTTCAGCATATTTCTTTATCCAAATTGATGAAACACTATAAGTAAATTACAATTTTGTTTCTTTTGAAAATATCAGTCAATTTTGCTCTCATACCTAATCAGATGAATATGATATTTCATTTCTGTTGATGATTCGTCTTAGTTGGAATTTTCATACTGATCCAGTTAGTTAAAAAAACAAATTTGCCCCATCTCTTGGAAACACCCACATAACTTGTGTTATTTTTGACGTTAAACTGTGCAATTTGCAGAATCGATAAATACAACAAAATTATCGGAAATGTCGGTGGTTCCATCTCTTCTAGCGTTCAGTGTATATCACTTAATATAATTCCTTCGAGGTCGTTTTCTACTTTTTTTGGTGTATTCTACAAAATTCTCTAACAAAAAAAAAGGAAAATTACGGTGGTGTTTTTACGTGATATGAGATAATCTGTATATCATATAAGAAGAGACACATACAAGAGAGAATCGACTTTGGACCAGATAGTCTCACAAAAATATTCTCTGCCTGTATTTGCAATAATAATGAAGATGTCTTGTACACCATCCTGATCCAGTGTTTTTTAAGTGATATTTTTCCAATATTATAAAATAAACGAAAATAACAAACATGGTTCTAGCTATGCGTTGTTGAGTGATGCATTCTAAAAATTGTAAAGAATTATTTCTTCAAAATATCAATCCAGAATTTTAATTAGTTCAATTGAGTAATTTATCAATTGGGATGGGTGAAATGATTCAAGTCTGTGTAAATTAATAATAATTGCTTTCTTTCGCATTTTCGAAACTATTGGATCACATATTATTGCAACTTGAATTAGGGCAAATTCATTAAAATTATATACTGTTAATTTAACATCTGGTCAAAATATTTGAAATTAAATGACAAAAACTTGTCAGGTATATCTGCTAATAATTAAAATTTACAAAAGTATTATGAATACCACTGAAGCATTCATTCATGATTGCAATTAATGAAATAATGTCAGTGGTTGGAACCATGTTTCTGAAAATATCACCGTAGGGTTAATGGACCAGACTTGAATTTTGATAATAGATCGTAAGTAAAGTGTAATAAATCTCTGGGAGTAGCCAGACAATTTTTATCGTTTCAATTATCTATTGGGTCTATTAGAACAATTGATTCTTTCTTTACAGTAAATACTTTTTCAAAACAATCAACAAATTTGTAGGAGAGGTTTAACCTATAGCAAAAATACATTGTCCGTGTACTATATCATTATCCCAAGAAACATTAGATTTTTATGGTTATGGATATAGTATCCGAGGAAAATGAAGGGAGTTGTAACCATATAGTTATATGGTGAGGGTGGAGGTGTTAAAAGTATATGAAGATTTAACCAAATGAACACATTTAATTATTTTGAGTGTATACACAGGGTGTTTCCGAAATTGGAGCGATAAATGAAATGGGAAGTAGAAGATGACAAAACAAAACGAAATGAAGGAATATTTTTTTGTAGAAAAATAGTATATTAAAGTATGAGTGGATAAAAAGGTCTTCCAAAAACGCGAGATTTTTCGAGCACAACGGTGCAGAGTAAGTGTTTGAAAGATCAGTTATCCACGAATACTTTACGTTATTTTTTCAATTGGTGCACTTTGAAATCATGAATACTGGTATTACTGGTTGAATTCGGAAATAGGTGAATATGTTTATTTCATATAATAATTTTATAAATACTGATTCACTTGAGTAAAGTGTATATTTCAATTCGATTTTGAATTTTACTATTGATTTAACTTTATTCGGGTAAATAATTAGAAATTGAATTGTAAATTAATATTTCATTATGTAAAATACATTTCCTTCCAATTTCGGATCTAAAATTATGAATGGATTAAAAATTTGTTTGTCTAGTGGCATATAATTATGAATTTCCATAAAACTTACATTAGATTTTTTTAAAATTTTATTGTTGACAAAATTAATAAAACAAAACAACCTGCTTTATAGTTTATAAAGATAATTAAAATTAAAAATCTAATTTGGTTTATATAAATTTATTGTTGGTACCAGATGTGGTGATTTATATACAGAGTTAGTCAAATGTATGGACCCGCCCATTTTTCTCAGTTAATATAAGAGTTATCGAAAAAAAGTTCGGTTAAAAGTTGAAGGGTATTCTACTCTGCACCTTTTTGTGAATTCAAATATTTTTTTATCTGCCATTAACTATAACTATATGCGATGAATTTTATAGCACGACCTTATAGAAAAAAGTTAAGTTCTGCAAAATCAGGACTTCGTGGTGGCCATCCGACTGTAACACGACTGTAATTGCCGGTGACGTCACTCCTCTACCAATGGCACATTAAAAAATATTTGAATTTACAAAAAGGTACAGAGTGAAATACCCTCTCTGTAGATACCAATGTAGATACACATTGGGTCAGAAGCCTCCTGACAATGAGAATCAAGAAAAGTAGGACAACGCGTTAGGAAAAAACCAATAACATTTGGAGAGTACCTATTAAGACAAAACAAAAGAGCAACAAGAATCATAGTTGGGCTACTTAAAGGACAGCGTAAACTCGATAAGGTTTTTTCTCAGTTTGGGCAGCATCACCTTAATAGGTTTCTGAAAAATTATTCCTCTTTTCGTCTTCTCCGTGGCCAATCAAAAAATTAAAATTCGAATTCAAAAATAATTCAGTTAGCTTACTACTATCAATTTCCATATATCGTGTGTTGTGATACACTTAACAGATACCTATTCACTTTCACGTAAAGATCAAAACCAAATTAGTGTAAATCGAGTATTACTGTCATGGAACAGACATTTATTTAGTTGCTGGGCGAGTTTTATATCAAAAATTGGTTGGCTTGGAAGTAATAACCATTAGAGCTAAATAACCGAGCTATTACAAAGATATCAAGTAGGTAAATTGAACAAGATTTGATTGTTCGAAAATGATACTAGACCAACCGAACGATGAAAGCGGTTACACGAAAACTCCTAGGATGTTTGTTTATTTAATGTTAATGAAGATTGTAGGTTTGTTATATTAAAAATTATTATAGAAATGAAAGTTTCAATTTCGTGATATATTGAATGAAGTATATAAAAACAAAGATAAAAAAGAGTTCTCTTAAAATAAGGTCAAACGAAATTAAATCAAGCTCGCCATGATCTTGTGTATGTCCAAATGAATGTTATCTTAAATAGAGTCGGTAATATCCTGAACTAGAAAAACTGGTAATATCTTAAATGAAATAAATAATTCTTTATCGCAAGATAATATAATTAAACTATTTACTAAGCATGTTTAATTCAAATTCACAATTATCTTGTTTTAAAGAATGTATGTATTTGTTGCAAATGTATATTTCCTTGTTGAAAGATACTAATTTTCTTGATCCAAAAACATATATTCTCTCATATAAAGAAAATAATACTTTGGGTACGGGGTGTTCCAAATTCGATGCTCACCATTGGGATTTCAGAAACTATAAAACATACAGCAAAGAATGAATTTTGGCAAATTTGCATAATATGGAGCTTAAGGTGATCAACTTAAGCTTCAAATTCTACAACTTTGCCATAATTATTTAACCTTTGCTGTATCTTTCATAGTTTCCGAGATCCCAATGGTAAGTATTGAATTTGGGACACACTGTACAAAGAAAATCCTGAATAAAGTATTAAGCAGTTTTCTATATTTTCCACAGACAAAGAACATTATTACTATAAAATATTTTAATGAAATTCTCATAAAGAAATGAAAAAAACTATTTAAACTATTATAAGATAAGCAATTAATTCATTACATACAATACGAACTGAAATTTTTCAAAAATAAACGTGTAATACTATAAATGGTACAAGCTTTTCTTAACTACAAAAAATATAATAAGAAACTCGAATATTACAAACATAAGCGAGATATAAAATAAAATTACTGTTATTGATACAAACTTTGACAACAAACTAGAGCCGACTGAGCTAAAATTATAACTATACAAAAACTATAATGAATGAAAAAAAAAGTAATATAAGCGTGTTATTCACCTTTACCTATTAATGTTATATTGGGTATTTATAGAATATATAAGAATATATCACAACTGCAGCGTTGCAAGTCCTACTCCAAACCCATGGCAACATTGGAACATTAGAATTTTAACTAGAACACCCTGGAAAAAAAATCTGCAATTATGACTGTCGATTGGGTACCTTACTGAGTATTTCAGGAAAACACATTTACACTTGCTTTATTGTTGTTAATTATTTTCCTCAAAACAATTTCTTCAATTCAAAGTCTCATTTTCACAAACTTCCTTCGATAAAGACAATTGCTTTAGTAAGAATATCAATAAGATCACATGATTTTTTTTGAAAACCATCAAACTCCTTTTGATAAAAACAATTGCCTTGTAGGAAAATCATACATCCTAGATATAAGATCACCTGCTTTTCTGTGAAAACCATTACAGGCTTATGTTGAATACATATTCTGTGCGCAAAATACGATGTTTTCTTTTACCTATGTTCACTGGTCAGTTCGAAGACAAAGTCGGCCATTTCCGACACACAAGAAAAGTAGTCACTTAGGTACTTAAGAACATGTTGTACTACTATTATAGTGCTTAACTGATTGATGGTTTTTAACATTAATAATATTTGATGGTGATTCAATAATTGTGGAGATGAGTTTTTCTCCATCGGAAATCTATACCACTACACTTTGAGATGGACTTCTACCACTCACGCACTTTACTTTGTCGACAACCTAATGGAAAAACAAAAAAAAGAAACAAAATTTGTTGGATTTTGAATACGATAATAATACGAGTTTTTTACTCAAGAAACGTTTCCAAGTAAGTCGAATTTTAACTAGATTCAGGATTATGAGTGCATGCTTTATACTACTCCCATTTAATATAAATGAATTGATCGAAGAAGAATATTAGAAAGATGTATTACACACAGAAAATGAATGTTATAAAACATGATCCAAGAGGATAGCTCGAATGGTAGAGCGCGTGGTTTTGAAGGTTGTAGACGATGTAGTAACTTGACTACTTGTGCTTCGGACTTCCATCGTCTTAATGGTTGAAATATTTCTACTTCTTTCAATTTTTCACTACGTTTCAATTGCTTGAATCTGCAATCGTCTTCAGGTGAATTTTGAATTTAAACGATGTTTTATAGGTCTGCCGGTAATTACGTTGTAAATTACGCGCGGTCTTGTGGCGCGCGTGTTTTCGCGCTAATTCTTCCTCCAAAACGGTTCATTAGCGGCCTCCATACGTTTTCGATTTCCACGCTCGGTTGACTGAAAGCACCATTACCCTCGATATAAGCGGTTTCAATAAATTTGCGTTTAAACCAGTGTTCTTCTCTATGAAGAACATTAGCCTCGTCCCCAAGAATTAGATGGTGCTCTGTCCACGCGTGGTCGGCTATTCCCGATTTCCCGTTGAGTCCACTTTTTGTGTTCAGCTATTCTTACAGATAATGGCCGCTTGGTCTCTCCGATATAGGAATCTCCACATTCACATGGGACCTAGTAAATACAGTTTTTGCTGGATTCTGTTTCGTTCTCTGCTTTCGTTTTGCGACGATCACAAAACCCCATTCTTGTCCTTCCCTACATTAGGGGTATCTCCGAGAAGATTAAAATGATCGGAAACAAATACAATATCAAGAGTTGCTTTCAATCCGGCAGCACTTTAAGAAGTTTCCTCACCAAAACGAAACCAGAGAACGAAACAAAATCCAGCAAAAACTGTATTTACGAGGTCCCATGTGAATGTGGAGATTCCTATATCGGAGAGACCAAGCGGCCATTATCTGTAAGAATAGCTGAACACAAAAAGTGGACTCAACGGGGGGAAACATCTAAATCGGGAATAGCCGACCACGCGTGGACAGAGCACCATCAAATTCTTTGGGACGAGGCTAATGTTCTTCATAGAGAAAAACACTGGTTTAAACGCAAATTTATTGAAATCGCTTATATCGAGGTTAATGGTGCTTTCAGTAAACCGAGCGTGGAAATCAAAAACGTATGGAGGCCGCTAATGAACCGTTTTGGAGGGAGAATTAGCGCGAAAACACGCGCGCCACAAGACCGCGCGTAATTTACAACGTAATTACCGGCAGACCAATAAAACATCGTGTAGATTCAAAATTTGTCAGTATTCACCTGAAGACGATTGCAGATTCAAGCAATTGAAACGTAGTGAAAAATTGGAAGAAGTAGAAATCTTTCAACCATTAAGACGATGGAAGTCCGAAGCACAAGTAATCAAGTAGAGCGCGTGGGTCATCGATATCTCGAGCCAAGCAATGCTATGCGAAGTCATGGTTTGGATGGAGACTTACGGATGACCTCCTTTCGAAATCTATTCTCCTCGGATCGTGCTAGGAATCGCACGTGAAAAAGTAAGACCTCGTTAATCCTTATCTCGCACAAGTTTCGACTTTTGAGGGCTGCCGTTCGTAGGGGGCGACAGCAGGTTAAAGGAAAAAACAAACAAACAAAACAATTTATCAATATTTAGGTACATCGGTCTATTTCGCATTATTGAGAAATACCTAATTTTGTGTTCAAGTTCACAGTGTGATATGATACGTAATTCGAGTATCATCAAGGAAAAAGAATTTATGTATACCCCATTTCCGTTGGAAATCAGAAAAAGGATTCATAACTATTTCTTGTTTTTCTTTAAGTCAAATTCAATACAACGAATCCATGACAACTGGAATGATATATTATTCCACTAAATGAGAATTGATGGTACTTGTTAATGTCAAAGCGAATGAAGAAAGCTGTGACGATGTATTTTTAACGTATCGGTGAACTCGATATTTCATCAAGATCTTCGCGATGGAATCACATCAAATATTTCGTCGATATGTTGCTTATCTCACATTAGTCACATTCATTGAAATTATGTTTCAGTTGTAATCAATATGAAGATGTCTCGGAGATATCTGAATAAATTTCAATATTAAAATAAAAGTACACAAAAGTCAAATTAGTATTCATAAGAATCAGAGATCGAAAGACATGCTTATCAGTATCAACCATGATAATTCTGACAGAACGTCTTGCTGCAGGACACCGAATCCCAGTAAGCCGCCCGGAGAGTAAACCATTTTTTATACTCATGTTAAGTTACGAGGTATGAGTATATTTATCAATGAATTGTGTTATTCATTAGATTCACACGATTATCTTTTCCAAGAAAATGAAAACGGAAAATCGCAAGGGTCATATAATCTTTCAAAGTGAGAGTTCTGAAAGTGTTTGAGTGTTCTGGAATGTTCTCCAATTCTCTGGAAAGTTCTAGAAAATTCGAAATATCCTAGAAATGAACCAAGCGTTTTCGAAAGTCCGGTCACCAGGAAGTCGGCGCAAAACTTTCAAGACTATAAGAGAAGAAACTCTAGAGTTTTCTTGAAGCTTCTGGAAAATTGGGTTAAACCATAACGGAAGCTGCAGCAATTTCTAGAACGCGCTGAAAATACTCAAGTAAAGTACTTGAAAGTTCGGCCACCAGGAAGGAGGCGTGCTAGTGGAATTTTCTGAAAATTTGTGTTATTTAAAAAACTCTAGAATATTTTCGAAGGTTCTGGAAAGTTCTAGAAAATTCTATATTTTCATGGAATGAACCGGAACAAAGGCTATGGAAGTTTCATGAACGTACTTAAAAGACATCTATGTGAAGATTTCGAACATAAGGCGGTGGAACTTTCTAGGATATGATAATAATAATGTTTATTCCCGAAAAAAGTGTAATACAAGAAGAAAAATAGGCATGATGTGATAATAAATATAATACCCAACAATAATTGTTATTAAAAATTTGTTATTTCGAATCTCCCAGGTTTTCGTAGAAAATCCCTCAAAAGCAGAGTTTGTCCGAGCAAGGGAGACCCATACATATATATTATTTAAAAACATCAAATGAATAAAATAAATAAATAACATAATTACAGCCTATCGATGAGCGGTAGCAGAAGAACTCGGAATACATTCTAACTGAATGTACAATTTATACTACTCTCCTGATCGTCTGAATACTTTCTCAATCTAATTGGCGCATCTCATACGTTTATCTATATTCCTTGCTAGATTTGCCAAGCTGTACTTTCATAAGATGTAGTTCGAGAATTTTTGCCGGAGAGTATTAAATAAATGAAATAGTAAAATCGACAATGTCGAAGGATATTTCCACCATGTGGAGAATACTATGCCAAATCTGACAGAAAACAACTACTTCCCTGGCTAATACCACGACAGACATTGAATTACATCTGTCAGATATTTGTGCAACGTTCTTCCAAGCAAAATAAATATTGAACAGCCTTTCGAGGCCGCTAGCATCGAAGAAAAACCAATATTAAAAAGCCTTTCGAGGCCGCTAGCATCGAAGAAAAATATTAAACAACCTTTCGAGTCTTCTATCATCGGCCGCCTGTATAATTTTGCTAGCGGACAAAAAATTTCGGTGAAGATCGAAGGGATTTCAGTCGGCTACGCGGACTCTCTGAACGAACCAGTGCAAACGTGTGTTTTCAGTCAGTTTTGAATATTTGTATCGAACGGTATGTTTGTATTTTGTTTGCGTTTTTCAAATTTTTGAGTTTGTGTTATGTTTTTCACAGCGGACTAAGAAACCTTAAAATGAATAAGCAAGATACGGAAATACCCAATATGATGGCCATACTTTCAAATCCTATGCTACCTCTTATTTTTTTTTTCTTGGGAATAATTTTTAGGGCCATATACCCTGACAACAAAGTTTCGTCGTCGTTAAACATTTTCGGATAACGCAAGACCTTTCTTCAAGCCGACACATCTGCCTAGTTTGGTGGAGTCGAATTTAAGTCCGCGGCAGAGATGCCGCAAGCCGCGCATTTTGAAACAAAAGTTAAAGTTTCTGGGGATTTCAAACTTGTCAGATGAGTTCATTTCATACTTTTTGTACACACTGTATACGATTTAGAAATAGTTGTGAATCAAAATATGTATACATATCATCATTATCAGTCCTACCAAATATTCTTCAACTTGCTACCGACTGGGTTTTCCTCATTTTTATTTACAATTGGAACAGCTGCATTTTTTGTTACACGAAGTGATCTATTGGGATTTAATTCGCTTAATGTATTGCAGATGTAAATTTATCGCGGATTTTATTGATTCAGGTGCCTGATGAACCTTGCACACCTATTAAATTATAGTTTATATTCCTTTGTCAAGATAAGCTTCCGCACGGCGCACCTTGTTATTTGGGTATTTCCAAAACCTACATGACAACCGTTAGTTTGTGCTTCGAAATTGCATAGACATTTTTCATTCCGATTAAATGGCTCACAAAAAAATCTTCATTGGACCATTAACCTGTCATCAGTTTCCAAATACATATTTCAAGCCTGTATTCAAAATATGTTTTTTCGAACATTAATGGTCACCAGAAACAATTATCATGTGATCAAAAGTTCGACGAACTGTTAGTGCCTAGAAATTCCCGAAATTCTTGAATGAAACACCATTAAAAGTTCTCCTCTTGACACCAGCTGTCTTTATTAAAAATATTCCAGTGTTAAAGTTACTAGCTTTTAACACTGGTGTTAAACATAAAGTATAAATATTTTTTTATTTTTATCAAGTAAGTACATTAATTTAATCAAATGTTTCATTTATTTCAGTAAGTGGACACTCTTGTAAATTTTCCATTAAAATTTGCGTGGAATGATACTTTTTAGAAAAATTACTACAAGCTTTTTTAAGAACTAACAACAATTAACAATAGTTATGTATTTGAAAACAATGAAATGGTTATGATATGTATCATGTGATTCCTAAACTTTTTGATTGTATCGAAAATGAATATTTGGATACAAAACAAGTAGTTTCGAATTTAAAGTAAACAAGTAGATAATTTTAAGATAGTTAGAATAGAGGGTCAATTAAAAGTGACAATGGGTGCCATTAGCCACCCAGATAAGTAGTAGGTATATATAAAATTAGAATAGGATTAACTAGTCAATAAGCCTATAACTTATGAATATGTGCTAACTTTGTTGGCGAAACGCGCGTCGAGTGAAAGTGACGTAGTTTTGGTGTTTTGGGTAGCTTCCATTTCTTGAATTTGCGATTGTAATTTTGAATTCCTAATGATTTTTATTTGTTATTTAGGCGGCCTTTCAATAGAGTTTGTGAAAAAATATTGTGTGATGTTTGTGTTTCAAAAGATACCATAATGAATATAGAAAACTGCCCAAAAAGCAACAGAGTTGTTTTATGAATCCGAACCTAAATGTCAAAAATGATACGAATCTTTCTGTATACACCAATCAAAGACCTGTATCGGTCACAATTGCTGAGGTGAATTTAATCTAATCATAACGAAGTAAAATATTAACGTTTGCCTATTAAAATCCTTTATATAAAAATAACTCACCTACTAACTGTTCAAATGAGCTAAAGATTGAATGTTATTTCATATAAAACATTCAATAAAGACTTGACATGATTTTTTTCGGTATTTAACCTTCCACAATCTGAAAATGAAAAAATGCATATCCAAGGAAATATGTACAAGTGTATAGTAATTAATTTGCCTGAAAATTTCACACCTCACTTTTCTAGCCGATCAAAAAATTTGTTTGTATTTTTATCCTCCAGGGTACCCTAGGCGAAATTAATAGGTGGACATTTTTTTGTCAAATATTTGACATATGACAGTTGATATTTTGCTTTTATGTACAAATGGAACTTTATTTTTCATATGAAAGGAGATAATATTTCATAATTATGTATTTACTGGATGTTTCAAATGTGTCTTAAAATATTTTCTCCACGATCATCTCGGAATTTGCCAATTCTAAAATCAAATTTAAAAACCTCCAATGCACTAGTTGGCAGTGATTTCATTCAGAGGCCGTGAAGCTCAGTGGCAGGAAGGTTCAAAACCATATCGAAGCGTAAATTTTTTTTTTCTTGTTGAAAATTTAAAAATTTTATTGATGAAAATTTTCTTCTGTCATTGTGTCAACAAAAAACATTCATTACCCACTGATGTTATAATAACTTGTTTTGTCTTGGAATGATCTCCAAGTCAGATGATATTAGCATTAATTTAATATATTTTGGTGTGAAATTTTCTTACCAAATCCCCGGCGTGCTTGAATTAATTGCCGGAAATGTATCTAGTATATGAACTTTTCAAGAACATGATATTTTTAAGAAAATTCATGTACTCGAAAAATTTCCATCAATAATTCAAGCACTAGGGAGATCATAAGTTACATTTTTTTCCATGTAATTGGAACCTATAATATCTACGTATTCGTTATCAAGTGCGTATTTTGGGTTTTCAATAAATAATGTGATAGTTTTTTATTCTCTGAAATGTCCTTACTAAATATTCTTCGACTATTACAAATTATTTCGAAATTATCAATAACCTTGGGATATTATAAGTTATAAATTACTGAGGTTACAAGGCAGTTGTCTTGAATGAAATAATTTTGGTCAGTAACGTATCGTACCCTGAATTTGCCTTTGATAAAATAAATTTGTTCGGATTGACCAAAAAAATACATCTCTTTTTCAAAAAACGTTGACGTTGCAGAGACTGCGTCCGCCTCCGATATCAAAATTCGATATTAAAAGATGTTTTTCTATGACAGTGCGTAAATTAACTAAAAACGCACTGTGAAACATTAAAATTATTGATACCATTGCTAAAATTTGGCAATATAATAACTGTCGAAGATAAAACTTCGTATGATACACTTTCGTAAATGGTTCTTTTGTATCATAAATAGCTATTTTTTGGCCTAGTGAAATGAAATCTCAAAAAAAGGTTGTCAAGAATCGAATTTCCTCCACAAAACCAAACTTTTAATCAATTTCAAATTAATAGTTCAACCGAAGACTCGTAGAACTTTTTTGCTTTGATATCATTGAATTGTCTGTGCTATGGCCATGAAGTACTAATATATTGAGTAGTGTGAAATGAAAGTAGATGAAAAATAAAAAAAATCAAGATGTAGACTTAAAACAAAATGAGAGTGAATTTTCATACTGTGAATTGATCATTTAATATTAAAAATTGGCGCCAGGGTCGTTATCAACGTATGATCTTCAAATTAGAAGAGTTATGGATGTATACGTTGTAGGTTATGGAAAAGATATGATCATCCTAGATTCAAAGTATTATAAGAGAATTTATGAATAAAAAAATAGAATCATTTGCGAAAAGTTATCACTGTCCACCTTAGACTTCTTGATAACGCAACACCTCACGTTTTATTTGAAATGTCGCAATTGGAATATATGACGCAAATACATAATATGTTTCTGTAAGGCAATGGAAACTGTGGATTTGAGATGATCCCATAAGAACAAGTCCATGGAGCTCAACTTTTGTGAGCGAGCTGGCCAGTCGGTTTGCCCACGACGTCCAAATCCCTCATTACGATACGTTATACCATCAAGAATCTCCCTGTAAATTGATAATTCGAAGTTAATCGATATTTCTCACGGCAAATTATACTCGATAACCTAGATTCAAAGTATTATAAGAGAATTTATGAATAAAAAAATAGAATCATTTGCGAAAAGTTATCACTGTCCACCTTAGACTTCTTTATAACGCAACACCTCACGTTTTATTTGAAATGTCGCAATTGGAATATATGACGCAAATACATAATATGTTTCTGTAAGGCAATGGAAACTGTGGATTTGAGATGATCCCATAAGAACAAGTCCATGGAGCTCAACTTTTGTGAGCGAGCTGGCCAGTCGGTTTGCCCACGACGTCCAAATCCCTCATTACGATACGTTATACCATCAAGAATCTCCCTGTAAATTGATAATTCGAAGTTAATCGATATTTCTCACGGCAAATTATACTCGATAACCTAGATTCAAAGTATTATAAGAGAATTTATGAATAAAAAAATAGAATCATTTGCGAAAAGTTATCACTGTCCACCTTAGACTTCTTTATAACGCAACACCTCACGTTTTATTTGAAATGTCGCAATTGGAATATATGACGCAAATACATAATATGTTTCTGTAAGGCAATGGAAACTGTGGATTTGAGATGATCCCATAAGAACAAGTCCATGGAGCTCAACTTTTGTGAGCGAGCTGGCCAGTCGGTTTGCCCACGACGTCCAAATCCCTCATTACGATACGTTATACCATCAAGAATCTCCCTGTAAATTGATAATTCGAAGTTAATCGATATTTCTCACAGCAAATTATACTCGATAACCTAGATTCAAAGTATTATAAGAGAATTTATGAATAAAAAAATAGAATCATTTGCGAAAAGTTATCACTGTCCACCTTAGACTTCTTTATAACGCAACACCTCACGTTTTATTTGAAATGTCGCAATTGGAATATATGACGCAAATACATAATATGTTTCTGTAAGGCAATGGAAACTGTGGATTTGAGATGATCCCATAAGAACAAGTCCATGGAGCTCAACTTTTGTGAGCGAGCTGGCCAGTCGGTTTGCCCACGACGTCCAAATCCCTCATTACGATACGTTATACCATCAAGAATCTCCCTGTAAATTGATAATTCGAAGTTAATCGATATTTCTCACGGCAAATTATACTCGATAACCTAGATTCAAAGTATTATAAGAGAATTTATGAATAAAAAAATAGAATCATTTGCGAAAAGTTATCACTGTCCACCTTAGACTTCTTTATAACGCAACACCTCACGTTTTATTTGAAATGTCGCAATTGGAATATATGACGCAAATACATAATATGTTTCTGTAAGGCAATGGAAACTGTGGATTTGAGATGATCCCATAAGAACAAGTCCATGGAGCTCAACTTTTGTGAGCGAGCTGGCCAGTCGGTTTGCCCACGACGTCCAAATCCCTCATTACGATACGTTATACCATCAAGAATCTCCCTGTAAATTGATAATTCGAAGTTAATCGATATTTCTCACGGCAAATTATACTCGATAACCTAGATTCAAAGTATTATAAGAGAATTTATGAATAAAAAAATAGAATCATTTGCGAAAAGTTATCACTGTCCACCTTAGACTTCTTTATAACGCAACACCTCACGTTTTATTTGAAATGTCGCAATTGGAATATATGACGCAAATACATAATATGTTTCTGTAAGGCAATGGAAACTGTGGATTTGAGATGATCCCATAAGAACAAGTCCATGGAGCTCAACTTTTGTGAGCGAGCTGGCCAGTCGGTTTGCCCACGACGTCCAAATCCCTCATTACGATACGTTATACCATCAAGAATCTCCCTGTAAATTGATAATTCGAAGTTAATCGATATTTCTCACGGCAAATTATACTCGATAACCAAAGAAAATCCTCCAGAAGAGAGTTTTTTAATAATGGGTGTTAGACGTTCAACCAATTTCTCTAGTTCACCCTGCAGGTACAAGAAGGATAAGGAAGAAAGTTGCTCCTTTTGACCTCTGGAATGATCGGTTTACCCAAAAATAAAAAAATCAGACGAGTTCCAGGAATACATGTACCTAATGAGTGCCATGTCCTTTGCCACACTGTATATTTGTCATCCTGACGATGTGTAGATAGAATAATACTGAACCTTCGGTTTGTGTTATCAAAAAATCAGAGAGACTCGTTAACTTTTTGTTCTAATATCGGTGTGATCTGAAATATTTGTCGTGTTATTCATATTGAGCAAATATTGTCTCTGTACATTACCACGTTGCTGGAACTATTTGCATTTGAATATGCATCGCGCTAATAGAATGATTTCAAGCACGGAGATAGTTTATTTTATAATTACTGACAGAAAAAATCTTATGTCTGTTTATCATTTATGGACATACACCGAGTATAGGAGTTCTTTGGTTTTCAATGAAACTTCTCTATAGGGTCATGCCTGTTGGATCGCAGTTTGCAGTTTCCACCTTATACTTTAGAGTCCTATATAATCCAATATGCAGGAAAATACATTTTAATGTCGATAATAGGGAGGATTTTTTATTTTTCGAAAAAGTATATACCGTGTTCGTTAAAGATTCATGAACTTCCAACACACAGGTTCAACATGCAACTTTCATCTTCATACCTTATAAGCTTTGCCCGCTATCGAAGGCAAAACTGTTATTTTGTCAAAACTATGACTTTGTCAAATGTATAACTTTGAAAATTTTCACGTAGGATGAAGGATCTAAACAAATATAGAACGGTGATATTCAGAAACACTCATTGTATTTCTTTGTAAAGTTCCAATGGTGAAATTGTATCATATAAAGATTTTTGTTTGAAATTATGAATAGGACGTTCATAAAAGCAGTTGTGAAATCATCTGCGGCTGAAAGACAAACTTTAGTCGGCTATTTCAATCTTTCAAAATAGCGTCTTGGGAGGTACTCTTGTTGAAAAGGAGAACATTCTGCATTGAAATTGAAAAATGGGAATGTTTTCTTTGTAATATGTAACAGATATAAGTTTCAAAATAATAATTTTTATCAAATTAAACCAATAAACAATATCTTTGAGAAATTGCATTTGTTATGAAATTCTGAATATCGATTTCACTTCGTTACACATTTTTTATGAGGATACTTGAGCAAGCAGAGTTAATCAAAGTTGACCGAATGATCTAGAAGAGTTGGATGAACCTATCAGAAGGAAGACTAACCAAATAATCTCTGAAGTTCTTAAAGACGTTGCATCATTGCTGAATGTCATCAATTTCAACATTTATTATAATTTTAAGTCATTGAACTTGAAAATGAATAAACAATTTTGGTTTACTCTGTATGAATAAATATTGTTGAAGGCAACATGAAATTTACGAAATTTCATAAAAGTTGGAAAAAAGTATTGTCAATACATTATACTATCGGATTAACACCAGAGAGGATACTTCAATCTTTTATACTATTAGCCCGGGAGGCAGCGACAGAAAATTTACACATACTCCTATGAAGCTAGTTTTTGTCAGTTTGTTGTTTCGATGTTACAAGTAAAGAAATTGAGAGTCAACCAACCCAGTGATGGTGCGTTCATATACAGTGAGTTTCGAAAAGTTAGTACCATGCGGAAAACTTTTTATTATCGATTTGTCAAAAAATTGTATTATTCATTATTTTTGACATTATCAAGAAGGTTTATTCACAGCTGTAGAATATTGAAAGCAATATTAAAATTGGAACTCACAGCTAGGATAAACTTGATCAAAATTCTATTTTTTGTTCTCCCCCGTACACCGTTTAGAAATTTAGAATTTTGATAACACTAATATTATAATTAATTATCCCACAATGCACCAATTTTTATGAGGAATACAATTTTCTGACAAATCGATAAAGTTTCCCGAATGACGTAAACTTCTTGAAACTCACTGTATATGAATGTAGCATCATTGGGGTAAATACTCTCATTTCGTTTATTTGTTATATCAAAAAACTAGCTCTGTAGGAATATATGTTCAAATTTTCTGTCGCTGCCTCTCCGGCTATATTTAAGGGTGTAATCTAACCTCTTGTACTCCCGTGAAGGACGGGTGTATAATGCCATTTTATAACGAATGGCAGGTGTGGAAAATTCGAAAAAAATTGGAAACCGCTGTTCGAAATTACACAGTGTCTTCCATCCGGCAGTTCCAGTATTATTGCGGCTCTGCTTCGATCAGCTGACGTTCCGCGGACAGCGGTTCCCAAAATTTCGACGAATTTTACAACACAATTTAAACTTTCCATAAATTTTTTACATACATACTTTACATTTTTATGATAAACTTGAATATGCTTACATTCTGTACAAAAGGAACAAAGAATTTACGTGTCGCCATTCATTTTATTAATAAATATTTAATTGATTATCTGGATTTTACGACACCCAAGTGTTAACAATGCAATTAATTTTAAAAAACCATAGACATAAGGAACTTGTCACTGTCATACACATAGCCAATTTGATTAATTTTATTACTCGTAAAATTATAATTTATTTTGTATGCGTTATTATTTTTAATTCTTTTAAAACTTTCCCTTGTTTCTAGTAGTATAAAATTATGAAAAGTATATAGACTAATATTTATTTTAGATTATTATTCAAACCTTGTGTTACTAGAGCATAGGTAAATTACAATATTTAACATCAAATCCGAGGTTAATAAATGAAGGTGTCGCCGATGTAATTCATTAGCGTCCGATAGAAGTAGACCTTAATTTTTTTCCCTTTCCTCTAATACTCTAAAATTATGTGATTTTGGTAGAATATTTGCTCCTTCATTTAATTATTTAAACCGCATTTTAATGGAGCATAGGGAAATTACAATATTTGACAACAAATCCGAGATTAATAAATGAAGGTGCCGCCGATGTAATTCATTAGCGTCCGATAGAAGTAGACCTTAACTTTTTTCCCTTTCCTCTAGTACTATAAAATTATGTGATTTTGGTAGAATATTTGCTCCTTTATTTAATTATTTAAACCACATTTTAATAGAGCATAGGAAAATTACAATATTTGACAACAAATCCGATATTAATAAATGAAGGTGCCGCCGATGTAATTCATTAGCGTCCGATAGAAGTAGACCTTAACTTTTTTTCCCTTTCCTCTAGTACTATAAAATTATCATATGATTTTGGTGGAATATTTGCTTCTCTATTTAATTATTTAAACTACATTTCACTAGAGCATAGGGAAATTGAAATATTTGATATCAAATCAGCGATAGAAGTAGGTATACCTACCTACTTAAATTTTATTCCCTTTCCTCTAGTTCTATAAAATTGTGTGATATGGGTAGAATATTATATATTTTATTCAATTATTTAAACCACATTTTACTAGAGCACAGGGAACCCAAAAAAAATGGTAATAAACTATTTTCATAATAACAAACTTTCTTGCTTAAAATAAATAGTTTTCTCCAGGAAATTTTCTCCTACCTTCACAACTGACTCTTTATAATTTTCTGAATTTCTTTTTTTCATGTTGAAAACCCAATCTTCTAAAATTCTATTTAACTCTTCGACAGAAGTTGATGCCTCGATGTTGTATTTTCTTTCTTTGCAAAATTCAAGAAATTGATTACATATTTTTTTTGTATTATCTGGAATTGATTTATCCACCTCTTTTCTTATCGTCTCACAATTTTCTTTACCAAAACGCTATATTTTAATTTTGTATCTGATGTACATAAGAGATAAAACGCGACTAAAAGCGACTATGCTTTTGAACACAAAACATATACCTATTACTGACTTTGAAACTTGTCATACAAAACGTCAAAAAACTCGTCATCATGGCCATTTTATGCAACACCCATTGGTTGAAAATACACAAAATGTTACTTTTAGTGTATTTTCAACCAAAGATATCAAATCCGCAATGATGTCCGTTACATGGATAATAATATGTCACCTAAGTATGTCACCAATTTAATTTCTATTTCAAAAAAGTTTTGGTATAAAATTTTCTTACCAAATCTTGCGAGCATGAATTAATATTCCGGAAATTTTCCTCAGTTGCGAATTTTTTAAGAAAGTTTTCAAAAAATTCGCACTTCGAGAAAATTTCCGGAAATAATTCATGCTCTAGGGAGATTTTAAGTGAAAATTTCATGGTATACTCTCCTCACTAAAACAAGTGGAAAACTAATTGAAATTTGGAAATCTGAACAAAAAAAATAACTTTTGTAGGTGTAAGAAAGCACAATCATGCAAAAACTGTGCTGGTTGTGTAATATAACTTTAACAACAAATAACAAAATATAAACGACGAAACGGAAACCAATATGGAGTACAAAAATGTAACCGAGGTGGAGCAAATCTTGCTATTCAATTTTCAATCTAAACATATTTCATTCAGAAAATGTGGATGTTTGCTTGCTCTGTTCCATAATGAGCGAAGTGATCAATATAGTTGCAAATCTTGAAATGAAAAATAATAACTTAAAAGTCATTATTCCTGATCTCAACTAAACAAACAAATTTATTCAAAATGGATTCTACAGATTTACATTCTTAAATCTGGTTGTGCTTACACCTTTTAGTGGATATACCAATTAATTGTTATTGTTATTGTTATTTCCATTAACTGGCTGCCCCCTTACGGTCAACCCTCAGCAGTCTTTGGTAGAGAGACTTGTACGAGCTAGGGCAGATGCAGCCGTAACCTTTTCACGTGCGATGCCATGCACGCGGTCGGTGGGCCCGGCAAATCGAACACGCGTACCTTTTTTGTGGATAGTATTACAAACGGTGGAATTGCGACCAAGACCAAATGCATTCAGCATTGAAATGCACTATTTATCATGTAGCCGTAGAAGTGTGTTAGCTTCATGTAAGTTGATAATCAACTTCACGGACAAATCGATCCATTCATCCATTAATTTTTCATTTTTTCGTTTAGAACAATTATTACCAATAAAACCGAGGGACACGTCATTTCATTTAATAAAAACAAGTCATGTTATTGCATTCATAATCGATTAATTCTTCATTATTTTATGTTGAAATATCATCTTACAAATACGAGGAAGGTAATTCTAGTGTGCTAAATAGCATAACACCATTGTTATCAGCTAGAGGTTTTCTGTCCAATGACAAGATTCATGTGAAATATGACTCATGCATATATTATGTTTCGTATTACTGTTATTTCAATTGATTTATTGGTCACTTAAACCTTTCATGATTATACCAATTGGAGTGTATTTATAAGTTTCATCCTCTCATCCTCAGCCATTCTATGTTCGATAATAGGAATAGTTTTTGTCCAGCTGATGTGACAAAAATTTCAGATTTGTTTGATAGTGTTAAACTGGTCAAACTCAGCGATCAATAAAAACTAGCCTCGAAGAACACAGCTTATATACAGAAAGAAACAAATTCAACTGTTTGCATGGGCATCTCGAAAATGGCAAGACATTGACAGATGATAAAGGTTAGGGTCAAATGTACATCTATTGAAATGCTTCAAAGAAAGACGAAATACCCATGGCATTTGATACGCTAGGTAGTTTCGGACCCAATTGCCTTCAAATCGTAAGAGAAATCGGTAAAAAATAAAAGATATCACAGGAGAGAAGCGGTCGACAAATTTCCTGATGCAGCGTCTTAGTATTGAGATAGCTCGCGGCAACGCAGCCTGTGTATTGGTGTAATCGGCTCAATGCCTAATCCTAGGAAAAATATACAATTTATGATGTCCAATGTTGAATGTTTTGAATAGTGTTGATGTTCACTTCTTCATTTATATATTTTATTCATTGTATACTGTATTGACATCTTAATTAAAGGAATTGTTATAGAAAAAAAACAGAAAAGATATCATTTTGAAAATTTGTTAGAATGTCTGAAAGAACGTGTTTCATCTTTTGAAAACATTTTCAACAGTACCTAGAAAATCTGTCGAAATCTGTTTATCTACAAAATATCCCATTGCTAACTGTAATCAAGTATTGAATGTTATCCCCCATCTGGTTGAGAATAACCGCCTACAAGTATGACATGATTCATGGTTATCATCCCTCATCAGTGTTGGGATAGGCCATATAACGATGGAGCTTTTTACTGGCCCACTCAGTGAATGATGACGAGTGGTATTTAACAGTCTACAGAGTTTAGCCAATTTTTTTGGAAAAAAGCTCTTTTGTTTCCCAATAATACTAAATGTTCACCAAAATTTAAAAAATACATAATCTAAGAGCTACAACCAAATATTTACACCAGTCTCTTATAACTATAACACCCGACTCACATGTAATATCAGGCTTCCAATGCCATCAACAACACAAATCAAGAACTCCATCCATTATAATGGAAGAAGATTATTTAATCACCTTCCTCTTTCTATTAGGAAAATAAATGTAAGGGAAAAGTTACGCAAAGAAGTAAAAATATTGCTCATACTGAAAATGTATTACAGTCCAAACGAATTTCTCACTGACAGCTTCACAGCCATTCTATTGAAAACATACGAGAAAGTATAAACTATATTTATGATAGTTTTTTAAATTTTTTCCAAACTTCATTTTGAAGTGTCTTTATATATCACCCACGGAATTTCATTCACTAATTTTATATGTGTCCAATTTTAACGCTTTGTCAATAAGAATAACTTTCTTCAGACCGTTTTACTATGTTAGAGTTCCAGCTGGTATTCAGTTATCGAAATTTCTATAAATTTAAAACATCCGTCCATAAAAAAGATCGTCGAATACGAGGTGTATCATCATTCCAAAACTGGGTTCGTGTCATTTACTTTCAGTAGATTTGCTCTCAGATCAGAAAATTTCCTATCGAACAAGTTGCCCTCACACAATTGAATCTCAAACAATTTGCCCTATTACCAGAACGATATAACCCCACGTAGACATTTGGGCGCGAGGAAGTATAAAACATAAATTTAGTGATGAATAATTTTCTAGTCTGTTCCAACCAGAACAAACAACCTTACGTGGACAATTTTAGAGTGATTTTTTAGTCAACACTAAGCGAGTACAAATACTAGTGGTGTGATGGGTAGGGTGGATTTTTGTGGCATTCAATCAATTAATCAATCAGATTATTCAATTCAGATATACAGGGCGGCCCACGAGAGTAGTAGAGAATTGAAATTTTGGGGTTGTGAATTAATGCGATTGGTGCAGCTTTTTCTGATATTATGTTACTCAATGAGCTTTTTGTTCTCAGATAGGTAACATCAGAATCAAAATTATCAATGGGACAACCTGTATATTTTGGCTGTTAATTGACCGCCATGTTCAGTTAATGTGTTCAAATAATAATTATTTATCATATGTAGATTTGAGGATGAAAAAAGATTTGGGAATTATTATCTCAATACGAGGATTAGCCTTTCTTGACAATATTGTGCTTCCTCATGCGATAAGGTTAGGTTAGGTTATAATATACCACAATTCTTATTGAAAAATGTCGACATGTCGCCGAAAGTATATTTGATACCTATACAGGGTGTAGGACGGATGTATAATGCCATTTTATGACAAATGGCAGGTGTGGAAAATTCGAAAAAAAAAATTGGAATTTTTAAAGTTAAGTTTCTTCCATAGTTCTAGTACTATTGCGGCTCTACTCCGGTCAGCTGACGTTCGACGGACAGCGGTTCCCAAAATTTCGACAAATTTTCCATCACAATTTATACTCTCAACAAATATTTTTCAAAATTTTCACACCTGTCATTCGTTATAAAATGACATTAAGATTAAGATTAAGAGGTTGATCACACGCAGTATATCTCCACAGCATTCTGCAAGTTCCGTATGAATAGAGCACTGTCAGTGACGGAACAATGTCATAGGGGGGCAAACAAACCAAACTGAACAAAAACAAACCCACTGAACTCATTTTCCATAAGGCTACATGAATCTCTTAATGTCTGTAAAGTTTATAAAAATCGCAATTATCCACTAACACTCACCAAAAACGAATTTTCATTTCATCAAATGCCAAAATGCTTTGTTTGTCCCCCCATGACCGTCATGTTGTGACGTCAGCTGACAGTGCTCTGTTGAAAAAATTCTATAATGGTGATTTTTGAAAAAATAGTCCTTGATGATTTATTTTCAATCTGAAAAAGTTATAAATATGAGTGCATATTATACAAACAAAACATAATATCTCAATGAAGCAACTTTGATGAATTAATCATCAATCGAGCTTCAGTATCAATTTGACGAACCGTCTCTATACATTTCTCATGAAAACACCCTGTTACTTCTGTAATTTTTGACGTAGATAATAGATACCTCAAAAATGAAAACAATTACCTAGAAGGGCTAATTTTAAGTTATATTCACTGCACGCCAGCAGCGATAAAACCACCGGATATCTGAAAAATTATATACAGTAGGAGGCAAAATAGATTATGTTTTCGGATCCATAATCAGAACAATCGTTTCCTTCAGTATTACTATTTTAATTTGAGTTTAAAGGTCGTCTTTCCTGAAATTTTTTTCTAATATTTTGTTCTTCAGATCAATGATTCAAAGTGACAACATTCAACATCGTATTATCCTGATCAGAATATTAGAAACTAAACCAAGCACACACATTCAATTAGACTTTGACAATATCTTCTTCTGTTCTCTAAAAACTCCCACCCAACTCGACATATTCTTCCTCCTCGTCATGCACCGTATAACATTTTCTTACCAAACAATAAAAATCTCTAGCTTTATTTATATCATCGAGTACAATTCTAGATGATCCTGTACATTAAAGTTCGTTCAAGTGTTATTCTTCGAAAACCAATTTTTCACTCACACAGTCAATGAAACTATTGAAATAAATTATGTTCCGTAGTGAATTTTAATGCAAGGAGACATAGTGGCGTTACCAGTGAACATTCGTTGGGCGGACAAATAAAACAAAACTGAGAAGCATCTCTGGAAATGGTACTCAACATGTGGCTGTCAAATTTTATTACCCTTATCGCTGTTTGTTTGGTAAGTATCTATATAACACGTTTTTTTAGGTTACATGTTTTGTAAACTATAAGTGAATAAAAACAACGTACCTATTTCTCTCGTTGATAACACGTAGGTGAATTTCAGAAATTAACATGCATACGATTATTTTTTCCGTTTCCAAATCTTCAAAAAAATTAAAGTATGTCATAAATTCCCAAAAATTAAAACAAAACTGTAGTTTCTATTCACATCTTCTGAATATTTGACTGATTTGGAATAAGTTTTCATGTGATGATATCCTACATTGAATAATAATCTGAAATCATGATATGATATTTTAAGAGTGAGTAATTGAAAATCTTTTCTCTTAACATTGTGACAGATATCTGAAAGGAAACAACTGACTAATGCCATGACGGATATTGATTTGCACCTGAAAATATTCTGAGAGTGTAACAAGAGAAACAAAAGCCTCGTATCTATTGGCGCAATTGGTTTTGGAAAGCAAGTATGAAGAATATTGTAACTTTTACAACGGTTGTTTGTTACTTGGCCAAACAGAACGACAATACAATTTTAGTTATCAGAGACCAACTGGTGAACTGCTTGCATGATGTGTCTCAGATATGGCAGCAATATATCAAAAAATATGGTGAAACTCTGTCCGTTGCATTAGATATCTTCAATACATTTTAGTTTAGACTCCTTGTCAAACTTTCTCCCAGGCAGATCCCTCCATGTGTTTGATGGGGTTTCATCCCACACTCTACCTATAATAAATAAATAAATACGTTTATTATACACCCACATATCAATAAAACAGAAGAAAAAATCATACATAATTTGGCAATAAGAAATGAAAAAATGGTAGGCATATGAAAGTATTCCGCAAGGACCCATTCTAGCACCAACACCGTCTCTTTTTTCACATCACTGATTTTTTGGAAGCAGGTGCGATTCAAATACGAGGAATGGGAATCCATCAACCATCAGCAGTATACTTTCATGGAAGAATTATGTGAGGTCCATTGCGAAAATGTTTCTCTGTTTCGTTCCAAGAGCTATTTTACTCATACCGTCAACTGATTTTGATTTATAAGGCACGGATCGGAGCTGTTCTGGAATAACGTTACCATATATGGAATGCACACTGAAAGTTTTGGATTCTGTACAGAAAAGAGACATTATTGATGGTGATGCTTCATAAGCTCATTCACTTTCCTAGAACACCGAATGATTTTCTTCTGAAATATCATCAATCGTTCAACCGTAAGCGTTCCCATCGAGACTGTCCCATCGAAGTCAGTCCTCAAATTCACTGACGATACGAGTGGTTCTATTTTGGGCAGAATCTGAATGTTTCACTGCGAGTATGGGTGATATAGTATGAAATAGAAAACCAGGTTTTTGAGAGGTTTGTTTGGCATGGAAGGGTACTACTTATGGTAGTACCGAGCATTGAAATGGAAGATTTCATTGGAATGTATACTTCTGACATAATTTCAGTTGGACGGAGATACCCACAAAAAAAGCAGTTGAATAACTTTCAAAGAACTGTTATCAGTTCGGTATTCACTAGTATTCTGGATGTTAAGACCCACCAAAACGCGCCTGATAGTTCATAATCTTAGGCATATAATTATCAATGGGAGGGATGTTCCGGGGTTGTTTTGTTGAATTTAGAGCAGAATTTGCAGCTAACATGGTGGCAAGAATATGGCCCTCTTCCATGACGTTCGTTGCTGGTGTTCCATTTTTCTCTGTAAGTGAAAATTCTTCCAAAACGACCGGGACACGTTTGGACACTCGACCATCTTCGATTTTATCTTGGCATTGTAGCCTCTTTCGGTGATTCGATTGTCGAATGCTGCCTGCTTGTAGGCGACAGCTGGAAGCATTTTATTCTGAATGAGGATTTTTCAGATGATGATCTTCTCGACGTGTTTGGTATAATGTTTGTATTTTAAGCATTCTGCCCCAGAAATGATCTCGGCGCATTGTATTGTATCTCTAAACGGGAAACACACGATTTCTATGGAAGTATTGATAAAAACTCTCAAAGTTCATCCAAGTAGATCAGGATTGGTGGTGAGAAAAATATCAAGATCATTGGTATACTGGTTGCTGATATCAGGACGTAGCTAGTTCGACCAATTGTTCTAGTCAAAACGTGATCTTTCAAACGAAGTGAAGTCCTCTGAATTCAAGAATGATAAAGACTATATGGTTTACTATAGAAATAGCTTAACTTCGTGAATACGTCTTTATCGGGTGCAGAAGATAAATACTGCTCAGATGTCAAACTTCTTTAATCTTCTTTCATTTCATTTCGTTTGTATTACTTTTCAATAAAGAATACCTAAAAAAATGGGAATATTGTCATTACAAAATTCAAAAATCACTGCTGACAGTTTCAGCATAATCCAGTTCGATTGGGTTTTGGGACGAGGATCGATTGTAGCACCGCCATACTTGGTATACTAGTTGTTGGAATCGTGATAACCACGAAAAAAAAATTGTTTACCAAAATTCTAGAGACGGAAGATTTTTTTTTTTTTTGTTCAAAAATAAATAAATAGATTTTTGCTGTAATCTTGGAAAGTATATGAATTATAGAAAAATCAACCCTTGACAAGGTGAAAGACAATTCAATTCTCCACAAAAATGATTCTTAAGTAGTTATTTTTTATTAAATGCGCTCGTTTTCCCAGAAAACGTTATTAAACGCCGACATCAAATTTCAGGTTCACGCTTACCCGCCGCTGAAAGTTCTGGCGGAGCTGAATATCTGATTGGTCATAACTCTGCTAAAATGATCGGAGAAGGAAAAGGAATGAATAATTTTGTAAATATGGAAATATTATACTAAAGCAGCAATCCATACCCTCTTTGGACTATACACAAAAATTTTAGAGTAGTGTGACAGGTCCCACTTATACATACAAAAAAAAAACTTTGTTTTACTCCTGCCTCATTTTCATCTTCAGTAAATGTTGAAAATAATCGCATATCCTGCATATATGTTCATAAAACACTATTGTGAATTGCAAACCTCAAGCTTGAAATCACATAATTTATTTTTTATGTAGGATGTGTATTAGCAATTATTTTCAACATTTTACGGAAGAAATTGTCGGGATTATGGGTGAGTTGTAAACTGAGGCAGGAGTAAAACCCAGTTTTTTCTTTGGCATGTATAAGTGAGACTTATCTCACTAGTCTAAAATCGTTGCATATATGGTCCAAAGAGGGTACTGATTCCTGCTTCAGTATGATTATTTCATATCAACTAAAATATCCATGACTTTCGAATCATCCGTAAATATCGTAGAAGAGTCATGTGAAGTGGGATATAACACATTTTGGGTACTCAGATGCTACATGTTATATTTGCATGAGGAAGTAGAAGTCTTCAGGAACGATATACACTTTTTCTTTTCCTCCTACTATAATTTTTAGCAAAGTTTAACATGTGGTGGCAAATTTTTTATTTCATTTAAGCTTCTACATAACAATTTTTCCTCTCCATAATTTAAACTCAGCTGATGATGAACCCATATAGGTTCGAAACATGTACTACTAAGATACTGTTGAACTGATCGATAGATTTTGATCGTTCGACCATAACATAACATTGGGTTGTTACATTAAATTGTGGAGATAACTTTGAGTTGTTTTGCATCGTAGAGTCCACTTGTGTTTCTGTTAGAGCCAGAATATCGGGTTTTGAGTCAACAGATATTACAAACTCTTCGATGTGTTTGATGGTGTTTCACTTCGAGGACCTCTCTCGACAATCCGAATAAAGAAATATTTTGCTACCGGAGTATTTTACTCAACGGGACTTCATCATTATTACTGCTAGAATTAGACATGAAAATGGAAGGGACAGAAAGAGGTGGTAGGAAGTTATCCACCAAACAGTGAAACATGGAATACTCCATTTATTCGGCAGGACATAAAGTCGAGTAATGGCGCAAACCATCTACCATCTATGGTCTTCTTTTCAGTTGCCTCTTCCGACTCTATACCAGAATATTTGATTAATCGATCATTGAGCGCGGTACAGGTCCTTACGCTGAATGCCAATTTGAGACTGTTAGATGCATGATTTTTTCCTGAAATTTCTTCATTCAAACCTGAGGCAAGAAATTGAGTTCAATTTGAAGTTTGATTCCAAATGAAAGCTTAAGCAACCAACCTTCCCCTATATAAGGATTGAAAGATGCATTACAATACCTATATCCTTTTGATTTTAGTTCGAAAATATGAATAGGACATTCATAAAATCTATTGTGGAATCATCTGCAAGTTGAACGATGGAAAATAGCGACTAAAGTTTGTCTTTCAGTCGCAGATGATTCCACAACAGATTTTATGAATGTCCTATTCATATTTTAGAGCTAAAATCAAAATGCAATGCCTATGACAGGTCTATGTCAAAAAATAATTTTCAAAGTGTCACCGCAGAAGAAATATTTCCCTCATATCCATCCCTGATGTGTATGCTTCTTAAGAGTATGTTTTTTCCAATTCTATATCAATCCTCCTGAAGAGCTTGGCAAAGCGAAATAGATTTTCTTCGACCAAAATGTATTGGGGATTAAATGCGAGAGAAGCGAACCTTGCTTCAATGAAATGAACGATTTTTGTGTGTGATATTTTTTAATAACATTCTCCTTATCTAATTTATTTAATGAATTTTTTCAATGAAAACTAGAGAAAATTAAAAAAATCAACTATCTGAATGAAAATGCTAATTTTCACTTTCAGATTTTTTCATGGAGAATGTTCCCCTTTTCAACCTATATCATATTTTATCACCCAACACTTATAAGCTGAATCAAGTGGGGATTCACTCTAAGTGCCGAACCTCATATGAGAAATATTCTGTTGAGCACCTTTCATCAAATTTCTCATAATTATATATCATAAAATGTATATTGCATGTGATTAATACACAGATACAGAGAAGTGTGCCACGATGATGATCACTTGTGAAATCAACAAATATTCTACACGTTCTGACAGTTTTATCTCGGCAATAAAAACGATTTATTCTTCGGAATGGGTCGGCGAGTTCGCCATAAGTTTGAAAGTGATAAAGATCTACAAAATCGTGCTTGCATGCATGGGTTAGATATTGTTCTTCATTGGCTTTGGTTTATTTCTTGGTCAGTTTCGGTTTCTGTTTACTGATTTATTCAGTGGTCTGAGTGTGTGGGCTTGTACCCTCATAATTCAAAAACTTTAGAGATTCACGCATTATTCTGAATCGTTGGTTTCCCTAGAGGAACTAGCATAGTCATGAAGGAGCGTTGTGGAACTGGAACTGGAACATATGAGGAGTGAATAACTGTGGGTGCCAGAAGATATATGGGGGTGATGTCGGAAGTAAGCATTATAAAACCGCATGAGAGACAAGAGGAAATGATACAGTGCGATCCATTTAAGATGATTTTAAGATGATTGTTTTCGATAGACATTCAAAAAGTCCACTAGGACACCAAAGAACCCTGCAAATTTAGTACCTAAAATCGAGCTACAGGGTATCAAAAAATCAATTTTTGCTATTTTGGATATTATGCATCGATTTGATTTTTGTGCTTTAATTCGAAATTGAACTGTCTTAGAAATAAACTTATTACATCTAACTTGTAGATCATGAGTAACTGCATTCGAATAAAATAATATCTCACAAAGGGTGTTGCATTACAGCATGTCAAGACAATATTCATATAAATGAATAAAAATCAATACAATAATCGTTTTGATTTTCACTCAATCCGTTAAAACTAGAAAACAAATGGCTAGAATTTGCCAATTCTTTCAGAAAGTATGGGTCTTGATCAACAACATGAGAATTCATGTGATTGCCATTCCAACAATCTATTATTTTAAAATTATATAATCACTAGCTGCAACACCCGGCGTTGCCTGGGTAAAAAATATAATCTTAGACAATTTCACTTGAGTGTTTTTTCCCGTACGTTCTAGAACCTTCCGAAGACCCTGTTTTGGTTCGTTTCACGATTTACAGGAATTTTCTAAAATTTTATCTGGAAAGTTTTATTACTACGCCCTTCATCCTGCTCGCCAAACTTTCGAAATATCTTTTGAGTATATTCTAGAACATTCCGGAAACTCAGTTCTAGCTTATTCCACAGAGATCTCGAAATTTTTAGAACTTTCCAGAAGGGTCTATAATATTCTAAAACTTTCTTCCGTATATTCTAGAAATTTACTTTTTATATTCTAGAGATTTCCTCAATATGCCGTCTCCCTAATGGCCGAACTTTCGAAAACTACACTTAAGGGTCTTCTGTTCTAGTTTATTCCACGGAGATCCCGAATTTTCTAGAACTTTCCAGAAGCTTCAAGAATATTCTAGGATTTTCTTTCTTATATAATTGAAATTTCTATTTCATATTCCAGAAAGTAGAAGTATCTCTAGAACACTAAGAACGTTTAGAAGCATTCTGGATGATGACCGACTATTCTAAATAATTTTAAAGTCTTTAAATCCAATTTCTGGAATATTGAAGAACATTCTAGATGATCAAAGGTCATCTCATGTCATTTTAACAAATTTGAATATTAGATCGTTCTAGAGAATTCTAGAACATTTTGGCAAAATCTTGAATTTTTAGAAAAGTCTTTATGTGATAGAAAAGGATAGACATATAGATTTCAAAACGTTTGCCACCCACAACCACCCACTTCCACCCCTTCCGTCCAAACTGCCTTACTCGCAGCAGGAGACCTAGAGGTATCCACCACCACAACGAGCACTAGATTCAAGTTGGTGGCGATAGAGACAACCATGTACGTACGTACACACACTGGGTTTTTATAATATATATTATGATTATGAATTGTCCATGACAGTTACGAGGATATGAAAGTTAAACTGAAATGAGTCATGGAATGATCCTACCCATCACCCCACTTATTCCAGCCACCCCCATCATCCCCTGATTTACCGCCAGCCGCATTCAAATACTTTCAATAGAAATCGGTAGTGTAGTCAAAGTTCTGATAAAAATTTGAAATTGCAGTGGTGGGTTGTTGATTAAACGAAATATTTCTCTAATTTCATTCCTATAACTTTTCAATGGATTGACGCATTTCAATGTATTTCACTTATAACCCATTCGCGAATTCAGTGGTGAAGTTAGATTTCTTCTGAAAAAAATTGCTAGTAACTTTTTTAGATTTTTGACCTTGTAAAATTATATTAGTTGGCCCTGGAAATGGACATTTATCCATGAAATTTGCTGTCCTAATGGACTTGAATGTCTACCTAACATTGATTGATGAACAATTTCAAATTGTTTTGGTGTACCGCTTTCCTCACCCCAATGAACTTTTCCATAGCAGCAACGAAACCTGTTCATAAAAATCTTTGATCTCAATAAACTTGAATTCATTGTATCAATAAATACCTGCTAACATCAGTGAATGTTTATTCATTGCCACGATGAAAAATTTATATGAACGGAAAAGTTATAAACGGTATTTTTTGATATAACGTAGCATATTTTTTTCAGGGCAGATATACAGGGTGAACTACCACCACTTTCCGAAAATCAACTATATAAGAAATTTTTTTAATTTTTCGTGGTTGTAGAACCATTGCACAACAAAAACCCACTGCATGTATGGAAAAAAAAGGAAATTACCCTTCGACATATAATCCTGTGTAAAGATAATTCCATTGAGAACCCTAATCGTCCTAGGTACAGACAGTTGAAAATAACTTGCAATCGAGAACGTCCACTAGTCAACTATCAGATATATACATCAGTAAATTGTTTGAAATATGACAGCGTTCACCTCTTGCGAATATTGTCATAATATGATTGTTGATCACTCGATACCAACATTCAAAAAGTAATTCATTTATTTTTGAAAATTCTTATTAACATAAATATGGCAAAAAGTCCTTTTTGGTTCAGTGCCTCCGGAGTTGAAATCTTTGAAAAAATTTTCGATAAAAAAATACCAATTTATGCAATTAGAAATTTATTATGATATTGCATGAATATATCTATACCAACAAACAACAAAGAAGAAAACATATGTCGATACCTGGTATTTTGGTTTCTGAACAGGAGGGTATAAAGCGAATAATGAAAGTGGATTTCTCACACCAAATATGAGAACATGTACAAAAATAATGTAGATAGCGGCATTATAAGGAGGTTAACAATTTCTATAAACCAGAATTTATTATGGTTCTAAGCGCTCTCTATTGCGATTTGAAAATGTTTGAAGCGCCAGAGTTGAGTTGGCCCATAGAATAATACTAGATATATATTTTCTCATGAAAAAATATAATGATACAACTCCTTAACGAGCCAGTTGAAAATTATTGTAAAACAATTTAGGGAAGGACTTACAACAAACATAAATATATATATATATAAATATATTATATAAAAGTTACACAAAATACGATACTGAAAATAATAATGCGAAAAAGTAAATCAGTTTTTAATTATTTTGTTTTTTTTGCACCTGTACGTCACTTTTTAGATGAGAATTCCTCAGGGTGATGGATTAGCCTGCTAGATCTCCTGATCTATCACCCTCAGACTTTCTTTTTAATGTTTATATCACACAGCCCAATTTTCTTGATCTACGCAGAAGAATTTTAGATGAGTGTTGTACAGTAACTCAAGAAATGTTAAGAAATGTGCGAATAAAATTGCTTATAATAATAATAATAATATTTTTTTATTACCATCAATCACAAGCAATATTACTAATAATTTTCATGGAACAGTTTCATGAATGAGGCAAAGGGTAGTTCGGTTCAGTTTCCGGCCAAGGCCGAATCTGGTCTTCCACCGACACCACTAAAACTAACTAAACTAGAGTATAAGATACTTCTGTATGAAACTGAATGGTTCACATTCAGAAACTTTTAGTTTCTCCTCGAAATGAATATAGGTGGGTCTGATCCATTTTCAAGGTTTTCTACGACTTCGGTGATAATAGGGGTGACAAGTTTTAGCTGGGACACACTGTATAAAATATGCCGTAGGTATCATTAGCAACATCACTGTTTAGATCGTTCAGAATGTTTTATTTTGAGTGATCCAATTGCACTTTGAACATATTCTTCAGTTACTGGGCCCAGTAAAAACATCTGTAGGGTACTGAAAAAATAATGGAATTCAGTGGATTCGCTTTCCATGCCGTTCGAAGATATTTCATAATTCATGATGATTTTATTTCGAAAATATGAATAGGACATTCATAGTCTGTTGTGGAATCATCTGCGACTGAAAGACAAACTTTAGTCGCTATTTTCCATCGTTGGGAGGTATTCATGTTGAAAAGAGGAACATTCTCCATGAAAATTGAAAAATGTGATTTATTTGTAATATCTAACAGAAAACAACTACTTCACCGGCACAAGCCACACTACGCTGGACATTGAACTACATCTGATAGATATTGTGAAAAGATTCTAACTGAGAAGAAAAGATAAAATCTGAAAGTGAAAATTCGCATTTTCATTCAGATAGTTGATTTTTTTAATTTTCTCCAGTTTTCATTGAAAAAATTATTAAATGAATTAGATAGGGAGAATGTTATTAAAAAATATTACTCACAGAAATCGTTCATTTCATTGAAGCAAGGTTCGCTTCTTTCGCATTTAATCCCCAATACATTTTGGTCGACGAAAATCTATTTGGCCAAGCTCTTCAGGGGGAATGATGGGAATGGAAAAAAATAGGCTCTTCAGAAAAATACACATCAGGGATGGATATGAGGGAAATATTTCTTCTGCGGTAACACTTTGAAAGTTATTTCTTGACATAGACCTGTCATGGGCATTGCATTTTGATTTCAGCTCGAAAATATGAATAGGATATTCATAAAATCTGTTGTGAAATCATCTGCGGCTGAAAGACAAACTTTAGTCGCTATTTTCCATCGTCCAAGATGGATATCTCTTGGGAGGTGTTCATGTTGTTTTCTGTTAGATATTTCAAATAAATCACATTTTTCATTTTTCAATTTTCATGGAGAATGTTTCCCTTTCCAATATTTCATGATATTATCAGTGCCACAATCAGTGATTCAATATATTCATGGACATTGACTTTTTAAATAACTATCACGAATATCATATATAAATATATGCCAACTCTGTTCTAGAATGTGAGTCAAGTTCTATTGCGGAATGAAATATCAACCATCACTGAGTCACACGAACAAATTGCCAAAAGTGTTTATTTCCACCATTCACTCTACAGTCCATACAAATTATATTAGTTGGCCCTGGAAATGGACATTTATCCATGAAATTTGCTGTCCTAATGGACTTGAATGTCTACCTAACATTGATTGATGAACAATTTCAATTGTTTTGGTGTTATTTCTTGACATAGACCTGTCATGGGCATTGCATTTTGATTTCAGCTCGAAAATATGAATAGGATATTCATAAAATCTGTTGTGAAATCATCTGCGGCTGAAAGACAAACTTTAGTCGCTATTTTCCATCGTCCAAGATGGATATCTCTTGGGAGGTGTTCATGTTGTTTTCTGTTAGATATTTCAAATAAATCACATTTTTCATTTTTCAATTTTCATGGAGAATGTTTCCCTTTCCAATATTTCATGATATTATCAGTGCCACAATCAGTGATTCAATATATTCATGGACATTGACTTTTTAAATAACTATCACGAATATCATATATAAATATATGCCAACTCTGTTCTAGAATGTGAGTCAAGTTCTATTGCGGAATGAAATATCAACCATCACTGAGTCACACGAACAAATTGCCAAAAGTGTTTATTTCCACCATTCACTCTACAGTCCATACAAATGATTATTTTTTTATACTTTTTTTCGAGCTACCAATCGTCAGTGAATTCAGATTATCAATAAACCCACATCTGAATCAACGTTATTTATAAATGAGCCAACGTCCATCAATTAAAAAATAATCGAGTCAATCTTTCTATTCCACAATTCCAGCTACTAAGTTATAGCTCGAGTAAAAGGCAGCGAGTCTATCAGAGTTTCAAAACTACTCAACACAATTTATTTGCCAATCTATCTAATTTATGGCTTGTTTACTGGGAGCTGCACTTTGGAGAGAATTGAATTTGTACATTCCTTCTTTGAACTTTTTTATCGCAGATGTATTTCTGGTTGATATTTGAAAACAAAAATACGCTCAGAAAAAATGTTTCAAATATGAAAATATGGGCAATAGGTATGATTTGTTGAAATTGGGAATATCCTCACCCTTCCTAAGAACCAATCGAAAATACTAGGCAGGTACATAAAACAAATTAGTGAAATGATCATTTTGATCAGAAAGTCACACGAAATTCTAAGAATTTTCACAATTCTATCATATTATTTCAAATGGTACATACTAAAAAGTTTATGACGTTTTTAATTTTTTAAACCAAACAATTTGTCCAATAGCTGTAGGTACAATTTATCGCCGACTTACAGCAAAATTATCTTGTATGAATATATCATCCCAATATGGCCACATATTCAGGCCAATTCAATTCGGCTTTGGAACTCCAGGGGGTTGTGAAGTAGTTGCCCATTCTGCCCGCATTTTTCTCAATCAGCATCCTGATCCATCTTCCCAAATTTTCATCAAAGTGGTTATAAGAATGCTTTCAACATGCTTCAACGGAACACAATTTTGCTGAAAACTGAAGAAGTAATTCCACATCTTTTTCCTTTTATTAAGCAATGTTACCAAAGTCCGTATTATCTAAACTTTGGAAAGGAGGTTATTTTGTCTCAAAGAGGCGTACAACAAGGTGATCCGTTAGGACCACCATAGCCATACATGAAATGACTAAATCAATCAAGACGGCTTTCAATTGTTGGTATCTTGATGATGGCTCAATTGGAGGTGATAAAGACATTGTCCTTCAAGAATTTCAAAGAATCATTTTCGATTCGAAGAAACTTGATCTCGAAATAAATTTCAACAAATGCGAAATTATCACATCTAATCACATAAACATCAGGAATCAAAATTTCAGAACGAAAAGATTGGACTTTATTAGGTGGACCCCTCTCTAAAGAATCTTTATCAGACTGTCTCAATCACAAAACCAAAAATCTCCTTCTGATGTCTTCTTGCATCAATAACCTTCCTTCCCACATTGCCTGTTGTCTTCTGAAAAACTGCCTAGCTATACCCAAACTACTATATATACTCAGATGTAGTCCGACTTGGCATTGTCAAAAACAACTTCAAGATTTTGATTATATATTGCGTAATTCTTTAGAACAAATCACTAACAATAAATTCAGTGAAAGTACCTGGAACCAAGCGACTCTTCCCGTAAATTTCGGAGGTTTAGGCATCCGACTGGCTTCTTCCCTTTCACTACCGGCTTTTCTTGCATTTTACAATAGTGCCCGTCCTTTGATATCTTCAATTTTACCAGAGTGTTTCTCAGAAATATCTATGTCAATTATTTGGAAGGCGAAAAGAAATGGATCTCTCAAACGTAAAATGAAACTCTTCCTGTGAATATGAATTCCCAAAAAGCCTGGGATTTACCAGTTATCAATTTAATCTACAGAAATCTCCTTGAGTCAGCTGCAGAATCTAAATTTGAAAAGGCTCGTCTCAAGGCTGTTAGTTCTAAAGAATCAGGAGCTTGGCTTAATGCCCTTCCAGTAGCTTTTCTGGGTACTTTGTTGGACGATCAGTCATTCAGAATTGCAGTTGGCCTTCGCTTGGGCACATCAATTTGTGTAAGTCATAAATGTCGAGGATCCATCGTAGAAGGAAATGGAATACATGGCTTGAGTTGTAGGTTCAGTTCGGGTCGTTTTTCAAAACATCATGCGGTCAATGATCTAATAAAGCAGGCTCTCACAACTGCAGAAATTCCTTCAGTGTTAGAACCAGTTGGGATAAGCAGAAACGACGGAAAACGTCCAGACGGAATGACCCTCATACCTTGAAAGCTTGGGAAGCCTTTGGTTTGGGATTTCACCTGTGTGGATACAGTAGCAGCTTCCCTCCTTATAGCGACCTCCAATTCAAAAGGCGATGCAGCCGTTTCTGCTTACTTATTGATATTTTTTATACGATGAAGATACTTCGAAAGGAATATATTTGAAAACAAATCTGGAACTTTGAATTTGGTTTGACATGTACCATTCCTTCCTTTTATATCATCATGGGTTCGAACAAACTCTAGAACTATAGAACATTCAAGAGTTTTCATTATCTCATTGATTTCTAGATAGTTCTATAATGTCCATGAATTTTATACTTCTCCATTTAATCATAATAGAGTAAGAGCCCTGGGCCTCCAGACATACTTTATTTTCTGAAATACAAAATCAGGAGCTTCATATGTACATTGAACGTTGTAATGATAGTTCATAATGTACTGGAAAGTTTACTATGAATTGTCATGGAAATAAATACAGATAAAGTTGTAAATTGATAAATAAAAAGATCATAAAAGTTATTTAGTTATATTAGAATATCTGCAAAAGTATTCAGAGTATCTTTACATGGTGTCATGTGTGGGGTGGTGAATAGAAAATCTGATGAGCCAAGATCTTACTTTGTTCTATCTGAGGGAACAGAACTGAGAAAAACCCGAAGGAATTTGATTCCTGTTGTGGTACCACTATCTCAGACAAGAATCAAAAATCCGTTAATGGAAACTTCCTGTGAGAACATTCAGCCATCTCGTTATTGATATGATTTTTTAGGTTTGTAACCTTCCACAATCTGAAAATGAAAAAAATGCTAATCCAAAGAAATCTGTACGAATGTAGAAGGGCAAATGAATTAATTTGCTAGATAAGTTACTGCGTTCACAAGACTGCTGGCTTGAATGAAATAAATTTTTGTCAGTAAAGTACCCTACACTGAATTTGCCTATCTGAAAAAATGAGATTAAATTAAGAATACTTCCCTTTTTTTGAAAAATGCTCACGTTTCGGAGGCTGTATCTGCCTGCGTTATCAAAACTTGCTGGAAAGACGCTGAAAACTGTATTTGAATTGCGCTTTGGAAATAACAAGATCTTTCTTTGACAGAGTCAAATGAAATCTGTCATACATTCTTTTGATCGACATTTGGTATCTTGATACATAGGGTGTTTGGTATCAATCAATCACCATTCTATTAGTTATCGTTTCAGCTTTGAGGAGAGGTAGCCAGGTGCGGTCCATTTCGATGGAATTTATTGAAAAGCAGTTGTTCGATAAAAAAATGAACGCAGTTTCCTTTAACTTTCTTTTTTCTTGATTTGATTTTCTCAATGAAATTTTGGTATTATTCTATTCCATTATATGATCGCCATCAGATGTTAGAATAAGTTCGGATATTTTCGAACCTGTTATTTTTCGATTTCTGATGTAACTTTTATGTTCTTCCTGGCGCACAATCAATGGCCTTGATGTTTCACCTATATAACTCTTACCACATACCTTGTGGTACACACACAGACACACCCACTTTCGGATGAGGCATCCAATTTCAATTCACCTAATAGTTTGAGAAGCAAATCATGAATTACATGTGAACGTCTACGTCAGAATGGAATTTCATAAACTGCTAGATATTTCACGTTGATATATACCCACGCTCGATCTAGATGCCATAATATTCCAAACAAGACGAAACTCGAGTCAATCCATCATTCCTCTTGTTGATCTACCATGTTATTAATTTGCTGGAAGTAGTTCACTTCTTTGATTTGATTAAATAATATCTACGCAGAATTATGATTAGGTACAACGCATTAGCAAGGTATGATTACCACCTTTATCTATATGCTAATCGAAAACACACGAGTTTAATTGCCGAGTGTCGGGATACTGGTTTGTCATGTCTTGTAACTATATATCAATATTAATGTATTGGTTTAATCGTTGCATAACAAGTATACGAAATTAATTGTGGTGAAGAATATGCAAATCAGAAAAACATAAACATTTCGGTGAGTCGAAAGTCATTGACAGTAGTCATGTCTGCAACGTGTTGGTAAATAATAGACATTGTAACCGTAGGTATCAAATTATTTATATTTGTAGCAAAACAGCTTATTGTGGAAATCTCAGGGACGTAAAATGGTAATATATTCCTGTTTTGTATTGAATTGAGAGTCCAAATATGATTTCAATTATTTATTCTATTCTTCAGAAACTTCTCACTAAAATATACGAAACTTATTATTCACAAATACTTTTAAGGAGGAAATTCTTCCACCATGAGCCTTAACTTACCTAAATGCAGGTACAAAGTTTATTAATTATAAACAGAGTGAAACCAGGAAGCTTTCAGTGAGAAGAATGTGTTGACAGACAATCAATTTTTTACAAATTTTTTACAAATTGATTGTCCTGACAACCTTAATTCAGCATACTTCGCTACAGAGAGTATAAAATATTAGTTCTCAGTATTCTTATTATGCTCTATAATGGTAACACTTGCCTTACAGCAGTTTCGTCCTATAGGGACATTTTCAAACCATGTTTTAAACTGATAACTGAACATACCAATAATACACTTGCACTTTATACCAGGCTTTTATAATTCACTACTAATGACAATTTAAAAAAAATAATTACCTATATTAATTATTATCATAACCGAGAGTAGACAAAAGAAAAGTTTTACACACGAAGTTTTCAATTCCATTCTCCTGCTTCAGAATATATTTGAATGAATGCTGTCGTCTAGAACTCTCTTTTCCAGTAGTATTCCTTTTCTTGGGTACTTTCTTGGTCCAGCTTTTAACAAGAGTTCTTTGTGCAAGTTCATTCAATCTCCAGAAATGATCATTGATTTCCTGTTGCCTCCGGAAGTTAATTTTTTTAGAGCATTTGAGTCGACAACTATTACTACATGGGGGCTTGACTTTATGTGCATTTACTTTTGCTTCATATTTCTTTTCCAATCTTTCTTTGACAGTCTCAACGAATACTTTTCTCTTTCGGATCGCCCCTTTTTTTGTATCAATATTCATATCCGCATTATTTTCTCCACAAGTCTCTTCTATTTGGTCAATGATTTCCATCAAGATTTCTCTAACACAATCATTGTCTCCTGTAGGGTCATACCTCGGCTCATAGACTATATTTTCTACAGGTAACTCCATGCCATGCATTCCCGTCATTTTCAGTGCTGCTGCTACTATCAGAATCTATGTTTTCAGGAGGGAAATACTCTTCATCTTCATCTTGCCTGTGATCCGCCGACTGTTTTTCCTTTTTGAATAAGGAAATCCTTTCTTGCAGCTTCTTATTGAGAGCATTTCGCATAATAAGTTTGGTACGATTGAGCATACTGAAAATCTGAACTTTAGACAATGGTATAATCACTTCAACAATATTTTATATTTTAGGTTATGTCAGAACTATCGTGATGCATCAAAACGAATCTGTCCTATCTGTATACATTTTCACATTGAATAACATTCATCATCAAAATTGTCCTATCGACATTTTTCATGTTATTTAGGACATTATTGCTTAGGTCAGGTCAAATTGGACGATTTAGACAAGTATGAGTTAGGACATATTTCTCAGATGATATAATAAAATACCAAGGCACTTAGGACGTTCTACTTAAGAAAAATAGATAACTACCGTATAAGGCTATCAATTTAGTATGTTACCAACAATACAGCTAAAAATGCAGATAGGACGTTCTTACTAAGGAGGGCAGTATTCTTCTACCTGGATATGTGATTATAATCGACAATGTGAAAAGGATGCATTGAAACGGATGAATTTATCAAGTCTACCTGATCATTAAGTAGATAACATCCACAATTTTCATGTTTATGAATTTCTAAGGATTCTAAATAATTCAGTTTCCAACCTTTGCTGACATAGTGCAAAATTTTCGTATCGTTCAGATTCGGTAATTTGTGCTTGCATTCCAAAATGTAGAACCGCTTTCTCCTAGTCTTAAAGACCTTTCGTGTTCGGCATATCTTTTAGAAATAGGTCGTTAACATTGTCCCACATAAACACTGTTACACTCTGGACACTCAGGGAAATGGTGAAATATGTACACTCTTGAATAATGGTTGGCGTTGTTCACCCCAGTCTTTTTTTAATTTAAATATTCTCACGGAATAGCTCTGCTGATGAGGAAGTGGAAAAGGCTGAAATACTGTGTTTTCAAGGTGTTTGAGTTGAAGCAAAGGCTAATTTGCCTACGAAATAATTAAATACTGGACGGTATGTTATAATGTGTCCAGTTCAGATAATCAGTTTCTCTAACATTGTTCTTCAGGAGATCATTCAGCGGATCTCGAGTGCTATCAGCTTTGGATCAAAACCGGCGATAGAAGTTTATCATACCTAAAAATTGTCTTAGTGGTTTAAAGGTCGATTCTCACTAAAGCGGTGTCGAGCGGCGCGACACTGGACGAAGACGGATTTTGTTTAGGCTATTCTCAACTAAGCGGCTTTTCGTAGCAGCAGCGGTATGAACGCAGTAGAAATCTATATTAGCGTATTTTGAGTTTTTTAATGAAGTAATATTGAGTTCGGAAATGCCAGAGGAGGATCCTATACATCCTCATCATCAGATTTTGTTTTTGAAGCTACATATGTCATGAATACGAAAATATACGAAAAAGGAAGCGACAATTTTGGGTTTCATGACATATTTCGTGCAAGGCTGGAAGAATTTTACAAATATTTCAGAATGTCTTCAGGAAAATTTGGGCGATTCACGACTAAATGCCTTGATATTCTTCTTTGGTGGCACATAGTTTGTCTTCAGCGTGGCGCCGTAGTTTCTGAGTAACTGGTGATCCTGGGGTGGTTACTTGACTGGGAAAGTAAGGCAGATGACTTTTCACACGATTCTCGGAAAAGGCGACGAGAGTAGACGTAAAGATTCTCAACTTTATCCGCCAAATATTGAATTTTGGAAGACTCATGAACAAACAAAAACGGCGGGATTGAGTTGGTTTGGTACACATTTCATCTATGTTAATGAATTAGGTATGATTCCAATACATACCCAGTTAAGAACACACTGGAGTCCTCGATCGGGGCTGGCGAGAGTTGGATCGCGATTTATTCTGCTCTATTTTGCTGATTCATGCACAGTTACATATAGGCGAACAACGAGTTGGCGTTTGTTGATGAAGTATGTTTATTAAGTAACTGTGTATCACAGCCGAGGCGAGTTCTACGAATTTTCTCTTATAAAACTTTATTTACAAAATGCTCTTACACTTTACAAAAACAAAAAGTAAGACATCATATACTTCTACAATTCCATAACTTAAGTCTACTAATCTATTAGATCGGCTGCCATAATCTCTCGTTTCACTTATTATATATACATACCTATATAATTATTTATCTTCAGGAGGTTGCGAATGAAGTTGTCTGGATGACGAGACGTCGGATTATTAACTATAATACTAATATAATATAATATAATAACTATAAAATTAATATAATTATGATAGCAACGAAGTTATTTGATCTGTCTTGTGATGGCAAAAATCTCAGAGTGATTTGATGATGTTTACTGAATACAATCCAATATGAAAACGGGGACTGAATCTTAACCGATTAGAATAGTTACTTTTGTATCTAGTGCGCGAAATGATACTTTGGTGATCGAGAACTGTTTTTTTTAATGAGGCGCAGAGGGAACAAAAAAAATTCAATTCGATTAACTTTAAACGAGCCAGTGTGAGTTCTATGATGAGAATTAAATATTTTTTTAGCCAGGATGAACTCCCTCAATCTCGACCAAAGAAAACTGACATTATTTTTTTTATACAGGTTGGTTGGAAAATAGGCGTAAGTCAACCAAAAGTTTTTTAATTGGATGAAGAAAGGGATTTTATTTCGTGCAGAAATTTATTTATAAAATAATAGCAAAGCGCTTTCGACTATAAAGTCTTCATCAGTGCGTACCTGTAAGTAAGTGACATGAAATAGAATTTAGGAAATTTTAATAATGAGAATTTTGAAAATTGAAAAATTACTTACTCGTCAGGTGTACAAGAGCCAGACCATAAAAATATCAAGTGTCCAGAGGACCATGTAAGTATTTAAAAACAGGACATCATATGAATAACATTTAAAAAAATCCTTATTCCAGGATTAACCTAGATAAAAGTTTCAACAGACAGAGTAACACATGTCTGCTGAAGCTTAGTCTAAAGACAAATAGGTATTCTGTTTGCACTATTTATTGTTGCCAAAGTATCAAGTTCCATGAATATAGTATCAATTATCATATAAGTAATCAATTATCTTGGCAATATTATTATATTTTGGAGCAACCCACTGTTTATGAAGTTTTTGATATTAAGTGAGTTGGGAGCTTTCATGCAAATGGATTTTAAACGACTAGATGAAGTTCGTTCAGGTCTAGTTCAAACAAGTATCAACTTTTTTGGCGACATTCCCTGAAAATTCAATTATTTGCTTTAGAGGTCAGATTCAGTAAGCAGTGCCACATCAGAATAATATCCTTCAAAATCTAACCTAACTTGCATGATATTTGAAATTCAGTCCCGTACATATCGAGCTATACCATGAATCGTAAATTTTCTGCTAGTTTGTTTCGACAAATTATTCTTGTCTGAATCAATGTTTTATGTCAATAAACAAACATTTCGACATTGTTTATTATTGAACGAACGTCCTAAATTCTAACAACTTATTCTTTTGTACACAATTTAGTGTTAAAATATGTAAATTTTTGTAGTTTCTCAAATATTTGTTGGGGTAAACAGATAATAAAGTATACTTGTGCTGATGAATATCCATTATGATGACCAAACGAGTTGAAGAAAAAATGTTGCACGTGCTGGGGTCTGCTTTGGTTTTTATCTTAGAAGGAAATAGTGAAGGTTATTTCGATCGAATTTATTGATGTTTTCATGGTTCCTATCCGATTGTATACGAGTTAGGTAATTTACTTGAATAACAGTGTAGGTAATCTTAGATAGCTGATAATAATAAAATATTCACTTTACATTTGACTACATATTGACTACCTTTCGGATATTTTAATAGTATTTTTCTTTAAATATTGTCCCAGAGGCAATTGAAGTTCTTTTTTACCATTGATTTCACAAAAAGAATCTCCTAATAAAACTTGGTTCTCTCGAGAAACTCGATTATCGAAAACTTTATGTTTGGTTGTTGGTTTCTGAAAAAAAAATTTTTTTTTCGAAAATTCAACAAGAATAAAATAGGTACCTAACATCTATTTTACAAAATACAGAAAAAATTCATTTGAGGATATCTCTAACAACCATTCAGATTTAGATTTTCATTAATATACTACAGTATTTAAATCAGAATCTCTTTGATACTCAAAATCTTAATAGTTCTTAATTAGATGACAAAGAAATATTCTTAATGAATTTTTTCCTTATTTTAATAGAGGTAGATACCTTATTCTTGAAGACTTCTCAAAATAAAATTTAAAAAAAATCAGAAACCAAGAACCTACTATAACTTTTCTATAACCATTATGAGTTTCTCACTTATATATATATATTTTTTTCGATAATAAAAATAATTAAAACAAGTTTTTCATTTGTTGCGTACTTCTTGAATGACGCTTTATACTGTTGCAGGGTATTTAAAATTCACTCATGTTCCAAAATCCCTTTTTCATTTCCACCTGATGAAAAAGCATAGGGGTGCCACTTCATATTACTGGTCGATTCAATATCTCATGATATTAATGAAACGAATAATTTCGAGGAAAACAACAACTTTCCCCACGAACATTGAATTACAACTGTCGTCTATTGCAGATATCCTTAACAAAAAAGTTATTCAAACTTCAGCTGACTTGATTATTCTCTTTTTAAGTTATTAACATCAACCTGTACATTTACAAATTAGTTTATAAAATTTTCTTTTCCTCACACGGTATATCAGATTTAAATAATAAAATGCAATTTTATTTAGATCATTTCTGCATAACATGACGTTTGTCTTGTATAGCACAATAACATTTTTATATGCATTTTCTGTAATCAATATGAATATTTATTCGAGAAATCAATGAAGTACTGAAATGCAGTTTACAAACACTTTATATTCATTTTCACCATCACCTCTGTTTATTTATTACCCAAAGTTTCCTATCAAAACCATGCTATGCTATTTGAATAGTATCATATTCCTGAACTGAACAACAATTACACTACATTGAGGTTGATTTTATTTACTCATCGTACATTTATATTATTGTCACTGAAATGTTTATTACTGTACGTACGTACCTATTTGTTATTTTTCTATTTACGTTATTCTACTATTATGTATTTCTTTTTCATTGATGATATTAGTAATTTCAGAGCCGTTCGATCATAATTCGTGATGGTAATATTTTGTTTTCATTTGCCAAAGTATAGGTTGACAAGGGGAACATTCTTCATGGAAACTGAAAAATGAAAATGTGGTTTATTTGTAATACCTAACAGAAAACAACTACTTCTCAAAACCCAATCGTACTGGATTACCATCAAAGTTTTCGACTTTTAATCATTTGAACCACGACCCAGTGACGCCAGACGAAGAGCTGCCGTTCGCTGTCTGGCAAAGTAAAAAATATTGCAACAACTTTAGTGCTCATAACCGAGCATTTGATATTTTGGTTATTTTCCTCAGCCACTTTTCATGCCTCTCATATTTACTTCAGAAAGGTTTTTCCAACAAACACGGTATATTCCTAAATCTTCACACTCGGGGTCAGAGTATTTTATTATCCTACATAACAAATGAAAACATGTTCTGTTTTCAAATAAGATCACGGTTTCAAATTTAGACAGAGACATGTATCGTGACATAAACGAAGATTTGTAATGAATTAGAGAATGACTAATATGACAAAAGATATTTTAATGAATACGCTAAAGACCCAAACCCATATATCATGTCTGAGTAGTACCAAATTATACTGTTAACTCTATTATTGCAGCCATTTATGGGTATATGGTCATGTTCATATTCAGGCTGTATTCAAAGTAGAGGTATAACAAATTAGAAATGATACATTTATTATGCGAGTGTGCAACCAAAATAATACAGGAAGTATCTAGGTGGAATTAAAATAGTTCCTTCTTATGTTATACTCCAGAATAATAGTTTTTTCTGGGCGTTATTTGAAATGACCTTATAAAAATATCTGAATACAAACACTGCTGATCTATTCTGAAGCTGGTTTCACCAGATTTAAGAGACGACAGAGTATGTCTGTCATCTAGTAATGAAGGAAAATTAAGGAAAAATATGTAGATTAAAACATTACAATTTTGCTATATATGAATATATATATATATATGAATATATATATATATATATATATATATATATATATATATATATATATATCGTTCCTTCAGCAAATATCCGATATTTCAGCCAAGAAACTATTAATTGTTATCAGCAGGGTTCTTGCGAAATAAAATTTTGTTAGCATTGAACTTGTTGAACACCATTTTTCACATACTACTGGGCCTTTTTTTGGTGATATTGTAGGTCCAACAAAATTATGGCAATTTATGGCGTCATCTCGATAGATGTTGGCAACATATCAATTATATACAGCGACAGTGGTGAAAAAAAACCAGTTGTACGTCCAAACCAAACTCAGTTCTAAACCGAACAGGTAACTAATGCCTGCTTCTACTGGTGTCAGTAATGCTTTCGTAATATCAGCTGCCCAATCACTAAAACAAAAGACGGTGGCAGAAAAACTCAAGTCTTTTGAAATATGGTGGCTTGTTCTGAAATTTTGTTAGATCTTGGATAGATTGAATCTTTTTGGTATTCACTTTCTTGAATATTTAACTTATCATGAAATATACCAATCAGACACCACCATTTTTTTGAAAAAATTATGTTTAGAAAACATTACCCTAATCCTTTGAATGACCTTATATTTATTTTTATAAGTGAAAACACCATTTTTAATAAAATTCTCATACAAATATTTTGACATAAGGCGATGAGAATACTTCAGAATTCGAAATTTCACACCCCGCACAATTCTCACCAGCACAGTTAACTCTGGAAAGGTATATTATGGTAAAAGAAATGTCGGCCGGGAGATTAGAAAAAAGTTCCAAAACTTACCAAAATGACATCGGAGAAATTCGTCTGAAATTGAAAAATTCCGGACTGTTAAACTATCAAAAGAATACATTCCTGCCACTGTGAAGGTCAGAAAGAGAACGCGTAGGAATTCCCAAAATTTTCCAACGGTTTCGCGCGTGGAAAATTATAATCCAAAAATTTTGGTCCAGGGGCTTGGACCCGGTCCTCCTCGAAAAAAGTTGCGGAAACTTGCAGAAGTGAAAGTGAAAAAATCCATAACAATTGTGATCGTCGAATAATTTTCGTAATTTGACCTGAATCTGTGTATTTATCCATTAAGGATGGGTACCTGCCAATAAGCGGGATGGTAACAAACATACGAATACCACTGCTTCCGGTGTACCTAATAAGACAGACAACTAAATGAATTCTAATGCTGAAAAGTGCAAAATGAAGTAATATCAAGAACATCTTCTCAAAAACAAGCTTGTATCTAAAAATTAAATAATATTTAGTATAAAACAAACGAATAACTGTCACAAATTTTAATATTTTCTTCCAGGCTTGAGTCCTGAATAATCATTCTTGAAATTATGTTTCTAAGAAAATATTTGAATTTTTAAGAGTACATGGTTTTAAATACTATAAATATTTTTATGTAATCCGAAAGACTTCTTATAAGACAAACATTTTTCATCCGATTGGAATGATTTTTTTCAAAAAGTCCACTAGTAAACCAAATTTCTTGAAAATAAATCTTCATTTCCAGGGCCAACTAATCTTATTTTTTAAGGTCAAAAATCTAAAAAAAATTACTAGCGATTTTTTTTAAAATAACTCTGACTACACCACTGGATTACGCACAAAAGAACTTATAGGTCGAAGTGCTTGTGAGGCTGCACAGCCTCACGACCCCGCTACAATCTACACCACTGGATTACCGACATTCTCAAATTATTCATATGTAAATTACGTTGGAATGCGTCAATCAATAAAAAAGTTATAAGAGAATGAAATTTAAAAAATATACCGTTTAATCGACCTACCAATTCAATTCCAGAACTTTTATCAAAATTCGAAATACACCACTGTATTTTATTATCTCTCGATCATCATTGATTAAAATTTCATTTAAATCTGTTCATAAATAAGGAAATCATAAGATAATGAAATTTGAAAAATATTTCGATAGAATTTCAGGAAAATGTTAATTTTTCTCATAATTTTTTATTTTTTTATTTATCAACAGATTACCTAAATCCAGTGATGTAGTCAAAGTTCTGATAAAAGTTTTGAAATTGAAGTGGTAGGTTGATTAAACGGCATATTTCTCAAATTACATTCCTCTCCAACTATTTTATTGATTGATGCATTTCAACATAATTCACGTACGAATCAATTGAAAATGTCGCGAATCTATTGGTGTAGTCAGAATTTTTCTAAAAAAATCACTAGTAATTTTTTCAGATTTCATACCTTGAAAACTAACATTAGTTTGCCCTGAAAATGGACATTTATCCTTGAAATTTGGTGTCCTAGTAGATTTTTGAATGTCTAGCTTACGAAAAAAATAAATATTTCGATCGGTTGAAAAATGTACATTTCATAAGGGTGCTTCCATCTTAAATCGGTCTCACTGTATATGAACTGATTGATTCATTTCATAATTTTATTGGCAATGTCTTTGATCAAGTTATCATCATTGAAAACGATTATTACCCACCTTTTATTAATGGTCGGTATTGAGAGGCTTTCTGCTCAGATATTACTCACGGGTAAATGGTAATCCGTTCCTACAGACTAAGATGTAATTGCCGATAGTGATTGAATAACTAATTGCTGTCACTTCCATCGGAATTAAAGTCTTGTAGCTTAATTCTCGCTTTTAATCTCATTATCGGTGATTTCATTATCATCGATCACTAGTCGTTTTTTGTTTGTTCATGGCGATGTAACGCAATTTGAAAAATAAATCAGGTATTTCAAAGAGGCCGCAACTGTAGGGAATCACATTTTCTTTCCACCTTTCATATACTGTACGTTTCTCTTTTAGTGCATTTGGTGGTATGAGAAACATTCTTTAATAGCTTTTGACATAACATTAGCAGAGTAATTTCCATAGAAATGAGAATAAGTTAGTAATTGTGTTTTTGAAAACGAATTGATTATTCGATAGGGGCTTAGGTTGTTCCACGTCTAGGCTAGTAAATGTATTTATACTATCATCGAATATTTAGTTTCCTTTAAGTTAAACCTCTATTACAAATTATTAACATCATAACAGATAAATGGCCTATATCATTCGTTTACTGATTCATCTTGACAACGGCATGTAAATAGTGACATTTACATGCCTAGGGTAATGATGACTTTGACTTTGACAAGTAATACCTTCAGCTTCATTTATATCAATCTTTAGGTTATGAAACTTTTTGAATATTATTGTTGTTTGTTTATTCGGTAACTTAGTTACGCGCACAAGCAACTTAGAATGAAATAGAGGAACGAATAATCATGAAGGAATGGTGAGAGAGCAAACTTCAATCCAGGCAAATTTTGAGAAATGTCAACAAGCAGCGGGAAAAACGTAATAAAGTAACACGGACTGTATCGTCTGTTAACATCCTCGGCAAGCGACAAGCCTCGGCGTTGCCTCAGCTTTGCCTTGGGTCGTACTCACTCACCTCGAATATTAACACGTCTTTACATTCCTCGTTACTTAAATAACTATTATAATTTCCTAGATACCAAATGGGCCGCTAAAATGACAGTAACGTGACATAACCAAAGTTGTTTATTTTATTTTGAATGTAACTTGATTATTATGCAATTTTAATAAATCTCGGAAGATGCACAGACGACATCCTCGATTATTATAAATCGCATAATATTCTCGTTAAATTAATAGCTATAATAGAAGAGGACCTGAATAATAATAATAATAATGATAATGTAACTTTATTCAAAGAAAGAATGGGTTTACAAGAACACTATAAAGTGAATAAAGTAGTAGTAGGCGATAAGCGTTATTACACTTGTTTCGCAAAACAAATACAACTGAATCATATACAGTACCATAGAATTACTTATAAACTATTTTAATTTAATATAAATAAAAACACTATATACTATATGAATAAAATTTGAATCATCCACAAAAAAAGTATTAAATTTAATTCACTATTTTAGGACACATATTACAATTACAAATTAAATGGAATATTAATATTGTCAATAAAATTAATCTAAATTTTTTTGTTACAGGTAAGTTGAAAACAACAATTCAAAAGAGGAGGCAGGTGAGATACCAATTCTGGTTTTTATAAATAATTATCAGGATGAGTTAACAATGAAACAAAATATTTTCGTATGAAGTTTCTGAAGAATTATGAAAATATGACAATATCATTATCCAAATAAATTACCTCCAAGTGAGTTATTGCTAATCTGGAGTATGTCGATAGATAGTTCATTTGGGAAATTACCAAATTATTTTCTGCATTCACTCAGAATCTCAAACTGTTCTATCCAGAATTTTATTTACACGTTATACATTCCGTTTTACATCACGTTATACGTCACGTTATACTTTACATTATCCGTTACGTTTTACTTAACGTTTTTTGGTATGTTATACGTTACATTATACTTCACGTTATACTTTACGTTATACGTTACGTTACGACCGGTCCCCCATACAGACCATGCATTTGTTATTAAAAATAAATCATTATAGTGTATACATCTCGTAGAGAAAATACCAAATACAAAAAGATTTTTATTTTAAGCGGAATTTATACTGAAAATGATGAACCAATATTAAACATATGCTTCATACTTCATAACATAAAATTATGAAATTCACATCTTCACTAGAATACAGACAGTGTGACTCATTCAAGATGGAAGCACCCTTATAAAACTTACATTTTTCAACCGATTGAAATGATTTTTTTTTCGTTAGGTAGACATTCAAAAAGTCAACTAGGACACCAAATTTCATGAATTAATCTACGTTTTCAGGCCAACTAATCTTATTTTTCAAGTAAAAAAATTACTAGCGAATTTTTTTTAGAAAAAATCTGAAAAAACCGCGACACTTTCAAATGATTCATGTATGTAAATAACGTTGAAATGCGTCAATCAATACAAAACTTATGAGGGAATGAAATTTGTGAAATATGCCATTCAATCCACCCACCAATTCAATTTTAGAAATTTTATCAAATTTCGAAATACACCACTGTAGTCAAGAGGTCTCGATATATCACTGGTCAAAATTTCATCGAAATCTGCTCATAAATACGAAAATCATAAGATAATGAAATTTGAAAAATAGGTTAATGGAATTTCATAATTTTTAATTTTTTTATTTATCAATAGTTTTCAATGAAATTATGGTATGATACTTCAGGACTCCCTGAATCCAGTGATACAAGTTTTGAAATTGAAGAGGTGGGTTGATTAAACGGTATATTTCTCAATATGCATTCCACGTAATTCACATATGAATCACTTGAGAATCAGTGGTGTAGTCAGATTTTTTTTTAGATTTCCGAAATAGAAATGTATCCATGAAATTTGTTGTCCTAGTGGACTTTTTGAATTTCTACCATCTTGAATGGGTCACCTATATACATTACTTCAATTTCTCAAAAAGTTGCTAGTATTTTGGAATTGATCTAAGTAATTAAAGTTAGTTATGTTGAATAGCGAACTGCTTTTGATTAAAGTAGTTACTTCAAATGCCATTCTCAGTGAAAGCATTTCAATAATTTTGAATTTTTTTGTCTGTGGTTGGTCCTACATTTTTGGAATATTTTCATCATGAGTTTTGTTTTGAATCCATTCACTACTCACAATTTATGATATCACTGACGGCTTTTATCTGTTATATCGTAATAAGCGTAATTATTGGTGAAGAAAATCGCCAATTTCAACAAAATCTACCAACTCAGATATTGTTAAGTCAGTGGTAGCTGGTGATAATATATCACTCAGAAATATGATTCGGAAAATATTAATAAACAGAAGTTATAGTTTTTATTTCAATACTTCCTCAGTCGCTACACAGAGCCGTGCGTACCTAGGGACATTCCATGGGGAATGGGAATAAGTCATTTTGTTTGGTCAACCCAATGTTCATAATCATCCTTCCTTTTCGGGTAGGCTTATTATTTACCATAAAGATTTCATATACATTCTAACGATTCAAACTTTAGTCAGACTAAGGTAGTCATGAGAGGGGGTAATTACCATATTACCACCCCCTGGCACGCACCTGAATAGAGCACGGTTTCTTTTATTGTATCCAAACGTAATGATTTCGATTCCATCGTAGATCTAACTCTTTTGCAATTTGAAATTCTCGCAGAAAAAGTATTGAATGCCATTCGTATGTAATTGTTATAAATACACTCATATGGAATGAATGTACAACACTCGAATCCCAATTCCGATTTGAAATGTTAAATGTATAATTCAATAACTTATCAATGACTTTTCAAAAAATGTATTTCTTTCTCAGGATTAATGTGTAGTGCTTATATTTTATTATTATATACAGCACTCAATCTTGATGTGTTAGTATGTTTGGTGTGAGATTTCTGGCAGCAAAAGATTATTTATTTATCACACAAACACATTTTTTCCTGCTGAATTACGGTGTCTTCATATTGTTTATCCTCTATGTGCTTTCACGTGTATCATCAAATCGAAAACTAATAAACACATTCTGGTTCCTCGCTCGTCAGTAAATATAACGATCACAAGATAATTTTCTGGGTAATTTATGCTCTGGGCTTTCATCATCCTTTGCTTTGACCTGTCATCTACCATAAGATTTTCTGCATTTCTTACTATTTCCAGAGCGGTAGTGAACAATGCATGCCTAGCTATTGTTTGGGTATTTTTGGACTATTGTTTCAAGACAAATGACGAAAACATTTCCGTATTATATCGTAGTTCAGTTTTGACAATACTGGTCTATTTCAATTCATTTGGATATTTGTCTGCTGTTTTCCCAGCAGAAGGTTCTTCATCCCGCAACTGGAAAAGAGTTTGAGAAATTGACAGACTACTAGAAAAAAAGGCTGATAATGAATCATAACTGTGGAGTACCGCTGGAACATCGCAGAAAGGTTGGCGGTCTGTCTCTGTTTTATAAATATTTTGATGGACGATGCTATTCTGAAATATCATCAATCGTTCCACCGTTAGCAGTCCCATCGGGATGGACCCGTCGAGCTCAGTCCTCATATCTATATGCCGTAGTTTGTAACTGACTCCTTAGGGAGTGATTTTCACCCTTTTTCAGACGTCCGAATGATTTGAAACTTGGCAGGTGTTCATAGTTCCGGTCACAATGCAATATGACATTTTTTTTGTTATAAAAAAACAAAATGGCGGCTCCAAGATGGCGGACGAGATTTGTGATAATGGTCCGATTCCATTCAAAATTGGTATTTAAGGGTTTTCGAAGTCAGAGATTATGATTTTTTTTATCAAAATTCATGAATTGAAAATGGCGGCTCCAAGATGGCGGACGTGATTTGTTACTATGGTCAGATTCGATTCAAAATTGGTATGTGAGGTTTTTTTAGGTGGAATATTTCGAATTTTTTGTCAAAATTTATGAATTCAAGATGGCGGCCCAAGATGATGGACGAGTATTGTGATTACGGTCAGATTCGATTCAAAATTGGTATGGTTTTCGGGGTCGGAGATTTCGATTTTTTAGTCAAAAAAAATGATAGTTTAAAAAAACTAAAGAACACGCTTTACTTACCATGGACTAAAAAGTAAAAAATAATTGATAATTTAATTTCTCAAATGTAAAAAAGCGTGGAATGCTTGAAAAAGTTCTCTTGAGCTCTTGAACGCTCTGTATTGTTAAATTAAACTAAAATATAGAAGAATATAGATCGATAGCACCCACGCTTTTTTGCATTTGAGAAATTAAATTGTCAATTTTCAGAGACTCCCAGAGACTTTCTTGAGGTTCTGTGACTTCTTACCTGTAGTTGCAATGAGCATCTTTTAAGTCCATCTTGAGAAAGTACGCACAGGGTGTTTCAAAAAACTTATCACAATCTTGCATACCAAAACAACATTTTAATTTTCTCAAATTGAATTACTCTTCGGAAAATATATATTATTATTATTATTATTATTATTATATATATATATTTGTCCAAGCTTTCTCATCATTTCTCATCATCCCTGATGATGGAAATGATTTATTAAATTTCCGAAAGCTTGGACAAACTTTATAGAGTACTCTTTGATTTTGCTGCAAAGCCCCACTATTTACTAGTTCCATTATATATACATTATATATATATATATATATATATATATATATATATATATATATATTCAGGTAGAAATATATAAGCTCTACTATCAAATCAATTCACAAAATAATGGTACAGTCTGGCGGAGATTCTAAAATAACTCTCATTTAAAATAGGAAAGTTCATAACAACTTCCGTTATGACCAGAAAAGTATTTTGGAGTAAGTAATACGGATTATAATGAAAACTCAAGATACAAATTTTTCACAACCTATTATTAATATTGGAAAGTAGAATTTTTTTTGACGTCGAAATTATACGAAATTGAGGTGTCTGGTATACCATCAGTCGATAACAATTTTTTATACTACCTACCACAACAGTAGGGCTTGAATATCTCTCTAAATTTATCAAAATCTAGAAATTGCTTATACAAAGCTACAATCCTACCAATAAAATAATATGGAATTTTAGATAAGGCAAGGCAATTAATTATTGTGTAAAAGCTGTATATAACCTATGATTACATCGAAATAAACACTCGCGGGAGTGTCTTTGTGATGATCCTTTTATAATAATCGATTGTAAAAATTGCTTCTGATGTCATCGTTTTACGAAACGTGATATAACCATACTTAAAAATAACACAATAACCCATTAAATTATAACGATTTCATCTAATAATTCAGTAAATTTGTATTCGACCTGGCGGGAAAGTTTTGGGGTAGTTCTGATTTCTTCCATTTCACACGTTTTCTGGAGTGCTGAATCCGAACCTGAAGTTTCAAACTTTCTTGACGGAACATTAAGAAAGATTAAAAAAAAATTGTAAAAAATCTATTTTTTTGTAGCTTTTTGCTTATAACTCGAAAACTATTCCATTCGAAATGAAAGTACATAAAATTTCCTACAAATTCCACTAATAGGTTTTTGTTTCTACAAACAGATCGGACTCAAACGCCAAATGAAAATTGGCGTATGTCTGCTGAATCAAACACCTACTTCTTTTCACTCCAAACCTGTTATTGACTATTTAATGATTTTTGGTGAATTTCTCAAGGAATTATATTGTAATAACACTAAAAGCACTCTTGTTCGACATTGGAGCAGTTTCAATCAAAGGACTCAATCATATGATAGTCTAGTTTAAGGTTATGTCGATGACTGCTAGTGCGATAAGAAAGAAGTGTTGAGAGGTTCAAACAACGTAAAACGGTTCTGAACCATTCAGGGCCTTACTTGCTCCTTCTCGGGCTAGTGTATCGGCCTCTTCATTGCCTCTATAACCTGTGTGTGCTGGTACCCAGGCTAGGATCAGTCTGCCGAGCTCTTTTAGGGCCCCAAACAAGTATTGAGGTAACGTGCATTGAGTTGATTGCTTTTATTGCAGCTTGGCTATCTGAGTATATGACAATGTATTTTTCTGAAAACTCATTCCTTATTAGCTCTTGTGCACAATGGTGTATTGCGACGATTTCCGTTTGAAATACCTATCGTCGCTTGTTTGCCCAGGCTCAATGAGATTTTCATCTCCGGCTTGATTGCGTAAATGCCGGCTCCTGAACCTTCTTCAGTTTTTGAGTCATCAGTGTAGACAGCGATTTCCGAATTGATGGGAGTACCCTCCTTCCACGCATCCCTGTCCGTTATACTTGTTTCGAAAGTTTTTTAAAAGCTATATCTGGGAAGTATGCCATCTGATGGCATTCTTGTGACCGGATCGTTTTTAAACTATTCGTATAGGTTGTTATAGTCTCTCCCGTGCATATTGCTCATGGGTGTTTGCCCTATAAGTAGCCCGCTCGTGACTGACCTGGCTTCGCCTTGTATATATATGTGTAGGGGAGACAGGCTGAGCATTACCTCCAAGGCGGCTGTTGGGGTGGTTCTCATGGCCCAGTTGGAACTCAGACATGCTTGTCTTTGCAGTCCTCCGAGCCGTCAAACCATCACTACCTGCTTGGTCTTTGGTCATCATACCACCCCATCATACGTTATCATTGATCTGATAACTGTTGTCGGGCCATTAAGAATTACTGAGACTGGAAAGGGTGCTTCTATGAGCATCCTTAAACTTTCCTCGAATGTTGTAATATAGGCATTGTCATTCATATTCAAGAAACCTAATTGGTTTACAGTACCTTCTTTGGTTAAAACCTTATGGATTCTGGCCTTTCTAATTTCTTTGTTGTACTGCGTGAGTTTAACCTTGAATGTAGTCCAATCTTGGTTGGATTTTACTTTGTTGAAAAGCTTCCGCACCCTACCTCCGATAAATTCTAGATGCTCATTCCACCATACTGTTTTTTTATTTTGAGCCTTTTTTTCTCAGGACAGCTTTCCTCGTAGGCTTCGACTATTGCCTTGCCCACTTCGTCTACTGCCCTCTTAAGGCTCTTCTATTCTATTCTATCCTATTTCAGTTACGGGCCTCTCGAGTGCAGCTGAATATCTTGCCCAGTTGATTTTTCTTAGGTTTCTATATTTGACTAAAGTATGCAATGGGGTAACTAGATCGTATAAAATATGATATATAATAATATAGTCATGTGAAATATTTGTTCAAGGTTTTTGTTTGAATTTCGATTACAATTTCGGACCTCATTAAATAACTTTTATTTGTAATTTTTGAATAAGTGAAAGTACCTTTATTATATGATTCCCCCAGAGAACTGGGGGGAATCCGCTAATTAACTTCAATAATAAATTATAGTTTTTTAGTGAAAAGTCAGCTGAAATATGCCAATTTACTAGTAGTCCTTAAGCCCGAACGATTCGTTGTAGAAAAAAACTTGTATAGTAAAATTTGTAGAAAATTTTATGCTCTTTCATTCTTAAAATGAAGGTTATGAACGAAAAAATTGTGGTTTTCAACTTATAAGCAATAAACCGCAGAAGAAAGAGATTTTTTTGTTTTTTTTTTGATTATTTTCAATGTTTCGTCACGAAATTTTATTAACAAACCTCAGATTCGGATTCAGAACCCCAAAATACATAGAGAATGGAAGTAATCAAAACTAACCCAAAACTTTCTTGGTAGAAATACAATTTGATCAGATTATTATTGTAATGAATCAATTCCAGGTTAACGACAATATCGTCGTATTTACATTTCATTTCATTTAAGCAAATATACCAAATTTTTCTTGCACTTTTTTCAAACAACTATATCTTATTTCCTTGGCGCGATGTCACACTAAATAAATAATATAGGTGTTTTCTACAATTGCTCTGAAAAGTTGCAGTTCTCTCATTAATGTATTGCAATGCAGACAATGGATTAAGCATGCAGCGAGAGAACAGTGATGAATAAATTTCCTGCGAGATTCAAGTTGTTGATGAGGAAAACAGTCTTTCTACTCGCTTAATTTACTTCACTCACTCAGGGTACGTGCCAACTGACATTAACTCTCTATGAAGAGGAATAACTTGTTTTCCTTTCTATATACATTATTCTTTCCCGAAAAAATCTACTTACAAGCCGACATAATGTAGAATGAATTCCAAAACATCAGGCAATAATATCCGAAAAATTGTAGAACAAAAGAAAAACTACTTGCACATTGCCGTCACAAAAACTGTGTTGCTTAGAAACAACGCACTCTAGTGGTATTTACAGCAGCATCGTTTGAGAGACAAGTAAGGTGATTATTTCCCTACTTTTTCACTCATTTTGAAAATCTCACATTATCTGACCAATCGCAAACCAAACACTTGTATTATCGTAAAAATGCCAGCTGTTTTTCAATTCTGATTGCAGTATCAGCTTCGGTATTTTCAACGACGTTATCAATAAATACGTGTTGCCAAAACGGTTCAATTTGCTCAATTACATATAGACCAGGATACCACGCCTATTTTCAAAAATGATTAATAACAGACTGAATCTTCCTGAGTAGCTTCATTTTGCAGAGACGCCCAACTTTTCCCTCTACGCAAATTCTCGAAAGTGGTAGCTCATAAAATGCGCAGGCGTCAATCATGTCGATTTGGTGAGTGCAAAAAAGTCATTAATAACAGTTAGTTTTTTAGTTGAACCTCGAGATAATTTGCCAAAGTAAGGTAACTGTCCCAATTACTGACACCTGAAGCACAGTGGTTAGATATGGGAATTATTATCTCTAGAACAATTAATGCGTTTCTCAAAAATGCTTCTTCATTTGAAATTTCAGACCCTTCATTTGGGATTTTTAATAAATTAATTAATAAAACATAATACAATTCACAGATAAAAAATACACATTGTCCCATATACTGACAGTAAAGAAATTGACTTGTCCTATTTACTGACATTTGGATGTACCGAATAAAGACACTGGGACTTAAAATGTTTACATCTCGATAACAAGGCAATATTTAATACTTCTGCATCTCAGGAACGTGAACAACTCCTCTTTTATTGACTGCTGCGAAGTTAGGTTGTTCAATTATCTCCATCAAATCAGATCTTGAATACCATATAACATCATCTCCATCTAATTCTACGATTATGCCTGGATAATATTGGTTATCGTAACATACAACAACATAATAGCTGTTTTCTTTTATATCGTTCTGACAAATTTCAACAATCCCAGTATGATTTATATTAACAGAATATTCATTTTCATTTTCCGAGTTACTGTTTTCCTCCTTATCACTTAGATAACTGTTATTTACAGTATTTTCTTCATTTGATTGCGTTTTTCCTTTTTCTTCTATTGATTGGGTGTTTTTTTCCTCATTATCCATTTTTTTCCTTCTTATTCGCTTTTTACTTTTGTTTGCGTTTTCATTAGCCTTTTCTTCTAGTTTTCGTTTTCTTTCTTCCTTTTCCTGAAGTTGCCGTTGCTTTTCTGCTTCTTTCTTCTGATGGTACTGCCTCCATGAATCTGAAGTAGCCATAGAAGGTAACTTTAGTTTTGGTTTGGAAATATTTAACTTTGGTGTTGGCCAGAATAAACTAGATTTGAATGGTGACGGTATAACAACCGGCACCACAGATTTTTTGGGTGTGGTAGCATCAATCTCACACTCTGGTTTTGATACTCCACGAACTCCCTCAGGCTGTATCAATACCTCAGTTGCTGTTTGAGATAAATTTATCATTGAACTGATTGGTTCATTGTTCTCTTTGTAATTGTTGTTGACATTTTCAACCACAATTGCAGCTGCGACTTCATTTGGAAGAATCTCATCTTATCCTGTGTTATCATAAAATGTTCATTTTCGTTCGCAACATTCAGTTCGGCATGAATCAAGATTGTATTTTCATCCATATGTAACAGATTATTCGCACTAGTAGGTGTGTGGTTTTCTGGTTCTACTCAAAGAATAGTAACAAGAAACTCACCTGTATCGAAATATTTGCAAGAAAGTACAGACGATGATTAGGAAACATGCACACAAACTACACCCAAGTTCTAATGATGTTGTCTCACGTGGAAATGGCGGGAAGCACTCCTAATAGAAGACAGCTGTCAGTTTCTTTGGCGGTTATTTCAAAATTTCACTTGTCTCTGTGAACTTGAAACTCATATGTGCCTGATGTTGTCAAATTGATAAGTGTAATACAACTACATTTCTTATTTTTTATTGATAATGGCCGGAAGTGTCAGTATATGGGACACTGTCTGTAATTGGGACAGTTACCTTACTCGAATTAACTCTTGTCTTACAAAATAGAAGGTAGGACTGAAGAGTCCCCCACTCCCAACATGTACCAATGACGTGGTAATAAAAAATTATTAGTAACCAGCGAATTTTTTTACCGTTGCGTGGTTAATATTTGGATAATTGAATGGTCCTATTGTCCTACAAATGTAATGGTAGGTATTCCCAGTCCTACGCTCCGAAATTGTCAATTACATGGTAACCTCTAAAAAGTAGAGCTTGTGCGAGCAAGGAAGACCCGGGACCTTCAGCTTAAAAAGTGGATTCCGAACCACTTAGGCTCCGTGATGACGTTGTGAATCAAACCCAACCGCCTGGGTGGAAGCAAACGCTTTTAACACTACGACCACTTCTCAGTTATTATTATCAACAACTCGGTATATACCTTAGCTTATGAGGGTTGAATATCACGATAATTATTATTCGTCTATCATTGATCATTGCGTCCCAGTAAACCAGAATCGATCGCATAGAAGTTGCAAGGAGTTACTACGGGGATCTGCGACTTCGCAATGTGGATACAAAAAACAGGTACCAGTAATTATTTGCGAGTGCTTAATGTCCGCAAACACGCACCCAGGACGTCGCTAAGTGTATATTTTAAAAGTTTTATAGACAGTCACAATGCGATTTCGCAAAGCGTCGGTTTTTTGAAAGATTATAAATTTATAAATGGGAATTAAATGCACCTCCCATGGAGATTAAATTTACGGTTCGTATTTGTAATTACTACAGTAACCTTTCAAAAGCATTCCTTTCATATTTGTCAATTTCATCAAATAAATGTAGGTTTTGGAATTTCTATGGACTGAATAAATGGAAGGCATATTGATTTTCCTCTCAACATCCTATTGAATTTCCATGTTAATTGAAATAGCTGAATTTCTGGTATTCCTATAGACAGTAAAAATGAAAATTACTCAGTGCGTCCATATAGTAGATATGGAATAAATTCATTCAATTTGAAGATATTTTTGAAAAATTCGCCCTCGGATTGGTCAAATTTCTTTTTTGAGGGGTCAATTTTTCAACCATACCCAAAATATATAGGGTTGTTCGAATTTGAGTAAAAATTACTTTGATGATATTTTTCAATGTGACGTATTTGATTAGGAATCATATGAATCCAGTGACACCGGATTTGATGGGATTGTATCAAACTGTAGGAAATACCTATATGGAACAAGAACTTCACCATATGCATAATGAGTGCGACAGAGGCTCATTAGACATACGAAGTTTTTTGCCCATATCTGTGCATTTGCTTGACGAAGTAACGATCGCTAACAAACATATAAATATATTGGGTGAAAAATATCAACAATGTCATTTTTACTCATAAAGGCGGATAAACTGTATATATTTTGGGTACGGTTTGAAAATTGGTCCTTCAAAAAAGAAAATCGACCATTCCGAAGATTTTTCCAAAATATCTCCATATTCAAATACAATGAATGTATTCCATACTTTATGAGAAATTCCAGAAATTCAGCTGTTTCGATTAACACAGAAACTGAATAGAGTGTTAAAGAAAGAATTCCAAAACTAACATTTATTCGATCAAATTCAAAACTAGGTTACAATTTTTGTATACTTATATCTCTTACAAAAGCCTAGTGTCTGGTTTCCTTTATATGATATGATCCAGAATAAATTTGTTTCATATCATATATGTCAAAAAACTTTAATTTTTTGTTTAATATTTTTTAAATAGTCAGAAAATATTTTTCTTACTGGGTACGGAAAACAATGTTTATACAAATTACTTTCAAAATATTTATTAGTACAAAACATCCTAAAACAACATGAAATATTTCAAATAGAAAATATGAAAACAAACAAAGATGTCACACTAGAATAAAAATAAACCGTTCCTTGCTGGCCTATATCGCAGCCTCCCAAACAAACCTGAAATGAAAATTTGGAGGTAAGTTACTGTACTCTTTTTTCATGTATCGAACAAAATGCTGTGAAAGTTGTGGAAAACAGATTAGCACTGGCAATAGTTTCCTAATGGAGGGAGGTGTAATTCAATGTTCGTAGCGGGAAGCTGTTGTTTTCAACAGCCATTTGCCTCAACTTTCCACTTTGTGAGATGGTGTGGAGAGAAGGGATTTCGACTTGGTTGAATCAATCGTTTCAAAAATAGATAACCCAGGTTCACGGAGAAAACCCCTCAAATGCAAAGCTAGTGCGAGGAAGGGTGATCCGGGACCTACACCTTACGTACAAGTCGGTTCCGAACCACTTTAGCTTCGTGTAACGGCCCCGGCGGTGGGGATCGAACCCAAGCCGCCTGGGTGAAAGAAAAGGCCTTAACACCCCAACCACTTGTTGTGTTTCTTGTTTCTATGGAGCTTCTTAAATAGATCAGTAGGTATTTTGAACGAGTTTCTAATTCCGATCAAAGATTTGGCAACTCCTGGCAAATCTTATCAATGGAAAATATGATATTTGTATTGAAACGAATTGTGAAATGTTTATTGATATGCTAAATGTTATTCATGTCAACGGAAAAAATATCGTATTTTCATGTTATTTTCATTGGAAACTGAGACTTTTCAAACAATATATCATCATACACTTCATAAAACTTGAGCTGAAACCTGAACTTGAAACCATATTTTTGAAAAGAATATATTTCAAACTACAAAATATAGTTATGTATATATTGCGTAAATACTTATTGTCCTTCATTGGCTTTTGCAATCTTTGACATTCACTTCAAATCTTTTTGGCTTATCTTAGGTATTAGGAACTGCTGTATTATGGCACCTACGAAGAGAGAAATATATTATAAACATATGGATGTTATTACTTTATAGGCTAATGTTATATTTATACTATATTATTTACCGAGGTGGAAAGTGTTCCATAATAGAGACAAAAAAAGAGATATTGTCTCTAGACAATTATGAAAACTTTCCACTAAGAAATATAATACTTTTTCATGTTCAACCACAAATATAATATAATATGAAAATATGATGAGATCGTCGGTAACGGCACACTAAACTCTGACACCAGTCAAAATTAAAATTTGACAATTCAATTTACCAGAATGGAAAGTCGAGTCTTACTTTCCCTTATTTTTCAAACTTTATAAGGTTTTGTTCCTTTTTAAGGGGTTTTTCACCTAAACCTCATATAAACAATTCGGAGGGCTAACTCTTATTGCGGAGGCAAAGGTCCATTAATCCAAAGATAATCTTAGAAATTCAATTTATGGCAGTGAGAATAAAATAGCTAAATAAAAGTTGTCGCCATCTACAGAAATTCTGATATAGTATTTCATTCTCAAAGCCAGTCTCTGTAGAAAGTCTTTATTACACTGAAAGAGAAAATACTCCAGACATACAAATAAAACAATTACTAAAAAATGATATTTAATCAAATAAATGTTGTTAAGCCAAGTTCAGAACTTGACGATCTTGAAAAGTCATGATGATAGTAATCAGGTTGCATAAAAAAAATAGTATTTAATGAATTGAACGTTTGTTAAACCGAGGTCAGGGCTTGATGAGATCTAGAAAAGTCTAGAAGTGATTATTGAATCAGGATGTGTGAAGAAATTTGGTTCTTTGGACTATTGTACCTTATTCAAATGGTCATACCAACTTACTTGGAATATTGGGTTAAATGCATTTAGACCTTACATATTTTCCTTGACCAATCAGTTATAAGAAAGGATCAACCGAACTCCTCTCCTGTTAATATATTTCAAGCTCTTCGGGTTCCTTGGTTCTTATATAGTGACAGCAGCTCTGGAACACTCCTGAATTCCCGAACTGGTTCTGGACACCTGATCGAGTGTGTAATTCAGCCCGTTCAGCTATCATAGGTAGCTATAGTTGTTAGTTCTGTATTGTGGTAATTTAATTTGGCCATCGGCCACTAACATCGCCGCTCATTCAATGGCGAGAAATACGCTGTTAAGTAAGCTTTTTAAATAAGCTTTTAAATTATAATATATATTTTGAATTTAAATCAAATTTTTAATTTAAATCTGGTCGAACTACACACAAAAAAATGAGAAATTGTTGTAAAACATGTTCTTTGACGCCATTTGAGAAATCATGAAAATTGATTGGAAATTAAATAATTTTAAAAGCATTATAAATGACAAAAATATTTATTCCAATGAGTTCCACTTTGAATTTTAAATAGATAGTTACCTCTTTATAAATGTTATTGATAGACACTGATTAGATGATTTTCAAAAATAAAAATTTAAATCATCAGCGAGTTCTTCAAGTAAGACCAGACGCAGAAATGGACGAAATGGAGGAAATGGAGGATAACGGATATTCAAAATTTAATCCTCTCCTCAATTTCTACAAACAGTGTTACCAATTGTCACACTATCAAAGAACAGCTTACCAACTGTTGGCACATGTTTAGATCACAGACCTCATAGATAGAATGAAACCAACATATTGCCTACGCATGAAATCTTTAATTATACTGTCTCTCTCTGCATGATCATTATAAATAACATCTATGGTTTGGACCGATTTCTCACTTTGTCGGAACTGGCTAATTGATCTAATTGTCAATCCAAACAAAAATAAGAATAAGAAGAAGAAATAACTATTTATAATTCAAACTTGACTTTGACAGTTGAGTTATAACCAACTTTATTTTGAAAGAAATAAATATCTTTTACTGATTTTATTAGATAATTTATTATTCAGACTTCGTGGAGTATTCAGCAGCGTTCTTCGAGCTGTAAAATAAGAATTAATCAACAAAAACATTGTAAGTCATATTCAGAAACCTATAAGTCAGTTGTTGCCCCGTTCACACTGCCATGTTCCACGGTGAAAATGATGAAAATGAACGTTTGTAGAAATACAACCGTTATGACTTGTTACAAAATTATTTAAAAAAGTGACATTTTCAAACCTTCCAATAAGTCAGAAATGTCATTATATCATACTAGTGGAAAATAAACCAATTTTATTAATTTATCAATGGTAATTCTAAGAATAGGATTCAAACCTGTTCTAGCTAGTATGCGGTTGAAAACAGTTCACAAAGAAGAACAAACGGCCACTGTGCTCTGCACTACTGTCTCCCAATATGCCAAATAACGAAGAGCAATGTATTTTAAAGTTTTTTTACTGCTGTCAAAATTACTCAAATTTCATGCCATCTTACTTTTCACTCGAAGTTTCATCACGTCATTGCTCATATAATTTCATGTAATTCGATAAGTGGAACCAAAGCAAATAGAATCTCTCCCTATTGTGGGATGTTGTTGAATTTTCTCATATCGTCATTCAACCCATTTGAAGGGCCGTCACCAGTTTTACTCTATTCTTTCTTGACGGTCTGTCCTATTGAAATTCTGTACGCCAATGCTAGAATATGTGCGCACAATGCCTTCCTTGTCAATTCTTTATTGCTCAGGTTGATGAATGTCCAAGTTATTTCCGTCCGGAATTCTTTTCGCAAAAATCGCATATTCTTCTGCCTTCATGAACATCGAACATGTTTCATCCGTTCAATATTTTCAAAAGCGAGCTCAAAGCGAATTGCTTGCACATTTGAAGTATTTTCCATTCAAGCCTGATAAATCGCTGAAAGGTTCACATTCAATAAGATAATTTTTATGGAATTTATATGGATATCAAAATGTAAGCATAACCATCCATCTTGTTTTGTATGAGATACTGGTAGATGACTCTTATTTATCTTGGTACAGTTGGTTTCCTCTCTTGAATATGTTAGCTTCAGAGTATGCCCCGAGGAATGTGATGCACATTTAATGCATCGCCTGGTAACGCCAAGAAAATTTGAAATATTTTTACCTTCTGCATGATAAGGGTACTCTCCTGCAATTGAAATTTAGCTAGAGCGGAAAAAGAAAAGGCAATAATCCAGCAACTGTAAACTGTAGACAAATTGCTCTGTTGTTTTCAAAGTCAGTCATGGAAAAAACGTATGAAATGCCTGAAAAGTTTTTCAGTGAAATGAATCAAATCCAAATACTTTACAATCCAAGAAAATAATTCTTATTGACCAAGTGTAAAGATGAATATGAAGATGTATAATACAACCAAAAAAGGGTGTAAATAGTTATTGTAGTCACGATTATGATAATGAAATAAACACAACAAAAATGTACATTAGTAGACGTAGGTATATACACCGTCTCACAATTGAAAACAAAATAAAATTAAGTTGATGAAAATTGAAAAGAAAAATTATATCTAAATCAAGTCAGAGCAAACTATGACAATACACAAATATGAAACATAAATATGTAAAAAAAGCGTTATGAATTAACACTTAATTACAAATAAAACATTGAATAGAGAAATAAGAATTAGAGTACATCCAAGGCGCATAAGTATCAATATTTGTCATGATGTTCGTCTCCTGTTGAAACGAACGTCGTCCGAAAAGGGGAGGAAAAACTATCAAAATATCGAGATTTGGTCTTTGAACTCCGCAGGCTCTACTTAAATCATTCTTTTTAAATGGTGGTTCTGATTATAGGGGTTCTTGGTGGAATGATGGACACACTGCTCTCTAATCTAAAAATCATATCGACTTGCTGTGATGCGGCAGAAATCTTAGCCGGACCAATGCAGAAAGCTGTCATCCTTAGTTCACCTCGTCTTCTTAGGGCACATGATTCTTGAAACCGGTAATCGCACACCCGACGGACGTGGGTACTGACTCTCTGGGTAAATGGCACCAGCGCGCCATACAGATCTTTCGGAGCTCCATACAGTGCCTGATAGAATATTTCTGACAGAAAAAAGAAGACTAATATCACTCGTAGACCAAGGCATAGCCTGTGTGGGTAGAGGACGTCTATTACTATTATTTGCCGTAGCGCTTTGGGGCGACTAATAGAAAATATTCTTGCTTAAAAACTACATGGAAAGCGTATCCAGGAAGTATACCCCACTTTGAAGAACCTTGACAATAATTATTGATCTTCAACCTATTCAGGACCCGTCACAGAAAAAATAGTTTCATTTATGCATTAACAAAATTTAAGAGTAGCATATAGAATAGATAACACATTGGGAAAGTTTATAAAGAATAATAAAGATAAATCACAAAAATCTGAAAAATCAGGTTTTTAAAAATTGAATTGTGGATCTTGCTCCTTAGTATATAATATAGGCCAGACAGGTAGACCATTTGAAAGCCGCATACGTGAACACCGTATGAATTATGAAAAGAATTAAACACACTCATAATATGCCAATCATATTTTGGAGGAAGGCCATGACTTCCATGAAAACTTCGAAATTCTTCATGTGGAAAATAAGGGCATTAGGCTTAATAATTTAGAATTCATGGAAATTAATAAATTGAAATATTGTTTACTTAATGATAAATTGGACCTGAACAGTTCCCCTTTGTTAAATTCATTCAATTGAGTAGTAGCTATGTTTTGAGATTTCCAGGTAGGTACATTGTTATTGTCAATTGTCAAGTTGTATGTGTCTAGGAATTAGCGATAATTATACCTAAATAGTCCCTAATTATGTTGATTGATAGGAAAGGTATTTAGGTATTTTTTCCAATAGCGTGCGGAAAAATCCACTTTTCGGCACTTATTTTAGTTTTGAAAGAGTATCTTTTTCGCACTCATTTTAGTGCGGAAAAAACATTTTATTGCGGAAAAGTAAATTTGTTTAGTTTTTGCGGATTATACTGACATTTAAATATTGCGTCGCAGAAGGTTAAAATAGAAAGCTTACCAAGTACGATTGTATAGTTTAATATATATTTAATAATAAATGTTCTTTGTGTTAACTTTTGGGTGTTTTTTCCGCTAGTAGAAAAAATAGTGTACCTAAAGTGTCTTTGCCGCACGCGATTTCTGTCCGAGCTCCCCTAACGCGTCGTTCGGCTATCTGCAATCGCGTGCGGAAAAGTATCACTTTCCGCACTTGTTAGGTAAACTACTATTTCAATGAAGAATAATTTAATTTACTATATTCGCTTGAAAAAGATACTGTATATCGAAATATGTCGCAAAGACAATAAATTTTGTGGAAATTTTAATCGTATTTTACCTTAGTGTCATCACTGATTTTTGGTGGCGTATTCACTTTTCAGCTGTAGGAAAACCCGGAAACTCTACAGCACCACCTAGGATCGATTGGCAACTGGCAACTGCTATTTCGCCAATTTCGGTAATAAGTACTCAAGAAAACTTCTCGTACACGGATAGAATTTCTGAAAAAAAAAAAATTGATTACCATAGGTATCAACTCAATTAGTATCTTTCAAAAAACAAAAAAAGTATTTTTTGGAGCAGATAAGTGACTTTAAACCGAGGGCAGCTTAGGAAATTGTGTACACTGAAGTAATTCCCTAATAATTCCCAAGCAATTCCCTACCAATTCCCGAGTAATACCCCCCATTTACTGCCAGTAATGCCCGTCAGAGAAATAATTTAAATATAAAATCGTGTCTTGTCAAGTATATTTTTTTTTAATTGCACAACTCCGCTACTGCTCTTTAATATTTCGGACAATTCCAATTCTCATGTTTTGAAGACTTTTTTTTTTTTGGTCCTTCAACGATTATTATTGTGCAGTTATTGTTCTCTCACTTCCGAATAATTTCATAATTTCTGTAATACCCTTGTAATACTCGAGTAATACCTCCCTTTCCCGTGTATTGCCCAATAATCCCTAACTAATTCCTTTAATGCCCGAGTTATACACCAGTTATACCTGTAATGCCCAATAATTTTCAAGTAATGCCTTCCAGACTAATACCCGAGTAATGCCGCTAATACGCAAAACATGTACACCAAAATTCCCTAGCGGTTTCCCCCTCGCTTTAAACCACTGATAATTTTTGTATAATATTAGTTCAATAGAGATGCTTTTCTCGAAACCATAACCCTTGCCAATGCCAACACATGCAAAGACACCTAACGACTCTGCATGCGAACTGTCAAAATTAGTGACAAGCGACTATCCACAAAATAATGTCATTTAAAAATTTTACTTTTTTTACAGTCATTCTCTACTTTTTTATTCAGATGTTTTGGATAATAAATCGTTGTTGCAAAAACTTTCAGCTTTAATTTTTAACAGACAGTGGCGAATAAACTGAATTACAAAAAATTATTTTTTATTTTTTTCTCGATAACGGTCGTAGATACGCGAAAATTACGGCAAACAAAAAAGTTTGTAAACAAAACAAAAAAGGGAGAAGGGGGCATGACCCATAAAAAATATCACCCTGTAGATTCTCACAAACATTTGACATGTCAATTGATGTAAGCCCTATAACTTAACCTGTGATTTCAATTTGAGCCAAATATCTCAAAAACAGCAGGATCTATAAAGAAAAAACAAAAAATTCTTGAAATTTTAACACCCTGCAGATCGGTAACGAAACGTTTTCGGGCCTATGTTTATTTGAACTTTTAGTCGTTAAATAAGCCAAGGAATTTCTCCCTTCCAGATGTACATGATATTTAGGAACACCCTGTATATACCGGGTGACCACGAGGTGAGGTACGTCCACAATTTTTCTTTAGTTTCGAACATACAGATTTCGAATTTGGTATGTCACTATAGTACTTGAATACGTATATTTTGACCCTTCTACTGAAAATTTACCACTTTTTACTACTTTTTTTCTAAATGACACCCTGTACATATTTTTCACTATCCGAAAGAGCACGCAATTTGTGATAAAACTGTTTTTCAAAATTGTAACTTCTGATGTCGTTTGTCAATTGTGATGATTTAAGTTTGAGTTTCATGGCCAACTTTGTTCGATTGAACAAGCAACTGTATCTCCACCATTTTTCAACCGATTTTCAATATTGAAAAGTAGTATAATCACAAATTGCGTGCTCTTGTGAATTTTCAGTAGAGGCTTCAAAATATGCGTATTCAAGTACTATAGCGTCGCACCAAATTTGAAATCTGTATCTTCAAAACTATAGGAAAAATATAGGAACCAACCACAGGAGCCAGCAACACATTTGTGGTCAAAGTCAGAACACCTCGTGTTTACAAGGCTTGAACTAACATTACCACGGAGGCAACTACAGCCACCTGCGCGACACCCCAACCCAGGAACATACAAATAAAGTAGAAAACCATAGAGTGGCTTTGTGAGGGGAATAATAAATACAAAGGAGAAAATTAGTGGGCAAACCCTCATAATGCAACCGTCGACGGATCCGTTTCGGACTCATTAGACCTCTTCAGTACGGTATAGCCTCCGTGGTAATGTTAGTTCAAGCCTTGTAAACACGAGGTGTTCTGACTTTGACCACAAATGTGTTGCTGGCTCCTGTGGTTGGCTCCTATATTTGTGTGATCTTGCGTTCAAGTGTTGCACAACTATAATACACTTGGCTATACCGTACTGAAGAGGTCTAATGAGTCCGAATTTGGTTTGCCCACTAATTTTCTCCTTTGTATTTATTATTCCCCTCACAAAGCCACTCTATGGTTTTCTACTTTATATATATATATATATACCTTTCGGCTTATTTCAGGCCACCGTTTACCGCAATGATGAATTCTTTCATGAACACATTCATCTCCAGATGAAGTACAACCTCATATTCTACTGGTTGAAAAATGATGTGGCGCCTAGTGGCACTCACACATATAACTTGTCGCTTCAAGCAGCCAATGAAAGTGTTATTGAATGAACCCGCGGTCTGCCAAATGCTCAGTAGAAATCTGACTCGCAATCCGAATAAAGCCATAAAATATACGAATGTAAATGTACAACGGCAATTTAGATAAACTTTTTTCCCAGCCATGTGTTAATAGATAGCCACACATCGCGAGTCATGAGAAATATACGACGACGTCGCTGGTCTACGTAAAAAAGTCCACGACTCTTACAAGCTTTTATCACTTTGAATTCATTCAACTCAAGAAAACGTGCTCTAGCGATTGGAGTTGATAAAGAGGTGGTAGGGTACTATCTTCAGTGATTTGGAGCTATTTTATGGTTATGCAGTAAGCATGTGTTATCACCGGAATCCTGTAGACGGCTGGACGCTTTTTATAAAAATCAAGTAAAATTTTAAAATTCATCAAAAATTTATACAGGGTGTACTATGACCACTTACCGAAAATTATACAGTGTTCTTTTCTTACCAAAAAAATTTGAAGTAAAAGTGAAATTTGGAAATCTGGATCTGGAATTACCTTTTGTAAGTGTAGTAAAGCGCCGCCCCTGGATGAACGCACGTGGAAATGCAGAATGAGGGGTTCTCTGTTCCTCTTCCTTGATCAAACTGAAGCAAAATGAAGTGTTATTAATATGACAACCAGTAGGAGGTTGCAAAATGAATGATTTTTGAAGAACACAACACATTACATAAAAAAATCGATCAAATACTCTTTGTGTCGAAACAAACTTGTATACGCGAATACAATACAGAGCACAAATCATATTAGATCCAATTTATTGATGGTCCTTTGAAGGATCGACAAAAATACGTCGGAATAAATGTCCAAGTGTGTATTTTTTTTATATCAAATATACACACGAGGGAAAAGTATGCAAAGTTTTACCAGTTTAAACAGTCGGGAAAAAATACTTTGTTTACATCAAAATATGGATCGAAAATATACATATTTCAATGAATATTAAAATTTTATTGTAACGCCGCTGCAAACGAATAGTCGTGTCCCCACAGTTGAAAAATTATAATCATGTTCTGAAAGACTATATTGCAAAAAAATTGGGTCATTACCAGCCTATCTATATTATTGAACTCCGTCATAGTAAAAATGCATAAAAAAATTCATAGTAAATTCCATCACTTATAGTTTATTAAGGATCCCGCACAACATCAATGGGTACTTGGCTTTTGGTAAACTTTGACCTTTGATGTATTTTTAAACAAAACAATCCGTACTTACTGAAATAAACAATCGACAAATGTTCTTAAAACATATCAAAATTATTTTTCAAAACTTCTGTAATGATAGTTTGACAATTGACGATCAAAAATTCAAATTTGGTCAGTTTCTAACTAATAGTTGATTTCATCTCCCACAGTCTGAAGGTTAACCTTAGATCAAATATCGGTTCCATTGCCAACCGTTAACTAGTTGAGTTCCAGCCTGCACTGAATTGGCGAAAAGGTAATGAAGGGTAGGGTATATTGTAGCGCTGGAACCCAGTTGCGCCCTGCTATCAGAAAGCTGACCCTTTAGCTGCCCATTTGTGTCCCGGGTTGTAGCCCACTTGCGTCCCGCGGTCAGAAAGTTAACCCTTTAGACAGGTATGGCTGAGGTGACTCCGTCAATCCGTCTGTCGAACTTGGTTTAAAAATGAACAATTGGACCTTATTATTTTTTTCGTAATATTGTAGAACTCGTCATGCTGATCACATTTCTTTGACTATTTCACTCACTTGCGAAATGAACCAATCAGAAGCTCTAGTCAAGTTCGGATTACCGATAATACCAAACTTGACTTTTGACTCTGATCCTGTATATTCTGGCTCCCATTCCTTCCAAAGTTTTGGAACATACATAATCCAGTTTCATTCCAAACCCAGCCTTTTCTTTCAGGGAAGACCACAATGTAGGACGTGTGAAGGTTGATTATAGTTTTAGGCATGATATATGAGGGCATTCCCAGAAAGTTGTGAGCTATCATGCTCTTCAGCATGCTGCTGCTTCTCAAACAAATGGCTGCGTAAGGCTAATGGCCACTTGGTAGAATCTGTATGTTGCCCATCTTGCCTCTCTCTCCAGAACTATGTGGAGAGGAAGTAATCCGAGAAGGGCTTCGATTGCTGCTGCCGCTGGCGTAGAGCAAATGGCCCCAGTAATCAAGCCGTGCCAGAAGAAGAAGAACCTATTGAGTTTCAGATATAGCAATGTTAACACTTTATAGATGGACAGGTTTGTATATAGAAAAGCAGTTATGCGTTATTGTGATTTTGTGCAAACGGCCATCCACCCATTCAATCCCAGTGGTAATACACAATGGATCTTATTATCTCCTTAATGATAACTATAGAAAATGTCTTGTTGTCCCAAACGTTCGTTAATTTCATACAGAATCAAAGGAGTTCACAATCAAGCGCTGTATCACGAAAATTAAATAAAAAAAAACTTTTCACGTCTCAACACAACATTACCGTAATATCTTCATGAAGGGACCCACTGTCATGCTTAATTTAGATAACGAAATAAGGATCCCTTGTAGCATAACGATCATGGATAATAGAGACATATAAGGAAGATTAGCTTGTCAAAGTCAAAAATACAATGCATAATACGTTATACATGATTATAGGTAAGAAGATTAACTCTTTAAGAACACGATAATTCACGTAAATTAGGCGCGCGGGTTCATGCCACAGAATGCAGCGATTTCATGCAATTTATCATGGGAAGGAGTTATTTTCGAAAACAACTGCTATTTTGTTGTTATTGAAATCATGATCAATTCTACAATGCAAGTAAACCGAGTTTTGACTAATCATTTTGTACCAGAAATTCAAATATAGGAAAAAAATTACATAAAACCCGACATTTCTCTAATTAGAATGATTTTGAATTGACCGGTTCTGGAAATCTAGAAACACTAGAGCATTGGCGGATACAGTGGGGGGCGCGCGCCCCCTGCGCCCCCCTGGGCGGTGATCTGTGATACAACCCAACCGGATATATTTTATTATAAATGTACCAAACAACTAAAAATTGTTTTGTACCATAATCATGAATTCCGATATTGAAATGCGGATCTCATGTACGATCGTTATCGACCCTGGTATTCAATAATAGATAAATTGAAACGATTTTATTTGAAATTCCCTGGAATTTTGAAAATACCTCATAATCAAACCCAACAAAACAAATTATCAATTGCTATAAGCCGTTCCTGGAACAAACTACCTAATTATTATCGGTATTATCCCAACACTACCTGGGTATATTTAAATCCTTTATTTACGGGTAATGGATCAAAATAACTTTAATGAATATTTTAAATTGATAATTCATCTATATATAAACGTATTTATGCAGTAATGATATCATTCGTTTTATAATTCAATTTGACCGAGTGTGAAGTTTGAGTGAAGCCCTAGTTACCTACCATACAATAGTGTGTTCGATCTGTCACGCAATTCGCGATGACAGAAAATATCAAGAGAAAAGCTGCTGAAAATACCCTTCATACCTATTTCAAAAAGCTAAAACCCGATAACGAAAATGAGGCTTCAATATCTGAACTTGATATTGGAACAAATTCAACAAATGAAGATATGGTCATGGTGCAAAAACAAAATAATATCAAAATTAATGAGAATTGTAATACTGATCAGAGTGATCCATCAAGCACATCACAATTCATTTATGATGTTGGTGCATATTTGAAAATAATGGGAACCATAGACGAATTTACGAAATATCAACTTTTGAAAAATCATTGGAACCCAAACAAAAACTTTACATTTCCATATTCGAGTCACGTGAAAAGGGGTAGAGAAGAGAAACGTCGTGCAAATCTGACACATCTGGTGTCAGTTTATCAAGACAAACTATTGATACTGCCATAGGTGCATATCTCAATTGCGGGGAAATTGATTTTCCCAATATTCGCCATCTTCTTCAGGTTTTAGTTTGTTTGCCCTACTCAATAGCAACAGCAGAACGCAGTTTTTCGAGTCTCAGGTTGTTGAAGTCATATCTGAGGTCGACAATGAATGAAGACAGACTGACCGGCTTGGCATTATTGTACGTACACAGAAACGTAGAAATAAATTTAGATAATATCATTGACCGTTTTGCCAAAAAAAGAAAATTAGAATTCGTTCTATAGATGGCAGCTTCCAATTAATTTAAGAGTATTTGTATTAAATTCATTATAATTGGTTTTTATGAATAAAATAATTTACTTATAATTATGTTTTTATGGTGTGATCTGACCTACTCTCAATACTTCAAAATATCCAAAAATCATATATTCAATATGTAAATAAAAAAAATTGGTTCCTATCCCCCACGCCACTATATGTCTACAAAAAACATTCCTTCAATTCAACTTGCGCCCCCCCCTGAAATTCGTCCTGTATCCGCCCCTGCACTAGAGGATCGGGCAGACATTTCTTGCCCCATCTTCATGTCTATTTATGTGTATATTTTTAGGTACTAATGCAGGCACATTAACTAAAAAAATGCGAAGTTCTCGAAATATGCATATTCTTGTAAAAAAATATGTGCTCTTCAATATTCTGAAGAGTCTCGAGCATTACAAAGGTAGCTCGGCCCTACAATTCAGGTATACGAGGTATGGTTAGAAAATGACAGGATTTTTTTTGTAAATTTTTTATTTAATCTTTACTACACAACTTTTACCTAATTTATCCCTTTTATGTAAGATAGTAAGATTTTTTACATAACCAGTACATTTCTTCACAACATATAAACATAATTCGTACCAGAACGAACAATAAGATCATAAACCATTGGAGTTTCAAGGAGTCTACGAAGTACCATGTGGAGACTGTAACAAGACATATAATAACAATAATAATAATAATACTCCCTCATAAACACTCGTAGAGTGTACCCAAAGGCATGGCCTGTGCGGGTAGAGGACGGCTATTATTATTATTTGCCGTGGCGCTCCGGGGCGACTTACTGATTTTTGGTGGCGTATTCACTTTTCAGCTGCAGGAAAACACGGAAAACCTACAGCACCACCTCGGGTGGCCGGCGTGCACTCCAAGCTAGCACTAGCCGAGATTGGCATCTAGACAATACACTTGCTTTCAGCAAGGACTGTGTACGTCTATCGATTCCGATAGTTGGGTACTTGAGAAAAAATCCCTCGTACCTACATCGGGCTCGAACCGACTACCGCTATACTGAAGTTCTGAACGGCCTGCGCCTTAGACCGCCAGACCACCGACCACCACATACATCGGCCATACAAGGAAACGAATTAACGTACGAAGAAACGAGTGCAAACCATCAGTAGTCACCACGTCTTCTATATTTCTACATGTATTAGCGACAGGACATCATCAATTTTCAAGAATCAAAAACATCAATAACCGACAAAAACTTCCACTCTCGAACAATCAGAGAAGCTGCGGAAAAATCGAAAAACATTCATGAATAGGAGACGGTCATAGATTATCAACAACGTGGAAATCCATCTCAGCAGAGGAACAAATTAAACAGACATCACAACCACAGAAACCAAATGATCGGAATGATTCAGGCTGGCAAATCTAGATGGTCGGGACAACCCAATTGGACGGAACCAGCCCCCGCTATAAATTGCGAACACAGTGAAAATCACCTGAAGTGGTAAATGAGATTTTACCGAAAAGTATTGAGTATGGTCCTTCTGAGGACCAAAAACACATAACTAATAAGCAATATGTAACCAATGTAGAATACCATAGTCGAAGAGAAAATATATCATCATCATTATTGATCTCGTATTGAACATTATTGTTTTAATCAGCGATTCTCCAACAGCACATCCGATCAATTTCCCCGCGAATTTTATGATTCTGACGTAAATCTTAATGAACCGATTCGCACTAGTGTACATGTTTTGATATATTTTTCTTGTCTAAAAATACACCATTTATTCATTTCCAGTTCCGAAACAAAAATTCGCTGACCCCACGCATAGATGAATTTATTGTTTATCTTTTCACATGATATTTATAGGACAGTAAATATCTTTGACGTGTCCGATTGAATGAAAAGTTTAAAATATCTGAAGTTCATAAAAATGCGTCAGTGAGAATCCTGTCTGAAATAAATTATCACTTTCAGTGGCGGGCCCCTGATTTTATTGAAACGGAATGTCATTTGTGGACTCGTTTGTGGGTGTAGTTTGATATTAGGCCCGCTATTCACGTAACTGCATAGTTGAACGATATACATGCACAAAATTGTGAAAGTATACTTGAACGGTAGTTTCGCTGCTACACGGTACAAGTGCACTTGATCGGCGGTAGTGTATAGTTATTTTTGTGACGTAGGGTAGACCGGGGACAATTGAAACATTTTAGCTACTCGAATTTTTTTTTGTGCCATTATTGCAAATTTCCAGAATACGAAGTTATTGATAGAGTTCAAAATTTAGTTGGTTTTCTAGGAATATTTTAATTTCCTCCCAATAATGATATACAGGGTGTTCCTTAAAGACATGCTAATATTTGAGGGGGTGATTCTTTGACTTATTTTAAGGAAAAAACTTTCTATAAACGTATGTCCTAAAAGTCCTAACTTTTGAGATACAGGGTGATAAAGTTTTGAAAAAAAATCAGTTTTTTAATAATAACTGAGATATTATTGTAGACGTTTTTATAAAATTTTGTACATGTCTTCTATGCATCAAGGTGCATTTTTTAATGCACAAACATTTTCATTTTCTCAACCAGTGGCGTCCGTACGGGTTTTGCATTGAATATTTTTGGAGAAAAAAATACTACGCCACTGCTTTCTCCAAAAAAAATACTTTTGAGATCCTCATTTATTTTTGAGCAAATTTGATCTCATGAGTTTTCTTTGTCCGCCGCATGGTTTTCGCTTAAAAAAATAAAAATCGTTTCATTTCAGGATCAATTCTTCAAAAATCTGATGCGGTGTGGAAATGTTTGTGCATCGACTGAAAGCAAATTGAGGGATCAGATTTGTTCCAAAATGAATGAGAATCCAAAAAAATGTGTAATTCTTGTCAGATGCTCGGTTCTTGATTAAAATAATTAAATTGAAATTGCTTCATATCGCAGTAGGTACCTAACATTTTGTTGACAATAAATCATCCGATAGTAATTTAGCTACCTCTGTATAATTGATATTTCTTTTCACCACTTCTTAATCGTTTCACTTATAATCTCCCAAGTGCTTGAATTATTACCTGAATGGATTTACGATATTAATTCAGCTCCTATCTTAAATACAGTTTATCATAATCGTTGGATATGTCGCGGAGGACCTCAGCAATGGCCAGCAAGATCCCCTGATCTCAACAGTTCAGATTTCTTTTCATGGGGGCACCTCAAAACTCTAGTGTATAAAACTCCCGTTAATACTTTAGTAGATTTAAGAGAGCGAATAGTTGCCTCGTGTGAAACTATTCGAAATACGCCGGGAATATTTCAACGTGTGCGTAATTCCATGCGTAGATGGGCGGAAGCATGCCTATTAGGTGAAGGTGGCCATTTCCAACAATTTTTATAATCAGTGTTAGTATTGTCAATAATTAATGAATTTGATCCGTTCATTTAAACTTACTTTTATAAAATAAAATAAAATTCGTTTTTGTACAAGCTGAAATCCATATTTTTTTGATTCTCATTCATTTTGGAACAAATCTGATCCCTTTATTTGCTTTAAGTCGATGCACAATCATTTCCACACCACATCAGATTTTTGAGGAATTGATCCTGAAATAAAACGATTTTTATTTTTTTAAGCGAAAACCATGCGGCGGACAAAGAAAACTCAAGAGATTAAATTTGCTCAAAAATAAATGAGGATCTCAAAAGTATTTTTTTTTGAGAAAGCAGTGGCGTAGTATTTTTTCTCCAAAAATATTCAATGCAAAACCCGTACGGACGCCACTGGTTGAGAAAATGAAAATGTTTGTGCATTAAAAAATGCACCTTGATGCATAGAAGACATGTACAAAATTTTATAAAAACGTCTACAATATTATCTCAGTTATTATTAAAAAACTGATTTTTTTTCAAAACTTTATCACCCTGTATCTCAAAAGTTAGGACTTTTAGGACATACGTTTATAGAAAGTTTTTTCCTTAAAATGAGTCAAAGAATCACCCCCTCAAATATTAGCATGTCTTTAAGGAACACCCTGTATACCTGAGATATTTGAAGAAATCTTGAGTTTGTCAAGCTTTCCCGTACCGGGGATTCTTGTGATTACATAATAATTATTAAAACAAAAAGTGTAAAATGTTTATTCCGACAAGCAATTTTGACAAATATAAAGATCTTCTTGTTCAGTACAGTCTTCCTGGGACCAATGACGACACTGAATACATTGTACCCATTTCTCTCTAGGGCGGCTATTACCATACGGTTCCAAGCAAACCAGGCAGAAACAATTTTCTTCATCGCTGTCACTTTTATCCTGATAATATTTTCTTTTGGTGGTTTTGGACTTTTGAACTGGTTTCTGTCTATCTTTTACCTCAGTAAGTTTTCTCTTGCTTTTTCTTCTTCAAATCATACTCCTCTTGAATGGCATTTTTCTCAGGAGTATCCGTATAAATTGCAGATTTCCTACTTTTTCGTTTGCTACTTGTTTTTCTAGGAAGTGCTTTCGGAAATGGTCTAACAACTTCTGGCAAAAAAATAGCCTTTGATGTGCTTGGTCCTGGGTCAGCATAAGAAAATTGAGACTTTGAAGTGCCTGGCAATGCTGGTGGAATGTGACTGATCGGGGTTGTTGGTGGAATGTGAGTGCTTCCAGTTGCTGGTACAGTGTGATTGTTTGGTGATGCTCGCAAAATATCATCGTTAATGGAAGATGACAAAGCTTCACTGGTACTTACTTCTGAAACTATTTCATTGGCATTCGGCGTTGTGTTACCAGGAGCTGGTCTATCCGTTACATATGATGGAGCAAAATCCAATTCTGTGAATATATCTCTATTGAAGGGGTATATTCCAGTGCACTTAAATCCAGCTACAATATTGGAATGCGTGAGAGCCAATGGCAGAGCTGATTTGACGATACTAGGAATATTATAAATGGTCATCGTTTTGCCTGGGTTATTTCTCATCCAGGCATCGCAACTTGAATTTACAGCCTTTTTAAAAGGACCGAAGACGGATCTGTCTAATGGCTGCAGCTTATGCGAGCAATGCGGTGGAAATGACAAAACCACAATACCATGTTCTCTGCAGAACTCCAAGCAATGTATACTTATGTGCGATTGATGGTTATCGAGTAAAAGTAATACTTTTTTCTCAATAGAAGCGTTTGTATGATGTTGAAACTGGTTAAGGTATATCAGGAACTCCTCGTCTTGCATCCAGCCACTCGCATTGCCCACTCCAATACACCCCACTGGACCGTCACGGACCCAGTGATCCTTGTATCTCATTCGTGGAAAATAAAAATTGGAGGCACACTGTTACCGATAGCATTTACAGCTAAAGCAACGGTTACCAGGATTCCTCTTTCTCCTGATGTTAGTGCACCTACCTGTTTGGTTCCTTTTTCAGCTACAACTCTAGTAGGTTTTTGAACCGTCGTGACTCCCGTTTCGTCGATATTGTAAATATCTTTGGGTTCAAATTTGTACCTATCAATGACATTTGACAGGTTGTCATAAAATAGTTTAACATTTGTGACGTTAAAACTGGTTGCTCTTGATAAGCTTGTGGCTTGAGCACAGCGGATTGAAAGTTCTCGGTTTCGCTTCATGAATCCAGAAAACCAATCCTCTCCTGCCATGGAATTTTGTCTACAAGTATCAGGTATTTGCAGGGAATATTTCACAGTCAACTGGAAGGCTAATTTCCGAATTTCTTCAGGGGGAAGGCCAAAGAATATTTGTGACGCTTTAATTATATATCCAACAAAGACTTTTTCCTGGTTCACGTCAAATACTCGTCTCACACAACGAAGCCCATAGTAACAGGAATAGTGGATCCTTGTACAATTGCTTCCTTTTTTTTTCACAAATCCACTTAATGATACGTAATGTAGTTTGAATTTTTCTGCCGTACTTCTTATCGAAGTATTATTTGCAGTGATCTCTGTATATGCTTCTTCATATACCGAAATGGGTTTTAAGCCTTTTTCCGTTTTCCTCACTCTAACTCGCGGCATCCTAAAACAAAATAACTCCTTTAACAACCTTATTTTTTATCTATAATATAATTAATTCAACAGAATACACGATGGGGACAATTGAAACATGTTTCAACCGTCCCCCCTTGTATCTGTTTCAATTGTCCCCACAACACATTTTCAAGTAAACATTCAAATATTTTTGTACTATCGGATATCAGTAATAATTCAAACTTAACGGACGAAAGAAAACATACCAAACATTCCACATTACGCCGTTGTACCTGGTAACACACTTTTTCTATCAATGGAAAAGTTTACTTGGGTAGCGAGAATTTACGTTATGTTCGATGTACACAACCACTCTCAACTATTGCTAGCAGTCAACTGATGGCTAGCTGCAGTATCTTAACTTGGTACAAGTGCGCATGATTTAAGCCAAGAAACCCTTTCAATATGGCGGTTGTTTCTAACGTCGCCTGTTTCAATTGTCGCCGGTCTACCCTACATACTGTACGAACATGTAATCAACAGATGAAAATGACTGCAGGCACTTATATTTTAATTCTTAGAAGACTACGAAGGAACAAAAGATATTGGTGTACAAAATTTCTAAACAAAAAATATGTATTCATATATAATAATAATAATAATAATATTTATTCACAAAGTTCAATGACACAATTTATACTAGGCAATTACAGAATAAATATAGAATTCCCACAGAAGGATATACCTGTGCGTGGGTTCTTCACAATTTAAGTGCTAATTACAATTTCACTAAAATTAAACATAAATAGGGTAACTAAATAATAAAGGTAGGCCGTTTTATAAATATTATATAACTTTCAAATGAAGATATGAATCAGTTTCTGTGCATGTCACTGTGGTAGTAAACATTTTTCATGTCAACGTATTGGTGTATCTGTAGCCTTGGCAAGCCCGAGATCCAGGTTTTGAGTTCCTTTTTCAATGAATTGTTACTCCTGATATTTTTTATATGATGTGGGACGAGATTATATAGTCGAGGAGCTAGGTATGAGTAAGATCTTTGGAAGATGTTTTTCCTTGAATTTGGAACATATGAATTATCTTTGTGTCGAGTTTCATATTGGTGTTCTTTTTCTCTTAATTCATGTCTATTCATATGTTGTCTTATTATAGTTTTGAGGAAGTAGAGTTGTCTCACGTCTAGAATTGATGTTTCTTTATATAATGAGTCGGTTGGGTAAGTTCTTTTTCTGAGGTGGATTATTTTCAATGCTGATTTTTGTACTTGTTCTAGGTGTTTTAGAAAAGTTGTGTTTGCTGCTCCCCAAGCAACTATTCCGTATGTACGGTGAGTTTCGAACAATGTATAGTATAGCATTCGCATCTGGGCTGTTTGTAGATATGGTCTCATGAATTTTAATCTGTATGTAACGAATCGTAGTTTTTTGACTAAGTAATCAATATGTGCATCCCATTTTAGATGAGCGTCTACAGTTGATTTGCCCTGTTGAAAACCGTATTGATTTTTGGATAAAATATTATTTTTATTTAGGTATGCACTGATCCGCGATTTTAGGGTAGTCTCAAAGTTTTTTGCGAAATTTGTAATTACCGATATTGGACGGTAGTTCTCCAATTTAGTTTTATTTCCAGATTTAAATATTGGTGAAATAATAGCAATTTTAAAGGGGTTTGGACATATTCCACTACTAAAGGACCAGTTTATCAGGTAAGTTATTGGTTTTGCTAGTTCTTTTGCTATTAATTTGATAGTTTCTGCTCGGAGGTTGTCGATTCCGGGGCACTTTTTGTTTTTTAGGTTCATTAGGTTAGATTCATATAAATATACATTTTATAATTTATTGAGAAAGTATCCTCAAGACTGACACAAGCGAAGTGGCTGAGGTGTTTTAAGCATTTGATTTCACCCAGGCGGCTTGGGTTCGATCCCCATCGCCGTCACGGAGAAAAATAGGTTCGGAATTCACTTTCACATGAACTGTAGGTCGCGGGTCTCCGAAAACCTACGCGTTTAGTAAAAGCAAATTTCACGAAATTTTGTTCCCCCCATTCATTGAATGAAAATTTACAGTAATGCGAAAGGTTGTAGGGTCACATCAGCAATTTATAGCCACATTACGATTCCTTGTCACCGGAAGATCCTATGCAGATCTCAACGAGAATTTCACGCATTGAAGGTAATTCTGCGCTCGATTTCAGCATCTGCGTAGGTCGTGGGGATGGCCATGTTCCATATTTACTGGACTGGATTGGCAAAATGGCATATATTTTCTCACCAAGTCTTCGAATCGTTCGATGATTTAGGGCCGGTTTTTCAATATCCTGTTAGCGTAGTTTGACTGACGCCTAAATTTGACTAGTGGTTAGAATGAACGTTACATCTGTTCACATAAAGGAATAAACTCACATTCTAACCATTAGTCACGTAGCATAGACTTTGACTGAACATTGAAAAATCGGCCCTTAGTTTCGGAATATCTAGTCAATAATAATGGCGTTAGATAATATCTCAAACTGGCCATATACATACATATTCTTCTGCCAAAGTAGATATACTAAAAAAAATTACAATTTTTTGTTTTTGGCAAATTCTTTCTTGTACTGGTAGTGTACTCGTAATTGTATTGGTTATACATGGGTATAACTGTGTTCCTTACGGGGTGAACAAAGAACATATGTGTGACTAACTCGAATGAACTAATACTTTGGCTTATGCCTGGCGTATATTCAATAGGAGTTAAGCTCAATTTTCAACGCTTAAACACCCCTCTACTTTAACTAGAATACATCTTGTATGTCAGGTTGGCGATAACATACATGGATTCTAGTTTGAAAAAATAATAGGTGGATCTTATCTTGAGTGAATAAATTAATTCGTGGAACAGATAATAATTAGGGTTCAAACACAACATTGCAGACTCAGGAGGTACTGTCATATGTGATATCATGTATGTACCTCAGGTTGAACAAAACTTACTTACCTAGTCTATATTCAATCACCCGTCTCTACGGTCTGGTTGGTTTATTTCTCTGGGGTGGCGAGCAGAAACACTTTAACTCATGGAACACGCACAATTGATCCGTTCAGAGCTGATTGGTTCTACTAATTCAGTAATATTTGGTTTGATTCAATTATTCACTTAACTTACAAAGAAAACTCAAGAAATTGTTTTTCATTTATTAAGGCAAAGGAGAGAAAAATGAATATAACTTGGATAAATATATAACTAGAATGTTAATATATACGAGAAAAAAAAGGAAATAGCATCATCAACGTCAAAATAGTGGAAATTACAATGATTATACTAAAACAGACTGCAAACAATATTTCGTTAACTCAACAAAGAAACTATCTAATTGACAATAAAATACCTAGGGTGTTAGCTTACCGAGACCATATTTAAATACTTGAAACTGATTAAAAATTCTAATGAATGGTAAAATAATTAAGAAACCCTTCAACTCAGAGAAAATGTACCGGTAGGTATGCCCCAGGTCAAGAATTTTCACTCGTCTTACTGATTCAGAAACTACATATCGAATGATTTCTTGTTCTCAGTGTTCCAGGCATGCAAGGTCTGTCCTTCGCTCTCCAGGAGAGGGGATAGCCTCACCCTTTATGATTTTAACTTGTGAAATAGATGTCGTTACTTGACCGATCTTAGTATTTTAGACCCTATTTTTGTGTTCTACATTCCCAATTAACTACCTATAACTTTTCCTATTGAGTGACATCATTTGGGTAATCGCCCCGTACAAATAGAACTCGTACTGAAATTTGAATTATCTCTCTTGGCAGAAACGATGACAAAAAGTGCCCTTTCTCTAGCGAGTCCGATGTCTTTAGTTGCCTGTTCCCTTTCAAAATAACAAAATTCGCATACATCTTACAACGAACGACCTATTTCCATATAAGTATTATTTTTGACGAAATTAACTAATTAAAAGATCGAATTGGGTTGATTCTAAGGAATACCCTGGCCTCCAAACGAGCGCTATACGATCGTACGCATTTGGACCTTTTTCCATTCAACCTACAATTCCCAAACGTTACAATAACTCAAAACTGTCCATATTTTTTATGATTCTCTGAAATCTACATTGTTTGTCGCACGTCCTTAATAAATTTGAAGTTCAATTCTTGTAACTAGACTTGAAAATTTCTTCAGAACTCAGCCCCCTTTTCCCTGATGTTCGACATCTTTGTGCCACATATATGGTCGCTGATCTAGTGGAATAGATTTTGTCACACGATCAGTAGCATCTCTCAAGATTTTATTACATGGGTGATTCGGGGAAAAAAGAATCCAAGCGCTTGACTCAGTCGTATATACGTGGTTAGTCGCGAGATATATATCGACGGAGTCGAATGCGGCTACAAAACCCAGATACCTAAAGCGTATAGGGGGCTATTCACCTTAAGTATAAAGTTGGCGGCATGAGCAGGCCAAAAAGAAGTATACTGTTTTTGCGTAGAACTCGAAAATTCCTACGGTAGAAAGGCGAAATAACATTGAAAAAATGTTTTCAAACAAATAGAGTTAAAAATTTAAATCCATTATTATGTTTCTTAGAAAAAGAAAATTCTTAAAACAAATGACCCTATGTTTCAGTGTTGTGGTACGAAAATGCTTGCACTATAACCGTAACCTTAGAAATTCAAAGTTGAGATCTTGTGATTATTCATGTGTGGGCATTAAGTTATTATATCGCCTTATGTGCTGGGACCCAGTCTCACTCTGTTCTGCAAATGCTGTTAATGAAGTGATTACTTCTCGATTCCCGAATGAAAATAATCAATAAATGAAGATTATGAGTTTTCGGTAAAACAATTCTTCTTTAGAATGAACATTCCTCTGATATTCACAAAAACATTCATTCCCACAGCAATTTGGAAGATAACGTGGGCTTATCAACAACATAATGGGCACTCTTTTGGGGTTAGGATACCTAAAGACCGTTTCGAATGCCATATACTTCGAAACAGCATGCAAATGTCGGCACTAAATGTAATCATGGACATTTCATTACCATTTTATGATCATTTTATTAACTGGTTTGATATCAAATAATCTGGAAGTGTTTTGATGAACTAATTCGGCGAATATTATTACTGACAGGCATGAAGGCATATATTCACGATATATTTAAGAAGATTGCTTTAGTGCAGGTATATTAGAATATTTCTCCGAAAAAATTGTATTGAAAGTTTGGAAAAGTACCTAATCAAGGTGAAGACTTGGAAAATCATTACTAATAATATAATAATATACCATATTTTTTTATTGAAAGCTTTTTATGTAATTTGTGATGTTAATGTGTTGTAATGAGTTTGTGTTGGTAAAATCTAGTAATTGAGTTTTAGACCAATTCCCCCCACCAAATGCGCTTGGTATACAGTAATTTGGGGCGAAGTCGGGCAGTTGGGGCAGGAACCCATAGTCAAACCTTTTCTTCAGGGTCATCTCAACGATTTGCTTTAAGTCCTTTAAACAGGTAGCGTCTTGTTAGTACGAGTTAAGAAGTGGCAGTGTATGGATGCCAATTTATAAAGTTAATGGCAGTGGAGTACGGGTAAGCTTTTTAGGGAATTTGTTTTATACAATATTTTTGAAAGATTGATTAGAAACTTTTGCACTCAGAAGATATGAAGAGCTATCGATTACGTTCTGAAATTAAAGTGTTGAGAACTTCATACTCAACCTGTTAGCCCAGAATGAATGTCTGAATTGATTTAGTTTTTGTTTGTTCAGTTACTTGTAAAACAACTGACCTTCGGACTGTCCCAAAAATTTTTCTAGTGGGTGATATTTCGTCATACAATGTATTGAACACAATCGGAAGAAAACATCGTGACGTCCAGAAAACAGGAAAGAACTGTATAAAGTTCAGAACAGTCGGAACGTCAAATCAGAATATTCCTTTTAATAATTGTACTGTGAATTGTGATGTTCATCAAAGAATCAAAAACAATGTCACAGGATTTTGTTAAGAGAAAGGAAAATAAAATACTCTGAACTATTTTACTCAGATATAAAAACCGAAAACCCAAAGAATAATCACGTCAAACAGAATCCAATTTCAAAAACAATCCCATTACCCATTGTAACGAATTAATTCAGATGTTGACTGTTAGATGATCCCACATGCCATTTCAAACACGAATAGATATCAATTCCTGAAATAAATCTCGACTTGTAGGTGTGTGACTATAATCGAATGAAATAGATACAAATCAAACAAACACAAGAGATTTAACGAAGATATTTTATAGTAACGATGTGGAATTGTTTACCTAGTGAACATAAATAAGTATCAATACGTTTCAGGTCTAGTCATATATTGTAATCTTCAACCTGAAGAATCTAGTGTAATGGTAAAAGAAGAGTTTTTTTTTTAAGTAGTGTGGAAAAATCAACGGGGGTTGAATATGACGAATATGAATAATTGTCCCATAATAGATTCCATTTAGCAGAATTTATTTTGAGTTATATTCAAATTCTTGTTTGCTCATTTATTTGAAAAGGAAATGTGGTAATAAAATCACGAGTACATTAACTTGAATGTTATTTTCAAAAAAAAAAAAAAAAATTGAAAAAATAAAGAACACGCTTTACTTCCCATGGACTAAAGAGTAAACAATAATTGACAAAAAAATTTCTCAAATGTAAAAAAAGCCTGGGTGCTTTCGATCTATATTCTTACACTTTCTAGTTTAATTTAAAAATACAGAGCGTTCAAGAGCTCAAGAGAACTTTATCGAGCACCAAGCACGAGAAATTAAATTGTCAATTATTTTTTGCTTTTTAGTTCATGAGAAGTAAAGCGTGTTCTTTAGTTTTTTTAAATTATTATTTTTTTGCTAAAAAATCGAAATCTCCGACCCCGAAAACCATACCAATTTTGAATCGAATCTGACCATAATCACAATACTCGTCCATTATTTTAGGCCGCCATCTTGAATTCATAAATTTTTACGAAAAATTCATAATCTCTAACCCCGAAAACCCTCACACACTAATTTTGAATCGAATCAGACCATGATGACATCTTGGAGCCGCCATCTTTAATTTGTGAATTTTGAGAAAATTCGAAATATACAACCTAAAAAAGCCTCACATACCAATTTTGAATCGAATCTGACCATAATCACAAATCTCGTCCGCCATCTTGAAGCCGCCATTTTGAATTCATGAATTTTGTTAAAAAAATCATAATCTTCGACTCCGAAAACCCTTATATACCAATTTTGAACAGAATTGGACAATTATCACAAATCTCGTCCGCCATCTTGGAGCCGCAACTTTGTTTTTTTTTATAACAAAAAAAATGTCATATTGCATTGTCACCGGAACTATGAACACCTGCCAAATTTCAAATAATTTGGACGGACGGACGTCTGGAAATGGGTGAAAATCACGCCCTAAGGAGTCAGTTACATACAAACAAATATACAAACAAACATATAAACAAACATACAAACAAATATACAAACAAACATACAAACAAACATACAAACAGACATACAAACAGACATACAAACAAACATACAAACAAACATACAAACAAACGTACAAACAAACATACAAAAATATACAAGTGAAGCTAGTATAAAGCGTGTAAACAGTGAACCCTCCCTGCTTCCTAACGGCTTGATAGAGAACGCCTCGGAATTAGGATAAATTTCCGTCGGTTTTCGACGTTGAAAATTACAGTGAGAACCCTCTTCTCGAAAAAAGTTGCGAAAACTGGCGAAAATAAAATCGAAAACATCTCTAAAAATAATGAAAAATATCTGATCGTCGAATAATTCAATTTCAGAAATATTACTCATTGCCAACCTCTCAATGTGGACTCGTTGTGCTCCCATATATTTTGGGAGGGACTTGTGAAGGTTCGTCCAGCCGTAGTATCAGAGGTCTCTTTGCAGGTTTCTCTGTGAACTTGTGTTTTCTCATGTTACTTTTCCACGGGTGCCTACCGCCGCTCCTAGGTTTGCCATCACAGAGGCACCCTTGGGGATTCCTCTGATCGGTGCCCTTGGGACGGTTGGCTTGGCATCCCTCGAATGGGTTTCATGTGGTCCTTAATTTGGTTCCACTTGTACGTGTAATTTTGTAGTCGCCGCTTACGACAGGCAGAATGTACCTGGGGAGGTCCCTTTTCCGCCACACCTAAGTTTGCTATCTTTATGAATTGTTCATAGAAATTCCTCTTGTGGGTTTGGTTTTTTCCTCTTCTTACGACAGCTAGACCCTAAGAAAAATAACTCCCTGCCTTCTGACCGCCAGTTAGACAATGCCTTGGAATTCGAAAAAATGTCCGTCGGTTTTCGACATGAAAAATAACCGCGAGAAAAAATGTTGGTTGAAGAAATCAGACCCATCTCAAGAATATTACCCTTCGCCGCCCTGAAAGCTTGATAGAGAACGGTATTTAATTTAAGGAAAAAAAATTCCTGTCTTGACGTTCTGTTTGTAGTTATTAAAGAGATTTCGAGTTTAATTTGGATATTGATGAGTATGAATATTTGCACGTGACCGACTGCAGATCGGTGCTCACGCAGTGCTCATGTGCAAGGAGACACTACGCAGCCTGAGCTTGAACCAAGCAGCCTGAGCTTGAACCGAGCATTTTATGTGCTCATTCGGTGCTCAGGCGGGACAAATGCTATAGTGAATACGCACCTCAATCCAAAGCAACTAACATTTCAAATTCAACTGAAAATTAACGTGTACGACGAATAATTGTTCGCCTTATATCGTTACATGTACTGGACGCTTTCCTAAGCGAAGTATTCGGTATAAAGTTTGTACTAACTCAGAACTTCACACACCAATTAGATGGTAGATATACCTTACGAATGTCTGTGTCTAATTAATCTTGTTTACTACCTGCATCGTTACGATTTAGACAGCTCAACAGTAGTGTAGCGTTGCACTGCAATAAATTATAATTTTTTACTTTTTAACTGCTCCTTCCGATGAGAGATTACACGTGGGAATTAATATTCTGATGGATAAGTATAGAAATACTACATTAAGGGCACTTCAGAATTTGTGCTCAAGGAGATGCATATTATCAGTTAAGGGGAAGATATGTGAGAACAAAAAAGTGTATGGAAATCCGAAATTTTCTGGGTATGACTCATTGACTTTTTTCAATAGTTTGCCATCTTACTCTACTTTTTGCCCTTTCATCGTATTTTTTTCATCGTATTCAATGCCATATCAGTAATCACGTTACATGTGTCAATACTGATTTTCAGGTTGTCTGACATGCATAATCGATCATCCCAAAAATTAATTATAATAAAAATTATAAACTTTCAGCCCATATGTTACATACTTTATGACGGACACTGTATGGGGGTGATCTGAAACAGTTCCGTTCGATGAGGCGTTTTCAAAATAAAGTTTAAGAAAATATTCGATACCACAAAATACGAAAAAGTACAAAGAGTGTGTGGAGGTAATGTCTGAAGGTTTTGTGATAAAAGTCCCACGATTACAACAATCCATCAATGTCCATTGAAGCACTCAGCCAAATCTTATGTTATGACGTGTCAGTACAAAGAAAAAACTCAGAAGATTGGAAAGAAAGCGTATATTTTCCAATCAAAACTTTGCATTTGAACATATTGCTAAGGACACCTAGATCAAGTTTTCAAAAATTTCAGAGAAGGTGATAAAAATTCTCCAGAAGTACTTCAATGATTTTTTTTAATATCCATTGGCGGATATAGGGAGGGGGCGCTCACCCCTGAGACATCCAAAATTCGTAAATATTTTAGCATAAATGAACCAAAACAAAATAAGTTTAGATTTCTTACAGTTATTTCCGTAATGATGTTATCGATTTCTTACTAGAATAGCTATAGAAAATGGTAGTAACTGCTAAGCAAAGTCTAGTGTTATGTTACCTATTATGTATTTTTTCTACGTTCATGCAAAAAACAGTACTTTATTGAACTATATTTGGTGGAAAAACTGGTACTTTATTGCACTCATCTGTCATTCTACTAAAGCCTTCTGTCATCATGATAGACATAAACTTTCAAATTGACGCCAAATTGAGCCCATTTTCTGTGAGATTGTATTATGTTTTAAATAGTTGCATATTTCATCATATTCATTACATAATGGACTATGAAATTACTAGAAAATGCAATTTGTTAAAAATAATATTTTTTCTTTCGAATATCATCTGAATTACACAAAATGTTTTTGAATTACTTTTAGCAGATAGATTAAAAAAAAAAACAATGTCTTCCTTACAGTTTAGTGCCACCTAAATGAAACATTTTCTGGTTTTTGCATGAACGTTGAAAAAATATTGTATGAAACTCGTGCAAAAAGAGTTTATTGCACTCGACGTGACACGTTGATGAAATAATAATAAACACCTACTTTTTGCACTTGTTGCATAAATAACTATTAATGAATGTCATTAGTAAGACTTTGTGACTGTGAGTTTCTTTTGACAATCTTCTGGTTATCCGAAGTATTTGGACTGATTATTATAAAGTACTTACAAGAAAAGAGCGTCGATTTGTAAGCTGTGACTTCAAAATTGAAAGTATTACACTCTTGAAGATAAGAGGACTGAAGTTGATTCAGGGCTCAAAGATACGTTGGATGTTGAATTGGAAAATCCTCGAATTGGCTTTAAACAGCGACATGAGTTTCTGAACTCTGAACAGTTTTCTTTTGAATAATTATATTGTTCCGAAACAATATCCATAATACTTATATATGAGTAGCCTGTAATGAGAAAAATTACGCAAATTCTTAAGCAATATGGGTGCCTGAAAAAAACAAAAAGGAATGTTAATGAGGAGGCACTGCGGCAATTTGCAATGAGTCGTCAATTTTCGTTGAGATAAGGAAAACGAAATAGTTATTTTTGTATCTAGTGCGCAATATGCTACTTTGCTGATCGAGAACTGAGTTTTTTAAAGAGGCACAGTCGAGTTAAAAATATAGTCTAGATCACCACAGTGTTTCGCGCACGAGATGCAACAATTTGTTTCCTACAAACATCAAAAAATAATGTATTAAAAAAATAAGAAGTATGATTAGCTAATATAAAAAATTAAATTAGGTAGTGTAAAATTTTGTCACAATTTGAGAAGTGTTAGAAAATCGTTTTTATTGTAAAACATTGAGAAATAAATTATTTCTTGGATTTTTGCTTGATTGAGGACCATAAAGGTTCAAATATAAAAATCCCATATAGTTTATATGCAGTGTGAGAAATACATATTCCGCACACGGTGTCAAGGTAACCAACGAAAATGAAAAAAAAAAGAGTCACTTGTTATCAATGCGCGAAACTTGTCGTTTTTTGACGTTTTTAGAAAAATGTGTTATAAGTTGGTGCGGAAAATTCTGAAGCATCATTAGTTTTTGCCGTATGAAATGGAAATTTTGCAAGAAATTGATGAACTGTTTTTTTGTTTTTTATTTTCTTGATAGTGATATCTGTAAGTATCCAATATTAGCCAGTACTTCTTTTGCATTCTAAATATCTGAAACGCGTTACATGACTTTTCACAAACTTCTACACCCTACCTAATGTTTATGGGAGTGAAACAGTGAGAAACATGTGGTTTCTGGTACATTCGGGATGGGGAAGTATTTCAAAAATTGGCGAAGAACAAATAGAGAACCCGAGAGTTTTCTCTACAGTTGAGAAATATATGCAAACCAGTTCAGTGTTATCTATTATAAGACCAAATAGTTTAATTTTTTTCAGTTCCTCAGTTGAAGATGATTTGATTATTAGCAGAATAATATGTCGATTATGACAAGGTTTTGCCTTTATTATTTTGAATCACACTGTATGAAGATATCAGCTAAGAATTAAAAATTGGTTGAATAATTTCCCATGTAGACTTTTTCTGAAACGTAATTGGTATCCAAATACCTACTGAATGAAATATTATTATGCAGTTCCATTTCTATTTCTTCTCAAGCCTGATCCAATTATCGCTGAGATCATTTCTACGTTAGATCCTTCATTTTACATCATTGAGAAATGTTCGATGTTTATTGATTCAGAACAAAACTACGTCTCGTTTTCCACTTTATGAACTTATGTGTAACGAATTATAGGTAGATCAAACGCACGCCAGTTTTGATTAATTTCTATGAATAAGTATTATGGCAAACCAAGTAATGAAACCACATTGTTTAGCATATACCACAAGAATTTCAAACATGAAACGTCATTCCCATTTGTAATTTTTGTGGTAAATCGAATCGTATAAATCAAAACAGAAGTCGAATGTTTGAAAATAATATTTGGGTGTTCAGAATTCTGCTTCTATCTATTTTTGCGATGGTCCTGACGTGATATAGGCATTGAAGTATTTTATTATCTTATACAGTGCGGCTTTTAATAGTCCCCCCTGTTAACTTTTGAACGGTTCGACGTAGAAACATGAATAAAAAACCGTTTCGAGGATTTCACCAATACTTACTACTTTTTGAAATAAAAACTATGGTGACTGCTCAATGGGGGTCGCGGAGGGGGGCATCGACTCAAAATTTTTAAATAGCATGGGGGGTCGAGTGGCACATCGTTGAAAAGATAATTCAATTCTCTTTACAACCATTTAAATATTTTTGAATTCTGTCCATAATTTTTTGGATGAAGAAAAGGTTTGTATTTCGTGCAGAAATTTATTTATAAAATAATAGCAAAGCGCTTTCGACTATAAAGTCATCATCAGTGCGTACTCGTCAGGTGTACAAGAGCCAGATCATAAAAATATCATGTGTCCAGAGGACAATGTAAATATTTAAAAACAGGACATCATATGAATAACATTTAAAAAAAATCCTTATTCCAGGATCAACCTAGATAAAAGTTTCAACAGGCAGAGTAACACATGTCTGCTGAAGCTTAGTCTAATGTCTTACTAAGACATAAGAGATTTTGGTGTTACGCCACACCTATTTGAAGAGCACCGGTGTTTGGTGTTATCTCTTAACATTTCCGGGTGAATCCTGTGAAATGAATGTCAAATAATACCAATCTGGTGTTACATAAAATACTGTTTGATTGAATTTCACACCAATCTGGTGTAGATTACAATACTATTGATCAAGAATAATATAGTTTCATTAAAAGTCACAACTGTATAGTTATTTTTGTATCTAGTGCGCGAAATGCTACTTTGGTGATCGAGAACTGATTTTTTTTAACGAGGCGCAGCCGAGTTAAAAAAAATAGTCGAGATTACCAAAGTATTTCGCGCATGAGATGCAAACAAAATTTTTTCTACAAACGTCAAAAATATTGTTCTAAAATAAATAATAACTATGAAAAATAGTATTGAACTGGCTTAAATAATTTTTCCAAATCAAGTAATTACTGTAGGGTTTCTATGCATCTTGACTGTAACTATGGAAATAAAATGGCATTTGTTGACAATTATTTCAAAGTGACAGTTCTCGATAATTATTTTTTGACTTTTTATTCGCGTCAATTTCGTGCGTGATATTTATTATTGTAAAAGAATGGAAATTTCGAGCGACGATGAACTAAGCAGTACCCCACCTAACTTGATCGATGCGGCCAATTCCGTTATTTCCAACCTTTTACCGGAGAAATCGAGGCGCCAGTATGAAAATGCATATCAGCAATTTAAAGAGTGGTGTGAAGCAAATAAAGCCAGAAAAATATCCGAAAATGTGCTGTTGGCATATTTTGCACAGAAGTCTAAGAAGCTGAAGTCTTCCACGTTATGGGCAATGTATTCTATGTTGAAGGCAACACTCAATGTTAAAGAAAACGTGGATTTTAAGAAATTTACCAAGTTGGTTCCATATTTGAAAAAATTGTCAGTTGCAAACCATCCTAAGAAATCTAAGGTATTGACTAGAGAGGAAGTTGATCAATTCATAAGAGAGGCAGATGATGAAACCTATTTGTTGGTTAAGGTAGATTTTTGATGATTGTTTTATATGTTTTTTGAATTACTGATTTCCTTTTAGGTCGTTTTAATACTGGGTATTTCGGGTGCTTTCCGCCGTGACGAACTCACTAAAATGACGGTCGATGACATAGAAGATAAAAATTCCATTTTGATTGTTAAAGTACCCGATACAAAAACGAATATACAACGAATTTTTACAGTTTCAAATTTATATTATACTGACTTTTACCGAAAATATGCGGCTCTTCGTCCAAGTTATGCTACCAGTCGCCGATTGTTTTTGAAGTATCAAAATAAGAGATGTTTTAACCAAGTTGTTGGAATAAATAGTATTGGAAAGATGCCTAGCTTAATAGCAAAACACCTAAAATTACCAAATCCTGATGCCTACACTGGTCATTGTTTTCGGAGAACATCAGCCACACTCCTTGCTAATACGGGGGCCGATATATGTGTTTTGAAGCGACATGGAGGATGGAAATCTTCGACTGTGGCCGAAGGATACGTGGAGGATTCTATCAATAACAAAATTCAAATATCAAATAAAATTTTAGACTGTGAAATTTCAAGATCAAGTGCTGTCACCTCTACGGCAGTTGCTTGCAAGTCAAAAATGGATAGTCTTCCAACCCCCGAAACTACGATATCACGAGCTGAATCTGAGTTATCTGGTTTAGGAATAAATATTGGTTCGTGCACTGGCTGCACCATTAATGTTAACATTGTAAATAACAAATAAAATTAGGTAGTGTAAAATTTTCTCACAATTTGAAAACCTTAATTATTGTTCTACATTAATAAATAAACGATTTCTTGTTTTTTGCTTGATTGAGGACCATATATATAGGTTAGAATTTGAAAATCCCATATAGTTTACATGCAGTGTGCGAAATATATTTCGCACATTACTTCGCGCACGGTGTCATGGTAACGAAGGAAAATGAAAAAAAGTGCCACTTCGCATACTGTTGTCAATGTGCGAACCTTGTCATTTTTTGACGTTTGTAGAAAAAAGTATTTACAATCGACAACAACCGCAATAATATACGGATAATAAAAAATGTAATCAATCAATCTTTCTTAATAAACCTACACAAAAGGTAATTCGTCGGCAAGTGTACAACAAAAGACAACCACTGGTATATTTGTTAGATACTCACAGCAAAGTATTCTACAAGAAATTCTTTGCAATTTCATAGCTGAAATTATTTTTCTATTTAAATTGGGAACACCTACGTACTGGTTTTCTTACTTCTTCCATAATTATTAGCGAAGGCTAGTTTACCCACTTTAATCAAAAACCCTTGTAGCTTTTGTCAATAATTCCTAAGATGAATACTGAAGTATATATCTAGCGCCATCTCTTGGTGACTAGAGATTGTGCTGAATAGGAAATATTCGTGTGAATATATGGATCTTTCATAAAATTGATAGTAGTATGAAAAATGTAACCGCTTATCACGTTCATGATAAAATTTATGAAAATAACACCAAACGGTGTTAATTTTCATAGAATATGTCTAGTTTTGTATTCAGAACTAGTATGATGCGAAGTTCACAGTGTTAATTCAAATAAATATTTTATGCAGTTCTGATTCTGGTTTCACTTTATCACGAATCAGTGTTATTTCTAATAGTCTGGAATCGAAGAATACACCAAGATTTTTCTTAGAGTGTAGCCATCATTACACGATTGTTACATAATACATTATTATAGTGTTCAGTTATCTGTCTTTGATTTTTGCGTATTATGTTCCGTCCCCTTGATGAAATTACAAGGCTCAAAACGTAGAGATCAAGGGATTAATCTTGTGTAAATCCATTTGCCAAATAAATTACGTTAATGGTATTCGGGATTGATAACCGCACATCATTTTCAGTTGTACATGCCTCATTAAAATATACCACCAAAGAAATCGAACCTCATTCACAAAGTTACCGACAGAATTACATTGTGCAAGGATTTCGTCTCAACTAACCCAAAAATAAAAGATATGCTAATTTGAAGGCGGTGCGAGATCGATCGGCTGATTCCAATAGCCCGTAATCAGATACGATGATTTTGGTTGTCGATGTGAGGCCAAAGCAACATGTAACGTAATGCGACCTCTCATAATGAAGGCATTATAGCATTTTGCACGCTTGATGTGTGAAAAATATAGTGTATTATTGTGACGAGCTAGAACACGATATTTATAGATGTAGGAAATATTAGCTGTAGCTGTATTTTAAGGTCGTTTTTATAATAGCAGTCATCATTATATAATGTTTTTAAAATTTATTGCAGAAATAATATTAAATACTTGACTTGATATTTTGGGTTCCACAATCTGAAAATGAAAAAATGTTAATGCAAGAAATCTGTACAAGTGTAGAAGCGCAAATTAATTAATTTGGCCAATAAGTTACTGCGTTCACAAGCCTGCTGTCTTGAATGAAATAAATTTTCGTCAGTAACGTATCCTGCACTGAATTTGCCTAGCTGTTGAAATGTCTTTACAACAGAGCAATCAGAGCTGTGCCGAGCACTCTTGAAAAGTGCTCCGAAATCTCGAGCACTAAGCACTTTTATTTATGAAATGCTCGCGATTACTAAACACTTTCGAAAAGTAATTCCTGTCAGCACTAAGCACTTTTCAAACTGTTAGATACTCAAGTTACTGAAACTTAATCAAACACGTAAGATTTTCAAGCAGTTATTATATTAACCGTTTGGAAAACTACAGTGTAGCAAAACATGTCTTGATGTAATATCATTTGTTGAAATCTTATCGTGTTAAATCAAGTTTCAGTAACTCACGTTTCTAACAGTCTAAGAAGTGGTATGGATTTCCATCAAGTAACAACAGAGTCAATTAAAAACTTAAGTTACTTTTTCTACTCACATATCTAAAATGGCATACTGAACCAGCTGCCACTGAAGGAAAAATTTAACACGTCCATTTATTCTGTAGTTTGATCGGCGATTTTCATCTTAGAAAATACCCAATGCCATTATGAATAATCTATCTCCTGCATTATTTCTATCCAATAGTGAACTTCTTGTATCTCATTCTACAAGCCAAAATTGCTGCATGAAGCTCCAATTCAGCAACGAATGAATGATGGTTGAATGTTGAACGGAAGCCTAATTGTTGAAATTGTTATTTCTATCAACCTGCTTCACCTTTACAGCAACCCTCAGAAGTCCTAGAGAGACTTGGTCGAGCTACGTTTTAACGTATGATGCCATGAACGGGACCAGTAACCGCGCCCCACGCACCCACAGATAATTTAGTTTAGAAGCGAACGTTTTACTCAGGTGCCATCAGGTATTTTCTTTTCCTCCCAAACAAAAGAATTCAACTGATGTACAGGCTATATTACTTTCATCTACGAAACATTTGTCAGTTAGCCTCTCCTACATAGTGGTTGCCTGGAAAGTAATGTCGTAGAATGACTATTGGCTAGTGCTATGAGTGGTATACTACTGTCTACGACATTCGTACGGTATAGACGACACACTAGAAGTGTTGGCTTGTGCTTCGGAGGATATTAATTCAGTCCGGCAGCGCCTTCGTGCTCGAAAATTCGTGCGTGTTTGAAATACATTTTTATCCACTTATACTTCAATATACTTTTCTAAGAATTTTTGTTGTTGATAATTTTGTTGAGATTATTAGATCTCCAGTGAGAAGCAAGGAATCAAATGATACAAATACAGACAGAGCAATACTTATACTTGCAGAAACTCAACTGACATAATAATCATACATTGACAGACAACTAACTATGAATATACAACATGTTACAAATTACTTCACAACACCCTCCCTATTTGGAACAAGTCCTTGACGAAATAAACATGCACGAAATTTATGGCGATTCAGGGATTTGGAAAGGAATCATCTCCTGTACATGATACAACTTGATTTCTTCACGCAGAATACGTTCCCGTATAAAATGGTGTCGCACATCCATGTGCTTAGTTCTAAGTTCTGAGCTCCCTGATTATCAACATGCAGTAGAGTTGGCTGTTTCACAGAACTGGAAAATAGTTCACTTACCAAACCTCGGAGCCAGAGTGCTTCCTGTATCGCGGCTGACATGGCCATATACTCAGCCTCGGTGGTTTAGAGGGCTATAGTAGGTTGACGCTCAGTGGCCAACAAAATAGGCGAATTCTTTTTTAGGAAGACGTAGCCGGTGACACTGCGACGCTAATCTTCGTCACTTGCCCAATCCGAATCACTAAATCCAATAATATCAGTGATGTTTGTCTCCGTTCCACTGAATTCAAGTTTCCGTTGGGCTGTTCCCTTAAGGTAGCGCATGATACGCTTCACAGCTGTCCAATGTGCAATTCCTGGATTCTGATTGAAGCGACTTACATAACTGATCGCAAAATTGATATCTGGCCGGAAAACTTGAGCGGCGAAGAGAAGGCTTCCAACTGCTTCTTGATAGGGGATAGTCCTCATCTTGAATACTTCATCTGAAGTTTTTGGAGATTGCTTCTCAGAAAGCTTTTCATTGGAAGAGATCGGCGTACGTACAGGATTACAATCAAGCATCTTGAATTTTTTTAGCACGTCTTCTATATAAATCTGCTGGTTAATCCAAATCTTCCGATTAACTCGATCGCGCGTGATCCGAAATCCTACGACAGACTTTGCCTCCCCCTTGTCGACCATCTTGAAATTCTTTGTTTACTGTTTTTTAAGGCTATCCTTCATCGATTCATCATTTGAAAATAACAGAAGATCGTCGACATATACGGCCACTATCAAAATGTTATTGTTTGAAATACGATAGTATATATGCAAGAATCGAATTTGGATTGTCTGAGCTTAGAATTTTTCAAACAACTATCAAGCTTATTATTCCAAACTCAGCTTACCTGTTTGAGGCCATATATACTTTTTTTTAGCTTGCATACTTTGTTGGATTTTTCGTAGAGTTCAGGCTGGACCACGTAAATTTCCTCCGTGAGATCTCCCTGGAGGAAACCAGTTACTGCATCCATCTGCTCTATTTCAAGGTTGTATTGAGCAGCTAATAGAGCTGTATCAGATTACAGGAGAATACGTCTCTTCGTAATCTACACGTTTCTTTTGACTACAGCCTTCAACGAGTCGTGCTTTATATTGGGTTACTTTTCAAAAACCCATTTGGATTTCAAAGGATTTCGGTCTGAAGAGAGATCCGCCAATTCCCATGTGCCGTTGTCGATCTGGGCTTTATATTCACGATTCATCGCCTTGAGCCAATTTTCTTTGTCTGGGCTTGCCAGCACTTCCTCAACAGAAGTTGGATTGTTGAAATTTTCAACAAAAGCCTAAGAACTCACATAATCATCGTGGGACTGTGGTAGTTTCCCAATTCGATCTCCTCTTCGAAGCTGTTGTTTAGAGGTTCCTCGTTAGTGGAATCAAAAAATTCGTCGCCAGAACTATCGTCACTTTCTTCATGACAGATATTTTCGATAGGTGGTTCTGAATCTGACTCATGATCCGGCTCAGAAAAAAAAAATATATTTTCTACCGAAGATTCATTCAAAAGTGAATTTCCCGTCTCGTACTCAGAGAAAACCACATCTCTTGAGACTATGACAGTTTTGGTTCTAGGATCGTACATTCTGTAAGCTTTGGAATGGAGACTATATCCAACCAAAATACAAGGTCTTGATTTCGGATCCAGTTTTTTTCTTCTTGAATCGGGTATATGTGCATATGCTTTGCAACCAAAAATTCGAATATGTGCTACAGTAGGCTTCACTCCTGACCAAATCTCCTCTGGAGTCTTCTCGACACATGAAGTCGGGGATCGATTGAGTAGGTACTGTAGTATACGCAGCCTCAGCCCAAAAACTATTCGGAAGACCTCATTCGCTTAGAAGACATCGAGTTCCAGTGGAATTAAAATAATCATAAAATATCTGATAACAATACTCTCCACCATTGTCCGTTCTCAAAATCTGAATTTTTTGACCGGTGTGATTTTCCACAAAATATTTAAACTCGACGAAACGGTCAAAATCTTGATCTTTTGTTTCAAGGAAATAACAAAATGTCTTTCATGACTGGAATCGTCTAAGAATATTAGCATGTATTTCGAACCTGCCAGAGAACAATCAACGGGACCCATAACATCAGAATGAATTATTTGGAGCAACCTGGATGTCTTGGTAGTACTTTCACAGAAAGGTATTCGATGACTCTTACTAGTAGCACAGATTTCACATACAAATCCTGTCGGAATTTTCTCATGAAATTTTATGCCGTGTACTAATCCATTTTTGAAAAATTTACGTGACCCATACGTTTGTGCCACAATAAAGCTTTTTCTGGAATAACAGAACGTGTCAGCATTGCATTTTCAGAGGGTCTACCAATTTTCAAAAGATAATTTTGCAAAGTGGCGGTTGCAATGATTCTTTCTTGATCATTTATGACCTGAGCTCCTTCTGAATTAAAGTTGACTTTATTTCCCTTTTGAACGATCTGGCTCACAGAAAGAATATTGACTTTTAAATCAAGGACATAGTACACATTTTGGAAGTTCACATTATAACCAGATTGATCTGAAACCTTTACATGTAACTGGATATCACCAACACAATTTGTTTCCATCTGCTGATCATTGGCAGTCGTGAGTTAATTTCGACGATGTCTGCTCACCGACGAAGTTCGTATTATCCACAGTCAAGTGAGCGGAACATCCAGAATCGAGAAACCAATCATTTCCAGATGATTTGAGATGAGCTGACAAAGCTGTGAAAATCGTAAATTCTGATTTGTCACTCTTTTGCAAAAAAACCTGTTTCTTGGAACTGTTCGCATCACAGTTTTTGGCCAAATGTCCTGCGTATTTGTTGCATTTGAAGCAACGTGGTTCTTTTGGAACTATTTCTGGTACATGAAGAACTGTTTACGGTCATGATTTCGATTGATGCCTGAACTAATTTTGTTTCCATAGCGAAACATTGCGGAACGTTTTTCGGACTTTCTAACAGAAATATCTTGCAATAGTTCCGTTTTTATTGCATCAGTGGTAACTTTAATGCCAGAACTTTCGATTCCCATTATCATGGGTTTGTACTAATCTGGAAGACCGGCTTAAAGGATGGCATCAACTCACTCGTCGAAAACTTTCATATCGATGCAATTGAGCTTATAAGCAATTTGAATGAACTTATTCACATACATATTCTTCGACAGGGCAGTCTTCAAGACGAGTACTAATCAAAGTTATTAACAAACCAACTTTTCTCGGTGTCCTCAGGTGCTTTTCCAAGATTTTTCCAATCTTCTTGGGCGATTTTCGTCTCTTGAACATGAATATACAGCACAGGATCAATCAGCAAGATTATTTTAGAACGAGCTTTGAGGTCCTTTTTCTTATCATCTGAGTCACCAGAGACACTTTCCCATAAATCCTGATTTTCGAGATAGGCTCTAAATCCATCCTTCCACCAGTTGTAATTTTCCCTCCCTTTCAGTTTCTCGATTGGAGGCAACTGATATGACATGTTCACTATTGAGGGCCTTACTCCTGAGGATTTTTGTATTTCAAGCACTTGAATCTGGGCCCATAACATGTTGAGATTATTGGATCTCTAGTGAGAAGCAAGGAATCAAATGATACAAATACAGACAGAGCAATACTTATACTTGCAAAAACTCATCTGACATAATAATTAGTATACATTGACAGACAACTAACTATGACTATACAACATGTTACAAATTACTTCACAACAAATTGTCCCCAGAGATAGAACTTTCTTTCAATAAACTCTCAAAAACCCACTGTACTCATGTCTCTCCATCGAAAATATGACCTGAAAATGTTACATCAATGGAAAATCCGAAGGTACATTCAATTTGGGTTTTCCATATAAAAATTCAAAACATATCGATTAACGTTTTTCTACTGCGGGTGTTCCTTTTTGTATTTGTACGAAGGTATCGGGCGACCCTTCAATTACATGTGCTCGTCCTCAAATGGAATATCAATACTATAATATCAAGTGATATTATGAATTATTAATTACGCATATGACCATTTAGACAAGTCAAATTGATGACAATCATCCAGATTCAATTCAATGTTCGATTGACGTCTTTTATATACAGTTCGGAATGATTAATGCATTTAATCGAATTGGATTATATCAGTAATATATCAGAAATCAATTCCATGGACCACACAACTATAGATATTATAGTCGATAGTGATTGCTGTAATGGTTATGGGCATTAAATCCATTGTCGCATTCAGTTTCATATTACGAAGCCGGCATCGAATACTTGGATAAACCTACACATTCCTTCTAGATTATTCCATGATGAAATGTTCGACGTCAAAATAAAAAAAAAATAGAATTCTGCCGGCTATTCTCAAAATTTCCATGTCTCTTATTGTACTATACTTTTCCACATATTGGGTCAACTGTTCTCAGTTGATCCTACTTTCATAAAGAATGAGAGAAAAATATTAGGTATACATACAGCGTGAGTCACAAACAAGTAACCTCTCTTCAGACTGTTCTATAAAGGAAAATGCGGTTTTTTGATAAATGGAATAACATCGTTTCGCAGATTACCATTAAATATATACAGGGTTGGGCAAAATGCGAGGAATACCCAATTCATGCATTATTTATTGACGTTTGGGGATTTCCGTCATAATAATAATAATATATCGTCTTTATTATTTTCAAAAAAATGGGTTCAGTGACATTTGAGCAATAAATTAATATGAGAAATAATGGGCGGAGTTCAAATTTGATGGTGAAATACCACAAAACTTGTTCTTCCACTCAACCCTGTAAAAGCTGTGTAACGACTTGTTTTCAATCCAAATTTCAAATTCATTGCATTAAAGAAAAGTGTATTATATAAATATGTTATATGTTATATTTGAGACTCATTCAATGAAAGTTTGTATGATGCTTTTAAATTCCGGATTTTGAGTATCTTCATTCTCTGTGGTAGATGATTGAAAAGATGAAAAATTTGGTAACTGAATGATCGCCCACTTGTCCTCTTCCATTAGCATTGCGATCCACCCTATATAATTGATAACCATTTATTTTCAGTTGATCATCAGTTACCGAGTTTTTCAACCACGTTTCACAAATCAAAAAAAATTATTTTCTATTTTCTTCTGCATCACGAACAAAAGGTCACAGTGATCTCGTGTATAAACAACCAATTTTCAATAGTAACATGATCTAAAAAAATTATTGAAACGAATAGCTGCTAATACACCTTAAAATATAATAGAGAAAAATAATCCTAAGCTAATTTACTGCAATGAAATAGTCAACTGACAAACAAGAAACTTTAATTTTACTAGGTACGACCAAACTGCACTAGTGCTATTTTTTGTTTTCGCCTTTTGAATATTGTTCATGGATCTGTCATATTCATCATATTCATCACGATATGATATCATTCGGATAGTATCGTTTATATATTTTTTCATATAGGTATATATTTTTATTTCAATCCGTTAATGTAGTTTCATGGGTCTTTGATTCACCAGTTCACAATAAAAATTTAAAAAAAAGGAAAGGTAAACATTATTTCGAATGAAATAACCATCACGATCTATGCACACAGTAATTTATGCTACCTCTATTGTGTCAGGATATTTATAAGTTGTAGTAGTATCACAATGTATACTTCTACCTTTGTAGTTTTCTGTTAGTTTTGTCAGAGTTGGATGAGGGTTTAGTAATGTAAATGTGAGATACTTGATTGAGTCAGTCTTGACCTGACTTCAACCAGTCTTTAATGTAATCGGACTCAGTGTCGGACTCAGGAATGGTTATGGAAATTTATTTTTTCTATAACTATATTCCAATACCAACCAACTTTCGTAAGGAATTGTTATTGGATCACCAAATTCAACAGTTAATTTAAAAATTGTTTTTAAATATCCTCATACATAATAATGGGAAAAAATTAAATATTTTCTATTTTCTGCAAATATATAAAGAAACCAGAGGAAGTTTAGATAAATCCGAGATCTTTTATATAACTTGTTTGTTCGCCAAACTTCATTGAATTAACCAACGTTATTTTGTCTCTCTGCCTAAGTACGAACTCTCGATCTACGATGTTTGTAATTTCACTCGAATCAACAACAGCAGTCTGTCATTTTCAGTTCAGCGCCGAGCGCTATGTTTACTGAGAAATGTATTTCGACGTATTTTCGTTAAACAATCTTTCAAATGACATCATAGCTGGAATCAAATATGATCTGTACTCCTTAGATTGTGTTCTCGTGTGAGGAAAGTTCGTTCGACACCAATATTATTCACTTGAATTTGAACATCTGAATACCATATATTCATTCAATACGAGTTGTTTTGTAATTAGCTTCGAATAACAGTCTGCCGGTTACCAGACATATCATAATCAGAGTCTATAACGTACAACCGGACATCTTAAACCGGATTATGGGATATATTACGCAACGAGCGTGTAATAATGTTCTCATGAGAATTAGGTTTGCGAAGTGAGCCGTAGGAGAGCGTCGTAAATAATTCGAGTGAGTGATAGTATTACACGCAAGTGAAAAAAAAAGTTGGATTCGACGATAACAAGCGCTCGCAACGCCTCCAAACTATTAGTGGCGATACGGAGCATGTTGTTCTGCATCTTGTCAAGTCTCTGGAATTGAGTCTTGAACACCGGGTAGTCTTATATCAATGTTGGCTGTACCAAAGTTCTGAAGATCAGCTTGTAAATTTGGCTTATTGCCGTGGCAGTCTGCTGGTGGATCGACAGACTCATAGCCAGACTTGTAGCGAAGTGGTCAAGGTGTTTTCATCCAGGAGATTCTTAATATCAATATTTAACAAATATGTTGGGTTCTTGGTTGAACGCCTGTCCAGCTGTACTCCTAGATATTTTACAGGGCTCGACTCCATTATGAATGCGTTCCGAAGGATTCGAGTAGAATAATATTTCTACTCACAATATACAATGTCTTATATCGTGTTTGGATCAATTGGGAATTACTAGTGGTATTCATATTCGCTTGAATGTAACACGTTCTATAGTGAAACCAATATTTATATAGAAGTCCCTGGTAAAATTCTATGGTATTAATTTTCTGATAAATACCTGCCAATAAAATTAATTTTCTTTGATATTTTGAGAAAGTCTAGAATTTTATATTCAATCATTCAATATTTATTTGGTATGTGTGCTGTATTATCTTATTTTACTTATATCGACGCCTGCACCATATTTTGAAACTATCACTCATAGTCCCTTGATCATGCGTAAGTGCCTCTCAAAAGCTTCGTTTTATGTTTCGTGTTAGAGCTATTTCACTTTCTGTCAACTGATTATGATTCATAAGAAATATATCCGGTCTGTTCTCTCAAACTGTTTCCATGTATAAAGTGCTGAACCTAAACCCAAACTGAAGCTATATTAGATTCTGTCCAGGAGAAACATTCGTCTCGTCCGTGATGCTTCGCTTACAAGCTCGCTCACCTTTCTGGAATACCGCAGAAAGGTTGACGATATGTCTCTGCTTTATAGATATTTCATAAATTATGCTCTTCTAAAATATCATCTATAAGAACTCAGTACCTCGGGAGGTGTTCCTTGAAATACTATACAGCCTGTAGAAATTCAAGCAAAACGCAAATACCCACCTACTTCGTACTTGTCCACGTTTCTCATGATGTTCTCTGAGCATTACAGTACTTTTTTTTTTCGTGGGAACCAGAACAAAAAAAACTGGCCAAAGTATTGGATCTTGAATTTGACAAAGTTTTATCGGATGGCATACACTGAGTGATAGATAGTGAGGAAGAGAAGAGGCTTCAACGATTAATGTGTATCTTCTCAAAACTGTCGATACTGAGCTAGAGAGAATCCTTACTGGGTTATTATTAGTGAAGGCCAATATTCAAATAAAGTTAAGTTATTGTGTGGAATTTCAGGAGACCGAATGATTGGACCGTTTTTCTTCTATAACACGTTATATGCTGAACATTCAGTAAACTTTTTCAATACGGAATTATGGAATGCACTTCTCAATGTGTGACAGGAGATGTTTCTCCAGCTAGATGGATCATCAAAATTGTTCGTCAGTCATTTTTCAATGCGCTGGATATGAAGAAATAGCCCTTTGAAGTCTAGACTTCTGTAGGATCAGCAAGCCTCTTTTTGCTTTCATACGTTTCCATCTAGACCACCGTTTTCTACGATATAGCTTTCTAAGTGTCACTTTTTGAGGCCTGTTGATGAATGCTATGAAAGTGTCACTTACCTACTTATATATATATATATATATATATATATATATATATATATATATATATATATATATACCATGGAAATAAAAGGTACTTGTGACCAAGGAAAAAAACGTATTTAGTACAGTACTTATTCAGTAGTACAAAATCAATAGAACTTAGTTGATTGACACGGTTGTTCTAAGTATTCAGACCATAAACTTGCAGGACTCTTCAAGCATTCATATTTTATCGAAATAGTAGGCTAGACTAATTATTTTACTCACACTTATTATACCTTTCCTCTAGACATACGAATCTCTGGTAGTTTTCCTCCATAGTTTCTCTCATGAAATCTCACGAAAATAACACATTAAAAATTTTGATAGTAGCTTTAGTAACTCTAAGGCTTATGTTATGCAAACTGCATCTTCGACCTGAAAAATACACTTCTCCTTGGGACATGATTAATTATTTTGACACTGACAACCAAAATATGCCATTTTTCAATAAGAAAAAACGTCACTTTAAAGCAAAAATTACGCTCGTAGTGTTGCTCCACTCGCTAACGCTAGTTTCGCAATATTCCCCACTCACAAAATAAAATGCCAAGTACTTTTAACACTTCCATCATAAATAACTGTTTCATACTGGCATGAACCACACATCCATACTCCATACTAATAATATAAATGCGAAAGTAACTCTGTCTGATACATACCTTTTCATACTTAGATTTAGATGATTTTTTTTATGGAGATAGTTTTAGACCCTGAAAAGGAAATAGTTTTTGTCATTAAGTATGTTATAATTGAAAAAACTTATAAAGAAATAGTTATTTATGATACAAGTGTTAAAAGTGGCATTTTATTTTGTGAGTGGGGAATATTGCGAAACGAGCGTTAGCGAGTGGAGCAACCCCACGAGCAAAATAAAATCACTTTTAACAAATGTATCATACAAAATTTTTTGTTCAACAGTTACTGCTAGTAAGAAAAAAACAAAAAAAAATAAGATCCATAAGGATTCGAACACACGATCTTTGGATTACAAGTCAGATGCTCTACGGATCTAGCTACATGGACTTTATAATTGACAACCATATTTTGTATTTCAAATCTAAATTGCAAGCATGACAGGCAGGTAAAAAACAACTGCCTAATAATTGTTGTTTATTAGTTACCACAAATTAATAAACGATCCTAGCTTCTTTGTGTTCGTAGCTATTACTGTTGCAAATATAAATATAATGGAAGTTGGAATGGATGATTCAGATGATTTTCTTCCACCAGAAATTCAAGAAGCTGCAAACAGAGCAACTTTAGATCTGTTGCCTGAAAAATCACGGCAACAATATGATATTGCTTATAATGGATTCATCGAATGGAGTCAACTGAAGAAAGTTGAAGGCAAGTTCAGCGAAAGCGTACTTTTAGTTTATTTCGAAGAAAAATCGAAGTTATGGAAATCATCAACACTGTGGTCTAAATTCTCTATGATAAAAGCTGAACTGAAAATCAAGGAAAACGTGGATATAAGTAAATACCATAAATTAGTCGCATTTTTGAAACGAAAAAGTGTCGGATACCGTCCGAAAAAATCGAAAATTCTGACAAGGGAACAAATTGACAGATTTTTAAATGAAGCTCCCGATACCAAATATCTTATGATTAAAGTGGCAACCATTTTTGGATTATTTGGAGCGTGCCGTCGTGAAGAACTCTGCAAATTGAGCGTAGATGACATTGAAGAAACTATACAGTCATTACTAATTCATATTTCGGATACCAAAACCAACATTCAAAGAAGTTTTTGCATCGTTGGACACTACGTGAATTATTACCGTGAATATGCTGTATTACGCCCAACTTCTGTTACTCACCGTCGATTTTTCCTGAATTACTCTAACTACAAATGCACTATTCAACCAGTTGGAATAAATACTTTTGGGAAGATGCCTTCCACTATTGCTGAATTTCTGAAATTACCAGATCCGCAGCAGTTTACCGGCCATTGCTTTCGAAGATCTTCAGCATCTCTGTTAGCGAATTCAGGAGCAAATTTGACTACAATAAAACGACATGGCGAGTGGAAGTCCTCAACTGTAGCTGAGGGTTATATCGAGGATTCCATTGAAAATAAAAATAAAATAGCTGATAAAATGTTTCCTGGTATAAGTTCTAGTTCTCTCCCAGCATTATTTGATCATCCCACTTCAATAATAGCACCATCATTGATTGGCGATGAAGCTTCTGCAGTTACTTCGTCAGTTAATATCACAAATTGTACAAATTGCCAAATACATATTTATAAGTAATTTTGATTCTGATTGTTATAATAGTATTAATATCTGATTAAAGTGTTTCTATTAGAGAGATCTATATTACTGAGTATCCATCATCTCATCTGTCATTTTACTTTTAACACTAGTGTTAAAAGTACTTTTAACACTAGTGTTAAAAGTGATTTTGTGAAAACGTCAGTTTTTAGTTCATGTGTCAATGAATTAAAAACGTCATTTTTAATGTCAGTTGTACAAAAAACATTTTATAAAGACGCTTTTATTCAAATGCCGCAAATGCACTTAAAAGTAAAAATTAATTCCTGAAATTTACACAGTTCTTCTCGAATAATCACGGAAGATACAATTTTTCTTTTTAAATAAAGCTCTTATTCAACAAAAACATTTCTCCGAATTAAACTGTAAAATTTCCAAAACTGTGGAAGTTATGAGTGAACAATAGATGTAATTTTTCATTTTCAACACCCTGTATCTGTGCAACCCACCGCAACTCAAGGGTCTGACGACTGAACTCGTGATGAGTATCACATGATCTACTAACGATAAAAAATTCAGCGTGCATACTATGACGTATTCCAAAGTGACAGAAAGCTTGCCATGCAAAATTTTTGGACGGTTGTGAACGTTAAGTTAAATTTTTTTTGGGATTTTTTTGTTTGGTACAAATGTTTCAATACGTTTCTGAGATTTCGGGAACTTAACTGATTTTTTTTTGGTTTTGATGATTTTGGAGAGAAAAGATGTCATTGTTTGATGAATAAAAAATAAAAGTAAGTTTTCGAATTTGACTTTCGTAATGACGCGCTGATGGTGCCTCATAAAAAGCATTTTATTATTATTTAATTTTATGCTTTCAAGTTGGTACGCATTCATCTATATGGGTTTTTTGATAAAGCATGATTATAACCAGGCCTGTTTGCTGTAAGTATATATTTACTCATCCGCCATCCTGGAGCCGCCATCTTCAATTTATGATTATAACAAAACATTCATGAACGTCGAGCAAATCTGCAAATACTCCCACACTCCATTTTGAAGATAATCAAGATTAAAAACTCGTTCGCCATCTAGGATTTATGAATTTTGACCAAAAATTCATGATCTTCGACCTCGAAAACCGCCACATTCCAACACAACAGGTCAAGTAAAATGGAAGCTTGTAATAACAAAAGTGCCTTACAAATTTTCCCATTTAGCCCCTTCAAGGAAGGAACTACGAAAAACGCTGAAATTTGTATTATTTATGTTTAATGAAGAACCTAAAATATAAGTTTCATGATCATAGCTTCAAAACTCCCATATAAACTTTCAACTTTCAACCATTAGGGATCATTTCTGGAATAAAAAGTACCTAGTATGGAGATCAATGAAAGCTCAGAAAAAAAATCAGGCTATTAAAAGTACTAATCCTCGCAGACGAAGTCGCGGGCGAAAGCTAGTCTCATATAAATAACTCATTTCATTCCGTCCTGAAATCTTTTGTCATCCAGCAGATTAGTGAACACGAATTTATAAAAATATCCTTTGATGAACTTTCATCGTAAATCCCTTCTATCATTCTGCATCTTATGGAAATCTCAAATGAATCTTGGATCATGAACAAATCTAATTGAGTACGCGAGTAGACTAAACAATCGGATAAAACCTCTTTCAATGTTTGAAAAATTGTCGACAACGTCTTCCGATGATCTTATCGTGGATCTGCTGTCAATTGGAAACCCATGTAAGTGGAATGATCGAGACACAGATTTGTCTGACGTCTCGAATACGTGGAGGATTACTGTATGGTTATACATGCATTATTGATTGCACAGGATCGGGAAATGCAACATCGGTTTAATGCAGTTTTGGAATTAACAGAGCAATACATTCAATTTGGATAATTCGTATGATGCCTGTTCAGTTTTCCGACGTCTGAATAGCTTCACAAAAAAATTTGGAGAAAGAGAGTCAGCAGGTTCAAGCAAAAATAAATTATATTAGTGGTGATTCTGTAAGCTTTATGTTAATTTTTAGCCATTTAACATATTTTATTACACGTTTATACAATTTTTACAACAATAGAATAAACAGGTACAATGAAAAAAAATGTACGTTATATCAATAAATGCCATTTATTACCTTTCCGATCATTGGCAAAATAAATTTTTCAAAGTGGCAATGAATAAACATTCACTGTCGTTCGGAGGTATTCATTGATACGATTAATTTAAGTTTATTGAGATCAAAGATGATCGTTTTTTACATTTATGAACAGGTTTCGTTGCTGCTATGGAAGAGTTCATTGAGTTGAGGAAAGGGGTACACTGAAACTTCAAATTGTTCATAATATTAACGAACATAATTCATGGTCCCAAAGCACTGATATATGAATTATTAAAAAATATTGTACATAATAATAATAATAATATACTAATAATACTCCCTCATAAACACTCGTAGAGTGGACCCAAAGGCATAGCCTTTACGGGTAGAGGACGGATATTATTATTATTTGCCGTGGCGCTCCGGGGCGACTTACTGATTTTTGGTGGCGTATTCGCTTTTCAGGAAAACCCGGAAAACCTACAGCACCACCTCGGGTGGCCGGCGTGCACTCCAAGCTAGCACTAGACGAGATTGGCATCTAGACAACACACAATACACTTGCTTTCAATAATGACTGTGGTCGTCTATCGATACCGATATTGAGTACTTGAGAAAAAGTCCCTCGTTCATACATCGAGCTCGAACCGACTACCGCTATACTGAAGTTCTGAACGGCCTGCGTCTTAGACCGCCAGACCACCGACCACCGTTATATTAATAATAATAATAATAATAATAATAATGCGGGGATTTGGCGCAGTGGGTAGTGCTGCGGCTCGTGATCGAAAGGTCGCGGGCTCGATCCCCAGACAGAGCAAGGTTTTTTCAGTTTCAGATGTCAAAATCTGAGTGATTGAATCTTGTTGCTGGCTGGGGATGATCCTCCACGATTCACTGTTGCGTTAATAATTAACAGTGCTGCTCCTAAGGTGGCGTATGGAGTTAGTAACAAGGCCTATCCAGAACACGTGGCTAATGACCATAGCAGTCGATGCCAACACACACAAAAAATATATATATATATATCAATAAATGCCGTTTATTACCTTTCCGTTCATTGAAACAAAACATTTTTCACCGTGACAAATGATTGAACATTCACTGACGTTCATATGTATTCATTGATACAATGAATTCAAGTTTATTGAGATCAAAGATGATCGGTTTTTTATATTTATGAACAGGATTCGTTGCTGCTATAAAAAAGTTCAGTTCAGAAGAAAGGGGCACACTGAAACAATTTGAAATTGTTCATCATATCTACGAACATAATTCATGATCTCAGGGCACTAAATTTTTATTGTTACAATGAATTTAATTTCATCGAGATCAATGATGATATATTTCCAGAAATATGAACAGGTTTCGTTGCGGCTATGAAAAAGGTCATTGAAATTAAGAAAAAATTACATTGAAACAATGTGTACTATTTCATGAAGAAAATTCAGTACATCATATCAATAAATGCTGTTTCATTACCTTTTCGTCCACTGGCACAATACATTTTTCATCGTGACAACGATTAAAAATGCACTGACGTACGTAGTTATTCATTGATACAATGCATTCAGGTTTATGGAGATCGAATATGAACGTTTCTTACATTTATGAACAAGTTCCGTTTCTGCTATGGAAAAGTTCATTGAGGAAGGAAAGTTTAATACGAAACAATATGGTAGATTATATTAATGAATACCTCTTCGTTTTTTTGACACAATACATTTCTCGTCGAGTCAGTGAATCACCATTCACTGGAATATATATTTTTTCTTATTGTTACAATGAATTCAAGTTTATCGAGATCAGTGATGATCTGTTTTCTTATTTTCAGACCTATGAACAGGTTTCGTTGCGGCTATGAAAAAATGTGGTACATTTTTCTTCGTGACAATGATTAAACATTCACTGACGTATGTAGGTATTCATTTATGAAATGAATTCAAGTTCATTGAGATCAAAGATGATCGATTTCCACATTTATGAACAGGTTTCTTTGCTGCTATGGAGAAGTTCATTAAAGTGAGGAAAGCGGTGCACTGAAACAACTTGAAATTGTTTTTGATATCAATAAACATTCATGGTCCCAGAGAACTGCCGTAAAAAATATGATTCATTATATAAATAAATACCTCTTTGTTTTATTGGCATAATACATTTTTCGTCGAGTCAATGAAGCGATAATTTATTTCACTGGGACAATAATTTTACTTTTAATCCTTGCTTCAAAAATATTCAGTTATTAGATATCCAAATTGGTCTCACTTCTTATAGAATTTTCTTGAGAAGAGAGGCACGCTGTACAGAAACCCTTTCATTTTCCCATGATACCTAATTGCCAATAATTATATATAAATATCTTGTGACTGACATCTATTATTATTTACATATTAATAGAAGCAATGAAACTTTTTCACAATTCCAGTAATTGGACTTCCACTTATTCCTCACCATTTAAGGATGTTGTTGACATCACCAATTATTTAACAGCATGAAGACATTTTAATAGTTAAACGGCGGCGAACCTGGAGATAACACTTTATTTTCTTATTAAATTCACCTGCCGGTGTCGTTTCATCCGACTTTTTTCATCATTACTGATTATTATGTGGGAGATAGGCCAGTTATGGCATTTTATATGTTCAGCTTTGGCTTATCGCCGTTCAATCTTCGATAGTCGATTTGGAGCTGATCTCGTGGCTTTTTACAGACCTATTTGCGTTTATCTCGGTTTTTGATGGTTCAGGATGTCGATGGAATTCAGTAGATATGTTAATAAAATATTGGACAGGATGATACGGTTCTGAGAAAATGTTGCATCATTTATCAAATTCTCACAGTGCCTTTATGAAATGAGTTAGTTTGTCGGTGAGACCCAGTTTTGTTGTTTCCTTCATTTCCAACTTTTTGCAAAAACTCTGCTAACCGAAAAGACTGACTGAATACTGATCTTTTAGTTAATTTTTTGAGTTCTGGTTCCCAAGAAATGGAAAATCCTGTTTTTTTCGGAGAGCCAAGGGAAACTAGGTATAGTCGGATTCATATTGAGATGGCAGCCAGATAGGGCAATGGTGATGCCCGAGCATGAACCGTACGCAGGTAGTACGCTATACCGTTGTGGTAATTCATTTTATCATGATTAAAGCATATTTTCAATTAACATATGTGATTACATTAATGTTCATGTTTGCCTCAAGGAACACCTGCCGAAGCAGTGAGTTCCGAAGCCTTGTCAAGACAAGTAAAATGCAAGCAAACACAATTCAAACTTAAAACAGATTTTTTACAGATGTTTCGACACCCTGTATTTCGAAAACGAAGCAAGTTGGGACATATCCCTGAGTCACTCTGTATATAAGACATAAGCGAGCAGGTCATCAGTTGATTGGCGCAGTTCCGTCAGATCCAATATAGCTTTGTTGTTGTAAAGATCCAGCAAACACCTGAGGGTTCTTTGACGGAAAATAATCTCAGGCATAACTATCAGTAGAAATGATGTTCGGATGTTGGCAAATATATTGGCTTTCTACTAAGCATTCGTTGCTACTGTTCCATTTTCCTTCGTTAGGGAAGGATATGAGCTGGAAGTGAAATTTCTTCCCATGACTTTGACAAATGACCAAAAAGAGCGAGACCCGTTGATCGTATCTTGGCATTGTAAGCCTCTTCCTAGAATTCGATTGTATCGTCACAGATTTTTCTTGACCTGAGTTTTCAACCATCGACATTATGCTGCCTGCTCGATGGCGACATCTCTGGAGCAGTTTTTGTTACACCAGCATTCATTACATGATATTCTTCTTGACGGTTTAGGTATGTTTGGATCTCCAGCATACTGTTACGATTATTCGTTATTCGAGAGGAATGGGTGTCCAGCAACAACTGTCAACAGAGTTGTATATCATTTGTAATACAACTAGTTGGAAGTTTCTTTCTATCATTACGTTCTATCAATTATTATCTTTTGTCATATTCAATTGTGATTATTTATTGTGTTTCATGTCAACTATGTATTGTTCAAATACATAGTATACAATGTGGCTTTCAATAGTCCCCCCTCCCCTGTTAACTTTTGAACGGTTCGACGTAGAAACATGAAGAAAAACCGGTTTCGAGGGTTTCACCAATTCTACTTTTTGAAATAAAAAAAATGGTGATTGCCAGGGGGGCGGTGGGACACATCAACTCGAAATGTTTAAATGGCTTGGGGGGTCAAGCGGCACATCGTCGAAAATGAAATTCCATTCTCTTTACAACCATCTAAATATTTTTTAATTTTGTTAATACTTTTTTTACAATTCAAATTCGAAATGTCACATAAATGAGGATCTGAATACTGCTCATACCTAGATAAATTTGAACGGTTTGATGTGGAACAATGAAACCAGAAATTTTCTGAAGGGTATTACCGATACTACGTTTTGAAAGAAAAAACATTGCAATTACTCACATTGCACATTAACTTAAAAATTTTGAAAGGCATAAAAATCGAAATTGGGAAAAAAATTATAAACAAAATTCAAAAATGTTTAGATGGTTGTAAAGATAACTGAATTCTCTTTCCAACGATATGCCACTTGACCCTCCATGATATTTAAAAATTTTGAGTTGATGCCCCCCTTCCTGCGCCCCCTATTGAGCAATCACCATATTTTTTATTCCAAAGAGTAGTATTGAAGAAACTTCAAATGCTTTTTTATTCATGTTTGTTCGTCTTACCGATCAAAAGTCGGCCGGCCAAAAGTTTAGTGTTCACTATAGTAGATATTACATTTTCTATATTATTATCTGCAAAAATTGAAATGAGTTATATAAGAATAATTAATGTCAATTATTTCACTATGATACAGATGGAGTGGAGGAGCGCTAGACTTTTATCTCGAAAATCGGTCGATACTACGTCGATATTGATTGATTAATTGACTCTTTGTTTCAAAAATGTATCAAAACGACAAAAAAAATTAACTTCGAGATTTTTTTTTCTATTTCTGTCTGAAATAAAATAAAATATATTTCAAAAATGTAAGTACCTACCCCATCAATGGGTCTTTCGAAATAGACTGATAATGAGTTTTATCGTATCACTGAATATAAAGCTTCCTCCAAGTTGAATCTTCATTACAAATTATTAACATCATAACAACACATAATACTTTAGTTACTTTATAATAGCCTAGATACCAAATGGCACGCTAAAATGATAATAGCGCGACAGTTACCAAAGTCGTTGATTTTATTTTCACGTCATCGTTGTCAATGATACAATAAAGCTTTGAAAGTAACTTGATTATTATGAAATTTGTACAAATTTCGGAAGTTGCACAGGCGACATCCTCGATTATTACAAATCGCATAATAATCTCGTTACATCAATAGCTTAATGATGAAAAAAAATCTCAGTAGCGAATTAAATTGAGAAGAAAACATTTCGCTTTTCAATGGTAATTTATTGAAAAATACGATACCTACATATTAAAAATAATCATAATTGTATTCCCAACTTCTTTTTCTTTTTCATCATCATAACTGTATATGGTTATTAACGATGGGCAATTATTGCAAGTATTGCCATTGCATTCAAAACAAGCTTGCGTACAGAATAGCCCTGTTTTTATGTATCTACAGTTTACGATACAGCCAGATTCAGATCTGCAGGATGTTATTTTCAATATTTCCTCCGGATCAAGTGGCTGCTCCATGTAGTTGGTTGTCAAGAGATTTTCGAAACTCCCACCATCATTCAATTAGTAAATAATTATCTAGCTATGATTGGATTTGTAAGTAGACTTTGCTGTGTATCATACATTGGCCACTTGCGAACGAGCATCTTCACAAGCTCAATCTGTTGTATGCCTTTGTTTTGCCTTACCATCCAGCTATCTTTCCGGTTCAAAACTCGCAATCCATTTTCCAAGTACTTGCTGGCAACCAAGCTGGCATCTGATTGAGCTATAATTTGGCACACGTATTAAGACTTGATGATAATACAATAATTTCAGCAAATTTTACGCCCTGCCTTTCCGGAAAGTAGAAAGAGCACGTGGTAAGAATTCCGACGGTATAGCGATACCTTTAATTCAAATGGTCAATGTTGAAGTATCATCGGAACTGAACCAATATGTGAAAATAAATACAAAATATAAAACTATAAATATACAATACAATTAAAATAAATTCACAGGCCCTACAGCCTGCTCGGATTCTAAATTATCTTTACTTAAAAGTATCTGTAACTTATACGAAAGCATAGTAGACGGCAGGTTCTCCAGATCTGAAAGGTCTTCCCGACAATAAAACAGTATATACGGCGTTTCAGGGAGTTTCAAGCGACCCAGGTTCTCCGGTGTGGCTTTAGAAACATGCGCGTCATTGAATTTGAACCATTCCGTTTTATCTCTGGCAAGCGTGTAATAGTGGCCGGAATCCACACTTGAGCCGCAATGGAACACAGCCGCATACAGCTCATAGTGACAGTTATCTAGTGTGAGGTGTTCATCTGAAATAACTGACTGCAGGAGCTTGGTGTGCTGGTGTGAAGCTGGGTCATAACGAAAGTGTTTTAGAGTGAGTATCAGTCTAGCTGGTGCTTCCACTATACTGGTGTTCCTCTCGCTGTCTGTTAATCTGCTGCACAGATCACAGTGATATTAGTTATCGCCAGTTAACTTTTCGTGTTGTAAGTAATACTCCATCAAGGATTGTACTGTTTGGTTCTCAGACAGGTTCGGGAAAGAAAGCTGGAGCTCCCTGAAACTATCCACTCGCTCACTCTTGGTCCCGCATTCTCCGCAACGTGAAATGGTCAATGTCTTTCCTCCAAAAGACTGCTGCACCAAGGTTGGTATTACTGCTGCAGCTTCATCTTCGGGGTTGACTTCATTACTATTGAAGTTGATCTCATTTTCATGCAGCATATCCAATAGGTACCCCAGGAACTCTGAACTATCGTGTTGTTGTCCCTGAAGGAAGCCAGGAGGTCTTGAAATATTCAGTATTTCATGTGGTGACAAAGACGACCTTGTGGAGAACTGTAGTAACGCGAAAAGGTCTTTCAGTTTGGAAAACAGCTGAGAAAAATCCTTGTTATATAATAAAACTTCATTTCTGAATGATCTAGTCATAAATAACGCCTGCAGGACGCTATTCATGTAACACGAATTGCCCAGGTTGACCAAACCGACTTTTCCTATGGAAAACTTGCCCATTCCTGAAGTTTCATCAATAAGAAAGTTATAGAGAATAAAATATGTCAAAACTTCATTTAGATTTTTTACCTTCAAAATTATCAATAGTTAGCTAAGAAAATAAAGATTCATTTGTGGAATTTTGTGTCTTAGTAAACTCTTTCAATTGAAAAATAAAGTAATCGGAGCTATCGCCCTAGTTCTTCAAACATATTCCTTCGAGATGTGAAAATATCATTGACGTTACTTGTTATGTGAACTACTATTTTTTTCAACAAAATTTCAATCAAATGAATCAAGCTATATAACTATCAAGCCATTTATCATTGGGAGCCTGATAGTCCACTTTACTTGGAATACTGTGTATAATACATTACCGCAAGTCTTATCGAATCATTGAAAACTTGTTAAATAATTGCTGTTATAATTCGCGGAACTCGCCGTCAAATAACACACTCGTACTCGCATAAATCATCATAATACCACCTATCATTACAATTAATACTTTTTCCTTTCAGGTAGTGAACTCTCGCGGCGTCATAGGCAGCCTCGACGAGCAGCAGGAAGAGTGCGCAGCCTGCCTCAAGGGCACTTGCAGGAGCATAAATGGAATCTACACCAGGCCCGACCTGCCACCCAGCTACTCTCTAGTCGCGCAAATTCCAGCGGGAGCCTGCAGGGTGCTGGTGCAACAACTGAAACATAGTAGGAATTTCCTAGGTAAGTATCTTCAAACGAGCATTAATTGTATGTATTTTCGATATCGTAAACGGGTTTAACAATTTGGATCAAATTTTGTATGTATCTCAGGTTTTGCTTATAAGATACATCTATATGATAGACGAAACTGCCGAATTCAACCATTTGCCGAAATAAATGCTCAGTTCGCGAAATGATCCAAATGATTAATTGTAGAAAATCAACATGGTTTTCGTAAGGCACATTCCACAATCACAGCTATTCACAGCTTCTATGGAAAAATTCTATATTCCCTGGAGGCAGGCGAAGGAGCGGTTGGAGTGTTCTGCGACCTCAGCCGTGCCTGTGACTGTGTCCAGCATGACATTTTATTAGATAAATTATATAAATACGGAATCCGTGGTAAACTTCACGAATGGTTCTCTTCCTACCTCGATGGACGATTTCGGAGAATAAAAGTAAATGGTGTCGATAACAATAAGAAAACTAACTATTTTTCTAGTAAACTCCCAATAAGAATTGGAGTCCCGCAGGGCTCAGTGTTAGGGCCTATTTTGTTCACACTGTATATCAATGAATTACCCCTGATCCTTCCGAATGCTTTCACTTGTTTGTATGCAGATGATTCTACTCTATTATTCACAGGTAAATCTGAGAAAGAAATTCAAAACAAAATAGAAACTAGTGTTCAAATACTCTCTAAGTGGTCATATGATAACTCCCTGTTTTTAAACACTACTAAAACCAATTATATAACGTTTCACACCAGGCAGAACAAAAACATCCCTACAGTAGAAATAATAATAGATGATCACACTATCGAAAATGTTGAATGCTCCAAGTTCTTAGGTATTAGACTTGATCAACATCTATCTTTCAAATCACATTGTGAATCTTTAGCCAATACTCTGAGTACCAAGTGTTTTCAACTGAGATCTCTCAAATCAATTCTAGACATATGCGGGCTCCTACTTTTCTACTTCGGGGAAATTCAGTCTAGAATGTCATATGGAATCACCATCTGGGGAAACTCACCTGGGGTTCATCCAAATGGTACCTCATGCCGCGAATTATTCAAACACTATGGGATTCTTCCTCTATGTGGACTATATATACTGGAACTTTTATCATATATACATAATCGTCGCGAAATGTTCGTTAAGAATAATTCAATTCATGATCACCATACAAGATTAAAAAACAGTTTTCACTCACCTAACGTTCGCCTAACAATGTCCCAAAAATCATCCGACATATTGGGACTCAAATTATACAATGCCCTTCCCCATGACTTAATATTATTGGATAGCCTACATAAATTCAAGAAGAGAACAAAATTACTTCTCCTTGACCTCTGTCCCTATAATATAAATGAGTTTTATGACAATTTTCGATAAACGCGAACTTGTTTTGTAAATCTTTTATGTTGTACGTGTATTGTACATATTTGTTATACCTGACTTGTCTGATAGCTTCAAATAAAATTGAATTGAATTGAACTGAATCAATTGCCGGAAATAGGCTCAATCAATCAATCTGTTCAAATAATCCAGTAAAGACAGACAAACAGCCGTCACATTTTATGCTTGCGCTAGCCCGCCACTGCAAGTTCAGGCAATGCCCAAAATTAGATTTGTCATAACTTTGCTAAAAATTATAGTAGAAGGAAAAGAAAAAGTGCATATCGTTCCTGAAGGCTTCTACTTCCTCATACAAATATATCATGTGAGTATCTGACTACTTAAAATGTGTTTTGTCCCACTTCACATAACCCTTCTATACGATATTTACGGAGGATCCGAAAGTCATGGATATTTTAGTTGATATGAAATATACTGAAGCAGGAATCAGTACCCTCTTTGGACCATATGCAACGATTTAAGCCTAGTGAGACAAGTCTCACTTCTACATGCCAAAGAAAAAACTGGGTTTTACTCCTGCCTCAGTTTTCAACTCACTCATAATCCCGGCAAATTCTATACTAAATGTTAAAAAATAATCGCACATACACATCTTACATAAAAAATGAAGTATGTGATTTCAAGCTTGAAGTTTGCACTTCACAATAGTGTTATTAAATATATATATGCAGGATATGAATAAGCGATTATTTTCGACATTTACAGTGAAGAGAATGCCGATTTTATGGGTGAGGCAGGAGTATAACAAAGTTTTTTTTCGGCATGTATAAGTGGGACCTGTCACACTACGTCTTGTAAATCCTTGCGTGGATCTCGTGTTCTTAGCAGCAATCTGTCTCATTGGAAATGACGGTGATAGAACATCTGCAGTTGAAAATTCACTTTGAGAGAGAGAATTGAATGAATTTAATTCATACAGGGTAGGCGCGCACCTGATACAGGGGCAGACGTGTTGTAGAATATTTCTCCACAACCGTTACAGAATTTGCCAAATCTGAAATCATATTTGATAACAAAATACTAACATTCTATTGTTGTAGTAATAATAACATTAGCCTTGACTGGCATCATAGTGACAAGATGTGAATTAAAATGTAAAAATAATTTTTCGTTTGCTTTCCATTTGATTATATGTGAAATTTCTGATTGTGGAGAAAGCACAGTCTGTTACTCGGTTAGAATGAAAATTCGTTATGCCCGTGTCGAATGTTCATTCTAACCTTGTTACATAATATACTGTTCTTCAATCTCAAGAGAAAGGGAGATAATGTTAATATTTTGTTTTCAAATTTGATTTCAGCAGTGGAATTACAAACACTAAATTCGATCGAGTTTGACTCGTACCGAGTCATAAGGAAAGCACAGTGATTTTCACGATGTATAGTGACAGCTCTCGTATCGAGTGTTCATAATTTCACCCCTGAGTTGGTAAATTCTATAATGAACATGGAGAGAAAGTATTAAATCATTGTCACATTGTATTATGAATTCTAGAATACTCAAATAATAAGAATTCTAGTAGTTAGTCGACATTCTCGTGCAATGAAATTGGCAACAAAAACATGTAAGTAAATCAATACTCGTCCAACCGCTCCATTAGTAATATCATCAATCTCTCCCATCTGAAATGCGAATGACAGTATTTTACATTTTTTTGTCTTTACCGGAACTTCTTTCAGCCCATGCATATTCTCTGCTGAAAGATGTCATTATGTACTACCGGAAACCATTTTAACAACTAAGACCATTAGGAATATGGATGTGATTTTCCGATTTTTGCTTGTCTCCGAGTAGAGTGATCTCTCAGATAAACCGACTTGAGGCAGTGCATAATTTGTAGTCATTAGTACAACGGTACTCAATAAATCATTTCAATACTAATTTCCGACTCCAGTGGCGTATCTAATGTTATGGGCTAATGGGAGAAATGAGTGATAGCTGCAATGAGGAAGAACTTCGCTGAGAATTATTAATCACATAGTTATGCTCAGAACAAAGGTAGGTGTGAACAACTTCACTTCCTCATTAGAAGTTTAGTTTTACTTATATTCCTCATGTGAGAGATGGGTTATTAATCCCCTTCTGGTATCTCTAATGGAAGGAATGATGATATCTGGAAAAAGAAAAAATCGCTGAGAATTATTTCATCACGTAGTTATACTAAGAAAAAACTAGTTATGAACAATATTCTTTCGTCATTTTAAGTTTCAATAATATTTCGTATGTTTGTTATGTTTGATGAGAGAAATGGATGATAATATAATAATAGTAATAATAATTTATTGCAGAAAATAAAATATACACATATATAAAAATTACAATGTTTGTATAATATACCTGAAATACCTTTGAGCTTATTAATAATAATATATAATATATGTTGAAAGAGTGAATTGAAATATCTACATTACATTTCATTGCAATAAACAATAACCCAAAGAAACCATGGACGGTTGTATATGGGGTAGTAAGTACATTTTACAATTTTTCCTAATTGGTGTAACAGTGATCAGGTAAATATTGTTAAAATTCATTAGTAATTAAAAGACAAATAATTATATATATATATATATACTTACATTCTAATGACTCCTATAATAGAAATTTAAAATTTAATAACTTAAAAATACAAGAAATGGAAAAAAGAATTTACATTGAGGGGAACTTCATTCGAGAGAAATAGATTCAATTATTTTGTGTATTTCTTTTCGTTCCGTTTGAAATATGTAGGATTTGAAATATTTTTTAAACATTTCGAGACTGTTTATTTTCAGTAAATAATTTTTGTAAGTTTCATGTAAATTGTTGAAGATTACTGAAGAGAGGTAAGTATAACATTTTTTACCAATTGTTTTATGAATAGTTTTAACTGTGATATAACTACCTACGTTTTGTCTTGTATTGTAGCAGTGCTCTACATTTTTTTGTAGGTGCCTGTTTTTGTAAGTATAGATTAATGTATTGTAATAGTATAACTGTCTGAGATCTAATACGTGACTCTCAGTAAAAATTGAGGCAGATGGGTATAACAAGGGCTTTCTATACATTATTTTCAAGATTCTTTTTTGAAGGACATCTAGTTTTCGCAAGTGTGTGTTTGAACATGCACCCCAGCTCAGTATACAATATTGCAGGCGTAATATAGCTGTAGCATAGCTGTAATGTAGATGGAAAAATCTCAAAAAATGTCAGTAGGTGTAGTGAGTTATGAACAATATATACATAAAACATTTCAAAAATGTATGTGATTAGTAAGTCGGAATTTGATTAAACAGCAACAACCAGTAAGTAAGGACTATATTTGCATGTCACCTCTTTGCTGATAAGAAAACCGAAACAAATTCGTTCGCTCCTCCACAACAAAGGCAATTCCTCACAGTTGTTTCGACTGTAACAATTCGGATTCAGTCTCATCGTAGACAGGATAGGAAGGTGTATCGTCTTTTGAACACATCATATTAAAAATCACGCGGATATAGGAAATGGGAGATATATCTCTGAATGGGGAAGAGCATACGAGTGTCACCTGAAAAACCTAGAAATTACGCAAAAATATTTCCTGAAAATTCTTTTTAATAAAAACAGAACTTTCCCCACGGAGTGTCTTTCCAGTGAAATTCCTATATTTAATCTAAAAAAATTATATTTTTACAAAATTCATTCAACATAAAGATAAAAATAACAAAGTTGCTATTTTCCATGTATATGACACAAGATACAAAAAAACTGCAGAAAATCGACACTTGAAAGTTATGAAATCAATCGGTCAGAGGTCTTACCTTTACTCAGACCCCCGAATATATTTTCAGTTACCACAAAACATAAGGAATATTAATAATAATCAGTTATATAAAAAAAATATCAAGGATTGATTGAGAAGTTTATCTATCGACAATTTGAAAATCTAAATTGAAATCTTTAATGCATATACCAGATAATGAATAATATTGAGAAGTTTAGTCTATGTTATGTTGTTAGACTTAGCTAACAATAATACTTCTCTTCCTTATGTATTTACATATGCCAAATATATTAAAATTTTTGTACCTATATTTATATTTAACCTTTTTAACTTGCAATTATTTTATCATTTTCTGTGTGTGTAGGCGTGTGTGCGTGTATGCTCTGTTGAAACTACAAGATGGATAAACTGAAAACTACCATAACAAGGAAACTTCATGGGAGCTATTGAGTTTATTTGAAATCGAGTAGAGTAAATGTATTATTATACTATATTTTATTGTATCTAATTTTCTATAATTTCGTTGTTATCATATATTGGTGAATAAACTTATTATTATTATTATTATTAATTCTCTCATGAATATTATTCAGGTAGTTATGCTAAGAACAAGCTAGGTGTAAACAATGTTTTAATTCATTTGAAGTTCAATTTCAATAATATTTCTTAGAAGAGAAAATTGTTATAATATTTTCATCAGGTTATCTCTACTAGGCGAAATAAATAATATCTGGTTTGAGGAGCAGTTTGCTGCGATTTATTATTCACGTAGTTACGCTAAGAACAATTTTCTTTCGACATTTCATGTTTAATTTCAACAACATTCCTTATTAATCTTCTGTTTGCGGAAATCGGTGTTTTTTTCAATTTCTGGAGGATATAAATCTCAGGAGATACCTCCTACAAATATTGTAGTACGAGTAAGAATTAAAATAATTCTAATTGTGGTATTAGTACCTATATCCGATGATGTGTACGAAGTTTTGAGAGCTATGATGGTACACAGAATAATCTAGACTGAGATAAAAACTCACGAACTTATAGAAATGAATAAATCGCCCATTTTAAGATAAAAACCAAACAAAATGTGGTGGCTAATAGGATGAGAATATTCAGCAGTGTAGAGGACGTTGTTTGGATATATTGTAATGAAATTCAAGGGTGAAAAAGGTGGAATAGAAAACGATAAAATAAAGCTGAAGAAGTGGAAAGAATTAAGAGTAGAAAACATTGCAAAAGCTTACGCATTTAGGAGGGTTTCAGATTTTTTTTTTAATCTGAGAAGATAGTCAGCTTTTCCTTTATGTTTAATGATTCTTTTCAAATATACAATAAACCTGATTTACAGCTGATTTATTCTCTCCTCTTATTCTGTATTTTATTTCACCAGTATGGCCTTCATTTAGGTATATTGAAGCTTCTGTGGTCAATTTTTTGCATCGAAATGTAAATGAAAACCCAAGCGTTTCACCTATTGCGATTTCAAATCTGCTTTGAATATTTCGCCAAAAGTGTGTAGAATTGAGAGGCTTTGACATATCTTGGGCGTTCCTTTTGGAATAAGAGTTAATGGGAATGTTTTCAATTCATTTTATCATTGGACTGTTCAGCTCACAATGAACAGCACTGGTATGGTGGCAAATTGAAAAAAATTACTATGAATAGGTGAAAAGTCGGATAAAATTGCAAAATATCGAAAAAAGTTATATGAAAAAGTTGCTTAAAATTTCAGTATTGTCAAGCTATTCATAAGATAATAATTTCATATTTTTATACAGCCAGGAAAAGATAAAAAAAATAGCTATTTTCAATGTTTCCTCATTATCTTTTCAAACTTTGTATATGTGTATAAAATTCAATTCTACGCAACTTTTTAAATAAGTTATTTGGATATCTTTCCATTCTACCTTATATACCTTTTGCCATTTCATAGTATTTTTTTTCAATTTGCCGCAATACCAACGACCACGTGACATGTGTCAAAATCGAGTTTTAGGTTATCGGACATGCACAAACTTTTCCCACGAATTTTCTCTAATAATAAACTTTTTTCCCATATGACATATACATATTGGCTGTGTCAAATTATTTTAAATAGATTTTTAATTTTAACGTTTGATTTCTAAAAAAAATTATTTTTCGTTTTCACACATCTGTCTCAAGTTTGAATAGCAACTTTCAGTTTCTGCCATATTTTCATAGGAATATTGAAGACATTGTTATTATGCAACTAAGTTTTCATTATTGAATATTGACAATATTGGTTTTTTAAGAAACTAACAAAACCGTGGAAAGAGTACCTACTAAGCTGTCCTTAAAAAAAATGTGTTTTCCGTTAACCTGCTGTCGTCCCCCTACGAACGGCAGCCCTCAGAAGTCGAAACTTGTGCGAGCTAAGAATCAACGAGGTCTTACCTTTTAACGTGCGATTCCTAGCACGACCCCAGAGAATAGATCTCGAAAGGAGGTCGTCCGTAAATCTCCATCCAAACCATAACTTCGCATCACGTTGCTTGGCTTTGATATCGATAACGTGCTCTACCATTCGAGCTGTTCTCTCGGGTAAAGCGCTAACTCTTCCTTTCGGTAGTTTCAGTAACTTGTCCTACTATTATTAGTTTCTGTTGTGTTTGATGCAAAGTTGATGTATCGTTAAACATCGTTCATTTTTGTTTGTACTTAATTGATGTCAGTCTTATCAATCAAGACATCATTGAACTACTCTACGCATCTTACCGAATTATAAGACTTTTCACACAACAAACTTTTAGCAATTATTTTGAAAAAAATTCAACAACAAAGTGACACCGTCCGAGTAGACCACAGTGTTGATCTGTATACTTCAAAGTATCTCATCTACATTGTTTATATAAAACTGAATTCTATTCCGGTTTATTTTTAGTTCCACCTCTTTCTTTATTTACTTATTATTTCCCGTATCTTGTTGATATTATAACAATCTTTCATTTTCTTGTTAGTGATTCTTCATTTTGCGTTTTTTGACTTTTGGTTGAATAGTTTTTAAAAATTTTTGTGGTATTTTATATAAATATTTTTTTCTAAAGTGATTGTTCATATATCAACAACTGTAAGTTTTGTGTCCTGAATAGAATTTTTCTTTTAATTTTTTTTTTATATTTGCAGTATTTATAAGTAGATAACATAAGAGTTATTAATCAAATGCACCAATACGAAATGAAGTATTGAATGAAATAGCTTCAAAACAGATCAATGCACGTAGGTACCTAAATATTTTTTAATGTTTGATAAAATCGGTTTTTTTGTGTAATATATTTTTCTAATAGGCTCCTTCTTCAGTCAATTCATTGGATATTGGGAAGTAGTATAAGGCACACTCAATCCTAAAACTATTTTTGACTTTGAAAATTAGTTTTCGGATAATATAATAAAGTCACGCAAAATTCATTTAATTTGGAAAAGTTCTATGATGTACGTCGTCGTAAAAGTATAGTGTACTACTCATGCGGAAACTGGATGTTTTCCGCACATGTTGCACAGTTACACTATTCAAACTCTTTGCAACCAAATTCACCACTTCGTATTTGGTAATTTTAGGTATCCCTCGACGAAATGATCCACAGACATTCTGAAAACCTTTGTTGGAATAGAAGACCCAAATCCGGTGATGCAAATTGAGAAATCTTATTTTCATAAATGGAGTTTTCAAATATGAAAATATGTAAAATTTGTTCTTAGAAATGATTTCAGTTGGAGCTGGTGAAAACATCACTGTTCATTGCACCTCGAGGTGATCATAGGAATAATTTAAGAAAATGTTTTTTCATTATCGGTGGTTTATCTTCAGAATGGCATTTGCGTATTCATTTCATCATTATTTAAATCATCATCAACAACAATAAAAATATTTTCAGATAGTCAAGCAGCATTGAAAGCGCTTGAATCCAACTGCTTTAAATCCAGAGCAGTATGGAACTGCAGAGACACCTTGAACCGACTAGCACAAGGCAACAACGTTACCCTAGTTTGGATACCAGGTCACACGGGCCTAGAAGGAAACGAAATAGTGGACGCCCTAGCAAAAGGGGGGGCCGAAACAACGTTCACTGGGCCAGAACCGGTCATCGGTTTACCATATAGCACTGCCAAGAATGCTACAACCGCCTGGGCAGACAATAAAAGACTTGAGTATTGGCTCAGTCTACCAGGACTAGCCCATTCCAAAGCATTTATTGCTTATACAAGGAAAAAACAGGACTCTGACAAACTTCTAGAACTCAGTAGAGCACATCTCAGAGTTATAGTAGGTTTGCTCACTGGCCACTGCAAACTCAAACACCACATGCATAAAATCGGACTTGCACAGGATGCAGAGTGCCGTCTATGCATGGAGGATGATGAAACGGCTAAACACATCCTGTGCACATGCCCTGCAGCAGCCAGAACCAGATTTTCAATATTTGGCAATACAAAAGTAAGGCCAAAAGATCTGGTAAACTGTTCTCCCAACATGTTACTCAATTTCGTTAAGAGATTGGATATGCTGGGAGAAATATAACCATAGGGTGAGCCACAATAGGCCATTGGCCGCAGTGGAGAGCCTGATGTATGGGCTCACTCACATTTAAACCTAACCTAACCTAAATCATTATCGTATTATTGGCGCCAACATTCTTTCAGTTATATAATATGCAAATGAGAAACAGAATCAGGCCACATCCGTGTTAAAATTTGTACCTACATAAATCTGAAATTTGGGCAGTTCCATGAGAGCATTGCATTGCAACAATACCATTTTTCAATACGCAATAATAATTATTTAAGGATTTTATGGTCTTTGGGCTACAATGCTATTTTTTCTCTATAATTTCGATGATAAGCAGAAAATATATACAGTGCATTCTACTGAGAACTATCCACCGAATGAATATTTTTTGTTTGCAAAAGTTATAAATTATTTGATTTTATTACAGTAATAGGTAGTATCAAAAGAGCTATTTATGATACAAGTGCGAGAAGTGGATGTTGAAAACACGGGTGTGAATATAGGAATGTTGGCTTGCACGGCTTCTTTGGTTAAATTCTCCAAACGTTTCGACTGCAACTGTGGCAGTCATCTTCAGTGGTCGAAGTACCGTCAAATTGGGTAAAGTGAATAAAAGAAGGCTGTTTTTTTAGAATATTCCTTAACTGCAAATATTTAAAAATCTGTGAAAAATAACGTACCTATGTAAATATTAGTTTTACAGTGGATTATGAGTTGATTCGAACAGGGAACAGATTGCTTCAGAGCTGTCTGTGTTGACCTACCCTTGCATTGATGAGAGGCAAAACTTCGAAACTAATCTGCAGGTGGTGTCCCTGTCCGAATCGAAACAAAATTCTACTAGTTTGTTACAGAGAGCACTTGTAATTTTGTCCTCTGCAATGAGAAACATTGCATAAGTATCTGTTAGATATAATGCAATACCCGTCGTTGTATTAGCCAGGGAAGTGCTAGGAATCGCACGTTAAAAGGTAAGACCTCGTTAATCCTTGGCTCGCACAAGTTTCGACTTTTGAGGGCTGCCGTTCGTAATGGGACGACAGCTGGTTAACGGAAAAAAACAATTTCAAACAATTTCAAAGTAGTTGTTTTTTTTGACAGGTATACGCCATAATAAGCCTACGTCGGTGTATTTGTTAAATTGTTAAACTAAAATAGCTTTCGTCACACTGAATAAGATTAACAATGTGTGACTTGTATGAAGTAAAAGAACTGAAATATCGAGTTAAAATTCCAAAATTCCGACTTTCAAGTCGGAAAAATAAAATTCGGACTTCAAAGTCGGAATTTCCGAGTTTAAAGTCGAAATTTTCGACTTCGAAGTCGGAAAAATAAAATTCCGACTCGAATGTATCTTTAGTTTCAGAACTAATACTAACTTTGGAATTGATAAGTAGGTGGGAAATAAAAACTTCCAATAATTTACACTTAAAAAATTATATGTAAATATATATGATGACAAAATTGTTTCGACACACAGTGTCATCTTCTGAGCGAGTTATAAACTGCTATTCTTCGATAGTTCATCTTCTTAAATATATGTTCAGGTACAAATAATTGCAATAAATATCAGGGAACAATAGGGTTGTTATAAATGGGGTAGTTAATTATTGGGGAGCTATACAGATTTACCTGGTAGTTAAGTACTAGATTGTTATTGTTACTTAGGTGCTTCTTAATTTCTAAAGATTCCAGTATGTTTTAATTTCAGACCTTTAGGTTGAATATGCAAAATTTCAGGATTCTGTGTGAAGTTATGTTTGCTGTCAATGAGATATTTGGCATAGTTTGAATCCTGCTTATTCAATCTGTTACTCCTCCAATGTTCACCGAGCCTTTGATCAAAACTACGGCCAGTCTGGCCAATATATATTGCATTGCAGTCCTCACACTCAAGTTTGTAAACTCCTGATTTCTTGAATTTATCCCGTACAGATTTTCCGTTATTGATGAATGAATATAGATTGTTGTTAGTTCTAAATGCAACATTTATATTACGTTTCTGAAAGAAACGAGATATCTTACTCGTATGGTGACCGAGATATGTTAGACATGCAAAACGTTGATCGGATTTTTCTCTGATGTAGGAGTATAGTAAATTTAACGTTTTCCTATTTTGTTTTTGTTTGACCATTCTATCTATGATCGATGTTCTATAACCATTATTCACGGCGATCTGTTTAATTCTATCCAATTCACACCTAAAATCAGAATCACTTCATAGTATGTTCACGTAAATATCTTTTTTGGAGTCGTTGCATGATACTGTCATGAATATTGCAACGAATTTGTTGAGACTGAGAACTTGACGCTACGGAAATTATATAAATAATTGTCAACAGCAGATTGTAATAACCTAATGAGTTGCAATAAATTTATTGCTCTATTCCATTTAGTAAATTCGTGGTTTGGCACTGCGATTACAATAAACTTAACCTCAATCAATTCAAATGGATTTATGTTCGATTTTATAAATGCGACCTACAGAGAATAACAACTTGTAATCGCTGAGTATTAATTTTTTTTTTGTGTAGATCAGATTATCAATAAGACATTTATATTCAACTGACAATTCGGAAATAAATAAACAAATTGCCGTATGAACAATAATTGTGGTACCTATGAGTTTATTAATGAATACAGTTTGAATAGATTTATATGTAAAATCCAATAAATTAATAGTCATCCAATCACTTCATTAGAAACGTGAACTCTTTATTTATAGATATAAAAGAAAATCACATGATCATCATTTTTCAATATCATTGTGAGAAATCACAATCCTAGTCAAATCAACTACAAAGTTTGCAAAATCTTGAAAATTAGAACACTCCGTGCTTAAGAGGCTGTTGCTAAGTAACAACGCCAAATTCTCAGATTTATCACATGAACTGTCAAATGAGCCTCCATGTCAACGATACGTATTTATCAGATGCCCATGGCTCACTTGATAAAATACATATAAGGGACATTATCCCTCTTACATTCATTGTGTTTGAAGTCAGAGTGCTGCATAAAGAAGTTATAGCATATAATACGTATATTTGCCTCTGAAGCACTTAAACAAGTTGCAAGGTCGAGGGCACTCCGTTTCACGTCGTACCCTTGTCGTTTGGGCAGGAATGACAATCTAAATACCTTTCTTCATTATTTATACAATATTTAGCCTCATCCAAACCACTTTCTGCTGAGAATATACGGTATCAGCAAGGCGGTGCATAGGAATTATTTCGGAAAATATTTCAATCAAGTTTCTCTGGGTCGATGGATAAGACGCAGGGGTCTTATTGTATGGCCACCTCGTAATCCTCATATAACGCCTTTCGATAAGTGTGTATATATATATATAAGTTGGAGACATGCTCAAACGGAATAAAGACAAAGGCAAAACACCTTGTTCGACCCACTGTATTTATATCTATAATTTTTCTCATGCACGTTTTCATGAAATATTATCCGAAATAAATCATTATGAATTGAATCGTCGTATTTATCACATCTTTGGTTAACCGGTAAGAAGATTTCCATTTTTTTAATAATGACTAGAGGCTTAGTAAACAGCAGTCTCCAAACAGTAACTGATGCAATTTTTTTGCCACAGGAAACCAATTTGGATACTCAAACTCTCCAACGAAAACACTCACAAATTCTCTTAAATATTTTACGTGAGGCCCCTACGAAAATATAGAATGTGCTCAACTTGAAATCAGACGACCAACTGAGCGGGATATAGAAATACCAAGAAATATACTTTTTCGATCAAAAATCAGTTTGTCTCCATTTACATTCGTCCCTAGGTACAGCACTCTCCCCTACATCACTAAAAAAATTGTCAGTAGTAATAACCCAAGGACATTGATAATTATGACAGATTCCGAAAGCTCGTTGTTTGGAAAAAGACAGACGCCGAAGGCGGAGGTCATGACATCGCTGACATTTTGACGTTATTGAATATTTGAAACTTCAAAATCGAAATAAATCAAAATATGTATATCCATAGCAACGTGCCTGAGAGTGAAAACAGACCGTATGGTCTGTTATCAGTATAATGTTGTTCTGATTGGTAGTATTCAATCACATGACCTCAGTTTAACTAATTTCATTGGATTTCCGTTTGAACAAAAATTCTTCAGTATAATGATGTTCTTATTGGTTGTATTCAATCACATGACCTAAATTTTACTAATTTCATTGGATTTCCGCTTGAGCAAAAAAAATTCAGTAGTAATAACCCAAGGACATTGATAATTATAGCAGATTCCGAAAGATTGTTGCTTGGAAACGACGAAGGCGGAGGTCTGTTCCTCTTTTATACAAAGAAAGTGCTTCATTGTATTCGCCCCACTGCTTTGTTCTATAGGCATTAGTCCTTTTCTCAGGGTTTCCAGCTCTTTGGTCTATAGAATTGAGTTAAAGAATCACCCCCTCAAATATTAGCATGCCTTTAAGGAACACCCTATATAATATATTAATAATATTAAATCACTATGAATGACAATCAATAAAATATGAGATCAATGACAAATTCGTCGTTGAATGGGATGATATCCATGTACTTGCTATAGTTGAAACATCAATTGAACAATGATGAGTCCTCCTATATTGATAATTTTTTTAGTTAAAATTATTATTTATATTTTGTTGTATAAGAATGCATAGGTACTCAACATGTATTCTAAAAAAAAAATGCAATGATAGTAAAGTGCTAAAAAAGAAGCTGACGGATGATACTGCTAATTATTTTTCAATCTTCTTCCTTATCTGTAATATTCGGAATGGACTCTTCTAAAATGAACACTATATGTATATATTTAAGGGAACTTGGACGAATACTCGTAGCAATTTTTCATTCATCATTGAATTATAATAAATTATTTCTATGTCTTCATACAATTACCCCATTCGAATAAGCAAAACACAAAAAATACCAACAAATATTTCCATTTACAGCTCTCAAGGATACCAACGGGTCATTCATAGTTAATGGTGAGTGGAAACAAAGCAACAGCAGAGTGTTCCAAGGAGCAGGAACAAAGTTTGTTTACATCCGCCAGGACGAGAATTCCTTGGAGACTTTGACCTCGCCGGGACCTTTGGCCAACAGCGTCGACATTATGGTAGGTGAAATGTTTTTTATTTTTGTCTTGCGCCGTTCTGCCTCATGCCTCAGGTCGCGAATACGATACTGAAGTTCAACGATCAGGGATTCAAAGGGTGTCTGTCGTGTGTACTGTGATAGTTTAATTCGCTGGAATTGAATGGATGTATCATAAATTTTGCGAGATAATCCAACAACAGTACAGCTTCAATGAGAGTGAACAGAGGGGGAAACCGCTGGGGAATTTTGGTGTATTAGTGGTATTAGTCTCGAGAATAACTTGGGTATTACTCGGGAAACATGGCAATGTCGCCGTAGATATGAAAAAATGACTGATAAACTCATTTCAACTTCCATCTTGAGTAATTAATTGGAATGAGACTGAAATTAAACATTATGGTCCAACCAATAGTTGGATAAAATTCAAAAATGATCCCCGAAACCGTATTTTTTTTAAATAGTAGAGAAGAACAATTGTGGTAATTTTTTTTTATGAAATCGGGTAATTTTGGAATCTGATTATTAAATTTGATAAAGGCCGTGTGTGTGTGTAATCCATCAAGATTTCTTCTAAAATTTACGCTGTCTTGGTGGATAATTTCGCTCATGATTCTTTATGACAAATTGTTATTTAAAAAAAATATTTTCATCAACCGGCTGTTCCCTTACGAACAACCCTAAGGAGTCTTCGAGAGACTAGGGAAGATGCAGCCCTTACCTTTTAATGTGTGATGCCATGCACGAGGTCGGTGGGCGCGGCGATTCGAACCTGTGCGACACCAAGACAGGTTTATTCATATAATATGATGAGTATTTCAAATTAAAAGTATGACAGTTTTCTTTGTTGTGTTCTATTGGAGCAATGAAAGATTTTCAACATTGAGTTTTCTTGTCATATTCCTATCATGCTCAGATATGCGTTTTTGTTTTTTCATCGGCCATTCAACATATCATTGTGGACAACTATTACAGTTTATTTAATGACGACATTAATTTGCAGACCAGGGAAGCATTTATTATTTTTTGCTTAAAACAAATTCTTGCCAATGTGCTGTCGTTTGAGAATACGATTTGAGAATTTTCTTCAAGCAGAATTCTCTCTGTCTCGACAGCCGCTTCAGCGACTTCTGACCATATTATAAATTTTTATGTACTTAGCCATTATTTAGACTTCTGACAATTTAAATACAGGTTCAATAAGCCATAAATAATATAAAAATGCAATTGTCCGAACTGCACCTTGTGGTTTGAATTTCAATTTTTTTTACAACTTTGTCGACTTCTGACAGTCTTTAAACCCCGACCTAGACTTATGACAATAATTTTCCTCGATTCCTACAGTTAAAAACTTTAACTCTACCAAATATCAGGTTGGTTGGTTGGTTTGAGGCTGACGAGCCAGATTCAGGGTTTACCCGTGAGGGTGACCCTTAACACTGAGACCATCTGGGGTCTATTGTATTATTCTGTCGTCGGTAGTTCCTAGTTAAATAGGCCTGTGTCTTTTATCAGGTTTAGTAATCTATTTGCTAGGTGTTTCGGATTCATGCCTATTTCTAGGTTGGTCTGTCCGAATATTCTATAGCGCTTGTTATACAGCGCATCGCATTCAAAGATGATGTGAGAGGCTGTTTCCTACTCGTCACCACAAAGTCTGCACTCCACGGTTTCTCTGTTTATTCCCATGGTGTACAGGTGTTTCCTAAGGCCGCAATGTCCGGTTAGTAAGCCGGTAAGTATGCGTATCTTAGGTCTGTTCAAGTTGAGAGTGTCAGCCGTCAGTGTTTGGCTTAAATGCCTCACCATGGCTGTGTTGTGTCGATGCCCTTCGATTTGGTACCAATATGTTTGGTGTTTTGTTTTCTTCCACGCATTTATTAGGTTTCCGCATCGGGTTTTGCTTATACCAAACACTGGTTCTGGGCCTATGAATGGTAGTTCAGAAGCTCGTCTGGCAAGTTGGTCTGCTTTTTCATTACCTTCTATTCCTCTATGTCCAGGCACCCACAGAAGTGTTACCTTGTTGTGTTTTGCCAGTTCATTGAGACTCTGAAGGCATTCCCATACTTGCTTTGACTTGATCTGTACTGAATTCAGAGCTTTTATTGCGCTCTGGCTATCAGAAAGAATGTAGGTGTGTTTTCTTTTGTATCCACTGTCTAGATTCATCTGTATGCATGTCCTTATGGCATGTGTCTCAGTTTGGAACACTGTGGTGTCATTGCCAAGTGGAAGTATTATGTTCCTTTTTGGCCTCACCCCATGTATTCCTGCTCCAGTTCCTATCTCTGTTTTGGAGCCATCTGTGTACCAGATGATGTTGCCAGATGATAGTGATTCTACTCCCGAGTCCCATTCGTCCCACTTGAGCTGTGAGTATGAGTATTTAGGTAGCATATAGTCTGATATCATTTCCAGTTCGGTGATGTTGACTACTTGAGTAATTTTGGTGTGCTCAATTTGTGGTTGGGATCTCCAATTACCTGTTTGTATTAGTCTGTATGCACTCAAAATATCAGGACTACACCGTATCATTTTTTTCTCATTAAAAATTTACGACTTTGACCGCCCACCCACGCCTCCCTCCCCGGGAGAGCGTTCTGACGGCCGCCCACCCACGCCTCCCTCCCCGGAAGAGCGTTCTGACGGCAGCGCTACGTACTCAAAAGGTATCAAGGAGACGTTTTATACAAAATTCGTGACTACACCTTATCAGTTCACTTTTTCGTAGCCAGCTCTTAAACTAAAATAGGTGACATACGGTTGTCCATTTCTAAAGCATAAAACTATTTGGAAAATATTTCATTGTGATTGAAATAACTAGAAGTAGGCAAAAGTTCAATAGTTTTTCTTCAACTAAACTGATCCAGATACCAACAAGACCTCCTCAATAAAATATTGTTATTGGATCACTAACCTTATTCAGATTGAACTTTTTTATATTATAACTAAATTATTCCTTTTGCTTTTCCGTGAAGAATATTCTAATAAATATTTTTCCTATTACAGATCGTCAATCATCAAACGAACTTCGGAATCAAGTACGGATATTCATTACCGATCGCTAAGAACCCCGTTATAGCCCCACCTTCGATCAAACGACCGATTATCGAACCAATGGTGTTAGAAACGAGAAAACTCGACCAGTCTTTCAACGCGTCTGTCAATCTCAGTCAGAGAGACGAGGCTAGACCGCCTGTGGCTCATCGAAGGACGAGGCTGAGGAGGAAGCATTTTCACTGGAAAATCACCGGGCTAACTGCTTGCTCCAAGTCTTGTGGTGGAGGTAATCAAATCTATACTTTTTAGTAGCAAAAAGCATGGCTTTGTTAGGAGTCGCCAGGTTTCTTTGCATCTAATAATAATAGTAATAATAATTTAATGGTATTTTTTACTGTGTGGCTTATCAATATGGGTTTCTATAAATAAAATAATAATAATTTTCAGATTTTTTTTTCAATGTTGAAAATTTAAAAAAAATATCTGGCTTCCGCTCCCATTATTTTTGTACGGCATCGGTTCTAGGAGATCATCTACCCAACGTAAGGAATGTTATTATTCTTATTATAGTTGAATGCACCACCCAGAATTGATGGCATAGTGCCTAAAGTTATTTTCTTCTATATAGCAGCATCGTTCTGTACATGTTCCATGTACAGAATTTTCCCCTTTTCAACATGAATACCTCCCAAGAGGTTATCTTGAACGATGGAAGATAGCGACTTAAGTTTGTCTTTCAGTCGCAGATAATTACACAACAGATTTAATGAATATCCTATTCATAGTTTCGAACATAAATCAAGACCCTCCCAAATTGTTATGCGGGCTTATGGTCTGTTTGTTTATAGTTTTTAGGAAACTGTCAAAGATTGATAAGAGACAATTTACAACACAATGTACATTATTTTTATTTCTGGTTTCACATTATGGGAAGTATTTTGAAATGTTTTCCTTCTTTAGGATTCCAAACTTACGTGAGGGCCTGCACCAGAGAAGCGGGCCAAAGTCAAATTCCAGTTTCGGAAAGAAAATGTGCTCATTTGAAATCACCATCCCCACCACCGGTTCATTGCAACACCGAGCCTTGTCCACCCTCTTGGCGCTCCAGGTGGTCCGATTGCAGCGTCAGTTGCGGATACGGAGTCCAACAAAACATTCCCGAGTGCAGACAGGATCTTGTTGCGGGTTCGGTTCTTGTGAGCGAGACTCTGTGTACCAGTCCGAAGCCCACTAGTCAAACCAGAACCTGTCAGCTTAGTGCTTGCGAAAGCCTGAGCAACAATGAATTGCCACACACGTTGGGAGCAGACAACTTCGATGGATTGGAATGGGCAGCTGGTCCTTGGTCACAGGTGAGCGAAGTTTATCTAGAAAGTATGCAATCACAAACGAATAGTCACAATTGATAGATACATTTCCCTCAGATAATTCAAAAATATGTCCGTTTACTATGAGCATCAATCAAAAAAAAAAAAAATGCATAATTTTTTCATCTAGGCTGAATTCAAATGAAATATTTGCCATTTGCAAATGCACCATGACCAAGAAGTCAGTGAAGCTTCAACGCATTCACAATATATTACTACGTCTTCAATATATTTATTTATATTGTTGCACCTAACATTTTTATTTTAAAGATTCTGGTCATGAAGTGAACTCAAACTCAAAACGTTAAAACCTTCCCAATATTGAAAGTTATACAACGTTGATCAATATAAGATATCTCGGATTATGAAATAAGGCATAATATTGTTATCAGAATGTTTTTTTTTTTTGATGATAGCAACGCACAAGTAATATAACTTCATAAATGAAAATTCTTTGGAAACAGAATTATTTTACAGATTCTCTAGTGAACTCAGATTCAAATAGAAGTCGAGAAAGAGCTTATGCATGAATATGGATGTTCAGGACGTCCAATGGATGTCCAGAATTAGTCCAATTTACATTCAATGGACATATGATGGACGTCCAGGATACCAATATGGACGTAAAATTGAGGTCCAGAAAACGTCCACTGGATGTACATTGTGCAAATTTTGAACATCCAGTGGACTTTGTGAGTATCTTGGGTGTCCATTGGACGTACAATTATTATCCAGAAAGCGTCCAATGAATTTATATTGTACGTATTTTGGGCGTCCATTGTATGCCCATATTTGATACAATGGACATCCGGAATATATCCAACTAACAACCACTGTGGATATTTCCTGAACGTCCAATGGACATCCACTGTATATCCGAAATGAATCCATAGAATACATATTATACAAAAGCGTTCTGCAAATAATGAGTAATACTTTAAAAACATATTATTGTAAAGGTTAAAATAACACAACCGCAATAATACTAGAACTGCCGGATGGAAGAAACTGTGTAATGTCGAACAGCGATTTTCAAGATTTACCGAATTTTCCAACAAAATATAAAATGTCTACAATACTTTTTCGAATTTTTCACACCTGCCATTTGTTATAAAATGGCATTATACACACGTCCTTCACGGGAGTGCAAGAGGTTAAATTACACCCTGTGTTAGCAAAAGTATTGCTCAATATTTGAAGAACACCCTGTATAAATTACATTTTATATCAGAAAGTTAACTTTTTGTTGTTGGAGTCCACCATTCCACAGTGTTCTGGACCATAATTGAAATGTTTATGAGCATGGTGTATAAGCAGAAGTTTATTTTCTTGAACCTATCAAGCTCGTGAATTTTTTATATACAGGTCCATAGATAGGTTTTAATTAATGAACTTTTTGTTCTCACGTATTTCAAAAGTTGAAACCCCACTGAAAATTGTATTACCCAATTGAAATATCTACTATACCTCTCTAATTGAGTGAACAAAAAAGATATCTCAAGATAATACCAATGATTTGATTTGATAATAAAATTTTATAAAACGAAACTAACTGGATTATAATTATGTCTACTGAATGAATAAAGTTCTGAAAAATGCCTGAAAATGGTACAATTTAAAAAACTACGATTTGAAACCTATGGAATTATTTTCTTCAAAAGGTGTTTTCTTAAGTTCATGCTTTACCTTTTATTTGTTCGTTTCAAACAGGTAAATGCCGGTAATGGGTATAAGTACTTACTTTATCTGTGATTCTTCATTAAAGATATACTGAAATCGACAGAACACTTTTCTTACCACTGCACAAACCACTATAATGTCCAAAATAAATCCAAATTGGGGGCAAAGTATTCAGGAGATCTCATTATTCTATCTCAGCATCTCAAAGACGCCAAAAAAAACAATGCATAGAGAATACCCAACCTCACATTTTCTTCTTCTTCAACTACAGTCATGTGAGTGACTTGGAAATCCAACGGACGTTTACTATTGGACTTCAATCGATGTCCAAATCAGTTGGCTGATCATCAAATACACATACATCGGTTGAGTGTCTGTTGAAGTGGATTACATTTCCATTTGGGATGAAAATTGAATAACATAAATAAATCATAATATATCAATACGTATTTTTGTGTACATTATATGTACGTACAACGGATGTACAAAATTGGATATCCATCGTACGTCCGTGACCTGGACGTTTGTACTTTAGCTGGACGTGTAACGGACAACCATTGGATGGCATTCAATGTGTGGGATGAAGAGTATATATAATATCAGCTCCCTTTACTACACGTTCAAATTTATTTCAGTGTTCCGTGTCTTGCGGAACGGGCCATAGATCTCGGCCAGTCACGTGTCCATCCGGTAGGTGTCGACCTGAGGATAGGCCTCCACATGCTGAGTATTGTAACATGGGTGCCTGTAATTTACCTGCTGCACCCGAATCTGCTTCACATACTTTAACTACCAGTCACAGATCCATCTCAATCTGGCTGACGACAGAGTGGTCCCATTGTTCAGAAGACTGTGGGACAGGCACACAGATGAGGTTTACAGCATGTGCCTATCAAGATCAAGACAGCTGTAAGGATGAGGCGAAGCCCGAGCTTTCCAGGGCTTGCTCTAGCGATAAGCAATGTGATGGGCAATGGTTTGCAGGTGAGAGAAAATTCAATTTGTTATATAACATTCTGTTTAATTATTACATCCGGGAAAAAAAATATAAAGACATTTCTTTTGGTCACTACATTTCCTCAAACATTTTGCTCAGAAGGACTTTGTTGGTCACTAGAAAAATCATAAACATGAAACAAAACGCTCAAGAAATAATTCTTAATAATAAACAAACCATTACATAGAGTGCTTCCAAATAAGTGCAACCAGTTTTTAGGGAGTAATTCCTTGTCAAACATTAAAGTGGGTGTTTCATTTAAAGAAAAGCCCTCCTCCAAAAAGTCACACGCTTTTAAAAATCACTAAACAGTTTAGTAATGCCTACTAAAAGGATAACTTGGTTATAAAAATGCATCTAAAACTTTAGTTAGGAACTCATGTGGTAAAAGGAAGAATGCTTCTTTTTCTCATTGAGTGGCATGACAGACGTCCAATATACCATTTTCAATGTAACTTGGAATTTGTTTAAATTTGTGATTTCCGTTAACCGGCTGCACCCTTACCTTACAAGCAGCCCTATAGGAAGTCTTCGGGAGATTTGAGCTGGGAAAACTCTAGCCTTCACCTTTAAACTTGTGACCGGTGGCCGATATGGGATTTGAACAAGTACATGTATGCTAGTGGAATGGATTTTTGAATCGACCAATAATGTGTCATGGTTCACCTCAGAAGGGAACTATGCAAGGAAGACGGAGAATATGTTCAGTTCGAAGAAGGATGCATCTTACATTATCTTGAAGCAGGAAAGAAGTATACTTACCTACGAGTGGAACAAAGTCGCCCCCAAGAAGTAACCACAGTTGAAACTCTTTACGCGACAAGTACGAATATCGCCTGAAAGGGGGAAACACTGATGAAATCTCATGAACTCACCAGAATTATTCTGTTAATATTGTGCTTCTGATCATTAGTGTCCTTGCTGGAATCAGCTTTGTACAGACCTGAACATCATGCTGAACGAGAAACCGAGCGGCGAACAAAACACTAATTTGGACGAGTTTGCAAACAGTTTCGCAAATTCTAGCCGTTCGGCGAACGGTTGGCGGCGTTCCCATCACTTGTCGGTTTTCTTTTCGATATCAAAGAAAATGCTCGCGAATGTGTTCGCAGATTTGGACGGGTCAACTCAAAACGGCGAACAGACTATTGCTGGTGAGCCTCAGTCCAGTGAATTGATTAGTTTGTCTCCTGTCTGTTTAAGTGTTGGTTTTGTCTACTCCATGGAGTCGACAGAAGATATTCTGGGAATATCACAAATGTTCTATTTGTTGTTCGGTTCGTTGAAATCAAATATGTCCGTTCGCCGTTCTGTAATAAAAATAATACTCGAGTGGTCGGTGCGCATCCTAAGCAAGCATTTAACGCCAGAATTGGCATCTGGGCAACTCACATAACCCGTGTTTCTAAACCAACCTCCAGTATAGCTGAAATTCATGCGGCGTACACCTATATCGCTCAGACAACGTTGGATATTTGCATACCCTTCTATTTTTCGTATTAGCCATACTTTATTTACTTTTTATGGTACTTTTTGAAGAATGGTAGGTATGGATAATTCGAATCTCCAAAATAAACGAAAATAATGAAGAAGATGCCAAAGCATCACTCGAAATTACTTGATTATTCCTAAATCATATAAGGTAATGCATTCGAACTGAAAAAGCTGATCAAATATCAAACAAACAAGTAACTCAGAAACATTCACAAGCCGCCTTATATCCGGCATCAAGAAAAACTATTCTTTGTGAGATGAAACCAAAATTTAATGCTTTTTCTATTGTAAATTTGCTTCCGAACATCTTCGAACCATCCGTTAGTTGGCATACAAGGTTCGCCATGGTATTACCCAGGAAAATTATTGACTCTTGACAAAAAATCGCTGTATATCCTGCGTAATATCTGTTATGAAAAGTTATTTCGATATTATTCAAGACACTTGTCCTTCTAAAGTCTCCTTGATTTTCAAATTTTTAGCATAATTTGGTAGGAACCAAACTGCCATTTGAAAAAAGCAAATTCTTTTGTTTTATATTAATTGCATACTCAGATGAATGTGTGCAAAAAATATTCACCTTGCACACTCTACGTCTATTATATTTCTAGGTCCATGGAGTTCCTGTTCAGACTCTTGCTCTGGCAGAGCGTCGCAAAAACGAGAAGTTTTCTGCGTAGTCAAAATCAGAGGACGGTCTCACATAACCAACGAGATGACCTGCCCGGCAGACCTTAAACCCTCAGAAGAGCAGCCTTGCGACGGAGTGTGTCGTCCCCATTGGTATTTCGGCGACTGGAGAAGTTGCGAGGGTACTTGCCCCGTCGGTGTCCAGAGGAGAGAAGTCAGATGTATGGATATCCACGGCAGACAAGCCAACGGTTGTCCAGAAAACGACATGCCTGTGGCGAAGAGGACTTGTGCCTGTGAAAATAAAGCTGAGAGCCGAGACAGGTTCAAGCCTGCGCAAGACGAACCAGTTGATCGTAAGTTACTTTGGAATTCATTGGGTAAGATCTAACAGGGTATCTGTTCAGGTCATATTAGAGTACCTATTTGATAATAAGTCATATGTGTGTTGATATTTTTGTGTGTATCACAACAAGACTCAGTGGGTATATGATACCGTAAATACCACTATCAATAATTATATCTCATTAGTAGAAAGAATGGGAATGATGATTATTACTCATTTTCACGGATTTCTACCCATTTTATGTTATGACACTCTACTTGTTCGCTGTGCCGTTTATAACCTATGCAGTTCTGAATCTACGAAAAGTCAATACAAATCACTTCTAAAACAGTTTAAATTTTAAAACCTGCCTTCCTGTACATGTTAAAACACAATGTTTCCGTCATCTTAAATCACTAAAGAATCCAACTGAAACTCCCCAGAGTTCTTTTATTACAAGCTGGTTGACAAATACTTTCTTGGAAATTATTTCGATCATTTTTCAACATATCTTGCAACCAATAAAAACCATCAATTTTAATCAATAATGACTTTCAAACCAATCACAACACTATTATAGTGGGAATTTTATACTTAGATAATTGCCGCGGGAATTTTCGTGGTATTTTGTTTTTATTGTGTGACAACTGATACTTTCAATTCGACGTCTGTCATCAGTTTGCATGCAAATTGAAAAATGAATCGAAAACGGTTCAATACATCGTCATTCGATGAAATCTGTGAGAAAATCAACAAAAATGCATATAAGAATACGTAATACGAATTTATACGTAATTCAGTTTTCGAGAAAAAATATTCTCATATTCAATAATAAGTTTCACCATCTGGAGAGTAATGGTAATGGGATGGGGACGCAAGCATCAGCGACTAGGCCCCAGTGGGCCCTTTTCGCAAACCCCGGCATCGCCAACACCATGAGTTCCGTATCCTCGAAAGAACGTCATCGTTTTCTTCTTCATGCAAATTGGAAGCGACGGCAGACCCAGCAGGGCGTCTAAGGCTGCCGAGGGATCTTCCTCATCGCGGCGGTTATTCTCCACAAGCTAGTCTTTGGATTTTTCGCATCTTGTTGGTTGTGGTTATCTGGTTCACTCTTGGCCACCAGACCACTGCTACAGGCCGGATTACTGCCGTGTAGATCCAATTAAGGATGTGAAATTTGAGGCCCTACATCCCTCCGACAGATTCCATACAGCCACCACCGTCTTTTCGGCTACTCGATCGACGTATGGGTAATTAGTTTCGAGAGCACAGTATCACTTTAAGGTATTTTTCCTACAAGCGTGCGTGATTTACCCTCTACCCTCTACCCAGTTTGGAAAGTGTCATTTTCCCACAGTTGTGCGGGAAAAGTTTTCCCACACTAGTGCGGGAAATTTTTTCCCATACTAGTGCGGGAAAAACATTTATATGATATCCTCGTAAAATATAAGTGGTGGGTGACAAAATATGAAAGTTCAAGCTTTTTTGTTGCAATACTAAGTGAGTTTGTTCAAAATCGTCCATCATTTTGCACTATTTATTGAAAAAATGAACAAATATTGATAAATAAAAATGTATTGTTATGAAAATCACCCTATATACCTATAGGCTTTGATTGATCTGATAACTGTCATGCCGATCAATACACAAATTTGTTTGTAATTGTCAGAGTGACAGACAAAGCGTTACTTATATAAAATTTTCGATTCAGTGAAATTGCCACAATGGATTATTCATCTAATGAAAAACTTCCACAAGAAATCGTGCAAGCAGCTACAGATGCGAACTTAGAGTTATTGCCAACGAAATGTAAACAAAGGTATGAGAAGCAATACACGAGTTTTATTGAATGGTGCAACAATAAAAAAGTGAAAACACCAAATAAAGAAGAAGTATTCTTGGCCTATTTTCTAGAAATGTCTAAAACATGAAAGCCGAACACTTTATGGGCAAGATATTCAATGTTGAAGAGTGTATTCAAAGTAAAGCAAAATTTGGATATTAGCAAATTTTACAAAATAATTGCATTCATTAAAAGACAGAATGTCGGTTTTCGACCGAAAAAGGCAAAAATCTTCACTCAAGAAGCCGTTTCAAAATTTATGGCTGAAGCACCCGATGACATTATACCTCATGATTAAGTTAGTAGCAATTTTTGGATTAGCTGGTGCTTGCAGACGAGAACAGTTGACAAAACTCACCATTGACGACATAGACGACAAAGAAAACCTGATAATTGTTAATATCAAGGATTCCAAAAATCATTCCTCTAGATCCTTCGTGATATCTGAAGAAGCAAATGATGATTGAAAGTTTGATTTTGTGGAGATCCAGCAAATGATGGTTATTTTTTGAACGTATACAGAAATTATGTACATTTACGTCCAAAAGAGACTCTTCACCGTCGTTTATTCTTGTATTACAAAAGTGGAAAATGTACTGTGCAATGTGTAGGAATCAATACCATAGGAAAGATACCCTCCGAAATAACAATATATCTGCGCCTTCAAAATCCAGAGCTTTACACTGGTCACAGCTTCAGGCGTTCCTCAGCCACTTTACTTGCTGACTGTGGTGTGGGTATAACTAATATCAAACGCCTAGGAGGATGGAAATAGACTTCAGTTGCAGAGGGGTATTTAGAAGACTCCACCAATCGAAAAAAAAAATGTCCAACAAAATTCTCAATTTGAACACTACATCGTCTTCCGGGTGCATTTTTAGAACCATCCACGTCTATATCGATCGGCGACGATTTGATGCCTGTGCCTGCACATTCGATTTCTTTCGATAATGTATTGCCCGAGTTACCTTCTTCTTCAGGAAATCAGCCATCTTCAAAAAATATGCTGGCTTCCGCTATAAATTTACATAATGCATCAAATTGTACATTTACAATAAATATTACGAATAATTAGTGGATAGAAAATGTTACTCTTGTTAGTTGTTTCCATTTGCATGAATAAATAATTGAAAAAATGAATTTGTTTCCTACGCTTGTAGAAAAAGTATTGTTCCTAACTCATGCGGAAAGTGTCTTTCCGCACTTGTTAGGAAAATTACTATTACCTCTCTAGACAGCTCTAGGGGTGTTCCACCCATTACTGGCGATCTGAACCCGTCTTTTTGAAGAGAATCATCTTCATTTTAGTCGGATTGACTGCGAGTCCGACTTCCTCGCACCACCTTTCTATTTTCCTGTATGCCAATTTTTGTGCAATTGTTTAAACAATGATTATTAAACAAAAGGGTTTTGGTTTTTTGTAAATATCTCAAAAGGTACTGGACGAATGGCTTTACTTATGAAAAACCGTTTGTATAGAATGAAAAAACCTACAAAATGGTTTTTGGAAAATCTCGATACGACCATTTTTCGCCGAGAAAAGCCGGAAAAACGCTTTAAAAAATGCCTTTTGTCAAAAATTCGTATCTCCCTCAATTTTCAATATTGAGGAATAATTTTTCGGAAAATGGTAGCTAATATCATGTACGTTGAGCTCCCGAAAGGTGGAAATTGTCGCTTCAATAGTTTTCCTACAATCGGGTTTTAAAAAAAATTACAGCCATATTTTGCATGATGCGTCATATTGGGAAATGGTCCGATTTGAATTTTTAAAGCGGCATTTTGAAGTTGAGGTTAAAAACTACAATTTGTCTATCTCACATTTTCCCATAAGTTTGGAGAACATTGTTAAAAATGCTTCTGAACACAGCGCTTCGAGTGAAAATTCGTCGCCGAGTCGTGCTAAGGTAGTAGTGGAGGGGGCCCCGAGAATTCAGGAGCAGATGTGCCCGTTTGGCCTTGAACGCCGCTCTTAAAGGCGGTCTATGTTAGGTTGCCACGCAGCTTTTACATTGTACAGATCTACGGTTTTTGGAGAAGAAATAAAAATTTTCTTGTTATTAAATTTCAAAGTTTATTTAACAATGGCAGTTTTGTACCAGTGAACATCTTAAAAAATTAATATATTCAACGAGTATTAGTTGATTATTATTAACTTTACTTTTGTTTATTATTTGTATTGTAAATATATTTGGAATGTATTTATGTTTATTTTTACTTTGTTAGCATAAAAATTGGTCATAAATGTAATCATTTTAATTATGAATATATGTTAAACAAATAAATAAAAAGAATGAAAAATGATAAAATTACTGCTAATACTTTAAAAACCTCTCCTTATAAATATTTTAATTATTCACAACTATAAAATTTTCATGTTTTGTTTTAAATTTGGTCCTAATATGTTACGCTGTTTTTTTAATTACCGATTATTATATAGAATTTACTTAATTCAGCACAAACCTTTATTATGCATTTTGTAATTCTCGAATATCAAAAATGATGTATTTTAAAACAGTGAAAACATTTATTATGTATAAAACATATACTTAAAAATCATGCCAACACTTTAGCATTTATTGCATATACTCAAATTCCTATTGAAGAAATTGATTTCCTAGTACATCTGAACGATATCAATTCAAAAGCACTATTACACAATCAGCACTATTACACAATTAGCACTATTACAATTACATCAATTAATTTTGTTGTCGAATCAACTAGCGTAAATTACCTATAAAATGCACTTGACTTAATAGAATAATTATTTTTGGAATAAAAACACACGGTTTATTGGTGCAATTTATACATTTTTTGCCAGTGTATATGTTTACATATACGTACTTGTACAAGTACAATTATAATTGAACGTATGCATGTACGTATTATTTAAATAAACTGCATAAAAGTAATGCAATTTCAAGCGACGTCTTTGCTGTATACAAAAAAGCGCCTTGTGCGCGCAACCGGTCTCTCACTTCTCCTCCGCTTCTCGGCGCCCCCTCCACTACTACCTTAGCACGACTTGGCGACTAATTTTCACTCGAAGTACTGTGTTCAGAAGCATTTTTAATAACGTTCTCCAAACTTATGGGAAAATGTGAGATAGACAAATTGTAGTTTTTAACCTCAACTTCAAAATGCCGCTTTAAAAATTCAAATTGGACCATTTCCCGTAATATGACGCATCATGCAAAATATGGCTATAATTTTTTTTAAACCCGATTGTACGAAAACTATTGAAGCGACAATTTCCTCCTTTCGGGAGCTCAACGTATATGATATTAGCTACCATTTCCCGAAAAATTATTCCTTAATATTGAAAATTGAGGGAGATACGAATTTTTGACAAAAGGTCTTTTTTAAAGCGTTTTTCCGGCTTTTCTCGGCGAAAAATGGTCGTATCGGGATTTTTCAAAAACCATTTTTGTAGGTTTTTCTGTTCTCTACAAACGGTCTTCAATGAGTGAAGCCATTCGTCCAGTACCTTTTGAGATATTTACAAAAAACCAAAAAAGGACCCTTTTGTTTAATAATCATTTTTTAAACAATTGCACAAAAAAAATTTTGAGTTGCAATTTGGATTTTAGTTATTTATAAAGTATCCCCGAAGTCATGGCGCAAGTCGTTTACTATTAGAATTAATTTCCACAAAAAATCTATATTGGGTTGACTAAAAGACGGTGTATAATGAGTGGTGGTGGAAAAGACCGTTACATTAAATTTCCAAAACAATATCTATATAAGGATTACAAAGTACCATTCAACCGTGAAACGACACATTATAAGGGCAAAATTATTTTTTTTTTCAATACCAATTACAGTCATTATCCTTTTATTCTAAACGATAACATTTAGAGAAAAAAAGAGCATTTCGAAAAAAAAACTGTTTTACGTTTAAAACGTTTACATTTTGCATTCATCAGAGAAAATTTAGTAGCTACAATATTTACATGAGCACCTATAAGATTTTTTTTTATCATTCGAATAATCCATCAATTAAACAACACTCCGTCACAGTTCAATGTTCAGTGCAATGTTCAGGATTTCTGAACTGATGGAATTGTTTCTTAGACAACGCTGTTACTATGAATAAACACATCTGTATATCGGTCTATAAAAAATTAGATTAAATCATTCATAAAGTAAACCAAGAGTTCAACATATGGAGTCCAACAAATGTCAGCCTACAAACCTGGAATTTACTGAATAATTATCAAGCTGATTTTTGAGCTATTGATTACTGAGTACCACCGTACCTCTAACATTGTTCCTGGTAGTTATAAATGCGCAGTTCTAGGAATTCAACTCCATTTTGATTCAACCATTAGGACGATGGACGTCTGAAATTTACTCAGTCAAATATACGGTGACGTCTTGTTTTCTATTGGTCCAACTAATGTAATTAATTTTTTGCTTTCCAGGATCTTGTGTGGATAGAATCCACAAATGCAAATTGGCTTTACAGGCAAGACTATGTCAGTACCCTTACTACGTGAGCCATTGTTGTGAATCGTGCCGGAGTGCAAAAGATCTTTTGGAGTAACAAGCTGTGATGGAAAAATTAGAACTGTGTAGTCAAAATATGTACTGAGGATATTAAATATGGAATAAAATATTTAGTGAATTCGAATGAGAGCGTGAATGTAAAATAATGTATGAGTGAGTTGTTTCAAAATATTTCTGATCGACTTTTTGTACACCATATTGTAATGTTATTATGGCGCTTCTAGATAAGCTTATCTGCACAGCATTTTTTATCTATGGTATTCATACAAACACGCAAATTAGGTATTGTTCTTGAATACTACAAATAATGGTAAGAATCTTCTCGTTTGATAAATGTAATGTTTCTGATATCATTCAACTAAAGAATATCGGGTACCTAATCTGGAAGCGTCTTGAAATTAGGCATTAAAAAATTGTGACTGATGACATTCGAATGTCCCTTGAGTGTGTTTTGTAAGATACTAGAAACTGAAGATGTTCGATGGATTTTGTGGCTCTTTCCAATTACGCTGTAATTCTGGTGCATAAAATAGGTTTAAGAACTTTTGAACTAGTATAAAAGGTTCCTTGAATTGATTGTAACCAAAAGTTTTTTTTAGAACCAATTCCTACTAAGTTTTCCTATATGCACCAATCTGCATATTTTTTGAAGCATCACAACACAAATTATGATTATAAAAATATAAATATCAAGATTTTTCAAACACACTTCGAAGAAGCAAAAGTTTCTGAAAATGAGCTTAAAAGCGTTTCAATGATTTTTGTCAGCTACTGTTGACCTAAATTTTAAAAACATCCGACATTGTGATCTGTTGTCTTCTTTTAGATTTCAGTGTGTATCCTTTCAGTTTTCTTTGAAAATAAAAACTGTAGATGATTTTCAAAAACGATGATTTGGATAATGTTCCACCGAGCAAACATGTATCAAACCAGGTATTTCAACAAACTGCGAAATTGACTAAGAAATAATAACGTCCTAAGATATATGCGACATCATGTGTCGAATTCTAGAAATATTAACAAATTTTTTCAGTGCGGCATTCCATCTTGAGAAATTTGTTCTTGAGAAAGATGCATTTTTATTATTTTAAGGAATATCCAGAGAAGTCAAAAAGAAACCGAAACAATATCTAGAAAAGCAGGAAAGGAAAAAAATGTTGATTCACATAAATATTACTATTTCCAAGACATTTTATGTCTTCTAAAATATCAATTGTCTTTTCTAAAAAATTAGGTATTAAACACATTCAAAATTGTTAAGAGTGGTTAATGCTTTTAATCTTTGACATTCTTCTGAAAATTGTCAATAGTAGTTTGTGGTCTCGTTTTCGTGTCATATGGTGTATTTTTTAAATTAGTACAGTATCATCACAAAAATAGTCTTTATATTTTAAATAGTTGTCTGTGATTGTTTCTTCATTTATTAACCCTAGATTAAGAATAGTGCGAGATTACTTAAACGGTGTTCTCTATGCTTGGCACTGCCAAATTGACCCAATTTTTTATATTTTTTCAGCGTCGAATTGACGTTTTACTGTGCACTTGCCAAATTGTGTTTGTTTGATTAAATCTTGATTTTATTCGTTAGGACACCATCGTAATAATTGTAAACTAGAATGTACGAAAATAAGTATTACTTTTAGAATATATGTATTTATTAGTCATTCAAATAAAACTTTTCCTTAATGCGTTGATGATTTTTTTCTACAACCTCACTATTGAAGTCCATTACGATACAGATTTTCATGAGAATACAAGATTATTGACTAATAGGAGTCTAGCATGTTCTTAATTCGGTGAACTCTGTTCACTTCCTGGAGTCTTTGCTACCGAGGATTGCTTATTGGTTACCCCACGGGTGGCGTTGCGACTAACTTTTACTGTAAGTCACTGCTTCATTTGTGGGGAAATATTAGTTATATAGTGGATTAAAATTCATTAGGCTAGCGCAGAACGACTCTGATGCGACTAACTTTTACTGTAAGTCACTGCTTCATTTGTGGGGAAATATTAGTTATATAGTGGATTAAAATTCATTAGGCTAGCGCAGAACGACTCTAATGTTGTCCGACCTACCCTGTCACTGACGAGCGGCAAGAACCGCGAAACGCGTCTGCAGGTGGTCTTCCCCAGCCAGATGAAGGATAACTTGCTTTATAATTACAATAAGCAATTGCAACTGGGTCTTCTTGAAAGAACGTTGCACAAATATCTGTCACATGTAATTCAATGTTCGTCGTGGTATTAGCTAGGGAAGTTGTTGTTTTCTGTCAGAGGTTTGCCTCATATTCTCTAAAAGTAGTAAATGTTACAATAGGTTATGGGCCCAGAACTGCATCGACTCGTTTGGTTGAACACTGGAATGTTTTTGTACATCGCAAATGTGAAAGTGCAAGTCACCATTGCCGACAGACAACTATTTTATGTGAAACCATTTCATGGAAATTAATTTTGTAACCCAAGACCCGACTGCATGGTGGTGCCGCCTAACGAATACTAGAGAAGGGATGAATGGCGATGAGTGACTAGTGAACAACATACTGAATTTTATCTTGAAAATATCTTGCAAAAGTGAACCTTTGAATAGTGGGTAGTGTGAGTTATTTTAATCAGGCTTCAACTCTACCCCCTTAAAATTTTCAAATAGGAATTTCGCGTAAAACTACTGCTAGGAGAGCAAGATGAGGGTATTGAATCTTGAGAAAACCCCTACTTCAGTTGCTGAAGAGTTATCAAAGTTTAAAAAATTTGACATAAAAGGGAAAACCATCAGAGTAAAATGCTTAGACAACATTATGGAAATGATTAAAACGAAAACGAGGAGACTACGTACTCCTAAATTCACTCACAGACTTCTTAACATAATTTGATAAAATTGTATGTGAGCTAAGAAAGGCAGGTGGTTTTGTAGATGGAAATAAAATTATTCTCCAACTATTATCACCAATGGTCTATGGTCTATTTAGCTATAAATTTGGATTTATTCTGGAAAAAATTGTTGATGGAGGAAGCTTCTGAATATGGAAGACAGATAGGCTGATATAGAGCTAGAAATAAGTTCAAGAAACCTGAATTTCCAGTGGTAATCATTTTTACACTGAACCTGGAACAACAAATTACTATTTTTGATGTATTTGTGCAACAAAACTGAACATAAAAGATTTGAATGCTCACAGAATCCTAGAAGTGGGAGATATAGAGGAGGATGTATGAAAACTGGTACACAAGTAGCTAGGAAAAGAAATAAACACAGAGAAAAGAACCAATATCTTTCCCAACCTCGGAAGAACAAGTAATGTCAAATGCAGTGTGCAATCCTGTAAACTTTCGCTGATTTAAGTGGATCTCTGCTGTCTTTTTCTGATCTCAGATATTCCGATATTTTTTTCATTGGTTTGAAGATGGTGATAATTTTCTCCTCCTCTAGAATTTTTCCAATTCGGTTTGGTGACACCTTCTATGTATATCAGATAAACAGAGCCTAGGGATTGCTCTTCATGGTGTTCCTTTCCTTCTCCCTTGAACACGTAGCACGAATTAATGTCCTTTTTGTGGTAGTTTAATAATGATTTTCTCCATCCTATTGTAGAATTTAAGTTATCTATAGATCTTGTAACCACCCTCCTTGCTGAAGATGAAAGATAACCTTTTCGGTGGAGTCGGACTGTAAATGTTGTCATCTACCCGGTTTTATCTTACCTCCAGTGTATGTGATAGATCTCCTCCGTTGGAAAAATATAAAACACTCCAGTATTCAAAAAAAAGTCATTATAGTTTCGGAATACCCCAACATGTCTGGTGCCAAATTATCAATACAGATACCAAATATAACAATCAACATGTTTGTTTCAAATTAACAATATGATACTTTCTGTGTAGAATTTCGTCAGGGATATTTTTGTTGTCATTCATTATTTTCCTTCGACCACTATGTTCGAAGTTGAATGCGAAAAACTATCCCAGACTGACAATCAGGGGTGGTTTTTCGCGAATTAGGGGATGTTTCATGTGATGAGCAGGTGGGACCTCCTATAATTCTTATTTATGATACGAAGAAGAAACACTTGGGGGTGGTTAGTTTTGCTCCCCTCGAATAGGAGATCAATAATTTAGTTCTAGCCCCGAGTTTCCGGATAGTAATGTTGAACTGCTTTCAAAATTAATATAATTCTAAGGACCATTCTATAAAGACTGTTTATACATGGCGATTGTAACGCCTTGAAAACGGCAAAAAGTGACTGATGGGTACCTCTCAACATTTGAAAGTTCATTTAATTTCTACACCATTGCTTCACAAATATCATTCAACTCTGGGCTTTCAGTTTTGAGGTTACATACATTAAGTTGAATGCTTCCAATACCGCTTGTCTGTCTGGGTTCATGGTAATGTTTTTTTTTCCTGAAAACTATTGCCTCATCAACTTGGCACGAAAAGGTGTATTGCAGTAATGTTTACCTGAAATGACATCTCGTGACATCGGTGAGATTTTCCATGCATTTCTATCCGTTATGCTTGTTTCGAAAGTGTTACCGAAGTAATATCTGGGAAGTATGCCTTCTGCTGACATTCTTATAACAAGGTCGTGTTCCACCTCTTTATATAGCTTATTGTAGTATTCCATGAATATGCTTGTTTTCAACACCATTTGATCGTTAATGATCGATGGCACTGAAACAGGCTTGTTTTTGAAATCCTCTGAGCCGTTGCACATCACCAGGCTGTCCATCCCACCAGCACATGTGAATAATGGGTCTGATGATTCTGTTATACATCCATGTAGTTATTTTTAGTTATAGCCCCCAATTTTTTCCGCACAATCTCCTGCACAGATTGGCATTCTTCTTGTATTCTTATGTGCCTCCTTTTTCATGTTAATTCTTCAATAATATACTCCTGCGTATTTTTTCTCTTTTGGAAAAGAAGGAGTTCCTGTCCCATTAAGTACAGGTGATCTTGGTCCTTCCAGTGTTTTCTTTCGTATATATTTCTTTGTTGTGGTTTTATGAAGGTTCACTGTCAGCTTTTCTCCTGTACACCACCTGTTGATTTCATCTTGGGTATAAGTTACGAGACTGTCTTTGCTAGTTTGCTTTTTACCACAATCGCAAGGTCGTCGACATATTCTAAGCAAGAGAAGCTTTAGTACTTTCTATTTATTTTGATGAGCCGAAGTGGAGTGTAGTCAAAGCGTTCGCTACCTAATCCAATCATGAATTCCGTGAAGTCTTGAACACTGTGACCTACCTGGAGTCCAACTGGACACTGGACAAGAGTCTAACATGGCATGGCATCCGACTATCCAAAGGGCTTAGCTGTGGTATCCTATGATAGCCAGTGGCTTACACTCAAGCCTCAACTGAAAAATATTTTTGTTCAATCAAATCATAAGACTCGGGGTGCTGTTTGCTCTCTCGCTGTTCTGCATTTATGATAGTGAACAGAATACAGAACAAGGGACTCCGTATCATCACAAATAGTAATGCATACATTATATTGGATGCATTGCGTGAACTTGAGGACGTCGACTCCATTGTGAATACGTGAAGTACTCGTACAAGTTCTACAGGTATCTACTCCGCAAAAGTCTTCTCATCAGAGATCAGAGACGTTACCAAACTCAAGGAGTACGATAATGAGCCCTTATAGCACGACGAGCTCATCTATCAAGCACTGGATATCCTCCAGTAGTGACGAAAAGAACTGGCTCCATATGAAACTCAGTTACATATCTCAAATATCTCAAAACGCCCAGTACCTTGACCCGGTATTCATCTGGAGCCTTTCCTGGTGTAACATAATAATCAGCTTTCAAAACCACTTACAACAGTCTCCACATTGAATACCACGCAGGAGGAGTGGATCCTATCAGTTATCACCATTCTATTCTGTTCTGGGCCTGCCGCTTACACCAACGAGAGTGGATACCCATCACCGGGGTTCTAGGTACCCCTAGGCATTGCTCTTTCGTGCATGACTGGCAACGGCCATGCACGCTTTGCGTTCGACCTATTCCGTCCATTTCTAGTCCCCGCCAGACGAAGTAGGAAACTTCAATCATGAGTATGTTCAAGGGTTCGAATCCTAGTACGGTCACCAATTTCGCCAAGTGATAGTATGTTAAGTCTGTTTTTCAACTTGAAATATATGGCACAATAAGATAGGTCCATCTATGCTAGAACGTTTACTCGGTGAACACATTTTTTGAATCACCCTCAATGTCGATAAATGTTCATATTCTTTTGTCTCCGTTAGTAGCCTGTTGAGATCGCCCAGTGCTAAGTCTGTTGACTTGCTTGGCTGATATGCATATGAACGTTCGCTGACCGAGCTTGTTGGTAGTACCTCATTTATTATGTTATCTATCAACTTTTCCATCGTTTAGAATGGAAAAGACATTGGAGTTTTATAACGATATTCTTCGGGTATCTTGTCGACCATTCTCGCTTTTGTGAGATATATGACCGTCACCTTTTGCCATATTATAGTAATCTCACATGTGTAGAATTAGTATTTTCCGTCCTTTTTGGAGCAAGATTGGGTATATTCCACATACCCCCGGGGGTTTATATGGTTCAAATTCACCAATAGGTCACTTGGTTCTAATGGGCCTCGATTTTTCCATAACTAGTCTCCATTTTTCACGTGCATACATATTTACCTAAAAATATTTTAAATCTCCTTGAAACTCTTGGGATTTCTAATCGTGTTTTCTAATAGGTTGTTCATTTTCTCCACATTAAATCACACAAAAATTAATGGACTACGCTAGGTCAAAACTGTTTTTATTTGATGATAAGCTGACACAAATGCTCCATTGAGAGGCCATATAGAAATCAATATCGTTATTATCAATGCTGTCCATCTTGACTCTTCTCCATTATAATACTCAAACCAATGGGTGAAGTACGCATAGCAAAGACTTATTATTCCTATTGCATATCCCAGAAGTCCTAAAACGTTGTGAGAGAGTTTTAACCAAATGGGTCTTAATGAAATAATTCGCTTTGCATGGTCCGGATAGTTTACTGCCAGCCCAAGAACCAGAGAAAGGATCAGTATTATCATTGATACAAGACCTGGAACAAACATATATTTGTAGGTAAAATTTTAGGTAAATGTCAAGTACATGGATTTCATAATTTCCATAAATATATTGGAAGGAAAATCCTAATTTTCAGAGTACATAACAAAATTCAAGGTTTGGAGAAATTCAGACGATTGTGAACTTAATGAGGTTAATAGGTTCCAAGTTGAGAAAAGCCCCGATTGTTCAACAGATCTTCAAAAATCAGTTAAAAGGATGAGAAATCGTTTTGAGGTCGCATACTCCCCAGTAGCTCCCATAAAAATTATTAAAACACTATCAAGACTTAGTTGAACTCAAAATGCGCTTTCTCCAGAATAACTCGAAAATCATTTGTTCTATTCATGTTCAAAATTGATCTACACGAGGACCTGACAAGTCTGAACTATTATTCGTCAGTGAACTTCAGAATACTGCTGTTAAGGATCAAACTTCACAGAACTGCTTCAGAATGAACTAGTTCGTAAGGTGCCGGACACTTTGTAATGATAATTCCTGCGTTCGAAGCATGCATCTAGTAATTGTAGGATCTCTACTCAATCATAAGATCCAGTTCAGTTTGAAATCTTGCATTGAGCCCCAAAAAACATTTGCTAGAAGACACGAAGACACGTGATGTGATTTCGTGATGGTGACCATTCCTCAGTAAGTCCATTTTGGGTCCTCAATTACCCAAGCTGGACGGTGTGAGAATGTCAAAAAATATTCAATTTAGGTATGCAGGACTTAAAACGGATGTACTGGGGATATACGTGAACTGTCCCTAATCTGGACTTCCCCAGTATATATAATATGTCTTGGTCGAATGTTCTCAGTACGTTTTGGGGACGTACTTGTGATATATGGGTTTAGGATGTTTGAAGTATATGACTAGTAATACTGTTCCTAGAGTAATACAAACTATTAGCCATGTATCAGCAAGAAGCTATTGGATTGAAAATAAATGGTGACTTGCTAACAAGATTAGACCGGTGGTTCGTACTGACAAGCGAACAGGTTCTCGGGGATACAACTTTGTGAATAATGTCAAGAACTTACCAGTGATTCCATGAGCTGTGTAGAGATGATATCCGGGTTCAATGTAGTGGAAAACCAGCGCATTGCCAACGATCACAAACACGGTACCAACTGTTATCATTATTCCGTGGACTGCATATTTGGCTTTCCTACTCAGATTTTTGCTCCATATATCGTCACCAACAAATAGCATTATGGCCTCAGTCATAAGAGGTATGTACTGAAACAGATTAAGAAGTACTTTCATTGAAGAAAAACTCAGGCCATAAAAAATGTAGACAGCTCGAAATTTATCAATTGAATTAGGTGTATGAAAACAGCAAGCGCCAAACGTGATTTATTTTACTCCCACTACAACAATTTTGGACACTGGCAAATGCTCTGTGCAGAGGCGTCTCATTGTCTTTCAAATCTGTTAGCGTTTGGTAAGGACTCACAAAAAATAAACTTTATTTTCGTAGCCAACAGCGACCAAACGTTTTTCTTGAAGAGACATACCTTCATAGTGGGAATAATTTCAAGAACTGGACGGAGGAGTCAACCAAGTGTTATTTCAAAGTATTCCGAAAAGACCGAGACTTATTGTTGTTTATGCGTTGGTGGTATGGGCTTTATACTTTATAGTGAATCAGGCACAAAATCAGGTATTATCATTCAGTAATGAATTCTGAAAATTAAGGAAATGTTAATTCCTAATTTACCTGTAAATTCAATAGTCGTGACCGCTCCATACCGCAATGTTCAAGTTAATCCAGCCCCATTAAAATATTTATGAAATAGAGAGGAATTGCCAAACTATCAAGGATGTTCCAGAGAAGTTAGCGACATAGTCTAAAAGCGATCTCAAATTTTCACTGTGTTAAATACCCATTTTAGAATTTTTGCCAAGTCAGTCCATATTCCAATCGTTCAGGTTCCTCCTCAGTTCATTTATAGTTTCACGGGCTGATATCGGTGCTTTTGAAATGAAAAAAAAAGGTACAACGGGTACTATTATCATCGAATCTATGTACTGGGTATGAGGTAGCACCCAACAAATTATTGATGTTAAGTAGAAACAATATTGAGGCTAAAACAGATCCCCGCAGAACACCAGCATTTATTGGTGGTGTATCGAAAGAAACTGCATCAAACACAAAAGCTGAATATCAAAGAACACAACTGGGTGAAAAGGCATGAGATGAAAGCTTGTCTAGTAGTCCTTGGCAATCAAACGCCTTGGAGATATCTAATGCCACTGCCATAGTTCTGCCATATATACTAGAACAGATTTCAGTTCGCTTTGAATCGAAACAAAAAAAACTAGCATTTTCAAATGTTTCAACTTGACTAGAAGACGTGGATATATCCAATACCTGAGTGTAGCGACAAATAGGTAAGTAATTCAAAAACTCCTCCTAAAGATTATATTCTATATCAATATGATCGATAAAAATAGTGTTTACTTTTTCGATGAACGTTTTCGAGGAAATTGAGAAAGGAAGTCGATATCATATTTCACATGAAACTATTCATTGAAAGGTTCAAGATATACCTAATTTCTTATTTTTTCGACAATAGAGCGCATGGAATATTCACATATAGACATTGAAATTGGGCTAAAAGTAATATATAATTTTGAGACTAAAAAAATATCATAATTACTTTCCATGTGGACAGTTTATGTTCTCGTAAGACGATGCTACTGAAATGATTCGACATAGTTTTTGAAAATTAAGAAACATAATTGGTTAAACTGTCAACAGTTTGTTCACACTCCAACCGTTAAAGACCAAATAGCCCCCTACCTCTAACCAAGCACAAAGTTGCTGAAATTTGGTACAGATTTAGCGTTTGGTACCCAAAAAACGAAAATACCAAAATCCTTGCTCAGAGGTGTCGGAAAAGGGATGAAACCCGCCCTCAAGAGTAAAAAATGTTTAATATCCTTTAAAATAAATGACGAAAAAAAACTCAGTGCCTCTTTCAGTGCATTTTACAAGTGTAGAAGAAGAAACGGCATGCGATACGTGCGATACGAAACTCATCAGTATCATCAGTATCGTAATGTTTGATATTACATATTGGTGGTATAGGTCCATTATATTAACAGAGTATCCTATTTGAAGAAATGAAGTACACTGTCCCATCTCTAGACTTTTTCGGCACACTGTATATGGCCGTAGGTAAAGTATAGTACGTAATGCGTGTTGTAAAGCAATTACGCACTCGCCGCTACGCGGATTTGTGCGTAATTTTTGCATTCGTGCTTAGTATGCTTTTTATAACATTTGTTACCTAATATTCTATTACGTTCAGTTTTCGAATAAGTATATATAGTAGTTCAGGGAGTACAAAATTGTACCGTAGCTCGTTGCTAAGAGAGCAACTTTCATGCTATAAAGGTTATACTATAAGTTATATATGGAATAGTGAATAAAATACAAATGAATAACACAAGTTGAAAGTTACTTACCCCGAAAGTACAAAGTATCACGTGATAAGAGAACCATCCTCCCAAATTCTGGAAAGGTATCCAACAACAATACACAACAATAACTGTAGTGAAAAATCGGACCACATAATTCACTATGAATCTAAAAAAAGTATTCTTCTCTATCATAGGAAACACTCATTCATTATGTTATTGATAACTTACTAACCTCGCAACGTCTTTGCAGATATCGGGCTTGCTATCATCCATAGTTACGCAAGTATTCTGAAGATTTGATGTTCCGTCACCACTATCATCCATCTCCATATCTTCCACTATCAATCAAAACAATTATTGAATGCAATCGTCAGCCGAGGATTAATCTGCAAATTAATTGGGGATTTTCGATATACCATTCAATGCTTTGGTCACGATGGGAATAACCGTTCGATGATAATATATTCCAGCAGTTAAAACCCAACACGTTCTGTGAATTCTTGCTCTGTATAGAATTCTATCAGCAATTTGAAATATATTTCAATCAGTATCTACGTACTAAACCATATACCGACTTGTCATGAGAATATTTCATATACCTAGCATTTCAAATTCGCTTATCAGCATTGATATTTTGGAAACTATAAGAAATAGGCAGTGTTGAACTGTAGCAAACGTGTGTATTTACTCGACTAAAAGTGCGCTGTTGAGAAAGCTTCGAAATTTCAAGTGTGTCCAGAAATATCTGGAAGAAAACGGAAATTTTGGAAACCAGTTTTTGTTTTTTTTTTTTTGAAGGACTTTGAAATCAATTTCTTTTTTACATTGCCACTTTTCTCTGCTAATTAATGGTATTTTCAGATTTGCTATCCAACATCCAACGTTTCGAAAGCTGGCCACAGCAACTTAATTTTAATATTCTAATATCTGATACCACATTTCCAATTTCATATTCTTTTTCGAAAACTTGGAAAAAATAGCTATTTATGATTCAAGTTCGTAAAGTAGGACTTTGTTGTATGAGCGTGAAGTTTGTTGAATGAGGCGCAGCCGAGTTCTACAAACACGCGAGTACACAAAAAGCCTTTACGAAAGTGTATCATAAAAAGTTTTTTCTTCGACAGTTTTTTATTGGAAAATTGTAGCAATTGTTTCATTAATGTTTTATGTTATGAATTGTTGTCGTATTGTCAAATGATGACTTCCGAGTTATATTTGACGCAAAATACTGTATTTTTCAAAAACGGATAAATGTATGAACAGTGTGTAAAAATTTACTTGACACACTTTTGATGATTTTACGCATAGATGATTTTTTACGCACGTGTGCAAAAAAGTATCCCTTACACACTGTTAATTTTTTTTTTATCATAATAGGTTTTGACTTTGACCTTCGATCTGTCACACTTAATGACATTTTTAATGAATTCTTGACGAAAATTAAAAATAATTTTCACGAATGAAGAAAAACGAGATATGAAGAAAATTTATTACAAATACATTAAAAACAGTGTTGGGACATCGAAAAAGTTATTTATGTAAGAAGGACGGAAAACTGTCTATCATAGTCGAGCCTGAAAATTGATAGCTGAGGCGCAGCCGAGGGATCCTCATAGCAGAGCTCTAACACCACTCTAACTCGACCACCATAGCCATTAAAAAAAATCAAAATGGTGGACCAACGTTATTTTGAAAAAAAAATATTTTTTTGTTGTCAAAAAGAAGCTTATGAACTGACATTCAACGAAAAAAAAACAAAACAGTATTCCGCAATCCGTTCAAAACTTAACAGGGGTGGGGTAACTCTAAGAGAGTTCTTACATTATGTTCCGCCATTTTGTTTTGGATGGATATTTTCGTTTGAAATTTTGGGAACGTATAGAAAACTAAAAGATGTTTCGAGTGAGGTATCACTCGACCCCCCATGCCGTTCAAAAAATTCTTTCAAAATGCGCCGCCATTTTGAAGAAAGACATTTTTTGTTGTCAAAAAGTAGCATATGAACTGCCATTCCACGAAAAAAAATTTCATCCGAAAATTCCAAATCGTTCAAAAGTTAATAGTGGGGGGGGGGGGGTAATTTATGGACACAATATACATAAAACGTAGACAAGAATTATAAAAACTTCGATATCAAAAAGTTTCAAGAGATATTTGATTTAAATAATTAAAAATGAAGACTAGATCATCAATTTGATTTTTGTTTACAGGGAAACTCAACAATAAACGATCAAATGATAAGACAAGAGCAACAGTAGGTAGATAGTAGATACTTACTTATCAGTCGATAATCAGTCTATTATTTCTGGATTATTATCAATTTTTTTGAGGTGGTAATCTTTGTGGTTGGTGGATACCTATCTTACGTACCATGGGTAAACTTTGAAAAAATGCATTCTATCTCAAAAATAGTGAGAAAACGAATGCACTGAAATACATTTTATAATTTATCTGGGTCATGTCAAAGAAAACTATTGATTACATAAATACGTATGTCGGATGTAAGTATAAAAGAAATTAGCAATTGTTAATTGAGCTGCCTATAAATTATAGTAATATCGATAAATCGGGAGTTTTATTTATTTTTATAATCAAATATATCTTTAAACTTTTTGATTTCATCGAGAAATGTCTATAATAATAGTCTGCTTACGTTTTACATAAATAAGCTTTGTACACATTTTTGATATCGAATTTATCATGCAAAATCACAAAAGTTATGTCCCGCAGAAGAAAACATGTCGTAGGTATCTTTTTAATTTCATGATTATTACGCCAAAACAGTTATAACAAGAAAAAAACCTGCGTGTTCCTACCCTAATTTTCATAATGTTGTGGTGCACAGCTAAACGTCATACAGAGTGATCAGAAAATGCTGATTTTAAAAACTCTCTGTATAACATTTTCATTGTATACAACTATTTTGACAACTTTCCAGTGTTGCCGATCTGCGGGTAATTACCCGATTTTCGGGTATTTTACTGCTTTGCGGGTATTGTTGCTGGTATTCCAATTTTGCGGGTAAAAGCAGGTATTTCATGTATCTTCATCTCATCCCAATTATTCACTGTTTTAATGTTAAAAGTCTTATTTTATAGTCTATGACTCTGTGGACTGAATTGACAATTAACATTCATTATTATATCTGTCGAAATTTGTTATGTGTTGGTTTGTTGGTTGTCAAATGTCAAATCAATATCAGCTGACATTTGCAATTATTTATTTTATCATATATTTCTAATCTAATCCGATTTTTCCGAGATTATTCTTAATCTTTTGAATGCAAAAAAGCTTATGACCATAACAATGGAAAGTGGCTGGTTAGTTTCATTCTTTTCCATTTCAACTTTTGCAGAATATAATAATAGCCAACAAAATGCAAGTGATCTCGGTTTTCCGACTTGTCGTTCTTTTTCCAACCTAGCCGTCAGAGGCGTATGTAGACTAATATAGAGGAGAAAACACTGCAAATTTGTACGCGGGTAAAATGCGGGTATTTTAAATTCACGTGCGGGTAAAATCGGTAAAAATTTCGGGTACTTTGTTGATTTGTCATTGGCAACACTGGAACTTTCGTAATAACGGATACATAGCCGGACGTCCCTCTCAATATATTACCCTGTGTATTCCGTAAACTGATCATAGCAAAGCCATAGGTGTTATTAATGACCTCAAACTAAGAGTAATAATAAAAAAATTGGGAAATTTTACCGACGAAATTTTCAATTGCCTACATTGAATTATAAAAAAAAATCGCTTTTTTTCCAATTTTCAAATTAAAAAGAAAAATATACAAAATGTCATTAAAAAAACTGCCACCATTTGACTCACCCGTACAAAATGTTGAATTTGTCAATTCTGACATATCCGAACGATGAGCATTTTAGCGTGTTACTTGGTTTGGTCACATCCTCCATTTATATGGTTGATTGGGAATTTCAATACTTTTCATCAAAAACCGGTCTTGAAATATTGCCGTATGAGCAGGCCATATTTGTCTTGTAAAACATTTTCTTTTATTCTTCTAAGATGCTATGAAGCCTTTCTTTTCTTGGGGAGGGGGTAGAGGCTTAAATTCAATTCAGAAATACCGAAAATACTAGTATATAACTATTCTTGGGGGGAGGTAATTACCCCCATTACCCCCCTCCCATATCGACACTTATTCTACAACATACCAAAAATTCAGGAAAATTAACCAGTGACAATTTTCTGGTCCTTTAAAAACTTAATATAAAAAATTGCTTAAATGTTATTAAACCAAAACCGAACAATTACAAAATGGCACACTAACAAAATGCAATTGAAAATAACCAATAGTCAATAAATCATAAACAAAAATACGTATAGAATATATCCAGAAATAAAACCAACCGGCAGAACAAAAGTTTTTTCATGAAAGAATCCTCGTATAGTCCAAATCGGCCTTATCGTGCGGGTTAGCGCCGCTTAAAATTATTATTATCAACACATCTGCTTCTCGTATGTGAAAATCGTATACGTCTGTCTCATGTATCATTGGGATTTTATTTGAACGGGTATGATTCAACACAAAGAAATGAGAGGAAACCAAATAAATTGTCGGTGACTAAGTCTTACACCCGCACGTTAATACCTATTTTGACTATATCTAGGCAAAAAAATTTATAACAGATTGTCACGGATTTTTTTTTATTTAATTTTTGTGAGTTTTTACAATTTTATTCCAGGAGTAGAGGGTCCAAGCCTCCAATCGACAGTTTTTCGCCGTAATTTTCTACGTATAACATTCTTTAACCAAACCTTCGGGAACTGTTAAGGTCGTTAACAAATGACAAATAAAAACTTATTCAAACAAAACTCAAATGAATTTTGCAAGAAAACTGTTTTTATAGCATTTCCAAATTCTCAGACCTTAAACAACTGAATGTCAGGAAGCTTGTTATTAAAGATACTTGATTTTTTTATGTAATAACTGTAAGTTTAATATTGTTATAAAAAAATATTAGCTAAGTCATCATTAATAAATAAATGTTTATCTACAAGAATGAAAACAAGTTTTCAGTTTGTCTTCAAGTCTCACAATCACAACAATCGATGCTAATACTACAATGAATCATCTCTTCAAACGATTAATAATTGTCGAACATGGTCCTCTGAGACTGTAGCACACGTAAATTGTCAATAAGATAATCAAAATTATTCTTCCATTTTTCAGTTCTAGATATGACAGACCGTACCCCAAGGTTATTATTCCAAGAAGATATGCAGTTAAACCAAGAAAGAGGTGAACCAGTTTGATAATGGAATTTCTTACTGCGATTGAACATTGGGTTGATATCACTCCTCCTACGCTTGCCGCAAATGCTAGGACCCATGCTGATAAACCTGAAAATGGGAATATCGGTTTTATTTCACAGTTTTCCTTCATATCATATAAACCAATCCAATTCCATTGTTTTTTGTTTTTAAACCAATTGAAACAAGACTTTTTGAAAACACTGCCACCAGCTCGTGGTGTATTAAACTCGGTGTTTCTTTCATTCCATATTTATACGTGTCCATGGTTACAACAATCACGGTAAAAATAGAAACGTTTTAGGCCAAGCTGCAGATGAAAATAAGAGGCTCTTTCCACACAAAATAAAAGACGCCTATAATACTTTTTATGAGATAGTTCGTAAATGAAAACTCCGGATTCGCCCCAGCAAAATTGCTTTGTGAAATTTTTTAAACAAGAATTGGTGAAAAAAATTACAACTCTGGTTTCTTGCAAATATCCCAAAAACTATTGAAGGAATCTTTTTACGAAAAAACCTACAAAACAGGTTTTTAAGCGACAGGATCGGTGCATTTTCCACTGAGAAAATCCGGATAAAACGTCGAAAAGGAGACCATTTTTCAAAAATTCATAATTTGTACAGATCTGAAGCTGAACAAACAATATTGTGGAAACTGATAGATAATATCATGTGGTTCAACTGTGCCCCATATGTTTTTGTCCGATGTGTAGTTTTTGTATAATCGCATTATAAAAATAAGGGCACATCTTGCAAGATATGCCGATTTAAGGGAAATCGTCATATTCAAATTGTGTTGAAGGCATGTGGAAGAAGATATCAATATCTATGATTTTTATATTTTAGATTTTCAAGAGGAGGGAAATGTGTTGAAAATGTCACTGAAAGTTGCTCCAAACGCTTGAAAGTGTGTTTGTAGCGGAATCGAGGAGCGGTATTGGGGAAATTGCATTGTTCAAATCGCCGAGCGGTTATACTCTCCTATCCCCGATAGTTCCCCTATCCTCGATCGTTCCCCTACTACTGCTACTCGACTATGCCATGAACACACTTTCAAGCGTTTAGAGTAACTTTCAGTGGATCATTGAACACATTTTCCACCTCTCAGATGAAAATCCAATATATACAAATTGTAGTGTTTGATCTTAATCCCAGATGCCGTTCACAGAATTTGAATATGATGATTTTCCTTTAATCTGCGCATTTTGCAAATCAAGCCCTTGAATTGTTCATAACGCGATTGTGCAAAAACTACCCATCGGACAGAAACCATCTTGTGAAGAGTTGAACCACATGATATCATCTATCAGTTTTCGAAATATTGTTTGTCGAGTTTCAGATTTATAAAAATTGTCATTGTTTTTGAAAAATGAACTTTTTTGAAATTTTCCCGGATTTTCTTAGACGAAAATGTTCCGATCCGGTCGTCCAAAAAACCATTTTTAAACAAATAAAAGTTCTATTGTCTATAAAACGATTCCTTCAATAGTTTTGTTTAAAAAATTCCACAAAGCGATCTTGCTGGGGCGAAAACAGGGTTTTTCATGAACTATCTTATGAAAATTAGCATAGGTGTATTTTTATTTTGTGGGTGAAAAAACTTCTATAGCTTGGTCTATCAGGATTACGGCTGAAACAACACTAATTACACTAAACGTATTCGGCAAGATGTATTAATTCCAAATAATAATAATGCCCCCTCATAAACACTCCCAAAGGCACAGCCTGTGCGGGTATAGATTAGATTAGTTTGGGGCTTCCGTGCCATAAGCATCAACACCGCGACCTTTTCAGATCTATTGTGTTCGCCCTCGAAATCGTTTAGAGTTCTTTATCTAGCCCTGTCTTCGTCACGAGACTCCATAGGCCAGTTTTCAGAACTCCCATGTATCCGGGAGCTTTTGGTTTTTCTTCTCCCAGTGTTAGAAACCTTAGCCTCACAGTGGCATAGTATGTGTTCCGATGTTTTCTCTTCTTCCTGACAGAACCTGCATAGCATTTCTTTTGCCAGACCAATAGTACTTATATGTTTGTTGAGTCTGCAATGCCCTGTGAGGAGTCCAACTATTATTCTAGTATTGCTCCTTCTCTGGTTTAGTAGATATTCTGTTGGCAACGATTTTTTGATAAACTCTTTGGCCTGTCTCATTCCTGGTGAATCGTTCCACCATTCTTGAGATTTCTGTTGGATCCATGATTTGGTTTTGGTTTTTAGTACAGCTTTCGCTATACCGCAAAACGGTTCTGGGCCATTCAGGGCCTCACTTGTTTCTTTTCGAGCTAGTGAATCAGCCTCTTCATTGCCTCTGTAATCTGTGTGTGCTGGTACCCAAGCTAATGTCAGTCTGTTCTGACTGCCTTCAATGGTTTTGGAGCCATCCGTGTAGACAGCGATTTCCGCGCTAATAGAAGGTCCTCCTTCCACGCATCCCTGTCCGTTATGCTTGTCTTAAAAGTTTTGTCAAAGCTATATCTGGGAAGTATGCTATCTGATGGCATGCGTATGACAGGGTTGTTTTCCAACTGTTCATATAGCTTGTTGTAGTCACTCCCGTGCATGTTGCTTATGAGTGCTTGACCTCTAAGTAATCTGCTCGTGACCGACCTGGCTTCGCCTTGAATGTATTTGTGTAGTGGAGGCAGGTTGAGCAAGACTTCTTGTGCGGCTGTTGGAGTGGTTCTCATGGCACTCCTACCTGCTTGGTCTTTGGCCACCATACCACTGACTCATATGTTATCATGGGTCTGATGACTCTGGTATATAGCCATGTAGTAATTTTTGGTTGTAGCCTCCTAAATATTTTGCCTCTTTGGCAAAGGGAATTTGTATCCCGTTTAGAACAGGTGACTTTAGTCCTACCAGTACTTTCCTTTGTGTGAATCTGCCAGTTCCTCCTCTTTACACCACCTGTCGATTATATCTATAGCTGTTCGTGTAAGCTCCGAGACTGTCCTTGCAAATTTACCTTTTGCAACAATCGCAAGGTCGTCGGTATATCCTAGGCAATGAAAGCGTCTGGATGTTAACCTTTCTATCAGTTCGTCCATTAGGATGGCCCATAGCAGGGGTGATAGAACCCGTCCCTGCGGACATCCTCTATTTGCTCTAGATGTCAGTGTCGTTCCGCCAATTGATGATATGATAACCCTGTTTTTCAAGTTGACGTTTATCCACTGGCACAATAGGGGAGGTACCCCTCTTTTTACTAGACTCAGTTGATGCATTGTTAAATGCACCCTCGATGTCTAGAAATGTTGTCATAGCTATCTCTTTGTCCTCTAAGGACTTTGTTAGTAGCCTGTTGAGATCGTCCAGTGCTAAGTCTGTTGATAATTCAGTAAATTTGTATTCGACAGGGCCCCTGGCTGGAAGGTTTTGGGGTAGTTCTGATTTTTTCCATTTCCCACGTTTTTTGTATTGCTAATCCGACTCTGAAGTTTGCTAACAAAATTTCTTGACGGAACATTTAAAAAAATGCTAAAAAATGGTGAAAAATTTTTTTTTTTTTAGTTTTTCGCTTATAACTCGTAAATTATCAGTTTTTCGTAAAAAACTTTTTCATTCAGAATGGAAGTATATAAAATTTCTTACAAATTCCACTATTCAGGTTTTTTTTTTGACAAACAGTTCGGGCTCAAACGCCAAATAAAAATTGGCGTATTTCTGCTCAGTCAGCAAACACCCACTTTTTCACTCCAAAACTCTTATTGACTATTTAATGACATTTTTAGTGAATTCCTCAAAGAATTATATTGTAATGAAACTAAAAGAAGTACTCTTGTTCGTCATTGGAGCAGTTTCAATCAAAGGACTCATTTGAGGTTATGTCGATGACTGCTACTGACAGTGCGATAAGAAAGGAGTGTTTGAGAGTCTCGAACAACGCAAAATGGTTCTGGCCATTCAGGGCATTACTTGCTCCTTTCGGAACACATTAAATAACTTGTATGTAATTTTTGAAAAAGTGACCTTTACCTTCATTGTATGATCTAAATAAGGTGTGCGCAGAGAACTGGGGGAATCTACTAATTAACTTCAATAATAAATTAGAGTTTTGTAGTGAAAAAGTGAGATTTTCCCTAGTCAGCTGAAATATGCCAATTTACAAGTAGTCCTTGAGCCCGAATGGTTCGTCGTAGAAAAAAACATGTAAAGTAAAATTTGTAGAAAATGTTATGCTCCTTCATTCCTAAGAGGAAAGTTATCAAAAAAATTTGTAGTTTTCAACTTATAAGCCATAAACCGCAGAAGAAAGAGATTTTTTGGGTTTTTTGCATTTTTTTCAATGTTCCGTCACGAAAATTTGTTAGCAAACCTCAGATTCTGATTCAGCACCCCAAAAAACATAGAGAATGAAAGTAATCAAAACTAACCCAAAACTTTCTTGGTATAAATACAATTTGATTAGATTATGACTTGCCTGGCTGATACGCATATTGGCGTTTACTGAGAGGGCTTGTTTGTAATACCTCATCTCTTATGTGTCTATCTATTAGCCTTTCCAACGTTTTGAGTGGAAACGACATTAGACTGACCGGACGATATGCCTTGGGTGTCTTGTCGCCTATTCTCCCTACTTTTGGGAGGTATATGACTCTCACCTCTTGCCACATCGTAGGTATATGTCGAAGTGCAATGAAAGCCTTGATTATACGGCACAAGTGTGGAATTAGTATTTCCAGTCCTTTCTGGAGGAAGATAGGGTATATTCCGTCAACTCCAGGGAATTTATAAGGTTTGAATTTATTAATAGCCCACCTGATTCTGTTTGGCCTCCAATCTGAAGCTATTGGCCTATTTGGCTTGCGGTTATCGGGCCCTTCAGAATTACTGAGGCTGGAAAATGTGCTTCTATGAGCAACTTTAGGCTTAGGACGGCTATTATTATTTGCTGATTTTTTGTGAAATATTCAGTTTTCAGCTTCAGAAAAATCCGAAAAACCAACAGCACCTACCTCGGGTGGTCGATGTGCACTCCAAGCTAGCACAAGACGAGATTGGTATCTAGACAACTCACAATACAAGACATGCGGTCGCCTATCGATCCGATATAAAGTATTTGAGAAACAATCTCTTGTACCTACATCGGGCTCGAACCTACTATCGCTCTGCTGGAGTTTCGAACGGCCTGTGCGTCATACCGCTGAGCTACCGGCCATATACGAGTATGTATTCTTATAATTCTCGATATTGTTTGTATCTTAAACTACGCTGCAACCTCTCGTGGTGCTTATCATTATTATTATTATTGCTTGGCGGTGTTGGTTTTCATCCGAAGTGCATTTAGTTCTGCGTAGAAGAACCCCTCTGCTGTCAGATTTATCTCGTGAGTATTCTGGATGCGAGCCAGGGGTTCCCATTCGAACACTATGTGGGAAGCTGTTTTTTCCTCCTCACCGCATAACCTGCATAGTGTGGAGTCTTGGTGTATCCTCAGCACATGCAGCTGTTTTCTCAGATGACAGTGCCCTGTTAGGAGTCCTACCACATTCCCAAGAGAGTTCCGGCTCAGTTCGAGACGTTGTCTTCGTAGTCGGTCCTTTGGCACATCATCATTATCTTTTCGATGATGATGGTTCTTAACCAATTTCTTCGTGTATTGCTTAATCTTCCCAAATGGCATTCCACAGTCTGGGTCCGGTTCGACCAGATTTGTAGCTGCCTCCGCTCGTTCTAGGGCATCTGCGCTCTCGTTATGTGGATGCTTCTGTGACCTGGTACCCAGGCAAGTTTCACCTTGTTTTGTGCTCCTATGTTGCTGAGGTTTTTGTGAGTACCTCTAAATAGTTTTGAAGGAAACCCGTATGAACGCAGGGCCTTTATTGTCGCGTAACTGTCGAAGAGAATGACTACGGGTTGGTTCCTAGGATCCCTCATCAGGGCGCCCAGTGCCCAGTGGGGAAGAGTGGCCTGGTTACGGGGGGAAGGGGTAAGCGACGGACTTTTGGTCCTCAATGTTTAATACTTTCGAACTAACTCAATAATTTAGTTCATTATTATTTGCATTGCGAATCCGACAGAAAACGCATCTGATTGCAAACGGAGTTTCCGTGCAAATAAATACGCTGATAAATCGCATTCAAAACGAAAAAAACCGCGCTAGTTTGAACTTTTCTATTTACCGCTGTGAAAATAATAAGCTACGAATCGTATGCGGTTCGGATATTCGTAGGTGTTTTCGCGTTGGTTTGGGGGATCCTTGGGTTGAACTCGTTCACTGGCCAAGCTATGTTGCAGTGCTTATCAAGGACTTTTTCCGTCAGTTGCCATTTTCCTGAGGAACCCGCTGTGTTGGCAGAGCCCGTTGTTCACCATTGACGCTGGCTGGAAAGTTCAATCTTTTTTTTTTAAGGTTGTTATGAAACCTGCTCAGGTGTAACGAAGCATATTTTTGGGCTTCGTTACTAAGATAATATTATAGGAATATACAGTGTGTCCCACTTTGAGCAGCCACACCCTCGTATTTTCTTGACAGTAAAATGATTTCAAAATTTGTTTTTTATTACGTATCGTACTCAGAAATATCTACCTTCAGGTTTATGAAATATTCGTATATCTATTTTCCATGGCTACCTACGACCAATTGAAAAGTGAAAAATTGGGAAAAACATATCAGGCATTTATTTATCGCGAAAATAACACCAGATTCTGTTTCAGAACCTCCTAAAACCCCCAAACCCCAGTGCTAATTCATCAAAATATACAGGATGTCATCTGTAACTAACAATTTTTTTTATTTGTTATTCATCCGTAAAATTTGGTTGCTTTCGAAATTTTTTTCTTTTGTCACAAAGTGCCTAAATGTGTTCAGTTTATGCTATAGGAAATAACCAAATGTTACTTTTCCATGGCTTGCTATGACCGGCTGAAAATTGAAAAATTGGGAAAAATATACTAAAAGATTTTTTACTTCGAAACTAATATCAGATTCTAGTTCAAAACATGCTTGAACCCCCGATCTCATTGAAATATACAGGATGTCTTACATACCAGCAACATTTTTAATTTGTATTCATCCGTAATGTTTGGCTGATTTTGAAAATTGTGTCAGAAAGTAGGTACTTACCTGAAATGTTCAATTATTGCTATAAAAAATAACCAAATATTACTGTTTCATGGCTTTCTATGACCAGTTGAGGAGTGAAAAAATGGGGAAAACACTTTAATGATACTTCAAACACAAAAGTAACAGCGGTTTCTGGATTAGAACACCTTGAGAGCCCCACCTCTATACTATATTCTAAGCCATCTATAGCTGGCGTAACTTTTATTTATCCGTAGTGTTAATTTGATTATCAAAATTTCTTCTCCAGTCAAAAAGTACCCAAAATATTCAATTGATGATGTGAAAAATAACGAAATATTATACTTCCATGGCTAGATATGATCAGTCGAAAATTGAAAAATTGGGGTAAACATCCTTCTATCGCCGAGACAACAGATCCTGGTTAAAAATATACCGCAAAGCCCCAAATTCCGTTGCCCGGGTCAGGAAATTAAACACGATATCATCCTGTAAATGGTAACATCTATTTATAAATCTTGTTGAGCGTGTTCTGAACGAGAATTTGGTGTTAGCTCGGAGATAAAACAATCTTATGTTTTCCCTAACGTTTCAATTTTCAACTGATCATATCTAGCCATAAAAAGTTATATACTGAACGTTTTTGGGTACTTTACGACTGGAGAAGAATTTTTTAAAATCAACTAAACGCTAAGGATGAATAAGCGTTATCAATTTTGCCAGCTATAGATGACACCCTATATATTTTTTTGATTCATGAATTATGTTCTAGGGATTTTAGGGTGTCTTGATTCAGAATCCGCTGTTACGTACTTGTGCTACAAAAATCCTTGATGTGTTTTCCCCACTTTTTCACTTTTCGACTGGTCATAGCTAGCCATGAAAATGTAATATTTGAATATTTTCTACAGCATTATTCAAACATTCTCAAGTAATTAATGACTATGTAAAAAAAATTCGAAATCAACCAAACATTAGGGATGGATAAAAATCAATAATATGTTAGTTACAGATTACACCCTGTATATTTTAAATAATCAAGAACTGCTATTTGCAGGTATCAGAGTACTCTGAAACAGAATTTAGTGTTATTTTTGCGATAAAAAAAATCCCTACTATGTTTTTCCCAATTTTTCACTTTTTAATTTGCTCGTAGGTAACCACGAAAAAGTAATATTCAAATATTCCCTACAGCATTCTTTGAACATTTTTACGTTCTTCATGACTAAGGAAATAAAAATCGAAATCAACCAAACATTACGGATGAATAACAAATAAAAAATGTTGTTAGCTACAGATGACACCCTGTATATTTTGATGAATTAGCACTGAGATTTCTCAACAGAATCTGGTGTTATTTCTGCGATAAAAAAATGCCTAGAATGTTTATCCCAATTTTTCACTTTTCAAATGGTCGTAGGTAGCCATGGAAAATGGATATAGGAATATTTCATAAACCGGAAGGTAGATATTTCCGGGTACTATACGTAATGAATAACAAATTTTGAATCACTTCACTGTCAAGAAAATACGAGGGTGTGGCTGCTCAAAGTGGGACACACTGTATATGGTATAGCCAACGCATTGGCTTCCGCGCGGTTACGAGTATGCCAGTGCGTATTCCATAAATTAACATCCGCGTGACCGATATCCGACGTGGTTCGCGTCTCGTGCATTAATGATCTAAAATGATGAGTTATAACTGTCGATCAATACACTGCGTTCAACCTAACGATTCGCTGTTTTAATTTGTTGAACATCAACGATTTTGCATTATGGCGTACCTTAATCGCACATCAATCAAGTCCACGTGGACAAGCGGCTTCCTTTTAATTTATAGGAGTTGTTGCAATTGATAATGGATCAACTAAACCTATGATCGCAACATTATTTCACTACAAGAAACTAAAGAAGTGTATGATTGGTTCGTTATAACAAGGTGCAATATTTTGAATCTATCTTTCTTGCTACAATTCGACTACAATCTTCACTTTCCTTTCTCCAATTTTTTACGGAATTTATGTCACTCACCTAGTTTGCCATGCGTTGTTCTGAAGTGGTCGAAACCAATATCTTCTGACTGACTGATCCTCAAAGCAATTCCAACTGTGACACATAAGAAGCCTGTGAGCATTATGATCCTATGAACTTTAACCTTATCCTCCCTTGTTTCTCCAAAGCGTACGATGCTCTCTTTTCTGTAGATCTGAACTCCTTCCGCCATCAGCACGGCAAACTGAAAAATTTTTAGTTATTTCAACTGTTTGGTCATTATGGACGAAATAACGATATGTTGGTTATCTTTATATACAGTGCGTTCATAAAGTGTAGAAACGCTCCACTATCTTACGAGTTAATTATTTTCGGAGGTAGGGCAGGTCGATTTTGCATTTCAGTCTACCACATTTTTTACAAAAAAAAAACTTTATACGACAAGACGTCATCGCTATTTTTTTTTAAATTGACAGGATATATTTTTATATAAAAAATTCAAAGCCTATATTCTCAACCATACCACATACGTGATATTTAACACATGTTACAAAATACTGAGTATAAAAGAAACCAATCTTCAAATTTCTCAATTTTTTTTAATTATTTATTTCCAATGAAAATATCATAGGTAAGTAGTGAACAGAAGCAAATAAAAATCTAGAGCAACTGCTCGAACTGAGCTTCTTGGGTTAGTTGACAATAATGAAAAAAATGTTGAGAAATATGAACACTGGTTTCTTTAACACTCAGTATACTGTAGCTTGAAGTGTTGGATATGACGTGTGGTATGGTTGAATTCAAAAAATATGGGCTTTCAACTTTTTATATAAAACTATACCATTTCAATTAAAAAAACGATGACGTCATATCTTGTGGTGGGAGAAACATAATTTTTTGTGAAAAATGGTGGAAGAGTGAAATACAAAACTGGACCTGTCCGAGCTTTAGCTCCGAAAATAATTAACTCATAAGATAATGGAGCGTGAAAAAATGTTGAGGAATATAAACACTGGTTTCTTTTATACTCAGTATACTGTGACTTGAAATGTTAGATATGACATATGTGGTATGGTTGAACTCAGAAAAATATGTGCTTTCAATTTTTGATATAAAAAAAAATTCAAAAAAAAATATTGATGACGCAATATTTTGTAAGGTGGTGGGGGAAAAATCATTTTTTTCTAAAAAAGGTGGAAGACTGAAATATAAAATCGACTTGTCCGAGCTTTACCTCCACCTCCAAAAATAATTAACTCGTAAGATAATGGAGCGTGAAAAAATGTTGAGGAATATAAACACTGGTTTCTTTTATACTCATTATACTGTGACTTAAAATGTTAGATATGTTGTATGTGGTATGGTTGAACTCAGAAAAATATGGGCTTTCAATTTTTGATATAAAAATAAAACCTTTCAATTTAAAAAAAAAATCGATGACGCAATATTTTGTAAGGTGGTGGGGGAAAAAATCATTTTTTTCTAAAAAAGGTGGAAGACTGAAATATAAAATCGACTTGTCCGAGCTTTACCTTCGAAAATAATCAACTCGTAAGATTATGGAGCGTTTCCACACTTTATGAACGAACTGTAGAAAAATCTTTTGTGCATCCATACGACCGTGTGTACAAGTAGGTTCGGAATTGGTTTGAAGTCACAATTTGGTCCACTACAAAATGTTTTCTTGGTTAATTTTATTCACCTTACTAATATCTAATCGTAATGAAACATGAAACATGAAACATGAAACATGAAACATGAAACATGAAACATGAAACAGGAAACATGAAAAATGAAACATGAAACGGAAAACGGAAAACGGGACCGCTAGTTACATATATATTTTTGAAGTAACTTTTTCTAGGTATGTCTATATAAGATTGAAATGCCAAGGATTGAAACCGTCACCATCTCATGGTAAATCTGGCATTAAAGTTAATCCTGAGGTCGAAGCCTTTCCATAAAGATTAGAACCATTTTTCAATGTCTCAATTTCCGTCTAGATTGGTTGAGTACTTCTTAAATATTTATTCTTCTGGTTCCAGAAAAACCAAGGAATCTAAATACTGAAACTCTACTCTTTCGAACTCTAACTAGGAGTTGAAGGGGCCGTTTAGGTATAATTAGAGAGCCCCTAGTCTAAAACCGTTTGGTGAGATGAAAGTCCATTCCTCGAAAACACCACATTCCAATTATTTTTGTAATCGGGCAGGGCGCACTCCAGTACCAAAGGAAAATGTCTATCGAATTTTTCGACGATTTAAATATTATAATTTTGTTTAGAAAGTGACTGGCAATCATCGGACAAAGCGGAAGACGATTTGGTTGAGGCGCACTACTTGAAACCTATTTTGGGCGCCAAAATGGATCATCGTAATCCTATATGGTCAATTTTGTGTTCCATTAATTTTACATCGGGAAAATCCGAGTGAAAGACTTTGTTCGCTTGGAGTTTGAGGTGGGTATATCCATCTGAGTTCTCAATAATTGTGATGTTCTAATGCCATTGTAATCGGGTTCACTACGATTTTAGAGAGAGATAGAGGTTTCTTAGTAATTTGGTCTGTAATTTCTATAAGTTTGGTTGGTATTCTCAATTTCAAATTACAGAACCGTAATCACCAGCGTGAAATACACTATTCCAAAGTAGGTACCTATTCTAAAAAGTCTAGGATCACTATCAAATCTGTACTTACCCCTAGTACACATAATATTACATGCCAGGTTGCTTGGGAAGAAATGCTTCCATTTTCAATTAGCTCCCATAATATCAGAAGAACAAAAACTATCAAAATTTGTTGAAACAGGATTTCAGAAATATGGAAAATCCGAGAGTTTATATTTACTGTCATTTTCGCTAGTACTTATCGGAATCGTGAACCAGATTGATAAAATCATATATCAAATATACTTCGGTGATAGTGAAATAGGGAAGAGCGGGGTCAATCAAGTCATGGTTCGTGTGGACGATGATTGTTGAAAAAATTCAATCTGAAACTGAAACAAGACAGGATATATAACTTTCTTTCTTTCAAACGAGGTGACTGTTGATAATTATGACATTTTGTGTTTCTGTGAAGCATGGGCTGTCAGTGACGTCAAAATCCCAGACTGTATGACGGATAAGCTTGAGATCGTTTGCTCTCCGGCTATAAGGGAAAAGTCTCGAGGGTGAGCTAGTGGTGGCATGGCTACCATTAAAAAAATTAATTCAATGTGCAAGTTCTCGATATCTCTACATGGCTTATAATATCTATTATCTTATAATCTAGTAACAACAGACAAACTTGAACAAAACGTAAAGAATGAATTGTAGCACTCTGAAACTCGGTACATGACATTTCGACATCATATATCATTAGAAAAAAAGTTGTTTACCAAAAAATCAGAGGTGAGAGGTTGAGAGATCATTCATTTATCCACAAGAATTATTTTTAGTAATACCTTATGATATACGCTCGTTTTATCAGAAAACATGGTTTAACGCTGACGTCACATTTCATGCTCGCGCTAACACGCCACTGCAAGTTCAGGCAGGGCCGAAAATTAGATTTGTCATAACTTTGCTAAAAATTATAGTAGAAGGAAAAGAAATAGTGCATATCGTTTCTGAATCGTTTCTGAAGACTTCTACTTCCTCATGCAAATATAACATGTGATATTTACGGATGATCCGAAAGTCATGGATATTTGATTTGATATAAAATAATTATACTGAAGCAGGAATCAGTACCCTCTTTGGACCATATGCAACGATTTAAGACTAGTGAGACAAGTCTCACTTATACATGCCGAAGATAAGAGTGGGTTTTACTTCTTCCTCAGTTTTCAACTCACTTATAATCCCGGCAATTTCTTCAGTAAATGTTAAGTATGTGATTTCAAGCATGAGGTTTGCACTTCACAATAGTGTTATTAAATATATACAGGGTGGGGCACCGAAAACGAAACAGATCGAATATCTTCAAAACGCATGTGTTCTGAAAAAAATGCAAAAATACGTCGATTTTTAATCCAAGGGAGACATCTTTTTATCATAACTTCAACTGTCATACCTTTCCCCCCTCCCCTTGGTCACTATCACCCAAACAATTTGAATAGGGAAAGTAGTGAGTGTGACACATCATTAAAAAGGTAATTTCATAAGGAATTCAGCCATGTCAATTCTTCCCTACTAACATGAAAGGTCCTATCTACAATTTCATTGTTTTGAGAAAATTGGCATTTCAAATGATTTTAGTAGAAAATACATATTTGCTATGTGGTTTCTAAGATATCCACAGACAAAAACTGAAGTGTAGAGCAGAATACAATGATATATAAGGTTTTCAGTAACATTTTCCTGATTAGATTTTTGAAAAAAATGTCAGATAGGACAATTTTTGTATAAATGAAGATCAGATTTTCATAATATATCAGATCCAAAATTCAACACATTCCATAAAAAAGTTCTAATGAATATATAATTTGGAAAATATTGCAGTGTAAGTAATAATAATATCTATTCATCTTTATCATATGAATTCAGAGTTGCAATATAAATACTAGTTTAAAATGTCTTAAGTACATTTTACTGTGTGCGTAGATAGGACCTATTATATTAGCATATATTTGATCGGACAATTTAGGCTAGTATGAGTGAAGCTTTTTGCACTTAGGACAATCGTTTTAGACATGAATGCAGTGATATAACACGTAGATAGTATAGTTTGATTTTGCACACATGCATGTGAGTCAAATGTCAGCGACTCCAACTAGCCAAATAAGTAAAAATGCCAAATTTTGCAGATAGGACCTTTCATGTTAGTAGGGCAGAATTTTCGCTACCTAACTTCCTATTTTAGCGCAATCTTGCGAAAAAAACAACTGTTCCGTATTCCAAATTATGATACTTCATAAGCTAATTTAACATAAATTCGGTGGCAATGAATTATGGAATTTTTCTAAGGCAAAAAACAAAATGGTGGTTTCAGAATCGGACCATAATTTCAAATTTTGCCTGCCATTCTGAAAATACTTTCGTGAGATCCAAAAACTTCACAAGAGTGAGTTTTGTCAGGAAATTGTGCTTGAGTCAGCATATTGTTGGTTTCTTAATGGAAAGAAAGTTGATTGATATCCGAAATCCCAAATAATTTCACCGACAACAGTGCTAAAATAATTATTGGTATATTCTTCACGAGAAATATTCGATTAGGTATACCCTGTAATTTATTTAATATTTCCATATCCTATTATGTCACATTTTCCTTTTGTGAATTGTTTGACTAAGCTATTCCTCTACCTATCATTCTCCTCTTTTTTAGCGGCAAACATTTCTTTTTCTCATTTTGAATGATAATGTGCTATTTTACTTAATTCCAAATCGTTTAATATAGTGGCATTTTACCACATACAACTGTCACTTTACTGCATAGTAATGTCACTGTCAAATAAAACACATGAACAAACCGCGTCGGTTACGGAAATTCTTCACAGACACCTAATATGAATTTTCTTAAATTTATAACTAAACTCGTATAGCTTTTAAGTTACTTGTTCACTGTACTCGCTCGTACTCAAAAGCTATATACCCATTTTGTAAAACTTTGCTTTTCTAAATTTTTACATTGAAATTAACATAGTATTAAATTGAATGCATTCATTGAATAGGTTGGAAAATATTCATTATTCCACGATCATGTTGGAGTTCAAAGGTAAACCAATTGGTTGTTTTGGCGTATGTATTTATATATTGAAGGTGGTTGACGATGTTTCACTTTGTTTTAGTTTTTTCTGGAATTTCATTGTCTAAAAGAAACATAAAAATTCTGCAATTTTATTATTTACAAAGTTTTGGCTATCAACATCTATAGCCGTTATCGAGTATTTGAATGCAGTCCAGAAAAAACCTTACAGAAAATATTGATATTTTGTATTTTTATCTTTGTCCTTATTTGAGGAGACAATGTCTCTCTCTCTATATATTATGGCCCTTGCGTCCAAAAAGGCGCATTTGGCCATAGGAGACAATGTCCATCAAAAACTCAAAACGGTATTCTAGGTTCAAGTTTTTATTCTCCACGAAACTCCATGCATTCGGTCCTTTGTAGAGTTGTGTTCAAATTGAAAGGCAGTTGTGTTCAAATTGAAAGGCACTTACTTCTTCACACGTTGAAATTGCCAATTTCCATCGATGAAAAAGTTATAAAGGCAATCATTTCCGCAGGTTGGTTAATTATTTGTATCATTGAAGCCATACAGTGAGTTCCTCATTAAATATGTTTTTTTATTTATTTTTTTTTGTTATAAAAAATTTTTAAACCTAGGTAATCTTGAAAAAAGAAAAGTTCACATGAATGCTTACAAGTTTTCAGTTTGCCACCAAGTCACACTATTACAACAATTAGTGCTGATACTATATAATGAATCATCTCTTCAAACGATTAAAAACTGACAAACATGGTCCAATGAGACTGTAGCACACGTAAATCGCCAAAAGGACGATTAAAAATATTCTTCCGTTTTCTCCCAGTCCTAGATACGTCAGACCGTACCCTAAGGTTATTATTCCAAGAAGATACGCAGTTACACCAACTAAGAGGTGAATCAGTTTGATGATGGAGTCTTTTCCTGCGAATGAACATGTGGTTGATATTACTCCTCCTAGGCCTGCCAAAAATGAGAGGACCCACGCTGATAAACCTGAAAATGGAAATATCAATCTCAGTCCAATTGCATTGAAAAATGTTTCCATTCAATTTGAACCTATCATATCTAGGTCTTTGCGATATGTGACCAGAATTAGCCAATCAGACAAACATTACATTGACTATTTCACTCATCTTAAAATTCTCACCGAATCTGACCAATCGGAAGCCAAAGACAACTCGTGTTATCGCGATAACACCAGCAGTCTTTCAATTCTGATTGGAGGATCAGCTTCGGTATTTTCAGCGACGTAACCATGACGAAATGAATACCTTTGACAGTTCGATCAATAATAAATATAGCTGGATATGTCAGAATGAGTCGCTTCACTGCAAATTCAAATGAAATTATGAAACAAAACATTATAATACTGACGATTTTAATAATTTGTTTATGACTTTCATACATTGTTCGTATTTATATTAATGAAAAAACTTTATTCGTGAAATAGTCTAGTAAAATTCAACTCGTGAATGAATTTATTTCATAAATCTGTTTTTCATTTTTGAACTCAACTGCGGACTCGTGGTGTTTTCACGAAGCAATTCAGTTTCGTTCAGAAATAAATCGACAGACTGATCGCGAAAATTCAATCACTCGTGGTATTACTCCTGATAAGTGCCCCGGATAAGTGCCCAGGAAATTATCACTGCTGAACAATCGTGTCACCATGCAAATGACATATTGTTTGACGTTTACTCAATTACATTTTTTAAATGTCAGTTACTTCGAGCAGAAGTGGACTACGTTTATCTCACAACTTTGGATCCGCTCAAAATGGGTTTGACTTGACTGGATCCGATCCATCTTATCAATATACAGTATCGGAAAGTTTCCATCTTGGGTATGGTGGTTTCATGAGAGCGTAAAGAAAAGCTTGCTATATGTTGAGAGAGCATTACAATTTCTCCTCTACTCGCTCGAGGAAGGGATATCGACGAGAGCTGTTAATTCGTCGGGTGCGGTAACAGGAGAGGCGCACAGTAGTGCATCTCTCTTATTTATGTGGTATCCTCATATCATTGCGTTCCTTATTGCTCGCGTAGATTTCTGTCTACAGTATCGGAAAGTTTTCATCTGGGGTATGGTGGTTTCATTTTGACATTTCGGCTACAATTTGACTACTGAGTGTGAATTTTCACTTACCTAATTTGCCATGCGTTGTTGTGAAGTGGTTCAAACTAGTATCTTCTTTCTGACTGATCTTCAAAGCAATTCCAGCTGTGACACATAAGAATCCTGTGAGCATTATGATTCCATGAACTTTCACCTTATCCAACCTTGTCTCTCCAAAAGTTACGATGCTCTCTTTTCTGTAGATCTGCACTCCCTCCGCTAAGAGTAAGGCAAACTGAAAAATATTAAGTAAGTTCAATTATTTGGTCATTATGGACAAAATAATGATGTGTTTGTTGTTACATATTAATTCTTAATTCAACTTTTTCTGTGACTACATTAGATTGTGATGTTAATGGAATGAGACTGTCGTCATCTCATACTAATCCTACAATCAAAGCTGATCTTGAGGACGAACATACATTTGGGATAAAGGGTAATACTATTTGAATGTAGCAACATAAACTTTTTTAACAAAATATGATTTTTTTTTTAATTGAGAAATATATATATATATATACAGTGACCGCCAAAAAGTATGTACCATATGGGAAAAAAGTTTATTATTAGAGTATTGCAAAAAAGATTCTTGGGAAAAGTTTGTGCATGTCCAATAACCTTAAAATAGATTTTGACACATGTCACGTGATCGCTGGTATGGCGGCAAATTGAAAAAAATTACTATGAAAAGGCAAAAAGTGGAATAAAATGGCAAGATATCAAGATATCAAGATATTAAAAAAGTTGCTTGGAATTGAATTTTATACACATAAGTATACAAAGTTTGAAAAGATAATGAGATAAAACTGAAAATAGCCATTTTTTTAAAATATGTTCCTAGCTGTATGAAAATATCAAATTGTAATCTTATAAATAGCTTGACCATACTGGATCACTTGTATTTCAATGAGAATGACAAAATTTTCTCATTTTCTCCACACCAGTGAGCACTAAACTAAAAAAATTGGATTGTATCAAAACCCAGGCTGTTACATTGGTTCGTTTCTAACAGTTATATCAGAATTCCATGACCATTGTAATGACATAACACTCCAGAAACATGGTGTTTTTCAGATTAAAATTAAATTTCGTTGATAATCGTGCCAGAGCGTTTCACTTCGCATGCAATGTTGAAAACTCTAGCCTCTTTAATTTGACGCACTATTTTTAAGATTATGTGCGAAGCGAAACGTTCGTGTACAATTATCATCAAAAATTGATTATAATCAGAAAAACACGATATTTTTGGATTTCTCTATCATCGCACTAATCGTGGAATTCTGATATAACTGTTAGATACGAACCAATGTAACAGCAAGGGTTCTGACAAAATTCAATTTTTTTAATTTAGTGCTCTCTGGCGTGGAGAAAATGAGAAAGTTTTGTTATTATCATTGAAATACAAATATTTCAGTATGGTCAAGCTATTCATAAGAAAATAATTTAATATTTTTATAAAGCTAGGAAAATATTTAAAAAAAAATTGCTATTTTCAGTTTTTTCACATTTTGTTTTCAAACTTTGTATATGTATATAAAATTGAATTCTGAGCAACTTTTTTAAATAACTTTTTTCGAATACTCTAATAATAAACTTTTTTCCCATATGGTATATACTTTTTGGCGGTATTAGGGTGCCGGTAGCTTGGCGGTCTAAGGCGCAGGCCGTTCGAAACTTCAGTATAGTGGTAGTCGGTTCGAGCCCGATATAAGTACGAGGGATTTTTTCTCAATTACCCAATATCGGAATCGATAGACGACCACAGTCCTTGTTGAAAGCAACTGTATTGTGTATTGTCTAGATGCCAACCTCCTCTAGTGCTAGCTTGGAGTGCACGCCGGTCACCCGAAGTGGTGCTGTAGGTTTTCCGGGTTTTCCAGCAGCTGAAAAGTGAATACACCACCAAAAATCAGTAAGTCGCCCCGGAGCGCCACGGCAAATAATAATAATATCCGTCCTCTACCCGCACAGGCTATGCCTTTGGGTACACTCTACGAGTTTATGAGGAAGTATTATTATTATTATTATTATTGAGAAGTCCTATTTGAATCATGCAAAACCTGATAGAGCGCAAGTATACACAGCGTCATTTCAGAAGAACGAAGGGATATACAAATTTGGCTGCAATGTACCTAAAAATCACAATGAAAAATAAAAAAAGGAATCATGGTTTAATAACAATATACAAGCACAGCACTATAAAATGGAATATGTTGAGTATTATTCGCAGGCAGTGTTGAGAAACAAACGACTCAGCACTTCCCTTATGGAAAATGGACTTCGGTTAAATGTCTTCCACTCTCTATCTTTTCTATTTCTTGAAATAGTATGTTGTAGTATTCGATCACCTTCTCAAAACTTCCCATTGGCCCAACAAGATCCTTTGACTAGTGTTGAAGTTGAAAGTGGTCCTATATATTTGATTATTTATTACGCAATTAGAAGATTAATTTTTTATTCCGGTGGTCATCATTCATACCATTAAAAACAATATTCTGATACTTTATTCAATTCTGTTTTTCAGTTCTCTACAGGGTAATTTTCAAACAAAAATAAGCTTATTTCGAATACGAATACGATTTAACTGTTATGATGTTAATAATTTGTAATGAAGATTTAACTTGAAGGAAGCTTCATATTCAATGATAGGATAAAGAGAATATATGTTTTCTTCTGCTAGTTTTGGAGCCATCGGTGGTATTCAGAACAGCAGACAGCAGTTAATTGTTGTTCCCTACTCTTTACTTATTTCGTTATTGAAATTTCCCAAAGATTTCCACTTGTCGCAATAATATCGCACTAAATTACTATACGGGAAATGAAATCAAGTGAGTGAACCTCTCTGTGAAAAATACACTACTCATATATGAAGATCTTCTGTGCCACGGCAAATACTATTAATAGGTCTCCTCTATCCGCACAGGCTATGCCTTTGGGTTCTTTCTACGAGTGTTTATGAGGGAGTATCATTATTATTATTATACGACCGTGAACTCCTCCCAAACCGATTTCGATGAAATTTTTAGTTTGTGTTCCAGTGGATTCGGCTAATTTACTGATATATTCACCTCAGTAATATCTAATCATCATAAAACATAAATAATGAAACGAGAAACGTGGAACGTGAAACGTGAAACATAAAATGTGAAACGTGAAACATGAAAAATGAAATGAGAAAGGGGAGTCATGAAACAGGAAACGTTAAACATGAAACGGGGAACATGAACTAGGAAACATAAAACGGGAAATGTATTTTTTTGTAAAGTAATGTGTGACTTTTCGAATCTCAGATTCCACCCAACTCCCCTCCTTCTCGAATTACCTACAGTGATAACAGTAAGAAAGTAATTGTGAAAAATCATATATTATGATTAGTTCCCCGCTTTCATAAATTTCCATATCTTATCCAACGTCTCAAAAACCGTCCTTGAATCTAATTCACGGACTAAGATAAAAAACCGAGTTCAATCCTTTTTATGACCATCTCAGTTAATATGATGTATGTGAGAGAAATAATAGATTCATACAGAATCAAGATCAAGAGATTATTTCGAATTATGTAATAATAGATCATTTCTAATTCTAGCATATACACGGTGGTTAATTATATTGAGGTTGGTAACTTTTCCAACACGAAGAAAACCCATATAGGTAGTAGACTGTCACATAATGACATATTTTGCTGACTCATTTTCTCTCTTCAGGGATTTTAACCACTGGAAATTATGTCAATGTTGAGCTCAAAAATGAAAATTCAGCGATCGGACGTGTGCTAGGCATATGGAAAATTAATTTTTTTGTGAAAAAAAATAGTTTTTTTTTCAATCTCCCATTCATTGCATTTTAACACATCAACAGGTACGAACAATCTACTAGTGAAAAACCAAAGCCATAAGGTTTCAACGTCCTTAAAGGGTGGAAATAAGGGCGCCATCTTGTAAAAGAATACTCGGTTGCTGACGCATTTTCTCGCTTATGGCAATGGACAGAATGAAATTTGATATCTTTAGGAACCTGAAAAAAAATTCTCATAAGCCAGTCAGCTGTTTAAGTAAATTTACGGGCCGGAAAATTTGTTTTTTTTTTAATGCCTAGCACACGTTCGATTGCTAAATTTTAATTTTTTGAGCTCAACACTGACATTATCTTCAGTGGTTAAAATCCCTGAAGAGAGAAAATGAGTCAGCAAAATATGTCATTATCTGATGGTCTATAGGTAATGTTCTGAAGACTGAAGTCGAATTACTATCTATGAAGCTGGTAATGGTGAAATAATGACTTATATTTTAGTATAATAGAGATTTATGATATAATGATCATAAGATGTGAAGATTATTAGACGAGGCATTAGCCGAGTCTTATTACACACCTAGTACCATAATAATTGTTTATTATCCGAATTTCATAAAAAAAAATATATTCTGACGATTTTTTCAAAAATAGATTTCTTTGTTGCATTACAGTTAGTAATGTGAACGTAGCTTAGTTTCAGTAATGTTCGTAGAAACGTTAGGTAACAATGGAATTGTTTGTTCAATTTTGTTTTAAATAAATTTTTGAGTTATTGCGTCTATATTTTTTTTCATTTTAGTCCTCAGTACTCTAATGAATCATTGTATCTAGTACTCAATCCTATAAAGTATGTCATTTTGACACTAAAAATTAAATCCATAATAATGTTATTATGACACGTCGGAATATAAAAAATATTTTATGACATATTTTATAACATTTTATAATAGCAATGCTATCGCAAACAAAACGGTACCAATGAAAAATATTCTCTCTTTCTGTTTAAACGAAGAAGTTGCAATAAGTTGCAATAAGTTGCAACAAAGTCTTGGTGGCGCAAAGGTTATGTTCTCGCTTGCTATGACAAAGTACGCGGCTTCGAATCGCATGGCATCACACGTAAAAAGGTAAGGGATGCATATTCCCTAGCTTGCACAGGTCTCTGGAAGACTAGGGGTTGCTCGTAAGGGGGCAGCCGGTTGATGGAAATAACGAAAAAAAACGACTTGGAGTGGACAGACATACTGATCTTTATCAGAAGGTCACGAAGACTCGAAAAGGGAGATTAGGAGAAGTAATGTAGATATGTGAAGAACGGGGGGGTGGCAAAACATGTCCGTGGGACCTATTCCTGTCTGCGGCAGCGTCCTCCCCAGGATACTACTATTACGAGAACGTAGCGAATCTTACATCAAAACGTAATTAATTTTACCAAAAAGATGCAATTCAGCGTTGATGAAGCTGAGATCTGACAAGGAAACACTCAAGGAGGAAAAACAGTGATTTGTGGAACAAAAGGACGAGTCATCAAACCAATAAACAGAACACCATATTACAAAAGTCATTATGGTAGAGATCAATGTTCTGATGTGTTTTTACCACACCTGAGGACAGTTTTCGATTTGAAAAACAAAATACATTTCTTTGAGACTACCAAAATAGTATATTTCCGAGCATATGAAAGGACGGAAGGTTTGATTTGTTAAATCAAGTCGGACGAACAAAAGTCAGGAGACCATGTTCATAAGAAAATAGACGACATTCATGAAAACAATATTTATTTGACAAAAAAACAGTATTCTATCGATACTTTGATTGAAAATATTGCGGGACATGTTAACAGGGATGATACTGAAATCAAAACAAAATAGTTTTTTGTGAAATTTCAATACCCTCTATCGCACAAATGAAGCGTTCGCAGACCTACTTTCATATAAACTATTTTTATGAAAACTATCCAAGGATTATCGCTCTTTAGGATCAGTATTCAATTATGAAACATCTTGTAGATTCAGGTTCACGTTCGCAAACATGATCATTTCTTACAATAACTGAAATTTGACATAAGTGCGGCGTTTCTGTGCGGAAAAGTGTCATTTCTACACGAGAATAGTATAGGGTATGGTCCATATATATCCTTGGTTACTCTGGTTAGTAGTTTGACGGCCGTATATACAAAATTCCTGAAAATTCGGTGACTATTCCCTGAAACTTTGGTGATTTATCTGTCACCAGAGCAACCGTACTTTTTCCTCGGTAACTAGGGAACCGCTTGTCATTTGTCATTTGGAATCATTTTATTGAGTGCCTGATTTGAAAATTTGGATCAAAAATCTAATATTCATCTCAAAAAAAGTTTTTGGGTCTGAAAGCATTATCTTTATTTGTTTTTTGAAGAAAAAAATCATTCTTTAACAAATTTATTTCAAATTGTTGACTAAAAACAAGTGACAAGGGGTCCGTATATGTGCAGCCCCGGTTTCTTGAAAACTCAGAAATCGCTACTTACCGATCTGAAATGTTCGGCGATATACGGACCATACACATATTCTGTAACAAGGTTAGAATGAAAAATTCGTTGCGAGTAGGAAGTTCGAGCGCTGAAAGCGAGCTGAAAGTGAGCGCGAGGAACCACGAGCATAAAGAATTTTCATTCTAACTGAGTAAGAGACTATGCTTTCTCCACAACCAGAAATTTTACATATAATCATATGGAAAGCCAACAAAAAATTATTTTGACATTTCATTTCACATCTTGTCACTATGATTCAAGTCAAGACTAACGTTATTATTGCTACAACAATGTCAGCATATTATTCTTATACAAGTAATTGAATGAAAAACACGCAAAATGCATAAGACAGCAAGTGTTGCAAAATATTTGTTCAATATCAAGTGCGAGAATGTTACCATTCTGTTATTAAATATGATTTCAGAATTGGCAAATTCTGTAACGGTTGTGGAGAAAGTTGGTTTCTGTATTGTTTCAGAATATTCTGAACAGAAATCCTAGAACAAAACTATAAGAACAAGCTAGTTCGTTCTCTACTACCTTCAACTTACCAATTTATTAGTTTTATATTTTGCAAAAAGTGTATTTTGAAAAAAGTGTACTGTGTGTAGAAATGCCATTTCTCTCTGTTTTTTCAAAAACAGTGAGGAATCAGCACCTTTCTGCACTTTATTCATATTATTTCGTATGAAGGAAATTATTCTTTGAACTTTGAATGGACCGAAATTGAGATCTAATTCTTCGAATCGGAAGTATTCAAAAATTGTTCATTTACGAAAAAAAGTACAATCAACCGTATTGCTGAATATTTTTCATAATATTTGTGGCAGTTGAAAATATATTATTCTTTTATACTTTCGATTCTGATATCGTATGCAAACTATTCCAAATTACTTTAAAGAGTCTAAGATCTCTATGAAATCTTTACTTACCCCTAGTACACATAGTACTATATGCCAGGTTGCTTTAGAAGAAATGCTCCAACTTTTAATAAGCTCCCATACTATCAGAAGAACAAAAACTGCCAAAATTTGTTGAAATAAGATTTCAGAAACATGAAAAATTCGAGAGCTTTTATTGGCTGTCATTTTCGCTGATATCTGAATTATTGTGGACCAGATCGATAAAATCAAATCTCAAATATACCTACTACGGAGATAGAGAAATTTGACTAAATTTGGGAAAGAGTGGATCCAATCAAATCATGGTTCATGTGGATGATGACTGTTGACTGAATTCATTTTGAAATAATAATAATACTCTCTCATAAACATACGTAAAGTGCGTAACAAAATGCATATCCTGTGCGGGCATCAGAGGAAGGCTTTTATTATTATTATTTTCCGTAACTTCACAATCGTAATATTGCCTCTGCAACTTTTTTGTTTATCTCCAACGGTAAGTTTATGTATCTGTATGATGGAAACATTGCTGGAATTTGGCACATGAAAAGTTAAACCAGGAAGATTGTCTAGAAATAGTTTGCTACAAACTGCCGAAACAACTTTATTCAATCAAATTTGCTGAAAGTTCCCAAATATTGAATAACTATTACATTCACAAGCTTATGCTGGGTAGGTTATATACATTTACCTACCTTTCTACTGAAATACAATTTGAGAAGTTCATATTGTCACTCCTCTTTTTGTTATTAAGAATAGGTAGGTATAATAGTACCGCCTGCTGAGGATTGGAAGCAGTATCTTCTAGACAAAAATGTATACTTTTTCTTAATTCATGAAAAAAAACATAGAAACCAAGTAAACACACCCTGCCTATCACATAACTTTTGTTCGAGACCGTTTGCTTCAAGTCGTTTGCACATATTAATAACACCGTTTGTGGTTTCAGGTTTCACAGTACAGCGGTTTAGCAGCAAGAATATGAGTGACAGAGATAGAGTTAGTGTCAATTAGTCGAAAAGAAGACCGCTACGAAGTCAAATTCAAGTGTTCTGTGATGACTGTGATTCAAATCGAATAAAATCAGGCATGTGTATTGTTTGATTGTGTCGTGTGTTCTGTTTCTGTTCAGTTTAGTGTTGTAAGACCTTTTTGATAATTGATAAGAATAACCTAAATTTGTTGAACCAAAATTAGGTATCAGTAATGTGAATATTCGAAAGTGTGATTTCATCTCAAAATAATATTATCAGTTGATAAAATGGCGAGTGTTCTTCTCCACATACAGTTTGAAAATGGCGTCAACCTCATCAGGAAAATCGTCAAACTCTTTGAAGTCCATAGAACTGATGTCAAATATCATTCGTGTGAAGTTATCAAAGCGTTTGCATAACTTTAAGTTCGTATTGGAAAATATATAAGAAATAAAGAATTCTGCGAATAAGCTACTTTTCTTAATAATAATAATAATAAATGAACTTTATTGAACCAATTACATTGATCCAATCGGCCATTGACCTAAGTCCTTCAGCCCTGCTTTTCTTATTTTTATAATACTGAACAAACACATTGAATCAATTTGGAATTTAATGGGATTCTTTCGATATTTTGTAGATTTAGTTGAGATCATGAAGTTACAGTAATTGTTAGTTATTGGAATATTCACCAGTTGTTTCTTGATATAAATGATTTTTTGTTTTTTTTGTTATAAAAACTTATGATGCTTTGGGTTACTTCAATTTGAAAAGTTTATAAAACCTCACATTTAGAAAGTTTGGGTTCATTTGAAGCGATATATTTGCCAGTCTTGAAACTAATAGTACAGAAGGCAACGACAGCAAATTTGCACATATATTTCTACAAAGCTAGTTTTTGTCAGATTGTTGTTTTCTAAATATGTAATAAGTGGACAAAATGAGGTCCACCACTCCAATGATGTGTTCATTTACAGTGAGTTTCAAAAGTTTGCACCATTTTTTATTATCGATTTGTTCTTCATAGAAATTGGTGCATTGCGGAATATAAGTGTACAAGGTAGAACAAAACATAGAATTTTGATCAAGTCTAAGCTACCCTGGATGTTACAACAAATTTGAAAAATGTTTTCAATATTCTTTCAATATTCTCTACAGCTTCTTTGAGTAAACTTTTCTGATAATGTCAAAAATAAGCATAGTTTACACTTGATCAAAATTCCAATTTTTGATTATCCCCTCTACACTGTTTAAAATTTGAAATTTTTATGAGGAATAAAATTTTCTGACAAATCGACAATAAAAAAAGTTCTCAGGTGGGGAACTCTTTTTGAAACTCACTGTATATGAACGCAATACCATTGGGGTGGTAGCCTCTCATTTTGTTTACTTATCACATCGAAAAAACAAACTGACTAGCTTTGCAGAAATATGTGCAAATTTTCTGTCTCTGCCTCCCGAGATATAACAGTAAACTGAAGTTACCAGAAGATTTCATATATTACCTTTACACAAGAAAGCATTTGTTACTCTATTGTAAAGTAAGCGTTTGTAACCATACTGTAAATTTTTCAACCAAAGTGAGCACACTTCAAGCAAATTTGCAAAAATGTATATGCTGGCAGTTTGCATTTATAACCTTACCAAAAAGTCATGACAAAATTCAAAAGTTCCTGGTAAGTTAACAAATATTTATTTGCTGGATTTCAACATTTGTACCTGTACTGGAAGTCTATATCAAAATCAATCTTTTTGACAAGTTTGCAATTGAAACCTTTACAAATGTAATACTATGAGAAGGAAGATCTGCTGTTTGCAGGATAGTTGCTGAACGTTGGCTGCAATGGATATAACAACTTTCAAATAAATGAACACCTTAATCTAGCAGATCACTATTATAATCTTCATGCAGTCATTGTCCATTGTGGTTCTGGAGTTGAATCTTGTCATTATTATGCATTGCCCAAAGAAAAAAACGGACTGGTTTAAGTTTGACGATAGCTGTGTCACTAAATATTCTGATGATATCTTGAATTTATTGGAGCCTCTGGAGACACCCCACATTTTATTTCATGAGAGAGAGGACATTGGCAGATCAGGATCTTCAGATGATGTGGTGCTGCAGGTATTTCCGGGTTATCCTGCAGCTGAAAAAGCAAATGCGCCACTGGAATCAATCAAGTCGCCCTGGAGCGCCAAATAATTTTTCTTGTTGTTTTATAATTTGTATTACTTTCGTTTCAATAAATAAGGTTTTGGTCCAAAAAAATACAAAAAAAAATTGTTAATTGATAATCATTACTTCATAATTGCCAATTGCTGCATGAATTCGTTCTTATTCTTTCCGAAATAATTCGTCATACTCTTCGGATTGGATTGAAATACGTTCAGGATATGAAATGCTCCACTCTCCCAATCTGTCCATTGGATTCACTGATAACGTGATAAACACCATCGTAATAACTTTTATAATCTGTCAATCAGTCGTGACACTGAATTTTATTGATTCAATAATCTTTAGGTACCAACCCAGTGAATCCAAAAAAGTAGGACATCATAAAATATTTGAAAGAGATTTATACAGCTACTCTTCCGAATATGGCGTTCGTGACTATAGAATATAGATTAATTTACACCAATCAATAGGGCATGAAATAAGTGATTATTTAACAAAAGTACGATTAGAAAGCCGACTGTGCTATCACATGAGGGACAGTCTGTAGCTATATTCTGGTATGGTTTGGACACACAATTTTCATTTATCAATTTGTTATAAACAATTAAATAAAAAAAGGTTTTTTCTAGTTACAAGAATCGAACTCCAAATTTATTAGGGACGTGCCACCAACAATGTAGATTTCAGATAATCATAAATAATGTGGACAGTTTTAAGTAGTTGTAACGTTTGGGCATTGCAGTTTGAATAGAAAAAAGGTCAAATGCTGGCGATTGTATACCGCCCGGTTGCAAGCCAGGGTATTTCCCAGAAATTAACCCAATTCGATCTTTTAATTATTAGTTAATATCGTCACAAATAATACTTATATGGAAATAGGTTGTTCGTTGTAAGATGTTTGCAGATTTTGTTATTATGAAAGTGAACAGGCAACTAAAGGACATCGGACTAGCAAAATAATGTTTTGGCAGTTTTCGTGATTGTTTCTGCCAATAAAAATTAAGTCAAATTCAGTACGGGCGATCACGCAAATGATGTCACTTAATAGTTGTTTTAATGTTTTAAAATGAAAACTAATACATCAATCTGGTTGTTTCAATGAGATGAATTGTAGATAATTAACAAAACTGAATTTAGTACGACCTGATCGGATCATTACTAAAAGAGAAAAACTGAAAAAACCAAAATTGAAACAAGAGCATCACTAGAGCATCCAGGCACGATGTAAAAAAATTCAAATTGCAATCGTGCCAAAACTATTGGTACGACCGCACCTGTTTCACTCATAAATGAAATGCTTGTAATCCAATACTTTCATGAAAAGTGCCAACCCTACAAATTGAAAAATGGCGGATAATTTAAAAATCGCAAAATTTTCCGGTTTTTTCAGTTTTTCTCCGTTATTAATGATCCGATCGAGTTGTACTAAACTTTATTTTGTTCGTATTTTAATTCTCTACAATTCACCAGATTGATATAACAGTTTTCATTTTATAAGCAAAACACTAAAACAAATTAATAAATGACAGTTGCGTGTCCAAAAAATAGAATATAACTACGGACTGTCCTACATCTGATGGCACAGTCGGTTTCCTAATCGTAGTTTCGTTACGAAAAAATCCCCTCCTGATTGGCCTAATTAGAAACCCGTAATTGATAACTTAATAATAATAATAATAATAATTTATTCGCCTCTTCTTTTACATTTTTGACATAATTATAATACAATGCAGAAGTGGAGTGGGGTGTGGAATAAATGGGCAACCCTACAGAAGGTCAAGCTACTAATGATGATGATGATAATTATAATTAACACACTATATACAAGTGATATAGAGTATTATTATGGAAAATCTTATTATATAAATATATACCTAAGTAACTAGTGTGTTAAAAACAAATATATGTATTTGTATTTATATAACTGTTAACAAAAGGTTTCTCTAGAATATTAGTGGGAGGTGCAATAGATATTAAGTTATGAGGGTAACATAGTATATACAAAAAATATAAAAGTAAATATAGAAATTATAAACAAATAATTACTCACAAGATATACAGTGCTAGTCTAAAGTCCGTTCCCCCCCTACTAATTTTTGAACCACTTGGTATATCGCAACGAAATTTGGAAGGCTCAAATAGGAGATAAAAACCTACTTTTTCATGAGAAAATTTTAGCTAAAAGTTTCAAAATGGCAGCTGACCGCCATCTTCAATCATTTTTTCAAATAGAACACCCGGTATATCATTGCATGATCGGTTAGGGACGATCATAAGGAATCCAACAACACCAAGTTTGATGCTTTTATCTCCAAAGACTATGGAGATATCGCCTATTACTTTCTCCATAAGCCGAATGAGTGGGAGAGAGAAACTTTTTCTGGCGGGTCAATAAATTCTCTCTCACACTCATTCAGCTTATGGAGAAAATAATAGGTGATATCTCCATAGTCTTTGGAGATAATAGCATCAAATTTGGTGTTGTTGGATTCCTTATGATCGTCCCTAATCGATCATGCAATGATATACCGGGTGTTCTATTTAAAAAAATGATTGAAGATGGCGCTCAGCTGCCATTTTGAAACTTTTAGCTGGAATTTTCTCATGAAAATGTAGGTTTTTATCTCGTATTTGAGCCTTCCAAATTTTGTTGCGATATACCAGGTGGTTCAAAAATTAGTAGGGGGGGAACGGACTTTAGACTAGCACTGTATAAATAAAAAAATGTACAATCATATTATGTAAGTATATATAGAAATTTGTTAAACGTATGAGTGGATGGACATATGAATACGGCGTTTTTATGAAATATTTTCTACTAGTCGGTGAATATCAAGTCTTGGAGTTGATTGTATATAGTTTTTTAGTTCTCTTTTGAATGGGATCTTTTGTGTTACTTGCTTAAGTTTTTGTGGAAGGGAATTGATAAATTTCGGCCCAAGATATAGGTAAGCTCTCTGCATTATATATTTTCAGGTTTGATTATGATATAATTATTTGCAATTCTATATCTGGTGTTGTGGTGGTGTTCTAGTGGTAATAGTTCACATTTTCTAGAGTGTTGATAGATGGTAACCTTTAGGAAAAAAAGTTGCCGTATATTTTGAAAAGTTCTTCTGTTGGGTATTTTCTGTTTTTTTTTGTATATTGTTTTCAACATATATTTTTGGGTAGTTTCGAGTCCTGATATGTGGGTTCTCAAAGCTGCACCCCATGCTATAATCCCGTAGGTCAAATGGCTTTTTACTAGTGAGTAGTATATATCTAATGCGCAGCTGTTCAGTGTTATAGATTGAGGTAAGAATTTTTATTTTATATAATATTGTTCTTAATTTTTTTATTACATAATTGATTTTAGGTTGGCATCAACATATACACCAAGATCTTTGATGTTTGTTACATAGGATATAGTGACTGGTTGTTTTGTTTTTGTTTTTGTTTTTGATATGGTCAGTGTATTGTAGTTGGGTAAATATTTTGTATAGGAAGTGAAGGGAATATAGTGAGTCTTCTCTATATTTATCGTGAGTAATCGGCTATCAAACCATTTTATAATTTTTGAAAAGTCATTTTCTGCAATTGATTTTAGATTTTGCCAGGTGTCGGCTTTATATATTACTGCTGTATCGTCTGCAAAACTCACTATGTCCCCTTCAAATCCGGTTTTAAATATATCATTTAGATAAACACTAAATAGTATTGGTCCTACTACGGTTCCTTGTGGAACACCATATTTCATTGTTTTGAATTCACTGGTAATGTCACCGATTTTGACACATTGTTGTCTATTTTCAAGATAACTTTCAAACAATGAGTATGGTGTTCCTCTCACACCGTATTCTTCCAGAACTTCGAGAAGTTGACTGTGGCTAACTGTATCGAACGCCTTTGCTAGATCGACGAAAATACAAAGGGTAGGTGTTTTTTTGTCAATATTGTTAACAATTTCATTAAGCAATAAACTCCAATAAATCAATCACCCCGTTATCTTGCGTACTTCTCATGTCTTCGCAGGGTTTTAACAACTTGAACTTGTCTTCAACTTTACTCGACTCCAGTAGTTGCACAGAGATAAAGCAGCCAATCAGATTTTTCCTGATTTACGAATTTTGGAATGTTGCACTGATTTTTTTTTATAGAAATGAATTATAGCCTATATTACTCAGGAATAGTGTAGCTTGCTATCAGTGACTATTCCACTCATGCTAAAATACGCGTTTTTGATTGGTGGAAATTTTCATATTGATAATTGAAAACAGCATGTTTTCGATTTTGTAGTTCGCCACTTGATTGGTTATTAGATACCTTTTGTAGTTCGCTTCTTCATTGGTTGTTTTATAAAACAAACTTACCCCACCAGCAAGTTGGTATAATGACACAACACCGAACTTTGACCCAAACCATGAGGAGCACTAACTATTAATTCATATCAACTTCACAATTTTTGACAAATTTTTGACACAACACCGAACTTTGACCAAAACCATGATACGCTTCACTTTTCATTCATATCAACTTTTCGACAAATTTTGCATACACGTAAACCAAAACTCCGCCTTTTCAATTCCCGTAAAAGCATGAAAATGAACGATGAGTCACTATCTATCTACCAATGAACTAAACAATTTAATAGGCTTGTTCGCGTTCGACGCGTTCACAAAATAAACTGTCCGAAACCCGAAACCGTCACAAGCCTGCGTAGTCCCACAGAACCCAAAGAATGCGTACAGTTCTGCGAAACTGCGCATGCAATCCGATGGTTTCAGAGACTGTTTGTTTTATGAACGCGAACAAACCTAAAGACAACCAACGAAAGACGCGCCCTGTGACTGGTCACTGAAATAGCGGGAAGTTTGAAATACCAAGACAGCTGCTCTGCGCAGTTTACTCCAAGTAGTACTTTTAAAAATGGTTTTGATTTCATTCATGGAATAGTCTTAACAAATACAACTCGTGTACCGATGATTATCATAAATTCCATCTTTTTTTCGAAACAAATTAATTTGTTTCTCAAAGTCGAAGGAATTTTTATTTCGATAATCACCAATACACTTGTTGTATTACCTACGAAAACGTTATGAGAATCGGTTCAGTATACATATACGTATAACCAACGACTATATACAAACAAACAAAAAATTATTTCCTTTATAATAATAGTATAGATTATAGAAGTATAGACTACTCAGGACTAGTTTAGGTTTTCATTGAATTTTATTTGATTCAGTAGTGGCAGGCCGATATAGCAGCCGAGCAGATTTCTTCACCTATATACTTCATTTACAGATTGTGAAATTTCGAGCTGAAATTTTTTTTAAACTAAATGAAATATAGCCTATATAACTAAGGGGTGTGTTTCATCAGTAAAAACTTGACAAACAAAAAACTAATTCCACCTCTATATGATATTATAATAGTCATTAACGTCCAATCAACGTACTCGCATATCCACTGGGTTCACTATAGAAAACCAACCAACGTCCATTTTGTCTCCGAAAGAGGATCGTTGGAGGTTCATTGAACGTAACTGATTGATTCAAAATGCTTCCGTTGATTATTGAATGGCCACCAAATTGAACCAATTTGGACAAAAAGTAAACATCCTTCGCGTCCAATAACCGTTGTTATAGGACTCATTCTGCATTGGATATCTTATATAAATTGCATACGTATATCTATCTGTATGAAAAAACAATCATTCATAATGTGAAGCTAGATTACAAATAATCCAGATTTTCGCAAATTTCCTACACTAAAAAGAATCAGTGTGAATGACACAGTTCATCAAAATATATTGATAAGAAACTAGGAAAAAAACACAAGAGATTGAATTTTTAGAAAAAAGTACTACGATTAATGTGGTTATTTAATTTTTTTCATCACAAACTGGAATCGCAATATATTCAATTTCTTATATATGGGAAATATGTCAAGTTTGGTTTTTCCATGCCCTAAAATTCACATTTCGGGAGATTTTCTTAAAATATTTTTTCTGATACAAAATGCGCCAAACTACCTGTGTTTGGTACTTGCCAATAACATATTATTTTCATTAGTCAGATTTTAAATGAAAAATCTGAAAAAAATGGAAACCCTACGTTGTTTGTAAGTGTACCATACCACCGATGGAGGACTTCGAATTTTGCATACAGTACAGGCCCAAATACTCCTTCGGCAATCGAGGAAGACAATTCAGTTCAGTGCCGTTATCCAGTTCTACCCAGCAGGAAGAGAAATTGAAGGAGAACTCCGAAAGCTGTCTCCAGTGCAGGCCCGAGATTAAGCCAGGACGCAAGGAAAGGATTGCAGGTACCCAGGATTCGAACCCAGAAAAGGCAAGTAAAGTCTGTCTTACTGGCCACAGAGCTTTGATCAATACCATCGTGACCCCTGGCGTATCATTTTCTTCACTGAAGCTGCCCATAGTACCATCCCACGTTAAACAGAGGTGGCGCCCGAGACATTTCGGAACCTGGGTGTCAAAGTTACCCGTGAAGCTTAAAGAGCTTTACAATTCATTCTTCTATGTTATGAGAATTAATTAGTAGGACGTCAAATTGCTTTCCTTACGGTGTTGCCGATTTTCTCACCACGGCGAGGGAGATTAAGTAGGCTGTGGCCGTATGGAATCAGAGGTGTCCTCCACCAAAGTTATATAGTATATTGCTTCCAACCAAAATCCAGAATGAGTTAGTATCATTACGGTCATTATAAAAAGCCAGAAACGCCCGCCACAAAATAATTGTGTTTTCTTCCAAGAATAAACAAGTTTCTGCGTTCATACACTCAAAAGAGAAAGTGGGAAACGAAAACATTTGTTCTTGCTTACCATTCTTACAATTCTTTGATGGACCACTTCAGTTTTCAACCACAGTAGAAACTATTTTGTAGTTTAGTTAATTGTAATATCAAACTGAACATATTCAAAATACTTCAAAAAATTCACAAGAAAACTAAAAGGATGGAATTGAAGAAATTTTGAAACAACTAATACGTATGATATTTTATTCAATAAAAAATAATATCGGCATATCAATAAATAACAATAAATAAATAATTCTATTAGGTAGTTAGCCTCGACCATTTCAGGAAATGTAACAAAATATGAAGTGAGCGATTTTTCGATAGCGTTTGACAAAGTGGATTAACTTCTGAATCTCAACAAAGCTATTGATCGTGGAATAGATCGAGGGTATCAACAGAATCGAAACTTTCTTGTGAAATTTCATGGGTAACTTCGGATTCCCGCACGAATCAAACCTAGGCCCTTTGTTGTTTGTTTTATTCATCTCTGATCTTGCAGTGTGTTTATATTCTTCCAAAAGAATCTTTTGGCAGACGATTTCAAAGAAATTCGAACTGTCAAAGATAGTGTGGCACCACAGAAAGATTTTATAGAGTATATAACTCGATAACTGAAAACAAATTGTATTTTAATATTGATGAATGCAATAATAATAATAATAATAATACCACATATAAACACTCGTAGAGTGTACCCAAAGGTAGAGGACGCCTATTATTATTATTTGCCGTGGATCTCGTGTTGTGATTTTTTTTTTGAAGAAAAACCCTTCAGTATTTCTTACAAAATTTGTGATTTTACCTTGTCATTTTTGATTAATTTCGATGAAATCTCTGAATACGCAAACAAAATGTTGGGAATCATCATGATTGAATAAGTCACACTGGTTGGATCCATAATAGAATTTAGTTCGCTTATAGTTGGAAATCACAACAGTTGCATTTGTATTAAATTGAGAGAATTCAAAAAGCATTGCTGAGGAATCTTTTCGCAAATAAAAACGTCGATGGCCAGACTACTCCGTAGCCAATAACATATAAGAAGTTGGAGAATGACCTATTTGAGTTCCTTCTCAACCATGTTCCGAAAGGCAAATGAAATTAATGGTTTAAAGAAAATCTAGATTTCAGCAATAGCTGCTCAGAATTCAGGAATACAGTTGTCAGTCACTTATCAGAAATATCATATCATTGTAAATTTTAACTAAGTATAGGAAACAACCTCTGCAGAACAAGTTATATTCAGAGGGTGGTCATGTATTGGATTGGAGTTTTCATGTACCTAACAAGACTTTTAAGTCTGCATTGGAATTAAAATTAAATAAATGAATACATAAATAACTGCAACTGCAGGTTATGATCTCACTTTTCAGTAACAGTCAGTTGATTCTAACATACATAGTAAAGACGTTATTGCATACTTGCTTTAACGTCAATCATTCACAAGATTAGTGTACAAATATACATAAGCGTGTGTTCCGCAAAACTTACAAGAAGTGTTCTAGTGACTAAACAAGCGACAAAACACACACTCGAAATTCTACCTATAACTCGTACATTCCACCTGAGATTTTTGTTAATAATTTAAAGTCCTTGCTCAATTTTTTTCACGCCAATATTGCTTTCAATTGATAGTACAGTGAAGTGAATGCCCCAAGTACACTCCAAATGGCAATGATTCCCACTATTCCCACTGTAGCTTGTTGTTGATGATTTGACACAAAGCTAGCAAATCCCCATATGTACAATCCTAAAGATAGACTTGTTATACCAAATGCGTAGCTGGCAATTCCTACGAAGTTGTGGATGATTTTGAAGTATACCGGTTTGACGTAGTGTTTCATCGCATGGGAATATGTAGCAAACAGACCAAGTAGTATAGAAACCATCGCAAGAATCCAGGATATCAAACCTGAAATAAAGCATGAGTTAAGTTTAAGTATATTATCAATAAAAGTACATTAAATAAATCAACTGTGCGTAATAGGCCAGTAGAAATAGACATTAAATTCATAATAATTACAAATGTTGTCAAACTTTGGTCAAGTGAATGGTACATCAAGAAAGCAATTACAAAAAGTCTCAGTTTGCAACCTATTCCGAAGTCTGCAACTTTCAAAATGGTAATTACTCTGAATTCTGTTGTATACTCGTTGAGAAAAAGGTTCTGCAAACGCATTCGGGACTAGGTCAAGCGAAAACAAAAGGAGAGGTGGAACGAAGCCCCTCTCATGCACCACGGAAAAACATTCATTAAAGGACCGTAAAAGCACATAACTCAGGAACTACTCAAGTTCAACAGGAATCAAGTTAGAACAATAACAGGCCTTTCACAATGAAAACACAAAATGAGGCTGTACAACGGAGAACTTTTCTGCAGACAATGTGGTAAAGGGACAGAAACAGTCAGACATGTACTGTTAGAATGCGAGGCATTAGATCGCAAGAGGCAATATTCGGAAACCTAGAGAAACTCCCGAAGAATACAGCAGTCAACCGGTGAAGAACCTGTATAGACTGGTACAGGGGACTGTCTAGAGCTACGGAGTGAGTGCTGTAAAACTAACACGGAAAACACAAAAAGCCCAAGAGGCTGAGCTGGCGAAGGTACAGCATCCGGAAAAGAAAAGATCATTGATTATACCTGAGCGATCTATATATGGCATGAACTCGATGTTGATGGCTTTTTCAATGACGTTCGAGATAACATATAGCAGGGCGATAGGTCTTTAGTTGCTGGTAGGGCCGTTTTCCCCTTTCTGTGGACTAGTTGTACTCTTGCAATTTTCCAGTTGGACAGAAATACCAACAAATTATAATAGAGATGAAATAGCTTCATAAGAACTGGTGATTGCTTGAAGGTGACAGCTTCGCCCAGAGTTTATCAGATGATGTTGTTCTTGATGTATTAGGTATATATGTTTGCATCCCCAGCATCATCATCTATTTAACGAATTTGTATAATGATCAACTATTATAAATCAAAAAGGATATGTTCAAATAATACCGAATTTAACTCAAGAGTTATATTCAAAAAATTTTAATGAAGCTATAAAACTCACCTGTTATGGCATGGTCACTCTGAAAGTGCACGTCTCCTCTTTCATCCTTGGCTACTATTTCAAAAATGATACCAACAGTTACTGCAATGGTACTTAAGCCAAGAAGAATACCATGAAGGTAGGCTTTTTTGATTTTGTCAAGTCTCTGACTCCAAACATTCGACTCGGACATCAAAATTAACCCTTCTGCCATTAGGGGTATGAACTGAAAACAAACAGCTACAATCATTTCAGGCAGTCTCACTGGCATAGCTTCTGAGGCTATCGACTAGATCTTGAGGACAAGAGTCATTACGCCGGTATTTTCCTGACATATTATTCCAAAGACCAAAAAATGCTGAGTTTTGACATGAATTTTTGTATTTAAAAATTCTACCGTCGTCAATTTTTCATTTTCAATAACAATGGCAAAAAAAACAACGAAAAATTAAAACCAAGTTTTCTATATTTTTTTCATTATTTGGAAGTTTCCTATATATTGACATCAAAATTTGGAATACACGACTGTATTCAGGAGGTCCTGATATATCACTGGTAAAAATGTCATCAAAACCTGTTCATAAATAAGAAAATTTGAAAAGTATGTTGATATGTTTCAGGAAAATGTAATTTTATATCATAATTTTTTATTTTTTTGTTTATCAACAGATTCCGGAAAAATTATGGTCAGTGTTATTTCGAGACTCCCTGAATCAAGTAGTGTAGTCAAAGTTCTCATGAAAGTTTCGAAATTGAAGTGGTGGGTTGTTTGAACGGCATATTTCTAAAATTTTATTTCCTTATATTTAACATGAACCATTTCAAAATGTCACAAATCTAGTAGCGTATTCAGATTTTTACTAAAAAATCGCTAGTGTTTTTTTTATTTTTGACTTTGAAAAATAAGATTAGTTGGCCCTAGAAATGGAGATTCATTCATGAAAATTGATGTCTTAGTGGACTTTTTGAATGTCTACTTGATGACAAAAAAAATCCAATCGGTTGAAAAATGTATGTTTTTATTTTTATTGAAAATTAAATGATTTTATACGGGACAAGTGACTTCGCCATAAAATAATTTCAACAATAACATTAACAATAATATTAAAAGGGTAAGTCGTCGAATCAAAAATCCACACATCAATAAACACTATGATGGGGCAGGATAATGCCTGCTGGTCCGCTATACAAATATTAGTATATTCTTCAACGAGCGAAAAATATTGTTCGACAAAAGTACCTTTGATGCAAGAAAATTTCATCAGGAGCTAAAGTAAAACTAAGAAAAAAACAATCAATATGACTCGCGGATGCCAAGCCGTGACAAGTCCAATGAAGCAAAGCGTTCTTGAGAAATTTGTTTGGTACATTTGCCGTTTTGTCATTTACCGTGGATTCTGAAAATTCTGAATCTGTGATTGGCCGAGTGCCGTTGAATCATGAATTAGGATCCACGGTGTCTTGGAATCATCTTCATTCTTCAACTAATAATCAATATATAATCAATGTAGAATATAATAGTCGTAAAGAAAGAAAATTAAGTGGTAACATTGTCCGACCAAATTTTCGGGAAATTCTGATTGTCGGACGAGACGGTCCCAAAAGTTTGAGAGGGTTTCGCTTAGTATACCATAATATAAAAAAACCATTCAGCAAAAACTTTGAACAAGATATTCATGCGCGGTGATAGTATTTGCGATATTTGGTGTCATTTATCTACTATCTCTTCTCATTTCCAAATAACTATGGACACTATTGAAGTGCTTTCAGAAAGCTAAGAAAATATCGTAACTTACCGCACAAGAACTCAGGAAGATGTGCCATAGCCTTTTTACATCTATTTTAAAATTGTAGAAGAAAACGCTGAATATAAAAACGCTTGCTAGAACTACCAGTGTGTGGAAAATCGAGTTGCACAACCATTGTGCTCTCTGTAGTAGCGATACTTCATTATTTTCGGCAGTCATACTGTTCAATAATTAATCGAGAACTCAATTGGTACATATATTTATAAGCTGCTGATGACTGCAATTTCATTTCAATAAATGAATCTATAAAATAATAACTGGATTATTCACCCATTATCTATTGATCAATAAAAACCATAATTTTGGAGAATTTGGATTGCTGCAGAACCGGGCAATATTGTAAAACATTTATTGTCTGAACAAAAGTTTTGTCATGAAAATTTCACACCTTACTCTTTCAGCCAATCAAAAAATTGGTTTTTATTAAGTTGCCATGGCAACCCAAAAAATTTCCGGAAATTTTTATCCTCCTGGGTACCCTAGGCGAAATTAATAAGTGGAAATTTTTCTGTCAAATATTTGACATGTGATAGTTAACATTTTGCTTTTATGTACAAATGGAATATTATTTTTTATATGAAAGGAGATAATATTTCATAATTATATATTCACTAAATATTTCGAATGTGTCTGAAAATATTTTGAGAACTTGCATTTCAACGATGAATAGGTCCATCGGTAAAAAATGTATATCAATCAAATCTAAATATGCTTGACTTGATGAACTTAATATTTGAAACAATTTTATTCAACTTATCTTTTCGTGAATATTCTGCTGAAATTTGCAACAATTCTTTTCCACATCACTTCCCAATAGACAATCCGCATGGACCAGTCAAAACTATTTTGGTTCTGCGTGATGTGCAATGCAATTTTAGGTTGAAAATGTCGCAAAATGAATTTTTTCTACAAACGTCAAAAAATGACAAGGTTCGCACATTGACAACAGTATGCGAAGTGGCACTTTTTTTCATTTTCCTTCGTTACCATGACACCGTGCGCGAAGTAATGTGCGAAATATATTTCGCACACTGCATGTAAACTATATGGGATTTTCAAATTCTAACCTATATATATGGTCCTCAATCAAGCAAAAAACAAGAAATCGTTTATTTATTAATGTAGAACAATAATTAAGGTTTTCAAATTGTAAGAAAATTTTACACTACCTAATTTTATTTGTTATTTACAATGTTAACATTAATGGTGCAGCCAGTGCACGAACCAATATTTATTCCTAAACCAGATAACTCAGATTCAGCTCGTGATATCGTAGTTTCGGGGGTTGGAAGACTATCCATTTTTGACTTGCAAGCAACTGCCGTAGAGGTGACAGCACTTGATCTTGAAATTTCACAGTCTAAAATTTTATTTGATATTTGAATTTTGTTATTGATAGAATCCTCCACGTATCCTTCGGCCACAGTCGAAGATTTCCATCCTCCATGTCGCTTCAAAACACATATATCGGCCCCCGTATTAGCAAGGAGTGTGGCTGATGTTCTCCGAAAACAATGACCAGTGTAGGCATCAGGATTTGGTAATTTTAGGTGTTTTGCTATTAAGCTAGGCATCTTTCCAATACTATTTATTCCAACAACTTGGTTAAAACATCTCTTATTTTGATACTTCAAAAACAATCGGCGACTCAATCAAAATGGAATTTTTATCTTCTATGTCATCGACCGTCATTTTAGTGAGTTCGTCACGGCGGCAAGCACCCGAAATACCCAGTATTAAAACGACCTAAAAGGAAATCAGTAATTCAAAAAACATATAAAACAATCATAAAAAATCTACCTTAACCAACAAATAGGTTTCATCATCTGCCTCTCTTATGAATTGATCAACTTCCTCTCTAGTCAATACCTTAGATTTCTTAGGATGGTTTGCAACTGACAATTTTTTCAAATATGGAACCAACTTGGTAAATTTCTTGAAATCCACGTTTTCTTTAACATTGAGTGTTGCCTTCAACATAGAATACATTGCCCATAACGTGGAAGACTTCAGCTTCTTAGACTTCTGTGCAAAATATGCCAACAGCACATTTTCGGATATTTTTCTGGCTTTATTTGCTTCACACCACTCTTTAAATTGCTGATATGCATTTTCATACTGGCGCCCCGGTAAATGGTTGGAAATAACGGAATTGGCCGCATCGATCAAGTTAGGTGGGGTACTGCTTAGTTCATCGTCGCTCGAAATTTCCATTCTTTTACAATAATAAATATCACGCACGAAATTGACGCGAATAAAAAGTCAAAAAATAATTATCGAGAACTGTCACTTTGAAATAATTGTCAACAAATGCCATTTTATTTCCATAGTTACAGTCAAGATGCATAGAAACCCTACAGTAATTACTTGATTTGGAAAAATTATTTAAGCCAGTTCAATACTATTTTTCATAGTTATTATTTATTTTAGAACAATATTTTTGACGTTTGTAGAAAAAATTTTGTTTGCATCTCATGCGCGAAATACTTTGGTAATCTCGACTATTTTTTTTAACTCGGCTGCGCCTCGTTAAAAAAAATCAGTTCTCGATCACCAAAGTAGCATTTCGCGCACTAGATACAAAAATAACTATTCCTTTCTCACATACAAACACCGCCACTAATACCAACGCGTAACTGTCATTATATCAACAAAAACCATTCATGGCCCGCTGATGTTACAACTTGTTTTCTCTCAGAATAATCTACAAGTCAGTTGAATTAACCATTAATTTAATATATTTTGGTGTGAAATTTTCTTACCGAATCCCCCGCGTGGTTGAATTAATTGCCGGAAATTTTTCGAGTACATGAATTTTTTGAAAATTAGGGAGATTATAAGTGATAATTTTTGAATGCCAAACTACAGATCGAGCGGAGATATAAGACTACGTTTATCTCGGCGGTCTCTATACGCTTCAAATTCGATAGCATTGAGTCAAGTTAAACCACCCTTCAGTTTATGTCGCAATATATAAGTGGATCGAGGAATCATATGCTTCAATCTGATCGAAACTTGGAAAAAACCTAATTTCACAGCAATATGTCGAATTTCGTAACGTAAAATTTCATGTGTTCTGCGAATTAATTTATGTGAAAGCCTAATCCTTTCCTTATCCTTGTATCCCAAAAAACATTTTTCCTCAATCAGTTGAAAGAAAAAACTGCTCTCTTCCTTGGACAATACGTTCTTTTTCTTTGTTATTATTTTGTTCTCCATTTTGAGAAAGAGAAACTCATCCGATTACAGGCAATTGAGACGATAAACAACCAATTTGGCTACTTTTACCTGATATCTGTCAATTTCAAATTCGTTAATCTCGTAATTGCACTTCTGTTCAACGATCGGTTGACAAAAAGTAATAGAGATGGACGAGTTCCTGGAGATCAATTCTTGTATGTCTACCAGACTAGTAGCATGCGACAAAATATGTCCATCGCCTTTCTCGAATGTGCATTGAAAAGAAATGGAGATATTATATCGCATGCGAGATAGGGTGGTAGACATTCAAGAATGTCCTTATTATTGTATCAATGACTCTTTGGTGGCACTGTAGGAATTTTACAGTTTTTCCTGCAGCTGAAATATTAAATGTGCCACCTTATTTGCTGAAATTTTTGCAACATGTCAAGTTTGAATTTTTTATATAGTTTCCTTTTATTGACTGTCAAAAAATTTTGTTTATTCATGAAAGAAAGAACATCTGAGATCATTGATGTGAATTTTTGTTCGTCAACCTTCTAAAACACGCTACTGAATGTATCAACTCTATTTTGTCTCTCCGTCTGAGACAAACTCTTGATTGACAATGTGTGTGATTCCACGCGAGGTACCATCTGCAGTCTGTCATTTCCAATTCATCACCCACCTTGTTTACTGAAACAATCATTTCGAAGTATGTTTGTTAATCGATCGTTCAAAAGGCATTGATAGTTCGGATCGAATGTGATTTATACTCACAAGAACATTGTGTTCGCGTATACGGAAAGTTCGTTCGACACCAATATTACTATCTCATTTATTTTCATGTGATGTGTTGTGGTCTTCAGGAATCATTCATTATTCAACCTCCTATTGAGAGTCTTGCTAATGAAACTCCATTTCAAGTAATCAGCTTCAGTTTGACTTGGATGGACGAACGGAGAAACACTGATTCTACCTTTCCTTGTGTGTTCAGCTTTGGGCGGCGCTTTGCTTCACTTACAGAAGCTGAGTTTCTGTCCAGATTTTCAAATTTCACTTTGTTTCATACTTCTTCTGGTTCACCTTTTATATCAATTGTTGGAAAATTCAAAATTGTTCGTACTGGCAATCGACTGCTGCCTTACGAGTAACCCCTCATAATACTTTGTGAGGCTTGTGCCAGTTAAGCCTCAGTTTCAGGGTGATAGTATTTGCGATACTTACTGTCATGTAGCTACTACCAAAAAAATTGTCACAGTATTAGACAACTTCATAGTTGCGCTATCGCACTGCGGTGACTGCGCTATCACGCTTTCTAGTTTGATTTAATAGTTGAGAATACTCTCGCGACAGTTCTGGACCTATCGCGTCTGCTGTCACCATGATAACCGTAACATGTTGAAAATTTCCTCGTTCATGTGTAAAAACATAAAAAAACTTGTTGGGCCTTCTTCTGCGAGTTTCTTTATTAGCTTTCCTGAGGCTTCAAGAACAGTTCGTTGTTGGATTCACTGTCTCACCCTTATCTTCTTAGTTTTCGGCATTTTCTACTTTCGATTTTGACGATTTCACCAATGAAATCATCTACCGCAGCAATTGGCTCACTGTCCTCCATATTACCAGTTTTTGCTGCTATCACAATAATCTGTTTACGGGTAGACTTCACACTTTCATGACACGACTATTTAGGTGCTTCCATGACGATCAATAGTATCGTGCTAAGAGTTAAACACGTTGTACCCAATGATGAGATTCGCTTGCGCTTGCTGCAATCCATCAAAACTGACGCTCATGTGGCATTGGCTCAAGTTGGAAATGCACGAACTGCTTGTAATCCAGTACGATTGGGTTTTGAGACAAGAATCGATTGTAGCATGACCAAACTTGGTATGCAAGTAGGAACCATGATAAACACGAAAAAAAATTGTTTACCAAAATTCCAGGGGTGGAAGATATTTTTTTTTTTCGTTTAAAAATATATAAATAGATTTTTGCTGTAATCTTGGGAAGAATATGATTCATCGGAAAAACAACTCAACAGGGTGAAAAACAATTAAATTTTTCACAAAAATTATTCCTAGTAATTTCTTATGAAATGCGCTCGTTTTCCCAGAAAACGTGATTGAACGCCGATATCAAATTTCAGTTTCACCCTTACCGCCGCTGAAAATTCTGGCGGAGCCGAATATTTGACTGGTCATAACTCTGCTAAAAATGATCGGAGAAGGAAAAGGAAAAGTTCATATCGTTTCTGAAGACTCCTACCTTCTCATGCAAATATTATGCGAGTATTTGAGTACCTAAAATGTGTTTTGTCGCACTTCACGGAGATGTTTGCGGATGATCCGATAATCATGAATAATTTACCAAATATGGAATTGTAATACTGAAGCAGCAACCCATACCCTCTTTGGACTATATGCAACAATTTTAAAGTAGTGTGACAGGTCACACTTATACATGCCAAAAAAAAACTTTGTTTTACTCCTGCCTCATTTTCAACTTACCCACAAAATCTTCACTAAATGTTGAAAATAATCGCTTATTCATATCTTGCATATATATATTATAACACTTGTGAAGTGCAAACCTCAAGCTTGAAATCACATACTTCATTTTTTATGTAGGATGTGTATGAGCGATTATTTTCGACATTTACTGAAGAAATTGCCGGTGAGTTGATGGGTGAGTTGAAAATTGATGCAGGAGTTAAACACAGTTTTTTCTTTGGAATGCATAAGTGAGCTTGTCTCACTAGTCTTAAATTGCTGCATACGGTCCAAAGAGGGTACTGATGATTCCTGCTTCAGTATAATTATTGCGTATCAACTAAAATATCCATGACATTCGGATCCTCCGTAAATATCGTAGAAGGGTTATGTGAAGTGAGACAAAACACATTTTAGGTACTCACATGTTTTATTTGCATGAGGAAGTAAAAGTCTTCAGTCTTCTTTTCCTTCTACTATATTTTTGACAAAGTTATGACAAATCTGATTTTCGGCCCTGCCTGAACTTGCAGTGGCGGGTTATCGCAAGCATGAAATGTTACGTCGGCGTTGAACCACGTTTTCTGAGAAAGCGTATTTAATAAGGTATTACTGAAAATTAGTCTTGTGGAGAATTGAATTATCTCTCAACCTATCGAAATCGTTTTTTGATAAATCTTATATTTTCTGAAATAACAACAAAAAAAATTATTTTTTTTCATTAAAAAAAATTTTTTAGGTTCCACCCTGATACTTAATACATGATGTCGAGATGTCATGTGCCGAGTTTCAGAGTCTCACAATTCATTCATCACGTTTTGCTCGAGTTTGTCTGTCGTTACTGGATTATTGCGCTCACACAAAGTTCCACCAAAGAAATTCGCACTGTCAAAATTTGAACATCGCGTCGTTGGGGAGTATAAAATTAGACATTTTTGCCTTACCCCCGACACGTGTTTCAATCGCGGACAAAATACACAACTATTCTGTCAAAATGATGGTTTTGATCGGCTTGCCATAAGATGTCAGAAATCTTAGCCAGACGAATGCAGACAGCCGGTGCCCTTGTATCTCTTCGCGTTTTCAGGACACATTTCAACTTTAAAAAATCTCTTAACCTTTGGATGTCGGGAGTGGTATTCCTTAAAAAAATTAGTAATGATATTACTACATTATATACAGATTATTTTGTGGAAGATAAGAAATGTGAATGAGTTCAATGATTTCAATTGTTTCAGTGGATTTGATGATTCATATAAACAATATATTCCTCAGATATAAATATATTGCTATCAGTTATTTTGATGAGTAAGAGATAATGTGTGGAAATCGAAAAGTTTTGATGCGTCGAAAATTTGAGGAAAATTGAAGAATACGCTTTACGCCGTGGTCAAATTAAGTTATAGGCTTTGCGGACTGCTCATAGTCAGTTATTGAAAATGCTATAGTCAGATTCAAATTCCAATTCAGAGTTCATATATATATATATATATATATATATGTATATATATATATATATATATATATATATATAAATTGATAAACGTATTTAAAACTGGCAATATTAAAATTTCCAGGAAGAGTATCACTACAATATCTAAATTGCACAGTAAGGTGAAAACACCCATTTCAAAATTGCAAAAATCCAACGTTATTTTTAAAATTCCTTGCGTGGATTATCCCCAAGGTTATATTTGTCAGACGTCTAGAACACTGAAAGGTCGCATCATTTCCCATAACAGCGACTGTAGACGAAATGTTAATTCATGTGCTTTGGCAGAACATATGTAATCTCAAGAGATCATAGAATGGATTATGATAATACCGAAATTTTGAATAGTAAAACTAATCTATCTGAAAGATTTTTCAAGGAAATGGTTCAAATTAATAATGATGAATAGTCATGAACAGAAGAACTAATCTGATTAATCTCAGCAAAATTCATACGTATTTACTTAATTTTGAGAAAAGTAGGATGAAATCACCCTCTAATCAAAATCTTCCACCTTGATTTGAAAACTAAAATAAATTGTCACTGTCATTCCTACATCAATCATTTCATTTTATTTCATGTCTATTCTGTTTCCGTTTTTTGTCAATTTTGTTATACATTCTCATGTTAGTAAGTATTCCATTTTTTCTAAACTACATTTATTGTACATTTGCGTATTTTCAATTGTCCTGAGGAAGGTTATAAACATTGCCGAAAGCTTGACAGTACCATAGAGTTTTCCTAGAAATTGCCCAAGTTTTTTGACTGCAACACCACATATATATATATATACAGTGACCGCCAAAAGGTATGTACCATATGGGAAAAAAATTTATTATTAGAGTATTGAAAAAAAGATTCTTGGGAAAAGTTTGTGCATGTCCGATAACCTAAAAATCGATTTTGACACATGTCACGTGATCGCTGGTATGGCGGCAAATTGAAAAAAAATACTATGAAAAGACAAAAAGTGGAGTAAAATGGCAAGATATCTGAAAAAGTTATTTCAAAAAGTTGCTTAGAATTGAATTTTATAGACATATACAAAGTTTGAAAAGATAAAAGATAATGAGAGAATTTTTTTTTAATATCTTCCTAGCTGTTTGAAAATATCAATTTTTCATCTTATGAATAGCTTGACCATACTAAAATATTTGTATTTCAATGATTATAACAAGTTTTGTTATTATAAGAAAATAATTTGATATTTTTATAAAGCTAGGAAAATATTTAAAAAAAATGCTATTTTCAATTTTCTCACATTATTTTGTCAAACTTTGTATTTGTGTATGACATTGAATTCTAAGCAACTTTTTCAAATTCCTTTTTTTGATATCTTGCCATTTTACTCGACTTTTTGCCTATTCATAGTAATTTTTTCAATTTGTCTCCATACCAGCGATTACGTGACATGTGTCAAAATCGATTTCTAGGTTATCGGACATGCACAAACTTTTCCCAAGAATCCTTTTTCGAATACTCTAATAATAAACTTTTTTCCCATACATACATACTTTTTGGCGGTCACTGTATATATATATATATATATATATATATATATATATATATATATATATATATATAGAAATCATGTATTTTTTCGACCGTACTTCAATAATTAAATTTGGGAATTCTCGGGTATGCCGTCTGTTAACCCATGATACTCATTCGTTTTTAAAACTGACACAGGACAGCTTAGTATTATATATTGTAACATCTTGCAGTCCGTTTAATGTTTGTGTGCAATTGACCGTTGGTATCCTTTAAAAATAAATCTACCTGAGTTATTGACATAATGATCCCATGATTCTGCCTGTCATCATTATTTAAATAGAAGTTGTCAAACTCATTATGAGTTAATTTTCATCTTCAGTCATATGGTATAATTTCCACCACAATGTATAATGGGATTGAACCATCTCTGTGATTTCAGTAAGTCAATAGTTCATTTTGAAATCCATTTAATAATTATTAATTTTAATGTCTGTCCATTCCTTGATTATATTTATAGCTCTTCCTGAAGAAGTCAACAAGAATTGACGAAATATTGAAGATTAATGACGAATGAGTTTCATTGGTTAACAGACCGCATACCCGAGAATTCCCAAATTGGATTATATATATATATATATATATATATATATATATAGAGGAAGGGTAGTCGTTGCTAGATATATATATATATGTCATCAACCGGACCGGCTATTCTGACTCATTTGCAGAATGCAACAAATTGTGTTTTTAACAATAATACTAGTAATAAAATTATGGATTTATTTGAAATTTTTTTTGTTGAAATAAAATAATAATTTTTATCGTCGTTAGGGTCAATTGCAGTCTCGTGCGGGAAAGTATCACTTTCCGCAATTGTTAGGAAAATGACTGTTTCGACAATTAACATGGGTTTGGGAATGATCATGCAAACAATTTCTTGGAAGAAAAAATACAAAGCAAAGGAATTTTTCCAAACTAGGAGGTAATAAATGAAGTGATTGCCGTTTTCCTTAAGATCTTCGGTCATGAAAGGTTGACAGACAAATAATCAAAAACATTTATGTGGTTTTTCAGAGAATGAGCTAGAGCAATATTATATATCACCAATGAGTTGTTTCTGAGGTGAACTTAGAAGCATTTGTGCGTTTTGATTCAGGATTTTATAAATGGAAAAGCGGTATTCGAGAGGAAAACAGTAACGAGAAGTAAAAAAGTTTTGTCACATTTCAAAATTAAAGACACTTTTCGACTGGGATTAGCCATTATAACCGAATGTTGGTTGAAATCTAAATTACGAAAATTTTATTGTATTCAGATAATCGATTTCTCTATGACGTTTTCAATGTACCTCATAAAACAGTAATTACTTTCAGATGTGTTTATAAAATAATAACTTAATCGTTTTACAGCTCTCAATTTATAAAAAATACCTAACAGCTATTACTCGCCTAAACCGATAGTGACTTACTCAAAGATAAAAATTGTTACAATAACCTTGAATCTAAAAAACGAAAGGTGCCTGATTCCAAAATGTTGTTATTTCTTCTTTATCAACTTTAATCTTCTGAGAAACGAACCCAAAATTTATTTTATGATGTCAATTGTTTCAAGAGTGAAGGACCTAACACAAAACCATATGGGAAATTGGCTCTCGGTCGAATTTTTTGAGATATAAACGGCCAAAGTTCGTAAAAACGACATAGTTGGGTAGGATTATATAACAAAAAAAAATACTGTTCAGTTAATCGAAATGAGACAATTCGGGATTGTTGTACGTCCATTGAACATCTAGGTCTAGTTATATCCAGTGTATCTGGACATTTGGTGGACCTTTACTGAAGATTTATAGACGTAACTGGACGTCCTTAAGGTCCATGCTGTACATCCACTGGACATGCATCAGACGTACATAGTACATGTGCTATGTGGGAACGTCGCATATAAGAGGATGGAAACTTTTTAACATAACCTAAAATATCCATGTTTATTAAAAAAAAGTCTGGAAAAACTATGCAATGTTCAGCAATTTTAAAATTCACCACAGAAACCAGTTATTTTTCATTCCTTAAGAGGCCATGAGCGTGATCACATTTTTGCCGTTTTTTAGGGTAAAAAAGTTGATAACTCTAAAACGGTTCGTCGTATCGATTTCAAACAAGGACAGGCTTCTAGAGGACATTTGATTAAATATTACTATGTCTGCGACAGCACCTCAAGATGCTTTTCATAGATAGTCAGGTAGGTAGATAGTGGTATTTCTCTTCCATTAAAATTTTAAGCAATTTTTATCCAATCGAAATGAATTTGGTATCAAAATGAAGGTAAAACTTTGATCTATGTACGTGCTGTAATGTTTTTTCGAAATTATTTTTTCATCTACCCAAATAAATGCTTTTTAGTAATTGCATTTTCGGGACATTTTTGAGACTTTTTTCTGTGAAAAAGTGGATTGAAAATTGAATTTTCATTACAGCACGTACGTAGAATCAAACTTTCTCTAGAAGTCTGTCCTTGTTTGAAATCGATAAGACGAATCATTTTTGAGGTATCGATTGACTGTTTTACTCTAAAAAGCGTCCCAAGTGTGATCGCGCTCATGGCCTCTTAAAAAATTGTTGAATATCTTTTTGACGCGGTTGGATTTATCCATTCAAGCCAGTTTCATGAAAAGAGCACAGCTTTATACGTATGATTTTTCTTTCCAAATTTGAGTTTAAACGAAATTTATTAATCTAGTTAACTACATCTACATAAATCAGAAAAAAATATTTACTTACCTGCGAATACTCGGAAGAATTCAGCAAAACACAACTCTTTCAAAAGGTTTTGCATTTTCCTTGTCACAACACAATAAAACAATACTGAGGATTTGGAAGAGCGGGACTTGCAAACATCCACCGACATCTTTTTCAAAAAAACGTTACTGTAATATACATGCAGCGAATTTTCGAGAACAATGCTAGTAACCAAGAACAGGTGGATGTTTACGAATTGTAAAGATAGAAACACCGTATTTTATATGAAAAGGTTGTCACCAGAAATAGACAATTTCTTACTGGCAGAGATACATAATTTAGTGAGTTATATAATTGTTTCACAATAAAATATGTTCTCCACATTTCTCTCCGTGTATTTATTTATTTATCTATTCAGATTTGGGATACATACAGGTATATACGCAAAACAGTATACATATACAGATCTCAGTCTACAAAAGATTACACATATTCTTAATAGTTATTTATGATACAAGTGTTAAAAGTGGCATTTTATTTTGTGAGTGGGGAATATTGCGAAACGAGCGTTAGCGAGTGGAGCAACCCCACGAGCAAAATAAAATCACTTTTAACAAATGTATCATACAAAATTTTTTGTTCAACAGTTACTGCTAGTAAGAAAAAAACAAAAAAAAAATAAGATCCATAAGGATTCGAACACACGATCTTTGGATTACAAGGCTGACTGACAGATACTTCAAATATAATAAACCCCAACGCACTTTATTTATGAATGTCATTATTTGTCAGTGATGAAGGACATTCTACAGTTGGACTAAATACTACTTCGTTTGTAACTTCAAAAGGAATTAGTATTATCAATTGCGCAAACGACCAAATACATGTGTGAACTTTTATAAACGATTCCTCTTGAGTAGGTGTTCTGATTATAATATCTGATTGAAGTGTTTCTATTAGAGAGATCTATATTACTGAGTATCCATCATCTCATCTGTCATTTTACTTTTAACACTAGTGTTAAAAGTACTTTTAACACTAGTGTTAAAAATGATTTTGTGAAAACGTCAGTTTTTAGTTCATGTGTCAATGAATTAAAAACGTCATTTTTAATGTCAGTTGTACAAAAAATATATTACAGTTACAGATATAGATTACACAGAAAAAAATATTTTGGTTCTAGTTTTAAAATGAGACAAACACATACAGGAAATTTTCATCTCAGAGCAATGTTTATGGTTTTGATCCAAGTTGGTGTGTTTGAAACTTACATTGAGAAATTGCCTATTTCTTGTGTTTCTGGATGGTACGTGGATAGATACTAAGGACAGTAGGTAGTTCGGAAGCATCGTGATAGTTCTTATGAATTTAAAACAAACTCCAGATAATTCTTCGTTTTTCTAATAGTAGAATGCTGAATGTTATTCTTGCTGAATGTAAATTTTCAACGTTGTAAACTCCATTTACTCTGAAGTTTAAAAATGTTTTGAATTCTTTAAAGTCTAATTTTATAGAGGTTATCACGAAGCCTCCAGATGACGCTGGCAAAACTCAGTCTACTGAATTGAATTATTCAACTGAATACTGATTTTTTGTAAATGAAATTGTCGATCATTCATTCAAGTTGAGGAACAATCTGATACATTTAGAATATTGAGATAATCGATAAAAATCAGATGGAACGTTTAAACAGTCTGCATCAGATTTTATTTTAGAAAATATCTTCAGGTCGTCCTATTTCAATTATTTAAAAAATAATTTCGACACTACGAAGGCGTAGAACTGCCAACAACAAAATATTTTTCAAAACATTTGGAATTGTCACTTTGAACTGGCAATTGTTACTTTGAACCGAAAATTGTCACTTTGAACTACCAATTGTCACTAGCAGCGAATGTCTTTTTTGAGTAACAATTTAAAATTCAAATTGACAATTGTAGTACAAAGTGACAATTTGCCTGTTCAACATGACAATTGTCACTTCAAAAGTGGCTATTCCAAATGTTTCAAAAAATATTTTCTTATTGGCCCTTCTACGCCAAAAAGGAAGAAGTTGACAAGATAGTCAGCGTTATGGAGAGAGAAGGAGTCATCGAGCCATCCGACAGTCTCTGGTCCTTTCTAGTCGTTCTGGTGAAGAATAAAGACGAATTGACACGTTTTTGCGTAGACTATCCAACTAAAGGGCAGTTATTTTCTTCAGAGAATAGATGGCACCGTAGACACGTTAGCCGGCTCTACGACATTTTCGACCCTAGACTTGAAAAGCGGATATTGGCTACAGAAGATCGAGAAAAGACAGCTTGCACCATCGGCTTAGCTTTGTGACAGTTCACAGTAATGCTAATCGGGCTCTGTAATGCTCCAGCTATATTCGAAATATTGATGGAGACAGTTCTGGAGGTGAAATGTATCTAGATGACATATTTGTAGCCGGCAAATCTTTCGACCATCGTGTGAAAAACCTGGAGGAGGTATGCCTGCGACTGAGAAACTTCGCATTGAAACTGAGCCCCAAGAAATGCCATCTGTTCCAGAAAGGAACGATATCTCGGTCACGTTGTTTCTGTGAAAGGACTAACAGTAGATTAGCAGAAGATCAAATGGACCATTACGAGAGAGATATTCCAGCTCCTGAATTTCCTAGGTTTATGCACCTACTATCGCCGCTATATATTTGGGTTTGCCAAAAAACATCGCTAAATCTCTGGCTAGACTCACGGAAGGTCAAACAAAGTTTCAGTGGTCCGAAGAATGCCAAGACTCGTTCAGGAAGTTGAAAAGAGCTCCGATCAACGCAACTGTTCTCAGCTATCCTCTACCGAATGAAACATTCATTTTGAACTCATCCAAAGCAGAGCCAAGAAAGGGAGGAGAAGGTTATTGGATATTAGTTCGAAAATATGAATAGGAAATTCATAAAATCTATTGTGGAATCATCTGCGACTGAAAGACAAACTTTAGTCGCTATTTTCCATCGTTCAAGACACTCGGAGCGCAATTACTGTGTTACCGGGCGGGGGCTGTTGGGTGTTGCCTGTTGTCAAGGGATTGGAACACTTCTACAAATACTTATTCTGTGGCCGTATTCTCGAGTTTGTACGTATGCGAATTCGATATACTATTTCACACCAATACACATGAAATATGTTTGTTTGTTTCTCTTTCTCGTGTACGAAATGAATCCGAATGGTTCGGGAATAACCCCCCAGGAACGACCACGCACCCCTTGAATGGATTCTACAGTTTAAATACTCCGAGGGATAATCAGCACGCTGGACTGAGAGACTCCGAGAAATTGACTACGAGATGAAACATCCAATGTTTGATAAATGAAACCACAGTGCATTGTGTGCCTATTATGGTTGGATCTGATTTTCGTGATGTCTCTGAAGAATTTGTGTGACTGCGTGCTCATGTATTCTTCGATAGAGGAAATATCGAGTACCTCTCGTAATGAGTTTATTTGTCACTGTTATCGACTATACGGATATCGTAATTTTGGGGATGCTGGGGATGCTTCTCAAGCGACACAACAGTTGTTACAAACATAGCGTCCAGAGCTTGGTCCATCACAAAGCAAGGACGAAGATAGCTGTATCAGTTGAGTGGATGTGAATCTGTGTAGGAGCACGATGACAGGCGAATACAAAATGCATAATCATTTTCGCATATGCCTCCTCAAGGTTGCTTTGAGTCAATCTGTTACAATACCCATTGGAGACTATTTCCGTTCAACATTCAAATGAACACTGATTCATTTCAGTTGCATACTGTATTGTTTTCCCGAATAAATAAGCATTTAGCTGATATTCAGTCTCGGTTTTTCCATACAACTTGGATTTCACAAACAATGAAATCATGTTTCAAGGAAGATTTTATCATGTTCAAACATAATTAATATAGAGTTTTCCGCAAGTTTCGATAACGGAGACAGATGTAGTCTCCGAAACGCCAATTTTTTTTGAAAAAAACGAAGTATTTTTCAGTTTCTTGAACTGAGTTTTTCATATAGGAAAATCCAGAAAAGAATATGTTACTGACAAAATTATTTAATTTTGTAAATACAGAAACGGGCTGAATTGATTCATTTGCACTTTGTATTGATTGCTTTGAATCCACGCCCAATGGACACACGTTTTTCAAACGTGTTATAAACGTGGCATTGGTTGAATAAACGTTTCTGGTTGAAAATTTTAACGACAATAATTTAGTGTAATCTTCAACGTTGAAAGAATACGTTATAAAGATGTGTTTCAACGTTACTTCCTCAACAACTCGTTAAATATACGTTTAACAAACGTTATGTTCATTCAAAAAGAATTTTATATCAAACTCGCTTTATGCGATTCATTTATCAATGTTTATGATACGTTCCTTATCCTTTTATTTGGTCAAAACAATGTTGTTTTATTGAGTATTTTCGACGTTCAAAAAGCCTGATTGAAAACGGCAATAAGGCGATAATTAATAAGCAATTGGTTAATATACCGTTGTCACACGCGACATTTTTTCGTTGAAAAAACGTTCGGTTTCCAGCAATTTCACAACGTTACTTCAACGTCATTGTGCCCATTGGGCATGTTTTCATTTCCAAACTGTGAAACATAAATGATATGAAACTATATACAAGGTGTTTTCTAATCACGGTTCCTAACTGCAGGGGGTGATTTGTTAGGTCATTTTAAGAAAAAAAGTTCCTATGAACATATGTCCGGAGTTGCTTCGTTTCTGAGATACGGGGCGTTGAAATTAAAAAAAAAAAAACGGTAATTATAAAATATCATAAATATCCTAGAACCGATTTGGTTGAAATTTGGTACATTTATTTGAACTAATAAGGCGCTCATTTAGCCTAGACTATTATTTATTATTATTATTAATTATTATGGCCAGTGGCGTCTCAGTGGGCACCACAGCCAACAATATTGTAAAAAAAGTACGCCACTGACTTTTTTTTCATAGAATTTCATAGAATTTCATTTTTTTAGATTGAACAACTCAAAATACAACTTTTTGGTCTTTTGTATTTTCATCATATCTAGCTTCGTTTTCGAGAAAAAACAAAAACCGCATTCGATTTGCCATTGATTGTCTGACACGTTCAAAAATTCCTGGAGTAGTCCTTATTACATTGCAATTGTCAATTATTCAGTTCCTCCAGTCATTCACATCTAGTACAGGAGTTTTATGAACAAGAGCCTTCAGATGACCCCATAAATAGAAATCTAGAGGATTCATATCAGGACTGCGAACTGGCCAATGTTGAGGTCCTGCACGTCCAATCCAGCGATTAGGGTAGGTGATATCGAGATGCTGACGAGTAAGAACACATAAATGAGCTGGAGCCCCGTCGTGCATAAACTACACGTTGCATCTTACAAGTATGGGTACTTCTTCTAACAAAATGGGTAAATGATCTCGCAAAAAGTCCGTGTAGGATTCACCTGTTAATATTTCTGTTAAAAAAAATGGGCCAATTAGGTAGTCACCAATAATTCCTACCCAAACGTTCAGCGAAAATTGATGCTGAAAATGATTTTCTCTAATGGCGTGGGCCCAAAATTGGTTATTGTGAAAGTTCATAATAGCATTTCATGAAAAAGTTGCCTCCTCCGTAAATAAAATATTTGGTAACAAATTATTATTGTCTTCCATCATATGAATTAACCACCTGCAAAACATTAATCTTGCATGAAAATTCAGAGGCAGTGGAGCTTATACATTTATAAATGAGAATAATTCACAGATACGTTAAAATAAACACGTTAAAATCAGTACAATTTTATTCACACAAAATATTTATATATATACAGGTGTTCATATAATAAATAGTCGTACTATAGAGCGATCCTTCAGAAAGTATCTCTACGACTGTCTTGAGATCTCATATTGAAAATCAGTTTTTGGGCAATGATACCCTCGGGGCTCTCTGGTACATCTCCAAGCCATGATATCAAAACTAATGCGCCATCGCAAAGTAGATATCCAAATCACCAAATTCATCCAAGCAATATTTCAATTGTAAAATGCTGTATTCAGCTTATTGCAAACTTTTTATATGTAACCCTAGGTTAGAGATGGTGGAATGAGCGTCCGGGTATTTCCCATGCTTGGTTGTACCTCCTCCGGACCTCAACCTTAGGGTGTGCATGGTTGATATAATTTTATGTTTTCAGTGCCAATTCATCTTAATTTTTTCAGCAATTTTCATTTCGAAAATATCAAGAAATACAGCCAGATGATAGTCATATATATGTCTGAGATGCCTTGCATGATATCTAGTTTTATATCCTTTCCTACAAAAGTATGATGGCCCATTTGAGTCCAGCTAGTAAGTATATTCATAAGGAACTCCTATCCTCTTATTTGGTGGGCAGGAATTCTATGGAGACTGTGGCTGATGCTTCCAACAGGTTCGAGAAAAGCGACCAGTACATTAGAATTGAGATATGTATACACGTAGTTCAACAAATATGATACAGATTCAATCGATAAAAAATAATCACAATGTGATCATTTGAATACGTTATACTATTGTGATCTAGTGACGTCTATTAAGAGAGCCTTCAAACTTGAAACTAGAATCTTGATGTGCAAAAGTCATATGGGCTTTTCAGGAAAAGCTGTGCTGAAGTCATAGCAAATATTGAGAATAGAATTGGTATACCTACCCTTCCATAGGTCTTTAATATATAGAAATGGAGAACAATTCTGATTATTTCATCTGCAAGGCTGTTTCACTCATTCCTCATTTTCAAAATGTGTGTCAGGATTCTAGCAGTTGTGGCAGCTATTGAAGTTTCGATGCGTTTGAATATGGTATCAATGTTCCTACTTCAAGATTCAAGCATTTTATAGAAAGTTAGAATTTTGCTTGGTTGTTTCCTAGATCAACTATCGTATTTCATTGGACAAGTCATTCGACTAAATAGACTTAAACATTGTTTTGACTTGATTGTACATAGAAATCAGGGCATTCAGAACACTCCAAACTGAAACGATTCCTACCAACCATACGGTTGTGATCTTCTCGTTCTCCGTAACGTTACCAGCGAAGCCTCTCATATATAATCCTAAACATAAGCTTGATATTCCTATTGCGAATGAGGAAAACCCTAGAAAATTGTGAATAAACTTGAGAATCACCGGCTTCACGAAGTTCTTGAGGCTCTGTGAGTAGCCGGAAAACAGACCAAGTATTACAGACGTTAGGGCGAGAATCCATGATACCAATCCTGAAAAAAAATGTATCAATCAGTAAAATGAAGCTATACCTGAAGCTGTATCTCATTTTCAATATTACATGCAATTCACGCGTATTGGAGAAGATTTTGAAAAAATCATATTACGAAATACCTACAGTTGCTTGACACATGCAGTGCGGACGTAAATAGCCCCCCTCCCACCAATTAATTTTGAATGTTTCAAAATTTTCGAACAAATTTGGCTTACTTGAGACCATAAATGCTACTTTTTACGACACCTGTCTTCTTTATGACGTCATCCGCACGAGCGCGACCTCATTTGGGAGAAAAAAATTTAATAGGAACGTAGGTTACGTAGAAACTGGTTTGGAAGATATTTCAATTCTGTATTCAACGGTATGTACATTTTTAATTTTTGCCCAGTGTTAGGAAAGATATGGACATTTATTTTATGAATAAATTGCATCCCTAATAGTTATTTTTGTATCTAGTGCATGACATGCTACTTTGGTGATCAAGAACTGATTTTTTTTCTAACGAGGCGCAGCCAAGTTGAAAAAGATAGTCCGGATAACCAAAGAATTTGGCGCACGAAATGCAAAGAAAATGTTTTCTACAAACGACGAAAAAAAATAGGTAATATAAAATTTTGTCACAATTTGAAAAGTTTTAAAAAGCATTACTTAATTATTGTTGAATATTCAGAAATGAATGATTTCTTGTATTTTTGCTTGATTGAGAACCATAAAGTAAGAAATAAATGATTTCTTGAATTTTTGCTTGAATGAGAACCAAATATAGGTTAGAATATAAAAATCCCATATAGTTTACATGTTTACGTGTGCGAGGTATTTCATCGCACATTACTTCGCGCACGGTGTCATGGTAACGAAGGAAAATGAAAAAAAAGTCACTTCGCATATTGTTGTCAATGCGCGAACCTTTGTAGAAAAAATCTTATTATTTTACACCAGGTATGCGAATATGATGCGGACAGAAGGATAAGTTCTGTGAAATAATGAATAACAAAATCAGGCAACATCCCAACTATGTCAGAAACATTTGCTTCATCTTTGTCTTTGTGCTGCGCTGGATCAAGTCGTTGATCAGTTTCTTCACCTCGTGAGCTCCTTCCGCGTCAGTTTGGGAGACACACACAGTTTGCTTTTTACGAGGACTATACAGCCAAGCCTGGTCGCTTCCTTTGAATCCTCCTGAATCAACTCGCAAATCATTGCTTTCATCCGGTAACTTGCTTATATCAACTTTTTCCGAGGCGTTGCTGGTATTCACGACAAGGAAGTTCCTCTGTTATCTGCATAGTTTCTACACATGTATTTTGTTGGCGCTTGATGATCCGAACACTAAGTCATAGAGCAATCTGAATTTCCTTTCAAATATAACGTATAAGGCTTGGTTGAATCATGAACAGCTGCCCTGAATGTCAGTAGAACTAGTGGAAGGTATCTGTTGTAACGTGTCAAATTGTTCGTGAACATTTCTCATCTGATACTCAGCATTGCACCGCTTAATCCCAAACATTACTGCAAATTTTTATTCGATCCATACGAAAAGATTTCTTTGCCGGATGTAAGCGTATAGTCAGTGAGTACGCTCCAATAGGCCGTTTTTCTGTCGTACTGAAGCGTTACCACGTACTAAAACGATATATTTCGAAAAATGGTTGATCACAAAAACAGCGCAGGTTAAGAAAATTGCGGCTCCGACAGAGTTATAGGTGTGACGTTAGGTTGTATTGGTATTAGATTTGTTTTGTGTTATCTAGTGTGACTGTATATGAAGGTTGTGGTAACTGGATTCGGGTGATTTGTTTATAATAAAAAGAAACGAAACTTCTCTGGTTGTTTAGAATGTATATGTTGGTGACACTAATCGAAATGGAAATTCAAGAGAGGAGACTTCCGCCTTCCACCCAGTTGATCCGGGACAGTTGATAGAAGCCAGGTTACCGTTAGGTAGAAGGCTCTAATCTAAGCTTTATCAAGCAAGAAAAACATTGAAAGATATCTAGTTGCCGTTGTGCGATCCCATGCTAAGGATTATCTGAATTTATTTCTGTTGTGTAGTTTTGAGTGGAGCGTCGTTGATTTTTGAAGCGACTCTTCAATATTTAATATTATTTGCAGGAAAATCGCCTCCACAAACCCGCTGAGGGATCATCGCCATCTAACATATCTTTTCGTCCCAAAGCTCATTGTATTTTAGTGTGAAACTCTTGTTAACAAGGATTCAATTTGAGGGTTGAAGTTTTGATTGGAACCCTGCAGACTCTACATCCTCTCAGAAGTCCCTTTTCCAGATTCCTGTTGGAGATTCAAATTCAAGAACCTAGTTGGAAATACAAAGTCCTTATTTCCATATACAATCAGAACTAATTGATTTAGATCAAGTGAAATATTCATAACTGTTCATATACTAATCATATATTTTTTTAAGAAGGGCTAACACCCTGAGTTTCTCGTAAAGTTATATTGTCAAGGGATATCTGCGGTAAGACAGTAACATCATTACAAAGCGCACAATTTTGCAAAAAGTAACATTTCTAAATCGATCCATTCGCCGACGTTTTTATATTTGGTTAATTTGCGTAAGGTTTCATTTCGAGAAAAATACCACGAGTGCTGGGAATTGTTTCGATAGAGAGAGAGAGTAATTCTTTCAAAAATTGACACGATCAAAGCAATTTGATCGAGTTCAAGATTTATCGATAGTGTTATGAACACGACTTGTATTTATATAGATTATTTCACAAACTAACAAAGTCAAGAAATTTTCATTATCGTGAATTCTTCAATAGTTGTACCTATTGAATAATAAACAAGGAGTTTGTCAGCCTCAAGATGGATAGAAACCCTGGTGCGTTCATTTATACCTGTGAAATCGGCCTACCAAAACTGTTAAGGTACGGCCTACGTGATTCTTCATATTTTATTAGATCGGATTAGCTTCACGATCGTTCGTAGATGGCGGTAAAGTCATTACAGATTGATAAATGTATACTTGTCATGATGACGTTGGACAATTGTCATTGTCATGACATGTTTACATTTCGTATTTATTCAATTTTGTTAAAAAATACGACATAACATGTTTAACGTGCTCATTTCATCAAAAATCAGAACAGTAATTTTAAATTAACTAGTTGGATATGTGATATGTACGGGATATTTAAACAATGATACTAAACTTAGATCTTTCATACAAACGCAGCCATGTCTAAGTACAAACTTGAAAAAACATTATGCACTACAAATACAAGAATTACAGAAAACTCAACAATAAACAAATAACTAATCATTGCGAACTGAACGAAAAGTAGTAAAAGAACAGAAAAAAACGATAAATATCCCGATGAAATGTAAATCACAGTTAATCGAAAATTATAAACATAGTCATAAACAGTCAAATTTCAAATATTCCAAAAAAGATATGACTCAGTACTTCGGAATGTAAACTCGGCTTTTTTTGATAATGCGCCATCTACCGACAACGGGAAAGCTAATCCCATCTTATTACAGCATTAACAACTTTGGGTGAAACAAAAGCGAATCAGTCAATCCACCAGGGTTTCTATCCATTTTGGTCAGCCTGATATTTATAGTAACAAGATATACATATTGTTTTGTTGTTTGTATGAGTTGTTGCCTATGACGATGTGGTCTTACCACTGACCTATAATAAAACTGGATGAGCACTCCATATAAGAAAATTACGCCCACTAGTATATGACATTTTGGAGCACCACACATGCGCGTTGAGGATATGTGAAACAGAGGCGTCGCCTGAAGGCTAAGTTAGGGGACAATTTTAATCTCAATGAAATTATTAACTATGAAAAAATTTGTGAGGTACTCTAAAAATTATAATAATAAAACATGGACTCGCAAATTATACTAATAAACCGCTTTCGACTCCAACTTATCAATTTTCACAAATATAACTAGCCAAACATTTTATAAACATAAACAATAAGAATACACGACACTGATAACAGTGGCGTCCTGACGTAATGACATTGACAATTTGGAGCAATGCACATGCGCATTTTCAGTTTGAGAGGGTTCAATTTGGCGTATTTCTTTAATAGGACGAAACGGGCAGTGCTCATCCAGTTTTATTACAGATCAGTGGGTCTTACTGGCTCGAAAGGAAGGAACTGTTTACTATCACGCCATTTTAATGGGTTCAATGCGTACTAGACCAATGAATTCTTTCAAATTGGGGTTGGTATTACATTATTACATTTTCATTTTTTTCAAATTCAAATTGTGACGTCATGTTGACAATAAATTATGTCATTTGGTTGAATTCAGAATGAAATAACAAATTTTTATAATGAAAAAATAGGGGTATTCTATTTGAAATTGAAAAGTTAATGAGCGGAAACCGGAAGTACTATTTCAGATTCGGATATGGGCATAATCGGAAATATCTCCCATACAACATATCAAAAATTCAAATTTCAATTTTCGAAAATAACCAGTTGGAGTGACGTTACAAATCTCATCCGGTATGTATTGGGATTCGACAAAGTAGGCAATTGGTACCGGTCGCATTATCACTCAGTTACGGGATTTGTTCAAAATGATTCTTTTTCGAACAATTTACATTTGTCTTTGTTACAGTGGTATTGATTTACAAGTTTTATTGATCGGAACGTACTCACCTGTTATTGCGTGGTCACTTTCAAAATGTTCTGAGCCTCTTTGATTCTTCGAATATATTTCAAAGGAGATACCAACAGTTACTGAAATGGTGCTCACAGTTAAGAGTATGCCATGAATATAATATTTTTTGGTTCTATCTAGTCTTTGACTCCAAACGTTCTGCTCGGAAAACATAATGATTCCCTCTGCCATAAGTGGTACATACTGAAATAAGTAACAATTGATATTTCGATCATTGATAATAATGATCTCTACAAAAGAAATGCAGATCGGGAAAAAAACTGTTTTTGGTCATTTATAACTCTGTAATCATCACTAGAGTAGATCTATGTTTGTGCGTCTGCATGTCCTTATTCTTTCGAAAAACCTGACTCAACCTTTTGAACTGGAGGTTTGCACAAACATTGTTCGAATACGAATAAAATTAACAAACTCCAAATACCCTCTTCTACACACATTTTCAGTAAGTGGATGTTATGAGGCAAATATCTGTCAGAAAACAACTACTTTTCCTTACTGCAAGTTTCTGTCAGAAAACAAATACTTTTCCTTACGGACATTGAACTATCTACATCTGATATCTATTTGTGCAATTCTCATCCAGTGGGACACTATGGCAAATGATAATTGTTACTAAGTATTGGATATTATCCACCATCTGGTTGGGAATTACCACCAGCATATATGCATCTTATCAGTGCTAGGATAGGTCAGACAACATTAGGGTCACCCTTTACTACCCAACGAACGATAATAGGTGGTCATTCCCAAACATATTGTTGATTACAAAAAATAACCATTCGTCTCGTCGGTGATACAAGCTTGCTCACTTTGAAGACATGCTGGATATATCTTTTCTAGCGCTAGTGCTTCCAAATGAACGGCAAAGCCTGCAGAAATTCGAGAACACCAATTCCTATCTACTTTTCCCCGGCTCTCATGAAAATAGCACTTGCAATAGTATCCTCCTGGAAGAACATTGCACAAATATATGTCAGATGAAATTTGATGTCCTCAGGAAGAAGAAATTGTTTTTCCTTGAGTATGTGCTACCTCTTGTTGTAGAAGTTATCGTTCGTTGAGTGGGACAGGATGACTCTAATGTTTGACCTATCCTGGCACTGATGAGAGTCAAGAATTTCGAAACATGCTTGTTTGTAGATGGTTATCCCTAGCCAGATGGTGGATAATATTTAATGCTTGATAACACTCATCTATCATCTTTTACAGTCTATTATTAATATTATCAATTGCAATAATCTCATTGTTTGACCATTGCTCGAACAAATGTCAGATGTAATTCAATGTCCGTGACTGAAGCAGCTGTTTTCTGATGATATTCACCTCAGATTAATCAATTTATGGAAATGTATGGAGAGAATTGTATTTCGACTTAGTCGAAATCATTAGATTCATTTATTTGAAACGACACACTTTTTATCATTATTACACATTAAGAAAGGCTGAGTCCTATGTAACCCTAAAAACTGAAGAGAATTTCGGTAGGAGTTGTTTGACAGCTATTTCAGATTCATATGATTAGAGCTTTTTGCTTTACCTGGTTACAACGATATCACTATAGCACCTCTCTTTTGCTGTTTATTTTCCAAAATATCAAAGTGAAACGACACCGTTACTCTAAACGTCAAATTCCACATTTTTACCAAATGTATATTAATATATTTTCAAAATACTGAGAACATTCTGATCGGTTTGAAACTATTTTAGTGCGTTTTTACTACAACTCGATTTTTTTTAGTCGAGTATTCTTTTGAATCTAGCATGCTATGAATAACTTAAAAATTGAAGGAAAAATACAAATTTTACCATTTTCCAAAAATTTTTTGCAAACATGTCGTTTTTTCCCAAAGACTATGATCGTAAGATTTTATAAGCCCTGAACTCCTGAAATGAAAACGAGCAACGTAATGAACAAAGTGCAGAGAAGATCCACAAATTTCACTTTAAAACTAAATAACGTTGACTATACGGGATACATTACTATGAATGTTACGAATTTCTGAAAAAGTCCATGTCTTGGAGTCCGAAATGTGTTTCGCCCTTTTGGGGACTTACATTGATTCCTTTTGTAGAGATGACTTGGATAATATTATTCCTGCATAAATATTTCCTTCAACATCACTCAAAGCAAGAGACAAACAGAGAAGTATAAAAGTTTGAAAAATGTAATATATTTTCGATTTTCCTATAGTTGTTGAAACTTTTTTCAGCAAAAATCTCACAAGTCTACTGATGGACTCACGAAACAATTTAACAACAATTTTAACAATGTCAAAATTACAGCAACCGACTACTTCAATTTGATAAATTCTATCACACCGCTAGATTTAGAATGTTTCGAAATATATCAAAAATAAAAAAAAATGAGATAATAAAATCAAAATAATATTCCATAAATTCCATCAAACAACATATTTAAAATAAAATGTTTTTTTTATTTTTATCCATGAACGGATTGCGACGAAATTCTGATCACTGTTCAAGTGATTGTTGTTATTGTGGTTAAAATTGTTATTTCCGTTAGCCGGTTGCACCCTTACGAGCAACGCTTAGGAGTCCTCGAGAGACTTGTGCGAGCTAGGGAAGACGCAGCCCTTACCTTTCAACGTGTGATACCATGCACGAAACCGGTGACCGGATTCGAACCCGCGTACCTTGGATTAGCAAGCGAGCACACTACCTACGCGCCACAAAGGCCCAAATGATGAAGTTAGAATTTTTATAAAAATTCGGAAACTGGAGTGGAGGGTAAATCTAAAGGCACAACTTTCAAATTGTAGTCCCCTATAACTTTTTTATTATTAGACGAATTCCTATATACGTAATTTTGACCATTGACCGTGAATCCAGTGGTGAAGTCAGGTTTTTTCTAATAAAATCGTTAACCATTTTTTTAGATTATTTACATTGAAAAATAAGACTAATTGACACTGAAAATAAAGACTCATTAAGATGTTTATTTTATTTGTAAAGTTTTTCATTTCAGAGTTCCATGTATCTAGTAGGTTTTCAGGTTCAGAAGTTGAGTTCTAAATCCTCTAATTAATGAATGCAAAAAACTATGAATTCGAAATTTGTAATGTATACTTACCGCACAAGTACACAAGAAGTAATGCCATAACGATTTATTGTTGATTTCGAAATGTTTGAAAAATATATAGAATATAAAAACGGCTGCTACTGCAACCAATTGATGAAAAATTGTATTGCAAACCCAGTGGATCCTTTGGAGAAAAGGAACGTCGTTATGTTTTTCAGACATTTTGATAATGACACAACTTTATGGAAATTACTTTATTCTCTACCTATTTATATGAAAAATTTAATAGAATTCAGTTCCGTCATTAATTGATAAACTTCGCAGTATCATTTTCGATAAGACAATAGTGTATACTTCTCATATCACAATCTTACAAATGGAATCTCCGCCTTTTTTATACTCGAATAATGCTTACCTATTACTTTATGGTAGTTTTAAAACAGATTCGGCTTCAAGGAAATGAACTCAATAATTTTGGGGATGAATATTGTCTAGGATAAATGACTAAAAAGTCGTTCAAAATTATATCAGTTATTAATATTGGATTCCTCAAAGATTAGCAAGATAAGGTACTTTTCAAGATCGTTTCCGAATGAATATTTGGTTGAGTGGACTATAGAAATTACAGTCATAGGTCCAACTTTTTTTACAGGTCATTGAATGGTAAACTATATCTGCAATTTCTTCAAAACCGAACTGATTCGTTTCTCGAAAACTTGCATTTTTTAGATGTGAATGAACCATCTTCCAACAAGATGGCGCTCCCGTCCATAATACAAGAGTTGTAACCAACTACCTTACTGATCGGTGGCCGGCCAGATCGCCTGACTTGATTCCAATGGAATTTTCCATATATGGTTTCATCAAAGAGAAAGTGTATGCAACTCATTCACCAACTTTAGAGATCCTTGAAAATCGAATAACACAAGCTACTGACACGATTTCGGAACAACATTTAAGAAACTTACTGAAAATATCAGATAAATACACAATTGTGTCAGAAAAAAGACGGTCAGCAAATAGAACATTTGACTGAATGCTTCTTTTCACTCCCCTGTTTTTCTAGTGTAATTTTTTAAAATTGGAAAATTGTTTAAACTTAATGTAATAAAACCTGAAATTCATGAAGAACTAGTTATTCCTTTAGGTGTAACGAAATAGTATATTAAAGTATGAGTGGATAAAGAGGTCTTCTAAACACGCGCGATTTTTCGAGCACGACGGCGCAATATAGCAAGTGTTTGAAAGATCAGTTATCCACGAATACTTTACGTTACTTTTTTCAGTTGGTGCACTTTAAAATCATAAATACTGGTTTTGTTATTATAAATAATGTAAATAAGAACCTATAATCTAAAATGGTTGAATTCGTGACGCGTTCTCTTCTCCTTTCTATTAAAGTTCTTTTGGTGTTTGTGTTTTTCTATGGCTTTTAAATTAATTCTTGTTGAATAATGATTCGATGTTGCCAGTCTGTCGGTATTTTTGGAAATGTTAATGTGTTCTCCGTCGGACAATGCATGTTCGGGACACCGGACTTTGTTGCCAGGAAATTTATACGAAAAAAATTCCTGTGGTGAACAGGCACGCTAGGTTAGCTTGCTCAGGCTCAGGTTAGATTTGTGTGTAAATCACAAGCGAAAACTAATTCACGCATTTTTGACTCGCAAGCTAGGTTAGCTTGCTCAGGTTAGGGTTGTGTGTCAATTGCGAGCAAAAAACTAATTCACGCTAGTACAAAGTGCACCACGTTTTAGTCTAGATAGGCAAAATGCACCTGTGGTTGGTCACAACCAGTCATAGAGCTAGAATATCTGCCGCTGGTACGTTTTGCCAATATGCAGCTGGGACGACGTATCATGATTGCAGAGCCGTAACTAGCTGGATGGCACCCGGGGCGAACAGGTGAGTTTGCACCCCCTTACAATAATAAAACCTCAAATAGCTGATATTATTCACATCATAAGTAATTATGGCACCCGCGGCCAAATCCTCCCTTGGCCCGCCCTAGTTACGGCCCTGCATGATTGTGGCCCGCTAATTTTGCCAGCCCTTTTTTTAAAGCCTCTGATATCAAAATATCTTCACGGACTTTATCTCTTCACCGGACCTGTAAGCGACCGACGTAGGCAACATTGGCATTACCTGTCCTATTTGAAATGTACTGGCCCATACAGTCTGTTCAAAAAGTAACTCCTCCTGTTTACTTTTGATTATTCCACCACGGTCACAAAACATGTTTTTTTTTTTTTCATCAAGTTGAAGTTGATTGTGTTTATTCGGTAGCCTCTAAATGATAATTACGATTACGGAATGGACTATTTTAACAAGTTCCAATCTCGCAATATTTTAACCATAACACTCGATTATTTTCAACATGAAAAAGTGGCCGGACTCGAACGGCAATGACGCTGGGATAAAATAAGATGATTTTTAATGCAAAAATTACTTCTTGAACGACTTCATTCAAAGAAAAAATGCCAGCTCCATGCATATGAGATAGCAGTTCATGACATATCTCGCTATATTTTTACCAAAACATTCTATCAAACTGAAGCTGAAGAAGTGTCCGGCCTTGATCGGAATTTTTTTTGCGAAGTAAATGAGATAATTATTAATGCAAAAATTACTTTTTGAGCGACTTCAATAAAAGAAAAGGTGCCAGTGAAAATGAAGTAGTAGTTCATGTCAAATCTCGTAATATTTTTACCATAACATTTGATTATTTTCAACCATAAGAAGTGGCCGGCATCGAACGGCAATGGTTAAAAGATGTCAATCAGATAACAATTAATGAAAAAATTACTTTTTGCACGACTCTAGTCAACGAGAAAGGGCCAGCTCCAAGCAAATTATTTTCGCGTTTATTGTTATCTGATTTACATCCCTGATCCATTGCCGGACGATGCCGGCCACTCTTGTGCTTGCAAATAATCGAAAATCGTAGAGATAAAATCGCCGGGTTTGACACTCCCCATGCTTGGATGGTACTTTTTCGTTGACTGGAGTAGTGCGAAAAATTATTTTTGTATTAATAGTTATCTGATTTACATCCCTGATCCATTGCCGGTCGAGGCACCAGCAAAAATTTCGAAAGAAAATCTATGTCAATATGACTATAGATAGCCAATGTCGTCATGATAAAAATATTTCTGAAAACGAGCATTTTCTAAAAATAATTTCTTTACGTATATAATGTAAGTTATTGTGTGAATTACAGATTCAAAAGCTTGCCGCGTAAAGGTTTCAGTTCGAATGCCAAAGAGGCAAGTTTTTGAATCTATAACTCACAGAATAACCTACATTGCACATCTGAAGAAATAATTTTCCACTTTTTATTGCATTTGAATAAAAGCTTGTCTTTGAATTTTTTTTTAAATTATTTTATTTTATGCTTTTTAGTTAGAACGCATCAATCTATAGAGTATTGATGAAGCATGGTTATTACAATGCCTTTTTGATCTAAATAGCTCTTCAATGAGGACGCGATCTAAATATTTACTCGTCTGCCATCCTGGAGCCGCCATCTTCAATCTTGAATTTTAACAAAAATAATCATGATCTTTTATCCCGATGTTGAAGAGATTCTGACCATACATAGTCACAAAACTAGTTCGCTATCTTGGATTTACGAATTTCGACAAAAATCTTCGACTCGAAAACCGCCGCATACCAAATATGAATTGAATCGAACCATAATCACATGACCCGTCCCCCATCTCGAATTTATGAATTCTGACAAAAACCTTCTATTCTCCTACCCCGAAAACCCCTACATACCAATTTTGAATCGATTCGAGCCATACACACAAAATTAGTCTGCCATATTGGAGCCGTCATCTTGAGTTCATGAATTTTAACAAAATATTCATAATATCCGACCTCAAAAACCCTCACATACCAATTTTTAATAAAATTGGATCAAAATCACAAATCTCGTCCGCCATTTTGAAGCCAGAATTTTGTTTTTTTTTCTCTTACAAAAATTGCATAATGCATTGTCAACAGAATTATGAACAAATGCCAAATTTCAAGTAATCAGACGACTAAAAGTGGGTCACAATTCAGTTCCAAATTCTGTCCCACACATACGTACATACTAACAGAGCAAGTTAAATAAAAGTTGTAATAATAATACTCTAAAAATAGTTGTTGTGGTGATTGGTCACAATGAATATTACAACTACAGCTTCTTGAAGAAATTTTCCTCATTCTTACGCGATGGCATCCTTTCCTTGCATGACGTTATCCATTGTACCAAACATTTTCAACACAAATAAAATGTTCAACATTTTGGAAAATTTAATTCGATTCGGTGTAAATGAACTCAAAATGTTTTTCATATTACCCTACGTTTGTTAGTTGCCGCCCTATTATATTAATTATTATCTGATTCATTGATTGATATTTATCATCATGCAATAATTACTAATTTCGATACGTGACAGATAAACTATCGTAATACGAAATCCGATAAGCTTGCTATTTGATCACGTAGTAGATATGAATACTTACGTGATCTATAATACTTTAATTTCTCTTCATTCTTTTGTCCCATGATACGTCAATCATTTTAGCATTTAAAATCAAAAATGGGTAAAAAATTACAAAAGAAATGAAACTTTCACAAGTTGTATTTTGGCGTTGAGCAATGATATGATAATACCACATAAATAAGAGAGACGCACTACTGTGCGCCTCTCCTGTTACCCCGAATTTTAGTAAAATTGGCCCTCTTTATATTATGCCATAAAGTTGCTGTGATGCATCAGTATTCAAGAGAAACTATGAGTGTGCTATATGGTTGAATTCAGAATTTGATGCAGAATCGCAAGAGGCATTAAAAAATCCGGGGTTCCATTCAAAAAAGTTTGCGTCGGTGTCGCGACGCCCTAACGGATGACGCCCATTGATGATCTCTACTTGAAGAAGAGGACCCTTCGACATCAAATACATCTGCTTTCACAAAATATAGATATTCTCTTAAATTTTCCAGAGATTTGACCGCGGAGTTTTATATTGGACACCCTATATTGTATATATATATGCATTGTACCTGTGCTAGGTTAGCTCACTCAGGTTAAGTTTGTGTGTCAATTGCGAGCATTTTCGGCAATTAAAATTTTGAATATTTATCCAACAAATGTTAATTTTTGGATCAAATAATACAAGAGAGTAGCATGTAGCATGATATAAATGTATGGTTGTCGCTTATTATATAATTTCATAAAATTTGGCAAATTTGGTAGTCTGTTGAATACCACCCTTTTTATATGATCAACAGTAACTAATAACTATAAAATTTCAACCTTCGGAAAAAATCCATCTTTTGTCGAAATATGAATGAGTCTGGTGTCTAATCTTTACGTTCAATTCGTTAGACACTAAAGTGAATAAGCAGCCCTCTTTTCCACTCACTGAAATTCTACCGTTGTTCCGCTAACATTTTGATATTACAACGCGACAATTCTTAATTACTTTGCCAAATGTTGGGCCAAGGAATAATTCAATGTGACCGCATATCACGGTTTAGTTAGTGTTGATATCTGGCATTAGTGGCATTCAACTCTACAGTCATGAGAAACAAGAGTTACTTTGACTGTTTCATGTTGATAGGAACAGCGTTATCTTCAAAAACTGGAGCTTTATTACCAGAAAGAAGTCAGGCTTATGTACAAGATGTTTTCACAACTATCGTCAATGTATCGTTAATTATTGAGGAAGTTGTAATTGATGATAAGAACATGGTGAGTATGGCAAGTTTACAATAGTAAAATGTTCATATTTCGATTAAACATGTGCAAAAAAAGATTTTTTTAGCGAGATGATAATTCCTGCATCAATATTATAAGCTACTGCATACTATCGCTCGAACAGAGAAAATAGTGGCACCGCCATTTGGGCGGGACAAAATGTGCTACAAAACCGATAAACATTGAAAGATACCTGTTAGAAGGTTATTGTGAGCTATGTGCAACATCTGTTGAGGGAAGTTCTTCAAACTTTGTTTTTTTAATCAAATTGAGTACCTACCTGTGCGAACGGGCTTCGTTCGTTTTGCAATCTTATCTACATATGAAATCCTGTACTTTGATTGAAGAATATGAAAGCAGCAAAACCAAAAAAAAAATACTATTTTTGACAACTGTCACAGTGATAGCTCTCAATTGCAACAAACGTCCCCCAAAACCTGTAAGGATTATACCAACGACTTCGGGGGTTTTATTCATCTTGTTCAACATAACTTTTTGAGTAAATTAGTAACCTTCAATGATATGCAATGCCGGCTTAAGGTAATTTGCCGTCTGGTGCTATGACAGAGGGACCCCCTTCAACCACAAAAATATTCGTAACTTGAAGGTGTTTGGATTTTTTTCAATTATTTAAACAATCTTTCAACAAATATTTATTAAACAAAATAATACAGAATAACATAAAAATACTTACCTATCTAATGAAATGCGGAATTTCGTCGAACAAAATAAAAAGCATAATATTGGCGTGTAATCTAATTTCAAGAAATTCTTGTTTCTTGATCACAAATTGTCAATTCACAACTACGACATAAAGAACAAAACAAGTATACTCTAATTCTGAAGTGATACTGATTAACTGACTACTGTACTACTGATGCACACATAAAGAAAATAGCAATATTATTTATATTATACAGAGTGTTTCCGAAATTGGAGCAATTGAGAAAATGTGTTGTTATTTGGAACATAATGTTGAAGCATTGAGAAATTTTCGAAATTTTTATTAAAATTTTATGCAATCGCGTTCAGTTACCTTTGTTCGGGAGGCACTAGTTTGATTCTCTGGACCACAGCGTGTCTGTCCGCTGACAGTGTTTCAGCGCGGTTTGCGCAGGCTGTAGACCTCTGAAAAGTGATTACCAAAAAAAATTTTGAAAACTTTAAAATCCAATATCTCCCAAAATAATTTTTTTCGACAAAAATGGATTCTTTCATTTCGTTTTGTTTTGTCATTTTCTACTTCCCATTTCATTTATTGCTCCAATTTTGGAAACACCCTGTATATCTCACATCTCACTGTCTATTAGTTTATTTTGAAACCCTTGTATTTTTTTATTTTCTTTGTGTCAGCATGCCGCCAAATACGCGGTAGCATCGACGGCTACCTCGCCAAAAAGCCAGTTGGCGATTTTTTACCTACTGATTTTTTTTTAAATTAGATTCAAATGGAAAATGCCGAACAATCGTTATTTTACTTCTGTAGTTTTCATTCAACATCACCCTAAATTGTAAATTTATGTTTTAACTTTTTAAATTGAATTTGCCGCCCCCTGAATATGCCGCCCGGGGCATGGGCCCTGGCTTGCCCCCCTCCTAGATCCGCCACTGCACTAGTTTTCCCTCTTACACTTCAGAACCACTATTATGGTTCTTGTCACAGTTTCCTCAAACTTTCTAAAACCTTCCTGAAGTTTCGAAGTTTTCGTTTCGTTTGTCCCAGACATTTCTAGAAAGTTCCTCTCCTCATACCCACTGGTAACCGAACATTCGAGAACTCATTCAAGTAGGAATGTTTTTCATTAATTTCTAGAACTTTCCAGAGCCCTTTTTCTAGTTCAATCCACAATTTTTTTGAATTTTTCAGCACTTTCTTGAAGCTTTGAGAACATTCTAGAACTTTTTCATACTCTTATAGCTACTCTAAAAATTTCCAGAAAGTATCTTGGCTAGATTTCATTTCATAGATTCAGAATATGAAACGCTATTATTCGAATTTTGGATGATGTTGAGTTTTGATTCAGATTGTTCAGATTTCCATTATTAATCATCTCATTCAATCAAAATAAAGTTTGTTTATTCAGTTTCAATTACAGGTCGTCGCAGTAGATGGACTTCTAAACCAAGAATGGGTTGATCCTAGGCTTGGGGCTAACGAACTAACCAGAAAAATGGCAGTATCTGGGCAGATTTGGGAACCCAAAATAACGCTAATCAACGGGGATAGCACATATGAAGAGATTGTATTTTGGAGAGGCTTTGGAGAAGAAGGAAATATTTTCTTATCTAAGAAAATCAAGATTAATGTAAGATGTACAGCGAAAATGCAGAAGTTTCCGTTTGACACCCAATTTTGCACAATGAAAATAGGATCTTGTGAGTAGATATCCACAATAATCACGATCTCTGTGCAAAAAATTGTTCACAAGCATGTACATTTTCTTCAACCATAGTTCATAACACGCTTTTCTATACACAATACCTGAAATAATATAACAAAGTGTGTGGGAAAGGGACGTTTTTATGCCCTGTGCCGGAAAGTTGTATTCTGTATAGTTTCATAACATTCTGAACAAAAATCATAGACTTACAGTGGAACCAGCAAAGCTCGGTAATATATCCAGTGATAAGGCACTCAACATGATCGAACGCCCAATTTAAAATCTATCGCTAGATTGGTTTCACTCTGTATGTACCTATATAAACGTCAAGAATAAAATATTTGGAAAATATTCCAGTTTCATTCATTTTAAAAATAATATTGAACTTGAATGGATGGCGACAGTTCTGAAATTGAAAATACTCCACCAGAGCTAGGAGAAAAAGTTTCTTCATTGTCATTGAATTCACTACCCTCAACTCACCAATTTACTAGTTTAGCAAAAGGTGTGTTGTAGAAAAAGTATAGTGCAGAAAAGCAATTTCTTTCTCGTTTGAATTGCGGCATTTGCTCGTGCTCGTGATCCAACTTTCTCAAAAGCACCTTTCTGCACTTGTTTTACAAGTTGCTATTCCCGCACTAGTGCGGGAAAGTAACACTTCCCAAACTAAATTGCGTGAATACACAAAAGCAGCATTAATAGAAACATATTTATATTTGATTTCTGTAAATATGAATAGGGCGTCGTTGAAGAAATGAGAAATAATAAATCGATACCCAAAACCACATCAATGTGATTACTTGTATCTTAGCAGTAGTCAAATTTTAGGTGATTTCCTGTAAATACTTGGTAGTGAAAAAGCGTATGTTCACTCAGAGCTGTTTTACTTGTGTTTACAGGTATCTACAGTATGAATCTCTTCATACGTAATTTAAGTGAATATTCTTTCAGATCGTGTTTGGTGTTATCTCGTATCTACAGTAGTTTTACGTTAGCTCTGATGGTATGAGGTTGTAAAAAATTTGTTACTACGATTAACCTAATAATTTTATGAAATTTTCAGAAGTTTTAGTTGTTGCCTTGGGCGGTGTTTTTATCCACTAGCACACTCAATTAAAATTAATGTACGACAGAAGATTTCTTCTTGTGTATCTGTGCCTGAAAATTAGTCCGTCAGTAGTACCTTCATAATCATTTCCTTTGATGGATGATTCCAATCACTTAAATACGGACAACAGGGTGTTGACTGTATTATTGACAATAACTTTTTCAATATGTTGTAAATAATTTATTTGCGTTTGGTAAACAGAAAAGATCCGTATATTCGAGTTGATGAATAATGAACAGAGACCAATAAGAGTTCATTCAATTAGTCTGCACAGATTTCGTACCCGATACCATTACCTTTGAGTGTTAGTATAAGTACGAAATCATACCTTTGAGGGAGTGAATCTTGAAAATACTCATAGTATTGAGTTGGGCCCACTAGAAATTTCCTAGATAATGGAGAAACTAACATACTTCAGTTTCAGCCAACTTCACAGGGACCCCTAAACCCATAAGACCGATGCCGGGTCCTTTGTTCTATTGTGAAATTATCGGATTATCGGATATCGGATGGGCCTATCGGGAGTTCGGGAGAATTCCCGAAGGGCCAGTTGGGCTTGGGCCGGTAAGGGCTATAAACAATGATCTGAGTTCTGAGGGCAGCCAGGGCCGGTTGCTGGTAATTTCCCGGGCTGGTAAAGTGTATCCCATCCGTCCCTGCCATTTTGATTTTTATAATATCTCAGAGAAATAAGATAGAAACAATCATGTTATGTATGTCTTTCAGTCTGTGACAATTTTCTGCACGGCATTTTCGAAACAGCTTCCAGGATTAGGTTTAGATTCCAGAACCATAATGAATTAATAACAAGTTTGAAGTGGGATAATATCCTGAAATGTTTTCATTCAGGTCACGAAAATGCATTTTGTCTCGTGCTGGAAGGACAATGGCAATGACGAAGGAAATAAACATCGCAGTACAAGTTATGTGTTAACAGAAAAATTTCTAGATGACTCTCAGGAAAAATTGCAGGGGATTATCAAGAAAACATCACAAATGAAGACGAGCACAGGATGGAGACTTTCCAGTCCTAACTGCCAAATGGATATCGAGTCTCATTCTCAATTATTTCCACTTATACATACAATTCAAGACAAATTGATATTCTTTATACTAAACCAGAAACAAAGAGAATGCAACAAATGCATCTTCCCTGGCTCGCAGAAGTATCTCAAAAACTTCTGAGGGTTACTCGTATAAGGGGACTGCGGGTTGGTGGAAATAATAATTTTTACAATTACGAGTTATTGTTCATTCATCTATCCAGTAATTTTTTCAATTTTTTATTTTCATATTTAACATGTTTAAAACAATTTTCTTGTAAAAGTACCCGAAGTGGGCGTGTCTTGCGTAAGCGAGAGTTGCCGTTATCGGCCATATTTTCAACCCTATGGGAAATTGGGAAAATTATAAATATTGGTCGTACAGTTCCGAAAGTTTGGTGTTTCTTTAGGAAATTTCCCCCTCTTTTCGAATCTTTTTTCAGATTCCAAAAATCTCAATTGTTTTTTTGAGATATCTGCAAAACATTTTTTTTTTTTTTACTAAATCCTGCAATTTTTTCGAGCGGGACCCTTTTCTTTAAATCACCTAGACGATATTCCGAATCGAATGACACCTCTTTCCTATTTTTCCGAGACCGCTAAAAAAAGTTGTAAAAAAAGCACTTGTGAAACAGACTATATTTAAGGGCAATTCAGCAGACAAGTGCCCAGCAGAAAACATCTAGGTACTGAACTTGTGCCCCCTACAATGAGATTTATAAGTCACCTCAAAGTACTAATTGTAGAAATCTTTGCCAAAAGTCTCACGTATACTTCAACTACTTGACTTGGCTAGTTTAGTAGATCAGTTTCAGATCATAAGAGAGCAGAAATTCTTACATTATTCTATCCACGAACAAGTGCTGGCCTCTTCTGGCCAGTATCAGAACGAGGCATAGTCTGTAACACGGACAGAGCCCAAAGAGACAGGAGCCTATATTAGTCCATGGGTGGGACTTGTTTTTACATTCGCGAAATGCGTTCCCGATAGGTAGCGCTAAAAATTTAGGCGCGAAACAATATAATGGCGATCAGCTACTAAATTCCATAAGGGACCATAGCGTTTGATTTCTGTCTCATTAATTTGAATGAAGTACTCGAGATGAGTTAGACATTTTTATCTACGACCGGAATGCCATATCTGGCATTAGTCTTTTTTTTATGGAAAATAATGTATAGAAATTTTGTCTTTGGTACTATTGATAGTACATTCAGTAATGGAACTTTTGACTTCTGCCACAACTTCAAGTTGACTTATTCTGAAATTAAGAACACTACAGAATATCACTGAACTAAATTTATTTTCCAAAAATCGATTGATGATGAGAAAATAATTGAAATAGATACACTACCGCTTATGGCAAGAAACAAATGATCTACTTTTTATCAGTTCAACCAGATAAATATAGATGTCGCACCATTTTAGACGTAATCCTAGGGGCGACCTCTTTTGTCAAATGCCAATGGAAGGAATGTACCAAACTACCTGAGTTACGAGATTTTTCGTTTTGAAAGTTGTACTTTTCCGTACGATTTAAAATGGTGCGGGAAAGTAACTTTTCCGCACGATTTTTACTTTTCCGTACAATTTTTACTAATCCGCACGATTTTTGTATTGTTGAAAATGAGGATATTTACGACTAACTAAATGATCTATGTAACTATTATGTATTATTAGTCATTTTGTAGCATTATTATAAAAACTTGTTTATTAAAAACCTTGTTTTTTGATAAATAAGATGGACAAAAACACTAGTAGGAAACATATTGTACCTAACTCTTACGGAAAATGCCTTTTCTGCACTTGTTAGGTAAATAACTATTGTAATCTGTTGAAACTTTCCCAAAACGATTCATATTGTGCTAACAATACACGAACAATCATAGCTGTCATGACAGAAATTGAAGTGACGGCCACTTACTATGGTTTGGTATGGTTTTGAGGAACAGGCATTTTGATCTCAATAAAAAAGATGCATCATTTTTTATCGCGTCAAAATGACTCAGACGTTATATTTAAATGGGTTTCTTTCTACAGGAGTTGATTGATCATTATTAAAACTCAGGTGAAAGCTGATGCCGATAGTAATATCTATCTATTTGTCCTGGATTTTTTTTTCGGTAAAATTGTTCTGAAATTCACAAAATACGCACATGAAATATGCACAAAATAAAATACTCTTGATTTTCGCGGTTTTGTAAAAGATAAATTATATATTTAACCGCTGGTAACAATAGATAGTTGGTATTGTCGCATGACAATATGGCGACGGTGAATATGGTAAATTATAGGCAGGACCACAGACCTCATTTTCTTTTATGACCACAGACCCTCATTTTCTTTTATGAGGTCTGTGGGCAGGACATGAAGGATTTTAATGCCGTTAACAGGAGGTCCTTTTTTGAACTTGTTTCACAAGCATCATGCGAAATTAAGATGAGACCCATTTCATTTCAGATCGATTCCCAAATGATGAAGTCACAATATTATGGGATGAAGAACCAATAGTTATTCTAAATGATCCAAAAACTCACGAGTTCAAATTATCGAATGTATCGAAGGATATCGTAACGGACATCAAACCTTCAGGTAAGACCGTGGCTTTCCATGTTGATGAGACTCTAGAAGACTTCTGAAAAATGATGTGGACTTATAGCCGTTGAAGGAAAGAACAAAATTTTAATTTTCTTTGCCAATTTATGACTAAATCAGAAAAAGCATGCATTTCGCTCTAATGCAGTTCGTACTCAAGATTATTGAAGAGTTTATATATCTTGTCACTTGTCTTTGAAACATGTGATTTATCAAGGGATGGATGAAACTATATTTCAGTGTAAGAATTTAGGAATATCGGATTCGACAACAAATTAACATTCGTCATGCTCTGGTTGGTCCGGGTTTTGACGCGTTTTTTTTTTTTTGCTATTGTATAAACGTTTCGACTGCAACTGCGGCAGTCATCATCAGTGGCGTGGACGAAGTACTCTTTGCGACGTATCAACTGAAATCGAAACGTTTGGGAGATTTTAACCAAAGATAAGGCTACGGCAATACCCGGAAAACCAACAAAGAACTTTGACGACCTGTGAAAAAAAAAATACCTAAAGTTTTTTTTTTATTTCTTTCAGGTAACTTCACTACTGCAACTGTGCAATTCGTGATAAAAAGATACTACACCCACTATTTACTTTGCACTGGTTCGCCTTGTTTCCTTTTGGTAATTCTCAGCTACATCTCCCTCTGGATGGATGTCAATAAGCGGTGGAATTTGAATTTATTAACTTTCAGTGGAAATTTATATTTGTATCATTCCTCTATCTGTTTGTTGTTTCCAGTTCCGTATTGGAAGGCTTTGGACATATTTTCTGGTCTATGCACATGTTTTTCTATGTTGTCATTATTGGAAGCCTTCCTTGCAAACAGTATTTTGAACATAGAAAACAAGTACTATCACTCACAAAAAATCACTAGTTTCAAGAAATGTTACAGAATGATAAATTTAATTGAGTTAGGAATGAAAATTGCCTATCCTATTTTCTATTCGTTTTTTGTATCACTTTATATTTTTGTTTACATTTCATAGATTGATATAAATATTTTTATTTTTATTTTTGATTGTTTCAATGAAGTAAATCATAAATACTGATATGACCAGCCTCTTAATTATAATTGTGGCAAATAGACTAGTCAATCTAAGGGTATTGCATACCGGGTGACAACAAAATCATTGGCCAGAGCGTCATTTAGTTGTTTGTCAAGTTAGACTCTTGATATTTGGATCGAATATATAGTTACTTAGAACCCATATTTTCCATGAAAATAAAATTAAATATCAATCCCGGTTTTACCGATAATAGACCTAGGTCGAAAATTTTAAATAGAACCCTGCAGATATTTTTAAGCCAAAAAAATCCTTTATAAAATCTACATTTTCTAACCGATTGAAATGATTTTTTTTTTTTTTCATTAGGTAGACTTTCAAACGCCTACTAGGACACCAAATTTCATGAATGAATCTCCATTGCCAGGACCAACTTATCCGATTTTTCAAAGTAAAAAATCAAAAAAATTACTAGCGATTTTTTTAGAAAAATTCTTACTATACCACTGGATTCGCGACATTTTCAAATGGTGCATATTATGTTAATTACGTTGAAATGTGTCAATCAATAAAACAGTTATAAGGGAATGAAATTTGAAAAATATACCGTTTAATCAACCCACCAATTCAATTTCAAAACTTTTATCAGAACTTTGACTACACCACTGGATTCAGGGAGTCTCGAAATATCACTGACTTTGAAGAAGTATGGTTTCCGGGCTTTGAGGCCGTAGTCGCTTCACCTCCGTGGAGGCGGTTCCTTTGGACGTGTCACTCACAACTGCGGTGTCCATCTTCAGCTTCGATGTTGTTCGTTCAGGCCACCCCAAGCAAAACGAAAACATGTTATTGAAAACAAAGCAATTAGTCAGGCTGTAACCATAAATAACGAAGAATTTCCAACCGCTGTATGAGTTTTATGTCGCTCTTCGAGAAGACAACATCCAAGCTGAAGATGCTCACCGCAGTTGAGAGCGAAACGTCCAAAGGAACCGCCTCCACATAGGTGAACCGACCTCGGCATCAAAGCCCGGAAACCATATTTCTTCATTCTACTTCCGGCGGTGAAAGCCTTCATTCTATGATCACTGACTGTAATTTCATAGAAATCTGTTAATAAATAAAAAAAATTAAAAATTTTATTATCTTATAATTTTCTTATTTATGAATAGATTTCGATGAATACTGTGGTGTATTCCGAATTTTGATAAAAATTCGGAAGTTGAATTGGTGGGTTGATAACGGCATATTTTTCAAATTTCCTTCTCCTATAAATTTTTATTGATTTCAACGTAACTTACAATTAAACCATTTGAAAATGTCGCGAATCCAATGATGTACTCAGATTTTTTCTAAAAAAATCGCTAGTAATTTTTTTAGATTTTTTACCTTGAAAAATCGGATTAAATGGCCCTGGAAATGGAGATTCAATCATGAAATTTGGTGTCCTAGTAAACTTTTAGAATGTCTACCTAACGAAATAAAAATAATTCCAATCGGTTGGAAAATGTAGATTTTATAAGGGTGCTCCGTCTTAAGTGGGTCACACTGTATGAACGCATTTTGTACATTTGCAATGATTCATCGCAATTATGGTGAAATTAACGCAAAAACTTCTTGTGCTTGGTAATACCGAAAAATACATGAAACTACCAGTGAAATTCTGGTAGGAATAATTATCAATAATTTATTTCAGTTTCCATCAGAGAGTATATGAGTGTTTAGCATCTTTCATATTGAATTTGTTCAACAATTTGAATATTTATTATTCTTTTTGATTAAATATATTATTATTCTATCAAAACTGACGGTCATACCCAAAGGACCAAACACTTCTCTCATTTTGAACTAAGATTTAAATTGCATTTTTCAAAATAAGTGGAATTTTCAATCCTAGCAAGAACCTCGAAACATTTCTCCAGGTGGTCATCCCCAACCAAATGAAGGATAAGGATCTATCGTTTGATTACAATAAACACTTGAAATTGTATCTTCCTTGAGAAACGTTGCACAAATGTATGTCAGATGTAGTTCAATATTCATCGTGGTATCAACCAGGGAAGTAGTTGTCACATGTTTTTCTTATATTTACCACTTTGTGGAAATGTGTGTGGAATTATTCAGTCCATTCATGCTTTGCGTGGATTCTAACCATTATTAGTTTGGTGGCAAACCCTCTGGCACCAGCCACTTTCCCACATGTGAAATCAAATATTTTGATGGTTATGATAAAAGTATTTTATTCAGTAATATGTAATATAACAAAAATACCAAACAAAATAATATTAATTACACCCAATATAAACACACAATAATACCGTTCTAAATATACAAACCATTTCATTTTCACCTGATTTTATTTGGGGCCATACGTTTTCATAAACTCCATAATTATCTTAATAGAAATTTTAAGTCGACTGGTTTTTATGAGATTAGCAAGTAAAATACCTCCCTTGTGTAGAAAATAATAAAAGCAACTTAAAAAAAATCCTACGAATATAAATATTATTCTTTACCTACCTATACTTGGCTCTTATAGAAATTGGTAATTCAACGAGAAGTTAAGTGATTGTGGAAGACTTAGGGTATTTTTTTATGTTTGGGAATTATAGAACTAACTTTTTTCTTGGATACTGTGTGTCCCTTCACCAGTAGAACAGTTGAACATCTCTTGAACCAATTGAATTTTCATGATTTCATATCATATGTGTGACATATAGAGGACTATATATATATAGATGAATATTTCCTATGATAGAATATACTATGGACTATCAATACTCTTGAAAGAATCCATAAATTCTTCATAATATACGCAATGGGAGTTTCTTAAAATATTTTGGAATTTTAATGAAAAATTGGAATAACTTGGCAATGACTTGTCGGATTTTCAAAAATGAAAAACCAATAATTATCATAAATAAATAAGAATTCATATGTATTGAAATATATAGGCTATTTGGGAATAATTGATGTTCGATTTCGATTTCGTGAACCTTTCTTGCGCCCCTCCTATAAAAAAATAATTATTCCTGAAAATAGCTTTCATAGTGCTGTATGATACGAAATCATATTTTAAACATTCCTATTGGTCCAAGAGATATTCAAGTGTTCCAGTGAGAATGAAAAAAAAAGTTAAATCAAGCAAATCTATACAAACACATCAAGTAAGTAAATAATTTTCTTTACAAAATCAAACTCTCAATAAATATGGGATAATGTAAATATTTTAGCGAAAATTGCAATACAATTCACCCTATTTCCTGTTTTTTATTATGAAGGTACAAAATTGGAGGATTTATATATATATATATATATATATATATTGTGTATATATATATATATATATATTGAGTTCATATATATATATATATATACTGTTCTGGTACGTTTTATTATATTATGGAGATACTTCATGAACTCAAAAACAAAAATTTCGAACTTTTCCAAATGCAGACTTATTTTTTTATATCACAAAACTCAACGATAACTGATATGTTTGAGTTATACATACCAATAGTTAGCAACCATGCATATTCATGACGTTTTTCTGGCCACGTTTTCAAAGGACACTTGTTCACTTTAAGCTGATTCATTCCTATTTATTGCCTATAAAATGTCAAAGCCAATCCTGTTTTATAGAAAAAAGGAACTTTGCAAACTATTAAAACATTGGCATAATGACTGTACCGTCTGTACTTATACCTACCATTGTCAATATTAAATTTAAAAAAATTAAATAACCTGCAAATTGATCAAGATTCTTTGAATACAAAACTAGAAAAGCTCTCATTCACTAAGCACTCAAAAAATTGATATTGTTGGTTTGGTGATGTGTGAAATAAAATTTACTGCTTATCTTTGACTTTGCAACAAACGTTTGTATTTCAAGCTACACCTGCCTCATTGAACATTTTCATTTCAGGGTTGTCAATGTCGACAATATCACTCAACTCTTAGAATTCCTATAACTTATACAGGGTATCCCACGAACTCAGAAGTAGCAGAGAATTTTAGTTTTGGGGTTGTAAATCAAAGCAACTGGTGCAGGTTTTTTTTGTTATTATATAACCCATTGAGCTCTTTGTTTTCGGTCACGTGACATCAGATTCGAAATTATTAATGGGACAACTGTTATATTTTGGCACTTCTATGTTCCTTCAGATAAAATGATTCCAAAAAATTATCACACTTGTGGTCTAAAACGGTTAATTTAAGAACTACTCATACTTCAATATCCTTTGTCCCACGACATCTAAAAGGAGCAATTGCTAAATTACTCAAGTGTAGGGTCACCCTGTATAATTGGGCAATCCTATATTTTTTGTGATGAATAAAACAAGGTAAAATTATAATAATCATCCATATTTTATTAAAAAACGTCTTGGGACAAAGATTATTGAAGTACCTGTAGTTATTAAATTAAACGTTTTAGACCACAAGTGTGAAAATTTCTTGGAATTGTTTTATCAGGAGGAACATAGAAGTGCCAAAAAAATACCGGTTATCCCACTAATAATTTTGAATCTGTTGTCACGTGACCGAAAACAAAAAGCTCGTTGGGTAATATAACTATAAAAGAAATTCTCTACTACTCTTGAGTTCCAAGATATTCCCTGTCTTAATCGTAGCGGGACAAACTGTATAAAAAAGATTCGATTGTTACTAAATCCTAGGCACAGAATAGAATCTATGCTATTTGGTCCAGTTTGACTTACAACACTATTACTGTCAATAAATATTACAAAAACAATAACTTTCCACCATCTAATTTCTGATACGTATAAATTTGGCCCAACCCAATATGTTCGATGTACAAAACTAGAAATAATACTGTCATGATTGGTTCCAAATTCAAGTAACAACTTAATTTTAAAAGTTTAGAAATCATCATGATGGAGTCAACTTTTTTGACGGCTCTATAAGAACTAACAGGCCTGCAATAGAAGATATAGCTCCCAGACATCCCACGGTACCAGGTGACAACTTAACATGACCCAGGGCTGTTAAGGGAAGGAAAAAATCACAGCCATTCTTAATTGTATCTATAACGACACTCTGGTTCATCTGCAGGGTAAGAGATAACTTCGAAAGGACCCTTATAATATCAGAGAAATTATTCACACCATTTTTCGGTAAAATATTACTTTTCTCATATTTCATTATCAAAGAAATTTCGTAAAAGTCTCTCACTAAGTTCATCGTTATTGAATACAACCAGTATTTGTTCGATATTCTACTCCACTTTTCCGTGTCGATTGTACAAATGTCAGCTCTGCCAAGCCACAAAAAGTGGTCAGCAAGTAAAAATAAGGAGTTGGCTATTTTACTCAGAATAAGTGTATATCTTATAGGTAGTTCCTCTTGTTGAAATAGTGGTAGAGCTGTATACAGTCCCTCAGCAAATCTTCCAAATCGGAGTACTGAAAAGTACATTTCTTGTTATGTGAAGAAGGTATAAAAAAATTACCTTACATTTTCTGAAGGTGCTCAGTTGAAATTCTAGGTTCTTGAGTCCAGCAACACCATCTTTATTTCGTTGTTGTAGTCTATGCCACAAAAATCTACTTAAGTACTGGAAGAGCCTACAAATTTTTTATTTTTGAATTGTTGAAGGTGTTAAAATAAATTGGTACCTTGCTATTTTATCTCTTCCAGCTGTTTGATTATTGATTTTAATCATTCGGTCCATGACTTGGAATGATGAATTGTTGGCAACTCATATCAATTCGATTTTAATTCAATATTTATCAACGTCGGCCTTGCCCTTTCATCTTTCATTCGTTTCGATATGAACAATGAACATTATTATTATTGAACATCAGATCAGAACATCTCAAAAGTTGCAGTTTGGTAGTGGCTAAATCTCAACTAACGGAAACCTTTCATGATCTGTTTGTTTGTACACTGTGATACAGTGAACTTTTTTTATCATTCGAAGACACTTTCACTTCACGTCTTGCTGGTATTGATCGTGTTCAAGGAATACGGTTCAAAATTCATTTCGATGATCCGGTATGATCCCGACACCGGAATCTTAGACAGAAGCCAATGTTTTGATTGCATCAACCTGAAGTTCGTGAGCGATATAAAATTCGATTCATAAACAAAAATTTAAAAAAAATGTGTAAAAATGGATCTTTCCCGCGATAACTCATCTAGTGATGAAAGTGATGTGAAGACTATATTCTTTCCAAGTCCAACCAGTTCAAGTTCCTTGGGTGTTTCTACTGAACTGAGCAGCAGTCCCAAAAAGTGGTCTCTTCGCATACTTCAGGACGGCAACAGGAAAAGTGCGTTCTTGCCATACAAGCAGCATAGCAATTCATGCAACACTGTTTTAACTAATTTACAGCGGGGAAACACCCAAGCGGAAACACCAGTGCCGCAGCCCACTGAAATAAACTTCCATATGAAAGCTGGACAGGGGGAATTAACTGAAGAAGAAATCGAAAGGGAACAAAATATTGATAAACTTGATGGTGAACACTTGACACCTCTGCACTGGGCATGTGCCTATGGGCAATTCAGTACGGTAAAACTGTTATTGAATCACGGAGCTACAGTCAACGTCCCAGGCCCCGAAGAGGAGTCTCCATTAATCTTGGCAGCAAGTGGAGGGCATCACGATGTCGTCAGGTTACTTATCAATCACGGAGCTGATGTCAATCATGTTGATCACGTAATACTAAACCACATTATTTATTTATGAAATTACAAAAATAAAAAACAAATTAAAAATCATTAGCTCTCCGGGGCGGCATATTGGGATACAGTAGAGCATTTGCTTTCAAAGCTGCAAGGGAACCTTGGAGTTGTAATCACAAGAGAGTGAAAATTAATTGAAAGTATTGATTGAAAGTTTGATTTTGTGGGGGAAATTCGATTCTTGACATGATTTTTTGGGTTTGTAACCTTCCACAAATCTGAATATGAAAAAAATGTTAATCCAAAGAAATCTGTACAAGTGTAGAAGGGCAAATTAATTACTTTGCCCAATAAGTTACTGCGTTCACAAGACTGCTGTCTTGAATGAAATTAATTTTTGTCAGTAACGTATCCTACACTGAATTTACCTATCTGTATAGATTTCTTTGGATTAACGTTTTTTTAATTTTCAGATTGTGGAAGGTTACAAACCCAAAAAATCATGTCAATAATTGAAAATAATTTGACAGATTTTCGAAAACGTGTTGAGCCTCAAGGGCGAGTTGTAACACGACAGGTTATTTCCCCTGCACCTTTGCCAATTTACATATAATTTAGTAATTTTCCGATGATAGTCAACGCAGGTCGCAGATGAGGTATTTGCAAAGCTCATTCCAACAGAAAAATACACTTGCTTTAGAATTAACGTATGTAGGTAACATCTTGTAATTTTGTCGGTTGGAAAAGGATATATGATTTTGCATATTTGTGATCTATACAGTATTAGATCACAAACAAATATATTTTACATTCTGTGATGTTTTGTTTATTTGCAGAACTGCCTTATAAAACCAGTGTGTTTGTTTAATTTTTATATTTGTATATATTTTTATATGTATATAAAAACATTTTTTAGATGTGCAATACCGCATTAATGTACGCTGCTAAAGGAAATCACCCACATACGTGCCAAGAATTATTACAACATGGAGCAGAGTTCTCCCTCATAAATTTGAATGACGATAGCGCTCACAAAATCGCAGCAGATAATGACAGTACATTGGGTGAGTTTATCTACTTTGCAATATTACTCCTACAAAAGGACAAATCAGCTATCAAATTATTATTTCTTGAAATCTCTCTCGTTAACGATTTCCAGAAAGAGTTTGGCGCGGGTTTTATCCACGATACGGATCGTGATTTTTTTCTTGAATATATCAGAGCCAACGAGCTCTGTTCAATGTATCATATTTTCATTGATATTTTGAAGCGTTGCACTTGCAACAAACGTTTTTGTAGTTTACGAGAAAAAAAAATTCTGCGACGTTTTAAGCCCCTCAGTAATTCTAAGGCACACTTCACATAGGATTTGTACAAGGTTGCCCTGTAATTTTCTTCTGAAAGTTCTCCATCATCCCTTCTTGCATAGTATTTTACCATTGTAGATATGTTCTGGTACCGAGATATGCCAAATATTTTTCGGTTATCGTTTGGATGATGGAGTGTTCATTTTTTGCTATTCACAGTAGGAGTATTGTTTCTTAATGTTTCCGAGCAAGTATTTGTAATGACATAAAAATAAATTTTTCAAGTACATTTGATCAACGGAAATTTTCCTATAATACGTCTATCTTATCTCATGTAATGATCGAATTCCTTCATGCTCGACATTTAAGAATGTTGTATGATTATTTGAAAAAAAAAAATGTTTTTCAGCAAAAACTGTGATTGAAAATTTTATCATCATGAAGATGGAGGCATCCGCTGCTCCTTCTGGAAACTACGACCGATCCAGAGAAGAAAGTACAATAGAACGTTGTTAAGTTTGTTCCCTTATCACATGCATTGATAATTTTTCATTGAAAAAAATTATATAAAGAAATATGATAAAAGACGGCGAATAAATAAGTAACTAATAGTGTAATAATGATAATATAATAATGTAATAATATAATATATATATGATTTTACTATTGGAATACTTGACTTTCAGTTGAACTTTATGAATAGACAAAATAAACCTAAATATATTTAATCCCTGTATTTTTATATATACAGTGTGCCCATAAATAAAACCCCCCTGTTCACGTTTGAACGGAGTGGAATTTTCTTTTGCTACTTTTGACAGTAATAAAAGATGTCTACCCTTCAAAATGGCGCCTTTTGAAAGTTATTTTTATGGCATGGGGGGTCGAGTGATACCTCATTCGAATTGTCTTTTGATTTTCTATACGAGTGCAAAATTTCAGAAAAAAATATTTATCCAAAACAAAATGGCGGCATAATATGTTAGAAGTTTTATACGCGATTTCTTTGAATAAATGGCTTTAAACGAGCTCAATTAAAATTAAAAAATATTTTTGATATCTACAAATGTTCTCTGACCCTCAGAATCGCATATTGGACATGATTTCTGAGATTTGTTGGGATTATTTGAATTTTTTTCTAATATGGCACCGCAAGAAGCTTTTGCAGAAACGAAAAAAATATTTTATCATTGCACTGAAGCTCTTTAATAGCCATTTATTCGAAAGGATCCTCCATGTGAGAATTTTAAAATAACCGCCATTTTGCTTTGGACCAATATTTTTGTTTGAAATTTTGCTGTCGAATAGAGAATTGAAAGATGAATCAAATGAGGTATCACTCGACCCCCCATGCCTTTAAAAAAAGTGACTTTTCTAGTTCTAAGTGTTGAAATAGTATATTAAAGTATGAGTGGATAAAAAGTTCTTTCAAACTCGCGCGATTTTTCGAGCAAGACGGTGCAATCGAGGTACTCGAAATACACCAAGTGTTTGAAAGATTAGTTATCCACGAATACTTTATGTTATTTTTTTCAATTGGGTAAATCATAAATAATGGTTTCACTATTACAAATAATGGAAATAAGAACTTATAATGTAAAATGGTTGAATTCGTGATGTGACACGTTAATGTTTGAATAAGACTTTTGCATTTGTTTGTAATATTTCATTTGACGTTACAAGGTACTCCTGCATGTCAGATCAATAATCATAAATTGTCATTTAGACTTGACGGTTCTCGAGTTGTTGATGTAGCCATAGTAACTCAACTTTAAAAAACTTGCTTTTTTTCGAGCAGCTGCGCCGGCGCGCCTTCATGATTTCGATATGGCTTATATCAATAACATCTTCAAAAACAATGAAGAATAGAGTTTCAACAGTTTCTTATGGGTATTCCTCTTCTGCCAAATCCACTAAATCAGCCGAACACAGGCGACTGCATCAAGTCAAGAACAATTAACATAAACTTCAATGAAAATACCGAAATCACAGTCAAGCTGTCAAGCAAGACCTATTCCAGGACAGGTAGCCGAGTGGTAAAAGGCCGATCTCTCAATCTTTCTGACTGCCGCGCTAGTGGGTTCAAATCCTTTATAGCTACATTTACATTTTTCTGATGGCCCGAGAACGTGGTACCCAATAAGGTCGTTTTAAAGGCCAGAGACACCTGAAGCTAAAAATTGGTGGTGGATGAATCCTTCGATTTCGTTTTGGCTTTTTTTCTAGGATCTGCTGGCACCCCTAATATTTGCGGCGCCTGATTATTTAGCCTAATCAGCCTAATGGGTAAAACGGGCCTGGTGGTATGGTAAGATACAATGGGCCACTAGGCCTACGTATCATCGAAACAGCCAGTGTCCCTGGAGAGTCTACCAAGCGCGAGGATATATATCTGGGATTGACCAAGCGCGAGGATATATATCTGGGATTGACCAAGCGCGAGGATATATATCTGGGATGGATTCAATTCAGGCCAGATAGCCAATAAAGTTTTTCAACCACCTCGTTCAAAAAATACCATTTCCTCTCCAATGATCTTAATAAATGCCAACTTATTGCTACACTGTTAGTTGCCTTACCGACCAATGGAGGTCCCAGACGACGTGGAGGAGACACTCAATGCATCATAATGTATAGAAAAAAAAACGTAAAACGAAGAAATATACTCCATCATATCGATAACCGATAGAAATCGCAATTTATCATATAGTACAAGATAGAAATGTACACGTGGACACATTGATAGTTTCTACAGCTATGGAAAAATATTTTGACCTCATTATACTCCTAATGGCAATAGCACTAGAGACTCAAATCATCTGCTTTGGGCCTGTATGCAGAAAAAAAGGCAAGCATATTCTCATCCAGGAGCTGCCGAAACGTGATCCCCGGCATATTTTCTTTCTTCCGAAAAGAAATGCTCAGTTTCGTAAAGTTGTATGAAAAAAACGATTCTGTTCAGAAACGCTTTTAATGTATTTTTGCAAATGCACTGAAGCAGACTTTTGATGGCGCCTACTGAGGTTACGAAAAGACTGGCATGAACTGCTTCCTTATATACCACAAGTGACATATGGTACCTCCTGTACAGTGTTCCTCTCATTGAGGACTGAGAGATTTTCAGGATCAACAGCGATGCTACAGAATTCGTCGACATTCAGGAAGACTGAGAACCTGATGATTTTTCCCGGGACCATATAGGCCCAACAGATTGTGAAGTAATTAAAATTCATCGAAATTTCATTCGATTTTTTTTCTCACTTTGGATTAATGTTATTGATAGTTCTTTCTTATTAATATTTTTATTGTCGGCCAGTAAATACAATTCAATACAAAAGGAATTCAAATTATATTTCATTTGATTCTTTACATGTATACCTGCATATTAGTGCTCTAGTTTACTGTGGGTAGGTTAACCCATAAATTCACTTACTGATCATGAGTGCATTTTGAACGTCATTTCGTAATAAGGCACTTTGATTTACTCAAAATGTTTGCGAGAAATTAGGTTGCAAAATATGGGCCCAATTCAATAAATAGGAATCAATGAGTTTTATCGATATTTTTAGAAGTTAAAATTGGGGTGACTTTCGATAATATGCCTATGAGAAAGTGATTTCAAAAGAGATGTATCAATTGTTGGTACGGATTTATTTGAAAGGGGAAAATACAAACACTACCCCACTAAAGAAAACTAAGGAAAGAAAAATTTCAGCAGCATGAAGAAAAACCGCAGTAAAAAAGTATGGCAGACGAACTGTTCTCCAGGCCTGGTGACGTAAAATCGTTGGTCTGGGTCTGCTGTGGGACTCCGATGATTAGAAATGTGTCGTCATATTCGAAATCTCGGTACTCCCATTTCTAACGTAGAATATGACACATTTCGATTAAAAATATTTCTATTCATCGAAGTCTCACTGCTGCGGTCAGATATATGTGTATCAAAATTATAAGTAAAAAGGAATTTGCTTTCACAATTTTTTCATTTCCTCTACGAATCCTATTTAGGTGACTCTTCGGTGAGAGTGACTCATTAAAATAAAAAAAATTAAAATTTTGGAACCTGCGTATTATGGTCTTCTTTACAAAAAAAATTCAAATGAAATTTTTGGCGGTCACCAATCTTGATTTTCAAAGATTAAGATTATTTTTGTAGAACTTCACCATTTGACAGATCTAATTACTATTATCTTTTCAAAAAATGTAACCTTTAAAACATACACAAATAACGAAACTTTCATTGTTCAACCTGAATTTCTGGTATTTTTTATTTGTGCAATGTTGGCAATGCAATTGTGAATTGTGATAGATGATTTGTGAATCATAATCGCGTTACCACATTGGATAAATGAAAAATACCTGACATTCAGTGTTAATAAAGTCCCATGATTTGTGTACGTTTTGAAAAAAGATGAATTTTCCCAAAGAAATAATAGTTTTTTTTTCGCTAAAAAGTACTGAGAACAAGTATTGAGGGCGTGTGTGGTGTTTTGATTGAAAGAAAAACAAATTTTGTGTATTTTCAATAACAGAAATTCGATATGTCAAATGGTAAAGTTTCACAACAAAATGGACCTGTATCATCAAAAATGGTCGTGACCTTCAAAAATTTCATATAGATTTCTCATGAACTTTTAAATTAATTCTTAAATTAAAAGATTTCCAACAAATTTTGGAATGAAATGGTTTTTAACCAGTGTGAAATCTCTCATCAATTTTCAAACTACCATTTTGGGTTATGAATATACTTTGCAATAAAATAGATTTTCTCCTGTATGAATCCTGGAGTGGACCTTCAATCATCCAATGTACTAGAAGTATTAGAACAAACTGCTCATCAAAGTGTGTCTCCTCTACGAGTCTTCCATTGAAATGTCAACTTACTTGAAGTAGTAAAAGTCTTAAACAAATTTGACAACGAAATGGTTTTTCACCAATGTGAACCCCCTCATGAACTTTCAAAGTACTTTCTAGAGTGAAAGATTTCCAACAAACTTTGCAATGAAATGGCTTTCACCAGTGTAAAATCTCTCATGAATTTTCTAACAACCAATTTGGGTTTTAAACATACTTTCCAACAAAATGGATTTTCTCCTGTATGAATCCTAGTGTACCTCCAATTCATCCGTTAGATCAAACTGTGTCATCTGAATGAGTATTCCAATGAAATGTCAATTTACTGGAGGTAGTAAAAGTCTTGAAACAAATTTGACAACGAAATTGTTTTTCACGATTGTGAATCCTCTCATGAACTTTCAAATTACTTCCTAAACTGAAAGGTTTTGAACAAACTTTGCACTGAAATGGTTTTTCACCATTGTGAACCCTCTCATGAGTTTTCAAAGTGTTTTTATGTCTGAAAGATTTGGAACAGATTTTGCAATGAAAAGGTTTTTCTCCCGTATGAATTCTACCGTGGATATTCAATCCAGCCAAAGTAATAAAAACCTTCGAGCAAATATTACAATGAAGTAAGGCATGTCCTCTATGATACTTGCAATGTACCGTCAATTTACCCGAAGTAGTGAAAGTCTTGGAACAAATTTGACAATGAAATGTTTTTTCGCCAGTGTGAACCCTCTCATGATTTTTCAAGGTATTATTTAGACTAAAAGACTTAGAACAGATTTTACAATGAAATGGTTTTTCTCCTGTATGAACCCTCCCATGGACCTTCAACTCACCTGCAGTAGTACAAGCCTTTGAACACACATTACAATGGAATGGTTTTTCCCCTCTCATGAATTTTTAAATTACTATTTAGACTAAAAGATTTTGAACATATTTTGCAATGAAACGGTTTTTCTCCTGAGTGAATCCTCATGTGGTCCCTCAAATAATAAGAAGCATTAAAATTCTTTGAACAAATTTGACATTGAAATGGTTTTTCACCGGTGTGACGTCTCTCATGAACTGTTAACGAACACGATTGACTGAAAGAATTTGAACAGAATTTACAATGAAATGGTTTTTCTCCAGTGTGGATTCTCTCATGGATTTTTAAATCTTTTTTGTGAGTGTAAAATTTTGGGCAGAACTCGCACTGGAATTTTTTCTCTGCCGCATTGTTAATCTGGAGTTGTACAGGAATATTATTCTCAAAAGTGTTAGGACAAAATTGATGTTTCATCTCATCATTTTTCATAGAATGCAATAAAAGGCTGCAGGGTACGGCAAATGGGACTTTCTTCTCGTTGATTTCATCTCCAGATATCGTTACATCTTGTACTTCAAGTGACTTTAATCCGGGAACTGAAAAAAGAAAAGATTTTAATAAATAATCTGGTGAGTTAATTCTATCAATAACTAGTCAACTTGTCGAAACCCAACCAGTAGAATTTGATCATGTTTTGTTTGGTAGCAAGACATTTCTAGAATATTTTTTTCCCTCATTTCATAACTGCTAAGTGGACAATATTTGCTGTAATACACATGAATCAATTTAACTAAAAATCAGGTTATTGGTGAACTAGTTTTCGAAGAAAGATCCTTTGAAAATAAAGATCAAACTAAATTTCTAGGTATGTTGATTGACCTCGTTGAAATTTGAGGATCAAGTAAAACAACTCACTGGTAAAATCTCCTCAGGATGTTAAACTCTTAGAGTAATTTCTAAAGAATTAGGGTTCAACACTGCCAAAGGGGCTTACTATGCACTCATTGACTCTTAGTTGCGTTACAGAATATCGTTTTGGGGAGCATACTGTCCAACTTTCTTTCAAAAGTTTACTTATATTACAGAAAAGAGCCTAATAAATAAGTAAATAGTGAACTTTGCCTTCTACCCACTATAACACCCGAAACAGTAGCCCCTTCTGAATCTCCCAGTACCAACCAAAAATATCACCAAAGGCTCCATATACTACAATAGTGGGAAAATGTAAATCTGAATGACGCCCAATTCAGAAAGGCAGTCAAACAATTTCCATCTGATAGATCCTATTAGGTATAGTTTGCAAAAATATTTTAACGAAAACTTTCAACTCCTCCATGTTTTTATATTGTCTAATCCAGTTGTTGTTTAAACTGTCTTGTTTACCCTTTTATAGACATGATTTTGTCCTTTAATTTTTAACGATACTGTCCATTTTCTCCCTTTATTGTCTCTAACCTCTATTGACCAAAGAATAATTTTATTTGTGATGTACACCGTTATGTTAAATTATATACTGCCCAAGCTTTGTCAAGAAGTTTCTGTCTTTTGATGATAAGGCATATTCATTATCATTTATTAAGTTTTCAAATGATAAAAACAATGAGGAGGCAAAAAAAGAGTAACGAATGAAAACATCAGGAACCAAATTCAAGAAATAGAAGCTACCCAAAACACCAAAACTACGTCACTTTCACTCGACGTGCGTTTCGCCAACAAAGTTAGCATCCTCATGAGCTATAAACTTACTAACTAGTTAACCCTATTCTATACAGGGTGTTTCCTAAATGGGAGCAATTAATGAAATGGGAAGTAGAAGATGACAAAACAAAACGGAATGAAAGAATACTTTTTTGGGAGATATTGAATTTTAAAGTTTCCAAGACGATTTTTTGGTAATCACTGATAAGAGGTCTACAGTCTGCGCTGAAACACTGCCAGTAGGCAGACACGCTGTGGCCTGGAAAATCAAACCAGTGCCTCTCAAACAAAGGTAACTGAAAGCGATTTCATAAAATTTCATGAAAATTTTGTAAATACCATACATAAAAGAACTCATGACTCAGGCATTAGGAATGACGACACCAATGGAAGGGAAACCCGAAATAAGGAATTTAATCAACCCAAAACAAGTAATAATAATGCAGCAGGCGAAAATGAGTTTCAGAATGAGTCTTCGAGTTCTGCATACAAGGACAACAATGAAGCACCCAACGATGAGTTTACTTTTGTACGGAACAAAACGAAAGAACAAAAACTTGAAAAAACAAGAAACAAAAATATTGGATCTGATGAAGATAGTAATGAAGAGTTCACAGGAGAAAATCCTAATGTATGAATATACCTATACAGAGTAAAGAGAAATTTAAACGAAAATGAACTCAATAGGAACATTAACGAAACACAAGAGCTACAACGGAAACCGTCATAGTGAAAAACTTGAAACTGATGGACGACGCCTTAAATGTTTCATGATAGGAGCTGACTTCAGACACAAAGATACCCTGGATTATATCAGTTTTTTTTATTTTAAATGCTGCAATGATTATAATGAGGAAAATAATGATTTTTTCAGCATTAATCACCAAACATAGTATCAACTAGTAGTCAAAACTTTGAGGCTCTTATAAATTTTATATTTTATTAAAACTTTCAAAGTCTCAGGAATAAACACACCATGATAAAAGTGGTAATACTTCAATATGAATATACATTATTTTATTCAGCTACTGTGATATGGCTGTTGAGCGATGAAATAAACCTATCCCACTCCATAATCATTATCTAGTAGACAGTTTTTGTTGGAAAGTATACAAAGGAGGAGAAACTGCTGTTTGGGCAAAACAGGGTATAGAAGCAACTCGTATTTCATTCGATCATATGTATATTGATAAAGATTTTGAGGTATGTGGATTCGAATTTAAAACACATACAATGATTTCGGTCTATAGATTACCTACAGATAACTTCCGTGTTTTTTTGCATAAGCTGGAGGTACTTCTAAATGAGATTTTTACAGTCAATTCACAAATATGGCTCACTGGCGACTTTGATGTAGATTTTGGTACTCATTGTCAAGAAGCTAATAGTATAACTGAACAATTTAATAGTCAATGAAGACACGCAAACAACATCACACTCAAGCACAAGAATAGATAAATATATTTACAAACTTGGAGGCAAGCACTCAAATAGCAGATATCACTATGTCCGATCATAGACAAATAATTGCATTAGCTTGTAAATCACTCTTGAACCTCGTCCCAGTGAAAAAATCTGGAGCCAATAAAAAATTATTTTCTCAAAAAAAAAAACTCTCATGACAGAATAACTCGCAAATGAGCTTTGGATTCTGTGTATAAGGCAAAAACTTGAGATGATAATTACAGTAATTGCATAGACATATTACTGAATTACTTCAGTATGGCATTTCCCCTAAGAATATGTAAGAATATAAAGTATCATGGGTCACAGATTAATTAAAAAAAAAACCTATAGCTTACATTTGAGAGATTTGCATATCCAACAAAAAAAAACATAAGCGCCTTGTAGAAAATATCAAAAAATCTCACTTTAGTTGCATTATTCTGAATTCCGAAAACAAAAATAAAGCATCTTGGTCAATTATTGATATTCTTAAATACAAAAACAATTCAATTCAACCTAATATGCAAATTATCCATGATGATCAACTTGTTACATTCCCTAATGAAGTAGCCAGTATATTCAACAACTTTTTTATAGCAGCACCCAAAAAAATTAAATGCCAACATCAAATATATTTGACAATTCTGAGAAAGGAGGCAAGAGTAACTTGCAATCTATGTTTGTTCTACCTTTCACAGAAAACGAGATGGTTTGCATATTTGCAAAACTTAAAAATAACCCATGATCAGGACCTTATGAACTCCCATGCAATATTATTAAGGAATGTAGCTCATTCATAATCAAACCAATCACTCATATTGTGAGTTTTTCTTTCCCAACAGGCATTTTTCCATATCAACTGAAAATATCAAATGTTATTCCAATACAAAAAAAAATCCAGAACAAAGGTGGACAATTACATACCAATATCTTTGACTCTAGTGTTTCCTAAAATGTTCGAAACCAGTATGCTGGACCGGCTCAATCCTCTTAATGAAAAATTCAACCCTATTTATACAGAGTTACCCATTTGAAAGAGCGCCACCTCTCTAAAACTATTATTTATTATTCAACTAAAAAGTTTTATCTTCAATAGATAGAGGATCGCAGTTCTAGTTGAGTACCATAAATAATTTGAAACGAAAATAAAAATTTCTAGGCCTACTTCGAATTATTTTCGAGGTCAAAAATCCAAAAAATACACTGGTGATATTTTTTTTAATAAAATTTGACGACGCCAGTGGATTCAAGACATTAATGAATGTGATGAAAAGAAATATCCCATGGGAATATACTGTGATTGGTCAAAGCCTTCAATTCTGTACCACACAAATGACTATGCCTGGTTCAAATCCTTTTTGATGAGTGGAAAACAATATTCACTTATATCCCATGATGATGGAGGAATGATCAGCTCACACACCTCATGCACTACAATTGTAGAAATAGGAGTACATCAGGGAAGTGTTGTAGCACCTTCATTTTTCTCTCTTTAGGTGGCAGATGTAGTATCTTGTAGAGTAAATGTAAAATAAAATCTCGGGGGGAGGGCGGGTGTATTGATGTTATAACAAATTTATATCAAGGGCTTTATTGTGTTATGTACTTAAATTTTGTACGGGTTTTAATACCTATGTGGTTTTTCAATAAATAAATTAGATTTGAGATATTTCTCAAGCCTTATGGTTAATTCTACCTCTTGTATGACATATCATGGCAATAACATATTATTTGTCATTGGTTGTAACAAGCAACTAAAAGGATAACCATAAGGGGTAGATGGTATCCATCATTCACAAGTAAAATACCACCATATCGACTATAGGTATTTAGTATTTCTGGGCAAGAGGTACTCTAGGGAACAAAAAACATTTCTGTTTCCGAAAACTTCCCAGACCTCCCAGATCGCCAGAATACTCCACGGTGTAAGAGAGGCCTTTTACCACAATCAGAACACAGTTATGAACTGGGGTACTGTCAAGAAGTTTATTTCACATCAGAAGTCAAATCCTCACATGTACATTATCTATTGATAAGTACATTTGAATATAGAACTCCTAGATTTGAAGTATCTAATGAAAGGATTAACATGATTATTCCTCACCAGTTTCTCTTTTGATATCTTCATAAAAAATATCAATGTCGTCTTCGCTTTTTATGTTACAATGGCTTGTTAATGAATCAACGGAAAATCTGGAATGACCTAATTCATCTAGGTTCAGATTTTTTGAATCAAATTTTCCTTCATTCTGTTCTTGGAAGCTGTTGGTAGCATATTTGTGATCAACAAAGTCTAGTTCACTACTAGAACTGTTGCAATAGCTACTATATTTAGTGGATATATTGATATCACATGGCTCATTTTTCAATGTATCTATTTGAAAACCTTCGCTGAAATCGTTAAATTCGATCTTCTCTTCACCTTGCCCAATTCCAAATATACCCCTATTCATTATGGATTATCTACGAGAGTTTTGTGAATAGTTAAAGTAAAATTGTTGAACTGAAAACTAGAGAACAAAAGTACAAGATAAAAGATAACAAGCCAAGACAATAGTTCTAAAAAACTAAAAACAAGAAACAAGTAAAGAAAAACTAAAAAACGACAAAACTAAAAAACGACAAAAGTCAAAAACGTTATAACAAACGTAGGGATAGGATAATTCGAATTAAAAATAATCCGTCATTCGATATTGCAATCATTCGAGATATCGATTATTCAAATGTAATCGTTCGAATGAATCGAATGACGAATGATTCAGATCATTCATATGAAGTAATATGGTTCATCCGATTGAGGATTCAACATTAGATGCCAGCGCCAAAGTGGCAAAAATAGAACTTCTCTCGAGTACATTATATCAAGAGAAGAACTGAATATTCACCATTTATGTGTATCAGAAATTCATCACTTATCAATAATGATTACAGGTTCAACAAAATGCACATAAACAATATCCAAAATTTTGGGAATTTTGACGAAAACAATAATTTCAATGTACTTATATCTATAGTGTCAACCAACACTTGACACTAAAGGGAGTATCCCTTATATTGAATTCCCAATTGCATCGAGGTGTAGTGTATTGTAGTGTAACTTACACACATTTTGAATCGAGTGTAGCTGAGTGCAGTTTAACCGTTTCAATCCCGGTGTACACTGTACACAAAATTAAACATTACCTAAATACAAAATCCAATTGGAATTCGACTGTTCGATCCCACTCTGCATTAAGGTGGCCTTCCATACCAGCTTTCAGCTTCAACATTCTTTCGGAAGAAGTGCTGCTATTTCTATATGACCATTTCCACAAGGGCAGAAAAACGCTACGCTTGACGTCAACTGTCAAATAATTTTTCTCCGTTGTTAATTAATTTAATTGTCATTTTTTGGCAAAAACACTGAAGAATAGTTTGATAACATTTGGGTTTTATGACTTATATCATTTTATTCGTTTCATATGACTTATATGTCTATAAAAAGAGATGGCAACATATTCATTAACAAAGATAGTCAACGGCATGACGCTAAAAGTAAAACTTGAGCCAGCCTTCCACACCAGCTTTTTGCCGCTGGCTTCTTGTCTCTAGCCAATCAGAGTACTTCAAAAGTAGCGGCGGCTACTGATTGGCTAGAGACAAGAAGCCAGCGGCAAAAAGCTGGTGTGGAAGGCCGGCTTTAAACCAACAAACAGCGGCATGACCTTGAAGAAGCGGCGGCTACTTTTAAAGTACTCAGATTGGCTAGAGACAAGAAGCCAGCGGCAAAAAGCTGGTGTGGAAGGCTGGCTTTAGAGTGTAAAACGTATTTTATATTGCAACATAGGAGCTCCTTCTATTAGCAGTAAGTTTAACATTTGACTTATTTTGTCATTATACGCCTAGGGGGAAACTTCTTGAACTGTCAGTTAGCGTATTTAATTATAGTTTGATTGTTGTTTCTTAACCACTCTACTGAAGTCAAATATTTTTTTGTGGGGCAAGAATAGGTAAACTTATAAATATATCACATTACTTAGAATACTAGTTCAGGTATTTCAGATTTGTAGTTTATTGAAGTCATGTACACTGTAGTGTACACTTGGTCTCAGGGGAGCTAACCAAACGTTTTTTGAATATTTATTTCTGCGTTCAAAATGAGTAGGAAAAAAAAGGCACTTTCGTACGAATAGCTTCTAGAAAAAGTACATTTTGAATCTTTTGCAATTTCGTGCATATATTGTCGAAGTTCTTATTGCATCAACAAAAAATTCAAAACATAACGAAGGAAGCCCCTCGTTTCCAGAACGATATTCCTCCGTCAGCAGTGAGTAAAAAAACTACAGAAGTACAGATTGTTGTTGACGTTCGATTGGATGTGTCTACAATTATTTACCATTATTTGATTACCGCTGTAAATTATCAGAAATATAATATTCATTTATCTATAGTCAAAAAAAACAGAATTGTTTCAATTTATACCACAAAAAATAAATAAAAACTGCAATCAATACGTACTTGTCACTATTGTTTCAAATATAATAAAATTTTATTCCGCAGTGGCTATCCTACCGTTGAATCCCAATCAAAAGTCAAGAACGGGAAAAATTAGGAATTTCTGGAAAAACCTAAAATTCTTAAAAAAAATTCAAACAATTACTGTACTAAGTTTCAGAATTTGTTTTTTACTAAAATTAATTCGGGATAAAGGGTTTAAACAAAGGAATGTGTCAAATTAATCTGCAAAACGAACACTGAAAATCAAGTGTAAATTACACCAGGTGTAGGAAAGTGCGACACCTCGATGCAAACGAATAAACCTATAGTAAACAAACATCGATTTGCAAAAGAGAAGTGAATGCCGAACGTTCGAATGATTCAGATCATTCGAATAAAGTAGTAGTAATAGTAAACAAACATTGAGCTGCGATACCAAGGAGAAATGAATGCCTAATAGTGAGCGAAACATTCGAAAGCTAGGTAACCATAAGAGTCTTGTCCTGTGCTCACAGTACCGGCCTACGTTTCAAGATTTACAGGATATTGTGGGTTGTGGGGTACAGGTTTGGGTTCAAAATGTTCAGGAATTTCAATAATTTGATGTCAAAATTATTGCCATTACTGCTTCCGGTCACACAATTTTCACCCACATTATTATTGCTAGTGGCTTCAGGAGCTGACGAAGAAAGAGTAGGATAAATACGTTTTAAATGCTGTTGCAAATTGGTAGTGTTACCAAATAATTCTATAAGTTTCTTGCATACTCGACATTGAACCTGATTATTTCTTATTTTATCGAAATGTTCCTAAACAATGGATTTCTTTTAGCTCCATATGCTTCATTTTTAAACAATGGATTTCTTTTAGCTCCATATGCTTCATTTTTAAACAGCAAAACAATAATAACCAAAAAAATGGAAAAAATAACCATAACAAGAAGAACCAACAAATAATGACGATATAGCAACAGATATTTAGGTTGTAACAACTTTGAATTTTCGATTCAAACTAAAAAATAAACAATAATAAAAGAAAATAACAATAACAACAGGAACCAACAAATAATGATGATATAGCAACAAATATATTTCGTTGAAACAGCTTTGAATTTTCGATTCAAACTAAAAAATAAAAATGAAGGCCAGCACTGACTTATTAATACTCTCTATTCTATTCCAAATACGACAAAGAAGTGAATCGAAACAATCCTTATAATAATTCAGTTACTTCATTCCAACTCTCATATATCGATTATTTCGATTCCCGCCTTCAAACGTGTCATACATATTCTAAATTAGATTTCAGGTAGCTCAGTGATTAGGCCTTTTCGGAAACTAACTCTGGATCACCAACCCGATCCACAGAGATCACGTGACAGATCACTCCGATTACCTATCCGAGATCCAAAGTTTACGAACGAATTCAGATCAGGGTGTCTGTGACCCAGCGAACGTGAACGCGGCAAACGAGAAGTTTGAAAAGACGTAAGACATAACCTTAAAGTGGTATATTGTGGTTATCGCCGTTATTGGTTTAACTGACTTATTGTTATTTATTTATAATGGAAATAGAGGAACTCTTAGGGAGATGTGAAGTCTGCGGATTCATTAGTCAGGAGTCTAATGTCCGACAACATATGAGAGAAGTTCACCAATCTCCAGGTAAAATGTTCATTGGGTAATTTGTTATCATAAATTTTAATTTCATTTCATTTCAAGTAGAAAGGGGCATGTATGAATTAGATGAAGCTGAGGATCAGATCGAAGGTATAACTATTATCTTTGTAATTATTACTATTGTCCTTTTTTATGTATGCATTATTTATTTCAGATTATTCTCAGAGTGATGAATTCGCTTATAACTCTTTGACCCAAAATGATGAATATAAGGTGGAAATAGATGTAATTGAAAAAGAAAATGTAGGAATGGTCCAGTCCCAAATGAACAAAGACAATGGTTAGTGTTCATGCTATAAGTTTAGCCTATTATTCATATAATGTGTACACTACTGGAATACCAATAGTTTATTGGTTCATATTCTCACAGAATATCATATCATAAGTAATATAATTTCTGTGTCGTTTCTGCATATTCATCAATGTATTAAGAATTGCTTATGTATTTCAGAGTCATATGAAAAGCTGAATTGGTCGACACCTCAAGTACAATTACTCATACAATTGTATGAGAAGAATAAAACGAAATTTGAAGATAAAAAGACTCGTAACAAAAAAGTTTGGAAATCTATTGCTGATGAGATGTGGACAGTCAGCAAATTAAAAGTTACGCTTGAGCAATGTGAAAATAAATTCAAAAATCTGAAAAAGACGTATAAAAAAATTAAAGGCAATAATAACAGCACAGGGAGGGGTGCGAAAAATTGGGCAATTTTTTAAAGATATGGATTCAATTTTTTCCGAGAATCCAGATGTTAACCCCATTTCCTCATGCAGTAATCTTGAAGGTCCATCGACATCAAGTCACCTTGGTCAGCAGAACATAAATATTTCAAGTCAGAATGTGCAGGTAATTCAATCTTCCAGTGCTTACTTTAACTAAAAAATATTTTTTGAAATACATTGCTGAGAATCCATTCCAATTTAATGTACAAAAAATATTTTTTAATTGAAGTTGGGATAATGTTTCATCTCACTGTTTTTGCCTGTCAAAATAATAATAATAATAACTTTATTCTTCCCAAGAAACATTACATGTTTATGAATAGGGATACAGATAGATAGAATACACACAAAGTAATTTACAATTTAATTAATAGCCAAAGTTAGGGAAATATGAAAAGTTATAACGATATAGGGTGGGGGTGGAGGTAGATTAGAAAATAATCATATAACTACTTGTAAATGTAAATAATTAGTTATTTTTTATGAATATTTCATTAGTATGTTTGAAATTATATATTGAGTTATATTTGAACTATTGTTACCCGCAGGAAAATACTACTCAAGGAGTAAAAAGAAAGAAAACTGGGGAAGAACCAGAGTGGTTCAAGAAGTTCCGTGAAGATTGCCAACAGCGACACGAGGAGAAGATGAAAAGGCAAGATAGCCTACTGCAAATTTTGCAAAAATTAGCAGAAAATTGATATTAATTTTGTACTGTGATTTTCTAGAATGATTTTTAATTGTTTTGTGATAATGTGATATTATATACCTTACCTATAAGAGTGAAATGTTTTATTTTTTGTTAAAAAAAATTTATATTTTTAGTTTATTTTTTATATGTGAATAAATGAGTTTTTAGTTGTTTCTTTTTTAATTGCTATGACTTCATTCATGGTCACTAAACTTACTTCTGAGATTGAAGTATATTTTGAATTTGACTTTTTTTAATCAAACAAGAAATTCTGAAAAAAGGTAATGAACAATGGCTGTTTTATTAGGGATTCATGTGTTATATTAATAAAAGAGATTTATCAGAGTATAATTATGTATTTAATAGTAATAATGAAACAGCAAAAAAGTAAGAAATTATTTGACAATTTTTTCACAAATTTTATCCCTTTTGCTGCATGATGCAGGATCGTCTGTAACTGGTTGATCTATTATTTGCTCATTATCTGAATCATCCGAATAAATTTCAATATCCTTATCCTTATTCTTCATGCAGATATTGTGTAAAACACAACAGGCAATTATAATATTTGGTATAATTTCTGTTCTGTATACATTTATGAATTTCAGAATTCTAAATCTTCCCTTCAGCAAACCAAATGATTGTTCAATAAAAACACGGGTTGATGAGTGGAGGTAGTTAAATCTTTTCTGTTTCTGTGTCAAATATCCATTATCCCGATATGGTGTTATTAGGTTCACAGAATTAGTGTATGCACTATCGCCCAATAAATGGTATTCTCCATTGATGCCTGGCATTATTTGTTTATACAATGGAGACATCCTATAGACTCGAGCATCATGGACGCTTCCTGGACATCCTCCAAATGACAAAAAGTATTAATAAATTTCATCATACTGATTTTGTGTGTGTTTGTACACCACAGTTTTGATCAGGAAGTTAAGAACCACAACATGTTTGAAGAAGTACTTTATATTATGTTAAAAAAAAAATTACCTTCGAAACAGTCTGTGAATATATAGGATGCATTACAAACAGCCTGCAAAACTATAGAATGATGCTGTTTTCTGTTCAAATATTTGTTAGGCATGAACGTGGGAGAAACAATAGGAATATGTGATCCATCAATGGCCCCTATAACACCATCAATACCTCCTCTTTTCTTGAAGCCTCTTGTCACATTATCATATACTTCAGGCTACTCGATATAATCTAGAGATACTTGAACCAAAACAGTGACTAATTCTTTGGAAATATTCCCAGGCTGTACTCAATGAGACATTGAAGCGGTCTGCTACTGATCTACGAAAAATATTTTTATACAATTTCTATTTGGATAACTTTATTGGGATTATTCAAAATATAAATAAATGTTTCGTTCGAAAAAGAAAATTACCTATACACCTCTTGATTAGCAAGCATCCATATTGACAGTAGTAGCTGCTTTTGGGGACGTGATGGTCTACCTCCTAAGGAAGTTGTTTCATATATCTTCTTGCCTAATTGTTCCAAAATTACTTGGATAGTTGTCCTTTGCAATCGAAAATGACTCTGGAAATCTTTAGATGAATTTGTAAAGAAAGAAATCATCAGTATATTATAGTTTACCTGTCATGGAGTATTGTAAAATAACTTCTTGGTAATTCTTAATGCACACTCGTTTTCTTTCAGAAGCGTTTTTCTTTAGTTTATTGGAAGATAGCATCATGTATACTATTTCCTCTTCTATTTCATCATCATCATCGTCAAATAAATCAAACGATAATGCAGTTATTGTTTGGAATGTTGCAGTTTTCCTTTTATTCATGATCGTTGTAAGAAACCCTATACCACCGATACCAAAAAAATGCCACAGCAGAATAACAGATCAAAATCACACCAAAACCAAAGACCAAAACCAGAAAGCAAATGCACGCAAATGTACGCAAATGTCTCAAAATAATAACATAACCAAGTAATCCATATTTTATTATTTGCTGACAAATTCAAAATATTTTGGTAATGCGCATGCGGTGTCGGTATCAATTCTAATGACCCTGCTTTCCAGTAGGGTTACGAAAGATGAACCTGGGTCAGTGATCGAGTTAGTAACACCGAAGTTGCCGAACTCGGGTTGGTAACTCAGGTTACGTAAACGAACGTGCGGGTTAGGAATCGTGTCAACCCGAGTAGGTTTCCGAAAAGGCCTATTGAGACTGTCGCGTTCAAAGCCATTGACTGCTGGTCGCAGCTAGGTTCAAATCCTAGCAACTACAGATTTTTATCTGATGGAACGAGAATGTGCTAGGAATCGCACGTTAAAAGGTAAGACATCGTTAATCCTTGGCTCGCACAAGTTTTGAGGGCTGCTGTTCGTAAGGGGACGACAGCTGGTTAACGGAAAAAAAAATTTCAACAATTTCAAATATCTAGAAAGTGACAGATAACAATTTAATAAATAAGTCTAATTGAAGTATTCGTTTTTTATAACTTCTTAGTAAAAATTCAAAGCCCTTGAAACAAGAAAACTATTAAACTTTACAGAACGAACTTGCCAAGCGCATCTCATATGATGTAGTAATCATCGAATGATTCGAATATAAGGATCGCTCGAGTACCAATCATTCGATTATTAGAATAATTCGATTATACCAATCAATACTAATAAAACGTGTCTGTTGTTCTACTTCTCCGTTTTTTGTCATCTGTCAATAACCAGCTGTTAACTGTCGTGTCTCGTGTCATTTCATCTATTATCTGACATTTTGAAATCTGACGTATGTTGACATATATTTTCATTCAAATTTGGGCCCAAGGTTTTATTATCAATTTGAATTTGAATGAGATATTTGGGATGTCACTCTTGGATTTTTACTTTTCCAAAAGTTTTTGACAGAACTGAAAAATCTTTTAGAAGGTATTAGGTTTCCTGTTCCTGGTTAGACACATATTATATTCCAATGTTTAAACCACAGAAAAGTTTTTAGTTACTGAATGAGTTGTAATTTTTTAATGATATGAATAATTGTTCAATATACATCATAAGGAACAAAAACCGAGCTCAAGTTCAAACTTAACATATTTCTCAAACCATACTATCTGTTCACAAAACACATACACATTTCTTGTATCCTTACAACTTTTTAATCAATATGTTTTTAATCAATATGCTTACCAATATTTTTAGTTTCAGAATGAATTTGTCATGAAATATTTGGAAAAATCAAGACAGTAGATCAAGATGTCAGGAAATAATCATCCAGTTATTGAAGTAGTTCCCCCTGAAAACACTCAGCGTGCTGGGCCCTTCATTGGCCCGAATAGAATGAGACACAACAATCATCAGATTCATCTAATAAACATGAGGGATAGGCTGTTTCACACTTTATTTTACCGAACTTCTTTGGCTTATGCAAGGAATGTTCCTAAATCATTGCGAAGAGTTTTAGAATTCATTTTCCTTATCCATGCCATAGGAGCATTTTTTGTGTTAGTATACATTCATATTACCTTTTCACGTACTCCATCTACTTGTTTGGCTCATGTTCAAGACACCTGGCCTAGAGATGGGATTTTGAGGGTGGAAATTGTGAGAAATGCTGGGAAAGATTACAACATTGAACAAAGTTATGCCAAAGAAGAAAAATTGAAGCAAGGTAAACAAGAGGACTTTGTACATGTTATTGGTCTGCTTGCCAGAGAAGGATTTGTATACATAGAACCAACAGCTGTGGAGGAATCATTCAAGGAGACCCAGCCTTTGGATCCTGATTTACAAAGTAAGAGAATGGGACTCCAGAAATTCAAATTATACAAATCAATACTAAGAGGCAATGGTTCAACAAGCTAGATCACTATTTATCAAATTTCATAACATGAAAACAGTTTAAAAATAATGCAGCCTTTTGCATATTCCTGTACTATAGGAGTTTTGACGGCAAGCATTGAAAAGAAAATAATTCACAGCCCCATACCAAATAAGCTCTACCCAACACCTGGCAAAGTTTTTCTACAAGGAAATACTTTGCAATGCTGCCTGAAACAACTGTTAATCAAAACAGGTGACTATCTGCATACTAGTTTCACGGTTCTGCCTATCATCAGTGCAGACCCAGTCAGGACAGAGAGCCACTGCTCTTATATGTCAACATGTAGTCAATTACCGTTTACTATTTGTCAGGTGGTCCTACAATACCTCCAGTACCCACTTAGAAAGTAAATAACAGGCCATCTATAGAAACCACAGAAAGCACTTCGACTAGAGCCCACATAAAGCCAACAAATATTACATCATGTAAATTATTTGAATATTTTATGTGAGGAATTGCACGTACTTGACAAAGTCTGGGCTTTACTCAGAGTACTTCCTGGGGTTCCTATAGATGGCTCTGTTTCCTACTTCCTAAGTGGGTACTGCAGTTATGAAAATAAAAAGGTTTATTGTCTATGGTTTACAGCTATGAATAAGTATAGGTATAATAAAAATACAAAAATAGCATATAAAATTAATAGAATAATTGATTGATTATAATACACATAATGATACATACAATAATAAAATAAAACATATATTAAAGAAATGGAATTCAAATTGAATTGACAGTGGAAAGAATTGAACACATTGTACATAATTTACCGTAGGAGCACGTTACAAATAGCAAATAGTATCACTTACTTACTTCCTGACACTTCATAAACTCATAAACTCCCCAGAACCGGCCATCCTCTGATGCACCAGTGCTAGGCATTCTGAGAGGAGATGTGAGGAGTTCTTGTCTTCTTCCAGACACCATCGACAGAGGGCATCATCTATGATCCCAATAAAGGCCATGTGACCGTTCAGGGGATGTGCCCCGAGAAGATTTTCCTTTTGAGTTTTTTCGTAGGTCTTGATATATGAAGCTTCGATTTTCTCATGCCAGGCGTGTCCAGCCATATTTCCATGAACTGTAAACAATTCTCCATTGCAGGAACAAAAAAGCTATTGGGTATACCTAGGAGGGGTTCTGGCCTAATTGTTGGTTTTTCTGATCACTTCTTGGCAAGCCTTGGGAACCATATGAGACTGACTTTTCTTTGTTTTGACAAAGTTTTCCAAGATATTTCTACACTCGGACACCAGCTTTGATGTGATCCTGTGTGATCCCAGTGCCAGTATTGCTACTGCTTGAGCAAATTACAATTGGTATTCGATATCTATTGTCAAGATTTTCTTGGACGCAGGTCAGTATAGCATATACTTCAACATGGAACACTGAGGCATATTCGCCTAGAGGAATAGAAATTTCTTTTCCTAGTCAATTCTTGTATACCCTTGCTCTGAAAATACCTCCTGACCACGAGCAGTCTGTATACCAGATTATGCTGTCAACAGGGAGCACGTTTCCTGCTATGTCCTTTCCTTTCCTGAAGTTCAGAACTGGCGGGGTGTTGTCCCTTTCCATAAGTTGGGTGGGACAGCTCTCCTGTGTCTTGTACCAGATGAGGGATTGTCCATGGTTCGTTTCTCCTCCAACCCAATGGCTTGTACCTTAGAGTCTGTAGAGGTTACCCATGCTTCATGTCCAATGTACAGGTGCAGAGGTGGCAGTCCTAGTAGAACTTCAATATGTCTAGTAGGTGTTGTTCTCATGGCGCCTGTTATTCCCAAGCAGGTCAGCCTTTGAACTTTGTGTAGTTCATTACTGGCCTTGCTCTTCAGAGAAACTGGCCAGGCGAATAATTGCCATGTATATCCAATGTCAGACCTCACGTTCTTCCAAATGCTCTTCTGCATGCCCTGCCCGCTCATATTGCATGTCATGTGGAAACGTAATTTCATAGGTGTAGCCATGTGTGAATTAAATAGTCGTAGGTAATATCACAAGACCTTGACAAATAACGGACAACTGACTATTATTTTCTTCATAATTTTATCGAGAATACTTTGTATTTTGACAATTATAAATGATACCAAATCTATATTAATGATCAGAATAACTCCCGACAGCTTTATAATATGTATGAAAATCTAAATTACCATTATTACCAATATTATAAAGTGTACAATTTTCTCCTGTGACGCCATCTTATTTTGTGCCGTTACAAATATAATCCTTAGCTCAATTTTGAAATAAAGATATTTATTATTATTGTTATTATTAATATGCATAAATTATTATTTTTTTTTCGATTATCAACGAAAGTTTTATAAACTCCATGAAAATCTATTCAAACGATTTTCTTGGTAAAACTATTAGATTTTCATTGATATTGTTGAATTTTTTTTAGAATATGGCGACAACAGTGAATCGAATATGAATGCTGATGACGAAAAAACAACAGACGATTCCTTGCTAAATGCTTCGGGAATATCGCCGACTATCTGGAGTGATTATGATATGTTGACTGCTCATCTTTTGACTGTTTCTCAGAAGCCATCGTTTCTAGATCGTATCGTTGATAGAACAGAACATGATGCAGTAAACTCCACCAAAATGTTGGAAAATGACAGAAGCAAAGAAGAAATTCCAGAAATTGCTAAATCGACAGGTACGTTGAAGTCGAGAATGTTTTCCGATAACTTTAATGTGATGATTAGGTATAAGCAAATAATACATCGATGAAACTCAATATTATACTTTACGCAGATCCTAATTTGTTCTTTCTGTTAACCGGCTGCACCCTTAAGGCAATCCTCAAAAATCATCGAGAGACTTGGTGAACTAGGGAATAATAATAACATAATGAACATGAACAATAATATTAATGACTTCCATTTTTTGATTTTAAAAAATCATGACAAATGTGAATGTTCTGGCAAAACATGTTATTACGATATTGTGGTTGTGGCTACAGACAAATACTCTACAATTATAATGACTTTATTTACATCTCCAAAATAACAATAAATTCCAATAAAACCAATTATACAACTCAAATATTAGCGTACTTCACTGGATACTAATTATATATCATGAATTTTTCAATTTCTGCTTCGAGTTCAACTTTTCAACTTCCGCTTAAAATTCTCCATACGCTCGCATCACCTTGCCAATATAGCCCGATAGAAGCTTCGATAACTTTTGTCGTGATGAGAACGTCTAGAGTCATCTATTTCATCAAGTTCCAGAAGCCCTGCATGCGGCGCGTAGATTGTGACGGAATCCAACTCACACTAACTGGCCAGCGTTGTTTGCTGCATTCTTAGAAATACTGGTTGCTAAAAGGCCTTTTTTGTATCAATCAACCTTCTAATTTGAAGAACTTGACAAAAAGTACTTTCTGTTCGAAAAAAATTCTCATCTGAGTTATTTAATAATCAAGGTTGATATAACAAATGGTTTCTGAAAGTATCACTCGAAGTGTCACTGACTATTTTTATGTTATCCATGCACAATTTTTTTCTCTGTATCCTGGTAGATTATTGTTTTTACTGATTTAATTTTGTTTTAAGCTTTTTTTTTTTTTGTATTTTTTGCTGGTTTAATAACCAGCTGCGGAGGTTAAGTGGTAGAACAAAAACTACTGTGTCTCACTGTAGTTTTTGAACTTCTCCTTTTGTTTTATATTTTATATACCCAATATTTTTTTTTATCCGTTTGGATTATACCAGTCGGGCCCTATCTCCGGAGCTCCAACACATCCGGAGGGCTCGCTGGTGTCATTTACCCAGATAGTCACTTCCTATGTCCGTGGGGTGAGGAACTATTGGGTCCGAGAATCATGTGCCCTGAGCAGACGGAGTGAACCAAGGATGACAGCCTTTTGCATTCGTCCAGCTAAGATTTCTGCCGCATCACGGCAAGCCGGTATTCTACCAAGGACCCACCAAAACCATTTTAACAGAATGGTTTGGTAACAGCCTGCGAAGTTCAAAGAGTAAATCTCCATATTTAGTCCGTTTTTCCTCCTCTTTTCGGACGATGTTTGTTTCGCCAGGAGCCGAAAACTATGTGACGAAAATCGTCCTACTTTGATGGTCGAGGAGGACTACATCAGGCTTATTTGCTTGTACTTGCCTGAGGGTGGGAAATGAGTAGTTCCAATATATTCGGAACTTCTCATTCTCCACAACGGACTCAATATCCCCTGGAGCATAAGGCAACACCGGTGCCTCGTCTATACCGTACGAGTGTCGTAGATCGTCTGTGGATATAAGCTGAGACCGCATAAGCTCAGGCACTCCACGACACGCTCTGCATCTAGTGTCGGGGACCTCTATACCCATCACACGACGACGGTAGACTAGGGTGTTGAAGACACCACCTGGCAGACCATTATAAATACCTCGGTCTCTGACTTCAGCTCACTTGACCTGAGGAATGCGTAGGTCAAATTTTTTGATAAGTCAAGCTCTTTAATGTTCATAAAGAAGACCCCATGCATTGGCTTATCCTTATGAAGTTGCAGGAGAACCTCAGTCTCCGCAGCTTTAATGTGAGCTTTTTGCTGAACGGGCTCCAACTCGGTGACAGAGTTTGGGTCACCCCGTTCAGTGTCTAAAACGAGACCTAGTTCATCGGCCGCCCTTGCTGCTGTCTTGAAAAGGAATGTTCCAATCTCTGCTTTTTCATTGTCACGGACCATGCAGAGAAGGGGATCTGAACTCCTGACAAATTTACAGGTTCCATCCACTACCATTCTGTTATGTAGACACTCCAAAATCAAAAGTCCACGGCCTCCCTGTTGTCTAGGAAAGTACAATCGTGGAACGGACGATTTAGGATGCAAGCTCCTATAGAAATGTATCATTTTGCGAGTTTTTACGTCGAGTTGTCGCAGCTCCTCTTGAGTCCATTTCATCACTCCAAAGGAGTAGAGTAAGATCGGAACGGCAAGCATATTAGTTGCCTTGTATCCTTCTCTCCGGAGGCATATCGTTTCAGGTCATCCATGTAAAATAAATGAGTGACCTTGTGCCTCCGGTTGCTGGGGGTGCCGCAGTTGTATCCGCGAGTTTTTCTGAGTACACCATTTATTATTATTATTATTATTATTATGTTATGACTTTTTTTATTTTTATTTGAAAATATGAACAGGATATTCATAAAATAGGTTGTGGAATCATCTGCTGCTGAAGGCTATTTCCCATTGTTCAAAATAACTTTTTGGGAGATATTCATGTTGAGAAGGAAAACATTATCCATTAAATATTGGAAAAATTTGTTTTTTTTGTAGTATGTAACTGAAAACAACTACTTTCCCAGCTAAAGCCACTCTGGATATTGAACTACATCTCATAGATATTGTGAAAAGACATATTTGATTTTTAGATTATCCAGTTTTTATTGTAAAATCATATAATATAAGCAAATAACTTTGGTGGTCCGTAGAAAACATAGAGATCTTTTCTACTCTTCAATATTATAAATGGCAGATAAAAATTAATTTCGTGGTATCTTCTCGGTCAACTAGACAAGTTCAAACATTTCACATACATTTTAAATTGAAATAAAAATTCGAAAACATATAACAAATATGACGAAATGCGGTTTAGGTACAAATGGTTTCCTTGGAGCGTTCCGACTGACATACTTGATTCTTTTATTGTCATCTGTTCAGGCTGCTGGTACATTCTGGTAGTACTAAACCGATTATGGTTCTGGCTCAGTGAACGTTTTTTGACTCCCATTTTGGCCAGAGAGTCCACTGTGGCCTTTTATCCAGATTAGGGTAGCACTGTAGCTCTGCGCAAGTTTATTCAGGTTGTTTCTGCAATTTCATAGTGCTCTAAATTTACAGCAGTTGGATTTAAGTGCTTTCTGAAAATCTTAAGTTTTTCTGTTTGTGGTGCTGATTTGCCAGATTCTTTCCACATATTTCAAGTTTCCCTTTCTGATAAAAAAACTGTTTTTTGATATAGAATTTGTTACTTTGGTCTCATAGTATACTGATATTACATTAATTTGTATCCGAGTATTTTAAAGTAATAATAACTTCAAAATAATGTTGAAACAATGCATTAAAAAATTATTAATTTTTTCAGTATACCCAGACGATGAGTACATTGTGGAATTTTCTCTTGAATTTGGATTTCTTCGACTTAGTCCTTCTACAAGAGCTAGATTGAAAATACCAGTAGAGATAGTAACTCTAAATCCAGAAAAAGATGAATGCTTTGGTGATGCATTCACTAGATTGATGTTGTCTGAATTTTTGGGTTATGACGATTTGCTATTGGCTTCCATTAAAACGCTGGCTGAGAAGGAGGACAACAAGGGATATTTGAGGTATATTTCAAGTTATTGCATAATTAATTATTTTTCAGAAGGAAGGTTTATTATGTAGATTGTATTATTTTTAGACTGTAAAGAACGGAAAAATTGCGGAGTATTGATTAACCTAACTACTACGTACTACATGATACAAATCGATTGTGTTATTTTGATCAACAGCTTGAACCTTACCCAAACTCAAATTTTCAGACACCAGCCTTATCCCATATTCCTAGCACAAAAAACTAATTTGCAACTGATGCTGCGAACTGGCAAAGTCTAGCGAGCAAAAGTAATTTTTAATTAAAATTAATATAAACTATTGAACAGAAAGCTATCACAAAAACAGCTTTTTAAATATAGGAAGGTAGGCTTTCATTGCTGGCATCAATGTTTCGGTTAGTTTCCGGGTTCTTTGGTTCAAATCTTCAAACGTTTCCACTGCAACTGCGGCAGTCATCTTCAGCGGCGTGGTCGAAGTACGGAAATTGACATATTCAGTAGTTCAACACACAAGCAAAAGTTTCTACATCTAAACAGATGATATCAAAAGATTGTTATATCTGCAACAAGTATTATTAAAATCTAAAACTTATTATAAATTCCAACAACAAAATTCTTAGGAAGGTTTTCGAAATCATTTCAAAAAATTAGACCTCATCAATACTCTTTAAGCACAAATTAGTCAACCCTAAATAATTCGGGTTCATATAGTCATCATCTACTGTTCATGCACTGAAAAGAGAGGTTGATAACATAATAGCATGCTTTGAGAATGGTGAACACACTGTGTGACCTGACCAAGTCATTTGACTGTGTCTCATATTCAATTCTCTCAGAAAAACTAGAGGCATTTGGTATAAGAGGTTAACCAACTTTTTTCATACAATATTTCAAATTGGCAGCATTGTGTTTGTACTTGACTCAGTAATCTGGAACCTATTACATATGGTGTCTCTGCCCCGCTCCTATTTATAATTTACATCAATAATATTAATTCACATGCAAATTTTTTGCAATGCAACAATTTTTATGAGGAATCAAATTTTATGTCAAATGGATAATAAAAAAATATATATATAGTGCAAACTTTTTGAAACTCACTGCACAGAGGGGACAACAACATATATGTTACTATCTAAGTTTTATAAATCAGGTGTAAGATCGTGTAGTGCCCACACGATCTGGTAAGATTTTCGTATTAGGTAGGAGGCAAAAAGTGAGAATTACTGGTTCTAGAGATTTAATTCTACCGAATGATCATAGAACTTATATGTATGAAAAAAAGAATAGAGTACAGTGGGTGTAAATTATACTATTCTTCCAATACCTCTGAAGAATTACCCAATTATTAATGTATTCACAAGTCAGATTTTACTTCTAAGGATTTGTTACATCATTCAAGAATTCACTTGATCAACTAACTTGATATCTTCAGCTTTAGCATAATTGGTTTTACTGTTTACTACTAGGTGTTTTGTTTCAATCCACGGAATATCCTTGTGTTACATTTTGAAAATATTTTTTCCTGACTTTTGTGTTGCTTATACATGTATGTATTATTTCGACTTCTTCAATTTGGTTTATCTGCAGTTATTTACATTTATACTTTTTTTAATTCATTTATAGGTTTTTACCTATACTTTTGGAATGTTTGTGTTGTTTCTATTTTGTAGACTTTCAAAATATGGTAATATGCAGTTGTACGACTTGACTTTTACTTTGCTTATTGTGCACTGTTTTTTTCATCTGCACTTTTCAACCGAAGAAATAAATATTTTTATTAGTATTATTTTTTTATCCGTAACAGTTATTCCAGTCAGGCCTTGTATCTGGAGCCCCTATGCATCCGGAGGGCGTGCTGGTGTCATTTACCCAGATAGTCACTCCCCACATCCGTGGGGTGATTTATTACTGGGTCCGAGAATCACGTAGTCTGAGTAGACGGAGTGAACCAAGTATGATGGCCTTTTGCATACTTCCGGCTAAGATTTCTGCCGCATCACGGCAAACTGGTATGATTATTAGATTAGAGAGCAGCGTGTCCAACATTCCACTAAGGACCCCTATGATCAGAACCACCATTTTAACAAAATTGTTTGGGTAGCTCTTACGGAGTTCAAAGAGTCACTCTCTATATTTAATCCGTATTTCCTCCTCTTTTTGGACGATGTTCGTTTCACCAGGAGCCGAAAACTAAATAATTATTTTCATTATTATTATATTCATAATACAAAATAATCTTTGTTTATAAATTTTATAACTTCGGATACTAAAGACTTTTTGACTTTTACTTTGATTTTGACATTTTCTATGCATAAGAGTGAAATAATATAAACGTTTTGCTATATATTCAAAAATTCTTCCAGAGATTATGGCTCCAGTTCAAATATAAACTTTTTTATTTCTTTCATAAGATGACAAAAATATAAAAATAAGTGGACCAAGAATTCTACTTTGTAGATTATGCTATTTTCATTTTCAGAAATGTGGTTTCCGGAGAACACTATCGCTTTGTCAGTATGTGGATGGCAAGGACCTCTTATTTTGCAGCTTTCTTCATCATGATTGTTTTCGTAAGTAGCAATTTTTTGTGCAATGTTATTTTTTAAATGCACCTTATATATGTTAATCATATAATATGTTTCTTTTAACAACAATATGTTGTGCTTATCTGATAACGGTGGGTAAGTAGGCATCAAATGGAAAATATGCAAATTATTCTTCATGAATTATCAAGAGGCTTCAAACAGTTGGTCCCACATAATTCAAATTTCTACAGGAAAATCATATAGCAGACATTTCATTAGGTAAACTGTACTGACAATTAACATACACACGATATTCAAGAATTTTATAATTGCAGCTCCCATATATTCCAAAAATTATCAAAAATTACCAAAAACGGAATAGTACCCATAAAGGATTGCTCACAACTGCCATTTCTCAAATGTCAACATGTACTTTTCACTTTGTCATGATGAAAAATTATAAATTATCACCTTACTCGTGTGAAAAGCTTTGGAGAATTCCTAGAGGAAACGAAGATACCGTTAGGTTTCATGATAGTGTTTCTTCCATTGAACAATCAACTGTATCTCCGCCATTTTTCAACCGATTTTCAATTTTGAAGAACAGTGTTATCACAAATTGCGTGTTTTTCTGGATAATGAAGAAAATTGTACAGGGTGTCATTTGAAAAAAAAAAAGTTTGGGGTCACTTTGGTTAAACCGGAAGTGGTTAATTTTCAGTAGTGACGTCAGAATATGCGTATTCAAGTAATATAGCACCATATCAAATTTGGAATCTGTATCTTCAAAACTATAGAAAAATTGGGGGGCATACCTTACCTCGTCGTCATCCGATGCCAGGGAAGCAATTGTTTTCTGTCAGATGTTTGCCTCATATTTTCCACATGGTGGAAATATTTGGAGAGAAGGGTACTTTGACATTGTCAATTTTACTATTTCAATGATATGAAGCCTAAGTACCTAGCTGATTTCTGCTCTAATTCTTTGACCTGCTTTATATGAATTATGAACCGTACTACCTATGAGTCACTATCTACAATTTACAAACACGAGTATAACAAAAAATCGCATAGGTACAAGCAAATGAGGTAATTTTATTTTTTGAATGGAAAACCGTTCACCGGGCGAAAAAGAGGCAAGGAACCGTTTCTATGAGAAGATGAAGGACTATCACAAAAATAATATTCATTTAAAAAAAAAATAAAATAAAAAATGGCGTGTCATTATCTTGCTAAAAAATATAGCAGGGCAGGTTAACAGGGACGCCACTGATTCATCATGTAAAAAAGGTATTTTTATGAGTACTTTGCATGTACCAAAATTAAAGAAAAAAAACCGAAGCAGTTTCAGAGATATTCGGGAATAACTGATTTTTTTGTTAAATTTCAACATCCTGTGTCTCGAAAATAAAGCGGTTGTGGACCTACATTCTCATGAATAATTTTTCTTGAAATCATTCAAGGATTATCACCCTTCAAGATCAGCATTCAATTATGAAACACCCTGTATAAAACTTTTTTAAACAAAAAATACGGTATTTGCTGAGAAAACTAATCCGTTATGGAAAGCCTTGAACTTCATATATACAAAAAATAAGAAATGCTTTTTTGGTAATAACTCAATTGTACGATTACATTTTTCAACCAAACAGTGATCAGATTCATATGGGCACTATCTCATGTATGTATTCCTGGAAATAAATAAGCACATTAATAATGCTTGAGAATGACTTCTTTATTTGAGTTAGTAGGCACGGTCATTATTTTGAATTCCTTGAAGATATTTCTACAGTGATACCTACGTTGCAAGCCTAATATAATTTCGATTTTTGTTCGCAAATATGAATAGAATATTCATAAAATCTGTTGTGGAATCATCTGCGGCTGAAAGACAAACTTTATATAATGTTCAACAAATAATAAGCGGTTACTGATGTATTATGAGTAATATGGGGCGATAAGTTTCCAAGTAGAAATAAGAAGCTGGAGATGTCATGAGAGTTTTTCGTCTAAATAAAACCCAAGAAAGGACCCCGCACTATCATTATAGAAAATGGCTTTCGGTTAAATTCCCTGAATTTTTGGTATGTTGTTGATTTTGAGATCCTCAGCAAAAGTGTCCACAGGCACAACAAAATCGGCCGACTAGTTTTCGAGATACAGGGTGTCAAAGATGGATTGTAAAGCTTTCTGCTCATAATTTTTTCAACTTTGATTATCTCCATCTCCGTCTCGACCGCCCCCATTCTTACTTCTAACCGGCTCGTCACACCACAAAGTTCCTTTTTCAAGTTCTTCGAGTTTTCTTGAAGTCCTTCCTTCAAATTCTTCGAACTTTCTTGAAGTTCTTTCTTCAAACTATTCGAATTTTCTAAAAGTTTCCCTTGAAGTTCTTCCTTCAAACTATTCGAATTTTCTCGAAATTTAATTTCCAGACTTACCGAATTTTGCTGGAGATCATCTTTCAGGGACTTAGTAGTTTCTTCGAGCTTATTCATAATCGAACTCAAATCGATTCCAGACACTTTAAACAAAAATGTTGCGGGGTCTTCACCTTCCTCAGTCCTTCTGCGAGTCTTTTCTGAAGCGTGGCCTTCTTAACAGTCGCTTCCAACTCCCTTTCTTCGAGCTCTTGCTTCAATTCCGACACCTTTAAATCAGCCAAAAAAACTCTCCCTGAAAACATTTTGTATTTCAATATCTATTTGACAAAAAAAGTTTTTCGATGTATTCAATTTTTGACTGCATAACACCCGGACGAGATTTTACTTTTAAGGTGCTTGATATGCCCGTCAAATTTGAGCTTATTATCAATATTGATACCTAGAAACAGTTATAGACTTGTTCTCAATTAGTCCATTATCACTGAGTGGAAGGTCTTCAAGAGTACATCGGAATGAAATGACATTTGTTTTTGTTGTGTTGAAGGATAATAAATTTATATCACACCATTCCCTAATTTTTTTCATATCAGTAAATATTAAGTTGGGTAAGATGTTAGAGTTATTGCTGTTCCATAGTATCGTGGTGTCATCCGCAAATAGCGTGAATTTCCAGATATGTTTAAGGAGGTCAGCACCCAGATTACGAACTCTTGATTCGAGTAGAAACGATATATTCATCTTCGTTCTTTACATGCTATTAGTTGAAGAGGTATGTATCGTTTGACTCGAATCGAGAGTTCGTAATCCGGGTGCAGGTCATTAATGATTAATGAAAACAGAATAAAAACAGACTGGTTTGAGTTTGACGACAGTTGTGTCACTGAATGTTCTGACGCTGTCTTGAATTTATTGGAGCCTCTGGAGACGCCCTATATTTTATTTTATGAGAGAGAGGACATTGGCAGATCGGGATCTTCAGATGATGTGGTGCTGCAGGTTTTTCCGTGTTTTCCTGCAGCTGAAAAAAAAATGCGCCACTGGAATCAATCAAGTCCCCCCGGAGCGCCAATTAATTTTTGTTGTCGTTTTATGTTTTGTATTACTTTCGTTTCATTTTGTACCTTTTGTTATGGTATTATGATGTTAATAATTTGTAATAAAGTTTTAAGTGAGATATTAAATTCCTGCCAATCGCGAACAAAACAAATTTGACTGCTTTTTTGAAATACAACCAATTTGGTATTGCAATGGTTTTTGGGATGAAATTTTGTCCAATAGTTTTTTGAGTATTGGGAACTTGAAGGTAAATTTTTTCTGTAGCTCTGGTCTAATTCGAAATTCGGTGCCTGTTTACAATTAGAACTTGCAGTTGTGTCTCCTTGGAGGAAAATTTCAAAATTCAATATCAAATGTAATTCAATGTTCTTAGGGAAAAGTAGTTTTCTGATAGATGTTTGCATTAAGTTTTCCACTTTGTGTGATAGTATGGAGGGTAGGTGATTTCGACTATGTCGAAATTGTTCATTTAATTAATTCTTTTATTGTATAAAATGAAACTTTCGATCAGAAATCGATGGTTGACGATCGAGTTAGTTAATTGCATGTATAATATCGACTTCAAAGCAACTTCATTTGTACCGTATTTTCCGCTCCGAATCTCCCGCACTGTGTAACACATCCATCGAAACAAGAGGCGCCGCGTTGTCATACGATATAGGTGACATAATTACGTGATAGTAGGCCACTGGGAGCCTGTTAACCCTCGACTCCGGTATACCCGCTGATTTATGTACTCTGCCGGCGGAAATATGATCGGCCTGATTAACACTCGAAGCCGGCTACCGCCTTCGTGTCGTCCCCTTTGCGCGCCCGGCCTACCCTGCGGCCGTCCCCGCGGCCTTAGGGGGGCGAACGGGAGATTTTTCGGTTTGTTTTTCTCTTGACTCGTGTATGACGCGGTTCGTCGTCGTCGTCGGCTGCGATTTCATTTGGGGTTCCAAAATAAATACAGGTTGTTGCTGTAAGAGAAACAAGTTGCTTTCCAAAGCGCGGAAGATATTCATTAATGTGCGAAGTTGTAAATATATGAGATCGTTAGTATAATTCTTCCGAGCGATGGTAGGTAGATACTGAGACAACATTTCGGTGTGAGATAGAAAACGTAAATATACAGGGTGTCCCAGAGTATTATAGGGGACAAACTCCAATGGTGGAATTCTGACTTCATTTTAAGAAAATAAGTTCCAATAAACATATAAGTTCCCTGTAATGAACAATAACCGAGTTACAGGGTGTTGAAAGTGACAAAAAAATATATGTTTTCCAGCATAACTCCATAACGGCTCAACTTTTCTCAATGAAGTTTGCTGTCACTCCATTCAATTTCAAATGTCAATGAAAATCATGTGTTACATCAAACAGGGGCTTACAGCAACTTCGCCACTGGATTAATATCGATTTCGTCTTCTTTGTCTTAATCCCAATATTTACTATACAAAAAAGGATTGGTTTCGTTATCAAAAATATTAACGATTTTCAAATATTGTCACTCTCATAGCCTTAACTTTTATTTGCCTTGGATTTTTATCTAAAACTTCTTCAGGAAACTGAGAAAGGAAATACTTCGAACTGCTGAATGGAACAACCAATAGTTTTTCTTCACCAAGATTTAAAAATGGTGGTGGGCCCATTTTTCTCTCCATTGGTGTTTTCCCTTTCTCTTTATAGATAAGGGTTGACTTTGGTACATTAAACATTTTGGCTGCTTTTGAAGATTTTCTTCATTATATTTACATTTCGGCTTCATTGACATATTGGTAGGTACTGAAGAAAGGAAAATGACTACTATAGGTATAGTACGGCCAACTACTTTTTTCGTTATAGGATGTTCGTTAGAGGATGTTTATTAAAATAGAAAAGAAACGAACATGTACATAAATTATATTAGGCTAAAATATTCATAAAATTTGAAACGTGCTAAGAAACTCACAGCCGTATGCATAGTCATTCGCCAGCGCGGTGAGCCGTTCGCAATATAATTCGTGTAGCGAACGGTGCACCTTTGGAGAGTCGCCGCACTGGCGAATGACTAGGCATGCGGCTGTCAGTGTTTGACCTGTTTGTGCTCTGTAAATGACTAAACAAAAAAAAAAAACAGTTATTGAGCACATATTTGAACTGCTTCTATCTTATTTACAGAAATCAAAAGTTTTAGTCGAATACTAAACCTTTTGAAGGGGGAGAAATAATTTGAAAAAATGTATTAAACTCCATCCTATTATTAAACTTATTTCCAACAGTTCTGAGATTATAAAACTAATAATTCCTCTAGTAAGTATTTGACCGATTGGTCAAACACAAATTTTCATTTAAATTTTGAGTTATCAGTCTTTGACAGGCTGTATTTTGGATAAAAATTAATTAAAGCAGTATTTTTCCGATATAAACAATGGAAAAACAAGGTGTCCTGCCCTACCAGGACGGTGCTCATTGCCATAATAATTGTGTAAAAAATCCACCAGAAAACATCTACTTTTCTGGCTGATAGCACTACGAACATTGAACATTCAACATTAAATTATCACTGATATCTCTCAAACTTTACAGGTGCTTTTTCATATAACTGACCAATACCCTATTTAATTTAAGGTAAATGTAAATATCTCACAATGTATGCCGAAAGAAGCAACAAAAAAATTATATGAATTTATAATGCTGCCGTCTATGGTGTTTTATGCCTTGTGTGCCGCTCATGATTCACCAGACAGGCAATTTCCTTGGAGACAAGTTAAAAACAAAGAACATCTGCGACATCCACGTGCCCCCGATTAAACTCGTATACCTACCGCTCCAACATCGAAAACGAGCTCTGGGAAACAAAAAAAATAAAACAAAAAGCAAATAATAAAAAAAAAACGAAAAATAAATCCGGTATCGTTACCTCCATGATTATATCCGAGTACAAACAGTCTATTAGAGCGGGCAGGCGGAAGGAGCGCACACTTCCGGTTCGACGTGGAGAGTAGCGGAAAAGTGAGCATCGAACCGGAAGTGACACACGTCATATCTCTCTGTGAAGTGTGTAGGAGACACCGCGCCACGTGACGGTCCCGATCACGAGGACGACGACGACGGGGCTGGACGCTTTCAAAGGATACGCGGCGTCTCGGGGTTGCCGACCCAGGGGAAATTTCTTCGCAGCGGCAGGAATATCCGAAATGGAAATCACTTAGGTGCGGGGGGTCCGAGATGCGGATTGTTTTATGCGTTGCGAACGGACGGCAGAGAGAAAGAAGGTCCGCTAAATGATATGCCGTCGCGAATGGAAAAGGGCTGCGATGAAAGTTTTATAGGGTTTGATAGGGTGTGAAAGTTTGATTGTCGGATGCGAAGAACAGAACTGGTCGGATGGAACGCTTTATTTTTGAAGCAACTTCAAGAAAAAAAGAGATCATTATGAATTCTAATAGTTTATGTAAGTTTACAGATTCGGACATTTCAAAACGGAACATGGGCTTCAGATTTTTATCTGATGGCCCGAGAAAGTACTAGGAATCGCACGTTAAAATGTAAGACCACAGAGCACAAGTTTCGACTTTTGAGGGCTGCCGTTCGTAAGGGGACGACAGCTGGTTAACGGAAAAAACAATTTTAACACTTAACAAAAATACCGTGTGTCCACGAAAAGTGACTCATCTCTATAACTTTTTTGGTTTTGCAGATATTGAATTGAAATTTGGAGGATCTGTATGAGACATAAAATTGCATTTTTTGACAAGTGACTCAGATTCGTGCAACTTTCGGTCTCACCGTAAGTGATGAAAACTTTCGATTTTCAAATGAGACACCCGGCATATTGTCACCTTTTTTCTCTCCATGACATTCTGAATAAAACCATATATCACTTGTTACTTTTTGTGACCATTATTTTTTATTTCGATGTTTAATTTTCAATCTAGAGGGCTATGGATACGTTAGAATTATTAATTTTAGTTCTGTAGTAGGAATTGTAAAAAATACAACTACGGTTTTCGGTTAAAATGCATCTGCTGTGTAAAATTTAATTTTTAATTTATTCCTACTATTTTATTTTCAAATGAAAACATAGTGGCTGGTCGGGTCAGAAATAGTTATTTACCTAACAAGTGCGGAAAAGACATTTTCCGTAAGAGTTAGGTACAATATTTTTCCTACGAGTGTTTTTGTCCATCTTATTCATGAAAAAACAAGGTTTTTAATAAACAAGTTTTTATAATAATGCTACAAAATGACTAATAAGACAGAATAGTTACATATTACATAGATCATTTAGTTAGTCCTAAATATCCTCATTTTCAACAATACAAAAATCGTACGGAAAAGTAAAAATCGTGCGGAAAAGTAACTTTTCCGAACGATTTTAAATCGTACGGAAAAGTACAACTTTCAAAACGAAAAAAAAATTGAAGGATTTGTATACGACTTAAAACTGCATTTTTGACAAGTAACTCAGCTTCAGCAAGTTCTAACATTTTTGTGCAATATGGTTTTCAGTCAAAATGTACAATTCATTCTTAGAATTTGTATTACTAATTTTTTCAAATGAAAATTTTTTGAATTTCATTACGATTATGTTGATACCGCTTCACTGTTATAGGTTTCAGACAAACTTTCGTTGAAAAAACTTGAAAAGATTACTAAAGATCTTTCTTAAAATGAAACACCATTTCAGATTAAAATGAGATTCAAATACATTGGGTGACCTACATGACTGATAGAACAAGGTAATTGAAGTGTTTAAAAAAAAACATCACTTGTCGATATGTTATCCTACCTCACTTCTCCAAATCTAAACTATTGTGTATAGGCTATTGATTGAAAAAAATGTTAATAATATCATTTATGCAAGGACCTATTAGTTTTTGAATTGATGGTTTTGTTATATTATTTGTGTCGGTCACAGGTTACTGGATGAATTTTAATATTATTTTAATCTCGAATAGAAAGATCTACCGTAATATTTTTAAGTTTGTTGACCAAAGTTTCTTCGAGACCTAATAGTGTGCAGTATAAAATTAATCATGAAATGCTCTCTTTTTCTGACCCGACGAGCCACTATGTTGCCATTTGAAAAAAAAATAGTAATAATAATTTAAAAATTAAATTTTACCCAGCAGAACCATTTTAACCGAAAACCGTGAAGTTATATTTTTCCCAATACTTTAGGACTAAAATCAATAATTTGAACGTATTCGTAGCCCTCTAGATTCAAAAATTAATTTTAAAATGTTTAAAAGATTTGGTTACAAAAAGTAACAAATGACACATGGTTGTATTCAGAAAGTCATTTGGAGACAAAAAAATGAAAATATACCGGGTGTCTCATCTAAAAATCGAAAGTTTATATCACTTCCGGTGAGACCGGAAGTTGTATGAAGCTGAGTCACTTATCAAAAAATACAGTTTTTGTATTATATAGATCCTCCAAATTTCATTTCGATATCTTCAAAAACAAAAAAGTTATAGGGGCGAACCACTTTCCATGGACATGGTATAAGTGGAAAAGGGAACTATGACGTTGATAAAGATGGGTATTGAAATTACTTCCAAAAAGACACTACCTCAAAAATAGTTATCAAATAAAATAAAATATCACCTTTCTGTCTGAAAGAATAGTTATTTATGGTACTAATGTGTTATGTTGAAAATAAGTCACACGAGACATTCTCAAGTGACTTAGGAAACATAACACACGAGTGGCATACAATGTTTTATCCAACAAGTGAAAGGAATCGTTTTTTTTGAGATAATAATTAATAAGTTTTGAACGTGAGTTATAATCCATAACTCAAGAGTGAGTTATAGATTATAAGTCAAAACTGTCATGTGTTGTATAAATAAAATAATTCCTTCTAGCCCCATACAAAGTTATTAGCTTAAAACCCCATACAGATTCCTAACCTCATAGAGATTGTTCTGAAACCTTCCGATTGTAAGATTTAAAATGAAAGACGTTTAGTGCATGCAGAAGATGATAGTAAATAGTGTAGGGAGTAGGTATCGTTGAATTCACATAAAAGTTCATATTATTTTTAGTGCAATTAATACAATTATTAGGGATTTAGGTGAACTGCATCAATTATCTATTGCATACTATAATATTTACAATCACATATTTCCTGAACAATCTGTATGAAGTTGGAAATCTGTATGGTGTTATAAATCTGTATGGGGCTAGGAGAAATCATTTAATTCTTTTTAGTTCGTTTTAAAAACTTGGTATATTAATTTTTTTATCATTTGAAAACCATTTTGTACTTTTTAGTCTTGTGTGTGCATACATTTCAAACATCTTGATTAAATCATGACAGAAACATTCCAAATTTCGGTTTTTATCAGTTCCTCTTTACCTGTTCATATCTGGAACAGAAAATTATTATATCTACCTACCAATATTACATCAATTTGAGTAATTGTAATTTTTTTGGAAAATAGAATGAAGGAGCAAGCAAAATACATTTCATAAGTTTTTTTATTATTGAAATAAATTAATACCAGATCGTTCGTGTAACTCTAGGGATCTGGATACCAAGCTGTGTTAAAAATTTCAAGTCTCTAGCTCATCGGGGAGTTTTAAAAAAAGTTTGCAAAATTTGTACCGAACAGGCAAACATTCTTGTTATCATTATATTACTAACATATTGTAATGGCACTTATGCCGACCCTGGCATTGTTACACCAAAACCAGTTCATAAACAAAGCCATAAACGTCGCCGTGGACTATCACCAAAGTGACTCGTGCGTGCGAAGGTATGTACAAAATCGTGAAAAGGACAAATAACATCATCTACCGAATCCATAAGCCAACCCGAGGAAAACCTAGGGTCGTTCATTGCAATCGGTTGGCCTTTTCGCCGGGAATCACGACCAAGTTCGCACCCTCGGACCATCGGAGGAAGAGATGACGTTCCAGAAGTTCATGTCCTCGTACTCCAACGGACAGAAAGTTTCACATGGGGTAACTCGGGGGGAGTCAAGAGACCTTTTTAAGACACCTACTGACTACGCACTAGGCTGGGCAGAAGATCTTGGAATGTCCGGTGGGGGGCACCTGTGGTATTTTCGAAGAAATTCGTCAACTCCAGGAACAACTGGAACAGAACCTATAAGTTGGAGGGGTATTGCAGTTGAAAAAGGGCCAGAGAAACATTAGTCTGGTAAACAAGTAAAATAATTATCGGGGGTAATACCACGAGTGGTCGCAATACTATCGATAATTCTGTCAGAAATCAACGAGATCAAATTGCTTGGTAACACCACGAGTGGTGTTACCTGAAAGCAATTTGATCGAGTTGAAGATTTCTGATAGAATTATCGATTGTATTGTGAGCACGAGTCGTATTTATTGAGATAATTTCACGAACCAACCAAGTTATTATTTGAAATTTGATCGAGTAAACATAGTCATTTCTTCAATAGTTGCAACTAATGAATAATAAACATGAAGTCTGTCAACCTGACGTTTATGTCATATTAGATTACAAGATGTATCATTGCTGTTTATATTTGTGGTTGACTTGACGACGTGGCCTTTCCGGATCGGAAAGAAAGGAAGCGTGTACTTTCGCGACATCCCATTCTGATTGGTCCTCATATCGCAGGAGACGCGACTTTCATATAGTGAGTGAAATTGTCGGTGTAAACCGTCCTATGAAGATGTCTGGACGAGCCTCACCAGATCAAAAGATGATGCTGGACCAAAAGCTTATGGATCTTGCAATCCCAAAGCGTGAGATTCTTCATTATTACAGGACAGTTTTCTTTTGTGAAATGCAGTTTCAAAACTATATATGAATTCAGACCAGAAAATATTAAATTACTCATCTATATCATCATCATTACCAATCAATAAGTCATTATATGCATTATCGAAACTTCTTTTTTTTTTATCAAAATATAATTTATTTGTTTACGAAACGAGTGTTTCATTCTCTCTTGACTTATATTATTTGGATAATGATTTTCGAGTAGTTGCGCTGTGTGATCAGATATTTCTGGGTCAAAAATTTCGAAATTCAGATTCTCCCTATTTCACCAAAACTATTTATCAAATCATGTAGAAGGACATTTCCGCAGTCACCTGATGCCATTACGATATGCGATATGTTTTTCATCAATTCCCTGTCATCACCAACCGCCGCCCAATCCCACTTCTGCCCCCATTCGGCCCAACGAGGCCTCATTCTAGTTAATAATAATAATCAAATTGGAAACCCGCCGCCGCCGCTGCATTTCAACGTGTATGTATACAGAGCTCATGTCGCAGGTGATTGATCTACATGCACATAACACTGACAAATATGAGCGATGTTATCGGTCGGATGGTTATTTTTATCGGTCTCGTAGATCTATGTCAACTCCGTTCTTGTTTGCGACAAATCATTTTAATGAAATGACATGGCATCCTTCAGATATTCCACGAATATTAAGATTTCCCAGAAAAAGTTACGAAAACAATTCATTCAATGACATTTTCACAAAATGAATAAAAAAATAAAGTACTTGCTAAAGAAAAATCGTAAAAAGATAGGAAGAAATCCAATTTATTTTTTGAAATTATGTTCAGATGGTTACTTTATCTATTTCTATTTTATGACGACGTCAATTTTCTATCAGGTTAGGTTTCAGTGCAGCAGACAACTGTTTATAGAAGTACGGGGAGTTTTCAATAAAGGGATCCAAAGTTTCCAAGTTGAATTCTGTGAAATCCATTTTAATCAAGAATATTCGAATATTTTTATTTTTCTGCATACAATGTTCTCATGGCCATTTGAAACTATAAGCTTCGTACAGACCTGAACATCATGCCGAACGATAAACTGAACAACGAACCAAACGGGGAACAACACCAAGTCCGGATTTCCACCAAATCGGGCAGATTATTATCGGCCTGATTCGCATCGTGGCAACTTTTGTCGTCCCGACTTGAATTGTCTGTGCATGTGCACTGAACGCGATTATGATCTGCTTATGACCGTTTTGATGTTGTCAGAACAGTTGTGCTCAGAATGTCGTCGAGTGAAGAAGAATCTGTCATGATCGCGTACTACATAAGAAGAAAGAGACGTCGCCAAAGGTTCTGGGTGCACCCATATGTTATATCTAATGAAAAAACGATTTTTTATTAAACTTTTGACACCCTGTTAATTGAGAACGAAGCAAGTTAGGACATACGTTTATATGGACTTTTTTTCATAAAATGTGACAAGGAATCTCCACTGGAAATTAATGACATCATTTAAGTTACACCCTGTATATCACGCATTTCTACGAACTATTCACTTGCTTGTTTCTATTTTGTTATGGTCGTAATTTTAAACATACATATTTTCAACAAAAGGGAATTAAAAACTGGATACCTACCTGACAAGTTCAATTTTTTTTCCACTCCAGCACAGGCTTTTTCTACTACCTGGCGATTGGAATGATCATGTCGAGTGACATCCTACAAATCAATGTTTAATTTTTGGTCATCACCCATGGTCACATATTGTTGTTATTTTTAACGCCAAATTATAACCCGCAAATATACCAATAACCCATATTAATTATCATTTAACAATTAAATGTGTAATAACCTACCTTTCACAACGTCCGGTTGCTGACGACTGCCGATAAAGTTCGTGCATGCCGATTCGTTCCTTGCAACTTGAGTCGGACACGATTGAAATTGCGCCGGAGGACAATATCACATTAAAATACGTGTGCACGATTGTAATAGTTTGACCAAAGTTGGGCCGATTGTGGTTGACCCGACTAGGTGGAAATCATGCCTAATTTGGACGGGGCTACGAACGCGTTTGCAGTTTCGAATATTCTGGCCGTTCGGCGAACGGTTCGCGGCGTTTCAACCACTTGTCGGTTTTCTCTCCGACATCAAAGACAATGCTCGCGAATGCGTTCGCAGGTTTGGACGGGTCAAAACAAAACGGCGAACAGACCATTGCTGGTCCAGTGAATCTTTTAGTATGTCCCCTGTAATTTTTAGTGTTTGTCGTGTGTACACAGTTGCGTGGACACAAGAAATATTTCTGGAACTGATTAATGTTTGTCAAACATAGGAGTTGCTGTGGAAGACAAATCATCCACAGCATAATGAAAAATCAAGACGCTTGGGAGGAAATTTTCCACACTATGAGCATGGATACAGAGGAATGTACGGAAATGAAGTCATTATTATCATCGTGTCGGTAATTTTTGTAATGTCCACTCACAGCTTGAAACTTCAATTCACTTACTATATTGAAAGTTTATGCAATTTATTCTTAAAAATGTGTCACCATCTTGTTTCTCGCATTTTTTTCCCGCTTAGTCAACGAATAATGAATATATCGGAAAGTTTTTATCGGGGTATGCTGGTTTCATAGGAGCGTAAAGAATAGCTTGCTATTATGTTGAGAGAGCATTACAATTTTTCCTCGACTCGCTCGAGTAAGGGATATCGACGTGGCTGTTAATTCGTCGGGCGAGGTAATAGGGGAGGCGTCTCTCTTATTTATGTGGCATTATCATATCATTGCGTTCCTTGTTGCTCGCATAGATTTGTGTATACCCCGATGAAAACTTTCTGATACTGTATACGCTGCTGGTGTTACTTTTTCCCATCTTAAACGATGAACCACTGAAACAATTCTGTTGTTCGGCACGTTGAAATCGAATACGTTCATACGCCGTTCTGTTTGCCGTTCGGTTCATTATTCTGTTTATTGTTTGGCGTAATGTTCAGGTTTGTACGAAGCTTTATAACTTCCAACGAGCAATTCTTGTATATATTTTCCATTTCTGCAACGGCTTCAACGATTTGGATCAAATTTTGTATGTAGCTCAGGTTTTGCTTGTTAAGTTCATCTAAATATCTTATGAATTTTTTAAGTACTTGTATGGTAGCTTGTTAGTCTACTCTTCGTAAAATGGCGATATATGACACGCGATCGTCAGATATTTCCTGAAAGAACCCGATTTTATACAAAAAAATATTTCTTATCTGCTCACATGCTAATAACTGTCGTAATATAATATAGCGCTTCTCGTAAATTTTTGTGTAGGTACCTACTTATATTGTTGCTATTGCCAGCAACGTATTCTAAGTTGTCATTTCATATAAGTCGTAACAATTAAATGTCATATACCAATTGAACAATTAAAGCCGATTCTGGCAGTCACCATCAGCGGCCGGGTTATTCTTAAAAATTTCAATGACACATATTTATTGAGATCTCTCAGAAAATTGCTGTGGAAATCAAGATTCCCAGTTTTCGAAATTGAAGTATGTTGATGTACTTTATCGAATGCCTTTGAAAAATCGCTGTACACGACACTTTCTGAAGCGCCTTTTTCCATGGACTCGTATATATTAAACAATAAAGCATCTTCTTGTAAAATCTATGTTGTTTAATAGATATTTCACTATACGATTCAGCTTGTTAGTACCAGTTGATTCGAATATTTTTCCAGGTTGACTGACTATAGAGAAATAGAGCACCGTCAGCTGACGTCACAACATGGCGGACATGGGGGAACAATCAAAGCATTTGACATTTGATGAAATGAAAATTCGTTTTTTGTGGGTGTTAGTGGATAATTGCGATTTATATAAATCACTTTTCGCAGAAAATTGACCAGAAATATTCACGCAGCCTAATGGAAAATGTCAATGGGTTTGTTTTTGTTCAGTTTGGTTGTTTGTCTTCCAATGACATTGTTCCGCAACTGTCATATTACGTCATATTACAGTGCTCTATTGGCATAAAGTTGAAAATTCCTAACTTTAAACCGTTTTTAAAATCTGGTACAACCTTCCATTTCTCCAGATATTGAAATAAAAATTGGTATACTATCGGGTCCATTACCGTTTTTAGAATCTAATTCTTCAAGGCAGACTCTATTAATATGAAGGTGATGTTGAAGGAATTAGATGATTTTGTTGTTAGTTTCAGACAAAATTATGAGAGAAAGTGTTACGTATTTGCTCATCAAATAATGTTCAGTTTTTTCAATTTATTTTTGTAGTTTTCTTCGTTAGATTTTCTGAGCTACTTCCAAGGAAGTGAGAATAGCATATTGTGTAACATGGTTAGAATGAAAATTCGATTCGAGTGGGAAGTTCGAGGGGAAGTTCGAGGGGAAGTTCGAGGGGAACCACAAGCATAACGAATTTTCATTCTGAGTAAGTTTTAATTGATTTAAATGAAATAATTTATAAGAAATAACTAACAATGTGTTAACCAGACCTATTTATATATTACAAAGAAGATTCATAAGAAATATTGATATGTTGAATAACCTCAACAAAATTTCAAATCAAATTTGAATTCAGAGTTTACAAATGTGCGAGCCGAGAGTCGAGCGCGAGGAACCAAGAGCATAACTAATTTTCATACTAACCCAGTAACAGACCTTACTCTCTTTACTATATAATTTTTTTAATCAAATGAAATCATAAGAAATAGGTGTTAACCTGAACTATTTTTCTGTTACAAAAAAATATGCATGAAAAATAATAATATATAAAACACCCTCAACAATATTTTGATCAATAATATAAATAAAAAAAAAAAACATTTCGTTTGCTTCCTCTCGGGTTTGAACTCGCAACCTTGCGATCTTGCGATCTTAAGCCAGACGCTTCGTGCTCTACACTATGCTATACTAAATTGTGTGTGCTATAACTAAACTGTGTGTGCTATACTAAATAAGTGACAGATGCATGGTATATTAAAGACTCTTCCACGTGAACCACACCGCATCATAATTCTATACAATGAAAACTCAAATAAAAATCGTGCGTTACCTTCCAAGTAAGTTACCTTACATATTCTATTTTTGAATCACTAGATGCATAATTCTTCATCAATAGTTACATGAAAAGTTTAAAATCTCAATCTATGATCTTCGATGATAGTCGAGGCAAACGTTGCTGTTGCTACAGCAGTGTGAGAATATTTTTCCATCTCTAGAGAAAGAATGAAATGCATTTGAGTTGTATAGGGACATATGTGCTTTGTTGATTACAGGGTGTTTCTGAATTCAATACAAATATTTTGAGGGCGTATTTCTGTGGTGAAAATAAAACTTTTTTTCCATAAACAACCGTTTTATTTCTGAAATACAGGGTGTTGAAGTTTAACAAAAATGATAATGATACCTTGCATATACCAAAATTGGAAAAAAAGCCAAAGCGGTTTTAGAGATATTGAAATAGAACCGATCTTTTGTTGAATTTCAACATCCTGTATCTCAGAAATAGAGCGGTTGTTGACACATGTTCATGGGAAAAAAGTCTTATTTTGACCCCAGGAATACGGCCTTGAAATATTTGTATTGAATTTAGAAACCCCATGTATATTTCTTTAATTTCAAGAGAGAGAATGTTAGTATTTTGTTATGCAATTTGATTTCAGAATTGCCAAATTCTGCAATGATCGTGGAGAAAAGAATATACTGTTTCGTTCTTTCTAGACTGTGTATCTCGTCTACTGGACATCAATGCGATAATTTGAAATACTCGCAAATTATTTTATTTCAGCTTTCGTCTTCTCTTGTCTTCTTTTCGAGAGCTTATCGAGCGATTCTAGAAATCCCATCGGGTTTTCACGAACTTCTTTGTTTGCTTATTGTTTTTTCAATTACTACCCTGGTAACTCGATATTCCGGGAGAATGAGCGGCGTTTCCGATTAATTTGATCTTTGCTCTCTGGCCTACCAGAGATTTCTTTCGGAATATTTTGTGTGCTACATTGTTTTTAGTTTCACGAATATAAATTGACCTTAATGAATTTATTCATTTTGGAATCTATGGCTCATTTCTATGGCGTTCTACATTCACTAGCAAATAAATTCGCCGAATCCAAATTGAACTTCCCCTTTTGTCTTCTTGCGAATACGTTTTAATTATGAATATCATTTATGTATGGGTTGTATAAATTTGAGAAAACAATAAAGTCTTTCATTATTATTCGGGCCCTTTCTCAGACACTTTCGGAGGGTTCATCATCACCTCTGTGACCACTCCCCAAAGTATGGAGTAAGCAGCTATTGGGTCCGGTAATCGTGTACCTTGAGCAGACGCAATGAAATGAGGATGACAAGTTTTTGCATTCATCTGGCTGTTTTCTGCTGTCTCGCGACATGCCGGTATGAGACGTTATGATTCAAAGAGGTAGGATTAGGAGAGTTCTTCTATGTGAAACGAGATTTTTAAAAGGCGAAGACAGTGACCATACAGGCAGTTCTACTAGCCAGATACTCACTCGTTGATTATGTGAAATATATCATCGTTAACGAGAAGAACGGTTGAAGTATCTCGGGGCGACATCATACTGAAGACAATGGAGTGAGAGAGCAATCCATCGTAATAGTTTGCGAACGTATGCTACCGAGATGCTACCCGCCTGCAAAAAAATGATAGTGAAGCAGGGCTCTCAGTTAATTCGACAAAAATATTGATGATGCTGTTCACCGAACGAATGAAAAAGACGAGTTCACGTCACCCATCACGTTTGGCCAAGAGCTGTATTAGTCCAACAAATCAAATACCTGGGGGTGGTACTGGACTCGAAACTTCCGTTGACGCCGCATGTATTTTTTTATTTATTTATTTATTTATTTCAACGGTAACACCATTTTTTAGAAAATATAATACTTAGTAAGTTTATAATAATAATAGGAGCAATTAAAAAACTACACTATGAATAATTATAATTATGCCCTGATCTATCCCTCAACATTAACTCATAACACCCTGAGTTATAAATTTTACATAACATTTCACATAATTCTTCTAGTAACACTGCCTTTAAATTTACCTATACTACCACAAAATGGATCACAATTATTTTGCAGCTCATTATAATTTCTTTGCATCCTAGTGATAGGGTTATTGTAGCCATAGTTTGTAGAATAAAATGGAATGGCAAAAAGAGGAGGGTTACGTGTTCTTGCCGATGTATTGAACCTAATCATGCTTAGTAACAGTGGAGAAATAATAATTCCATTAACCAATTTATAAAGAAAACACATTTCTAAAATCTACCTTCGCTTTTCCAAAGTTAACAAATTAAGTTCGCATAAAATGATCTGGTAGTTTATATGAGCAGCAAAGGTGCCATTACGAAATGAATATGTTTTTAGAAACCTTTTCTGAATTCGTTCAATGCTGTCAATGTGTATTTGATAGTAAGGAGACCAAACAATGGAGCCATATTCAAGTGAAGGCCTGACTAAATGGCAATACAGTGATTTAAGTGTAGTAGGAGAGAATTGTCTACTATTCCTAACAACAAAGCCTAAATTCCTCGAAGCAGTATTCACCATTTTGTTTATATGACTTCTGAAAGATAGTTTGCCGTCAAAAATAATGCCCAAATCTTTAATCTCATTAACTCTCTTCAGTCCAGAATCATTAACTGAATATACATTTTCAATACAGTTATTACTCATAGTAAAACTTATAAACATTTTGAAATATTAAGTTCCAAGTTATTTAAAGTAGACCAGGCATTGAGACTATCCAAATCTGACTGAAGCAAAACAATATCAATGTGATGCTGTATTTCCTTATATATTTTTAGATCATCTGCATATAACATAAAGGCAGAATGTGATAAATATTTATCAATATCATTGATAAATAAATTAAAAAGTACAATGGGAGCCTTGAGGAACGCCAGACAATACTGGTATTGCATCAGATATAAAATTTTTAATACGTATGCATTGTTGACGACCAACCAAGAAACTTTTGAGCCATGCAACTAAACTGAGACTAATACCCATAGAACTGAGTGTTTCACATAATAAGGTATGACTTACCCTGTCAAACGCCTTTGAAAAATCTGTATATATACTATCAACTTGAGTCTTTTTTGCAAAGGCATTCAACAGGAAGTTTTGATATGACACCAGGTTACTGACGGTCGATCTACCTGAGCAAAATCCATGTTGTTCAGGAATGATAATATTTGAAGTTTGTACTGACAAATAGGCAGTCACCATTTTATCAAACATTTTGGGAATTGTTGATTGGATACAAATGCCTCTATAGTTTGAAATATCCTCCCGATTATCAGATTTAAAAACAGGTGTTATATAACTGTTCTTCCAGTATGTGGGAAAGCAGCCTTTCTGCAGTGACAGATTGAATATGTGTGTTAATGGTTTTGTTAGTGAGCAAACACATTTTTTCAGTAGAAAAGATGGAACACCATCAGGTCCTGAGGAGATTTTATCACGTAATTTAGTGATATCATTATAGATATCATAGCAACTGAAAGTAGGCATCAGGAAATTATTACATTGTTTTACAGTTTCAGAATTACAGAATTACAGTATTTAGAATTATTCAAAAGTTGGTAGAACTTCTTTGTCAACTGGGGAGAATTGTAGAAAGTACTTGGTAAACCCACACAGAGATTATGCGCTGGCTGTACACGGCAGTAGTAAGATCAAAGATTCCACATGACAAGTTAGTTGTTTAATGGCCAGGCGTACAGAGCAGCGCAAATGTCGAAAGCTTGGTGATTGTTTGGTAATAACGGGTGCAGTGTGGGAGATACTGCTAAAGCCTTGGTTTCCTCCAACAGTCGCAGTCGCTGACGACTGCGACCGGGTAGCCGCGACCATGTCGTCACGACCGTACCTGTTTTCCTCGGCCTCGCCTTTCGCCAGTCGCCATTCTGTTGCCTGGCTGTTTTATAAATAGCTGATTTTGTTTTCTTGCGAATCTTCAATCAGTCAGTATGAATATCTCTAAAAGTCGATTGTTCTAATGTCGCTTAACTATCAAGTGGAAGAGCAGAATATTCTCCTCTTATTAACATTACACCATTAGAAACAAAGGGCAAAAGTTAATGAGGTGTTTCTTCTGAGAGAGGTGGAGGGATTTCAAGCAATTCCAATTGGGAATCACTTGAAAAAAAATTCGAAGAATTCTTCAGAGTTTCAAGACATCAATTTAATTACATCCTGGAGCTCATCAAAGGTGACCTTCTGATGAGACCCTATAATCCAATAAAACTACAAACAATCATAAAACAACTGTCACAATAGGTGTTTTCACTATCAAATTCGTTGCGAAATGGACGTGCGTCTGCTCCCGGAGCGGTGAAGCGACCGGCGACCATACGAACGACGACCAGTAGTTAGAAGCAGCGACTCGGCAGCAGCTAGGAAAACAGGAACATTGAAATTCACTGGAGATGTCTTTACGACGTGGTCGCGGCTACCCGGTCGCAGTCGTCAGCGACTGCGACTGTTGGAGGAAACCAAGGCTTAAGGCTACCGCCGCTTTCAGTTTGAATCAAGATTGAGGCAATAGCAGCCCATTTGAGGATACGAATCTAGGTGAACAAAGAAGCGATTCCGCCCTCCTTGTTAGTTTGGAATGGATGAATAGAAGGTGAATCATTATTCAGAGCTAGGGTAAATGTAGCATTAGCAGCAAGTGATTCTGAGTCATGCTCTTTGCGGCTATCATTATGTACGATTGGGTATTGAGAAGAGGATCGATTGTAGCACCACGAAATTTGGTACGCTAGTTGTTGAAATCATGGTAAACACGAACAAAAATTGTTTACCGAAATTCCAGAGGTAAAACTTTTTTTTTTCGTATTAAAAAAAATAGATTTTTGCTGCAAACTGGGAAAGTATATGATTTGTCGAGAAAACAACTCAACAAGGTGAAAGGCAATTCAATTCTCCACAAAAATGTTTCCCAGTAATTTTTTATGAAATGCTTTCGTTTTCTCAGAAAACGTGAATGAACATCAAATTTAAGGTTTACGCTTAACCGCCGCCGGAAGTTCTGGCGGAGCCGAATATTTGATTGGTCATAACTCTGCTAAAAATGATCGGAGAAGAAAAAGGAAAAATTCATGTCGTTTCTAAAGACTAAATATAATATACGAGTATTTAAGTACCTAAAATCTGTGTTTCAGCGAGGGATCCTATTATCATGACCATTTTCACAGAATGGTCTGAGTAGAGCCTGCGGAATAAATCTCGATAGGTATGTTCGTTTCGCCAGGAGCCGAAAATTCTTTGACGGTCATAATCTCACTTTAAGCTTATTCGCTTGTTGTTGCATTGGTAGTTGCCCGAGGGTGAGGAACGACTATTTCCAATAAATTCGACACTTGTCATTCTCCACGATGAATTCAATATCCTCTGATCGTGTATACATTACGAGTACCGTAAGTAGTAATATATCATTCGTAGGCCCGCGTTATGTCTGTGTATGTAGGGTGATACCGTATATGCCGAACATGCTGACAACAAATTTGTTATGGTCTCAGGCTCCCAACGATACGCCCTTCATCTAGTATCAGGGACCCATCACGCGGCTACGGTAGACCAAGGTGTTGAAGTCCCCATCCTGGTAGATCATTATGAATCTCTCGACGTTCTTGGAGAAAACCTCCTGCATAGGCGGCAGCTTATTATTATTGGTATTATTGTTTTTATAATGTGATGAGGAAGTCAAGGAGTATTCTTGGTTGCATTATAAACTTATGAAAAATTCATAAAATATATGCATTGTATATTCATAATTTTAATGAACTAATCCGACGATAATCCAGCAATATATCTAAACTATTCTAGGGTGGACTCAAGAGGAGCTGCGATAACTTCTAAAGGAGCTTGCATCCTAAATCGCCCGTTCCACGGTTGTACTTTCCCAGACTTTTGAGTTTGGAGTGTTTACATAACAGAATGGCACTGGATGGAGCCTGTAAAGTTATCAGGGGTTCAGATTCCCTTTTCTGCTTGGTCTGTGACCATGAGAAAGCAGGGATCGGAGCATTTCTTTTTAAGGCAGCAGCCCGTACAGCCGATGAACTTGGTCTCGTTTTCGAACGGGTTAATCCGAGTTCAGCAAAAGGCTCACAGTAAGACTATAGTGCTTTTGCAGCTGCGTAATGATAGGCCAATGCTGCGCAAGGAGACCTAGGGATTCATAATGGCCTGCCAGGATGGTGTCTTCAACACCCTGGTCTACCGTAGTCGCGTGATGGGTATAGAGGTCCCGGACACTAGATGCAGAGCGTGTCGTAGGGCTCCAGAGACAATAGTGCATTTGCTGTAAGCGTGTCAAGCTAATGCGGTCCCAGCTCATATCCACAGGCATAACGCGGCTCTACGAGTGTTGTACTGTGATCTACGACACTAGTACGGTATAGACGAGACACCGGTGTTGCCTTATGCTCCGGGGGATATTGAGTCCGTTGTGGAGAATGAAAAGTGCCGAATCTATTCGAACTACTCATTTCCCGTCCTCAGGCAAATACAAGCAAATGAGCCTGACGTAGTTCTCCTCGATTATCAAAGTGGGACGATATTCGTCATAGAGTTTTCGGCTCCTGGAGAAACGAACATCGTCCGAAGAGAGGAGGAAACACGGACCAAATATCGAGAGTTCCTCTTTGAATTCCGCAGGCTCTACCTAAACCATTCTGTTAAAATGGTGGATCTGATCATTGTGGTCCTTGGTGGAATGATGGACACGCTGCTCTCCAATTTCAAAATCTTACCGGCTTGCAATGATGCGGCAGAAATCTTAGCCGGAAGAATTCAGAAGGCCGTCATCCTTGGTTCACTCCGTCTGCTCAGGGCACATGACTCTCTGACCTAGTAATCACTCACCCCACGGACGTGGGGTGACTATCTGGGTAAATGACATCAGCGCGTCCTCCGGATGTCTCGCGGCTCCGGAGACAGGGACCGATTGGGATAATCATAATGGATAAAAAAATAAATTAATACAGGTCTTTAATAATCACAAATAAACATGAAATTATCTTGAGGTTTTAAAGACAGGGCGAGTTTCCATTCATTCTAGATTCCTGGTAAGGGTCCAAAATGTCTGTTATTTCACCTAACCCAGTGTTCTTCTATCTAACCCAGTCGTGGCAAAAAATTAAGAATCAAAGGAAAATTGGGAGAATTCTGTCTATTGATTTTTTACAACTTTCAATTAGAAAAAAATATACATAAAATTATGGAAAATTGTCGAAGGTCAGGCGTTCATTGTACTATTTACCAAGTACACTGTATGAAAACCTCTGTTAACATTTAAGCAGAAAAAAATGAATGAGAAAATTACAATATCATATAAACACATTTTGATTTAATGTTCAGAAAAATCAAGTTATATATTCATCATATCTTATACCGTAATAATCCATTTCATAGCCACTCAATTCATCAAAACATGACAGTACTTCAGTTCATTTATGGGGTTTGTTTAGATCATTTTATAGACTGACAGATTTTAGGTGACAATTTTCTCGCGAAAATGATGGAAAATTTGAGCGGTCCCCGTATGGCTTTCAAATGGAAAATTAATTTTTCGAATTCGCACAAAAAACATATGTTTTTGGACGATTTTATCGTCGCTGCTATGTTCATCAACAGAATGTTAGGATAGATCGATAGGAACGAAAAGGCATAAGGGTTGCTTGTGGCCAAAGGGTTGACATGATCGGGGGAACTTGTGAAAAAAAAAAATGGTAATTTTTGATTAATTGAAAATATGAAAGTTTTCATCATGAAATGTTCATAAAAAAATTGGATAAGGTCTGCGAATGCCGAAGTGAGGTTAGGTCTTTTATGCAAATGAAAAGTGAATTTTGTATATGAATCAGCACTTTTATATCTTTCAGTTCTCTCAAAAGCATAAACAAGAAAATTGTTACCTCAAATCTGTCATAATCTACCGGTCTGTCACTAGCATACTCAAATAATATGTGTCTGCTTGTTTGATAGAAACTCTCAAAATCTTTTTTCTGAAGGCAGTTTCAACGGCTGCAATAAGGATTATGAATGGACTGCAGTTGTCTAATGAGAAAGTCAATTCTGACTGGCAAGGGAATACGGGATGGTTTTTATAAATAAGCGCTTTCGCCATTAACCAAAACCGATTACTTACCATAAATTTCCAGAAAACCTTTTTTATACCTTTCACTTGCTACAGCGATACTCTCCCAAACTACAGCCAACTGGAATTCAATAACGGCCTTATAAAGATCCCCCTAACTTTTCACATTAAATACTTAGGAATAATTATAGACAGCCACCTCAGATGGAACTACCACTCAGACTATGTATCAAAAAAACTAAAGAGCATGGCCAACAGATTTAAAGTTTACAGAGAAATATTTGACTTGAAATACATGACAATTCTATATAACTCATTAATCCAGACACACATAACATACGGTATAAAGGTCTGGGGAGGAATCGGAGACGTCTACTTGAAACCATTAGAGATATCACAAAAATGGATCTTGAAAATTATACACCTCAAAGATTATAGGTACCCAACTGAAACACTACTCATAGAAGCAAAAGCCCTAGATGCCCGTCAACTGTATTACCAATCTTTAATCCTCCACCATCATAAAAACAAACACAAACACGAGCACATACAGCACAAACATGAAACACGCTTCAAAGCCAAAACAACTTTTATTCCAAGAGTTAATACTAAAAAATGTCAAAGATCATTTACTTACCTTTGTCCAGTCTTATATGCTGATATACCTGATGACTTAAGGAGAATTCAATCGCTAGGCCTACTGAAAAAAAAAAAACTAAAAAATTGGCTGCATACTTACCCAAGAGGTGAAATACATCGAGCAATTGATAGGAAAAACTTGAAATGAGATTCACTATGTCTCTTGACCATATTAACTGTATTTAAACATGGATTATCACATAATTTTTTTACTCATTTTTATTTTTTCTAATATTTACGAATGTATAATTGTCACCATATCCTTCTGTTCACACTACACCTAACCACCCCATTGTAAAATATGTATATGTGTATATATGTATATATATATATATATATAAATGAGTGTATATATGTGTATATATAAAATGTAACATGCAAAATGTAAAATGTAAAATTTAAAATATAAAATGTGAAACATGAAATGTAATGTAAAATATAAAAATGTTACCTACGCCCATGCACAAGGGAAACCTTTTTTTGGGCGCTCTGTATTTATTTACCACCATTGCTACCACATTGTCTATTATATATTGTAATTTTTTATACGATAAATAAATTGATTGATTGATTGATTAATTCTTGGAGCCTTCACCAATGCGTTGTCGTAAAAATGGCGAATGCTCCAGGTTCACTTCTTATTACTATTAACAGCGAAAAAAGTTGATCATTTCGTATATTCGTATTCGTATTATTATTTTTTTGAATTCTCAGTGTTAATCGGTAATCAATATTTCAGACTCACTTTGATGAATGAAATATACATCGGCATGCACTCGAACTTTTCATTAAATATTGTGGAAATTGCTAATTCAATAAAAGTTGGTTATCCATAGTTTTGTCAGGCGCTGCCCGATTCGAATATTGTAGTTTATTTTTCCAACGACAGTGCGTAAACTTAGTTTTAACCAAATGTTTAGATTGTGTAAAGTGATACTTTTCAGAACAAGTGCGTAAAAAAATCGAGAATGCGTTAAATCATCAACTGCTCGTGATAGTTATTATCTTGACAAGTACGGAAGGAGTACCTTTTCTGCATGAGTTAGAATAAATATTTTTTTTACAAGTTCATTAAAAAATCTCATGTACGTTCTTGAAAAATTTTTCCGTGTGTGGGAATTTTTTTTCCGACGCAATGTGAACTAGTACACAAAATTTGGTAATTCCCTCTGGTAGAAAATAGATATTTACAATATAAGTATCGTGAAGATCCATATTACGCAAGGGATGGGGAATTTGTTGAACGAAGCCGTTTGACCGAGTTTGGTAACCCATCGATTATCGTAAAATGAATTTACCTTACAATTTTTAACTTACAACCAAAAACGTTAATTATTTACTGATAATTTATCATTGATCTTCCTGTAATAAATGATATAAGAATTATAAAACAAGCAACCGTTGCAAAGGTTGGAAGTATGCTTTGACGCGTTTAATTCAATTTAGTGAAATTCAATCGACCATGAAAGTTTAGATACAGATACAGAACTTGCGGTGAATTAAGCAATTCAAACCTCAGTACCTAATAACTCCTGGAATACAAAAATTAATACAATTAATACAATGAAAATAAGTTCTTGTTTCGTTCACGATTAAATTAACTGAAATTTAAAAGTATCTCACTAAAAAACTCATCAGTATCGTAATATTAGTAGTAGGTTCAAGATAAAACATTCAAATTAATGAAGCAGTTTCTACAATTTTTCAATAGAAGGACTTGCAGAAAACACTTTGTATGATACAGTTTCGTACAAAACCATACAAAAAAAAAACGTACTTTTATCATAAATAACAATTTACGGATAATGTAACTGTCAATGTCCACTCATTAAAATCTCAAAATACTGTTCCATAATTTTAGTGACATAATTAGTACCGAAATTAGTGTTGTGAACCTCTGACAGTTTTTAGCGATTATCTCTTTTCACAGATTTGGCTTTAGTTCGGCACAAAAATATGGTTTATTTCAACCTTCATTACATCACATTTTGTGATGTTATGTTTTGCAGAATTTACGTTTTTTTAGTATCATTTTAAAATTTTGTAATTATTATAATTTATTTTTATAGTGGTCATGGAAAAATTCATTACATTTATTAGAGCAAATTATTATCGCATACATTGTTACGTCGTAAACAAAGTCTCCGTCATGATAAGCCAGAAGTCTACCTTCGCAATAACATTTTGCTAGTTGTCTCAGGAAGCATTGCAGAGTATGTTCTTGTAGAAAAACTTTACCAGGTGTTGCGCAGAGCCTTATAAGCCATACTTGACGAAAGACCAATAATTTTTAATGGAAAATTGATCATATAATCGAATCCTCCCCAAAAAAAACTGTACAATAGGGGTGGGGTTAGGATAAATTGTACAACTGTCATTAAAAATTACGGTTTTAATTCATTGACATATAAACTAAAAACTGACGTTTTCACAAAATCACTTTCAATACTAGTGTTAAAGTAGTAGTTTACCTAACAAGTGCGGAAAGTGATACTTTTCCGCACGCGATTGCTAGCGGAGTTCGGCCAGAAATCGCGTGCGGAAAAGACACTTTACGCTCGTGTTAGGTACACTATTATTTCTACTAGCGGAAAAAACACCCAAAAGTTAACATAAAGAACATTTATTATTAAATATATATTAAACTATACAACCATACTTGGTAAGCTTTCTATTTTAACCTTCTGCGACGCAATATTTAAATGTCAGTATAATCCGCAAAAACTAAATAAATCTACTTTTCCGCACTAAAATGTTTTTTCCGCACTAAAGAGAGTGCGGAAAAGTGACTCTTTCAAAACTAAAATGAGTGCGGAAAAGTGGATTTTTCCGCACGCTAGTAGAAAAATACTTTTAACACTAGTGGTAAAAGTAAAATGACAGATGAGACGATGGATACTCAGTAATTTAGATCTCTCTAATATAACCACTTCAATCAGATATTATAATCAGAACACCTACTCAAGAGGAATCATTTATAAAAGTTCGCACATGTATTTGGCCGTTTTTGCAGTTGGTAATAATAATTCCTTTTAAACTTACAAACGAAGTAGTATTCAGTTCAACTGTAGAACAAATAATGACATTCATAAATAAAGTGCGTTGGGGTTCATTATAGTTGGAGCCTCTTTGTAATCCCAAGATCGTGTGTTCGAATCCCCATGGATCTTATATTTTTTTTGTTTTTTTCCTTACTAGCAGTAACTGTTCTACAAAAAAATTTGTATGATACATTTGTTAAAAGTGAATTTATTTTGCTCGTGAGGTGGCTCCACTCGCTAACGCTCGTTTCGTAATATTCCCCACTCATAAAATGAAATGCCACTTTTAACACTTGTATCATAAATCAATATTACATATAGGGTTTTTTGTAGAAGATTTTTCAATATTAATCAATGGTTTTCAGTCAGTAGTGTCGTCAGTGTGTGTGTGTCATGTGTTGTTTGGCTTTATGTTAAAGTTGACACAATAGTTAGAATGCTTTTCTTGGAACTTAAAGATGGCACTGGATACATACTTCATTATCTATCTTAGGAATTCCTAATAAATGAAGTATGTTTCAATTTTATTGTGAACTAGCCTTCGATGATAATTGGCAAGTACCTTGAAACCGGTACGTAGATTTTCCCTATTAAGATCGATAAATAAATTCAGCTATGTGTTTGAAAAGCATTGCAAAGCTGTTCTTGTAGAAAAGTCTGCCAAGTATCAAACAGGTATAATTCGACAGTCGTAGGGGGCAGTATTTGTTTTCTGTCGGACATTCGCCGGCGAGTCACCTATTGTACGTGTTTTTTTGCAAAAGATTGGATTATATAATCCATTTTTCCTTGTTGAATAAAGAAGTCTCCATCAACAATAGTAAATTGATAAATTTTCAAATTCGTCTCATTTTTAGTTTTTCAACTGTTGATCGATGCATAAATGTACATTTATGTCCATATGTTGCCATTATTGATCTTTTTCTGTAGCTATCACAAACGATTCAAACTGGCTAAATAAATACGTTAAGAAAACGTAACGTATGCTTTTGTTCATCTATGCTTGTCCCTGAATGACCATTAATGAAAATGTTTATCGAAAAGGTGGTAATTTTTATAACAGTCGAAATTATATATTAACTCAATAATTGTTCTACCTATTAGTGTAGCTATTAATGTAACGAGATTATTATGCGATTTATAATAATCGAGGGTGTTGCCAGGCGACGAGGCTCTCTGCGCCGAGTCGCCTGTGCAACCTTCGAGTTTTATTTGAATTGCATATTAATCAAGTAACATTCAAAGCTTTATCGTATCATTGGGATTGACAACGATGATGTGAAAATAAAATCAACAACTTTGGTTGTGTCACGTTATTCTCATTTGAGCGGGCTATTTGGTATTTATTAAAGTAACTAAGGTAGTATATTGTTACTATGTATGTATGTATTACGTGTTGTTATGATGTTAATAAGTTTTAATGAAGATTTAACTTAAAAGAAGCTTTATATTCAATGATACGATAAAATTAATAGTTTACAACTCTGTACGTCATACGTGGTCTCTGCTGTTTGTGAACATCGCGTTTGACCTTTGTTTGTTTTGTGTTTCAGACCGTTTCTGTGTCCATGCTGCTACGCTACTCGCATCACCAGATTTTCGTTTTCATCGGTGAGTGTTTTGATTGTATACCGGGAATAGACATGATTTCCACTATTTCGATGTAACATATTCACCTAATGAGGAAAATGAACGCTCTGTGTTTATTCACAAGTTTATCGACATTTTGTAGTTAGTTTTGTAGTATCGAACGACTGGGTTTTCTATTTGAAAACACTTTTTTCTACGACCACATGGAATATGCCCATTTTACGCGCTTTATCGATCAAGGAAGTAGGTCGATTATAAATACTTTTTTTGCACTTCCGGGACTAAAGTAACAGGGACTAAAATGTAACGTTCAGTCCCTAGGGAGATAAAGTTGCATTTCAAATCCCTAGGGACATAAAGTAAAAATCAAACATTACCGCAGCTACACTATTAATAACTAGGACAAAAATTAGGAAATATTCCATTATAAATCTTTATTGATTGAATTAAGATTGTATGTGATATTAACATTATTACAATTGATGAAACTGAATGGGCAATTATTTATATTTGATAAGTGAATATTAGAGGAAAGTGAAGATATGTCATGTTCTTGACGTATCGGTTAATGTCAACATTAACTGAAATGACACTGAATTGAAAAAGTTTGTTGACACCGTTGCTATGACGTTACCTACCGAGTAATCCAAGTACCATGTTTATATAACTTATCAAAATAATTAGTTGTATTATTATTGAAATTTATAACACTGGGAAGTGCAAAAAATAGCGTATATGCCGCAGGACTAAAGTGATATTTTATCCCTTACGTGATTATTGGCCCTCGGGCTCTACGAGCCCTCAGGCAATAAACATCACGTGCAGGATTAAAACATTCACTTTAGTCCCTTGCTATATAATATACTATTTCATTTCTACATCGCAATCTGTACTGTAATGATCATTTCAGTACAGGATATTTCATTTCCCACGACTTTCATGAACTACTAGACTGTCATTTTTATGATCATAAATAATATAAGATCGAATCAAGTTTGTTAACATTCTAATAATTTGACATTTCACATCAGTATTTACAAAATTCGTTTAAAAATATAAGGTTTCGAATATGAGTAGTAACAGTGAGGATGATTTGACATTGCCACCGCTAATTTCAATATAAAGATTGATGACAATCTAATTCTATATTTTCGAATAGTTGGCACGAAGTTTCTGTAGCAGTTAATTTCCTCATATTATTGTGTGACCTCGTAGCAGCGAGTGAAGAGTGACGGAACGTTCAGGTTTTGGATAGTGGTGGTGAGGATTCAAATCCCACATTTTTTGTCTTTTTTGAATTCGATTTGTGTTAGATTTTTATTATAATTTTCAATATTTGTATCTTCAGTTCTTTATTGATTTGAATATATTATGGAAATCATGACGGCAGGAAAGTCTATGATAAAAAGTGTGATTAAAAATATTACAGATTTGTTTATGATTCAGATGGTCGTAGAAAAAATATATTGTACCATTTGCATGAAATGACCCATTTCCCACTCGTAGGTATGCCATTTCATGCTCATTGTACAATATACTATATCATCGTCAGAATTTGACAATAATCGTTTTGGAGGCCTGGTTCCACTGTCTGCATAAATTATTTCCAAAACCAAATTTGATATATAATCCATAGCGACCTTGAAATAGGTATACACAATAACGGAAAATTGACTTATGATTGACAGCGCAGCAATTGATCCTGATTACCTCCACATAAAAATGAAAATGAAAATGAAAAACGGCATGTTTTCCATTCGAAAAATCCGAATAGTTTGATTCTGAACTTTACAATATTCAGAGTTCGGATTTGGTACAACCTATAAATAAACGTAACGAGACTCATAATTGGTATACAATATATATATGAAACCTTTACTTACTAAGTTGATTGGTTTTTGTGACTGTAAATAATATGAAAGGAATATGTTCAGCGGCAATTCAGCCATGAAAATGAAAAATTGAAAAACTGAAATAAAAATGTGGACCAGCCGGGGATCGAACCCGGGCCTCCCAATATCTAGTCGGGCACACTGACAGCTATGCTACCGCTATGTAACTTTTTTATTGATGGAATCATTTCAACGTAATTTTGACATATAATCCAGTAACGGCAGACAAACTCCAGCAAAAAGTGAAGAAAGAATTGTAGCACTCTGAAACTCGGCACATGACATCTCGACATCATGTCGTATTATTGAAAAAAAAATGTTTACCAAAAAATCAGGGGTGGAAGCTAAAAAATTTTTCAAAAAACGATTGCGATAGGTTGAGAAATAATTCAATTCTCCACAAGAATGATTTTCAGTAATACCCTATGAAATACGCTCGTTTTCTCAGAAAACGTGGTTTAACGCCGGCGTCACATTTTATGCTCGAGCTAACCCGCCACTGCAAGTTCAGGCAGGGCCAAAAATTAGATTTGTCATAACTTTGCTAAAAATTATAGTAGAAGGAAAAGAAAAAGTGCATATCGTTCCTGAAGACTTCTACTTCCTCATACAAATATAATGTGAGTATCTGAGTACCTAAAATGTGTTTTGTCTCATTTCACATAACCCTTCTACGATATTTACGGAGGATCCGAAAGTCATGGATATTTAAGTTGATATGAAATAATTATACTGAAGCAGAAATCAGTACCCTCTTTGGACCGTATGCAACGATTTAAGACTAATAAGACAAGTCTTACTTATACATGCCAAAGAAAAAACTGGGTTTTACTCCTGCCTCAGTTTACATCTCACCCATAAACCTGGCAATTTTTTCAATAAGCGCTCATACACATCCTACATAAAAAATTAAGTATGTGATTTCAAGCTTGAGGTTTGTGCTTCACAATAGTGTTATTAAACATATATGCAGGATATGAATAAGCGACTATTTTCAACATTTAGTGAAGATAATGCCTATTTTATGGGTAAGTTGAAAATGAGACAGGAGTAAAACAAAGTTGTGTTTTTGACATGTATAAGTGGGACCTCTCACACTACTTTAAAATTGCTGCATATAGTCCAAAGAGGGCATGGGTTGCTGCTTCAGTATAATAATTCCATATTTACTAAATTATTCATGATTTTCGGATCATCCGCAAACATCTCTGTGAAGTGGGACAAAACACATTTTAGGTACTCAAATACTGGCATATTATATTTGCATGAGAAAGTAGGAGTCTTCAGAAACGATATGAACGTTTCCTTTTCCTTCTCCGATCATTTCTAGCAAAGTTATGACCAATCAAATATTCGGCTCTGCCAGAGCTTTCAGCGACGGATAAGGGTGAACGTGAAATTTGATGTCGGCGTTCAATCACGTTTTCTGAGACAACGAGCGTATTTCATAAGAAATTACTAGGAATCATTTTTGTGGAGAATTGAATTGTCTTTCACCTTGTTGAGTTGTTTTTCCGATAAATCATATACTTTCCAAGATTACAGCAAAAATCTATTTATATATTTTTTAACGAAAAAAAAAAATGTGTTCTACCACTGGAATTTTGTTAAACAATTTTTTTTTCGTGTTTATCATGGTTCCAACTACTAGCATACCGAATTTGGTGGTACTACAATCGATTCTTGTCTCAAAACCCAATCTTACTGGATTAATACACCATTTGAAAATGTCGAGAATAAAGTGGAGTAGATAGTCAATTTTTTTCCTAAAAAAATCGCTAATGAGTTTTCAGATTGTTTACCTTGTACATGTACATGTACTTGTACATGAAATTTGGTATCCAGTGGAATTTTTTAAAGTTTACCCATTGAAAGAAAAATCATAATCGTTTGAATAATGTATGTATTATAAGGGTGTTTCTATTTTGTATTTTTTACCTTAATGTACACATCCTTAGGTACTGTGAAATACCTTACTGATGGTAAATACTGCCGAACTGTTGATGAATAACGAACCATATCACGAGAATTTCGAAATCCTGATCCATGTCGAATAAACCTGCCGATTGATCCGAAGTTTTTTGACGGAACCAAGGAAAAGTTGATATATAGTGCCGGAAGTAACATCCGGCTGTTCGAACATTTCCACGATTATTTTTGTTCCGTAGAGCCGACGTCCGGCGAACGATTAGTCATCATTGTTGAATTTCAGTCGAAATCTGGTCCACAGTTGGCATCGGGATCGACGAATGGCAGAAAATGCATGTTCACTAAAAATTGATGAAAGTGCTCGTCCAGTAACTAACCGGAAATTTCCATTATACGCGCTTCTGTGCATTTTTCAATAAAATCAAACAGAAGTTTCCATACAAAACGGATTACCATTGATGCATTCGACGATTTTTTCATCTCACTTCAAAAAAAGTTATGGAAGGTTAGGGGCTATTATTCGCCAAAGGTAATCAATAGATGTAGGTGTGCAATTGTTATTCACTGGTCATTACGAGCACAAAAATGGCCAAATTGCTCAAATTGAAGGACACCAATCACAAAACAAGAAAGAGAGAGTGTAAATTCATTCTATCATAAGTTATCCGCGGTTCCTCATTAACTTTCATAACAAGACAATTTTCAATTCAATCATTTACCAACAGCTAAGCGTATGCTCTAAGCTCTTGAGAATGCCAACTTTGTTGGCGGAACGCGCGTCGAGCGAAGTTTGACATAGCAGACATTTATAAATGAAGAGTAACTCTTACTGCCATTTACTGATGCCATCCTATATATATATATAATTTCGTAGTCGGGCAAGGAAATATGGGGCTATACGGTGTTCTAACTAGAATCTGGTGTTGGCACGGTAATAAAATAATCAGTGGCACGACATATCGTCACGCGACTCTTCGTAACGCCACAAATGGTAACGGACAATTCATCACGGCGAGAATTCGTAACGGCGGCACTTCGTAACATCGACACTTCGTAACTACGACTATTCGTAACGGTACAATTCGTAACGCAAAGATTGATAAATATAAAAAATAATTATCAGAAAATCACCAACAACACAGTACTTCTTTCAACTTTGGATCAATTCAATTTTGGAAGAAGATTGCGCTAATACTATGACTCCAGTTCCTTTATAAATTCTTGAAGGAAAAAACTTTCGACTGTTGAGTCATCATCAGTGCGTACTCGTCAGGTGAACAAGAAGCCATATAAATATATTATGTCCAAGGACCAAGTTTAATATTTTTTTCCACCTCAACATTTAATCAGATATGATGTAGTTTTTCAATTTTAAACAAGTTTCATTAACGATTTGCAGCAAGATTTTGCGAAATTCCGTCAAATATTTCAAAATAAATGTGAGTTTCTGATTGAAGCGAGGTAGCATCGAGATGATATCATCATACCACCCGTCTAGCATAGTATTTCTTATGTTGTACAGGGAGATGTGTAAAAAATGGAAAAAAGTTGAAAAATGAAATTGGTCATATATGTAGCTACGACATGATTTTTTGGGCTTATGACCTGCCAAAACCGCAATTCAAATTCAGTTCCTTCAGCGTATTTCCAAGAAGTTTTGAAAACGGAGGCAGATACAGCCTGCGATAGGCAAATTCAGTGTAGGGTACGTTACTGACAAAAATTAATTTCTTGAAGCAGTCTTGAAAGAAATAAATTTTTTTCATTTTCAGATTGTGGAAGGTCATAAACCCATAAAATCATGTCAAGAATTGGATTTCCTCCACAAAATCAAACTTTCAATCAATATGTAGCTATGATTTGACTTTTTTGATCAACATTTGATTCGGACCAATATTTCCCCTTTACTTTTAATTCTTCCTTGAGAAATAAAGTGATAGTATCATATATTTTCTTGCGGCTGTTGTTATCCTATATGATTTCAATAAATACATAAATGGCGATTGGTTGTACTTTCGCAGTTTTTCCGGATGGACAAACTCTTCATGTTTTAAAAGGGGCTAGTTATTTTTTGCGAAGAACTGGTTTTACTGTGAGGGCATTTCAATGTCCGTCCTGGTACTAACTAGGAAAATATCTGTTTTTTGTCAAATTTTTGTCACACATCTTGTCGGATTTTTGCATATAGGGGTATATTGGATAGGTATATTGAGTATTGTAGCAAGTATACGAATCATCATTCCACCTACGGTTGATATTAGGATAACTTTCATTCCTTCGGAATGTAAAATGAAAGAAAATTATCGAAAATTTTGTCACTGAACGTAATTGATTTTCTGCTTCAGTTATGTAGCGCAAACGTTAAAAATCGTTTGTACCGCTCCGTAAGGTAAAATTTATAAAGTCATTTGTGTGAAATTTTCTATCATAAAGCTGCCGTGTAATCCCCTTTTAGGTTATTAAGCTCTTCTTGTATGGCGATGTTGATACTTGAAACTTTTTCTTTTCATCAATCCTGCCTTCAGTTTGTGCACAACTTAAAAGTTTTATCATTACGGGAAGTATCTTTTGAACGCGATTACTTATTGGGAATCGTGTTTCATGGAGTCGAACAGCGCGAAAGTGTTCCAAGATTACGCGGATGATTTTGATAAAAATTCTACAGCGTCAAAAATGTCAACAATAATTAACCAACTTTCTGATCGACCGGCATGAATTCACTGGTCTACACAAATATTTGTCATCAATATACGACCGAATCGGTTGAATGAAAATAATTTTTTTTCCTTCAAATATTTCTCTGTCATCTGGCCAAAAATGATTTGTTTTCATTTTTTAGAAGAACTTATATTCAACAGTAAAAACACAAGAGTTTTTTTATCGGATAAATTTCTTCCTTCAACGAAATAATTTTGCCTTTTAGTAATTTCACGAGAAAAACTGACATGAAAAAATTGCCGCTGGTCGAGCAATTTTTCGAATAAAATTACTGATGGGAAAATTTTGAGTTGAAAGAAATATAAAAGAAAAGTTCGAGTGTTTTTTGGCAAGATAAATCAACGAGAATAAATAAAAATACACCACAATAATAATCATCTTTATCGAAACAGTTATTTGAAGGAGCAGCTATTAACAACACAATTTTAATAATGCTTTTTGTAATGTGTTCAGATGAAACATTCCCAAAACGATTCATATTGTGTAAAAAATATCGGCCGCTTACTAGATAAAGTATGGTTTTTAGGAACAGGCATTTTTATACTTTTTTTATCGCTGTCAAAATTACTCAAACCAAAGACTAATGTGGAACTCTCACGTCCAAAAAATCGCGCATAAAGCCACCATTGCACTCGGAATGTGTGGCAGAATGTGCGGAAAAAACTGGGGGCTCAACCCTAAAATGACCCTATCGGTCGGTCGGTGGTGTGGTGGACAAAAGCACAGCAGACGGAGATCATTAGGCTATTAAATGGCATCCAGAGGCAGGCATGCCTGAGGGTGACAGGAGCCATGAGAACAACTCCGACGGCTGCTATGGAGGTCATACTGGACCTGCCACCACTACACATATACGTCCAAGGAGAAGCAAGGTCCGTGACACACAGACTAATGCAGGGTCAAGCTCCAATAAGCCAGAAGCACGGAGCTGACTACCGGAGGCTACATGAGGAACTGAGGGCAAACTCAGTAATGGGAATGCCAACGGACGCGATGGTTCCCAAACACAGCTTCAAAAAGAACTTCAAAATACTGATACCAGACAGAAAGGACTGGGAGAATGGACCACCCGTGAATGCAAGATCGGTCTGGTATACAGACGGGTCAAAGACAGATAACGGAGTCGGCGCTGGAGTTTACGGGGCAAAGCCAAGGATTAACATCCAGCTTAGCCTTGGAAAATACGCCACAGTGTTTCAGGCAGAGGTGACGGCTATACAACACTGTGTCGGAAAAATACTGAGACGAGAGATAAGGAACAAAACAGTGGCCACCTACTCCGACAGTCAAGCTGCGCTCAAGGCAATCGGTTCCCACCAAGTCAAATCAAGACTGGTCTGGGACTGTTTGTGTGATCTGACCGAGCTGGGTAGTCAAAACAATGTGACCATAATTTGGGTGCCAGGCCACGAGGGACACCTGGGCAATGAGCGGGCCGACACACTAGCCAGAGAAGGCTCTTCGGCAGCGCTCATTGGGCGGAACCCTTCTGCGGCGTAGCAAAATCCACCACAAAAGCCCACACCAAACAGTGGGTACAAAACAAATCTCAAGAGTGGTAGGAAACCCGACCAGGATTGAGACAGGCCAAGGAGTTCATCAAAAGACGCTCGCCAAAATTCACGACGGAACTCCTCAGCTATAAAAGGAGGATCGTCAGACAAGTAGTAGGTCTGCTGACAGGCCATTGTAGGCTCAACAGACATATAAATATTATAGGTCTGGCGGAAGAAGCAATTTGCAGGTTCTGCCAGGAAAAAGAGGAAATCGCATTACATGTAATGTGCCAGTGCGAAGGACTAGCAAGGGTGCGGTTTCTACAACTTGGAGATGAAAAACCAAGAGCGGAAAGCTATCTCGAGAGGCCATTTTCAAATCTGCTCAGTATGATGAAATGGACGAAACTAGATGATGTGCTATAAGCAATCGGAGCCTCCACAATAGATCTCAAAAGGTCGCAGCCAAGGGGCCAGCTCCCTTGTAACATCTAACATCTAATGCTTTTGAAAGGGAAATTTAGGCTATTCATGAAAAAACATTTAAATTCTTTCAAATGCTTGGAAATGAGTAATGCAGTAGTACATTTCAATTTTTTTTAAATATCAAATAAGTAATCTTCTATAATATGTTCTTATCAATTATTTTCAAAAAATGCAAAGTGGCAACATTGCTCTTGAATCCAGGATAAACACATAAGCTTTGTTGCCAAGATGTCTATTTTATCTTATTTTGCCTTCACAAACTCTGCTCTAAAAGAACTTATTTGAAGATGTTCCAGAATGGTTTGGAAGTTAAAATTTTGGAAAAATGTTTATTTTTATAGACCTTAAAGTGTGCAAAATCTTATGGCCGGGAGCAGTTGGCCCAGAAAAGCATACCCTGCTTTGGACCAAAACAATTGTTTTGTATATGTAGAAAAGCACCGTCCATGGAATTAAAAACTTTTTCATCCAGAATCAGTGTTTTTCCTTCATCAAACGTGGGACTGAAATCCTAAGGTTTTAGTATGGCTTCCACTAAGAAATTGCCAAAATAACTTATTTTTTCGGAACATAATACAACTTCACATGAATAAACTTCATTCAGTAATGATGGTGTCGAATGAGCTGTCCCTGTACGCGAACACACTGTTGTTTTGATCACAAATTTACACCAGCTTTTCGTGTTACACGAATGCCTTTTGAACTATCGATTAACGAAAATATGTCGGAATAATGTCTCAGTGAACACCTAAATAAACAAGTGAACAATTGACTGTGCTTGGAGCAACTGATTTGAGCCACTAGCAATGCAGATTGGGCTAAAATTTCAGAGGTGGGTATCGACATAATAAACTAGTACAACATTTAATTTTCGTTAATTGGTCATTGTCATCCTGCAGATAACATTATAATGAAGAAAACGTTTATCAAATTTCGACTTTTCAAAATGATATAACTCAAGATAAATACAGTTCCATATCATCTACATTCAAAACAAGTCAGACACTACAGAATCTTTTGGGCAACCCAATTGACAAAGTCGAGAATTCAAAAAAGTCCAAAATTTATTAAATCAAATGTTAGGACTGTGCAAAATATTATAGACAGGCGAAATAAATAAAAGTAAGATATGGGAACACTTAACACATCTGGAATACGGAAGACAGAAATCAGCAGTCGCTCATCACGTTTTGTAAAAAAAACATTTCATGGAAAATTTCACACCTCACTCTTTCAGCCAATCAAAACATTGGTTTTTATTTAGTTGCCATGGCAACCCAAAAAATTTCCGGAAATTTTTATCCTCCTGGGTACCCTAGGCGAAATTAGTAGGTAGAATTTTTTTGTCAAATATTTGACATGTGACAGTTGATATTTTGCTTTTATGTACAAATGGAATGTTATTTTTCATGTGAAAGGAGATAATATTTCATAATTATATATTCACTAAATATTTCGAATGTGTCTGAAAATATTTTGAGAACTTGCATTTCAACGATGAATAGATCCATCGGTAAAAAATGTATATCAATCAAATCTATCTATGCTTGACTTGATGAACATAATATTTGAAACAATTTTATTCAACTTATCTTTTCGTGAATACTTGGCTGAAATTTGCAACAATTCCTTTCCACATCACTTCCCAATAGACAATCCGCATGGACCAGTCAAAACTATTTTAGTTCTGAGTGATGTGCAATGTAATTTTAGGTTGAAAATGTCGCAAAATGAATTTTCCTTTCTCACATACAAACACCGCCACTAATACCAACGCATAACTGTCATTATATCAACAAAAACCATTCATGGTCCACTGATGTTACAACTTGTTTTCTCTCAGAATAATCTACTAGTCAGTTGAATTAACCATTAATTTAATATATTTTGGTGTGAAATTTTCTTACCGAATCCCCCGCGTGCTTGAATTAATTGCTGGGGAGATTATACCTAAGTGATAATTAATATTAGTTGAGCTAGTTTTCAATAACAGACAATTAGATTCCTATGAAAGCCTAGAAATAAAAAAACATATACTTCTGAAATTTCGAATTGATTGTTCAGGAATAGACTTCAAGACCTTGGTCCAGATACAATGTTTGCCACTGAGTCGGAGTGGTTGGGAATCTACTCTAACGTAAAATTAAGGTTCCGAATTTCCCTGGTTCGCACAAGCTCTTTGATAGTATGGATCACAAGTGCGTTTTGGACGACTATTTTTCTGGAGGTACCGGAAGTTATAAGCGAGGTGTCATTCGATTCGTAATAGCTTACAGAAAATGATATCAAAATAGTATATTGTACAATGAGCATGAAATGGCATACATTTCCCACGACTAGGTATATGAAATAGTACGAGCGTAGCGAGTACTACAATAGTTCATACCTATACGATAATCCAGTACCGACAGACAAACTCGAGAAAAATGTGAAGAATGAATTGTAGCACTCTGAAACTCAGCACATGACATCTCGACATCATGTATTATCAGAAAAAAAAATTATTTATCAAAGAATCAGGGGTGGAACCTAAAAAAATTTTCATTTGAAAAAAAAAATATATATTTTTTTGTTGTTATTTCAGAAATTATAAGATTTATCAAAAAACGATTTCGATAGGTTGAGAGAATTCTCCACAAGAATGATTTTCAGTAATACCTTAGGAAATACGCTCGTTTTCTAAGAAAATGTGGTTTAACGCCGACGTCACATTTCATGCTCGCCGCCACTGCAAGTTCAGGCAGGACCGAAAATTAGATTTGTCATAACTTTTCTGAAAATTATAGTAGAAGGAAAAGAAAAAGTGCACATCGTTCCTGAAGACTTCTACTTCTTCATGCAAATATAACATTTGAGTATCTGAGTTCCTAAAATGTGTTTTATCCCACTTCACATAACCCTTCTACGATATTTACGGAGGATCCGAATGTCATGGATATTTTAGTTGATTTGAAATAATTATACTGGAGCAGGAATCAGTACCCTCTTTGGATCATATGCAACGATTTGAAGCTACTGAGACAAGTCTCACTTATACACGCCAAAGAAAAAACTGGGTTTTACTCCTGCCTCAGTTTTCAACTCACCCATAATCCCGGCAATTTCTTCAGTAAATGTTGAAAATGATCTCTCATACACATCCTACATAAAAAATTAAGTATGTGATTTCAAGCTTGAGGTTTGCACTTCACAAAAGTGTTATTAAACATATATGCAGGATATAAATAAGCGATTATTTTCGACATTTACTAAAGAGAATGCCGATTTTATGGGTAAGTTGAAAATGAGGCAGGAGTAAAACAAAGTATTTTTTTTGCATGTATGAGTGGGAACTGTCACATTACTTTAAAATTGTTGCATATAGTCCAAAGAGGGTATGCGTTGCTGCTTCAGTATAATAATTCCATATTTACTAAATTATTCATGATTTTCGGATAATCCGCAAACATCTCCGTGAAGTGCAACAAAACACGTTTTAGGTACTCAAATACTCGCATATTATATTTGTACGAGAAGGTAGGAGTCTTCAGAAATGATATGAACTTTTCCTTTTCCTTCTCCGATCATTTTTAGCAGAGTTGTGACCAATCAAATATTCGGCTCGGCCAGAACTTTCAGCGGCGGGTAAGGGTAAACCTGAAATTTGATGTCGGCGTTCAATCACATTTTCCGAGAAAACGAGCGCATTTCATAAGAAATTACTAGGAATAATTTTTAGGGAAAATTGAATTGTTTTTCACCCTGTTGAGTTGTTTTTTCGATAGATCATATACTTTCCAAGATTACAGCAAATATCTATTCATATATTTCTCAACGAAAAAAAAAAAAAAAAAATTCCACCCTTTGAATTTTGGTAACCAATTTTTTTCGTGTTTATCATGGTTCCAACTACTAGCATACCAAGTTTGGTGGTGCTACAATCGATTCTTGTCTCAAAACCCAATCGTCCTGGATTACGAGTGGCAAATGGGTCATTTCATGCAAATTGTACACTATACTTTTTCCGTCATGATTCCCATAATTCATACAACTTAAAAAAGGAATTGAAGATACAATATGTGACAAATAAAGTAATTTTTATTTCAATTATTATTTTTCGATCTAGAATGCCATGAATCGGGTGAATCGCTTCATTCTTGATCTAGTAACATAGGAAAAATACGACTTTGGGGCTTTTGACTTCACAGTCGTTTTAATAATTATTTAAAAGTCGCAAATAGGAATTTTTCCAGTTAACTTGATATTTTGAAATGAAAAGGGGGTGACTCGTCGGCTTTTTATTTCAGTTATGCGTGACAAACAATTGAAGCTGTTGCTAGGACTACCTGAATAAATATGCCAATGAATACGCTGTCACTTTAAAAAATTTATTTGTTGCGTGGTCCATAATTTGATATGGAAAATAATACTAGATTTACAGAGGAACAAAAAATAATGATATACAGATAATATAGTTATTGTTCATTATCACATGATGTTAGCATATCCATTCAATTCAACACGTGCCTAATTAGTAGATAAGGCAATATTGTGAAATTAATTTAAGACAAACAAGAATCTCTTGTTGATTATCACTTGGTGATTGAAACACGTGTCGAGGTGTTAAAAATAGCGGTTTGGTGTTGGGATAAAACTCCAGTATATTCATTACTTCACCAAAGGTTCCAAAAAGTGCAGTGCAAAAAAAATTACGGCAAAACCCAGAAACCAACCAAAACAACTCCAAGTTCAATATTTGACACTTGAGCAGCTATCCCAACATACTTTTTCCAACAAACAAAATTAGTCGAATCCAGTTATCGAAACCTCCACCTACAGAAAACAACAGCAATTGAAGCAAAACCAACGACCGAAGGTCACCCTAACTCCGATCGTGACTAAATGTATTCCAAAATAAAACAATCAGTTTGCCTATCGGAGCGCACGGACAAAAGTCTATCACAGCTATGGTCAAAAGAAATATACCTGTGAGGATCGAATTGTTCGCTGGGATATTTGGGGACGATCGGTGCAGTAATAACTGAAATTTGTCAACGAAAAATTTGACACGTCACAAACTTTTACAGATATACAAAATAGGAAAAAAGATAATCGGGTCAATTCTGTTTCTCATCAGCAAGATTGTTACCATAGCAAGACAAATTTCACAGCAACATATATCTCTATTTTGTAGAAGGCTTGTTACCTACATTACTTTATTAGCAGGAGATGATGTGGCAGCAACATCTCCTACCGATATTTTTTCAAGCCTACAAAATTGAGATATATTTTGCTGTGAAAATTGTCTTGCTATGGTAACAATCTTGCTGATGAGAAACAGAATTGACCTGAATGAAAAGGAAATTTCCTTGAAATATTAATTATATATGAATATGAAAGAATGTAGGTACTCTTCGAATATATGAAAAAATAATAGACCATTAAAGAAAAAAGTGAAATATTCCAGCTTGAAACCAAAGAATATTCTTATCCATCCTAGTAGTTTTCAGAATTGAGTAGCTCTTAGAGAATTATGGATAATTTTCTCGTTCATAGACCCTAATAAATGAAAATGTCTTAATGCTAAACCTCTTATTCAGATGATTTTTGCTCGAGCAGTCATTCCGAATCCAAAACGATTATGTTGTAACGTAAAATATCAAGAATGAAAAATAAAGACGTTGTGTCGCTCTACATTGATGGTAAACACATATACTGGGTCAAGTTATGAAAAAGGGTAATTCGAACTATTTTGTGATTTTATCAATATTATTATTTTTTTGAACCACGCTTATATTTAAATGCACTAAAAAGGGTAAAATCATTTTTTTCATGATTATCCAGAAATGATCATCATTGCGAAATGTATTTTCCTGGCGCTCCACGCTCTTACTCATACCCTTCATTTTTTGGATAATCATGAAAAAAATATATATTTTTCAATTTTTAGTGCATTTAAATGAGAGGTATAATCACAAAACCTGCCATGTCCTTTCTAATAGATTTCCAGTAAATCAGTATACACTGATTAAAAGGTTATTTTGCATCAATGCATAATTGCATTGATTCAAGTCGATTGTATTCTTGAATAGGTCCAACCAAATTCCAACCAAATATTAGTTTAATTTTTTGATGGAATCCTCTTGACCACTTGAAAGGAAACTGTTTTGAGACATTTGAACACTTTCTTCACTGAATAATAAGAGTTGTTTGGTGCAAGAATATTTCAACTTTGATAATGAACACCATAGTGAATACTTTCTTTGTTCGATGGTGTGAGTTGGTTGGGGCAAGAATATTTCAACTTCAATAACGAACAATATTCTTCTTCATAATGCAATACATTTTTGATTCAAGATTATCTGCATTTGGAGGCTCAGTACAAATGTGCACTTGGTTATAAAAATATGCCATGGAAGCCATGTTCATATGGTACAGTTCAACAAACAGAGAACAACTGCGAACAATTGAGGTATAATGGTTATATATGAGAATAGTTTTGTAATATTTTAATTTCAGAAACTATATAATCAACGTAGGTACCTATTCGGTGACGCATACAAATGCGATCGAATATAGAAACGACAGCGTCATTCGCCATTATCACACACCTGTTGAAAACCAAAATATCTTCAACCTACCTCCACAACTGGTCCATAAATGACCTAAATTCAAATGGTGCAGAAATAATTGGACCTCCATATTGCACTTCTGTAGCAGCATTTGCACATAACGACTGTGACAAATACAAAACTAACAACTAAAATTATGATTCAAACACAACCCCCAAACCAAACGCGGGTAACAGCAAACAGGATAGAGGTCCCATTCGGCAGTCGCAGTGCGCGCTTTCGCGTAGGTTCGCGCCGTTCCGGTAGCGTGCACCCGCTAAAGTTAAGATCATTGGTTGACTGTGCCACGTGCTGCTTCCTCCTGACCTCGCCAAGAAATTATGTTCTTGAGTCAAAAGGAGCATTTTTCACAAGTAGGAGTTCTCTAGGGTAAAGAGTTGGAATGTATTAATGCAAACAAATTCATTTCAAGATAATTTATGTAAAGAAGCAAATAGTTCAATAAGTTTGAAATAAGAGTATATTCATCAATTAGAAATAATTATTCTTTTCAGAAGATGATTCTGTTCAAGAGGATATATATTTGATTGAAGACATCCTTTTTATCAGTGTAATCTTACCGAAATGACCCTTCGTAAAGTCTGAATATAAAGCATGCCCAAAATAATGAAAGCCGTCCCGGATCGAGGATTATTTTTCGCTGTGCGTTCCTTTCGATATTTTCGACCGAAGTTAATAACGCCGGTGGTTCTCCTGATGCCGTAGAGGAGAGAGAAATCTCCCGGGGGCGGCGGGAAGTCCGCCGCCGGCCTTTGCCTACGACCCACCACCGCAGACCGGCAAACAACTGCTCATGTTGACCGACCGAACTGTTGCGGTTGCGGCTTTACATAAGGAAAATCCTGCTCTGCCGGTCGATCTATCCGCCTATCACTCATATATTCCGGGAATATCGGCTTTTGTCTTTGCTGGCAGCGACATCGGTGTAAACTTTGGATTTTGAAATATTCTTTCTTGAAAGATACCCTTGCATTAAATCAAACGAATTTCGCGATGTTCAGCAAACTTCATACGAAAATCAAGATCACGGAACCTTCCGAGGTAATGAGTTCTAACTGAAGGATAAATCCTGATATAACGTGGCTTCAATCAATATAAATAATGACTTCATTATTCAATTCATCACTCGGAACATAAGAATTATTAATGAAAGTATAATATGAATATTATTTTTTCCGTATACATTATGAATTCATTAGTAAATTAATAATTATGTTATATACAGGTGTCTACGTCATCCTTTGGAAGTCTAATAGTCCAGTAATTACTGACTAGAATACGATAACATGCCATGACTTTTGTTGGTCCGCCATGTTCAAAATATAATTGATACCTAACTTTTCCAAATAATTAGCAAATTCTAGCCATTGTTTTCCAGTTTTCACGGATTTGGTGAAAATAAAGATGATTATGGTGTTGATTAGAGATGCCACGCATATTCGGTCTTCGGCCACTTTGTTTAATATTCGGTATTCGGCCGAATAATTCGCAATATTCGGCCGAATACCATACCGTCATTTTCAATCTTTCTCAATCATGAAAAAAAGTCACTCGTATTACTCAAATATGAATTTATTTTACGAGAAAAACATTACAATTAATATAGGAAAGAGGAACACAATAAGTAGGTAATCAATGAAAAATCCGACACCGAAGTGAATAAACCGGACTGGTACGAGTTAACTACCACGGAACCCAAAGAAGAAAATTACCGAACGTAACTAGTTTAAACTTTTTTTCTTCAGAATTAAATAACAAAACTGAAATTCATTTTTAATGCTCGAAAAAGCAAAAATTCCTGTAGATCGAAAACTGCACATAGGATCGATCTGTAAACTTCATAGGCCATATTATGTTTTGAAGGGTCAAATGACCCAGCATGAACTATGCAGCTATATGAAAAAATAACTTCAGGCACTATGCCGTCAATTCTGGGCGGTACAAGTGACTATAATAATAATAATTTTCTATCGAAAGATGTGCTTTTCATACAAAATATTATTTTACAGCATTCCTCACGTTGGTTGGTAGATAATGAAATAATTATCTCCTAGAACCTACTGCCGTACAAAAATAATGGGACTGAAAGCCAGGAATTTTTTTCAGAATTTTCGGAAATTGAAATATTTTCCTGGCTTCCGGCCCCATTATTTTTTTCTAGGTGATAATTATTTTATAATTGACCAACCAACGTGAGGAATGCCGTACAGGAATATTTCGTCTGAAAACCATATCTTCCGATGGTCATTTAATGATGGAATTAAAAAAAAAATCACTGACTCATTAGTTTTGATCAATATTTTAATTCCATCGCGATAAATATAAGACGAGTTTTTAAATTCATTGATGGATAATGCGCATTCGTGCTGTCATTGTCATTTTTCATTAGTTAACGAAGGATGCAATGCTCATCGATGAATTTAAAAACTTGCTCATAGTATTACCAACATCACTAAATTGTCCACTGATATTGGTTGTTCTTGTTCCTCAGCCTCAGTCACTTGCACCTCACAGAATTAACGGTATAGTACCTGAATTTTCATATGTCCGCATCGTTCTGAATATATTTCATACTTTCATCAATATCAACCGAAAGTACATTTTATATAAAAACTGTGTGGGGTCCTTTCTTAGGCAAAAGAGTTTATACTGATGTATAATACAACGCCTCATGAGACAACTAGAAATCCATTATCGAAGATAATGTTCAGCCACAGGGTATGTTCGAGATGCGACAGAGGGACAAAGAGAGAGAGACTACGATCTAAAGATCCACAAACCTTGCCTATGGCCAAATTGGGTTGAACGCACTGCTGCCAGAGCACGATGTCGATGACAGTCGCTGCGCTGCGCTCTTCCACCCGCATCTTGCTATTTCCACACTCAACGTGGCAACGCTGTGAATCAACTCTTTGTTTATATTTTGTCAGCAAGCATGCTTTTAATTTCAGCCCAAAGCCAACATATTTACTTGTGGTTTTATACTAATCAAATGTTATTGACTGTGATATAAGAAAAGACTGGATTACATTATGTGTTGTTAACGTTACAAATCGAAGGTGTGGCTGGAATTCTGAATTAACAGATTTTAATTTCCGTCTCATCGCTCTCCAAGAAATTTGAATTTAAAATTGAAATTGGAATTGAATTCAATTTTAAATTAAGATTTCTTTAATTAGAGTATTTACTCAACTCTACTCTACTCTACTTGAAATTGGAATTGAATTCAATTTTAAATTCAAATTTCTTTAATTAGAGTATTTACTTTCAGGTAAGCACTGAAGATGACGCAAGTCGAAAGCGCTTTGCAATAAATAATAAATTTATACTTATATACAAATTCTTCGCTTCATTCATTACTAACAAGTGTATTCAGTTTCCCGCATTCATTTATTATTATTATGTTAATTATTCTTATCACTTATTTTGTGTCATTGCTAAATATAGAGGTAAATATTATATCCTGTTGGTATAAAAACCTGGCTACGATGCCTTTTGAACATTACATGGTGTATCTTTTCGCGAGAACCTAAAAATAATTTTTTATTTTCAAACTCCTGATGCCTGGAGTAGGTAAATAAAAAAAGCACTCAAAGTCTGTTTCACGATGCCAATGGGTAATTTTGTTTTTTTGTCAATAAACATGTTGTTTCCTTGTTTCAGTGGACCTCATGCAAATGTTGGAATTCAACGTCGCAGTAAGTTTTCCGGCCGCTCCTTTATTGACCGTCATTTTGGCCTTAGTCGGTGAGTACAGAAAAGAGAAAATTCATTAATTTTTATTTCTTTTGAGCCTGCGGCGGCCTTTGTTGCATTTTCAGAGATTTAGTGCTGCGGAATTTGCGGTCTTTATTACGGCCTCTTTTTCCCCTGTATGAAACCTCGCGTGATTGATAAACCGTGTGTCGGCTTGTAAAAGTGGGTGGATCAAAGGTGAGATCAACAGTGAGCGATACACCCAATGGAAAAAGTCGATTTTTTTCAACAGACCAGAGGGTTGCCTGATCTAAGCGAGTGACAGTGTTTTTCGATTCAAGAGAAAAATTTAAACTTGTTGGTGAAGATCTATTCTGTTCTCTTTTTCTCACTTTTTCAAAATTTGATATAGTTTTTTCTAAAAAAATCGCAAAAGTACATGTTTTTTGATGATTTTCCAATTGTTTTTGGAAGAGAACCAAATCAAATTTCCAAAAAGTGAGAAAAAGGGAACATAGATAAGATTTTTACCAACACGTCCAAATTTTTCCATTCATTAATAATGAAAACTGAACCTTGAAAGTTGGGAACAACGAAACCCTTGCATGGCAATATTTTGTGTGAGAGCGAGTGAGAGGATCTGTAATGTATCACTTCGACTGAAGACCCTTAACTAATATATAAATTATGTTCATGCATTGTGTTGACGGCAAATATGTCATCTTCAATATTGAAATCAACATTTTAATAGTGATTCTTGTGGTTTTTCTCAACCAGTTTCCCGCGTTAAATAATCAGTCAAGTTTCGCATTCAAAAGTACCGAAAAAAGTTTTCGAGAAGTCTTCCCTGCATCCGCGGCAATTTTTTTCCATAGCTGACTCTTTTTTTCGTCGAATAATTAATCAAATAACGTCGAGTTCAGTCCGCCTCAGCTCTTCCTATCTCCGGCCAGATTGACGAGAATCATCCCCAAAGTTTTGCTAAGAACAGGAGAATGAATTATTAACTTATAACTCGGAGCGTATGGGAGAGAGCAGGGAGAATGTAATATTATTAAAAGCAAAGTTGAATTCCAACAGTCGAGTTGGCCCGACAAACAAGAGGAACGAAACCGGAGAGAGAATTTTTGTTTTGTGCTTTGTAGAATTGTATTGTAATGAAAATGTTAGGTACGTTTTCGCGAATAATTCGGAGAAAAACGTATTAATGTTGAAAACTTTCTGGTGTTTTCGCCTATGGGCGACATCCAAACGAATGAGGGGGAGTTTCGGCGAGAGAGAAGAACAAGCGTTCCGGTTCGGGATCAAGTGAATATTATTTGGAAATAATTTTTCATGGAGGGAATGTTTTTTACTCGATTAACTTCATTCCGAATTGGAAGGGAGCAAATGTGAACAGTTTTGAGCAACCCTAAACACTTTTACATATGTGTTAACGGTCGCAATGAAAAATACAAATTTTCTCAGATTATTTTGAAGGTTGTCGACGATGTAGTAACTTGATTACTTGTGCTTCGGACTTCCATCGTCTTAATGGTTGAAAGATTTCTACTTCTTTCAATTTTTCACTACGTTTCAATTACTTGAATCTGCAATCGTCTTCAGGTGAATACTGACAAATTTTGAATCTACACGATGTTTTATAGGTCTGCCGGTAATTACGTTGTAAATTACGCGCGGTCTTGTGGCGCGCGTGTTTTCGCGCTAATTCTCCCTCCAAAACGGTTCATTAGCGGCCTCCATACGTTTTTGATTTCCACGCTCGGTTGACTGAAAGCACCATTAACCTCGATATAAGCGGTTTCAATAAATTTGCGTTTAAACCAGTGTTCTTCTCTATGAAGAACATTAGCCTCGTCCCAAAGAATTCGATGGTGCTCTGTCCACGCGTGGTCGGCTATTCCCGATTTAGATGTTTCCCCCCGTTGAGTCCACTTTTTGTGTTCAGCTATTCTTACAGATAATGGCCGCTTGGTCTCTCCGATATAGGAATCTCCACATTCACATGGGACCTCGTAAATACAGTTTTTGCTGGATTCTGTTTCGTTCTCTGGTTTCGTTTTGGTGAGGAAACTTCGTAAAGTGCTGCCGGATTGAAAGCAACTCTTGATATTGTATTTGTTTCCGATCTTGTTAATCTTCTCGGAGATACCCCTAATGTAGGGAAGGACAAGAATGGGGTTTTGAGATCGTTCTTCGACCGTCTTGGTTCTTTTGAGTTGTTTCTGAACTTCCTCTATGAGTTTCTCGGGGTATCCGTTTTGGCGTAGGTCTTTCTTTATGTGGTTTATTTCCGCGTCCAGAGACTCCTGGTTGTTGCAAATACACATTGCTCTCTCCATCAATGTTCTTACAATGCCCCTCTTCGTGGAATTCGGGTGATTGGAGCCATAGTTGAGGTACTGTCCAGTGTGTGTCTTTTTTCTGTAAACAGAGGTGAGGATACCAGTGTCTTTTCTTTCAGCTTTCACATCGAGGAAAGGCAAGGTACTGTTAGTTTCCTTTTCCATTGTGAACTTGATTGAATTCCTGATGTTATTTATTCTTGAGAAGAAATTCTCAAGGTGTTCATCTCCGTGGCTCCATATGATGAACGTGTCGTCCACGTATCTTAGCCACAGTTTTGGGTTGTATTCTGCCTCTCTAATAGCCAATTCCTCGAACGACTCCATATATATGTTGGCGATTACTGGAGAAAGAGAAGATCCCATCGGCAGTCCGTCAGTTTGGTGAACTTTTCTCACATGTACAGGTTCCCAGAAAAGTTCAAAATATTAATAAGTACAATGTTGTAATTTCAAACAGAAAAGGAGACTTGTATTGTGATCATCACGAGGTGGTCAACATATTCGCCAGTTATAGTGAAACTGTCATACTCGGTATCCTTGAATATTGCTGTGTTAACAATCCTAACTTCAGCATCTTTAGTTGCCTATTTGACTTCGATGCCGTTTGGTGCCATTGATAAAAAGGTCTCCAGAGCCATAATTGACTGGGGTTGCGGGTGAAAAAACGAATTGAATGGACGTGTGCAGCAAAGACCAGCGAGTTCTTCCGGCTGCCTTGCTGCTTTGATAGAAAATGTGAGTTGCATACCTATCAAATACCCCTGTAACATTGCTACCAAAATGTTCTTTTACGTAGTCCACGTATGTCTGGCAGACTGACTCGGTCTTCGGAGTTGTCATCTGACTCCATGCGATCTTATGTAAAAAATATTTTCCGTTGATTACAGAAGAACGTTCACTTCTCCTTCTACAGGGGCGAATGTTGCACCAACCAGCGTTGACTTAGTTCCCTTGCGCATACCTTCCTTAGTAAGGAAGGGATTATGGAAAGTTGCAAGCTTGAATTTTCAAAAATTCTTTAGTGGAACCCAAATAACATTTAACAGTTAATTCTCACAAGGTACAGAAAAAATATAAACTAATGTTCAATGAATTTGCAAGAATGGTTTCTGAGGGAAAGATGTGTGACACCCAGGCGAATGAAATATTACTAAAGTTAATTTAAAGCCTATTTATCTAATTTGATGTAATCTTGGAAAGTATATGGTCTATCGAAAAAACAACTCAATTATTCCTAGTAATTTGTTATGAAATACGCTCGTTTTCTCAGAAAATGTGATTGAACGCCGACATCAAATTTCAGGTTTACCCTTACCCGCCGCTGAAAGTTCTGGCGGAGCCGAATATTTGATTGATCATAGCTCTGCTAAAAATGATCGGAGAAGGAAAAGGAAAAGTTCATATCATTTCTGAAGACTCCTACCTTCTCGTACAAATATAATATGCGAGTATTTGAGTACCTAAAACGTGTTTTGTTGCACTTCACGGAGATGTTTGCGGATGATCCGAAAATCATGAATAATTTAGTAAATATGGAATTATTATACTGAAGCAGCAACGCATCCCCTCTTTGGACTATATGCAACAATTTTAAAGTAGTGTGACAGTTCCCACTCATACATGCAAAAAAATACTTTGTTTTACTCCTGCCTCATTTTCAACTTACCCATAAAATCGGCATTCTCTTTAGAAAGGGAAAATACCAAGAAATTTAATACAGGATGTATCAGTCAGCTGAGATACGTCTGTAGCAATTCGTAAATCATCACGGGTTTTTTGATTGGTTCTAAATCTCATATAATGTGTTTTGGTATCATTTAGCCCATTATATCCAAAATCTAACGGAATGGCGGAAAAAGCAGTTGATATAGCAAAAAATATTATGATCAAAAGTCAGGAATCTGGAATACCATTTGAAATCGTTCTCTTAGAACGTCATAATACTCCACTAACTGCATTGCCTGCAAGCCCAGCTCAAATTCTAATGAGCAGACAATTGCGATCGTGTGTGCCAGTGACAAGTCATCAAATTGTTGATATAAGAAACGAAAAATTACTTTACCAAGATTCGCTCAAAAGAAGTTATGACAAAAATGCCATAGTGACATCTACATCAGAAAACTTAGTATCGGGAAATAGGGTTGTCGTGAGAATGTACGGTTGCCAGGAAAAGTCATAGACGCTCATAATTCACCTCGATCTTTCATGGTGAAGACGGATGGAGGAGGAATTCTCAGAAGGAATACGAGCCATTTGAAGGAGTCACCAAACACCAAGGTTGCTTTGGAAGCTTTTGATGATATGGAATTTTTCCCAGATGATGTTCAACATCGAGCTATCACTAAAGTGGAAGAACAGGATTCATTTAAGGAAAATTATCCATTGTTGGAATTTGCTAATCCAGAAGAGGATTTTCAATCATATGCATTGAGTTCTACTAGATCATTAAGAACTGTAAAGCTCCCTAGAAAGTTTTATGATTATTTCATGATTTCAAGGAAGTGAGAGGGAAGATGAGATAGTAGTGTTAGCCATGGGGGGTTTTGAGGAAAACAATTTTTATTATTAAATGTCAGAGAATTGGCAGACGTTATTTATTATATTATTTATCTTTGCATGAGTATTAATTAGTTATTCTAACATATTCTACACTCTCAGATAATCTTTTTGAATAAAATACCTGCGATTTAATAAAGCGTGCAAAGTGCAAGATGCTCTATTTTCCACTTCATAAATATGCCGGATCTATAAATAATCTCCTCACCTCTCATGACTAATTAACGGGTACTGTTTTCTGCGCAATACTTCAACTTGACAAATTATCTATCGAACTGGACAAAATTAAAACTAAACAAAACTAATTATCAGTCTATTTTCTGTTGTTGACTTAGTCTGTCTTCGTCATTAATTAAACGTGAGACACAGCGTCTTTTTCGTATTCCGAAACTTGCGAGTCTTCCGAAACACGAACAATTTATCTGTCTGCTAAACAATTATTCGCTGTCAGTACATTCGCACGTTTTGAAATTATGACTTGTCAGTTTATTGGCTTTTAGTCGTTCCAGATTCAATTATGGTCTTTCCATTTAAATATTACCACTACCATGCCAATATAGGCCGACTATGAAAAACAACTTTTAAGAGAAATTTAAATTAAATTTAAATTTAAATGCGCTAAAAAGAAAAAAATAAACTTTAAAATGAATCAAATCCATCATTTTGATACATAAAAAATTTCATATGACTTCCTCCTCCAATGGACCCTCTTTTGAATTTCTTGTGAATTTCATAGTTTTTGAGGCTTATTCTCATAGGATTCAGGACTGAATCGCACAGTTGAGAAGAGGAACTCATTCGCCTTCTAAGGTCCGTGGCACGCGGTCAAATTTTTTGATCAAACTACCTTGAAGTGGCGTCATTTCTGTGGGTTTCTCTGAAAACACTGGGTTTCTTCCGAATTGTTCCGAGCAAACCAAAAGAAATTACGTCACTTCAAGGCAGTTCGATCAAACCTTGAGCTTAATTTGCCAGCGCTTAAAGTAGCACCACTTGTATGTACATTGTGGTCATTGTGTCAACAGAAGAACCACCAGTGTCGATAAGGGGGGGGGGGGGTACTGGGGGACAGTACCGCCCCCCGAACTGTAATTTCTTATGTAGAGAACGCTACACTACTAGCCAACCACTAATTTATGATCCCAATTCTACTATTAAGTCCCCCCCCCAGAGAAAAAATCAGTCATGCGCCTATGAAGAATAGAATATTCACCATATACAGTACGCTGCAAATGTATGGAATAAATTCGATATTCAAAAAATGGGCGTCTTTTGGAAAACATCCAAAAACACGTCAATTTTAATTTTTGATGGCCCATCTTATGATATACATGTGAGAGACGTTACGTCACCGGTGTTGGCGTGATGACGTAATCGACGATTTTTTTAAATGCAAACAGGGGTCATGTGGCACCTTATTCAAAACGTCTAATAATCTTCTATTCAACTGTATAATAATTCCAATATTCATTTATACAGGGTAAACCAAAACTTTTCATTCATTAAAATACAATAAAATTATAATAATTGTTCAAATTGATGAAGCCGGGCAGTGAATTCCCTTTTAAGGTTTTCGAGAACTTCGGGGGTCATTTGTGCAATATCCGTTCTGATGCGTTCCTTCAACTCTTCTAAATCATTTGGTCGATTTTGGTACACTTTGCTCTTTAAGTATTCCCACAAAAAAAAGTTTAACGAAGTCGAATCCGGAAATCTTGGTGGCCATTCGATCGGTCCTCTTCTTCCTATCCACTTACCTCGGAAAACAGTATTCAGGTAGGTTCGTACATCAACGGCGTAGTGTGGGGGCGCCCCATCCTGCTGGAACCACAAATCATTTCTATTTGGAAATAGCTGATTCAGTTGTGGCATCAGATAACCCCGAAGAAAGTGTAGATACCGAGCAACAGTTACGCTTTCTTCAAAAAAGTATGGCCCTATTATCTGGTTGTTTAAAATTCCGGCCCAAACGTTCACTTTTTGTGATTATTGTGTGCTATGGTGTGCCCAGTATCGATACGCCTGACGGTTTATGTGACCATTGAGCATAAAAGTAGCTTCATCTGAAAATAGTACATTTTGTATGAAACTCCGATCTCTATTACAGCGTTCCATCATGATTTCGCAGAATTCGACTCTTCTATCATAGTCATCTTCTAACAGTTCTTGGACCAGATGAAGTTTATAAGGATGCCACTTTTCTTTTTTCAACACTAACAACAGTCGATTGGTGTAAATTATTATCCAGTGCGACTTGCCTCGAGCTGGTATGGGGGTTTTCTTGGAACGCAAGTACCACGTCAAGTTTTTGGGCATCTGAAATTGATTTTCTACCACTTTTAGGGAGATCTTTAACGTGGCCCGTTTCTCGAAACTTTCTTTCAATTTTACTAATTGTTGATTGAGAAACGGGTTCTCGGTTGGGGTATTTAGTATTGAATAAATCACGAATTTCTGCTTGAGTCCTTACTTTATCTCCACAGCCAATCATAATTAAAATTTCGATTCGTTCGGTTTCTGTAAGTCTCATTGCCAGATTATAAGTAATTTAAATATTTTTATAGAAATAATGTCAAACACGCCAATGTCAAACACGCCAATGACACTTCACTTCAATGATATAGACTAATTTTAAACTAGAGTGTAGAACTTTTGTTAATCAATGTATTTTTTTTTCCGAATCAACAAAAGCAATAGAAGACACTACGATGTTTTATTCTCAGCTCCTTAGCATAATTTAGTTCAACAAATGAGCATTTATTGTAATTTCATTCTTCTAAATACATAATTTCGGTTGACCCTGTATAAATACATATTGAAATTATTATATCGTTGAATAGACGATTAGTAGACCTTCTGAATAAGGTGCCACATGACCCCTGTTAGCATTTGAAAAAAACGTCAATTACGTCATCACACCAACACCGGTGACGTAACGACTCTCACATGTATATCATGAGATGGGCCGTCAAAAATTATAATTGACGTGTTTGAGGATTTTTTGTTTCTTGACATGGTTCCTTGGGTGTAAACCTTCCGCAACCATGGTGCATTATTTTTTTTGCCTTTTGAAGCATATACTTCGACTTTTTACTCATGAAAATATACTTCTGAATACAAATATTTACTGAAAATATACTACTCAATACAAGAAGTAATGGTCCGGAAACAGGATGTAGAATATTCCAAAATTACTGTTTTTGGAATTTGGCATATAAGTATTATTGAAATTTAAAAATTCAGGTGTTCTCTGAACTCTCCGTTAAATTCTCTACAACTTTGAACACAAGAGTGTTCTGATAGGACCAGTACCTTGGATGATACAGACGACAGAAAGTCGTCAAATGGTACATTTTAACCAATATGGGAAAAATTGTCGTCTTTCAGCTGTCGATTACTTTATAAATTGGTCCAATTCCAAAGCAGTCAGTCGACGCATAATTTAATGTTCTTCAATTTGTTTTTTATAAGGTTTTCGCTAGAATGCGTTGCTGAGCAGTTATAAGTAAAAAACTGAAGGAAGTCCAAAAATTTCGACGTTTTTGTGGCACCAAGAGTTAAGCTTAACCCCTGAAGGGGTACAAACTCAGATTGCTTGTTTTCAGGACTATCTTAAGGTTTTAGAACGATATCCAGCTTTCACCAGATCACTGTAAGGTACCCCCCTTTCAAGTCTTATTTCACTGGAGTATAAAGCATTCACTGCAGTAAAAAACCCTGCCGAATTGAATAAATTCCGTAAAAAGATTCAAAGGCTTTTTTCTTGACATCGAGTCCATACAATGCCTCGCTTATTTTTGCGCTTTGTTCAGAGTTTCGCCACTTTTAAAGGGCACTACAACGGCATCGTTCAGAGTAAGCTAACCAATTACCGAGACCATTTCCCGGGAAGTCGCAAAAAATAAGTAAAAATATCAAATATTTCGAGAGGACGACGCGCGCGTCCTCGCAAAGAAATGGCGTTGTTAGAAAAAGATATTTTCCTTTTAGGAAATGCTCGTAAAAGGAATCTTCAATTCTAGGAATATAGTGATATGTTTGCGGTGGATATACAAATATAAAGATGTGAATGGGGACAGTTGTTACTTATTATTCGTGTATTGGTAAACATCTAGAGTTCCTATTGTTTGTGTACCTTTATACCCCCAGGACTCCTTTATGGTTTTGGTTCGAAACTCATATATTCGAGTTCGAGATAGTTATATTCTGTTAGTACAATAACTCAATAATTATTTAAGAGAAGGCGCTCTGGTGATTATAGTCTGGGAGGTAGCGCTGCATTTGAACAACTGAAAATCAGTAATAGTTTTGATGAAATCGCTAAGGCTTTCGCGGCCGAAGTTTCCACTGTCACTATTTTTATTCGAATTTAAAGGCCTTTGTTTATTGCTATTGAATGAACTTCCTATTTATCAGCCAACGTTTCGTTTTATTGAGTTGAAACTCCGTCAGGGCCTCAACTAGGATCATATATAAATATCCAGTAAGTACATATCCTGAATGCCAATAAGATTATTCGTGCAACACATGGGTCGTGATTTTATAAAAACCAATTTTACGGGGCATTCAGTGTGATCACGTTATTATACTGGCATCCGTTGAGTCAGAAATACATTTGAGGGGTGCTTTGTGTAGAAAATTTAATGATAAGATAATAAGATAAGATAATATTTATTTTCCACTGTGGTACAATCAGTACATATGGTACGTCAATAATTTACAAAAAATAAAAAATATTACAGACTGATATATATGTATAAAATACAATACAATACAATAAAATATAAATTATGAAAATTAATTTCGTATATAATAATATATGAATGTCGTACATATAGCTGATGGCCCAGTAAAAAATATAGACAAACGTCAAAGATAAGAATAAGTAGAAATTAGAATAAAAGAAAGAAAATTAAAATCAGTGCTCATCCAGGAATTCACCACAACTATAGTAACACTTTTGCAGCAGCAATTGCTTCACTCTGCCAAAAAACATTTTATAAGTGGTAATTTGCTTGATCTGTTCTGGTAATTTATTATATAGATTCATAGCATTGTATATAGGGGACCTTTTATATTTTGTTGACCAATGACTCGGAATACGCAAAAGATCACCAGGACGTGTCATTCCATTTGTGTCAAAATTTTCTGTTAGATCTAGGTAATCCTATACATTTGAAAATATATATAGATGGAGCGGATAGTAATTTTTCTCTAATGAATACTGGTTTACAGCTGTATCTGTGTTCCATACTAAAAATCAGTCTAACAATGCGCTTTTGTGCTACAAACACTCTGTTAAATTCATTACTGGAACCCCATGCTGTGATATTGAGTGATATATGTGAATATGCCATTGCAAAATAAATTTCAAGTAGACCTGCTGTATTCAATTCGTCAATAATTTGTAAGTCATCTGGAATATTACTTCTCCTATTATAGAAATTGAACAATACTGTTTTGTTGACACCAGAAGCTAAATCCGTCGATAATGCATTTTACCTTGTTAAGCAGTTCATCAATATTTCCACCTGTTACTGTGATAGTGGTGTCATCTGCAAACATTATAAGGTGACAATCTTCCAGATATTCTGACAAATCATTAGCATATAACAAAAAAAAGCAATGGCCCAAGCACTGACCCCTGTGGGACTCCAAGCTTAACATCATTGCAACTTGATCTTAAGTTTTCACATTTTACAGTAATGCTACGCCCTTCGAGGTAAAATTCAATCCATTTCACCAAGTTTTTTGCACAGTATATTATTTTCCTCCAAATAGTTAGTAATCCTGATTGAGACTATTTTTTCAAATAGTTGAGCCTGTGAGCAGAGCAACGAGATTTGTCTATAATTTTCTACTTCAGAGCGGTCTCCTTTTTTGAATACAGGTATTACTAATGCCGTTTTGAATTCATTTGGAAAATATCCTTGCAAATAGGACTGATTGAATAGATAAGTCTGAGGGGTAATTAATACAGCGATAACTTTTTTATTGTTTCTATTGTTAACTCATCTAGTCCAGTAGACTTTTTATTTTTTAATATTTTTAGTGTTTTTAGCACCTCTGGTTCATTTATAGGATCATTTTGGAAGGGATAAATTATATCGTGATTCCTTGAGACTGTAGGCAGTGAAATGTCTTGGCCAACATTTTTTTGAGTTGCAAATTTAGCAGCATTTGAGACATTGTAAGCAAACAATTCTGCTATTTCCTTCTGGTCTGTAATTTCTTTATCATTGTTTATTAGACTGATAACTTTTCCTTCCTATTTCATTATTTATAATATTCCGTGTAGTCTTGGTTTTATTGCTTGCATTTTGTATTTTATTGTTAAAATAATTGACTTTAGCCTGTTTGATGTTTTTTTTTGTGTTCTTTTAAACTGTTTTGATATACAGTTAGACTTCCGGTATTTTCTTCACGGGAAGCTTTAATACATCTAAACATTTCTCTCAAATTTTTACTGTCCTGTATAATGTTCTTTGTAATCCAGGTTTTAGAAGGATTTTTAACAGTAATACATTTTTTTGGGCATGATACATTGAAGCACCAGGAAACAGATTCCAAGAAATACGAAAAGCTTACATCAATCATCATATCATATAATTTTGGGAACCAAATTATATGATATGATGACTGATGTGTTCTTTGTTTTTGTATAGAGTGGTTTACCTCGAAAATTGTGTAGTGATTCTGACAAGAAACTGAAAAAAGGACGAACATTTTGAAATTTTTTGCAATTTGGAAGTAGCAAAAATTCCGATTCAGCACCCCGAAAAACATATAGAATGAGTGAAAAAATAACTACTCTATTTTTTTCTGAAACAGTCACCCCCGGAGACGATTCGACTGGATTACTATGGCACTTGAGAGAGCCACTGTGTTAAGGTTCATGCGCACTTAGCCGAAGCGTCGCGAACCGAAGCGGCGCGAGACGAAGCGTGATTTAGCTGATGTCCGCGCACTGGGGCAAAGTGTCGCGTCATGTTTCGAACGGCGCGGCGCGAATATTATTCACTTTAGCATTTGAATGCTGGCCCAGAGAGGGGAGGCAGGGGTGGCAAATGTCATCTTTTTCGAAAAACGTTAACTTTTCGGCGACTGTATCTGTCTCCGTTATAAAAACTTGATAAAAAAATCGCTGAAATCTGTATTTGAATTCAAATACAGTTTTCAGGGTTTTTTCAGCAAGTTTTGATAACGGGACTGAGACATTTTCCAAAACGTCACTCTCAACTTTTTTTCAGATAGGCAAATTCAGTGTAGGATACGTTACTGACAAAAATCATAATTTCATTCAAGACAACAGTCTTATGAACGCAGTAACTTATCGGGCTAATTAATTAATTTGCCCTTCTACACTTGTACATACTTCCTTGGATCATATCAAATTAAGAAAAAAAACTTCAACAAAAATCAAACTTCGAAAACTAATGGTATAAAAAAAGGGAAGGAGGTAGGGGCCCACCTGCATATTCTGTCTCGGGCCCAATGCTGGCTTTCTCCGGCCCTGTTTGAATTGAACGCAGTACTTTGTCGAGTGAGGTACGATGAGCAGTTTGTTCGTCAGAAGAGAATCTCTTTGTATCAAATTTAGTTGCCACTATATGGAAGAAGGAGAAAAAACAAAAAATCATGATATGAATCAAAAGAGAGACACTCGGTGAATTTCATCATTTGTTTAATGATATCAAACAAGATAAAAAGGAATTTTTCAAATATTTCCGCATATCATTCACAGCTAGATACTGCAAAGGAACAAAATTTGCCACTAACTTTAGCACCTCTTCCTACCAAATACTGCTAAAAACTGAAATATAAGACAAGAATCAAAAAATATTTGAATCTTGTCGTCGCCTGTCACCGCGCATTGAGGCGAAGCGTCAAGAGAAACGACTCCTAGTTGGTCCGAGGAGAATTCGCGCGTCGAACGGCGCGCCTCTTCGCTTCGCGCCGCCTTAGTGCGCGGGATGCCATATAACTTAATGTAAATTTCTCGGGCGAAAAATCCACAACTTTATTCGCGCCGCTTCCGTTCGCGACGGTTCGGCTAAGTGCGCGTGAACCTTTAGCGGAACATGCCCTGAGTCGAATCGTCACTGTGTAGTTTATACAATTATTTAATTTCATTTCTTTATTTCTCTCCATCCTGTTAACCGTCTTTGTTACACTGACACTGCTGTTTTGCCATCACCCCCTATATAAGGTCCTCAGTGTAGTTTATTTTATATGGGGTTTGATCAACTAAATGAGAGGGCCATTAACATAACTATCTGTCGTAAAACGACAATATGGCAGGAGGGAATGGAGCAGATACAACTGTAGAGAATATCGGAAATTGGTGGTGTCCGTCGGTTTAATAGGCTTCTGAGTCATTAGCCGTAAGATGAATATTATTGCAGGGATACACACTGGCATTTCGACTGGCTGAATCGAATCCTTGAGATCGATTTGCACTGGATTACTATTAGGGAAGTAAATGGACCGTTCCGCTGTGAATACTGCGATAACAGGAAGACAGAGCGATACTGACTTTTTAATTGTTCAAGATAATAAAAACATTATTTCTGATTATGACCGGACGATGAATTGTTTTGAAGAATGAATTTTTATAGCGTTGAATGCTATATTATCACCCGTGGGCTTCAACTCCTGTCGGGCGGTAAAGTAGACTGATAGTTAAAGGACCACGCACGTTTCTTATGGAAAATGGCTTTCCGTGAATTTGTCCGGATTTTTGGTATGGTGTAGATCTGGATGCACTGATCAAAAGTGTCCATTGCCAAAAACTCAAAAAATTGACAGTTTTCGAAATATGGCTCTATCAATATATTTTTTTTTGCATTTTTTGACACAATCAGTTCACTCTCATACTTAGGAAAAACCGAGTTTCAATGATTCCACTGCAGGAATCGACTGAAAAATAATTCTTTCTTCGTTTCAGATACTGCCATTTGAAGAAATTATTATACACTGCTCGTCACTGACGATGTAACTGGACTATTATTTTCAATTTCTATAGTCCAGTTTTTGTAGAAATAAGATCACAACATCAACCACATCATTGTATAGTACCCTACCCGATTTTGTTCAAACTATACATTTTTCGTTCAATAGTTCTTCATTTAGTGAATGCACCTACATTTCACTTCTGTAAAGATGATCACTGTCAGATTTTTTTGCCTTGACTCTGTCTGTACTCTTCAAATTTTTTTTTCGTTGTTTTGGTGTTTCATCTACTGCGAAGACAGACATGGAACTGAGATTGAATAACGTTATCTTATTTGCCCCACGTATAATTTTGCAATAGTTCGAGTGAATACAATAATATTTGGTTGGTTGAACAATTGACCCTCGTTAAATGTTACGCATAGATGAGTTGATGAACGTTTGGACCAACTTTCTTTTACGTACTATTATTCTTACTACTATCATCATCACTTTGGTGAAGAATTGATATTTTTCATGAAATAAATATTGTTAAGTTACTCATTTATTTCAAAATTCAATGTTGTCTAGAGTTGAAGGCCGTGAACGTTTAACATCTGAAACCACAGCACTCCTCACCGGTGGTCTCAGTTTTTCAAGTCCATTTAGGCTTTACGAACACGGAAATACAAAAGTTGAAAATAATAGCCCAGCTACATCGCCAGTGACGAGCAGTGTATGCTAAATTCTCCAAATGGATGTATCTGCAATGAAATACAATTGTTTTTCAGTCAGTTCATGCGCAGAAATCAATAGAATTACGTTTTTGTTGGGTATAAGAGCTAAGCGATTATGGGCCACAATCTAGAAAACGAAAAAAATCAGATATTGATACGGCCATATCTTGAAAACTATCCATTTTTGTAGTCTGTAACAATAGACACTTGATCAGTGCATCGAAATCCACATCATATCAAATATTCAGACATTTTCACGGATCCGTTTGCCTTAACGGTTTGATTAGCTATTAGAAATGATTATTGAGTAGGTATTCCCTTGTTTTTATTGATATTTAACACTCGGTATAAACAAACTGCATTCGTTACGAGTATTTATGTCGTTAGCCTACATTATGAACGATTTTCTATATGCTCATTTTGCATTTACCACTATTTCTTTGACGATTAGAAAACTATTTAAAAATAAAGTATCTCAGATTGAGTTCCTATAGAATATCGAATATTATTTTTCTAGTGCCCCTATCGAAAGGTGTTGAATATATGTGATTCTGTGATACCTTGAGCAATTCAGAAGTTTTTGTTTCTACAAAAACTGGACTATAGAAATTGAAAATAATAGTCCAGTTACATCGTCAGTGACGAGCAGTGTATAATAATTTCTTCAAATGGCAGTATCTGAAACGAAGAAAGAATTATTTTTCAACCGATTCCTGCAGTGAAATCATTGAAACTCGGTTTTTCCTAAGTATGAGAGTGAACTGATTATATGTCAAAATCAAAAAAATGCAAAAAAAATTACATTGATAGAGCCATATCTCGAAAACTGTCCATTTTTGGAGTTCTTGGCAATGGACACTTTTGATCAGTGCATCCAGATCTACACCATACCAAAAATTCGGACAAATTCACGGAAAGCCATTTTCCATAAGAAACGTGCGTGGTCCTTTGTATTTTTCCATTACTTTTTCTGTCATTAATGGTGATAGTTGATCGATAGAATAAAAAAAAAACAAGGTAGTTTCAAACTAATCATAATCAGTAACTATTTTGGAAACTCAATAATGTACAGGAAGTTCTGTCTAAAAAAAGTTGGTGTCACTCCCAGCTGAACCAGGAGTCGGAAGAAACCTCCAAATACATCAAAATATAACATTTGACGTCTATGTTAACCATGTATTTTTTCATTTCGATATCTTGAAAAACAAAAGATATTTCAATTGTCATAGCTATATTTTATTTTTAGATCTAGGGAACCATGAAACCATTAAAGTTACTTCAAATGATAAAAAATGCTTTTGAAAAAGTTTGTGTGTTGATACATTTTTTTCGAAAAACTTTATTCAGTAACCATTGCGAACATAATCGTGCGGATGCACGAAAATGATTATTTATGTTCTTGGTAAAAAAACAAAACAATAACATCCCAAATAAAATTCATGTTTGAATCAAAATGTTTATTATTCATTTCTTTCCCGGGTATTGCGTATAGAGGTAATATAACCTTATGGCACAGTGAAGATGTTGTTCACACACAGATATCCCCAAAGAACTCCATTCAAGGTTCTGTATACAGATTAGTTATTAGACAAGGTAATTATAATTACCCTGTTGAACATGACGCCTTTGTATATTACATCCCAAATAAAGCTCGCTTTGAACATACTCTTTGAATTAATTAACGCGGCTAAACAGTTTTCACCAGCTATAATGTTGATTTCGTTTTCCGTTTTATTACTCATATACAAAAAGACGTTCAGTGAGTATGGGAATATAAATAAATATTGAATTGTTACTAAAAGAACGGACCTCAACTGAGAAGTGATGCATCACTATGATACACTGATGGATCCAAGATGGGTAAAAGAGTTCGCTTAGGTGTAACAGGGCCAAGTTTCAGGCTCTCAGAATCCCTTGGTATCACCCAAATTATTTTTCAAGCAGAAGTACAGTTCGACAAATATACCAGGAAATTGATATCCCGAGCCTCGAATAGTAATCCAGTATGATTGGGTTTTGAGACAAGAATCGATTGTAGCACCACCAACTTGGTATGCTAATAGTTGGAAGCATGATAAACACGAAAAAAGTTGTTTACCAAAATTTTAGGGGTGGAACATATTTTTTTTTTTCGTTTTAAAATATATAAATAGATTTTTGCTGTAATCTTGGAAAGTATATGATTTATCGGAAAAACAACTGAACAAGGTGAAAAACAATTCAATTTTCCACAAAAATTATAACAATTCAATTTTCCACAAAAATTATATTTAGTAATTTTTTATGAAATACGCTCTTTTTCTCAGAAAACGTGATTGAACGCCGACATCAATTTTCAGGTTTACCCTCACCCGCCGCTGAAAGTTCTGTCGGAGCCGAATATTTGATTGGTCATAACTCTGCTAATACTGATCGGGGAAGGAAAAGGAAAAGTTTATATTGTTTCTGAAGACTCCTACCTTCTCATGCACATATATTATGCGAGTATTTGAGTACCTAAAATGTGTTTTGTCGCATTTCACAGAGTTGTTAGCAGATGATTCGAAAATCATGAATAATTTAGTAAATATAGAATTATTATACTGAAGCAGCAACCCATACCCTCTTTGGATTCTATGCAACAATTTTAAAATAGTGTGACAGGTCCCACTTATAATGCAAAACAAAAACTTTGTTTTACTCCTGCCTCATTTTCAACTTAACCATAAAAGCGGCATTCTCTTCACTAAATGTTGAAAATAATCGCTTATTCATATTCTGCATATATATACAGGGTGTCCCAGAATATAGGGCACAAACTCCAAGGGTAGAATTCTCACTTCATTTTAAGGCTGAAAGTTCCAATAAACGTATACCCTAAAATGAGTATCAACCGAGTTACAGGGTGTTGAAAGTGACAAAAAAATATTTTCCAGAATAACTCCATAACGGCTTAACTTTTCTCAATGAAATTTGATATATCACTTAACAACATTCAGTTTCATATTTCAATGCAAATCATGTGTTTGTAACTCTAAACAGGGGCGTACGGCAGGTGGGTACCCCTACTCGCCCTTACCCAACTTTCACGCCACTGAATTAATATCGATTTCGTCTTCTTTTTCTTAATCCCCAATATTTCCTATACAAAAAAGGAATACGTTTCGTTTCACAAATATCAACGGTTTTAGAGATATTTGAAGTTGAATAAATGGGTGCGTATATGATACAGATACTCATTAGTGATTATTTTGTTAGTGACTATGTAAGTTTTAAATATCGGGAAATTTTTGTGAACGAAATCCCTCGTGAATGCCAACAATTTTCGAAATATTTGAATTTATACTAATTGCAACGTATGAAATATGTTGGTTATAATGTTATAAATAGTTACTTTCGCATTAATTTCAAATATAGTAAAGATTTTGATACTTCTGACTAGTTTTGATAAAGTTTGGCATGCTTATTTGCGGAAATAAAAGGGTTATTTTAATGTACCTAGAATTAAAAAAATGTAAATTTATTTTTTATTTGGCACCCTGTATCTTGAAAACGAATCAAGTTTTAACATATACTTATATAATAATAATAAATGATCTTCATTTCACCTGGCGAAGTTTAGCAGAGCTATTCTTCCACTCAACCAAGTGCAAGCACAAATGGAAATGTAACTTTCGAGATAAATAATCATTTAACTTAAATAATAGTGCAGTTATAGAAGTATAACATAATACTTACATAATAATGAAGTACAAAAATATGTGAAAACAAAAAATGAAAATAAAAATAAATGAGATGAGTTGAAAAGAGTTGCGATCACTGTATACGGGTCCAGAATAAACATAAATGAGATAAATTGAAAAGAGTTGCGATCACTGTCTACGGGCTAATGTGTCCCTAAGTTTTTTTTTTAATGAAAATAGTGACAATTGTTTCGTATCATCGCTAATTGAGTTGTACATGATTGCAGCCTGGCACGAAAACACGGAGAAAAATGCATGGTGATATTTACAATAATTTCTGGTACTATATGCGAGAGTAATAATTAATATTAACGTTAACCATATTTCAACAATTCATTGTTATTTTACCACTTACTATCCAAGTTATTAGGATTACTAAAAAATATTGTAATTTTTATCATAATTTCTTGAATATATCAATATGTTCTCCAGATTTCTCACAGCGAAAGAACGCTCGAAGAAAATAGTAGAGTTTTGAGGTATGAAGAAAAAACCCCGGTCACCCTGTATATATATATTTTTTTTTTTCATAACATTCTATTATATCTAGTGTAACCTTCGTTCGCCCCCCCTCCCTAGATCAAGACTTGGGGGACCCTCTGTGATGGCAGAGCCCGTTGGTTCGAAGACACTGAAAGACAAAATTTCCTCAAGAAAATTGTGTCTTGTGGATTTGAAAGTCACCGATATAAAGCAAGAGTTGGAGGAAACAGAACTTGAAACAACCTGTGAGAAGTCCGTGCTCCAGAGAAAAGTCTTGGATAGCTTGATCCAATTAAGAAGAGACCAGAAACCATTTATTCGAAGTTTCTGAGTCTCTTGGCGAAAAATGCAGTTTTGTGTCGTTTTAAGACCTTCAAATTTCACTTCTCTCTCTACAAAAACAAAAAAGTTGTATAAAAGACCCATCCTGTACCTACTTCTTATACGTGCTCGATAGGTTTCCAATCGACCTCCCCTCTTTCGTTTATGAAAGAATGAAAAATCCGGCACACCCTTTGAAATGGCGCACGCTACATTTCGTCAACTCCGACGCTCAAAATTCTATTTGTCCTCTCGCGACTTGTTTTCTTTTTATGCATACAAAACATCAATTCCTTCTTGATGGCGATAAATCTCTCGAATGAGAGAAACAAAGAATCGTAACATTTGTAACTGTCGACACATAAAAGCCATTGTGCGGCGGTGGCAGCAGCGACGAGAAACGGAGAGACGCCGGAAAGTAGGCGGATGAGGCGGCAATCGTTACAGCAACTGGTAGTTGGCGTGCCGCCAGTCCTCTGCCGTCTGCACCGGGTTCGTTAGGCCAGGCGAATGGAGTTTCGGAGTCGTCCAAATATATTGTCGGTGGTAGGTTTTTGAGGGATGTGTCTTATTTTTCATGAATTGTATTCACTGATGGAAAATATTTTGTCCAATAAAATATAATCCTTCACTTAGTGATTGTGATACTTTGCAGGTAAAGTACATGCGAATTCATAAACAATTGTTGAAAAAAAAAAAAATGTTATTTCCATCAACATGCTGCACCCTTACGACCATCCCTCAGAAGTCCTCGAGAGACTTGTGCGAGCTAGGTAAGACGCACCTTTTAACGCGTTATGCCATGCACAAAATTGGTGACCGAGCTGTGAATCGAACCCGCGTACCTTGGATTAGGAAGCGAGCACATCTCAACGCGCCACTACGTCTCATTTTCTGGAACCACAGAGAATTATACAGTACACTATAAAAAACATACTTGTGAAATTCAGGTAAATAACGTTGGTCATTAAATAACGTTGGTTATTTTATGACCAACGTTATTTACCTGAATTTTACCATAGATTCTGTAAAGTGACATTACAGTACCAGTACCTAAATAATAATACAATAAATATACTGCTTTTTCACTTAACGATTTTCAGGCATCTATTTAGTGTTTTTACACAGTGATTTTACATTATTCTGGAAAAGTTCTATAGTACTTTTCATGTGTAATTTTACTCTGCTTTTTTAAGGTGTACTTTTACATTGTATTGTATTAGGTAACATTAATACTAGGTACATATTACAATGCACTTTTAAACTGTTACTTTACTATAGGAAATGGTAATGTTTTAATGATTAAGGCTTTCACGTACGGAAGCGTAGAGGGGCCATTATTTTTTTATTTATTTTTTTTCCCTAATTCCGAGTTGCAACTCAGAAAATTACTAAATTCCGAGTTGCAACTCGGAAAATTATAAAATTCCGAGTTGCAACTCGGAAAATTACTAAATTCCGAGTTGCAACTCGGAAAATTACTAAATTTCGAGTTGCAACTCGGAATTTTATCGGAGTTAAAACTCGGAATTTAGTAATTTTCCGAGTTGCAACTCGGAATTTAGTAATTTTCCGAGTTGCAACTCGGAATTTAGTAATTTTCCGAGTTGCAACTCAGAATTTAGTAATTTTCCGAGTTGCAAATCGGAATTTAGTAATTTTCCGAGTTGCAACTCGGAATTAGGGAGAAAAAATAAATAAAAAAATAATGGCCCTTCTACGCTTCCGTATTCACGACCCTCGCTCAATGTTCTATATGGCTTTTAGGTTTTTGGTCGTGTATCCATTTTTCTTGGCTTTTTGGTCGTGTATCAGTTTTTTTGGCTTTTCTTGGAAACCCCAAGAAAAATGGATACGCACGACCAAAAACCCAAAAGCCATATAGAACACGGTAAGGTTTTCACCAAGGCTTTGAGTAGGGTATGATCATTTGTATTTGGTTTCTCCACAAAATGTTTTCTACTCATGTGAACACGGATGTATTGTCTGGTCTTGAACGCAAGTGTACTCTTGCATTCCTTTTTAAATGGACATGCTATCTGATAAATGTCCAAAAACATGAGACAGAAAGATTTTCCTATCATCGGTGAGCCCCTGCTGGCAGATATCACAAATTAAATTCGTGATTCGCTCTGTTTTTGTAATAACCTTTGTATGGTTCCTAAAAACGTGCTGATTGAATGTTATACAGTGCGGCTTTTTATAGTCCCCCCCCCCTGTTAACTTTTGAACGGTTTGCCGTAGAGAGATAAAAAAAAAACTGTTTCGAGGGTTTCACCGATACTACTTTTTGAAATATAACTCGATAGATGGCGCACAAAAACCTATTTCTTTTAAATGGCATGGGGGGGTCGAGTGACACATCGTTGAAAAGAGAATTTGATTCTCTTTTCAACCATCTAATTTTTTTTAATTTCGTTGACACGTTTTTTCACAATAAGCATTTGAAGTGTCAAGTGTAAGAGCGGATCTGAATTCGTTTCCTTTCCTTACCTCAATAACTTTTGAAGGGTTTGATGTGAAATAATGGGGCGGAAAATATTTTGGGTGGTATTAAAATAATAATGTTTGAAGAAAAATACCTTAATTGTTCTAGTGATTCACAACATTAATAATTATTCATTTTGAATTCCTTTCAAAGCTTAATTAGGTATTAGGATATCGAAATTATACCCATTTCATTTATTTTTAATGACAAAAGTAATAACACGTACTACGAAAGGACTATTTATTGGATTTGTTTAAATGACAATAATTAATTCGTTACCTATAAAAGTACAATGGATTGATGAATTATTGTATTCATATTCACTGAGGAGTTTTGTCTACTTATAATTATTATTTACTTTGAATATTTGATATCATCATGGTTCGTTTACGTCCTTTCGAAGAAAAAATTGAAGCAATTTATAATTTTGGTGAGGCCCATCGGAACTACCACGAAGCGGAGAGAACTTTTAATGAATATTTCCTGAACATCCTATAACTCGGAAATATTTGAGGGAACTAGTTGAAAAATTCAACAGAACTGGCAGTGTTCGTAGGAAAGGTGGAGCTGGTCGAAAATCAATTTCGGAAGAGACAAAGGTTTCGATAATTGCCGAAATGGTGGTAAATCCGCAACAAAGTACCTCTCGTGTAGCAAGTATTTAAAAAAAATTAGATGGTTGAAAAGAGAATCCAATTCTCTTTTCAACGATGTGTCACTCGACCCCCATGCCATTTAAAAAAATTAGGTTTTTGTGTTATATTCCTCGATGGTTATACACTTGAAACGACAGGTTTTACAGGTAAACATACTGTCTATGATTAATATGAACTCACCTTTCAAGTTATTCAACTCTTTCGACCACTATAAACAAAATAGCTACGCACCCACTATAAACAGACCACAGCCATTGAAATACCGGCAATTGCGAATTAAGGTTATAATCGGTAGCGTTCTGCATTCTTCCCGGTTCCCCCTCATGCACAGGCGTAGACGTCGCGAGTTTATTTAGGAATAGGTTACCGAATTTTACCAAATTACTGCACATTCACAATGTTCCAGAGAGAAAACGCAGTGGAACTGAAACTCGCATGGCGAATTTAAAGTATTACTTGAGATTATTCAGTTTCGAACTGACATTTACATAGTGAAATTAGAAAAACGTAATAAATAACAGAATAGTACAATATTACATGACAAAAATAAGTTTTTGCAGTGAAATTACTAGATTTGGTGATAATTCATTAAATATTCTGTTTTATTTTACGGAAAATATTTTGTTTTTTTCCACCTTTTTTTATCAGTGATATGCCCTCCCCACCAAAGCAGTTGCACAATGAGTGAAATTGGAATTGGAAAAAAAAAATACTTTTGTATGTGTAGGGTATACGCAGAGTTCATATAATAGTTTTTATTATCGGCGGGCCATAGGCTGTACCTTACCACTTAATATTTCCAAGAATTGAAAGGTGCGGGTGATTCTACGTTTGAATGCAAAGGTACAGTGCAGGACGCGGGATTCATATAACAGTTCCTTCACAGGGTCACAAGGTTTACCTTACCACCCATTGCCTTTTCGTATAGTTTCACTCGCAAAACCTATAAACAGTGAAACTCTTCCGGTCGACACAGCAATTAAAACAATCTTAGATTGGCCCCAAAGAAACTAGTGTTACAACACGTCTCACTACTCCACCCACCACTAGAGGAAATTCCAGGACCTGCCTGGCCCATTGGAGATGGGTTATTGGAATACTATCGTATTCATATTCCTAAAAAATAATATTTTGATATGCTGTTCGAAGGACGAGCACTGTAATAGATATTTACGATACAAATGTCGTAAAGACACGTATTACGATATGAGATGGAACATTTGCCAAACGAGGCTTTTAGGCACGAGGGGTCAACAAGTGCCACATCGTTGAAAAAAGAATGCAATTGTTTTTTACAACCGTCTAAATATTTTTGAATTTCGTGAATACGTTTTTTCGCAATGCCGATCTTACGCTGTTTCGACATTTTCAAGTTGATTGCCCCCAGCGATATCTGTCGAGTAATTGTAATGTATTTCGTCTCAAAAAGTTGTAACGGTATTACCCTTCAAAATATTTTCGGTTCCATTGTTCCACATCAAACCGTTCAAAGGTATGAGTACCGCACTTATATTTGGTATTTTGAATGCAAATTGCAAAAAAATATTAACAAAATTCAAAAAGAAATAAGATGGTTGAACAGAGAATTGAATCTTATTCTCAACGATATGACAATCGTCCCCCATATTATTTGAAATTTTTAAGCTTATGTGCACCCCGCACGCTTCCTTGATCAATATTTGAGGGACTTGCTGTCAGAATATAAACATATTATCACACAAACAGCTGATGCAATTCACAGCGTTTCAACGTTGAGCGTTGAAATAGCGAGATGCGGTTGAAAGAGCGCAGCGCAGCGACTGTCGTCGACATTGTGCTGTGCTCTGGCATCGGCCGTCGCCAGCACGTTCAACTCAATTTCGCAACAGCCAAGATGTGTGAACTTCAAATCGGAGTCTCTTTGTCCCTCTGTGCTAATGATTCTATGATCAAATGACATATCAGCGATCTAATAGCGGTACCGATACAAAATGACCTACCTCTATAAAAACTCGGCCCAGTGTAATACGGGTTTAACTCTTACACCGATTGACGTTATTTGAGTGTATTGGCAATTTAAGTTTAGAATCAATATCCCTCAGAAAAATATGTCTAAATCTTTCGGAGCATTTTTCAATGCGCCTGGCCTATTTTACTTGTTGATATGGTGTCGTCGCCGCCTCCGACCTCGTCGTCGACGTCGGAACTCTTGCCTGTTGCGTCTAGAGTGCCGTGGCATCAGTGGATCTATGGGCGACCAGTTGATTCTTTTGTTGGCGTGTGGTTTGTAACCGGCACGATGTTTTATTTTTCCATCAATAATGTGTTGGCTTGATGGATGGTTATACAAAGTGGGTGCTCAGCGAGTCGATGCGTTGTAATTTATAAATCTCGGAGAAACGATGGAATAAAAAAGTTACTTTTATTTTTTATAGAAATTGGAAAATGCTGAAATGTTTTGATGTACAGATCAAATAAATATACAGAAGATTCTTCAATCAGAATGGTGATTACATTTCTTCGATCGCTGTAGTACAAGGGCCCCCAGACGTACTTTATTTTCTGAAAAACAAAATGCGGGGCCTCAAGTAGTGTTTAAGGTGCGTATTCACTAGAGCATTCGTTCCGCAAGAGCACCGTATGAGCATATGAGATGCTCGGTTCAAGCTCAGGCTGCACCAGACTGCGTAGTGTCTCCTGGCACATGAGCACCGATCCGCAGTCAGTCCCGTAAAAATATTCATACTCACCAATATCCCAATTAAATTCAAAATCTCTGTAATAACCACAAACAGAACGTCAAGCACACTTTCACCGTTCACACTGGGCACGAAAATATCGACAAAAAACGGATCGGCCCGAGCACCACACGCGCATTTTGTTCGTGCTCAAATCAGCGTCCACACTGTCCGAGCATTGCTTATTCATGTACATTGAACGCCCGCATACCCGCTAAGTTGGTTAGACGGCGAATCCATAGATACGAGGTGAAAAAGGTGAGTATAAAATAGGATCAACTTATCTTAAATTCTGATGAAGGATTTTTATATACAGTATCCGCCATAAAGTATATGGGAAAAATTTTTGTTATTGAAATTTCTGAAATTTTTGTAAGTTCGTTTCTGCATGTTTGACAACTGAAAAATCCGTTGCGACCTATATCATGTGACCTCAGATTCGGCGGGAATTTCAAAAAAGTTGTCTATGGTGCCTAAAAATGGGTCAAATTGAAGATATTGAAAAATTTTATTGAGAAAAGACTGAAATAAATCAAATCAAAAAATTAATTTATTCCTCTACCGTTACTAAGAAACATTATTCAGTCTTGTTTTATCTGGAAACAGCTTTAATAAGCTAAATCAGATCCACCGAATAAAATTTTTGTGAAATAAACATTTTGCAGGAGATTAATTATAAAAACAGGATTTAGTCTTGTCGCTAGACGCTTTTTAAAGCTTCTGAAAATTAATTTAACTAAACTTATTCTGACGCGTGATTTTTATATTTTGTATCCTAAAGGAATCACCACCCGAAATTAATGACATTTAAGATACACCCTGTATATTATTATATGGACTATTTCAGACATACTTTTTGTAGTACTAATCGAGTACAATGAAAACTGTCGTACACACCTTCCGACATCTCGTTTAGTTTTTGAGATTTTGGTGCTTTTATAAAAAAAAATCGAAATCCATTTTATTTTATTTTATTTTTTTCTTCCTTTGTTAACGAATTCGGATAAATCAAGTTACTAAATAAAATAAAAATTACTAATTTTTTCGTTAGTTCGGAAGATATATCGATTTTTCCGTTTTAAATTAAAGAAACAATTTATATACGTATTTTGTACATTATTTGAAATAATTCCCGGACTATTGAGTTCAAATACATTTTTGCAGATTTTTCAAAGGCGGTCAAAAGTTGTCTTGGTGAATTGGAATAATATCCGAGTAATTTCTTATTATACAATTTTTTTTCTTCGTATTTCCGATTTTTTCCTATTTTCCGGTCATTTTAGAGTAAATATCAAATCAGTATGATTTGTTGAAATCTACCTACTGCATTTTTCGAAATTCAGTTTCGATCTGCGGTTTTGATTTTATTCATGTTTTAGAAGTTAGAATATCGACAAAACTCGGTTATCACTTTCCGATCCTTTTCAGAAACTACATCTGTAGGACATATCGAAGTATATGTCAGGAAAATATGAAAGAGTTCGAATCAATTTCCGAACCTTTATCATGGAAAGTAGGAATGAGAAAAAAAACGGGAAATCATCTTAAATATTTTCTGGTGGGGGGGTGTTTGGCCCTTATTATTTGCTGGCTGAAAAAGTGTATGTACAAAATAGTCCCCCAAGTAACATATTATATAAAAATCACGCGTCATAATATAAGTTGAGATAAATTATTACGATACCTATGCCATGTCTACCATGTCTAAATATATTCTTGTTGATGAAAGCACATTTTATAATATCATAAAATATAAATTTGCTGGTTTTGTTGTTGTTGTTGTGTTGTTGTTCATTATCTGGAGCGCAGTTATCGGGAAGCGTGGAAGCGCAATTGCCTGTTGCGCTTATATCGGGGCGCTTTTGACGGATACCTTTCAATTTACCTACATTAGAACACTACCTGAAGCCCCCCATTTTGTCTTTCAGAAAATAAAATATGTCTAGGGGCCCGGGGCTCTTACACTACCTCCGTCTTACATTTTCAATTTATGCCTACTTGAATAATTGAAATTTGGAATTTTAACTTCTTTTTCCATTGCTTTCTAGTGACGTAATCATCGTAGATGACGTCACCGTGCTATTGTGACCAATTTCTTCAAATGGGATCCTATGTCAAGTGATACCTCGTTTGAAAGTTATTTAAAAGACCTTCACAACCATACTAACTTTGTTTACGTTTAAGAAGTTAAGGATTGAATGAATATAAACCCTCCGCACTTTTTGATGACTGATGGCGCCAAGGCTAATCTTCTCCAATTTGAAAGGTTTTTTTTATTGTGAAAAAGTGAACCCAAATGATTCAAAATGCAATAAAAGTGCCAAAAGTGTATATTTTCGTATAGTTTATTCACAACCAGAAATTCTAATTTTCAATTTGACATAGAAAAAAAAAATCTCAAATAGAAAGTGTAGGCAACAGTACAGACATGTTTTTTTTTATTCGAAACACCCGAAATATTTTGAATCGTTTGATCGGTTTTTATATTTTATACCAGATATTTCAGAAATTATGGTGGGATGGGAACACCAAAAAATATAATCGAAAATAATGTTTTTTTAGTCCCTATTGAAAATTTTACTGAATGTGCTTTCCCATACCGAGGCAACCACAAATCTGAACCACTCTTTCTAAGTTTTTATTTTATTTAATTTTTTTACAACATCGTGTAAATATAATCATTAATACACACGAGCTTTCAGAAAATGCAGGGTTTGTCTACATGATTTCTATAGGAAATAAATTGAATTCTTAACCTGTATGAGAAAATCATGAAAGCAATAACAATTTTTTTATTCACTGCTGGTCAAAAGACGTAAAAAAATAAACTATTACAATAATAATATTGGTGAAATATTGGCTTAACCAGTTCTGAATGTACATTGTTTCATATAATATTGGGTTAGTATTGATTTAATAATTTTAACCAATATTGATAAACCAATATTGCCTACACATTGTTTCCCGCATATAGAATCAATATTGTGATTTCAATATTTCTCGCATATCGATTCCACAGTTCATAATTTCGAAAAGGGGAAAATATCGACTGAAGTTTGTCTTTCTTTGTATTTTCATAATATTGTCTCAATGAAGGTGAGTTGTACCAATCATCACATACAAGTATCTCGAATACTTCCCCGATGTCCTCAATATTTACTCTTTATTATTCATATACCCAGTGTTCTTTATGAATTATTTCTTTGAATAAACATTATTATCATAATATCGCAGTGTGCTATACAGGGTGTAACATAAGTACGTTAAAATATTCAAGTGACGTATTCCTGAGACAATTTTAAGAAAAAAAGTCTATATAAACTTGTGTCCGGAAATGCTTCGTTTCAGACATACAGGGTGTTGAAATTGAATTTTTTTTTTCGCTTTTTGAAAATAACTTTTGCAAAAAATAAGTTATTTGCACGAAATTTGGTATCCGGGGTTTTTTTTGCGTGGGAAATCATAATTTTGCATCAATTTTCATGTAACATCCAGAGGGCGCTGCGTACGCTGTCATTATTCATTTCAAATTGCCCTAACATTTTTGACAGCAAACTTTTGGTACTTTTCATGAAAAAACCTCATTCCCACACCTTTTCCAAGTAAAAAAGGTACACTTTGTCAACAATGCTCGAGATATTTGTAATTTTCTATATTGATGCATGTTACTTAGCTCCTAGGGCGCTACGTGAAGTTGCTGAGAACATTCCAAAAACTAAGTACGTGGTAGATCTCGTCAAAATAAACAATTTTCCTATAAAATGTTTATCGGAAAATTATTTGTTTTCGAGATACAGATTGTTGAAATTTTTCACGCGTTAATGTTTGAGATTGTTAATCGCCATTTTAATTCACGAGTTTGTTACAAAACTTTTCCGTCGACAGTAGTTTTCGAAAATAGAGATATCTCACTTTCAATGTTTATTTATCTAACGTTACGATAAAAAACAATCCTATTTATATTAACTCTACTCAAAGATAGTTTAATTTTTCTTAGTGGTAGTTTTGTATAATTTTTTATTATATATTTTCAAATTGAAATAAAAAAAAAAAAATTACCCTCGATGGGTTTTGAACTCTCGACCTCAGTGTTGCATGACAGGTGAACTTTACCGTTACGCCACGGGACCATATATGGTTTTGAGTGACAACTGGTGTAATGAACATTTTCTGAAATTTTATTTGAAAATTGACAAATCAATAATGACAGATAGTACTAACCAATATAAAATGTATAAGAGCAGTGTATGTTGGGTTGCATATAAACAAATCGTTGATTAATAGAAAATCATTCATTAACAGGGGTCATTAATCAACGATTTTGAGTGCGTTAAAATACATCATAAATGAACGGTCGACGGAAATGGTTATTTAACGAACAAGTGTATCAATAATGGCGATTAACAATCGAGATAATTTCATGTTTGAGATTGTTAATCGCCATTTTAATTCACGAGTTTGTTACAAAACTTTTCCGTCGACAGTAGTTTTCGAAAATACAGATATCTCACTTTCAATGTTTATTTATTTAAAGTTACGATGAAAAACAATCACTATTTCGTATTTATATTAACTCTACTCAAAGATAGTTTAATTTTTCTCAGTGGTAGTTTTATTTTTTATCATTTATTTTCAAATTGAAGTAAAAAAAAAATAATTTACACTCGTTGGGTTTTTAACTCTCGACCTCAGTGTTGCATGCCAGGTGAACTTTACCATTACGCCACGGGACCATACATGGTTTTGAGTGACAACTGGTGTAATGAACATTTTCTGAAATTTTATTTGAAAATTGACAAATCAATAATGACAGATAGTACTAACCAATATAAAATGTATAAGAGCAATGTATGTTGGGTTGCATATAATCAAATCGTTGATTAATAGAAAATCATTCATTAACAGGGGTCATTAATCAACGATTTTGAGTGCGTTAAAATACATCATAAATGAACGGTCGACGGAAATGGTTATTTAACGAACAAGTGTATCAATAATGGCGATTAACAATCGAGATAATTTCATGTTTGAGATTGTTAATCGCCATTTTAATTCACGAGTTTGTTACAAAACTTTTCCGTCGACAGTAGTTTTCGAAAATACAGATATCTCACTTTCAATGTTTATTTATTTAAAGTTACGATGAAAAACAATCACTATTTCGTATTTATATTAACTCTACTCAAAGATAGTTTAATTTTTCTCAGTGGTAGTTTTATTTTTTATCATTTATTTTCAAATTGAAGTAAAAAAAAAATAATTTACACTCGTTGGGTTTTTAACTCTCGACCTCAGTGTTGCATGCCAGGTGAACTTTACCATTACGCCACGGGACCATACATGGTTTTGAGTGACAACTGGTGTAATGAACATTTTCTGAAATTTTATTTGAAAATTGACAAATCAATAATGACAGATAGTACTAACCAATATAAAATGTATAAGAGCAATGTATGTTGGGTTGCATATAATCAAATCGTTGATTAATAGAAAATCATTCATTAACAGGGGTCATTAATCAACGATTTTGAGTGCGTTAAAATACATCATAAATGAACGGTCGACGGAAATGGTTATTTAACGAACAAGTGTATTAATAATGGCGATTAACAATCGAGATAATTTCATGTTTGAGATTGTTAATCGCCATTTTAATTCACGAGTTTGTTACAAAACTTTTCCGTCGACAGTAGTTTTCGAAAATACAGATATCTCACTTTCAACGTTTATTTATTTAAAGTTACGATAAAAAACAATCACTATTTCCTATTTATATTAACTCTACTCAAAGATAGTTTAATTTTTCTCAGTGGTAGTTTTATTTTTTATTATTTATTTTCAAATTGAAGTAAAAAAAAATAATTTACACTCGTTGGGTTTTTAACTCTCGACCTCAGTGTTGCATGCCAGGTGAACTTTACCATTACGCCACGGGACCATATATGATTTTTAGTGACAACTGCTGTAATGAACATTTTCTAAAATTTTATTTGAAAATTGACAAATAAATATTGACAGACAGTACTAACCAATATAAAATGTATAAGAGCAATGTATGTTGGGTTGCATATAATCAAATCGTTGATTAATAAAAAATCATTCATTAACAGGGGTCATTAATCAACGATTTTGAGTGCGTTAAAATACATCATAAATGAACGGTCGACGGAAAAATATATTTCATGTTAGATATTTTTGAACATCTTGTACATATTCATATTTTTTGAATAGTTTGCTGGATATCCGGAATATTCATCGCCTACAATTCTTCGGCAACAGTTCTTCGCCGACAGTTGTCCTCTTAGCCATCGAAATACCCGTTATGAAATTGCCGATGAAATATAATCGAAACAGAAGGATTATGTCAGATTCCTTCGCGTAATATGACGAAAATTCATTTATGTGCTAAAAGTCGCCGTAATGGACGAATTTACATATTTAAACTCCTCGTGCACTTCGGCACAGGCGATAATGCGACAATGTTATTTGCTTTCACGTTGCCGTCGTTCGTACGCTTCCTTGAATCCGTACAGCTAATTCGAATGGATGCCTTTGCTCCATTTTATTGCCACGGAATGGGATTCTGATCAATCGATGACAAGATATATATATATATATATATATATATATAGAGAGAAATATATTTGAGAGTACGGAGGAGAGCGGAATCATTTCGGTCTAATTCACGGTTTTCTTGGAAATGGAATCGCTTCAGTACATCGGGGAATTTCCAGTTGCTATGGGCCTCGGAATATTATATTTCCACCATTTTTGAGTACAATTCCACGTATAGGATTTCAGATCAGCCGACTCGATTGCTCTTCCCGTGTTTTTCTCAGCCTGCGGGGATGGAAACATTTCATAGGCCTTGTAAATATTTTTCAAATGTCACTATCAAAGTCAATTGAGTCAATGGGCTATATGAATGAAAATGAAGTAAATGCTCGTAAGCACTAGGTAGGAGGAAACGCACATGCAATTTTCATTTTTTATTACAAGCTTTTATTTAACTTCCAATGTATGTATGTTTGTTCGGGTGGAATTATTGCAACTGAATTTTAACCCCACTTATAGTTGTCCGATTAACTTGAAATTTGGCAGGTGTTCATAGTTGTGGTGACAATGCATTACGACATTTTTGTATAAGAAAAATGAAAAAATGGCGGTTTCCAATATGGCGGATGAGTTTTGTGATTATTTTTCGATTCGATTCTAAATTGGTATGTGGGGGTTTTCGGGGTCAGAGATTATGACTTTTTTGTCGAAATTCATGAATTCAATATGGCGGCTACAGGATGGCAGGATGCAAGATTTGTGATATTGGTGTGATTCTATTCAAAATTGGCATGTGGGGATTCTTGAGGTCGGATATTATTAATTTTTTTGTTAAAATTCATTAATTGAATATGGCGCCTTCAATGTGGCAGACGAGTTCGGTCATTTTGGTCCGGATCGATTCAAATTTGGTATGTAAAGGTTTCAGGGGTCGGTAGTTATCAATTTTCGGTCGATATGGTGGCTCCAAGATGGCGGACGAGTTTTGTAATTATGGTCTGACTTTCTTCAAAATTGGCAGTATTTGGGATAGAAGGTCATGTATGTTTTGCTAAAATTACCAAATTAAAGATGGCTGCTTCAGGGTGGATGACGATTAAATAATTAGATGGCTTCTTCATTCAAGAGCTAGATAGCTCAAAAGTCACAGGAAGCAGTCCTTGTTATAACCTTTCTTTATCAGACATATACAGATTAATGCGAACTATCAATTAAAAAAAAATGAAGACAAGCTTTTATTAAAATGCACCAAAATGTAAAAACAATTTCTTCAGATGTGTAATGTAGGTTATTCAAAGGCTTGCCGCCTTCGTATTCGAACTGAAAACGTTGCGCGGCAAGCTTTTGAATCTGAAACAGGAAAACCTACATTACACATCTGAAGAAATATTTTTTTTCTTTTTAGTGCATTTGAACGAAAGCTTGTCTTTTAATTTAATTTTTTTTTATTAATATATTAATATATAAGCTTTTGAATCTGTAACTCACAGAATAACCTATACATTACACATCTGAAGAAATTATTTTTGACTTTTTAGTGTATTTGAATAAAAGCTTATTTTTAAATTTTTTATTTATTTTTTATCAGTATTCATCGGAATCAAATTGAATATTATTGGCATGCTCACATCCGTCACATTAAGAGGCAACATCAGAGCGTCATCATGAAAGTCAAATTTTATCATTGCGCCGTACATGTTGGCTGTATGGGGATATATTTTTCAAGAGCGATTGTGGAGGTAACGAAGCACATGTCCGTAAAAAAACTACGTAGCTGGGAGCGCCAATAAGGTAGACAGGTCCTAATCGTTGTGTGTAAAAACTAATGATTTTATAAAGAATTTTTTTCTTCTGCATTTTTAATTCCCGTAAGAATTCGGGAACTTCCTTTTTTTCCGTTTGTCAAACCATAAAATTTTTTTTAAATCATCAAAAACAAAAATCAGTTAAGTTCTCGAATTCTTACAAACGAATTGAACCAAAAACTCTTAAGCAACACTGCCATAGCGGAATCTAGAGATATCTAATTATATCCAAATTGATCATGGCTCGATCGGCTACTCCACAATTACATTTACGTTTCAAATTTACGAAAAGACCCTGATAATTGTTAAACTGAAAACATCAAATTTTTTTCACTTCTTGGAGCTATTTCTAAAAGGCTTTAAAAAAATCCCCAATGGAAAATTTGAAAAATTTAGATTTTCCACTTTGTTATTAACAATCTAAGAGACTTACTTACTTATAAAATATTTGAATTTTTGTTTTTGGGATTTTAATCAGCAGTAAATATTATGATTTTTAAGAACAAAATTTCAAAAAAAAAAAATTATTGCTCCAAAACGCATTTGTTGATTAACAATTTTTTTTGCTACCAAATATTAATATTAAGGAGTTTCAATTGAAAGCTCAATGAAAGCTCAATTTGTTTATTATTCAAAAAAGACTTCTTGAAGTGTTTTTGTCCTATCTCGAATAGTTTATGAGATTTTCAATTATTATAAATAATTGATAAAAAAGTTTATAAATAATAGGGTTAGAGCTTTTGTTTGATATATAATTCGTTTGTTATTAAAAGGAGAACAAAAATACCTGAAGTGTCTCCGTCCTATTTCAAATAGTTGATGAGTTTTTCAAGTATGAAAGCCGTAAAAATTATTATGATAGGATTACAGGTTTGGTTAAAAGCTCAATTTGTTTATTATGAATGGAGAACAAAAAATACTTTGTCCTATCTCCATTTGTTATTTTAATAAAAATGATTGAGAGCTACGAGGAAACGTCAAACGTAAAAATAGAAAAATATTTAAAATTATGTAAAAAATAAAAAAAAAAAAATTACACAACACATGGTTGTTTTCGTTATTTTTGCAGTACTTATCTAAAAAAAATTGTATCGTAAAATTCATTTGTTTATAACAAATTGTTTATTATTTAAACAAAGAAAATACTTATAAATGAATAATTTTTTTTCAGAATATCAAGGAGCAATGGAAATTATGATAAAAAAAATTAATATTAATATTTGGTAGCAAAAAAAAATTGTTAATAAACAAATTATTTTGTTCTCAAAAATCATAATAATTATTTCTGATTGAAATCCCAAAAACAAAAATACAAATATCTTATAAACAATGCATTTGTTTATAACAATTTCATTATATAAACAATCATAGTAAAAAATAAAAAAAAAATCATTTTTATGTAACTTCAAATAATGAAAAAACGAACAAATTGAAATATTTATTTAATTTTTCATCGCTTTATTTGTATTTTTAATTTCTTAGTCTTTTATTTTGTTAATAACAAAGTGGAAAATCAATTTTTTTTAATTTTTATTCTTCCACTAGGGATCTTTTTTAAAGTCTTGCGAGAATAGCTTCAAGAAGAGACAAAAAATGAGGTTTTTAGTTTAACAATTATCAGGGTTTTTATGTAAATTTGAAAATTGTAAAAACTAGTTAATTAACAAATGCATACTTATTAATGAAATAATTACGGGAAAAAATTGTTTCCATGGATTTTCGTTTATTCAAGTGTCTGAAATATAAGTGCATTTTTTTATTTCTCATTATTGATATTTAATGGGTTGAAATTTTTTTTATTTTTCAAGAGTCCATATCAGTTAGCGCACTCGGGACGCTCATCACCCGCTTTTAGCGCCATTTTTTCATCTAAATTAAAAATATAAATATTGGTGGTAGAATTCCGGGTTTTTAGAAAATTTCATGCTCAGGATCTTTTTTCAAATTTTGTATATCTTTAATAGTTTCCGAGATATTTGTAAAAAACCAACCCCTCTTTTTTTTTGACTAAAGTGTTCATAACTTTTGCAATTTTTGTCGCGCACCTTCAAATTATCAAAAAGTTTGTAGATGTCATTCCGAATCGAATGAGCTCTTGATCATAATTTTCGGTGCCTTTAAAGTGAAATTCACCAAAATGGTTCTTGTAGACTAGACTATAAGCATTTTTTTGATTAGAACATGTGCAATGATATATCCAGATTTATACAAGGATCGCTACCTAGTACAAGAAGGGGGGTTTCTGATGTCGCGGATTTTAAACTTTTTGCCATAATTCATGAATTCAAGATAGTGGCTACAATATGGCGCTCGAGTTTTGTGATTATGGTCCGATTTGATTCAAAATTAGTATTCTCGGAATCGGAAGTTATGAATTTTTCATCAAAATTTATAGATTCAAAATGGTGGCTCCAAGTTGGAAGACTAGTTTGGTGATTATGATCCGATTTGATTTGAAATTAGTATATGAAGGTTCTCGGGATAGGAAATTATGGAAGACAAGTTTTGTGATCATGGTCCGATTCGATTCTCAACTGGTTTACAGGGATTTTTGGTGTCGGAGATTATGATTTTTTTGTCAATTCATGAATTCAAAATGAAGGCTTCGAAGTCTCGGACAGTTTCTGTGATTATGGTTCAAAACTATTTAAATTTGATAAATCCTAGATGGCGGAAGCGTCTCCAGGATGGCGGATGAGTTAATATTCAGATTGCCTCCTCATTGGAAAGCTAGATAGCACGAAACTCAACAAGAAACAGGATTTGAAATAACCATGCTTCATCAGAAATCCATTAATTAATGCGTACTAACCAGGAAGCACAAAATAAAGTAGTATTAAAAGAAATATATTTTTAAGACTTTTATTCAAATGCGTTAAAAAGTCAAAAATAATTTTTTCAGATTAGTAATGTAGAGTTACAAATCCAAAACCTTGCCGCTTTCCGAGACGATAGTTCGAACGGTAGAGCGCGGGTTTTCGATATCTGAAGCCAAGTAACGCAGGGCGAGGTTGTGGTTTGGATGGGAGGCTTACGGACAACCTCCTTTCGAGATCTACCCTCCGCGAATCGTGCTGGGAATCGCACGTTAAAAGGCAAGACTTCGTTAATCCTTTCGTAGGAGGACGACCTCGGGGACGACATCTGGATAACGAAAAAAACAATATTTTTTTTCGATCCATGTAGTTTGTCTCTTGTGTTCACTGTTCATTGAAAAAACAATATATCTTTATTTCGATGTACCTGTAACATGTTTACTACATGTATCTTTTTAAAAAATGCCGATTATTACCCCAAAGCAGAAACCTGCTTTTCACGCTATGATTTTGAAAACACTTACTTTTGAGATAATAACCAGCGAAGGAAATATGTTTGCTGTTGTGATTCGTTCCTTCACTCAGGGTTCTTAATATAGGGGGGGTTACGAAATGTGATAAATTTTGGCAGACATCTTTTTTCTTGATTGGTGGGAGCGCGCGAAATTTGAAATGTATGAATGCTCATCAAACGATCAACTAGATCCATAGATCAATATATCCTTTAACAGTTAACCCATCGTTTTTCGTAAGCTTCCTTCTCGACTTTGGAGCCAAATTCATTTACAATATAATCACTGCTTTCAAAATGTTGACAACAAATCCTTGATGACTCGGTGGGTACCTAATCGTTAACCCGGCAGTTTTGAAAACTGTCAAAAATTTCAACTAAACAGAAACCACTGAAGTTAGTTATATTCCTGGTTATATTACTAAAATCACTAAGTAGGTTAGCCAACTTGATTTCCCACCAATCCCCCCTTTCCTCAGGGACCCCCTCGTCAAAAAAGCTCACTTATTTCGTAACCCCCCGTATATTAAGAACCCTGCGTTCACTGACAAAGGACGTGTCTTGTTCTAAAATTGACGTCGTTCAATCTCGACAGATACTTATTTTCGAAAATTAAAACTGTCAACGTCCACGCACTTGATTATGTAAATTCACGCGTTCACCCGTTTGGCGTCGTTCCTGAAGGGAGCGTCGCCTCGATGGCGTCTCTGCTGCTGATGGCGACGCCGACGTCCTCCTGTGACGATGTTTGATGGCCTCGGCGCCATCAGGCAACAAGTTGGGCTGGATCAACAGGAATTCGGGGTGTGTTTTCGATTATGGTCCTTGTTGCTTGTTTCTATGGAATATTTGGGACTGGTATCATTGAACGTTTGAAGTTGATGAATTTTATAGTTAGGAATATCAAAATCCATATATTTATGTTTCACACATTATGCTGGCCAGGATGGTCAGCCACCTTAAAGATATTAGTACTACCCCTTACGTAAAATACAGGGTGTTCCTTAAAGACATGCTAATATTTGAGGGGGTGATTCTTCGACTTATTTTAAGGAAAAAACTTTCTATAAACGTATGTCCTAAAAGTCCTAACTTTTGAGATACAGGGTGATAAAGTTTTGAAAAAAAATCAGTTTTTTAATAATAACTGAGATAATATTGTAGACGTTTTTATAAAATTTGGTACATGTCTTCTATGCATCAAGGTGCATTTTTTAATGCACAAACATTTTCATTTTCTCAACCAGTGGCGTCCGTACGGGTTTTGCATTGAATATTTTTGGAGAAAAAAATACTACGCCACTGCTTTCTCCTGAAAAAAAAAACTTTTGAGATCCTCATTTATTTTTGAGCAAATTTGATCTCTTGAGTTTTCTTTGTCCGCCGCATGGTTTTCGCTTAAAAAAATAAAAATCGTTTCATTTCAGGATGAATTCTTCAAAAATCTGATGCGGTGTGGAAATGTTTGTGCATCGACTGAAAGCAAATCTTTTCACCACTTCTTAATCTTTTCACTTATAATCTCCCAAGTGCTTGAATTATTACCTCAATGGATTTACGATATTAATTCAGCTACCTATCTGTAATTAATAGCATTTTGTTCTTCAAATCACTATAAATATTGTGTTTTCACTAGTTATGAATACCATTTTGTGTTTGAAAAAGCTATAGGAATAGCGAAGCGCAAAATTATTTACTTGATTTTTAAGTGTGTTATTGAAGTTATTTTGGTTGTCCGCCGTTTTTCTGAATATCGGTAAATATGGTGAATTACACGAATGCAGAAATGGCGGCAATGCATTACGTATATGGCCTCGCTGATGGTAATGCAACAGAAGCCAGACGCATTTATCAGGAAAGATATCCTAATCGTGCCTTACCAGATAGCCGTACCTTTTCAAATATTCATCGCCGACTTAGGGAAACTGGTAGTTTCAAGAAAGGTACTTCGGAAGGTAGACCTCTAAGCGTCAGAACTCTTGAAATTGAGGAAGCCGTTCTGCAAGAAATCGAAGAACATCCTGAGACGAGTACCAGGAAGATCGCTAGAACTCTGAATATTTGTCATCAAATTGTTTGGCGTATTTTGGTTGATTTTTTGTTATACCCATACCATATTTTACGAGTACAGGCATTACTCCCTAGAGATTTTCCACAGCGTGTGAACTTCTGTCAGTGGTATCTTCAGAGTATTGCACTAAATCCGCAGTTTGAGTCACAAATTTTGTTCACAGACGAAGCAAATTTTTCTCGGAATGCTATTCAAAATTTCCATAACAATTATATGTGGGCAGAAGAAAACCCCCATACCATAACCGAAACCCATTTTCAACACCAATTTTCGGTTAATGTATGGGCAGGAATTATTGTTGATTATCTAATAGGCCCAATTTTTCTACCAGGACGCCTTGATGGTCGGTCTTATTTACACTTTCTCGAAGAAGAACTAAATGGGTTGCTTGAAGATATACCAATTGCGTTAAGGAATCGAATATGGTACATGCACGATGGAGCCCCTGCTCATTTCAGTGTAATTGTCCGAAATCATTTAAATACAGTTTATCATAATCGTTGGATAAGTCGCGGAGGACCTCAGCAATGGCCAGCAAGATCCCCTGATCTCAACAGTTCAGATTTCTTTTTATGGGGGCACCTTAAAACTCTAGTGTATAAAACTCCCGTTAATACTTTAGAAGATTTAAGAGAGCGAATAGTTGCCTCGTGTGAAACTATTCGAAATACGCCGGGAATATTTCAACGTGTGCGTAATTCCATGCGTAGACGGGCGGAAGCATGCCTATTAAGTGAAGGTGGCCATTTCCAGCAATTTTTATAATCAGTGTTAGTATTGTCAATAATTAATGAATTTGATCCGTTCATTTAAACTTACTTTTATAAAATGAAATAAAATTCGTTTTTGTACAAGCTGAAATCCATATTTTTTTGATTCTCATTCATTTTGGAAAAAATCTGATCCCTTTATTTGCTTTAAGTCGATGCACAATCATTTCCACACCACATCAGATTTTTGACGAATTGATCATGAAGTAAAACGATTTTTATTTTTTTAAGCAAAAACCATGCGGCGGACAAAGAAAACTCAAGAGATTAAATTTACTCAAAAATAAATGAGGATCTCAAAAGTATTTTTTTTTGGAGAAAGCAGTGGCGTAGTATTTTTTTCTCCAAAAATATTCAATGCAAAACCCGTACGGACGCCACTGGTTGAGAAAATGAAAATGTTTGTGCATTAAAAAATGCACCTTGATGCATAGAAGACATGTACCAAATTTTATAAAAACGTCTACAATATTATCTCAGTTATTCTTAAAAAACTGATTTTTTTTCAAAACTTTATCACCCTGTATCTCAAAAGTTAGGACTTTTAGGACATACGTTTATAGAAAGTTTTTTCCTTAAAATAAGTCAAAGAATCACCCCCTCAAATATTAGCATGTCTTTAAGGAACACCCTGTATACATTATATCTAACCCATGAATAGGTATGGAAATTTTCCTTCATTAACTGTTAGTAGAGGTCCATATATCATAAAATCACAATAATCCGTTTTGGAGGGAATGGCATCACTCCTAAAAAAACCCCTTTGGTGAAAAATCCTCTTTTCGCTTATAACCGCTGAAAATATAAAAAAGGTATACAAAAAAGAACGCTTTATAAAGGACAGGGCACAACCGTATAAAAATGTCTTTCAGCAAAATTTGATAATTCTTTGATATTTTGTATGGTCCAAGACCCTACTCAATTCTGGCAAGTTATAGGAAGATCGTATGATTAGGAGAACCGCTAGAGGGCGCCAAAGTTGAATATTTCAACATGCATTCATTGTACCATATCATACCATATCAAGGGATTTTGAAATATTCAACTTTAGCGCCCTCTAGCGGCTCTCATACGATCTTCCTATAACTGATCGAAATTTGGGTCTTGGAACAAACAAAATATCAAAAAATTATCAAATTTTGCTGAAAGCCATTTTTATAGGCCCTGTCTTTTCCTTAAATAAAGTTGTCTACTAATTTTTATGTGTTAGCTATATTTTACGAGAAAATCTATGTCGGAATTTTGTCAAGATTCTCAATATACATTTGCGTGAGAATTTGTTTGTTTGGATTTCTTTTTTCGCGGGTGTGAAAAGGTAATGAACAATCCTTGCAGTCCTTGCAGTCCTTGCAGTCCTTGCAGTGGTCATAGGTGTGCATAAGTATACAGTGAGCACGTAAAGGTTGGAAGAAATTCGTTAAAAGCTTGATACGGCCATTGGAAAAAAAACTCAGATACGTCCATTTTATTTTTCCGTTGCGCATTTTTTAATGACGTCATACTGTTCGAGTTATGACGTCATTACATTTTTTTTTAAATGACAATACTTACTTAATTTTGATACTAGCTTTTTTCGGTGTATGGAGGTCATATTTTTTTACAGTGAGTTTCAAAAAGTTTGCACCATATGGGAAGTATCACTTCAAAAACAAAATTCCAATAATTTCCATCCCTGCTAAATGAAATTGCTTCCGAAGAGTGTGTTTATAAATTCCTCCGACCTCCCTGATGATCTTGGGAGAGTGAAATAAATTTTTGTCAACAGTAAAAATACGAGAGCTTTTTTTTATGAGATAAATATCATGAAAACCCGTAGGAACTTTTTTGTCTGTATATAGAAACAGCACTTACCAAATATCAGGCCTCAGTTTGCAACATTTAAAGTTAGGACAGCCAGCTATTCATTTCAAACGACTCGAAACGCGCTGAATCGTCAAGACGTCACGGGGATCGTTTGATCGAAGGGCTAAAACCGTTCTCTGTCGCAAGGCGCCATGTCTCGACGAGCTGTATGACGTCATAACCGGTCCAAGCCAAATTTGCCGCGTTCCTATAATGATTCGAATTATGCAGTTTTGAATTTCTTATATTTATCAAATAAAAAGGAATAATAACTTTTGTCTCGAACAGTGGTTCTTTTAATAGTATAAAATTACGTTTGTGAGTGTTTTTTTTAAATTTGATTTTTGTGTAGGTTCCCCATTGTGTCCAATGTTAGTTTTTCGAGTAAAATTACTGATGGAAAAATTTTGAGTTGAAAGCAATTTATTCAATAAAACCAAAGTTCGAGTTTTTTTTTGGCAAGATAAATCAACGACAATATACAGGGTGTTTTAGAAATTTGGGCAATTAATGAAATGGGAAGTAGAACATGACAAAACAAAATTAAATGAAAGAATACTTTTTTGTCGAAAAAAAAAAAAAATTATTTTGGGAGATATTGAATACCGATAAGAGGTCTGCAGCCTGCGCAAACCGACTGAAACACTCCCAGCGGTCAGACACGCTGTATCCTCGAGAATCAAACCAATGTCTCTCAAACAAAGGTAACTGAAAGCGATTTCATAAAATTTTATTACATTTTTAGAATATATTTTACTGCTTCAAATACAAAAATTCTTGCCATTTATTGATATTATGTTCTATACAACCAATTTTCTTAGCTGCCCCAATTCCGAAAACACCCTGTATAAATACACCACAATAATAATTACCTTTATTAAACCAGTTATTAGGAGCAGTTATTAACAACACAATAATTGTAATAATGTTTTTTGTAATTTGTTTAGATGAACAATCATTGTTGGTATGACAGAAATTGAAGTGACGGCCCCTTACAGATGAAGCCTGGTTTTAGGGAAACGGGGAACAGGCATTTTTGTCGGGATAAAAAAGAATGTAACTTTTTTATCGCTGTCAAAATGACTGAAACGTCATTTTAATGGTTTTTTTTTCTACAGGAGTAGGAAAAATCATTGGAGGCCTAACTATCTTCTGATTCCTATCTTATTATCTACATGAATTTTCAATGTAAAAAGGACGATCAAAAAATCAAATCTGAATGATAATGCAAATATTCACATTCAGGTAATTTATTTTTAGTTAGGGTCATTCCACAATATCTGTCAGATGTAGTTCAACGTCCAGTGTGGCTTTAGTAGTTGTTTTGTGTTACATATTATACAAAAATATTCTTTTTATTTATTTTTTCATTTAAATGAAATAATAAAAAATGTATTTTTCAATTTTCAATGGAGAATGTTTCCCTTCTCTAGATATTTCAAAGACTATTCTTGAATAGGTAGATTGTGAAAACCTTCTGAATCATCCGTATAATTGATATCTTTCTATTGCACTTCCTTGATATGAAATGCGTTGTATTGTTCACCCCATCTCTTTTTTTTTGTTGGAAAGCTATGTTTGTTTTAATAATCAAGTAACGACAGTCAAACTCGAGTAAAAAGTGAAGAATGAATAATTGTAGCACTGTGAAACTCGGCACATGACATCTCGACATCATGTATTATTAGAAAAAAAAATTGTTTACCAAAAAATCAGGGGAGAACCTGAAAAATTTTTCATAAAAAAAAATTTTGTTGTTATTTCAGAAAATATAAGATTTATCAAAAAACGATTTCGATAGGTTGAGAGATAATTCAATTCTCCACAAGAATGATTTTAAGTAATACCTTATGAAATACGCTCGTTTTCTCAGTAAACGTGGTTTAACGCCGACGTCACATTTCATGCAAGTTAAGGCAGGGAAGTGCATATCGTTGCTGAAAACTTTTACTTCCTCATGCAAATATAACCTGTGAGTATCTGGGTACCTATAATGTGTTTTGTCCCATTTCACATAACCCTTCTACAATATTTACGGAGGATCAGAAATTCATGGATATTTTAGTTGATATGAAATAATCATACTGGAGCAGTCTCACTTATACATGCCAAAAAAAAAAAAACTGGATTTTACTCCTGCCTCAGTTTTCAACTCACCCATCATACACATCCTACATAAAAAATGAAGTATGTGATTTCAAGCTTGAGGTTTACACTTCATAACAGTGTTATTGAATAGATATATGCAGGATATGAATAAGCGATTATTTTCAACATTTAGTGAAGAGAATACCAATTTTATGGGTAAGTTGAAAATGAGGCAGGAGTACAACAAAGTTTTTTTTTGGCATAAGTGGGACCTGTCACACTACTTTAAAATTGTAGCATATAGTCCAAGGAAGGTATAGGTTATGATTTTTGGATCATCAGCAAATATCTCCGTGAAGTGCGACAAAACACATTTTAGGTACTCAAATACTTGCATATTATATTTGCATCACGTTTTCTGAGAAAACGAGCGCATTTCATAAGAAATTACTAGTAATAATTTTTATGGAAAATTGAATTGTTTTTCACCCTGTTGAGTTGTTTTTTCGATAAATCATATACCTCCCAAGATTACAGCAAAAATATATTTATATATTTTTAAAAGAAAAAAAATTAAAAAATATTTTCCACCCCTGGAATTTAAGTAAACAATTTTTTTTTCGTGATTATCATGGTTCCAACTACTAGCATACCAAGTTTGTTGGTGCTACAATCGATTCTTGTCTCGAAACCCAATCGTACTGGATTATATCTTTCTATTTCGCTTCCTTGATGTGAAATGCGTTGTATTCTTCATCCCATCCTTTTTTTTGGAAAGCTTTGTTTGTTTTAAATAAACGGAGATCTGGAAGCGTTTTCGAAATGAGTAATACGCAGTATAATTTTTCGGTTTTAGGTAAACCTTCCCTTGCTGATTTTCACCAGATACATGAGAATGGAGTTATCAGTTGAATAAATAAGCAAATAAGCTCGTCGCAATCGGAATTCGTTGGAACAATCGTTTATTGAACAAAAACACGGAGTTGAATTCTGATTCGGTGCTGTAAATAGAAGCATCGGGGAATTGTAGATCAACAAGGGCTAATCGATTTCGGCTTATTTACGACAAGTTGGAGTTAATTAACTGTTGAAAACTCATTGTGTTCAATTACCCCAAATAAACTGATGCCCGAAATAAAATTCCTCGCTTGTGGGGGTGTTGCTTGAAGTAAGAAAGGCAACTTTTGTTATCTCCCATGAATTATTAACGTATTTGGAACTCGTTGATTAGTTCGTTCTTGTTCGTTTGTTTTAAATTTGTCCTATTCCGTCCAATGACATATTACGGTTAGACTCCGCCATAAACATTTCGATCACATTCTAAGCACAATATTTATTGCCGCTTGTTTCGCGGAAAAGAGTTGACAGTTAAACCAAAATCGGCAAAGCTGAGTATCTGCTCAATTATCTGCCTATACAGTATCGGAAACTTTTCATCTGGGGTACCTATAGACAGAAATCTACGCGAGCAATAAGGAACGCAATGATATGATAATACCACATGAATAAGAGAGACGCACTAATGCGCACCTCTCCTGTTGCCTCTCCCGACGAAATAACAGCTCAGTTGATATCCCTTCCTCGAGCGCGTAGAGGAGAAATTGTAATGCTCTCTCAACATTATAGCAAGCTGTTCTTCACGCTCTCATAAAGCCACCATACCCCAGATGAAAACTTTCCGATACTGTATATAATATATATATAAGCAGATAATTGCCTCGAAACAAGTGGGATAAAACGTTGTGCTTAGAATGTGACCCTGTGTTGACCGCAGCTCGGAGCTGGGTAGTTAGATGTACTTTGAAAGTAATTACAATTACAAAGTACTTTTTCAAAAAAGGAACTAATTACAATTACAAAATACTTTTTCAAAAAAGGAATTAATTACAGTTACAAAGTACATGACTTAAAAAAAGGAATTACACGTTGGGCGCCAAATTTATATAAGGTATATATAGGTATACGATTGTTGGTGAATTAACCAAAAGATATTATTAGAAATTCAATTTATGGTAGTGAGAATAAAATAGCTAATTAAAAGTTGTCATTTGGACGCCATCTACAGAAATTCTGATATAGTATTTCATTCTCAAAGCCAGTTTCTGTAGAAAGTCTTTATTACACTGAAAGAGAAAATACTCCAGACATACAAATAAAACAATTACTAAAAAAATTGTATTTAATCAAATAAATGTTGTTAAGCCTAGTTCAGGGCTTGACGATCTTGAAAAAATCTATAAATGATGATAGTAATCAGGTTGCATAAAAAATAGTATTTAATGAATTGAACGTTTGTTAAACCAAGTTCAGGGCTTGATGAGATCTAGAAAAGTCTAGAAGTAATGATTGAATCAGGTTGTGTGAAGAAATTTGGTTCTTTGGACTATTGTACGTTATTCAAATGGTCATACCAACTTACTTGGAATATTGGGTTAAATGCATTTAAACCTTACATATTTTCCTTGACCAATCAGTTATAAGAAAGAATCAACCAAACTCCTCTCCTGTTAATATATTTCAAGCTCTTCGGGTTCCTTGTTTCTTATATAGTGACAGCAGCTCTGGAACACTCCTGAATTCCCCACCTGGTTCTGGACACCTGATCGAGTGTGTAATTCAGCCAGTTCAGCTATCATAGGTAGCTATAGTTGTTCTGTATTGTGGTAATTTGGCAATCGGGCACTAACATCGCCGCTCATTCAATGGCGAGAAATAAGCTTTTAAGTAAGCTTTTTAAATAAGCTTTTAAATTATAAAAAGCTTATATTTTCAAATAAGCTCATAACTTTAAATAAGCTTATAATTTTTATATTTAAATCAAATTTTGAATTTAAATCTGGTCGACACAAAAAAAGGAGAAATTGTTATAAAACATGTTCTTTGACGCCATTTGAGAAATCATGAAAATTCATTGGAAATAAAATAATTTTAAAAGCATTATAAATGACAACCATATTTATTCCAATGAATTCCACTTTGAATTTTAAATAGATAGTTACCTCTTTATAAATGTTATTAATAGACACTGATTGGATGATTTTCAAAAATAAAAATTTAAATCATCAGCGAGTTCTTCAAGTGAGACCATACGCAGAAATGGACGAAATGGAGGATAACGGAAATTCAAAATTTAATCCCCTCCTCAATTTCTACAAACAGTGTTACCAATTGTCACACTATCAAAGAATAGCTTACCAACTGTTGGCTCATGTTTAGATCACAGACCTCATAGATAGAATGAAACCAACATCTTGCCTACGAATGAAAGCTTCAATTATACTATCTCTGCATGATCATTATAAATAACATCTATGGTTGGGACAGAATTCTTACTTTGTCGGAACTGGCTAATTGATCTTATTGTCAATCCAAATAAAAATGAGAATAAGAAGAAGAAGAAATAACTATTTACAATTCAAACTTGACTTTGACAGTTGAGTTATAACCAACTTTATTTTGAAAGAAATAAATATCTTTTACTGATTTTATAAAATAATTTATTATTCAGACTTGGTGGAGTATTCAGCAGCGTTTTTCGAGCTGTAAAATAAGAATTAATCAACAAAAACATTGTAAGTCATATTCAGAAACCTACAACTCAGTTGGTGCCCCGTTCACACTGCCATGTTCCACGGTAAAAATGATGAAAATGAACGTTTGTAGAAAAACAACCGTTATAGCGTGGACGAAGTTGTTACGGGTCGAAATATCTAGTTAAATGGCTCAGACAACTCAATTAAAATAGTGCAGGACTTATCCATCAAATTACCTTCCAGATTAAATAATATGCATCTACGATGCAGCTTCTGCAGACTAGCTTCAGCCTACCGTTGAAAATGAAATAATCACACTATATAGGCTCAGTCTATCAGATACTCACTAGTGCTCAGATTTGGTAAGTGGTCTTTTCAGTTATTCCCATTTTCGGTGCGCAGAAGCCTTACAAAACAGACAATTGTATAGCCCAAATCACCTTCACAGTATTATGAATGTGAATCTATTCTTATATTTGACCAGGTTAAGGAGCAGCTGAGTACGATATATGAGCAACTTCCATGATGAAAATCAACATATAAACTTTCTAATAATTATTTATTCGGGTTATTCATTATAACCTAAATGTCAAACTCAGGGTAACCAATGAACCTCAACATAGTACCATTCAAATTAATGATGAACTACTTGATCATGATTTGTACTACTGTATCCATGATTTGAACTACTTGATCATGATTTGAACTAATCATAATCACTGGTCCAAGTACTCTCATTCGTCAGGGAACATCAAAAAGGACAAGTGACAAGTTGTCAGAACTCTACAAAGGAAATCCCTTGTTTTGTGAAAATCCTTTTCTAACCTTGGAGAGGCACATGGCCAGAGTAGCTCTTGAAAGAAAGAAGTTCTCTCACCTTTGGTGGATTCGACCAGTTCAATTAGTTATAGCTGAATAAGTTCTCCTGTAATCGCGCGGATTAGGAGGAACACTTCTGTGGATATATATTATTCAGCATCACTTTAGGCTATACACCATCTGCAGGTAGGTCTATCTTACTGTCCTAAACTACCTTCTTATAATTGCTGTTGAAGTCATCTCTCAATACCTTTTGCTTACCCTAAAGGTTGTCGTAGAATTTGCTCGTATAACGCTATTTCAGGCCTGTAAGCTCCGTTTACCTCGTATCACTTTGGACAATTGAGGACCAAGCTTTATCCACTCATTAGTCTACTGTGAGCCCCGAAAGCTTTCGGTGACCCGCTACCTCCTCGGGGTCTGCTCATTTGGTGCAATCTTGCCGATGACCAGCGAACAAGAAGATATCTATAGCTACCATTCAGGCGAGCTCTTTCCATTTATTTGCTTATCTGCTATACTCTCGTTGATAATCATTGCTACATAGCTTTTCACAATGTATCGCTCATGCTGGAAACAGCTTTGATAACAACTATCGCTTACAGCTGCAATTTTGATACCCCGCTTAAGCGCTAGTCGTAGGTTAATTGTGGGTGCTGGAATAGACATTAAGCTTGGGTAGTTTGTTCTGAACCATAATGAGTAGTGCTTACCTTATTTAAATAGAAGTTGTGAACTCCTATGTATATATACATTCGGGTAAAAATAGTGCCTTGCATAAATTTATCTATCAAAGCTTAAGCACATATCTTGCTAATAGTTGCATTCACTGAGTGCTTCCACTTAGTACGAACCTTTGCAGCACTATATGTAATAACACATACTAGATCGTCCGCCCCTTGTAGACTCTTCACAAGCTCTTGTTAATTACATACCCAGCTTCAAATTATTCTCGAGTATTATTCCACTCCCAATCTACCCCTGAACTAACCGGACATTTTCCTGATCAACCTCTCTTTTGTTGCCCGCAGGCTTAAAGGAAGGCAACAAAGTCCTTGAGTGTGATTTCTTAATAACAAAAAAGACGAATTCTAATCTAGTTAAAATTATCTAATAGTTATTTATGCAACAAGTGCAAAAAGTGTTTTCCGACAATTTCACGTCGAGTGCAATAAACTCTTTTTGCACGAGTTACATACAATATTTTTTCTACGTTCATGCAAAAACCAGAAAATGTTTTATTTAGGTGGCATTAAACTGTAAGGAAGACATTGTTTGTTTGAATCTATCTGCTAAAAGTAATTCAAAAACATTTTGTGTAATTCAGATGATATTCGAAGGAAATAATTTTATTTTTAACAAATTGCATTTTTTAGTAATTTCATAGTCCATTATATAATGAATATGATGAAACATGCAACTATTTAAAACGTGATAAAATCTCACAGAAAATGGGCTAAATTTGGCGTCGATTTGAAAGTTTATGTCTGTCATGATGACAGAACGCTATAGTAGAATGACAGATGAGTGCATTAAAGACTTTATTGCACTCAGTGCAATAAAGAGACAGTTTTTCCACCAAATATAGTTCAATAAAGTTTTGTTTTTTGCATGAACGTAGAAAAAAAATTATTACCACGAATCAATCAATGGGTAACTATTTAATGCATTCATTCAAACGAAGATCCAATCGAACAACGTGAAAAAATTATTGCTGTAATTTGCTACTAACAAATCATCAGTTTTGATACTATTGGTCGATTTAAAATGTTTTTTCATGACGTTTGGCTGACAGGATCGTATAAAAAGTAATTAGAAGGAAAAGCTTTAGGAAAATTCGAATAGTCTGAAAGAAGAATTTCTGAAAAGTTGAAACAATTTGAAAAAAACTTTGTGCTGTGGCGTGCCGGTTAGAAGAAATAATGGGACGATCGAGGCAGTTATAGAGAAACGATCAGTAATAATAATAATAATAAAAACCTTTATTCATCGATAAAATACAATACTCAAATACTTAAAATATCACTAATCAATAAAATGAATAAAGTTAGCCAGCGATAAGTGCTATTTCACTTGTTTCGCAGAATTATGATAAAATTCATATTCGATAAAATGTCTTTCATAAAGATACTGGTGCGGACATATATCAGTACCTGACAATGAAGTTGTAAAAAAGTATATACACATCATGAACAATATAAATCTATGAGTGAGTTTATAAAATAATGATAATTAAAATTCATCCTAATTTAGGAAGTACACAGCAATCAACTAATCAGGATTTGTTTAGCTAACGTGAGCATCAAATTGGCTGTGTACTAGTTGTCTTGGATTCTCAAAAATAAATTTTTTCAATGCGTTTTTGAACTGAGACGGACATATTAATGTTTTTAGTCGTTCAGGTAATTTATTATGAAATTTTGGTGCCAAATAAATGAAAGAACGTTGTGTTATTGTCTTCATCATGTGGGGAATTAGATGCTGATTTCGGTTTCGTGTATGATATGAATGAGTGGGTGCTATTAATGTTTGTTTTGTTGCGTGATATTTTGAGAGTGTGAGTATAGTTGTCTGATGTCCATGATTTTTGTTTCTCAATATAGTTGGTCTGAGTCGTACAGTCGATCTTTAGAAAAAATTAGCTTGAGAAACCATTTTTGACTTATTTCTAAAAGGTGTACATATGTTTTCACTGCAGCGCCCCATCCTAATATCCCATAGCGAAGATGGCTCTCCACTATTGAATAGTATAATATTTTTAAGTGGTATGTTGGTAATATTTTTTTGAGGTATTTAAATCTGTATAAAATTGTTTGTAGTTTTTTAACGACGTGTTTAATATGAGAGTCCCATCTCAGATGTGAGTCGATAATAACTCCCAGATATTTAATTTCACTTAACGGTGAGGGTAAGGCTTCTCATTTATATTCACGGTCAAGCTGTCGAATATCGGCAATCCAGTTCTGTTACAGCTGAAAGGGACGTAGTTTGTTTTTTCTAAATTTACTGTGAGTAGTTTACTATCTAAAAATGTTTTTATTTAACCAAAATCAATTTGCGTTTTTTCTTTAAGTTCATCCCAAGTATCAGCGGTATACAGAATTGCCGTATCATCAGCAAAACCAAGAATGAATCCATCGCTTTGGAGAGAGTATAGTTCGTTCACGTAAATGTTGAATAGAATGGGTCCTAAGACTGTACCTTGTGGGATTCCATATTCAATTTCTCTTGTTTCGCTGACGATTTGATCAAGTTTGATTCGTTGGTGTCTATTTGAAAGATAATTTTTGAATAGCTTTAGACTCTGTCCCCTTATACCTATATCTTCTAGTGATTTCAAAAGTAAACCGTGGTGAACCGTGTCAAATGCTTTAGAGAGGTCTATAAATACGCAAAGACACGGTTTGGTTTCATTGAGTGCTGCTGTTATTTTCGACGTTAAAGTTACTATAGCATCTTCGGTGGATTTTTTTTCCACCAGTGATGAAATACAAGGCGGAATCGAGAAAGAAATCAACAAAATGGAAGAAACAGCCACCAAGTTGAAAAGCCAAATTGACAGTAACCAGACCACAGAAACTGTCGTTGAATAAAATCCAATTCTGGACCTGAGGTTGAACTTGGATGGAGCTCAAAGGGGATGAATGACGTCAAGGTCAGTTCTGAAACAAGGAAAAAACATGGGCAAATTAAGAGCTGTGGCATTAACACTGATGGCGTTAGTGGAGAAACAACGACTATTTCACAAACCCTAGCGGCTCAAGAACAGGAATACGAAGAGCTGATGAAACACTTGAAGCTACAGTATGGTCAGACACACCTATAATAGGAATTCCACCTAGAGAAATAATTTGATGAAGGCCAGTTTGAAGGTTTTATCATACAGATCTATACACAATTCATTTGAGAGGCTTGTAGCAGGGAAGCTCTAAAACTAATCTAATCCAATCTAAGACTGAGTATTGGTACGTTCATAGAACGAATCTTTCTTCAAGTTAAACTGTGGAGATAATTTTTCCATTGAGCTGTCTTTTTATAATTGATTCTTTTTTATGTTACAATGAAACGAACAATTTTGACGTAGTGGAAATCCACTTCCCTGCACACTATTCCACAAAGTGGAAAACTTGAGGCGAATGTCTGCCAGAGAACAAGTACTTTCCATTACTAACATTGAATTACATCTAACTTCAATTTGTGTATTGGTCCTCCATTCATTCGTTCTTTTCATTAATTCGAAACTTTCCGGCACACTTTTCGAACTTTGATCAAAACATGATTTATGATGTTGATCATGGAACTGCCCGTCAATCGGCAATTGGTAGATCAGTCTCTGTTTACGGAATTAGTCGAAACATTCCGCTGAAGCGAGCACTCGTGATGAAACTGCAACCACCCAATGGAAATAATTGTTTTTCGGTGGTAGTTGATTAATTAGCACTTACGCACGTCATCGATGATCATTTTAAAAATGACACGTCAAACGGGATGAGCGATGGCCCGATCCATCAGCTCGTGTATCGAAATGTTATATAGACGGCGGCAGCGTATAAGCCCTAATAGATAAATTGGAAAATCGAGAACCGAAACCGATATCAACTGACGGCACTTGAAATGAATGTTTATGATAGTGGTTATGATCCTAACTGGAATGGCGCCCGTAGGATTTTTTTTATATTAATTGATTGCGGTGTCACAGGTTCGTGATTTGTGTATGATATCGGCGGAGCGAGAGGAATAACTTCACTTGTCACAACACTACTACCACAAATAGAAAATTTACTCCATGGCATACTTGGCACAGGTCCATAATGTTTCCAAATAAAAATGAATAATCAAAAATCCATAGGGGCCAATCTCTTCATAAAAAAAAAGAGATATTACAACAATAAAAACCACTAGAAAGCAATTGATAACATAGCAATCACCGACTAACTCAATCGGAGTGACATGGATTGAGTCTTGTTAAGTGAATATTTTCAGGAATCAGTTCTGATACACTTCCACCAACGGTAAAAGATTAAGAGTTCAATTTCAGTGGCATTTTCGATACAGATTTTTCAAATTGATACCGGGCCTCTTCCATAGTTCTACCAACTATTGATTACTATCGAGTACTTCAGAATGAATGCAACAACCATATTGTTAATGGTTATTGCTTTTATTAGCGAAACTGTAATAACTGTTGATAAAATAAAGTAAAGTTGAAAGAAATAAATGAGTATTTCAACATGTGAAATTGGTCATACTTGGCGAAAGGTCATATTTTATCAAATGAAAATGAATTGTCAACGGAGTACTTCCCTCAGACGATTTTCTCACAGAAAGGTTGGAATCGGTGTATGTTGTGAATGAAATATCATTTTTTCATCCCCCAATAGCACAGGATCCCAAGAGAGGTCGAAATGCACCCATCTGCTTACCGGGAGAGTCTAAGCCTAAAATGGGTTGCCTATCAAAATATTGAAAGGATATTGAAAACAATATTCAAATTTGAAATTACAGCCAGGGTAGTATAGACTTGATCAAATTTTTATTTTTTGTTCTCCCCTGTACACCGTTTGTAAATTTAGAATTTAGATAATTCTATACAAGTATTTCGAAATGACCAATGTTTATGAGGAACAACTTTTTCTGAAAAATCGACAATAAAAAAGTTTTCCAAATGGTGCAAACTCACTGTATATAGTCATGACCACATTTTGATATACAACCCATTTCAGACGTATTCGTCTGTTTATAAAAGTTCATAAAGATTATGTTTCATCCGGTTAGCAGAAGTTTGAAGTCTTTCTTGCTTTCAGTAATTGAGATTTGTAATAAGAGAGTGGATCACTTTTTTTATGCACTGTATAGAAAATCAGTTTAGAAACGTGTTTAAAAAATACATATACAATGAATCGATCGAAATGAAGTCATTATTATTGAAAAGCAATAATGTTCTACCGTTATGGCGGAAATAGATTTTTCTGAAAGCATATTTTTTTAGTAAATGTAATGTTCTTAAAAAAAAATAATGAAAGGAGGGTATGCTTTTCTGGGCCAGCTGCTCCCGCTCGTTAGATTTTGCACACTTTTGGGAAAATAATAATAATAATAATAATGTTTATTTGCAGAATGATACATAATACAAAACAATAATCAAAAAAAAAGATTTATTGGATCATGCCGCAAAATAGAGATGACAGACAGTAAATGTCATCCATAGTGACTAGGAAAAAAAAACAATTTAATTTAGCACATGAACAAAAAGTGACAATGTTTAACAATTATTAGCTTCGGAAAGTAGATCTTTGTAAACTTTTCTGAACTTCATGGTTGACAATGTCTTTAGATTTGCTGGAACCTGGTTGTAAAGACTGTAAATATTGTAAGTGAAGGACCTCCTGAAAACAGCAGTTCGATGAGGTGGAGGTGAGATTATTCCCCTGAACCGAGTGTTCAAATTGTAAAAATCACTACGAAATGTTATTTTGTGATAAAGATAAGGAGGGGTTTTGTTGAGAATGACTTTATGAAATAAGGTCAGTGAATGCAATTTCCTCCTAGCAGACATACTTAGCAATTTCGTGTCTTTCAGTTTATGTGAGATGGCTTCGAATTTTCTTATGTCATGAATATACCTGAGACAGGATTTTTGTACCCGCTTAATCCGATTAATTTCTGTAGTATCCAAACAGGGGCCATAAATGGCGTCACAATAGTTAAAATGAGACAGTACTAAGGAAATGAAGTAGAATGACAGATGAGTGCAATAAAAACTTTATTACACTAGTGCAATAAAGAACTTCTTTTTCCACTAAATATTGTTCAATAAAGTATTGCTATTTGCATGAATTTGGAAAAAATAATTAAAAGAGTTCTAGGGGCCAGGTTATTCTCTGAAAAATTATTGAAGGGGCAGAATATAGGATTTGACTATTTTGATTAGCGTAAATTATTCATGTAAATGTTTTCAATCGTAAATCTGTAATGGCCAAGCGGTCTAATGCTCGAGACAAAATGAGTAATGAAGTAATGAAAATATTATGATGTACACCTAATGAACGAGTTGTTTCCCCCTCGGTAATAAATATTTCAGAAAGCTCGACAGTATCATGAGGTTTTCTTTGAAATAGCCCAATTATTTTAATGCAACCCCAAAATTACTTCATTCTTATATACAGCCAGTCACTAATTTTTACCCCTATATACATTGTCCGCCAAAAACTTTTAATCATTATTGATTTCACAAAAAAAAATTATTCGTGGTAAAAGTTGGTGCTCATCGATACACTCATAATGGGTTAGCAATAAGTTATATTAGATTCTTGGTTTCTGAAAAAAAAAAAATATATATAATTTTTCGAAAAGTCATCAAAAATAAAGTAACCTCTATTTTTGAAAATGTGGAAAACATTCATTAGACATTTTTCGTTGCAATCTAATGAACTATTCAGATTCTGAATATCAAAGAGATTCTGATGAAACTAATTTATCATATTTTTTCTCCATTTTCATCATCCTGGTACGTCATCGTCTCATCATTTGAACCATTTTCGATGAGATATCCCCTATTTATTGAAATATTGACATGATATCATGAATTCATAATAACATCCAAGAGATTATTGGATTTTTTATGTTTTTTTTTTCATCGACATTGTTGCACGATATCTAAATAATGTAATGAAATGTTCTGTATTTTGAAAAATAGAGGAACTTTATTCCTGTTTACTTTTCGAAAAAAATATTTTTTTTCAGAAATCAAGAACCTAACATGACTTCAAGTTTTTGGCGGACACTATATATAATGGAAAGTAACTTGTGACATATACGTCTACAGTCCTGATGAGTGGGAGACCACTAAACAGCTGTCGGCGGATGATGGAGGTCTCGAAATTAAGTCGAAACCACTATTTTTGTGTTTGTATGCAGGCCATCTTGTTTTTCGCAAGAAGCACTAAAAGCAAAGTTTTCGACATGATCAACTATATCAATAAAAATCCATAACTTGTTTAATTCTATTTTATTGACTTCGAAAATGCGATTCGTTTCTAGGAATCGATACTAGGCATTTTTACCGGTATTGGATAACAGTAGTTGTAGGATCACCGATAAAAAACACCCTGAAAAACTTCCCGAAACATTGCATTTCCGGAATGAATTTACAATCATTGTTATACAAACACCCATGTGTACCGGATGAACTTGAATCGAATATTGATCACCTCAATTAATTTCCGAGTAAAATCAATCAATGGAAATCTGTAAGCCCACCAGTTGTATATAGTCATGCAAAAAGGATTAGTGTTGTTCAAAAATATATTATCGACAGTGAGCGCCTAGCAAAATAATACGATTCGTCCGCCATTGTCCATTGAATATTTTACTGGTGGAATATCCACTACAATTAGATTCCGACTGAATGAAAATTTCACTAAAATTTATTCGGATGGGTACCAATTAGAGTGGAATGATTTGAGCAGTTATTTTACGTTTTGTTTTCGTTCGACTTCGCGAAAGGATACCTCATAATGTTCATAGAGAAAAAATGGGACTACAAAGTTTGATGGTCAAACAAGAAAAACCTGAGAGCGAAAAAATGATGATAATGATAACGAATGTATTAGTTGACAAGATATTTTGCATAACAACTGAAAGTAAAAATAAAATTATAAAAAAAACATGCTTTACAGGAATAAGTGAAGTGAAGACTTTAATATTCCTTATTTCTATAAAGTTATTCGTAAATCCTATGATTATGAAAATGTACTTAAAAAGCACTCCACGCTTGTTTAACGTTAAGAGGCAACATCAGCGCGTCATCACGAAAGTCAAATTTTATCATTGCGCCGCACATGTTGGGTGTATGGGGATATACAGGGTGTAACATAAGTACGTTAAAATATTCAAGTGACGTACAATTTTAAGAAAAAAGTCTAAATAAACTTGTGTCAGGGAATGCTTCGTTTCGGACATACAGGGTGTTGAAACTGAATTTTTTTGTACGTTTTTTAAAAATAACTTCTGCAAAAAATAAGTTATTTGCACGAAATTTGGTACCAGGGGTATTTTTGACGAGGGCGCTGCGTACGCTGTCATTATTTATTTCAAATTGCCCTAACATTTTTGTCAGTAAACTTTTGGTACTTTTCATGAAAAAATCTTATTTCCACACCTTTTCCAATTAAAAAAGGTATTATTCCTCAACAACGCTGGAAGTGATCTTTTTCGAGATATTTACAATTTTCTATATCGATGCATGCTACTTAGCTCCTAGCGCGCTAAGTGAAGTTGCTGCGAAAAATTTCAACAATCTGTATCTCGAAAACGAATAATTTTTCTTTAAAATTTTATGGAAGAAAAGTTGTTTATTATTAATGGACCATATAAATAAACCGGAAGCAGATATTCAATTTGCATATCGTAAAAGAGAGTAAAAAACGGCTCAATCGATTTGGAAGAGATTTTCTATGTAGATAGGGGTTTGTCTTTGAATTTTATCTATATAGGCGTCTTCCTTAGAAAAACACAATTTTACTGGTAATAATAATAATAATGATAATTTTGGGATCTCGAAAACGGTTTCAATGATTTGGATCAAAGGACCCCGCAAAATCCTTATGGAATTTGGGTCTCGGTGGATTTTTTTGAATTTTTGATATGATGTAGTTCATGTTATTCTCAACCAATGTTACCATTGCGCCAACCCCAAAAAATGAACAGTTTTGCTGCTAGGGGTCGTTAAAATCACCCCTTTCTCAGAATAGACTATTTTTTTTTGAAACTTTGAACGACATTTTCACCTGCTTCATTGTAGATAATGTTGCATATGATTATGCTTTTTTACAAAAAAAATTCTTCTCTCCCCCCTTCTTCCCCCCACCAGCTATTATGAAATGCAAAAAACGGAAATATGGATTACTTTGAAATGTATCGTTAGATGTTTGAATGTGCTTGAATTAGCGAAATGGCACTTTTTCATGATTATCCCCCCTCCCCCCAAACGGTACAAAACAAAAAAACTTCGGTGGATTTATCTGAATTTTTAGTATAATGCAGTTCATGTTATTGTGAATAGAAATTAAGCAGGTGATAAACCCCAAAAATGAATAGTTTTTATGCTAGGGGGTGTTGAAATCACCTCTTGCTCAAAATAGACTATTTATTTTCAAAACCGGGAACAACATTTCCACTCGTTTCATTTCAGCTAATGTTGCATAAGATTGTGCTCTTTTATAAAAAAAATTATTCACCTCCCCCTCTTCCCCCCACCACCTATTATGACATGCAAAAAAATTATATCTGTATTATTCTGAAATTCATCGTTGGATGTTTGAAGAAGCTTGAATTAGGGGACTAGTACTTTTTCATGGTTTTCCCCCCTCCCCCGAGGGGTAAGAAGCAAAAAAATTCGCAGGATTTTTCTGAATTTTTAATATAATGCTATTGTGAATAGAAATTAACTAGGTAAAAAAATTGATAGTTTTGATGCTAGGGGGCGTTAAAGTTATACTTTGCTCAGAACAGACTATTTATTATTATCGGCTGGTACGATATTTGTAAGTATTTAATTTTGCTGGATCATATTGTGTTTTCTTATAAGTATTTGAAACCTCCCTTACCCCCAACCGCTATTTTAAATCACGAAAAAAATTAATCTCTCCTACTTGTAGATGCGTTATCAGAATAAATGTTCTAATCAGCTTAGATTAGCGAAATCGTACACTTGTTTGATTATACCTCTCCTCCTTTCCCATTTATGTGCTATTGGACTGCACTTCGGAATATACGCACAAGTTGAATCAGCGTGCACCACAGGGTTATACATTCTATTCGAAAAGTAAGTAGTAGGTATGTCATGTTATTTTGCATAAACCTACTGTGGTGAAAAATGAAATCCCATTCGCGACACCATCATTTCGACAAACAAAAAGTTCCAAAATCATATATTAGGATTAATAACATCCAAAATTATGGATGCCTGGGAAACGTGAAATTGAATAAATGCGCATTCTAATGAACGTATGTTTATTAAATTAATTGAAAGGCGGCTGCGAACCATCTTTTTGACATGCTAGTAATTGTCAATCTTATGCATTGTATTTATTTCGTGTCATGTCAGTTATCAATATTCATAATTGTTGTGCCTTTCTTGTTCTTCTTTGTGTTTTTCAACCCTACTAAAGTTGTGTTTCTGTGAATGGGATTATTATAATGGCGTACCAAATTCGAGGAAGTTGTTATGTTTGTGAAAGAATTTTTCGGCCAGCTCAACTGTCACGAATGGATGGAGAAGAAAATGTGAGTAAACGAGCATTAGCAGTTATTCGGCGAAATGCTGCCGACAGACCTCCTCTTCAAGTGGATAATGGACGCCTTTGTATTAATTGCAGTCGATCAATTAGTCAAGAATTGATAGATGTAGAAAATAATCCTGCCTGTTTAAGACTCAACGTTTTGAGTCAAACTAAAAACTCTACTTGCCTTTTTTGTGATGAAGTGAATGACATTCATAGACTTTCAATAGAATGTAGAGTCGATGCATTCATTAAAACAAATATTTACATTTCTGAAGATGTAAGATCGTATCAGGAACATTTGGATGATAAATCTCATATTTTAAATATTCTTCTGCCTAGTTTGCGTTTTATAAATAGACCGTGTGTTCTCAAAGGTACTCAGTTACAGCAATTTTTACAACAAATGAGAAAATCAGCAAACACGCTTTCTGAAAATATGTACAGCGATGAAGATTGTTTTAGTGATGAAGAATTCGAAAAAAGTTTTTCTGTGACAAAAGGACAGTTCAGAGAATTATATACATTTTGTGATCCTGTGCCCGAAGGAAATGGATTGAGATATGTGAGGAAAAAAGATTTACTTACTTTCTTGTGCAAGATGCGGCAGGGCCTATCTGATGAGTTTTTGCGGGTTATTTTTCAGTATTCTACAAGACAGAATACCAGTTCGGTCATATCATTAGTTAGAAGAGCTTTAATGCCAAGATTTGTCAATCAGAATATTGGTTTTAACTCGATAACAAGAGAACAGTATATACAGAATCACATGACATATTTTGCTAATAGATTGTATAACCCTGAGCCTAATGTTCAGAAAGCAATTGTTTACGCTGATTCTACTTATGCGTATATTCCGAAGTGCAGTAATTTTAGAGTTTTGAGGCAGTCATATAGCACACACAAAGGAAGACATGTATTAAAACCGTTTTTAATGGTAGCTCCAGATGGTTTTATTTTGGATACACAAGGACCATACTTTTCGGACAGCCGTAACAATCATGCACAATTACTAAGGAATTAATACGAAAGAGATCACGCAGGCATGCAGGTTTGGTTCAATCGAGGTGATATTTTTATACTAGATCGAGGATATCGTGATGCAATCCCCTTCATGGAAGAAAACGGGTTTTTATGTATAATGCCCCCACTTTTGAGACATGGTCAGCGCCAATTTACAACGGAAGAAGCTAATGCATCCCGGTTGATAACCAAAACTAGGTGGATAGTGGAAGCTCGTAATGGTCACCTAAAATCCATGTTTAAGTTTATGGCTGACACTATTCCTCTGCAACATGCTGTACAAATGGGTGACTTTTTTCGGACAGCCGGAGCGATAATTAATAGGTAGGTGTTGAGGTTGCATTTTTATTCTGTTCGAGTATTGTTACATAATTTTCGTTTATTCTATCATTTATATCGAGTAACTAGCAATTTAGTAACTTAACATTAGACCCAAACAGCATTTAAAGTAATTGTTATGTAACAAGAAGTTACCTATAAAAGTTACCTATAAAGTTACCGTTGGCCGACATAACTGAACTTTATTTATGAATTGACGATTCCCTGTGTAGAAAATAGTAATTATCCTAACTAGTACGGAAAGAGCACCTTTCCTACATGCGACTGTCGTTACTCCGCTTTGCATCATTCGGGTAAGCAGTCGAGTGCTTTTTATCATTAGTGCTTTACGTTATCATTACCTACATGTACATTTTCACATCTTCATATAACAAATACGTAACGATGTAGTAACAAATACATTCCATAAAGTTTAACTAACATTATCAATACGATTATGGTCATCAGTGTTTTTCGGAATATCTTTCTCAGTTTCACTAATGTCAGGTATAATAATTATACTTCTTTGCCTGACAAGTATACATTTTGATGAATGGAAACATATTTAAAAAAAAAAAAAAATATTTTTATAGGTATATAACTGAAACATTAAAACTCAAAGAAACACATTCCTAAAACACCAAAATTATCAACCATGTACTGAAGCTGTATAACCATAACCATAGATGCTGCTTAGGGTGGTGGCCATTTATTTGTTGCGTAAAACATATCTTCCAGGTATCATGGGCCTATTTCGATGCATGATGCCAATGAACAAATGGCTGAACATATGATCATTCAAGCACAAGAAGCGAATGTAGTTCAAGCGAGGGTAGAATTTGACGGACTAATAAGAAGAAATGCCATATGGGTCCACTTAAATCATAATCATTTGCCGCAATTTCCTCGCCTGACTTTGGAATATTTAAAACGGTTAACTGTAGGTGAGGATTTGGCTTCTTTGTAATAAAAGACGTAAACTGGATTTTCAATTTATGATAACTTTTTTAATTCACACCTATGATTTTAGGTGTCTATCAAGTTGGGCTGGCTCCATCCTACATTCAGGACAAGTTTCAGAGAGATGAGGGTGAAACTATTCAAGTAGATGAACATTTCAATGAGGATGGATTTATTAGAATGCGAATTTACTCAAGATATACCAGGCTTTCCAAGCATCAGCTTTGGATTGCTTTTAACCCCAACATGCACGACGAAGGGGAGGATGCGCCAATTTTAGGTTATTACTGCACTTGCAAAACAGGCGCAAGGACTTTGGGTTCTTGTGCACATGTGGCAAGTGTGTTATGGTTCTTGGGCTTTGCACGCCATGAACCGAATGTCAGTTACCCATGGACGACGCTATTGGATGTAGTAATGGATGCCGCCAACAGGCCTGTACAAATTCAACCAATTCAAGCACCACCTCAAATTCAAATTGTTGATGTTTGAACTCTGTACAAAGTCTGGCACGGAAGTACTGGAAACAAAGAAAGGCAAGGCCTAAGTGTCACCGGGGGCAATAGTCTGACGGGAGGTTTTAGTGAGTAGCCCTGACATCGGAGAATCAGTAAAGTCTCACAGTGGGTCTTGAGTTCTGAGGTATGGAGACTCATTACCTCTCTATAAAAGATTTCCTTCACCCCATACGAAAAAAAAAACGATTGATTTTTAACGTATCGTCAACAATTATTTTTTTAATGTTTTGAAATAGAGGGGAATTGAACACGTACAAATATCTTTCCCTCCTATAATAATAAATATTCTATTCTGGTATGACTTTAAAACCCCCTAGGATCAAAACTATCCATTTTTGGGGTTAATCACCTAGTTAATTTCTATTCACAGTAACATGAAATGCATCATATTAAATATTCAGGAAAATCCACCAATCTTTTTTTGTTTTGTACCCAGGGGGGATAGGGGGGGGAATCATGAAAAAGTGCCGTTTACCTAATTCAAGCTTATTCAAACATCCAACGATGAATTTCAGAATAATACAGATATAATTTTTTTGCATGTCATAATAGGTGGTGGGGGGAAGAGGGGGAGGTGAATAATTTTTTTTATAAAAGAGCACAATCTTATGCAACATTAGCTGAAATGAAACGAGTGGAAATGTTGTTCCCGGTTTTGAAAATAAATAGTCTATTTTGAGCAAGAGGTGATTTCAACACCCCCTAGCATAAAAACTATTCATTTTTGGTGTTTATCACCTGCTTAATTTCTATTCATAATAACATGAACTGCATTATACTAAAAATTCAGATAAATCCACCGAAGTTTTTTTGTTTTGTACCGTTTGGGGGGAGGGGGGATAATCATGAAAAAGTGCCATTTCGCTCATTCAAGCACATTCAAACATCTAACGATACATTTCAAAGTAATCCATATTTCCGTTTTTTGCATTTCATAATAGGTGGTGGGGGGAAGAGGGGGGGAGAGAAGAATTTTTTTTGTAAAAAAGCATAATCATATGCAACATTATCTACAATGAAACAGGTGAAAATGTCGTTCAAGGTTTCAAAAAAAAATAGTCTATTCTGAGAAAGGGGTGATTTTAACGACCCCTAGCGGCAAAACTGTTCATTTTTTGGGGTTGGCGCAATGGTAACATTGGTTGAGAATAACATGAACTACATCATATCAAAAATTCAAAAAAATCCACCGAGACCCAAATTCCATAAGGATTTTGCGGGGTCCTTTGAATTTGGATAAAGTTTTGCGTTTTAAGTTAACCAGTGTAACCCACTCAAGACCCAAGCACCCTTATGAAATCTACATTTTCCAATCAATTGAAGTGATTTTTTTTTCACTTGGTAGACTTTCGAAAACTCTACTAGGACACCAAATTTCACGAATAAATCTCCATTTCTAGGGCCAACTGAACTGATTTTTTGAAGTAGAAAATCTAAAAAAATACGATTACGATTTTTTTTAAAAAATCGAACTACTTACACCACTGGATTTGTGACATTTTCAAATGGTTCATATGTTAATTACGTTGAAATACGGCAGTCAATAATAAAGTTATAAGGGAATGAAATTTGAAAAATATGCCAATTAATCAACCTATAATTTAATTTCAAAACTTTCATCAGAACTTCAACTACACCACTGGATTCATGGATTCTCGAAATATCGAAATCTGTTTATAAATAAGAAAAATAAAAAATTATATTTTCCTGAAATTCCATAAACATATTTTTCAAATTTAATTATTTTATGATTTTCTTATGAATGAACAGATTTCGATGAAATTTTGTCCAGTAATATATCGAGACCTCTTGAATACAGTGGTGTATTCCGAATTGTGATAAAAATTCTGAAATCGAATTGGTGAGTTGATTAGGCGGCATATTTTTCAAATTTCATTCCTTTTTTTTTTTTTTTTTTGGCTTTGACATTTCGTCATTCGGCCAGAACCAAGTTGTGGAGTGTGTAAGAATGTATAATGTGAATAATGATTTGAAATGTAATATAATATATTTCATTCCTTTATAACTATAACAAGACAACTTTCATGAAATCATCGAATTACGCAAGATGCGTTGTTATTCCTGTGTTCTATCTTTTCATGTTTTGTAGTAACCCCACAACACTTAAGAGTCCTTGAAAAAAAAAAAGACTACTTCAAACCCAATGTTCTGATAGTACTTATATTCGTTTTCTTGCAAGCATACGCTGTTCACCTGATCTTCATAAGACAAACTTTGCGAACTCCTCTGATGGAGCTCTGTTCAAATACTAAAAAATATCTTTATTATTTTTCAGAATGATGGTTAATTAATTTTCTGAAAAGATTATAAAAATGAAGGACCTCGGTCGATGGCCATTTGGTTTTATTATTATTATTACCAATAAAGAACATTTATTATTATTTACAATATAACAATCCATTACAAAAAAAATTGCATACACTCATGATTTGTTTTGGTCTTGCGATCAGCTGACAACTGGTGACGTGTGGACAATATTGACATGATGACGTGTGACAGTCAATTGTACCGAATAGCCGCGTTTTTTTTTGGCTCCTTTTGTAGTAACAAAATGACAAGTGACAGCTTTAGAACCAATCACATAAACAAGAATGGAATAACTGTTCAATAAAACGATATGAATTCAGGAAGAAACACGGCTAATACCTCAGAGTAATAAAAGACATAGAGATGCCATTTCTATATATAACTTTTTTATTGATTGATACATTTCAACTTAATTCACATATAAACCATTTGAAGATGTCGCGAATCCAGTGATGTAGTTAGATTTTTCCAAAAAATCGCTAAAATAGCTAGTGATTTTTTACCGCTAGTGATTTTTTTAGATTTTGACCTTGAAAAATAAGATTAGTTGGCCCAATGTGAAAAAAATCGTTCCAATCGGTTGGAAAATTTATATTTTATAAGGGTGCTCTGGTCACACTGTATATACGCGTCTTTTTCACAAAAAGGAGATTTTTACAATTAATTTTTACAATTAATAATAATTTGGATTTCGAATACGGCTTCAACTTTTTGAATATCTAATTTATTATCCAGATAAGGCATTGCTACGTAAGTTCATATATATATGCGCCTTTTCTGAAAAAACGGCATTTTACTTATAAATTATTATTAGTAATAATAATATGAATTATTGGATCTCAAAAACGGATCTAATGATTTGGATCAAATTGGATAAAGTTATATCCTGTATGATCATCAAAGTTGTGAAACATAATATCCTCTAAAATTTTGTAATTTTTGAACACTGTATATGACCGTAGGTAAAGTATAGTACGTAATGCGTGTTGTAGAGCAATTATGCTCTCGCCGCTACGCAGCTTCGTAATTTTTCTATTTGTGCGTAATATGCTTTTTACAACACTCGTTATGTAATATACTATTACGGTTCATCTGGTGAAATATCATTTATTTCTTTAATGCAAGCTTTTCAAAACAAGCTGATGTTAAATACATGAATAAAAAAACATAGCCATACACCCGTTGCCGTCTGTTGTGGAGATTTTCTCTCGTAAATCTCCATTCGATACGTCACGTGAAAGCTTTTACATGGCCATACATGTTTGATAACTAAAATCTGGGGCAAAATGTTTTTTTGTTTTACCGATATTAAAAGAGTTCAAAAAAACAATACGCGTTTGAAGTTGCCCAATTTTGTTTCATACGTAGCCTGAAGGGTTTATAACATTTCTACTTCATTTTGGATAATAATTGGATGGTTTATACAAGTCAACAATAAAGTTATAGAGAGTTACAGAGATCGCTATGATTACGAACGGGAATTACAGAAATATTCGTTTCCTTTAATTACATGAGGAATTTCAGTAACATAATAAATTCAATGAGTTCAAGCATTTGTATTTGCATCCACTTCAGCAAAACGTTTCGCTAACAAAATTAGAACCAACAGGAAGACGCCAAACATTTAAAAATAAAATATGAAAATAATTTCTAAAGACAAGAATAGTAATGATGTGAAAATGGCCAATTGTTCAATAAATGCTGGCAGTACGCAAACGGCTGTTGATAAAAGTTAACTCAGATAATTGGCAACTTTAGATCTTCTTTCATGATGAAAATTTTGATAATCTTTGTTGAATTGGTTTTCTCAGTAATATAAATTGTACTTTAGTATTTTTCCATAAGTTATTGTTAACCCGATTTTCAATTTCGATATCGCAAGTGGTGGTCCGTGGGCATAGCATTCGCCTCTTTACCAAATCAATTGAGCGGTGTGGTTTGGAATTCCTGCGCGGTCACCAGTCACGTGTATGGCATCATACGTTAAAAGGTAAGGACTACGTTTTTTTTTCAGCTGGCACAAGTCTACTAAACACTTCTGAGGGTTGCTCGTATAGTGGAGGAGCGCTAGACTTCTATCTCGGAACCGGTCGAAATTACCTACTCCGATTTTGATGATTTTATTTCAAACGTCTGTAATTGGAAGACAATATTGAGAATTCATTTCTTTTTCTTGATATTACTGTCTAACAAAGCTGAAATTTATTTCGAACATTTATGTACTCTAGCTATCAATAGGTTTTTTAAAATTTGTTAATAATAAGTTTGATGCCCAAAAAATATCTATAGCCGATTCAATAAAGAAAAAAGTATATAACTACTTCAGTTTCTTTTCAATGGAAATTTTTGAAAAAATATATGTTGGGAATAATTTGAATTATGTTCCTTAACTTCATCATCATTACACTCTGTGTTATTGGTGGTGGTCAATTATCGCAATTATTGATTGCCATTGAATTTTAAATAAGCTTGCGTACAGAAAACTTGGGCTTTCTGCATCACAATTCCCGGAATAAAAAAGTCGTACAGCAGTTAAAGGCTATGGTGAGCCGGACTATTCAATCTTGATTAAATTATCGATTTTGACTAGTAGAGTCAAAATTCAAACTAATTTTGTCAGTAACACGCTTTCAACATTTTTTCAGCTCAATTAGTGCAATACAATGCAATCAGTGCAATGCCTTGTACGACTTTTTTATGCACACAACTGTACCACGTTTCAGTCAGAGGCAGATATTCTGGATCTCTGATTGGTTGTGACCAAACACAGGTGCATTTTGCCCATCCAGACTGAAACGTGGTGCATTTTGCACTAGCGTGAATTTATTTTTTTGCTCGCAATTGACACACAAACCTAAGCTGAGCAAGCTAACCTAGCTTGCGAGTCGAAAATGCATGAATTAGTCTTTCGCTCGCGATATACACACAAACCTAGCCTGAGCGAGCTAACCTAGCTTGCCTGTTCCGGGTGTCAAAGTGCACCACGTTTTAGTCTGATGGCAAAGTGCACCTGTGTTTGGTCACAACCAATATCTTCCATTGACTGAAATGTGGTACGTTTTGCTTATATTCTTCCCGGAAGAGGCAGGTTTACATCCGAAGAATATTATTTTTATTATCAGCTCTGGAGCTGGTGACTGGTTAATTCAATTGCTGACAAATAATTACTTAGCCACGATTCGTATGTAAACTTTCTTCAGGTGGTCCATTGCTGTTTTCCTTGTGGATTATTTGTTGCGAAATAGATTTAAATCCACTTCAGATTTAGGAGCATTGTACATAAAAAATATACATTTAATGCCAGGTCTTTAAATAGTACGTTATTCTTGATTCGTTATCTGGGACAGTTTAGCAACATCCTGCAAATTTGATTTTTTCTTTGTTGTAAAATTTTGGAGTTGTATCAGAACTGGTGAACTTATCTTAAAACAAAACATGGTTTTTACATTAGGGTATTTTGTTTTGATTTGCTGACGAATAGACTTTGTGAGGTATCACCTCATTGTGGTTTCAAAAAATGAATTTCTTCTTCAGGAGTTGAAGCAATTAATATGACCACGTTAATATCTTCAGCTACCCACAACAGGATGGAAAATCGAGTGCTATTTTAACAATTGATCTATCCTCATTCATCACTATATGATTCATTGATTCTAAGATGAGATATTATTCAACCTAGAAATGAATCTAGCTTTATTATTTTCATTTGCAAGGAATATTTCTTGCGCAGATTTATTCAAATGAAGAATATTTAAAAATTTGACATTTTTTTCTGCTACTTTGCAGGTTTCCTTCTCATATCCATCATATAATATAACTGTACTATATCATCACCAGTAATTCACGTAACAAGTCCGGAAAACACTGTTTTTTTGGACGAGCGTAGCGACTAGTCCGGGAAGTACGTACTTCCCGGTTGCCGAAAAAATATCTATTGGTAGAGTAGGTACATACATTTCTGAAATATCAAGAAAGAAAATTGATTACCCAAAATTCTGATTGTTTTGCCATTTTGACTTATTTTACGACTAAAGCGTAAAATTTTCATCATTGAAACTGAAGTACAGATATTAAAAATAACATCAAAATCGGAGTATTTTTGACCAGTTCCCATAAAGCGAACTTTTTTTTTTGTCTAACGCTTTTCCACTAGTTACGGTGCAGTTGGTGGACATAATTAACAATTTCAACAACAATTTTTCAACAATTTCTCCAGGTGTAAATCTTTCATCTCCAACCTTCCCGCATAATTATCCATGACGTGTGCTTTATCACGCCGTCGACTTTCGAAGGACGCTGAATTAGCAGCACAAACTGTATTAGATTCTCAGAAAGAGATTTTATTTCTCCAGGGACTCCTATAATTTTTCCTTCCTCCAGTTCTTCGAAATATTAGCAACCGGGACATCGGGAATATTAGGCCAGAGTCTGGCGAGTAATAATGAACGGTAAATGTGAATTGGATTCAAAAACAGTTACTAAGTGCTGTAACTGGAGCAGTAACGTGAAATATGTTAGTGAGTTGTCAGTATTGCGTGTCCTTGGAAGACTTTTGTTTTCGGGAAAATATTGATATATTGTATAAGAGAAATTATACAGCGTTACTCAAGGTCGATGGTAAGTAAGACGTTTATGGTAGACGCAAAGCAGGATTTTTCTGAAAATTTCACCTCTTACATTTCCTTACCTATTCTATCGATCTAAAATATTTTTAGCATTGCGACGTTGCCGCTTCTATAAAAAAGTCCTAGCATCTTTATTTCCCCGTATATTGACACATTTTTAGAAACGCTCTTTTATTACAATATTTTTTTATAGATAATGTTCTATACCTATTTCTATCGGTTATCGAGATGAAAAATAATTTGTGTTCATGAAAAGTTGATATTTTGGTTATAGTTTGAACAAACTCGAAATATTCAATTAACACCAAGAAATAGACTCCACATCATACAGGGCGTGTTAAAATCACTATTATTTCCGTTATGCATAAAAGTGGTCAAAAGTTTTTCAAATGAAACCCCCTGTATATTACTCGATGAATTGAAAGATGATGAAAAATGCTTTAAGTTTTCTCAATAAAGTCGTTTTGTGGAAAAACATCATTTTTGAAGAATTTGATTTTAGGTAGCCGTAGAAATATCATGCTTATGACAGTTTGGTGACTTTTATAAGTAATTAGTACATGGTTAGTGATGTTTGATTTTAGGTAGCCGTAGAAATATCATGCTTATGACAGTTTGGTGACTTTTATAACTAATTAGTACATGGTTAGTGATGCATTTTAGCTCACAATTGTCTCGTCCTATACATCGATTTACTTGAAATATTGACAGTAGGTACGGAAGGATCACAATCTATATCATGCTCGAGCTACGCTCTCGTGATTTTTTCAAAACAGCTCTCGTTAAATTGCCAATGAAAGTAAGTATTTGAAAACAACTACAAAAAATATCCGGACAAATCTGAGCTCTCGTGTTATTACCCCCGACAAATACACTAGTGGTTTTTTCACTTATTCATTTGTTTATGAATTAACGCGGTGTTGGTTGACAAAATGAATAGTTTGAAATTGATATGTTTCTGAATTTTTTATTCATTAAATTGTCCTGCCGAATTACACTCGAGGTTTGTATTGATATCGGGTAAATTTGTGTTGTTCAGATTCTAAACTGTTTCCTTTAGCAATTTGACTCGAATAACTGTCAACCAAAAAACACTCCACCTTCGGTGTCGTGTTTATAATAGATGACAGTCATTCTCGTCGAATTGCTAGAAAACAGTTTCTCATTAAACAACCCAAATTAACCAGATAAAATATAAAGTAATTATCAGTGAAAAATTGACAGAGTTTCATTAAAAACATAAAAATAACTTACCCTTTTACAGAAAACAGATGTCGGTATCATCAAAATTGAGCAAGTTACGATGAAAATAAGGCCAGTCCCTACATTTTTCTATGAAAAATCAGTGAAAACAGCCCCCTAATCACCACTCTAATCAAAATTGGTCGTCGCCCTCCTGCAATTCTGTTCAACTATGTATTGGAAATTGATCCTCTTGTCCTCTGTAACTCAGAGAATAACCTACATTACACATCTAAATAAATTACTTCTTACTTTTCAGCGCATTCGAATAAAAGTTTCCCTTTGAAAAGTTTTTTTTTCAATAATTTTGTTTCTCTTCAACTATTTTCTGTGCGTTTGTCACCATCTCATTATTCATCATTTTTTCTAGTAATCGAGATATTCCTACAGTATCGTGAAAATGAGAGGAAAATTGCACTGGATTCTTGAGCTTCAGTTTTTGTCATTGTTGATGCACAGTGTCGAAATAATGTAGGATATTGATGATCCAGATCCAGAATTGTGAAGTTACATCTACATCGATAAGCCACCGTTGGGTTATTTCAGTTATAAACTCTGTTTGCCTACTCTTCTATCGTTAGTTTCTATTTTGATGTGTGCAAAAGTTCCATGGAACATTATCAATTTCAGTTTCTTGCACCATTTATTGTGTGTGCCGAATTCACTAGGAAATATATAATATATAATATATATAAATATATATATGTACAGAACATTTTTTTTATCGACCTATAATGTTTTTCTTTAATATACCATAAGTATTCAAAAATATTCCGAACACTGTGTAGATTTGCAACCTTTTACGTTGACCGGAACATATATTTTCTAACTTCGTTGTCTTTTTTTATCAAGGTGGCCTCGAAAAGTTTTGCAACTCTGTTGCAAATTTTGAAAACAACATCTATTCTGATGCATTCATAAATTTGCAACCTTGTGCATGATCCGAAACTTCATGCAATTTTGAAAAATCTGATTAATTTACAAATCACATCACTAAGCCAACCCAATTGCCGATTAATTGAATTCATTTTTCAAATTACTGCAATTTTCACAATCTTTTTATTTCTCGTGTCGAAATAAATTCAATGAAAACTCGATAAATTTGGGGTTGTTGATGGGCTACAGTAGAAATAATTATGAATTTGACGAACATTTTTATTGGAAATATTGTTTATGTATGTTAGATTATGTGATGAGTTTATTGAAAAAATTGATAATAAAATGATTTTTGCTGTAATCTTGGAAAGTATAGTGGTTTATCAGAAGAAGAAAAAAACACTTGACAAGGTGAAAGACAATTCAATTCTCCACACAAATTATTCCTAGTAATTTCTTACGAAATTTCGGGCTCACGTTCACCCGCCGCAGCAATTTCTGGCGGAGCTGTATATTTTATTGGTCATAACTCTGTTAAAAATGATCGGAGAAGGAAAAGGAAAAGTGCATATCGTTTCTGAAGACTCCTACCTTCTCATGCAAATATTATAACATGCGAGTATTTGAGTACCTGAAATGTGTGAGGCGTGCACCGTTATCAGTGCTTCTTAAAATGTCTATACCTAAGACTATTAGTGTTTCCAACTGATATATAAGACTATTAGGGTTTCTGATTCATCCAGAGGAAGCGGTTTATGTCTATGATAATGATGGTTTTCGATGGACGATGGATGTTCAACCAAGACAAATCAGGCACTTGAACAATCCATCATCGATTCTCTTCGATTTTAAAGATTTTACACTTGGAGATCATAACATGTTGCCTCACTGTAATCGCACTGGTCCAGAACGTATATATGAAGATTGTCACACAAACAATTATTTAAATCATCATGGATGCTCCTCAAATTTGACAGATGCTTTCGCACATGACAGACCAGTATCCCATTATATTTTGTTCAGATGGTGGTAGTTCTTCCTGTATATAAAATGGGTAAAATTAAGGGTGCAACTCCCAGAGAGCAACGTTGTACATGTATTCTATAATTTTTGGTATGTATGGTGCAGGCAAATAAAAGAGGTGCAACACTTTTGCTAAAGAAATGTTTTCCATCTTCTAGCTATCCTTTTATAGAAGTGATTTTTCAGCGACGTTTTGTAATCAGGGTACAAATAGAATAACTATCTGTACCCTGGTCTAAATCGAAAGGTCCTGCCTCTTCTATGAGCGACTATATATTTTAATTTTATTCGTAAAGCTCTTTGGCGTACTTTTCGCCGTCCTCATCTCCGTCTCGCAGCATTATGAATACGAAATCTCCAGGCTGTCGGCGACGTCTCGATCATAATAATACCGTGAAAAGAGCAGCAGCTTTTGGTCTTTTTCTCCGGGCAGTAATTGAATCGGTTTCGAAAAGCAGCAACTAACAAACAACCGACAGCTGCTTTGAGATGCTGCTCGGGATCGGTTCGGCTTGTCATTTCCGTTCTTTGCTTCGAAATACAAATTGTACGGATTACTTGTTATTGAATATTAATATAAAGAGAAGTTGTTAACCCCATGCTGGTTTCGTCGCTTTCTGTAGGCCAGGAGAAATAGTGACTATATAAAAAAATTATAATATTCTCTGAAAAATGTATTCATATTTGTACATCATTTAACTGAAATCAATGAAAGTCTGACTAGTGATTCGTCGTAGAAATTAGAGTTCAAAATGTTTATTCTTGAACGATCAATTGCTACAATTTGTAAGACGTAAAAAATTTTCACAGGTAGATATTAATCAAAATCAAAATGCGTTTTGCACAACAACTCATCAGAATGAGGACCAAAAATACTACAAAACCATACAAGTTTTCTATGTGAGGGTTCAGGTACTCACTAACTAACTTATGAGCACCTCCATCCTCGCTTCCGGTTCTTTGGGTAGGACCTTGGCAGTAGGTTATTCAAATGTCCATCTATGCTTCTTGATCACTATTTTTGTATATTTCTTGTCGGTCCATTTGGTCAGATTAAGGAGTTTATGTACTTTCTACTAAGGATCCGATGAGGTTTCTTCCATCGACACATGCCAGTTGCTGACGTTCCCTGTCATTTCCGAGTAACAAAACGTGAAATCAATAATTGTTTGAGCCAGTGTCGTGAAATAATTTGGCATTGATCCTCTTTTAAGGATTTTCAGATAACTGGAACTCATAAATTCGAGGAGTGCCCTACCCAATATACCATGTAGGTATTCGATAGCCAATCAAGAACAGAAAAAGCAAATCGTAAACATGATGTTTTCATTCAAAAATTCAGCATGAGTGGAATCTACAATAGTATCATGAAAGGGAAAAGTTAACTCTAGATATAGGAGGTAATCTCCGAAAACTCTTATCCGTTTTCCAACATTCTTTCACATATATTTAGAATGGACTTTCAGGGGAAATCTAGCTGAAAGTCAACGCCGTGGGCCCAGCTATAATCTATAAAAGAGAAACAGACCACAAACTTCACTGCGGTGTTCTACATCAAAAATAATAGTTCACAAAAACTAAAGAAGACGCTTTACTTCCCATGGACTAAAAAGTAAAAAATAATTGACAATTTAATTCGAAAATCTCCGACCCCGAAAACTATACCAATTTTGAATCGAATCTGACCATAATCACAATAGGTACTCGTCCATCATCTTGGGCCGCCATCTTGAATTCATGAATTTTTACGAAAAATTCATAATCTCTGACCCCGAAAACCCTCACACACTAATTTTGAATCGAATCAGACCATAATAACATCTTGGAGCCGCCATCTTCAATTTATGAATTTTGACAGAAAACTCGAAATATACGACCCAAAATAACCTCACATACCAATTTTAAAACGAATATGACCATAAACACAAATCTCCTTCGCCATCTTGGAGCCGCCATTTTGAATTCATGAATTTTGATAAAAGAATCATATCTGACTCCGAGAACCCTTATATACCAATTTTGAATGGAATCGGACCATTATCACAAATCTCGTCTGCCATCTTGGACCCGCCATTTTGTTTTTTATAACGTCTGGAAATGGGCGCAAAATCGCGCCCTAAGGATTCAGTAACAAACATACAAGTGAAGCTAATATAAAGCGTGTGAAAATACACCCTTCACTCAGTATTTCAATCTTTTACAATTCTCTGCCCTTTTCAATAAAAAAAAAATTGCTGGTGATTGTTAATCATCTATTGAGTGATATGGAAATGAGTAAGCAATTCTTTTCATTTATATCTCCTCCAAATATGCAATTGACATCAGCATACTCCATGATTCACGATGTAAAAACTGCCAGAACGAAAAATTGCAGCTATTTGAATTGCATGTACAAATCTAGAATTTGCGACATAGCGAGCGTAAAATTCCGTATTTTTCTTTGCTGTATCAACCCTGAGAAGTGGGTGAAAGTTTATTCAAGCTCCGCTGGCCGAGGAGAGTTTATAAACCGACGTGTATGCCGAAAAAAAAAAAACGTAAAAGAGAAAGACAAACTTAGAAACGTTAAATTACCTACGGTGCTTTGGAATTACGTTTCATTTCGCGTCATAAGCGGCGACAAAAATAGTCGAATAAATAAAAACTTTTCGCAGCGACGCCAACTTCGAAAGTCGTAACAACTTCCACGGTTGATAGTCGGTGATATTTTGTCGAGTGCAGTTGAAACACAATAGCTAGAAAAGGGGATTGTTTTCACAAAAGCTTGCCGAGTTCGTTATGAGAGCACTGTTATTTCATCGTATTTCAAATTGGTATCACGGGAGTTTGGTATACCGGTTGTCACCTACAAAGTTATCAGGCAGGAACGTCTCTGGGCAGTGTTGCCGTTGGAGTGAAACATTCGTCGGAGGATTGACTCATGAAAAATCTTAGATTCCATTTTTCGAGCATGCCCGTTAGTTCAAAATGAGTAGTTGAGAGTGCAGTTCTTATAACTTGGAACCATCTAACCGTACTTGTGTATAATAAAATGATGAATGAATAACAAATCGGCAGGCTTCGATGAACTCTCAATTGTCACAATTAAGAAAATAATACCTGAGATAATTGTACCATTAACCTACCGAATGAGTCAATCTCTTATTCAAGGATACTTTCCAGAAGTTTTAAAAAAAGCAATAGTTATACCTGTACATAAAAAAGTTAATTCCACCAAAGTGGATAACTACAGGCAAATATCCTTGCTCTGTTCCATATCCAAATTATTTGAAAAAGTGGTAGCCCTTAGAGTTATAGATCATTTGGAAACGAATAAGCTTTTATGTACGTCATAGCATGGATTCAGGAAAAATAAATCTATTGAAACAGCTTCCTGTCACCTCCCGAATCATATATACTCAGAGGTTGATAGAAATAAATACGTGATCTCACTGTTTTTTGCCTTATCAAAAGCTTTTGATACAGTGTGCTCTGAATTTCTCATATATAAACTATCAAGGTTCGAGTTCCTACGAAATATATTAAATTGGATACAATCCTATATGAAAAATAGAGATATGGTCGTGATCTGCAATGGATCGTCATCTGATTCGAAAAATGTTAAACTCGATGTGCCGCAGGGCTCTGTTCTAGGGCCGTTACTGTTTCTCCTCTATGTTAACGATCTTCCTTAACATATAATGGAAGGCTTTGTTACAATGTTCGCTGATGATACTACGATAACTATATCAGGTGAAAATGCTGAGCAACTCATTAGTAAATCAGAACACATTATTGATCAGTTCAGTATCTGGTGCCAAAGAAACAAGCTTATTCTTAATACCACGAAATCGATCAGTGTTAATTTCCACTTCAGACAGAATGTTCTAAATGGTCTGTGCGCAAACTATGATATTCAAACGTCTGAAGAAATAAAATTTTTAGGTACTCACGCCAATTTAAATTGGGAAAAACAAGTTGACCATATTTGTGCAAATTTGAGTAAAGCATACTATGCTATAAAGCAGTTGAAATCCAGTTTGGATGAACCTGGCTTACTCAGCATATATTATGCTATGGTCTATTCGCATCTAAGTCTGAATGCTATGGCCTGGAGCAGAGCAAGAGATTTTTCCAGAATTTTCATAGCCCAGAAACGAATCATAAGATTAATCTTTAATATGGGCTTCCGAAATAGCTGTCGGCTCGTTTTTGTAGATAAAAAAATTTTTACAGCCCCTTCCATCTACATACTGAAATGTATCATGTTTGTCAGGCAAAATCCCCAATTGTATGAGAAGACTGCTACGGAACACAATCACAATACAAGAAATAATGATCTTTTGAGAATCCCACAACATCAGATGACAAATTATAAAAAAATCTCCTCATTATAATGCCATAATTTGTTTTAATAAATTACCGAGTGTAGTCAAAATAATCAGAAGTGACAAGATTTTCCATAATTGTATTAAAAAAATCCTTTTAGAGAAATGCTATTATAGTTACCACGACTTTTTAATTGACAATCTCACAAACTGTATTCCCAACTGTATTAAGGTTTAATTTTTAAATGTTGTGAAATGCTCACTTACCTTTTACTTATGTGAGTATATTTGTGTATGCGTATGTATGGGTGTATGTATGTGTGTATGCATGTAATGCTGTGCTCGTTTCTTTTTATGTATATATTTATATTTATTTAACTATTACAACTGACTCACCATATATACCAAGTGTATCAGAAATGGCAAATAAACATTATTATTATTATTATGATCGACAGAACTTAATTCTAGTTCATGATTATAAAAGAGTTTGTGAAACATACCTTATTTGAATGTATAAACATAAATTCTTAATGAAAATGAAGTATCTCCCGGTATATCTTTCCTTGACAGATGGTCAAGTCGAAGGTGAAACTGTCAGACAATTTGTCAATTTACAATAATTCGAAAATTGATCTCGTTGATCTAATTGAAACTTTATTAAAAAAAAAAAGAAATAATACGACCACGGTGAGTAGGGTTGTCCAATTGAATACCTCAACGGAAATTGAAAAAAAATATATATAATTATTGATATTTTTTATTCATTTGCAGTAGAGACGTGGTCGTGGTTTATAAACAGCAGTTCTCGTTATTGAAATCTGTGAGAGAGATTTAGTAGCTGTGTTCTGGATAAAAACTGATATACATGATTGAACAAGGTTTGACCCAGCAAAGTTCCCCTTGGTAAGATTGTTGCCATTTATTCAGAAATCAAGCGAGTACCTATCTATATTGAAAAGGACATCGTTCAAAAGATCCTAAGACCGGATTGGATCAATATTAATATAATTTGTGTGTTTGTGTGTTATTCGTATTCTCTTCAACCTAGGATTAAGAGAATACGAGAAAAGTAACACTCTATAACTAATAACTTAACCTAAACAGTTACTTTTCAGTAAAATGTCCGATAACACACAAATTATATTAATATTGATCCAATCCGGGCTTAGGATCTTTTGAACGATGTCCTTTTCAATATTTGATTTCTTTCTTTGATTTGATTTCTGAATAAATGGCAACAATCTTACCAAGGGGAACTTTGCTGGGTCAAACCTTGTTCAATCATGTATATCAGTTTTTATCCAGAACACAGCTACTAAATCTCTCTCACAGATTTCAATAACGAGAACTGCTGTTTATAAATCACGACCACGTCTCTACTGCAAATGAATAAAAAATATCAATAATTATATATTTTTTTTTCAATTTCCGTTGAGGTATTCAATTGGACAAACCTATACTCACCGTGGTCGTATTATTTCTTTTTTTTTTAATAAAGTTTCAATTAGATCAACGAGATCAATTTTCGAATTATTGTAAATTGACAAATTGTCTGACAGTTTCACCTTCGACTTGACCATCTGTCAAGGAAAGATATACCGGGAGATACTTCATTTTCATTAAGAATTTATGTTTATACATTCAAATAAGGTATGTTTCATTTGTAGTGTATGCATACCATTAGGAATTACGGTATCGGTTAATGAGGTCATTCCGAATTGTGAATAATGTTGTTACCTAACTCTAGAGGGGAGAGAGCTCAGTTCTGTACAGACATCTGAATAAAGCGGTACTTAGTAAAGTAGCGAGTGTTTATTTATTGTTCTACATTGAGTATTCTCCGACCCTTATTCCCAAGTTGTGGACTCTAGTGAGGATTACAAAGAATGGTGAACACTACATTGGCGACGAGGATGGGATATCAGTCAACCACTACTGCTGAAAATGGTCGACAGTTCATGATGTGAGAGACCGGGATAAAACGAATAAAGGAAAAGGATAGCAATATTATGATAGAGGAAGTGAAGTCACAACAATACGATTCAGAAACAGGAGATGAAGTTCAGCTTTGAATATCCCAGTCAGGCCCAGTGGCGCGCTGTATTATTTTACCACTACTATTATTATTATTAACCTTATGATATTATTCTTTACGTACAATTGCTTGTTTGTTATATACATGTATACTTATTTTACTTATAAAATCAGATGAATTCAATAATGAAAAAATATACAAAAAAGAAGGGATGCAGTGTATACATACCATTAGGAATTACTGTATCAGTGAATGAGGTCATCCCGAATTGTGAATAATGTTGTTACCTAACTCTAGAGGGGAGAGAGCTCAGTTCTGTACAGACATCTGAATAAAGCGGTACTTAGTAAAGTAGCGAGTGTTTATTTATTGTTCTACATTGAGTATTCTCTAACCCTTATTCCCAAGTTGTGGACTCTAGTGAGGATTACAAAGAATGGTGAACACTACATTGGCGACGAGGATGGGATATCCGTCAACCACTACTGCTGAAAATGGTCGACAGTTCATGATGTGAGAGACCGGGATAAAACGAATAAAGGAAAAGGATAGCAATATTATGATAGAGGAAGTGAAGTCACAACAATACGATTCAGAAACAGGAGATGAAAGTTCAGCTTTGAAAATCCCAGTGAGGCCCAGTGGCGCGCTGTATTATTTTACCACTACTATTATTATTATTAACCTTATGATATTATTCTTTACGTACAATTGCTTGTTTGTTATATACATGTATACTTATTTTACTTATAAAGGTCAGATGAATTCAATACTGAAAAAATATACAAAAACGAAGGGATGCAGTGTATACATACCATTAGGAATTACTGTATCGGTGAATGAGGTCATCCCGAATTGTGAATAATGTTGTTACCTAACTCTAGAGGGGAGAGAGCTCAGTTCTGTACAGACATCTAAATAAAGCGGTACTTAGTAAAGTAGCGAGTGTTTATTTATTGTTCTACATTGAGTATTCTCTAACCCTTATTCCCAAGTTGTGGACTCTAGTGAGGATTACAAAGAATGGTGAACACTACATTGGCGACGAGGATGGGATATCCGTCAACCACTACTGCTGAAAATGGTCGACAGTTCATGATGTGAGAGACCGGGATAAAACGAATAAAGGAAAAGGATAGCAATATTATGATAGAGGAAGTGAAGTCACAACAATACGATTCAGAAACAGGAGATGAAGTTCAGCTTTGAATATCCCAGTCAGGCCCAGTGGCGCGCTGTATTATTTTACCACTACTATTATTATTATTAACCTTATGATATTATTCTTTACGTACAATTGCTTGTTTGTTATATACATGTATACTTATTTTACTTATAAAGGTCAGATGAATTCAATACTGAAAAAATATACAAAAACGAAGGGATGCAGTGTATACATACCATTAGGAATTACTGTATCGGTGAATGAGGTCATCCCGAATTGTGAATAATGTTGTTACCTAATTCTAGAGGGGAGAGAGCTCAGTTCTGTACAGACATCTGAATAAAGCGGTACTTAGTAAAGTAGCGAGTGTTTATTTATTGTTCTACATTGAGTATTCTGTAACCCTTATTCCCAAGTTGTGGACTCTAGTGAGGATTACAAAGAATGGTGAACACTACATTGGCGACGAGGATGGGATATCCGTCAACCACTACTGCTGAAAATGGTCGACAGTTCATGATGTGAGAGACCGGGATAAAACGAATAAAGGAAAAGGATAGCAATATTATGATAGAGGAAGTGAAGTCACAACAATACGATTCAGAAACAGGAGATGAAGTTCAGCTTTGAATATCCCAGTCAGGCCCAGTGGCGCGCTGTATTATTTTACCACTACTATTATTATTATTAACCTTATGATATTATTCTTTACGTACAATTGCTTGTTTGTTATATACATGTATACTTATTTTACTTATAAAGGTCAGATGAATTCAATACTGAAAAAATATACAAAAACGAAGGGATGCAGTGTATACATACCATTAGGAATTACTGTATCGGTGAATGAGGTCATCCCGAATTGTGAATAATGTTGTTACCTAACTCTAGAGGGGAGAGAGCTCAGTTCTGTACAGACATCTGAATAAAGCGGTACTTAGTAAAGTAGCGAGTGTTTATTTATTGTTCTACATTGAGTATTCTCTAACCCTTATTCCCAAGTTGTGGACTCTAGTGAGGATTACAAAGAATGGTGAACACTACATTGGCGACGAGGATGGGATATCCGTCAACCACTACTGCTGAAAATGGTCGACAGTTCATGATGTGAGAGACCGGGATAAAACGAATAAAGGAAAAGGATAGCAATATTATGATAGAGGAAGTGAAGTCACAACAATACGATTCAGAAACAGGAGATGAAGTTCAGCTTTGAATATCCCAGTCAGGCCCAGTGGCGCGCTGTATTATTTTACCACTACTATTATTATTATTAACCTTATGATATTATTCTTTACGTACAATTGCTTGTTTGTTATATACATGTATACTTATTTTACTTATAAAGGTCAGATGAATTCAATACTGAAAAAATATACAAAAACGAAGGGATGCAGTGTATACATACCATTAGGAATTACTGTATCGGTGAATGAGGTCATCCCAAATTGTGAATAATGTTGTTACCTAACTCTAGAGGGGAGAGAGCTCAGTTCTGTACAGACATCTGAATAAAGCGGTACTTAGTAAAGTAGCGAGTGTTTATTTATTGTTCTACATTGAGTATTCTCTAACCCTTATTCCCAAGTTGTGGACTCTAGTGAGGATTACAAAGAATGGTGAACACTACATTGGCGACGAGGATGGGATATCCGTCAACCACTACTGCTGAAAATGGTCGACAGTTCATGATGTGAGAGACCGGGATAAAACGAATAAAGGAAAAGGATAGCAATATTATGATAGAGGAAGTGAAGTCACAACAATACGATTCAGAAACAGGAGATGAAGTTCAGCTTTGAATATCCCAGTCAGGCCCAGTGGCGCGCTGTATTATTTTACCACTACTATTATTATTATTAACCTTATGATATTATTCTTTACGTACAATTGCTTGTATGTTATATACATGTATACTTATTTTACTTATAAAGGTCAAATGAATTCAATACTGAAAAAATATACAAAAACGAAGGGATGCAGTGTATACATACCATTAGGAATTACTGTATCGGTGAATGAGGTCATCCCGAATTGTGAATAATGTTGTTACCTAACTCTAGAGGGGAGAGAGCTCAGTTCTGTACAGACATCTGAATAAAGCGGTACTTAGTAAAGTAGCGAGTGTTTATTTATTGTTCTACATTGAGTATTCTCTAACCCTTATTCCCAAGTTGTGGACTCTAGTGAGGATTACAAAGAATGGTGAACACTACATTGGCGACGAGGATGGGATATCCGTCAACCACTACTGCTGAAAATGGTCGACAGTTCATGATGTGAGAGACCGGGATAAAACGAATAAAGGAAAAGGATAGCAATATTATGATAGAGGAAGTGAAGTTACAACAATACGATTCAGAAACAGGAGATGAAGTTCAGCTTTGAATATCCCAGTCAGGCCCAGTGGCGCGCTGTATTATTTTACCACTACTATTATTATTATTAACCTTATGATATTATTCTTTACGTACAATTGCTTGTTTGTTATATACATGTATACTTATTTTACTTATAAAGGTCAGATGAATTCAATACTGAAAAAATATACAAAAACGAAGGGATGCAGTGTATACATACCATTAGGAATTACTGTATCGGTGAATGAGGTCATCCCAAATTGTGAATAATGTTGTTACCTAACTCTAGAGGGGAGAGAGCTCAGTTCTGTACAGACATCTGAATAAAGCGGTACTTAGTAAAGTAGCGAGTGTTTATTTATTGTTCTACATTGAGTATTCTCTAACCCTTATTCCCAAGTTGTGGACTCTAGTGAGGATTACAAAGAACGGTGAACACTACATTGGCGACGAGGATGGGATATCCGTCAACCACTACTGCTGAAAATGGTCGACAGTTCATGATGTGAGAGACCGGGATAAAACGAATAAAGGAAAAGGATAGCAATATTATGATAGAGGAAGTGAAGTCACAACAATACGATTCAGAAACAGGAGATGAAGTTCAGCTTTGAATATCCCAGTCAGGCCCAGTGGCGCGCTGTATTATTTTACCACTACTATTATTATTATTAACCTTATGATATTATTCTTTACGTACAATTGCTTGTTTGTTATATACATGTATACTTATTTTACTTATAAAGGTCAGATGAATTCAATACTGAAAAAATATACAAAAACGAAGGGATGCAGTGTATACATACCATTAGGAATTACTGTATCGGTGAATGAGGTCATCCCAAATTGTGAATAATGTTGTTACCTAACTCTAGAGGGGAGAGAGCTCAGTTCTGTACAGACATCTGAATAAAGCGGTACTTAGTAAAGTAGCGAGTGTTTATTTATTGTTCTACATTGAGTATTCTCTAACCCTTATTCCCAAGTTGTGGACTCTAGTGAGGATTACAAAGAACGGTGAACACTACATTGGCGACGAGGATGGGATATCCGTCAACCACTACTGCTGAAAATGGTCGACAGTTCATGATGTGAGAGACCGGGATAAAACGAATAAAGGAAAAGGATAGCAATATTATGATAGAGGAAGTGAAGTCACAACAATACGATTCAGAAACAGGAGATGAAGTTCAGCTTTGAATATCCCAGTCAGGCCCAGTGGCGCGCTGTATTATTTTACCACTACTATTATTATTATTAACCTTATGATATTATTCTTTACGTACAATTGCTTGTTTGTTATATACATGTATACTTATTTTACTTATAAAGGTCAGATGAATTCAATACTGAAAAAATATACAAAAACGAAGGGATGCAGTGTATACATACCATTAGGAATTACTGTATCGGTGAATGAGGTCATCCCGAATTGTGAATAATGTTGTTACCTAACTCTAGAGGGGAGAGAGCTCAGTTCTGTACAGACATCTGAATAAAGCGGTACTTAGTAAAGTAGCGAGTGTTTATTTATTGTTCTACATTGAGTATTCTCTAACCCTTATTCCCAAGTTGTGGACTCTAGTGAGGATTACAAAGAATGGTGAACACTACATTGGCGACGAGGATGGGATATCCGTCAACCACTACTGCTGAAAATGGTCGACAGTTCATGATGTGAGAGACCGGGATAAAACGAATAAAGGAAAAGGATAGCAATATTATGATAGAGGAAGTGAAGTCACAACAATACGATTCAGAAACAGGAGATGAAGTTCAGCTTTGAATATCCCAGTCAGGCCCAGTGGCGCGCTGTATTATTTTACCACTACTATTATTATTATTAACCTTATGATATTATTCTTTACGTACAATTGCTTGTTTGTTATATACATGTATACTTATTTTACTTATAAAGGTCAGATGAATTCAATACTGAAAAAATATACAAAAACGAAGGGATGCAGTGTATACATACCATTAGGAATTACTGTATCGGTGAATGAGGTCATCCCGATTTGTGAATAATGTTGTTACCTAACTCTAGAGGGGAGAGAGCTCAGTTCTGTACAGACATCTGAATAAAGCGGTACTTAGTAAAGTACCGAGTGTTTATTTATTGTTCTACATTGAGTATTCTCTAACCCTTATTTCCAAGTTGTGGACTCTAGTGAGGATTACAAAGAATGGTGAACACTACATTGGCGACGAGGATGGGATATCCGTCAACCACTACTGCTGAAAATGGTCGACAGTTCATGATGTGAGAGACCGGGATAAAACGAATAAAGGAAAAGGATAGCAATATTATGATAGAGGAAGTGAAGTCATAACAATACGATTCAGAAACAGGAGATGAAGTTCAGCTTTGAATATCCCAGTCAGGCCCAGTGGCGCGCTGTATTATTTTACCACTACTATTATTATTATTAACCTTATGATATTATTCTTTACGTACAATTGCTTGTTTGTTATATACATGTATACTTATTTTACTTATAAAATCAGATGAATTCAATAATGAAAAAATATACAAAAAAGAAGGGATGCCTTCCGAGTGAAATTTAATAACAAGAAAAATAACTGAAACATAAAAGGGTCACAAAATCCTGTCATAATTTATTATTGTTAAGGCAGTCAGTTTTCAAAAATATCGAATGTTAACGAATCAATTAGTGCACACTAGCACAGAACACTCTCATATTTTCGCCAGTACATGGAACATAAATATCCAAAGACAATATTGAAAGATTAGTTCGTTTGTAGACAGAATTCTTGTTTTGTCGATATTCCATGTTATGTTTGAAAACCGGTAGAAATCGATATAGACCCTCAGCTAGTGACAGATTTAGGTGCCCCATACAAGCCTCGAATAGGGTTGAAAAGTATATCGATTTGGAGTAAAATGAAGATATTTTTACGAGTGGCTCCTAGGGATAACATACCGAGAATTCGATTTTTCAGAACAGTCCTTATTTGTTTCCCTCGTGTTTCTATTTACGGTACGAAACTACAGAGGGTGATTCGTTAAGTCGTTTTGAGAAAAAAAGTTTTTATGAACATATGTTCGGAGTTGCTTCTTTTCTGAAATACAGGGCATTGATTTTTTTTCAAACGCCTGACGGTCTAATAGGAAACCGTTAGATTGGTAGAAACACCTTAAAATCAGTGGATCTCGCTCCCTCTGGGTCAAGCCTGTCCCCACGTTTATTGGCTGTGTCCAAGATAAGGATGGCATAGCCACTAGGCTCTCGAACAGGCGCGTGCCTGCGGGGGGGGGGGTAATGGGGTAATCCCCCCCCCATAACGACTTTAAAGTGATCGAAATTTGAATTTTTCGAACGTAAATAGTACATAATATGCCCGAAAACAGTGATTACCTCCCCATGAAAAAGATTACCCCTCCCATGGAATGACCCTAGTCACGCGCCTGCTCTCGAAAATTATTGGAGTTACAGTGTTAGTTATATTAGAGAAAAGTTCAAAGTCGTTTTATATTGAGTTTGTAAAAGTAAGCCATCTTTTTTCGATCAAGACACACCACCAAGCGGTTTCATTCATTTCAGTAAATTGTGATGTTGATAAGATTATGATATTATTTGAATAAAGAACCCTTACTATTAAGGGTTATACATGTGACGTCATTTTGATAGCGTACAACTATAATGACTTATGTGGGTTTAAGTAAGGAGATGCGCTAGGGGTGGTCTCAGACCTACTTGATCTAGACCTATCGAGGCTTCTGGGAACTTCTGGAAAATTTTAGATTTTCATAGATTGAGGCACTGAAAACACACCCAAGTAAAGTTCTCGAAAATTCGGACAATGCGGACATTTCTAGGATATGAAATGTGAAACTCTAGAATGTTCTTGGAGCTTTAAGAGACTTCGAGAAAACCTTGTTATGAACCAGAACATAAGCCACAGAAAATTATATACCGTACTAAAAAGATACTCATGTCAAAATAGAGATATGGTAGTGGAACTTTCTGGAAAATTTTAGAATATGAAAATGAAAACTATAGAATGATATCAAGACTTCTAAAATGTTTTAGAAAGTTTGGAATCCATGTGGAAGTTTCTAGAAAGGAAATTCTTGAACTCTGGAAAGGAAAGTTCTAGGGGATTCGGGAATCTGTGGAATAAACAGTTTCTGGAAGGTTCTAGAACTGAGTAAGGGGACAGTGAAATAATCTAACATTTTATATTTTTATCCAGGCAACCGCGGCTATCTTAATACATAAATATTCGGTGTCACGATGTTCATCCAACCTAATCTCCAGAACTACTCACCCGATTTTAATGAAAAATTATGAATACGTATTGAGTGAGATATAAAATACTGTTCATTCTGATAAGTAAACCCCAATTTGCTTCTGCCCGCGACTTCGCCATAAAATGAGTCCTACAATAACATTAACAAAAGTATATTGGAAGTATAGCCGGAGAATGAAAAATATAGGTACGCATCAATTGACGCGATGATGGGACAGGACTAGCCTTAAATCGTTGCATATGGTCCAGAGAGGGTACTGATTCCTGCTCCATTATAATTATTTCATATCAACTAAAATATCCATGACTTTCGGATCATCCGTAAATATCGTAGAAGGGTTATGTGAATTGGGACAAAACACATTTAGGTACTTAGATACTCACATGTTATATTTGCATGAGGAAGTAGAAGTCTTCAGGAACGATATGCACTTTTTCTTTTTCTTCTACTATAATTTTTAGCAAAGTTATGACAAATCTTATCTTCGTAGCAGTGGCGGGTTAGCGCGAGCATAAAATGTGACGTCGGCGTTAAACCACGTTTTCTGAGAAAACGAGCGCATTTCATAAGGTATTACTGAATATCATTCTTGTGGAGAATTGAATTATCTCTCAACCTATCAAAATCGTTTTTTGATAAATCTTATATTTTCTGCTGAAAATTGTTTCTATATCGTCAATTATGATTGAGACTGCATACAAAAATTATATTTATTGCTGGTTGTACGTATTTTCCAACTTTGACTTTTATTCCTGGTTTCTTTTCCAGGACATAATCGCACAAAACAAATGAAAAAGAATTATGCCATTGTTGTAATCATAATTTTTGGTCTTGAGTTCATATAAAAATCCCATAGAAAAAAGCATTTTCAGTTTTTCCAGAATTTTACAATATTCAGGGCCACTTTTCCAATTTTCCTTTCCGTATATATTACGTATTCAGACTAAAACTAACATTAATAGTATATTGCGTTACAAGTGTTGTAAAAGGCATATTACGCACGAATCCCATGAGTGCGAAATTGCTTTACAATACGCATTACGTACTATACTTTACCTACGGCCATATAAGGTGTGTCGTTTCCGAGATCAAAAAATTCATATTATTATTATTATTAGTAAAATGACCTTTTTTCAGGAAATACGCCCATATAGATGAATTTAAGTAGCACCCCATCTGAATAATAAATTTGATCCAAAAAGTTGAAGCCGTTTTCGATATCCAAAAATTCACATTATTATTATCATTTGTAAAATCGCCGTTTTCCAAAAAAGACGCGTATAAAGATGAACCTAAAAACGCAAAACTTTATCTGAATACAAAATTTGATCCAAATAATTAAAGCCGTTTCTGAGATCCAAAAATTCATATTATTATTATTAATATTATGAGTGAAATCACATTTTTTTATGAAAAGTGCTTATATAGATGAACTTAAGTAGCAATGTCTTATCTAAATACAAAATTTGATCCAAATCGTTGAAGCCGTATTCGAGATCCAAAAATTATCATTATTATTATTATCAGTAAAATCGTGTTTTTCCAAAAAAAAAAAACGCCTATATAGATAAACTTAAAAAGCAGAACCCTATCTACATATAAAATTTCTCCCAAATCGATTGAGCCGTTTCCGAGATATTATATCAAACTGTGCGTTTTGTTACCGTGCGTAAGGAGCTATTTACTGAATCGTGTGCTTTTTGCCTATTTTCTGCAGCGGCCGTAGGTAAATAAAATTGCAATTAAATCGAATAGAAAACAACAATTTCAGTGTTTCCAAAATTTTCCGGGTAACTTTTCCAATTTTTCTTTGCTTAAAAACCCTATTCGGGCTATTGTGAACTTGAAAACAATATCGTAACTAAATTCCACAGAAAAAAGCACTTTCAGTTTGTTTTTCCCAATTTGAATTATTAACTGTGGACTAAAAAATAGCTGGCTAAATTCCAAAGCGAAACGCACAGTCAGTTTTTCCAGAATTTTCCGGGTATCTTTATATTGAAGAAAATATATTTTTTGCTGTTTCTGTCTGGCTATGCTCAGCCTTGGATGATGCTTGTTGCTTTGACGCTCTGTATACCCAAAGAGAATACGATCCGTTTACTCGTCGTAATTGAGTTTTCCCCAATAATTAACCACAACTTTAATTAATGTATCACGTCTAACCTACCTACCGAGAAATCTAATAACTATAGAATAATTTGCGAAACACCGCAATATTATTCGTGTGCGGGTGAAAGTTATTTATTTGAATCTTAATGATCACATCATTTTGTATACAGTTGTATTCAATCAAAATAATTGCTGTTTTCGTGAACATCAACATGAGTTGGTGAACTCATTGTGTAATGATACGGGAATTTCCAGCATTTGTACTAATTGACATAATTGTTGTGGAAACGTTCAAGTAATATTATCTAATATTTTTGTTGTACAAAATTTCGTCAATGTTGTGGTTGGTTATGATTAACATACCATCAAGAAAATGTCGGCGCTAATGAAGAAAGCAAGGGAAACTTTTGTGAGACAATCTCACCAATAATTGAACATGACTGCAAATATCTTTCATGAAACAAATCGTACGAGTAATAATTACAGATGATATAGTACAGTAACCACAAACAAATGTTATGTAAGCCAGAAGTGAAGAATGAATCGTAGCACTTTGAAACTCGGCACATGTCTTCTTGACATCAAGTATTGTTAGAAAAAAAAATATTTACCAAAAAATGAGGGGAGGAACGAAAAAAATCAATTTACAAAAATTATAATTTTTTTTGCTGTTGTTTCGGAAAGTATAAGATTTATCCAGAAACAATTTCAACAAGGTAAGAGATAATTCAATTCTCCACAAGAAATTGACGCAGTAATTTCTCACAAAATGCGCTCGTTTTCTCAGAAAACCTAATTGAATTTCGATATCAAATTTTCGGCTCTTCTTAACCCGCCACTGCCATTTCCGTCAGGGCCGAAGATTTGTCATAACTTTGCTAAAAATTATAGTAGAAGGTATATCGTTCCTGAACACTTCTACTTCCTTATGCAAATATAATATGTGAGTATCTGAGTACCCAAAATGTGTTTTATCCCACTTCACATAATCCCTCTAAGATATTTACGGAGGATCCGAAAGTCATAGATATTTTAGTTGATATTAAATAAATATACTGAAGTAGGAATCAGTACCCTCTTTGGACCATATGCAACGATTTTAGGCTAGTGAGACAAGTCTCACTTATACATGCCAAGGAAAAAACTTGGTTTTACTCCTGCCTCAGTTTTAAACTCACCCATAATCCCGGCAATTTCTTAAAAAAAGTTTTACCCCTGGAATTTCGGTAAACAATTTTTTTTCGTATTAACCATGGTTTCAACAACTAGCATACCAAATTTCGTGGTGCTACAATCGATCCTCGTCTCAATACCCAATCGTACATAATGATAGCCGCAAAGAGCATGACTCAGAATCACTTGCTGCTAATGCTACATTTACCCTAGCTCTGAATAATGATTCACCCTCTATTCATCCATTCCAAACTAACAAGGAGGGCGGAATCGCTTCTTTGTTCACCTAGATTCGTATCCTCAAATGGGCTGCTATTGCCTCAATCTTGATTCAAACAGAAAGCGGCGGTAGCCTTAGCAGTATCTCCCACACTGCACCCGTTATTACCAAACAGACCTTACTAAGCTTTCGACATTTGCGCTGCTCTGTGCGCTTGGCCATTAGACAACTAACTTATCATGTGGAATCTTTGATGTTACTACTGCCGTGTACAGCCAGCGCATAATCTCTGTGTGGGTTTACCAAGTACTTTCTACAATTCTCCCCAGTTGTCCAGTACCACCCCCAGGTATTTGATATGTTGGACTAATACAGCTCTTGGCCAAACGTGATCGGTGACGTGAACTCGTCTTTTTCATTCGTTCGGTGAACAGCATCATCAATATTTTTGTCGATTTAACTGAAAGCCCTGCTTCACTATCATTGTTTTGCAGGCGGGTAGCATCTCGGTAGCATACGTTCGCAGACTATTAGGATGGATTGCTCGCTTACTGGGGCGACTGTATCGTCTTCAGTATGATGTCGCTCCGAGATACTTCAACCGTTCTTCTCGTTAACGATGATATATTTCACATAATCAACGAGTGAGTATCTGGCTAGTAGAACTGCCTGTATGGTCACTGTCTTCGCTTTTTAAAAATCTCGTTTCACATAGAAGAACTCTCCTAATCCTATCTCTTTGAATCATATCGTCATTTTAGCCCCGCACTACAGTCCTTTTGAAGAAAGATAGGGTATATACCATCTACTCCAGGGGATTTGTATGGATTGAATTTACTGATAGCTCACCTGATTCAATTTGGTCTCGATATTTCCGTAGCAAGCCTCCATTCCAAAGCTGTTGGCCTGTTTGGCCTGCTTCAGGTGCTCTTTACTGTTATCGGGCTATTAAGAATTACTGAGGCTGGAAAGTGTACTTCTTTGAACATCCTTAGACTTCCCTCAAATGTTGTATAGGTATTGTCATTCTTTTTCAAGAATCCTAGTTGGTTTACCGTACCTTCTTTGGCTAAATCCTAATGGACTTTTGAATACATAGGGGTATCTGTTACCTCTTCGCAGAATTTCTTCCACGATTGTCTTCTGACCTTTCTATTTTATTTGTTGTACTGCGTGAGTTTAACCTTATATGTAATCCAATCTTGGTTGGATTCTGCTGTGTTCCAACGTAATTACCAAATGGATCCTCAAAGATTCGTATCGTGTTGTTGCTCTTTTACCTGGTCAAGGTTTCATCAAAATTTTGAGGTACCAAAAGTAGTAACCATAATATATTTTATGGCAAGTTGATAAACCATATTTTCACTTAATTTTTTAACACTTTGAATTGCATTTCATCGACAATATATTTCCTTGCTTGACAACCAATCAGTGGATTTCAAATTTTGAAATTCAGCCAATAGAATCGGAACTACAGTGAAAATATAGCTTGTCGCTGTATTTTCACGGTGATAAACCTGCTTAGTTTTTGTTTTACTATCTGTCAAGTGAAAATAATGATTTAAATTATAAACGTCAAATTTATGTGTTTTGACTAGTTATCTTTATTTATCAATATGAGCGATCGTTGGGGACAAATGTCCATTGGTATCATAGATGAGGCCGTGAAAAAGAGTATTCCGTTGAATACGGCTAGAAGTAAAGCATCAATTACCAGGTGACACGATTTTTCTTTATTTCAGATCGATATATTGTCGTCCTAAATATAATTCGTGGTATGATTAGAAACCTATAATTTTTTGGAATATCAATTCATTGGCAATCCCAATGCAAGAAAATACAACTCGTCCTGCGGACTCATTCATTAATATTCCAAAAAATTATCGGTAATAATCATACCACTTATTGTACTACCCCTGATAATATTGAAGTGATGCAGGGGCATTATGGCACAACAATCAAAAAAAGGTTTTGTTTCAAATAGAGTCACTGAAATTTATGAATTGACTAGGACTAGGATATAACATCAAAACGGTGTTGTCCTAATATTTGTTACAGAGATAACTTTGATGGTCATGTCCGGAGTTTTCAATTACGAATAAAACTTTAGGGCTCGTAAATATCAATACTCCAGTTAGAAAATATACCTGTAATACTGTGTAAGCCTGAACTTCCTGTTGTTTGATACACCTACCATTCCATTTCTTGAATTAATTTCTTACAGAAACTCACAAAGTAGCCCCTTTCATCTCAGGAATTATTCATAATTCAAAAGCGAAAATCAAGACAAACAGAATGAACGATTATCTCAGTTCCGGTATATTGAAATTTTATCTCATTACGCTTGTCAAAATTGTTCAATCAGCAATTTTTTTTAATAATATTCTTTGAGAAGTAATAAAACTATTATTTACAGAAAAAGAAAACTTTCAACTCTTAATTCTTTTATGGGAGTTGATTGTCGACTCAAAAATGCTCTTTTATTCAATGATATCATCATCTTTTATTATTACTCGCTTTCTTTGAATTTGAAATAAAGTTAATAGAATACGAACATTAAACAAAGCTTCCTTCTGGCCTACAATCTGTTTTAACAATTCTGTGAAACAAATATTAGATTTCAAATGGTAGAAATGTGGTAAGGCGTATAATGAAAAAATGAATTCATTGTTATGAGTTGAAGCTAACAGGTATCGTTTTATTGAAGGGAGAGGTGCTCAAGTCATAATTGATTTCCATTCGATTTTCCATGATAGGGGTTGATTATGCTGGAGCAAAATATTATGGAAGATGTTCGTTCGAGAACCAGACAACTCTCGAAACCATATATTATTTGTATATTCATTTGTTTCACGTATGTCAACGCCTACATACATTTTCATTTTGTCCCAACAGATTGAAATCACGTAGAGGTCGTAGAGTTCTTTATTCCAGATCATTTTAGGATAATGGTAGTAACTTCATTTGTGATGATAATGAACTCGATTCGTATCAACAGAAAATTAATGAATTTTCCCATTCGCGAAAAGATTATTGTAGGAAGCAGCTGTCAAATCAGCAAAGACACGAACAGTCATCCCTTTGCTCTTTCCTAATTCCTCCTGTGTTACGTACTCATTATTGGCAAACAAACGTCACCAATTTTCCTTCACATTTTATAGATCATTAGCACCATTTACTAATCCACCAATACTTCTGACAACGCTGGTCGTCTAAGTAAGTTGCAACTTTACAAGTCCGTCAGATGTGACGTAGTTTACCAATAGAAATGAAAGACAGAAACCTGGTCATCTTGAGAGACGACAACTAACCCCCTCTTCACTGAAAAGTTGGTAGAGTATCATATATTCGGAGGAGGTGAAAAGGTTTGCTTCAAAACTCAGTATTCTCCAATTTTAACGTGAATATTGCAGTTAATATTTATTACATTTGTTTACCTACGGCCACTGCAGAAAATAGGCAAAACACACGACTCACAGCATCAGTTATTAGCTCCTTACGCACGGTAAACAAATCGCACAGTTTTCGTAAACAAAACGCACAGTTTTATATATCTCGGAAAAGGCTTAATCGATTTGGGAGAAATTTTGTATGTTGATAGGGTTTTGCTTCTTGAGTTTATCTATGTAGGCGTCTTTCTTGAAAAAACACGACTTTACTGATAATAATAATAATAAAAGATAATTTTTGGATCTCGAAAACGGCTTCAACGATTTGGATCAAATTTGGTATTTAGATAAGTTATTGCTACTGAAGTTCATCTATGTAGGTGCTTTTTATGAAAAAATGTGATTTTACTCATAATATTAATAATAATAATATGAATTTTTGGATCTCTGAAACGGCTCTAATGATTTATATCAAATTTTGTATTTAGGTAAAGTTTTTCGTTTCAAGTTCATCCATATAGGCGTCTGTTTTAGAAAAAGGCTACTTTACAAATAATAATAATAAAAATGTGAGTTTTTGGATCTCGTAAACGGCTTCAACTTTTCGGATCAAATTTATTATTCAGATGAGGTATTGCTACTTAAGTCCATCTATACAGGCGTCTTTTCTGAAAAAAAAAAGATCATTTTACGAATAATAATAATAATTTGAATTTGTGTATATCCGGAAACGCCACACTGTATATGGCCGTAGGTAAAGTATAGTACGTAATGCGTGTTGTAAAGCAATTACGCACTCGCCACTACGCGGCTTAGTGCGTAATTTTTCCATTCGGGCGCAATATGCCTTTTACAATACTTGTTACGTAATATACTATAATTCATTTTATTGAAAGTCATATGCATTTCAAGGTTACCATAAAAGTATAGGATATTTACGTTGAGAAGAGAATGACGTCATGTTTGCTAATTTTGTATATCCGTTATAACAACGATGAATTCCGTTGGGAATTTTAATGTTATGTTTGATATACAAAGTTACCAAACATGGCTTCATTCTCTTCCTGACGTAAATATTCTATAGATGCTATAATTTTGTAATTGGGTCGTTTCCTGGGCAAAATATTGGTTTACTCTACACCGAACATTGTTCCGTGTAATTCGAAGTACCTATTTTGTATAACTGCCATTGAAAATGACGTTTTTAATTCATAGACATATGAACTAAAAACTGACGTTTCCACACAATGTTGAAAAATTACTTTCAATACTAGTGTTAAAAATACTTTTAACACTAGTTAAAGTTAAAATGACAGATGAGATGATGGATACTCAATAGTATAAATCTTGCTAATAGAAACACTTTAATCAGAAATTATAATGATCAGAACACCTACTTCGAATTATTTATAAATGTTCACATGTATTTGGTAGTTTTTGCAATAAGTGATATTAATTCCCTCTGAAGTTATTTATGAAGTGTTCAGTCCAACTGCAAAAGGTTCATCATCACGAACCAATGATGACACTATTGAATAAGGTGCATTAGCACAGGTAGCTGGAGCCTTTCCCTTGTAAATTTAATCCAGAGATCGTTCGTTCGAATCCCATGGATCTTATGAAACTTTTTCCTTTCTAGCAGTAACTGTTGTACAAAAAATATTGTTTTGTTGCATATCAGGACTAATTATAACAGAACCAGTCCTCAACCAACATATCATTCGGAATAAACGGCTAGCGCCATCTACGAACCAGTAGCGGTGACATTAAGCCCCCAAGATACGAATAGAACGAGGTAGAAAATTCTTGAAACGCCGCGAAAATCTTTTTACAGATATAAATAGCGTGACACTCGCGCCTGAGGGGAAGATTTGAATAGCAGACATAAATACTTGATAGTCAAGTGATTGTGATATAAATTAGTTTAGGTGTTGAAATAATTGTAACATTGGATTCTGTTTTGAGTGTCAAATAAATTATTATAGAGTGTATTTGTGATAATTTACTACAGTATGATTTATTTGTTGAAAGTGATTTCATTTTGCTCGTGGGGTTGCTCCACTCGCTGACGCTCGTTTCGCAATATTCCCCACTCACTAAATAAAATCCCATTTTTAACACTTGTATCATAAATAGCTGTTATATCATTCATCCTTCATCCAAATGATATGAACCAACTGAATGCAATATGCGGTCAACCTAGCTATATGTAGACATGAGAGAAAATAGCTGACCAGTATTTTCTATAATTTTTTTCAGGCTTTTCCGAACACAAAATTAGAAATAGAAACGTTAGAATCGAAAAATGCTTTTTTGGATGACATCATAAAAAAAATCACGAAACGAGCCAATTGCGACTGCCTAGCAAAATTCAACATAACAGTAACTCAGATTACGTTTTTATATTTTTTTCGTTTACCATTCATCCTTTTATAAGAGAACATTTTAGAAGTTCTGAAAGTTATTTTGATTCACTAATGAGCCTTTTTCCTTAAACAAAAACACATCAACGATGGATTTTCAGGAAACCTGATGCCAGAGGCTACGTTGGCAGGACCCGAATATAAATACGTCTCAGTAATGAAATATACTGGCAGACGACATTTTTTCTAATTGCTAAATGAACAGTCCCGTTATATTTCAGAATGATTTCCCTTAAAATTGACATTCTTTGAACTATTTTGACTTCAACCCTTCATTTCAGTATGTTGGGGGTGAATATCTCCGACTCATGCTAAAATACGCGTTTTTGATTGTAAAACATGTCTATTGACGCCATTTGAAAAATCATGAAAATTCATTGGAAATAAAATTATTTTAAAAGCATTAAAAACGACAAAAATATTTATTCCAATGAATTCCACTTTGAATTTTAAATAGATAGTTACCTCTTTATAAATGTTCTTAATATACACTGTTTGGATGATTTTCAAAATAAAAATTTAAATCATCAGCGAGTTCTTCAAGTGAGACCAAACGCAGAAATGGACGAAATGGAGGAAATGGAAGATAACGGAAATTCAAAATTTAATCCCCTCCTCAATTTCTACAAACAGTGTTACCAATTGTCACACTATCAAAGAACAGCTTACTAAATGTTGGCTCATGTTAAGATCACAGAACTCATAGATAGAATGAAACCAACATCTTGCCTACGCATGAAAGCTTCAATTTACTATCGCTCTCTGCATGTTCATTACAAATAACATCCATGGTTTGGACGGAACACGGAACTCACTTTGTCGGAACTGGCTAATTGATATAATTTTGAATCTAAATAAAAACGAGAAGAAGAAGAACTAACTATCTTTAAAATGTTGAGAAGAATAAGACTTCAATTCAAATAATTCAAACGTGACTTTGACAGTTGAGTTGTTTTCAAATACACTAACATTTTTTACTGATTTTATTAAATAATTTATCATTCAGACTTGGTGGAGCATTCAGCAGCGTTCTTCGAGCTGTAAAATAAAGATTAATCAACAGAAACATTGTAAGTCATATTCTGAAACTTATAAACTCAGTTGGTGCCTCGTTCACACTGCCATGATTCACGGTCAAAATGATGAAATTGAACGTTTGTAGAAATACAACCGTTATAATTGGTGGAAATTTTTTTATCGATAATTGAAAACATGTTTTCGGTTTTGTAGTTCGGCTATTGATTGACTATTGGATACCTATTTGATATGTTTTCGATTTTGTAGTTTGCTTCATCATTGGATGTTTTATAAAAAAAACTTACCACCATCAAGCTGCTATAATGACACAACACCGAACTTAGACCAAAACCATAATAAGCACTCACTATTAATTCATATCAACTTCTCAATTTTCGACAAATTTTGCCTACAAGTTGATTAATACAATCATTTAAACCAATAGCGATTAACAAACGAGATAATGTTAAGGTTCGAGATTGTTTGATGAGTTTGTACACTTCTCCGTCATCCGTACTTTTTAGAAATAAAATTATCTTCCTTTTAATTTTTATTTATTTAACAATAAATAACAATCACAATTTCCTGTTTATACTAACTCTATTCAAAATTAGTTCAATTTTCCTGAGTGGTGATTTTAATTTTTTTTGTAAAAAAAAAATAAAAATTTTGCTCTCAAGGGTTCCACAATTGGCAAATAAATAATGACAGATAGTACCAAACAATATAAATTAGAGCCATGTATGTTGAATTGCATATAATAAAATCGTTGATTAATATAAAATCATGCATCAATAGGGGTCATTAATCAACGATTTTGAGTTAGTTGAAATACATCAAAAATGAACTGTCGACAGAAAAACCCACAGCAAGAATTCAACGAAAGGCGCGCTCCGTGATTGGTCATTGAAATAGCAGGAAGTTTGTGATAGCAAAACAGCTGCACGGAAACTGAATTGAAATTTATGTTTTGTTAGTTGCATAGTTTTAGAAATGAAATGCGGGATTATGTTCCAGGTTGAATTGAGTAGAATGCTGTATTATGAATGAAGGAAAACAACAAAAATTGTTGATTCAAATTTGAACATAAAAATGAATGACAAGAGTCGTTTCGGTGATTACAATGTTGAACAAATAAGAAATCAAAGACCTACCACCGCCAATATCAACATAAATAATAACTAAATAAAAATGGTTTCGATCTCATTCATGGAATAATGTTAACACATACAACTTGTGTTATGGATGGTTATCATAAATTCCTTCTCTTTTTCTTAAATTCGAAGGAATTGGTATTTTGAATCACCAATACTCTTGTATTCAAAATTAGTTCAATTTTCCTTAGTGGTGATTTTTAATAAAAATTTTGTTCTCATAAGGATTCCAGAATTGGCAAATAAAAAATTGTTGTGCTTTTGTTGATCGTTGATTAATAGAAAATCATGCATCAATAGGGGTCATTAATCAACGATTTTGAGTTAGTTGAAATACATCAAAAATGAACTGTCGACACACAAATCTACAGCAAGAATTCAACGAAAGGCGCGCTCCGTGATTGGTCATTGAAATAGCAGGAAGTTTGTGATAGCAAAACAGCTGCACGGAAACTGAATTGAAATTTATGTTTTGTTAGTTGCATAGTTTTAGAAATGAAATGCGGGATTATGTTCCAGGTTGAATTGAGTAGAATGCTGTATTATGAATGAAGGAAAACAACAAAAATTGTTGATTCAAATTTGAACATAAAAATGAATGACAAGAGTCGTTTCGGTGATTACAATGTTGAACAAATAAGAAATCAAAGACCTACCACCGCCAATATCAACATAAATAATAACTAAATAAAAATGGTTTCGATCTCATTCATGGAATAATGTTAACACATACAACTTGTGTTATGGATGGTTATCATAAATTCCTTCTCTTTTTCTTAAATTCGAAGGAATTGGTATTTTGAATCACCAATACTCTTGTATTCAAAATTAGTTCAATTTTCCTTAGTGGTGATTTTTAATAAAAATTTTGTTCTCATAAGGATTCCAGAATTGGCAAATAAAAAATTGTTGTGCTTTTGTTGATCGTTGATTAATAGAAAATCATGCATCAATAGGGGTCATTAATCAACGATTTTGAGTTAGTTGAAATACATCAAAAATGAACTGTCGACACACAAATCTACAGCAAGAATTCAACGAAAGGCGCGCTCCGTGATTGGTCACTGAAATAGCAGGAAGTTTGTGATAGCAAAACAGCTGCACGGAAACTGAATTGAAATTTATGTTTTGTTAGTTGCATAGTTTTAGAAATGAAATGCGGGATTATGTTCCAGGTTGAATTGAGTAGAATGCTGTATTATGAATGAAGGAAAACAACAAAAATTGTTGATTCAAATTTGAACATAAAAATGAATGACAAGAGTCGTTTCGGTGATTACAATGTTGAACAAATAAGAAATCAAAGACCTACCACCGCCAATATCAACATAAATAATAACTAAATAAAAATGGTTTCGATCTCATTCATGGAATAATGTTAACACATACAACTTGTGTTATGGATGGTTATCATAAATTCCTTCTCTTTTTCTTAAATTCGAAGGAATTGGTATTTTGAATCACCAATACTCTTGTATTCAAAATTAGTTCAATTTTCCTTAGTGGTGATTTTTAATAAAAATTTTGTTCTCATAAGGATTCCAGAATTGGCAAATAAAAAATTGTTGTGCTTTTGTTGATCGTTGATTAATAGAAAATCATGCATCAATAGGGGTCATTAATCAACGATTTTGAGTTAGTTGAAATACATCAAAAATGAACTGTCGACACACAAATCTACAGCAAGAATTCAACGAAAGGCGCGCTCCGTGATTGGTCACTGAAATAGCAGGAAGTTTGTGATAGCAAAACAGCTGCACGGAAACTGAATTGAAATTTATGTTTTGTTAGTTGCATAGTTTTAGAAATGAAATGCGGGATTATGTTCCAGGTTGAATTGAGTAGAATGCTGTATTATGAATGAAGGAAAACAACAAAAATTGTTGATTCAAATTTGAACATAAAAATGAATGACAAGAGTCGTTTCGGTGATTACAATGTTGAACAAATAAGAAATCAAAGACCTACCACCGCCAATATCAACATAAATAATAACTAAATAAAAATGGTTTCGATCTCATTCATGGAATAATGTTAACAAATACAACTCGTGTTATGGATGGTTATCATATATTCCTTCTCTTTTTCTTAAATTCGAAGGAATTGGTATTTTGAATCACCAATACTCTTGTATTCTCTACGATGATATCGAAATAAATATTATTTTTCACATGTGAAAACGTTTCACAAAATTTGGATATGTACTCGTATGCCAAGTTTCAAATGAAATTTCGAGATAATTGATACTAGAAATTTTTTTAGAATATTTTTTGATATCTTTAATAATATCTGATTTTATTCTTCTGAATAGCTTCACTGCAATGAACATGTGTTTTTTGGCGAAAATGACAAAATTTTTTCATTTTTTTCTTACCAGACAGAACTAAATATTAAAAACTTGTTTTTGCCAAGACCCTTTCTGTTACATTGGTTCGAATGTAACAGTTATATCAGGATTTCATGTTGTGATGATAAGGCAATCGAAAATATCGTTTTCTCCTGAAAATAATGAAGTTTCGATGATAATCGGGTATGAGCGTTTCACTTCGCATATACAATCTTGAAAAGTATAAGCCTCTTGATTTGATGCACTATTTTCAAGATTGCGAAATGGAACGCTTGGGTACGATTGTCATCGAAAGTTGATTAATAATAATAATGATATAATATATTTATTCACATAAAGAAAAATGGTGAGCTTACATCTTGATATCTCCTTGCTCTCGAATAAATATATAAAAAGTAAGAGTACATGGTATATACGAATTATATAAATAATGGAAATAATCAAAGAAAAGAAAAACAAACATTCACAAAGCATTAAGCCTGTCTGCAAATCTAGATGTTGGTTGACATTTCTTTAGACTACGTTTTCTTGCATGCAAAAATGTTCATAGTGTTGCGTGTTTCCGTATTCGAATCAGATTCGGGATTTGGAAAAATAAAAAAATATAAAAAAAAAGAATTCGTTTATAATATAATGAGAGGATTGGTAACTAACCAATTAGATATATTTTTTTGAAATTTATAAATTTGATTTTGTTCCTTAGGTCTTGAGGTATGTTATTGAAGACTTTTCGACCGACATAAAGAAAACTTCTTTGACCTACGCTTTTTTGTGTTTTGGGTGATACAACATATTCATATTTCCTGAAACGTGTTGATTATATTCATATACCTAATAATTGGTGCGAAAAATGAAAAAAATTCGTTATTATCACCGGAATACAAATTTTCCGCTATAGTCAAGATATTTAGGAGAAATAAATTATATATTTGTAAAGAGACCAGAATAGCAATTTACGAAACAAGCCCGGAAAATACTGTTTTTTTGGACGAGTGGACAAGATTCAAGACAAGACTCAAGGACAAGATTTTTAATTATTGTTACAATCCTACAGTTTACTTGACTTCACTTAAATATGCCGATGAATTCAACTTTTGTTTGTCCTTCTGTTTCTCTTTTGTTCGACTAATCTTCACTTACTCATTGGCTCGAAGGACCAAAATAAATCAAATTGAATTAAATGACGGTGCAATATCCATGCGATGTATACTTAAAACCCTCCAAACCAAAAGGCTATTATCCTTCTACTACGATAGAACTTGTTTTTATATTTTTTCGTTCAGCGTTGAAGTGTTTTGTCTTTCCTTCTGAACACACGGTAAAAATTAATTCCATGGACTCGAAATATCCACGTCTTATTGAAAAGAATCTCTTCATATAAGGTTGACCGGTATCCAATGTCTACAAAACCCACCAATGAACTCAACTCCAGATTATTCCGAGCATTGCTCACATAATATAAAAATAATGTTCGCAAGAACGAGAAAAGCGTTAATCAACCACTGTGAATACGACGACGTGACACTCGTGGCACTTGGTTGTTGTGGCGTAAAGAGAAAAATCCCTTTTAATTCCCTCCAGTGAGTCGTGCTGCTCTGGAAGGTTCTGCAAGCTCTTCATCTTTCATTTATTTTGTATAATTCCGTGCGATAGTCGAGTTGGCCATGGTGACAGGGCGTAATATTGCTCTTTCTAGCGGCCTTGTTAGAAATGTCCCTTAAAATAGATCACTTCCTTTTCCTGCTTCGTTGTTTCATACAGTAGCGTAGATGTTTCGTCAGATTCGTAAATAGAAATACAGAAACTGTACGGATGAATCGTACACTGAAACTATAACTGCTGAAAGGAGAAGATGATGTGTCGAAAAACGGCATCTCCTTGCATAAAAAATAGTAGTCTTTTTCATAATCGTTCTGTAGGGTTTTTCGGTTGTTGAAACCTAATGTGGAATTATCCAACAAAATTTTACCGTGATTCCGAGATAATCGGAAAAAACAGAATAAATTTCTTAATTTTCTTAGGTTTATCGCATATAATTTCAAAACTGTATACCTAAAGTATGAAATAAATTTATCATATCTAAATATGAAGATATTTTAGAGGAATCCTCAGAAAGGTCGATTAAGTTTTGTGGGAGTGGAAGTATAGGGTGAAAACGAAATCCTTGGCAAGAGCGCCTTTCAGTCGTTTTTTGAGTATATTTTCCGTAAAAACAATTGAATATCACTTCCGGTTTTACCAAAGTTGCCGGGATTATGGGTGAGTTGAAAACTGAGGCAGGAGTAAAACCAAGTTTTTTCTTTGGCATATACATGGTGATTCAAAATTCGATGTAAATATTTCAAGGGCGTAATGTTGGGATCAAAATAAGACTTTTTCTTCAAATCAACATGTGTCCTAAAATGCACCCCCTTCCGAGCTACAGCCCCTGTAAGTTAGGAAAAAAAACAGGATTATCTAAAACTGTGACTATAATAACGAATCGAATCTTCTGAAAATTGGCATACCCCTATTTTTTTAGGAACTCTATTCTTTTTTTGCTTCAAAAATTATGTGAACCCAGTTTTGGGGGAGTTGGAGAGGGGTCCACACTTTTATTGGCCCAATTTTAATGTTCAAAAAGAGAAACTCCGAATTCGAATAGCATAATCTTATTGGCCATAAAAAAAACTAAGAATTCGATGTCTTGCATTTTTGTCATACAACTAACCGTTTGTCAGAAAATCGTAATCAACGAAAGGGGGGTATTTTCACAAAAATTGGTTTAAACGAAAAATTAAATAATCCATGTATCCAAGTCAACAACTCCTTCGGTCAATCAAGCATAGAAATTGAAAATACATGGAGGACAATATTTGATTATTATTATTATGAGATTATTAATTATTTAATTACCCAATAAATGTTTTGTTAGTTTGATATTGTGAAAGTACCCCCTTTTCGTTGATTACGATTTTCTGGAACTGAAAGTGATAGTCAGTTGTTTTTTAATGGAATGAATTTTGTTTGGTTATTATTGATATCTTTTTTAACATACTGCTTCGGAGTTATGGAGGAAAATTATTCAATTATTTATTATTCTAGTAAATTAGTATAGTTCAGTCGTTCATATATAGTCATTAAATTCAATTTTTCATGATTGCTTTTTACGATTTTTCCGAGAAATCAATTTTGGAAAACCGTCGCACGTGTTGATCTAAAGATCATTAACCTTGCCTCGTTCAATGTGACATCGACGTCCTGCCTCCGCCAATGTTTTCCGTTCCTCGGTTCAATAAGATCTCCTCTCGCTCTTGTTTACCTCTTCATAAAATTAATTGAATGTCCTTCCCGAGCTAAAAGTTATTCGCGAAATGTGTTTGTGTTGTCGAATATGGGATAGACGGAAAATTGTTACATTTTGATGTGATTTTTTAGGGCACCATTATTTTCGTTTTTGATGTGAGCGAAATGTTCTGGAACAGTATTGTTGATGGATATGATCATAATAAAATGTTTTTCATTAAGGTGCAAAACGTTATGATATACTCGCAGCTGAAGTTGGTAGATACTAAAGTGATACTTTCTGAATAAAACTATTCTAAATGGTGTTATTTATATCAATGAGAGAACAGTGCAACATCCATAATTGAAAAGTAAATCTCATAAAACATATTAGGCAATCCAACAACCTGTCAAATAAATTCAATATGGCGCTTGGTTGGCAGACATTGGAAATTGTTTACTTGTGGACTTCGAAAGCTTTATTGAAGTATTTGACTATAATTTCGTTTAGTTTTTTTTTAATTCATGGTAAATAGTGAATACTAAGTTTCGAAAAATGGATGGATGTAGCTACGTGGTAGATAATCATCGTGAAATGCGAGAAAAAATGATACCTGCCTTAAAAAAATTCCGTTTGTAACACTAACGTTACTCCAGTTTTATCCAATTTGGATATTATCAAAGAATTAATTCAGACTGAGCGAATGCTGTACAAATATCCTTAAACATGCCCAGGTTCAGAACCGTCATCAACGACCAATGATAATTTTTTCAATGACAATATGTGATTACGATCAACAAATTATTTTATTATTCATTTTTTTATGTACTGCCTATAAACAGAGTCGAGGTAGAAAATTAGTTTCTTACGCTTTAGTATTTTATACATTTTTAAACAAGTGTACAGTTTGTATTGACTTATTTTTATTAAATATAAATAAGACAGACACAGTACATCAAAACTGCAAACTTGAATAAACACTGAATCTATGACACAAATTCATTATCTCATATAGATAGAAATCAACAAGCAAGGATGTTGTACTCAGTTAACGATACTTGCTCCGTTGTCAATGACATATCAATTGTTCGTGATATTTCGACCCATTCTACATAATTTTTCGAAATATACCTTTTTTCAAAAATACTGAATACTATTGTTGTTGTTGTATCTGAGGATTCCTTTGCTAGAAAATGCTTCCATTATCCTCATAATAAGCAGTACGATCCAAACTTTCAATCCTTCTTGATAAATTTACGAAACTTTCTTCACATCTTGGGATGCCTGCTATTGGGACAGAGCACACTTTTGTGGAGAGTGATGGTATGGGCCAAAAAGTAGCTACATCAGTACACGAAACTGTACCTTCATTATGGTTTGTATATTCAGCAGCGAAGAGCAAATCGCCAACGTGTACAGTGTCCTCTTGAAATCGAACCATCTTTTAGTAATAATATCCCAAGCCTCAAGTAGTGTAGCACTGACTTTTTTATGAATGTCTTACAAAAAAAAAACTGTATAAGACTCGGATGAATACGAGGTACAAGCTATATAACATGAATAACATCTTTATTACTTTTATATTATAATAATTATTAAATGAAGTATTTATAATCATCGTGATAATCTATATGACATAGGTCATCAACAACCTATAAGAATATTAAAAACAAAAAGTTTCCCTTAAAACCATTATATGAGAGTCATTTGAAAACTTTTTTCCTACTTTCGCTTTAAAAGGGGGCCAAATCCTCGATGATATCAGCTTCATTTTATTCCTACGAATAAATTATGATTTTGCAATAGTTTCGAACATAAAAGTTTATGGGTAATGCATGAAATATCACTAAAATCTTCGTATTACCTCTGACCAACGTCTGGGTTTTCATGAGATTAGTTGGGATTGGGATCAGTAAATGTTGTGGGAAAACTCTTTTCGACGTTTCGAATTTTATTAAATTCATCCTCAGATTCCTGTAGCAATTTTATTAAATTCGAAACGTCGGAAGGAAAACAATATTTTTTCAACTAACCCCCGACACAAATCACCCACCTATCAGATAACTAGATAGCGATACGTGGCAAATCTCGTTGTCATCCGGTATATCATTTAATTAATCTGCCTCATTTTTTCCCGAATTATTCGTTCCGAAGTTCAGGTCAAAAATTGACTAACCGTTGTTGTTCATTGTTGTTGAAATTGTTTTTTCCGTTAACTTGCTATCGTCCCCCTACAAAGGGCAGCCCTCAATAGTCGAAACTTGTGCGAGCTAAGGAGTAACGAGGTCTTACCGTTTAACGTGCGATTCCTAGCACTTTCTCAGGCCATCATGATAAAAATCAATGACTTTGAACGCGACGGTCTCAACCACTGAGGTACCTATGACCAAAATGACATTATATTACATGCAATCTTTTTAAGCTTATTCGCAATAAAAATTAAGAAATTCTCAATATTAGCGAAAAATGGATTATGAAAAAGTAATTTTTTGTTTTTTTTTACATTTTTAACAATATTTTTCGATATGAACAATATATTTTCCACATACCATGTCAAAGTCGAGGTTTCGAAGAAGAAAATGAGTACCGATAAATTTGAAAAATAGAATTTTTTTTCGTGAACTTTCGAAAAATGTATATTTTGATCTGAAAAATTACAGCTCATTTAAAACACTAAAAAGAAAGTTTTCACCAAGTTTCATGAAAAATAGATTTTTTTTTAGGAAGATGAAAATAAAAAATTAAAAGTTTTTGTAGCGTTTTTTTCGTTAATTTCGAGGTTATGTTGAAAAATTACTGATATAAAAGTTTCAGGGTTATCAGTTATTTAATACTTTCAATCACAAATCGTAAAAAACCAAGATCCTACCCTCAAAATGTATACTAAGCTACCCCTACCCCCTTCAGTAACTTTAACCGAATCGTCTTGATTCTTCTTAGTTTATTCATAACTTACCCTAACTTTACCAACCATCCATATATTGCTAAGAATTTTTTATGAATTCGGTTATTGAGAATCGTTTTGGCACTGGTCTGATATTCATATTTTCAAACTGGTCTATATTTTTTTCAAACTGTTCATGCATTAACTCTTCCTGGAGTCTGTGCTACCGAAAAGTGCTTCTTTTTGTCGAGTTTTGGATGTTATCGTTCATTGGGTGTGCCAGGATAACTCTAATGTTGACGAGTGGAAAACAAATCATGTCTGCAGGTGGTCATCCCCAACCAGATAGGGGATATACCTAGGGAGAAGTTGTTTTATTTTTATTTTTAGTTTTATATGCTTCAAATTTTCCATTTTATGGGAGAGTGTGGAGTGAAGAGGGGTTTTTGACTTGGTCAAAATTGTTAATTTCATTTATTTGAAACTCCCTGGTACACTTGTCTCCCTACCTCTCTACCGAGGAGTGCTTCTTTGCTGTTGAGTTTTGGGTGTTATTATTCATTGGATTGGCCAGAATAACTCTAACGTTGTCTGACCAGTTCTAGCACTGATGAAAGGGATTATGTTAGTGGGATTTCATGTTTGCCGACTAATTTGTACAGTTTTTTAAGAAACACTCAAAAGAGAAATAGATAAATCAATTCAAATGATTTTTTTCCATAGGCCTATTAACATCACTAATTTTTTACCTTAAAAAAATAATGTTTGTGAAATTTTGAAGTTGCGTTAATATCGTTGCAACAAACATAAAATTTGTGATTCCCTAAAAAAAAAATCAAAATCTAAGTTAATTTCACAAATATGTTTCGATTTGAACGTTATGCGCAATTGATTTGATAGTGATTGATTCATGAAAGTGTTTAGGGTGAATGTAAAAAAAGAAAAGGTATTTAGGAAATTATTTATGTCTTAAAGGTATTTAGGCATAAATTCTGATTGTAAATAACTTTTTTCGGCAACCGTTCGGGAAGTACCTACTTCCCGGACGATTTTTTTTGAGAAAGTATCACTTCCCGGACTAGTCCGGGAAATGCCCGAATTTCAATATAAATATTTTTATAAATAAGAATTAGAATGTTTCTGTTAGTACCTATCTTCTGTTCGCATTTCGATATTTAATACAAATAAAAATTGAAATGTTCGAAATTTTCTTCTACAAAGAAATATAAAAAATAAATGTGTCTCGATTTGTTATTCTACACGGTTACCGAAAAAATTGTGTACGCAACACGTCCGAAAACAGTTTTTTTGGACGAGTGGACAAGATTCTAGGACGAGCGTAGCGAGTCCTGGAAATCTTGTTTTCCGGACTTGTTATGTAAATTACTATTCCCCATAATATTTTCCAGAATTTTCCGAAATAAGGGTACTTTACTCATGTACAGTTTTTATATTTTTTGACCTACCTTGTATGCTGTTCTTGCGCAACCATTCTACGAACTGTGATTATCGAACATGCACTAACTTTCGGCAGTCTTTGTAATTTGGTTGTGCAATTGATTAAAAAAAAAATCCAAATGTTGTACACTTAAATGTCACACTGCATATGAATTTCGTTTCTATTTTTTCAGGAATGGAGGCCATAATGTCGGAGTTCTTCAATGATACCACGACGGCTTTCTATATTATTCTCACTGTGTGGATTGCCGACCAGTATGATGCCTTTTGCTGCCATACGTCTATTACCAAACGACACTGGTTAAGGTAAGTGCCCACTTGAATCCGATAAATTTCAATGAATAATTTGACTAATAAAAGTTGCTGTGAAATTATATGTCGCACAATTGTTGAAACTGTGGTTTTGATCAACTTGCTGCTACCCTGCGCGCAAACCTAAAGGCAGATTCAGATACATGGGTGCCCACCCAGGGTTATTGACTCCGAATGATGAATTTCTCCAGTATTCAAATTAATACTTCTGAACCAGAGAAAATATCACTTTGTGATAGAAACGCAACTAAAAGGAACGTATGTGAACTGTCTTGCAGTTTATAGGCACAAGGGTCAAAATAGTAATTTATTTATCAAGTGCGTAAAGTGATACTTTCTTCCTACAATTCCTACAAGTAAAAAACACTTTACTCACGAGTTTCATACAGTATTTTTTCTACAACTCTCAAAAAACACAACCAATTCAGATTTTTTTGCAAATATGAAATGAATTTGTCATATTTATTGATTCATAATTCCAACAAAGTTCGAAGAGTTAGCCGAAGAGTTGAGTTTCAAACAAATGAAACGAATAATTTCGACAGAGTCGAAATACCTTTCTCTTCACACTATCCCGCAAAATGGAAAATTTGAAGCGAATATTAAAATAACATATTATCGAAGTCAATATTATTATTATTATTGATGTAAATCACGATTTAAATCATGAATTAAATCAACTGATTTTTTCATTTCTAATCGTGATTCAAATCAAATTATAAATTGCTGCAAAAACAAGTCTCCGAAGCAGATAACTTATCAGAAAATTCAAAAATAGGAAGATAGTTTATTCAAAACACATTACATTATGTAAGTGTAAAAACATATTTTCTTGTTACGACGGGAAAGCCGCGGCACGCTGCCGAAAATTTTCAGGGGTAATATAATAAGTGGTATGATTATTACCGATAATTTTTTGGAATATTAATGAATTGCCATCCCAAAATGTATTGGGATTGGCAATGAATTGATATTCCAAAAAATTATAGGTTTTTAATCATACCACGAATTATATTTAGGACGACAATATATCGATTTGAAATAAAGAAAAATCGTGTCACCTGGTAATTGATGCTTTACTTCTAGCCGTATTCAACGGAATACTCTCTTCCATGGCCTCATCTATGATACCAATGGACATTTGTCCCCAACGATCGCTCATATTGATAAATAAAGATAACTAGTCAAAACACATAAATTTGACGTTTATAATTTAAATCATTATGTTTACTTGACAGATAGTAACACAAAAACTAAGCAGATTCATCACTGTGAAAATACAGCGACAAGCTATATTTTCATTGTAGTTTAGATTCTATTGGCTGAATTTCAAAATTTGAAATCCACTGATTGGTTGTTGAAATTTATTGTCATATGAACACAAGTTTTTTTTTTTGTCGTCAAATATTTTTCGGCGAATAGAGAAAAGTAATGAAAATAAGCGATTTTAAAGTTCATTATTTTCACATTTAAGGAAAAAATCAGTGTAAATTAAAAGAATCACGATTTAATAAAAAAAATCAGATTTATTGAGTTATTCAAAAAAATCGTGATTTTTTGCAACTCTGATTATAGCACCACCAAACTTGGTATGCTAGTAGTTGGAACCATAGTAAACACGAAAAAAACTTGTTTACCAAAATTCCAAGGGTGGAACATTTTTTTTTTCTTTTAAAAATAAATAAATAGATTTTTGCTGTAATCTTGGAAAGTATATGATTTATTGAAAAAAGAACTCAACAAGGTGAAAGACAATTCAATTCTCCACAAAAATTATGCCTAGTAATTTCTTATGAAATGCGCTCGTTTTCTCAGAAAACGTGATTTAACGCCGACATCAACTTCCAGGTTCACACTTACCCGCTGAAAATTCTGGCGGATCCTAATATTTGATTGGTCATAACTCTGTTAAAAATGATCGGAGAAGAAAAAGGAAAAGTTTATATCGTTTCTGAAGAATCCTTCCTTCTCCTGCAAACATAATATGCGAGTAATTGTTTACCTATAAAATGTGTTTTGTCGCACGGAAATGTTTGAGAATGATCCGAAAATCATGAATAATTTAGTAAATATGGAATTATTATACTGAAGCAGCAACCCCTACCTTCTTTGGATTCTATGCAACAATTTTAAAGTAGTGTGACAGGTCCTACTTATACATGCCAAAATAAAAACTTTGTTTTATTACTGCCTCATTTTCAACTCACCCATAAAACCGGCATTCCCTTCAGTAAATGTTGAAAATAATCGTTTATTCATATGCGCAAACCTCAAGCTTGAAATCACATACTTCATTTTTCATATAGGATGTGCATGAGAGATTATTTTCAACATTAACTGAAGAAATTACCGGAATTATGGGTGAGTTGAAAACTGAGGCCGGAGTAAAACCCAGTTTTTTCTTTGGTATGTCTACGTGAGACGTGTCTCACTAGTCTAAAATCGTTGCATATGGTCCAAAGAGGGTACTGATTCCTGCTTCAGTATAACTATGTCATATCAACTAAAATATCCATGACTTTCGGATCCTCCGTTTTGGGTATTCAGATACTCACATGGATTTACATGAGAAAGTACAAGTCTTCAGGAACGATATACACTTTTTCTTTTCCTTCTACTTCAATTTTTAGCAAAGTTATGACAAATCCAATTTTCGGCCCTGCCTGAAGTAGTAGTGGCGGGTTAGCGCGAGCATGAAATGTGACATCGGCGTTAAACCACGTTTTCTGAGAAAACGAGCGCATTTCATAAGGTATTACTGAATATCATTCTTGTGGAGAATTGAATTTGCAGTTGCGGGTTAAGGCGAGCCTCAAATTTTATATCGGAATTCAATCAGGTTTTCTGAAAAAACGAGTGCATTTTGTGAGAAATTACCAAGTATCTTCCTTGTGGGGAATTGAATTATCTTTCGCCTCGTTGAAATTATTTCTTGATAAATCTTATACTTTCCGAAACAACATCAAAATATTTTTTTGGGTTACACCCCTGATATTTCGTTAAAGAATTTGTTTTCAACAATATTAGTCATGTGCCGATTATTCATTCTTCACGTGTGGCTTACATTTGTCTGTGGTTACCGTACTATATGAACGTACAGTTGTCATCCTGAAATAATAGATTAGATAGGTAGTTTAGACACAGAACAGTAGTTTTGTAGAAGATGCAGACGCACGGAAATAGTAAATTTGGAAAATTGTAGTGATACCAACCCAGAAATTGGAAATCAAAATCGACAACTTTTGAAAATGGTTTTCAAGGACACAACGTAGGTTTGTTGCCGTGATTGATGATTAACCATCGTTTTTTCACTAAATTCTACCAGAATACACCGTCCAACTGAAGCCTGGTTGTTCGGAATGAAATACTGTCTTTTCAAAGATTGAATTTTAGATCAGTCACTGTGGGAGGCTAGGATAAAAGGCGTTCTTGGTTTTATTGTTCGCGTACGTCCAGATAATCAGTATTTCAAGTATTTTTGCGAGTGGATATTATGGATTCTATCGTCGTTTACCTACTGCTTGACCTCTTCCTGATAAAGCCAAAAGCGATATCGACCTGGTTGTTTGAGCCGATGGCTGGTGAACGAAATTTTCAGTAGTAATACCATAAGTGATTGAATTTTTGCCATAGGTCTGTCGATTTATTTCTGAATGAAACTGAATTGCTTTGAGAAAACACCACGAATCCGTAGGACGAGTGGTTTATTTTGGAAAAACAGTTTCGAAATTTCGAATGTTTAGGACTTATTGAACTTTCAGGGAGGAGGTAGGTGAGTGGTTTTGATGGTGTAGAGACGGTACTTTGAAAATGGGTTATACCAGTTTTTAAGAAAATTGAAAGAAATCGACCATTTTTATCGTCGTAAAATCTTTCCTATTTTACCGATTTTGAGTCCATTCGATCGACGGAGAATTTTGTTTTCTTCAATTTAGTTCGGATTAACTTTTCACTTAGGATTGACCGTTTTAGAGTTATAGGCGAAAAACTAAAACAAGTCAAAAATGTTCGCGGTTTTTCGGACACCAAAAATTTTCCACGACTTTGTCGAGGTCTAAAACTTGGATTTGACATCACTAAACATGTGCAAACAATTTGTTGCTAAAAGTACCTGCCAACTGGACTAGAAAAGATATGTAACAATTCACTGAAAATTGGTTTGTCAGATTTCATCAACGCTTCAATGCGTACCGTGAATTTTCACCACAAAATGAGAATTATTAATGTAACGTCAGCTCATATCACATGCGAACATTTCCATAAACGTACATTATAAATGTTATATACATTTAATTTCTCTTTGATTGTAAACTGGACGGACGATTTGTGCAATATAAAGGGACCAATCAATTCATTACCTATTCCGATTTGAAAACACCCGCTTGATATTTCCCCTTGCACTGTAGTTCAGAAAATGGCTTCGAATATAAATACGAGATGTTCTACGAATTACAAAATACGAAAGCAGATAACGGTGAAATAGCCAGAAAGCTCATAACTAAATATAAGGTGGGAAAAATTCAATGATACTAGATTTGATGATATATTTTAATTTTCAATAAAAGGTTGAAAGGACCCCGCACCGAATACATGGGAATTTGGTTTATTGCGGAATTCAATGAAAAAAAAAAACTTCAAATGGACCATAATCAAATCGTATGATTATTTTCTGAGAAACAGGGCGATTTTAAAAGTATTTACACAGCCAAAAAATAAAGTTAATTTATCACAAATTGAGAATATTTCTGGTTTATTCTCGTGATTTAGATAAAATATGTGATGCCTTTGAAAACGCACCATTTTTATAATACAAAATGGTATTTAGTTTTCTGGTTCAATTCCGATATTTTCCTGAGTATTAATGGTAGTTTGAAAAAGCAATACTGTTTTATCACATACACAATATTGCTACCATGTCGGGTCATCATAAAAGTACCTAAAAGTATTCTATTCCGAAGTTTTTTACTTACTTCATTTTTTCAATAGGAACTTTAAGGAACCCTATGTTTTCAATGTTTAACGTTAATATGTGAAAACCCTCAAACTATAATATGTGAAAAACCTTGAGCCCAACCTTTTCATTTCACAACATTTTTGAAATACGAGGGTACTACAAAAAATATTTGTCGGCGACACTATATCTTTGAACTTTCTCTAAAAATTCGCATGTGACGCAATTTTAATAGGTTCATTTTATTACTACGCAATAGGTATATTTGAAAATAGGTTGGATAGAAAAAAATTAATTAAGAGAGGTGTTTGTTTATCCAAAACGTGTGTGCTTTTGTGACATTTCTCGAAAATAAATATCGGGAAAAAATAGTGTCGCTAGCAAATATTGTGAAAAAAGTTACAAAAATGATAAAAATCCTGCAACGGGCGAATTTTTAGCAAAACTCCAAAAATATATAAGAAGCTCTGGGGGTCATTACTAGTAATTAAAGAAAAAAATATCAAGATTATCCATAAGAGGGGTTGCAAGAGAGGGAGTAATTAGTAATTACCCCCACAGCTCCTTACATATCTTTGAGGTTTTGCTGAAAATTCGCCTGTGTCAGAGTTTTTATCTTTTCTAGACTAAGCTTCAGCAGACATGTGTTACTCTGCCTGTTGAAACTTTCTTAAATATTTTCTGTTTATGGTACCTCTTGGTTTTTGGTATACCCTTTTGTCGCTTTGGGGAGTGTGAAGGTTCTCATTAGACCTATCTCATGATCCTGAGCATGGAATTGGTTTCACAAATTACCAAGGGACTGTGTCTTAAGCCTGGTTCTGTGCACTTCGGATGGAGGTTCTCATTAGACCTTTCTACCGGTTTGTCATATTTCCTTGGGTTTGGATTAACAGAACTATAAATAGATTTACAGATCAATTTGACTAATTGGTCATTCAACAATTTTCAAAACATAACATAACAGTGTTTCTAGAAGTTCATGTTCGAAGTCAATTGTCATTGTCAACTTTTGACACAATGTCAATTTCATTCATATCTCATTTAGTTTGACAGTATACTAAGTTCAGCAGACATGTGTTACTCTGCCTGTTGCAACTTTTATCCAACTCAACCCTGGAATAAGGATTTTTTTAAATGTTAATCATATGATGTCCCGTTTTAAATTTTTACATGGTCCTATGGACACATGATATTTGTATGGTCTGGCTCTTGTACACCTGACGAGTAAGTAATTTTTCAATTTTTCAAAATTCACATTATCAACATTTCTTAAATTCATTTCAATGTCACTTACTTACAGGTACGCACTGAAGATGACTTTATAGTCGAAAGCGCTTTGCTATGATTTTATAAATAAATTTCTGCACGAAATACAAACCTTTTCTTCATCCAAGTAACTTTTGAGCCGAAGTATCTTCAAACTCAGTTTCAGCAGGAGGTGAGAATGACATCAAGGAGCCAGCTGCTGAAATCGTTCATAGTAAAAAAAAAATTTCCACCAACAATCAATTGTTGGTCAAATCTTTCTTTTTTGCAAAAATAACAAGATAAACGTTTATTTCAAAATAGCACCTTATTCAAATTAACAAATTATTTCGATTGTAGTTTTAGTACATATGAACAAAATTTTGTTTCGTCCAACAAAACTTATAGTTGACACAAAAAAGAAATATCTTGGTTTAATATTATTCTTGGTGTTGGATCAATAAAATGCATTTCGTTCATTTAACAGTAATAACAACAAAAAAGTTTATACATTTTCAATTATATTTATTTTGTCACATGAATCTAGTTATGTTGTCCACTGAATCACTTGCATATTAGAAACAAATTCCGTATTTTGTTAACAATTCCATTATCTTGCATGATCAAAGTTTTTATTTGAACAGAAACACATATATTGTTGTTTCAACAGCATGCTCTATATTGAATGTATAAAGCAAAGCTCTAAATGATCTCTATAACTGGAATGCTTCTTCTACCTATCGCAAGGTGGCGCGGCCTAGAACCCGTTCCATCGCGTAGGACCAGAGTAAGTAAATAGCCAGTCTGAGTGATGTGAATTGTAATGATCCCGAATAGGACCAAATGGCAACAGAGCCGTCTTCACTTTTCAGTGATCTACCATCTCCTTGTTTCTGTTAGAAATGAGTGTGTGAGAGTGTGTGAATGGACTTATTCGATTCCATAATTTTTCAACTAAAAATTGTGAAATTCCATCAAAACAATTTGTTGCATGAAAAAAAAAAAAAATGAAAAAAAAACGTGTCAATAAAATGATGAAGTTATATTGATACAAACAAGTTTTTTGTTGTTTCTCATAACAATTTCATCAATTCGACAATTTTAATATGTTATTGAAACTAAAAATTTTGTCGACTTGAAATACTACTGCATTGATTAGATACTATGTTCAATTACATTAAACAGATATTTTATCATCTTGTCATCCAAATACTTCTACTAAATTTTTGTAACCACATACACATTATATGTCTATTCAATTCTTAACATTCTAACAAATAAACTGGGTTTATAACAGCAGATATTGTATTTTTGTAACAAAATATGATTTATTCTTTCAACCAATCACCATGTTAGGGTTGAAATAATAGTTCTTTACGTAAACAAAATATTCAGTTGGAAAATAAAAAAAATTGTTATAAAAAATTATTTTGTCGTGGATATATGACCCTAAGATTTTGTTAAATCCATGCAGTTTTTGTTGATTTGAACAATTTTTTTTCTGTCGCCCAGTATGAAACTAAACCATGCCGTAGTAGTGTTGGATCCATTGAGTTTCAGTTTTCAATTTTAACTATACATATACGTATATGTTGAATCAGTTCCGATTCTGATATAATATGACAGAAATTTCAGTTCATTCGCCAATTCAGGATGTTTCGAAGCATTCACCAGTATATCGGAATAATCGGTGGTCGCTCTTTCGAAACGGTAAAATATTTAATAACGCCTCTATAGTCATGTGTTCACAAGTTAGTATCAAAATCTATATTAATTTTAGCAGGATCGTTGAGTAGCTTTTGCGTGAATTAATAACAAAATATAAAAGGTTATTCCAGTTACCGATATATTGCTTGAAATTGGAAAATAATTTTTTCAATCGTGAATTTCGATTTTTTTGTACTTTGTATGAAAACTAAGCGAAAGTCTGGAGAATACATGTTTGGTATTAGGTATTAGTAATAAAATTTGTTAGGTTTCTATATATCACCAGTCAAAATTACATATGTAAATAAATAAAAAAATTATAAGATACTAAAATTTGAAAAATATATTAATGGATTTTCAGGAAAATGTTATTTTATCTCATAATTTTCATTTTTTAACAGATTCCAATGAAATTATAGTCAGTGATATTTCGGGACACCCCCAATACAGTGGTGTAGTCAATGTTTTGATTAAAGTTCTGAAATTGACTTGGTGGGTTAACTAAACGGCATATTTTTTAAATTTCATTCCCTTAAAACTTTTTTATTCATTGACGCATTTCAACGAAATTTACATATGAACCATTTGAAAATGTCGCGAATCCAGTGGTGTAGTCAGATTTTTTCTGAAAAAATCGCTAGTAATTTTTCTAGATCTTTTACCTTGAAAAATTAAATTAGTTGGTCCTGGAAATGGAGATTTATTCATGAAATGTGGTGTCCTAGTAGACTTCTTGAATGTCTACCTAACCAAACAAAAATCATTACAATCGGTTGAAAAATGTAAGTTTTATAAGTGTGCTTCCATCTTAAATGGGTCACACTGTATATATATATATATATATATATATGATTCCTTGTTGGTTCATGTCATCTGTCAGGTACAACATAATTTCTCACATAATAGGAGCAATCCTTTCAAATAATTCATAATTTTCATAAGATCAATCATTAATTCGTAACATTAGGACTGGTACTTGGCATTTTGATGTGATTCCTTGTTGTTTCATGTCATCTGTCAGGTACAATATTTTCTCATAATAAGAGCAATCTTTTCAAATAATTCACAATTTTCATAAATTAATGTTCCATATATCTCCATCACAAAACTGTATCAGTAGGCATAGGGTCATCTGTCACTTCCTGTTAAAACAATTCACCCCCACTTCACGTGGCAACATGGCACGATTCCGTGAAGGGTCATGTCATGTGTCACATGTCACATGTGTCAGTTTATTTGAAAATATTCTCTTGCGCGGTTGTTTGCCTCCTCAAGGTACAGCACGTGCTTTTAGTACCAATTTTAAAATGTATCATCAGTAATGTGTTCGCACCCAAATTAAATCTATGTGTTACCAATGAAGTTTTATTCCCAGTTCTGTCCATATATTATGAATAATTTTAACATATACGCCACATAACCTCACAACACTGTAAGTTGATTCTTGGTTTTTCTTTATTAATATCTTAAAAATGCATGATTTATTTACATTTTAATTTTTATTCGTGAATCAAATTAATGCATTAAAAGTGGGGATGCTGGCACGCGCCGCAGAAATTGACAGTAGCAAATGTCAAGTGAAAGAAATAACTGTACTTCTATTGAAATTTGCTATTTTTTGGTAAGTAATTTAACTCCATCTGTTAAGTTATTCTGACCAGTAACTCCTAGAAATAATGCTGTTTGGATATGTTTTTTGGTTAAAAATAATATTCACAAAAGGTGTCAATGATTTAAATTTTTTAGACCAACCAGTTGTTTAATAAAAATGAAGAATTAGGATATGGTTTTAATTTTGGTTGATTTAGTAAAGCCCTTTAAACATATTTTTCAGATTTCATATAAGATTTTTATAGGAAAGGAATGTTGCAAATCGCAAAAATGAAATAGGCCAATATTAGATAAATATTTGAGATACTGATTCAATTACGGCTTCCTAAGCCGGAATTGCAAAACGCGAAATTGTTTTAAATACATTTTTGTAATATTTTTAACAAAAAACAGAAAATGCAGTTTTTCAATTTCTCTGACATATACTACGAAAAATATAAAAAACTTGATCCGGCCCACAGTTTCTTAATAGAAATAGAACAAATACGCCCTTTTAAAAACAGTGTTCATATGAATGATATGAATGAATTCTTAAAATAGGCTAAAATATTAATATGACTCGGAAGTCATATTCAAATGCGTTTCTTTCTACAGGAGTTGATTTATCTGTAAGTACCTATTTTTATTAATTTTTTGTGATGAAACACAAAATTTTGTAATAAGCCGGTATTAGATTAAGCTTAGACTGGCGTTAGATTAGGAGATTTCTTTAGAGGCCGGTAATAGAAAAAAGGGACATTTAATGAAAAATATACCTATATTATTTTTTTTTTATTTAAAATCTCAGAAAACTCCCCCCTTTGTTCTATAAAAAAATAAATTTACACAGTATATGAACTGTTCACACTAATCCAAGCACCTAAATCAAAAATTTCCTTAAATGTGTCGGTAATACCACAATTTACCTTATCTACTCGTGGAAACTGTATGTTATTTCATTCCCATTATACAATATACTATTGTGCTGTCCATAAGAAAACTGGAGATATTTCTCGTTGAAGGAAGTCTACATCGATCTATATGAATATTTGTATTTTGAGATAAATGAATTATGAACTCATTTATTTTCTGTCTTTCCCCAAACTTCCACAAATATGTCGCTAGTAAACTCATTATGCTCAACTCAATTATATCAAAATATTTTGTACAACCGAGTTAAAATCATGTTATTTTTTTGTCAACTGAAACAAACTTGAGATTAAACCATTGCGAAAAATTCAATCGATTGGCACGAAGGTCGTTTTTTGTTTATGCTCTCTCAAACTGCTTTTCGCATTCAACTCGTGAAACTCGTCACAGAATTCCTACCCTAATCCGAAGGTATTTCTGGACAGAATATATTAATTCCTGACTGGAAACTTCTCTCCTTTGCGCCTCTTATTCCACTCACTTAGGCATAATATTATTAGATTTGTGAATTTTGAACAAGTACAAATTGAATCTTTTGTAACAGCATCAACAGTTCCAAAGTGGTTGAAGAATTTTAATTCTTTTTGTTTGGCGCGACTTGCAAGGCAAAAGGGGTGTTAGAAAACGTTTTCGAATTGTTAACTTTATCCAACAGAACTTTGCGATACGTTCTTCTCCTTATATCCCAATTTTGAAGTAAAACTCTGCCGAATAAAAAGTATTTTGATATCAAGTAAAGTGTATAAATTGTTTCAGAGAAGAGTGACCTATTTGAAAATAAAAATCGGATATTTATTTTTTATCCGGGTAGTTCCAATTACAATATGACAAATGTATACACCTTATTTTTTATCTGTCTACCTTTTATTGACGAGTGTAAACATTGTGCAATGTAGTAACACAATAAACTAAACTAAACTAAACTAAACTAAACCTAAATCAGTCATATAATCCAAAACTGTCTTAAGCTAAAATAAAATAAGGTATCAATATCGCAGTATCATACTAATATTACTCATGAGCCAATGCCTCGGGCAAACTTTCAAGCGTTTGCAGAAACTCACTGACATTTTCAACTCATTTCCCACCTCCTAGGTGGAAATACAAAATATGCAAATTGTGGATTTAGATGCCTACTTCCAGATGCCGTTTACAGAATTGTATTACGACGATTTCTCTAAAATCGGTTCATTTTGCAAGATTTGCCCTTAAATGTACGATTGTGCAAAAACTACACATCGGAAATAAACCATCTTGCGCAGAGTTGAACAACATATTATTATCTATCATTTCAGCTTTAAAGGACACCGCACACTTCAATAGGGAAAGTGGCCCCCTGTCGAATCGACTGAATTTTTGATATGTTGTAGTCCAAGTTATTCCGAACAAAAAGTCCAATGGGCATACATTTTTCTATAGGCTAGTTTTGACGCTAGAGGACATTGAAAATTCTAATTTTTTCCCTATTGTTAAACAACAAAAAACGTTACCCTGAATAATTTTCACTATTCTGAGTCATTGAGGCCTAAGCATTCATCAATATAAGATAATATTAGAAGTATTTTTATTGGTGTCATTACAGATAGTCAATTATACAGTGTGTTCTATCTGGTATGGTCCAACTAATACTTCAAACTGATAATGAAACTCAAGGAGGATATAATAAAAATAGGTCTAATTCATTTTGATAGGGTTGTGTCGAATTATTATGTGAATATATCCGATTATTTTATCGATGCTCAAGGAGTGTGATGGAGAAACTCCTCCTGGCGGGTCAACCAAACCTCCATTCGCACATTTAGCATAAGTATAATATGGAGAAAATGATGCGCTATAACTCAATATATTATATGTTACATTTGACATACTTTTTGAACCTGGTATCGTTGACCCTAATGAAAAACCGTCGAATAAATCCTAATAATAATTTACACCTATCATCTTGTAAATGAGATTGGAGTTCATTCATTTCATGGGTTTCTTCGCCCTCCATTGTATTCAACCTCATAACATTCGAATATCACTGCGAAATTATACGCCATATTCAACTTGACATTGGCATGAAATGAAGTCACAAACAATTAAAACTTTGCTAGAAAAGCCATCTACAGATTTTTGTTTCTGCAGTGAAGGAATGCAATGTTTGCATATTATCCTGTACCCCATTCTCGAAAATGAGTTATTGCCTCATATACAGGGCGATACGAAAAAAATGGGGTTGGGTGGTGGAACCCATAATTTTAAAATGAAATATTAGTTATATATAATATCTAAGTAACCTTCATTTACGTCTCTACTACTATTGATTGTCTCTGAATCAGTTGGATGTTACGAGTTTTTGGTCCATACCCTGACGTTACAATGGTAGATTTAGAAAAAAAAATTTCCTAAGGCCATTTTATTTACATATTTTTAATATCTCGTATTCTTTCTCATGCCTTCAAATTATGCAGGAGGGTCAAAAAATATTTTTCAGTACGAAACTTTTCGAATTTAACTTTCGCTTTCTTTTAAAACGAACACTCGGTATATTTTTCGACTATATGTGATGTAGTATATGGTGTAGAATAGGATTCATAAACATTTTTTGATTGTAGATCCCTGAGGCGATTTGTAACCATTTTAGAATTATTGAACTTTCAAAATTGTAAGTAGCTGGAACACACTGTATAATTGACCAAACTTAACAACTCCAAAGAACAATACTTAAATAGCATCTCGTATTAATGAATGTTTACATCTTGATTACTCATTATACTAATGATTATCCAGGATAACGTTTTGTGTTGTACAACAATGGAGAAAAAATGAACGTTTTCATGGACCTCTAGGGCCAAAACTAGCCTAAAAAAAAGTTGTGCCCATTGGACTTTTTGTTTGGAATGACTTGGACTACAACATATCAAAAATTCAGCCGATTCGACAGGGGGCCACTTTCCCTATTAAAGTGTGCGGTATCCTTTATAAAAATTATGAGGTTTTGAAGAATGGTTCATTATTTTAGGTTTTTCCGGATTTTCTCAGTGGGAAATGCACCGATCAGGTCGAACAGAAAACCATTTTCAATTCTCAAAAAAAAAGGATTGAAACGATTCCTTCAATACTTATTGGTATTTTTAAAAAACATAAAAATTAACACAGCGATTTTGCTGGGTCCGACACCGGGATTGTCATCTAAGAACTATATTTCAAGAGGTAATATAGTTTTTGAATGAAGCGAAGAATTTGTATATAAGTGTATAAATTTATTATTTATTGCAAAACGCTTTCGACTTGCGTCATCTTCAGTGCTTACCTGAAAGTAAATACTCTAATTGAAGAAATTTGAATTTTAAATTGAAATTGAATTTTGAGGTTATGGAATTTAGAAAGTTTAGTGAGTACTTACTAGTCAGGCAACAAGAAGTATCTAGATTTGTAAAAACATTATCTGTTCAAATTTGAAACTTATTTAAGTCTAAAAACCAACGAAATGCATGTTGGAGTTATAAGGCCATGTGGATATTTCAATTGAATGAAAACCAACTAGTGACTTTGTGTGAAAACTTTCAAGTAAATTGTCAAAGAAAATTATTGGTACCAACTTGAAGAGTGAACCAATAGGAATTATGAAAATGTTGCGGGAGTGCCAATATAAATAATTTTTTAATATTTTGAATTAAAGTATTTAAATTATTAGTTGAAGTTAGTGATCCTTTTATGAAGGGGGAGGAAATCTCTGTACAAGTTCACTTGAGTGTTTAGGCAGTGATCATTATCAGAAAGTTCTTTGGAAATCTCCAATTCTTCAAACAAATCCAATCTGAGGTAATTTTTATTATCAATTTTGTGTAGAATTTTGGAATTTCAATTAGGGCTGACGTTATGGTTGTGAATTTTAAAATGGTTACCAAATGCAGATTTATCTGGTCTTTTCAAATGTTCATTAATTCTAGTAATAAGGGGTCTGCAAGTTCTACCAATGTAAGAGACAGAGCAATCAGAACATTCAAGTTTGTAGACTCCACTTCTTTTTAACTTATCAGTTTTATCTTTTGAATTAACTAAATAGTTACTTAAGTTGTTGTAAGACTTGAAGGGAATTTTAGTACCTGGAATGATATCTTCTAAGAATTTTGAAATATCGTTACACATATTTTGATCAAAGAATGGTAGAGATAAATATTTCACTGAAGGTGAATGATTATTATCTATTATACTTTTTTTGTGGTTTTATTAAAGTGCGAGAATAACCTCTAACCTCTATTGGTTGCCTTCTATATGCGAGCAATCGATTTTAATTGATTTCTCCACAACCGTTACAGTATTTACAAATTCTGATATCATATTTGATAACAGAATGGTAACATTCTCGCTCTAGATACTGAACAAATATTCTACAACACTTGCTGTCTGATGCATTTTCAATCACTTGGATAAGAATAATATTCTGACATTGTTGTAGCAGTAATTACGTTAGCTTTGACTGGCATCATAGTGACAAGATGTGAACTGTAATGTAATCAAAATAACTTTTTTCGGCAACCGTCCGGGAAGTACGTACTTCCCGGACGATTTTTCTTTGAGAAAGTGTCACTTCCCGGACTAGTCCGGGAAATACGTACTTTCCGGACTAGTGCGGGAAATGCTCGAATTTCAACAAAAATATTTATATAAATAAAAATTAGAATGTTTCTGTTAGTACCTATCTTCTGATCGCATTTCGATATTTAATACAAACAAGAATTAAAATGTTCGAAATTTTCTTCTACAAAGGAATATAAAAAATAAATATGTCTCAATTTGTTATTCTACACGGTTGCCGAAAAAATTGTGTACGCAACACGTCCGAAAACAGTTTTTTTGGACTCGCAGACTTCCAGAATCTTGTCTACTCGTCCAAAAAAAAACAGTGTTTTCCGGACTTGTTACGTAAATTACTATTCGTTGACTTTTTGATTATGTGTAAAATTTGTGGTTGTGGAGAAAGCACAGTCTATTACTCGGTTAAAATAAATATTCGCGATGCTCGTGGTTTGTCGCGCTCGCTTTCAGCTCGCGCTCGGAACTTCCCACTCGCATTGAATTGTCATTATAACCTTCCGCAGTCCAATAGTATATTCTGTAACAAGGTTAGAATGATTTTTTTTCCATTGAGGTAGTATATTTTTTTCTTTAATATGAAATTGAAGTCTTTTCGAAAAAAATGCGCCCCCACTCTCTACAATGAAAAAAAAAAGCTTTTTCAGGGACTGACCACTGAACATTTTTACAAAAATAAAATATATTCTTGCTTGGCATGAAAAATACTACAATCCTACCAATTTCTGATAACATAAAATAATAATAATGAAAAAAAATAAAAAATAAAAACGAAAATGTCGGTTTTCTGTATTTTACTCGGCAATTTTGAGGTTTTGTGAAAAATTTGTTTGAATCAAAGTTGTACACTTTTTAATTGTCTACAACTTTTACATTCAACTTTTTTTGATAAATCACGTATTTAGGCTGTAAATCGTGAAAAACCGATTTCACTCCCTTTCATCCCCCACCCCTCCTTGACTGCATGCATTCAGATGTTGAATGTTTGTCCCTATGCATTAGTTATTCCCTTCTCTACCCTTTCCAACCTAGTTTACCCTGTACGGAGTTTTTCTGTGACTTGTAGGTATGATGAGCTATTATTTTGCCTGGCCTATTATTCAGCACCCTGTATTTTGAAAACTAGTCGTAGGATCGTGTTGCGCCCATTGAAACTCTTCATGATAATGATCGATTCTACAACATATCAAAAATTCAAGAAATCCTATCACTCTTGACAGGATCTAGTGGTTTGTAACTAGACACAGAAAGTTCGATGCTAGGTCTCTGACAGATTTTACTTTACTTTCGCCAGGAAGATATCGTTGGGTATTAACCACATCTATACCCTCTGATGGAATATCGTTTTGATTCTTCTTGCTTCTAAGTACTGCCTGTTTTGCTTGTAACTCCTTCAGCCATGTATAATAATAATAATAATAATAATAATAATAATACGTTTATTATTCACCAAAAAAAAATACAATCACAATTTTTTTTTTATTACACTATTGAGGTAAATAAAGGGTGAGAGTTCAGTTGTCTTTCTACACCAGGAAGAAAGAAACTGTTCTTCCACTCAAACCAGCACTAAAACTAAACTTACCACTAAACATACAACTACTGACCAGAAAAAAAAGTGAGCGAAGAGGAGGAAGAAGCGACAGAAAAGGAAGAAAAAGAAAAGAAAGGGAGAAAAGATAGGAAACATTTTTTTCTCTTCTCTTTACTTTATGGAGACATAGAGTGACATTCCTGAGATTTTTTTTATTCTGCTCTGATTTGTACGATATTTTTAGTTTTGTAGTTCACGAAGATATTCAATTATTAATTTTTTTGAGGAGCTACAGGATTTACTGTAGTCAGTTACTGGCATGTTACTGGCAATATTATACGAAAAACTTCTTTTGAAAATTTCCTTTCTATGTCGAGGAATGGAGATCAACAAAATTTGTCGAGTATTTATATCATGTATATCTCTCCTAAATATGACTTTGTCATGTAAATAGTTGGGTTTCTTATATTTTAATAGTTTGTAGAAGTTGCAAGTATCACCTGAAGATTTCATTGGGGCCATTGGGATTTTTTGCAAATCATTTTCTTGTAAAAGTATCTGTAGTCGTTTGTTTTGTAATTGAGGCAATAAACTACTTGGCTGTGTGATCTGAGGAAGGTGCTCATCGAGTGCGGATAAATCAAGTGGAGGAGGTGGAGGTGGAAAATCTTCACTAACCTGTCTTGAATGTGCCACTGACCCAATTGGACTTGGGTAAGGGGGCAAATCAAGGTTTTGATGTAAACTGTGCGTTGGAAAGCAGTCCACTTCATCAACTCCACTTTCTATATTATGAGACATCGAGTTCTCAGCACTTTGTTCTCTATGGATATCAGCTCTGGTCACAACCATATTTGGCCCGTTACTGTAGGAACTTTCGTCGCTGAACGAGTTGTAATACGGTAAAGACACTGGAGTTTGGTTCATGTAGTGATACTCATCCTGGTAATATCCCATACCATTTGGTTGTGTGAAATTCAGTCTTTCGCTCTCATCACAAACTTCTCCACCATTCAACTTAGACGTGCTAAGCTGGGAAGTAGTGGTGGAGGCACTTTAGCAGCCGTCAAAATTTTACCAGCGCTGCCGTGGAAACTCTTTCGCATCAATTTACTTCTCTCCAAATTGGGGTTGAGGTTGTTTCCCGTGAACTCCAAGTGTCCCTCTGAGAGGTAACCACACATGCTGGCTTGATTTTCCATAGTGCCTGGAAAAATAAAGGAGATTTTCAGTTGAGCACTTGCTTATTTTGTATGTGACTATGACTATAATAAGTAACTTGTACTTAGATAATGCTGGTAGATATATGAACGAATTAAATATGGACAATATTCTAGAATAGGATACAATAACTTGGCAGAATTCGATGCAAATAAAACCCAAGCAATCAGATCGGGATCCTTCATATCATCGTGAGCAATAAAAAGTTATTCAAATTCCTAGCACCAAACCAGAAAATAAGTACCAGTCGACTCTATAGTTCAAGAAATCATAAAAAATTCCAGGACTATTGGATGCACACAAACTGGGAGAACATTTTTGCTTCATGTGAACCATACCTAGGTTTCTACCATCTCCTCGACAACTTCAACATCGCTATTCCTATTCAGAAACTCAAAATAAAAAAGAGGATTTGCTAACGAAAGACATAGAAACATTGGCAGAAAGATCCCTCCACACACACGGGTCCTTTATCCATCTCCTCTTCCATTTGCTTCTTCACACACCTTCACTTTGAGCACTATCTCTAAGTTGTTTCTCGTTGCAAATTCAATTCAGGCAGTAATCACTTTCAAAAACATCCCCCACTTTTGTGTAAATATTCATTATAGGTGTTGAATCGAAAAACTTGGCCAAAACAAACTGAAAAAGACGGCATGTGGAAACAATTAGTCAGTGAAAAGCAACACGATAACTTATTAAAGAATAAAGTTCCAGTTATTCTCTGGTGATATATTGACTGATTCGTTTATAAGAAAGCAATCACACAGGATGCCGTGAGCAACGCTGTTGAAATCAATCTTTTCAGCGACGGATTTAGGACGAGTTGGTAGAGGGTTCCGAAATAACAGCAGTTGAAATATTTTTTCATTCGGCATGATAGTGGAACGATTCGGATTTGATAAAAATAACCAATTTGCTTTTGTTGTGAAAAGAAGTATTTGTTGGTGATGCTAGAATATGCTAGCTACACTAAACAGCGTGCGGTGAAACTACGATCAATCGTAGAAATTGAATATCGAGAGATCGTAAAAGGATACCGAAAGAAACATAGGTGTTCAATTCAGAAGCGCATTTCCGAATTATATTTTTTGATCCAATTATTCATATTATATGTGTTAAAATAATGACCCAATATTATACAGGGTGATTCAAAAGTACTTTGACAAACTTCAGGAGGTGATGTCCGGAAACGCTTCGTTTCCAAGATACAGGATGTTGAAGTTTCATTTTTATTTTCGTTTTTTTCAAATAAGTTTTGAAATACTGAACTTAATTAAACGAAACTTGGTAATAGGAGGTTTTTGAGGTGTCGAATTCGAACCTGATGTTCTTATTGCTCTTACTCGTAGGGGGCGCCACCTACACGTCTTTATCTTTTTTAAAGATTCATAACTTTTTTGGGCGTACTTCTAGCACATTTTTCAGTAAAAAAATCGATTCCTCTATCATATCTACGTAAATAAGCTACCCTTGTTACTAGTCGCTATAAGCAACCGTTTTCTAAATATTTGGACTTGAAAACTTCAAGTCGATTATTTGATAATCGATGCATGTTGAAGTTATTACGAATATTTTCTTTTTTCACAAGAATGCTTTGGAAATAAATTTGACGTTTGTGAGTAGTTTTGGTAATTACATATTTTGTGACAGTTAGACGTTTTGTTGAAGTTTCCGTAAGTAGAAGTAGAAAACACTTATTTTGAAAAAATGGATTATTTAAACAATAATGCTCATTTAGCCGATATGCATTTCGTTTATGGCCTTGCGGATGGCAATGCGCGCGAAGCAAGACGTATTTACCAGGAGCGATTTCCTAATCGAGTACTGCCTTCAGCTCCAACATTTGCTAGTCTCCACCGTCGTTTGGCAGAAACAGGTAGCTTTAAGAGGGCAGCTGATATTATTGGAAGACCACGAGCAGTCCGAACCCCAGAATTGGAAGAAGCTGTTTTGAACGCTCTCGAGGAGAATCCGGAAACAAGCACAAGAGTAATTGCTGAAGTTGTCAATTCTACTCAGTCCACAGTTTGGAGAATTATCCACGATCAACAGTTTTATCCATACCATATTCAAAGGGTACAAGCTCTTTTGCCACGAGACTTTCCCCAACGCATTACTATGTGTCAATGGTTTTTGAGAAAATTGGCTGGAAATCCTCAATTTTTAAGATATGTACTCTTCACGGACGAGGCAAACTTCTCCCGAAATGCTATCACAAACTTTCATAACAACCATGTTCAATTTTCTGTAAATGTATGGGCGGCAATAATTGATAATTACTTTATAGGTCCTTTCTTTCTTCCGCTCCGACTGAATGGCGCAACTTACAGACACTTTTTAGAAAATGAATTGCCGGGACTACTTCAGAATGTACCATTAGAAATTCGTATCCGCATGTGGTTTATGCATGATGGGGCTCCGGCCCATTTTAGCGTTGTAGCCAGGGAATTCCTTAACACAGTCTATCCAAATCGATGGATCGGTAGGGGTGTAGAAGAACCTAACCAGGCGTGGGCACCAAGGTCCCCAGATCTAAACCCGATAGATTTTTATTTTTGAGGACATTTGAAGTCGCTAGTTTATAAGACTCCAGTAGTGAACGAGGAAGATCTAAGAAACCGAATAGTAGACGCCTGTGAATCAATAAGAAACACACCAATAATTTTTGAGCGGGTACGAGATTCAATGACTAGACGACTGACTGCCTGTATCTTTGCTGAAGGTGGACACTTCCAACAATTTATTTGAATACCATTTAGTTTCGTGTATTTTAGTTTATTCTACATATTTAAAATTTCCTGAAATAAAATGTTGGCATTTCTTGCAAATTTCATTAAAACAAATAAACTATTTCGCTTAAGGAAGAAAACTACTTACTTAAACGTCAAATTCATTTCCAAAGCATTCTTGTGAAAAAAGCAAAATATTCGTAATAACTTCAACATGCATCGATTATCAAATAATCGACTTGAAGTTTTCAAGTCCAAATATTTAGAAAACGGTTGCTTATAGCGACTAGTAACAAGGGTAGCTTATTTACGTAGATATGATAGAGGAATCGATTTTTTTACTGAAAAATGTGCTAGAAGTACGCCCAAAAAAGTTATGAATCTTTAAAAAAGATAAAGACGTGTAGGTGGCGCCCCCTACGAGTAAGAGCAATAAGAACATCAGGTTCGAATTCGACACCTCAAAAACCTCCTATTACCAAGTTTCGTTTAATTAAGTTCAGTATTTCAAAAGTTATTTGAAAAAAACGAAAATAAAAATGAAACTTCAACATCCTGTATCTTGGAAACGAAGCGTTTCCGGACATTTATTTATTTGGACAATTCATATTAGAATATTGTGAGGAATCACCTCCTGAAGTTTGTCAAAGTACTTTTGAATCACCCTGTATGTGACAAACTACATTCAGAGCAGGTTGAGCCAACATTCTACGAAGATCATTAATATAATATGATTTTCCAATATACATCCATATTTGCTGATCATTAGATTATTTTAGCATTGTCACCATATCTGTATTGACCCAATATAATATCAAGATTAAGCTAATATTAGGAGCTACCTGTGCAGGAGTTCGTCAGAAGAATCGGACTACTCACGAGAACGACCTATAATCCAGTAACGACAGACAAAGTCGAGCAAAAAGTGAATGATGAATTGTAGTACTCTGAAACTCAGCACATGATATCTCGACATCATGTTTTATTAGAAAAAAAATTGTTTACCTAAAAATCAGGGGTGGAACCTAACAAATTTTACATTTAAAAAAAATGTATTTTTTTTTTGTTGTTATTTCATATAATACAAGATTTATCAAAACACGATTTCGATAGGTTGAGAGATAATTCAATTCCCCACAAGAATGATTTTCAGTAATCCTTATGAAATACGCTTGTTTCCTCAGAAAACGTGGTTTAACGCCGACATCACATTTCATGCTCGCGCAAACCCGCCACTGCAAGTTCAGGCAGGGCTGAAAATCAGATTTGTCATAACTTTGCTAAAAATTATAATAGAAGGAAAAGAAAAAGTGCGTATCGTTCCTGAAGACTCCTACTACTAACTTCCTCATGCAAATATAACATGTGAGTATCTGAGTACCTGAAATGTGTTTTGTCCCACTTCACATAACCCTTCTACGATATTTACGAAGGATCTGAAAGTTATGGATATTTTAGTTTATAGGAAATAATTATACTGAAGCAGAAATCAGTACCCTCTTTGGACCATATGCAACGATTCAAGACTAGTGAGACAAGTCTCACTTATACATGCCAAATGAAAAACTGGGTTTTACTCCTGCCTCAATTTTTAACTCACCCGTAATCCCGGCAATTTCTTTAGTAAATGTTGAAAATAATCGCTCATACACATCCTACATAAAAAATGAAGTATGTAATTTCAAGCTTGAGGTTTGCACTTCACAATAGTGTTATTAAATATGTATATGCAGGATATGAATAAGCGATTATTTTCAACATTTAGTGAAGAGAATGCCGATTTTATGGGTAAGTTGAAAATGAGGCAGGAGTAAAACAAAGTTTTTTAAAGTAGTGTGATAGGTCCCACTACTTTAAAATTGTTGCATATAGTCCAAAGAGGGTATGGGTTGCTCTTCAGTATAATAATCCAATATTTACTAAATTATTCATGATTTTCGGATCATCCGCAAACATCTCCGTGAAGTGCTACAAAACACATTTTAGGTAATCAAATACTCACATATTATATTTGCATGAGAGGGTAGGAGTCTTCAGAAACGATATGAACTTTTTCTTCTTCGATCATTTTTAGCAGAGTTATGACCAATCAAATATTTGGCTCCGATAGAACTGTCAGGGGCGGGTAAGGGTGAACCTGAAATTTGATGTCGGTGTTCAATCACGTTTTCTGAGAAAACGAGCGAAGTTTGGTGGTGCTACAATCGATTCTTGTCTCAAAACCCAATCGTACTGGATTACTACACGGGAGAAGAAAGGTTCTACGCAGAACTACCTGAATTTCCTGCCGACTGATAATAATGATATGGAAATTATAATAACCACTAGAACACTAATCACTTCAAAACTCCGAGTAATAAAAGACCATCCTTGTCTTGAAAGCAACATAACTTTGTTTATTTACAAGTGAGTGTCTTATACAGTGACCGCCAAAAAGTATGTACCATATGGGAAAAAAGTTTATTATTAGAGTATTAGAAAAAAGATTCTTGGGAAAAGTTTGTGCATGTCCGATAACCTTAAAATCGATTTTGACACATGTCACGTGACCGCTGGTATGGCGGGCAAATTGAAAAAAATTACTATGAGAACGCAAAAAGTGGGGTAAAATGGCAAGATATCAAATAAAGTGATTTGAAAAAGTTGCTTAGAATTAAACTTTATACACATATACGAAGTTTGAAAAGATAATGAGAGAAAATTGAAAATATAATTTTTTTTTTAATATTTTCCTAGCTGTATAAAAATATCAAATTATTATCATATGAATAGCTTGACCATACTGAAACATTTGTATTTCAATGATAATGACAAAACTTTTTAATTTTCTCTACACCAGTAAGCACTAAATTAAAAAAATTGGATTTTGTTAAAACCCTGGCTGTTACATTGGTTCGTATCTAACAGTTATATCAGAATTCCACGACTATTGTGATGACATGACACTCCAGAAACATGATGTTTTCCCGATTATAATCAAGTTCCGATGATAATCGTGCCAGAGCGTTTCACTCCGCATGCAATGTTCAGAACTCATGCGTCTTTAATTTGACGCACTATTTTTAAGATTATGTGCGAAGTGAAACGTTCGTGCACGATTATCATCAAAAATTGATTATAATCTGAAAAATACGATATTTTTGGATCTCCCTATCATCGCAATAATAGTGGAATTGTGATATATCTATTAGATACGAACCAATGTAACAGCAAGGGTTCTGACAAAATTAAATTTTTTCAATTTAGTGCTCTCTGGTGTGGAGAAAATGAGAAAGTTTTGTTATTATCATCGGAATTCAAATATTTCAGTATGGTCAAGCAATTCATAAGAAAATAATTTGATATTTTTCTACAGCTAGAAAACTATTTTAAAAAAATGCTGTTTTCAATATTCCCACATAATTTTCTCAAACTTTGTTAATGTGTATAAAATTGAATTCTAAGCAACTTTTTCAAATAACTTTTTTCGATATCTTGCCATTTAATCCGACTTTTTGACTATTCATGGTAATTTTTTTCAATTTGCCGCCATACCAGCGTTCACGTGACATGTGTCAAAATCGATTTTCAGGTTATCGGACATGCACAAACTTTTACCATGAATCTTTTTGTCAATACTCAAATAATAAACTTTTTTCCCATATGGTACATACTTTTTGGCGGTCACTGTACAAGTCCGTATTCAATCGGATAATTTTGTGTATGCCCGCTCATTTAATTTGGATCAAGTTGTCATTCTTCGTTTGTATTATAGACCTTCTTACTCCAAATGTAAACAAACTGTCCATAACGTCTGACCACCCGTTACCCTCCTCGCCAACAAATTGCATAGAAAAGAATAGTTTATGTTCACTTCAAAACAGCTATTTGTATAGGTATAGGTATAGGTAGGGCATCTCTATGTCTTATATGACTGTGAGGTTCAGAATAAAGTGTCACACCATATTGCACAAGATCCAGGAGTTTTTACCTGACACTGAATCCAATTGAAACTATTTTTGGCATACAAACAATTCTTGAGGAGTACTTTAAGAAAAAAAATGTTCTGCAGCGAACACCTATGGAAAGTGGGGAAAATTCCCGGGAAAGCTCGAAAAATCAATTACTTGGAAGGGTTAAAAATTTTGCATAGGAATAAACTGCAGTGAAAATCTCCATAAAAAAGGTAATTGCATGTTCTTTCTAAAATTGCTTACTTTGAGATATAATGAGCTATAACTGATATTTTCAGATTGCCGCTCTAATAACTCGGGATATCTTAAGATTTACCCCAACGCTGGACTAAAATCTCTGTATCTCCCTTGTTTTTGGTCGAGAATTCATAAACTAAACGTTGTTCTGGAAAATTCTTCTACAATTGAAGGGGCAAGTGGAAGAAGGGGTTATGTTACAAATATGAGTTTATGAGAAAAATGGGTTTTAGTAAAATTTGCTGGCATTTTTCAATTAAAGCTAGTTTGATAATTTGATTTGTGCAATTGTGAGGAATAATTTTTGGGTGTTTTTTTGAGATTTAGAGCATTTTGCTATTACATCATTATTTGAAAAAAATCTGAATTTATATGTACATAACCCCTTCTTCTATTTCATGTCATGAAGGTAATAGGTAACAGATAGTGAGGAAAGTGAAGTACTTTAATAAATATAATAATACATAATAATCATACATTCATTCTCTAAGGATTTCAACAAACGAACTTTTCAAAAATAAAAAATCCTTCAAAACCTTAAAAATATGGGAAGGAATAAATAAAAAAACTTCAAATAAATCATGGGATTCACTTGGTACACAGTCGTTGTGAGGAGGTTTTGACTTTAATCAATAATATTTTATTGAGAATTCTAGTGAATTCGATATTTGTAGGAGGCGAATAGTGTTTTGAAGGGTTGTTTTTTAATAGTGAAACTTCTTTGAAGATAAGATGCTCTTAGTAGTAGACCGTCAGTATTCACCTGACGATTTCGGATTCAAGCAACTGGAACGTTATGAAAAATTGAAAAAAGTAGATATCTTTTAACTATTAATACGATAAACGCCCGAAATGTTAGTAATTTGGTTGATCGATATCTTCATCAGAATCCTTTCTTTTGATTCTGAATGGCTTATTGGTTAGTAGTCGCTACCACTCTACATTGTAATCCTCAGAACCAACTAAAATTCAAATTCTCCAATAAGTATAGTATTCTTTAAATAATTTCAAATATAGGAAAAGTTTACATCTTATATTATATTATATTTGTTTTTGAAAAAATATATATTTATTTTAATCATGACGTCGATTTTTTTACCTGATAACGTATATATTATTTTGGAAAAGAGTAATGATAAAACGAAACGTAAAAAAATACTTTCGTTGATTCAACTGGCCGCAAAACCAATAAATAAACGAGAACCGTATACAAACTTGGATCACTGAAACATTACACACACGTAACATTGAAATTTTGATAAATGCGTATCTTCACTTGATCAGGCGCCACTCTGTACGTCATCGTCTTGTAGTGAAAAATCGGTATGGCCACCAAAAGACAAGACTGAAAAAGAATAATAATGTAATGTTGACAACGAAATATGATGCTGCAGTCCAGCCCAGGCACTAAAACGTGATAATGTGCAGCAGATTATGTGCCCATAACCCCTTCTTTCACAGCGTTCTTGATGTTTAATCTGGTCAGATATAAAGAATAGAAGCAAATCCTAAGAGCGCAAGTTACATATGCACATAACACCTTCTTCCATGACAGAATCTAATATTTTCAGAAAATGTTACTTGACCCCTTCTTCCACTTGCCCCTTCAATTATCATAATGGCGGGTGTCCCTAGAAGTGGTTGCATTTGGTATTAGAAGGTGAAAAAATTACCTATGATAAATAAACAATGTGATTTGACTACGTTTTCCTATCGAATTAGCACAACAAGATGAATTTGCACAAAGATTCAGTAGGTCAAACTTGAGCAAATCAGATATAACATTCTTACCCAATTTATATTGGACCTAACCGAATCAAGTTTTTTTGTACCCGGTGTTTTAAAGTTCGCTTATTTTTCATTTTACAATCGACGTGTTAAAGTGGAGATATCTGAAAAAGTGTACTGGTCATTTTATTGCCAAGGCCCTATACATTTAGAATACCCATCTAAAAACTTCTGATAAAAAAGTTTTCATTTTTAATTTTTTATCTTTTTCGGAAATTTCATGAACTCAAAAACAGCGGGTACAGAAAAAGATAATATTTTTAGACCCAATATGTAAACTGGGTGAATGTTATATATTTGCTCAAATTTGACCTACTGAATCTTTGTGCAAAGTCGGCTTGTCGAGCTAATTCGGTATGAAACCTATGAAATTATTAAAATTACATTGGATCATTATTTCACCTTCGAATATCAAATAAAACCACTTCTACCGACACCCGCCAGCTATACAGTATCGGAAACTTTTCATCTGGGGTATAGACAGAAATCTACGCTAGCAACAAGGAACGCAATGATATGATAATACCACATAAATAAGAGAAACGCACTACTGCGCGCCTCTCTTGTTGCCTTGCCGGACAAATTAACAGCTCAGTTGATACCCCTTCCTCGAGCGAGTGGAGGAGAAATTGTAATGCTCTCTCAACATTATAGCAAGCTATTCTTCACGCTCTCATAAAACCACCATACCCCACATGAAAACTTTCCGATTCTGTATATGATATTTGCTGAACGATTTCTGTGAAATACCGTTTAGTTTAATTTTCGACCAAAAACAAGGGAGATGCAGAGATTTTAGTCGAGCTTCGGGGTAAATCTTATGACATCCTGACTTGTTCGCGCGGAAATTTGAGAATAACAGTTATAGCTCATTATCTCTCAAAGGAAGGAATTTTCGAAAAAAACATGTGAATACCGTTTTAATGGAGATTTTTACGTTCTACAAGTTTGTTTTTATAGATAGTATCGAAATTTTTAACCCCTTCCAAGTTATTGATTTTTAGAGCTTTCCCAGGAATTTTCCATACTTTCTTGCAGAACAATTTTCAAGCCATTTCTATTGGATTTATTGTCATTTTAGCTACAGCGCTTCGATTAATATGGCAAGATCACATACGTTTGAGTTTGCGCAATAGGTAGTATTGTCATCAGGGACGATCTTATGATTTTTGACTTATATTGTTCGTGAATGTGGTATCTGGTATCTGAAGTTGTTGGTAATATAATTCCTAATATCATAGTTTATCATCAGTTATATCTACAGACTACAGATCTACAAACAATAAATCAATTCATGAAAATAGAAGTAGGTATTCAGTTTATTTCTAATAATGAAAATAGTTATTTATGATACAAGTGGCATTTTATTTTGTGAGTGGTGGATATTGCGAAACGAGCGTTAGGGAGTGTAGCAACCCCACGAGCAAAATAAAATCACATACAATACAATTTTTTTTGTACAACAGTTACTGATAGTCAGAAAAAAACAAAAAAAATATAAGATTCATAAGAATTCACACACACACGATCTTTGGATTACAACGCTCACTGACAGATACTTCAAATATTATAATAAACCCCAACGCACTTTATTTATGAATGTCATTATTTGTCCTTCTACAGTTGGACTGAATACTATTTCGCTTGTAACTTCCAAAGGAATTAGTATTACCAATTGCACAAACGGCCAAATACATGTGTGAAATTTTATAAATGATTCCTTTTGAGTAGGTGTTCTGTTTATAATATTTGATTAAGTGTTTCTATTAGAGAAATTTATATTACTTCATCTCATCTGTCATTAAAAGCATTTTTAACACTAGTGTTAAAAGTGATTTTGTGAAAACGTCAGTTTTCAGTTCATGTGTCAATGAATTAAAAACTTAATTTTTAATGACTGTTGTAAAAAAAAATCTTATTGTCCGCGTTAAATGTATCTTCAATTTTCCGCTCTCTACGACCAAAGAGGAAAATTTTGAAATCCTGTGATAGTTCCATATTGATATTTTGATGGAATTCGATTCTATTGCCTCATCAATCCTGTTAATCACAAAAATAATAATAATAAGCTGTTAAGCCATTATACTCAAAATTGAAGGTGATTTTGGAGAATATACGATTGTTTTTATTATGGATGATTTGAGTTGAAACACTCAAGAACCCAAGGTATAGGGTTATTTTTAATCCTATTCTATTATTAAAGAATCGAATACTCAATTGAATTTAATAGTTATTACTACGAGAAAGTATACCATATATGTTGAAAAGAAGTTTTCTGAATTTATTCCAGTTACATGCCTTAACCGCATTTGATATAATCCCGAACTTAAAAAAAAAATCTGCGAAATTTCGAGAGAATATGATCGTCCCCTTTGTGGGGTCGTAATAGTATATTACGTAACAAGTGTTGTAAAAGGCATATTACGCAATGTCATTTATGTGTGACGTGGCCGAGTGCCCTAAGCACATCAGCCTAGCCAACTCAGATTTGATGTCTGTCAATTGTCGGTTTTCAGTTTAGCCACGACTGATGAACGTTGTGTACGTGTACATTAGCAACATTAAACGGTTATGTAAATTCACCTGTTGTAATCATTATTTTCTTAATAAGACTTTAAACCTCTGAATATACAAACATAACATGGTGGCAGTCGGTAAAAAACTGTGAAGTCTTTATTGGCATGAGTTCGGAAAAACTCGGGACATTGTGAACCTAAAAAAGCTTGTGAATGGGAGTTAAAAGACAAGAGTACGTTGTAATCAAATAGATCAATCCGGAAACGCAGAAAAAATGTCTGAAAACGCAATATCACCGGGTGCCATGACATTCAAAGGTAATATCGCTAGTAATTGGCGTCTGTGGAAGCAGAAATTTCCACTCTTTATGGTGGCCAGTGGGAAATCCAACAAAACAGATGACGTGAAAGTAGGGAGATGAGGGCCTAGAGATTTTCAATACATTTGAGTATGAAACTGGTGGAAACAAAAAAAAATTGTCATTAGTAATTGATAAATTTGACAAGTACTGTCAACCGATGAAAAATATAGTGTTCGAACACTTCATATTTTTCAAGAAGGTCCAACAACCTGACGAATCAATTGATCAATTTTTAACATCACTTAAACAGCTACCACTTTCTTGTGAATTCAAGGAACGGAATACGATGATTTTAGATCATGTTCTTATTGGAATTCGTTATTTAAAAATGCGGGAAAAACTGCTGCAAGAACAAAGTTTGACTTTGGAGAAAGCTGCTGCGATTTGCCGGTCTATGGAAAGTAGTGCCGTCCAACAAAAAGAGATTCCACGTGAAGTGAAAAGTGATGTTTCTGTCAATGTAGTGACCTCTCGGTACAGACAAGGACAAAAGCAATTGTATCAAGCAACTACTAAAGAAAAAAGTGAACGAAGTAAAAATAAAAGTGCATCTGTGAACAACCCAGAGGGCCATCATGCAGTCATCAGGATAAATGGACAAAGTCAGGTACTTGTACAAGGTGTGGATTTATACATGCACAAGGTAAGTGCCCAGCGTTTTATCGTTACTGTAGTAGATGCAACCCAAAGGGCCACTACCGTAGATTCTGTGAAAACAATTCGTGTGTGCATCAAATGAATAATAACTCTTAGACCGAATTGGAAGAATCTGACGGAGATTCTAACAATGACTATGAGTGTGCTTACGTTTCAAGCAAATCTTGCTGTGCTAATGATTGTGATTCGGGCCTAAATGTAGAATCAGAAGTAGCCTGGACTATTTCGAAAAGAGAACCGGAAGAGAAAACTGTTAATTCTGTTGAGTGGTTTGAGAATATTTATATTCAAGACAGTAAGTAACATAAAAGTAAAAATTGATACTGTGAGTCAAGTTATTATCTTGAATTATACTGACTTTGAAAAACTAGGACTTAACTCTTCTGAAATAACTAAAACAAATATGAAACTTTCTTCATATTCTGGACGTACAATTGAAAATTTGGGTCAATTGAATGTAACATCAAACATTAAACGGTTATGTAAATTCACCTGTTGTAATCATTATTCTCTTAATAAGACTTTAAGCCTCTGAATATACAAACATAACACGCACGAATGGAAAAATTAATTCCATGAGTGCGCAATTGCTTTACAACACGCATTACGTACTATACTTTACCTACGGCCATATACAGTGTGCATGGCGTTTCCGGAGACCCAAAAATTCATATTATTATTATTATTAGTAAAATTACATTTTTGCGGACAATAGACAATACGCCTATTGATGAACTTGAGTAGTAATACCTCATCTGAATAATAAATTTGATCCAAAATTTGAAGCAGTTGTCGAGATCCAAAAATTCACATTATTATTATTATTATTATTATTATTTGTAAAATCGCCTTTTTCCAAAACAGGCGCCTATATAGATGAACTTGAAACACGAAACTTCACCTAAATACAAAATATGACCCAAATCATTAGAGCCGTTTCAGAGATCCAAAAATTCATCTTATGATTATTATTATTTAGAGTAAAATCACATTTTTTCATAAAAAACGTCTTTATAGATGAACTAAAGTAGCAATACCTCATCTAAATATAAAATAAGCCGTTTTCGAGATCCAAAAATTATCATTATTAATTATCATTATTATTATTATTATAAGAAAGACGCCTATTTGAATAAACTCAAAAAGCAAAACCCTATCTACATACAAAATTTATTCCAAATCGATTGAGCCGTTTCCGAGATATATCATTTTGTTTACGAAAACTGTGCGATTTGTTTACCATGCGTAAGGAGCTATTTACTGAGGTTCTGAGTCGTGCGTTTTTTTCTGTTTTCTGCAGTAGCCGTAGGTAAAACTAAATCACCTATTCCCGTATCCAAAACTAACTGGTACAGTTTAATTGCCGTTCTGGCTGCTAGGATTTCCGATACGGTTAGTGTTACAAAAATGCCTTAGAAACAGTTAGCCTTGGAAAAAATATTTTGTGAGTAGGGGGTTTATGCCAATCCTGGACCTCCCCCCACCACTGACCTTGAGAGTGACCTTGGAGAATAGCCTTCAGAGGTTCACTTGCCCAGTGAATGACCTTGAAAGTTGGTGATCTTGAGAGTTGGCGACCTTGACGATTTGTGACCTTGAGGGTTGGTGACCTTGAGGGTTGGTGACCTTGAGGGATGGTGACCTTGGTGGTTAGTGACCTTGGTGGTTAGTGACCTTGAGGGTTGGTGACCTTGAGAGTTTCGATGACCCTGGGGAATGGTAACCTTGACATGTAACTAAAGGAAGCCATGAATACAAATGTCCTTGAGGGCAAGTGAACTTATCCCCTCTCTTCCACCTCAACCACTAATATAAAAAGAAACACGAGTTTCAGACCTCATGTTCCTTCTGAATAGACGATAATCGAGCAAAATGTATACTTGCAATTGTGGAAAAAGTTTTACTCGCAGTGATAATCTACATCGCCATCAAGTGCAATCCTGTACAGCGGTGACAGGTGAGCCACCTAGTAAACGGTCTAAATTGAGCCCCATATCGCAAAACGATATGCAGTTCTGTGATTGTTGTAATAAACCAGTTCCAATGGGTCAGATGGTTTCACATCGAAGAACACTCGAACACAGATCTAATTCTTGCATTCAATTGGGTGAAGACGTGCAAATTATCAAAAATGCTTTCAAATGTAGAAAAGTTAGCTATAGGATTGGGAGCGGTAGTAACTATGTGGATTACAAAACATTTTTTGATGCATACAAACAGAAAATGATTTCATTATTGCAAGGTGTGTTGAAGATACATAGTGCGGTGAAAGTAAATATGGAACTATTCAGCTCACATATTCTGCAGACCCAGGAATTATCCGAGGTAAAGTGTTTCAATTCTCCGAACCAGATAGTTGACCAGTCCATGGATCTTAATGCTGTTTTGGATGAATTCATCGACACAATAACGGCACAAAGTACAGAATTCGAAGATCGTGACTCAGGTATATAAATTGCCCAAAAATCAATATTCATACCTTGAATGTAAAATCATTTCTATTGCAGGATGGAGCCTGAAGAAAATCATGTTCACAGAAATGAATGTGAACAAGTATAGCCCTCTTGGTGCGTGTTCCTATATAAAGCTGCCAGATTATATCGAGTCGAAAAAAGGTGTGGTGAATGTGCGAAATGAGGATAACTATTGTTTTGCATGGGCTGTGGTATCAGCACTTTACCCGGCGGATCGTAGGGTTTCCGAAGTGTCTTCTTATCCACCCTTTCAATCAGTGCTGAATGTATCAGGTATGGATTTTCCGATGAAATTAAGTGGAATTTCAAAATTCGAAGTTGCCAATGATTGCTCTATAAATGTATATGGGTTGGAAAAAAAATTTGAGGAATCTAAAATGAAATATGAAGTTGTAGGTCCACTACATTATTCACGACAACGACTCACCAGGCATGTTAATCTTTTACTTATCAGTGATGAAACGGGAAAAAATCATTATTGTTGGATTAAGGATTTGTCAAAATTAGTTTCTAGCCAAATTTCTGCCAATGGTCATAAAAAATATTTTTGTGATGGTTGTTTATTATATTTTGCTAACGGAAAATCATTGACCCAGCATCAATTAAATGACTGCAATCATGTGTGTACAACCACACCTTCTGAAAAATTGAAAATCTACAAGTTCGGTAAATACATTCCTGAAAATATATTGAAATTTGTGAATATCGAAAAGCAGATGAAAGTTCCGTTTGTCGTTTATGCAGATTTTGAGTCAATTCTGAAACCAATTGATTCTTGTCAACCGAATCCAGATTGCTCTTACACCAACCGAACTCACATTCATGAACCATACTCGTTTGCATACTACATAAAATGTTCTTTCAATGAAAAATTCGACAAATTTGTTTCGTATCGAGGGGTCGATACTGCAAAAGTATTCGTCTTAAATATTCAAAACGATTTAAAGAATATATATCATAAACATCTAAAAAATGTTGTTCCAATGGGTCAATTATCTGAGACAGAAGAAAAAGAATTTTCTGATGCAAAGACTTGTGGCATATGTGATAATATATTCGAAGATGGTGATGTCAAAGTGAGAGATCATTGTCACCTGACCGGAAAAAAGAGATTTGGTGCAGCTCATTCTAAATGTAATTTGAATTTCAAACTTCCAAATTTTATACCAATTATTTGTCATAATATGAGCGGATATGATTGCCACTTATTCATCAAGGAATTATTCGACAAGGGCGATCTAGTTGATGTCATTCCACAAACCAAAGAAAAATATATTTCATTCACCAAACATCTTTTCACACACAGCTATTTGGGTAAAGATGGAAAATTGAAGAATAATTTCATGAAATTAAGGTTCATTGATAGCTATAAATTTCTTTCTGAGTCACTTCAGAATCTCGGTGCAAATTTAGTAGAAGATCAATTCATAGACACTAAAAAGTTTTTTCCGGATGTCGAAAAGTTTCAGTTGATGAAACAGAAAGGTGTATTTCCATACAGTTTCGTAGATTGTATGGAAAAATTAGATATCACACATCTACCATCGAAAGAAGAATTTTATGATAACTTAAATGACGAACAAATTTCAGATGAATGCTATGATAGGGCACAACGGGTATGGAATTTATTTGAATGTCGAAGTTTGGGAGAATATTCAGATCTGTATTTGAAATCGGATGTTTTACTGTTAACTGATACATTCGAGAATTTTCGGAGGATTTGTTTGAACACTTATAAATTGGATCCTGCCCAATATTATACCGCCCCAGGTTTATCTTGGGACGCTATGTTGAGATACACAAAAGTTGAATTGGAGCTTTTGACTGATATTGACATGATACATTTTTTCAAGAAAGGTATACGTGGTGGAATAAGTCAATGTAGTGACCGAATGCATGTCGCAAACAATGAATATCTACCTAACTACGATGCCAAAAAAGACGTATCTTACATATCGTATTTGGATGCAACAAATTTGTATGGTCATAGCATGTCTCAACCTTTGCCCATTGGTGGATTCACCTGGTTGACACCCAGTGAAATACAGGATTTGGATGTGATGAGTATTTCTGCTGATTCTCCTTTTGGTTATGTTTTTGAAGTGGACATTCATTATCCAGAAGAATTACATGATTCTCATTCGGATTTACCTTTCCTAGTCGAAAGTATAATTCCACCAGGTTCAAAATCCAATATTTGCAAGTTGATACCGAACTTATCAGATAAAAAAAACTATATCGTTCATTATAGAACTCTTCAACAAGCTATAGAAAACGGATTGATGGTTATGAAAACACATAGGGTTTTGAAATTTCGGCAATCGTCATGGCTTAAGAAATATATCAATTTGAATACAAAAATGCGTAATAAAGCTTTGAATAAATTCGAAAAACAATTTTTCAAGTTAATGAACAATGCCGTGTATGGAAAAACTCTGGAAAATGTGGAAAATAGAAGGGAAATTAAACTGGTTACTCATTGGGAGAATATAAAAAGGTCATTGGGGGCTAATTGTCTGATTTCCAACCCAAATTTCAAAACATGTTCAATATTTACAGAAAATTTTGTCGCTATTCATATGGGAAAAGTAAGAGTGTGTTACGATAAACCACTTTATTTGGGATTTAGTATATTGGATTTATCAAAAACAGTAATGTACGATTTTTACTACAAATGCATAAAAAGTAATTTTGGAAATGACGCTTCACTACTGTACACAGATACAGATTCTTTTATATTGAAAATAGCAAATAAAAACTTTTACGAATTCATGATCGAAAATATAGAAAGATTCGATACCTCCAATTATAACATCGGAAACGATTTTGGCATTCCTGTTACAAAACCCATTCTGGGGAATATGAAAGATGAATTTCCCAATGACCCCATTATCAGTTTTTATGGTACTGGGGCCAAAGCTTACTTTGTTCAGTCCGTTAAAAATGAATTGAAGAAAGCCAAAGGCGTCAAAAAGTCAGTCATTATCAAACAATTGCACGAAAGTGACTATAAAAATATTGTTGAGAAGGGTGGTTCCATACTTAGAAAAATGAATAGTTTCAAAAGTGATACCCACGACATATTTACTGAAATGAAAAATAAAGTCGCTTTGTCACACCATGACGACAAGCGGTTCATTATACCCAATACCACAAAAACATTGCCGTGGGGCCACAACGATATTGAATTTTATCAAACGGACCCCGAACAAAATCTGTTATGGTGTTCAAACATTGTGGAATCTGCGATTCATAATAATTCACAACCTGTCAACAATTTGGATTTGCTGATTTCATTACTGGAAGCAGAATAAGTCGAAGTAAGGGAACGCAAATCCTTAATTATCATTCAACAAATTTTACATTATTCATCCGATAGCGTGAAAAGGGAATATTCATCTACAATTGGCTATGAAACTGTTTTCACGAATATTTGAACCAATAATTTGATACGTTTCATATCATATATTTGAATTCCTTTTTTTTATGCCAACCTATATTTTGACATAGAAGGTACTGAAAAACGGTTCCACTTATATGTTGGAGAATAATCCAGAAATATCTCATATCGAAAGAAAAAAAAAACACAATTTTCGAAGCATGAATATTCGATATTGAAATTACATTTCCGAATTGTTTCTACTCATATATGTTAATTTCATAGTGTAGCATAAAAATATTCAAAATTTATTGTATAGCATCCACATATTGAATGAATAGATATTTTCAATTTTAACGTGTATGTATAGACTGAATAGACATAATAAATAACATTCTTTCGTCTCGTTGTAGTCAACGTTTTGAAAAAACTGTACCGATGTACATTCCTTAGGTCCTTATCGACCATACTGTGTTTGAGTGGTCTAGTCTTGAAGAATGCGAGTTTATGCCGCATTCCTTATTTTGTCTAGCAGCAGGTAGCGAGGCGTGGGTACCTGTACCGCATTCCTTTGCTTTGAACGATCAGGGTGTATGAAGGTGACCCAAAAGAATTTGGCCTTGTAGTGGTCTCTTTTCAATATCTCTACCTGTGCGCAGGCTCTGTACAATTTCGGAGTAGGGGATGTGCGAGGTTACTCAAACTAGAGGGTGGCATGATGCATCATTGTACCCTGTTCTTCCCACTGGTAAAGTTGTGAGTCGTGCTTTTATTGATATTGTGAAAGAGTGGTGTGATTGGATAACCGAAATGAAAGGTAATAAAAGTCCCAATTCTCAGGATAGTGGAAAGTCGGTTGTTAGTATGCTGGCAACGTTAGCATATCTTAGTACAATTAATATTGAAAAAAATAAAGACGCGGTTAACGAAAAGACTAGAGACGCGGTTGATGATAAAAATAAAGATTCGGTTGCTGGTTGTTCGACTCAAAAAATAAATATATTAAGTGATGTTAGGATACAGAAACCCGAACAAACAGCAACCGACCAATCGAAATATTTGGATTTTGAACAAATTCACAGCACAGACATACCGAGTTTCCATTATTCCAGCTTATCGGTGGCAGATATGCAAGAATTCGGAGATGTAGAAATGGAAAAATATTTCGCGGACATCAAGGGCTTCACTCCACCTCTGTTACCATATGCCCCCTTATGTGAAGACATAAGCAACGATGAAGCGGGTCCTTCATCGTTGAATAAGTCTTCCAAAAGGAAAGAATTGACACCGGTAAACTCCCCCAAAAAACAAAGGATGTCTACCACAAAAAGTGACGAAGTTGAGTCCAACGAATTTCCGTTGCTGAGAGGACTACTCACAAGACCTCTGGCATCGAAACAATCCGTCGATAGTCCGATTCCAACGGTAGTTCTATCTTCCGAAGATAGTTCACCGTCACCGGTAATTTTGGGAAGAGAGGTAGTGCAATCATCGGCCCCGGCTAACTCTCCCAAAAAACAGGAATCTGCCTCAAAAAATGACGGAGCCGGTTCCAACGAATTTTCGGTGTCCAGTGGGTCACCTGCAAGTCCCGTCTCAGCAAAGCAATCCGTTGGTTTCACTTCTCCGAATCGATCGGTAGATCATTCTGAAGTGTTTTCTGGTAGAAGTTCATCGGTATCACCAATTTTGGGAAGTGGTAGAAGTGATGGCAGTGTTTGGTCACAAAATGCGGAAGAACAACATAAGAAAATTGTAGATGTTTTTTCGGATTATGTTAACAAAAAAGCCCGAGCATATCTAGAACATCGAGAAGCTGCTGCAAAGGTCTCTGACGTTCAGAAATCGTTGCTGGCGTACGATACGGAGCTCGAAGAAATAAAAAATCGAAAGGAGGAGTTGAAACGACAATTGGAAGAGCTCGACGGACGCCAGCAACGAATTATGGGTGACAGTAATCAGCTTAGGCAAAGTTTGCCAACGCTGAAGGCCAAAGCAATTAAGTCGCAGCTCTCGCTCAATCGAGAGAGCAGACGACTTAAATTGCTGCAGGAGAAGGTTAAAGTTTTTATGGAGAAATGAATATGTGCGTGTGTGTATAGGTGTGTTTGCGTGTGAATATGATCCTTTTTTCCGATCCCAATTCCCTCGATTATTGTATTATATATAATTAAGATATTTGATACGAAATTATTTAATAATATTTGAATGTATATTTTTCATAGGATAGATTAAATTTTAAGTACATGTTGGTTGAGTGTTTTCGTATTTGTATTAGAGTGTAAATAAAGGTTTGTGTTTTTTTAAAGTAGAAGGGGGGAGGGGGTATATATTCATATCGTATTTGTATACATAATTGGTTTTTAATTATTGTAATTATTAAAATGAATATTATCATTAAATAATATTTGAATGTGTATATTTAATAAGATAGATTAAGTTTAAGTACATGTTAGTATGTTAGTATGTTCGTATTTGTAATAAATCATAAATAATTAGGGGGGGTGTGGGGGGGGGGGGAGGGGAAATCAACTGCGCACAAGTCAGGTAGCTGGTTTAGGTATGCGACCAAAACGGAACTTTTAGGAAAGTGACAGAGAAAAGTTATGCGCAGTGGGTGGCATTAACAATGCTACCATACATGTCTATGATTCTCTGTCATATATGCACTAAAAATGTTCTCCAGACTAGAAAACTGGATGCGCATAGGTTTTTTATTGAATATATAGGTGCGCAGTTGGATTCACTACTTCCGTTATGTATTATATTACATGGCTGCTGATAAAAATATCACAATTTTCAAAGAAATATTCCCTCTCCAACCAACTAAAATACTCAAGAAAGATATGAAGTGTATATGAGAGCATTTTTAACAACAGGGGAATGTTCGAAAAATGAATTTTCATTACTACGCATTTCTGTAAGCTCCCGTTTGCGCATTAAACCAAAATGGAGCTATTTCAAAATGTGGGGTAAAAATGTATGCGCAGTTGAAGGTTTTGGTTATATTTTGATACAATTCATATACATCACAACGAGTTTTGGTTAAATACCAACTATAGCTAGAAATAATGGATGCGCACTAGTTTTTCATTAAACATTTTGATGCACAGATGGGCATGCCACTTTCATTTTAATATATTACATACACTTTTTTATTAGAAAATATATATCTCACTATTTGAAAGTATATTTTGAAGCTGAAATACACCCAGGAAAGCGAATATGTTTTATATGTGTGTCTGAAAATATGTTGCAATAGATATGTTTAGTTAGTGACATCAGACATTTCCAAACACAGTTTCTTTAAAATGTACACGCTAGTAGTATTTATACCACTTGAATAATTTTTTTGAGCTATTATTCACTATAGAGCTATCGATCATCAAATGAATGAAACATATTTTCATTTAAAATATATATTTCAGTCTTTTTTTCCCTATTATTATGCTATACGTTATACAAATCTAATATAAACACCCCGACTCAAAGTCTAAAAGTCCAATCGCATGCCTCTTCCATTCGGATAACCTCTTCCCCGCCATCTTCTTCAGACAATTGCGCCGGACACCACCAATGGCTTTGATCTGGTAAATTTTCCCAGTCCAATTCAATTGTTGAACAATCGCTTATGTCATCCGGCGGTTCGTATTCCTGAACAGAAACACGAGCAACACTTCCACACCGATGCACATCACTGGAACTGTCTGCAGGGCCATATTCCAGTATTCGGAAATTTGCAGTCGCTCTGTAAAATTATATTTTTTTAAAACTTGTATTGCAAAACAGGCAAGTGTCAATTAGGCGCACTTGACAAACAGTCATTCCACAAGCCACACAGTCGTAATCGGGAATATTATTGAAGTCCGTTTTATAATGCAGATCTACATTGTTATAATGTCCACTATCGACTAATTCACTGTACAGCATGAAGCACTTGTGGCATAGAACCTTACGATCCTCGGTGGTTGTTACTACCATCCAGCATGAAATTATCGAACAATACATATTTCTACCGACATCCCTCACACTGTTTATATTTTTTGAACACGCACCTATATTCACCATCTACATCAGGGCCATCTTCGTACATCCCTTCATCCTCGCTAGAACCATCATCATCGTTAGCGGCAACTGCAATAGCTCCTTCTGCCGCAACATCTGCTTCTTCAACAACTTCCACTGCTGCAACTTCTTCAGCTATATCGTCCACTGCTGCAACTTCTTCAGCTATGTCATCGTCCACTTCTGCATCTTCTTCGACATGATTTATATCGATAGCCACTAGGTCTCGTAACACACTTATTCTATCATTTTGTTGAGCTGCCATTTCAATACGAACTACTCTGATATTTCAATGAAACTGATGCAGAGGTGGTATTCGTCCTCTCCTTATATGGTTTTTCCAATACTGTGAGGGGATGAAGGTCATTTCAAATTCGAAGGTCACCCGTTGCTCGAAGGTCGTTTGAGATGCGAAGGTCGTTTGGTGTTCGAAGGTCACTACATATTCGAAGGTCACTACATATTCGAAGGTCACTCCATATTCGAAGGTCACTCCATATTCGAAGGTCACTACATATTCGAAGGTCACTCCATATTCGAAGGTCATTCAGTGCTCGAATGTCATTTGAAAGTCACTCAACATGAAGGTCACTGGACTTCAAGGCCTTCGGAGGATACCTAGGTGGAGGGTATATCGGATTGTATATAATGAGGGTCGCTGAATGAGGTGGACCATTCTATGCGATTCTTTATAGCACACAAGTTTCATCATTTCTAGATATGTCGACATCAAGAGAGTGGGATTCTAAGCCAAAAATTGCAGTGTATCCATTAGTGATTGATAAAAATTTGTCGTGTCATAACTGTGACATTGCATGGCCACCGAGTTTTATCAATACCTGCACTGGATTGTGTCAAGAGTGTGAAAGAATAAACCCTCCGAAGACTCCAAAAAAAGTGACAAAACGGTTCGGTTTATGGACGGAATGCCGAAAGTGTGGTGAAAGAATGGACACCACAAACTTTGGTATTATTAGAGAAGACTGTAGGGATTGCAGAGCAGAGGAGACCTTGGATTTCCAGCGATGTACGAATTGTGACAGCTACCAAACAGACTGTTGGAAAAACCTATGCGAACAGTGTCGAATGGGGTTGACATTATGTGAATGTGTCGGGTTTTTTTTCAAAGACAGAATAGACCATCTGCTCAAATGCTGGTGTTTGAACGAAGATCAGAGAGCCGAGCGGGAAGAGTTGAGGAAAACCCATGTGGTTCCAATAAGGAGATACATTTATGAAGTGATTGAACATCAATAAATACTTTGTATGACTAACGAAAAATAAAAAATTGCACCAAGTATTGTTAATTTTTTATTCATTTATAGTAATGAGAGAAACATTATATCAACGATTTCACTATAAATATATAACTCATAAAATTCACATATCGAATTAATATCAGTTTATGGCTACTTGATGAAAAAATACAGATATTCAATTATACGATCGAACTTTCATCAATCCATGAGTTTTTGTCGTTGGGAAACCCAAGCCATTTCACCATTACTTTCCCATGATTCCTCCTCAAAATTTTTTCCACCAAGTAAATGTCGGGCTGCTTCGTTTTACTCAACTCCATTTCATAAAAACAGCCCTTTATTGGTTTCTTATCCATGTCTTCAAGCTCATAGGTTACAGGCATTGTACTATTTACCTTAACAATTTTAAAAAGTTCAGTTGTGAAATTTGCTGTATAACCTTTATCGAATATGCTCTTGTACTTGCTTATTCGAACTACGTCTCCTATTTTGAATTTACTTCTTTTATATTTCGCATGTATTTTGGCGTGTTTATACAAATTCAGTTTCGTGGATGATGTCACTTCAACGGGCTTCATTCCAATGCTGCTATGAATTTTATTGTTGTACTGATCCGTTATGTGCGGAAGAATTTTCAACCACCCTTGATGCCCTTAAACTGAAAACTCTTTATACAACCAACTTTTCAATGTCCTAATAACTCGTTCCGCAATTGCCGCTTTTTTAGTACTGAATGTCGAATAATGATTGATCAGATGTTTCGCCATCAACGAGGAAAATTTTGTATTATAAAATTCAGTGCCTTGGTCGGATTGCAAGTTCTTCGGTGTGTACTTTGCGTCTTTCAACACACTCTCCATTGCTGCGGTAACGGATTTTCCCGTTTTATTTTTCAGCGGTCTTGACCATACAAACTTTGAATAACAGTTTATTACGATGAGGATATATCTATAACCTTTATTTTCTTTTGCATACGGCTGCATCTCCATCAGATCCATCTGCCATAAATCTGAAAACCCTTTAATTATGGTCTTCCTTCGTGGAAAATTTCGTCGAGCTGGCTTATGCAGTTCCTCAACAACTTGCCTTTTAGCGGTACTCATTTCAACTCTCTATTACAGAAGTCGGTTCCCAGGAAGGCGGTAAAGCTAATTGCCCAGTCCTCCAGTGTTTAGGTGGAGCCTTGGTTGTTGACTGCTCTACTTTAACGATTCGCTTTTCTAAAGTATGGATTAACTGCTCCAGTTTGGAAATTTGCTCGATTGAGCTATCCGACTTCTTGCCGATGACAAATCTGAGTTCAGTAATTTTGGAATCAAAATATGCTCTCGCTTCACGAATTACTGATGATACTGATTCTTGCACAGCGGACAGGGTCAACTCCTTAGTCTCTTTTATGCGGTCATCAACATAGCCCTTAGTGGTAGCATCTTTCGTGTCGGAAGGTTCACCAATATTCCACAGACGTTTATTCTGAATATTATAATTTCCATCTGCTGTGAGGATGAATCCAACTCCTGATCTTCCAACAATCACCTTCACACCACCCCGTCTACGACCAAATTTGTCGATTGTGTTATTCATCGTTGGAATATCTTCAGAAGAATGAACATAATTCACACACTCAGGAAATAATATACATACACGTTCAGTAGATTAAACCCTCTTCGCGCAATTCTTCTATTATTGATAATATTTCATTATCATGCCCTGTATGTCCAGCCATTTTTGAACTCCAAAGGAGTCGAAGCCTGTCGATTAATTCATCCAAGCTATTCCAATAAATGTAACTTATGGGTTTGTTTCCACCAAATAGTTTTCGGGATGGTATTTTCATTATTCCAGCACCTCCTATAGAAAGGTTTTCCAATGTGTTGTCTACAGATAATAATGGCTTGATTATTTTTTGATATTTCTTCCATTTATTAGGCAATAAACCCTGTGCTTGGTCGTGATTTTTATACGCTGCTTTTGTTAATCTGAGTATGTCACCATATGTATTCAGTTCAGTAGCAGACATATTTCCCGGAGGTACTTTCATGAATATCAACTTGTATAAGTTGGATGTGCCTTGGTAAGTACCAATGGTCCTACCATCTTTACTGAATACAATTCTTCCTTCAATAAAGTCTACATTGGAATCGCCCATTTTTAGCTTATTCGTAATGGGGTCTAACCGGACACCGAATATCGTATCATATGAAGAATTTCCAGATAACAACTTTTGAATATGGCTGGAGACTCCCCCATTACTGTCCGCTACCTTTGGTGATTCGAGGTCTGTGGTTACCATTGAGGATGATGGTGTATGCATTATCGATGTTTCTTCAGCATTAAATTTCACGTCTTTGTCATCACTTTCCATAAAATTCAATTTTGGGAGCGGGGTACTACTCTCTATGGATTTGGTAAATTTTTTTGAGTGGCTCACCACCGGTAAAGGATTTATTTTGGACGTATTAGATGATATAGTTTTCAGTGGTTCGATTATTGGTTCATATATTTTTGAAATCGCCACTTGGTCGCTTATGCGGTTATTTTTAATGTAATTAAATTTTTTTCGAACTGCCTCTGTTGCCTCAATTAATTTCCGTTTCAAATCTATTTCATCGCTTTTTTGTTCGTCCATAGTATTGACGTTTTGAATGCTAACGTATCACTGACCTGTTCAACTTCAGATTGAGCCAAATATCTAAAAAACATCAGAGATATATGAAATTGTCAAACCCTTTACGGTAACGACCTTCTTGTAGTTCTCTATCTTTGTCGATAACTAGAAATCCATATTTGTCATTCCAACATTTTGCACACATATCTTGAAACTGCTTAAACGTCATATCTGGCGATACATGATCAGAAAAAATGTGGTTGAGATTCATGTCATCCTGTTTGAATGTTACAATGAAATTTGAATTATCTCTGATCAATTGCTTCGGAACACGGGAATATGTTTGGGCTAGATAAAAACAGTCAACATTTTTATGGCGCCCCATACTAAAATATGCTCTAATAACATCTTGCTTTTCACACATAACATCATCAAAGATGAATACCGAATCAGGTTTAGCCTCTGATGGTTCTACTATTCCAGACGTGACATTTCCAAAAGTATAAAATCCCAATCCTTCAATCGGCTTCAACACTCCTCGTAAATACTCATATTTGGGTTGATATAGAGATTTTGAATAAACATACACATTCGCGAATCGCAATCCCAGTGGGTGAGTTAGTAAAGAAATCATCACATTTGTCTTCCCACAATTCGAAGGTCCAATAATGAGACCCCTAATTGATAATGGGAGGAGAGATCCATGGCGTCGTTCACTGTGCCTCCCCAGTCCATCATTTACTTTTTCGTCAAAATTATCGATTTTAAACTCTTGTTTCTGTTTCACAATGCGCATTGTACGACAGCTAGAGACTATATAAGTGCAGTGCTTCGCTGGATCTTTTATTTAAATGACAAAACTCAATCAGAACGGTTGTAAACGTAAACAAGTGGGCGGTAGAGGTTTGGTTAATTCTCTAATCAATAAACTACCCATTGAGTTGCATCTACCTGGTGGTTATCAGTACTGTGGTCCTGGAACAAGATTACATAAGAGGTTGGCAAGAGGAGATCCCGGCATAAATAAACTAGATTTCGCATGCAAGGAGCACGATATTGCTTATTCACTGAATTCGGATCTCAACAGTAGGCACAAGGCAGACCAGAAGCTTGAAGAAGCTGCTTGGAGCAGATTCAAAGACAAAAACGCTTCTCTTGGAGAGAAAGGTTCTGCTTGGTTGGTTACAAATATAATGAAGGGAAAGCGTCGATTTGGTATGGGATGCGAGTCAACTAAACCGTGTAAACAGGGAAATATTCGAGCTATGAGAAAAATTAAGAAGAAAAAAGCAAAAAATATTAGAAAGGTAGTAGCCTTCGGTTCTGGCATTGTAAGAAAGGTGCGAAATGTTTTACGTGAAGCAGGAGGAGGTAAAATTGTTGCAAATAATTTGAGAAAAGCCACCCAAATCGCGCTGAAAGCAGCCCGTAAATACACAAAAGAGGCAGGAGGAAAAAATAAAATTCGTACACCTCGGGTGATACCAATTCCCAAAGTTGGTGGACTTCTACCACTCATACCAATATTTGCTGGGTTATCAGCACTTGGCACTCTTACTGGAGCAGCAGCAGGTATAACTAAAGCAGTACAAGCAGCAAGAGCTAGTAGAGACCAGTTGAATGAGTCAAACCGCCACAATAAGTACATGGAAGCTATTGCTCTCGGTAAAAGTGGCAAAGGAATGTATTTGAAACCGTACCGCAAAGGTCTAGGATTATATTTAAAGCATCAGAATTCAAAAAACCTATGAGTATGCCACCCCGGAGAGCTCTTTCTGACATTGACATCAAATTAATCGCTAAGAAAATGAAAATTACAAATTTTCGCGGTGTATTTATGCGTGACGATCTTCCACTTTCAGGACCGCATCGATGTGAATCCGCAGTAGTTAATTTAGATAGCCGATACGGCCCAGGAACACACTGGGTGGCATATAAAAAAAATGGAGGATCAGTGCAATACTATGACAGCTTTGGTGATTTACCTCCCCCCAAAGAACTGATTCGTTATTTTCACAGTGGACCAAAACCAGCTAGTGAAATTTGCTATAACTATGAGCGACACCAGCGGTTCAATACAGTGTGGTGTGGTCATTTGTGTCTGCAGTTTCTATACGGTAAGCCACTATGGACAAAACCCCTATCCAGGATAGAGAAAGCATAAAGAGGATGGCGCATTCATTAAATGCATATTCTAGACTACGTAGTTTGAATAAAATGAGTAAACAACAACTTTCTGATATGCCCAAAGAAGTGTTGATTGGATGTGCTGCTGGGGAAATTGCGGCAGTGTGGGATAAACTACCACCACACCTTCAAAATGATATTGATGTCTTGAAGTATCAGTACTGCCAGGAGCATTATAATGATGTTGATACTTGCAGTTCATCTGATGTGAATGATGGACCAATACCCCGAAAAATATTTTGTTGCTACTGTAATGTGAAGGATGTAAATGTAGTAGCAAAAAATGATGTTGACACCCATTTAACATCACCACCAAAAAAGAGACGGATGCTGTATCATTTCTGTTTCCAGCAATAAAATGTCCTGGAATACTAACAATTGAACAGTCATGTCACGAACGTTCTCGCTATCAGGAGACTCAAGCGAGTTGAGCGCTAACTTTTACCCACCAGTCGAATTGGAGACGAGTAGCAGTTATGGTTTGGGTTTACATGGTTTCTATTCCTACAATTCAATTTTCAATGTTACTGTGAAGAATAATGTGATCAGCTATTCAAAACGAATCAATTCTCCACCCATAACCATTAAAATTCCACCTGGCGCTTATGAAATTGATGAAATCAATAAAGTTATACAGCGATCCATTAGATCTAAAGAGAAACTGGCTGAAAATGTCACCGAAAAGAATATGGATGATGTGTTTCTCCTACATCCAAACAACAATACTCTGAAATGTGACATGCGATCGAAATATTACATCAACCTCTTACATGAAAACTCTATCGCTGGTCTTTTAGGATTCGAGCCTAAGGTCTTTAGTATCGGTGAAACACATGAATCAACATTACCTGTGAATATCAATAATGTGAGAATAATCCGTGTGGATTGTAACGTCACTTCTGGAGCGTATTTGAATGGTGAGGAATGTCACAGCATTTTCGAATTCGATATTGATGTCGAGCCAGGATACAAACTCACAAAGGAACCACGAAATATAATTTATATGCCAATCAAGCCCGAAGGCCGTCAGTATCTCGACAACATTACTCTGCGCATTTTGGACGATCGTGGGCATCTGATCGAGTTCAATGGTGAAAGAATAATTATAAAATTGGAGTTGAAAAAATTGTAATATTGACCTCTGTCAAGAAAATACAATGGGGTTTTGTTATAATGTCCGGCGATTGAAACCGAAACGGTGTATGTACAATGGGGTTGAGGATCATGCTGATATAAAGAAGAGAAAAATCATAAACCGATTCATTTCACGTGAGCCCGTTAAACAATCAAGATATACCATCAGCTCTAGTAATCTAAACTTTCTGAAATCAATTGGCTTGAAGATCAGGAATACCAAGAAGAAATAAAACATGGCCGCTTTCACTACAAGCGATATGTTAGAAGTTTTTGAAGAGCCAATTTTCGATCATTCCCTGATTAGTTTGCATGAGCATACATATAAGCCGTATGGATCACCATATTATAAGAATTCGGACGAAATCAGAATTCCCATCAATTTTCAAGATCTAATTCTCGATATAGCAGATAGCTACATTTATATCGAGGGAAAATTCACACCTTCAGAGCCCAACAAACGATGTTATCTTTCCAATAATGCTCTGGCTTTCTTGTTTGATGAAATCCGCTACGAAATGGGTGGTGAACAAGTTGCAGTTGTACGAAAGCCAGGCATAACAACCACATTGAAAACTATGGTATCATTCGGAAAAACACATGAGAATAGTTTACTACCAATAAGTTGGGGTCTCAATCAGAATAAACAAGATATACTGGATCCTGCAAGTAATTTTTTCAGCGGTAAACTGCCCCTAAAATACATTATGGGATTCGCTGAAGATTACACCAAGGGTATTTTGAATGTTAAGCAGGAACTCATTCTGATTATAGCTCGATCCTTCAAAAATTCATTCATAGGCGAGGTCGATGCTGAACTAGAAATCACAAAAATAGAATGGAGAATCAGACATATTGTACCAGAAGATCGCCAGAAATTGAAGCTCTTGAACCGAATTAATAAAAATAGTAGTGCCAAAGTCAAAATGGCCTACCGTATGTGGGATCTTTATGAGTTACCATCACTTCGTGATACAGCTTCAGACATATGGGCTGTGAAAACTACCAATAGCCTCGAAAGGCCTCGATTCATCATTATCGGGTTCCAAGACACAGATCATTCCGAAAATATTTCAAAAGATGCGACGAAGTTTATTAATGCAAATATAAATAATATCCGTTTATATTTGAATTCTGAAGTATTTCCATACGAACGTTGGAATCTGGATTTCGATAAAAAATTGGACTCTTCAGCCAACTATGCTTACGAAAATTTCCAACGCAGTTACTACAACAAGCCTATGAGTGAACCAATGATGGATATTGGAAGCTTCCGGAATAATCCTCTTTTCGTCATCGATTGCTCCCATCAACCTGATGCCATGAAGTCATCCACCGTCGACATCAAAATTGAGTTCGAAACCCGAAAGACAAAATTTCCCGCCAACACGAAAGTATATGCACTTATACTACACGATGCCTATTTGAGCTATAGTGCACTCAATGGTTCAATTCAGATTGGATTATCATAATATTTTATTGATATGTATCTTATTTTTCATATTTTGAATGTATCATAATATAGTAGTAAATAAAAAAAAATACTTTCAATGTTGTTTTTATTTATAAAATGAATATTAATATATGCATACTAAAAATAATTTTCTATGTAGACTGCAAAACTTCACCACTTTCACACACATTCCTTTCTTCTCCATCTGAGCTATACTCGTCTTTTCTCAGTTGATATTTTTCTGTTATATCTCCTGGTAAATATGCAATCAGGTCTGATAAAAATCTTCTCATTTCCGCTTCAATCATCTGCTTGCAATACTCATCCAAACTAATGAGTCCATAGGAATATTTGTTACACAACTTTACACCAAAGTCATATTTATTGCTGAGCTCCAAAACTCGTCGGACCTCTCAACATCAAAACAAATGTTCATATCATAATTTGCCGAATGTAGTGCATCCCAACTCAAATCATTCAATTCACAACGCAATCTTTCAATTGCAGAATCTATATCTACAGCCTCTGTCCACAACTCGCTGGAATATTGCATCCACATCTTTGTATGGAAGTTCTGAAAAATAAATAGTGACTATCAGTTTCAAATCATTATCACAAGCTATACCATACTCACCTTACGTTTTGAGTAGGTGGATTAACAATATTTTATATTCTACCATGAATTTACATATTATAATTATACTTTTACTCTATCACATCGAACTTTACTAACGATCGGGTTTTCGCACCAGAAAATTCCTGAGAACTCTGCCCTATATATGTTATTACCACTTTGGACTTTGATGAATTTATCATTTGAATAATCTCATCTGTTAATTGCTCGGTGATTCGTTTCGGAAGCCATGATTTGAATTTGACATTATCTTCCAACAGAATTACCTGAATAGATTTACCATATCTTGTAGAATACATTGCCATTTTTTCAACTTTATAAGCTTTACCGATCGTTAGTGATGTTATAGGTCTTTGTTCTAGAGTTTCTATGTCTTGAATAGCAGAATTTATTTTTTCAAAATCAAATTTTAGGGTATCCATTTTCGAATATGTAGAAATTATGGTAGAAAACTATAAAATATTTTCACCTGAATTGCGATGTGTTCCTTTTGGTGCACTATAGTTCGATGCCAACTCGGAAAAACTGATTATGAAGGCTCACTCTGGTACTATGGGCGGTGCAAACTGAATTCGTAAGTATCTACTCTCTAGCTTTTATAGCAATCGTTGAAGGGAAGGGGTATATTTGAGGTTGAAATGAATGAAGATAGAAAAATATTCAAGGTCACTTCAACCGAATATGTCAATGCTAAATTCATTTCAATACACCCTCTTACTCAATAGTCTTCAAAGATATCGGTCTACAGTGAAGGTCAACCAATTGAACAGTCATCCACTCTCAAGCTCAATTGATCTCAAGGTTACACACTTTCAACGTGGCCCATACTCAAATTCATCCTTCAAAATCCATGGTCACCAACTTTCAAGGTCATCAACCCCCAATGTCAACTACCCTCAAGGTCACCAACCACTAACCAGATCATCCTCTGAAGGTCATTCCCCAAGGTCACTCTCAAGGTCAGTGGTGGGGGGAGGTCCAGGATTGGCATAAACCCCCTACTTTTGTGTGATGTTTAAATTTTATTTTTTTTATTTAATTCGAATAATTTCGGCTTCAGATTGTATATAAAACGTCATATTGCATTCGTGTTACGTGGACATTCTTGCGTAGATAAAATGCTATCTAAACACTCGTACAAAAATAACTGTATTCCAGTCCATCCAAGTTACTTCAATTACTTCCCGATACGACTCTGCTTTTTCCATGGTTACCAAACTGCCCGGCAGCTAGCAGAACACTACCTCGGTGGCTTTGATGTGATCTGCGGTTCCAGTGTAATCCATTCCGAAAACGTGAGGTAAAAATTACTTTGAGTGCATCAAAAACTGGTTGCAGTTGCGAACAGGATGAGTAATTATCGCTCTAAGGGTACATTCTCCACATTCTTTAATCAAACCTTGGCGTGACAAAGAATAAATAGTTCATACATGAAATTCGCCATGACAACAGGAAACCAAATTTTATGAGAGTCCAATTTCAATTTCATCTAAACACGAGAATATATGGTGGGATTTTCAAATCTTCTTTTTGCATGACTTAGAAATGATCCAGAATTATGAAACATAATTTTTGAACTTGGAATTGTGTCCTTCAGTATTGTGGGTAATAAAGAAATTGTCGTTAGAGGACAAATAATGAACTTTCTATTTATTAGCCAACGTTTCGTTTATTGAAAAAAACACAGTTAAAATGTATGTGAAAACACGATACATAGGTTGAAAAGGGGAACATTCTCCTATTCATATTTTCGAACTAAAATCAAAATGCTCATGACAGGTCTATGTCAAAAAATAATTTTCAAAGTGTCACCGCAGAAGAAATGTTTCTCTCATATCCATCCCTGATGTGTATGCTTCTGAAGAGCCTGTTTTATTCCAATCCTATATCAATCCTCCTGAAGAGCTTGGCAAAGCGAAATAGATTTTTGTCGACCAAAATGTATTGGGGATTAAATGCTAGAGAAGCGAACCTTGCTTCAATGAAATGAACGATTTCTGTGAGTGATATTTTTTTAATAACATTCTCCTTTAATGATTTTTTCAAGGAAAAATAGAAAGAATTAAAAAAGTCAGCTATCTGAATGAAAATGCAAATTTTCACTTTCCAGATTTTTTCTTTTCTTTTCAGTTAGAGTCTTTTCACAATATCTATCAGATGTAGTTCAATGTCCAGCGTGGCTTGTGCCGGGGAAGTAGTTGTTTTCTGTTAGATATTACAAATAAATCACATTTTTCATTTTTCAATTTTTATGGAGAATGTTCCCCTTTTCAACATGAATACCTACTAAGAGGTTATCTTGAACGATGGAAAATAGCGACTAAAGTTTGTCTTTCAGTCGCAGATGATTCCACAATAGATTTTATGAATTTCCTATTCATATTTTCGAACTAAAATCACGATACATACGATTTTAACGAAACTTTGTATCCTGACGTATCGCGTGTTTTCACATACATTTTATATATATTTCGCCTTTTTAGGCCCCGATGAAGTTTTAACTCAATAAAACGAATGAATAGAAAGTTCACCATTTGTCCTCGACAATTTCCTTATCACTTATCAAACATAATGTTTGAAGAATCGAGGTGTTCTAGCACTAATATATAATAAAAGTGGGCTGTTTAGCGTATATAAGACCACTGTATATACTCCACTGTTAATTTTGGACAGCTACTGCTCTTATTACGTTTGTACAACATCCATCCCAAGTATCACAGTCATATTGGGACAATATTGGTACAATATTATGAATATATTGGCAAAATATTCAAATAACAATATTGGTGAGAAAAAAAATGTGAACATTCGGCGATATTGGTCCAATATTTAAAAAATAATATTGGTGTAATATTCTCGAAGCAATATTGGCCCCAAAATGTTAAGCGATATTGGTACAATATCGCTGTAGCACACTTACATTGGAATAATATTGGTAAAATATTATAAAAATATTGCCAAAATATTCAAAAGTAATATTGGCGAGATAAAATTATAATTATTTCGGGATATTGGTACAATATAACTTGGATATTATACAAATAATATTAGTGAAATATTGTGGAAGAAATGATGGCCTCAAAATATTCAGCGATATTGGTACAATATCATTTTTATATAAGTATTGGTAAAATATTCAAAGTGAATATGTTGCCTTGGAAATATTGATAAAATATTTCCAGAAAAAGTTGAATAATCTGAAAATTGTACAATTTCATTTCTACTTCAATTAACCACGGAGTCGTTCGCTGTCGTTCCATATATGGGGCCACCTAGCGGTTTCTTACCCAAGTTTGATCATAATTCATTTCAATATTGTTTATTGAATATTCGGCCAATATTCAAATTTCAATAATAGTGAAAAATGTATTATTGTATCAATATTGTCTTTCAAATATTGGCGTGAGGTTTTCGTAACATTCTCAATCTATATACGGTCAATATAATTTTTTGAATATGGAGGAATATTGAAATCGCAATATTGAAGCTAGATGCTGGAAACAATATGTAGGCAATATCGCTCTATCGATATTGGTGAAAATTATTGAACTAATATCGACCCAATATTTTATGTAATAGTGTACATTCAGAACAGGTTAAGCCAGTATTCCACCAATATTATTAATGAAATTGTTTTTACAATGTGCACCCATATTGATTCAATTTTTTTTTAAGTTCAATTTATTATTAACTTTATTATTATTAGTTCAAATTAACATATTGAAACTAACAAAAACAAAGTAAAAAGTAACTAACAAGAACAAAGTAAAAACATCAAAATGATTGATCGTCGCTCCGGGGCGGCTTAATTCAATATTATTTTTACATTTACAATATCTCCATATTGGCCCAATATGTCTGCGGACTCGTTGTATTTTCAGCTTTGGGATTGCAATTCATTAATATTCCAAAAAATTATCGGTAATAATCATACCACTTATTATATTACCCCTGAAGATGCATTGGCAATATTATCCTCTAAATGGTATGGAGAGTCACTATCCCCTGGTCTACTGGTTTTAAGTCAAGTGAAAGAAAAAGGTGCATGCACCTGCTCAAAACTGTTGAAAACAGTCACGAATTTTGTACTTCTTAACGCTCATTTTCCCTCTCGAAACTGCTTGTGTTATACAATTCGAAAATCTGTTTATGATTATCGTTTTATATTTCCCCATTGTGACGCTCCCCTTCACATATTATTATTCGTGTCCTCTCAGATGACTGAATTTTCATGCACTTGATTACAGACTCTCATCACTATACACACCCATTATACAATCCATCCATCTTGTTTCGTTTTCCTGAAGGCAGCAGCAAACGAACCCCTTGTGCGCAGCCCTTTTATCGTAAACAGCATCTATTGTCCAATTAAATTGAAAAACCACCATATTTCATTACAAACTAACCAAATAATTACATATTCCCGTCTAGCAGGGACAAATATGCCTCCGTCCGCGAAACAAGCAAGTCATAATTTTCATTTGCATGGGACAAATAGGCGTGTATGAGATACTATCGTTAGCCCAGTGGCGTGCTCACCTAACATTTCTTGAAGTTTTCATGTGAAAAGTATACATTTCTAATTGTGATTCTCACGGATACTATGAATAATAATATTGAATAATAATGAATTAGTCGATGTTGTAGGTAGGGTTTTATTCACGCAAGAATGTGTTTAATATCATCAGGTCAAAAGGAAATGACATTTGAACGGTTAAACGAATTTACCTTCGAAAACTCAGTGAATATTAGAAAGATATGACACGGCACACTGCGTGGTGTTTGTTAATATGACTAGTTGTTTTTTGTTCTTTTATTTAATAATACATCTCATTCGTTTTTTTTTAATTAGTTGTACTTTTGAAACGCTGTTAGTGGGTAAGTTTAGGAGAGATGGACAGTGAATGTGCAACTAACTGTCCCAGCAGCTCAGTTGGGCGTGGGTCCAACAATAAAATTAGGTTCCGTTATAGGTGAAATATATGCGGTTGATTTTCCGGTTTACCTATCATGGATTTCCTGCCATTGAAAATACGTAAACACCTCGATGGAATGGGACAACCCACTGATTTACTGATATTGATTATAAGTATGGATATGATAGACATATTATATAGACAGGTATATGTGATATTACATAGATATTAAGATATCATTGATTTCTTCGCTACTTGGGATATTTGGACCAGGACAAAGAAATAGTCATGTCCCGTATTAAATGGAATATGATGCTAAAAAGTACAGTGTCAGCCAACGTGTTCAGTATTCGCAATGGAATTATGTCACACCACCAAGCAGTTATAGATGAATAAGTTTATTAATTGAAAATTACATTATACATGAAACGTCAATAAAAAAAATGGAAAGTAGAAGATGAAAAAACAAACCGAAATGAAAGAATATGTTTTTGTGGAAAAAATAGTAATGTTGGAGATATTGAATTTTGAAGTTTTCGAGACACTTTTGTTAATCACTGATCATAGGTCTTCAGCTTACGCAAACCGAGCTGAAACACACTGCCAGCGGGCAGACACGCTCTGGTCTGGAGAATCAAACCAGTGCCTCCCAAACAAAGACAACTAAAAGCGCCAATATTTTGAAAAACTTTCATTGCTTCAAATACAAAAATTTTGTCCATTTATTATTACATTATTTCGTAAATGAATATAAATCAACTAAAACTTTATAATCCTCTGAGTTGCAAATATTCTTCTAATAGTATACCATCTACCAATATGATTTTTTTGTTTATATCTAACAGAAAACAACTACTTCCCTGGCTAAAGCCACGCTGGACATTGAACTACATTTGATAGATATTGTGAAAAGACTCAGTTTTTTTTTGTGAAGAGCCTGCTTTCCAATTCTTCTAATCTCAATGCCAAATAGATTTTCGTCGACAGAAATATATTGGGGGTTAAATACGAGAGAATCGAACCTTTAATGAAAACTAGAGATGATTGAAAAAAATTAAACTCTCTAAATGAAAATGCGAATTTTCACTTTCGGATTTTTTTCTTTTCAGAGTTTTTTCGCAATATCTATCAGATATAGTTCAATGTCCAGCGTGGCTTTAGCCGGAGAAGCAGTTGTTTTCTGTTAGATATTACAAAAAAATTATATTTTCAATTTTGTCAATCTTCATGGAAAATATTCCCCTTTTTAACATGAATACCTACCAAGAGTTATCTTGAACGATGGAAAATAGCGACTTAAGTTTGTCTTTCAGCCGCAGCCTGTTTCCACAACAAATTTTAAAACATTCATATTTTCGATCAAGAATCAAAATAAGATGTATGAAATTGTTTCATGAAAGCTTGTACTATCACGTACACTATCTATTACAGAAACTGATTCATATAACCACAGACCTATTCATTATCGCCTCACAAATACATTTGGAGAAAAATCGAATGGTATAAATACTCCGAATTCCGTTTCGTTTGTATGGATAGATCGGATATTTTCCACCGGAACGACGGCTTGTTTGCACACCCATAATGGTCAGCTTTGAGTGTTCTGTAATCACCATTTGCGCGGCGGCGGTCGCGTATTGAAAGAGAGACCGCATTCAGCCTACTCGTCTGCCGCCCCCAGTCGACCGCCTCATAGTCGTTGATTCATTTTGGAATACAAACCAAACAAATTATAATGACCATCATTGAGAGCGAATATATACGCGACACTGGAGAGCCTGTAAGCTCGAATTAGGGTCCATTCAGGATAATTAGCAGATGATAGATGGCGCTTTCTCCGATAAATTACGCGCGATCGTTCTCAAGGACAAATGCCACTGATTATCGGCGCCGATGGAAAACTGAGGGCGTGGGAGAATATGGTAGTACGTTACAGAATTAATACAGTTTTCCGGACGTATTTTTTTTTCAAGTTCCGCCTGTCTTATACCAGTACCAGGTAAACTACGCATTTATTTTCTGTAGTTGCAGCCTCATTTTAGTAGGGCTAGAATATTAAAATATTTATTGCCAAGTACGAACCAGATGGTCATTGTCACAATATTGTTTTCAAATTATAATGAACCTGAAACATTATGTGAGATTTCTTGAAATCTTGTCATTTACATTAAAAACTATCCAGAGTTCTTTAGCACAACAAATTTTTCCATTTGAAAATTATGATTCAAAAACAGAAAAATTCACTGCATACCTAAACCGTTTTGAAAATTATTGCAACTTGAAAAATGTGCATCAATTGCTTCTGATGACTATCAAAGATATGTTGTCTCGTCTCCCTATATATCCACAGTTATTGATCAACATGATTTCCTAAATGTGACTGAGCAACCAAAACTATCAATGTCTGAGTTTGTTTCCTCGCTCAAAAGTTATTTGAAGTACAGTGTTACCTGTTACCTCCACATACACTTCCAAAATGGAACTGAATACAGAGCAAGGAAAGCTTATAACAGGCTGCCAACTCAGTTGGAAGATATCAGAAATATTCAGAATTTTAGAAGTTCAGTCATTGATTACTTGAAGGAAAAAGTATTCTATAAGTTTAATTTTTGTGAATGATTATTATTGTTTCTTGTCTGTGAAGCAAAGTTTTTATTTTTACAACATGTTGAGTCCGTGAGGTGTGTATTTTTGTAATGTTTTACTCATTATATTACGTGATCAGTGTATTTTGTTCTTTTTTTGACGTTGTCCATGTCCTTGATGATTTTATGACAATAAAGATATTATTATTATTATATTATTATTATTAAAATATCTATTTTAGACAAATTTCTCCGAACCCAATTCATCAGAGGTTTGCGCGACAGTTGGATAAGAGAACAACTGCTGCAACAATCTTCTGCAATATCTTTTGACATTTTACTGAGAAAAGCCGTAACTCTAGAAGCCTCACGATTCGAGATAGTCAAATATACCGAAAGAATTACTGATGACCCTGTTTATTTAAATACACTTTTAAAAAACAGTCAGTTCAAGCCACAAACTGAATCAGAAGTCACAATATGAATCAGTTAGTCTACCTCACGTTACCGTTCTCACTCATTGAAGATCTTTGTCCACATGCATTTTGGCCGTTCAGACCACAGATCCAGATATTGCAGAGTCAAGCGCGATTCTTTGAAATGTGACTCATGCCACAAAACAGGTCATGTTTCCAAAGTTTGCATTACCACCATTCTTCAGAAGTTCAATACACACCTGAGTGGGGAAGAATATAGTGTCCATACCATTAGATCACCTTGAAATTTGGTAGATAGAATTGTCTGTTAGACAGGCGGAATTTTCATACCTGTCATTGAAAAGTGTATCGTTTACTTGTTTGATAAAAATTCAAGTTATCCCATTCAATCAAGACATACAACTCCAGTAGCAGCACAGGGGTTTGGCTTGTTGAATCGTGCATGACTAAACGATAGGCTATCAGGAATAAATCAAGGTACCGGCATCATTCCCTTTGGTGGTCAGAGACTACCTTGGACAAGAAGTGGTAGTTGATTGTCCTATTCATCTGCTCCACCATTCCGTCAGACTGTGGATTTAGAGCTGTCGTGCTCGTCATTCGGATGTTTAGCAATTGACACATTTCCTGGAAGAGGTTGGAATAGAAATTTCTGCCTTGGTCTGAATGTAGCTGCAGAGGAACACCAAATCGACATTCCCACTCCTTCTGGCAAAAAAGGCCCATTGGGGCCTACTTGCCTGGCTGCGGCAGCGGCCTCCCCATGTTTACTACTACTTCTACCCAATCCTTCACCAAGACATTGGCGACGGTGATTGCTTCCTGGTTAGGCAGGGCATGGGCTTCGACCCACTCACTGAAGTATTTCATTGTAACAAAGGTGTATTTGTTCCCGTGGTCAGATTCTAGGAACAGGCCAGCGATGTCAATGGCGATTCATTCACATGATCTGCCTACGTTATACCGGCGCTCCGAGGTCCATTGCTGAAAGTAAAGTAAAACCGTTGCTTCACTTTCTGCTAGGGCTTCGTCACCACTAGATGTCATCCGGCAACCCCATTATGGATTTCTCGGAACACCTCTTGTCTTCTCTTCCTGGATGTAACTGTCTGATGTCTTTCTTCTCTACCATCTTCCGTCTCCAACATACGTTTCAGGGCACCGTTGTTCAGGGTGAGGAAATCCCGTTGGGCCCAGTAGGGTTTATCAGCTGGATCTGGATCTTGCTCTTGATCTTTCTGCGAAGGCGTTCCAGGAATCTTCTCCCGTACTTGTGTTTGTAGAAGTGCCAAATCCGAATAGGCCATTTTTCATATTTTTTTAAAGTACAGCTTAACGCCCAAGTTGAATTTCAAAATAAATTATTGATGAAAGTTTTTCCCATATGATGAAGGACACTAGTGTAATTTCTACTGTTATAGTGACAATAAAGAACTTCGCTGCTGCTATCTAGCAAATGATTTTTTAATTTTTGTTTCTCAGATTGTTACTGAAATGAGTCCAGCGAGGATCTCGCAAAAGACTGTGGCCTTTGTAAAATATTCTACGCAGGTATTGAAAACTTATCATTATCTGAGGCGCAAAGTTTTAAATATTGTCATTAAAACGATACGCAGCTTCATTTCTATACTGAAATATACCTATTCCCAATCTTTATCTGTGCTCTACTCAAATCGGTTTCATTTTTGAATTCACAAATATCTTATGTGGAATAATTGGTCTGCTTAACCGTTTTTTCTGTATTCCCCCTCACTTGCGAGGTATTATGAAGATGCAAGCACGTGCAATTTCTCTGCCTGTATTTTCTCTTAGTATATTGTCCCGCCCAGAACGTAGCTAGATTATCTTACCTAACTCCGTATTTTATTTGTTAATTTCGCAGATATACTCGTACCGACCGAGCTCAATTAAAAATGGCAGGGTAATTAGCAGTGCAAATCCCTGAACAGGCAGTGATAATGGCTTGGCGGCTACTGAGGCCGACTGGGGATCCTGGATTATAATTAATTAAATGTCAGCTATGGGAGAGAGTCATCGGCAGCCGTTCGCAAGATTCTAGATTATAGGTTCAAGATGCAGAACGGTAAACAAAGGCTTATAAGTACTTGCTCGTTTCAGCGGCGGAACAAACATTGAGGGGCTTCGAGTGGTATGTTCTTGGAATCCTACGAAAATATACACGAAAGCGCATAAAAAATATAGAATTAAAAATTAAATAAACGAATTCATAGGTCTACACGGTTGAATGAAGAAGTATGGTTTCCGGGATTTGACGCGAGGTGAAATCTTCCATTCTATGGTTGGTTTCCGGATTTGGCCGTGGTTTTTTTGATTAAAATCTCCAAACGAAACTGCAGCAGTCATATTTAATCCAGTGCGATTGGGTTTTGAAACGAGAATCGATTGTAGCACCACCAAACTTAATATGCTAGTAGTTGGAGCCATGATAAACACGAAAAAAAATTGTTTACCAAAATCCCAGGGGTGGAACATATATTTTTTTTGTTTAAAAATAAATAAATATTTTTTGGCTGTAATCTTGGAAAGTATATGATTTATCGAAAAAACAACTCAACACGGTGAAAGACAATTCAATTCTCCACAAAAATTATTACTAGTAATTTCGTATGAAATGCCCTCGTTTTCTCAGAAAACGTGATTGAACGCCGACATCAACTTTCAGGTTCACTCTTACCCCACCGCTGAAAATTCTGGCGGGTCCGAATATTGGATTGGTTATAACTCTGCTAAAATTGATCGGAGAAGGAAAAGGAAAAATTCATATCGTTTCTGAGAATGATCCAAAAATCTTGAATAATTCAGTAAATATGGAATTATTTTACTGAAGCAGCAACCCATACCTTCTTTGGATTATATGCAACAATTTCAAAGTAGTGTGATAGGTCCTACTTATACATATCAAACTGAGAAGTTTGTTTTACTCCTGCCTCATTTTCAACTTACCCATAAAACTGGCATTCCTTTCAGTAAATGTTGAAAATAATCGCTTATTCATATCCTGCATATATGTTTGATAACACTATTGTGAAGTGCAAACCTCAAGTTTGAAATCATACTTACTTCATTTTTCATATGATGTGTATGAAAGATTATTTGCAACATTTACTGGAGAAATAACCTCGATTATGGGTGAGTTGAAAACTGAGGCAGGAGTAAAACCTAGTTTTTTCTTTGGCAGGTCTAAGTGAGACGTGTCTGAATAGTCTAAAATCGTTGCAATACTCACATGTTATATTTGCATGAGGAAGTACAAGTCTTCAGGAACGATATACACTTTTTCTTTTCCTTCTACTATCTAATTTTCGGCCCTGTCGGAAATTGCAATGGCGGGTTAAGGCGAGCCTGAAATTTTATATCGGAATTCAATCAGGTTTTTTGAGAAAACGAGTGCATTTTGTGAGAAAAGTATATTTCTTTTGGAGAATTGAATTATCTTTCGCTTTGTTGAAATTTTTTCTTTATAAATCTTATTCTTTCTTAAACAACAGCAAAAAAAAATTTTTAAATAATTTTTTTTTGTTCCTCCCTGATATTTTGGTGAACAACTTGTTGTCAAGAAGTCATGTGCCGAGTTTCAAAGTTCTACAATTCATTTTTCACTTGTGGCTTACATTTGTCTGTGGTTTCTGTACTAATTCAGTGGCGTGGTCGAAGTACTCTTGCTGACGTATCAAGTGAAACTGGAGCTCTCGTTCCTGACACGTCATTTATAATGATGTTTTGGCGCACGCACTCTCTACGATAGTTTGTTCGCGCGACCTTTCCGCTGGATTTGGCGTATTTCAGTGTTGTGTGCCAAATCTTTGGTAGATATAATCTCTTTTTCTTTGTTTTTAAGTTTTCATGGTGCTTGGTGTAATGAAAAGAAAATGGTCGTCAGAATTGTACTTGACAACAAATCTAACATTGAGACATTACTGGCATTACTTGGGGGGATTACCCGGGAATTACCCGGGAATTACTTGGGTATTAGAGGCATTACTTAAAACAGGCTTTTTTTCAATTGGTGTCCTTTTTTACATATTTGAAGCACGCCACAGTGTTTCAAAAACGCGCGTTTTTTAAAGTTACCATGGATACATCAACAACTCAGAACAGTGAAGTCTGAATGACAATGTTATAATTATTGATCTGACAGGAGTACCTTAAATGTACGTCAAATGATATATTACAAACAAATGCAAAACTTTTATTCAAACACTAACGAAAGGTATACTGATGTCACATCACGAATTCAACCATTTTACATTATAAGTTCTTATTTCCATTATTTGTAAGAAATGAAAAAAATATCGTAAAGTATTCGTGGATAACTGATCTTTCAAACACTTGCTCTATTTCGAGCACTCCGGCTGAATTCGCGCGTGTTTGAAAGACCTTTTTATCCATTTATACTTTAATATGCTATTACTGACATTACCTTCCTTTACCTTCCTTTACCTTGTTCGCTTATTTTAATGTCAAACTTCTCTGGGATTTATTCCCAGGACGTAGGTAGAGGAGTTGTGTTTTCAATTAGAGTATTGTTCTTAGTTTTTCTTCACAATTCACCAATAAAGTTATATTGTAATGCACAACAAGTATACTCTGAGACCCAAGGGTTCCGGTTCGATTCCCAGCCGGTGCGACTTTTTTTTTGTTTTCAGATGTGAAATTCTGATTTATTGAATCCGTAGCCGGCTAGGACTAATTCTCCACGATTCACTGTTGCGTTAAAAATTAACAGTGCTGCTCCTAAAGTGGCGTAAGAAGTTAGTAACACAGCCTACCCGGACATATAGAGGCTATTAATCATAGCATTCGGTACCAGAAACACAAAAAAGTATACTCTGAATTGTCCTGTGTTCTTGTGTGAATTCGCTGGCAACGAATTTATTGAAGACTCCCAAGTTTCGTCAGATTTTTGGAGATTTGCACGTCTGTAGGGCATCAAAAGATCTCTCAAAAGAACTCCGAGATTTGTGTTCAGATGTCCGAATCACATTTTTAATACACTTTGTTTTTAATAAAATTATTCCAGCATACATTTTTTGAATGAGCTCCCATGCTAATTTCTTTTTCATTGAAAAATATCATTTTATTTTTATTATTTTCTGAATAGATTTTCTGGAAGACTGAAGTGCATGTTATTTTCCTAGAATTGCGCGCTCTTCTTGAATATAAAACACCGGTATAAAAATAAAAGTATTCCTCCTGACGACGAAGCTCAGAAAGTGAAGTCGACTGCCTGATTTTGTTTTAATGGCAACGAGCTCATTTTAATGAATATTAAAATATGTTTCGGGAACCAATCTAATTTGCAGCAAATTGCTCAACTATCAGATGCAATAATCCAAAACGGCAAGAATGTTTTCCGGAGTATCTGGTTTCATTATTTTCTTGATGAATATGTAAACAGGAAGAAGGGGATAAGGCAATAACGAAACAAATAAGATTTTTTGCACTTCCGGGACTAAAGTGCCAACTTTATAACAGGGACTAAAATGTATCTTTCAGTCCCTAGGGAGATAAAGTTGCATTTCAAATCCCTAGGGACATAAAGTAAAAATCAAACATTACCGCAGCTACACTATTAATAACTAGGACAAAAACTAGGAAATATTCCATTATAAATCCTTACTGATTGAATTAACATTGTATGTAATATTAACATTATTACAATAATTGATGAAACTAAATGGGCGATTATTTGTATTTGATAAGTGAATATTAGAGGAAAGTGAAGAGATGTCATGTTCTTCACGTATCGGTTAATGTCAACATTAACTGAAATGACACTGAATTGAAAACATTTGTTGACACCGTTGCTATGACGTTACCTACCGAGTAATCCAAGTACCATGTTTATATAACTCATCAAAATAATTAGTTGTGTTATTATCGACATTTATAATACTGGAAAGTGCAAAAAATAGCGTATGTGCCGCAGGACTAAAGTGATATTTAATCCCTTAAGGGGCGTCCATAAATTACGTGAGGTGTTTTTTTAAATTTTCTGTCCCTCCCTCACCCCCCTGGTGAGATGTCGTAAGATTTTATTCAACCCCCTCCCCCATCACCTAATCTCACGTGAGATTTTTCAAAATGTGGGTTTCTTACGGGGTTTCTTACGTAAACGCGTCGGATTGTTTTATTGTAAAAAGAAAAAAAAATTGCTTCGTGCTTATGAATATTTACGACTAGTTTTTAAGACTAGTAATCAATATTGCTGAGAGTTTAATTATAAGTGTAATAAAAATTTATACTTAAATCGTAACTACTGTGATTAAAAAAAGAATATCTACTCTAATTTAGTCCATGGAGAATGATGCGTGGTCTCAAGACAGACTATTGGAACCAACGTGTCCATATGATTTTCAGTAAAATCGTCTGCTTCTTCAACTTTGTTCCGATCTAGCCTCTCTAAGCCGTTGGCGCTTGCGCACATTAACTCAATCAGCTCGTCTTGTGACAATCCGTGAGGGTCGCACTTTGCGGAACATACGTGCTTGCTTAGCTGGTGCAATGTGGGCTGCTCGCCTGTGATCTGCAGCTCTTGTGCTAGATGCAGAGTAAATACCGTATGTACTGCAGAATATTTTCTCTAAATCATCACGCACACTTGGGCAATAGAGATCATAAGGCGTGCTGATGAAGGCATTCGGCGGTTGAATCGGTAGGCAGTGGCGTATTAGAAATGGAGCAAATGACTTTCCGTCATGCTCTTCAAAGTCCGAAATTGTCAAATGTCCATCAACCTGAGTGATAGGGTATGGAGGTGGCAGAAAACGGTCGTGAAGAATCATATGCAGATCACTCCGGCGTGGGCTGCAGCACTTCTGGTCATCGTAATCGTATTAAGATTATGCTTAAGATTAAATCTTAAGCATGTACAATCTTGATTAAATGGACCATAATAGTATAATTTTTTTTTGTTTCAATCAGAAAATAAATTGCGTGATATTTGCCGAGACCCTCCCTCTCTCCAACGTAAGATTAGATGAGATTTGACTCGACCCCCTCCCCCCCCTTAAACATCTCACGTATTTTATGGACGCCCCCTTACGTGATTATTGGCAATAAACATCATGTACAGGATTAAAACATTCACTTTAGTCCCTTGCTATATAATATACTATTAAATCACTTGGCTCTGCTTTACTAGCTATTTGTCGAGTAGCTGCTGTTTCATTTACAGAATTCTCACCCATTTAGGTTCAATCAGGAATAGTAGTTTACCTAACAAGTGCGGAAAGTAGTACTTTCACGCACGCGACGGCAGTTGCACGAACGACGCGGAACGGAGTTCGGGCAAGCCGTCAAGGTTGTAAAAGACATTTTCCGTAAGAGTTAGGTACAATGTTTTTCCTACGAGTGTTTTTGTCCAGGTTATTTATAAAAAAAAAAGGTTTTTTAATAAACGAGATTTTATAATAATGCTGCAAAATGACACACAAGACAGAATAATCACGTAGATCATTTAGTTAGTCCTAAATATCATCATTTTCAAAAATACAAAAATCGTGCGGAAAAGTAATTTTTCAGTACTTTAGTGCGGAAAAGTAATTTTTCAGTACTCTAGTGCGGAAAAGTAACTTTTCTCGAGTTTTGATCGCTTGGCGATGTAGGCTTCTTTCGAAGATCACCTCTCCTTTCAAATGTTTCTATCATGATGTGAACTGTCTGGAATATGGAAATCCATAGTTATGACAGGAATATACCTGTGAGTACTAGTTTCTTTCCTAAATATACTATTCTAGCTTTACACATTGACTCCTCATGACCGATGCGTTCAGGGAATGGAAGTCCCTTATTTTATAATTCATATTTAAATTTCATTTGAGGAAATATTCAAGAAAGAAACAAAATCCCCAATATTCGATTTTTTCACATCAAATATTGCAAAAACATCATCCATATACCTCAGCCATATTTTAGGGAAATACTTTGACGTCTCTTTTTCACACATCACACATTACAAATATATTAAAAACTGTATCCTCAAATTTACAGTCAAGTGTCTATTACGGACTATGTTCATCGTACGACTAATGCGCATCGTGGGCGTGCATATTTTCACAGTTCTTGCTTGTCGAACTGTTCCTACATCGTGTTGCTTGCCTCTTGATGAGCCGACGGCATTTTGACATGAGCTATGAAAAAATCGGCAACGGAAACAAAATATGAACGAAACGATATCACACTGCTCGAAAAAACAACAAAGCTGCTGGCTAATTCATTTCATCAAACAAATATAGATCAAACGGTGAAATAATTTGCAAGGGCTTATCAATATTTCCACCGATAAATCCGCACGTCGTGTTTTTTATAAATGAATATCATTCCGTCTAATCCAGCAACGGACAGATGGCTGTCGAGAGAATAACGTTTGTAGCCCGATCGCTGTTGGATAGTAATAATAATAATATAATAATTATATTTATTGACTCAACAATTAATTACAAAATTCACAACATATTAATATTAGGGCGTAGGTAAAGTGAATAAACTCAAACATCTTACGAAGCAGAATAACATGCTTGTTTGTAAGCGATACTTGAGTCTAAATCTAAAATCTAATAAGTGTGCGATATACATAAATATAAAGTATCAGTTGGGATAGCATAAAAAAACACACAAGGTAATTAAAGACCAAGATACACACGGTAAACAGATAACATGTGAAGGGTATGTGAGGAAGATGCTGAAAGAGAATTGGTATTGATGGGCAGTTCTCGAAATTTAAGTCTGCTTAAGTTGGCTACATATGGGAAACTTTTTTATTATTGATTTTACGAAAAAAAGTTATTCTTAATAAAAAGTTCTGCATGGTCTAAAACCCAAGATGCAAGCATCATATATCAAATGTAGTAACTTTATATTTTACAATATCGAAAATTTGTTATTATTAAAAGTTGTTCGGAGTCAAAAACTATGTTTCAATATGCAATTACATCCTTCTAATTGGAAAAAATATTTTTTTACAAGTTTTTCTCAATTTATCCATACATTTATCATTTTTATTTATGACAAACATGTTAAACTTTCCGTTCGGTTTAGAAATGAATAAGAAAATTTTCATAAAACAAAATTTATTGAGAATCTAATGAACATTGAACAGTTGATCTTTTAATTAGTTAATGTATGTCTTATAACATTTTAGCGATGCATTTAAATTAATAGTAATAATACCATAATAATTAATTTCGTAGTAACTATTTAACGAACATCATTAGCTCCCTCTATTCATTAACGCCTCAACATATTCGCCTTCTCTCTCTATATAGGTCACGAAAGTTTTTCAATACCCTTCTAACCATAGCCGGAGTAATACTCTAAACGCATTCTGTAATGACTCTTTCCAAATGAGCAACATCTGTAAATGGCCTTTGAAGATACACCTTTTCCTTCAGGTAACCCTACAAGAAAAAATCGAATGGACTCGAATCGTGAGACCGAGGAGGCCAACAAATTTCAGAATACCAATGAATAACTCTTCCATTAAAACGATTTTCAATTTGCCTTATATTTAACCCACTGTGGTATGGGGCACCATCCTGTTGGAACCATATTTGTTGACGTTGAAGGAAAGGAACATTATCAAAGAAATCATCTGATTAATTCTCTAAAAACTGCACATAACAGTTCCCATTCAATGATTCATGAAAAAAAAAAGGTCCAATTATTTTATTTCAGTCAATTTCAAACCACACATTTGTTTTGAATGCATACTGGTCCCGATTTTTGATGGTGACATTTGGATTAGTATCACTCCACCAACGGCAGTTTTGGCTAGAGACTGTTCCATTTGAAGTAAATGTTGATTCATCCGAAAAAAGATTATGTCTTGCCACAGTGAATTGAGGGAGCTAATAATTTTTGACAAACCTCGTACAAGATTGATGAAATCTTGGGTTTCAGACCATGCAGAACTTTTTCGAAGCATAACTTTTTTTCGTAAAATCAATAATAAAAAAGGTTCCCATATGTAGCCAACTTAAGTAGACTCATTGTATATATGAAGGCTAATTTTCTATCATTTTGTTTACTGCGATTCGAGGTACTTCTGACATAGTATTTCAGTTTTTTCTTAAAATGTTTTATATTAATCTCAGTTCTGAGATTTTCTGGTATGCCCATGTAACACTATAATTTACCTTTTTGATGACCTTGGTATAGTAATCACGGCAGCTGAGTGCAGACTGAGGGATGCTTATTGCTGTAGTTGTTTTTGCTTAGCATCTAGGGTGCAATTCGTATAAATTGTTATCACATAATTTCCTTGTATATTTCCAAAATAATAACCTGCAAATTCCGTGTTGACATTTATATGCTGCTTCTCATTTACGGTCATGTCAGTTTAACAGCTGTTAAAAGACTTGCGACCACGAATGCAAAAGTATAACCGTGTCAAAGTCAGTTAGAAATCATTCAGTTCCAAGCGCAATCATCTGAACGTACTCCGAACAGACTTCATTCATGGAAAGAAATAATTCAGTAATAAATTTTGTTAAAATTGTTAAAATTGTTTTTTCCGTTAACCAGCTGTCGTCCCCTTACGAACGGCAGCCCTTAAAAGTCGAAACTTGTGCGAGCCAAGGATTAACGAGGTCTTACCTTTTAACGTGCGATTCCTAGCACTTTCTCAGGCCATCAGATAAAAATCTGAAGTCGCTGAGGAATAGATCTCAACAATTTGAGAAAATTCATCCTTTGGGAATTCTTCAAAACTTTTCACACGACTAAACTGATAATTGATAATTTTTCATCTTCACAAAGTGAAAAGTACATGTTGCCATTTACGAAATGGCAGTTGTGAGCAATTCTTTATAGATACCATTCCGTTTTTAGGTAATTTTTGATAATTGTTGGAATATATGGGAGCTGCAATTACATGAGAACCTCAGTTTGCAACTGTATCGTACTTCGAAGCTTCCTCTGGTAACTTCTGATGTCGTTTGTCAATTGTGATGATTTAAGTTCGAGTTTCATGGCCAACTTTGTTCGATTGAACAATTAACTGTATCTCCTTCATTTTTCAACTGATTTTCAATTTTGAAGAACAGTGTTATCACAAATTGTGTGCTTTTTCTGATGAGAAAAAAATTGTGCAGGGTGTCATTTGAAAAAAAAAAAGTTTTGGGTCACTTCCGGTTGATCCGGAAATGGTGAATTTTCAGTAGAGACTTCAAAATATGCTTATTCAAGCACTATAGCGACACACCAAATTTAAAATATGGATTTTCAAAACTATAGAAAAATTGAGGGGCGTACCTTACCTCGTGGCACCTGGTATAGTCCTCAATTAAGCAAAAATCCAAGAAATCATTTATTTTTAACTTTATGTTCCTCAATCAAACGAAAATCCAAGAAATCATTTGTTTCTGAATGTTCATAATTTAATAAGGCTTGTTAACACTTTTCAAATCAAGACAACATTTTATACTACCTATTTTTTTTAACATTTGTAGAAAAATAATTGTTTGAATCTCGTGCGCGAAATACTGTGGTGATCTCGACTAATCAGTTCTCGATCACCAAAGTAGGATTTCGCGCACTAGATATAAAAAGAACTATTTCGTTTCTTTGTTTCTCTGCAAATAAAGTAGTTGTTATTATTGTTGTTCTTCGAGGGCTCGATACGGTCCTGTTAATGACTCCCGCGGTTATCCGAACTGCATCCCCCTTTATCTTTATGCAGCGACATGGTATTTCGATTATCGGCCGCAGCGCGGAGCAAGCACTAAACATCCTCAAAACCATATTCGTAGACCGTTCCATTAAAGGCACATTCGACCAGGCCTTATGATTTGGGCGGTGCTAATTAAAACAATAACGTCGTTACAATTAACCGTCGTTTAATTGGGTCCGGTTACTGCTTTAACATTAACGTTCGATATTTTATCTCGAAGTTTCGAATGTGTATATGCACTCCAAATGATCAGCTGGTGTAATGGACCAGTGCCAAAACAATTTGCAATACCTGAATTCATGAAAAACTCTTATAATCCAGTAACTTTATACATCACAGCATGCGTCAAATTCGGTAGTTCTGATTTTTCGCAGACTTGTTTATGATGTTGGCCCAATGAATAATCCAAGTTTGTGACCTCGAGCGCAGAACGCAACTTTGTCAAAAATCGAAAAAACTGTTAAAAAATCGGGTTTTTTCAAATTTTGGCGATTATAACCCTAAAGGACTAGTTTTTGAAAAAACTTCCTGAGAATGTTTTTAAAAAAGACTAAATTTGCTGCTATATGTTACTGAAACTGTCTCAGTAGACCCAATAGTTTCCGAGATTGAGTTCCAAGTTTATAATTTTTTTGGAATTTCGCAATTCTGTCATTTTGAATGAATTTTGACCCTGATTATGCTATCGAAATCATGTACTTTTATGATTGGATGTAAAAAACGAAAATGAGAAGTGTGAACGATGATGTTTATTTAATCTAATCTACGAATAATAAAGTAAAAAAGATAAGTTCAACAATAATAAGTTTTATTTCTAAGAAAATTGAGTTATATACAAAATTGAAAAATTAAATTAATTTAGCCCTCTTGGAAGGTCCTGGTTGAGGTTCGTCCGTATCATCAACGATTATCTCTCGCGATGAGTGTAACTTGGCTCTTCGAAGACGCTCAGAGCTCTTTGTGTTTTTCTGGAAAAAAATAAGGGTAGGTTAAGCTAGAGTTGTTCGAGTGACTTCTTAAATATTGCAAAAAGTTCGAAAAAAATGATAAACTTTGAAAGACCTAATCTCGGAAACTATTGGGTCTACAGAGACAATTCTAAAATCATATTGTAGCAGATTTAGACTACTTTAAAAACGTCCATAAAAAGTTTGATTCAAAAACCAGTCCTTCAGGATTATATTCGCCAAAAATTAAAAACACAAAAACTATTTTTTCGCGGTTTTTAGATTTTTTTCGAAAGTTGCGTTTGGCGCTCGAGGTCACAAACTTATTATTAGGCCAACATCATAAAACATTCATAAACAATTTTGCAAAACATCAGAACTACCGGATTTGACGCATACTACCTCGTACTTTCAGGCAAATTACTGAATTATTAGCAGTATTAGACCGTCAGATAATGACAGATTTTGCTGACTCATTTTCTCTTTTCTGGGATTTTAATCACTTATAATTGCACAAGTGGTTTGTATTTTATCGGGTAAATTTGGGTTGTTTAATGAGAAACTGTTTCCTAGCAATTCGACGAGAATAACTGTCGACTCTTAAAAACACGACACTGAAGTTATTCGAGTCAAATTGCTAAAGGGAACAGTTAAGAATTTGAACAACACAAATTTACCCGATACAATACAAACCTTGAGTGTAATTCGGTAGGACAATTTAATGAATAAGAAATTCAGAAACATTTCAATGTCAAACTATTCATTTTGGCAACCAACACCGCGATAATTGATGAACAAATGAATAAGTGAAAAACCCACTAGTGTATTTGTCAGGGGTAATATAATAAGTGGTATGATTATTACCGATAATTTTTTGGAATATTAATGAATTGCAATCCCAAACCTTGCATTGGGATTGCCAATTAATTGATATTCCAAAAAATTATAGGTTTTTAATCATACCACGAATTATATTTAGGACGACAATATATCGATTTTAAATAAAGAAAAATCGTGTCACCTGGTAATTGATGCTTTACTTCTAGCCGTATTCAACGGAATACTCTTTTCCACGGCCTCATCTATAATACCAATAGACATTTGTCCCCAACGATCGCTCATATTGATAAATAAAGATAACTAGTCAAAGCACATAAACTTGACGTTTATAATTTAAATCATTATTTTCACTTGACAGATAGTAAAATAAAAACTAAGCAGGTTTATCACCTTGAAAATACAGCGACAAGCTATATTTTCACTGTAGTTCCAATTCTATTGGCTGAATTTCAAAATTTGAAATCCACTGAGTGGTTGTTAAGCAAGGAAATATATTGTCGCTGTGAAACAAACGATCAATATTTGTTTGTGATAATTTAGTATCGCCTACTCTATGAATAGGTTGATCACAACTTCGAAAGATATTTACCCAGTTTTTTGCATTTCGCATGAATTTTTCAAATCAAATATTTCCGTGTCAAAACATATTTTATGATACACTTGTAAAAACGGTGTTTAAAACACTTTCACACATGTATCATAAATAGATATCATGAAACATTGTCGATTATTTACTAGGAATATGTGTAGCTTTCATTGATGATTAAAATGAATTAATTTTGTCAATCTGTGTCATTAGCAGTGTTATTGATTGAACAACTATATTTAATTTTCAAGGAAAGCCCTATAAAATGAATATTATTGAATCAACTATAATCAACAATAATGAAAAATGTTTATAGTTTATCAGACAGTTCCCAAACAGTATAACTCCACTAACTAACTTGAGACAAACCTTTCAAAACACCATACCACAATGACACGCAACGACAACTTTTTTCCTGCATTCGCCGTTTTCACCAGTCTGACAGCAATGATATCTTTCTTCCGAAAAATGTTTATGGTACTTACGAGTAGACTGACAAATCTCGATATATTTCCGTAGCAATAGTCCTGCAGTAGTGATTGCACTTATTTTTGATACTTCGAAAACGGCGTCATTGAGCCACAGCAGTTCAGAATATTTCCTGCGATCCCGCGTTCGGGACTTTAGACATGTTCTTTTTCCCCATAACTATTCCATCCTCCATGGTACCTCTTTTTTTAATGTTGTCCGCAGGGAACTGTGTGTAAAAGTCATGTGACAGCCAGTCCATATCCTACAGAACTATTATAAGTCTATGAGATCGATCATTTCAGTTCAAACACGAAATGTCGATTGACAGTGACAGATAATTATATTAATTTTTCATTCTCATATTCGTTTTAATGCAGTATTCGAAAAAGTATTGTTTGCATCTCGAATGCGGAATACTTTTGCGTTCTCGAATGGTTATTTTGCTTCGCTGGAGTTCAGCAAAATAACTTCCGTTCTCGAACGCAAAAGTATAATTTCGCATTTTTTATACGAAAATATCTATATGAGGGTTGGATTGGTGGCTGAAATATGCTATGATAATATCGAAAAAAAAAAGATCAGTTGTAGATAATTAAAAATCTGAAACTTTTGTATCATTTATTTTTCGTGATCGCCAAGAATGCCCAATAAATGTATACAGTAACGCAATAGATGGTTCGATAAAACACTTATGTTCAAAGCATGTGCTCCACAACCAAAATTTTATACAAAATCGAGTCGTATACTCGAGAATCAACATGTGCTTGCAGCATTTCAGTCCCCAATACATTTTGAGTATTTCATAAACATCTAAATCATTATCGATGCTACCTATGCTATGGATAAGGCATTAACTCTAATCTGTTCCGTAGCAAATCCGATAGATATCGACAGCGCCATGTGGCTCTCGCCACAATCTCGTCGAAAATTGTTTACATGATGAAGACATATGGGATGTTCGGCACGTGGCTGATTTATATTGGCTCAATAACGAATCTGGAATGCGTGATGCAACGTGTCCGGTTTGTGGGAATTGTGTCGGTTCGATCAAAACATTGATGGAAAAAAGTGAGCGAAAGTATCCAGTCCACGCGAAGAGTGTAAAATGGCTGCATTTTTTCATCAACTTGTATTGAGTAAGAGTGAAAAGTACATCGTGACCTATGGGATATATTGTGTCTTTATTTGTTTGTGGATTTTAAGGACGTTTATAGATAATGATACACAAAGCTCAGAGTTTTTATGGGAGATAGTTTAAGAAACGATAGTTCACTTTGTCCACTTCTAACTGTCAATCTTTACCCACTGTGTGAATTTTTCGTCAATCGGTTAGGTCGGGAAGAATTCGGTGCCAATACCGTCAAACAATGGACTACTAGGAGAGGAAATACTTATGTGATGACACAGGCTATTTCATTCACACATGGCTACACCTATAAAATCAAATGGTTGAAGACATATGCTTTGCAATATGAGCAAATATTCATGTAAACACGATAATTTAGGTAAACACGGTAATCTAATCAAATTGTATTTCTACCAAGAAAGTTTTGGTGTAGTTTTGATTACTTCCATTCTCTATGTTTTTTAGGGTGCTGAATCCGAATCTGAGGTTTGCTAACAAATGTTCGTGACGGAACATTGAAAAAAATGCAAAAAAAAACAAAAAAATATATTTTTTCTGTGGTTTATTGCTTATAAGTTGAAAACTACAAATTTTTCATTGATAACCTTCCTTTTAGGAAAGAAAGAGCATAACATTTTCTACAAATTTTACTACACAAGTTTTTTTCTACGACGAACCATTAGGGTCCAAGGACTACTTGTCAATTGGCATATTTCAATAAACGAAACTCTAATTTATTATTGAAGTTAATCAGTGGAGTCCTCCAGTTCTCTGCGCATACCTTATCCAGATAATACAATAAAGGTATAGGTCACTTTTTCAAAAATTACGTACAAGTTATTTAATATGAGGTCCGAAATCGTACAAAAATCTTGAAAAAATATTTCAAATGATTATACACACATCGGAAAAGTCTAGGGATATTTGTACAAAGTCATACAATCCCCAAAAGAAAAGTTGGCATCGGTTAAACTGTACTTCTAACGCACTGATCAGTTCATTTGCCCTGTTTAAATACGTGTTTTTTTTCGGAAAATACGTAAAAAATATTATGAAAAAACTTGATAAACACGATAGATCGAAAAAGTAGATGCTAAGTACTCAGTAGTATCGATTTAATTCAGTCTAAAGTGTTCTTCAAACAGTAGTTGCATTGAAAATATTGCGTTATACTATGGAACGACAACATTTGACTTTAGACGAGATGAATCGAGCGGTAGGCCTTCTTCAAGCTGGCCTGAGACAAATCGAAGTAGCTGAGCGGATGGGTGTTTCCCAAAGTGTCATAAGTCGTTTGTGGAGGCGTTTTAGGGAAACTGGAAGTCCGGCTGAACATCACCCAGGACGTGGACGCTGTACAACGGCACGCCAGGGCACATTTTTATTGCTAAGTGCTAGAAGACACCCTACAATATCAGCACCTGATTTGGTTATGGAATTGCAGCGAGCGCATAACATAATCATTGGCCGAGATACTGTGAGAAATCGCCTCCACGAAGCCAATCTTCATAGTCGACGACCAATTAGATGTCTACCTCTCTCTAGAGGCAATCGCGCAGCCAGAGTAGACTGGTGTCAAGAATATCAAAATAGGGGTGCAGATGATTGGCCAACAGTTTTGTTCACCGATGAATCCAGATTTGGATTTTATCCAGATTCTCGTCGGACACGAGTGTGGAGGCGATCCGGAAATGTGGAATGTTTAAGACATGTTCAGGAAGTTCACACATACAGAGGCGGTACAATAATGGTATGGGGCGGAATAATTATAGGTGGCAGAACCGACCTCGTTTTTCCAAATGTTTTCCTGTCAGGTCAGCAGTATGTGGATAGTATTCTTCAACCCGTTGTGCGCCTATTTGCTGGTGCTGTTGGTGAAAACTTTCGCTTAATGCATGATAATGCTCGCCCCCATACTGCTGAGATTGTGACGAACTGGTTACACAACGAAAGAATTGATGTATTGCCATGGCCAGCACAATCCCCAGACCTTAATCCGATTGAGCATTTATGGGACATGCTTCAACGTAGAATTACTCAACTTATGGGCAATATTCACAATGCTTTTCGTTTCCGGGAGCTTCTAAGAACAGAATGGGCAAGTTTGCCTTAACCGGACATTGACCACGTCATTTTGTTTATGAACAATAGGTGTAGAGCTGTGCTAAACCAACGTGGGGGTCATACTCTTTATTAGTTATTTTTCTGCTTACTTACTCACTTTTTCGTACATCAAGAAAAATTATGAATTTATACTTTATTTATTTTTTATGAAATATTGTGTTTGTTTCATGCAAAACATTAATTTTGTGGCATATTAAACATTTACGAACTACTCCATACTTTTAGTTTTCCCTAAATCAACTGAAAAAAATTAAAAACGCCTATTCATAAGAATATCCCTAGACTTTTCCGATATGTGTATTATTATATATCATATATTATACGATCTAGTTACCCCACTGCGTACTTCAGTCAAATATAGAAACTGGAAAAGATACTCGGCGATACTCAGGGAGAGGCTTGAGAGGGCAGTAGACGAAGTGGAAAGCTGTCTTTGGAAAAAAAGGCTCAAAATAACAAAACGGTCTGGTGGAATGAGCATCTAGAAACCCTCGGAGGAAGGATGCGGAAGCTTATTAATAGAGTGAAGATTAACCAATATTGAACCACATACAAGGCTAAACTCACACAGTACAACAAAGAAATTAGTAAGGCCAGAAGACAATCTCGTGCTTAAGAATAAATAAGGTTTTAGCCAAAGAAGTAGATTTCTTGAAAAATAACAGCATACTTTCCATCCAAACAGATAAACAACTTTGGAATGGAGGCTTGCTACGGAAATATCGAGACCAAATAATATCAGGTGGGCTATCAGTAAAGAGATAGCCATGACAACATTTATAGACATTAAGGGTGCCTTCAACAATGCATCCACCAATGCTCTAGTAGAAAACGGGTTTCTCTCGTACTGTGCCAGTGGATAAACGCTAATTTTAAAAACAGGGTCATTACATTAGCAATCGGCGGAATAACACTAAAACCTAGAGCAAACAGGGGATGTGTGCAGGGGTACCATCGCCTCTACTTTGGGCTATCTTCTAGAGGCTTTCATTGCCTAGGATATGCTGACGACCTCACACCTATTGAAAAGGTAAATTGCAAAGACAGTCTCGGAGTTTACATAGTCAGCCCTGGATATAATCGACAGGTGGTGTACAGCTGACAGTGAACCATCAATGATGACCCATGATTACATATAGTTCGGTGGTATGGTAGCCAAAGACCAAGCAGGAAGGAATGGTTCGACAGCTCGGAAGACTGCAAATACCAGCATGTCTAAGTGCCACCGGGGACATGAGAACCACCCCAACAGTCGCCTTAGAGGTCTTGCTCAACCTGCCTCCCCTACACATATACATACAAGACGAAGCCAGAACAGGACAAGCACCCATAAGCAATATGCACGTGAGAGACTACAAGAACCTATACGAATAGTTGAAAAACAACCCAGTTACAAAAATGCCATCAGATGACATACTTCCCAGATATAGCTCTGACAAAACTTCCAAGACAAGTATAACGGAGCGAGATGCGTGGAAGAAAGGACATCCCAAATAATGATGAAGTTTCAGGAGCCGAATATACGGAACCAAGCGGAAGATGAAAATCTAATTGAGTTTGGGCAAACAAGCGACGATATTCCAAACGGAAATCGTCGCAATACATCATTGTGCACAAGAGCTAATGAGGTGTTCAGAAAGAAACATTGTCATATACTCAGATAGCCAAGCTGCAATACAAGAAGTCAACTCAATGCAAGTTACGTCAATACTTGTTTGGGGCTGCATAGAAACTCTAAAAGAGCTCGCCAGTCAGAACAGACTGACCCTAGCCTGGGTACCAGCACACACAGATTATAGAGGCAATGATGAGGCCGATACACTAGCCCGAGAAGGAGCATGTAATGCCCTGAATGGCCCACAACCGTTTTACGTTGTTTGAGACTCTCAAACACTCATTTCTTATCGCACTGTCACTAGCAGTCATCGACATAACCTCAGATGAGTCCTTTGATTGAAACTGCTCCAATGACGAACAAGAGTACTTTTAGTTTTATTACAATATAATTCCTTGAGAAATTCACTAAAAATTTCATTAAATAGTCAATAAGAGTTTTGGAGTGAAAAAGTGGGTGTTTGCTGATTCAGCAGAAATACGCCAATTTTTATTTGGCGTTTGAGCCTGAACTGGTTATTGGAAAAAATACCTGAATAGTGGAATTTGTAGTAAATTTCGTATCCTTCCATTCTGAATGGAAAAGTTTTTCACGAAAAACTGATAACTTTCGAGTTATAAGCGAAAAACTAAAAAAAAAATTGATTTTTTACCATTTTTTGCAATGATCCGTCAAAAAATTTTGTTAGCAAACTTCCGATCGGATTCAGCACTCTAAAAAACGTGGTACATGGAAGAAATCAGAACTACCCCAAAACTTTCCAGCCAGGACCCCGGCGAATACAAATTTACTGAATATATTTTGTTAAACAAAGAAAAGTGTCAAGTTTGACATTACTCAAAATTGAAATGTCTCGTTTTCGGCTATCTTATACTACAGAAATTAGTGAACATATGAGAAAATCAATCCCAGAAAACACCAAAATGGAGTGAATAGTGCCTGGAGATAATGCAGGTATGCCTTATTTTAAGCGTATATAACTCCCTCGAGCTGAAGTTCTCTGGAGTTATTCAGATTATTAATATTCATATGGTCCCATTAAATTGTCAAAATACAAAGTACTCTCGATAAAATTATAAAGAAAATAATAGTCGGCTATTTGTCATGGTCTTGTGATATTACGTACGAAAATTAATATTGATGCAGATTTGGTTTTGTGGAGGAATTCATTTTCTTGTCAAGGTCTCAAAATCTTAACAGTTTTTAATCATTCTATTCCATTACGAGTTTCATTGGTTTTGATGCCAATTCGGCAAAGTTATGACGCCATAAAATGTAGACCATCACAGTAGATATTTTCGGGATGATAATTAAAAAAATCAGGTGATCATATTGTCGAACAAAATTTTTGAACGTCCCAGCTTGCGGGGTCCGAAACAATAACATACTTCCCAACTTGACATGAAGAACAGATATAGGAAGTATCAATGTTTGGGTATTATTTTTTTTTAGTCACTCGTCTCGATGACTATCAGGTCTTTTCAATTTGCACTAGAAATTTGATCTTTGTCATAAAAATAAACGAAACCCTTGTTCAAATAAGTGAAAACATAACGTGAACGTAAATTAAATTTCAGTATTTTGTGGCAATAAAACGCAAACGAAGACGTCAATATTTCATCAGTTGAATTCGCACACAGGCGCCAGTGATTGCAATTTTGGTGGCGGGCGTACGTCGCGACGCCATATAGGGAAGAAGGCAATCAGGACTCTAACCACGAACGTGACACCGACAAACTTTGTTTGTCCATAAACACTATAACCTGAAAATCATCTCCTTGCTAATGAAGTGAGTTGTTTACGAGTGAAGCAAAGATGAGGCTAGAGCTGGAGGAAGCATTACAATTTGTAATGATGCTAACAATACTTTTATTAATATCGTTCATCAATATTCTCCATGATTCGATGAAATATGTATTATTATAATTGATAACGCTTTACAAAACGGAAATTCCTGCCAAATCTACTTGTGTAAATATTTATTTGCAAAACGCAACTACACTGACACGCAAAAAAAAACGCCCATAAGGTAATGGTAATATTTGAGGTCTCATAGTTTTTTTTACTTTTATTTTCAAAAAATTTTCAGCAATCTGTAGATAAAGTTATCAATTTTAACTTGAAAGTTCAGTCTTTTTTTAAATGCTGGCTCATTAGTCACTATACAGTGTTAATTAAAAGTTTGTTCTTAAACCCTAATTTTAAAATATCATGTGGAATAATTTCGTGGTCAAATTCTTCCATTGCGAAATACTTGTACAGGGGAGAATAAAAAATACGAATTTTAATCAAGTCTAAACCAGCCTGGCTGGAAAATTTAGGGTAAATTATAAATAAATTAAGAAAAATCAAGACGACTCAGCAAGTTCCAGAAGGGGAATAGGAGTAGGTAAATGTACGTTTTTCGAAAACCAAACTCAAATGTTAAACTTTTTCCTTAAAATCTCTCAGTTAGCGAAGTGTCTCTTTCCACCAAACAGACAAAAGCGGAACAAAACAGAAACTCTCATCGATCTTAACAAAACCGCAACTTTTCAGAAACATTTTAGAACATTCTGAAAACAAGAGACTGTTTCCGTTGTGTTTTCGAAATCCCGGTCATGGGCGGTAACTTCAAAGGGTTTTCGTGCGACCACAAACACAATTTTATCCTGTGGAATAATGTCGTGGTTGAATTCTTCAAAAATACCAATTTTTATTGAGAACCATACCTTTCCAACATTTTGTTTTTTGTTTATGCCTTCAAGTGCACTAGTTCATTTCGAACTCTGAACAACAGTTTTAGCTCGGGAGGCTGCGACAGAAAATTTGCACATTTTTCTACAAAGCTAGTTTTTTGTCAGTTTGCTGTTTGGCTGTAACAAGTAACCAAAATGAGACTCTACTACATCAATAATGGTGCGTTCATATACAGTGAGTTTAAATAGTTTTCACTATTCGGAAAACTTTTTTATTATTGATTTTTCGGAGAATTTTATTATATAAAATTGGTGCATTGCAAAATACTTGTACAGGGGAGAACAAAAAATACGAATTTGATCAAGCTTAAACTAACCTGGCTATGATTCCAAATTTTAATATTGTTTTCAAAATTCTTTCAATATTCTACAGGGTCTTTGAATATTTTTGGTAGTGTCAAAGATAAGAATAGTTTACAATTGATCAAAATTCCTATTCCTTGTTCTTCCCTATACACCGTTTGAAAATTTAGAATTTTTATACCTCAAAAACAAGTATTTTGCAATGCACCAATTTTTATGAAAAATAAAATTTTCTGCGTTGTTGCGTGAGTGTATTATAATCCAGTTTACTTTAAATACTTTTCTCCATGATCATCGCAACATTGGCCAATTCTGAAATCAAATATGGTAACAAATTACAAACACTATCTCTCTTGAGATTGAAGGAATATGCAACTGTGGTTATAGAAACGTCAGTCAAAAATTATTTCTGACAATTACAGAATTGAAAGTTTCAATGCAAATCGATAGTAATAATCAATAAAATTATTTAAGTTGCGCTTTTCATTTTCCAACACTAGGTGCAGTACCTTGATAAATCATTTTTTGCTTTTTGCATGAACGTTGAAAAAATGTTGTATGCAACTCGTGCAAAAATTGTTGCAAAAGTGCAATAAACACCTACTTTTTGCACTTGTTGCATAAATAACTATTGAATTAAAACACTACAAAACACTAACGAAATTTGTATGCGGCCACTAAGATATCATCGTACACAATAATGCTCTCCTCTATTTTTTCAGTGTACCTATATAAGCGTTTAATCAAATCGTTGAAATTCACTATCAAAGTTTCGGGTACCAATACACAATATGCTTTCGTTGAATTCCATCCCTCGTCCATTTAAATTTCATGTTATAATCGGACGAAAAGCACGAAACATCTCTAATTAGAATGTTTAAAAAATCGAGAGATCCCTTCGGCGAATTGTCTCCTCGTGGTTTTAAATCTTTTCAAGAGTCGTTCTGGCAACTTCATTAAAATATTCTTTTTTATTGAAACGAATTCTGTTCCGAGGAAAATTTATTTCTGGAAAAGTCACTTCTTTGAACAGACTGCTGAATTGCATGAGAAAAGTTATTTTGATCTGTTAATTTGTTTGCTTCGAAAATATTCCGGTTTCTGTTGGCAAACTAGCAACACTAATATCTAAGCCTTAGGTTTTTATTCTCGATGAGATTTGAAGGTGCAACCTGCAGTTTGAGGAAAATAAGAAACTGCCTAATTTAGCGGGTGCGTCGATAGGTTTTTTTTTGGGGAGGGGGAACTCAGTTGTGGAATTTGGAGAAATACATTGGAGATCGGGTAGTAGAACAGCGTACTCTACATAGAAAAATATTGTCCAGGGGAGTTACTGACCCTCAGTTTCCTTAATCGAAAAAACTCTGCTTGCTCTCTCTTGTGGAATATCCCATTTACAAGATTTGATAAGTCAATGATGCATTGAATTTGGTACCTATTACTTATATGAACAATTTCACAGATATAACAAATGGCTATTTTCGGATACATCGAACAAAGTTGGTGCTATAGTAGAGGAAGTCATAAAATAGGCGACTTAATAGTCACGTTAAACCATTGTTTTGTTGAAAAAAAATCCTTATGATAAAAACTGTAGCATAGTATTGAAATCCAGTATGTGAAGACGTCTATGTCGACCAACTGTTAAATTTGTTTAAAACCAATATTTTTTCCTGAAAACTCTCCAAGGGCAGATGCCAATCAAATAAATCATTCAGGATTTCTTTTCAAATTTCATTCAGATTGGAGACAATTGGCCTGCATGATACACACATTTTTACTTTAGTCCAAGAGCACGAGAATACTTTGGAATAAATCCTGACTGCTAGAGCCCATACCGTCGTAGATGAGGCTCAATAAATAAATGAGTCGTTTCCTACGTTTTCTGAGATAACCCATTGGCACCAAATATCCTCTCTGAACCAGTCTTACGTTGAGAGCATATCAGTCAATAATTTACAAAATGCTTAAAATTGTACTTTTAGTACAATCAGTCAATCAACAAGTAGTTCAATTCATACTTCTGGCACTCTTGCGTAACATGTTGCTCCCAGATCTCCCTTGCTCGCAAAAGCTCTCAGACGAGCCTCTGAAGGATTTTTCTCCGGTAACAGGGGGATTCGTGAAAAAATGCAAACAAACAAATTTCACGGCCAAAGGAATTTCGGTCACTTCCTGTATTGAAGTAATTCACTTGTCAGAACGTCAAACAAACATCGTACAAAAGGCCAATTCAGGCTAATAGACCAGTGAGTAATTTGTTCTTTTAAGGGTCTGAGTAACCTTATTATATGTGATCCTTTTTCCAACGTCGTTTTTCTTTTGTGCTGAAAACAAAAGAGACACGAGCCGGGAGAACAAAGGTTATTTGATATGTGTTATTCTCAGATTGAAATGTCCGTCAAATCCTGATATACTGTTATAACACTCTCTGTAAAGAATGTTCAGGTCTTATTACAGTTTCGAAGTAGCAGAGTATAGTGAGAAGGAACTAATGGTAGCGTCGAAGAGAAAACAGGAGGTAAATATTCAAACAAAAGCTTTGCTGCATATTGATGCAGAGCATCAATATTTTCAATTGTACTGGGTACGCATTCAAAATCATTCAGCGGCCACACTGCCCGAGCGTCCGCACTGTCCGAGCGTCTGCATTGTCCGAGCGTCCGCACTGTCCGAGCGTCCGCACTGTCCGAGCGTCCGCACTGTCCGAGCGTCCACACTGTCCGAGCGTTCTCTCGTTCGGTGCTCATTCAATGCTCATGCGGAACGAATGCTCTAGTGAATACGCGGGAAGACGTATCAAAACTGATTCGAGGTATAAATAATGATTCTTGAAAAAGGTTCAGGTTCGTCAGCTTTGGTAGGAGTGAACATTTCTGAACAACAGGTGAACATTTTCAAAAACAAAAATAACTGCAGAATGAAAAAACTAAGTGAAATTCGAAAATTTGGATAGAAAATAGAACTTTTGTATTTGTTGAAAAGCGTTGCCCATGGATGAACCCACATGGACAGCCAGAATCAGTGTTCTCCTCCCTAATCAAACTGTTCTGGCAAGACTTCTAATGAAAAGTTTTGTAATAAATCATTTTCGCAAATCCCAACACATCACAACTACGAAAGACTGTCGAAAGTTGACGTGAATGATGCAGGTGTCGAACGAACTTTCTGTTTACTCGAACGCAATGTTCTGTTGAGCACAAATTACTTTTGATCCATGGCTGTCTGTGCCTTTTGGACGATTGATTAAAGAAAACACGTCGAAATAAATTTATTCACTACGCCCCTGATACCATAATGGGCATAAGGATAACATTAACAATATCTAGTAAGATTTGAAGCCAATTTGTGTGTTTTTTTTAAACTTTGGTCCAGTATTGTTCATTATCAATGACTAATGTAGTTTCAGTGCCCCCAACAAATTGTGGTTTATTTGAACTAAAAGCTCAGAGTTGTTTTTCGAGATCGTTTAATAACGATAGTCGATGCCGACCGATGTTTTTGCCTTTTTACTCGCGTAGGCACTCACAACTACTTCCCTGGCTAATAGCACGACGTGTATAACTGACTGAATCTCTCGACCCATAAAATCAGAGTGCTTCTTGCTCTGCTCGCGAAGGACTAGCAAGGGTGCGGTTTCTACAACTTGGAGATGAAAAACCAAGAGCGGAAAGCTATCTCGAGAGGCCATTATCAAATCTGCTCAGTCTGATGAAATGGACGAAGCTAGATGATGTGCTATAAGCAGTCGGAGCCTCCACAATAGATCTGGAAAGGTCGCAGTGGATTAGGCCAAGGGGCTTGTAACATCTAACATCTGCTCTGCTCGCGAGGTCGAGCGGCTAACACCGGTTTCATCAGCGTCAGACCAGAGTTACCAAATAGATGGAATGATGGGATGAGTTGGACGGGAACAGATGGCATCAAAGCCGTATATATCCTGCACCTCTATTTGCTTACAGTAAGCACTTGCAGTTGTGTTCTCTGCAATGGGGTACATTCCACAAGTATCTATAAGATATAATTCAATACCCGTCGTCGTCTTGATCTGCTTGTGAGGTGAACCCGTTTCATCAACGTGAGACCATAGTGACCAAATAGATGTAATATTTTGTGTAGATTCGGACGGGGAATAGGTGGCCTCAAAGCTGTCTGTATTGACCTACCCCGTACTGATGACAAGGGAAAAACCTCGAAACTAGTCTACAGGTGATCCCCATATCCAAATCGAAATAAAATTCTGCTATTTGGATAAAGGGAGCACTTGCAATTGTTTCCTCTGCAATGAGGTACATTACACGGGTATCTGTTAGCTATAATTTAATACTCGTCCTGGTATTAGGCAGGAGATTACTTGTTTCTGACATGTATATGCCACTTTAATAGGCATACGTTGTAGTTGCGATGGAAGTGAAAGGTGTAAAACGTCGGTCGGCTACGACTAACGCTTTAAAATTGTTTTTTATTTGCCGAGGACACCATCCTCCTAATATTCACAAATTATTCACTTTATCACATTAAAGTCTACCTCAAGTAAGGAACATTATTATAAAATTTTAGTTCGAAAATATGAATAGGAAATTCATAAAATCTATTGTGGAATCAATGTCCAGCGTGGCTTGTGCCGGGGAAGTAGTTGTTTTCTGTTAGATATTACAAATAAATCACATTTTCAATTTTTCAATTTTCATGGAGAATGTTCCCTTTTCATTATTATAAAAATTCAGCCAATAAACCAAACTGAACGATACTGAAGTATCTTCAAACACCAGTGTAATTTTAGGAAATTGTGTTAGATTGTAGATTGTAGATTGTAAGGGGGTCATACAGGCTGTGCAGCCTCACAAGCACTTCGACCTATAAGTTCTTTTGTGCATGACCCTTGATCTATTCAAGGCCCGGGATTCCGAGACTTCTTGTGAAGATTATCAGATTCCTGGGAGCTAAGTTCCTGATGTCGGAGGGCGTTAAGAAGGCCCCTTCCAGAAACTTGAGCCTCTTGCAGAAAAGCGCTGGGCATTAGCAAAGCAAATGTCCCGTTACCATCTTCAAGTCTTTCTTGTCCATGACGAGAAGCTGTATAGCTTTCTTTAGCGATAGGCATACTTGTTTTTTCGCTTGTCCTGGCACTTCATTCTAGTCCATGGCATTCCAGTGAGATTTCATTTCATCGGTCGGAACTCTTCTTTTAAGTGGGCTTTGGAGAGTCCACAGTAGGGTTCTGGGCCGGAAAATTGTGTAGTTCCCTTCTTTGGCAAGGCAATCTGCTTCTTCGTTGCCTTTAATTCTTATGTGACCTGGCACCCACATCAGGGTGACCTGATTGTTTGCTGCCAGTTGTCTCAGGGATTATTTACAGTCCCAAGTCAGCTTAGACTCATAGGTGTATGACCCCAGAGCTTTTAGTGCTGCTTGGCTACCTGACAGTATATAAGTAGATTTCTGCCCTTCTTCGGATATTGTGTTGAGTTTCTATAGCTATAACTTATTTTGTTAATGACGGTTGCTTCAGTTGGTCCGACCACATAGAACAATTACTGTAGGTTGAATGATACTAAAAATGGCATATCATTTACTATTTCACCCACTCACTCTCTATTGAGATATCTAAAAAAACTATTACAATCATTGTATGTAGGATATAGGAAACAATTCCTACTTTATATATTGATGAAAATATTAAATGTTTCCACAATACTCCAACAATAATGCGATATAGGAATCACATTTCCAAGAACAGTTTCTCTCTTAACGTTCTTTAACCATTCTTTATTCCGAGAAGATAAAACTGAGAGAAATGTCGTCATATTCTTGAAGAAGATTTGATCTTTCCACAACGTTTTATGCATGGCGGTGCCCTGGCACATTTTAGCATTCAAGCGCGAGAATTTTTAGATCGGACTTTCGGTAACCGTTGGATAGGTCGAAGAGCGCAAAGTCCCCTAGGTCACCAGACCTTAAGAATTTGGATTTTTTCGTGTGGAAACATCTGAAATCCTCAATTCACCCACACAATATTAAGACGAATCAAGAAATCGAATAACTAACTTCTGTGGAACGATTCAAGATACTCCAGGAAATTTCAAATGGCGAATCAATGAGAAGTTTGGATGCGTGCATAAGGGACATTTCGAATATGTTTTCACGTAAAATGATTTTTTTTTAGAACACTTGATACATAAGGGGTGGCCGGTAGATTCGCGGTCTAAGGCAGAGGCCGATCGATTCAGCATAGCGATGGCCGGTTCGAGCCCGGTGCACAACAGTTTTTTTCTGGAGTACTATTATCGGATTCGATAGGCGATCACTTGACTTGTTGAAAATCAAATGTATTGTGAGTTGCCTGAATGCCAATCCCGTCTAGTGTAAGCTTGGAGTGCATACCGACCACTCAAATTGATGCTGTAAGTTTTTCGGGATTTCTACTACTGAAAAGTGAATGCGCCACCAAATATCAGTAAATTGCCCCGGAGCGCCATGGCAAATAATAATACTACTCGTTCTTTACTTGCAAAGGCTATGCATTTGAGTGTTTATGAGGAAGTATTATTATTTTTATTATCATAATTATTATATATGTACGACAAAGTTGTGACAAAGTTTAATTTTTCATTCGAAAAAATCCTTCTCCTGTTCCCAACTATTGAATGAATAAAATGTACCCAACAGTTAGGCCAACTACACATTTATGTTTATATTTTTTTTTCATCTGCACAAAATATCTGAACCATACAAACCCATTTTACCGAGTATATCACCTTCCTTACACATCACCTGCACTTTCAACTATGTTTACAAAGAAGACAAATCTTTATTCAGTCACGGGCACTGAAGCTTTCTCGTAAATCCCTTCCTTTCACATATATTCGCTATTCTTAGCCGAAATACTAGCGTCCGTTAAATTCAAAAGATTTTTTGACGCCCGCACGTTCTCTCCGAAAGTAGAAAAATATGTATTCCATTGAAGACGATTTGAATATACGCTCCTGTAGGATGGCGACCACTGCATTGTCCGATCCCGAGTGTCTCCTTTGAGAAAAGGTCTAATCCCGGACATACTTATTCCACGGGAGCTCCTTGCATATCTCAGTATGCGCTGGATTTCTGTGAGACACATGCAAAAACTCATAAGAATGCTTCAGAGGAATTGGAATATACAGATTTACTCGGAGCGAGTTGTTATAAATGCCTCTGTTGAGTGAGGGATCAGAACTTCCATGGATACATAACAAAGGATATTAGAAGGGGCTTTTCGAAAGGTCAGACAAATAGTTAAATCTCTATAAAGTAACCTGAACACACACTAGAACCCTACGATGACGGTAGTAATGTAATATGGTGGTTTTTCTTGTATACAACGGAAATGGTGAATGCTGAAACAAAACTCTGCCAAATTTTTATACCAATTTTTGTTCCGATACAGACAGTGTGCTCCACACCTGCCACCTTTTATTTTTTTTGGGATAACTCATGAAATGAGCACCTATCGAGTCGAAATGGTATTCAGTGTTGACACTTATGATACAATGGATTGACTCACTTGAATGGTCAAATAGATTCAACAATAATAATGATGAAACCAATGATTTCGATAAAATCTCAATAGTCTTCCTAGAAGAAATACCAATTGGGAAAGGCAAATCCATCCAGGGAGGTCACCTTGAACCAAAGAACGTACCGGATGATGGTAAATCTCCGCCTAAGTGAAGTGATACAAACCTCTCCCTGAGAAGGCAAAAAGGCAATCAAGGATCTGGCTGACACAACAATCAGACTCTTTCAGGTGAACCTGCATCATTCTAAAGCCGCTACATACCTGTATCGATATAACCCTCATCCAGGAACTCTGGACCTCAAACACAGGCCGATTACCAGCCATCTGGAAATGTGATTGCGGTCAGCTCATGGGAAAAACCTAGAGCATGCATCCTAGCCAAAAATATCAACTATTTTATTCTTTCAGATATATGGCAAATATCCATATGAAATTTCCAGAGAGGGAGAGTATGACGGAAATTATCGTCTGCTCAGGAAATGTAGGTGTGGAACCATCTCTTCTAGCTACCGTGAGAGAACTAATTGACTACAGCAGGAGAAACAACGCCCATCCCGTGATGCAAATGCCCAATGAAGTGTGGGGCAGTAAAAATATCAACAAGTGAGGTGAGTCATTTCCTAATAACCTAATAGGCCTTGCAACTTAGGTTATGAGCCAATCTATGTTCCTAGTAACAGGAGAAAGGTATAATATATAACAATTAGAGATCAGAATTTCTGTGAAACAAGATGCCCAACTGGAAGTCATTTTCTGAAAGATAGATTTTAGATCAGATACACTGAAATAGGCCCCAGGCAGAAACAGAGACATACGGAACATGATCATGGAAGGATATTAATTCTCCTTTAATAACCACCTCCAAATAAAACGCCTACAAACTGTACTTATCCCAGCTTATCACGAAAGAGGAAGAAATGAGACAACCGAAATTCTTCCTGGTGGAACAAAAATTTGGATAAATCATGAAAAGTCGTTTGACGATTATGTAATTGAGCCATTCACTTGAATGGAAAAACTATTTGTCCGCTCTAACCACATTAGAATGAAGATATCCGGAAAACAGAACAAGAATCATGCAACCCGTATCCATAAGATTATATCCAGAGAGCCGATGCCTCAGGAACTAGCATCGCTTGAAAGTCTAGATGGCTCCTTCATAACCTCAAAGGAAAAAAAAGAGCTTTCACCTGACAACCACATAGGCAGCCTGAGAACCTAGAAAATCGACCTCCAGTCGTACTTATAACCAGCAAAAATTACCTCACAGATGTGATTCGATGGTTTCTAACAAAACAATCACAACTTAGGCGTTAAGATGAACGGTAGAATCAACTCATATAAATTGCCGAGATAGGATGGTGTATATCTCCCTGTAACGAATCAGACAGAAACTGCTGATACCTATTCTCACAAGACTCTTTGGAGCTGGTCTTGAATGGAAATATACACAATTTCACTGACATATTTTCTGTTGAAAAGCTTAGAAAAAATACTGGATGGGCACATCACTCCTTAAATGAGATAATCTAAAGGAATTGAATCAATACTAAGTGATAGAACATGAACCACTTCTTTAGGGAGAGCGTGTCAGCTCCAATCCAACCTTTCTTACCTGTTGATGACATCCTAGACATAGTCTCGTTCTGGGAGGTCGATCTGCAAGCATATGCTGCCGATCTGATCCTAGTAATGAATAACAAATTCGGAGAGGTGATATACTGCGTCCTTCAGGAAATATTCTATTAAAATGGTGTGGGAGGGAGTAAATGTGCAGTAACCTTTACAAAATAGTCATTGTACCATCCACCAGGACAAGAAAGTTGGTTCGTTTGATTTGCTTTCATCAATGGTGTGACAATTTTTTTTTCGGATAAAGTGGAGTGGGAGTAGCTGAACTGCAACCCGCATCTGGAAACAACTATACAAAATGCTAGCCCATAATTATTGACATGTTGTAGAATATGTGGCAGAACATGGAGGTATGTCACCAAAACTCGACCAATAATCACGACTCAACTTAACCGACTATAGAGATAATCGTGCCTGGCGATAACAGTAGTCATTCACCACACGCCAACGGCAGCAATATAGGAGCCCTTATGGGATTACTTCCTTTTCATATAATTTTGACGATAGAGGCAAGATGCGCAACATACTTACTCTATCAAGCGGCCATCAGTTCACCACAGGCATGTCTCATTAGGAGCACCAGTACGTAATAGCTCACAACATTCTGGGAAAGCCATCATGCCGAAAACAGTCAATTAGTTATCATGCGTTCTACATTGGGAACTTTTTTGAAAGAGAAGACTGACTTCGGAATGAATGTGAACTATGCAGTGCACATAAAGTGTGAACCTGATAGTGAAGCGCTCATTTGCATGGGCAACCCAGCTATTCCAGACAAAGATTGTGCTATTGAAATGTCTTGTAAATCACACACGAAAAACAATGATTTAATTTTCAGGTAGGCCCTGAATGCGTCTGAATGCGAGTGCTGTGATTCTAGAGCAATAAGGAACTGCAGAGACAGCCTTATCAGACTAGCTCAACAAAACAGAGTTACCCTGTAGTTTAGATACCAAGTCACGCTGGACAGGAATGAAACGAAGTAGCGGACGTCTTGGTGAAAGAGGCGCCGAAACAACGTTCACTGGGAGTTCAGCGGCCTGAACCATATTTTCCATTGTTGCAAATTGTTCCACAATAGAACTTGGTTTGCGGTGGAGGGCTTGATGTAGGCTCATATATCTCTACGGATATCAGTAAAATTTTATCGTGCATCACATCATCACCTATTGAGTTATCCAGTTTTGGTATTTCTAATGATATTAAGCTGGTATACTCAAATCTTTCCTGGCTGACCGTAATCTCTATTATGATATATATGGACATAGATCTACTATGAGCATTTCACCTCAAAGGACTCAATCACAATTCGAAAGTATCGTTGCTTGAAAAATGTAATTTAGAAATTTCAATGCCTTATCGAATTTTGTTTACTACGGCGGATCTGTCTATTGTGGAATATTATTATATGCTCCTTACTCATAATGAAATTTCTGAACAGAGGGCACGAGCACCGTGTCAGTTACACATGAAAATTCGATCTCGTGTCTTTGCCACGTGAGACTGTTAACTACACGGCATTCCGTATTCGAGGAGACGTTTCAGTCTCGAGGTGATTACGATCGAACCGTTACATTCGGTGGATTCATTTCAGTGAAAATATTGGAGGATTTGTGTATGGTGAGGATTAAAAAACAATAAGCATATTCTGAGAGTCTCTGGCAGCTAATACGTATCTATCCATCTCACCCTCAGTGGTGGTAATGTAATATTTATATACATGGTGGTTTCCAAAGCTGATATATTTTTTATTAAATTTTACATAACATAATTTGTAAATCCACCCCTCTATTAGTTTACAATACTCGCAATTCCCAACATAGTTCACCGAGAATATAATCAACAATATTAAAAATAGAGGTCACTACCATAAAATGTATAGAAAGTGCAAATATAACGTGAACTATGATCAAAAATCAAATGTACTGATCTCTCATATGGAAACACATCTGTAGAATTTCATAGCAATCCATGGGGAATTATATATTTGTTTCTTCGCCAGTCTTCGAAGACTCGCTACCGAATCAGACATCTGTGGATTCGGCACCAACATATTCACTAAATTATATATTCATGATTTTCGGATCATCCGTAAACATCTGAGTGAAGTGCGACAAAACACATATTATATTTGCATGAGAAGGTAGGAGTCTTCAGAAACGATATGAACTTTTCCTTTTCCTTCTCCGATCATTTTTAGCAGAGTTATGACCAATCAAATATTCGGCGCCAGAACTTCCAGCGGCGGGAAGGGTTAACCTGAAATTTGATGTCGGCGTTCAATCACGTTTTCTGAGAAAACGAGCTCATTTCATAAAAAAATAACTAAGGATCATTTTTGTGGAGAATTGAATTGTCTTTCATCTTGTTGACTTGTTTTTGGATAAATCATATACTTTCCAAGTTTACAGCAAAAATCAATTGATTTACTTTTGAACGAAAAAAAAAATTATTCCACCCCTGGAATTTTGGTAAACAATCATGGTTCCAACTACTAGCATACCAAGTTTGGTGGTGCTACAATCGATTCTTGTCTCAAAACCTACTGGATTGTGAAGTAAAAATGATAATCTGCCAAAATACTATCATACTCCGGATAGCTCAGATCGCGAAATGTGTAAATCATTCTGAACAGATTCCGAAATAGGACCTGTTTTCGGCAATTGATCATTTGACTTTGATTATTTCCCTTATTTATTTTGGCAAATGGCAATCGAGTCTTACACATATATTATTTAACGAGCGGTAATGTAGGTCATAACTGACGCAGATGAAGTGTGCAATTGTTATTCATCAAGTGATGATCATAACCGCAAGTTGAATACGTACTATCCTTTATCTACGACTATAACAATGAATACCAAGGTACAAGTACAGATAAAGAACTTTATTCATGAATCTTAATAGTGCTTAATAATACTATAAAAATTTTGTTGTAATTACTAATTTTGTTTATCGATAAAATTGACTGTAAAGTTTGAACAACCAGTAAACTGAATATGTGGTACTGAATTATGCAAGTTTATCGTTTCTTTTTGTGTTTGTTGCATATATGTTGTTGATGTACTAACTGGTTGAGGTGTTATAGAACTGTATATTTTATTTTCAGTATCTACCTTATTCTTTTCGGAATCATCATCGTACCCCTCAGCCACAGTAGTTGATCGCCAACCGCCATGGCGTTTCAGTGCCGTTATATCCCCTTCAGCATTTCCAGCGGCGAAAACAATCCCCTGTATACTATTTACAGTCTAGTAATTTTAAAAATTCAGCAATATCTTTCCCCATTGCTCCAAATTTATCAATGCCAATTCTTTGTGAGCGATATTTTTCGTTTTGAAATTTATTATAGTGAGTTATAGTATATATTAGTGAGTTATTATAATCCACGCTGTTTGTTCAAAATAGAAGTCTTTTATCAAATGATTTTGTTAACGCCTTCGCTGGGCACTTCAGGACTGCATATGTCTATGATACTCCGGTCTCAATTGAGGGCACCTCACCTGAATGTACCAACAATTCCAGTCGTTATCTACATATTGATGCAATAACCGTGGAACCCATTCTGGTGGCGGAAAAGAGGCTTAAAATAAATTGACATGCCGTACTGATAATATCCCCGTTAAATTAATTAAATCACACGGTATTTTGTCGGTCCCTACTTTTCATCTGTAATTTCACAATACTTGGGCGACCGAGGATTGCTCGTTTTGCAATCTTACCTAAAAACGAACTGCAAGGTCTGCAAGTCATTTGAATATCGATCGTTGAAGCAGCAAAACTAAAGAAAAAACATTATTCGTGACAACTGTCACAGTGATTTCTCAAATGCAATAAAAGTTCCCCCTAATCCTGTAATAGTTATTTACGTAATCAGTTATGGAAAGACCGATATTGTTCGATGAGTGTAATATTTGCCAAAACGAGCGAGTCGAACAAATAAATCTTTTCATAACGTATTTCGTACAAAATTTTATCTAATGATATCATTTCATGAATATAATACAATGGTTTTCTCCTGATCTGGGACAGTGGCATTGGCACTTGTCAGAATGAATATTTAATAAGCAATATCAAACATGTCAGACTTATGTCAAAAATGAGTAGTTGTTCCGACGAAATAGCGTCTGATACAGAAGAATCGGCAAATAAAGCATAAAATAAATTATTAATCCCACAAAAATCTCGCAGCAAATCCTGTTTTGAATATTTTCAAAGATAAAATTATTAGTTTCTTATTCTATTTCATTGCACAACTAGTTGGTTAATGAATATTACACAACTCGTTTTCACTTGTCTCAACTGACGTTTCATAATTCACAAACGTCATGTAAAACCTAACTTTTCGAAACTGAATTAGATAAAAACTATTTCAACGGCTTCAAAGGTTTTTCAAGGGTTTTATTTATTGTTTTTGTTAAACATCCCTTCCTGTGTGTTTAATATGGCGAAGGCGAAAACCAATCTCCAAAAATTCGAGATTATTTTATTATGAGTAAAATCTACCCCTGAAGAAGAAAACCCATTTGAAAATGACTTCTGTCATTTTGACAGCTATAAAAAGGTGCATCATTTAGTAAGCCTTCAATTTCTGTCATGATAGCTATGATAGTTTGGTATTGTTGACACAATATGAATAGTTTTGAGAAAGTTCCATGTGAACAAATTACAAAAAACAATTTGCTCCTTCAAATAACTTTCTTAATGAAGGTAATTGGAATAGGAAGGAAAAGTAGGAAATTTGATGAAACGAAAGAACACTCTTTTGTCTTATTTCCACTAGATTTTTATTGTTACGACCGGTTTCAAATATAAAAACTAACTGTTAGTTAAAATCCGAAACCGGTCGTAACAATAAAAATCTAGTGGAAATAAGACAAAAGAGTGTTCTTTCGTTTCATCTAAGTGATCATGAATTTCCACAAAATAAACAAGTCATCAATCACACAAAATACTAGAAAATATCTAATTATCGAATAATAATAGTTGCGAGAAAACTGGAAAATTCTGTGATTTTTCCGGATGATGGAATGCGTAAAAGTACAACATTGAAAAAAACTTTTTTTAAAATAACTTCCATTTAAATACACTGAAAAGAATAAAATAAACTTAGAAGTAAATGGAATAAATCTTGTTACAGATGGTTTCAAATTTGATTTATGAGAAGTACTTTTCTCGCGACAAGCTTTTATATCATATGAAGTTGTATAATGTAACATAATGATGGGTTCCATTCACTTCAAAGTTTATTTTCTTTTTTTTAGCGCATTTATATGAAAGTTTTTTTTCAAGAAGTTTTTATTTTTATTTTTGAGTACAATACAATACGAGAAATATGTATCAGTTCTCTTAGGCTGGATTCTCGCCGGATCGGACCGATCACAATCGTCCAGATTTCGATCGCGCGACGAAGATCGTGCACATAATTACAAACGCGTACGTGGTCGCTGACACGATTTCAGTCGTGACCGTTTTTGGTCAGGTAAATCCGGATTTCCACCAAATCGGGCAGATTATTATCGGCCTGATTCGCATCGTGGCAACTTTTTTCGTCCCGACTTGAATTGTCTGTGCATGTGCACTGAACGCGATTATGATCGGCTTATGACCGTTTTGATGTTGTCAGAACAGTTGTGCTCAGAATGTCGTCGAGTGACGAAGAAGCTGTCATGATTGCGTACTACATAAGAAGAAAGAGACGTCGCCACAGGTTCTGGATGCACCCATATATTACATCTAAGCCCATTGTTAGTACTAACAAACACACGAAGTTTAATCGGAATTGGTGTAAAGAATTTTGAATAATTCATGAAAAACCGATTTTTTATTAATCTTTTGACACCCTGTTAATCGGGAACGAAGCAAGTTAGGACACACGTTTATATGAACTTTTTTTCATAAAATGTGACAAGGAATCACCACTGGAAAATAATGACAGCATTTAAGTTACGCCCTGTATATTACGCATTTCAATGAACTATTCACTTGCTTGTATCTATTTTGTTATGGTCGTTATTTTAAACATACATATTTTCAACAAAAAGGGAATTAAAAACTGGATACCTACCTGACAAGTTCAATTTCTTTCCCACTTCAGCCCAGGCTTTTTCTACTACCTGGCGATTGGAATAATCATGTCGAGTGACATCGTACAAGCAAGGATGATTTTCTACCTCTAAACACAAATCAATGTTTAATTTTTGTTCATCACCCATGGTCACATACAGTGCTAGTCTACTAATTTTTGAACCACCTGGTATATCGCAACGAAATTTGGAAGGCTCAAATAGGAGATAAAAACCTACTCTTTCATGAGAAAATTCCAGCTAAAAGTTTCAAAATGGCAGCTGAGCGCCATCTTCAATAATTTTTTTAAATAGAACACCCGGTATATCATTGCATGATCGGTTAGGGACGATCATAAGGAATTCAATAACACCAAGTTTGATGCTATTATCTCTAAAGACTATGGAGATATCGCCTATTATTTTCAGCCGAATGAGTGTGAGAGAGAATTTATTGACCCGCCAGAAAAAGTTTCTCTATCCCACTTATTCGGCTTATGTAGAAAGTAATAGGTGATATCTCCATAGTCTTTGGCGATAATAGCATCAAACATGGTGTTGTTGGATTCCTTATGATCGTCCCTAACCGATAATGTAATGATATACCGGGTGTTCTATTTAAAAAAAAGATTGAAGATGGCGCTCAGCTGCTCAGCTGCTACTTTGAAACTTTTTCTCATGAAAAAGTAGGTTCTTATCTCCTATTCGAGCATTCCAAATTTCGTTGCGATATACTAGGTGGTTCAAAAATTAGCAGGGGGGAAACGGACTTTAGACTAGCACTTTTGTTGTTATTTTTAACGCCAAATTATAACCTGGAAATATACCAATAACCCATATTAATTCTCATTTAACGATTAAATGTGTAATAACCTACCTTTCACAATGTCCAGTTGCTGACGACTGCCGATAGAGTTCGTGCATGCAGAGTCTTGTCCGATTCGTTCCTTGCAACTTGAGTTGGACACGATTGAATTTGCGCCGGTGGACAATATTACATTAAAATACGTGTGCACGATTGTAATCGTTCGACCAAAGTTAGGCCGATTGTGGTTGACCCGACTTGGTGGAAATCATCCCTTACATACGCGTACGTGGTCGCTGAGACGAACGTGGTCGCTGAGACGATTTCAGTCGTGACCGATTTCAGTCGGGTGACGACGCAAATTGCGACGTCTTTGTCGGCAGTCGGCTTACAACCGGTGCGGTTTGGCGTACTATTTGTGAAGTCTCTCTTCCACTGACACACATTTTCTGTATTTGTGTTTCGCTTAGAAATATATGGACGCACCATGTTACGTACAAGGTTAAAGTTGTATTTCGACATGCGGTACATATATTTATTTGAACTTGTCGAGGTGCGCCCGTTCACGAGCGCAAATTAAAGCACCCCTATTTTCATTTTCCGCTATGTACGGATGCATTCAAAACAGGCGACGGAGTCTTCGTCTTCTATAATACGCGAGTACTACAACTACGTCCCCATTTGGCGACATTTTGGAGGAGACTAGTAATAAGCATCACCTGACAGTTTATATCGTACCGGTGAATCCGGTGGACAGACCGACCACAATCGGATCGATCTTGATCAGGACGAATATAATCGGTCCGATCCGGTGAGAAACCGATCTCATAGTCTTCTATTTGTTTCGACTATGTGTTCTGAAAAGCTTTTGAGGCACCATACATAATTTGTATTCTATTTCTTTTCAGATTCTTCTACTTGTACCACTTCTCTTTCTACGCCTATCATTATAGGTTCAACGGACAATTCAGCGGTTTAGCTCTAGCTACGTCGTGGCTATTTATTCAGGTGAGTGGCTTTCATAAAAAAAATATATTCCGATAACTGTAAATGCACATTTCGATAACCTTGTTATCTAACTAGAGTAGAAACTGTTACCTCCTTTCAATCACTTGCATTTCGTTTGTAGATGTCATGTGAAGCATGGTTATCGACATGCTTATTAAGAAATATTCTCAATGAGAATTCTTATCCAGAATCTTCAGTTAATAATTTACTCTATTGTGAAAAAAAAACACCAGCAACAGTTTTATAAAGGCTGATATTTCAATATTAGGTCATAAAATAAGTTGAATATTAATAGCCTGAGGTCAGTTTTTTTGGGACAACTGGCGCGTGGTTCCGTTGTAAAAAAACACGTATGTCGCAACTGAGTGTTGAAAGTGTAAAAAAAATATGTTTTTCAGAATAACTCCATAACGGATCGACTTTTCTTAATAAAATTTGGTATGCCACTTGACAGCATTCAGTTTCAAATTTCAATGGAAATCATGTGTTTGTAACTTCAAACAGGGGCGTACGGCAGGTGGGTACCCCTAATCGCCCCTCCTCAACTTTGACGCTACTGATGGATTAATATCGATTTCGTCTTCTTTTTCTTAATCCCAAATATTTCCTGTACAAAAAAGGGATGGGGTTCGTTATCAAAAATATCAACGGTTTTTCAAGATATTTGAAGTTAATTAAGTGCATGCGTATCAAAATCTCCTGATTTTTGAATGGACTGTGTTGATAACTATTTATAACATAATAACCAACAGATTTCATAGTGTGCAATGAGTATAAATTCAAATATATCGATAATTGTTGGCATTCACCAAGAATTTTGTTCACAAAAACTTCCCGATATTCAAAACTCACATGGCAACTAACAAAATAATCAATAATGAATATCCATATCACAGACACACGCTTTTATTCAACTTCAGGCCGATTTATGCGCACTTACCTAAGAACTAAACCTAAGACCTAAGAACTAGAACTGAGAGGAAAACATAGCAAAAGTTCTGAGTACTATAGTTACAGTTCCATTAACGTTCGCGTTGTTTCCCTATTGATGAACTCTTAGTTCTTAGTCTTGGGTTTAAACCGTTGATATTTTTGATAACAAAACCTATTTCTTTTTTTAAGATATTGGGGATTGAGAAAAAGATAACGAAACCGATGTTAATCCAGTGGCGAAAAAGTTGGGGAGGCGCGATTAGGGGTACCCACCTGCTGTACGTACGCCCCTGTTTGAAGTTACAAACACATGATTTGCTTCGAAATTCGTAACTTAATGCTTTCAAGTGACATACCAAAGTTCATCAAGAAAAGTTGATCCATTATGAAGTTATTCTGGAAAGCATAATTTTTTTTGTCACTTTCAACACCCTGTCACTTGGTTATTATTTATCTTAGGGTATATGTTCCGTGGAATTTATAGCCTTAAAATGGAGTGAGGATTCTATTTGCACGAACATATTCAGATTTTATAAAACACTTTCACCAACCAAATATTTTGACGGGTTTAGCAGGCTGCTGACGCGTGGTGTCCCAATATTCTGCTGACTGACCATGTCCACATTATTTTTTAGTTGTCTTGCTATACACAGACCAATTTTGAGATTTTATACAACAGTTGCGACATACGTGTTTTTTTACAGCTTCGGAACCACCCCGCGCCAGTTGTCCCAAAAACTAGTTGACTGACGGCAGGCTATTAATATTCAACCAATTTATGACCTAATATCAAGATATCAGCCTTTATAAAACTGTTGCATTTTTGGTCTCTCCGACTATGACGGTTATAAAGATAGAAGCGATAGTCGTTGCCGACTGATGTTTTTACCCTTTTACTCCCATCACCCTCAATGCTGTGAGCTATTATGACAAATATCTAGCTGAAAAACAACTGCTTCTTAGGCTTACACTGGGTATTGAATTTTATCCATCAGATACTTGTGCAATGTTCTTCATTACAGGGGATACAAGTTCGTCCTGTAACCAAGTAGCAGATTTTTTTTTTCGATTCGGACGTGGGAACCGCCTGACAATGAGTGCTTATGGTTGACTGTGAAGATGACAATAATTTTCGTTAACACTCGATGGATATTTTGTCCGGACAAAATTTTTCATGTCAGTTTTTTTCGTGAAATTACTGAATTTATCCCATTACAAAACTTTTTTTCGTCCAAAACGATGCAGTAGTGCACTTTTGTCAATAAAACTCATCGTTTGTTTACATTTCAAATAATATTTAATTCTTTGTTGAGTGTCAAAATTGATCACACTGCGAGTTTCCGTATCACTTTTGATATTGTACGATTCTGGCGACCATAAAATAAATAAACTGAAGCATTGTTTCCTTGGAACAAGAGCATAAAAAATCTCTCTCTCTTTCATTTGTGCAGATGGGCTTTTGCATATCATATTGCCAAAATTTTTAGCTAGCAAAATATTAGTCCTTGTTAAATTATGTTTGGTAAAATGTTTTGCGGTCTCTCCTTTGTATAATATCGTGAGATATTACAAAATTTATCAAGTTTTTCCGAAGGTTCGATACACCAATCTCAAATTAAACTGATCTGTCTAAAAATCTAATATTGGAAGTTTCAATGGCAGACATGTCGCATACGATTTTAATCTTGGCAGAACTGAGAAAAATGCGAATAAACAAATTTTCCGAATTCCATTTATAGACCGAGAACAATATCGGGCCATTTGAAACGTGACAATTACACGAAAACGTCAGATTCAGATTCGTAAATAACAATCGCAGCGGGGAACGCCAGCTATACAACGGAGTTTGGACATACCGGAGGATTTGAAGCTACAGAAGCGGAAAGGACGATTCGATATTACCGTTATGTTCCAAAGGGGAATGAGACCTTCCTAGTTGATAGCATAGGAGGAAAATTTCATTTTAAAATGGGGTACTTATGAAGTGAAACAAGTAACTTTGAGGATGTCATGTGAGGCAAAACACCATGGACGTATAATTTAACATTTTTCGGCCGAGATGAGTGAATCAGATGTAAATCACTGACTGCCAAGCAGATATTTTTTAAACTTCCTTTTGAAGGACAAACCACTGACACCAAAAAACGTTCTATCACTGCAACTTTTTCAAATAACTTTCTTTGATATCTTGCCACGATACACCAATTTTTGACTTTTCTCGTCAATTTTTTTAATTTGCGCCCTATCAGCGATCAAGTGACTTGTGTCAAAATCGATTCATAGTTATCGGATATGCACAATCTTCACCCCAGAATTTTTTTTTGAATACTCCTAAGATACATTTCTTCCCATATGATGATTTGTGAACTTTTATCTCCAGTGTAAAGCTTTGGTCAATATTTATATTTTCCACCAATATCAAAATAGTCCTCACAATATATATATATGGTTATGGTTATGGTGGTGGTTTGTGTTGGCATGAAGTCACAATGTTTTTGCTAATGATGGTGCTTTGTGTCAGCATGGAGTCTCCCCACAATATATTAGGAATAATCCATAGAATTTTGTCACTAATGTCATAATCAAAATTAGGCAACAATTGAAGTTATTTATTACCAATATCATAATTGTCCCCACAATATCTCTGGTGATAATCATGGTGTCCCCATAATATATTAGGATTGATAATCCAAAAAATGTCCTCAGATTGAAGCCACGATTAAAATTGTTCTTCCACGCCAATGTCATAATTGTCCCCACAATATCTCTGGTGATAATCATGGTGTCCCCATAATATATTAGGATTGATAATCCAAAAAATGTCCTCAGATTGAAGCCACGATTAAAATTGTTCTTTCACGCCAATGTCATAATTGTCCCCACAATATCTCTGGTGATAATCATGGTGTCCCCATAATATATTAGGATTGATAATCCAAAAAATGTCCTCAGATTGAAGCCACGATTAAAATTGTTCTTCCACGCTAATGTCATAATTGTCCCCACAATATCTCTGGTGATAATCATGGTGTCCCCATAATATATTAGGATTGATAATCCAAAAAATGTCCTCAGATTGAAGCCACGATTAAAATTGTTCTTCCACGCCAATGTCATAATTGTCCCCACAATATCTCTGGTGATAATCATGGTGTCCCCATAATATATTAGGATTGATAATCCAAAAAATGTCCTCAGATTGAAGCCACGACTAAAATTGTTTATCCACGCCAATGTCATAATTGTCCCCACAATATCTCTGGTGATAATCATGGTGTCCCCATAATATATTAGGATTGATAATCCAAAAAATGTCCTCAGATTGAAGCCACGATTAAAATTGTTCTTCCACGCCAATGTCATAATCGTCCCCACAATATCGCTGGTAATGATGATGGTTTGTACCGTCAAGCAATGTCCCTACAATATTCCCAATATTGTATCCCAATATTCTCTTGTGGATTTCTCATATTTTTCGACTCTTCCTGGCTGAATTGTTACGTTTAAGATTAGTTATAAAAGTTTCATACGTATATCTTAGATGTTGTTGAACTGGCGGACGTTACATAGTTTCTATGTAATGAAAGATATCGATATAATATTCAATATACCTCCTAGAATCTGTGTATATTAGTGGGGACTCATAAACAGAGCTATTATTCAATTTATTGTGGGGACATATATAAATTTCATCCAAAATTTACTGTGAGTACAGTGTTCAAAAGTACGAATGGCACTTTACAAAAGGTACTGTCCCCACAAGTTGATTTGCGAGTTTATGGTATTTCAATGGAGTGTATAGAGAAATGGCTTATATTTTCATAGTCGTCATAATACGAGGAGTCCGCCCATGTATGTGGATGGAAAGTTCCCACAACACAGTATAATTCACAGGTCCTCACAATAAATCACTTGACGTGTCTTTAGGTATGCCTTCACGCAGATCACTTGCAACTTGAGTGTTGAGAGCACTATGCTCCACAATGAAATCACGTTCTTTAGAAGACTTCCAATTCTGGTAATCTCGTTTATTGATGAGTTCTTCAACTGCAGACACACTGATTTCAACCTTTCTTAAAAATCTTTTGTGTGTATTTTGTATGTTCGAGAAGTAACACTGCCACCGTCCATCCAATTTTTTTTCAGTTGCTTACCCTGTTCAACCGACTAAAGAAGTGGTAGTCTTGACGAACGCCACTGAGTTGGATTTGGCGCAACTTATTCGTCTCTACGACCCGAAAGAAAACATTTTGATGAACGTAAGTGGGATTAACGTCGTGCAACAGCAAGCATGGTCCCTCAGGATTTTATTCTTCTTTCGGTCACCGAATTCTTACAATCTCTTATTTATTTGCCATTTTAATTCTCTTCCCATTTCTCTTGATTTCCCGTCAGCTTATTATTTTCACAATAAACTAAATGAAATGGGGTACAATAATGTTTCCGCCTGTTCTTTCAACCCCGAGGATGCCGCAGGATGTTTTATGAATCTTTTTTTGGTTCGTCGTTTTACCATTGGCGCTGATTCGAGAATTGTGAGGGGTTTATTTGGATTTCTTTACCGTTCACAGTCTGAAAATCCTGTAATGTTCATATAATATCGTGAGAGCCGAGGAAAAGTAGGTAGGAAATGGTGTTCTTCATTAATCTGCAGGCTATAAGCTTCAGGGAACACCTTCCGATGCAGTAAATTCCAAATTTTCGCCATTGGATCGACCGTTTGGAAAGAGATATTCTGCATATCTCTAAAGTGACGACAAATGGATGTAAGGTCGGAAAACAACTATAGATCAGAAATAGATCGTTCCTTTCTGCGATGTTCCAGAGAAGTGAGCGAGCTTATACCCGAAACGTTACCGACGAGACGAATGGCTCTTTTTTATACAGAATCATGATAGGTTGACGGGAAGCGAAATATCGAAATAGCGAAATAGACATCGAAGTTTTTGTGAGGCATGGTTTTTCCATGAAAGGGTACTGATGATGATGATACCAAGCACTGAAATAGAGGACTTTATTGATATAAGCATACCCCTGACATAGGAAAAAGATGCTTGAGTTTTATTCGCATTGAATTCTACCAAATTGTTCGATTCCCATTCTAGAATCTTTGAATTTTTCATGTTCTTCCCTCGTTTTTTATTTTCTTCTGGTTCCTAGGTCTCATATCGGATTTCTGGAGAAGTAACCGGTTTGAAGGGTACTACAATCCACAAAGCTGTGTACTGAGCATGAGGTAGCTCGAACAAATCATTGATGGAAAGAAGAAACAGTGTTGATGGTAAAATTGATCTCTGCGGAACATCAGCATTTATAGGTAGTGATAGTGACGGATAAAACTAAACCACCTCGTGGAGAGAACTGTATGAGAGAAAACTAGGTGGCAAGGAGCATCACTGGAGGGGCTCGCCATAAAAATGATGCTTGGCGAGTAGTCCCTAGTGCTAAACAGGAACAAACGTCATGGATATATCTAATGCCATGCCTAGAGTTTCACTATACAGGGTGTTGATTTGAAAACTTTCAATGCGAATATCTCGCGAAATAAAAAAGTTAGAAAAACGCCATTTGGCACAAAGGCTAACGAGTTAAGGGGAACTAAAACCACCATATTTCAGTGAAGGCACGAGTCACCCCTTAGGCGCGATACACCCCAACTGTAAAATGTCAAATGGCATTACCTCTTTTGTAATACCTCAAATGAAAGGTCTCATTTAGTAGTATTCCCCTGTACAAGACTTCTCATTTTCATCCAACACTGGGTGGCACAAAAACATTATTTCGAATAAATAATTTGTATTGTGTGAAAATGATAGTTTATTTGATCAGATGTTCAAAATGCAGTCCATTCAGTTCTAAACAATAGTACAATCGATTTTCAAACTCCATTCTTGTTATTACGAGGATATTTCATTTCATTAGATGGTCACCATGTATTCCAGTTTGTTGTAAACAAAAAACAAAAAATCATGTTGGAGCATTCCTTCAGAATAAATAAAAAATACTCAAAAAAGTAGCAATGTTGGTAAAAATTCAGTCCTTTGTGCACGGTTTTACTGTAAAGTCACGAAATCGTCGAATTGAAATTATCTCAAACTAATTGCGAACTGTTATTTTCTGTTCATCATGGTTTACAGTTTGCCGGAGAGAATTCAGATGGTGTTTATTTATGGTTTTGAAAATCGTTGTGCCTTAAGAACTGCTGCAGCATTTAACGAAACAAACCCCGGAAAAAATGTAAGTCATACTTACATCAGACAACTGATTCTTAAATTTGAAGAAACAGGATCAGTGGCAAACAAAAAAGGACCAATCCAAGAGTACTTAATGAAGCGGCACAAGTGGAAGTTTTAGGACATTTTGCTATGAATCCTACAATGTCTCTACGCCAAGGTTCAGCGATAACAGGAATTTCTCATCAAGCTATCCGTCGGGTACTCAAACTTCATAAGTTTCAGCCATACAAAATGCACATTCTTCAGGAGTTGCGGGAGGATGACCCTGATCGAAGAATTCAATTTTGCGAGACCATGACCAAAATGTTACGTATTATTCCCCAGTTGCTAAAAAATATTTGTTTTACCGACAAATCTACTTTTTTTTAAATGGTTCAATGAACAAACACAACTCTAGGTACTGGAGTGACGAAAATCCGCATGTCTTCAGGGAAAGCCACACGCATTATCCAGAAAAATCAAATGTCTGGGCGGGAATGTTAGGTTAGGTTAGGTTAGGTTAGGTTAGGTTAGGTTAGGTTAGGTTAGGCATGTCTTCAGGGAAAGCCACACGCATTATCCAGAAAAATCAAATGTCTGGGCGGGAATGTTAGGTGACACAGTGATTTGGCCATTATTTATTAATGGCAATCTTAATGGCGATACTTATTTCGAAATGTTAAACACCACCATTCAACCTTTAATTGTTGCCGAAATAGAAAATCAGTTGGACATTGACGGAAATAGGAACCTGAATGAATATTTCATATATTTTCAGCACGATGGAGCACCACCCCACTACGTTTTGCCAGTCGGGCAATTTTTGAATGATGCTTTTCCAGGTCAATGGATTGGACGGAGAGGTTCAATCGAATGGCCAGCGAGATCTCCCGATCTAACACCCCTCGATTTTTTCTCTGGGGACATTTGAAATCCGTCGTATTTAAAACACAACCTACTTCAATAGATCTTCGACAACGCATTATTGCAGAATGCAGATCTATTCCAAGAGATGTGTTCCAAAATCTTAGAATGGCGTTTGAACATCGATTATACTATTGCTTACAACAGAATGTAATGCATTTTGAACATCTGATCAAATGAAATATACTTTTAACACAATACATTTTATTTTATTCGACTTTATGTTTTTCTTACACCCTGTACTGGGTGGAAAAAAGTCTTGTACTGCTGAATACTACTGACTGAGACCGTTCATTTGAGGTATCACAAAAGAGGTAGTGCCATTTAACATTTTAAAGTTGGGGTGACGCGCCGACGTGGTGACTCATCCCTTTACTGAAATATGGTGGTTCTAGTTTCCCCTAACTCTTTAGCATTTGTGCCGAACTGCATTTTTCTAACTTTTTTTATTTCGCGAGATATTTGCATTGAACGTTTTCAAATTTACACCCTGTATATTTCAACAGATATAGCTGCCGTATATGTGAGACATAAGCAAGAAGGTCAACAGTTGATCTCCAATGACGGGAACCATATTGTCGATCATTAAAAATTCCTGAACGTTTTTGATATTTTGAATGGTGTTAAAACCTAGCCAACTGCGTCTGGTAGTTATGTGGTGAAAGATAATCTCAGGCATAATATTTCCAGTTATTTTCTGGAGTTTAAGCCAGGAAATTTGCAGCCGAGATGTTGACAGAAATAATAGGTTTCTTCCAGAGCTGTGCCGAGCACTGTGCTTAGTGCTTGTCTAAGCACTCCAAGCCCCCTTGTGCTGGTGAGCACTGTTCTTGCGTGCACTTTTGGCTATTTTTAGACCCGGTAGCCACTATCTGATATTATCATCAATATAAAAAGTTCTGTCATCTACCAAATTCCAACTAGATTTCGGATCATCAGATAAAAATTTGACTTGCAAGATTTGACCCAGACATCTAAATTGTAACACCACCTTTGGATTTGATCATTTAGTTCCAAATGCGGTATAATAATACTACAATATTAGTGTATCCAAGTAGCACTTCCCAAAATTCTTCTGCCACCTGTTATTCTTAAAAAATCCGTTTTGCGCCAGAAGAATCTGATGTCTAACCAACAATCTTATGAAATAGAAATAGAACTTTACTATTCGGTCACGTGCGTCAGAAATAGCTTGGTTGTGATTGTTGTGATTGTTGTCTTACTTTCAAAGCAGGCTATTATCCAATGCCCTCCTACGTCATTACGATACAGAAATTAATTTAATTTTTATTTGTGTTGTGCATTTTTTGTTACTTTTTAATTTGTTCGGCTTAATAAATATTTGTTTTTAACTTTTAAATTGTTTTATTTTCGTGTTGTTTGAGTTTAATATGTTATTATTCGCTATATACAGTGTGTCTCACTTCTCATCGAAACTCACCCGTATCTTCCGTAATAATTGAGGTAGAATGATGAAACTCTTAGGGTTGGCCTAAGTGATATACAGTGCCCACCACTCGCGATGGAACAACCCATTTTTACGGAAAAACATACTAGGAGGCAGAATAGGCACAAAATTCTTGCAGATTCGTGATCAGGACCAACAACTCACTAAAGATACACTTTTTTCCTAAAAAAATATCAGTCCTGAAAAATCCGAATTTGTCTCACTTCTCATGGAAACACCCCCGTATCTTCCGTAATTATTGAAATAGAACTTTGTAAATTCCAGGGGCGTTAGATATATCAGCGGTGAAGTTGATCTGAGTGACATACACTGCTCGCTAGGGGCAATGAACCTAGCCAGTTTTGCGAAGAAGTATATTAGGGGACAATATAGGCTCAACGGATTTGGAATTATCACACCAAAATCACCAAAAATACATATTTTCGAGAGGTTATACCACAAGAGGATTTTATTTTATCGGACAAACTTTCATTTTGCTTTGGTAATTGACGAGAACAAATAACATGATGAAATCCCAAAACCGAAGGTGGAGTGAAAATATGTATTGCTGGTGGAATTGGGGTCCTGATTCCGAATCCATTGAGCCTAATATATTTTTTCGTAAAACTGGCTAGGTTTATCTGTCAGATCAACTTCATGCAAGATTTAGACTCGTCGCTGGTGTATCTAACGTTCCTGGAATTTACAGAGTTCTACTTCAATAGTTACTGTAAATACGAGGGTTTCCATGAGAAGTGAGAAAAGTTCGGATTTTTCAGGAATTGAATTTTTTCAGGAAAAAGTGTATCTGTAGTGAGTTGACGGTCCTGAAAGAATTTCGAGCCTATTTTGCCCCCTAGTATGTTTTACCGTAAAAATGGGTTGTTCCGTCGCGAGTGGTGGGCAGTGTATACCACTTAGGCCAACCCAATTGAGGTGGTAGGTGCATTTTGACCATTTTCATCTGTCCTGAGAGTTTCATCATTTTACCTCAATTATTACGGAAGATACTGGGGTGTTTCCATGAGAAGTGAGACACACTGTATGTTTATTTTGCTGTTATTTTAGGACCTAGAGGACCTCGGTTACTGTCACAACAATTACAACCGGGTACAAAGACAGTGAAAATACATACTGTATCGGAAACTTTTCATCTGGGGTATGGACAGAAATCTACGCGAGCAATAAGGAACGCAATGATATGATAATACCACCACTACTGCGCGCCTCTCCTGTTGTCTCGCCCGATGGATTAACAGCTCAGTTGATATCCCTTCCTCGAGCGAGTAGAGGAGACCCGATGAAAACTTTCCGATACTGTATAATGAGTAATAGGCATCGGGCCCGATACCGGGAATTGCTCACGTCACTGTTGATACTTCCTACATGTGTTCTTCATGTCGAGTTGGACCACATGCAATTTGCGGCAATTCTTGGTAGCAGGGCGTTTTTTTCAGGGCCCCTCAAACTTTTGACACTGTCGGACAAGTAGAATGCCGCAAACAATTTGTCCGACAATATTACCACTAAATTTTCTATATTTCTATTAACCGTGATAATACCTTTTATGACGTCATAAACATGGTCGATCGGCATTCTCGAGGGGGAAACCGCTGAGAAAATTGTAATACTCCCCAAGTAATGCCCGCCAGAAAAGTAATAAAAAATATAAAATCGTGTCTTATTGTTAGGTTTGTTGTCAAGTACAAGTCTGAAGACCTTCCACTACTGCTCTGCCCGAATCATACACCAGCAATACCTGTAATGCCCAATAATTTTCAAGTAAGCCCCTAATTCCCGACTAATACCCGAGTAATGCCAGTAATAACGAAGACATTTACACCAAAATATTGTCGTTCCATTTAAAAAATTTCAAAATTCAAAAGTGCTTAGTGCTCGAAAATTTTAAACACTTTCTGAAAGTGCTCAGTGCTCGCGAGCATTTTACTGTTCAAAGTGCTTAATACCAAGTGGTCACGAACACTTTTTGTCAGTGCTCGGCACAGCTCTGCTTTTTTTCTGGCATTCGTCGCTAGTGTGGAGCGAAGATTCCTATGTCTATCAGCTATTCCATCTCCTTGTATTTTGGATGGAGTATTGACTGAAGTTGACGGAACCCCATTTTTCAGATAATAATGAACAAATTGTTCATTTCTACTTCTGGTTCTCACAAAAAGGAAAATCCTTCAATATTCAGATGAAATCTTGGAACCAAGAGAAAGTAGGTGAGAATTGAAGTTTGTTTGTCGCTTCATGAAAGGAAGCCAATAACTGATTTTTTTCTCAATAAATCAATTAGTAGTTACATCAGTAGTCCTGAGTTATTGTTATGTATAAATTTAATATACCCATCAGAAGTTTGCGCTACAACGAATTAATTCAGCATTTCCCTCCGAAGAACAGATTGTTCACTAAACTCACCCTTAACACGTTCTATGCGGAGATTCAATACGTGATAGCGAGCTTGATTATTACCTTCGTCTTTTAATTGGAGGAAAAGCAACATATTCCAGCTGGAACAGGATCTGAGTTCAAGGATTCAATATATACAGTAATCAAACTTCATTGATGAATTGGTACTATTAATGAATCGTTCACAGTTGTTAGATGAAATATCGGACCTTCTATGAAATCTGCGAAACTGGAAAATATGGTTGCGAACTTCATCAGCTAATTATTTATGTTATAATGATAATGATTATGACTTTATATAGAACAACTCTACTCGATATATTTGTGTACCGTATACAGTGTGTACCTAGACCAGTGGGACAGTTAAATATCTCTTGAACCAATAGGAATTTTCAAAATATTATAATTTCACATTATATCGCATTATGAGAGCTATCTTCAGAAATGATTAGTTATTATACGAGGGGCGCAAGAAAAGCTCACAAAATCGAACATCAGTTTTTTTAAATGGAACACCCCATATATTTCAACATAGCTAAATTCTCATTCATTTAGTCTAATTATTGGTTTTTTATTTTTGAAAATCCTTTAACACGTTGCCAAGTTATACCAGTTTTTCATTGAATGCAGAGATTTTTGAAGTCAAACCCATTATTCATATTACGAAGAATTTATGAAATCATTTAAGGCTATTGGTAGTCGGTAGCATATTCTATCATATGAAATACTCATCCTCTTCTCCTAGAGTTATACAGGGTGGTCATAAAAATGATATGATTTTCACAAAATTTAAACTTTCTTCACATCAATTTTTAAAATCATGCACCCTACAAATTTCATGATTTTATATCCCATTGGTGGTTTGATTGCTTATGGTCAATAGTTGTGAAAAAGTGATATGAATTCCATTATCAACAAATGCAAATAAAAAAAATCATCAAATTACGTTTTCTAGTGTCAACTACATAACAGTCCCAACAAGAAACCACCTTCTTTACGAATAACTAGGCAAGATAATATCCAGTAGATGTCTAAAACTGCCCCTGATAATTTCACTACTGGGCTGCAGAAAATCTCTACTGGGTTCGAGAAACAAATTTTCAAGAGGTTTGAGGAGAAAATGTTTAGTGTGGAATTTTCAAGAATAATTTGATTGGGCCATATTTTTATCAAGGTAGGTACTCTAAATGGTAAAAGATACCTTAATTTCCGTCAAAATGAACTCAATAATCATCTTCATGAAGTTCCCATTCGACACCTAAGAGAAATGTTCTTCCAGTAGGATGAAGCGCCGCCTCATAATGCTGAGATCGTGACAGACCATTTCTTTTTCCCCAAAGATGGCTCGGAACAAACGGACAATGAAATGGCCGGCTCGTTCGCCAGACTTGACCCCTTTAGACTTGTTTTGTGGGGGTATCTAAAATCACAGGTGTATACTACTCAACCAGGGAATTTGATTAGGAGGATTTGAAGAATATAATTTTGAAGGTTTGTCAGATTTAAAAAAAAATAAAATGAAATAGATACAAATTTTTGGAATTAGCCTTGCATTGAACGAAAGCAATTTAAACATTTATGTTAATATTATCGTGCCTAGTTATTCGTCAAGGCAGTTTTTTCTTGTTGGTGTTGTTTGTTTAGTAGTTAAGTACAGTTGAATAAATAGTTTAGTGCATTTTTTTATTTGTATTTGTTGATAATGGAATTCATATCACTCTTTCACAACTATTGACCATAAGCAATCGAACCACCAATGGGATATAAAATCATGCATATTGTAGGGTGCACTATTTGGAAGATTGATATGGAGAAAGTTTGAATTTCGTGAAAATCATATAATTTTTCTGACCACCCTGTATAACTTTCGAAGAAGATGAGTATATCATATGATAGAATATGCTACCGACTACCAATAGCCTTAAATTATTTCATAAATTCTTTGTAGTATGAATAACGAGGTTTGTCTTCAAAAATGTCTGCATTTAATGAAAAACTGGTATAACTTGGCAACGCCTTGTCGGATTTCCAAAACTGAAAAACTAATGATTAGCCTAAGTAAATGAGAATTCAGATATGTTTGAATATATGGAGTGTTCCATTTAAAAAAAAACTGATGTTCGATTTTATGAGCATTTCTTGCGCTTCTCGTATAAAAAATAATCATTCACGGATTTGGAAAAATTGCACTATATGGTAACCAAACCGATTTCGCTGAAAATTTTACAGATGACTCCAAATACATCAAAAATGATAAATTCGTTGAAATTTTTCCGCGGAAATGCCTGGAAGATACTTTTTTTTCGAAAAAACGCGCATTGGTAGTGTGTACAAATGCACAAATATCAGCAATTTGATTGAACTATTCACCACTATTACATCTCGAATACATACTAGAACATAAAAAAAGCAATTTCGAACCATATTGGCAAACAAAATTACACAGATTTACCAAAAATTATTATTATATTCAGCTTGAAAATCACTCATTTTGACATTTTTTAGCCAATATTCTGAAGAGTAAAAAGAGATGTTGCCAATTCTTCTTATATTTCTGCATACCAAGTGAAAATGAAAATTATGTTTTGATTAGTTTTCAGAAGTATCGAAGATTCTATAATCTGATAATTTCCAGACATCATTAACAAAATAATATGGAAAAGGTAGGAAATAAGGGAAAAATTCTGATTTGACGAAATTTCTACAGATGCTTCAAATCACGAATAAAACACTAGAAAATCTATCCATTACTCATTTTTTTTTTTTTTAATAAGTGTGTCCATACTTACTTTCAAAACACAAACAAAATTCGATGGGAGTATTCATTGCATTTTTTCGATTGAAACGCACTGTGTTGAACCGAAAATACTCTCATTTATATACATTTGTAGCAATTTATGAGCGAAATATTCTTCAAGAATTAAAAATTTACAAAAGCCAAAACTTGAAAGATTGTTAATTTGGTTTTGTTGAAAAACGTGCCATGCCGAAATTCACAAGTGTGGGCGCATTTCTTTTTCTTCCGTTTTTGTGAAGATGTAGTGTTCGAGCAGACCCATCTCCAACCGTCAATTCTAAAGAAGAAGGTCTATGTTAATAATTACCATTACTATTAATACGAAGCAGAATGGAAAAAGTTTGCGTTCTAAACATAATATGGAGAAAGACATGAAACATGTTCAATACAATGAAAACATTAATCCTTACCTAGAAGCGTCGCTACTCAGGGAAAGTGGTCCATTGCATTTTTTGCACAAATAGTCTCCTTGCTGAGGTATAAATTCCCAAAGTTGCAGGTGGGATCATAATTCTTGCCTATTCTGGCAAATATTGTAAATTTTAATGGCATTCATTGTAGGAATCACAATTTAACGTCAACCAAATATAAAATTTGTTGCAATTGTTTCTATTTCAAGAATGTGGCCAACTTTAATCATGAATGGGTACTTTTTTTATAAAAAGTAGTCGTGTGTTATGTAAATATTTCAAGACGATACTTCAATTGTATGAAATAATTTGAAGTCAACATGTTTTTGTGTATCGAAACATTTATGATATTTCCTTTTTTTCCTTCGCAAAAGTAACTGCGCAAAATTAGACAACGTCGCATTATTTATTCAAGAACTGTCAGTTGTCAAACATGATTACTTATTGTCTGTCAACTAAAGTGAAATTCACTTCAAGAATTGGAAATCTATGTAACTTCAAGGGAGATATTTCCGCAATGATTTTCGTTATTTTCCTAAGATTTGGTGTCCAATAATTAACTTTGGAAGTGAAATGCGTTGGACGTTACCATCTGTAAGTCTGTTTTTGTGTATTTGTGAAGTGACCATTGAGACACATTTTTCCAAAAAAAAATATGTTATATACTTTTCCGAGCCGAAATTTCGATTGATATAGTGATTTTATCACAATTCAAACATTTTGTGAATTTTGTGCAATTTTACCTTTAACTGTCCCACTGGTCTAGGGACACACTGTATATGCCAATTTTAGCAAGAAAGGAAACTTTCCCGAAAGAAAGAAGAAAGAAATTTTTTTATTGCTCATTAAACCTTGAACTTCAAAAGTGAAAGTCTTTGTATATTTTATGTCATTGATTTCGTATTGACATTTTATCAGCGGTCATTTTAATGAATGTCAAAGTGAATTATATATTATGATAGCTGTTATCTGCTCAAAAATTGGAAAAGCCTTGTGAATTGGTGCTATCACATGATTATTTCATCAATGTAAGTTAATTCAACTTCTTACTAACGAATAGTGATATCGAACTGAAAATGATAGCAGGGGTAGTGAAATAATGAAATAATTTATCGAAAGGAAGTATGAAATGGGTGAATATGGTTCCCACGTTCACGAAAATAGTAGGTAGTTTGATACCGTGAAAATTTAAGGACACACGAAATATTCCAATATTCACGAAATATGACGAGATTTCCTCTTTATTGAAATGTTTTATCAAAACGCCATACTTTTTGAAGTTATGGTCAAGAAAAAAGGGTTTCTGTGAACACAAGTTACATCCATGAAAATTCTACGGATGCTCATTTTCTTCATGATCACTATATGCATTTCTGGAAGAAAAGGTAAGTTTAGTTGACTTTTTCAAAAAATTAAAAAAAAGTCATAACTTACTAAGTTCTGTCTCCTGAACACGACTCTGAAAAAAATTTGAGGGGGTCTCAAGTACTTTTCGAGTAGTGCTCTTCGAAATCTTGAAAATCGACCATCTTTCTCATTATCTCAAATCTTTCAGATAATAATCGCACGAAATGCCTAATTTATTTGTCAACCTTTTTCTCAGAAACAAATCGACTCATATGTCACAACTACAAGAACCAAAAATAAAAGTTTTAAATAAAAAATCGACCTTCATAAATAGTACAATGTTAGTAATTTTACTTCTTGTCGTATGGTCACCTGAAATTATGATGATATATTGCCAAATCACCATGAAAGTACGAGCAAACATGTACAAGTTTGATGGAAACATTCTCACTTCGCTTGCTAGATATCTCATGACTTAGGTAACTCCACCTAAACTAACCTCGCCATCCAAGTTGACGGCAATCTCTTTACACTAGGATCGCTCATGGCGTGCACTACCTTGAATCGATCTTTGTAATGTAATTTTCTCAAGGCGAGCATTACATAACATACATTCTAGACGCCGCGAATTCTCATTTTGAATGCTTGGCTCGACAGTGCTCTACTATTTAGACGATCTGTTGGTTCCAAACGAACAGGTCGCGATGTGTACTGACTTGTAATGTAACAATCAAAGGCTTTCGCTGAAAAACCGACAGTCAAGTGGAGCACTGATGCTCTGTTCGCCGCTCGCCGTTCGCCTTCGCTTCGCGCTCGTTTTCCGACACTGACTATCGAATGCTCGTGTTACATGACATTACAATCTTCAGTTACAAGTCAGTGCCTGCCCAAATGTATTGAAATGTGCTCGTTTCGCTCGCCAAGCGAGCTCGGCGATGTGTTGAAATACTCTCGCTTCGCTTGCTTGGTTAGGTTCGATAAGCGATTGTAGTGTGTTCAAATAGTTTTGCAATTCTTTCTCTTCCCTAAGCCATGAGATAGCTAGGTATCCGAGCATATTCTCATTAATCTTATCCTTCAAGTTGAATTAGAGTTTGTTCTATATAATAAAATTGCATTCAACACGAATAGAGAGAATAGATTATAGGTTGTGTTATTTTTTTTTTATCATGTATGCTCTCACTCTCGTGGTGATTTGGCAACATTGGACATGTTCGATCATAATGTATAGACCATGGTTACAAGACGTCACGCGCCTTGAGAAAACAAACAATCATGATGTAATGTAATGATTAGATATTAATTGGTTTCAATTCGGATTATACTAGTCTTCAGTTAACCTTAGATTTTGACTATCTGTGTTGTACAATTGCTAAAAAGTGATTATTCTCTTATGTTGTTGCTGGATGTCCGGAAAAGATATATCGACAAACTGAAAAAAATTAACGTTTGTTACAGTGTATAACACAACTATACTGTGGTTGTGATCGAGGTATATTCATTGAAATTTGCTGATTGTAGCAGTGGTGTTAAAGACAAAAAGTTTCAAATAACAGGAAGAAGGCAGAATCTCGTCAGCATTCTAGAAGCCTGTGGATACAAGAACTCAAATGGAATCGTCATTCAAATCTTGGCTTTCGACATAGTCAAGTCTATAAGATTCAATAATTTATACTTTCGATTAATTCTCCAACATTTTTGGTTGGCAAGTAAATATTCACCAACCAGCACCAGGTAGAAGATTGTAAAGAATGCTAGACTTTTCAATAAGAGATCTGTAACTACCTACATCTTTCTATGAATGTGAAGGTATATACAGTGCGCGCGTAAAGTATGGAAACAATTAATTTTTGCCATATTTCTAAAAAATCCTTGGATAGGTCGATGGGACACCCAGTATATTTTTCTATATTTGGTTAGGGTTCGTCATTACGAATCCTGTGATGCCAGATTTGATGGGATTATGTCATACGGCTGCGGAGATATTAACAAAAAACTATCTCGTATGTCTCATGAACATGACGGAGACCCCACACGATTCGGAAGGTTAAAAGACTCTCTCGCACTCATTGGGCATATTTGCCCATATCTCTGCAGCCGTTTGACATAATCCCATCAAACCTGGTATCACTGGATTTGTAATGACGATCCCCAACCAAATATAGAAAAGTATACGGGGTGTCCCAATTAAAAATATCACCAAAGTCATTTTCACTGAAAAGCGGATAACCCCTTCATATTTTAGGCAGGGTTTAAAATTTTACCCATCACAAAAGAAAATCAACCTATACTAGGATTTTTTCGAAATATTTTCATATTCAGAAAAAATGAGTTGTCCCCATTCTTTACGAGCGCACTGTAACAGTGAGGACCAAAAGTCCATCGCAGCCCGCCCCCCTGTATATTCTTTATTTTGCATATTACAATAAAAATGTGAATACATCAGTTGTAGGGTTTCATTCGATCTATTTAATGGTTTTAGTTTCATTTATACAGAGTGTCTCAAAAAAGCTCAGCGACTTAAAAGTTCATTCTTTAAATAGGACACCTTACATTTCATTTCATGATCGGTTAGAGATGATCATGAGGAATCCAACGATACCAAGTTTGATGCTGTTATCTCCAAAGACTACGGAGATATCGCCTATTATTTTCTCCAAAAGCCTAATGAGTGGGAGATATAAACTTTTTCTGGCGGGTAAATAAATTATTTCTCATGCTCATTGAGCTTATGGATGAAATAAATAAACAGCATCACGATATACAGGGTAATATACGTATGCAACATCACATATTTTTTACTAAACTTACTTTTATCTTTTGAGCGCATTTTGTATTCAAAAAACAAAATCTAATCTGACAATAATAGATTATTTTATGCACTAGAGGGCGTAAAGTGGCATTTTAATGCCTGGTTTAGCGGTCATAAGCCTGAATATTGAAAAGGCAATTGGTACAGTTACTAATATTAAGGATGGGACATTCTCTTGAAAATAATTACTGCTGACTGAAAGTTGCCTTACAGCATTCGCATCGCTACGAGAACAAGCATTTTTTTGAAGACGTGGATGATTGGTTTAAATAACTATCTGATGGAAGATAATTGAAAATCAAGTCAGTATTTGTGATTCGCGCTATATAACCACTAGTGCATAAAATTTTGCACGTCATCGGCCATTATCCACGCAGCAGGCCATAAACGCCTACTTTACGCCCTTTATTATTGAACCCTTAATTTATGGTCTGCAGAACCATGCCTCATCTAACATACAATTTTGTTACAGCATTCTATGTTATACTTCTTCCACCACTACGAACTGCCGCTGATCCTGCAACAGGCCCACTTCGAGCACTTTCTGCTGCGCAACTCCCAGCTGAGAGAAAGACCCGTTCCAGCGGCCAGGCCCCAGGTACCTCTTCTGAGGGCGAGGCTCACGCATTTTATATCAGCCGTGCGGCCGGCGTCGGTCACCACCCAGACCTCGACGGTGACGGTGAGTCAAGTTGCTACGTCGACGTCGACCAATACCGCGACCACATCCACCGTCGGTACCACGGCTCAGCCAGTGAGTTCGAGTCAGTCCAGTCAAACGGTGAGTTGATGGCGAGAATCACGTCTGGTCTATATTCATGTTATTTAAACTAGTTTGTTACTTTTCAAAGTATGAAAGTGAGATCAGGGTCGGATGAGAAGGGGCGAATCGACCTGGTAAACTATCAATGTGATGTTTGTTTTTCTAGTAGAATTATTATTGCTTGGCGGGCTGGCTATCTGCCGAGGTGCAGGAAGTTCTGTGTAGAACCGCTTCTCCCCGCTGTTAGGTCTAACTCGTATTCCAGATCTTCTGATGAGCTCCTAGAGATTTCTCATGATTTTTCCCCGTGGGATATTTTATGCATTGCAGTGTCCTGAGATAGCCATTCTCATGAAAGCCAGGGCTCCGCATTCAAACAATCTGTGGGGGCTGTTCCTTCCTCCTCATAACAGAACCTGCGTAGTGTGGAATTTTGTGTATCCCCAGCGTATGCAGGTATTTTCCCAGTTGGAAATGCCCTGTTAGGAGTCGCACCACCTTCACACGAGAGTTCCAGCTCAGTTCGAGTTGTCTCGAGAGTTGGTCGATTGGTCCCATCATCATCATCTTTCCGTATTGCCCAATGCATTCTCCCAGGAAGATTGATGATGGCTTGTGCTGCTTAATATCCTCAAAAGGAACTTCGCAAGCTGGTTCCGGTTCGATGAGAGTCAATATTGCCCCCGCTCTTGCTAGGGCATCTGCGCTCTTATTTCCCTTATTTATTTATTTTATTTATTTATTTTTACCCACACAAGCTATTATAGCCTAATTACATGGATAAGAATTCGTAATTGATAAATTTAAAAAAAAAATAATACTACTTCTTACCTATTTACCAGGGGGGAGAAAATAAATTGTGATTGGTTAAAGTCTAGATATACCCATGATTGAAAAACCTCTCATTCAATTCATGATATTAAAAATGAAAACAAATAAAAGGTGAATTTGCCCCAATAACGCCCTAAGTTGCAATGTTCAACATATGTTCTAGAATTCTTCTACGAAATACTGATTGAGAAAGAGTCCAATCCAGATCGATAAGACTATTTAAGGTATTGGCTAATTTGAGTATAGACATCAATCGTGCTTTCATTATGCTTCTTATCTTGAACATGAGGGAAAATCTGGTGCGGCAGGTGGTACATTGAATGGTAACGTGTTGAGGATTTCTGGTGAATCAATATTGTTATTCAAGAGATTGTGTAAAAATATCATCGAAGATAAAGTTCGACGTTGTTCTAAAGACAATATCTTAAATTCATGTCGTAGATCTGAGGATCTTGTTGTGTTATTGTTTGGCCAAGTGTTATATCTCTTGAAAACAAGATACCTCAAGAATTTGTTTTGAATTTTTTCTAGTTCTTTCAAATGGGTTTGATACTCACCAAACCAGATAATGGCTGCGAACTCCAATTTTGGTCTTACCAAGGAATAATATAATAACTTTATTACATTAATATTGGAAAATGAGGATGTTTGTCTAATTACAAAGCCTAAAGTTCGATTAGCAGATTTCACTAAGTCTCTGATGTGACCTACAAACGAGAATTGATCATTATATATCAGCCCCAGGTCTTTCGTTTCTATCTTTCTTTCTAATACCACCTCCTCCATTTCATAACTGAAGATAATCGGATCTTTTATTCGAGTTAAAGATATCACAGAGCATTTTTTGAGATTGAAATATAATTTGTTCCTTGAACTCCACTCCAATATGTTATTTATATCTTTTTGTAAATGTACACAGTTCCTCACTGTATATACGGGTTTGAAGAGCTTCAAATCATCAGCAAAGAGAAGACAATCCGAGTATTTCAGATATGATTGTAGATCATTTATGAATATAATGTATAGGAGTGATCCTAAATTAGACCCCTGAGGTACACCTGATCTAACTGTATATTTCTCTGAAAATTTTCCATTATACCTTACTGAAAGAGAGAGATTTTGAAGATCATTTTTCATCAATTCTTTAAAGTTTGTGAAAATTCCATATTTGTACAGCTTTTCTAATAAAATATCATGATGGACCTGATCATATGCCTTATGAAAGTCGGTAAAAACAACGTCTAACTGAATTTTATCATCAAGAACTTTGGAAGCCTCATTACTAAATTTTAATAAATTTGTATGAATCGACTTTTGTCTTCTGAATCCATGCTGTTGCGATACTATATATTTGTTAATGTAATCACTTAGGGCCGGTTTTTCAATATCCTGTTAGCGTAGTTTGACTGATGGCTAAATTTGACTAGTGGTTAGAATGAACGTTACATCTGTTCACATTCTAACCAATAGTCACGTAGCATTTGACTTTGACTGAACATTGAAAAACCGATCCTAAGTTTTCTGAAAATGATATGCTCAAACAGTTTAGCAGGTGAGCACATTATAGAAATACCCCTATAATTCTGAACATCCATCATCTATTACCAACAATGTTTCATTGTTTAAGCTCTTTCAAATAATAAGACATTTGATTTACTGAGGATATTTCATTTGACTAACTACACCAATAAATACAGACACGTTTTCATTCAGGTTATTTTATGTATCTTTGTGGAGGTTTAATAATTATACCACTTCTAGTAAGATAAAGGTTAGCAAGCTTGCCCAAGCTCGATGACTGTTCAGCTGCTTTTGAAGACTAGATACTTTGTCATGTTGATTTGACGTTCAGATTAGTTCCCACGTCATAATAAGTTTTCTGAAACTTTGGCCTGTTGAATAATTTCGTTGTCATACCTCACAATGAATATTTTGGCTTGATGATGTCCTTGCACAATGGAAGCAAGGACCTCAATATCCTTTCCATAAGAAGATCACTGGGACACATAACATGTCCTGATCTGGTTGTGTTATAATCTAAAACAACTAAAAATTGACACTGTTTGGTTTCGAACTGACTCAAACAGAAGACCTTTGGTTGTCTGAAAAATTCTTCCCACCATGCCACTGGAACAGATATAATACAGACAACTGATTAAGATACTTTTTCCTACGAGCGTGCGGAAAAGTAACTTTTCCGCACGATTTTTCATTTTGAAAGTTGTACTTTTCCGTACGATTTAAAATCGTGCGGAAAAGTTACTTTCCCGCACGATTTTTACTTTTCCGTACGATTTTACTTTTCCGCACGATTTTTGTATTGTTGAAAATGAGGATATTTAGGACTAACTAAATGATCTATATAACTATTCTGTCTTATTAGTCATTTTGTAGCATTATTATGAAAACTTGTTTATTAAAAACCTTGTTTTTTCATAAATAAGATGGACAAAAACGCTCGTAGGAAAAATATTGTACCTAACTCTTACGGAAAATGTCTTTTCCGCCCTTAACGGCTTGCCCGAACTCCGCTCCGCGTCGTTCGTGCAACTGCCGTCGCGTGCGGAAAAGTACTACTTTCCGCACTTGTTAGGTAAATAACTATTTTCATAGTTTCGTTACGCGTGGGCGTTTAAATGGTGGTCCATTGTCAGAAGAAGAATCGATTAGCAAAACATGTGTAGCGAATATATTTTTCAACTTTGAAATGACGGTTATTGTTATTTTGTAAGTTAACAATTGGCACAAGATAATTTTCTGTAAGTCTCTCCCAAGACTAAAAAACTGGAATTTTCCAATGCCATAAATTTACTGCTATTTCAGACCAGGGATATTCTGGTATTTCATGTGACAGCAAGGGGTTATCTCTGATAGTCTTTATATTTTTGACAAATATTACAAATCAGTACTAGTTTTTCAATATCTGTGGGTTTTCCGAGATAGTAAACTGATCCTTGTACCCGTTTCTTACAGAATAAAATTCCTTGTTCAAGACATTCGAATTTTGTGGAATGAAGCGTTATGACGTCATTGGTTAGTTTACATTTACGGTCGGGTCAACCATATTATAAAATATTTTATATTTTAAAGAATTCCAACTCCCGAATTAAGTGGCTTTTTGTTTTGAAGTCATTGTTAATTTTCTGCAGATGTTTCCAAAATCAAAAAAAATCGTCAGGTTATTTTTCAAATACCATATAGGTTGAGTAGAAGAAAGCGTTCAACTCTCAATTGAGATGATAATGGTATAAACTCGCTTTTTTGTATTTTTCAGCATATCAAAAAGAAGTGATTATTATTATAGTCTGTATTCATAACATTCGACCAGGGATTTATCAAGCCAAGTAGCTTGAATTTTTTCTTAAATACTTGACTTGACTTCAAAACTCAAACTTTTAAAAATTTTATATTTGACTTGACTCGATTTACGGTGTGCTTGACTTGATGTCAAGTAAAATCAAACTACTTGATATAACTTGATAGCTATCCGTGAAATGCACACCGAAGCGTTAAGTAGGAGATTCACTGAGGTTACAGCAAGCGGGCCCCCGATTGCTCGATGACGACGTGTTATCAAATTGTTTACGTCTAATTCAAGTGATTTGTCCGTAATGGAATCGGAACCTTTCCAAAGCAGCGGCTTAGAGTAATTATATCGTAGATGAAAAAGTGTCAGAATTTGATGACAACGAAACAGAAGTAGCAAGTTCAGGGTCGCCGCCATCAGAGGCCAAACGAGTTGAAGTTGATAAGAGTGTATTTAATAAAAGGAAAAAAATTACGGATTATTTCATAGTCGAGCAAGATCCTGAGAGTAATAAAAATACTGACGAGCAAAGCAAATGTACGGCGGTTTTGAAAATGAAAAACTGCGAAACATCTTCACTAAGGCGACATTTGCAAGCAAAACACACTAGAGTTCACGAAAAAAAACAAAAAAAAAATTGGCTGATCCAGCCCACCTAATTCTGGGGGAGATTGTGTAAAAATATCATCGAAGATAAAGTTCGACGTTGTTCTAAAGACAATATCTTAAATTCATGTCGTAGATCTGAGGATCTTGTTGTGTTATTGTTTGGCCAAGTGTTATATCTCTCGAAAAAAGATTCCTCAAGAACTTGTTTTGAATTTTTTCTAGTTCTTTCAAATGGGTTTGATACTCACCAAAACAGACAATGGCTGCGAACTCCAATTTTGGTCTTACCAAGGAATAATATAATAACTTTATTACATTAATATTGGAAAATGAGGATGTTTGTCTAATTACAAAGCCTAAAGTTCGATAAGCAGATTTCACTAAGTCTCTGATGTGACCTACAAACGAGAATTGATCATTATATATCAGCCCCAGGTCTTCTTAAATACATGACTTGACTTCAAAAATTTTATATTTGACTTGACTCGATTTACGGTGTGCTTGACTTGATGTCAAGTAAAATCAAACTACTTGATAGCGATCCGTGAAATGCACACCGAAGCGTTAAGTAGGAGATTCACTGAGGTTACAGCAAGCGGGCCCCCGATTGCTCGATGACGACGTGTTATCAAATTGTTTACGTCTAATTCAAGTGATTTGTCCGCAATGGAATCGGAACCTTTCCAAAGCAGCGGCTTAGAGTAATTATATCGTAGATGAAAAAGTGTCAGAATTTGATGACAACGAAACAGAAGTAGCAAGTTCAGGGTCGGCGCCATCAGAGGCCAAACGAGTTGAAGTTGATAAGAGTGTATTTAATAAAAGGAAAAAAATTACGGATTATTTCATAGCCGAGCAAGATCCTGAGAGTAATAAAAATACTGACGAGCAAAGCAAATGTACGGCGGTTTTGAAAATGAAAAACTGCGAAACATCTTCACTAAGGCGACATTTGCAAGCTAAACACACTAGAGTCCACGAAAAAAAAAAAAAATAAATTGGCTGATCCAGCCCACCTAATTCTGGGGCAAATACAGGTTCGAATAGGCGTAGCGCAATTTCAGTTTCGAGTAGGCTTGAGAAGGTAAATCAATAATTACATTTTAGCTATAATCATGTAGTAGTAAAAAAAGTCCACATCTTATTTTCTTTAATAATGTTTTATTTGTGCCTGTTTTTTTATTATGAATATCTGCAAAAATCTATAGGAAATCTAGTAAAAATTGTGGCACATGCTTTAAATTTTTATACAGGGCATTTCAAAAATATAACCTTATAACATTATAAAGTGAATATTATTTTACTAAATTTTATATATATATATAAAGTATCTGCTACATACAAGTTATTGCCTGGGACGTACGTGAGTGTATTTGATACCACAGTCTGAGGCGTCTAGAATTGTGTATATGTACTTTCGGAATATTTCTGGTGTCGATGAAATCAACTGAGGTAACAACAAATAGCTATATCTTCCGAAAAATTCTGTCATGGTACATAACAAGAAGCTTTCGTAACCAATGCTCTCTAATTCTATACCAGTAATTTCCAGCTGATGCACGCCAGTTCCCAATAATGTTCAACCAGTTCCTCTAATCCTTGCCACTGGTACCCAAGGCATGTAAGTAGGCAGTTCTCCCTCGGATATTCTCTGTATTCATTCAGTGAACGATTTGTTTTCGTTGAATTGTTTTTCATTTCATTACCTTACTAGTGTGTAAAAGTTCGAAAGTGCTCTAGTGTGGTAAAATAGTATATTATGATACAAGTTTTATATGACACCATTTGTGTTTGTGTTTCCTATACTATTTTTTCTATTTGGCATTTTTTGTAGTTTTTTATTGGGAAAAATTGGATTTAATATTAATAATAATATCAGAAATATCGGGTTGGTAACACTGATAAAAGATTTATAATTTGAAGGAGGCTGTCAGGTAATTCATTTGTTCACATAAATTATTTAAATTTTGAATGCAAATATCAGTAAATTGCCTTTTTCTTAAATGACGACTGCTAAATAAAATTCAAGATGCGCCCCACCTGAATTGAGAGTAATTGCTCAAACGGCTGTGAATGATTTGTTGCCCAAAAAATCTCGTTTAGTTTACGGAAAGGAATCCCATCCCTCTTGTCTGACGTTTATCTGACAGTTGATGTTACCAAACTCGAAAAAATTTAAAACGCCTATTGAAATTTGGTTTCATTGTAGCATTTATTTCTTTCACTAGAATTTGTTCTAGTTTGGCATTCTTTCCTGGACCGAATCGCCCCAGCGATGTAGGCAATTACTTATACCGGTGAGTGTTTTTGTCCACCTGAATAAACATAACGTTTTGTTAAGGCAAGTTTTGAAGTTCTGTGATTCGTTCCCACCTGTACCATACCTCCACTTTTATGGAAGTTTGGGTCTGAACATGTCGAATACCTGTTAAGAATTAGTTAGTTCAGGTAGGATTGGTCCTAAGTGGGTTCTAGTAATCGTTGTAGCTTTTAATTTATTTGGTCAACCAACACATCACCTGTTAGGTCATGTGAAGTTGCCTTTAGTTACGGAATAATACCATTGTATCTTTAATTCTCGTCCTGTGACAAAGTTACTCGCTGTGACAGATCACGTGACAGGAAGGAAGATGAGTAAGGAATCTATTTTATCATCACTTTCGGGTCACCCTTCGAAGAGTCGTGTAGTCAACTTTTTGACCAAGTTAAAAATGTGTGACTAGTTAAAAATTCAAAATATCCGATTTGTGAGAACCAGCTTGTGTTTTTGGCTACTCCCCTCTGAGAGATCCAGAAAGTCATCATATATATATATATATAGGATGGATAAAGATTTGTTTTTCTGACGTTTTCGCGTTGGTTGTGGAACCATTCCAAATTATATTGATAACCCTTTATTAAGGTAAGCTTTCAAAAAAGCCAATTTTGACTATGGTTGACAGTGTTCCTTTCTGTGTTGGAAGATTTCATTTGAAGTGAATCTCACTTTTTGGTTTTTAAAAATATTACAGCAGTTCTGTTTTATTTTAGGGTTTTTCTATGGGGTTTTAAGTAATGGCGAACCGTTGTTGGCTCCTACATTTATTTTTATTCTTGTAAGTCGAATATGGAAGTTTTTTCTGACTGCCATCCTTTGATATGGGTCCTGGCTGGTTTCAACAAACTACTCCCCAGTGATAGTTTTTCTCGTTGCTCAAGTGCATTGTTGACACCTTCCATTTCAACAGGATAGATATACGCACTCTTACGGTGCCTTTTGGTACCATTTCTACAGGATAGATATACATACTGTTCCAGTGCCTGTTAATACCTTTTCAACACGATAGATATACCTACCGTTCCAGTGCATCTCTGATACCATTTCAACAAGTTGAGAACCAATGAAGACTACAGCTGTATAGGACAAATCAGGCAACTTCATTTGTTTTTTTTGTTAAGTTATACCAAATTTCATACGCTTTCTCTTATATAAGTACGTAGACGCATACCATGCTATGAAGAAGCGCTACTGATAGGTAGTTCGCTTACTTCCTTAAAGGTATTTCAATTGAAAGGTCAGTAATTACTAGAATTATCAAGACAAATTCTAGAAGAGTGTCACATTTTTAACAAAATAAATGCATAGCAGGAATTCTTATGGCATGAGATAGTTATTCTAAATCTAATCTATGTTTTTTATTAACTGTTTGAAGTTATTCTAAATCTGATCTATATATTTTTATCAACTGTTTGAAGTCATTGTAGATCAATTCTATATGTTTCATAACCGTTTGAACTGTTCATGATCCACAACCAATATTTTTATTATTGTATTTGGGCCACATGTATTTTATTTCCTCAACCTACCGCCACATAACTAGCAAACTTTCTTATGACTTTCTTACTTCCATCAAGACAGTGTTAATATTTAGTATCACAGCTTACTAGGTGAATTGTCTATAGTCTATTTTCAAGTTGTGTGGTGCCCAACCAAACTGGTTAACTTCCACCTTATAAAATTTTGAATTTTCAATTACCCATAGTGTTCTTCGACGTAAAGCTGTCATTCGCAGTGACTCTTCCCTAGGATTTTTTATTCATAATAACTGAATAATTTGAACAACAAAGAAAGAGGTCACATCATAATGACTTCATTTTAGACTCCAAATGGAAAAACATTGTGGCATTCGAAAGAGTAACAAATGAGTCAATAACTTGATTCCACAGTTACGAAATTGATTCACAGGTATTATCTAGACATATCTTGTAGATAATGAAGTTGAAAGAAATCGAAAATGTCACTTTATTTATGAATATTTGGAACCTTTGGTGTGAAAGCCATTCAAAAACATAGAAAACTATCGAAACACCAAAACTTTGACAATTTCATTCAACGCTCGTTTCGTTCAATCAAGGGATATACGAATTCTGGAGTTACTATTATATTTCTTGATGGAATCTTGCGTCATCACCAAAACAGCCCATTGATTATAATCGATATATATTTCGCTCACAAAAATAAAATTATTGGTGCAGGAACGATTATAGACTGACGCAACTATAACTATTCATACCACGGTCTGCTAATTTATTCATTTCACAACATCAATAACATGCAACCTAATTATTTCTATCCAATAGTCTAATTAATTTTGTTTACCTCTCGCAACCCTAACTGATCAAATTGTACAAAGAACTGGAAAGAATCGTCCGTCCTCATTAGACATCATTACGTGTAATTATTTGTATGCAGTTTCGTTTCTGGGTAACTGCCTTCATTAGTTTGTACCAACCAAAAATCAGCACTTCAAATACAGTATCATCCCGATTGGATTATTTATACAGGGTGTCCCAGAATAAAGGGGACAAACTCCGAGGGTAGAATCCTCACTTTATTTTAAGGCTGAAAGTTCCAATAAACATATACACTAAAATAGTATAATAAGTAAAGTAAAGTATTAACCGAGTTATAGGGTGTTGAAAGTGACACAAAAAAATATATTTTCCAGAATAACTCCATAACGGCTTAACTTTTCTTAATGAAATTTGGTAAGTCACTTTGCAGCATTCAGTTTCATATTTCAAGGCAAATCATGTGTTTGTTACTCCAAACAGGGGCGTACGGCAGGTGGGTACCCCTATTCGTCCCTTCCCAACATTCACGCCACTCGATTAATATCGTTTTCGTCTGCTTTTACTTAATTCCCAAAAAATACAAATATCAACGGTTTTCGAGATATTTGAAGTTGAATAAGTGCGTGCGTATCAAAATCTTTACTATTTTTGAAAGGAATGAGTATAATTTAAAATATTTCGAAGATTGTTGGCATTTACGAGGGATTTCGTTCACAAAAATTTCCCGATATTCAAAACTTACATAGCCACTAACAAAATAATCACTAATGAGTATTCGTATCACATACGCACCCACTTATTCAACTTCAAATATCTCGAAAACCGTTGATATTTGTGAAACGAAACGGATTCCTTTTTTGTATAGGAAATCGATATTAATCCAGTGGCGTGAAATTTGGAGCAGGGCGATTAGGGGTACCCACCTGCCGTACGCTCTGTTTATAGGTACAAACACATGATTTGCCTTGAAATATGAAACTGAATGCTGTCAAGTGACATACCAAATTTCATTAAGAAAAGTTAAGCCGTTATGGAGTTTCTGGAAAATATATATTTTTTGTGTAACTTTCAACACCCTGTAACTTGGTTAATACTCATTTTAGGATTCTACCCTCGGAGTTTGTGCCCTATATTCTGGGACACCCTGTATAGTTCAATCACATAAAGTATATTTTGTAGCTATTACGTAACGAGATTATTATGCCATCTATCGAGGATGTCGCCTGGGCAACTTCAGAAATTATTTAAATAATAATAATAACAATCAAGTTACATTGAAAGCTTTATCGTATCATTGACAACCATGATGTTAAAATAAAATCAACAATTTTAGGTATGTCACGTTATTATAATTTTAGCGTGCCATTTGGTATCTAGGGTATTATAAATTAACTAACATATTATATTGTAAATAATGTATTATGTGTTGTTAATAATTTGTAATGAAGATTCAACTTGAAGGAACCCCAATATTCAGTGATATGATGAAAGTCATAATGCTTCTGCAGGTAAACACCATTCTATTGTATTCTGTCCGATACAAAAAAAGAAGCGAAATTCCAGACAATAGTTCAAACAGTAACTCACTTTTCACATTGGTGTTTCCATTAAATACTTAGAGGGTAAAGCTAACGTGATCCCCAATTTTAATTTGAATTTTCATTCCACCGAATTATGACGCAATGTAGTTTGCGTGAAAGAGAGAGAGATATCCTCTTACTCATGTAGCGTGGTGAACAGGATAGAGTGTCGACCTATGAATCGACATTTTTTTATTTAATTTTTTATTTCTGATGAATGAATAAATATTTGAAACTATTAGTGAAAATGAAATTCAACAAATAAAGACTATTGAAAACGCTAAAACTACCTCAATTACAATCCACGAGCGTTTCGCCAACAAAGTTAATCATCTTCAGAAGCTCGGACTTTTCGCAAAGTTTACTTTATTCGCGAAATTTACTTTATTCTCGAAATAGCACTTACTTTACTTTACTTATTCTGTTCAACTTTCTTAATTGAAATGCTCAAGTCTCAACTCGGTAAGGCTTACAAAAGCCTATATGTGAATTACTCAATAAATAAAACAAAGAAATCAACAACACTTATATTTAGTGAACAAATAAATAATAATTAAAAAACAATATAAATACTTTTATCCACAATCACCTTATAATTGAAGTTTTATCCACACTTATGAACCGTATAAAGTACCACTTTATCCACTAGTGGAATAATGAAAAATACAATCTTGAATATCAATCACATTTTACTTATTTAGAGGTGACAGCCGCTGTTAAGGTTACAGCCGCTCTTAGAGCAAAACGTCAAATCATTTTGTGATGAAAAATTTCCGCGATTCTGATTCTACATGAATGTGATTGTGAATAAAACGTTGTATTGCATGCGTGTTTTAGATACATTTTATTTGCTTAAGAAATTCAAACGCTCGAGCTTCGCTCTCGCGTTTAAACATTCTTGCGCAAATAAAATGATATCTTAAACACTTATACAATAAATAACTATAATTAGTGACATTTTGGGAATTAATTAATAGTAAAAATGAATGTGAATAATACCCCATCGTTGATTTAACCATAATCAAACACAAATTTAATTTAATAGAATAAAACCATAAGAACTTTACTACAAAGAGAAAACAAACTGATGAGAGGTGAGAAAGACCGTTCTAAAACTTGAGACTTCATAATAATAGTTATTTATTGTATAATTTCTTAAAAATGTATCTAAAACACGCATGCAATACAACGTTTTATTCACAATCACATTCATTTAGAATCAGAATCGCGGAAATTTTTCATCACAAAATGATTTGACGTTTTGCTCTAACAGCGGCTGTCACCTCTAAATAAGTAAAATGTGATTGATATTCAAGATTGTATATTTCATTATTCCACTAGTGGAATAAAGTAATTTCATTATTCCACTAGTGGATAAAGTGGTACTTTATACGGTTCATAAGTGTGGATAAAACTTCAATTATAAGGTGATTGTGGATAAAAGTAATAATGGAAATGATAACGGAAATTGAGTATTTATCAAATATTTAAATACTTATAACAAAATATACTTATGAGAACAGAATTTACGCGGACAACACAATAATATCACAGATTTACGGACTACACTGTACGGATTGGAAATTAAGACTACTTTTGTCTTGAAAAATAATGTAGAATTCACCAAACCAATCTTTCCTACCCTCTCCATTCTGAGAAGTGTCCCTTGGGCGCGACCACCAGATAGGGCCAAAAATATTCACATGTAAGAATTGAATGAGCTATTGAAAAATAGTCGTTAAATTTATGATTCCTGAATGTGGCCCCTTCGAAATTTGGCATTCAACACATAACTTCAGGAAATGCTATAACTTTGTGTGTGGTATTTTTAACAAAAAATTCATCAATATATTTTACTTATAACAGGTTTGGTTACATCATTACATCATTGTTGAAAGTGTTACTCCTAATTGGAGACTGCGTTATGAAAAAATCCAATAGTGTAATTGTTTCAGATCCCCACCTCGATCGAAACTACAGAATCCCAAACATCGGGAAGCGCCCCATCTGTATTCGCCTCGAGTCAAACCACCGATGAAGTACTACGACATCCCAGCGGAGGATCGGATAGCCATTAGTTCGAGGTTTGAATTGACTCATCGACATGATACGTTGTAGAATTGAAGATACGAAATTTTCGAGATCTTCTAATCGACCATTCATTAAATCCTAATATATTTCGCGATGTGTAATTATTCGAGTGTTGTTAATTCATTGTCCTGGAGAATCTCACCTTTCAATTGGGAACAGTTTTCTGGTGCTTGCAAGAAATAATGTAAAGATGGTAATGTAAAGATTTTGGTTTTTCTCCAGAAACATGATTTTATTCAGTTATAATTAGTTTTATTTTCTTCCAATTTACTGCCTTAGGATAATAAATAAGCATGAAGATCGAGTTCATGTTGGTTGTTTGATGGAAATAACAACAATTTTCAACAATAACAACGGTTCTTATGGAAAATGGGTTCCAGTCGAATTGGCTGAAAATTTAGTATAATGTAGTTTATGGCTTCCTGATCAAATGTCTCCACGGGCACAACGGGATCTAATGGACAGTTTTGGAGATACAGGGTGTCAAACATGCAGAGAGCGGGTTGTTACTTACCTTTAGAAAATAAATAATGTGGGGATTATTTTGTTACAAAAAGTTATGGAGAATAATTGCAATCTTAATATTCGACTCGAATTGTAAGAGTCCATATACAGGGTAATTTATAATTATATAATTTTAATGTAATTCTTTTAACAAAATCATTCAAACGAAAAAGCTCGTAGACTTGCAGAATTAGTGAATATCATTTGACTTTGATATTGGGTGATTAGACGTTACTATTATAAAGGGTCACTCAAAATTTCATTATTTGGTTGTATTTATCTTAATTTTTTTAAGGAACATCTATACAAATTAAACATAAATAAGAAAACTAAATATAATATGATCAATATTTGGTGGCTCTTGTCAATTTGTTGAATATGTACGGATTCTGGTCAACGGCACGATGATGCAGCTATCAAACGGGACACTACTGCAATAAAAATCACATAACAAAGTGGCCTTTAGCGCTCTCGAATCTCAACGCAGTTAATGTTTTCTGAGGAATGTCATTATATGACAGCTTTTTCGCTCTAGAGCGACAAACTTGAGAAAACGCTCACTTATCCAAATGTTTCCGATTTGCCGGCGTGTTGGTATATTATGAATAACGTGTAACTCAGCATTGTAAACCTGTCTAGTGGTTAGTGTTTCTGTCCTTCACGCCGTCGATCGGGATTAAATTTTTTTTGTGTTAGAGATATAGATAGATATAGATTGTATTGCCAGCAATTTGGATACCGACTTTGGCTATATCTATTGAAAATTGTCGAAATGGTAGGTACATTCAATTTTAATCTAGGAAATAATAAAATAAATGAATATTATTAGGTGACTATGTTTATCGAGTGTTTTTTCTGTATCTGATCTGAGATCTGCGTTTATCGAAAAACTAACTATTGTATGAATTTCGAGCACAAAGTTTAGTTGCCGCTCTCCAAAGCACAAAGGTACAAATATAATGGAGCGGGAAAAGTAGAGGCGATACTAGTCGACGTGTCGACAATATTAAGATTGCAATTATTCTCCCTAATTTTTTGTAACAAAATAATCGCCACATTATTGATTTTCTAAATGTTTGACACCCTGTATCTTAAAAACTGTCTAATGAGTCTCGTTGTGCCCGTGGAGACATTCGATCGGGACACCATAAACTACATTATACTGAATTTTCAGCCAATTCGACTGGGACCCATTTTCAATAAGAACCGTGCGGGGTCCTTTGGAGATGTGGGAGACCTAGATCAATACACCACTTTTTTTCATAATACCAGGTCGAATAGTTATGGCTAATACCGCGACGGATATTGTGACCGTACGAATACGAGCATTCACGGATCCAAAAGAAAACTTAGTTTATTTATTTTTTGTATGTTTTATCAAGTCATCCCACAGTCCGTTGTCAGAATAGATCCTCATTTTACTCTTGTTTATTTTGTTTTCTTCAAGATACAAAGTTCTGTCAATACGAAGAGAAATGAAACAGAGTGCTATTGAAAGGAAAACAGATGTTGTTGATTATCAACAATAATTCATAGTAATTGATTGGTGGGGTGTAAATGAGACAGGTCCAATTATTTACATTGAATCTATTGAAATCTCTTTGAATCTCTGTAGATAGCTCAACCAACATCAATAACCGCAATAGAGAATTATGCCAACTTGATCACTAAAAAATGACAACCCTAAGTATACTAATTTCGTGTGTCATACTGTTGAAGTTTTCTTCTCAATCAGTTAATTTATTAGTTAGCCGGTATATAGCTTGGCGGTCTAAGGCACAGGCCGTTCAAAACTTCAGTATAGCGGTAGTCGGTTCGAGCCCGATGTAAGTACGAGGTATTTTTTCTCAATATCGGAATCGATAGATGAGCACAGTCCTTGTTGAAAGCAAGTGTATTGTGTGTTGTCTAGATGCCAATCTCGTCTAGTGCTACCTTGGAGTTCACGCCGGCCACCCGAGGTGGTGCTGTAGGTTTTCCGGGTTTTCCTGTAGCTGAAAAGTGTCGCCCCGAAGCGCCACGGTAAATAAGAATAGCCGTCCTCTACTATGCCTTTGGGTTCACTCTACGAGTGTTTACGAGGGAGTATTATTATTATTATATTATTATACATGCCTTACGAGGACGGACTCATTGTCATAAACTCAACGTTCGTAGTGGTACAACCCAGAAAAAGAGTTGTTTTCTGATGGATTTTCGACCCAATTATTCCTACTGTATTGGTGCTTTGGTGTGTTCTATCTTTCAGTTAGGAATCTAATGTGATAAGTAATATATACACGGTGAATTTTGACTAATTACCATAAATAAAATGGGGTACTCGTTTATCATATATAGAAACACACCTTTCAAATTTCAGAGAAATCCGATATTATTCACATGATTTATCTGTTCGTCAACCTTTGGGAATGAGCCACTGATGAACCACCTTTGTTAAAATTTGTTAAAATTTGTTATTACGAATCAGAAGCAGAGCTTGTACGAGCAAGGGAGACCGGAGACGTACAGCTTAGTGGAATCAGAACCAATTTAGCTCCGTGATGGCAGATTGTGTCTCTTAGTTTAGGTACAGTCTGGTCTATTCTTTAATAGCTTAGCTCGAATGTGACTCCAAAAGAACATTGTGTGTTTACGGAAAGTTCATTCGACACCAACATTATTTTTTTCATTATTCATGGTAGTGACGTGTTTTTTGTGTTCTACAGAATTCATTTATTTTGCAACTTTCTATTGGGAGTCACTGTAACTAACACTTGATTTCAAATCACCAGCTTCATTTTCAAGATAAAAACAAAAGTAGTGATATGAAGTAAACGAAACAAAATGCAATCATATTTTTTATTTGGAAAGTACAGAGGTCAGATTTGAAAATAATAAAGTAAATACAGGGTGTTTCCAATAAATGAAGTGGGGAGTAGGAAATAACGAAACAAAACGAAATGAAGGAATATATTTGTCGAAAAATTATTATTTTGGGGAATATTGAATTTTAAAGTTTTCAAGAAGTACCAATGACGTGGTCACAAGAAGTCATTAGTAACCAGCGGATTTTTTTACCGTTGCTCGGTTAATATTGTACAATTGAATGGTAGTTGTTTCCAGACACACGGTCCGAAATTGTCAATTCCATGGTAAAAAAAAGTAGTAGTAACTGTAGGACAATGACAACACATGAAAGGTTAGTGTATTCTTCACCTAAATAATACAGTGTCCTACAAAAAAACGGGTATGTATCGCTAGTCCTACAAGAATTATTCAAAATAACGAATTAATGTGCTCTGAGTGATCTATCGATTTCGAAGGAAATAGTCTAGAGAGTAGAGTATTATTACTTGTTTGGTAATGATGAAGAACCCCGCACATTTACTACGTAAAATGGTTTTCGGCTAATTTTGCTCAACATTTGATATGTTCTAGATCCTGTTGTGTATTCTTATTATGCAGTCTAATTTAGAGACCAGTTTCCGAGCTCTAAATTGATCTTTCTTAGAAATAACCTTTTCGCATCTAATTTTAGTACTATCTGTCATTATTTACTTGTCAATTTCCAAATAAAATTTCAGAAAATATTCATTACACCAGTTGTCACTCAAATTCATATATATTCACGTGGCGTAATGGTAAAGTTCGCCTAGCGGCCCACAATAAGGTCGAGAGTTCAAAACCCACCAAGAGTAGAATTTTTTTTTTATTCAATTTGAAAATAAATTATAAAAAATAAAATAAAACTACCACTAAGAAAAATTAAACTATCTTTGAGTAGAGTTAATATAAATGGGAAATAGTGATTGTTTTTCATCGTATCGTTAAATAAATAAACATTGAAAGTGAGATATCTCTATTTTTGAAAACTAGGGTCGACAGAAGAGTTTTGTAACAAACTCGTGAATCAAAATGGCGATTAACAATCTCAAACATTAACGTGCGCGCTGCGCTTACTCGTTTAATTATCTCGATTGTTAATCGCCCTTATTAATACACTTGTTCGTTAAATAACCATTTTGCACTCACCAAATCGACATGATTGACGCCTGCGCAGTTTATTAGCTACCTTTATCGAGAAATTTCGTAGAAGAAAAAGTTGGGCGTCTCGGCAAAATGAAGCTACTCAAGAAGATTCAGTCTGTTATTAATCATTTTTGAAAATAGGCGTGGGATCCTGGTCTATAATGATCGTAAAAAAATATTACTTACATAAGTAGTCGCAGCGGCGTACAGAGTACGCCACTCAGAACACTGTCATCTAAAAAGCTCTAAAGAAGTGAAATTATTGAACTTACACACTTGATAGAGAGGATTATATTGAAAAAACTCCGGTGTGAAGTCTTAAAACAATTCTTCAAGTCGTTACCAAATCAATGAGATTTAAAAAGAACCGCCTTACGCTAGACGCCAACGCGACGATCTGAGGCTTAAGGAAGAAGAACGGAGGAATAATGATTTCTGCTTCCCCACGTGTATTCATCGAGATGCGGAACTCACCTACTAAAGGTAAATTTTCTTGTTCAGATTTTCAAATTTCACTTTGATTTGGTGGAAAGAGCATATTGTTCGTACCGCATTTTATTTCGGAAATGAATCTGATATGTACGGTTGCAATCAATAAAAATTTTATTGTCTGGGGTAAAAGTTATTATACGTGCTCTAAATGATTCTCCACTCATCTAAATGAAAATTGTTTTCATTCTGTTCAAACTCTTTGTTTATCACCAACCAATTGTTTCATTTTATCTTTTGTTTTCATAGCTATCGCTTTTCTTCAACCCAAATTATTATCGATAGCAGCCACCCAAAGTAACAAGATTGTCAAGTGATATTAATAACGGGAAATGCCTAAGTTATTGTACCCAAGTTATGAGTGATTATTGTGTAACATGTAGGGTGCTTGTAAAGCCCAACTTTCTGGCATGTCTAGCCGAAGCCCGTAGCGCAATCAGGTAATTAAGAAACTTAGTTTCCCTTTATCGAGCCCTCTTATTATGTAATACGTGTTCAGCAAATTGTTGGTTAATAGAACGTGTTTTGTATAATGTGAACTTGCAATCCTCTAGCACTTCGGCGAATGACATAGTTTCGGCTCCAGTGATACCAACCAGATATTCTATAATGTGAAAAAATTGAAACCAGCTACTTTTTTAAATTATTTCCCATCTGTATGAAAATATCAGAGAACACTGAATTGAAATAATTGGATTTTGTCAGAACCTTGGCTGTTATATTGGTTCGTATCTAACAGTTATAACAAAATTTCACGTTATTACGATGATGGGGAAATCCAAAAATATCGTGTTTTTCCAATTGTAATCAATTTTTGATGATAGCCGTGCACGAACGTTTCACTTCACACATATACTTAAAAATAGTACGTCAAATTCAAGAGGCTTAGAGTTTTCAAACATAACATGCGAAGTGAAACGCTCTGGCACGATTATAGTCGAAACTTGATTTTTCCCTAGAAAACACCATGTTTCTGGAGTATCACGTCATCACAATGTTCGCGGAATTCTGATACATCTGTTAGATACGAACCAATGTAACAGCCAGGGTTTTGACAAAATCCGATTTTTTTTAATTTAGTCCTCCCTGGTGTGGTGAAAATGAGAAAGTTTTGTCATTATCATTCAGATCCAAATGTTTCATCATGGTCTAGCTATTCTTAAGATAATAATTTAATATTTTTATACAGCTAGGAAAATATAAAAAAGCTACTTTCAATTTTCTCTCATTATTTTTTCAAACTTTGAATGTGTATATAAATCGAATTTAATAACAAATAACTTTATTCGAGATCTCTCCATTTTACCCCACTTTTTGCCTTTTTATAGTATTTTTTTTAATTTGCCGCCATACCAGCCATCACGTGACATGTGTCAAAATCAATTATTAGGTTATCGGACATGCACAAACTTTTCCCCAGAATACTTTTCTCAATACTCTAAAAATAAACTTTTTTCCAATATGGTATATACTTTTTGGCGGTCACTGTATATCAAATATCCGGTCCAGATTTGATGCTGATCCTTCACTTCGAAATCATCTGCGAGCTCTATTGTCACAAAACGTAGTTCACCCAGGTAACTCTCAAACTCTCTTTTTTCTATATTCTCGGAAAGCGTATAATATAAAGGAAGTAACTCTATAGTCCCCTATTCGTTGGCGGATATACCTTTCCTGCGACGTCCCAAGAAAGCCCCATCTACCTATTGTTCGACTCCAGAGCACGATGTTGTGGCGTTTCCGGGCCCCGGAGTGTTGCTTCCGGTTGCTGGGATCAATTACAGGATCGGGTGTGTTTGTTTTGTCATTATTCGATGATATAATGTCTATGTCTGCAGATGGCCTTCTGGATATCGAGGGATGGGAGAATTAAGATGCCTAAAAACCCTGGTGTATCGACTTATACATGCAAATCTGTGCGATAAAACGAGAGACATTCGCCAACTTTATTACGAGAAAACAAATGAAACCGTGGGCTGTTTTTCGAATATCCCGCGACACTTGAGTGCACCGCCACCGTCGGTTTTCTTGTTAGGGTTAATTTTCATGAACAGAAGTTTGAAGCTTTGCCCACGATTAACGAACATGAAATAAATAAGTTCAACACTAGATGTCCTGCCATACCAGGATGCTCACTGCAATATTCCTATACGATATAGGAATATATTTGGGTCAAAAATCCATCAGAAAACAACTACTTTCCTGGCTAATACCACGACGAACGTTGAATTACATCCAATGAATTTCCGTGCAGAGTTCCTACAAGGCTATCTCCCCAATTGCTAAATACATGGAAATGTTAATCGAAACATCGATCTCTGGGTTCTTGCCCTCATCAGTATAGGGTAGGTCTCTCCAGACAATAACTAATGTCTGCAACAAATGATTCGATTATCAATCCATTTCAAGGCAGAAGCTGAGACACCACCCGCAGATTGGTGTTTAACCAAACTACGAGCGCCATCCCAACCACTAGCCACCTTAAGCAATACCCAGTACTTCGCAAAGCGAATATCAAAAATAGATCAAAAATAGAAGAAATCTATTTAACAATGAGCTAATCAAGTTCAACACTAGATGTCCTGCCATACCAGGATATATATATATATATATATATAGGAATATTGCAGTGAGCATCCTGGTATGGCAGGACATCTAGTGTTGAACTTGATTAGCTCATTGTTAAATAGATTTCTTCTATTTTTGATATTCGCTTGGCGAAGTACTGGGTATTGCTTAAGGTATGGCTAGTGGTTGGGATGGCGCTCGTAGTTTGGTTAAACACCAATCTGCGGGTGGTGTCTCAGCTTCTGCCTTGAAATGGATTGATAATCGAATCATTTGTTGCAGACATTAGTTATTGTCTGCAGAGACCTACCCTATACTGATGAGGGCAAGAACCCAGAAATCGATCTATTGGTGGTCCAAATGTTTCGATTAACATTTCCATGTATTTAGCAATTGCGGAGATAGCCTTGTAGGAACTCTGCACGGAAATTCATTGGATGTAATTCAACGTTCGTCGTGGTATTAGCCAGGAAAGTAGTTGTTTTCTGATGGATTTTTGACCCAAATATATTCCTATATCGTATAGGAATATTGCAGTGAGCATCCTGGTATGGCAGGACATCTAGTGTTGAACTTGATTAGCTCATTGTTAAATAGATTTCTTCTCTTTTTGATCTATTTTTGAAATAAATAAAACAATATAATTATTGGGATATACGGAATCACTGTCCCCAATCAGTTCTATTTGTTACATTTTCGACATGATTTATTAATTTTTTTGCTGAAATATAATTAAGTCACATTTCACATAGAAGTATTGCAGTTCAGCTGCATCGCATGGAAATTCACCATTAGCACCTGTCAATCTTATGCGCAGCGCATGCTCTCGCGCTGATATCTGTGCATTTGTGACCGAGTTTTGACTATAAACTTTTTTAAAGAAATAAAGAATAATTTTGTGGCTTTGAGTTTAATTGCATTTGGGATTTGATACCTATTTGTGATGAGTTAATGTGTTATATCGTTCTTCCACTTTAAAAAAACTGTCCAATATGGCATGTAATAGTGAAGATATTGCTATTGTGCAATTTTGTTCGACAGAAAAGTGTATTTTTTGATCAACTACACTGAAAAGATTTCACCATTTCAAAATAAACGGAATGCATGGAAAATAACCAAAACCTTAACAAGCTTACTGAAGAAAACATTCATAGATTTCACTGATTTCAGTGGGAATGGAGAAAAATTTATATTTTTTACTTTATCGCGGACTTTCGCTACTTATGGAAGATTTCAAGAAACGATGTGATATAAAAACGCATCCAGAGTTGATTGAATTGATTATAAAACATTTTTGCCAATATTGTCAACATGCATGGCGTTTTGAAATAAAATGTCTGTTTCAAAGTATGTTCAAATTCTAAGTGGTGAGTACTCAATTTCTGTACTGAATATAAATTAGTTACCTACTTTGTTAATCTTTCTGTATTGTCGGCACAAAAACGGAACATTATCAAATTATTAAAATATAAGGAAAATGAAGAAACACATCAATAATATAAGAAAATTGCACAACATTTTTTTTATTACACCACAACTATTGACTTTCGAATGGTTTTTAGATTTTTTTTTTAAATTACACAATTTTAGTAGTGTTATTTTTTCAGTAAAACTTGATATTCCACTTCGAGTATGGACTCTTACTTTCGTATTCCATATAAAAGTTTAATAAAATTCCTTAAAATTCAATTTGCAATCACAATCACCATGTCCTTGGAATGTTGACAGTGTTGACACGAGAAAGAGCACACCATCTCTGGAGTCTATTACAAAGGTAGACCACTTATTCATTTGTTTTGTCTTCAAAAAATTCTAAACAAAATCTAATCAGTCGGTACACCAGGGTTTTTAGACATCTTAGGGAGAATGAAACCAAGATAAAAACGATACCTGTTGAATTTGATTAACTGCATAGTGGAATTAATTGAACTATCATACGTGGACAACATTATTCAGGCAACGGCGTCGCAAATTTTTTTTCTTGGGGGGGTAAAGGCTTTAATTTTTTTCTTGGGTAAATGCTTAAATTTCATTCAAAAATAGTAGTATATATCTATTCTTGGGAGGAGAGGGTAATTACCCCCATTACCCCCACCCATATCGGCGCCCTTGTTTTCTGGGCTTATTTGTCAAGCCATTCAGAGTTGTGATATTTTTCTGACATGGAACGGCATGAACATCATACTTGTAATGATGACTTAAACTTTAAAATATTCTATATTCTAAACTCATATCTGACAAAAATCATGTAATAAACACATTCTACTGCAACTAAGAAAAATATTTCTTTGTTACATGAAGGTGAGGTTGTGAATGATCCTCAAAAATATGTTGCCATTTCAATGACTTATTCATTAGTACCCCTATGAAAATAATTGAAAATATTAAATACAATAATCCATCTAACCTTCACACTGATGTTGATAACAGTATAGATTATAGATTATATATTAGGGACTTTCGTGCTACAAGCCTCTACACCGCGACCTTTTCAGATCTATTGTGTTTGTCCTCGAGATCATTTAGAGTTCTTTGTCTAGCCCTGTCTTCTTTACGAGACTCCACAGGCTAGTTTTTAGAACTCCCATGAATCTGGGAGCTCTTGGTTTTTATTCTCCCAGCGTTAGAAACCTTTGCCTTGACAAGCCCTCGCAGTGGCATTGTATTTGTTCTGATGTTTCCTCTTCTTCCTGACAGAACCTGCATAGCATTTCTTCTGCCAGGCCTATTGTACTCATATGTTTGTTGAGCATACAGTGCCCTGTGAGAAGTCCTACTATTATTCTAGTAGTGTTCCTCTTCTGGCTTAGTAGATAGTCTGTGAATGTTGGCTGCGGTTGTTTGATAAACTCTTTGGCCTGTCTCATCCCTGGTGCATTGTTCCACCAGTCTTGAGACTTCTGTTGAATCCATGATTTGGTGTTTGTTTTTAGTACAGCTTTTGCTATACCGCAATACGGTTCTGGGCCATTCAGGGCCTTACTTGCTCCTTCTCGGGCTAGTGTATCGACCTCTTCATTTGATAACGGTATACAGGGCTTTTCACGATGAGCGTTAATTTGGCGTTTCTGGCAAACCAGACAACGGATCAACCTGAAAATTCGACAGTATGCATAAATGAATATGATACACGCCTGAAATATTTCAGACGATGCAGCGTTGCCGCTTCTGCTATAAAGTAGCAGCTTTGATTTTTCAAATGCATCACCCTGTATATAATATCACATTATGATTTCTTTTCACGTTGTCAATGTACTTTTTCTTTATACCTATCTCTTACCGTTTAAAAGATATAAATTATTTTTTTTTTACCAAACATGTACCTTTGTAAATTCTGATAATCTTGAACTCTCTGGTACTAAGACGATCAAATTCGAAATGGAGTGGGGTGATACCATAGGATCCTCCTGTGGAGCCATATTTTTATTTGCCTCATACTGGGTCGTTATAAAATGCAGATATTTTATCACATGAAAAAATTGGTGAAAGTAAATTTTTTCAAATGGAACACCCTGTATATTTCTACATTTCTGAACTCTTCATCCAGTTTTAGATTGACATTGTTCAGATAATCCTATTTCGATTTCGAACCGTTTTCGAGATAAACTGTTTCAAACAGAAACTGACGTGGTTCCCTTGAATTCATCACTTATTTTTGAAATTTAACAGATTCCATTCGATGTTCCATAATTAGTCAAAGATAATAATACAATGAATGAATAATTATTAAAATACTCTTCAACCATCAAATGAAACTTATCTTCAAAAAATAGTTTCATTAACACTGACACACGAACTGAAAATAAATTCATGAATTAGTAGGTCAATTCAATTATCAGTGTATTTCAGAATATGTTCGAACACATCTCCACCTCTACTTAAACAAACATGTAATCTCTTCAGAAGATTATCATGTGTAGCTCTTCTGATTGATTCTGGAGTTAAACTATTAAAAGCAGTTCTAACTCTTGATTTCATATCTTCCATGGATTGCCATCTGGTGTTCTAGGAGGCCAACGAAAAGGTCCATTATTACCAATCCATCTATCTTGGAAGATTTCAGTTAAAGCTTCATTTACTAAACGAGAATTATGGGGTGGAGCACCATCCCTTTGGTACCATTCATGTTCTCTTCTTGGCCTATTATTTCAAATCATTTGAATTCCATTTCTCAGTAAATCTTCATATTTTGTTGCATTCAAGTTATCATCATAAAACTCGATTCTCATTCTTTATGGCACAATAGTTATTTACGCAAAAAGTGCAAAAAGTAAGTGCAATTAACAATTTTTGCACGAGTTGCATATAACATTTTTTCTACGTTCATGCGAAAAGCAAAAAATGAATTATTAAGGTGCGACACTAGGTATAGGAAAATAAAAATCGCAACTTAAAAAATTAATTATTACTATCAATTTGCATAGAAACAAATTACTATCATCTATGTTTCCATTATTATTACTCAATTTGAAACTTTCAATTCTGTAATTGTCAGAATTAATTTTTGACTGACGTTTGTTTCTGTAACTACAGATGCATTATAAAAATCAAAATCATAGTAGCCGTGAGCGCGTATGTTGTCACGATGTGTGGTCATACTACAGACGGTTTAGAACAAAGCGGATTAGTTTTGATTATACAGTTATTCTCGGGAAGTCATTATTTTTTTTTTTAAGTCTGGCTGCTAACATTAATACACAACAATATAAAATATGTAACTGTTTAAAACTTATTGCCAATCTCAGAGAATATCTACTTAATATACAGTAGGTTTGAACGTTTATGTTTGTCATGATGACAGCACGTTGAAGTAGAATGACAGATGAGTGCAATAAAACTTTATTGCGCCAGTGCAATAAAGAACTTCTTTTTCCACTAAATATAGTTCAATAAAGTTTTGCATTTTGCATGAATGTAGAAAAAACATATTAAATTGCCATCTGTATTGAAAACCCCTTTGGCGAACGACATAGGGATTTTCTGGCGACCAATAATGACTGTTGTGTCTATTGAAAATTGCACTCTTTGTAAACTTGGCCTAATCTGACTATATGATATTGTGTAGGAAATGTTCATCATCTTGTGTCTTGAGAAGTAACCATTCAAAGAATTCCACTCTACGAAGCAAATCTGTCTCGTTCAGATGTTGGACAGAGTAGAATTTATAGTGATGCCATTTGTGCTTATTAAGACATTTGGAAATGCATAAAAAAATCCCAAAACTGTTTTACTATTGTCATCATCATCCACTTCAGGCTTTCTACGCATGATTATGGGATGAAAGGTTCCATTCAACCTACAGTTTTCAGAAGTCGATTTATCACATTATTATTGCAATTCTATTACACTCACCATAAATTATTTATAAATTCAAGAAATCTTCATTACTGTAACCCAATCTTGACATTTTTTTATTATAATTGGTATCACAATCAGTCAAAACCACCAACGAAAATTTGACGTTTCAAAATTAAATCAATTATTTTTCCAAAGCACACTATGTAACAATACTAATTTGCAATTTTTTACGGTAGAGACACTCAATACCTCAATACATACAAGTTTCTAAGGAACATATCAATTTCGAATTGACTGATTGGTGACTGTTGAAAAACTAAATCTACATAGTATAAAATAGATGTTAAATATCAAAAATAAGTGATGAATCCAAGGAAACCACGTCAGTTTCTGTTTGAAACAGTTTATCTCGAAAATGATTCGAAATCGAAATAGGATTATCTGAACAAAGTCAATCTAAAATTGACTTCCGGTAATTTTTTCATGTGATAAAATATCTGCATTTTCTAATTAGAAAATAAGAAAAAATACATTTACAGAGTTTTATTCAAAACAAAAAACAGGTCAGTTAAGGGGCCTTTTGGTTGTACCGGAAGTGTTATATTTCCATTAGTGGTGACAAAATATTCGTATTCAAGGACAATAGCGGGAGGGAGAAAGTACGCTTTTTCGAGATACTCTGTATAGATGAAACTCAAACCATTATATAGATCGAATGAAACCCTTCAACTTATGTATTTAACATTTTTTTGTAATATGTAAAATAAAGAAGTTACGGGAGGGGGAAATTAAGTCGGCACCAAATGGAAAATTTTGCTCGAGAGTAAATTACCTTTATTTTCCACAATATCAACAATTGTTGCTGAAGAAAGTTGATCCTAATTGAGAACTGCGGTCCGATATCCATTATTATCTATCTACCGTGAAGAAACGATATTTAAATATTTAATAATTTTTGGGTATGAAAAAATCATAATTTCATTTTGCAAACCATAAAACTTGTATTGAAATGGTGTCTGCTGGAAAACTATTTGTTTTAAGTAGCCTAATAGAAAATAATCCATAGGGGTCAATTCTGGAGCTCTAGCAAGACAAAAAATTTCGGAATATCTATTGTATCAATTTGCCATTGAAAATAGTTTGAAGGTATGTCCTAATAACTACTGTACTATGGCACGTTGCACCGACTTATTAAAACCCTATATGTTGACGGTCTTGTATGGACAGTTCGTCTGAAAAGTCGTTGAGTTCATTCTGTAACAAATGGACTGTCGGAATAAATATGGTCCTATTATTTCATTTTTGTAGATACTACACCACAAGTTAGTCTTGAAACAATATTGATAACGAGTCTTTATGCTGAATTGGGATCACTGTGACACGGATAGTTTTGGAAACTGACAGTTCCATTGAAGTGAATGAGGCAAAAATGTATATTGAAAAAAAAAAAACGGATCTTCTTCTAACTTTCTTAGGATTGAAGAGCAAAATTCAAACCGTTGCTATCAAAAATTCATTTGTTTTTTACAGTACATCCCAAATTGAATGTCGACCTGTAGACAAATTGATACTGCACACACTTGGTCAGTGCATACTAGATTAAATGTCTACCTGTAGACATGAATTATCAAAGCTAATACAGAGAAGAGTGGGTGAAAATAAGAAAAAATAAAAAAAAAATAAAAAAAAATAAAAATAAAAAAAAAATAAAAAAAAAATAAATAAAAAAAAAATAAAAAAATAAATTCATGGTAGATGGGGAATATCGGATATCTGACCGTAGTTTCCAATTGGGATCAACTTTTCTCAATGAACATTGTCGATATTGTGAAAAATGAAGGTATTTCACTTTTGAGCAAAATTTACATTTTTCGACAAAAAAATTCATTTCTGGTCATTTCATTTTGGAATTTGAGCCATGCAGATCTTTTTTTCATGAAATAAATAATAAATTAGTTTTCCATATGGTGCCAACTTAATTGGACACACTATATATTATTAACGAAATAATAATAATAATTATGAGTGCAGCTCAAAAGATTTGTACAAAATTTTCTATTTAGATAACATTTTGCTTTTTAATTTCATTTAGGTGAGTGTTATTTCCGGATTATTTCCCTCATCTGTTAAAATTTATGCGCTGATAAACCCGCTACGTTCCTTTTGCGAATAAACTGCATGATCATGGGCGCCGCTTTCAGGGGGGGGCGGTTACTAAAGCTCAGCTGTTATTTGAAACATTCGCAATTTACGTTTATCACGTTTGGACTATAAAAGCTAAAATCCAGGGGGGTGGGGGCAGTCGCCCCCCCTTGCCATCAAGTAGCGGCGCCCTGTGCATGGTCCTTCTTGACAGTTGCTGAATATATGCAACACATGTCACAAGTCGTATGACATATTGCCATAAATAATTTTGTTCATTAATTTAATAAAAATAATTATGTACGTTGTGGAATGAATGTTATTGGTTAATCGACATATTTGGGAAATAATCTGATCAAATATAACTCGACCGTCGTTTATCAAATCGAATAAATTTTGGAATTTCTACTCAAACATTTTTGTTTCAGAAAATTCATCTCGTTAAAATTCAAAGAAGGAAACCCTCGAGCTTTAAAGCTCTCGGGTTTTCTCCGAATTCAAATCGATAAATTTTCAAACAAAATCATTTTTGTTGAAATTGAAAAATGTATTTGCCGATAAACGAGGTCTTGTTATATTACCCCCGAAAAAACACGAGAAGATGTATGGATCATCAGGACAGGTCATTGGTGAAGACGACGATATTCTAGTTTAGAGCTGACAGCATTAGCGCCATCCCAAATCAAAATATACTTTCGCCAACCTCGGAAGGGAAAAACCACTGAAAGACTGTATTCTGCAAATAGTTTGAAACATGAAGCAGCAGCGGAAAACATCCTGTTTCTACATGCGTTTAGTGGCTGGAACACGACGTCGTCCCTGCTCAACCAAGGCATAGCGAAATTTTGTTCGCTTGCACAGAAAAACACAAGACTCAGTGATATTATGAGTATCTTCAGAGTTCAAAATGCTCCAAAAAAAGGAAAACATCGTAGATGTTGAAGAACGCTCACTCATTGCTTTGTATGGTGGCAACATGGAAAAGAAAACCTTGGAAGAAGTCCGCTACCAAACGTTTTGTAAAAGAAACAATAAAAAGCGAATTCAATTTTGCAACTTCACCACAACGAAGAATGCTACACGACATCATGCCTTTAGGACGTATCACCGGGTTCAGAAATATGGTACGAAATAAAAAAATCCTGAAAACTGGGGTTGGAAACTTGGCACCAATAGGCTTCCTCCATTAACAATGACAAAGTCAACAGCACCCGAGAACTTATTGAATTTCATTTCATGCAAATGCAAAAAAGGATGCGGTGGAGCATGTGGATGCAAGAAAGCCGAGTTGAAGTGCTCTATTGTGTGCGGATTTTGTAATGGTGAATTATGAGGGAATACACCAGAAGTTATCATCGAGAGTAATGACGAAACTGACACAATATCAATAGATGCCCAGTTTCTTCTGGGTACTAGTTAAAAGATGACGTTTGAGTGCTAGGAATCGCACGTGAAAAGGTAAGGCCTCGTTAATCCTTAGCTCGCGCAAGTTTTGACTTTTGAGGGCTGTCGTTCGTAAGGGGACGACATGGAAGCATCAGATGCTTGTATATGGTCTGTATGTCATAAATTAAAATACGAGTACAGATATTGTTACCAAGAAAAAATATAAGGTTAAAAAACAGAAGTATAAATATAAAATTACGGGTAAAAAATCACTTAATGTACACATATTTCAAAGCCTAGGAGGAAGTAATTAATCAATAAGAAAAAAAAAACGGATAGCTGCATAATAATTATTAACGATGAAAGATTGTCTCCCTTCTAACTCAATGTGCCCCGTTTAAACTTCATCAAAATTAAATTTTGGTTTCTTTCTTCTTCTTACATTTTTTTATATGTGGTCACTTCGCATCTCTTGATTGCCTCCGATTCAAACTTTTCGAACTCTTTTCTTCTATTAGAATTTCGTCTTCATCGTAGATCGTCGGCGTCGTCGCTACTATGGGGCTAGTGTTGGACGGAAAAACGTTAGAATAGTCCGCAGTAGAGGGACCAGGGCAAGAAATCGCTGGCGATAGTGCAATATTCGTCACCGTTTTGTTCCTTTCTGCAAAGCTCGTAAAAAATGTTTCTAGTTTACGAGGATGTTTTAAAATGTTTCCTATCTTCTTTTCCTTTTCTTTTGCTTTTTTTCGGTATTCTGTTCCACTTGGCTTTTTTACTATCGAACTACTCTCATTACCACTCATAGTCTTAAAAAAACAACACGGAAACACTAAGGACAATAAATATCAATCACCAAAAACAATAAACTCGAGCGCGTGATATGATATGACGGACGTACAAAGATTAACGAAAGAGATAAGACAAATGAATGGAGCGTGGCAAAACCTGCAAAGTATACTAACGAATAACCACCGGGGAGTCCACTCGCTCGACCACCGACCGATTCGAGTGACAAGTCAGTGTTTGTTTTACGCGCGCTTTTTAAAATTTCAAAATTCATTTTTAAAATTAGGGAGTCCCAAGCTTTCTCAGTTCACAGCGCATTCAGTTTTAGTGTTTTGTCTCGGTCTAGGTGAAATATGTAATACTAGATCAATAGTGTATGCGAATACACGATTTCAGCGCGTCCTAGGCTGCAGCCTAATTAGCCTAAGGGTTAATCAGGCCCTGGGTACTAGTCTATCATGTATAAACACACCTTTGAATTTTCAGAGAAATCCGAGATAATTTACTTGTTTTTTTTGTTTGCCAACCTTCCAAGACGCGTCTATGATGAACCTTCATTTATATTTATATAATTTGCCTAGTAGCAAAAGCTGACATTATTGGACAATGTGAAGATTGCTTGTCAAGACGCAAAATTCCAAAAAATTTGGTTGATATAATAAAATGTTGAACCTAAGTTGAATTTTCACTTTTCCATAAATTCTTCCTTCAGCTGCAAAGGAATTTGATTGCAGTCAGATGACATTTCAATGCAATAAACCAGATGAAGTCGTCTGAAGTAATACTTCTTCAAGTTATATTAACTTTATCATTATAGTCAACGATGAACGAGGCAATCCCTAAGGCAAAGATTCGAATAGCACAAGTTCTCAAATGTCATACATTGGTGAAAGAAAAGAGTTCAAACACATCTGTAATTTCCACTTTAATTTCCTTTACGTTTTGAGCAAACTAAAGAAGAGTGAAAACCCGAGCCAAATTGTAGTAACCGGAGACACTCCTTTGTAATTCATGGGATTTCCCGGTTTATTTGTCATTCATCCTGGGGCCCTCGCTGCGTGTCTTCCTTCTTTCTTCCTCTCGTCGTTCTTGTCGCTTTGCCCTCCTCTTCCCGAATTGCACTGCGCCTAATCTCTCTCGGCTCCATTTGTCTCAATCTAAGAAACAATGCATTATTTAAAGATGCTACCCCGCTATTCCGAATTTCAGTTTACTTTTCCCGGAGAGTGTTAAATGTTCTGAAAGTTTTAGATATGCCTCACGAGAAAAGTTGCGACGCCATATTTATGGCTGTCATTCATTTTGGTTAAAGAACACTGTTATCGTTTTCGTAATTAAAATCCACCGTGGTGAGAATATTAGTATTTCAGAAAGGAGAGCGTGAAATATTCATTCGGATTTTCTTTTCACACAGAGCGTTTTTAATCATCGACCACAAAGTGCAAACGTGACGAGACAATAATAAAATGAATTCACTTGCAATGCAAAAGGGACACTTAACTTATCATATTGTTTTTGTTAATTGCTTGATGTTGATTGTGTCGATGAGTGAAGGACATTTACTATTTTAATCTATCAACAACCTCCAAACATAAGCTGTAATCCTGTACTGGTTAGCCGTGACTCGAAAGGTGAATGACTTGCATTAGAGTGTATGCAACCCCTAGTGACACAAAGCTATCGAAAGAATGCCACTGGTATGGTGTACATAGATTTCCATGATATAGATTCCCACCAAGCCAAAAACATCCCCGCGAGTGAAGACGTATTATCATAATGTAACGTTGTTGTATTATTGTCATCTGGTTCTTATCATAGATATTTATCGAACTGAAAATGAAAATACTTCGTGAATAGTTACGAATAAGTTCCGTAAAATATAGGGGGCGCGGGGGGACTCATCACCTCAAAATTTTGAAATAGCATGGGGGGTCAAAAGAGAATTCAATTCTCTTTACAACCATCTGAATATTTTTGAATTTTTTTTATAATTTTTTTCCCAATTTCGATTTGTATTTGTATCAAATTTTTAAGTTGTTGTGCCCCCAGCGCCACCTGTAAAAAGTATTATCTGTAATACCCTTCAAAAAATTATCGTTTTCATTGTTCGTCATCAAACCGTTGAAATTTATCTAGGTATGAGTAGTATTAAGATCCGCATTTATATTTGATATTTCGAATTTGAATTACAAAAAAATATTGACGAAATTCAAAAAAATTTAGATTGTTGTAAAGAGAATGGAATTTCCTTTTCGACCATGTGCCACTTGACCCCCCATACCATTTAAAAACTTTGAGTTGATGTGTTCCCCTGCCCCCCTGTCGGGAAATCGCTATTTTTTTTTATTTGAAAAAGTATTATTGGTGAAACCCTTAAAACATTTTTTTTTCGTGTTTCTATATCGAACCGTTCGAAAGTTAACAGTGGGGGGACTATTAAAAGCCGCACTGTATAAAATTGATATAAAATTAATGCCTCACCCAAAAATTCAACTAGAATATCATAAGATATGTATGTAAGTTTTCATAAAATAATCTCATGATGATAAGGGGAACATGAAAAATTTAATTTTTTGTACTATCTAACAGAAAACAACTACTTCCCCGGCTAAAGTCACGCTGGACATTTAACTACATCTGATAGATATTGTGAAAATATTTGATTTTTCTAAATTAACTCTAGTTTTCATTAAAAATTCTTAGAACAAATTAGATAGGGACATTAAAAAATATCACCTACAGAAATCGTTCATTTCAATGAAGCAAGGTTCGCTTCTCTCGCATTTAATTCACAATACATTTTTCTCGACGAAAATCTATTTCACTTTGCCAAGATCATCAGGGAGATTGGAATAATTGGAAAGCAGGCTCTTCAGAAGCAATTATATACATCAAGGATGGAAATGGTGGAAATATTTCTTCTGCAGTAACACTTTGGAAGTTATTTTTTGACTAAACCTGTCATGGGCATTGTATTTCGATTTTTGTTCGAAAAGATGAATGGGGCATTCATGAAATCTGTTGTTGATTCATCTGCGTCTGAAAGAAAAACTTTAGTCGCTATTTTCCATTGTTCAAAATAACCTCTCTGGAGGTATTTTCCATCGTCCTCTTGGGAGGTATTCATGGATACCAATCTTGAACAATGGAAAATAGCGACTAAAGTTTGTTTTTCAGCCGCAGATGATACCAAAACAGGTTTTATGAATGTCCTATTCATATTTTCGAACAAAAATCAATCTCATTATGTTCAACCAATTTTGATTTCCTACTATTATAACTTTTAATTTTCAAATATCACCAGTTCATTCATGGGTTATACTACAATATAATATAATATCAAATATATAATTTGATATTATTGGTTCAGTTGATTTTAAAAGAATATTTTTTGTCTCAGTGATATTCTAGATCAATTCATTTCCGATTCTATCAGACTAATTGATAATAGATTAAGGGACTCAAACTCAAATAAACGACTACACATTTTTTTTAACAAATGTTAGATTTGGGTATAATCTGGATTGGTTATATTGAATATTTCTATTGAATTAAAGTTTACATTGTATTACATTTAACTACTGATTTTTAGATATGGAAGTTATAATGTCTGTGGAAGCTTGATCCATTAAACAAAAAGGGAAAGAGTTATATTGGCATATAATCTCAGGCATTACTATCATGGACCATAATAATAAGGTGAACTTTTCAATTTCAAAACTTAGATTTGTTTCATTCGTACCATGCATTTCTATAATATATGATACTGAAACAGTATTCAAAAAAGCAAATTGAAATGATTTTGAATACTTCTATGTAGGTACAGAAATCGGATGGAAAGAATATGGCTGATTTCTTGAAGCACATACAAAATTTCATCAGACAAGACTTTGTTCAAGTGTAATGAAAAAATGATTTTTCTCAGATCATTCCTAAAATTGTCATCTACAATTATTGAGTTTTGAAAAACTCATCTTCTACCCCCAAAACCCTAGATGCAAATTTTGAATAGAATCCAACCATAAATCATGCATCTCGGGGCCGCCATTTTGAAATTTTTAATTTTGACCAAAAAGTCAAAATCTCCGACTTGAACAACCCCTACATTTCAATTTTGAACGAAATCGGACCACAATTACGAAAGTCGTCCGTCATTTCGAATTCTCATATTTTGTTAAAAAAAATTATAATAATTCAGAATAGAATCGGACTATAAATCGAAAATTTCTTCTGCTATTTTGGAGCTGCTACCTTGAATTCTGAAAAATTCGCAAAAATATCAAGATATCCGAACCCAAAAGGTCCTACACATCAATTTTGAATGAAATCGAATCAGTAATCACGATACTCGTCCAACAGGAGCCGACATCTTGATTTTTTCTTAATCTGAAAATGTCATGATGCATTGTCTCCAAGTGACGAATTCCTGCCAAAAAAGTCGACTGTATGACTGAAAGTGGTCTAATTAATATAAACCACTTTCAAAGTTGACATGCACACATAAACACACCCACACACACAGAAACAAGTTGAATAAAAGCTAGTAATTATGAAAATTATAATATTTGAAGTTCCATTCGACCAGTGACTTTTATCTTTTCCCAATCCCGTAGTACATCCACAAATAGTTGCATCATCTGTAGAGTTTATATCCAAATATGTTTGAGAAAATAATTTGGACCAAGTTAAATGGAATGTACTTTCATTTAATATCATAACCGGTAGTTGTAGGCATATGAATAGCACAACAAAAATGTCTAGGCGCAGAGAATATTTCAAGTAATCCGAAATCCGACCCTGTGCCAGAACTTGATCCCTCTTTTCACGTTTCACGTTATTAGCCGTATGGGAGGAGCAACATAAGGTGCGTAAAGAATTTCATTTCTGTTTCGGAATTTAGAATTGTAAGAAATAATTAATTTTTGCTGGTCGACGGCTGAAACATTCCTTTATTAAACGTCGTTGGTAAAATTGGATATTTCCCAATTCGAATGGAATAATGCTAGGAAATCCATTTCGCGAAAACAACACTTTTTTGTAAAATTATTTACAAATAAACGTAATTTTTTAAGAAGAAAATGGGAGTGTCATTGCACAAAAATATTCGTTCCTTTTTATGGTAATGATGAAAAATGCACAATAATGGGGGAAAATATCCTTTTCATTCATTTAATACTTTCGAAATATTTTTTTGTTATTTTTATCTGTATACACTCATACATGCCTTCATCAATCAGAAAAAAAATCGTTTCCGACTACATTTTTTTCAGGGATGAAGACCCTTAAGTGTATGGGAAATTTTTTATTTTAAAAATCTTTTGATGGATTGAAAGTTTGATTTTGTGGAGGAAATCCAGTTCTTGACATAATTTTTTTGGGTTTATGACCTTCCACAATCTGAAAATGAAAAAAAAAAAAAATTTTTTTAATCCAAAGAAATCTGTACAAGTGTAGAAGGGCAAATTAATCAATTTGCCCGATAAGTAACTGCGTTCACAAGACTGCTGTCTTGAAAGAAAATTATTTTTTGTCAGTAACGTACCCTACACTGAATTTGCAAATTCAGATTGTACAAATTTCTTTGGATTAAAAATTTTTTTTTTTCATTTTCAGATTGTGGAAGGTCATAAACCCAAAAAAATTATGTCAAGAACTTTTGATAGACTTCAGTCACAGGAATTCAAATATTAAACCACACTTCTTATACTTGTTATTTTTGAAATAAAACCTAAAGAATAATGATGATGTTGAGACCACATGCGATTTATTACGAAGAACCTTCAAAAACACCGCATATGACCTAGTCAAATGTAGTCACATTTTGGAAGATATGCGCAATGGCGACAATAAACAGAAAATTATAAAAAACTATCATGGGGAAAAACCTATCATCGTGAGGTCAACGAAACCGACATTAGGATAGACTAACGTTACTATTGGTCCTCTCTGAAGAACGATATTCAAGAGTACATTGACCTCTTGAATGTTGATGACTCCAACTCCAGTCTCAAAACAATTTACATCGATACATTCCAGGCGAATAGACAAACATTTCTATCATAGACAATTTTTACAAATGTGGACAAGCCGAATAGACGGATCGAATGCCCAATCAATATATTATATTATATCTTATGATATTTATAACCAACCCATCATGGATTACCACAAATAATTGTATCCGATAGCGGAACTGAATTCAATAATGGGCTCATGCAAGAATTTTGTAGGCACCCACAAAATTCACATCCACTGTACCATAATCGAATATCTTCGGTTATTGAAACCTAATAGGAATAATTTCATTATCAACAAATAACCTATATTTTATTCAATTTCTGCACTCGAAATAAAACTTTCATAATTTATCACAGTTAGTATTTTGGTTTGACCGTTTTTGAAATATTTGATATTTTTCGTTCATATCCAGTATGCCATTTATTTGTTTGAAAAACAAGTGCGCATGCCTTCGGTTATTATTACGTTTGTCAAAAATGCATCAAAATGAAGACAAATTCAAAATCCTCAAATGTTGATTCAAAGAAAAATCTCGTGATGCAGGAGAACTTTGTTTTGAACGACATCTAGAGCAACAGCAGTCATATTCTCACCAAGATGTTTAGTCTTTCTTGCACTATTTAACCTTCTCCCAATACTCATTTAAATTTATTTTTCTTTTAAAATTAAGAATTAAACTTTAAACTTTACTTTCCCATTTTCCTCATGCTGATCGAGTGGATAATTCCCATATTTTTATCTCGAAACGCTATCAGTGCACGAGAGTGAACCGCAAAAAAGTTGATGCATATTTTTAAAAGGAGCCGATTTCGCGTTGCTCAGCGTCATCATTCAAGGTGGTACTTTCCATTTTCTTGTGATTCTTACCAGAAACGAATTTTCGTGGAAAAAGTCTTGGATGAAATTCTGAATTCGAAACTCACAATTCTTGTATAATCACCGTGTTTATATGATTGTTACATAATATAATAATCTCAGTCACAAAGAACACAAACTTGAATATCACCTTATATTCATTTCCTCAAGTACCGGAAACGCAACTGAAAAATTATCCCTATATTAAATAAAATAAGGATTCTGTAACTTCATCCAAAGAGATTATTCTGGCAATATAACGTTCAAATGCCTCTGATGGGTAAGACTTCGGATATAATTATGTCCACTGTAGAAGAAAATCAAGAGATTACTGAGAGGACGGAATGAAACGCAACAGTCCGTGAGGAGAAAATATGCTTTAATCCGGATTCTTTGAACAGAATCGGATTTCTATCAAAGGACGCCGACCCGGCCGTAAGTGTGGCGAACATTTTTGAAATAGTACTTGATAAGAGGGAGTATGGATGATTCAGGTTTGCGTAAATCCTCTTCATTACGAATAGGAAAAAATTCACAAAATATCCACAGATTTAAGTCGACAGCAAGTTTTGTATTCAGCAGATTCCATGTTCAGTCTTATGTACGTTCTGCATAAAGAGATAATTAACGTCGTGTTTAATTTGTAGAATGAAAAGATGGAAACTTGAAAATGAAGTATTATTACTATGTTCAATACTAACGAGTATGGTTATAATTTAAAAACTTAAATATTCAAACACTTGAAATTTGGCAAGTGATCATAATTCCGATAACAATGGGTTATATAATATTTGTTACAGAAAAAAACAGACGAGGGCTCCAAGATGGCGGACGAGGTTTGTGATTGTTTAGGTGTAGGTTTGCGTTTGCATTATGAATGGGGAAAAATTCATAAAATCTTCCCAACTTTAATTCGACAGCAAGTTTCGGATTGAGCAGAATACATGTTCAGCCTGAGTTCTACATAAAGAGATTAATAATGTCTTTTATATTTTGTAGAATGAAAATAAATGAAATTTGAAAATGAAGTATGAAGTACTATGTTCATTGCTCACAAGCATGGTGGTAATGACCAAGAAATTTGAAATTTGTCAGGTGATCATAATTTCGATCATGGTGGATTATAGAATTTTTGCTACAGAAAAAAACAGATGAAGAGAGAACGGACGAGATTTGTGATTGTTCTGGTTCAGGTTTGCGTTGAACGTTTCCATTATGAATGGGTAAAACTTCACAAAATCTTTACAATTTCAATTCGACAGCAATGATTTTTATGCTGAATACCCATAAAATGCCAATTTTTTATGGCTGAAGAGATCTTTCTTCTACTTTCATGAAAAAACAAATCTTAATTGAAGTATATTTGATGAAAAAATTGGTTCTTTATTGCACTATTGCGTTAATATTTTTACTGCATTTATCTGTCATTCTACTATGTACATCGTTTTATGATCATGACACACATGAATTATAATACAATGTATCTTTTTCCACCAACCAACAGTGAAATAATAAATATAATACATAGTCTAAAGCCTAAAACTCACCAGGAATAGATGGATTTGGAGCTGAAACTCTGAAACAAATTTCTGATCTTATTATCTTACCATTGAACTTTCTGATTAGTAAGTGCTTTGACTCAGCCTATTTTCCCAAATCTCTAAAAATTGGTCATCAATCCACTACATAAGAGAGGTAGTAAATCAGATATTAATAACTACAGACCAATATCAACAATCTCAACACAGTCTAAAATAATTGAGAAATTGATAAAGAGAAGAATAACAAATTTCTTAACCTTACATAATATTATTTCAAATCAACAATATGGCTTCAGGAAGTCTACAGATCAAATCGATGACATATTCTGTCTATTTTTTGTAAGATTAAATTATGTTTCAAAGAAATGCTTATTTTATATCATTTATCGTATCATTGAATATTTTTCCTTCTGATTATGGTCCGATACGATTATAAATTGGTATGTGAGGGTTTAAAGGCCGATACAGATACATGGGTGCCCACCCCGAGTTTTTGACAACGCATGATAAATTGCTCCAGTATTAACAAAATTAATACTTCTTAAGCAAAGAAAATATGACTTTTTGATAGGAAGGCAAGTAAAAGGAACGTATGTGAACGGCCTTCCAGACACAAGGGTCAAAAATATATCCTTGTACATCGCCCATGCAGAGTTTTTGAAGTATGTGCAATTTACAAGTATATATTTTTGACACTTGTGCCTGTTAACTACAAGACAGTTCACATTACGTTCAAAAAGTCATATTTTCTTTGGTTCAGAAGTAACAATTTAGTTAATACTGGAGGAATTCATTAAGGGGTCGGAGATTATGATTTTCTTGTCAAAATTCATGAATTCAATATGACGGTTCCAAGAATGCGGGCGAAATTTGCGATTTTGGTCCGATTCTATTCAGAATTGGTATGTGGGGGTTTTTGAGGTCAGAAAGTATGAATTTTTTATTAAAATCCATCAATTGAATATTGCCCTTCCGATATGGCGGACGAGTTTGGTCATTTTGGTCCGATTCGATTGAAATTTGATATGTAGGGGTTTTTGGGGTCGGGGATTATGAATTTTTGGTCAGAATCCATAAATTCAAGATGGTGGCTCCAAGATGGCGGACGATTTTTGTAATTATAGTCTGACTCTTTTCAAAATTGGTACGTGGGAGTATTTGGCATAGAAGATCATGAATGTTTTGCTCAAATTCAAGAATTGAAGATGGCTGCTTCAGGATGGCTGACAAGTAAATATTTAGCTGGCCAACTCATTCAAGAGCTAAATAGCTCAAAACTCACAGGAAACAGGCCGTGTGATTACCATTCTTCATGAGAAATCTATAGATTAAAGCGTAATAACTGAAAAGCAAAAAATAAAATCTTAATTAAAAAATCTTTTCAAAGACAAGCTTTTATTTAAAACTTAAAAATGATTTTTTTAGATGTGTAATGTAGGTCATTCTGTGAGTTACAGATTCAAAAGTTTGCCGCTTTTGAATGCGAACTGTAAACGTTGCGCGGCAAGCTTTTGAATCTGAGAGTTACAAAATAACCTACTTAACACATATACAGGGTGTCCCAGAATAAAGGGAACAAACTCCGAGCGTAGAATCCTCACTTCATTTTAAGGCTGAAAGTTCCGATAAACATATACCCTAAAATGAGTATTAACCGAGCTACAGGGTGTTGAAAGTGACCCAAAAAAATATATTTTCCAGAATAACTCCATAACGGGTTAACTTTTCTTAATGAAATTTGGTATTTCACTTGACAGCATTCAGTTTCCTATTTCAAGGCAAATCATGTGTTTGTAACTCTGAACAGGGGCGTACGGCAGGTAGGTACCTCTATTCGCCTCTCCCCAACTTTCACGCCACTAGATTAATATCGACTTCGTATTCTTTTTCTTAATCCCAATATTTTCTATACAAAACAGGAATACGTTTCGTTTCGCAAATATCAACGGTTTTCGAGATATTTGAAGTTGAGTAAGTGGGTGCCTATGTCATACGGATACTCATTAGTGATTATTTTGTAAGTGGCTGAGAAAAGTTGAGCCGTTATGGAGTTATTCTGGGTAATATATTTTTTTGTGTCACTTTCAACACCCTGTAACTCTGTTACTACTCATTTTAGGGTATATGTTTATTGGAACTTTCAGCTATAAAATGAAGTGAGGATTCTACCCTCGGAGTTTGTCCCCTTTATTCTGGGACACCCTGTATAGAAATTATTTTTCACTTTTCACCGCTTTTGGATAGGAGCTTGTCTTCAATTTTTTTTTTAATAACATTTCATCTGTTTCGTTCAATTTTGCGTTGTGCATATTGTTTATACACGTCTTTGAACACGAATAAAAAATATATTGGAAGTATAATTCAAACCATTTCAAGGTTTTTCGTCATTTTATCCCAGTTTTCCTACAGGAAAATACTCAACGAACTCTCGAGGATATATACATATAAATTTAATTCTAGCGGGACCAAGCAACAAAAATCAAATAACCCGAGTCAAATCTAATTTTAAAATATAATTAGGGTAGGCAAGCCAATATAACTCCTGAAAAGGCAGACATATCGAATAATCCATTTCAGTAAATCAAAACTTTCTCGAATCTTGTTAAGGTGCAATGCTGAAAAACATTATGCGATCTTATTAACAGAGATGAGTGGAACAGATAATTATTGTAGGGAACCTCAAACGTAACTCTCTTCTAGGGTTCCGGTCGACTGTTCTTGAGGAGTTGGCTGATGGCACAATAAAGAAGTTTAGAGGAGAGGATTGAGTGACCCACGTTGAAGGTTAAGTTAGATGTTACTCGATTGCTGTCTTCAAGAAATTATAAGTGCACATGTTCACGTCATTATCATGGTGCAACGTATCCATTGAAGAAAGATTCACCGTCAGAAAAACCAAATTCACAACATTTTTCTAGTGACAAAAATACTAGCAGAATAACAACTATGCCATCATATGAAACGCAGTTAGAGACCGATTTTGTAACGCATGACGATATCTTTATTAAACGACAATAGATTCTGTAGTTGTAGATGGTTCGTATGGTTATATGTTTTGGGTTGTAAACGGAACATTTCATCGTGCAATAACTACACTCTTCAGCTACACAAAATCGTATTTTTCGTCAGTTAACGATTGTGGTTCACTAACGATATCGTTTTGCTTTACAGAATAGGCCTCTTGTCTTTAGTTATATACGTTCTGTTATGTTTGGGACTCGTAACTGTCATTTATTAATTTGTTATAAACAATGCTGGGTACTAGATATAAGGGGAATTTTAGTTCTATAAAGTTTGTGGATATTCTTGCCAGAAGCGTAGGTACTACAAATCATTTATTTATTTTGACGGGGTCTTATATAATCAAGATCAAATTTCACTTACAGTAAGTTCGTTTGATCTTATGATTCTTGAGAAGACAACAGAAATTTCATTATTCATTCCCTATGGAATAAACAAATTATTAATTTTGAATTTCCCCTTTCAAAGTCAATAATCTTATGAAATATCTATAGCCCAAGAAAGTTAGTGCAAAAAAGTGCACTGGACCCTAAAACTTGATCGAGAGCTGAAATCAGTTTGCGGCGGTTTATAGGTTGTGCTTTCGATTTGATAGCCTGAAAACTGCGAAAAAATGATACGTTTTTGAAGAACATTCAACTTTGCCCTAAATGATTCCTACTCCATCGAAATTGGTCCAGCCGTTCAGCCGCAATTGCCTGTCAAAAATAGGCAATTTTTACCAATTTCTCTGAAAAGTAGACAACCCTCAACTTCTAACGCCTGTAGGTCGAAAATGACTGCTGCGATTGAAAAATGTTATAGGACCAAAGTTGTAGGGAATTCAATTCCTAATCAGTTCCTTTGGGATATGAAATCTTAACCAAAACTTCGTAGCGTCAAATTTCCGATAAGGCGGCCCAATGCAGAAAACTTCGTTTGAACTCGAAACTTTTCACTTTCTTATATTTTTTCAAGTGAAAGTACTCAAATATAATCAACTCAATTCGAATTTCAAACAATTTTGAATAATTTTGGATAAATTGAATCACCCTATTATGTATTCATAAATTTATTCACTAAGTTACTGATTTTTTATCATATAACTTGTTACAAAATTAGGTTTGTTGCTTTTATAAAAAGGTAGTTTGTCTAAATAGTATAGAATTAAAAACGGGAACATTTTCCATGAAAACTTAAAAATTTGATTTATTTGCAATATCTAACAGAAAACAACTACTTCCCCGGATATAGCCACACTAGACATTGAACTATATCTGATAGATATTGTGAAAAGACTGAAAGTGAAAATTCGCATTTTCATTCAGAAAGTTTAATTTTTTAGTTTTCATTGAAAATTCATCAAATGAATTAGATCGACAAAATATTATTGAAAAAGATTACTCACAGAAATCGTTCATTACATTGAAGCGATGTTCGCTTCTCTCGCATTTAATCCCCAATACATTTTGGTCGACAAAAATCTATTTCGCTTTAACTAAGCCATAAATCCTGACCTCCTAAATGTTGATTTACCTAAAACTCTTTCAACTTGGCATCGTTGCCCCCCCCATTGAACTATCCGCTCGCCAACATTCTCTCAGGGCGTTCTTGCAGATATGGAAGGACCGACAGATCAATGCAGGGCAATGGGGATGGTAATCCGCCTTAGATATTATGATACCCATCCAATCCTCAGCCTCCAGCATGCGAAAAATTGCTCAACGCCATTTCCAGCGCCTGCTAGAAAGGATGCAAGAATGCATGCTCTTATAGAAAACGCGGACTCAAGTGCTCAGCAGTTTGTGTCCAGTGAAAGGGACGGGCGTGTCTTGATTCTGTGAATGAGCAGCATGAAATCACTCTCGAGTTCTCTGAACTCCAGTCTGAGTGCGTCGGAAGATCGTCTGGAGGCAGAGGAGGGAGCAGCCATGTTTGAGGAGAAAGAACAAAAACAAGAACTCGATTCCGATGACGACTTTCCCGTACAAGCCGGATCATCTAAAAGAAGACGAGCCAGCTACGACATGTGATTTGGAAATGGTAAATTATTGTAATTCATAATTTGCAGTACAGTAATTATTCCTGATAATCAGTTATAATAAAGAACTCTTTTAGTTCGAAAATATGAATAGGACATTCATAAAATGTGTTGTGGAATCATCTGCGACTGAAAGACAAACTTTAGTCGCCATTTAATTCCAATACTATATCAATCCTCCTGAAGAGCGTGGCAAAGCCAAATAGATTTTTGTCGACCAAAATGTATTGGGGATGAAATGCGAGAGAAGCGAACCTTGCTTCAATGAAATGAACGATTTCTGTAAGTGATATTTTTTAATAACATTCTCTTTATCTAATTTATTTAATGATTTTATCAATGAAAACTAGAGAGAAATAAAAAAATCAGTTATCTGAATGAAAATGCGAATTTTCACTTTCCTTTTCTTTCCTTTTCAGTTAGAGTCTTTTCAAAAATCTATCAGATGTAGTTCAATGTCCAGCGTGGCTTGTGCCGGGGAAGTAGTTGTTTTTTGTTAGATTTTACATATAAATCACATTTTTCAATTTTCATGGAGAATGTTCCCCTTTTCAACAAAACTCTTCTTCTGCTTACAGGATCTACTGAGACGAACTAGGAGCCAGAAGAAGAAGCACGCAGGCGTGAAATTATTTTAATGACCGATATAATTAGGTAGTCATAAATGCTTTGCTATAATGAACAACAATCGTTTTCATTTTCTCTCCCCTGTACTGTTAGTTGTTTTGTGATTATTGGGTACCTGATTAATGATTGATTAGGTATTATAAATACCTACGTAATTAGATCTTGACAAAATGATTTTTTTTATCGATTTCTTTATCATAACTCTAAAATTTTCCGAATTGTAAGGCTGACCCCTTTCACAAAAGTAGTGAGCTATAATATGTACTTTATTTGCGAAGTGGCCGAGGTGTTAAGAGTGTTTGCTCTCACCCAGACTGCTCGGGTTCGATCCCCACCGCCATCACGGAGCTGAAGTGGTTTGGAATCCACTTTTTGCGCTGTTGGTCCCAGATCTCTCTTGATTGAACAAGCTCTGCTTTTGAGGGGTTTTCGCATTTGCAATTTGAATTTTCTTATACACTATTTTGCATTGTGCCAGTATGCGTTATGGATAATACAATTTCAATTTCTTGAACAACAGATATTGAAATTATAGGTATAGTACTGAAAAACGTATACCTATTGTCATTTCGCGCTACAATGCCGAGAAATAGGTGAAAACGCCGAGACCACAAAAGCAATACGACCTCTTGAGCGAAATTGGCCATGTTTGCAAGCATTTTTCACATATTTATCGGCATTTCTCGGCATTGTAACGAAAAATTGCAGTACTTTTTCCAGTGCTAGACCTCTACTTTCAAAGTATGTTGTCTAATGTCTGGCAGCGCTTGTTTTGTGCACAGGTAATGTATGCAAATCTATGTCGATAAACTTATGTTCCGACGATAAATAGGGTAAGTATACAGTGCTAGTCAAAAGTACGTTCCCCCCTACTAATTTTTGAACCACCTCCAATGAAATTTGGAAGGCTCAAATAGGGATTAAAACCTACTTTTTCATGACAAAATTCCAGATGAAAGTTTCAAAATGGCAGCTGAGCGCCATCTTCAATATTTTTTTTTGAATAGAACACCCGGTATATCTTTGCATGGTCGGTTAGGGACGATCATAAGGAATCCAACAACACCAAGTTTGATGCTATTATCTTCTCCATAAGCCGAATGAGTGGGAGAGAGAAACTTTTTCTGGCGGGTCAATAAATTCTATCTCACACTCATTCGGCTTATGGAGAAAATAATAGGTGATATCTCCATAGTCTTTGGAGATAATAGCATCAAACTTGGTGTTGTTGGATTCCTTGTGGTCGTCCCTAACCGATCATGCAATGATATACCGGGTGTTCTTGAAAATTTGGAACTTTCAGCTGAAATTTTCTCATGAAGGAGTAGGTTTTTATCTCCTATTTGAGCCTTCCAAATTTCGTTGCGATATACCAGGTGGTTCATAAATTTGTAGGGGGGAACGGATTTTAGACTAGCACTGTATATTGTAAATTCAGTGAGAATGTATACTGAGCTCTTCTGCTACCGCACATCCATAGACGTGCCAATTTCATATTCCTTTACACAAGCTGTAGGTACATTCATTTTTTAACTGCCAAAAAGTCTACTTCTTTGTGTAGTTTTTTCTGCTGAAGTATTACAATATTTCTATATGGAAAAACGATTTCAGTATTTTCCGGAAAAGCGTGAATGAAAGTGCACATTTTTGAATAGTTGTTGCTGGGCGACCGAAAGTTTTATGCGACAACAATGACAGATCCGAAAAACAATCCCAGTTAACACAGAATGGTCTCAGAGGTAGTAGTGGGCTTTACATTCATGTTTCGGATCATACCAGTGAATCAAAATGTGACTCCCATTATCATCGCATAAACGTCTATTCAGTGCCCCTTTGGTCACTTCGAGACATCAGATTGTGATGCAAAATGTGACTTGAAATTAGCCCAATGTGACATTCCTTTTATAGTTCGGAATCGAATGCACATTAAGACCGTTTCGATGTAACAGTGTGAAACTGAATGAAATAGTACTTATTTGAAAATGCGTTTCACTATGTGATTCTCAATAATTATCATGTATGAATTATTTTTTAGGTTATAATTTAACTCGCATGTAGTCACTAGACTTACCTACTGAGAGTATCCCAAATTCTCTTCGAAGTGAATTCACTGCTAGAACAATATAATTAATTGGCAACTTGAATGAATATGAAATATAGAATCTTCAAGAATGAAAGAAAGCTGACCATGATTTAACATAAATAGAAATTATTTCTTAATATTATTATTCTTACTAATGAAAAACGGTTAATATGGAATGGAATATGCTAAAAAGCAAATGCGTGAGTTAGTATATACTTTTTACGAAAAAAAATACTAATTAAATTGTCTAAATCATGGGAAAAACCATTTATAAAAATACTTTAATTTATTTCCAGTCCTCTGGACAGCATTTTCTTCCCTGCGAAATCAGTACATATATCCTGAAAATTCCAAATTTACCTTCCTAAGTTTCTACTCATTATTCTGGTCCTGGAAGGAAAACAGTTCTTGGTAGAAATAATTGTTGGGCATGTTAACAACCACATTGATTCAACTATTGAAATAAAAAGAATGCGCACTATCAGAAATACCTATAGAATATTCAAAAAATGGTAACCAAATACAAATTCTATTCGACTCTCGACTCGTCAAACAACTCAAGCTATTTTGTGTCGTGTCGGTGATGTCATGCTCAATTTTGGTACCAACCTGATTCCTTCTTTACCGACAAAATCGCAATAAAACCAAAATTCATGTTAATGTGCTTCGCAATTTTTTTCATCAAAGCCACACTAATGAGAAGAACATTGTGAACCATTCATAACATTTGGGATCACTAAGTACTAAGAGTGATGCCTAAAATTGTAACTCAATTTGTTACCACAATAATTAAGAAAGCAATATCTTCTAGACGTTTGTGTCAACTAGGATGTTATCCTGTAAGCGAGTCAGTTCACATTTTCTGTGACAACGAGTAGCCTATATACAAATGTTCCACCTACTGTTTCACTAATCTTAAATTTCTCACATAATCTGACCAATCGCAAATCAAAAACAACTTGTATTATACAGTGCGTTCATCAAGTGTGGGAACGCTCCATTATCTTACGATAATTATTTTCAGAGGTAAAGCTCGGATAGGCCGATTTTGTATTTCAGTCTTTCATCTTTTTTACAAAAAAATGATTTTTTCCCCCACCACCTTACAAGATATGACGTCATCGATATTTTTTTTTAATTGAAAGGGTATATTTTTATATCAAAAATTGAAAGCCCATATTTATCTGAGTTCAACCATACCACATACGTCATATCTTACACTTCGAATTACAGTATACTGAGTATAAAAGAAACCAGTGTTCATATTTCTCAACATTCATTTAATTATATATTTTGCAATGGAAACCTGAGAATTACTCAGTAGTTAGTAAGAGTATATTGCCATACTTGAGTAGTAGGCTATGAAAACATCTGAAAGTCCTTAGCAATCAGACAATATGTTCTTAGTTACCACTGAAATAATAACTTTCTGAAAAATATTACCCTAAAAGCTATTATTTGAAATAACGATGGGGCTGTCAGAAAAACAGAGAATAGAAGTTCTGATGATCTTAGGTTACGGCGATCGTAAAAGCAGTATGGCAGAAGTATGCGAAATCTTCAATGAAAAATATCCTAATCGAGAACCAATAAGCAAATCGACGGTAAGCAAAATATTACATAAATTTAATGAATTCGGCAATGTTAGGGATAAGCCTAAAAGTGGCAGACCTACCGTTGCCGAAGATAATCCTCATTGTTCAATCACAACTTTATCTGACAACAATGAGATATGTCGTGGTGCTGTGCATAAAATTCTAAGAAAAGCCAAATTACATCCATATAAAATTAAACTCAGACATGAACTTAATGAAGACGACTTCGATAGGCGCATGGAGTTATATGTCGAAGAACTACTGTACCAGAAAAGCCCTCTTGTGTTGGTGGTGGTGCCATATTTTTCATTTTCTACCTATTTCCGCACCTGATATATTTTGCATCTCAATTATCAGATTTTTTTTGTTGGGATTTTTAGGTTTAAAATTGACTACTGCGCCACGTAATGGTTAATGAAAGACCATTCGTTGGAAGCTAACAACTAACAAAGAGGCTCTTGGAGAAAGACAGAAAACAGCATGAATATCTATGCGAAACCAATGAATTTTTGTTTGTGGACTGGCTCATTGCACATAACCTCATCACAATTAGCTGAAATAAATTACCAAAAATAAGAACTTGAAAGATATTGTGCCCATGGCCTGCTGAATATCCAGATCACATTGATATGAATTTTGACTCGGAAGAATATTCAGAGAAGGCAATGAATGTTTTCAGAAAATTAACGACGACAATTCTATGAGCAGTAGAAAACTCATTTCGAAGGCGACATATACAGTATCGGAAAGTTTTCATCTTGGGTATGGTGGTTTCATGAGATCGTAAAGAATAGTTTGCTATATGTTGAGAGAGCATTACAATTTCTCATCTACTCGTTCGAGGAAGGGATATTGACGTAAGCTTTTAATTCGTCAGGTGGGGTAACAGGATAGGCGCACAGTGGTGCGTCTCTCTTATTTATGTGGTATTATCATATCATTGCGTTCCTTGTTGCTCGCGTAGATTTGAAAAGTTTCCGATACTGTAGATCATTTATACCGAGTGTCAGCGAAAAGTGGCTCGCACCTATAACTTTTTTGGTTTTGCAGATATTAAAATGAAATTCGGAGGATCTGTATGAGACAAAAAACTGCATTGTTTGACAAGTGACTCAGATTCTTGCAACTTTTGGTCTCACCGAAAGTGATAAAAACTTTTGATTTTCATATGAGACACCCGGTATATTCTTACCTTTTTTGCCTCCATGACATTCTGAATGAAACCATATATCACTTATACTTTTTGTAACCATATTTTTTTCATTCATATTCAGTTTTTAATCTAGAGTGCTATGGATACGTTCAAATTATTAATTTCAGTCCCAAAAAGTAGGTATTGGGAAAAATACATCAAACTTTCGTTGAAAAAAAAAAACTTGGAAAGATTACTTAAGATCTTTCTCAAAATGAAACATTTCAGATTAAAATGAGATTCAAATACGTTGGGTAACCTGTGACCTACATAACTGATAGAACAAGGTAATTGAAGTGTATTGAAAGAAAACACTACTTGCCGATATGTTATCTAAGCCCACTCCTCCAAATCTAAATTAGAAAACTATTGTGTACGCTATTGATTTAAAAATATTTTCATAATATCATTTATACAAGGAGATATTAGTTTTTGGATTGATGATTTTGTTATATCATTTGTGTTGGTCTCAAAAAGAAAGCTCTACCGTAATATTTTTAAGTTTGTTGAGGAAAGTTTATTCGAGATCTCATAGTGTGCGGTATCAACTTAATCGTAATGAAATGCTCCATTTAAAAAAAATAGTATTAATAATTTGAAAATGAAATTTTACCCAGTGGATGCATTTTAACCGAAAACCGTAAAGTTGTATTTTTCCCAGTACTTAAGGACTAAAATTAATAATTTGAACGTATTCATAGCCCTCTAGATTCAAATATAAATTTCAAAATTTTAAAAATTTGTGGTTACCTACTAAAAGTAACAAATGATACATGGTTGTATTCAGAATGCCATATGGAGACAAAAAAAGTGAAATTATACCGGATGTCTCATTTAAAAAAAAAATAACGTTTATATCACTTCCGATGATACCAGAAGTTGCTTGAAGCTGAGTCACTTTTAAAAAAATTCAGTTTTACGTTTTATATAGATCCTCCAAATTTTATTCCAATATCTTCAAAAACAAAAAAGTAAGTTATAGGGGCGAGCCACCTTCTGTGGACACCCGGAATATCATAATTCGTTGATTTCCTTTCACATTTTTCATTTTCTTATTTTGCATTTTTCGTGAGTAGGTATTTCACATCAGAATTGTTTTTGTTTGTTTTCATTGTTATTTTCCTCAATTCCACATAAAGGAAATTGTATTGGAAGTCACTTGAATAATTGAAAAGAAAATGTGTCAGTGAAAATGAGCAACTGATAATTTTCAAAATTTAAGTGAAATGAGAAAGGCCCAGAAATAGCCATAGGGATATACATAAAAAAATATTCGTACCATAATCCTACATCATCGGTTCACACTGTATATCAGACAATAATTTATAAATACAGATAACTAATAATAATTATTCTATAGTTCACTGTGGTTTTTGATCAATCATTCTAGCTCTCATAGAACTCGAGAAATCGGATTTTAACGAACAATATAGATAATGAACAAGCTGCGCCCATATCTTATGATCTCATTATTACTGCACTCATAAATAAAAGTCTTTCGTCATCATTATTCTCATCTGTAATGTCCTCACTTCACTTGAGTAGATCAAAATTATCCGTATCCAAATATTCCAAAATAAAATTATTATATTTATCCAACACATGACACTTATGACCCATTATTAATGTCATTTTAGACAAGTAAACTATCAAATAACACACTAGTTAGTTATAATCCATAACTCACTAGTTATAATCCATAACTCACTAGTGACTTATGGATTATAACTCACTAGCGTGTTATTTGATAGTTTACTTCTCTAAAATTACATTAATAATGACAGTTTACTTGTCTAAAATGACAATAATAATGGGTCATAACTGTCATGTGTTGGATAAAACATTGTATGCCACTCATGTGTTATGTTTCCTAAGTCACTTTAGAATTTATAAATCTTTCTCACGTGACTTATTTTCAACAGAACACACTAGTACCATAAATAACTATTACATGGATTCAGTCACAATGGTTATAATGATTTAATATTCAAGTATCATTTGCTGAGCATATCTTGAATTTCAATGAAATTTTTTCCTCTGGTTTCAGGCATGCAAAAGTAAATAAAAATAATTGCCAGTAGACATAGTGAACCCATCATCCAAAAATTCCAAGCAATACCAAAAGTCTCCATAACAATGGGAAAACAAAAAACTGTTAAAGAAATAACTAAATTATTCGTTAAATATATGATTGAGATTGCAATAGACTTCACATCATTGGGAAATACTTCACTCATGAAAGATATTGGTACAGTGTTATATCCAACTGTATTAATAATGCAAAGCAAAACGATACTTGTAACTGGTACCCACCCTAAGAATTCCGTTATCGGAAACCCGTGAGATTTCAAGTAGAAAAAAAGTGCGAGCATGAAATGTGGTACACAACCAAAAATTGATGATGCTAGTAGCAACTGCCTCCTACCAAACTTCTCAACAATCATGGAAGCACCAAAACATACTACAACTTGGACCAAACCTACCACTATGGTACTCATATATTCAGATATATCAGTTTCAGCTCGTTTAAATATAAGTTCCAGAAACGCCATTATACATGGTACCGCACACAATCCAAATGAACATATCCCTACAGAAATGAAAAGTGCCCTTCTTGTGGCTCTAGTCTTCAGTAAAGTGAGTAGGCCACTGCCTTCTGATTTTGAGCTTTCCTTCAGGGTAATTTCAATCGTTTTAATTTCTGTTGCGATTTCAATGGAAGTTCTGTTTCTTAATTTCAACAAAGCCTTTCTGGCTCCTTCCAGATCTCCTTTTGATATCAAGTAAACTGGCGATTCGGGTAAAATTGTAACAAAGCAAAAAATTTGTATCAATGACGGTAAAGCACATATAAGTGTTAAAAATTTCACCGTGAAGAATGAACCAATGACAAAAACGATAAGATTTCCTATTGGTATAGCTAAACTAATAAAACAAGCGAACATCGCTCTGTTATGATCTTCGGTCATTTCACTAGAGTACATTGTTATTCCGGTCATTCCTACTCCTACTGTCATCCCAATAACTAACAGCGGACCGTAGAAAAGAAAGATATTCGTGGCGAAAGCCATAGTGGTGTAAGAGATTGCTATGAAGGCAGACAATGCTATTATTGTTTTTCTTCTCCCGTAAATATCGAATAATTTTCCAAACAGCAATCCAACCATACTACCAATTGGAACAAGGGATCCGATGATGGATAATTGATATATGGTGACCGGCTTTCCTAAGGGGTTGACGTCTGGATCTGGTGACAGTAGTCTCACCGAGACAGGTGAATTCCATGATCCTGCCATACCAAGCGTGAATGGTAACAGGTTAACTGAAAAATTTAAGATAATCAACATTATGTTTATTTCCAGAAATATCTTTAAAAACTGTGAGAACAGGAGTATGACTATTGAAATATTTTTTACAACCGTAAAAAATGTTCACTTTTACTGTGTAGTTGTGTGCTTCAAGCCACGTACTGACTTGAATGTGCATGCGTTGAGTCAACACGCATGCATTGGGACTTGGTACATTTGTTCGAATTTATTTAAGATTTAAGATCTTATTTTGCTCATTTTCTCTGGTTAGTTCTCTCCGATGAAGACCGGGGACTATATTGTAAATATTGTGTGCTTTTCCCGACTGGCCTAGGATGTGGCTCACAAAAGAATGTTCCTTACGGAAAACTTGAGACAATTTGACAATCTCTTAGGGAAGAGATGTGATTTGGTTGAACATTCCAGACTTCAATACCATACGGATGCTGTCCAGGGAAAAGGGTATCGATGCAGTAAAAGATACCCTGGGGATACTTGAATATAAGGGAGAAAACGTTGACTCTGTATTCTCCAACCTTTATCATGAGGTGCGAGATATAGCTGAAAAGTTGAATGTTGAACTGAAAATGCCGCGATTAGTTAGTCGTCAAACCAGTCATGAAAATCACCCAGTTGATTCTCCTGAAGAATACTACCGCAGATCTTTCTACATTCAACTCTTAGGCCATGTCCTGGTAGACCACCTCAAAGATAGACTTTCAGTGGAAGTTATGGACTTATTCTGTCTGAGAGTGATTTTACCTGGGAGTAAAATTGAATCGGAGGACGAATGCGATCTTAGGAAAATCGTGAATTCACATCAAGAACTTATTGGACATGGTACTAGATTTGAAAGTTTGAAATATGGGATAGGGTAGCAAAGAACCAAGGAAGACTGCCAGATTCAATTTTGGAAACATTGGATAATTGTGATGTGGATATGTATCCTACTATCCATACACTTTCAACTGATCTTGCTACCTTACCAATAAGTGCAGCTACTTCGGAGCGCAGTTTTTCTACATTGCGTCCATTGAAAGCTTGGCTACGGAATAATATAAGTGAAAGTAGACTCACTGGCCTAGCCCTCTTGTCAGTTCACTGACATATTTCTCTGGACCAAAAAAATATTCTACAAAGGTTTGCTAAAGGAGGGAAACGGCTCCTGGATTTGCTTTTATGAATAATATATACATATATATATATATATATATATATATATATATATATATATATATATATATATATATATATAGAAAAGGGTAGTCTTGTTTGCTGACTAGTTAGGAAATGAGTTTTTAATATTTGGGATATGCAGCAGGCCAATAAGAGAACTCTAATACACAGATTCCAAGCTTTCAACAATTTTTTATTGTCATCTTCAGGGAAGACATTTTTGAGATATTGGTAAAGAACAACCAAGAATCAACTTACAGTGTTGTGAGGTTATGTGGCGTATTTAAATTATTCATAATATATGGACAGAACTGGGGATAAAACTTCATTGGTAACACATAGGGTTAATTTGGAGCGAACACATTACTGATGATACATTTTAAAACGGATTTAAAAAAATGTTTGTTTGTTTGTTAGTACTAAAAGCATGTGCAAGGTACAGCATGTGCTCACTCATCTTAAAATTCTCACTTAATCTGACCAGTCGGAAGCCAAAGACAACTCGTGTTATCGCGATAACACCAGCTGTCTTTCAATTCTGATTGGAGGATCAGCTTCGGTATTTTCAGCGACGTAACAACGACGTTTCATAAATAACGTTGAAATGCGCCAATCAATAAAAGTTATAAGAGAATGAAAAATTTGAAAAATATGCAGTTTGATCAACCCACCAAATCAATTTCGGAACGTTTATCAAAATTCGATTCAGGAGGTCTTCATATATCACTTGTCAAAATTTCATCGAAATCTATTCATAAATGAGAAAACCATAGAATAATAAAATTAAAAATTATTTTAATGGAATTTCATGTCTCATAATTTTTCATTTTTTTATTTATCAACAGGTTTAAATGGATTTATGGTCAGTGATATTTTGAGGCTCCCTGAGTTTTGAAATATGAGTGGAAGGTTGATTAAACGGCATATTTTTCAAATTTCATTCTCCTATAACTTTTGATAGATTGACGCATATCAACATACTATACATAATGAACCATTTGAAAATGTCGCGAATCCACTGGTAAAGTCAAATTTTTTCTAAAAATATTGCTAGTAGGTAATTTTTTTTTACCCCAAAAAATAAGATTAGTTTGTCCTGTAATTGGAGATTTATCCATGAAATTTGGTGTCCTATTGGACTTTTTGATGTCTACCTAAGAAAACAAAAAAAAACTAAAATCCAATCACTTGAAACATGTGAGTTTTATAAGGATGCTTCCATCTTAAATGGGTCACACTGTATGCTGAAGACATGAAGTGTACTACATTTCATTCACTCCTGGTATTTTATCTTACAAAATGATTTCGGCTTCCTCACGTACCTGATAATTTTTTCTAGTGAATCATCTTTCAGGTGCGATGGCAAGAGTGAGGCTCTGCCAAACATCAAAAACCTGATTCTGCGACCTGGGCAGACACAAAGTAGATGTTCAATTGAAAACAGCATAGGAAAAACATAAAAGCGTGTAAACCAAAACAAAATAACCGAATCAGATAGTGTACAAACAAAACAAATATGGAGAACGGTAGAATTAACGAAAAAAAAAAAAAACAAAAATTGAATACCCACAAGAATTGTATATTTAAAACAAACTTGTTGATAATAAATCGAATCATTGCCGATAGTTTTGCAGTATATTATGCATCAACAGTTCCAAATAATTTGGAAAATCATTTTAAAAATGAAATTTCATCAAACACAACTGACTGAACTAAATCCATGCATAGTTTTCACTTTAATACTGTCACAGCCACATAAGTTTTCTCTGTAATTGGTGAACTAAAAAACATACATTCTACAGGAATGAACTGTCTTTCTACAAGCATGATCAAAGCAATTTCTGAGTATTGTCACGAATATCCAGACTTCAGAACGGCTGGCGCCATCTAGTGGAGAAATAGCGGCTATCGAAATCTATAAGTGAGGACGGCGACTTGAGATTTCTAGCCTAGAAAGAAATGGAAGGTCTAAATTCGTCCAGAACCTTCATTTTCCACTATAAAAGGCCGTGCTTGTCGCTAGTTACTGAAGTTGGAAATTGGCATTCCACAGTGAAGATGAATAATAGAATGAACAGTGAATATAAATTAGCGTGTTCTGTTTTATTATTCAAGTGTTGAATACAGATTTTTTAGTGAAATTGTAAAAGTTCTTTATATTTGTGAAAATAATAATAATTATAGACTGGTGGCCCGTGAAACTAACGTTCGCGTGTAAAATTCAGTAAACCTAAAAACTTTTTGTATGAAATAGACATTGAAAAACAAAATGTTTTTAAGGAGAGTTTTTTTGGCCGATTTAAAGGTGTCGGCAATTGAAGCAAGAGCTCGAAGAAAGGGAGTTGGAAACGATTGGTCAGAAGGTCACGCTTCAGAAAAGATTCGCAGAAGGACTGATAGGAGAAGGTGAAGACCCCTCAACATTTTTGTTTGAAGTTTCTGGAATCGATTAAATTTCGATTATGAATAAGCTCGGAAAAACCCCTGAAAGATGAACTCCTGCAAAATTCGGTGAGTCTGGAAGATAAACTTCTTCAAAATTCGAATAGTTTGAAGGCATAACTACAAGACAAATTTCTAGATAATTCGAATTGTTTGAAGGAAGAACTGAAAGGAGAACTTTGTGGCACACCACAAAGTTCGCCACAACGAACTGGATTAGAAGAAAGAATGGGGACCGTCGAGACCGAGATGGAAAAAATCAAAAGATGAAATTGAGGAAGACATGGGAAAATTAAAGGAGAAAATCAGTAAGTTACAAAACCAGATTGACACTGCCCATACCATAGAATCTTTCAATAAACATTCAATGCTGGAACTGAGTTTGAACTTGGATGAAGTTCAAAAGGGCTTTAAAAATGTGAAGATCAGTTCGGAAACAGGAAAGCTCTCTATGAAACCACCTCAGTTTGATGGGAAAACACCTTGGGCAAATTACCGTCGACAATTTGAAGCTGAAGCAGAATGGATGGAATGCAGGAAAAAGAGCTGTAGCATTAACACTGGCGTTGCGTGGAGAAGCAACAAACATTTTACAAACCTTCATGGCCCAAGAACAAGAGGACTACAAGCAGCTAGTTAAACATCTAGAATTGCGGTATGGACAGACCCATCCAGACATGTATATCAGTCACAGCTCAAAAACTTTGCCAGAAATCCAGCGAATCCTTACAGAATATGAAGCAGACATTGCACGCTTGATCCGTCTTGTATATCCATTCTTGGATGGACTTCTCGACCAAGGAACCAGACAAGCATTGACACTAGCTCGTCCAACACATCTCGTGGATGCACTGACACGCGCTTCGAAATTTGAGGCTGACAAAAAATCTTGCAAGAGCTGAAGTAAGGTTCGGATGATGGAAGAAGAACCACAGGAGCCTTCCACTCTTGAAGCTGCTATAAGGGAAGTGATTAGCCAATGTCCAACCCTCAAGATTTCGAGACCAACGAAGGTAGTTGAGAAGGAGCAATCGTCGGCCAATACCCAGCAAGCCCCGGTTGACAACGCATATGTCGCTGTCCTCCAGCCGAACAAAGGAGCCTTCGTAGACGGTTCCATCAACAACAACCCTTGCACTATGCTGCTGGATACAGGTGCGACTAGGACTATTCTTGGACCTCCATTTGCTAAAACACCGACAAGAATTGAACCATAGATTCGAAAGCTACGCCCAGCAATAGGGATGCCAGCCGGTGTATGATGAACTACTGATTGAGCTGATTCAGGGCAGTACTAAACTGGAACATTGGGCGTTGGTAGTTGATATCGAGGACAATGCAATCATCGAAATGGACATCATGAATACGAAAGGGTTTGAGCTGTATTTCAAAGATGGCGTCCTGCGTGTGAACGGAGAAGAGGTGGTACCTCATGGAAGAAGTGAAGAAATGTGCCCTGTTAAATGAAGATGTAAGCGTGCCTGAGAGAGCTAAAACCATTCTGTTGGCTCGCATGGATGGCGAAGCGTGCCGAGGGAGCGTGGTGATGTTCGAGCCAGAGGTTCGTGATGAAAAAATTGGACGAGCAATTGCACAAGGGAAGACCTTCATAAATTTGTGCCAATAAGGGTAATGCATTTCATTTATTACCCAGTGACCCTGAAGAAGAGAAGGGTTTCGGGGCAATGCTCGTCTATTTCCTCTGTGGTCAGGAGTGTACGTGGTACTGTTAGCCAAGACAGCAACTTGCCAGCAGAATTGGAAAAGTCATCACTTCATCGAAGGATATGGGACTAGCTCAGCGGTTCAAATTAAGGGATTTGGTCAAGGAGCACCAAAACATCTTTGATAACTGACAAGGGCAAGGAGATGCTTGACCAATCCGTCAATCAGCCAGAAGACTGCGTTTTGCCAAGAAGTGAGAGGCTAACAAAATTGTCAACGATATGGAAAAAGAAGGAATAATTGAACCGTCCGACAGCCCCTGGTCATCTTCAGTTGTACTTGTGAAGAAAAAAGCCGGATTGACTCACTTCTGCGTAGACTATCGTCAACTCCATAACGTGACGAAGAAGAACAGTTACTCTCTCCCAAGAATAGACTATACTCTGGACACCTTGGCTGGCTCAACAGTTTTCTCGACTCTAGATTTGAAGAGTGGATATTGGCAGGTAGAACTGGCCCCAAAAAATAGAGAGAAAATAGCCTCCACTATCGGCTCAAGATTGTGGCAGTTCACAGTTATGCCATTTGGCCTTAATGAGGCTCCAGCCACCTTTGAGAGATTGAAGTAGACTGCGTTGAGAAGCTATTCCTGCACCTGAGGAACTCTGGGCTGAAACTGAGCCCTAAGAAATGCCATCTGTTTCAGAAAGAAGTTCATTACCTCGGCAACAAGCTTTGAAGTTTCATTTGCCAGTGCACCTAGTACTGTCGTTACATGTTAGGGTATGCCATCATCGCCAAACCACCAACTAGACTGACTGAAGGGCACACTCAGTTCCATAGTCATTCAAGAAGCTGAAAGAAGCCTTGATCAACACACCGATCCTGAGCTATCCCTTACCCAATGGAAAACTCATTTTGGACACCGACGCCAGTAACGTAGGACTTGGAGTCATAATGTCCCAGATCCAGGAAGGACAAAAGAAGGTCAATGGGTATTTCAGCAGAACCCTCAGCAAACCGGAGCGCAATTATTGTGCCACCAGACAGGAACTGTTGCCTGTAGTAAAAGGAGTGGAACATTTTCACAAATATGTCTACGGAAGAAGATTCCTGGTGAGGACTGACCATGCAGCCCCCAAATGGCTTCTACAGGTGAAAAACCCCCGAAGGACAGGTAGCACGCTGGATCGAGCGACTTCAAGAATTTGATTCTGACATTGAACATCGAGCAGGGAGCAGTCGCAAGAACGCCGATGCACTATCACGGAGACCATGTCTAGACGACTGCTCACACTGTCGCTGTGCCAAGAAGAAGGATCTTGGTCAGGTCATCGGTTGGAAGAAGGGCAACCGAAGACGCTCATAGCAGGAAGTCGCACGCTATTCCCCAGTGGTGAGGTCATACTGGGTCCAATATAATTTCCTAGCGTTGGAATCAGATAGTGTTACCCAAGTCCAGAAGACAGGAATCACCGGAGGAGATCTGGGAGTGACGAAGACTCTGCAGAAACTGAAGTTAAGGACTGGTGCAGGAAGTGTGCTGCATGCGCTGCCAGCAATGGACCTGAATTCGACCAAAGGCCGCGATGCATCAGTGCAACGTAGGCAGCCCATTTGGAAGGATTACGATAGATATCGCTGGCCCGTTTCCCGAATCTGGTCATGGAAACAAATACATCCTTGTGGCAATGGACTATTTCAGCAAATGAGCAGAAGCCTACGCCCTACCCAATCAGGAAGCCATTACTGTCGGACTGCCTCGTTACTTGATGTTTGTGACGCCAACAGGACAAGACACCGCGGAAGAAGAGTATGTCAGCGAACTCCGGCAGAGAATGGACGAGATCCATGAGCGAGTCCGTTTGAATATCGAAAGTGCCAGCAACCTTATGAAGAAGACATATGACATCAACGCAGAAGCTAAAGCATTCAAGACCGTTGACCTAGTCTGGCTGTACAACCCCAAGCATCGCCACGGTTTCTCACCAAAATTGCAGAGTTCGTGGAAAGGTCCATACAAGATCATAAAAGTGATAAATGTCTACCGGATCAAAAAGCCATCCCGAGGAAAACTTAAAGTCGTCTATTTCAATAGGTTCGCTCTTTATGTCGGGAATCAAGTTCGCATCCTCAGACCACTAGAGGGTGGGATGACCTTCCAGCAGTTCATGGCCTTATACACAAATCGGCAGAAAGTTCCACATGGGGTTACTCGAAAGGAGTCACAAGATCTATTCCAGACATCTACTGACTACGCGCCAGCGCACTAGAAGAGCTCCAAATGTCCAGAGGCATAGCTGTGTGTTTTCGAAGAAGTATGGTCAACTCCAGGAACTGCGGAAACAGAACGCAGTAGTTGGAGGAGTGTTACAGTTAGAGAAGGGCCGGAGAAACATCTTTTACCTTGTAACCAAGAAGCAATATCGAGATAAACCGTCCTATGAAGATGTCTGGGAGAGCCTCACCAAATGGAGAAATACGATGCTGGAACAAAATCTCATGAACCTGTAAATCCCAAAAATGTCAGCGGACTTGATGGGCTGGATTGGAGAGTCATCAAAAGCATGTTGGAAACGATTTTCATATCCAGCGGAATCAAGATTTTGGTGTGATGTAACCATCTGCAACGACCGAACACAAATACTGTGGAGTGTTACTTCCATAGGACGTCACAGTGCAGATATGCAGATATGCAGGTACTGACCCACTATAAGAACACTATTTCGGAACGAAATATCTTTAAGAAGGGGACAATGTCACAAATATCCAGACTTCAGAACGGCTGGCGCCATCTAGTGGAAAAATAGCGGAAGAATAGCGGTGGAGCGAGCATTGCTTGCGCGAGTGACGGCTAACGACATCTACAAGCAAGGGATACTATCAATTTCCACAACCAGAAATGCTGCCCCGGATGGCATCCTCCAGATTTTTTCCTGCAAGTGCAGCAAAGGCTGTAGCATGTAGCACCGGAGCTTGCGGCTGCAAGAAAGCAGGTCTCCTGTGCTCAGCGATGTTCAAGCACTACATGAGCCACTCCTGCAAAAATGTCCGCGCAACTGATTCGAACGAGGAAGACTCACCAGACATATTAGACGAATACTACGACGGAGACATCATTGACAGCCTGATCGCTCAGGAGGACGACGAGCTGTTACAGGAAATGTAATGAGTACAAATGAGTACCCACTATGATAAGCACATGTAAGTGCCTTTTTATAATATTTTTATTCCTCAATATAATATATGCCTTGAGAATAACTCAATAAGGGGAGGAAGGGGAATATGGTTCCGAAAATTAAGTGATATCAATACCAAAATGATGTGAACAGGTATGGTTGGCTTTTATCAGAAAGTTAGCTTTTGAGAATTGTGGTTGGGTGGGGGAAGGAGGAGTGGGGTGTTCAAAGTTGGTGACTTTAACCAAGAACCATAATTACAGTAACTTTTTATCATAATTTGGGTATAACAGATGAAATAAGGTGATATGCTGCATTTTTTGTAATTTTTTCGCGAATTTTGAAACATGACCTTTTTTTCGACGCGCCATATCTCGGTAGCGAAAATTGTAGAAAATTTAACTCTCCACAAAAAAGTATCGATATGTTTTCAATGTAGGACGTAAGAGAAGAATGAAATCGAGGAAAAACCGGAGAGAGGTAAAAAAATTTGAAGTTTCCCCTCCCCCCTACTTTTTTCGAACAGGGTCATCGAGGTCCATATTCGAGAAAATGTTGATTAACCATCCCTGAACAACATCCTGAAGTTTCATTAATTTCCGACCTTTTTCCACCTAACCCCACTTCTTTCAACTTGTCGACTGAACTATAGTCTCAACATGGTGGTGATTCAGACGACAGCGACCAGTAAGTAGCCTTGTTAGAAACTTGGAGGATCCATACTGGACTCAAACGATTGTTTTGCGACATTTCACAAATGCTTTGAAACGAACCAATCCCGGTTACGTAGGCCCAAAATCTGATATTCTTCTTGCAGTCCAGGTGTTTGTGTTCGTTTGGCAACAGATGAAGGAATGTCTAGTTTCTGGTCAGATCAAACCTTTTGAGGCCCCCTCTTTCATAAGAGAGTTTTCCGCTGCTGGTGTCTCTCTCTCTCTCATCTAATCGCTTTCCAATCATCTCGCCCATTTTCTCTCGTTTCAAATTTTCTTTCCTTTTATGTCCTTAACTGTGTCACGGTTATGTTAACCCTACGTTTTTTCTTTCCCTAATTTTTCATCTCTCTTCTATTTCGGCATAGACATTATTTGGCCAATTAATTATCTTTAATTACTTACCGATGATTGAAGCAAAGTATAAAAATAAACTGGTGTCTTTCTTTCCATCGTTTTCTGGTTTTAGTTCCTGGTCAAATTTGAAATCAGTTGTGGGTTTATAGACGACTTCGTTCAAATCTTCCGTTGGTTTCATTGTCACTTTTCAAACTATCTCCTGCTTCGAATGAAAAGTTTGGAATAAAGTAAGACGCATTTTTGATAAGGCTATCTTTCATTGACTCTTCCATTTGTTGTAAGAACTGTTACAATATTGACTGAAGTATTAGAGTCTGGGCAAGAAATAATAGAATTGTATTGATGACAATCTTTGTTTATCTTATTTTATGAATTGCATAATATTACAAGATTTATCAACATATCAAATACAGGAAACACCTTATAATAATAATAATAATACTATTGTGGTTCTGATTATAAGGGTTTTTGGTGGTATGATGTACACACTGCTCTCGAACTTAAAAATCATACCGGCTTCCAATAACATGGCAGAAATCTTAGCCGGACGAATGCAGAAGGCCCTCATCCTTGGTTCACTCCATCTGCTCAGGGCATATGATTCTCGGACCCAGTAGTTGCTCACCCCACGGCCGTGGGGAGTGGCTATCTGGGTAAATGTCACCAGCGCGCCCTCCGAATGTGTCAAAAAATAATACTATTGTCTTCATGGGCGGAAGTAAACTTTTCACCAAATTAAGTGTCGGTATTAATCCTATAGGCATGTTCCGCACCAATTTATATTTCGACGTGATAACCAAAAATAAATATGAAAGGAAATGAAAACCAAAATTAAATACACATACATTTTGCGAGGAATAACTATTTAGTCTGATCTAACCATAACGAACTAATTGGGTGTACGAAACAAGAATATGTCAGGCTGAGGATTTACCTATAGGATTATTGTACACCCTTGCTTTTACAGTTAGGAAAGGATTTTTGGTGCATGAGGAGAATACACCCGCCCGTTGTCATTACCTCCTTCCATATTCAACAACACATTTTTTAAATAAAGTAATTATCATAGGTGATAATATTTTCATTTACAATACTAACAACATCTCATTTTTGTTGTTTTCTGTTAGATAATTGTCAATATAGTGTGTTATGTTGAAAATAAGTCACGCAAGAAAGATTTATACCACGTGGCCGTCCACTTGAGTGGACATATTGTATAGTCAAATATTCAGATTTAACCTATGCAATAAATATATTTGTTGGCAAGGGTCCAACAGAAAACATCTACTGCCCCCTACGACCTATATAAATTAGAGCATGTACTTTAAATAGCATTTGAAAGTAGTTATTGTAGACAACTTTGCTAATAATCTAACAGATAAAATTCAACGATCTTAGGGGGCAGTAGTTTTTTTGTTTGGTACTTGCCAACGAATATACTCATTGTACAGGTGAAAACGGTAGACTGCATTATACAACCTTTTCTTCATTATTACTTGTCAATAACATTTTTGGTCTATGAGATTGTGCAGTAGGCATGGATTATACCTTATTTTGTTCAAAAGTTTTTCAAGTATTCTCGATTATCCACCGAATATATGAAATATTTCGATTATTGAAAAATGGAAAAAATGTTTAATGATCATTAAATAGTTATGCAATATGGATATTAGCAAACCAAGAACAAGACCTTGATATATTGAATGCACTTTAATGAGTTAGGTTTGTGTTCACGAACTATCGTTGGCAGTAATAGCCAAGTTTCACTGTGGGTATTCTAGACGAATAATAAAATTCCGTGTGTGATTTGAATGAACCATACATATGAAATGGTTTTTATTTTCATTTTTGAAAGCTTTCATCAACATGCAATGTGTGTTAGTTTGGGTCAAATGTTGCAAGCTGAATTAGAACATTTTACATGTTGATTCAGTTTTGATGGCAATAAAATTCCTCCTCCTGCCCCCTGAGAGCTGGACAGAGAATTCCGAGGAGAAAACATATGGATTCGGAAAATTTTTAAACGGTTCCAAATGCCAATGGATGAAAGTCGGTCGTGGGCTCAGCCCCTTTTCAAAATAAGTTGCGAAAACTCGCAAAATTATATTCGGAAAAATCTGTGAAAAGAGGTAAAAAACATCTCACCACCGAATAATTTAGTCTCAAAAAATGTTACCCCCTGCAGAATGCGTAGGATATCAGAGAGAATTCAATTCCAAAGGTTTTTTTTTGGACATAGAAAATTACCCAAAAAAATACTGTTTGTCGGGAATTTCGAAATAAGTTGCAAAAATTCTAGAAATCATGAAAATGGTGAAAATATCTGACTATCGAATAATTCAGTTTCAAAAAATCAACCCTTTAAGGCGGGATGAAGAACGTATAGGAACAATAGAACAGTTTCGGGCTTGGAGAATTAAGACAAAAAAAATTTGTTCAGAGGCCTCAGAACCCAACTTCCTCGGAAAAGTCTTAAAAAACCTTTTTGCAAAAATGACACCGCGAAATTCCTTGAAATAGTATAAAATATCAGAGAGATACTCGAGTAATTCATTTAAAAAAACAAATGTCAACACCCTGTCACACTGAAACTAAATAGAGAAGGCGTAAAAATTTGAAAGAAATTTTGATTGTTTTGGACGACGAAAATTACGACGAAAAACATTGTTCAGGTACTCCTCTACTTCTAGAAATTTTTTTATGATGTAACATAATATTGGGTTTGGTTTACTCCATTTTTTTTAGTCAACACCATTGCACTGACATTAGCCCAATGAGATCGGATGATTGGGGTTGATGGGATTGCAACGCAGGTGGAACTAATTCAAGAAAAAAGCACAATCTATTTTTGAATAGGGTTGCGAAGGGTTTTGGGTAGTACTGGTACTGCACTGTTTGGAAACTTTGGAGGAGTTTTCTCCCGACACCAAACCGCTATTGTTAACACAGCGACAAGTATTTTAGGCACCATATACTGGTGTAAGACATGTGTCGAAATGTTGAAAATATCGGCTTGTGCTAGGAACAAGTCTATAATATTTTTGTTCCTATTGGCTTGGAAAAAATTGAAAATGAAAATTTTGTCAAGTCAGAGCTGAAAGGATATTTGCATGAACATAGTTTCTGTATCGTCTCAAATTTTTCGAACTTGAAATTTGAACAGGTAATTTTTTATTCTGAAATCGTGCATGTATATATTATATGGATACTATTTTGAAAAGTGCCAATTCAATGTCTTGATGTTTTCCACAGGGTGTTTCCGAAGTTGGAGCAATAAATGAAATAGGAAGTAGAAGATGTGAAACAGAACGAAACGAAAGAATACTTTTTTATTAAAAAAAAATCTGGGAGATATCGACTTTTAAAGTTTTCAATACTTTTTTTGGTAATCACTGATAAGAGGTCTATAGACTGCGCAAACCACGCCGAAATGCTGACAGCGGGCAGACACGCTGTAGAATCGAACCAGTTTGTGTGATTGATGACTTGTTTATTTTGTGGAAATTCATGATCACTTTGATGAAACGAAAGAACACTCTTTTGTCTTATTTCCACTAGATTTTTATTGTTACGACCGGTTTCGGGTTTTATCCCATTATCAAGTATAAGAACTAACTAATACAATTGAACTCCAAGCCTAGTTATATAGGGAATTTGCAGGTAGGCTAGATGGAGAGGTAATTAAGGGAACAAGGGTGAAACAATATAAACTTAAACCCTGGAGATGATGGAAATTACCTGGGTTGTCAAATTTATAAATTCAAAAGTGGAGACCTACACAAATCGAGTTGCTCGTTGAGGGTTCTAAATTTCGGGTTTTTAATTGATTTATTAATTTCCATGGCTTCCAACAGATTCATTGTCTTCCCTTTATTACATGTGTGTAGAATTTTGAGGTTATCTTTACTTATCTTGTGTTTGGATTCTTGTAGATGTTCGTACATTGTTGATTTTTTGTCTAAACCGACGTGTTCACGGAACCTTACGTCTAAATTTCTACCGGTTTGGCCTGTATATAGGTACTGCAGAGCATTCCCCGCATTCTAATCTATATATCCCTGATTTTTTTTTCATTCTGTCTCGTTTAGGTTTTGCATTGAATAGAATTCTGCCTAAATTATTATTACTTATAAAAGCTGTTGTTATTTTGAATTTAGAAAAATAATTTTGGATGTTTTCTGAAAGTTTACCTGAGTAAGTAATGCTACCATATTTAGGTGTATTACGTTCTTCAATATTTGGGTATAGTTCATTCTTAATAATTTTTTGAGTTTTACCTGATATTAGTTTATCTATTAAAGAAACTGGTACTTGATTGTTTACCGCAATTTGTTTAATGATGTTTAGTTCATCCTGGAAATTCTTATCAGATAAAGGGATCGCGAAACCAGTGTTTCTCAAACAAAGGTAACTGAAAGCTATTTCATAAAATTTCATAAAATTACAAAAAAAAATTCGACAATTTTTGACTGCTTCAAAAACAAAAATTCTTGCCATTTATTAATGTTCCATATAACAACCCATTTTCTTAATAGCTCCAATTTCGGAAACACCCTGTATATTATATGTACATTATGATCTCAAAGCATTGAATAAGATTATTAATATTATTATCATTATGATAAATAAAACTTTACAGTGTATATGTTTATCTCATCTATTGATAATTTAGTTTGGCCTACTAGTAAAGGTACTGAAATAGACACAATGATGATTTACGTCATGTACAGCCAATATTTGTCGACAGGATCACAGATAACGATTTTGAGCCATACAATTCAATTCAACAAATTTTGAATGCAATACCGTTCAAGATTAGATAAGATGGTTACTTTGTGTGGGGGTCGTATTAGGGCTCCTAAATGAATAGCACTGCATGGCTGAATGTATTTAGCGGTACTTCTTTAGGTCCTACTTATACCTTTCTAATATAAGTGGCTTTTTCTTCATACTCATTCGGTGCTGATAATGTTTTTTACCTTTTATTTCTCTATCGATGCCCTTGTCACCCATGAGGAAGATTCAGATACTACATGTTTTAATGTCAGTAGGAGTTTTTCAATAATATCAAGTTGGATAATATCAATAAAAGTTTATATCGGATGAGGGCTTTGATATGAAATATAATTCAAAAATATGACAATCATCTTATTTTTAGAATTTTCTTTCATATTTCTCCTTGTTTCACTATTTTCAGATCTTTCTTGTATCTTCTCGCTCCACACTTTTCTGACACTCTTTTTCTGATCATTCCTTTCTTATCTTTTCTCTACCTTCATCCTATACTGTCTATATTTTCTCTTTTCCTAATTATTCATCTTCAAAACCCAACTTATTTATAATAACTTACCGATGATTGAGGAGAGTATAAAAACAAAGTAGTATTTTTTTTCCATAATTTTCAGGTTTTAGTTTCTGGTATAATTTGAAATCAGTAGTGGCTTTATGCACGACTCCGTCCAAATCTTGTGTTAGTTTCATTGTCAGGTTTCAAACTTTCTCCTTCATATCAAATTTTACAAAAAAATGGATAAAACATCCCTTCATTGGATTCCTTATTGGCCGTAACAACTGTAACAATATTAACTTTTAACAAGTATTAACGGAATTGCATTAAAAATCTATTTTTATGTGGATTCGAGGCTTGCATGATATCGCAATTCGTATATCGAATGCAGAACTACATTTCAAATGCGTCTTTTTTATTCATCATTATTCACAAGTATTCTTAAATTCATTGAACCTCCCTTTTTATATGACTGTGATAATTTCAAGGCCGGCCCTGAATCGGATTCGAGCCCACAAACCGGTTGAGTCATCGACTAATAGATTCGATACCAGCAGATCAAATCGTCCCCCCTCTAGCGCCATCTAGTCGTGACTGGAAATTACAGATCGTTCCGGAAACCTTCCACTACGCTATATGAAGAAATCTTTGTGGCCATAGCGTAGTCTGAGATTAGATATTCGAACAATAGAGTGCAGAATTATTGCTGGGTCAAATATTCAAATAATAATAATTAAAGCCGATCTGTTAATATAAATTAGTTTGTATTATTCGTGAAAATAAATTAGAGTAAAGACCGTGAATTTTCACAACATTGGCGTCAGGAGTAGGATATTTTAAGTAAATGAGTGTTCGCGTTGTGGACAATTTCCGCGCGAAATAGACTAGTGGCCCGTATAAGTGTTCGCGAAGTGGACAGAGTCGCGTACTAGAGGAAAATAAACTGATGAACTGTTTGGTGAAATAGACTAATATCCCATTCAAAGACATTGAAATACAAAATGTTTTCAATGAGAGTTTTTTTGGCCGATTTGAAAGTGTCGGAATTGAAGCAGGAGATCGAAGAAAGGGAGTTGGAAACGACTGGTAAGAAGGCCACGTTTAAGAAAAGACTCGGAAAAGGACTGATTGAAGAAGGTGAATACCCCCAAACATTTTTGTTTGAAGTTTCTGGAATAGATTTTAAGTTCGATTATGAATAGGCTCGAAGAAACAAGTAAGTCTCTGGAAGATAAATTTCAACAAGTTTGATGAGTCTGGACTTCAACAGAATTCAGTAAGCTCAAAAAAATAACAAAATAGGAGAGAAAATCAGTAAGTTGAAAACCTAAATTGAAACCGTCCACACCACAGCAACTGTGAACAAAAATTCGTTGCTGGACATGATCTTGAATCTGAATGAATCCCAAGAAAAGATGAAAGACTTCAAGATCAGCCCTGAAGCAGGAAAACTTTGCAAGAAGCCGCCACAGTTCGACGGAAAAACTCCATGGACAAATTACCGCCGACAATTCGAAGCTGCGGCCAAAGCGAACGGATGGAATGCAGGAGAAAAAGCTGCAACGCCCAAGAACAAGAGAACTATGAACAGCTGACCAAACATCTGGAACTACGGTATGGCCAAGCCAACTTAGAACAAGTATGCCATTCACAGCTGAAAAATCGTTGTCCGAAATCAAGCGAATCCCTGCAAGAATTATAAGCTGATATTGCACGCTCAGTTTATTATGCTTATCCAGCTACACCGGAAAATGTTATGTAGCGATTAGCAGTTCAGGCATTTCTTTTTTGGACTTCCTGATCAAGATACCCTGCAAGCATTGCCACTAGCCCGCCCAACCCACCTCGTCAATGCACTGGCACGTGCTCTGAAGTTCGAGGCGGCAAAACAATCTTGCAAAAGCCAGGGCAAAGTTTGATTCATTGAGGAAGAGCCACAGGAGCCATCTGACCTGGAGGCAAGCAAAAAGAAAGTGAAGTGAAGGAAGTGTTGCCTGAAAGAAGGCAAATGAGATGTTGGAATTGTGGTAAGATCGGGCATGTACGTAGGAAATGCCCAAGATTCAAAGACTCTACACTAACGCAGGGATGAAAAGAGGCAGTCGTCGGCATTTATCCAGCAAGCTCCAATTAATGACGCCTATGTCCCATTAACAACGAGCATCGCACCAAGCCGCTAGATACAGGTGCGACAACCTGGAAATTACGCACAGCAACAGGGGAGACAACCACTGTATACGTCGAGTTAACAATCGATTGGATTTTAGGCATCACAAAACTGAAACACCGGGCACTGGTCGCGGACTTCGAGGACGATGCAATCATTGGGATGGACATACTGAATTCTGGAGGTCAATGGAGAAGAACTGGTGCTTCTTCACGGGAGAGATGAAGAAATGATCCGGGCAGTGTTGGCTGAAGTCATGAGCATACCCGGAAGGGCTGAAACCATTCTGGAGGCTCGCATGGATAGTGGAGCGTGCAGCGGGAGCGTGGTTATGTTCTAGCCCGGGATCAATGATGGGAAAATTGGACGAATAATTTCACTCGTAAAGACCGTACCTCGCGCCGATTAACTTATACCAGTAAGGGTCATGAATGTCAATCATCATCCAGATACCTGAAGAAAGGAACAACTTTGGAACACTGCTCGCAAATTTCCTCTGTGTTCAGGAATGTACATTAACCAAGCAAACAATCTACCCGCAGGATTGAAAAAGCTGGATGCCATATCATCGAAAGGCATAGAACTGGCACAGAAGCGCCGGACTAAAAGACTCACTCAGAAAATACCAAGATGTCTTTGACACCAAACAGGGAAAAGGGGTAGAAGGAAGGTGGTCCAGCACAGAATTGATACCCTCTCTCGCCAAAATGGAAGAGTCTGGCAGAAAAGTCAGCGATATGGGGAAAGAAGAAGTAATTGAACCATTCGACTGCCCCTGGTCATCTTCAGTTGTACTGGTGAAGAAGATAGACGGAAGAACATGATTCTGCGTAAACTAGCGACAACTGAACAACGTGACAAAGAAAGACAGCTACCCACTACCAAAGATGGAAGATACCCTAGACAAGCTGGCCGGCTCTACAATCTTCTCGACCCCAGACTTGAAGAGCGGATATTGGCAGGTAGAACTGGCTCCAGAAGATCAAGAGAAAATAGCTTTCATCATCGGCTCAGTTGCTCTGGTAATTCACTGTTACGCCATTTGGACTTTGTAATGCTCCAGCCACTTTTGAGAGATTAATGGAGACTGTGTTTGAAGGCCTTTTTTGGAAGATGTGTCTGGTATACTTCGATGACATCATAGTGGTCGGCAGATCGTTCGAAGACCGAAATGTGGATGATTGCAATCAGTCATTTAATTGCTTTTAATATACCATTGAAACATTTGTATGAGATACGCCATGGTTTTTTCGTCGAATCAGAAAGTTGCACGATAGCGAAAACTTGACTGACCCGGTATAGCATTGAATCTTAGTCAAAAATGTACTGATACAAAATTGAAAAAAAATCAGTAATTTCCATGAGTTCCCTGGAGGAACTTATTTTTAAGCTTCCCTATACGTATGCTGTAACTGAGATCCGGTTCATCGACAGCATACATAATTGTTTTGCACTAACCCGAATTGTAGTTTTTCGTGAATTCGTGTTGTGAAAAAACCTTTATTTTTTAATTATCAGGATTTGCACAGATATTTGACGAAATAATTTATACAGCGAAAACTGCCACAGATAGGTGAAGGCAGTTAGTAGAAAAAGTTATGAGGAATTTTTTGAACGCTGTAAAAATGGTATATCGTATGGGATATTCCATTTAAAATTACAAAGTAGCTACTTCTTTCTAGTATAGTACAGTATATTCGATTATTACGCCCACTTTTCCAATAATATATGTTTGAAAGAGCAGTGAAAAACCGCCTAGTTAGTTTTATCAACAAGAATAAAATAATCTCCTCCCACCAATTTGATTTTCAAGAGGGAAAATCTACTCAAGATGCTAATGCCAGATTAACATCCATCGTTTATTCAGCTATTGACCAAAAAAAAATCTTGTTTGGGAGTGTTTGTTGATCTGGCAAATGCTTTTGACACAGTAAATCATAGATTATTGCTTGATGAATTAGAATGTCTCGGCATTCGTGGAATTGCTTTAGATCTTTTCGAAAGTTATCTCGAGGATCGACGGCAAGTTGTGAAAATAGATGATGTGTTCAGCCAAGAAGAGTTTGTAACAGTCGGTGTTCCCCAAGGTACTGTTCTTGGACCGGTACTATTTATAATTTATTTGAATGATTTACTACAATTGGACTCAACTGAGTAATTTTATCATTCGCCGATGACACAGCGATCATTTACGTGGGAAAGAACTGGTCAAAAATCCAACAAATTGCCTCTGATGATATGCAAAATATCTTTAAGTGGTTCGATTCGAACAAATTGACCGTAAACGCTACAAAAACAAAAATTACACCTTTCACTTTATATAAGCCATTTTTACCGGAATATAATACCATCTCTGTAGAAAATCATACTCTTGAGCTCGTACACATTGTCAAATATCTAGGCATCCATATTGACTCCTTTTTTAAATGGGACGTTCATGCTCGTAACATCATGAATAAACTCAGAGGCCTCATTTACAGATTCAAACAACTGGTGGAATTTTTATCTCACAAACAACTAAAAATTATATACGCCGCTTTTGTTGAATCCATACTTCTATATGGTATCATTGGTTGGGGTGGAATAAGGAATAATTATCTGTGTTCAATCAATATCATTCAGAAACTTATACTGAAAATTATTCTCAAAAAACCTCGCAGATTCTCCTCGGATAAATTATTTATTAATTCTAAAGTAATGGACATTCGACAACTCTTTTGTTTCAAAGTTCTTTGTTTCCTATACTCAAACAGGCATTATACTTATAATATATCACATTCTTACGGTACGAGACAAAATACACAATCGGCTATATTATGCCCCTGTTACTCATAAAGCACTAGGACAGAGAAGCTTCTGCTTTATTGGATCGAAATTATGGAACAATTTACCGAACACCTTGAAAAAATTAAATTCACCTCGTCTTTTCAAAAGCAAATTAAAGGAATGGATATTTTCGAATGACCGAAAGTATTTTGCCAATGTAATCGATCCATTTTCAGTTAACATATAATTGTATTAATTGTGTACTGTATTTGTTGTGGTTATATATATATATATATATATATATATATAAGGGGACGTTTTCGTGACTGTTCAAAATGTATTCACAAATTAGTGGGAAGCAGTCAAAGGGAGACCAATTAAGACGATTTATTCGTTTTTAAGTCAAGCTTTCGAAAATAACTCATTTTCTTCTTCAAGACGTAACTAAAATTAGTTGTTAAATAAATATGTGATGTTATTACATAATTTAAGATACTTACTAACATAAAATTCAAAAGAAATTGGATACAAAAAGAAACATACAGGTGATAGACAGAATTTGAAAGGACAAGTTGACAACAAATTATGCTTGCTCGATCATATTTTTGGTATTTCAAATTAGAGATACAGAGTGAGAAAATATAAAAATATACTATATGTATAAATATGTAAATAATCATTTCAAGGAGGACGAGGTGAGATATTTTCTTTATGTTTTTTTAGTAAAAATGTATATATGGTTCATATAAATAATACTGAAAAAACAATGAATAAAAGAACAGACATCCAAGATCTTAGTACCATATATACATTTTTACTAAAAAAACATAAAGAAAATATCTCACCTCGTCCTCCTTGAAATGATTATTTACATATTTATACATATAGTATATTTTTATATTTTCTCACTCTGTATCTCTAATTTGAAATACCAAAAATATGATCGAGCAAGCATAATTTGTTGTCAACTTGTCCTTTCAAATTCTGTCTATCACCTGTATGTTTCTTTTTGTATCCAATTTCTTTTGAATTTTATGTTAGTAAGTATCTTAAATTATGTAATAACATCACATATTTATTTAACAACTAATTTTAGTTACGTCTTGAAGAAGAAAATGAGTTATTTTCGAAAGCTTGACTTAAAAACGAATAAATCGTCTTAATTGGTCTCCCTTTGACTGCTTCCCACTAATTTGTGAATATATATATATATGTATGTGTGTATGTATGTGTGTGTATATGTGTATATATGCATATATGTATGTATGTATATGTGAGTATATATGCATATATTTATTATTAAAAAATGCTGTTCTTCACTAGGTCTTTCACCCTTACAAATACCTTAGTCGTAGTTATAAGTGATGTAAGTAAAATTATTCCGGTAATTTCAATTTCCATGATAATGATTGTTTATAGTTAAAACATATATCAGTTCAAATCAGAATTCGCAGCAAATGAAAAATAATACTGTACTATAACATTCGTTCTTTATATACCGGGTGAGTGAAATTCGAGTAGATGCATGGGGATCTCGGAAACGGTAAGAGCTACAGAGAGTGTTAAATGGAGGCAAAGTTGCGTATTATGGAGCTCATTGCTACGATGTTGAAAAATCTGAGCTAGCCCGCTCACTTTCAGAGATATACAGGAAAAAACGAAAAATTTGATTTTTGTTTTTCACTTATATCTGCTTTAATACAATAGATTTCCAGAAACCGTTTGCACTTTGTCATTACAACTTTCAATCGGCTGTAATAATATGTAAACGAAAGTGTTCTACAAGGTGTTGTTTTCCTTGGGTCACCCCTAACTATGAAACTTTAAATACGGACCTGGATTTTTTTATCACTTTTTTTAAGCTTCAATGGTCATATTTTATCACGATTATGATTACCACTTGAAATTTTAGTCGTTTCGTCAACAATGAAAATTGGATGTTTTGGGAATTGAGACGTGTTTCGGGTGTCTCTTGTTGAAATAATATTGTATTCAGTGCATGAGTAATACGTCTTCGTTATTATCTGTTACATGTCTAGGTTAATATTGATTCATTATCAACTTTGTTATGCAATGCTGAAGTGCTTTTTGCATGATATTTAATGGATTATTGTATCAATAATACACAAAAAACCATAAGTTAACAAAACATTTAATCAACAAGAACAATTATTATCACAAACCACATACATTCATTTTTCCATTTATAAAAGATGTTCAAACTGGCGGCCCTCTTGTTCGATACATAAACGAATTCTTCTTTTAATATTATTGATGGAGTGTGTTACTTCCCTGGTAGTTATTTTGGAAAATTCGTAAATCACAGAATTCCTCAAATTGTCGATGTCGTGATAATCATTTTTATAAACACAATCTTTAAGAGTACCCCAGAGGAAGAAGTCAAGTGAGAAATCTCCATCATATTAGAAAATACAACAATAACGACTTTATTAATAACTATTACATTACTTATAGAAGAATTTACAGAAATGTTATTGTGGCAGCAAAACGAATGTATTACCATAAGAGAATTTCTACTAGTAATAACATCTCCAGAGAAACCTGGCGTGTTGTGAATGATCTTCGTGGAAAAAATCCTATGTCCAAGGAAATAACTTTAGATCCTAACGTTCTTAATGAATTCTATTGTTCCATAGCCGGAAATCTGGCGGAAAAAATAGAAGTGGCACCAGATCCGCTACTATATATGAGTGATATTTTTGTTACTGACACATTTGTTCTGGATGATACAGATTTGGTTGAGTTGATGGACACAATAAAACATATAAAAAATAAAACCTCCTACGGAATGAATAATATTTCAATTAGAATACTCGAGAATATGCCCATATTCCCACTAGAACTTTTGGTCCAGTTAATTAATGAGTCTTTCTCTAAAGGACTTTTTCCGAACTTCCTAAAAATTAGTGTTGTTATTCCTATTCACAAAGGGGGAGATACTTCTGATCCTACAAATTTCCGTCCTATTTCCCTTATTCCGACTTTGGGAAAAATTATTGAGAAATTGGTTAAAACTAGATTGATGAAGTTTCTAACCGCTCGAAAAGTTCTGAATCCTCAACAGTTTGGTTTCCAACCACAAAAAAGTACAGGAGACGCTGTTTTCTCCTTTCTGAGAAACTTGTATAGTGAAGTCAACCTCAAAGAGGTTTGCGCAGCAGTATTTTGTGACCTATCGAAAGCTTTTGATTGTGTAAATCATGGAATACTCCTGCGCAAGCTTCAACTTTATGGTTTCAGAAAACAGAGCCTTAGTTGGATTAAGTCCTACCTGAGTGAGCGTACTCAATTCGTTAAAACAAACACCAACTCAGAAACTAGAACGGTCAATCATGGTGTGCCTCAGGGCTCTGTACTGGGACCTATTCTGTTCTTATTATATTTTAACGATTTGTCCAGTCTCAAAATTGATGGCAGTTTTACTATATTTGCAGACGACACCACCATCTTGTGGCATGAGGCCGATATAAATAGACTACACTCGGTTATTAGTAATGATATCTCTAGTATAAAAAGGTGGTTCAACTCCAATTTGCTCTCGTTAAATATAAATAAAACCAAACTATTATCATTTAAGTGTAATTTACCAGACATCCCTTTGAGCATTGACGTTGTCATTGAGCAAACGTATACAAGTAAATTCCTTGGAATTCACCTGGATAACAACCTGAATTTTGAGAACCATGTGAAGTCCTTGAATGGAAAACTAGCATCTGGCTGTTATGCTGTACGAATGGTGTCGAGAGAACTGGGAACAGCAACTGCGAAGGTAGTGTACCACGCTCTGATAGAATCACATATCAGATATGGTATACCTTTTTGGGGTATTTGCAACCAACAAAATTTCAATGGTATATTTGTCCTTCAAAAGCGTGCAATTCGATACCTTTGCAAAGTTGGAACCAGAGTAGGTATCACTCGCCAAAACAACAATTTGAGACTTCCTATCCCGTCCTCAAGTCTGACTAAGAATTCTCTGATATATAGTGCAATTAAACTATACAATCATCTCCCTCCTGCCCCCAAACATATCGTTTCGCCAACACATTTCAGGAGATCTGTCAAACGCTTCCTTATCGATAAGGTATTTTATAGTGTCCACGAGTTTCTTGAGAAAGACTGGATTAATTAATAAGTATGTATAGGAATATATCAGAAATTATATGTGATCCCTTATACATTATACATTGTATTTATACTCATTCCTTAATTGATTTGATATGTGTTTTTCCCTTTGGTTATTGTTGTTCTGTTTCGTGAATTTATTATAATTATGACAATGTTATAGTACCTGCTTCATACTATTTATTTTATATATATATATATTTACTCAACTTTGTACTTGTATTTATATGAAGATATAAATCTCATAGATAACTATGAGATTTATATCTTCCGATAATAAAGTATATTTTGATTGATTGATTGATGATTGGAGTAAGATCCGGCGACCTTGCAGGCCATTGAACCACTCCTTGATTTTCTATCCATTTGTTAGCAAAATGTGTATTCAAAAAATCACATACGATTGCTTTGTTATGAGGTGGTACTCCATCATGGTGAAACCACATATTTTGGACCTGCGCTAATGGTCGAACCTCCCTGAAGGCTCTGGAATTTTCGTGGCTCCAAATATGAGAATTGTTTCTGTTGAAAATTCCGCAATTTGTGAAGTTGCTTTCATCTGTCCAAATGATATTATTTAAAAAATCTGGATCGTCTTCAAAGCTGTTGGATAACCACCGACACCATACCAACCGTCGATGCGGATCATTAGGATGAAGTTTCTGGGCACAATGTATCCGAAAACACTTCAATTTATCACCTTTGAATACGCTCATTACTGCAGACTGAGGAATTTCTACTTCAAAAGCGATTTGCCGCGTTGATTTGGAAGGATTATCTCTGATCTGAAAAAGTATTCAATAGTTTTCTCAAAACAATGAAAAAAAAAATTGTATAATACCTGTCCCAGAACATTTTCTGTCATTTGATTGGACATTCTATTCCCGTATTTTCTTCTGGGTTTCTCAAAACTACCAAACTCACATAAATTTTTATCTAATTTTCTGAACATACTTCTGCACGGCTGCTGTCTTTCCGGATATAATTCATAGTACTTAATTTTTGCTATATCACAATTTCTATTTGATTTTTAATAAACCATAATCATATCACGTTTCTCAAAACTTGTGAAAGGCATTTTCAGTCGGAAACAGAAACGATAGTTGATGAATTTATGACAGTTGTCAAATAAACAATCGTCATGGCCTACTCTGTAAGAAATCCTCAGGTTGGTGCAAGTAATCGAGGTATATCGATATGGATTTCGAAGACAACCAAGAATGTATCTTTCAATTTCATCTCAAACTAATGAGCGTTAGGTTTTGATCAACTGGAAGCATCATAGCAAGATGAAAAAGAGATTTGTACATTTTTACGATTTTCTATAATAAAACGAAAATGTTAAACATAGAATGATACTTTTTATTTGAAAAAATAATGCACCCAATACAATAAGTCGATATCATTTGAATAAGAGATGTCTCGAAACACATGAATTTTCAAATCATCCAATTTTCACGGATGATGACCAGATACCATCGAAACGACTGAAAATTTCAAGTGGTTTTCACAATCATGATAAAATATGACTATTGAAGCCTAAAAAAAAGCGATAAAAAATCCAGGTCCGTATTTAAAGTTTCATAGTTAAGGGTGGCCCAAGGAAAACAACACCGTGTAGAACACTTTCGTTTACATATTATTACAGCCGATTGAAAGTTGTAATGACAAAGTGCAAACGGTTTCTGGAAATCTATTGTATTAAAGCAGATATAAGTGAAAAACAAAAATCAAATTTTTCGTTTTTTCCTGTAGATCTCTGAAAGTGAGCGGGCTAGCTCAGATTTTTCAACATCGTAGCAATGAGCTCCATAATACGCAACTTTGCCTCCAGTTAAACCTCTCTGTAGCTCTTACCGTTTCCGAGATCCCCATGCATCTACTCGAATTTCACTCACCCGGTATACGTTTTGTTGAGTTGTGTTTTTCTAATATAATTTAACTTTTGTCAGATACATTCAAGATATATTTTTCTATAAACCACAAATACCCGAAGACAAGTTCTTAGATGAACTTAGTCGGGTACCCAACCACTCTTGTTTATTCAGTGTACGTACATCGCTATAAACGATGGCTTATGTTTTGTTATGTATCCAGATTTGTTATATTTATAACTTTAATTATATGGTGTTATGGAGATATATTTTCTGTATAGTATGTATTAAGTATTAAAAAAAAATTAATGTAATGTACTCATGAATAAACATTCATTCATTAATTCATTCCGTTGTCCAGATACTCCTAATGTTTCGTTCACTATGAAACACCCGGTATATTCCTCTCTTCGTGGCCACTCTGTACGAATACTCCCTAAACAAACAATACCAATTTTCCGACCAACGGATCGATCAAATTTCCTCCACTCTAACTCCAAAAACTTTCCAAACTGCTCATAACCTCTGCAGAGCTCCTCAAAAATATCGAGTTCTGAAATTAAAACAAAGTTTGCGAAGGTATCCGATTTCTGCGAAAAGAGCAGGAAGAAAGTGGAAGGCAAACGGTGAGACACACAATGGATAAGTACTAGTCACGTAATGAATACGAGAACGATCAATATCCCACAGTAGGCTGATTAAATAGCTGAAGCTACCGGATATTGCCATCCGAATTGTCACCGCGAGACTTTTACGTAGCAGCCGGGGTCTTGTGAAATGCTTTGTAGTTCCAGGAAATTTTAGTACGTCGACTTTCGAATTCAATTATCTGCAACTTTTTCCCAAGTGGAATTTTAGCGGTGACTTGGAGTAGGAGCGGAACACTATACGATAATCTGACGAAAGTTGATTCATGTCGGAAATATCTTCATTCGGTTTATATTCACTTGATTTTGAGTTTGTAACTTTATATTGACTGAAACTTTGGAATTTCGAAACTTTGGATTGTTACACGAGGTGATAACGATTCATTATACAGTTTGTTTGTAAAATGTGTGAGTGATGTAATGCTGAAATATTTCCTTGAGTTGTATAACAACACCTCATTTATGAGGGTGACCATTTTCCAATTCCTGAGAAAACTATTTTGTTTGAAATTTCAATTCCGATATTTGTATGAATCAGAGGAATCCAAAAAGGAAAAATGGCGGTCAGTATCTGAACCTTTTTTTTTGTATCTTCACTCCAGAACTGTGGAATACAGGGAGTTGGAAGCTTCAGCTCTGTAAGCGCTATAACTTACAAGTTTTAGTTCTTGGATATTGGTAATTAACAATATACCTGTCTTATTATAGAAAATTTCAGCTATGTAAATGCTACAATTTATATATTTCATTTTTGATATATTTCTCTTTGTAATAAAAAAAAAATACAAGCTAGTTTTACTACAGTCGATTCGCCTACAAAGATTAGGTGGTTTGTGGTTCGTTTACATTTTATGATCAGTCGTTGCGATGAGGACTTACTCCAGACTTACTCCAGAGCGCTACTTCAACGTTGGACGTAGGTGCCTTTAGGGGTGTCTCAAGACAATGGCTACTCTACTAGCTGGATAGGATATGTAGTCGGTCTGGGATCTTTCCTGTAGCTCAGATACTTGGACGCTGAGATTTACGCTGTGAAAAAGTAAACAAAACCATCAGTATCTTGTGACAGATTTGAGTCACATGACTCGTGATATAGGCGAAATCGAGGACAGGACTAGTCTCAGATTTTCTTAAAGATTATTTGAAATTTTCTCCGTTAAATGTTTCAAAGATACAATTTACAATTTAGTCCTATTAGTATTAGAAACGAAATATGGAGGTTTGCTGATTTAAACAATGTTTCCAAGATGCAATTGAGATAAAGAATATAATGAAGCTTAAATTTAGAATCTTCTCAAGCAATGGTAGAGAAGAGTCCAGCCTGAAACGAGCACAAGAAAAATGAATTTATGAAATTATTGCTTTCTAAAATTTTTTACCAATGTTCAGGAGAACTGACATGTTAGAAAAATTACAAGAAAATATTGATCTCCCTCTAAAATAGATACAGAGATACAGATAGAGAGAGAGAGAGTATTGAGATAATCTTTGACGTGATAAGGTCTCACAAAGCAAGCCGATGATTTGATTTGTGTCACAACGACTGGAAGTGAAAGGTTGTCATGGAGAGAGGTTTCAAAACATATAGGGTTTCTTTTGGCTATTGGCTAGGTCCTTCCATTCAAACCTGGGCAGTGATGTGGAAGAGCTCGAGCCAAGAGTTCAAAGAATCATGAGCGAGTTTAGCTTCGACAGATTCAATAAAAATATAAAGCTTCAAACTCACCCATGAATCCTGTTCTCCTAGCTACAAGGCCAGTCTATCCTGCAGATCACTATCCAAATTTAGGAGAAGTACCTTTAGCTTCTAGTTTGCTGCTCGCACCCAGGCTTGCCTTCTAAGCAGATTGATATTTTCTGACACTCAGGAGAAACTTGGTATCACTAAAAACCATTAAGCACGAACAGAAACAGGTCTGATTTGTTATTTTAACGTTTTAGAGATAGAATTTACGGAAATTATTGCCACATGTGAGTCATCAATTTCAGAGGTTAGAAATAATTCATTTATGTTTCAGGACCGACTCGTCGAAAGAGGGTACGAAATGTTATTCGAATAAGATTAAATTATTACATTTATTTTCAAAACTTGAAGATATTGGTACAGGTACAGATAATTAACGGTGACGCACATAAGGAAATCTCTGTACAAGTTCACTTCCTCCCCCTTCACAAAAGGATTACTAACTTCAACTAATAATTTCAATACTTTAATTCAAAATATTAAAAAATAATTTATATTGGCACTCCTGCAACATTTTCATAATTCCTATTGGTTCACTCTTCAAGTTGGTACCAATAATTTGACATAGTCACTAGTTCGTTTTCATTCAATTGAAATATCCACATGGCCTTATAACCCCAACATGCATTTCGTTGGTTCTTAGACTTAAAAAAGTTTTAAATTTAAACAGATAATATTTTTACAAATCTCGATACTTCCTGTTGCCTGACTAGTAAGTACTCACTAAACTTTCTAAATTTCATAACCTCAAAATTCAATTTTAAATTCAAATTTCTTCAATTAGAGTATTTACTTTCAGGTAAGCACTGAAGATGGCGCAAGTCGAAAGCGCTTTGCAATAAATAATAAATTTATACACTTATATACAAATTCTTCGCTTCATTCATTACTAACAAGTGTATTCAGCTTCCCGCATTCATTTAAAAAATATTAAACATACGCATGCCACTATCGTACCAACATCTAGGCACCTGATGCACCTAATCAGACAGCTACTAAACAGTACAAAATGAAAAAAAAGTGAAGAATATTTTGAAAAACATGCTCTTATATAAACTATTGAACCAAGAAGTAAACAATAATATTCCGTGTATGAAAGAAGAAACGTTTTACAGTTTTTTGTTTTCATACACTGAATATTATTTTTGCATTAGTTCAGTAGTTTATAACAAAACGATTTTTTTTTAAATATATTTCACGGTAATTTAATTTTGTATTTTTTAATATTACAATTTGATTGATTACCTGTCTGAATAGGTGCGTCTGTTCTTAAATGAAATATTGTCTTCAAAAATGTTTTTTACGTTCATTTTATCCTAATTGCAAACTGGTTTCAATATGTTTTCCGGTCGGCGCCTTGCTTGAAAAGCTCAGAACGGCCCTGATATCTTTACCAAATTCACTAATGATGGTACAACAGATATTTTTGTGATTTTAATTGTACAATAATGATCATCATCATACACAACATATTTTCCTTCTAGAGTTCTCTTATTGTGTTTTCATATCTTCAAATGAATTATCTACGAATTAGTGATTAGACTTGACAGGAAGTGGGAATTATGAAGAACAGTGACTTGAGAGAAATTGTTTATAGACCTCCGAATTATGGAAACTTCATCCAAGAATTGAGACTAGAATGCGACGAGAAAAAAAGTACCGTTCCATTTCTGTACTTTGCATTGTTCATACGTGAGTAATAATCATCTTTTCAAATGGATATTAGATGAATGAAATTTAGGAGAAGAATTCAATGAAAGCTTCAAGGCTTCATTCTGACGAGTCCCAGCATTTTTATCTGTAGAAATTTTTGAAAAACGATGCATTCCTTCTTTTCTTCAAAATAGACTACTTTATCATAATTTATCACCAACCAGCTGATTTTTTTCGGTTCGGTGAATAATTTTTTTTAATAATTATGAGCTATATTTTTAATTCGACGACACTCTGAAAGTTTTGTTTTTTTGATAACCATTTCACCAATGATTTGGTTTCCTTTTGAAATAATAGGTAGTAGTAATATTAATATATTTATTTCAGCAATTGACAAATACAAACAAATTGTGAAAAATGTCAAAAGACGAAACTATTTGAAAATATAAAGCAGAAAATACTACAAACTAAATAAATCATTGTAATCTACATATACATACATACAGTGACCGCCAAAAAGTATGTATCATATGGGAAAAAGTTTATTATTGAAGTACTGGATAAAAAAATTCTGGAAAAAAGTTCGTGCATGTTCGCTAACCTAAAAAAGTTATTTGAAATAACGGCTTACAATTTAATCTTATACACATATACAGAGTTTGAAAAGATGAAGATATTTTTTTTGAAATATTTCCCCAAAAATTTCTAAAATATCAAATAATTTTTTATGAATAGCTTAAACATACTGAAACATTTGTGTTTCAATAATAAAGACAAAATTCTCTCATTTGCTCCACACCACTTAGCACTAAATTGATGAATTTGGATTTTATCAGAACCCTGGCTGTTACATTGGTTCGTATCTGACAGTTTTATCAGAATTCCACTACCCTTGTGATGACAACACTCCGAGAAACATGTTGTTGTTCAGATTATGATTAAGTTTCGATGATAATCGTGCCAGAGCGTTTCACTTCGCTTGTAATATTGAAATCTCTAAGCCTCTTTATTTAACGCATTATTTTTAAGATTATGTGCGAAGTGATACGTTTGTGTACGATTATCATGAAAAATGTATTATACTTAATCGGAAAAACACGATAATTTTAGATTTCCCTATAATCGCAATCATCGTAAAATTCTGATATAACTGTTAGATACGAAACAATGTAACAGCCAGGGTTCTGGCAAATTTTTTTATTTTTTTTTTAATATACTGCTCTCTGGTGTGGAGAAAATGAAAGAGTTTTGTCATTATCAGCGAAATACAAATGTTTTATCATGGTCAAGCTATTTAAAAGAAAATAATTTGATATTTTCATACTGCTGGAAAATATTTAAAAAAAAATTATATCTTCAAATTTTTCCTTATCTTTTCAAACTATGTATATGTGTACAAAATTAAATTCTAAGCATTTTTCAAATGACTTTTTTGGACTCCTTGCCATTTTATCCCACTTTTTGCCTTTTCATGGCATTTTTTTTAATTTGCCGCCATACCAGCGATCACATGATATATGTCAAAATAGATTTTTAGGTTATCGGACATTCACAAACTTTTTCCCAATTTTTTTTCCAATATTCTTTCAACAAACTCTTCTCCCATATGGTACATACTTTTTGGCAGTCACTGTATAAAAATATATGAACTTATACTGAAATTAAATTATTTCCTTATTGAAGAATTCTCTAACAGTTAAAGAGAGAATTGTTTGTTTAGTCGATTTTTAAAAATCGTTACAGAAACTGCATTCTTTAGATGCTCTGCCAGAGAGTTATAGCATTTGCACCCCATACACACGAAAATTTTCTGATAACAATGGGGTAAAATAATTTTTTTTCGACCTGGTATCATGATAATGTTATGAGTAGCCATATTTTTGAAAATGAACCAACAGGCTTCTAAGATATAGGTGCTCACAACGGTTGGAATATTATATTTGGACATAACTCTGCATGAAACCCTGCTACTTAATTCATAAATTATTTTGATGGCATATTTTTGTGATATATATAACTTCCTTTGTACCGAAGTACCTGATCCCCAATTTAAAATTCCGTATCTCATATGAGAATGGAAGGGAGCGAAGTATAATGGCAAGAGGATATTATCGATACAATAATAACTCAACATAAATTTGAGTGCATAACATCTTTTCCTAAATTTTCCGCAGAGGATGTCAATATGTGAATTCCATTGAAGTTTCGAATCAAATGTAGAGTGAAACTAGCCTAACGTTAGACGTGGAAATGTGCTGCGCACTTGTCGGAAACTGGATTGTAGTCCGTAATATATCCAGTGATGAGGCACTCAACACTGTAACTCTTAACAGTTTAATGGATTCAGAAGTTGAGACTCTGTCATTGGTATTCTCAAATAACAAAAGCTGGTAGTATTCCTGACCATTTGCATCAAACATCAAGGCGTTGGTCCTTGTCTTGATGACTACAAGATGATTTTTATCTGACCATGTTATTACCTTAGCATAGGTGTCCTCAGCCAATGACTTCAGTGAAAATACAGGTTCATTCAAATATGATATGAGGTCATTGGTATATACTCGAAATAGAAGAGGGTCTAATATTGATCCTTAAGGGACACTTCGAGTAAAACTTAGAGAGTAACTACTGATGTTTATTTTTTACGATTTGCACTCTGTCAGAAAAATACGACTGTAACAACTGAGACGGTGTTCTCCTCAATCTATACTTTGATAATTTCGATAAAAGAATTTTATAACCAACACCGTCAAATGCATTAGAAAAGTCTAGAAGAGACCCATTTCTATTATTTATTTCCGAGAGAATGAATTATTTTATTTTGAAATTCGCATAAAACAGCCTTATGCGAATTCGGTACTATTTTTTGAAGTAAAACCGTGTTGTGAAGATGATAATAATTTGTTTGACATGAGGAAACTGTTTAAGTGAGATTTAATGTTCAGTTCATAAAGGTTAGATATGTTGACTAACACACTAATACGTCTGTAAGTAGTTGTTAATGTCATTATGATTTCCTTTTCCAAAGATAGGCGTTATTCTAGCTATTTTTAATTAGTTGGAAAATCTTTTTCTGAGGATTAATTAATAAGATGAATTGATGGACGGGCTAATTCATTTCGACATTTATTTAAATAATTTATTAGGCATATCATCAGTATGTTCTTTAATCCATTTATTAAACTTATTATGCAATTTTCTGTTATCGCATGCATGAGAAACCGAGCGAATTATTTTTGTTGAAATAATACACTCACTACTATTTTATAAGCGAAATCTTGGCATCTTTGGAATGAATTCTAAAACCAGTAGAATTTGTTGATTTTCACTTTTGTAATTGTCATATTTTGTGTGGAACACACTTTGGAATATTTTATCTTTATTTCCAATTAAACGGTATTTACAAAAGTTTAGTACCTTCCTTTAGGTTATGGGCCCATGTTCACTTCTGTAATATAGTGAATTAATGAGTTATCAAAATGGCAAGTCAAGCAGTTCACCGTCTCGAGAAGCTGGGGTGCAAACCTACGCACCTCTAATCATTAGCTACCACGGCTTTGATGGTTGTCAATTGGCATTGGTTTGAAATTTGAGTAATCTTGGAATCTGGGGTGAAATTTTCGATTTCTACGGCGACGTGTTTGGCATGGGGTGGTTACCGTTCAGACATTTATCCTAAACTGACAAATCATTCAGTCTTTCCATAACATTTTGCGTTATATCTCTGCTCAATATTCGCACATGTCTCTCGAATTCTTTGATTTCTATATTGTATTTACAATTATTTTGAGTACATCAACATCTCAACTCATGTGAATTCGATACCCATTCATGTGATTTCGAACCCACAAACAGATGTATTTTAACATTTCACCCCATAGATATGGTATGGAAATTATCTCATTAGAATAAAAAAAAAAAATTCTAACTTTGGATTCCGTGGTTCGTTTCAAATTAAGTTTCAACTAGTGGCTGTAGATGTCACAAATTATTTTTCATTATATATATATATATATATAGCGTGACGCTAAATTATGTACTAAATTCATCAATGCTGAATATAAAGATATTTTGCAAAAATCCTTGGAGAGGTTGATTTTTTTTCCGATGGTCCAATTTTTTAACCCCACCCAAAATATAAAGGGTTATCTGCATTAGAGTAAAAATGACTTTGGTGATATTTTTAAATGGGACACTCAGTATATTTTTATTTTGGTTAGAGATCGTCATTACGAATCCAGTGATACCAGATTTGATGGAATTATGTCAAACGGTGGCAGAGATATGGGCAAAAAACTTCCTTGTTTGTGTAGTGAGTATGACTGAGACTACACACGATTCAGAAGGTTAGAAGTCAGTGTCGCACTCATTGGGCATATTGAAGAGCAAGTGTAGTGTAAGTTGTCTGGATGCCAATCACGTCTAGTGCTAGTTTGGAGTGCACGCCGACCACCCGAGGTGGCGCTGTAGGTTTTCCAGGTTTTCTTGCAGCTGAAAAGTGAATTCGCCACCAAAAATCAGTAACTCGCCTCAGAGCGCAATGGCAAATAATAATAATAGCCGTCCTCTACCAGCACAGGCTTTGTCGTTGGGTACACTGCACGATTGTTTATGAGGGAGTATTATTATTATTATCACTATTATACATATGTTTCAACTTGTTTATCACGTTTTTCAATACCTCATGAAACTTATTATTGGATACAACATTTGTATAAACTGCTTTACAGTGCAAATATTTTGCGTATCGAGAATGTGTTATTTCAAATTCGTGATTCAAGCTGTTATTGAAGTATTATTGATTCACTTGAAAAACGTATATATTCCGCTCATTTACCAAAAATGATCAATGTTATCTAGAGATGTTGAATGATTATATTTGGATGTCTTTATCTCAACATCAAGTCCTATAATTTAAATCATAAAACAATTCATTTGGGTTATTTGCTTGAGTTGAATTTTACCTCACAGTGATAAAAGACCATAGAGATGCCTTCTCCATCCTTGTCTTGAAGTCCACATAACTTTGTTTATTTACAAGCGAGGGCCTTATACATGTTTCGTACAAAAAATGGTGGCTATTTTGTAACTCATACAAAATTTAGGTTTTCAACCCATCACTTACCGACATTTTGAGTTTTTTGAACGAACAATTTGAGAATGGTGCTGCATATGGCACGCTCAATTGTCATTTGGCTGCATTAAAGTTTCTTTTTGCAATTAACGATGAACAGGTCTTGATAAAGAGGTTTATGAGGGGTACGTTCAGGCTGAAACCTAATTTTTCCAAATACAATGTAACATGGGACCCTCACAATGTAATTCAATACTTATCTAAACTCTATCCATTGAATACCTTATCGTTTGAACAACTCACTTTGAAACTCGTTACTTTAGTTGCCTTGATTTCATCACATAGAGTGCAGACCTAAACCAAAATGAAGATCGAAAATATAAAGTTACTGGTGGATTCATATAAAATTTTCATTACTGATATTATAAAAACTTCAAATCCAACTACACCCCAGCCAGTTCTGAATTTTCCATTTTTTCGAGAAAGTCCTGAAGTATGCGTGGCCCTAACACTACAATATTATATAGAAATGACTCGATCATTAAGAAACACGACTGAGGAATTATTTCTTACGATTAAAAAACCTCATAGAAAAGATTCAAGTCAAACAATATCAAGATGGAACAAGTCTGTATTATCATGGTCAGGTATAGACACATCTATCTTTTCAGGGTATAGTGCTCGGCACGCATCTACTTCAGCTGCTTATCGTGCTGGTATTAGTTTAGATTCAATTAGAAATATGCCAGGATGGTCTGCAAAATCAGGCGCATTTGCCAGATTTTATAATACACCTCTTGTAGAAGAAACAGCGTATGCCAAGTGTATAATTTTTGGAAAATTATAAAAAAAAAATCTGTTACAGATCTTTTTTGTCGAATTGGACTTTTGTTTTCAATTTGGACTTTTGTGGTGTTATGATAGATCTATTGTATATATCTATAAGTTAAAATTGTTTATAATTCAAGAATAAAATACAGTAGTTTCTTTACAAAATGGTTGATATTGTTTAGAAATTTGTTCAGTTAAGCTTCAAACATCTACCATTTTGGTCTATGAGAACGTGGCTCGAAGTATAATATAAGATTAAATGACTTACCTGTAAGGAAATTCAATATTTATTATACGAGAAGCCACGTTCGATTAGTCGGGTAGTTTCGTGTATGACCGCTCATTTTATTCGGATCAAGTTGTCATTCTTCGTTTGTATTAGGGTCCTTCTTACTCTAAATGTGAACAAAGTGTCGATAGCATTTCACCACCCGTCACTACCCTCGCCCACAAATTGTAGATAGATAGATGAAAAGGATAGTTCATGTTCACTTCAAAGAAGGTATATGTGTATGTATAGGCAGGGCACCTCTATGTATTTTATTACTTTGAGAATTTTACCTTTACTTCAGGTCTCATTTCAACATATACTAAATTGTAATTTCAACTCCGCTGATTAATTTAGTATTCAAAAATACTTCATATTTACGATGTTATTGAGAAATAAAACAAAGCAGGTATATCACATATGAAATAACTTAGATTAATTAACTATTTCATTTTCGGTGATGAATTATATTTTTAAGAAAACTTTATAACTACGATGAGATTTCAAAATTGAATAACGTACTTATATGTATATAATATAACGTGAATTTTCAATTATGCGTATAAGACATAATTGAAATTGATGTTTTATAAACGTTAAAAGGTTTTAGTTATTTTTCAACACTCAATCAACGGTAGAATATTCATAATCTCTTTAACGAAAAATATGTTTATTTGCCGTTATGAAATCATGGATGTGCACACTGGGCAAGAACTACTATCTTCCGTGCCTATCCAATGATTAGGAAAGGATTTCACTCTCTTATGTTTATACACTAAAGCACTATCGTGTTGCAATCACATGGTCCTTCTGGCATTCAAATCCACTTCTTCTAACATTTTGGGTAGATGTTTGCGAATGTGAATATCTTTCATCATTCAGAACATTGTTGAAAAAGTAGTGTCCAATAATGTGATTTCTAAAACTTCCTTCTAATTATTTTTATACGCGATTTTCAATTTTTCTATAGTTCGATTGAAAGGTGACGTATCTGTCAGTTAACCGGGTGGAAAGGAGCTCTGACATAGTCTCGACCCTGAAAATTGAATATACCAACTGTCTACGGAAGGTGGCTCGCCTCTTTCCTTTTTTGTTATTGCAGATATTGGAATGAAAGGACCCCGCATGTAAACTCATGTAAAAGTGGCTCTCGGTCAAATTGGCTGATATTTTATTGTGTTATGGTGGGATGGAAGAATGTGCGAGTTTAAATTTTAATTATTTCACCTGGTTCCCAAGTGGGTTTTTTTCCCATGTGGAATTCTTTTATAAGAATATTATCTCCTATCCTAATACTCACATCCCTATGCCCTTTGAAATTTCGTATCTGTTTGTTATTTTTGTAATACCACATTATGACTCCAGGTGACAACAAATCTAAACGCGATCTCAATTTTTTTTCCTAACAACAATTTTGCAGGGCACTCCCCTGTACTCTGTTCTGTATCACGATACGTAAAAAGGAAACGATTGATGGCAAAATATAAATCTATATTTCGGTCTTCTGTTTTTGCACTAATAATAGCACTCTTTAAAGTCTTAACGGCATTTTCTGCAGCATCATTACTCTGCGGATGATAAGCCGCAGTTGTTATGTGCCTTATTCCGTTCAATTTTAAATAATGATAAAACTCTTCGGATTTTAATTGTGGCCCATTATCGGAAACAATGATTTTTGACACACCAAACCTAGAGAACATTTCTTGTATACTGTCTATTGTTGCTGAAGATGTTATATTTTTCATTTTATGACATTCAATCCACTTTGACGTGGAATCTCCTAAAAAAAATAATTATTGTAAACTGGACCAAAATAATCTAAATACAGTCTTGACCAATATTCTTTAGGATATTCCCATGGTTTGAGAATACTTTTTTCAAGATTTCTATTGAATTTTTGACATATTTTACTATCATTTACTAATTGTTCAATATTTTTATATATAGAAGGCCATCATACATATGAACGAGCCAGAGATTCAATTTTGACGATACCTATATGTGAATTATGTAATTCATTTAAAATTAAATCTCTATATTTTTCAGGTATCACCACCTTATATCCCCACATGAGGCAATCTTGCTCTACAGTTAATTCATTTTTACGTCTGACAAATGGTAAACACTCATCAGATAGTTTGAAATTTGGCCAGGCCTGTTTAACATAGTATATTTATTACCTTTTACAAAATTTTATCTGTACTACTTGCCATTCTGATATCCTGAAAGCTGAGAGGCAAAAATTCTTGATCATAGTTCAAATTTTTTTAGTGGCAATCTTGACAAACCATCTGCTATATTTTCATCAGATCACACAAACTGAATATCGGAATCATATGCCAACAAGAAATGCGACCATCTTTGTAGTCTATTTGCTGCAATAAGTGTAATGCCCCTTATTATCAGAAACCAAGGTAAAGTGACGACGGTATAGATATTCATGAAACTTGGACACACCCCATTTCAGAGCAAGAGCCTCCTTATCTAATTGGCTATAACCCTTTTCTGTGTCATTCAAAACTCGCAAAAGCAATTGAGCTATCTGGTATTTTTTTTTTCATTTGGATGGCTAGTTACTGCCGCTGGACCATAATAACTTGCGTCCACAGTCAACTTTAATTCTTTTTCTGGATCATAATGTGTTAGAACTCTTTCAGATATCATTTCCTGTTTTATTTGTTCAAAAGCGTTTTCATATTCTTGGCTACAAAAAAATGTACATTTTTCTCCAATAGTTTGTACATCAGGTACAAAATATTTGCAGCATTGGGTATGAATTCAATATAAAAGATGACCATTCCCAAAAATTATTTCAATTCAGTTACATTTTTGGGTGCTGGAACCATTTTTTTGGCTTCAATATTTCATTCCGATTTATGCAACACGTATTTGTCAATAGAATTGTTCTTTTTTTTTGTTTTTGGAAAGTATAATTGAAAGTCGTAAATTTTCACGACACTTTTATTTCCCAAAAATAACATGTTTATTCCATGGCCACCTTCGAGCAACTGTGTTTCCGCATAAAAACAATTGGCACTCTTTTTTATCTACATCAATAAAAAACTGAATGGATGTGAAATATAAAATAGAGGGTTTAACCATATATCACAGTAAATCTAGACCAGTATGGAACTGCATACCCTAAACAGACTAGCGCAACACAACAGTGTTACCCTAGACTGGGTACCAAGCCGCACTGGACTAGAAGGAAATGAAAAAGTGGATGGCCTGGCAAAAGAGGAAGGAGTGGAACAACGTTTATAGGGTCAGAACTGCGAATCAGTTTAGTATATAGCACAGCCAAAAATGTAACAACAGCTCGGACAGAGAATATAGTGGACTCGAGTATTGGCGCAGTCTACCAGGCTTATTCAATACCAAAGCGTTCATGGCATGCACACGAAAACAAAAGGACACTGACAAAACTACTGAAAATCAGTCGAAAACATCTCAGAGTTATTATAGTTCTGCTCACCAACTCAATCACCACATGCAAAGTGCATACTATGTATGGAGGGTGATAAAACAGCTGAAAATATTTTAGGCCCATGCCCTTCATCGCTCAGAACTTCATTTTCTATAATCGGCAATACAATAATAAACAATTTTGTAAAAACTTAACCTACATTCTCGACTTGGACAAGTAATAATGAATCATAATAAATTCGGCAAAACGTGGTCAAGATGCATCATCGATAACGTGGCGCGTCACAAAATGAGTCGATCTATTTTAGTCACTGACAAATAGGCTTATAATGGTTTTCTAATATTCAGATACCTTCATTAAAGACCTCCCCGTATTTGTCAGGTCTTACGATAATTTACTTTTTTCTTCTTGTGAGAGAATATCATACCGGTTGATGTGACGAATGGAATAGTCCAAGTTATGAATAAAGACGTCCTGAAGGAAGTTGTTTACCAACCATGCAGCCAGTCCCAAAATATTCAATCAAACAGTAACACTGCCTCATTTTTAATCTTCTCAATATTCACATGTAGGTAAGTTTTTTATTTATTTTACTTATAATTTGGATGTTGTGTTGAGAGTAGTTCTTTATTTGAATGTTACCTGGTTCATTTTGGATTCTCTTTTTCTTGATGAATATTATGAAACAAAGTGACGTACTTTATATTCTATATTCATTCGTCACTTTCTGAACCTATCCAGAGTGTTTCATTTTGGAGATTAAAAATAAGTTTCATAAACGTCTTTTCAATAACGAGTATTTCAATCTCGAGCGTTTTATAAACGAGTGCCTAGGAGAGTTTTTAAACGCGTTGCACTTCTTAGTTTTCTTATAATCTCATAGAAGCAACAAAATTGTATTTTCAAGTTGATTTCTCTTCTGTCGTTATGACAGTTTCAATTGAAAAATCAATAGATAATTTGACAGGCGTGATCAATCAAACGGTAACCATACTGGAGAATGAAGTTTATATTTTCAAAAATGTGCTTCAAATATAGATTTTGAGTCTGTATGAACCGATGGTTTAGCTCGGTATATATCGGTATTTTAGTTACGTAAGTAGAAAGAAGATATTAAAAAATAAATTTAATAATCTTGAAAAAAATAAAGAAATAAACGTCCATTTATAAATTATTGAAATATAAAGTAGGAAATAATATTTACTGAATGAAAAATAAAGAAGTTTCGAAAATATAAATATTATCTTTAGCTCAATGCTTCATTTATAGTTTAATAACGGTTTACGCCTTAAGCTTTCAATGTTCTTAATTTTTTATACACAAAATATTATTTTTCACCTAAAAAAATTTCTTCAGGATTTGTTTGAGTTTCTGTATCGATAGGTGAATACATGAATACAGGTCAAGATACGAAAAATTTTCTGGTTTTATAGTATCGGCAACTGTTTTCTGGATGTATGAGCCACCAGTTCGGTTTCGTCGTTATTTTTCACGTCTGAGAAAAAAAAAATTCTCCTTCTGTATCTTACTTCCAGTGGTCAGGGTATTGGATTATTCGAAAATATATTATTCGAATATCCGATATTATTTGATATTTGTACTGATTTTTTCCGATTTTATTTTCGGGAGTTCTTGAAACTTTTTTTGAGAACGAGGGGGTCTGAGGCCTTCGAACATTTTTTTTGTGACAGACCAGCTTGATATTTTTTCTAAACAAAATTATTCGACGCTCAGATATTTTTCACAATTTTTGCTGATTTTTCCGATGTTGATTTCGTAAGTTTATACAATTTTGTATCCAAAGTATACTAGATAAGCAAATTACCCCAATGTCCTCATCATTTTTCAACAAATAATTAGTGTATTAGGTTATCCATCTAATTTCTGTTTGGAAACCATCAATGACTTCTTCGTGAAAATTGGAATTTAGGATATGCCTGTTGAGAAGATGTTGTCTTTTGAAAAAATTGACTGTCCCATCAATTAGTAGTATTAGAAACCGCAATAGGTACTCAACAATGCGTAAAAAACTGTATACAATATTAGATAATTTTTGTTATTAATATTATCATCATTTCTAGATTAAAAAGAGTAAAAATATATAGGGTGTTTCGTATGAAATGCACAAGTATGGATCGTTTCCGGTGGAACCAGAAGTGATGGAAGAGTATGAAATATTGGAAAACATTTCAATTCTTAAATCCAATAGACCTGCCAAGTTTAAATCACATAACTTGAAACTCTGCAAACTCTGGATTTTCTGAAGAAATCGTTGACTCCTAGTATACTGTAGTCATGGCGCTCAGCCGCCATTTTGAAGGGTAGACATATTTTATTATTGTTAAAAAGTAGCTTATAAACCACCATTTCACCAAAAAAAAAATTCAAAAAATTCCACTCCGTTCAAAAGTTAACAGGGGGGGGGGTTACTTTATGAACACACTGTATATCAAACTCAATGGCCTCATCATCATTATTATTAGTGAAATCGCGTTTTTTCAGGAAATATATAAAATAAAAAAGCAAAATTACATTAGAATAGAAATTTTTATCTAAATGGTTAGAGACGTCTCCAAGATCCAAAAATTCATGTAATTGTTATTATTTTGGTGAAATCTCTTTTTTTTTTCAAGGCGCCTATTCACATTATTATTATTTACAGACCCGCGATGTTGTGCGGTCTGATGCCCTGACTGCTCTTGAGTCCCCATGCTATCAGCAAATATATTCGTCTCAATGAACGAGCAGCTCGTTGGATGGCTAGGCTGACATGTTTGTTGAAGTCCAGTTTTCTTTACCCCCAGGTATCAAAACCCAAATTCCCAAAACCAAATTTTCACGTTAGTACGTTTCTTCGAGAATTTTGTGAGCTTTGTGTCATCGGGATTCAATACTTCCTTGTTCGTCGCAAGATATGATATGGCATTCTAGATGAACTTCAACCCTGACCACCGTGCTGTAGTATGACTGTGCGTAAATCGCCGTGTCATTAGCATAGACGGCCGTGCCTGTGGTAGCAAAAATTGGGAAGTCATACATATATAGCGAGTACAAGAGTTGAGACAAGCTCGACCCCTGTGGTATACCCACCCGTACTGGACGAATTGCTTGGAAGATTCTGTACAAAACCTTTGCGACACCATTGAGCAAGGAGATGTGGCGATAGCTCTCATACCTTGCATCGCACTTACCCTGATTCAGAATAAAGATAATCTTCGCGATTTTTAGGCACTGTGAATAGTGTTGCCATCTAATTATGCCATTATTTATGTGTATGAACTGTACTAGGGACTTCCTAGGAAGATTCCTCAACAGAATGGCATCGATCCCGTCCATTTGAGTAGCTTTGTTTCCAGGGAGCTCCTTGTTTGTCTCAAGAAACTCCTGTTGACCGACTATAAGTTTCGAGAAGGTTCTGTGACCCAGGGTCATTTAGGACCTACTACTTAGGTTTAAGAAACTGCTGTATGTTCAGGAAGTCTCGTGTTGTCTGGAAAACACCCTGATAATATTCTCCGAACATCTCCGCTTTTCCTGGTTCAGTCATTGCATCCATGCAGACGTCCCTTATGGCTGTGATGTCCTAACCTTTCCGTTGGAGTCGCTTGTTCATCTGCCACAGAAAAGCGTCGCCGCCGTTGAGGTTTTGCAGTCTCCTCTTCCAGACTTCATCCCTATGACTTTTGATGAGGTTGTTGAATCTCTTTACCAAGATTGATCATGTTCTTTCTGTTTGTGGGAGATCTGGTGTTCTGCAGCTTTCTTCTCTTGCATTATCAAGCCTGATCATTTCCAAACTGCAGTCTGGAAAATGACCTCTGTCTTCCCTCACTACTTTTTTTCTGTCTTTCTTTTCTCCACCATCTTTTATAAACTTCTGAGTTCCTCTTCGATTTGGTCTCCTACTATGGCAGGTGTGTATACTCTTTCCTATGAGTGGAGGAATAGTCGTAAAATACCCTTTCATTCTTGAGTGGCTTTCCACCCCTGATTGAAAAGTGAACAGGTTGGCGATCAGGTTGTTATAGTCCCTTAGTTGTTGTTTATAATTCTGAAATTCCTGTTGTTTTCATTCACCACCAGGTCATTGAAGACCGTTTGACAGTTGAAAGGGTAGTGAGTGGGTGTGTCCGGAAAGTCAATGTTTACATCGCGTGGGTTTTAGCTTTCAGGGGTTCGAAAAAAAAAATGATTTTGTACGTATTTTAACTATTTGTTTTCTCTATTCTGTTGCTTGGAATTATGACTATTCTAATATAACAAAGCTGGATTGTTTGTTTCTTTTTTTGACCGCGCTAATCTCTGGAACTCACAGTCCTATTTGAAGAAATTTTACCGCTTATTCCAATTTTATCATAGTTATACCCCGAACTAAAAAAATTTTCGATTCGATTTTACCAAAACCATATCTATATGATGGTAGAAAAAATCGTATTCATATAAAAACATAATTCGGGTGATCAAGCTATTTATTTAAATATTGTGTTCATCAAATTATAATCTATTTTTCTTTTTTCAGTATGCCTCTCTTCTGGAACTATTGGAATGATTCTGGGATGGATTTCACCGACCACTACAAAGCTTCTGTCTCCTGATCCACAAATCAACCCCTTGGAAAAACCAGTCACAGTATTCCAGCTCTCTTTTATTGGAGCTCTATCCCCTGTTGGCGTTGTAGTCGGTCCTCTATTGCTGGGAAGATTTCACGATATCTTCGGGAGAAGAAATGCACTCATCATAATATCTGGGGCCATGCTCATCTGTATCACCTCCTTAGCACTTGCTACACATATTTATGTTTATTACGTAGTACTAATATCCATCGGTATTTGTATAAGTGGATCGATAATAGTTATGATGATTTACGTTAGTGAAATAACTGAAACTCACAACAGAGCGAGGTTCATTTGTTTTATATTAATGGGAATGCCTCTAGGAACTCTATTCACCTATCTGATCGGTCACTTTTTCTCCGTGAAATATCACACTTTTTTTTGTGCAGTACCTTTAGTAATATTTCTTGTATTTTTTGTTATATTTATGCCAGAATCTCCGGTTTTTTCTATTTCTAAGGGGAATCGAGAAAATGCCATAAGGGCTTTGACGAAACTGAGAAATAAATCGTTTGGAGCTCTCGAGAAAGAAGCTGATGAGATGGAAAGCTCTTTGGGGCGAACTTCACTATTAGAGCGAGAAACAATGATGGTCACTTTGAGGAAGAGAGCTGTTCAAAAAGGACTGGTTCTCATGGGTGGTTTGGGTTTGACTACGGTTTTGTGTGGTATGCCAGCAATTGTAGCGTATATAGAACTGATTTTTCATGATGCCGAGACTGGCATATCCGCATACCTGTGTGCCATAGTAGCGGGTGTGGTGCAAGTGTTGTGTTGTCTCGGTTCTTCTTTTCTCATTGAAAGATGGGGAAGAAGACCACTGTTGCTGATATCATCGATATCGACAATATTGAGCCTTTTTCTTCTTGGCCTTTTTTTCTATTTCAAGGAAAATGGGTTCCTGTTCATACAATATATTCAATGGATGCCAATTCCTTTTGTAACATTGTTCTTGGTGGGATATGGTATTGGATTCACCTCCGTACCTGTCGCTATGAGTAACGAAATTTTGACGGTTGATGTAAAATCGTTCATTATTCCGTTGGTGATGTTTCTTAGCGGTATTGAAACAGTTGCGGTTGTTTTTTGTTTCCCCTTAATGACGAAAACCATTGGTTATGCGTATTGTTTTTGGACATATTGTATTTTGAGTGTTTTCGGGCTGATTTTTATTTATTACAAAGTACCCGAAACTAAAGATAAAAGTCTGCTAGAAATTCAAGAGATGTTGAGTAGATGATTTCAGTGGTAATAATTGTAAATATTTCACTAGTTCGTTCTTTCATTTCAATGGATGTAAATGTGGTTTGTCAATGACATGATTTTTGAAAATTAAGAATGAACTTATTTCGTAGCTATATACAAGTTGATTATTTTAGCATCCTCTAGGGTCCACATGAGAGTGAAAATCCTATGAAGATTATAATGATGATGATAATAATGATAAGGAAGAATAATTTCATTGTTAGTGGAAAAAAAATGTTAATACCCTACATTAAAAAAAAACGTTTCCTGACGTTCTGAAATTATCCAAAGTGGTGCCCATACATAAAAAAGAATCTTACACAGAGCCGTCAAAGGACTAGGCACACATATAAGAGGGTTTCTAGGTATCGAAAGAATTTGCTGAAATTTTAGTATGTCGCACCACGATAGCAATTGCTTTAGTTTATATACAGAGTGTAATAAAAAATATAATAGGGTTCCTAGGTATGGACAAAATTTGCTGATGACTCAGTGTGTTACACCAAAGTTATATGAGATTGATGAATGTATTCTACGCGATCTGGATAGCAATTGCATAAGTTGGTATACAGGGTGTATTAGAAAATATAAGAGGGTTTCTAGAAAATAAATGAAATAGTAAAATCGATAATGTTGAAATACTCTTCTCCCCAAATATTTTCACCAGGTGGAGAATATAAGGCAAACATCTGACAGAAAACAGCTACTTTCCTGGCTAATAGCACGACGGACATTGAATTACATCTGACAGATATTTGTGCAAGAAGACCCAGTTGCAAATGCTTATTGTAATTATACAGCAGATTATCGTTCACTTGACTGGGGAAGACCCATCAGACGATATACAGGGTGTAACACGCGATTTTGAAATAACTTGTAATGCGACTATTGAGATTATAAAGCAAAATTAACATCTATGAAGGAATGTCTTTTGGTGGTAGTTCTCCCTTGCGATTTTTCGAAGAACTGCTGAACGGAGAAACAAATAGTAGAAAATAAATATTGAACAATTCAGTTTAATGAATAATGATGTGGTTCATATTAGCCCAAGTGTAAGTCTGTTTTACTTTTCCAGAGCTGGTCGCGAGACGGACTCATGCGAAAGAATGGCCAGTTCGAAAATAAACGTAAAGCGGAAGTATTGGCTCCGAAACACAGTACATTCAATAAACTCCAGGATAAGGTGGTTGCAACCCCAGAAGAAACAATTGGATAGACGATTCCCGGTAAAGGACTAGTTTCCTTGCGACCGCAACCGTCGACTGCGGCGTTTGATGGTCGCCGACAATTGCACCGTACTGTGCTTGTGGGTTCATTTACAATTGGTTTTCTTGGAGCGCGCCAACGTAAGAACCATACAGCGAGTTCTGTCAGCTACCGTCAAAAGTCGCCGTTGACGGTCGTAAGGAAACCAGTCCTCAATCCTTCTTTTTCCGACCTTATTTTGACAATTGATTTCATTCATATTTGAAATTACATCTTCACCTTACCCAAACTACACAAAAATTATACAGGGTGTTTCCGAAATTGGAGAGATAAATGAAGAGGAGAGTAGAAAATGACAAAACAAAACGAAATGAATGAGCACATTTTGTTATCAAAATTCGTATATTCAATATGATGGTTTCAATATGGCGGGCGAGTTTTGTAATTATGGTCCATTTCGATTCTAAATTGGTATGTGAGTGTTTTCGAGGTCGAAAATCATTAATATTTTGTCAGAATTCATAAATTCAACATGGTGGCTACAATATGACAGACCAGTTTTGTGATTATTGTCCGATTCGATTATAAATTGGCGTATGGGTTTGTCGAGATCTGAGATTATAATTTTTTTGAATCAAAATTCATTAATTGAATATGGCAACTCCAAGATGGCGGACGAGTTATGTCATTATGGTTCGATTCGATTCTTAATTGGCATGTGGGGGTTTTTGGGGTCGGAGATTATGAAATTTGTGTTAAAATTCATATGAGAGTGCATGAGTAGATACTTAGATAGCCTCCTCGTTGCTGAGCTAGAATGCTCAAAACTCACAGGAAACGGCCCTTGTAATAACCATGCTCTCTCTGGAATCCATAGAATAATGCGTACTAACTAAAAAGCTAAAAAACAAAATAAAATAGTCATAAAAAATATAAAGACAAGCTCTTACTCAAATACGCTGAAGAGTGAAAAATAATTTCTTTAAACGTGTAATAATAAAAATAAACATTGACAAGGTATTTTTACATTATTATACATATATTATAGTTTCCATGAAACATTTCTATCTTAGGAAGATTCAAACTACTTGTTTAGACGAAAGTGTTTGCTCTTTCACTCAACCATGAAAGACCCGTTCTTCTAACTTGCAAATGAACGAGTCCGGATGAAAAATATTATAATCAAGTAAAACATAAATAATAAACTTATTTATGTATAGATACATATATGAAATATGTGGGTTATTCTGTGTGTTACAGATTCAAAAGTTTGCCGCTTTCGTTTTCGAAACGAAAACTTTGCGCGACAAGCTTTTGAAACTGTTACTCACAGAATAACCTACATGACATATCTAAAGAAATTATTTTTTACATTTTGACGCATTTGAATGAAAGAGTTTTTCTTGTTATTATTTTCTTCATATACATATTTTGAAATTGAAACTAAAAGCAAGGGTTATGAGTAAGGCTTGCAAAAACTATAGTATTTTTATGAAAGTGAAATGAAAAAACGCATCATCACATTCACTTGAGAAGGTATCATAAAATTTTTAGTAGTTGCAAAAAATAGTGATGGAAGACATAAGACAGGGGGACGGTATTCTGAAATTTACAGTGGATTATATTCCGTGCCTCTGGATATGAAGAATTGCTACCTTCTTCTCAATTAGCTCCATGCACAAATACCTTTACCAGAATTATATTGAAGATACATCTCCTTCGTTGGTTCTCCCCATTCGAAATAATAATTACTATCACAATTAATCATTTTTCACAACCTATTCAATTAGTCGTCAGAAGTAGGAGGTCTCTACTTGAATAATTTGAGTGGGGTTGGCTCGAAATCATGGAGTTGGCTGGAAGTCAAGTAGGTGGATGAATGTAAATTATTTTCGAGTAATGTCAGGGTTCCTTCCATATCATAGAAACAATTAGGCGCAATTGTTAAAAGTTGTATCATTTGGTTCATAAGCTGTTGGAACATTCAAATTGTTACCCAATTAATAGAAAACTATAGAATGTTGGATAAGTTATCGTTTAATGAATCCTTATATTATTAACGGGGATCCAAAGTTTTTGAGGAAATTGGCAAGTTCTTGCAGTTGTTTTACAGATTTGATAGATCGAATGAAAATTAGAAAGATTATGTTATTGATATTCATATATTTCTATGAATATTGCCTAGCTATATGATTCCCTGTGCTATAACTTATAAGTCTTCATGCTCAGCAAAACTCGAATTTTTGACACCCTATAGTTCGAAAACTGGTCATTAGATCGATCACCAAATTAGACTATCAAGTGTCAGTATCAACAAGATATTAAAATTTCAGCAAAATGAGTCGAATGCCATTTTTCATAGAAAATGTGCGGTGTCATCGCTTACCAGAAGATATCCAAAAACCATAAATTTTTGAAACAAAATATTACTTACGTACAAATATCCATGCAATGAATTTGAATCAGATAGGACGTTTTTTCATACTCGCAGTCGTTGCCCTACCACACTCGTTTTCTAGAGATCAGCCCGCCCCAATATAAGAACAGCGAGTGTGACGTGTGCATTATCGGGGTATGCAGGCCTTCCACTTCACTGAAACTTCTAGTCAACGAACAACACCACAATTGCTGATTATTAATACTTCGCCTGTTCACGGTTCATCCTATTATTGGAGTCGAACAATGACGTATCCGGAATTTTTTTCCGAGACACATCTGTACCAAAAAATATTAAGCTGGGAAAAAAGTATACATGCTGAACCACCACCGCGAAACGAACATTAAATGGGGGTCTGGTCTGTTATTTGCTAGAGCATCTATAAAATTCAACAGCCATTTAATTTATGAGGAATGAAACAATGTTTTTGTACGTCAACCTCCTTAGGAGCGCCACTGAATTATGGGAAGTTGTGTGAATACAACCATGCTCTCGAACTCATGCGCTCTTGCAGTGTTGTCAGATGATCGCCAAATGGGGAATAGAGGAGAATCAATGAAGGTCGTTTTTTCACTTGGTTGTACACCTATTGTAGAATGAATACGCACTGCGTGTGCAGGTACAGAAAAAAATCATTATTCGAAATAACTCGTGTTTAATAAGAGTGACAGTCGTACACGTTCACATATTAGACCGGGAGATGATGACAGATTTTCGAATAGAATTTTACTCAGTATGCCATTTGGATGACAGTATTGCTCGTATCTCCTCATGATAATGTCGCCATAGGTTATTCACATTGAATTTTTTTCCCCCAAAACGATGTTCCAGTTAGGACCTGTCTCCGAAATTCCGATAAATCCGTAGGGCGCGCTGGATCGTTTACCCAGATAAGTAAGTGATTACTGGGTCCGAGAATCATGTGCCCTGAGCAGACAAAGGATGACGGCCTTCTGCATTCAACCGACTAAGATTCCTGCCATATTACGGCAAGCCGGTATGATTCTTAAGTTCGAAAGCAGTGTGTCCATCATATTACCAAGGACCCCTATAATAAGAACCACCATTTCAACACAATGGTTTGGACAGAGCCTGCGGAGTTCAAAGAGTAGGTCTCGATATTGAGTCCGTTTCTCCTTCTCTTTTTGGACGATATTCGTTTTGCTCCATAACGAAAATCGTCTTACTCTGATGATCGAAGAGGACTACATCAGGCTTATTGGACTGTATTTGCCTGAGGATAGGAAATAGTAGTTACAATATATTCGGCACCTCTCATTCTCCACAACGGACTCAATGTCCCCCGGAGAAAAAGGCACCACCGGTGTCTCGACTATACCGTACGAGTGTCGTAGATGGTAGTACAACACTCGTAGAGCCGCGTTATGCCTGTGGATATAGGCGCCCCACGACACGCTCTGAATCTACTGCCGGGGACCTCCATACCCATCACTCGACTACGGTAGACCAGATGTTGAAATCACCCTCGGTCTCCGACTTCATCTCACTTGACCTGAGGAAAGCAAAGGTCAGGTTTTTGGTTAAGCTTAGGTCTTCAATGTTCTTGAAGAAGACCCCATGCATTGGCTTATCCTTGTGCAGCTGCATGAGGACCTCAGTCTCCGTAGCTTTGATGTGAGTTTTTTGCTGAACGGGTTCCAACTCGGTGAAAGAGTTTTGGTTCGCCCGATTAGTGTCGAATAAGAGACCAAGTTCATCGGCTGCCCGGATTGCTGCCTCGAAAAGAAATGCTCCAATCAATCCATGCTTTTTCATGGTCGCGGACATTGCAGAGAAGGGGATCTGAACTCCTGAGAAGGGGATCTGAACTCCTGATGACTTTACAGGCTCCATCCAGCACCATCCTGTTATGTAGACACTCCAAACGCAAAAGTCCTCGGCATCCCTGTTGTTTGGGAAAATATAACCGTGGAACGGACGATATGGTAGAGTAGAATCTGAACGGCAAGCATATTGGTCTCAGCAACTTTGTTCTTTCCCGACAGTTCTGTCGGAGTTTGTGCTGATACTTGCCGCGGAGAGTTTTTTACTGTGTTTACGTCTTGAAAAATCAATATTGTTGTTATATTATTATTATTACTATTATTATTATTATTATTTGTTTACGATTTTAATCAAGCTCCCATGTGTTTCGCGATGAAATAATAAAACTAGAATGATCATGTGATCTTGTATTTGAAAAAGGGAATTCTCCGCCCACCCTTACGGAATGCCAATTAATTGATATGTTTTCGTCGGTATGGTGGGCTGTAAGTCACACCGCAGAAGTATGGCATTACGCTACCGCCTACTCCTTTTTTATTGCCTTTCGAAAAATACAATGATTTTTGTGTAACAAATCGTTAGACTTTCGTAGTTAATCCGACACGTTCGATTAACGTCCACAAGATAGGGCTGCCAGTACCAGCGCTGTGACCATCATTTTCGTTTTCGTCATTATGTAATTAGAGTTATGAAGGGTCGCCATACTTGGTACAAATGACCGAAATTTGGTGTTACCATCTCTCGGTCTATGCATGCAATGTCAGTAGCACCTTGTTAGGGAGTTTTGCATACTTTCTTTGGCATAATTCATTTTAAGTAAATCTTTCGGGTGATGCTTGTTATCATGAGGTATTCATTGGACTTGAACCAGATGATATCGAAGATTTCAGGAATGTTTTAAATGGTCGTTTCTACATAATGCTTACGTTTCATGTAGTCATATTATTTTCTGAATGAATCATAAACAAAAATCACCACGATTTGTTTTCATTTTATCTGTTTTTATTGTAACCAAACCTATAATAAATAAAATATATTGAAGAATTTTCAGTTAAAAATACCACACACAAAGCTATAGCATTTCCTGTAGTCGTAAAATGATCAGGTCAAATTCAATTATATCCAAAATATCTGAAAATATCGAATTACAGCCTCCCTATAACTAGAACTAGCCGAGAAATATGTTATGAAAGAACTTTTCATCTTAGCTGTAAGTGTTGAATACTATATTTCGAAGGGACTACATTCAGGAACTATAAATTTAAAGACTCTGCAATAGCTGGGTCAATTCTTACATGGAAAAATTTATGTTTGCGGCCACATCCGGTGGTCACCCGAGAAGGAACACTTCTTAGAATGGAGAGAGTAGGAAAGATTAGGCTGGTAAATTCTATAATATTTTTTTAGACAAAAGTAGTCTAAACTTCCAATACGTACAGAAAGCATGTAGTTTATTTAGTTTTCAAGATGTAAACCGTTCGATTCGTAATGTATTATTCGTGTGTATTTTATTCTTTTTCATAAGTATATTTTGTTCCAACTTTTATTTAACTACGTGGTAACTACTCAATTTCCTTTATTATTTTCATTATCAAGTCTCAAGTATTAGAACGATATTTCTCACCTTTCACCAGTTTGTTTTCTCAATCAACTTGTATTACAGTCTATATGGTTTTATTCTATTGAATTTAAGTTATGTTTGATTATTGTTAAATCTATTATCATTTTCTGATTCACTTTCATATTATATTATATATCAAAATTAAGATTTTTGTCCCTAATTATATTATTTGTATTCTATCATTTATTTATTATTTCTTTCTTCAATAGATATAAGTGTTGTTAATTTTTCTCGTTTTATAATTCACACATAGGCTTTTTTAAGCCTTATATCGAGCATTTCAATTAAAAATGCTTGAACAGAATAAGTAAAGTCATAAGTGCTATTTCAAGAATAAAGTAAATTTCGCGAATAAGTAAAATTCACGAAAAGTCCACTTCTAGTCAGTGAAGGAAGGAATCGATGAAGATGCTGTCCAAGGCAGTGAGAGGAGGAATTAGATATGATAATGTAAGATAAACATCTGAAACTTTGTGAGGTATGATTCTTAATTCCTGACAGAGAGCCCACCGTTCCCATAAATTTTTGTATTGCTTTAGTATTAATGACTTCCCTCGGTCAATCAGTTGTGACAGAACGCTATTCGTTTATTATAATAGCGATTTGTTATATTGTCATATGTGCGATATAAGCCAATAGTAGTATATTTTTTAGATTGACGTGGCCGTTACTTAATGAAAATCCATAGATGACACTAAGGTAAAAGACGATTAAAATTCCAAAAAATGTATTATCTTTACGACATGTTTCGATACACAGTATCTTTTCAAGGGAATGTAGTATTTACATTAAATTATTCTTGAAAAATACTTAAATACCTTTCTTATCCATCAACGTAATTAGGGACTACCTATACCTATACCTACACCTATTATAGTACATATTATAAACCAATTCAAATTAGTGGGGATGGTTACTGGGTAGTAGAGCATTTTATAAAAAAGGTATGCGATATCGTAAAAAAGAACATCCATGGAATACTTTTTAAATTGAAGAGGGCCATATTTGCGTCCACTACCTTACAGTACGGATTTTTATGAAGTTTTTCACCGATCTGGCTCTGCCTTACTGCCAGAATATCGGTTTGTTCACCCAATTTAGGAACGCATCGTTTGTTGCCGTAGATCAAATGAGAAATCACTGCATTGTCTTCACCAGAAAAGCAATGGAGATACTGCTGATCTGAGCCCGAAACCAATTGCTAATTAGTGCGTTTGCCGGCTGAAGTTCCGATGCTCGCTTCCTTTGAACCATCTAATTACCCACAACACCCCCAAGGCCGGCTTGCGTGTCTGCAGTGGCGTCCCGCGGGACTTGGCGGAGCCGCACTGGAACTATGTCGATGAGGCGGTCGCACACGATTCGAGGATTACGATCTATCTATAAGGGACACGACAAGCCCTCTTTCATGGAAGTGGGTCATCAAAAGATTGGGGTGTAGTACAGTAACTACCGACGAATGTAAGCCACAAGTGAAGATTCATCCGGAGTAGTTTTCCGAAGTTAACTCAAAATTCCACTAATCCAGTACGATTGAGTTTTGAGACGAGGATCCATTGAAACACCACCAAAGTTGGTATGCTAGTAGTTGGAACCATGATAAACACGAAAAAAAAAAAAAAATTGTGTACCAAACCATCATGGATGGAATACAAAAAAAAAATGTATTTAAAAAATATATATATATTTTTCGGCTGTTGTTTCGGAAATTTTCATAAAAACATATGTCCCAAACGGCTTGGTTTTCGAGATACAGTGTGATAAAAGTACATTTTAGATTTTTTGGAGTTAGCTTCGACACTTTTGACAATAATCAGTTCAAATTGGGCAAGTAAAATCCATTCAAAAGTACGCAGGATACAAAATAATTTATATCCCAAATAATTTACAGGGTCCTTCTTTTTTCAGAGTCAAGCCTTGTTCAACACTTGATTTTTTTCCACCGTCACTGGCACATTCTGAGACAGGAATGATTTATGTTGTTTCATTTAACATCTTTTTGTTCTCCTACAGTTTTTCATTTACTTGTACGGTTCAGGAGCTACAATGGAAATATTAATGCGAACATTTTCCAGTATCGTCTAACATACAGAAATTTGAGAAGCAAATATTTTCACAAACTTCGAAGGGTGATTCTTTGCTAGTTTTCAGGACGAAAAGTTCATATCAACATATGTCCTAGACGGCTTGGTTTTCGAAATGTGCGGGGTCCTTTCTCAATTCTTCCATCATTGTTGCCGTTATCTGAAATGACAGTTTTATTGTCATTTCAACACCCTAACTGAATGTTACAATCCAACAAAAATACCAATATTATAACAAATAACCTAGTAATATATGGTGTAAAATTAACATATTAACTAATAATTATTATCCTTAAACTGACTAGTGCGGGTGCACAAATGTTAAAATCATTTTTATTGAAAAATGAAAAATAAAAATTATGTAACCTAGTATGTGTCTGAAATTGGTTTGAAAATAAGCAATAGTTTATGACATTTGTCATGCGAGACGTCATGATTCAAGGTGGCAGAATAGCTTTCCCATCGAACAAGGTAATCATCAATCATAAAACATCAAATAGCAGCAAAAAAAATATTCATAGATAGAAACGTGAAATATAAAATACCATCGAATGATGAAAACGACATATAACGACAGAGATAAGTGCAACAGAGGTGTGTAATGCTATTTCGTCCAGAAATAAATCAAAATAGTAAGAACTTAAGTTTCAGGCTGTCAGAATAAAGTGACAAAACTGAGTTTGGATAAATTTTTTTTTTCAGAGTTGGAGTCTATTAATGTAACGTGTTTAGCTAGTCGAGTTCTAATTTTTCGGCCTATTTGGCCAATATTGAAGCTACTCCAGTCTCATAGAACAATTCACGGAGCTCACGTCAGTTATATAGAATAATGCTCCCACATAATCAGAATCAATTCATAATATAGTTCATCCAGAGAAAGTGTTGAAACACGTGTCGGTTTTGTTAATTGGAGAAGCGAAATTTTAAATATTGAACGAAATATATATACTCATTGGGTGTTCTCTCTGGTCCAACAATAATTCCGAACGCATTCAATGAAATCTCGCATTGCTTCACAATAATCGCAATGCATTATGACATATGAAAAAGCACGTGGACAAATTGTCCAATGTTTGTTTCTGAGTAAAAACACCGGTCTGATTGGATATTATTCATAACACAATAATTAAAATGTAAATATGGAAAACAAATTAAATCGTCAATATCCGTTGCGGGAAACCATATTCCAAAATATCCAATATCCCATTATAAGCCCACTGAGGTGAACGCAATAAGTATCTTCGACAAATATTGCTGGAATATTAAAATTCATACGCTCGTATGATTTATTCTCTGAAATTTATGATACCGGTAACCGAAATTTAAAACAATGTCAACCAAATTAGTGGTAAAAATTGATGATACCGGATTTATCAACATCATGTCAAACTAATTGAGTATTTTTTAGGTGGAATTGAATAAATATGCATTGAGTGGTTTGTACAATATGTGGGGAATAATAATTGAAAATCTACATTTCGTATTGTGGCTTCCTGAGTTTTATTTGATTTTTTTTTATTGGACCTGTTTAGTATTACCTTATTATTATCACTAACTAGGCATGGTTGCAATAATATTACCCAAGTAACTTTGAGACGTCATCGAAAGGCACGTGCTAGAAACATTAGTATATATGGCAAAAACAAAGTCTACAATGTCGAAGTACCGTTTTATCCAAATATTCCCACCAAGTGGAAACATCTGACAGAAAACTACTACTTTCCAGGCTAATACCACGATGGACATTGAACTGCATGTGACAGATATTAATGCAACTCAAGATACTGCTTGATACCTCTATATTACGCTATTGTAGGATGCAAGTGCCTGTTTTATCAGTTACCTGACTCATACAGTATCGGAAACTTTTCATCTGGGGTATAGACAGAAATCTACGCGAGCAACAAGGAACGCAATGATATGATAACACCACATAAATAAAAGAAACGTACTACTGCGCGCCTCCCCTGTCACCTCGCGCGACGAATTAACAGCTCAGTCGATATCCTTTGCTTGAGCGAGTAGAGGAGAAATTGTAATGCTCTCTCAACATTTAGCAAGCTATCCTTTACGCTCTCATAAAACCACCATACCACAGATGAAAACTTTCCGAAACTGTATGTACTTATGTACTTTCCTTGTATCCCGTCTCAAGTGAATTAGTCCAAGCGCTAGGGGGTGTCGAGTATCAATTTTTAGGTCAACGAGGTAACTTGTTATAATACGTATTTAGGGTCGCTGATTCGAAATTTTCAGGTTACCCGGTCCAATTCCGGTCCCATTTTGAACTATGGCTCATTTTAGGCCACAAAACGCGAATTTCGGAATATTCACCTGAAAATTCCATTTTCTCCTCTGGAACTGACATAATTCTTGTAGAAATACTAATTTAAAACAATTTTTGTACCATAATAATTTTTCAATAGTTTGATATTTTGACCGTAAAATGAACAAATGAGTTCAAATTGAAGTATGAGCTGAAACTGTATTACTTTTTCTCAAATCAGAGATAAAAGATATATTCATTGGTTCTCAATACACATTATTCGTATATGCATGAAAGCTTTGTGAGAGTATTTGCTGATTTGCATGCACAATATAAAATGCACGTTACCTTACACAATCTTACAACTGCCTTGTTCTGTAGAGAAATTTTGAAAAATCCTAATTTGAAAGGATCTAACTGCAAGCAATTTAAAATCAACAAGTTGATTCGTCGACATGTGATATAGAGCGCTCTCAAAATGCGCAATCGTATAGAATGGCATGTAGGTGAAAGTTCAGCAACTGAAATTGAATTGGCGAAATGGTACAAGCAATATCTTAGGCTATCGAAAGTTATAGATACATTGTTCTTTTTGATAACTCGCACCAAGTATTGTTCAGCCTTGCCTACAGCAGCATTAACCTCTGTTCAACTTTACTAGTGTTGCGTCTTCGGGTTCAAAAATAAGTGTACTCTGGTATGAACTCGCCTTTATTAATCAAACTTCACTTGACAACACTGTAATACAATTCACTGTCAAAATACTTGTATCCCAGGTAACTCAAGGTAACTTTCTAACTAACTTCTTCATCTCACAAATGCCTTGCTTATATTTAAAAATAAAGTTCTAGAAAAGTGAAGAAATCAATAGAACACAATAAGAATGTTCGACGATTGATCCAGAACAAAAGTTAGTGCTTCTAGATTTTTCCATCTAATTCAGCGAACGATATCGAACAATTCGAGATGTCTTTATCAAATTTCAGGCCTGTAACACTGCCTCCTCCTTCAGGTTATTTCGTCCTGTATAACACCATCACCATTTTGGTTGTCCCTCTGGAACCAATTTGGGGGATCGTGGCCTCGGTATTCTGCTAACCTCTCGATGTGAACAACTTTGGGTTTACTCCTTGGGTTGAGCTGGATGCGGTATACCAAGTCGTTGATCTTCTTTATGATGACGTAGGGTCCTGTCCAATTTCTCTGTAGTTTGGGGCATTTTCCTTTCTTTCTCTGATGTTGGTATAGCCAAACGGGATCACCTGGCTCGAACATAGTTCCTGGACTCTTCCTGTCGAACCTCTTTTTCATTTTATCACTGGAGATTTGAAGACGACGTCTGCAGAATTCATGAACTTGGTCCAGTCTTTCTCGCAACTCTTGGACATATTCTGGTAGGACTTTGTCCTCTGTACTTCTGGGTGGCATTCCAAACAGCAGATCGCATGGGAGTTTCATTTCTCGCCCAGTGATCAACATTGAAGGGGTATATCCGGTGGACTCATGCTGGGAACTTCGATAGGATAGGAGAAATAGTGGTACCAACTCATCCCAATCCTTTTGATTTTTGGAGATGAACATCAACAGGTACTGGCTGATAGTTTTATTATGTCGTTCAACCATACCATCTGATTGTGGATGTAGGGCTGTGGTACGAGTCTTCTTCACACCTAGAATGTTCATCATTTCCTGTCATAATTCCGATTCGAAGTTTTGTCCTTGATCAGAATGTAATTCTAGTGGGACTCCATGTCTGGCTATTACATTTTCTATGAAGGCCTTTGCAACGGTCTTTGCCTCCTGGTTTGGAATGGGCACAACTTCAGGCCACTTGAAGAAATAGTCCATGGCTACCATCAAGTATTTATATCCTTGCTCGGTAACAGGAAACGGCCTAAGAATGTCAACTGCTACTCTTTCGAATGGTTCACCAAAAAGATACTGAGCCATTTTCCCGCGACTTCTAGTTTTGGGTCCCTTCTTTGAAGAACATAGGTCACATCTTCTGCACCATTCTTCTACATCACGACGACAATTCACCCAATAGAATCGTTCTCGAATTCTAGCAAGGGTTCTCTTGATTCCGAAGTGTCCACCTGCACGACTACTATGAAGTTGCTCGAGCACATCTTTAGTAAGTGCCTTCGGCAGGACCAGTTGGTACACCACAGTTGCTCCATCTGGGCTCTCCCATTTGCGATGCAATAGGCCATCACGGAGACATAGGGAATCCCATTGAGCCCAGTATCCCTTGGCAACTGCACCAAACTTGGATACTTCCTGCCAACTCCATTCTTTAGTCAGCTTAGGAATAATTTTAAATTGTTGTCTTTCTTTTGATTCTTCCTCATATCTTCTGTGGTCCATAAATCAGATTCTTCAGACTCGACTCTTACGGTGGTAACTTGCAGAATTTCCTTGCAATGTTCATCATTGTAAAAGTTGACTTCTTTGTTTCTCTTGTTCTTGTTTCCCTTTCAGTTCGAATTGTTGTAGAAGCTCTTCTTGTTCTTGTTTTCGTTTGGCTTCTTGTTCCTTTAAAAACTCAAGGATATCTGCTGATGTCGCCATCTCTTCGTAATTATTTGCTCGAGTATTCACCATCAACAAAAGTTAGTGCTTCTAGATTTTTCCATCTATTCATCGAACGATCTCGAACAATTCGAGAAGTCTTTATCAAATTTCAGGTCTGTAACACTAGTGTAATCTGCACCTGTTAGATGGTGTGAAGCTGGGAGTACTGAACACAGTGGATATCCATTTTTTTAAACAAATTGTAAAGGGTAAAAATCTCTTTGTTGTAGCTGCGCCCAATTGAATCCAAAGTTCCTGAAATTAATTAACCCATATGTTTGGTGAGGATAAAAAGATTGTTCAACAATTCAATATAAAAATTAAAATATAACCTCTAAAGCCTTTTTTCATATTCACCTTTATATATCAGCAGAACAGTACGTCTGTAACTGATAATATAACTAAGTACTATATGGATTTGAGAAATAGTAGTACAGTTTTACGGTCGAAATATCAACCTAATGAGAAATCATTATAGAACAAAAATCGTACAAATATGATTTTTCTACTAGGAATTCGTGTTTTTTGGTCTGAAATGGGCCATAGTTCCAAATGGGATCGGAATTGGGCCGGCTCACCTCAATATTTCAAATCAGCGTCCCAAAATACGTATCATAACATCAAGTTAACTAAAACTGGATTATAGTGCTACGCTACTTTATAAAAAAAGATATTTATAATAACAATCAAAACCACTATAAAGCAAATGGTAACATAGCAATCACCGACTAACTCAATCGGGGTGCCATGGGTTCTATCACAAATTTATACCGAGCCAGTGATTTGAAAAGCCAGCCCAAAACACAGACTGCTCCTGATCTCTGATGGAGATTTCTAAATGGAAGTTAAATTGTTATACAGTATTTAAAGCTCTGGTTGGTATATGTAGTTTGATGACTACGCTGTTCGAGTGTTGGGGTTAGGATGGGATTGAAAAGCCAAACGCTCAGTTTACAAATCTCTATTTCTCCCTCAGGATGTCAGTAATAACCATTAATATCCACAAGGATTTCAGTAATATTCACAAGTAAGAAATACTTGGTAAGGTGTTGTCCAAGTGCCTTCCAAACTCCGTTGTGATCACAAAGGGCTGACAAGTGGAAAGGTCACAACCTAGAAATTACTCATTAGATGGGACTAAAAGTCCAATGGGCAATAACACAAATATTGTTCGAAATAGATTATGGTAGAGGTAGGTTTGTAAACCACAATATATATACATATATACAAAACAACCCACAATGATAGGGGCCACAAATAAAATCGGTAATCCTATCATAAACCAAAAGTATAGGTTTCGCAATTAAATCTGCACCCTAAGGGTATACAACAAATACTATCTTGGCACCGAGGGTGCGCACAAATAGTCAAATATGTTAATAAAACAAGTGCTTCTACAAGGTACGTACTCCCCTGAAGTACAGAATCAAAACAATAGGTTATTTAGTGAGAATGAAGTTAGGCCAAGAAAGGTTTTGTAAATTTGGAAAAAATAATTTGCTCTCCGTTTGATATGTTCTCCCCTGAAGTACTGAATCAAAACAATATATAATATTTAAAAGAATGAAGTTAGGCCAAGAAATGTTTCGTAAATTTGAAAAATAATCAAGAAAAATTAGTTGCTCTCCGTTTGCTATGTTCTCCCCAGCTTTTCCCACTCCCACAACCGTTACAAAAGATTAATATTTGAATAAGTGAAGCTTCAGAACTGAATTTAGGCCAAAAGAGGTTTTGTAAATTTGGAAAATATTTAATGAAACGTAGAATTGTCAAAGAATGCTATAGTTACACTAGTCTCTGCTCCTTTAGCCAAGATACTCAGGATACTTTGGCCTTAGTACAACTGGTGAGTCCCACACTTTCGTCCTATCCGAGGCAGCATTACTACTAGACTACTAATGCCTGTCTCTCCTGTCCCTCACAAGGCTTCCAGTGTCCTGAGGTGGATGGAACGGGCTTTTTAATAACTACAGGTGCTACGCTACAGTACTGGGTAGCTTGGTCCAACGACTACGCCTCTGAGACTACCTATGGATGAAATTGACAGCTGGATTCACACAGATGATACAGGGGAACCAAGACAGTTTGGTATATCCAACCCTTTCACCTTTGGCCTTAGTACAACTGGGAAGTCAAACACTTTCGCCGTATCCGAGGCAGCGTTACTCCTTGACTACTAATGCCTGGTCTATCCTGTCCCTCACAAGGCTTCCGGGGTCCTGGGGTGTATAGACCGGACTGCTTAATTCACACAGATGATACAGGACAGCCACGTAGTTTGATACGGCTCGAGATCCAACACTCGTGTCTTAGTAGGTTCTATGATTCGTTGTAACGGTTTTTCGGTGAAACTGATGATTAATTGTTATAATAACGGTTAATGGGTGGAGATGAAGTATCACTTCATAAAGGCAGCAACAATCTCCTAGATACTTGGGCTTCACAAAATGGCGGTGGGCGACATCAATACTTCTAAATCCCCATTGATCAGGGTAATCTTGGTGAAATATCCCATAAAACTATGACTATTCCAGTCCAAAAAAATCAGCCAAGACTATTGAATCATGTAAAATCAATGAAATCCACTAATACGTGATAAACTATTGAAAATTGATCACATGCGTATCGTCACACACCTGCCTTCGTGAACGTTGCACACGGAAGAGAGCGAAATGCGCAGATTACTCCCTCACATTATCGAAATCAAGTCAACTGGTGGTGGACTTCTTCGACTTCTTCTCAACTCAGGGCTGTTCGTCTGTTTTGGATTCGTTCCACAGACCAAGCTGATTATGTCCAATGTCATCCATAGACATAGAGAATATTTTTGGTGATTATATAAAAAAACACTTATAGAAAGAACATGAGAAAAATTGTTAGTGAAAATCAGAAGAAGAAGAAGAAATTGAGTTAATTATAAGTCCATCAAAGTGCAAGTAATGTCTTCCGACCAATAAACTCAGTAACCTAACCGAATGACGTAACTGAACCAAAGTTTTCCGTTTGTTGTGAGACCAAGCCCTTGGAAACAGATGTCCGGCATGTCTCCAAACTGAAGACAAATGGATGTGAGGACAGAGCTCGACCGGTCAGTCCTGTTGGACAGCTAACAGTGGAACGACTGATGGTATCTCAGAAAACTTCTTCCATGGAAATATCTTCAAAGTAAAACCTGTGCGAACCATTTTTAAGAAGTCGAATGGATGCTTTTTGGTCAGAATTTGAAAGTCCCAGCGTGTTCAGGGACTCCACCCTATATATGGGAAGTTTATTCAAGGACAGTTCAGATCTGTGTCATATAAATCATAATCAGTCGACAAAAAGTGAAACCAATATTGGCAGGAAACGAGAAGAATCAAATAATTTGGAGGCACTTCTGGCAATGAACCTCACATGATGGATGAAATGGATGACATCATTGGTATGAATCCTTCTGACATAAATATGCTGGCCACTGTGGGATCGACCTGTTTAGAGAAAAGACATGGTGGGAAGGAAATGTGCTGGTATAGAAATTTCTTTCAACAGTTTTAGCAAAAGACCAAAACGAGCGGGACCTGTTTCGATTGTATCTTGTCTTATGTTTGCATCCTCAGCAATTAGGACACATAGTAGCGCTCAAAAATTAAAAGCTTTTCACCGGTGATATCAATGTATCTACCATCTTGGATATTATTATATATGATTAGAAAGCTCAAATTACTATGAAATTCCTTCAATCTACAAAAATAACTGGATTCTGTGATCAGCGATATGCTTCTTGAAATAACAGGAAAACTTTCACTTCAGTCTCACCTTATGAATTTTCATGTGGATGGAGTAACCTCTTATGATTTCTTCATCAATAACTTCAAAAATAAATATGCATGCTACGATACTTGAGTCTTAACAAATGTGTTTATACAGGGTGTAATCTAACCTCTTGCACTCCCGTGAAGGACGGGTGTATTTTATAAAGAATGGCAGGTGTGGCAGGCTCAACTTTTCTTAATGAAATTCGCTATATCACATGACAGTATTCAGTTTCAAATTTCAATGCAAATCATGTATATTTGTAACAGGTGCGTACGGCAGATGGGTCCCATAATCACCCCTATTCAACTTCACGCCACTGTTTTGATATATATTTCGTCTTCTTTTCCTTAGTCCCCAATATTTCCTATACAAGAAGGGGGTGGGCTTCATTTCACAAATATAAACAGTTCTTGAGCTCTTTGAAGTTGGATGAGTGCCTGCGAATCAAAATCTCCTGATTTTTCAAAGGAATTGTGTATATAGGTACCTGTTTTTAATAGTATAACCAACATATTTCATACTTTGCAATATAAGTATAAATTCATATATTTCGAAAATAACAAAATAATCAATAATGAGTATCCATATCACATACGCACGCATTTATTCAACTTGAAATATGTCGAAAACCGTTGATATTTTTGGTAACGAAACCTATCCCTTGTTGTATAAAAAATATTGTGGATTAGGAAAAAGAAGACAAAAAGAAGACGATTTGCATTGAAATTTTAAACTTGAAGCTGTCAAGTGACATACCATTTCATCAAGAAAAATTTAGCCGCTCTGGAGTTATTCTGGTAAATATATATTTTTTTGTCACTTTCAACACCCTGTAACTCGGGTAATACTCATAATAGGATATATTATGTTTATCAGAACGTTTGGATTCGAAGTAAAGTGAGGATCCTACCATCAGAGTTTGTATCCTTTATTCTGGTACACACTGTATGTATAACAAAGAGTAGTAGGGCAAGATTCGACCCATACGGTACTCTCTCATTCACAGGTAGTGAATTTGTTCAATCTTTTTCCGAAGCAACATGTTGGCATCGGTGGAGAAGATAACGTATTATTATTTTCATTAGTTCATTAAAAAATCCAAAATACTTCAGTTTGGCAAGAAACAGATGCCTGTCTACGGTAAAAAAGCCCTGCAAAATGCCAACAGTACCAGAACTGTTTAAATATCCTGAAGCCTTTGTTTTATAATCGATAACCTTGGGACCCTTCGGTAAGCAATTGTTGAATTTTTTCGTTAGTAGGCGCACACGGTGAGGGGAACCGAATAAAATATTGACCTCAGTCAAAAATAATAAGTGTTTTGATAAAACAATTTTTATTATTTTTTCAAATTTAAGGTTATAAAAAAATATTTATACTGTCATATTTTTTCAATTACAAAACAATAACAAAAAATAATAGTTTAGAAAACTAAAGAACACGCTTTACCTCCAACATGGACTGAAAAATAAAAAATAATTGACAATGAAATTACTCAAATTAAAAAATATCTTAGGTGCTTTCGATATATTATCACATTTTTCATTTCAATTCAAGAATAGTGGGCGTTCAAATAGGGTTCAATAGTATTTATTGCTTATTCAGTTTCAACATAGATCTAATGCGATCAGATACCATTCTCCGCTATTGACTTCAATTTCAACTACGTATTTTTCATCAGCATACAGCTCTGATAGTACTGAACCAGATCAGGATCCTCTTGTAGGCTATCAATGGAGTTGATAGAAGATACCATTCTCCGCTATTGACTTCAATTTCAACTACGTATTTTTCATTAGCATACAGCTCTGATAGTACTGAACCAGATCAGGATCCTCTTGTAGGCTATCAATGGAGTTGATAGAAGATACCATTCTCCGCTATTGACTTCAATTTCAACTACGTATTTTTCATTAGCATACAGCTCTGATAGTACTGAACCAGATCAGGATCCTCTTGTAGGCTATCAATGGAGTTGATAGAAGATACCATTCTCCGCTATTGACTTCAATTTCAACTACGTATTTTTCATTAGCATACAGCTCTGATAGTACTGAACCAGATCAGGATCCTCTTGTAGGCTATCAATGGAGTTGATAGAAGATACCATTCTCCGCTATTGACTTCAATTTCAACTACGTATTTTTCATTAGCATACAGCTCTGGTAGTACTGAACCAGATCAGGATCCTCTTGTAGGCTATCAATGGAGTTGATAGAAGATACCATTCTCCGCTATTGACTTCAATTTCAACTACGTATTTTTCATTAGCATACAGCTCTGATAGTACTGAACCAGATCAGGATCCTCTTGTAGGCTATCAATGGAGTTGATAGAAGATACCATTCTCCGCTATTGACTTCAATTTCAACTACGTATTTTTCATTAGCATACAGCTCTGATAGTACTGAACCAGATCAGGATCCTCTTGTAGGCTATCAATGGAGTTGATAGAAGATACCATTCTCCGCTATTGACTTCAATTTCAACTACGTATTTTTCATTAGCATACAGCTCTGATAGTACTGAACCAGATCAGGATCCTCTTGTAGACTATCAATGGAGTTGATAGAAGATACCATTCTCCGCTATTGACTTCAATTTCTACTACGTATTTTTCATTAGCATACAGCTCTGATAGTACTGAACCAGATCAGGATCCTCTTGTAGACTATCAATGGAGTTGATAGAAGATACCATTCTCCGCTATTGACTTCAATTTCTACTACGTATTTTTCATTAGCATACAGCTCTGATAGTACTGAACCAGATCAGGATCCTCTTGTAGGCTATCAATGGAGTTGATAGAATATTTTATGAGTTCGGCTCTTCAAACAGTCTGGGATTTCTGCAGTATGTTTATCAATGTGTATGTTGAGTTTTTCAGTGCTCTCCATGTATTTTTGCTTTTTTGTTCAAATAATGTTATTCAAATGGTTGCGTTTTTAGTTTCTTACAGTGATGTAAACTTTTTTTCAACTCTTTGTAAGTTATCGAGTCTTCAGGATCTCTATTCGATTATGATGCACTCAGAGCTCTATTTCTGTATTTTTTTTATTCAGTTCACTTATCAGAATACCAAGGTTATTTAGGTTTGTTAATTCTAGCTCTCCTGAAGGGTGCGTGCTAGTGTTTTCTAATTATATGTTGTCATCAGAGAAGTTTTGTAAGCATTTTGTGAGATATTGAATGTCTGATTAAGGCTTGCAGGTAAAACTATGTATTTCTTCCGACATAATATCAGATTGAAAAGAAATTTTGTTTGCAGGAAGTAGAAATTGAGAGTATTCCATTTGTCAGGGTGTAATATAAACTTTTGCAATCCCGTTGAGGACGGGTGTATAATGCCATTTCATAACGAATGGCAAGTGTGAAAAATTCGACAAAAATTTGTGGAAAGTTAAAATTGTGTTGGAAAATTCTTCGAAACCACTCTCCGCCGCAAACAATTTTTTTTTGTTTTCCACAATTTTTTTCGAATTTTCCACTCCTGCCATTCGTTATAAAATTGGTTAGATTACACCCTATATGTATATTTTTGGTGACACGTCACAATAATATTTTCAAATAATATTATTTGTAAAAATAACACAACAAAATATCATGTTACTAAATTAACATAGGAAAGAATAACATTTAGATGAAATAACATTATTAATGAATAACATGAGGAGAAAATATCACTTTTACAATTATTATCGGAAAGAAATACTAATGATTGGAAACTTCATACCACTGTCACAATAGAACGATTCGGGATAGTAGTGAAAATCAATATTACTCATGAAGTAAGGTTAGGTTAGGTTTGGGATCATTATCTAATAATTACCTATTATTCCTTCTTTTTATACGTTCAGAACAGCCTGATACTTGATTTGGGCTATGTATACAGTGTGGTATTCATTAAAAAGTGAAGTAAAATGAAATAAGTAGTTCATCTTCATCTCCTGTTGTTTGTATAATATCGAGACATGTTCAAATATAAGTGATATTCGTTTTATTTGTTATTTTAGAATAATATTATTCTGAGAAATGTTGTTATGATTAAATGTTTTTATTGTACTATGATATATTTTTTTAATGTTATTTTTGTATGTGTTACTTATGTATGTAATATGCTGACGTGATATTTTGTATCTATTCGGACGTGGAACGATATTATCGATAGGGAGGTAATTCATTCACAAGGAGACAACTACCACTTATGAGATACAGGATAATAAAAGTTTCATGATGAACGGAAACTTTGGATAGTCTCATTTTTTTTATTATCAATCAGTTACAAATCCGTGCTTCCAAGAAAACTAGACGATATTATTTTTGTGTTTTGCTTAGTTTTCTCATTTCACGATAGTAAATGCAATGTTTTACTAATTTCGCTGTATCCTAATATCTTCTGTATTAAATACATTTCGCACAGTTGATGTCTGTCTGGTTGGCTTTTCATTTACGTATATTTTAAAGGAAATGGTAACTTGTTTTCTAGAAAACATTTTCAATTTCCTTTCGATCGTCTTGGAGGAAATGCATTCCAGTTGAATAGTGAAATTGTATTGAGCAGTGGCGTATTCCAAGAAATCAATAATGAACTCCGTTTGGAAGCATCGCTAAGAGATTTTATGATTCTGAACAAAACTCGTCTGGAGGGAATCGTATGAAAAATAGTATCTCTCACATGTTGAATAGGATGAAGCATGCATAACACCAACAACTACATAGTTCAACAATTAAATTATCTTGATTTGATATATTTTCGGTCATTATGATAGTATAGATGAACTACGGAATCATTCTTTCAGCAGTAAAACCAGTTTCTGGATTGACTTTGTGAAATGACGAACAAGTGTTGTTCAAGAGGATTTCAAAATTTTCTAAATACTGATGTGATGAGGGATTGATGGTTTCGAGATCCAGAGCTTCTCAACTGACAACTTTTTAGTGTGAAGATACAGATCATTTGAGAATTTTGTCTACTTTACGGCCTGCGGGCGGTAAAGTGCCACTTTACGCTCACTGAACCGGGCGGTAAAGTACAGTAATGGTTTTTTATGTATCAAGGGCGTAAAGTGGGCGTTTATGGCCTACGGCGTGGATGATGGCCCGATGGCGTCAGCCCCACTTGGGTATCTATGGAAACATCATTTTCCCTATAAATATCCAGCCGAAATTCAGGAGAAACCAGAAGATCTGGGACCTTCCACCTGGCAACAACTCGAGTTGGACCTGAATACTTCCTCGCTAATTATACTTTGCATTAAAAAATAATTATTTTAAAACTGTGAAACTTTGTCTTTACGATTTTGACATTCGACAATAATTTTACTAACTTTAGCATTACAGATCATAAAGTGACAGGCATGGAATCATAAGTTTACGATAGTGGTTTTGTCACGACGCATTTAGTCCTATGACGTCATATTTAGGCAGATCGATTTATGGGCAAGGTTTTACAGTAAATGATAGTAATTTTCCGAATAACCAACTTGATCTAAGGCTGTACATATATTTTAATTTTTGTTTCTTCCAGATTTATTTAGAATATTATTTCAATGTTTTATGAATTAATCACTGATTCCTTTCAGCTTACTACGCTCTGTTAATATGATCTCCCGAACTCCACCGTTGAGACAGTATTGGTGGAACATCACACTACTACGCTCTGTTAATATGATCTCCGTTGAGACAGTATTAATGGAACATCTCATACTATTACACTCTCTTAATCTCCGGGTCGCCACCGTTGAGACAGTATTGGTGGAACAAGCACTACTCTGTTAATATGATCTCCGGAACTCCACCGTTGAGGCAGTATTAGTGGAACACCAAACACTACACTCTGTTAATATGATCTCCGTTGAGACAGTATTAATGGAACATCTCATACTATTACACTCTCTTAATCTCCGGGCCGCCACCGTTGAGACAGTATTGGTGGAACAAGCACTACTCTGTTAATATGATCTCCGGAACTCCACCGTTGAGGCAGTATTAGTGGAACACCAAACACTACACTCTGTTAATATGATCTCCGAAACACCACCGTTGAGACAGTATTAGTGGAACAAACACTACACTCTGTTAATATGATCTCCGGAACTCCACCTTTTAGACAGTATTAGTGGAACAAACACGACAACCTGTTAATATGATCTCCGGAACTCCACCGTTGAGACAGTATTGGCGTAACAAACACTACTCTGTTAATATGATCTCCGGAACTCCACCGTTGAGACAGTATTAGTGGAACACCAAACACTACACTATGTTAATATGATCTCCGGAAGACCGGAATTCAACCGTTGAGACAGTGGAACGAACAGACTCGGTCACATACTCTGTCAACAAAATGTTTAGATTGCTTTGTACAAACTCGACAATAAATGATTATTTGATGTTGTTTTGTTTCATTCCTTCTCCTTTATGATTTCAATGAATCGTCTCCTTCCTTACTTAGAAAAGGGATTGTACGAGATAAATTTGTGTGAGACATATATTAATATGGTATCGGATTCAACCAACAGATGGAGTCACCTACAAGACAAGAAGCACAGGTCCGTAAGGATAGGAGTCAAGTCCTATCCTGAAGTCAATATTTTCTTTCTATTAACTTATTTTCAAACTCACAAACTCAGTGATTCAAATTCAGATATTGTAAAGGGGGAAATATCTACAAACACTACGTAGTATTGAAAACTGTTTTTATGATAATTTCTCCGGTGTGTAAGGGCTTTGAAATCTCGATTGCAGAAAAAACGTATTCGTGTTATTTTTCCCATCTGACACTAAATTGTGAGATGGTTGAACTAAGTATGTTTCCATCTACTGCAACGATATCTCATCCCTAAAAGGAGATGGTTCCTCCCTCACTATTGAAAATCAAAAAGAGGAATAAACATAGACCCACTATTGCTGTGCACAAATTCAAAAAGATGGGGAGGACGGTATCGGGTTGGTTCGTGGATGGCGTGCACCCAAAAAGATGAACCCCTAGTGGGATGAACCCTGGAGAACTCCACGGTTGTAGGGGGTGTCGATATACTTGAAGCCAATTAGCACAATTGGCGACAAAATCTGTTCTGATCGAACTTTGATAACTATTCGGATTCTTATACTTTGGAGATGTTGATTCCTAATCAATAATAGGATAGATATTTCCCTGAATTAGTTTTCTCTTCAGAATCAAATCATTTTTGAACTCTCTCAACTTTAACTGAGCTTATTGAAATAACAAAATAATAAAATTGATTTATATGTATTCAAGAAGTTTTAATAGATGATATTTGCTCATTCCGTATTTTATTTTTCTTCAGCTGACAGAACTTTGTATCCTAGAAGAATAAAACAAAAAAAAAACCCAACGTGGGAAAACAAGGTCTTGCAGTGAAGGGGGTCTAAGGCGGGATCCGTTGTGCCGTGAAATTCTACTTTTCATAGAACGAGTGAAATTACATTAGGTTTGAATACAAAAGACAGAACTGTTAGTCATGGAATTCTATGGTGCGAGGGGATCTCGGTCTTGACTTCCTAAGGCTGAATGCGAACAAATAAAACATAGCCGAAGCCGATAGACATATGACGATCAACATGGCAGTATTTTAGACGAACACATAAGACCCCTTGTATTAGGAGTACTGCAGAATATTGAAACTCGGAGCCCTTTGGCAAATTCTTTATTATAATGCGGCTTCGAATTCTGCTGACGTCTTTATGTCTTCTAGGAATATTCCTCTAGAAATACTCCAATATCTTAAATTGCTTCCATTACTCAATATCATAATACTAATTATACTGGTGTTATTCGGTGATTGGGGATCGCAAGTAATGACTAGAATCATTTGTAGTAGAAAGGGCTAGAGTTGACATACTGCAATGAATATTACATCCTATAATGTACTTAGTGTAAGTCCTCTTTACTTGAAACTAGACAGGTTTATTATAATTGCATACTAATGATCACGAGACAGATACGTGTTTGATTTAAATTTTCGCTTTTCAGGCATTAGTTCTAAAGTTCACCTGCGGACAACTTTTGCATTACTTGAGAAATAATAAGGAATGGATGTTTATCCCCGGTTTTATAAACTGATTGTTTTGATTCTGTTTCTTTCTGAGTAGGTTCAGATACACGACATACTTACTATTGGTATGTTGACAAAATAGCTATCTAACAAGCGCGGAAAGTTGTGAACCTTTCCGCTTCTATTACACTCAACAAATGTTCAAGAGGGTGTATTGTTATTATTATTCTTCAGCGAATACGGAATGATGGTCCTTTCCTACGAGAAGGAAGGTATGTGCATACTTTTTCTACGGCTATAAAATATAATAGGGAAATGATTTCCCGAGGAGGAAATCTCTGGGGAATTTTGGTGTACATGTCTTGGGAATTAGTGGCATTACTTGGGTATCAGTTGGGAATTAGCGGCATTACTTGAAAATCATTGGGCATCACAGGTATTACTGGTGTATTACTCGGGTATTAGAGGAATTACTTAGGAATTATTGGAGGTTACTCGAGCATTACATGCGGGTATTACTGGAATTATTCGGGAGTGAGAGAACAAAACTGTACAATAATAATCGGTGAAGAGAAAAAAAAAATTGTCAAAACATGACAACTGGAATTGTCTGAAAAATTAAAGAGCAGTCGCGGAAATCAGAATTGTGCAAGATTGTGCAATGAAAGAAAAAAAAAAACAAAAGGTCATTCGACTTGTAACATTAAGACACGATTTTATATTTTTATTACTTTTCTGAGGGCATTACTGTCATTGCTTAGGGGGTATTACTCGGGAATTACTTTGGTATCAGAGGCATTACCTACGATTTTTGGGAATCAGTGTACACAATAATCTCAGCGGTTTCCCTCTCGTGATTTCCCAACGAAATTTTGAACTTTGAAATTGATTATATTTCAGATGTCAAGCTCAATGAATAGATAACAAACGATACAATATCACACATACAGTGCGGCTTTTAATAGCCCCCCCCTGTTAACTTTTGAACGGTTCAACGTAGAAACATGAATAAAAAACTGTTTCGACCGTTTTACTAATACAACTTTTTGAAATAAAAAAATATGGTAATTGCTCTATAGGAGGCGCGGGGGGGGGGGGGCATCGACTCAAAATTTTTGAATAGCATGGGGGATCAAGTGGTACATCGTTGAGAATAGAATTCAATTCGAAATAGAGCAAGTGTTTGAAAGATCAGTTATCCACGAATACTGTGGCGTGCTTTTAGTAAGTAAAGGGGCACCAATTAAAAAAAAAATATATCATTTTATTATTTTTGTTGAGATTTAGCGGGCGGTAAATTTAAACTTTCACAGGTTGCGGCCTCGCCAGAGCTGCCCATTTTAACAGGTTTTAAACCTTTTTATGATTCGAAGAATTGAAAAGTGTAGGTGTTTGTAGATTCTTGCTGACAGAAACTGAGAAAAAATCTTGACATCATATGTTAAAGTTGACAAGTGCACTGATTGTTTTAAGCTGAAATACAAAATCAAACGAAATTAAATCAAGCTCGCCATGATCTTGTATTGTCCAAATTAATGTTGTCTCAAGTAGAGTCAGTAATGTCTTCAACTAGAAGAACTGGTAATATCTTAGAAGAAATAAATAATTCTTTATCGCAAGATAATATAATTAAAATATTTACTAAGCATGCTTAATTCAAATTCACAATTATCTTATTTTAAATAATGTATGTATTTGTTGCAAATGTATATTTCCTTGTTGAAAGATATTCATGTTCTTGATCCAAAAACATATATTCTGTCATATAAAGGAAATACTATAAAACATACAGCAAAGAATGAATTTTTCCAAATTTGCATAATATGGAGCTTAAGGTGATCAACGTAAGCTTCAAATTGTACAACTTTGCCACAATTATTTAACCTTCAAAACTCTGTGTTGATGAAAATTGCAGAAAACTGCATAAATCAAAAATAGTAAGTGAAACAAGTTGGTCTTTTACTATTTCCTAGACACAAAGAAAATCCTGAAAAAAAGTATTGAGCAGTTTTCTATATTTTCCACAGACAAAGAACATTATTATTATAAAATATTTTAATGAGATTCTCATAAGGGAATGAAAAAAATTCTTTCAAGGTAAGATAAACAATTAATTCATTAAATACAGTACGAACTGAAATTTTTCAAAAATAAACGTGTAATACCATCATTGGTACAAGCTTTTCTTAACTACAAAAAATATAATAAGAAACTCAAATGTTACAAGCATAAGCGAGATGTAAAATAAAATTACTGTTATTGATACAAACTTTGACAACAAAATGGAGCCGACTGAGCTAAATATATAATTATACAAAAAGTATAATGAATGAAAAAAAAAGATATGAGCGTGTTATTCACCTATACCTATTAACGTTATATTGGGTATTTAGAAAATACTAACAACGATGTGAATAATGCATTTTGACACTAAATACATGTTAAATCACGGTATATTAACAGAGTTCTAGAAAACTAACAAAGATATATTTTTCAAATTTGGTTAGAGCCTTAACAGGTTATAGTCCGTGTTCAAGAATATATCACAACTGCAGCGTTGCAAGTCCTACTCCGAACCCATGGCAACATTGGAACATTAGAATTTCAACTGGAACACCCTGGAAAAAAAATCTCCAATTATGACTGTTGATTGAGTACCTTGCTGAGTATTTGAGGAAAACATTTTTACAAACACATTTTCGCTTGCTTTATTGTTGTTAATTATTTTCCTCAAAATAATTTCTTCAATTCAAAGTCTCATTTTCACGAACTTCCTACGATAAATACAATTGCTTTAGTAGGAATATCAATAAGATCACATGATTTTCTTTGAAAACCATCAAACTCCTTTTGATAGGAACAGTTGCCTTGTAGGAAAATCATACATCCTTGATATAAGATCACCTGCTTTTCTGTGAAAACCATTACTGGCTTATGTTGAATACATATTCTTTGCGCAAAATACGATGTTTTCTTTTACCTATATATGTTCACTGGTCAGTTCGAAGACAAAGGCGGCCATTTTCGATACACAAGAAAAGTAGACACTTAGGTACTTAAGAATACGTTGTAAATGTCATGTAGATTGGCTTCACGCCTTACTGGATTTATTTTTATGGAAAGGAGATGTAGATATTTATGGTAATATTGCCAAAGGAAAGTCATTTATTTGTTAATAATTCTCTAAATACATACCTGCAAATTTGGTGTGAAGATGCCCGATGCTAAATTGATCGAGATCTTCAATTTATTCATCATTCCTCAAAAATTGTATGGAAAAGGAGTATAACATATTCACTTTGTAGCAACAAAAAATCGCATTCAACGGTCTTGGTCAAAACTGCAACATTTGCACATTAATCTCGAAAGTAGGTATCTACCACGCTGAACTGAACTGATTGGACAATACACTCTTGTGACGCGTGTGCTACATGGTGGTAGATGGTGGGGGAAAACTGATATTTTTCGGGCAAAGATAGATTTCTTCTTGAAAAATCACAACTTCATATGAAAGGCGCGGTCTTTGCGATGAAATAATTTATAATCAAGGTAATGAAGGATTTCACCCAAACCCATGAATATTCTTTAACTGAGATAAGTATTATTTCTTTTGTTGGAGATTATGGCTTTCTCAGAAGATAATTTTGGTTAAGATAATGTATTTCTTTGCTACAAGACGAACGTTTTTTCTATGTGTCCGCACGGCGTGCAGAAAAGTGTAACTTTACGTACGCTAACATATGCAGAAAAGTACTACTTTGCGTACGCTCGCAGGAAAAAGACTCTTTCTCTTCAGTGAACTGTATTATACCCAAATATTGAATATGAATACATTTTACATGCAAACGAAGAATTACATGCAGACTCGGAATAAGATTGTTCGGATATCCTCCCCGTATCCTCATAAATCTTTCCGCTAGTCGACAAGCACCGAGTATAGGGTAACAATATCATATTCAGGTGCTAACGATGACGCGTATTCGGTTGGGTTGGCGGTGGCGGCGTGGCACGGCGTGATTGATGTCGATGCGACGGCAGCGGTCGACGCTGCCAGCCGCTGTTTCGCCGCTCGGCGATAACCGACCGATGATGGATCGGGGACGCCGCCCCAGGTTCATGATTACTGCAGCTTGAAGTTTTTATGTGCACCGAAAGGAAACGTCGTACGTGTTGTTCAGGAGGTGGAAAGTTGTAGTTAAGGAAGTCAACACAAGTATATATCATTTTTACGGAAGCGTAGAAGGGCCATTATATTTTTATTTATTTTTTTCTCCCTAATTCCGAGTTGCAACTCGGAAAATTACTAAATTCCGAGTTGCAACTCGGAAAATTACTAAATTCCGAGTTGCAACTCGGAAAATTACTAAATTCCGAGTTGCAACCCGAAAAATTACAAAATCCGAGTTGCAACTTGGAAAATTACTAAATTCCGAGTTGAAACTCGGAAAATTACTAAATTCCGAGTTTCAACTCGAAAAATTACTAAATTCCGAGTTGCAAATCGGAAAATTATTAAATTTCGAGTTGCAACTCGGAATTTAGTAATATTCCGATACGCTGGCTGCAAATTTTAATATTGTTTGCAATTCTGAACAACGTCCTTGAATGAATTTTTTGATGTCAATAATGAGGGATATTTTACTCTTGATCAAAATTTGTATTTTTTGTTTCCCCTGTGCACCATTTGGAAATTTGATATTTTGACAACTTTTATGCAAGTATTCTGGAATGCGCTAATTTTTATGATTAATAAAATTTTGTGACAGATCGATAATAAAAAAGTTTTCTATATGGTGCAAATTTTTAAAACTCGCTGGTATATAGTCTGGATCACATTTTGATAGGCAACTAACTCATTTCATGTGCATTCGTCTATTTATGACCTTTTTTCAGCTTTTCGACTATTAGGAATAAAGGCCGGTTAGGTTAGTAGTGTGCAGGTTGAGTCATGAGGGTAGAAGGTTGGGTTAGAGCTTCGAGCTGAACATCGGATGCGTGCGAGATAAGCTTTTGCAATAGCAGATAACTACCTTTACCTATGCATGAAAAAGTTATTTGACAAGTCATATTTTAGTATCTGTCAACAGAAATAAAATGTCAAACTTTTTTCCCGTCACAGAAAAAATTTATTATTTTATTTTTACATGTAAGTAGTCAGCTGATGACAGTAGCGCACCGTAATATTTTCCATGAGGGCGCACGGAAAAAGCCCACTTTCGGTGCGCTAAATAAGGGTGTAAATATGTATAGTGTTTTCAGGTAGGTTTAATGAAAAGATATAAATCGTTCATTCATATACTGGGAACTTGATTGGAAGTGTACGCCACAAGAACATTTTATTGTTCTTATTATTGCTCATCGGGTTTCATCAGCCGCATTGCGGGTAGTTCCTTGTAGAACCTTTCTGCTCCCCGCTATCAGGTTTATTTCGTGAGTACTATGGTTCTTCTGATGAACTCTTGAAGATATCTCTCGAGGTTTCCCTGTCGGATGATATCTTCAGCATTACAGTGTCCGAAGATATCCATCATTCCAGCCAGAGCTTTATCATCATCATTTTCCAGTGAGGCATTCTCCCAAGAAGATTGATGATGGGTGTTAACCCATTTCCTCATACAGTATCGGAAAGTTTTCATCTGGGGTATGGTGGTTTTATGAGAGCTTAAAGAAAACCTTGCTATATGTTGAGAGAGCATTACAATTTCTCCTCTACTCGCTCGAGGAAGGGATATTGACGTGAGTTGTTAATTTGTCGGACGAGGTAACAGGAGAGGCGCGCAGTAGTGCGCCTCTCTTATTTATTTGGTATTATCATATCATTGGATGAAGATAAGGTTTGTATTTCGTGCAGAAATTCATTTATAATATAATAGCAAAGCGCTTTCGACTATAAAGTCATCATAAGTGCGTACTTGTCAGGTGTACAAGAGCCAGACCATAAAAATATCATGTGTCCAGAGGACCATGTAAATATTTAAAAACAGGACATCATATGAATAACATTTTAAAAAATCCTCATTCCAGGATTACCTAGATAAAAGTTTCAACAGACAGAGTAACACATATCTGCTGAACCTTAGTCTAATGTCTTCATTTTGAAGAGAAAAGTTTCTATCAAAGTGTCAAAAATGCGAAAAAAATAGATTTATTTTTTCTCCACAACTCCTGAAGGTAAAAATATGGAACGTAATGTATCAATAGATCGCAGATTTTTAGTTTTTGAAGCAATAAAAATGTTCGAAATTATTATAAAATTTTATGAAATCGGTTTCAGTTGCCTTGTTTGGGAGGCATTGGTTTGAATCTCCAGGCCACATCATGTCTGCCACTGGCAGTGTTTCAGGCTGTAAATCTCTGATCAGCGATTATCAAAGTCTTGAAAAATTTTAAATTCAATATTTCCCAAAATATATTTTTTTTCGAAGGTAAATACATAAGAGATCATTATTTTGTACAAGTTTTTATTCAGTTTCACCTGTTCCAGTGTCTCTTTCTCTGTGTGTGTATCTGTCTGTAATCAAATCTTGCCAGTTAAATAAGACACACTTCTAATCGTCCAATTGATTTGAAATTTGGCAGGTATACGTAATTCTGGTGACAATACATCATGATATTATGATAGAAAAAAAATGGTAGCTTCAAAATGGTAAGTTTTGTAATTATGATCCGATTCCATTCAAAATTGGTATTTGGGGGTTTTTGGGGTTGGTAATTATGATTCTTCTGTCAATATTGAAAAATTCAAGATTGAAGCTCCAATATGGACTTTTTTGTCAAAACTCATAAATCCACAACGGCGAACGAGTTTTCTAATCATGGTTTAGTTCTCTTCAAAATTGGTATGTTGGGTATGTGGAATCGAAGATCATAAATGTTTTGTTAAATTCATACGATGGCGGACGAGTGAAGATTTGGGTGGCCTCCTCATTGGAGAGCTAGGCAGCTCAAAACTCACAGGAAACGGTCCTTGTATTAATAACTAAAAAGCACAAAATAAAATAATATGAAAAAAAAACTTTTCAAAGACAAGCTCTTATTCGAATGCGTTAAAAAGTAAAATTTTAATTTTTTTTAATGTGAGTTACAGATTCAAAAGCCTGACGCTTTCGTAGTCGGAACAAAAACTTCAGGCTGCAAGCTTTTGAATCTGTAACTCACATCTAAAAAAAATATTTTTTACTTTTTAGCGCATTCGAATAAAAGCTTGTCTTTGAAAAGTTTTTTTTAATATTATTTTTTATCGATAAATACGATACAATTTTATTGTCATGACAATATATCGAGAATCAAGGGAGTGAAAGAGCTTGCTCGAGCGATTTCTTCTACTTAGCTTGATTATTACACAACCACGTGATACATAATAATAATAATAATAATAATCTTTATTAACCAGCCAATGATACAACCAATTATATAAGTATAATAGCACTAGTTAAATGGCGCTTAGTCAGTTAAAAACTGTTCTTCCCTAAGTACCATTGTATTTCGATTTTTTTTTATGTTGACAACTACAGTTTTCCAGACAGAAATCTCAACCACCACCATTCGCAACGTGATTGATCACGTGATCAAGGTGCAACTTTATCAGTTATTGGGAGAGCTAGGTAGGTTTTTATTACTGTAATTGACCGTTGATTGGTCGGTTCTGAGAAATTGAAGTAATTTTGTTGGCTCTCAGAATAGACGTGTATATTTCGGAAAAAAGTATTCTTTCATTTCGTTTTGTTTTGTCATCTTCAACTTCCCACTTCATTTCATTCATTCATTTCGGACACACCCTCTACGTTATGATATAATCATCATCCTTCCTGAATTTTTGTTGTAGGGGTACACGATAATACAAATTACTTGCATACTTAGTTGTTTTTTCAGAATCCCTGCACTGGTATCCATTGAAGTTATCTAATAGTCACATAGTATTATTCAGAAGGGTATTAATTCGATTGAGAATTTGTCAACGGAATTTCAATTTCTGAAGATTTGGATTCTTCTATCCACTTGTATATTATTTCTTCAATAAACCAAGAACTCTTTGAAATAAATAATGCCTGTTCCTCATAGATATACTTTTTTTCGATGTCAAACAAATTCGGTTGCTGTCGAGTGTGAAAAATTTCGGGAATGAAAAACGAGTGTGATGTCATATGAATAAATTGTTGATTCACCGACTCCCTTGCGAAGGGTGTGCTGTAGTTCGTATATGGAACCTCAATAGCCTGGAAAATTAAACGATCCCGATTGCATTTATGGACCCGCTCCTGATTTGTCAACATCCGGAAACATCGGAGTGGAAATAACTTATTGACAGAGTTGACATTGCGCGGTAATCGCTCTCTGCTTGTTGACATATTTCAGTTTTATTTTATTTTACGATTCATCAAAAAGACTAAGCCAAAGGTAATTATTGTAATATATTATCTTATAAATAAAACATACGGGTATAACTTAAAAATATAATGAATTCAATTAAATTCCCAGTGTTTGTTTCTAGAGTCACCAATCCAATATGAAGATCACCATTTTGCGTGAACTCAAATTATTTTCATACTGTACAATGCAACGAAAAATTAGAACTTCATGACACAATTGTAACAGATTTTCCAAACATAATAACTGTCGTATAGAGCACTCATACATTTTCGTACAAAGTTTTTTGTTCTCGCGTGTTTTTTAGATGTGAGTAACAGATTCAAAAGCTTGCTGCCTGAAGTTTTCGGTTCGAATAGCTTTTGAATCTGTAACTCACATCTAAAAAAATTATTTTTTCACTTTTCAGCGCATTTGAATAAAAGCTTGTCTTTAGCAAGTTTTTTTATATTATTTTATTTTGTGCTTTCTAGTTAGTACGCATCGATCTACGGATTTCAGAGACAGTATGGTTATTACAAGTCTGTTTCCTGTGAGCTATCTACCTCTCCAATGAGAAGGCCACCTGAATATTCACTCATTCGCCATTTCACACCCCACATACCAATTTTGAAGAGAATCGTACCATTATTACAAAACTCATCCAACATCGTGGATTCATGAATTTTGACAAATAATCCATAATATTCGACCCCAAACACCCCCTCATATCAATTTAGAATCGAATTAGACTATAAACTCAAAACTCGTCTGCCATCTTGGAACCGCCAAATTGAATCCATAAATTTTGAGAAGAAAATCAATATCTACGATCCCAAAGACCCTCACATACCAATTTAGAATCGAATCGAACAATAATCCAAAACCCGTCAGCCATATTGGAGCTGCCATATTTTTACAGAAAATTCATACCCTCCGGCCCCGAAAACCCCCACATATAAATTAATAATCGAATCTATCGCGAGTGGTGGGCAGTGTATCTTTTGCCATTTTGTGCATTTTTACTATAATTACGGAAGTTACGGGGATTCTTTCATGAAAAATGAGAAAAATTCGGATTTTTCAGGACTGACATTTTTTTCAGGAAAAGGCGTAACTAATAGACCAGTGCTGATGGATGCCAAAAACTGAAATAGCAGGAAAAAAATTCACATCATGAGACTGGACGAGTAGCAAAATATTGTTCGAATGACGGAAAAAATAAATGGCAGTCGACAAAAAGGACAAGGGTGAACGAGGTGAACTTTAAGGCGTTGCAAGTTGTATTTCACAGTTTATCGTGATTTGCAACGAAAGTTGACATCCTATCAAAAAAAGTTAAATAGCAAAGTTGTTGAAAATAAAGAGATCTACAACATTTTTTCCAATATTTCGGGAAAATTAGTTTTTGATTTTTTTTTCTCGCGCAAAAATTAGTATTTTTTCGTTGAAGCATCAAGTTTCAGATAATGTGATAGAAGAGCAGTACCAAGTACTATAAAAAAAAATATAGAAATTATCAAAAAACAGATTTTCAAACAAAAAATTTTTAATTTTTGTTCTAAACTCATATTTATACGAAAGAGTCTAGGGGTCACACAAATGAACTTTGAATTTGAATGAAATTGTTTTTCAACAAAAAACTCAATGTATTGGATTTCTTTTCAATATATTGGATTTTTTTTCAAAATATTGTTTTTTTTTCAATATATTTGATTTTTTTCAATATATTTGATTTTTTTCAATATATTGGATTTCTTTTCAATTAAGTGGTTTTTTTTTCAATATAAAGGATTTCTTTTCAATATGTTGGATTTCATGAATTACCTAATAATTATACTAACATATTTAACAAGATATTGTGGTGGTGACCTAACCTGTACTGACGACGAAAACAAAATTCTGCTAGTTGGTTACAGGAGAGCACTTGCAATTGTTTCCTCTACAATGAGGTACATTGCACAAGTATCTTGGTAAATATAATTCAATACCCGTCGTGGTATAAGCTAGGGGAATAGTTGTTTTCAACACGTATTTATCATGATAGCCTACAGCATTGTAGGTTGATGGCAGTAAAAAGGGTAAAACATCTGTCGGCAACGTCTATCGTTTCTTAAACAATCTCCCAGAAAAACTCCAAAATATTGAAAAAAAATTGTAATATATTAAAAAAATCCAATATGTGGAAAATAAATCCAATATATTGAATTACTGGAGTCATTTCAATGGTGTATGGGTAGATTTCATTCATGCATATCTATTAAGAAAAAAACCGTTTCGTGGCAAAATCTTTAGCAATCTTTTAAGCTATAATTTTAAAATATAATTAGAGTTTTGGATGAGACAGGGACGCAAACTTATTAAATACCAGGGTGTTTAATGAATCAACAGTATTCCCATGATGCAACGAATAGTTCCGACGAAGATGAAATAAATACCCTTCTCTCCGCTCATTCCCATAAAGTGGGAAATATGAGGCTAAGATCTGTCAGAAAACAACAATTTTTCCTTTCGTACATTGAAATATATCTGACATCCATTTGTGCAACGTTGCTCAAGGAGGACACATTTGCAAGTGATAATTGTAATGATATATACAATGAATAATATCCTTCATTAGGTTTAAATGACCTGCATACATGCATGTTTAAAGGCCTACGAATGAAGCAGCGACGGAGGCTATAAAGCTTTGAAGAATATATTTGTTAGATAGAATACATAATACACAAAATACAAATATCTCTCAATATAACTAAAATACGTTATCACAATAAGTATAAAATATATACAGGGTGTCCCGAAACTATGGTGCCAAATAGGAACAGAAGATTCCCCTCGAAAAATAAATAGGACTTTCCTGATATTTCTTTTCTCAAATGTCGTTCGTTGCAGAGATATAGGGTGTTAAATATGAACAATTTAAAGTAATTTTCATTCATAACTTCCACAGTTTCCAAAACTTTTCAATAAAATTTAAAAGAATGTTTGTGTTCAATATTTGCTTCATTTAAAAAAAGAAAACACATTTCCAGTTGTTACCAGTGGTGTACAAGAAGGGCATCATGGTTCCTTTTCTTCCCTATTTTTTACGCCACTGGTAAAATCAGAAAAATTATGCATTTTTCGCATTCCTTATTCAATTTTCAGTAAAAAACGTATTCATGTTTGAATCCGGAAAAACTAATCGTTTTCAAGATAATTGCGCTTTTATGAATACAAACATACTAGTAATGAAAAATTTCTTCGACAGAAATTTATTTTACAATCCCAATTACTGATCCAAACATGGATATTCAACAAAAAAATAATAATAATGACACCTTCACATGCATTTTTTCACCAAAGCTACTTCCTTGCAGAGGTACATGGTGTTGAAACTCTTCAATGGGTAATCAATCAAGTTTGAAAAAAAAATCAGTTGCCATACTGGCATAAAATGTCATGGCAATTTATTAAAAATAAAAATAGAAGAAGTTATTTAATGAGCAATTTCTTCAAAATCATTTTATCTCAAAAACTGTTCGAAGTGTCCACCATTATTTTGGATACAAGCTCTAACTAAATTGAATTTGAATTTTCTCAGAATATTTTCATTTAGCTGCATCTTAGCTGCATCCTTTCAATTTTTTCCAGAATTCTCTCTCGCAACTCCTCTATTGTGTGGATGGATCTTGATTAAACTTTCTGTTTCAATTCTCGCCAAACATAAAAATCTAGTGGATTTAAGTCTGGACTTCGGGGATGCCAACAAAGAGCTGCATCTCTGTAGCGACCAATCCACCTGTTATTGAAATGAAGATGTAGCCATTCTCTTACTGGCATTGTGTAATGGGGAGGTGCACCATCATGCATAAACCATAGTTGTTGTCATTCTTGAAAATGTATATCTTTCAAGAATTCTGGAAGATTATTGCTCATGAATCCGAGATATTTATGTCCATTTAGTGCTCATTCGATTTCAAAGAATCCCAATAGTTTATCGGCTACTACTCCACACCAAATATCTATTTTAAATGAATATTGGAAATTATGTTCTATATGTGGATTCTCTTCTGCATATACATGTACGTTTCGCTGATTGAAAATACCTCTATGATAAATGTTGTTTCATCCTTGAACAATATTTATTTGTTAATGTATCTTTCTCTTTCTCGATAAACCTATTTCAAAACTATAATCTTTTTTGGTAATCACCAGCACGAAAAAAAAACAGCTGAATACCTTTATCTTAACTGTATACCAATCCAAATTCTCATCAACAGCAAAATATTTGATTCATAACCAGAACATAATAATATAGGCAATTGAGCTTCCCAAGCAAGTGAGGTGATTCCGATACCATTCCATGTTCTATATGGAACCAAATTTGTTGAAATAATTATTTATTCAACGCATTATAATCTCAAAATTATAATGCAAAGTACAATTTGAAACTATGATTTATTATAAAATAAGGAACTTGAAATGAGAGCAAATAGAGTTTAGCAGAGTTTTTGAGTGAAAATGAATAGAAAGGGTGGAAACGTGTTTAGGAATAAATTATGTAAAAGCAAACTTTAAGGACATTTGTAAATATTAGTTACAAGTGCCAGACAAAAAGACAATTTTGAAGGGCAGAAGTAGTATGGTGTTGCTAAGAAAAACGGAGATTATTGATGAGGGAGGAATTGTTTGTTGGAAAAGTATAAAAACTGATAGAATTTTACAAGTTTTTAATGAAAATAAGGCAAATAGAATAAACAAACTTGATAAAACCAAAAACATTCCATAGTAAAAGGAAGAGAAACGAAAAGACATTGATAAAGGCGCAATCTACCTACCACAGCAAGAAGAAACAGCGCATAAATCCAAGCTGATACATTGGTGAAACCAAGCTCGGTCTTCAAGAGTTGCATTTCAAAGGTATTACTGAAGATATCCCATCCAACCATTACAGAAGGTGTAGAATTTGAGAACCTACTTCAAAAGATCATTCACACTGTATCGAGTATCTCCGAAAATCACGAACATTTTAACGTGCAAAAAACCCAGTGAATTTCAAAACTATAAACATTTTTCATAGTCATAAACATTGCAAAATTCAGTTCTTCATTTCTTGAGAAACAAAACCCAACTCAGAATATTCATGTTATACCAATTATAATCCTTTTTAGAAGAGTCGGCACGTCACTGCCTTGAGGTTGACTCTATTTGAAAGCATTGAACCACTGCTTTGATAAATGCTCTTTCTCAAGTTGCGGACATCATTCACAACCTGACCACTGGAAAATTTCCCAATCTCTCTAAAGCATCTAGATTGCTGGATCCTGAAGTGGAAAATTGTTTAATCAATTTGATTATGTACACTTTGACACAATGATTTATATCGTAGATTTGGTAATAGGAGATTCTGGTTGATATCTAGGATAGTATGTGGTCGGTGAATTGATTTCTTCGATATAGCGGATATTGAGGAAACTGAGTTGCAGTGAAGAATATATATAGTCCAGGTAATGAAGCACTTTGGATCGCAATGTTTTCGTCCTACATGGATTCACTTGAAATTTTGACAGTAGGTAGAGACTAGCCCAAAGACATGACAAGGGGCGCTTTTTTCTTGGGGGTGGTTGCCACCTCATATCGGGGGTGGAATTTAAATATTTTTTTTAATTTCATATTTGCGTTTTCAATCGGTTCTTCACGAATACTTCAAAAATATGCATTTTATCGAAAAATACTGTTGAACTTACAAAGAAAATCCTTTTTTATAATTCATGGACGATTTATACGGGTCGAGCTACGGCTTGTTAATAGACCGTCGGATAATGACATACTTTGCTGACACATTTTCTCTTTTTTGGGATTTTAAATTATGTCAGTGTTGTGCTTAAGAAATGAAAAGTCGACGATCGGACGTGTGCTAGAAATATAAAAAAAATTTCTAAATTTTTCCGGCCGGAAAATTTACCTAAACAGCTGACCAGCTCCTGGGATTTTTTTTATCGGGTTCCTAACGATATAAAATTTAATTCTTTCGATTGCAATAAGCGAGAAAATGCGTCAGCAACCGAGTATTCTTTAACAAGATGGCGCCCTTATTTTAACCCTTTAGGAACGTACAAACCTTATGGATTTGGTTAGTGCGAAATGAAATAATGCGCATATTCTCCTCGCTATGCGATTGGTGCGCTTACATAATGTACCTAGTTAACTATACTGTAATTTTCACTCAGTTATAGGTAGCTGTGACAATGACATATCTACAGATAAATTCATATTCATAACATTATAGTGTCAGTGTGTTATTATTGTCACGCCGGGGTTATAGCCCCACCAAATGTTTTCTTTGCTGCAATGTCATCCGGCGATAAAAAAGTATTCTTCGATATTGCATTATGATGAATGTTTTGTATTTGAAATAGTTGTTTTTGAAGAATGAAATTAATATTCTCGATGGTGCCAACTGCTAAATGCTCAGATAATATGCTATATATGCGCATGCGCATACAAGTGGGGAGGCAGCTGGAAAGCTAAGCGCACATCTAGATTAGATAATAATACCGTATTTTGAGAAACTAAACCCAGCTAAAACTGAGCTGATAAATTTCAAGAAATAGTTCAACGCTCGTAAGGTTAAACTAAACAGGAAATTTAATGTCATAGACAATGAAGTGGAGTCTAAATCGGTGAAGTACCTCGGCGTACTACTGGACAGGTGCACGAACTTCCACAAACATGTCAGCTTGGCGATCCAGAGGTCGTCGGCCGCTGCTAAGCAGTTCTACCCCCTTATTGCACGAAACTCCAAGATGTCAATAAAGAACGAAATTCTTCTTTAAAAGCATATCATCCGGCCTGCAATGATCTACGCCTGCCCAGTGTTCTGCAAACTGCCCAACAAGCAACTTACGAGGTTGGAAAGGATACAGAACAAGGTACTGCTGATAGTCACTAATAGTGACAGATACATCCGATTGGACGATTGGATGAGCTACGTGCCAGAGCAAAGGTCACGACCATCCAGGAACATATAAACAAAACTTCATATAAATTTTACAAATTCCATATCACTAAGAGTCCTTTCACTAGGAATATTACCCTAGTCAAAGTACACCATGAGGAGCCCCGCAAATATGGGGGGCTCATTTACCAAAAACTGGATATTTTTTATGAATGACAAAACTAGACATCGAGTAATCTCTCAATGAGAGATCTTAAAATTGAAACTCAGGTTTTTGTCGAAAACTTTTTCCGGGAAGTTTAAACACTTCTGAATGCACTATCTATGATCTGATCATTGCTGCAGTATGAGCATAGCGGTAGACAGGGAAGGCTGAAGACTGTAAGCCAGGAAGCTGAAATCCGAGTGCATCCGCTAACACCAGCAGGGCAACTCACCCGTTCTCCACTCGGGGAGCTGAAGAGTTGTTACAGGCCAGGACGACACTGGTTTCCGAAAAAGAGTCTCACCTCACTTGGAGTCCCACCACACTTTATCCAAAGTATGAGATCCTTGTACAATCTAGAAGAGAACCGTCAAATCCTATATCTTGTTTGTTCATTTTTAGTAAAATGGCATATACGTTTAAGAACCTAATAAAAATATTTTTGGTTTGGTTTGGTGGTGCCAGCCGTTAACCAGCTGTCGTTCCCTTACGAACGGCAGCCCTCAAAAGTCGAGCCAAGGATTAACGAGGTTTTACCTTTCAACGTGCGACTCCTAGCACTTTCTCGGGCCATCAGATGAAAATCTGTAGTCGCTAAGGATTCGAACCTAGCCGACCAGCAGTCTATGGTTTCGAACGTAGTATGGTGTGGTAGTGTGGCTGGCGGAGGTTAGAATCCCTGGGGAAACAACTTTTTTTTTTATTTTTACTATTTCAATGTTTTATAGTTGAAGAGTAATGTTATGCCATAACTATAATTTTATAGCAAATATATTACATAAATTACCTGGATTATATTTTTTTTGTCAAGATACATTGCTCATTACTAGAGAAATAACAAATGGTTACTTTAATCCTTCTAGGTTGACTTAGAATTTCTTCTAAGTGGAGCTCTGAGACGAGCTGATTTGGCCAGTGTCAAAATATGAGATACGAATGATGTATTATCTGCAGTAATAATTGTGAAGGTTCCGACATCCCTATGTTTTTCATGTAGGTCATTGGCAGTTGAACGATACTTCATTTGATTCGTCTTTCAATTTTCTATACGTTATCAAAATTTCAGACAAAAATTTTCATCCAAAACAAAATGGCGTTACATAACTTTAGAGCTATGTCAGGAGAATCTTTTAAAGTGCCCTTCTACAAAAGTTCTCTGCAACTGAAATTGACTCATTATTGTCAGCAGACAGACAGGAAAGCAAACTGCATAATAATAAAGAATCCTCATACCAGAGCTCTAATGTTATATACCGTCATTTTGTCTTGGATTAACATTTTTGTATGAAATGTTGTTATTGTATAGAAAATTGGAAGACGATTCAAATAAGGTATCATTCGACCCCAAAAGAGATTTTAAAAAATCTTTCAAAATGGCAGCAGCAATTTATTCTGATTACACATTACTTGAAGTACATCTGTCGTCACAGGTACCGTGAAAGACTCCTTCAAAATAAGATTCCCCTTGGTTCAAAGTGAGTACAGCCTTTCATTTTCATTCACACTGTTGAGGAAAATACGCATTATATCCAAGCCACTTTGCTGAGAGACTTTCAACAACCACATTCGCGAACATTTTGGTGACTTTTCGAAGAATTTCATGAATATTCCTCGTGAAATAACGAACTTGTGTATCGGGATTATTTTACATTTACTTTAAGAACGATTTTCCCAGAAATATTATATATTCGTTATTAATATCATAAGGACAAAAATATTCACTTGAAGATAGTACTACCGGACATTCATCAGTGCCACTATTAGTTACATTTTCTCATCGGAACAGTTCATGAACTTAATGAAAGAAATACCCGAAAGTACGAGATAATATATATTAACTTCTTCTAGCTCTCAAGAAAATTCAGCTCCAAACACTGTGATTTTAACACCAGGTAATTTTTCGAAATGTTCAGTTCGTTTCAACGGGTCAAAAAATTTTGATGTCGATGCATTTTTAGATAGTGTTTTAACATCTAAAGAGTATTCAAATATATTCGATGACAGTGCATTTCGTGGTTTCTCCATGCTTCTCGAAGGCATGGCTGCTACTGGATGGCAAGGCATTAAGCCAACATTGTCGAAATGGGCCGAAGCTGTCAAAGCATTGAAAGATATTATTCACAAAAAGTACCACCTCATTTAGTATACAGGGAGATATTTTCTCGTGAACAAGATTCCGACGAATCAGCAGATATTTTATATGTCGAATACGTGCTCTCACCGCGCAGTTGCCATATACTCTGGAGGAAAATGTCTAGTTGGATATGATATATGGACTTTTATGCAGAAAAATCAGAAAAAGAATTCCTCGTCAGGATTGGACAATCTCTGAAGTAGGAGAATAATTCTGATACTCAGGATTATTCGTCGAAGAATAATCATAAATGAAGGTCAAAGTGTAACTATTGCAAACATTTTGGACATTTGCGCGATGACTGTAGGAAATAAGTGACAATCAGGAAGAACGAAAGTCTACAAGTCCAAAAATCTTCATAACACTCCATCAACTAGTGAAATTCCATCTGAAAATACAAGTCAAATTGTATGTTACAGTTGTGGTTCTCCTGAGGTCACTAAATCCAAATGTCAGAAATGTAAAAATAGTTCAAATAATTCCACTGTCCCAAAACTGGATGACAGTCAATCTTTCAAACCTTACCTTGTCATTTCGATTTATGGTGTACAAGGAACTGGATTTGCTGATTCTGGTCATAATTCCTGGGATGTTTACATCTCAAGTAATAAATAAATGACTAAAGTAAAAACAAAACTTGTTTGTTATGTGTAAGAATGTTTTAATTTGTTTTCATCCTGATAAACAAAATCTTAATAGTATATTGTTGTCTCAATTAGTTCTACTGTTGAAAAAAGAGAACTTTTCAGTGGGTTCAGCAGGGATCGGCAATATAATTAGAAAACAAAAGCATTGTTGAAGTTCCCTCTATATGGCCCATGTCTTTTCGCCGCACCGGAAGGAAGAGAAGGCAGAAAGGAGAAAAATACATATAACATTTTTACTGTTACGAAGTGGGCTTATTTTTCACAAACATTTTTGATACCCAATTAGGATAGGTAACATACGATAACAACGATGTCAAAAGATACTTCAATAAGAGACGCATTAGAGCAAACGGTGTTTTGTTGCGAGGAAAATGTTCTGTAGGAAAGCAGCAGAACTTCGAAAAACGATCCGAACTGATAAAATTATACTGATTTCACCACATTGAAAGTGCCATATTTTACTGTATTGATATCTCTTCTTGAAGGAATACACAGTGAATTGGGCAACATTATTCAAATGTCACCATTTTCAATCGAATTCAAAGACTGACGCGTTTTGCGCATGCACTTTCCGGTCTCGCAGTTTTCTATTATTTAAATATTATCAAAGTAGAACCTATCATTATACCATTTTGATGTTACGAATATGTCGAATTCTGAATTTCTTTAAATATGCGGCAAAAATATTTTAGGGGACAATATGGAGTATACATATACATGTTATCCTCGTAGCCCTTATATAAAAATTATTGAATATTATTTAAACGACGCCATTGCAACTTTGTTGCAAGGTTAACAGGAAACGCTGTCTTAAGCATTCCTTTGTTCTATTCAAGGAAAGCGATAAGGAATTATTATAGCGAACTGTCTTGAGATTATTTTCACAGACAGTCTAATTTAGAGGTTGATTCGAGAAACACTTTCAAAATTGAACTAAATTAAAAACCAAGTTAGAAGAGTTTCGACTTGAGTTTTGTATCAAATAAAATTATTTTTTTAAAATTTATTTCGTGCTTCACCAACGTAAAATACATACATATACATAATATATACATGTCATTAATTTCAGGAGGTGATTCCTTGTCACATTTATGGAAAAAAAATTCATATAAACGTGTGTCCAAACATTGTTCTTGTAATTTAAACATATCGGAGACATTTTCCATCCCTAAGCCATCTATTTTTTTTTTAAGTATTAATAAAAATACAGAATTGATTTATTATCGGGGATTCGGTCAGTGAAAAGAAGTTTTCTCTTTTTTGCTACCCAAGCTTTCGCAAATGTATATTTGCTTTATCGGGTGCTGCAATATAAATATGGACAATAACTGAATGAAGTGAAAATGTTTTACATACTGTGCAATTTGAGGTTTTCTTCTATGTTTAGAATCATATAATATTAAAATTGTAAATAAAAAAGAAAAACTTGACAAAAAAATTTGAAGGAATTTGATAAAAAGGTTACATTAATATGTCAAAGGTAAGATAAAAATATAGTTTGATTCCACAAATAATTCGAAAACTTTCACGAAGGAATCGAATGATAATATAGCAAGTTCTGAAATGTTTTAATTTTTTTTCTTTTATCATTCTTATCGTGAGCTCAACTGGTATATTAGAGAAAAAAGAAACTAGTTACATCTACCGTTAAACCAGCCTAGTGACCGGCAGAAAGTACGCATGAAGAATATTTTTATTAATAAATTTTGACAAATATCGATATGCTTAATCGCTTCTGCATCAAAATAAACCCCTTGTTGGAGAAAATATCGAATAATATTCAATAAAGCTGTTCGGAATGATATTTTATAGCAATGTACAAATTTTGAAAAAGATCAGGGATAAAAAAATTAAAATAAATTTTTTGACACAAAAAAAAATCTATTCGGAAAAGTATATTTCTGGCGAAGAAACATATTATTAAAGCCAACAAATATTTTAAATTTGGTTTTGTAAAGATTCACAAGCTATTTCTATTTTATTCGGAGAAAATTTTAAATATGTGAATTTGCCATGTTTTCAGCTGCTTCATAAGAGTTCTCTGGAATATATTAGGGCATTATAATCTAGATACTGTTTATTATTGATGAATAATCAAGTAGCTACACAAATTTAATATGAATTCTTCATCAGAACAAAAAATGTATTTAATTTTTTAGATTACAAGATCCAACAGTCAATAAAATATCGTATTATTGGTTGTATTTCTACAAACGTTAAATTTCTTCATATTTACTGTAGAGCATGGCAATGGGAACAAAACACCAACTGAGTTATAAGTTTCTGAATATGACTTACAATGTTTTTGTTGATTAATTCCTATTTTACAGCTCGAAGAACTCTGCTGAATACTTCAGCAAGGCTGAATAATAAATTATTTAATAAAATCTTTAATAAAATCAGTAGAAGATGTTTGTTTATTTTAAAACAACTTTGGTAATATTCAACTGTTAAAGTCAAGTTTGACATTTGAAGCATTTGAATTGAGTTCTCAACATTCTATAGATAGTTCTTTTTCTTCTGTTTTTATTTGGTTTGACAATCAGAGTAATTATTAGCCAGTTCCGACAAAATGTGAGAATTCCGTCCAAACCATAGATGTAATTTATAACCATTAAAATTTAAAATTTAAAATTTAAAATTTAAAATTTAAAATTTAAAATTTAAAATTTAAAATTTAAAATTTAAAATTTAAAATTTAAAATTTAAAATTTAAAATTTAAAATTTAAAATTTAAAATTTAAAATTTAAAATTTAAAATTTAAAATTTAAAATTTAAAATTTAAAATTTAAAATTTAAAATTTAAAATTTAAAATTTAAAATTTAAAATTTAAAATTTAAAATTTAAAATTTAAAATTTAAAATTTAAAATTTAAAATTTAAAATTTAAAATTTAAAATTTAAAATTTAAAATTTAAAATTTAAAATTTAAAATTTAAAATTTAAAATTTAAAATTTAAAATTTAAAATTTAAAATTTAAAATTTAAAATTTAAAATTTAAAATTTAAAATTTAAAATTTAAAATTTAAAATTTAAAATTTAAAATTTAAAATTTAAAATTTTAAAATTTAAAATTTAAAATTTTAGAAGATGTTTGTTTATTTTAAAACAACTTTGGTAATATTCAACTGTTAAAGTCAAGTTTGACATTTGAAGCATTTGAATTGAGTTCTCAACATTCTATAGATAGTTCTTTTTCTTCTGTTTTTATTTGGTTTGACAATCAGAGTAATTATTAGCCAGTTCCGACAAAATGTGAGAATTCCGTCCAAACCATAGATGTAATTTATAACCATTACGCAGAGAGAGACAGTATAATTGAAGCTTTCATACGTAGCCAAGAGGTTAGTTTCATTCTCTCTAAATATGAAGAGCAGTTAATAAGCTGTTCTTTGATATTGTGGCAATTGGTAACACTGTTTGTTGACATTGATGTGGGAGGGGATTGAATTTTGAATTTCCGTTTATCCTCCATTTCGTCCATTTCTGCGTCTGGTCTCACTTGAAGAACTCGCTGATTTAAATTTTTATTTTCAAAATCATCCAAATAACAGTTATAAAGAGGTAACTATCTATTTAAAGTTCAAAGTGGAATTAATTAGAATACATATTTTTGTCATTTACAATGCTTTTAAAATTATTTTATTTCCAATGAATTTTCATGATTTTTCAAAAGGTGTCATAGGACATGTTTTACAACAATTTCTCCTTTTTCTATATGTGTAGTTCTACCAGATCTAAATTTAAAAAATAAAATTTAAAATTTAAATTTTAAATTTTAAATTTTAAATTTTAAATTTTAAATTTTAAATTTTAAATTTTAAATTTTAAATTTTAAATTTTAAATTTTAAATTTTAAATTTTAAATTTTAAATTTTAAATTTTAAATTTTAAATTTTAAATTTTAAATTTTAAATTTTAAATTTTAAATTTTAAATTTTAAATTTTATTTTTTAAATTTAGATCTGGTAGAACTACACATATAGAAAAAGGAGAAATTGTTGTAAAACATGTCCTATGACACCTTTTGAAAAATCATGAAAATTCATTGGAAATAAAATAATTTTAAAAGCATTGTAAATGACAAAAATATGTATTCTAATTAATTCCACTTTGAACTTTAAATAGATAGTTACCTCTTTATAACTGTTATTTGGATGATTTTGAAAATAAAAATTTAAATCAGCGAGTTCTTCAAGTGAGACCAGACGCAGAAATGGACGAAATGGAGGATAAACGGAAATTCAAAATTCAATCCCCTCCCACATCAATGTCAACAAACAGTGTTACCAATTGCCACAATATCAAAGAACAGCTTATTAACTGCTCTTCATATTTAGAGAGAATGAAACTAACCTCTTGGCTACGTATGAAAGCTTCAATTATACTGTCTCTCTCTGCGTAATGGTTATAAATTACATCTATGGTTTGGACGGAATTCTCACATTTTGTCGGAACTGGCTAATAATTACTCTGATTGTCAAACCAAATGAAAACAGAAGAAAAAGAACTATCTATAGAATGTTGAGAACTCAATTCAAATGCTTCAAATGTCAAACTTGACTTTAACAGTTGAATATTACCAAAGTTGTTTTAAAATAAACAAACATCTTCTAAAATTTTAAATTTTAAATTTTAAATTTAAAATTTTAAATTTTAAATTTTAAATTTTAAATTTTAAATTTTAAATTTTAAATTTTAAATTTTAAATTTTAAAATTAAAAAAAAATTAAAATTTAAAATTTAAAATTTAAAATTTAAAATTTAAAATTTAAAATTTAAAATTTAAAATTTTTAATGGTTATAAATTTTTAATGGTTATAAATTACATCTATGGTTTGGACGGAATTCTCACATTTTGTCGGAACTGGCTAATAATTACTCTGATTGTCAAACCAAATAAAAACAGAAGAAAAAGAACTATCTATAGAATGTTGAGAACTCAATTCAAATGCTTCAAATGTCAAACTTGACTTTAACAGTTGAATATTACCAAAGTTGTTTTAAAATAAACAAACATCTTCTACTGATTTTATTAAAGATTTTATTAAATAATTTATTATTCAGCCTTGCTGAAGTATTCAGCAGAGTTCTTCGAGCTGTAAAATAGGAATTAATCAACAAAAACATTGTAAGTCATATTCAGAAACTTATAACTCAGTTGGTGTTTTGTTCCCATTGCCATGCTCTACAGTAAATATGAAGAAATTTAACGTTTGTAGAAATACAACCAATAATACGATATTTTATTGACTGTTGGATCTTGTAATCTAAAAAATTAAATACATTTTTTGTTCTGATGAAGAATTCATATTAAATTTGTGTAGCTACTTGATTATTCATCAATAATAAACAGTATCTAGATTATAATGCCCTAATATATTCCAGAGAACTCTTATGAAGCAGCTGAAAACATGGCAAATTCACATATTTAAAATTTTCTCCGAATAAAATAGAAATAGCTTGTGAATCTTTACAAAACCAAATTTAAAATATTTGTTGGCTTTAATAATATGTTTCTTCGCCAGAAATATACTTTTCCGAATAGATTTTTTTTTGTGTCAAAAAATTTATTTTAATTTTTTTATCCCTGATCTTTTTCAAAATTTGTACATTGCTATAAAATATCATTCCGAACAGCTTTATTGAATATTATTCGATATTTTCTCCAACAAGGGGTTTATTTTGATGCAGAAGCGATTAAGCATATCGATATTTGTCAAAATTTATTAATAAAAATATTCTCCTTCATGCGTACTTTCTGCCGGTCACTGTATAATATATATCATATATTTTAACTTTTAAATTTCTGTCTAAATATCTTCAACTCAGTATCCAGTTCGTCTCGAGAAGGTATATGACTACTAACTGTGTCTGTGGATTTTTGTTTTGTGTATTTATCATGGCTGACTATGCTTTAACTCAAATTCGAAAATAACTAGGATGAATTCAATCAAATTCAAAACGTCGGCAAGTAAACAAGAGTTTCTTTTTCTTCAACACATACTGATTCCAATACCAACCCACCTTCGATTTATTATGTAATCAAAAACTTTAATACTCCAACGAAAATCTATCATTTCAGCAATTCAAATAAAAAATCACAAACAAACGTACAGTGGATTAAATTCTCGTTTGTCTTGGATGTTTTATCTCATTCAAGTTGGCAAATACCTTATCCAGTTTTCAGTTCAGCTATATTGCGACATACCTGACGGAAAATATGAGACATAATACAATTAATCTCCCGACAAAGCAAATATAAATAACAATTTTATGAATTATGTTGTGTTTTCAGTTCTTTTCAGATTGTACATTAGAAATATAAGTTGAATGTTCTTTTACCGTGTTTTATTTTCACAGACGGTATTCGAGTCATAGGTTGTTTCTTCATCTCCTTTAATTGCCATTTCTGTATTTGACCAGTTTTCAGGAACAAACACCTTGATTGAATTAAATGAGTGGACTAGTTATTTTTCGTATCAGTACTTGATTAAATCGTCCTTTTTTGATTTTTTTTGTGGTTTATGTGCGTAAAGTATCACAATATTTCACTATCAACATATGATTTCATTATTAAACGGAAAAGCGTAAAAAGTGCACTTTTTTAAAGGCTGTTGCTAGGCGACTGACAGTTTCATGCAACAACAGTGACAGATCCGAATAATAACGAAATCTTGTCATAAACCTAGTTCTCCTTTTCTTTGGCAAATATCTGATATTCTTAGCATTCTTACTATCAAATAAGCATTTTCAAAATTCCAAATAATATATTCACAAATAGCATACCTCTAAGGAAGTATTCGAGTTAATCCACATTAGGTAGTCCAAGGTAGCTTTTGGCCATCAGAAACTAGTTGACATCAATAATTAATGACATTTGTGAAATTGGGCATCTATACAGATAACGAATTCTTGACAAATATGAATTTAATTTAAGTAGAAATAAAAAGTGATGAAGATTGAATGGACAAAATCGTGGATAATGCAAATACACTCAACTTTCCAGCATACTCTTCGAACTATGTTCGAATTATGAATCCATAAATATGCCAAATTCATTTCATATTTGCAAAAAAATCTGAATTGGATGTGTTTTTTGAAAGTTGTAGAAAAAATACTGTATGAAACTCGTGAGTAAAGTATTTTATTTTACTCGAAGGAATTGGCAAACTCCGCCTACGGTATCGTGCGTCAACATTTCCTACTCTTAAAAAAGTATCACTTTACTCACGTAATATATAAATTACTATTATTTAGTTAATGAACATAAATTAGAAGATTAATAATTGCGAAAAAATTATAAAAAATAATCAATGACAAGCTTTCATTCAATACTTACATTACCCACCCGAAATATTTATTTTATTATTTCAATTTGTGCAATTCCGAGTACACGCATTTTTCAATGGATTTTGTAGAAGCAAGGTTATTACAAGGCCTGAGTCCTGTGAGTTTTAAGCTATCCAACACTCATTTTTATGGATTTTAAAAAACGAATTAATTAATTTTAACAAAACATTCAAGATCTTCGACCCTAAATACGAATTCAAAATTGCAATTTAAAATAGAATCGAAACATGAATATACTAGAGTTTTATCCCAACATTAAACCGCTATATTTAACACCTCGACTCGTATGAAGATGATCACTTGGTGGTTGAAACACGTGTTGAGGTGTTGAAAATTAATAGTGGTTCGATGTTGGGATAAAATTCCAGTATATTCATTACTACACCAAAAGTTCTAAACAGTGCAGTGAAAGAATCGAACCATGATCACAAAACTCGTCCGCCATCTTATATTTATGGATTTCGACAAATAATTCGAAGTTTTCTTCCATAAAAATCCCCACACACCAAAGTTTAATGCGATCTGATTATAATCATAAGAATTCCTCCGTCATTTAATTGGAGCCGTCATCTTAAATTCATTAATTTTGACCAAAAATTCATAATATTCGATCTCGAAAACCAACACATACCAATGATTAATCGAATCAGACCATAATCACAAAACTATTCTACCATCTTGGAGCTGCCATATTTATATGAATTATTGAAACATCCGACAGTCACTGGTCTCTCCCAGTCGAACTGATGGAGAATGATGATATATCAACACGCTTTTGCATCAACTGATCAACCTGACGTTGAAAAGAAGTTACCTTTTTCGAGAATAGATGAGACCCCAGGCACGTTGGCCGGTTCCACGCGTTTCTTGACAATCCAAAGAGTTGATACAGCACGTATAGCACGGGAGGAACTGTCACTTTGGAATAAGTCATAGTATGCAGGCAGAATTTTTTATCGTTGGTAGAACATGTGATACTCTTCACGAAATCAGTCTTCAGACCCTTGAGTAGCGGTGGGTTGCACAGATACAGGGTGTTGAATATGAAAAATTAAATCTATTTTATTCATAACTTCCACAGTTTTGGAAATTTTACAGTTCAATTTAGAGAAATGTGTTTGTTTGATGAAAGCTTTATTGTAAGAGAAAAATTCTGGATATTCTACTAAACATATCAATACTACTCTCACATGCATTTTTTGCAGTAGTAATATTGTTGTCCTGATTCCGAATCCGTTGGAATTTTGAGCCCAAGTATATTGTCCCCTAATGTAATTTTTCGCAAAACTGGGTAAGTCCATCGCTCCTGGCGAGCATTGTATTTTACTCAGGCCAATCACAGGTAAGATTTAGACTCTTCCTGAAATGTAGAGAGTTTTTCTCAAATAATTACGGAAGATAGGGGGGTGTTTCCATGAGAAGTGAGTACACCGTATGTTAGTTAGGAGAAGAATGCTTTATAATTTTGCAGTTTCAACACCCTGTAGAATATCCACTACAAATTTGAAGCAGTTATTTGGATTGTACAATTCACTTCAGCAAAACAATTTTTTCATTATTATTTAGGCATAAAGGCGCAATTATCTTCAAAACGATTGATTTTTACAGGTTCAAATTATTTTACATGTTTTACTTAAAATTGAATGAAGAAATCAAAGAATAATAATTTTCCTGATTTTACCAGTGGCGTAAAAAATAGGGGAGGAAAAGGACCAGTATAACCTTTTTGTACGCCACTGGTGGCAAATAAAAATGTAATTTTTCTTTTGAAATAACGCTCTCATTGAACAAAAATATTTTTTTGAATTAAACTGTAAAATTTCCAAAAGTTATGAATAAAAAATATTATTCAATTCTTCATATTCAACATCCTGTATCTGTGCAACCCACCGCTGCTCATGGGTCTGACAATTGATTTCGTGATGAGTGTCACATCATCTACCAACGATAACAAATTCATCATCCATACTATTACTTCTTTTTGAACTTTTTTTGGTCGCGAAGTCTGAATCTTGGTTTAGTAATAAGTGGTATGTGTCCAATAATAATCTAATAATAATATTAATAATAATAATAATAATATTTAATCAGTTCATTTCTATAAAAAATTATCAGTGTAAACATAAATTGTGAATAAACATCTGATATTTCAAGTAACCAATAGATTTTATTTAATTTTTTGTTTCTATTTATGTTTAGGTCCACGTTAGCCAGAGCTAGTCTGTGTTCCTAGACATAATGGGAGCTTTGGTCTTTTTGAAATATCTTAACTAATAGTAGTAAAAATAAAGATAAATAAGATAAAATAAAATAGTGGTTGACGTAATAAAAATACTAAGAATACTTTTATTACGTCAACCACTATTTTATTTTATCTTATTTATCTTTATTTTTACTACTTTTAGTTAAGATATTTCAAAAAGACCAAAGCTCCCATTATGTCTAGGAACACAGACTAGCTCTGGCTAAAGTGGACCTAAACATAAATAGAAAAAAAATAACTAAACTAAATTTCATCGTGCATAGTACTAGTATAGACTAGTAGAACATGCTCCAGAAGATCAAGAAAAGATAGTGGCAGTTTGAAGTTATGCCATTCGGGCTCGGCAATGCTTCAGTCACAATTGAAAGATTAATAGCGACTGTTCTGAAAGGACTCTCATGGAATACGAGGTGACTAGTGTATCTCGATATTATTGCAGTTGGCAGATCGTTCAAAAACCACATGAAAAACCTGGAACCACTAAAAATTTCTTACTGAAACTGAGCTCTGAGAAATGCCACATGTTCCAGAAAGTAATACGAAATATCGACCGCGTTGTTCTTGAGGTAGGAGTAGCACAGAACAGAAAATCAAAGCAGTAAAGGAATGGTAACACTCCAATAGTCATTTATGCAGCAAGTGCAAAAAGTAGGTGTTTATTGCACTCGATGTGAAATTGTCCAACGAGGCATCAGGCCGAGTTGGACAACACGTCGAGTGCAATAAACTCTTTTTGCACGAGTTTCATACAATATTTTTTCTACGTTCTTGAAAAACCAGAAAATGTTTCATTTAGGTGGCACTAAACTGTAAGGAAGACATTGTTTGTTTAGATCTATCTGCTGAAAGTAATTCAAAAACATTTTGTGTAATTCAGATGATATTCGAAGGAAATCATTTTATTTTTAACAAATTGAATTTTCTAGTAATTTCATAGTCCATTATATAATGAATATGATGAAACATGCAACTATTTAAAACGTGATACAATCTCACAGAAAATGGGCTAAATTTGGCGTCGATTTGAAAGTTTATGTTTGTCATGATGACAGAACACTATAGTAGAATGACAGATGAGTGCAATAAAGTCTTTATTGCACTCAGTGCAATAAAAAGACAGTTTTTCCATCAAATATAGTTCAATAAAGTTTTGTTTTTTGCATGAACTTAGAAAAAATATATAAAACTCTCCTCTTCTCGATTTGAGTACCTACATCGCCGATACGTGCTAGTGTTCGTCTACATCGCTAAACCACTGGCCAGGCTCACGGAAGGGCAAACATAGTTTTAGTGGAACGAGGAATACCAAGATACGTTCTGAAATCTGAAAAAAGCTTAAGTTAACGCACCTGTTCTGAGCTTTCTCCTGCCGAACGGAAAATTAATTTTGGATCCGGACGCCATCAAAGTGGAACAATCCTGTCGAGCAAGGGGGGGGCAGATGATAGGGGAATGTTACAAGTATTGCTGGAGTAACACTCTTGGTAAACGAGAATGTAATTATTATGTCACGAGACGGAAACTGTGGGCTATTGTCAAAGAAGTAGAGCAGTTTTACAGATACGTGTATGGAAAGAGTTCCCTGTTGAGAACCCACCATCCCAGATAGCACAAGTACGTCCCATGGACATCCTATGGACATACGATGTTACAAACCAGATGTCCATAGGACATCCGATTTAAGTCCATTTTGGGTCTGAACAGGACCATTTAAAGACCTTTATCGTATGTAGGTTCAAAAGCATATTTTTCATTCATATTTTGAATTCTATCATGAATAATGTTAATTTGTGACCAGACACCGATAATGATTAACACATCACTGATTGACCAATAAAAGATCTCGAAAATTGCTGGTAAGTACAAATAAAATGAAAATCACGATCAAAACGTTCTATATATTAATTACAGGTTTTGTTCTATATTATCTGAATAACAGGTTTATGAACAGTAAGTACTCATGATACATAAAATAAATAAAATTATCAAAAAAATTAAAAGTATACTTCTCGGTTTCTCGATATATCACTTCAAGCGGTTCATTAATTCTATTTTTTTTTTGTTCTTGTCCGCACTCATCCGATCAGTTGCTCTCTTCAGCCACAATTGAATTAATTTTTCACTTGCAGTATAATTCTGCGACAATTCTGCTTTATCTGCAGCATCTTAAACAACAGGAAAGTTAGTGAATTGTATTGTGTTTTTGGAGGTTATGTTTCATCATGTACTTCTCTAAAGTAGGTATACCTTTAATAATAATAATAATAATAATAATAAAGGTCTTTATTTCCCATCATCTAAATGAAAAAACTGAAAAGGAACAGGCAGTACAAGTTTCAATATAAAAATACAATGATGAGAAAAGGCCGGGGATCAGATAAGCTGCAAGCAGCCCCTGTTATTATTATCTATTTTCTAATTCATTCTCCACTCACCCATAAATACAACGTGACTGCCCGAGATCTACAAATAAAAAACACATTCATCATTAACACTATTTCGCACTTTTAACTTTACACACCGAAAAATCCAAAGCCAGCGTCTGTTTTCTTGACAGGGTGTTTGACAAGATTTTAGATTTTATTGAAACAAGACAACTGTTAAATGTTTAGTTACTACAATATAATGATTGTACCTAGAACTATATAATAATATTGAACGTGCAGAACGCAGAACACAACAAACAAGCCAGTAGAAACGCTAGATTAGCTAAATGCTGATTATCTGAAAGCTGAATCGAGAATGTTGGAGTCGGATCCATTCGTTGCGACTCGGGACATTCGAAACTCTCATGAAACAGAAAAATGTTAATATTCGAAATTCACTTTGTTCACATATTTTTTTATTTTATGAATTTCTTTCATTGAAACATATCGGTAAAAATCAATCTTACATAATAAATATTCCATATACATACAAATATTTTCCGACTTATTTTGGAAAAATAAAGAATGTCTGACCTCTAATGGACGTACCAGAGACGTACGTACAGAGACAGAAGATGTCCGTTTCTGGACGTCCTGAAAACGTCCTTTCAATAGCTCGGGACATTCGGACCAAAAATGGACATAAACCGGACGTCCTGAAGACGCCCTGTGCTATCTGGGATGAGTTGAGGAATTCTGAAAGCCAGGAAGCACGCTGGATTGAGAGCCTGCGAGAATTGAATTCGAGATCGAATATCGAGCAGTAGCCAAAAGAACGCTGATGCTATATCGCGGAGACTATGCTCACAAGACTGTTTTGACGACGATCAGAAGTTACAATTTGTAGAACTACGGCAGTAGATAACAACAGGTTCCGGAAGGACAAAGAAAAAGCTTGAAATCTTGGTTCAGTTTTCGGCTGAAAGAAGAGTGACCGAAAACTATCGTAGCAGGATTTCGCTGGTTTTTCGTTAGCGGTTGAATCGTAGTGAAACCCACTCACTTGGAAAATTATATTCCGAAGCGTATGTGGAAGTTGGTGGGTTTGAAAAACATGACACAGTTATACCGAGGATCAGAAGACAGATAGTTCTTTTAAAAAATCATTATGGAGTAACGAAGACCATCAAGAAAGTGATGTAGCGGTTTCATTAGACCAATTGCCAAGCTGACGTCGATGACTAGTGCTGAAAGTGTGTTGTAGAACTACGGCAGTAGATAACAACAGGTTCCGGAAGGACAAAGAAAAAGCTTGAAATCTTGGTTCAGTTTTCGGCTGAAAGAAGAGTGACCGAAAACTATCGTAGCAGGATTTCGCTGGTTTTTCGTTAGCGGTTGAATCGTAGTGAAACCCACTCACTTGGAAAATTATATTCCGAAGCGTATGTGGAAGTTGGTGGGTTTGAAAAACATGACACAGTTATACCGAGGATCAGAAGACAGATAGTTCTTTTAAAAAATCATTATGGAGTAACGAAGACCATCAAGAAAGTGATGTAGCGGTTTCATTAGACCAATTGCCAAGCTGACGTCGATGACTAGTGCTGAAAGTGTGCTATATGCGCTGCTAGCACTGGATCTCGAATTGGAAGGATCGACACTGACATCGCTGTCTGATTCCCAGAATCTGACAATGGAAATAAAAACATCCTCCGGGCAATGTACTATTTCAGTGTGTGGGCAGAAAACTACGTCCTGCCCAACCAGGAAGCCATCAGCATCACCTAGGTCTTGGTAAAGGCGTGGAAATGTCGATTCGTTGTTTCATTCGAACTCATTCCAGGAAATGTCGCAGATGCTCAACATCCGAAAAGCAAGAACCACAGGTCTACATCTGATAGAACTGTAGAGCGGATGTATACGCCAATAAACCGCCAGGTTTTCAAGGGGTCATCCGTCCACAAAAGAATCTGAAACCAGTGTCTCCATGTGATCCTTATGGGCTATCTTCTGCTAAAATCTAATGGTCCGAAAGTAGCGCCTTCTCTGTGACCTGTCGGCAGGCCGTCAGTTCAAGATAATACGGAATGGGATCATTGAGCAATAAGTGAAATCCATGTATGAGTCTGGTTAGATATCCATGCTACCAGCGACCGAATGAAGGATACCTATATGGCATCAAAGCCGAAGCAGTAGGATTTCAGGCAGGTGACCTGGTTTTTCTGTACAACCCTTAAAGTCGCGGTAGACTATCATCAAAATTGCAGAACTCACGGGGAAGTCTGTAAAAGTTCGTGGAAAACCCAGGAACGTCCATCCAAATAGTAGGCTTCTTACCCTGGAAATAACGACCAAGTTTGCACCTTCAAGAAGTTCCAGAAGTTCATGTCCTTGTACTCAAACGAACAAAAAGTTCTACATGAGTAACTCGAGAGGAGCCACGATACCTATTTAGGGTGCCTGCTGACTATGTGCTAGCTCACCATGTATCACAAATATCTCCAGCTGTCTAAAGGCAGCGAAATGGTGTTTTCCAGGAACTACGGTAACAGAACGCAGAAGTTGAAGATGGGCCAAAAATCATTCTTGGGACACAACGTCCTATGGAGATATCTGGAAAAGCCTCACCAATCTGATCGATACAAGGTGGATCATGTGGACTTAACAATTCCAAAATTGTTTTTTGGGATTGACGGGCTTGAATGGAGAGTTATGAGAAGAGGGGATGGTATTCCGATTCAGCACCGTTAAGATTTTGGTAAGTTTTCAGAAGATTTTGAAATAAATTATGAGAAGATTCATTAATATTCCTAGAAGCTGAGATTCACAAACAATTCGAAACATGCGATGAAATTGATTATTCGTCTTGAAAAGACTCATTTAGCGATAAATAATGAATTTACGTCATTTTTGAAAATGAATCAACCAATCTAGAATTTGCAAATTTTGTATAATCGTTATTTCAATTTCTCCCATTTTGAAATCAATCTATCATCTATATTCCAACAAATTCATTTATAAACAATTTTTCCTTCCGCAAATTATAGAGAGATAATTAAACTGAAATGCATTGATTACTCCTCTGCTTCGGTAGGAGTGATTTTTAATAAAATATCAGCAGCCATGATTCGAATAGGAACTCATTATTTCAAATTTCAATACTGTACACTAATTAATTAGTTTATTCATCAATATTAATAGTAGGCAAACGGCAATATTTCGATTTCAGAGAAATATTAATTCGAAATTTTTCAACCATATGTCCTGGAAGTTTTCCAGAAATTTTGGATTAATCAATTTATTACAACTGAATAATCATTTTCCCTGGAAAAGAAACATTTTATATCGTTCACGAGAGACTAAGGAATCAAAGAGAATTATAGAAATTGGTGTCCTACTTTATAAAATTGTATATGTTATATAAAATCAGTTGCGGCATAGCCAAGTTTAAAATTTTATTAATATTTTTATCACCATTGCAGAGACACGATCATTGATATTGATTCATTTATTTTGATTTTGGAGATATTTCTTACAGGTTGAAGTAACAAATTATCATGTACACTACACAATATTAATTTTCACCAGACGCGCGTTTTGCCAACAGAATTGGCATCTTCAGGAATGCAAGGCCTACTATAGGCTTACGGCTCCTAAAGATGCCAATTTCTTTGGCGAAACTAGCGTCGAGTAAAAATTGACGTATTTTTGGTGTTATTTTGGTGATTTCTCTTTCTTGAATTGTATTTAATTCGAAGCCTACTATTCACCTCTTTGACGGATAAAGAACACTTATTTGTGTGAATATTTCAATTTTATTGGAATAGTGAAAACAACAATTGCAAAAGATAGAACTTACAATAACTGATCGACGCTCCGGGGCGGCTCAAACGATTTTGATGCTGCATTCACTTTCCCAAAAGCGTAAAACCTGTAAAACCTGCAACACCACATCATCGGAAGAGTTGAAATTTACTGGTTGAAAACTTTTAAGGAGGTCTGTTAATTCGTCTTCAAATGCTCCAAAAAGTTCAGGCCGATAAAAGATATTCTATTTACGTAATTATCATCAAAGTACCAGTCCATTCTGTCTTTGGCTAAGGTGTAGTAGAAGTGACCAGAATCAACTCCAGAACCACAGTGAACGATGACTGTGTCAAGTTCCTAACGCAGTTGGCTAGATTGGAGTATTCTTCTTGTTTCAATTAGTTTAAATAGTTCTATATATCTCTGAGATGCTGAGTTCAACCATAGACATTATAACTGTATGGACTGGGCATGAGGAAGAGACAATTGAGGACAGAGTAAGAACAAGGATGGAGTAATTATGGGAAAATGTCTGTAATCCCGGCTGCGAAAATGTGACTAAGATCCCGAACGCCGTTCAGTAGTCTCCAAAAATAGTTGCAAACCAGACCGAGAACCATTATTACGAAATGAAAATTCTGACCCATTATTGCACCCTTTGAGCGACGAGACAAACATGTAATAAGATAGTAGAGAGATATTGCAATAACGTCAAGGAAACTTAATTTCAATAGTGACTGGTCCTATTCTGTAATTAGAAACAGAGATATTGCAAATTTCGTCTATTTGTCCCTTATTTACACGTGGTTGACACACTCGTCCATTATTCATAACCTAAATTCAATCTCAGAATCTTCGATTTTTGTTTCCACATAATTTGTTTTAGAATTTGATAGAATAATTTTTCTTGAATTGTTTGGACATCGACTTCTGTTAAAAAAATATAGAAATGAGTGCATATATTATTTATTCTACTCACATAACTGAAATGGCATTTAGTGTACGGATATGTTACCTTATTCAATTATCGATTCATGACAGATTCACAATCCGTGTGAAAAGCAAAGTTTTTAAATTGTTACCATGGTAACTATATTATTTCATTACATCACTACGGTTATAATACCGCCTGTCAGACTAGGTTTTGTTTTGTTATTTGAAACCGTCATGATGACAGAAGAGAAAGCAACTTCAAAACATATAATAGTTTTGTTTTGATGACTTCGTAGAAAAAATACGGTAAACAACCTGTTTTTAAACCCATTTAGACACTTATTTATTGAACACTCGCTCCGCTATGCTGCGCTCAAGATTTCAAGATTAAAGTACTCCTTACTGAACGTTTTGTACACTGATATATAAAACGATTTGTACACTGATATAGTAGTAGTAGAACCAAATATTCCATAATCAAAGCAACCACCTTCGTATGAATTGTACACGGTTTTTTTGTTGATAATCATTATTTTGATTATGAAAACATGTGTCTCGTTTTTTTATGATATTTGAAGTACCTACCACAAACGATCATTATTTGTTTGTGAACAAATCATAACAACCAACATCGATAACTTAGTATCGCCTACTCTATGAATAGGTTGATCAAAAATTCGAGAGATATTTACCCAGTTTTTTGCATTTCACCTGAATTTTTCAAATCATATACTTCCGTGTCAAAACATATTGTATGATACACTTGTAAAAACGGTGTTAAAAACACTTTCACACATGTATCATAAATAGCTATCATGAAACTTGGTTTTTGTTGTCGATTATTTACTAAGAATTTGTGTAGTTTTCATTGGTGATTAATATGAATTAATTTTGTCAATCTATGTCTTATTCGTGTCTTCACTTCATTAACAGTATTATTGATGTGGTGAACAAGAGTTAAGTAGGTTTTTGAAATCAAATTTGTTCCAAAAATGTTTATAGAAAATCATGACAACAACTACTATGAAATGAATATTATTAAATCAACTATTCAACAATAATGAACAATGTTTATAGTTTATCAGACAGTTCCGAAATAGTATAACTACACTGAATAACTTGAGAGAAGCCTTTCAAAACATGACACAATGACACGATACGACACCAGTCTGACAGCACTGAAAAGTGTTTATGGTTCTTACGAGTAGACTAACAAATAAGCGTGCAAAATTGTAAATCTCGATAAAATTTCCGTAGTAGTGATTGCACTTATTTTTGATACTTCGAAAACGGCGTCATTCAGCCACAGCAGTTCAGAATATTGCCTGCGATCCCGCGTTCGGTACTCTAGACATGTCTTTTTTCCCCATAACTATTCCATCCTTCATAGTACCTCTTTTTCTAACGTTGTCCGCAGGGAACTGTGTGTAAAAGTCACGTGACAGACAGTCCATATCCTACATAACTTTTATAAGTCTATGGTCACAACTGAAGAGCTTCAGAGTTATGATCAGATGTGCAGGTGCTTCAGCTATATCTACTCGTTACTTCATGGCTGTCGGTTGTTTCGGCGCAGACTCGACAGTAGGTACAGTTGATTATCACCTGATAGATATTCTGATCTCATTAGATGAATGAGTAGGTTCTGCACATACTGGATTTCTGAAACATTGCGAAATCATTAACTATCGCTTGAGCAGGAGCATCCTTTTTCAAAAATCCTAGCTTGTATATTTTTGGTAGCACTTGTAGTATGTCTGACACGGACATATTAAGTAGTATCGCATTCCAAACCTACAAAAATTGAAAATTTTCATTAAATTTTTCAATTTTTCACAACGTTTCAATTGCTTGAATCCGTAATCGTCTTCAGGTAATGACTGACAAATCAAGAAGCTATGCGCTATCGATGTGGTGTAATTACGGTGTAATTACGCGCGGTATTTTGGCGCGCGTGGTTTCGCGCTTTTTTTCCCTCCAAAACGGCCCAACGCTCGGTTCCCTCCCAAAGAATTCGGTAGTAATCTGTCTAGGCGTGGTCGGCAATTACCGAATTAGACGTTTCCCTTTGTTGAATCCACTTTTTGTGTTCGGCTATTCTAACGGATAATGGCCTCTTGGTCTCCCCGATGTAGGAACCTCCACATTCACCTGGGACTTCATGAATACAGCGTTCCCAGCAATTACTAGATTCTAGTGTAGACATTCCAGAAAGTCACTGAAGTTACAAATATTCATTCTGCATTTGTTACACGGTAAATCTGTGAGAATCTTGCCTATATGGACGATTATACAATAGAAAATGTATAAATTTGAAAAAAGACCGAAAAGTGTGCCGAAGAGTTTCAAATAAATGAAAAAAAAAAAATCGACACAGTCGAATTCCCTCCTTTCTTCATACAAACATCAGACACAAAGTGGAAAATCTGGGAAAAATATCTGTCAGAAAACAATCCTTAGTGAGAAATTGCTGGATGTAGCCATTAGTGAGGTCAGGAGATCATCATGAATAATGAGAAATAAGAATTCCTATGTTTTTATACCACCTTAAAATTGTAGCCCTTGTGTTACTGCAGTTTCGTCCTATATGGACATTTTCAAACTATATTTCAAACTGACAACTATTTCACTAATAACAATATCTACATCTAAATAATTACCTATACCCTTGTACATGAAAATGTGTTCATGATCGACATTGTGGAAAGGCTACATTGAAAATGGATGATTACGCTTAGTCTAACTTGTCATCAGGTAAATAACATCCATGCACAATGTGTATGTTTATGAATTTCTAGGGATTCTAAATAATTCAGTTTCCAACCTTTGTTGGCATAGTTCAAAATTTCCGTATTGCCTAGATTCGGGAATTTGTGCTTGCATTCCAAGAGGTGGTTGGAAAAAGTAGAATCGCTCTTTTAGAAATAGTTCGTGCACATTGTCTCACATAAACACTCTTTCACTCAGGACACTTTAGCCTATGAACTCTAGATTTGTCCATTTTATCTGTTTTATCTTTGGCATCGGTAAGGAAATTAGATAAACCTGTCATGTGGCCTGGATGCTACTTCTACCTTCTTTTTTGTAAAGAATCTCGCAATAATCTCTGTTCTTTTTCCATAATATGTTAACGTTACAAATTTCTTAGGTTCTGACTGCTTGACTTGAGGATATATTAATTTGAGAGTGAATTTAAGGCGTTGTTTTCGTATCAATTCCTGAATTGTGGTTGCGTTGAAACCATTATTTTGTCCTATCTGTATGATTGTTTTCATAGTTAGAGTGGCCATCGACAAACATTTTACAGATAGATACTCTCTCCAAACGTTCTGTATGGATTCTTTGGACCAAGTCTGCCACCGTTTTCCTCTGTAAATTTTTTGTTTCGGGCACATTTCTTCAAAAAAAAAAATCGATTTTTTTAATTTGTTTCCCTCGTGTTTCCTAACCATGGCACGAAAATACAGAATGTGATTTGTTAGGTCGTTTTAAGAAAAAAGTTCCTTAGAACATATGTCCGGTGTTGCTTCGTTTCTGAGATACAGGGCGTTGATTTTTTTTATGCGAATGTAGAATGAGAAAATATTGGGACGATAAAGTGGGTAATATAATTATTAGTGATTCGCACGAGACCAACGAGACGAGATTTTCATAAAGTCTTGTCTCGTGTCACCGATGAAATGATGAGTCTCGTCTCAAGTCTCATCTCGCAGCCTCCAGTCTCGTCTCGTCTCGTTTCTCGCACGAGAGTATCGTAAAAGTATCGAAATCTCATCATTCATAATATTATTGCATCAGTGCAACAAGGAATACCTGAATACTTGCTATAATATAAGAGTCGGAAGAGAAAATTTCAATTGTTAAAAAATAACATCATGTATTTGAAAGTAATGGAAGAAAATGATGTTCATTCAGTTTTTTTTTAATATTTTTATTGGCTTTTCGCGTCCGCACATAAAAATATTCAACTGCTAGACTCTCGCGCGAGACTCGAGACGAGACCAACAAAAGTCTCGTCTCGTCTTGTCCGAGTATCGTCTCGAGTTTCGTCTCGAAAACGAGACGAGACCATGCGAGACTCTAGAAAACGAGAGTCTCGTACGAACTACTAATAATTATTGTGCATTCAGTAATTCAAAAATCACCTAACTTCACCGTGCATTTCGCGATGTGACAGATACACCCGATGTAACTCATACTTGTTTAACGGACTGTACTGATCCCTTCTGCTACCGCGCATCGGTAGGCGTGGCGATTTCTCATTTGCCAAGCTGGAACGCGTTTATGAACTCTTTTAGATGCTCGTTTATTAGTCACTCGCTCTTCTATGCTGTGTCCATGATGGAAATACTCGTTATGAAAGGACGTTAAAAACACTTGTTACATAATGTAACTATTACCAAAATCAAGAATAATATGGTATGTAAGACAATTCAATTCTCTTGTATGAAAAATCGCATATGCCACAGTGAAATTGTCACTGTGACAATGGCAAAAGTTAGCTGCAAGTTTTATAGCGACAAATGCACTTAGGTTTTTCACTTATTTATTTGTTCATCAATTATCGCGGTGTTAATTGCCAACATAAAATGTTTCTAAATTTCTTATTCATTGAATTGTCCTGCCGAATTACACTCGAAGTTTGTATTGATATCGGGTAAATTTGTGTTGTGTGTTGTCGAAAAACTGTCAACCTAAAAACACTCTGCCTTCGGTGTCGTATTTTTAATAGTTGGCAGTTTTTCTCGTCTAATTGCTTGGAAACAGTTTCTCATTCCGTCTTTAATGTGTCAAAATCATCGGCAGGATGATGACAACGATGTAGAACTGGATCTGTATCTTTTACGTTCTATTTCTTCATTCAATTGCAAACTTATTCGGATTGACGATCTTTTTGCGTTCGCGCAAAACAAAATATTGAACTTAGGTTAGTATAGAGCCACAGACACGACGGTACAGAGATGGGTGCGTTTTGTTGGCCTGAAGCGACACGGTTGTTTTGTAAATTTGCGTGTTCACACGGAAAACAAGGGGTACTACATTTGATCATCGAGAACAAGGCGTGAAATATAATTTACTATAGAAATTGAATCTAAAAAAAGATTGTTTCAAACAATCTCAAATAAAGACATTCTGAAATGTTTCGGTAGTACCCAGAGAGATAATGTAATTTCGATATGTTTGGAAATAAGTTATCAATGAATAAGGACATCTGAAACATTCCTGAAATTTTTCAAATAACACTTATTCAGGTAATTTTGGAACGTGTCAGATGTTTGTAATGCAAGTAATTTTGAAATGTTTCAAGTTATGTGATTCGGAGATGGTTCTGAAATGTAACAATACCTATATTGTTTCGAATATTCACATTTGACGCAATTTTGAAGCGTTTCAAATGTTTACAATAAAAGTAATCCTGAAATGTTTCGAAGTGATAATATAATAACTACTAAAAGTTGAGATTTCCAAACATATTTATACCAGTCGGAAGCGTTTTTTTCAGATGAATATGAAGCTGTAGTTGTTGCCACTTGTCAGCTACGTGTATTCTCAAGCAATAACATCCCCAAATATGTGTTAATTACCCAAGAATACACGTGACCAACCAAGTTACCATTCTTCTTATTTTCCATTTTTCTATCCTGATCGGTTCCTGAATCACTATGGTGACCTGAAAAAAAATAGAAAATTCAATAATTTGAAATAATCCAAAGACAATTTAAAAAAATTTCAAGAGCTGTTCATATAATCGAATTCCCGATAGGTGTGAAACAGGAAACATAACCATGTTATATCCTAACTCAATCTATCGTGACCTATTCCAAACAAACGTCCCCATGGGCACAACGAGATCTAATGGTCAGTTTTTGAGATTCAGGGCATTAAACATTCGGAGGCGGAGGCAATTATTATGTAGCGTTTAATTTTAAATGAAAAGTTATCGATAATAATTGCAATCTCAGTATTGTTGAAACAAGTTATAATGAGAAGTTCTATGACTCGATAGGGCGCGTCTTTTACCACTAGCCAATTTTAAGACTTTCATAGAATTCTTTGGGTGATCTGACGGCTCAACCAAAACTATCATTTTTTGTTGTATTTATTCAATTTTTTTCAGGAATATAATATATACCAATTTAACATAAAAAATAAAACTGAACGAAATATAATCAATATTTTGTGGCTTTTGTGCACTTGTTGCATATTGTACAGATTTTATAATTCGGTTAACTCGTTTCTGCAAATATTTGGTTGATGGCATGCGAAGCGTACCCCAAAATCCATACGACAATACGAGCGGGTGTATTCTCCTCATCAAACACCCATTCCTACCAGTAAAAACAAGGGTGTACGATAACCCTATAGGTAATCTCCTCACCAAACTGTAATCGACGGTACAGGTAGTTATATTATATTATATTAAATTCGGAAGTAGGCAAGTGGCTTAGACATACAGTGAAGACCCAAAGTCCGTCGCCCCCCCTAAAAAATTATTAGTTGTAGAGTTTCATTCAATTCATCCGGGGTAAATGTGATGTATTGATATGATTTTAAAAAACATCACGCAACATTGAAAACATTGAATATTATTTAAATTTCTCGTAAACAATGCATACAAAAGAGCTCAAAAAGTACATTGTTTTTTTATTAAGTTTTTTAAATGTTTCTTTGCAGCTTTATATTAATTGAAAGTCAAACTATTCAAAAAGTAGATCACATTTACTCCACTTACCCCACAATATTGATATCCAATATTTTTCATCTACAATGAAAAGACCAACGACTTTTGAATATAAGTAAATTATATGAGAACAAAAAGTATTTTACCCCTTCACCACACAAGTAATTTAATTCCTAGATGCGCATTTCGATAACAAAGTTACCTTCATCAGTAGGATTACTAAACAGTTTAGTAATCCTACTATTACTAAACAGTAGTTTAGTAATCCTTCATCAGTAGGATTACTAAACAGTTTAGTAATCCTACTATTACTAAACAGTAGTTTAGTAATCCTACTGATGAAGGTAACTTTGTTATCGAAATGCGCATCTAGGAATTAAATTACTTGTGTGGTGAAGGGGTAAAATACTTTTTGTTCTCATTGAGTGACACCACAGGCGTCCAATATCCCATTTTCGATAAGTAAATTATAATTTAATTTTGCAAATCACAAAACATGCATAGGTACTGAAAAACCTGATAACCATTCGGTTAATCGAAAAGTTATCTAATGCATTAGGATTTTTATTGCATGCATATCATAATAATTTATTCAATTAACGAAAATTTAAACAGAAGATAACAATCTAACTACAATGTAACATTAATAACATTATTGGAAATGAAATTATTTGTATTTTGCTTCAATCCACTAAAGGCTCAATATATCCACCATTTCCTGGAAAAAATTTATTGATTTAATATATCCACCATTTCCTCGAAAACATTTATCGATTCGTTCATTAAATTCCCTTTATCATTTTTGGGGTAACCAGGCATGCATATGAAATGATTCTTTCTCTCCAAATGATCAATATATTGAAAAGATCTCTGCTGATGAACTCTTTTGAAAAAATCGCATAGAAAATAATACAGAGGGGTCAAGTCTGGAGATCTAGTGGGCTATAAAATTTCGGAATATGTATCAATTTGTCATTGAAAATAATTTTTAACCTGCTGTACTATCGCATTTTGTACAGTCTTGTAGAAACCATATGAGTTGACTGTCATGTAAGGACAGTTTATTAATAAAGTTGTTAAACTAACTTAGTAAAAAATGAAGACAGCTTACGCCATTCATGAAGTGTTGAAAAAAATACGGTTCTATTATTTTATTCTTATAGTTAAACACACCACACGTTTGTCTTGAAACAATATTGATCACGATTCTTCATTGTAAAATGGGGATTATTGTCACACCACCAGCAACAATTTTGAGAACTGACAGTTCCATTGGAAGTGAAAGTTTCTCATCTTTCCCAGTATTGAAGAGCAAAATTCATACCAATGATCATTATCCCAAGTAGCATATTCGGAAATATTGGTACAATATTATGAAGATATTGACAAAATATTCAAATAACAATATTAGTGAGAAAAAAATGTGAACATTCGGCGGTATTTCAAATTGGCGTGAGGTTTTCGTAACAATCTCAATCAATATAGGGTCGATATAAATTTTCGAATTTGAATGAAATAAAATTTTACCAATATGCTATCAAACTTGGATATGCAATATTGGTTTGTAGCTCGAAAATCGATATGAGAGGAATATTGAAACCACAATATTGGAGCTAGCTGCTGAAAACAATATGTAGTTAATATCGCTCTATCGAAATATCCAATCGAAATATTCCACCAATATTATATATTAATCAAATATTGTTTTTCTAATATGCACCCATTTTGGTACAATATTATTTTTACATTTACAAAATATATCCATTTGGGCCAATATGAAAACAACATTCATCCAATATAAGGTGCTACCTGGTATCAATTGTGATATTCTGCATATTGGGCCAGGAAATTAATGAACAATATAGTCGGTGCTTTTGAGGTTTCCTGTTCTCCCTCAATACATGGTCTATAGAATCTGGTGAGCGAACGATCGATGTATCAGGGGCATGTGCTTGAATACTGGGAAAATCTGATAACTTGCTACAGTCGATACTCATAATTATATCCTATAGTCAACATCGTTTCTACATCGGCCTGCATGTACATTACTAATTGAGGAGAAACTTTGTTGTTAGTACGGATTAAATTAAGTCGAGAGCAGTAATTGATATAAAGACAAGCCGTGGTAGAGTACAAATGTTAACTTCTCTATTACGTTGCCTTCGTGTTTCTAGCTTAATTGCTATGATTTGTGGAAAACGAAACCTCGTGCAAGGAAGTTTCAGCAATGTTTTTTGTTGAGTGTATAAGACACTCAATAGATTCAGACGAATTCTGAAAGCGGAATTAATTTTCAACTTTTTTTTTACGATAGGTTTCAGCTGTTCAATGTCCGTTGTGTTTAGACAGGGAAGTGATGTTTTTTTTGTCGTATATCTGCAATACTATACGATGTAGAAATTAGTGTTCCATTATTGAATTGTAATACTGGTTTTTAGGATCACTTGAAATTACTATCCTACAATATCCAGTTCTTGCACAACTTGTGGGAGCTATATTGAGAAACATATAAATGGTAGTTTTATTTGGATAGTAATGCCAGAGGTGCATACAAAATTTTGTATTTCAGTTCATAGTAGGAGCAAAGTATGAAAGTAATTCCAATTTATTTTTCATCGAGTAAATGGAAAACTTATTTTCATCATCAAGTATTATCAAAATGATCTCAACAAATCGTGTGCTCTGTAATTGATAGAGTCTCTACTTTAAAAGACCAAGTGGAAATGGAGTACCTCTCACTATATACAGTGCGGATTTTAATAGTCCCCCCCTGTTAACTTTTGAACGGTTCGACGTAGAAACATAAATAAAAATTGTTTCGAGGATTTCACCAATACTTACTACTTTTTGAAATAAATTCGATGGTGATTGCTTAATGGGGGTCGCAGAGGGGGGCATCGACTCAAAATTTTTAAATAGCATGGGGGGTCAAGTGGCACATCGTTGAAAAGATAATTCAATTCTCTTTACAACCATCTAAATATTTTTTAATTTTGTTGATAATTTTTTTCCCAATTTTTATGCCTTTCAAAATTTTAATAAGTTAATGTGCCCCCAGCGCCATCTGTCGAGTAATTACAATGTTTATTCTCTCAAAAAGTTCAAAACAATTTAAATGGTTGTGAAGAGAATGGAATTTCCTTTTCGACGATGTGCCACTTGACCCCCCATCTCATTTAAAGATTTTGAGTTGATGTCTTCCCGCCCCCCTGTGTTTTTTTTCAAATAAATATTATAATCTATCTATTTCCTATTGGTCCAATATTTCAAAAATAATATTGGTCTAATATTCTCGAAGCAATATTGGCCTCAAAATGTTAGGCGATATTAGTACAATATCGCTGTAGCACACTTACATTGGAATAATAATGGTAAAATATTGGCAAAATATTAAAATGTAATATTGGCGAGATACAATTATAATTATTTCGGGATATTGGCACAATATTACTTGGACATTATACAAATAATATTAGTGAAATATTGAGGAAGCAATATTGGCGCCAAAATATTCAGGGATATTAGTATAATATTATTTGCATATATAAAAATAAAATATTCAAAGTGAATATGTTACCTTGGAAACATGGATGAAATATTTCCAGAAAATGTCGAATAATTTAAAAATTATACATTTCAATTTACCACTGAGTAGATTGACTTGTAAACGCATTGTGAGAAGCCTTATTTAATATATGTTCCTATGATTCAGTTGTTGTTCCATATGTGGGGCTACCTAGCGGTTTCTTACCCAAGTTTAAACATGATTCATTTCAATATTGGTTATTGAATATTCGGTCACTATTCAAATTTCAATCCTAGTGATAATGTATTTTGTAATATTGTATCAATATTGTCTTTCAAATATTGGCGTAAGGTTTTCGTAACAATCTCAATCAATATAGGATCAATATAAGTTTTAGAATATGGATTAAATAATATTCCATCAATGTGCTATCAAACTTGATGTACAATATTGTTTTTTATCTCTGAAATCGATGTGAGAGTAATATTGAAATCGCAATATTGGAGCTAGATGCTGGAAACAATATGTAGCAAATATCGCTCTATCGATATTGGTGAAAATTATTGAACCAATATTGACCCAATATTTCATGAAACAATATACATTCAGTACAGGTTGAGCCAATATTCCACCAATATTATTAATGAAATATTGTTTTTCCAATATGAACCAATATTAGTTCAATATTATTTTTACATTTACAATATATCCATATTGGCCCAATATGAAAACAAGATTCAGTCAATATGAGGTGCTACCTGGGAATGGTTGTGAAGGAAATTGCGATGAAATATTATTAATCACTGTTTTCGATAGTGTTTCGTTCAATTTTAGAAATAATTCTGCCAGTATGAATTAATTTTGAGAAAAAAATCAAATCTTTCCGGAAGAGTCCAAGATGGAATTAGATTAGACTATAAATTACAAAATTTTTTCGTAGTTTTGAGCTCATGCTGAAAATATATATTGTGAAAGTACCCGTACATGACAGAAGAAGTCTGAGTGAAAATTAGCATTTTCATTCAGATAGTTGATTTGTCAAGTTTTTATTATTCATGATTTTACATCTGATTGCATGAACACCCTATTTACACCTTATTTCCGAAACAATTTCAGATCACAAAACACATATAGCCTGAATTCCCCTGAATACCAATATTGTAGTTACAGAATCGAATCAGGAATCACAGAACTCGTCCGCCACGTTGAATTCTTCAAATTTGTCAAGAAAATCATGGTCTTCGAAAACCCCTGAAGTTTTGAACAGAATCGGAAACAAATCAAAAATTAATACTCCATCTTGAAGCATCCATTCTGGATTCTCAATTAAAAAAAAACATGATTTTTATCCCAAAAACTCCCAAATACCAATGTTGAGTCGAATCGGACCATAGTCACAAATCTTTTTCGCCATCTTGGATCCGTCATCTTGAATTCATTAGATTTAACAAAATATTAAAAATCACTGAGCCCGAAAACCCCAACATTCAAATTTTTAATGAAATCAGACCTCAATCACATATATCATCCGATATCTTGAATTTTTTATATGAAGGAAGTAATGCATACTCAAAGTGGAGTTCCAGTATGAAGTTGAGTAAAACTCAAAGTATCCTCAAAATATATTTCACCCCAGAAGTAGGGAGGGGATGTTGTCAACGCCGCTTTGGAAATTACAATATGATTAAAAGAAAAACCTTCAAAAAATAATACACGATAAAGACTTCATACGCTAGCTCTGTATATTTATACTGGATGCATGTCATTAGCTCTTATCCAATATTCTAGACGAGACCATTGGTATATCATTTTGCGGTACATTTTTCTTCCCAAAATTCTCATTCAAAACATCTTTTTTAATAGTTTACGCCCATCAATCAATTATACCTACTATTTTTAACGCTTCATCTTCTACAGATTTTCAGTTTTTTTTTGCTTTCAATTTTCAATTCATTCTGTGACTGGAGCACAATATTTAATCTGAAATGCTCGTGCAAATTTTCAGATTACCACGAAAGCGAATAGGAAAAACAATCACCGAATTATTCAATTCGGTCCTGTACCACCGAGAGTTGACAAGCTGGAAATGGGCGGAGTTTGAATTTATTCAATCGCTCGAACACGCACTGCCATCTAGCGATATAAGTTTCTTATTTGGAGGGCTAAAGACCCTTAAGACGATGGAAGTCCGAAATCTAAGTAATCAAGTTACTAACTACATCGTCTACAACCTTCAAACATATTCACTTTGAATGAACATAATTATTATTGTACCAATATCTCTGAATGTTTTACGATCAATGCTGGTTTGGAAATTTTTCACCATTATAGAATTTTCAAGTGATATTAAATTATTATCGTGAAATTGTTTTATATTTCGCTTATACAGTCACCGCCAAAAAGTATGTACCATATGGGAAAAAAAAGTTTATTATTAGAGTAGTAAAAAAAAGATTCTTGGGAAAAGTTTGTGCATGTCCGATAACCTAAAAATCGATTTTGACACATGTCACGTGATCGCTGGTATGGCGGCAAATTTAAAAAAATTACTATAAAAAGGCAAAAAGTGGGGTAAAATGGCAAGATATCAAAAAAAGTTATTTGAAAAAGTTGCTTAAATTGTATACACATATACAAAGTTGGAAAAGATAATGAGAGAAAATTGAAAATAGCAATTTTTTTTATATTTTCTTAGCTGTATACTGAAAACATACTGACAAATTTGTATTTCAATGATAATGACAAAACTTCCTCATGGTGATGACATGACACTTCAGAAACACAGTGTTTTCCAGATTATAATCTAGTTTCGGTGATAATCGTGCCAGAGCGTTTCACTTCGCATGCAATGTTGAAAACTCTAGCCTCTTTAATTTGACGCACTATTTTCAAGATTATGTGCGAAGTGAAACGTTCGTGCACGATTATCATCAAAAATTGATTATAATCGGAAAAACACGATATTTTTGAATTTCCCTATCATCGCAATAATAATGGAATTGTGGTATAACTGTTGGATAGGAACGAATGTTCTGACAAAATTCAATTTTTTTAATTTAGTGCCCTCTGGTGTAGAGAAAATGAGAAAGTTTTGTAATTATCATCGAAATACAAATATTTCAGTATGGTCAAGCTATTCATAAGAAAATAATTTGATATTTTTCTACAGCTAGAAAAATATTTTTTAAAAAATGCTATTTTCAATATTCTCACATTTTTTTCTCGAACTTTGTATATGTCTATAAAATTGAATTCTAAGCAACTTTTTTCGATATCTTGCCATTTTACCCGACTTTTTGCCTATTCATAGTATTTTTTTTCAATTTGCCGCCATACCAGCGATCACGTGACATGTGTCAAAATCGATTTTTAGGTTATCAGACATGTACAAACTTTTCCCAAGAATATTTTTTCCAATACTCTTATAATAAACTTTGTTTTCATATGGTACATACTTTTTGGCGGTCACTGAATTACAATTGAAGATTTCCCAATATTTTCATGATATTGTACACAATATTTGTGTGTTACTTCTCTATCAATAGACAAATTTTATATTATTTTTCATATGTGGCCCATTGATGGTCATGAGGGTGTCTCTATTTTTTAGAACATCCTCAATTGAAGCATGGTTATTTCCAGATTCATGAAATTGAATTTAAACTAGTTGTATTTATTTAGTAATTTGAATTCTTTCAATAACTACAATATAGAATTATTACTCATTGATCACTTTATGAAACAAAAACTGAATAAATCGGTTCAAAAAGCTTGCTTTCAAGAATAAGACTTTCATCGTATCAAGATCAATGAATGTGATCTCCGATCGCGTTTCCACTCAGACAACCTCTTGACTGGAAGTGTTTCCGAAAATAAATAATTAGAAACCTGTTGTATTCCCTTTTGGACCCTTTAACCATGAAAATGATTTGTAGGGTAAAGGCGTTGCGTGCGTGTAATTTGATGAATTGTTATGTTCCCCTTGTGCGAGGGAAATTCGAGAAGTGAGTTGAGGCAACGATGTGGCGTTGAAACGTGCCTTCGATTTCCTTTTCATTGCGTTTGGATGGAATTCCATTGTTCCAATATACGGGAAACCATACAGCACTGTATCGAAACGGTTGATGTTGGAAAATATTAAAATTTTCAAGAAAGGTAATTCAACACATTGAGTGGCACTGAAAAACATCTACTACTAAGAAAAGTATATTTTTGTGATTACCAAAAAATGTTTTGGTTTAACTTACTTGACTTCAGTTATTTTAGTGTTATATCACTGATTTTGAGAGTATGTTCTACGTTAAGAATAGACGTGTCCACCTGAGCTCTCCGATTTAATACAAAAACTAGAGATAAAAAAGTAGCAAATCAAATTTCATAGTGTTAGTTAGGGAGTTGGTATCAAGGCACGATTGCACATTCACTTCAATAAAACTACGCTGAGTAAACAACTAATTGTGTGGTTTATTTTTGATTATCATTCCCACGTATTTCATATTTCAGGAATTGTTGTAATATGAGACGTCGGAGCTGAAAGTAGAAAATCTACTTGGATACCAAAGCCTTGGTCAAGATAACTGACCCCTGGATACCGACCTACCTCCATCTGTTGCTACCCAGTTATATGTGGAGCACACCACTGAAAAACTGGCGCCCAAGACACCAGAAAGGATATACAAGTCTGTCGTAGTCTCTGGGCCAATCGCAAGCGCTTGACCGTGCAAACCAGAAGTTCCTGGATTGTGTGCTTTGGTAGAGATCCAATTCGCAACCCGATAGAAAAAGCCTTTAGAAGCCATTACACGTCGTGTGGTTTGTCGAGTCTGGCTTGTGAACTGACACTCCACGCGCCGTCAGAATGGTGCTGCTTGCCAAGTTTCGGGCGGAGTGTCATGTCCCGTCGATTGTCGGTAAATTTACACAGTTCAATGGAAACACGCTGTGTGTAATGGCGAGACTGGGGTGAACTACTCCCGACTTGTTTTGTCACCACACTTGTACTCCCTAAATACGTATGACTTTCCTCAGTGCGAGAGAAAGGACATGGGCACTGCGGTATACGCAGATGATACCGCAATTTTTGCCCATTCCTTCTCGAGCGTTGCTTCCCAATACAGGATCCAAGTTCACTTGGATAGGAAGGTTATACCCTATTTGGCGGAGAACAAGATTGTGGTGAACCCGGCGAAGTCGGAGACCATCAACTTCACTAAAAAGTATACATACTCAAAGCTTTATATATAGGAAGTTGATGATCAACGGCGAAGCTGTTGAAAACGTGAACACTGCGAGATACCTGGGAGTACAGCTGGACAGGCGTCTGAACTTCGGAAGGCACATAACCTTGGCTATTCAGAGGGCTGGAGCGGCGCTGAAGTGCACCTACCCTCTGATAGCTACAGGCTCAAGGATGAGCCAAGAAAACAAACTGCTTGTTTACAAGCAAATTATTAGGCCCGCGATGACATACGCCAGTAGGGGGTTTATGCCAATCCTGGACCTCCCCCCACCACTGACCTTGAGAGTGACCTTGGAGAATAGCCTTCAGAGGTTCACTTGCCCAGTGAATGACCTTGAAAGTTGGTGATCTTGAGAGTTGGCGACCTTGACGATTTGTGACCTTGAGGGTTGGTGACCTTGAGGGATGGTGACCTTGGTGGTTAATGACCTTGGTGGTTAGTGACCTTGAGGGTTGGTGACCTTGAGAGTTTCGATGACCCTGGGGAATGGTAACCTTGACATGTAACTAAAGGAAGCCATGAATACAAATGTCCTTGAGGGCAAGTGAACTTATCCCCTCTCTTCCACCTCAACCACTAATATAAAAAGAAACACGAGTTTCAGACCTCATGTTCCTTCTGAATAGCCGATAATCGAGCAAAATGTATACTTGCAATTGTGGAAAAAGTTTTACTCGCAGTGATAATCTACATCGCCATCAAGTGCAATCCTGTACAGCGGTGACAGGTGAGCCACCTAGTAAACGGTCTAAATTGAGCCCCATATCGCAAAACGATATGCAGTTCTGTGATTGTTGTAATAAACCAGTTCCAATGGGTCAGATGGTTTCACATCGAAGAACACTCGAACACAGATCCAATTCTTGCATTCAATTGGGTGAAGACGTGCAAATTATCAAAAGTGCTTTCAAATGTAGAATAGTTAGCTATAGGATTGGGAGCGGTAGTAACTATATGGATTACAAAATATTTTTTGATGCATACAAACAGAAAATGATTTCATTATTGCAAGGTGTGTTGAAGATACATAGTGCGGTGAAAGTAAATATGGAACTATTCAGCTCACATATTCTGCAGACCCAGGAATTATCCGAGGTAAAGTGTTTCAATTCTCCGAACCAGATAGTTGACCAGTCCATGGATCTTAATGCTGTTTTGGATGAATTCATCGACACAATAACGGCACAAAGTACAGAATTCGAAGATCGTGACTCAGGTATATAAATTGCCCAAAAATCAATATTCATACCTTGAATGTAAAATCATTTCTATTGCAGGATGGAGCCTGAAGAAAATCATGTTCACAGAAATGAATGTGAACAAGTATAGCCCTCTTGGTGCGTGTTCCTATATAAAGCTGCCAGATTATATCGAGTCGAAAAAAGGTGTGGTGAATGTGCGAAATGAGGATAACTATTGTTTTGCATGGGCTGTGGTATCAGCACTTTACCCGGCGGATCGTAGGGTTTCCGAAGTGTCTTCTTATCCACCCTTTCAATCAGTGCTGAATGTATCAGGTATGGATTTTCCGATGAAATTAAGTGGAATTTCAAAATTCGAAGTTGCCAATGATTGCTCTATAAATGTATATGGGTTGGAAAAAAAATTTGAGGAATCTAAAATGAAATATGAAGTTGTAGGTCCACTACATTATTCACGACAACGACTCACCAGGCATGTTAATCTTTTACTTATCAGTGATGAAACGGGAAAAAATCATTATTGTTGGATTAAGGATTTGTCAAAATTAGTTTCTAGCCAAATTTCTGCCAATGGTCATAAAAAATATTTTTGTGATGATTGTTTATTATATTTTGCTAACAGAAAATCATTGACCCAGCATCAATTAAATGACTGCAATCATGTGTGTACAACCACACCTTCTGAAAAATTGAAAATCGACAAGTTCGGTAAATACATTCCTGAAAATATATTGAAATTTGTGAATATCGAAAAGCAGATGAAAGTTCCGTTTGTCGTTTATGCAGATTTTGAGTCAATTCTGAAACCAATTGATTCTTGTCAACCGAATCCAGATTGCTCTTACACCAACCGAACTCACATTCATGAACCATACTCGTTTGCATACTACATAAAATGTTCTTTCAATGAAAAATTCGACAAATTTGTTTCGTATCGAGGGGTCGATACTGCAAAAGTATTCGTCTCAAATATTCAAAACGATTTAAAGAATATATATCATAAACATCTAAAAAATGTTGTTCCAATGGGTCAATTATCTGAGACAGAAGAAAAAGAATTTTCTGATGCAAAGACTTGTGGCATATGTGATAATATATTCGAAGATGGTGATGTCAAAGTGAGAGATCATTGTCACCTGACCGGAAAAAAGAGATTTGGTGCAGCTCATTCTAAATGTAATTTGAATTTCAAACTTCCAAATTTTATACCAATTATTTGTCATAATATGAGCGGATATGATTGCCACTTATTCATCAAGGAATTATTCGACAAGGGCGATCGAGTTGATGTCATTCCACAAACCAAAGAAAAATACATTTCATTCACCAAACATCTTTTCACACACAGCTATTTGGGTAAAGATGGAAAATTGAAGAATAATTTCATGAAATTAAGGTTCATTGATAGCTATAAATTTCTTTCGGAGTCACTTCAGAATCTCGGTGCAAATTTAGTAGAAGATCAATTCATAGACACTAAAAAGTTTTTTCCGGATGTCGAAAAGTTTCAGTTGATGAAACAGAAAGGTGTATTTCCATACAGTTTCGTAGATTGTATGGAAAAATTAGATATCACACATCTACCATCGAAAGAAGAATTTTATGATAACTTAAATGACGAACAAATTTCAGATGAATGCTATGATAGGGCACAACGGGTATGGAATTTATTTGAATGTCGAAGTTTGGGAGAATATTCAGATCTGTACTTGAAATCGGATGTTTTACTGTTAACTGATACATTCGAGAATTTTCGGAGGATTTGTTTGAACACTTATAAATTGGATCCTGCCCAATATTATACCACCCCAGGTTTATCTTGGGACGCTATGTTGAGATACACAAAAGTTGAATTGGAGCTTTTGACTGATATTGACATGATACATTTTTTCAAGAAAGGTATACGTGGTGGAATAAGTCAATGTAGTGACCGAATGCATGTCGCAAACAATGAATATCTACCTAACTACGATGCCAAAAAAGACGTATCTTACATATCGTATTTGGATGCAACAAATTTGTATGGTCATAGCATGTCTCAACCTTTGCCCATTGGTGGATTCACCTGGTTGACACCCAGTGTAATACAGGATTTGGATGTGATGAGTATTTCTGCTGATTCTCCTTTTGGTTATGTTTTTGAAGTGGACATTCATTATCCAGAAGAATTACATGATTCTCATTCGGATTTACCTTTCCTAGTCGAAAGTATAATTCCACCAGGTTCAAAATCCAATATTTGCAAGTTGATACCGAACTTATCAGATAAAAAAAACTATATCGTTCATTATAGAACTCTTCAACAAGCTATAGAAAACGGATTGATGGTTATGAAAACACATAGGGTTTTGAAATTTCGGCAATCGTCATGGCTTAAGAAATATATCGATTTGAATACAAAAATGCGTAATAAAGCTTTGAATAAATTCGAAAAACAATTTTTCAAGTTAATGACCAATGCCGTGTATGGAAAAACTCTGGAAAATGTGGAAAATAGAAGGGAAATTAAACTGGTTACTCATTGGGAGAATATAAAAAGGTCATTGGGGGCTAATTGTCTGATTTCCAACCCAAATTTCAAAACATGTTCAATATTTACAGAAAATTTTGTCGCTATTCATATGGGAAAAGTAAGAGTTTGTTACGATAAACCACTTTATTTGGGATTTAGTATATTGGATTTATCAAAAACAGTAATGTACGATTTTTACTACAAATGCATAAAAAGTAATTTTGGAAATGACGCTTCACTACTGTACACAGATACAGATTCTTTTATATTGAAAATAGCAAATAAAAACTTTTACGAATTCATGATCGAAAATATAGAAAGATTCGATACCTCCAATTATAACATCGGAAACGATTTTGGCATTCCTGTTACAAAACCCATTCTGGGGAATATGAAAGATGAATTTCCCAATGACCCCATTATCAGTTTTTATGGTACTGGGGCCAAAGCTTACTTTGTTCAGTCCGTTAAAAATGAATTGAAGAAAGCCAAAGGCGTCAAAAAGTCAGTCATTATCAAACAATTGCACGAAAGTGACTATAAAAATATTGTTGAGAAGGGTGGTTCCATACTTAGAAAAATGAATAGTTTCAAAAGTGATACCCACGACATATTTACTGAAATGAAAAATAAAGTCGCTTTGTCACACCATGACGACAAGCGGTTCATTATACCCAATACCACAAAAACATTGCCGTGGGGCCACAACGATATTGAATTTTATCAAACGGACCCCGAACAAAATCTGTTATGGTGTTCAAACATTGTGGAATCTGCGATTCATAATAATTCACAACCTGTCAACAATTTGGATTTGCTGATTTCATTACTGGAAGCAGAATAAGTCGAAGTAAGCGAACGCAAATCCTTAATTATCATTCAACAAATTTTATATTATTCATCCGATAGCGTGAAAAGGGAATATTCATCTACAATTGGCTATGAAACTGTTTTCACGAATATTTGAACCAATAATTTGATACGTTTCATATCATATATTTGAATTCCTTTTTTTTATGCCAACCTATATTTTGACATAGAAGGTACTGAAAAACGGTTCCACTTATATGTTGGAGAATAATCCAGAAATATCTCATATCGAAAGAAAAAAAAAACACAATTTTCGAAGCATGAATATTCGATATTGAAATTACATTTCCGAATTGTTTCTACTCATATATGTTAATTTCATAGTGTAGCATAAAAATATTCAAAATATATTGTATAGCATCCACATATTGAATGAATAGATATTTTCAATTTTAACGTGTATGTATAGACTGAATAGACATTATAAATAACATTCTTTCGTCTCGTTGTAGTCAACGTTTTGAAAAAACTGTACCGATGTACATTCCTTAGGTCCTTATCGACCATACTGTGTTTGAGTGGTCTAGTCTTGAAGAATTCGAGTTTATGCCGCATTCCTTATTTTGTCTAGCAGCAGGTAGCGAGGCGTGGGTACCTGTACCGCATTCCTTTGCTTTGAACGATCAGGGTGTATGAAGGTGACCCAAAAGAATTTGGCCTTGTAGTGGTCTCTTTTCAATATCTCTACCTGTGCGCAGGCTCTGTACAATTTCGGAGTAGGGGATGTGCGAGGTTACTCAAACTAGAGGGTGGCATGATGCATCATTGTACCCTGTTCTTCCCACTGGTAAAGTTGTGAGTCGTGCTTTTATTGATATTGTGAAAGAGTGGTGTGATTGGATAACCCAAAATGAAAGGTAATAAAAGTCCCAATTCTCAGGATAGTGGAAAGTCGGTTGTTAGTATGATGGCAACGTTAGCATATCTTAGTACAATTAATATTGACAAAAATAAAGACGCGGTTAACGAAAAGACTAGAGACGCGGTTGATGATAAAAATAAAGATTCGGTTGCTGGTTGTTCGACTCAAAAAATAAATATATTAAGTGATGTTAGGATACAGAAACCCGAACAAACAGCAACCGACCAATCGAAATATTTGGATTTGGAACAAATTCACAGCACAGACATACCGAGTTTCCATTATTCCAGCTTATCGGTGGCAGATATGCAAGAATTCGGAGATGTAGAAATGGAAAAATATTTCGCGGACATCAAGGGCTTCACTCCACCTCTGTTACCATATGCCCCCTTATGTGAAGACATAAGCAACGATGAAGCGGGTCCTTCATCGTTGAATAAGTCTTCCAAAAGGAAAGAATTGACACCGGTAAACTCCCCCAAAAAACAAAGGATGTCTACCACAAAAAGTGACGAAGTTGAGTCTAACGAATTTCCGTTGCTGAGAGGACTACTCACAAGACCTCTGGCATCGAAACAATCCGTCGATAGTCCGATTCCAACGGTAGTTCTATCTTCCGAAGATAGTTCACCGTCACCGGTAATTTTGGGAAGAGAGGTAGTGCAATCATCGGCCCCGGCTAACTCTCCCAAAAAACAGGAATCGGCCTCAAAAAATGACGGAGCCGGTTCCAACGAATTTTCGGTGTCCAGTGTCCAGGTCCGGTGTCCAGGTTTTTCCAATACTGTGAGGGGATGAAGGTCATTTCAAATTTGAAGGTCACCCGTTGCTCGAAGGTCGTTTGAGATGCGAAGGTCGTTTGGTGTTCGAAGGTCACTATATATTCGAAGGTCACTACATATTCGAAGGTCACTCCATATTCGAAGGTCACTACATATTCGAAGGTCACTCCATATTCGAAGGTCATTCAGTGCTCGAATGTCATTTGAAAGTCACTCAACATGAAGGTCACTGGACTTCAAGGCCTTCGGAGGATACCTAGGTGGAGGGTCGCTGAATGAGATGGATCATTCAGCGACCCTCATTATATACAATCCGATATACCCTCCACCTAGGTATCCTCCGAAGGCCTTGAAGTCCAGTGACCTTCATGTTGAGTGACTTTCAAATGACATTCGAGCACTGAATGACCTTCGAATATGGAGTGACCTTCGAATATGTAGTGACCTTCGAATATGGAGTGACCTTCGAATATGTAGTGACCTTCGAATATATAGTGACCTTCGAACACCAAACGACCTTCGCATCTCAAACGACCTTCGAGCAACGGGTGACCTTCAAATTTGAAATGACCTTCATCCCCTCACAGTATTGGAAAAACCATATAAGGAGAGGACGAATACCACCTCTGCATCAGTTTCATTGAAATATCATAGTAGTTCGTATTGAAATGGCAGCTCAACAAAATGAGAGAATGAGTGTGTTACGAGACCTAGTGGCTATCGATATAAATCATGTCGAAGAAGATGCAGAAGTGGACGATGACATAGCCGAAGAAGTTGCAGCAGTGGACGATATAGCTGAAGAAGTTGCAGCAGTGGAAGTTGTTGAAGAAGCAGATGTTGCGGCAGAAGGAGCTATTGCAGTTGCCGCTAACGATGATGATGGTTCTAGCGAGGATGAAGGGATGTACGAAGATGGTCCTGATGTAGATGGTGAATATAGGTGCGTGTTCAAAAATATAAACAGTGTGAGGGATGTCGGTAGAAATATGTATTGTTCGATAATTTCATGCTGGATGGTGGTAACAACCACCGAGGATCGTAAGGTTCTATGCCACAAGTGCTTCATGCTGTACAGTGAATTAGTCTATAGTGGACATTATAACAATGTAGATCTGCATTACAAAACGGACTTCAATAATATTCCCGATTACGACTGTGTGGCTTGTGGAATGACTGTTTGTCAAGTGCGCCTAATTGACACTTGCCTGTTTTGCAATACAAGTTTTAAAAAAATATAATTTTACAGAGCGATTGCAAATTTCCGAATACTGGAATATGGCCCTGCAGACAGTTCCAGTGATGTGCATCGGTGTGGAAGTGTTGCTCGTGTTTCTGTTCAGGAATACGAACCGCCGGATGACATCAGCGATTGTTCAACAATTGAATTGGACTGGGAAAATTTACCAGATCAAAGCCATTGGTGGTGTCCGGCGCAATTGTCTGAAGAAGATGGCGCGGAAGAGGTTATCCGAATGGAAGAGGCATGCGATTGGACTTTTAGACTTTGAGTCGTGGTGTTTATATTAGATTTGTATAACGTATAGCATAATAATAGGGAAAAAAAGACTGAAATATATATTTTAAATGAAAATATGTTTCATTCATTTGATGATCGATAGCTCTATAGTGAATAATAGCTCAAAAAAATTATTCAAGTGGTATAAATACTACTAGCGTGTACATTTCATAGAAACTGTGTTTGGAAATGTCTGATGTCACTAACTAAACATGTGAGATTTTTTTAAATACTCTGAAATTTCTTACATCTATTGCAACATATTTTCAGACACACATATAAAACATATTCGCTTTCCTGGGTGTATTTCAGCTTCAAAATATACTTTCAAATAGTGAGATATATATTTTCTAATAAAAAAGTGTATGTAATATATTAAAATGAAAGTAGCATGCCCATCTGTGCATCAAAATGTTTAATGAAAAACTAGTGCGCATCCATTATTTCTAGCTACAGTTGGTATTTAACCAAAACTCGTTGTGATGTATATGAATTGTATCAAAATATAACCAAAACCTTCAACTGCGCATACATTTTTACCCCACATTTTGAAATAGCTCCATTTTGGTTTAATGCGCAAACGGGAGCTTACAGAAATGCGTAGTAATGAAAATTCATTTTTCGAACACTCCCCTGTTGTTAAAAATGCTCTCATATACACTTCATATCTTTCTTGAGTATTTTAGTTGGTTGGAGAGGGAATATTTCTTTGAAAATTGTGATATTTTTATCAGCAGCCATGTAATATAATACATAACGGAAGTAGTGAATCCAACTGCGCACCTATATATTCAATAAAAAACCTATGCGCATCCAGTTTTCTAGTCTGGAGAACATTTTCAGTGCATATATGACAGAGAATCATAGACATGTATGGTAGCATGGTTAATGCCACCCACTGCGCATAACTTTTCTCTGTCACTTTCCTAAAAGTTCCGTTTTGGTCGCATACCTAAACCAGTTACCTGACTTGTGCGCAGTTGATTTCCCCTCCCCCCCCCCACACCCCCCCCCTAATTGCGACTTAATTGCTTTGGCCTTCAGCGTTGGCAAACTTTGCCTAAGCTGATTACTGTCACCCATAATTCGTTGCTGGCGTCCGTCGAGCTCTTCCAATTGTCGTTTCAACTCCTCCTTTCGATTTTTTATTTCTTCGAGCTCCGTATCGTACGCCAGCAACGATTTCTGAGCGTCAGAGACCTTTGCAGCAGCTTCTCGATGTTCTAGATATGCTCGGGCTTTTTTGTTAACAAAATCCGAAAAAACATCTACAATTTTCTTATGTTGTTCTTCCGCATTTTGTGACCAAACACTGCCATCACTTCTACCACTTCCCAAAATTGGTGATACCGATGAACTTCTACCAGAAAACACTTCAGAATGATCTACCGATCGATTCGGAGAAGTGAAACCAACGGATTGCTTTGCTGAGATGGGACTTGCAGGTGACCCACTGGACACCGAAAATTCGTTGGAACCGGCTCCGTCATTTTTTGAGGCCGATTCCTGTTTTTTGGGAGAGTTAGCCGGGGCCGATGATTGCACTACCTCTCTTCCCAAAATTACCGGTGACGGTGAACTATCTTCGGAAGATAGAACTACCGTTGGAATCGGACTATCGACGGATTGTTTCGATGCCAGAGGTCTTGTGAGTAGTCCTCTCAGCAACGGAAATTCGTTAGACTCAACTTCGTCACTTTTTGTGGTAGACATCCTTTGTTTTTTGGGGGAGTTTACCGGTGTCAATTCTTTCCTTTTGGAAGACTTATTCAACGATGAAGGACCCGCTTCATCGTTGCTTATGTCTTCACATAAGGGGGCATATGGTAACAGAGGTGGAGTGAAGCCCTTGATGTCCGCGAAATATTTTTCCATTTTTACATCTCCGAATTCTTGCATATCTGCCACCGATAAGCTGGAATAATGGAAACTCGGTATGTCTGTGCTGTGAATTTGTTCCAAATCCAAATATTTCGATTGGTCGGTTGCTGTTTGTTCGGGTTTCTGTATCCTAACATCACTTAATATATTTATTTTTTGAGTCGAACAACCAGCAACCGAATCTTTATTTTTATCATCAACCGCGTCTCTAGTCTTTTCGTTAACCGCGTCTTTATTTTTGTCAATATTAATTGTACTAAGATATGCTAACGTTGCCATCATACTAACAACCGACTTTCCACTATCCTGAGAATTGGGACTTTTATTACCTTTCATTTTGGGTTATCCAATCACACCACTCTTTCACAATATCAATAAAAGCACGACTCACAACTTTACCAGTGGGAAGAACAGGGTACAATGATGCATCATGCCACCCTCTAGTTTGAGTAACCTCGCACATCCCCTACTCCGAAATTGTACAGAGCCTGCGCACAGGTAGAGATATTGAAAAGAGACCACTACAAGGCCAAATTCTTTTGGGTCACCTTCATACACCCTGATCGTTCAAAGCAAAGGAATGCGGTACAGGTACCCACGCCTCGCTACCTGCTGCTAGACAAAATAAGGAATGCGGCATAAACTCGAATTCTTCAAGACTAGACCACTCAAACACAGTATGGTCGATAAGGACCTAAGGAATGTACATCGGTACAGTTTTTTCAAAACGTTGACTACAACGAGACGAAAGAATGTTATTTATAATGTCTATTCAGTCTATACATACACGTTAAAATTGAAAATATCTATTCATTCAATATGTGGATGCTATACAATATATTTTGAATATTTTTATGCTACACTATGAAATTAACATATATGAGTAGAAACAATTCGGAAATGTAATTTCAATATCGAATATTCATGCTTCGAAAATTGTGTTTTTTTTTTCTTTCGATATGAGATATTTCTGGATTATTCTCCAACATATAAGTGGAACCGTTTTTCAGTACCTTCTATGTCAAAATATAGGTTGGCATAAAAAAAAGGAATTCAAATATATGATATGAAACGTATCAAATTATTGGTTCAAATATTCGTGAAAACAGTTTCATAGCCAATTGTAGATGAATATTCCCTTTTCACGCTATCGGATGAATAATATAAAATTTGTTGAATGATAATTAAGGATTTGCGTTCGCTTACTTCGACTTATTCTGCTTCCAGTAATGAAATCAGCAAATCCAAATTGTTGACAGGTTGTGAATTATTATGAATCGCAGATTCCACAATGTTTGAACACCATAACAGATTTTGTTCGGGGTCCGTTTGATAAAATTCAATATCGTTGTGGCCCCACGGCAATGTTTTTGTGGTATTGGGTATAATGAACCGCTTGTCGTCATGGTGTGACAAAGCGACTTTATTTTTCATTTCAGTAAATATGTCGTGGGTATCACTTTTGAAACTATTCATTTTTCTAAGTATGGAACCACCCTTCTCAACAATATTTTTATAGTCACTTTCGTGCAATTGTTTGATAATGACTGACTTTTTGACGCCTTTGGCTTTCTTCAATTCATTTTTAACGGACTGAACAAAGTAAGCTTTGGCCCCAGTACCATAAAAACTGATAATGGGGTCATTGGGAAATTCATCTTTCATATTCCCCAGAATGGGTTTTGTAACAGGAATGCCAAAATCGTTTCCGATGTTATAATTGGAGGTATCGAATCTTTCTATATTTTCGATCATGAATTCGTAAAAGTTTTTATTTGCTATTTTCAATATAAAAGAATCTGTATCTGTGTACAGTAGTGAAGCGTCATTTCCAAAATTACTTTTTATGCATTTGTAGTAAAAATCGTACATTACTGTTTTTGATAAATCCAATATACTAAATCCCAAATAAAGTGGTTTATCGTAACAAACTCTTACTTTTCCCATATGAATAGCGACAAAATTTTCTGTAAATATTGAACATGTTTTGAAATTTGGGTTGGAAATCAGACAATTAGCCCCCAATGACCTTTTTATATTCTCCCAATGAGTAACCAGTTTAATTTCCCTTCTATTTTCCACATTTTCCAGAGTTTTTCCATACACGGCATTGGTCATTAACTTGAAAAATTGTTTTTCGAATTTATTCAAAGCTTTATTACGCATTTTTGTATTCAAATCGATATATTTCTTAAGCCATGACGATTGCCGAAATTTCAAAACCCTATGTGTTTTCATAACCATCAATCCGTTTTCTATAGCTTGTTGAAGAGTTCTATAATGAACGATATAGTTTTTTTTATCTGATAAGTTCGGTATCAACTTGCAAATATTGGATTTTGAACCTGGTGGAATTATACTTTCGACTAGGAAAGGTAAATCCGAATGAGAATCATGTAATTCTTCTGGATAATGAATGTCCACTTCAAAAACATAACCAAAAGGAGAATCAGCAGAAATACTCATCACATCCAAATCCTGTATTTCACTGGGTGTCAACCAGGTGAATCCACCAATGGGCAAAGGTTGAGACATGCTATGACCATACAAATTTGTTGCATCCAAATACGATATGTAAGATACGTCTTTTTTGGCATCGTAGTTAGGTAGATATTCATTGTTTGCGACATGCATTCGGTCACTACATTGACTTATTCCACCACGTATACCTTTCTTGAAAAAATGTATCATGTCAATATCAGTCAAAAGCTCCAATTCAACTTTTGTGTATCTCAACATAGCGTCCCAAGATAAACCTGGGGTGGTATAATATTGGGCAGGATCCAATTTATAAGTGTTCAAACAAATCCTCCGAAAATTCTCGAATGTATCAGTTAACAGTAAAACATCCGATTTCAAGTACAGATCTGAATATTCTCCCAAACTTCGACATTCAAATAAATTCCATACCCGTTGTGCCCTATCATAGCATTCATCTGAAATTTGTTCGTCATTTAAGTTATCATAAAATTCTTCTTTCGATGGTAGATGTGTGATATCTAATTTTTCCATACAATCTACGAAACTGTATGGAAATACACCTTTCTGTTTCATCAACTGAAACTTTTCGACATCCGGAAAAAACTTTTTAGTGTCTATGAATTGATCTTCTACTAAATTTGCACCGAGATTCTGAAGTGACTCCGAAAGAAATTTATAGCTATCAATGAACCTTAATTTCATGAAATTATTCTTCAATTTTCCATCTTTACCCAAATAGCTGTGTGTGAAAAGATGTTTGGTGAATGAAATGTATTTTTCTTTGGTTTGTGGAATGACATCAACTCGATCGCCCTTGTCGAATAATTCCTTGATGAATAAGTGGCAATCATATCCGCTCATATTATGACAAATAATTGGTATAAAATTTGGAAGTTTGAAATTCAAATTACATTTAGAATGAGCTGCACCAAATCTCTTTTTTCCGGTCAGGTGACAATGATCTCTCACTTTGACATCACCATCTTCGAATATATTATCACATATGCCACAAGTCTTTGCATCAGAAAATTCTTTTTCTTCTGTCTCAGATAATTGACCCATTGGAACAACATTTTTTAGATGTTTATGATATATATTCTTTAAATCGTTTTGAATATTTGAGACGAATACTTTTGCAGTATCGACCCCTCGATACGAAACAAATTTGTCGAATTTTTCATTGAAAGAACATTTTATGTAGTATGCAAACGAGTATGGTTCATGAATGTGAGTTCGGTTGGTGTAAGAGCAATCTGGATTCGGTTGACAAGAATCAATTGGTTTCAGAATTGACTCAAAATCTGCATAAACGACAAACGGAACTTTCATCTGCTTTTCGATATTCACAAATTTCAATATATTTTCAGGAATGTATTTACCGAACTTGTCGATTTTCAATTTTTCAGAAGGTGTGGTTGTACACACATGATTGCAGTCATTTAATTGATGCTGGGTCAATGATTTTCTGTTAGCAAAATATAATAAACAATCATCACAAAAATATTTTTTATGACCATTGGCAGAAATTTGGCTAGAAACTAATTTTGACAAATCCTTAATCCAACAATAATGATTTTTTCCCGTTTCATCACTGATAAGTAAAAGATTAACATGCCTGGTGAGTCGTTGTCGTGAATAATGTAGTGGACCTACAACTTCATATTTCATTTTAGATTCCTCAAATTTTTTTTCCAACCCATATACATTTATAGAGCAATCATTGGCAACTTCGAATTTTGAAATTCCACTTAATTTCATCGGAAAATCCATACCTGATACATTCAGCACTGATTGAAAGGGTGGATAAGAAGACACTTCGGAAACCCTACGATCCGCCGGGTAAAGTGCTGATACCACAGCCCATGCAAAACAATAGTTATCCTCATTTCGCACATTCACCACACCTTTTTTCGACTCGATATAATCTGGCAGCTTTATATAGGAACACGCACCAAGAGGGCTATACTTGTTCACATTCATTTCTGTGAACATGATTTTCTTCAGGCTCCATCCTGCAATAGAAATGATTTTACATTCAAGGTATGAATATTGATTTTTGGGCAATTTATATACCTGAGTCACGATCTTCGAATTCTGTACTTTGTGCCGTTATTGTGTCGATGAATTCATCCAAAACAGCATTAAGATCCATGGACTGGTCAACTATCTGGTTCGGAGAATTGAAACACTTTACCTCGGATAATTCCTGGGTCTGCAGAATATGTGAGCTGAATAGTTCCATATTTACTTTCACCGCACTATGTATCTTCAACACACCTTGCAATAATGAAATCATTTTCTGTTTGTATGCATCAAAAAATATTTTGTAATCCATATAGTTACTACCGCTCCCAATCCTATAGCTAACTATTCTACATTTGAAAGCACTTTTGATAATTTGCACGTCTTCACCCAATTGAATGCAAGAATTGGATCTGTGTTCGAGTGTTCTTCGATGTGAAACCATCTGACCCATTGGAACTGGTTTATTACAACAATCACAGAACTGCATATCGTTTTGCGATATGGGGCTCAATTTAGACCGTTTACTAGGTGGCTCACCTGTCACCGCTGTACAGGATTGCACTTGATGGCGATGTAGATTATCACTGCGAGTAAAACTTTTTCCACAATTGCAAGTATACATTTTGCTCGATTATCGGCTATTCAGAAGGAACATGAGGTCTGAAACTCGTGTTTCTTTTTATATTAGTGGTTGAGGTGGAAGAGAGGGGATAAGTTCACTTGCCCTCAAGGACATTTGTATTCATGGCTTCCTTTAGTTACATGTCAAGGTTACCATTCCCCAGGGTCATCGAAACTCTCAAGGTCACCAACCCTCAAGGTCACTAACCACCAAGGTCATTAACCACCAAGGTCACCATCCCTCAAGGTCACCAACCCTCAAGGTCACCAACCCTCAAGGTCACAAATCGTCAAGGTCGCCAACTCTCAAGATCACCAACTTTCAAGGTCATTCACTGGGCAAGTGAACCTCTGAAGGCTATTCTCCAAGGTCACTCTCAAGGTCAGTGGTGGGGGGAGGTCCAGGATTGGCATAAACCCCCTACTTACGCCTGTCCGGTGTTTTGCAGTCTGAAAACCACCCCACTTATGCGGTTGGATAGGATGCAGAACAAGGTGCTCCGTATTATTACTAATAGTAGGAGATACCTTCGTTTGGAAACTTTAAGGGAGCTTGCTGGCGTCGACTCAGTTCCGACATACATAAAGAACTTGTCTTACAAGTTCTATAAGTACTTTATCCATAACAGTCCTCTCACCAAGGACATTACCAAGCTTAGGGTATATGATAATGAGCCCCGCAAGCACGGCGGGCTCATATATCAGGCGCTGGATATCTTCCAGGAACGACGTGATGAACCGGTTCCGTAGGGAACCAAGACGAAAGGTATAACCTGAAACGCGAAGTACCTTGACCCGGTTTTTTGCCTCAGCCTTTTCCGGGGTTTGTCATCAAAACAACCAGCCACATAAACTCATTGCAAGGAATTTTTTACATCGAATTTTATACACCACACGCATAAGCAATGCAGGAGGCGTGTTTCTTATCAGTCACCAACGCAATTTTATAAAATGTCCGGTCATTCCGTTAACATCAGCGGGGCCGGGCATCAGCGCCCCCCTCTTGGGGGTTTCTGTGCCCGACTTGGCAGGGCGCCCTTCTAGCTCCCCTGAAAAGGAGCGGAAGGGTTGCTACTTCTGCACCTATTTTTTCCATCCTCCCCTGACCCCTCTGGGTTAAGAAGCGTGTAAAATGAAATGTGGCATGTTATAAATTGTGAAATGTAAATTGTCAACTTTGTAATAAAACCACTATTTATTTATTTATTTATTTACTCCCGACTTGTCAATTAACAGGCTGTGAGATCGCTGACACGATCGGCGTGGCACTTCTCAGTCCACATGCCAGGCTCGACAAACCACACGCCGTGTAATGGCTTCTTTACACTTTCATACGTCTTTTCGACTAAATTATATTCGACGAATAAAAAAAATATTAACTTCTTTCGCGCAATTGCCATAATCGGTATTATCTTTTGCTATTTTTGATACGTTCGTAAAATGAATTCCTTATCGGAATATCGAGTGAATAACACATGAAGTTTCCACACTATTTTACCAGTGAAAGTAAATTAGTTTAATAGACAGGATGGCATTTTTTACTAGTGGTGTTGAGAGTGTTATTTCTAAAATAAGCAAGTTTTCGCGAAGTGGACAGTATCCGCTCTGCGGAAAAATGAGCTGGTAACCTATTCTGCGATTTAAGCTAGGCCTTTGATTGTGTAAATCATCAATTTTTGGTTAAAAAATTAAAAAGTTACGGTATTGCTGACGCGGCCGTCAGTTGGATTGAAATATTTCTTCACAACAGGAAACAGTATGTGTGTATTAGGAACAGATGAAAATAATATTCAGAAATATGTCAACTCTTTGTTACTCGATATTTCGGTTGGGGTACCCCAAGGATCTATTCTGGGCCCAATATTATTTCTAATTTACATTAATGACTTAGAAGAGTCCATCGATGATGTTCACTTCACTTTTTATGCCGATGACACATCTGTTATTATCTCTGATAGATCAGACACCTCTCTTGAAAACAAAGCTAATAGAGCTCTCGGTGAAATATCCTCATAGTTTTCCAGCAATCATCTTCCCTTAAATGATACCAAAACACATTATATGAGATTTAGAACCAATCAAAAAACCTGTGATAATTTACGAATTGCTACAGACGTATCTCAGCTGACTGATACATCCTGTATTAAATTTCTTGGTCTTCACATAGATAGCTGTTTGAATTGGAAAACACATTGTGAGTCCTTAGTGTCAAAACTTCACTCACTGAATTTTATGATGAAGAATCTGAGGACAGTTCTGAACACAAAACAGATGCTCAAAGTTTACTATGGTCAAGTTGAATCACGATTGAGGTATGGAATTAGTCTCTGGGGTTGGTCCACTAACTCAGTCATCATGTTTTTGGCTCAAATGAAACTCATTAGAACAATAGCTAATGTTTCTAGAACTTTCAGCTGCCACACTATTTTCAAGGACCTAGATATTCTAACCCTAACAGGTCTATACATATTTGAAACATGTACTTATATTTTTATAAATCGTGATTATTTCATGAGGAACTCTGGAATTCACGATTTGAACACAAGAATCAAAAATAACTTTCATGTTCCCCTAACAAAATCTTCCATCTCGTATAAGTCCCCGAATAATGTTGGCATTCTCATGTTCAATAAACTACCTCCCGACTTGAAATCTTGTACTTCGCTCATACAATTCAAAAAAAGTTTGAAGGAATTTCTCGTCCGTCAAAGTCATTATTCAATGAACGAGTTTTTCTGACTTCCTGTTCATTTTGTTTTCATTGTGACATTAGGATAAGTTTTAGGTTACGGTCTCATATGACGACTCCTATACAGTTGTAATTGTCTTTGTGGAGAATAAAGTGAAATGAAATGAAATGACATGAACCTTGTTTTGTCTCAGAATGGACTAATATCTCGTAGAACAAATACGTGCTGATTTCATCTGATGAATGGTTCATAGTTAGCAGTTGAGAATGGATAATGAATATATTTCTGAATAGAAAAAAATATATATTCACAAAACTAACAGTAAATTTTGTTTCAGAACACTTTAAAATCACCAGATCTCAATGCTTGAATCACTAAAATTTCCATACTGTCGCCGGTAGCTTGCAGCAAACATTTAAGAATAGGTTGTACAGTTTGGCAAACATAGCTGCAATTGTGAATTTCCCACTTCATGCGTGAACAATCACATGATGTGCATATTTCCACAATTGTAGCTATGTTTGCTAAACTGTGAAACGTGTTGCATTTTACAGTACAGTAAATGATTTCGATTAGGGCAACAAGATATGGGGGCTTCACGGTGTTCTAAACTAAATCTGATGTTGGCCCGGTGAATTCTTAGAAGTTTTCCTCAATTTGTCAAAAAACTATCGATATTTGGTTATTATTAATTATTGGCAATAATTAAAAATTTATGTGTACTTTCTGACTAGAATTTTTCATACCAACCGAACACTATGGATGAATATAATTTAAAAATTTTGCTAGCTACAGATACTAGCCCATGCATATACGTTTATGATTCAAATATGAAGTCTGGGAACTTTGAGGTGTTCTAACTGAGACTCCGCTGTAACTCTTGTGCAGAAAAAATATTTGATATGTTTGGCTTGAATTGGTATACATGAATTGGAACAAAGTCTGAATTGGTATGCTTCGTTTTTTTTAGCATTTACTGAATATTTGTCGGTATCTACCATTTGATTGTTGTGGTTGTTGTTATTTCCATCAACCGGAAGCCCCCTTTCAAGCAACAATCAGAAGTCTTCGGGAGACTTGTGCGAGCTAGAGAAGATGCAGCCCTTACCTTTTAACGTGTGATAAAATGCACGGTGTTGGTGGGCGTGGCAATTTTTTGAACCCGCGTACCTTATCATAGAAAGCGAGAACACAGCCTCTGCGCTACCAAGACCTATTAGAGCAAAACATTTAGGAATCAACCGAACATCATGGATGAATGAAAATCAATGATAATGCTGGTTTCAGATTTAACGCTTTTTATGAATCAAGCATACTGGGATCTAGAGTTAGGAACCACAACACAGTGTTTGTTTTGGGATGAAATAATCCCTGGTATGTTTTTTCCAATATCTCACCTACCGATTGGTCGTAGACAGCCGTAAACAAATGAATATAAGGATATTCATCAATCTTTAGGTAGACATTTCTGATTATTATAAGATAGATTTTTTTTTTAATTTCATTCCCAAGATAATACGAGCGTGTTGCTGCTCAGAATGGTACACACACAGAATGTTGAATTTTTTTTTTGTATGCTATACCTGAACAGGATTCCATGTAACTTTGGTGGACTTTATATCGGACAAACGAAAAGGAGCATTGGTACACGCTTAGTCGAGCACAAACGAAGTTGTCGATAGGGACAAACCGGGAAGTCCGCATTCGCTGACCATGCATTGTCCGATGGAGAAACCAAGATCCTATTCGAAAATACCAAGAGGCCCGCAACGTCGATTCATTATCCAACTAGAATATTTTCAGAGGCCATTGAAATACGCACAAGCACCGAGAAACCTTCAATAGAAGAAAGAGAAAACATATCTACCAAAGATCTGGCGCACAGCACTTAAAGGCGCCAAAACCAAGAAATGTCACTCGAATCGAGCGGAAACTACTCGCGAATTCACGGCAAAAGTAAGAGAGCAACCACAACTATATATCTGAACGTACTGTTCCAAATTTACTTCACATCACTTGCTGCAAATTTAAAAATTGTCCACAAATATTTATCAACAGTAAAAACCCAAGAACTATTTTTTATCAGATACATTTCTTCCTTCAACGAAATAATTTTGTCCATCACTAATTTCACGAGAAAAACTGACATAAAAGAATTGTGATACCGTAGGTCGAGCAATTTTGTCTAATGTCAGTTTTTTTGAGTAAAATTACTGATGGAAAAATTTTGAGTTGAAAGAAATTTATCCTAAAAAAGAAAAGTTCGAGTGTTCTTTGGCAAGATAAATCAACGACAATCTATAAATACATCACTCAATAATTATCACCTTTATAAAAACAGTTATTTGTTGTTATTGACAACACAATTTATTATTTTTTCTACGTTCATGCAAAAAACAAAACTTTATTGAACTATATTTGGTGGAAAAACTGTCTCTTTATTGCACTGAGTGCAATGAAGACTTTATTGCACTCATCTGCCATTCTACTATAGCGTTCTGTCATCATGACAGACATAAACTTTCAAATCGACGACAAATTTAGCCCATTTTCTGTGAGATTGTATTACGTTTTAAATAGTTGCATGTTTCATCATATACATTATATAATGGACTATGAAATCACTAGAAAATGCAATTTGTTAAAAATAAAATTATTTCCTTCGAATATCATCTGAATTACACAAAATGTTTTTGAATTACTTTTAATGTCTTCCTTACAGTTTAGTGCCACCTAAATGAAACATTTTCTGGTTTTTGCATGAGCGTAGAAAAAATATTGTATGAAACTCGTGCAAAAAGAGTTTATTGCACTCGACGTGTTGTCCAACTCGGCCTGTTTGCACTTGTTGCATAAATAACTATTTTGCGATTCGTTCAGACGAAACCTCCCCAAAACGATTTATCTTCATTGTGACTGAATAATCATTGCTGTCATGATAGATATTGAAAGGATGAAACGGCCGCCTACTAGATGAAATCTAGATTCGAGGAACAAGCATTTTGATCGAGATAAAAAAGGTGCATCCTTTTTTATCGCTGTCAAAATGACTCAGGTGTCATATTTAAATGGGTTTATTTCTACAGGAGTTGATTTATCTATCTGAATCGAACACGTGTCAGATCAACTTGTATAGCAAACTGATTCAGTTATTCAAATTTCAATAATTCATATTTTTCACCACTGAAATGTATTTGGAATAAATATTTTCCACCACTGAAATGTATTTGGAAGGAAAACTTACTGTTATAACAATCAACGTAATTTATCGAGAAATTAACCCACTTTGAACTTCGTCAAAGACTCTTTAGAGTTATCTCAGGTGCATGGAGTTGGGAAACGTTGCCTCATACATGCCTTGGACAGTTCTGTTGAATCTGCGGTTGACCACATCCTTGACAACCAAGAAAGCTCCAAGTTCTAGAGTTTCACAAAAGAAAGTTTTTGTGAAAGCTTCTGTTGAAATCGAGAATGAAAGTAACTCGCAACTTTGTTATTAGATTTGGTATCAACGAACAAACTTATTATTGAATGCATCACTTAATTTTTTTTAATCGAGAGTTAATAAGTTGTTTTTGAGTTCATTCTCGATCGGATCATCTGGAATATAGTAATTCCAGTCGGATTAAGTGGTTTACAAAAAGATACCTGGTGAGTGTTATCTGTGTCAATAAATTAATAGTAGTTAATTAGTAGGCTTTCATGGCTGGCATACACGGTAGCCTGTCGCAGTCATCTTCAGTAGCGTGAATGACGTACTCATTGTGACGTATCATTTGAAAGTTCTGGTACTTCATCTACGCGACAAGGACAAGTCAAATAGTCTCACCTCATTAGGTAGATTTGTAAAGGGTTAGACTTCATGGCAAATTACAAGGGTCTGACATTTTTCTTAACTTTGGAATGAAGTGGCAATATCACCATCATTTTTAGTGTCGTAGTTTTGAGAAGTTGCGTTCGTTGGGAATTTTTCAAAATTCAAAAAGAGAGGCAATGACAGTTTTTGCTCGCAATAAACAGAATATTTTTTATACAAACACAGACTCTATACAAAAACTGCTCGATACTTCATTCAACGTAGACAAATAATATTACGTATGAGAAAATTAAATAATACTCAATACCTATTCCAACTGTATTGTAACTTATCCAAATATCTAATAATTCGCTATATCGCTAACAAAAAAATAAGGGAAAGTAACTCATGTTTAAGGGAAAACAAGACCGCTGGCCGATATCGAATCTGGGCAATCTCTTTGAATCAGTTTAATGAATGAATAGATGGAGTATATTCTCCAGAATTCACAATTCACAAATTCATCAGTTCATTGATATCAAGAACACCTGCACTGATCACAACATTTTCCAGTGGGCAAAATGAAGGGTCAGGAGAGGAAGACAACGTTGCGCCTAATGCTTGGGTAGTGCCAGAGGTTAACGTGAGAGAGCGCTGGTTACTACCTCCACCGATGTTCGCGGAGAAATAACAGTGGCAATTGAAATAACCACGCCTCCTGCAATGCGTATATGTCGATTGTTGTTATATGCAATGCATACAGACAACTGAGAAAAGAAAGAGAGAAGAAAAAATACCATAGAAAATGAAACGGGTTCAGGAACTGGGCTATATATATACTTTTGAAATTGGTTTCCTGTGGATTTAGTTTCTTCTAGCGCTACCGGAAGAGGTTCAGAGATTGATATATAACTCCTCCGTGTTTGTGGATTTGATTAGGCCCGGTACGTCTTCTGGTTAAAAAACTTTTGGGGAATATGTGTTTGTAAAATTTGTAAGACCAGTGTTTGACGTATGTTGGGATAGAGTCAACGCTCGCAAGCGCTCGCAACGCATCTAAGCGGATATATCTATGACTATAGTGTTGACCATACGAATGACCTTGATCTGCATCCTATCGAGTCTCTGGACTCTTGTAGAGGTTTCAGAACAACAAACAGGCGTATTGAATTGCTGAAAAAACCGTTTACTCACACAAGGTGAATAACTACGACCAATCACAAAACATTACTTTTTGTATATGTAGAAAAGACCCTCCCCTGGACATGGCCAGTCAGACCCAGTATTTCACCGTACCTTCCCTTCCACAAAAGTGGTACTAATAATAATAATAATAATAATAATGTTTATTCAAGAAAGTTCAAAATTTGACAATAATAAGTACATATAATTATAACTGAATAAACAGGAAGAAATCACGAAGCTTTAGTATGAAACTATTTTGTATGTGATATGAAACTTAAAACTAAATAGTATAACACTTAATATGCAATGATAAAAAATACAATTTTGAAACAAATAAGTATATAAACTTGTTAAAAGAAATTACAACTAATGAATGTATAAATAAAATAGTAAATAAATATGTTTCTTCTTGTGATACCTATTTATACCCATATTTAGGGTGAATAACGTTTACAGTAGGTATGTTAATTATAATTAAGGTGTAGGTACGTCATATTCGGGCTTTGTCATATTCGGGTATCGTGTCATATTCCGGTTGTGTTTGTGTTTATGCATGCTATATACAAACGATTGGCGTTTTAACTTTATTCACTTTTTGAAAGTTTGGTTGACAAAATCATGAAACAGTGTCCTTTCGGAACGCAAAATCCAAGTTTTTGTAAGTTTTTTGTACATAATGGAATTATTTATTTTTTTTATAAACTCTGGTAGCATATTATGCAGGCGAGGTCCGAGGTAATTTGAACATCGTTGTCCAATTGCTTTTTCCGATCTAGGTATCTTGTTTTGTTTATTCCTTGTACTATAATTGTGATCGACAGATTCAAGTTGTATTTTATTATTTTTCATACTAACTAATAAGTTGATGCAGTAAGCCTGCCTTACGTCAAATACATTGGCTTCTTTAAATAAATTATCACTGGAATATGTAGCTTTTTTTCCAAGGATGATTTTCAGTATCCATTTCTGAATAACATTCAGCATTTCCAAGTGATAATCGTTAACACCTCCCCAGCCAATTATACCGTAAGATATATGTGACTGTACCAGAGCATAGTATAATATTTTCAAGTGATTAACATCTAAAAATTCTTTCAAGTATTTGAATTTAAATAAAAGGCCTCTTAGTTTTCCTACTATATTTTTAATTTGAAGATCCCATCTGAAATGTCTATCTATCACAATGCCTAAGTATTTGATGGAGTTTACTTCTGGAATTTCTGAGTTATTTCCGAAACGTAATGAACCCATATTGGGTAAGTGATTGGAATACGAAGTAAATGGTAAGTACTTTGTTTTATCTAGATTCAGAGTTAATTTGTTATATCTGAACCACTTACCTATTTTATTAAAATCAGTTTCAGCTTCTGTTTTTAAATTCTCCCAAGTATCAGATTCATATATTATTGCAGTATCATCTGCAAAGCTTATGATTTTTCCTTTGGTATCAAGGTGTGATATGCTGTTCATATAAATTATAAATAGAAGAGGACCCAGTACTGTTCCTTGAGGTACACCATATGTAACAGTCATAGGATCACTGAGAGTACCACCTATGTCAACTTTTTGTTCGCGATCTGATAAATAATTTTTTAAGATGTTATAAATTTTCCCTCTTATCCCATAGCATTCTAGTTTGTTCAAAAGCTTTTCATGAGATACCGTATCAAATGCTTTTGAAAGGTCGACAAAGATACACAAAGCAGGTTTTTTTTTGTCCAATGCATTATAAATATTAGTTGTAAGATAATAAATCGCATCTTCTGTTGACTTCCCTTCTCTGAATCCGAACTGAGAACTAGAAATGACGTTATGTTTGTTCAAGAAGCTCAGAAGTCTCATTTTTAGTATTTTTTCAATTATTTTCGCTAAATTCGAGATAAGTGAAATCGGTCTATAGTTGATTATGTTCAATTTATCTCCACTCTTGTAGAGTGGCTTGATAATTCCAATTTTGAAAATCCTTGGAAAACACCCTGTATCAAAGCATCTATTTATCAGATAAGCCAGAGGTTTTTTAATTTCATTAGATATAGCCTTCAGTGTTTCCGATCGAACGTTATCGGGACCTGGTGATTTTTTAAGTTTCAATTCCATGATTACTTTAAGAACTTCATTTTCATCAGTTTCGCGAAGATACATGGTGTCTTGCAAAATATTTTCAGATTCATTGAAATTATGAGGTACTGAAATTCTATCAGCTAATTTTTTTCCTATCGTACTGTAATGACGATTGAAACTATCGGCGATTTGTTTATTGTTCTGTAATATTTTTCCATTCTCTAGTTTGATTTTTACTATTTTGGTTTCGTTTCGAGTTTTATTGCAAATATTATTAACAGATTCCCAAAGCCCTTTTGAGCTATTCGCATTTTTATCTATAATTTTTTTCGAGTAGTTCTTTTTTGCTGTTTTTGTGAGTTTGTTTAACTTATTCCTATACAAATTATATTCTTGTCTCAAGACATGATTTTCAGGGTTTCTCAATAATTTTGTGTGCATATCACTTTTTTTCTTGATGGATTCATACAAAGCAGGCGTTATCCATTTTTTTCTACAATTTACAACATTTTTCCTTAGTTTAACCTCGCGTGTATTTTTTTCTATTAGAGAATTTAATTTTGTGATGAAATTTTCTGCAATTTTATCTGGATCATTTTCGTCGTAAATACCAAACCAATATTCATCATTTAGATCTGACCTCAGACGGTCGTAGTTGATAAATTTTTTGTATCTAGAAGTTGAAGGAGGTGCACGTTTACAATCGTAGTCTATGGTTAGTCCTATTGGGAAATGGTCCGTTATGTTTTTTTGAAATACAAATGATTTGACTTCAGAAATGGAGCTTTTGACAAAAAAGTGATCAATACACGTTTTGCTTTCCGGACGAGTGATAGTGTTAATATACGACACGAATCCTTGGCTGTTCAAAATATTTTTATATTCCTCTACATAGTCAGAGTCGGACAATAAATTAACATTTATATCACCAGTAATTATATGAATATCGGATTTTTTAACATTTTCCAAATATTTTAACAACTCAGAATTGAAATTTATTGGGCAGGTACTTGGTGATCTGTAGATACCGGTTAAAATAATGTTTGTTTTATTGATTCGCATTTCAAGTTGCAGAGCTTTGATTTCACCAAAGTTATGGATATTGTAGGAGTACTCAAGGTCATTTCTGACATAAATTATTACACCATCATTTTTGTTGAGTTTACCTTCATTATATAAAATATTGTAACCACTTATTTTAAGTAGTTCCGTATCATGAACTACGTAGGTTTCTGAGAGAACTATAACATCAATATTGTTTGAAAACTCTGACAGGAAAATAGATAATTCATCTAAATTTTTCTGTATACTTCTGATATTAACATGTATGACTTTAAACTTTCGAAAGGACACTGGTTCAAAATCTGCCATATTTGTAATAACCTGTGCCTTGATCAGGTCATTTTTATAGTATCTTATGAATGGATCCATACTGTATATGAAGTCAGTAAGACGTGTTCAGATAAAAAAAAATAGTAACGCGAAGAGAGAACGAATAAAGTAATGAAAGTAGACATTCAAAAAACTCACTGGAAGAAATAAATATTTATTTTGTTAGTACGGTTACTACAAACGGTAGGTAGATCCGAATTTATTCGAATTCAATGATGCTGGTGATGAAAAGTTATCTATCTATTCGAATTGGTTGATCGAAGTCTTGGCTTGTTCATGGAACCACTAGGATGTCCAGTAGCTGGTTTTATTTGTTTTTTGTTGATTGGAGTTTCAGAATTTTCTTTTAGTTTTTCGGGTGCTTTGAATTGAGTTTTCTCTAATTGTTGGCTAATCGACTTATCTGCAACGTTTATGACCTTTTTTGGACTCTCGTTGAAAAAGTCTCTATTTTGTGTATTTGGCGTCGCTGGTGCACTATTCGATTCAATGTCACCCTGATCTTCAAATGCTTCCAAGTCTTCAACGGTATATGTCTTATTTTCTACAAATAACTTATTTCCTTTGATGTAGCAATTATTTGAATATGCTTTAGCTCTTTTCAATTGTTCTCGAAGAATCTTGTTTTCCTTCCTCTCAATAATTGTCTGGTCGTTGGAAACGCTCACATTTGTTCCTTTTAGCTTATAACAATTTTGAAGCACCAACTTTTTTTTCAAATTAGAGATCAGTTCCACTTTTAATGGGCTATCTACAGAATGACCCAATGAATAAAAGTTATTTATGTCGGACTCCTTGAGTTCTACGTTCAGTAGGCGCTTTATTTCTTCACAGACAAATTCCAATGATCTCTCTTTCGGATTTATATTGAGACCAAATATCAAAAAATTATTTGTCCTGGTTTTTCTTTCGAGTAGTTCTATTTTATTTTTCAAATCTTTATTTTCTTTTTCTAACAGGTGAATATTTTGACTCATCAATTCCACTTTCATGAGTACACGGGTTTCACTCGCCTCGATAAGGTTTTTCAATTCATTCTTACTCTTGATAATTTCATCGAGTATATATTTCAGAGTAATATTGTTCTCATCACCCATTTTCCTCTTTCGTTATTTTTTATAAAATTTTAATTTGCCAGTGTGAGTAAGAATGTACATACCATTTAAAATAGATTTCCAAATGGCACTGAATTCGCAGTAATTCAACTGTACTATATTGATTCGCTTCACAGTTTCACTATATAACAGCAGATTGAGGAATTTTTGCTAATTTCACTTATTCTAATGCACTTTTTGAGTATTAAAATTCACTAGTTCATCAGCAGACTTTCACACAATTTATTGTATACAAATTGAATAATTTTCAAGTTTGATTTCGCTACGTTTTTAAGGTTTTTTGTGGAGTGATTTTCAACACAACTGACTGACAACTGATGAATAGCAAGTAATCTGACGCTGATGATTCCATAATTTCGTCATGCCACCCAACAGAGCATACGTAGCACAACACAAAATGAGAGTTAACGTAAATGAAGCTGTTGTCGAATAAACTCTCTGTGAACGCAAACATATTCTTCTTTTGTGCATCAATCACAGTTGTTTCATAAGTGGGTATCAATCTTTCAGTCGATCGATCAAGAAAAGTACGTCAATTTAATTTATATTAATGAAAGATTGCAAATAGCGTGGCTGTCGTGAGATCATAGAAATTGAACAGTTCATAGCTAGAGATGTGAAAAGGCGTTCGATTCAGTCATTGTTCAGTGACGCGTCTGAATAGGATGGACTACAAAATGATTATATAAATCTTATGGAAAAATCTGAAAAAAATTCAGAGGTGTGTTCCAACATTATACACTAGTAGACAATTTTATTTTTGGTAATTGGTATCGGTTAACCCTGTATATGCACTTTTTGTTATCCTGGCTCAAATAAGAAGTTCAGGAAATCCTGCCAGACCTATGTGCTGGTTCATTGTCCATTTCCATGTAGCTCATTGGGCTTGAATAGCTTATGAGTAGTGAATCTCTGTTCATGAACTCAATATTACCGAAATGACAATGATATCAGACTACATGCAACCCATATACTTTTATTCAGAACTATTCAACCGGAATAAATGGGAATCAAGAGTAAAATCACTACCATATGGAAAATGTATCTGTTATACGGGTGAATCAAATACAGATGTGTGAACAATAGCAGGAATATATGGAGTGAGACCAAAATGGAACGTTATAAAGTTTCTCTTGGCAATAACACCACAGTATTCCATAAGGGCATGCACACAGATTAATTTATAGACAGAGGATATAACAAAAAACACCTCTACAGTCTATTCGATAGCCAGAGCACAAGAAAAGCTCTGAATCAGAACAGATCATGTCTAAACAAGTATAGGAAGAAGACGTCAAAATGCACAGTGTGTTTGAAAAATATATACCCACTTGAAAACGTCTCAATACCCACAATTTCACAACGTCTGGGTAGTAGAAAAGAGTATTTTATTTTTGTTTATGAACATTTCGAATTCTCAACAAAAACAATTGTATCTATTAATATGCACAAGAGCTAATAAAGCACGATTTTTCACGAAAAAACATTGCCATATACTCAGATAGCCAAGCTGCGATAAAAGCAGTCAACTCAATGCAAGTTACCTCAAAACTTGTTTGGGACTGCATAGAAGCCCTAAAAGAGCTGGGCAGTCAGAACAGACTGACACTAGCCTGGGTACCAGCACCCACAGGTTATAGAGGCAATGAAGAGGCCGATACACTAGCCCGAGAAGGAGCAAGTAAGGCCCTGAATGGTCCAGAACCGTATTGCGGTATAGCAAAAGCTGTACTAAAAACAAACACCAAATCATGGATTCAAGTCTCAAGAATGGTGGAACAATGCATCAGGGATGAGACAGGCCAAAGAGTTTATCAAACAACCGCAGCCAACATTCACAGACTATCTACTAAGCCAGAAGAGGAACACTACTAGAATAGTAGTAGGACTTCTCACAGGACATTGTAGACTCAACAAACATATGAGTACAATAGGCCTGGCAGAAGAAATGCTATGCAGGTTCTGTCAGGAAGAAGAGGAAACATCAGTACACATACTATGCCACTTCGAGGGCTTGTCAAGGCAAAGGTTTCTAACGCTGGGAGAAGAAAAACCAAGAGCTCCCAGATTCATGGGAATTCTAAAAACTAGCCTGTGGAGTCTCGTAAAGAAGACAGGGCTAGACAAAGAACTCTAAATGATCTCGAGGATAAACACAATAGATCTGAAAAGGTCGCGGTGTAGAGGCTTGTAGCATGAAAGTCCCTAATATATAATCTAATAATCTAATCTATTAATATTATGCTACAAGATGTGCCTGCAACTTCGTTCGCGTAAGGTCTAGATATAGCCATCAGGTTTCTGTTATCTTCTCGTAGTTTTGATACTTGACGATAAAAGTCACCACTGGTACTTTTCTCGCATAGTGTTCAGTTCTGCCCATGAAATTCAATTCTAGAGATACAGCTTGTTGCATATTTTGTAAAATTTTATTTTCCACATTAAAAAGTTAACTGTGCCAAGTTCCATAAGAAGCCGTTCATTATACCTGAAAAATAGGTCGAGAAAAACTCCAAAATTGGTATTTTGTTTTCTTCTGTTTGCTAATAGTACCTCTAATATTGGGTTATATTAATTGAAATCCCCAGTTTCACTACAGTATAGCTGTTATCTCAAATGTACAACTGTCATTAAAAATGGCGTTTTTAATTCATTGACATATGAACTGAAAACTTACGTTTAAATCACTTTTAGCACTAGTGCTAAAAATACTCTTAATACTAGTGTTCAAAGTAAAATGACAGGTGAGATGATGGATACTCAATAATATAGATCTCTCGAATAGAAACACTTCAATCAGATGTTTTAATCAGAACACCTACTCAAGAGGAATCATTTATAAAAGTTAACACTCGTATCATAAATAGCTATCTGTATAAAGAATGAATTTTTGTGTTTTTTTTTTGTTTTTTTTGCGAATCTCCCAGGTTTTAAGAGAACCTCTCAGGTTTTAAGAGAACCTCTCAGAAGCAGTGCTTGTGCGTGTAAAAGAGATCCGGGACCTTGTTACAGCTTACGTACAGGTGGATTCAGAACCACCTAAGCTACGTGATGGCAGTGGGATTCGAACCCAACCCGCCTGGGTGAGAGTCAAAAGCCATAACACCTCGAACACTCTGCTTGAGGTGAATTGTAGGTATACCTATTACATATGAACTGACATTTTTTTGTATATTGGGTGACATAATCTGTTGAGTTTTACTTTTCTTGAACTATTATTGATTATCACATTTCGTTATACTCTCCTATATTTTTTCTGGGTTACGTTTTATCATACATTTGCAGTATGCACCGTATATAAATAAATGAACTGTAATAGACAGTTCGCTCACCCCGTATAAATATGAATTCAAAGTTCATGCCCAATTTTATTAATGAGGAATAGTGGATTGTTTCAACATATAATGATCAATCCGTAATGAAACTGACATCGTTTAGAGAATATGTTTATGTAATACGAGTAATTATTGGCTTTATAACTTCAAGTTATTCCGAGGTGTCACATAAATTTATTTTCTATAATAACAGTTTTTTGTTTTCACTGGTATTGATCGCATCGTAATGAGTTCGATAGGATGTTATATTCCCATATATGTATATGACTTTCACTGAAGAAACTACTAGAAATTCAACTTCCGAAATAATTGGATGAACTTGTATTTTGTCGTAAATTTTATGGCCTCTCTAATTCTCTAAATATGGCAAAATTTTCCAATTCAAATGAATTCGGATCTGCGCAGCTGCAGCAACATTATACAGTGACCGCCACAAAGTATGTACCATATGGGAAAAAAGTTTATTGTTAGAGTACTGAAAAAAAAAATTCTTGGGAAAAGTTTGTGCATGTCCAATAATGGCGTCAAATTGAAAAAAATTACTGTGAATATGCAAAAAGTCGGATAAAATGGCAAGATATCGAAAAAATTAATTTGAAAAAATTGCTTAGAATTCAATTTTATACACATATACAAAGTTTGAGAAAATAATATGAAAATATTGAAAATAGCATTTTTTTTTATATTTTTCTAGCTGTAGAAAAATATCCAATTGTTTTCTTATGAATAGCTTGACCATCCTGAAATATTTGTATTCCGATGATGATAACAAAATGTTCTCATTTTCTCCACACCAGAGAGCACTAAATTAAAAAAAAATAATTTTGTCAGAACCCTTGCTGTTACATTGGTTCGTATGTAACAGTTATATCACAATCCCACTATTAATGCGATGATAGGGAAATCCAAAAATATCGTGTTTTTCCGATGTTTTGATGATAATCGTGCACGAACGTTTCACTTCGCACATAATCTTAAAAATAGTGCGTCAAATTAAAGAGGCTAGAGTTTTCAATATTGCATGCGAAGTGAAACGCTCTGGCACGATTATCATCGAAACTTGATTATAATCTGGAAAACACCATATTTCTGGAGTGCCATGTTATCACAATGGTCGTGGAATTCTGATATAACCGTTAGATGCAAACCAATGTAACAGCCAGGGTTTTGACAAAATCCAATTTTTTTGATTTAGTGCTCGCTGCTGACGAGAAAATGAGAAAGTTTTGTCATTATCATTGAAATACAAATTTTTCAGTATGGTCAAGCTACTCATAGGATAATAATTTGATATTTTTATACAGCTAGGAAAATATAAAAAAAATGCTATTTTCAATTTTCTCTCATTATCTTTTCAAAGTTTGTAAATGTATATAAAATTCAATTCTAAGCAACTTTTTGAGATAACTTTTTTTGATATCTTGCAATTTTACTCCACTGTTTGCCTTTTCATAGTAATTATTTTCAATTTGCCGCCATTTTTTTTTCTTAAATGACCCACCCTGTATTTTTTTCCATTTTTGGATAGTGCGAATAACAAGCTATACAACAGTTTTAGATTTTTTTCAATCGTATGCGAGGTTGCCGAGTTATTGCATTTCTAATGAAAATTTCTGAAAAATCATTGTGGAGGGTTAAATTCCATAAAAACTCACCACTAAAAGGAATCACAAATAAAAGTATTGCAGCTCCCAGTACAGGAATGAAGATATCCACTGAATCATTGAAAATTGTTTAAACATATACAGGGCGCTTGCTAGACGACTGCCAGAATTACAGATTTCAAACGACGAAAACTTTTTTTTTGCAAATGGAACATCCTGTATATTTCAATATTTTTTGAAAGCTTATTCTTTAGGCTTTCCATCGATATAATATTTTTTATGGTGAAATTCAGTAGTTTCCGAGTTATTGGGGAAATATGGCATTTTCTCAGTATTTCTCCTCTCAGAACCACTTCGCAGCAATGATCGTCCTTGAATGTATGGGGCGGAATAATTGATAACTATGTGACTGGCCCTTTTTTCTTCGACGGTCCTGTGAATGGCCTAATATTCCTGCAGTTCCTCCAAAACAATTTTCGCGGATTCATTAGAAATGTGCCTTTGAATATTATCAATACTATGTGGCTTCAGTAGGACGGTGCTCATTTTTCGGCTATAGTGAGACAGTGGATTGATGAAGAGTTTAGTGAAAGATGGATTGGTCGCGGAGGTCCAGTTAGGTTGTCAGCTCGATCGCCAGACCTCACACCCTGTGATTTTTTCTTATGGGAATATGTGAAAGATAAAGTCTATGCAGAGCAAGTCACAACGAAAGAAGACATGCAGCTAAGAATTAAACAGGTATTTTCTATAATTACCCCAGCTATGCTTCAGAATGTACGCAGATCCATTAAAACTCGAGCAAGAAAATGTATCGCACAGAATGGCCGACATTTCGAACACTTTTTAAAATAATATTCGTTTGTTGGTACTTTGACTATAAATGTTTTATACGTACATAATTGATGGGAAATGAAGAATTTGATTAACTATTCGTTGGTTTCCTTCAATATAATGGGTCTAATGAGTAAACCTTAAGCAAATGCTTTTACTTAGATTTCTTGAAACAGACCTATCTATTTTATCAACTAATGAGAGAGACAAACCTATAGTAAAAGCTTTTGCTAGTTTTTATTCATAACACCCAATGAATACTTCTCACTTATCTTTTTCATATCTGTCGTCGGTCGAGTATTCCGTTCATTATTGACATTGTTGAGAAATTCATTCTCTATCATCATGTGAATAGTAACACTAAACCAAACTAACAAAGAAGGAATTCGTCGAGAAATACTGAGAAAATGCCATATTTCCCCAATAACTCGGAAGCTAATGAATTTCACCATAGAAAATATTATATCGATGGAAAGCCTGAAGAATGAACTTTCAAAAAACATTGAAATATACAGGATGTTCCATATGGAAAAAAAAGTTTTCGTCGTTTGAAATATGTGATTCTGGGAGTCGTCTAGCGAGCGCCCTGATGTATATTATTCGATTTCAACTTAAGGTTTGAAAAACATGTAAATACATTAGTACAACGAGCATACTCATCCTCACGAGTTATATATGGTGTACGTCATTGTCTTCCTATTAAATTGAAATCCTTACTCTGCGAGACCCTGGTTTTATCCAATTTTAATTATGCGAACTCCGTTTATGGACCAAATTTAACCAACCAGTATAAACAAAAAATCCAGAAGGTACAAAATTCTTGCCTTCGCTTAATATATGGAATAAGGAGGCGTGAAAGAATTTCTAACAAGATTCGTTTAGCTGGGTGGTTGAATATGGAAAACAGAAGAATTCTACATTCTGGAAACCTCTTCCATAAAATTATTCTTACTGGGAGACCTTCCTATCTACATAGAAAAATAACATTTTGCACTGACGTTCATAATGTCAACATTAGACATCGAGGAGTATTGTCCCCACCCCCATTCAGAACAGAACTCTTCAGGAGATCGTTTAGTTACCAGATTTGCAAAATATATAATTTCATTCCACCAGGTTTCAAGACAGGAAGTATCCAAAATTTCAAATCCAAACTAAAAAACTTTTTGTTCAAAAATCATCAGTAGGTTTTCATTCACTATTTCCACATAATAAGACCGAAAACTGCTACTAATCACCGACAATGTATAGACATTTTTTTATGTTTTTTTTTTTTATTTCAATAGGTACGCATAGGTATTTTTCAGGGTTGAGTGGAAGTTGAACTTCGCCCTTTATTTTCAGAAATGTATCTCAAAGGAATATTTTTTATTTGAATGTACTGAAAAAGGAAATAATAAAGGCGTTATTATTATTATTATTATTATTTCTAAACAATTTTCAATAAATCAGTGGATATCTTCATTCCTGTACTGGAAGCTGCTTTACTTTTTTTTTGCGACTTCTCTTAGTGCTGAGTTTTTATGGAATTTTACCCTTCACAATGATTTTTCAGAAATTTTTATTGGAAATGCAATAACTCAGCAACCTCGCATACAATTGAAAAAAATCAAAAACTGTTATATAGCTTGTTTTTCGCACTACCCAAAAATGGAAAAGAATACAGGGTGGCTCAAAAAAAATTTTGGCACCTGCTCACGGAACCCTCTGTATACTTCAGCATATTTTACAGGAATAGTCATTTGTGTGCCATTTGATTTCCAGGGGAAAAATATTTTTCATCTACAGTGGTTTAGGAGCTATCCTCCGATCTGCAATAGTTGGCCCACCCTGTATAATCCTGTTCAATCCCAGGATTACCTTTCAACAGATCTGTTAAATTACGCATATCAAATCCAAGACAGATGTATATCTGTTTCAGTTCCTTCAAATTCGGTAATCCAGCCCATCCCTAAATAAATCAATAATATCCATGATATCCCTGTTCGTGCCTTGATTGGTTGGATATCATTTCCCCTGATGGTCGGTATTATCCTGATTTCCAACATAAACATGGAGCTTAGTGATGATTATTATGTTGTATCCAAATCGGGCACATTTCCGGAGGCAAATTACGAAATCAATGACGATGATAGACCTAATAAGGCCTACTACGGTGCCAATTAATGTGGGCTATTAAAGGACAAACACAAAGGGGATGGCGGTGGCAAGGGGTTCGCGCTAAAAGACGCGAGGCAAAGGTTGCAAATTGCCAACAAGTAATTAGGACGCTGAAAGTCATCCCGACAATATTGTTCTGCTTGTATGAATATTGTAATTATGGAAATTAGGGTAATTGGGGAACGTTGATTGTGTCGTGACCTGAAGTAGGTCCTCAGTAGCTAAACTTTGCGTCAACATTTGGTTTGGGTGGCAAGTGCCTCAATCTATTCTGAGTAACGCGCTTGGAATCTTCAATAAAAAAATATCTAAAATTCTACAAGAACATTTTAACATACATAAAATAGAACTTTTCCCGATTATTGAAATAATTGGTAGAAAATGCGATTCAATATGTAGTACCACAGCCGACTTAATCTCTCGAGCCGTGTTGAGAAAATCGGCAACACCGCATGGAAAGCAATTTGACGTCCTACTCATTAATTCTTGAAGTGGTTATTCAGTTTATTTCATCACAAACTGGAATCGCAATATATTCAATTTCTTAGATGCGGGAAATCTGGTTTGGTTTTTCCATGCCCTAAAATCAAAATTTCGGGAGATTTTTAATTTTTTTTTTCTGATAAGTGCAGAAACCACATAGATGATCCCTGTAATTTTTCAGATTTTTAATTCGAAATCTGACTGATGAAAATAATATGTTATTGGGTACATTATACAGAATGTACTAAACTCAGGTATTTTGTTACATTCTGTATAGGTACCTTCCAAAACTATATTATTTTCATCAGTCAGATTCCAAATGAAAAATCTGAAAAAAATCACAGATGATCTATGTGCTTTCTGCACTAATCAGAAAAAATATTTTAAAAAAATATCCCGAAATGTGAATTTTAGGGCATGTAATAACCAAACGTGACATATTTCCCATATCTAAGAAATTGAATATATTGCGATTCCAGTTTGTGATGAAAAAAATTAAATAAGCACATTAATCGTCGTTCTTCTCTCTAACAATCCATTATCCTATATTTTTTTCCTAGTTTTCCGAATAAGCTGAGAAATTCACATTAAATAATTAATGAGTAGGACGTAAAATTGCTTTCCATGCGGTGTTGCCGATGTTCTCACCACGGCTCGGGAGATTAAGTCGGCTCTGGTAGTACAGTAACGACAGACAAATGTAAGCCACAAGTGAAGAATGAATCGTAGCACCTTGAAACTCGGCACATGACATATTGTTAGAAAAAAATTTTTACCAAACAATCAGGGGTGGAACCCAAAAAAATTTTTGTTTAAAAAAAATGTTGTTGCTGTTGTTTCGGAAAGTATAAGATTTATCAAGAAATAATTTCAACAAGTTGAAAGATAATTCAATTTTCCACAAGAAATATACCTAATAATTTCTCACAAAATGCGTTCGTTTTCTCAGAAAAGCTGATATCAAATTTCAGGATCGCGATAACCCGCCACTGCCATTTTCGGCAGGGACGAAAATTAGATTTGTTATAACTTTGCTAAAAATGATAGTAGAAGAAAAAGAAAAAGTGTGTATCGTTCCTGAAGACTTCTACTTCTTCATGCAAACATAAAATGTGAGTATCTAAGTACCCAAAATGTGTTTTATCCCACTTCCCATAACCCTTTTACGATATTTACGGAGGATCCGAAAGTCATGGATATTTTAGTTGATATGAAATAATTATACTGAAGCAGGAATCACTACCTTCTTTGGACCATATGCAACGATTTTAGACTAGTGAGACAAGTCTCACTTATACATGCCAAAGAAAAAACTTGGTTTTACTCCTGCCTCAGTTTTAAACTCACCCATAATCCCGGCAATTTTTCAGTAAATGTTGAAAATAATCGCCCATACACATCCTACATAAAAAATGAAGTATATGATTTCAAGCTTGAGTTTTGCACTTCACAATAGTGAACATATATGCAGGATATGAATAAGCGATTATTTTCAACATTTACTGAAGAGAATGCCGGTTTTATGGGCAAGTTGAAAATGAGGCAGGAGTAAAACAAAGATTTTTTTTGGCATGTATAAGTGGGACCTGTCACACTACTGTAAAATTGTTGCATATTATAGTCCAAAGAGGGTATGGGTTGCTGCTTTAGTATAATAATTCCATATTTACTTGATCATTCATGATTTTCGGATCATCCGCAAACATCTCCGTGAAGTGAAACGATATGAACTTCTCCTTTTCCTTCTCCGATCATTTTTAGCAGAGTTATGACCAATCAAATATTCGGCTCCGCCAGAACTTCCAGCGACGAGTAAGCGTGAACCTGAAATTTGATGTCGGCGCTCATTCACGTTTTCTGAGAAAACGAGCGTATTTCATAAAAATTATCATTTTTGTGCAGAATTGAATTGACTTTTACCTTATTTAGTTATACAGCAAAAATCTATTTATTTATTTTTAAACAAAAAAAAAAAATTCCACCCCTGGAATTTTGGTAAACAATTTTTTTTTCGTGTTTATCATGGTTCCAACTACTAGCATACCAAGTTTGGTGGTGCTACAATCGATCCTCGTCTCAAAACCCAATCGTACTGGATGCATATAAGCAAAACGTACCACGTTTCAGTCAATGGAAGATATTCTAGCTCTCTGATTGGTTGTGACCAAACACAGGTGCACTTCGCCATCCAGACTAAAATGTGGTACACTTTGTCACCCGGAAATTCATTCGACAAAATTCCCTGTGGTGAACAGGCAAGCAAGGTTAGCTTGCACAGGTTAGGTTTGTGTGTCAATTGCGAGCAAAAAACTAATTCACGCTATTGCAAAATGCACTTGTGTTTGGTCACAACCAATCAGAGAGCCAGAATATCTGCCGCTGACTGAAACGTGGTACGTTCTGCTTATATGCGTACTGGATTAATTACAAATCATGAAAATATGTTGTAAAAAAAATGAATAAATAAATAAATAATATTATATATCAGGAATCCAAATAGGTAGAATCAGGGTATCAATACGAGTACTCTTGAAGTATTATTGGGGAGGTACGAAACAGCAGCTGTTTAGAGGGAGCCTGCGTCGTTTTGTTTAAGACCCAAAGGTGGCCCATTTGAAGATTACGTTAGGAGTAGCTCATCTGGTTAGTCGCATTCGTGAGTGGGTGGGTGTATATCGATTTGGCTTGAAGGTGAGAGAGATAGGAAATCTCAACGCTCCGAGACTACTTCTCTCTCATTACAGTATCCCAAGATCCAGACAAGAAGCTACGCCTATTTCTGTCCCAATCTCAAGCAACCTACTAATTGGACTGTGACACAGTACTGATATGAAGTTATGTTAAGAAGCCCATAAGGTGATAGCAATACTCTTTCAAAAATCCAAGACTATATAGCCTTCAAATGCATATAACGATGTGCATGCTCAACATGGATGGAATTTTGTATGAGGTTACAGTTTTTGTAAATTCCATCTATGACCATGAATAAGATATATATCATGTTCCTGTTCGAGGCAAAGTTCCGACAGGGCCAAAAACTAAGGATCGAAGGATTCACCACTATCCAGAGGGACAAAACTAATGCCAAGAGAGGAGGTCGGAGTCGCTATCTTCGTAAAGACAGGTATACCGCATAAATCTTTGCCCCAGAGACAAATCTATTATCATTATTGTTTCCTGTTTATTGAGCAAAGTTTCATATTTACAATATGTGTGTATTTTTGTAATACTTTACTCATTATGTTAAATGATCGGCATATTTTATTATTTTCTTAACGTTGTCCATCTCCTTGATGATTGTATGACAATAGAGATATTATCATTTTTACCATTATTATTACAGTTCAACACTGGATATGGATAACATCTGCAACAGCGGGCACAACGTTGTGCCTGCATGAGAATTGAATTTGAGGAGGCCTGAATGTTATTGCACCAATCAGATAAATGAAAACGAAAATACGCTTCGGGGGTATTCTCTATTCAGAATTTCAACTTGAATTGTGCCATCTCTTAGCCAAGTTTCGACAACCATGTTAAATATTCTGTGAAATCAAGGATAATAATATAAATCTCCCGCCTATTTTAGATACTTCTGTCCTTGCTGGTTAGGTGATAGGACAGTGGAGACACTTAGTTAGGATGGAATAATTTGACACCAAGGAAATATAACATTTTCATGTTATTGGCCCTGAATCATTTGCAACCGGAAATTCATTATGAACTTTTTCCGTGATTGAGTGTACATTCCAGAGTGGGCTAGACTGGGATGTGACAAAAACGTGCCCGACTCTCTATATATCTTTGGTGGCATGCAAACGAGTTTTTGAATATAAAAAAATATGACTTTTCATGGCGTCCAGTCTGAGTCACCAATAGTCGCAAAATATGTGATATGGAATGAGCCATCATTATTCCGCTATCATATTCTTTTGAGATATTCCTGAATTATTCAGATAGAAAATGACATATGGCTTAGAAGCATGACCGCTAGAAAAAAGGTGATTTTCTTCTGCAGTCATTTCAAATGTCATGGAATATGGTTGTTTCTGTATCTAGTGCGCGAAATGCTTTCAACAATTTTTTTTATCTCGGCTGCTCCTTGTTAAAAAAAACGCGTGTGCTTGCAGTGTTGCAACATATTACGGTAAACATATGCAGAATCAAAGAGAATCGATAATGGGTTGTTTTTTGATTTATCTTGATTGTATAAATATTGTATAGCGAATGTTCATTTACAAAGTCATCCTATGACATAACCAACCTCCTCCATATAATTCAATTAGTAACCCTAGTAGTCTTAGGTACAGTCATTTATGAAGCACTGATAACGGTGCACGTCTATGTGTCACCCGTCAAAATATCTTCTTCTTGCCTTGTTGAAATCTGGAAATTGTTCCATGCACAATGCTTTATACAGTTTTCATAATATTTGAGGGCGTCCAGATATACTTTTCTAAACGCAATAGGTTTGGAATGGAATATTTTCTTTACCCTCTTCAAATGATTCATGATTAACATCTATATTTTTACATTTTTTACCGTGTCATCCTGATATATTCCGGCAATACGTATTTTGCTTTCAGTCAGGAAGTGTGTCTGAATATTTTTTATTGAAAACATATATTTTCACTAGATCTGGCAACATTGCCAGTAAATAACGCTGCATCCCATACTCGACGGTCTAAACGTCAGAAACCGTGGCTAGAAAAGTGTGTATATTCTTTCCTCAGAAGAGATACTCCAATTTTTCGTCTATAATCCGAACCAAAAACAATACATCAGTGCCGAAGCCTTCCGTACCCAATTAATCATATTCAATTGAATGCTTCCAAACTATCACCCCCGAATGAACAAAGCTGAAAGTAATAAAGGTAATGGATGTGTTTCGCTCTCCAATTAAATTTCAATAAGTTTAATTGACCGAGGAACGATCAGGGAGCTTTAATTTGCTTGATTTATCGATATTATCAACGGAAGCCAGGTTTCGGCTTGTTTAAACTACTTTTAGCGCAACATTGTGGAAGTAATCTCGTTTTCGCCGATAGAAAGTTGTAAGTGGATGAGCTGAAAGGGTCGCATTGAGAGAGTTTGTATCTTCGAAATCGCTTTTTGAATCACTCGAAAAAATTTGCTGGGGAAAATTGTGTTTTTAAAATACGGCGTGGCGGTTTATTTCTCTTCATTATTCATTCTCGATTTCTGAAGTGTTTTTCGTATGATAATTTTTTATACGATCCTGTCAGCCAATCGCCATGAGAAAACATTTTAAATCGACAAATAGTATCAAAATTACACATTACACAATTACACAATTTGTTAGTAGTAAATTACAAAAATTTCACACCTCTACTTTTCAACCAATAAGATGCCTTAATTTCGACTAGTTACCATGGCAACTAAAAAAAATCCGGAAATTTTTTTGTGGCGCCACGATATTTAAGTGGAAATTTTTTGACAGTTGAAAGGGTAAACATATGATCTACAACCATTAAACATTGCAGATATACCTGTGAATAATGCAAAATTTCTATAAGAATTAACATTATTATTTATTATTCGCTATAAAGTTTCATTAAACAGAAAACACAAATGTGTTTAATTATTATGCATTAACACTTTATATTTAAAAAAACGTAGGATCTACAAACATAGTAAGATTTAAATGTTGCTTGAATTCTAACCCATCCTCTCTTCTTAATGGTGAATAAAAAAAAATTAAAATTAAAAATTGTTTTTTCCGTTAACCAGCTGTCGTCCGCTTACGAACGGCAGCCCTCAAAAGTCGAAACTTGTGCGAGCCAAGGATTAACGAGGTCTTACCTTTTAACGTGCGATTCCTAGCACTTAAATAGGAATAGGAAGGTGACGAATTAATTAGATGTCTGTGTTTTAAGACATATATGTAATATTTTGAAACAATTTTGTTCAAATCTCTTTTACGCAAAAGGCCATATTTACTTGACATCTGCAGCAGACTCTCTTGGATTTTCGTAAACAAACCATTCGACTCTAACGCTTCCTGGTCGCAATCTTCCATTAAATTCGTTAAATATATTAATTTTGGATGACATATTTGCACTTGACTCAACTCTTTGCAGTATTTACATAAATTGTACTTCTCAAAGCATTTCATTTTTCTCAAATTGTTTAACTCAAATGCTTACAAGAAATGTTTTACATAAGAATATCTTTGTTTGCTGGTTTACTATACAGTAACTCAATGTAATTTACCAATATAAACCTCATCTGTCAAAAGCATGGCCGTCTTTACGAACCCTGACAATGAACTATTTACCATTATCAAACTATCCATACTTCAATCAACGGCCGCACTAAGTACAAATAAGTTACTTCTTGTCATAATTGAAGATAATTGGAGATTGATAATTATGAACAGAGTGCTAGTAACTATCAGTCGTAGATATATTATCAGCATATAGTTTAATTAGGAAGATCACGGTCATGCGCAAACTTATCCCCAACGGCCAATAGTATCGCTTCCCGCGCTTGTCTTACGAGTAACTGCGGTTGCATTTTGCATTGCACATCAATTTCCGTTCATATAGCTAGACAAATAGTCGAATATATTACTGGTGAATTCTGAATATCGTGAACTATGTGATGAAATTTCCGAAATCATTCGGTAGTTTTGAAGGTGAGTACAAATTATTTTATGAGGAAAGTTTTTAACAAAGTTTAGGTTTACCTACTATCATTTATATATAAAATATTTCTTTGTAGTAGGTATAACAGTTATCAATTTAGTATGTTCACAATTGTAGATGTCATATCAGTATTTTATACTTGAAATTAGATATTTCACAAAATTACATACTAAGTATTTTATTGACTTATATACAATAAGAAATATTCCATTTGTATGAAAGATGGTGAGCTTATAAAGTTTTTCTGATGCAATAACTTAACCTTAAAAATAATCGAAAATGTTGGGAATCCCCAAGCTTCCAGTAATTTCAGGAAATCCATCATATAGTTCACGACACAAATAACTTTTTCCTTATGCCAAATGAAATCGACAAGAACAACAATTGAAATATTTATTAAGGGCCAACTACTTTGTGTCATTACTATAAGTACTTCATTTGATAGTAGGAAGCACTACTTTAATAGTTGAAGTTTAGTTTGATAGTGGCAATTAAACACTGTCTGGGTCTTTTTTTTCCTAGCGGCACTTAAATTGGGACCCAGTCCCAAATACAGGTGCTTTTGTTGACTGTCACTACTAAAGTTTTAATAATGGTTATTAAAGTGTTTTCTCGGTGCAATAACTTTTTTTTTCAAATCATGACAACTGTCACTTACTCAATCATCGAGTGTCTATGCATTTTTCCATACTAAACCAAATTGAAATAATGAAATAACGCCGTTTCAATGTATATCCATTGTCAACCGCCATTTTACCAACTGTGTAGTAGTACCAATTTCTAATAGTATTATTGATGATTTTCCATCAACACTATCGAAACGACACTTTTACTCCTCGAACCTTATTGGAAGTCTTTTTCTGGGATCATTATTATTTGTCCTTTAAGGGGAGTAGGGGCAGATTGATTCCATTTTTTTAAAGAATTGAAAACTGGGTGATAGAGATAGTTTGAGATAAAGTTTGATGCACCAATGCAGACACAATTTTATCTAGTTTCATGGTGTATTACAGATGGTTTCATAACGTTAAATGAAAAAGAAAAATGATTGAATATGTGAAAAATGGGATTTGAATCAAACCACCCCGCATACGGGGCACATTGAACCAGGGTATGGGGCACATTGATATTTCATATACTTTATGCAAAAATAAGAATCTTAAAGACTTCTTTCAGTGAATTCTCTTATAATAATTAAAGAAAAACACATTATCGCTAACCGATTTAACAAGCTAACGAATTGCTGCTCATTTTACGTTATAAATCAAAGAAGTACCTAGTAGTTAAAAAACGAGTAATCAGTGCTGCTCATTGTACATTATAAGAATCAAAGTAGAAAGAAAACCTAAAGAACGAAGCAGTTCGGTTGGTTCCTTTAGTAATATGAGGTTTTGGTAATATGGATAATGAAAACATAAGATGTCGATTTCTTCCTCAAGTGGGTTAAATCAAATTCGAAAAAACCATTCAGAACTAGTGGAATCTGAGTCAAGTCCGCATCGACGCGATCTTTTCTCGCTATTTTCCTTTCGAGAAGTCCAACCCAGTAGTTTTTTAGCATTTTTCAATTGTGTTGCATTTTCTTTCATTTCTTTTTTTCTCTTTTCTGATACTGAAGCATCTGCAAATTATTTGATTCTTGTGTGTCTGTAAAATTTCTTGATTTCCTATTTTTTTTTGATATTATTTTGGATTTTTTTTGTGTTGGGCCTTTGGATATGGTCATTTAAGGTGTTAAGATGACAGCCGAAGTGCATGGAGGTGTTATGTGTAGTACACGAAAATTTGGATGATATCCTTCATTTGTAAAAGGGGCACATTGAAACACACCAAACCGCCCCATGCAGCTTGTATCAATCTACTCCAACGTGTCGGTTTTTGTAAACATCTACCTGTCAAAAAAACTATGTAAGATCAACAAGTAACCTCTTATATGTACCTTAATCAGACATGTACTTACATAAATACGAAGAAACCTAACAAAACAAATACATAATTTACGTAAACTAACTGATTATTTGAGGCTCTCTAAATTTACTCAAACGGCTCTGAAATGCACTTGTATTGGTCAACAGCGGAATTTGCATTGTAAACGACCATAGTTTCGCTGGTAATATTGAATCACTAGAGCCATCTATTGAAGGATAGTCACGTTTCTATCACTGCTGTACAGTTCGGTGAGTGGTGATGTATCAATGTGCCCCTTGCATGAATTTACCCCCATTCCCCCTATAAGTATGTTAACTTTAGGCAACAAAAATACGTAGACGTCCTATACGGTCTTGATTTCAAACTGGCAGTGAAAACTCAATCATAATATGTATAATAGAATCTTCGGTTAACAAACAAATGAGGGAGAGGTGCACTGCTAGCAAACTGAACCGTTACAGCTTTTCCAATATTCAACTGGACACTGTTCATTGATATAAATATCAGTTTAACTGTGAGGGTAAATTACGTATGAAACGCGCCTAGCCACGATACAAGAAACACAGGCACATATTCATCGGGTAGCTTAGGGTGGCCGTTTGATCGTGCTATTCCGATAGAGGAGCTATACCAGTCATTCTAATGAGTATTTATGTGTGTATTCAACCGTGAATAGAAGAAACGGAGTCAAAATTAATTTCTACCAAGTCAGTCTACAAAGCGGTGTTGTCAGACGAAACATTTAGTCTCCTTTAATTTTATATACCTATGGAATTATCAATTCATATTCTGGTTGACTGGTTGAATACTATTAGATATACGTAATTTCCGACAGAAGTACTACCGGGTTCTTCCAATAATTGATGAACGAGTACATAGTACCAAGTACTTTACTCATTACACATGCTCTCGAGTACAGTACTCCGAGCAAAAGTACTCGAATTCTAAGAGTACTTTTTACTAGTACTTTCTCATCAAGTTGTATGTAGCAAGTCCAAAAATAATTGAACAATATATCCACCCATTGGGTTTTCTCTGAGTCGTGCATTATACCTTCACCACTTTTTGCACCCTATAAATAACCATGATCAAATCAATAATGACTAAACTATTTTGTAGTTTTCAGTCCGTAAAGGATAAAATTAACGATAATAATAATAAAAACAATAGTTATTTTTGTATCTAGTGCGCGAAATGCTCGACTATCTCGACAATTTTTTCAGTTCTCGATCACCAAAGTATTTCGCGCACGAGATGCAAAAAAATGTTTTTCTACAAAAGTAAAAAAAATAGGTGTTATAAAACTTTGTAAAAATTTGAAAAGTGGTAAAAAAGCCTTATTTAATCATTGTTGAAATTCAGAAATAAATGATTCGCTTGATTGAGGACCATAAAGTTAGAAGTAAATGATTTCTTGAATTTTTGCTTGATTGAGGAGTATAGGTTAGAATATGAAAATCCCATAAAGTTTACATGCAGTGTGCGAAATAGGTATTTCGCACATTACTTCGCGCACGTTGTCATGGTAACGAAGGAAAATTAAAAAAAGTGTCACTTCGCATATTGTAGTCAATGCGCGAACCTTGTCATTTTTTGACGGTTGCAGAAAAAATAATTATTCAGTAATGGCATAACTGTTTGATTCTGCTGCCAGGATTGGCTTCATAATAACTAATGTTGATGATTTATAAAGCCTTTGGAGGTTTGAGGTTGCTGGGTGAGACATGCTGGACTGGACAGGCAGGCCAGGCGTAAACGCGTTGCATAATAAAGTACTGGTAAAAATTTACTCTCATCAGAAGCGCGGGTATCGGATACTTTTACCCGATATGTACTTTATAAAATGTACTGGGTAACGGGTACAGAGTACCAGAAATGTACTCAAGAGTACAGTATTCGGGTATTTGTACTGAGTACTTCCCAGCTCTGTTTGGGTATTATTTGTTGAAATTTTATGTTTCAGTGTTCTTGTCATTTGTGTAGTTTGTGTAGAAGTGTGTTTATTGAAGTTGGATATTTGCAAGTTTTAAGTGGTGTGATAAAAATATGTTTGAATCGGGCAAGTAAAATGTATGATCGGTGTAATCAATGTATATATTTCTTGTTTCTCAATATTGATGGTAAAATAGTTATTTGGTTGAATGCGAGCAATGTTTGAGGTCTTGAGGCCTTCAGTTGAGAAAACTTGCAAAACAGTTTCTGCACGTGTTAATATACACAACGTGGCGCAGAAGCCAAATTTAAATTATTTTAATTTATTTTTTTCTGAAGTGAAAGTTGATCTTACGAATGAATGAAAAATACGTATATCCATTAATAAACAAATATTCAATATTTCAAATTATTTCAGACTATTTTTTTTTATTCGGTATATACAGTTCAATATACCTATACTGTATTTGAAAAAATATTTCATTCCAAATTCAATAATAAAATTAGATATGACGATATCATTACGTTCCAAGTTCTGAAGTTTTGAAAAAAAAATGGAAATTAGGTATTCTCTTGCACAGGATTAACATATTCCAATGACTTGAGAAAGTCTCTGTAGAACTCGTGATGATGGCTGAAAAGTATCTGAAACACTATTAAACCGTCATAAGTGATACATCACTGGATTTAGAATGGTATCTATTAAAACAGAAACGCATTTGAACAAATTGTTGCTGATATGGTTAGTAGACTCCGTGGACAGTGAATCTGATATTATCTCATTCATATTTTCCAAATACCTATAATTTGAAAACCATTAATTTTTTTTTATTGTTCACTACCATATGAATAGCTCTGATATTGAGCAGTTTTTTCGTCGTTTAACCCAAACTGTATCTATTACGGTTTCCGGTATCTCCATGGTGAACATCCTTACGTCTGAGATGCTTGACTGGAATGCTCACCTACCACCTGGGGTAGTCTTGTAGGTTTTTGCTACAGCTAAAAAGCGAATGCGCCAAAGCAAATATTTAATATTAACCCAAACAGGTACACTCTACGAGTATTTATTTGGTGTCATTATTATTATTATTATTATTATTATTGATCGTCAGAATTGTTTTAGTCACGCCCTGTCTCCGGAGCCCCGATACATCCGGAAGGCACGGTCGCGGGGTTAGGATAACTGGGTCCGAGGATTATCACATACACGCCAATGATATTACAAAATCTGACATTACGCATGAAAAGCCATTTCTCATGGCTGAACCCGAATTCGTCAACATGTCTTATCCTATTCTATTATGTACTGCTGTGCTTGTTTATTGTGGTCAAACCTTTATTCCTGTTCATTCATGTTTTTTACGTACTATTGTGTTCAATGAATTTCTCTCTGGCGCTATCTATCTGCAAAATGCTGAACTGACCCAGTGGCTACTTTGTGCCAATTTGTTAAAAAGTTATAAAGTTATCCTTGATAATCATCAGTATTCTGAGTAATCAAGATGTAAGCATTCATCAATATGAGATACTTTTCAAGTATTGTTCTTTGGAGTTGTTACATTTGGTCAATTATACAGTGTGTTCCAGCTATTACTTACAATTTCTAAAGTTCAGTAATTCGAAAATGGTTACAAATCGCCTTAGGGATCTACAATCAAAAACTCTTTATGAATCCTATTCTACACCGTTTTCTACATCACAAAGTTGTAAAATATACCGAGTGTTCGTTTTGAAAGAAAGCGATAGTTAAATTCGAAAAGTTCCGTATTGAAATACTTATATTTTTCGAGAATCCTTATAATTTGAAGGCATGAGAGAGAATAAGAAATATTAAAAATATGTCAATAAAATAGCCGTAGAAAAAATTCTTTCTGAATCTATCATTGTAACGTCAGGGATTTTTACATTTACGAATGGACTTATTTCGACCAAAAATTCGTAACATCCAACTAATTCAGAGACAAATAATAGTAGTAGAGAGGTGAATGAAGGTAACGCAGAAGTTATAACTAATTTTTCATTTTAAAATAATGCGTTCCACCATCCAACCCTATTTTTTTCGTATTGCCCTGTATATGAGGCAAAAAATTCTTGTTCTGGATCCTGCTGTCTAGTTAACTTTCGGTTTTAGATCGATATCATAACAGTATTCAGGAAATTGAACTTTGACGCATTATGAAATTATTATAGTTTAGTTTCGTTTTGAAAACTGTTCAATCATTTGCAAGAATGGGGTACTGGATACTATAAAAACATTGCATCCCTTCACTACAGAAAAAAAAAAAACAAAAATGTTTGCATTGAGCAATGTTTTGATTGTTTGTGACTTCATGCCAATGTAAAGTTGAATATGGCGTATAATTTTGCAGTGAGATTCAAATGTTATGAGTGTGAATACAATGGAGAACGAAGAAACCGATGACATTAATAAACCCCAATCTCATGAACAAGATAAAACGCAGGATTGCAGGATTGAAATGTTCCTCAATTTCATTAGAATTTGACGAACGTATCGATATTCCAGGTCTATGGAGGATGAGAGTAAAATTTCGTTATGGAAATACTATTAAATAACAACTGTGAATCAACTACAATGTCAGTTTCTTTGATCGTATCTATATGTTCCAAAATGAAACACCCTGTAAATTATTATTAGGGTTCATTCGAAGGTGCTTCATTAGGGTCAACGATACTAGGGTCGAAAGGTATACGTTAAATAATAATAATAATAATAATAATACTTCCTCATAAACACTCGTAGAGTGTACCCAAAGGCATGGCCTGTGCGGGTAGAGGACGGCTATTATTATTATTTGCCGTGGCGCTCCGGGGCGACTTACCGATTTTTGGTGGCGTATTCACTTTTCAGCTGCAGGAAAACCCGGAAAACCTACAGCACCACCAATGTAACATATAATATATTGAGTTAAAGCCCATTATTGTCTCCATATTATACTCATGCTAAAAATGTGAATGGAGGCTTAGTTGACCCGTCAGGAGGAGTTTCTCCATCATACTCCTCGAGCATCAATAAAATAATCAAATATAAATGAATTAGTCCTATTTTTATTACATCCTCCTCGAGTTTCATCATCCACTCGAACTATTAGTTTGTTCATAACAGATGGAACACATTGTACAATTGACCATCTGTAATGACACCAACCAAAAATGCTTCTAATACTATCTTATATTGATGAATGTTTAGATCTTGATTACTCAGAATAGTAAAAATTATTCAGGGTAACTTTTTTTTGTTGTTTAACAATAGAGAAAAAATGAGAATTTTCAACGCCCTCTAGCGTCAAAACTAGCCTATAGAAAAAGTTATGCCCAGTGGACTTTTCACTTTTTGTTTGGAATGACTTGGACTACAACATAGCAAAAATTCAGCCGATTCGACAGGGGGGCACTTTCCCTATTAAAGTGTGCGGTGTCCTTTGCTAGATTTTGATACAATCCCGCCAAATTTTCACTTCCATAGTTTCACTTCAACAATGTTGTGTGAAGTCTTGCTTTAGGCTTTGAATGATTTCAATTGATCTTTTTGTTGACATGAAATAATACAGAAACGTGCATTTTATCGGTTTCCGCAAAAAATATCCAACATGTTCCAAATGTATTTGCCAAATTTGAGTTATTAAAGTGTAACCGATTCGCCGAAATCGTGGAAGAACGAATGCATGACATTTAACGGCCACTCAAACCGAGTAGCCTCAATAATAATAATACTTCCTCATAAACACTCGTAGAGTGTACCCAAAGGCATGGCCTGTGCGGGTAGAAGACGGCTATTAATATTATTTGCCGTGGCGCATCTTCAGGACTTTCGCTACTACCGATATCCATTTGCTACTCGCGCAGTAGCGAACTGTATGGGTGATTCGTCTTTTCACGTTATATGTAAAAGAAATACACTAGCAGTTGATGAAAAGACTTCTGGATGGTGGATAAAGTTCCAAACAAATATGTCATAGATACAAATTTTCAGTGATCTTGGTATTGAAGATTTCTATGCCATACAATATGAACAGCTTGTACAGTTCCTTTCATTAAATATGTTCATTTTGGAATTCTACATTGGATTCGATTGCCAACCACCATATTATTGGCACTGAAGAAAAACACATGTACTTTCGGGCTTACGCTGGCGAATGAGTCGCAGCTACTTGGTCGTACCTTCGCCTCCGTTTTATATGCACTGATGTATTGATACAAAACCTCATAAGAATGAAAAACATAGGTATAGTTATTCTTCATGTGCAAAACCGACTAAAATATCCTTATCGCGTAGCTATTAACGTCGCTTGCATGCCGCGTAACATCGTTCTACTATGCTGGTACCTTTATGTCATATTCGAACGCTAGCGCAAATCGACATTTCGAGTGCCTTTATTGAAATCGATTATGATGAAAATCATTAAAATATAATTACTGGAAGACAAGTACAGTAGAACTCATGTTTAGGTCCGTATCTGACAAAGGTCACCAAAATACAAATACAGCTGAATAAATTTTAAAAATCTAATTCTAGCCATACATAATTAATGAACTGAAGTAGTAACTGCAGCTGAATATATTGGATACTGGAGAATGTTTTGTTAATAATTGGATGTTTATTGAATATGTCAGAATATATCGTATAGTATACTCATTTGCATAAGGACCAGTCTCTTGATTAATAATTATTATAATTACTTATAGAATTGTTATATCTTCGAAGATCGAAACAACCTGCATCGCATCAATGAGAGACTGGCCCCAGATGAAGTTATTCGATTTTTCGAGTATTGAAGAACTCGTGATGTCCCAATGTCTGGACTGCTCGGACAATTTCAATTCTATCGTTTCGATTATACAAAGTGCTGCAGATAACTTTTCCAAAATTTCAAATATAGCCATTGTAAGAAAACTTTTTCGAATACCAATATGTCAATTGTTTATTAAAGCTGATACAGAATCTTCATCAAAATCTCGCAACAGATTTGTGTCAACCAGAATATAGTTTTGGAAATGTATCAATTAAAGGAATAACAACCATAACTATAACTTAAAAACTTGTATTTAGTTTCACCCGACAGGCTTCTGCTCGTCTATCTGCATTATGGAGATTTTGTTGGAGAAAAAACAAAAAGGCGACACGAATGTGGCGGACGAGATTTGTGATTATTGTCCGATTTCATTCTGAGCTTTTGAAACTGTGACTCAGAGCGTAACCTACATTACACAACTGAAGAGATTATTTTTTACTTTGAGCATATTTGAATTAAAACTAGTTTTTGAATTTCATTTTGTTTTAAATTTCATTTTATTTGAAGGAAATCATCATCAAAGACCACCTTGTATATTACCATAATGCATTTGGATGTATCAAGCAGGGCAGATGGGCCTTCACGGGAAATAAAACGTTTTGTGTACAAGAGGTCAATGAATTGAAATTTTATGGTAGCGTAGGAATATATGAAAATGAATGACGTTTCACCACTCGAGAATCACTGAAAAAATCATCATCCTTTTACTCGATCTTGAGTATGTCGTGGATCCATGCAAAAATAATTATTTAATAAAGTAGATTCGTACTGACAATATAAACAATCAACGTTTCATTGGCTGGAAACTTGGGAAAAGTAGAATTCTGCACTTTGTGTAATTCAAACCATTGAATTCAGAGTACTACTGAAATAGAGATTACCATTAGGAGTTCAAAAATTTATAAAAAATTCAAGCAAATTCAACAGAAGCCAATTTTTCACTGATGCGATATACTTTCCTATGTTTTAGCAATTCGTAAAGGAATCTGCAATTTTTCCAGAATAAGCTTGTCAAGAGAGAAACAAGGACCGGGCTTATTGCCGTAATCCTAATAGGACAGGACACCGTGTTTATTTTTTGTCAATTCGCCAGATTCTTGATTATTCTCATAGACTATATAGATCACTCTTGATTACTTTAAAACTTTTTGTGTCACTCTCTAACTTCATGAAGTAATTTGGACATCCTTGAAAATTCTATATAAATCTAGATCGTTTAGAGCCGTTCAAATTTTCTTGAGTATGTTGGAATATTTCAGATCCAAATTTCACGTTCAAAAATCATTCTAAATATAGATCATGACCGAGCTTCGCTCGGTTTCCAAAGTATTATGAACTGCAATCATTTAAATACCAATCGTAAAAGCATCAGTGGAAGCATCAAAATCTCAAAAACTAAACAAGATATGGAAAAAAGTGTACGGAGAATATCATTAAACTCGATCAGGCCAACAAAAAGTACTGAAACTAACAAGAACAAAGTAAAAACATCAAAATGATTGATCGGCGCTCCGGGGCGGCTTAAATGGTATTGGTGGCGCATTCGCTTTCAGAGCTGCAGGGAAACCCGGAAAAACCTGCAACACCACATCATCTGAAGAGTTGGAATTTCTTGATAGGGAACTTCTAAAGAGGTCCGACGAATTGTGACAATCTGCTCTACGGTAAAATAGGATGTATGGTGTCTTCGAAGGCTCCAAAAGGTCCAGTTCCAAAGAAGGTATTCTATTTACGCAATTGTCATCAAATTTGTACCAGCCCGTTTTATCTTTGGCTAAGGTGTAATAGTGGACAAAATCTGCTCCAGAACCAAAGTGAACAATGACTGCGTAGAGCTCGTAATTGCAGTCGGCTAGATTGGGGTGTTCTTCTAGCTTGATTCGTTGAAATAGTTTGATGCATCTTTGGGTTGCTGAGTCATAACTGAAGAGCTTCAGAGTTATGATCAGATTTGCAGGTGTTTCAACTATACTTGTTATTTTATGACTGTCTGTTGTTATGGCACAGCGTTGACAGTAGGTACAGTTGACTATCACCTGTTAGGTATTCTGGTCTCAGGTTATGAATGAGTAGATTCTGTATGGGCTGAATTTCTGAAACATTGGGAAACGCGAGCTCTAATTCAAAAAAGTCATTGAAGATCCTGCTATTCATTCTGCATTTGCTACAACATGAAACTGTGACGATCCTTCCTCCAAAAGATTTTTGTACTGAAGAAGCGATAGGTTGTAATTCCTCACCATCAGGGCAATCAAAAATATCGACTGAATTATTCTCCTGCTCATGAAGTGTACTCAGCAGGTAACCTAAAAATTCGGAACTGTCGTGTGTCCTGACGAAAAACTAGTTGGGCCCAAAGACTGCATGAAATCATACGGAGAAAAAGACGCCTTTTTGGAAAATTGAAGTTGTTTGAACAAATGTTTCAGTTCCGAGAATAATGGGGTGATATCATTATTGTTGGTTGATATGTCTTCCCTAAAAGACTCTGTCATAAATAGCGCTTGTAAGACGCTATTCATATTATTAATATTTTTTTTTTCACCAGGAATATTCCAGTCAGGCAGTGTCTCCGAAGCTCCGACAGACCTGGAGGGCGCGCTGGTGTCATTTACCCAGTCACTTCCTACGTCCTTGGTGTAAGTGATTACTGGGTCCGAGAATCATGTGCCCTGAGTAGACGGAGTGAACCAGGGATAACAACCTTCTGAATTCGTCCGGCTAAGATCCTCGAACTTAATATATGAGAAAGATATAGATATATCTCATAATATATATTTGACACCCGCATCCATCCACCCTAAGTGGGTGGCAGTAGGTGTCATGAAGAAAATTAGGTTTTTACATAATCATCTTTTCAAGACAATATGGAGTGATATTCCCTAGATTTGGCAATATCTAATCCATCACACCTTATTACCCTATCCTCGGCATACTGTTTGAATACCAGTAATATTTGCTGGTACCAGTAAACTGTACCATTCGTCATGCTTATCCTGATTTTTGTACGACTAATATACTTACTATACGAACATGAACTGAGGCAATAATTTTAGAAGATGGAAAAGAATAACAAAGGACAGGAAACTTTCCAGACAATTGTATCTTGGTGCTCAATGATACTATACACATTTGCACCCTCGTACAAGCTCGGCCACATTATTAAAACAAAAATATTATGAACAATTAATGTGGTTATTTATTCGTAGAGAAAAATAAAAAAGAATTGCGAAATGGCGGAAAGAAAGAAAATATCATACGTAATCTTTCCCCAAGTTCCCCACCATTTTCTGGTTAGGCATGAGAGTAAGTAAATCATCGTTTTTTCAGGTTCGCTACTCTTTTAGATTTCTCCTGCCAAGTTTTCTACAGAAGTATGAATCGCAATAATCAATAATTGATTAACTCTGATGGTGCCTCACTTGGAAATTATCTCAAAATTGGGGAGAGATGTAAGATGATACTTTCTTTTATTTTCACCATTTTGCGACTCTTTTGCGCTTTTTCTAGTGTGTAATTTACACTACATTTTGAATCGAGTGTAGCTGAACAAAAATCGAGTTTAAATTACAGAACTGCTTATGATTCACATTCAAAAATGTTGCCGCTTTTGTTCGAGTTGACAACTTCACTGTTCTTCCTCCATGTTGAATTTAGTTGAAGCCTACGATGGCGCTAGGAGCACGATCAACTTTGAAATTTTGAACAGCTAGTGGGGTTATGTGGTACATCATTCAAAAGTCCTTCGAATTCCATTTTATATGCTACATTGTATGCCTAATTAATTGTTTCACCCCGGCTCATCGTCAAGAGGTGCAGAAAATCATGTTGATTATTTGTTAAAAAGATAATTTAAATAAGATTTTTTCGATGCGTCGGTTGAATCTTACTAATTCGAAACTTGTTCGATAGTTGCCCCTCGCCACTTTCCGAATTGTATTCAGGTCAATGTTGTTCCAGAATAACATATTTATTCGAAAATTATTTTGATTTGGTTGTGAAAGAATTGATTCTGAAATATCCATAATAAACCCATCATCCAGTATGATTGGGTTTTGCGCTTTTTTTCTCAGAAAACGTGATTGAACGTCAACATCAAATTCCAGGTTCGCCCTTACTCGCCGCTGACAGTTCTGGTCATAACAACTAAAATATCCATGACTTTCGGATCCACCGTAAATATCGTAGAAGGGTTATGTGAATTGGGACAAAACACATTTTAGGTACTCAGATACTCACATGTTATATTTGCATGAGGAAGTAGAAGTCTTCAGGAACGATATGTACTTTTTCCTTCTACTATAATTTCTAGCAAAGTTATGACAAGTCTAATTTTCGGCCCTGCCTGAACTTACAGTGTCGGGTTAGCGCGAGCATGAAATGTGACATCGGCGTTAAATCACGTTTTCTGAAAAACGAGCGTATTTCATAAGGTATTACTGAAAATCTTTCTTGTGGAGAATTGAATTATCTCTCAACCTATTGATATCGTTTTTTAATAAATCTTATATTTTCTGAAATAACAACAAAAAAATATCGTGTTGTTTTTTAATGAAAAGTTTTTTAGGTTCCACCTCTGATTTTTTGGTAATTTTTTTTTTCTAATAATACATGATGTTGAGATGTCATGCGCCAAAGGAGGGTATGCTTATCTGGGCCAACTGCTCCCGGTTATAAGATGATACACACTCTCAAGTTTATAAAAAAGAAACATTTTTTTTTAATTTCAACTTCCAAACCATTCCGGAACAGCTTCAAATTCGTTCTTTTAGAGCAGAGTTTGTAAGGCAAAATATGATCAAAGACATTTTGGCAACAAAGCGTATGTGTTTATCCTGGGTTTCAATGGACAATAAATGGAAAATGTCAGTTTTGACAATTAGTTATTGAAATTGCAATCTTTGAAAATATTTGATAAGAACATAACATAGAAGATAACTTATTCTAGATTGAAAAAAATTTAAATGTAATACTACATTATTTATTTCTAAGATTTTGAGAGAATTTAAATGTTTTTTTATGAATAGCCCAAATTTCCGTATCAAAAGCATACCTTCCTTTCAGAGTGCTACAATTCATTGTTCACTCTTTGTTCGAGTTTGTCTGTCGTTACTGGATTACCAGAACCTATCAAAATAATTCAGAAAACAGGACAGCCCAGCGTTAGAAAGATAATTGAAAGTCGTTTTGAATAATGTATCAGGGGACTTTCCTTGATGTTCAAAACTTCAAAGTTGATATTGTTCGTAGCACCATCGTTGGAAGTTTCCGCTCAAGTTTGTTGTCTCACATTATGTTACTTGACATGACTCAATCAATACTGTTGTAACTGTCTTGACAGGTTCAACTGTAATGCGGCGTTAGTGGATTACATATAATAATAAAAAAAAGAATGATAAAAATTAGTACATTTCAATAACTGATCTGTATCATTTGAAATTATTGATATGGTTGTTTTCCAAGGAAATGGCTGAGGCCTGTTACTGTTTATTATATATTTGAACAATAAAGCTGTTTGTAGACTGGAATTCGAATAAAATGGACTGTTAATTAATTCATAAACCTTTTTGCAGATGATAGATACCCTGATATACTGTTGTTATTGGGGAAAAATTAACTTGAATGGAATGTTTCCAAAACAAATGGATACGATGAGATCATGTGTTCAGATATCTGACCGAAAAGAGATGATAATCAAGTCTAAATATAAAAATGGTGAAATGAATATCAACGATATAAATACAGTGTCCTCCAACTGCGCTTGGGTGGTCCATAGCTTCTTAACGACGCAACTTTTTTTTTTTTTCTAATGCAAGCATGTGTCCTTCTTGGGAAGGCATCTTTGGAAAATTTTTCGAAGTATACAAGATTACCCAGAAGAGTGCACCAAATTAAAATTTTGTTTTTTGTTATGGAACATACTCTGTATTTCATCACGTGGTTAAATAAAGATTATTTCGACTATTTAAAAAATAAAGGGTTATTTATGTTTTCCAACGTTATTTCCAGAGATATAATGGTAATCTTTGAAATACATGGGTTTTTCAGCACCCTCTAACTCATCGTTGAAAAATTATTCTAAAAATGTATGGAAGCGAAATGACTCCAATATGGCCTCTGGCATAATAGTAGATTATACCACGAGTCAATAATAGCCATTATTGCGAGTAGTATACTCTACTTTATTTACGAGAAATTTATTTATTTTAGATTTTTAATGAACAACTTTATTTGTCAATAACATTTAAATTAGTGATAGTACAATTAATAAACTGAATTGGTAGTGAATTATGATTAACTTTGAAAGAGTTTTCAACACGAATATTTGGAATTTCGGTTGCTGTAAAAGAAAAAGTTGCTTCATTACTATTTATCTGTTTAGCAATAGTATCTGCTGTAGTTGTTTTGTTTCTCATAGACTGATCAATGTATCCTTCAGCTACTTGGGTAGATTTCCAGCCCCCATGACGCTTCAATCCAGTTATATCGCCTCCTCCATCAATGTACAGAATTGCAGATGATCTGCGATAACAATGGCCGGTATAACTTTGAGGATTTGGCAAGTTTAAATATTTGGCAATTTGTCTACCAATGTCTGCAAATTTGTTTTTTCCTATACGTTGTATTGTACATTTCGATTTTTGATAATTTAGAAAGAATGAATTGGTTTCTACATGTGACGGAGGGAGATCGATGTTACTTCTTTACAATATTGTAAAACGCACTGTTTATGGTGAATTTTCGTACAATTTTAGTTTTAGTCTTGGGTATTGTTATCAATAACTCTGTTTGGAAATCCTTCACGTCTTCTGTCTTCATTTCATAAAGCTCGTTTGAGCGGCATGCGCCCATAATTCCAATAACTAATATAACCTGAATCAAATAAGAACATGAGTTTTTGAATAGATCAGATTAAATATGAACATTTACCTCATGCAAAAGAAAAATCAGGAGCTCTCTCAATAAATTTCCTAATTTCTTCCGGGGTCAGAGTGGAAGATTTCTTTGCTTGAATTCCTTCAGATTTTCTTTTTAAAAACGCTCGTAGTTTCTTATATTTTTCCAGGTCAACGTCATGGTTTATCTTCAACACAGATTTAATCATTGAATAGAATGACCATAATGAAGATGGCTTGTATTTTGCACCCAATTCAGCGAAATAGGCCAGCAGAACATTTTCGGAATAAGAGTTTGCCTTGTTTCGAAGACGCCATTCGTTGAACGATGCGTACGTTTTATTATAAATGGATTTCGATGTTTCTGGTATTAAGGTAGATTTTGTTGCTGCAGCTAATTGTACAATTTCTGGTGGTGTACAAGTGAAAGATTCTTCATTTTCATTCATTTTAATACAAATACACAAACACTATACGCGTTTGACACTGACACTTTTGAGTTTGGTTATATTGTTTCCATGGTATTATTTAATTCAAGAAATTTTGTGATAGGAGTACAAGAGGGAATAAAGACTATTAATCCCTCGCCATTATTCCCTAAGGGATTAATATATGGCATTATACTCCAAAAACCACAAGTATAATACTTATATTATATATTAGTCGTAAATAAATATTTTAATTGATTCAATATGTGATTAATCAGTATTATAGTTATTTTAAATAAGTGATCTAGAGAATGTTGAAGCAGTTTCTCGGATCTCACACTATTTAGGTGGTTTGGTAAATAAATGAATTTAGAATAGAGAGTGCAACGGAAATAGAGGCCACATCGCGAAGATGATAGGTAGGATCAACTGGAGAAGTGTAATGTTTATGTTGACTCTTTTCTTCGTGGCTCAGATTCTTTTTTTTTTGTTTTCATACACAATTTTTTTCGTTAATTGCCTGATTCAATCTATTCTTGTAGTGCAATTTTTTAATTTGATATATTTGATGTCTGTTCGACATGACGGTAGTTATTCTATTAGTATATGAAGAAAATATTAACGCTATGGAAGTTTTTAATGGTATCGAAGATTACACAGTTCTTTACTAGAAAAGTGGAAATCAAGCCTAAAATCAGTCCATTTTCCTTACCCCTATTGGTGGTTTTATGATAAGCCAAGTATCCCACATAGAGATGTGCCAGCGAGGAAGCACAAAAGTAGATTGCCCTGTTTTCAATACGTGAAGTGTGGAATTAAAAGATGACGAATCCGCTCAGGTAGATAGGGAAGTCACATTCATTTTCATTCCCTATGATCTGCCAATCTTTATTGGGGAGCAATAGCATCCCTAATATATTCCTTTCTATATTTTCTTATTTTATCATCGCAAGTAGATGCGTATTCATTCAACTCACATATCAAATATAAAAAACGGTGAGAGTTGTTGCCTCGTGATAAAAAATACTGAACATATTTTGTCTGAGACAACTTTATTGGTGTGAATATTGCTTTTGCACGTTGAGGCACAATTGATAAGATCGAATAAAATAAGAATTGTCTTATTAAGAATTATTATGAAATGATATTATAAAGATATCTTGGATTCTACTTCTACTTCTACGTGCCATAGTTCATTGTTTGAAAAATCATTTGAAAACATTCCTATAAATCTTATTTATTGTCCTAATAAAAACTCGACAATAGCAATTCTGAACTTGGAATGTGCAGCGTTGGATTCTCGACAAGCTACTAGAGAAATAAAAAAGTACGCAAGGAATTTAGTTCAATAACGTCACCCGAATGATGAGTGAATACTAATGAAATTGAGTTTCTGGACTTCACTTAATTCTGTCATGATTCATTTAGGGACTGAATTTGTTGAATTACTTGTGTGATAACTAGGGCTTTAGCGCGCGCGTATGAAATTTTTTAAGTCAGCCGCAGGGCAATTAAAACCGTCAAAATACGAATATTGCATATCATTCCATCTACAGTAAATAAAAAATACCGGAAATCACCTATTTCAGAGAAGGTTCTCAAAAACCGCATTACAATAATAACTGTTCCAGTTTTTTTTTAATTTCAATTCTTGTTTCAAATGTGTTTTTTTTGAAAGACTGATAATCTCAGATTCCTGGGTATTCACCTAAGCTCAAACAGCATAAGAATGATTTTTGTTTGAAAATATGAACAGGATGTTCACAAAATCAGTTGTGGAATCATCTGCGGCTGAAAGACAAACTTTAGTCGCTATTTTCCAGCGTTCAAGAGAACCTATTGGGAGATATTCATGTTGTAAAGGGGAAAATTCTCCATTAAAATTGAAAAATGTGATTTTGTTGTAACATTTATATTATATTACTCACTGGTGGAGTCGGTTATTAGATTAGATATTGCATCACAGCTTGGGGGGGCTTATTTAATAACACAATTTTGAAACTTCAGTCTGTGCAAAACACATTATTGAAAATAATATATAAAAAAAACAAGTTTTTTTCTACCAATCAGCTCTATAGGGAAATATTGGATATAAGAGGTCTGTATATCTACCAGTGCTTGGTATGGATGTTCCATAATAAAGATAGATATGTTACCCTCAATACAAAACACACTAGATCCGTCGAAAATAAGTCGATTGCTTTACCAATTTATAGAAAAACTCACACACAAAGATTTATCTTCTTTTTTGGACCAAAACTTTATAACTACTTGCCTTATGACGTAAAAAATCTATATAGTCTTTCTAAATATACAACTTCAATCAAAAACTTTATATTTCAAAATGAATATAGAAGACTTTGTTTTCAGAAAACAGAATAAAAAAATCTGTCTTTCCATTTCTCCAAATCTAAGCACAAAAATAACGTCTAACCCCAACGTCCATCTCTCTCGTTTTGTTATCTCTCTTTCTCTCTCCTTCTATATCTTTCTCTCTCTCTATCTCTCTGTCTCAATCCCTCTCTCTCTCTCTCTCTCTCTCTCTCTATGACTCTCTATCACTCTCTTTCAATAGCTTCCAAATTTACTTCTGCATCCATATACTGTAAGTTTCAATTATCTGTACTGCCAATTATTTAGGTATTCAGTTAATTTAGTCCACGCTGGGATCCAGTAACGCCACAACACAAGCATATCAATTGCTTAGGTGGATCTCCTGTCAATGTTTTGATACAATTGATGTAAATTTTTTTGAATCTCAATAAATTCGAGTCCAAAAAAAAAAAAAATTAACAGAAAACAACTGCTTTCCCGGCTAATATATATTGTGAAAACTGAAAAGAAAAACTCTGAAAGTGAAAATTCGAATTTTCATTCCAATAATTGATTTTTTTAATCATGCAAATTTCTAAATTCCACTCCTAAAAACCTCAAGCAACATTTATAAATCACATTATTCTGCGAAAACAGTACTTCTAAGCTGTTGATAGTTTTTTTTTCATTCTCAAAAACATGCTACCTCAAATGGAATGTTTTGCAAATAGAGTAATTTATACTTTCTATGTTGTAACTACTTTTTTTAATTTTTAAGGATGATTTCAAATAACTTTCAAATGAATTTTATCAATCTGTGGGAATGATTTCAACTTATGTGATAAATAATTTTCAAAATGTATCCTCATCGGCAATTATTGTCTAATAGAAAGTACCAAGGTGGTCAGTCCAGTTCAGTCAGTTCAGTAGCTGAAATATTTCCTCAAGAGTATAATATGATGAAAATCCTTCCAATTTGTTTCTGAAGTTACGTACAAAAGTTGATTCAGTAAAATTCCGTACTCAAAGTCACAAAAGTACCTCACAAAAATACTTTCATTATTAGGGCAAATAATAATGAGAACCGCCCTCGACACGCACAGGCTACGCCTCTGATTTCAATCAAACGAATATTTATGAGGGATTTTTATCACAATTCATATCGTTCAGCATTCAAACCGAAAATGTATGATGAAGGAATAACAAGAGTTGAATATTTAGTGAAAACGAAAAAGTGTTTTCTAGATATTTTGTTTTGTCCATTTATACTTATATTTTGAAGATGAAATTAATATATTCGAAAAAGACAGTTTTATTTTTCACTAGGCTAATGGAATGTTCTTTCCAGTCATAAAAAAATGGCCGATATAAGCTTTAATTTTTGTTTTTTTGGTGTCAACTGAACGGTTATCTCGTTCCGTAAATGGATGAATATAATTCAAACCTGTAAGAAGTTCTAAGAATTTTGAGGTGCAATTCGATTAACATAGCGTAATAACTGGAGAGATATATATATCCCCCTTTCAGAGTGATTTTGATGTATCTATTTGATTATTAGTGTTATTTACTGTTAATACTATTCATTATTATTATTTTGTATCATTATTTATTAATCATACCAACGTTTTTCCTATCCGAGACAGAATTTATTCGGTTCTGGTGAGATATAAAGTGAAGAGTTGACCATGTTTTAAAAATCTTTGAACAGACATGTTTTATGAAGTGGTACAATTCCATATCTCAAGTAGCACACCCATATTGGGACAATATTGGTACAATATTGTGAAAATATTGGAGAGAAAACAAATATGAACAGTCGGCGATATTGGTCTAATATTCTCGAAGCAATATTGGCAACAAAATGTTAGGCGATATTGGTACAATATTGCTGTAGCATACTTACATTGAAATAATATTGGTAAAATATTCAAACGTAATAATGGTGAGATAAAATTATAATTATTTCGGGATACCGGCACAATATTACTTGGACATACAAATATACAAATAATATTAGTGAAATATTGAGGAAGCAATATTGGTCCCAAAATATTTAGGGATATCGGTACAATATCATTTGCATATATTGGTAAAATATCCAGAGTGAATATGTTCCTTGGAAACATTGATGAAATACTTCCAGAAAATGTCGAATAATTCAAAAATTCTACAACTTCGTTTCTACTTCAGTTTACCACTGAGTAGATTGACTTGTAAACGCATTGTGAGAAGCCTCATTTAATATATTATGTTACTATGATTCAGCTGTTGTTCCATATGTGCGGCCATCTAGCGGTTTCTTACCCAAGTATGATCATGATGCATTTCAATATTATTTATGGAATATCAATATTCAAATTCCAATCCTAGTGATAAATGTATTTTGTAATATTGTATCAATATTGTCTTTCAAATGAGGTTTTCTTAACAATCTCAATCAACATATGGTCCATATAATTTTTAAAATATGGATTAAATAATATTCTATCAAACTTGGATATACAATATTGTTTTTTATCTCTAAAATCGATTTGAAAGTAATATTAAAATCGCAATATTGGAGCTAGATGCTGGAAACAATATGTAGGCAATATCGCTCTGTCGATATTGGTGAAAATTATTGAACCAATATTGACCCAATATTTTATGAAACAATATACATTCAGAACAGGTTGAGCCAATATTTCATCAATATTATTAATCAAATATTGTTTTTCCAATAAGAACCCATATTGGTTCAATATTATTTTTACATTTACAATATATCCATATTGGCACAATATGAAAACAAGGTTCAACCAACATGAGGTGCTACCTGGGATAGTTTTAATAACTATAGTGATATTTATTAAAATTTGGAAACTTTTTACAGCTACAGCCGACGATTTGTAAATAAAAATTTGAAAAAAAAAAATTAAAAATATAATGGTATAATATTTCAACGACTTTTCAGAACAAAACCAGTTGTGTTCCATCGAAAAACTACTTTAGTAGTTTGATGAAGGTTTTTATTTTAGTTTTGTCAGAGGCACAGTGAATATATCTGCAAAAAATTTTCATTGAAGAAATAATTGAATTTCAACATGTAAGTAGAAATATACCTACTTCTTTCATCTTATAAATCCACTGTGTTGAACAATATTGACAAATATATGAAAAGACGGTTTGAAAAAAAAATATTAATATCTATTTATTCCCTAGAATTTGAGGTAGCAACTCATTCAATAGGTTGCAGTAAGGAGTTGAAATATACATGCGACTTAACATAAAATTAACATTTACGCAAGTGCAGAAAAATACCGTGGAGTTTTCTATAAAGGATTTTCTGGTTTTCATTGGATCATTCTTTATACCATTATACTTTTAGAAGCATCAATATCTTGCTCTATATTTTTCGACTATATTTCGAATACTTTACCTATCACAGTTGGAACTATGGAAAAAATCCCCCTTTTGCAAAATAGGAGTGACTAAACCAGTTTTTTGACAATCTATCAACTTATCAACTTATAATGTAAGCTGATGGTTTGGCGATGTATACCGCATAGTGTATTTTATCAATTTGTTAGGGATACTATATGTACTTATACTCCCACTGAATTCCTATTTTTACAAAAAGTAATTGCATCTATCAGGTCTGTTAAACTGTTAAAGAATAAAATGTATTACGTCGGTACAGTATGATATAATTATTAAAAATATTTGATGGAAGGTGTTGCTTGATTGCCTCCTGTGCATTACTTGAGAAAAAGTTTTCAACTATATCACCATTTGCATTTATTTGATCCTATGATTCATTTATTCTTTTTCCTGTTTTTCTCTCATAATATTCCATATGTATTTTCGTTTCTGACTGTAATTTGAAAGTACGTGCGACGTATCAAAAAAATTAACTTGTCCAAGTGATTTGCATAAAAATACCGTGGAGATTTCAATAATGGATTGTATGGTTTTCATTGGTTCATTCTCTATACCCTCATCCACTGAGTATCATTAATATTCTTGCTCTAAATTATTTCTTGATTTTTCGGTATGTTGCAAATAATTCATCAACGAACCTTTGACATACTAACGACATACTAAAAATTTTGACTGCTGTGACATAATGAAAAGACAACAATTTACAGAATACTACGGAGTAAAGTTTTCACAAAAATTTAACAAAAACCGAGTTGATCAATACTATCGAATGATGCTAATTTACGTGTCTCCTGATTAATTTACGTGTCTCCAAAAGATATGAGCTGATATTTTTTTAAGAAACACAATAATCTCAAACACTCCCAGAGAATATATTATTTTGGAATTATTCGTTGGGGAACATATTCATACTAGGAACTGAAAAATGCGTAACCTAATTGAAGAAATATACGGAAACAGATAGAAAGTTATTTTTTTTGCAAAGACGGTTTCAAAAATTCATCTTTATTATAAAAGCAGTCACACGTGAGGAAAAGCTTTTTATATAAGTTTTTATCTGAAACGAGGCGAACTTTTTGGATAGCTGATGTCATTCCATATTCAACTTATAAATACAGAAAAAGTATATCTTTATGTGTTTCACATAATAATTATGTACTTACATGAAGATGCTTCAGTTTCGTTTGGTGTTATTTTCACAGCCTTGATTTTTTTCCGATTTCATCAGTTTCTATGGGTTGAGTAATTTTCAATTATATATTATTATTTATCATTTGCAGTTTCAAAATGACTCACTACTGACTTTCCAATTCAATTAGTCGAAATAGTATAAGGCGAAAATTTCTATGAACCGAGTGTTTGCATATCACACTGTGTTTAAAAGAGGAACATTCTCCATGAAATTATTTGTGATATCTAACAGAAAACAACTACTTCCCCGTCACAAACCATGCTGGACATTGAACTACATCTGATAGATATTGTGAGAAGACTCTAACTGAAAAGAAAAGAAAAAATGTGAAAGTAAAAATTCGCATTTTTATTCAGATAGTTGATTTTTTCTTCATAATTTTGATTTTTTTGAGCACTGTCAGTTTCCATGACCTTGCCTACTCTTCTATCAGCTCTGAATTTCCCGCATCTGGAGTTCAGAAAATGTGCCTATAGCAAATGAGAAAATCGAGTAATACAGCTGTCAGACCACAGGACAATTTTTTTCAAATTAGGATTTACACGCATTATAGTTTCAAAATTTTGACTATTGATTTGGTTATGTGTATTCCAGCATTTCCGCAAATATATTCGTGCCAAATGGCATTATAAACTGTGTTATTGAGACTGCAATGTCCTGTCAAATTGTTATAACTCAATTTCTATTTGTGATAATAGTGACAATAGGTAGATATAGCACAATTAGGCAACTTGCAGGATATAGAAGACAAATTTAGATAAAATTTTGAACTATAGTATGGGAAATGGAACAAATGAATGGATATATACTACCATCATAGTATTCACTGGAATACAAAGGACATAGTAAAATTATTCACTCATAAAATGGATTTGGAAAGAAATGAAACCGTACTTTTGATGGATATAGAACAATTTAATTTTTTTTAAGTAGTGAATCGATGTAAATAAATTGAATAGGTATCTTAATGCTACAATTTCCATTTTTGATGAATAATAATTGAAAAATTTCCAGGTAAAATTATCTAATCCAAAATATGCGGTGTACCTAAGGACCAAAATAAAGTAACATTTGGAAATTATTCTCTGAAATTGGTTAATTTTGAAGACATTATCCTAAAATCTGACACAACTTGGTTGGATCATCATCGGAATATTATTTTCAACTAGTGTCTAGATATATTTGGGTAGTAATTTTTGGGTAGTAATTCAAATTTTCGAATATATTATATCCTAAATACCGAAGAAAATTTTACATATCTCAAAAAGGAGCAGTTACTATAAAAAAACTATAGTTGATACATCATACAACATTTGTCTTCTGTTCGAATGAATATTTCAGATTCCCAATAAAAATGTTTACTCATTGAGAATCAACGAAAATGTATTGGTGACAAATTTCCAGAATTAAACGGAAGTATTTCCTTGAGAACATTCCAGAAGTAGTATTAACATATATTAGTAACATGAATGTATATAGTTCAACTCACCTGACTCCAATCTTCCACTATTCAACCACCGTTACATAATGGACATAACAATTTTCCCACCCGGAAAACCTCGTGGAAACCGAACTGCTCGCGAGAGCCGAACCGAGTCTTCGCTGTCGGAAAGCGAACTGAAACTGTGGGGTGCGCTTTTTTCCCAGCCTGGAAAACTGCCGAGAGGGGTGGAATCACTCTAAAAGCATATTGTTGGCTCTCTCCCCACTATCTTTTCCACAGCGTCGAGAGTGGGGGCTATTGGGTCACATTCGTATTACGAAAAGTATTGGGTAAATTAAGTTTTCCTTACTTGGTTGGGTATTGATCGAAAAAATTGGGAGTTGTTTATGATGTGTGTTTTATGATGTGATAATGGTTTGGAAATGCTTTATGCTCCAGTGAAAATAGGCGTTGCAGGGAAAAACACATTCATGTAGCAATGGGTTTATTAATTGCAGGTATTATAGAAAAGGGTTAGTTTCACTCAGGAACTCGTCTATAATTGTGACTCCGCAGGCACTACAGTAAACGGGAATATCTTGTTTTTATAGTGGTTTATTCGTGCAATTGTGGGTATAAAATTTACACTACATTTATAGGCCTAATTCCTAATTCCATGTCTTATGTGTTATATCGTGATTATTCTGCTTTATATATTTCATCACAGAAAATTTCAGATATTTTCTGAGTTGAAAGGGTTGAACTGAGTTTCATCAATTGGTAAAACTTCATAAATCTTTAAAAAATATTTTTCTATATGCCGAAAACATTCAGTAGGTGTGTTAACAGGTTCTTGTGAAAGAATTCGATAGAAAAGAAAACTAGAGATTGTGGGTATTGGAATAAATGTCTTCAAATAATGAGTTCAATAGTTTTTTCGTCCTTTGAGAGCTTAGTGTGAATTGGGGTGTTGTACAGGAAAATGGCGACCAGCTTTCCACTTATGTTATTGTGTAGCGCGTAAGTTTTTGGTGATTTTGATTTTGGTTTGAAAATATAAATGGGATATCATAAAATCTGTTGTGGAATCAATCGTTCCAGATAACCTCTTGATAGGTATTCATGTTGAGAAGGGGAACATTCTTCATGAATATTCAAAAATAAAAAATGTGATTTATTTGTAATATCTAACAAAAAACAACTACTTACCCGGCTAACGCCGCGCTGGACATTGAACTACATCTGGTGGATATTGTGAAAAGACTCTAACAGAAAAGAAAAAATCTGAAAGTGAAAATTCGCATTTTCATTCATACAGTTAATTTTTTTAATTATCTTTAGTTTTCATTGAAAATTCATTAAATAAGATAGGGAGAATGTTATTGAAAAATATTACTCACAGAAATCGTTCATTTCATTGAAGCAAGGTTCACTTTTTATCCCCAATACATTTTGGTTAACGAAAATTTATTTCGCTTTGCCAAGCTTATCAGGGAGATTGATACAATTGGAAAACAGTGACTTCAGAAGCAATTATACACATCAAGAGTTGAAATGTTGGAAACATTTCTTCCGCGGTAACACTTTGAAAGTTATTTAGACCTGTCATGGGCATTGCATTTTGATTTTTGTCTTTCAGGCGCAGATGATTCCACAACAGATTTTATGAATATCCTATTCATATTTTCGAACAAAAATAATCAAGAAATCAAGTGACTGGTGCTTTAAAATCTCATTTTGTCATTTATTTTCAAACTGAATGATCTCATACACCTAAACATATAGCATTCATCCCAGGACTCGCTGGTAGAAACGGATACCGGTTATGTCTATAAAAACATTCGAATATCATAGATTCACGTTAGGAAATGACATAAGAAATTAAAGGTATGTCTATCTGTATAGTATATTGTGCAACAAGTGAGAAAAGTAACTTTCCACACATGTTGGACACTTAATCTGCACAAATTTATGAAATACAAGTAATGTAACTCAATATTTATTTTTATGGTTATGAAAACTAAAATAACGAAGTATCCTACCGCTTAACGGTTGAATAATTTATTTTAAATCGACTCAATAAAAATATCAAGATGTAAATTAATAAAAAAAAATAGTTTAAAATCGGGTATTAAACCCTGTGTGACATGCGGATTCACAATCCATTACTCCACAGAGCCCTTGTGGAAGAAGCTTTGTTCAGAAGTAAATATACGAATCAAACAGAATTTAAAATTGAATTTTTAAACCCACTACGAAAAGTTATGTTAATTCGAGGAAAGAAGCGAAAGAAATTCTGAAAATAGTTTACTTCCTTATCCAAAACACGAATGAACACTACGTTAAGAATTCAAAAAACTTCTATAGGTAACCTGACAGTTGTTGACAGTTGTGACAACTATTTTGAGCTGAACAGCAGCCAACTAGTTTTTGTCGATTTTCGTTGATTCTCGATATAAATGTATGTGGTGTGGGCAAAGTGCCGTGAGAAATAATATTTTCCACAGTATGAGCAAAACATGGTTTTGAAAGTAAGTAAGCTATGATATAGCAGTATTTCTCATGGCTTACTTACTTTCAAAACCATGTTTTGCTCATACTGTGAGAAATATTATTTCTCACGGCACTTTGCCCTCACCACATACATTTATATGGAGAAACAACAAATATCGACAAAAACTAGTTGGCTGCTATTCAGTTTTAAATAGTTGTCACAGCTGTCAAGAACTGTCAGATTACCTATAGGGGTTTTTTAAATTCTTATGATAGTGTTTATTTATGTTTTGATACAGAAGTAAACTATTTTCAGAATTTTTTTCGCTTTTTTTCTCGAAATAACAGCTTTTTGAAGTCGGTTTAAATATTCCATTTCAAATTCTATTAGATACGTATATGTACTATTGAACAAATAACGCATGGCGTAATAGGCCAGGCAAATAATAGCTCATCATACCTACAACTCACGGAAAAATTCCGTGCAGGGGAAACTAGGTTAGAAAGGGTAGAGAAGGACATAACTAATGCAGGGACAAAACTTCAACATCTGAATGCATGCATTGAAGGAGGTGTGGGGGATGAAAGGAGGTGAAATCCGTTTTTTTCCTGATTTATCGAAAAAAAAATCGCTGTAAAAGTTGTAGATAATTAAAAAATCTACAACTTTGATTTTAGTAAATATTTCACAAAACCTCAAAATTGCCAAGTGAATTACAGAAAACCAACATTTTTGGTTTTATTTTTTCTTTTTTTTTATAATTTTTTTTTGAAAAGACTTAAATTTTCATATAAAAGAAAAAAATATACTTCCTCAATGGAAAACATTTGTGGAAATTGCAAAAAATTGAAAAATCGAATTCTGCTAATATCGACTTTCCCACTATAGTTACAAATTTCATATTATTTCTTGAAATACGGCTCAGAAATTCACAACAAATATTAATTATAAGATTATTCATGAATATTCAAGATTATTGAAGACTATCTATTCATATAATTGAAATGAAGTGATGAAGTGATGATGGTGACAATTCCCGGTGTAGATGCTGCAGGATGGTGATGAGCTGAAACTATGACTGCTTTCATTGCAGATAACTGCTGCTTCGACACGTTCGTCTCCTGATGTTTTGGATGCGTCGGTATAGGGAAATTATAGCTTTCATATCAGAGTATTTTGGCAGGGAATGTTGGGGCAATCCAATGGGGCTTTGACTCTGGTGTTTTCGCAAAAAATTCTTTCAAGGTTATTAGAAAAGGTGAGTTGAGAAGTTGTGGTTGCCTTGGTCTGAAGAGATTTTCGCTGCAAACGTTGGACTCAATAATTGTCTTCTGATTTGCATCGGGTGCTCATTTGCTTCGACATATAGACTTTCAACAGGACTGGTTCGGTGAGCACCATTGCAAGTCTGATTACCGTATTGTGAACAGTGTCCGGCTACTTCAGTAAGGGTCTTCTATCTGTCGAATACGCTTTTGCGCCATAATAAATTTTGGTACGAATGAGTGATCTGTATATCCTTAATAGGGTGGTAGTATCAGCTCCCCTACCATTATTACAATGTTGTTTGAGCTGACGAATATGAGCGTTTCATTCCAGTTTTTCGTCAAAAACCATTCCCAAGAATTTAAATTCCTTCACAAATAGTTTTCCTTATAATTCCAAATTGGGTTATGCTGAAGTGTTTCGTCTTTGAAAGGGTATGTATTTCGTTGTCGAAAATGAAAAGTGAAAACCAGTTTCAAAGCACCTCGTTTATAATTTTCTTATTGTGGTCTGAAGCAATTTTTCCGCTTCGAGATATCTTGTTGCGTTGTTATTTCGCGTCCTTCGTGAATGAGAGAAGATATGTTATAGTGTGTGTCTTCGTTATTTTGAACCAAGTGTCTGTCGAAAAAATTATTAATTGTGGAGACAAACTGTTTCCAGGAGTTCCTTTCACTTATTAAGAATTATTAAGTAATTAGAGAATTATACTGAAATTTAAATAGAATTGTTAGGGTTCTTTTCGTAAATTTTTTTAAAAATAAATTTGTTTCATCTAATTGTAATAGATTATAATTATTATCGTAGTATAGTAGATAATCACTGCATTTATAAGTTATTCTGTATTTTATTTTATTGAATCGTTACTTCATTTCAATTAGACGAATAGACAGTCTTCAATAGTCTTGAAAATTTATAAATAATATGATGCATAATATTTATTGTGAATTTCTGAGCGGTATTTTAAGAAATAATATAAAATTTGTAACTATAGTGAGAAAGTCAATATTAACAGAATAATTCTCAGTTTTTCTCAATTTCTACAATTTTTTTCCATTGAGGTAGTATATTTTTTTTGTATGAAAATTGAAGTCTTGTCGAGAAAAATGCGTACCCACAGAACTCTCTACAATAAAAAAAAAAAGCTTTTTCAGGGACTTGAAAAAAACGAATTTTTCGCGAAAATCATCAAGTTCTTGAAGACCACTGAACTTTTTGACAAAAATAAAATATCAGCTTGCTTGGCATGATAACTACTACATTCATGCCAATTTCTGTTCTCGGAAATTAATGCAAAACAAATAAATAAAAAATAAAAAAGAAAATATTGGTTTTTCGTATTTTACCCGGCAATTTTGAGGTAATGTGAAAAATTATTCAATATCAAAGTTGTAGATTTTTCAATTGTTTAAAACTTTTAAGAATACTTTTTTTTATGAAATACGTATTTACGCTGCAAATCGTGAAAAACCGATTTCACCTCCTTTTATCCCCCACCCCTACTCGACTGCAAGCATTCAGATGTTGAATTTTTGACCTCACATTAGTTAAACCCTTTTCTACCCTTTACAATCTAGTTTACCCTGTACGAAATTTTTCAATTAAAAAATGCTAGTTCACCTGGTCTATAATGGATCAATCAGCCTGTCACGCAGGCGGTCCGTGTTCTACACCCGGGTCAGGCTATTTTTTTTCATTTTACATCTGGATATTTTCATAAAGTCAATTTTAAATAAATAATTCAACTGTTAAGAGGTATTTTGCTATTTTTCTAACAATAAAATTTAATATTGAGTTACAATATTTGTATTCTTTAAATTTGTGAATTTGTAGAAAAACTATAGTATCCAACATGTAGAGAAAGTTACTTTCTCATTCGTGTGTTTGCGGCACTCGCCCTTCAGGCTCTTGCCACAAACCTTCACACTTGTGAGAAAAGTTGAACTTTCTCCACTTGTTGCACAATATACTATTAATAATAATAATACTGATGAATATCGAATATGGCTCTATGCGGATTTGCGGTTTCACTATCCAACTTGGATCCTATAAATGTCTCAATTTTTTTGTATCAGTCTCTGTGAGACATTTTTGGCAGGGTTTCTAACGATCTCCCAAAAGAACGTTGGGCTTTATGCTCAGTTGTATAATTATTTAATGGGTAAGATTTTGTCTTAAAAATTATAGAATGAACCATTCAGATCATGTAACAAATTTTAGATCTGAGAACATTGTGGAACTAACTCATGTAATCAAATTACAAACATAAAACTCGATTTGAAAAATTTGTTTTTGTTCAAAATTATTATTTCCACAAACTTTTTTGGGTAAAAGAGTCAATAATTGATAACTCAAACACGGTTCGTCCTATCGATTTCAAACAAGAACATGCTTCTAGAGGACGTTTGATTCTACGTACATGCTCTAACGGAATTTGAATTTTCAATCAAATTTTTCACAAAAAAAATCCCAAAAATGTCCCAAAAATGTAGTTACTTTAAAGCAACTTTTTGGGTAGATGAACAAATGATTTTAAAAAACATTACAGCACGTACGTAGATCAACGATTCACCTTCCCTCTGATACAAAATTCATTTCGATTGGATGAAGATTGCTTCAAATTTTAATGGAAGAGAAATATCACTGCAGCTCGGTGGTATGGTGGTCTAAGGCGCAGGCCGTTCAGAACTTCAGTACAGCGGTATCGGTTCGAGCCCGTTGTTAGAACGAGGAATTTTTTCTCAAGTACGCAATATCGGAATCGATAGACGACCACAGTCCTTGTTGAAGTGTATTGTGTGTTGTCTAAATGCCAATCTCGTCTAGTGCTAGCTTGGAGTGCACGCCGGCCACCCGAGGTGGTGCTGTAGGTTTTCCGGGTTTTCCTGCAGCTGAAAAGTGAATACGCCACCAAAAATCAGTGAGTCGCCCCGGAGCGCTACGGAAAATAATAATAATAGCCGTCCTCTACCCGCACAGACTATGCCTTTGGTACATTCTACGAGTGTTTATGAGGAAGTATTATTATTATTATTATAGCTACCTTGACTACCTATAAAAAGCATCGTGAGGAGATGTAACGTGTGGTGCCGTGCACGTCGTCGGTGACAGCCTGTGCACCTTGGCATAAATAAAAAATAATAATTTAATTGGGGTTATATTATTTATTAATTCATCAAATTTACAATTGATAGATAATGACAAGTCACTAACGTACTATTCCATTTTCATTACCCAGAGAATCAGGGTAAGGACGGAACGACGGGCGCAATATTAGCAATTCTTCTACTCCCGATCAGGGGTGGATTCTGTGTACCATAGAATTCTATTATCGATAGAAAAATTGAGATGACATTATGGTGGAATTCATGGGGGTAAAAGAGACAAAACTGTCGACAATAGAATCCCACCCCAGGAAAGCAGAAGAGCGCCATGGATTCGCGCGAGAGGGCGCTGTATTCCGCCCGCACTGATAGAAACGCTGGGCCGGACTTTTCATTATGCTTTGGTAGAAGATCGGTAAGATACACACTTCCTGCAATGCTGATGCGTGTTGATCAGTATTCAATGTAGACAATGCGTGTTGGTTATTCCAATGTTAAACCCTGGAAAAGGCTGAAGCAAAAAACTGGATCAAGGTACTCTGCGTTTTAGTTCTACTTTCGACTTAGTTCCCTGCGGAACCGCTCCATCCCTTCTTTCCTGAAAGATATCAAGCGCTTGATAAATGAGCCCGTCGTACTTGTGAGGTTCATCATCATAATTCGGAGTCTGGTAATGTCTCTGGTGAGAAGACTTTCATGGATAAGATATTCATAAAACTTGTAGGACAAGTGTTTTATAAATGGCGGCATTGAGTCGATGCCTGCAAGCTTCCTAAGGGCTAACAGTCGAAGTTATCGTCTGCTACCGGTAATAATACAGAGAACTTTCTGCATCCTATCGAACTTTGCTAAAGGAGTCGGTTTTAGGCTACAGAACACCAGAGAAGCTTACGTCATTGCTGGTCTTATTATCTGCTTGTATACGAGCAATTTATTATCTTGAGATAATTTAGAGTAACTGGCTTTCAGGGGGTAGGTGCGTTTTAACGCAGCCCCAGCCCTTTGAGTAGCCAGGATTATGTGACGTTGTGTGAAGTTGAGACGCTTGTCCAGATGTATCTGATGGCATGGTTTATGTTCTCAACAGCCTCGTCGTTTGTTCTCAACTTTCGATAAAGCTTTTAGAAAATATATTTTTTCGTGAAGTTGATCGTCTCCAACTTGGCCGGATTCACCTTGATCTTATTCTCTGCTAAATACGGTATGACTTTCTTATCTAAATGAATTTGGATGATTGTTTAGGCAGCGATGCCTGAGAAAATTGTCGTATCGTCTGCATACACAGCCGTGCCTATATCCGTTCTCGCGCACTGAGAAATGTCATGAGTATGTAGGGAGTAAAGATGCGGGGATGAACTTGAACCCTGCGGGACACCTGCTTCGATTGGAAACTCCGTGAAGCAAGTGTTGTTCACTCTCACTATGAAAGTCCTTCAAAAAAGGTAAGAATTTACCAACCTTACCAAGTAGGAGGGCATGGCTGCCAACAGCATTTTGGAGATGGGACCCTCAACCCATACCGAGTCAAAGCCTTTTTTCAGCAGGATCATGACTGTATTGATTCCACGTTGAGCTGCCTCTCTCACCCCGGGTAAATTTCTCACGACCTGAGAGGTCGTACTATGTTCTTTTCTTAAGCCGAATTGTACATCGGGGATCATTTTGAGATTCTCCTCGAGACTCAACAACCGCCTCAGAAGGATCTTTTTGACTATCTCAAAGTCTTCAAATGACTTTCTTTAGCTTCTCATAGTTTTTCATAAATTTGGCAAATCTATGAGGGCCAATATGGAGGGACACAGACTCTCTGAAGTCTTCAGTTCTCTGAGATTTTTGTCTATACCCCTCACTAACGTCAGTGGCCCTTTTGTGAACGTTGGCAAAATGCTCCCAAAATAGTTCCGCTTTGGGTACCTTGGCGTAGCAAGCGAGAACACTACCTGCACGCCACCAAGACCAATTGAAATTAGAATATTTGTTGTGTATCTCGTAATACGACTTATTCTCTTGTATCAATATTTTCGATAAATGGAACGATCTGCACTTGATAAGATATCGATCCAAAATTGGGGTTATTTCGAAATGCGTGTTTCCTGATATGATAGTGGTGTTGAAATGCTTCATTGTCAAATATAATTAAATGAGTTTTCATTGGAATTGATAGTACAAGGAAGCCGTACGTACTTCAATTTCATCTATTTGTTGTGGTGCACAAATAGGAAAGCAATTTACAGATCGAGCGTCGTTTTATGTCTTCTTTGCAATTCCTTACATAAACAGACGAATCATTCTTGGAGGCTGGGGAAGGTTTCGTGACACTCATTCTTCGTTTTTGGATGTATTTGGGTAATTGTGGATGAAATATAATCATTCACCTGATTCTTATTCCATAAAAGAATAGAACAATCTCGACTAAATCTATTTGATCATTGAATGCCAAGGCTTTCCTGAAGTTAAACCTTGTTTTATTATGAGTTATCTTCATGCATTTGCTAGCAGAATAAGGACTTTCCTGACGCAATGGTATGAGTAGTATGAAGTGGGTTTCAAAAAAAAGTTTTGCACCTCGTGGGAAACATTTCTATCATCAATTTTTCAGAAAATTTTATCCCTTGAAAAAAATGGTACATTGCAAAAAAAATCACATTGGAAATATCAGATATACGATATCAGATAAACGATATACAGAGTAGCTTGAAATATAAGAATTTTGATCAGGAGTATTTTCGAAAATATGTAAAAGTTCATTCAGAAAAGTTGTTCTCAATTGAAAAGAATATTCAGAACTGTTTACCCGTTCTTATATTTTTGTAACTCGAATACACCGGAGGAATCTCCTTGCCGTCACTTTAATAAAATGTGTACGAGTCACATAGAAAATCATGGGAATAAGGTTTTCAAGCGCAATTCATGACAGTCTTCCATAGAACACAATATTTTCCAGTAATCCGTCAAACTAAATCATTTGTAGATTTGTATAATTTCTTTTTGGGTACCTTCTGAGTACACTTCGTCCGCAGGAGAATAATTCAATCAATATTTTTGAGTCCTTTGGTGGTAATGAATCACAGCCAATATCTTCAGTTTGAACAGTTTTAGAGAAGAAATCTTAAAAGGTTTACGTTGTAGTAGATGCAGAATGGTTACATTTACATTATATTCGCCAAGCTGTACCAGAAACTTCACTGACTTTTTTGAATTAAAGCTTGCGTTTCCCAATCTTTCAGGAATCCATTCCATGCAAAACCTACTCATTAATCACCTTAGAACTTTACTAAACACCTTACAGGTGATAGTCAATTATTATACTGCTATAAAACCACCAACATACATAATATAACGAGTATATTTGAGGTACCTGTGGTTCTTGAGTTGATTCTGTCAACTCGTAGTAGAGTAATCAGAGATTTCTTCTGCTCAAAAAATTGGATGGTAATGAAATTTGTATTGAGCTTAGTTTGACAATAGGAAAAAAGTTCCGGGCCCTAATTTATGAAAATCGAAAAAAAAAACTGTTTAATGAAATTTCCGACGCTTTTACGGCTGTAACTTGAAAAAAGTGTATGTACTCAGAGACCGATTTTTCAAAACTAAGATCAGTAGGACAAAGTTTCCTGAGCTGAAATCAAATTACATAGTATGAGCTTCAGAACTGATGAGGGAGTGAATGAGATACTGAGTGGATTCTCTGTATAGTTCAAAAAATTGTACTATAAAACCCAATAGTTGCGGGATTGGAGTTTCCGGTTGATGTAAAAATGTATTCCATGCGAACAGACTTCATTTCTTTTTAGACCAAAATGAACAACATTTCGAACAGTTTATAATATGATTGTACTTAGATTTTATGTTTGAAATGTCTTTCTCGCAAATTACATTTTATTTTGTAAAAGAGAAATAAACAACGCGTAATAAATGTATTCCTGTCATTCAAGGGTTGGAACGGTGCCACCTACTCTTCTAACCATTTTTATTAAAAGGAGTCAATACAATAATGCATCTCAGAACAGACAAATTCTAATTACATGTCATTGAAAGAAGATTTGAACGCCAATCAAAATGATGTGCCACTTGACCCCCCCTTTCCATTAAAGATTCTAAGAGTAACATCTACCCCTCCTAGGGGGTTGAGCTACGAGGGCTACAAATATTCCTTGAGAGTGTCCTTGACAATAAAATTGACGTGTTTTTTGGATGCCTCATATTATTTAGTGGAAGGGAGATATTAAGGGTGGGAAGTTTTTAAATTGGCATCCTGTATATACCGTATTGAAATATGCAGCTGACCACAATGGAAAAGAGCTTTGTAACTTCTGACCAGAAAACCATTGTAACTGTGAAATATATAAATAAAAATATAACCAGAATATGCTCTCCTGTCTATTTTTTTATTGAAACCATAAAAATGTAAAGAAAAAAATACATTTTCGAAACAATTTTTCATATTTTATCTTTGGATTTTCGATCAAAAGTCGGAGTGAGATTGTCAAGCTGTGTACACGTATCAATATAATTGAATGAAGCAAAATTTGTATTTCGTGCACAATAGTAATTTATGTATGAAGTGAGTAAAGTGATACTTTTTTTACGAGTATTCCTACGAGTAAAAAAAAAACACTTTACTCACGAGTTTCATACAGTATTTTTTCTACAACTGTCAAAAAAAATAACCAATTCATATTTTTTTGCAAATATGAAATGAATTTGGAATATTTTTATTGATTCATTATTCGAACAAAGTTCGAAGAGTATGCCGGAGAGATGAGTTTCAAACAAATGAAACGAATAATTTCGACAGAATCAAAATCCCTTTCTCTTCACACTATCCCGCAAAATGGAAAATCTGAAGCGAATATTAAAATAAAATATTCATCGAGGTCAATATTATTATTATTAATGTTGACTTGACTTTGGAATAACTAGTCGATCGAAATAACTTTTCATTTTCTTAGATTTGTATTCAAAATAAATAAACAATCCTCGTGAAGCAACGAATACCTTTTTTTTTCTTTGAACTATTTCAAGGAAATCTCATATTTTCACTATCCACGATTTTCTCCGTCTAATCTTCATCACTTTTCATTTCTACTTAAATTAAATTCATAGTTATGAAGAATTCGTTATCTGGATAGATGCCCAATTTCACAAATTTCAATAATTATTGTTGTCAACTAGTTTCTGACGGCCAAACAGCCAAAGCTACCTTGGATTACCTAGTATTGATTAGGTCCAATAGTTCCTTAGGTATATGCTATTATTTTGACAATATATTTCTTTGCTTAACAACCAATCAGTGGATTTCAAATTTTGAAATTCATCCAATAGAATCGGAACTACAGTACGAATATAGCTTGTCGCTGTATTTTCACGGTGATAAACCTGCTTAGTTTTTGTTTAAATCATAAACGTCAAATTTATGTGTTTTGACTAGTTATCTTTATTCATAAATATGAGCGATCGTTGGGGACAAATGTCCATTGGTATCATAGATGAGGCCGTGGAAAAGATTATTCGGTTGAATACGGCTAGAAGTAAAGCATCAATTACCAGGTGACACAATTTTTCTTTATTTCAAATCGATGTATTGTCGTACTAAATATAATTCGTAGTATGATTAAAAATCTATAATTTTTTGGAATATCAATTCATTGGCTATCCCAATGCAACTCGTCCTGCGGACTCGTTGTATTTTCAGCTTTGGTATTGCAATTCATTAATATTCCAAAAAATTATCGGTAATAATCACACCACTCATTATATTACCCCTGAATATATTCGCCGCGATAGTTTGGAATTTTGGTAATACTTATTTAATAGTAAGAATGCTAAGAATATTTTAGGAAGTTCATAAAATCTTTTGTGGAATCATCTAATCGCTAAGAATATTATTGGTGAAACATTTGTATATCAGATATTTATAGATTATTAGTTGCCAAAGAAAATGAGAACTGGCTTTATGACAGGATTTCGATAATATTAGGATCTGTTACTGTTGTTGCATGAAAACTGTCGGTTGCCTAGCAACAGCCGTTAAAAAAGTGCACTTTTTTTACTCTTTTCCGTTTTATAATGAAATCGTATGTTGATAGTGAAATATTGTAATACTTTACGCACACAAACCACACAAAAAAGGGGACTTTTTTTGACAATTGTAGAAAAATACAAATTTTGCTTCATTGAATTACACTTTTTTCCTTCTCTTTAATTTTTCGATCAAAATAAGTTTTTCTGGAAAAAGTGTATGGTAGTTTTTTTGTTTCCAATTTTCTTAGCTTCATTTTTGGTATCTTGATATTTTTCAATGTTTAAGTTTTTTCCGAGTTAAGTACGGCCAGAAAAGCGTCAGAAAATTCTTTGAACCGGATTTTCCTTCGATTTTCACAAATAGGACCTGGAACTCATTGGATACCTGTTCGTCTATTATTGAACTAACCCCATAGGTACCAAATTTCAGGGAACTCCAATTGAATTTGCACTTCTTGTGATTTTTTTTCTCTGGGAGCTGTACTAAGTCTGACTAAACAGGACGGCCAAGTGAACTGCATAGTTTAAGTGCTACTACAGTGATCAAATAAATAAAACATGGATTAAATTGAGATTTGTTTTGTCCACTCTGCAGCATAATGTATTGAAATTGTTTGACGAAACTTACACTCAATCACTGTTTATTGGTGATCCTTCCAATATGTGAGCTTATATCAAATCTAACTCCATACAACGTGAACACTAAATTAGCATTTCATTATTATTCCGTCATGTTAGCCGTAACAAATTTTCCCGCCGCTTATATTCCACATGCAACGTGTATTGATGGAGTTCTCGATAAATTCGACGAAGTTGATTAAATATACATTTCCGCGCGGACATGATGTTGCCTCAATTAAAGCTCGATTGTTCGCCCAAAGTGGGACAGTGGAACTCGCCCCGTACACGGTTCTATGTAGTATCTGTATGCTCTTGATCAGCCTTTTTGAATTCTCGTTTCTGCCGAATTGCATCAAGTTCACGCACTCAAGTTGTACACGCACACGGGCTGTGTTGCTGTTATAATTGATATGTTCATTCCAAACTAGTGTTTAAATGAATACTCCTTCTGTACTATTTCTTTTTAACCTATTAACGCCTGAAATTAGAATGCTCATCATGCCTGATATTTCCTTCCACTTTTAATTGTTATTATTGCCACGCTTATATCAACTCACCGTTGAAAAAACAAAAAAATTTATCGGTCAAATATTGTAACCAATTTTTAGATCACTTCTAATCGTCCGATTGACTTGAAATTTAGCATTTGTGCATAATTCCGGTGACGCAATTGAATTATGAAATTTTTCCGGGTCAGAGTTATGATTCTTTTGTCAAAATTGAAAAATTCAAGAGGGCGGCTCCATTATGGCGGAAGAGTTTTGTAATTATAATCTGATTCTATTCAAATTAGTATCTGGCAAAGATTACGATTCTTCTGTCAAAATTGGAAAATTCAAAATGACGGATCCAAAATGGCTGACGGGTTTTGTAATCATGATCCGATTCTATTCAAAATTGGTATCTGGGAGTTTTTGGGGGCAAGGATTAGGATTCTTCTGTCAAAATTAAAAAATTCAAGATGGCGGCACCAATATGGCGAACGAATTTTCTGTTATGGTCCAATTTGATTCAAAATTGTTATTTGGCGGTTTTCGGGGTCGGAGATTATGATTCTGTTGTTGAAATTGAGAAACCCACTATATATACAGATTCAGCAATAATTCTTCTATACATAGGGAAATAACGCGCGCAATAAATGCAACTTCTGCTACATTAGAATTACATTCCCACGTCGCTCACGTGTGACCCATTTAAGATGGAAGCACCCTTATAAAACTTACATTTTCTAACCGATTGGAATGATTTTTTTCTCGTTAAGTAGGCATTCAAAAAGTCTACTAGGACACCAAATTTCATGATTGAATCTCCATTTTCAGAGTCAACTATATTTATTTTACATCGAAATCTGTTTATAAATAAAGAATTCATAAGATAATAAAAAAATATGAATGGAATTTCAGGAAAATGCCATTTCTCCTCATAACTCATAATTTTTAATTTTTTCGATTTGTCAACAGATTTTGATGAAACTCTGGCCAGTAATATTTCGAGACTTCCTGAATACAGTGCTGTATTCCGAATTTCGATAAAAGTTCTGAAATTGAATTGGTGAGTTGATTAATCGGCACATTTTTCAAATTTCGTCCCCCTATAACATTTTTATTGATCGACGCATTTCAACGTAATTTACATGTGAACCATTTGAAAATGTCACAAATCCAGTGGTGTAGTCGCTAGTGATTTTTTTAGATTTTTGATCTTCAAAAATAAAAATAGTTGGCCCTGAAAATGGAGATTTATTCATAAAATTTTGTAACCAAGTGGACTTTTTGAATGTCTACCTAACGAAAAAAAAAAATTCGAATCGGTTGAAAAATGTAAGTTTTATAAGGGTGCATCCATCTTAAATATAGTGAAGAGAGTGACTTCGATTCAATCCTGAGAGTTCCATAATCTGCTGACAGTCATTTCGTTGTTTAACAACAACAAATCATTGATATCTCTCACCGACAAAATCGTTTTGGTCGATATGAAATTAATATTAACATTGATTCATGCATGTACAAAATAGTTGAAGTGAATAGTCAAAAATCCTGGTCCCACTTCTCTTTATTGAAAATGAGTATAATCTACTCACCGCAAATGCCATCTGGATGTTTTCAGGATTCGTTCATAGATACATGATCGAATCTGAAAAAAGAGGAAAGATTCAGGTTTCAATGGAATACTATGTGTCAGAAATTAATTTTTTTCAGAATAATCGCTGAATATAGGCTTATCTATAAGAATTCCGAGAAATTTTGAGCGGAAAAATTGTTTCTCTTTTAATTTCAAACATCCGTACAAATATGAATGTTCTGTCGTAACTTTGAGTTTTTGCCATTTTTTTAATATTTACGAGACTTCTGATATATTTATCATTTACAAAACAATGTTTTGGTTGGTCTTCTTTGATTAAAATCTCCAAACGTTTCATCTGCAACTGAAACTTTTCAGATGATACGTCAATATGAGTACTTCGATCATGCCACTCGAAGATGACTACCGCATTTGCAAATGATACTCTTGGAGATTTTTAACAGAGAATACCACTTTGAAATTTCAATCAAAGAATTACCACTTGGAGATTTAAAAACAAAGAATACCACGAAAAAACCCGGAAACCAATCAAAACATCAACGCCAGCCGTAAAAGCCAACATTCCTATATTCTACAAGACAATTTTATAACACTAGCTTCATTATGCTGTCAAGTTTTAATCACTTTTTCTTTGAGAAAATGGGACAACCAATTCTAATTTCTATTTTATTTGATGCAAAGTAGCATTTTCAAGCATATAATATAAATTAAATTTAGTGTGATAAAATTTTCTTGACACTATAATGATAAGAAACTCGTTGAGTAATTCAGTTGACATACAGGGTGTAATCTAGCATCCTGCACTCCCTGCAGGACGGGTGTATAATACCTTTTTTTAACGATTGATATTAGGTGTGAAAAATTCGAAAAAAAAAATTGTGGAAACTTTAAATTGTGTTGGAAAATTCCTCGAAATTTTGAGAACCGCTGTCCGCCGAACGTCAGCTGACCGGAGCAGAGCCGCAATAATACTGGAACTGCCGGATGGAAGACATTGTGTAATTTCGAATAGCGGTTTCCAAGATTAACGGAATTTTCCAACAATATTTTAAATTTACACAATTTTTTTCTCGAATTTTTCACACCTGCCATTCATGGGAGTGCAAGAGGTTAGATTACACCCTGTATAGGAAAAATAGTAACGGTCTCACAACGTAATCCTGTAACACAACGAGTTCATTTCATTGAAGCAAGGTTCGCTTCTCTCGCATTTAATCCCCAATACATTTTTGTCGACGAAAATCTATTTCGCTTTCCCGAGCTCATCAGGGAGATTGGAAGAATTGGAAAGTAGGCTCTTCGGAAGCAATTATACATATCAAGATGGAAATGTACCGCAAAAGAAATATTTCCGTCATTTCCATCATTTCCATCCTTGATGTGTATAATTACTACTGAAGCTTGGCAAAGCAAAATAGATTTTCGTCGACAAAAATATATTGGGGATTGAATGTGAGAGAACCCAAGTGGCACACCCATATTTCGACATTATTGGTACAATATTGTGAAAATATTGGCAAAATATTCTAATAATAATATTGGCGAGAAAAACTTGAAACTTATTTAAACAGATAATGTTTTTACAAATCTCGATTCTTCCTGTTGCCTGACTAGTAAGCACTGAAGATGACGCAAGTCGAAAGCGCTTTGCAATAAATAATAAATTTATAAACTTATATACAAATTCTTCGCTTCATTCATTACTAACAAGTGTATTCAGTTTCCCGCATTCATTTAACGAGAAGGCTTAGTGAGCCTTTGCATATAAATGAATCTTGTCGGAACATGAAGTCACGGCAGATGGCACCCGGCGGCACCACCCACCAAAAAATCAATTTTCTACGATGAGTACTGCGTTTAGAAAATTACTGTTTTGAAAAAATAATACAATTTCGTCAGTTACTTTTTCTGTCTAAAAAATAAGTTCAAAATAACTAAATATTACTTCTCCTTTTCAAACTACGTTGACGTATCGGAGACCAAACCTGTCTCCGTTATCAAAACCTTTAAAACAATAATTTTTTTTTATTATCGAGTCAAATTGTTATTTTTTTGACAAAAGTCAAAAAAAGTGTATCAAAAATTTCGTATGGATGACATTTGCTATCTTGATACAGGGGATGTGCGGTATCTCAATTACCTTACTGTTATATCAAACTTCTTTTCTGTGTAACAAGATGCGGTCCATTTCGATTTGATTTTGATTTACATGTTTTAGGTTTTTTCAGACTGTGCAATGTTGAACACTAAAAAAACGATGTCAAGAAAACTACAGAACCAACCATTCAATTAATATTCCTATTTTATTGGAATCAAATTGTTGATTTCAGCAATTCTATTTCAAAATAGTATATTATGTTAGCAGAGTTAAAAACGTCCTTTCAGTAACCAGTATTTTATTCACGAGTGCAGCGTTGCGGAACGACTGTTTAAAAAACAATTGTCTCGAGGAGTCCATAAATGCTTTACATATACCGTACGAATTCATATCATTACACAAAATTGTATACTTTTAAGTTGATATCTTTTTTTATCATAACAGTTTCGATTGACAGGTCAAGAACGACCTACTCTCTCAGGGATTTTAAACAGTGAAATCAAACAGCAACCATAGCGATGTACTTAAAAAAATTGAGTTGCTACGGTAATATTTGAAATGAAAATTTAAAAAAAGTACGGATTGCGAAATATGTGATTAATTGATCATTTATTGTGGTACGCTGCATGCCATTTTAGGTATGTGAGTAGAAAAAGTAACCTAAGTTTTCAATTGACTCGGTTGTTACTTTAGCTTACACTATAGTTTTCCAAGCAGTTAATATAATAACTCCGTGAGAAAGCGACAGTGTTGCGAAACATGTCCCAATGTAATAATGTGTGAGAATCTTACGTGTTTGATTAGGTTTCATCAACTTAAGTATCTAACATTCTGAAAAGTGCTTAGTGCTTAGTGCTCCCTGACTGGATTTACTTTTCGAAAGTGCTTCGCGAGCATTTCATAATTAATAGTGCTTAGTGCTCGAGACTTCGGACCACTTCTCAAGAGAGCTTAGAGCTTAGTGCTCGAAGCACTTTTTGTCAGTGCTCGGCACAGCTCTGGTTCCAAGTTGTAATATAGTATTCAATTTATCAAATTCCGAGGGACATCAAACTTTGATGGTTTATTCATTGAAAATTCCGTGCATACTGTATCAAAAGCTTTTGATAGGTCGAAAATAGTGATATCACATATTGATTACTATGAATCCATCATTGGCCGTTCATGTGAAGCAAGAACTGAAAGAGCAATTTGCCTCGTTGGGCAACAAGACCTCTCCCAATTAAGTTAGAACAAACAACAAATGAAGCCACTAAAATTGTGATCGACACGCCGCAGCGGGTGTACTGTTTGTCGCATTCAATTATTCCAAGAAAACAAGAAAACAAAACAAGAACGATGGCGCGAATGAACAGGAACGAGAATGGCACCAGTGATTCGGCAATATAGCCGGAGCGTATATTAGAACAATTGAGGTGAATGAATATGCCTAATTATGAAAACAGGCCACGTTCATTACTCTACATTCACACTGGGGTGACGACGTGAATGCCACCCTGGGGACGTACCCATCAGGCAGTAGCGTGTCACGTTTTATATCTATCGGAATAGGATAAATTCCTCAAGGTTCGCTCCTTAAGAGGGCATTTATGTCTAATAATGACGAAATATACTTTTTGCACTCAAGCGCACCTACCCTCTGATAGCCAGAAGCTCTAAACTAAGCCTCGACAATAAATTATTGTTGTATAAACAAATAATCAGGCCATCAATGACGTACGCTTGTCCGGTGTTTTGCAGCCTAAAAATGACCCCTCTCATGAGGTTGGATAGGATGCAAAACAAAGTACTTCGTATCATAACCAACAGCCGAAGATACGTTCGATTGGAGACTCTTAGGGAGCTTGCTGGCGTCGACTCAATCCCGACATATATTAGAAACTTGTCGTACAAGTTCTATAAATACTACATCGATAAAAGTCCCCTCACCAAGGACATTACAAAGCTCAGAGTATTCGATAATGAGCCCCGCAAGCACGGCGGGCTCATTTATCAAGCGTTGGACATCTTCCAAGAACGAAGGGAAGAACCGGTTCCTTAGGGAACCAAGACGAAAGGAATACCTAAAACGCAAAGTACCTCGACCCGGTTTTTTGCCTCAGCCTTTTCCGGGATTGACATCGAAATAATCAGCCAGCGTGGCCGGGCAAAGGCACCCTCTCTTTTGGGGGTTCTAAGCTCGGTTTGGCAGGGCGCTCTCCCGTTCTCCTGAACGAGGGCGGGAGGGTGCTACTTCTGCGCCCGTCTGTTCATCCCTTCTCCTCCCCCCTGGGTGGATTAAAATGAACAGATAGTAATGTCATGTCATTATTTGTGCAATGTAATGAATAACTCTGTAAAATAAACCTCTATTTATTTATTTATTTATTTAAATATACTTTTTTTCATACTATCTTATGAACTTAAAAATTTGAGGCACATATCTGTCAGAAAACAACTACTTTCCCCTACGAACATTGAATTACATCTGACATGCATTTATGCAATATTCTTTCATAAGGGCACAATTGCAATTGCTGATTGTAATCAAGCATTGAATATTATTTCCCAGTGATTAGGAACGATCATCTGCAGACATGTCATGTTTAACGGTTCGTGTCCCACTCATCAGTGCAAGGATACATCACCCAGTAGAGTTAAAATTCTTGTTGAAATTATCATTTCCATCAACCAGCAGCCCAGAGCTGTCCCAAAGTACAGTGCTTATTGCTTGTGAAAGTGCTCGAAGCACTTTTGTACTGTGCTTCCGAGCACTTTCCTAATTCATTGCTTAGTGACTAGTGCTCCGAAAAATTTAACGAAAAGGCTTAGTGCTTAGTAATCCGAAGCACTTTTCGGGATTACTAAGCACTAAGCCTTTCCATATAAATGAATCTTGTAGAAACATGCAGTCGCGGCAGATGGCACCCGGCGGCACCCCCTACCAACAAATTGATTTTCTACGATAAGTACTGCGTTTAGAAAATTACTGACTTGAAAAAATAGTATAATTTTGTCAGTTACTTTTCTTATCTAAAAAAAATGATTCAAAGTAATTAAATATTACTTCTTCTTTTCAAACTACCTTGACCTATCGGAGACCAAATCTGTCTCTATTATCAAAACCTTTAAAAAAATAATTTTTTTTTATTATCAAGTCAAATTGTTATTTATTTGGCGATAGTTAAAAAAAGTCTACCAAAAATTTCGTATGGATGACATTTGCTATCTTGATACCTATCTATGTGCGGTATGTCAATTACCATTCATTCATTTCGAACTTCTTTTCTGTGTAACAAGATGCGGCCCATTTCGATTCGATTTCGATTTACAAGTTTTGTTTTTTTTTCAGACTGTGCGAGGTTAAACACTCAAAAAACGATGTCAAACCACAAAACCAAACATTCAATCAATATTCCGATTTTATTGGAATCAAATTTTTGATTTCAGCAATTCTGTTTCAAAATAGTATATTATGTTAGCAGAGTTATAAACGTCCTTTCAGTAACAAGTATTTTATAAGAGTTTATAAATGCTTTACATATACCGTACTTTTTTTACGAATTTATATTATAACCACAAAACTGTATAAAAAGTTAGTGCTGCTCCTAAGGTGGCGTATGGAGTTAGTAACAAAGCCTTGCCAGAACACTAGTATGAATGAGATATATGTTTGTGACGAATGTCCGCCGTCGTTGACGTGCCATACCAATTAAATAGGGATGTAGTATTGCCTAGAGCAAGACAACTGCCTCCCCTCGATACAGCTTCGTTGTCTACGCCGGTTAAAGCCCGGGTGGCGAACGGATTTCCCGCAACGGAGCATGTCCATATTGCACCGTACAGGTAGCAGAAAAGGACAATAAAATGATGAGAGAGAGAGAGACAGAGAGAGAGAGAGAGATATCTTTTTATCATAACAGTTTCAATTGACAGGTCAAGAACGACCTAAATTAAACAGTAACCCTAGCAATATACTTATAAAAAAATGGAGTAGCTATGGTAATAATTCAAAAAAAATTCTGTGAATACAGATTACGGAATATGTAATTATCTGATTATTCATTGTGGTACGCTGAATGCCATGTTAGATATTATGTCAGTAGAAAAAATAACTTAAGTTTTTAATTGACTCGGTTGTTACTTGATGAAAATTCATGGCACTTCTTAGACTGTAAGAATTGTGAGTTACTGAAATTTGATTTGACACGATAAGATTTCAACAAATAACATTACATCTAGACATCTTTCGCTACACTGTAGTTTTCCAAGCGGTTAATATGAAAACTGCTTGAAAAAGCGACAGCGAAACATTATCCCTATCTGACTCATTAAATGATTTTTCCAATGAAAACTAGAGAAAATTGAAAAAAAATCAACCATCTGAATAAAAATGCGAAATTTCACTTTCAGATTTTTCCTTTTCTTTTTAGTTAGAGTCTGTTCATAATATCTATCAGATGTAGTTCAATGTCCAGCGTGGCTTCTGCCGGGGAAGTAGTTATTTTCTAGATCTCGAGATATCGGAGCACTTTGCAAGAGTGCTTAGAGCTTAGTGCTCGAAGCACTTTTTGTCAGTGCTCGGCACAGCTCGGCGGCTGCCCCCTTACGAGCAATCCTCAGCATTCCTCGAGATACTTGTGCGAGATATAGTACAGCTCTCAGAGTACAAAAATCACTAAAACTGCAGATTGAATGAGAAGTGTACGAAATTTGGTATGGGGTTACTTCAATGATAGAGGAACAGGTATCCAATGCGTCTCGGGTCCTCGGGGTTTTCATTAACGAACTATTTTAAAAAAATTAGCATAGGCCATTTGCGTCTTTCTTTTGTGGGTGAAAAAACTTCTATAGCTTGGTCTATATACTGTCTGTTTTTAGTGAGTCATCGAATTTCACAGTACCTCGTCAAAGATTGCGGAATTTAGGAGGTTGCTGGAGGGGTTGGGGAATGAAGATAATTCCTCACGATGATATAATATCGAGTAGACAGAACATATTATCACAATTTCATTACTAATTTATTTCGACTGGAAAGAACACAATCCGATGAACTTTATAATGATCAAAGAGACTGTGCACTCTGAAAAACTTCACAGAGAAGCGTGCTCCGCTTTAGTCTATTTGAAAATATTTTTTACATTCGTGCTAAATGAATTTTAATTCGTGCTCTTTATAATAATGGAGAGAATTTTTGACAAGGTCTATTATTCCAGCACGAGTTCTGAATTCGGAATAAGAGACGTGGAAGTTTTTGTGTTAGAGAAACTTCATTATGTTTTACTGGAGTGTCTGGAGAAGTATAGACTCTTTCTTTTGAAAGACCTACTCAGTTAAAGAATTTTATTTTTTCGAGTAGTTATTCCGATGATTTTTTCAGCAACAGAAAAACAGGAAGCAAACAATAGGTACAATTTTGTAATGAAAACAACTGTTTTACTAGAATTTTTAATCAGATCAATATTTTAATGGAAGAGTTTTCTTCTGATACATGTATCATTTTTAGAGAGAAACAAGATGTCCTGCACTACCAGGACGACGCTTATTGCCATAATAGGAATATTTGGGTCGAAAATCCATCAGAAAACAACTACTTTCCTGGCTAATACCACGACAAACGTTGAATTACATTTAATGAATTTCCGTGCAGTCCTACAAGGATGTCTCCGCAATTGCTAGTTGCACGGAAATGTTCATTGAAACATTTTGGACCACCTATAGATCGATTTCTGGGTTCTTGCCCTCATCAGTATAGGGTAGGTCTCTGCAGACAATAACTAATGTCTGCAACAAACGTTTCAACAAAATCTCCATGTAAAGGCAGAAGCTGAGACACCGCCCGCAGCCTAACGTTCACTAAACTACGGGCGCCATCTGAACTCCAGCCCCTGAACAAAGCAATACCCAGAACTTGCGTGAATAATTCAACCACAAATACAAATCTGCATGCATTGTTCACAATAAGCTTGTCAAGAGAGAAACAAGATGTCCTGTACAGTATCATTTTTAGGTTTACCCGAAAGAAAAGCTCAATCTTAAAGATATTGTTAAGGGTATTCGAAAACAGCATAAGTAATGGAGATAGACTCCGAATGCTCTGTTTATGGTGAAGAGCTGCACTAAATATACAGAGAATCCTAAATTCGATGGCCAATTACTAATTAGACGTTACTGGAGAAAGATTTAAATGTTTCACCGATTATTTCAGAATCCATGGTGAGCAGAAGAGCATATGTACTCTTCTATGAGCAGGAAGGCACTTAATCACACTTTTGAGATTATATTTAGTTTTATTTTATAGATTTTATTATTGTTATTGTTATTTATTTTGAATTATGTTGACACATCTATCAGTAAGAGATATCAACTTTGTAATTTTTTTTGCCTATCCTATACCCATATCTTACCATATCTTGTGATTTATTTTTAGCAAAATCAAACCCATTTATATTATCATCCTTCACATACGCTGGAGTGGAATGCTACCATCATACAGAAAATATAAAGTGATATCAGCAAGCAATGGTTTAAATTCAGTTGAGGATTTTATTTTAGTTTCTATAACCCAATAGTTTTTGGACGGCCTTTACTTTATAGTATTCAATGTATGTCTCTTGGACATTGTTTTTCTGATGTTATACTTTTATAAATATCGTTATTTCAACAATTACAAGGGAGTTTTTAGAGAATTGAAAAAATTAAATATAAAAAAACAATCAATTATCAAACTATAAAGAACAAAGTACAGACTGACACTAGCCTGGGTACCAGCACACACAGGTTATAGAGGCAATGAAGAGGCCGATACACTAGCCCGAGAAGGAGCAAGTAAGGCCCTGAATGGTCCAGAACCGTATTGCGGTATAGCAAAAGCTGTACTAAAAACAAACACCAAATCATGGATTCAAGTCTCAAGAATGGTGGAACAATGCACCAGGGATGAGACAGGCCAAAGAGTTTATCAAACAACCGCAGCCAACATTCACAGACTATCTACTAAGCCAGAAGAGAAACACTACTAGAATAGTAGTAGGACTTCTCACAGGGCGCTGTAGGCTCAACAAACATATGAGTACAATAGGCCTGGCAGAAGAAATGCTATGCAGGTTCTGTCAGGAAAAAGAGGAAACATCAGAACACATACTATGCCACTGCGAGGGCTTGTCAAGGCAAAGGTTTCTAACGCTGGGAGAAGAAAAACCAAGAGCTCCCAGATTCATGGGAGTTCTAAAAACTAGCCTGTGGAGTCTCGTAAAGAAGACAGGGCTAGACAAAGAACTCTAAATGATCTCGAGGACAAACACAATAGATCTGAAAAGGTCGCGGTGTAGAGGCTTGTAGCACGAAAGCCCCTAATATATAATCTAATAATCTATCTATCAATTATCAAACTACAAAGAACAAAGTATTATCAATAACCAACATTTAAAAAAATATTATGGTTGTTTAGGCTTTTTGTGGTCTACTTTAATTAGGATTTTAACCAAAGAAGAACAAGGCAAAACCTTGAAACCAACCATAACATTGACTCAAGCCGTGAAAGCCTAAATTTCTATATTAAAAAAAAACATAAAAGACTAGCGCTCCTCCACACGTGCTATTTATAAAGCTGGAATTTGAAGTAAATTTCCTATACAGATTCAGCAATAATTCTTCTATACATAGGGAAATAACGCGCGCAACAGAGAACGTACAAATTACTTGGTTTTAGAATTCTTTTTAGTTTCATTATGATTTTACAGGATTTACACTGTTATTTTCACAAACAAAGCATTTTTGCTTCTGTGATGATTCGCTTATTCACTGAATCAATGTACTTATACGTATTAGCTATTTTTTACTGTAAATTTCTTTAAGTGAACAAATTATTATTATATTATTATTATTATTTTCACAGCCATTACGGCTGACAACTCTATCACACAAATGTTGAGAGCAAGAACTTATTTGGTTGAGAAAGTCAAATAGTTTCTTCGCAAAACAAACAAAGCAAATAATATCCCACGTCATTCAGGCAATACTAAAATGTGAATTTAGGAATTCACTGAATTCAGTAGGTGTTCAATCGCCACACAGTGGTGGAATTGATGCATATCTCCTCTCTATTTTCCTAATGCGTTCTTTGTCGTGTACGTTGTTTCCCTATGTATAGAAGAATTATTGCTGAATCTGTATACAATGCTTCTGAATATAAAATGGATGGAAATCTATTTCGCTTTAAATATTTTACAATATGAACAGTAAAGATGCTCTCATACAATTGACCACTTTACCGTGCACAGCATATTTAGTGATGGAATATCTGAAAAAAGTTCAATCACCAGTCCAGTCGTGGCCAAGTGATTATTTGTCACCAATTGAATATTCCAAGGCATTCGGTAGAATAAATCATCAATTACTATTGGCTATTTTACATTACATCGGATTTTTGGAAAATCGTATTGAAATTGTTGAAATCATAGGTATAAGGACAATTTATAAATCTGACAACGCCGCAAACCCACCCTTGGCTCAAACAGAGACAGTAATAGAATGCAGTTGGCTATGATTATTCGTAGCGGTTTTTGTTAAAAATGTAAATAAGAACTGACAGCTTGCAATGAAGAAATGTGTCTGTCAACTTCGTTTTCTGTAAATTAATAAATGTTATTACAGTTTTGCAAGTACTTTCATTACTTTCATTAGTAAACACGTTAATAAAGAATTACAGTCCTTATTGGTAGCGAGTTAAAACTCCTAACAGAAATGATGAACCACTACCTAACTAATAGAGTGCAGTCGGTGGTATTTAGAGGAAGTACATCTAATACGACAATAATAAAAAAAGTATACACCTCGCAAATTCATAAACATTTGAAACATTTTTCTGTTCATTATTATGCTTGTAACCAAATGAATTCGGATATGGAAACTTCGAATTGCCTATCTTAAAAATGCGGTCTTTCCATCGACCCTTCCAAGTCCAAAGCTTTAATATTTGGCCGCAACGGAGCTCGCGAAAGAAATATCCAAAACTTGGATAATGTCCAGCTGAACTTAACCAAATATGAAAGTAATTTGGGACTCATACTAGACGACGAATTGAAATTCACACGGCATGTTCCACATGTGATCAAGAGAGCTTTCAGCAGTTTGAAATTGATCTATTCCAACAGGCAAATCATGGGAATTGTAAAATGACCCTTTGAAACTCACTTGTTCTGTCACACCTGGATTATGCAGACTGTATTTATGGCCCAGCGCTATTATTACAAGCTGACTGTCGCAGACTTCATCTGATTCAAAATTCTTGTGTCAGGTTGATATGTGGTCTCCAAAGACGGGATCACGTATCAAATTCTATAAAAAATACCAGCTGGTTAGACATGAAGAAACGACGATTACTTCACTTCTGCCCTCTCATTCATAAAATAATGTCAACAAAAAAGCTGTCATATCTATATGAAGAAGCTAGGTATCTCTCTCAAGTCTACGATGTTAATATTTGCTTGAAATATCAATTGACCATTCCCCGACACAAAGCATCTCTCATTAAGTCTTCCTTCTCATGTATCCTTGCTAAGATTTATAACTGTATAGCCAGCGATACGAAAAAACTTTTTATTGAAGCTTTCAAAATGACTTTAGTTGTTCTCCTTTATATTGATACATTCAATATGCGTATGTTAACTCGCCCTTTTCATTAGCTCACTAAATCAGGAAAAAATGTCTGTAATTGGTTGTTACTGGATACTGATTTGGCACTTATACATATTCTATATATTTTTGTCTCACCATTTACGACTCAACTGTTTTCATTACGATTTACAATCCTCAATTTTCTATTTTCAATATTTTTTAATATTTTGTTTAGGTACTTCTTTTTTCTACATGTTGAGTGGAAGAGCGCGTCACCTCGGTAATTCTAATTACTGATGAGACCGAACTCTGCCTTTTGTTCTTGAGCCATGAAAAACTGTACTACTGTATGTATGTATGTATGTATGCACTCTTGAACAATAAAATCTATTATTATTATTATTATCATTATTATTTTCATTAATAGGGATGAAAGCTCAAAATTCACTTAATACTGACTGCATCAAGAACAAGGATATGATTGCTATCAGAAGTATTGTAATCCCATAATTCGATTAGATCATCCCAAAAAATGACGTCGAATTTTCGGAATCTCCATCCTTTATAAAATTCACAATTTTTATAGTATCTCATTTGTCATGCAAACATATCGTTCTTTCACCAAATCTCCCTGTGTTAGTTCGAAGCCCATCAAATTGGGTTAAAAACGAATATGGTCTGCTTATATTTCAGAAAAGCTATCCTATAATTTATACTTTTCTCTCATATATCATATCCCTATGGGATGCGTCTTTATTAGATAGAGCGAGAAAACATTTTTCCAGATATCCCTTATGTTCTTCTTAGCAATTTGTAGCATGATAATAATTTTTATACGATATCTGAAAAAATATATTATATAGAATGTATTGAGAATTTGAAAAAAATAGTTATTACTTGAAACCAAAGAAATGAACTACTTACCAAAAAACTCATCAACTAATTCACTTTCCTGACTGAAATGGCATTTAACGTACTGAATCACGGATCCGATCTAAATTTTTCAATCACCATAGTAACTTCACTTTTCAAATACAGACAGAGTAGGTCTTGGGCTGTCAATTGAAACTGTCAACTTGAAAAATACCATTTCGTTGTTTCAATATGAGTTCGTCAAAGAAATAGATAACTTTTTAGAAACTAGCTTTCATTTGAATACGCTTGAAAAAGAAAATAAACTTTGAAGAACCCATCAATATGTTATATTATTAAATATCATATGATATTAAATATTGTTTCGAGAAGTGTGTGTTCCTCATGGGTTTGGTTTGATCTACTTCAAAGTTTACTTTCACCTTTTTAGTGCATCCAAATAATAGCTATTTTTATTACTAGGAAGGAAAGTGCCACTTTTCCTCCTGCAGGAAAAGGCACTTTACTTCCATGTAATACATATGATTTTTCCTCAAAACCCACTTAGTGAACCTTTTTTTGATGTAAATTTAAAACGCATCTCAACTGCTTTTGTTTAAAACGGACCTATACTTGCATGATGGAAAGTATAGACAATACAGTCATGTCCATCTGCAGTGGTGGGCTGGTAATCCGAATTTCTCGGGTTCAGCTCCTAGCAATTGCAACTTTTTTAAGAACGTTATTTAACTTTTTTCTTGTTAGTGATTTGAATAATTGGACATTTAGATAGCTTATACATTTCGGATTGCTATTGAGTGATTTCTCATAAGTAATGTTATGTGCCTATTTGAATGAAGTGTCGATCAGTTTTTTTCTAAGAGCTGCGCTTGTAGAAAAAATAATGTTTGTATTTCGAGCACAAAGTGTCATTGTCGTTCTCCAAAGATTAATCTTTTTGTCGAGCGAAAATCGAACACTTTGTGCTCTAAATACACAAATAGCTATTGAAGAACTGAAGTAGAAGTAACATCCATGTTTTATTTTTACCAGAATACAGGATACACAAGATGTTCCAGAAATTACGGAAACGATTTGATTATAATAGATTCACAAGTTTCATCGTTTACAACTTACTTGAAATGAGGGGAAGGAAAAGTACTTTTCTCCCTATATAGGGAGGAAAAGTATGAGTTTCCTCCATTTCTATAAGGGTAGGAGGAGAAGGATTTTCCCTAGACAGTTTTTATATAAATTTTTCCATTTTGTAATTTTTAGCACTTGAGTTTGTATAATTATCTGTTTTAATAGACAGGTGCCAAGTTTCTCGGTACGTACCCTTAGTCTTTACATACATAGAGGTCAGTTACGAAAATTATTCGACGATTCGATGTTTATCACATTTGTTACGTATTTAATTTCCGTTAGTTTTTGCAACTTTGGGGGTGTCTAACCTCCTTGAACAATATTTCCTTTTGTCGTATTTTTCATCATTCCAAACTAAAAAAAAAATTCCAATTTTCTACGCATTCTCTCTGCAGGAAGGTGAAATTTTTCAGCAATGTATTATTTGATGATTAGATACTTTTTACTATTTTTCAGAATTTTTCTCAATTTGGATTTCACCAGTTTGTGCAACTTTTTTCCAGAAGATAGAAGGGGGCAAGCTCACTGAATAACATATTTTTTCGTCCTGATTTTCCATGTCTATAATCGTCGGAAAAAATTTCGAGGGTATTTCAATTTCGCGATTTTTCCCCCCTTTTTCCGTGATAGAAAAAGGTGGCGAGCTCTCCGATTGATTTATTTTTCGTAATTAATTTCCATGTCCAAATATGTTGAAATAGATATTTTTGTTGTTGAGATTGGTGGACAATGCTTCGTTTGACTAAGTGAGGAATCACACTGATCGACCAGGACCGACCGTCCGGGACCGTCCACCTACGACCAAAAGTAGAAGTAGATCAATGAAAACTTTCAAAGTCACACTGATCGACCATCCACGACCGACCACTAGAATAATTTTGTAAATCTGACATTAATTTGACATTCGAAATGTTAGGTTCATTTATTGAATATAAGTTAAATTCATAATATCAATAGTGTTACAGACCTGAGACTTCTCGAATTGTTCGAGATCGTTCGATGAATTAGATGGAAAAATCTAGAAGCACTAACTTTCGTTCTGGATCAATCGTCGAACATTCTATTTGTGTTCTATTGATTTCTTAAGTTTTCTAGAACTTTATTTGTATATAAAAGCAATGCATTTGTGAGACGAAGTTAGTTAGAAAGTTACCTTGAGTTACCTTGGAAACTAGTATTTTGGTATCAGTTTTGACAGTGACTTGTATTACAGTGTTGTCAAGTGAAGTTTGAATAATAAAGGCAAGTCTATACCAGCGTACACTTATTTTTGAACCCGAAGACGCAACAATAGTTTTGCTTTAAATAATGAGCAGTAGTGATACTGAAGAAGAACATTTTATTTTTCCGGTAGGAAATATACCTATTTACATGAGTTTTGTTGAAGTCAAAATTTCATCATAAATTTGTGTCAAAATGACATAACGTCAGGATAATGTGACACCGACCAAAATTTCCAGCAGACTACAATTTCGAACATGGTCTTTGAAAAACGGTCGAGTTGGAAATTTTGGTCGTAGGTGGACGGTCGCGGACGGTCGGTCCTAGTCGATCAGTATGATTCCTGGCTAAAGGTTGTGATGAACTCTTCATTGCCTGAAAAATAAAATAATCGAAAAAAAAGAGGGAACTTATTCTCTATGATTACCAAATCATGACGTTTCGACTGCTAAAATCTGCAGTCGTTTTCACTTATAATCTCCCTAGTGCTTGAATTATAGCCGGAAATTTTTCGAGTACCCTCGTCGCTGCGCGACTCGGGTAATTTTCAAAAAATTCATGTTCGAGATAAATTTCCAGCAATTAATTCAAGCACGCGGGGGATTCGGAAGAAAATTTCACACCAAAATATATTAAATTAATGGTTAATTCAACTGACTTGTAGATTATTCTGAGAGAAAACAAGTTGTAACATCAGTGGGCCATGAATGGTTTTTGTTGATATAATGACAGTTACGCGTTGGTATTAGTGGCGGTCAAGATGGATAGAAACCATGGTGCGTTCATTTATACCTGTGAAATCGGCCTACCAAAACTGTTAAGGTACGGCCTACGTGATTCATCATATTTTATTAGATCGGATTAGCTTCACGATCGTTCGTAGATGGCGGTAAAGTCATTATAGATTGAAAAATTAATACTTGTCATGATGACGTTGGACAATTGTCATGACATGTTTACATTTCGTATTTATTCAATTTTGTTAAAAAATAAGACATAACATGTTTAACGTGCTTATTTCATCAAAAATCAGAACATTAATTTTAAATTAACTAGTTGGATATGTGATATGTACGGGCAAGTTCATGGGCAGCCATTTTGAGCGTGATTTCGCTTAAACAACAAAACAAGGATCTTAACCCTACCTTCAATAGTAAGTATTAAGTGTGTAGCTTCTTTAATACAAAAACCAGCTTGATAATTAGTTCACTAACTATGATTTTGTATAACTTATAGTTCAATAAAAAATATTGAAAATCATGCATTTAGACATTTTCATAGAAAACACCTCAAACATATTTAACAAAGATAGGTACTTATTGAAAACTTTTGCTTAGTATTATCTATAGACATTGATATTTTTTCTCTGAATTTGGAATAAGTGAATCAAGATCAAGTCATAAACAGTCAAATTTCAAATATTCCAAAAAAAGTATGACTCAGTACTTCGGAATGTTGTAAACTCGGCTATTTTTTGATAAGGCGCTATCTACTGACAACGGGAAAGCTAATCCCATCTTATTACAGCATTAACAACTTTGGGTGAAACAAAAGCGAATCAGTCAATCCACCAGGGTTTCTATCCATCTTGGTGGCGGTGTTTGTATGTGAGAAAGGAAAATTCATTTTGCGACATTTTCAACCTAAAATTACATTGCACAATCACGCAGAACTAAAATAGTTTTGACTGGTCCATGCGGATTGTCTATTGGGAAGTGATGTGGAAAGGAATTGTTGCAAATTTCAGCCGAGTATTCACGAAAAGATAAGTTGAATAAAATTGTTTCAAATATTAAGTTCATCAAGTCAAGCATAGATAGATTTGATTGATATACATTTTTTACCGATGGACCTTACCGATGGACCTATTCATCGTTAAAATGCAAGTTCTCAAAATATTTTCAGACACATTCGAAATATTTAGTGAATATATAATTATGAAATATTATCTCCTTTCATATGAAAAATAACATTCCATTTGTACATAAAAGCAAAATGTTAACTATCACATGTCAAATATTTGATAGAAAAATTTCCATTTATTAATTTCGACCAGGGTACCCAGGAGGATAAAAATTTCCGGAAATTTTTTGGGTTGCCATGGCAACTAAATAAAAACCAATTTTTTGATTGGCTGAAAAAGTGAGGTGTGAAATTTCCAAATGAATTTCCACAGAATGAAGACTGAGGCAAATAGCTGTCAGTCAACAGCAAATTTGATAATCGAAGAGAATTAGTTTTCTTTTTGTTTGGTTATTTTATTTTTTCGGCAATGAAGAGTCGTTCACAACCTGAAGTCAAACGTAGCATTGTCCACCAATCTCAATCAAACCAACTGGTTAATGTTCATTTAAATACTATTTGTAGGCCATTAATATCAGACATGGTACATATAAGTTTCTGACGACGAGAGAGTATCATTTCCTTTCAGTACACAAGAGGCAATAAGTAGACGTCATGTTGAAAAGGGGAACATTCTCCTTGACAATTGAAAAATGAAAAATGTATTGTTTTTGTGATATCTAACAGAAAACAACTACTTCCCCAGCTGAAGCCACGCTGGACATTGAACTACATCGGATAGATATTGTGAAAAGACTCTAATAACTGAAAAGAAAAAAATCTGAAAGTCAAAATTGGCATTTTCATTCAGATAGTTGATTTTTTTAATTATCTCTTGTTTCAATTGAAAATTGATTGAATAAATCAGATAGGGAGAATGTAATTAAAAAATATCACTCATAGAAATCGTTCATTTCATTGAAGCAAGGTTTGCTTCTCTCGAATTTAATCCCCTATACATTTTTGTTCGAGAATGCAAAATATTTCGCATTCGGGATTCAAAAGCTATGTGTGTTATAAGAGCGCAAAATATTTGTGATAATCTCTACAACCGCAGATTTTACAAAAATATTTGGTAAAAATTAATTATTATTGATGCGATTATTTGCGTTACACAGGTGTGTTATTGTAAAAAAAAACAATAAAAAATCACATTAGTACCTATTTTGTATATAAAGTGTAGATGATTTCATTACCTTGGATTTCTCTGCAAGAGATGAAGAGAGAGATGAAGGTTGAGTGTAAGAGCGCCGCTTCTTGACTTAACAGTTTCAGAAGTGCGAACTCTGCCTTTTGCAACGATAGTATTGCAGGAGCATCTATATACGTATTATTATTATTAAGATTATTTATTATACTCATGTTCATCGGTATTCGACCATATTTTTATTCAAGTAGAATATTTTTTGATATCTTCCTGGTTCCCTTTTAATCGCACCATTTAGTAGAAAATTCATACTGCTTTTCGTACTTGCCTTCTCGACGTCTCTGGCAGTAAATTAAGAGAAACTGACTTTGCAGCCTGGGCAATTGCCGGCGGAGTATGCGAAATTTCAATAACTTCATCTTTTTCCATTGAATTTTCAGTAGTAATATCCCGACAAAATGCTGAATTTTCAAATAATACTTTCAGCTTGCTGTCACGAAAACTGTGTTGCTCAGAAACACCACGAGAGTGGTGTTTTGTACAGCAACACAGTTTGAGCAACTGGCAAGGTGAAAGTATTTTGAAAATTCTGCATTTTGAAGGGATATTCGATCAGACAATTTCAAGCATAAATAATAAATAGACTGAAATACATTTTAATTGGAGTAATGATAATTAAATGTACAATTATTATAATATGTTGGAGTTGGAATTGCCATTGAAACTGATGTAGTACTTTGCTGGCAGCTCTCTTCATTTTTCAATTTACTGATGATTTCGGTATGATGTTCTTTATTCAATTGGAGATATGGTTTGATGGAGTTGGTACTTGAATGTTCTGTTATCTTGATATCATTTTCGGTTGCTTTATTTTGAGACAGTAGACTCACATCTGTACTTCTATTTGAATGGTTCGTTATTTTCTTCCCAACTACGTCAATACCGACATATTCTGCACATGTTTTTGCCCACTTGCTAATTTCGTTCCGAACTACTGGAACATTCTTGTACCAAGCACTGTTTTCTGTTTCATTCCAAGCAGGATTCGCAGTCAGAAAAAACCTGTCCGTTTTGATGGATGTGGTATGTTTCTAAATAATCTTTCTATACAATCTCACAGACGTACGATGATCACCACCTTGGGCTGTTTTAGAAAAAAATTGATTATATTCAATTCTTCCAGTAGGCATTCCAACATTCTTGAAAATGATGGATCAAGCAGTTACACGCTTCGCCCCCACGTCACGCTAATTCTACTGCTGCAACATGATAAAATTTTCGCTGAAGGCTGATGGGAGTATTTTCATTCCAAATTTTTAACATATTTTTCAACTCTTCTGGTGTTAATGTCACTGAACTTACTTTTGCCTTTCACTGGAATTGCTTGTAAAGCCTTTCTTTATGAGTTTCTTGCACTTTTATCTGATTGAAAACACATATCTTTGAATGGATCAATAGATCGTTGGTATTCAATGAAGTATTTCTCTTGTATTAATTTTGCCGTTAGGTTTTAAATGGTCTTCAATACGGATTCCTTATATTCAGTACCGTCAATTTTTCGCATATTAAATGCCCAAGATTTGAGTATTGTAGCTAATTCTTCATTCGATGTGTTTGCATCAAAGAGAAAATTTTGGTATTCCCAAAAGTCCATGAACTGTTTCCCGACATTCTTTCTGGACTTCCGATTATTCTGTGGCACATTATTAAGAATTCCTGTCTCTATTTCAACTGAATCTGCGTTGCCAAAACATTTAATTTCGTTGAGACTAGTTGAGACGCCAAACTGACGTTTCTAAATTATTTACAGTTATTGTTGTAACTATGGAAACATATAAATAAGGAAGAGGCGAAACACCGATTTGAAAAAACCACGGGCTGGAGACAGTGTTTTCAAAAAGTCTCTTTCTCATTGGTTTGAATTCAAAAAATGATGGCATTTGGTTGGTTTATATAATATGAGGGAAATTGTCAGTAGTAATACTACAAGTGATGAATTTTCGCGATAAGTCTGTCGATTCATTTCTGAACGAAAATTCAGTTGAGATTACAAGACAGAGAAAGACAGACTTATGAGTCTTAACTATCTACTCCACTTTGAGAAATAGACTATTTCAACAAATATTTCTAAACCTACCCTGACTTTTACACCCGGATAGCGTCTTCAAGGTTACATCAGGTTTCTTCGTACTACTGGACGAGTTTCCTAGCTGTGTGTTTATTGAGCTGTGGCTTGGCCGAGACGGTTTTCCATAATACGAGGCGTGCACAATTACTGCGATGCACAGGGAAACTGACTTGAAGTGAGGTAAGATATAATCATCTACCCTATGAAGGCGTAGAGCGTACATGCGACAGTTTTTTCTCAATCCCGAGTTTAAACTCGAAATTAGTGTTAATTTCGAGTTCCAACTCGAAATCTTTGTTGATTTTGAGGTTGAACTAGGAATCAGTGTTAATTTTCAGTAACAACTCAAAATTAAGGCTGACTTATGAAAATAGATAATGGAAAACTGTTCTACTCTATGTTAAGGCACTCTTGAAGAATGAAACCTATTATTATTATTAAATATAAGTTATACAGTGGATTATAACTCGTTGGGCTGGGGCAATGACTTCAATGTTGTTCGACGTACCCCGTCACTGACGAGAGGCAAGAACCTCAAAACGCGTCAGCAGGTGGTCTTGCCCAACCAAATCAATGATAATCTATTGTTCAATTACAATAAGCATTTGCAATTGGGTATTTTTGGAAGGAGGTTGCACAAATATCTGTCTGTCGTGGTATTACCCAAGTAGTTGTTTTCTATCAGATGTTTGCCTTATATTTTCCACATGGTAAAAATATTTGGAGAAAGGGTAATTCGACTCTCCGGCAAGAGTTTTCAGATTTGAACATTACAAGAGCTTTGAATGCAACCACAACCAAATCAAAACTGGTTAACCAGATCAAAACTGGATCAGAAGTGCAGATGTGCTCTAGAGAGTCTGGAGGACTGGAAAGGAAACAACGCTGATGTTGTTCCCGGCTCCGTGGACGGATTGAAGGCAAAGGCAACAGGTAGGCAGACTAGCTTGCCAAGCAAGGAGCCGGGCAACCCTACTACAAGCCCGAACCCGCACTCGGCATAACAAGGATAGTGTCATACGCGTCGACCGCTTGGGGATCAAGTGCAAACACATATAAACAAAGAATACAGGCCTTATTCAACATCTGCCTACGAATGGCAACGGAAGCTCTGTGATACTAGGCGAACAGGTTCATCTACCAAGACCTAGATATCCAACCTGACTACATCGACAGACTGATGAAAAACCACGCGGGGACCACTCTGGAAAGAGTAGAGACCCACTCAAACCCACTACTCACGGAACTGCACGAGCACAGACGTGCGAAAAACGAGAGAGGCAGGAACAAATACAGGCGACCTGTGAACCAGAGAGACAACGGCACCCCGGAAGAAGTAAGACCAAGGCGGGATCTCCGGCGACTGCAACGCCTACTTCAATAAGGGTACAACTAACGATGACTGATCATTTTTTTTTTCATGTGTCAGGTTCCTCACATCAGAAATCCAGTCAAGCTAGGGCCATCAGCCAATTTCAGGGGGCATCATGTACAGTAAATAAAGTCACGAGTCAGTTAAATTCAACTCATGCCAGATATAAGGAAGTTCAGGCGCGCAAAGGCTGAGCACTCCATATCAAAACGATCAGATAGCATTCTGCTGATCGCCAATCAACAGGTGAGGATCCGCTAAGTGAGAGCGAGGGCAGTGGAAGGGGAAGGGAGTGTTCGAGCATGTAGAAAGTACTCCTTCTTCTGGACCTCAACCTTAGGGGGTGCATGATGACCAAGGGGACTAGTAACAACGGCACGGAATGAGTGGGCCGATGATGCATTAGGCAAATAGTGGAGAGGAAAAGATGGCTGCAGGCATTCAAAGCAGATGATATCGGAAACCAACACGGCAAAGTCGGCCGAATTGCTGAAGGTGAGTCGCAAATAAAGAATCTTTGTAGAAGTTCTAAATGGCCACTGTAGCCTCTGGAGGCTTCAGACTCATCTGAGATGAGGAAGACTTTTCCTGTACGAACATGAAATATATGACAGGCTCAGACAAGAGGTCTTTGGGGTTGAGGAGAAGGAATTGTGTTACAATTAATGGAATATCGACCTTATAATACTGTCCTCCAAATCGTGTTCCAAAATCTTTCTCATCTCTCGGTCTATTGTTGAGAGTTAGAGAACAAAATATTGGTATGTGTAACGAAAAATAAAAATCTAGAAAATCATGGTCGCGAAAAAGTCGAATTTTGTCAAATAATGACAGTAATCTTTTAGTGACAGTTCCACAAAATCGGAGTTGAAAAGACTCAAGTTTTCTCCCTCCCGGTGATGATTCTGTGTTAAAAAAAAGGGTTAACAAACTAGCGGAGAGATTTCGATTAGAGGACGATTGGATTATGCGATTGATTTTAATTCGTCAGAAAATTCTCAATTTCTCGACGTTAGGTCTATGAATTATTATTTATTTTTTTACTATAGTTTGTGCAATATGTATTGCACATTGTGTCTTAAGGTATACGTATACTGGCAGTGTAGTGTATATTTGTAGTTTTACATTGTTGGAATTTTCTCTTTTTCTGATCAGGGTTTGTTTTTTACTTCATTTCTTCATCACTTCATGACTGAAAGGGCTGAGTAGGCTTGGTAGTGTGAGACAAAAGGTTCGATTAGAGTTCTCAATATGATACAAGTTGGAGCGAAATGAAGCGACAAGTCCGTTCTATTTTTTATTTTTGTGAAGGATCTAATGGTGAAAGTCACCTTAAAGCGAGAGTCACCGATTTACAGAAAATCTTAGTTAAAGATCAGAGGAATGCCACTCATGGTGGTCAAGTCGAAGATAACCAGTTTACAGCAGAAGTTGTTGATTTTAAGCGGAAGTATATGGAATATATTATACGTATTTATTTTGGTTTGCATCCTTTTAAAAGTAGAGATTTTGTTCATTCTCAACATGTTTTTTTTAGTTTCTTTCCTCAATACATTGTATTAAATGTCAAGAAATTGTTATTGATGTGTGAATTTTATTCATGGAAATCTATTTACTCAGAACCGAAACGAACCCCTCAAAATTAGATTTTTTCCATTCGAATATTACAAATACAACGTCCACATACCTATGCTATACCTATGCTTCTATATTTCCATTTGGAAAAATGAAAAATATCGGACCATCAAAGAATATAATTTAGAAAAAATAAAAAGAGAATGCGTAGAAATTCGGAATTTTTTTGACAATTTCGTACGAGGAAATTTACGACGGGGGCTCACACCCCCATCTTTTCGAATAAAGTTGCGAGAAGTAAAGTAGAGAAACTCTTGAACATATTGAAAAATATTGGGCCGTCGAATTATTAAATTAAAAAACTTTATTCTTCGCCCAACCAAACACTAGATCATACTGTTTGAAAAATGTCATCAATTGCTGAACGAGTCAATATCGCCAAAGAACTCCACTTCCGTTCCAAATTATCGAATACAATGAATCTCTAAGTACTACCGTCCGCAACTTCCGGTGAATTTATCTCATGCAACAACTCACCCAAAGAGCGCATCGCAAAGGACTTCCCTTCCGACGATGCACCGTAATTCGTTCATTTGAATTCATCGTTGTTATCCAGTGCAGTTCATCATAACTCGGGTCCATAATATACTTCGTATCCTGCCGGATAATATCCATCAGTCCGCCTCAGCGGTTTATATTCTGAAATAAACATGGATATAAGTGAAGAAAGGACTGCAGAGGAATCTGAAATATGCTACGCCATGTTGGGGTTCATTGAAAATGACGGGATATTCTTATAAATGGCGATACAGATGGAAAACAACTTAGCCACGTGTCTGATCTGTTTGGAACTAATGACAATAACCATTTTTAATTATTGGAATTGTTTGTTTATCACGGTTCATTTTGTAAATTTCTAGATTTATTGAGAATATCTAGAAAGGCTGATCTCACAATAGCCAGCGTAACTATGTCAGGAGTATTTATATCAATAAAATCTTCCATTTCAGTGCCAGATATTACTATCAGCAGTACCCTCTCATGGGAGAACCATGTGAGGTTCATTGCCAAGAGTGCCTCTCAAAATCTCGGTTTTCTGTTTCGCGCCAATAAAATGTTCTATTTCGAAGTTTTGTCGCCTCCTCAGATTCACCGATTTGAGTGACTGCTTTAAGGTAGTACTTCCCTCAGACGGTTTTCTTAAGAAAAGGCTGAATCGATACATAGTCCCCCAATGTTTGAAATCTTTCTTGTGTTTCGTTTTTGAGATATATGATAAGAAAATCGACCACTTTTACATGTAGGTACGGTATAGGAGAGCAGTACAGAAATCAGAAATGTCTCTAAAACATAAGTATTTCATGAACCGCTCTTACGACCGATTCGAAAAACGGGACACTAATTTATTATTCAAAAACGAAACTTCTATCACAATGTTGACCAGTTCTTGTGTTTCGTTCTCGAATTATTCAGTTAGGATGTAGGTACATAAAGTTTTCATGTCGGAGTCGTACACTTAAAATGTCTGGCAACGCTGCGCCTTGATGTAATAGCAAGTACGATGTAAAATGGAGAGGGAAAGTACTTCTTCACAAAATAATAGGCGGGGAGTCAGGGACAAAAAGTACTGTGATTGCGGACTTGAATTATTGTTTTGTAAATAGATATGTTTGAAAAGTCAAAAATACGTTTTGTTGAATTCATTATTATTAATAGCAATGATGTTCTACCGTTATCACGGAAATTGATTTTTCGGGGCATTTTTTAGTAAATCAATGGAATTTCTTTGATGTTATCTACGAAAGCACAGAAGGGCCCCACATAAGTGTTTTTCATTTCGACTTTCTCTAGATATTTCTTCTATAATCTCGAAAATTCGACCAAAATGTCGAAACTTCGACTGTATGCTGTAAGCTTCAGGGAACACCTCTCGAGGCGGTGAGTTCCAGAGCTTCGCCGTACGACTCCGGTGGCAGGGAGGGTTTTCGTAGCCGATGAAGCGCGACGGGATCACCCAAGTTATTCTTATGTATTTTGACCCGGTGAATCCGAATTTTGAGGATGATAAGCCGTGAAAGCATCCGGAAAGTTTTTATGGGCGATTTTCAGAAGAAAATCGAAAAATCCATTTTTTTCAAAAACAAATGATGTTGTAATATTTTGCATAAAATTCTCTACAAAAAAGGTATCTACAAGTTTTTCTTGAAAATGCACCGTTTTCCAGTAAAACGTGCTCGAAATTCGAAAAAATGCGATTTTCTCAATTTTCAGTGCTTTCTCATTCAGTCACATAATGATATTTTCAGGATCACCTTTTCCCAAATTATTCATATATGTCTCAACTATGAATAACAGAAGAGACATTCTTGATAAAGTCATTCGTGTAGATTTTTCGGCACTGAATTTCCCGATACTTTTACCTTGCATGGAACCGGCATTTTTTTATTCGCGAATCTCACGTAGTGGACAAATTTCTTATAGTGTCAATAAAATCGAGCTCAGCACATATTGTTTCATGATCACAAAGCATTTCAGTAGCGGAAAAACGGAAAATTTTGCTTAAAAGTAAAATAATTTTCCGATGAAAATAAATAATCCATATTTTCCAAAAACGAATAACGCTTCAATATACATAAAATTCTCTACAAAAAAGGTTTCTAAAAATGTTTCTTTAAAATGAACCGTTTTCTAGTCAGCTCAATGATATTATGATATTTCATTCGCATCAAAGTATGGCATATTATCATATGTCATATGATGTTTAAATTTGACCTGACGATCATGCTCTGGGCAAGTTTTGCCAGTTGACATATGATCATTACTTTGACAGAATTTACAGAAAAATGGGTTGTTACATGTTTCCATTGGTATATGCCATTGGGTGCAATTTCTACATATCTGTTTACTTTTATATAACTTTTCCGTATGTCCATAACGCATACATTGAAAGCATTGTTCCATTGGCAATCTATAAATATCAACAGGTATAGCAAATGCATATATTTCTTTTGGAACGTTCTTACCTGTGAATATCACACAGATGGTTTCCGTTGGCACGAAAGCTACTTCTCCATTAATGATTGTTTTTCGATTTAATCTTCTTGCTCTTATCACTCTACAATAGGGAACACGCATGATGATACTTCTCTCACAAGCTCCGAAATATTAGCGTTCCACCGTTAGCGGTCTCATCCAGATCGACCCGTCTAGCTCAGTACCCACATCCGTATGCCATCACTTTAGAAGCCCTAAAAGAGCTAGGCAGTCAGAACAGACTGACACTAGCTTGGGTACTAGCACACACAGGTTACAGAGGAAATGAAGAGGCTGATCCACTAGCTCGAGAAGGCCCTGGATGGCCCAGAACCGTCTTGCGGTATAGTGCAAGCTGTACTAAAAACCAACACCAAATCATGGATCCAACAGAAATCTCAAGAATGGTGGAACGATTCACCAGGAATGAGACAGGCCAAAGAGTTTATCAAAAAACCGTTTCCAACATTTACAGAATATCTACTAAACCAGAGAAGGAGCAATACTAGAATAATAGTTGGACTCCCCACAGGGCATTGTAGGCTCAACAAACATATGAGTACTATTGGTCTGGCAGAATAAATGCAGGTTCTGTCAGGAAGAAGAGGAAACATCGGCACACATACTATGCCACTGTGAGGGCTTGTCAAGGCTAAGGTTCCTAACACTGTGAGAAGAAAGACCTAAAGTTCCCGGATCCACGGGAGTTCTGAAAACTGGCCTATGGATATGGAGTCTCGTGACAAAGACAGCGCTAGATAGAGAACTCTAAACGATTTCGAGGGCGAACACAATAGATCTGAAAAGGTCGCGGTGTTGATGCTTATGGCACGGAAGCCCCAATTTAATCTAATCTAATGCCATCACTTTGGAGACATGCCGCACATCTGCTTCACAGGGCTTGTTTTTCCACAGAACGGCAAAGCTTTGGAACTCGCTGTCTCAGGAGATGTTCCCTGAGGTATACATTAATTTATTTATTCATTCATATATTCTTTCATTCATTCAATCATTCGTTCGTTCGTTCGTTCGTTCGTTCATTCATTCAATCATTCGTTCGTTCGTTCGTTCGTTCGTTCGTTCGTTCGTTCGTTCGTTCGTTCGTTCGTTCGTTCGTTCGTTCGTTCGTTCGTTCGTTCGTTCGTTCGTTCGTTCGTTCGTTCGTTCGTTCGTTCGTTCGTTCGTTCGTTCGTTCGTTCGTTCGTTCGTTCGTTCGTTCGTTCGTTCGTTCGTTCGTTCGTTCGTTCGTTCGTTCGTTCGTTCGTTCGTTCGTTCGTTCGTTCGTTCGTTCGTTCGTTCGTTCGTTCGTTCGTTCGTTCGTTCGTTCGTTCGTTCGTTCGTTCGTTCGTTCGTTCGTTCGTTCGTTCGTTCGTTCGTTCGTTCGTTCGTTCGTTCGTTCGTTCGTTCGTTCGTTCGTTCGTTCGTTCGTTCGTTCGTTCGTTCGTTCGTTCGTTCGTTCGTTCGTTCGTTCGTTCGTTCGTTCGTTCGTTCGTTCGTTCGTTCGTTCGTTCGTTCGTTCGTTCGTTCGTTCGTTCGTTCGTTCGTTCGTTCGTTCGTTCGTTCGTTCGTTCGTTCGTTCGTTCGTTCGTTCGTTCGTTCGTTCGTTCGTTCGTTCGTTCGTTCGTTCGTTCGTTCGTTCGTTCGTTCGTTCGTTCGTTCGTTCGTTCGTTCGTTCGTTCGTTCGTTCGTTCGTTCGTTCGTTCGTTCGTTCGTTCGTTCGTTCGTTCGTTCGTTCGTTCGTTCGTTCGTTCGTTCGTTCGTTCGTTCGTTCGTTCGTTCGTTCGTTCGTTCGTTCGTTCGTTCGTTCGTTCGTTCGTTCGTTCGTTCGTTCGTTCGTTCGTTCGTTCGTTCGTTCGTTCGTTCGTTCGTTCGTTCGTTCGTTCGTTCGTTCGTTCGTTCGTTCGTTCGTTCGTTCGTTCGTTCGTTCGTTCGTTCGTTCGTTCGTTCGTACGTTCGTTCGTTCGTTCGTTCGTTCGTTCGTTCGTTCGTTCGTTCGTTCGTTCGTTCGTTCGTTCGTTCGTTCGTTCGTTCGTTCGTTCGTTCGTTCGTTCGTTCGTTCGTTCGTTCGTTCGTTCGTTCGTTCGTTCGTTCGTTCGTTCGTTCGTTCGTTCGTTCGTTCGTTCGTTCGTTCGTTCGTTCGTTCGTTCGTTCGTTCGTTCGTTCGTTCGTTCGTTCGTTCGTTCGTTCGTTCGTTCGTTCGTTCGTTCGTTCGTTCGTTCGTTCGTTCGTTCGTTCGTTCGTTCGTTCGTTCGTTCGTTCGTTCGTTCGTTCGTTCGTTCGTTCGTTCGTTCGTTCGTTCGTTCGTTCGTTCGTTCGTTCGTTCGTTAAATACAACAAGGGCAGAGGCATATGAGTTTACCACATATTGATCAGCAACCCATTTTATGCGTATTTGTCTCTTTATCAAACTTGATAAAAAGTATTTTTCATCCGGTAAGCAGATGGCTGAATTTCGACCTCTCTTGGAATCATGTCCCTACTATGATATGTAACTGAAAAAATGATTCCTATAGTGCGAAATATTTTTAACATTTGCATTCAAATAAATGATGAATTATTTTGATGTTTTCTCAGTTTATCAGTAATCTTTCGTCCTAGGGCAGTTTTGGGACAATCGGTATAGAAATTAGAAACCTAACGTATTACTTCCCTCAAAGGTCAGGTGTTTCAATATGAAGTGATTTCAACACAGGCATTTTCAAATTAAGAGAAGAATTTCTGTGGAAAACTGTAGATATAATTTTTTACACCTGGAGCGCGTTTTAGCAAACAAAGGGGTATTTAGGGAAATTCCCGACTCATTCACCTAAGAGTAAATTCTCCCCTCATAGTACCACACCCCTTGTCCATAAATTGTGTGATATCGATTGAAAAACATTTTCAGTGTGATAGCGTTTTGCAAACATGTTCCATATAATTGTCATTCGTAGCCAACAATGCTTTCACAAGGGAGTGTCCGCTGATATTCATCATGTAGATTGACGGCCGAACCCATTGTTTATACAGCGTTACCACAACTTATTATGATCGCTTCTTAGTTGGTTTCACGAGGAGAATTTACAAAGAAAATATGGTTTTGTTGGTAAAGCGTGTAAGACAATATTTGCGAAACAAAATGTATCAAATGGTCAGAAAATCTTTGTCCCAGTGAATAGATAATATAGTCATTCATAATTTAAGGGATCAATCAATTATCGATTAAGCGGCAATCGAAACATTTGGTATTTTCGAAAACTATGCTACTCACTTAATGAAAAACATTGGACAGAGGGTAATCAAGAAAACGATTGATGTTAGGGTAGATATTTTTATACAATATTGATTGAAAGTTTGATTTTGTGGAGGAAATCCGATTCTTGACATGATTTTTCGGGTTTATAACCTTCCACAATCTGAAAATGGAAAAATGTTAATCCAAAGGAATCTGTACAAGTGTAGAAGGGCAAATTAATTAATTTGCCAGATAAGTTGCTGCTTTCAGAAGACTGCTGTCTTGAAAGAAATTAATTTTTGTCAGTAACGTACCCTACACTGAATTTGCCTATCTGAAAAAATGAGATCGAAATAATAAAGAATACTTCTCTTTTTTTGAAAATTGTTAACGTTTCGGAGGCTGTATCTGCCTCCGTTATCAAAACTTGCTGGAAAGACGCTGAAAAAACTGAATTTGAATTGCGGTTTTGGAAATAAGATCTTTCTTTGACATAGTCAAATGAAATCTGTCATACATTCTTTTGATTGAAATTTGGTATCTTGATTCATAAGGTGTCCGGTATATTTACATTCACCAATAATCACGTACAAGCTGTCATTAGCAGCTTATGTGATTTAGTCGTTTATTCCAGATAACTGTAAAAATTTTGTACTATTGAAATGTTACTTTCATGAATAAACGTTATTATATTATATTATATTATATTATTATAATCAATCACCATTCTATTAGTTCTTATTTCGTATCTGAGGACAGGTAACCAGGTGCGGTCCAATTCGATGGAATTTGTTGAAAAACAGTTGTTCGATAAAAGAATGCACACAGTTTCCTTTAACTTTCTTTTTTCTTGATTTGATTCTCTCAATGAAATGTTGGTACTATTCCATTCCATCATATGATCGCCATCAGATGTTAGAATATGTTCGAAAAATTTTCGAACCCGTTATTTTTCGATTTCTGATGTAACTTTTATGATTAACAGATTTCATTTGACTCTGTCAAAGAAAGATCTTATTTCTAAAACCGCAATTCAATTTCTGTTTTTTCAGCGTCTTTCCAGCAAGTTTTGATAACGGAGGCAGATACAGCCTCCGGAACGTCAACAATTTTCGAAAAAAGAGAAGTATTCTTGGTTAATTTGATCTCATTTTTTCAGATAGGCAAATTCAGTGTAGGGTACGTTACTGAAAAAATTAATTTCTTTCAAGACGTCAGTCTTGTGAACGCAGTAACTTATCGGACAAATTGATTAATTTGCCCTTCTACACTTGTACAAATTTCTTTAGATTAACATTTTTTCATTTTTATACAACGTTTGAGCACAGTAATCCAGAGACGAAATGATTCGTCTATTTTTGGAACCATTCCTACCTCTCAACTAAACTTTTCAATTTCAAACAATTCAATAATGATTTGGGTAATCAGACTTTTCTTGGAGTAAATCAACTGGGAAATCAAGCCGTATTTTTTATGAAGGATGTCATTCGGCAGATAGGTTAGCCGAGGAGAGATCAGGGATATCACCAATTGGGCCAGAATTCATCCTAGAAATCCCCAGCAGATGAACTGTTGCTGCAATGGAAGAACTGGAACTGGAAAAACAAGGCAGGACTCGCCTGGCATGGGACAATCGGAGCTCCATAAATCCGAGGGTAATTCCCTCCCAAGCTATCGAGAGAATTTCTAGCGTCACACAATCACCTTAGCAGTCACCTAGATGAGTCGCTCTGTAGGTGGTGCGTGGAAGAAGATGACCCCACATCACATCTCACAGAATGTCTTGCACTAGTGCATCGGAGGAAGGGAAGCGCCAGAGAAGCTTGCATGCACTGAAAAAAATGTGGTACGTTATATAAAAAAATGCCGTTTTTTATCTCTCCGTTCATTGGCAAAATACATTTTTCATCGTGGCAATGAATAAATATTCTCTGACTTTTGTAGGTATTTATTGATACAACGAATTCAAGTTTATTGAGATCAAAGATGATCATTTCTTACATTTATGAACAGTTTTCGTTGCTCCTGCGGAAAAGTTTATTTAGGTGAGGAAAGGGGTACACTGAGATCAATGATGATCTAATTTCAGACCTATGGACATATTTCGTTACGGCTTTGAAAAAGATTATTGAAATGAAGAAAAAAGTACATTGGAACAATGTATATTATTTCATGAAAAAAATGTGGTACATAATATCAATGAATGCCGTTTATTACCTTTCCGTTCATTGGCACAGTTAACTTTTCATCGTGATAATGATTAAACATTCACTGATGTACGAAAGTATTTATTGATACAATGAATTCAAGTTCGTTGAGATCAAAGATGATCTTTTTTTACATTTATGAACAGGTTTCGTTGCTGCTATGGAAAAATTCATTGAGGTAATGAAAGGGGTACACTGAATCCATTTGAAATTGTTCATCATATCAATGAACTTAATTAATGGTCCCAGAGATGATTTTATTGTTACAATGAATCCAAGTTTTTTGAAATCAATGATAATCTATTTTCAGATCTACACACAGTTTTTATTGGGGCTATGGAAAGATCATAGAAGGTGTAACGAAGTCCCAGTTTTGTTAGGCAGATAGAAGCAACATTTTCATCCCATTCTATAACTCCGTAATTAATATGTTCATGAATATAATAATAAGCCTTATGTCGAACCAAGCCATCTCGTGTTTAAATATACTCATAAATTTTGCCAGCATCTGTTCAGCCGAATCCTCGCATAGAAATCTCCGTTGCTGGCAAGTTAGCTTTAGCTGATAGTAAACAGCGCCTCCACTAGAGGGACCACTCCGCACGACTTCGTTGTTTGCACAGAGCCGGTTAACTTAAGCAGACAGAAGCGATCGTTGAAGCATCTTCTCAGGTAGCACAGACTACAGAGACATCCGAAGAGCTCCGAAAGGAGCCAGCCGAAATAAAAGATAACTTGGAGATAGGCCTTCAATCAGGATTGCGATGTTCTGATGAATGCATGTTAATTATTTTGCATATCTTTCGGAAACTCACTGTATGCTCAATATCAGTGGGAGGCCTTCTTTGCATTTACGAATGATATGCAATGATTGAATACGAATGATATGCAATGATTGAATAAATACCACTTATTCAAATGATAAATAAAATAATTAGTTCAATGTGTGAAAGCATCACGAGAATAAACTGAAACATAGATTTAATGTATATCAATTATTGAATCAAGGAATAACCGATACTTAATAATCACCGTTCATTGGATTGATGAAAAATATCCATCGTTGAACTAATCTGAATCATTATATCAATCATACAACATTTATTCGAAGAACGAACAATAATAATTGATCTGATGAATACAGTTTCATCAGTTGAACGAATACAATTCATTGCCTGGGTGATCACTCTCTATTCGTTTGATGAATGGAATTCATTACCATAACGAACTTATTTAATGTACTTGATCATGATATCAATGAAAGCATTCATTGATATTATTAAGATATGTATTCATAGTATGGATAACCAGTGGTACATTGACATAACGATTGCGTTCATTGGACCAATATTGATAAAAATATTCATTGAGTCTATGAACATTTCCATTGTATTCAGGTACCAATTTTTTTCTGTGTGCCCAGCTGAACCCAGAAACGCGGATGCACAAAAGATCCAAGCAAAGAGATTTGAATACAGGGGCTTGTAAACCTGCCTAACAGTTTCAGGAAGTGAGTAAGTCAAACTAGATTCAAAGGAGTCATAGGACCTCCCATTCTCACGATTTTTTAAAGAATATGTTCCTATAAAATTTCACGAATTTATAATTCAAATAACAAAAACGTATTGTCCTTCATTGGAGTGAGTTTCAAAACGTGAATGAAAAATTACCTTGCCAATGAACACATGAACCAGCATGTTCTGATAAATTGATTGGCTGTGATTAGGATTATTATAATATAAGATATGATGAATATTAAATTATAGATATTTCTGAATATTATCTACTTTTAAGTGGAAGTATGTTTATATAGTGACCACCAAAAAGTATGTACCATATGGGAAAAAAGTTTATTATTAGAGTATTGGAAAAAAGATTCTTGGGAAAAGTTTGTGCATGTCTGATAACCTAAAATTAGATTTTGACATATGTCACGTGATCGCTGGTATGGCGGCAAATAGGAAAAAATTACTATGAAAAGGCAAAAAGTGGGGTAAAATGGCAAGATATCAAAAAAAGTTATTTCAAAAAGTTACTTAGAATTGAATTTTTTACACATATACAAAGTTTGAAAAGAAAATGAGGGAAAATTGAAAATAGCTATTTTTTTTTAATATTTTCCTAGCTGTATGAAAATATCAAATTATTATCTTATGAATAGCTTGACCATACTGAAACATTTGTATTTCAATGAGAATGACAAAATGTTCTTATTTTCTCCACACCAGTGAGCATTAAACTAAAAAAAAATGTATTTAATCAAAACCCAGGCTGTTACATTGGTTCGTATCTAACAGTTATATCAGAATTCCACGACCATTGTGATGACATGACACTCCAGAAACATGGTGTTTTCCAGATTATAATCAAGTTTCGATGATAATCGTGCCAGAGCGTTTCACTTCGCGTGCAATGTTGAAAACTCTAGCCTCTTTAATTTGACGCACTATTTTTAAGATTATGTGCGAAGTGAAATGTGCGTGTACGATTATCATCAAAAATTGATTATAATCAGAAAAGCACGATATTTTTGGATTTCTCCATCATCGCAATAATCGTGGAATTCTGATATAACTATTAGATACGAACCAATGTAAGAGCAAGGGTTCTCTCTGGTGCGGAGAAAATGAGAAAGTTTTGTTATTATCATTGAAATACAAATATATCAGTATGGTCAAGCTATTCATAAAAAAATAATTTAATATTTTTATAAACCTAGGAAAATATTTGAAAAAAATTGCTTTTTTCAGTTTTCTCACATTTTCTTTTAAATCTTTTTATATGTATATAGAATTGAATTCTAAGCATCTTTTTCAAATTACTTTTTTCGATATCTTGCCATTTTACTCGACTTTTTGTCTATTCATAGTACTTTTATTCAATTTGCCGCCATACCAGCGATCACGTGGCATATGTCAAAATCGATTTCTAGGTTATCGGACATGCACAAACTTTTCCCAAGAATCTTTTTTCGAATACTCTAATAATAAACTTTTTTCCCAAATGGTACATACTGTTTGGCGGTCACTGTATATGTTGTAAATGTCATTAATTTTTCTTTGCATAGAAATCATAAGAGATTTGTTACCATTTACTTTGTACATATTGTATTGATCACCTGAGCTTCAGCATTTTTTCATAATTATATAATTTATCTATCTCAGTTTATTTATTAGTTACTCAATATTTCAGGTAAAACAATAATAGTCGAGGTATAGAGCAACATATTATCGTCAAGCAGTTTCCTTTCGAAAAATAGTACGGAAGGTATGTTATTATAATTTGAGACCTATACAGAACTTTTTTTTAATGAAATCAGAAAGACTTCCAACTCTGATTTGGTATCCACAGTATAATAATTGATAATTTTGATTTCCTCTGTATGTTAAGTGAACTATCAGAAATCTTCGATCACATTTCATGAAACAATGTGTACATTCACCACCGGAATGAAGGAACAATAAAATGTTGTTTACCTGTAACGTAAATACATATTGTCTTTTATGAATTCATGAACATTATTTCAAGAATACATTAATGTATTATAAACAACGTTAGGGACAGAATAAAAACAGCACAACAGTTTATTCAAGTTTGGAAATCTAATTTATGCATTTCTGCCTAGGGCTCACAGCTGAACTGTTTGTGGGGAATATTCACTGGCCCGTTTCCTTTACCTTATACAGTTCCCTGTTCAAGGAAATTCTCCGGTCCAAAAACACAAAATTATATCATGAACTTTAATGTTATGAATTTTAAAATAGCCCGAAGTGTAGAATGAGAGAAAGATGCTGGACATGCTTTCAAATTTAAAAAAGTTTCACATAAATAATCTTCCATTTTTTCAGTGATATTTTTATAATATCGAATTGTCAGACGAATCATCTCAAATAATAATAATGATGTTTTAAAATGGATATCAGTATATTACTGGGCTAGGATTGTTGGGTAAAGCTTTTCACCCTTTATTATTGGTTTATGAACTGATATTATTATCTTTCCATCTTCGAATGAAACTAGTGCACTGAATTATGAAAAATATAAATGTTGTCTTTCCTTCATTAAATATGGCATCACATATATTTGGAATCGGTTATTATCGTTTCTCTTCAAAAATTACCCGAAATATGTCATTTTCAGAAAATATAAATTATTCTAGCGTCATCCTGAGCATGGGAAAGTATATGGAAGATCTTGGAATTTGTACCTCATTCCATAGGAGCAGTGTATGAAAATTTTTTGATAACTGTGCCTAATATAACTGAGGAAGACCATTTCTAAGTAGGCATTGAATATTAAAATTCCATCCCAACACGAAATGAGAGCTCTCCGATGTATGAGCACATAGCCCAAAAAATTAAAAAATCCATTTTCAAAGCTCCATATCTCGAAAACTGTCCATTTTTGAGCTTTGAGGCTATGACATTTTCGATCAGCTCATCAAGATCTGCAACATACCAAAAATTCAGCTAAATTCACGGAAAGCCATTTTCCATAAAAAATGTGCGGGGTCCTTTTGGTGGGAGTTGATAGGGTAATAAACAGAAAAGTTGTTCCTGTATGAACACAGGTATAATGAACAAGTATATAGACAATTTCAGGATAAAATGGCAAGCTAAAAATATATGGCCGCCTGAAAAATAAAGTTTTATGTTTATGTTAGCCCTGAGGGTAAACGTATCTCTCACGGCTATATGGAAACAATTTGAAACGGTTCATATTGAAGAGGTGAAATCTGTTACGTTTTCATGAAGCTGTCTTGTGCACGATTATGGAAGGTATAAATAATTTGAGTTAAAATTTTTCACTTTCAAAGTAAATAGTGTCACGAATATTCAGACTTCAGACCAACTCAGTAGAGTAATAGCTGGCGCCACCTAGGAAAGAAGAGCAGTAATAGCGATGGTGCAAGTGATCTCTGGAGCAGTGACATTGAGACTCCTAGACTTGATTCGATGGAAAATTGTATAAATCTCCCGAAACGGCAAGAAAAATGTTTACAACTATGAATAGCGGACAACCGCGCCGAAAGTCAAGATTGTGGTTGTAGTGTTGAGATAAATGAACGTATTGTTAATATATACTTGCTAATGAATTATTTTAAAGGGAAATTGTGATAATTCATTACGATGGTAATTACTTGCTATGAAGAAAACTCGATTTTCTTGTTTTTCACGCAGTTACTCGGCACAAAGTTCTGGTCTACAGTTGAAGTTTTCGGTAACAATTACTTTCAACAAGGCCATGAAGTAATCAAATTTCTTAGTCGCAATGTAGGCCAGTAGAGATAGACATGAAAAATCGAAAATTTAACAATAACTCCAAAAGTTTTCAAACTTTGGTCAAATGAATTGTACATCGAGAAAGCAATAGATCTCAGTTTGCAACGTCTTCCGAAGTACGCAACATTGTCAAAATGGCAGTTAACTTGAATTTTGCTGTTACTCGTTGAGAAAATTCCAAAAGTTCTGCAAATTTGGAGTAGTATTGAATATATTATTTCATATCACGAATGAAGTTTGCAACCAATTCAAGTGAACGGAATTTTTTTTTATGGGCCTAATAATGTTTTTCTTTGATATACCATGAGAGAAAATTCCAAAAGTTCTGCAAACTTGACAGATACATCGCAAAAATATTCCGAACAGATGTGTAGATTTGCAACCTTTTAAGTAGGCCAGGTTATACTTACATAGAAAATGTTTCGTAATATTGAAAGATGTATTGAAAACGACTAAATCGTTTTTGTTGTGAGTTTTGTGATGATAAAATAAATGAAATCGCGTGGTAATTTTGTAATCGCATCCAGTTGAAAATTTTAGTAGTGCCAGAACTACATAAGTATGATTTTTTCAATATTTTTGAACACTATCCGAAAGCTACACTAGCTTCATCTAAAACACTTTCGGTCTGTATATCTTCGTTGAATGCCTTTTATTAATAGGTATGTCTAGTATTGATAATAATTTTAGTAAAGTTGGTGATCCAATAATAATATTTCATTCAGGAATATTTGTTATAATATGGATCAGCTGAACAAAAACTGTTTTTTTTTCACCGTTTCTGACATTATCAACCATCTTCAGACGTATGTAACATTGTTCCTTTTACGTGAGAATTAAAGACATGATGCACATATTTTGGAATATTTACACAAAAATTCAAATATTGAAAAGTGGGGGGAGACTCACCCAAAATTCATTATTCCAAGTTCAATGAAATGCGACAACCATTTCTGATTGGATCGTTAGTATTACGGCTATCATTATTATTTGTATTGATGTCAGTGTTCCCATTAATATTATTAATGTCATCGTTCTAATATCTAACTGCGGTGGTGTATGGAAGCATCCTGTACATGTTAGTTCAATAGGATAGGGAATGTGCAGATCCGCTAGCTGGGTTTCTTGCGTGGTTAGATAAGAGTGACTAGGTACTATTCATGGTTCGAGGCTGGCTAGGTTCATTGTGAGAGGCAGTATAGAATAAAACGTTAAACCGTTCGCATGTGTTTAATTTTCCGGTCGTTACAGAAATCAAAATTATAATAGACACAGACCTACAGTGAAACCAATTTAGCCATAGATTTCAAATTGCGCGTTAGATCATGTTGAGTGTCTTATCACTGGATATAATACGGACTATAATCCGTTGTCCGACAAGTGCACAGCACTTTTTGACGTCTATCGCTAGGCTGGTTTCACTGTAACCTTATACAACGAAGAAGATCAATATTTCCAGGACAACAGTTCACATATTATTATCCAGATTTTGTCGGAATTTCAGATGAGGGGAAGAGACTCACCCACTTTTCCACTTTTCCAAGGTCCAATGAAACCAAAATTGAACCTTACACAAACATAAAGAGATACAAAGAAAAATTGAAATATTCGCAGGACTATAGGTCACAAATTATTATTCAGCAGATTTTGTTGAAGATAAACTATCGTTTTCTTGTCAGAGTTTCGAAGCTTTGTATTGTGTTATATTTTCAGCAATTCATTTTGAAGTCCTTAGTCTGCACAGGTCTTCATAGGCCTGTCTCATATATTATAAAATTTTTGGAATCCTCATAGAATTCCTCATTACTTTCACTGGTAATTCTCTTCAATTTCTGTGCAGAACTAGATCTCAGATCCAACATACACAGGGAGAATCAAAAGTAGATTCCTTCTGTGCCTCATGAAAATGACTAAAACTCAGTTTTTTCAACAAAAGATCGAAATATGTGAAATGTTGATGGTGTCTATATAAGTAGAAAAATATTTTTTCAAGAAGATAATATAGATTGATGAATAAAAAATTTTCGAGAGAAGGTATTTTAAACAGAAGGAATATTCATTATGACATTTCAAGAAAAATTCAGTTTCAACGTTGTCTGTTTAATTATGGACAATCAATTGCGCTTTTCGCATCATAATAAAAACCTTGATTCTCGAAAATATTTGAATATCTTCGGGACCACGGTTGGAGATTTTATTGAAGAACTGACACTAAAACAATTTCGAATATGTGGGTATCAACTTGATGGAGCTCCTGCTCATTGCATTGCAGAAGTCGAATTGGAATTGGACCGAATATTTGATAATCAGACGTTCGGCTCCATGGACCTGGCCTTCTAGATCCCCTGATCTTACACAACTAGAATTTCATTTGCGGGGCAATAACAAGCAGAAAGTCTACAAAACACCGGTCGACACGAGGGAAGAATTAGAACATCGAGTGACCCGAGCGTTTGAGGAATAAGATCCAAATAAAACTCATAGAGCCACAATAGATGTCGTTGATATTCACATAAGAAAGTATTTGGAAAATAATGGTCGACATTTTGGACATTTATTGGAGTGATTGAGCACCGCTACATCTTTTTAAGTTTATTCATACACATTTTCGACTTGGATACTTTCAGCTTTTCATGACGATACAAACATTAAAAAATTTCCACTCAATCTAATAAATTTTCTCAAATTCATTTGTGGTATATCAGCATACTTTTCATTGAACTCTCTGCGTGTTCTGCTAACATTATTGTTACATTGACCATAAATGATGAATAAATCCATCAAAACCAAATTTGAGTAATTATTTTTTGCCATAGTACTCTGGAACCTATACAACTTGAATGCAGGATGACAATGAAGAAACATGTCAGTTCTGTGTCAGAATGAAGTTCATAGCCTACTATCTAAACCACTATCCAATATTCATTTCATTCAAGATAATTTCATAACATAAATGATCATAACTAATAAACTGTACGAGATAGGTATAGGAAAAGCATAACCAATAAAATTGGAAAATTTTACAGCTTTTCTAATAGGTGATGAAATATAGGGTATTACATTGAAAAAACTAAGTTTTCCAGAATGCTGAAACTGAGATCAGTTCATCGACAGAATACTCAATGGTTTTATGCAGCTATGACCCAAATTGCAATAATTTGTAAATTTGCATTGGAAAAAAATTAAACAAAATAATTTTTATTTCGAAAACCGATCGGAATTACAAGTGCAAGTTATGAGGAGTCTTCTGATAAGGATTCCAAAAATTATGTAATATATGGGATGTTCCATTTGAAATAACAACGTAGTATCTACTACTTTCTGATACAAGCGGCAATACTGTATTAATGAAAATATTTTAGACGGATAGAGCATATTTGATTATCCACGTCCACAAATTTTTGAAATATTCTGTAGTTGTATTCTCCAGATACTTCTAATGTTCCATACACTATGAAACAGCCGTTATATGGTGAATTGTAATATAAACATAATAAAGGTAATCATGGTGAGCAAATGAGTTCATAAAAATTACAATGTTCTGATGGGTTCACGACATTAATTAGGGAAATAATTAGTAGAATAATTATTGTTATCAAAGCAAATGAACAATCCCGCTCGTACTACACGAAACTGGCAAAACGGTATCGATGAAGTGGAATGTCAACTAGAGTGGAATATAATTGATTCAGTATCAATTATCATCAACAGAAAAAAATAATATGTTATTGATATCATGATATCACCAACCAACCTCAAGCTTTTCATCATTCGTCGGTGCAGTTTGAAAAGACACGAGTAAATTATTCAAATTGTGTTGATAGGTAAATCAACAGAAACTTAAAATTCATATAACTTCGCTATCTGGAAGCATAAAAATATAGTCTCTAAATTCCGCCAAACCGGTTTAGTTACTTACTAAAATTAACTTTAGCAAATCCTCTTAACTTAATTTACTTGAATTTCTTAACAATTTCCACCCTCCATAATGTTTCCGGCAACGCTCGGGTTCGTATATTTTTTCAAGGGTTGGGAAGCTTGTGTTCTAGTTAGTCGTGATTGGGTTGAGGTCGATGATTATTGTATCGAAATGCCTTAGATTGTGTGTAGATTTTTTAATTTTCATTCATTTTGAGCAGTGCGAACTGTTTTCATTTTCACACAAAACAGAAAATTCTGTAATGCAAAGGAATTAGTGTTATTTTGGAAACTACTAATGGTCGAACGATTGATATTATTCAATTCTGCTCATGTAAGCACTCATAATAATAATTTTGTATGCACTTCGTGATTATCTTTTATCGTATTTTAAGCTATTTATTTTAACACGCTTATATTAGCTTCACTTGTATATCTATGTAGGTAACGGAAACTTCAAACGTGATTTTTACCCACTTCGAGACGTCCGAATGATTCGAAATTGTTTATTTTTTTATAATTCAAAACTCATAAATTCAAAATGGCGTCACCAAGATGGCGGACGAGATTTGTGATTATGGTCAGATTCGATTAAAAATTGGTATGTGTGGGTTGTTTAGGTCGTATATTTTGGAGTTTTTGTCAAAATTCATATATTAAAGAAGGCGGCTCCAAGATGGCGGACGATATTTGTCATAATGGTCTGATTCGATTCAAAATTAGTGTGAGAGGGTTTTCGGGGTCAGGTATTATGAATTTTAGTCAAAATTAATGAATTTAAGATGGCGGCCCACTATGGTAAACGAATTTTGTGATTATGGTCAGATTCGATTCAAAATTTTTATGGTTTTCAGGGTAAGAGATTTCGGATTTTTGGTTATGAAAAAATAAAAGTTAAAAAAAAAACTAAAAACACGCTTTACTTCCTACATGGACTGAAAAATAAAAATGATTGGCAATTTAATTACTCAAATATTAAAAATGCTTGGGGTGCGTGACAAAGTTCTTTTGAGATCGTGAACGCTCAACATTGTTAAATTAAACTAATATAGATCGATTGCACCCACCCTTTTTTCACATTCGAGTAATGAAATTGTCAATTAGTTTTTAATTTATAGTCCATATTGAAAGTAAAACGTGTTCTTGATTTTTTTTAATATTATTTTTTTTTTCAATTGGTTCAGGTTAGTTTCTCTGATGATTGGCAATCAAGATAATGGACCTTAAGAAAATGCTTTCACTAAGATTTCTTGAAACAGACCTATTTATTTTAGTAATTTATGAGAGAGACAAATCTATAGTATAAGCATTTGCTAGCTTTTATTCATACCACCCAATGAAATCATAGTAGCAGTTTGGTCGAGGTGTTGAGAGCTTTTTTTTTCACCCAGGTGGCCCAGGTACGATCTCCACCGCCATCACGGAGCTGAAGTGGTTTGGAATCCATTTTTTCCGGGTCCCGGGTCTCCATATCTCGGACAACTTCACCTTTGAGGGTTTTTTGAAAACCTGGGAGATTCGTAATAACAAATTTAAAAAAAAGTTCACTGCAGAAACTAGAAAAAGTAAAAAGCGAGAATTTTGTACCGTTTCTAGATGCAAAGTTTGTACGAACAACTGAAAAGAAAATACTAGTAAAAAATATTTGCAGCTCTGGTAGATATCTGAATTATCACTGATCCAGGGTGAACTATGACCACTCACATAAATTCATACAGTGTGGTCTCCCCACCAAAAGAAGCATAAAACAAGAAAATATAGCAAAATTTGAAAATCTGGACAAATAAACTCAACTATTGTGAGTGTAGGAAAGCGCCGATCCTGGATGAACACACGTGCAAAGACAAAATCACTCTTAAGCAGGACGCGCACTGAATTCGCTCGACTCTGATCGGCACGACACAGCATTTTCGAATGTTTTGCATTGGTTTTATTTCAATATACCCCCGCGTACTCAGTCAGATGGGCATGGCAGTGACCGTTCGGCTCGACCCGTCTACGGTCGAGATTCCTTGGGAAGGCAACTTCTGCCGAACGTCAAAATGATTAGTTGGAATCCAACTTTTTTTGAATATCCAATAGCTGTAGAAGTTCATTAAATTGCATATGGGACATTTTAAAATATTTGAAAAATGTTTCTCCATCATCAACTAAATCTGGGAATAAGTCATAAAATTCTACATGTGGTAATTAAATCAATATCATGAATTCAAATTTTAGGAGTTTGCTGTTCGATTTATTCACAACATAGAGCTATAATAATATCCTCCTCAGAATCCGATGATGAACCAGATCTACTCAATTTGCTTTATAGACACTAATATGCTCGGACGCCGAAAGAGATCTGGTTGCTAATCGAAAGTCGGATCAGTGCGCGGGTAAAAGTCGTGCCAATCCGACCCGTAGCGTGCCGATCCAAGTCGAGCAAATTCAGTGCGCGTTCTCCTTGATTTGCTCGGACGCCGAAAGAGAACTAGTTGCTGGTCGAATCAGTGCTCGGTAAAATTCGTGCCAATCCGATCCGAGTCGAGCGAATTCAGTGCGCGTCCTGCATTAAGCTTCGCACATACTTGTATACATATGCGGTGAGATGCATACATACGTATGCAAATGTGAACAGTTTTTTCGTGGCTTCTCGCCGCATGCGTTACCTTTCGCGAGTGGCGTGAGCGACGCATACCATGAGCCAGAGTGATGTCGGTTTTTTGGCACCTATCAAAGAAACATACGATCTTACAGTGAAACCAATCTAGACTGGCATTTTAAATCGCGCGCACGTTTATGTTGACTGCCTTATCACTGGATATATTATATAACAATATTTCATTAATCAATACATTTTTTTAGGTGATTACGTTTTTAATATTTGCGGTTTTATTATTATCTGCATTACTTTTTATATTTATTTCATTTGTCCTACGAAGTAATTACTTTATCAGTCTATTGAGATATTGGAGATAATCAGATTGGGTTTTTTTTATATTCACGATGAAGCGTTTGACTCATTTCCTCTTTATAATCAAGTGATTTTTCTTTTAGTAATATGTCAAATGGTCCATTACATAGATGAATATTCTAGAGTTTTATCCCAAGAAGGAAGATTATTCTTATCTCTTGAAGATGATCACTTGGTGATTGAAACACGTGTCGAGGTCTTAAAAATGGCGTTATGGTGTTGGAGTAAAACTCTAGTATATTCATTTTTACACCTAAAGTTCCAAACGATGCAGTGTGTGTATCTCACATAGGTAGCGATCTGTTTATCATCTAATAAGCAATAATACTTATCCCGTCGTTCTGACGTCACTTTTCAAATTAAATTCAATGAATTTTCTTGGGTATTTTTTCTTTCAGCAGTATTATAATCAATTTTCAATACATGTTGAATTCGCTGCATGGTCAGTAATCTTAGTATAAACATTTCAAAAATACAGTCAGGCTTTATATTTTCGTGTTTAAATTTTATGAAAATTTTAACTATACTTATGCAATTATTGGATATGAATTTATGCTCTCCCAGTACATTCAAATGGTTAAAAATTACGTCATTATCGTTGTTCAACTTAAAATTCATATCTCCAATAACAATTTGATAATCTACTATGTTTTATTACACTGTTCTAGGTAAGGCTTCAATTGGCCAATCAATTATTCAGAATATATTGAAGGTGGTCTGTGGATGGAAATGATTAATAAATTTGGTTGATGATTGCAAATTTTTGTTCCAATAAATGTCAATGAATATCCAGTCACCGACTTGAACTAAATCTGATTGTGAAAGTGTGAAATGTGAAAGTTTATTAAAACTTTTTATATAAATAAATGTGCCAGAATATTTATTTATGTGGCTTTTATTATAGAATATTGGATAGATTTTGATCTCCTAGAATGCCTGATTGTATACTTTGGATGATTTTCAAAAGAAAAAGCAGTGAATTGGTCAGGTGGCTTAATAGATCTTTCAACTTATCGAGGTTTTTCGTGAATATTTCTGATCTTCTGGTGCAATATTCTGACTGTTTATTATTATACAATGTATTCATTTTCTCAATACAATCGGTTTTCTGGTTATCAATAGGCTGAAAAGTACAATATAGCAAATTATACATGAAAAAATAAATGCTGAGGGAAAAATAATATAAAAAAAAAATTAAAACAGTGGAATTCGGACTCGGGCTTTTTCCTACCTGTTCGCAATGTAGTATACAATACCCAAGTAGCATTTTGGCGACGACAACCACATAATACACCAAAATTAACGTTGTAGTTGGTGTAGAATTTAGTCATTTATGAAACGACGCTCTCTAAACCACCGGTCAACGTTGTTTCAACGTTGAGCATGACATCAGTCAAGCTACGACGTTGTCATAACGTTTACTCAACCGACTACAAGTAGTAAATATTATGGAATGGGAATAACGTTCTAAACACGTTTAAGTGACAACTTTAGTCATTTTAAACGTTTTTCCGACGGTAAAGCGACCTTGTGAGATTCAACTAAGCAGTGGGTAATTTTTCAGTTGAGTTGAAAACATTTTCGCGGAGTCATCTTTACAACTAACCTTCTTTCAAATATTTACTGCAAAGAACGTGTAGGCCAAATTTAGATAATAATAACTTACCCAATTTATTATATATTTTTTATTTCAGTCACAAGAACCATTGTTTGCTAAATAAATTGTTTGTCAAAAAATGTATTTATAGTAAAGGAAAAGGGAATATAATGATCCTAACCTAACTTTCGAATCGGAAATGAAAAGTGCTTACAAGTACACTGCCTTCTCCTACAGACAAAACATAAGTCGTGAACTGATGGAAAAACGCGGGAGAGGCGGGTTACAAAATGTGGAGCGGAATGTATTCGTTAGTTAAAATTGGTTCAGTTTTTAGTCCGATAAGCAACTCCAGTCGCGCTTCGGTATAAAGTTAGTTGTCTGGCACACTAACGTTAAAAATTAGTACATTATTAGTTATCTGACAACGAAGGTCGCGTTGACGAATTGTATACTCCTACGCCATATTGGAAATGTAATTCTATTTGGAAACATGGCCAACCATTGAAACTTGGGATGTAAAACAAACATTTACAAAGGATTTTAAAGCCTCATTTTAGTTTTCTAGAAATAATTCATTGGTTTAGTTCATGCTTGAATCGATATCAACATTAAAAATTGTTTATGAAAATATATATTTTTTATTCTTCACATTTGAAATCTTTGCAACAGATTGAAAGCCCGCGTGTTTTTTATCATGAAACAATGGTATATTTGACAGTAAAATGTACTGCGTTGGCAATTTTTGTTTCGTAATCGTTATTTTTCGGTAATATTGAGCATGAAATATTTCGATAATAACTTGCGGTAACAGTTGCCAGAAAGTTTTTTCTTAGTGTCCATCTTGGCCATCAGTAATTATTTGGTTGATAAATCAACTATTTTCTGAACACCATAGAAAATAAACTGTCATTGCCGCTTGAGAGAGCGCTGGTGTGTAGTTGATCTTAAGTAAATTCAGCAACGTTCAGGAAACGACCAACAGCTACCTACAGTTGCAGCAGAAACGTTTTAAAAACAAAAAATGATTGACCAAATTGGTGTAAAACAGGGTTGTGACAACGTTGTGTTGACGTCAGCAACGCAACTTACGTTTGGTTGCACAACTTTTTCGAACACGTTGCCGCAAAGTTGAATTGCTACTTGGGTAGTCGGATACAAATCAGTTTAGCACAATTTATTATTTAATTTAATTTAATTTAATCGATGTTCTTGAGTCAATGTTTTGAACTTTTTGGACAGGTAATTTACAGAATTCCCTTTAAGAAATGCTTGAACTTTATGAAATATATCATAAGTGATATTTTCCTTGACTTTGAAAGTGCCTTTCAACATTGAACATTCAAAGCATAGCCCACTTTGTCAAGTTGTCTCAACGTATTTATAGAGTATATCTCACTACAATCAAAGTTTGTCCAAGTTCTTAACGTTTTTCGGGGTAAGATTTCGGACGATTCTAGTAATTTCTACCATTATTTTCTCTGCGTGCACTTTTTTTTCATTATGATATTGAAAAAAATTACACTTTTCGAATAGATTGCTTCAAATATTTTGTATTTGAAAGTAATTTTGAGTATATAGTGAATGTTAGGAGTATTGATTGTGCGTGGAGGCAGCAAAAATATCCTCCCTAAAAATCCTACCAACAAAATCAATGAAGACCTAATATTTAAGTAGAAAAAAGTTATTATTTGTTATATAACTTTTGTTATGTAAATGTGCTGAAATAAACTAGGTGTCTTCAAATATGATATATTGAATATTAATATGTCATATGTTGATTAAACATTATTTGTTAAAATTATTATGTGGTCGTAGGAAAAATAGTGTACAATAAATACCCCTGCGAAAGTGATTTTTCACACTCGTGTGATTGCCGCACTCGGCTAACGCCTAGTGCTATAATATTTCCACTAGTATATGAAAAATTTCACTTTCCGCACTAGTAAGTTAAATATTCATTACAAATTATCATAACATCTTAACAAAACATAATACATCAGTTACAATATACTACCTTAGTTACTTTATAATACCCTAGAAACCTAATGGCACGCTAAAATGACAATAACGTGACATAACCAATGTTGCTGATTTTATTCCGAATGGTTTAAGTTTGTCATAACAATCCATATGCCACAGGTAATTTGGTTCGTTATTCTTATATTGTCGTCGTCGTAACCTACGCCTGGTTCGAAAATCAACTCCTACTGGATCTATTAAATGTAGGAGAAGTCTCACTATTTCTTGAGTGGTGACTAAGTTATTTTGAAGGCACCTGAGATGCATCCATCTGTAACCATGTAGTTGTCCATATCGCTCAATATTCTGTTCAACAAACTCTCCAATCCGGACTATATCAAGTCCATCGTCCTCAATTTTCGTCTGAGATGACGTTCGCTAATGGAAATATTATGATTGAAAGCTACACAGGTAACGATTTCAATTTCTTGTAGTCCCAATGTGAAATAAAATGAAATTATTTCTTCCATTGCACTGCACCGTTTATACCAAGGTTTTAATACAAGCACTTCTTGCAGACATCTGAGTCTGTTAACTCATATCTCGCTTAATTTCGAGTTTACACCATAACGCCATTTTTAAGACCTCAACACGTGTTTCAATCACCAAGTGATCATCTTCAAGAGATACGAATAATCTTCCTTCTTGGGATAAAACTCTAGAATATTCATCTATGAAGACCATTTGACATATTTTTAAAAGAAAAATCACCTGATTATAAAGAGGAAATAAGTCAAACGCTTCATCGTGAATATAAAAAAAACCCTATCTGATTATCTCAAATATCTCACTAGACTGATAAAGTAAATACTTCGTAGGACAAATGAAATAAATATAAAAAGTGATGCAGATAATGATGAAACCGCAAATATTAAAAACATAATCACAGAAAAAAATTTATTGATTAATGCAATATTGTTATATAATATATCCAGTCAACACAAACGTGCGCGCACTTCAAAATACCAGGCTAGATTGGTTTCACTGTAAGATCGCGAACGCACACGTATGTTTCTTTGATAGGTGCCAAAAAACCGACACCACTCTGGCTCACGGTATGCGTCGCTCACGCCACTCGTGGCCGCATACGTTACTCACGCCACTCGCGAAAGGTGAAAAAAACCGTTCACATTTGCATACGTATGTATGTATCTCACCACATGCGTATACAAGTCCATGCGAAGCTTGATGCAAGACGTGCACTGAATTCACTCGACTCGGATCGGCGCACGGTACGGGTCGGATTGGCACGACTTTTATCCACGCACTGATTCGACATTCGACTAGCAACTAGTTATCTTTCGGCATCCGAGCAAATCAAGCAGGACGCGCACTGAATTCACTCGACTCGGATCGGCACGGAACGGGTCGGATGGGCACTTCTTTTATCCACGCACTGATTCGACATTCGACTAGCAACTAGTTATCTTTCGGCATTCGAGCAAATCAAGCAGGACGCGCACTGAATTCGCTCGACTCGGATCGGCACGGAACGGGTCGGATGGGCACTTCTTTTACCCGCGCAGTGATTCGACATTCGACTAGCAACCAGGGGCCCGATTCTCAAATGTCTATTACCCTATGTCGCATGCGACAAAATGTCCCCATCTCTTTTCAATGCATAGTCGAGAAAAGTGATGAAAATATTTTGTCGCATACGGCATACTTAGGGTAGTCGACATTTTATACCAAGGTTTAAATACGAGCACTTCTTGCAGACATCTGAGACATATCTCGCTTAATTTCGAGTTTAAACTCGAAATTAAGAAAAAAAATATCGCATGTCTGCTCTACGCCTTCGTACAAAGTATATCAAAAAACGATATTTGCAATTTTCAACATGCGAATAACTTTCATCAATCTCACATCGCTTAGTCCACCCCTGAGCTGTTCACATAATCTTTCCGCTCTCCTGAATATCAGAGTATTTTTGTTTCAATTACGGGAGACGTACACAATAAATCCCAGAATAAACGTCAAGTTTATTCTTTTGAATACAATTTGAAATTAAGGAATATTTGTGAAATGCTGAAAATGGAAATGATAAACATGTTTACGTCTGTATTGTTCTTCCAGAGAATGTACAGTGAACGAGGAATTCTTTCAACGGCAGAAGGTATCTAGAAATATATAAAAAGTATGAATAGACTGAGGCATTATTTCGAAAAGATATTTGATATTGTTTAATATTACAATACCTGAATCGTGTTCAGCATTTCAAACTACTATAATAATTCATCAACGTTTGGTGAATGTTGTATCTAGAAGTATGAGAAGTATCATCAATATACCGTAAGACTATTTCTTGAAGATTATTGATATGGTCCACTATCATATTATGCCATAATTCTAATACAAATAACAATGAATAAATAAATAGACCAGCCAAACTCTATTGCAAAGTGTATTCGTCCTTCAAAAGCGAGCTCTGAGATTTATATTCACATTAAAAATACGAGAATCATGTAGACCAGTTTTTTCAGACAATAAAATTTTGGATGAAAAAAAGGTTTGTATTTCGTGCAGAAATTTATTTATAAAATCATAGCAAAGCGCTTTCGACTATAAAGTCATCATCAGTGCGTACCTGTAAGTAAGTGACATTGAAATGAATTTAAGAAATTTTGATAATGTGAATTTTGAAAAATTGAAAAATTACTTACTCGTCAGGTGTACAAGAGCCATACCATAAAAATATCATGTGTCCATAGGACCATGTAACAATTTAAAACGGGACATCATATGATTAACATTTAAAAAAATCCTTATTCCAGGATTGAGTTTGATAAAAGTTTCAACAGGCAGAGTAACACATGTCTGCTGAACTTAGTATACTGTCAAACTAAATGAAATTTGAATGAAATTGACATTGTGTCAAAAGTTGACAATGACAATTGGCTTCGAACATGAACTTCTGGAAACACTGATCTATGTTTTGAAAATTGTTGAATGACCAATTAGTCAAATTGATCTGTAAATCTATTTATAGTTCTGTTCATCCAAACCCAAGGAAATATGACAAACCGGGAAAAGGTCTAATGAGAACCTCCACCCGAAGTGCACAGAACCAGGCTTAAGACACAGTCCCTTGGTAATTTGTGAAACCAATTCCATGCTCAGGATCATGAGATAGGTCTAATGAGAACCTTCACACTCCCCAAAGCGACAAAAGGGTATCCCAAAACCAAGAGGTACCATAAACAGAAATGATTTAAGAAAGTTTCAACAGGCAGAGTAACACATGTCTGTTGAAGCTTAGTCTATTGTCTAACTAAATGAATAAAAATTGACATTGTATCAAAAGTTAACAATGACAATGAAGTTATAGCATAGAAAATTACCTATAAATATAATGATATGTGCTTTTGAAATTGATAAAAAATGACAAGTTAGTCAAATTTTGTGATTTAATCATGAAAATGTTTCAAGGTGACAGAACCAAAGAAACTTTTATAGTCTAATGAGAACTAAAAAACTTTTTTCAAACCGTCAGCTCTAGGATTACCAAGGAAACAAACATAATTACTTCATATTATTATTATTTGTTCAGCATCCTTGGAAACCAGATTAGAACATAAGATCTTGAGATAAGTCTGATGAGAACTTTCCCAATCTCAAAAGTAGCAAATATGGTAACCAAACTGATGAACCCATACCAGAAAATTTTTAAGAAATTTTCCAATAATTGATCTGTAAGTCTATTTATAGTTCTGTTGTTCCAAACCCAAGGAAATATGACAAACCGAGAGAAAAGTCTAATGAGAACTTCAACCCGATGTGTATAGCATATTTTGACAATATATGACATTTTAATTCTAGAAACGGTACGCTTGCTTCTTAAACATGAACAAAAGATAGTTAATGATCGTCAACAAGGAAAAACATACTCGCAATGAAAAACAACTCGCCCTTCCGGTCCCTGTTTCGTCACTGACGAGACAGTCACTAATTTATAGAAGTAAACAAATTTAGAATCACTTACCGAGTCAAATAACAGATATCAAGGGTCTGAAACAATTCAGGAAAACTACTGAGCACCTCTTGAAAGGAAAATACTTTTATAATTTGAATGAATACTTTTTATATCAATTCTAGTCTTTCTATGATTCAATTGCGAGGAATTATTTTTAAAATTTCCTTTTGTCATAACCGTTGTAGTATATGTATTTTTATATGTTCTTATTTACGCTTTCTCATTTTATCTATATGTATATGTATATAAATAAATATTATGCATTACATGTAACATAACATAACATAAACATTTTGCGTTACATGTAATGTATTGTGAAAGCTATTAACTTTTATCGGCTTTGTCGACAAAATGTGTTCATTTTAGATAATAAAGCTTATATACCTATCTATCTATTCACCAATCAATGGAGACCAATTAATACGATTTCTTCGTTTTTAAGTCAAGCTTTCGAAAAATTTTATTTTCTTCTTCAAGACGTAACTAAAAGTGGTTTGTACATAAATATGTGATGGTATTACATATAAAAAGATACTTACTAACATGAAATTCAAAATAAATCAGAGACACAAAGAAACATAGGTGTCAGAATTTGAAAGGAGAATATGACAATGAAAATAATGGCTACCTATTCAAATTTTGGGAATTCCAAAAAGAGAGTTACAGAGTGAGAATATAAAAATGTATAAATATAGGTAGGTATAAATTTATAAATAATGTTTTCAAGGAGGACGTGGTGAGATAATTTCTTTGTGTTTTTTCAAAAGATATGTATATATAGTACTAAGGTCTTTTATGTCTGTTCTTTTATTCATTGTCTTTTCGGTGTTATTTATATGAACCATTTCCAGGAAAATACGCTTATTGAGATTTCGTTCATTATCTAGAATTTTTGCATTGTCATAGTCAATTATATGATCTTTATCCACTGCATGTTCAATAAGGCTACAAGATCTAACATTCCCTCTGCAGTCACTTCTGTGTGAGATTATTCTATCCTTGAGCATTCTACTTGTCTGAACAATCTATACATTATCACAACTTTTACAGGGAATTCCATATATTATGTTGGATCTATTTTCGTTTGGGATAGGAGTTTTAGTGTATTTGTGATAAAGGTTTCAAGCTGGTTTTACCTATTTTAATATTTTCTACATTTTTGAACAATCTGATGAACATCTCTCCTATAATATCTAGTTACGTTTCAGATGAACTCTTAGAATTTTGCACAAATAAAATCACTTCCGCCATTCCTTTCCTCAAAAGATAATAGATATGTTGATGACCTTATCCTCTTTGTACCACAAAATTGTATTGACGAAACTCTTAACATTTTCAACAGTTTCGATCCAAATTTCCAGTTCACTGTAGAAAAAGAAACCGATAATTCAGTTCCATTCTTTGAACACCAAAATTATTACTAGGTGGTACAGAAAACCAATAAATCTGTTGAATAGAAGCTTGAGCAGTCTACCAGTGGAACTTCAAACATTTCAAAATGATTCAGAAAAGTGTGTTCACACGAACAATGTGTGTGGAGACTGCCTATTCTGGTTCACAAGAATCGAACCATTCACATAATCAGGTATTATCGAAATTATACGAGATATCAACTGGACGTTTCGATTGGTTGAAAATGATACGAAAAAAATAATGATCTATTGCAAATATTCGATTCTTAGGGCTGATTTCTTTCAACGCCAAGTTGATTTTCAGTTGATTATAGTAAAGAAACATATAGTGGGACGGCAGTTCCTGAAACGATAAAATATAATTGGGTGAAATTCCGTTCAGAATTACAAGAATTATATTCTATTATTATTCCCAGGCACGTGTTGGTTAATAAATATGAAAGCGTGGAGCTCCATGCAAAAAAGCCTATGGGTGTTGCGTTTATCTGAGATGTAGATCATCTAATGGTACTTATCAATTTCGATTGCTTTGCGCGCAATCAAGAGTTGCTGCAATGAGAATTACTACATTACACAGACTCGAGTTATGTAGCACTTTAGTACTCATGAGAATGGTAGATAAAATTCGTGACTCCATCGATATCAAGTTTCATGAAGTGTTTTCGTGGTCGGACTCCACAATAACTTTGGCGTGGATAAAGGCACCCGCGAATCGCTGGAAAATAATTGTCGCAAACTGTGTTTTGAATTTCACAAACAGATTTGCTAACTCGTAGCACATTTGTGAAAAAACTCTGCTCACTATCGTGGACAGGTTCAACCTGGATCAAACCTAACATTGAGAACCCAAAAAAAGATTACTCATTGAATGAAATTCCCGAAAGGCGCACAGTAAATTTTTCAACGACTATAAACGATTTCAATTTTTTTTCATAAATATTCGACTTCGCGAAAACTCCAAAGAGATCTTAATTTCTAAGATTCATTTTACTGAAGAATTACAAAAGGCACTAGATGTTATATGTTATAATGAATATTGCCCATTAAGAAGTATTTGAAAAACAATATGATAGTTTAATGCAAAACAAATTTGTTAATGAAAAGAGCCCTCTACTTTCGTTGAACACTTATAGATGAGAACAACTTGATTCGTGTAGGTGGTAGGCTGTAACAAAGGAATGTGGATGATGACAAAAAATATCCAATAATTTTACCTGCCAAACACAAAATAACGAAACTTATTTCTCATCATGAACATATCCGTTTTTTGTATTGTGGGCCTACCATGCTCCTCCCGAATATTAGAGATAGATTTTGGTCTATATCTGGGCGTAGCATGGAGGAAAAGTTGTGAGAGAATGTGTAACATGTTTTAAAGTTCAACCAACTACTCCAGAATATATCATGGGTAACTTAACTGAATGTAGAGTAAACCAATATTTCCTGGTTATCAATACAGGTGTTCATTATGCAGGGACATTTCTACTAAAATATCGAAACACAATTAGTGCTAAGCTCATCAAAGGACACGTTTGCCTATTTATCTGTTTGAGTACAAAGTCTATTAATCTTGAAGTCGTCTCCGACCACCAAAAAATTTCTAGAAAAACCACTTAATATATACTTGGACAAAGGAAAAATGTTTGTATTAGCGTAGAACTGAAAAAATTACCAACTCACTTGATGGACGATACAAAGTATATTGCAAATTGTTCAGCTCCTAGAAATATATCTCTACTCGGTCACCTTATTTTGGAGGCATCTGGAAAGCGGAAATGAAAAGAACAAATTTTCATTTGAAAATAGTTGTTGGTTGTGCATATTTGAATATTTTGAAGATTTCTGTACAGTTCTATATAGTTCTGACTCATATTCAGATTGAATCAATTCTCGATTCCTGTCCTCTTCGTCGTTTTACTTCCAATTCAGAAGAAACAGACCCTCTTACCCCTTTTCACTTTCTGGTTGGAAGACATCTACAATGAATTAACTGAAAACCGGTTGAAGAGGTTTAAAAGACTTCAAAAAATGGTCCATTGTCTATATCTGGTCTCGATGGTACAAGGAAGTTGCAAATCAGAGTCAAGTGGAAGAATAATGCTGAGGAATATCTGAGGATAGGCACTCTGGTACTGGTAAAAGAAGATACTACTCCTCCGCCACACTGGCCAAAAAACCGAGAGCTGAAATCTAATCTTTTTCCCGTGTATAATACACTAATTTTTTCTGTGACGGGAAAAACTACGATTCAATCAAATATCTACTCAGTTTTTTCCCGTGGGCAAAAAGTACTCACTTTTTTCCCAGTTCTCAGGGAAAAAAGTAATTTCATAAAAAGTTATATTTTATTAACCTGCGGTAGAAGTCCATGATATCTCGAAGTGGAGTGGTGTGGGATTTACAAAGACTTCGAGTTTTTATTCTTTATATTTTATTACCTGTCAACAGGGATAAAATGTCAAACTTTTTTCCCGTCATGGAAAAAAAATATGTGTTCTTCCAATAAATTTTTAAGGTTACCAAAAAATATTGTAATTTTTATCATAATTTATTGAATATACCAATATGTTCTTCAGATTTTTCTCAGTGTATGGTAGCTGTGATTCCAATTCCTAATATTGTTTCCGATCCTAAACAACTTTTCTAAATAAACTTCTTCGATAATATCAAAATACGAGTAGATCACTCTTGATCAAAATTCCTATTTTTTAGTCTCCCCTGTACATCGTTTGGAAATTTAGTATTTTGAGAACTCAAATACAACTTTTTCGCGAAGCACCTACCTTTATGAAGAATGAAATTTTCTGACAAATGCATAATGGCAAAGTTTCCCATATGTTGCAAACTTTTTGAAACTCTGTTATATCCGATTATTCTTGAAGCTCTAAATCTCAGCTCCACTGACTACCTATCTTCTGAAACGGTACTCACTTCATCGAAAAATACAGTTTCAATTCACTTAAATTGCGAGATTGTGTTACAGCTAGACCGAAGCACTATTTAATGCAACAGCAAACATTTTCAACCAGCTCCTGTAAATGGGAAACCTAATGCAAAATAGATTTTCTGTGATCTAATTGGGTTTCTCTGTGCTGAATATTTAATTTGAATTGGTCTTTCCTGGAGGATCGAAGTGACGGCGTTGCGTTGAGTCGAACAAACAGTATTTTAATTTACTGAAAATTTATTAAAAGCTGAAAGTTTAATGATCCGATTCTTTTGTGACACTTTCAGTTGTAAACGGGAAAACAATGGAATTTACATTGCGACCATGGATGGTTTCCAGGAGAATTGACTACCATTTTTCATTTTACAGAAGATGTATGATTTCGATCTGTGGAATGAACAGAAACATTGTGTATTGATTGGACAGTGGAAACAAAAAAATATATGAGCTTCGCTAATTTTACTTGAGTGACCATTCAGTACACATTCTAAAACCTTCCGGAGACTTTTAAAAATTATGGAACCTCTGATATCGTGAATATAAGTAGTAGAGCAAGAGCCTGTGACTGCCAGACCTTTCTTATTTCATGAAAGTTTTTTCATATAAACTAGCACAGGTAAGAACTATCCCAAACCATTAAATTTGGGTAGTGGTGCCTTCGGCAGAAAGCAGGTACTTGGTAAAACTAAAAAAAAAATTACCCCAAATTCCTAAAAGTATAAAGCTCAATTTTTTAAAATATTCTTCTGAATAATATTAGAAGTCACGACGTTCACTGCTAACTGCCAGACACTTGGTACGGTGCCAACCCCCCTCCGAACAATAATATTTTTTAATACATAAAAACGTATAATTCCATCAAATTTTGCGATAAACATACAATTTTCAAACAAGAAAACTAACAATTAAATTTAATTTTAAGTAAGTGAATAAATACATTTACAATATTTATAAAAATGAAAATTCCCCACAGCCAGTTGACAGGGCTTCGTCATCTCTATCTTGCCTAATACCGTAGATGTTTACGGGCCAAAATTCTACAGACTTTTTGAATTGTGAATTGTCTTCACTTAAAAGTATCTGCAACCTATTGGGAAGGATTGAAGATAGCAGGTTCTCAATATCTGAAAGGTTTTCCCTACTATAAAATAGTATATATGGCGTTTCAGTAGGTTCCAAGCAACTCAAGTTCTCCGGCGTGACTTTGGAAACATACGAGTCGTTGAATTTGTACCAACCCATCTGCTTATCTTTAGTGATTGTGTAATAGTGTGTAGAATCCAAGCTCGAACCATAATGGACCACAATTGCATAGAGTTTATAGCGGAAGGTTTGCAGAATGATTTGTTCGTCTAAAGTTACCGATTGCAGGAGCTTGGTACGGTGATGTGATGCTGGATCATATCGAAAATATTTGAGAGTGAGTATCAAAATAGCCGGCTCTATAAATATCTCTTTTTTCCTTTCGCTGTCCGTCAAAATATTACACAAATCGCAACGGTACTTGTTATCGCCCGTTAATTTTTCTGGTTGCAGGTAGGTTATCGCCCGTTAATTTTTCTGGTTGCAGGTAGTTTTTCAACAACATCTGAACAGATTGTTTCTCCGAGTGGTTCGGAATTGAGAGCTGGAGGTCCCTGCAATTATCCACCCGCTCGCTCTTTGTCCCGCATTCTCCGCAACATGAGATGCTCAACGTCTTTCCTCCGAAAGACTGCTGCACCACGGTTGGTTTTTCTGATGCTGCTCCATCTTCAGCACAGACTGCATTGAAATTGGTCTCTTGTTCATGCAGTGAATCCAGTAGGTGCATCAGGAATTCTGAACTGTCTTGTTGAAGTCCTGGAAGGAAGCCTTGAAATATCTGATATTTCATTCGGTGACAACAAGACCTATTGGAGAACTGCAGCAAAGCAAAAAATTCTTGTAGCATCAAGAACAGCTCGGAAAAATCTCTGTTATACAACAAAACATCGTTTCGGAAAGTCTTTGTCATATATAACGCTTGCAGGAGGCTATTCATGTAACACGTATTGCCCAAGTTGACCAAACCACATTTTTCCTCAGTATCCTTGCCCAAACCCGAAGACGATGAGACGGAACTTTTATATTTTGGAGATGACGATGAATTTTTTTGAACAAAAGAATTTGTGTCAGAATATCTTCCTTTTTCTACGGAGCTGGCGGTGTTCAAACAGATTGGAATGCAACTTCCTCTACTCTCTTCTTCTTTCGAGTAGACTCTATTATGTGGCTTCATGAACAACTCGTTGAAATCCTTCGACCATGAAATGGTTCCGAGAAAAGAAGCAGCATTGCCTCTCTGGATCACCATACTGATTTTCTGAATCAAAAAAGAAGTAGCCCTGAAATCAATGAAACATGTGTGGTTGATTTATAACTGAATTGATATGGAATCTGTTGGTACGTAGAATATTTTCATATAATACAGTGTCCTTCAAAGAGTTAGCATCATATGGGAAAAACTTTTAATAATATTCTATTATGAAACTCAACTTGGGCGTTGAGTCGCGCTTTGAAGAAGATCAATAAATGACCTCCTCAGACGGGGTTGCGTGACTTTCGCTATCTGTCAAATGCTATTTTGTATAAATAATCGCTGAAAGTAGTCTTATTTGTTTGAATTTCAAAAAAAATTGAAGAGTATAGTGGTTTCTATTTCGATTTCACATATATGTGCCAAACTTGAATGTTCTGTTGTAACTCCAATTTTTGCTATTTTTTTAGTATATACGAAATTTCTGGTGAATTAAAAAATTGTTACTTCTACGAATCTATTTTATACCATTAGTTTCATCTTTCTTGAAAGTGTTAGTTATTGAATATCGATAAAACCATGTTTTTTTCAAAAAAAAAAAGTGAAAGCTAATTGAAATTTCCGTTTTGTTCGATGCAAATGTATCTTCAAGCATATATGATAGAAATGTATACCAATCGATTTTTGTCAGTACTCAATTGATTCCAAACTCATCAACCAGAGTATCATCCATTTACTTCACGTACATAACTAAGTTTCAGGACTTTTTACTCAACAACAACAACAAATTTTAAGCATTTAGTTTGAAAGAAAGTAGTTGATCAAAATTGTATAAAAGTTCCTGAAATTTGGTTAGATACGTTAAGAAAGTTCGATGATTCTCTGTTTAATGAGTTGGGTATTATTTTGGTACTTACAAAAATGGATTTAAGTAAATATCTATCGTAATATGCTTGAAGATACATCAAATTTGCAATAAACCAAACAGAAATTTTAAATGGTTTCCTCAATTTCTTGAAGAAAAACATGGTTTCATCGACATTAAGTAATTCATACTTGTTAGCATGATGGAACTAGGGGTATAAAACAGTTTTGTAGAAGTAAAAGTTTTTTTAATTCAACAGGAATTTCGTGAACAGTGAAAAAATAACAAAAACTTAAAGTTGCAACAGAAAAATCAAATTTGTCACAGATGTGTAAAATCGAAATCGATAAAATTTCTTGAAATTCAAATAAGCCTAGTTTCAGCGATTATTTTGAAAAATATTAACTTTTGACAGATTGCGAAAGCCACGTGACCCCGTCCGCGTAAGATATTTCTAATCTTTTTCAATGCACGACCTAACGCCCAAGTTGAATATCATAATGAAGCTTTATTGAAAGTTTTTCTTATATGATACCAACACTTCGTATAACATGAAAATATTCTACGTACCTCTATCAACAGGCTTCATATCAATTCAAAACATTATTGTGATTGGAATTGGAATACCTCATCGAATCGTGTATAGTCTCTTTGCACCACCACTGCCTAAACCAAACTCTTATACCTTGTATCCTTCTTTTCTTATCGAAACTGGTGAATTTTCAGTTATTTTGAATTGTATGAAAACTTATAGGAATCGCATAAATTTAGATAAGGAATTTCTGATCCAAACTATCACATCCTGATCCCACTGTTCCACAAGATACCCAATAAAATTGAATACGGAATTCCTGATACAGACCAACGAATCCTGAATCCACTTCACAAACTCGTATGACATGTATTCGGGTATGCTCATAAATTAAATGTACTTATGAATCCTCATAGAACCTTCCAAAAAGTGTATGTGCCAGGGTTACGAACTTTGTAGGTTACAGACTTTCTACGTAGATCCTTATAAATTCTCATAATTAGTCTATATTTTCTCATGAGATTTCAAGTGAAATTTTTGGCAGGGTTGGCATAGATGAAAGCGGCAGAATGGCTTGTTCAATTCATTTTTCATTATTAATTGAATGGTGTCCCGACAAGAAGTATCAACAATAGTTTCCCTTCGAAATATAAAGTAGTATGTCGTGTATTGAATCTATTTCAGTAGAGTACTCATCAAATGTTCATACCTACAAGATTATCAAAGAAAATCAACATAATGACAGTTAACAATAGACATACATTTGAAATTTCACATATATTAGAGTTCGGCAATTTGTATATTACAAAAATTAATATCTAACGGGACGATTGTTAATGCTTATTTTCATTGGATCTTCTTGTATAAGTATACTTGACGAGTATCACACTGATGATGATGGTCTGATTCCGAAAGCGTTTTACAAAAATTTCATCAAATTCAAGGCACGAAATACAAGGATTTCGTTTGATACTTCAAATACTCTGTTTTTAAAGAAAAACCTCAATGATACAAGCATATCCACCAGAAGGTCAGAACAGGAAACCAAAAAATATGAATATCAAGTTATCTAATATCCGTACCGTTGCTGAACATAAACGAGAGATGAACTGCTTTGTGGACTTCACTTCGTTAATATCATCCCTATTTGCAAAGTGAACGCAGCTGCTTCCAAAGTTGTATTTCTTCCCTCGGGGTACAGCCAAGTTATACGTATACAATCCGGCGAATTTCCGTCTCTACACTGAGGTGAATATCGATTTTCTCGGCAGTCATGTCGGACACTTCCCCCTAATTCCCAAAATATGTGATGGCTGATACGAAACATTTCAGTGACCTTATAGTAGGTAATACAACAATTGTATTGGCTTTTATCGAAAAACAAATTTCTTCGACTTTGCTTCAGGTAACATAATTTGTTTCGAAAAAGAGAGGGAATTTATGATAATCCATAACACGAGTTGTACTTGTTGAGATTTTTCCATAAAATAAATCAAAACCATTTTAATATATTTATCATTAACACTGATATTGAATGTACAGTTAGTACTGTTGTATATTTTAAAACATTATTCATATTGAGTTCGTCCTATCTTGTACTAGTAGATACAACATGTAACAGCCTACTACTCAATTCAACCTGAAACCTTAATCCCGCATTCAAGTTCTAAAATTATGCAACTATCACAACATAAATTTCAAACTTCCCGCTATTTCAGTGACCAATCACAGAGCGCGTCTTTTGTTGCATTTTCACTGTCTTCTTGCTGTAGCTGCCTGTTTTATAAAACAACCAATGACGAAGCACACTAAAAAAAATCGAAAACACATCAAAAAGGTGTCCAATAGTTAATCAAAAGCCAAACTACAAAACCGAAAACATTGTTTTTTCAATTATCAATATAAAAATGTCCACCAATCAAAAACGCGTATTTTAGCATGAGAGGAATAGTGTCCATAATACATTTGATTATCTGTCTACTTCGTTACAACTAGGTACTTGCTTCTATTTCTGCAGATTCCATATCATCACTTGACAAGATTGGGGTTAATGTGGGAAATACGCCCTACGAGGATGTGTGCCCCGAGCACATAGTGAACACCAGGGGTGGTACGTTGGGTCGGGGAGGCGGCACGTTGGGTAAGGGGGCACGTACGACGGACAATTGTCCGTAATAATATATCCAGTGATAAAGCAATCAACATGTATGTTCGCGCAAGGGGTGGAGATTTCATAGCTTCAGCTATGTTTGTAGAACTGTAAGTGCATGATAGATGGTTGCTAGAGTATATAAAGGAAGATGCATGCACAAGGTATATTAACACCAGTATCTCTAACATGAAGGGAGCTTAATCAAAGCATTTGGGAAGTGATCAAGGAACTGTGGTCAAAAGATTCGTCTGATCAAGTGAACAATACAGTCTCCTTGAGAAGTCAAATCCAAAGATATGCAGCACGCTCCATCAATTTCACGATACCTGCTGGAGGGACTACATGGAGACGTGAATAGAGGAACGAATAAGCCCAAACTCATTTTGACCAAGATTGTCGAAAGATTGAGCAAGAGTAAAAAGGTTAGAGAGTCATTCTTCATCGAGGTACTTGAGAATGGACAACTCCAAGATAGTGGATAACTTTGTTGGACAGCTGAAATCAATATTGAAATGTACATTTTTCTACGACCACATGGAAATATGGCCATTTTATGCGCTTCATCGATTGAGGAAGTAGGCTGGTTGTAAAACACTTCTTCATTTCTACATACTTTTTCTACAACTGCACAAATTCAAAAAATACAAATATTGTGTTAATAAATAAATTTAGTATAAAGTATCCTACCTCTTAACAGTTGAATAATTTTTTTAAAATTCACCTAATAAAAATATCAAGATGTAAATTAAAATAAAAAAAAATAGCCTGGCAACGGTGTAGAACCCGGACCGCCTGTGTGACGGGCTGATTGACAATCCATTACGCCATGGACCCCTTTTTACTATACTTATTTGTTCAATAGTACATAATAATAATAATAATAATAATAATAATAATAATAATATCGATTTTATTGACAATAACCATACATATTAATATTAGAAATATAATACAAGCATGAAGGTGGTGTCAAAAGGCAGAGTTCAAAATTCTGTTCGAAAACAGATTTTGTTCTTCCACTCAACCATGTATAGCTTAATCTAGTCAATACAAAATAAACAAAATAAACAATACTGCTCATCGATTTAAAGAAGATTTATAATTAAAGCAAATATAGAAACAGTAGATATAAATATAAACAAGAAAACAAGTAAATGAATAATTTTTCAAATTATAAGAGATAGACATTTATTGATCAAGTCATCCTTTAACTTTTTCTTGAAGCTTGTTGAATTCAATTTTCTATAAGCACAGGGAATCCTATTCATTAGCCAAGAAACGTAATAACTAAAAGAGCCACGAAAAAGGCTAGTTTTATGGATAGGGGGTGTGAGCATTGACTTGTGTCGAATATTAATATTATGGACGTCCGTACGGAAGGTGATTTTGTTATAAAGATAGGCAGGGCATTTGGTAAGCAAAAGTTTATGAAACAGAGTGGATGAATGTAGAGCTCTTCTTTCCGCCATGTTTAGCCATCGTAAAGCTATCAAGGAATCAGTCACGTGGTCTCTTTTTCTAAGACCATAGATCAGACGAACACAGGCATTTTGCAGTCTTTGGAGCCTTATCTGGTCTATTTTCAATAAGCACGGGCCATACACAGTATCAGCATAGTTTGCGTGCGATAATACTATCGACTCACATAGTAATGTTTTTGATTTCATAGTCAACAAATCTCTATTGGCATAAATCGTTTTGAGCCCATAGTAAGCTCTTTTAACAATGAGCGAGGTATGCATATTAAACTTCATCGAGTCATCTATAATCAATCCTAAATTTTTTGCATTGGATTGAATTGGCAAACGAGCCCCATTCAGCTGAATATTAAGATTAGGCAAGCACCTATTTTTAGACCCCTTTCTTCCAAATAACAGAATCTTGGATTTCGTTGGATTGATATGATAGATAGGCAATATTTATCAGATAGTATTCGAAGCGATTCTAAATCATCATTAAGGTTATTAGAAGCATTGTTTATATCGGTTTCGGGAAAAGAATGATAAATTTGAGTATCATCAGCAAAAATATGTACCGAAGCGTGTCGTAGAGCATGAGTAAACTGCGAAGTGTAAATTACAAATAGCAACGGACCTATAATCGAGCCCTGAGGAACCCCTGACTGTATACTAGTGAATTCGGAGGTGGTGTTTTTGAGGATGACTGCTTGTGATCTTCTAGATAGATAATTTTGTATAACAGTAGAGGCAGAATTCGAAAAACCGATATAGTGCAAAATATTTAGTAACAGCGAGTGATTTATCAAGTCGAAAGCTTTCGTGTAGTCGAGCAGAACCAAGCATGTGAGCAAATTATTATCAGTAGCTGTATGTATATCGTCCGTGACTTTCAATAGGGCAGTAGTGCAACTATGCCCTGGACGAAATCCTTCAAACCGACTACAAAAAACTATATGTTATTTCGAGAAAAAAAGAGGAAGAAATTCTGAAAATAGTTCAAAATGTCGAAGTTATTTCAAAAAAATCTTTAAGAAAATATATTTTTATCACCCTGTGCCTTGAAAACCAAGCCATTTGGGACAAATGTTCATATGAACTTTTCGTCATGAAACCTTTCAAAGAATCACCTATCTGAGTTTGTCAACGTACTTAATTAACACCCTGTATGTGGTGTGGGCAAAGTGCCGTGAGAAATAATATTTCTCACAGTATGACAAAACATGGTTTTGAAAGTAAGTAAGCCATGAGAAATACGCTACTTTTCATAGCAGTTGTAAAAATAGATCATTTCAGTACAAGATATTTCATTACTCACGACTTTCATTAACTACTAGACTGTCATTTTTATGATCATAAAAATAATATAAGATCGAAAACTCGTTTAAAAAAATGTTTTAATCAAAAATGAGTAGTGATAGTGAGGATGATTTGAAATTGACACCGTCAATTTCACTATAAAGATTGATGACAATCGAATTCTATATTTTCGAATAGTTGGTAGGAAGTTTGTATAGCGAGTACTACAATACTACTCGTGGAAAATGTACGCCATTTCATGCTCATTGTACAATATACTATTTATGGTCACTGTTTAGTTACATTCGATAAATTCTGGGACATTTTTCTTCCGATATCACAAAGAACATGCTAACTTAGACTCTGTATAGATTCGTTAATAAAGAAATCTGCATTGTTCACAATGACTTTATCAAGAGATAAAGAAGATGTCCTGAATGATTGGGTCGAAAAGACATCAGAAAACAACTAATTTCCTGACTAATACCACGACGAACGTTGAAATACGTCTCTTTTCGGCTTCTCAACTCATTCGGTACGCCAAACATGAAAATCTCTCGATCTCAAGTAGAAATCCAGGAAAAGGGCAATCAAGAATATTTTAGAAATTGTAATTTGTGATTGTAATACATTTTTCAAAATGAATTTGATAAATTCAACCCAAATATGGTTCTATTCTTCAGCCATTTAATGAAAACGTGAGATGTGAACACTTCTGTAATCCTCCAACAATTTTCAAGCTAGGTGGCCGTTTAATGTAATGCTTTCGATCTTCCACGATTTCGGCGAATCGGTTACACTTTAAAAACTCAGATTTGGCAAATACATTGAGAACATTTTGGAGTACTTGTTGAATATATCAAGATTCATTTTTTTTTTCAAAAATTTTAGATCCATAGAGCTAGGGCTAAAAGAATAGTCTACGAATCCGATAGTTCTTGCTTCAATAGGCAAGATCACAAACGCGTAAATCCGATTGATTGAAATGTGCATACAAATGGAATATAGCTATCAAATGACATTATGCATACATTTTATAATTTTCCGACAAACGCCATTTGAAAACCATAAAATTTCATGGATCATTCAAACATGCCTTCTTGGCGCCATCTGCACGTCACATGTGCTGTTAATTGTTTATTTCAGCGTTGTCGGTTGTAATATTGCAAGGGAATACCAGGTAAATAACTCTTAACTTTTCGTTTGAAAACGAGAATAAAAATACTGAGAATAAACATTAATTAACATATTATTGGCTCATTTAGTAAGTTTTACTTATATTGAATCAATGTTAATCAACATTCATCTGAAAATAGCTCTGTTCTATCGCTCTATACTTTACGCACGATAGTGAGAATCATACAAGACGGAATACAGAATAACAATAATGATTGATAAAATAACTCGATTTTATTTCAAAATTGAAAAGTAGGATTCGAATTCCCCAATGGTATAAAAACATTCTCTTACTAGGAGTTACTTAAGTCTAGACTTAAAGGGAATACATAAATAAAAGAAAATATGCTGTATTTCCGAAATATCTGGAGACCGCATAAAATTTCATTTAAATTTTTTGTTCAGGAGCCCAAAATACGTAAGAACTAATTTTACCGCACCCAGTTTAACCCAGAATGAAGTTTTGATAGAATAAGAGATACCGATACTCAAGAAGCTCTGCTACCAGTATAAAATATTACTCTGGAGAAAGTGGTGACTTTTTGTATAACCTACGAACAGAGTAAAAGACAAAATAGTCAGCTCGGGCAACAAGAAAAAATCGCAAAGATTAATGCTATAGGAAACGAGAGTTGTACAGTAAGACTAGAAGTGGGGAAAGTACTACTTTGCGCAAGGTCCTAGTGGAATTTTGTTGTCATTAGTTTGCAATGAGGAAATAAATTGTTACAGACCTGAAATTTGATAAAGAGTTCTCGAATTGTTCGAGATCGTTCGATGAATTAGATGGAAAAATCTAGAAGCACTAACTTTTGTTCTGGATCAATCGTCGAACATTCTATTTGTGTTCTATTGATTTCTTAAGTTTTCTAGAACTTTATTTGTATATAAAAGCGATGCATTTGTTATATAAAGAAAGTTAGTTAGAAAGTTTCCTTGAGTTACCTTGGATACAAGTATTTTGACAGTGACTTGTATTACAGTGTTGTCAAGTAAAGTTTGAATAATAAAGGCGAGTTCATACCAGAGTACACTTATTTTTGAACCCGAAGACGCAACAAAATACATTTGATTACATGAAGAAAATTTCCAGTGGAAGCATCTAACTGAAGAGTATAATAATCTGGAGATGACCCGTTCATAACACCATACCCCTATAAGTTGTTTTTCGAAGACATGGAATGAAAAAGACTAAAAAATTATGAAACGATAAACCACTGATCTGATAATTCGATTCAAAATAACAATATCTACTTCACTCTCGCAGTTGTAATGTATCTAGTTAATGTCAACTATAAATTGCAGAAAAGCTTTCAGACATCCGTATTATAAAAATTATTTTGTATACTTTTCCAGTGTTCTGTCTTTATATTTTATTTCATTCTCTCTGTTTTCGTGATCGGCGGAAGATAACCCGCCGTCTTTCGCGGGAAAATCCTTTCAGATCCAAAATGTCGCTTTGAAGATATTTATGACACTAAAAATGCGCCATAAACGGCATTGTCCTGACTTCCTTAAACGTTCCAAACATCTGAGCCTCCCTCCGGCTCTTTCATTCCATTAATGAGTGATATAAAGAAAAAGAGGTATTTCTACCTTTGAGGACTGAAATGTTTGATTGGCGGGTGATATCGCTATAGAGTTTTTTTTTTTTTTGTATAGGTATAAAGACCGGGAGATGATGACAGATTTTGGGAAACGATTTAACAAAGTATTGTCCGCATATCCTCATGATTATAACGCATGAATCGAAGAATCGAACTGGGTTCTTCATATTAAAAAATGATTTGCCATTTGTTCAAGAAGTATGTGTTTCGGTTCGATGTGTTTCCTAATATCCCAGCACAGTTTAAATTTACCATAGTTCAGTCACGTTTTGTAGGTAACAATGGAACTTTTTCTGAGCCCCTTCGATATAACTTTCCTGGTAAATGAAATTGGAAGTCCATACTACAGATGCATATTCCAATATTGATCTAAGTAAATCACTTGGGGACAATAAGGCAATAAATAGATGACAAATTTAATTCGATGTTCGTAAGGGAGAGTTATTGTTTTCTGACAGTGAGTCGAATCTATTCCATGTACTCGAATAATTTCATTGAAAGATGTCAAATAGGTATTTTCGAAGGAACAATCAATATATAACTGCTTGTATATCTACTTCATTGCCCTCACACCCCGCTTCCTATATTATACTCTACCACTTTTACAACCTTTATGATGATTACAACATAACCTAATGACATTTCATGCCATCAATGAATTATCATTGTTCGATGGCTCACTAATCAAGTAATAATAAATAGTGAATGAAACTCTATGAATTATATTAACTCACTTCCCATAATTTGGTTTTCTGATGGAGAAAGTTATATTATGATTAGATTCTTGTTTTGGATGATTCTACACAGAAAATTATAAATTTCTGAACTACTCCATGTTTGTTGAAATTGTAATAAAAATTCAGCAGTTGATTGATATTTTTTAGTTGTTATATGTTATTCAGTTTTTTCCCGATGGTTGTACGATATTTACGTCAATATTGGACAATGATAAGAATAACAACAATAATAATAATGATAAATAAACTTGAATATGTTATATTCAATGAGTCACTTGGTAGGTATGAGACAATACTATTTTCAAAACAAATTAGTATATAACTGACTATATAATGAAATTCATAAATCTACTCCATAACATCCATAACTTCTCCAACTATAGGGCCATAGCACTTCTTTCTGTATTTTCAAAAATATTTGAAAAGGCTTTTCAAAAACAATTACTCAGTTTTTTGGACAGAGAGGCATTTTTTAATAGTCAACAATACGGTTTCCGAAAGGGGGTTTCAACTCGAGATGCAATCATATCACTGTACAATGAAATACTCGGTCACCTTGATGGAGGTAAGCAAACATCTTGTATGTTTTTTGATCAGAAAAGGGCATTCGATCTTATTGATATTAAACTGTTGCTTGAAAAGTTAGAAAATAATGGAATACGAGGTAATGCACACTCTTGGTTGAAAACTTTCCTAACGGATCGTTATCAAAAAGTTGCAATCAAGAGAAGCTTTCAGTGCTTCTCTTCCGATTATGAATCTGTTAATTATGGCGTACCACAGGGTAGCATTCTAGGACCCTTGCTTTTCATAATATTTGTAAACGACAAATTCGAATTTAATACTAGTAATAATTACATCTCTCTTTATGCAGATGACACCGCTGTTGTATCATGTGGACTTGGTATTGACGAACTAAGTTTTTCAAATGGAAATGCTGCAAATAACATAACGGAATATTGCTTAAATAATGGTTTAATTTTAAATAATGAAAAAACTGAACTTATACATTTCTCTCTGAAAGATCCAAATTACAGTTTACTTGTGTACCTTGAAGGTAAGTCTATCGAGCAAACTAGTTATACTAGGTATCTTGGGGTGGTATTGGATCATAAGTTGAATTGGACTACTCATGTTGATAATATACTGAAGAAATTGGCCACTCATTGTTTTGTATTGTGGCAGTTGCGAAATAAAGTGGACTTACCACTTCTTTTGATGTACTATTATGCTTATGTTCATTCTATTTTGAATTATGCCACAGTTACCTGGGGTAACAGCATACGTGCCAGCGAAGTTTTTGTACAACAAAAAAGAATTATAAGAACCATACTTTTCAAACCGAGAAGGTACTCTTGTAAAGAATTGTTCACTCGGCTAAATATTCTAACACTCCCAAATATATTCATTTTTAATAGTATATTTTTGGTTAAAACTAAACCAGATAGTTTTGGGACAACTCGAGAAGCTATCAATCAATATAATTTAAGACCAAATTTCAATGTTTCAATCCCTGCTCATCGGCTTAGCGCTGTTGCAAACAGCCCACTTGTTCTACCTGCCAAACTTTTCAATATGCTGCCAACAAACATAAAACAGCTGTCTAATTTGTTCCATTTCAAAAAGGCGGTAAAATCCCTGTTGGTGAAATAATCATTTTACTCGGTTGATGAATATCTCAACCATAATTTTAATATGTGATAATTTGACTACACAAATCATTATGTGTGAATAATTTTAAATATTCTAATATTTTTTATAATTATCATACTGTTTTCTGTTTTCTGTTTTCTGTTTTTTGTTATGACATTATCCAATACTTATTTGTATATAAGTCGATGGAAATAAAGATAATATTGTTATTATTATTATTATTACTCATTTTTTTTCCTTCTCTTTCGATGTTCGTTTCTCCAGGAGCCGAAAACACTATGACGAAAATCGTTTTACACAATATCCCCCGGAGCACTCCGTTATGTTTGTGAATATAGGCTGAGACCGCATATGCTGGACAGCAAATGCATGAGGGTCTCAGGCGCCCCACGACACGCTCTGCATCTAGTATCAGGGATCTCTATACCCATCAAGCGACTACGGTAGACCCGGGTGTCAAGGGCAGGCCATCAATAATCCCTCGGTCTCTGACTTTAGCTCACTTGACCTGAGGAATGCGTAAAACAAAGTTTTGAATAAGCCAAGCTCTTCAATGTTCTTAAAGAAGACCCCATGATTTGGCTTATCTTTATGAAGCTGCAGGAGAACCTCAGTCTCCGCAGCTTTAATGTGAGCTTTTTGCTGAACGGGCTCCAACTCGGTGACAGAGTTTGGGTCACCCCGTTCAGTGTCGAAAACGAGACCAAGTTCATCAACCGCCCGTGCTGCTGCCTTGAGAAGGGAAGCTCTAATCTCTGCTTTCCATGGACACGGACCAAGCAAAGGGGATCTGAACTCCCGATAACTTTACTTTACTTTTATTATTTTTATAAACTATCTCTATTTTGAATCGGGTTGGAATACTTTCCAAACCACGACGGCCTATTATTATTATTTGGCATATTTATGAACTATCAAGGCGATGTCTATAAGATACAAGGAAACTATATCTGTTTGTAATCGATCACTGGAAATATAATTATGTAGATTACACAATAAATTAAATGAATAAATAATACTAATTTAAAAATTTTATTTATTTATTTATTTTTTCAATTACCACAAATATAAATTGATAATCTATTTCAATGTATTAACACCAAATTGACACTACTCACCCCAATGTAAGATTTATTTTTTACTGTTTGGTCATAAACTATCCTGAATATAATTTTTTTTCCAAACTATATATGGAAAACATTTTAGTTCGAAAATATGAATAGGAAATTCATAATAGTTATTTATGATACAAGTGTTAAAAGTGGCATTTTATTTTGTGAGTGGGGAATATTGCGAAACGAGCGTTAGCGAGTGGAGCAACCCCACGAGCAAAATAAAATCACTTTTAATAAATGTATCATACAAAATTTTTTGTTCAACAGTTACTGCTAGTAAGAAAAAAACAAAAAAAAAATAAGATCCATAAGGATTCGAACACACGATCTTTGGATTACAAGGCTGACTGACAGATACTTCAAATATAATAAACCCCAACGCACTTTATTTATGAATGTCATTATTTGTCAGTGATGAAGGACATTCTACAGTTGGACTAAATACTACTTCGTTTGTAACTTCAAAAGGAATTAGTATTATCAATTGCGCAAACGACCAAATACATGTGTGAACTTTTATAAACGATTCCTCTTGAGTAGGTGTTCTGATTATAATATCTGATTGAAGTGTTTCTATTAGAGAGATCTATATTACTGAATATCCATCATCTCATCTGTCATTTTACTTTTAACACTAGTGTTAAAAGTACTTTTAACACTAGTGTTAAAAGTGATTTTGTGAAAACGTCAGTTTTTAGTTCATGTGTCAATGAATTAAAAACGTAATTTTTAATGTCAGTTGTACAAAAAATCTATTGTGGAATCATCTGCGACTGAAAGACAAACTTTAGTCGCTATTTTCCATCGTTCAAGATAAACTCTTGGGAGGTATTCATGTTGGAAAGGGGAACATTCTCCATGAAAATTGAAAAATGAAAAATATGGTTTATTTGTAATATCTAACAGAAAACAACTACTTCCCCGGCACAAGCCACGCTGGACATTGAACTACATCTGATAGATATTGTGAAAAGACTCTAACTGAAAAGGAAAGAAAAAATCTGAAAGTGAAAATTTGCATTTTCATTCAGATAGCTGACTTTTTTAATTCTTTCTAGTTTTCCTTGAAAAAATCATTAAATAAATTAGATAAGAAGAATGTTATTAAAAAAAAAACATGGAAAACATTGTTCATGCAGACTTTTTCTCAAATATTGGAGGTGCTGTGCTCCACAAGGAGGGGGTGTCTTACCACATTTATTCAAGAATGAGACAATGCGAATGTTTTAATACTAGCTTTGGAAAGAAAACGGAATGAAGAATGAAATTTCATCAAAGTTCTTTTCGTTAAAAACTAATATTCTGACTAGCGAAAATATCGACATGGAATCAAATGTTGAATATAAATTTGTTCAAATACCTAAAAACGATCTTTCAGATTCCCCGAATGTTTATCCAAGTAATCCGCTTTGCCGGAGCTCTATCATGGACCTTTTATTTCCGAAGTCAGGAGCGATTACTTTTGAGAAAGCCATTCAATATGATTGGAAGTGTTCACCAATGCAAACAACTTAGCCTTTTCCGATCGTCCCTTGAAAGCAATATTTTTATCCTGAAAATGGCTGCATTGGTTTTTCAGCTCATTTTTGATAATTGTATTTAAAGACGAAAATTAAAAAAGGTTTTGAGAAGTATTATTATAGTAAGCGGCAAAGAACTGTATGATAATTCCACGGTTTCAGACAGAATTAGGTCGGCCCAGAGTACAACGAAACTGATAGGCTTGAGCGTTCATTAAAGCTTCTCAGTTTTCGTTGGTGTAAGGATATTTGTCAGTTTTTGATTTCGACAAGTCTGAATCGAACAAAGTGCAAACTGTGTGCCAGGGAATTTCAAATATATGAAACAAATAATTGAGGCATTTAATTGCGTTTGGTACTAGGGACCCCTTGCCAAGCGCAATGTAACGTTTTTATTTTCTCTCACAGCATTTGTGTTGAAAACGTTACTGTATGTTACATTCCACACTATAATATCATAAGGGTGGACAGTATAATTCATAATTTCTTCTATATTTCCAATATTCATTGATCAAGTGATATCATCCATCTCTTTCCAAAGATTCTCTCCGAGATCCCACACAGAATACCTAAAATTATTTTGTTCTGAGACTTCGTTGCCGTATTTTAGAGCGATATGTCGATTGGATAAGGAGCTTGCGCACTAGGGATAAGCTCGACGCGCACACGACCTGTAGACACGACAGAAAACGTCCATTTTGGTCCATTTTGGTGACTTTCAAAAAAAGGCAAACGATGGGTCGATGAACAAGCTCTGTTGAATCTGCAGACATCACGATTAGTTTATGTGCTCAGTTGCCATTTCGCATTGATTTGGATTTATAACCAAAAGGGTGATGCATTGATGTATTTATCAGATACGAGATATATGTTTTGAACTAGCAAAACCATTTTTATAGTCATCACATGCTGGTTTGTTAGCTTAGCAACCCTCTCTGTTGATGTGAGGTGAGTAAATCAGATTTAATTTTATCTGTTTTAAAGGTTGCATTGCAATCTGGTGATTTCACTGTAATGAACTTTCGTTCATTATTGTAGGGTCCTTTGAAGCGGCTACATTTCATGGTGAAACTACATTTTTTTGGTGAAGCTACGTTGTCTGGCGAGGCTATGATCTTTTTGGAGAATCTACAATACATTTTTTATGTGCTCCCGTATGTCATGTAGGCACAAGGCTTCCAGCATTTTTGAGACAAAATTAGTCGATGTCGAATAACGAAGGAGAGTATGCTTTCTCTATGCGATGTCCGGTTCATGTTACTCCACGTTCCAAATCAGCTGATTCGATATCTGTCCAGTTCAAGAAAACAATAACTATAGGATGACAGGCCAGTTATAAACATAATTTCAATTTTAATTATTATACCGCAATTTACTGAAATATCGAACAACAATTTGAGTTTTATAACAACATAATTATATCAATGTTCAGACCCTATTTGAAAAGCCATATGTAGATACACCACCACAGGTAAACCGTACAAAAATTCATGAATTTCTGGGTTTAATCCTCTTAGGTAAGTTTGGTTTTCATTTTCAATACTGAAACATATTTGAAAGCAATTTCAAGTGGGTCTATTACGAAATATCTTCAGTTAGAGCATTTCATGTACACTTAATACGATAGGTATAATTGAAAGTCATTTATATATTGGTAAAAATGTACTACAACAGATATGCACTTTCATATTTTTCAAAACGACGAATTGGCTGATTAAAGTTTTTAAAAGGGTATAATTTTTTATTTCTTTGTTGTAATCACTCTCCACTTTTCAGGTTCTGATCAAATTTCCCTAGCGAACATCCACTAAAAAAAATCAGTGGCGTCCAATTAAATTTAATATTGTTTATATAAATAAAATAAAAAAAAAAAGAAAAAAAAAATAGCAATCACCCTCGACCTAATGCCACCGACGAAGAGCTGCCGTCAGCACCGTTGACGTGGATTTTACGTAAGTAAGAGTTACGTCTTATGGCTTGCCGCCCCCAGTAAAATTGTGTTACTTGCCAGCTTCCTCCCTCCACGTAGTGGTTGATCGATTAATGCTGGTACTCCGCGGAATCTTCACATCAATGATTCATTGGGAGCTACCCCATGTTCAGTGCTCAGCTTCGCGGATGAAAGTCTCCTTCACACTGCTTTCTCTTTCAAAGCTCCGATAAGAGCCAGTGAATGCAGAAATGAACGGGGAAGAATCATGAAAGAGATGAATACGAACTCATCAAAAATTCTAGAGTGGGGATCCAACAACTTGGTAGAATTGAATGCGAATTGAACTCATTTGTTTTTCTTCAGAATGACCGAAATCACAGTGTCCAGCGTAAGTATGTAAGAAGTATACCAATGAATTTTTCATTTCATGCTCGGTATTACCGTCAGCAGTCCCTTCCATGGGAAAACCATGTGAGGTCCATTGCCAAAATTGCCTTTCAAAAAATTGTTTTCATCTGTTTCGTGCCAAGGAGAATTGGAGTTCTCGTCAACTGATTATAGTTTATGAAGCACAACTATGACCTATCCTGGAATATTCTTTCCATATATAGAGTGCAGTATCCAAACACACATTTGAACTCATAGATTCTGTTCAAAAAAACAGCCATTTGCCTCGTCGGTGATAATTTGCCCACAAACTTGCTATTTTCTCTTCACTTCTCAAAAAGTTTGGCGATCTGCTTTTGTTTAATAGATGTTCTTCCAAAATATCATCAATCGTTTCACCATATTAGGGGTTCCATCAAGACTGACCCGTTGAGCTCGGTCCTCACTGCCGTATGACGTTACTTTGCTTGTTCTTCCAACGAACGGAAAAGCTGTGTAACTCGCTGCCTCCGGATTGATGTGAAACGTGAAAATACGCATTACGCAAGTGACAGTCACAGGAAATTACAAAATCATATTGTTATAAGTTTAGCAGCCCAAAAGCCGATAAAAATTATATATTGAGGGTTGATATGATTGATTTTCTTAAATGGTAGGCGAAAAAACTGATAACACAATTTTGTACTTTTTCACTATCTAGACAACTTTGACTGTCACGTACTTTATAGTGTCACATATAATTTCATCTGTCAGTGTAAATCAACGTCTGGAATCAGAAGAAAAAAGCTGTGAAATGATAATAAGTTCTGATTTTGAATAATAATTGTGATTATGTGAATTAGTGAAAATGTAATAAAGGCATTGTTGAAGAAGTTACGAAAAGTTACTCCAACAAACTTTCAAAAAGAAGCTAGGAATGTTTCTCTAAATTTGTTACCTACAAAATAAAGAAACCGGTACGTAAAGTACTATGAATTGATAAACAACTGGAAGAAAGTCCTATTTTCCTCTTTTGGTTTCTTTGGTAGGCAAAAAACAGTTGTGTGTCACACATGCAGAAAACGCTTCGCAGCCCTTAGCTACCAATCAGCTGTCCTCCTCAGCTCGCTCGTGCATCTGAAAGCCGGGTGCTGCTGAAGCTCATTTTCTGTCCTCGTGACACAATATACTATTATTATACTTGTTGTTTCAGTTCCACTGTTTCCTGAGTAAATTAATGTTAATTTTTTCGACTCTCCATAAAATGCCTATTTGTGTTGAGACTTTTGTTTCATTGTATTTGTGAAAATATTTTTTTATATATACAGTGTGTCCCACTTTGAGCAGCCACACCCTCGTATTTTCTTGATAGTAAAATGATTTCAAAATTTGTTTTTTATTACGTATCGTACTCAGAAATATCTACCTTCAGGTTTATGGAATATTCGTATATCCATTTTCCATGTCTACCTACGACCAATTGAAAAGTGAAAAATTGGGAAAAACATATTAGGCATTTTTTTATCGCGAAAATAACACCAGATTCTGTTTCGGAACCCCATAAAACCCCCATATCCGAGTGCTAATTCATCAAAATATACAGGGTGTCATCTGTAACTAACGACATTTTTTATTTGTTATTCATCCGTAAAATTTGGTTGCTTTCGAATTTTTTTTCTCTTGTCACAAAGTGCCCAAATGTGTTCAATTGATGCTATAGAAAATAACCAAATGTTACTTTTTCATGGCTTGCTATGACCAGTTGAAAATTGAAAAATTGGGAAAAACTACTAAAAGATGTTTTACTTCGAAACTAATATCAGATTCTAGTTCACAACATGCTTGAACCCCCAGATCTCATTAAAATATACAGGGTGTCTTACATACTAGCAACATTTTTAATTTGTATTCATCCGTAATGTTTGGTTAATTTTGAAAATTGTGTCTATAGTAACAAAGTAGGTACTTACCTGAAATGTTCAATTATTGCTATAAAAAATAACCAAATATTACTGTTTCATGGCTTTTTATGACTAGATGACGAGTGAAAAAATGGGGAAAACACTTTAATGGTACTTCAAGCACAAAAGTAACAGCGGGTTCGGGATCAGAACACCTTGAAAGCCCCACCTCTATACTATATTCTAAGCCATCTATAGCTGGCATAACTTTTATTTATCCGTAGTGTTAATTTGATTATCAAAATTTCTTCTCCAGTCAAAAAGTACCCAAAATATTCAATTGATGATGTGAAAAATAACGAAATATTATACTTCCATGGCTAGATATGATCAGTCGAAAATTGAAAAATTGGGGTAAACATCCTTCTATCACCGAGACAACAGATCCTGGTTGAAAATATACCGCAAAGCCCCCAGATTCCGTTGCCCGGGTCAGGAAATTAAACACGATATCATCCTGTAAATGGTAACATCTATTTATAAATCTTGTTGAGCTTGTTCTGAACGAGAATTTGGTGTTAGCTGGGAGATAAAACAATCTAACGTTTCAATTTTCAACTGATCATATCTAGCCATGAAAAAGTGATGTACCGAACGTTTTTGGGTACTTTACGACTGGAGAAGAATTTTTTTGAATTTACTAAATGCTACGCATGAATAAGCGTTATCAAATTTGCCAGCTATAGATGACACCCTATATATTTTTTTGATTCGTGAATTATGTTTTAGGGATTTTAGGGTGTCTTGATTCAGAATCCGCTGTTACGTACTTGTGCTACAAAAACCTTGTTCAAGGATTTTCCCCACTTTTTCACTTTTCGACTGGTCATAGCTAGCCATGAAAATGTAATATTTGAATATTTTCTACAGCATTATTCGAACATTAATTAATGACTATGTAAAAAAAAATCGAGACCAAACATTAGGGATGAATAAAAATCAATAATATGTTAGTTACAGATGACACCCTGTATATTTTAAGGTTTCAGAGTACTCTGAAACAGAATTTAGTATTATTTTTGCGATAAAAATATCCCTACTATGTTTTTCCTAATTTTTCACTTTTCAATTTACTCGTAGGTAGCCATGAAAAAGTAATATTCAAATTTTCCCTACAGCATTCTTTGAACATTTTTAGGTTCTTCATGACTAAGGAAATAAAATTGAAATCAACCAAACATTACGGATGAATAACAAATAAACAATGTTGTTAGTTACAGATAACACCCAGTATATTTTGATGAATTAGCACTGAGATTTGGGGGTTTTAGGGTGTTCTCAAACAGAATCTGGTGTTATTTTTGCGATAAAAAAATGCCTAGAATGTTTATCCCAATTTTTCACTTTTCAATTGGTCGTAGATAGCCATGGAAAATATGAATATTTCATAAACCTGAAGGTAGATATTTCCGAGTACCTACTATACGTAATGAAAAACAAATTTTGAAATCACTTTACTGTCAAGAAAATACGAGGGTGTGGCTGCTCAAAGTGGGACACACTATATATATATATTTTTCGTAACATCCTGAATTTTGTTCTTTTTTTTTATTAACGAGAAAATAGTTATTTGAACTCAAATAAATTTCAATGTATTTAACGATTGAGAATGATAAGAATAAAAAACTAGTCATTCTCAAAAAAAAAAATATTTGAATCGTTATTTTTGTCAACTGGCTGCATCCTCAGAAGTCTTCGAGAGACTTGTGCGAGCTAGGGAAGACGTAGTCCTTACCATTTAACGTGTGATGCTGTGCACGAGACCGGTGACTGCGCTGGGAATCGAACCAACCCAGTCAACTCAGAATGGTGTCAGAGATGGTAGTGGGATTTACATTCATGTTTGATATCACAACAGTAAATCACAAAGTGATTTCCATTATTGTCGTAAAAACGTCTATTCGGTGCCCTGTTGGTCAGTTCGAGACATCAAAATGTGATGCAAAATGTGACTCGAAATTAACCTAATGTGACATTCCATTTATACTTCGGAATCGAATAGACATCAAGACCTTTTCGATGTAACACTGTGAAATTGAGTTATTTAAAAATGTGCTTCACTTTCTATATGTCTCAAATAATTCAAATTTAGTAGTCGATAATGCCTTCACATGTATAAATGATTTTGTAGGTTATAATTCATTTAGCATGTAGTCACTAAACTTACTGAGATAATTTTGTTGGTGTCTCAAATTCTTTTCACAGCGAATTCACTGCTAGTACGATAATTAATTGTCAACTTGAGTGAATATGAAATATTGAATATTCAAGAATAGGAAACAATGTTCACCATGTTTCAACATAATTAGAAATTATACCTCAATATTATTATACTAACTGATGACTTAGGGTTTGCATTCCATTCCATATAGGAATCCAATCCTGAAAATGACGAATTTCGTAAATCACTGAATTTACCTTTTTAAGTTTCTACTTACCATTCCGGTCCTTGAAGGGATATAGTTCTTGGTAGGAATAAGAATTGGAAAATGTTAACAAACACACTTGATTTAATAACTGAAAGAAAATGCACACCATCAGAAATACCTATGGAATACTTATGGAATGGCGTCAACCAAATACAAATTCTACTTGACTCTCAACTCGACAAACAAATCTGGCCATTTTGTGTCTTATCGGTGATGTTATGCTCAATTTTGGCACGAACCTAATTCCTTCTTTACCGACGAAATCGCAATTAAACCAAAATTCATGTTAATGTGCTTCACAGTTTTCTTCACATTTTGTACCTCAAAGCGACACTAACGAGAAGGAGAATGTGAACAATTCATAATATTTGTCAAATGTCAGATGTCAAAATACAATTCATTTTGTTACCACAATAATCACGAAAGCAACATCTCCTAGAGGTTTGTGTTAACTGGACACCTTGGATTGAGAAGCGAACGCTTCACTCACTTTACCATTGGTAAAGCGTAATTATAACTAAGGTTTGAATTCCGTTAGAAACGTTAGATTTCATGATTGTTGTAGGATCAATTTTTTTTATACTATTCATTGTCATGCATTATCACTTTAATAATTTGTTTTATTTAACATGAATACTAACAATTCACTATATTCAAACTAGTGGACACTATTTTTTGGAATTGTCTGTATGTATCCCCAAGCTGCTGAATAATAATTTTCGTTCCTATAAATTTAATTGGTATATTTTTCAATCCTTCAGCTGTAATTGGTCGATTTGAGCAATTCAGGCCATCCTTGCCTACCCAAAGGTCATTCGAAACATTGAAAAAACGATCATTGTCCGCCACTGTGTTCATCCCCTTCTCGTCCAAGAGTTAGAAGAATCTCGTAATCTAGACTGCAGAGGAAAACAATACTTAAAGTTTAACTAAGTTTTTATGAGGTATCATTGTTCGAGTGGCTCGTTGTGGGTCTTTATGTTATAAGCCCTCTTTAACTTGTTGAAGTTCTCAAACATAATGTTGCGCGACGTTCGGTGCTTTAGAGCGATTTGATTTTTTTACAGATGGTTGATTCTTTTGTTTTACTCGATACGTTGGGCGTATTATTGATGTCGGTTAGAGAATTGCGATGGAAGAAAAGGAAATGATATATTTTTTTCTACAGTCGCTCGTGATCCACCATATCCCTACAAGCAATTATGTTTAGGAGTTTTGATTTTTCCGCATTAGTGCTGGAAAAACTTTTCCACACTAATGTGGGAAAACAGTAATTTAATTTTGTAATAAAAATGGTTGATGATTGAATATGAAAGTTTCATCTTGTTTGCAGTGAACTTAAGGACGATTGTTCAATTTTACAATCATTTTGCATCGTTCCTTGTTAAAATTAAGAAATACTGAAAAATAAAAATTAATTGTTATGAAAATCTCACTCTATATAATCACCTTGATCTATTGTGCGTTTGTTGTCATTTCAATCGGAACATAAACTTGTAAGTGATTGTTACAATGACTTGGGAGCACAGTGCTTATGAGTAAAAAAGTGCTTCGAGTGCTTTCACGAGCATTGAACACAGTGTTTCGGGTCAGCTCTGGACCTAGGATTTTTTGTCCTTTCATAGTCTGGCTCATATTCTATAGTAATGAATATTTCTCTTTTTTCAATAGTTGGCCTTGATATTCAAATTTCCTTCCCAATTTCACAACTTTTTATCAGATCATACCTCCATTTACACGTGACTAGTTAACAACAAAGACTGGCCATGCTTCTGGTTACTGGTGGAAGGACCCGCACTTCTACGATTAGCCTGGAGGTAATTTTGAAACTTCCTCCTCTGCATTCACATATTATAGCGGAGGCAAGAATAGAAGCCTCCTCACTGAAGTGCCTGGACCAATATAGCAACAATCTGGAAAAATCTAATATAATGGAGGTCATAAGAACCGACACATCTGAAATGTCGTCGGACAAAATGACTCCATTGATGCAACATACACTACTATGAAGAGGGCAAATCTGGTACACGAATGGACAAGCGATAGGGTAGGGGCTGAAAGACCAAAGCAAGACCTTAAGTCTAAGCGTTGCTAATCAAGCCTCTATATTCCAAGCCAAGGTAACGGCTTTTTCCGTTTGCACGGGAGAATCTCTAAACGTTTGATTTCGCTGCGACGAAGTGACGTCCAGCTGTCGAGCACTTCTTTAATGCACTTCAATGGCGATAGTTTCGCTGACGCGGCCACCGTCGACGGCTACGGTAGAGCAAAGTTTCAGAAGACAAATGTCTCGAAAAACTTCGTGGTATTATGACAAATTGTCAATAGAACAAAAAACCCAGTAATTTTGAACCCGAATAAATGGAATAAATGGTCGAATCACTGTAAAATCCAAATTTCTACATTGTCAAAAGTGTAGGAATGGGAGAGTCAAACCAATACCATCATTGATGGGACGAATTCCAAAATGTAGATTATATCGGGAAATAAAACCATCCACTTAATTACGAATAAATTATTTTGGACCCATTCAAGACCAGATTGGACAAAGGACAAAAAAACGTTGAGGTGTGCTCTTCACTTGACTCGCTGTGAGAATCATTCACTTAGAATAGCCTACACAAAGAACAGTACGTCAGCTAAATTGTGACGATGATATCTAGAAGAGGCCCACACTTTATTTTGATAATGGTTCATATATGGAAGCAACTTCGAGAGAATTTAGAAAAGCTGTACAGATCATCGGTCACTCGGAAATTCTAAATTCCGTGGCTGTTTCCTATGGCTCGTTCCTCCAATGAACGACAAAGCTTTGGAACTCACTTCATCGGGAGGTGTTGCTTGGAGCATACAGGCTGCATACAGCCTGAAAGTACTTTTTCGTGCAACCGGACGCAAAACAAGCATTTTGCAGCCGCAACAGAGGCCGCAAAATGATATTTTGCGGCCGTTACCCAGAGTGACGGCCGACAAAAATTTTTACGGCCGTTCCCATAGTGACTGCCGGCAAACTGAACGCCACTACAGCATTTGACATTTCTGAAATATGACAATAACAATGTATTTCGAACCAAAAACTATTTCCAAATTCACAACAGAAACATACTTACTTTATTTTTGATATATATTAACATTGATTGTACTGTTTATATTATTACTGATATTCATCCCTGAAGATGAAGCTACTAAATCTATTGTTTCTGAACAATCATTATTTACATTAGACAAAAACGTATTATTTTCTTTGGACATTAACATTTTGCGATTGACTACATTTGAACTAGATGCTACAGTGCCAGAAATTGCATCGGAAATTTTGTTCTTATTATGGATGGAATCCTCGACATATCCTTCCGCTACAGTAGTGGACTTCCATCCACCGTGGCGTTTAAGAACTGATATATCAGCACCTGTATTGGCAAGCAGCGTGGCGGAACTTCTTCTAAAACTGTGGCCTGTGTATTTTCCATTTTCATATCTCAGAAATAGACGACGAATAGCAGTATGTTTTGGTCGAAGAGTTACATATTTATAGTAAATTCTTATATAATCTTGATTAGTAATGGTAAAAACACGCTTTTGATCAGTTTTAGTATCAGGAACAGTTACTATCAATACAGTTTTGTCTTCCTGAATATCTTCGAGGGTCATTCTCACTAATTCATCTCGTCGCAATGCTCCTGATATTCCCATTATCAAAACTACCTATAATAATAATTATTATGAATAAAACATCATACTTCACTTTTTTTCCATATTTATATACCTTCCACAGTAGATGATTTGCATCACTAGCTTGTTTGAGGAATGAATCAATTTGCTCGTGCGTAAAATCTTTTGATTTCTTTGCTCGATAACCAACTGACTTTTTCTTGAGGAATGGTACCAATTTTAAAAACTTCTTTACGTCAATTCCATCTCGTACGTTAAGCATAGTCTTTAACATAGAATAAATGCTCCATAAAGTTGAACTCTTCACAACTTTTGATCGCTGCATCAAATATACTAATAATATGGTTTCTGACACCGTCTTGACATTTTGGTTGACACACCAATCTTTGAAGTTGCTGTAACATTTTTCATATTTCCGTTTAGATTTTTCGGGTATCAAATCAGAAAGTGCTGAGTCTATGAGATCTCTCAGCTCAGGAGGAGTGCAAGTAACTGAAATATCACTATCGCTATCGGACATCTTCACGACTTCACGAGAAATGTCAAATTGATTTGTATTGCTAAATATTTCATCTCCATAGAAACATTGTGATATTGAGGTGTAATTTTCTCTATTCGCGTTGAAACGCTGTCTTTTCTAAAGAGACATAATGTTTATTGAAATTATGTAATTTTCACGGTTGCACGAAGAATATTGTGTATACTATGGCCGCGAAATGTTTTCGCGACCTCGAGATTATCTTGCCTCGGCCGGAGCGGCCTCGTCGATAATATCTCTCTCGGAACGCGAAAAAGCATTTTGCGGCCTTAGTATACAAATAACTATTCCTTCCCACTTCGCTTGATTGATTCCCGTTCCAGATTCCTGTTGGAAATCCTTATGTCCAAATGAAAACACATATTTCATTAGGTTTCAGTGGAAGATTTACATATTTTGCAGAAAGGCTAACACCCTGAATTTATCGTGGAATTGTATTTTCCAAGAAGGAAAAATAACACACTGTTACTTTGGAATACGTCATGGAATGCACGAAATCAATCGTCAGACCCTTGAGTAGCGGTGGGTTGCACAGATACAGGGTGCTGAATATTAAAAATTAAATCAATTTTTCATTCATAACTTTCATAGTTTTGGAAATTTTACGGATTTATTCGAAGGAATATTTTTGTTCAATATGAGCTTTATTTTAAAAGAAAAATTACATTTTTAGTTGCCACCAGTGACGTACAAAAAGGGTATATTGGTCCGTTTCCTCTCCTATTTTATACGCCACTGGTAAAATCAGGAAAATTATTATTTTTTAATTCCTTCATTCAATTTAAAGTAAAACATATAAATTGTTTGAATTCGAAAAAATCAATTGTTTTCAAGATAATTGCGCTTTCATGAATACATACTAACAGTGAAAAAATTGATTTGCTGAAGTGAATTGTACTGGATATTCTGCCAAAAATATCAATGCTTCTTTCACATGCATTTTTTTACAAAGCTAGTTTCTTGCAGAAATACAGGGTGTTGAAACTGTAAAATTATAAAGCATTTTTCTCCCAACTAACATACAGTGTATCTCACTTCTCATGGAAACACCCCCGTATCTTCCGTAATTATTCGAGAAAAGCAGGATGAGTCTAAATCGTGCCTGTGGTTGACTTGAGTAAAAAACAATGATCGCCAGGGGCGATGAACTCACCCAGTTTCGCGAAAAATTACATTGGGGGACAATATACTTAGGTTCAAAATTCCAACGGATTGAGGACAACAATATTACTACCAGTATAGATTTTTCGATGGAACATTTTCAATTCTGATAAACCCAGTTTGTCTCACTTTTCATGGAAATACCCCCGTATCTTCCGTAAGTATTGGAGTGGAAGTCTGTTAATTTCCGGATTGTTAGATGTACAAGCGATGGGTCTGAATCTTGCCTGAAATTGATCTGAGTGAAATACACTGCTCGCCAGGAGCGATGGACGTACCCAGCTTTGCGAAAAATTATATTAGGGGAAATTATAGACCGAAAAATCTAACGGATTCGGAATCAAGATATCAATTTCACTCCCAGTACAGATTTTTGCTGAAAAAGGTTCAGTTCTGAAAAAACAAATTTATCTTAATTTTCACGGAAAATATTGTTGTCCTGATTCCGAATCCGTTGAAATTTTGAACCCAAGTATATTGTCCCCTAATGTAATTTTTCGCGAAACTGGGTAAGTCCATCGCTCCTGGCGAGCATTGTATTTCACTCAGATCAACCACAGGTAAGATTTAGATTTCTTCTCAAGTAATTACAAAAGACATGGGGAATGTTTCAATGCGAATTGAGATACACAAGAAAAATGTTTTATAATTTTCCAGTTTCAACACCCTGTATTTATGCAAGAAAGCAGCTTTGTGAAAAAATGCTTGTGAAAGTAGCATGGGTATTTTTGGTAGAATATCCAGTACAAATTTGAAGCAGTTATTTCGATTGTACAATTCATTTCAGCAAAACAATTTTTTCATTAGTATGTATTCATAAAAGCGCAATTATCTTGAAAAAAAGGAAAAGGACCAATATACCCTTTTTGTACGCCACTGGTGGCAACTAAAAATGTATTTTTGTTCAAATAAAGCTCTTATTGAACAAAAATATTTTTTAGAATTAAACTGTAAAAATTCCAAAACTGTGGAAGTTATGAATGAAAAATAGATTTAATTTTTCATATTCAACACCCTGTATCTGAGAAACCCACCGCTACTCAAGGGTCTGACAATTGATTTCGTGATGAGTATCACATGATCTACCAACGATACAAAATTCAGTGTGCATACTATTACTTTTTCTTCAACTTTTTTTTACAAGTTGCCCAGCCTCCCACCACTCCACCCACCGCAGTCGCGCGGTCTGACGCTTGGTTTAATAATAAGTGGTATGTGTACTATAATAACAACTAAATTTCATCGTGCATACTATGACGTATTGATAATGATAATAATAATAATACATGTCTTTATTTGCCACAATATCAAGCATTTTTTGAAAGATTACAGGAGAAAAATAAACAATAATTAATTGCGACAAAAGGGCGACGTTCGAATAGCACTTAGTGCCTCGCTCTTCCACTTAACCCAAAGTGACAGTACCTCCCGGACTATAATCAATCAATAATTTTGTGAGATATCTACAGAAAGCCAGTAACGCCATCATAAAGTCCACAATTTTACAAAAATGTAACCTCTGCATATTAAACCATTCGCTGACGTTTCCTCAATAATTTGATGAATTTTGAGTAAGGTATTCCAGCAAATTGTATGCGTCGCTTTACAAGGCAGCATTCTAACAAATGTCCGGATGAACCGAAACTTCAAATTCATTCTATCATCTGAAACATTTTCCACATATTCACCTGAAAATCTCGGAATCGGGTCGGACGATGCGCACGTTCAACGTCAGCTGCCAGCCAGCCGACTTGATATATGGGAACGCAGCACCTGGAAACAAATGAAGAAATGTAGTGGAAAGATTACAACTACGAAACAGCAAAGTCGGTAGGTTAAAACAGGATATCAAACAAATAAACATTGCTTAGCGCACCAAGATACTCTCACCGACCGACATTGGCAAGCAGTGCAGTTTACTGCTTTCCGAAAAATTTATCAGAGGGCAGACGATATCGCCACATTGGCGTAGGTATCATGGTTGGAAGTTTGACATGGACAAATTTTTGAAATGAGAATGTCGAGGTTGGGGTTGATGCGGATCAGGTTTTGTTTTAATTTTCATTTTAATTTTCATTATATTGATACAGTGCGGGAAATACGAAGTTATTCGTTCCATAATTTTGAATGTTGAAGACTGTTTTGCGATGCCTGGATTAGAATGGATTTTTCTTGTTATATTCAGTTTCGAACGAAACTGTCTTCTAACGTTACAGAAACGATTGGGGTTTCAACATTAGATGCCAGCGCCAAAGTGGTGAAAATGGACAACTCTCGAGTACAACAGAAGAACTGAATATTCACCATTTATATGTACTAGAAATTCATCACTTATCAATAATAATTACAGGTTCAACAAAATGTATAGCCAAAATTATGGGAATTTTGACGAAAACAAATAATTTCAATGTACTTATCTATAGTGTCAAAACTTGAATCCAGAGGGAGTATCCCTTATGTTGAATTCCCAATATTCTTTCTTAATATTTTATAGTCCGGTGGCAGAGAGGGTTTTCGTAGCCGATGAAGCGCGACGGTATCACCCAAGTTATTCTTATGTATTTTGACCCGCTGAATCTTAATTTCGAGGGTGATAAGCCGTGAAAGCATCCGGGAAATTTTTATGGACGATTTTCCGAAGAAAATCGAATAAAGCGTGCTCGAAATTCGAAAAAATGCGATTTTCTCAATTTTCAGTGCTCTTTCATTTAGTCGCATAATATTATTTTCAGGATCACCTTCTCCCAAATTATTCATATATGTCTTGACTATGAATAACAGACATTTTGAAAAAGTCATTCGTGTGGATTTTCCGGCACTGAATTTCCCGATACTTTTACTTTGCATGGAACCGGCATTTTTTTATTCGCGAAGCTCACGCAGTGGACGAATTCCTTATAGTGTCAATCAAAAATGGTTTAGCACATATTTTTCCATGATCACAAGGCATTTCAGTAGCGGAAAAACGGAAAATTTTACCTAAAACTAGAAGAATTTTCCGGGGAAAATCAAAAAATCAATTTTTTCCATTAACAGATGACGCTTAATATATTCCATAAAATTCTCTACAAAAAAGGTCTCTACGAATTTTTCTTTAAAATGCACTGTTTTCGAGTAAAATGTGCTCGAAATTCGAAAAAATGCGATTTTCTCAATTTTCAGTGCTCTCTCATTCAGTCACATAAGGATATTTTCACACGAATCCACACGAATGGTTTTTTCAAGAATGTCTCTTTTGTTATTCATCGTCGAGACATATATGAATATCATTATGTGACTGAATGAGAGGGCACAGAAAATTTTACTCGAAAACGGTGCATTTTAAAGAAAAAATTGTTGAATCCTTTTCTGTAGAGAATTTTATGGAGTATATTCAAGCGTTATTTGTTCTTGGAAAAAATAAATTTTTCGATTTTCCTCGGAAAATTCTTTTACTTTTAAGCAAAATTTTCCGTTTTTCCGCTACTGAAATGCTTTGTGATCATGAAAAAATATGTGCTGAATCCGTTTTTAGTGAAATTTGTCCACTACGTGAGCTTCGCGAATAAAAAATGCCGCTTCCATGCAAGGTAAGGTATCGCGAAATTCAGTGCCGAAAAATCCATACGAATGACTTTTCCACGAAGGTCTCTTCTGTTATGCATATTCGAGATATGATTTAGGAAAAGATGATCCTGAAAATATCATTATGTGTCTGAATGAGAGAGCACTGAAAATTGAGAAAAACTCATTTTTTCGAATTTCGAGCACGTTTTACTGGAAAACGGTGCATTTTCAAGAAAAACTTGTTGAAACCTTTTTTGTAAAGAATTTTATGCAAAATATCATGAGACATCATTTGTTTTTGAAAAAAATGGATTTTTCGATTTCCCTCGGAAAATTGTCCACAAAAAATTTCCTTATGCTTTCACGGCTTATCACCCTCGGAATTAGGATTCAGCGGGTCAAAATACAAAAGAATAACTTGGATAATCCTTGCGCTTCATCGGTTGCGAAAAACCTCCCTGCCACCGGACTAATACTTTTTACATATTTTCATAGGCATGATCAGGAGATCGTGCTGGCCGTCCAATCCATCCTCGCCGGACGTTGATTTGATACTGTCATGGTGCTCCATCTTGCTGAAACCATATCATATTTACTGGCATTTGTGGGTTGGCTGGATGAGGATATAAGTGTGCCAAAGTTGGCACAACGTTAGTTTGGAGCATTGCTAAAAAATTATACCAATTCAAATTTCCATAAAAAAAAACGAACCAACGACATAGATTACAACTACCCCTTACCCCTTCTCAAACATCAACCTTTTAAAGGTATTGTGTGTTTTCTTCCCCCCTCATCCATTGAAGGTTTTCCGTATAGACCAGTGATGGCAATTTCGACGATAATCATGTACGAGGAAAGTAAAAGTACACTCATTAGAAAACAAAACATGTTCCACAGGGATCACATTATTATCTGACATTTCCATTATTTGTTCATAAAAACAATTCAGTAATACCTACTCATGAAGTTAACTTGGTTATCGAAATGCACTTATAGAAAGAACCACGCACGTTTCTTATGGAAAATGGCTTTCCGTGAATTTGTCCGAATTTGGTATTATGGTGTGGATCTGGATGCACTGATCAAAAGTGTCCAATGCCAAAAACTCCAAAAATGGACAGTTTTCGAGATATGGCTCTATCAATGTAAGTTTTTTTGCATTTTTTGAATTTTGACACATAATCAGTTCACTCTCATACTTAGGAAAAACCGAGTTTCAATGATTTCACTGCAGGAATCGATTGAAAAATAATTCTTTCTTCGTTTCAGATGCTGCCATTTGAAAAAATTATTATACACTGCACTGACGATGTAACTGGACTATTATTTTCAATTTCTATAGTCCAGTTTTTGTAGAAACAAAAACTTCTGAATTGCTCAAGGTATCACAGAATCACATATATTCAACACCTTTCGATAGGGGCATTAGAAAAATAATATTCGAAACACTCTATAGGAACTAAAATAGTCAAAGAAATAGTGGTAAATGCAAAATGAGCATATAGAAAATCGTTCATAATGTAGGCTGACGACATAAATACTCGTATCGAATGCAGTTTGTTTATACCGAGTGTTCAATACCAATGGAAACAAGGAATACATACCCAATAATCATTTCTAATCGCTAATCGAACCGTTAAGAGCAAAAAATACACTTTATGAAACGGAAATCGGTTTTGAGCGTTCAGTTTTATTTTTTTGCGAAAATTTTATTGGAACAAATGATTCAATTCGTTTGTGAGAATTCGGGAATCCTCCACTATCGCTCTTGAAAAATATATCCATATACACCCAACATGTGCGGCGCAATGATAAAATTTGACTTTCATGATGACGCGCTGATGTTGCCTCTTAAGGCAAACGGATCCGTGAAAAAGTCTGAATATTCGATATGATGTGGATTTCGATGCACTGATCAAGTGTCTATTGCTACAGACTACAAAAATGGACAGTTTTCAAGATATGGCCGTATCAATATCTGATTTTTTTCGTTTTCAAGATTGTGGCCCATAATCGCTTAGCTCTTATACCCAACAAAAACGGAATTCTATTGATTTCTGCGCAGGAATTGACTGAAAAACAGTTGTATTTCATTTTAGATACATCCATTTGGAGAAATTAGCATACACTGCTCGTCACTGGCGATGTAGCTGGGCTATTATTTTCAACTTTTGTATTTCCGTGTTCGTAGAAACAAAAACTCTTGAATTGTTCTAGTTCTAACAAACATACTTATATCCAACACAATTCAAATGTGGCATTTGAAAAAATAATATGCGATACACAGTCTAAATATGATTTGAATTTTTTTTTAAATATTCTCCTGGCCATCAGTGGAAAATGGAAAATGAGAAACTAGAAAATCGTATTTATAATGTACGCTGACGAGATGAATACTCGTATCGAATGCAGATTTTTTATACCGAGTGTTAAATATACATACTGAAAAATCATTTCTTATTGTTAATTGAACCGATAACTGATGAGAGAATGTAGGCTTTCACGGCCGGAGTCAATATATTCAATGTTGTCTGGGCCTAGCGGCCAGATTTTTCTCAGCCGAAAGCCAATATGGACGTGAAAAACTGAGACTACCGGTGAGTAGTGCTGTGGTCTCAGATGTTTAACGTTCACGGCCATCAACTCTAGACAACATTGAATTTTGAAATGAATGAGTTTTCTTGGGAAGATTATATAACTAATAATGGGAAAATTGTAAAACAGTACCTTAACAATATTTATTTAATGAAAAATATGAATTCCCCACCAAAGTGATGATGATAGTAGTAAGAATAATAGTACGTAAAAGAAAGTTGGTCCAAACGTTCATCAAATCATCTATGCGTAACATTTAACGAGGGTCAATTGTCCAACCAACCAAATATTATTGTATTCACTCGAACTATTGCAAAATTATACATGGGGCAAATCAGATAACGTTATTCAATCTCAGTTCTATGTCTGTCTTCGCAGTAACTGAAAAACCAGAACGATGAAAAATTTGAAGAGTACAGACAGAGTCAAGGCACAAAAATCTGACAGTGATCATCTTTACAGAAGTGAAATGTAGGTGCATTCACTTTCTGGCTGCAGACATCGTTTGACCCACAGCTGAATCAAATATTCGAAAATGATTTTGAAAAATCATTTGGCAAAACTTGTATATAATTTTTTTTCGGAAAAGCGTCCCAAATTAATCTTCTGTAAACAGATCGAGAAGTTACTTTGTACGTATTGAAGTAGAATTTGCAACTGTGGGTCGGTTTGTAGACCCCTATCCTGGCAATAATAATCTAGCAACCGTCTTCAACTGATTCGAATATTTGCTAGTGAATCGCAAACCAGAAATGAATCGCTCGAAATCTTGACAGTCGTTTTGTCCTTTTTTTCAGATAGGTTTTTCGGAAATGGTGTTTCATCCGTCACATTTCTAACGTTTGAATATCTCAGCTCACATAGATGCTGTCATGATATACAAGGAGGTCGAGAAATAAAAATAATGGTAGGCTTTGAGAAAATCGGAGAAACAACAATCATTAATGTCAGAGTATCTGTCATTGAGTTCAAATTCATTGTTTTCGATTTGTGAAGTGAATCTTTCAAATGATGGCATATTTTAATAGAATCCAGTGCTTTGTATGTAATACTAGGCTTGCTCCTGGTCGAATGCAGTCAATCCGTGGAAATGAAGAACAGGTTAAACGAGAAATAGCGATTTCGAGACTTGATGCAAACGGTTATCCTCCGCTTGCAATTGTAGACCAGACAAGAATTTTAATAAACTGTAACAAGTCAATTTCTTGATGGAGATGATCGAACCAATAATCATTCCGAACCTGCCAATCGAAGATTAATCGGAACTGGAAATGGAGCATCCAAGAATTTGTAAGAGTGTGTATGAACTTTGGCTTATAGGGATGGAATTTATTTTTGTGCAAAATTCTTCTCACAGTTTCTCTGCCAACCCCTATATCTTCACTAATACTCCTAATATTAGTTTTTCCGTTTTCAACAACGCTCAAACAAACATTGAGTTGTTCTTCTTCATTATACTTTATTGGATTATGTGGTTTCTTGAAACGATTGTCCACAGAGCCAGTTTCTTTGAATATTTTCAATATCCGTCCCACGGTACTAAAGTGAATATTTCTTCCTGGATGCCGGCGATTGAAAATACAAGCAACATCTCGATATGGCACATTCTCACCACATAAAAGAACGATTTCCACTTTGTCTTGCGTGGATAACATTGTACTTATTTGTGTATAAATGTACGAAAATATGTACACAAAACAACTCGATTTATTAAAAGCAAATAATTTGACATTAACCAAAACTAAAAATTTGTTTCAAAAGCCTACTAAGAGAAAATTTTATTTCGATTTGATCAGTACCTACTATTTTCTTCCCGACATGTTGCATTAGTCTTGTAATGTTTAAAATCACGAAATTTTATATCATGTTTAGTACAAATCGCTAGAACCAAAGTCTTTTGAATAGTTTTGAAACTGTAGGTCAATGTTTAGTTTACAGAAAAGTATGATATTTCGGGTTAGTTTGTAACTGAATTATTGGTCAGAAAAATAATCAAACTGGATAAAAATCTATTAAAAAAAGAAATACGAGTGTAATAAGAATGAAGAGGAATTCGTTTATTCGATTACTGAATATTAACGTCCATACATGAAAAACCGAAACAATGAAATGAAAAAACTAGATGAACTTTTCAACAACAAAGACGAATTTCTGGAGGTGTATTTATTTCTTTTTCTGGTAACAGGCCAATGCGGGTATTTTCTGGGCAAGATATGACATTGAATTCTCGTATTCATCAAAATTATGAAATTTGAATCATGTTTCGTTCGAATCGATAGAGCGAAAGATTCGAAAAATTAAAAAAATTGGGAAAAAGTCGAAGTGACAGTAGAGAGTCCAAATTTCGAGCAAAGGTATAAAATTGGAAACTGGGCAACTTTTCTCTTTGGCATTTTTCGAAATTTCCAAAAAACTTCCATATGTCGCGAACTTTATGTGTGACACTGTATATAGGTTGTATACTTATTGTTTTTACTTAACTAACAACTAATATTAGTTGGTTTTATGTAATAAATTTTCAAACAAACAAAAAAAACAAACTTTAATAAGTATGAGCAAATAATAATAATAGCCGTCCTCTACCCGCACAGGCTATGCCTGAATTTTTGTGAATGTGTGCATTACATTTTTTAATGTATGTCCCGGCACTGAAACGTCATGGCACTGAAACGCCCTGGCACTGAAACGTCATGGCACTGAAACGTCCTGGCACTGAAAGGTCCTGACACTGAAACGGCGGCCCTGAAATGGCGGCGCTGAAACGGCGGCACATTCTGGTAGATTTCATTCCCAAATTTAATGAAGTTATTCTCACTGCATTACATCTAGACGATATTTATTCTTTATGATGCTTGATGTGGTCTCCAAATTTGAGCTTATTGCCAATAATAATATCCAGAAATCTAAGTTTGATAATTTTTCTTCATCATTGAGTTATTATCAAATGAAAAGTCATCAAGAGAATATCTGAACGACATCACTTCTCCAATAGTTAATCAGTTCATAAATGAAAGCTTGTGTTCGAAAAGTTTTCTCAGTTTTATTTTTTATACTCAGCTTACGATACTGACATTAAAAATTGAAATTGAAATTACCAATTCACAGTAACTGTTCAATAACGAGAAATAGACACCCGAGTCTTCTTAATGGTATACATTTCGAAGTTTCCTTTCCTCTCGACTTCCGCTAAAGAAACCACGAATCTTACATCCCTTTTCCAGAAATTCATAAACGCTCATCAACTCCTTATAATTCGTACGTTCTTCCAGTCATGAAGGGGTTACTTTGAGGTTGAAGGGTTTGTATCTCTTACAAGGTTGTTCGTGGTAGTGCCTCGGGGATAGTTCATGATAATATTTCACTGACGCAATACAACAGAACAACAAACTCATCATGGAATTTGTCAAACGGAGTTGAATTAGACTATAATTAGAATAGCAAGTGAGCATCCCAAAAGTTTCTACGAGTTTGTCGACTGCGGATTATTCGAATTAACAGGAACAGCTGGAATTTGTCTAGTTTTTCAATGAGTGCCTTCATCATCAGTGCATTTATCACCGAATTATCCATTATTTTCTGCCTCAATACGTATACAGTGTTTCAATAAAAAAGAAATGTTCCTAGTTCAGGTCCAATTCTATATCAAGAACACACTCCTTTTCGAAAAACACACCGTTCGAAAATACAATTGCAATAAGGAAGCAACCGACAATTTGTAAAAATATGAAATATTAATCCCATGCAGACCTAATTTTATATATCCATTGATTTGCAACAAATAACCAGATATCAGCACCACGTGCGCCATCTTACGAACAATAGATCCATATTGGAAAATTAAAGAATATCTAAAAAAGTTTTGCAACAGAGAACCAGAGTCGCATTGATCTGTTTTGCACACAGAACTCATAATTATATCTTATGACTAGAAAGCGCTTCATGTATCGTCGGCTACCCTAAACTTGAACAAATCGTGGGCATCCGCAAAGAGGACAACTTTTACTACACATACGTTATTTCTTGTTGTTCCAAGAGGAAACGAGTAGAATCTGGGACGTCTGTCGGTTAAGCTTGCCAGTTTATTTGTAAACAGAGCGGCGTTGTCACGTCACTGTTGAATGTTGATTCTTCATTTTTTCAACACGAGTGTTTGGACGATAAGTAAATATTTATTTATTGATTATATAGTGTTATTAGCCGTTCGCCGTTCTATATGATGAAGGGTTTTGTTAAGGATTGTGGTAATTCCTGCAGAAAGGCAAAGAAAAATATGCAATTTCTCATTTTTAAGAAAACCAACCCATTTTCCATCCCTATTATACGCCCATTATTTTATGCGCCGCTACTGTGAAGAGGACATTACAGTGTTGCAGGTTTTGCATGATTTGTTCATCCGCCATATTTGAAACGCATTCTAGTCATAAGATATAATTATGAGTTCTGTGGTTTTGCAATATTCCATGGACTAAATTTAATATGAAGATTGGATCCAAAGCTACTTGGTTCTCTATAGCAATTTTTTTTCATTAGGTACATTTGTGAAATTGTCAGAAGTAATACCACGAGTGATTGAATTTTCGCGATTCATTTCTGATAGAAACTGAGTTGCTTCGTGAGAACACCACGAGTCCGCAGGACAAGTGGTGTTTTCTCAAAACAGTTCAGTTGAGTTCAGAAATAAAAGACAGACTTATGAGATAAATTCAATCACGAGTAGAATTTTATTGGACTATTTCACGAATAAAGTTTCTTCATTAATATAAATACGAACAATGTATGACCGTCATAAACAAATTATCAAAATCGTCAATATTATAATGTTTTGTTTCATAATTTCATTTGAATTTGCAGTGACTCATTCTGACATATCCAGCCATATTTATTATTGATCGAACTGTCAAACGTATTCATTTCGTCATGGTTACGTTGCCGAAAATACCGAAGTTGATCCTCCAATCAGAATTGAAAGACAGCTGGTGTTATCGTGACAATTTCACTCACTATATGAAAGTCGCGTCTCCTGCGATATGAGGACCAATCAGAATGGGATTTCGCGAAAGTACACGCTTCTTTTCGCTTCCTTTCTTTCCGATCCGGAAAGACCACGTCGTCAAGTCAACCACAAATATAAACAGCAATGATACATCTTGTAATCTAATATGACATAAACGTCAGGTTGACAGACTTTATGTTTATTATTCATTAGTTGCAACTATTGAAAAATTCACTTTGTTTACTCGATCAAATTTCAAATAATAACTTGGTTGGTACGTGAAATTATCTCAATAAATACGACTCGTGCTCACAATACAATCGATAATTCTGTCAGAAATCTTTAACTCGATCAAATTGCTTGCACTCGTCCCTACGGGACTCGTGGTGTTACCAAGCAATTTGATCTCGTTGATTTCTGACAGAATTATCGATAGTATTGCGACCACTCGTGGTATTACCCCCGATAACACGAGTTGTCTTTGGCTTTCGATTGGTTAGATTAGGTGAGAATTTCAAGATGAGTGAAATATTCAGGAGTAATACTACGAGTAATTGAATTTTCGCGATAAGTCTGTCGATTTGTTTCTGAACGAAACTGAATTGTTTTGATAAAACAACACTCGTCCTGTTGAGTTCAGAAATGAAAGACAGGCTTATGAGATGAATTCAATCACGAATTTTATTAGACTATTTCACGAATAAAGTTTCTTCATTAATATAAATACGAACAATATATGACAGTCATAAACAAATTATTAAAATCGTCAATATTCTAATGTTTCGTTTCATAATATCATTTGATTTTGCAGTGAAGTGACTCATTCTGACATATCCAGCTATATTTATTATTGATCGAACTGTCAAACATATTCATTTCATCATGGTTACGTCGCTGAAAATACCGAAGTTGATCCTCCAATCAGAATTGAAAGACAGCTGGTTTTATCGCGATAACACGAGTTGTCTTTGGCTTCCGATTGGTCAGATTAGGTGAGAATTTGAAGATGAGTGAAATAGTCTTATTAATACTGTTGGTGGATGGAAAATATTTCGAATTGTTATCATTGGAGCGATGTTCTCTGATATATTAACGTCGGAATAGAATTAGTTATGGGAACTTAGTAGATTGGCATGTGCACATTGTATTTATACCAACGTATGTGAGACAGGTTAAACGAAAAGTTGTTACTACAGGGAACTTCCACCAGCGAGAGATTTTAGAATTTTTATTTTATTTTTTATCAAAATGAAAAGGTAAGTTTTTCATCATACAAAACAGTTATTTATGATAGAAGTTCATAGAGTAGGACTTTTTTATATGAGCGTGAAATTTGTTGAATGGATTGCAGCCAAATTCAATAACTGCAAGTAAATAGAAAAACGCAATTTTTGAAAAGTAAAAGAAAAAATTCATTGGTGACCACCATATGCACTTGCAGGAAACAAAACTAGCTAAATAGTATATTCTGTAACAAGGTAAGAATGAAAAATTTTGATGCAAGTGGGAAGTTCCGAGCACGTGCTGAAAGCGAACGCGAGAAACCACGATCATAACGAATTTTCATTCTAAATGAGTAACAGACTGTGTTTTCTCCACAACCACAAATTTCACATATAATCAAATGGAAAGCAAACGAAAAGTTATTTTGATATTTCATTTCACATCTTGTCACTATGATGCCAGTCAAGGCTAACATAATTATTGCTACAACAATGTCAGAATATTCTTTCTTATACAAGTGATTGAATGAAATATATGCAAAATGCATAAGACAGCAAGTGTTTTAGAATATTTATTCAATATCAAGAGCGTGAATGTTACCATTCTTTTATGAAATATGATTTCAGAATTGACAAATTCTGTAACGGTTGTGGAGGAATGGTTCTGTACATGACAATGGACCTACCCAAAATATCCAGGCAGTCCAATCCAGACCACATGGTTTCAACAAAAAACATGTTCTCATCAGTAGCAACAGAAATACGTGGAAGCATGAACCACCCGATGAGTGAAGTTGGGTATCAAGTGGCTTCAGTTTTTCGTATTGTTTTGTCGCTGCTAGAGATCCATATATGTGGACAGATCCCATTCTCCACGACCCATCGTTGCGTTTGAAAAACTGCTGCCCCTAAGTTGGCGTATGAAATTAGTAACAGGGTCTTGTCAGAGCACATGAATGAAATTTCACGTTGTGATGTCCCGCCGTCATTGGCTTGCCATACCAATTAATATGGGATACAATATTTTCTGGAGCATTAACTGCATTCTTCCAATATAATCTCGTTGTCTACGCCGGTTAGAGGCCGGATGCGAACGGATTTTCTACAACAAAGTATAAACATATTGCGCCATGAAAAAGCAGGAAGGACATGGGAGGAATAAGAGAAAGAAGTGAATGAGTGTTGAAACCACGTTTTTCTTTGTGGATATTAAGAAAAATCTGCCATCGCATGACGTAATTGAGAAACAAAACCTTGTACAGCCAGGAGATTCGGAACTCGAAAACTGCTAAGAAAATGAAGATCATTCTCCCCACGTCTCGTTGTTCTATCTGACCACGAAAGTTCCTTCATTTATTTTACCAGGTATATTACATCAGCAAAGAATATGTGTGCTTTGTGTACCTACGTATTCAAATTAAAGTGGATTCGTCTCCGCAATCCCTGAGCGAACTCCCCCTTATGTGTATCTTTTGAAGTGATACCTTGAATACCTTGTTATTGTTTGTGTATCTGTACGAGATACTTTACAAGGTTTGCCTTTTCTGTGCTCACCGTCTTGATGTAACATCTTTCGAAATACCAGTTCACAAGCGACAGGAGTATTATGACGAATTGATAAACTGATATGGCTCGTAGTCTTTCATGCAAATTGGTACGGAGATATGTGATCTCCTTTTATGGTTTGAAATTGAAGGGCGGATAATTACGCCAAAAATTCATGGTTTACTTTAAAAGGGAATCTTTCATTTCAGTTTGATGTTTCATTTTAAAATCAACATCTGCTTATTTTATACCAGTGCTATATATACTTACAGGGCTATTCAAATTATTTTCTGTACATGGGGATCTCGTAAACGATAAGATATAGAGTGTCGGTTGAATGGTGGCAAAGTTGCGTATTTTAGGGACATATTCAATGATGTGAAAGAATCGGATTTAGCTCTCTTGCTACTGGAGATATACCGGAAAAACCAAAAAATCCAAATAATTGTTTTGCCTGTATCTTCTTTATTCGCAGACATATTGAAAATCTGTCAACATTTTGCTATTGGCACTTGATGTGGGCTATCAGAATATGTCCACGAATCTTTTATACAGGGTGTCATCTGACTTGGGCCACCCCCATCTTTGAATTTTTAAATACGGACCTGTATTTTTTTGTAGTTTTTGGATCGTCTACGGTCACTTCATACTGAGAAATTAAATTTATTTTTATATTGTTTCAGTAATATTTCGGTAATATTTTATTTTTATTGGGTGAATTATTCCCTTTTAAATTACGGCCCTGGAAATTGGTTGACTGACTTAAATAAAAACACAATAGTAACTTTCACTTCCCCCCATGTACCATAGTGTTTTTCGAGAGTATTTTTTTCATTTTCAGGTACCAATTCATATTTCTTCACATTTTCAATGCTCTTTGAGCGTTTTCTACAATGAACTTCGAATGGCAAAACCTTTTATGATTATCTGAAACATATCTACAACAAAAATAGATTTAAATGTATTTTGATGAGCTGAAAAAGAAATGATTAATTATTAAACCCGAAACGAACACTATAATTGTAATGAAAATTGAAATGGAGTAATTTATATACACAAAAAAATTAATGGCGCAATAAATGTTCGAATTGGAGTCCTTCCATTTCGAGACATTTTTTAACTCTTTTTTTCATATTATTCATTGCCCTTAATACACTTCTTTGCTGCATTGTTGCGAAAGCATTCAAAATCCCCAATCTCAAGTTTTCCACATTTTCTATCTCTCCGCCAGCGTAAATCCTATTTTTCAATGTCCCCCATAGAAAATAGTCCAAAATAGTAAGATCTGGTGGTCTTGCAGGCCATCTTATTCACCCCTTATTTGCTAACCATCTGTTGTGGAATGTGGTATTCAGAAACTGATTAACCTCTCTTGTACAACGAGGACGAGCTCCATCATGTTGAAACCAGATTCCATTCAACCTACCTGGAATATCTTCGAGGTATTCAGTGAAGGTGGTCCTTGAGAATTGCAAATAACGTTCGCCATTCAATGTCTCCTGGAAAATATATGGCCCAAGAATTTTATTATAAAAAAATGTTTGCCCATACCTTAAATCCAAATCGCACATGAGGACAAATGTCATTCAAAAAATTCCCATCTCTTACGATTTGACTACGAAACCAGTTGCAGAAATTTCTTCTTCTTTCGGGATCTCCTGGATATAATTCATAAAATGCACTGCTCGGGTTACACTTGGAAACGAAGTACTCAAAAAAACAGGAGAGCATAACCACACTGCAGATGTTAGAGAGGTAGAAAAAACATCCATACTAAGATAGGTGAAAGCGCGAGAAGTACCCAAGATGCACCACATCATGCCATGCATCTCTACTGCATCCAATGGACTTACCTAGGCTACTGCAGCATACTTACCGAAAGTTCGACAATTGTTCTCATAGTCCTCTGAGATTTCATCGGTATTGAACATGGTAATTAAAGACATTAGCAACTAATAGGTAAATATTATAGTAACTAGCGAAAATGTGGTGTCATGATGTTTCTATCTCCAAGAATCACTTATGGTGCATTAAGAAACGTGGGTATTGCTTCCATTCGACCTATCGACAGATGGATAGCAGGCCAATAAGTATAAATTTTACTCAAGTTGTTGAGATCCGTTTTCTTATTCAAGCTATTACTGTCCACATTGATTTGTAATATTTCTAAAAATATTCTCTCGAATAAGTTGTTTTCAATATCTAGGATACTAGCATTATTGTAATCCATCCTGTGGTCAAATCGGTTTAAATGTTGTGCCAAAGCATATAAATTAGTATTCCTTCTACAATCACTCCTATGTGAAGTAATTCTACCCTTCAAGAGCCTAGAAGTTTGTTCGATGTATACTTTATCACAATCTAAACAAGGAATATTGTAAACAACAATATAGTTTTGGGTAGTTTCAAGAGAAGTTTTTAATTTGGAAAAAGTTGACCTACTGTTTTTACATTTTTTGTGCAAATTTAATGTTAGCTCCTTTCAAGATATTGATCAATTTGGGTGTTAATTCGCTTGTATAAGGGAAAGATCGATATTTCACTATTGAATTTTCATTATTAGGAGAAACTTCTGAAACATCTTGTGTGAGACAGTTCTCACATTGAAAAGTAGTTTATTCAACAATTGTTTTGGGTAGGAGTTTTCAAGTAAAATATCTCTCAGTTCCTTCAAACACTCTTCTTTCAAAGTTTGATGTGTGACTCTGATGACTCTCTCTTTCATGTTACTAATAATGTTGAATTTCATTTAAGTAGGATGACAAGAGTAATAATTCATGAAGCTATTACTGCAAAAAGATTTTCTATACTATCATCCTACTGAAATGAAATTCAACATTATTAATAACATTCATTTCATTCAGGCAAGGTTCGCTTCTCTCGCATTTAATCCCCAATACATTTTGGTCGACGAAAATATATTTCGCTTTGCAGGAGTCTTCAGAAACGATATAAACTTTTCCTTTTCCTTCTCCTATCATTTTTAGCAGAGTTATGACCAATTAAATATTCGGCTCCGCCAGACCTTTCAGTGGCGGGTATGCGTGAACCTGAAATTTGATGTCGGCGTTCAATCACCTTCTCTGAGAAAACGAGCGTATTTCATAAGAAACTACAAGGGATAATTCTTGTGGAAATTTTTGTTTCAACCTTGTTGAGTTGTTTTTCCTATAAATCATATTGTTGCGTCTTCGGGTTCATAAATAAGTGTACTCTGGTATGAACTCGCCTTTATTAATCAAACTTCACTTGACAACACTGTTATACAATTCACTGTCAAAATACTTGTACCCAAGGTAACTCAAGGTAACTTCTAACTAACTTCATCTCACAAATGCATTGCTTTTATATACAAATAAAGTTCTAGAAAACTTAAGAAATCAATAGAACACAAATAGAATGTTCGACGATTGATCCAGAACAAAAGTTAGTGCTTCTAGATTTTTTCATCTAATTCATCGAACGATCTCGAACAATTCGAGAAGTCTCTATCAAATTTCAGGTCTGTAACAATATACTTTCCAAGATTACAGCAAAAATCTATTTATATACTTTCAAACGAAAAAAAAAAATGTTCCACCCCTGCAATTCTGTTTTAACAATTTTATTCGTGTTCATCATGGTTCCAACTACTAGCACACCAAGTTTGGTGGTGCTACAATCGTTTCTTTTCTCAAAACCCAATCGTACTGGATTAATAGTTTCGTTTGTTATTCTTCCTGGATATATTTTCATTTCCATGACTGACATAATTCCTAGCCACTTCAAAATGTTGAAATATTCCATACTTTATTTCATTTTGAACCCACCATTAATCTTCAGAACATTCATTTCTAATTCGATTTCCGTTGATTGTGCAGCAGGGAGCTGAGTTGAAATCCCTACACTTCATGTCTGGGCACGATTTGGGAAGAAGAGCCCAGTCTCCTCTAAGTGCTTTATTAACTGGATGCGGGAGCGACTATAGTGTCTCGCACTGTACAGAGTGATTCGGTCAATTCAATTATTGTATATCGGTGGCTAGAAACACATGAATAATGCTGGCAGTGGCAAAGTTGATGAAATATTGTTTAACAATCTTAACGTTATCGTGAATTTCAAATAGAGAAGGAATGGGAATGTGAGTAATTGCCAACAAAAAGAAAAGTGATGAATGAGATGGAAGTTTGACAGTATCATGAAGTGTATGAAATAAAATCAGACTGATACCAATATTAAGTGAAAATTGTCAAGCTGTGTGCACGTTCCAATGTAATTGGATGAAGAAAAGGTTTGTATTTCGTGCAGAAATTTATTTATAAAATAATAGCAAAGCGCTTTCGACTATAAAGTCATCATCAGTGCGTACCTGTAAGTAAGTGACATGAAATAGAATTTAAGAAATTTTAATAATGAGAATTTCAAAAATTGAAAAATTACCTACTCGTCAGGTGTACAAGAGCCAGACCATAAAAATATCATGTGTCCAGTGGACCATGTAAATATTTAAAAACAGGACATCATATGAATAACATTTAAAAAAATCCTTATTCCAGGATTAACCTAGATAAAAGTTTCAACAGACAGAGTACACATGTCTGCTGAAGCTTAGTCTAATGTTTAATTAAATAAATGAAAATTGACATTGTGTCAAAAGTTGACTATGACAATGAAGTATGGCATAGAACAATACCTATAGAAATAATGATCTGTGTTATGAAAATTGATAAATGACAAATCAGTCAAATTTTGAAAAAGTTTCAATAAGCAGAGTAACACATGTCTGCTGGAGCTTTGTTTTGAAAATTGATAAATGACAGATTAGTCAGATTTTGAGAAATTTCTTCATCCAATGATACCAATATTAGCCATCCGCTGACAACCTTATGTCTCTCGGCAGTATGGTCATTCATCAGAAGTGAGAAAGTTAAGATTATGCATATTAAATAAAATATTTTCGAAACAGTCCAAGAGACAGACATTATGTTTCGTGCTATATTTTGCTGGATTCTTTGTTTGCAGTGATGATGATTATATATTTCAGTTGAAATTGTTAACCAATATTTTGGTTTTTATTTTTATTTTTTTTTATCACTTTCCGATAACAGAAATTGGCATGAGTATAGTATTTTCCATGCCAAGCAAGCAGATATTTAATTTTTGTCGAAAAGTTCGGTGGTCTTTACTAGATAATTTTCACGAAAAACTCCTTTTTTTCAGGTCCTTGAGAAACTTTTTTTTTCATTGTAGAGAGTTCTGTGAGAAGCATTTTTTTTTTTCGAAAACACTTCAATTTTCATATGAAAGAAAAAATATAGTACCTCAATGGAAAAATTGTAGAAATTGGGAAAAACTGAAAAATCGAATCCTGCTAATATCGACTTTCTCACTATAGTTACAAATTTCATATTATATCTTGAAATTCACAATAAATATTAATCATAATATTATTTTAAAATGATCAAGACTATTAAAGACTTTCTATTCATCTAATTGAAATGAAGTAATGATTCAATAAAACAAAATGCAGAATAACATATATCTAATTACAATTGGATTAAACAAATTTATTTTTTTTCTATTTCTATTTCTATTTAAATTCCAGATTAATTCTGTAATTACTTAATAATTCTTAGTGGTAAAAGTAAAAGGAACTCCTGGAAACAGTTTGTCTCCACATTTAATAACTTGTTCGACTCCCATGACCGACACATGGTACAAAATAAGGAAGATCAAAGGTATCGACACACACTATAACATATCTTCTCTCATTTACGAAGGATGCGAAATAACCACGCAACAAGATTTCTCGAAGCGGAAAAATTGCTTCAGACCACAATAAGAAAATTATAAACGTGGTGCCTTGAAACTGGATTTCAGTTTCCATTTTCGAAAACGAAATACATGCTCTTTCAAAGACGAAACACTGCGCCTCGTTGAAAAAAAAATCAATTCTCGATCACTAAAGTATTTCTAAAACGTCAAAAAAATAGGTACATTTTAAAAGTGTTAAAAAAGCCTTATTTAATTATTGTTGAACATTCAGAAATGAATGATTTCTTGGTTTTTGTTTGATTGAGGACCATAAAGTTAAAAATAAATGATTTCTTGAATTTTTGCTTGATTGAGGAGTATAGGTTAGAATATGAAAATCCTATATAGTTTACATGCAGTGTGCGAAACAGGTATTTTGCACATTACTTCGAGCACGTTGTCATGGTAACGAAGGAAATTGAAAAAATTGTCACTTCGCATATTGTTGTCAATGCGCGATCCTTGTCATTTTTTGACGTTTGCAGAAAAAATAATTGTTAAGTAATGGCATAACTGGTTGATTCTGTTTGCCAGGATTTGCTTCATAATAACTAATTTTGATGATTTATAAAGCCTTTGGAGTTTTGAGGTTGCTGGGTGAGGCATAGTAGACTGGACAGACAGGCCAGGCCTAAGTAGACGTGTTGCAAGAGTACTGTATTCGGGTATTTTACCGAGTACTTCCCAGCTCTGTTCGATACTAACAACTGATGCCTACTATTTTTCATTCATCACTGCGGTGTGGAAAACGTCACTTTGGAACAACGATGCAAAAGTACATTACAAATACGAAAGCAGAATAATGGCGCAAAGAGTAATCGAACAAAATAATTAATGATCAAGGCAAAAAGCTAGTCAATAAGTAAACTTTAATCTTCCTCTTGAAGATGATGACTTGGTGATTGAAACACGTGTCGAGGTGTTAACGATAGCGGTTTGGTGTTGGGATAAAACTCCAGTATATATTTAATGATAATTCAATAATATTTCTCAATAAATTATATCACCCAGTGTATTATTGATATAAAGAAATTTCTCTTCCAGATTTCTCACACGAATGGAAAGCACTTCTTGTCAATAGTATGATGCATTATTGTGTTGATCGATAATTTAAATAATAAAAATATCTGGAAATAAGCCTTTCTAACGATTTGCTGTATTTGATTGTTTACATCGTTCGTAAGTTGGCTACTGGTCCATTCCGTATCGTAGGTACTCAATTTTCCTTATGGTGGATATACTGATGGATGATTGCATTAAAATATTCATGATTTCGTTTTCCGAAGGCACGAGCAGCTTGTGAAAAATTCAGTCTATTGTTTGTAACATTCGAAGGAATGCCATTATTTTATGTGGGCGTTTTATCTTCAATGCAATTCGAATGAGAAAGAGCAAAACAACTGGAATGGTCAGATACTTATAAACTATCGATGTAAGTGCATTATCAATCTCATTCAATTTTTTCATATCATTGAAGATCACAGTTCATATGTATTTCAGTGGGACTCTGTGTACTATGAAATTCTATTGTCGACAGGATAAGTAAGAGGACATAATGGTTGAATTCATTGGAACCTAAATTTTATTAAGAGAGCAAATTCATGAAAACTCATTATTTTAACATACTCACACAATGAAAGACCATTTACAATACATATTTTGAAAATAACGGTGTATATCTTGGAAACATCTAAGAACACTGAAAAAACATCTTAAAAAAAAATATAAAATTCGTTCTAACCGTCATCTGGCTGTACCCCTACGAAAAACATTCAGGGGTCTTCGGAAGATTTGTGCGAGAGCTTAGAATGCGAAGGGTCTAACCTTTTTTTTAGATTATTTTCCCGATTATTTTTATTTCAGAATAGATTTTTATGAATGCCTTGCACACTGTAAATTATTTACTGAAATGACTTTGACGTATATTATAGAAGTTACTGAGTTATCTAGAAACGATGTTGCTTCAACTCATACCTGAAAAAGTGTTGAAGGAATCGTTTTAGTCATCGGAACTTTTTAGAACAGTTTTTTAAGCGACAGAACCGGTGCAGTTTCCACTGAGAAAATCTGGGAAATCTTCGAAAAAGAGACCATTTTTCAAAAATTTATAATTTGTACAAATCTGAAGCTGACCAAACAATATTGTGAAAACTATGACTCAATACATTTATAAATTATATTGATACTCACCATAATTCGTAACACTGTTTGCAGTCATAAACACTAAATATTGGTGGGTAATTACACTTCTTATGTTTCATTATGAAGTTATACATACCTATGACTTTTAAAACTGGCGAGGGGGAATCCGCTGAGGAAATTGTGTACGCTTATTCCCAAGAATCGTAAGTAATGCCTCTAATACTCAAGTAGTTCTCTAGTAATACCCAAGTGATTCTCGAGTAATACCCAAGTGACTCCCGAGTAAAACCCCCCAAGTAATGCCAGTAATGCCCAAATCAGAAAAGTACTAAATATATCAAATAGTGTCTTAATGTTAGGTATGTTGTCAAGTTCATGTTTTTTGCCCTTCAACTATTATAAATAAATGTGCAGTGGTTGTTCTTCTACTTCCGAATAATTTCTGTACTACCCATGTAATGCTCGAGTAATACTTTCCTTTCCCGTGTAATGCCCAATAATTCCTAATTTCTCTACCACTAATACCCAAATCATATACACCAAAATTCCACAGCGGTTTCCCCCTCGAAAAATGGCAAGGACTGCCACCATGTCACCTTCAAAACCCAATTCGATGTTTCATCTCAGTACAGTAACCACAGACAAATAATGTAAGCCACGAGTGAAGAATGAATCGTAGCACTTTGAAACTCGGCACACGACTTCTTGACATTATATATGGTTAACAAAAATTGTTTACCAAAATATCAGGGGTGGAACACAAAAAAAATCAGTTTAAAAATTATTTATTTTTTTCTGTTGTTCGGAAAGTATGAGAACAAAAAACAATTTCAACAAGGCGAAGGATAATTCAATTCTCCACAAGAAATATATTTAGTAATTTCTCACAAAATGCGCTCATTTTTTCAGAAAACGTGATTGAATTCCGATATAAAATTTCAGACTCGCCTTAACCCGCCACTGCAATTTCCGGCAGGGCCGAAATTTAGATTTGTCATAACTTAAAAATTATAGTAAGTAGAAGAAAAAGAAAAAGTGTATATCGTTCCTGAAGACTTGTACTTCTTTATGCAAATATAACATGTGAGTATCTCAGTACCCAAAACGTGTTTTGTCCCACTTCACATAACCCTTCTACGATATTAAAGTAATGGATATTTTAGTTGATATGAAATAGTTATACTGAAGCAGGAATTAGTACCCTCTTGGGACCATATGCAACGATTTTAGACTAGTGAGACACGTCTCACTTAGACATGCCAAAGAAAAAACTGGGTTTTACTGCTGCCTCAGTTTTCAACTCACCCATAATCCCGGTAATTTCTTCAGTAAATGTTGAAAATAATCGCTCATACACATCCTACATGAAAAATGAAGTATGTAATTTCAAGCTTGAGGATTGCACTTCACAATAGTGTTATCAAACATATATGCAGGATAAGCGATAATTTTCAACATTTACTGAACGGAATGTCGATTTTATGGGTAAGTTGATAATGAGGCAGGAGTAAAACAAAGTTTTCATTTTGGCATGTAGAAGTAGGACCTGTCACACTACTTTGATCTTCTTGCGTATAGTCCAAAAAGGGTATGGGTTGCTGCTTCAGTATAATAATTCCATATTCACTAAATTATTCATGAGTTTCGGATCATCCGCAAACATTTCCGTGAAGTGCAACAAAACACATTTTAGGCAGAAGGTAGGAGTCTTCAGAAACGATATGAATAATTCCTTTGTCTTCTTCAATCATTTTTAGCAGAGTTATGACCAATCTAATTTTCGAAAAAAAACGAGCGCATTTCATAAGAAATTACTAGAAATAATTTTTGTGGAGAATTGTCTTCAACCTTGTTGAGTTTTGTTTTTCGATGAATCATGTTATTTCTAAGATTACAACAAAAATCTAAGTATTTATTTATTTTTAAACGAAAAAAAAATATATTCCACCCCTGGAATTTTGGTAAACAATTTTTTTCATGTTTATCCTGGTTCCATCAACTACTAGCATACCAAGTTTAGTGGTGCTACAATCCATCCTCGTCTCAAAACCCAATCGTACTGGATTATCTTAGCTTGGGAAGTTTTCGAAAAAATTAGTTTTTATCGATGGGGGCCGCGCGCGAAGAAATTTAAATGAATGAATTCGCGTGCAAATCCATATTGGGAACCTAGACATCGACATCAATTTTTTTGAAGAAGGGGTATCACCTTATACAGAAACATTAGTGGATAACTTTTCCCCAAGGAGATTTATCAAACTTTACTTTTTGTGTCCAATACTTTTTTGATATTTTCAATGGAGGAAGAGTTATGGGCTAAAAAAGGCTTTTAGACCAAACGAGTTTTATAGGGGTGAATTCATGCACGTCCAAAACGTATTATTGTGGTTTCATGATACATAGGACCTTTACCAAGAGATTATGATAGAACATTTCCATGCCGGATAATAATTGTGTAATGAAATCATTACACACTGTAATATCATCCTCATCTCGTGTCCTTTTTTTTATCCGATCAGTGAGTACTAGTCACTTGTCACTTGTCTTACAATATTACTCGATTCATTTGAAATAAACAACCCCATTTGAGACCCTCAGTTCTACAACGAGATCCAACGCCGCGCCGGCTAGATCCGGTGATCCGAACATAATGTCATTTCTCGGCGGGGCACCGTCTAATTGAGTTGGGAGATGTAACTACTTCCGCCTGAACATCAGGTGGGGGGTATTTACAACTCCGAGTTTAGATCTGTGACTAAATCCAAAGTTAAATTGCAACGAATATAATTGATGTTCTGGAATTTCGACATCATCGTGTTTTCAATCCCTTGCTAATTCTTCGAAAATTGGCGTGGAGAAATTGACAACGACGATGTAAATAGGGACGGGTATGAGTTTATTGTATGCAATAGAACAGACGTGTTTAGGACAGTTTAGATAATAAATTTTTTTCGAAGGTCCCCGCATATTTTTTATGTAAAATGGCTTTCAGCTAATTTTCCTTCAATTTTGATATGTTGTAAACAGAGATATCCCAAAGAACAGAGCTTGGTGCTCGTGAAAGCACTCGAAGCACTTTTGTGCTCCCAATTCAGTGCTTAGTGCGCTTAGTGCCCCGAAGCATTTAACGAAGAGGCTTGGGGCTTAGTAATCCCGAATAGTGCTCGCGAGCACTCCAGTGCTCCGGAGCAATTTTCGGGACTACTAAACACTAAGCCTTTCCATATAAATGAATACCAAAAAAAATCATTTGTTCACCACCATTCTGTTATTTCTCACTCCAGGGGTCCGATTCTCAAATGTCTACCCTATATCGCATGCGACAAAATATCTCTTTTTAATGCTTGGTCCAGAAAAGTGATAGAAATATTTTGTCGCATGCGACATAGGGTAGTCGACCCCTATCTCTGAAGAGGTAACCATGTGCGGCCCATTTCGATTTAATTTTGATTACTCTCAAAAAACGATGCCAAGAAAACCACAAAACCATACAATCAATCAATATTCCTATTGTATACTTGATTCAAATTGCTGATTCAAGCATTTCTTTTTCAAAATAGTATATTGTGTAACAAGTGTTATAAACGTTGTGATAATGGTGGGGAATATTTATCAAATGATTTCAAAAATTACTGTAATTACAAAGGCATTGAAATTGATAACACAATTCCCTTTACTCCTGAGTTCAACGGTCACGCTGAAAGACTTAACATCAGAACATTATTAGAAGAGGCGCGATCTATGATATTTGGTTCATGTTTATCAAAAGGGTTTTGGGGAGAAGCGATTAGGTCTGCTACATATCTCTTGAATAGATCTCCGACAGCGGCAAATCATAATTTTGTGACTCCGTTTCAAATGTGGTATAGTAGAAAACCAAATCTTGTGAACATAAAGGTATTTGGCTGCTCTGCATATTTGCATTAGCCGAAACAACTTCAAAAAGGTAAGTTTGATACAAAAAGTACAGAATGTGTTATGGTTGGATACACTAATGATGGCTATCGTCTTTGGGACCCTAAAGGAAAAGGTATCAAGGTAAGTAGAGATGTAATATTCGAAGAATATTCTCAACGAAACATTGTTTCTTTTGATAATAACATTTGGCTCTGATGTACACTGTGAAGTGGAAAATAGACAAAAATGTTGTTCGGTGGTTAAGGAAGAAGGAGCTGTAATATCAGAGGAAACTACCGGTGCAAGTGAAAACATTTTAGAAGGGAGCAGAATGCCTGATGAAAATGCAGATAGCAATATTGAAGAACAGTGCACTGAAGACAAACGTTCTATCGAAGAAGAAGAGAGAGACTTAGTGGAAGAGTATAGGCCTGAAAGAGTTAGACATGCACCTATTTGGCACAAGGATTATGACATTGGCTCAAATTACGTTTTGTCAAATGAGTGTATATCACAAATGTCAAATAATGAATTATTTTCTTTTTCTTATTCAGCCGAATCATATTTGTAAATGGAAATCCTAAATTATTTCTCTCATTTTCTTTTCAAACTCTGTATAAGTGTATAAAATTTAATTTTAAACAACTTTTTCAATTAACTTTTTTTGATATTTTGCCCTTTTACCCCACTTTTTGCCTTTTCATAGTAATTTTTTTCAATTTGCCGTCATACCAGCGATCACGTGACATGTGTCAAAATCGATTCTTAGGTTATCGGACATGCACAAACTTTTCCCAAAAATCTTTTTTCTAATACTCCAATAATAAACTTTTTTCCCATATGGTACATACTTTTTGGCGGCCACTGTATATATAAACAGAATGTTTTGTCACTTTTGTCACTCAAGCAAATCTGAATAAAACTGTCATCAACTTCATTGCATATATTCCTGATATTATAAAACATATTATATGATGTTTTACTTTTGCGCTTTTGTCAATGGAAAGTTTTGTAATTTCGAGTCATTTCTACCATCATTTGAAAGCTTTATTACTCTTTTTGTCCTTTGACCGTATCCTTACACCAGGTAGGTGATAGTTTACGTAAAACAAGCAAATTTCAAACGCTTGTCAGTTTGAAATGGTTTGGCTGACTTCCGATTTTGGATAGAGAATCGGAAAGATTTCGAAACCAGGTGCCACGTGACCCCCATTCACATTTATTGATAATTGATGGTGCCCTCTCGACAATAAGCCACGTGACCACAATCATTTTCATGCCAAAAAGTTGTAAAAGTGGTACTTTTAACTTGATTTCACCCGACCTCGATATCTTGTTTAGTTCAAACGTTAAGAGGGGTGGGGAGGACTTTTTACGTCCTTACTGTACTCACTGATCAATCTCAACGGTGCCTCAGGTATCAAAATAATAAGGTTAGACTCTCTAACTGAAAAGTCAACAGCGATTTGCTACAGGAGAACTTGGTAACTACCAAGTTGCATCTATTTAGATAGTCTTGCCTAGTAAAGAGGAATGATTTGTTGATTCCTGTCAACTGAAAGCTATTAATGTAACGAGATTTTTATGCAATTTATAATAAATCAGAGATGCCGAGTAGCCTGTGCAACTTCCGAGATTCATTTAAATTGCATAATAATCAAGATATATTCAAAGATTTATCGTATCATTGACAAAGATGATTAAAATCAACAACTTTGGTTATGTCACGATATTGTCATTTCAGCGTGCCATTTGGTATCAGGAAGCTTTATATTCAATGAAACGATAAAAGATATTATTAGATGAGTACTTCTTACTCCCACTCTACAGGTTTGGTCTATAAACAATTAGGAAAATTTCATCTGTATATGAAGCTTTAATTTTGATATTTGATATTATATTATTTGCTTAATTTTCCATATTTCAAATTATTGACAAACAGTAGGGATATACTGGTTTGTTACCAAATCAGCGATATCATGATGTTTACGATTGCCTTCTCGTTAGTATTCACGACGTTCAGTGAGGAATGATAATCAGATTGATTAACCTGGGTACACGTGACGCGAAACGTTTATCGAACACCTTCAAATGTTCTCCTAATGAGGGTTGATTATTATGACGTAGTAGGAATATGTTCAGTCGAACACAGGATATAGGCAGATAGGTTAGCAAGTTATGTTGTGGGAAAATTACTCAATGAGAGAGGATATGTAGGGTGTGAAAGCAGATTTCGAGGGTAAACTTTCAACAAAGCAAAACAAATCACTTTCTTCTTTGAATAAAGAAAAGTCAATTCACATGCGGTGAATAGTTGTGAGGTGAATTAAACTGAAAGAATGAATATGTAACAAACAACTTAAACAAAATCTTTTTCGCTGCCCCGACTCATATGGCACCACAATTTGGCACACTGGGATGGTCTTCGCATGATTCAGTCCTTCAATAGCAAAGAGTTTGTTTCCTATTTGGAGATCGGAATTATGCGCCTCGATAATTGCTGAGATCATATTTGTCATTTGCCGAAGTGGTGGAAAAAAACTTCAGTTCCAGCTGATTATCTCCGCTAACCAAGAAAGCTGGAACAGTATCAAGGAAAGCTCAGTAAAAATAGCCAATATCTCTGGATGATTCTCTGAAAATGTGCTCTCGAACTAATACCAATTTTTTCACGTGCGTTCATCAAGGGGCGGCGCTTTGCTACACTCAAAGAAGGTAATTTTTTGGTCCAGATTTACAAATTCCACTTTATTTTATAATTCTTCTGATGAGAAGAGCACACTGTATAATTTTTGGTAAGTGGTCATTGTACACCCTATATAATTGAATCCTTAACGAGAGTAGAAGGTGGTAATTGTAGTTTGAGATGATGACTTTGACAGGTGGAGTACTTACCCTCTATAATGTGATCCTGATATTTTTTATTTATGAGACATACTATTTTAAGAATGAATATTGCCACAACCTTGGACATATTATTGTGCTGTTCCAAGTGAAGTCTACACGAGTCGTGAAATTTCAGTTAAAACAGGTATATCTCAAAGCTTGCTCTTGTAAAACAAAACACTTTTGAAAAACATTACCTCTGCACATCCCCTAGATGTCATACCGTATCGCAAATGTGATTAATGAGTAGTAGTCTTTGCGGTTGAGTATCCTAGTTGATTTGTAGCGATTTTCATAGCATGACAGCCAGAGGACAATTTTTCATTATAGTTCTTTATAATTGAATTTGAGAACGTTGTCAATGTATACTCCTCGTAATGAAAAGATCTCCTACTTGGAGAAATCTCAATTACTTCTGAAAGACTGAATCGAGATATTAATGTACGATATGCAAAGAGTTTTATATTTCAATAAACCGACAACATTTTTCTCTAATTGTCAAAATTAATTACATGTCAAAATATCCCAGGTTGGCTGAATCTTGTTTTCATATTGGGCCAATATGGATATATTGTAAATGTAAAAATAATATTGAACCAATATGGGTCCATATTGAAAAAACAATATTTCATTAATAATATTGGTGGAATATTGGCTCAACCTGTTCTGAATGTATGTTGTTTCATGAAATATTGGGTCAATATTTTTTCAATAATTTTCACCAATTTCGATAAAGCGATATTGCCTACATATTGTTTCCAGCATCTAGCTCCAATATTGCGATTTCAATATTACTCTCATATCGATTTTAGAGATAAAAAACAATATTGTATATCCAAGTTTCATAGCACATTGGTAGAATATTATTTAATCCATATTCTAAAAATTATATTGACCCTATATTGATTGAGATTGTTACGAAAACCTTACGCCAATATTTGAAAGACAATATTGATACAATATTACAAGGTACATTTATCACTAGGATTGCAATTCGAATATTGGACGAATATTCAATGAACAATATTGAAATGAATCATGATTAAACTTGGGTAAGAAACCGCTTGCTGGCACCACATATGGAACAACAGCTGAATCATAGTAACATATATTAAATAAGGCTTCTCACATTGCGTTTACAAGTCAATCTACTAGGTGGTAAATTGAAGTAGAAACGAAATTGTAGAAGTTTTAAATTATTCGACATTTTATGGAAAATATTCCATCAATGATTTCAAGGCAAAATATTTACTTTGAATATTTTATCAATATATGCAAATGATATTGTACCAATATCCCTAAATATTTTAGGGCCAATATTGCCTTCTCAATATTTCACTAATATCATTTGTATAATGTCCAAGTAATATTGTGTCAATATCCCGAAATAATTATAATTTTATCTCGCCAATATCACGTTTTAATATTTTGCCAATATTTTACCAATATTTTCCAATGTAAGTGTGCTACAGCGATATCGTACTAATATCGCCTAACATTTTGAGGCCAATATTGCTTCGAGAATATTAGACCAATATAATATTATTGTATAAAATTTTTAAATATTGAACCAATATCGCCGAATGTTCACATTTTTTTTCTCGCCAATAATATTATTTTACTAAAATTTTATTTTTTTTACAATTTTAACAATATGGTCCCAATATGGGTGTGCTACTTGGAATCAATCAAAAACACAAACTTCAACCACTTGAATACAGGGGCTGCGTTCATAAACTTCCTCAGAGTAAGTACTGCTTACACCGAATAGTTCATGAACGTACTCTAGCTTTATCAAGTATGCATTGAGAATCGTTCAGAAACTTAGAGTACTCTATGTACTCTGCTTTTGGAAAGAGTAGTAATAATATACTCTGACAGTAATGACAATGACAGGAAAGAAACTTATTTGATAGTTTCTGTTTGTATGTTCACATTTCTACGGGCTTCCAAAGTGAAAATTTTGAAAAATACGGAAGTTTCGACAATTCCTAACTTATAGACTGTTGTCCTAAGATATGGATTTTCACTATTATTATTGAAAATAAAAAAATGTTTCAAAGTGTAATGAACATTTCACTTCCCTAAAAAAGAAAAACTCAACAATTACTTTTCACTCAAAACCAAACAAAACGTCAATGAATCACTATTGTCATTATTGTCATTGACACTTTATGCTCTGCAGAGTTTTTGAACGATTATTCGGGAGTAATGATCGACATATTCTTCTAATCACGTGACCGTACTCTTACTTGGAATTGTTCGTAAACGTTCTCTAGCTTCATGGAGTATGCATTGATAATCGTTCAAAAACATACTTAGAGTGAACTCTCCGTACTCTGCTTTCGAAAAGAATAGTGATATACTCTGTCAGTAATGACAATGACAGGAAACTTATTTTATAGTTTGTGTTCGTTGTTGTTTGTATGTTCGCTTGTATTGCTTTGAAAGAGAATTTTGAAAAATACGGAAAATTCGACAATCTATAGATTGTAGTCCCATACGATATATGAGGTTTCATGTAGTATCAATTGGCAGGGATACTCTCATTCTTGAAAATGAAGGTATACCTAACCTAACCTAACCTCAATTTCATGAATCACCATTGTCAATATTGTCATTGACACTTTGCACTCTGCAGAGTTTTTGAACGACTATTCGGGAGTAATGATCGACATGTACTTCTAGTCACGTGACCGTACTCTTTCTCTACTCTCAGAGTAGAAAGCAAGTTCATGAAAGCAGTCAAGATCTTTTGATTTCCCACATATTCCCAACTTGGGTCACATTGAACTGAGTTTTCTGGTTTCTGGTTCTGGTTTTCTCGTGATTCATCTTGATCGTTTGACGGTAACGACAGCAGAGGTTTTGCCATCTTCTGTATTAGTTTCTCCATTTCTACCTGTACACTTTTCCTTCATAGCTTTATCTTCTTTACGTAGCTCTGCTTCGAAATCTTGCATTTGTTCATGAGAAGTGATTTCCAGCGGATATAGTCTCTGGATTGGTCTAGTCAATAATCCTGATGAAGTTTTCTACCTTACGACTCGTGTTTTTCCATTCTTTCCTGGAAATTTATCACAGTCTATTCGTTTTGTGAAATCACTTCCTATTAGAATAACATCTCCAACTTGTATCTCACCAGAAGATTTCTTCGATCGCAGAATTATTTGTTCCAACTATTCTTTCTCTGCGGAATATTCTCATCAAGTCTTCTTTAGGTTCAACTCTATACCGCAAACGTTTCTTCAAGCTCATAGCATCAATATTATCAATATTACACCAGTATTTTTCGAATCATGTAAAAAGATTGATGGTGTCACTGGAGTTGTGGTTCGTCCCAAGTAAGCGATGTTCTACCTAGCGTTTTCTTGAGAAGGTCTTTCATGACTCTCATCAACCTTTTTCACCAGTCCTTCCAACATGCACCAGCTGGGTGAGAAAACTTCCAGGTGAAACGTTCGACTTCACTCTATTCAGAAATTTCATCTCAATCGATTTTGGCAAATGCATTCTCAGATCCCACAAAATCTGTCCCGTTGTCGCTGTAAACAGGTCTTTCTCTTCTACCTACGAATTTTCTGAATACCAGAAGAAAGATATCTGTAGATAAATTAGACAACAACTCCACGTGCACCGCTCTATATACTGCGCACGTAAAAATGCAAATCCACACTTTAATTTTCTTTTGTGTAAATAGTGGTCCAGCTGAATTCACTCCAATAATCTCAAATGGAGCAACATTTGATACTTGATATTTTGGAAGTGGTATAATAAAAATCTACTCAAGACTCTTCACATTGGACCTTCTGCATATCACACATTTGATTTAGAATTCTCATCAATCCTTGGATGCAAACGTGACAATTGTTGACATAAAAGTCATGAATCATTCTTCAAATAACTGTGTGTTTCGGGGGTAATATTATAGGATGTCTGAAATCGGAGATATCGTCTCTTTCTAAAATTTTAGTTTTCAGGCGAATTATTCCTTCTTCGTCTTTGAATGGACATGAAGAAGAAAGACTTGCAATTTCAATTCCACAGAAATATTCGTGCTGAGTGAACTCCATTATCACATTTATTTTCTGCATTCTGAATTTCTTCGGAAGGAAGGTTTGGACTTAGATGTTTCTCCCGTTTACGGCAATTATTTGCAAATCTTCCGTCCCACCATTTAGAGTCTAATAACTTCTTCGAGGATTAACCTCTTGACGGTAAATCGGCAGGATTCAGATGACCAGGAATGAAATTCCAGTCTTCTTTTCTTGAATTCTATTCCACACGAAAGCCTACCATTGATTTTCCTGTTGAATCCAGGATAATACAGTAGTCTGCCCAACAATATACTGGAGAAGTCTCACACTGATATTTGCAGCCAATAATTCTAATCGAGAATTGAGTGATGTTTTGATTGGCGAAACTCTCGTTTCGGCTTGAATCAGCTGAACATTAGGTATTCCATCAGTATTTTCAGTTGTCCAGAATGAAACTGCTGAGTACTCATCTTGGCTCGCATCAGAAAACATATTGATGCTTGTCAATCTCGGCTTTGCATCAGATGACTTTGAGAACCACCAAGGAACTCTCACGTTCTCCAGAATAGTCAGTTCTCCAACCCAGCTCAAAAAAGCTGTCTTAATATTCTGGCACCTCTGTGTCCATATCTTCTGCAGCAATATTTTGGCAAATAAGGAAACTGGGACCGAAAATCCAATAGGGTCGAAAATTTTGTTAACAGTGAATAAAATAGTTCTATTCGTGATTATACCAAAATCCAAAATCATGAAACCAATCGAAACCTAATGTTAATTCATCTTGCAAACGATCCCATTTCAACCCCAAAATAGGTGACACGACAGTGTCTGTAGTGCCAACAACGAAGATTAAATTTGGCATCATTCATTATTTTTATAGAATGCTTCATTAATTTGTTCAGTTTTTCCTCTGAATCGAGACTCGTGACACAATTGTCGACATAGAAACTCTGCTTCAATATTCGAACGATAGTTTCAGCATAAAAAGACTGACGATTCTCTAAAATACTGCTCAGATGATGTATCACAGCGCCAAGAAGAAATGAGCTGCAAGTAACCCCAAAGACTACAAGCTTTCCTAATATCAGCAATTACTCCAATTTGGAAAAGTCTAAGCCTCAGAAGAATTGAAGGTATAAGTTCGATCAGGTTATTGTCCTTTCCTAAGCATTGTTACAAAGTAGGGAATGCCGATGCGGAAGATAAATGACTGACTTTTCAATTTTTGTTCGAAAATATGGATAGAGTATTCATAAAATCTGTTGAAAATGGAAATTGAAAAAATGGAAAATGTGATTTTTTGTAATATCTAACAGAAAACAACTATTTCCCCAGTTAAAACCACGCTGGACATTGAACTACATCAGATATATATTGTGAAAAAAAAAGAGAAAATCTGAAAGTGAAAATTCGCATTTTCATTCAGATAGTTGATAGAGATTATCAAAAAAATCAACTAACTGAATGAAAATGCGAATTTTCACTAATAGATTTTTTCCTTTTCAGTTAAAGTCGTTTTACAATATCTATCAGATATAGTTCAATGTCCAGCGTGGCTTTAGCCGGGGAAGTGGTTGTTTTCTGTTAGATATTACAAAAAAAAAAAAAATTATTTTTAATTTAACAAATTGTATGACACCTTCTGTCAACAAGTCAGTAAAAACTTTGTTATAATAAGCGTGGGATCCTTCGTTTCTCAGCTTCAGTAGTAAAGTATCCAATATTTGTTTTGCCAAATTGAAATTGCTTGGTAAAAGTGGATGACCTTCGATCTAGGGCATAACAACTTCATATCTTCCTTCGTCATTGATAGTCACCGTCTTTTGAAAATGTTCAAATACTGCAAATTCTACGTCTTTCCTGGACTGTTTTTCAGCGGGATCAGATATGCCAAGAATATTAAGGCTTCACAGGTCGGATATTTTATTTTATTAGATTCATAGAGTTTTTGATAGCTAAACAGGATGTTGTAAATTTTCCCATAGGAGTCCATCCCAGAAACGTCTCTATAGCGTCTCAATGGCTCATTCTTTTTGTTTTCGGGTCAAATGCTGTGGCCAATGAATTTTCTCTTCATCTTCCACTTTTTTCTTGAGAAATTCCATCAAAATTTTCAATTGGCATTTTTCAGTTCCAGGGGTTTGTACTGATTTGGTGCTAGTCTGACTCCGTTAGCATATTCTCAAGAGATCTTCAGGCAAAGAGGATTGGAGCAGCGGAAACAGCATTGCAGTATACTTGTCGAAAGTTACTCCCAAAGTTTCCAAAGACTGCAACTGACATTCAAGCTTGGCATGAAGTGCACCTATACTAAGGGCCAGGCAGCTCAGTGGTTGGGACTGTGGCTTTCAAAACCATTGACTGCTGGTCGGCTAGGTTTGAATCCTAGCGACTACAGATTTTTATTTGATGGCCCGAGAAAGTGCTAGAAATCGCACGTTAAAAGGTAAGACCTGGTTAATCCTTGGCTCGCACAAGTTTCGACTTTTGAGGGCTGCCGTTCGTAAGGGGATGACAGCTGGTTAACGGAAAAAACAATTTCAACTAGATTTGACTTTAGGTTTGTTGAAACTAGTTGCAGTTTGAGACAGAAGAATCACTTCATTCACTTGGTGGATGACAAGAACTATGGTTTGACTCCTTGAAAAAAATATACGGGTGAGTATGATCTGCCATCTTCAAGAAGACCCTTGTTACTTTTTATCCATTTTCAAAAATAAAATACAAAGAAGTAATGAAGATTGAAATAGGATTACCTACTACATCACCATATTAGGTATAAGAAAGCAGCAAGTCTTCTACTATTCATTGGAGGTTGAAATGACTGTCGATTTGAACGAATACAATATCATACACCATCATCTTCATATTTCATGTTCAGTACCGTACCCAGTAAAATAACTGAATCACTCCGGACTTTTCTTCACAGAATTTCAATAAATTCCACGAAACTACTTCACAGATAACTGATAATTTCGTTTCCATTCGAACATATTTGATAGTCCTTTCAAAAGCGATTCTCGAATGACTGTCATAAAGTTTCAGGCCAAGCGGAGACCGAATACAACCCTCAGCCCTTATCACTGCCATCTGTCAACACTCAATCAATACGACGGCTTGTGTGGATGTATTCGTCTTCCACTTTCGCCAGTATAAAGAATTATATCGTTTTCACCTAAATGGACGCTTAGAAAAAACCGTTTTGTAGTTTTGTTACTATTGATGGGTTATTGGTAAAGGGTGGATATATTGGGTTTCCATTCGCTGACAGAAAGATTTTCGATAAAAGGGACTTTGGAAAACGCAATTAATCATTTGGGGTTATATATGATGCGATGTCTCGCAAGTTTGCAGATAAACACCTATTTCACGGGATATGTCAAAGATAATTTTTGTTTTACTAACTAGGTTTTTATACTCTGAATGTTTCTAGTTTGGCATACGAAAATAATGACTTAAAAAATATAAGGATGCAACTTTTGTTGTCGATTGGAAAAAGGTCAAGATAACTAAAACTACTATGATGGATCTGTTGCTGAAGTTGTGGCGTGATCATTACTCAAATTTCTTTTACAGAGAATATATAAAATAGGTTTTCAAAAGAACAATGTGAGTTGATAAAATACTGTCTGACACTGTGGTAACGTGTTATAATATAGAGCAATATATACTGTAGAAAACAAGAGGATACTTACATGAAAAATGCATGCATGCAAAGGACATTCACATATACAGGACATTCAAAACTGGACGGCCAATTAGACGTTTCTTTGGGAAAGAACATAGACAGACTGGGCCCGCCAAAAAGAACGCAACATGGGAAAAAGTTTATTACTCATTGGAGTATCATAAGAATTTCGGTTGATTTCAGATAACATCGTAGGAAAGTAGGCAACAATTGGTGTTCTTCTTGAATTTTGGCAAGTTATATGCCTCAGGAAACATGTCCTGGGGCAGCGAGTTCCAAAGATTTGTCGTTCGTAAGAAGAACGAGCCTTGGAGAAGAAATATTTGTTCTCCAGAAACGTATAATAGGCTATTGAGTTTGGAAGATCCTGTGGGTGTACATTAGATTGATCTTACTTATATTTACTACTTATTGCTAATGTTTGCATGACCATAATCATGCCGCATTCGTTATTTTTGTGAAATTGTAAACAAACAATTATTCACAACTTTTCTATTTTTAAAATACAGTATCGGAAACTTTTCATCTGGGGTATAGACAGAAATCTACGCAGGCAACAAGGAACGCAATGATATGACAATATATTTCCTTGCTTGACAACCAATCAGTGGATTTCAAATTTTGAAATTTAGCCAATAGAATCGGAACTACAGTAAAAATATAGCTTGTCGCTGTATTTTCACGGTGATAAACCTGCTCAGTGTTTGTTTTACTATGTGTCAAGTGAAAATAATGATTTAAATTATAAACGTCAAAATTCTGTGTTTTGACTAGTTATCTTTATTTATCAATATCAATGGACAAATGTACATTGGTATCATATATGAGGTCATGGAAAAGAGTATTCCGTTGAATACGGCTAGAAGTAAAGCATCACGATTTTTCTTTATTTCAAATCGATATATTGTCGTCCTAAATATAATTCGTGGTATGATTAAAAACCTATAATTTTTTGGAATATCAATTCATTGGCAATCCCAATGCAAGAAAATACAACTCGTCCTCTGGACTCGTTGTATTTTCAGCTTTGGGATTGCAATTCATTAATATTCCAAAAAATCATCGGTAATAATCATACCACTTATTATAGTACCCCTGATAATACCACATAAGTAAGATAGACGGACTACTGTGTGCTTATTCTGTTACCCCACCCGACGAATTAACAACCAAGTCGATATCCCTTCCTCGAGCGAGTAGAGGAGAAATTGTAATGCTCTCTCAACATATAGCAAGCTTTTCTTTACGCTCTCATGAAACCATACCATACCCAAGATGAAAACCTTCCGATACTGTTTATTGTATTTTATATAGATTTTAGTCCGAGTGTTCAACATGACTTATTGAATTTGTTGTTTTTATGGATATTTATATGATTCGCTCATATTCTGATATTCCAGTTCTGGAGATAGGTATCGTCCTATGTGTCCGGTGCAAACTTTGTTACATTCTTCACAAAATATTTTGTATATCATGCCCCTTAAGAGTTCTTCTGGCGCTTTTCATCTAAACTTAGTGAAGTACTTTTTTACGGTATTTTCATTTTTGAATGCAATATCAGAGTGCACGTTAGTAAATAACTTTTTTCCGCTGCTGACACTGTAAATAGTGCATACATGCTTAGCAACAAACAAGTAAATGACCTATATCATTTGTTTAGTAATTCATCTTGGAATGTAAATAATGTCATTTTTCTACTTTCATGCAAAAAACAAAACTTTATTGAACTTTATTTGGTGGAAAAACTGTCTCTTTATTGCACTCATCTGTCATTCTACTATAGCGTTCTGTCATCATGACAGACATAAAGTTTCAAGTCGACGCCAAATTTAGCCCATTTTCAGTGAGATTGTATTACGTTTTAAATAGTTGCATGTTTCATCATATTCATTAAAATTACTAGAAAACGCAATTTGTTAAAAATAAAATAATTTCCTTCGAATCTCATCTGAATTTCACAAAATGTTTTTGAATTACTTTTAGCAGATAGATTTAAACAAACAATGCCTTCCTTACAGTTTAGTGCCACCTAAATGAAACATTTTCTGGTTTTTGCATGAACGTAGAAAAAATATTGTATGAAACTCGTGCAAAAAGAGTTTATTGCACTCGACGTGAAATTGTCCAACGAGGCCAACAGGCCGAGAATAAACACCTGCTTTTTGCACTTGTTGCATAAATAACTATTACACGCCTAGAGAATAATGATTTTGACTCTGACTTTGACAAGTAATACTTTCAGCTTCATTTATATTAATTTTTAGGTTTTGACACTTTTTGAATATTATTGTTGTCTATTTATTCGGTAACTTAGTTACGCGCACAAGCAACTTAGAATGAAATAGCGGAACGAATAATCATGATGGAAGAGTAAAAAAAAATCAGTCCAGGCAAATTTTGAGAAATGTTAACAAGCAGCGGGAAAAATGTAATAAGTAACAAGGAAGGTATCGACTGTTGACATCCTCGGCAAGCGACAAGCCTCGGTTTTGCCTGGGCTCGTACTCGCTCACCTCGAATGTTAACCCGTCTTTACATTCCTCGTTACTTAAATAACTGATTTTGCTTTCCGAATAGATATTTATGTTATAAGAATCATAATGATGGGCGAGGTAGCTCAGTGATGGAGACTGTCGCGTTTAAAACCATTGACTGCTGGTCGGCTAGGTTCAAATCCTATGGCCCGAGAAAGTGCTAGGAATCGCACGTTAAAAGATAAGAACTCGTTTATCCTTGGCTCGCACAAGTTTCGACTTTTGAGGGCTGCCGTTCATAAGAGGACGACAGCTGGTTAACGGAAAAGACAATTTTAACAATTTTTTCAACAATTATGGTAGCAGTCGTGAATATTATCGAGCGAGGCGATAGACGAACTCGATAACACGGCGTACGCCATAACGATCGTTTATGATCCGAATTACATACAAAACTTCATCTGCTGGCATCAATAAATAGTTATATGTAAATATTTTTCACATTACAAATTCAGTATTTTTGAAACAACAGAATTAGACCTCCTTTTTTGGGAAGAAAAGCAAAGAAGTACGAGAAATAGGTGCAGAAGTCCTACATAGCTTCCATTTAGGTACGCTGATACGCAAAGTAACCCTATATCAACACGATGCAGAAAAACTCAAAGTCATTTGCACAAATTTGAAATTTGTGCAGATTATTATTTCCACGATTTTTTTCTCGAATTTTTCACACCTGCCATTCACGGGTGTGCAAGAGTTTAGATTATACTGTATATCGATCAGATATTTTCCATATAATTTTGCTTCAGTGAATAAGCTGGTTCCTATGACTTCGCTGACTATTATTCACCTCATCAACTCCCTCAAACAAAGTCCATGCATTTTTGAAGCCGTGACCGAACGTGCAAAACTACAACAAGCCTGTCGTGATGATGGTGAAATAGGAAAACCAGTAGCGTTGTGGAGTCTAGGGTCAATAATTTTGCTCTTGGGGGGCGATTCAGAGCGGATTAAAAACTATACGCTAGTCTGTCGACAGTCCAAATTTAACATCCTATATCATTATAGTTTATTTTGAAGACACGTCAGAGCAAATGACACAAACGGTGAAGAATCCGGTGAAAAATCCATTGAAAAAATGGATTCAATAAAATCAAGATATAGAATATAACACAACTCCCAAAAAGGACCCAGTCGGGTAATACAAACTCGGCAAAGAGATTAAAAGATTCACTTTTCAAATGTTTAAACTCGGCATATGAATATAATGATATCTTCCTCTGTTTGCAAGAAATATACTGATGTAATATTAGATGTGGTATTATTTTAACATATTGTTGTTTGCAATTTCTACGAACTCAAATTTATACGTAAGTTTAGTTCGTTCTGGTTTGATCATACTGAATGATTACTCCTCGCAAAATGTATGTTTTCAATTTTTACGCACTCAAATGTCTACGTGAGGTTAGTTCGTTCTGGTTATATCAGAGAAAATAATTACTCCTTCTGTTTTCCAGGGTAAAAATTTAGCCCAATCTAAATATTCAGGAAATAATATAGCCGTATATGACTCGACCTGCAACAACTTCATGCTCAGTTTGTAGTTGAAAAAATAAAATTTTAAATGCATTAGAATATTAGGATGTGCCGAGTTTCATGCCCCCCGTCCCAGTGGTATTACCATTGAAAGTATATTAAACTCCACAATTTCACACACACACACACCCACACACAGTTTTCTGTTGGAGGTGATAGAGAAACAGTTATTTATCAGACAAAACCAAAGAGCAAGTATTATTACTATGTGAAAACTATTATACTGAATAAATTTTGTCCAAATGATTATACAGTTATTCACAATAATGAGTAAATACTCAATCTTTCCGACTTTCTTCAACTAACTGGAACATGAGGCAGAACCGGTGTCTCGTCTATACCGTATGAGTATTGTAGATGGTAATACAACACTCGTAGAGCAGCGTTATACCTGAGGATATAGGCCGAGCCCGCATAAGCTTGACACGCAGACAGCGAATGCATTAGGGTCTCGCGAGCCCTACGACACGCTCTGCACCTCTGTATCTATCAGTATTATTATAATTATTATTATTATATTATATCTACAAATCTCCCACAGAATCTCAATATTGTATATGAACCCTGAAACGAAACATCGCTACAGTTATCAGTAGTAATTAAATGTCACCATTGATTTTCCTCTAAAGGATTAGATATGAGCAACAATGAAGCCCCTTGTCTATATAACTTGTAAGCTTTGTTGAATCAAAGCGGGACTTTCTCTAGCGGACACTACACTGCTTACTGTCAGCATCCGTATACAGGCACCTAGCACGAGTACAACGATTCTATTGTTTCCCCGATTCCATCAGAATCCATAGTGAGCGGGAAGGCATATGTACTCTTCTATGAGAAGGAGGGCACTTAATCACATTTTTTATATTATATTATATTTAGTTTTTTTTATACATACTATTATTGTTATCATTTATCATTTATTTTTATACATTTAATAAACATTATTAATTTCATAACCCAAGGTCATTGATACTGCCCTACTAACATAAAAGGTATTATCTGAAAAATATGGCATTTTGACTTTTTTGATTAGTTGGAGTCGCTGACATTTGACTCACATGAGTACAAAATCAAACTGTACTATCTACGCGTTATATCACAACATTCATGTCTAAAACGTTTGTCCTAAGTGCAAAAAGATTCACTCACACTAGCCTAAATTGTCCGATCAAACATATGCTAATACAATAAGTCCTATCTACGAACACAATAAAATGTACTTAGGACATTTCAAACTCTAAATTCAAATGATAAAGATGAGTATGTATTATTATTACTCACACTACAAAATTTTCCAAATTATATATTCATTAGAACTTTTTTATGCAGTGTGTTAGATTTTGGACCTGATATATTATGGAAATCTGGTCTTCATATATAGAAAAATTATCCTATATAACATTTTTTTCAAAAGCATTACTGAAAACCTTATATTTCATTGTGTTCTGCTCTACACTGCAGTTTTTGTCTGTGGATATCTTAGAAACCACATAGCAAATATGTATTATGTAATAAAATCATTTCAAATGCCAATTATCTCAAAACAATGAAATTGTATATAGGACCTTTCATGTAAATAGGGCAGGATAATTATAGCAGATTCCGAAAGCTTGTTGCCTTCGGCGTCGGTCTGGTTTCTATAAGTAACAAGCTTGATATTTATCAATGTTCGAGGGTTATTCGGATAGAAAATGTTTTCCTAACCGATACTTTTTAACATTGCAATAGTCTATAAATGCTTTTCATACAAATTTGTTATTGTAAAAAGTATATTATATACGAAAATTCCATTAATCTTCTCGTCAGTATTACAAACAAATCATTGAATATTTGAAACTTCAAAATCGAAATAAATCAAAATATGCTCATCCATAGCAACGTTCCTGAGAGTGAAAAGAGACCGTATGGTCTGTTATCAGTATAATGTTGTTCTCATTTCAATCATATTCAATCACATGACTTCAGTTTAACTAATTTCATTGGATTTCCGCTTGAGCAAAAAAATTTTCCTGAAACAAGTAGATATTCCGAAAACTGTTTCAATTTTTTCATTTTGACAACAAATACATCAATTATTACTGATGTTAGAAAAATCATTTACCTGACTGTTCCAAAATCATCTGACCATAGAGAAATCCTGCTGACAATGACAACACTGGCTGCAACAGCAAATCCTTTACTAACTGAATAATTGCACGTTAACACCAACATCAGGGTAAAGCTAGCAGGAAACAGATGTTCCGAGGGTTGGGGGATAATTTTGTAGAACATTATTCGAGCATAAGTCCGAATTTAGCCCCGGTCAGCCGGGTATACTCAATCATTTCAGCGGAAATCTGGATTGAGTGTAATTAATATATGCGAAACATATGACTGGTTGATTAGTAATAATGCACCTAATTTATATGATATTTCATTGGATTGGAAGTATTGTTTCCGTGTGGACATATTCTGATGATCATAATCTCAACGCATTCGGTGTGAGTCTCTACAAATGAAGTTTTTCATCTGACCCATTCGAACCCGTTGAATTGAGAAATCCTCGCTAATCCTCAATATGTTCAAATATCATTTTCATTTTCATTTTCACATATGAAAAATATTCATTAAACTATTATAAATTATTATATCTGCTGGCATGTCATAATGTCATCGTGATGTGAATCTATTTGAATGACATAATAAAGTTCATTATGGGCCATATACTATAATGAACTTCAAAAAGTCCTAGTACCGTGATGAAATTCAATTGAGAAGTTTCCGAACGTCCTGCATGAATTAACTTCATGAGAAAAATGTACTAGGTGTTTTCACACAATTTAATTCAAAATATAAAACTTCGTCCTCCAAATCGGTAGATTAACTTTCATCAGAATCACTAATTTTCAAAGATTTCACTGCACATCTAATTTTATTTGACAGCAGTGTGTGTTTGACAGTGAATGAATGATTTGCCGTTGAATGAAATGGTAAGGCACAGCTTGCTCACCAGTTTTGATATTGGAAAAATATTCACAAATAACTATTTATTGATGCCAGCAGATGAAGTTTTGTATGTAATTCGTATCATGAGCAATAATTATGGTGCACGCCATGTTATCGAGATAATATCGACGGCTACTACCATAATGATGATCATTATGATAAAATGGTGTAGTTGATTTTTTTTTCGAATTATCGATTAACGAAATTTTGATGTTTAGAACAGTTATTTTGTCTTCTACTTGAATTTTCTCTGAATCAACTAATGCTGGTTTTTCGTTTATAAGTTATAGTCGAAATATACACAAACTTTATCTGGTCATTCAAACGAATCGTACAACAAGTGACTCAATGGCAATACCGAAGATTTACCGAGGTAGCAAAATAGATTTACTAGAGCTGATTTTTATACAATCCTGTCAGCCAATCCTTCCTTCCTTCCTTCCTTCCTTCCTTCCTTCCTTCCTTCCTTCCTTCCTTCCTTCCTTCCTTCCTTCCTTCCTTCCTTCCTCCCTTCCTTCCTTCCTTCCTTCTTTCCTTCCTCCCTTCCTTCCTTTCTTCCTTCCTTCCTTCCTTCCTTCCTTCCTTCCTTCTTTCCTTCCTTTATTCCTTCCTTCTTTGCTTCCTTCCTTATTTCCTTTATTCTTCCATTCCTTTCTTCCTTCCTTCATTCCTTAACTCTTCCTTGCTTTTGTACCTTCCTTCATTCCTTCATCATTTATTCCTTCATTCCTTCATTCCTTCATTCCTTCATTCCTTCATTCCTCCATTCCTCCATTCCTTCATTCCTTCATTCCTTCATTCCTTCATTCCTTCATTCCTTCATTCCTTCATTCCTTCATTCCTTCATTCCTTCATTCCTTCATTCCTTCATTCCTTCATTCCTTCATTCCTTCATTCCTTCATTCCTTCATTCCTTCATTCCTTCATTCCTTCATTCCTTCATTCCTTCATTCCTTCATTCCTTCATTCCTTCATTCCTTCATTCCTTCATTCCTTCATTCCTTCATTCCTTCATTCCTTCATTCCTTCATTCCTTCATTCCTTCATTCCTTCATTCCTTCATTCCTTCATTCCTTCATTCCTTCATTCCTTCATTCCTTCATTCCTTCATTCCTTCATTCCTTCCTTCCTTCCTTCCTTCCTTCCTTCCTTCCTTCCTTCCTCCCTTCCTTCCTTCCTTCCTTCTTTCCTTCCTCCCTTCCTTCCTTTCTTCCTTCCTTCCTTCCTTCCTTCCTTCCTTCCTTCCTTCTTTCCTTCCTTTATTCCTTCCTTCTTTGCTTCCTTCCTTATTTCCTTTATTCTTCCATTCCTTTCTTCCTTCCTTCATTCCTTAACTCTTCCTTGCTTTTGTACCTTCCTTCATTCCTTCATCATTTATTCCTTCATTCCTTCATTCCTTCATTCTTTCATTCTTTTATTCTTTCATTCCTCTATTCCTTCATTCCTTCATTCCTTCATTCCTTCATTCCTATCTTTCTTCCTTTCTTCCCTTCTTCCCTTCTTCCCTTCTTCCCTTCTTCCCTTCTTCCCTTCTTCCCTTCTTCTCTCTTCTCTCTCTCTCTTCTCTCTTCTCTCTTTCTTCTTTTCCTCCTTTCTTCCTTTCTTCTTTTCCTCCTTTCTTCCTTTCTTCCTTTCTTCCTTTCTTCCTTTCTTCCTTTCTTCCTTTATTCCTTTCTTCCTTTCTTCCTTTATTCCTTTCTTCCTTTCTTCCTTTCTTCCTTTCTTCCTTTCTTCCTTTCTTCCTTTCTTCCTTTCTTCCTTTCTTCCTTTCTTCCTTTCTTCCTTTCTTCCTTTCTTCCTTTCTTCCTTTCTTCCTTTCTTCCTTTCTTCCTTTCTTCCTTTCTTCCTTTCTTCCTTTCTTCCTTTCTTCCTTTCTTCCTTTCTTCCTTTCTTCCTTTCTTCCTTTCTTCCTTTCTTCCTTTCTTCCTTTCTTCCTTTCTTCCTTTCTTCCTTTCTTCCTTTCTTCCTTTCTTCCTTTCTTCCTTTCTTGTTTTCTTCCTTTCTTCCTTTCTTCCTTTCTTCCTTTCTTCCTTTCTTCCTTTCTTCTTTGCTTCCTTTCTTCTTTTCTTCTTTTCTTCCTTTCTTCTTTTCTTCCTTTCTTCCTTTCTTCCTTTCTTCCTTTCTTCCTTTCTTCCTTTCTTCCTTTCTTCCTTTCCTCCTTTCTTCCTTTCTTCCTTTCTTCCTTTCTTCCTTTCTTCCTTTCTTCCTTTCTTCCTTTCTTCCTTTCTTCCTTTCTTCCTTTCTTCCTTTCTTCCTTTCTTCCTTTCTTCCTTTCTTCCTTTCTTCCTTTCTTCCTTTCTTCCTTTCTTCCTTTCTTCCTTTCTTCCTTTCTTCCTTTCTTCCTTTCTTCCTTTCTTCCTTTCTTCCTTTCTTCCTTTCTTCCTTAATCCCTTTCTTCCTATCTCCCTTCCTTCCTTTCTTCCTTTCTTCCTTTCTTCCTTTCTTCTTTTCTTCCTTTCTTCCTTTCTTTCTTTCTTCCTTTCTTCCTTTCTTCCTTTCTTCCTTTCCTCCTTTCTTTCTTTCTTCCTTTCTTCCTTTCTTCCTTTCTTCCTTTCTTCCTTTTTTCCTTTTTTCCTTTCTTCCTTTCTTCCTTTCTTCCTTTCTTCCTTTCTTCCTTTCTTCCTTTCTTCCTTTCTTCCTTTCTTCCTTTCTTCCTTTCTTCCTTTCTTCCTTTCTTCCTTTCTTCCTTTCTTCCTTTCTTCCTTTCTTCCTTTCTTCCTTTCTTCCTTTATCCCTTTCTTCCTATCTCCCTTCCTTCCTTTCTTCCTTGACTGGATTATAGGTGGGCTTGTGGATGGGAGATCGAACTTATGGACATTCAATTCTTGAGATTGACACAATATGTCATAGATTGTTTCACTAAGTTACAAAAAACCATATGAAAAACTTTTTTATCAATGATTTAAATGAAAATAATATGTCATAAAAAGTTCTGAAATATAAAATCATCAAATACAGCCCTCTGCATCAACCCGCCGCTGCATTCAAGCGGGACGCCAATCCGGCGAGGGAGGACCAATTTGAGGAGCGATAAAATTCATCGCGCCAAAGCGAGTCCCCGCAACGAACGTGTCAAAAGATATCCTGAAAATATGTTGTGCTTCATGTTTAATGCAATAGGTCGTGCCATTGCTGATAATGACTGCATTCTTTCCTACGGAGCGACCTGAATTACTCCCCAAACGCTTCATTACTTGCACTTTTGGCACATCACCGCTAATTTGGATTCGGATTGTACGAAATCGGTAATGCTTTCTTCAGAGTGTATGTGAGTGTGCTAAAACGAGCATTACGAGAGAGGAGCAGAAATTCCGTGATATCATCTTCAGTACCGAGATTAGGTTTTATATTTCTCTACGACTATTGTATTCTACATTGATAACATATTACACTCATTTTTTCGTAACTCAGCAACAATTATGAAATTCTGCGAAGAACACGGAAACTAGATTGGCAGATACTATGATTGTATTGAAATGAATGGTAGGCATGCCAACATTTTATTTTAAACCTATTTTTGTAGAATTAGTCTCGAAACTTGTTGCCAGTGAGTAAATGCATTGATTGTGTAAAGAGTTCCCGCACGTAAAATGTAATATCACTGGACTTGAAAAAGTCATGAATTTTTTCATCTGCAATAAATGTTTTTTGTGCAGTGATGCACGAAGGCAATGTTGGTCACTCATGGTCGATGGAAGAGTCGTGTGATCCGAGACCCGAGTGCATCATTTAATTTTTATTTCATTTTCGGTTATACAATTATGACGTCTTTTGTAAATTATTGTTTATAGTTTATGATAATATGAACTGAACTTGAGCTGGATTACATTGAAACAATAACAATACGAGGAACATTATAATGTTTCCAATAAAATGGAAATATGTTATGAACAATCCGACCTTTCAAAAATTTTCTATACTATGGAAGATTTGCCGGCAAGCATCGAAATGAGAATAATTCAACGGTCCCACAGGACTATGCCAAATCACCTTTGCCAAGAACTGGCAAAGTTTTTTCACAACATTGCAGATTTCATACAATGTGCAATGCTTCGAGTAACAAATCGCAAATTTCATTCGAAACAGATGACTATCAACTTACTCGTTTCGTGGTTCTGCCCATCGTCAGTGCAGACCTGGTCAGCACAGACCTGGTCAGCACCAAGTGATGAAGCTAGAATTCGTCAACCTGCAACTGATCTCTTTTTACTTTTAGTTGGTTACCTCTCGATAACTACAGTACCAATCAAGAAAGTAGGTAGCAGAGCCATCTAAAAGAACCACACAAAGTACTCCGACTAGAGCACTTACTTAATCTATAGCCAACTATTACATCATATGAAATGAATAAATATTTGACATGTGGTATTGGGCGTACTTGACGAAAGTCCATAATTTTATGAAATGAAAATATATTATGAATAAGCCAGCTTTCTGTAGATTTATGGAGAATTACCAGAACATCAGTCAAGCAGCATTGAAAGCTCGGAAAACATACACCTGTGAGTTTAAGAAAAGGTGAACACACAATTTTACGGACCAGAACTTTGTTCATAGGAGAGTTTTGACGCTGGGTAATTGATGAAACTAAATCTAACTGGAATACAGTTCAAGGACGAAGCTTATCACTAAGAGAAGTTGAAATTCTTCTCGAGTCGGACAAGGAAGCCTCAAAATTATAGATTATGGGTCATGCACAAAAGATCTATTTGTGGAGCCGCATAGCGTTTAACTCCAACAACTGGTACAATACCTTATTCTCATTCAAATTTCAAATCACTTATGCAAAGAACCAAAAATATTCTCAATACCTATGATCTTTTAATATCCGATTGCAAATAATTAATTAACGTTTGGAGAAATTCTTATAGGTTTGTTTTAAAATATCCGAATATGCAAAACCCGAAGCAAGACTGGTATTTATTCAGTGAGAAATATTATTCTATTTCCCACACATCAAGTGCAACATTAAAACTCATCAATTTGTGCGCATCCATTCCATTGTCCGGATCTGGCCCTCTGCGATTTACCTATCGCGTGGACTTTGTCGAATAATTGGATGGCTGATAAGAAATTCGCATCAAATGGAAAGATCACAACCTCAACTTTTCCTTCTTACGTTTTGGAGAGTCTAAGAAAGTATAGCTGTATGACAGTGGTGCGAGCAAGAGCCACTTTCAATCAATGCCCAGGGCGCTGTCATAACCTTTACTATGGAAAGAATGCTGGAAGGCCTAAATCCATCAGTATTCCATGAGGTGGATATCCCATTTGCTATGGGAGTCAGTATATACCTACAAGTATTGTTCGAAAACAAGAAATGCTCATATACAATATCCACATCGACTAGACATAAGGCTGGATTGGCCCTGGGGATTTATAAAAGGTTGTGAAGATGGGGGTGTTAAATTCAAAAAATTACCCTTCAGCTATACATGAGGTTGATACGGTTCAGTAGTAAAATGTATCAGGATTCGACAGTCAGGTACGATTATATAGGTTGCTAAGTGACCTGAATGTTACCAATATCATGAGAATAACCCCGAAGGTCCTACTGGACACATCACAACACATTCGCATTTAAAACTTAGGTCTGCTGCCAATATAGGTTCTGTTAGGAAGCAGAAGCACTGCTTATATTATATCTTTGCAAAGGTTGAAAGAAGATCAAAACGCATGCAGTACGGGAAGGAAAAAACCAAAGTTCAAAGGTCCCTTGAAGGAAACACTGTTAAAGCTGTGTAGTCTCATTAAGAAGATCCAGCTAGACAGTGCGCTCTAAAGCACACGGACTTTCATAATAGGACTGCAAGGTTCGTAGTGGACCAGGTCAAAGAACCTCCTCCAAGTTTCAACTAACAGGAGCTCCCGGACAGTTGGGTGTCCACACAAAATGGCAGGCAGATAAACTAGTAAGGAAGAAGCAGAAAAATCACCAATCTTGGCAAAACTTATTTTGAGTGTCCATGAGAAAATTGAAACTCATTACAATTGGCATCTAGTGCGGATAACGAAGAATAGTGAACTGTATACTTTGAAACTGTCACTTAATTGATACTATTTGGCAGGGGCATCTTAAGAATTAGCCCCCTTCGTAAGTGATTAAAAATCCGGAAATGTGTATTATACTGTAATCATTACATCAGCTACCTAAACAAATAACTTGTATACAATGAAACAATATCTACAAAGGATACTCCGATTCGTAGATGGTAATTGTTTGAAATTATCATGCCCGATATATTTCGAAAGGCGAACTGGAACCGTCTGCAATTGACCACATTGAGGGTGTACGGCCACTGAATGCACACTATTCACGCTGAAATTACCACTGAAACCGAGAATGTGGTGTCCGTTTCAGGCATATTTCTCAATTAATTACCGACAACTATGCTGTGAATTAAGTTTCCAACCTACCGAAAGGTAGTTTTCAATCAAACACGGTCATGAAAGAATTCCGTATATTCAGGATCGATTTATATAGTAACTCAACATCCAGATTATTTCAGTCAAACTATATCTAGAAATAGAGATACTTTATTGAACACTGATTACTTGATAGAACTCTCTGAATAATGTGTCACAACAATGCGTATTTGTTCGGTATGTAGATAATGCTGATATACAGTGTGGCTTTTTATAGCCCCCCCCCCCCCCCTGTTAACTTTTGAACGGTTTGACGTAGAGCGATAAAAAAAAACCGTTTCGAGGGTTTCACCGATACTACCTTTTGAAATATAACGCATTGTGATTGCTCGATAGATGGCGCGGGGGGGCACAAAAACCTAATTTTTTTAAATGGCATGGGGGGTCGAGTGACACATCGTTGAAAAGAGAATTGGATTATCTTTTCAACCATCTAATTTTTTTTGAAATTTCGTTAATATTTTTTTTCACAATAAGCATTTGAAGTGTCAATGTAACAAAAAGAAAACAAACTATTATGACATGTAGTATTTAAATAATTAGAAGCAAAATTGTTGTCATTTAACGAAGCAGGTGTTCGAAATGTCCACCTAATACTTCTTGACAATAAAAAATTCGATTCACAAATTCCTGCCGAACATTATTCAACATGTCTGCAGTTATACCAGCACAAACCCGTGTTATTCGCTCCTCAAGTTCTTCCAAAGAGTTGGATTGTTGCTCATACACTTTGGATTTGACGTATCCCCACAGAAAGAAGTCACAAGGTGTAAGGTCTGGTGATCGTGCAGGCCATTCGATTGGTCCACGACGTCCAATCCATCTCATAGGGTACGTTACATCCAAATACTCTCGAACTTGACGTTGGAAATGAGGAGGGGCCCCATCTTGCTGGAAGGTGATGTGTTCCTGAAATTCGTTCTCATTTTCTTCTAATATTCCAAGTATGAGTGGTTCAACCGTATCTCTTTGTAAATCCAGGTACAAATTACCGTTTAAGTTTTCTTCCAGAAATAAGGGACCTACAATATGGTCTCCCAGAATTCCAGCCCACACATTTACTTTCTGTGGGAACTGTGTGTGACCTTCTCGAAAGATATGGGGATTTATATCACTCCAGTATCGCACATTTTGTGTATTCACATTTCCGTTCAAAAAAAAGGTACTTTCATCTGAAAAACAAATATTCCTAATGTAATTGGGGTTCCTAGCTATCTTTTCCTCCATAATTTCACAAAATTCCATTCTTCGGTCTGGGTCGTCTTATGTGAGTTGGTGTAACATTACTAATTTGTATGGATGGAACTTGTGTTTCTTCAAATATTTTTTTACTGTAGCTGTTGAGACCCCAATCGTACTTGCTACACGAGAGGTACTTTGTTGCGGATTTACCACCATTTCGGCAATTATCGAAACCTTTGTCTCATCCGGAATTGATTTTCGACCAGCTCCACCTTTCCTACGAACACTGCCAGTTCTGTTGAATTTTCAACTAGTTCCCTCAAATATTTCCGAGTTATCACCAAAATTATAAATTGCTTCAATTTTTTCTTCGAAAGGACGTATACGAACCATGATGATATCAAATATTCAAAGTAAATAATAATTATAAGTAGATAAAACTCCTCAGTGAATATGAATACAATAATTCATCAATCCATTGTACTTTTATAGGTAACTAATTAATTATTGTCATTTAAACAAATCCAATAGTCCTTTCGTAGTACCTGTTATTACTTTTGTCATTAAAAATAAATGAAATGGGTATAATTTCGATATCCTAATACCTGATTAAGCTTTGAAAGGAATTCAAAATGAATAATTGTCAATGTTGTGAATTGTCTTTATTGACCGTATTTCGTGGTATTGATTGCAATTGTGAATCACTAGAACAAATAAGGTATTTTTCTTCAAACATTATTATTTTAATACCACCCAAAATATTTTCCGTCCCATTATTTCACATCAAACCCTTCAAAAGTTATTGAGGTAAGGTAAGGAAACGAATTCAGATCCGCTCTTACACTTGACACTTCAAATGCTTATTGTGAAAAAACGTGTCAACGAAATTAAAAAAAAAATTAGATGGTTGAAAAGAAAATCAAATTTTCTTTTCAACGATGTGTCACTCGAACCCCCATGCCATTTAAAAAAAATAGGTTTTTGTGCCCCCCGCGCCATCTATCGAGCAATCACAATGCGTTATATTTCAAAAAGTAGTATCGGTGAAACCCTCGAAACAGTTTTTTTTTATCTCTCTACGGCAAACCGTTCAAAAGTTAACAGGGGAGGGGGACTATAAAAAGCCGCACTGTATGTGAGAAAAAGTCTTTTATGGTGCGACTTTTTATAGAATCCCCCCATATGTTAACTTGTAGGGTTCGACGTACAAACATGGAAAACAACTGTTTGGGGGATTTCACTGGTAGTAGGGGGAATGGGGGTAAATTGATGCAAGGGGCACATTGATACATCACTACTCGCTCGATCTGTACAGCAGTGATAGAAACGTGACTATCCTTCAATAGATGGCTCTGGTGATTCAATATTACCAGCGAAACTATGGTCGTTTACAATGCAAATTCCGCTGTTGACCAATACAAGTGCATTTCAGAGCCGTTTGAGTAAATTTAGAGAGTCTCAAATAATCAGTCAGTTTACGTAAATTACGTATTTGTTTTGTTAGGTTTCTTCGTATTTATGTAAGTACATATAAGAGGTTACTTGTTGATCTTATATAGTTTTTTCGTCAGGTAGATGTTTACAAAAACCGACACGTTGGGGTAGATTGATACAAGCTGCATGGGGCGGTTTGGTGTGTTTCAAAGTGCCCCTTTTACAAAATGAAGGATATCATCTAAATTTTCGTGTACTACACACAACACCTCCATGCACTTCGGCTGTCATATTAACACATTAAATGACCATATCCAAAGGCCCAACACAAAAAAAATCCAAAATAATATCCAAAAAAAAAATAGGAAATCAAGAAATTTTACAGACACACAAGAATAAAATAAATTGCAGATGCTTCAGTATCAGAAAAGAGAAGAAAAGAAATGAAAGAAAACGCAACACAATTGAAAAATGCTAAAAACTACTGGGTTGGACTTCTCGAAAGGAAGATAGCGAGAAAAGATTGCGTCGATGCGGACTTGTCTCAGATTCCACTAGTTCTTAATGGTTTTTTCGAATTTGATTTAACCCACTTGAGGAAGAAATCGACTCTTATGTTTTCATTATCTATATTACCAAAACCTCATATTACTAAAGGAATCAACCGAACTGCTTCGTTCTTCAGGTTTTCTTTCTACTTTGATTCTTATAATGTACAATGAGCAGCACTGATTACTCGTTTTTTAACTACTAGCAGCAATTCGTTAGCTTGTTAAATCGATTAGCGATAATGTGTTTTTCTTTAATTATTATAAGAGAATTAATTCACTGAAAGAAGTCGTTAAGATTCTTATTTTTGCATAAAGTATATGAAATATCAATGTGCCCCATACCCTGGTTCAATGTGCCCCGTATGCGGGGTGGTCTGATTCAAATCCCATTTTTTACATATTCAATCATTTTTCTTTTTCATTTAACGTTATGGAAACATCTGTAATACACCATGAAACTAGATAAAATTGTGTCTGCATTGGTTCATCAAACTTTATCTCAAACTAGCTCTATCACCCAGTTTTCAATTCTTTAAAAAAATTTAATCAATCCCTACTTTTTGAAATCAAATACATGGTGTTAGCTTGACAGAGGGCGCGAGGAGGGGCCACATCAATTTCAACTGGCTTAGGAAGTCAAGTGATACATAATTGAAATGAGGATTCATCCTCTTTACAAACAATCATCTGGATATTTTTCAATTTTTGGAACACCTTTCCTCACAATTTCGATGTTTATGCCTTTCGAAATTCTCCAGTGGATGCATCTACTCAGCACTAAATTTTTCCCACCCACACTGCCTTCTTCAATGATCTGGATTTTGTCTGATGAAGAACACCCAAGTATCATTACTATGTGAACGTATTTATCTGCTGTCTGCTACCTCAACTAAGAAAAAAATTGTTTTATACCGGTTATTTACAAGATGCAGTGTGGACACCCCCGTATCCTTCGTAATTTTTGATTTTGAAGTAGATTACTGAAATTTGTAGAATCTACAGTACACCAAAAATATACAGAATGACCTCAGAGGGGCTTTTCAATTTATATACACTGCACGTCAGCAGAGATGGAACAACCGTAATTTTCCCAAAAATCATAGGAGGTGGCAAAATTGCCGTTGAATTCGTAATCAGAACAAACATTTTGACGATTATCTCCATCTAACATTTAAAATCCCATATAAAGCGAGACATTTTTTCGATCAATTACAGCTAAAATGCTATTAAGCTAGAGATTTTTTCGAGAACGCGAATATTTTGAAATTTGAATAAATATAAAAAAAAATACTAGGATGATGACGGTTTTTTATGGTTTTGAAATTTAAATAATTTTTATGTTAATTCAAAAGCAATATAAGGTATAATAACAATTATACATGAATAAGTGAATGCTTTAGGGGAAAAATAATACAAAAAAAAATTTCAGCAGTAGGATTTGAACTTACTCTGATAACCCAACTTTCAATTTCCTACCACACGCCTTTCCATCTGAGCCACAAGAAATGATAACAAAATTTGAGAACGAGATATTGAGGAAACTCTATCTGATCAAGAACCGAGATAGTGTACAACGTTCATCAGGTGAATAATAGCGATATTTTTTTTACCAATTTTAACTGAGTTCAAAGTAAGATTCTCAGCACATCTCAATTGCTCAATATATGACAGTTATCAGTCTTGATTAAATGTAACATGTCATTACCTAAGCTATTGAGCTGTGCTGAGAATCGTACTTAATCTCAGTTAAAATTGATAAAAAAGAACACTACTATTATTGGACATACCTTTGTTGCAAAATAGATTTCATCAGGAGTCAAAACTAAGAAAGAAAACTATGATTCTTACAAGGAAACCAGCAGACATCATTAGTATCAAAGAAATCTGAAATTAAATGTAAACATAATTTTACCTATAAACGTCAAAAAATTTCCAGTGTAATTTCATGCTCCTTACCCCAAGGAGGAGACAAATTTTTTAGTTGCTATGATAAAGTTTTGGAAATGATTTTTTAAATTCAATTCAAAAAAGTGACCAAAAGTAAACTAGATACTGAATCATCAATATACAGTGTGTCCATAAAGTAACACCCCCTGTTAACTTCTTAAAGGAATATTTTTTTGAAATATTATTGACATTTGACATTTCAAATGGCATGGTGAGTCGAGTAATACCTCATTCGAAACGTCTTTTAATTCTATTTATGACGGCGAAATTTCAAACGAAAATATTCATCCAAAACAAAATGGCCTTACATAATATTAGAACTCTTATTGAGTAACCCTACCCCTGTTAACTTTGGAACAGATTGGACTTTTTCTTTGAAATTTTATAATGTTGAAAGTATATAAACTACTTTTTAACAAGAAAAAATTTCAGTTTTGGAAAATAGCGTCAGGCCACCATTTTTTTAAAATCGCATTTGGAGTCGAATGGTACCTCATTTGAATCGTCTTTCAATTTTCTATTCGATGAAAAAATTTCAGACAAAAATTTTCATCAAAAACAAAATGGCGGTACATAACGTTGGAGGTCTGCTATGAGGAACCATAACGAATTCCAGTACAAGTACCCAATGGGCACAAGGACGTTGAAATAACGTTGTGAAATGGCTGAAAACCGAGCATTTTTTTCAACCAAAAAATGTCGCGTGTAACAACGTTATATTAAACTAATCGTTTACTAATGATCACTTTATTGCCGTTTTCAATCAGCTTTTTTGAACGTCGAAGATACTCAATAAAACAACATTGTTTTTACCAAATAAATTGTTAATGAACGTATCATAAACATTGATAAATGAATCGCATAAAGCGAGTTTGATTAACAATTCTTTTCGAATTAGCATAACGATTGTTGAACGTATATTTAACGAGTTGTTGAGGAAGTAACGTTGAAAACACATCTTTATAACGTATTCTTTCAACGTTGAAGAGAATTATTGACGTTGAAATTTTCAACCAGAAATGTTTATTTAACCAATGCCACGTTTATAACACGTTTGAAAAACGTACGTGTGCCCATTGGGTACCAAATCTATTAAGGTACCCTTCTACATATGTTCTCCGTACCTGAAATTATTGAATTATTATCAGCAGACAGATAACAAAGCAAAATGAATAATAATGAAGGATCCTCATAGCAGAGCTCTAACGTTGTGTACCGCCATTTTGTTTTGCATAGATCATTGTCTATTATACTGATGTCAGGGACTACTAGGGAGGCATGTCATGAAGTTGCACTCTTGAATCCGGATAATAGGAATAATAGGCATCACTCGTACTCGCTGTCGTCAATGTGGCGACCATCCTGACTATGATATGAGGCTATAAGTTGTCACTAACAGGACTGATTTCGCAAAATTTCGGATGGGGCAGGATCACACTCTGTATGTTGGGTTGTTTCCATGAGAAGTTAGACCATGTATCTTACCTTGCATGCTAGAGCGAGAAATTACAACCTCGTCTAAATGATTTCGTCCACGCAGATGATCTCATTTTCTATCATACTCTAATCGCCTCATTCAAGAACTCACTACCTGGATATATCTAATCAAATTGTATTTCTACCAAGAAAGTTTTGAGGTAGTTTTGATTACTTTCATTCTCTATGTTTTTTGGTGTGTTGAATCCGAATCTGAGGTTTGCTAACAAATTTTCGTTACGGAACATTGAAAAAAATGCAAAAAAACCTAAAGAATCTCTTCTGCGGTTTATTGCCAATATAAGTTGAAAACTACAAATTTTTCGTTGATAACCTTTCGTTTAGGAATGAAAGAGCATAATATTTTCTAAAAATTTTTTAAAATAAGTTTTTTCTACGACGAACCATTCGGGCTCAAAGACTACTTGTAAATTGGCATATTTCAGCTGACTGGGAAAAATCCCACTTTTTCACTACAAAACTCTAATTTATTATTGAAGGTAATTAGTGGATTTCCCCAGTTCTCTGCGCATACCTTACTTAGATCATACATTAAAGGTACAGGTCACTTTTTCGAAAATTATATACAAGTTATTTAATGAGGTCAGAAATCGTACAAAACTTGAAATTCAAACAAATAACTTGAAAAAATATTTCAAATGATTATATTATTATATATTATTCATTATGCCATCTAGTTACCCCACCGCCTACTTCAGTCAAATATATAAACTGGAAAAGATACTCAGCGTCACTCAGTGAGTCTCTCGAGAGGCCCGTGACTGAATATGAGACAGGGAGAGACTTGAGAGGGAAGTAGACGAAGTGGACAAGGCAATAGTCGAACCAACGGGGAAAGCTGCCCTGAGAAAAAAAAAAGGCTCAAAATAACAAAACGCTCTGGTGGAATGAGCATCTCGAAACTCTCGGAGGTAGGGTGCGGAAGCTTTTCACAGAGTAAAATTTAACCAATATTGGACCACATACAGAGCTAAACTCACGTAGTACGACGAAGAAATTAGTAAGGCCAGAAGACAATCACGTGCTCAAGATTCCATAAGGTTTTAACAGAAGAAGGTACTGTAATCCAAGTAGGTTTCTGGAAAACTAATGACAATGCCTGTACTCCGAGGAAAGTATAGGGATGCTCACAGAGGCACATTTTCCATCCAAAAAGGTGAACATCTTTGGAATGGAGGCTTGCTAGGGAAATATCGAGACCAAATAGTATCAGTAAAGAGATAGCCATGATAACATTTATAGACATTAAGGGTGCTTTCAACAATGCATCTACTGAGTCTATTACAAACGATCTAGTGAAAAAGGGGTTTTTCTCCTACTGTGCCATTGGATGAACGCTAACTTTAAAAACAGGGTCATTATATTAGCAATCGGCGGAATAACACTAACACCTAGAGCAAACAGGGGATGTCCACAGGGAGGGGTGCCATCGCCCCTACTTTGGGTTATCTTCCAGAGGCTTTCATTGCCTAGGATATGCCGACGACATCGCGATTATTGCATAAGGCAAATTCGCAAGGACAGTATTGGAGCTTATACAGTTAGCCCTAGATATCATCGACAGGTGGTGTACAGCTGACAGTGAACCCTCAATGATGACCCATGACAACGTATAATTCGGTGGTATGGTGGCTAAAGACGAAGCAGGTAGGAATGGTTCGACGTCTCTGAGGACTGCACGAAAGAGACTACAACAACCTATACGAATAGTTGAAAAACGACGCGTTTACAAGAATGCCATCACATGGCATACTTCCCAGATATAGCTCTGACAAAACTTTCAAGACAAGTATAACAAAGAGGAATGCGTGGAAAGAGGTACCTCCCAAAAAATGATGAAGGTTCAGGAGCCGTCATTCATGGAACCAAGCGGAAGATGAAAATCTGAATTGAGTCTGGTCAATCAAGCGACGATATTCCAAACAGAAATCATCGAAATACACCATTGTGCACAAGAGCTAATAAGGCATGAGTGTTCAGAAAAAAAAACATTGCTATACTCAGATAGCCAAGCTGCAATATAAGTAGTCAACTCATTGCATGTTACCTCAATACTTGTTTGGGGCTGCACAGAAACCCTAAAATTGCTCGGCACTCAGAACAGACTGACCCTAGCCTGGGTACCAGCAATGAAGAGACCGATACACTAGCCCGAGAAGGAGCAAGTGATGCCCTGAATGGCCCAGAACTCTCAAACACTCATTTCTTATCGCACTGTCACTAGCAGTCATCGCCATAACCTCAAATGAGTTCTTTGATTGAAACTGCTTCAATGACGAACAAGAGTACTTTTAGTTTTATCCCGATATAATTCCCTGAGAAATTCACTAAAATTGTCATTAAATAGTCAATAAGAGTTTTTGAGGCTAAAAGTGGTTACTATTGGGAATGCTTCGGCGAAATTCCGGTTGAGGCGAGATCCTACTCTGATGGATCTCTTCTGATACCACATATAAAATATAAGTTTTTGTAAACCACCCCTCTTTTGCTTTGATATATAGTTTATTCACTGAAACACGCCAATAACCCAAATTTCTAATGGATCATAATAAAATATTTTATTGCAGGTAGTAACATTTATACGTTTGTGTAGCTAGATAAACTCTTGACGAGAACTCTACCGGATTCATTCTCAATTATATCCCAGGGACATCACTCCCAGATTAATTGGCATTTAAACTTGAATTAACTATTTCTATTGTGCCCAAGTCAGTATGTTCAGATAGAGATACCAACGTTTTTCTGCCTCATTTGGAAAAGAGTCTGGTGTACTGTAATAGGAAACGAAAGTGTATTTGAAAAGAAAAAAATTAGGCCGGGTTTCATCAAGATTTAATCTCGCTTTAAGAAATAATCGACAATTTAAATGGGGCGTATTGCTCAACTGGTCATCATTGATCAGTTGAATTGGGCGTTAAACGTAGATCACGTGAACTGAAATTACTACCAACCGACCAAAAATGGCCAGTTTTGGAATAAATTCCAATTAAATCTGTTGGTTATCTCCTCAATCAGGATTAAATTCTTGGTAAAACCTGGAATAATAAAAACTCATCAAATGTAAAGAAAAAAGTTATTTTCTGATGGATTTTTGACCCAATTATTCCTATTGTATAGGATTATTGCAATGAGCAGTCCTGGCAGTCATTATAAGATCATTTCAAACAATTAGAGAATCATATATACAGGGTGTAATCTAACCTTTTGCACTCCCGTGAAGGACAGGTGTATAATGCCATTTTATAACGAATAGCAGGTGTGAAAAAATAAAAATTATAAGTTTTGTTGGAAAATTTCGGAAAATCTTGGAAAACGCCGTTCGAAATTACAAAATGTCTTCTATCCGGCAGTTCCAGTATTATTGAGGCTCCGCTCCGGTCAGCTGACGTTCGGCGGATAGCGGTTCCCAAAATTTCGACAAATTTTCCAACACAATATAAGCTTTCCACAAATTTTTCACACCTGCCATTCATTACAAAATGACATTATACACCTGTCCTTAACTGAAGTGCAAGAAGTAAGATTAAGATTTAAGGTGGAAGCACCCTTATTAAACTTACATTTTTCAACCGATTGGAATGATTTTTCTTTCGTTAGGTAGACATCCAAGAAATTTACTAGGACACCAAATTTCATGAATAAATCTCCATTTCCAGGGCCAACTAATTTTATTTTTCTAGGTCGAAAATCTAGAAAAATAACTAGCGATTTTTTCAGAAAAAATCTGACTTCACCACTGGATTCGCAATATTTTCAAATGGTTCATATGTAAATTACGTTGAAATGCGTCAATGAATACAAAAATTATAAGGGAATGAAATTTGAAAAATATGCCGTTTAATTAACCCACCCATTCAATTTCAGAACTTTAATCGAAACTTTGACTACACCACTGGATTGAGGGTGTCTCGATATATCACTGACTATAATTTCATTGAAATCTGTCTATACATAAAAATTATGAGATAAAATGGCATTTTCCTGAAAATCCATTAATATATATTTAACAAATTTTATTATCATATGATTTTTTTTATTTCTGAACAGATTGCGATGAAATTTTGACTAGTGATATATCGATACCTCCTCAATGCAGTGGTGTTTTCCGAAAATATTCATAAAACTGAGAGAGATCGCAAAACTTTCTGCGATGTTCCAGAGAACTGAGCAAGCTTGTGAGCGAAGTATCACCGACGAGACGAATGTTTTTTTTGGACATAATCTTGAGGTTTCAATATGCGTTTAGGTGCTGCAATCCATTTTTGGGAACAGTATTTCAGAACAGGCTGAATTTGTGCCTTATATATCATAATCAAATAACTCGAAGTGAAATACTCCTTGGCGCAAAACAGAAAACCAAGCTTTTGAGAGGCACTCTAGGCAATGGACCTCATATGGTCTCTCATGAACTACCGCTGAGAACTACCTGTGTCTAGTTTCTACGGTATTCAAACTGGGCACACAAAACACTCATTTTCTGTATTCAACCACTTTTAATATTTAAAACAGCAAGTAAAGTTCAGGCAGTGAGATTCAGCCAAATCGAGGGGTCAGTCTGTCTCTTCTTTTCCAATTCCATATCGACCAACCCCCCTTGAGGAACAGAAGGACTTACAGTACTTTCGTACTGAATAAAAAGAGAACTAAACACAAGAACTGGTCGAAATTCTGATAATAGTTTCGTTTTCGTTTTTAAATAAAAAATTATTGTTCCGTTTCTCTAATCGGTTGTTAGAGCGGTTCATGAAATATGTATGTTTTAGACACATTTCTGTACTGCTTTCCTATACCATACATGTGAAAGTGATCGATTTTCTTATCACATATCTCAGAAACGAAACCCAAGAAAGATCTCAAATTTCAGGAAACCGAGGAACAATATTTCATTCACATCATACATCGATTTCGGCCTATTCGTAAAAAAACCAACTGATGGAAGTACTGCCTTAAATTATATGTGCTGTTGCTTTTGTAACTCTTTAGTTAGATTGAAACTTGTAACTTTGATACTGATTGCTGTTTATATATATTTCTTTAATTTTTTTAAGGAGATAGGTGGCCTACGGTGTATTCCTGTGTGATATCAACTAATAATACTTTTTTGTTGTTCAATAACTTCATCTACAAATTCGTCATTTTCAAAATCCTATTGGGAACGGCTCTCATTTCAAACAATTGAATCACCAAGCAGTGTCATATTCAGCTTGCCAAATATGAGCTTCTAATTCAAGGAATCCAGATTGATACTGATTTAAGCGCATCAAGTTTAAATTAGTTTTCCAGTGAAACACCCGAAATCTCGAATTCAGCTAATTATTAATTACATTGCAAATAGTTGAAACTTTACAAATGAGAAATATTCCACCATAATATTTTGAACTGAGAATTCATTGGACCATTTTTCTAAATAGATAGGAGAGTCATCGAAAAAACGTCAGTATGGAAATGGGAGAGTTTATAATTCTGAATTTTATAGTGTATCCAATTGTTCTATTGGCTTTTGGTGGCCGGTGTCAATGGTTATAGTTACATATAAGCGATCTTCAGTCGTTCCAAATATTGAGTAATGATATTGAACGTAAACAAGAAAAACCTGGGTAACGATTTTTTGTTTCTGTGGCTTTATTTTGGAACTACTTTTCCAAAAAAAAAAGTTCAACTAACAGAAGATAAAAACCTGGCCTAACTCGAAGATTATTCATATTTATGGGAATAAGTAATATTGGAATATCGGGAAAATAAATGATTGATCGATTATTATGCATGTCTTACAATCTGAAAATCGACTTTGACATATGTCACGTGATCACTGATATGGTGGCAAAATGAAGAAAAGAATACTTCGGAGAGACAAAAAGTGGGGTCATTTAAATACAGAGTTTTAAACAATAATTGAGGAATACTGAAAATATATTTTTTTTAATTTTTCCATGTCTCTTCAAGAATAAATATTTAGCGATATGATATAAGATGTTAGATGTTAGATGTTACAAGGGAGCTGGCCCCTTGGCCTAATCCACTGCGACCTTTTCAGATCTATTGTGGAGGCTCCGATTGCTTATAGCACATCATCTAGCTTCTTCCATTTCATCAGACTGAGCAGATTTGATAATGGCCTCTCGAGATAGCTTTCCGCTCTTGGTTTTTCATCTCCAAGTTGTAGAAACCGCACCCTTGCTAGTCCTTCGCACTGGCACATTACATGTATTGCGGTTTCCTCTTCTTCCTGGCAGAACCTGCAAATCGCTTCTTCCGCCAGACCTTTAATATTCATATGTCTGTTAAGCCTACAATGGCCTGTCAGCAGACCTACTACTTGTCTGACGATCCTCCTTTTATAGCTGAGGAGTTCCGTCGTGAATTTTGGCGAGCGTCTTTTGATGAACTCCTTGGCCTGTCTCAATCCTGGTCGGGTTTCCCAAAACTCTTGAGATTTGTTTTGTACCCACTGTTTGGTGTGGGCTTTCGTGGTGGATTTTGCTACGCCGCATAAGGGTTCCAGCCCAATGAGCGCTGCCGAAGAGCCTTCTCTGGCTAGTGCGTCGGCCCGCTCATTGCCCAAGTGTCCCTCGTGGCCTGGCACCCAAGCTAGGGTCACATCGTTACGACTACCCAGCTCGGTCAGATCACACAAACAGTCCCAGACAAACAGTCCCATCAGTCTTGATTTGACTTGGTGGGAACCGATTGCCTTGAGCGCAACTTGACTGTCGGAGTAGATAGCCACTGTTTTGTTCCTTATCCCTCGTCTCAGTATTTCTCCGACACAGTGTTGTATAGCCGTTACCTCTGCCTGAAACACTGTGGCGTATTTTCCAATGCTAAGCTGGATGTTAATCCTTGGCTTTGCCCGGTAAACTCCAGCGCCGACTCCGTTATCTGTCTTTGACCCGTCTGTATACCAGACTGATCTTGCATTCACGGGTTGCCCATTCTCCCAGTCCTTTCTGTCTGGTATCAGTATTTTGAAGTTCTTTTTGGAGCTGTATTTGGGAACCTTCGCGTCTGTTGGCATTCCCATTACTGGGTCTGCCCTCATGTAGCTTCCTGTAGTCAGCTCCGTGCTTCTGGCTTATTGGAGCTTGACCCTGCATTAGTCTGTGTATCACGGACCTTGCTTCTCCTTGGACGTATATGTGTAGTGATGGCAGGTCCAGTATGACCTCCATAGAAGCCGTAGGGGTTGTTCTCATGGCCCCTGTCACCCTCAGGCATGCCTGCCTCTGATATAAACAACAAGAATGAAGTGAAAACATTGTAAAACAGAGCAAGCTTTTCCACCTCACAACAGCTTTAGATGACTATGGATTTCTGGTTCTTAGTGGTAGAACAGACCTTGCAACCTGCATGAGACCAAGAGCGAAACGTCCGATTATATTACCTAAGAAGAATCCTCTTACCAAACTTATTCTACAATACCACCACGAAAAATTCGCGCATCAAGGACGATACTTTTTTGAACGGTGCCGGCAAAAATACTGGGTGATTGATGTGCGCTCTGCTGTAAAGTCAGTATTTGCTGATTGCCAGTACTGTAAGGTGAAGAAAGCCAAACCACTTGTGCCATTGATGGAACAAATTCCGAAGGAGAGATTACACCCAATGTCAGACCATTAACTTATGTAGGGAGGGACTACTTCGGACCACTAACAGTTACGGTTGGAAGAAGAAGTCAAAAGCGTTGGGGAGTTATCTTCACATATCTTTCGGTACGAGCTATACACTTGGAGGTAGACAACGGGGCCAATTTACGAGGAGCATCTCAAGAACTTAGAAAGCTATTGAAGAGCTGAATCGGGATGCAATCATTGAAGAAATGATTTTGAAAAATATCGAATGGAAATATAATTCACCAGCTTCAAGTCATATGGAAGGGGTGTGGGAACGTTTGATTCGCTCTGTGATGAACTCCTTCTACAACGTTCTGGAGAGTAGGTCAATGAAGGATGAACTTTTACTAACTCTTTTTGTCGAAGTCGAATCGATTATTAACGCACGACCTATAGTAAAAGTATCAACAGATCCAGACGATTTAGAGGCTCTGACGCCCAACCACTTCATCATACGAACTTCAAACATCGACAGTACCTTCAGGAAAATTGGAGACCATAATCTAAAAAGTCATTGGAGGAAGACGCAACAAATTACCAATGAGTACTGGAGAAGGTGGATTAAAGAGTATTTGCCCAGCCCAACCAGAAGAAGCAAATGGTGTTATGACGGGAAACAAGTAGAAGTAAACGATGTCGTTTTTATAATTGAGGAAAATACTCCATGAAACAGGTGGAAACTTGAAAAAATTGACAAAGTATTTCCAGGGCCAGATGAACGGATTCGAGTTGTGGACGTCAAAACAAAAAATGGTGTTCTGAGACGTCCAGTAACAAAATTGGCTCAAATAGAAAGGAGCAAAAGTGGAGACGCTTCTTCACGGGAGGAAGAAATGTAGAGTCGTGTTTATGGAAATATTCATTGTAGTTGATGTTGTTGAGTTTTTTCAATAAGTAAACAGACGTTGTTGTACGACAGACATTTAAGAAAAGTCGATAATATTTTAGTCTATTTTATTAAGAATCAAAGATATATTGACGACGCAACACCCACTTCCAGACGTCCGAATGATTTGAAATTTGGCCTGTGTTCATAACTCCGGTGACAATGCAATATGACATTTTGTTATAGAAAATGAAACAAAATAGCGGTTCCAAATGGCGGATGAGATTTGTGATAATGGTCCGATTCGATTCAAAATTGATATGTAAGGAGATTTGGGGTCAGAAATTATGAATTTTTGTCAAAATTCATAAATTCTTGATGGCGGCTCCAATATGGCAAACGAGATTTGTGTTTATGGTCAGATTCGATTAAGAATTGGTATGAGGGGTTTTGGGGTAGGAGATTTCGATTTTTCAGTGAAAAAAAAAATAGTTTAAAAAACTAAAGAACACGCTTTACTTCCAACGTGGACAAAGAGTAAAAAATAATTGACAATGTAATTACTTAAGTGTAAAGAAAGCGTAGGCTTGACATAAGTTCTCTTGAGCTCTTGAACGCTCAGAATTGTCAAATGAAAAGTGAGAATATAGGTCGAAAGTACCTACGCTTTTTTAAGTTTGTGTAATTTCAGTCCATGTTGAAAGTGAAGCGTGTTCTTGAGTTCTTTTAACTATTATTTTTTTATATTTCTGTTTTTCAAATATTAATATATACGAATATATGGTTTTTATTCTCCATAATTTTGACTTTTAATGTCAGAATTTTTACTTTAATCTTGAAATTTCAAAATAAATTTTCGGTCGATAATCCGAGATAAAAGTGAACACTTCGACTTTTATGTCGAAAGGAGGGTATGCTTTTGATAGGGAAATTTGGGCTCTTCATGAAAAAAAAAACATTTAAATTCTCTCAAATGCTTAGAAATGAATAATGTAGTAGTAAATTTCGATTTTTTTTTTCAATCTAGAATAAGTTATCTTCTATGTTATGTTCTTATCAAATATTTTCAAAGAATGCAATATTGCTCTTGAATTATTTCAATTACTACATTGAAACCCAGAATGAACACATACGCTTTGTTGCCAAAAAATTGTGCAAAATCTTACGACGAGGTGCAGTTGGCCCAGATAAGCATACCCCCCTTTCGAAATAATGCAAATGGATTGTACAGTGTCCGCCATAATGTTGACCACTTATGGGAAAAAAACTTGATATTGGAATATCTGAAAAATTCTAATGACAGTTCGTTTCTGCATGTCTGACGACTGAAGAACTAGTTGCGACTTATATCACGTGACCTCAGATTTGGCGGGAGTTTAAAAAAGTTGTCTATTGCGCAGAAAAATTGGTCAACTTGACGAGATATCGAAAAATGGATTATATAATCCAATCCTCCGCAAAAAACCCTATAGAATAGATATTTCATCGGCAAATAACCAACAGAGAACAACTACGACTGCTCCCTCGACCGTTGATTTATATATTTTCAGCGTCAAAGAACTAACCAGACGTCCAAATATTAATTTGATACTGCACACTATTCGGTCTCGAAGAAACTTCCGTCAACAAACTTAAAAATATTACGGTAAACCTTCTTTTTTGAGATTAAAATAATATTAAAATTCATCGAGTAACCTGTGACCAACACACAAATGAACAAAACCATCAATCCAAAAACTAATATCTCCTTATAAAAATGATATTATGAACATGTTTTTCAATCAGTAGCGTACACGATAGTTTCCTAATTTAGATTTGGAGAGGTAAGATAACATGTTTTTTTGCAATACACGTCAATCACCGTGTTCTATCAGTTATGTAGGTCACAGGTTAACCGATGTATTTGAATCTGAAATGCTGTTTCGATTTGAGAAAGATCTTGAGTAATCTTTTCTAGTTTTTTTAACGAAATTTTGTTGGAAACCTATAACATAATCGTAATGAAATTCACAACATTTCCATTTGAAAAACTTAGTAATACAAATTCTAAAATTGAATTGTATGAACATACCAGAAATATTTCGAATGAAATAGTAATTTTCCTAAAAAGTGCATGAGTTAGGAACAATACTTTTTCTACAAGCGTAATATTTATTGTAAATGTACAATTTGATGCATTATGTAAATTTATAGCGGAAGCCAGCATATTTTTTGAAGATGGCTGATTTCCTGAAGGAAAGGTAACTCGGGCAATACATTATCGAAAGAAGTCGAATGTGCAGGCACAGGCATCAAATCGTTGCCGATCGATATAGACGTGGATGGTTCTAAAATGCACCCGGAAGACGATGTAGTGTTCAAATTGAGAATTTTGTTGGACATTTCTTTTTTTCGATTGGTGGAGTTTTCTAAATACCCCTCTGCAACTGAAGTCGATTTCCATCCTCCTAGGCGTTGGATATTAGTTATACCCACACCACAGTCAGCAAGTAAAGTGGCTGAGGAACGCCTGAAGCTGTGACCAGTGTAAAGCTCTGGATTTTGAAGGCGCAGATATACTGCTATTTCGGAGGGTATCTTTCCTATGGTATTGATTCCTACACATTGCACAGTACATTTTCCACTTTTGTAATACAAGAATAAACGTCGGTGAGGAGTCTCTTTTGGACGTAAATGTACATAATTTCTGTATACGTTCAAAAAATAACCATTATTTGCTTCTTCAGATATCACGAAGGATCTAGAGGAATGATTTTTGGAATCCTTGATATTAACAATTATCAGGTTTTCTTTGTCGTCTATGTCGTCAATGGTGAGTTTTGTCAGCTCTTCTCGTCTGCAAGCACCAGCTAATCCAAAAATTGCTACTAACTTAATCATGAGGTATATGTTATCGGGTGCTTCAGTCATAAATTTTGAAACGTCTTCTTGAGTGAAGATTTTGGCCTTTTTCGGTCGAAAACCGACATTCTGTCTTTTAATGAATGCAATTATTTTGTAAAATTTGCTAATATCCAAATTTTGCTTTACTTTGAATACACTCTTCAACATTGAATATCTTGCCCATAAAGTGTTCGGCTTCCATGTTTTAGACATTTCTAGAAAATAAGCCAAGAATACTTCTTCTTTATTTGGTGTTTTCACTTTTTTATTGTTGCACCATTCAATAAAACTCGTGTATTGCTTCTCATACCTTTGTTTAGATTTCGTTGGCAATAACTCTAAGTTCGCATCTGTAGCCGCTTGCACGATTTCTTGTGGAAGTTCTTCATCAGATGAATAATCCCAAGATGGATAGAACCCTGGTGCGTTCATTTATACCTGTGAAATCGGCCTACCAAAACTGTTAAGATACGGCCTACGTGATTCTTCATATTTTATTAGATCGGATTAGCTTCACGATCGTTCGTAGATGGCGGTAAAGTCATTACAGATTGATAAATGAATACTTGTCATGATGACGTTGGACAATGTCATTGTCATGACATGTTTACATTTCGTATTTATTCAATTTTGTTAAAAAATACGACATAACATGTTTAACGTGTTTATTTCATCAAAAATCAGAACAGTAATTTTAAATTAACTAGTTGGATATGTGATATGTACGGGATATTTAAACAATGATATTAACCTTAGATCTTTCATACAAACGCAGCCATGTCCAAGTACAAACTTGAAAAAACATTATGCACTACAAATACAAGAATTACAGAAAACTCAACAATAAACAAATAACTAATCATTGCGAACTGAACGAAAAGTAGTAAAAGAACAGAAAAAAAACTATAAATATCCCGATGAAATGTAAATCATAGTTAATCAAAAATTATAAACATAGTCATAAACAGTCAAATTTCAAATATTCCAAAAAAAAATATGACTCAGTACTTCGGAATGTAAACTCGGCTATTTTTTGATAATGCGCCATCTACTGACACCGGAAAAGCTAATCCTATCTTATTACAGCATTAACAACTTTGGGTGAAACAAAAGCGAATCAGTCAATCCACCAGGGTTTCTATCCATCTTGAATAATCCATTGTGGCAATTTCACTGAATCGAAAATTTTATATAAGTAACGCTGTGTCTGTCACTCTGACAATTACAAACAAATTTGTGTATTGATCGGCATGACAACATCAATTGTTACTTACTTGTTATCAGATCAATCAAAGCCTATACATAGGGTGATTTTCATAACAATACATTTTTATTTATCAATATTTGTTCATATTTTCAATAAATAGTGCAAAATGATGGATGATTTTGAACAAACTCACTTAGTATTGCAACAAAAAAGCTTGAACTTTCATATTTTGTCACCCACCACTTATATTTTACGAGGATATCATATAAATGTTTTTCCCGCATTAGTGTAGGAAAAATTTCCCGCACAACTGTGGGAACGTACGCTTGTAGGAAAACAGTATTCCACAAAAATGTTAGAACTGAAGCTGAAGCTGAGTTACTTTTCAAAAAATGTACTTTTCAAAAAATGCAGTTTTGAATCGAATACAAATCCTCCAATTTATTTTCTGACCCAACCAACCACTATGTTGTCATTTGAAAATAAGATTTTAACCAAAAACCGTTAAGTTCTATTTTCCCTATACTTTAGGACTGAAATTCCCAATTTGAGCGTATTCATAGCCCTCTAGATTCAAAAATAAATTTCAAAATATTAAAAATTTTTGGTTACAAAACGTAACAAATGATACGTGGTTATATTCATATAGAGACAAAAAAATAAAAACATACCGGGTGTCTCATTTAAAAATCGAAAGTTTATATCACTTCCGATGGAAACAGAAGTTGCTTGAAGCTGAGTCATACTCGGTTGATTGCGTATGCTCAGGGCACACGATTCCCGAACCTAATAGCTGCTTACTCCATAGTTTGGAAAGTGGTTATTGGGGTAATAGGGTATGAGTTCGTCGTGCCCACGAAAATAATTGTAACTTCGGAAAACAGTCCCTACTGAAATTTTTTCACTCATAAAATCAGTACCATAATAACACGGAAGAAGTAAGACAAGGCTCGAAGGATTTTGCTACTACCATCCCTTATAGGTTTGATAACTCTTGTTGCAATAAATGTCTAAGCAACCACCACCATCTGGCAATTAGTTTTACCCCATCAGTAGATGGGGAGTTAGAAGCACATATCGAATGAGGTTGTCGAAAGGCTAACCATGCTCATCCCCAAACATGGGGCTAGTTTGATAAATGCGAATATGTAAGCAAATAGTGCCAGAGAATGGGGTAACTGACTGCAAGAAAAAACATGTTCATCGACAGATGTATCACACAGGACTCCGTTTAGTAAACGGGTTACTTTCCGATGGCCAGGATCGATTACCGTAAGATATTTGATATAGATGGGATGCATTGAACAACTGATTTCTCTCTAGAGAAATTGTTTCATCATGGGACCTGGTTAGGTAAGAGTCCAAACAGAGCAGGTAATCTTTATAAGGGAAGAGATTCAGGGAGATTTTCTGAGCCCTCTCATTCTCTGCATATCACTATTATCATCGTTTATCAGGAAAACCGGTGGTACTCTGCGACACCCCCAGCAACTGGAGGCATAAGGTCACCCATTTTTTTACATGGATGACGCCTCTGTATGCCTCTGGAAAAAAATATACAGGGTGTTCAAAGACAATTAAGTTGTAGAGAATTATGATTTTTGAGTTGTGAATTAAAGTAATGGGTGCAGCTTCTTTTCATATTATGTTACCCAATAATCTTTTTATTTTAGGTCACGTAACATCCGATATTATGGCATTATGGCCAACAAACTATCATACTTGTGGTCTAAAACGATTAATTTGAGAAGTACAAGAAAAAAATTGGTAAATGAATACAATAAAAAAGTTCAGTGGCTCAATGAATATCTTCATTAATATTGTTTCAATGAACGCAATAGTTAAGTCAATGTACCACTGGTTATCCATACTATGTATAATAATTTTAATAATATCAATGAATGCTTACGTTGATATCATGGTCAAGTACATTAAATAGGTTCTTTAGGGTAATGAATTATATACATCAAACGATTGAAGAGTGTTCACTCAAGCAATGAATTGTATTCGTTCAACTGATGAAACTGTATTCATCAGATTAATTAGTCATTATGAAAAAGTTCAGTGGCTCAATGAACATTTTCATCAATATTGGTCCAGAGAACACAATCCTTATGTCAACGTACCACTGGTTATCCATAGTAAGAAAACGGATATTTTTAAAACCAATGAATGCTTTCGTTGATATCATGATCGAGGTCATTAAATATGTTCGTTAGGAAAATGAATTCCATTCTTCAAACGAATGAAGAGTGTTCACCGAAGCAATAAACTGTATTTGTTCATCTGATTATCATTTCGTTCTTCGAATGAATGCTGTATGATTGATATAATGATTTAGATTATTTTGAAGATAAATATCTTCCATCAATCCAATGAATGGTGATTATCGAATTCATGAGTATCGGTTATTACTATACCTTCCTTGATTCAATAATTGATATCTCGTAATGCTTTCATGCATTGAAATAATGATTTTGTTCATTATTTATATAAGTGGTATTTATTCAATCATTGCATATTATTCCTGAATGCAATAAAGGCCTTCCGTTGATGTTGAGCATACAGTAAATTTTCAAAAGATAGGAAAACTAATTGAGATGCATTCATCAGAAAATCTCAATTATGGTGGAAGGCGCATCTGCAAGTTATCCTTTATTTTGGCTGGCTCCTTCCGGAGCTCTTCGAATGTCTCTGTAGTCTGTGCTATCTGAGAAGATGCTTCAACGGTTGATTCTGTCTGCTTAAGCGAACCTGCTCTGTACAAACAACGATGTTATGGGGAGTGGTCCCTCTAGTGAAGGCGCTGTGTACCAGCTAGCGCTACCTTCGAGATTTATTCCTACATAGCGCTACCTTGTCTGCAACGAAGATTTCTATGCGATGATTCAGTTGATTGGATGCCGGCAAAATACATTAGCTATGATATTTATACACGAGACATAAGACTTATTATTATATTTACTCACATATTAATAACGTAGTTATAAAATGGGAGAAAAATGTTGCTTTTGTCTGCCTAACAAAACTGGGACTTAGTTACTTTGTTACACCTATGATCTTCACATAGCCACAACGAAACTTTTGCGTAGATCTGGAAATATATCGATCATCATTGATCTTGATAAACTTGAAGTCATTGTAACAATAAAAACATACACATCAAAGACACGACGAAAAATGTATTATGCTAATAAACAAAGAGGTATATATATATATATATATATATTATAATGAACCATATTTTTCACGTCAGTGCTATGGGACCACGAGTTATGTTCATTGATATGATAAACAATTTCAAATTGTTTCAGTGTGCCGCTTTCCTCAAATTAATGAACTTTTCCATAGCAGCAAAAAAAACTGTTCATTAATGTAAAAAAGATCATCTTCGATCTCAATAAACTTGAATTCATTGTATCAATAAATACCTACGTACGTCAGTGAATGTTTAATCATTGTCACGATGAAAAATGTATTGTGTCAATGAACAGAAAGGTACTAAATGGCATTTATTGATATAATGTAGCACATTTTCCTCATGAAATAGAACACATTGTTTCAATGTACTTTTCTCCTATCCGCAAGAAAACCTATTCATAGGCCTGAAAAAAGATAATCATTGATCTCGATAAACTTGAATGTTGTTTGTTGGATGTGCATGGAGATGTCGCATGTCTGTGTTCTATTGTGTTCTATTGTGAAGTGTAGTACTATTTTCAATTTCATTAATGGTTTTTTCCAATGCGACATCTCCATACACATCCAACAAACAACATTATACCTTATGTCCCTGGACTGTCTGAAAAGATAAAACGGATTGGCCATAGGTATGATGTAAGAACAACATTTAAAACAACCAATACATTGAGATCAATACTCACACATACAAAACCCAAAAACGCTGGTGAATGATCAAAAAATTGTATTTACAACATACCTTGTTCGTGTGGTAAGAGTTATATAGGTGAAACATCAAGACCATTGATTGTGCGCCAGGAAGAACATAAAAGTTACATCAGAAATCGAAAAATAACGGTCTCGAAAATATCCGAACATATTCTAACATCTGATGGCGATCATATGATAGAATAGAATAATACCAAAATTTTATTGAGAGAATCAAATCAAGAAAAAAGAAAGGTAAAGGAAACTGCGTGCATTCTTTTATCGAACAACTGCTTTTCAACCAATTCCATCTTAATGGACCGCACCTGGTTACCTCTCCTCAGAGATGAAATAAGAACTAATAGAATGGTCATTGATTGATACTAAACCCGAACACCCTATGTATCAAGATACCAAATGTCAATCAAAAGAATATATGTGAAAATTGTCAAGCTGTGTGCACGTTCCAATATAATTGGATGAAAAAAAAGAGTTTGTATTTCTGCACGAAATACAAACTTTTTTTCATCCAAAAGAATATATGACAGACAAGATGGATAGAAACCCTGGTGCGTTCATTTATACCTGTGAAATCGGCCTACCAAAACTGTTAAGACGGCCTACGTGATTCTTCATATTTTATTAGATCGGATTAGCTTCACGATCGTTCGTAGATGGCGGTAAAGTCATTGCAGATTGATAAATGAATACTTGTCATGATGACGTTGGGCAATTGTCATTGTCATGACATGTTTACATTTCGTATTTATTCAATTTTGTTAAAAAATACAACATAACATGTTTAACGTGCTTATTTCATCAAAAATCAGAACAGTAATTTTAAATTAACTAGTTATATGTGATATGTACGGGATATTTAAACAATGATACTAACCTTAGATCTTTCATACAAACGCAGCGATGTCCAAGTACAAACTTGAAAAAACATTATGCACTACAAATACAAGAATTACAGAAAACTCAACAATAAACAAATAACTAATTGCGAACTGAACGAAAAGTAGTAAAAGAACAGAAAAAAACGATAAATATCCCGATGAAATGTAAATCACAGTTAATCAAAAATTATAAACATAGTCATAAACAGTCAAATTTCAAATATTCCAAAAAAAATATGACTCAGTACTTCGGAATGTAAACTCGGCTATTTTTTGATAATGCGCCATCTACTGACAACGGGAAAGCTAATCCCATCTTATTACAGCATTAACAACTTTGTGTGAAACAAAAGCGAATCAGTCAATCCACCAGGGTTTCTATCCATCTTGATGACAGATTTCATTTGACTCTGTCAAAGAAAGATCTTATTTCCAAAAACACAATTCAAATTCAGTTTCTTCAGCGTGTTTCCAAGAAGTTTTGATAACGGAGGCAGATACAGCCTCCAAAACGTCAACAATTTTCAAAAAAAGAGAAGTATCCTTTGTTAATTCGATCTCATTTTTTCAGATAGGCGAATTCAGTGTACGTTACTGACAAAAATTAATTTCTTTCAAGACAGCAGTCTTGTGAACGCAGTAACTTATCGGGCAAATTAATTAATTTGCCCTTCTACACTTGTACAGATTTCTTTGGATTAAAATTTTTCCATTTTCAGATTATGGAAGGTCATAAGCCCAAAAAATCATGTCAAGAATCGAATTTCCTCCACAAAATCAAACTTTCAATCAATATTTACGAAGACGATGTCCAGCTAGTAGTGAGTATAAGTATTCATTCATTTCACATACTGAAATATTCCAAACTCATATCAGTTTCATTAATAATTTCACTATCGAGTTCATCCCCAAGCTTGGAATTCCAACGACTTAGATAACACATCGATTTGAAAAGAAATTTGCATGAAGCATATTTCGTTGAGAGCGAGTTTAGCTAAGTTGTAGTTGTTCTTCCAGAGCTCACTTTACTTTCCCGAAGGAAAAGGCACTTTAGTACTTCCTGACTAATGTATTTACTCCAGTCTGGCTACGGAAGTCTCAAACGAAAATATATAAAATACTTGATGGGATCCTGAAGTTGGCGACTCTGGCAGTTTTATGATCATGATATCCATCTCAATATCCCTGATATCAATCTGAATTTTAAATGTCCTCAGCCATTCTCGAGTAAATAAACATGTTGAGAACCTGCATTACATCTTCTCCGAAATCATTTCATTCCATACTTATTGCCTAACAGAGAAAACGACGATATCTTCACGGTAGAGAATGGAACTTCAAGATATGATTTTAACATACTGTATAAAGGCACAGTGGTGCTAGTTTCATAGCAGAGATTCAAGAAAGACACTTTTCCAAAGTCGACTTCTTTTTTTCAGAATTGAGAATATCTTTTCAGGTAAAGAGTAGAGTTGTGACCATGAGCCCAATTTCATACACACAATTTCATAGATATGCGAGGAAATAAAGCTCATGACAAATTAACTACTAGTATACTTACTATAACGGAATCTATAGTAAACAGCTGTCATTTTCCAACAGAAAACGATTGAGGATTCCAGTAGGAATTGTGCATGAAATACCTTTAAAAAAATGTTTGAGTTCAACGGTTTCATTGTGTAGAAATATAATAATTAGGTAATAATTGAATTCTGCTATAGATTAGATACGAACCAATGTAACAGCAAGGGTTCTGACAAAATTCAATTTTTTTAATTTAGTGCTCTCTGGTGTGGAGAAAATGAGAAAGTTTTGTTCATCGGAATACGAATATTTCAGTATGGTCAAGCTATTCATAAGAAAATACTTTGATATTTTGTATACAGCTAGGAAAATATTTGTAAAAAATTGCTAGTATCAATTTTCCCACATTCTTTTTCCAACTTTTTATATGTGTATAAAATTGAATTCGAAGCAACTTTTTCAAATAATTTTTTGCCTATTCATAGTAAGTAATTTTTTTCAATTTGCCGCCATGCCAACGATCACGTGACATTTGTCAAAATCGATTTTCAGGTTATCGGACATGCACAAACTTTTACCAAGAATTTTTTTCCAATACTCTAATAATAAACTTTTTTTCCGTATGGTACACACTTTTTGGCGGTCACTGTATATGTAAAAATATATATTCAAAAAATATGTATTTTATAGACTTGTTTTTCAAAAATCTCCTATTTCACATTCCGGAATATTTAGTGGAGATAATTCGTGAATCGATAGTCGAAATGGTGAAGTTAATTGTGAATACGATGAATATTGTATAAATTATACAGGATGTTCGGCACAACAATACAAACTTTGCCATTTTCAAACATCAATATTTTGAATTTTTCAAATAGAACACCCTGTATATTATCATTTATATCAACTTCTTTTCAATGACTTCAATTTTTACTCTTGATGGCATGTGCCTAAAACAACCCGTTTTCGAGATATTCTACATCCTGAAGATAGGGGTCTTCCCTCAGAAAATATTGACAATATTCGTATTTTGCAGAAGAAAAAGAACAACAATCATGAATGCAGCAAATATTTAATGTGCTTGCCATTTTCACTAATACACAGTCTCAATCTATTCTGTAAATTATTCTCCACACGTTCCAGCAAGTCCGAATTCTTGCTTTCATAATTCCAGGAGTTGTAGGTGGAGTTTGATTAACAACTTAATTAATGTATCGACAAAAAAAATTTTTTGGAGGCCACTATACTGCCCTCCTCTACCTATCCATTTTCAACGAAATTTATTGTCGATGTATTCCCTACATCAATCAGCCTGATAAAGTGCATGCGCACCATCTTGTTGGAGCCACATTCTCTGCCTTGTTACCAATGATAGATCATCTAATAAATTGTAAAACTGATGCACAAACCTTTGATATTTTCCTCCATTAAGATGACCCTTGAAAGAAAACGGCCTTAACTCGACGTCCAATGATACCTCCCCAAACATTCAATGATCAACGTTGTTGGTGATTGATATATCTAATGAAATAAGGATTTCCAGTTGCATAATAGGGCATTTTATTCCGATCCACAAGGCGATTAATGTGAAATATGGCTTCGTCCGAAAATAGAACATACTCAAAAAAATCATGTTTTTCGTCGATTTCATTTACACCCATTGACAAAACCGCATTCGCTCTGGAAAGTTCCTTTCAGTTAGCTCCTGCATCACCTGCATCAACTGCATATAATTTGAACAGAAATTGCAATTTCTCACCATCCGAGAAACACTACTTTGAGTACTTTGTGATATTTCCAAATCCCTACTCAGAATACGTGTGCTCACATGGCGATTCAATATCAAGAGTATTTCATCATTTGTTACAGAACGAGCAAGTTCAAACTTTTTGTGAAATACTGTTCCGGTTTCCTCAAATCTTGTTTTGAGGGCTTGAATTGCTCACGTGTCTGGATGTCTTTCCTCAGGAAACTTTTGTTGATATAATCTAGATGCCAGTAAGTAGTTACCATCACTGCACCCAAAGCATAAACCATTTGAACCATATCCTCTAAACCCGGGGAGGGAAACCACTAAAAATATTGTGCACACTAATTCCCACATATCATAAGTAATGCCTCTAATACCCAAGTAATTCCCGAGTAATAACCAGTAATTCCCGAGTAATACACGTCAAGTAATACCAGTAATGCATGTCAAAAAAGTAAGAAAAATATAAAATTGTGTAATAATGTTGGGTTTGTTGTCAAGTACAAGTCAGATGACCTATTTTTTTATTGTACAAGTCGGATTTCTCTAATTTTTCACAATTCCAGCTCCAATGTTTTGAAGACCTTTTTTTTGACCTTCACCGATTATTATTGTGCAGTAATTGTTCTCTCACTTTCGAATAATTACTGTAATACCCATATAGGTAATGCTCGATTATTGCCCAATAATTCCAACTAATTCCTCTAATTCCCGATTAGTACACCAGTAATACCTGTAATGCCCCATAATTTTCAAGTAATGCCCGTAATTCCCAAAAATCCTAAGTAATGCCTCTAATACCCAAGTAATTCCCGAGTAATACCCAGTAATTCCCGAGTAATACCCCCCAAGTAATGTCACCAATTTCCGTCAGAGAAGTAAGAAAAATATAAAATCGTATCTTAATGTTAGGTTTGTAGTCAAGTACAAGTCGGGAGACAATTTCAATTCCCCTGTTTTGAATACCTTTTTTTGCTCTCCAACGCTTATTCTTGTGGCAGTAATTGTTCTTTCACTTCCTGTAATACCCTTGTAATGCCCAATATTTCCTAACTCATTCCTCTAATGCCCTAGTAATACACCAGTTATACCTGTAATGCCCGATAATTTTCAAGTAATGCCCCTAATTCCCAACTTATATCTGAGTAATGCTCCTAATTCCCAACTAATACCCGAGTAATGACACTAATACCCAAGATATGTACACCAATTACACCATTTATCCGATCATTTGTCCAAAGAAAATATGAAGGAAAATGTTACCACATCATCGTGACTACGCCATTAGATCACGAAAATTAAAAATTATATCTTCAAATTATCACGTTGATAAACCTTCATTAGTGTACGAAGTTTGATATGTTTTCCTTCGGTAGTTTCGAAGAAAAAAATTTAATTATTTTTTTCTCGTACTTTTGACACCCTGTATCTCACAGGGTATGAATTTTGGGATATTTATAGGAACTTTTCACCTCGAAATGGGGTAATAATCTGTAGTCGGAGTTTGTCGGTCTTATTCTGACTCACCCTGTATATATACAAGCGAAGTCCATGCAGGGAGATACTTAATGAGAGCTGATAAGACGTATTTTGAGTTTTTCGAATTGGAATCTATAAATTCAAAACAGCGGTTAATTGACAATGATTCACCTGTGTGAGATATTTTGAACGCTTTTTCAATTCTGGTTACACCGACAATTGAAAAAATGAAAAAGAAATTCTATCTTTCGATCCTATAATTTTTATACTACAGTAGGTTTTAGGAAATTATCATTTCATAATCTACCAATGTTAAAATTTATTATTATTATAGTCGAATGCATCACCCAGAATTGAAGGCATAGTGCCTAAAGTTATTTTTTCATATAGCAGCATCGTTCTGAATATGTTTCATGCTGGGTCAAATGACCCCTCCCCAAATATTATACGGGGTATTACTTACAGTTTTGAAGTAGAAATTAAATATTAATATTCAGAAATTAATAATTCAGAAGGTTCTCATTTCCGTAATACGTTTTATATTTTTGTTGACATAAATACATGATGTAACTAAATAAATGAAATGAAATGACTGAAAATGATGGAAACCTCAACCTTATCTATGTTCAGAAATCAAGCCACGTCATCATCTCGCTAGGAACTTTAAACAAAAATATGTCTTCTTACTATTGCACAACACTCCTCATCAACATATTTTCTGATGCATTCACACATTGGCAACCTTGTACGCGACCCGGAACGTCATGCAATTTTGAAAAATCTAATTAATTTACAAATTAGATTTTTGGAATTGAATTACGTTCCGGATCGTGTACAAGGTTGCAAATTTGTGAATGCATCAGAATAGATGTTTTCAAAATTTGCGAAAAAGTATCAAAACTTTTGTAATTATTTCGAGATCACCTTGATCAAAAAATGGCCACGAATTAAAAAAAATATATGTTCCGGTCAACGTAAAAGGTTGCAAATCTTCTCAACTGTTGGAATATTTTTCCGATGTATCTGCCAAGTTTGCATAACTTTTGGAATTTTCTCTTATGGTATATCAAAGGAAAACATTATAGGTCGATAAAAAAATGTTCCGTACAATTGATTGGTTGCAAACTTGAATCGTGATATGAAATAATATATTCAATCCTACTCCAAGTTTGCAGAACTTTTGGAATTTTCTCAACGAGTATATATATAGTAGAATTCAAGTTAATTGCCATTTTGACAATATTGCGTACTTCGGAAGAGGTTGCAAACTGAGATTTATTGCTTTCTTGATGTACCATTCAGTTGGCCAAAGTTTGAAAACTTTTGGTATTAATGTGAATTGATTGTCTATTTCTACTAGCCTACTTCATTTTTTATGTAGGATGTGTATGAGCGATGATTTTCAACATTTACTGAAGGAATTGCCAAGCTTATGGGTGAGTTGAAAACTGAGGCAAGAGTAAAAAACAGTTTTTTCTTTGGCATGTATAAGTGAGACTTGTCTCAGTCGCCTTGAATCGTTGCATATGGTCCAAAGAGGGTACTGATTCCTGAATTATTTCATATTAACTAAAATATCCATAATTTTCGGATCCTCCGTAAATCTCGTAGAAGGGTTATGTGAAGTGGGGCAAAACACATTTTAGTTACTCAGATATTCACATGTTATATTTGCGTGAGGAAGTAGAAGTCTTCAGGAACGATATGCACTTTTTCTTTTCCTTCTACTGTAATTTTTAGCAAAGTTATGACAAGTCTAATTTTCAGCCCTGCCTGAACTTGTAGTGGCGGGTTAGCGCGAGTATGAAATGTGACGTCGGCGTTAAACTACGTTTCTGAGAAAACGAGCATATTTCATAAGGTATTACTTAAAATCATGCTTGTGGAGAATTCCATTATCTCTCAACCTATCGAAATCGTTTTTTGATATATCTTATACTTTCTGAAATAACAACAAAAAAAAATTATATCCCCTGATTTTTTGGTAAATGATTTTTTTTTCTAATAATACATGATGTCGAGATGTCATGTGCCGAGTTTCAGAGTGCTACAATCCATTCTTCACTATTTGCCCGACTTTGTCTGTCGTTACTGGATTAAAAAGAAAATACGGAATTGAATGAAAAGACACAGGAAATACGCAGTACTCGTAAATTGAGAAACAGAAATATTTTCTCTTTTCCCAAAAATTCTTGATCATATTGGCCCTATGATACGTAATCAATGGTGAAAACGGCTGTCCTCCGCCAGTGCTCTGTCGGCAATAGGTAACTATGTGCGGAAAACACTTAAAATGCAAATGTTCCCATTCGACGTTGTCCCCGCCTGCTGTTCAGGCGTGCCAGTATTACCGATTTATTGGTTTTATTAACTTTTCCAATAGTAATTTTGCAGAGAAAATCCGTGTGTGCTGCCGTATCAACTCTATTTTCATGATTCGTCATGAATGTTTCGGTCTCATTGTAATCGGTGCTTGGTTAAATTTCATTTTTGTTGACGTTTGCGTTCTATTGTTGGTAATGATATTTCTTGCTGTAAATAATTAGAACAATCCTATGGAAAAAATATTTCACTCCCACCACTAGAGATATCAACCCCGGAAGGAATGAAGGAAGTAGGATTCAGTTTTAATTATTCCTTCCCAAATCCAATTTAATTCAGTTATTATAGCCAAAAATTAAAGGATTGAAATCAATTTCTACATCACAGTAGCCTACTTTTCGAATTTGAATTGTACTTCGAACCATTGTATGTTTTTTCTATAATATACCTGTTATATTTAAATTTTCTCTTTCGACGTCCATTAGTTCAATATAACGAAAACAGTGGACGAAAAAGTTAAGGAATGAAACAGAATTTCTCTATAATATTTTTAATTCACAAAATTCACAAAAAAATGTCAATTATTATCCAATCATCTTAAAATAATGTTTTTTTGGACGGGTAGACAAAATTCTGGAAGTATGCGGTCCATAAAAACTGCTTTCGGACGTGTTACGTACGCTATTTTTTCGGCAACCGGTAGAATAACAAATCAATGAGATACATTTCTTCATTATATTTCTTTGTAGAACAAAATTTCGAACATTTCAATTCTTTTTCATTGAATACTAGCGGCCCCGACACGTTGTCCTGTATATCGATATGGATGCATAGAAAATTGTTATTTTATGTTTCCCGTTTTCAGTTTTATGTTTCCCGTTTCATGTTTACAGTATTTCATGTTTCCCGTGTTTCTTTAATGTTTAATGTTTAATGTTTAATGTTTAATGTTTAATGTTTAATGTTTAATGTTTAATGTTTAATGTTTAATGTTTAATGTTTAATGTTTAATGTTTAATGTTTAATGTTTAATGTTTAATGTTTAATGTTTAATGTTTAATGTTTAATGTTTAATGTTTAATGTTTAATGTTTAATGTTTAATGTTTAATGTTTAATGTTTAATGTTTAATGTTTAATGTTTAATGTTTAATGTTTAATGTTTAATGTTTAATGTTTAATGTTTAATGTTTAATGTTTAATGTTTAATGTTTAATGTTTAATGTTTAATGTTTAATGTTTAATGTTTAATGTTTAATGTTTAATGTTTAATGTTTAATGTTTAATGTTTAATGTTTAATGTTTAATGTTTAATGTTTAATGTTTAATGTTTAATGTTTAATGTTTAATGTTTAATGTTTAATGTTTAATGTTTAATGTTTAATGTTTAATGTTTAATGTTTAATGTTTAATGTTTAATGTTTAATGTTTAATGTTTAATGTTTAATGTTTAATGTTTAATGTTTAATGTTTAATGTTTAATGTTTAATGTTTAATGTTTAATGTTTAATGTTTAATTAAATAATAATAATTCTTATTTAAATTATTATTCATATCAAAATTCGAGCAATTTCCCGGCCTAGTACGGGAAGTACGTACTTCCCGGAGATATTTGAAATTGAATGAGTGCGTGTGTATCAAAATCTTCACTATTTTTCAAATGACTGTGAAGGTAACTATTTATAACATTATAACCAACATATTTCATACCTTGCAGTGACTATAAATTCAAATACTTCGAAAATTGTTGGCATTTACGTGGGATTTGGTTCACAAAAATTTCCCGTTATTTAGAACTTACATAGCAACTAACAAAATAATCACTAATGAGTATCCGTATCACATACGCACCCACTTATTCAACTTCAAATATTTTGAAAACCGTTGATATTTGTGAAACGAAACGTATTCCTTTTTTGTATAGGAAGTATTGGGGATTTATAAAAATAAGATGAAATCGATATTAATCCAGTGGCGTGAAAGTTGGGAGTGGCGAATAGGGGTACCCACCTGCCGTACGCCCCTGTTTAGAGTTACAGACTGATGATTTGCCTTGAAATATTAAACTGGATGCTGTTAAGTGACATACCAAATTTCATTGAGAAAACTTAAGCCGTTATGGAGTAATTCTGAAAAATATATTTTTTTGTGTCACTTTCAACACCCTGTAACTCGGTTAATACTCATTTTAGGGTATATGTTTATTGGAACTTTCAGCCTTGAAATTAAGTTAGGATACCCTCGTAGTTTGTCCCCTTCATTCTGGGACACCCTGTATAATGTGAGGGAAATTGTCAATGCAATATATCCACTTTGGATAAAATACCAATATATCCAATTGATATTGTACCAATATTGCTGAAAATAAAGGTAGTTTTGCTTTGAAAACATATATTTTCAAAATGTTCAAGTGATATTGAACCAATATCGCAAAATTTTTTTCGTGCCATCAATGTTACTTTTGAATATTTTGCTAATATTTTACCAATACTCTACCAGTGGTACTTCAATATAATTTTTAGAATTTCCAAATAATATTGAACCAGTATGGCAAAATGTGGACTAATATTATCCAATATTATCCCAATATTTGTGTGCAACAATTCAAACTGAATTTCTTTACTACTGAAATAAGAAAAAGCCGAGGGGGAAACCGCTGGGGAATTTTGGTGACTTGGGTGTTAGTGGCATTACTCGGGTATTAGTCGGGAATTAGGGACATTACTCGGGTATTAGAGGAATTACTTGGGAATTATTGGGCATTACTCGAGCATTACATGGGTATCACAGGAATTATTTTAAAGTGAGAGAACAATAACTGCACACTAATAATCGGTGAAGAGCGAAAAAAAGGTCGTCAAAACATGGGAATTGGAATTGTCTGAAAAATGAGAGAGCAGTAGCGGAAATCCAAATTGTGCAATAAAAAAAAAAAATATTTTTACTGGGTATTACTCGGGAATTACTTGGGTATTAGAGGCATTACTTACGATCTTTGGGAATTAGTGTATACAATATTCTGAGTGATTTCCTCCTCGGAAAAATCTTTCCAATGATACCAAACGTGAAATACAGTTGAATTGAAAATTGTACGATGATATCAATCCTCCACCGAGCTCCAAGATATACGAAGAAGGCTCTTTAGTAGGTGAGGAGTAGTTGGAATTCTAATCAGAAGGAAGATAAACGACCATAACTTTGTATTTCTTTAATACTTCATAAAAACAACTTCCAACACACCAAAAATACATAACAACACTATCAAGGAGCATTTTGTAACACCTCTGAAAAGGTCGTAGTGAAGTTGGCCAAGAAGCCTATCAATTCCTTACAAGTGTCATATATTCTGCGATCCATATATAAACGTAAATTTTTATTGCTTGAGAATACACATATATGTCAATTTTCACTATTGGTTTCGTCCATTTAAAATACTGGAATGGCAATTTATGCCAATCAATTCAACATTTATTATCGAAAATATAAAAAAAAAATACAAAAACAATGGAAACGTTCACAAAAGTTGTATTTAAGTGATTAATGAAACTTGATAAATTCGCTCCTTCCTACAAGGCCAGCAACATTGATAAAAATGTGAATTATGAATAATGGTTATTTCTTTGCAGAGAAAATAATCAAGAAAGTCGCAATATGGGGAAAACAAATGAAACATCGTCCATTATCGTTTTCCAGTTTTGCGACCATTTCGAAGTTTGGCATTAGAAAAAGTAAATTATTTATTGAATCGTGAGTGGCAAACGTAAAGAAACGTTTCTGTTTGTGTTGGTAATGGTCGCACACTTGGGGAACTGTGAAGGATGATATTTTAAATTGTTGAAATAATCCATTTCCTAAAGAGGAATGGATAGTTAAGACGGAAAGAAAATCTCAGTCATCGCCACAAATAGTGGACTATTTGTCCATCCTATAGATATTGAAAATTTGATTAAGAAATGTAAAAATTCAAACGCTCTTCAGCTGTGACGTCACTGTGTCCTTGTAATGTGATTGGCTGAAGTTTGGAATGGCGCAGAATCACTCGCCCACTGACGTCACACAGCTTCCCGCCTCTTTTTCTGCGTCTGATCGTTTGAATTCGGTACTTTAGGTTGGCATATTCATTATTTCTTCACGCGAAAAATTGATGAAATAAAAATTGAAAACTGGCTACATGATATTTCAATATTTCAAAATATAATTTGTCTGAAAATGACTGGTAATGCTCATTCGTTTTTATCTCAAAAAATCATATTTCAGTTTTTCAATAGCTCCCTGAATTTTCAGGATTCGAATCGGATCATTTCTCTCAAGAATAGGGGTTGCACAATCTCTCAAACTCACCCGGTATAGTGAGCAAATTAATAGTAATTTTTTACTTTCCTTCCTTCATTTGGATGCAGCTTTTCAAACATTATTTACACAAATATCCTACAGAACTCTGAGAAATATTGAGAGTAACATATTGAAGTAGGTAAAGCTTACCTGAAGTCTTACATCTCCGTCAGTGTCTGGAACAAACAAATAAATTTATAATTTTCGATTTCATATTCATCTCACGAGTATAGAAAAGTTAATGTGGAGTGGGTTATATGTGATAATGAAGCAATTGCCATAATAGGTCTGAAACTTGCTATTTGAATAAATATGCTTGTGCCACCTATATTATAGGCGGAGCCGGAAATATTCTAGTATAGTGAGCCACCACTAGAAGCCGTCGAAATCCAAACTTGGATTCCTTTCGAGTTCAGATAAGCGAAGAGTGTGTTTCACTTTTACAAAGATTTTGTTTTACATACATTCCGTTGGTGCAATAATATATTATTTTTTCGATGAGTAGAAATATTAATCTAATTTTATTTCATAGTAGTTTGGGAAAACATGATAAATGTTATTTGAGTAAAAACGAAATATTAACCTTAAAATTATGCTATAATATGTTGTTGGGGTATATGTGTTATCACAGGTTGGGTCCACTGTGTCATAGTATATCACATTTACCCCGTTGGTATAACTTTTTGGATTCGAAACTGGATTACTCAAACAGTTAATTTGAATAGTTTTAGAGGAAGTTTTACAAGCCTTATTTGTTATAGATATCATGGTTTGCTGCTACAAAAGAAAAATTTTAAATGGTGATGATATTCGGTAGCTCTGATTTTAGAAGGCCGAATATCAATTTATAATGCAGAAAAATGATACAAAATACCATATGTGACACTACTATATGTGACCCTAAGGAAAAATAAACTGAAGGACGACCAACGTTCCTAATGCTGACGAAGTTAGATTAGCCAATGCTCTCATATTTCAAAACTTTAACATTCAACATTAAATCTAAGATATCTATAAAAGTATTTTGTGTTTAATTTTATTAGCATTTTATTTCCTTCGTTACGACATTGTTTTCTAGAAGTTCACTAGTTTTTTTACCAAAATAAATTTACAAATTACGCAAATAGAAACCTTCGAGAATTTTTGCCGGAGAGTATCAAATAAATGAAAGAGTATAATCTGGGTCTTCTTGGAAGAACGTTGCACAAATATCTGTCAGATGTAATGTCAGATGTCCGTCGTGGTAGTAGCCAGGGAAGTAGTTGTTTCCTGTCAGATGATTGCCTCATATTTTCTACATGGTGGAAATATTTGGAGAGGAGGGTACTTCGACATTGTCGATTTTACTATTTCATTTAACATTAAACTTCATTTAATTTTCTCGTAAACAATGAATACCAAACAGCTCAAAATGTATATTGTTTTTTCTTAAATTTTTTAAACGTTTCTTTGCAGCTTGATATTGATTGAAAGTTGAACTATTCAAAAAGTAGATCACATTTTCCCCACTTCACCTTACAGTATTTCTGTTAAAACTGCAAATAGTTATCATATTATGAAATCAAAAAACAAGCAAAAAAATTTGCTGTCGAATAGTAAACAACGAATTCAATAGAAATCAAATAAATGCAAAACGAGTCTGATGTACCTATTGAAATCTTCAGTATGGGTAATTATTTGTCAATGTTTCAGAAAATGTGATATATTTTACATCCATGCGACAGAGACTTCGGTTGACCTGCTCGATTCCGTTTCAACATCCTACATAGACTTCGGAGGTGATCGATTATTTGTGTCATTGAAAAATTCCAAATACTTGGAAATATATGACTTGCAAGTGAAATAATGAAAGGGTTCATATGTTTCTCAGAAGTGCGTTGAACAGTGTCTCTTGGTGATATTTTTCTGGACGCTGCCACAATCGCCACTTGAATGTTCGTACAACTAATATTTTTGGATGTTGCTTCCATTCATGCTGCTAATGTACGAAGATGATTGAATAAATAATTTCCACTGAAATGAATTGGTCGCAATAGCACGTTAATTAATTGACCGCCGCGTTCGCCTGATCTCACCCCTCTGGTTTTTTACTTTTGGGTGAATATTGAACAGAAGTTTCATAAAACTAGTCCAAAGACAAAAGAAAAGTTGCAACAAAAAATTGTGGCAGTGTGCAGAGAAATATCGCCACGAAAACTGCGAAGAGTTGGACATAGCTTGAGCAGAAGGTACGAAAAATGTATAGAGAATGAACGAGGATATAAGGAACATACAAAGATTCAAAATTGTTGGTGTGTTAGATATTACCCTTCCTCATATTTATTTTCAAAATCTGTTATTATTCATAAATTAATAATTTGTGTAAAAATACTATGTTTTTATTTACAGTCAGTGAACAGATCATCTGATCTCGCTCCCTTCCCCAATTGATTTTAATTAACACGAAACTTTTTATACAGAGCGACTTGAAATATTTCCTTTTTAGAAAATTTTAAGAGGTATATCAACACCTCCTGAAAAATAGTACATTAAAAATTCGCATGGGGTTCGAGACTGGTTCGAATCGAATGCCCCAAACAAAATTTGGCCTAAAAGTGCCCCATACGTTTCCTTGATTTCTCGCAGGCATTCTGTGATCGTAATAGGACGTAAAAAGGTAATTGGTAAACTTTATTTACCTGAGAAGAGAGGGCATATCAAGAAATACATATTGGATTAAAAAAAACAAATAAAAGAAATCTGCATTGTATTATTCACAATAAGCTTGTCAAGAGAGAAACAAGATGTCCTGCAATACCAGGACCATAATCTTATACAATATGAATAATTGGGTCAAAAATCCATTAGAAAACAACTACTTTCCTGGCTAGTACCACGACAAACGTTGAATTACATCTAATGAATTTCCGTGCAGAGTCCTACAAGGATAGGTGGTCCAAATGTTTCAATGAACATTTCCATGCAACTAGCAATTGCATGAAAAAAACAAGTTTTCAAAATCTAGAGAGATACAGTGGTGAGGCTCAGCAAATTGCAATACACTGTATCTTTCGATTTATCTCTCTACTTGGATAATATGAATTCTGAGTTATTAAAAAGTATTTTGAAATCAATTCAATAACATCTTTGAGCTGCTTGTAACATTAATATCTACTAAAATTGTACAAACCTCAGTCCATTACCCAATATTGCCAGTGTCCTTTGCGCCGCTTGCCCCTAAGACATAAGCGACACTGACGAAAGATATTAAGCTCCAGCCAGCTTTGGGGTCATATTGGGCAATGACGCCTGTTCATTCCTCCGAGACCAAACCCTACCTTCACTCAATTGTTTTCTTATTTCTTATAAATTGTTTCTTTCCTAAGATAGCCCAGTGGGACCAAACTTGAGCAGAATGGTTGTTTTGGTATACTTCTTTTGTTTTACTTACATGTATCGCGGCAGAAGTGAACTATGTTTCGAAATTGGAATGAAATAGTAAGGAGGGAACTGGACATGATGGGTGATCGAACTTTCCGGTCTCAGATTTAACAAACGAATTAAGTTTTATTTCGCTCTGGATGTATATCTACCGTCAATTGTAGATTTTATAATTATTATCCGTTCCAGTTTGCCTCATCGCATCTGCAAACAATATTGTTCATGTACTATATACCTGGTGTCCACGGGAAGTGACTCGCCTCTATCACTTTTTTGGTTTTACAGATATTAGAGGGTCTGTATGAGGCAAAAAACAGCACATTCTGACACGTGACTGAGCTTCAGGCATCTGTTCTCACCGGAAGTGATATGAACTTTCGATTTTTAAAGGAGATACCCGGTATATTTTCACTTTTTTTGTCTCCATATGATATTCTGATGGCAAACATGTATCACTTGTTACTTGTGTAAAAAAAAAAATTATTTTGAAATTTAATTTTTAATCCTCGAGGGCTATAGATACGTTCAAATTATTAATTTTAGTCGTAAAGTTTCGAGAAACATACAACCTTACTGTGTAAAATTTAAATATGGAATTATTATTACTATTTTTTCTCAAAAATGTACCTAAATAACAAGTAATTAGTGAATTTTGTGTTTTATAGCTTGTTCATGGGTCATAATATACAGTGACCGCCAAAAAGTATGTACCATATGGGAAAAAAAAAATAATAAAGTATTGGAAAAACGATTTTCGGGAAAAGTTTGTACATGTCCGATAAACTAAAAACCTAACCTAACCTAACCTAACCTTACCTAAAAATCGATTTTGACACTGTCACGTGATCGCTGGTATTGCGGCAAATTGAAAAAAATTACCTTGAATAGGCAAAAAGTCGGGTAAAATGGCAAGATATCGAAAAACATTATTTGAAAAAGTTGCTTAGAATTCAATTTTATACTTCTTACAAAGTTTGAGAAAAAAATGTGGGAATATTAAAAATAGCAATTTTTTTTTATATTTTTCTAGATGTACAAAAATATCAAATTATTTTCTTATGAATAGCTTGATCATACTAAAATATTTGTAATCCGATAACAATAACTAAACTTTCTCATTTTCTCCACACCAGAGAGCAATAAATTGAAAAAATTGAATTTTATCAGAACCCTTGCTGTTACGTTGGTTCGTATCTAACAGTTTTAACACAATTCCACTATTATTGCGATGATAGGGAATCCAAAAATATCGTCTTCACGCGATTATAAAATATTTTTGATGATAATCGTGCACTAACGTTTCAATCCGCACATTCTTTTATAATAAAATAGTGCGTCAAATTAAAGAGGCTAGAGTTTTCAACATTGCATGCGAAGTGAAACGCTCTGGCACGATTATCATCGAAACTTGATTATAATCTGGAAAACACCATGTTTCTGGAGTGTCATGTCATCACAATGGTCGTGGAATTCTGATATAACTGTTAGATACGAACCAATGTAACAGCCAGGGTTTTAACAAAGTCCAACTTTTTAAATTTAGTGCTCACTGGTGTAGAGAAAATGAGAAAGTTTTGTCAGTATCATTGAAATAAAAATGTTTCAGTATGGTCAAGCTATTCATAGGATAATAATTTGATATTTTAATACAGCTAGGAAAATATTTAAAAATTGCTATTTTCAATATTCTTTCATTATCTTTTCAAACCTGGTATATGTGTATAAAATTTAATTCTAAGCAACTTTTTCGAATAACTGTTTTTGATATCTTGCCATTTTACTCCATATTTTGCCTTTTTATAGTATTTTTTTTTTCAATTTTCGGCCATACCATCGATCAAGTGACATGTTTCAAAATCGATTTTCAGGTTATCGGACATGCACAAACTTTTCCCAAGAATCTTTTTTCTAATACTTTAATAATAAGCTTTTTTCCCATATGGTACATACTTTTTGGCAGACACTGTATATATATACCTACAAAAGAAGTTATGTTTTTGAGCGATTTCAAAATTTTATCATTTGAATATGTAGATTTTGATCATATTCAGTTCCAGTGACGTAGTTGAAAAAATCCATTAGAGTTTGGTGTTTATTTTTTGTTTTCGGATATTCTGTCTATGTTAGTTTAATATATCTTTACGACATATATAACGATCATTGAGATGGCTCAGTTGATTGTATTTCAAAGTGATGACACATTATTATCCCGGTGAACTTAAGAAAGAATTTGTACACGCAGAAAAAAATTTTTTGAATCAACAAAAATTGCATGGATTTAACAAAATCTGAGTGCCATATCCACGACAAAATATTTTTTCATAACATTTTTTTTTTGTTATTTTCCAATTGAATATTTTGTTTACGTTAATAAATATTATGTCAACCTTAACATGGTGATTGGTTGAAAGAATAAATCATATTTTGTTACAAAAATACAATATCTGCTGTTATAAACTCAGTTTATTTGTTGGAATGACTTAGTTAAGAATTGAATAGACAAAAATGGTGTATCTGGTTTCAAAAATCTCAGTTATAAATTTAGTTGAAGTATTTGGATGAAAAGATATATTTTCAAGATGATAAAATATCTATTCAATGTAATTGAACATAGTATTTGGTCAGTGCAGTAGTATTTCAATTCGACAAAATTTTTAGTTTCAATAACATATTAAAATTGTCGAATTGATAAAATTGTTATGCAGATTTAACAAAAAACTTTGTTTGTATCAATATAACATCATCATTCTATTCTATTATAGAATCGATATCCTCAAATATGTCTTGGAATTGAATTACTTGTGTGGTGAAGGGGTAAACTACTTTTTGTTCTCACTGAATGACACCACAGGCGTCCAATATCCCATTTTCAATGGATGTGTGTCATGTATATCATCAAGATTGAAACCAGTGAATTATTTTGTTACTGGATAAGCTTTAATTAATCGGTGATTATCAAATACTAGGCATAACTCAGAATTCATCATAAAATTGAACAATTTTGTTGAGGAATAAGTGATATGTTCTTCATTACGGGTATACCCAAAAAACCATAGTCTGTCACATACGTAACATAAAACAATATTTCTGAATGCCATGATTCAAGATTGCCCTTGCTTTCTTGAAAAGAATACTGTCAAACTTAGTATATTCACCAAATATCTTTCAAAAGCAAACTGACAAAGCCGATGACAATGTGGTGACAACAATGGCAGCAACACTTAATGACATCGACAGGTATCCCGCAACAGACCGCTGAAAAACCAATAAGAATGTTGCTCGACCATATTAAAATAAACTGCAGAACAAATAAAATCAAAACTCAACTGCCCCAAATGTAGATAAAAAAGCTTTTTGTAAATGGATGAATAACAGTTTTTCAATAAATATTTCCTCAGGTTGAACTTCATTACAAAGGAAGCATGAAATACTTATATGAATACATTCATTCACGTTTTCGAATTTGAACAAAAAAATATCGGCTTTGGATATCATGGATATCATATCGACTGACTGATATGGATGAGGACGATCAATTCATTATTATCATCCATGTAAACCTAAAATCAAACTCTTGGCACTTGTGCCCACATAGCGAGCACATCATCATCATTTCATAATATTATTGATTGTCACCACAAAAAAATCTGAATTAATGAAAAATTAATTCAATCATCTAATGTGTTGTGAGTAATGCATATCATATGATAATCAACGACTAATTGAAACTCATTCGATAACAAAATCAACGGTCATCACAAGTGTTTTCAGTTTGACCTTGAAATAACTTTGGGATGACCTTGACCTGAGTACTAATATCAGAGACTCAGAAACGGTGACTCACGCCCATAGCCAATATCACACACATCCCCCTCTATATCTTTGAAACTATCCATAGGATCACTTTGGGCCAAAGGACACTTTTGATCAGAGTGTCGAGAACTATAACATTCCAAAATATCAGCCAAATCTAGCGGGACCCAATTTACATTCATTTTGTGCAGCGTCCTTTCAAGATAAACGTCGAGATTTCGACATAAAAGTCTAAATTATGGAGGATAACAAAAAAACGTAGCCTTCTACGCCTTCGTAGATTTTTTATAATGGTCCGATTCGATACAAAATTTGTATGTGAGGGTTCCCGTGGTTGAAGATTTGATTTTTTTTTTACAAAAATTCAAGATGGCGGTACAACATGGTGGACGGGTTTTGTTATTATGGTCAGATTCCATTCATAATTGATATATAGGATATTTCGTGGTCGGAGATTTTGATTTTACAGTCAAGATCCATAAAATGAATATGACGGTTCTCCTTGGAAATCATGTTTTTTTCTACTTAAATTTGAGCAATTGCAAGAATCGAGAACGATCTCCAAAAAACATTCGGGTTCTGTCCATTTTCTTTCAAGTCCGATTACTTGGAAAAAATGCAAATGAAAGGTTAAAAACAATAAAATAAAAAGTTTAAAAATAATTGTTTACAAACTAAAGAACACTCTTTACTTCCAACATGGACTAAAAAGTAAAACATAATTGAAAATGTAATAACTTGAATACAAAAGGAGCGTTGGTGCTTTCGACCTATTCTCATATTTTTTATTTTGATTTTTCAATACTAAGCATTCAAGAACTCTAGAGAACTAATGTCCTACATTTGGGTAATTATATTGTCAATTATTTTTTTACTTATTGGTCCATGTTGAAAGTGAAGCGTGTTATTTCGTTTTCTAAATTATTATTTAATTTTTTTCACTAAAAAATCCAAAGGACCACGCACACACCTTATAGAAAAAAGTCTTTCGATGAAACTGGCTGAATTTTTGATATGTTGTAGATGGAACCATTCTGAATAAAAGTCTCCATTGGCCCAACTCGATCGTATGACTAAATTCGCCGTTATTTGTATACAGGGTAGTCAACAATATACTCAATTCTTTAGTGATTGATTTCGCCTACGAGGTTGAAAGTTGATTGAGTTTATCATTGAGTATTAATCAGAATGGTTTGTTAATCGACCAAAATATAATGAAGCTATGAATACAGTGTGTGTTTGGAATAAGATAGGGTCCATGTTTTATATACATTGACCGCCAAAAAATATGTACCGTATGGGAAAAAAGTTTATTATTAGAGTATTGGAAAAAATATTCTTGGGGAAAGTTTATGCATGTCCTAAAACCTAAAAATCAATTTTGACACATGTCACGTGATCGCTGGTATGGCGGCAAATTGAAACAAATTACTATGAAAAGGCAAAAAGTAGGGTAAAATGGCAAGATATCAAAAAAAGTTATGTCAAAAGTTGCTTAGAATTGAATTTTATACACATATACAAAGTTTGAAAAGATAATGAGAGAAAATTGAAAATAGCTATTTTTTAAAATATTTTCCTAGCTGTATGAAAATATCAAATTATTATCTTATGAATAGCTTGACTATACTGAAACATTTGCATTTCAATGAGAATCACAAAATTTTCTCATTTTCTCCACATCAGTGAGCAGTAAATTAAAAAAATTGAATTTTGTCAAAACCCTGGCTGTTACATTGGTTCGTATCTAACAATTATTATATCAGAATTTCACGACCATTTTAATGACATGACACTCCAGAAACAAGGTGCTTTCCAGATTATAATCAAGTTTCGATGATAATCGTGCCAGAGCGTTTCACTTGACGCACTATTTTTAAGAATATGTGCGAAGTGAAACAAACGTTCGTGTACGATTATCATCAAAAATTGATTATAATCGGAAAAACACGATTTTTTGGATTTTTCCATCATCGCAATAATCGTGGAATTCTGATATAACTGTTAGATACGAACCAACGTAACAGCAACGGTTCCGACAAAATTAATTTTTTTTAATTTAGTGCTCACTGGTGTGGAAATAATAAAAAAGTTTGGTCTTCATTATTGAAATACAAATGTTTCAGTATTGTCAAGCTATTCATAAGGTAATAATTTGATATTTTTACACAGCCAAGAAAAGATTAAAAGAAATAGCCATTTTCAACTTTTTCTCATTATCTTTTCAAACTTTGTATATGTGTATAAAATTCAATTCTAAGCAACTTTTTGAAATAACCTTTTTTGATATCTTGCCATTTCCCCTCACTTTTTGCCTTTTCATAGTAATTATTTTCAATTTACCGCCATACCAGCGATCACGTGACATGTGTCAATATCGATTTTTAGGTTATCGGACATGCATAAACTTTTTCCAAGAATCTTTTTTCCAATACTCTAGTAATACATTTTTTTCCCATATGGTACATATATTTTGACTGTCACTGTATATAAAACATGGACCCTATCTTATTCCAAACACTCTGTATTCATAGCTTCATTATATTTTGGTCGATCAACAAACCATTTTGAATGATCCTCAATGATAAACTCAATCAACTTTTAACCTCGTAGGCGAAATCAATCACTGAAGCAATGAGTATATTGTTGACTACCCTGTATAAAAATAACGGCACATTTTTCCCTGTATTATGGAAAAATATTTTTCGCGAACATTAGGAATTCTCAGTAGCAAACAATATTGAATATAAATAAGATATTGATCGCGCCGAATCTAGACATACGATCGAGTTGGGCCAATGGAGACTTTTACTCAGAATGGTTCCATCTACAACATATCAAAAATTCAGCCATTTTTACCGAAATACTTTTTTCTATGCGTGGTCCTTTTCGACGCTGAAAACCCCTACATACCAATTTTGAATCGAATCTGACCATAGCCACAAAACTCGTCCACCATCTTACGCTGCCATCTTGAATACAAAAATTTTGTCAAAAAATAATAATATCTGACCACGGAAACCATCACATATGAATTTTGAATCGAATCGGACCATAATGACAAATCTCGTCCGCCATCTTGGAGTTTTTACCTGGTAGTCGATGTTGAAATCAAAGCACGTTCTTTCAGTTTTTTTAAGTTTTTAGATGGGTGAATACCCTTCAAGAGGTTATCTTGAACGATGGAAAATAGCGATAAGAGTTTGTCTTTCAGCCGCAGATGATTCCACAACAGATTTTATGAATATCCTATTCATATTTTCAAACAAAAATCAAAGATTTTCCTATTCCATCAAAAGTAAAGCCTTTTTTTGACTGTACAACACAAATTCATTTCATGTCGTGTTCTATAAACACTTATTGCATTTTTGCTGGTCAACATGATTCAATGAACACTCCGGTATAATAGCCTTGTTCAGGTATCTAACTATTATTGTTTATATTCCATTACGCGATACTGTTATTATACCTTCCTCTCTAATATTTCAATTAGCCTTTTTGATTTATTTTTCTAGGTCAAAATAATTGCATTAAACTGTGAAACGTTATTCCATTAAGTAATTAAAAGGCATCGTGAACGTATATTCAGTGGCAATAACAATTGAACGCAACGTTTGCTGGTAACACCCGAGTTGATTCGCACTGCGTAGTACATGTTGAATGTTGTAATACTTATTGCTCTTTTTGGTGAGTAGTTTTCCACAGCAATTAAACTTACTATAGGGATCAAAATTGAGTCCTAAATGACATAATAAACGATGAATTTATATGTATAAAAAAATCAATGTCATCAATATTTTTGATGACCTCCACAGTTTCCGTACCTACCTCTTACACCAATCGAAAATGTAACTTTTTTAAAACAGTAGATTCATTTGAACAGACGTCATTAATTTTTGATACATATTTTCAAATATAAAATATTTTCTTTTTGGCATAATTCCTACGAGATCAAAATCATGCACACTTTATTTTTAGTAATTGTTAAAAATAAGAAATTTTCTTGAATGAGATAAGTCAATTATATTTTTATCAGTCCAAATAGCCCAGAATACGCAATTTTACGTCAAAATGCATAAACGGGCTTATAGCGAAAGCACGCAAAAGATTCTTCAGTATATTGATGTAAATGACCGAGGGGGAAAACCTCTGGGAAATTTTGGGTATTACAGGTATTTCTGGTGTTTTACTCGGGCATTAGAGGAATTAGTTAGGAATTATTTGGCAATACACGGGAAAGGGAGGTATTTCTCGAGTATTACATGGGTATTACAGAAATTCGGAAGTAAGAGAACAATTACTGCACAATTATGATCTTTGAAGGGCAAAAAAAAAATGCTGAAACATAATCTTCAGTTCTTGACATGATTTTTTGGGTTTATGACCTTCCACAATCTGAAAATGAAAAAATTTTTAATCCAAAGAAATCTGTACAAGTGTTAAATGGCAAATTAATTAATTTACCCGATAAGTTACTGCGTTCACAAGACTACTGTCTTGAAAGAAATTAATTTTTGTCAGTAACGTACCCTACACTGAATTTGCCTATCTGAAAAAATTACATCGAATTACCAAAGAATAAGTACTTTTCTATTTTTGAAAATTGTTGACGTTTCGGAGGCTGTATCTGCCTCCGTTATCAAAACTTCTTGGAAAGACGATGAAAAAACTGAATTTGAATTGCGGTTTTGGAAATAAAATCTTTCTTTGACAGAGTCAAATGAAATCTGTCACACATTCTTTTGATTGACATTTGGTATCTTCAAAAAAGAGAAGTATTCTTTGTTAATTCAATCAAATTTTTTCAGATAGGCAAATTCAGTGTAGGGTACGTTACTGACAAAAATTAATTTCTTTCAAGACAGCAGTCTTGTGAACGCAGTAACTTTTCGGGCAAATTGATTAATTTGACCTTCTACACTTGTACAGATTTCTTTGGGTTAAAATTTTTTTCATTTTCAGATTGTGGAAGGTCATAAACCCAAAAAATCATGTCAAGAATCGGATTTCCTCCACAAAATCAAACTTTCAATCAATATAATCTTCAGAATTGTACTTGACAACAAACGTAATATCAAGACACGATTTAATATTTTATTATTTTTCTGACTCAGGCATCACTGTCATTACTTGCGGGTATTACTCGGGAATTACTTGGGTATTAGAGGCATTACTTACGATTTTTAGGAATTAGTATTCACAGTACCTAGCCAGTATTTCATTCCGTTTTTGAATTCTACTGATGAATACAAATAACTTTCACCGAACATGTCGTATACCTAGTACTACCATTTATTGATTATTGATTATTTTGTAATTGTTTTGCTACCAAAAATAGTGATGCTCCAATTGTCGAATTTTCATAATAACATGTTGCATGATATTTCATAGCTACCCTATTACAAAATATGGCAAAATGATGCAATTTTTATTGATACTTGCTTTCATTTAGTAAACCTGAAATTCGATTATTCTATAGGTTTTCCGATAATATAAGTGTGTTCCATTTGAAAATAAAATGGAATGCATTTTTCAGCACTTCTGTGTCTATCGGTAGAATAAAAATTTCTAATCGACCCGGTATAATGGAGAAAGAATTCCCTTGGACATAACGAATACGCAGGACATTGTCAAACTACATCCATCAGTTTAGCTTTACACGTTTCCAAATACCGCAGCAATGAACATTTAATAGAAGCTATGTTTCGCACAAAAAACAAGGAAATCAATTAATTTTTCCAAAACCACTGGGGACTGGTATAGGAAAGTGTCAAAATTTTTGCTGCTTTCCAATATAGGCGGCAACGCCGCAATGCAAAAAATATGGCATATGAATAGAACAGAACTAAATTACCCAAAAAACCAAATTTTCAAAATAATCCGTTCTCCGAAAACTTCTAATAGGCCATCAAGTTTGGAATACCCTGTATACCTGCACGATTTTTTCGGATTACTGTTATTTCGGACATATTCCTGTTAGGCCAATTATTTTAGCAAAAATGGCGAAAAAATTACAGAAGAAAGGAAACTTTCACAGAAGTTGTATTTTGTGCACAATTAAACTATACAAGTTGAAAAGGGGAACATTCTCCATGAAAATTGAAAAATGAAAAATGCGATTTATTTGTAATATCTAACAGAAAACAACTACTTCCCCGGCACAAGCCACGCTGGACATTGAACTACATCTGATAGATATTGTGAAAAGACTCTAACTGAAAAGGAAAGAAAAAATCTGAAAGTGAAAATTCGCATTTTCATTCATCTAATTTATTTAATGATTTTTTCCATGAAAACTAGAGAGAATTTTCACTTTCAGATTTTTTCTTTCCTTTTCAGTTATTCTTTTCACAATATCTATCAGATGTAGTTCAATGTCCAGCGTGGCTTGTGCCGGGGAAGTAGTTGTTTTCTGTTAGATATTACAAATAAATCGCATTTTTCATTTTTCAATTTTCATGGAGAATGTTCCCCTTTTCAACATGAATACCTCCCAAGAGGTTATCTTGAACGATGGAAAATGGCGACTAAGGTTTGTCTTTCAGTCGCAGATAATTCCACAACAGATTTTATGAATGTCCTATTCATATTTTCGAACCAAAAACTATACAAATTTGCCCCCACGTACAAGGTTGGCAACATTGTTAAAAATAATTATTAAAAACAATTTTAATGATTTATTTATAGAGAAAAAATGTAAAAGAGTCGCAAAATGGTGGACATAAAGAAAATATCATCGTTTCCCAAGTTCGCGTCCACTTCCAAGTTTGACATGAGAGTAAATTAATCATGTATTCGGCACGACTATTGACATGAAGAGAAACGTTTCTTTTCGTTCGCTATTATTTTAGATTTCCTTCGCCAAATTTCCAACAAAAGTATGAAATAAATATTTGATTCACTGATGCCTAACTTGGAAATGGTGGCAAAATTGGGGAACGCTAAAGTATGATACTTTCTTTGTTTTAACTATTTTGCAACTCTTTTCTATTTCGTCTATAAAATAATAGAATAGGCCTTTTCATTTAGATGACAAATGACTAACTTTGTTTACCTGACAGCCCCAACGGCAGTGACGGCGAATATTTTTTCTTTTTAAAGAAAATAAAATAATCCCGAGTTTTCTCATGGATAGTTAACTTGAATTTACATGGAGAAGAAAATTCACCATCAGAAAAATTCGTGTAGGTAAATTATTTTGTATAATAATGAAAGGTTTTTGGTGGTATACAGTAGGCAAAAATTACCTTACTATATAGTTATTTATTATACAAGGGAAAAAAGTATTAGATTTTAGCTCGAGCTAAAATCTAATTTTTTTCCCGTGTATAATACACTATTTTTTTCTGTGACAGGAAAAACGAAGATTTAATATCTACCTTTACCTTTTTGTACATATATCCGGAAAAAAATCACTTACTTTTTTCCCGTGGGAAAAAAGTACTCACTTTTTTCCCGGTTCTCGGGGAAAAAAGTAATTTCATGAAAAGTTATATTTTATTACCTGTCAGGAGGCAAAATGTCAAACTTTTTTCCCGTCACAGAAAAGAAGTATTTTTTTCCATATGTAGATTTAACTACACTAAGAATGACACTAAGAATGAGAATAAGTATTCAATACAGAAGAACGCATATTAAGGTTTATACATTTATTTTAGATCTGTCATTTAAATTAAAAATTAATAATTAAGAAGTTGGTTAACTTTCAACATATCCAAGAATTGGGAAATTTTTTTGATGAAACGCGAAACGCGCTACTTTTGAGATTTGGTGGAATTTCAGGTCAGATTTTTGTGGTCCTTTGAATGTTTCAATAAATATTTGATATAGGTAGATTGTGAAGATCAAGACGTTCCGAAAATGATGGGTGCTTTTTTATTCTGCTGACAACAGTCCTCACAGTTGGCATATTAAAGAAACCTAGACATCGTCGCTATAAAATCAATGAACATAAATCTAAATAGAGATTGTTTATGGTAAAAAATAAAGTTCGTAGCTTCAAAAATGATAAACAACAGTTTTTGAAATACACTCAAATGAGTCTAGTTTTTACTGTATTCTGGGTAATGAATCCATATTGAAAATTTCTCAAGATACAAATTATATTTGAAAATCCTCTTCATGTATTCGTTCGACTTCTGAATTTATTTTCAAAGTAAACTACTTAAAAGTTGTGAAAGGTTCGAGTATGGTTTTTTCCCCTTTCTTCCCCACAAACACAGCATTTCCATACCATTGTTGCTTTCACACAACACAGTAAAGTCGAGAGTCGAGGTAATAAATTTAATTCGAATTACACTCTAATTATTATCACAAACGCACAAAAATAAAAATAAACTACAACTATCAGTAACAAAAAACGAGAACGAACGCCAATGGTGCCAAAGCATATTGTTGTTGTTATGAAATTAATTAAGGTTGACAGACCGCGAATTTTGAACTGAGCCAATCTCAAATTATTGTTTCAAAACGTAACCAATGGCTATTCACTTTCCCAATATCCAATCAGACTTTGGGGCTCAAAACGAGCGGATGCGCCTTAAAAACTCATCTAAATGAAAAGGCCTATTGCCTATAATTCATATTTATCAATGTTGACGGCCTTACTCGAGGTGGCAAATTTGTACAGTGTTATTGCGACTAAAATACAACTTTTGTAAAAGTTTCGCTTCTTTTGTATTTTTTCGCCATTTTTGATTAATAATGCTGAAATGATTGGCCGCTGGATTGACAATTAAATAATGATTTCTGGTTAGGCCTTTAACGAGGAAGAATTTTCATCTTGGCCAATTCTGAGTCAATTTGTAGCATTTCTACATTGAGAAATGTTTTCAAGAAAATGAAATTCACGGTTACGTTCACGACCATCAGAAGCAAAGTTACGATCAGACCTGTAAAACAGAAATATTAAATTAGACAATTTCTTGAAAATTCAAATTCATACAAGAATAAATCGGCGTTATATGTCCAAAAAGTCAATTGGCAAATGAAAATTTGTTATCGAAATCCTATAAAGAGATTTCAATTTAATTGTAAGTATACTGGAAAAGTGAGGTTAGAGTAGGCATTGAAAAACTATTTAAACATAAAATCATTGTACTTGTAAGATGAATAATTGTAGAAATACGTACGCAGAATTTCAATGAAAAGAGATTGGTGAAAGTAAGTGGCCCACAAGAGTATTTTGAAAGAGCAACATCCACGTACAAAGGTCCCAAAAAAATATTATTTTATCAAAAGTAAAACGAATGAAATAAACAAAAATCAAATTAAGAACACAACAAGAGATTACGAGAAAATTCAAACATACATGACGAACGGTGAACGAAAAAAACCCCTACGAACATTAAAAAAATACCCAAACACTAAAATGTCTATGCAAGTTTAGTTCATTCTGATTAGATCAGACAAATAAGTACTCCTCGCAAAATGTATATATTAATTTTTTTTCAGGCACTCAAATGTCTACGTAAGGTTAGTTCGATCTGGTTATATCAGACTGAATAATTACTCCTAGCAAAATGTATGTAATTATCAAAGGACCCCGAACGGAATACATGGGATTTTGGTTTATTGCGGAATTCAATGAAACTTTGGTGTGTTGTAGATCACGATCTATAGGTAACAATTTAAATGGACCATAATCAAATCGTATGATTAGTTTCTGCGAAACAGGGTGATTTTAAAAGTATGTACACAAACAGAAAATGAATTTAATTTATCACAAACTGAGAATATTTCTGGTTTATTCTCGTGATTTAGATAAAATATGTCATGCCTTTGGAAACGCACCCTTTTTAAAATACAAAATTGTATTTAATTCACCGGGGTCGTTACAAACGTTCTCAAAGGTATGCCGTTTCGACGTTGTTTACCTTACTTATTAGAATTGAGATATTTTCTAGTTTAATTTCGATATTTTCCTGGTCATAATGATAGTTTGAAAAAGCTATACTGTTTTATACAAACCCAGAATTTTTACCATGTCGTGTCATCAGAAAAGTACTAAAATAGTTATTTATGATACAAGTGTTAAAAGTGGCATTTTATTTTGTGAGTGGGGAATATTGCGAAACGAGCGTTAGCGAGTGGAGCAACCCCACGAGCAAAATAAAATCACTTTTAACAAATGTATCATACAAAATTTTTTGTTCAACAGTTACTGCTAGTAAGAAAAAAACAAAAAAAAATAAGATCCATAAGGATTCGAACACACGATCTTTGGATTACAAGGCTGACTGACAGATACTTCAAATATAATAAACCCCAACGCACTTTATTTATGAATGTCATTATTTGTCAGTGATGAAGGACATTCTACAGTTGGACTAAATACTACTTCGTTTGTAACTTCAAAAGGAATTAGTATTATCAATTGCGCAAACGACCAAATACATGTGTGAACTTTTATAAACGATTCCTCTTGAGTAGGTGTTCTGATTATAATATCTGATTGAAGTGTTTCTATTAGAGAGATCTATATTACTGAGTATCCATCATCTCATCTGTCATTTTACTTTTAACACTAGTGTTAAAAGTACTTTTAACACTAGTGTTAAAAGTGATTTTGTGAAAACGTCAGTTTTTAGTTCATGTGTCAATGAATTAAAAACGTCATTTTTAATGTCAGTTGTACAAAAAATATCTTATTCCGAAGTTTTTTACCTACTTCATTCTTTCAATAGGAACTTTGACACTATCTTTCTACTTTATCTACTAAAGATTGGCACGTAGCGCAATTTTATTGTTAATATACTACGTGATAGGTATATTTTAAGATATAGGTTGGATAGAAAAACAAAAATTGAGACAGGTGTTTATCTAAAACTTTCGTGACATTTCTCGTAAATGAATCGGAAAAAAATTGCGTCGCTAGCAAACATTGTGAAAAAAGTGACAGAAAAGATAAAAACCCTGCAACAGGCGAATTTTTGGCAAAATTCTAAAAATATATAGGTAGCTCTGGGGGTCATTACTAGTAATTAAACAAAAAAAAATATCAAGAGTATACAGAAGAGGGGTTCCAAGAGAGGGAGTAATTAGTTATTCCCCCAGAGCTTCTTATGTATCGTTGAGGTTTTGCTAAAAATGTGCTCTTTATCTTTTCTATCACTTTTTTCATAATGTTTGCCAGCAACGCTCTTTTTATCCGATATTTATTTACGAAAAATGTGACAAAAGCACACACGTTTTGAGCAAACACCTATCTCCTTCATTTTTTATCCAACCCATCTTCAAATATACCTATCACCTATAGTAATATAATAAACCTATGAAAATTGTGTCACGAATTTTTGAAGAAAGTCTAAAGATATAGTGTCACAGACAAACATTTTTTGTAGTACCCTCGTATTTCAAAAATCTAAGTTTGACTTAAGATTTTTCACGTGTTATAGCTTGGGGGTTTCCACATGTCAACGTCAAACGTTGAAAATATAGGGTTTGTTAAATTACCTATTGAAAGAATGAAGTAAGTATATAACTTCGAAATAGGATATTTTCAAGTACTTTTCTGATGACCCCGACATAGTAAAAATACCATGTTCATAATGAAATAGTATTGCTTTTTCAAACTATCATTATTACTCACGAAAATCTCGAAATTAAACTAGAAAATATCTCAATACTAATAAGTAAAGTAAACAACGCCAAAATGGTGTATTTTTGAGAACGTTTGTGACGATCCCAGTAAATTGAATACTTTTTTTTATTATAAAAGTGGTGCATTTCCAAAGGTATGACATATTTTATCCAAATCACGAGACTATACCAGAAAAATTCTCAATTTGTGATAAATTTACTTTATTTTCTGTTTGTGTAACTACTTTTGAAATCACCCTGTTGCTCAGAAACGAATCATACGAATCATACAAATCATAATCTACAACATACCAGAGTTTCATTGAATTCCGCAATATACCAAAATCCCATGTATTCCGTGCGGGGTCCTTTTCACTCACGTCAAATGTCTACGTAAAGTTAGTTCGTTCTAGTTAGATCAGACTAAATAATTACTACTTCTTCTTAGCAGGATTATTCTTCAAGATAAAAAAAAATGCCAACTGCAGCTCGATACTGAACCAAATGTTTGTTCCACGAGAATCAAATTCTAGTTGTATTAAACACTCATTAACATTTTCAGAAACATGCCTCTACCTCGCTATATCCTTTCGATCTATAGGTGAAATCATGCTTCTTCAAATTGAAATGAACACATTGCCTGTCCAGTCTGCCAATGAAATACTTTGTCATATTTGAATCGAATTCATTTGGAGAAAAAGGAATGAAATTCCATTTATATGGAATATCATGTTCAACCGCGATAGAATAACTGCAATATTGCACTCTGAAATGGATATAAAATTGAAATTTAAAATATTGTTATCGTGGATGGATGAGCTGAAACTCGGGAAACAAAACATATTTCATATATGAATTCATTGTGGTGACTCGTAGAGGTTCATGGGTGAATAACTTAAAAAACATATGAACATATAGAGAAGTTATTTTCATTTTTTGTTTCCGTTTGTGTTGAACTTCGAATCAGATTGTTTGCTGGGTACTATTATTCCGTATTCCGTATCACTGAATTCAAAATTTTCAGAACTCTACTCCTCATTTAAGGTCACAATAATGGAGAGCCACTTCCGAAAAGCCATGTATCCATCAGTACGGCCTTTTGAAGCATACATTGGTCGTTTTTTAGAGAAAGAAACAGGAGTCTCAAACAGGATAATGTTTGAACCCAATTTATTCTTACTCAATGTAAACACACTGAGTAATACTAAAATCAATCATATAGAAAGCGATTTCGATCAGTTATCAATGCCATTTTTATGTTTAGTAGAAATTGGTGTACAAAAAGAATCTCTGCTCTTATGCATTTTAATGGCTATATATTAGTGAGTTCGTATTTTAGACCCACAAAAACATGTGGAGGTGTAGGTATTTGGTCCAAGGAAAACATTTGTGTGAATGAACTCAACATTCAGACATTTTGTGTTAAACAGCATTTTGAGATCTGTGGTGTCTCTTTTAAAATTAGTGAACGCCAAACCAACATTTTGACTTGTTACCGATCATCTTCTGGTGGTGGTTTTTAGCAAAATATCAGCAGTACTTGATTATCTGTATGAACCAAACACTGAATTTATAGTATGTGGTGATTTTAATTTTGATTAGTATAAAAATAATCATAATAAATATTTATGTTATGTTTTGTCAGGTTTTAACCTTAATCTAATAGTACAGTGGCCCACTCGAAAGACTGATGATACTCCTACTATCAATGATCAGATTTTTATAAGCTCACGTGATAGCAATACGTGTTGCGTCATAGACAATACAATTTCATACTTGAAGGAAGAAACTTTGTATTTCGTGCAAAATATTTTTATTTTAAAAATTGTAGCAAAGCGCTTTCGACTGTTAAGTCATCATCAGTGCGTACTCGTCAGGTGTACAAGAAGCCATATAAAAACATCATGTTCATGGACCAAATTAAAATGTTACAAAATATAAAACATATTTAAAATTGAATAATTTTCATCCTGTTTGAGGATTATTAAAGATAAAGATATGGGATACTACATCATATCTGTCTGAATGTTGAAGCGGTAGACTTCCGCTTCAACATTCAGACAGATATGATGTAGTATCCCATATCTTTATCTTTAATAATCCTCAAACAGGATGAAAATTATTCAATTTTAAATATGTTTTATATTTTGTAACATTTTAATTTGGTCCATGAACATGATGTTTTTATATGGCTTCTTGTACACCTGACGAGTACGCACTGATGATGACTTAACAGTCGAAAGCGCTTTGCTACAATTTTTAAAATAAAAATATTTTGCACGAAATACAAAGTTTCTTCCTTCAAGTATATTGAAGCGTGCACACAGCTTGACAATTTCAATACAATTTCAGACCATAGGACTGTACTAGAAGAATTGAAATCACTAATGCCATGTGAGGCTAGCCCCAAAGTATCGAAAGTAAAAAGAAATTTCGGTGAATGTAATATTTGTACCTTTGAATATTCTTTAGAAACAGAAAATTGGTCATCTGTTTATGATATACAAGATTTTAATGAAGCATTTGGTAATTTCCACAATATTTTTTATCACATTTTGAGGTGCATTTTCCCAAACGAAAATGCTTCTTGTACGGTAAGAATAAAAGCTGGGTAGATAATAGTGTTGTATCTTCTAGTCGCAACTGTAAAGATTTATTCACTCTTAAAACATGCGATAACCGTTTGACCCGGTTCACAATGGAGCTAAGAAAAAATACTAGGCTCTATTGAATGAGAGAAAAAAGAGTTTCTATCAATCACGCATAATGAATTCCGATGAACAATCGATTGTAACACGTTCTCTTTATATCAAATATTTCTTCAGCTATTACTGAATTGGTTCCCGTTTTTGAAAATTATCCCATACATCGTAATTGGAATCTCTTGACGAAACAACTGTTAATGTAACATTTACATTTCTTTATGAAAACTTACGTGCGCCACGTCTAATACAAATTGCCGTAAGTGAATCACGAAGGTAGACAAAGAATTACGAAACACACTGTATCTACCGAAAGAGTTAAAATAATATTAGCACTACAGCAAAAAAAGCATTCTGAAGACACTACATGACATTCTGGTTGGGGTAGCATACAGGTAGCACCTCATATTGGGTCAACATAGTGAGCGGCATAAAGTACGCATCATATGTGAAATTTTTTATTAATAAATTTAGACAAATATCTTCTGCACCAAAAGGAACCCCAAAAGACGTTGTACAGTGCCGTTCATCTTATCGTGTTTGGCAGGAAATTTAAAATAATTAAAAATTATTTCTCAAAATAGACTTGTTTAAGAGAATATCGAAAAAATTTATTCGGAAAAGATGTTCAGAATTACCAAATTTGAAATTTTAGATATTGCCTTTACTAATGTTTTTCTTCGTCAGAAATGTACTTTTCCAAACAGATTTTTTTGTGGACATAGCTATGAAATATCATTCTGAACATCTTTTCCGAATAACATTTTTCGATATTTTCTTAAACAAGTGTATTTTGTGAAATATTTTTTTAATTTTATTAATTTTCCGCCAAATACAAAAAGATGAACGGCACTGGCATATTTGTCAAAATTTATTACTCTGCCGGTCACTGTAGATATTTTTTTTAACCTGATGTAGCCGATACTTGAATAAAATGTTAACGTTTATAATAACATCAATATTCCGGTTTTATTATAAATGATAGATATATTGTAAATGTAAAAATAATATTGATTCAATATTTTGGGTGACGATTGAAAAAATAATATTATAGTAATAATATTGTTGGAATATTGGGAATGTTGATTGTCACAATATTGTTCGAGAGATTATTGGATCAATTAAAAAATATTGTCTACATATCATATCCAACATCTATTCTACAGACAAAAACAATATTTTATTGAGGACATTTTGTTTAGAGGTGGATTGGTTGAGTTGTTTTCTTAAATCCATCATCAGAGCTCAAAATCAGCTTTCACAGAGTTGAACGAAATCAAAATTGAAAAATACACAGACATAACTAGATTGAAACGAAAATTAACACATTGTGTCGAATTCAATTAGTGAGGTATTGTCCCGTGAATGTGTTGAAAAGTCGCAATATTGAAATAATAATATTGATACAATTTTGAAGAGGAAACTTATCAAACAAAATTAAAATTTGAATATTGACCGAGTATTCCATACACAATATTTAGTAGAGCAAAAGTCGTAATCCCGAAAATAGAGTTGAAATTCCGAGATAAAAGTCGGAAAATAAATAATTAAAACAGTTCGGCCCTTCTACGCTTCCTCAAATACCCAACTAATTCCCAAGTATTACCCCGAAGTAATGCCATTAATGACCAAGTAATTCGAAATAAAACAGTACAGTTTAATAAACATATCTGAAACTGTGAAAATATGTACGCCCATGTTGCGCACTCGTCATACGACAGGACTATAGTTCGTAAATTATTCAGTTATAAGGCACTTAACATCAGGTGTTTTGAATACCACGCTGAAATTTTATTTATCTATTTTTTTATTCAGTGACAGATTTCCATGAAATTCTGATATTCGATATTTCGAGACTCACTGAATTCATACATATCACTGATAATATCGAAAAATATCTACAGGTGAATAAACTAAATCCTTATGTCAGCAAAACAAAAAAGAATGCTAATGTCATCAAAATGAAAGCTGCGAAAACTGAATAGTTATAAAAATCAAATGGAGAAAATATAAATTTAGATAAATGCGCCGGTAGTCGGCCAATTAAGACAAACATTTGAAGCAACTTACAATTAAAAATACTTAATATTTATTTTAAGATGATTCTAACTCACATTTCAAATGTTGCATTTTTTAATTATTGTACTTTTGGGTTCTATAACTACAATTAATTTCTGAATGCACAAAGTATTTCTTACCCTTCTCAGCGATTTTTTTCAAGCTCAAACATTTTTATTTTTCCTTCCTTTTTAATTTAATTGTCTTCAGGATTTCTTATCTTCCAAAACTGTTCGGTAGGCTTCTGGGGATAGCAGAAGATAGTTTTCCTTTGGCATTTTCTTTTTTTGAATCTCTATAGAACCAGGCTATCACAAATGTTTACCAGTGATGATGCTACTACCAGGAGTATATTTTTCATTCTTTTTTTCTGTGATTATCTTTCGTTTCTCCTCCTCTCGTTCGTATTTTCTAGTTGTTTTTCATTAAAAATGTATCCAGTGACATCGGAGTGAATGACCTTTTACTTTTTCTGTTTCATACACTGTAGTCTAAGTTTCAGGCCTCATTTTTCTGGGTCCCTCTTTTATTCTTCCATTATTCCTTTCCTGTAAAGTGGATTTTGGAAACCCAAATTCACGACTAGCTGATCTTTAGGATGTTCCATTCTTTTACGGCTTCGAGTGCATATGATATCGGCTCTAAGGTCCGAATTAGCTCAGAAAATGACAGTTGCCGATTATCGGAATTTGAATTCCTCACGTCAGCCATGCTATGACTTCCACTGCAATTAGACGGTCAAGTACTGAGTTTGACGCAAAATATGAGTAAATAGATCCACCTTTGAGACAACATAAAGAGATTTCAGCACGTGGAATTTCCAAATTTCCTTCTATACAAGCAAGCAATATTACTAGTAGATATTTATTGCCAAAGATCGAAGTTATTAGTAAAATCATACGATTTCTCATCTGAAATAGGAGTGTTTCAAAATATTATCAAATAATAGGATCACTAAATTAAGTGAAGTTCAAAAAAATCACAATTAACCACTAACCACCGCACAAAAACAATTTTCTTGTCAAACTCAAGTCCTTTGTTTGTCCCTCCATCAGCTGATCACCGCCATGTTGTGACGTCAGCTGACAGTGCTCTTTGCCAAAAATGCTAGCGATTGACATACAAACCCGACCTGTGCAAGCTAACCTGGCGAGTCGAAAATGCCTATATTGGTATTACGCTGGCACTTGACACATAAACCTAACCTGAGAAAGCTTGTAGCTGGAGTAGCTTGCAAGTTGATAATGCGTGAATTAGTTTTATTAGTTTTTCGGAAATTGAGGAACGTATTTGGTATGTGTGTCTAATGATGAAGTGAATGTTTGTTAATTATATCGTAATATACTTCATTAAATTACATTGCACATTGCATGTGCGTATAGAGCGAGGGGGCTTTTCAATTTTGTGGAAACTATTGGCGAAAAGAGCGTTTTGATAATTCAACAATGACAATATTCAAAAATATCCGAGGGGGAAACCGCTGGGGAATTTTGGTATTAGTCGTGAATCAGGGGCATTACCCGGGTATTAGTAGGGAATTATGGGCATTACTCGAAGATTATTGGGCATTACAGGTATTACTGGTGTATTACTCGGGCATTAAAGGAATTCGTTAGAAATTATATAATAATAATCGGTGAAGGAAAAAAAAGGTCTTCCAAACAAGGGAATTGGAATCGTCTGAAAAAAAGCGGATATCCGAATCGTGCAATGAAAAAGAAAAATAAGACACGATTTCATATTTCTATTACTTCTCTGACGGGCATTACTGACATTTCTTATCCTTATTATATTTCTTATTACTCGAGAATTTCTAGGTATTACTCGGGAATTACTTGGGTATTAGTAGCATAACTTACGATTTTTGGAAATTAGTGTACACTCAGCGGTTTCCCCCTCTAAAATATTTCATGTTGATGAAGTACAATTCAATGGCTCTCCCAATTTGTCCACCTTTAGCCTTATGAATTTCGAAGCTAACTCTGTTATTTTTTTTTGCCTCATGAGTAACAAGGGATATGAATGTCGCATGAGAAGTAACACATATCACACTGCGTTTTATCAATAATATAAGTAAGTATTATGTAATATTTTGGATATCAGTCACCTTACAACAGGGTCTGTATCTCGTATCTAGTGTTGAAGACTCCAGTTCGTACATGATTACTGATTATATTACCACTATCACCTAGAAAGGACAATATATGTATATCCTTGCTTAACAACCAACCAGTGGATTTCAAATTTTGAAATTCAGCCAATAGAATCGGAACTACAGTGAAAATATAGCTTGTCGCTGTATTTTCACGGTGATAAACCTGCTTAGTTTTTGTTTTACTATCTGTCAAGTGATAATAATGATTCAAATTATAAACGTCTTTGTGTTTTGACTAGTTATCTTTATTCATCAATATGAGCGATCGTTGGGGACAAATGTCCATAGATGCGGCCGTGGAAAAGAGTATTCCGTTGAATACGGCTAAAAGTAAAGCATCAATTACCAGGTGACACGATTTTTCTTTATTTCAAATCGATATATTATCGTCCTAAATATAATTCGTGGTATGATTAAAAACCTATAATTTTTTGGAATATCAATTCATTGGCAATCCCAATGCAGCTTTGGGATTGCAATTCATTAATATTCCAAAAAATGATCGGTACTAATCATACCACTTATTATATTACCCCTGAGAATAAAAAGCCAATGCGCTCTGATACGGGTTTAGATTTCAGACACAAAAAATCTTGCATCTCAAAAGCATGATATCAATACTTTTCACGGTATATTGAATCACGTACTGACACGACATCAAACGTGTATACCTCATCATTATTTTTCCAATATTGATACATATGACACAATCTGTGGAAGCCGTATCGAGAGGTATTGTCGACAATAAATTCCAGTTAGTTATTCCGGCATTTTTACGAAGCGGATCAAAGTCAGAAGTGCTGCTTCAAACGCTTCGATGGCGAGCACTCTTCACCTGAAGTTGCGTAACAAGCACAACAATATGGTATTTTCACGTCATATCACCTGATATGTAGTGCTTATGGCAGTGCCGTGGTAAATAGGTTTTGATACTTTATTACATTTCTACCTTTATCAATAAATTATGAGTGTGGAAGAATATTTGAGAAATGAAATTGACACAAATATTGGATTATCGATGATTATAAGTGAAATAATAGTAAATGGAACCCCTTTCCCTTGATCATCATGGTAATTAAATGAGTTACATTTATGGTTCGATGTTTCCACTTAGCGATTCCCAATATTAAAATTTGTTCACAATTGTCTTCTCGTTAATGTAGATTTAGAGTATAAAATGTGTGAAAAATAGGAAGCACAATTACATGAAATTTGGTTTTATTGCTGAAAATAAAAATTACTTTACAAATATTTGTTTTAAAGAAAATTTCTGTTTTTCTACATCTGTCAAAAAAGTCCTCTTTTTTGTGTAGTTTGTGTACCTGAATTCTGACAATATTTGAGTATCAAAATACGATTTTATCATTTTACGGAAAAGCGAGAAAAAACTCGTTTACGGTTGGTGCCAGGCGACAGAAAATATTATTCGACTCAAGAAATAGAGGCTTATAGTTCTTGAGAATGCTAACTTTATTGGCGAAACGCGCGTCGAATGAAAGTTGGATGTTTAAGATAACTCAGACAACAATGACACAGCCAAATAATAATTAAATCCTGACATAGAGACAGAACAAATAGCCTACTTACAAGGTGTCCCGAAACTATGGTGCCAAATTGAAACAGATGTTTTTCGTTGCAGAGATAAAGGGTGTTGAATATGAAAAATCAAAAGTAATTTTTATTCCACAGTTCTGAAAATTTTTCAAAAAAAATTGAACGAATAATTGTGTTCTTTCGAAAAAGAAACCGCATTTTCAGTACGGTTAGTTTTTCCGGATTCAAACAGGTATACATTGTCTACTATAAATTGAATGAGAAATGCGAAAATTGGCATGTACCAAAATTGAAAAAAAGCCAACGCGGTTTCAGTGATATTGGGGAAAAACTGAGTTTTTTGTTAAATTTCAACATACTGTATCTCAGAAATGAAGCTGTTACGGACCTATGTTCATATGAAGATTTTTTTTTTTAATTATTCAAGGATCATCACCCTTAAGGATCAGCATTCAATTATGAAACACCATGTATACTTTATACGGAAAGAAATACCTTTATCAGCGTAAAAAAATGTGTGAATAATGTAATAATACACAATATGTGCAATACATAATTGTGGATGAATTCTACCAATTTTTTATTCAAAAGTTACAGTCTTTTACTAGGTTAGAATGAAACTTCGCGATTTTCGTGGTACCTCACACTCGCTTTCAGCTCGCGCTCGGAACTTCCTACTGTCATCGAATTTTCATTCTAACCTTGTTAAAGAATATACTATTACATGTGATGGGATTTTAGACTACCACGTGCTGGTAGTTACTCTTCATGTCTCTCCATTTCACCAAAACATTCGATTTGTTAATTTCTGAAATGCTCTAAAATTTTGTAGGAAGAAAATTTTCAGAATCTATGACTAGATTTGGAATAACCATTCCACCGAACATCACATATTTTTGGGACGATATTCAATTATTTTGGTAACTGAATTCATCTTTTCTCGCTCTCCACCTATATGCTAATAAATAGTCAAAGGTAATATAACAAGACCTTGATAAATAGTCGTCTATTTTCATTGCATCTAAATTTCGACTGTATTTTATAGTTATTCAACGAGACATAATTTTGGCGTTAATGATCTGACGAAAGCCCGAGAGCAAAGCTCGAGGGCTCTCATCTTTGATTATTGACGCCAAAATAATATCGATTCAAATTAATAAATACAAGAGAAATTTAGTAGCAATAAAAATAGTCTATCATAGTTTAACAAGGTCATGTTATATTTATGAACATTATTTCTTGGATCCAATTCTTCATATCAGAGATACGAAATGAAACAATTTGGAATGATTTATAACACATCAGCACCAGCTTTATAAATTATCAATTGAAATTGAAACCACAATTATTGTAGGTGACATTTTCACTATGCGTAATTTGTGCCATTTGTTTAGCTTTTGAAGAACTGACAGTATCAACAGTAGAAGCTTCACATTCATTCTGTTTTTTCAATCTGTTCGAAATACTTTAGTAATGTGAAGTGAGGTTGAATTCAAGAATACGCGAGCGAAGTGAGCGCGCTAGACCGACATTTCACAATTCAAAATATCATTCAGTTTTGGTAATGGTGTCGACTCATTCAATTTATATTGACAATGCTCGCAAAATTTGGTGAACTGCTTCCATATATGCAATTTTTACTCCTCACTGTATTATGAGGGATGTAGACTGAATTACACTATCTATTTCTTCGTTTATGGATTCGCCAAGCCAACTCATTTTCAAACACTTCAATTTGACGTTTAATAGTTATTTTTGTATCTAGTGCGCGAAATACTACTTTGGTGATCGAGAACTGATTTTTTTTAAAGAGGCACACACGAGTCAAAAAAAAATGGTCTACAAACGTCAAAAAAAAGGTATTATAAAATTTTGTCACAATTTGAAAAGTGTTAAAAAAAGCCTTACCTATTTAATTATTGTTGAACATTCAGAAATAAATGATTTCTTGAATTTTCGCCTGATTGAGGACCATACAGTTGAAAATAAATGATTTCTTGGATTTTCGCTTGATTGAGGACTATATAGGTTAGAATATGAAAATTCCATATAGTTTACATGCAGTGTGCGAACATTACTTGGTGAACGGTGTCACGGCAACGAAGGAAAATGAAAAAAACTGTCACTTCGCATATTGTTGTCAATGGGCCAAACCTTGTCATTTCATGATTTTTGTAGAAAAATAGCTATTTATGATACAAGTTTCTACAGTAGCACTTTTTTGTATGAGCGTGAAGTTTGTTGAATGAAGCGCAGCCGAGTTCAACAAAAACGCGAATACAAAAAAGCCCTTCACGAAAGTGTATCATACAAAGTTTTTTCTTCGACAGTTATTATATTGCCAAACTGTATCAGTTTTATCATTAGTTTGAATGTTGTATGTTATGAATTGTTGTCATATTACCAAATGATGACTTCCGAGTTAAATCTGACGCTAAATAGTGTTCGACAAAACGACAAAACGAGTTCAACAAAAATGCGAGTACAAAAAAGCCCTTTACGAAAGTGTATCATACAAAGTTTTTTCTTCGACAGTTATTATATTGCCAAACTGTATCAGTTTTATCATTAGTTTGAATGTTGTATGTTATGAATTGTTGTCATAATACCAAATGATGACTTCCGATGTAAATCTGACGCTAAATACTGAATTTAAAAAAAATGTGTAAATGTATGAATAGTGTGTGAAAATTCACTTCACTTCACGCACTGTTGATGATTTTACGCACACAGATGATTTTTTTACGCACTTGTGCGCAAAAGTGTCACTTTACGCACTGTCAACAGTACGTAAACAATTAGTTTACCCACTGTCGTAGAAAAATATATTTATTTAAAGTAGCATCAGATGCACAGGCTGCCTAATATGAGGAACATGCCGAATAGTCGGTGAATATCGTGCACCATGCAAAATAGTCTCTAATAGAGCGTGTTGATTGGTCTTGTCAAACGGGAAACAAAAGTGTGATTGGTTGATGACTGATAATCAGTAGAATCTTTTGGGTTAGAACCTGAGCAACCTCTACGCTGTATTACGAATGATTGTATTACTGTACAACTATTATGAGTAAGGGTTATTCTTTTTTTAGTCTTAACAGATACGATCGTGAGCTTTCAGTTTACTTTTAAAAATTTCTTCTTCATTGGTTCATGTTTAGATTTCGTATAAAATCCAGTATCTACAAGATTCCATTATAGTTGTGAACGATTCGAAAGTAGGGTCAAGTGGGGTAATAGTAAACTAGGGGTAATTGTAAACACGCCAATAACTTTTGAAATTGATGGGTCCTAGTTTCCTTCCATGCAATGCAAGATGCCACCACGCTTCTTCTATTCAGTCTCATGTCAACCATGTAACCTGTTGCGTTGCGATTTCTTGAAAAGTTCATTCATGTCAAATATTCAATTTATTTCTTTATTTTGATTGTGTGTGATAAATACATAAATTCAGTTTTTCAATTACTTCTAACTGCTAAGTCATTTCATGATAGGTTGTTATTTCTATATATATATATATATTTAACGTTTTGATGCATGCAAGAACCTTAGGTTATATAGCGCTCTGTTGTAATGGGGGTGTTTACATTTGCCCCGGAATTTTCTCAGGAAGGGGTATATGTAAACATATGTGTGGGGCAAATGTGAACCCGTATATAACAACAATAGAAGTGTTTAAGAAACCATCATTATGCATTTGATATACCTATATGAATATACTGTTTATTTGAAACATTCTTGTGTTTCGAATTGAATAAATATTAAAATATAAAAATGTTTAATTGTTCAACATTTTCATTTTTATCATGGAGCAAATGTGAACAACCACTTGAACTGATGCACATTGTTTTTAATATGATCATTTGTTCGATATAACCCCACCAATTCCAATGTAGAATTCAATACAGAAGACTTATTGCATTTACATTTACCTCCACTTGTGTTTACCATTACCCCAAAATTATCAAAATTGAATAAAGTACATGGGTGTTGTGAACATTAAATTATTTTTCTAATAATTTATTTTTTCAAGTTCACAAATTATATTTAGGAAGAATATACTATACTACTATAATAGAATTTCTTCTTATTTGAAATAATCGCTTTATATTTGATACATTTCAATTCACCACTGATGGATCCTCACTTTATCAAACCCGTTGACAGTTCCCCCGATTAACCCTACATGTCTTTCCATGGCCTCCACAAGAGTGGGGCTGGGTGGACCCATGGGTCCAGGGCCCGTGCGTGGGAGGGGGCCCGAGAAAGCCTACTAATTATTTTTTCAATTATTATAATTCACCTTAGTGTGTTAAATAAGTATATTTGTTGTGGCCATCTTTACATAAAAAAATCTTCTGTGCATCCACGACCCTGAACTCCTATATAAACGGCTGGACAAATTTTGATGAAATTTCGTGTATGTGGGTGAGTGTGTGTGTGTGTGTTAAGTGAATTCGAGAATGGTTTGACGTCACAGTTCGGTCCACCACAAAATGTTTTTTTGATTAATTGTTATGAGTTCAAATCTGCTGCCAGCGCATCCGCCACCTACTTCGCCATAAAATGAATTATGCTCTCATGAAACCACCATCCCCAAGATAAATACTTTCCGATACTGTATGTATATCAAACATTAATAATATGTCTCAGTATCATTTGATGTTTGCAAAGAAAGGAAATGAGTACTTACTCATTTCAACGTTGAAACATGAAAATGAGACGGGAAACGTGAAACGGGAATACATGAAATATAAAACGGAAAACATGAAACGTGAAATATGAAACGGAAAACATGAAAAGGGAAACGGGAAACGTGAAAAAGAAAAAAAATCTGTGCATCCATACACATTGATATACCTACAGGACAACAGGACAAGTAAAAATAATTTTATAACAAAAGTTTAGTTGTATTTTCAGGTTAAATTACAGTCTAAAAAGAGTATGGGTAAGAAATAACCATGCAATTATAATATATGACGCGACTGTACAATAGGCAGGAGTTGGTCGACAATGAGATCCTGGGTCCAGGGCCCGTAATGAGATCTTGGCACCAGGGCCCGTAATGAGATCCTGGGTCCAGGGCCCGTAACCGAATGTGGGGGCCATGTGTCTTTCTTAGGTAGCCTAAGAATGTGAGCTAGTCGAGCGATACTTATGTTGATGGTTGTTTGGTAGCTGATTAATTTCTAAATAACCTCATCAATAGCTCTATTTGGTTTTTGTCTGGCCACTCTGTGTAGGTCATTTTCGAATTTAATCACATACTGCTTAGATATACATTCTCAGTGAAAACGTAACCAACTGAAACAAAGTTCTTCTCCGCGTGTGTATTTATTATCACAACATACACACTCGTGTACCGCGGGGGTGTATTTACCCGCATACGCCATCACATACGTGGTATATTTACTCAATAAGACAAGAAATGTTGTTTCCTACTCAATTTGGATTTTCACCACCGCACGGTAATGTTGACTGCATTTTATTGGACTTTCTTCCCGACTTGGGTTAGACGAAAGGCGACATTCGGTTGATGTCTTACGATTAAATACGTGCATAAAGGTTCTGGCTTGAACCAATGTACCCTAAAATCTCTCTAATCCAGATGCGACATATACAGTGTGCAAACACAGCTTGCTTATCAAATTGTCTGAATTTTGATTTTATATTGGGCCAATAATATGAGTATATGAATAAAATTCTGCTTAAATTATTATTACTTATGATATTCTGCCTAAATTATTATTACTTATAATATTCTATTCAATGCAAAACCTAAACGAGACAGAATGAAAAAATCAGGGATATATAGATTAGAATGCGGGGAATGCTCTGCAGTATATACAGGCCAAACCGGTAGAAATTTTGATGTAAGGTTCCGTGAACACGTCGGTTTAGACAAAAAATCAACAATGTACGAACATCTACAAGAATTCAAACACAAGATAAGTAAAGATAACCTCAAAATTCTACACACATGTAATAAAGGGAAGACAATGAAAAAATCAACAATGTACGAACATCTACAAGAATTCAAACACAAGATAAGTAAAGATAACCTCAAAATTCTACACACATGTAATAAAGGGAAGACAATGAATCTGTTGGAAGCCATGGAAATTAATAAATCAATTAAAAACCCGAAATTTAGAACCCTCAACGAGCAACTCAATTTGTGTAGGTCTCCACTTTTGAATTTATAAATTTGACAACCCAGGTAATTTCCATCACCTCCAGGGTTTAAATTTATATTGTTTCCAGCCTACCTGCAAACTCCCTATATAACTAGGCTTAGAGTTCAATTGTATTAGTTAGTTTTTATACATGATAATGGGATAAAACCCGAAACCGGTCGTAACAATAAAAATCTAGTGGAAATAAGACAAAAGAGTGTTCTTTCGTTTCATCAAAGTGATCATGAATTTCCACAAAATAAACAAGTCATCAATCACACAAAGTATATTGTAAGGTGAATATAATATATTATCAGGGGTAATATAATAAGTGGTATGATTATTACCGATAATTTTTTGGAATATTAATGAATTGCAATCCCAAAGCTGAAAATACAAAGAGTCCGCAGGACGAGTTGTTTTGTTATGGATGAAAATTTTTGTCTGTAATTTTGGTATCTTATAGAAAATTGAAAGACGATTCAAATGAGGTAGCATGCGACCTCCCATGCGATTTCAAAAAATCTTTCAAAATGACAGCCCAGCGCCATTTTGGAAAACGTTTTTTTTTTGGTGGTAAAAAGTTGTTTATGAACTATCATTCAGCCAGATGAAATTTTGGAGCAAAATTCCAATGCGTTCAAAAGTTAACAGTGGTGAGATAACTTAATAAGAGTTCTAATAATATGTACCGTCATTTTGTTTCGGCTGAATGTTTTTGTTCAAACTTCTTCAGTCATATAGAGAATCACAAGACGTTTCGAATAACGTATCACTCGACCCACCATGCCATTTAAAAAAATCTTTCAAAATGGCGGCCAGGCACCATTTTGAAAAACAAGTAATTTTTTTTTGTTTCAAATTGTAGTTTATGAACAACCTTTTCACCAAAAACAATTTCTTCAAAAAATTCCAATTCGTTCAAAAGTTAACAGCGGGGTTTACTTTATGGACACACTGTGTATATTTTCATGATTTGAATTAACAGATGTGATTACATAGAACATCACAAGTAGATCTATTTTTTCATTCTTAGTTTGTTGAATATGCATTATATTTCTTCTACTCTTATACACAATTTTGCCTGTTACTGTATAACAACAGCTTAAGAAAGAAAAATACCAAAGAGTCAAAAGTACTTGTACTATTTCGTTGTTTGAACAGAAGATAAATACATATTGTCTGAACCTTCTTTACCTCACCTGCACTTCATCCCGACCTTGTAAACTACCCATAGCAAACAAAAATTAGGTTCATATTTTCAGCTTCCAAAACCAACCGCCAACATCACTCCTCTTTGTTTTACTAATTCCTTTATAACATTAACAAAGCGCAGGTTAGGTAGTGCATTTAATATTTTTTTGTTAAAATCGCAGAGTGCTGTGCAATGTTGAAATTAATTTGGGATTTAACGCTTCAGATCAGTTCTCATAATTGAAAAGTTATGTACACGCCATGTCTCCATTCCAGGTAATGTTCTATCGGCAATGAATTTAGCTACCTAGTTGTATGTTTGTATTCATTGGGATGTTCGGGAAAATCTGTTCTGTGCGAGTTTAGTAGCGTCGTCTGCACGTGAGTTAAATGAGAGGGTTGTTAGTTGTTTTGAATAATTCTTTACATTCACTTCATTGAGAATAAAGTTGTCGCAGGTAATCTCCCAAATTTAGTGCCAGAAACTTTTAGTGTTCATTGTCTTTTTGAAAATAATAAGATTCGCACAGGGATAAGGACAATTTTCTTCAAAAATGCACGTACTAATATTTTAATTTTCGAATGTTCGAGTAGAATCAAGTTTAGATAATGATTATATTAATATTGTTTTTGTTTAATTTCAATTTAAAAAAAATAATGGTTGGTTTTATTTCAATAATTTATAAACGGAAACATGTTTTTGAAAAGATTTTTATGTTTATTTTATTTTGTACTCAAGCATTATAATTTGTTTAATTATACAGGGTGTAACCTAAGTACGTTAAAATATTAAAGTGTCGTATTCCTGAGACAATTTTAAGAAAAAAGTTTAAATAAACTTGTGTCCGGAAATGCTTCGTTTCGGACATACAGGGCGTTGAAATTGATTTTTTTTGTACGCCTTTTAAAAATAACTTTTGCATAAACTTGATCGGACTTGTTACGTAAATTACTATTAAAAAGGATTACTAATTGGTCCTATTTTTTCACAATTTTAACGCATGTGTTTTTTGTGTTACACTTTTCACGAATAAGTCCTAATTCGATGTGTTCATTGTAGGGGTGACATAAAGTGAATGCTGAATACACATAAATTCTGTACCAACTAAGGTCGATGAACAATTACAGTCAGAATTGGTGGCTAGAGTGTTGCATCACACGCCACTATTTGATTTGAGTGGTTTTTTTCTCATGACTTATACTGTATCTATTCTTTATTTTGGCTTATTCGTACCTAACATGCCACCAAAATTATTAATTTTCTGTTTATGGAACTGGGTAGTTGATGATTAGGATAAATATCGTGAATGCTTGAATTTCGATGAATGTGAGGTTTTAGTTTGGTTTTATCATTCATTGCATTTTCACCATAATTGAGTAATGAGAATGAATTAATTGATATATCATTATTGACACAGGGTATATTACTTTAATTGAACCCACATGCGTATATTTTATTGTTTCATTTATTTTTTGTATAAATCGTTTATTTGTTCTTGTGTTCCTCAGCGTTTAGTTTAGAATTAGAATTTTTATTAAAATTTCCGTAATTCCATTTCATGTCACTTACATACAGGTACGCACTGATGATGACTTTATAGTCGAAAGCGCTTTGCTATTATTTTATAAATAAATTTCTGCACGAAATACAAACTTTTTTTTCATCCAATATTTGAAAATGACCGGCAAATTGTATAAATTGTATGATTTTTTTTTATTGAAATACATCTTTAATTTCAATTTTTTTAAGACTATTTTACGTCAACATTGTTTTTAATGTTTACGAGAAAAAAGTGTGAGAGGGTTTGTGGAGTCCAAGCGATCACGGAAACATTCCATCGAATATGGAGTTCCAACTAACATCAAGCCGTTTATATTATAATAAATTAATTAAATGAATGAATGAATGAATAAATGAATAAATAAATAAATAAATAAATAAATAAATAAATAAATAAATAAATAAATAAATAAATAAATAAATAAATAAATAAATGAATGAATAAATAAATAAATAAATAAATAAATAAATAAATAAATAAATGAATAAATAAATAGATAAATAAATAAATAAGTAAATATGTAAATTATGTAATGAATCAATTTATAAATCTTTCTCGCGTGACTTATTTTCAACACACTAGTACCATTAATAACAATTTTTTTAATGTAACTGCATAGTTGACATAGGGTAGTGCCCACACTAGGTAGAACAAGAGATTCAATCATATCCGAAATCAGAACGTTTGAGAAAATGGGTTGTTAAATAGAACATAATGTAACAATAGATGGCTAAAATTTTTATTTTTGGATCAATCAAAGATTTTCAAAATATTTGTGCTCTTTCTTTGCTCAGGTTAGGTTTGTGTGTAAATCGCGAGCGAAAAGCTAATTCACGCATTCTTGACTCGCAGGCTAGGTTAGCTTGCTCGGGTTAGGTTTGTGTGGTAATTGCAAGCAAAAAACGTATCAATGCTATCACAAAGTGAACCACGTTTCAGTCTGGATGGGCAAAATGCAACTATGTTTGATCACAACCAGTTAAAGAGCTAGATTGTCTGCCGCTGATTAAAATGTGGTATGTTTTGCGGATATCCCTCCAGGCCTCACCATATCTGCCCGTTGGCAGTGTTTCAGTAACGTTTGCGTACGCTGTAAACCTCTGATAAGTGATTACCAAAAGTTTCTTGAAAATTTCAAAATTCAATATTCAATAAAATTTTTTTTTTTTTTTTCGAAAAAATTGTATTTTTTCATTTCGGTTTTGTTTGCCATCTTCTACTTTCCACTTCATTCATCGGTTCAATTTTGGGAACACGATGTAAACAGATATAGGGTTTCATGAAGTTTTGATAACAGAGAAAGGGGTAGCCCCGAAACGTCGACGTTTGTAATGAAGGGAGAAGTATATTTAGTTGTTACTTATTTTATCAGATAGACAAATTCAGAATACGATAAGTAATCAACTCATTGGGACAAATTGATTTATTTTCCCTTTTACACTTCTGAATTTCCTTGATTAAACATATTTTCATTTTCAGACTATGGATGGATAAAATCCCAAACAGACCATGTACAAAATTCTCCGTTATTTCAGCCTAATTGAACGATAATAATCAGTTGATAGGCGGAAGAGAAATTTAAGAATTCTCAAAGAAAATATTCGTCATCGAACACTTTCCTCCCCCATCTCAAAGCATAATGAATATAATATTAGACCCCATTATTTTGCATAATAAACAAATTGGTTTATGATGAATAAGTCTATAATGAGCAGAACGTTAAAAGCCAATGAAAACAGAAAACAGACGAGCTCTTAATTGAAAGTTAGGGCTAGAAGCTCATAACAACACGGCGCATACGAGGGCAATAAGTTCACCTTGTATCTAATTACCTGCATTGTGATATGAGGTAAATAGAAAACCCAGCGAATATTCTGAGACAATGAAAAAATATAATTGAGATAGTGTGGTCGATAAGACTTTTCGCAATTAGTTTATGAATTATCAAGTGTCAAATTATATCAGAGTTCTAAGTAGGTGGTGCAAACCACGTAACTATAGCTATCAATGTAATGAAATTATTATACGAACATTACATGAATTGATGTTAGATGTAAATCAATATTTGTAGGGTTAAGTACCTGTTTTCTGAAAGATATTTGCCTCAAATTTTCCACTTTGTGGGATAGTGTGGAGAGATGGGGAATTCGATTTTGTCGAAATTTTTCGTTTCATTTATTTGAAACCATTTGCAATTTGGTATCTAGGATATAACGTAACCAACGTATTATATTGTATTGTAATGTTATGATGTTAGGATGTTAATAATTTGTAATGAAGATTTAACTTGAAGGAAGGTTAATGTTCAATGATACGATAAAACTAATGAATATAGCATTTGTAGCATTGGAATCAATCCATGAAAAATTGTAAACCAGATTTAATTCATTAATTTTTATTTCTCTATGAAGTCAACTTGTTTCGACTGTAACATTCATTTCAATTTCATTTCTGCACTTGATAACACAATTAAGTCATTCTGTATTTATCAATTATAATAATTATAATCAACGATTACTAAAAGCTGTATTCAGTTAAGACTTGAGCAGCGAAAGTGACTCGGAACTCATTACCCCAAAAACTACTGAAGAGGCAAAACAGGCATGTGTCAATGTTACCCCAGAATTATCTGAAGAAAAAAATCTAAATGTGTTCTGGGAGACACAGTAAAAGTGAAATTGCAACGGGCAAGTGGAAAAACGAATCGCAACGAACAAGTGGAAAAACGAATCGCAGAAATTTTAACTTGAATTTTTATGGCAGGTTTTCAAATTGGACAAGTACATTGACAATCTGCCCGTAAAACTTCATACTAAAGTTTTTCCACTTGTCAGTTGCGATTCGTTTTTCCTCTTGCCCCTTGCGATACGTTTTTCCAATTGTCCGTTGTGATTCAGTTCTCCACTTGTCCGTTGCGATTTGTTTTTTCATTTGTCCGTTGCGATTTGTTTTTCCATTTGTCCGTTAAAGTTTTCCTTCTACTATGTGTCCCAGGACATATTTCGATTTTTTCGCAGGTTTACTGCAAATTATGATTTGGTTAGGTTATGTACATTTTAATGGATACATTTTTCATTTAACAATTTTTTTTTCGTCGACACTTTTGTCGTTCGTTGACTTTCAATTTTGTTGAAAACTGAACCGTCGGCAAAGTTTTCTTGTTATCCCATTTCCCGTGTCATGTTTCCGTTTCCCGTTTCACGTTTCGTGTTTCATGTTTCATGTTTCATGTTTCATGTTTCATGTTTCATGTTTCATGTTTCATGTTTCATGTTTCATGTTTCATGTTTCATGTTTCATGTTTCATGTTTCATGTTTCATGTTTCATGTTTCATGTTTCATGTTTCATGTTTCATGTTTCATGTTTCATGTTTCATGTTTCATGTTTCATGTTTCATGTTTCATGTTTCATGTTTCATGTTTCATGTTTCATGTTTCATGTTTCATGTTTCATGTTTCATGTTTCATGTTTCATGTTTCATGTTTCATGTTTCATGTTTCATGTTTCATGTTTCATGTTTCATGTTTCATGTTTCATGTTTCATGTTTCATGTTTCATGTTTCATGTTTCATGTTTCATGTTTCATGTTTCATGTTTCATGTTTCATGTTTCATGTTTCATGTTCCATGTTTCATGTTTCATGTTTCATATTTCATGTTTCATGTTTCACGTTAGATAGATAGATAGATAGGTAGCTTTATTCAAAAAATTGTACTTATACATATGTTACAATGCACAAGTTCAATTGGGTGAACCGGCGTCAAAAATTATATGTTCAGTGAACAAAGCACTAACATTTTAGAAATACTTAATATATACTAACACTATTTCAAGTGGACACTTTAAAAATTGTCAGTAGACACTTTAGTTCTTGAAAACTTATTAAGTAAAATAAATTTAGTAAAAATTACATAAAAGAGAAAGTTTGTTTGACAATGTCTCAAAATGAGTGGGAATCAAGAACTTTGTCTACAGTGTATGGTTCTATGTTAATCAATAACTCTTGTACAGATTGTTTGAATTTTTTGAGGCAGTGCTCAATTTTCAATTCTGTCGTTAGTCTATTATAAAATTTTATAGCTGAATATAATGTGGTTTTTTCTGTCAAACTTAATATATGACTGGTATATTTAAATTCACTGTTCTTGTCCCATAACCATGCTGTGACTCAAACATTTCGAATTTGAACAGAAATATCAGACACTCACTTATATAAATACCTGGTACAGTTAATATATTCATTTCTCTGAATTTTCCTCTGCATGACTGTTTATAACTGTTTCCCAACAAAATTCGGAGCGCTTTCTTCTGTGCAATGAAAGCACGTTGTGCTTCACTGCTCCCTCCCCAGAAAATGCCGAAATACACGTTCCACGTTTCACGTTATATATTTCGTGTTTTCCGATTCATCTTTCCTGTTTAATGTCAACCGTTTCATGTTTCCCGTTTCTTGTTTCCCATTTCATTTTGTAGTGCACCGAATTCTGACTCTAAACCATTCCGAACACACACAAATTTTTGTATCAAAATCGGTCCAGCAGTTTAGGAGGAGTTCATGTCGTAATATTTTTATATTTGAAGATCAATACGTTTTTTACACAGACCGCAAATGAAAGCAATGATGCCCAGCCACGTGGAGAGAAAAGGTAAGAAAACAACAGCTGAGCACAACCTCTTGCAATCCCGTGAAGGACGGTTGTTTAATGCCAATTTAAAACAAATGATAGGTGTGAAAAATTCGAAAAAAAAATGTAAAATTTTAAATTTCGTTGGATAGCGGTTACCAAAATTTCGACGAATTTTCCAAAACAATTAAAACTTTTCACCAATTTTTTCGAATTTTTCACACTTGCCATTCGTTATGAAATATATATATATATATATTATATTATTATTACATGTAGAGCATCTGCTCAGCTGTCACTCCCATCCCCGTTCTTCGCACGCCTGCGCATTATATCCTTATACAGCCGCTGCCCTCTCTCCGCCGCTGTCGCTTGTCACTACGCGATACATCGTCTACCTCCTCAACGAGGCCGTAACGCTTTTTCGTTACCGAAAAATCCTACTGTTATATAGAAATTTCACTTCAAAATATATAAGAGCATACAAGCCCTTCAGAGGAGAATCTTCTCTCAAAGTCATATGCCGTAATGGCGCGCGGGTCATTTGCTCGCTTTCTAATCCAACGTAAGCGGGTTTGATTCACCGGTCCCGTGCATTGCATCATACGTTAAAACGTGAGGGTTGCGTCTTCTCTAGCTCGCACAAGTCTCTCAAGGACGTCTGAGTTTTGCTCGAAAGGGCAGAGCCAGTTGACGTCTCACGGTCAATGAAATGACCTAGGTGCGCCACGGAAATAAAATTTCATATCTCAGATGCATCCGATGGTCGCCAAGGTGCGTCCCACCGTAGGTACAACTGGCATAGGTAAATTTCAATAAGAAATTTCATTTTGCATTTTGCCGTAGGTATACCTGGAATAAGTTACGTCCAATTGTTCAGTTTTTTACCACGTTAGACAAATTCCACGCACACGAATGTCTACGTAAGTTCAGTTTGTTCTGGTTAAATCAGACTAAATTAATCATCGCAAAATGTATGTGTTCCATTTCTGACCCCCAGACGCAACTGGGCTACAGCAGTACTTTTGAGTACCTACTTGCATGCGCTCAAGGTCATAATTAGAGAAGAATACCTCCTACAGAAGACGAGTACTTCAAAAATACTACTATACCAATTATTGTCAATAAATAAACTCATCTAGCATTTTCGATTGAGTTCCTTCGGTCAGATTACCTTTGCAAAAAATTGGTTCAATCGGATGCCCAGTCAATCAGTTTTCTGGTAGTTTGACTGTGGATTGGCAGCAGACCAATATCTACAACTATGAACAACTATGACGATTCATAGTTGAATTCAAAATGTGAATACACTCATCAGAAAAGCAGATAATATAATAGTTATATTTTTGTATCTACAGTATCGGAAACTTTTCATCCGGGGTATACACAGAAATCTTCGAAAGCAACAAGGAACGCAATGATATGATAATACCACATAAACAAGAGAGACGCACTAATGTGCGCCTCTCCTGTTACCTCACGGCGAGTAGAGGAGAAATTGTAATGCTCTCTCAACATATAGCAAGGTTTTTTTATCAGAGCGTAAAACCACCATACCCCAGATGAAAACTTTCCGATACTGTATGTTACTTTGGTGATCAAAAACTATTTTTTTTAACGAGGAGCAGTACTCTTTATGGGTCAAAATTAAGATTAAGAAGTTCATGCTTGATCAAAATTCCTATTTATTCTATTGGTCTTTCCTTGGAAATTCTTAATTTTGGTAACTAAAAATTCTTAATTTTGGTAACTCAAATAAAAGTTTTTCGCAATGCACCAAATTTTATGTGGAATAAAATTTTCTGAAATATGAATAATAAACATATTTCCCATGGTACAAACTTTTTGAATCTCACTATATATCTTTAAAACGACGATATGACTTAATTGGATAGGTTGGCTAGAACAATGTTAGTACAAGAAATAATGGTCAAGAAGCAACATGTAGGATATCCCAAAATGCCATACAAGTATAGGTAAAATGAGTCAAATTTCAAAAGTTATTTGTCTTTTTAACTCACATTAAAATTCTCTATATCTTTTATTACAGGAGTGTTTTGATATAGGAACAGCACTTTGGATGCGTCAAATGGAACATTTTAGGCAATATGGGAAAAATTGTCATATTTCAGCAGAAGATAACTAACTACCTCATGAATTGGTCCAATTTTGGAGTTGGGGAAGTCAATCGACGCATGGCATGCGTTGTTTAGGAGTTAGAAGCGAAAAACTGAAGAAAGTTCGAAAATTTCGAAGTTCGAGGAACCAAAAGTTATGCTCAAACCTTGCAGGGGTACAAACTCAGATTACTTGTTTTCAAGACTATCTCAAGGTTTAAGAACGAATTTCTAGCTTTCCCCAGGCCACTTTTAGGTCCTACTGAACCATAAATACAGAAAGAACTTAAAATAAAATTAATTTCCACTTCGAAAGTCACAGCTATTAACTTCGCTCCTTGCCAACTAATCTCTCCTGAATCAAAATTATACCTCTCTAAAATAGACCATTTCCGATGCGTTGAATTCGAAAAAGTATGTGCTTATTACCTACCAAACTCTCATATCCCTCGCTCCGCTGGAAGCAACTACACTAGCCATTCAGTCCGTCGGCCAAATTGAATCTAATACATGGAAGGTAACGTGGGCTGGAAGCAACGATGGTGGTGATTCAAACGGGGGTCGGGAGTCGGGAGAGTCAGCAGGAGACTGAGAGAACTCCTGCTAACTGTTAATTCGGTAAAAGCTTTCCTATAGCGTCTAAATGTGACTGCATAACAGCGTCGGTTCGTCAGAGTAGAGTAGTTCCTCTCTGTTTGGGGGCCATTTTAACATTTTGATTCTTCGATACAGTATCGATATCGTAATCGTATCGATATCGTAAGGTTCCCATTGATGTCGATGAGATGAACGCAAAGAACATCGCTATTCTTCTTTCAAAATCATTGTAACTCTCTAAGATATTTTTCAAGTAGAGATTAGGTTAGCAGGAATAAGACTAATAAAAATTGATGAATTTAGGATATAACCGACGTTTTGACGCTTACTGGCGTTTTTCTCAGAACTGCAAATTCTGTACAGCATCAGTTCCATTTTTATTTTCAATGATGCGGATTTAGGAACATTATGAAAAATGCCCTTATTTCAGTATAATATAATAATATTGGTACAATATTCTGGAAGCAATGTTGGCCTCAGAGTACCCAGCGATATTGTTACCTACAATGTCGCAATATTCATATTGTAATAATATTGAAACAATATTATGACAATATATTTCCTTGCCTAACAACCAATCAGTGGATTTCAAATTTTGAAATTCAGCCGATAGAATCGGAACTACAGTAAAAATATAGCTTGTCGCCGTATTTTCACAGTGATAAACCTGCTTAGTTTTTGTTTTACTATCTGTCAAGTAGAAATAATGATTGAAATTATAAACGTCAAAATGTGTTTTGACTAGTTATCGTTATTTATCAATATGAGCGATCGTTGGGGACGAATGTCCATTGGTATCATAGATGAGGCCGTGGAAAAGAGTATTCCGTTGAATACGGCTAGAAGTAAAGCATCAATTACCAGGTGACACGATTTTGCTATATTTCAAATCGATATATTGTCGTCCTAAATATAATTCGTGGTATGATTAAAAACCTATAATTTTTTGGAATATCAATTCATTGCCAATCCCAATGCAAGAAAATACTTGTCCTGCGGACTCGTTGTATTTTCAGCTTTTGGGATTGCAATTCATTAATATTCCAAAAAATTATCGGTAATAATCATACCACTTATTATATTACCCCTGGAAATATTTTCAAAATATTCAAATATTTTGGTGGGAAAAAAAGCATTTCCCGAGATTGGTCCAATATAACTTGAGAATTTTTGAAATTATATTAGTGGCATATTTTCCAAGAATCGAAACATCAAAATATTCAGCGAAATTGGTACAATATCATTTGGATATACTGGTAGAATATTGAAAGTAAATAAGCTGCATTGAAACTATGATGAAATATTCTCAAAAATATTGAATACTTTTACCGAAATTACAAAGACATGCAATAAAGAGATTTTTTAATAATTGATAAAACACATTTTTTTTATTGACATTAATTTTGATAACAATTTCTAATACTAAAATACTACCATATGAAAAAAATAACCCAGTTTTTGATGGTTTGGTAGTAAGAAATGTTAGAATGTTTTATTTTGTTGTTCTAGGGACAAGCAATAAAGTGATTTCCATATTTTTTCATAAATAAAAGGAAGATACGAAAAAAATTCTGAAGATAAAGAAGTTTTAGTTTAAGTAGCTCAATGTGAAACAAAAACAAAATTTGCAAAAACATTTATTCAAAAATTTACGGAAAAGGCCATTTTCATTCAAAATGTTGACACTCATCTGTACATCTTGAAAATGAAAAATTACCGGTCCTTGGTTTGAATCAATTTTTCATCTTAGAATCACTCAAAAAGTCACTGCTTCAAGTATGGCCACTTACTTACATAACACCCCGTAGATGAAGCGAAAGATATTATGAATCAGTATTATTTCTGAATATTTGAAGGTTGTTAAAATTACGTGAGCGATAGTTGTTTCCAAGGCAACTCTCCCCTGATAGAAGGGCCTTCGTACATCCCTGTATATCTATATCAATATATGAAACCCGATCCAGGTGAAATTATACGTAAACATAGTTTTTTATACGTAGAGAGAGTGCAGGACTAATATGGCCATTACGAAATGTTGACCGTTTAAAGATCACAGCCAATCCAATGGGTTTCGGTAAAACTGAATTATATTCTTTGCCGTTATTCAACTTTATATGGGCTAACTCAGAAGTCAAACCAAATTCAAAGTATTCGAAGTCAAGCTGTCCATAGCGAGTGTATTCTCGTACTTTCGAAAATCTTTTATAGATATCCGAAACAATGGCGTCTGGCAAACCACAGAATTTCTAACTCATGAAAAATATACAAAGTGGTCATTTGAGTGTGCAACATTTGGAATTTTTTTTAATCAATGACACAACAAAAATACAGATATTGCCGAAAGTTGGTGCATGTTCAGTTATCATTTTAAGTGCACTTAGAATGGTTGCAAGTCAAACAGCATACAGGGTACGTCAAATAATATAAAAATTGGATACCACTATACGATAATTGTATCTTCGGAAAAGCTTGGACAATAAGGATTACTCCTCTTTGAGGTAAGTCGTATTATGAGTTAATTTTTTTTTTTAATCTGGTTTTTCTCAAACCAAAGCCAACTGATAAATTAAAATTCATTATCAACAATAGAAATTTTGTTTTATCCTTCAAGTTTACAAAAAATTCCTTCTTAATAGACGAAGGAATGTACAGGTTGAGTGGAAGAGCGCGTCTCCTCGGTAATTCAAATTACTGATGAGACCGAACTCTGCCTTTTGTTCTTGAGCCATTAAAAACTGTACTACTGTAAGTATGTATGTATGTATGCACTCTTGAATGATAAAATCTATTATTATTATTATTATTATTGTTAATCGACCAGACTCGTATCATTTCAGCTTATATCATACCCTGGTTGAAAGAAAAACAATGGTTGCCTTTAGGAAAAATTAAATTGCCATTGTTTGGGAAAGCAAATTCAGCATATATTGAGCACCCTGTTTACATTATTTGAATCTTAGAATCTTTTAGTAGCTGAAGGTCTCCTTTGTGCGAACCCTCGAAATATTTTTTTTTGATTTTGACATTTGTTTTTTACTTGAGGGTTGCATCTGCCAAAAAATTATGAGGTTTGGAGTGGATTTCAAGTCATCAACAAAAATGGTGGCTTTTCACTCAACGAAGTTTTATTTCACTTTCGGAATAACCGGGAATTGCTGCGATTTGAAAATATTTGAGGCATAACGTCTCTTTGGAAAACCGTAATTAAATTTTCAGCAAGGTAGTCCTATTAGTTTTCTATATAGATAAACTCAGCTCGTCGTGGTGTACTTGTACATGAATGAAAAATTGCAATCGCGCCCACTCGAATGCGTTATAAAATCATTTGAGGTATGCGGTTTGCCTAAGCATCATCGAACGTTCCTGAAGAAATTAATCACCACCTCAGCCAGGGTTAGTCCTCAAACAACACTCGCGCTAGGTTGAAAACAATTCGTATCTGATTTTACAAAATGATGAAACGCCACTGTTTTTGCTGAAATAACCTAGAATTGCTTCAACAATGAACACAACATGAAAAAGTTCTCACGCAAACGAGACTTTCCAAGATGGAATTACCAACACTTTTATTTTCCAAAAGGGCGTGTGACTGACAAAAGTGAAATGTAAAGTGAAAAATTAAAAGCCGTTTAGGGATTATGCTACGGTTTTGTCTCCGCTTCTGCAAAGAAAAACGTATGGATTGACACAAAATAAAATCCAATTCACCTTTTCACGCCGGTTCATTCGATATATTATGTACAGTGTGTGGATTCAGCGTAAGGATATGCACGGCGTGATATGATCTATATTAATCTCCGAACCATAATCTGTGTTTGAAGCAAATTCTTAAAACATTCCAATGAAAACTGCATTCTTCAAACATCAATATGGCTACCCTTTGATTTCACTGGCTGAAAATTGACCTGATATTGGTATCCTGATAAGTATAAAAAGTATTCGATATCAAAAAAGAGATGAAAACAATAATTTCAATGGAAATTTCTTATCCGAACTACAATTATTTTGTAACTCACTCACCATTAGATATCCCACAATTAAATTTTTCTTTACTTTGATATTATCATATCGTCATAATGTCGGTCTCTATGGGGTTGGACTAAGAATAGCCCCAAGGTTAATCCTGCTTGTCGTAAGAGGCGACTAAGGGAATAACCATAGGTGGTAGATGGTCTCCACCATCGCCTGGTAAAATACCACCATATCGACTACAGGTGCTGTGAAACTAAATATCTCTCCTTTCAGATTTCCGGGCTAGGAGTACTCGAGGTGACAAACCATCCAAAAATTTGAAGATTCAATTTTGTAACATTCGTGGACTCAACAAGAACTTCAATGATTTCCACCATCACCTATAAGCGGAAATACCAGATATTCTGTCTTCAACAGAAACACCAACAAAGTCCACTTGCTTTGTCACATTCAGAGGTGGTTTTTATCACTGTTCAACACTAACCTATGATACTGAAGCGAAGAGAGTTTGGAGCTGGAAGACTTCAACGTGATGTGGCTCAAGCTGGATAATACCAAACATACGTAATACCTCTGCTGCCTTCACTTATCTCCTAATGAACATCCCATAGTGACCTATTTGAGATTTTATCACTCAAATAAGACTTTATCCAGCAAAACCATCCAACGGCTGAAGTCATTATAATGGGAGATTTCGAAGGACACAACTCTACATGGCTCAAATTTTCCAACAAAACAGACAAAACAGAAGCTGATCCATACAGTATAGAAGTTTGTGCCCCACTTGGGAACTCCGACCACAGCTTCATACCACTCTTTGCTTTTTTCTACACCATCGAGCAGCTCAAGACTGTCAAATCTCATAAGACTCTATAATTCAGCCTACTGGAAAAGTCTTCGCATGTTTTTCACGGCATTTCCATGGGAAAGAGTGGTTTGATTAATTGGGAAAACAACACCCCAACATCATCCCCATTGACAGTCACATGACTGAGATTATCTTTCGACAACGAACTATCAGACGCATTTTGCTGGGTCTTGGCACCAATAAAGCTATTGGATCTGAAGGAATTTAGCCAATCGTTCTCAAAAAATATGCTTCTGAACTAACACCACTTCTTTGCAAGTTATTCAATTTTTCTTATAATTTGGGGATATTCCCATCAACTAGAAAATTGCAAGAGTACAACCAGTCCCCCAAAAGAAGGGAAAAAAACCGTACCCATCAACTACAGACCTATCGCACTACTATCGGATACCTCAAAGATCATGGAAAAAGCCATCAACATCGAGCTCATCAAATATTTAGAACGCTCAGGAATTACCAAAGATAGACAATATGGTTTTCGGCATCAGAAATCAACTGGTGACCTGTTTGCTTATGTCTCACATACTTGGCAGCAATCCATCAAAATATATGGTGGAACTCTGGCCGTTGCACTGGATATCTCCAAGGCGTTTGATCACGTTTGGCACCAAACTCCCATCTCACCTTGCCTCACCAGTTGTGTTCCTTGTTTTCTTTCAGAACGATCCCTCCACGAGGTGGTCGATGGAGTATAATCGGATAATCTACCAGTAATTGCTGGTGTTCTGCAGGGATCCATTCTCGCACCAATATTGTTCCTCCTTCACATAAATGATTTGTTGGGAGCTACCTCATGTCCAGTGAACAGTTTTGCAGATTATAGTACCCTTCATACCGCTTTCTCTTCCAAAGCACCAACAAGAGCCAGTGAATGCAGAAATGAACCGGGAGAATCGGTAATGGAATAAATAAGGATTTTGCAAAAATTCTAGTATGGGTGTCCATCAACTTGGTGGAATTCAATCCGAGTAAAACCGAAGTCATTTTTCTAGAAAGTCTGATCTCACAATGGCGAGCGTAACTAAGACAGGAGTGTCCATACCAATGAAATCTTTAATTTCAATGCTCGGTATCACCATCAGCAGTACCTTCTCATAAGGAAACTATGTGAGGTGTATTGCCAAGAGGGCCTCTCAAAAACTTGGTTTTCTCTTTCGTGCCAAGAATTATTTCACTCCTCGTCAACTGATTATGATTCATAGGGCAAAAATCCGACCTGTTCTTGAATACTCTTCCCATATATGGAGTTCAGCACTCGTCGGTAATACTTCGTTCACAAGCTCGCTCAGTTCTTCAGAATATCACAGGTTGGCGATCTGTTTCTGTTTGATACATATTTTCATGAACGATGTTCTTTTGAAATATCATCATTCGTTCCACCATTAGGGTCCCATCCAGACTTACAAGCTTTGGAGACATGTCGAACATCTCTTCCCCAGGGATCGTTCTTCCACCGCAGAACAAAGCTTTGGAACTTGCTGCCTCGTGAGGAGTTTCCTGTGAGGCATAGAACCTTCATAAATTCAAGGAAAACACCAATTCGTACCCACTTTTTCTCGGATCTCACGATGTTCTCTGAACAATACAGGATTTTACTTTTTATGTGATATTTATGATCTGTATATTTACTCAATAAAATTATTTACTGTTATTATAATCATTATTTCTGACTTCATTTTTATAAATAATACTGCTGTTATTTCTCAATTTCGTGTCACAACCATTATTAAATAAATGTAAATTAAAACAATAAATATCAAAGAAATATCACAAACCTTCTGAAGAAACATTAACGACATCACTCAAATGGATGACTGGAATTCTAATGATTCTTTCAATGGCTGCGGATTTTGTGCACTTTCTTTTTCTCTGAATTTTGAACATTCATTGATATCTCATTTCAATCCAAAGTTTCCTCATACATGGATCCAAACAATGTAACATCATAAGTTTGCTTCTTCTTTACACAATCGGCCATTTCAATCTCAGCCTTCCAACCAAGCAATACCCCTTTGCGTAACCGCCAAGATCACCATAACAGATGAAGGAATCTGGAATCAGCAAAGGGCTATCGGTCCACAAGCCACGTACAGATTTCAGTCAGTCATTTCCTCCCGGAAGGTCACTTGTGGAATGCTTCAGAGAATTGTGTAATTAGGCCTCGTGAAAGTCAGCTACGGTTTCGTGGGTGGGTTGAGCAGTGGCAGCCATCTAATCGCTTTGAAAAAAAAAATTAGTCATTTCCTCCTTCTACTTCGAAGAAAAAAAAAACAATTGCTGGCTGTAGGTGGAGTATTATGTCAGCTGGCGATTTTCCGAAAAATGTATTTTTTTTAGCACCTATTGTGGCTGAACCAATTAAGAAAATCAGGATTTCCAATATGCAATAAGTAGAGCTCAAACGAAAGAATAAATCTCTAACGAACTTACGAAAAACCGATAGAAAATGGTGGAAAACCCATTTTTCCGAAAATGAAAATTTCTAAATTTCACATAATACCTTTTTTGATTGTCTTCAAAAAATGTACATGTTTTTCATTATATCAATAGTGCAGGAAATATTGCGGTCGCAGATTTTCATATTTTACAAAGGTCCTTTTTGATCCGTCTTTGAGAAATCTACCGAGAATGCCATTGTATTTTTTTCCTAATATTAATAGTCCGGACAAAAAGCCGAAAAAATATTATACGTACTTCGAAACAAGATTATTATAAGCGATCCGACGGTTCGAAATTTGTTTTTTAAAACAAGCAGAGATAGAAAATAGTTCTTATTATTCCAAATGTTTCGATGAACATTTCCTTGTAACTAGCAATTGCAGAGAATGCCTTGTAGGGACTCTGCAAAGAAATTCTTCAGATATAATTCAACGTTCATCGTGGTATTAACCACGAAAATAGTTGTTTTCTAATATATTTTCCACCCAATTATTCCTAATGTAGGAGATTATTGCAATGAGCAGTTCTGATAGGGCAGAAAATCTTGTTTCTTTCTTTTGAGTTCATTTACAATTGCTAAGTGAGATAATGTAATATAGTACATTATCTTCGGTATTGCAAGAAAGTTCTGGAACAAAAATAATGCCTTATGTGTTGAATTAAAAATAATAAGATTATATCAGAAATAAATAAAAATTCAATTTCTATTATGAGGAAGGAAGGGCAGTTCCAAGGAGAAGCCAACTGGATAAAATCAGCTCACTAGATTGTGAGAATAATAAATATAGCCTTCACTTCCTGAAATTCAATAATTTGTTTGATATTGACATTCCCTGTAAATGTCCTGGTTGGTTTGAATTTTGTCGTAGTCTTGATCTATCAACTTCAGTCGACACTGATACTCCTTTCAAGATGAATTACTGCTGCAATTGCAGTTGAAACGTTTGTAGATTTCGGCCAAAAAAGACCACGGCCCATCAAGGAAACCAACCATTATATTAACGCCGGCGCCGGCCGTGAAAGCCCACAATCCTATATTCTCTGTAAATATTTCTGTCGAAAATTTTCGATATTTTGAAAAATGTTATTTCAGTACTTTTCCATTTTCAGATATTTACAATGTTCCACTTATTGGTATGCCAGGAAGAACATAAAAGTTACATCAGAAATCGAAAAAGAACGGGTTCGAAAATATCCGAACATATTTTTACATCTGAAGGCGATCATATGATGGAATGGAATAATACCAAAATTTTATTGAGAGAATCAAATCAAGAAAAAAGAAAGTTAAAGGAAACTGCGTGCATTTTTTATTGAACTGCTTTTCAACCAATTCCATCGAAATTGACCGCACCTGGTTACCTCTCCTCAGAGATGAAATAAGAACTAATAGAATGGTGATTGATTGATACCGAACACCCTATGTATCAAGATACCAAATGTCAATCAAAAGAATTAATTTGACTCTGTCAAAGAAAGATCTTATTTAAATAAATAAATAAATAGGGGTTTATTTTCATAGTTATAAATACATTGCACAGTATATGGCATGCCAACTACCGATAACACCGATATTCCATTCTTCTTAACCCAGAGGGGTCAGGGGAGGATGGATAGGTGGACACAGAAGTAGCGGTCCTTTCTGCTCTCGGTGAAGAGAGCAGAAAAAGACGCCCTGCCAGGTCGAGCCTAGAGCCCCCGAGAGAGGACGCCTTTTCGTAACATTGTGGTTCTGTTCGGTGAGACACACACCTCCTGCAAAGCTAATGCGTGTAGTGTATTACATTCAATGTAGACAATGCTTGCAGTTAGTTTGCGAGGCTGGTTGTTTCGATGATATCCCCGGAAAAGGCTGAGGCAAAAAACCGGGTCAAGGTACTTCGCGTTTTAGGTATTTCTTTCGTCTTGGTTCCCTACGGAACTGGTTCTTCCGTTCGCTCCTGGAAGATATGCAGCGCTTGATAGATGAGCCCCCCGTGTTTGCGGGGCTCATTATCGCACACCCTGAGCTTGGTAATATCCTTGGTGAGAGGACTTTTATCGATGTGGTATTTATAGAACTTGTATGACAAGTTACGTATATATGTCGACGCCTGCAAGCTCCTTAAGGGCCAGTTTATCAATGTCGTGTTAGCGTACTTTGACTCCTGGTTAAATTGGTGGTTAGAATGAATATGACATTTGCTACATGAAGGAAAAGACTCACATTCTAACCATGAGTTGAATTTAGCTCAAAGTTAAATTACATTGAAAAACCGGCCCTTAAAGTCTCCAATCGGAGGTATCTTCTACTGTTAGTAATAACACGGAGTACCTTGTTTTGCATCCTGTCTAACCTCATAAGGCTGCAAAACACCGGACAAGCGTATGTCATCGCAGGTCTGATGATTTGTTTATAAATCAGGACTTTATTGTCCTGACTTAGTTTCGAGCCTCTGGCTATTAGAGGGCAGCTCCAGCCATCTGAATAGCCAGGGTTATATGCTTACCTACCGAAGTTCAGACGCTTGTGCAGCTGTACCCCAGGTATCTCGCAGTGTTCACGTTCTCAACAGCTTCGCCATTGATCATCAACTTCCTATAAAATTTTGAGTGTGTATACTTCTTAGTGAAGTTGACTCGGCCGGATTAACCACGATCTTGTTCTCCGCTAAATAGGGTACGACCTTCAAAGAAAGATCGTATTTCCAAAACCGCAATTCAAATTCAGTTTCTTCAGCGTCTTTCCAAGAAGTTTTGATAACGGAGGCAGATACAGCCTCCTAAACTTCAACAATTTTCAAAAAAAGAGAAGTATTCTTTGTTAATTCCATCCCATTATTTCAGATAGGCAAATTTAGTGTAGGGTACGTTACTGACAAAAATTAATTTCTTTCAAGACAGTAATCTTGTGAACGCAGTTACTTATCGGGCAAATTAATTAATTTGCCCTTCTACACTTGTACAAATTTCTTTGGATTAACATTTTTTCATTTACAGATTGTGGAAGGTCATTAACCCAAAAAATCATGTCCAGTACTGAAAATTAATTGTGCATCCACGCCCTTGTCGGACATTGTATAAAAATGACCAAAGAATATTGCTATCGGTAATGTCTGCTCATAGAAATATTAATCCAGTACGATTTTGTTTTGAGACAAGAATTGTAGCACCACCAAACTTGGCATGCTAGTAGTTGGAACCATGATGAACACAAGAAAAAATTGTTTACCAAAATTCCAGGGGTGGAACATATATATATATATATATATCTTTTTTTTTGTTTAAAAATATATAAATATATTTTTGCTGTAATATTAGATAGTATATGATTTATCGGAAAAACAACTGAAGAAGGTGAAAAACAATTCAATTTTCCACAAAAATTATTCCTAGTGATTTCTTATGAAATGCACTCGTTTTCTCAGAAAACACGATTGAACGCCGACATCAAATTTCAGTTCACCCTTTCCGCCGCTGAAAGTTCTGGCGGAGCCGAATTTTTGATTGGTCATAACTCTGCTAAAAATGATCAGAGAAGAAAAAGGAAAAGTTCATATCGTTTGTGAAAACTCCTACCTTCTCGTGCAAATATAATATGCGAGTATTTGAGTACCTGAAATGTGTTTTGTCGCACTTCACGGAGATATTTGCGGATGATCCGAAAATAATGAATAATTTTAGTAAATATGGAATTATTATACTGAAGCAGCAACCCATACCCTCCCTCGTTGGACTATATGCAACAATTTCAAAGTAGTGTGACAGGTCCCACTCATACATGCTAAAAAAAACTTTGTTTCACTCTTGCCTCATTTTCAACTTACCCATAAAATAGGCATCCTGTTCACAAAATGTTGAAAATAATCGCTTATCCATATCCTGCATAAATATATTTAATAAAACTATTGTGAAGTGCAAACCTCAATCTTGAAATCACATACATCATTTTTTTATGTAGGATGTGTATGAGCGATTATTTTCAACAGAAATTTCCGGGATTATGGGTGAGTTGGAAACTGAGGCAGGAGTAAAACCCAGTTTTTTCTTTGGCATCTATAAGTGAGACTTGTCTCACTAGTCTTAAATAGTTGCATATGGTCCAAAGAGGGTACTGATTCCTGCTTCAGTATAATTATTCCATATCAACTAAAATATCCATGACTTTCGGATCTTTCATAAATATTGTAGAAGGGTTATGTGAAGTGGGACAAAACATATTTTAGGTACTCAGATATTCACATGTTATATTTGCATCAGGAAGTAGAAGTCTTCAGAAACGATATGCACCTTTTCTTTTCCTTCTACTATAATTTTTAGCAAAGTTATGACAAATCTAATTTTCGGCCCTGTCTGAACTTGCAGTGGCGGGTTAGCGCGAGCATGAAATGTGACGTCAGCGTTAAACCATGTTTTCTGAGAAAACGAGCGTATTTCATAAGGTATTGAAATGAAAATGAAAATCGTTCTTGTGGAGAATTGGGTGATTAAACTCATATTTTCTGAAATGACCACAAAAAAAACTATGTTTTTTAATGAAAAATTTTCTAGGTTCCAACCCTGATTTTTTGGTAAACATTGTTTTCTAATAATACACGATGTCGAGATGTCATGTGCCGAGTTTCAGAGTGCTACAATTCATTCTTGACTTTCTGCTTGAGTTTGTCTGTCGTTACTGGATTATATTATCAAATATCGAGAAGCACATCAACTTACAAAAGAGAATCACCCTGATGACTCCTGGTGGAAAATACCAAGTTTCATATATCCAAATATCGAATCAATGGGGTCAGTCCTTTCAACCAAAAACTTTTAAATTTACGCTGGTTATGTCACCCTCCTTCTCACCTTTCGCATTGACCTCTTCGGAGTCGACAAACGGTCAGTCCGCAACAAAAAAGGAAATCATTAAAAAAGTTTTACTTTGCTTCAGAGCATATCCTCTTCAAAGTAGATGCTAACAGGCTCCAACAGAAAGGTAGATTTGGCTTTGTCTGTTATTTAAAAAGAGAGCATGGACCCTTTAAATTGTACATTATGGTCCAGTCATGAGTGGCTTTGATGAAAACTTTCAGAACACATCAGTTAGATTTGTACAAAAAATTTCCTGGAGGCTTTTACCCTTATACCAAATTCTGTCATAGATTTAGAGATATTTGTGAAAGAAATTAAAAAATTATCAACATTTTGTGAAACCTCACTGATTAGTTCTCTGACGGAATGGTCTCTTATTTTTCAGAAGTGAGATGTTCATTGGGTCCCGTGAAAATAGTGATTGAAACAGAATCAATATTTTTGCAAGAAAAAATGAGTTGATATTGATCTTCATATTATCGTTTATATACCTTGGTAAGAAAGTGAACAGGATACTAGTTCAACATTAAACGTGTTCCATAAGGCAATGCTTTCGCTGAACTTATGGTTGTCGCAAAACGGTTAGTATTTCAATTCATTAATATTGTTGAAATGAGTATTGAACACTCTTATTCTGAGTCAGCAAGAGGACACCACCATGACTTATCTTGGAATTGACAGATAGCACGATACAGTTTTGACCGTTTAATAATAGATATATAGATATATAAATAGACAAATAGACAGATAAATAGATAGATGAGCTCTATTGCCTGATATGAAAACATTATGAAACATGTAACAAAAATAGATGTTTCTGTATCTAGAGTGCGAAATGATACTTTTGCTTTCGAGAATGGAAGTTATTTTGCCATACTTCAGCGAGGCAAAATAATAACCATAAGTATAATTGCATCACGTGTAGCCGGCGAGTTTTGCAACATCAGAGTGGATAAAGCTATAAAGTTTTTTGTTTCTGGTGCAAATTTGATATTTTACTCTATATATTCGTCCATAATCACTAAGAGTATGATTTATATGTTATAAATAATTTACGATCATTTTAATACTGAAAACTGGGGAAGCAATTTCATGCGTAGGTGGCTGAAATTTCCAATCTGGATATACTCGTTAATTCTAAAAAGCTTCTCTGATTAAACTTTTTTGATAATGTCGAAAATAAAAGTGGCTCACTCTTGAGCAAAATTACTATTTTTTCTTCTCCCCTGTATACCGTTTTAAAAATTTCATTGGTGTATGATTTGCCCATAAAAGTTCCAGTGACCACTGTTTAAACGACGCTTAGGTCTAAATCAAGATTTTTTGGTGATTTTTCTTCTAACAATGTATATATGATGACAAGAAGTCATATGACAAGTTTCAAATTGCTACGATTCATTTTTCACTTGTGGCTTCCATTTGTCTGAGCTTACTGTACTGTTACAGGTATAACCAACAAAAGTGTTTGTTTTTCTATGCATAACATAATTTTATTCCAGAAGCAAATCTTGGTCTAATATTTCCACCAGAGGTGAAATTTTGTTGGAGAGTCGGGCAATATTTTTCGTAATATTTGCTGTGTTTTTGAATAAAGAAATGAAACCTAAACATTTTGAAAGGAAATATCCACCCACAATGAAATTAATATACAGTTCGTTGATACAGTATTGAATGTATCAATTCACTCAGCAGTGGCAAAATCCTGAAACAGGTCGGTTTTTATCCTTACATATACACATGGCGTGATTATCAAATTTCGGAAGTAATAGCTGTCAAAGTAGTGACGTCATCTGTAATATATTTTCAGCAAGGTATACCGTATTATACCTACTTCTTTTGAAAGGACTTTTAAGTCGCTTTAAAAATAAAGGTATCATAATTTTTTCCTACAGAGTGGAATCAATTATTGAAGTAATTAATTGATTTTATGTATGGAAAATGTCATTTACTGAAACACATTGGTATAATGATTTTCGTTAGAAGAATTATATGTGTATAACAAATCAGAAAAAAATGGAGTCATAAATTTCCTTAGTCGTGAGAGATTCATTGTAGGTACAATATACTATATTTGCAAATACGTGACATATGTGTGCGGTTCGAAAAATTACAGTTTTCGATCTTATTTCCCTTCTTTATACATATTTTATATCTTCAATTATTAGATGACGTCCCACCTCAATGCAGGCAAGGTTTGAATAAAAATAATGATAGTAATAATGATAATGATAATGAGAAGGGGAACATTCTCCATTAAAATTGAAAAATGTGTTTTTTTGTAATATGGAAGAGAAAAAAACTACTTCCCCGGCTAAAGCCACGCTAGACATTGAACTATATCTGATAAATATTCTGAAAAGACGCTTATTAACTGGAAAGAAGAAACCTGAAAGTGAAAATTCGCATTTTCATTCAGATAGTTGATTTTTTTAATTATCTTTAGTTTTCATTGCTAATTCAAATAAATAAATGAGATAGGGAGAATGTTATTCAAAAATATCACTTACAGAAATCGTTAGTTGGGAATTGGGAAGCAGGCTCTCCAAAATCAAGTTCACACAGCAAGGATGTTGAAATTTAATGTAGGATGCCCTTCTCAACATGAATACAGTGAAACCAACGTAGCTTGAGATGGAATTACTTTTTGTGCAATTGTCGAACAACGGATTATAGTCCATAATATATCCAGTGATAAGGCATCCAATATGATCGTACGAGCAAATTAAAGTAATTAAAATATTTAATGAAATTGGTTTCACTGTACCTCCCAAGGGGTTACCTTGAACGATTGAAAATAGCAACTAAAGTACTAAAGTTCATCTTTTAGCGTAGATGATTCCACAACTGATTTTATGAACATCCTGTTCATATTTTCAAACTTTTTGATGAGGAAGGACTGAAAGAAAATCTGATGTAATGATGCGTTGAACGAGTTCCTTCATTGTCTTGGAATTTAGCCAAATATAGGTCACCAAAAGGCGAATTTGGTTGCTAGTGAATTTTGTCTCCGCACACCATAGGTCTTTCAATTCATATAACAAGATTGGATCAAATTACAAATAAGGTAGTGTTAATGAAAATTAATTTAGAACGAACGAAGTATTTGTTTTCTGTTTCATGAAAGATATGATTTTTATATGTACATACTGATGAACTGACGTGAATAGGGTCTCATCTATATCAGTTCTTGTGATCAAGCTATTTATTTAGGAACAAGTTATTATTGTTCACCTCCTTATTATTGCTGATCACGTAACATTCTGTATCAATAATTTTATTAAATTTTCATATTTTCATTTTTGACTGTTATCTCAACATACACTTCCATTAGTAAGATTTCATTCTGATGACAATATATTTCCTTGCTTAACAACCAATCAGTGGATTTCAAATTTCAAAATTCAGCCAATAGAATCGGAACTATACAGTGAAAATATAGCTTGTCGCTGTATTTTCACGGTGATAAACCTGCTCAGTTTTTGTTTTACTATCTGTCAAGAGAAAATAATTATTCAAATTATAAACGTCAAATTTATGTGTTTTGACTAGTTATCTTTATTTATCAATATGAGCGATCGTTGGGGACAAATTTCCATTGGTATCATAGATGAGGCCGTGGAAAAAAGTATTCCGTTGAATACGGCTAGAAGTAAAGCATCAATTACCAGGTGACACGATTTTTCTTTATTTCAAATCGATATATTGTCGTCCCAAATATAATTTGTGCTATGATTAAAAACCTCTAATTTTTTGGAATATCAATTCATTGGCAATCCCAATGCATTTTCAGCTTTGGGATTGCAATTCATTAATATTCCAAAAAATTATCGGTAATAATCATACCACTTATTATATTACCCCTGAAAATTGACGTTTATCTGTTTTATTATTTATAATCAGTTTTTTCCAAGGTTCTTGGGTTTTAACATTTTATTTTGTTGGATATCTCGCTTGTATGGTATACAATTCATACTTGTGGTCATCCACTTTCAATAAATATTGAAGATTTTGTGTATGAACAAGTTTTCTTCTACGGTAGTATGGAATATGTTGGAGGCAGCATCCATATCTTTTTCCAAAGTAAATATTTTTTTATCAAAATAATGTTGTGAGAACAAAAAGTATTTTACCTGACAGTTAGTAATCCTACTGATGAAGGTAACTTTGTTATCGAAATGCGCATCTAGGAATTAAATTACTTGTGTGGTGAAGGAGTAAAATACTTTTTGTTCTCATTGAGTGACACCACAGGCGTCCAATATCCCATTTTCGAGAGAAAATAATGTTGTATTCTGTGATTTGGTTTTTATTTTGGAGTATATAAATTAAGTTGTTATTTCACACGAAAAACAGACCAAATTCAAGACCAGGACAGCGAGACCGTAGATCGAGCAGTTTTTCGAGAGAAAAATGTTTCGATGAAAGAAATAAGTATGCCAAAAAAAAGTTTCCGTATTTTTTGATATGCACAACAACAATAATCATCAGAAGGAGCAGTTGTTGAAAACACAATTTTTTAAACAGTTTTTGGGATTTTTTAAACCCCAAAAGTACTCATTGTCCTATTGTTAGTGATTTTTGTGATTTGTCCACATGAAACTATCTGATTCATATTACGTCAACTATACTGAACAATAGCTAATATTTCAGAAATTGTAGTGACAGTCGCTAACTACCTTTTTTATTATAAACTTTTATTCCTATGGAAGAATGATTTATCTGCGAGAAATCTTGTAAATAGGGCATTTTCTACTGCGCAGAACACAAGGCCTCTGATTGGCAATGTATATAACTATCATTTACTCTTAGGTGAAGTCAAAAGATAATTATGGAAAACCAGACCCGAATAAAATATGACCTACGAAAAAATTGGCGTAGCCACCACTCAAAACTGTCAAAACATATTTAATAATTATTAATCAACATGCTGAATTTTCCTCAATTGAAGGGGTAAGAAGCATAACAGCCTAAGTCAATAAATGTATGTTTGTAGATAATGAGGTTTAGGTTAAGATGATCTTGAATGTTCCTATCAATTACTTGATGATTCGTAATGTACTTTAGTGAATTGTATTATATACCCAAAAATATACTTCGGCTATTTTGCTTTTAATCAATTTGGGATTCTACGGTACACTTAGGCTGTTATGCTTATTGATAAAATTCATAATCCATACGTCTATTTCGACGCTCTATAATTGTCAGATTCATCAGTGATTACCAAGTTCCAACTTTTGGGTGATGGAAACGCTGAACGGCCTATCATTTTTGTCACATATTGTAGACATATTGTAGGACATATTTTTTCGCTCTTGTAATTCAATTATCTTCTAATTGAGATGAAAGCTTCAATTCATGTTTAATCAGCAGATAGTGCATCTCTTTCCCATGAAACTGTAACATGTATATTTCCAACGTATTGCTTTGTTGATATTCCGTTTAAGTCTAGCATGTTATTGTCAAATGAATACATTATTCAACACCTCAAAGGAACCCGAACATTTCTATTGGGAAATGGCTTTCTGTGAATTTGGCTGAATTTTGTTGTAGATCTTGATGAGCTGATCAATAGTGTTCATAGCCACAAAGCTGAAAAATGGGCAGTTTTCGAGATATGGAGCTTTGAAATTGTGTCTTTTCATTATTTGAGATATTTTCTCATCCATCAGAGAGCTCTCATTTCTTGTTGAGAAATAATTAAATTGTTTGGCATACAAAACCCGAGAAATGACCTTTCTCAGTTTTATAAGGTACAGTTGTATTCATAGAAAATGGGTACACTAAAATTGTTATAGTGTAAATCGGGTTTGATTGAATTTGACTTAAAAATAATGTATGGTTGACATTGACAAGCCTGTCAGTGCCAAAACGTTTCAAAATGCCTCGTCATTTAACTGAAATTGAAAAAGCTCAAATAATAGCCAGAATCGTAGATGGGTGGTCAATACGTGCATTAGCAGATTTTACCGGAAGAAGAAAAAACACTATTTTAAGAATTAAGCAACGTTGGATTCAAGAGGGGTCTTTGAAAAGAAAAGTTGGTACTGGTCCGGCACGCATTTCCGTCCCTGAACAAGATGATGCATTTCTGGGATATCTAAGGGCAAATCCTTTTGAAACTGCAAGAAATGCTGTCATTGACACAGGATTTCCTGGGTCTCAACCTACCGCTAGCCGAAGAGTCAAAGAATCTGACTTAAAAAACCGCGTAGCTGCGAAAAAAATGATGCTCACAGAAGAACGGAAACAGTCTCGTTTACTTTTCGCCCTAAATTATACCTACCACGACCATCAGTTTTGGAACACGGTAGTGTTCACTGATGAAAAGGTTTTTCAGTCAACATATAATGGACAAATTCGTGTCTACAGGCCAGACAATACAAGATTTGAAGAACGCTACACTAGCGATCTTGCTTTCAGACCTGGGCGATTTTCAGTAAACGTATGGGGTTGGATAAGTGCTTATGGACTTGGTGTCTGCTGGCGATTGGAGGGAAGGTTTAACGCCGAACATTATGTGTCTGTTCTGGAAGATATAATGCTCCCATCTGTTGGACAAATATATCCAAATAACTCATTCGTCTTTCAGCAGGATAACTGCCCGGTCCATACCGCAAATGCTGTAAGGGAATGGTTTCAACATAATAATATTGAAGTCTTGCCATGGCCCGCTTACAGTCCCGATATTAATCCCATGGAGAATGTTTGGGGTATAATTGTAAAACAAATATATAAAAGAAATTTTAGACCAAACAATTCTAATGAATTATGGGAAGTTATCCACGAGTGCTGGGAAGAGCTGGATGCAAATGTTATAGGGAATTTAATTAACTCAATTCCAGGCAGATTGGTTCAAATAGTCGAAAAAAATGGTCATTTGACCAAATATTGAATTTTTATAATTTAATTACAAATTATATATTACATTATAATTAAACATTATTTATACATAGTTTACTGTTTTTATTATTGTTATTGGTTATGTTGTGTTTAAAACTTTGCGTTGTAGAAATATTCTAATACATTGAAATCATTTATCACATTATATATGTTTTTGTTTTGTCTATCGCCGTCGATAAGAAAAGCCTGATTTACGCAAATATGGCAAAATCTAGTCATAAGACTTGTACCCATTTTCAGTGAATACAACTGTACCATCATCGAACATTTTTCAAACACTGCTCCACACTGGCTATGGAATGAGGTAGAAATTTTAAGATCTTCTATACATCTTTTCATGCTACAAGATAAAGATAGAATAATTTATCGTTTCGAAAAACGACATATTTTGGAAATTTTTTGAAGAATATAACTGATGGCCAGTAATATCCAATATGTTTTCAAAAATGTTCATAACGAGGCCCAGCGAGCTGTAATGGGGAAAAACTGAAAGTTATAATCATATATCCTGAAATTTAACAATTTTGATCACTATTGATATCATTCACATATTGAATGTGATACATTCCTCACAATTTCGATAATCTGGCAATGGGGTGTCAATACATTTTCCTCAGAATGGCTCGAAATGGATGATAGTTATAATCCATAACTCACTAGTGTGTTATTTGATAGTTTACTTGTCGGAAATGACATTAATGACAGTCATAACTGTCATGTGTTGGATAAAACAGTGTATGCCACTAGTGTATTATGTTGCCTAACTCACTTGAGGCCTCGTGGTATAAGTCTTTCTCGCGTGACTTATTTTTAACATAACACAGTAGTACCATAAATGACTATTATCCTACAACCGGTTACCAAAGTAGCCTCAACTTTTCAAAAATAATTTGGTGTATTTGTATACCATGTGAACACCAACCTTTTTAGACGCGCCACTGAATACTGAATCGAAAGCCTATGTTTCAAGTCTCTCCCTACGAAGAGTCCATGTTCAATTTCTTTGATCTCACGACTTTCACGGTACTTACAACTGTTTACGTCATTTACTTGATCTATCGTTTTTAGTAAATACGTGACAGTGCGTGGTGTTTACGGAAAAATTACTCGGACGTTTTTTGTTAAGTCTATCGTCTAAAAGGCATTGATTGATACCTATGGATCAAATGTGATTTGTGCTAAAAAAATCTAAGTGTTTCCGATCACGGAGAACACCGACTTTCACTTTATTATGCTGTGGGTATGCTTTACAAAAATCAGTTATTTTTGTAATTTCCTATTGGGTATGATTCTGAAATGATTAATTCACCTGCTTCAGTACCAGTTGTGATAAAAAAGAAGGTAAGGTGAAATACTGAGTCTGACTAGTCATGTCCCTACACATGCAGAAGGAAATTTTTTTCATTCCAACTTTCCAATTTCATTAAATTCTCCACTTTTTCTGGTCGTAAGTCACACTGTACATATAGTATTATACTGTATGTTAGTAGACTTGAGCTATATGATGAGTATATGGGTTCAGAGGAAGATCTGAAAACGTATTCCATTTTCCGGCTACGAAGAATGGAAATGTAATTTGAACTCCGTTATTTCTAGAATCATTATCATTGATCAATTCGGAATAAAGACTATTATCAACGTTATAAAAAATATTGAAAAAGCGCTCGAGCTCCATCACTGGTTTTGGTTTTGAAAATTTTTTCATGATCGAAAATAGTGACTGTGAATTGTAAGTTAACATCATTAACCAAACTGATTGAACAGATAAACCAGGTTTGATCTCAGCTGGCCGTCTTTTTTTTCTCAGGCATGAGTTATTTCCCTTTTATATTTTGTTACAGATGTGAATCATTGACTATTTCAATAGCTTGTATACAGCTGGAATAGTTAATGAGTGTGAATTCTCTTATAGGTAATATTATGTGCCCATGTTGAATGAAGTATCAAGCGTTAGTTTGTCTAAGAGCTGAGAAAAAATCTTGTATACATCTCCAGCAAAAAGTGTCCCTGCGCTTCGCGTCGCACGGTAATTCTCTTTGTCAAGCGACAATCTATCACTTTCAGCTCTGAATACACAAATAACTATTTTATCCTTACGGTTACAAGTATTTTCTTCATCAGTGCCATTTTGTTCGTTAAAAAAAAATTGAAGTACCCATGCGCCGATTCCTCCACTAAGACACCTGAGTTGTTTTCATACTCTGCAATTTTTCTGATATGTATGAAGAATATATACGAATAATCACGTAAACGGTTCAATATAATACAATACCTGATTAATTCATGATGAAACCCTATATTATTAATCAATTATACCAATACGTGTTTCATTTGATGAAAATAAGAATATTGGTCAATTTTTATATTCATTTAATTCTTCGTTCATGAAATCAAATTATCGAAGTTGATAGGATGATGCTATTCACAGTCCAATCTTTCATATACAATAACATTTCCGAATGAATTCAAAATTTAAGTTTTTCCTTTGTGCCTCAACAAATCTGTAGATAATGTTTGATATCAACAAAAATTTCCAAAAGTTATTGTGGACATTCATGCTAATTTTTCTACTCACCATTTTCTTCTTTCGAAAGGAGTGGCTTCCAAGTAGTCCTGAGAACAAAAAAAGAAATGATGTAACTGAAGAAAAATCTATAAAAAATCGATACTATTTCATAGAATGTGATTGTGATTTCATTGACCTTTCGCTAAGAGATTTATCCACTAAAATTATTTACATTTTTCTTCGGGAATATATTTTCGTTGAAAATGTTTCGTTTAAGTAAAAATCCAATGAAATCAATTGAACCGAGGTCATTTGATTGAATACAAACAATCAGAACAACATTATACTGGAAACTCTGAAAACAGATCCCTAGGGCTATTTTCAAAAAATTACCACCACTTGTGTAATTACTGTTGATAATTTGTTAGTAGCAAATTACAGCGACTATTCCATTCACTCATGGCTGCACCTATGAAATTATATGGTTGAAGTCACATGACATGACATGAGCGGATATTCAAGTAAACAGCAATATTTATTGCTTTTTCATTTCATAATGGTTCTCGGTCGGGTTTGCAACTATTTTTGGAGAATACCGAACGGCCTTCGGGATCTTAATCACATTCTCGCAGTCGGGATTATGATAATTATTCTATCCTTGTTCTTACTCTATCATCAGTTGTCTCTATCTCATGCCCAGTCCATGCAATTATAATGTCTATGATTGGCAATCCCAATGCAAAAAAATATAACTCGTCCTTCTGATTCGTATTTTCAGCTTTGGGATTGCAATTCATTAATATTCCAAAAAATTATCGGTAATTATCATACCACTTATTATATTACCCCTGATAAAGAAAAACCCTTGTGTTTTTACTGTTGAAAATGCTGTAGCTATATTCAGTAGGTGAAATATGAATTTTTTGTGCTATCTGATAGTTTTTCTAGGATACGAATAGTGACTAATCGTTTGATCAGCGCTGTTGAATCCTGACATGTTTTCATGACATGAGTGCTTTTAAAATATGATTTTGATTATTCATCCTACGTTTCAACCTCTTCATACCACATAAGTGGTTGATTTTTTTGTTTTTCACCCTTTTTACGTGTGCATTGAGCCAGGTACACATATTATCTGTATCTAATTATGCATTTACCATAAAAAATATGTGTCCGCGAACATGTTTTGAATTTATAAATCACCGTGAATGAAACATTTTGGCTGAAGATGCATTTTGTTAACGAGTGAATGATTCCAATTGGGATATCATGTACATCATTGAAGTCGAAGACATGGGAAACTTCTTCACATCAAACAATTTCCAACAGTTACTGCCTTGTTCGCAAAGCTAGAGTTTTCACAAAAAAAATATCCTTGCTTAGCAAACACAATGAACGTCATACTAAATCTGAGAGACAATGTGTACAAAAGATTCAGAAAATGTCAAAACATCGCCCACTGTGAATATTACAAAGAAGTCAGGAATAACGCTAATGCTGCAATTATCAGGGGAAAAGGCTTATGTTGAATTCGAGTAATGCCACAACAACAGCAAAACGTAAGATTGTACGACAAATGAATTCTTATGAAATACCTTTTCCACTTCAAAATACTTGTGAAATAAATCCCCATTTGATTGTAGTACTTATACCAGCCATCGATAAAACGAAGAGGCAAGATCGTCACCAGAAACGGTAGTATTGAATTTGTAATTGAAATCGCAGGACGTATCAACGCATTGAATGTGTGGCAATTTAATACATAGGACATAAAATAAGTCAGTGACAAAAATTCTAGAGGGAATCTGACCATGCCATCACATGAAAAACAGTCCGAAGTTCTCTTCTGATATATTTGGGAATCGCAACTATCATTTATTACTTTTTCATGAACAATTAAATATCAATACATCTTTTGCGAGGGTTGCTCGAGCGACTTTTTCCACTTTCCGTGATTCAAGATTTTTTGTCAAAAGACAATAAAATTTTAGTGCATTTTGAGATGTGTTTGTCTATGAAAATATGATCTCGAATGTATTTTAGGGGGATTAATACACAACTACGTGATACATACAATCTATTTCGAAATTTAATGTTATGTTGTCAACTCGAAAATGATCTGACAAATATAGTTTTCCAAATAGAAATGTCAACACTACCATTCACAATGTGATTGATCACGTGATCAAGATGCATATTTATCAGTAATTGAGAAAACTAACTCTAATTGACCGTTGAATTGTCTGTTCTAAAAAATTGAAGGAATTTCGTTGGCTGTCAGAATAGGGGTTTTAATCGCTGTAAAAGTTGCTGCTTACTTTTGCCGCTGTCAAAGTGACAATTGCACTGCGGCATATGCGATTTTTTGATTTTTTATACATATGGGTTGAATTGGCAACATAGAGTAATCTAAATTAATTATTAATATTATGTTATATTATGTTATATTGTGTTATATTGATTAAAATTTAGTTAAACTGAGAATGCTTGCCCTCTTCAATGCTTCCTACCGGTTGACTCAAACCTATGGACAATTAACCGTGATCCTGACTAGCAAATTTGGTGATTTCATAGATTTTCACGTGCTTTTTTCAAATAATCACTTTTTTCACATTGTCACCTCGCATCTTTGCCGCTCGCGCCGCCATATTGAAAAAATGGCGCCTAAATACAGTCTGTTGACAACATTTCCTTCCCAATACATTTTACGATGGAAATAGTTAGGAAGTGATGAATCATAGTAGGTAGAAGTAAAAAATAATATTTGTTTGTGAAATGAATAGTTTCAGTGTACGCACGGAAAATAATGTGTGTAGTTTTTTTCCACAATTGCTTGAAAATTTTAAACAAATTGTGTGTGGAATGGTTACAGAAACAATTTCGTACACAATTATGTTTATTTTAATTTGTTGTAATAATATATCCACATTGTGGACACAATATTGTTTAAATTGGTTAACAACACCGTTGTGTATATATGTTACGAAATTGTAGTTCTTTTTTGTACAATTCTGTGGACCACCTGGTATATCGCAACAAAATTTGAAAGGATCAAATAGAAGATAAAAACCTAATTTTTAATGACAAAATTCCAGCTGAAAGTTTCGACGATCATAAGGAATCCAACAACACCAATTTTGATGCTATTATCTCCAAAGACTATGGAGATATCGTCTATTATTTTCTCCATAAGCCGAATGAGTGTGAGAGAATTTATTGACCCACCAGAAAAAGTTTCTCTCTCCCACTCATTCGGCTTATGGAGAAAGTAATAGGTGATATCTCCATAGTCTTTGGAGATAACAGCATCAAACTCGGTGTTGTTGGATTCCTTATGATTGTTTCTAACCGATCATGCAATGACATACCGGATGTTCTATTTATCATGAGAAAGTAGGTTTTTATCTCCTATTTGAGCCTTCCAAATTTCGTTGCGATATACTAGGTGGTTCAAAAATTAGTAGGGGGGGAACGGACTTTAGACTAGCACTGTATAATTGAAAAATACACAATACTGTGTTAGTATTTTACACATTTTGTATTTATTATAGTTCTGTGGACAAAATTGAAATTCAGAATGCATACTGTATAAGAATTTTACACAAGACTATGTGTTTTTTAAAATAGCTGTTAGAGAATATAAATTTAAAATACTCCCTAATGGGTGAGATATTTTCACAATAAGTTTTTTGAAAATCTTATCACTGGATCCTCGTTCTCTAGCTATCCATTCCTCCTTAACCGGTCGGGACTAAATGGAACTGGTGTCGGTCTTGCTAGTAAGCCTCAGCCTTAGTTAATTCTAGTATAGCGCGGGTTGTGCCCTCTATCGGCGGGTAGTTTTGTTTGTGATTTACTACACATTTCTTGTTGCACCTTTCGAATAAAAAATGCGTGAAATTCATCCACAATTATGTATTACACATTGTGTATAAAAGTCACAAAACTAGGGAATATTTCTCCACAAACCGAAACAAACAATCAATGGTAAAAATGTATTACAAAAAGGTGTACTAAATTTTCGACAATTGTATACATTATTCACACATTTTTCTTACAATATTGGAGGAAAAAATCTACACACGTATTTCTTTCCGTGCGAGTGCAGTAAACCAACATATACCTGCACCATCACGCGTTTGTCGGAATTAACCAGAATAAAAAAAAAGTGAGCATATGTGATAAATCAAATCAGGGAAAATTTCCCATACATTATGTGGTTATTTTTTTTTTTAAGCGAATAGTTTCAGCATACGAGCGACGTAAAGTCTATAGTTCTATACTCTTTTTGCCAAAAAACTCATTCATCATCCATCCACTCATGATCTCTGGATCAGCATTTTGGTGAAAACCTGGACAAGCTCGTTTAAATCTGGACTTTTTGGAGTACATTATCACATTATAATATTATCACAATTACTGTTGATGTTGTATCACAGCCACTGAAGGCGTACAAGAATAAAGGCGGAACCACATATACGGGGTGGCGGTAGTGGTGGCGGTAACACTAACACATACATATCTGACCGCAGACAAGTTGAGAGAAGTGTGCATGTTACGTCTGGACGCCACCGCCACCGCCACCGTGTATATGTGGTCAAGCATTAATTATGCTGGCCCTTGTTGTCACTTCACTAACAAAGAGTCTAAAATCCTTCATTCTCTTCACTCACCTAAATTCCTTGTAATGTAATGGATTGTCAAAAATAAAACTGGGGTGGGATTATGAACACTCGATACGAAAGCTGTCACAATCCGTAGGCTAGAACGATGAATGTTCTCGATTCAAAACGAAATCAGAATTTCTTTGAACAGAGATAGAATGGAATTATATCTACTATGTAGATAATTGATATCGACTCAAGTTGAAATATATTTTGAATTGTATTGGTTTTCATAATGGCTCAAATATGACATATGTCAAATTCAATCGGATCGAGTGTTCATAATTCCACGGCTATTTTTGGGCGCCAGTATTTCATTATGGTGGCGCGAACGACAAAGATACGAGATGACAAAGTTAAAAATCGGAAAGAATACGTCAAAATCTATGGAATCACCAATTTTCAAAACTCCTGGAAATTTTTCAGGTAAACCCTGTTTTGAGCACCAAATGATTGAACTATAACTTTCTATTGCAAGATTTTTATGCAAATGCCACACAACCATATGTCAACTAGCATACGTCTGAATCAATTGGCCATTCAGGTCTCATTATACAGGGTGTACCTTAAATGATGTCATTAATTTCGGGAGGTGATTCCTTTTAATATTTTATGAAAAAAAGTTCATATAAACGTGTGTCCTAACTTGCTTCGCCACTGGAATCAAAATTAAAAACGTTATTTCGTGAAAAGAAGCCCCTTATCACTACTAACAAACACACGGAGTATAATCAAAATCAAAGAAAAAAATGTTGAGTGATTCATGAAAAACAGATTTTTTATTAAACTTTTGACACCCTGTTACTCGAAAAAGAAGAAAGTTGGGACATACGTTTATGTGAACTTCTTTTCATAAAATGTAACAAGGAATTACCACCTGAAATTGATGACAGTATTTAGGATACACCCTGTATTATTGAGCATAATCTCATTTCATATTCACTTTGCGTCGAATACGAAACACCAGGCGATTCTCAATTCCCCACTTTCCCCCAATCCTTCCAAAATCCAGATAAGTCGACTCAATATTTTCAGAAAACTGTTCCGCAGTTCGAGGGCATGATCAGATTTCCGTAACTCAGTTATGTGTATTCGGCAATGCTTGTTTGCTCACTTTTTAAGCCGAACGAGATTGTTGTGAGCTTTATTTAGCACTCTACGGGAACTGCGGAGTGAATTGTAAGGAGGCGTTGCGGTGTTTCCCAATATCATTTGTAATTTCCTTGTTAGCTGGAATCGACCAATTTACTCTACCTGGAAAATTTTCTGGTTGAACGAATTTTAGTGGCATGATTCCACTAATATCGATTATAAGGTTCAGTAACAGTCAGATTATTATAATTTTTGACAAGCTTTCATTCTGCTTGATATGCTATATCTTCCGTATGCTTGAATCAAATATGTATCACAAGAAATGCATGTTACTTATATAACTTACAGTTTGTAATTATTTGGTATATTGTCAGAAATAACCGTAGGCCTTGTTCAATGAACGGTTTTCGAGATATTTAAGTTTAATGTGCGTGCGTATCGAAATCTTTACTATTTTTGAAAGGAATGTGAAGGTAACTATTTATAACATTATAGCCAACATATTTCATACCTTGCAATGAGTATAAATTCAAAATTTTCGAAAATTGTCGGCATTTAAGAAGGATTTTGTTCACAAAAATTTCACGATATTTAAAACTTACATAGCCACTAGCAAAATAATCACTACTGAGTATCCGTATCACATACACACCCACTCATTCAACTTCAAATATCTCGAAAACCGTTGATATTTGTGAAACGAAACATATTCCTGTTTTGTATAGGAAATATTGGATATTAAGAAAAAGAAAACGAAATCGATATTATTTCAGTGGCGAAAAAGTTGGGGAGGGGCCGTACGCCCCTGTTTTAGAGTTACAAACACATGATTTGCCTTGAAATATGGAACAGAATATATATAAATATATTTTTTGTGTCACTTTCAACACCTTGTAACTCGGTTAATACTCATTTAGGGTATATGTTATTGGAACTTTCAGTCTTAAAATAAAGTGAGGATTCTACCCTCGGAGATTGTCCCCTTTATTCTGGGACACCCTGTATAATTTCAATCATAAACTCCATTAAATAAAAGTGAAGATAGAAAACCATCGAGCCCATTTATCTACAAACTACACTTGCGGAAAATTTTAATATAGCTAGAAATTAATTTTAAAAACATGGTACCGTCGCGCTCATACTCACCGTTGGATGTTTCTGGTGTCTGGGGGGATGTTTGGCACTAATATTCTTCTAGCTGGAGAAATATATGTTTAAAATAGTCCCCGAGTAACATATATAAAAATCACTCGCCGAATATAATATATGTAACATTCTTTTTTTGGAAGCTTTAAAGCGTCTATATCGGAAGTTATGGCCGACGGAAAGTGTCTGCCAATGTTCAATATAATTTTGTCATAGTATTTGATGAAATATATATCAAATTCAGCAATCATAGTATTTGATGAAATATATATGATGATTTGATGAAATATATATATATGATATATATATATATATATATATATATATATATATATATATATCAAATTCAGCAATCTGAATTTAAGATAGATCAGTTACCTTTCTCACCTTGTATCTATAAATTGGCCATCCAACCAACTTAGCATGTATGCGTGCTCTCAATGTACATATGAAAATAAAATATGTCTGGGGGACCTCAGGGCTCTTGGACTATATAGCTTTCTCTATGATAGTACAGATATCAACACGTTAAACCAGTTATTATGTGATTATGTTGGAAGTGGTTTTCTATAACGTTTCAAGACCTATATTGTTAACCTTAAAGTGATTAGGATTTATTTGGCACACATATTACTTGTCCTGGAAAACTGTTTCATCAAGAGTACAGCCAATTAACATACAGTAAAACTTTGGGGTTATGACTGAAATAGAATCATCAGCCTCGTCGGTGATGCTTCACTTACAAGCTTGATTACTTCTCTAGAACACCGCCAGTAAGTTTAGCTACCTGTCTCTATTTCATAGATATTTTCATAGACGATGTTTTTCTAAAATACAATCCATCCATTATTCCACCGTTAGTGGTTTCATCGGGGTGACCTGTCGAACTCAATAATCTTATTGTTCCGTCTTCACCTCCCTCGTTGAAAAAATTTGTATATTCCCCAATACGAAACACTTATCCCCAAAATATTTTTACTGAGCAACGACCGTTCCTTCCAAATCAATAGCATTAGACAAAATTGATTGATCAAATAATGTAACCTGTTTTTCAAATGGACAACTACTATTTCCAAGAAATTATATATTATTTCTCAACTCTCAACAAAAGATAATTTTTATAACATCTGACATGAGACATGTAAAGAAAACCATCAACTCTAGCATATATTTCAATGATATATTAGACGAGACAATGGATAGGACAACTCAACAAAATATTCATCAGTTTTGCAAACTTTTACACGTAGAAATTGTTTTATCTGAGAATGTAATGTCGTTTATTCATATTTCCTTACTACGTTCTGGGAAATGGATGTACTACGTTTCGCTGTTTCGTTTTTGATGGAAAAATCTCAGCTCAAACGACTGGCCAATCCGTTCAAATCACGTATAAACAAAAGATAAATTCCAACTTTTCAGGCTGAGCGCAGAGTTAATTAGTACTTAATTATTCAATCTAAAATACACACGCACAAAAATTGATGGCATTTGTTGGGTATCCGCTGTTTGCCAAACCAGCTGTTTTGAAATGAGTTCTATTTACACTTTTCAGTTCAACCTTGTTCGAAGAATTCATTTAAAGATGTTAGTAAGAGAGCCGGTAATACTATCTATCGGGCATACGATCGTTTTGGTGGACTGCACCCACATAAAACAATGGTTTATAGTAGCCTATTCACCAAATCGATAAGTTGCTTTGGTTGGAGAGTCTTTCAATGACATAATAATAATAATAATGTTACTCTCCCATGAACACTCGTAGTAGAGTGTATCCAAACCCCGCCAAAAATGTCTCATGAAATCTCATGAAAAAATATAGACCAATTATGAGGATTTATAAGGATCTACGTAGAAAGTCTGTAACCTACAAAGTACGTAACCCTGGCACATACACTTTTTGCAAGGTTCTATGAGGATTTATAAGTAGATGTAATTTATAAGCATACCGGAATACATGTCATACGAGTTTGTATCAGGCAGTGGTTGTTATAAGATTAGATGAAGTAGCTCATTCACAAGCTTGTCAACGTATGAGAAATGTGTGGAAATTCACAATTTATAATCTTATTGGGTATCGTATGAAGAAAGTGGATTCAGATTTCGGTGGTATGTATCAGGAATTCCGTATTCAATTTTATTAGGTATCTTGTGGAAACAGTGGGATCAGGATGTGATGGTTTGGATCAGGAATTCCTGATCTGAATTTATACGATTCCTATAAGTTTTCATACAAGTGTCGATAAGAAAAGAATGATACAAAGTATAAGAGTTTGTTTTAGGCAGTGGTGGTGCAAAGAGACTATACATTTTATGCAAATCCTACGAGATTTCATGATATCCAACAGTAAGAACATTACGAAACCAAATGGAATATTCTAAACTAAATATTCCTAAGAATAGCAAAATATTTGAAAATATTCCTTTTTTTTTCTTTGGTGTTTTGGCATCGACTGCTATGGTCATTAGCCATCGAATAGATTATTATTATTAGGACAGAATATTTCAAAAATATTTCAGAACATTTTTTATATTTACCCACACGTGAATTTCTTGGCGCATGGCAAAATTTTTACTTTATATAATTTTCCTTCGGTGTTTGTATATTTAAAAATTTCCAAAAAAAAAAATCCTTTCCTGCAAAATCTGCCGCCCTCTAGATTTGCCGCCCTAGGCTGTAGCCTACTTAGCCTAGTAGGAAATCCGCCTCTGTTTATAATTGAATCAGCGAGAATGAATTTATTCACTTATTATTTCCCTCGTTTGTAAAATGTATTCGCTGATAAACCGTTTTTGTTTCTTTTGGAATGAACTATATGATTATTTTACAGTCGTGAGCACAAAGCTCTAAATGTCCGAATTTATGAAATGAATGTATCTCTAACCAGAGACTTCTACCGGAGTGCTTCTACCTCTACTCGAAAGGTGGAGCTGCCTAGACCACATTTTAGAGCGTGGGATCAGAATGGGCAAATAGCCAGCCAGAATAGACTGCGGGTTGTGAAAATACGGACAAGGAACAGATGGCATTGAAACTGTTTGAAAAGATCTACTCTACTTCCTTTTAATTTATGTAAGAAATGAATATGTAATTCACATATTTTTCTATCAGCACTGCTGATAATAAAATATAAAATATGTAAATTTACACAGCAGTTGAAGTTGAAAAAATACTTTATTATTTCTGTATGTGCATTTGTGCATATCATAATCCATTGGATTCATTATCTTCATATGGAACGTGCCAGGAACAATCTTGCAGAATATAATTTTTTTTAAAATGATCATGTGACTGCTATTAAATCTCAATTTATGTTCTCATTCATTTTCAAACTGAATGACTTCATAGAAACATGTAGGATTCATCCCAGGAATCGCTAATAGAAACTGATAACAATTTTGCCTGAAAACACATTCAAATATCATAGATATACGTTAAGAAATTCCATTAGAAATTAAAGGAAAATGTATCTGTAATGTTAATTTAGATCTCATGAATTCTCTTATAATTTCTCTTATAATAATCAGTGTCTATGAGACATTTTTGGCAGGAAGGCATATGTTTTCTGTCAAGTAACGTATTCAAGAAGATTTCTGCAAATTTTCACATCTAGGAATGATACGAGTGTTTATGAGGGTGTATTATTATCATTATTGAGTCCTTAAACAACCTTCCGGCAATAAAAACCAAAGAGGCCCATTCATTTGGAAAAAAAAAATTATAAACTATTGTATCATGTGGGTGCGATCCATTAGAACGATCATATGACGGATAGTATTACTTACTCTTGAACTATGTGCATAGTTACACAATATTCTGTTAGACACACGTAAACTTTGAAATATTATATAAAGAAAACATGTAAATTCAAGGAGGTCCCCATGGGTACATATCCACATTACTTTTCCTAATCTTCTGTTTGAAGCTTCGTTTTTTTCATGTGTGCCATAAGTGGGGCCATATTTTAAGTCGTCCAGCGATAGGAGTGTGCCTGATTTGTTATGCCCTGATAGCATTTCTACAAGATGTCGTAGTGATTGGCGATCTTTATCTTAAAGGCATGCCGTCCTTGACTTGCTGGAGCCGACCACAGAGTCTTCAAACTGTTTGCAGCCGGTAGTAACCCTCCAAAGTTAGTTCAGCACTTCCATCTCCCAATCGTTAAAGCGGAGGAAGTTTGAATTCTTGGTATGCTTACTGCAGGTTCTATTTTTGTGTACTTTTCTGTGACGAGGAACCTATACCAACTCAATTTCCTTCGTTTCGGATAGTTTCTCAAGAGCACCTCCACATTCCTGTACAATTGCTGAGCCCTAGAGCTGCCTGATCATCCGGAACAGATATAAGTTATTTGCTGGGAACCAAAATAATGGAAGCAAACCACCTATTTCGACGCAGTCTATTTCACTAGTGAACATACTGAACATACATAAAATTGTTGTTGTTACAACACGTTTTTTGGAAAATTCACCGTTTATTCAAATCATAATTACAACAACAATCAACAGATCATGATCACCACTATCGCCCACACTTCGTGTCTCCCACTCTGAGCACCGTTCTCTGACACCTCGCGTGTCTCACCTCTCCACACCGCTAAAGGAAATTCCAGGACCCACCTGGCCCATGGAGAGGTTGAAACATAGTTTTATAGAGTGGACAACAGATTTTCTGAATTTTTACTTTTGAAACAAACTACTTCTTTGAGATACTTTATGAATCTGTTCTACTCCTTTATGCCATTCCTATTGGAAATGGCTTCCACGATGGACTGAGCTTCTTCAGTGGTTCAGAGTCGCTCAATCGCAACCACCTCCACAGAAAAAATAAAGTTTAGCACTAAATATGAATAAGCCTACTGTCTTCGTCGAATACACCTCTTATATTATTCTACTTCAAAAACTGAATTTTAATACGAAAAATAGGTCCAACGCGACAAATTCAAAATCATAACTGAATTATTAAAATTAATTGAAGATAAATTCGATGGGAAAACCGCGGGGGAATTTTGGTGTACATGTCATGGATTAGATAGATAGATAGATAGATATTACCAGGGAGCTGGCCCCTTGGCCTAATCCACTGCGACCTTTTCAGATCTATTGTGGAGGCTCCGATTGCTTATAGCACATCATCTAGCTTCGTCCATTTCATCAGACTGAGCAAATTTGATAATGGCCTTTCGAGATAGCTTTCCGCTCTTGGCTTTTCATCTCCAAGTTGTAGAAACCGCACCCTTGCTAGTCCTTCGCACTGGCACATTACATGTATTGCGGTTTCCTCTTCTTCCTGGCAGAACCTGCAGATTGCTTCTTCCGCCAGACCTATAATATTCATATGTCTGTTAAGCCTACAATGGCCTGTCAGCAGACCTACTACTTGTCTGACGATCCTCCTTTTATAACTGAGGAGTTCCGTCGTGAATTTAGGCGAGCGTCTTTTGATGAACTCCTTGGCCTGTCTCAATCCTGGTCGGGTTTCCCACCACTCTTGAGATTTGTTTTGTACCCACTGTTTGGTGTGAACTTTTGTGGTGGATTTTGCTACGCCGCAGAAGGGTTCCGGCCCAATGAGCGCTGCCGAAGAGCCTTCTCTGGCTAGTGTGTCGGCCCGCTCATTGCCCAGGTGTCCCTCGTGGCCTGGCACCCAAGCTAGGGTCATGGATTACTCGGGTATTAGTCGGGAATTAGAGGCATCACTTGAAAATTTTTGTGTATTACAGGTATTGCTGGTGTATAACTCGGGCATTAGAGGAATTAGTTAGGAATAATTGGGCATTACACGGGAAATTGAGGTTTTACTCGAGCAAAACTAACAGGGGCATAACAGAAATAATTCGGAAGTGAGAGAAAAATTTCTGCACAATTTTTAATTGTTGAAAGGGAAAAAAAAGGTCATCAAAATATGGGAACTGAAAATTACATGAATTTCCGAAAAAATTAGAGAGCATTGGCGGAAAAATGAAGGTCTTCAGTCTTCAGAATTGTACTTGACAACAAACCTAACAATAAGACACGATTTTACAGTTTTTGGAAATCAATGTACACAATTTCCACAGCGGTTTCCCCCCTGGATGAATTCCTAGAATCCGGTGATTTAGCGGTTTATGTGGTATCGGGCATTATGATTCATATTTTGGAAAAATATCCGTACAATATTTACAAAATATACTTCACAAAATTGATGTAGCAAGGCTTGAAGTGAAAGTTTTGGTGTATCGGTAATCATAACAAATTAATTTCTTCTTCATTTCTGCTTTACATTAAAAAATCAAAAATCAGATGCTGAGATATTTTGACAAAACGTTATACTCTTCAGTTTCAATTAAATAATTCGTGGAAGTGGATTATTTTATTTTTCCTACTGTAGAAACAATTATGAGAAATTACCCCTCTTTTGCTTCAACTACTTATTGAAGCATTACCCAAATCATGTGGAAATGTTTGTATCCTTCCTTCAGAACCTCACTTTCCACCTGCATTTCAATAAAACTGGGTATTTAATTATGTATTTATGCCTACCCGTATGTATGTTTCCGTATACATTTGAATTAAAATGCGAAATTCATAAAGATAAACCGATCACGCAGGAAGTAGACGATACATTTTGTGATGGAATGAATGTATGGCAATTACTTATTTATTTTATTTTTGTTATTACTGATTATAGAATGTGATTTGAATTTGGACGTCACTTTCTTTATGAATGATTAGTTATCAGTTACTGCATACAGCTTGTTTGATATTTCACTTCCGTTCATACCTAACCAAATTTGAAAATTAATTTCGTTATTTCAAAATAAATATTCTATCAGAGTGTTATTCCATTTTTATTGCACATTAATCTTGGGACTTATGAACCTTCACCCCATGAAAAAGAGAAAAGTTTATTGTGTAAATAATACTCTTAAAATGTAGAGGAATTTCAGGAAAAGGTCCTGCCGAAAATATTACTGAGCAGAATGGAAAAATAATAAATAATAGATTAACTGTCGTATAGATAGTCGTTTCCGACCGATTTTTTACTTTTTTCACTCTCGTTCACTGTACCAGTGGTTCAGTTCTTTAATTGAAATATCTCATGATTTTTGTTTTCTGACTCACTATGTGCGAGTGTGAAAAAAAGGCTTCTCCGCCTCTGGAATGATAAACAGGAACTAGATGAGATGAAGAACATAATAAAAGTGACCCAGGTAGATATAATCGAAGAACGCCAAACAGATAGCAAATCTGTGCAAGATGCAGAAGCTGTAGAAGAAGAAATCACACCTGTAAATAGGAACCGCTGCTGTGAATTATTTGTCGAAAAGTCGAACTCCCATACATTCCTAGCTAAGAACAAACTTATAATCTGGGAGAATCATTTTATCTCGAGAACACGTACTAGATAACGAAATATGTTAACCCGAATACCTGTTGTGAGGCAAAAAGCTTGAAATGCCGTTCGTAGGGGGATGACAGCTGTTCGACGGAAAAAATAATTTCAACAACAAACAAGGCTATGTCTCAAAGTCGATTTAGATATCCACTCAGATGTCTGAGGTTTGATAATATGAAAACAAGACCAAAGAGAAAAGAAATCGAAAAAAATTGCTCGAATTCGTGAGATTTTTCATGGCTCTGTTGAAAATTGTAAGTCTTGCTACACTATAGTGAAAGTATTGTACCAAAGATGAAAAATTTGAAGCATTTAGTAAGAAAATTACATTTGCTCTCTCTTACACTCAAAGTTTTGATTCATAAGCCAGGAATCACACTGATCGACTAGGACCCACCGTCCGCGACCGTCCACCTATGAACAAAATTTCCAACACGTATATTCTTATCGCACAACTCACACTGTATAATCGTCATTGACCGTCCTCAACCGTTTTTCAAAGACCATGTTCGAAATTGTAGTCTGCTGGAAATTTTGGTCGGTGTCACGGTATCCTGACGTAATGTCATTTTGACACACATTTATGATGAACTTTTGACTTCAACAAAACTCATGTATATAGGTATATTTCCTACCGGAAAAATAAAATGTTCTTCTTCGGTATCACTACTGCTCATTATTTAAAGCAAAACTATTGATATTATGAATTTAACTTATTTTCAATAAATGAACAGACAATTCACATAACCTTTCGAATGTCAAATTAATGTCAGATTTACAAAATTATTCTAGTGGTCGGTCGTGGATGGTCGATCAGTGTAACTTTGAAAGAGTTTTCATTGATCTACTTCTACTTTTGGTCGTAGGTGGACGGTCGCGGACGGTCGGTCCTGGTCGATCAGTTTGATTCCTCACTGAGAAACTATGCACACTACTTATTTGATATGCTGAAGCGTTTTGAAAATGTAAATAACTTAGGAACGAGAAATCGACAAACTTTAGTTTTGCCAAAATATTCTAAAGCAGTTTTCAGAAGAAGTTTTCAGTATAATGCTTGCATTCTCTATAATAATTTACCAAACAGTTTTAAAAATTACTCCATAATCAATTTTAAGGAAAAACTGAAGACACTTCTAATTGAGGAAGACAATTCAGGACATTAATGAACCACTGCTATGCACAATGGAACATGATTGGATCACCATGCAATAATTAATTATATTCTTTTTTTATATCAATATTTTCAATATTAGTTTATGTGAATCGATTATATTATAGGATTCTATTTTAGTTTTAAGATAGTTAGGTAGAGCTTTCCACCTTTTCGATATGTTGTATATCTTTATATCGAATAAAGGCCTATTATTATTATTTAGGGATCGTTTCAGCTTCAAGCAAATAAACCGAAAAAAAATATGGACCGAAGATATTTGCTTGAGTTAACAATAAAATGAATTTACTGAAAATTTCTACGTTCTGAACATCGGCTAACTGTGTCAGGAACGTTGAAAAAGAATAATGCAGAATCACCACCAGAATTCAAAATAGACAAAACCGCGACCTCTGTATTTCAAGACTTTATTTCAAAACATGCAATTCAAGGAGTAATTCAGAAAATGTCGGTTTTGTAAAAATTAAAACAGTTCACGATTTTTCTGTAAAAAGTGTCATAATAAGTTGATCAGTATATTTAGAGGGTACATTTTTATTTAATCTGTGTTTTCAATATAAATTTTGCAACTTCAGTGTCTTTTATTTGAACAATATTCCACAATAGAAAATTTCTATTGCCAAATATCCATAAATTTTTATTCTCTTCATTAATACAAAAAGCAAAACCTAATTGAACTATATTTAGTAAAAAAATTAGTTCTTTATTGCACTAGTGCAATAAAGTTTTTATTGCACTCATCTGTCATTCTATTTCAACGTGCTGTCATCATGACAAACATAAACGTTCCAACCCCTTACATATTAAGCAGATATTTTGTGAGATTGGCGATACGTTTTAAACATTTACATATTTTATATTATTGTGTATTAATGTTAGCAGCCAGATTTAAACAAGCAATGCCTTCCCGAGAATAACTCCATAATCAAAACTGAACTGTTGGTTCTAAACCATCTACATGCATAAAGCAAACTGTCTGTACTATGACCACACCTCGTGATAATATACGCGCTCACGGCTGCTATGATTTTGATTTTTATAATGCAACTGTGGTTATAGAAACGTCAGTCAAAAATTAATTCATACAATTACAGAATTAAAAGTTTTAAAATGAGTATTATTAATGGAAAAATATATGAAAGTGATTTGTTTCAATGCAAATCGATAGTAGTAATCAATTATGTGAGTTGCGCTTTTCATTTTCCTACACCTTGTGTCGGACCTTAACAAATCATTTTTTGCTTTTTGCATGAACGTAGAAAAAATGTTGTATGCAACTCATGCAAAAATTGTTTTATGCACTCGACGTGTTGTCCAACTCGGCCTAACGGCCTCGTCAGAGAATTTCACGTCGAGTGCAATAAATACTGAGTTTTTGCACTTGTTGCATAAATAACTATTTTCTATATTCATGCAAAAAGCAAAACTTTATTGAACTATATTTAGTGAAAGAAGAAGTTCTTTATTGCACTAGTGCAATAAAGTTTTTATTGAACTTATCTGTCATTCTACTTCAAAGTGCTGCCATCATGACAAACATTAACGTTCAAACTCACTACATATTTATCAAATATTCTGTGAAATTGGCAATACGTTTGAAACATATTATTATAAAATATTATTTTGTATTAATGATAGGCCAGAGTTGAGCAAACGATGCCATCCCGAGAATAACTCCATAATCAAAACTGATCCGCTTTGTTCTAAACCGTCTACCTGCATAGAGCAAACTGTCTGTACTATTACCACACCTCGTGATAACATACGCGCTCATGGCTACTATGATTTTGATTTTTATAATGTAAATGTGGTTATAGAAACGTCAGTCAAAAATTAATTCTGACAATAACAGAATTGAAAGTTTTAGAATGAGTATTATTAATGGAAAAATAAATGATAGTGATCTGTTTTAATGCAAATCCCTAGTGATAATTAATTATTTTTAAGTTGCTCTTTTCATTTTCCTACACCTAGTGCCGCACCTTAATAACTAATTTTTTGCTTTTTGCATGAACGTAGAAAAAATGTTGTATGCAACTCGTGCAAAAATTGTTTATTGCACTCGACGTGAATTGCACTTGTTGCATAAATAACTATTATAAAATCATATTCATCCGTAATTATATCCAGTATGACGGAAAAGACATAAAAACCGACGAAATGTGCTCAATAAAACGTCTCTTAGATTCCACCACCAATAATGTGATTTCACAAAGGGCCACTAATGAAGTGTTAAATTAAATAGTACGGTTCGAGCATTACAGAAAAAATGTATGACATAAATCAATGTGGTTTGACAACAGTTTTGAAAACAGATACCAGGTTTCGCAAATCTCCTTCCCAGTCAATATCATCCGAGACAAACGAGATAATCTTCATAGAACCGTATGGTCCACATAAAACTAGTAGGATCGCCTATATTCGTATGCTCATTGGTTTTTTTTTCCGAAATATGTAACATGTTATCAAAGATTGACCACTGAATATTTTCCGAAGTTTGGAATTTTGGAGTCAGTACTTTCTGATCAAGTTTACATCGTGAAGATGGGAAGTCACCCTTGCTTCCTTGGGGTTGAAAGTGATCCGTACTCGCGGGAAACTTTGCTAGTTCAAGCAGCCTAACGCTTGATATGTTATAGCATCAAGCCGTATGAAATAGTACAGGAAGGGTAGTTTAGATATCCCAGTGTCTTCTGCTGTTAAATAATAAACTGCAAAATTCCTTCTGTCATTGGAACGTAGGTATAAAATCAGAAAATCGAGTGGTTATACCCTTTATATCTCTACCCATCCTCGGGGCGGACAAGAACGAAAATCATTTCATGCCAGTCATTTGAAGACAGGTTTAACATTTTTCGAAACCCCGTCTAAGTCATTATTGGCCTATAAGTTATTTCATCAACTTCAAAAAAAATTATTGATAAGCCAAAATTAATTTGCCAAAATTATTCCACATAAAAGAATTTTCGGATGTCTTCCTTACTTCTTCGGTGTTTAGTATAATTACAAAAAATATTTAATCGGAGAACCAGAGCCGAAAATTTTTTCCTTGTTTATTAAACTAGGTTTTTCGTTAATTAGTGATAGACGATGTGTACACAAACATACTCTGGTCAGTCAAGCGAATCGTGGAACAGGTGACTCTGGAGCGACATCAAAGATGTAGCATTTAACGGGGTAACGCAATGAATTTATTTGAGCTGAAAATTGTTATAAAACTTCCATAATGCATATCAGTGAAAGTTATTTAGGTCAGTCGCTCATGTATTAGAACAGAGCTGGTTAGTCAGTCCGAATATTCATGGTGTTTCCCATGATAAAGGTTTTCTCAATTTTCATCAGCGGCGTCCCTGTTAACCTTTCCTACCATGTTTTTCACTGAACATTTTTGGTTATTAAAATCGTTATCTACACCTAGGTGCCAACACAGTCGACGCATTTTAGCGGGTATTATCAGCAAATTCTCTGACGCACACTCACTATACGGACAACAAAACAAGCCAGAATTTCCGAATAGTTTACAATGATATACCTATTAGCTAGACATCTGACATCCCTTCGAAATATAAGCGATGTGATACTGTACACCTCCACTTTTAGGAACATGGAATGTTATGACTTTTAAGTCGAGTATCTATGAGACTAACTGAAAGATTCGAAAAATTCGAAAAATTCGACTTAATAGAGCATAAAAATGTCAAGCTTGAGAGGGGCGAGAAGTACTAAAACCTCTATATAAATTTACTGATAGCTATATACAGGGTGTGACCTAAGTACGTTAAAATATTCAAGTGTCGTATTCCTGAGACAATTTTAAGAAAAAAGTCTAAATAAACTTGTGTCCGGAAATGCTTCGTTTCGGACATACAGGGCGTTGAAATTGAATTTTTTTGTACGCTTTTTAAAAATAACTTTTCCAAAAATTAAGTTATTTGCACGAAATTTGGTACCCGGGGTTTTTTTGACGTGGGAAATCATAATTTCGTATTATTTTTCATGTAACATCTAGAGGGCGCTGCGTACGCTGTCATTATTTATTTCAAATTGCCCTAACATTTTTGACAGTAAACTTTTGGTACTTTTCATGAAAAAATCTTATTCCCACACCTTTTCCAAATGAAAAAGGTATACTTCCTCACCAACGCTGGAGGTGATTTTTTTTGAGATATTTACAATTCTCTATATCAATGCATGTTACTTAGCTCCTAGGGCGCTAAGTGAAGTTGCTTAGAAACATTTCAACAATCTGTACTTATCTCGAAAACGAATCATTTTCCGATAAACATTTTATAGGAAAAAAGTTGTTTATTTTGACGAGATTAGTTCAATTTCAACACTCTGTATGTACGAAACGAAGCATTTCCAGACACAAGTTTATATAGACTTTTTTTCTTAAAATTGTCTCAGGAATACGTCACTTGAATATTTTAACGTAACCTAAGTTACACCCTGTATATCAGGACAAGATTCAGATATAAGAGACCAGACGGCGTGCGAAGTAAAAAGTCCCTTCTTTAAATGTGCAAGATTTTTGTATATTGGGTTTTGGTAGGAAAACCAACATTTTTTGATAAGGTGTAATTCTTTCGGGGAAATTTCAAAAGAATGTTATTTTCGTAGAACAAACTGGAAACACTGTTTCCCATCCGAAATATCACATCTCTCTGGCTATTTCGTTACTCTGGTTTCTTGCTGATGAGACGGGGCATTGATCGTTCCATTTTGCGAGCAGAGCAAGTACCATTTTTGTCTCCAGGATGAGAGATTCAGTAAAAATTCCTCTTTTGGTAACAATGGTCGTTGTAGACTGATGTTTCACCCTTTTCTACTACCATTCATCTGCCAGTGAATTTTACAAAAAGTTTTTAAAATTTGCCTGAGGTGATACTCGTTTTTGCGGTTCAAATGCCATCATCAGGTACTGCTAGATAATTCATTCAGCTTCAATTGGGTGATCAAGCAATAACCAGAAACCGAGTCTCCACCAAAAACCTCTAAACACATCATATATAAAAACCTCACCGATAGAAAGGTCTGTTTACAACCACTTTCTGAGTGGACTATCAATTTCTGCTGAACTGGTTTGGCGATGAAATGAAATGGAAATAATGGCTCGCGAAGTTTTATAATAAGCCAGTGTTTTTTGTTCATGGATATCACCTGGCCTACTTTACACCGCCACACTTTATATCGATAGTTTGTAGTTCTAGTTTGTTTCTGGGATCAGTTTAGTTAGAGTAACAATTTTGTTTCTTCAAGAAACTTTTCAATTCGAATACATTTTTTATCTATCCAAAACTACGCGTCCGTTTCCTTCGATGAATAAAATATAAGAACTCATGACATTGACATGGAGTGTATGGATGCATGAAAAGACCAATATGCTACGAGACTTCATTGATTTCAATTCCTTCAGGTTACTCAACAATATTTCTAATATTCAAGAAAGAATGCTTGGTCTAATAATTGGCACTGAAAATCATAACTGTGTGGTGAGCAGAGATATTCTTCCTTTTGTCAAAGAAGACGTCTATCATCCAACACTTAACATTAGTATAAATATAGGAAAAAACAAAAATGCAAATAAAGTAATAGAAGAATCTTGGTATAATTTCAAAAAAGCAAATTTCCTTGAACTAAGTAAAATGATTAGAGATACTGACTGGACTCACGTATTATTGGAGACAAATATGAATAAGGCTTTAGGTTGTTTTTTTATAATGTTTGGGACGATATTGTAGTCAAATGTGTACCTAAACATAAACTCTTGAAATGCAAAAATAAATATCCAATCTGGTTTACGAGTGAAATTAAAAGTATGTTAAAGGAAAAGAATCGTTATAGGAAAATCAGATTGGAGTCGGATTATTACAATGAAAAATACAGAGAATTACGTAAATTGTCCACGAACTTGATTAGAAAAAAAGAGAAACAATACCTAAAGAACTTGGAAGAGAATGTCACAAAAGATATCAATCAATTCTGGAACTTTGTTAATAATAAAAGAGTCAATAATATAAATTTAAGTAAATTCACTTTAGCACCTGTGGAAAACGAAAAAACTGCTGAGTCATTTGCGAAGTTTTTCTCATCGGTATATTCTCAAGAAGAGGCAGTCTATAATATGAATTTTATTAATGATAATGTGAATGTGAATAATGATATTGTTCAGATAAAATTAATAAGTGAAACTGATTATACCGATGCGATCAAAAGATTGAAACCGAAAAAATCTGCAGGAATAGGCGGTATACCTCCATACATTTTAAAGGATGCCATGAATGGCTGATGAAACCATTACTACATATTTATAATCTGATTATTAACACATATCTTCCCAGAATTTGGAAAACTTCCATTACTACGCCGATTCATAAGGCTGGTAGTGTAGTAGAAATGGAAAATTATAGAGGTGTATCAATTATGTGTGCTCCGTCCAAGTTGTTTGAGCAAATTATTTATACCAAATTATACACTTCTATAAGTAAGTGTATAGCGTCTGAGCAACACGGATTTACGGCACAGAGGTCAATTAACACAAATTTACTGATTTTTAGCAACAATGTATTTCAAACATTAAAAAACAGATCCCAACTGGATATAATTTTTACAGATTTTCGTAAAGCTTTTGACCAAGTAAATCACGACATTCTTCTAGAAAAAATCAGTAGGTTTGGACTATCAGAAAATTTCTTATACTTAATTAAAAATTATTTACAAAATAGGCATTTCATTGTCAGGCACAAAGGAAATACATCAGGGAAATTTCACGCAAATTCAGGTGTACCCCAGGGATCGAACTTAGGACCTCTACTATTCATATTATTTATTAATGATCTTCCGGCGGTATTGAATTACTCACAATGCTTACTATTTGCAGATGACTTGAAAATATTTAAAAACATTGAAACAGTAAGGGACTGTGTATTACTTCAAAAAGACACTAATAGCATTATAAAGTGGAGTCATGATAACAAATTGTTCTTCAATATAAAAAAATGCGCTGTTTTAACAATAACTCGCTCGAAAGATAAAGTTATTTTTGATTATATGATGAATGAAGAGACTCTGACAAGAAAAACTGAGATAAAAGACTTAGGAGTTACATACAATTTTTCTTTCAAAAGTCATATTACAAATGTAGTGAGATCTGCCAATCGGATGTTAGGATACTTGATGAGGCAATCACGATCGTTCACTGAAGTAAATACAGTTAAACTTCTATATTATACGTAGGTTAGACCTAAATTAGAGTTTGCATCAGTAGTTTGGTTTGCAGAATTTGTTACAACTTTAGAAAGTTTGGAAAAAACTCAAAACAAATTTCTTCGTTATTTGTATTTTAAAAAATATAAGAGATGGCCTGATTATACCACTATACGTTCAACTCATTTGAGGATGGAATTCAAAATCTTAACGCTGGATCAAAGAAGAATTCTAACAGCTATTATGTTTTTGCATAAATTAATTAATAACAAGGTAGATTCAATACAAATTTTAGAACTACTCCCGTTTCATGTACCCTCACGCCGAACTCGAAACTCGCTCCTATTTACTATTTCTGCCGCGGTCTCTACACCTAGGACACCTCTTACAGCTTTGTTGAAATTGGCGAATCAATTCAACCAATGCATTGATATCGAATGGACAATGCCACAGTCAACATTTTATAAAAAAATTCTAAATCACATCTTGATCTTATAACTCAGAATCTTGACATATCCTAGTAAATCTACTAGGTACCTCTACCTCTACAGTTCTGAAAATTAATATTATTGTTCTGATTATTATTATTGTTTTTGTTTCTTTTTATTAACATCTTAGTACAAATATGTTTTTTTCAGCTGAGGAATCCATGTAACTAAGCTTAAGCTTGTATGGATTTAATAAATAAATAAATAAATAAATAAAGTTCTGAAGCCAATATAAAAGACAACATTCAAATATTAATTGGTGCACTCACACCAATGAACGGAAAACAAGAATATCAAAAATGACATTGATTACAGAATGAGTACCTAATTTACAATCTGTAAATATATTTTTCTGCAGAAACACGGATAATACTCCCGACTATGATGATGGGGGTCAGATTTCAAAGACAGAATGTGGGCTTTGGACATTAACTTTTTGACTTCGGGGTCTAAAATAAATGACATATGCACTCAACCATTACATCTTCCATATCCATCCACCTCTACCCATCACGATTAGAATCAGTCTCCACGGTTGGTATGTTCGTGGCATTTCTGGTGATTATTTTTCGCCACTAGTAGAAAACTCCTTGTCTTCGCGTGAGGGTGAGAAATGAACAGGTCTAATGAATTAAGCAACAAATTGTTGAAGACACCATTTCGACTGGCCATTATGATTTCCTTGGTTTACTAATTCACCCACAGCCTCAAAGTTGTCTGGGAAAGAATAGGAATGCAGCTCCCATGACAATGCATCATTTTGCGAGTTTTTACGCCAAGTTCTCGCAACTCTTCTTGAGTCAACTTCAGTACTCCAAAGGAGTAGAGCAGGAACGGAACGACAAGAATATAAGTTGCTTCAATTTTCTCCAGCACTTCTGATGACCACATCTATTGTAGTGAATGCTTATACTTGCCACTGAGAGAATTCTTAACTGTTCAAACTGTTGCTGCTCCTTGGAAACGGCGTTGATGTTAGTTGATTCCGCCTATGCGCTGAACTTCCACTCTTTATCTTTGTATTTCTCTTTTGAAATGAATTATGGACACTGTTTGATCCCGAATCAAATTCCAATGGAATGCGTGTACTCTCCCATCATCCCTGAGGTCTGATGTTGATCTTTTTTTTCCGAGGCATATAGATTAAAAGATTGCGTTTGGCCACTGATGACCTGTTTTCATGATGAAGAGAGGCCTCCGTTGTTGCATATCACTATTTGAATTGGTAGGGACGCAAGGAGTCTGAGTGAATGCAAGATGAGTGTAGCCTTTGTTGTATCAAATTCCTTGCGTTTATCGATCTAGGCAATTCAAAGTTTACGCTTATAGGTACTTCACGGAATTCTGTGTAATACAGTTAACATTTTTTGATTCCGTCCAAAAAAAGAGCCATTTGTTTTGTCGATGAGACTCCGCTTTCAAGCTCGGTCACTTTTCAAAAGGCAGAAAGTTGGCGATTATGTCTGTTTTTCATACATATTTTCATGGACGATGCTCTTCTGAAATACTATCATGGAGATTGAACCGTTTAGTACAGTTTGCACATGATTGTGTTTTCACTTCGAATACACATGGAATACATCCTAATGATTACTTTTTTCAAAAAACGGCAATTCTTTGGAACTCACTGAGGCATAGAGCCAGTAGATATTCAAGAAGAATACCAAATCCCTTCCAATTTTTTCTCGGTCCAGGCAATGTTCCCGAACAATACAAAATTCTTTTTTTCGTGGGAACCAGAACATGAAAACATTCAGTCACGTCAAGTCAGAATGATTGAGAAAATCCATGAAGTGTCGGACGGTACCATATGATTAAAATAAAAAATTTAATTACTATCCAAATATTTTTTCTGCTTATATAATAATAATAAATAATAATAAAAACCTTTATTCATCGATAAAATACAATACTCAAATACTTAAAATATCACTAATCAATTAAATGAATAAAGTTAGCCAGAGATAAGTGCTATTTCACTTGTTTCGCAGAATTATGATAAAATTCATATTCGATAAAATGTCTTTCATAAAGATACTGGTGCGGACATATATCAGTACCTGACAATGAAGTTGTAAAAAAGTATATACACATCATGAACAATACAAATCTATGAGTAAGTTTATAAAATAATGATAATTAAAATTCATCCTAATTTAGGAAGTACACAACAATCAACTAATCAGGATTTGTTTAGCTAACGTGAGCATCAAATTGGATTCTCAAAAATAAATTTTTTCAATGCGTTTTTGAACTGAGACGGACATATTAATGTTTTTAGTCGTTCAGGTAATTTATTATAAAATTTTGGTGCCAAATAAATGAAAGAACGTTGTGTTGTTGTCTTCATCATGTGGGGAATTAGATGCTGATTTCGGTTTCGTGTATGATATGAATGAGTGGGTGCTATTAATGTTTGTTTTGTTGCGTGATATTTTGAGAGTGTGAGAAGAAAGTATAGTTGTCTGATGTCCATGATTTTTGTTTCTGAATATAGTTGGTCTGAGTCGTACAGTCAATCTTTACAAAAAATTAGCTTATGTTTCCATATAGTGCAAAATATGAAATGAACACCAGGGAGAAAACAACCACTTTCTTGGACTATAACAAGGCAAACAGACGAGTTTTTGGACAATGTTAGTTTGGTAGAATATCTACCAATTTCAAGATAATCTTGTAATCGATAATCAGAATCTATGTCTATGTGGGGTTAGGTTAAAACCTACAGACAGGTTTCAATTGGAGTTGTTTGAATTCCGGCCAAGTGGACGATCAATTCTAAAGTTTGATCCTTGTGTATCCAGCTGAACTTATAGAAACTTCTAGTTCTAGAAACTGGCCTAGCCATTTAAAGTGTACTGACTACTTAGTTGTGTAGAAGTGAATAAAATATATATCACTTACTTTTTTTCTGATTAATTCGGCCGTTACTTGATGAAGATCCATAGTAATTGAATAGACAAGAGACGACTTGATCTTCACAAAGTTTTATTTAATAATAATCACTTGAGGAAGCTACTGTGTTAGCGAAACATGTCGTGGTTAAATAAAAGTTTGTGAAGATCAAATCGTCTCTTGTCCACACAATATCAGTTCAGTTTGAATACGGTAATTCAATAAGCTTTATGGAACACTCATCTGCTGTCATATAGGGACCAAGAAAAACAGTGTGCCTCAAGAGTACTGATTATTTCTTTCTTTCGAGTCGGCAACCACGTATCCAAATAACAATGGAAAATATACCTTTTCACCTAGTATTACATAAACATAAGGGAACCGAAGCAGGGACCTATGAAACCCATTCAAGGGGAGCCAAACCAACCGTCCTGAGGGTGCTGATCACAAGAACCCCCAAGGATGCCTCTGAGATGGCAAACCTAGGTGCGGAGGTGGGCACCTCTTAACCTCAGGAACCAGAGGAACAGAAGGTACCCACAATACACAACTCAATAGGGGACTAACGAAATTATGGCTGGAGGAACCAAATAGAGAGACAGAATTCAAAACCCGCCCATCTCTGCCAGAAAAGAGCAAGAGAGAAAGACATAAATGTCGATTGGACAGACTTCTTGTTTATTAAACCTGAAGTGTAATTATTGAAGATTTCACGACAATGAAACTTTGTTGACTTTGTTGGTTCGAGAGATTATCACAATTTCAATGAATGCCATTCGTGCTGATAATACTATCGAAAAGTCATTCAGAAATCGGTAACACGATCAAATTGCTTCACGAGTCCTCTAGGAAGAATATTACCAAGCAATTATTTGATCACGTTAATTTCTAACAGAATTAGTACCGATAGTATGCGAGCACTAGGGGTATCATTACAACCAAAAAACTTTTATGTAGCATAACTCTCCGAGTCAAGATGATTCTAGAACTTTCAAAAACATAATTTACATTGGTACACTGGCAAAAGATATGAAAGGACTGTAGGATACCCTTTCGTTACTTATTTGAATTTATCGAACATTTTGATCTCTTTTTTAAAACACCATTTATTCATCCATTTTATATTGTAGTTAAAATCTTGACAAAGAAAATAAAGATTTTCGAAAGCTCGATTTAAAAAAACGAAGAATATATAATTAAACTGGTCAACTGACTGCTACCCAAATATTTTTAAAATAACATTGTCACAGTCACGAAATTATTCAATCATATATATATATATATATATATATATATATATATATATATATATATATATATATATATATATATATATGTATATGAGTGGAAGTATATTCTATTATCTTTCTGCTTGAAGGGATCATTGTATGGTGAAACAAATGTCGCGGTTTTGTAAAACTTGAATTGTCAACATTGAAATTATATTTTAAACATTTCCATCAAGTGTCGCCTACATCGGTAAAAAAAAATTCATAATGCACAGGTCCGACTTGTCCTGGAATATTTTTTCTTTAGATTCTGTCCAAAAAAGAGCCATTGGTTTTGTCGCTGAGACACCGTTTACTAGCAACCACGTATCCAAACAATTATGGAGAATTTACCATGTTACCCAATATGACATAAATATAAACAGTGACCTATAGAACCCATTCGAAGGGAGCCAAACCAACCGTCTTGAGGGTGCTGATCAGAAGAACCCCAAGATTATCTCTGATATGGCGAACCTATGCGCGGATGTGGGCAAAACTAAAGCTGGAGGAACGGGTCTGAATAGAGAGAGAAAGACAGAGAGACTTAACTGCACGGACTCTAACACCCGTCCATATGTGCATGAAGAGAGAGAGAAAGAGAAAGGCATACATGTCAGTCGGACAGACTTCATGTGCATTAGTTATCAAGTGCAATTATTGAAGAATTGACGATAATCAAATTTTTTTGAGTTTGTTAGTTCGTGAAATTATCTTAATAAATATCATTCGTGCTAACGATACTATTGGAAATTTTATTAGAAACCGTTAACTCAGTGAAATGGTTTTGAGGTAACTCCACGCGTCCATTAGGACGAGTACTACCAAGCAATTTGCTGACAGAATTATTATTGATTGTAAGCAAGCACCCGTGGTAGTAGTCCCGACAAACTTTCTTGGTCACATAACCTTCCTAATCAAGATGATTCTAGAACTCCGAAAAAAAAAAATGAAGGACTGTAGGATACCCTTCCGTTACTTAAATGGATTGATCCAACATTCAAATCTCTTGTTAACATTATAACGTTTTCTTCATTTCTATCCAATTGAAATTCAAATTCTATTGACAGATGGGGTGAAGAGCATCATTCACAACTTCCTACGCTCACTTTGTCTGCAATTCATATATGTTTCTATATACCATTCAGGAAACTATGAAATTTCAGGAGGATTCATATTCAAAATATTCTTAAAGTTATTGTCATTCAGTACTGCATTGGGACCTTGAGGAATACTTTCAAAATTGCATGTGGTTGTCAAAAATGCATGTGGAATCCAGTATTTGTCTCCTGATATTGAGCTCCAAATTGTACGAGAAAATCAAATTACCGCCAGGTGTTTAACGGAACTTTAGCGCAACTTGAAAACTTTATCCGGTGAGAGTTTTCAACGAAAAGTTCGCGCGCCGATTGGAGAACATCTTGAAATTCATGGATCGAATAGTGAGAATGAAATCAAATATTCGCTCACCAAGCAATTCTGCAGAAATAACTGTTGCTGGCACAAACGAGAATATGAACGAAAGTTCTAGTCCCTCATATATTCGACAAGTTGTTCATGATATGCGGGACACACGACCGACTGTGAAGATGGAACGTAGCGACGTCCGCCACACCCCAACGGGAGGCACAGCGCCGGCGTCGCCCCCTCTTTGCTTATCCCAACCCCCCAAAGCTGCAAACAATATTAGGAGCAGTGCAGGTGAAACTTAGCATGCAATTTTTTAATGCACTTTCGCATGGGCGGCAAGTGTGCAATTATAAGAGTAGAATGAATAGATCGGAATGGTTTTTTGAATTTCAAGATTTGAAATCAATTCTTGAAATTGGGGAGAAGGAGTTTCTCTGTGTGTGAATGATTTGGGATGAGTTTCTTCGGAACAAAGAACTTTGTGAAATGGCTTTGAAGCCAACTATAAAGCAATTGAAAACGATTTCAATTGTCGAAGTGAAAATATGGAAAACACAAATAGAACAGGGCCAATAACAACAATAACTAAAAATATCATAGAAAAATCACAATAAATCAGTATAAGTTCGAGAAGTGGGGTATGGGTAGCTGAATATACGATTTGATGATTGGATATTATTTTTCGCGATTTCTGGTTGAAATATGCATCCATATTTCCATATATCCACACGTATTTGAATTATTTTTTAACATTACTTCAGAATTAATAGAAAAACGCTAATAATCGTCTTTTTTTGTTTTCATTTTCATTTCTCATTGGTGAAAACTTTCTTTTTTTAAATGAGCTCCAACCTTTTCAAAGCAAAATATTAATTTTCCGATTGTATAGGAATTTTAAAAAATTCTCAGTTGGTTATCAAGTTTTCAATTTTCAACTTTATCGGTGCTCATCAACTACTCTGGTCCAAATAAAAAACATCGATAAAAAATGCATAGCAAATGGCAATAATATTGGCCTCTCATAGGCTTTGAAAACTTAGATACAGCTCAAGGTCAAACAAAAACGATTGATACCTGTATGAAACTAAATTCGAAACATTGTAACATGTTTTTTACACTATATGTAAAAACCACGTCAACACTGCGAACGGCAGTTCTTCGTCGGTGGCATTGGGTTGAGGGTGATTGCTATTTAAAAAAAAAAAATTGTTTACAATAGTGATGTTGCCATTGATTGGACGCTATTGATTTTTTTTAGCTGATGTTCACTATGAACGGAAACCTGAAAGGTGGAGAGTGATTACAGTAGTAAAACAACAAAAAATAATACCCTTCAAAAAATTTTAGTCAGTTGAGTGGATTTTACAATAGAATAGACCCACTTGAAATTGCTTTACAATAAAATGTTTGATATTGAAAATTTTAACCTAAATTGAGAAAACCCCCATAAATTAATGAATTTTCGTGTGGTTTACCTGTAATAAAGTTTTTAGATTTTACCTTTCAAATAGGGCCTGAACATTGTTATATGTTTCTGTAAATAGTAAATTTGTTGTTCAATGTTCTACTGAATATAAAGTAAATAAAAGTAGAAAGATAAGTTATAACTGGCCTGTCATCCTACGGTTACATTTCTTGGATAACACTGGTGAGAAAACAGCTGATGTGGAATAGTAGAACGCCGACAGGATATCAAACAGAAAAGGTGCACCGTCCTCAGTTAAGTGGCATCTCTCAGGAGTACTTTAATTCAGCAATAACATTCAGGCTGGTGTCTCCAAGAGGGACAGGAGTGCTATCAAACCAGCATGGAAATTTAGCTTCGACACCTTTGTCTAGGTCCTCTAGGTATAGTTTGAAAAGAACTACGCTGATTTGATCTGTATTACTTTCTACGACGATATGGAGTAGAGTTGACTGAATTGCATGAGAGTATAGCCTCGTCAAATAACTTCAGGTTGACCCAATCAGCATGAAGGTATAGCCTTGCCAAAGAACCCTACAATAATGAATACAGGTTCGTTATAGTGAAATCACTAGATTGCAAAGTTACCATAAAAACTAATACGGATATATCAGATTTACTCACCCCTAACCAACAGAGGGTTGCTAAACTAAGAAACCAACACATCGTGATATATGAACAGGGATTCTTAGTTGAAAACGTCCATCTCGGTTTATAATAAATACGTCAAGATACCACACTTCTGGCTATATCAGCAAAATAATGCTAAATTGCACCTGAACACATAAACTTATCGTGATGTCTCGAGATTCATCATCAGTGTCCCTTCATCTACACATCGTTCGTTTTCTGCTCGTAACAAAATGGATGCGACAGGGAAACCGTCTTGTTCCTCTTCTACGTATGCCCTAGCTTCCTCGAATCGATACCTGTCGATTAACTATCGAAGTCTCAGAACAAAAGAAATGTGGGTATTCTATCTGGGACCTCGGAACTATCTTTACACAGAGACGGATGATATCATCTAATCAAAGACCATTAGAAATATAGAAGAAGAATTTTTTAACATGATTATTTGACATTCCAATCTAACAATTGATGACTAAAACGAGTAAACAAACATCATACTATTACTATAATAGTAAATGTAAGAAAAGCATTCTCATGGGAATTTGTCTAATACCTTGTCAATAATATAACGAGAATCATATTTATTCAACAAACTGTTTAGGACAGAGGTGCTTCACCGCATACAGGGAGAGAGAATAATACTTTATACAGCGTGTGCATGAAATGGATAAACTGCTGACTTATTCTGATTTATTGTTAAATATAAATATGTATTATACTGTCTACCCTCTTGGTATTATTATGTGAAATGTAACAGACAGTAACGTTTTTCAACAGGTGTTATGAGAGAAAATAAAAACGTTACAACATACTTGGAACAATATTTCAGTCTTCAGAGCCCAAAAGTGCCGAAACTTCATACGTATTATTTGTTACCCGAAAACTGAAAATACCAAAATTCTTTCTCAGGGGTACCATCGGTGAAGTGGTGAAAACCGCCCCTGATGAACAGTAAAAAATGTGTAATATTCTTCAAAATCAGAAATAAATAACAGAAGAAACGGCATGTTGAGGCCAAGTGTTGTTACCATACATACCCGTAGCTAGGGAGTAGGAGGGAGTGCAGCACCATTACCTACGGCGTTCTTTGTACTTCATAGGTTTTTGAGGTCTCGAGCTAAAATTATGTTCATTTTATGTTTTTTTGTGTAGCTGATCTCGATTTTGCATGACCTAGAAAGTTTATGGTTGACTGTTGATGGTATATATTTAATGCTGAAAAACGGATCGATTGCGGCAAAAATCTATAGACCGTCAGCTAGTGACAGATTTAGGTGCCCCATTTTCGCATACAAGCCTCGAATAGGGTTGAGAAGTATATCGATTTGGAGTAAACACCTTTGTATCTCAGAAACGAAGCAACTCCGGACATGTTCATAGGAACTTTTTTCCTGAAGGCGACTTAACGAATCACCCTCTGTAGTTTCGTACCGTAAATAGAAACACGAGGGAAACAAATAAGCACTGTTATGAAAAATCGAATTCTCGGTATGTTATCCCCAGGAGCCACTCGTAAAAATGTCTTTATTTTACTCCAAATCGATATACTTTTCAACCCTATTCGAGGTTTGTATGCGAAAATGGGGCACCTAAATCTGTCACTAGCTGACGGTCTACTAGCCCGAGATCAATCGTCCGGCTCAAAACTTTTACTGATAAAGAATTCACAGCTTCTTAAATAATTGAACAATCAGCAATTTTTCAATGCACCTTCATGTGGGGCAAGTGTACAATTATAAGGGTAGAATAAATAGATCGAATCGTTTTCAACAATTTCTTGAAATAGGGAGGTGGGAAGTTTCTCCGTATCGAAAAAAATTTATTTTGAATGGTGGGGGATAAAGTGAAATATACATTATATCTACCCAATAAGTCGGCATGAAATTTTTTTAGTAGAGGTCCTATAGGTATCATAAAACCACAATTATCCGTTCTGAACGGATATGGCTAAAAAAAAACAATGAAAAAACACACCTTGTGCAAAAAAAGCTTGTTTTCACACATAGAAATCTTCCATGGGAGAACCATATGAGGTCCATTGCCAAAAGTGCCTCTCAAAAACTTGATTTTCTGTTTCGCGCCAAGAAGTAATTTACTTCTTGTCAACTGATTATGATTCATAAGGCACAGATTCGACCTGTTTTGGAATACTGTTCCCAAATATGGAGTGCAGCACACAAACACACATTGAAACTATTAGATTCGGTACAAAAGAGAGCCATACGTCTCGTCGGTGATATTTCGCTCACAAGCTCGCATACTTCTCTGGAACATCGCAGAAAGGTTGGCGATCTGTATCTCTTTTATAGAAATTTTCATCATCAATCATCGCATCCACATGCCGTCACTTTGGAAAAATGCCGCATATCTGCTTCCCAGGGCTTGTTTTTCAACAGAACGGCAAAGCTTTGGAACTCGCTGCCTCTGGAGGTGATCTCTGAGGCATACAGCCTTCAGAAATCCAAGAAGAACACCAATTCCTACCTACTTTTCCTCGGCACTCACGATGTTCTTTGAACAATACAGGATTTTTCATTTCGTGGGAACTAGAACTGAAACTAAAAAAAAAAGAAAAAACACTAGTGAACCGTCGACAATATCAGAATTGCTATTTATGATACAAGTATGACTATTTTGTTTGAGCGTAAACTTGAGTTCAACAAACGCACACGAGTACAAAAAAGCCCTTTACAATAGTGTATCATGCAGAGTTTTTTCCTCAACAGTTATTATACTGCCAAATTGTAGCAATTGTATCTATCATCAATCTGAATGATTATGAATTGTCTTCGTATTATCAAATCATGACTTCCGAGTTATATTTGACCCAAAACACTGTATTTTTAAAAAATACATAAATGTATGATCAGTGTGTGAAAATTCACTTTCCGTACAGTTGGTGATTTTACGCATAGGTGATTTTTCTACGCACTTTTAGTTTAGTAGTTTTACGCACTGTCGTAGAAAGTAGAAATTTAGAAAGTGAAACATTTTCGTATATAGGGTTCTAAGTAATAGATCTCAACAGGTTCAAAGGATATTTGTTCACATAGTAACTGTATTTGAAATGTCCAATCAAAAAGTAAGAGGACAATAATAATATCCCAAGGCTATTAATAATTTCGAAATAATATGTCGCTACTTTTCGAAAGCAACTCGCTTGAGGAAATTTAAGGCAAATTACGAGAATTTATCAATAGTCAAGGGATTTTAGTAAGACATTCTTTTTCAGAAGATAAAAAAAACCAGTAAACCTACCTTACACATTATTTCCGAAAATAGAGACTTTACCAGTCACATTCCAACTAGTTGACCCAATCTTCAGGTAGAAGCGGCACCTTTTCAACGCTACACCTTTCGTTTTCTCATCTCACTGAACTCTTTGAACATTTTCCACGTGAACTTTCAACCTAGTATTTTTGATGTATTTTGCAGTTATAATTAGGTATATCTATTGAGTAATTTTTGATATTTCTATTATTTTCTGTTCGAAGTAACTGACATTTTGAAAATTTCATTGAGTAAACGTCAAACTATATGTCATTTTCATGGTGACACGCGCGATTATTCAGCAGTGACAATTTACCGGGGCGCAAATACGTAGATATGATAGGTTCAAATTAAATGGAAAAGATTTTCACAGTAACATCCCACAAATTATATCATCTACATAATTCACACAAAAACCTGGCTTACCTAACACCAGGCAAATGATCGTATTTATTGCTTAACAATAAAGTTACATCGAAACCCGAAGGCTGTTGCTCGTTGGAAATCAGAAAATTACAAAGCAAAAAATAAGCCTTCAAAAACCCAAAGCCGTGTACTTTCCGAACTGTCACCGTGATATTATATTTCACGGAAAGCAAGATGCATAGGTTTATAATATGCACATGATTTGAAATATAAAGGTGTTTTTTGTCTCGCAGACGAGAGCGGATAAAATCAACAATTATTGCAGATAACTCATGTATAAAATCGTCTATAAAAACGTCAGTTTTGGCAGTTTGATATCGAATAAATAGGAACGTAACTGTTTGCAAGTGGATAAACTGTTATTTACCTTCACCACGGCAACAACTAATAATTGTCGTATGACTTTATTGAATCCGACGCTGTACCCAAGGACGCGTTGCTATCAACAAAGCCAAATGACAACAAACTTTCATACTTTTTGTTACAAAGTGTTGTTTTTAATTTCAAATGAGCGTTAACGTTAGATTTGGTAGTGCAACTACTCAAATAATAAATTCTGCAATAGACAACGCCACTCGAGAAAAGGGGTATGAACTATTACCTTCAACGTCGCAGCCGGAAATCTCAAGCATATTGGCAGATTGGGCGTATAATATGGAGAAATCAGACGGAAATGACTACAAAGAGTACGTAGTTGAAAAAATGTGGAATACTGTAGCCGAAATTGTGCAAGTAAAATATTATATGGATTATAAGATTGTGTTTGACCCATTCAAAGATGTGACATTTCAAGCCGCTAGAAACGCTAAGAATGCTAAACGCAAGCAACTGCAGAGCAATTTAGATAAAAGAAGACAAGGTTCTATACCATTAAGTAAAGAAGAAGTTATAAAAATGGCAGAGCAGTGGGATGAAAATACTCTTATGGGACTTCAAAAAAAACTTCTTCATATCACCGCTTTTGAATTAGCCTGGAGAGGTGGTGAAAGTGCGCAGTGTAAAATATATTATTTCAAAGACGAAAAATACAATAATGGAACATTGACAGGCAGAGTGGAGTACAACATGGTCTTTTCTAAAACATCTCAAGGTGGAGATGAAAGGTGCAGTGAAAGCAAGTGGTTGACTACAAATAAAGAAAATCCGAACGTGTGTCCTGTAAGATTGTTGAAAATGCTTCTAGAAAAACGAAACAAACATATTTCTTCAGATAGATTGTTTCTAACACCAAATCCGTTTTGGAAAAATGAAAATGCCAAGGGATGGTACAAAAATGTGCCCATACTGGTGTAAACGAAATTTCAAAGTGGACCAGACTTGCTGCAGAAAAAATTGATCTAGATCTGAAAAATAAAATTGCTCACTCACTCACTCACTCCCATAGGGCTAGCACTATTTCTACTCTTGCCAAAGCAGGAGTCTCAGAACAACAAATTATCAAGCTGACCGGAAATTAGAACGCCAATTCTCTGAAGCCATACCTTCAGTTAGACTCACAGCATCATTCCACTTTAGTGACAAATCTAAGAGAGGAAACTAATCAAATTCAGCAGTTTTCTTCGGATAGGATTGTATACCAAAACTGTACTTTCACTAATTGTACATTCAAATAATATTTCCTGTTAAATGTACTTTTTGTTCAATGAATTATTGATTTAATTAAGTAAATTATGTTCTATTCACTTTTGTTTAATAATTCATTTATTTGATTCGTTAAATTATCTCACTAAATACCACTCGAGGTTTTGTTTTCATCGTATAAACTTTAATTTTGTTCCACTCAAACTTGCTAGCTTGTAATTTGACTCGACCAAATAACATTAATAAAATCACTCCATCTTCGGTGTCGTGATTTATTATTTGCTCTCGTCAATTACCAAAGCAACCAAGTTTTCGTGCAAAATGAAAGTTTATCCGATAAAATAAAAACCTCTTGTGGTATTACCCTCGATAATGTAATCCGCTACAAAATTATGTATAAAACATAACAATTGTGACTATCCACTGATATTTCTTGTTCATAATTGCATACAGCCCTACAAAAAATAAAGTGCTTCAATAAAACTCATTAGTGTGTTCAGTCGTGATTGGATGGTAACAGTTCAATGCAGTAAAAAATTAAAAAAAATTTTTTTTCAATTTCAAGACGCATTTCTTGAAATAGGGAGAAAGGAGTTTCTCTGTTAAGAAATTTATTTGAATAGTTGGGGATAAGTTTCTTCGGAAAAAAGAATTCTTAGAATTAGCTTTCGAAACAACAATGAAGCATTTATAAACGATTTTAATTGTTGACGTAAAAATAAAAAAAAAATACAAATAATAATATTACTAATAAGATAAGATTGTATTGACAGTCTCAATTACTGTTGTTATATACTTTATATGCAATGAAAGTCTCAAAACTGCATTTTAACTATTAATTCTTAATTGAAAAATGTTATCAACTAAAAGTGTAACTAACTCAGAACAGATATTTTTCTTGTTTACATTTCTTCTTCTTAACTATGAGTTATGAGACCATACGTCGTGAAGTTGCAACCACCAATATCAACTGAATTTACATGTGTCAAATAATAATACCAACAAGTACATTGGTAAGTAATGGTCATAACACTGAAAAAGACAGAGTTAGCGCTTTGCCTATTAACATAGTTAGCAGGTATATATGCTCTCTTACACCTAACCTATGAAAAAAATTTAAAACATTTTTATTATTTTAACTGCTTAACTAGCTAACCTACTGAATAACTAATGACTAACTGTATTATGTTGAATTCGAATAGTAGAAAATGGTTCCAAATGGATAATTTTGTTCTAGCTTTTGCTTAATTTCTCCTTAACGCTCTAGGGTGTTATAAGTGTATATGCGGCAACTGCTTCCAATAAAATGAGCAAGTGATATACGAATGAAAATGTGTGTGTCACAATGTCATTAAAAAATATTGACCTTTAATTCAACGCAAGATATTCGAATTTGTTTTGTTTCCATGAGCATTTTTGTACTCCACAACACTCATGGTATAATACCATTCATGAAATCAAAAAGATTTTTTTCACGAACGCCACTGCTGATGAAAGAACCATCGTCCGTAACTTCTTACCTACTTATGCTCTTAACGATATCATAATTTCAGGATTAAAACCCGGTTGAATTCCAAGAGAAACCGACTTGCAAGATTCATCTACTTGTCAACAACAGTATACATCTAACAAATAATTCATCGTTAATTCTCTTTAATACCTTTGAGCTTTCTCGAGATGAGAAGACGCCAGAGAATTCTGTTTGCTAATAAAACAGTAAGCTGTTCTGATTCAAAATTTAAAGGATTTGGAAAAGCGTGAAGTGTACTGGCGCAGATCAACTTATGATTTTGATGTAACACCTAGAAAGAGAATGTTTAGCGGACCACAAACATTCATTTTAAGGTCATAGTAGGAGGAAGCGTATTTGGCTGAACGTTTTGTTTGTTTCTAGTGAGTATATTGATAGGATTTGATATGGATATATTACAACTTCAGACTACTGAATCATATTCAACTTGGGTGGAAGCAAAGTAGCTAGACTCACTGAGGTTCTTAGAGAAATTAACTAATTCTTATTGTAGTGATCGCTATTCTTTGTAATCCTTACTAGTATAGTCCACAACTTGAAAATAAGGTTGGTAGAATACTCAATGGATAACAATAAATAAACACTCGTGACTTTACTAAGTACCGCTTTATTCAGATGTCTGTACAGAACTGAGCTCTCTCCTCTCCATCTCCTCTCCATCTCCTCTCCATCTCCTCTCCATCTCCTCTCCATCTCCTCTCCATCTCCTCTCCATCTCCTCTCCATCTCCTCTCCATCTCCTCTCCATCTCCTCTCCATCTCCTCTCCATCTCCTCTCCATCTCCTCTCCATCTCCTCTCCATCTCCTCTCCATCTCCTCTCCATCTCCTCTCCATCTCCTCTCCATCTCCTCTCCATCTCCTCTCCATCTCCTCTCCATCTCCTCTCCATCTCCTCTCCATCTCCTCTCCATCTCCTCTCCATCTCCTCTCCATCTCCTCTCCATCTCCTCTCCATCTCCTCTCCATCTCCTCTCCATCTCCTCTCCATCTCCTCTCCATCTCCTCTCCATCTCCTCTCCATCTCCTCTCCATCTCCTCTCCATCTCCTCTCCATCTCCTCTCCATCTCCTCTCCATCTCCTCTCCATCTCCTCTCCATCTCCTCTCCATCTCCTCTCCATCTCCTCTCCATCTCCTCTCCATCTCCTCTCCATCTCCTCTCCATCCCCTCTCCATCTCCTCTCCATCTCCTCTCCATCTCCTCTCCATCTCCTCTCCATCTCCTCTCCATCTCCTCTCCATCTCCTCTCCATCTCCTCTCCATCTCCTCTCCATCTCCTCTCCATCTCCTCTCCATCTCCTCTCCATCTCCTCTCCATCTCCTCTCCATCTCCTCTCCATCTCCTCTCCATCTCCTCTCCATCTCCTCTCCATCTCCTCTCCATCTCCTCTCCATCTCCTCTCCATCTCCTCTCCATCTCCTCTCCATCTCCTCTCCATCTCCTCTCCATCTCCTCTCCATCTCCTCTCCATCTCCTCTCCATCTCCTCTCCATCTCCTCTCCATCTCCTCTCCATCTCCTCTCCATCTCCTCTCCATCTCCTCTCCATCTCCTCTCCATCTCCTCTCCATCTCCTCTCCATCTCCTCTCCATCTCCTCTCCATCTCCTCTCCATCTCCTCTCCATCTCCTCTCCATCTCCTCTCCATCTCCTCTCCATCTCCTCTCCATCTCCTCTCCATCTCCTCTCCATCTCCTCTCCATCTCCTCTCCATCTCCTCTCCATCTCCTCTCCATCTCCTCTCCATCTCCTCTCCATCTCCTCTCCATCTCCTCTCCATCTCCTCTCCATCTCCTCTCCATCTCCTCTCCATCTCCTCTCCATCTCCTCTCCATCTCCTCTCCATCTCCTCTCCATCTCCTCTCCATCTCCTCTCCATCTCCTCTCCATCTCCTCTCCATCTCCTCTCCATCTCCTCTCCATCTCCTCTCCATCTCCTCTCCATCTCCTCTCCATCTCCTCTCCATCTCCTCTCCATCTCCTCTCCATCTCCTCTCCATCTCCTCTCCATCTCCTCTCCATCTCCTCTCCATCTCCTCTCCATCTCCTCTCCATCTCCTCTCCATCTCCTCTCCATCTCCTCTCCATCTCCTCTCCATCTCCTCTCCATCTCCTCTCCATCTCCTCTCCATCTCCTCTCCATCTCCTCTCCATCTCCTCTCCATCTCCTCTCCATCTCCTCTCCATCTCCTTTCCATCTCCTCTCCATCTCCTCTCCATCTCCTCTCCATCTCCTCTCCATCTCCTCTCCATCTCCTCTCCATCTCCTCTCCATCCCCTCTCCATCCCCTCTCCATCTCCTCTCCATCTCCTCTCCATCTCCTCTCCATCTCCTCTCCATCTCCTCTCCATCCCCTCTCCATCTCCTCTCCATCTCCTCTCCATCTCCTCTCCATCTCCTCTCCATCTCCTCTCCATCTCCTCTCCATCTCCTCTCCATCTCCTCTCCATCTCCTCTCCATCTCCTCTCCATCTCCTCTCCATCTCCTCTCCATCTCCTCTCCATCTCCTCTCCATCTCCTCTCCATCTCCTCTCCATCTCCTCTCCATCTCCTCTCCATCTCCTCTCCATCTCCTCTCCATCTCCTCTCCATCTCCTTTCCATCTCCTCTCCATCTCCTCTCCATCTCCTCTCCATCTCCTCTCCATCTCCTCTCCATCTCCTCTCCATCTCCTCTCCATCAGAGTTAAGTAAGATCCGTATTCATAATTCGGGATGACCTCATTCATCGATACCATAAATATGCCTTTTTATACATTTTTTCGTTATTGAATTCATCTGATCCTTAGACGTAAAGTAAGTATATATACATATAAATTGATATGTACTCAAGTTAATGATGTTGTTGGGGTTGTAAATAAAATAGCCCTACGTTGAGGTGCCAATTGTAATATTTAATGTGTTGGTAATGATTTTTTTTGTAGTTGATAAATTGTAGGGTACAAATTATAGTTTTTCAGGCTGCCCAGGCTAGATACTCACTCTTTTTCTGTTTGTTCTTACTTTTCTCTTTCTCTTTTCAGCTCCTCAGCTCAGTCGGTACGCCAAACATCAACATTTCTCAATATCAAGTAGAGTTCCAAGAAAGATTCATCAAAGAATGATAGTAACAGATTTTCTAAAATAAATGCGATAAATTTAACTCAAATATGGTTTTATTGAAAGTAATTCAATAAAATGCGAAATGTGAACACTTTTGTTAAACATGTCATGAATATTTCCAGGTTTAGGTATGTAGTGTGTTTACTATAGCCTACGCTGTTTCGGTTGCAATTATTAAATTGGAGAGCAGTATGTCCATCATTTCACCAAGGATCCCTATGATCAGAAACACCATTTTAACAAAATGATTTGGGCAGAGCCTGCGGAGTTCAAAGAGTAACTCTCAACTCTCGATATTTGGTTCGTCTTTCCTTCTCTTTACGGGCGATATTCATTTCACCACGAGGCTTATTTGCTTGTGTTTGTCTGAGGGTGGGAAATAAGTAGTTCCAATAGATTCGGCACTTCTCATCCTCCCCAACGGACTCAATATTCCCCGAAGCATAAGGCAACACCAATGTCCCGTCTATACCGTACGAGTGTCGTAGATGGTAGTACAACACTCGTAGAGCCGTGTTATGTATGTTATCTCGATAATTATATGATTGACTTTTTAAAAAGAAACTACGAGGTGGTACGTACCACCGTTACAAAGAATACTAATTAATATAGTGACGAGCTTTATTAGACTGACTGTAGAACCGGCATTCGGCCTTTTATATGTTTACAGAGTGTCTATTCAGCATCAGCAGTTCCCATCGTGGAACTCTGCGAATGCTGATAACAAAAGATCAGCTTTTTCTAAGGAATTGTTATCGCGTGTAACCTGATACCTATGAGAAGGCCATAGTGCCATAATATCGCATATAACATGTATATAGGCTGGGACCACATAAGCTTGACACGCGGATAGCAAATGTATTTTGCTCTAAGGAGCCACACGACACGCTCTGCATCTGGTGTCGGGGACCTCTATACTCATAACACGACTACGGTAGACCGGGGTGTTGAAGACAACATCCTGGCATGGCATTATAAATCCCTTGGTTATAAGCCATGGTCTTCGATGTTCTTGAAGAAAACCCTATGCATTGGCTTATCCTTATGTAGCTGCAGGAGCACTTCAATCTCCGCAGCTTCAATGTAAGCCTTTTGCTGAAAGGGCTCCACCTCGGCGACAGAGTTTGGATCAATTCGTTCAAAGTAGAAAAGGAGACCAAGTTCATCGGCTGCACGGGCTGTTGCCTAAAAATATATGCTTTAATTCCTTCATTTTCATGATCATGATCACAGACCTAGCAGAGAGGGGATCTGAACTCCTGATAACATTACAGGCTCTATCCAGTACCATTCTGTTATGTAGATACTCTAAGGCCTTCCTGCTGCCTGGGAAAGTACAACCGTGGAACGGACGATTTAGGATGCAAGCTCCTATTGAGATGCATCATTTTGTGAGTTTTCACGTCAAGTTGTCGCAACTCCTTGAGTCCATTTTACCACGGCAAGCATATGAGTTGCAGCAACTTTTTTCTTTCCCGGCAGTTCTGACGACCAGATCTGTCGGAGTTTGTGCTAATACTTGCTGCGGAGAGAGTTTTTAATAGTGGTTACCTCTTGGGAGCGGTGCTGTTCTACCCCTAGGTAAGTGCAGACCTCTCCGGCATCAAGATGATGTAGGATTCTTCCGTCTACGAGCTGTACATCCTCCCGTTCTCCTCGCATCGTCCTCTCTTAAGATGAACTTTGGGGCATTTGTCGATCCCAATTCCGATAGCATGCGTGTACTTTGCAGTAATCGATCTAGATCATCGAGAGGTTATGCTTATATCACACGGAGTTCTGCGTTATACATCTGTAGATTATTATCATTATTATTATTTCCATGCTTTCATAGGTTCTAACTGCTTGTTGTCACTCACTTGATTGATGTGATATTTCTGTGATGACTTTATGAAATAGGTAGGCGGGATTTGGATCTCCTGCATGTAGGTCTTTTACCTTCGGCCCTTTTGTGCACTGACATGTTCATTGTCTCTTTCTGATTCACCAGTGCAGGACATTTCATGAGGGAACGTGATGATGTATCGTCATCTTTTAAGCACCACCATTTCCGATCCCAATGTGGGTCAGGTCAGTTGATTGTGCTCCGTTAAGAGCCTGTGATCAGCTTGTGAGCTTCATAATGAGACTCCACAGCTTTGTCAGTGGTCCTTCAAGTGACCATTGGCCTTCGGTTTTTCCTTTTCGTACTGCATTTTGATCTTTGTAGACCTTCAGAAGTCATCTCCACAGTTTATTGTCACCATCAGATATTATGTAATGGTAGAACGGTAAGAAAGAAAAACCATCAATAGACGGTATCATAGTAGTATATGTTTTGAACCTATAGGTTCATCATCAGCTTTTTTTTTAATTGTGGAGATGACTTTGAGTTTTTGTGCATCGTTAATCTATACCACTCCACTTTGAGATACAATGGAATTCTACCACAGGGTATAGGGTCATTTTTGGATCCGACCTCCTTTTACAAATTCCCAGTGCCAATATAGGCTTATTTGCCGTCTAGTCGATGTAGAGATTTTACATGAGCATCGAGCTTGTGGTCGAACAGTACTCGTAGGTACTAACTCCCGCAGCAAATGGGATCTCCACTCTATGGAATACTGATGGATTCAGGCGTTTTAGCACTCTTTTTCTAGTAAAGGTTATGACGGCGGTTTTCTGGGCATTGATTGAGAGTGGCTCTTGCTCGTCTACAGCTACACTTTCTTAGATTCTCAAAGATGTAACATGGAAAAGTTAATGCAGTTATCTCTTCATTTGATGCGAATTGCTTTCCAGCCATTCATTTATTCGACAAACTCACTAGCCAGATCCGGACAATGAAATGGATGCGGCGCAATTCGACGGGTTTTACTGTTGCATCTCAATCTGTGGAAGATAAAATAGTATTACTCCATAAATCAATTAAAAAAAATGCATTATCCGAAATTTCAAAACTAATCTATAAAATTTCCTTCAGAACGTAAAATTAATTAGTATTGCAATCTCGCACTTCGACCTATTAGGTCTTTTGTGCAAGGCCCATAAATTATAATTTTGAGTCTTTCTTGTCCAAATTGAAAAGACGTTTAACTTTTCTTGGTGAACTAATTGTCCTGGAACTGTATTTCAGTGAGATGACCACGTCAGACTGCTTTCTTTTTGAAGCCGTACCTAACTACATGTTATCCGTGTTCCAAGGTTGAGCATTGAGTACCTCTAACGCAGGAAAAATATGCATAAATACTGCACCTACTATATCTAGACATGGGAGCCGTTGAAAAAACCTTGCCCGTGCCGGGAACGGAACCTAGGACTTGTCGGTCACAAGGCCCGAGCGCTAACCACTACGCCAATATGTGGCCAAATAATTTTCGCTGATAGCAGGTCATTTCGAAATCGGACTAATCAAACTGAAATGGGCCGTGTTTAGTCCTTCAATATTTCTTTTATTGATTCTGTCTTGATGGAGAACTCCTATAATTTCGCTTCTTTTAAACTGATAGTTTTTTTTTTATGATGATAAGGTTTGTGAAATCGAAAGTATGATTAGAGCGGTGGGATTTTCAATATTCGATTTTATAGACTATAGGTACGTTCGATTGTAGAAGGCGTTTTTCGAAAAAAAATCTTTCGAATGGTGTTGTCGTTTGGGAATGTGATTTTGGAATTTTTGAACATTCAAAATTGTTGCAAGCCGCAACGCAACGCATATCTCAATATGATGATTCAATCCACCAATTATAATAGAGACTCAAACATGACAGCAGTTCAGTACTTCAAATAATTTATTCTACGACAGTGCGTAAACCAAGCGTTTACGCACTATTGACAGTGCTTAAAGTGACACTTTTGCGCACAAGTGCGTAAAAATTCAACCGTGCGTAAAATCACCAACAGTGCGTAAAGTAAATTTTTACACACTGATCATACATTTATGAAATTTCGAAAAATACAGAAATTTGCTTCAAATATACCTCGGAAGTCATCACTTGATACTACGACGACAATTCGTAACATTAAACAATTGCTACAATTGGCAATATAACTGTGGAAGAAAAAACTTTGTATGATACACTTTTGTGAAGGGTTTTTTGTACTCGCGTGTTTGTTGAATTCGGCTGCGCATCATTCAACAAACTTCACTCTCATACAAAAAAGTCCTACTTTACGAACTTGTATGATAAATAGCTATTTTGATACAGTCATCGTAAAATATCATATATATTAAGGTTTTGCAAACGAATCTTCATTAAGTTCAGAAAACAGGAAACTCTATAATAATAATAATATAATAATAATAGTCTTTATTGGAACAAAATGGAATACATTTTTACCAAAAGGCGAAGTTCAAATCTGCAATACAAGTATTGCAGCTTTGCTCTTCCACTTAACCTTCCAAGACCACCTTTTTAAGTAATTAAGAAAAAGAAAGGTGGTTGAACAACAAGAAAAAAAAAAAAGAAATCAATATCACAATATTGTAAAAACATCGACATATGATGAAATAAATGGTGTATTAAAGGAATTATCATGATTGTTCATTGATTGAGTAATAAATTTTTCAATTTTGCTTTGAACATATGGACATTTAATTTTTTAAGAAAATTCGGCAGCCGGTTATAGATAAAGCAAATTTGGTATGAAAATGATCTTTTGAAGAATTCGTGATGGTGTGAGGGCGGAGTTAGGAGGCTACTGAAGCGCACGTTTATATTATGAATATCTGTGCGGAACGTTATTTTATTGTATAGGTACGGTGGAGTTTTGGTTTTTATTATTTTGTGATAAAGGCACGATGAATGTAGGTGCCTTCTCTTTTCCATGTCCAGCCATCCCGCATCCGTCAATTTGTGGGAAATGCGATGTCTTCTGCGAATCCCATAGATGAGACGAAGACAGGAGTTTTGGATTTTTTGTATTCTTTTTTTATTGAAGAGAGTAAGACTCGGACCATACAAAGTGTCAGCGAAGTTGAGTGTTGATAATACAAGGCTCTCGCAGAGATTGATTTTAGTTTTTCTTGATAGATATTTCCTATTTCCATATATAAGTTTAAGGGATGAGTATGCCCTTTGTGTCAGTTTATTAATGTGAGATTCGAACCTAAGTTCACTATCAATAATAATGCCTAGGTTTCGGGCTTCAACAGCTATGGCCAGCTCATTTGAATTGACTGTAATTTCGATCCTATCACTAATTGCGTTTCTGGCATTTTTTGAACCGAACAACATTACTAGGGATTTACTGGCATTGTTTATCAGACAATGATCTTTCGAAAGTGAGGCGAAGGTATTCAAATCACGATTAATTCGGATACATGCCTCATCTATGTCATTTGGATCGAAGGAGTAGTAGATTTGGGTGTCATCCGCATATAGGTGGGCTTGACAGTTTTGTAAACATTTCACCAGTTGACTTGTGTAGATAGAAAATAACAGTGGGCCCAAAATAGACCCCTGAGGCACACCAGAGTTGAGATCAACATAACAATGAAATGTATCAGTATACAGGGTGCATCTTGAATAATATCATTGATTTCGGGTGGTGATTCGTTGTCATATTTTTTGAAAAAAAGATTATATAAACCTAACATACTTCGTTTCCGAGTAACGGGGTGTCAAAAATTCAATAAAAAATCGGTTTTTCATGAATTAGTATAAATTCTTTTCGCTGATTTTGATTGAACTTCGAGTGTTTTGTTATAAGTAATAAGGAGCTTCTTTTTATGAAAGTAGATTTCGATTTTATTTCCAGTGGCGTGGCAGTTGACAACCTCTTACTCGGAAACGAACCAAGTTTGGAAACACGATTATATGAACTTTTTTCACAAAATATGATAAGGAATCATCTCCTGAAATTATTGACATCATTTAAGATACACCCCGTATAAATATTCACATCCTACGTGGTATAATAATGAAAATATTCAGTTATCCAAACAAATCTGGCACAAGTGGAACAATATCTAATTTTGAGTTTATGTTGGTGAAGATATTGTCCTCTTATTGGCCAAAATTATTCCAAATATCTCTTGGACAATTTGTTCACGTATTTTGATTCGATTACATTTCAGCTTTCAGAATTCTTGAATTCGTCGAATGAATGATAATGAAGTTTTTGAATTCTTTGATCTTTTCTATCACCACTTTTTTCAATAATTGTCGGAAAAAAACATTTTTATTACACAGTTTCTACTAATTACTATGAATCAATAATTTTCTAAAAGAAAAAAAAGGTTGAAATAACCAGATAAAGCAGTGCTTTATCCTTTGGTTCTAGTGAATATAAAAATATGTTACTAATTGTTGTTGTTTCCATCAACCGACTGCCGACTTACAAGCAACCCTCAGAAGTCTTCGAAAAACTTGTGCGAGATTGGAAAGATGCAGCCCTTACCTTCTAACGTGTGATATCATGCTCTAATGCACTAATGATTTCAATATATTAGATATATTTATTGTAAAACTAATTTTTCAATTCCAAACTTTTACAATAACTAACATTTAATAATTACGACTTTTTTTCTTTCAGTGCGAACAAGAGTATCATTATTGATAACATTATTGAACATGTATATGGATGACGTAATTGGTAAGTTGAGCACAAACGATACGGAACTACAGATGTTGGTGATATCGGACTTTCTAGACAATAGACATGCTTGAATCTTCTTCGCCGTTAGTAAGTGGGTTATCGGATCCCCGCCATATATATCGCTAGGTTCTTGTATAGAAGGAGATTTGAGTATTCATTGCAGTCTCTTACTGAATTTACAAGATGATTTATTTTTTATTGAAAACGAAGGAAAATTTGACATCTACAAAATACCGTTTCGTTCCAGAGACATATTGTCATCAAAAATAATTCTTTGAATCCAACTAGCTTTCGACTCGTATTGAATAAATCAAAATTCATAGTTCGTCCACATAGTCACCAAGTGGAAACGTCAAGAGCATCAAACTGGTGAAGGATGAAGGAAAATGTATTTGTAAACATTGGAACTGTCACATGCTCAATTATTATTATGCCAGCAAGTTGTCGAATAATAATCAAGTAGATTGCACAAATGAAATACGGTAACCATTTGATAGTGACATCTGTGCGATGAGAGATAACGGGCCCTACAGTAGTTGACGTAGATAGTGGGAACCAGCAGGTGATTATTTATCTTCGCAGTGGCGCAGACAAACCATAATCATTATTGTCTAGTATTGGGTTGTAGATGAAATACAGTATTTGAAGAAAAGGGGAACATTCTCCATGAAAATTGAAAAATGAAAAATGTGATTTATGTGAAACAGAAAACAACTACTTCTGTTAGATATTACAAATAAATCACATTTTTCATTTTTCAATTTCCATGGAGAATGTTCCCCTTTTCAACATGAAAACCTCCCAAGAGGTTATCTTGAACGATGAAAAATAACGACTAAAGTTTGTCTTTCAGTCACAGATGATTCCACAACAGATTTTATGAATGTCCTATTCATATTTTCGAACTAAAATCAAAATGCTTATGACAGGTCTATGTCAAAAAATAATTTTCAAAGTGTCACCGCAGAAGAAATATTTCCCTCATATCCATCCCTGATGTGTATGCTTCTGAGGAGCCTGTTTCATTCAATCCTATATCAATCTTCCTGAAGAGCTTGGCAAAGCGAAATAGATTTTTGTCGACCAAAATGTATTGGGGATTAAATGCGAGAGAAGTGAACCTTTTGCTTCAATGAAATGAACGATTTCTGTGAGTGATATTTTTTTAATAACATTCTCCTTCTCTAATTTATTCAATGATTTTAATAATGAAAACTAGAGAGAATTGAAAAAATCAGTAATTTGAATGAAAAAGCGAATTTTCACTTTCAGATTTTTTCTTTCCTTTTCAGTTAGAGTCTTTTTACAATATCTATCAGATGTAGTTCAATGTCCAGCGAGGCTTGCGCCACGGAAATAGTTGTTTTCTGTTAGATATTACAAATAAATCACATTTTTCATTTTTCAATTTTCATGGAGAATGTTCCCCTTTTCAATATGAAAACCTAACAAGAGGTTATCTTGAACGATGGAAAATAACGACTAAAGTTTGTCTTTCAGTCGCAGATGATTCCACAACAGATTTTATGAATGCCCTATTCATATTTTCGAACCAAAATCAAAATGCTTATGACAGGTCTATGTCAAAAAATACTTTTCAAAGTGTTACCGCAGAAGAAATATTTCCCTCACATCCATCCCTGATGTGAATGCTTCTGAAGAGCCTGTTCCATTCAATCCTATATCAATCTTCCTGAAGAGCTTGGCAAAGCGAAATAGATTTTTGTCGACCAAAATGTATTGGGGATTAAATACGAGAGAAGCGAACCTTGCTTCAATGAAATGAACGATTTCTGTGAGTGATATTTTTTTAATAACATTCTCCTTCTCTAATTTATTCAATGATTTTAATAATGAAAACTAGAGAGAATTAAAAAAATCAGTTATTTGAATGAAAATGCGAATTTTCACTTTCAGATTTTTTCTTTCCTTTTCAGTTAGAGTCTTTTCACAATATCTATCAGATGTAATTCAATGTCCAGCGTGGCTTGTGCCGGAGCAGTAGTTGTTTTCTGTTAGATATTACAAATAAATCACATTTTTCATTTTTAAATTTTCATGGAGAATGTTCCCCTTTTCAACATGAAAACCTCCCAAGAGGTTATCTTGAACGATGGAAAATAACGACTAAAGTTTGTCTTTCAGTCGCAGATGATTCCACAACAGATTTTATGAATGTCCTATTCATATTTTCGAACTAAAAACAGTATTTGAAGTTTACAAAAGATGTAATAATATGATGCAGTAATTCTCATACTAACCAAAGAGAAAACCGAAAAAAAGCCATTCATTAATTTGTCCACCAACCAGTTCGCAAACCGCTGAATCACTTATCTAATCCAGTGTTCAACGTTACCGTAAATAATGATAAATATTAATTATTTACTGCTCCATGATCCATATACGAAATGAAATTACCCAAATTTTATCTGACAAGCAATATCTGGTTTGTTGGAGGAGATATACAAAAATGTTTTATGAGTTCATGGGTGCTATATTTTAATATTATTTTGGAATATAGAGGGTGTTTGGTGTAGGTGTTACAGACCAAAATGCCATTCCTCAAAATAGAACTTTATGTATATCATTACATTTTCAAATTCTACGTTGAATTCTGCTATATAGGTAACGTTCGGTAACGGCGTTGTTGAGTTATTGCAGTTTTCCGTGGATATGAGGTTTCAAAAACACTCATTAACTCGTATAGAATCCTATCGAGTAAAAACCATGTCTCACATCTACGATATTGGGCGATTTTTCCATCTTTATCAGTTGAATATAATATTGAAAATGGTTATTGAGGTGTAACTAACTTGAGGGTGAATTACTTTATATTGCACAATTTCATCAAGTAACTTATGCTCGTTTGATACCATAGAAACAAATGTTGTTGAATTGTATCTACAGTCCAGTTCGATTCAGTGATTTTTTGCACGAAAACTCGAGTATCTTTCGCGTTTAGTTCAAGGGACTGATTGCATTGATATGTTATTGATTTTTGGGGAAAAACTGCCAGAAAGACATGCATATTCGGTTGAATGACTTTTTCTTGAGTTGAAGAAAAGCATCGTCATCCTACGAGATCTGTTAGAACTGAAGATTTATAGATCAAAGTGTTGGCTTACATCAATATTCATCTACATATTTTATCCGTACTCTTGTGTAAATTTAATGAACAGCGAATTCTGGAAGAAAATAAATACCACTCATTCAAAATTCAATTGGTTCAAGCTTTAAAACCGATGGACTTTGAACGACGACTTGAATTCATTGCTTGTATCCAGGTAATATTACATTCCTTACATATTCAGCCAAATTTTGTGGAGCGATAAATCGCGATTCCACAATAATAGACTACAAGCCCGCATAACAGTTTGGGTGGGTAATTTGACTCAGCATGAAACATGTATGTGATATTCTACAGTGCGTTCTATTTACAAAAAAATATTATTTTGATTTGTAGCACCTACACCAAACACCCTGTATAGTTGAGAACTATATCAAAATATAGTCACCAGGAACTCCTGAAACTTTTGGAACATTCTTATATATCTCCTTCAACAAACCAGATATTGCCTGTCACATAAAATGTGGGACACCTGGTATACACAAACATTGGTTCATAAAACGAATGAATCAATAATTTTCAAGTAATGCCACTAAGTTTATGTTAAATGTTGCTTCCGTTCATCACTAATGAAGAAATTTATATAACGTGACTGTTATGTTGTATACTGAGAATATGTTTTTATCATTCAGCAATTTATTCAGCAAATGGACGGTATTAAACATAGTATTTTCAATAAGTCTCAAAAAAAGTTTTTTAAGCGCTGTAGCTAAAATGTTACTGCAACCTGACAATACATCCAATAAAATGGATTTTTGGTACACGGGCATTTTTCAAAGAGTACTCTAAGAAAATAAAATTTTTATGTACGCGAACACCTATAAAAAGTGGATAAAATATCCAGGAAACCTCGGAAAATCCATACCTTGGAAGGGGTTGGAAATTTCGATATAATCTTTGAATATCAAATACTACCAACACCATTCAGCTATGTATGATAATTGCTGACAGATTTTTCTTTAAACTACCATGTAGTTTATAAATTGCCGACCGAAAACAAGGAAGATACAGATATTTTAGTCGAGCGTCGGGGTAAATCAGTTTCAGTTTCAGTTTATTCAGTTTAGGTATCGTACACATATTTTTACACAAAAATTTTGCAATAGTTTATGCCACAAATGAACGAAAGAGAGGCTATAATAAATAGTACTAAGGTATAATACTGCCGAAACAGTAGTGGGTGTTATGTTAAATCAATAAATAAGCTATTCTAGAAAACCCAGAAGGAACATGTAACAATTAATGAATAGAAGGCATCATATATCATTCTGTGATTTTTTTTTTTTCAGAAAATACTCGAAATGATATTTTGATTCTGGATTATGAAATATTTTAAGCTTGACTTATATTTACTTTTCTTACTAATGATTTTTAGGTGAAGGGGTATCATTATTGAAGAGCTTTGGAACAAAAAAGAAGACATATCTTTGGGTGTGGTGTTTTTTATATAGCGGTAGGTTTACACCTAAGTTTTCTGCATATCTAGTATTTGCTCTTTTTTTAAATCATTCTGCTCATTCTATTCTACATCAAACATTGTAGTGAGTATAGACTTCTTACATTAAGAAAGTTAGTTCCTTTATATAGTTGTTCACTCGAGAATAGTCTATGTTTTTTGAATATTATTTTTATTATAGTGTTTTGTATAGCCTGAAGGCTGTGCAACACATTGTCTAACATTCCCCCCAACCAGTAATGCAATACTGTATGACCGATTCTGCTAGCGAGTGGTATATAATGCACATGTTTCTTTTATTCAAAATTTCTCTTAATGTGAAAAATTTGTAGGTTAATTTTCTTAACCATTTCGTAACATACATGGCGTCTTCGTCCCACCTCATGTGTTGGTCAAGTGTTATACCAAGATAGTTGATTTTTTCAACTTTTTAATTGTTGGGCAAGTACAAGGTATTTCTATCGAACATCTTGGGGAGTGTATTTTTAGCTCATTGTTTTGAGGTTGATCTTATAATACCCCGAATTGTTCGCACGGAAATCTGAAAATATCAGTTATAGGTAGCAATTTTCGAAAAAAAATGCGATGACTTATCCTATGGAAATTTTTACATTCTACAAGTTTGTTCCTTTGTATTATATCCCGGAAATTTTCCCCACTTTCCATGGGTGTTCGCGTACAGAATAATTTTTTTTTTCAAAGTATTCGTCAAGAACTACCTGTTTGCCAGAAATCATTTCTATTGGCTTTAGTGTCGGGTTGAAACCCCTGGATATTGCTAAGAGTATGTTCAATCCTTCTATCGCGTTATTTGTTCCTTTGAATAAAATAGATATTCAAAGTTAGGTTGGCGGTAATCCGCTTGGAAATAATAACAAGGATCTAGGTACTATGTACAGGTGCGGCTTTCCCCCCCCTGTTTACTTTTGAACAGGTCGACGTAGAAACGTGAAAAAAATGTTTCGAGGGTTTCACCAATATTACTTTTTGAAAAAAAAAATATAGTGATTGCTCAATAGGGGGCGCAGGGGGTCCCATCAACTCAAAATTTTTATATGGCATGGGGGGTCAAGGGGGACATCGTTGAAAAGTAAATTCAATTCTCTTTACAACCGTCTACTTTTTTTTAATTTCGTTTATATTTTTTTGCAATTTAAATTCGAAATATCAAAAATAAACGCGGATCTGAATACTACTCATACCTCGATAAATTTGAACGGTTTGATGTGGAACAATGAAATCAATAATTTTTTGAAGGGCATCACCGATACTACTTTTTAAGAGAAGAAACATTGCGATTACTCAACAGATGGTGCTGGGGACACATTAATTTAAAAATTTCGAAAGGCATAAAAATCGAAATTTGGAAAAAAATTATTCACAAAATTCAAAAATATTTAGATGGTTGTAAAGAGAATTGAATTCTCTTTTCAACGGTGTGCCACTTGATCCCCTATGCTATTTAAAAATTTTGAGTCGATGGGTTCCCCCGCGCCCCCTATTGAGCAATCACCATTTTTTTTTTTCAAAAGTAGTATTGGTGAAACCCTCGAAACGGTTTTTTTTCACGTTTCTACGTCGAACCGTTCAAAAGTTAACAGGGGGGGGGACTATTAAAAGCCGCACTGTATAAATAAATGAGGTAAGGAATGTGTATTCGGAGTTTGTCGGTCTTACTCACCCTGTATAATTCCTATTATTATGTTATGATGTAGAAAATAAAGACCTATATACATATTTATCTATCTAATTGCCTCGCGTTCCTTACCTGATGATAACTTGGAAATCTCGAATGAGTTATTCAATAATTAATTGAAATGGGTTTCTATCATAGAAAATTAAACCACACTTGCCTACTCAACGTTCAGTTTTTTTTTACGGTTCCAACCAAGTATTATCCATCGGTATATTAATGTGTTTTTCCTAACCCTTGGACATAACAATAATAATAATAATAGTCTTTATTGAAACAAAAAAATGGGATACATTTTTACCAATAGGCGAAGTTCAAATTTGCAATACTGCAGCTTTGCTCTTCCACTTAACCTCCAAAAACCACCTTTTAGGTAATTTTCAGCTTGACAAGGTGCATGAAAAAAAAAAGGAAAGAATCGATATCACAATACGTAAAGAAAAATCGACATATGATGAATTGAGGGGTGTCTAGAAAAGAATTAAGTATCATGATTGTTCCCTGATTGAGTAATACATTCTTCAATTTTGCTTTGAACGTATAGACATTTAAGTTTTTGAGAAAATTCGGTAGGCGGTAATAAGCATAGCATATTTGGTATGAAAAAGATCTTTTGAAGAATTCGTGATAGAGTGAGGGCGGCGTTAGGAGACTTCTGAAGCGCACATTTATATTATGAATATCTGTACGGAAAGTTATTTCGTTGTATAAGTATGGTGGACTTTTGGTTTTTGTTATTTTGTGGTGAAGACACGATGAATGTAGGTGTCTCCTATTTTCCATGTCGAGCCATCCCGCCTCTGTCAACTTGTGGAAAATACGGTGTCTTCTGCGGATCCCATATATGAGACGAAGACAGGAGTTTTGTATTCTTTGAATTCACTAGGGATTCATTCGCATTATTTATCAATTAATGATCTTCGGAAAGTGAGTAGAACGTATTCAAATCACGATTAATTCGAATACATGCCTCATCTAGGTCATTTGGGTGTCGTCTGAATAGAGGTGGGCACGACAGTTTTGTAAGCATTTCACCAGTTGACTTGTGTGAATTGAAAATAGTAGTGGACCCAAAATAGGCCCCTGAGGCACACCAGAATTAAGACTTAGCAATTGTAAATGCTCCCCATTGATAACCAGTTTTTGCTTCCTATTGAAAAGGTAGTTTCGGAAGAGTGAAATTGCGTTTTCCGTCAAACCTATGTAATGAAGCAAAGCAACCATTAGATTGTAGTTGATGGTATCAAAAGCTCTACTGAAATCTAACAAAATGAGAATGGTGCAGCAGTTGTTATCTGAAACTCTCAGAATATCATCAGTTACTTCTAGTAGTGCCGTAGTGCAACTGAATCCCTTCCTAAAGCCGGATTGAATAGGGGTTCATGAGATAAGGTACAGTTTGCATTTCCATCATCCTTTCTATGATTTTTGAGCAGATAGGAAGTATACTTAGTGCACGCAAATCTTTCAGTTCTGAGGGATTACTTTTATTTGGCATCGGAATAATTTGAGCAATTTTCCATTGGGAAGGAAAGACGTGATTTTTTAAACAGTGCGGTTGATGATGTGAGTTAAATAGGAAAGAATGTAACAAGCATTTTAGTGTTCAGCCCATCATGGCCAATAGTATTTTTTTTATTTGTGAGATGATTCGAAGAATTAAGTTTTCCTGTACTGTTGTAAATTGGAAACGAGATTCAGTTATGTAGTTTTCAGTGTAATGATTTATAATTGGCATGACATACTGTAGCTTTCAGCACTTCTGTAATTTTTCATGACAGGCAGCAAAGAGAGTAAAATTTCTTTGATTGCTGATATTTACCGGATCGTGCAAATACAGCAAAAATAGTATAGGTCCAAAAAGAGATCCTTGTGGAACCTCATTTGCGATATCTTTTAGATGACTGGTGATCACCAGACTTGTTTTAGAGAAGAAGAAAATTAACATAAAAAATCTTTTTGAAAGCAAGGGTTTATTTATTGAATTATTAAACTATTGAACTGAAAAGTAAGTTTTTTTTCCTTTTTCACCACAAAAGCGTGCCTCCGCTTCCGGCCTGTCCCTCAATATTATTGAGCTTTGTACCTTTAGATACATCAAATTACTTTTATAAATCATGCTAACTTGTATAGCTATTATTCAATCAATTCTAATGAGTTTTGATTTATTCTGAACCAATATGTTATTTCCATGACAACATGAAAGAAGTATCGAACAGCAATGTTGGTCACAGTAAGGATTAGTTTAATTAAATCTGGATTAGAACCAGTATTGATGGCGATGTGTTTGATGATACTCAATTTCAAAATTCCCTTTGGACAAAGGATGTTAATTATGCCATGAATCATACGCAGCTAATCAGTATATAAAGTATCGTACATGTATTAGTTCCATATCACATTCATTCCGATGGATACAGTTACATTATACAAAAATTGTTATTCATGGAAATCACTGGACCAATTGAAAGACAAAAAACCACTGAGCGATGATGGTGTACGTTCTGAAACACTAAATAGTCGTTCTGAGATGGCGATTGAAATAAAAACCCAGAAAACTCATTCAATGAGTTGTTGAAAAGATACATGATGATTTTCAAAACTATCGAAATCAGGACATCACTTGAGAAAAATTAAGACAAAAGAGAAATTGTTATCATGTAATCATGTAATCATATTATCTAATATAGCAAAAATCCTAGAAAATATTGAAACAAAGACAATCGTGTTTCCTGAACATACATAAAGTTATCTCACATACGCAATACGGGTTGAGAAGTAAATATTTACAATATTATGAAATAGTAGTACTTTTCCGCACGCGACGGTAGTTGCACGAACGACGCGGAGCGGAGTTCGGGCAAGCCGTTAAGGGCAGAAAAGGCATTTTCCGTAAGAGTTAGGTACAATATTTTTCCTACGAGTGTTTTTGTCCATCTTATTTATAAGAAAACAAGGTTTTTAATAAATAAGTTTTCATAATAATGCTACAAAATGACTAATAAGACAGAATAGTTACATAGATCATTGATCATCATCATTTTCAAAAATACAAAAATCGTGCGGAAAAGTAAAAATCGCACGGAAAAGTAAAAATCGTACGGAAAAGTACAACTTTTAAAACGAAAAATCGTGCGGAAAAGTTACTTTTCCGCACGCTCGTAGGAAAAGCCATTTACAGAAGATAAGAATTGCTGAAACCAGTACCTACAAAACTTTTTCCTATTGAGTCTTACAGGAAACGGTACTGTCACCTTACTGTTTACTATTTATATAAACGGGTTACTTGAAATAAAAACCGAAGAAAATATTTTGATCTTTGCAGATGATACAGCCATCCTCTTTGAATCAGTTACTTGGCGAGAGTTGAAGGACCTTGTGGATAACGCTTTTCTTGAAGTAGGAGAACTAACCTTACACTGAGTTTCACGAAATTGAAATACTTACCATTTTTGCTGGCGGGCGGGCAGGCGGGCAGGCGGGCAGGCGAGCAGGCGGGCAGGCGGGCAGGCTGGCAGGCAGGCGGGCAGGCGGGCAGGCGAGCAAGCGGGCAGGCGGGAAAGTGGGCAGGTGGGCGGACGAACGGGCAGGCAGGCAGACAGGCTGGCAGACAGTCAACTCTTGTTCTGACATATTGTCACGTCGGGGGGTTGTAACCCCCTGTTCGCCCCCCTAGCTGTATAGGGTGCTTAGTGATTATGTGATTATTATTATTATTGCTTGGCTTGCGAAAGTTTAAAACATTTTGCAAGGAGATGAAATGTGTCACGCTGCCCATCATGATAAAACTGGCAGAACTATTATATGTGCCTACTTCAACACCCGTATAAAAATGACCAAAAGCCACAATAAAAGCAATCATTTCAATTTATCTGAAAAATATCGCTGACTATTGCATAATCAGCATTCTAGTCATCGAGTATTGATGTACTGGAATGAAACCCAATACCTGCTGGTTTATTTATTTACCTAACAAGTGCGGAAAGTAGTACATTTCCGCACGCGACGGCAGTTGCAAGCCGTTAAGGGCGGAAAAGACATTTTCCGTAAGAGTTAGGTACAATATTTTTCCTACGAGTGTTTTTGTTCATCTTATTTATGAAAAAACAAGGTTTTTAATAAATATCTTCATTTTCAACAATACAAAAATCGTGCGGAAAAGTAAAAATCGTACGGAAAAGTAAAAATCGTGCGAAAAAGTTACTTTTTCGCACGCTCGTAGGAAAAATGACTTTCATTGAACTTTGCATTTATAGAAAATACTGTATTTCAATAAATGTAATAACAAATGATGAGATTCTTATAAGTGAATGAACTATTTAATTTTTTCTGCAGGATGAATATTATCTGAATGTTTTTCTATTTCAGGTTTGATAAATAAATTTTGAATTTTGACAGGCGGGCAGGCGGGCAGGCGGGCGGGCGAACGGTCAGACAGGCAGACAGGCTGGCAGGTATTCAACTCTTGTTCTGACATATACGTAGCCGCTCGCCACTAATGAATTATCGTCATCACCTAGAGTTTCATACTTCATATCAATTTTGGACAAGAAGTATCACAGTGAGGCATTCCTAAAGCTCAAAATATGAAATAAAAATATACATAATGTCACCAAAAAACTGTCACTTTTTGATTCACCTTGTACATAATATTGAATTTGTCCATTTTGACATATTCAAGCGATGATACTTTTAGTATGTTATTATGTGAGGATGAGTGTACTGTTGATTTCAGTCTTGTTATTGAGTTCGGTTTGTGTTGTTTATAGAACTTATCAAACAATTGTTTTCGAAAAGTAATGTCACGTAATTTGATTCATTAATGTTCCCTAGAGTTTTGTTAGATCGATAGTAACACCCATATATCGTAATACCGTAAATTTAAAAATGAACAACTCAGAACCGGAACATACAGAGTTGTCCTAATTGTGATATATATTCATCATCGATTTCAAAATAGTGTGAGTAGAACTGTGTCCAAATTACCCGAACCTTTCCTGAGATATACAATAAAGACATTGTAAATGAATTAAAAATAAAATTCAAAATTCCCTAAGTAAAAGTTGATATTGATCAAATCCATTCAAAAGAAATCTCTTCTAGTTTTTTCAATCGACAGTAGCAATAAACTATTTTTTTGTTGTCAAAAACGATTTGTCCAGTGTTTTAAGTATAGGGGTATACCTAATCAATAATTCAAAAATTAATTTTTCAAACAGAGACAGAGAGAGGAAGAGTGGTCAAGGAACAGAACACAAATTTGTCGCCTAGAATAAACTGACTCGAGGTGTTGCCATAATATAAATAATTATTTGTTCTGGAATAGTGCTAGAAGAAAAATTCTGAATAACAGTTTTTTGCTTCTTATCCATCCTAATGTACGATCAAAAACAAGATATTAATTGAAAATATTCCACTCTAACATACTAAAACTTTAGCTAATTTGACCGAGAGCCAATTCTCCACATGATTTCATGCGTGGTCTTTTTTTTAAAACCAAAGTTGAGAGACACCGATGTGTCACATTTTAAATATCGTTGGAATCAGAATTTGAACTATATTATAACTTGTGAAAATCTAGTATGACCCGTATTAGATGAAATAGAATGTATGGTGTTAGCCAAGAGGAAAATATAAGACGGTGAATTTGAAAATACCGAATTAGAATGGCAAAAAATGTGTGGCTCATTTTGATATTCTTCATAAAAAATTACGGAAGAAATTAAAATAATTTTCAGAAATTCGAAATTATATCTCCTACAGTACACGGAATTTCGGATCTTTCTAAAAGGTATATTGTCAAAATGTCACATGGATGCAAATGGTTGAGCTAACCTACACGTTAGTATGAGATTTATGGTGTAATGCAAAGTAGTCCTTGTAGAAGCTTTGCCAGAATCTGAAAAATGCCATTCAATATTCGTAGGGGGTGGTAGTTGTTTTGAATTGAAAACTTCTTAAAGAAAATGCCCCTTTTGTTTAGGTTTATGGGAAAGGAGAGATTATATACGATACATTTCTTCGATTTTCTCTCAGGTGTTCGTCAAAGTCAATCACATTTGTTTATTTTATGTATGAGTTCGTATTATCTCACATTATTTTTAATTTCTATCAATACTTCGCACGTCTAAATAAATCTCGATATTCTTTCGAGCATTAAACAGAATGTTCCTCCCCGCCATTGACAGACGTGTCAAAAACATTCTAATTGAACATTAAAAGGACAGAATCCATTGTTTTGCTCAATTAATTCCGAAAATTGATTCACCGCGAGATTTAATATCGAAAACAAGATATTTTTCTAATTAGTAATGAAATATCGAATGCACAGCGATGCTGATACTGACATTATTCCCTATAAATTTGTTACCCATACCACGGATATTCAATTAACTTCGGTAGGTAGTTCCCGAGAATGAGATGGTTTTCTAAGATTCTATTAATTTTCAGAAACGTAAGTGGTTGTAGTCTCGAAGTTGCCATAACCTAGAAGAGAAATGCGGGTATTTCGAAGGTACAATTTTATATACTATATATATTATAAGGAAGAATTTTTGCTAATGACTTTGAATCCAACAAATTATATATTTTTTTATTGACAGGCTAATATAAGCTTTACTTGTAACTATCAATCAAACTAACAAAAAATGATGTTATCAAATCTTCCAGTAGTCCGAATAATCTGAAATTTGGAACATATATCAAGGACCGATGATACAATAGAGAAACAGTCAGTGAAAATCCAACCAAGCAGAAAAATTCTACTAATAGACCGTCAGATAGTGACAGATTTAGGTGCCCCATTTTCGCATACAAGCCTCAAATAGGGTTGAAAAGTATATCGATTTGGAGTAAAATGAAGATATTTTTACGATCCTGGGGATAACAAAATTGATAATATTTTTTTTTTGGTTCCCTCGTGTTTCCTAACTATGGTACGAAACTACAGAGTTCCTATGAACATGGGTGTGCTTTTTTTCTGAGACACAGGGTGTTAGTCTTTTTTTTAAATGCCCCGTATCTCAGAAACGAAGCAACTCCGATATATGTTCACAGGAACTCGTACTGTAGAAGGAACACGAGGGAAACAATAAACAGTACTGAAAATCGAATTCTCGGTATGTTAACCCCAGGAGCCACTCAAAAAAATATCTTCATTTTACTCCAAGTCGATAAACTTTTCAACCCTATTCGAGGCTTGTATGCTAAAATGGGGCACCCAAATTTGTTACTGAATGGACTTTTTCCAAAGATTATTATTATTATTACTATTATTATTGTAAGAATAGAAAAATACTTCTTGCTGGTGATATCAATATCGATATAAATTCTGGCACAGACTTTAGTTACGATTATCCTAACATACTAAGGGAATTTGGATGGAAATCACTGATGAAAAGTATACAATGGTATAAAATTGGCGATATCTGTATTAGAACATATTATTATCGGAGATACAAAGCCGCTTTGAATTGTAGATCCTTTGTCCTTCATTCCAACGTAACAAACCATTTTCTATCTATTGCAACATATTCAGCTGAATTCCTGAAACCAATAATGAACCTGAAACAAAAATTAAAATTTTCAACAAAAATTAATAAGTGGAAGAAATGAAAACCTAAACCGATTTAATATCATCACAGGTTACGTCGATTGAAGATGCAATAGATTCTTCTTTCATAGTAGAAAAACAAACTACGGCGAAAGGAAACGGAATCCTTGGATCACCAAAGTTTTAATTGAAATCTCAATCCAGTAACGACAGAATACAATATTCTACTCTACCTTCTAATCTTTGTACTTTACGTTTTTTACTCTCATCCCCTGTAGTGGAAGAAATTTCCGTTACATGTAGTATATAGTTGCCTGTATATTTGTTATGTTTTTTGCTTATTCATGTTCTCTCATTTTCTCCACACCAGAGACCACTAAATTAAAAAAATTGAATTTTGTCAGAACCCTTGCTGTTACATTGGTTCGTATCTAACAGTTATATCAGAATTCCACGATTATTGCGATGATGGAAAAATACAAAATATTGTGTTTTTCCGATTATAATCAATTTTTGATGATAATCGTACACGAACGTTTCACTTGGCACATAATCTTAAAAATAGTGCGTCAAATTAAAGAGGCTAGAGTTTTCAACATTGCCTACGAATTGAAACGCTCTGGCACGATTATCATCGAAACTTGATTATAATCTGGAAAACACCATGTTTCTGGAGTGTCATGTCATCACAAAGGTCGTGAAATTATGATATAACTGTTAGATACGAACCAATGTAACAGCCAGGGTTTTGACAAAATCCAATTTTTTTTATTTAGTGCTCACTGGTGTGGAGAAAATGAGAAAATTTTGTCATTCTCATTGAAATACAAATGTTTCAGTACGGTCAAGCTATTCATAAGATAGTAATTTGATATTTTCATACAGCTAGGAAAATATTTTAAAAAATAGCTATTTTCAATTTTCTCTCATTATCTCTTCAACCTTTGTATAAGTGTATAAAATTCAATTCTAAGCAACTTTTTGAAATAACTTTTTTGATATCTTGGCATTTTACCCCACTTTTTGTATTTTCATAGTAATTGTTTTCACTTTGCCGCCATACCAGCGATCACGTGACATGTGTCAAAATCGATTTTTAGGTTATCGGGCAAGCACAAACTTTTCCCAAGAATCTTTTTTCCAATACTCTAATAATAAACTTTTTTCCCATGTGGTATTTACTTTTTAGTGGTCACTGTATAATTGATTCAAAAGCTGAAAAATAGGAATTCTGTATACAATAGAGGAAAATGAATTTCTTCAACAACAATAGCAAATGTTATAAAGCAACAAACAATATTTTGAATGAGTAGTTTTAATAATATCTTGCTCCTTCGCATACCTCACGGTGTATTGGATTTAATTTACCTTGGATTCTCTGGAACAATGTAACAAGTATCACTGAAATCACATTATTGATCCATAATAATAAAAAAACGAAATTGATCAAATAAGGTGTTTCCTAATTATTCTTCAATAATTGAAATTATTACTTTACTATGCACACTGACAACCTATTATTTGTTCTGATTTTTGCTGGTCGGTATGTATTGCGATTGACCGAAATAATTTTGCTTAATATCACTGCCAATATAATGAAAATTGGACTAGAAATATCGTAGTCATAAAAAAAGTGTAGTGTACAATGAGCATGTAATATCCATTTCTCACTCGTATGAATTGCGGTACTCGCTTTCGGCTCACATCACAATTGCTATACTCGTGATAAATCAGTGTCATTCCATGCTCGTTGTACAATATCGGCTTACCCGGAATCAATTTACCACCCTGTATCTTTGTTGGTGTAAATGTGCAATTTAGCAAGTATAACACCGAATATGATAATTCCGGTTTGACCGAGAGCGCATTCATATTTTCTAGTTGAAATGGAATGTACAATTTTTTTGTGGAAACGAATCGGTACAAAATTGACTTCTTACTGATGTATCACAATCATACTTCCAATTTACGAACTACTGATATATTTTAGATTTTATAAAAAATACTTTTTATATTCTCCTCGTCAACAAGAGCATGTGAGTAACAATAATTTGATGTCAAAATTTTCCCACTATGATTTGTATGCAGGCGTAACTATTTTCCTAATTTTTGTTTTTCTTTATTTTTCAACGCCAATAAACTCATTTCTTTTAATTGCTGACTTGGGATTTTTTGGGGTAGGTTAGAAACTCCTATCTATATTGAAATAAAAAACATTAAAATAACTACTCATTTGTGTTTCCTATTTATTTCTTATGAAGATGATGTCTATTCTATACCTACATTGTAATGAATCCATAAATAATAAATATAAAAAAAAATAATTAGTTCTTTTCATATTTTGTATTTCATATACAGTGTGTCTCATTTCTCATGGAAACACCCCCGTATCTTCCCTAATAATTGAAGTAGAATGATGAAACTCTCAGGACCAATGAAAATGGTCGAAATGCTCCTACCACCTCAACTGGGTTAACCTAAGTGTTATACACTGCCCACCACTCGCGATGGAACAACCCATTTTTACGGTAAAATATACTAGGGGGCAAAATAGGCTCAAAATTCTTTCAGATTCGTGATCAGGACCACCAACTTACTACAGACACACTTTTTCCCTCAAACAATTTCAGTCCTGAAAAATCCGAATATGTCTCACTTATCATGGAAACACCCTCTTATTTTCCGTAATTATTGAAGTAGAACTCTTTAAGTTACAGGAGCGTTAGATATACTATTAATTAGTCTAAATCTTGAATAAAGTTGATCTGAGTGACATACACTGATCGCCAGGGGCGATGAACCTAGCCAGTTTTGCGAAACATTATATTAGGACACCAATTTTACAAACAATACATATTTTCGGGGGTAATACCACTCAAACTTGGTAGCTTGTAACATGACGGTGTCGTGATTTTATCATGTTATTTGTTCTCGTCAATTACTAAAGCAACCAAGTTTTCGTGCAAAATGAAAGTTTGTCCAAAAAAATGGAAACCTCTCTGGAAAATATGTATTGTTTGTAAAACTGGTGTCTCGATCCGAAATCCGTTGAGCCTATATTGTCCCCTAACATAATTTTTCGCAAAACTGGCTAGGTTCATCGCCCCTGGCGAGCAGTGTGTCACTCAGATCAACTTCATGCAAGATTTAGCTGGTATATTTAACGCTCCTAGAGTTCTACTTCAATAATTACGGAAATTACGAGGGCGTTTCCATGAGAAGTGATATAAATTCAGATATTTTAGGCCTGAAGTTTTATCAGGACAAAAGTGTATCTGTATTAAGTTGGTGGTCTTGATCACAAATCTGAAAGATTTTCGATCCTATTTTGCCCCTTAATATGTTTTACCGTAAAAAGGGGTTGTTCCATCGTGAGTGGTGGGCAGTGTATATCACCAACCCAAATTAGGGTTGTAGGTGCATTTTGACCATTTTCATCTGTCCTGATAATTTCATCACTCTATCTCAATTCTTACGGAAGATACGGGGGTGTTTTCATGAGAAGTGAGACACACTGTACATAAGTTTTAGATTATTCGATTACGATAACTGATTAAGGCACATTGTACTTATTATGACGACGACCGAATCCCCAACTCGTTATTTATTCACACCGGGATAATTTTAAACAGATGTGGTCAATTTTATAAACTTTTTGCATGCTAATGAATTTTCCAACAACTTCCGAGCGGAAAAACTAATTTAAAATTGGTAATTTTTGTAAAATAATTTAACTTCTGATTCTTATTTGCATATTTTATCCATATAAACTTTCGAATATAAAACCGTTCGACATCTATACGGTATGAAGTTAGTGTGAAATAATCTTTGATCTTTTTAGTCTGCCGAACAGAATGCCATTTTGGAAAATTCAACATAAAATAGAGAGTGGGTTAAACGTGGAAAAAAAAATAATGGTATATGTGTATATTTTTGTGAAAGCAGAAAGTTGCTACTGAAAGCGGGTACCGGGGAAAACCATCATAAGTACCAATAGAAATATGCACGAGATATTTTTCAATGCCCATCAAGGATGGATAAGGAATAATAAGGAAAGGAAGCTCACTCAGTTTAATATATTCAATTATAAATTTTAAAAAGACCCAATAAAACTATTTTCTGGACGGGCGTATTTTCCTCACCAAAAACCCTTTCTTACCTGTAAAAGTAATATGTACGATAATCGTAGAAGTAATTTCCTCACCAAATATTTGTGAAATTAGATACCTCTAATATTCGTGCTGGTTAGATCAGACTAAAGATTTGAAAACCTCGGTGCAAGACGAGGATAGCCCCATTTGAAAAAGAATTCAGAAAAAAAGAATAACGTTTTAAAAAATTATTTTTAAAGATTTAATTTTTATATTTTGCATTATTTTGGAATTTCCACTGAAACAGAATTCACTGATATTTTTTATAAAAAAAAATATATAATATAAGGTTTATTTATGAATATTGGAGTTGTCCTGTTACATGTGTTTTTATTGGCTTTTATTGGCACAAGAAAAGGACAGCTCCCGAGAGCTCATTCTCTCATTCTCATTCTTTCCCCAAAACATTCTCCTTTTCTTCAATATCTCATGGGATATCAGTTGAAACTCTGTCGTTCTTCCACACAAACAATGCTAATATTTTGCTTCATATGTCATTATAAAACAAAAAACCGGCACAAAGTGGAGCTGTCCCCTTCATGCACCGAAGACTGCAATTACTCTCAGCAAAAAAAAAATTATTTAATTTCCATGCACTCAAATGTCTACTCTAGATTAGTTCGTTCTGGTTAGATAAGACTAAATTACTCCTAGCAAATTGTTTACACGCAACTTAGGGTCGGTCTTCAGTTCTGGTGAGCAAAATACCTTACGGATCATCTCACCCGAGTCAAACCAAATCAAATCAAAGCACTTTATTAATCCTGTGGAACTTACAAAGTTATAGGATAAGTCAAATATACAGAACTAGCTCCAGCATTTGTATACATTAAATAATAAAAAAAGTAATAAAATCATACATACAGACTATGTATGATTGTCACAGTCAAAACAATGGGGGAAGAAATATAATATAAAATACAAAATACAAGTAGGGACGAACACATCACAGTTTAAAAAATTCGTCAATGTTATAAAAATTATGATTTAATAAATACTTTTTGAGGGTACTTTTGAAGACCTGAATTCTCTCAGTAGTTTTCAGTGACTCAGGCAACTTGTTATACAGTTTTAGTCCCAAGTAAGAAGGTGAGTTGGCCGTTATGTTATATTTGTACGGGTTTATGTAAAAATCATTGCATTTTCTCGTATTTCGCTCATGGTAAGAAGAATTGCGATTATATTTCGATTTATTAGTGTGAATGAATTCGTACATTTCAAAAACGAAAATATCCGTAAAAGTTAGAATTTTGAAATGTCTATATAACTCCCTGCAGGAGGTTCTCTTATTGACGCCAGCTAAAATTCGTAAAATCTTTTTTTGGGCAATAAATACACTTGGAGCTAAAGAGGAACTTCCCCAAAGGCAAATGCCATATCTAATTCTTGATTCTATATGAGCATAATAGTAGTTTACTAACTGTTCAGTGGTCAAAATCAACTTGAGATTCCGTATCAGATACGAAACAGAATTTAGTTTTGATATTAATTTATTACAATGACTCTTCCAGTTCACACAATTGTCTGGTGTGAGTCCCAAAAATTTACATTCATCAGTTAGAGAAAAGGTGTTTTCATTTTCATTGATTCTGATTTCAACGTTGGAACAGATTTTTTGTATGTGGTGAAACCTCACTGATAAAGTTTTGTGAGAGTTGAAATGAAGTGAATTAGCGCCACACCAGGAAAAAAAAATGTGTCGTCTTTTTCTGAAATTAGAAGTGATGTGTCGTCTGCATACATAACACATGTATTATCAGCAACTGCAACATCAATATCATTGCAATATAATATAAATAGAAGCGGTCCCAACACTGACCCTTGAGGTACCCCAATAGTCAAAGTTTGCGTATCAGAATTGAATTTATAATGACTTTTGTCAGATCTATGACTTACCGGAACCAATTGTCTCCTGCTTCTAGTGAAAGACTCTATCCAGTCTAGGGCAGTTCCTCTTATTCCATATGAATATAATTTATTCAATAAAATCGTATGATCGATGCAGTCGAATGCCCTGCTGAGATCACAAAATATTCCAACAGGGCACTCACCGGCCTCGATACACTCCAATATTCTTGAGTAAAAAACCGTCATAGCAGTGATAGTGGACATATTTGATCGAAATCCATGTTAAATGGGAGAAATAATGTTATGCCTCTCAATAAAATGTAATAATCGATGTTGATACGCATATTCAAATATTTTTGAAAAACTAGAAGGAACAGTGCCAGGCCTATAGTTGAGTTCTGGTAATGGATTCAATAATATTTCCAAATTCGCCAAGAAAACAATATATTCAATTAACTTAAAAATAGTTATTTGGATAACTGATACATGAACCATATAACCAAACATTCATTTAAAACGTTTGGTGGTGGACATGAAATGTTTGGAAAGGCGGCAGTCCTTCAGCTTGCTGCCATGATGAGAATCCTGAAAGAGGGCCAACTGAAAAAAGGATAGTTTGACTGTGTTGTCTGAAACGAAAAACTTTCGAAGGTGTTATTCTGTGAGTTACAGATTCAAAAGCTTTCCGTTTTCGTATTCGAACTGAAAACGTTGCGGGGGAAGCTTTTGAATTTATTACTCACAGAGTAACCACGTAACACATCTGAAGAAATAATTTTTTACTTTTCAGTGCATTTGAATAAAAGCTTGTCTTTAAAAATTTTTTTTGTCAATATTTTTTAGCATAAATTGAACATTTCTTCAAGTTTAGTAACTGGTTTCTCATTTGCTTTTGAAGCAATAGAAAAAGTTAATCTGAACATTTTGTAACCTTGTTCAAGGACAATAAAACTTTTCATATACAATTTTTCTATATCTCGTTTAGTTTTCGAGTTTTAGGCGATTATAGAAAGAAAGTATAAATTTTTATTTATTTTTTCAATTTCTGTCATTTTTCCACTTCATAGTCCAGTTGTGAAAATGGTTTAGACGTATTGAATGGGCTTTCAGTGCGAAGTCGATGCAGTTTATATTTTCCCATTACTTCCATTTGTACGGTCAATATTTCGATTTTCCGTTTTTTTTTTTTTGGAATATCACCCGGACTATTTATTTTGGGAAAAAAATACATTGACATTTTTTGTAGATTTCTTAAAGACGAATTGAAACGGATATATGTGAAATTTGAAAATCTGCAACCGTTTACGACATATTCGGCTTTTTTTTTAACTAACTTTTTGTAGTACTAATTGAGTACAATGAAATTGTTCGCACACACTTTCCGATATCTCGTTTAGTTTTCGAGATTTTGGTGCTCATAGTCCCTATTATGGTTTTATATTTTCCTGCTTTGTTAATGCATTCAGAAAAACCATTCTGCAGAGTCAATAGAGTTCGTCGAGAGGTATTTCTTGCAAAAAAATCCTGATTTTTGCATTAGTACGTGAGATATATAGATTTTTCCAATTTCCTCAAATATTTCTTGCACTATTGGTTGAATGAAATGTATCAACATTTCTGTCGGTTTTCGAAGTCGATCAAAAAAGGTATTTTATGAAATTTGGAAATTTACAGCCGTTTTCTAACTATTTGATATTCTAGAATATGAGAACTTTTATTTTCGGAAAAATGGATTTTTCCCCACTTTTCTATTGTTTTTTCGTAATACCGTTCATTAGAGATTTATTCGTTCGTTTGAGCTCTACCCAATGCATATTTTAAATCCTGTAATAGGTGCGCATTTAAATTTTTCGGAAAATCGCCAGCTGACATAATACTCCAACGCATTACAGCCAGCTAATTTTTTAAAGTATTGTGGCGACTATTAGTTGAAAAATTTTCTATCGATAGGAAAAAACGGAATTCTTTTAAATCTGAATAGGAGGCTGCCACGACTCAACCGAGCCACGGAGCCGCAGCTGACGTTTACGAAGCTTAAACAACTCTCTGAAGCATTTCACAAGTTATCGTCCGGGAGGAAATGACTGACTGAAATCATTCGAGAATGCAAAAATATTTCGCATTCGAGATGCAAACGATATTTTTTCGAAAACTGCATCAAAACTAATATGAGAATGAAAAATGAATAAATAAGTATATGTCATTGTTAATTGACATTTCGTGACATTTCGTATTTGAACCAAAACAAACGAATGAGGTGATATTGTTTGCATGACTGTCGTATAACGGTAGCAACGTAACAAATAATAAACACAACGCAATAGTTATTTACCTAACAAGTACGGAGAGTAGTACTTGTTAGGTAGCAGTTTTTGAAAATGTACAGCAATGGACCCTTGACTACCCTGTTATATCAACTAATCTCACTGAATTTGAGCCTTTAACAATTAATGAACTAAGAAATATTATATTCTCTCTTGACAAAACCAACAAAGCAGAAATTATAAATAATAATTTCTTAAAAAAAAGTTTTGATGTAGCTGGTTACGCAATATTGAATGTAATCAACACATCACTTAGAACCGGTGTGTTTCCTGATCAATTTAAGGTTTCCACTGTTGTTCCTGTACCGAAAATTAACTCAATTAAAGCTGAAAATTTTAGGCCATTAAATATACTACTTACTCTTGAAAAGGTGTTAGAACTGTCTGTATATAACCAATTAACTCAGTACTTCAATACCAATGAATTGTTTCTAGGCAACCAATCAGGTTTTAGAGCAAGACACTCGTGTGAAATGTCTCTACAATTCCTAATAACAGATTGGAAAAATATAATTGATGGAAATCAGTACATTGTTGCGACATTTCTTGACCTTAAAAGAGCATTTGAAACAATTGACAGAACTATACTACTTGAAAAATTAAAATATTATGGGATATCGGGGATTGTTTTTGATTGGATTCAAAGTTACTTATTTAACAGAAGACAAAAACTAAGTTTGGTAAAGAATTATCAGAGGAACTTAACACACTACCCCAGGGTAGTGTGTTAGGGCCATTGCTTTTTATTATTTATATAAATGATATTAACCACATTTCTGAATCACACTGTATAAATCTTTTTGCAGATGATACATTGGTTTATTGTATACATGAAAAGTTGGATCAGGCAATTATTGAAATGAATAGGTCCTTAAATAGCATTGAAACGTATTTATATGATAATAAACTTAAAGTAAATGTCAGTAAGACAAAAAGTATGGTTTTGACATCATCTTATAAGTATGATCAAATTGATTGGGCAAATGCGGTTATAAAAATTAATAATGTTACCATTGAAAATATAACTGAAATAAAATATTTGGGGTTTATAATTGATAAAAATCTAAAACTGAATACTCATGCTGATTTTATTTGTAAAAAAATATCTAAAAAACTTTTCTTTTTTTCTCGTATATGTAAAAAAGTGTCTATGTATGCCAGGTTGACTCTTTTTAAAAGTCTAATACAACCTCATTTTGATTATTGTTCAACATTCCTTTTTTTACTTGATAAAAATAAAATAGCACAATTACAAAAGTTTCAAAATCGGGGTATGAGGTTAATATTGGGATGTAGCCGTTACACAGCAATTAAATTGATGTTAGAGTGTCTAAACTGGTTTTCAGTTGAAGAACGAATATTATATATGACTATGATCTTTATATTTAAACTGCATAAAGGATTGCTGCCCAACTACTTTCAAAAGTTCTTATTAAGAAATAATGAAGTCCATAATTACAATACAAGAAGAAATGATGATTTTTACATCAATAAAACTAACACTAAATTTGGAATGAATAGCATGTTCCATAAAGGTTTAAACCAATTTAATAAACTACCACAATTTGTAAAATTATCTAGTTCAGTAAACCAATTTAAATCACGATTAAAGAAGTATATTGGTGACAGCTCATCATAATATTTGGTACTTATATTTTTTCTATTTGTGTAATCTTGTGATATTTATTTATATTTTTTGTTTCGTATATATGTACACTTTGAAATGGTCATTATATTTAAATAGTTTAATAATGTTGTTATAGATTTATACACTTGTATTTTTTTGTATATTAGGCTTGCCTACCTAATAAATACTTACTTACTTACTTTTCCGCACGCGACGGCAGTTGCACGAACGACGCGGAGCGGAATACGGGCAAGCCATTAAGGGCGGAAAAGACATTTTCCGTAAGAGTTAGGTACAATATTTTACCTACGAGTGTTTTTGTCCATCTTATTTATAAAAAAACAAGGTTTTTAAGAAACAAGTTTTTACAATATTGCTACAAAATGACTAATAAGACAGAATAGTTACATAGATCATTCAGTTAGTCCTAAATATCCTCATTTTCAAAGTACAACTTTCAAAACAAAAAAGTAACTTTTCCGCACGCTCGTAGGAAATAGTAGTAACCTAACAAGTGCGGAAAGTGATCTAACCGAACTCTGCAATCGCGTGTAGTAGCGGTTGTAGTAATATTTTAGCCCAAGCGCTTGGATTAGGTGTTCCCTTGGTCAAATTTTGACTCTCTCCTAAATACAGGGTGGCCCACAAAGTTTTGGCGAGGGGATATCTCGGAGAGTAGTGGAGAATTGAAATTTTGGGGTTGAAAATTAAAGCAATTGGCGCAGCTTTCTCTGATATTGTGTACCCAATGACCTTTTTCTTCTCGGTCATGTAACATAATATAAAAAATTTTTAATGGGACAACCTATATATTTTGGAATGTTCTATGTTATCCCGATGAAACAATTTCAGCTATCACACTTGTGAAACGACTAGAACTACAGGTACTTCAATACCCTTTGTTCCATGACGTTTTTTAATAAAATATGAATGATTATTATAATATTGCCTCATTTAAATCATCACAAAAAGTTTAGGACTGCCCAAATATACAAGGTGACGCTAAACCTAAATACTTTGGCAATTGCTCAGTTCAGACGTCGTGGGAAAAATAATATTGAAGAACCTGTAGTTCTTAAACTAATCGTTTCAGACCACAAATGTGATAGTTTGTTGAAATCGTTTTATTGGGTGGATAGAAATACCCAAATATACAGGTTGTCCCATAAATAATTTTGAATCTGATGTCACGTGACCGAGAACAATAAACTCATTGGGTAACCCAATATCATAAAAAGCTGCAACAATTGCTTTAATTTACAACCACAAAATTTCAATTCTCTACTATTTTTTAGTTCCGAGATATTATCTGGCCAACACCTCGTGGGCCACCTGTATATTTTATTTTAACTATATATTGATTATTGTTATTTGAAGTGTATTTAAATGTATATTCATATACTTCATTAAATTTATATTATTCCTACAAGAATGTCAATAAGATGATATTCAGATAATAAAGGATATTTTGATTGATTTGCCACAGGCAAGTTTTTCCTTCTGATTGAAAATATTTCACAAATTATTCCAGTATATTCCAATATTTGGGTTTCTGGATAACTATAATCAAACCATACAAATAAACAATTCGACTTTCCACGTACCAGATCATTCTCTGAATGAATCACAGTTTAATTATCATTCAAAATCCAAGGGATGCTGACGAGAAATGTACTTGAACTAATTTAATTACTATATTGTCGCAGTTTCCCCGTAATTAATAAATTCAACGAACTTTCTCATGTATAATAATGTCAGGCAACTCCCGGTTGTACGATCATCATTAAAAATTATGTAATTGATCAACTCTTTCCCTAAAGTAAAACGCCTACGAAGAAGGAGGGTGAAACCAACTAACTAGATTCGGACCTCATCTGGTTCACTCATTCAATTTCGCACCCGGAAAGGGTTACAAACGGTAATTCGGCGGAGATTTTTATTGGGTAGAACTAAATGTAATAAACTCTGACTATATTTTCTATTAGTTTTCTTGGTGGGATATTACGAAAGAGATTTTCTCTTTAAAATATTTTGCTAACACGAAATGAAATACTATAATAATTCTTGACATGATTTTTTGGGTTTATGACCTTCCACAATCTGAAAATGAAAAAAAAAAATGTTAATCCAAAGAAATCTGTACAAGTGTAGAAGGGCAAATTAATTAATTTGCCCGATAAGTTACTGCGTTCACAAGACTGCTGTCTTGAAAGAAATTAATTTTTGTCAGTAACGTACCCTACACTGAATTTGCCTATCTGAAAAAATTAGATCGAATTAACAAAGAATACTTCTCTTTTTTTGAAAACTGTTGACGTTTCGGAGGCTGTATCTGCCTCCGTTATCAAAACTTCTTAAAAAGACGCTGAGGAAACTGAATTTGAATTGCGATTTTGGTAATAAGACCTTTCTTTGACAGAGTCAAATGAAATCTGTCATACATTCTTTTGATTGACATTTGGTATCTTGATACATAGGGTGTTCGGTATCAATCAATCACCATTCTATTAGTTCTTATTTCATCTCTGAGGAGGGGTAACCAGGTGCGGTCCATTTCGATGGAATTGGTTGAGAAGCAGTTGTTCGATAAAAGAATGCACGCAGTTTCCTTCAACTTTCTTTTTTCTTGGTTTGATTCTCTCAATAAAATTTTGGTATTATTCCATTCCATCATATGATCGCCATCAGATGTTAGAATATGTTCGGATATTTTCGAACCCGTTATTTTTCGAAATGGACCGCACCTGGTTACCCCTCCTCAGAGATGAAATAAGAACTAATAGAATGGTGATTGATTGATACCGAACACCCTATGTATCAAGATACCAAATGTCAATCAAAAGAATGTATGACAGATTTCATTTGACTCTGTCAAAGAAAGGTCTTATTACCAAAATCGCAATTCAAATTCAGTTTCCTCAGCGTCTTTTTAAGAAGTTTTGATAACGGAGGCATATACAGCCTCCGAAACATCAACAGTTTTCAAAAAAAGAGAAGTATTCTTTGTTAATTCGATCTCATTTTTTCAGATAGGCAAATTCAGTGTAGGGTACGTTACTGACAAAAAAAAATTAATTTCTTTCAAGACAGCAGTCTTGTGAACGCAGTAACTTATCGGGCAAATTAATTGATTTGCCCTTCTACACTTGTACAGATTTCTTTGGATTAAAAATTTTTTTTTCATTTTCAGATTGTGGAAGGTCATAAACCCAAAAAATCATGTCAAGAACTGGATTTCCTCCACAAAATCAAACTTTCAATCAATACTATAATAATGTTTGTCATAATCATCAGAAACGTTGAGCACCATAGATGAAGAAAAAGCACAGTCTACAACTTATTCAAAATTTAAATTGAATTCAGTGATATTCGACTGGAAATGGTGAATCAAATAACTACTGATGATGATGATGTAAGAGAGAGGTTACTATACTGTCTGTACAGTTGCGGCCAATACAAAATAGGACAACTCTTTTTGTTTAATTCTAGCTGCTTGAATTTATTTTTCGAATATTTCATATTGCAACATTGAATATTTAAAATACAGGGTGTTAATTAAGTACGTTGACAAACTTCGGGAGGAGATTCTTTGAAAGTTTTCAGGACGAAATGTTCATATAACATATGTCCCAAACGGCTTGGTTTTCGAGATAATCAATGTTGTTTCATTCAACATCGTTTTGTTCTCTTGTAGTTTTTCATTTATTGTATGGTTCAAGAGCTACAATGAAAATATTAATGCGAACATTTTCCATGAGAAGCAAATATTCTCACAAACTTTGAAGGGTGATTCTTTGAAAGTTTTCAGGACGAAAAGTTCATATAAACATATGTCCCAAACGGCTTGGTTTTCGAAATACAGGATGATAAAAATACATTTTTTTCAAGACTTTTTGGAGTTGACTTCAACATTTTCGACAATAATCATTTCAAATTAGGCAAATACAATCCATTTGATAGTACGCACGATACAAAATAATTCATTATTTGAATAATTCACATGGTCTTTCTTTTTTTTTGCCACCAGTGAGAGATTGTGAGAGAAGAATAATCAATGGTGTTTCATCATCATTTTGTTTTCTTGAAGTTTTTCATTTACTTGTATGGCTCAGGAGCTATAACAAAAATATTAATGCAAACATTTTCCATTGTCCCGTAAAAATTTTAAAATGAAACTTTCTCAATTATTGTAAATTGGAAGATATATTTTTTCAGATTCAGAGAAATCTACGACGAATAAAAATTATAAAATATAAAATATAAAATGAAAAAATTATTTCTTTTATTGTTATTTTGTGAGCAGCAAATTCAAAAGCTTCCGCGGATACAAAATAGATAATCTTTTACAGGAAGATTTTCAATCTAATACCCACAGAGAAGTAGAACCCTGTGAATTATTTGAGAAATAAATTATTCTGTAACGTGTGTACTATTTAATTGTACTAGCCTAATTTGAACTGATTATTGTCGAAAAGTCTACTTCAAAAAATATTGAAAAAAATTCATTTTTATCACCCTGTATCTCGAAAACCAAGCCGTTTAGGACTTATGTTTATATAAACTTTCGTCCTGAAAACTATCAAAGAATCACCCTTCGGAACTAGTGAGAATATTTGCTTCTCAAATATTTTCATTGTTGCTCCTGAACCGTACAAGTAAAAACTTTAAGAAAACAAAAAAGTGTGGAATGAAACAAAATTGATAATTCCTGTCGCATGATATGTCAAGTGACGTCGGAAAAAAATCTGAAGGGTTGAACAAGGCTTGACTCTGAAAAAAGGAGAACCCTGTGATTTAGTTGAGAAATGAATTATTTTGTATTATGGGTAGTATTGAAAGGATTGTACTTGCCTGATTTGAACTGATTATTGTCGAAAATGTCGAAGTTAACTCCAAAAAATCTCGAAAAAAATGTATATTTATCACCCTCTATCTCGAAAACCAAGCCGTTTGAGACATATGTTTACATGAACTTTTCGTCCTGAAAACTTTCAAATAATCACCTCCCGAAGTTTGTCAACGAACTCAATTAACACCCTGTGTATCAAAAAATTCCAAATTATTAAGTACTTATGCCGCATAAATGAAGTTACGAAAGGTGGATTTCACAATGGACAGCTACAACTGTCACATTTTTTGACGCAATTGTACAAAAATAATTATCATCAAATTTACTACCAAAAATACCACTGATATGTCTGTCTGATTGAACTGTTTGGGCGCCAGAGTGCGCTGAAAACAGTCCCAAATTTCCTACTTCGTATAATACCCAGTTTTCAAGTTAGTTTTTTGGTTCTGAGTCGAGAAAACTATGCTTGTAATCATGTAATCAGAAAAAAGTTTGTATCCTGATAACTAAATTGAATTTCCTACAAATTGCATGCTTCGTCACTATTTTGAGCTATTTCTAAACTAAATCCAGTCGAGGATCATTTCAGGGGCTTTCCACCCCACTTGTTTTCTGCTTCGAAATAACATTTGAATGCGGACTATGGAATTATATGAATCTGCAAGTTCTCTCGACATATCTCCAATGACATGTTAACCATAATTCAGGCAGTTCAAGTGAATGATATTGTGAGAAATTAAAGTTTGTGGCACTCTCAAAGGCTAAAAAAAAATCTCTGGAAATGTGAACTAGTCCACTTGGACTGTATATTTCCTGTTTAATTTTTTTCCAACACTTCTGATCCAATGAGCAGTCATTAAATCACATCTTCTTCGACCAACGGATATCGCGGAAAGTTTATCAGCTTCACATCGATTTTTACAGTTCAGGCACTGATCGCGATTTGAGAGTTCTTATGTGAGATTGGTGTTATGAAAATTGTATTGGTGTTGAGTTATAATTACTTATTTTCCGTACTAAGTACTCTTAAACGAGGAACTGTTTGAAATTAGGTTGCCCTATACCGCTTTCTTCAACTATACATTCATCAGTTGCGGTGAAACTTTTCGATATTTCACAATTTTCTTAAAATACCTAGATAAGGTCCATCAATGTTTTATAGTTTATTATTCTAATTCTGTCAGTAGGTGCTCCTTATGGAAAACGGGTTGACAACATAAAAGAATGCTCATAAAGTAAAATAATTGAAAGTGTTGTGAAGGATATGAATATTTACAGGTTTCAAATACTGTTCCAGTCAATAAATAGTTATTTACGTAATCAGTTATGAAAAGACCGATATTGTTCGATGAGTGTAATATTTGCCAAAACGAGCGAACGGAGTGAGTGAGTTTTGCAAATTACGCGAGTCGAACAAATAAATCTTTTCATAACGTATTTCTTACAAAATTTTATCTAATGATATCATTTCATGAATATAATACAACGGTTTTCTCCTGATATGGGGCAGTGGCATTGGCACTTGTCACAATGAATATTTAATAAGCAATATCGAACTTATGAGCCAAAAATCAGTACTTAGTTGTTCCGACGAAATAGCGTCTGATAGAAGAATTGGCAAATAAAGTATAAAATAAATTATTAATACCACAAAAATCTAAAGTTAGATATGACGCAACAAATCCTGTTTTGAATATTTTCAAAGATAAAATCATTAGTTTCTTATTCTATTTCATTACACAACTAGTTGGTTAATGAATATTACACAACTCATTTTCACTTGTCTCGAGTGAAAGTTTTGAAAAAACTGACGTTTCATAATTCACAAACGTCATGTAAAACCTGACTTTTCGAAACTGAATTAGATAAAAGGATGTTTCATGATTTTTATATATTTTTTTCCATTACCTATCCATATCTGTTAACCATGACTGCTGATTCACAATAAACTTTTCAATTATCACATATTATATCGACTAACTAATACAATTTTGATATCTGCACATATTCCCATCTGTTAATTGAGATATCGATCGTTATTTCATATAATACTATTTTCATTACTGCTTCATGCCGGGTTGGCTCCCATTACGTTTCAATTCAGGTCAGGTCATGAATATTATATTTCCATCAATCACATAGAACTTATCATACCAAGACAATTCAATCAATATCAACAATCACAAGGGGAATAGCTTTCACGATGCAATATTTCTTACTCATAATTTGTTTCAATATTTTGCAATAGAATGTTGTATTTAAACGATTCAATAAAAATACTGCAGTGTAAATTTTTCTTTCCCATTTTTCAAACACTATACTCATTCGTTTGAATTCTCCTTTCTTTTTTTTTTATTATAACTTCAAAATCGCAAAATATGACAACCCAAGTCAAATGTCAATAAATAAATCAAAACAAGTGATAAACAATCACTATATATATATAGAAAAGGGTAGTCTTGTTTGCTGACTAGTTAGGAAATGAGTTTTTAATATTTGGGATATGCAGCAGGCCAATAAGAGTACTCTAATACACAAATTCCAAGCTTTCAACAATTTTTTATTGTCATCTTCAGGGAAGCTACAATATGGAAAGACATTTTTGAGATATTTGTAAAGAAAAACCAAGAATCAACTTACAGTGTTGTGAGGTTATGTGGCGTATATGTTAAAATTATTCATAATATATGGACAGAACTGGGAATAAAACTTCATTGGTAACACATAGGGTTAATTTGGGAGCGAACACATTACTGATGATACATTTTAAAATGGATTTAAAAAAATGTTTTTGTTTGTTAGTACTAAAAGCACATGCTGTACCTTGAGGAGGCAAACAACCGCGCAAGAGAATAATTTCAAATAAACTGACACATATGACATGTGACACATGACATGACCCTTCACGGAATCGTGAATGTGAATGTTGCCACGTGAAGTGGGGGTGAATTGTTTTTACAGGAAGTGACAGATGACTCTATGCCTACTGCTACAGTTTTGTGATGGAGATACATGGAACATTAATCTATGAAAATTGTGAATTATTTGAAAAGATTGCTCTTATTATGAGAAAATATTGTACCTGACAGATGACATGAAACAACAAGGAATCACCTCAAAATGCCAAGTACCAGTCCTAATGTTACAAAAATAATGAATTAGTCTTAAATGGAACAATACATTTATGCAAATTTGTTAATAAGTTTAAACAATTATATTAAGTTGAAGAATTGATTTTAATATTGTTGAAAGGGTTAATCCATGAAGTTAGTATTCATGGAGGTAATCTGCTGATTATCCCTCATGTTAGGTTTGTCTACAAAAATTAAGTAAGAGTAAATCTCACTCAAGTGATTAACATCTGTTCTTTTATTAAGAGTATTATCTGATTGTGCAATGTGAACCATTTCTAAAAAGAGCCTTTTGGCAGTGTTTTTTTCAGTAGATAATAATTTACAAAATTGTAATCCATACAGTGTCCCTTCTTATAGACATGTTCACTCAATGCACATCTCTCCGGGTGAAGCCTACTGTCACTTTTTTGTGAAGTGATACCGTCTTTAAGGGGTCTGGCCGTTTGCCCTATATATTGTTTCTCACAATTTTGACATTACATCCGAACAGTTTATGCATGGAGTCTTGTCTTTCAATTTAGAGAAAATTCTACTGATAGGTAAAACATTTTTATTAGCAATTTTTATATTTTCAGAAAAAGATTTAAAAATTCTGGATAGTCCGGGGGTGATATCTTTGATAAAAGGCAGAGAGGCATAAGTCGAACATGTACTCGTGGTTTCTGCTGCTTGTGAATTGACAGGAGATAATGGAGGTGAAATATTTATATTATTTTGTAAATTTATGTAATCAATGGCTGAAGTATTATATAGAATCTTTTTAAGAAAGGGTGCAGGATATGAATTTTGTAGAAAAAGGTTGTATAATATGTCTAAATTTTTATTGTGAAAGGAATCCGGATATCTGATACCTCCTTCGTCCTTTTTTCGGACGATGTTCTTTTTATCAGGAGCCGAAAACTCTGAAGAAAATAGTCCTACTATGATGAATGAGGAGGACTACATCAGGATAATTTGCTTGTATTTCATTGTATCATTATTATTATAATTATTATCACATTGTATTGTGAAATTCTTGTCTTGTCATCGGTACTGGAAATATGTACCCAATTTTAGATTATTCGGAGGATTGTTAGAGGGTGAAAGTTGAATTTGAAATTATCATTATTATTTTCATTATTTTCATTATCACATCAACATTGTGAAATTCTGATAATGTCGTCTGTCTTTGATATGTGTGTCAAATTTCAGATTATTGGGATGTTTGGAGTGGGTGAAAATAGAATTTGAAAATACACATCATCATTATTATTATTGGTGAAATCGCTTTTTTTTTTCAGTGAAGACGCCTATACCGACGAACTTGAAAAGTAAAACATAATCTGAATACACAATTTTTTCCAAATAATTGAAGCCGTTTTCGAGATCCAAAATTTCACATTATTATGATTATTAATAGTGAAATCGTATTTTTCTCAAGAAGGATGTTTGAATAGATGAACTGAAAACGCAACACTTTATACAAAATTTGATCCAAATCGTTAGAGCCGTTTCCGAGATCCATAAGATCAGATTATCATTATTATTATTATTATAAGTGGAATCGCGATTTTCGGGAAATATCACTACATGGATGGACTTAAGAAGCAAATCCCTATCTGAATTCAAAATTTGACCCAAATCGTTAGAGCCGTTTGCGAGATACATAAATTTACATCATTATTTTTATTATTTTTAGTTAAAAAATTTCGAGTATCTAGCTCATCGGGAAGTTAGTTTGATAGTATCTTACGTAAAAAGTTTTGTAAAAAGAATATTACTCACGAATGGAAAAAATTCATGAATATGTACTTGCTTTACAACACGTATTACGTACTATACTTTACCTACGACCACGTACTGTGTGCCAAAAAAATCTGGAGTTATGACAGTGTAATTTATTATTAGTAAAATCGCGTTTTTTAAGAAACACACCTGTATGGATGAGCTTTAAAAGCAAATCATCTGAATAAAAAATTCAATCCAAATTGTTGAAACCGTATTTGAGATCCAAAAATTCCCAATATTTTTATTAGTGAAATCACGTTTTTTTTTTTATATGATCCTATATAGATGAACTCGAATAGCAAATCTTAATACAAAATTCAATCCAAATCGTTGAAGCCGTTTTCGAAATGCAAAAACTTTATAATTATAATTATTATCAGTAGAATCGGGTTTTCCAAGAAAGACAGGTAAATACATACTGTTGGATATATTGCACCGTTGTCTACCTCATCGCCCTATTCCTGCTGGATCAAGTTTCTGTTTCCATATTGAATTTGTTGTTTTGTTTACAGTTAGTTAAATGAAAATAATTGTCAGAATAAAAACGTTACTTCACGTTGTACAATCTTTTTCCGTTTTTCATCAAATAACCAACAGGTTATGGGCCCAGGCTACTCTAAGTAATATAAAGAGTAACATTTATAATTAGAAATGGCAGCAGCGGTAATGCAAGTAGAAAAATTGGGAAAGGAGAATTACGATACTTGGAAAATCCAGATCGAAGCAATTCTCATCAAGAATGACCACTGGGGATATGTGAACGGAGATTCTCCAAAACCAGCTGATCCAACACAAGCTGCGACTTGGACGAAGAATGATCAGAAGACGAAAGCTGATATAATTTTCTCCATTCAACCCTCAGAGTTATGTATCGTGAAGCATTGCAAAACTTCCAGTGAAGTATGGAAGAAATTGCAGCAAACATATCAATCCGAAGGTCCTGCCAGACAAGCTACCTTGCTGAAACAACTGTTATTTACAAAAACGGTTGATAGTGAATCCATGGCAGACCACCTTAACAAATTCTTCAATACTGTGGACAAACTGAAAGAAATGGGAATCGACGTTGCAGATGATCTCCTCTCCATTCTATTGTTATACAGCATTCCAAGCATTTATGAGAACTTTCGATGTGCCATTGAAGCAAGGGATGATTTACCAAAACCAGAAGCTTTGAAGAAAATAAAACTCTTAGATGGATTCCACGCTAGGAAGTGTTCCGTAAATCAAGAAGATCAGAGTGCCTTTTTCACAAAATCCACGTCAAGTTGGAACGAACCACCTAAAAGGATTAACACGAAGAACAAATGGCAATTCGATCAGAAGAATGATTCAACAAAACGCAAATTTCCCTACAAATGTAATTTCTGCCACATTGTCGGCCATAAGGCATCTGAATGTAGGAAGAAAGAAAGTAGTAAACTTCAGAGAGCATTCACAGCCGAAGAAGAAGCATTTATGATGGAATATATGCCGATTTGTCAAAGTGAACAAACTCATGTCATGTCCACAAGCAAGATGGAACAACTACCTCAAGGTGTATGGTGTCTAGATGGCGGTGCGACTTCACATATGTGTAATAACAAAGAAATATTCTCAAATTTCACCCCTGTAGTTGATAGAACCACTGATATTTTTGGTAAAGGTACAGTGAAACTGAAAGTTGATAATGGTGTATCTGGAATGAAAATCATCAATTTGGAAAACACCCTATTTGTACCTGATCTAACGACAAATTTAATATCCATTTCTAAAGCCGCATGTAACGGTAGACAGACACATTTTTCGAAAGACTCTGCAGAAATAGTAAATCCCAGTGGTGAAATCATTTTGAGAGCTCATCGAAAAGGTGAACTTTATTAAATCCAACCAATATGTGAATCTACAGCTTTGGTGGAGTCAACATCTAAGGAGTTACTGAAATGGCATCAACGCTATGGCCATCTGAATGAAAGAGATCTGAAGATGATGAAGTCTAAGAACCTAGTGGAAGGAATGAAGTTCAGTTCTTCTGAAAGTATAGCATCTTGCGAAATATGCATCAAATCAAACAAACATCTGATAAGTTTCCTCAATCAACGAATTCAAGAGCTGATAATATATTAGACCTTATCCATTCAGACATTTGTGGACCTATGAAAATGAAATCACTCGGATATACACTTTATTTCGCAACTTTCATTGATGACAAATCAAGATGGATCCAAATTTATTTTTTGAAATCGAAAAATGAGGTGAAACAAACATTTTTGACGTTCAAAAGTCAAGTAGAAACTAAAAGTGGAAGAAACATCAAGATACTCAGAACAGATAACGGTTTGGAGTACAGTGGAAAAGATTTCATGGAAATTTTGAAGGAAAGCGGTATAGAAAGTCAATATTCAGCACCTTATACACCCCAACAAAATGGAGTATCCGAACGTGCCAATCGTACTCTCGTTGAAATGGCCAGGTGCATGTTGCAGCAATCAAAACTTCCACATACTTTTTGGGCAGAAACTATATCAACAGCTGTGTATATCAGGAACAGATGCACTTAGGTTAGGTTAGGTTTAAATGTGAGTGAGCCCATACATCAGGCTCTCCACTGCGGCCAATGGCCTATTGTGGCTCACCCTATGGTTATATTTCTCCCAGCATATCCAATCTCTTAACGAAATTGAGTAACATGTTGGGAGAACAGTTTACCAGATCTTCTGGCCTTACTTTTGTATTGCCAAATATTGAAAATCTGGTTCTGGCTGCTGCAGGGCATGTGCACAGGATGTGTTTAGCCGTTTCATCATCCTACATGCATAGACGGCACTCTGCATCCTGTGCAAGTCCGATTTTATGCATGTGGTGTTTGAGTTTGCAGTGGCCAGTGAGCAAACCTACTATAACTCTGAGATGTGCTCTACTGAGTTCTAGAAGTTTGTCAGAGTCCTGTTTTTTCCTTGTATAAGCAATAAATGCTTTGGAATGGGCTAGTCCTGGTAGACTGAGCCAATACTCAAGTCTTTTATTGTCTGCCCAGGCGGTTGTAGCATTCTTGGCAGTGCTATATGCTAAACCGATGACCGGTTCTGGCCCAGTGAACGTTGTTTCGGCCCCCCCTTTTGCTAGGGCGTCCGCTATTTCGTTTCCTTCTAGGCCCGTGTGACCTGGTATCCAAACTAGGGTAACGTTGTTGCCTTGTGCTAGTCGGTTCAAGGTGTCTCTGCAGTTCCATACTGCTCTGGATTTAAAGCAGTTGGATTCAAGCGCTTTCAATGCTGCTTGACTATCTGAAAATATTGTTATTGTTTTTCGTGTGAGGTGTCGGTTTTCCAGCTCCCTTGCACACATTTCAATGGCATATACCTCTGCCTGGAATATCGTAGCTAATTTACCCAAACTGAATGAGCGTTTCACTACTGGGTTCATACCATATATTCCGGCTCCGACACCTTCCAAAGTTTTGGAACCATCGGTGAACCACCTTTCATTTGCCCTACATAGGTCAGTTTCATTCCGAACCCAGTCTTCTCTTTCAGGGAAGACCACGGTGTAGGACATGTTGAGGTTAGTGGTTTTAGGCATGATGTCTGAGGGCATTCCCAGAATGTTGTGAGCTATTATGCCTTCCAGCATGCTGCTGCCTCTCATGACACATGCCTGCGGTAGACTAATGCACTTAACACCTTTCGGAATTTGGAACAACAAAAATCCGATAATATCCCATTTTAGAATTTTTGGTTCCAAAGCATTCGCACTCGATAAAATTTCGAGAACATCAAAATTAGATCCTAAATCGAGAAAATGTATTTTCATGGGCTATTCGACCGAATCAAAAGCATACCGTTTATGGAATTTAAACTCAAGAAAAATTGTGACAAGTCGAGACGTCAAATTCATAGAGACATGTGACATTTATGAAAAAGTGGATAATCAAAACATGCAAAATACCACAGTTTTTTATATGAATGAGCAGTCCAGAAGTCAAGAAAGTGATTTAGAACAAGAGTGTAGATTCGAAGAAGAGAATAGGGAAACAACGCCAGAAAATGAATATCCAGAAAATGAAAATATTCCTTCGGAAAATACATTAAATTTACTCAACGAGGACCTGGAAGGCCAGCTATCATTAAAGATGGTTCGAAGGGGAGACCGAAAAAGAGATACAATATCATAGAAGCGAGTCAAGATCAAGAATAAGAAGCTCAAATGTCAATTGAAGAACCAGATAATCCTAGTATTGATGAAGCTCTGGAAGGAGAAAATGCCTCAGAATGGCAAGAAATGAAAATAAAATCGGGAAAATCCTCCAAAAATAGTGAAAACATGGGATCTATGAATAAGGTAATTAAAATCAATCTCACCCCACTGTCCCCCTCAAATCCAGAAATAGACCGTGTATGAATTAAAAAAAAGAATCTGACCGTTTCGGATATTGAAACTCACAACAGAAAAATGTTGATAGGAGAAGTGCTCGAAAAATCCATAAAAAAATGAAAAACTACTCCCTCATTCTCCAACGAAATTGCTATAACATGCGAAAAGTAAATCGAAATAATCCTTACAAGTGATGAAAAATATCGGACCAACGAAAAATCAAATTTAAAAAATCACACAATGCTACACCACCAAAAATTGCGGAAACTAGCGATAATAAAATCGAAAAATATTCGTTAAGAAGTGACAAAATTGGGACCATTGAATAATTCACTTTAAAATGAATTTACTTCTATACCCCTCCTCGAAACAAATTGCGAAAACTCGCGACAGTAAAATCGAAAGAATCCATAATAAAATAAATGTTAAAAATATTTTCAAAAATAAGCTTTTATATATATACATTGAGGTAAGAAGTAAAGTAAAGAAAAATATTCAGTGTAGAATTTTTTTTTTTTTTATTAAAATATTTTCTTGAAAGCATGGGGCTGTATTTTAAGTGTAATGGCATTTCACGCCTCGAACTCTCAAGAAAATATTAATATTTTCAGAAAATTCCATTGACAATTTTAACAGACGATTGCCTTAGAAAATTGTTAATTTTAGACCATACACTTCAATCTTGACTGCACAATTTTAGTTGTGGGATTAAAATTGATATCTAAGATTGTAAATGTATTGGGTCCCTATTACAATAAATATTCTCAATTACTGTTCAGTTCAATAGTTTTCAAACGAAAGATTATTTTTGAAGAGATTTTTCACGTTCATTTTATTTTTGGGAGAACCTGAACAAGCTCCAGGATACGCTAGTGCAACATGGCACTACTCCAATATCGTCAACAAATTAGTCTTCAATTTTCAGAATTCTTGTTTCGACGTACGTCTCTGCGTTAGGTGGCCCTTTCAGCTGGATTTCCGCCGACACGGCGCCAACTTCCACCTACCAAGACAAGTGACAGTGTAATTATTTGCGGGGTTTCAATTACTCGGTCCGTAATCGGGCGTCAAACTGCGAATGGAATTAAATTATTTGTCCGGTTTCGAACTGCCTCGGATCGTACGTCGGAAATAATATGCGGAAATTGTTATAAATGCTCTGAAGACAGAGACGGGCCAGAGGCGGATCTTCCTCATCAGAGCGTTTTTTAAACAACAAGGATTTACTCGTATAATCTCATTTTATGACGTTGACGAATGATCAAAGTTAGATAAACTTTCCCGTTTATTGCCGCCATCTTGAACTCATAAATGTTCACGAAAAATTCATAATCTCTGACCTCAAAAATCCTCACACACTAATTTTGAATTGAATCATAATGACATCTTGGAGCCACCATCTTTAATTTATGAATTTTGATAGAAAATTCAAAATATACGACCTTAAAAACCTCACATATCAATTTTGAATCGATAATCACAAATTTCGTCCGCCATCTTGGAGCCGCCATTTTGAATTCATGAATTTTGATTGAAAAATCATAATCTCTGACTCCAAAACCCTCATATATAAATTTTGAATTGAATCGGACCATTATCACAAATCTCGTCCGCCATCTTGGAACCGTCATTTTGTTTTCTTATAACAAAAAAATGTCATATTGCATTGTCATCGAAACTATGAACACCTGCCAAATTTCAAATCATTCGGACGTCTGGAAATGGGTGAAAATCACGCCCTAAGGAGTCAGTTACAAACATACAAACAAAAAACAACAAGTGAAGCTAATATATAAAGCGTGTAATAAAGTCTACTTCTTCAGTAAAAAGTTCTGTTTTTAAATAAAAAAAAAAAAAAGTGTAAAACAAGTGAATTCCACTTTATGTATTGTGCTGGTGAAAAAAGGCATGCATTTTGAGTGATTTTTTGCGGTAGGAACGTATACTCGGAATGCCAGTGATCATTCAAAATAGGCCTATATCTCCGAAATAACTTGAGACCGCCAAAAATATCAATGATATTTTTTGTTCAGGACACCAAAACACAATTTTTGTACTGGACTGGGAAGAAATGATCTGACGTAAACCAGAAAATATCGTTAGAAGTTCGAATCCACACTTGAAAACCCTCAAAATGTCAGTGCCGACCCTCACGAACGACAATGAATTGTCCAAACATTTGATGACAAGTGAGATTTATTCTCGTTATTAGATCGTCAAAAAATTATTTTATTTCGATGTAAAGATAAAATAAGTGAAAGTTGTTTACGAATTGCGATAGGTATTATGGAAGCGTAGAAGGGCCGACTGTTTCGCAATTTGATTTTTTTTATAATTCCGACTTTTATCTCGGAATTCAGACTTTTATCTCCTAATTCCGACTTTTATTTCGCAATTCCAACTTGTATCTCGCAAGTTCGACTTTTATCTCGGAATTCCGGCTTGTATCTCGGAATTCCAACTTTTATCTCGGAATTCCGACTTTTATCTCGGAATTCTGACTTTTATTTCGGAGTTTCGACTTCAGAGTCGGAATTTCAACTTTTCTATTGGAACTGTCTGCAATGGCAGTAGTGCAGCATTACGGAAGCGTACTACGTTTACGCACTTGTGCGCAGAAGTGTTACTTTACGCACTTTCAACAGTGCGTAATCACTTTGTTCACACACTATCGTAAAAAAATTATATTGGGAGATATTCAAAAATTGTTGGTCATCACTGATCAGAGGTCTACAGCCTACGCAAACCGCGCTGTAACACTACCAGCCGGCAGACACGCCAAACCAGTGCCCCCCAAACAAAGGTAACTGAAAGCGATTTCATAAAATTTCATAAAAATTTCGAAAATTTTTGATTGCTTCAAAAACGAAAATTCTTGCCATTCATTGTTACATTATGTTCCATATAACAACCAATTTTCTCAATCGCTCCAATTTAGGAAACACCCTCTATAAATAAACTAGAGATTCATTGGTCAGAAAGAAAATAGTAGCACAAGAGAAGATATGATGGTCATATCTCTCGAAGTTCGAGTATCTACATTTGATGTGATTTTGAGATGTTCATTTGCTGTCTTTTTTTATTTATATTATTATTATTGCTAAGGACAAAGTTAACGGCACTACCTAAATTCATTATATTGCGAGAAATTCCGAGAAACAATTCGCTATCCTGACATTCATCTCGGAATTCTAACTTTAAAGTCAGAATTCCGAGATAAAAGTCGGAATTCCGAGATAAAAGTCGGAATTTCGAGATAAAAGTCGGAATTCCAAAATAAAAGTCGGAATTAAAAAAAAATTAAATTGCGAAACAATTGGCCCTTTTACGCTTCCGTACGATATAGCCAAAATACTCAAATGAAAAGGTCTATTCACGACCATTAACTCTCATTACCGAAGGCAGTTCCGATCTCGCAGTTTTGAGTCCTGTTATGTTTTTGACCGATATCAAAGGAGTTGGTGTACTGAATCCTAATGAGGTGGAGGAGAGTGATCCCAAGAGAAGGTACAAATATAAAGCAAAAGTCAGAGGGCATTTGCAACATGGATTCAGGAATTAGTGATTGAGTCAGTTATTCCTGGAAAAGGAGAGATGCAACAAAAACATCAAAAATGGAGATATTGAACTCGTTGGAATTGATCATGATAAAATGATAGAATGGCCTTTAGCTCGAGTTTCAGAACTTTTTCCTGGTAAAAACGGAAACATCAGATTAGTGAAACTGAAAACTTCTACAGGAACTATCCTAGGTCAAAGATTATTTCCATTAGAAGTTGACAGTCAGGCATACCATGTCATTCTGAGAAAGAAGAAAATACAGGACAATCCAACGAATGTCAATATGAAGGGAAGTAATGTGGTTGGAACAGATAAGTGAAAATATACCAGGTGTTGGTAGAAAAATAATTCCTCCTGATAGATATTCATCGTGATATTGAGTTATGGGTTTGACTCAAGGTGGGAGAATGTGGAATCATTTATCATCGTAACACCTTGTATCCTAGTCTTGTTCTTATATTTTCGATATTTTTGATATTGTCACTGTATTTTGAGGTGAAATAACATAATTTTCTTCTATTGTATTTATTTGACGTAGTCATTCACTTGTTAACTATTGATACGCGACAGCTACGCTACCACGTTTCTTGTCGAATGAATCTGATTAGGTATTGAAGAAGAAAAGCATATACAATAATTTCCTCCTGAAGACTCATTGTGAATATGTCAATCATTACCTAATACCTAAGACCACTCGAGGTAATACAGAAATGATTTCTAAAATTGATGATGCTTAAGGAGCCAACGTTTAACAGTGACCAATTGTATCTCGAGTCGCAAATATTAGATATCCGACAAATATTTTATTCAAATACAAACATCAGACAGCACTCGCAGAAAAACAAACTCACCACATTTGCGCATACCTATAGTACCAGGCAACTTAAAAAATACTTATAAATCGATAGGGCAGATGTGTATAATTATGTATTTTTAAACTTAAATTTATATTTATATTTATGTATGTTTTTTGTTATTTAACAATGATTATTTTACACTACAGTCCCTTTGAATTTCCCGTACAAGACTCTTTCTGAATCTTCTAGGAATCCGTTCGTTTATTATCAATATTTATCTTATTGTTTTTGTCTTGAATTTAAGAACAATAAACGTTATTATTATTAGCTGTTCTGGTATAGTTGCCAAGGATGTACTTGACTCGGGTCAGATATTATGACTTCTGGGATTTCTGAAGAGGAGAGTTGTTTCGGACAATTTCAACTCCTTTCAATACTATATTTACACTATTATACCAGAATTCTACAAGAATTTCCGCGATAGTAAATATCTACGTTTTGTGGACATTTATTCAATGAAATATAACTTAATGTAAATAAAACACTTTTGAAGACAAGCTTTCATTCAACATGTATAGAAGGTATTGCAATTTTGAAATAAGTACCGCACTAATAATCTAGTCCAAATATTTTCAAACCAGAATTGCTCAATAATAGCTCATTTTGGTATATATGAGGCATAAATAAAATCTGTACACTCAAAAGTATGTTGCCGACAAATGAATCCGGAGACCTATGCTGAAATTGGTCACAATATGTTGGATTCCTCAAACCGTACATTATGTAACCGATTATTTTCCGAAATACAGGGTATTTATTGGAACAAAAAACAGCATTTTTCTAAGAAAATTGGACTGAACATTTTTACTCACCCTGTACCCTGTATAAAAAAATAATATAATTTAGCATTGGTTGAGATTGAGGGAGTTCATCATGCCTATATTGAATATTAATTTCACATTAGAAAACTCTCACTGGTTGGAATTAAATTAATCGAATGAATGTACAAACGCACAAAAAGGAAAAGTATAATAGATACGAGATCAAGGTGACATTGTACCATCATTGAGGCATGGTACTAGCAGAATCAATAGGCGTTTTGGTAATTCTTAGAAATGTTAAAAATTCTCAGCAAAAAGCTTTACTTTTCATCTTTGACCTGTATCTCGAAAACTAGTCGGCCAATTTTGTTGTGCCCATTAACACTTTTGAGGAAGTCAAAATCAACAGCATAGCGAAAATTCACGGAATTTAGCCGAGAGCCATTTTCCATAAGGATTTTGCGAGGTTCTTTCATACTTTTTTCGATATCCAATATTTTGATTGTCAAAATAGTCAAAATGCGAAAGTGTGAAAAGTCGACGAAAAATAAATCAGATGATATACCACGTCTCCTTCCACTACAGAACACTCATCCTTATCACCCTCTGCTAGCCCGAATATATTTATACTTACTTCCAGATATTTTTCAATTTTGGGGTATGAACGTTGTCAAGTTGTTTATTATGGTCGTCTGTATCCTTTATTGCTGCACGCCTCACTCAACATTTCTCTTCATTTAGGAACGTTTTACCTGATGCACCCCCACTGTCTTATTCCAAACGTTGCAGGAATGCTAATGATCTAATAAAAGCAGGGATTCCGTTACTTGTATAGCACTGAATTTACGATGCACAGATTCGGCAAAAAAAAGATCTAAATTTAATATGATACATTTCAACATGACACTACAATATTGCCGATATGTCATCTTTCTATTATCTCTAAACCTATGAATGAAAGAGTATTCAGCGAGTTTTGATAACGGAAGCAGGTAACATATACGGAACGTTTTTTTTTTTTTTGAAAATATGTTTCAGTGTATTTGAACTTCTATTTTTCAGATAAACAAATGAAGAATACGATATGGTACTAACAAAATTCAATGATTTTTTACTAATCACATATCCAGTACGATTGGGTTTTGAGACAAGAATTGATGTAGCACCACCAAACTTGGTATGCTAGTAGTTGGAACCATGATAAACACGAAAAAAAATCCATATTTTTTTTTTTTTTTTTCGTTTAAAGATAAATAAATAGATTTTTGCTGTAATCTTAGAAAGTATATAATTTATCGAAAAAACAACTCAACAGGGTGAAAGAGAACTCAATTCTCCACAAAAATGATCCCTAGTAATTTTTTAGGAAATGCGCTCGTTGTCTCAGAAAAAGTGATTGAACGCCGACATCAAATTTCAGGTTCACCCTTACCCACCGCTGAAATATTCTGGCGGAGCCGAATATTTGATTGGTCATAACTCTGCTAAAAATGATCGGAGAAGAAAAAGAAAAAGTTCATATCATTTCTGAAGACTCCTATCTTGATTAAAAGTTTGATTTTGTGGAGGAAATCCAGTTCTTGACATAATATTTTAGGTTTATCACCTTCCACAATCTGAAAATGAAAAAAATTTTTTAATCCAAAGAAATCTGTACAAGTGTAGAAGGGCAAATTAATTAATTTGCCCGATAAGTTACTGCGTTCACAAGACTGCTGTCTTGAAAGAAATTAATTTTTGTCAGTAACGTACCCTACACTGAATTTGCCTATCTGAAAAAATGAGATCGAATTAACAAAGAATACTTCTCTTTTTTTGAAAACTGTTGACGTTTCGGAGGCTGTATCTGACTCTGTCAAAGAAAGGTCTTATTACCAAAATCGCAATTCAAATTCAGTTTTCTCAGCGTCTTTCTAAGAAGTTTTGATAACGGAGGCAGATACAGCCTCCGAAACGTCAACAGTTTTCAAAAAAAGAAGTATTCTTTGTTAATTCGATCTCATTTTTTCAGATAGGCAAATTCAGTGTAGGGTACGTTACTGACAAAAATTAATTTCTTTCAAGACAACAGTCTTGTGAACGTAGTAACTTATCGGGCAAATTAATTAATTTGCCCTTCTACACTTGTACAGATTTCTTTGTATTAAAAAAATTTTTTCATTTTCAGATTGTGGAAGGTGATAAACCCAAAAAATTATGTCAAGAACTCCTATCTTCTTATGCAAATATAATATGCGAGTATTTGAGTACCTAAAATGTGTTTTGTCGAACTTCACGGACATGTTTTCGGATGATCCAAAAATCATGAATAATTTAGTAAATATGGAATTATTATACTGAAGCAACAACCCATACCCTCTTTGGACTATATGCAACAATTTTACAGTAGTGTGACAGGTCACAATTATACATGCAAAAAAAAAACTTTGGTTTACTCCTGCCTCATTTTCAACTTACCCATAAAATCGGCATTCTCTTCACTAAATGTTGAAAATAATTACTTATTGATATCCTGCATATGTGGTTAATAACACTGTTGTGAAGTGCAAACCTCAAGCTTCAAATCATATACTTCATTTTTTATGTAGGAGTGATTATTTTCAACATTTACTGAAGAAATTGCCAGGATTGTGGGAGAGATGAAAACTGAGGCATATCAACTAAAATATCCATGACTTTCGGATCCTCCGTAAATATCGTAGAAGGGTTATGTGAAGTGGGACAAAACATATTTTAGGTACTCGGATACTAACATGTTATATTTGCATGAGGAAGTCTTCAGGAACGATATGCACTTTATCTTTTTCTTCTACTATAATTTTTAGCAAAGTTATGAAAAATCTAATTTTCGGCCCTACCTGAACTTGCAGTGGCGCGTTAGCGCAAGCTTGAAATTTGACGTCGGCGTTAAACCACGTTTTCTGAGAAAACGAGCGTATTTCATAAGCTTTTACTAAAAGTCATTCTTGTGGAGAATTGAATTACCTCTCAACCTATCGAATTCGTTTTTTGATAAATCTTATATTTTCTGAAATAACAACAAAAAAAATTATATTTTTTTAAATGAAATTTTTTTTAGGTTCCACCTCTGATTTTTTGGTAAACAATTTTTTTTCTAATAATACATGATGTCGAAAGGTCATGGGCCGAGTTTCAGAGTGCTACAATTCATTCTTCACTTTTGGCTCGAGTTTGTCTGTCGTTACTGGATTAAGTGAGAACAAAAAGTATTTTACCCCTTCACCACACAAGTAATTTAATTCCTAGATGCGCATTTCGATAACAAAGTTACCTTCATCAGTAGGATTACTAAACTAACAGTTAGTTTAGTAACTAAGACTAAGACTAACTAACAGTTAGTTTAGTAATCCTACTGATGAAGGTAACTTTGTTTTTTGTTGAAATGCGCATCTAGGAATTAAATTACTTGTGTGGTGAAGGGGTAAAATACTTTTTGTTCTCATTGAGTGACACCACAAGCGTCCAATATCCCATTTTCGACTGGATTAAGTGCAGAAAAATATTAATGTACAAAATATTTTTTCTACGACATTTGACAGTTGACAGTGCGTAAAGTGACACTTTTGCGCACACGTGCGTAAAAAAATTGCCTGTGCGTGAAATCATCAACAGTGTGTAAAGTAAATTTTTATACTCATCGTTCATACTTTTATGCATTTTTGAAAAATACAGTATTTTACGTCATATATAACAATGAAGTCATCATTGGGTAATACGACGTCAATTCATAATATAAAATATTTAAATCAATGATACTATTGCTACAATTTGGCAACATAATAACTGTCGAAGAAAAAACTTTGTATGATACATTTTCGTAAAGTCGTCCTACTTTACGAGCTTGTATCATAAATAGCAATTCAATTATTATAATAAACTATGGGATTGAAATATTTGTTAAAAATATTTTTGGAAAAGTGAACAATATGAAACATGGGGCCCCTCCGCCATTCTACTTGAATATCATTTATTGGATTCAGGAGGATAGGTCGAGGTAAACATTCGCCTCAGTTCTTACCTCCGCCAAGCCCATATTGAACACTTTGGTTTTTATGCTTGGAAGATACCAAACGACAGCTATTGGCGTTGATGATCTTTTCTGGAAGAATGATATAGAATCTCTCTTGACATAGTTATTTGGCTGCTTCAAATATCCACAAAGAAAAACTTTTGGTACGTCATACTCTCATCATTCAAATAATTTTCGGTGAGATTTCCCCTATAAATTGAAATATTGTCATCATATGAATTCAATAATATCTAAGAGTTGCATCGCTTTCAATTTGTTCATACAGTGTGACCCATTTAAAATGGAACCACCCCTGTAGAATGTGCATTTTTCAATCAATCTAATTTTTTTTTTTTTTGAAATATTAAGCATGAAAAACTGTATCTTGACACTAACTTTCACAATTTTAGTTTCATTTCCAAGGCACTCTATGGTTTTTTTTGTTTGTCAAAAACGGCAAAAGTTTATTAGGCAATTTTTGTTTTCAAATTTGACTGCACCACTGGATTCGTAGTCGTTATAAATGAAAACTGTCAAATTTTCATTAAAAAATATTTGTTAACAACGAAGTTACAACAATTTCAATTTTGGAAACAAAGTATTTGTTTGTAATTTTTATTCAGATTATAGACATATTTGAAATCTGAAAACACTGTCATCACCAAGTAGAACACCAATGAATTTATACAGTGAAAATCCGAAGTCAATAGCTCAATCCGTTCTACAGTTATAACTCCTGAAAATATGGTACTTAATGTGCGGAAGAATGTACTAAGTACTGCATAACTTGAAAATGAATTTTTAATTTTCTGTTATTCTAGAATACACTTCTCGTAACCTACACTCAAATGAATGATTTTGAAGGAATATTATTCACAAATCCATTGGCGTAGTCAGATTTTTATTACAAAACGCTTGCACCACAAATCTCTCACATTACCATATTTTCAGGAGTTATAACTGTAGAACGGATTGAGCTATTGACTTCGGATTTTCACTGTACAAATTCACTGGTGTTCTACTTGGTGATGACAGTGTTGTCAGATCTCAAATATGTCTATAATCTGAATAAAAATTACAAACAAATACTTTGTTTCCAAAATTGAAGTTGTTGTAACTTCGTTGTTAACAAAATATTTTTTAATGAAAATTTGACAGTTTTCATTTATAATGACTACGAATCCAGTGGTGTAGTCAAATTTGAAAACAAAAATTGCCTAATAAACTTTTGCCGTTTTTGACAAACAAAAAAAACCATAGAGTGCCTTGGAAATGAAACTAAAATTGTGAAAGTTAGTGTCAAGATACAGTTTTTCATGCTTAATATTTCAATAAAAAAAAAATTTAGATTGATTGAAAAATGCACATTCTACAGGGGTTGTTCCATTTTAAATGGGTCACACTGTATATATGTGAATGTTTTTCATCAACGTTATTGCAATGCAGCATATTGATGAAAATCTGAATCTGAATGGTTCATTAGATAGCAATGATATATTCCTCATGAATTTTTTTCATTGTTTGAAAAATAGAAGTACTTTAATCTTGATAACTTTTCGAAAAAAAATATTTTGTCAGAAACCAATAATCATCATTATACTTTTCACCAACTTCTATCATGAATTTACCCGATATCAATACAAACATCGAGTGAAAATCGGCAGAATAATTTAATGCATAAGAAATTCAGAAACATATCAATGTCGAACTATTTATTTTGGCAACTAACACCGCGATAATTTGTAAACAAATGAATAAGTGAAAAAAACGCTAGTGCATGGTCGCTATAAAAGTTGCAGCTAACTTTTGCCGCTTTCAAAGTGATAATAATTGTATACTGGCATATTGTATTTTTTATACTTACATGAGTTACATTTTCATTTATGATTGCACGAGAGGTTTGAAATTTATCGGGTAAATTTAATAAGAAACTCTTTCCTAGTAATTAGACGAGATAAATGTCAACTGTTGAAAACCACTGGTTTATAGTTTTTTGGGCCAAATTGCTAAAAGAAACAGTTCATAATGATTTAAACAACACCAATTTACCTTATATAAATACGAACATCGACTTAAATTCGGCAGAACAATTTAATGAATTAGAAATTTAGAAACATATCAATGTCAAACTCAACTGGTCAGAATGCGTAAACACCATTTGCTCAAAGTTGAATAAACAGTACTTTGCACTGAAAAATTTGAAGAGCTATCTGAATATTCAAGGGATGTTGACCACTTATTATGCTCTAGAATATTCCACATTAAGTTATAATATCATAGTTTACGGTCTTGCGAATGAGAATAATAGAGTTTTCCTAGCACAGAAAAGAATCATACGTCTGATGTTTTCTCTTGACTATCGTGAATCTTGCAAAGATACTTTTAAGCAAAATAAACTCCTAACATTCATAGGCATATACTTATATGAAATTCTCTGTCATACCTATACACATAAAAATAGTTTTACACTAAATGCAGACATTCACAAATACCCAACAAGATATGCTGGGCCCTATCTGTTCAACATGTTACCTGATGAATTGAAAAAACAGCCTAATCTCTTCAGGTTCAAATCCCAACTGAAAACTTTCCTTACCTCGAATGCATTCTACAATATGAATGAATTTACTGCTCCGTGTCAACATTCGTAGATGAACTCTCACAAATACTATGAATTGTAATTATTGTACTTATACTCATTTGTCTATAAATTTGTACATTGTCCGACCAATGCTTTTGATATCTGTTCTGGTCTATTCAATTTTAATTTGACATTACTTATACCTAATTTTGATTTTAATATGTCTACGAACTGTATTTTATACTTTTATCTCTTTAGATTTTTTTGGATCTTTTATTTATATAGTTTTTGCCCACCAATTGGGCCATTTTGACTTATCAATCCGATGTACATGTTGGAAATGATCAATAAATGTCTATCTATCTATCTATCTATCTATTTTGACAACCTACACCGCTATAAATGATTAAGTAAAAAACCATTAGTGCATTTTGTCGAGGGTAATACCACAAGAGGTTTTTATTTTATCGGATAAACTTTCATTTTGCACGATAACTTGGTTGCTTTGGTAATTGACGAGAGCAAATAACATGATGAAATCAAGACAACGAAGGTATCTGGCTGTGTTGATAGCAACGCGTCCTAGGGTACAGTGTGCGGCTCCAACAAAGTCATACAATAATTAAGAATTGTGCCTGTGGTGAAGGTGTACTTCGACATTTTCCTTTTTACTATTTCACTAAACTGGAACATCAAGCATTGGTAGCTGATAGCGAGGACGACGCAACCATCGGAAAGGTCATTATAAATTCAAAAGAGTTCCTGCGTGTGAACGGAGAAGAGCTGGTACTTCATTGAAAAAGCGAAGAAATGATTCGTGTCCTGTTAGCTGAAGATACAAGTGTACCTGAGAGGGCAAACCATTCTGGTGGCTCACATGGATGACGGAGTGAGCCGTGGGGCGGGGCGATATTCGAGCCCAAGCTTCATGATGAGAAAATTAGAAAATAGAAAAGACCTTGAAAGACCAAATTGAAAATGACAAAACTGCAGCGTGGCATCGAACGTACAGGTACAACTTAACGAGAGCATTCAATTCTTATCTCTATTAGACTTGGGACTTGGGTAACTGATTGATTTGTGTTATTTGATTTAAACCTGATTTTTCTTTGCTTCAAATTACCTATGTAAATGTAATTAGTTTCAAATACTGTTACATCTGAGTACCTGCTTGATTTGATTTATATACCTACCTGATTTGCCTCAGCTTCAAGTTACCTATATATGTAAATGTTAAATGTATTTAGTATCAGAACACATCTGTTTTTTCGTTAAATTAGTTTTTCTTTCATTCCTCCCATAATACTCGACCTCATTCTCTGTTTTATTCAGAAGATGTTATTGTTTGTTTGGTCGACTATGCTTCAAATAAAACAAATTGAATTTGATATCCTGTTTTTCAACCTTCATGATATCCCACTGACAAATCTAGCTATTAATTGGAAGACAATTTGACCTTGAACAAGAAAAATTTCACATACTGCGCTTTTCCATTTTCTATTACCCTCGCGCCACGAATTACCTTTTTTTTCACTTTTATGATACCCCACTGACAAACCTAACTATCAATTTGAAGGCATTTGATCTTGAACAAAACCAATTTCGCCTACGACGCTTTTTTATTTTCTGTTACCCTCGCGCCAAGAATCACTTTTTTCCCACCTTTATTATACCCCACTGTCAAACTCAACTATCAATTCAAAGGCGTTTGACATAGAACAAACAAAAATCGCCTACGGCGCTTTTCTATTTTCTGTCACATCCGCGCAACTAACTACTTTTTCCCACCAAGATACCCCACTGACAAACCGTACTATCAATTCAAAGGCATTTGACCTTGAACTAAATCGAAATAGCCTGCGGCGATTTTCTATTTTCTGTCCCCCCCCCCATTGAACAAAGCTGTTTACGCCCCTGCTGTGTGGCACAAGACCTCTGAATGTCCAGGGGCATAGCTGTGTTGTTCTCAAAGAAGTTTGGTCATTTCCAGGAACTGCGGAAACAGAACGTAGAAGATGGAGGGGTGGTACAGTTGACGAAGGGGGAGAGAAACATATTTTACCTGGTAACCACGAAGCAATCTCGAGATAAACCCTCCTATGAAGACATCTGGGAGAGCCTCACCAGATACTATGCTGGACCAAAATCTCATAGACCTGCCACTCCCAAAATTGTCTTGTATGCTTGATGGGCTGGATTGAAGAGTCATTAGAAGCATGTTGGAGACGATGATATTCAGATCCAGCAGCATCAAGACTTTAGTGTACTGTAACCATCTTCAACGACCGAACAGGAAGACTGTGGAATCTTACTTCCATAGTACGTCACGGTGCAGTTATGGGAAGTCATGCAGGTACCGACACACTTCCAGTACGCTATTTCCTCTATATCTCTAAGAAGGGCGCAATGTCATGAATATTCAGACTCCAAAACGGCTGGCGCCACCTAGGAGAGAATAGCCGAAAAAGCGGTGACATTAAGACCTCTAGACTGAGAGCGAATAGAAAATTGTAGAAATCTTTGGATACGACGAGAAGAAATGTTTTAATCGAATAGAAGCCGTGAGTGTCGCTGATGGAACAGTACTGAAGTGCTTAAAGTTTGAATATTAGCATAAATAACCCAGTCATCGTGTTACAAAGTCTAGTGATGGAAATAAATATTTTTACAGTGAATTTTGTGAAAGTTCTTTACATTATAATAATTTACGCCTTGTGACTGTTGTAAGCAATTTGTTTGAGAATGCTCTTTATTGTAGTCTGTAGATGTAAGATTGTAAATGAAGGCTGCTAGTGTTAAAACTGATGTTCATGAAACATACGACAGATCTATGTACTTTTGAAACACTCGTACCATTACTAGAAATTACGTTACTATGGTATTTCTTAACAAAGTTACTGCTCACATTGATGTATGTAGACCTGAAGTGTTACACATCCAGTATTTCTGCTTGAAATCAGATAACTCTTTCATAAGATTGTTAATGAAAGCTGCCATTGTTGAAACTGGTGTGCTTGTGAAACTTACCACAGGCCCATGTACTTTTGCAAGTCCGTATAAACGGGCCATTACTAGAAAATAAGTTTTTTTGTACAACTGACATTAAAAATGACGTTTTTAATTCATTGACACATGAACTAAAAACTGACGTTTTCACAAAATCACTTTTAACACTAGTGTTAAAAGTACTTTTAACACTAGTGTTAAAAGTAAAATGACAGATGAGATGATGGATACTCAGTAATATAGATCTCTCTAATAGAAACACTTCAATCAGATATTATAATCAGAACACCTACTCAAGAGGAATCGTTTATAAAAGTTCACACATGTATTTGGTCGTTTGCGCAATTGATAATACTAATTCCTTTTGAAGTTACAAACGAAGTAGTATTTAGTCCAACTGTACAATGTCCTTCATCACTGACAAATAATGACATTCATAAATAAAGTGCGTTGGGGTTTATTATATTTGAAGTATCTGTCAGTCAGCCTTGTAATCCAAAGATCGTGTGTTCGAATCCTTATGGATCTTATTTTTTTTTGTTTTTTTCTTACTAGCAGTAACTGTTGAACAAAAAATTTTGTATGATACATTTGTTAAAAGTGATTTTATTTTGCTCGTGGGGTTGCTCCACTCGCTAACGCTCGTTTCGCAATATTCCCCACTCACAAAATAAAATGCCACTTTTAACACTTGTATCATAAATAACTATTATGGTATTTCTTAACAAAGTTGATAATTGATGAGACTTCAATAATATAATTATGTTTATTAAGAATAACCAAACAATTGCCTTTGTCAAGTTTTTCTGATTCATTCAACTTTTTGTATTTGTGTTTTTTGAACGTAGTTACGGATCATTCATTGAATGATGTCTTTCGAAAGAATTTCGAAAGCATTTTCCATTTCAATCAAATTCTAGTGACTTTGTATCAGAAATGGTATTCCCCAACGTGTGCTTCGAGTGAATTTTCAATAGTTCCATTCCTTCTTCGTTAAACTCAACCTGGGAAAGGTTCATTTATGAAAATTTAAATCTATACACCTGTACATAATCCAATTCTATTGAGATTTTTCATTGAACAATTGATATTGTTGAGTTTTGCATAATCTGTATTGTATTTATTTTTGCAGGATTGGGTGTGACTTGTTCGTTATTGCATCTATTCAAAAACACACTCAAGAGTTTCTAGGATTCACTTCATCATTACATTTTTTTTGTACAATAACAACTATTCACCTTCTTTTCGGAGATATTCATATAGGTGAGAGTTATTTTCATATAATTCTATACCTTCCACTTAAATTATCAGTTGACAATTCTCAAGAGATGTTATCAGAATAACGCGCATAATAATAAGTTATACCATCAAATTTTGATTTTGCATAATATTTTAGTATGGTAATGAACAAGCTATGTCTATAAAAAAAAACACTAACCAACTAACGCATCAATTAAAATTTCCATAATTAAAATTTCGTTTGTAATCACGGAGCAAATTGAGCTTAAACTATGACGTGCTTCTCCTCTAGAGTCACAACAATATCTTTCGCTACATCGCACTTGATTGTGTTGCCTACACTGCCATTACGATTCAACTATTAATTTGCAAATTTCTATGTGAATTGATACTGACTGGGGTCGACTGTACCAAGTTTAACACTTTAGTAGTGAACTGGAAATATCGCAATAATGAAGTCAATGGTGTGTTTATGTGAACTGGCTGCTGGGGTTTGAAACTTCGGAGGATTTCGAATGATTCCAGGTCTTTGATAATGAAACATTCACGAGTAATGAAGTTGAATGATGGTATGAATTTTAACTTCAACGTTTTCACCCTTTGTTGAATATTTGAAATAATCATATTTAACCTTTAAACATTTTTTTCTACAACCCCTCACGAAAAGACACCTTTTTCTAATAGGATACCTTCAGAGAAAACGTGATTTTCGCCATAAGTCTAATTACGAAAGAAATTTATATTCTCAATCATTTTTCGCCCTCATATATAATGATTTGACGACTTTATAGTAGTTTACCTAACAAGTACGCAAAGTGATACTTTTCCGCGTGCGATTGCAGATGACCGAACGACGCGTTAGCGAATGAAAACTAGAGAAAATTAAAAAATTAACTATCTGAATGAAATTTTTCACTTTTAGATTTTTTTTCTTTTCAGTCGTTTCACAATATCTATCAGATGTAGTTCAATGTCCAGCGTGGCTTGTGCCGGGAAAGTTTGTTTTCTGTTAAATATTACAAATAAATCACATTTTTTATTTTTCAATTTTCATGGAGAATGTCCCCCTTTTTTAAATCATTAATTATTATTATTGTTTTGCATTGAAACAGATCACTATCATTTATTTTTCCATTAATAATACTCATTCTAAAACTTTCAATTCTGTAATTGTCAGAATTAATTTTTGACTGACGTTTTTATAATCACAGTTCCATTATAAAAATCAAAATCATAGTAGCCGTGAGCGCGTATGTTATCACTAGGTGTGGTCATAGTATAGACAGTTTGCTCTTTGCAGGTAGACGGTTAAGCTATTCTCGGGAAGGCATTGTTTGTTTAACTCTGGCTGCTAAAATAATATAAAATATGTAATTGTTTAAAACGTATTGCCAATCTCAGATAATATCTGCTAAATATGTAGTAAGTTTAAACGTTTATATTTGTCTTGACAGCTCGTTGAAGTAGAATGATAGATGAGTGCAATAAAAACTTTATTGCACTAGTGCAATAAAGAACTTCTTTTTCCACTGAATAAAGGTCAATAAAGTTTTGCTTTTTGCATGAATGTAGAAAAAATTATTTGTCAGACGATTCACAAAATGTTTAACGAAGATCATCCGAATAACAAAGTGTCATACGAAACATATCGTGATTCTTTCAATGAAAATTTCAACATATAATTCGGTTACGCAAGGATGGACTAATGATGTTCGACTTGCTACCAATTTCAGGCAGAGAAAAAACATCTTGAAATTAAAATTGCTTCTCTTCCTGATGGTAATGAAAAATCTCAGATTCTGTCTCACTTTCAAAAACTAGAAATTGAGAAACTAGTTCACAAAAAGAAAGCTGAAGTCTTTTATGATAAAAAGCCCGTTTGGAAGCTGGACAGGATGGTACAACAATTGCGATAACAATGGATTTTTCAAAAAATCTTCCCCTACCGAACATAACGACAAAAGACGTTTATTATAAAAGGCATCGGCTTAGTTATTTTATGTTTAATGTTCATGTTCTTGCTGATTCCTTGTATTATTTCTTCGCATACGATGAGAGTATTGGAAAAAAAGGATCGGATGTACAGGGCAAGACTCTTACAATTTTCTGTGACTCATGTGGCGGTCAAAATAAAATTCACATACCATTTTTAGAATGTTAAACTACATGGTTCACTCGTGCAATCGCTTGGAATCTGCCACAGTTATATTCCCGATAAGAGGTCACTCCTATATGGAATGTGACCGAAACATGGCCTTCATAAATGAAAAGGCTAGGATTGAACTCCCTGAAGAATGGGCTGAATTCCTACGAGGAGCTCGACAAAGACCGAAACCTTTTGATGTCATCGAATGTTCACAAGATTCATTCAAGGGCTGGACTGTATTTCTGACACCGTTTTACAAAAAACTCGTCCCTCTCCCATCCTGTACGTGGATTTGAAGGCCAGAAAGAACATCCACAGCTCATGTTCAAGTGTGGTCGAGCTATCAGGCAGGTATCAATGTGGGAGAATTCGAATTACCTAGTTTAGCTTGCAAAGACAAGCTGCCTATAACAACAGTGAAATATAACGACTTGCAGTTTCTGAAAAAGTTCTGTAGGCCAGAAACGAGACGTTATTACGATGAACTTTCCCATGCTGCGAAAATAAAAGAATGAAGAATCAAAGTTGATTCATTAAACCAGTCATTTGGACCACTATCATTATTGACTATGAACGTGGTGTGGACAGTGATCATTATGGTCCTGATTTTTGAAGACTTATTTAACATTATCTACATTTCAATTAGTTTTTAATACACAAATAATGATTATTTTCCAGAGAAATAATGTTATGAAACATTTTCTTCAATTACAATAAAAAATATTTTCTTATCTTCAAATCGTAGTTCTTTTACATCATATACAGGGTGTCCCTGGAATTCCTCTTTTCCTCTCGGGAATGTATAGATGGGGTCAAAATATCACCAGTACTTCATATAACTTTTTTTCCTAAAAGTCTTCGTAACCAAGTTACGGGCCCTCGAAGTTACAAAATGAAAAATGTTTTTCTTTGATAACTTTTCAAGTGAATATTCAAAATCATCCAAATTTTGGTAATTGACTAAACAAATGAATTCCTTCGATGAGCTTTCATGCAGGAGTCAGTTGGTTTGCTACACAGTCAGGAACGGACTACCCCCGATGGTCCACACCCCAAAACTTTGAAATGACAGATATTTTTCAATATTTTTCAACAAAATAAGTAATAAGTACTCGTGTGGAAAGTCGATCGGAGCAACGAGTCTTGATAAAAATGTAGTTTTACTCGACGACATCAAACCCGCTCGTCCACCATTATTTGAAATGAATAATTTTCAAAGCAGAAATAATAATGATAACGTTAATTCAACAACATTTATAACAGGAAGAATACAAAGTATGCTAAAATAAAGTCGTAAACAAAAAGTACAGGACCTATATGGAAGTTTAATTCACAATTGTGAAAGCAGATATTTTTTCAAAAGAAATATCAAGTTCTTTCTGTAGATTCGTGGTGTTTTTAAACTAACAAGCTACTCTACTATGAAATATCGAATTCATTCCATATTTTGTATGTATTACGTGTGGAATAATCACGTTTCGTGTTGATCAGTTATCTGAATCTCATGAAACTCAATATTTGAATGTTTCAAATTCTTCTTCACAGCTTAACTGTTGAGGAGTTTCACTGATAATTATAATTTTATGGGAGAAATTCGTTAACCCGAATCTAAATTTAGCTGAAAAAACGCACATCGGAAAAAATATTTACCTATACCAATAAAAAGCAAACGAATAAACTACAAAAACGGCTGCACATGATCAGGTGAAAAATATCCAGGGAATAATTATGTTCAATTTCTTTCACAGATGTTGACAAAAAAACCTTTTAGAAAGTTTTGATAAAAAATGAGAAACTGGAATGCGATTTTGTTTTGTTGAGTGGTGCGTTGTCATATGACTATCATTGTATTGTCAATAGTCTATAGGATATTTTGAATTTTTTTGATATGGCCGAACAGTTTACATTCAATGAATATGCAGATATGCATGTATTTTATGGACGAGCATTTTGTAATGCTGCAGAAGCTCGTCGTCTGTATTCCGAGCATTTTCCCAATCGAACGGTACCGTCAAGAGAAACGTTCGAGCGTGTCGATCGCAGCTTGAGGGAGACAGGTATGTAATAATTGATAATTAATTTGAGCACGTTGTTTTATTTCGATATTATTGTAGGTACAGTTTTGCCAAAACGAGATGGTGAGGGCGCTCCTAGGACTGTACGTACCGTTGTATTGGAGGAAAATATTTTGGAAGCCGTCGCTGATGATCCTTCAATTAGCATCAGAAATCTATCAGAACAGTTCCATACATCCAAGTCCACTATTCATAGAATAATTAGGGAACAACTGCTCCACCCATTTCACATCCAGAAGGTACATGCCATGACACCTCAAGATTTTCCAGCACGACTGGAATATGCCAATTGGTTCATGGATAAGCAAAGATAGGATATGACTTTTATTAATCGAGTTTTATTCACTGATGAAACAGGTTTCAGTAGATATGGAGTTATCAACTCTCATAATCTCCATATATGGGCCGAAGAAAATCCCCATGGGATATTGCAAACCAAACACCAACGGAAATTCAACGTGAATGTTTGGGCTGGTATCATAGGAAACCATCTTATAGGACCATTCGTTCTACATGACCGATTGAATGGAGAACGTTATTTGGAGTTCATTCAGAACGATTTGAATGGACTTTTGGAACATGTTCCATTGCAAACCCGAAGAGATATGTGGTTTATGCATGATGGCGCTCCTCCTCATTTTAGTTTGATTGTGCGTGACCATCTGAACCATATTTTCCACAATAGATGGATTGGTAGAGGTGGGCCATATTCATGGCCATCGCGTTCTCCGGATTTAAATCCATTGGATTTCTTTCTGTGGGGGCATCTAAAAAGCCTTGTTTACGCTACACCTATTCACACAAGAGATGCATTGTTGAATAGAATAACATTACATTGTGAAGCCATACGAAACGACCCTGGAATGCTATTTCAAGTACAGAGAGGGTGTCTTCGCAGACTAAGAAAATGTATAGAGAGAGAAGGTGGTCATATCGAGCAGTTTCTGTAGCGGATTTTTCATTTCTGTTTGCTCTTGAGGCTCTTGAGTTTCGTTAGGTAAACGTGTTTGCATTATAAAAATTCGTTATGAACATTTTACCTATCATTTCCATTTTCCTTAAAAATTAATATTTTCGAATAATGGCAGACATCTCAGGTTGGATGTCGTCGAACAAAAGTGCATTTTTATCAAAAATCGTTGCACCGATCAATTTTCCACACGAGTACTTTTGTTCAGGAAATGATCCAAGTAACCTTATTTTGTTGAAAAATATTGAAAAATATCTGTCATTTCAAAGTTTTGGGGTGTGGACCATCGGGGGTAGTCCGTTCCTGACTTTGTAGCAAAACAACTGACTCCTGCATGAAAGCTCATCGAAGGAATTCATTTGTTTAGTCAATTACCAAAATTTGGATGATTTTGAATATTGACTTGAAAAGTTATCAAAGAAAAACATTTTTCATTTTGTAACTTCGAGGGCCCGTAACTCGGTTACGAAGACTTTTAGGAAAAAAAGTTATATGAAGTACTGGTGATATTTTGACCCCATCTATACATTCCTGAGAGGAAAAGAGGAAGTCCAGGGACACCCTGTATAAAATTTAAAATCTAATTATTTTGAAACAAAGAAAAAAGGACATTCACCATTATTGGTAACTTCTTGGGAGGTATTCATGATGAAAATAGGGGGACATTCATTCATTTATTCGTAATATCTAACAGAAAATAACTACTTTTTCGGCACAAGCCACGCTGGACATTGAACTACAACTGATAGATATTGTGAAAAGACTCTAACTGAAAAGAAAAGAAAAAATCTGAAAGTGAAAATTGGCATTTTCATTCAAAATTTTCTCTAGTTTTCATTGAAAAAATTATTAAATAAATTAGATAGGGAGAATGTTATTAAACTCGCTTCTTCGCTTCTCTCGCATTTAATCCCCAATACATTTCGGTCGACGAAAATCTATTTCGCTTTGCCAAGCTCTTCAGGGGGATTGATAGGATTAGAAAAAACAGGCTCTTCAGAACCAGTTATACACATCAGGGATGAATATGAGGGAAATATTTCTTCTGCGGTAACGCTTTGAAACTTATTTTTTGACATAGTCCTGTCATGGGCATTGCATTTTGATTTTTGTTCGAAAATATGAATATTAATTCATAGAATCAGACGTGCATCTCCTCATTCTACAGAACGGCAATGCACATTTAAGGCGTTTTTTATTTAGGAGTGTTAAGCACCGGGCTTCTTATTCTAGACTTACTATTGGTAGATTTCGATAGATGTCATTTTTCAGCCATCGATTGAACTAGAATGAGATCTGATGCATCAAACCTTTAAATGGAACGCAGCTTCTCAGTGTCGCTTCATCAGATGCATGACTGTGTACATTCAGCAGGTTTCATCTGTCACATTTGAACAGTATCGAAAGTTATTATTATTTTTCTTTCACATGGTCTAGGTAAAGTTTGAATAAGTTAAGGTGTTTCCAGATGTGAATTTATGTCGAAATTTATATTTCAGTATAAAGTTTTCATCATTACGTCTAGTTTTATTATGATGCTGGAAATTTCACCAACCTAATAAGTATGTTGTAGAGTATTGCACTTTGTAATAAAAAATATTGAAAGAATTCAAATATGACAGTGTTTTATTCGTTTCAGATGGCATCTTATAACTCATATGAAAAACGAGTGCGTTACTTGTAACAGTTTTTGTTGAGGGGTCAGAAAATGGAATAATGTCTCAGAATGAAGAGAACGAATTTGATGTTTCTGAACATGCTTTGGACCCTTCCACAATATGACAGCTCAGAAGTAATTTTTCTGTGTTTTTGGCATCAACTGCTGTGGTCGTGTCTGGGTAGGCTATGTTACTTACTCCTCACGCTACTTTAGGAGCAGCACTGCTGATTTTCAACGAAACAGTGAATCGTGGAGGATTATTCCCAGTCGGCAACGAGATTCAATCGTTCAGATTTTCACAATTGGAGAAGTTTATAAACATTATGTCATATACAACATCTGATTCTGAAAACAGTATGTGCCAAAACATGCCCTGATGTTCAACATTCCTGGACGTTCTGTCATATATAATAATTTTTCTAGGTGCTAACGTGACACAACGTTCAGATACGTCCTCTTAAATATCTTCAAAATTAGTAAAATGTAACCTAAATAACTAAAGTCGGTGAAACCGAAAAAATAATTTCAAATCATAAAATATTTTGTTCTTTGTATGTGTCATACTGAATGAATGTCGTAGATTTTAACGCCGCTCAACATGTTAAAGAACAATCCATTTTAAGTTTATGCTATATTCGTCAAATTGCGTTCAAATTTTAATATTTAGTTAATCTTTAATTTCACAAGCTTTGTTACATCGACAAGTATATTTCTCTCTCTCCATCTCCCTCTCTTTTTATAATCCATAAATTCCTTGAATATATGCACTAATCATAACGCTCTACAAAGAGAATCTTTCCTTTTTTTTTCTTTTTTTTTTCTTTTTAACTTTGTTACATTACTGATAAGTATTAATAGCTAATTTCTTGTACTTAGTTTTCTCTCAATGCAGATATATATACACTATACCTATATTTATTTCACTGTTATGCAAACGAAGATCTGTCTGTATTTTCATTACATAATATATACATGTATTTAGGCTTAAGCGGCTATCACAACTTTGTCCTGTAAATGGATTTATCTGTTGGGCAATAAAATTTATTTTTTCTTTTCTTTTCTTTTTCTTCTTAACAAAACTTCAATAGTTTAGCGAAAATACGAAATATGCGAAGTTGTCATGGACCCGGATTGTTCAGTTGTGATGGAAAATACTCACAGAAGTGTGGTGAAGTAACAAGATTTTTTTTTTCAAAAACCCTAATTATTTTGTTTCATTAGTCGTGCAGTCGTATTATTATTATTAGTCGTACTACAGGCTACTCAATGCATTTCAATTATATTTCATACTCAATATATACTCTAATTTAGGAAGGATCTAACGTAATGTTTTTGAAATTGTCTACGGAAGTTTCTTCAATACGTAATAGGGTGCGCTTTCGAATTAATCGTAATAAAATACGAATTTTTTTCCTATCCCGAACAGCTACTATATTGCGTCTGAAAAAATCAGTAATACCAATTTAAACAGTGAATTTATACTTATCTATATATCTGAATTGAAAAATTAATTTTGGAATAAGAAAAGTAGGTAACTAGTGATACATAGTTGTATTCAAAATGTCACATGGAGAGATAAGAAGTGGAAATATATCAGGTTACCTAATTAGTAATCGAAAGTTATCTTGTGTCTGAAATATGGTGAAATATAATCAATATTGACTTAGATTTGATGACTATAAATAGCTTATTATAATAGTAATGTTAGAACACATGGTGGGGTACTACTTATCAAAAGAGTAGGTAATCCAAAATAATCTTCTATTTGAAATGGAATTTATACTACATTTTCTTTGAATGGAATAAATGCCTGCCTATAAAATTCATGTAGACCCCCATCCGGTGAAATATTCAACAGACAACTATTGAATGCTCTTTATTCTTGTTGGTGAAATTATGATTCCATAAATATGTATGAAGACTTGACCATATGAGCCAGTTTCAACTTGATTTCACTAAATATGCGAGACGATACCTATGCATTTAATGTATGGACAGAAATATAAAAATGACCAAAACAGATGTTGACTATTTCTTAATGAACATGAAATGGCAATATTATTGTATTGTAACTACCTTGGACATTTATGACAGTCAGACTTTCAGTTTTCCAGCCCTTGGGAATAAAAACATTTGTCCATACTTTCAGCCAATTTTATTTAGAAATGGCTCATGTTGGCTCATGATCGTGAACTGCAAGCGTAGAAGTGGTAAGTATGTAATGTCATTCCATGGAATCTCATCAATTGTTGTTAACAGGGAAAACATGAATATTCTTTCAAGAATATATGGAAGGGATGGATTCAGTCAAATATAGATTAGAAGATATTCAACTTCTGACAGATTGAAATGGCCAAAAATATGTTAAAAACGTTCTCAAGGAGGTATTATATGAATAGTCTGAAAAGTAGGTTCAATTAGTATCAGTTTATTTTTCATTTCAGAAAAAGCAATTGCATTGGATGACATCGATATTGGATGCCTCTGTCGGATCCGGCCTTTGTTAGCAGTCAGATAAATGGATTTCATATCGGCTACAGCGGGAGCAACCAATCTTCCTTGGCTCGCGACACTGACTGCAGTTATGTCCGGGCTTTCCACATCAACAAAAAAATACTCAGTCCACCAGAAGGTATATCAGGACGGCTCTTCGTGAAGTAGATTCTCTTCTTGGGAATCATTCTGATGGCGACAAGTACGTGTATCGACGATATCGGAACGTTCACCTGTTGGTTATATTCTTCCCTGGACAAGTTTTTTCTTTATCTCAAAGTAAGTGTTTTCAGCGTCTTGATACTAGGGTGGCCGTGTGCCCCTGCATTTGGCCTTCTAGCATCCTCGTCGGTGGTTGAAGGGTGTTTACCTATTTCGAGAGACCCTGGGTCTTCGGATATGTCGTGGACATTACCTGGAGGGTCAGCGGTCTGTTCTTGCTTCTCTACCACACAACATTCGTCGGACATCGGGGAAGTGCAAAGTTTATAATTTTCCGTTATACTTCTTGAGATCTACTTAAGAAGAAGCAAACAAAATTGACTTCAGTATGAGTATAAGCAGAGTTGTGAGTGGCTTGGATTGCATGGATTGCATCATCAGGATAATTTCCCATAGAGAGATAGACAAAGTACCCATCAATTACTCGACGGGGGAGTGGTTTAAGTAATCGATGGAGCGATGGGTAGGTGGAGGCGTGAGGAGTTCAACGTCAGGCAGAGGTCACAGTAGGTAATATACAGGGAAGAGGGTGTCGTAGCGACCAGAACATGCCTAGACGGTCGGAGGAGTGGTCAAGTCGATGAATGGTGGAGGAGGGCGGGGTGTCACCAGGTTTCTATTATCGGGAAAATTGCTGTCAAACCCATGTTTTGCTCATACTGTGAGAAATATGATTTCTCACGGCACTTTGCCCACACCACATACATTTATATGGAGAATCAACAAAAATCGACAAAAACTGGTTGGTGGCTGTTCAGCTTTAAAATAGTTGTCGCAACTGTCAACAACTGTCAGGTATAGAAGTCATTTAAATTCTTAAGGTAGTTTTCATCCGTCTTTTGATAAAAAAGGAAACTATTTTCAGAATTTCTTTCGCTTTTCTCCTCGAATTACCATAAGCTTTTTGTAGTAGTTTAAAAATTTTATTTCAAATTCTGCTTGATATGGATATTTACTTTTGAACAACAGAACAGAACAGAAGAACTGTAACTGCTTCGTGGTGTAATGGGTTGGGAGTCTGCCTGTCTCAGACAAAAGGAACTGAACTTAGACGCCCTGACATCGGAGCTATTATTTTAAGAGCTCCGTAGCAGACATATTGAGGAGCAAGTTAACTACACATTGGGTAGCAATTGGAAGAAATGGCTGGAATTCATCGATTCTCAAGACAGAAGAATGAAAGAGAGTAAGTCCAACATTCACGACACTTTCCAAAGTCAATAATGTCACAGAGTCTCGCATCGAAAACTTAGCCATTCACCACACCTTCCAAAGTGAAAAAACTGGGCACTGAATTTCACACCCATACCCTCCCCCAGGATAAAACCCATGCCTTCGTACTACGAGGGCTTGACGCAGACGTGGGAAGATGAAGTTATACAGGAACTGAAAGAGGTATACGACATCGAGGTACAGAAAATGATGAGGATGAGAATGAAACTCCGCCCCCTGTTCCTCCTCACTACCCCGAAACATCTTCAAAAAACTGTTAAAGTAATTCAGTACATCCGAATTACATGGGAAATGGGGAGGAACGAACGGTCAATTGTTCAATGCCATGCGACTTCCAATTGTGCCAGGATGGCGAGATGCCTCAAATGTGCCTAAAATCATTTCACTTTCGAGTGCCAGAAGCCGAGAGAAGAGCCTGCGGTCTGCGTCAACTGCGGGGGCAGTCATCCGGCGAATAATGCAGACTGCAAAGTATACAAGGAAAGACTGCAATTCCTGGAGGATAAAGCGGAGCAAAGCAGCAAAACCCAAGAGGATAAATTCATACCAGCCCCTCCACCAAAAGTAAATGCCTGGAGGCAGAGAGGCCAGGGGCAAGGTCGCCCCACAGCAGGAAGCAAAGCCCAACAGAATATCGAAGACAGAAGAATTCAAAGCAATCCAGGATCCCCTTCCATCCCATATACCCCTCCAAACCAGACGCCGGAGCATAGACGTCCCCGCGAGAGGAATTTTGGTCTTCAAGATGTTGCGGGGCTAGCCGGTAAGATACAATCGGTTAGTTCGATGTTAAACATTTCGGAGTTATGCCGGGCAATGGACGATTTTATCGCCAGGCTCGCGCAGGCTAAGACTCCCATTGAGAAGGCGATGGCGGCCCTAGGCATCCTGGGGGATGCCAAGCACTATCACTTTTGAGCAGGGTATGAGGGTCTGTATGTACAACGCCGGTTCGGTCAATCGACAGGCATAAGATAGACCTAATGCTTATATGCGAGACGTGGCTCACGACTATTAGAGTTGATCGCCCTCAAGCAGCGAGGGGGGGGGGGGGCAAACACAGCGGGCTCATTTATCAAGCGCTTGATATCTTTCACGAGAGAAGGGATGAACCGGTTCCGTAGGGAACCAAGTCGAAAGTAGTACTAAAACGCGAAGTACCTTGACCCGGTTTTTTGCTTCAGCCTTTTCAGGGGTTTAACATCTAAATATCCGACCTCAAAAACTGCAGAAAGCATTATCTACATCGAATATAAATGCACTACATGCATAAGCTTTGCAGGAGGCATGTGTTGAAATAATTCGTGAATTAAATATGGCGGTTCCCATGTTTTCGTGCTAGGAGATTATGAATTTTTGGTCTCGAAATGGTGGAAGATGGTGGACGTTTTTTGCAATTATGGTCTGACTCTCTTCAAATGCGCTAAAAAGTATAAAATAATTTCTTCAGATGTGTAATGTAGGTTATTCTTTGAGTTACAGATTCAACTGCCGCTTTCGTATTCGAACTGAAAACTTTGATCGGCAAGCTTTCGAATCTGTAACTCAGAGAAAAACCTAGATTACGTACCCAAAGAAATTATTTTTTTACTTTTTAGAATATTTCAATGAAAGCCTGTCTTCAAAAAGTTTTTTTTTGTAAGGATATTTTTTTGTCTGGATCCACAAATTGCAGCGGTAGGTACCAACTCACGGTGCCGGCGGCCAGAACTCTATAAGCGATTATGACGTTAGCGTTAAACATAATCACAAATAATATGAATTGAAAATTAGCGTACCGTAATCATAGTCGTAATTGACGGTGCTAGGTTTTTCTCTTATTCCACCTTCTCCTATTTTTCTTTTTTGGTCTCCAGGTGCTTCGGTGAGACGTATGACGTCGGTATACAGGGAAATGGGTGTGCTTAAATCAGTAGACACAATCTAATTATATATTCTTTCACATTCCAGAGGAGATGTTTGATTCATGTAAAGATTATTAATGTTGGATTAGTTCTTTGTCAATATAAGAACAAATCTAACATTAAACAATGCTTTCATTGAAAAAGAGACTCGATATTACACGTGCAGCACTACATCAGTCCCTGTCAGAGAAAACACTTGCAGAAATGACAAATAAATTTGATGATAATATGAAAGAAATCATTTATCAAACCAACAGTAACGTTGGAGTGTCACAGAAACTCATACCAAAAAATTATGGAGAGAAAGATACCTGCTTATTTCTATACTTAGCCGCATTTATCCGTAAGTACTTTGAACTTCATAGGTTCAAATAATTTTTTAAGACCTCCTCACTAAATAGAAAAAAATGTCTGTCAACCTTTCTCGAAAGGAAGAATTTTCCTGAGAGCAATTAAAATTGGGACTCAATGGACTCACACACTACCTTATGGGATATGTAGAAGAACGGAAGAAATCATCGTTAAAAAAAATAGCTGTGTCTGGTGGTCAAAGTTTAAAGGCGAAGGGTCGATGAAGTGGCAGATTCTGCATTTTCTATTATTTTCAATATGAGCATATTTATAATGAAAGAAACATTCATATTAATATAGGTCTTCAACCGCTTTATTTCTGAAATGTAGGGTTTTGAAATTCCACAACAATAAGAATGATATGCCACTCTATTTTTTTTTTTTTTTCAATATATTATATCATATTTATAATTTTTCTCTATGTTTTCGTGAAAATGGTCTCAGAAAATTGAAAAATATTATCAACAACATTTCGGTTCCTCCCACTTACCACAATATTTCTGACGGCTCTGATGTCATATCATCATTTCGAAATTGTATTTATGAATTATCAAAAGCCTTTAAACTTGTTTGAAGATTTTTTTTAGAAATATTACAATGGCAACTTCAATTTTTAAATTCCTCACTATGGTGACTTTTCGATATCAGTGGCTAAAAACACAATTTTAACTCATGATAACCTCAAATACCTACATGGATTATTCTAGAACACGTGGCTGCTAGAGCCAACGCGAATCTAGGCTTATTTGTGGGTTGATTCTAATCATCCATAGCGAAGTGGTGAGGTGGTCAAGGTGTTAAGAGCGTTTGCTCTCACCCAGGCGTCTCGGGTTCGATCCCTACCGCCATCACTTAGCTAAAATGGTTTGGAATCGACTTTTGTAAACTGTAGGTCCCGGGTCTTCCTTGCTCGTACAATCACTGCTTTTGAGGATTTTTTCCTAAAAATCTGGGAAATTCGTAAAAAAATTTTAAAAAATTACAATATTTCAATTATTACCAGTTGACGAAAATTTAATTGATAACATATTGTCATTAAACAGGTATATTCTTATTAGAACATAGAACCAGTAATTTTCTCTGACGTGTGACTGGGTAAATTCTTAAAATTTTGATTGCACCGAATATCTTCTGCAGAAAAAAGTGATTATAAAGTGACATTGGAATGTTCTAGTAGTGATTCTATACAGTGATTCAAAGACAAAATCATAGATAGAACTGATCTTCAACACATTGCAAGTGAAGTATATTATATGTTTGGTATGGAGCAAAGTTTTCTCATACATACATAATAAGTATGACTTCTGAAAGAAACGATTATTTGTTAACATTACAGACTTCTGTTCTAGATACTGTGTAGTTGTGATTAAAAATCAGAGCCATTAGATCTGTTTATCCATACCAAGTATCCATGCCTGTAATTGACAATTTGAAAGTTTTCAATCTGTATCGAAAGTGGCATTTCTATATGGCAAACCCAACTTAAAACTGTAAATATCGCTATGGATCAAGTTTTCATAATCGCACCCCAGTTCTGACTCACAGTCCAATACTATAGAATAAAAGAAAGCCACTTTCAACTTCAGCTCAATATTTCACTTCTCCCTTACTACTATAGTTTTTTGCTATTTAGCACTATAGTTACCACTATAATGAATACACATTTAGTCAGAATGATCCACATTCAAAATATATTAATATAATCTTTATTTCAATACGAGACTAGTAATAGCAAAATAATACAACAAAAATTATTCAGCGCTCCAGGATGGCTCATTGTGATTTGGATTTATACCAGGGAAACACTATAACCGTTAACTGATGGTTCGCTGTAATTTGTTAGACGGAAATTTGTTCGACAGCATTCTAGACGGAGAGCTTGCTACGTGGAGTACGGGTGACTCAGTTCAAGGTAAATTTAAAAATCTACTGGTTCGGTTGTTAACGACGTAGCATGAGACGGGCCGCCAGAAGGCACCCTGGAAAAATAACGCGAGGGTAGAGGGTTCAATATGCATTTTTTACGTGAACTAAGTCATAAGGTACAGTACTGAAAATTTGCAGAATAATCGGAGGTTATACAAATAAGTAGAGAAAAAATTGGCAGAAGACTAGGTGGAAGATAAAGATCCGCCAGAAGGCGCTAATGTGAAAAATTTTACAATAATTATGTGACTTGGTGCACTTCTGACAATCTCTATACTTATTTTGTGACTCAAAATTGGATTGCCTGCAAAATGTCCAGAAGGCTGAGTGGAAGAATCACAAAGATATTCGCGATACTATGAGATCAACTTTTTTAAATTTTATATTTTATCTCATTAGGTGCACTTCTGGCGATTTGTCAACATAATTAAGGATATTTCATGACACCATTGGACAAATGCCAGACGTCAATTAGGAAGATATACGTATTTATGACCATAATTTTGTTAATGATAAAATATGACGATTAATTTTTTATCTATCAGAATGAAATAATTGAATATTTGTCGAATACAAATAGTAGATTATATTTGAATTTTCAGTATACCATCATAACTATATTACGATATTTGATGTATTTTTCATTTACACTTCGAAATTTTCCACTCTCAGGAGTTATTGCCATCAGCTTCCACAGATCCAGGTATATACGCTCCCTTTTCTTCCTAAGGGTCTGCGTCCCTGAAAAAAGGGGGACGGAAACGATTTCTTTCTTCTGATTGATGAAGGAATGTATGAGTGTATACAGATAAAAATAACAAAAAAAATATTTTGAAAGTATTAACTGAATGAAAAGGATATTTCTTCCCATTTTTGTGCATTTTTGATCAGTGCCACCATCAAAATGAACGAATATTTTTATGATGTTTTATTGAAGTCTATTAATTACTTGATGGAATGACGGTCTCGTTTTCCTCTTACACAATTCGGTTTATTTGTGAATAATTATACAAAAAAGTGTTGTTTTTGCGAAATGAATTTCCTTGCATTATTCCATTCGAATTGGGAAATAGCCAATTTTATAACCGTCAAGCTATAAAGAAATGTTTCAGCCGTCGACTAGTGAAAATTAATTATTAATTACAATTCTTGAATCCAAAATAGAACTGAATTTCTTTACGCACCTCACGTTGCTCCTCCAATACGGCTGATAACGTGAAACGTGGAGAGAGGGATCATACAAGTTCTGGCACAGGGTCGGATTTCGGATCACTTAAAATAGTCGCTGCGCCTAGACATTTTTGTTGCGATATTAACTATCGGTTATAATATTAAATGAAAGTACATTCCATTTAACTTACTTGAAATTGTTTTCTCTAATATCATTGAAGGAAAAAAAAATATCAAGAAAAGAAAGAAATTGTAACTTTTGCCCTAAATACTAGTTTTAATGTTTTGAACAGAATCAATAACGAATCAAAAATGAATACTTACTTCATATTGAAGTCGCCATTCTGAACTCCCCGTTGAAGAAAAAAACATGATATTCGATCCCAAAAACTCCTAAATACCAATGTTGAATCGAATCGGACCATAATCACAAAACTTGTCCACTATCTTGGAGCCTTCATCTTGAATTTATTAATTTTAACAAAATATTAAAAATCACCGAGCCTAAAAACCATCACAGACAAATTTTGAATGAAATCAGACTTCAGTCACAAATATCGTCTGATATCTTGAATTTTTTATTTGACGAAAGTAATGCATACTCAAAGTGGAGTTTCAGTATGATGAAGTTAAGTAAAATTCAAAGTTGTCTCCTCAATATTTATTTCAACCCAGAGTAGGGAGGGGAAGTTGTCAATGCCACTTTGGCAATCACTTGTCAAAAAGTTGCAGCAAACATAAATCAAACACATGTTTTCGAGCATATTAATGTTCATCTTCAGTTGACATGAACAAGAGGTGAAAATTAAATCAGTAAAAACACTAACTATAACTACGAAAAATGTGAAAAACCAATAAATTAGCGTACAAAATCGAACCGGACCATAATCACAAAACTTGTTCGCCATCTTGGAGCTGTCGTCTCAAAAACAATAATTTAAAACAAAAGATTCACTATCTCCTACACCGAAAACCCACACATACGAATTCTGAATCGAATCCGACTATAATCGCAAATCTCGTCCGCCATCTTGAATTTATTAATTTCAACAAACGATTCCTAATCTCCACCCCCGAAAACCCTCTCATACCAATTTTGAATCGAAAAATCTGAGAAAATATTACAATGCATCAAAACCTTCAAAAAATAATACACGATAAAGACTTCATACACCAGCACTGTATATTTATGCTGCATGCATGTCATTAGCTTTTATCCAGTTTTCTAGATGAGACCATCGGTATAACTTTTTGTTGTACACTTTTCTTCCCAAAATTCTCATTCAAAACATCATCGAAATAGTTTCCGCCCGTTAATCAATTATACCTACTATTTTTAACGCTTCATATTCTACAGATTTTCAGTTTTTTTTATTTTACTTTCAATTTTCGATTCATTCTGTGATTGGACCGCAATATTTAATCTCAAATGCTCGTACAAATTTTCAGATTACCACGAGAGCGAATAGGAAAAACAATCACCGAAATACTTAATTTGGTCCTGTACCGCGCGAAAGTTGACAAGCTGGAAATGGCAGTTCGAACATGAACTGTCATCTAGCGATATAAGTTTCTTATACTAAGGGCTAAAGACCGTTAACATCTGCTCTAATGCTACCTTCATTTTACTTTCTTTGTCTCTGTCTATCTTACCTCGTCTTATAGGATATGTATTTTCCTAGATATTTGTGTTGGAAGGGAAAGTGACGCATTTTAAGGAACGCGATAGGGAATATAAAATATCGATACTGTATATCGATATGTATTGTTCTTCTTGTATCGGTATGCGAAAATATCAAATGTTAAAATATCGATAATTCAAATATCGATCTGTTTCGATACTACATATTATGATACGAGCACCTAAATGCCAAACTGAAATCTTTAAACTGCGCATGTGCTTAATATTGAGGCGTGATTGGCCACTGTGAAGGAGAGACGTTTAAATAAAAGACAAGAAAAGGACAAACTGAGTTGACAATGCATGAATTTGTTTTCTCTCGCGATTAACACACAACCCTCTAGTGTACAGGCGAGCTAGCTGGCTCAGGTTACTTTTGTTCGTTAATCGCGAGTGAAAAACAAATTCGCGCATTTTAAACTCAGTTTGACTTTTTCTTGTATTTTATTTAAACGTCCCGCCATTACAGTGAACAATCACGCCTCAAAACTACTGCGCATGCGCAGTTTGAGGATTTTAGTTTGCATTTAGGCGCTCGTCTTAAACGATGACAGGGTAGTGAATAATCCTTCGATACTTCTAAATAAAAATAATGTTCATGTTATTGTATAAAAACAATCAATGTCTTCCGAATTTACTTATGACAGTTTAGTAATAGTATATTAAAATATTGTAAATTATGTTGACAAATCGACAGAAGTGCACCCAATGAGATAAAATATGAAATATAAAAAAAATGATCCATAGAGTGGGCCGCCGACGCTCATAGTATTGCGAATATCTTTGTGATTCTTTCACTTAGCCTTCTGGCGTTTTGCCTGCAATCCAGTTTTGAGTCACAGAATAAGTATAGAGATTGCCAGAAGTGCACCGAGTCACAAAATTATTGCAAAATTTTTCACAACATTAGCGTCTTCTGGAGGGTCTTTATCTTCCACCTAGTCTTCTGCCAATTTTTTCTCTACTTATTTGTATAACCTCCGATTATTCTGCAAATTTTCAGTACTGTACCATGTGACTTAGTTCACGTGAAAAAAATGCATATTTAACCCTCTACCCTCGCGGTATTCTTCCAGGGTGCCTTCTAGCGGCCCGTCTCACGCTACGTCGGTAACAACCGAACCTGTCGATGCTAAAATTTACCTTGAACCGAGTCACCCATACTCTACTCTACATACTCTAGAATGCTGACTATTCGTTCGAACAGAAATTTGTTCGAACGGAAAGTCAATCGACTCGCATTTGTTCGAACATACATTTATTCGACAAATTTGTAAATATAAAAAGAAGGCAAAATAATGTAGTGTGTGGAAATTGAATACATACATTTTGCGAAGAGTAATTATTCAGTATAATTTCACCAAAACGAACTAACTGTAGGAAGTCTCCAGATATTTCAATTTATCCAAGGCATCTGATGAGGTTATCGCTCGGGTTATGTTCACACTATCATCAAATTTTATCCAGTTCGCTCTGTCTTTGGCCAAGGTCTAGTAATGACCCATATTAACCTCTGATTCTTCAGAACCAGATGGATTGTGTACTTCTGAAGTCGGATAGGATGGTGTGTTCATCTAGTTTGATTCGTTGAGTTTGTTGCTTCAGTCAGAGGCTAGGTCATAACCGAATAGCTTCAGATTTTCGGAGTTATTATCAAATTGGCAGGAATTTCAACTACTCTGGTTATCTCATAATTGTTCGCTGGGTAAGCGTATATTTCAGAATTATTGTTGATTAAGTATCACTAGATGCTCAGATTCCGGTTAATATAAGTTTTTTATACAAATAGGTTATAACACTAGTTCCAAGAAAAACAATTTGGAATCAAGTAAAAGCGCAAGTAGTTCAATCAGCTGTTAGGTTTTTTTCGGCTCTAGCAGCCCTCTTGAATTTACTTTTAAAGTATCTTGGATAGCCTTACATAATTTTTCAATGTCAGGTCGTAGAAAAAGTACGATATATAACGCGAAAATAAACTCCTCCAGAAACTTGTTTTTTAGATATTCAAAAATAAAATGACTGTTACTCAATATACTATTTAACCGTTATTATTCATATGATATTTCAGGAAACGATGGAAGTTCCTTGCATCTTGGATTAGGTGTTAGTGAATTCTCAATATCACGATTCCCAGATGGAATACGCACACACTTAGACTATGTAATATATTAAGAAGTATTTTGTACTAAAGTTCCTGAGACAATAATTCTTAAACCATCTTGAAATGATTCATCATGAGCTGGTTGAATCTTGAACCACATATGGTATAATAGGTTGGGGTAGTACACTAAAAGAGCAATTAAGAATCTAAAAGTTCTTTAAAGAATATTCCTTTGCGTAGGACTCAATCACTCAATGAAGATAATTTTTCATTAATAATAATTTCATTTTTAGTTAACCTGATGTCAGTTACCATTGGAATGATAATGGCATGGACTTCACCAGTGACATTGAAACTGCTGTCAACCAATCCAGAAATAAATCCTTTGGGTGAACCAATCACAACATTTCAGTTGTCACTTCTAGGATCTCTTTCAGCACTGGGCAATATGGCGGGATTCCTATTTTTGGGAAACATTTTCGATACTTACGGAAGAAGAAAGCCACTGATCGTAATAGCTTCGATACAAGTAGCATGTTTAGTAGTCATTGCTTTTTCCACAAACATATATTCATACTTCATATCCCTGACCATAATTGGAGTAGGAATATCTGGCGTGATACTAGGAACGATGATGTATGCCAGTGAAATGAGTGAAGATCATAATAGAGCGAAATCAGTTTGTTTCGTGGGATTAGGGATACCCATAGGGAGTCTCTTCGACTACGTCATTGGGCCATTATCCTCAGTAAAAATATTCACACTTCTATGTGCGTTGCCTCCAGCATTATATTTCATAAGCTCACTAACGATTTTACCTGAGTCGCCAGTTTACCTGGTATCAAAAGGCGATATTGAGGGAGCTAAAAAGGCATTGTTTAAGTTGAGAAATAGGAATTCTCTTGCCATCGGTAATGAAATTGAAATGATTGAGTCAACTCTTAAAAAAATCTCAAAAACAGAAGAAAGTGGTCTCCTATTTGTACTGAAGGACAAAGCTGCTAGGAGGGGGCTAATTATTTCAGCCGGACTATGCGCTTTCTCTGTTTTGTCCGGAGGACCACCTATGATAGCATTTTTAGAGCTTATTTTTGAAAAGGCTGGTGCTAGTATTTCTTCATTTGTGAGTTCAATAGTAGTCGGCATAGTACAGGTGATTTGTATTTTTGGTGCATCTTATGCTGTAGAGTTGTGGGGAAGAAGATCACTTCTGCTTATATCTTCAGTTGCAACTAGCCTACCACTTTTTCTGCTTGGTGCATTTTTTTATTTGAAACAACACGAATCCTCGATTGTAGCATATATTGGATGGTTGCCAATTACGAGTATAATTTTGTTTTTGATATTCAATGTCATTGGCTTTGCCTCCGTCCCAATGGTTTTCCTCAGTGAGATTTTTCCGATTGAGGTGAAATCTATTGCAATTTCCTCCGCATTACTTTTCAACGCTTCAATTGTGGGTCTCACAATATTTCTTTTTCCAATCATGATGGCAACCTTTGGTCTAGCCTGGGTTTTCTGGACATGTGGTTCATTTAGTTTGCTGGCATTTATATTCATATACAATTATGTACCTGAAACAAGAGGAAAAAACATTCTGCAAATCCAAGAAATTTTGAGAAAATGAATAATAAATGATGTGGATTCCACACTACGAGATGATTTCCACTGAAAATCGTTACAAAATGTTTCAGCAGTGTAGAAGGTGAATGTTTGTTATTAAAAAGAAGCAATACAGTATAAATATTTTTCTGGATATTTGATATTCAAAATACTATCTGGCTTTTATCACAACAAACTTTCCCGTAAACACTGCCAAATTTTTTGTGACAATCTTTAATATTAACCAGCCCAGAAAATGTGAAACAGATAAATTGGGTTGTGATCAAATATACACATTTGATAACTGAAAAAAATCTGAAGCAAAACGCTTGGTTATAAATTGCTTAACTAGAACGCAGTTCAGATGAATCAAGAGATGATTGTGTGATTTAAGTTTATGTGGAAGGAACACGTTAAACTACAAGTTTTTAGGAATTTCGTTAATAGAAGATAATTAATTAATAGCACTATTACTCAATCCTTATGTCAAATATGACAGTTCAAGTTATATGTCAGTGTGAAGTGTCATTTAGTTTGCATCAGTCAATATTTTTCTTGAGATGAATTAGCGGGTAGTTGCAGATAAAGCATAGTATTCAACACGCGTATAATGGCTATTACCTACTCAGATATTAAAGCACTCGCCTCCGGCTCGTATTGCAATTTCATCTTCGTGGGTAATAGTCATCATTATACGCTTGTTGAATAATATATTATTATGCAGGATATGAATAAGCAATTATTTTCAACATTTAGTGAAGAGAATGTCGATTTTATGGATAAGTTGAAAATGAGGCAGGAGTAAATCAAAGTGTTTTATTTTGGCAGGTATAAGTGGTACCTGTCACACTACTTTAAAATTTTTGCATATGGTCCAAAGAGGATATGGGTTACTGCTTCAGTATAATAATTCCATATTCACTAAATTATTTATGATTTTCGGATCATCCGCAAACATCTCCGTGAAGTGCGACAAATCACATTTTAGGTACTCAAATACTTGCATATTATATTTGCATGGGAAGATAGGAGTCTTCAGAAACGATATGAACTTTTTCTTTTCTGAGAAAACGAACGCATATCATAAGAAATTATTTGGAACAATTTTTGTGGAAAATTTAATTTTTTTTCATCCTGTTGAGTTGTTTTTCCGATGAATCATATACTTTCCAAGATTACAGCAAAAATATATTTATATATTTTTAAACGAAAAAAAAATATATGTTCTACTCCTGGAATTTTGGTAAACTATTTTTTTTTCGTTTTTATCATGGTTCCAACTACTAGCATATCAACTTTGGTGGTGCTACACTCGATTCTTGTCTCAAAACCCAATCGTACTGGATTATCTATCTATCATTATTATGATTATCATGCATGTATATTTTTGTCAGCTTTGTAAATAAAAACGATAAATCTCTTGTACAGTCTTGTCAACTTATAATAATATACGTTTCTGGAAGTTTTCGAATGTTTCATTCTAGACAATAATATTTTTAATATTGAAAAACCACGCTTTGCCAATAGGTATAGTATAGTATATAACTGGCGATTTAGAGTATTGAAAAGATGAAGAAGATATTGAAAAATAGCCGAAACTTCAATCCATCAATCCAGGACACCCCACAGCCAAACCACCGCATATAAAGAGATTAGAAATACTCAAGAGAAGACGGACAAAAAATGTAAATCGCTAATCATACAGAAAATAGCACACATTTGTCTATGTATGTTGATGAAAAATAGCCTATTGTGTCTGGGAGGAGTTGCATAATACCTTCAAGAGCAAGGGAGTTGTCATTCACATAACTCATAATATACAGTAAAGTAACAGTAACAGTAACAGTAACAGTAACAGTAACAGTAACAGTAACAGTAACAGTAACAGTAACAGTAACAGTAACAGTAACAGTAACAGTAACAGTAACAGTAACAGTAACAGTAACAGTAACAGTAACAGTAACAGTAACAGTAACAGTAACAGTAACAGTAACAGTAACAGTAACAGTAACAGTAACAGTAACAGTAACAGTAACAGTAACAGTAACAGTAACAGTAACAGTAACAGTAACAGTAACAGTAACAGTAACAGTAACAGTAACAGTAACAGTAACAGTAACAGTAACAGTAACAGTAACAGTAACAGTAACAGTAACAGTAACAGTAACAGTAACAGTAACAGTAACAGTAACAGTAACAGTAACAGTAACAGTAACAGTAACAGTAACAGTAACAGTAACAGTAACAGTAACAGTAACAGTAACAGTAACAGTAACAGTAACAGTAACAGTAACAGTAACAGTAACAGTAACAGTAACAGTAACAGTAACAGTAACAGTAACAGTAACAGTAACAGTAACAGTAACAGTAACAGTAACAGTAACAGTAACAGTAACAGTAACAGTAACAGTAACAGTAACAGTAACAGTAACAGTAACAGTAACAGTAACAGTAACAGTAACAGTAACAGTAACAGTAACAGTAACAGTAACAGTAACAGTAACAGTAACAGTAACAGTAACAGTAACAGTAACAGTAACAGTAACAGTAACAGTAACAGTAACAGTAACAGTAACAGTAACAGTAACAGTAACAGTAACAGTAACAGTAACAGTAACAGTAACAGTAACAGTAACAGTAACAGTAACAGTAACAGTAACAGTAACAGTAACAGTAACAGTAACAGTAACAGTAACAGTAACAGTAACAGTAACAGTAACAGTAACAGTAACAGTAACAGTAACAGTAACAGTAACAGTAACAGTAACAGTAACAGTAACAGTAACAGTAACAGTAACAGTAACAGTAACAGTAACAGTAACAGTAACAGTAACAGTAACAGTAACAGTAACAGTAACAGTAACAGTAACAGTAACAGTAACAGTAACAGTAACAGTAACAGTAACAGTAACAGTAACAGTAACAGTAACAGTAGCAGTAACAGTAACAGTAACAGTAACAGTAACAGTAACAGTAACAGTAACAGTAGCAGTAGCAGTAACAGTAACAGTAACAGTAACAGTAACCTCCCAGTAACAGTAACCTCCCCTGTTAACTTTTGAATGGAGTGGAATTTTATTTTGATTTTTTTTTTGGTGGAATGATAAGCTACTTTTTGACAGTAATAAGTAATGTCTACCCTTCAAAATGGCGGCCAGGCGCCATTTTGAAAGTTTTTTTATATGGCATAGGCATCGAGTGATACCTCATTCGAAGTGTCTCTTAATTTTGTATAGGACCGTAAAATTTCAGACAAAAATATACATCCAAAACAAAATGGCGGCACTTTATGTTAAAACTTTTATTCGTGATTTCGTTGAATAAATGGCTTCAGAAGAGCTCAATTGAAATGAAACAATATTTTTTGATATCTACAAATGTTGTCTGTCCCTCAGAATTGCATATGGGACATGATTTCTGAGATTTGCTGAGATTCAATAAAATGAGGTATTACACTATTTATCTACTCATTTGATTTTTTTTTTCTAATATGGCACCCATCTTCCATTTTGAGTGACAAGAAGCTGTTACAGAAACGAAAATAGTTATTTACGATACAAGTGTTGAAAGTGGCATTTTATTTTGTGAGTGGGGAATATTGCGAAACGAGCGTTATTAGCGAGTGGAGCAACCCCACGAGCAAAATAAAATCACTATTAACAAATGTATCATACCAATTTTTTTGTACAACAGTTACTGCTAGTAAGAAAAAAAATATAAGATCCATAAGGTTTCGAACACACGACCTTTGGGTTACAAGGCTGACTGACAGATACTTCAAATATAATAAACCCCAACGCACTTCATTTATGAATGTCAGTATTTGTCAGTGATGAAGGACCTTCTACAGTTGGACTGAATACTACTTCGTTCGTAATTTCAAAAGGAATAAAAGTAATTAGTATTACCAATTGTGCAAACGATCAAATACATGTGTGAACTTTTATAAATGAGTCCTTTTCAGTAGGTGTTCTGTTTATAATATCTGATTGAAGTGTTTCTATTAGAGAGATCTGTATTACTGAGTATCCATCATCTCATCTGTCATTTTACTTTTAACACTAGTGTTAAAAGTGATTTTGTGAAAACGTCAATTTTTAGTACATGTGTCAATGAATTAAAAACGTAATTTTTAATGACAGTTGTACAAAAACTATTTTATCATTGCACTAAAGCTCTTAAATAGCCATTTATTCGAAAGGATCCAATATTTTTGTTTGAAATTTTGCTGTCGTATATAGAGAATTGAAAGACGATTCGAATGAGTTATCACTCGAACCCCATGTCTTTTAAAAAAAGATAGAATTTTTTATCATTGTTAAAAAGTAGCTTATGAACTACTATTCAACCAAAAAAAAATTTAAAAGAAAAATTCTACTCCGTTCAAGAGTTAACAGGGGGGTTACTTTATGGACAGACTGTATATCGGTGGCATTACTTTATATATATATATATATATATTATTTATATATATTATAATATTTATTCATATTTATATGTTCAAATGTAGCACATACTTATTTCGTTTCCTTGACATGTATGTTATATATTTGGATTCACCAATGACTTTTAAACAGACTTTTATTTTTTATTATATTTATTTTGACAAACAGAATTATTATTGGGTAACTTACAACGTTAGGCAGACTAATAATAATTGATATGCACCTAAATACCGGAACAGAATCTGAACAATATTGAGCAAGATCTGAACTGAGCTAACAATATGAACGATCTGAACCATGAGATACCGGGGTCCTCTTTTTGCATAGGTTTCCACTTGTTGACAGAAAAAGTGCTGATTCTAAGGGTATTGGGGTTGGCGCCAGGATTCTAGCTGATTTCAAAGAGAAAACCAGTGTGAAGCTGGCAGCTAAAGCTAGCGCCCAAATTTTCCGAACATTTCCGATTGATCAGTGGCGTGTGTCCCTCTTTTTTTTTGGGTACTGAAATTGTAATGAACTCAGAATTTCAGGAAATGAACTGGTGGATACTACATGGTGTTAATTATTATATTAATATTCAAAATTATGTGAAAGTGATGGATAATCATAAAATTGAACTGGGTGTAAAATCTGGAAAATTAATATGTTTTTATGCCCCGATGGCCATATGCACGGATGGAGAGAATATGTTGAAGAAAAATGAATTTTAGATTTAGAATAATGACTGTGTGGATTTTTTTAATTCATCCGAGGTTTCCACACTAAAAAAAATTATATTATTCTTTTTTCATCTTTTTTTCCAACGACTGTTCAGACACTATTGAGCCAGGTGCAACCCATTTTACCTCCAGAACAACCCTATCCCATGATAGTGCCATTCTGAACTGTTCTGTAGCTTCCTGAGTTATATTTTCAAAAATAAACAAAATAATTTGGCAAAACCGACTACAGAGTGGAAATTTAGAAAGTTTGAAAATAAAATAAAATTATTTTCTCAGAAACTGAACATACTGTCAACTTCAAATTATCTATAGTCCATTGCAAGAATGTATCAACGAAAGTCCCTGCCAAACCTGCCTACAGGGTGGAACTAATAAAAAAAAATTAAAATATAATAATATTTTCTCACAAACTAAACATACTGTTAACTTCAAATTATTTACAGGTATAGTCCATTGCACAAAGAGTCTAAGAGTATCAACGAAATTCTCTGCCAAAGCTGACTACAGGGTGGAGACTTGAATATTTTAAAAATATAATAATATTATTTTCTCACAAACTAGACATACTGTCAACTTCAAAAAATTTTGTATATGTATAGTCCATTGCAAGAAGATTATAAATGTGTCAACGAAAGTCCCTGCCGAAGCTGCCCTCTATAGTCCCTTGCAAGTAGAGTCTTGAAGTATGTACAAAATTATCTGCCAAAGCTGACGGCTGGGTGGAAACTTGAAAATAAAAAAAATGTCGAAAAATAAGGCAGTAGGAAAATAATATTATTATATTTTTAAAATGTTCAATTCTTTGGCAGATAATTTTGTACATACTTCAAGACTCTACTTGCAAGAGACTATAGATGGCAGCTTCGACAGGGACTTTCGTTGATACATTTAGAATCTTCTTGCAATGGACTATACATAATTTGAAGTTGACAGTATGTTTAGTTTCTGAGAAAATAGTTTTATCATATTTTCAAACTTTTCAAATTTCCACTCTGTAGTCGGTTTTGGCAAATTATTTTTTGAAAAAATAACTCAGGAAGCTACAGAACAGTTCAGAATGGAACTATTATGGTAAGGGTTGTTCTGGAGGTAAAAAGGATTGCACCTGGCTCAATAGTGTCTAACAGTCGTTGGAAAAAAAGATGAAAAAAGAATAATATAATTTTTTTTTTTTCAGTGTGGAAGTCTCGGATGAATTCAAAAATCCACAGAGCCATTATTCTAAACTTCATTTTTCTCCAACACGTTCTTTCCATTCGTGCATACGGCCATCAGGGCATAAAAACATATTAATTTTCCAGATTTTACACCCACCAGTTTAGTTTTATGATTATCCATCAGTTTCACATAGTTTCCAATATTAAAATAATGACACCATGTAGTATGCACCAGTTCATTTCATAAAATCCTGAACTCATTACAATTTCAGTACCCGAAAAAAAAAAAGAGGGACACACGCCACTGACCAATCGGGAATGTTCGGAAAATTTGGCCGCTAGCTTTAGCTGCCAGCTTCACACTGGTAAAGAGAAATCGGTTATACGATCTAAATACGCATTTCCTAAGGCGTAATACTGGACAGAGGGCTATTGTCTATTTTGATATAACAACTCCCTTTCTTATGAAAAAGTTGAAGCTATACGTTGCAGCAGCTTTTTATTCAACTTTTAGACAAAAGTCTTCGAAGAATTTGTATTGAGTTCAATTCCTTCATTTTCTTCTTCGACGGGTTCGCCTATTTGGTAGCTCGGTCATCTTCTTGGGAAGAATTTAACAATGGTTTGAAATTTATTTCGGTTCCTTGATGGTGCAGATCATTTCTTGATGTCATAATATCAATTTTTGCATTTTTCCGATTTTTACATTTACAAAAACAATACAAAATAAGTTATGGTAATAATGGTAAAATAAGTAAACCATGAAATATGTTCAGAAACAAAAGGTTCATTTATAAGTTTATCTAATTGATCAGAATATTCATTCAATTTGAATTGAGTTGTGTTTAAATCATCAACATTTTAATACAAATAGCTATTAATGAAAATGCAAATTTGATTTTCTTCAACAATATAGCATCGGAATATAGCACATGTGAAGATTATAATCACTTAGAAAGAATAGAAATGAAAAAAATCAAATTAATTTTGCTCATTATATTCAGAATTTGCTCCAAATTTCAATAACTTCAAAGGTGTGACGAAACTGGAAGCACTACAGAATTAATTTTTGTTTAAAAAAATCGCACTTCGGTTATTCAGTAGCACCCTAAATTTTGTGGTTTGAATCTAATTATTTCTCTCGAAACTAGGGGTGCGCAATCTCTCAGTTAAACCCAGTATATTTAACAATGTGTAAAATAAGATCACTTTAATGAAAAAAAAAATGAAAAAGATTTGAGGATACACTATATGTTTTCACAAATCGTTTTTTGAAATGTGTCTTTATGTGAAGTGAAATACACAAGTTTTACCGGTATGCATTATATTCGTCAATAAGAAGCCGAGTTTGATACAATTGTTGGCATTTATTTGGTCTGTTAGCTGTGAAACTACAGCGAAGGGGTGGAGATTTCTAAACAACTTTCTAATAATGATCACTGCCAAAACACTCAAGTGAACTTGTACTGATACTTCCTGTTGCCTGACTAGTAAGTACTCACTAACCTTTCTAAATTTCATAACCTCAAAATTCAATTTCAATTTCAATTCAATTTTAATGTCAAATTTCTCAGAGTATTTACTTCCAGGAAAGCACTGAAGATGACGCAAGCCGAAAGCGCTTTGCAATAAATAATAAATGTATATATACCCTTATATACAAATTCTTCGCTTCATTTATGAATATTCTGCCCAATAAGTTGCGGAATAATAATAGGAATCGTCTTTCAAATCAAATCAACATATATTTTATTGTCGAAAAATCTAGTTTTTGTGGACAAAGTAAAATATAAACAAGACAAAGATAATACAAAAATAGAATACGCACACAAACATGTAAAATGAATGTTCCTATGAAAAATGTTATTTGAGCATTTTGGCAATTTTTCGACCTATCAGTTATAGCTCTAAACGACTATACAATAAAATGAAAGTGAAATAGTCCCTCAACAATAAAAATCACAAATGAATGAAAAATACAGTTCACATTTTTCAGTAAATGTTGTCATTGTTAAGCTACAATAGGGTCTGCTAACGGCTAGTTTTTTTATATTTTTTCTGAAGCATTCAATACTATCGTAGCTATCTCTACAATGAGACGGTTAGTTATACATCTTGACGCCGTTATAGAAAATGGAGTCCTTTGCCAGGGCTGAGGATAGTAAGGTGATTTCGAATATTTTTTACGAGTATTATAATACGATGATATATTTTCAAATTTTCGATATATGTTTGTGCCACGACTGTCAATATTTTTTTCTCTGCGAAAAATTGCCTACATGAATTTGAACATATATCTAATGGCTCTCTTTTGCAATTCGAGTACATAATTCAGCAAACTCAAGTAACGTACCCCCCAGAAAAGTATACCCAATGAACACACGTACGTTTTTCAAACGTTTTATAAACGTGGCATTGGTTGAATAAACGTTTCTGGTTGAAAATTTTAACGTCAATAATTTAGTGTAATCTTCAACGTTGAAAGAATACGTTATATAGATGTGTTTTCAACGTTACTTCCTCAACTAGTCGTTAAATATACGTTTAACAATCGTTATGTTAATTCAAAAAGAATTTTTAATCAAACTTGCTTCATGCGATTCATTTATCAATGTTTATGATACGTTCCTCAACCTTTTATTTGGTCAAAACAATATTGTTTTATCGAGTATCTTCGATATTCAAAAAACCTGATTGAAAACGGCAATAAAGCGATAATTAGTAAGCAAATGATTTAATATTACGTTGTTTCACGCGACATTTTTTCGTTGAAAACACGTTCGGTTTTCAGCCATTTCATAACGTTATTTCAACGTCCTTGTGCCCATTGGGTAGCATATCTCAATCATCTCGTTTTGTAGAGACATATTATATCGTTAAGAGAACTTTCGATAGTTACTGCATTTGTTTTCCTTGTATTGCATTTAAGAAGATTCCAGTCGCACCAAGATTTGACTGTAATTGTGTCTGAATATCTCATCATTCAAATCGTTACCAGTTTTACTGGTGGCAGTACATCGTCACGCGGCAGTTCGTAACGTCACAAATTGTAACGGAAAATTCGTCACGGCGACAATTATTAACATCAACAGTTCATAACTACGACTTTTTATAACGGTACAATTCGTAACGCTAAGATTGTTTATTTTCGTAAACGTGGAAACCAATTTTGATTGCAGTTGCAATTTTGAAGGAAATATAAAAGACATGGCACTGGATAGGAACAAGTTTTCCTGCTCGGCAGATTCTTTTGATTGCTGTATACAGGGTGTTTCAGAATTCAGTATCAAGATTTCAGGGGCGTGTTTCTTAGGTCAAAAAAAGACTTTCTTTCTCATAAACATGTGTCCGCAACCGCTTTATTTCTGAGATACAGGATGTTGAAATTTAACAAAAAAATCAGTTCTTTTTCAATATCTCTAAACCACTTTGGTTTTTCTTTTTAATTTTGGTACATGCAAAGTACACATAAAAATACATTTTTTCCATGGCGAACGTTTTTTAATTTTCATCAGTGGCGTCTCTGTAAACATGCTCTGTCATTTTTGATCAAAATAATGATACGCTACTGCTTTTTTTTTGTCAAATTAGTATCATTTTCATAATTGTCTTCTATTTTTCCACTAACATGGTTTCTTCACTATTTTCCGTCCGACGGACGGTTTTCCATTTAAAAAATAAAAGGTCGTCATTCGCTTGAACCTATGCGATTTTTTGTATGTCTCATTTTCCTTTTTAAATCGAAAACTGTTCTTCGTAGGGAAAAAAGTCAAGGGACCATTTTTATGAATAGATAAGGACACTCATAAAAAATATAATATTCATTTAAAAAAAACAGTAGCGTATCATTATCATTTTTGTTAAATTTCAACACCTTGTATCTTAGAAATGAAGCAGTTGCGGACATATGTTTATAGGAAATAAAGTCTTATATTGACCTGAAATATACGCCCCCTAATTTTTGATACTGAATTTTGAAACACCCTGTATATCATTGTATAGGTCAAAAGGAACAACCTTCTTCTTAACACTTTTATTCTTGCCCTACAGTATGAGCTACAAAAATGAGTTGAACCCCAATTATGGGAAATACTATTTACGACTGGATCCTTTCTTCTTAAATCAATCTTGGCGTTACGAATTGTACCCTTACGAATAGTCGTAGTTACGAACTGTCGATGTTACGAAGTGTCGCCGTTACGAATTGTCGCCGTGACGAGTTGTAGCCGTTACGAATTGTCCGTTACCATTTGTGCCGTTACCAACTGTCACGTTACGATATGTCATGAAATCTTTTTCTTGAAGTGTGTATGATCAGTGAATCATTTATACAAGAAAAAGAGTAGATCCTAAAACCGATCCTTGTGGCACTCCAGAATCAATAATAATATATTTGGCAATATAACCGCTTTGTACGAATTGACTGCGGGCACTTAGATAGGACTAAAACCATCAAAAAGTAACTCCCTTGCAGCCGTATCGATGTAGTTTACGCGAAACTATTTTTTCGAAAACTGAACTCTAATGTTGACATTTTCATTAAAATCTCGGTGAGCGAAGTGGCTCTTTTCCTTCTAGAACGTTAAAGACTTTTGCGTCCTGTTAATTATTCATTACGCTACTACTGTTATACGATAGTCATGCCAACAATATTACCTAGATCATTCGTTTTGGTTCAAACACAAAATGTCACGAAATGTTAATTAACACTGGGAGAAACTTATTTATTAATTTTTCATTCTCATATTATAATCCAATACGATTAGGTTTTGAGACGAGGATCGATTGTTACACCACCAAACCTGGTGTACTAGTTGTTGGAACCATGATAACACGAAAAAAATGTTTTTACCGAAATTCCAAGGGTGAAACATATTTTTTTTCCTTGAAAAATAATTGAAAACAGTTTTGCTGCAGTCTTGGAAAGTATATGATTTATCGAAAAGACAACTCAACGAGGTGAAAGACACTTTAATTCTCCACAAAAATGATTCCCAATAATTTTTTATGAAATGCGCTCGTTTTCTCGGAAAACGTGATTGAACGCCGACATCAAATTTCAGGTTCACGCTTACCCGCTGCTGGAAGTTCTGGCCGAGCCGAATATTTGATTGGTCATAATTCTGCTAAAAATGATCGGAGAAGGAAAAGGAAAAGTTCATATCGTTTCTGAAGACTCCTACCTTCTCATGCAAATATAATATGCGAGTATTTGGGTGCCTAAAATGTGTTTTGTCGCACTTCACGGAGATGTTTGCGGATGATCCGAAAATAATGAATATTTTAGTAAATATTATAATATAATTTTCAGCAAAGTTATGACAAATCTAATATTCGGCCATGCCGGAAATGGCAATGGTGGGTTAAAGCGAGCCTGAAATTTGATATCGGAATTCAATCAGGTTTTCTGAGAAAACGAGCGCATTTTGTGAGAAATTCAGACTACGAGAGGTAGTTGGGAATTTGTCAGAACGACGTTATCCTTCAACTATAAGTTGTGTGACGACGTCCTACCAACTCTGTATTTGACCTAATAGAAAGGTGGCAGAGAACAATACGCCGATAGCATTTGCCGGAAACGTCCGGCTCCAGTTCGTTACACTAATAATGATTTTGATCAAAAGACGTTCGTGTAATCACATGTAATGATTGAAAATCAGCGTAAAGAACACCCGTAATGAAATGCATGATTTCAGTTCTGGTTTGACCTTTATCTAACTCGTTCTCCATCAAACTATCCACCATAATCTAATGAGGGGTATTATTATTGACATTACGAAAATTTTCTCTCCAGCATTCACCATTGTGTATCTGATTTTATTTACTTTATTCCATAATATTTTCAGATAAGCTGTTTCATTCATGTCATCATTATAAATGTTGAATTAGTTTATTGTCAATATTAAAACAAATCTCACGTTAAACAATACATTCATTGAGAAATAATCTTATCATTATGTTCAGCACTACTTCAGTCATTGCAGTTTTGAATGAAGTCAGAGAAAATACTCGTAAATATGCCGAAAAAGTTTGAAAGTAACGTGGAGGAAATCGTTTATAGACCAAACAGAAAAGTTGGAATTTCTCAAGAACTGATACCAGAAAATAATGGAGATACCTGCTCATTTTTATACTTGGCAGCATTCATTCGTAAGTACTATTAACTTTATCACTCACAAATTAGTTTGTTCCCTCTGTGTATTTATTTTAAAAGGAAGTACTTTTCTCATATGAAGGAAGTTTTCATTCCCTTTTTCCTAAAAATGATTTTTTTTAACGATGAGAAATAAAACTTCTTATGTTATGCTATGTGGAAATTTATTCAAAAATCGGTTTTTAACGCATCATATCAACACTGCCACCCGTAAATATATACACACAAAGTTTTGAATTGATATAGCCGATACTTGATGAAAATCAATGTTAATATCTATAATGAAACTATACAAGAAACTACAAGAAAAGTGTGGAGTCTATAAATTAAACTGTGGTAGTTGCCCTAAGTTTTATCGTGGACAAACTGGTAGAACCTTCAAACAACGCCTAGCAGAGCACAGAAGTAGTTTTGTAAACGGGAAAACAAATTCAACGTATGCTAACCATTTATTAATCGAAAACCATATTTTCGACAATGATTTTGAAATCCTTCATGTCGAAAACAAAGGTAAAAAGCTGAATCTTTTAGAAAGTATGGAGATTAATAAATGGAAAAATTCTCAGTACTTGCTTAATGACCAACTTGAATTAAATGCGTCACCACTCATAAATTTGTTTTCCTGGAAAGGTAGATTTAATTAATAGAAATGTAAAGGTACTTATTGTGAATTTATTAAGAGTCAGGTATACAACCGTACCCTAATTAATTTTAGATAAGTATTTAAAGTAACATAGCAAATAAGTAATTTAGTGTATCTTTACCACTTGAAGAAGCTTTTGTAAAGCGAAACAATTGTCGTGGTTTTGTAAACCCTTTTGATGTGAAAATCATTTAAACTATAGTTTCATTATAGATAATACACACAAAGGTATAATTAGAAGGAAAATTGTTATGGGTTAGTTGAATTGTCATTGAGTTAATGGTTGAAGAAAACCTTTTTATTCAAGGCAATGGTACATTCAAGAATCAGTTTGAAATGTAGTTCAAAAATGTCCGTATAGGCAGTAACGTTAGTGTTACAAATATAAAGTGGTACAAAACATAGCAAGTTTTATATCTAATTTTTCGTGGTGATCTCCTATCAAGTGGTAACGGCTACGTTCATCATTTTAAAGAATTCATCACTTATTGAACTTATTTGTACTGATCGTTGAATCAACCAGTAGAGTTGCCGAATTTGAGTTACTGAAGGTTTTCAGACAAAGTATTTGTCTCTATTCGCTGTTTGTAGCTTAATTTTCGACGAATCGCAAGATTCAAATCAGTTATTCTTTACAGTTTCCTTGTCTACTGCTTCTATATTCTTCAAATAAACTCGACGAATAACCTCGACTACTTTATTATTAGGTATATACGAGTTATCTGTGACATATTTTTCCAACATTCAAAGAACCGACACCTACGCGGGAAAACTAAATGTCGCTATTGTCCAACAAGAAAACAAAGGTGCTTTCGTAGACGGTCTCATCAACAACAAGCCTTGCACCATGCTGGCATGCTGTAGACTATTCTTGGACCTGTCTGTGCCAAAACATTGGCAAAAATTGAAGCGTCAACTTGGAAGCTACTAGTCAGGTTTAGAATCTCATAAATGCTTTCCGTTTTACTGCTAGAAGCATTTGATGTAACAAGTGAGTAAATGACGTTTCTCCCATATTTCGACCTTGTAGAATCCGAAAACGCCATTTGCCAAACCGAATTTTCAACCGGTAGTGTGATATTCAAGATGGCGCCCAAGATTGTGCCAAATATTTTTTTTCTGTTCCTTGTTGGTTTTGCTAATATTCATACGATCTTGGTATCTATCAAGGTTTTTCAGGGGTGAAAAACACGTTTATATACTCAGAAAAAAATCTTATTAAATAATTACATAGTAACCTAATACAGTAATAATGAAAAATAGATTAGATAACAGAAAGTAATCTATTATTTAACAATGAGCCTATCAAGTTAGAAACTAGATGTCGTCCATACCAGGATGCTCACTGTAATTTTCCTATACAATATAGGAATATATTTGGGTCAAAAATCTATCACGAAACAACTTCTTTCCTGGCTAATATCACGACGAACGTTGAATTACATCTAATGAATTTCCGTGCAGAGTTCCTACAAGGCTATCTCCGCAGTTGCTAATTGCATATAAAATGTTAATTGAAACATTTAGACCACCTTTAGATTGATTTCTGGATTCTTGCCCTCATCATTATAGGGTAGGTCTCTGCAAACAATAACTAATGTCTGCAATAAATGGTCCAATTATAAATCCATGTCAAGGCAAAAGCTGAAACACCACCCGTAGATCAGGGTTAACCAAACCACGATTGTCATCTCAACCTCAGCCCAACTAATCAATACCCACTTGTTCGCAAAGAACGAACATATCATAACAGAAAGTAATCTATTATTTAACAATTAGCTTATCAAGTCAGAAACTAGATGTCCTGCCATACCAGGATGCTCACTGCATTTTCCTAAACAATATTATTTAAATTGTAAAATTCTCAGAATTTAAATTTCATGAACGTGTCAAGAATCTTTCAAGTGCTTCTTTCGATGATGACGAGATAGCTTTACTATCTTTAGGCCTAAAATTCTCCTTGAATTCTGACCGGTCTGAGAAAGAACTCACTTCCTTTTCCATAGAACTAGACGTTTCAATAACAACAAAATCAAACAAAAAATCAGGAATTTCTGCCAGTTTACGATTACTAAATACCAACGTTCTCACAAGGAGGTCCCCAGTTATTTGAAGAAGTCCAATCACAGGAATTTGAATTTATCTCTAAATAAGTTAAGTACTTGAAAAATTTCTAACAGTAATCTCATATTAACTAAAGCTGATAAAAGCAACTGCCTTGTCATACTTAACCAAATTGACTACATTAAAAAAGTTGAAGAATTTTTAACCTCCAACAAGTTTATTCTTTTAAATTCAGATCCCCTGAACAAATTTATTTCAAAAACAAAAAACTACATAAAAGTCTGTGAAAATCTTTTCTTTGAATTCAACAAAAATTATAACTTAATTCCTAGCAATCCACAAATGCCAAGATTATATGGTCTTCCGAAGATACACAAAAATGGTATTCCAATTAGACCAGTAGTAAGCTTTTATAATACTCCAGTTTCGACTCTATCAACATTTGTTTTACAAGTGATAAAAACCATAACCAACTACAAACTAGCTAACTCGGTAAGTAATACTTTAGATTTAATTAATAAAATCAAAAATTTTCAACCTGACATTAATACCCTTATGATATCCTTTGATGTCAGCAACCTGTTCACTTCTATACCTATATCTGAAACCTTTCCTTTAGTGTCCAATTTACTTTCTCAACACTCAATTTCTGATTCGACAAAAACTGACATTTTAACTTTACTTAATTTTTGCATCTCACAAGATTTCTTTGTTTTCAACAATAAATTTTACAATCAACCTGAAGGCCTAGCAATGGGTGACCCACTTTCACCTTTTTTAACTGATATTTTCATGGAAAATTTGGAAAATTCATTCATTATTAATAAATTTCACAACATTCTTAGCTGGTACCGTTATGTAGATGATTGCCTGGTGTTTATCAACGGTAACACCAATGTGGCCCTGGACATTCTTGACTCTTTGAATAATTTACGCCCCAAAATTAAATTTACTCTTGAAATTGAAACAGATAACAAATTTAAGTTCTTGGATCTCACTTTAACTAAAATTAACAATAAATTAGATTTCTCCATATACAGAAAACCTACCCAGACTGACCACTCCATTCCATTTAACTCTCATCACCCTATACAACATAAAATGGCCTCCTTTAACTGTTACGTTAACAGGCTTTTAAAGATTCCTTTATCTCCAACCAATTATAATTCTGAAGTGAATATTTTAAAACAGATTGCTGTCAACAATGGCTACCAACCCTCTATTATACATAAATTAATTAATAAATTTAATTATAGGACAGATCGAAGACTGGCCTTGATTGCTCTGCCTCATATTGGTAGAACTTGCAGACCCCTTATTACTAGAATTAATGAACATTTGAAAAGACCAGATAAATCTGCATTTGGTAACCATTTTAAAATTCACAATCATAACTTTAGCCCAAATAGAAATTCCAAAATTCTACACAAAATTGACAATAAAAACTACCTCAGATTGGATTTGTTTGAAGAATTGGAGATTTACAAAGAACTTTCTAATAATGATCACTGCCTAAACACTCAAGTGAACTTGTACAGAAATTTCCTCCCCCTTCACAAAAGGATCACTAACTTCAACTAATAATTTCAATACTTTAATTCAAAATATTAAAAAATAATTTATATTGGCACTCCTGCAACATTTTCATCATTCCTATTGGTTCACTCTTCAAGTTGGTACCAATAATTTTCTTTGACAGTTTACTTGACAGTTTTGACACAAAGTCACTAGTTGGTTTTCATTCAATTGAAATATCCACATGGCCTTATAACTCCAACATGCATTTCGTTGGTTTTTAGACTTAAATAAGTTTCAAATTTAAACAGATAACTTTTTTACAAATCTCGATATTTCCTATTGCCTGACTAGTAAGTACTCACTAAACTTTCTAAATTCCATAACCTCAAAATTGAATTTCAATTTTAAATTCAAATTTCTTCAATTAGATTATTTACTTTCATAAGCACTGAAGATGACGCAAGTCGAAAGCGCTTTGCAATAAATAATAAATTTATACACTTATATATAAATTATTCGCTTCATTCATTACTAACAAGTGTATTCAGCTTCCCGCATTCATTCGTATATGTGTATAAAATTCAATTGTACGCAACTTTTTCAAATAATTTTGTTTGATATCTTTCCATTTTACCCTACTTTTTGCCTTTTCATAGTAATTTTTTTCAATTTGCCGCCATACCAGCAATCACGTGACATGTGTCAAAATCGATTTTTAGGTTATCGGACATGCACAAACTTTTCCCAACAATTTGTCTTCCAATACTCTTCCAATACTAATAATAAACTTTTTTCCCATATGGTACATGCTTTTTGGCGGTCACTCTATAATTTCTAAGAAAGAATGCCATTGAAATTTGGGGTCGTTTCAACACGAACTTTAGTAAAATTTTGAAGAGACATTTCTTTCTTTTGAGTTTCCTCATGAAACTGCTGACTCATTTTCGGTGAACGTCGAGCTTTTTGAGAGTTACTGAGTTTGTAGCAATGTTGTTGATTTTTTGGAGGGCTTCTGGAGAAATTCTGATGGAATTAACATTTTGTCGTATAAGTAGCGACAGAGTGGCCTACGAGTATTATAGGTGAACGATTAGTGAAGACGATCTGTTGAATCAAATAATTGGACATGTATATTTATTGTAGTTGTGTCATAATAAGATAATGTGAGTTTTTTTAAATAGTATTGGCAATTATTTTCAATATTCCTCATTTTTTCGGCCGCGAAAGCCCAAATCACTTTTTTCGAATAATTGCTTATTATCAATTTCATTTTCAGTTAATCTGATGTCAGCTACCTTTGGAATTGTAGTAACATGGACGTCACCGGTAACTTTGAAACTGCTGTCAACCAATCCAGAAATCAATCCTTTGGGTAAACCAATTACAACATTGCAGATGTCACTTCTAGGATCTCTTCCAATAATTGGCACCCTGGTGGGATTCCTATTATTTGGCAAAATTTTCGACATATTTGGAAGGAAAAAACCACTTATCGCAATAGCTTCGATAATAGTAGCGTTTCTGCTCGTCATTGCTTTTTCCACTAACATATATTCATATTTCATATCTTTGACCATAATTGGAGTGGCATTATCAGGCGTGATGCTGGGAACGACAATGTATTCCAGTGAAATAAGTGAAGATCACAATAGAGCGAAATTCGTTTGTTTCATTGGATTAGGGATGCCCATGGGGAATCTCTTCGACTATGTCATTGGGCCATTATTATCAGTAAAAGTATTCACAATGTTATGTACATTGCCACCATTATTATATTTCGTCACCTCACTAACGATTTTACCAGAGTCTCCAGTTCACCTGGTGTCCAAGGGAGATATAGAGGGTGCTAAAAGAGCATTGTCAAAATTAAGAAACAGGAATTCTCGTGCCATCGGTAAAGAAATTGAAATTATTGACTTAACTCTAAAAGAAGTCTCAAAATCGGAAAAAACTGGTATCGTATTTGTACTGAAGGATAAAGCTGCGAGGAGGGGGCTAATTATTTCCGCCGGGGTATGTGCATTCTCTATATTATCAGGAGCACCAGCTATGATGACATATTTGGAGCTAATTTTCGAAAAGGCTGGTACTAGTATTTCATCATTCGTGAGCTCAGTAGTAATCGGTATAGTCCAGGTTATTTGTATTTTCAGTGCTTCTTTTGCTGTAGAGTTATGGGGAAGAAGGCCACTCCTGCTCGTATCAGCATTTGCAAGTAGCCTACCACTTTTCCTGCTTGGTGTATTTTTTTACTTGAAACAATACGATTTTCCGATTGTTGAATATATTGGGTGGTTGCCAATTACGAGTGTGACTTTATTTTTGATATTCAACGTCATTGGGTTTGCCACTGTCCCAATGGTTCTCCTTAGTGAAATGTTTCCGAGTAATGTGAAATCTATTGCACTTTCCATGGCAATGCTAATGAACTGTTTAACGGTGGGTCTCACAATTTTTCTCTTTCCAATCATGATGGCGGCATTTGGTCTAGCATGGGTTTTTTGGATACATGGTATATTTTGTTTACTGGCATTTTTGTTCATCTACTACTATTTACCTGAAACGAGAGGAAAGAATATTTTGGAAATCCAAGAAATGTTAAGAAAATGAACGAAATTTCAATAGGAAAGAATGTGGATTGAACACTACTAGTTGCTTTCTACTAAAAATCGTTACAAAATGTTTCAGCGCTTCAAAAGGTCAATAAATGTCTGTTATTACAACGTATTAATACGGTATGATCCTTCACATGAATATTCTATAGTCAGAACGTTTCATCTTTCATCACTAAAAACTTTCCGTGAAAACTGACCAATTTTTTGCAAAGATCTTCGATAGGAATCAGCCCAGGAGATGAGAATCTAATAAGTTCGCTGATGGTCAAATGTAAACTCATTTAACCGAGAAAAAGAACTGTATAGTAACGCTGGTGACACACCAAGAAATCAAAAACGTTGCGCGATTACGTTTCGGACGCTTTTGAGGGTAAAAGAGTCAATTGATAACTCAAAAATAGGCCAGGACAGGTTTCTTGACGAAGTTCGATTCTACGTACGTGCTGTAATGGAAACTGAATTTTCAATCCACTTTTTCACAAAAAAAATCTCAAAATATCCCAAAAATGCAGTAACTTTGAAGCAATTCTTTAAGTGGATGAACAAATGATTTCAAAAAAACATTTCTAGATCAACGTTTTACCTTTCATTTTATACGAAATTCATTTCGATCGGATAAAGATTGCATCAAATTCTAATGGAAGAGAAATACCACTGCAGCTACTTTGACTATCCATCGCAAGAATCTTAAGGTGCTGCCGCAGACATAGTTATATTTAATCAAACGTCCTCTAGAAGCCTATCCTTGTTTGAAATCGATACGACGAACCGTTTTTGAGTTATCGACTCTTTTACCCCAAAAAACGGCCAAAATGTGATCGCGCTCATGGCCTCTTAACGCCAAACGTTTTTGACTAATGTAGGTAGGAGATGTTCTTTCTCCTCGGATTATATGCAGCGACACACACTTGTACGGCAAAACAGGAAAACACCTTCAGACTCTTCAAAACTTTTCGAAACAAAATGTTTTTGACTAAAGCTGTTTTGTGTGATTAGTGTATTTTAAAATATTTTGCTACAAAACGTTTTGACTGAAAGCGTTTGGGACCAATGTGGAAACGTTGGAACAAGAACATTGAATTCATCAGATGTGCAGAAACGTCGTGGTTGACAGCCCGTAAAAGCGTCGACTCTATTTGCTCTGTTTTGGTGCACAGCAACACGTTTTGCAAGAAACCGTTTTGCTTTCAAGCAAATGTTTTACTTTACTGCGTTTTGATTCATCAGTGGGTGACGTTTTGCTTTGAAGCGTTTTTGATTTTTCACTGTGTTACCAGCCTAATTCGTTTTGGTACTAATTGTTAAAGCATAAGTTCATAGTTAGAAAATAACAAACTAATTAAAAAATTTTTCATTTACACCATTTATGAAATACTCACATTCACAAAAAATGTGTGATCTCAAATTTGTATTTGAGATTCAAATTTGTATTTGAGATCACATATTAAAATAAAATTAACTCATAATACTTCAAAAATATTGAATATAATCAGTATTATTATCACAAGAGCATTGAAAATAAACGATTGGACGCACGAGACGTATTCTGCGAAAGACCACGAGAGCCGGTAGCTCGAGTTGTGTTTTAAGGGACGCGTCGAGTTACAAGTTAAGTAAACTCAGTTGTTATATCACAAGAGAGTGCTAGGCTAAAGGATTTCAAATTACCCGAATTAATAGAAAACTCTTATCAATATGTGAATGGACGAAAAAATGAATAAGGAAATATCAAGACGACTCAGTAAAAGTTTCTCGATGGGAGGGGGGTAGCTGAATATACGTTTCGAGGTTTTGGTTTTTTACGATGTGTGGCTGAAATATGCATTCCTATATAAAGTTCAATTCAAAAGTTGTAAATAATTGAAAAATCAAAAAGTTTTGTTTTGATTATTCCGCACAATTACCCCAAAATCAAGGAAAAAAATCGCAAAAAACCGTTTTCGTTCTTTTTAATTTTTATCTACCGCATTTTTTTATGAAACTTGGTGAGAACGTTCTTTGTTGTGTTTAATAAGTTGTAATTTTTCATAGTAAAATGACGATTTAAGTTTGGAGAAAGCCTAATTTTTAATCGGAAATGTTGGTCGACAAATTTTTTATTTTATCAGTGCTCATTGTCTCCGTTGAAATCTCGACTGAGAGTATTCTGAAAGGTTGAGTTTTTTTCTTGCATGAAAATGCAGACAAATGTTGTTTACTACACTACATTGAACAATATTAGTGCCACACTTTTTGCAAACGGAAAACTTCTCGTTTTCCATCAAAATCATGGTGTATGCATTTATTCGTCTGGATAGTTTCAGTTGATATTATCAAGATGTATCAGTTCTAGTTCAGGTATATTCAGCTATCCCTTTAACACAAGCCTTATTTAATTTACTCAATGATTTTTTTCAATAAAAACTAGAGAAAATTAAAAAATTAACTATCTGAATGAAACTGCGAATTTTCACTTTAAGATTTTTTCTTGTCTTTTCACAATATCGATCAGATGTAGTTCAATGTCCAGCGTGGCTTGTGCCGGAGAAGTAGTTGTTTTTTGTTAGATATTACAAATAAATTGCATTTTTAATTTTTCAATTTTCATGGAGAATTTTCCTCTTTTCAACATGAATACCTCTGAAGAGGTTATCTTGAACGATGGAATATAGCGACTAAAGTTTGTCTTTTAGTCGCAAATGATTCCACAACAGATTTTATGAATGTCCTATTCATATTTTCGAACTAAAATCAAAAAGAATATTACATTACTCCACTCCATATCCAACTCCAAGATTGATTCAGTTTGTGGCGATACATAATTCATCTTCATCTGAGAGTTTTGTTTTCGTGTCAACTTTGAAAACTATCGAACGATGATCTGTAACTTGGACTATGTATTAATAATAACATCGACTATCATTCGTGAATCTGAGAGTTTCAATTTCATCATTACCACCTGCTTATCCATCATTTTCAGCACCGATAACATTACCATAATATGTTTCCCCCATTTCCAGAACACCCAACGCATTAATTAGTTCAGAGACCTCTCCCTTCAGAGTATTCTTCCGCAAGACCTGATTGCAACATTGTCTAGCGCTCCAACCTTCCATCAAGCTTTTAAATGTCCAAGGTGAATTTTTGTGATGTAGATTTAATAGACTTAAAGCGAGCTTTCGGGAATAATTAGACGGTTAACTGAGTCTGGAAGGAATATGGCAGCGGGACGAACAGGAGTGGAATCGTTGACAGAGTGGCAATGAGAAGCAAGGGAGTCCTGTACCATCCTGTTTGGTGATTTCCCTAGAGTGGTATCGATTGGGAAATGCAACACCTACCTGATGGCCTGAGCAGTGGCGGATAAAAAAAAATGTCTCGTTGGAGAATATTTGCAGAGTCGGACAATGATACCTAAGTACATTAGATTATTCAAAATAATTTCTCCGCACTCAGGAAATAATGAGACTAAGTTGAAGGATTGAAGTTGATGTTTTTTCCACTATCGATTTATAATACAAAATATAATTTATAGTAAGTCAACCACATTTTGTTATCAATTGATAAACTTTTCTTTCACATGAGAATGTAATAATCAAACTTTCAATCGAACGTTTCAATACTTGAACGTTATTATTGTAAATATGCCACTTTTTCACTGAGCATAATATGTAAACGATCAAATGAAAGAGGTAGCTTAACTTGGAAGTTTCAGATAAAAATGTAGGTTCAGAAGGAAATATGCTACCTAACAAATTCTATGTAATAAAAATGAACATGTAGAAAGGTCAAATATTGTTTTCCATAGCTTACTATTGTTAAACCATAGCTTACCAGTTGAAAAATTATTCGAACTGCAGAGAAACTCATGAAATAATAATAATAATAATTATAATAATAAATGTCTTTATTAACAATAAGTAAGAATAAATCAGATTTTGTGCATACAATTCGGGCGAGATTCAGTTTGTTTGATAAATTAGGTATAATACAATATGAAATATGTAGTAAGAGTTTACCATACATCTGCTCTTCCATCTAACCCCAAAAAGAAGTCAAAGACAGCAAATGGAATAATAAATAAATAATAAATCAAACCAATATCAATATGGGAAGAATGAGATTTTAGCGATTAGTTGCTCAAAGGAAGATAATTTATTTTTGAATAATGAAATTATTGTTTAGACAAATAGTAGTCAAAAAGAACTCGTTTGAGTTTATGTAGTGATGAGTGACTGAAGTCGTGAGGTAAGTTATTGAGACGGTTAACAATGCAATAAGAAAACGATCGTTTGAAAAAATCAGTATGGTGACGAGGTATTGTAAGAGTATTTCTATGTCTTAAATTCAGAGAATGTACATCAGTTCTGTATTTTATTTTATGATACAGATATGGTGGAGAGTTTTCCTTCAGTATAGCTTAACATAAAACATGGTAGAATGCATTTCTCGACGATTTTTCATGTGTAACCATTTAGTTGTTTTGAATGTATGACTGATATGCTCAAATTTGCGAATACCAAAAATGAGTCGTAGGCAGGAATTTTGCAATTTTTGTATTCTATTTATATCATATGAATTTAAACAAGAATTATATAAAATGTCACAGAAATTTAATTTAGATAATACTAATGATTCACATAGAAGGATTTTGACCGATCTATCTAACACATGACGAGATTGAAATATTAGTTACAGAGCTGCATAAGCTTTTTGTAAACAGTTACTCATATGGTGCAAAAATCTTAAGTTTTCATCAAACCATATATACCCCCAAGTTTTTGACTTTATCTCTAAATTGTATAGAATGGCCATTAATTAAAATCTTTGAGGAGTATTCTTGTTTAAAAACCTGTGAATCAACTTTATTTCCAAAAATAATTGCATTGGTCTTAGATGCATTTAGTTGTAAGCAATGATTAATTGAAAATATATGAAGATTATGTAAGTCATAATTAATAGCAGTTACCGCTTGGTTCGCCTCATCCAAGGAAAAAGACATGTATAACTGAGTATCATCAGCGTAGTAATGTTGTGAACACGAGAAAAAAATATCTGGAAAATTCGATGTATAAATAGAGAATAGTATGGGACCCAATATTGATCCTTGGGGTACTCCGGTACTCACAGATAAAAAACTTGATAAATTTTCTTGGCATTTCACAGCTTGACTTCTCTTAGATAGATAAGATTTAAATAAATCTGCAGCTTTGATGTCTAGACCACTATAAGATAATATCGCAAAGAGTAGATTGTGATTAAGAGTGTCAAATGCTTTCGAGTAGTCAAATAAGAACAACACTGTTAATTTACGCCTATCGAGAGCTGCCAAAATATCATCAGAGATTTTCAATAGTGCTGATGTACAACTGTGACCAGTTTTGAATCCTGATTCTAACGAGGGTATTATGGAATTTTTATTCAAATGACTCTGTAGTTGAATATTGATAGCTTTCTCTAAAATCTTTGATAAAGTTGGTAATACACTGATCGGTCGTAATTGTTGCAACATTTGTGGATTAGTCACTTTAGGCAAGGGAGTAACAAATGATTTTTTCCAATTTTGGGGAAATACAGAATTCAATAAACAATAGTTAATTATATGGGTAATATACGGTAACAGAAATGGTATGCACAAATTTAAAGTAAGAATATAAATGGTTGTACATTTTTCAATGTACCTACACAATTTATTACTGAACCAAAATATAAAAAGTTTGTGTTTTTTATACCTGGATGTATGTTCTAGAGGTATACATAGAGGTTCTATTGAAAAAATAAAAATAATCAATGTATGACGTGACTGAAATTATTCAACGAGTGAAAAAAAATATTTTTCTGAAAAAATTATGTTTTTCTGGTATGTGCCACTAATAATTGTAAATAGCGTTAGACAAATCGCATTTTTCCACGGGAAAAAAACAATAGTAGATTGTGGCACGAAAGCAAACGAGTACCGCAATTCAAACGAGAGAGAAAGTGCATTTCTGCACGTGTCACGCACTATAGGTACTTTTTCTACAAATTGCTGAAAATTGAACTAATAAATGAGTAAATGAGATGTTGTAAAGTTAGGTAACGTTAGTGAAAATTAATCAACTTGTTCTTTTAGATCTGGTCCAGTATTTTCAATTTCAGAACTAGCACTATCCATTCTAGTTCAATACTATTTTGAAAAAAAAATGAAACAGGAATATTGTAATAGATATTTACGATATAAGTGTCGTAAAGATTCATATTACAATATGAGATGGAACATTTGATAACAAATATTTACGACACAAATATTATACAATATTTTACCAAGTTCGGCCAGAAATCGCGTGCGCAAAAGACACTTTACGCTCGTGTTAGGTACACTATTTTTTCTACTAGCGGAAAAAACACCAAAAGTTAACATAAAGAACATTTATTATTAAATATATGTTAAACCATACAACCATACCTGGTAAGCTTTCTATTTTAACCTTCTGCGACGCAATATTTAAATGTCAGTATAATATGCAAAAACTAAACAAATCTACTTTTCCGCACTAAAATGTTTTTTCCGCACAAAAAAGAGTGCGGAAAAATTTTAGTTTTTAGTTTTTTCCGCACTAGTGCGGAAAAGTGACGCTTTCAAAACTGAAATGAGTGAGGAAAAGTGGATTTTTCCTCATGCTAGTAGAAAAATATGTTTTTCGGAAGCCAAATCGCCTATGAACGCTATTTCCTAGACGAAATTCGAAAACAATGAACCTCATTGAAATTGATCTTCAAATAGAATTTTCTCTGTAGCAATAATACTGCTGCAACCACTATTTCAAAAACGAGTATTTTTCAGTTTCATTATTAGAACTTATCAAAAACTTGAAAGTGTTCTGAATTTAAATAACAAATTAACTGAATATGAACCGATTATTGACAGAAAACATGAAATTAGAAACAAACTTAACACTCGAACATCTACCTGGCAACATATTCATAATGCAATTTTTCAAAACTCATAATAATTTTTCAGTGGCTGCGATCACCTAATTCGTATTATCGGTAGTAATGAGGTACTAATACTATAAATACTTCAAAATATTCGATTACTCATTGATAACTTGCTGTATATTGCATAATCAAGGTACATTCAAAGCTTTTTATCAAAGCCAAGCAACGTGATGCGAAGTTATGGTTTGGATGGAGACTTACGGACGACCTCCTTTCGAGATCTTTTCTCTCGGGTCGTGCTAGGAATCGCACGTTAAAAGGTAAGACCTCGCACAAGTTTCGACTTTTGAGTGCTGCCGTTCGTAGGGGGACGACAGCAGGTTAACGGAACACACAATTCTAACACATTTCATAATTTTAACAAATTTATCGTATCATTGATAAGGATGATGTGAAAATGAAATCGACAACTTTAGTTATGTCACGTTATTATCATTATCGTATCATTGGATATCAAGCTTCCTTTAAGTTGAATCTTTATTACAAGTTATTAACATCATAATATCATAACAACACATTAGTTACAATATAATAAATACTTTAGTTACCTTATAATAGATACCAAATGGCACGCTCAAATGACAATAACGTGACATAACCAAAGTTGTTGTGATTTCATTTTCACATCATCGTTGTCAATGTCAATAACACGATAAAGCTTTGATTGTAACTAGATTTTTATGCAATTTAAATGAATCGCATAATTATATCGTTACATTAAAAGCTCTACGCCGAGTCGCCTGTGCAACCTCCGAGATTTACCTCAAAATAAATGTAAAATAGGCCTCTGATTCTCAATCGACCCACAGTTTTTTGTGAAAGTTAATAGTACCCTACCATTTTAATTTCTTCTAGCATTTCATTAAAAAAGATAGAAGTTTAAAATTTCATTCCCATAAAACTTTTTAATGATGGACGCATTCCTACGTTATTATTACATTGACCATTCGAAAATGTCGTGAATCCAGTGGCGTCGTCAAATTATATTTAAAAAAATCGCTAGTATGTTTTTTGGATATTTGACCTTGAAAAAAATTCGAAGTAGGCCTTGAAATTTTCATTTTATTTCGAGTTTATGGCAATCAACTAGAACTATTGATGCTCTATCTACTGAAAAAAAATCTTCTGAATCGGATACTAAATAACAGTTTTGGAGAGGTGGCCCGCTTTCAAATGGGTCACTCTGTATAGAGTACAGTAAGTCACTCTGTGTATATTGTTGTTGTTAATATTAATATTAAGAAAAGGCCAGAATTACCAATTCATTCTGCATTTTGAATGATGCAACTTTCAGCAAGTTCCAAAAAAAACATATGTATCGAACTCTATGGCGGACACTGTACATGGAGAATATTAGGAATTGGTATCCCGACAAATAGACAATAAGTTGAAAATGACTGAGTGTGATTCAAACTCTTAGTATCGTACTAGTAATTCCGAAGTCAGCTGAATTTAGATTGATAGTTGCTTCATCGGAAATTCCCAACATGTTCCCTATCATCCAGGAAAACAAAGGAATTGTAGAAATATCTCTACAAGACAGCTTCGTTCTTATCCTTATCGATTAGGCATTTATATCAATTAAACCTTATACCTTGCAGTCAGAACACGAAACAAACTACGCTAATAGCAAACTATAACTACAACAAATCTGTATTACAGCGGCATCGCAATATACTAAGGGAATTATGACTCCCGCGCATTGTGTAATCATAATTAGGAAGTTTTCATTTCACTTTTGAATAATCCTGATGAGTTCAAAGAATTGTGAAGTTTTAATATGACTTTTAACTCCTACTCTAGAGTACTATACAGGGTGTTATGTAATAAGTGTCCGATATTCAATAGGACGATTCCTCATTTATTTATAAGGTAAAAAGTTCATATAAACATGGGTCCGCAAGGCCTTCAGTTTTGAGATAGAGGGGGATGAAAATTTATTTTTATTTTGGTTTTTCGTAAATAAATTTTGAAATAATGTTGATATTTGAACAAAAATTGGTATTTGGGGACTTTTCAATATGAGAAATTCAAATTTGATCTCTGTTTGGCACTTTATTGTAGGGGGCGCCACCTACAGGTCTTTGTCTCTTTTGGGGAGTCACAACTTTTTCGTGCATGTATGTATCACATTTTCTAGAAAAAAAACATATTTCACTATCATTTTTACTTGAAAAAGGAATACTTGTCAAAAGTCGCTACCAGCAGCCGTTATCCAGATATTTTAATTTAAATTAACCCATGCATCCAATAGCCTTCTCATTGATTCGCGAACTCTTTGAAAATTATATAATAAAGTAGGCTAGTAAGTTTATTCCTACCCCTACAATAAAGTGCCAAACAGAGATCAAATTTGAATTTCTCATATTGAAAAGTTGTGAAAGGTTGTGGGCAACGTTTCATTTGAAGGAGTTCTCTTGAAAACTTACTTAGCGTAATTATTGAAGGGTGTATTTATATATTATTATATTTGGGCACTGCTGGAAATGCAAGAAAATGTCAAAACCTTACTCTTATCCCTCGTACCCTCTTTCAGCTGGATCGATAAAAAATAATAGTATAATTTTACTAACTGGGAAGGAATAAATAATTAGAAATCACTCAATACATTTTTTTCACTGACATAGTGTCGTTAGACCTTTTTACTGCGAGCGTGCGCAATGTAGTACTTTTCTGCATACATTTGCTTGCGCAAAGTTACACTACTCAAAAGTCACATTAGTAAGTAAATAGTAATTTATGTATCAAGTGAGTAAAGTGATACTTTTTTTTACGAGTATAGGAAATGTTGGCGCACGACGCCGTAGGCGTAGGCGTAGGAGGAGAGTAAAATATTACGCAAATCTTACCGACATATAATATATAATAGGCAATTGCAGGCAGGGTCCAAGAAGGGTCAAAGGGTCAAAGGGTCAAAGTATGCTACCATCAATCCCAAGTAATAGATTGATTTCCTTCCATTTTCTAATGCAAAATGGATACCTCTGGACTTCAGTTCTGCTGTGGCAACTAACTATCTTAACTATCATTTTGTGAATGACTCTCTATGATTCATGCTGATACATTTTTCAATAGTTGTGCTGACTATAAAAGTTGTATAATAGTATATTACACAATAAGCTCAAAATAAGGTTGAAAAAGCAAGATCTACCATTCATTGAAGTGCAACATTCTCATTTTTTCGAGATGCATACCATACTTTAAGTCGGAGACAATCAACTTTACGGAAAAGTATACCTTCTCGAAGTTAGTCAAAGACGAAGCTGTTGAAAACGTGAACCACGCAAGGTACACCTGGACAAGCGTTTAAATTTCGGGCGGCACATCACATTGGCAATACAGCGGGGTGTGCTGCGCTAAAGCGCACATACCCCCTGATAGCCAGAAGCTCGAAATTGCCTCAGGAGAATAAGATGCTTATTTATAAGCAGATTATTCGTCCTGCTATGACATACGCTTGCCCAGTATTCTGCAACCTGAAAGACACTCCCCTTGCGAGGCTTGATAGGATGCAGAATAAGGTACTTCGTATCATCACTGGTAGCAGACGATACCTTCGAGTGGAAACCCTTGGGAGCGATTCCGACATTTATAAGAAACTTATCTTATAAGTTCTATAAATACATGCTCGATAAAAGTCCTCTCACTAGAGAAATAACCAGGCTCAGAGTGTTTGATAATGAGCCTCGCAAACACGGCGGGCTCATTTATCAATCTCTTGATATCTTTAATGAAAGAAGGGAAGAACCGGTTCCGTAGGGAACTAAGTCGAAAGTCAGACTGAAACGCAGAGTACTTTGACCCGGTTTTTTGCATCAGCCTTTTCCGGGGTTTAGCATCGAACTAACTATCCTCGCAAACTGCAACAAAGGCGTATCTACAAGGAATAGAAATTCGAACAACACGCATAAGCTTTGCAGGAGGCGTGTTTTACCGACCATAACCACTATGTAATGAAAAGTCCGGCCCAGCGTTAACACCAGCGCGGGCAGACTACCGCTCCCTTTCGCGGGGGCGCTATGTTCGCCTCGGCAAGGCACCCCTCCTGCACCCCTGAAAAGGTGTAGGGGGGTTGCTACTATTGCGCCCGTATACCCTTTTCCCCTTCCCCCTGGATTGTGGAAATAGTTTATGTGAAGTGTCTTGTCATTACATGTGAAATGTCATTGTTGGAATTCTGTAAATAAAACCCTATTTGTTATTATTATTATTACCATACTTTATCTATGACGTCTTACTATTCACATGTAATATTTTAACAAAGAGTGATTTAATATTTTTTTTATTGCTTTGAATATACAAACATGGAATCATTAATTGCAGTTTGAATGTGCAGTTATTGAAAAGCATTTTCAAATGATTTTTGAAATGCCGAATACTGAATATACTGGAGTTTTATCTGAACACCAAACCGTTATTTTTAACACCTCGACACGTGTTTTAATCACCAAGTGATCGTCTTCAAGAGGAGGATTAAACATTTTAATCTAGGTGTAAAATCACCTATTTTACACCTAACATAACATAACCTAATAAAACTCCAGTATATTCATTACTACACCAAAGATTCCAAATCCAAACAGTGCAGTTCAAGTACCTATGCTGGACACTGTTATTATGTTTTTCAGATTGACACTTTGTTGTCGTTTGTCAAATTGTTAGAGTTTGATTTTGACTTGGTTTCAAGGACGCTTCATCAACAATACTGTTATTTTGTATCTTCTAACCTAATCTAACCTAACCTAATAAAACTCCAGTATATTCATTACTACACCAAAGATTCCAAATCCAAACAGTGCAGTTCAAGTACCTATGCTGGACACTGTTATTATGTTTTTCAGATTGAAACTTTGTTGTCGTTTGTCAAATTATTAGAGTTTGTTTTTGACTTGGTTTCAAGGACGCTTCATCAACAATACTGTTATTTTGTATCTTCTAACCTAACCTAACCTAACCTAACCTAACCTAACCTAATCTAACCTAACCTAATAAAACTCCAGTATATTCATTACTACACCAAAGGTTCCAAATCCAAACAGTGCAGTTCAAGTACCTATGCTGGACACTGTTATTATGTTTTTCAGATTGACACTTTGTTGTCGTTTGTCAAATTGTTAGAGTTTGATTTTGACTTGGTTTCAAGGACGCTTCATCAACAATACTGTTATTTTGTATCTTCTAACCTAATCTAACCTAACCTAATAAAACTCCAGTATATTCATTACTACACCAAAGGTTTCAAATCCAAACAGTGCAGTTCAAGTACCTATGCTGGACACTGTTATTATGTTTTTCAGATTGACACTTTGTTGTCGTTTGTCAAATTGTTAGAGTTTGATTTTGACTTGGTTTCAAGGACGCTTCATCAACAATACTGTTATTTTGTATCTTCTAACCTAATCTAACCTAACCTAATAAACTCCAGTATATTCATTACTACACCAAAGGTTCCAAATCCAAACAGTGCAGTTCAAGTACCTATGCTGGACACTGTTATTATATTTTTCAGATTGACACTTTGTTGTCGTTTGTTAAATTGTTAGAGTTTGATTTTGACTTGGTTTCAAGGACGCTTCATCAACAATACTGTTATTTGGTATCTTCGAAGCATTTCGTATTCCTGACTGAACGAGTAAGTAGAATACAAAGCGATTCACACGAAAAAGTGATGCAACATATTCAGAAAAATACGCCCCTTCCCATCTGTTGCTATTAGGTATGTGAATGCGTCCATAAAGCATAAAAAATGAGTGATGTTGGCGTAAGTGCGGCACGGGGCAAAATTATCCGTTGTTTGCATATGGTATTAAAAAAAGAGTGATCGATAATTACTGAATTAGAGGCGATTAGCGTCTGTTTGCACTTGTCACGTGAAACCGGCCATTACGAAATTATGTGGGAGCGGTTCCACCGCAGTGTACAGGGTGATCAACTAGTCAGACATTATATGACGAAAACTATTCGCACACTCCAAAATGCCTTGGTAATATTTTATGAGGTCATAATGATGTCTATGTCTAATGTAACAAGATGGATGTGTGCATTTCTGTAGATTCATCATTCTTCATTCAATCTGATACATGGCAAATACAGAGAAATACCTAATCTTATACCGGAGCACAACTGATGACAACTTCAGTTTCAAAATGTTTCGTCGTTTCAAGAGAGTGCTTTTTTTAATTACTATGATTCTGGCCGTGATACCAGTGTTCAATATAACAAAAAAAAGTTCAAGAACAGAAATTCTATTTTCATTTTATCACAGTTTGAGTGGCTCTGAATCCAAAAGTTGGAGATTTAAACTGAAATTTGCCGATGGTACGATGGCAACAACCGATCTCAAATGCATTCATATACTAATTTGGAATAGAATCGGACCATAATCACAAAACTCGTTCGCCATTTTTTATTTTTTTTAACAAAAATTTCATAATCCATTGTCACCAGAATTATCAACACCTGCAAAATTTCAAGTTATTCGGAGAACTAGAAGTGGGTCAAAATTCTGTTGCAAGATTTAACCCAAACATAAGGGTCACATTAAGAAGAGAATCACGTCATGTTTGGTAATTGTGTATATCTAACATAACAACGATAAAATTCCCAATGAAATGCGTTCAATAGTTATGAAATGAGATTTGACTAGTTTCATCGCTATTGAACCTTGCTTATGTCACGTTATTGTTATTTTAGCGTGCCATCTGGTATCTAGAGTATTATAAAGTAACTAAAATATTGTATTGTAACTAAAGTATTATGTGTTTTCATGATGTTATGATGTTAATAATTTGTGATGAATATTTAACTCAAAGGAAGCTTAATATTCAATGATACGACATTGTAAAGATGTCTGTATAGCCTAGTGGTTAGTGTTTCTACCTTTTTTTTTTCATTTTCCAGAGATATGGATTATATTGCCAGCAATTTGGATATATCTATTAAAAATTGTCCAAATATTACTAGCACCATAACCAGACACTATAGGATTAACAATATAGTACAACTGTCATCGATGATATTTTCAATGGGACACGCAGTATATTTTTCCAATATTGCTCAAAGATCGCCAAGAAGATGATAATAATAATAATTATTATTATTATGTTTATTTTACCAATTTCATACAAAGGTTACGGTTACATTTAAAACTAAAAGTAAAACGAATATAAACCATAAAACTCGAAGTTGTACATGGGGATGAAACTTATTACAAAATTTAGCAGTACAATATGTATTTAGAAGAATTGCTAAATATCTTTTCTTTGTAGACTGTGTACATATATTTTTATTCATTTTTTGATAATATTGATGGAACTGACTGTGACTATTTGTTCGTTAAGTTTTGTTGGAGCTTCTTGTAGAAAATGTTGCCAAGAATCAAACAGATATAATTCAACGTTCGTATAGGGCAGTAGTTGTTTTCTGTTGAATATTTGCCGAAAAATTACCTAGGGTACAGCAGTTTTTGCGGAAGATTGGATTATGTAATCCACTTTTCATTATTAATTAATGGTCTCTCGTCAAGTAGTCTCGTCTTCATGTATTTGTTGAACAAGGATTATCAAAGGTTCCCGATTACATACAGTTTATGTACATTTATGTTGAGCATGTTGCTATATATTTTTATTGATTAAAAAGTTCTGCTGAAAGCATTGTTGCATCGGTGTCATTATTTGTTTTTCTACTGAAATTCTATCAGTATTGATTTGGCTTCGAAGTCAACACCACAGTTGGGATGCTTCTTTTTTGAAACCTGGATGAATACTACAGTATCTATCGTAGGAATTCCCAACAGATATGAAGCTATTTTTTATATAATCGGGAACTAGCCTTCGCTCACGATTGCAAGTACCATGAAACCGGTTTGTAGGTTTTACCCGAGGTTTCACCCATTTGAATTGAAAAATAAATACAGCTATGTATTTAAAAGCAACTTAAAGTTATTATTTTTTGTTTTTTGTCCAATATCAAAAATATATAAATCAACGGTCATATGTGATAAAAGTCGCAACGCGTTTTTCAGTTGTCAGACATGCAGAAACTAACCGTCATTGGAGTTTTTCAAAAATTTCAACAACAAATGTTTTTCCCGTATGTAGCCAACATTATGGCGGACACTGTATTTCGCGACAAAAGTCGAAATTATGGAAGAAAAAAACGTGGTGCTTCTACGCCTAATTATTTTTATTCCTTTCTAACAGATATAAATGATTTGTTTAAATAATTATTAATGGGAACTCTTAAAATTCCAATTAGTGTATATGCTGCCATCTGTTAAAGTGGCGTCAAACATTATGTCGAGAGCGGAGTTTTCAGAAGATTCCGTTAATGCTCCCTGAAATACCACACAGTTGCTGCCGCTTAGACATGTAACGATTTCTGCCTCTAACGTCTTCTCTGGTATTAGTTCTGTAACTACCTGATAGATAGCGCGGGTAGTGCATTCTTTTGTTTATTAACGAAAAACCAGCTGTTTTAGGAGGGGCAAAGGCAGAACGGCATCCAAACTTGACAGTGCACGATTATAGAACGATACGAAAGGGTAGTGTTCGCGCTTAAGTGTATGTGTGTATATCCCAGAAATCATCAGGGTTTCCGTGAAACCACATCTCTCAGCCACCGACAAAGGTTAGTGCCCTATTGAAATGCAAAAAAAAACCCTAGTTTGAGTTATGACCTTTGAAAAAATCATGTGCTAGCGATGCTGAAGCCGGTTTTATATTTTTTTCTCATGTCATCTGTCCTTGTTCAACGTGATCTGCTACCCCTGGCGATTCGCTCACGGTAAATATAATATAGCAAAATATTCCCGTGATCTTTTCAGTACCTATTCGAATGACTGAGTGAACAAGAAGGGATATGATCCCTCCTACCTTTTTGATATTTCGCTGACCTGCTGCATACCTACCTATCTGTCAGATCTGTTCGAGATGAGATGAATGAACTTGAAATCTCACTGTTTGTTTATATCAGGAAATGTAGGTAGTTTGTTTATGTTTTTATTGAGATGAATGGTAGTTCGTCGATCGAAAGAGAGTAGGAACATCATAAACGATCATAAAAGAGTACAAATTACAAGAATTAGCAAAATAGTTTTCGAGTAAACGATACTTCTATAAATTTTTTTACCAACAAACTGCAGTCTACATATGGCTTGGGTAACGCGGGAACTATTGATCATTTGTTTTCAAAAATGCACCGGGAAAATAGTTATTATTTAAACAATATTTATTCATTATAATTTTTCTACTAACGTAAAAAAAGGTAGTACAAAATTATGTCACAATTTGAAAAGTGTTAAAAAGCGTTACTTAATTATTGTTAAACATTCAGAAATAAATGATTTCCTGAATTTTTGCTTGATTGCCCCACTAAGCAATGTAATGAACAGGTAATATTACTGAATTTTAATTTGTGTGTAATGTTGCAAATTTCCTCGAAAATTTCCCTTCAGTAAGGTTGCATATATGTTACTGTATTGCTTTCTGCAGCTCACTAATATTGACAAATGTAACATTGCAAAAGTAATATTACAGAAAAATTCGGAAATCGAGTTGCCATAAGGTTTGCTGTGTAATATTACAAATTTTCTGTCAGTAATATTGCATATAGTTTGTTGCTACGAACATTCTTACATTACTGCAATGTTATTGAGTGTAACATTGCAAAAGTAATAATAAGTAAACCTGCCTGGTCACTTTTGACAATTTTTTGAGGAGACTTAAGAAACCACCTATCAAATGTCATATCATCAAAACTTCACATATTATTTTAAGTTTTTAATGTTTTAGTGATCGACATTTCAGGGTGATTTTTCGAGTCTCGTTAAAAATTGGTCAAATGCGACTTGACTGGTTTAGACTTCAAGCGGAAGATGTAGAATATTACTGTACATAGCAAATATATTTCATATTTCTACAATATGAAGAAAAAAAAACAGGAAATAAACCAAAGAATATTTTAATTAAATGCATATTAAATACTTACCTATACTTATACAAATTAAAAACAGAAAATCACTGTGTTGGTGGATCTATCGGATACACAAGTAACGAGGAAAAATTACACTAATCAGAAGTGACATATTTCAACTAGGGGAAGTGAATTTCATTTTTTGAAATCATTATTATCCATTTAGTTATGTTTATATGCAAAATTAGCTTGAAATCCCAAATAACCAAACTTTTCTTTCTTTACTCACTAATGAATAAACACTATTTTCTCTGGTGAAAGAAAGAACAACATTTTCCAAGAACACATCCTTCAATTCTTTTCTCCGCTTTTATTCGCTTCCTTTTCGTAATGCACCTCTGGGAACTAAAACCACTCCACAACACATTCCTTGAATTTCTCCAACAAAAAAATGGGAAACTTCTACTTTACCACATCTAAAAAAAATCATCTCCATTTGGCAAAATATGCATATGAACATGTTGTAGCTGACCTCAGTGTTACTATCATGTTCTGCTGGTGGAAGATAAAAATAATTAGACAAAATCACTAATTAACAAAGACAAGAAATGAGATTATTGACATTATGACTATTATGAGAATTGAGAATAACAAACCACCATGTTCAAAGGATGACAGAACGACACAGACCTTAGAACCTCTATCCAGCATTTACTAACGAGTACGGTCAAGTGAATTTTGCCTTTGACTTTGTAACATTTCAGTTACATTTATTCCTTTATATTACTCTTCAAACTACTTCCTAATGTTTCAAGTGAAATATAGCAGGAAGATTGCGTTCATGAAGACCATGAAGTTACAGTACATTATTTAGCAAACTTTACATTTGATAGTTTATGTAATGTTGTGGATATATTAGTTGAAATAAATTTGGCTAATGTTTCTCGACAAACATTCAATCAATATTACCATTTTCAATCATTGATATTTCAATGTTGCAGTAACTTATATAAAATAATGTATTGTTTGTAATATTGCTAAAAGTTGAAAACAATTTTCCACAGACAACCTTGTACAGGCAAGCTGAAAACTATCTAGCTGCAATGTTAGGTAAGGTTTCGTGTTTAGTGGGTGAGGACCATAAAATTAGAAATAAATGATTTAAGTATTGAATTTTTGTTTAATTAAGGACTATATAAGTACTTCGGTTAGAATATGAAAATCCCATATAGTTTACATGCAGTGTGAGAAATAGGTATTTCGCACATTACTTCGCGCACGGTGTCGTGGTAACGAATGAAAATGAAAAAAAAGTGTCACTTCGCATATTGTTTGTTTGTTTGTAGAAAAAACATGTTTTTTCTACAACAGTGCGTAAACTAGGTGTAAACTAAGTGCGTTAAAAAATCACCTGTGCGAAAAGCATCAAGAAAGGAAAGGAAATTTTTACAAACCGTTCATACATTATATAACTAGGAAGTGATCATTTGATAATACGACGACAATTCATAACATAAAACATTCAAATTAATAATACAATTGCTACAATTCGGCAATATAATAACTGTCGGAGAAAAAACTTTGTATGATACACTTTCGTAAAGACCTTTTGTGTACTCGCATGTTTGTAGAACTCGGCTGCGCTTCATTCAACAAACTATCACGCTCATACAAAAAAGTCCTACTTTACGCACTTATTGTATCAATTTTTTTACCCACATTACTAAAATGGCTTTCAACGTACGGATGTTACCTCGCTAAATGATCGGTTAATCACAGACTCACAATCTATTTTGTAAGCAATTTCACTGTTTGATTTATTATGAAGGAACTATTCCATAAAGTGGATTTTTGGTATAAATAAAGCAAAGTAAAACTCAGTCGTCTCCACAACATACATTTGACCCCACAATAGGAATGGGGTGTTGTCGAAGCAACTTTGGCAAGAACTTGTCAAAAAAGTTGCATCAACAGTAAATCTGTCTATGTTTTGACAATTAAAACTGGAAAGAAATGAACTTTAAGAAAATAAAATTTTGTTGTTTTAACGAGTTCGAAGAAAATATACTGTATGTAACGCATTTATAAACTCCTTAAGACACTCGTTTAGTACAAGGTATGTTACGCTTCGCTACATAATATTGTATAGGTACCTACCATTACAATTTCTGATAATTTTTTGTTATTACGAGTTTCCCAGGGTTTGGTAGAAACCCCCTCTTAAGCAGAGTTTGTCCGAGCAAAGGAGACCCGGGACCTACAGCTTAAAAAGTGGATTCCAAACCACTTTAGCTCCGTGAAGGCGGTGGGGATCGAACCCGAGCCGCCTGGGTGGGAGCAAACCGAGGAGCAAAAGCTCTTTACACCTCGACCACTTCGCTACGAAGATTACCCTATAATAATATCTTCAAAAAATGTTTCACAGAATATTCACATCTGCGATTGAGAATGTAAAATCGTATGTAATACAACAAAACAGTATCTATGAATGAAATGAATAATTTCGACAAAGTCCCCTCTCCACACTATCGCACACAGTGGAAAATTTGAGTCAAATATCTGTCAGAAAACAAGTACTTTTCTCTATGATCATCTGACATATATTTGTGCAATGTTCCTGTACAATAATTGCAAGTTCTGATTGTAATCAAGAATTGAATATTATCCCACATCTGCTTTGAAATTACCACCTGCAGACTTGCATATTTCAAGCAGGATTCACTACTTCAAATCAAATCAAATCAAATCAAATCAAATCGTTTATTTAACTACGTTATGTAAAATACAGACATTTGTAGCAGGTCAGGTAAATCATATGTGAGAACACATTCTTAATTGGTAAAAGCAAAGACAATCAAAAACATGACAGGGTAAAACATGTATAAAAGTAAAATATATACTTAAAAAGCAACAACACTTTCTAGGACCCTATAGTTCAAATATATACCTAAAGCAACAAGCGCTTTCTATGACACTATAGAACTGGATGAAAACCCAAATGGTACGATCATTCATCCAAATTAGACATATCATAGTCAAGTATTCATCCGCCGAGTAATAAGTAATTGAGAGTTTCAAAGTGATTTTTTACCTTTCTTTTAAAAGAAATCAAATCAAGGTTTTTCCATTCACGTGGTATTTTGTTAAATAGATGCAAGTTCAGAGAATTCCGCTCTGAGATTGCAAGCTTGTACCTTGGAGGTCTGAAGAGGTCAGCATCTCTAGTTGAATAGTTATGATAATGATGATTTTTATCAATTTTATTTTTTCTTTTTTGTATCTCTAGTAAACTTTGATATAAATAAATGGAGGGAAGACACATTATTTTGAGTTCTCTGAAAATTTCCCGACACGAAGCATTGTATGACGCGTTAGCTAACAAGCGTATAGCGCGTTTCTGTAAGCGAAAAGCTCTTATAAAGTGCGGGGAATTTTCCCATAAAAGAACTCCATAACTCAAATAGGAGTGAAATAGTGCATGGTATGCTGATAATAAAGTAGGAGGGTTCACTGAATTTTTGAGACGTCTTAGCAGAAACAGTTGGGTGGATAGTTTTTTGCTTAAGACCTCTATATGAGGCTGCCAGCTCAAGCCATCATCAAGAGTCGAGCCTAGCAATTTTACAGATCTAGATTCACTAATGTTTCTGTTTGATGAGATTGTAAGCTTTTGTGTTTTCTCCTTATTGAGATTCAGATCATTTGACTTGGCTTGTAATCAAGACAAGCTCAAGTAAAGTATTTATTTTCGAAATTCAAGTCGAATCAAGAGGTTCACATCAAGTACTTGAAAATCAAGCTACCTACTTAATATTTCTTGAAAAACTAGTACCTTGTTTGTATTAATCTGATTAACTACCAAAACGCAATAACTATAATAATATATGGACGCAAAATAAACAAAACTGGAGTTAGTTAAATACAGTACAATAATATTCACATTATAATGTACCATTCTTAAATGACAAAGTAAGTTATATTTTTGAAATGCCCCTTTAAAAATGTATATCTTGTGCCACAATTTTTACTAGATTACTTGAATCCTATAAATTTTTGTAGACGTTCAAAATTTTATAGAAAACTAACCACAAATAAATCCATCCGTATAGATTATTCAATTGTGTCACAAACGAGGGGGAAACAACTAGTCATTTTTTGTACACCTAATGAAAACAGTGCAGTAATTACCTCTAATGAAAAATAATGAAAAGGTTTTAGGGAGCAATGAAAGATAATTTCAATTCAATTACGTGGATACGTTGTATGTATATAATTTAACTCTTATAGCTTTTAAGTTCAAAACTCATGCCTACGTATGATTTTCGGTGTAAGAAGGTGACAACGAGTATAATATGAATTGAAGGAGATTGGATGGTTACATATGGAGAACAGGAGAAAGTTTCATTTTAGTACCTTATGTCATAAAATAATTCTTGACAGGAATCCTTACTATCTACATCGTAAAATTACGTATCTTTCAGATGTACATAATGTGATTATAAGAATTATAGGTTTACTTACTGTCCCTCAGTTCACGATCGAGTTTTTCAGATGTTCACATACCAAATTAACTTTCATTATATTTATTCCCTATTTTGTGATTATGTATTTCGAAATTATTTGGTTGAATAAATATTATTATTTTTATTATAATGCAATTCCACCCGAGTTTGAAGTTTATAACATTTTTAAATTTATAATAACACTGGATTAAAAAATATTTATTGGACAGATAACCGTAACGCAATTATTTACCTACTCATTTTTCATTTTTTGTATAAAGTATGTTGCTTCGTATACCTTCATCTTCTTCTTCATAAAATTACTGTAAATTGTTCAATAAAGAAAAATACTTTATTTTATCTAATACAGTACAACTCTGTTTTTGTTGCAATTGTATTTTTGTTAATTTTTTTTTCTCGTTTCGCAAATATTAATTGATTTGTTTAATTTTATGTTTCATTAAATAATATTGTATATCTTCAAACGATCAATAATTGTTCATATTTTCGATCTTGGAAACGGCTATGACGATTTCGATTTAATTCTTTATGTAGCTCAGGATTTGCTTATTGAGTTCATATATACCGGCTTCTCTTCTGTAAGCATGCTATTTTACACCAAAAAAAATTATTACATATGACGCCATCTTGTGATTTTTTTTGGTAATTGAGTAGGGGGTTTATGCCAATCCTGGACCTCCCCCCACCACTGACCTTGAGAGTGACCTTGGGGAATGACCTTCAGAGGATGATCTGGTTAGTGGTTGGTGACCTTGAGGGTAGTTGACATTGGGGGTTGATGACCTTGAAAGTTGGTGACCATGGATTTTGAAGGATGAATTTGAGTATGGGCCACCTTGAAAGTGTGTAACCTTGAGATCAATTGAGCTTGAGAGTGGATGACTGTTCAATTGGTTGACCTTCACTGTAGACCGATATCTTTGAAGACTATTGAGTAAGAGGGTGTATTGAAATGAATTTAGCATTGACATATTCGGTTGAAGTGACCTTGAATATTTTTCTATCTTCATTCATTTCAACCTCAAATATACCCCTTCCCTTCAACGATTGCTATAAAAGCTAGAGAGTAGATACTTACGAATTCAGTTTGCACCGCCCATAGTACCAGAGTGAGCCTTCATAATCAGTTTTTCCGAGTTGGCATCGAACTATAGTGCACCAAAAGGAACACATCGCAATTCAGGTGAAAATATTTTATAGTTTTCTACCATAATTTCTACATATTCGAAAATGGATACCCTAAAATTTGATTTTGAAAAAATAAATTCTGCTATTCAACACATAGAAACTCTAGAACAAAGACCTATAACATCACTAACGATCGGTAAAGCTTATAAAGTTGAAAAAATGGCAATGTATTCTACAAGATATGGTAAATCTATTCAGGTAATTCTGTTGGAAGATAATGTCAAATTCAAATCATGGCTTCCGAAACGAGTCACCGAGCAATTAACAGATGAGATTATTCAAATGATAAATTCATCAAAGTCCAAAGTGGTAATAACATATATAGGGCAGAGTTCTCAGGAATTTTCTGGTGCGAAAACCCGATCGTTAGTAAAGTTCGATGTGATAGAGTAAAAGTATAATTATAATATGTAAATTCATGGTAGAATATAAAATATTGTTAATCCACCTACTCAAAACGTAAGGTGAGTATGGTATAGCTTGTGATAATGATTTGAAACTGATAGTCACTATTTATTTTTCAGAACTTCCATACAAAGATGTGGATGCAATATTCCAGCGAGTTGTGGACAGAGGCTGTAGATATAGATTCTGCAATTGAAAGATTGCGTTGTGAATTGAATGATTTGAGTTGGGATGCACTACATTCGGCAAATTATGATATGAACATTTGTTTTGATGTTGAGGAGGTCCGACGAGTTTTGGAGCTCAGCAATAAATATGACTTTGGTGTAAAGTTGTGTAACAAATATTCCTATGGACTCATTAGTTTGGATGAGTATTGCAAGCAGATGATTGAAGCGGAAATGAGAAGATTTTTATCAGACCTGATTGCATATTTACCAGGAGATATAACAGAAAAATATCAACTGAGAAAAGACGAGTATAGCTCAGATGGAGAAGAAGGGAATGTGTGTGAAAGTGGTGAAGTTTTGCAGTCTACATAGAAAATTATTTTTAGTATGCATATATTAATATTCATTTTATAAATAAAAACAACATTGAAAGTATTTTTTTTTATTTACTACTATATTATGATACATTCAACATATGAAAAATAAGATACATATCAATAAAATATTATGATAATCCAATCTGAATTGAACCATTGAGTGCACTATAGCTCAAATAGGCATCGTGTAGTATAAGTGCATATACTTTCGTGTTGGCGGGAAATTTTGTCTTTCGGGTTTCGAACTCAATTTTGATGTCGACGGTGGATGACTTCATGGCATCAGGTTGATGGGAGCAATCGATGACGAAAAGAGGATTATTCCGGAAGCTTCCAATATCCATCATTGGTTCACTCATAGGCTTGTTGTAGTAACTGCGTTGGAAATTTTCGTAAGCATAGTAGGCTGAAGAGTCCAATTTTTTATCGAAATCCAGATTCCAACGTTCGTATGGAAATACTTCAGAATTCAAATATAAACGGATATTATTTATATTTGCATTAATAAACTTCGTCGCATCTTTTGAAATATTTTCGGAATGATCTGTGTCTTGGAACCCGATAATGATGAATCGAGGCCTTTCGAGGCTATTGGTAGTTTTCACAGCCCATATGTCTGAAGCTGTATCACGAAGTGATGGTAACTCATAAAGATCCCACATACGGTAGGCCATTTTGACTTTGGCACTACTATTTTTATTAATTCGGTTCAAGAGCTTCAATTTCTGGCGATCTTCTGGTACAATATGTCTGATTCTCCATTCTATTTTTGTGATTTCTAGTTCAGCATCGACCTCGCCTATGAATGAATTTTTGAAGGATCGAGCTATAATCAGAATGAGTTCCTGCTTAACATTCAAAATACCCTTGGTGTAATCTTCAGCGAATCCCATAATGTATTTTAGGGGTAGTTTGCCGCTGAAAAAATTACTTGCAGGATCCAGTATATCTTGTTTATTCTGATTGAGACCCCAACCTATTGGTAGTAAACTATTCTCATGTGTTTTTCCGAATGATACCATAGTTTTCAATGTGGTTGTTATGCCTGGCTTTCGTACAACTGCAACTTGTTCACCACCCATTTCGTAGCGGATTTCATCAAACAAGAAAGCCAGAGCATTATTGGAAAGATAACATCGTTTGTTGGGCTCTGAAGGTGTGAATTTTCCCTCGATATAAATGTAGCTATCTGCTATATCGAGAATTAGATCTTGAAAATTGATGGGAATTCTGATTTCGTCCGAATTCTTATAATATGGTGATCCATACGGCTTATATGTATGCTCATGCAAACTAATCAGGGAATGATCGAAAATTGGCTCTTCAAAAACTTCTAACATATCGCTTGTAGTGAAAGCGGCCATGTTTTATTTCTTCTTGGTATTCCTGATCTTCAAGCCAATTGATTTCAGAAAGTTTAGATTACTAGAGCTGATGGTATATCTTGATTGTTTAACGGGCTCACGTGAAATGAATCGGTTTATGATTTTTCTCTTCTTTATATCAGCATGATCCTCAACCCCATTGTACATACACCGTTTCGGTTTCAATCGCCGGACATTATAACAAAACCCCATTGTATTTTCTTGACAGAGGTCAATATTACAATTTTTTCAACTCCAATTTTATAATTATTCTTTCACCATTGAACTCGATCAGATGCCCACGATCGTCCAAAATGCGCAGAGTAATGTTGTCGAGATACTGACGGCCTTCGGGCTTGATTGGCATATAAATTATATTTCGTGGTTCCTTTGTGAGTTTGTATCCTGGCTCGACATCAATATCGAATTCGAAAATGCTGTGACATTCCTCACCATTCAAATACGCTCCAGAAGTGACGTTACAATCCACACGGATTATTCTCACATTATTGATATTCACAGGTAATGTTGATTCATGTGTTTCACCGATACTAAAGACCTTAGGCTCGAATCCTAAAAGACCAGCGATAGAGTTTTCATGTAAGAGGTTGATGTAATATTTCGATCGCATTTCACATTTCAGAGTATTGTTGTTTGGATGTAGGAGAAACACATCATCCATATTCTTTTCGGTGACATTTTCAGCCAGTTTCTCTTTAGATCTAATGGATCGCTGTATAACTTTATTGATTTCATCAATTTCATAAGCGCCAGGTGGAATTTTAATGGTTATGGGTGGAGAATTGATTCGTTTTGAATAGCTGATCACATTATTCTTCACAGTAACATTGAAAATTGAATTGTAGGAATAGAAACCATGTAAACCCAAACCATAACTGCTACTCGTATCCAATTCGACTGGTGGGTAAAAGTTAGCGCTCAACTCGCTTGAGTCTCCTGATAGCGAGAACGTTCGTGACATGACTGTTCAATTGTTAGTATTCCAGGACATTTTATTGCTGGAAACAGAAATGATACAGCATCCGTCTCTTTTTTGGTGGTGATGTTAAATGGGTGTCAACATCATTTTTTGCTACTACATTTACATCCTTCACATTACAGTAGCAACAAAATATTTTTCGGGGTATTGGTCCATCATTCACATCAGATGAACTGCAAGTATCAACATCATTATAATGTTCCTGGCAGTACTGATACTTCAAGACATCAATATCATTTTGAAGGTGTGGTGGTAGTTTATCCCACACTGCCGCAATTTCCCCAGCAGCACATCCAATCAACACTTCTTTGGGCATATCAGAAAGTTGTTGTTTACTCATTTTATTCAAACTACGTAGTCTAGAATATGCATTTAATGAATGCGCCATCCTCTTTATGCTTTCTCTATCCTGGATAGGGGTTTTGTCCATAGTGGCTTACCGTATAGAAACTGCAGACACAAATGACCACACCACACTGTATTGAACCGCTGGTGTCGCTCATAGTTATAGCAAATTTCACTAGCTGGTTTTGGTCCACTGTGAAAATAACGAATCAGTTCTTTGGGGGGAGGTAAATCACCAAAGCTGTCATAGTATTGCACTGATCCTCCATTTTTTTTATATGCCACCCAGTGTGTTCCTGGGCCGTATCGGCTATCTAAATTAACTACTGCGGATTCACATCGATGCGGTCCTGAAAGTGGAAGATCGTCACGCATAAATACACCGCGAAAATTTGTAATTTTCATTTTCTTAGCGATTAATTTGATGTCAATGTCAGAAAGAGCTCTCCGGGGTGGCATACTCATAGGTTTTTTGAATTCTGATGCTTTAAATATAATCCTAGACCTTTGCGGTACGGTTTCAAATACATTCCTTTGCCACTTTTACCGAGAGCAATAGCTTCCATGTACTTATTGTGGCGGTTTGACTCATTCAACTGGTCTCTACTAGCTCTTGCTGCTTGTACTGCTTTAGTTATACCTGCTGCTGCTCCAGTAAGAGTGCCAAGTGCTGATAACCCAGCAAATATTGGTATGAGTGGTAGAAGTCCACCAACTTTGGGAATTGGTATCACCCGAGGTGTACGAATTTTATTTTTTCCTCCTGCCTCTTTTGTGTATTTACGGGCTGCTTTCAGCGCGATTTGGGTGGCTTTTCTCAAATTATTTGCAACAATTTTACCTCCTCCTGCTTCACGTAAAACATCTCGCACCTTTCTTACAATGCCAGAACCGAAGGCTACTACCTTTCTAATATTTTTTGCTTTTTTCTTCTTAATTTTTCTCATAGCTCGAATATTTCCCTGTTTACACGGTTTAGTTGACTCGCATCCCATACCAAATCGACGCTTTCCCTTCATTATATTTGTAACCAACCAAGCAGAACCTTTCTCTCCAAGAGAAGCGTTTTTTTCTTTGAATCTGCTCCAAGCAGCTTCTTCAAGCTTCTGGTCTGCCTTGTGCCTACTGTTGAGATCCGAATTCAGTGAATAAGCAATATCGTGCTCCTTGCATGCGAAATCTAGTTTATTTATGCCGGGATCTCCTCTTGCCAACCTCTTATGTAATCTTGTTCCAGGACCACAGTACTGATAACCACCAGGTAGATGCAACTCAATGGGTAGTTTATTGATTAGAGAATTAACCAAACCTCTACCGCCCACTTGTTTACGTTTACAACCGTTCTGATTGAGTTTTGTCATTTAAATAAAAGATTCAGCGAAGCACTGCACTTATATAGTCTCTAGCTGTCGTACAATGCGCATTGTGAAACAGAAACAAGAGTTTAAAATCGATAATTTTGACGAAAAAGTAAATGATGGACTGGGGAGGCACAGTGAACGACGCCATGGATCTCTCCTCCCATTATCAATTAGGGGTCTCATTATTGGACCTTCGAATTGTGGGAAGACAAATGTGATGATTTCTTTACTAACTCACCCACTGGGATTGCGATTCGCGAATGTGTATGTTTATTCAAAATCTCTATATCAACCCAAATATGAGTATTTACGAGGAGTGTTGAAGCCGATTGAAGGATTGGGATTTTATACTTTTGGAAATGTCACGTCTGGAATAGTAGAACCATCAGAGGCTAAACCTGATTCGGTATTCATCTTTGATGATGTTATGTGTGAAAAGCAAGATGTTATTAGAGCATATTTTAGTATGGGGCGCCATAAAAATGTTGACTGTTTTTATCTAGCCCAAACATATTCCCGTGTTCCGAAGCAATTGATCAGAGATAATTCAAATTTCATTGTAACATTCAAACAGGATGACATGAATCTCAACCACATTTTTTCTGATCATGTATCGCCAGATATGACGTTTAAGCAGTTTCAAGATATGTGTGCAAAATGTTGGAATGACAAATATGGATTTCTAGTTATCGACAAAGATAGAGAACTACAAGAAGGTCGTTACCGTAAAGGGTTTGACAATTTCATATATCTCTGATGTTTTTTAGATATTTGGCTCAATCTGAAGTTGAACAGGTCAGTGATACGTTAGCATTCAAAACGTCAATACTATGGACGAACAAAAAAGCGATGAAATAGATTTGAAACGGAAATTAATTGAGGCAACAGAGGCAGTTCGAAAAAAATTTAATTACATTAAAAATAACCGCATAAGCGACCAAGTGGCGCTTTCAAAAATATATGAACCAATAATCGAACCACTGAAAACTATATCATCTAATACGTCCAAAATAAATCCTTTACCGGTGGTGAGCCACTCAAAAAAATTTACCAAATCCATAGAGAGTAGTACCCCGCTCCCAAAATTGAATTTTATGGAAAGTGATGACAAAGATGTGAAATTTAATGCTGAAGAAACATCGATAATGCATACACCATCATCCTCAATGGTAACCACAGACCCCGAATCACCAAAGGTAGCGGACAGTAATGGGGAAGTCTCCAGCCATATTAAAAAGTTGTTATCTGGAAATTCTTCATATGATACGATATTCGGTGTCCGGTTAGACCCCATTACGAATAAGCTAAAAATGGGCGATTCCAATGTAGACTTTATTGAAGGAAGAATTGTATTCAGTAAAGATGGTAGGACCATTGGTACTTACCAAGGCACATCCAACTTATACAAGTTGATATTCATGAAAGTACCTCCGGGAAATATGTCTGCTACTGAACTGAATACATATGGTGACATACTCAGATTAACAAAAGCAGCGTATAAAAATCACGACCAAGCACAGGGTTTATTGCCTAATAAATGGAAGAAATATCAAAAAATAATCAAGCCATTATTATCTGTAGACAACACATTGGAAAACCTTTCTATAGGAGGTGCTGGAATAATGAAAATACCATCCAGAAAACTATTTGGTGGAAACAAACCCATAAGTTACATTTATTGGAATAGCTTGGATGAATTAATCGACAGGCTTCGACTCCTTTGGAGTTCAAAAATGGCTGGACATACAGGGCATGATAATGAAATATTATCAATAATAGAAGAATTACGCGAAGAGGGTATAATCTACTGAATGTGTATGTATATTATTTCCTGAGTATGTGAATTCTGTTCATTCTTCTGAAGATATTCCAACGATGAATAACACAATCGACAAATTTGGTCGTAGACGGGGTGGTGTGAAGGTGATTGTTGGAAGATCAGGAGTTGGATTCATCCTCACAGCAGATGGAAATTATAATATTCAGAATAAACGTCTGTGGAATATTGGTGAACCCTCCGACACGAAAGATGCTACCACTAAGGGCTATGTTGATGACCGCATAAAAGAGACTAAGGAGTTGACCCTGTCCGCTGTGCAAGAATCAGTATCATCAGTAATTCGTGAAGCGAGAGCATATTTTGATTCCAAAATTACTGAACTCAGATTTGTCATCGGCAAGAAGTCGGATAGCTCAATCGAGCAAATTTCCAAACTGGAGCAGTTAATCCATACTTTAGAAAAGCGAATCGTTAAAGTAGAACAGTCAACAACCAAGGCTCCACCTAAACACTGGAGGACTGGGCAATTAGCTTTACCGCCTTCCTGGGAACCGACTTCTGTAATAGAGAGTTGAAATGAGTACCGCTAAAAGGCAAGTTGTTGAGGAACTGCATAAGCCAGCTCGACGAAATTTTCCACGAAGGAAGACCATAATTAAAGGGTTTTCAGATTTATGGCAGATGGATCTGATGGAGATGCAGCCGTATGCAAAAGAAAATAAAGGTTATAGATATATCCTCATCGTAATAAACTGTTATTCAAAGTTTGTATGGGAAAGACCGCTGAAAAATAAAACGGGAAAATCCGTTACCGCAGCAATGGACAGTGTGTTGAAAGACGCAAAGTACACACCGAAGAACTTGCAATCCGACCAAGGCACTGAATTTTATAATACAAAATTTTCCTCGTTGATGGCGAAACATCTGATCAATCATTATTCGACATTCAGTACTAAAAAAGCGGCAATTGCGGAACGAGTTATTAGGACATTGAAAAGTTGGTTGTATAAAGAGTTTTCAGTTCAAGGGCATCACAAGTGGTTGAAAATTCTTCCGCACATAACGGATCAGTACAACAATAAAATTCATAGCAGCATTGGAATGAAGCCCGTTGAAGTGACATCATCCACGAAACTGAATTTGTATAAACACGCCAAAATACATGCGAAATATAAAAGAAGTAAATTCAAAATAGGAGACGTAGTTCGAATAAGCAAGTACAAGAGCATATTCGATAAAGGTTATACAGCAAATTTCACAACTGAACTTTTTAAAATTGTTAAGGTAAATAGTACAATGCCTGTAACCTATGAGCTTGAAGACATGGATAAGAAACCAATAAAGGGCTGTTTTTATGAAATGGAGTTGAGTAAAACGAAGCAGCCCGACATTTACTTGGTGGAAAAAATTTTGAGGAGGAATCATGGGAAAGTAATGGTGAAATGGCTTGGGTTTCCCAACGACAAAAACTCATGGATTGATGAAAGTTCGATCGTATAATTGAATATCTGTATTTTTTCATCAAGTAGCCATAAACTGATATTAATTCGATATGTGAATTTTATGAGTTATATATTTATAGTGAAATCGTTGATATAATGTTTCTCTCATTACTATAAATGAATAAAAAATGAACAATACTTGGTGCAATTTTTTATTTTTCGTTAGTCATACAAAGTGTTTATTGATGTTCAATCACTTCATAAATGTATCTCCTTATTGGAACCACATGGGTTTTCCTCAACTCTTCCCGCTCGGCTCTCTGATCTTCGTTCAAACACCAGCATTTGAGCAGATGGTCTATTCTGTCTTTGAAAAAAAACCCGACACATTCACATAATGTCAACCCCATTCGACACTGTTCGCATAGGTTTTTCCAACAGTCTGTTTGGTAGCTGTCACAATTCGTACATCGCTGGAAATCCAAGGTCTCCTCTGCTCTGCAATCCCTACAGTCTTCTCTAATAATACCAAAGTTTGTGGTGTCCATTCTTTCACCACACTTTCGGCATTCCGTCCATAAACCGAACCGTTTTGTCACTTTTTTTGGAGTCTTCGGAGGGTTTATTCTTTCACACTCTTGACACAATCCAGTGCAGGTATTGATAAAACTCGGTGGCCATGCAATGTCACAGTTATGACATGACAAATTTTTATCAATCACTAATGGATACACTGCAATTTTTGGCTTAGAATCCCACTCTCTTGATGTCGACATATCTAGAAATGATGAAACTTGTGTGCTATAAAGAATCGCATAGAATGATCCACCTCATTCAGCGACCCTCATTATATACAATCCGATATACCCTCCACCTAGGTATCCTCCGAAGGCCTTGAAGTCCAGTGACCTTCATGTTGAGTGACTTTCAAATGACATTCGAGCACTGAATGACCTTCGAATATGGAGTGACCTTCGAATATGTAGTGACCTTCGAATATGGAGTGACCTTCGAATATGGAGTGACCTTCGAATATGGAGTGACCTTCGAATATGTAGTGACCTTCGAATATGTAGTGACCTTCGAACACCAAACGACCTTCGCATCTCAAACGACCTTCGAGCAACGGGTGACCTTCGAATTTGAAATGACCTTCATCCCCTCACAGTATTGGAAAAACCATATAAGGAGAGGACGAATACCACCTCTGCATTAGTTTCATTGAAATATCAGAGTAGTTCGTATTGAAATGGCAGCTCAACAAAATGATAGAATGAGTGTGTTACGAGACCTAGTGGCTATCGATATAAATCATGTCGAAGAAGATGCAGAAGTGGACGATGACATAGCTGAAGAAGTTGCAGCAGTGGACGATATAGCTGAAGAAGTTGCAGCAGTGGAAGTTGTTGAAGAAGCAGATGTTGCGGCAGAAGGAGCTATTGCAGTTGCCGCTAACGATGATGATGGTTCTAGCGAGGATGAAGGGATGTACGAAGATGGCCCTGATGTAGATGGTGAATATAGGTGCGTGTTCAAAAATATAAACAGTGTGAGGGATGTCGGTAGAAATATGTATTGTTCGATAATTTCATGCTGGATGGTAGTAACAACCACCGAGGATCGTAAGGTTCTATGCCACAAGTGCTTCATGCTGTACAGTGAATTAGTCGATAGTGGACATTATAACAATGTAGATCTGCATTATAAAACGGACTTCAATAATATTCCCGATTACGACTGTGTGGCTTGTGGAATGACTGTTTGTCAAGTGCGCCTAATTGACACTTGCCTGTTTTGCAATACAAGTTTTAAAAAAATATAATTTTACAGAGCGACTGCAAATTTCCGAATACTGGAATATGGCCCTGCAGACAGTTCCAGTGATGTGCATCGGTGTGGAAGTGTTGCTCGTGTTTCTGTTCAGGAATACGAACCGCCGGATGACATAAGCGATTGTTCAACAATTGAATTGGACTGGGAAAATTTACCAGATCAAAGCCATTGGTGGTGTCCGGCGCAATTGTCTGAAGAAGATGGCGGGGAAGAGGTTATCCGAATGGAAGAGGCATGCGATTGGACTTTTAGACTTTGAGTCGGGGTGTTTATATTAGATTTGTATAACGTATAGCATAATAATAGGGAAAAAAAGACTGAAATATATATTTTAAATGAAAATATGTTTCATTCATTTGATGATCGATAGCTCTATAGTGAATAATAGCTCAAAAAAATTATTCAAGTGGTATAAATACTACTAGCGTGTACATTTCAAAGAAACTGTGTTTGGAAATGTCTGATGTCACTAACTAAACATGTGAGATTTTTTTAAATACTCTGAAATTTCTTATATCTATTGCAACATATTTTCAGACACACATATAAAACATATTCGCTTTCCTGGGTGTATTTCAGCTTCAAAATATACTTTCAAATAGTGAGATATATATTTTCTAATAAAAAAGTGTATGTAATATATTAAAATGAAAGTGGCATGCTCATCTGTGCATCAAAATGTTTAATGAAAAACTAGTGCGCATCCATTATTTCTAGCTATAGTTGGTATTTAACCAAAACTCGTTGTGATGTATATGAATTGTATCAAAATATAACCAAAACCTTCAACTGCGCATACATTTTTACCCCACATTTTGAAATAGCTCCATTTTGGTTTAATGCGCAAACGGGAGCTTACAGAAATGCGTAGTAATGAAAATTCATTTTTCGAACACTCCCCTGTTGTTAAAAATGCTCTCATATACACTTCATATCTTTCTTGAGTATTTTAGTTGGTTGGAGAGGGAATATTTCTTTGAAAATTGTGATATTTTTATCAGCAGCCATGTAATATAATACATAACGGAAGTAGTGAATCCAACTGCGCACCTATATATTCAATAAAAAACCTATGCGCATCCAGTTTTCTAGTCTGGAGAACATTTTCAGTGCATATATGACAGAGAATCATAGACATGTATGGTAGCATGGTTAATGCCACCCACTGCGCATAACTTTTCTCTGTCACTTTCCTAAAAGTTCCGTTTTGGTCGCATACCTAAACCAGTTACCTGACTCGTGCGCAGTTGATTTCCCCTCCCCCCCCACACCCCCCCCTAATTAGCCCCTACCCCACCCCTGCCCTAGTGTGAGGCCATCCGAGTTCACCCACGTATCCAGTTTTTTTTTTTCTCGAATTGCTCGGAACGAGGGTCTTTCCCCCCCCAACAACTAACCCCCCCTCCCCCTCCCCCCTCCCCCCCTCCAAAACAACATTTTATTTTTTTATTTATGATTTATTACAAATACGAACATACTAACATACTAACATGTACTTAAACTTAATCTATCTTATTAAATATACATATTCAAATATTATTAAATGATAATATTCATTTTAATAATTACAATAATTGAAAACCAATTATGTATACAAATACGATATGAATATATACCCCCTCCCCCCTTCTACTTTAAAAAAACACAAACCTTTATTTACACTCTAATACAAATACGAACACACTCAACTAACATGTACTTAAAATTTAATCTATCCTATGAAAAATATACATTCAAATATTATTAAATAATTTCGTATCAAATATCTCAATTATAATATATATATATATATATATATATATATATATATATATATATATATAATATATATAATACAATAATCGAGGGAATTGGGATCGGAAAAAAGGATCATATTCACACGCAAACAAACCTATACACACACGCACATATTCATTTCTCCATAAAAACTTTAACCTTCTCCTGCAGCAATTTAAGTCGTCTGCTCTCTCGATTGAGCGAGAGCTGCGACTTAATTGCTTTGGCCTTCAGCGTTGGCAAACTTTGCCTAAGCTGATTACTGTCACCCATAATTCATTGCTGGCGTCCGTCGAGCTCTTCCAATTGTCGTTTCAACTCCTCCTTTCGATTTTTTATTTCTTCGAGCTCCGTATCGTACGCCAGCAACGATTTCTGAGCGTCAGAGACCTTTGCAGCAGCTTCTCGATGTTCTAGATATGCTCGGGCTTTTTTGTTAACAAAATCCGAAAAAACATCTACAATTTTCTTATGTTGTTCTTCCGCATTTTGTGACCAAACACTGCCATCACTTCTACCACTTCCCAAAATTGGTGATACCGATGAACTTCTACCAGAAAACACTTCAGAATGATCTACCGATCGATTCGGAGTGAAACCAACGGATTGCTTTGCTGAGACGGGACTTGCAGGTGACCCACTGGACACCGAAAATTCGTTGGAACCGGCTCCGTCATTTTTTGAGGCAGATTCCTGTTTTTTGGGAGAGTTAGCCGGGGCCGATGATTGCACTACCTCTCTTCCCAAAATTACCGGTGACGGTGAACTATCTTCGGAAGATAGAACTACCGTTGGAATCGGACTACCGACGGATTGTTTCGATGCCAGAGGTCTTGTGAGTAGTCCTCTCAGCAACGGAAATTCGTTGGACTCAACTTCGTCACTTTTTGTGGTAGACATCCTTTGTTTTTTGGGGGAGTTTACCGGTGTCAATTCTTTCCTTTTGGAAGACTTATTCAACGATGAAGGACCCGCTTCATCGTTGCTTATGTCTTCACATAAGGGGGCATATGGTAACAGAGGTGGAGTGAAGCCCTTGATGTCCGCGAAATATTTTTCCATTTCTACATCTCCGAATTCTTGCATATCTGCCACCGATAAGCTGGAATAATGGAAACTCGGTATGTCTGTGCTGTGAATTTGTTCAAAATCCAAATATTTCGATTGGTCGGTTGCTGTTTGTTCGGGTTTCTGTATCCTAACATCACTTAATATATTTATTTTTTGAGTCGAACAACCAGCAACCGAATCTTTATTTTTATCATCAACCGCGTCTCTAGTCTTTTCGTTAACCGCGTCTTTATTTTTTTCAATATTAATTGTACTAAGATATGCTAACGTTGCCAGCATACTAACAACCGACTTTCCACTATCCTGAGAATTGGGACTTTTATTACCTTTCATTTCGGTTATCCAATCACACCACTCTTTCACAATATCAATAAAAGCACGACTCACAACTTTACCAGTGGGAAGAACAGGGTACAATGATGCATCATGCCACCCTCTAGTTTGAGTAACCTCGCACATCCCCTACTCCGAAATTGTACAGAGCCTGCGCACAGGTAGAGATATTGAAAAGAGACCACTACAAGGCCAAATTCTTTTGGGTCACCTTCATACACCCTGATCGTTCAAAGCAAAGGAATGCGGTACAGGTACCCACGCCTCGCTACCTGCTGCTAGACAAAATAAGGAATGCGGCATAAACTCGCATTCTTCAAGACTAGACCACTCAAACACAGTATGGTCGATAAGGACCTAAGGAATGTACATCGGTACAGTTTTTTCAAAACGTTGACTACAACGAGACGAAAGAATGTTATTTATTATGTCTATTCAGTCTATACATACACGTTAAAATTGAAAATATCTATTCATTCAATATGTGGATGCTATACAATAAATTTTGAATATTTTTATGCTACACTATGAAATTAACATATATGAGTAGAAACAATTCGGAAATGTAATTTCAATATCGAATATTCATGCTTCGAAAATTGTGTTTTTTTTTCTTTCGATATGAGATATTTCTGGATTATTCTCCAACATATAAGTGGAACCGTTTTTCAGTACCTTCTATGTCAAAATATAGGTTGGCATAAAAAAAAGGAATTCAAATATATGATATGAAACGTATCAAATTATTGGTTCAAATATTCGTGAAAACAGTTTCATAGCCAATTGTAGATGAATATTCCCTTTTCACGCTATCGGATGAATAATATAAAATTTGTTGAATGATAATTAAGGATTTGCGTTCCCTTACTTCGACTTATTCTGCTTCCAGTAATGAAATCAGCAAATCCAAATTGTTGACAGGTTGTGAATTATTATGAATCGCAGATTCCACAATGTTTGAACACCATAACAGATTTTGTTCGGGGTCCGTTTGATAAAATTCAATATCGTTGTGGCCCCACGGCAATGTTTTTGTGGTATTGGGTATAATGAACCGCTTGTCGTCATGGTGTGACAAAGCGACTTTATTTTTCATTTCAGTAAATATGTCGTGGGTATCACTTTTGAAACTATTCATTTTTCTAAGTATGGAACCACCCTTCTCAACAATATTTTTATAGTCACTTTCGTGCAATTGTTTGATAATGACTGACTTTTTGACGCCTTTGGCTTTCTTCAATTCATTTTTAACGGACTGAACAAAGTAAGCTTTGGCCCCAGTACCATAAAAACTGATAATGGGGTCATTGGGAAATTCATCTTTCATATTCCCCAGAATGGGTTTTGTAACAGGAATGCCAAAATCGTTTCCGATGTTATAATTGGAGGTATCGAATCTTTCTATATTTTCGATCATGAATTCGTAAAAGTTTTTATTTGCTATTTTCAATATAAAAGAATCTGTATCTGTGTACAGTAGTGAAGCGTCATTTCCAAAATTACTTTTTATGCATTTGTAGTAAAAATCGTACATTACTGTTTTTGATAAATCCAATATACTAAATCCCAAATAAAGTGGTTTATCGTAACACACTCTTACTTTTCCCATATGAATAGCGACAAAATTTTCTGTAAATGTTGAACATGTTTTGAAATTTGGGTTGGAAATCAGACAATTAGCCCCCAATGACCTTTTTATATTCTCCCAATGAGTAACCAGTTTAATTTCCCTTCTATTTTCCACATTTTCCAGAGTTTTTCCATACACGGCATTGTTCATTAACTTAAAAAATTGTTTTTCGAATTTATTCAAAGCTTTATTACGCATTTTTGTATTCGAATCGATATATTTCTTAAGCCATGACGATTGCCGAAATTTCAAAACCCTATGTGTTTTCATAACCATCAATCCGTTTTCTATAGCTTGTTTAAGAGTTCTATAATGAACGATATAGTTTTTTTTATCTGATAAGTTCGGTATCAACTTGCAAATATTGGATTTTGAACCTGGTGGAATTATACTTTCGACTAGGAAAGGTAAATCCGAATGAGAATCATGTAATTCTTCTGGATAATGAATGTCCACTTCAAAAACATAACCAAAAGGAGAATCAGCAGAAATACTCATCACATCCAAATCCTGTATTTCACTGGGTGTCAACCAGGTGAATCCACCAATGGGCAAAGGTTGAGACATGCTATGACCATACAAATTTGTTGCATCCAAATACGATATGTAAGATACGTCTTTTTTGGCATCGTAGTTAGGTAGATATTCATTGTTTGCGACATGCATTCGGTCACTACATTGACTTATTCCACCACGTATACCTTTCTTGAAAAAATGTATCATGTCAATATCAGTCAAAAGCTCCAATTCAACTTTTGTGTATCTCAACATAGCGTCCCAAGATAAACCTGGGGCGGTATAATATTGGGCAGGATCCAATTTATAAGTGTTCAAACAAATTCTCCGAAAATTCTCGAATGTATCAGTTAACAGTAAAACATCCGATTTCAAGTACAGATCTGAATATTCTCCCAAACTTCGACATTCAAATAAATTCCATACCCGTTGTGCCCTATCATAGCATTCATCTGAAATTTGTTCGTCATTTAAGTTATCATAAAATTCTTCTTTCGATGGTAGATGTGTGATAACTAATTTTTCCATACAATCTACGAAACTGTATGGAAATACACCTTTCTGTTTCATCAACTGAAACTTTTCGACATCCGGAAAAAACTTTTTAGTGTCTATGAATTGATCTTCTACTAAATTTGCACCGAGATTCTGAAGTGACTCCGAAAGAAATTTATAGCTATCAATGAACCTTAATTTCATGAAATTATTCTTCAATTTTCCATCTTTACCCAAATAGCTGTGTGTGAAAAGATGTTTGGTGAATGAAATGTATTTTTCTTTGGTTTGTGGAATGACATCAACTCGATCGCCCTTGTCGAATAATTCCTTGATGAATAAGTGGCAATCATATCCGCTCATATTATGACAAATAATTGGTATAAAATTTGGAAGTTTGAAATTCAAATTACATTTAGAATGAGCTGCACCAAATCTCTTTTTTCCGGTCAGGTGACAATGATCTCTCACTTTGACATCACCATCTTCGAATATATTATCACATATGCCACAAGTCTTTGCATCAGAAAATTCTTTTTCTTCTGTCTCAGATAATTGACCCATTGGAACAACATTTTTTAGATGTTTATGATATATATTCTTTAAATCGTTTTGAATATTTGAGACGAATACTTTTGCAGTATCGACCCCTCGATACGAAACAAATTTGTCGAATTTTTCATTGAAAGAACATTTTATGTAGTATGCAAACGAGTATGGTTCATGAATGTGAGTTCGGTTGGTGTAAGAGCAATCTGGATTCGGTTGACAAGAATCAATTGGTTTCAGAATTGACTCAAAATCTGCATAAACGACAAACGGAACTTTCATCTGCTTTTCGATATTCACAAATTTCAATATATTTTCAGGAATGTATTTACCGAACTTGTCGATTTTCAATTTTTCAGAAGGTGTGGTTGTACACACATGATTGCAGTCATTTAATTGATGCTGGGTCAATGATTTTCCGTTAGCAAAATATAATAAACAACCATCACAAAAATATTTTTTATGACCATTGGCAGAAATTTGGCTAGAAACTAATTTTGACAAATCCTTAATCCAACAATAATGATTTTTTCCCGTTTCATCACTGATAAGTAAAAGATTAACATGCCTGGTGAGTCGTTGTCGTGAATAATGTAGTGGACCTACAACTTCATATTTCATTTTAGATTCCTCAAATTTTTTTTCCAACCCATATACATTTATAGAGCAATCATTGGCAACTTCGAATTTTGAAATTCCACTTAATTTCATCGGAAAATCCATACCTTATACATTCAGCACTGATTGAAAGGGTGGATAAGAAGACACTTCGGAAACCCTACGATCCGCCGGGTAAAGTGCTGATACCACAGCCCATGCAAAACAATAGTTATCCTCATTTCGCACATTCACCACACCTTTTTTCGGCTCGATATAATCTGGCAGCTTTATATAGGAACACGCACCAAGAGGGCTATACTAGTTCACATTCATTTCTGTGAACATGATTTTCTTCAGGCTCCATCCTGCAATAGAAATGATTTTACATTCAAGGTATGAATATTGATTTTTGGGCAATTTATATACCTGAGTCACGATCTTCGAATTCTGTACTTTGTGCCGTTATTGTGTCGATGAATTCATCCAAAACAGCATTAAGATCCATGGACTGGTCAACTATCTGGTTCGGAGAATTGAAACACTTTACCTCGGATAATTCCTGGGGAATATGTGAGCTGAATAGTTCCATATTTACTTTCACCGCACTATGTATCTTCAACACACCTTGCAATAATGAAATCATTTTCTGTTTGTATGCATCAAAAAATGTTTTGTAATCCACATAGTTACTACCGCTCCCAATCCTATAGCTAACTATTCTACATTTGAAAGCACTTTTGATAATTTGCACGTCTTCACCCAATTGAATGCAAGAATTAGATCTGTGTTCGAGTGTTCTTCGATGTGAAACCATCTGACCCATTGGAACTGGTTTATTACAACAATCACAGAACTGCATATCGTTTTGCGATATGGGGCTCAATTTAGACCGTTTACTAGGTGGCTCACCTGTCACCGCTGTACAGGATTGCACTTGATGGCGATGTAGATTATCACTGCGAGTAAAACTTTTTCCACAATTGCAAGTATACATTTTGCTCGATTATCGGCTATTCAGAAAGAACATGAGGTCTGAAACTCGTGTTTCTTTTTATATTAGTGGTTGAGGTGGAAGAGAGGGGATAAGTTCACTTGCCCTCAAGGACATTTGTATTCATGGCTTCCTTTAGTTACATGTCAAGGTTACCATTCCCCAGGGTCATCGAAACTCTCAAGGTCACCAACCCTCAAGGTCACTAACCACCAAGGTCACTAACCACCAAGGTCACCAACCCTCAAGGTCACCAACCCTCAAGGTCACCAACCCTCAAGGTCACAAATCGTCAAGGTCGCCAACTCTCAAGATCACCAACTTTCAAGGTCATTCACTGGGCAAGTGAACCTCTGAAGGCTATTCTCCAAGGTCACTCTCAAGGTCAGTGGTGGGGGGAGGTCCAGGATTGGCATAAACCCCCTACTTAATTGCATTGTAGCTCTTGGATGTTAGCATATCTTCGTGAGAATGCGCTATATGTCATCTGAATTAATGTTAGATAATTCCCGAAAGAACGCGATTTTACACAAAAAACATTTCTTACTTGCTCTCATGCTAATAAAAGTTCTAACAATGTCATATAGCGACATCTCGTGAATTTTTATGGTACCTACTTGAATATTTGCTATTGTCAGCCACGTATTTTTTGTCATTTTATGAGTCGTGACAATTTAGGTGCTGAATCTCATATACCAATTTGAACAATTAGAGTCGAGTCTGGCAGTCACCATCAGCGGACGATTTATTTTCCAAAACATTATTGAAGAGGAATGATATAAGAGTGGAATATTTTGAGTAGCGCAAATTATTCATGTAATCATTTCAATCGTAAGTCAGTAATGGCCGAGGGGTCTAATGCTCGGGACAAAAGCTTGAAACTATATGTAAGGCGAGGGGTACTTGGTTTGAATTTGCAAGATAATAATTTTTTTATATACGTGAATAATTTAACAGTATTGGTTGTAGACTCAAGAACTTCTGTGTTATGCACGGCATGTTATAATATGTAGGAGCTTTTTCACGACTCAAGCGACCAAAGTGCTCATTCCAGATGAGAATCCTATATATACAAGAAACGTGGTATGAAAGGAAATATTATTATCTTAAGATTGTTCAAAATAAAGTGTCGAACTGAGTGCATTCATGTTTTTTTTTAATTCTTATGACTGCAGTTCATATGTAGGTGAGATTGCAATATATTCATATGTAATGAGTATTTGATTCGTATCTAAATAATCTTTCAGAAATCACGATGTTCAAAAAGTGAGAAGCAATAAAAAATTAATTCAAATAACGAATTTAATCAAAATTAATAACGAATTAATGAAAATGTTATGATGTACACCTAATGAAAGAGTTGTTTCCCCCTCGGTCACAAACTACTACATAGTTATAGCTAAAATCTAATTATTGTTTCACCTTCTCTAGCCGACTCGAAACTGAAATTGTGCTACGACTATTCGAACCTGTAGAGATATTTGCTCCGGAATTAGGTGGGCTGGATCAATTATTATTATTTTTTTTTCGTAGACTCTAGGGTACATTTGCCTTGTATGTCAGTATTTTTATTAGTCTTAGGATCTTGCTCGACTATGAAATAATCCGTAATTTTTTTCGTTTTATTAGATACACTTTTATTAACTTCAACTCGTTTGGCTTTTGATGGCGCCGACGCTGCACTTTCTACTTCTGTTTCGAATTCATCACATTATGTCACTTTTCCATCTACGACATATTAATTCTAAGCCGCTGCTTTGAAAAGGTTCCGATTCCATTACGGACAGATCAGTTGAATCAGACATAGACAATTTGCCGCCACTGTTTATCCTTGATCAACGCTGCTCTACTATTTAAAAGCACGTCGTCATCGAGCAATCGGGGGCCTGCTTGCTGCAACCTCGGTGAATCCCCTATTTCAATACTTCGGTGTGCATTTCACGGATCGCTATAAAGTAAGTGATATCAAGTAGTTAGGTTATACTTGATATCAAGTAAGTAGTTCACACCGTAAATTGTGTCCTGAAGAAACATGGCAGAAATAAATGTCAGATGTAATCTGAAAGTCGTTGTCTTCTGACAGATATTTCAAAATATTCCATTTTTGGGACAGTGCGGAGAGAAGGGTATTTCGACTTCGTCAAAATTATTCGTTTCCTATATTTGAAAATCTCCGGCACACTTTTCGAACTTCGTTCGAATTCAAATGTACCTATGGAAGATTATCGAAATAAAACTTCGTTTGATTTTGAGAAATAAAATATGTTGCTTGCATTTACTTTTGAAATGCCATTTTGGGAATCAACTCGTTTTTCAGGTATACATCATAATATTTTCATTATTTCATTACCCATTTTGTCTAGGGCATTAGACCGCTTGGTCATTACATATTTTATATAATTTTTCAAAAAATAACCTGGCCCCTGAAACTTTTTTCATAATTTTTCATTACAAGTAATCATTCATTAGGCGTACAAAAAATGACTAGTTGTTTCCCCATCGGGTATTTTGCTTCTGGAGTATTTTACTTTAGGATACTTCATCATCATAATTTTTATACTGAGACCTGAAAGTTGAATGGAAAAGGAAAGGAAAAGGGTGACCGGAAGTTATCGACCTAACACTGTAACATAAAAAAATCTATTTATGGTGGTATTTCACCGGGCATGGTGGAGAACATCTACCAACTATGGTTATCATTTTAGTTTTTTCTTACGACAGGCAGGATTTATCATGGGACTATCCTTAGTCTGACCCCATACTATAGTAACATTGCATCAAATATCAGTAAATTTATTTAGTTTTTGGCAATTATACTGACATTTGAATATTGCGTCGCAGAAGGTTACGTAGAAAACGCACCAAGTTTCGAAGAGGACGTATTAAATAAAATACTAAACTTCAGTGACACTATCGCTGGCCCTTCCACTAGTAAGCAACTTTCACCAGTACAGCCTTCCAAAACGACCTCTTCTCCAAGTTACTGCCATGGCCACGACGGCAACAATTAGTGCTTGCGACACAGCAGTGGAACACCGAAAACCAACCTTCAAGTCCCCGACTTCAATGGAAAAAATTTTAACCTCTGCAGTTAATCTTCAGAATACTACAAATTGCACGTTTAATATTAATGTTCTTTTATTGATATGGATTTAATGATGAATGTTTCGTTTATGTTAATTTTTGAGTTTTCTCTGCACGCCAGTTGAAAAAATAGTGTACCTAACACGTGCGTAAAGTTACTTTTCCGCACGCGGTTGCTGGCCGAACTCCGATAACGCGTCGTTCTGCCATCTGCAATCGCGTGCGGAAAAGTATCACTTTCCGCACTAGTTAGGTAAACTCGAGGGTAAACTAGTATACTTACTCTATAGTGATGTTTCTATTAGATATTTATAGGCTATTGGTTGTAATATACAATACTAGCTCTGAATGGATGTCATTGTTATTCGAACCTGTCATTGTTGTCGCATTCAGTTTTCTGTCACCTAGCATCAACCGGTAAAAAAAAGTGTGGTTTTTCACCCTTCTCCGTAAAATAATGAAATCGTATTTTAATATTGAAATGTTGTTATAAGAACTTTAGGCACGCAAACTACAACAAAATATGGATTTTTTGATAGCTGTAGAAAAAATATTACGACGGCTTGCTGGTTACAAGTTATAAAAGTTATAAAACTACCAATGAGGAAGCGAAATACAAAGACAAAAATACTTGATAATACCCAATCAGTTGTCGAAATACATAATGGAAAGATGATGTTTTGGATAATTAACAGTAACATTTGAACCAATTGAAGTGACTTAGCATGAGTGGAATAATCTGTATAAGCAGCGAGCAACCCATTTCCTTGGGATGTCCTACTCCTCTCTTTTCCAAGAGGGAATGGATACTACTCAACGGGAAATGGTTAAGCTCATAATGAAAAAATGTAAACCGGTATTGCGCCTAAACCAATACAATAGTTATAATAAAATTGTCGGCAAGTCTCCAATTGAAAGCAACTACGGCCCCCTACGACCGTTGAATTATATTGGTGAAATTCTTGGCAAACTTTCCTACAAAACTCAGAGGGCTTTGCAAATATATTCTTGTGCAAGTTAGCCAAGAAACCAACAGATTACATTCAATGGTTTTAAGCTACAATAGTTGTTTTCTATTAGAAAATTGCCGCTTCAATCTGTTGTTATAGGTTTGAGTGGAAGACTGAATCACCCAATCAATTTTTTTTTCAGAAATTCTTATCCCTACCTACTTACCTACGTATATTTTTCATTATGATTTTTGTTATTGAAAAATTCAATACTCAGATGAAAGTCAAATTATTGAGTGTATTTCAATATGTAGTTATAACTTTAACAGAATCTCCCTCCTTTCAGACGAACAGACAAAACAGAAACTTGAAACAAGACTGATTGGCTGAAATGGGATTCATTGATAACCACCACTGTATCCCATTTTCGTTTTTTATTTCGCCCGAAAACAAAATATGTTCAAATAGAATTATCTCATCTATGTATCTCTCTATCTCTCTCTCTATCCCCCTCTATATCTCTCTCTCTATCCCTCTCTCTATCTCTCTATCTGTATTGAACATGACAAATCACTTGGTATTAAATAAGTAACAAAGCAAATTTAGTGGAATTCAGCTGTACTAATTGTCAACTCCTTCCATTATCCACATTACAATATATTACTCATGCATATATCTTATATTTATGCTGTCTAGTTAATTAATGCTGGTATAGCGATTAGGCACAGATTAACGTGGGATGAAATATAATATAGGGCGTAGATGCAACGTTTACATCAATTTCATTTTAAGCCATTATAATGAACACCTCATATTTTGAGCGCCTTGCAAACCAGACAACGACGAAGAATGCACAAAGTTGGATTGTATTGTATTTTCTGATATAGAAGAGGCTGAGTCACTCTGTTATAACTTATAACTATGATAATGAATGCCGTTTTTATGTTGTAGAAAATTCCAGAAATTTGTGTCTCCTCCTTGAGCTGAAGAGCATGAAATTACACTCATTATTTTGTATACGATCCTGTCAACCAATCGTAACTCGTCTTTGTTCCTATTAAGAAATTCCACTCAGATTTCTTTAACAACAAAGATTCGGGGCGGGGATTGGCGCAGTGGTAACGTCGGGGATTGGCGCAGTAGTAACATCGGGGCTTCGTGATCGTAAGGTCGCGGGCTCGATCTCCAGGCAGGACAAGATTTTTTCAGTTTCTGATGTAAATCTGAGTGATTGAATCTTGTTGCTGGCCACGATTCACTGTTGCGTTAATAATTAACAGTGCTGCTCCTAAGGTGGCGTGTGGAGTTAGTAACAAGGCCTATCCAGAACACGTGGCTAATGACCATAGCAGTCGATGCCAAACACCAAGAAAAAAAGTTTTTAGCCAATCAAAAAATTTGATTTTGTTTAGATGCTATGACAACCCCCCCCCCCTCCGTCCAAACAAGAAGTCCAATGGGCATAATTTTTCCTATAGGCTAGTTTTGACGATAGAGGGCGTTGAAAATTCTCCTTTTTTTTGTCTATTGTTAAACAATAAAAACCGTTACCCTAAATTATTTTCACTATTCTGAGTAATCAAGATCTAAACATTCATCAATATAAGATAATATTAGAAGTATTGTTCATTGGTGTCATTACACAGATGGTGTGTTCCATGTGGTATGGTCAAACTAATACTTCAATTTGATAAAACTCAAGGAAGATATAAAAAAATAGGTCTTATTCGTTTTGATAGGGTTGTGTCGAATTATTATGTGAATATATCCGATTATTTTATTGATGCTCAAGGAGTGTGATGGAGAAACTCCTCCTGGCGGGTCAACCAAGCCTCCATTCGCACATATAGCATAAGTATAATATGGAGAAAATGATGGGCTTTAACTCAATATATTACTCATCTTATATGTTACATTTAACGTACTTTTTGAACCTGGTATCGTTGACGCTAATGAAAAACCGTCAAATGAACCCTAATAATAATTTACGATTTGCGATCAAAGCAACTGACTTTACAGTTGATCCAAAGTTGTTATTTAATAGTATTCCGATGACGAAATTTTACTCATCCTCCATAGACCTGGAATATCAATACGTTCGTCAAATTCTAATAAAATGTTTCTGAAATTCTGCCAGTGCCGGTTTAACCAGAGGTCTTTTGGGTGCTATAGCACCAGGCGGCAAAATCTTTAGGGAAGTACGCGCGAAGAGGCATTTTCGATGTGCATCTAATTTTAAAATCAACAGTAGGTACAATATCGCCATCTGGCTTGTTGGCGAGGTAGCCGACGTCGGCAAGTCGGCTCTGCTTTGAGTCTGTGACAAGTCGATGCCGCCTTTCGCGTCCGCAGGTCGCCTTGCAAGGGGAAAAAATATTTGGCGGCGTTATTACACCAAGAAAATAAAGAAATACACCCAAAATAAACTAATAAACAGTGAGATATGAGATATATAATGTATTTTTTACGACCACATAGAAATATGCCCATTTTATGCGCGTTATCTATCAAGGAAGTATGCCGATTTTATAGACTTTTTCATTTCTACATCGCGAATTATATTGTAATGATCATTTCAGTCCAGGATATTTAATTTTCCACGACTTTCATGAACTAGACTCTCATTATAGGTATTAACGAATTTTATGGTCATAAATAATATGAGATTGAATCATGTTTGTTAACGTCTGTCTAATAATTTGACATTTCACATCAGTATTTACAAAATTCTATATTTTCATATAGTTGGCAGGAAGTGTCTATAGCAGTCAATTTCAATAATTTATTTTGTACGCTCGTAGCAGCGAGAGTTTATTCAAATGACGGTCGTTGATGGACGGTTGGAGGCGAGGGTTCAAATCCAAGTAACCACCTTTTTTTTTATGAAATCGATTAGTGTTCGATTTATATTATCATTTTCAATATTTGTATCTTCAATTCCTTAATTTGGTAGTATATATTATGGGAATCATGACGGCAGGGAAGTATATGATAAAAAGTGTTATTTAGAATATTACAGATTTTTTTGTTTCAGATGGTCGTAGAAAAAGTATAGTGTACAATGAGCATGAAATGACCCATTTTCCACTCGTAGGTAGGTATATGAATTTTTGTAGTACTAGCTACGCTCGTACAAAATACAAAATTTCATATACCTTCCTACTCGGGAGAAATGTATGTCATTTCATGCTTATTGTACAATATACTAAATATTCCTATTTTCTTTATGTGTTTATCAGTATTACAGTAGTCAGTAAATCATTTCACTTCAGAATTAGCAGAGTATAGTTGTTTTGTTATTTATGTCGTGGTTGTGACTTAGTGTGAATTTGTTAATTTGAAGGGCGATCTTTCATATAGCACCAGGCGGAAAAAATTACCTTATCCCGGCACTTAATTCTGCCTATTATTTCTTATACAGTAGATTCGATTTCTTTCATTTAATCGGTTTATTCGTCCTCCATTGTATTCACACACATAACATTCAAATATCAGTACAAAATTATACGCCATATTCAATTTCATATTGACATGAAGTCACAAACAATTAAAACCTTACTAGAAAAGCCATCTACAGAAAAATTGTTTGTTTTTTTTTCTGCAGTTTTCATGTCATCCAGACCCCGTTCTCAAAAATCACTGAGTAATTTTCAAAACGAATCTGTATACTGTTGCGATAAACAAAAGTTAACCAGACAACACGATCCAAAACAAGAATTTATTTCTTCATATACAGGGCGATACGCAAAAAATTGGGTTTGATGTTGAATTTTTCAAACATCTGCGTAACCTTCATTCAACTCTCTACTACTATCGATTTTCTCTATGTTGGATGCCTTCAAATTATACAGGATGGTCAAAAAAAAAGTTTCAGTACGAAACTTTTCTAATTTAACCTTCGTTTTCTTTCAAAACGAACACTCGATATTTTTCGACTATGTGATGTAGTATACGGTGTAGAATATGATTCATAAACTTTTTTTGATTGTAAATCTCTAAGGCGATTTGTAACCATTTTCGAATTATTGAACTTCAAAAATTGTAGGTAGCTGGAACACACTGTATAATTGACCAAATGTAACAACTCCAAAGAACAATACTTAAATAGTATCTCATATTGATCAATGTTTACATCTCGACTACTCAGAATACTGATGATTATCCAGGATAACGTTTTGTGTTGTTCAACCATGGAGAAAAAATTAAGGTTTTCATGGGCCTCTAGCACCAAAATTAGACTAAAGAAAAAGTTGTGCCCATGTATTTTTTGTTTGGAATGACTTCGACTGCAACATATCAACATATCAAAAATTCAGATGATTCGACAGTGGGCTTTCCCTATTAAAGTGTTTGGTATCCTCTTTATCCTCCTGGGTACCCTGGACGATATTAATAACTGGAATTTTTTCCGTCAAATATTTGACAGGTTATAGTTGATATCATGCTTTTCTGTAGGAATGTAATTTTATTTTTCATATGAAAGGAGATAATATTTCATATTTATGTATTTACTAAATATTTCGAATCTGACTGAAAATATTTTCTCCACGATCATCGCAGAATTTGTCAATTATTAAAACAAATTTCAAAAGAAGATAATATTTTGTTGTGTGGTCTGTTTTGCATATCAAAATTTTCATGCATCTTTTTTGTATTATGTATATAAAGGTGAACCCATGGTTAGTTATTTCTTATGACTTGTTGGATATATTTTGGTGTGGAATTTCCTTACCGAATCCCCCGCGTGCTTGAATTAATTGTCGGAAATTCGTCTCGTTTATAGTTGAAAGGACATTTAAAGAGTGAGTTCGAATACCACTAGTGGAACTTTTTTTTTATTTTTTCCCCTAAAGCATTTAGTTATTCATGTATAATTGTTATTCTACCTTATATTGCTTTTGAATAAACCATCACTAACCGTCATTAACCTACTATTTTTTTAATATATGCTGCGAATTTTTTTACCAAATAGCACAAATTTTCTCGAACACGAAAAAATCAATTTTATTTTTTATTTTCTCGCATTTTCAAATAATTGTATGTATTTATTTATATAAAACGTCGATATCACGTTTCCGACTTATGGCTTTTTATTTCTGGTCTTGAAATCAATTTCTCTTTCTACATGCCAATTCCCATCAACGAGAAAATTAACAATATTTGCTCTGATTCTTCTGCAAGTGTTCTAGTTCATAAACTATGATAAGCACGAACTAGACTTCCACATTAATAAATTTTTATTGAACTTCATTTCGTTCACGAGAAAGTCTGCCGGAAAATATGTGAAAAATGTTCACAAAATTCACCGGCCGGAAAATCTACTTGAACAGCTGACCGGCTTATGGGAAATAATTTTCTAGTCTTACCAATATCAAATTTCATTCTGTCGATTGCCTTAAGCGAGAAAATGAATCAGCAACCGAGTATTTTATCACAAGATCCCGCCTTGATTCAATTGGTTTTTCCCTATTAGATTGTGATACCTATACATTTTTATAACTAAAATGCCATAAACGAGAGAATAAGGAAAAAACCTTCTTTTTTTTTCTGCAAAAGGAAAATTTATTTTCTATACCTAGCATTTTCTATGCCTAGCACACGTACGATCGCTCAATTTTCATTTTTTGAGCATATAGCAATGACGGTCATTTCACGATATTACCAGAACGCGATACAGGATTGATGAAATGCATTGATTAAATTGAAAAGCAAATATTGGTTCAAATCGAGATCGCATTTCCTGGTATCGAAATGGGATTGCTGATTGATTTCTCTGATGAAATATTTTGTTACAGTATGGATGGAATTGATAACCAATATCTAGATTAATTGAACATCCCCTGTGAAACAGTAATAGTAATGAAATATTGTGAGGAATCAATCATTGACAGGTTATGCTTCTTTGATTGATGACACAAGAATTAATTCATTAAGTAAACATTTGAGAATTGCTATAAATCTATAGCTAAAACCTACTGAATTTCTACTCATTATGTTTACAGGCTGAGGATTATTCTTTAATTGTTCTAACCATTCCAGAACTATCGAAACCATATACTTATAAATGTCAGATTGAGTTGATATTTTGCTAACTGATAGTGAGTGACTTATTTGAGGTTAGATAAGAAACTTCAAAATTAATAATACAGTAGAGGATTGTAGAGAAGTCCCGTAGTCAATAATCTTGAAAACAGTAGTCGAAACGTCAAGATTTTCACTTCCAACACTGTTCAATCCATGCACTTAGTAAATTTTTCGTATACAGTAGTGTCCGCTTATAACCTCATGGGTCCGACAAAAACGGTTTGCTATAAGCGAAGTTAGTTATAAAAGATGAATGTAATACATATGCACTCGAGTTCGGTAGACGGTAAAAATACCCCGAAAAAAAAACGGAAAAAAAACAGAAAAAATAACCTGGAACCTCCCCACCAGGAAATAATTACTAACTCGTTCTTCCTAACCATTTTTTTCGTTTTTTTTTTGTTTTTTCCGTTTTTTTCCTAAGATTCGTTGAGATCGTACTCTACAGATTGGTTCGTTTTAAACGGAAGTTCGCAATAAACGGGTTCGTTTGTATAATATTCTCTATAATATAGCTTTGTACTCTAAAGATAATACCTAATCTCTTTTCCTTTTTTTATATCTAGTCTGTTCATGAAGTACCGTCCCATACTAATAACTTATGTTCAGATATTTTTGTTATTTTTTGTTGCAAATGGTAGTTCACTAACTACCCTTCGACAAAGTGGGTTCTTAGACAATTACCTCGTGTGCAAGAATCTTCCTGACAATAACCAACCAACAAGTTGTTGGTAGCTTAGGTATGTGGTCGGTATAGCTTAGTGGTCTAAGGCGCAGGCCCTGTGGAACTTCAACTAGCGATAGAAGCTACGAGCCCGGTGAAAAAGAGATTTTGTTCTCAATTAGCTAGCTTGAAGTGTACACCGACCACCCGGGGTGGTGCTGTAGGATTTCTTTGTTTTCCTACAACTGAAAAGTGGATACGCCACCAAATATCAATAAGTCGCCCCGGAGCGCCACGGCAAATAATAATAGTAAAAATTATAGTCGTCCTGTACCCCAACAGGCTATGTTGGTTACACTTAACGAGTATTTTTGAGGGATTATTATTATATTGCAGGTAACCAAGTTATCAAAACAATGAAATTTCCTAAAATTTCAGTTTATGTTCTTGTAATCGGAAAGTTTTTGTCCGGAGAGTGGTTGTCCAGGGGATAATTGTCCTGATGATTTCAGATTGACGTCGAGCTAACATTTTTAAAGAATTTTTTAAATGGCAATAGTTGAAAATTAACATACAGCTTACAGAATTAGCCCTATTATGTGTCAAATGATACTTCATTTAAAACGTCTTTCAATTGTCTGCCAAAATTGGCATACGGACGCATTTGGTGCATTACTATGAGATAATGTTAGTATATTATGTAAAGTGTAACTTCCATCTGAAAAAATATTTAATTATGAAATAATAATATCGTAATTTCTTAAATATTGAACAATACATAATTAAATGAAGTATATAAACATTATACATTATAAATGAAAGGCGGAGTTCAATTTCAGTAGTGACGAATCAATATGGAAATTGTTCTTCCACTCAACCTCTTCATATTTTATTAACTTAAATCTTGACAACTAATACAAATGAGACTGAATTTGTTGATTGAAAATTCTGATCAGGAATATAAGTATGGCTGGAAAACCGAAATGGCAAAACAATGTAAAAGAAAAAAATTCTCATAATGGATAAATTTAATTAACCAAAATTAAATCAAATATTCCATCCATTCATTCATGCATCCATTCCATCCACAGAACAAGAAAGATTGAAAAATCCACTGAAAGTTTCTCTTCTAACAAATTTCAAGCTTAAAAAACATGCTCAGATTCACTTTTCGGTCTTTCCGATTCAACAGCAATAACTGTCTTGCCAGCTGGTTTGAATCGTTGCTTTAATTTCACATGCTATCCAAGAAATATGCTCATTTTCCTTATATTCAGGAGGAAAATTCTTCCTGAAGTTGCGTTATTAAGTTTTTCTAAATAGGAAAACATCTTGGCAGACTGAGCGACGTTGATATATTTCCAGCAAACATGCAGAATTTCAAACAAAAATTATTAATGCAAAGATAGGATACGTGTAATTTTCATCCTCAAGGGGTGGAAGATGCGGTAGTGGAAACAGGTAGGGAGATCAAAGAGATGTTACACTTTGATAATTAATATGCAGATGCTCTACTCGGAACAATATTAAATAACCATGGAATTGCTGACTATGAAACAACTTCAAATGCAATTGTGAAGTGTAGTATGAAAAGTCAGTTCTTTTTTAGTTTCCTTCAACCAAGGACAATGTGAAATTGCACTCGATCTACAATAAATATACCAATAGTAAAAATAAACCCACGCAATGTGCATGGAATTATGTGAATAACACGTACGGGCCCTGTTACGTTCTTATTCGGGATTCAACATTAGATGCCAGCGCCAAAGTGGCAAAAATTGAACTACTCTCGAGTACATTATGTCAAGAGCAGAACAGAATATTCACCATTTATATGTACCAGAAATTCATCACTTATCAATAATGATTACAGGTTCAACAAAATGCACATGAACAATAGCCAAAATCATGTGAATTTTGACGAAAACGATAATTTCAATGTACTTATCTATAGTGTCAAAACTTGACACCAGAGGGAGTATCCCTTATGTTGAATTCCCAATTGCCCCTTTTTTAATCGAATCATATGTTTGGCCAAGAAATTTATACAGTGCCCTCTCAATGTGCGACGCATGGAAAACATTTTTCTTGTTCATTTTAGCCAAAAAAGTCGTTTTTCATAAAAAACTCTGAATATTTTTCAATGTGGTATTGAATAAACAAATCTCAATATTTTTGAGTTCTGTACTTTAGTAGTGTCAATAAATATGAATTTGGTATAAGAGTAAACTCTTAACTTAACTAAAATTGATATTATAAAAAGTTGTTCAAAATTTAAAATCACGTTCAAATAAGCATTCATATGCATCTACACTTAAAATAAATACGAACAGAATTTTTTTTTCACTGTACACTACCTATAGATTAATCCATTTCCACATACATTTTTATTGGAAACTATCTGAGAATGCTGCATCTTTCGCGAAATATTTAATTAATTTTTTTTTTTAATTACTGAACATAATTATTTACGGCAATATGTCACACGACTTGTGAAATGTGTTTGTTGCATACAATCTGGCAACTGTCAAGAAGGACAATGCAGTTTATTCGCAAAAGGAACGAAGTTACCTCGCCCACTGAAAAAAACTTTTTGCGAAATTACAGTGAAAATCGTAGGTTATATGTGTCCTACGATATCTACTGTAATTTATCACAATCGAGTTTGTAAATTTTCACAAATTAACTGGAATTTCACAAATGCATTGTGAAATTGAATAAACAATGCAGAACGTTTGTTTTACAACGAGTTTATGGAAATCCAGCATGTTATGTAATTTTCCAGGTTATTTTTAAATAACTATTCGTATTTATAGGTTGTAAAATTAATTGAAACTTGCGAATAATCAATGTGAAAATACGCGTTAACCTTAGAAAAATTGGTATTTTACAGACGATTTTCACAATACATTAGTGAATTTACTGTAATGGAATGTACATTCACAGATCAATTCTACAGAATTGTAGTGGAATTACACTGTGCATTCACAAAAATAATGAAATTTTTTCTTGTAAAATTACTAGATAGGGGAATATTTCATTGTGAAATAACAATTCAAAATAGCCATTGATTATGTAGATTCACAATGTCAAAATCCTAGAGGCTTGTGAATGTGGGGCTTGAAATTACAAAAATTAATTCACGATATAATGTGAATTTACATGCAGTTTGTGTTGGTACATTGTATAAATATTACCATCAGTACCATTTTACAGTATTATTGCAAATTCACTATGACAAGCATTTTATCAATGTCAGTTGTGAATTTACGTCTTGATTCCAGAATATATTCACTGCGAATTTTACTACATTTCTCTCACTGTGTGAGGGTTTAAGGAGTCGAGTATCTTGATATTTTTTGTCAAAATTTACGAATTCATAATGGTTGCATTATGGAGACGATTTTTGTAATTTGTAATTATTAAAAAATAGTATGAGGGGGTTTTTGGGGTTGGATATTACAAATTTTTAGGAAAAATTCAATACAAAGATGAATTTCATGATTGACTCAATTTAATAAAATAAAATTGAATAATTAATTGAAGACATGGTTTTATAAAAATCTACCAAGAAGGAAAAAATTGTTAACCTGAGAGTAACAGATTCAAAAGCTTGTTGGGCAAAACTTTCAGTTTTTGAACCAAAAAAATATCCAAGCTTTTGACTCTGTTACTCACAGAATAAATAACCTAGGTCAATTATATTTTCATTTTTAGCTTTCAACTTTCAAATTTGACACTTTACATGAATTAATAATGATAAATAGTTGTGAAATTCACAAAAACACGGTTCGTCTCGAGTAAAAGAGGGTAGGTAATGGAAATAATCAATTTTTTTTATATTATTTATTCAACAAAAGTTAATATTCATAAAAACAAATTTAGATGAACATTTATAACAATTAACAATAAATAAAAAACTTCTAGGCATAAAACATAATAAAAAACAACATATTTATCCATTATATTCGAATTGACAAAACTAAATATTTTATACAGTCTGTCTATAAAGTACACCCTTCCCTCTAAACTGTTAACTTTTGAACGGATTAAAAATGTTCACTGATTTTTTTTTGTCAAATGGTTCATAAACTACTATTCGACCACAATAATGAAAGTCTATCTCTAAAAATGGCGTCGGGCCGCCATTTTGAAATGGCATGATGGGTCAAGTGATACCTCTTTCGAAACTTTAAATTTTTCGTACGATAACTAAATTGCGGTAGATAATATAAGCACTCTTTTTTTTTAATTCTTATCTGGTCAAATGATACATCATAAACTGCTGTTTAACAATATATATAAAGAATGTTATGTTTCAAAATGGCGTCAGATCACCATTTGCAAAAGTGTTTTTGAAATGGCATTGTGGGTCGAGTAATACCTCATTCGAAACGTCTTTCAATTCTCTATACTACATCATCATTCCAAACAAAAACATTGATAGAAAACAAAATGGTGGTACATAATGTTAGAGCACTTCTATGAGGATTAACGAGCCCTAGTAAAATTTCAAATCTTAATTGGTATCATCAAATTTAATAAAACTTAATCATTTGAATTTCTTTCGAAGACGGTTGCCATTTTCAGGGACAAAAAAATGTATTTGATGATACCAAAAAAGACTTGATGATTTAACTTTTACTAGAGCTCGTTAATCCTCAAAGGCGAACTCTAATATTATGTACCGCCATTATGTTTTGGATAAATATTTTTGTTTGAAATAATTCTATCCTATGGAGAATTGAAAGACGTTTCGAATGAAGTATTACTCGAACCTCACTGCCATTTAAAAAACACTTTAGAAAATGGTGATCTGACGCCATTTTGAGATATAACATTTCTTATATTGTCAAACAGCAGTTCAAACGTTAACAGAAGGGATGTTACTTTATGGGAGTTCTAATATTATGTATCGCCATTTTGGTTTGGATAAATATTTTTGTTTGAAATTTTGTAACCGAATAGAAAATTGAACGACGTTTCGAATGAGGTATCACTCGACCCCCCATGCCATTTAAAGAACACTTTCAAAATGACGGCCCGACGCCATTTTGAAAAATAGACAATAATTTTTGTGGTCCAATAGTGATTTATCACCGTTTTATCATCAAAAAATTCATAGAAAAATATCAATCCGTTCAAAATTTAAAGGGGGGGGATTTACTTTATGGACAGACTGTATATTGTATGAGTTTGCAAAAAATAAAGACGATTCTGAGGGGGGCGTTTCTACTAAGACAGTTGATGAGTTGTTTTGAGTCATTCATTACTCATATTATATATTTACAAAGAATGATAAATGAAACAACTCCAGCCCTAAAAACAATACTATAGATCTCAATAAATAATAAAACTCCAGTCATGAAACTTAAAACTCAACAGTCATGTTATAATAAGATGAAAGAAAATAATTTTGCGAAAACTAAAAGTGATGAAAAAACATTAAAAACAGTCTTTCAATTTGTTCATAAGTCCAAGAACTTTTTTTTTCGTTGCGGTGGACTTGCTTCCTGAATCCGGGTGTATTTTACAGTGCATCCGTTGAAACATCTCTAAGGTACCACCAATTTTCTTAGGGTATTCCAAATTAAAAATAAAATATAAGGCAAACATTATGGTAAATGCTTCCAGAAACTCATTGGATGATAATACAACCTGCCTTTCCATGTATGTATCGTACCGATGGTCCTTTTCTAAAAAAAATATATATATTTATATAAATGAAAGTGGAATTATTGAGGGGCTATATATAAAAATATAAATGGACAAACTATTGGGTGTAACCCTCAAAATGTAGAGCAACCGTATACACGTGTTTCAGACTTGTTGGTCATCTTCAGTACGGTGTAGCCAAGCGCAAAGATGTGCAACACTTGGTGCGAAGTAAGAAACAAAGGAAGTCAACAACGGGAAGCCAACAGCACATTTGTGGCTTCGGTTAGAAGACCTTGTGCTCACAAGGCAACAACTAACGTCGCCACGGAGGCAGTTATAGCTACCTGCGTGACAATCCTACCCAGGAAAATATAAATGAAAGTGGAATAATTCCACTTCTTCTAACCGAAGCTGTTGGCTTCCCGTTGTTGACTTCCTTTGTTTCTTACTTCGCAACCAAGTGTTGCACATCTGTGCACTTGGCTACACCGTACTGAAGATGACCAACAAGTCTGAAACACGTGTATACGGTTGCTCTACATTTTGAGGGTAACAACCAATAGTCCATTTATATTCTTATATATAGCCCCTCAATAATTCCACTTTCATTATTTTTGAAACACATACCGTCATTAAAATCGGATAAAGAAGTATTATTTTTTTCTCTAGCAGTATGGAATTGTTCGAAAAAATTTTCATTTTCTAGCAAGATTTTGAGCGTTTCTAGAATTGGTATATAATAAAAAAAATCATCATTGTTTAAAGCGACTTTTACTGGCTGGATATATTTAAAACCATTTTTAAAATATTTGTGCCTAATATATTTAGTTCTTAAAACACCATCTTTTGAATTTTGAACAACATCAAGTAGGGTACGATCAATGTCATATTGTCCACTTGAATTCAACCCTCGATCTGAGAGCTTTACATTCAAATATTTTTTGTTCAATTCATTGACGTCCATCATTCCATCTATGAAAAATTGTAATGCTTTATCGGTAACAAAATACTTCGCTTCAAGAGTCAAATATAAAGAACTCAACAATTTTGTACTGAGATCGATAAAATTTTCTTCAGAAGTTTCACTGTGATGGGATTCTACTACCTCAAACTCATTTTCCGAATCACAATAAGTGACTGCCGAATCACAAGAAGATACCTCACACGAATTGAAATGGTTTCTCAAAATGTGGTTACTTATAAATTCGCAACCTTGTCATAAATAACGTCCGAAGTGCAGTTTTTCAGTGGACATTGGACAAATACGCCATATCTTATATGATCATACAAATGTCTACTGATATTTCTTCGATCACTATCAGAAAAATAACAATCTTTTACCGAACATAGACATGTCCCGTTAGAAAGTACTTTTTTTTCTTTGAGCGTATGGAACCTGAACAAATGTGACTTGAAACTATTATAGCTCTTTGTTTTGAATCGACACTCTTTTCTCAAACAAGGAAATACTGCAGAAGGATGATTTCTGTGATAATAAACATGAAGTTCGTACCTACTTTCTCAAAGTTTTTAACTGATACTTACAAATAGTACATACAAACATTGTGGAATAAGTCTGAATTCACACTATAAATGATTCATGTACACACGAAATGATTATTTCAATACTTACGTTTAGTTGCACTTATTCAAACACTATAAATAATAGAGTTGTTACACAAATACGTCGCATACACTATCTACCAGTTGAATGCCGATTGCCGAATACGTTGAGGGTGCACCGATAGGCCCCTTCCTTTGATTTAATTGGTCATAAAAGACAACGATGTCGGGGAATCACAGCATAAACGCGAAGTCCTCACAATATTTTAATTTTAATACAATTGCGTTGTGATTTCTCTGAAGCATTGTTAATTCACAAGTGCGTTATATTTTGAAACTAATACTGACGTTCATTAATTTCCAAATAAAATAGAATAATTTCGTAAACAGGTAGGTATTAAGAAAAGGCATTTTACTTTCGGAAACAGATACTGTCTAATAATTTGATATATCACAATGCTTAAAAGTTACTTTATTCCGAAAAGTATACGTATAATTATTCTTTTATTGGTATATTTTGAAGTGAAATGTTCATTGCAATTAATCTACTAATCGAAATTATTTATTATTCACTTTGGAGTACTTGCAACTGCAAAGAGAATATTTTTATCGCAAATTTTCATGAACCATGTAGGTATATAAAAAATTGGAATATCCGTTTGAGCAGATAACATTGGTCAGTGTGAAATTTCTATAAATAAGGCGATTTCTGCCCTATCTGTAATTTTCAGTTGCATTTTCACAACGTAGCTGAAAGAAATAACAAAAATGCGAAGAAATACGGAGGCATTTGAAAATTCCAACCTCTGCTGTTATTTTTACGGAAACAGTGTGATAACACAAAGTAATATCATTATAAGTATGCACATTTACAATTTGTCAACCTGAAAATGAAGAGTGGTTGTATTTCCACAGATTAACATGAAAATTCACAAGAAACGTGGTTTTTGTCTACAAGGTCTTGTAATTTCATGGAAGAATGGGTAAACTGATTGTGGTTTCAAAATGTGAATCCACTTATTGATATGTAGTAACACATAAAATGGGTGATATTACTATACATTTGTAAATTTAATAGTTGACCGTAAATTTTCATTATAAAATTATTTTCTAATTGGAATTTTACAATATAAACTTGTTGTTTTACTGAGTTACATTAGAAATGCGCCAAAGGAATCTGAAATTCACAATATTTCTATACAAACACAACATAATAATCAATATGCTTGTAGATATAGCTTGTTATTGCTGGTAAATATGAAATTACAGCTGTAGAATTGTATTATTTCCGGTCAGTATCGAACTAAATTTACACTGTAATCCAGAGATTTTTTTCAGTGGCCCGACGAATTAACAGCTCACGTTCATATCCCTTCCTCGAGCGAGTAGAGGAGAAATTGTAATGCTATTCTTTTCGCTCTCATGAAACTACCATACCCAAGATGAAAACTTTCCGATACTGTAGACAATTTCATTAATCCTCAGAATGTTTCGATAAACAGGAAAAATGAAAAAACAGACTCTTTATTTATATTTATTAAAAATTTATCAAAATTCATCAAAATAAAACATAAAGTTTGGTGAGGTTCAGAAAGGTTCAAGAAAGAGGTTAAGTTGTTTTTTTTAATTCTACTGTTTCAAGTTGAACCATTTACTAACACTATGTATAGTTGTAACGTCAAACCTTTTCCAAAATTAAAATCAACTCTTTTCCCTTTTGCTTCCTGGACATCTTCTGAAAATCTGAGGTGGATGAAGAGACCATTTCTACTCTCTGGAATAGACGGTTTCTCAGTGGGCTTTCTTTAATTTTTCAAGTTAGTGCATGTTTGAAATCTGGAAGCAAAATGATAAATGTATTGGACTGTGAGTGAAACTTCTCAAACACAAGTATCTGCTAGAAATCATTCAGTATATGAGACAATGTAATATTTGCAATTGAATTTTTTCTACAAGAAAAAATGGCTATCGCAAAATAAAATAACTGTTTGAATTCACAATGTTCAGCGAAAGGCAAAAGAGACTGAAGCATTTTTTTGTTGTTACTGATACTATTAATGGAAACATGGAAACTATTTCATTTTGAAGACTAGAAGTAAGAGCAGATGGACAAAAACCTATAAATGAGCGTAAAATCAATGGTCTTGCGAAACCATGGGGCGTTATTCTCCTTTGCCACCTGTACAGATTTTGGGTCATTTTTGTCTTCAATGCCCTCAATCGTGTAATTCGTGAAAAAATATCACCGGAAATATAATCTCATCAATTTTCGTTAAAAGGCGATATGAACGAAAACACAACACAATAACACAAAATGACAGAAACATTTGAAAAATATAGTTAAATTTTCATTGTTATTGTAAAATAAAAAAATCAGTTATACTTGCTAATGTTCGATAATAATTATTACTTGAACATTGTTAGTTGGTGCTATATTGAACAAAAATAAATCGAAACAAATGAAATACTTGATCGAAACAAATGAAATACTAAATCGAAACAAATGAAATACTGAATCAGAACAAATGAAATACTGAATCGAAACAAGTGCAATACTGAAACGAAACAAATAGAATACTTGACTAACTTAAATGGAATAACATAGAATCATTTGATATATTAACATAAGCAACAAAAGATAATATATGTATCGAATGTATAGGTACACGAACTCGTATGAAGGTGCCTGAACCTAATTGAGAACCAACTTACCTTCGAAAAAACTTGCTGGTTCCTCCATATTATTTTTCCTCAGGAAATCTCCAACACAGCAAACGAATGAAAGAACTCAATAACCCATTAGTTACTAATTGACACTATTAACGTTGTGTCTAGATCTTGACAGGATCAAAATTGAATGCTCAAAAAATGGGACGCCACACGCTCTAAGGAACTCTCAGCACTCAGATCTGTTACTGATACGCTAATGCACGAGCGTTAACCTTGCTTTGACTACGTTACATTGACGCATGCGCGAGATAGCAAGAGTGAAAATAGTTCTTCACATTACAAACAAATCTAATAAAATAATTCACCAAATATTTTTCAATATCAAGTAATTCAAATTCTTGTTCATCACAAATGTTACATGAATGAATTTATGAAATAATTGCATTGATTTGAGTAATTTTCATAAAAAATTGAAACAAACCTATTATTTGGTTGAAATAAATCTTTCATCCACAACAATAATGTTCGAGTGAATTGAATATTACTAAAACCAAGTATTTATATTTCAAATTATATTTCAAACTATATAGATTAAATCATTCTTTTTTTTTTGTTGTGGACTGGTCTCGTCGGTGATAATTCGCTTACAAGCTCGATCACTTCTCTGGAGCATCGGAGAAATGTTGGCACTGTGTCCCTGTTTCATAGATATTTTCATGTGCGCTCTTCTGACATATAAAGCGGTCCCACCGAGATTGACCCGTCAAGCTCAGTCTTCACCTTTGTCATTGCCGAATATCTCTTTCTTTTCTTCCTATGAACGGCGAAGCTTCAGAACTCACTACCTCGGGGGGTGTTCCCTGAGGCATACAGCCTGCAGAAATCCGAAAACATCAATTCCTACCCACTTTCCCTCGGCTCTCACGATGTTCTCTGAACGTTACTGGATTTTTCCATTCGTAGGAACCAGAACAGAAAAAAGTATTCTTCGTATCACTACAATGAAGCAATGAGAGCAACATACTGGCAAAGACTTCCAGGGCTAAGGCAGGCCAAAGATCTCCTCGGCAATTTCAACCGAGCAAGATCGAAAACACTGATTAACCTCAGCAAAACTAGTCTAAAGACAATCACAGGGGCATTGCAGACTAGAACACCTAAGGAAGTTGGCTTAGAGGAGGACAACACCTGCAGATTCTGTGGGGAACATCCTGAAACACCTCACCACATATTGATGGAGTGTTATGCTGTACACCACAAAAGATTAAATATACTGGGATCACACCAGCTGACTGTGGAAGAAATACCACAAATGGACCCCCTCAAAATCCTAAAATTCCTGAAGGAACTGAGGCTTGAGGGGATGCTGTAAACGAGAACACCTTGAGATAGCATAAGAAGATGGGGCACAATAGATCTAACTAGGTCGCAGCGCATCAGTCACCATCCATACCAACCAATACCAATACCAATCACTACACAGACAGTATGGCCATAATTATCACACGACTGTTCATTCAATTTCGTTTAATATAACCAAAAAACTATTCATGCATTGAATTATTGATTTATTCTAACGAATCTCTCTTTTAAATTTCAACCTGCTGGTCTCATGGGAAACCAATTCAAAGCCAAGAAGTATGCAGATGCCGCAGCGAAACTCAGATTATTCATACAAACTTTTAAAAGTCTGGAATAAATGTGATTACGGATCGAGCCATTAAAATGTCAGACGTTATCAAATCAAAACTGCCTGAAGCGAAAATGGCGTTTTATCATTTCAGTTTTCCTTTATTAAGTTGTATTTTGTCAAAGCATTATTTTCTACACGGTTGATCAGAAAATCCTTATTTTTATTTTGTAGCATCTACGAAATATATATGACATGATATGCGTAGTTAGACTACACATAATCCCACAAATTGAAAAAATTAAATGAATTGCTTAAGAAATGTAAATAGTGCCTATGCTGCCTATCGGGGTAACAGAAAAACAAATCAATGGCTTTTCGTGAATTTGGCTAAAATCTCGTGAACACTATTGTGAATATTTTCTTCGCTGGTGAGTTGGTTGAGAGAAGAATATTTCAACTTCAGTAACGAACAATATTCTTCTTCATAATACATTTTTGATTCAAGATTATCTGCATTTAGAGGTTCAGTATGAATGTGCACTTGGTTATAAAAATATGCCATGGAAGCCATGCTCATATGGTACAGTTCAACAAACAGAGAACAACTGCGAACAATTGAGGTATAATGGTTATATATGAGAATAGTTTTTCAATATTTTAATTTCAGAAACTATATAATCAACGTAGGTACCTATTCGGTGACGCATAGAAATGCGATCGAATATAGAAACGATAGCGTCATTCGCCATTATCTTACACCTGTTGAAAACAAACATATCTTCAACCTACCTTAACAACTAGTCCATAAATGACCTAAATTAAAATCGTGCAGAAATAATTGGACCTCCATATTGCCCTTCTGTAGCAGCACATTTCCACATAACCACTGTGACAAATACAAAACTAACAACTTGAATTATGATTCAAACACAACCCCCAAACAAAACGCGGGTAACAGCAAACAGGATTGAGGTCCCAGTCGGCAGTCGGAGTACGTGCTTTCGCGTGGGTTCGCGCCATTCCGGTAGCGGGTTTTCGCGTGCACCCGCTAGAGTGAAGCTCATTGGTTGACTGTGCCACGTGCTGCTTCCTCCTGACCTTCGCCAAGAAATTATGTTCTTGAGTCAAAAGAATCATTTTTCATAAGTATAGGTGTTCTCTAGGGTAAAGAGTTGGATTGTATTAATGCGAACAAATTCATTTCAAGAGAATTTATGTCAAGAAGCAAACAGTTCAATAAGTTTGAAATAAGAATATATTCATCAATTATAAATAATTATTCTTTTCAAAAGAAGATTATTCTGTTCAAAAGGATATATATATATTTGATTGAAGGCATCGTTTTCATCAGTGTATGGTTTTTTGGGCCAACTGCTCCCGCTCATAAAATTTTGCACACTTTTAGGTCCATAAAAAAGAAATATTTTCCCAAACCATTCCGGAACATCTTCAAATAAGGTTTTTTAGAGCAAAGTTTGTGAAGGCAAAATGTGGTAAAATAGACATTTTGCCACAAAGCGTATATATGTGTTGATCCCGAGGTTTATCCTAAGTTTCAATGTACAATAAATGGAAAATGTTGCTAAGCAATTTTTGAAAATAGTTGCTAGGAACATAATGATATAGAGGATAACTTGTCATATTCTAGATTGAAAAAAAATTAAATGTACTTCCACATTAGTCATTTCCAAACATTTGAAAGGATTCAAATGTTTTTTCATGAATATCATCTTAAGATTTAGCCCCAGGCGTGAATATAAATCCGGCACTGAATTCTTAGTCCGTTATGATTGAAACCCGTATAACTGAGATCTAGTACCTATAGAAATGTGTTCTCTCAAGTTCTTCCGAAGTAACTAAGAATAAATATAAAAATACACTTCTAATTAAAACACCCCTCAAAATCCTATCCATAATTCATTATATAAGTAGCGCTGAGATGCACCCGTTATAATAATTGATAGTTATTCTAGAGAAGCGAGTTGCTATTTCAACGTCTACTGGAATTATTTCAATCCACTGTCACAAACAAGTAATTATAGATAACGAGAAATAGTTTTTGCTCCCGCTAACAGCGGCGCAGCAGAGATAGCAGTTTCGTTTTTCTGGAAGACCGTTTTTTAGGTCACAGGGAGTAGACGTATTCTCGTTTCAAGGGATGGAATTCTCTATTGTATACGACTGATTGCATCTTCAATATTCCTCTGGGGGAACACATCGTTACTTATTTCAATTACGAGAATTCTGACATTCTACTATGAAATCACGCATAAAAAAACAATAAAAAAAATTTCAATGTACTTACCATGTTTTTATATCGGACTGAAAAGTATAAAATAATTTCACTAATCCTCATAAAGGATGAAACCACATACAGATTTCCAACTTTTTCTTAATCATCCTGAAAATTCATACTTGGCAATTTTTTTGATACCTATTAAAATACTTGTAAGATTAAAAACGAAATACATGAGGCTCATGCAGCAGATACTTGATGCATTAATTGCTCAACTAACAATTTTATTGCACCGAAAAATAATTAAGTTCTGTTATGGATAGCTACTCTGTGTATATTGATTAAAAGTTTGATTTTGTGGAGGAAATCCAGTTCTTGACATATTTTTTTTTTTTATATTTAAGAAAGGTCTTATTACCAAAATCGCAATTCAAATTCAGTTTTCTCAGCGTCTTTCTAAGAAGTTTTGATAACGGAGGCAGATACAGCCTCCGAAACGTCAACAGTTTTCAAAAAAAGAGAAATTGTGGAAGGTGATAAACCCAAAAAATTATGTCAAGTACTCTGTGTAGTTGTTATTTATTGCATGCGCCCCATGTTTTTCGTTCCCAATCATACAAGTATTTTAATATCTATCAAAAGTTGGCAAACATGAATTTTCAGAATAATTCAGAAAAAGGTGGAAATCTGTGTGTGGTTTTATCCTTCATAAAGATTAGAGAAATTATTTTATACTTTTCAATCCGTTACAAAAACATGTTCAAAAAACGTCATTTAAAAAATATTTTATTATTATTTTCTTAATTTTAGGGTTAGGTATGTGAATGAAATTTTGGAATTGATTTTAAACATTTTGATGACGTCATTGCAGATACATGCGGTAGATTCCAGATCTATTTCAGTTTTTTTCTCCCATCTTTACAGATGATGTTCGTTTCACCAGGAGCCGAAAACTCTGATGAAAATCGTACCATTATGATGGTCAAGGAGGATTACATCAGGCTTATTTGCTTGTATTTCATCATCATATTATTATTATTATTACATTAATATTTATGAAATTCTTGTATTATCGTCGATTCTGGATATGTATGCCAAATTTTAGATCATAGTATAGAGGGAAAGTTGAATTCGAAATTCTCATTATTGTTTTTATTATTATCATTATTACATCAACATTGTGAAATTCTGGTAATGTCGTTTGTCTTTGATATGTTGTCAAATTTCAGATTATTGGGACGTTTGGAAGTGGATGAAAATAGAATTTGAAAATTCACATCATCATTATTATTATTATTATTATTAGTGAAATCGCGTTTGTTCAGTAAAAACACCTATATGGAAAACCTTATCTGACTACAAAATTTGATCTAAATCGTTTTAGTTGTTTTTGAAATCCAAAAATTCATTTCAATTCATTCAATTTTTATTATTTTTACTGAAATCGTGTTTTGCCAAGAAAGACGCCTATATAGGTTAACCTAAAACGCAACACTTCATCTTTATAGAAAATTTGATCCAAATCTTTAAAGCCGTTTCCGAGATCCAAAAATTATTATCATCATTATTCATAGTTTCAGTTAAACCGCGTTTTTCATTTAATGCTCATGCACTTCTGAGCCATGGTCCACATTTCAGGTCTCTAGCTCATCGGAAAGTTAGTTTGAAATCAATTACAAAATTTCACCCGGAAAGACATGGAATAAACCGAGTTAATAAAAACATTGTAAAATAACATGGTAATAATAATATGGTAAAACAGCTATCTGCAAATTTCGTCGAAACAAAGTTACAGTAATTAATTGGTTCATCAGTTCGGATGAATATGAAGACATGCTTCAAATGAAATTACCTATGAACAATATTGATTGGAAAATGAATAAATAATACATCATATTATGTATTACCGGTCATTAAAATCAAACATGGTTTCCACAAAACTCGAAAACCGGGAAAAGTCAGGAAATTTTGCAGTTTTTAGCAGAAGTGAGTTGACTATTCTGGAAAATGAAACAGCTACACGAAATCCTACAATAGTTCATTTGAACAGCGGTTTAGGCCTGCCCTGTGTCTTTCTGAATTTTCAATTTCTTTATCTTCCATTGGCCAGAACTGTCTACTTGAACAAAACTGGCGGAAAAGTTCATATGATGTCCACTTCTATATACGCTTGCTTATACACTGAAAAAAATTGGGCTAAAATTACACAAAATTTACATAAATATTTCCGTTATTTTCGTACGAATGTTATGTAGTATTTTATCCTACATGCGATTTCGTGTTATTTTAGGGATTATCATTAAATTTACAATTTATTCATTAAATAAACACCGAATAGTTAAAAATTATAGGTTTAATTGGGAATTACTATGTATTCATAACTATCATATGTAAAACAACAGATTACCTCTCAAAATTCCGATATACATTTTAATTTCAATAAGTAATATGTGAAATTTCGAAACGTTTAATGTAACCTTCTGCGCTAGGCAACACGTGATCACCAACCGCCATTAATGGCAGTCATCCCTGCTGTTACATTACCTACACGCCTCGTTGTGCGCTGTGCTACAGTCTGCAGTGTTTTGTATGTGAAAAGTTATACACATTTGTTGAAATCAGTGGAAGAACCGTAAGTTTTTATATAACATAACATCATTTGATATGTTTATCTGCCAGATTTGCCATTTTCATTGCATGACTACTAGAAATTATGATGAACACTTATTTATTCATAGAAATATCCCTAAGAGATCATTTGCCTGCATTAGAGATAACTGTAAAGCTAAAATATCGACAAATAACAAATATAAATTTCACGTATTCAGAAATCATAACATTCAAATCAATGAAACTATTCAGAAAAATCAAAATCTGATAAAAATGAAATGCTGAGTTCAGGGTTGTAATTTCTTAGAAATAAATCATAAACCAAACTTCAGTCATTTTTCAAGTCACATGGGAGTAGAAAGTCGAGTGAAAATGACGTAGTTTTGGTGTTTTGTGTGGCTTCTCTCCTATTTCTTGAACAGTATTTCTTGTTGAAGAAATTTTTCTTTCTGCCAATATCTTATCATTTTCGTGATAAATTCATTGATTTTAAAAATTGTTTCAGGAAGCAATTACCACGTTTTCTATGAGAAAACGAAAATCAAGGACTCGCTCACAACGTTCATAGATGCCTTTATGGTTTTATTCCTGCTATTTTTCATTTATTTTTCAATTGGCTCTCCACGGACTTCGTTCAAAGGTATTTCCTCAAAATACACCAAGATACTGGATCGAAGTTGAAAAGTTTTGACCATTTTTTTTTTATTTATGTATAAGAATGATTTTATTTTTATCTCTGAAGTTATATTTTCATTTTGTTTCATTACGTTTTTTTTAGATATACGAGTATATTTATTTCGCATTTGTTTATTGTTTTACATACAGGGTGTAATCTAACGTCTCGCACTCCCGTGAATGACAGGTGTAGAATATCATTTTAAAACAAATTTCAGGGGAAAAAAATTCAAAAAAAAACTGGAAAAATAAATTTTGGTTTTTAATCTCAGCTGCCTGGATCGGAGCCGTGAGTCGACACTAGCTTCTTACTGCGTTGATCTATTTAGCATGAGGTTTGGAGGATAGCGGTTTCCAAAAGTCAGCGAATTTAAAAACCAACATTAATTTTTCCAGAATATTTTTTTCGAATTTTTAGCCATTACAATTCGTTTTAAAATTGTATTGTACACCTGTCATTCACGGGAGTGCAAGAGGTTAGATTACACTCTGTATATTGATCAAATATTTTTTTGGAATTCTTTATTTAAATTGTTTATTTTTTTAGGTTCAACTTTCATCCTTTTCAGAAATATGGTGTATATCAGCAGTACATTTGCTGAAGCCTGTATCATGTAATTTTAACGGGAACATTCAAAATTTTGATGAAAACTCAACAACAAAATTCAGGAAGATAATGAAATAATACAAGTACAATCCATTTTTCAAATGAATTGTGTGAATTTGATCAGTAAATCAACATAAGCTATGTAGATCTCATATGAGGAAATATTCATAAATAAGGTATATTTCATCAGTAAATTGGCACAAACAGTTTAAATTTCATCGTGATATTTACACACACTAGCTAAATGTCATCACAAAATTTACTCGGGTCGTTATGTGTCTTTAGATCTCAGATTTAGTTCATAATTAAATATTAGATTTGATATTTACATTAATTGTTGTGTATTATTAGCCCAAAACGATCGAATCTTATTCGACTATAAGTAGTATATTTACATGAAATACTATGTGTATTTCTATAGTAAATTTAAAACATTACATTGGCATCAAGTTGCCAACGTAATGTACAGTAAAGATTCAATTTTCATCAATACGCTACCTACAATTGCGCAACAACCTTGACTAAAGTATAAAGAATCAACAGCAAATCAACTCTTATTATATATTGTTGAGATTTATGATATGACACCAATATTTCAATAACTAGAGAATCTCATGGAATATGATTAGAATGACGAGAATATAACTTACCAGTAGGATATAAAGAATAATAAGAATCTGTTTTTTATTCAAAATCTGAATAGTCCAAAAGATGACATTGACAAATTCCCAATGAATTTTTTCGGTTATTTTGGGTTATGAAGGTACTTCTTGATGACCTTTCAAAAAAAACACAAACCAAGAAATTAAATTAAAATTTTGATCACCACCCATTATAAAAACTTTTATCTCGAATATTTTTTTCTTAAATCAATAGTAAAAAAGTTTTCCAATTGTTGCATACTTTTTGGAACACACTGTAGAAGGCCGTCGGATATCTAACTACTTCGATTCCGCAGAAAAACGGATCATTCATCCATCTTTTCATGAAGTGTCCTATTAATATTTTTCTTTTGCCGTCTAAAATCTTGAGCTATATGTAATATTCATCTCTCATCTCCTACTTGGAAAATGTCTTAAAAATAATACAATTCAATATTATCTATCGATATATCCTTGAACATGCATAGGTATTTGAACCAATAGTTTTTTTTTTTTCGTTAGTCATTACCAAGTCCACCGATGTACCCATTCTGCATCCTGTTTAATTCTTTTCATTCATTTGGTAACTGTACTTTTTCAGATGGTATTGAAATCGAGTTTATTCACATGTTTATTTACCGAGTCATTGCTCATTCATCTTGCTCTCTCAAAGGCGCCTAAGGTATTTTTTATGTACTGCATTTCCTTTGTTGTTTCCTCCCACAAGTCGGTACTAAAAATAGTATCCGTACTCTTGTTAGAGGTCAGATATGTAGTAAAATCACATATAAGTTATAGTCTGGAAAAATTTGTCTCATTTAGGATTCAGAATATCGAAGACGGATTTCCTTAGGTACCTAATCGAACAAACTACTTCTTTAATTGTCGAAAAGAGAGTTCTTTTATTCATAGACTATATTCATATATTTTTTTCTGTTCATATAAGTAAAATTCCATTTTAGCGTAAATTTAGCGTAAGGATATGTACCTACTGCCCCAACTAATCGACCAATCACAGATTCACTTTTATTTAATCACCATGGCAACTCCACTCTTCAGATAAATTAACGGTTGCTATTTAGTTTCAGTAATAAAAATCCACCAGACAGAATACATCCTGTTTTGTCAATGGCAACTGTCTTGATGCATCAAGAGAAATTAACTTGGCAAAATAAATGACATTTAGGTAAAAAACGATTAAAATTTCCACAAAATTTATTGTCTTTGCGACAAGTTTCGATACACAGTATCTTTTTCAAGCGAATGTAGTACATTAAACTATTCTTCATTGAAATTACTTAAATACATTTTCTTACCCATTATTATTTAAGTAATTTCAATGAAGAATAGTTTAATGTACATTCGCTTGAAAAAGATACTGTGTATCGAAACATGTCGCAAAGACAATAAATTTTGTGGAAACTATGGATTTCCATCAAGTAACGGCCACGTCAATCCAAAAAAAAAATAGCAAAATAAAGTTTTGTTTGTTTAAAATGAGTTTGTAGAAAAAGTAAGGAATGTAACGCGTTTATAAACTTTTTGATAAACACTCGTTTATCAAACACTCACTACGCTGCGCTCGTGCCTAAAATTTAGATACCTTTGTGCAATAAAATCGATTATAAAAAAAACATTCAATACAAAAGTGACTCATTTTCACGAAATTTCTGACAGCCAAATAAAATCATTAATATCATATCGTTTTAAAAAATTTCTCATGTATTAAGTTTCTTTCAAATTATGGCAGTTGGCTATCAAGTTGTGTTCTCATTCAACTTTTATGCTAATTTTACTTCCGTCTTTTCAGGAGTGATATTTCTTAAGGGGTTGGACTATGGATTTTTTCCCTAATTCACATCGAGCTATTTCCCCTTGAAAATTTTCGCATGAATTTAGCAACACATGGTATGTATACAGGGTATATCTTGACGAGTTAACGCGATCTATATACAAAAAACTAAAAGTAGGGCGATTCTGAACATTGGTAGGATGGGTTAAAAACTAATGGAGAATTCAGCTAGAATATTTTCGTTGATGTGACGTTTCCGGTTTCACCGGAAGTCGTCATCTTTGTTATTTTCAATGGCACACCCTGTATTTCACCCCATTTTTTAATTCTCATGATATCAATTTTAACTAATGCATCATACCCTTTACCCAAAATGAACAGTTTTTGAGTTATTCGAGTTTTTTTAGAAAAAGTGACAGGCGCAGACCCTCGAGCATACGTCATTTCTATGTAAATTAACATTGAAAAAAAAAATGCAGCCAGTGAATTGTGAATATTGATGATAGACTGCTGTCTATCCTTCAACACGATGTTTGGTGCACGACAATGGCTTTTTTTGTTATAATAATCACGATTTCGTTAATTCATTGGTGATTTATGATGAATGTAATAAGATTTTAACAAGAACATGTGACAAGGTATCCAGAAACCATCTCCAGATATTATTAGAAGATCAATCTTCAATCTTACGAACTTTGGATCATTCAAAAGTAAAATTATTAAAACTAAAACGGTGGTTGACAATGTAGAAAATGCAATTACAGTGCTTGGGTACTTCTTAGCTTTTCCAGAAACCTTGAAAGATTTGGGATTGAATAAAACGTCCATGCACAGAATCTTAGCAAAATCCAAAAAATGGTGTCCGTTTTCTCATACTTTAGTCCATGGCGTGAAGCTATATGATTATGAGAAAAGAATGACGAAGCGGAATTCTCACTACTGGAGCCAAACAAATCCATATTCAGTTCGACGACACACATTCAGACGACTTTTTCAAGACCGTTGGAATCTCAATGTTTACTGCGCTGTAAAAGACAACGCCATATTAATTCTTCACTTTTATGACGAGAATTCAAATGGTTAGTTGACAATTATCAGAATATATTGTTTTACTGAATTAAAAAAAAAATTAACACATCACTCGGAAAAACGCTATTCCGGTAGCTATGGAATAAGTTTTCCCAGCTTTAGAAAATACATAACAGACCTACAAACTTTTTTATTTCCAGGTGAACGGTACCTAGATATTTTGAAAAATCTCGATACGGATCATTTAGAGACCGACTGACGCTCACTGACCGTAGAAAAATTTGGTATCAATATGATGGAGCACCTCTACGTAATCAGCAGATGGTGAAGATGCATTCAAATCAAACTTTTTAAGACCAATGGTTTTGAACAGACGGTCCTGAATTGTGGCCATCGCGATCGCCCGATTTAACCCATATGGATTTTTTTATTTGGGTTTATATAAAAAACGAGATGTATTCTCATATACGCCAACAACAAAAGAAGATTTTCAGCAGAGTTCGTACTGCTTTCAACTTTATTCTACCGGACATGATAAGACGAGCTGTAGGAGACGTCATACGGAGAAGTGAAAAATGCTTAGAAATTCAAGGCAATGTACTTGAACATTTATTGCAATAAAAAAGCGGTTAACAATAAAGTGTCACACGTTTTTGTTTGCATTGAAACCAAATTTGAAATTGTTGTTTATTCTAATCATGATTTTTGTCCTGAATATGAGATTATTCTTTCATTATATATTCATTGATAATTGGGCAATAATAAAATATCGAGCAAATTTGGGGGGTAAAAACGTAAATCCTCGCGTGAAAATAACTTCCACTGCGGAATATCTCCAAAATTTTAAGTTTTGGGCGAGGGGGAAACAACTCGTTCATTAGGTACATCATAATATTTATACGAGTAGTGTCAAAAAATCTGAATTTGGTAATATAGAATATTGTTAAAATTTTTGTTAACATTGTTTTTTCCGTAACGTACTTTCATTTGTGATAATAATTAATGAATGGGCCGTGGTGGCGCGAATGGGTCGTAGTGGCGCGTGGGTAAAGCGCTCGCTTATTATCCAATGTACTTGGGTCCTATTGCCAGCGCGAACACCAATCTTGTGCATGGCATCAAACGTTGAAAGGTAAGGGCTACGTCATCCTCAGCTCGTACAAGCCTGTAGAAGACTTCAGATGGTTGCTGTAAGCTTATAGCTCTTGAGAATGCTTACTTCTTTGGCAAAACGCGCGTCGAGTACAAGTAACGTATAGTTTTGGTGTTTTGGGTAGATTATTTTTCTTGAATGAATTGAAGAGTCTGCGAGTGAGAGGAAATTACATGAGAGAAAATAATCTGAGAAGAAATTGCCTGAATTGGGAGGCCAAAATGATCGAGAAAATATTGTGTAGGAGTAAATGACCTGCTTCGGTTTCGAATACGTATGCTACTAACTCATGTACATTTATTGACACATTCCTTTTCATACAAACTTTTTTTTTGTTTGCATTTTCAAATCAATATAATTATTAATTACACCATTATTTTTAACTAGTATTGCATATTGTATCGATTTAAAAATATAAGATATCTGAAAAATTCAAACATCCATAAATATAAATCATAGCATCACATTTTCGTGCGATATACCTAAATAAATAATGGTACCTAATGTAATAATTTATGGCAGCAGCGTACAATAATACGAAGTTATACGAAATGCTTTTGACACTTCTAACAATGAAACAAATTCTATACTACTATAATTCATAGAATGAATAGCAATAAACAGAATAAACACAAACCGTAACCGCCACGCCGCATGTGCTGTGAAATAAAACAAATGAATTCGAATAATTACTCGTTTATGGTCCAGCATTTACCGAAAACAATAGAGCAAAATATTTATGGAATCTACAAAACGATGTGCGTGTGTTACTAGACTCGTAGGCATCCAACTGGTGATGCAATTTTCATCATAGAAATAATTGTCATAATCAATAAAACGACATAGTTAAAATAATCTTTTCTCCTCACAATTTACAAAGTGGAAAATATGAGACGAACATTGACAGAAATGAATGACCATCTAACAGTGTTCCGTATTGGGGGTTTTTGTGGACTGCACTAAAATAGGGGTTGAATTGAGAGGTGGAAACTGCCCCGTGGATTTATAACGAATATACAGTGCGGCTTTTTATAGTCCCCCCCCCCTGTTAACTTTTGAACGGTTTGACGTAGAGCGATAAAAAAAAACCGTTTCGAGGGTTTCACCGATACTACCTTTTGAAATATAACGCATTGTGATTGCTCGATAGATGGCGCGGGGGGCACAAAAACCTATTTTTTTTAAATGGCATGGGGGTCGAGTGACACATCGTTGAAAAGAGAATTAGATTCTCTTTTCAACCATCTAATTTTTTTTTAATTTCGTTAATATGTTTTTTCACAATAAGCATTTGAAGTGTCAATGTAACAAAAAGAAAACAAACTATTATGACATGTAGTATTTAAATAATTAGAAGCAAAATTGTTGTCAATTAACGAAGCAGGTGTTCGAAATGTTCACCTAATACTTCTTGATAATAAAAAATTCGATTCACAAATTCCTGCCGAGCATTATTCAACATGTCTGCAGTTATACCAGCACAAACCCGTGTTATTCGTTCTTTAAGTTCTTCCAAAGAGTTGGATTGTTGCTCATACACTTTGGATTTGACGTATACCCACAGAAAGAAGTCACAAGGTGTAATGTCTGGTGATCGTGCCGGCCATTCGATTGGTCCACGACGTCCAATCCATCTCATAGGGTATGTTACATCCAAATACTCTCGAACTTGACGTTGGAAGTGAGGAGGGTCCCCATCTTGCTGGAAGGTGATGTGTTCCTGAAATTCGTTCTCATTTTCTTCTAATATTCCAAGTATGAGTGGTAGTTCCGATGGGCCTCACCAAAATTATAAATTGCTTCAATTTTTTCTTCGAAAGGACGTATACAAACCATGATGATATCAAATATTCAAAGTAAATAATAATTATAAGTAGACAAAACTCCTCAGTGAATATGAATACAATAATTCATCAATCCATTGTACTTTTATAGGTAACTAATTAATTATTGTCATTTAAACAAATCCAATAAATAGTCCTTTCGTAGTACCTGTTATTACTTTTGTCATTTAAAATAAATGAATGGGTATAATTTCGATATCCTAATACCTAATTAAGCTTTGAAAGGAATTCAAAATGAATAATTATTATTGTTGTGAATTGTCTTTATTGACCGTATTTCGTGGTATTGATTGCAATTGTGAATCACTAGAACAATTAAGGTATTTTTCTTCAAACATTATTATTTTAATACCTCCCAAAATATTTTCCGTCCCATTATTTCACATCAAACCCTTCAAAAGTTATTGAGGTAAGGTAAGGAAACGAATTCAGATCCGCTCTTACACTTGACACTTCAAATGCTTATTGTGAAAAAACGTGTCAACGAAATTAAAAAAAAATTAGATGGTTGAAAAGAGAATCAAATTCTCTTTTCAACGATGTGTCACTCGACCCCCCATGCCATTTAAAAAAATTAGGTTTTTGTGCCCCCCCACGCCATCTATCGAGCAATCACAATGCGTTATATTTCGAAAAGTAGTATCGGTGAAACCCTCGAAACGGTTTTTTTATCTCTCTACGGCAAACCGTTCAAAAGTTAACAGGGGGGGGGACTATAAAAAGCCGCACTGTATACTTATTATTATGAGGGGGAGCGTGACTGTGTTTTCATTACCTTTATGTTCATCTCCAGGAAGAACGAGGGATCCCAGTCAGCTATGTCTCCCCAGGTCACAGGTTTTCTATGTAGAGTTTATTAGGTCTTGCATTAACACACCTTTTCCAACGAAAAACTGGAGTTTTGAGTTTTCTAGGGGGCTTTTTCGAACATGACACGAACGACGACGTGTTGATTGAGATTCGTTGGTCTCTCGCTGCATGGTGGCAAGCGCGCGCACCTCGAGCTCAGGAATACACAGTCGCGTTCGCGAATAGGGGAATAGGGGAAATCTCAGTCAAACACAAATAATTCTATATATATATATATATACAAATTTTACAAAAAGGGAGGTGAAGACGGAACAGACAGAAATGAATGACCATCTGCATACATGACATGTTTCGAAGTGTTTTTCTCTCATCAGTGATAGGATAAGTTATATAGACAACAGTAATTTTCATAATATTTAAAAGACTCCTACTACACTTTGAATCTCGACATGTATTTTTCTATTTTTATTCTATTTGTTTTAGTTTATTGGGTACTGACCGTGGAAAGCCTCAGTATCATTTTTAAAAATTAACTTTTTTCATTTTAAATTCACTCAAAACCTAGCCTATTAAACCCTTAATGTGTAATTGATTCCTTGAACGTTCAAAGACCTCTCCACAGTAAGCTTCTTGTTTCAAGTTTCATTTTATACTTTCGAAGACAGATTTTTTTTGACAACGAACCGTCCAGATATACCCCATATTTTTTATAGCAAATGGAAAACATTCCCGGAACGATATCACTTTCTGAAATACAATCCAAGCGGAAAGTGCCGTTTTATAGTATACACCAGTCACCAATCAATCATGCCTTTGCTCTATTTATTTATTTTTGTTTAACACTGCCTGGCCAGAAGATAAAGAAACGTGGATCAATAAACACGTTGGGGATAAAGTGATTTATTCGTAGTGAGAATTCCCTACTCGAATTGAACTTGTTGTATCTACCTACATTTTGTTAATCATTGAGAAAAAAAACAGCAAACAACTAGGTTTATAATCCAGTACGATTGGGTTTTGAGACGAGAATCGATGGCAGCATCACCAAACTTGGTATGCTAGTTGTTGAAACCATGATAAACACGAAAAAAAATTGTTCACCAAAATTCCAGGGGTGGAACATATTTTTATTTTCCATTTAAATATAAATAAATAGATTTTTGCTGTAATCTGGGAAAGTATATGATTTATCGAAAAAACAACTCAACATGGTGAAAGACAATTCAATTATCCACGAAAATTATTCCTAGTAATTTTTCATGAAATCCGCTCGTTTTCTCAGAAAACGTGATTGAATGCCGACATCAAATTTCAGGTTCACGCTTAACCGCCGCTGGAAGTTCTGGCCGAGCCGAATATTCGATTGGTCATAACTCTGCTAAAAATGATCGGAGAAGGAAAAGAAAAAGTTCATATCGTTTCTGAAGACTCCTACCTACTCATGCAAATATAATATGCGAGTATTTGAGTACCTAAAATGTGTTTTGTCGCGCTTCACGGAGATGTTTGCGGATGATCATGAATAATTTAGTAAATATGGAATTATTATACTAAAGCAGCAACCCATACCCTCTTTGGACTATACATACCAAAAAAAAACTTTGTTTTACTCCTGCCTCATTTTCATGCAACTTACCCATGAAACCGGCATTCTCTTCAGTGAATGTTGAAACTAATCACTTATTCATATCCTGCATATATGTAATAACACTATTGTGAAGCGCAAACCTCAAGCTTGAAATCACATACTCAATTTTTTATGTAGGATGTGTATGAGCGATTATTTTTAACATTTACTGAAGAAATTGCCGGGATTATGGGTGAGTTTAAAACTGAGGCAGGAGTAAAACCCAGTTTTTTTTTGGCATGTGTAGGTAAGTGAGACTTATCTCAGTAGTCTACTAGTTGCATATGGTCCAAAGAGAGTATTATTATTCCATATCAACTAAAATATCCATGACTTTCGATCCTCCGTAAATATCGTAGAAGGGTTATGTCTCGGGTTATGTGAAGTGGGATGAACACATTTTGGGTACTCAGATACTCACATACTATACTTGCATGAGGAAGTAGAAGTTTATAATTTTTAGCAAAGTTATGAAAAATCTAATTTTCGGCACTGCCGAAAATGGCAGTGGCGGATTGAAGCGAGCCTAAAATTTGATATCGGAATACAATCAGGTTTTCTGATGAAACGAGCGCATTTTGTGAGAAATTACTAAGTATCTTGTGGAGAATTGAATTATCTTTCACCTTATTGAAATTGTTTCTTGATAAATATTATACTTATACTCAGCGATAGTGCTGCACCCTCTATTGTTCGAATATCTAATCTTCGACACTGATTCAGATTGCTCTCTTTCGCGGCCACGTCGCATTATATAGTTGAAAGGCATCTTATCCGGATTCCTCTACGCGCTTCTAGGTGGAGTGCTCTGGAATGGTCGTCTCTAGATGACCAGCGGCATAGTTCAGTGGTGATATCATCTTGATTACGAGCTTGGCGAATTCCATTGTACTGTTTGACAGGACGGCTCGAGAATCGCCACAGTACATATTCGTCTGCAAATATTAAATTCATCAATCTCTTAATGAAACGTATGCAGATTATCTACTATCCCATTTTCAAGAGATTAATAAATGCAGTTGACATGCTTTTATCAAACCTTCGAATTGGGCTGAAACGAATATCTGAATATAAATGCGTCCATCATTTAGTTCATGTCGATTTGAACATGAGAACAATCTCTTCAAAATGGTTCCCCAAATGTCTGAATGTTGACCAGAAGTGTGCCAGGGTAGAAGCATCGCGTTCGATCTGTTTCGCGTTCGGTTTGGTAAGGATGCAGATTTCTTAAGTCGTGTTTTCACCATGGATGAAACTTTGGTACATTTTTACGATGCAGATACAAAATAGCAAAAGATGGAATGCAGAGACTTAACGCCTGAATTGTATCGTCTTCAAAAGTCTGCTGAACGAGTTCTTGCTTCTGTTTTTGGGATTGCCATGGAGCAATCATGATTGATTACCTGAATACGGCTAGAACAAATAACTAGAAATTACTATTCGACGTTACTGACCACTCTACGAGAAAAAATTAATGAGAAAAGGCATGAAAAGTCGTCCAAAGGTGTTTTGTTTTTGCAAGACAATGCGTCTGCACAGGAATCGCATGTTGCCATGCGAACAATTCGTAATTTGTTTAAGGCGCAGACCGTTTGAAACTTCAGCTAGCCATGGCCAGTTCGATCCCGGAGTGCGAAAAATTTTTTGCGAAGTACCTATATCTGATTCGATAGTCGACCACATGCCTTTTTGACAAGCAAGTGTGTTGTGAGTTGGCTAGATGTCAATCCCGTCTAGTGTTAGCTTGGAGTGCACACCGACCAGCCGGGCTAGTGTACTGTAGATTTTCCAGTTTGTTCTACAGCTGAAAAGTTAATACCTCTACAAATATCAGTAAGTCGCTCTAGACCACCAAGGCAAATAATAATAATAGTCGTGCCCTGCCCGCACATAAGCTATTGTCTATTAGGGAGTATTATTATTACATCCTCGAATATATTTGAGTTGTAGCAGAACTTTCATCAAAATAATTCTAATTTCACTACCCTTACTGAATTTTCATTATCATGTATCTGTCAATTTATTTGCACTTTTGTTTTTCATATGTATTGTATTTTGTGCTGTGGGAAGAAATTTCGCTTCCACTTAATTTTTTCCTCCCACTAAGGAAAATTGAAAACTAGCCACGTCGTATCCAGAAACGAAGATCTTTGGCATCTTTGCCATCACTTTCATTGCAGCAAAAACAATCAAAAGACAAAATACCAAAGAAACTGTAGTGTATCAGAATCAGGCCAGTGATTCTAAAAATGCGCTACCAAACTAACAAACAAATCCAAACATTATTCCCTACACAAATTACATTCTGCGCACGCTTGATCTTATAATCCGAATAGAATCCACGAACTGTTCTGACGATTCGCAAACCGTCCACAATCGTTATTGGAACACTGGATAAACCAATCAGGGATTCAGTTCATTGCTTGTTGGAAGTATGCGCATGCTTCTGACGTAAGGTTAGTTCGCTTTGGTTTGATCAGACTGATTGATTACTTAGGTTAGCTCGTTCTGGTTATTTTATTTAATAATATTTTGCACGGAACCGAATTTACCTATACAGTTTCTAGTACAAACACAATTTGGGGCCGAATTTGACCCTTATTTATTACCCTTTTCTCCTTGGGAGGGAATTTTCCTGTTCCCATCTTGTATACCTACTTGGTAATTGTGAACTTGCCTCAATGTGGTCGTCAAAAAACTTGTAGAATACCATGGTATATTTGGATTGTGATGTTATCTATACAATTACTGCGATTTTTCTTCCACATACCGTTTACTGGAAATTTGGGATAAGAATTTTCGAACTAATCCAAACTTTTTTATCGTATAATTAGATGAGTTATTTTTTTGTGACAATTTTCTCGGGTTTGCATAATGTTTCTATTTTAAGGTCTTTTCTGCATGCTTTAACTTTCCATTAGATTATTTTCAGTACGTCTTCAATGACATTATTGCTGCCTCTTATATTAAGAATTTTTAATCGTACACGATTTTATTGATGAATATTGATTTGGTGTATCATGACTTCATGAGTACTTATTGATTTGACCTGAATACAATTCACTTCGCCTCAGCATGAAAATAATTAGTATTTTCCCAAAATACTGCTATTTCCATCTCTATTCTACTCAATACGAACATATTTCATTTTGATCAAAATGTGTTATCTGACACCTTGCTAATTTCAAATGTAAATGTTTAAGCTTACGCTCGTAGCGGCTTCGTTTATCAAATCATTCACTCCATCAGAACATCTTGTTAATCCCTCCCACACATGTTCTGTGTTCCCTTCAGTTCTTGTTGCATATACATAGGGAATCCGTATTGTGTCAATTTTGCATAGTAGCTTAGCATAGTTTCAGTTAAAATAGTATATTTAACAAGTTTAGAAAAGGAAAGTTTTACCTACTAAATGAGTATACACTCAGAAAAATAATGCATTTTAAAAATGACTAGAAATCGTCCCAAAATGAAAAAATCGTTATGATTATTTCAAGTAGCAGATGTATAATATTTGATATACGTATATCAATAGTTTTATATCGATTTGTTAAATCACTAAATGTGTCACTTCAAATTGTGTGGAATATCCTTTCGCTTTATTTTCAAAATGACACACTATTGAAATTATCAGAGCCGACCGTATTATATTTGTTTTAAGAAGGATCCATGTTAAAATAACTTCACATTACTTCATTACTATGGTGCAATTTATCTATCCAATTTTATTGAAAATACGTCCCCTTAAAATAAAAGGCAAGCATTTAAATTTGAAAGGCATTCAAAACCTTTTTAATAGATTTCATAATATTTTGAACTGACAACATAACGTCTAGGATCACGTGAATTTGGTAGCCAATAGAATAACTGCATCACACTGTGCCTTGAATTCCATCTTGCGATGCTTCATGCTTCATCATTTACATATTTTTGCGTCGCAATTTGTATCTTGTGTTTGTGTTGGTTTCCCAATTGTGCAGTGGAAAAATAAACTATTGACATAATAGGTATAATACTGTTAGGTAAGTGTTACTATGTAGTTCCAGGGTACAGTTTAGTAGCTGTTAAAGATAACCAGGCTCTCTAGAAAAGTAGGTAGCTTATGAAAATTAGGTGATCAAACGAGGATTTTCATAACCTGACTTTTATTAAGTTTTTATTTTTTAGTGCATTACCCAACTTTTATTCGTAAATGCAGGCCTCCGAAATATTTATGGAGTTGCAGATTTGAAGCTAAACATCAGAGTTCAAAGAAATACTCCACCAACACTTCATCCAGGATCAATATTCCTTACACATCATCAGTCAAAGCTGGGCTCCAATACGCAAAATTTCTTGTGGATTTCAAATCCGGTTTCGGAGCTGAATATCATTTGGAGGGTAGGGATTCGTTAGATTGGCAGAATATAAACTTTTCACAATCGGCATTAACACCTTCCCAACTACTGCAGTTACGCTGTGCTACTGTTTCTCAGTCAGGAACGTATCATGGCAAAAAATACAAATCTAATTTGTATTTGACAGCTGTTGAAGATCATAAAACAAAGCTCTATAAGATTATGTGTCTTATTAAGTTGAGCAAAAATGTATTGCACATTCTAGCAAATGAAATAGAACTAAAATGTTTCGATTTTCATTTTCAATCATTTGAAGTAGGAAGATTTATGAACAATCTACATTTGAATCCTATAGAATATTTTATTTCGCCACCATTGCATCTTTATACTTCAAAAAATGGCAAAGTATATTTAAGAAATAAGTTTTTGTGAATTTATATGGTTCTTTTGTTCTGAATAAAAATATGGTTTCTAAATTATTTGACTTTCATTGCAATAACTTCTTCTGAAGGCGGCAATCAATTGTTGAAATTAGACATTTTTTAATATTTTTGGGTGTTTTTTTATAAAGCTTTATGCTGGCGACACACCAAAAAATCAAAAATGTTTTAACGCAAAATGTTTTTGACTGATTAAGTTAGAAGTTGTTTTTTTTCTCCACGGATCATATGAAGTGACACTCACTGCATGGTACGGCAAAACAGGGAAAGGCTTTCAAGCTCTTTAATACTGCTCGAAAAAAACTGTTTTTGTTAGAAACCTCGTTGTAGACAACACGTTGAAGCGCCGACTATATTTGCAATGTTTTGCATGAAACCGTTTTGCTTTCAAGCGTTTTTGATTTATAGGTGTGACAGTCTTCATTTCTCAAAAACGTTTTTCTTTAAGGCGTTTTTGATTTTTCGGTGTGTTGTCAGCCTAAGGCCAGTACACCATGTTAAAATTACAAATACCTTTAATGACTGTTATCCATTCTTGATGTCAGAGGATTGTGCTTTGGAAATAAAAAGGACGACCAATAATCCAACCAATTTTTCTGTTCAGTTATAGGAACAGACCTTTTATTTCAAAACTACAAATCTTTCAAATCATTAGTTATGAGTCTTTGAAGTTAGTGCATTGATATTTTGAAAACAATATGCTGAACCACACGTTTTATTAGGCTCATCACAATAAATGTGAATATTTCACTTTGAATTGAATTCTTCACTTTGCAGTTGATTCTAAAGGATCACGTATCAATAATGACTATGATCATGATTGTTTTGAAAACGCCATTTCAAATCAAAAAATGTCTTATTGATTTCACAATAAACAATAATGAAGCTATAATATATTCAATTTTCTTTGATTCAATGTTTTTTTTAATAATACAATGTTTTTTGTCTGAGTGTAGCATTTGAGTAACTTTTGAGTAACTCAAATGACAAAAATGTAACAAAATGACCCATAGTGTCAGTACTGAATATTTTTCAATATCCTAGATGAGTATCTACAAAAAAAACTTGAGTTGGGAGGTTTTGAGAGACGACAAAGTAAATATAGTTATTTGCACGAAATCGATAAACATGAGAATTACTACCAGCTGAATAGAAATAATTTATATCGATCTAATAAATTATGTCTATATTTCGTACATCCAACCCAGAGTTCGTTGAATATGAAAGCGAAATGCACACGCTATATAAAAACTTCACAATGGAAACAGTTCATTTGAAATTGTGTGTGTGTTATTGAAATATTTGATTTTGGGTCAAATCAATTGTCAAGACATAGTTTCATTTAGACAATGCTCCCAATTCTAATCATTATTAGTCTTGAATATCTAAATCTGAATATGTATGTCAAATTTTTTTTTTATCAATTGAATGTTTGTTGTCCAATTTGTTTCAATTGGTTCATTTCATTTTTCTGTTTTCTCTGATTCTTCATTTTTTGTTTTTTCATGACATACTATAATTGCCATGAGTTTTCATCAAATTTATTGTCATTTTGTTTCAGAGGATCATCTGAAGACCTGGAGGACGGCGTAATTTATGAAAGGTAGATAAGACAAACTGAGAATTAGTTAGATCATAATTATCCATTAAGTATTAATTGAAATTTGATTTTGGGGAGAGAACTCGTTGATTTTTTGTTGATTTTACCTTCCACAATCTGAAAATGAAGAAATGTCAATTCAAATGAATCTGTAAAAGTATAGAAAGGCAAATGAATCAATTTACCCCGATAAGTTACTCTGAATAAAAATATTAATTTTTGTCAGTAACTATCCGTCCTCTGAATTTGCCTATCTGAAAAAAATAACTTTGAATTATCTGAAAAATACTCATTTTTCCAAAGAACCTTCACGTTTCAGAGACTGTATCTGCCTTCGTTATCAAAACTCTTTTAATGAGAGGTATAGAATGAAATCTGCCAATAAATTCTTTGGGGTAACATTTGTTATTTCGAGACATAGGGTGCCAGGTATCAATCAATCAATCACCAATCCGTTATTTCTCACTTCTTCCTGAGAGAAACCAGGTGCGGTCAATTCTGACTGAGTTTTTTGGAAAGCGGTTGTTCGATAAAGGAATGAAGGCAGTGTTTTAACTTCCTCCTTTCTTGGTTTGATTAAATTATTGTATCATTCCATCATTCTATGATATGATCTCTATTAGAAGAAAGGCAGTTGATTATTATTTATTCTGTTTCTACAATGAATATTGTACGAGGCCCCGCGCCGTTCGGGTAAAAAGTGTTTATGCAAATATAAATAATTTCTGTCAATATATTTATTAATTGTAGCAAAATATATTATTTTGCGTGCCGATATATTTATTTTCGATCAAACACAATATATTTAATTTCTAGTGTTACTAATATACATAAACGTGAAGTCTCATATATTTATAAATTTTATCAATTTTATGTCGTCAAGAGATGGCAACACGGGATCGAAGCTAAGACATTAGTACAGAAATTGTGAAATAGATGGCGGCAGTATAATATTTCAGATTGGGTCATTTAATCCTAGAGGGCCTTCGTTTGACCCACACCTAGGGTCACTGAATTTAGAAGGCCGTGCCGTTCATTAAGTGCCCAATTGTAAAGTAGAAAACTACACAATAACAAAACTCCCTGTGCTATTGCTATCTGTTAACCACTTCATGTACTAAGACTACCTAGTTGCCATGTTGCCACATGCTCGAACTTGGATAAATCGGTGTCGGTTGCGCCATCTCGACATAAAATAGATCGAATTTATAAATATATGGGAAATAACGTTTTTATATATTTGTAATGCTTGGAAAGTAAATATATATTGTGTTTTATCGAAAATAAATATATCGGAAAGCAAAATGAAAATATTTGCTACAACTAATAAATATACTGACACAAAATTAATTATATTTGCAAAAACACTTTTTACCCGAACGGCGCCTCATCATATTGTTCTCGGTTCTTGTTTAATAATGTGATCTGACAATAAGTTCAAGTCATCTCTATACTTTGATTCCAAACGGCAAACACATCATCAGCATATCTCCACTATATTCTGGCACCATACCTTTCAGTAACGAGTGTTATATAAACGAATGTCTAAGGAACTTTATCAATGCGTTACATACCGTAATTTTTTTACGAACCCATATTGAAGCAACATAATTGTATATCTTCAAGTTGATTTTTTCCAGGTTATAATGACAGTTCCAATAGACGTTCAAGACCACTAGAGCATTCGTTCCGCATGAGCACCGAACGAGCGAATGCTCGGACAGTGTGCACGCTGATTTGAGCACGACAGAATGCGCGTGCGGTGCTCGGGCCGATCCGTTTTTTGTCGATTTTTTCGTGCTCAAAGTGGTGAAAGTATGCTTGACGTTCTGTTTGTGGTTATTACAGAGATTTTGAACAAAATAAAAAGAAGTGAAGGAATGCAATTTTTGTCGAACAAAAAAAAAAAAAAAGTGGAGATTTAAAGTTTTCAATTTTTTTCTCTCGGTGTTAAGTAGTCATGGTAACATTTTTAAAATTGGGTTTGAACACAGATTGTGAATCTGTGATTATTCGAATATTTAGCGCGATACATATGTCTTTACGCTAAATGCTCATCGTGTATTAATTAAAAGCCGTCATTAAATGATAGTTGCAGAATACGGTATCATCCCATTTCCAGTAATCCTATTTCGAGTATTTTTAAATTTTGGGTAAAAACTCTGCCATCTCGAGTATAGGTGAATTTCTACATATTTCTTAGGTTCATTTTGAGTATCGTCCTAAATAAGGGTATCTGTTAAGGTATACATACACAATAGAAAAATCAAACCACCATACTAATGACCACTGAAATAATATAACGCTAATTCAATTTCCACGCACTCAAATGTCTACGTAAGGTTAGTTCGTTTTGGTTCGATTATACTAAATAATTACCCCTTTCAAAATTTCTGTATTCAATGTCCACGCACTGTAATATCTACGTCAGGTTAGGTCGTTCTGGTTCGATTATACTTAATAATTACTTCTCACGAAATGAATGTATTCAATGTTCACGTACTCTTATGCCTATGTAAGGTTAGTTCGTTCTGGTTCTATTATACTGAATGATTAATTCTCACAAAATGTTTGTATTTAGTGTACACGCACTTAAAATTACCTATCAAGGTATTAGGTACCTCATTTAGGACGATACTCGAGATGAACCCTCACCCTTACCCATACTCGAGATGGCACGATTCTTACTCGAAATTTAAAAATACTCGAGATGGGAGTACTCGACATGGGATGTAACCCATAATACTACTATTAGCTACCTATTACCCAATACTTGTTGCTTGTGCAACAAGTTCAGAAAAGCAAAGTTTCACTAAACGAATGGAGTTTAAGAGTACGAGCGAGCGCAACGAGCGAATTACTTACAAGCTCTATGTGTGGTTTGTTCATACTGTTTTTTCGCATTGTATTAGTAATTATTGTGAGTGAATAATCATAGATATACAATCGTTACAAAGTTAGACATTAAAAAAAATGTCGTAGGATTTCCGTTACCTGTACACGTTTTTTGTTATGATAGATATTGTGAAAAGACTCTAACTGATTCCACAACAGATATCATGAATACTGAAAACTGATGGAAGTGTGACTCTGGTGTATTTTTTGTAACCGACTTTTATTAACACTGTCATTACTACATTGTAAAGTGACTTTTCTTTGCGGTAAAGTGCCACTCAAATAAACGATTTTGTATTTATTAAATACAATAATATCAGTTAACATGCGAAAAACATCCTCAGATGTGAAAAACAAGTTCATCTGAAATGATCATATTATTAGTAACTAAGTATATAAAGTTTATATTGCAAGAAAAATAATAGAAACCTGTCATCTCAATTATTATTACTGTTCAAAGAGTTCCGCCTGTACCTCTTGCCAATGAATTATTCCATTTTGAAATAATTCTTCCCCGTGTGATTCTATTACTCAGTTCCTTCATTGTTTCGGGTTGCTAGTTTAGAATTCAAAATACACCCCAAGAAAAACTTACACGGTGTTGAATCTAAAGATCGACGAAGACAAAGTTAAAATCTTGCAGATTTCTTACAAATAACATGGAAACAATAAAAAATGTTAAACCCATCTTGTTGAAAAATCGTATCCACTACGGAAATTGATTTCGAAACATATCGAGTCAAAATGTCTCCTCTCAAGTTTTCTTTCAGAAATATGGTCTCATATTTTTGCGAGCTAGGAATAACGAGGGTCTAACCTCTCAACGTCTGATCTGATACACGCTCATCTGTCTGTGAAAGTATGCTAGTCAGCCTTCCAAACCTAACAGCGCCAGCGGTAGCAGAATTTGCATATCAGTACAACCCGACAATTTCAACCCAAACATTACTTTTTTGTGGCGCCTCTGTGTTCTGTCAAAAAATATAGTTCTCTTTCCGACAATTTCAACCCAAGCATTACTTTTTTGGCGCCTCTGTGTTCTGTCAAGAAATGTAGTTCTCTTTCCGACAATTTCAACCCAAATATTAGTTTTTTGTGGCGCCTCTGTGTTCTGTCAAAAAATATAGTTCTCTTTCCGACAATTTCAACCCAAACATTACTTTTTTGTGGCGCCTCGGTATTCTGTCAAAAAATATAGTTCTCTTTCCGACAATTTCAACCCAAACATTACTTTTTTGTGGCGCCTCTGTGTTCTGTCAAAAAATATAGTTCTCTTTCCGACAATTCCAACCCAAACATTACTTTTTTGTGGCGCCTCGGTGTTCTGTCAAAAAATATAGTTCTCTTTCCGACAATTTCAACCCACACATTACTTTTTTGTGGCGCATCTGTGTTCTGTCAAAAAATATAGTTCTCTTTCCGACAATTTCAACCCAAACATTACTTTTTTGTGGCGCCTCTGTGTTCTGTCAAAAAATATAGTTCTCTTTCCGACAATTCCAACCCAAACATTACTTTTTTGTGGCGCCTCGGTGTTCTGTCAAAAAATATAGTTCTCTTTCCGACAATTTCAACCCAAACATTACTTTTTTGTGGCGCCTCTGTGTTCTGTCAAAAAATATAGTACTCTTTCCGACAATTCCAACCCAAACATTACTTTTTTGTGGCGCCTCGATGTTCTGTTAAAAAATATAGTTCTCTTTCCGACAATTTCAACCCAAACATTAGTTTTTTGTGGCGCCTCTGTGTTCTGTCAAAAAATATAGTTTTCTTTCCGACAATTTCAACCCAGCATTACTTTTTTGGCGTCTCTGTGTTCTGTCAAAAAATATAGTTCTCTTTCCGACAATTTCAACCCAAACATTAGTTTTTTTTTGTGGCGCCTCTGTTTTCTGTCAAAAAATATGTACAGATTTACATCTGACCAGAAGCGCATCTTCTGATGATTAATTTGTCCATTGAGAATAAAGTGCACTAATCTCTATAATAAATTCTATCTTCCCATATTCATCATCATTTCCAATTCGTGCAAAATAATAAGTAAGCTCATATGTATCAATGTAAATGAAATGTGTGCTTCTCCAGATGTTTTTTGTTTGTAGCGGATGTAACGCAACAGTCAACATCTCCCGAAGTCAGTTACTGAGAATTGTTAAATGTCTGCAAGTCTTCGCTCTTTAATTTTTTTTGCAGATCATTCATCGCCGAATACTGTGTGTTTCTTGAAACGTTTCAAATAGTTTCTCAAGATATTTTTGATCTTTACGTTTTACTGGATATATTTCATTAAACCAGTTTTGAATTGCTTGTTGTTGTTATTTTCATTAACCGGCTGCCCCCTTACGAGCAAACCTCAGAAGTATTCGAGAGACTTGTGCGAACTAGGGAAGATGCAGCATTTACCTTTTAACTTATGATGTCATGCGAATAGAGACGTATATTAACAAACTCTAAAATATGAAAAAAGAAGTGTATCAAATTAAATAAAAATATTTGAAGCTTTTAGGGGCAAGTAAGACAATTAGAAATCAAAAATAAAAAAAATAATAAATGTTTTTTAAGTTCAAGGGTTTTATTGTGAAGAAACATAATAATGATGCAGATAATAGATTGAAACAAAATCGAGGGGCGTGATATGAGCGGTTGGCTGTAGATAATAAAAATTAGACGAGGCCCTTTATTTGATACCCATGGTGGCGGCCATCTTGTATTTACAATGACACTAAATACACAGAACTGTATTGTCATCAGATCTTAAAATGTGTGCCAAATTTCAGATCAATCGGTCAATAGGAATGGGGTAAAATTACTGATTTGACCCAGAAAACAACAAACAGGTCAAGCTTAATGAAACCGTTTAAAATTATTGCAATTTTCAGTATAGTAATAATAATGTATATTATAGCCAAAACATATGAATATTTGTTTCCACAATCAGTTGGCCAATCCTAAGCGCTCACGAAGAAAGAAATCTGTCATTTTTCAAAAACTTTCTATAAGATTAACATTCAAAATTTGAAAATACTAAAACCAGTTCATGTTTAAAGGATACTAGATTGTTGTGTGCACTTATTCACAAGAACAGTTTGAGGCCCTTGCTTAATAATAATAATAAATGATCCAATAATTAAATTCTAAATTGTTTGATTGAATGCGGGAAGCTGAATACACTTGTTAGTAATGAATGAAGCGAAATATTTGTATATAAGTGTATAAATTTATTATTTATTGCAAAGCGCTTTCGACTTGCGTCATCTTCAGTGCTTACCTGGAAGTAAATACTCTGATTGAAGAAATTTGACATTGAAATTGAAATTGAATTTTGAGGTTATGACATTTAGAAAGGTTAGTGAGTACTTACTAGTCAGGCAACAGGAAGTATCGAGATTTGTAAAAACATTATCTGTTTAAATTTAAAACTTATTTAAGTCTAAGAACCAACGAAAGGCATGTTGGGGTTATAAGGCCATGTGGATATTTCAATTAAATGAAAACCAACTTGTGACAGTGTGTCAAGACTGTCAAGTAAATTGTCAAAGAAAATTATTGATACCAACTTGAAGAGTGAACCAATAGGAATTATGAAAATGTTGCAGGAGTGCCAATATAAATTGTTTTTTAATATTTTGAATTGAAGTATTGAAATTTTTTAATTGAAGTTAGTGGTCCTTTGGTGAAGGGGGAGGAAATCTCTGTACAAGTTCACTTGAGTGTTCAGGCAGTGATCATTATTAGATAACACATTTGAGTATCGGGCCCCAGGACAGTTTGGACAAACGAGCGAATGGCACCATAAATGTTTCCCAAACAAACGTAACCTAGTTAGGATTAACGATATAAATATGGAACCACCTATAGCAGGTATACATTGATTCTGAATATTCCTTGGTTGTTCATAATGATTAATATACTTGGTTATGCGTATTGTTGATTTTTTTTTTATTGGAATAAGTTGTCATTTTGAATAATAAGTATATTTGATCCAAAAGTTATGGCATGATCTCCTTTACCAAAAATTTGTCTAATTTCCTTATAAATAAAATTTACTCAATTTTTTTTCTGTCTTGTGGCGTAACTTGTGACATTGTGGAACTTAGGCGATCACGTTCCTAGAAAAATGAACTGCCCCATGCGCAAGGGCGTCGCTAATTTTTTTTCTTGGTGGTGTAAAAGGCTTTGATTTTCTTCTTGAGGGGGGGGTAAAGGCTTCAATTTTTTTTCTTGGAGTGGGTAAAGGCTTAAATTCAATTTAAAAATACAAAAAATCCTACGTTATAACTATTCGCCCCGCTCTCCTCGGCATATAAAACTATTCCTCACGCCATTGGTAGAGTGTCGAAGATGGTAGTATAACAGCTATTATACCTGCAAGACCACATAAGCTGGACTAGCTGACAGCAAATTCAATAGGTATCAGTTTCCCCACGACACACTCTGAATCTAAGGTCCTGGACCTTCAGACCATTTTGAATCGATCCCTCGATCTCCGATTTCAACCCACTTGACCTGAGGAGAGCAAATAAAATTTTTGGTTAAGCCAAGATCGTCAATGTTTATCGTTGTATAGCTTGGAAAAGTTCTTACCTCAGTCTCCGCAGCTTTAAGGTGAACTTTTTGCTGAACAGGTTCCATTTGCGTGACAGAATTTGAGTTACCAAGTTTATCGGATGTTCCGCTTTTTCGTCACCATTCTGTTAAGTGTAGACACTTCCAAGTCCAGATGTCCTCCCCGAGGGGTAAACAACTAGTAATTTTTTGTACACCAAATGAATAATTACTTGTGATAAAAAATAATTGAAAAAGTTTTAGGGGCCAGGTTATTCTCTGAAAAATTTCTTTATATACGATTTGACTATTTTGATTACCGTAAATTATTCATGTGAACGTTTTCAATCGTAAAACTGTAATTGCCAAGCGGTCTAATGCTCGAGACAAAATGAGTAATAAACTAATGAAAATATTATGATGTACACCTAATAAACGAGTTGTTTCCCCCTCGGTCCTCCCTGTTGTCGAGGGAAGTATATTATTGAACACAAAGCTCCAGGGTTCTTTTGGCAGATCGTTCAATAACGATAGTCGTTGCCGACCGGTAATTCACCATTTTTATGCAGCTATTATACAATATAGGATTATTGTGGGAAATACCTGTTAGAAACCAAACAACGGGGCTACAGGGCTTTATGGTAACTTGCAATTGTTTCCTCTGCAATGAGAAGCATCGTACAAGTATCTGTTAAATATAATTCAATACCCGTCGTGGTATTAGCCAGGGGATTATTAGATAAGCCTGTATCGCAGGTGTATGTGGAAGTAAAAGGGTAAAACATCGGTCGGCAATGACTACTATCGTTAAAAGAGATATTTACGATATAAGTGTCGTAAAGATTCATATTACGATATGAGATGGAACATTTGTCAAACGAGGCCTTTAGGCCGAGTTTTGATAACCCATCGATTATCTTAATATGAATTTACGACACAAATATTGTACAATATTTTACCTACTACCAATAATGTTAATTATTTACTCAAAATTAGTCAACATTCCTTAAATTAATGATATTAGAATCATGCAACAAGCAAGCGTTGCGCCCATTGTTGATTTATTTTGCAAACTGTCAACTTTGATACGTTCATCCCAAGTTAGTAAAATTTCATCGACATTAGTTGAGACCATTAGAGAATAGATTCAGATCTAGAATCCGCTACAAATTAAAAAATTCAAACCTTATTACCTGATGATAAATCCCGGGATAGATACCCAAATTTATAATAAATAAGTTCTTGTTATTCTTTCCCATTAAATAGACTGACATTTAAAAAGAGAAACAAAAGTATCTCATTACGAAACTCTATCAGTATATCGTAATGTTTGATATTACATATTGGTGGAAGGTAAATTATATTTATTTGGGTAAATGGCACCAGAGCGCCCTCCGGATTTATCAATAATAATTGATTTTACAAGCAGTGATGTATTGATATGGGTCTAACTTCTTCAGTTTATCCAGAACTAAGCTCATCTTTTCATATTTGCTAATGATGATTTCAAAATATAACAATAGTAATTGTTTACCATATAGTTTGTACATGACGCTTTTATTACTAGATGAGTAAAAGTCATTGCATAAACCACAGAATGCTTGCTAGTTGACACATACTCTCATTTGTTTTAGTAAACATAGACAGCTTTAGTCTCTAGTCAAATTTGCTGTTGGCTCTATGAGTCATCGTGATGATTATTAGATTTGCATTTGTTTATCCAACATCAATGATGTACACTGTGGTGAACATATTTTTTTGTTATTATTTACAAAAATTATAAAATTTTGCTAAACACCATTTTCATAGGTTTTGTGCCCTATACTTTGTCACACTCCTCGTGGAAAACATACCGTAAGTTTCAACTTAGAATTGTACATTTTCGCTGTCGCTATCGATTTTACAAATTTCACAGTTCTACGTCAAAAATTACTGCACATACTGAGGTGTTTCATGAGAATTTCGATGTATTGGAACTGATTTTTTTTTTTTTCAGTAACAAAATGAATTAAAAAGTATAATGGTTTTTCTGAAAACAATTTCTGTTCCATCGCTGCTGTCCTACAGTGTATATCATTTGAAATGATCCCTTTGTGGACATTTGGTATAATTTTGGTATCCCTCGATTTTACAGAATTCAAAATTGAAGATGTTACGGGAGTGTTTTCATGATAAGTGATACATGCACACAGAGTGCAGTCTCTTTTGAATCCAGAACACAGATTAAGTATCCAAAATAGAAAATACTCTTTCATATTATTGATTTGTTTAGAAAACCGTGACTTTAACCTAATATGATCATTTTTGATACGTTTTACACGGAAAACGGTAAAAATACTATTTTATTTTTATGTTGGTTTTTATTATATTTGTCAAGTACCTTATACTCTACTCTACTCCATACTCTATACCTGACCCAGATACCAAATTTAGAACACTGCTGGAATTGAAACTCATTCATCATCTCCACAGATTGTACAACTGGAACAATTAGTGATTCATTGATTTATTCATTTTCTTTCTGGGCTACTGTGTTCAGCAGATGTTCTGTTTGTTTGAATGCTGACACAATTAGATAATTTACTCCGAATTGCTATTAGCTGTTTCCCAATGAATCAGTTCCAAATAATTTATCGGGCACGGGGATCGATTCAATACGATGAGAATATCTTGTGTCTCCTTGACATGTTTTTTGTGTTTCTACCTTCAAGGAAATCTATGAAAGTGCATAGTGTAGAAGGCAAATACATTAATTTGTCCTCATAAGCCTGGTGTCTTGAATAAACTTATTAGATTTGTTGGCAGAATATTTTTAAAAATTTTTATGGTTAGGGAAGAGTTTACAGTGTACATCTGAGAGAACCCATATTCTTTCCCTGCAGTAGTATCAAGTGCCAAAATAAGCGTGTTAAAAACATACACAAACACAGGAAAAGACTTTTCTTGCTCAGGGACAACGGTCAAGCATTAGACATCCAGAAATGTTGCCTCGGTAGATAGTGAGAGAGCCCAGGTATAAAAAGGTAGGCTATAAAAAAAAGTGGTATCAGTGGTATTCTTTACAATTTGATAGAATTCCGTTGTAAAAATGTAATAATGGTTTGACATGCTTCATATGTCAAATTTAATATGAGAAAGACTATATTGGTTGGCGTAGGTATCCCTTTTGATGCTAATTGTTGATATAAATTATCTTGTGGTAATAGCATGGTACATTCCAGTAAGTGATGTAAATCTCCTATTTTTCCACATTCACATTGAGGGTTGGGTTTGAGACCCATTCGATGCATATGATGTGGGGTAAGGCAGTGACCAGTACGTGCTCTGATGAATGTTGTTAAGTGTCTTCTATCTTTGAATGGAAATTTTGAGAACCACGGTTTTTTGGAAAAGACTGTCTGATGAGGCCAGAAAAAGTTTGTTTATGTATTATTTTCTCCCTCCATTCAGAACAACAATATTCCCAGAGTTTCCTCTTTATAATGGGTATTCAAATTTCTTCCTATATTATTTGCGAGAGTATCAGCCACCTCATTGCCATGAATGCCTGTATGTCCCGGTATCCATCATATCCATCATTCTGTCTCGTGTCAAGGATTAGACGTTTTGTAAGGAAGCTGATATGATCTCTATTCTTGTGATATGTAGATTGACAAATTTTTTGTATAGATGCTTTTGAATCAGTAAAAACTGCAATTTTAAGTTGTCCTTTCGATAGGCAAATGGTGAGTGCTTTATGAATAGCTATTGTTTCCGCAGTACATATCTGAGTGTACCTTGGAAGATTCTCAGAGGAACGAATATTCAGGCTTGGAATATAAACTCCATATCCAGATCTGTAATTATTAAGTTCAAGAGAACCATCTGTAAATGCCCACGTATAATTAGAGAATTTATCTTTGAATTTTTCTAGAAATTCTTCATTATTTACCGGACTTTGTGTGTTGATGGTATTTATCTTAGCTAATTGTTCTCCCAGATCATATTGGTGACAAGATGTCTTGTATGTATAAGTTATTACAAAGAAGTTGAAGATTTTTAGGGCTTCGTATAGACCAATATTTATTATTCCTGTTGCAGTTGTGGGCCAATAAATTGATTATATTGATCAGAGGATGGCTAGTATATTGCATTTCATTCAGAATGAATTTATTGGTGAGCGTCTTATGTCTAGAGAAGTTTCAGTGCATTCTGCTAGAAGTGCTAATATTGGAGTAGATCTCATACAGCCAGTTACAATTCGCAGGGATTGGTATTGGATTATGTCCAGCTTACTCAGGATCGTTTTGTTACTTGGTTTCAATAGTTGTCCCCCTAGTCTAAATGTTACCTGAGCATTAGAATTTGGGGATCTGCTCCACACCAGGTACGACACAATAACATCTCTCATCTCATCATAGCTTTGTTGACATATGTAGAGATTTAATTTTGAATGTGAGGCCGTCTTCGATTTTCCCTATATAGTAATGGGTATTGTTATACGCCAATGGTTTATTGTTATTTGAACATTTAAATAGTGTTCATTATTGGAACTAACATTAATTTATGTCATATATATGTGTGCATGTTAGAATAGTTATACATTTATACAATTTTTTTCCAATTATGAGTAAAGGAGAAAATAAGAGGAAACGTTAATGAACCCGTTGAGTAGTAATTCAAATACATCCGTACAGTTTACAGAAACTGATTGGAAAAAGTGTTTTTTTTTTGTCATGCAGATAGTAAACGCGAAGAAAAGACAATTTCTGATTTACTTGTGGGGTTTAGTGAAGGAGGGTGGCTTCCAAGGACAATAAATCTTGATGAGTTAAGGCATCATTGGTGCGGCATAAAACTCATTTCCATGAGTCATGCAGATTAAGGTGCGTATTCACTATAGCATTCGTTCCACATGAGCACCGAATGAGCACTCGGTTCAAGCTCAGGCTGCGTCATGCTGTGTAATGTACTCACACATTCTGTTCGTGCTCAAATTAATGTCCACACCATCTGAGCATTTGCTCGTTCGGTGCTCATGCGGAACGAATGCTCTAGTGAATACGCATCTTTAAAGTATAACAAAACAAACTACAACGAGCTCAGAAAAGAAAGGTAGAACCTGAAGAAAATGCAAAGAGTTCTAGCCAAAACGTTGTAGGGAAGAGTTAAAGACATTTGTTCCTTTTGTGAAAAGCCTGGTCAAGCTGATAATTCACTATGTACCTGCGGTCTAGACACTCGTGCTCGCCACTGTGCCCTTATATAGGAGGACAGGCTTCTACTTGCCGGTGATCTTATTACGTTAAAAGTTATAAATCATGTTAAATGTCTTGTATAATTGTACAACAGAGCATGAGAACTGTACACAAAAGAGACCGAAATAGGACGAACTAACCATGGTATTGCATTTGCTGAACTGCTATCATACAAAGATGCTCGTAGTGACAATGAAATTGTGCCGTTTGCGAATCTAAAAAAACTCATCAACACGAGCAACTAGGCAGGAAAGTAATAGGGTGCACACAGTTCTCGCAGTTAAAAAACAAAGTGTTTGCGTACTTTCCTGACATGGAAGCTCATAAGCAAGGTCGAGATATGTTAATATTTAAAAGTGATGTTGAATTTGCTCTGAAGAAAGCTCGTGAGTATAATACAGATATCGACGCTATTTATCTTGCTAAAGCAGTAAATAAAAAACGTATCTGATGGATCATTTGGGAAAACCTGACTGGAAGACTCCGTACCAGCCTCTCTATTAGCTCATGTCTCCATCTCCGTGGTTACAAATGTCCCAAATATTAAAGCACAATCAATCGCAACCTATACTCACAGTTACATATAGTTACTCATTTATAATAGTTAAGTAAGACGTCGGGAGCGTCATTCTGTAACAGTTTACAAGCACAATCAAGAAAGGGAAACAACTTTGCCTATATACTCAGGTATTTTAATAATAGAAAATCTCGCAAACGTGAACTTCCGAGCTTGGATCAATTGGCGGTACATAATATTAGAACTCAAAACTTTCTAGATTACTTTCTAACAATGAAAGAATGTTCATTTTTCAAAATGAAATTTGAAACAAGAATTCCAATCCATTCAAAAGTTAACAGTGTATGAGTAACTCAATAAGAGTTGTAATATTTGTGTGATTGATGACTTGTTTATTTTGTGGAAATTCATGATCACTTTGATGAAACCAAAGAACACTCTTTTGTCTTATTTCTACTAGATTTTTATTGTTACGACCGGTTTCGGCTTTTATCCCATTATCAAGTATAAAAACTAATACAATTGAACCCTAAGCCTAGTTATATAGGGAGTTTGCAGGTAGGCTGGATGGAGAGGTAATTAAGAGAACAAGGGTGAAACAATATAAATTTAGACCCTGGAGGTGATGGAAATTACCTGGGTTGTCAAATTTATAAATTCAAAAGTGGGGACCTACACAAATCGAGTTGCTCGTTGAGGGTTCTAAATTTCGTCAATTGATTTATTATTCCATAGCTTGCAACAGATTCATTGTCTTCCCTTTATTACATGTGTGTAGAATTTTGAGGTTATCTTTACTTATCTTGTGTTTGGATTCTTGTAGATGTTCGTACATTGTTGATTTTTTGTCTAAACCTACGTGTTCACGGAACCTTACGTCAAAATTTCTACCGGTTTGGCCTGTATATACTGCAGAGCATTTCCCGCATTCTAATCTATATATCCCTGATTTTTTCATTCTGTCTCGTTTAGGTTTTGCATTGAATAGAATACTGCCTAAATTATTATTACTTATAAAAGCTGTTGTTATTTTGAATTTAGAAAAATAATTTTGGATGTTTTCTGAAAGTTTACCTGAGTAAGTAATGCTACCATATTTACGTGTATTACGTTCTTCAATATTTGGGTATAGTTCATTCTTAATCATTTTTTGAGTTTTACCTGATATTAATTTCTCTATTAAAGAAACTGGTACTTGATTGTTTACCGCAATTTGTTTAATGATGTTTAGTTCATCCTGGAAATTCTTATCAGGTAAAGGGATGGCGAAAGCTCTCTGTATCATTGACCTAAACGCAGACAATTTGTGTGAGATCGGACTGAAAGAATCAAAGGGAATTGTGCAGTCTGTGAAGGTGTTTTTCCGGTATATATTAAATTGAAAACTATTATTAACTCTTGAAATACTCAGATCTAAGAAGTTAAGCTTCTTGTTTTGTTCGATTTCTACTGTGAATTTAACTTTGCTATGTAGACTATTTAGGAAGTTTAAAAATTGATTAATTTGTCTGTTAGAACCATCAAAACCTACTAGTACGTCATCCACGTATCTGAACCAAATCACAATATGCTTCTTAGAAAGGGTGTTGTTAAGGATGAGGGTATTTTCTAGGTTGTCCATAAAAATATCTGCCAGAATGGGACTCAATGTTGAGCCCATAGGAAGACCTGAGTTTTGTAGGAAAAAACTATTATTATATTTGCAAAAAATTCTGTTTTAGGCATATATTCAAGAGATTGCAAAATTCGTTAGTTATATATGGGTTCGTATTACATTTATCTATGTTCTTTACAAGGGGAAGGCATTCGTCTGTTGGAATGTTAGGAAACATGTTTTTGACGTCGAAGGATACTAGTTTGATATTGTTTTTGATATTTAGATTTGATAATTTGTTGGCTAGGTCTACTGAATTCAAAACTGTGTTGGAAGGAGTGAATTTTGTAAGGTCTCTGAATTTTGAATTTAAAAATTTTGACAACTTACCAGTTGGGACATCAATATATGATACTACGGGTCTGGCTGGATGTCCTTCTTTGTGGAGCTTGATCAAACCATACATTTCTGGAGGCTGTGGGTTCATACATTACGTCTTTCTTATATCCCATGAGAATTAGTTTTTATACTTGATAATGGGTTAAAACCCGCAACCGGTCGTAACAATAAAAATCTAGTGGAAATAAGACAAAAGAGTGTTCTTTCGTTTCATCAAAGTTGTAATATTATTTACCGCCATTTTGTTTTGGATGATCACGCCTGAGTTGAAGTAAAAGGAAAGCATCTCGTTTATATTGATTTCATTTTTCAAATAATCCTTGAAATAAAAACTCATCCTCGGAGACCCCCCACACCCCTTTCAATCTCTGAATGCTTCAATTTTCCATGGTGACGTCGATCTGCACTATCTACTAGTGTACATTTAAAAGGTACTCCGGAGAAAATTGAGCAATCTCTGAAACCACAAAGTGCTCTTGTGTAGTAACAAGATTTCCGAATTAAAATCTCAATTTTCTAGACTGAAAGTTGTAAGTGGCCGAATGGAATTAGTTAAATGGCGTAGACATTGCAGAAAGCAATTAAAGGAAGTGCTTCCCTGGCAGAATGCAGATAAGACTGAACTAGTTAGCGAAATTTTGCAGCACTATAGTATATCAGTCCGTGTTCGTGGTGCAAAACTATCTAACGACGTATACTGGTCGATTTATGAAGGAACTGATAAAATTAGTAATTACCCGGCAGGGTTATCACCCTCTGGCATTCTGTTGATTGTGAATGATCTGTTTTCGAATAACGCGAAATCTTGTTCTTGTACTGAAAATGAAAACTTTTGCGTCATTTAGAGATAAGTTCTTCTACATTATCGAACATAAAGACAATTAATCTATCAAATGAAAGCTGCAAAGAATAGTATATAGTAGTAGAGCTGGAGCCGGAAAAGAAAAAAGCTTTGATATTTGATATGGACAAAATCAATTGAAATGCATGCCATTTCTGGATCATCCCAGCTCTCCGACACTTCTAAATCAAATATAATATACTTTAATGCCTGAAGAGCATATTTCTTATCGAAAAAGTCATTTACAAAATTTTTATTTGAACAGAAACACATATTTTGTTGTTTCAACATTATGCTCTAGGTTGAATGTACGAACAAAGACCTGAATGATCTTTATACCCGGAATGCTTCTTCTACCTCACGCAAGGTGGCGCGACATAGGACCCGTTCCATCGCGTAGGACCAGAGTAAGTAAATAACCAGTCTGTGTGATGTAAATTGTAATGATCCGGAATAGGAACAAATGGCAGTCTTCACTCTTCGGTGATATACCATATCCTTGTTTCTGTTAGAAATGAGTGTGAGAGTGTGTGAAAGACATATTTGAGGATATCGAGTCTATAATTTCAACTAAAAAGAGTGAAATTCCAACAAAACAATTTGTTAGATGAAAAAAAAACGTGTCAATAGAATGATGAGGTTATATTGGTACAAACAAGTTTTTTGTTAAATCCGCATAACAATTTTATTGATTCGACAATTTTAATATGTTGTTGAAACTAAAAATTTTGTCGAATTGAAATACTACTGCATTGATCAAATACTATGTTCAATTACATTGAATAGATATTTTATCATCTTGAAAATATATCATGTCATCCAAATACTACAACTAAATTTATAACTGAAATTTTTGTAACCAGATACACATTATTTGACTATTCAATTCATAACTAAGTCATTCCAACAAATAAACTGATTTTATATAATTTTTGTTGATTCAATCAATTTTTTTTCTGCGGGCATGCCATCTCTATTCTTCAAATACTTCACTTTGGATACTGCTCAATTTAAGTGGTTAAAAACCCGCCTGACAGAGTAGGTCTTGATCAGACAATTGAAACTCATGATAACCTAGAAGAAATCAAGTTACTAAAATTCAATTTTGTTTTAAACATTCGTGCTTAAAATACTGGTACAAGGTTGGTTCTGTAAAGATATCATTGTGGGTTCATGCGTTTCACCCCTTAGTTCAGCCATTTTTCTATAATTAGCAGCAACTGTCACAATCTCGGATGTGTATGACAGGTATACAGTGAGCACGTAAAGGTTGAAACAAATTCGTTAAAAGTTTGATATGGCCATTGGAAAAAAAGTACAAGTTTTTACTATACACCAATTTTTATGAAGAATACAATTTTCTGACGAATGAATAATAAAAAGTTTCCTATATATGGTGCAAACATTTTGAAACTCACTGATAACATAAGAAAAAATATTACCTCCATACACAGAAAAATTCGTTGTTTTTGAAGGTATTATCAAAATTGGGTAAGTATTTCCATTTCAAAAAATTATTGGGACGTCATAACTCGAATAGTAATGACGTCATCGAAAATATGAGTACACCAAAAAATTATCAACTTTTTTCCACTGGCCATATCAAGCTTTTAACGAATTTGTTCTTTATAGAAATATGTGATTATATTCTGTATTCTGTGTTTTCTGATTTTCCCCGCCACTGAGAATGTTGAGCACGAGAATATTTTTTGTTGAATGATAATACGGATATAACATTATTTTGAACCGATTGCATATTAAAGTAATAAGTATCTAATATTCATATCTCTAGAGAACTATTTATATTCCAAAATGAAATTCTGTGATTTCTCAAGTTACCCAACTAACTTAAACTTAAATTTCGAAACTCAATAACTAAACTTTTGTTTGGATGTTCGAAAAACCATTCTATGAGTAGAAATACCGAATTTAATTAAACTCATAACGGCCATTTAGGAATCTGTTCAATGAAATATGTCTTGATCGAACATTGTTCTATACGGTAAAATGGTGAAAGTGCTGGAGCAGTAGAACATTATATTGAAACAAACTGGAACTCTAGCTTCCAAGAAATGAAATCAACAAAAATTCATACCGAACTTCAACAAAAAAGTGTTGCTCTTCCCAATTATTTTATGGGATACCACAGGAGCTTTAACGATATTCGATAAATATTTGTAAGAGCAAGAAACACACCATACGAAATAAGAAACTGAACTGATTACCACTACAAATGTACGACTCGCAGTGCAAGTGAGTTAAGGATGAGTGGAATAAAGCATAATAATGAACATGTGTATGACAAAGAGAGTGTATACTGAGTGGTGGTGGAAAAGACCGTTACATTAAATTTCCAAACCAATCTCCATATAAGGATCACAAAGTACCGTTTAACCATGAAATAACACATTATAGTGGCAAATATTTTTTTTTTCAATACCATTTTTGAACTACAATCGTTTCCTTTGTCAAATCTTAAAGGTAACGTTTAGTGATAAAAATAGCTTTTTGAAAAAAGACCTGTTTTACGTTTGAAACGTTTATATTTTGTATTCATCCAAGAAAATTTAGTGGCTACAATATTCACATTGGCACATATAAGATTTTTTCGAAAAAATACTTGTATAACTGGATTTTTCTCGTTGTAAACTTTAAAACGCATTCCTATAAAGAAAACAAAACCAGCCCGAATATGTATACAAACCGCACTAGTTTTATTTATATTAAAATAAGAAATATTCTGAAGTTTATATCATCATTATTATTAATTCATATGGAAATAAGATATTCACTCATACTTATTAGGATACTACCCTCATTTTAAAAATAACAAACCACCCCCAAATTATGACCGAGCTATATTTATTATTTTAATTTTTGAAATAAGAAAAAAGCCTGAATCCCATATTCCTTTCCAAACTATAACCGATTTAAAACAGACAAAACTCTAATTTAATATTCATTAAATATTATTATTATTGATATTGAAAAACAATAAGAAGAAACTACGATAATAATTAGTTGTCCGGACTTGTCTGGAAAATATGGTAAACTGTAAAAGTACCCGCCGAAAAAAAAACGAGAAATAAACCGAAAAAAAAACTGGAAGAAAACAAACTAGAAAAAACCCTACGAAAAATAATAAAATTTTGAAGCACTCAAATGTGTACGTGATGTTAGTTCGTTCTGTTTAAATCAGACTGAATAATTACTCCTCGCCAAAAATATTTATTAAATATCCATGCACTCGTGGGGTTAGTTTGTTCTTGTTAGATAGACTGAATAGTATCGTCTCGCAAAAAAGTGTATGTATTGAATTTCCTCGCACTCAAATGTCTACGTAAAGTTAGTTTGTTCTTGTCAGATTAGACTGAATAATATCGTCTCGCAAAAAAGTGTATGTATTGAATTTCCTCGCACTCAAATGTCTACGTAAGGTTAGTTCGATCTGGTTAGATCAAACTAAATAATTACTCCTTCTTTTTCGTTAGGTTCTTGTCCGGTGAAGTTTTTTCGAAGTTTTTTTTTAGATTTTCTTTTCTGAATTCGAACGAAATAATAATAATAATATGTTTATTAAGGTTAAATGAACAGTACTAATCTAATGTAATATAAATATTAATGAATAAACATGTGTACTCACAGAAGCAAGCGATTGCTTGTGCGTGAGAGTTTACAACTACAAATACTTACATAAACATTATCAAAACAAAATATATATTCAATGACAAAGTAGGGATTTAATGTCCATTTCATGATATATTCGACACAAATTGGATATATTTGACATAATCGGGATATTCGACACAATCAAGATATGTTTGACATAATCGGGATCTGCTTTTTTTATTAATTATTTTATTTTTCTCAAATCATTATATTGTTAACAAAGTAACTAAAGAATAGGATAGGTTGATAATATCAAGTTTTCATGTTTCATTTTTACCGTCAGATTTTTTCTTTTCTTTTCTGTTTCTTTTCAGTTAGTCTTTTCACAATATCTAGCGTGGCTTGTGCGGGGGAAGTAGTTATTTTCTGTTAGATATTACAAATAAATCACATTTTTCATTTTTTTATTTTCATGGAGAATATTCCAGATATAAATATGTAAATTTTAAACAAGCTCACCACACTTGAAGTTCACCATAAAATTATCAAGATCTATAAATAGCTTTATCGAACATTCTTGAAATACATCTTTGAGTGCACCACGTGTTTATGTTGGACCTATAATTGCGATTCCGCCACCCTAGTTCATAAATTCCTAACTGTTGGCAGTGTGTGTCGGGGATTAATTGAAACCTTAATTAAGTATCTAAACTTCCGAGATAAATTAAGAGACAATTGTCTGATGGCCCTTTAAATTGATTAAGTAATGGCTTTCTAGCAGAACGTCATCTTCGTAACGTTGTTGGAACTGGGGCGATCGATGAGAAAGGAGTGTATTGATGGCACTAGAAAAAAAATCAAGATTTCATAGGAAGAATAATGGGTGAAACATATAAATTGAGTCGGAATATGTTCATCAATACAGAATTTGTTAGGGAATAAAATTTAAAATATATGTCGTTTCATGGAATTCTCTTATAATTTTTTTCATTGGCAGATTTCGATGAAATTCTGATCAGTGCTATATTGAAACTTACTGAATCCAGAGGTGTAGTCAGAATGTTGGCAAATGTTCTGAAATTGAAGTAAGTTCAGGAAACAACTGTATTTTATTTATTGTATTGTATAACCGTACAGTGTACACGTAATTGTAACGATTATTCATGTAGTGTATGACTCCGTACACTAAATCAGTAATAAAGAATCGGTGGTCGATTACATAAACGATAGCTATCATCGGTGACTCGGGGTCATTAGATGTGAGACGGTTATGGAGTCGAGACCGCACTGTGCATACAAATAAAGTGTTTCATTTCTATTTCCCAAACCAATAAATAGTAAACGTTATGTTGGCGACGAGGATAAATTTATACCAAGTCAGTACCAACTGTCACAATCACCGAATAAAGCCATAGAGGCATAGGTGTCAAATACCGAATAAAGCCATAGAAGCATAGGTTTCAAACACCGTGTTCGGCTTGTGATGTAAAGGACGGGACTGGTGACCGCTCTGGGATTCGAACCAATACATCTATCGATGTTTGGGTTAAAAAACGAACGCTTCACCCGAGGCCACCTAGGCCCGTTTTTACTGACACTTCCTCCGCTTTGGTCAAAATTGAACCTGGATCCATTTGTCTTTCAAGTGGAGTCTTCCAACTGATTTTCATTTGAAGAGTAGAACAAAATATATTAAAATAAGTGGTAAAATGATAAACCACAACGTCATCTTCAGAACAGTCGGTAAAGAAACATAATTCCAGCATAAACACCTACTTTCTGAAGATATTCCTCAAAAAACTGCAATATTTAACATTCACACAGCCAAGCTGACAACAAATAAATCTTGAAAATAATAAACAGGTGATTTTATCATTCAGCAAAAACATTACTTCATTACTCATTATGTCCCGAGCATTAGATCGCTTAGCCATTACAGATTTACATGAAAAATTTACGCTAATCAAAATAATCAAATCGCATATCATGCTCCTTCAATAGTTTTTTAGAGAATAACCTGACCCCTAAAACTTTTCTTATTATTTTTCATTAGTAATTCGGTGTACAAAAAATTACTAGTTGTTTCCCCCTCGGTCTCGAAGTAATTACAAAAGTTTTGACACTTTGTTGCAAATTTTGAAAATGTCTATTGTGATGCAGTCACAAATTTACAAACTTGTACACGATTCGGAACTTCATGCAATCTGCAAAAATCTAATTTGTAAATCAATTAGATTTTTCTAAATTGCACAACTGTTCGGAATATTTTTCCGATGTATCTGTCAAGTTTGCAGAACTTTTGGAATTTTCTCTTATGGTATATTAAGGAAAAACATTATAGGTCGATAAAAAAAATGTTCCGTACATATGAATTGGTTGCAAACTTGATTCGTGATATGAAAAAATATATTCAATACTACTCCACGTTTGCAGAACTTTTGGAATTTTCTCAAAGATTATACAGAAAAATTCAAGTTAATTGCCATTTTGACAATATAGCGTACTTCGGAAGAGGCTGCAAACTGAGATTTATTGCTTTCTCGATGTACCTTTCACTTGACCAAAGTTTGAAAACTTTTGGAATTAATATTAAATATTCGATTTACAGGGGACAATGGCAAACAAAATTGTAGAATTGGTTTTTAGGAATCTCCCAAGTTTTCGGAGAAACCTCCTCCAAAGCAGATCTTGTGCAAGCAAGGGACATCCGTAAAAGTAGATATCGAACCACTTTTGCTCCGTGACGACAATAGGGATCGAAGCCAAGCCGGCTGGGAGAAAACAAACGCTGAGGTGAAACAATCTTGAAAAAATGATTTCGGATTTGAGTTCTTCCTTCACATGGTTCTATAATGAATAGTTTTCCTTACGTTTCTTACTGGTATGTGTTCCAATCGCTTTATTGTTCTTTCTGGATTCATTCACTGTACAATTTGATATAGTGAATGATGGTCACTCTTTGCCTCACAATAAAAGTTTGACTTAGGACATTTAGATATACTTCACTTTTGGCACAGGAGAGCCCCCAGTTGCTGATTAACTATCGGTAAATATGTGAAAATGCTTATTCACAGAAGTTTCTCTTTTCTCATTTTCATGAACACATTATTACATCGCATACACTTACCTACTTTTCTGCCTGCTGTTCAGTCCAATGACTTCCTCGGTACATTCTGAATTTTATTACACTGTCGTAAAGTCGTCTGTGAACTAGGTCAGTCCTTTAAGAAATTATTCTGGCATTCATGCCATTTACCTATTTACCATGTTCCGCAAGGATGGAAGAATTTATCGAAATAGAAGATATGTTATCTAATATTCATTCAATGTTTATGAGATCTGATCTGACATGATTTCTCCTGATTACCTGAAATTTTGCAATTGACCATATTCGCCGTCACCATATTGTAATGCGACAATGCCAACTATCCATTGTTACCAACGTTTAAAAATATAATGTATCTGTCACAAAACCGCGAAAATCAAGAATGTTTTATTCGGTGTATATGTCATGTGCGTATTTTGTGAGTTTCAGAAAAATGTAACTAAAGAGAAAATCTAGGATAAATGGGTAGACATACCACTATCTCTATCAGCTTTCACCTGAGTTTTAATAATGACATCATTGGCACTATAACTTAGTAAGACATTTTGAACTTTATATATTTGCCTCTTATACATGCGGTAAAAAAGGTGCAATTTTTGACAATGCCTTCTGTCATAGCTGACTTAATCTCCCGAGCCGTGGTGAGACAATCAATACTCATTAATTCTTTAATGTAAATTTCTCGGCTTATTCGAAAAACTGGGAAAAAACATAAGAGAATGAATTTTTAGAGAAAAATGCGACGATTAATGTGGTTATTTAATTTTTTTCATCACAAACTGGAATCGCAATATATTCAATTTCTTATATATCACATTTCGGGAGTTTGTGCAGATACCACATAGATGATCTCTGATTTTTTTCAGATTTTTCATTTGAAATTTGACTGATTATTGGAAGGTACATTATAAAGAATGTACCAAACTCAGTCAGATTTCAAATGAAAAATCTGAAAAAAATCAGGGATCATCTATGTGCTTTCTGCACTCATGAGAAAAAATATTTTAAAAAAATCTCCCGAAATGTGAATTTTAGGGCATGGAAAAACGAAACTTGACAGATTTCCCATGTATAAGAAATGGAATATATTGCGATTCCAGTTTGTTATGAAAAAAATTAAATAACCACATTAATTGTCGTCCTTTTCTCCAAAAATTCATTCTGGTATGTTTTTTTCCTAGTTTTCCGAATGAGCCGAGAAAATCACATTGAAGAATTAATGAGTAAGACGTCAAATTGCTTTCCATGCGATGTTTCCGAAGAGCAAACAATATATACCCTTTATGAAACGGGGATCGGTAGTTCTATTTTTTTGCAAAAATTTTGTTGGGAAAAATGGTTCAATTAGTTTGGGAGAATTCGGGAATCTAACTGATTTTTCGTTTTGATGATTTTGAAGATTTTTTTTTTTTATGGTTTAACAAATGAAAAAAATAGGCAGATTCCCGAATTCTTAAGGGAATTGTAGAAACAGAAAAAGAAATAATTTTTTTATAAAATAATTAGTTTTAACGCAAAACCGATTTTACGATTAGGAGCTATCTACCTTATTGTCGTTCCCAGGTACGCAGTTTTGTTACGGACAGGTGCTTCGTTACCTCCAATATCACTCTTGAAAAAGATATCCGCACACACCCAAGATGTACGGCGCAATGATGAAATTTGACTTTTGTGATGACGCGCTGATGGTGCCTCTTAAGTCGGCTGTGCCTCTGTGAATTTCTCTTTTTATTTCAAAATATCATATTCTTTTGATGTTTTTGGAAATCACAAAATGTTTTTGTCCACGGACCCTTAGTTTTCATCTGCAAATAAAATCAACTTGTTACTCAACTCACTCCCACTCCACTAAACATTTTTTGATCACTGCACTGCCTTAATAAATACCATTTTAAAGTTTCACTGACGTATGTAATTAGTAAATTTGGTTATTCTTAGTTGAGAACGCTGGGTAAGTTGGTATTGTCGCATGATAATATGGCGACGGTGAATATGGTCAATTAACGCAATCATGTTCAGAGAGAGAACATCGTGAGAGTCGAGGAAAAGTGGGTGGCAATTGGTGTTCTTCTTGAGTTTTTGCAGGGGACATCTGCCGAAGCAGTTAGTTCCAGAGATTTGCCTTTTGTTGAAAGAACGAGTCCTGGAACACAGATGTTCGGCATGTCTCCAGAGTGACGAATAATAGACGGTGTAACAATAAATGATATTTATTGATATGTTAAAAAAAAAGGTTTTTTCCAGCTGTCTTCTCCTCACGAACGGCAGCCCTCAAAAGTCGCAACTTCAGCGACCAAAGGATTTCCTTTAAAGTGCAATTCCCTAGCACTTTCTCAGCTCATCATCATTGAACCTACACGACCAGCAGCATCATCAACCACTGAGCTACCTGACCCTCGTTGATCAACAGAATGTTAGGTTAGATTCTAGCATCGAAAAACGATAGGCATAAGGGTTGTAAGTGGCCAAAGGGTTGAAATGATGGGGTGAACTGCGAATGCCGAAGTGATATTAGGTTTTTTGTGGAAATGAAAATTGAATTTTACATATGAAAGCTGCGGGACCGCTCAAATTTTCCATAATTTCCATCAGCACTTTTATATCTTTCTGTCCTCTCAAAGGTATAAACGAGAAAATCGTAACCATCTACCGGTCGAATAAGTATTTGAATTTGATTTTCATAAATGTTTTGACGTTTTGTCAACAATAAAAATGTTTTCCTGTTCAATGACGAAAAAATTTACCAAAAATGCAAAAATTACGACAACGTTTCTTGCAAACATATAGATTTCCTTATATACGTTATTGTCATTTTCAGACTACATGAAACACTCAGAAAACAATTTTGAAAACGAATATCCTCCACAAACTAAAACTTTCTATAAAAAAAATTATGATTTATACATAATATCGGTTCCTTCGCCATATTGTGACTGTCAGTTATGTTTCATTCACTCCTAGTCATAGATAAAGAGGCAACATCAGCGCGTCATCACAAAAGTCAAATTTTATCATTGCGCCGCACATGTTGGGTGTATGGGGATATATTTTTCAAGAGCAATAGTGGAGATGACGAAGCACCTGCCCGTAACAAAACTACGTAGCTGGGAGCGCCAATAAGGTAGATAGCTTCTAATCGTAGAATCGGTTTTACGTAAAAACTAATGATTTTATATAAATTTTTTGTTCTTTCGTTTCTGTAATTCCCTTAAGAATTCGTGAATTTGCCTATTTTTTTTTTTTCATTTGTCAAACCATAATTTTTTTTTCTTAAAAATCATCAAAACAAAAAATCAGTTAGATTCCCGAATTCTCACAAACGAATTGAATCATTTCTTCAAACAAAATTTTCGCAAAAAATTAAAACAACGATCAAAACCGATTCCCGTTTCATCAAGGGTATTGTTTGCATTCAAAATTTATAGATCCGTCCGATAATGATACATTTTTTGCAATCTACTTTTAATATCCTTTTTTTAAATTATATGTTTTTAAATGTCCTCCCGTAATATCCAAGACTGATCTCAAATATTTTGGAACGATTTTTAAATGTATGTGAAGTGGTTTTTCTGAAAATTTGAACTGATAAACCCACAAAAAATAAATTGCATTCTCTTCTCTCGTGTAGCAAAGCCCGGAAATACGTGAGATGTTTAAGGGGGGGAGGAGGTCGAGTCAAATCTCATCTAATCTTACGTTGGAGAGAGGGAGGGTCTCGGCAAATATCACGCAATTTTTGTTCTGATTGAAACAAAAAAAATTATACTATTTCTCTCTATTGCCCAAGTGTACGTGATGATTTAGAGAAAAGATGCTGCAGTACATGCGGTATTTACTTTGCATCTAGCACAAGAGCTGAAGATCACAGGCGAGCAGCCCACATTGCACCAGCTAAGCAAGCACGTATGTTCCGCAAAGTGCGACCCTCACGGATTGTCACAAGACGAGCTAATGAGTTACTGTGCGCAAGCGCCAACGGCTTAGAGTGGCTAGATCAGAACGAAGTTGAAGGAGCAGATGATTTTACTGAAAATCATATGGACATGTTGGTTCCAATAGTCTGTCTTGAGACCACGCATCATTCTCCATGGACTGAATTAGAGTAGATTTTCTTTTTTTAATCACAGTAGTTACGATTTAAGTATTCTATTGTTAAATTTTTATTACACTTATAATTAAACTCTCAGCAATATTGATTACTAGTCTTAAAAACTAGTCGTAAAAACTAGTCGTAAATATTTATAAGCACGAAGCAAATTTGTTTTTTCTTTTTACAATAAAACAATCCAACGCGTTTACGTAAGAAACCCACATTTTGAAAAATCTCACATGAGATTGGGGTATGGGAAAAAACACCCCACGTAATTTATGGACGCCCCCCAAGGGGAATCAAATATAAGTCCGTCCACTAGGTCGAATCTCCGCTCCCAATCGCTCTGAGAACTTCTGGGGCGCGGCGCGGAGCGGACTTGCTCCGCACCAATACACTTTCAAGAGGTCAGTGGAAAGATGAGTGAATCATCCAATCTCCTTCCTATTGGGGTTAATATCGTGCACCCATTTTTTCTTTATTCCAGCAGTATTCATTTCTTCTTGTACAGCCCCAACTACTACAGCGAAAATATATCTTCGTCTTCCGTCAATATGGAAGACCGGAGATTGTAGGACATACACTTGTGTGTTTTCGTTGTGAGAATCAATGTGGTACTGAACAGTATATAGTTGGGGCGGCCGATCAGAACCGCTGTTTCGAATTTTCCGCTAGTGAGATATAAGCGGGCAAAGTTCGTAAAAATTTCGTAGTTGGGTAGGATTGACAAAAAAAAACAGTTTTTTAGTCGAATTAAGACATATTCGGAATGAGAATTTATTCATCAGAATTTGCTTTATATGTCCAATTATAATCTTATCAATGATAGTAAATTAGGGAGTATAAAGGGACATAATAGAAAAATATAATTCGGGTTCTTTGTCTAGCGCTATTCCGAAACCATCAAGTTATATGTTGGTTTAGTTTCAGTCTATTCTAGGTTATAATTATAAGAACGCCTTTGCTCACCAATGACTCTCTGTTGGAATTTATACCCCTATACTGAAAATACTTGACATATCGTTTTGGACTACAAAAAAAGTATATTGTTCTCTTCAAATTAATGAATATTTATAACATTTTTGCTCGACGCGCGTTTCGCCAATAAAGTTGGCATTCGCAAGAGCTAAAAACTTACTGTGTAGCAAAACGTGCGTCTAGCGAGAATTGACGTAGTTTCGAAGATAATTTAATTTTTTAATGAATATAATTGTTCAATATTACTTATCATGGAGTGTGGTGGCGCATGAATAATGTGCTTGCTTCCTGAGGTACTAAGGTACTCGGGCTCGATTCACCGTGCGGTCTCGGTGCATGGATGGCATCGCACTTTGAAAGATAAGAGTCTTCCCTACCTCGCACAAGTCTCTCGAGTACTTCGAGGGTTGCTCGTAAGGATGCAGACGGTTGACAAAAACAACAAATTCACTGATAAAAACACTTAGGTACAGGATCTACTGTTCTATTGATCTATTGATTGGCCTATATGGCGAAGGAGGCCACCTCACAGTTTTCAGGAACCACTACCGGAACAGGCACAAGTGTAAAACGTCGTTAGTTAGGCATCTCATTATTCCGGGTCAAAAAGGAAGGGTGGGCACGTGATGGGCACGTGATGGGCACGCATGACCATATCATTTTACCACTCAGTTGCATTCTTATTGAGTATCACCGATCACTGAATAGTGAACTCTTGCTTGATATGAGTAGGTGGATAAACCAAAAAATCAATAAACATAAAAATGAGCGTCAAAAGTACGAAACCATCGACTTCTACCAACTCCTTTATAGTAGAACATACAAAAATGACCAGCACAAATTTGATTTTGCATGTACAGGAACTGTCCAGTAATTGTCCAATCACATCATATAATACGAATGTTTCAAGAAATGAGTCAAATAGTATTGAGTAAATTTCAGAAAGGCAAAGAAAATAACTACCACTCGTATTCAAATCTTGAAAACAGAATAAAAACAGGCATACATTCAAAAATCATTCCTGACATCTACACCTTTTCCAATTGTAGTTCAAAAAGCGTCAAGTTGATTTCAAAAAATATCAATTGTATTTCAAATTAGTCAATGTAATTTCAAAAAGTATTGAATGTATTTCAAAATTATCAATTCAATTCCAAAATGCGTCAATTGTATTTCAAATTAGTCAATTTAATTTCAAAATGTATCAAATGTATTTCAAAATTATCAATTGAATTTCAAATTAATCAATTTAATTTCAAAAAATTCCATTTCAAAATCCATCATTTCAATTTCAAATGTAATCATTTTTATTTCAAAATCAGTCATCAACAATGTAATATGTTAGATATGCTTATATAAGTTATTGTCCAACAGGCATATCTTCCAACGCTAAAGCCGGTCCGTGAAACGTCGACGAGTGTTGTACCGCACGAGCGCAATCACCTCCTGCAATCGTATTTTTGGCTTCGTCTACAATATTTTCCAAGTAAACCAATCTTTGTTCTATTACTCCAGGAGCAGCTACATCTGGAATTCTCATGGTATTCTTCACAAAGGTTTTTATCTTGGACCAAATTGTCTCTATCGGGTTTAACATTGGAGAGTACGGTGCTAATTTCAAGAGAGTAACTGCAGTGCCATTTGAGGCCGTTGCCAACCTAGCATGACATGGAGCATTATCGCAAACTATCACTAAATCAACAAGTTGATTTCCCCCGTTCTCCCATTGTTGCATGAGTTGTAGAATCCACTCATTAGCAGCACCTGCATTAAAAGAGCCACGACGGCGGTGCATTGCAACGACGCCTGCTGCCGAGATGCCTCCAATTAAATGAATATTTGGCCCCCTTGCGTCTGGAAGCAATTGTACTGCTCTATTACCAACCCGAGAGCGACCTCTACAACGACGACAAAATAAATTGAAGTTTGTTTCATCAATCCATACTATTTGTTTGCCCTGTTGGATATAGTCATTGAGAGTACGAACATAATGTGCCCTCAACATTTTATTCTCATTGCTATTCATTGTAACAGGCTGCTTATGTACTTGTTTCAAAGTGAAAAGTCTACCCTCTAAGTAGTTACCCAAAGTGGAAAGGCAGATTCTCACATTGAACTCTCCTGACACTTTTTCTCTCAAACTTTTTAATGTCTGCGAACAATCTTCTTCGACCCATTCAATGATTCTGTCTACCTGCTGTTCCGAAAGAATCCTTGGTTTCTTTCCTCCTTTTTGGAACATGTGGTCCCGACCTGATTTGATCCATTCGTAGGCCGTGTGGAAATTAATATTTAATGTTGATGCCAATCTGACCCAATCCTCACCTTTATTTGCACAAGCAACAATTCTCTTCCTATCTGGATCTAAGTGCTTCTTGTAAATCTTTCTAGCATATGGTTCGTTACCCTCCAGGACGACCCTACATAAAGGGCATCTTGCATCCGCTGTGTTGATAATTACTTCTGAACAAGTTACGTGAAAAAAGTGATTGAAAGGAAGAACTTTCAGCACGTTACCTCTCAACATTGAGATTCGGCAGATAGCACAATTGTCTTTCAAATTCATTCTCTCGAAGTCTCGAATTAAATAATTACAGGTATCAATAAATGAAGTCAAAATGACAGGAACCATAAGCGTTTCGATAACACAGGGTGAATGAAAATATCAACTAACACCCATCTAACATCTGCCCGTGCTTTTTCAGTTTTGAAATTCAAATGATGCATTATGAAATACATTTGATATTTTTTGAAATACAAATGACTATTTTGGAATTTGAAGTGTTAGTTTTTGAAATTGAATTGATAATTTTCAAATACAATTGATGCTTTTTGAAATCCAAATGACTAATTTGAAATACAATTGACGCATTTTGAAATTGAATTGATAATTTTGAAATACATCTGATGCTTTTTGAAATTAAATTGACTAATTTGAAATACAATTGATACTTTTTGAAATTCAAATGACTATTTGGAAATACAATTGACCGTTTTCGAACTAAAATTGGAAAAGGTGTAGACAGACTATCGATCGTATCGTATCGCAGTGCTTTTCCAACTGTCGCCGGCAAAAGGGTTTTTATTTGTTATATGAATAGGTATTTATATACAGGGTGGTCCATCGAAAACGTACCACAAGGCATTACAGGGTGGAAAAGAATTTTTCGCAAAATCCAAAAACACGTCAAGATTGTTTGCATTTTGAAGCAGAGAGCATCATAAAACCTTCAACCTCCTGAGTACGAGTGTCATCCCAAAAAAATTTTCAAATGGGAAGGGGGGGCAAGTGATACCTCAGTAGAAGGGTCTTGTCATTCCATACACAGTGCTGCTTAGTTTTTGAAAATCGATTCACTATTTAGAAAATATGGAACGTTGAAACTTCAACAATATGATGTGTGACGAAAATTTCATAAATTGAATCAATTGTTCTTTAAAACTTATCGTAGGTATTATTGATAATCCAGTACGCTTGGATTTTGAGACGAGGATCGATTGTAGCACCACCAAACTTGGTATGCTAGTAATTGGAACCATGATAAACACGAAAAAACAATTGTTCACCAAAATTCCAGGGGTGGAACATATTATTTTGTATTCGTTTAAAAATGAATAAATAGATATTTGCTGCAATCTTGAAAAGTATATGATTTATCGGAAAAACAACTCAACAAAGTGAAGGACAATTCAATTCTCCACAAAAATTATTCCCAGTAATTTCTTAAGAAATGCGCTAGTTTTCTCAGAAAAGGTGATTGAACGCCAACATCAACTTTCAGGTTCACACTTACCCGCCGCTAAAAGTTCTGGCGGAGCCGAATATTTGATTGGTCATAACTCTGCCAAAAATGATCGGAGAAGGAAAAGCAGAAGTTTATATCGTTTCTGAAGACTCCTACCTTCTCAAGCAAACATAATATGCCAGTATTTGTGTACCTAAAATATGTTTTTTCGCAATTCACGGAGATATTTGCGGATGATCCGAAAATCATGAATAATTTAGTAAATATGGAATTATTATACTGAAGCAGCAACCCATACCCTCTTTGGACTATAAGCAAAAATTTTAAGTTGTGTGACAGGTCCTACTTATACATGCCAAAAACAAAAACTTTGTTTTACTCCTGCCTCATTTTCAACTTACCCATAAAACCGGCATTCCCTTCAGTAAATGTTGAAAAAAGTCGCTTATTCATATCCTGCATATATGTTTAATAACACTATTAATTGTGAAGTGCAAACCTCAAGCTTGAAATCACCTACTTCATTTTTTATGTAGGATGTGTATAAGCGATTATTTTCAAGATTTACTGAAGAAATTGCCGGGATTATAGGCGAGTTGAAATTTGAGAGAGGAGTAAAACCCAGTTTTTTCTTTGGCATGTATAAGTGAGACTTGTCTCACTAGTCTTAAATCGTTGCATATGGTCCAAAGAGTGTACTGATTCCTGCTTCGTTGTAATTATTTCTTATCAACTAAAATATCCATGATAGTCTAAGAGACAGTGGCTGGCTACCTGTTTGTATTTGACAAGACCTAGATTTTCGTCCAGAGAGTCCTTTATACTTACCAAACATGAAGTGGGGACTCACTAAGCCTAAGTAACTACTGCGCAGGTAACACAGGTACTAAAATTAGACTAATTTTAAATGTATTTGACCAGAGCTGCCATTTAGAAACGTGAAAATATATCATTGCATATGGTCCAAAGAGGGTTCTGATTCCTGCTTCAGTATAACTATTTCATATCAACTAAAATATCCATGACTTTCGGATTCTCCGTAAATATCGTAGAAGGGTTATGTGAAGTGGAAAAAAACACATTTTGGGCACTCAGATACTCAAATGTTATATTTGCATGAGGAAGTAGAAGTCTTCATTAACGATACACACTTGTTCTTTTCCTTCTACTATAATTTTTAGCAAAGTTATGACAAATCTAATTTTCGTGGCGTGTTATCGCGAGCCTGAAATTTTATATCGGAATTGAATCAGGTTTTCAGAAAACGAATCCATTTTTTGAGAAACTACAAAGTATATTTCTTTTCTTGTGGAGAATTGAATTATCTTTCGCCTTGTTGAAATTGTTTCTTGATAAATCTTATACTTTTCGAAACAACAGCAAAAAAATTGTAATTTTTTTAAATATAGTAGTTTACCTAACAAGTGCGGAAAGTGATACTTTTCCGCACGCGATTGCAGGTGGCCGAACGACACGTTAGCAGAGTTCGGCCAGTCGCGTGCGGAAAAGACACTTTACGCTCATGTTAGGTACACTATTTTTTCTACTAGCGGAAAAAACACCCAAAAGTCAACATAAAGAACATTTTTTACCTATTAAATATATATTAAACTATACAACCATACTGGGTAAGCTTTCTATTTTAACCTTCTGCGATGCAATATTTAAATGTCAGTATAATCCGCAAAAACTAAACAAATCTACTTTTTCGCACTGAAATGTTTCTTCCGCACTAGTGCGAAAAAGTGACTCTTTCAAAACTTAAATGAGTGCGGAAAAGTGGATTTTTCCGCGCGCTAGAAGTTATGTGCAGAGTTTCAAAGTGCTACGATTCAATCTTCACTTGTGGCTTACAATTGTCTGTGGTTACTGTACTATGAAATAAATTACCGATTTGCAGATTTTTTTAGGCTGATTTTAGTGAGTATAAAATTATAGGGTTTCTTTCCTCACGTTTAAATTAGGTCAAGTAGTTGCTAGATACTTTTCGTGGTCTAAGTGTTCAAGAATTGTTGACTTTAAAATTTATCATTATGGCGTATTCAATTGCCGAGGTTTATTTTCAAAAACGATGAATATGGAAATCGGAAATCTTTTGGCTACTTCTACCTGACATATGTCAATTTCAAACTTGTTTATCTCGTAATTTCACTTCTCTTCAAGGCGATCGGTTGGGTCCAATCCTATATTTTACGGAATTGACTCTTGAGTGGTTCAATCCAATCCGAAAACTGTATATGTTGATTAGATGGATCGGATCCAGTCAAGTCAAACCCATTTTAAGCGGATCCAAAGTTGTGAGATAAATGTAGTCTATGCTTTTTGCGTCAAAATGTTTCCCTCTGACAAACAATCTTGACGTGTTTTTAGATTTTGCCGCAAAATTCTTTACCACCCTGCAATGACTTGCGATACGTTTTCGATGGGCCACCCTGTATAGTAATTTCTATGTTGTCTTGTTTTTGTCTTTCTCTCTTGTTCTTAAGTCATAATATTTTGTGTTGAGTATCATCCACGCAACGTGGAAAAATATCCTTCTTTTACTTCTATCCGTATACACAATTTTGTATCGACAGAGTCCTAAAAATGATTGCATATAAAGTCGAAACGTCGGCAGACTAAAATGAAGCGGTTTTTTCAGTGACCTAATTCCTATCAAACTTAACAAATATATTCATTTTTAGGTTCAAGTAATTCACAAGACTCATTATTTATTGATGATACATAGAAAAGAGTTGATGATTAGAAGTTTTGTCCCGTGAGACAACCAAAGGTTTTCGTCTCAAGCATAATTAATACGTATCAGCATCTGAGGCTAATCAAAAGTTTTTTTATCGTTACAAAAAAAACTGTTTTTAACTCAACGTTCCTGACAAATTTAACGTTGCCATGTAATCTCTATATACATTAATTGTCAGGCGAACAAATCTCTGTGGGGAATATCTCTTTTTTTTTATTTGTACATGTTTTCAGTATGCATATGCGATTCCTGATAAGAATTCCAAGAAAATGTATTGTGTATTATATGTTTCTCATTAGCTTGATGAGAGACAATCTCAGTCACTGCCATTGTAATGCATGGGTCGCTTCTTATATTCCCAACAACAATTTCTTGAGAAATACGAGGAGTCGCCAACATAGTGTTGTTAGTCTGTTTTTATTTCCATTACTGCAGAGATCCATCGAAAATGTAAATAACTGCTCTCGAGAATTTTAATTAATGTGAGATCATGTTATTTTGTTTCATCCCTAATTGGAGTCTTCTCAGGGATGAAACATTAGTAGTCCATTTCAACAGGAACAAAGCTAATGAAATCTCAGGAAATCTACTCCTGAAATATCAACAGTTCTATTTGTTATGATTGGGGGGTCAAAAAGTATTGTTTTGAAAGAAGACAGTGAACTTTTTCAAAAATAATATATATGATGAAGAGTTTACTTCTTCAGATCAATTACCTAATGTACAACTGAAGTTATCCAATTTCTTACATCAACAAATGCCATTTCTTGGTCATTTATTAAAATAGAACACTCGAACAACTTGTCAGAAATGAAGAAACTTTGGAACAAGATTAGTGATTCTTATTTTGAAACTGGCTACATCTTTAAAGTGATAAATGAAATATTTTTCATTGAGAATATGGTGAAATTGAACTAATTGAATATATTTTGTTTCAACTTAATGCTTTATATCACTTGAGAGATCTTAACTCATTTGTAATCAGAAATAAAAAAGTCCTGGAATGAGTGTATTTCGCTCTACCCGAAAAAATGTCATTCTCATACTGAATTTACACTGATGACTTGAAACTGGCTCATTATTCGTATCTTTTTGAGACAAAATGTTTCATTTCAGTATTGAGTGTTAAGAAAGGGTGTGGAAGGTACCAATGCTCCAAGTTTTTGATATAAAAGTACTTGTTAGAAGTTTATATAGGTACAATTTAAAACCCAGAGCTTCTTCGAGAGTGGAAGCTTCCTCAGTTGATCCAAGTTTTTCAAGGTAAGTGATGATATAATGTGTTTCATGTCAATATTTTACCACGTTGATTGTTGGAAAAACTGTTCTTCACTATAATACAATGTGCATTCATTATCCTCGCTGATTATGTTACAACTTTTTTTCTAAAATTAAATCATTCACAATAAGTTGTGTACTTTCATGAGATCAGTAGATATTTCCCTTGTCTTTAAATTAATAACTTATTCACTTAGTGAGTTTTCTTCAATTTCATCATGTTTTTTTTTCCAAGAATGTCCATCTCTTGTTTCAGTAAATTCATTATTTTAATAGAAGAAAACATTTTTGCCATCCAATCAATGAAACTTCTCTGATTCTTGACTTAGGTATGAAATACGGTTCAATTATTCTTCCATTCTCGTTCCACACTGAATTTCTACAATATTGAATATCCATTATTGTTTTCTTGTAGTAGAAAGAAACATGAAGATTACAATATTATGACAGCCAAAACAATGACACTCTTTCCCAAAAAGAAATTCAGAAACATTAATTCAGTTTCTGCGAAAGGAAACTGAATGGATCAGGCCAGGAATTGGAAGCCGGGAAAGGTAGATATATTCTAGAAGTTCCAGCAAAAGACACATTATTTGGTAAGAAAGCACAAAGTTCTTGTAGATGATTTTAATAAAACGATTCCTCTTCACAGCTAAAGAAAATATTGAATCACAAAGGTTCCTCAGCTCAAGGTCAGAACCATGGGAAGAAGTCAGTCACTGAAACACTGGAATGGAGATTTCCATTTAAGAAGAACTACAAGTGAGAGTAGTCTCTGTTTTCCTTTGAATGTTATTTTGAATATTGACTAATGAAAAAATTAATAATTCTTTACATCATAATTTGTGAAATCATCAAATAGAAACAACGATTATCTCAAAGTTTTTCCCTGTAACTCAATTAAATATACATATATATTTGAAAACACGGTTTTCATTATCCTCTCTTAGACACAAATTGGTAGAAAAGGTCTGAAGAGAAACAATTCATTACGAGCACAGTAGTTATTTTGAAGTTTCAACCAAAATAACTGATCTATCTCATTGGAAGTTGTTGAAGTTCTCAGTTGAACATATGAGTGTGTCTTGAAATGAGTGCTTCATGTAATTTATGTTTTCAATTGAATCAGGTAGTCAATCACTTTTGTAACCCTAGTGAAACAAATTGATAACCAACACGATCGAGGATAAATTAATAACTCAAGCAGTCCGGGGTGGCTTTGGACAATTGAAGTCATGTCACTTATATGACATTCGCTCATTCAATGAAAATACACGATTGCGTCAATAATTATTGTGTTTCTCAAGATTATATCCATGCAATGAGGTAGTAATAAATTAGTGTTATTGTCCAAGGTCCCTCAAGATGGATTTAGTTGCTGCCCCGTTATTTGTGAAAGAAATCATTTCGAAATGCCACAGTTATTTTCGACAGATAAATATGTTGAAATGTTGCTCATATATGGTGAAGCGAGATAAAATTTCCGCAGAGCTTGTGTAATGTACTGTCAACGTTACCCATATCTAAGACAACCAGGAAAAAATACCCTCATTAGACTTGAGGTTAAACTGATCAGGAATTACCATCAAACAAACAACAAGGAAATTCAAAGTCAATCGTGAATGATGATACCTCGATTAATATTTTAGCAAACATACACCAAAATCCTCATTCATCGCTACGAGGAGTTGCTGAGGAAACAGGTATCTCGAAGAGTTCCGTACATAGGACTTTGAAGACCCACAAGCACCATCCATATAAATTGAATGTAGTTCAAGCTTTAAAACCAACTGACTATGATAGGCGGATAGATTTCGTTTTTGAGATGATGCTAAAAATCTGATGATTTTTTGTAAAAAATTATGTGGTCTGATGAATCTCGCTTCCACAATAATGGGAAAGTAAATCGTTATAATATACATTACTGGGCTGCAGAAAATCCGCACTGGGTTCGAGAAACCAGATTCAGGAGGTCTGGGGAGTAAATGTTTGGTGTGGAATTTTCAAGAATAATTGGATTTGTTTTGGTTGGTTTCCGGGTTTTGCCATGGTCGTCTTTGGTTTATGTTTGTGTGTTTGTTTGCATATTTGTTTGTGTGTTTGTCACTGTCTCCTTAGGGCGTGATTTTCACCCATTTCCAGACGTCCGAATGATTTGAAATTTGGCAGGTGTTCATAGTTCCGGTGACAATGCAATATGGCATTTTTTTGTTATAAAAAACAAAATGGCGGCTCCAAGATGGCGGACAAAATTTGTGATAATGGTTCGATTCCATTCAAAATTGGTATACAGTATCGGAATGTTTTCATCTGGGGTATGGTGGTTATATGAGACCGTGAAGAATAGCTTGCTATAATGTTGAGGGAGCATTACAATTTCTCCTCTACTCCCTCGAGGAAGGGATATCGACTGAGCTGTTAATTCGTCGGGCGAGGTGAAAGGACGCGCGCAGTGATACGTTTCTCTTAAATATGTGGTATCATCATATCATTGCGGTCCTTGTTGCTCGCGTAGATTTCCCCAGATGAAAAGTTTCCGGTTCCAAGATGTCATTATGGTCTGATTAGATTAAAAATTAGTGTGTGAGGGTTTTCGGGGTCAGAGAATTTTTCGTAAAAATGTATGAATTCAAGATGGCAGCCCAAGATGATGGACCAGTATTGTGATTATGGTCATATTCGATTCAAAATTTGGTTTTCGGGGAATTTCGATTTTTTTGTCAAAAAATAATAAGAGTCTATAAAACTAAAGAATACGCTTTACTTCCCATGGACTAAAAAGTAAAAAATAATTGACTATTTAATTTCTCAAATGTAAAAAAAGCATAGGGTGCTTGATAAAGTTCTCTTGAGCTCTTGAACGCTCTGTATTTTTAAATTAAACTAAAAAAATATGAGAATGTAGATCGAAAGCACACACGCTTTTTCTACATTTGAGATATTAAATTGTCAATTATTTTTTACTTCTTAGTCCATGGGAAGTAAAGCGTGTACTTTAGTTTTTTTAAACTATTATTTTTTTTCTTCAAACTGAACTCAATAATCATTTTGATGAAGTTGGACACCTAAGAGAAATGTTCTTCCAGCAGGATGGAGAGCCGCCTCATATTGCTGGGATCGTGACAGACTATCTGAACGTTCTTTTTCCTCAAAAATGGCTCGGAACAAACAGACCAGTGAAATGGCCGGCTCGTTCGCCAGACTTGACCCCTTTAGACTTTTTTTGTGGGGTATTAAAATCAAAGGTATATACTACTGAACTAGTGAATTTGCATGGTTTGCAAAATATAATTTTGAAAGTTTGTCAATGTGCAAAAACGTAACAAGAAATCATGTGATGAAAAATTTTGAAATGTGCCTTGCAGCAAACGGAAGGAAATCATAATATTTATATTCATATTATCGTGCGTAGTTATTCGTAAAGACAGTTTTTTTCTTGTATGTTTAGTAGTTAAGTACATTTGAATAAAGAGTTTACTGCATTCTTTTTATTTGCATTTGTTGATCATGGAACTTACATCACTCTTTCACAACTATTGATCATAAGCAATCGAACCACCAATGGGATAAAAAATTGATGTGAAGAAAGTTTGAATTTCGTGAAAATGATATAATTTTTCTGACCACCCTGTATAACTTTCGAAGAAAATGAGTATTTCATATGATAGAATATGCTATCGACTACCAAGAGCCTTGAAAGATTTCATAAATTCTTCGTAGTATTAATAAAGGGTTTGTCTGTATAAATGTCTGCATTTAATGAAAAACTGGTATAACTTAGTAACGCCTTATCGGATTTTAAAAAAAAGTAATAATTGGCCTAAATGAATGGGAATTCAGATATTTTGAAATATATGGGGTGTTCCATTTAAAAATACTGATGTTCGATTTTGTGAGCCTTTCTTGCGCCCCTTGTATAAAAAACAATAATTCCTGAAGTTAGCCCTCATAATGCAATATGATGTGAAATTTTAATATTTTGAGAATTTCTTTTGGTTCAAGAGATATTTAGCTGTCCCACTGGTGTAGGGACACACTGTATATATACAGGGTGACCCAGAGTTAAACCGCCAAACGATCAGTATCGGTTTTTTAGGTGAAAATAAGATGTTTTCTTCATATAAGCATGTGTCGCAACTAGCTTCGTTTTCAAGATACAGGGTGTCAAAGTTTTCAAAATAAAAAAAGTTTTTTATTCATAACTCAAAAATATTTTGGCTGACTTTGATAAAACTTGGCATGCATGGAGATACAGGAGAATTGCTAGTGAAGAAAATTGATATTGCCAACGAATTTATTAAAGGGTTCAGCAAAAAGATATCTCTTACACTCAAAAAAACTATACTGAACGTTTGGAGGTTTAACCATGGGTCACCCTGTATATTATAGCCTCGACAATATTAAGATATTTTCACTGACAAATTAAACCATCAACACATAGTGGATCTTTACAAATCATGATTTGGTTGTTATCATACGCCAAACTAGAAACACATCATTAAGGTGAATGGCAATATCGTGTGTGGTATTCACATTATGTCTTCCATTCAAAAAAAGAGCGGAAATTCAGCACTATTCATGAGTGATTGATGTGGAGTTAGTCCGGAAGTTCACAAATCACCGCAGTCGTAGATGATGGCACGTGATATAAATATGTAAAAGGTGATGTCGGAGTTGCGAACCGCACTTTGTGTAATTCATGGGACGGTGTCTATCACGCCATGTTTTCAGTATTTTATTGGTTGTCTTCTTGTTCTCTCTAATGTTACAGAATTTGTCAGAAGTAAGGATCCGTGCGAAGATATCGACACTGAAATAATAATAATAATAATAATGGGTCGTTATTTTATACAAACACAATAGGTTACAATGGACGATACTCTTGGGAGGCGATGTTCAACATCCACCAAGTCATAATAGGTACTATAGATAATGATAACATTAACAAAAACAAAAAACTAATTTGTTTTTCAATGAGAAAAAACTAAAATAGAAATTACAAATTAGATATATCTAAGTATAAGTAGGGAAATAACACAAAAAAACAAAAAACTCCAACAACTAATTATTTCTCAAAGACAGTAAGTGGGATTTCATAATATGTTCCCGGAAAGTTCTAGTAGATCGACTGTGGATCGGAAAACCTTTAATCAGCTTAGCATAGAGATATCTCGGGGTATGAGTCCGATTGATCTTATAGATAAGACAAGCCATGTGGAGGGTGAATCTTTCATCAAGACTGAACCAATTTGATCTACGAAACATATTGGTAATGGTAGCTCCTTGAGATTTCACAACATCATGATGTTACTGGTTCTATACTGTTGAAAACAAAATAATTTTTGTGTATAATTAAGATACTTTGGTAATTAAAAGTACTGGTCAAATTAATCTTTACTGACGATGATCATTTTAAAGAACGAAATGAAACTACTGACTGTATGTAACATCTCCAAGGAGTTCAACTGCGCAAATGTGCTGATTTCACATTCGTTATAGATTTGCCAAGCTGTAATAAATAATTAGCTAAGAGCTTTGTAATGGAACTATAAATATTAACATTCATCTGATCTGTTCATATTCAGTGACTGGTAACTAGTGCACAATCGTGAATAGCTTGAGAAAGTTTGTATTGCGAAGGGTGCCATATTAATAAGCGTGTTTGAAATCATGCAATTCGCAAGGACGAAAAATAACGGAAGAAAAGCGGCCGATGACATAATGAGAACTCAAAATCTAAAACTGCTTTTGAAACAAAATAAGAAATTGAAGATACTCATGGTGGAAAAGCAAAATAATATGAAAATTAATGAAAATCGTTCTTGTTCGATTGATGATCTATTTATTTTGTGGAAATTTATATAATTGAATATAAGATATTGGGGCTTATATGTTATATTCATAGTATTTTATTTTTGTTATACATGATATAAATAAATGTCTACAAAAAGACTCTGTAACTTATGCAATTTCCTCTCCTCCCTGCTTCTTCCGAAATGTGTCCTGTCCCCTCACTGGCGCATTAGATTTTCAAGCTGCATGAATATCCAGGAAAATTCTTCGATCTGTGAAATTGTCGTTTTTGTAAGTATTTAGTTCGTCTCCAGATGATTCAATAATTTATCCAAAACATCTGATGTCAGCCAATCCATTTCGTCTGTTGCCAAGACAAGGGCGGTCATAAGAGGGAGGGAAGGGTATTGCAAATTTATTAGGATATTAATATATGTTCTGAAAATTTGTTCTTTTTGACAACCACCTGTATAACCATCTGAAGTCTTCGAGAGACTTTTTCGAGATAGGAAGACATGACCTCAACCTGATTCCAAACACGTTCTGCGTGAAAAAACATATACCGCAGTATACAGAATAGTTATTTATGATACAAGTGTTAAAAGTGGCATTTTATTTTGTGAGTGGGGAATATTGCGAAACGAGCGTTAGCGAGTGGAGCAACCCCACGAGCAAAATAAAATCACTTTTAACAAATGTATCATACAAAATTTTTTGTTCAACAGTTACTGCTAGTAAGAAAAAAACAAAAAAAAAATAAGATCCATAAGGATTCGAACACACGATCTTTGGATTACAAGGCTGACTGACAGATACTTCAAATATAAACCCCAACGCGCTTTATTTATGAATGTCATTATTTGTCAGTGATGAAGGACATTCTACAGTTGGACTAAATACTACTTCGTTTGTAACTTCAAAAGGAATTAGTATTATCAATTGCGCAAACGACCAAATACATGTGTGAACTTTTATAAACGATTCCTCTTGAGTAGGTGTTCTGATTATAATATCTGATTGGAGTGTTTCTATTAGAGAGATCTATATTACTGAGTATCCATCATCTCATCTGTCATTTTACTTTTAACACTAGTGTTAAAAGTACTTTTAACACTAGTGTTAAAAGTGATTTTGTGAAAACGTCAGTTTTTAGTTCATGTGTCAATGAATTAAAAACGTCATTTTTAATGTCAGTTGTACAAAAAATTATTAGTATGATATAAAATAAGAACTAATTGGAGATGTTTTTCTTTTCATTAGAGGTTTCAGAAAATGAAAGATAGCAACATTGTAGGTCATTATGTAAATATCCAAATATTCATTATTCTTTATCAGTATTACTACAAACGTGACTCCTTCTCAATGATTTTTTCCTTTTTCAGGTGAGTTCATATAGCGAAGAACGAAATGGGGCTAGGATATTAAGAGAAGTATCACCACTGAATCAAAACAACTGTATAGTAGTGAGTAACTTCAAAGAATTCTCCAGATACTGATTAATGAGTGCCTTCATGGGGAATTAATTTTGTGGTTTCCTTTGGCCACTTTGTATTCGTTCAAAATCATTTAGAATAATAGGAACTGGGTGTCCAAGCAACATCTCGATTTTCGAATCACCGATACACGGTGCGCGCCACAAAGTAGGTACCCATGTAAAATATGGGAAAGTTTATTATTTGAAGTGCCTGAAAAACTTTCTCTGGTGATGGAATATGCATGTCCGACATGTAACGTAATCACTGGTATGGCGTCAAATTTAAAAAAATTGCTAGATATCAAAAAAGGTTGTTTGAAATAGTTGGAATTCAGGGTTTCCAGCAATGATTTTAGAATATTGAAAATAGCTGTTTTTTAGTATTTTCCGATGTTTTAAAAATATCAATTGGTTTTTCTTTTGAATAGCTCGACTGTAGCGGAACATGTGTATATCTCCACATCCGATGGACATAAATAATAAAAAAAAATGTATGACCAGGACCATTGCAGGTTACCTTATGTGGGTTTTTAAAGAGAAGCCTTAGAAACGGTCACAGACTCAGAGATCTAGACTTATCTGATAGTAATGTCACAGCCGACTCAATCTCCCGAGCCGTGGTGAGAAAATCGGCAACACTGCATGGAAAGCAATTTGACGTCCTACTCATTAGTTCTTTAATGTGAATTTCTCGACTTATTCGGAACACTAAGAAAAAAACATAAGATAATGAATTCACATTTCGGGAGATTTTTTTAAAATATTTATTCTGATAAGTGCAAAAACCACATAGATGATCTCTGATTTTTTTCAGATTTTTCATTTGAAATCTGACTGATGAAAATAATATGTTATTGGAAGGTACCTATACAGAATGTGCCAAACTATCCTACGAACAGCTATGTATATATTTTGTTTTTCTGGTTAAGGAAGCCAAAGTCAGTTTCGACAGATTTTTGATTTGTGCCTGCATTATATTTTTCCTAATCACTCACATAGCGTGCTAAGTGATCTAATAATCACAGATTCACAATATGTCTTCAATCCAATTTTTTCAAAACAATACCATGCCAACTACATTCTTTGAATACTTCACTATGGTTACTCTTTGATTTCAGTGGTTAGTTCGTAGTAAAATCGATAAACCATAAGAACGAATTATATAGAGATTGCAAAAAAAATCCTGATGACATTGAAAAAAAAAATTACTATCTAGAATATCGTAAATTTACAGATAAACTGATCAAAAGTGCAAAATATACCTATTATAGAAATAAAAATAATTCTAAAAACCTTTGGAAAGTTATATCGGTGATTGGGGGAAAAAAAATTGGGGATGATAACATAAAACTGAAAATGGTCATATAACCGGGGATGAAAAAGAAATGGCTAATGCATTCAATGATTTTTTTATAGGGGTAGGGAAAAACTATGCTAATAAAATAAAAAAGTCCTCGCCTTATCCACCAAAAAATATCATGCCTCATTCGTTTTACTTGAAGCCTGTACATGAAAAAGAAATATACGAAGTGATACAACAACTGAAAACGAAGAAAGCTCCTGGTTACGATCTTATGAAGGCGCAAATATTAAAAAATATTTCCGAGTTAATAATACGTCCATTAGTTCATCTGATTAAAAAAATATTCAGTACAGGAATATGTCCCGATGAATTCAAACTGGCAGTAGTCACACCTATATTGACAAAAAACCAAAATGAGCAATTACAGACCGATATCTGTGATTACAGTAATAACAAAAATATTCGAAAAATGCCTGAAAAACAGATTAAATAGTTACATGAATAAATTCGATATTATTGCTGTTAACCAGTTTCTTGTCGATGAACGATGCAATCTCAAAATTGACAGGAGATATGTATAATCTGGTTGACCAAGGGATTCCTGCGATTTGTATTTTCCTGGATCTAGCCAGGGCCTTCCATACGGTGAATCACTCGCAGTTGTTGGAGGCCTTGGAAGATCTTGGGGTACGAGGTATCCCACTTACCCTATTTTCTAATTACTTAAAAGACAGAAAGCAAATAGTTAGAATCAAAGACAACATAAGTAATGAGAAAGTGGTGACTTGTGGTGTACCTCAAGTTACTGTATTAGGTCCTTTATTGTTCACCATATATATCAATGATTTATTGACTTTGAAAACATCTGGAAAAGTAATAAGTTTTGCTGACGACACAGCTATTTTGTATTCCTCGCACTCTTGGATCGGTCTGGAAAAAAAAATTGAAAATGATTTTGTAAACATTATAAATTGGTTCTGACATAAATTGCTGACCATAAATTTCGATAAAACATTTTTCCTCTCCCACTCTGCAGCTACAAGAACGGTTTACCAAATTATGATGAGCTAACATTTAGAGAACAACAATTCACTACTAATATAAGAAATGTCAATCAAACAAAATATTTAAGAATCACCATTGACTCACATCTGAGATGGAACTACCATATCTCAAACGTCACCAAAACATTGAGGTGTCTTCTACCGAAATTTTAATTTCTTAAGAACATTCTCGATGTTGCGCAGTTGAAAACTTTATATTATTCCTTAGTGGAGTCCCGTTTGCAGTATGCAATATTGAGCTGGGGAGGGGCTGCAAATAGTCATCTGAAGCAATTATATATGATACAAAAAAAATACTCAAATTAATTTATAACAAAAAAATAACTTAATCCTCAAACTTGTTATTTGCTACAGCGAGTGTACTGGATTTAAGGCAACTATATACGTATAATATAATCATCAACATGTATAAAAATAAAACATTGATTCAAAAAGTAGAAAATATATATTTCACACGAACTATGAATAAGAACTATGTTCAAATACCATTATGTTATAAGTCCATTGGGCAACGTTGTTTCCTATTTTTTTCCAGGAAAATATGTAATTTTCTTCCCGACATGTACAAAACATGCATAGAAAAGATAAATTCATTTAGTTTAATTAAAAAAATATTCAAAAATTATATTCTAGCACTAGAAAAAGATTCGCTTGACCATGAATTATACAATAACTCACCACAATGCTTTGTTCATATATAAACCTATAAACCTGCAAGACACGATCAAAATCCATACTCAACCTAATTGGTTCTAATGGGTCCCCATTTGACTCGATCGTCTTGCAAAAATTATTGGGATATATATTCTAAGATTTTGCAAATTGTAAAAAGTATTAAAAAAAAAACAAAAATATATTTGGTATAATTAATAGTCACGCACAAGGAGTATAGCAGCTAAAAACTGCTATAGGTACACTTCTGTGACTCACCTATGTTTATTTGTTGTTAATTTCTGTTTTCCAATATCATCAATAACATTATTACTAATGTCGTTATTAAGATATTTTGATGTAACTTATACAGTGACCGCCAAAAAGTATGCACCATATGGGAAAAATGTTTATTATTAGAGTATTGAAAAAATAGATTCTTGGGAAAAGTTTGTGCATGTCCGATAACCTAAAAATCGATTTTGACACATGTCACGTGATCGCTGGTATGGCGGCAAATTGAAAAAAATTACCATGAATAGTCAAAAAGTCAAGATATCAAAAAAAGTTATTTGAAAAAGTTGCTTAGAATTCAATTTTATACACATACACAAAGTTTGAGGAAATTATGTGGGAATATTGAAAACAGCAACTTTTTTTAAATAGTTTTCTAGCTGTAGCAAAATTTCAAATTATTTTCTTATGAATCGCTTGACCATACTGACATATTTGTATTCCGATGATAATAACAAAACTTTCTCATTTTCTCCACACCAGAGAGCACTAAATTGAAAAAATTGAATTTTGTCAGAACCCTTGTTGTTACATTGGTTCGTATCTAATAGATATATCACAATTCCACTATTATTGCGATGATAGGGAGATCCAAAAATATCGTGTTTTTCAGATTATAATCAATTTTTGATGACGAACGTTTCACTTCGCACATAATCTTAAAAATAATGCGTCAAATTAAAGAGGCTTGAGTTTTCAACATTGCATGCGAAGTGAAACGCTCTGGCACGATTATCATCGAAACTTGATTATAATATGGAAAACATCATGTTTCTGGAGTGTCATGTCATCACAATGGTTGTGGAATTCTGATATAACTGTTAGATACGAACCAATGTAACAGCCAGGGTTTTAACAAAATCCAATTTTTTTAATTTAGTGCTTACTGGTGTAGAGAAAATGAGAAAGTTTTGTCATTATCATTGAAATACAAATGTTTCAAGCTATTCATATGATAAAAATTTGATATTTTTATATATAAATCTATTTTCAATTTTCTCTCATTATCTTTTCAAACTTCGTATATGTGTATAAAATTTAATTCTAAGCAACTTTTTCAAATCACTTTTTTTGATATCTTGCCATTTTACCCCACTTTTTGCGTTCTCATAGTAATTTTTTTCAATTTGTTGCCATACTAGCGATCACGTGACATGTGTCAAAATCGATTTTTAGGTTATCGGACATGCACAAACTTCTCCCAAGAATCTTTTTTCTAATACTCTAATAATAAACTTTTTCCAATATGGTACATACTTTTTGGCGGTCACTGTATATTTATATATGTACTCTTCTTTTCAAATTAATATTATTATTATTATTATTATTATTATTAAATAGTATAGTGTTCATAACCTGTCTCCATCAGATACTCGCTTTGCTCGTGCTCGAAATAGTAGTACTAATAAGACTTTCATAACACTCGTTACATAATATACACTATTACATGAAATTACATGAAGCTAAAACTCATTAACAGATATTTGTCGTTTGTTACATGTTACAACACGCTTATATTTTGTAGATTTGTTGATCGCCTGCCTTGTACTTTTCCCTGTACCCTGCCATTTCGGCCATTTCATCGCAGTTACAAACGAGAACCATACATCACCTGTTTAAGTCAGCAACACTTCTGAACCAAAAACCTTGAAAATCACCTCAAGTACAATAGATCACTAACTTTTCTGCTGTGTTCAAGGCAAGTGAGCTAGATCGTGAATGAAATCAGAACGAAGAATAGCATATGTTGAAAATCGAATAGGGATCAATAATATTCTGTTTCAGTAACCTAGATTTCCTCTCCATATATCAAATCGTGTATGCAGATTCTTTTTTGTATGCAAGCATCGAACTCATAAAAGCGCATAATTTATATTTAACTTCAATTATGTTTATGATAATTGTTGATCATAAAATTAGTTCAAGTGGCATTTATTTCTATAAATATCTTGTTTGTGCACAAACGATGCTCATATTGCATTCAGATAACATGAACTATGGAAATGGTCAACTTTTAATTACTCTTATTTAGAGTTATGGTATGTTTGGTACTTATGTTGAGATAGATCAGTAAAAATGTTCAAGCCTTGCAAGATGACATTATTTCAAGTGTCACCTTATTTCCTTATTCGCAAATCTATTGAGATTTATTTCTCTTTCCATTCATATATTGAAACTAAATACACTTTCTCGCATTCATCTATGGAAGTATATTGAGCCTCTAATCATCAAAATTACATTAAAACTGTTCCAGAGTTTCGAATAAACCGCCCCATTAGCCTGCTTATTTTATATCATTAATATTCCTCATTTAATATATTAACTGTACTTGTGCTGAAATGCTCTACGGTCTCCGGTTTACTGATGGTCTGGCTAAGTCTAGCTCAGTGGTTGAGACTGAAGCGTTCAAAACCATTGACTGCTGGTCGGCTAGGTTCGAATCCTCAGCGACTTCAGATTTTTATCTGATGGCCCGAGAAAGTGCTAGGAATCGCACGTTAAAAGGTAAGACCTCGTTAATCCTTGGCTCGCACAAGTTTAGACTTTTGAGGGCTACCGTTCGTAAGGGGACGACAGCTGGTTAACGGAAAAAAACAATTTTAACAATTTTTTAAGTATCACCGACGTTCTCCTGTCCTTTCTGGATCTGAGACATAGAATAGTTGCTGGCGTTTGTGTCCAAAATGAATTTTCCATTCGTTAAGGGGAAGTTTCAGACTAGTGCTTTGATCAGAGCTCATTTCAGCTTCCTGAATAAATCTTGGTATTCCTCGGACAAGTGGAACTGTGTTTGCCCCTTCGTGAGCCTGGTCATTGGTTTGGCAACGTTGGCGAACCCCACAACATATCTTGTACAGTAACTACAGACAAATGTAACCAAGTGAAGAATGAATCTTAGCACTTTGAAACTCGGCACATAACTTCTTGACATCATATATTGTATCAGGGGTGGAACCCAAAAAAATTATAATTTTTTTGCTGTTGTTTCCGAAAGTATAAGATTTATCAAGAAATAATTTCAACAATGTGAAAGATAATTCAATTCTCCACAAGAAATATACTGAGTAATTTCTCACAAAATGCGCTCGTTTTCTCAGAAAACCTGATTGAATTACGATATCAAATTTCAGGCTCGCTTCAACCCACCACTGCAATTTCCGACAGGGCCAAAAATTGGATTTGTCATAACTTTGCTAGAAATTATATTATAAGGAAAAGAAAAAGTGTATATAGTTCCTGAAGACTTCTACTTCCTCATGCAAATATCTGAGTACCCAAAATGTATTTTGTCCCACTTCACATAACCCTTCTACGATATTTACGGAGGATCCGAAAGTCATGGATATTTCAGTTGATATGAAATAGTTATACTGAAGCAGGAATCAGGATCCTTTTTGGACCATATGCAACGATTTTAGACTAGTGACACACGTCTCACTTATACATGCCAAAGAAAAAACTGGGTTTTACTCCTGCCTCAGTTTTCAACTTACCCATAATCCCGGCAATTTTTTCAGTAAATGTTGAAAATAATCGCTTATACACATCCTACATGAAAAATGAAGTATGTGATTTCAAGCTTGAGGTTTGCACTTCACAATAGTGTTATTAAACATAAATGCAGGATATGAATAAGCGATTATTTTAAACATTAGGGAGTTATCGGAAGCTTCTGTGCATTAATAAAAGACGACGTTATTCAAATACTGCATGACATTTGATTGGTAAAATTAGTGTTATCGGTAATCAACTGATTCTCGGTAAGGTTCATTCATTACCTTATATCTGACCTGAGTAGGTATAGTTGGAAACAAGGTTGTGGTATGGCAAATCAATAATGATTTTTAGTCTAATTATGGAGATTTCACATGTTAAAAATAGCGGTATGGTGTTGGGATGAAACTCTAGTATATTCATGGAGAATCTACTGGAAACAGTTATATTAGGAGCGAAAATGATTACAAACTGTATATTAAAAGAAAATTACTCTTGTTGAATATGTGGAGTTCTTTGTATTTGAAATAAACTCTCATTTGTATTTGAAAATTCAAGGGCTATGTTTTAATTACAGGAAATTTATAATTTGTGATGGGTTACGTTTAAGACCAAATTCACCCGAACTCAAAATAAGGGAAAAACAAGGTCAACCTTATGAAGACAAATAAAGTCAGGCACTATCCTTAATAAGGGAAATATAAGGTACGGTAAATGAGCGCATACTCATATGTCAAAATAAAGGCGATTTTAATACTGCTGTTCCTAAAGTGTACGCCCGATAACTCTCTATTTACTGAAATGCCGGTTTTATGGGTAAGTTGAAAATGAGGCAGGAGTAAAACAAAGTTTTTTTTTGCATGTATAAGTAGGACCTGTCACACTACTTTAAAATTGTTGCATGTAGTCCAAAGAGAATATGGGTTACTGCTTCATTATTATAATTCCATATTTACTATATTATTCATGATTTTCGGATCATCCGCAAACATCTCCGTGAAGTGCGACAAAACACATTTTAGGTACACAAATACTCGCATATTATGTTTGCATGAGAAACGATATAAACTTTTCTTTTTCCTTCTTCGATTATTTTTAGCAGAGTTATGACCAATCAAATATTCGGCTCCCCCAAAACTTTCAGTGGCGGGTAAGTGTGAACATGAAAGTTGATGTCGGCGATCAACCATATTTTCTGAGAAAACGAGCGCATTCCATAAGAAATTACTGGGAATAATTTTTGTGGATGATTGAATTGTCTTTCACCTTGTTGAGTTGTTTTTCCGATAAATCATATTCTTTCCAAAATTACAGCAAAAATCTATTTATTTATTTTTAAACGAAAAAAAAAATATGTTCCACATCTGGAATTTCTGTAAACAATTTTTTTCGTGTTTATCATGGTTCCAACTACTAGCATACCAAGTTTGGTGGTGCTACAATCGATCCTCGTCTCAAAACCCAATTGTACTGGATTAATCGGCAATAGTAGGTGTATAGGGTTAAGTAGCTCAGTGGTTGAGACTGAAGCGTTCAAAACCATTGACTGCTGGTCGGCTAGGTTCGAATCCTCAGCGACTTCAGATTTTTATCTGATGGCCCGAGAAAGTGCTAGGAATCGCACGTTAAAAGGTAAGACCTCGTTAATCCTTGGCTCGCACAAGTTTAGACTTTTGAGGGCTACCGTTCGTAAGGGGACGACAGCTGGTTAACGGAAAAAACAATTTTAACAAACCATAAAAACTGTATATACAGGGTGTCCCAGAATAAAGGTGACAAACTCCGAGGGTAGAATCCTCACCTCATTTTAAGGCTGAAAGTTCCAATAAACATAACTCCATAACGGCTTAACTTTTCTTAATGAAATTTGGTATGTCACTTTACAGCATTCAGTTTCATATTTCAAGGAAAATCATGTGTTTGTAACTCTAAACAGGGGCGTACGGCAGGTGGGTACCCCTATTCGCCCCTGCCCAACTTTCATGTCACTGGATTAATATCGATTTCGTCTTCTTTTTCCTAATCCCCAATATTTCCTATACAAAAGAGGAATTGATTTCGTTTCACAAATATCAACGGTTTTCGAGATATTTGAAGTTGATTGTATTTCATTGGGCTGGGGCAGGACGACTCTTATGTTGTCCGACCTAACCTTTCACTGACGAGCGGCAAAAACCGCGAAACGCCTGCAGGTGGTCTTCCCCAGCCAAATGAAGGATAATCTGCTATATAATCAGAATAAGCAATTGCAACTGGTCTTCTTGGAAGAACGTTGCACAAATATCTGTCAGATCTAATTCAATGTCCGTCGTGGTATTATCCAGGGAAGTAGTTGTTTTTTGTCAGATGTTTGCCTCATATTTTGCACATGGTGGAAATATTTGGAGACAAAAGTACATCGATACTATTTCATTTATTTGATACTCTCCGGCAAAAATTCTCGAACAATCTCTACGTAAGGTTTGTTGTTCTGGTTAGATCAGACTGATTAATTACTCCTAACAGAATGTATGTATTTGATTTTCACGCACTGAAATATGAATTGGTAAAGTATAAGATTTATCAAGAAATAATTTCAACAATGTGAAAGATAATTCAATTCTCCACAAGAAATATACTGAGTAATTTCTCACAAAATGCGCTCGTTTTCTCAGAAAACCTGATTGAATTACGATATCAAATTTCAGGCTCGCTTTAACCCGCCACTGCAATTTCCGACAGGGCCAAAAATTAGATTTGTCATAACTTTGCTAGAAATTATATTATAAGGAAAAGAAAAAGTGTATATAGTTCCTGAAGACTTCTACTTCCTCATGCAAATATCTGAGTACCCAAAATGTATTTTGTCCCACTTCACATAACCCTTCTACGATATTTACGGAGGATCCGAAAGTCATGGATATTTCAGTTGATATGAAATAGTTATACTGAAGCAGGAATCAGGACCCCTGTTTGGACCATATGCAACGATTTTAGACTAGTGACACACGTCTGCCTCAGTTTTCAACTTACCCATAATCCCGGCAATTTTTTCAGTAAATGTTGAAAATAATCGCTTATACACATCCTACATGAAAAATGAAGTATGTGATTTCAAGCTTGAGGTTTGCACTTCACAATAGTGTTATTAAACATAAATGCAGGATATGAATAAGCGATTATTTTCAACATTAGGGAGTTATCGGAAGCTTCTGTGCATTAATAAAAGACGACGTTATTCAAATACTGCATGACATTTGATTGGTAAAATTAGTGTTATCGGTAATCAACTGATTCTCGGTAAGGTTCATTCATTACCTTATTTCTGACCTGAGTAGGTATAGTTGGAAACAAGGTTGTGGTATGGCAAATCAATAATGATTTTTAGTCTAATTATGGAGATTCCACATGTTAAAAATAGCGGTATGGTGTTGGGATGAAACTCTAGTATATTCATGGAGAATCTACTGGAAACAGTTATATTAGGAGCGAAAATGATTACAAACTGTAAATTAAAAGAAAATTACTCTTGTTGAATATGTGGAGTTCTTTGTATTTGAAATAAACTCTCATTTGTATTTGAAAATTCAAGGGCTATGTTTTAATTACAGAAAATTTATAATTTGTGATGGGTTACGTTTAAGACCAAATTCACCCGAACTCAAAATAAGGGAAAAACAAGGTCAACCTTATGAAGACAAATAAAGTCAGGCACTATCCTTAATAAGGGAAATATAAGGTACGGTAAATGAGTGCATACTCATATGTCAAAATAAAGGCGATTTTAATACTGCTGTTCCTAAAGTGTACGCCCGATAACTCTCTATTTACTGAAATGCCGGTTTTATGGGTAAGTTGAAAATGAGGCAGGAGTAAAACAAAGTTTTTTTTTGCATGTATAAGTAGGACCTGTCACACTACTTTAAAATTGTTGCATGTAGTCCAAAGAGAATATGGGTTACTGCTTCATTATTATAATTCCATATTTACTATATTATTCATGATTTTCGGATCATCCGCAAACATCTCCGTGAAGTGCGACAAAACACATTTTAGGTACACAAATACTCGCATATTATGTTTGCATGAGAAACGATATAAACTTTTCTTTTTCCTTCTTCGATTATTTTTAGCAGAGTTATGACCAATCAAATATTCGGCTCCCCCAAAACTTTCAGTGGCGGGTAAGTGTGAACATGAAAGTTGATGTCGGCGATCAACCATATTTTCTGAGAAAACGAGCGCATTCCATAAGAAATTACTGGGAATAATTTTTGTGGATGATTGAATTGTCTTTCACCTTGTTGAGTTGTTTTTCCGATAAATCATATTCTTTCCAAAATTACAGCAAAAATCTATTTATTTATTTTTAAACGAAAAAAAAAATATGTTCCACATCTGGAATTTCTGTAAACAATTTTTTTCGTGTTTATCATGGTTCCAACTACTAGCATACCAAGTTTGGTGGTGCTACAATCGATCCTCGTCTCAAAACCCAATTGTACTGGATTAATCGGCAATAGTAGGTGTATAGGGTTAAGTAGCTCAGTGGTTGAGACTGAAGCGTTCAAAACCATTGACTGCTGGTCGGCTAGGTTCGAATCCTCAGCGACTTCAGATTTTTATCTGATGGCCCGAGAAAGTGCTAGGAATCGCACGTTAAAAGGTAAAACCTCGTTAATCCTTGGCTCGCACAAGTTTCGACTTTTGAGAGCTACCGTTCGTAAGGGGACGACAGCTGGTTAACGGAATAAACAATTTTAACAAACCATAAAAACTGTATATACAGGGTGTCCCAGAATAAAGGTGACAAACTCCGAGGGTAGAATCCTCACTTCATTTTAAGGCTGAAAGTTCCAATAAACATAACTCCATAACGGCTTAACTTTTCTTAATGAAATTTGGTATTTCACTTTACAGCATTCAGTTTCATATTTCAAGGAAAATCATGTGTTTGTAACTCTAAACAGGGGCGTACGGCAGGTGGGTACCCCTATTCGCATCTGCCCAACTTTCACGTCACTGATGGATTAATATCGATTTCGTCTTCTTTTTCCTTTTCCTTTTTTTTTGTCAGATATTTGCCTCATATTTTGCACATGGTGGAAATATTTGGAGACAAGGGTACTTCGATACTATTTCATTTATTTGATACTCTCCGGCAAAAATTCTCGAATAATCTCTACGTAAGGTTTGTTGTTCTGGTTAGATCAGACTGATTAATTACTCCTAACAGAATGTATGTATTTGATTTTCACGCACTGAAATATGAATTGATAAAGAAAATACCTGTAAGATTATCAACGACCCTTAGTTCTGGTGAGAAAATACCGAGGGGGAAGTAACTCGTTCATTAGGTGTACATCATAATATTTTCATTACTTCATTACTCATTATGTCCCGAGCATTAGAACGCTTAGCCATTACAGATTCACGATTGAAACGTTTACATGAAAAATGTACGCTAATCAAAATAGTCAAATCGCATATCATGCTCCTTCAATAGTTTTTTGAGAATAACCTGGCCCCTAAAACTTTTCTTATTAGTTTTCATTGAAAGTAATTAGTAATTAGGTGTATAAAAACTTTCTAGTTGTTTCCCCCTCGGAAAATACCTTACGGAATAACTGACCCGAACATGACAAAAAGTGAGAAAACATTGAATATACGGTTCTAACCCCCCTCGTCCCTCCTGGATACGGCCTTTGATAGTACATCGTATTGTGGAAGGACGTATTGGTCTGTGAGCATGAACTACAGTCAAAATGTGTGATTGATGACTTGTTTATTTTGTGGAAATTCATGATCACTTTGATGAAACGAAAGAACACTCTTTTGGCTTATTTCCACTATATTTTTATTGTTACGACCGGTTTCGGGTTTTATCCCATTATCAAGTATAAAAACTAACTAATACAATTGAACTCTAAGCCTAGTTATATAGGGAGTTTCCAGGTAGGCTGGATGGAGAGGTAATTAAGAGAACAAGGGTGAAACAATATAAACTTAAACCCTGTAGGTGATGGAAATTACCTGGGTTGTCCAATTTATAAATTCAAAAGTGGAGACCTACACAAATCGAGTTGCTCGTTGAGGGTTCTAAATTTCGGGTTATTAATTGATTTATTAATTTCCATGGCTTCCAACAGATTCATTGTCTTCCCTTTATTACATGTGTGTAGAATTTTGAGGTTATCTTTACTTATCTTGTGTTTGGATTCTTGTAGATGTTCGTACATTGTTGATTTTTTGTCTAAACCGACGTGTTCACGGAACCTTACGTCAAAATTTCTACCGGTTTGGCCTGTATATACTGCAGAGCATTCCCCGCATTCTAATCTATATATCCCTGATTTTTTCATTCTGTCTCGTTTAGGTTTTGCATTGAATAGAATTCTGCCTAAATTATTATTACTTATAAAAGCTGTTTTGTTCGATTTCTACTGTGAATTTAACTTTGTTATGTAGACTATTTAGGAAGATCAAAAATTGATTAATTTGTCTGTTAGAACCATTCAAAACCTACTAGTACGTCATCCACGTATCTGAACCAAAACACAATATGCTTCTTAGAAAGGGGGTTGTTAAGGATGAGGGTATTTTCTAGGTTGTCCATAAAAATATCTGCCAGAATGGGACTCAATGGTGAGCCCATAGGAAGACCTGAGTTTTGTAGGAAAAAACTATTATTATATTTGAAAAAATATTAATTAAATTAATAAAATTAAATAAAATAAAATCTTTTGGTTAGTTTCCGGGTTTTGCAAACTGGCCTTCTTTGGTTGATATCTTCAAACGTTTCAACTGCAACTGCGGTAGTCATCTTCAGTGGCGTGGTCGAAGTACTCTCCTTGACATTTCAACTGAAACTGTTGGAGATTCCAACCAAAACATTGACGCCAGCCGTAAAAGCCTACATTCCTATAAGAAATATATATTTATTCCATAAAATACTTTTCTTTCACCAATGTTGAAATTAACTGAGAAAAATATCAAATCAAAAATATTTTCAAATGAAAATTACGGAAGCGTAGAAGGGCCATTATTTTTTTTTTCTCCCTAATTCCGAGTTGCAACTCGGAAAATTACTAAATTCCGAGTTGCAACTCGGAAAATTACTAAATTCCGAGTTGCAACTCTCGAAATTTTGTATAAAATTGAGGAAAACCTTCGGAAGAAACCTGCCAACATAAAATTAACAGAACACGTTTATAATCACTGAATAAATGTGCCGCATAAATTTGATCAATTTGCTAAGGGGATGAAGGACTAAAACCAACCCCGAATGACTTAAAACAGAAAATCCTTCAGAAAAAACCTGCAACATGAAATTCACAAAACACGTGTTTATTCACGAGATGATTAATTTGCAAAAGGGGGGAAGACAAGAAGCCTTCAGAAAAAACCTGCCAAAATGAAATTCACATAACACATCTATTTTCATGAAATAATCATCAAGTATCAGTTTTATCAACTTACAAGGGGGTGGAGGGTTAAAATCAACCCCTGAAAAAATTCAAATTGACGAATGCCTTCAGAAAAAACCTGCCAACTTGAAATTCACAGAACACCTTTTGATTTATGAAATAAACCTGTCGTATCAATTTCATTCATTTGCAAAGGGGATTAAGGAGTAAACTCAACCCCGGAAGACATAAAATAGACAGAAGCCTTCAGAAAAAAACCTGCCAACATGAAATTCACATGACACATTTGTTTTCATCAGATGATCATCATGTATCGATTTCATCCATTTGCAAAGGGGATGAAGGGCTAAAATCAGCTCTCCGAAAGAAAAGAACAAACGCCTTCAGAAGGAATGTGCCATTTTGAAATCCACAGAACACGTTTTTATTCACAAAATGAAGTTCCCGTGTCAATTTCAATTTCAATTTCTATTTGATTTATTTCAATTATGGTGACAATGTTAATGTAACTTTTTTCCGAAGGTTAATCTTTCATTCCCTTGCAAATAGTTGAAAATGATACTGGATGATAATTTCATGGATACAAACGTGTTTTGAAAATTTAAAATTTCGAAGTTTTGTCTATTTTTTTTTTAAGTTGATTTTAGCCTTTTATCCCTTTTGCAAGTTAATTGAATTTATACGGCATGTTCATTCCGTGAATATAAACGTATTTTGTTAATTTCATGGTGCAGGTTTTTTCTGAAGGTTTTTGTCAATTTTTATTTTTCCGGAGGCTCGATTTCAACCCTTTATTCCCCTTACAAATCGATAAAATTCATGCAGGACGCGCATTCTGTTGAAAAACTCATTCTGAATGAATATCTTCACAGTAATCCAAATTTTATCCGAACCATTGAAAATTATATTTTTGTCGAGCAGTGTATGTCACTCAGATCAACTTCATGCAAGATTTAGACTCATCTCTAGTTCATCTAACGCTCCTGGAATTTGCAGAGATCTACTTCAATAATTACGGAAATTACGAGGGTGTTTCCATGAGAAGTGAGACAAATTCAGATTTTTCAGGACTGAAATTTTTTCAGGCAAAAAGTGTATCTCTGGTGGTGGTCCTGATCACGAATATGAAAGAATTTCGAACCTATTTTGCCGCCTAGTATGTTTTACCGTAAAAATGGCTCGTTCCATCGCAAGTGGTGGCCAGTGTATGTCACTTAGGCCAACCCAATTAAGGTGGTAGGTGCATTTTGACCATTTTCATCTGCCCTGAGAGCTTCATCATTCTACCTCAATTATTACGGTAGATACGGGGGTGTTTCCATGAGAAGTGAGACACTCTGTGTGAAATATAGTTCAAATATATAAACTTGTATCAATGTTAGAAATTTGTATTCTTTGAAAGTCTTCTACAAGTTTCTCTAGTCGAAATGTTCGCAATGCATCGTAGTATGCGCTTTTGTGCAACAAATACATTGGGGGTAAAGGTTGAACCACCCCAAAAACAGATATCATACCTTAGCCTAGATTTTACTTGGGGAAGATAGATTCCGATCAACTGACCTTCAGTTGATACTGCTCGTAGATTAATGAAAATAATGAAAAGAAACTTCAGAGAGTTGAGTTTCGAAGTTAACCTCTAAAACTGAGCTATCCAGTTGAGGAATTCATCAATAAAAATAACCAGGAATCTAACACTTTCATTGGTATTAGTTCACGTCCTGTTATTAACAGTGAAACAAATGTCTTTGATTTTATTTTGAAAACTGTGGTTACGAATAACCTCTGTTTTTTTAGTATTGAAGAATAGGTCGTGCTTGTTGAAAAAATTTGATACCCCACTTACTGTGATAGCACATTTATTTCCTAGGTTTTTGATATCTGGTGCTGATAACATTAATGAAAAATCATCTGCATAATGTATAGTATAATGACTTCCTGTAGTTACAGAATCTATACTATTCACAAAAAGGATGAACAGAATGGGACCCAATATTGAGCGTTGTGGAACTCCAATATTTATACTTGAAGAGTCAGACGTAATTTTACAAATTTCATTCTCTTTATTTACGTGTAAGGATACAAATTGTTCTCGATTATCTAGAAATGTTGCTAACCAACTCTAATGCAATATTTTTCTAATTTTTATACAAAAATTTGATTATTAACACAGTCAAAGTTCTGCTTGAGTCACAAAGAATAACTACTGGGCATTCACCTGCTTCATCATATTTTTTAGTTTCATTTAGTATTGATAACATAGCTGTATTTGTTAGATTTTTCAGTGCGAAATCCATGTTGGATATGACTTAGGATAAAGTATTTTTTTAAACCATATGAGACGGTCGGAATAGGCGTATTCAAATATTTTTTAGAGTCTACATGGACTTGTAACAGAACGATAATTTTCCATCAAAGTTGTTTTGCCCTTTCTACAAAATGGAATTGACTTCAGTTCTTATGGAAAAACACCTGTGTAGAATGTCATATTATTTCAAGTGTGTTGGTGGTACTATTATTAAGCCGATAACTCTTTTCAATATAAAATTTGAAATTTCATCTAGGCCAGACGATCTTTTACTTTTCAATTTGATGTTTAATAATGAGAGTAATTCATTTTCTGAGAATGGATTCAAATACATTATATGGGGAATGAAATTGTTTATATCTTGAGAAGCGTCAACATTGACAGGTATCTTTTTCAATGGGAGTTTGAATGGAAAAGTCATTTAGCTTATATGCTATACACAGAAAAAAATTGGTACCTGAATAAAATGAAAAAGTTCAGTGGCTCAATAAATATCTTCATTAATATTGGTCCAATGAACGCAATCGTTATGTCAATGTACCACAGGTTATCCATACTATGTATACGGATCTTAATAATATCAATGAATGCTTACATTGATATCATTATCAAGTACATTAAATAGGTTCGTTAGGGTAAGGAATTCCATTCATCAAACAAATGAAGAGTGTTCACCCAAGCAATTAATTGTATTCGTTCAATTGATAAAACTTTATTATCAGATTTATTAATTATTATGAAAAAGTTCAGTGGGTCAATGAACATTTACATCAATATTGGTCCAATGAACACAATCGTTATGTCAATGTACAACTGGTTATCCATACTATGAATACGGATGTTAATAATATCAATGAATGTTTTCGTTGATATCATGTATCAGCGCCGGCAGCGCGGATGAATCCACACTACGCTGTTTCACCTTCGGTCTAGAAATAGAGGCGAGGTCGAAATATTTGTTGCAGTCATTAGACTTACCCTATACTGATGAGTGGGCAAAAACCCCGAAATCTACCTATAGGTAGTCCGAATGTTTCGATGAACGTTTCTATGCAACAAGCAATTGCAGAGATAGCCTTGTAGGAACTCTGCACGGAAATTTCATCAGATATAATTCAACGTTCGTCGTGGTATTAGCCAGGAAAGTAGTTGTTTTCTGATGTATTTTCGATCCAAATATTCCCATTGTATGGGATACTTGCAATGAGCGGTCCTACGGACATCTAGTGTATCGTTAGAAGCTCATTGCGAATACAGATTTCATTATTCTGTTGAGTACGCAGCCTTGACGGTCGTGTCGCTGGATATTGCTTAATTGATAGACTGAGGTTGGGATGGCGCTCGTAGTGTGGATTCATCCGCGCTGCCGGCGCTGTTTCACCTTCGGTCTAGAAATAGAGGCGAGGTCGAAATATTTGTTGCAGTCATTAGTTATTGACTGCTAGACTTACCCTATACTGATGAGTGGGCAAAAACCCCGAAATCGATCTATAGGTAGTCCGAATGTTTCGATGAACGTTTCTATGCAACAAGCAATTGCAGAGATAGCCTTGTAGGAACTCTGCACGGAAATTTCATCAGATATAATTCAACGTTCGTCGTGGTATTAGCCAGGAAAGTAGTTGTTTTCTGATGTATTTTCGATCCAAATATTCCCATTGTATGGGATACTTGCAATGAGCGGTCCTACGGACATCTAGTGTATCCATATTTCAGTGAATGGTTATTCATTGACTCGACGAAAAATGTATTGTGCCAATAAACGAAAAGGTATTTATTAATATAATGACCATATTTTTTTTCGTCAGTGCTCTGGGACCATGAATTATGTTTATTGATATCATGAACAATTCCAAATTATTTCAGTGTACCGCTTTCCTCACCTTAATAGCGGCTCTCCTAATCATACGATTTTCCTATAACGTCAAAATTGTGAAGGGTCTTGAACCAAACGAAATAACGAAGAATTATTAAATGATGCTATTACTCATTGAAATGAAATGCCCTTTTTTACTGAAAACTCATCCTTTCCATCATAATAATTTTCCGTCCATTCAATCAGACTGTCATTCTCCTTCATCTCTTATCAGGCGATTCTAGGGAACGAAATACTTTTAAAACTTTAATGACCTGCAATTTTATATCCTCGTCGCTACTCCAGACATCCTTCTATGAACCAAATTCGATGGCTGACATTAAAGTTTCATCTGCAATTATCATTTTATATCGAGAGAGCTGCAGAATTTGTTCAGTACCCCATAAAAGCAGAGTTTCTGCAAAGCAATATACTGCCAATAGCTGATAAGTCTCAATAAAACGTACACTAGCACGATTGATTGTTGTTTATATGGTGATGAGTATTTCCACGAACTCTTCATAACTTTACTGGTTACTGGTAATGGTTTTGCCTTCTTATTTCTGTACAATTAGTTCCATAAAATTGTTTAGTGCTAATAAGATGGATCGATATGAATCCGTATTTCTTTTCACCGATAAGGCTAATTTGTACTTTATTAAGAACAAAATATAGTGAAACTACATAATTTAATACACAGAATAATACGCAGAATTTTGTTTATTAATTGTATGTATATGTATACATGCAGATCATATTAATTAAAAACGATAGAAAATTAATAAAAAAACAAAAATAAACATTATTTTCAACAAAACTGAAAAACTTAACAAAATGCTAACGTAGACTTCAAGTACATTCACCGCAGTAGAAATCCTCAACATCTTCAGTCGCCAATCCTATGCAAGTTTTGTAGAACCAAAATTCATATTTAACACACAATTCTAACCGAGCCAATGGTCGTCATTACGCGATCATTGGTTGGGGCTTATTACCAGGCGAGCACTTTTTCTTAAACATGCATTTTCCAGGAAAATAACAATACTTTCCATTTTTCACTCACTGCAAAAGATAGTACCAATGTTACATGTAAAGGATGAAGAGATAATAATTTTTTCTTGAAAACTTATTATCTGTGCAACCTAAAACTACAGATATAGATCATCATATATTATACATACATATTTTGCTGACTCATTTTCTCGTTTCAGGGATTTTAACCACTGAAAATTATGTCAGTGTTGAGCTCAAAAAATTAAAATTTAGTGATCGGACATGTGCTAGGAAATTGAAAAAAAAAATCCCAAAATTTTCCGTCCGGAAAATTTACTTAAACAGCTGATTGGCTTATGGGAATTTTCTGTCGGGTTCCTAACGATATCAGATTTCATTCTGTCGATTGCCATAAGCGAGAAAATGCGTCAGCGGCCGAGTATTCTTTTAGAAGATGGCTCCCTTATTTCTACCCTTTAAGGACATTCAAACCTTATGGCTATGGTTTTTCACTATTAGATTGTTCCTACCTGTTAATGTGTTAAAATGACATAAATGAGCGATTAAAAAAAAATTAAAAATCAATTTTCCGTATGCCTAGCACATGTCCGATCACTAAATTTTCATTTTTTGAGCTCAACACTGACATAATTTTCAGTGGTTAAAATCCCTGAAACGAGAAAAGAGTCAGCAAAATATGTCATTATCTGATAGTCTAATACATCTAGTATCGTTACTGAACAGATGAACTCAACAATTTTTTCGTATAGCTTCAAAACTCGGATGAGGCAACTAATCATGCTTCCAAATATGAAAAAAGTTACCATTCTCCAAGAAAAAGGACGGTCCCCTACACTACCTTATAGATAGATAGATAGATTTTATTGGTCCATTTAAACGAACTTTTACAAGTTATGGGACAAGTCACGAAAAAACTCATATAAGTAAGTAAAAATATACAAATTTGTCACTTTTACAAATTCAAAACGTAATATATACAAACAAAAGCATATACTTATACTAATATATATACACACACATAATATAATGATAATAATAATACATTCATTTCCACAATTAAAATGATTGAAATACATTAACATGGAAAAAGTCACACAATACATTAACATATATACACATATATATTGCACGTTCAAGTACATTAAAAAATTCAAAGACACAACGAAACGACTCTATTAAAAATAATTAGTGAACTCATCAATATTGTAAGGACTTATATTTAACATAAGCACCTTGATATTATTTTTGAAATGGTCCAACTTGTTGAATCTTTTATAATCATTAGGCAATATATTATACGTCTAAGGCCCATTATCTGGTATGATTTTTGGCACAATGATATACGATGTCTTGGAATATGTAGATCGTTTTTTATTTCATACGATAAATAGGCCATAAACTGTTAGAATATTATACTCTCTGAATAGTCTTCGACAGGAAGTTCTTGTTGATACATTAGCAATGTTTTGTAATATTATTTTTTGTGTTATGAAAATATCTTTCATGGAAGACGAGATACCCCAAATTAAAATACCATATTATATCAATCTTGACTGAATTTGACCATAATAAAATAAAAGTAATGCTTGTTTATCCAGAACATTTCTCAAAACTCTAATTTGTTAACACTTGCTATTCAGATTCTTCATCAGATTTACACAATGAGTGGTGAATATAACAAAAACAGCGCGGCGTGCATGTCTTTAGGCGCGGCTGCTAGATTTGATATTAGGCATGCACAATTGGATAGATGAATAACATTACCAGAAATGAGACACAACAAAAATAGCGACAGAATACCAATTTAATATATTTTTGCTTATTTCTCATAGCACATTTCAACATTTCGTAGTGTCTGAAAGTCACTTCATTTTTATAACAAGCGGAATATAATCTAATCTACTTTTTATTCAAGTCGACTCAATAATACAACAATAATTGTTGTTTGTTATTTTATTTTGAAATCGACAGAAGACAAATTAAGAATTATCAACAAGAAAAATTTAGATTATACAACTGCAGCTAGTATGTTGTAATTATAAATAATCTGTTATCAATATATTTTGTTTTGCCATCAGCGCAAAAGTTCCGTCCAAAACAAAATTCAAGTTATTAATAAGTTATCGGAAGTTGCTATCTATTTTTTCAGTAGAATAAACCTCGTGAATTCCCCATAGTATTATTGCAGTGTTGATGCAAGTGAGAAACTATAGGTGTGCTTACTTTCAGAAGTGGTTTTCCAGAAGTATCTTCTGGGAGAAAGGTTATCAATCCAACCCGTACTCCAGTCTTGCAGGTACCACATAAAAATAAAATAAATTAACTTAAGATAAATAATTATGAAAACAAATCCATGAAACAAAATCTAGCTTCACGTACATCACAAATTAGAGAATTAGTTCTACCTTCATTGAGCTTCTGATTTTCCCTTGAGGAAGGTTCTGAGTCGTAAAAATACCTCCTGAAAAAAAAAAGGAAAAACCCTCATTGTTAGATTAGACTAAATAATTACTCCTCGTATAATGTATGTATTAAATTTTCACGCACTCAAATGCTTACGTACGGTTAGTTCGTTCTGGTTACATCAGAATAAATAATTACTCCTAGCAAAATGTATGTATGAAATTTCCACGCACTCAAATTTCTACGTAAGGTTAGTTCGTTTCGAATAGAATTGATTTAATAATTACTCCTTTTTTTTTTCGTGTTTTTTGACGGTGTGTTTTTTTTTTGTCGTTGGTGTTTTTCCGTTTTTTTTTTTTCAGATTCGAGTCGTCTCACGTGGTGGACATATTCTCTCATTTGATGAGGATGTCACTGGTATAGTAATGAATATTTTTTAGAGTGTAAAAAATTATTTTGGAAAAAACTCAACGTGTCTTTGTTTTAAAAAAAATCAGTGCATCCATGACAATTTTTGATTTATTATCAACTACATTCAGAAGACTATACCATTGATGCTTGCTTTGAATACGCCCCGACCTTCCCGAGTCATGGCTGTACGTTTTTAGGGTTGTCTTTGCAGCTTAAAAGTGAATAAGCCACCAAAACCAGTAAATTGCTTAGAGCGTCACGGCAATTAATAATAATAGTCGTCCTTCACCCGCACAGGATAATTCCTGTTTTCAATTTACGAGTAATTTTGAGTGTGTATTATATTACTATTATTATAGTGTGACTTTTACAGTTTCACAGTTCTGGTCTTCTAAAGAGTCTTTGCATTGGGATATACAAAGTCGTCTTTCATTTCATCTTTTCGAAGATTGGATGTTTTTTTCTGTCTGGTTCCCACGAAAAGGAAAATCCTGTATTGTTCGAAGAACATCGCAAGAGCCGAGGGAAAGTAGGTAGGAATTGGTGTTCTTCTTGAATTTCTGAAGGCTGTATGCCTCAGGGAACACCTCCCAAGGCAGCGAATTCTAAAGCTTTGCCGTTCGATGGAAAAACGAGCCCTGTGAAGCAGATGTACGGCATATCTCCAAAGTGACGGCATATGGATGTGAGGACTGAGCTGGACGGGTCAATCTCGATGGGACCGATAACGGTGGAACGATTGATGATATTTCGGAGCAGCATCGTCTATGAAAGTATCTCTAAAATAGAGACATATGGCCAACCTTCCTGCGATGCTCCAGAGAAGTAAGCAAGCTTGTGAGCGAAGTATCGCCGACGAGAGGCTCTGTTTTGGACCGAATCTAAAAGTTTCAATGTGTGTTTGGGTGTTGCACTTCATATATGGGAACAGTATTCCTGAACAGGTCGAATTTGTTCCTTATAAATTAAATTAGGGAAGTAAAATACTTCTTGGCGCGAAACAGAAAACCAAGATTCAGAGAGGCACTCATGAAAGGGTACTAAATACCGAGCATTGAAATGGAAGATTCCATTACTATAGATACTCATGACATAGTTACGCTGGCCACTGTGGGATCGGTCTTTCTAGAGAAAAGGCATGCTTGGGTTTTATTCGCATTGAATTCTCAGAGTCATTGCCGTTCGAGTCCGGCCACTTTTTCATGTTATGGTTAAAATATTGCGAGATTCGAACTTGTTAAAATACTCCATTCCGTAATCGTATTTCTCATTTGGTGGCTACCGAATAAACACAATAAACTTCAGATAAAAAGAAAACAGGCTCCCTTGTGTCCGTGGTGGAATAATCGAGCTTGGAGCTGGCCGGCCGGGAGCTAACATGACCGAGGTTATTGTAGCCCTCGATAAAGCAAATACGGAAGTTCTATGTGTTAAGTGTCACTTTAATAAAAGATTTTGAAATTGTCTGGCCGGTAATCTCTGATCCATCGGTGGTTTTCGGGTTTGTTGGTCGTGGTAGAGTAGCCGAATCAATTAGGCTCAAACGAACGACTCGAACGCTTCGTCCGTTACCTTTGAGGAAATCTTCCGCAAATGTAGACGAAACGTCAGGAAGAAATACTACGACCAACAAACCTGAAAACTACCGATAGTACAGCGAAATTCAATAAAATAGCAAAGCTTTATGTTAATTTTTACCCATTTAACATATTTTGTTACAGGTTTATATAATGTTTATACAATAAATAGATATGTTAATATGTGTGAACATGAATATACAGGCCATACAGCTTACAGAGATACCACTACAGTCATATATTTTCACAAAATTACCAGATATTAAATATATATTTCCTTGCATTACAACCAATCCGTGGATTTCAAATTTTGAAATTCAGCCAATAAAATCGTACAGTGAAAATATAGCTTGTCGCTGTATTTTCAAGGTGATAAACCTGCTTAGTTTTTGTTTTACTATCTCAAGTCAAGTGAAAATAATGATTTGAATTATAAACGTCAAATTTATGTGTTTGACTAGTTATCTTTACTTATCAATATGAGCGATCTTTGGGGACAAATGTCCATTGGTATCATAGATGAGGCCGTGGAAAAGAGTATTCCTTTGAATACGGCTAGAAATAAAGCATCAATTACCAGGTAACACGATTTTTCTTCATTTCAAATCGATATATTGTCGTCCTAAATATAATTCGTGGTATGATTAAAAACCTATAATTTTCTGGAATATCAATTCATTGGCAATCCCAATGCAAGAAAATACAACTCGTCCTGCGGACTCGTATTTTCAGCTTTGGGATTGTAATTCATTAATATTCCAAAAAATTATCGGTAATAATCATACCACTGAAAATTAACATTCATTAAAAATTAACGCATACAGCTTACAGAATTACCACTATTGTGCGAAAAACTAATTTAACAGCGGTCTAATTCTATGCGGTGAATTGATGAGCAGATGCATATGTACAAATAATATTGTCGTCAAACCCATTATGTGTGTTTACAAATCACTCCAAGTCTTCCTACTGAACAATAAGCCCCGTACCAACAAGACCCACTCGACCATATAATCAGCCGATTTCATTACACTGAGCTTTGTTTGGTTAAAAGCTTGTCAATTATACTATATCCAGAGGAGGCTCTAGAGAAAATTGAAGAGTTCATGATATTATAATCATTTTATTCATTAGTAACTTAGCCACGAATAATTAGAGGAAAGGATCAACGCCTCACTGATCAGATGGGCACAATAAATGCTTGTGGCGACCCTAGGGGGAGAGACAGTCAAGATGACAGCAGAAAGAGGTTGCCCCCAAGGGGGAGTTTTATCACCTTTGCTGTGGTCACTGGTTGTCGACGACCTGTTAGTAAACTGTCTTGGAACAGCCAAATCAACCACATTATTTCCAAGGCTATAGCGGCAAGCTGGACATGCTGGTACGACATGGGGTTTGAAACCAAAAATGATTTATTGGTTATACCAAAGGATCATCAAGCCCATGGTCACCTACGCCTCACTGGTATGGTGGCCAAAAATTCAACAAATTTCGGCACAAGTCAATCTGCAGAAAGTGCAGCTGCTAGCTTGTCTGGGAATAACAGGGGCAATATTTACATGCCCCACTGCAGCCTTAGAGGTAATGCTAAACCTTCCGTCATTGCACCTATGTGAAATGAAAGAAGCAGCAAACAGTGCCTTCAGATTGAGCCAGACAAAAAAAGCCGGAAATCTAATCGAACACTTAAAGATTTTGGAACACATTTCCCTAGAAGCCACGTCTAAACCGACAGATTTTATGCCAGTTAGGTACGACTTTGAAATGCAGTTTGAAGTGGTCATAAACATCCACCAAATATGCACAAAGAAGACCTCAACTGGGAAGGGATGCATCAGTGTGGTACACAGATGGATTTAAGATGGATGACAGGGTTACAGGACCAAATTTCAGGCTCTCAAAACCCCAACACCCCAACCATCTTCCAAGCAGAAGTACATGCTATAGAATTATGTGTCCAGGAATGCCTTGAAAGGGGCACTCGAAGGGCAGAAATCTATATACTTTCAGATAGCCAAGCAGCTCTTAAAGCTCTGAGGTCATACACCTGTGAGTCTAAGCTGACTTGGGACTGTAAAAAATCCCTGAGACAACTGGCAACAAACAATCAGGTCACTGCCAGGTCACAGAGGAATTGAAGGTAACGAAGAAGCAGATTGCCTTGCCAAAGAAGGGCCAAACACAATTTCCCGGCCCAGAACCCTTCTGTGGACTCTCCAACGCCCACTTGAAAGAGGAGTTCCGACGCTGGGAAAACGATGAAATGAAATCTCACTGGAATGACAAGACAAGCGAAAAGACTAGTGTGCCTATCGCCAAAGAAAGCTAAACAGCTTCTCGAGTTAGACAAGAAAGACTTGACGATGGTAACGGGACTCCGCACAGGACACTGCCCTCTGGGGTACCACCTCAAAAAGATGGGTAAATCAGAGAGTGATAGTTGCCGCTACTGCGAGAACTTCGCAGAAACTGCAGAACATTTGCTCTGCAAGAGGCTTAAGTTCCTGGAAGGGGCCTTCTCAACGCCCTCCGACATCAGGGTCTTAGCTCCCAGGAAATTGATAAACTTCAAAAGAAATCTCGAAATCCCGGGCCTCGAATAGACCAAGGGTCACGCACAAAAGAACTTATAGGTCGAAGTACTTGTGAGGCTGCACAGCCTGTACGACCCCCCTACAATCTACAATCTATCCACGAATATCTAACAAAAAACACCTACCGACAGGTAATATAATAACTTTGCAAATGTAAAGCGAACGACAACTTGGCTTTCTCTCTCATGCTCAGAGCTTTTTCAGTTCTTGTCAGCTCCTCATGATCTACAAGGCAGAGATTCGACCCGTCCTAGAATACTGTTTCCATGTTTGGGGTACAGCTCCTAAACATATTCCAAAGCTTTCAGATTATATCCAGAAAAAAGGTTGTTCGTCTCTTCGGTGATGCCTCGTTCATATACTCGCTAACTTTTCTGGAACATCGCAGTAAATTGTAGAACGGGGATCGGCGCAGTGATTGAGCACCCGTCTGGTGACCGTATGGTCCCGAGTTCGATCCCCAGCCGGTGCGCGAACATTTTTCTTTTTCAGATGTAAAAATCTGAATGGTTGATTTTTGTAGCCGGCTGTGAATAATTCTCCACGATTCAGTTGCTTTAATAATTAACAGTGCTGCTCCTAAGGTGACGTATGTATAGTTAGAACCGAGATAGGTCTATAGGGCCAGAACACATGTTTATCCATATACCTTACTACCGAGAGGTCTGTTTGGAACTAAACATAGAAAAAAATATGTAATTTTACTTTTTCTTATCATATGGAGTTATAAAACATGTGAAGTTTGACATTTAGAGCGAGTTGTACAAGACAAGTGGAGAGCCTGATATGGGCTCACTCACATTTAAACCTAACCTAACAAGACAAGTTCAACAACGGTTCATGTGAAAAGAGTTCAGTTGCTAAGGAACTAAACATTCCATTGGATAATCCCTAGCAATTGAACTCGGTTCACTTGAAATGTTGCCTTAGATTGATTAAAAATTACTCCATATAATGTTATTAAAAAAACACGTACAGCTCGACAAACATAGCTGAAAATGTGAAATACTTATTTCTTGCGCGAACGCTTGATAATGAGAGCTTTACCACTGGATATATTACGGACTATAGTCCCGTCGTACGACTAATGCGGATAATGGGCGTGCACATTTTCACGGTTTCAGCTATGTTTGTCGAACTGTAACGCGGTTACTATGTGTAAATTTCAAATTACTATTATAATATTTATTATAGTCATTTTAACAACGAACATTTCAACAAAGAATATAAAGACTAAATATTTGGGTTGAATTCTTATTTTCTTCATGATTATTCGTTCTGACTTTTTTTAAGTCCAAGTTGCTTATGTGCAAACGTAGGTTAGCACGCGTATCTACGTTACCGAATAATTAGACTACAAATAAGTCGATATTCAAAACGTCTCATCACAAATCAATGTTAAATATCTGATTTACTGTCATTATTTTCCTATGCATGCATTCCGTTTTAGTCATTTATATCGTGTTTAGCTAAGCATGTATTACCTATTTATATTGTCGGCAGTGGGAATAATGTATAACGAGTTGTTAGAGTTGAGAGCCGACCCTGTTCGTCTTCACGATATTCACACAATGCAGTAACTGAAACCGTTCTTTAGTTGTCTAAACCGGAACTTGCTTGCCCTATTAACTTTCGATTGTTTGTTTCATAATGTCCGCCACTCCTGAATAGCCTATTAACCTACGAAGACTGTAGACGGGCCAAGAATTTTTTTTTGTGCACCTACATATTATACTTTTCTAGAACAACTTCCCACTTCCATTTCACTAAATTAGCAGCTTGTCGGTTTTTTATATCTTGAGAACGAACCCTTGCAACTTTTACTCAAAATATGCATTCTTTTTTTTATTTTATATTAGATAGGGAAATTGAAACAAGTACGTATTCGGGACCAATTGACTAAGGTATTAGCCTTTTCAATCCAAGTATTTCCATCAAGTTTTGATGAGGATTCAAGTCCGTTTCCTCTCCGGGGCCGATCCTAGCAGGTGTGCAGTACGTGCACCGCACGCGGCCGGCCAAAACAAGGGGCGGTTGCAGGCCGCATATAGTTCACGGTCGGCACGCGGCTCGCACATTGACGGTCAAAACATACTTTATTTTCGCGGTCTTTGTTAAAGGAATGCGGTATCGGCATTTTTTCTGCTACTTTACCGGAATATAGGTAAAAGGTAAATATTGAAAATTATCGCGCTTGACACACAAACCTAACCTGAAAACGCGTGAGAGATTATTCAATGTTTTTGGTGTTCATGTATTACATTATGTACGACTCCAATATTTTTGCCAACATTTTAATATTTATATCTAACCTTATAATTTATTTTCATTAATAGTTATTTATGCAACAAGTGCAAAAAGTAGGTGTTTATTGCACTCGACGTGAAATTGTCCAACGAGGCCATCAGGCCGAGTTCGACAACACTCCGAGTGCAATAAACTCTTTTTGCACGAGTTTCATAATAGTTATTTATGATACAAGTGTTAAAAGTGGCATTTTATTTTGTGAGTGGGGAATATTGCGAAACGAGCGTTAGCGAGTGGAGCAACCCCACGAGCAAAATAAAATCACTTTTAACAAATGTATCATACAAAATTTTTTGTTCAACAGTTACTGCTAGTAAGAAAAAAACAAAAAAAAAATAAGATCCATAAGGATTCGAACACACGATCTTTGGATTACAAGGCTGACTGACAGATACTTCAAATATAATAAACCCCAACGCACTTTATTTATGAATGTCATTATTTGTCAGTGATGAAGGACATTCTACAGTTGGACTAAATACTACTTCGTTTGTAACTTCAAAAGGAATTAGTATTATCAATTGCGCAAACGACCAAATACATGTGTGAACTTTTATAAACGATTCCTCTTGAGTAGGTGTTCTGATTATAATATCTAATTGAAGTGTTTCTATTAGAGAGATCTATATTACTGAGTATCCATCATCTCATCTGTCATTTTACTTTTAACACTAGTGTTAAAAGTACTTTTAACACTAGTGTTAAAAGTGATTTTGTGAAAACGTCAGTTTTTAGTTCATGTGTCAATGAATTAAAAACTTCATTTTTAATGTCAGTTGTACAAAAAATATTTTTTCTACGTTCATGCAAAAACCAGAAAATTTTTCATTTCGGTGGCACTAAACTGTAAGGAAGACATTGTTTGTTTAAATCTATCTGCTGAAAGTAATACAAAAATATTTTGTGTAATTCAGATGATATTCGAAGGAAATAATTTTATTTTTAACAAATTGCCTTCTCTAGTAATTTCATAGTCCATTATACCTATAATGAATATGATGAAACATGCAACTATTTAAAACGTAATACAATCTCACAGAAAATGGGCTAAATTTGGCGTCGATTTCAAAGTTTATGTCTGTCATGATGACAGAACGCTATAGTAGAATGACAGATGAGTGCAATAAAGTCTTTATTGCACTCAGTGCAATAAAGAGATAGTTTTTCCACCAAATATAGTTCAATAAAGTTTTGTTTTTTGCATGAACGTAGAAAAATAATATTAGTGCAGTTGGTTGTGCCATTCCATCATGGTAGTATTTTTTTTGTTGATTCCACGCCCAAATGAGCTGCTGGGACAGTTATTGGTGGATACCACCGTTTGCAAATTCACAACCCACAACAAAGAACCTTTTCGGTGATTATTTCATTCATACAACTTGTTTTATCAACAAATATCAACGATTCCTTTTCTTTTATCAACACGCTTTTATTAGCTTCACCTGTATCTGTCTATCTGTCTATGTATGTATGTAACGAAATCTTTAAACGCGATTTTCACACACTTCCAGACGTCCGAATGATTTGAAATTTGTCAGGGGTTCAAAGATCCGGTGACAGTGCAATATGACATTTTTGTTATAGAAAAAATCAAAATAGCGTCTCCAAGATGGCGGACAAGATTTGTGATAATGGTCCGATACGATTCAAAATTTTCGGGGTCAGAGATTGCGATTTTTTTTTTATTCTTAAATTCAAGATGGCGGCTCCAATACGGCGGACGAGATTAGTGATTAAGGTCAGATTCGATTCAAAATTGGTATGGTATGGTTTTTATGTCGTAGATTTCGAATTTTGAATTATGGTCCGATTCGACTCAAAATTAGTGTGTGAGGGTATTCGGGGTCAGAGATTATGAATTTTTTATCAAAATTCATGAATTCAATATGGCGTTTCAAGATGGTGGACGAGTTTTGTGATTATGATCAGATTCGATTCAAAATTGGTATGCGGGGTTTTCAGGGGTTTTCGGAGATCTCGTTTTTTTAGTCATAAAAAAAATGGTTCAAAAAAACTAAAAAACACACTTCAACTTTTAACATGTACTGAAAAGTTAAAAATAATTTGAGAATGTAATTACTTACTCAAATGTATAAAAGCGTGGGGTGTTTGACAAAGTTCTCTTGAGCTCCTGAACGCTGAGTATTATTGAATTTAAAAATATATATGAGAATATAGATCAAAAGTACCCACGCTTTTTTTACATTTGAGTAATTACATTGTTAATCTGCTAATGCTGATCCCCCAAATAAGTTATTGAGTACCTATGAAAATAAAATTTGAGATATTCTCTATGATATGAATTTTACAAGCTCTTGTGTGTATGATAAAATACCAATATGCAACGAATAATCACAGTTCTACTAACATAGCTGAAACCGTCAAAATATACACGCCCTTGATGTGCATTCGTCCAGTGATAAGGCACTTAACATAAAAGTTCGCGCAATGAACAAGAATTTCACATGTTCAGCTATGTGGGTAGTTTTCACGAGTAGGAAAGTTGACGCATGATGACATATTTTTACTCATAAGTACAGTATTTTTTCTACAACAACGAATTTGGCATATTCGTTGATATCAATTTAATTCTTATAAACGTTATTTTTCGAATTACTGATCCATGGAACTTTTCATTTTCATACATTTTCCTTCGGATTAATCGAATAATACGAATGCCTTTTTCTTTAAACTAAAAAAAAAACTCGCATCACACTGCGACTGCGAGTCTCCACACGATTCAGAAGGTAAAAATCTCTGTCGCACTCATTAGGCATATGGAGAAGTTTTTTGCCCATATCTCCGCAGCTCTTTGACCTAATCCCATCAAACCTGGTATCACTGGATTCGTAATGACGATCCCTAACCAAACATGGGAAAATATACTAGGTGTCCCATTTAAATATATCGCCACAGTCATTTTTACTCAAATGTGGATAACCCTATATATTTAGGGTGGTGTTAAAAAATTGGCCCATCGCAAAAGAAAATCGACCTGTCCGAGGATTTTTCCGAAATATCTTTATATGCAGGAATAATGAATTTATTCCACAATTTAGGGTCGCACTGTATAAGATTTTTATAGGCTATTAGTTGCAACAAAAAAAAAATAAGAAATAACTCTCTGACGAGGAGTTTGCTGTATTTCGGATCGGTCATTGTTCATTGTTCAAAAATTTCTTTCGCCTAGCCACACCCGTTGAATAAAGTGCACTATTTTCACGAATTTCCGCAATATAGTGAAATTGTTTTTGGATGTTGTAATACCTTAGTCACACAAACTACACAAAATCTTGCGTTTTTTGACAGGTGTAGAAAAAACAGTTTTTAATTGAGGGCAGTTTAAATGTCTCTGTTATTATGAAATTGTATAATTTTTCAGTTCTCTTCAAATCATTTTTCCAAATCAACATAAAGTTATGAAATCGACCTGAGCAGTTCTAGACGATATCGCTCTCGATTTTGTACTTCTAGCATTAGGTCTACTCTTATTTCTTCTCTTTGTCAATGACTCAACAAAGATTATATCTCAAGCAAAGACATTGCTTACTCATTCAATGGATGGTGCTGACATGCACGACTATAAAGATAAAAATTAATTCTTGTTTATACTAATGTGAATTTCTCGATGATACATTGCATTATTTTCAGAAAAACCCATTCCTTGAATGTGACCTAGTTTCATTAAACGTGCCAATGAATGATGATATTTCAGATCAGGAATTGCATAATAATGAAGATAATTTTGCAAATGCCTTGGGTATTAGTGGTTTTAGTGATGAATCTGTTCATGCAGCGTCCTCTAAAATTGTAATTTTCACCACTTTAAGTAAGCTCAAGTAACTATAAAATAAAAGAATATTATATTTTTTGCCCCCAAATGACACTTTTGAGCTACTACAATCAGTAGTAATCAACAGTTCATAGGCTAAGAGTCCATTGATGTGAAGACAAACTGAATATTATTATGTAATCTGTTCCTGTAGTTTCATTTTCTACCACTTGTAGTGGCCAGAAGTAAATAAAAAAATCAGAGAATGTAATATATTTTATTGTAAAACTGCATTACCGTGTAACTACAATGAGTAGAAAACAATATCTTAAAGGGCAGGCTGAGAAGCCATTACATGGCCATTACCAAAACTGCAAAGCACATTAAATTTGATAAAATTATAACTTTCTACCACTTGATATAAAATAGAAGAATATATTATGTTACGCTTTAGGTTGCCATTTTCATGCAACTACAATGAGTAAAAATTTCAGAATTATCGCAGGCTTGTAACTTCGACGCAATGTAAATTTGTTATATTTGCCTAGCTAGGTTGCCAGCAGTTGAAAAATAACATAAAAAAATAGATGAGTTTTTAGTTTTTACTTTATATTAATGGTTACAAGTGATAAAAAATCTAATTATTTATATTATTTTGACTATTGTAATTATTGCTTATATGGAAAACGCAATTATTATAAACTATGGCGGGTTGATTGGAAGTAATTGCTTGTTCTTGATTCAGAGATTCTCGAATCTTTTTTGCCGAAGTTGAAGCAGACCTCATTGAGTCAATTATTTCCTTATGATGGCCCGAGTCTATTTGCAGATATGGTTTTATTGAATGGCTGCTACCATGACCGGTTATTTTAATCAATTGCTGTTCTCCAATTCCCGTTTTGGTTAAAGTTGAAACAGCAGTGGCCCTTGCAGAATGATTTGTTATTTTGATCAATTTCAATCAATGATTTGAACCAGGAAGATATTGTATTCTGTCCAACTGGACTGTTCTTGTACCAGCCTTTGGAACTGGGATTCTTCCAGTTTGGATTTGGCGTCAAAAATAAACGTTTCGTTTTGATGGGGCCTCGCTTGCTTGTTAGTTTTTTTAACAGTCTCACTAGGCATATTTCTTCGTTGAGTGTATTCGCTATTTACTGTCAGCCATTTTCATTGAACCGCCTTGGGTGGTCTTGGAAAAACCCGGGTTATCTCAATGCGACCGGTTGGTTTCCTCTATCGTCATTTTCCACCACAAAGTATTCGAGTTGTTCTGAAAAAACTTTTTCTGCAGTCCTTCCATCCCAAAGCTCAATAATTTTTCTCAGCTCGTCTGCTATAGTGGAGATGAACTTTCCTTTCTCTTGGTTGGATCCATTTGTAGCTTCCGGCGCTTAGCATTTTTTGCAGCTCTTGCGTTCAAAAATTGTATGTCAGAGAATGGATTAAATTTGCGATTATACTTTGCAAATAGTAATCCGTACTTGTTATTACGTAACAAGTACGGAAAACACCGTTTTTTTGGACTAGTGTACAAGATTCTAGGACGAGCGTAGCGAGTCCTGGAAGTCTGCTAGTCCAAAAAAACTGTTTTCGGACGTGTTGCGTACACAATTTTTTCGGCAATCGTTCAGAATAACAAATCGAGACACATTTATTTTTTACATTTCTTTGTAGAAGAAAATTTCGCACATTTTATTTTTTATTTGTATTAAATATCGAAATTCTAACAGAAGATAGGCACTAACAGAAACATTCTAATTCTTATTTATACAAATATTTATATTGAAATTCGAGCATTTCCCGGACTGGAATTCCATAAAACTTTGATAACACTCTCCTTGTAGTCTTCCACAGGTATATCCGCTCTATCAAAATTATACGATTTTTCTGCGCAAAAGTTTGAAAACTGCCTCCATACGCTTGACTTCGATTTCCAGGTATTCGCGGGTGTCAACTGTGCAATCTCCTCGTGAATATTTTTAGTAAATGTAATTGCAATGTTTTCTCTCTCAAAAAGTAGTATCGGTAATAACCTTCAAAAAAATTTTGGTTTCATTGTTCCACATCAAACCGTTCAAATTTATCGAGGTATGAGTAGTATTCAGTTCCACATTTATATTTCATATTTCCAATTAGAATTGCAAAAAAAATAATAACGAAATTCAAAAAAATTCAGATGGTTGTAAAGAGAATGGAATTTCATTCTCGACGTTGTGCCACTTGACCCCCCATGCCATGAAAAAAAATTGAGTCGATGGGCCCCCCCGCGCCCCCTATTGGGTAATCACCATATTTTTTATTTCAAAAAGTAGTATTGGTAAAACCCTCGAAAGGGTTTTTTATTCATGTTCCTACGTCAAACCGTTCAAAAGTTAACAGGGGGGGGGGGGGGTATTGAAAGCCGCACTGTATAATTCTGTGTATATTTGTGAAGCTATATGTTTTGTTGAGGAACAAAAATCACTTCTTTCCTCTCCCACAAATTATTATAATTCGAATATAGTGAATATAGCCATATTCAACAATGAACAACCGATTTCAAAAATATGCACTTTTTCAAATTCAAAAGGCATTTCCAAAACATTCTTCAAAAGGTCAATTACTCAATTAGTGACTTCTTTTGAAAGTCTTTATTGGGGTTGTTTTTGATACTTAATGTTAATTTTTTTTTATATACAGTGGGACCCACTTAAGACCGGAGCACCCTTATAAAGTCTACATTTTCCAACCGATTGGAATGATTTTTTTTCATTAGGTAGACATTCAAAAAGTCTACTAGGACACCAAATTTTATGAATACATCTCCATTTCCGGGGGCCAACCAATCTGATTCTTCAAGGTCAAACATCTAAAAAAATTACTAGCGATTTTTTCAGAAAAATTTCTAATTACACCACTGGATTCGCGACATTTTCAAATGGTTCATGTCTAAATAACGTTGAAAAGCATCGATCAATAAGAAAGTTAGAATGGAATGAAATTGGACTTCACTTCATGTAGAAAGATAGATCTGAGTCATAGTAGAATATTATATGTGTTCACGTCAGAAAACTGATATCCTCCTCCCCAGAAAATATATCTCTAAGGCCGTAATAAATTTACGTTAGTCATCGTATGATATGTTAATAATATATTTTTTTTGTTTCAGGTATATTCAATGCCATCCACGTTTCGATGTAATTTAGATTGCCTAAGATCAAATTTGGCAAGATATCTAGGTGAGAATATAGAGGATATGCTCGCATGCTATTATCTATGGGTGGAAAGTAATAACTTCCGTCACAAAAAAAAACTACCGTTTTTGGATTATCGTTTCATATATTTCCACCATAATTTATTTAATTCTTTCTCTTATTTCATAGGTAAAGGATTTCAAACTACCTCGTTCATCTGGAACATTTGTGAAAGAAATAAATCGTTTGCATGTCATAAATCTCAAATATATAATAGAGGATTTATAATGAATTCCTATTTCCTATTTCCCAGGTTTCTCTGTTGGGTCTAACCTCGACTGTGTGTACTCTCTGGGGCTGTACTGTCTTATTTAGCCCCTCAGAGTCAGAAAAGTATATATATAACTCTTGAGATTTTTTTTTTCTTATTTGGTGAATTTCGGATTTAGGGTCTGTTACCAAACTTTACCATAATAACGAGGGGTGAGAAAAAATACATATTTTTGTATCTAGAGCGCAAAGTGATATATTGCCGCTCGGCGTCGCGTGGTAATCATTGGAGAGCTGCAGTGACACTTTGAGCTGAAATTGTTCAAAAAAAAAATTTAAATTGTTTTTTTTTTTCGTTAACCAGCTGTCGTCCCCTTACGAACGGCAGCCCTCAAAAGTCGAAACTTGTGCGAGCCAAGGATTAACGAGGTCTTACCTTTCAACGAGCGATTCCTAGCACTTTCTCGGGCCATCCGAATGAAAATCTGTACCCGGCCAGTAGCATCAATGTCTTTGAGCGCGACAGCCTTAACCACTGAGCTACCTAGAGCTCGAAACACACACAAGATATTTTCTAAAAACGCATCTTTCAGACAAAAAAAACTCTATTCATTCAAAGTAGGCATATAATATTATCTATGAAAAAAATTAAAACCAGGTATCCTAAATGTATAAGCCATCCAAATATTCAATAATTTATATCTCTAACAATAAAGAACGGAAAATAACTTATGCCAAAAAAAATAAAAGATAAGGAGATCGAACCCGGGCCCCATCTGTTTAAATTAGTTTTTTCAATGTTTTCGCTCTAGAGCGGAAATACTCTCACAAAATGGCATTCTTTGCAAAACGTCATCTTTGCGTTAAGATCTGAATGCGTCAAAGACCAAAATCACAGGAATCTCTGACATCTACAGAACGAAATCTAATTTTCTTTATTGTTTGGCAAAATGTCGATAACCTTCTTATATTATACTTATATTAAGTCCAGCAGAATATTTCCTGAACTGAACCTATCGTTCACGATTGGATCTAATCAAAGGACGTACATCTTTGAGAAGTAACATTCCGTCCGAAAAAACGTTAAAAACCACAGGGAGTTCAATGCATGTGATGTTTCAATCAAGGAATTATACCAATAAATATGAAAATGGGAAATTTAGGTGGATTCGAGAAAAAAATAGGAAAACTGCGTTACTTAGTCTAAACTAGGGACGGAAAATGTACAAAACGATACGTAGATCAACGAATGTTATGGAAAATATTGTAGTGCTATCTTCAGCTGATTCCATAACTACATAACCGAATTGAAGGTGCCGCACTCCATCGCCGTTTTTGTTACATCTTACATCCACAAATATGTGCTAATGAAAATTCGGTTTCAATGCCCCAATCGCTCAGTGATGATATGCCACCAAATACTTCTTCAGATGAAGATGTCAATATAAATCCAGATGGGAGTTCTTCTGAAGTACCTGATGTTGTTGAAAAATTGCCTATAAGAAGATCTACTAGAATCTGAAATATTCGTTTGATCCTTTGAATTCTTTTAGGGGGGAAATGTTCTGTTTAAAATATACTGGTTAAAAGAATGTCAAGATAAGTCATGTTGCGAATTTTGATAGTCATTAAAGAATAGTAAGTATACAAAAAGTATATTATTCCATTGAAATTACGTACGGAGGCATTTAACATTAACAACAACAAAGCTGGTGGATCTTACATGACTCCGACGATCGTTCTCAAGAAATGTGCTCCCCAAGTAACACCGGCTCTTTTCAAGTTATACAACTTCACTTACAATTTGGATGTATTTTCGTCCCAGTGGAAAATTGTAAAAGTACGACCGGTCGTCCAAAAAAATGAAATAGACCCTACCCATGCAGCAACTATAGACCTATCTCACTATCGAAGGTCATGAAAAAGTCATCAACATCGAACTCAGAGAACGCTTAGTTATTGTGAATAATCAGCAATAGGGATTCTGTCATCAGAGATCAACTGATGACCTGCTTGTTTATATCCCACATACATGGCATACGTTAATAAAGATCTTGGAAACGAACAAAATTGAAACTTTCAGTGTCGATCCAAAAAAGAACCATTCGTGTCGTTGGTGATGCTTTGTTTACGAACTTGCTGACTTCCCTGAAATACTGCAGATATATTGGCAATCTGTCTCTAATTCAAAGATATTTTTATGAACGATGCTCTTTTGAAATATTATCAATCGTTCCACCGTTAGCGGTTCCATTGATACTGTCCCGTCAAGCCCCTTTCCGTCACTTTGGAGACATGCTGAACACCCCTCTCCCCACACTCGTTCTTTCAACGAACGGTAGAGCTTTGGAACTCACTGCTTGGGGCTTAGGGTTTAGAGCATAAAGCCTGCTGAATTCGAGAACACCAATCACCACTTCTTTTCCACGGCTTTCACGAGGTCCAAAAATAAACTTCTTATGCAATCCAATTGTCAGAGTCTGATGGTATTAACCCTCTATGTATAACACAGATTTTGCGATGAAAAATAAATAAAAAATCATATCATTAACTCCTGAAAAATGTTTGGCCAGAATAAACATAACGTCGAAATAATTTCATTTCGTGCAAGATATTGCAACGATCATTGAGAAGGAATCCACTTCAGAATCCAATCAATTTCACGTATACCGCCGGACAACTGGATTACCCAATATGTGCTATTATAAGCCTGTAGAATTCATTTGTTTCGCGCATTGTCTGCAGACGACACAAACTTGGCCCAAGACTACGACAAGCCCAGCTTGATTTAGTGTTGCCGCTGGGCCTGGCTCAGTTTCCTGAGAGGCGCTCATTGTGGTTTCTAGAACTGAGAGCCAAGATTATGTTTGCAGTGGAAAACTATAGAACGTACACCCAGGGAGATTGGAATTTAATATTTTATACAGTCTAGACTCCAGAGGATTTAATGGAGTTGTACGGAAGATTCGATATGACCTTTTCATACGGGTCGTGCTCTGCTTAGAAATGTCGGATTACGATAAAGTTGATGCGGAACTTGAAGCGGCTTGGTGGAAATTACTTGATGCTAGGCCGTGAAAGTCTGCGAGCGATAGAAAGAATGTGAAAGAATTCTGCAATTGAGTATCAAATATTATTTCAACGATACAATATTTATAATAATGTAAAAATATTATTCAACTTTGGCGAATCAATAATATGACATCATAAATTTCTTGCGACCCACAGGATATTGACAGTTTATTCACTAACACCACTAACGTGATGATAAAAATAATACGTTTTGTGATATACGTTATGACGAGTTTAGTTGACAAAATAGTATTCGCTATACAATCATATTTCTAAATTATTTCCACAATAATGAATATTACTCATCAGCGTAGGAAGTATCTAACAGTGTTACGAATTTGTGACTTACTGAAAATATCGTGTGAAATGTTTTCATATTCATAATACAGTGCAGTACCTAAAACGAAACAGATCGAATATCTTCAAGACACATGTGTTGTGAAAAGAAAATGCAAAAATACTTACGTCGATTTTTAATCCAAGGACATCTTTCTATCATAACCACAACTGTCATACCTCCCTTCTCACCCCTTGGTAACTATCATTCAGATACATGGGTATCCACCCTGCATTTTTGACCCTCCATGAGAAATGCATGCCCATCGACGTTCATGACTGTGCCTGTCAGTGTGCGTGGAACAGGCGGGGTGAGCACGCACGGAATAAGAATATATTCTAGTTCACATTATGAAAGATTCAGTGAAATATACGGCAGGATAATTTGAAAAATTCAAATGTCATTCCTCTAGTATTGACAGAATACAGAACAAAATAAAATATAATATTGTGAATCATAAATGCATATGCTTGTAAATTGTACGTGCTTCAAAAACCCTGAATGAGCACCCATGTATCTGAATCGGCCGACGAATCGGCCTTTATACAGGTCTATATGCTGTAACTCTGTTGTCGGCCAAGGTAGGGGAGATATTTTTTTTTTATTGTACAGCAGTGTTCACAAAAATATATTTCAGTCAACGTTTTACCAATTTGATGGTAATACTGAATGAGCAACACAAAAACGATTTTTTTTTCTAGTGTCAAAAATAATCACAGAATAGGTTGAGAAGGCCAAGATGAGGTTGGGTGCTGGTGTACAAGTTCGTTTGTGGTGCTTGTATGTGTGGGAGGGGGAGAGGCACATTGTAGGGCGGGTAATAGGTATTAATCCGGTCCTGCTTCGTCGTTACCATGCATGAAAGCCATCCGACCATCTCCTTCTTAGATCTCATTATTTCATGGGTTCAATGGAGGGGAGGGCAATTATGTATGGACTTGAAGTTTGAAGTGACCAAAAAAAGAGGAGATGACGTTGGACTTGCAGGAGTAAGACCTGTTAATGTTGCTCTCAAGAAGGAGTGACAATTGCCCCCATTCTAACCCCCCAGGTATCCGCCATTGCATTATTTCAACGAACGGCAAAATCTTTGAACTCATTGCTTACTCAATTCCTACCTAGGATTTCCCTTTTATCTAAACTTGAAGATAAAAAGGCACCCTGGACTTCTCTTGCAGTTATAAATTTTTGTTCATTATATCAGATTATTCGGAATTCAACCAACGTTCAAGCAAACACACTTTATAACAGCATCATATTCCAATTTACAAACACTGGTATTATACTATTCGGCATTGAGAGAAACGCGACTACTGAACGTTTTCCATAATATTCCAGGAATCTTCAAAGATTAAGTGGTTATTCGATCGTGGGTTGCTATGTAAGTCACACTCCCATATTAATTGGAACTCTGAATAATCTCTCTAATTAAAAGGCCTAATGCCAAATGATCGCAGTGCTCTAATAATGGCTGGGCTGACATTGCCTTAATGAACAACGCAGTGGTCGGTCTTTCAGAACGTTAACCTCTTTCGTTTGTCATACGATCGAAATAAACGTGAATCCCTGCTTGGAAAATGTACTAGAGAAACTCATTTCAGTTTATGGAAGACCTATTAGCGTTTGTTTTATGACCGAAATGGAGGTGAATCTTTTCTGGAAAATTTTTGGTTGAAGATTAATTTAATCTTATTCTTAGTGTAGCATTTGAGATAGAGATAGTCATAGTCTTCCTCATTTGTAGAACTTCTTACAATAATACACTGATAAAAAGGATTTTTTGAATCAATGCATAATTGCAGTGATTCAAGTCGATTCTATTCTTGAATAGGTCCAACCAAATATTAGTTTGATTTTTTGACGGAATCCTCTTGACCACTTGAAAGGAAACTGTTTTCAATAACGAACAATATCCTTCTTCATAATGCAATACATTTTTGATTCAAGATTATCTGCATTTGGAGGCTCAGTACAAATGTGCACTTGGTTATAAAAATATACCATGGAAGCCATGTTCATATGGTACAGTTCAACAAACAGAGAACAACTGCGAACAATTGAGGTATAATGGTTATATTTGAGAATAGTTTTGTGATATTTTAATTTCAGAAACTATATAATTCGGTGACGCATAGAAATGCGATCGTATATAAAAACGACAGCGTCATTCGCCATTATCACACACCTGTTGAAAAGAAAAATTTCTTAGATGACCTAAATTCAAATCGTGCAGAAATAATTGGACCTCCATGTTGCACTTCTGTAGCAGCACATTTGCACATAACCACTGTGACAAATACGAAACTAACAACTTAAATTATGATTCAAACACCACCCCCAAACCAAACGCGGGTAACTGCAAACACGACAGAGGTCCCAGTCGGCAGTCGCAGTGCGCGCTTTCGCGTGGGTTCGCGCCGTTCCGGTAGCGGGGTTTCGCGAGCACCCGCTAGAGTAAAGCTCATTGGTTGACTGTGCCTGTGCTGCTTCCTCCTGGTCTTCGCCAAGAAATTATGTTCTTGAGTCAAAAGGAGCATTTTTTACAAGTAGGTGTTCTCTAGGGTAAAGAGTTGGAATGTATTAATGCAAACAAATTAATTTCAAGAGAATTTATGTAAAGAAGCAAACAGTTCAATAAGTTTGAAATGAGAGTATATTCATCAATTAGAAATAATTATTCTTTTCAGAAGATTATTCTGTTCAAGAGGACATTGATTGAACCTTTTTATCAGTGTAATTAATAATTTTTCATGCAACCACTCATCAAAGTAGCCTATCAACGCGAAGATGACGGTTTTCAAGGAATGTCATTTTATGACAGTATTTACGCTCTAAAAAAAAAATTAAAAAATGCTCGATCAAACTAATTTAAACTGATGGGTGAAACATGTCTCGTTGCTCTCTATGGGTTCCGCAAACAAATGACCTCTGTAAATAAATTACAACCTAGGCTCTTCATAAAATTTGTATTCAAGGTGACATCTAAACATCGCCATTACTTCCCCAACAGAGACTGCAGCACGGCAGCACTGATTGAAAGTTTAACCTTGAAATGCAGGCGTGGCTGGTCGTTCCTGCTCAGTTAGGGTGGATGAAGAACAGATAAATTCTCCTGCCCATCTCCAGTTCATTTCCTGCAAATGCAGCATAAACTTCCAAAGGGCATTGGGAATATAAAGCCGGGGATACATCTGAGAAACGTTGCCATTGGTTCGTATTCTATGGTAGGTATTGCCATCAGTGCTGCTTGTTCGTAGTCATTCGCGGCAACGTTGCTTGGTACTGACCACATTAACGAAGTTTCTGCTCATTTCCATTTGCCAAAAACATTAACTAGCGTTCCACTCATTCGTAAAGATTAGTTGATGGTGTAAACATCTCGTGGTCCACGTGTTTTCTGCTTTCTTTTTTTTTTCTGTTCGTCGCTTTATGATTTTATGTATAATGATGTACGATGCACAGGCTACTATTAACTGATTTTCACTGATATTTTTTCTTCCCAAACGAAATCAACCTTTCTCGTCGACTTACAGCGAAGTACTACAAATTATTTTCGACACTGCCACATATGAACGCCTAACAACGTTCGCAGATATGCGCAACACGGATTTCCTTTTGATATTTTGTGTTTTACCGACAGGCGATGGAATACGTTCGTTCGCATCGCTGGCCTTTCCCCCAAAATGTATTCGTTGCAAATGACCGTCTACACTTGACGAATGAATGCGAACAAATGCAGACGAATGCGAACGAACGGCAACGTTTCTCAGAAGGCTGACCTTATATTGCACCCGACGTTGCCAAAACTGTGAAAGAAATCACAGCAATGTGAAAATATATTTAGTTGATAATGACCAAGATTTGGATGAAGTGTGCGATTCGAAAGAACGGGGATTTCATTGCAGCATACCTTTAGAATCTCCACATCTCTAGTCTTTCACAGGGCATCAGTGAGCCTACAGCCCACACAGTGGTTGCAGATGAAATATGTATAAAATATTGAATTACCTGCTTCTGGAGCTATTCTTTCTACAGAGTGACCCATTTGAAAGCGTGACACCTCTCTAAAACTTATTTATTATCCGATTCCGAAGTTTCTTCTTTGAATAATTCTAGTTGAGTGCCATTAATTCGAAATGAAAGTAAAAATTTCAAGGTCCACTTCGAATTTTTTTCAATGTCATAAACCCAAAAAACCTACTAGCGATTTTTTGCCACTGGATTTACGACATTCACAAGTGGTTCGTGTAAAAATTACGTAGAAATGCGTCTATCGATAAAAAAATTATGTCAATAAATCAACCCACCACTTCAATTTCGGAAAATTTATCAATATTCTGACTACACCACTAGATTCAGAATATTTTAAAATATTTTCGGTCAGAATTTCATCGAAATTTGTTTATAAATAAAAAAATTGGAAAATAATAAAATTTTAAAAGAACGTTTTTTAGTGGAATTTCAGAAAAATTTCATTCTATTATTTTTTGATCTTTTTATTTATGAACAGATTCCGATGAAATTCTGACCAAATATATTTCGAAATATTCTGAATCCAGTAGTGTCGTCAGAGTAAAGAGTAAAAGTTCTGAAATTGAAGTGGTGGGTTGATTTATTGACATAATTTTCAAATTTTATTCCAATACAACTTTTTTATTGATGGACGCATTCCTACGTCCACATAAGCCACTTGAAAATGTCGGGAATCTAGTGGAGTCGTCCAATTTTATTAAAAAAAATCGCTACTATATTTTTTGAATTCATGACCTTGAAAAAACTTCCAAGTGGGCCTTGAAATTTCCATTTTCATTTCGACTAGAACAATTGAAAAAAAAATCCGAATCGGATAATAAATAACAGTTTTAGAGAGGTGGCCCGCTTTCAAATGATCCACTCTGTATAGTATCATTGCTATTAAATTTTCTTTCTTCGCAACCATCACAGAATTTGCCAATTCTGAAACCAAATTTTATAACAGAATGGTAACATTCCCGATCTTGATATTGAACAAATGTTCTACAATGCATTATTTGTGTGTTTCATTTCATCACTTGTTAAGGAATGAATATTCTAACACTGTTATAGCAATAATAACGTTAGCCGTGACTGGTATCATATTGAAAAGATGTGAATTGAAATGTAAATATGATTTCTCGTTGGCCTTTTGATTATATGTAAAATTTGTGATTGTGGAGGAATCACAGTATGTTTCGGTTACATAATATACAGTTCGACAAACCTTATCATTGGATATATTGCGGAAATAATTCGTTATGCGATGAGGGCGCATCACGTTTTTACCTTTCCAGATAGGTGGTTAGAACTGTACCATTCATATTCCAGAAGAGCAGCCAGAACCTGCAACCGCTCAGCGTCGAAAATAATGATAAATAATATGCAAATTTATAAAAGTACAGTATTTTGTGTCTGACCACCCAAACTTAAATATAGTTGATATTATTATTAATAAGCAAATAATTAGTTTTTAATGAGTAAATAGTAATAATGTAGGTCTCGACCGAATTTTGTTTGGAGGGCTATGGGATATGACATAAAATTTCAACGCGCTCTAGCGGCTTCACGGTTTGTCCAATTCAATTATTGATGATTTCTAGAGAATTTAATATAGTTTTATTCAGAAGACAAGCTTTTTTGTATTCACAAGCATAGTCTTTGAGTAACAAGCAAAAAACTAACCAGAAAACGGGTTTTCCACAAAGTAGAAAATATTGGTCTTTTTTCAACGCCCTCTAGTAGCCAAACCATTCAGCCAAAAATTTATTTGATAGGTGCTTTTGGTAGAAGAAAATTCAATATTCTTTATTTTTGTATGGAATGGTCTACTCCAAAAATTACGTTCCTTATAACTTAAAAATCTAAAAAAAGGTCGAACATTTTGTGGTTTTTTGCAATTTTTTTTGTGAAGCCATATCCGATATCCGTGGGAAGAATCAAAGTGAAATTTTGAATCCAGCACCCCAATGAACGAGTGAGAAAAAAACTGCTATATTTTTTCCTGAGACAGGCACCCCCAAAGACGAGTTGACTGGATTATACTGAGGAGGCTCAATTCTTGGTTTATTGTGTGGTTAGTTTGCATTATATTATTATCCCCTTATAAGTTGCCCTTCTGTCAGCCAACTTTTTTTTCAGTTAGAGAAAATTGCTACAATTTTTTTTCCTATATCCTATGGGCAATTCAAAGTGGTCTCGACGTACCTATAGTACGTAACCCCAGATGTAATACAAATCTCGCACTCATAGAAATACGACCTAGCCTTTACCCGACTATGGTTGTAATCTATTATTTTCATGTCTTGGAATTTGCAACATAAAATACTATCCATTTAGCTTAACCTAATGATTATTAAACGAATATTAACCAGATAGAAATTGACATAGCAAAGAATTCCAAATAATAACAAAAATGTTCAAAGCAATGCGAAAGAGCTGGATACGGTATTTTGCAATTACTGAATTCTTTTTCCGTTCGCTAGATTATTTGTTCGAATCGATCAACCACAAAAAAACAAAAATCATTCCGTTCACTTCCTATGAAAAACAGTTGCCTACATACGAAAATATAACCGTTAACAATGATTCAATAGCACTTACACAGTCAGTTAAATATCTTGGCATTATGGTAGACCCCTTCTTGAAATGGGACGTCCATGTTCAAACAGTAGTGAATAAACTCCGCCGACTTATATTTAAATTCAAGCAAATAAAACAATCTCTCAAGGTAAATCATCTGAAGATAATTTATCACTCCTTGGTGGAATCTATCATACAATATGGCATAATAGGATGGGGAGGATTGAGAAAAACCAAATTGAGACCTCTAGAAATTGTCCAAAAACGGATCCTGAGAATCATATTCGACAAACCACCCAGATACCCTTCCGATCGTTTATTCAGTGAAACTCAAATGATGGACCCCCGACAGATCTTCTGTAAATCGATACTAACATTCACGTATAAAAAAAACCCCACGCCTTTACTTGAACACCCATACCGTACGAGAGGAAAAATTGCTGCAAATGAGATACTACCACGTGCTCTCAAATCATTAGGCCAGCGATCCTTTACATATATTGCCCCTAGGTTGAGGAACATGTTACCTGGTTGGATGAAATCAATAAACTCCTTGAATTTATTCAAAAAGAAAGTGAAGGCTTGGATTTTGTCTATGAATAGAATAAATTTGCACAATCTTATTGACTCCGCATAAAATTATATTGTACAGATCTCGATATCTCTATATGCTTGACTACGTCACTATGTTGGGGTCTCATGTTGGCGTACATATATATCTCATATTTTTTAGCAATTATTTTATACTTATGTCTAATCTTGCAATCCTGAATAATTCAAATCCTTTACTTCTTACTCGTATCACCATTGTATAACCTTTTTATAGACTTTCACGCATATACTCATATATACACAGGTCCTTAATATGTAACTATTTCTAATAGCAGTAATAGCGGATGGACAGTTCCAAAGTAGGTACTAAATTGTAAATCACACGACTGATTTGATTCATCTCGTCCATAAGGTAGAAACTGCCCATAGACAAGCTCCTCGAGAACTTTTTTGGGACATTCCCATATGACTAAAGAAATCTGTGTAATCTAATATCTACTTTTGTCCGTTTTTTTTATTGATTTATTACTACCTCCTAGGCTTTTAAATATGTGTACATTGAGTGATTTAATTGTTTTTTTACCCGTAATTTTATATTTATACTTCTGTTTTTTAACCTTATATTTTTTCCTGGTAACAATATCTGTACTAGTATTTTAGTTCATCACTTACAGACCATATACAAGCATCTGCGATGCTTCCATGGTCATTACTAAGATCAATATAATCGCAAACAGAATCACAAACAAGCATTTTTGCTTCTGTGATGATTCGCTTATTCACTGAATTGATGTACTTATACCTAATATTTATTATTGTAAATTTCTTTAAGTGAATAAATTATTATTATTATTATTATTATAATCTCTTTTCACTTCCTTTCCTTCGATTCGGTGTCAGCTGCCTTCTTCATGAAGAAATTTTCATCAAGTAAAAGTTAACATGCGATATTTGTTATTGAATTCAGCACCATCTCCAGAGGTTTCATCAAGGAATTTTTCGTAGCCATTGGCGAATACAGGATTTGGTCCTGGGGGCGCTTATAGGTTATTATTGTTTTGTCTCCTTCTTGGAACGGGGGGAGGGTTGCAGCCCCCCTATGGAATAATACAAAAATCAATAAAGCATACAATGCGTAATTTTTTACAAAAATACCTACGATTAGGAAACCGACTGGTCCATCACATGGAAGACATTCCGTAGTTATATTTTGTTATGTTTTGGACACGCAACTACAATATGTCAATTTATTATAAACATTTAAATACAAAAAATGTATTTTTTCAGTGTTTCCGCTGGTGCCATCAATGAGAAGAATTCTAGAGAATTAAAATACGAATAAAATTAGATTTTGTACGATCCCATCGAATCATTATTAACGGAAAAATACTGGAAAACCTGGAAAATTTTGCGATTTTTTTAAAAATTGCAATTCCGCCATTTTTAAATATATACGGTTGGCCCTTTTCACCAAAATAGTGAATCATGTGTACTTCATTCGTGCGCAAAACAGTCGGGACACAATTGCAATTTGAATTTTTTGCACTATCGTGCAGCGTGCCTAAATACTATGCTGATACTCCGATTTCGATTTCTCAAGCAGCTTTTGAAAGTGAAAGTATAGTAGGCCCTACAAAACGTATATTCTCATTGCTCAATACAATGCTGCAAAATGGGTGAAGAATGCTTATAAACATGCCTATGCCTATGCGGTAGAGTAGTAGGAGAGGCCGAGAAATGAGGGGACGTGATAATTCCTTTACAATACGCCCTACCCTTACCTCTCGGTCTCTCCTTCTACGCGACCGTTTTGGCGGGCCCGGTCGTTTTCAGTTATGTTTGCAAGCTTTTTTCACCCTTGTGCGGTATTGTAGCGAAAAATGAAAATATACGTTTTGTAGTACTACACTTTTACTTTCAAAATCTGAGAAATTGAAATCGTACTATCTGTAGAGCATCCAGGCACGCTGCAAGATAATACAAAAAAAATTAAATTGCAATTTTGCCATGACTAATAGTTCGACAGCGCCTGTTTTGCGCACAAATGAAGTACACACGATTCACTACTTTTTTAAAAAGGGCCCACCAAAATAGCAATTTTTTTCGGTTTTTCCAGTTTTTCCAGTTTTTCACCGTTACTAATGATCCGATCGGGTCGTACCAAATCTCATTTTGTTCGTATTTCAATCCTCTACAATTAATTCTTTTCATTGGGCTGTATTAGTTTTCATTTTATAAGCTAAACACCTAAAAATAATAGTTTTAAAAACTTTAATAATTCCAACATGGACTTAAAATAAAAAATAATTGACTATGTAATTTCTCAAATGTGAAAAAGCACCCACACTGCTTTCGATCTATATTTTATCCTATATATCTTTATTTAGTTGAAAACTTATTCATTTTTAGAAGTACATTGTCACATTATTATAAATGAAACAAAATTAACATGAAAGAATATAAACAGTCTGGATAAAAATACATACGTGTAAATGAATAGTTATTTAAAAAATTCATACATAAATTACCTATATAATTATAATAATTAATCATATTATCAATTTCAATTTTACAATACTGAGACTTTAAAAGCTCTAGAGAACTTTGTCAAGGACCCCAATCTTTTTTAAATGTAAGAAATTACATTGTCAATGATTCTTCACTTTTTTAACTACTGGGCCATGTGGTCGTTCTTCGATCGTCTTGCAAGAACAACTTGTAAGGACGTAAGGACGTGTTATAGGAGAGATTACGTTCTACAACGTTTTCTAAAATGTTTTGATTTGTTTCTGGATTTTACCGTGGTCTTCTTTGGTTAAAATCTACAAACGTTTCAACTGCAACTGCGGCATTTGACCACGGCAAAACCCAGAAACCAACCAAAAAATTGACGCCAGTCGTGAAAGCCTACATTCCTGTTTACTAAAGTTTTGGTCATCTGGTTCGGTGGACAATGCCAAACGCAGAGGTCCCAGAGTTTGTAACGAAACAGGCAGCCCAAATAGAAGTACTGGGATATTTTGTGGGAGATGCAACTAGCTCAAAAAAAAAAAGTCAGAGTAATATAATTCCTACTGGCTCAATTCAAAAAGTAGCTTACAAATTGTACAACTGCGAAGATTGTACGGAGACGATCGAGATCTACGATTGCAGTATCGTCAAGTAATGACAAACTTCTTTAGTTACGTGAACAAGCAAAATTATTTTTGTTGGGGATCGCACGTTGAAAGGTAAGACACTTGCTGATGATAATTACATTATCTCGAAACACAACACATTTTTATAGCAAACATCATTCAAAAATAATGTGAAAATTTATTATAAACTGCTTTATGCCTAGGTCGAACCGGTTTTGGGATATTCCTGTTTCAATTATAGGAACTATGCTACTGAAGCATAACTACTTAGTTCATTTTAAAAAATAACATTTTCTCAAAACATTTGTGCTCTCCACACTGTTTCAATGAACTTATTCTATTTTCCTTTGAAATCTGATATTCTAGAAAGTGCAATTCAATTATAATTTGTAATCCACCTCATATTGAGCTTGTTTTCTCTCCGTCGACCAACTGATGATATACTAAAAAACAAATTAAAATCACGCATATGACTAACACCAGTTGAAAGCTTCTGAAGTAGGTTTATGTCTGTATTTACTGCCATAGATATTTATGCAAATCAAAGAACAAAACAATAAAACCGAAACAATAGTCAACAGTTTGATGAACAATAAAAACACAATGCTTGCACATGTTCTAAATTGGAGTTTGCATGAAATATCTGAAACAAATGCATTTTACGTTCGAATAAATCTGAATTCCAGTCGCAATAAAAGTGAATAATGTTGCAGAATGAAACAATGAAATTTTGATTTAAGACCATTTAACGATTCATTCAATACAAGGTAGTGTACCTAGTGCAAGGTTTCAGTTGATTTGTTTAAATATAATTTTTCGAAATCTTTACCAAATTCTGTTTTTTGCTCCTAAGAAATGTTTTAGCTAATATTTCACGAATTTTTTCTCACTCCCTCATTTTTTGTACCAACTAACAATAGAGAATAATTTTACCATATATCAAGGAAAAACTGCTTCAGAATTTACTAAATATTATTTCACTTTTGTGAAGGTTGCAGCTCCTTTGGAATATTTTCAGTGTCTTGAACGTGAATTATTAGCAGTGTCTTAGTCCAAAATTCTATTGCGTCGACATTTTCGGCAGAACAAAGTTGTCTTGTAGAAAGTAATGCAGCATGAAATCGATATACTTATCTATATTTCATCTTTGCGTGTCAAACAGCATTAAAATTATGATATGATTCATAACCAAAATAACAGAAGTTTTGTTCAACCTGCCAGAAGTAGGTACACATATACATTCAATGCGAAGTCAGAATATTCACGAGCAGATTCAAATACAAGCATGCATAATTTAAAAAATAAAAGCTACCCAAAACATTAAAACTATGCAGTAAGAGTGAAAGTGACATAGTTTTGGTGTTTTGGGTAGCTTCTCTTTCATGAATTGTGCTCTCACCACAAGTTCCAAATATTTAATTTCTATCAGTATGCATAAGCAATATGCACGGGAGAGACTTGAACAAGCTATATGAAGAGGAGCAAAAAGTCCCTGTTACAAGAATGTCAACAGATGGCATCTTTCCAGATATAAGTAGCTTTGATAAAACTTTTTAGTCTAACATAAGGGATAGGGATGCGTGAAATACTAATGTCCAAAAATATTTCGTGAATGGAATTAGGAATAAAGCAACTTTTCCTTTGGATATTTTACTTTCTAACAATACAGTAAATAAACTCTAATCACCCTATACAACATAAAATGGCCTCCTTTAACTGTTACGTCAACAGGCTTTTAAAGATTCCTTTATCTCCAACCAATTATAATTCTGAATTGAATATTTTAAAACAGATTGCTGTCAACAATGGCTACCAACCCTCTAATTATACATAAATAAATTAATAAATTTAAATATCGAAGACTGGCCTTTAATTCAACTTTAATAGATAATAATCATTCACCTTCAGTGAAATATTTATCTCTACCATACTTTGATCAAAATATGTGTAACGATATTTCAAATTTCATAGAAGATATCATTCCAGGTACTAAAATTTCCTTCAAGTCTTACAACAACTTAAGTAACTATTTAGTTAATTCAAAAGATAAACATTTGAAAAGACCAGATAAATCTGCATTTGGTAACCATTTTAAAATGTACAATCATAACTTCAGCCCTAATAGAAATTCCAAAATTCTACACAAAATTGATAATAAAAATTACCTCAGATTGGATTTGTAAGTTCTATTGCAACTTATAGTTTCTGCAAATTTTTAAGTATTTACGTAACTTCGATCAAACTGTTATATACTTACCACTAACTTCATCATGACAATAAGTTTCAGTTACTGAAAATCGATTAAAACGTGTTTTTCTTTGAAAAAAAAAACTGAGTAATTCTATTCAATTTACTTGTGTGTTTGATGCAAAGTTGATGGATTCAACAGAAATCTCAAGCCAGGTGGAACAACTCGCGAGGAATGAGACGGGCCAAAGAGTTTATTCAAAAATCAGTGCTATTCACAGAATATGGACTAGTCAGAAAAGGGTCAGACACGAAAAACGCCCTTTTTACACAAGTAATACCGCTTTACCCCAAAATTCTTTTACCGGGAGAAAAGAGAAGATGAGAGCTCGTGATGCTTTCTCCATTAGGGTCATGTTAAGCTGTTCCGTTTTTCCATTCAACTAATGTATATGAGGTGTACTACTACTAATATAATTCCTTCAATATGCACCGTATTTTGAGTTCAAAATTTATATATTCTCAATTTTGAAATTTTGGAATGTTCATATTATACTTCCACCTCGCAAACATAGTTTTTCATATGTGTTCTATCAATTCATGTTCATTCTTGAGCTTGAGTACACCATGATACATTGTTGTATAGTCATCCAAAAATGTTAAGATATATCGTTTTCTATCCCTAGTAAGTGGTTTCATTGGTCCACACAAGTTTCTGTGAGTTTTTGGAAGGTAATCTGGTTTGCTTCCGATTTCAGACAAATTCCGCATGTTCTCTCCGATTTTGCATCATCTGCTTCATGATAAAAATAAAAATTGAAGAATTAACCTGCTTCATATGATAAACCCATTTCTGTAGCCATAATTCCCAGTTTTTTTTTAATAAGTAATACTTAAATGGACGGACTAGTTTTCTGTGCCAGTTCGAAGTATCTTCTTTTCTTTGTATTAAAAAGGATTTTTGTGTTTCATTTTTTTTTATTTTAAAGATTGCTATTGCATATAGTACGTTATCATGTTTTCGTTAGTCCAAAATTATTTGATCACCTTCATCCACAGCTGGTATCGCATGAAGTCATAATGCTTCTGTTTACAAAACTCTTATGGAGTCAGTAAAACACTAGTAACACTGATAAGTCATATTGATCTGACATGTTATCAAAAATTAATTGACGTATCTTCGTTTCATCCAAGATTTTCTATTTCATAATCTTCTTGGGAACTACCAGAAACGTCGAAGACGCCCCTCAAATTAGGAAAAGTGTTCGTTCGTTCGTGTATCAGCTGTGGATAAAATATTGTATTGCATTTTATGTCTTATTTGCATATTAAACGCTCGTACAATAAACTGTTTTTTACCAATAGTTCATTATCAGAAAAGGTGACTCCTATACTAACTTTGTAATTGCATAGACAGGCAATATATTGTTGGTTAGTTGAAATACGTATAGTATATCGTTTAATATGCCCGATTTCGTTTTAATGAAGCCTATGCCCTGAGCTTCCATCGTTTGAATTTTCTTTGCCACATAATATTATTTTAATTTCGTATCTTAAAAAAATTGAAAAAGAGTTTTATCATTGGACACAATATGACATCAGCATCTAAAATCCATAATGGAATCATTAGTTCATTAAACTTTCATATTTGTTATATGTAGAAGCAATTTTACTCTCTTCCTGCGCGCAGGAAAAAAAAACAACGCGTTTTTTTTTGCGAACGTACTGTTTTTTACCCAAGGATTTGTTTTTTTGCAAAAATTGGGCAAGTTCTTGCTAAATGTTGTGATTGCCTCTACTTTTTCGTCATTTTTAATGCAACCACCGCTTCCTTTTCATATGACTTTTGAATTTGGCTTTCTAAGCAGTCAACCTGGCTGTAAGTTGAGTTTAGGTTTCCTCTTCAGTTTGAGCTAGAGACTGAATCAGTATAATGATGTCTATATTCTGGTGGTAAAGTTTATCGAATATATCTTTGGAAGTTTTACATGTAAGAAAAGATACATAAGAACTTTCTATTAACCGATGTGGTAATAGCTTTTTGTGTCCTAACATCTCTTCGGTGCCACTCGGCTTTTGCTTCCTATGTATGTTCTACATTCACAGTCTCTTACAATAATATCTACGACTGTAATTTCCATATTTGAAAGGTTCTGCTGTCTTTTAATTTTTTATTTGACCAACTTCACCTAGTGCGGTAGACACCACCTCATCTGTTATTTCTTAGTATTTCAACTGTCACTTTTCACTTTATACCCACTTTAAGTTTTTGGTTGTCTCTTTATTGTGGATCTATGTTTTTAATAATAACGCCTTAGACCATAACGGCCATAACATGTTTATAAGGTTATTAAACACATACAAACTGCATAATTCTAAATGTAATAATTATCCTCATCATTCATGATATTACTATGCTGAAGAACAAGTTCGGAGGATTTCTTTATATTAAATAAGTTTAACAATTTTATGTCCTAATTAATATTGTGGTGATTGAGTGTTATTCATTGCTGATGTTGCAAAAAGAGGTCATTCTACTGATTGCGCCAAATGTCCTTCAAAAAATATCTACTCAAAAATTACTAAAAATATATAAAATGAAGGTGAATTGTTCCAATGTTCAAGTACCAATGTTCAAGTACCAATGATTCTCACAAAGAGAATTATGTCAACATCTCGTTCGAATGACGCCATGCAGCAGAATCACCATTTTTCTTGGGAACGGCAATGAACTCGGTGAGATATTCCACGGCAGAGATGTTTGCCTTACAGATTACCGCGTTGACTTACTCGATAGAGTGATAAGGATATCTATTCACATTTTTTGTCTGTTTCTAGAAATTGCAAACGCCATTTTAGTCTGATCAACAAGTGCCTTTCAGGTTAAACCTTTTTCGCGGCCTTCGAAAAATATGAAGGAGGTGTTATTCGATTCGTAATAACATGCAGATGGATTTTGGAAAAACTCAAGTGCCACTTGCAAAAATTGCAAATGTTATAAACAATTAACTGAAAAAAATGGGGTTCGGTTTTTTGCAGATATCTCAAAAAGTATTCGACATTTTTCAAATTTGATAAAAGATTCAAAAAGAGGAGGAAATTTACCAAAAAAAGTTAGTCCTCCCGGGACAGTAGGACCAATATTTATAATTTTCCCAGAGGGTTCAAACATTTTTGAATAAATATTTTTCAAACTTATTAAATATCAAAATTAAGAATTGAAAAAATTGAGACACCTTCTAGAGAAACGAAGCGATCAAAAAAAATTATCGTGATTTTCCAGTTTATTATGCATTAGTTTATAACAATTTTTTCCTACTTAAACGGGAACATTGCAAGTGCGATAATTTTTAAATAACAAATCTGAGATTTTTTCTTTTTTTGGAGCTATTATTAAAACATCTCAGAATAGATTCCCTTTGGAAAAATTAAAAAGTTATTAGTTTTCAATTTGTTATCACCAATTTACTTAGGTTAGAAATTGAAAAGCTTGATTAATATTTAAAAAAAAAATTATATCATCGATTTTCGTTTTTTTATGATCAGAAGCTACATGGAAATGATTTTTTAAAATTTATATCTGCTATTGTTTAAAAAATTGTTATAAACAAATGCGTTGGTCCTCCTTTTTTTTTCGAAAATTTCCTCCTCTTTTCATATCTTTTTTCAAATTTGAAAAATGTCAAATAGTTTTTGAGATTTCTGATTGATTCGTCCGTTACTTGATGAAGATCCATAGTGATTTTATGGACAAGAGACGATTTGATCTTCAAAAACTTTTATTTAACCACGACATGTTTCGCTATCAGAGTAGCTTCCTCAAGGTCACGTGATAGCTACTAGTAATATTTTTAATATTTTCTTGAAAGCTTGGGTCGTAAAATGTCATTGAAGTTGAAATGAAGCCTCAAGCCATTTAATATGTTTGAATATTTGAAGGTTTTTTTTGTTTTCGTACACTATTTTTTTTTACTTTCAAGTTCGATAGTTTATACTTAAATAAAAGCTTTTTTTTTGTTTTTTTGCGTTTATCTCTTTATTTTTTCATAAAATAGTATATTAAAGTATGAGGGGATAAAGAGGTCTTTCAAACACGCGCGATTTTTCTACGAATTTGAGTTATCGGTTGTCCACGAATACTTCACGTTATTTTTTTCAATTGGTGCACTTTAAAACCATAAATACTGGTTTCATTATTATAAATAATGGAAATAAGAACCTATAATTTAAAATGGTTGAATTCGTGACGTGACATCAGTATACCTTTCGTTAATGTTTTGCATTTGTTTCTAATATTTCATTTGACGTACCAACACTTGTCAGATCAATAATCATAAAATTGTCATTAGGCTTGTTCATTGAAGACTGCTCTAATTGATCGATATAACTTTCGCATATGTTTATCTCTCTCTAACCCTTGTACTTCATTTTTCTTTGTCTTTTAAAATATCAATTTCGAGCAATCTGAGAATGTCTTACGAACGACACTAGACTTCACGGTTCTCGAGTTGTTGATGTAGCCATGGAATCTAACTGAAAAGAAAAAATCTGAAAGTGAAAATTCGCATTGTCATTCAGATAGTTGATATTTTTTTAATTATCTCTACTTTTCATTGGAAATTCAAATAAATAATTAAGATAGTGAGAATGATATTCAAATATATCACTCACAGAAATCGTTCATTTCATTGAAGCAAGGATCGCTTCATTATCATGTAATCTCTAATACATTTTTGTTGACAAAAATCTATTTTGCTTTCCCAAGTTCATCAGGAAGATCGGAAGAAATTGGAAAGCAGGCTCTTCAGAAGCAATTTCACATAGCAAGGATGGAAATCAAAATATTTCTTCTGCGGTAAGACTTTGAAAGTTATATTTTAACATAAACCTGTCATAGGTATTGCAATTTGATTTTTGTTCGAAAATATGAACAGGATGTTTACAAAATTAGTTGTGGAATCATCTGCGGCTGAAAGACAAAGTTTAGTCAAGATAACCTCTTGGAAGGTATTCATGTTGAAAAGGGGAACATTCTCCAATAAAATTGAGTAATGTGATTTTTTTATAATATCTTACAGAAAACAGCTACTTTCCTGGCTACATCTGATAGGTATTGTGAAAAGACTTTAAGTGAAAAGAAAAAATCTGAAAGTGAAAATTCGCATTTTCATTCAGATAGCTGATTTTTTTTATCAGTCCAGGGTTTGAATGTGGAAAAAATCACTTTTTCGGGTTACCCGGTTTCCGCAAATGGCATCTGTATGAAAGCTAGTTTTGAAAGAGACGAATGGAATGATACCAAAGTTTTGAATACCTTAAAATTTATTTCAGAGTTATCATTATTATGAAAAAATTATCAAAAAGCAGTGAGGTAGTGCGGTTGGGAACTGGATAACGGTACAGCTTGTGGAAACGGAAAAAAGATATGATTGAAAAAACAGATAAATTATTAATGCATCGTAGGATAATAACCACCGTACTCTCAATTTCTTCATCGCGGTTCAGATGATAATTCAATTAGGAAAGATAAATCGAATACTCAGCTTATCGAATCAATTCGTTGCTAGTTAAAAAAAACATTTTTTCCGAAGCTGTCCGATTAACTTCTGAAGTGGTCGTTCGACTACTTCCAACAAAGTTTCAGGCGTACACACATACTATGCTATTGCTATTCCAGGCGGACACGGTAATTTATTGCTTCCTCTTCTCATTTCTCTCTTATTTTTGCTTTATGGATCGACTCCGAAAAGAAATTACTCTTTGGATTCGGTGGCATTAGTCTGAGAACAAGCGCTTACTTTGTGTGAGAAAAAATATTCAACCCTAATTACTCGCGAAACCACGTAAAACTGATATTCAAAAAAATTTCTGCCAGTTTCCTCACTGAAATTAAGTTTATGAAATAACGTGGAAGATTATCTTGGACAATAACACCAGCGGAATCTTTAATAAAAAATAATGTTGCAAATGTAAGACATGGTCAATAAACCTTTATTTTAATTTTGTATGTTTGTAGTTTGAAAATTATATTAATGTGAGGATCAGTTTATTTATTTATTTATTTATTTGCCATTTTAGGTTGCTAACAGAACAAAGTTCCAGAAAACAGCATCCGCTATGTAAGAATTATTCTAAGTTATTTCTACACTTATACATAAACATTTCTTATGGATACAAAACCATCTGGCAGTAATACAAGTGTGATTTAAAAATATGTTATGAAAATGTTTTCATATTAATAATATAGTAAAAAATAATGGGATCTAATAGATCATAGTAGAACGAGTACAGGGAATGAGGAACCATTTTTAACTATTGATCTGAGTTGAGAAACATAGTTTTCAAAAAAAATTTGAATCGGGACAAAGATGTCGAGAAAATGTCGAGAGATGAATTGAGATCGTGACAGTGTGTGTTGAATGCTTTTTGCATACGAACTAGTGGCGAGTTTTGTCCTAGATTGGTTCTACAATAAGGGATGTTGAATGGGGTATAAAATCGAAGATTATTTCTACTGGGAACATTGAGATTTATTTTAGCAAGTATGGGCAGTCGATTTCATGCCTAATAATTTTGAAAAGAATAGTTAAGTCTGACATAGTGCGTCTTTTACTGAGTGGCATAATTTTAAATTGTTTCCGAATCGGGTGATAATTGTGTTCGTGAACACGAATTTTGTTTTGAAAGGCTAGGAACCTTAACAATTTATTTTGAACACTTTCTATCCTTTTTGATTGTAAGGCATATTGAGGATTCCAAATAGCTGACGCAAAAGAGAGCTTGCTGTTGGCAAATGCCTAATATAGCGAGATGATAGTCTCAGAATTATGAAAATATTTTCCGTTTCTTTTTATGAACCCAACCATCCTGTTTGTCCCGTTGATCAATTTGTCTATGTGACTGTTAAAAGTCCATTTTGTGTCCAGCGTGACGCCTAGATTTTTGATTTCGCTGATATTTTCAAGGTTGTTATAGTTAATTTTGTAAGTATGCTGAATGAGATTTCTGTTTCTCGAATATGTTATGGCGAAACATTTGGTTGGGTTTAAAAAGAGACTATTATTGTCGAAATAATCAGCAAGCCTGTCAAGGTCACTTTGAATTTTCAAGCAGTCGTCGACATCCTTTACCGATGAAAATATTTTCAAGTCATCAGCATATAGTAGTATTCGACAATGTTCAAAACAGTTCTTTATATTATTTATGTAGATGATAAAAAATAATGGACCAAGGGTGTTCCGCAGGGTAGCCCTGCGGAACACCGGAAACTGCTTTGAAGGTATGTGAATTGAATCCGTTTACTGACACCATCATCTCCCTGTTAGTTAAGTAGGACCAGATCCATTTCAATAGCGATCTGTGTACACCGTTATCTTTCTCGAGTCATGTGATTAATATTTCTACCATTTGGGTGGACAAGATTCACTTATTCTTTTTGTGATGACCTTGGCAACTTGTGAATTTTTTTGACCGACTCAAATTGTTGACGAACAAATCAGATTTCAATCATTTCCCGGACAATAAACAACATGGTGATGGTATAATTTTGAAGGTGAGGGTTTGGTGTTGAAGAAAATATATGTACATTCTTCAATATTCTCGAAGAATTCAAATAATTCGAGGTGGAATAGAAATTAATGAGAAATGGTATCCCAGAATTGTTAGTAACAATTGACTGTCAATTTTTCAGGCCAAAGTATCAAAGAATTTGTATGCAGCGACCCCGAAAACCAATAGACAATATTAGTCTGATCAACAAGTGCCTTTCAGATCAAACTTTTTTCGCCGCCTTCAAAAAATATAAACAAGGTGTCATTCGATTCTGAATAGCGTGCAGATGGTTTTTGAAAAAATTCAAGTGCTGCTTGCAACAATTTCAAAAGTTAAAAACAATTAACTGAAAAAAAATTGGAGTTGATTTTTTGCAAGTATCTAAAAAACTATTCGACATTTTTCGAATTTAAAAGAAGATTCAATAACAGGAGGAAATTTCCCAAACAAAAGTCCCACCTCCCGGAACTGTATAGGACCAATATTTATAATATTTCGAGAGGGTTGAAAATACTTCCTAAAACGGGTACTCCGGCTTGCACAAGACACGCACAATCTGGACCTTTAATGAACAAATATTCTTATATCAACAATTTTGTCAACAATTTTTTCCTACTTGAACAGGAACATTGTGTGATAATTGTTAAATAACAAATCCGAGTTTTTTCTGAGCTATTGAAGGACTCGGAATAGATTCCTGTTGGAAAAATAAAAAAATTGTTATTTTTCTATTTGTTATCAATAATTTACTTAAAAAATTGAAATGTTTGATTAGGTAATCATTGAAAATATTTAATTGTTGATAACAAATGAACAATGAAAAATTTAAACAAGAACATTTTTTTTCAGTCATCAAAGGGCAAGATAAATTATGATTTTGAAAAAATGATTTTGAAGAAATGAAGTGGAAATGACGTGGAAGAAAAATTGTTAATCAAAATATCCGTTTTTAATCAACAATTTTTTTTTAAGAAACGATTTATGTTTTAAAAATCATAATTTGCATCAAAGATAAGGTTTCCAAAAAAATTATCTCATAAACAATGCATTTGTTTATAACAATTTCTTAAGCAATAGCAGATACATTTTTTTTTTAAATAAGTAGCTTCTGATCATGAAAAAATGGATCGATGGTAATGTTGAGAAAAAAAATTTCAATGATTAACCAAGCTTTTTAAGTAAATAAGCGGCACTTGATTTTTTTCAAAAACCTTCATATTTTTCGGAGGCGGCGAAAAAAAAATGTATCTAAAAGGCACTTGTTGATCAGACTATATACCTGCAATTTATATTCATTGTTAAATTATTCAAGAGGCTATGAATTTTCTATTAGTACAACTTGTGAGCCGGACGATCGCAATTATTTTGCTTGATGATTTCGTGCTATATTGTTACTCCAGAATATTATATTAATTGTTAACATTAATTAACTAAATTTCTATGCCATATACAGAGTGACCCATTTGAAAGCAGGCCACCTCTCTAAAACTGTTATTTATTATCCGATTCAGAAGTTTTTTTTTTATTAAATAGAGCATCAAAAGTTCTAGTTAAAATGATTAACTGAAAGTTGATTGATCACTCAAAGTAAAATTATCAGGGGTATTTCTACGAATGCTCACAATACTATCGATAGTAATTCTGTCAGAAATCAACGATATCAAATTGCTTGGATAACACAACTGTCCTAACGGACTCGTGGTTTTACCCTCAAGCAATTTTATCGAGTTATAGATTTCTGACATAATTTTACAAACCCTGCAAAGTTAAGGATAATTCCTTATCGTGAATTCTTCAATACTTACACTCAATGACCAATAAACATAAAGGCTGTCATACCAAAATTTATATCAAACTGGATAACGGGATCTTTTCTCCACTGTTGTTCAGATACATGTTTTTCCAAGACGTCCTGATCTTACCGGCTCGAAAATAGAAACTGCCTCATATCACGGAACACCGTTTTGATTGGTCCGTATATCGCAGGAAATGAGACTTTTATATCGTGAGTAAAAATATCAGGGGTGACTCCTCATGAGTGCTCGCAATATACTATCGATAGTAATTATTAGTTACACCATTAGTTCGATCTCACTTGAAAACAATTTTACATCGAAACGTCGCGACTAAAACCGTGGAGAATTGATTTTCCTGTCTCATTCACATAATTTTCACTGAACAATAATTCATATTGTCAAAGCATTGAACTTCTCAATTACTATTTACACATAATAAAATCTCGATATACATAAAAATAATACAAAAAAAATAAAACTATGATATCTTAGAGAATATAACTGAAAATAATTGTGTATACAGGTTGAAATACCAACACTTACTGAAAATCAAAAGGGATAACTAGTGTATTGTTATAAACAAATGTGTTGTTTATGAAATAATTTAAATTTTTTTTATAACATAATCATTAATAATAATAAACAATTGCAATAAATTTAATACATGAATTAGTAACAGCTAAACTTTTCAGCTGAATTTGTTCTTTATCTAATGAAGAATAAATAAGTCTGAAGTGTTTTCATCATATCTCCATTAGTTTATAAATTATGATAATTTTAAGGATGAAAAACCAGGTAAGAATGACGAAATTACGGACAACGTATATTTAACAATTAAAAAAAAATAAAAAAACTAAAATCATGTGTTTTTGTGACAATAAGTAGAATAAGGAAAAAAATAAAAAATAAAAATTTATTTGTTTATGACATAAACAATGAAAAATTAAATAAAACATTGTTTTTAAACCAAAAAGAAAAATAAATATAAATTTAAAAAAAATGGTTTCTCAAAATTAATAAGAAGTGGGAAAAAATAATTGTTAATCTACAAATGCGTTTTTCATCAATAAATTTTTTTTTTAAGAAACGGTTTTTCCTTTTAAATCATAATTATCATATAAGATTATCAAGAAAAAATTATAAATTATTTCATAAACAACGCATTTGTTTATAACAATTATTTAAACACTAGAAGATAAAAATTGTTAAAAATCATTTTTGAGTAGCTTCTGATCACAAGAAAACGGATCAATAATAATATTATAAACAAAATATTTTTTTCAAAATTTAATAAAGCTTTATAATTTTTCATCTTAGTAAATTGTTAATAACAAAATTAACAATTTTTTAATTTTTCCAACGGGAATTTATTCTAAGACCTTTGAGAAATAGCTCCACGAAAGGAAAAAATTCTCAGATTGATAGTTTAGCAATTACTTGCAATGTTAATGTTCATGCTACAAAAAATTGTTAATTAATTAATGGATAACTTATTGAAAAATCGCGATAAAAATTTTTCGAGCACGGATTATTGTTCATTGATCTGTCCTGTAGGCGCCTGAATTTTTTCTATTTTTTATTTTCATAATTTAATAAGTTTAAATATTATTTATTCATTAAAGGTCCGAAGGGGGCGTGGCTTGCGCAAGCCGGAGTACCCGTTTTCGGGCGTATTTTCAACCCTCTGGGAAAATTACAAATATTGGTCTTACAATTCCGGGAATTGAGAATTTTTTTAGGAAATTTCTTCTTCTTTTTGAATCTTTTTTCAAATTTGAAAAATCTTCATCAGTTTTTTAGATATTTGCAAAAAACTAAACCCCTTTTTTTTAGTTAATTGTTAATAACTTCTCCAATTTCTGCAAGCGGAACTTAATTTTTTTCAAAAATCATCTAGATGCCATTCCGAATCGAATGACACCTCAATCATAATTTTCGGAGACTACTGAAAAAAGTTTACCAAAAAAGCACTGGTTAACTAGACTATACACCCAATTCTTCTGTCGGAAAAAGGACAAAAAAAGTTAATAGCCCCTGCTCCAAAATAATCAACCCCTTATGAACACACGAATCCTTGACTTCAGAGCGAAAGACCAGGAGTAATCAAGGTTTTTTAGGACGTCCAATTCATTTTATGAATTGTTTATTATATAAAATATGAAAATTGCAGAATATTTTTTATTATATCCCATTCATATTTTTGACAGGTTTAAATGTCGCTATTGTCTTAGTACATTGTATTGAGGGCAGTTTAAGACAACTCTTATGGCAACCTGCATCGACATAGAACTGATATGGGAGATGTCTATATCCCAGTAGTATTAACCTGTATTAACATTATTCTAGATAAACAGTATCGGAAAGTTTTCATCGGGGTATAGACAAATCTATGGGAGCAACAAGGAACGCAATGATATGATAATACCACATAAATAAGAGAGACGCACTACTGTATGCCTCCCCTACTACCTCGTCCGACGAATTAACAGCCACGTCGATATCCCTTGCTCGAGCGAGTCGAGGAGAAATTGTAATGCTCTCTCAACATAATAGCAAGCTATTCTTTACGCTCCTATGAAACCAGCATACCCCGATGAAAACTTTCCGATACTGAATATGCATAATTGGGGAAATATTGTGCGATCACTAACTGATCTCGTCCCCTCAGGAAACTTCTTTTTCAGATATCAGTTCATTTGGTCTAACCGAATAATTTTCAACTTTTATAGTTTCTATTGCTGCCTGATCTTCGAGGTGGTAGTAACTAATAGGGTCTTGCATGGTAAATTAAGTGAATGCAGTAATTTTTTATTACTGATAACTTGAATGCCAGGTATTTTGCTCGACTATATCACAAACCTCTAAGTTGCCATAGTTTCGCAAACAGAGATCTTTGGTGGATCCTTCATACTCTAGCTGATATAATCCGATTATGTTACTCTACCGGGTATCCACGGAAGTTCGCTCGCCCCTATAACTTTTTTGTTTTTGAAGATATTGGAATGATATTTGAACGATCTATATCTGATATATAAAACTGCATATTTTGACAAATGACTTAGCTTCATGCAACTTCCGGTCTCACCTGGAGTGATATAAACTTCCGAGTTTTAAATGTGACACCCAATAAATTTTCAATTTTTTTGTCTCCGTATTTATTTTTTGAATCTAGAGGGCTATGAATACGTTCAAATTATTAATTTTAGTCCTAAAGTATTGGGAAAACACAACTTCACGGTTTTCGGTTAAAATGCATCGGCTGGTTAATATTTAATTTTTAAATTATTAATACTATTTAAAAAAAAGAGTATTTGATTACAATTAATTTGATACCGCACACTATTAGGTCTCGAAGAAACTTTCGTCAACAAACTTAAAAATATTACGGCAGATCTTTCTTTTTGAGAATAAAATAATATAATTCATCCAGTAACCTGTGACCAACGCAAATGATATAAGAAAACCGTCAATCCAAAAACTAATATCTCCTTTCATAAATGATATTATTAACATATTTTTCAATAAATAGCATTTTTTGAGTCTAAAAATACCTTTGGTTAGCAAATCGATTATGATGTATTCTTTCTAACGTTACTAACTGATCAATCAGTAGCGTTATAATCTTAGATACACAGTTTCCTCATGACCTTTTCTTTCTATAATTGTTGGATTCCATAGTCTAGAGTTGATATGTTAGTTGAGGGAAAATTACCACCGGACTTTTTACGAAAAAATATTTTTATAAATAGCTGTATGGTTTGAAATGTTAAAAATAGCCTTACAACTAACTAGTTGAAATGCCCTTCCCTCCAAATGATGCTTGACGAGTTTGGAAAATAAAAGAGATTCCTATATACCTATGTATAATATTTGGAACCAGATGTTTTCAATGAAATATTATACATTGTGATATGTCTCTATTTAACATTTTTGTAGAAATCATGTTACACATAAAATTTGGTTTGCTCCCGGACTATATGAGACTCTTGAATTTAACGGAAAATTTGTTCTCGCCAGCTCGATACAATGATGATTATAACTCTCAGAAAACCATTAATGTGCGGTGACCAACAAAAAACAAAAGACTGCAGCCAACCTATTTGAAATATGTTAGGGTCAGAGGACAATACGCTTTTTTGACGTTGTCCAGCGGATACTCGAGTAGCGGTTGCAACGTTGTTTCAGAAGCAAACAAATAGTTTTAAAAGCAATATGGTCTCCATTGAGTTCGAATCTTCGAGTGTATAAAATCTACTTTAAGATCATTTCGTTATACGCGAGAATATGTCAACTTTATTATTATTGCACTTTGGAAATTACTTTTTTATGATGAATGGGATGTTTAGTATAGGAAAATATAGGAATAACGTTAACGCATAATGCGCTGTTTCTGAAAACCTATTATTATTAGTCGTGAAGATTTCAGTTAGGTTAGGTTAGTTAGTTAGGTTCAGTTATGACGTTACTGAGTTTAAGAAACAACTCTTATGAATAGTTCATTGATAATCTAATAAAATTGTATTTCTACCAAGAAAGTTTTGACGTAGTTTTGAATACTTCCATTCTCTATGTTTTTTGGGGCGCTGAATCCGAATCTGAGGTTTGCTAACAAATTTTCGTGGCGGATTCCCCACAGTTCTCTGCGCATACCTTATTCATACAATAAAGGTACAGGTCACTTTTTCAAAATTTACAAACAAGTTATTTAATGAGGTCCGAAATCGTACAAAACTGAAATTCGAACAAAAATCTTGAAAAAATATTTCAAATGATTATATTATTATATATCACATATTATACGATCTATATAGTTACCCCACCGCGTACTTCAGTCTAATATAGAAACTCGAAAAGATACTCAGCGTCACTCAGTGAGTTTCTCGAGAGGGCCGTGACTGAAATACGAGACAGGGAGAGACTTGAGAGGGCAGTAGACGAAGTGGACGAGGCAATAGTCGAAGCCTACGAAGAAAACGGTCTGGTGAAATGAGCATCCAGAAACCCCCGGAGGTAGGGTGCGGAAGATTTTCAACAGAGTAAAATTCAACCAATATTGGACCACATATTCTAAACTCACGCAGTACAACAAAGAAATTAGTAAGAATCCATAAGGTTTTAGCCAAAGAAGGTACTGTAAACTAAGTAGGGTAGGGTAGAATTCGCGCGTCGAACGGCGCGCCTCTTCGCTTCGCGCCGCCTTAGTGCGCGGGATGCCATATAACTTAATGTAAATTTCTCGGGCGAAAAATCCACAATTTTCTTCGCGCCGCTTCCGTTCGCGACGGTTCGGCTAAGTGCGCGTGAACCTTTAGACTTCTTTACGACTTCTGTCAAACAACACTAGGTATCTTGGTAACAGTAATCACCTGTATATACGGGATGATACTGAATTTCATTATTTTCGCACACCCTGAAGCGAGTCTTCAACCATTTCCTATCCCGCTTCCTACATAATGAATGTCGACTCTATATGATCAAAGTTGCGACGACATATTAAAAAATGTTGCTTAACTGATCTAACTTTTGTATGCTGGCAAAGCTTCTTTCAAATTCGATAAATGGACGAGGATTTTCCAAATTAAGTCTTGAATAGTTTGGAAACAAACTATTTTCAATTATGCATACGAGGTTGTCTACATTTCTATAAGCGTATTTTTTTTTTATCGATCCTAGGTGTCCGGAAAGCCGTCTGTTTCTTTTTGAATGAACCATTTTGCATGAAAGTTTCTTGTTGTCACCCGATAAACAGCACATTTCAATTCTGAAAGTTCAAAATCTAATAAACCCAAGGACCCCCTATAATTCTTATGGGTCTGTTGAACATTCTCCCTACAAACGGGCCTGTCTTCCGTACCAAATTCGTACACCCTTTTCAGTGTATTCGTTGGAAATAGTTGAAGGAACACATCGGAAGTTAATCGAGCAGGTCCTTGAGGAAAATTGTCCTTCTCAACTTCCATCCAATTTATTCGAAGGGCTCAGTTTATTTGTCCCTCCTGATCGAATCATTATTTAGTTGTCACGTACAAAAAAAGAGATTTTGTGAGTTTCATTTAACGTTTCGTTCTGTTCCATCATCTACACTATAATACACCAGGGGAGGTTATTTGCCTAGTTCTTGCAGTTTATTCAAGGCCTTACTCACCATCTACTCTCTTTTTTGAGTTCTTCGTTCTGAAGTAAGTGTAACAGAGGTCATAATACTATTAATTAATGTTTTTGGTAATTAATTACACACATTTGCTTTCACAAGTGCAGAGAAACTCGAAAAAACCTTCAACACCACATCTAAAGAGTTGGAATAATTTAATGGTTGAAAACTTCTAAAGAGGTCGGACGAATTTTGAAAACTGCTGTATATACGGCAAAATAGGATGAATGGTGTCTCCATAGTCTCCAAAAGGTGCAGTTCGAAAATGGTTATTTAACGAACAAGTGTATTGTTATAAGGTCAATTAACAATCGAGATAATTTAACTTGTGAGCGGAGCTAACTAACTATTTTGAGCAAGTTTAGTTGTTAAAAAAAAATAAAACAACTATGCACCAAAAATTTTGAAGTTTACTTCAGTTCAAAACAAAATTACCACAGGTAACCTAATATTTGGGCAGTTCGTAATATTAGACGATTAGACGATGATGAACCGTTGTATACATGACGTCGTTTAAATGAACAGTGCTCTATTTCGTACCAAAAATTATTTCATTTTCCGTCAACTCATTATGATTTATAAGGCACAAATCCGACCAGTCTTGGGTTTCAATATATGGAGTGAAGCACCCATACACATATTGAAACTCTCGTCGGTGATACTCCGTTCACAAGCTCGCTCACTTCTCTGGAACACCGCAGACAAGTTGCCGATCTATCTCTGTTTCATGCATATTTTCATGGACGATGCTTTTCCGAAATATCATCAATCGTTCCACCGTTAGGGGTCCCATCGAGCTCAGTCCTCACATCCATAATCCGTTACTTTGGAGACAAGCCGATCATCTCTTTCTCAACATCGTTTAAAAAAATAGAGGACATTCAGGGTTAAAAATTTGTCTACTCCCTATAACATGGATTTTCATTATATATATTTCAAAATATAAAGATAATTATGGATCTTTGGTTTAAAAAAGATTTATATAGGTATATTTCTTTACTTTACGTTGAAGAACTAGCAAAGAAACTCAAATTTTCTTTATAGATACAATGGAAATTCATGTTGAAGTAAAGTTTGAACATAACTAGATTAAAATACAGTTTTGTTTTAATTTTGTATTGGTCGTAGAAAAAAATAATATATGGATGTAATTGCTACCAACACACGCGCACGAGATTAACGACAGTCGCATGAGATTTATGACACTCGCCTACGTCTCGTGTCAATATGATCGTTACATAATATACCCACTATTTATTCGGGTTTTATCTTATATAGTCGGCCAGAGTGGTAAAAAGCGGCGAGCGTTTGCGTACCTATTTAAACAGCCTCGAAGCGTTCAAGGTTAAACTTACTAATATGAGTCATTTTTATTTTTCACCGAAATGAGTACAGACAGTATAAGATTTCTTCTATTTTGAGACTCTTCCCTTAACATTTGGAATTCTTACCTCGCCTTTTCACCCGCAAATTGACTTTGACCTTTTTCAGAAGGTAAACCTCTTCTTAAGATTTTTACACCAGGTGCTAATTTCAAAATTCCCGAATCCGAAACTATTTCAGAATTTGAATGAGTAATCAACTGGGATTTATCGAAATTCAATCCGAGTCAAAAGAGTTTAGAAGAACTGATTATTTTTTCGAAATACTTTGAAACAATGTCTTCATTACCAGCAATAGAGCCATCATCTGAGTACCTATGCAATTAAATTCAGACGATATACTTCTCGTTCACCAATGGTAAGACAGAGAAGCATTGGTCGTGAGGGATCACCTTGTTGAACACCTCTCACAGACAACATCAGTTTCATATGAGTTATAACACTGACCCAAAAAAGGAAATAATCCAGCAAAATAATATTTAACTTTTTGAAGCATAATGTTTCTATAGATCATGTTGCTCGCGATATTTTTCAATCTCTTAAAAAAATTACTTGAAGTAAATGTCAATTATTTTCCCTATGTTAGCAGTTCTGAAATTGCCAGTAATTTGGAAAAATTCAGCCAACCAATAGGTATGAAAAAAAATGCAAAAATAGGTAAGATGAAAGGCATAGTGTCATAAGGTTTTTAGGAATAGCATAGGTACAAACTCTCTACTATATCCATCAACAAGCATTTTATTGCAGTGAAAGAATACCACACCAGGACATTTTCAACGTCTTCGAAAATGTAACCTTTGAAAATTTTCAATTTGTTTTATGGTCAATGATTGACAGAAGTGTCTGCGGTGTCCGAAGTTCTTTTTCATGTCCAGAACAGTGACTTCTGACTGGGGGAACATTTAATACAGATTCTCACAGACTGGCGTCTTCCAACTATACTCAAGTTCATGAATTGTAGATAGTGACTCATGGGTTGTACGGATCACATAGTGCATACAGATCGGGCAAAAATTCATCGCATCATAGCGTGTGCAATGCCATTAGATGTGCTACACAGAAGGCAGTCGACCAGCACATAATTTTAGAGGCGAGACTGAGACTCGAGTAAACGGAATCAGTCGACTAGTGGCGATTGACTCTGGGAAGCAGTGGTTCAGATGTGTCACTGATACTCTCCAATGCATAACGTCACACATTTGGTGCTGGTCGACTGTATTCTGTCTCGCACATCGAATAGCCTGGCAAACGCTATGATGCGCTGAATTTTTGCCCGAACTGTATAAATCAGATCAAGAAATAGAACAGGAATCAGTTAGGTACTTAGTCTTCAAATCAAGTTTTACTTTGCTACTTTCTCACATCCTCCCGCACATTAAAATCCCGTGAAAACCTGAAAATGTACGATGAGTAACTATATAAGTACAACTTTCGTACTGGAGTAAGATCGATATTTGACTGTCGCTGAGTGTGACGTCAATTATTTCCTCATCATTTCTCGGAAGCGTAATAGCTGGACTAAAAACACCCCTGCAATGACGAGAAAACTCATTCTCGTACACATTTCAGTTACAGACTAAGATTTCTCACGGTTCATAATGAGATCCCTAATAAACGCTGCCAGAGTTTACGTCTAATTTTCTGGCTCCCGCAACGAAACCGATTTATAAACAGGTTTGCTTTGATCAACCTTAGTTCTATGAATATTTATGACATAAAATCGTTATTACTGAACTAATATGCAGACTTGGAACAGGTGCTTGGATGTTGCTGCTGTTTACAGGAGCAGCGCTTCCTATGGGAAAGCGGTTTCAGAAAATGTTCTCCAACTAATACGAACTTCACATATGCTGGCCTAATGTACCTACGTTCCCAACAAGTCAATACTTTTTGAAGTATATTGAAAGGAATTCACATCTTTAGATCAAGAATTAACCTGATCAATATCAATAGAACGCACTCTTATTTATGTTAAATCTTGGAAAAGCCAATTATATTGTGATAAAAATAGTCCTTGCTTGGTTTGAATAGTTTATATAATATATATATAATATAATAGTTTAAACAAAATCTGCTGAAAATATTTATCTGCACAACTTATTTACAGGAGCAGCGCTTCCTATGGGAAAGCGGTTTCAGAAAATTTTCTCCAACTAATACGAACTTCACATATGCCGACATAATGTACTTACGTTCCAAACAAGTCAATACTTTTTGAAGTATATTGAAAGGAATTCACATCTTTAGATCAAGAATTAACCTGATCAATATCAACAGAACGCACTCTTATTTATGTTAAATCTCGGAGAAGCCAATTATATTGTGATAAAAATAGTCCTTGCTTGGTTTGAATAGTTTATATAATATATATATATATATATAATATAATAGTTTATACAAAAACTGCTGAAAATATTTATCTGCACAACTTATTTACAGGAGCAGCGCTTCCTATGGGAAAGCGGTTTCAGAAAATTTTCTCCAACTAATACGAACTTCACATATGCCGACATAATGTACTTACGTTCCCAACAAGTCAATACTTTTTGAAGTATATTGAAAGGAATTCACATCTTTAGATCAAGAATTAACCTGATCAATATCAATAGAACGCACTCTTATTTATGTTAAATCTTGGAAAAGCCAATTATATTGTGATAAAAATAGTCCTTGCTTGGTTTGAATAGTTTATATAATATATAAATATAATATAATAGTTTATACAAAAAACTGCTGAAAATATTTATCTGCACAAGTTATTCATAGGAGCAGCGCTTCCTATGGGAAAGCGGTTTCAGTAAATTTTCTCCAACTAATACGAACTTCACATATGCCGGCATAATGTTCCTACGTTCCCAACAAGTCAATACTTTTTGAAGTATATTGAAAGGAATTCACATCTTTAGATCAAGAATTAACCTGATCAATATCAACAGAACGCACTCTTATTTATGTTAAATCTTGGAAAAGCCAATTATATTGTGATAAAAATAGTCCTTGTTTGGTTTGAATAGTTTATATAATATATATATATATATATATGTACCCGAACTTCCAGTTTCCAAATATCTGACCGCGGAAACCTATCCGAACACATATATATATATATATATATATATCTATATATATGTGTTCGGATAGGTTTCCGCGGTCAGATGTATATAAACTATATATATATGTATATAAACTATATATACATATATATATATATATATATATATGTGTTCGGATAGGTTTCCGCGGTCAGATATTTGGAAACTGGAAGTTCGGGTTGAACCGCGTCTAGAATTTGTTGAAATTCGACGTTTCAGCTCCGATTTTGGAGCCATTTTCAAGAAAAAAGGATTAAATGATTGAAAGGGTGTGAAATTAGATTCTACATTGAGGTCTCAATCTGCCTACTCCCCAGGTCTCGTCACTTGTTCTCTCTAAGGTCTCAATCTGCCTACTCCGTCGAGAGAACTGTTCTCTCTATATATATATATAATATAACAGTTCATACAAAAACCTGCTGAAAATATTTATCTGCACAACTTATTCATAAGAGCAGCGCTTCCTATGAGAAAGCGGTTTCAGAAAATGTTCTCCAACTAATACGAACTTCACATATGCCGGCATAATGTTCCTACGTTCCCAACAAGTCAATACTTTTTGAAGTATATTGAAAGGGATTCACATCTTTAGATCAAGAACTAACCTGATCAATATCAACAGAACGCACTTTTATTTATGTTAAATCTTGCAAAAGCCAATTATATTGTGATAAAAATAGTCCTTGCTTGGTTTGAATAGTTTATTTTATACAAAATACAGCTGAAAATATTTATCTGCACAACTTATTCATAAGAGCAGCGCTTCCTGTTTCAGAAAATGTTCTCCAACTAATACGAACTTCACATATTCCGACATAATGTACCTACGTTCCCAACAAGTCAATACTTTTTGAAGTATATTGAAAGGAATTCACATCTTTAGATCAAGAATTAACCTAATCAATATCAACAGAACGCACTCTTATTTATGCTAAATCTTGGAAAAGCCAATTATATTGTGATAAAAATAGTCCTTGCTTGGTTTGAATAGTTTATTTTATACAAAATACAGCTGAAAATATTTATCTGCACAACTTATTCATAAGAGCAGCGCTTCCTATGAGAAAGCGGTTTCAGAAAATGTTCTCCAACTAATACGAACTTCACATATGCCGGCATAATATACCTACGTTCCCAACAAGTCAATACTTTTTGAAGTATATTGAAAGGAATTCACATCTTTAGATCAAGAATTAACCTGATCAATATCAACAGAACGCACTCTTATTTATGCTAAATCTTGGAAAAGCCAATTATATTGTGATAAAAATAGTCCTTGCTTGGTTTGAATAGTTTATTTTATACAAAATACAGCTGAAAATATTTATCTGCACAACTTATTCATAAGAGCAGCGCTTCCTATGAGAAAGCGGTTTCAGAAAATGTTCTCCAACTAATACGAACTTCACATATGCCGGCATAATGTACCTACGTTCCCAACAAGTCAATACTTTTTGAAGTATATTGAAAGGAATTCACATCTTTAGATCAAGAATTATCCTGATCAATATCAACAGAACGCACTCTTATTTATGCTAAATCTTGGAAAAGCCAATTATATTGTGATAAAAATAGTCCTTGTTTGGTTTGAATAGTTTATATAATATATATATATATATGTACCCGAACTTCCAGTTTCCAAATATCTGACCGCGGAAACCTATCCGAACACATATATATATATATATAAACTATATATATATGTATATAAACTATATATACATGTATATAAACTATATATACATATATATATATATATATGTGTTCGGATAGGTTTCCGCGGTCAGATATTTGGAAACTGGAAGTTCGGGTTGAACCGCGTCTAGAATTTGTTGAAATTCGACGTTTCGGCTCCGATTTTGGAGCCATTTTCAAGAAAAAAGGATTAAATGATTGAAAGGGTGTGAAATTAGATTCTACATTGAGGTCTCAATCTGCCTACTCCTCAGGTATCATCAGGATTTTGTAACTTGACGCCGGGGTCTCAATCTGCCTACTCCCCAGGTCTCGTCACTTGTTCTCTCTAAGGTCTCAATCTGCCTACTCCGTCGAGAGAACTGTTCTCTCTATATATATATATATATATAATATAACAGTTTATACAAAAACCTGCTGAAAATATTTATCTGCACAACTTATTCATAAGAGCAGCGCTTCCTATGAGAAAGCGGTTTCAGAAAATGTTCTCCAACTAATACGAACTTCACATATGCCGGCATAATGTTCCTACGTTCCCAACAAGTCAATACTTTTTGAAGTATATTGAAAGGGATTCACATCTTTAGATCAAGAACTAACCTGATCAATATCAACAGAACGCACTTTTATTTATGTTAAATCTTGCAAAAGCCAATTATATTGTGATAAAAATAGTCCTTGCTTGGTTTGAATAGTTTATTTTATACAAAATACAGCTGAAAATATTTATCTGCACAACTTATTCATAAGAGCAGCGCTTCCTGTTTCAGAAAATGTTCTCCAACTAATACGAACTTCACATATTCCGGCATAATGTACCTACGTTCCCAACAAGTCAATACTTTTTGAAGTATATTGAAAGGAATTCACATCTTTAGATCAAGAATTAACCTAATCAATATCAACAGAACGCACTCTTATTTATGCTAAATCTTGGAAAAGCCAATTATATTGTGATAAAAATAGTCCTTGCTTGGTTTGAATAGTTTATTTTATACAAAATACAGCTGAAAATATTTATCTGCACAACTTATTCATAAGAGCAGCGCTTCCTATGAGAAAGCGGTTTCAGAAAATGTTCTCCAACTAATACGAACTTCACATATGCCGGCATAATGTACCTACGTTCCCAACAAGTCAATACTTTTTGAAGTATATTGAAAGGAATTCACATCTTTAGATCAAGAATTAACCTGATCAATATCAACAGAACGCACTCTTATTTATGCTAAATCTTGGAAAAGCCAATTATATTGTGATAAAAATAGTCCTTGCTTGGTTTGAATAGTTTATTTTATACAAAATACAGCTGAAAATATTTATCTGCACAACTTATTCATAAGAGCAGCGCTTCCTATGAGAAAGCGGTTTCAGAAAATGTTCTCCAACTAATACGAACTTCACATATGCCGGCATAATGTAGCTACGTTCCCAACAAGTCAATACTTTTTGAAGTATATTGAAAGGAATTCACATCTTTAGATCAAGAATTAACCTGATCAATATCAACAGAACGCACTCTTATTTATGCTAAATCTTGGAAAAGCCAATTATATTGTGATAAAAATAGTCCTTGCTTGGTTTGAATAGTTTATATAATATATATATATAATATAATAATTTATACAAAAAACTGCTGAAAATATTTATCTGCACAAGTTATTCATAGGAGCAGCGCTTCCTATGGGAAAGCGGTTTCAGAAAATTTTCTTCAACTAATACGAACTTCACATATGCCGACATAATGTACCTACGTTCCCAACAAGTCAATACTTTTTGAAGTATATTGAAAGGAATTCACATATTTAGATCAAGAATTAACCTGATCAATATTAACAGAACGCACTCTTATTTATGTTAAATCTTGGAAAAGCCAATTATATTGTGATAAAAATAGTCCTTGCTTGGTTTGAATAGTTTATTTTATACAAAATACAGCTGAAAATATTTATCTGCACAAATTATTGATTACACTAATTTCTAATTTATGTCGTACTGTGGGTTATAATTAATATTTTACCTCTGCACTCTCTATTGTTCGAATATCTAATCTCCGACTCTGATTCAAAAACTGCCCGTGTCGCAATGGAGATTTCTTTATATAGCGTGATGAAATGGTTCCCGAACAGACTAGAGTAGTTCTATATTTTTCTAGTAGCGACGAGAGGGAGACACTCGTTCGTATCGGAGCTCATGACTAACTCGACCGGTATGTGGTGTCACAATATACAAGCATTTAGTTAATGAATCCCCAAATAAATTATTACGGAATTCTAAAAGAGTCGTATAAAATAGATTAATGTAGAAAGCTGAATACACCTGCGTAGAATAAATGAAAAGGAATTTTGTATAAAAGTGTATAATTTCTAAAATTGCAAAGCGTTTTCGACTTCCGTCATCTTCAGTGCTCCCTGAAAATAGATACTCTGATTGTATGAGGAATTCTTGAATTGAAATGATTTTAACAATAAGGTTATGAAATTTGAAAAAATATTATAAATTTTGTTGAGTACTTACAAGTCAGTTAAAGTTTTACAATTTGTGCGGACATTTGAAATATAATTAACATTTAAGCTTGATTCTAACGAAAATCTTGTCAGAAATCAGAGGACTTGTGGATATGTCAGGTTATATTTGAAAAGACAGCTAATTACCTGTCTGTCAAAAGTCAATGAATAAAAATATTTTGATACCAACTTGAGGTAGTAATAAACTGATATGTTCATTAGGAAAAGGGTAGACAACATGATTATAAAATGGAGTTAAATTTTGAAATTTTCTGAAAGGAAAGTGTGAAATAATTTTTAATGAATGATCTTTTTATGAAGGGGAGGAAATCTCTGCCCAAGTTTACTTGAGAGTTCAAGCAGTTTTCATTACTTCAACGATTTTTTGGAAACAGACATATCAACTTTATTGAACATTTGCACTTCCCAAGTCTTCGTCTTATTTAACAATTAATTCTACCATCAACCTGATGGTCTAGCAATGTGTAACACTCTGTCACCCTTTCAAGCTGACATTTTCATAGAAAATTTAGAGAATTCCTTCATTATCGATAAATTTAAAAAAAAATTAAAATGTTGATGTTATGTTGATGACTTTCTGGTATTTATCGAAGGCAACATTGATTACGCTCAAGATATCCTAAACTCTTTCTACATGTTACAGGGAGCACTAGAAATTATACACTTTTCTACAAAATTTCTCTTCATTTATTTTAATAGATTACACTTCTCAATCAATCAGTCGATGAATATACAGGGTGAACTATGACCAGTTAACGAAAATAAAATGGTGTACTATGTAGTCTATCATGTGGAAACACCTGTGAAATTTCAGAGTGATCGATAAAGATTTAAATTATTATTTTGTAAACCAACCCACTGAACACTGACTGAATCGAACGCCTATATTTAACTCTCTACCTAAGAACTGTCGATGTTCAATTTCTGCGATCTCACGCTATATTCACTTTTTACAAACATTTTGTAGTGGGTCGAATTGTGACTTCGAAATATTCCCGAATCCACTTGAACACACACAAAAATTTCCATAGAAATCGATCCAGCCGTTAAGGAGTTTACGGTCGTATGGATGCACAGAAGATTTTTATATATGAAGATAGCCTCATCACCCGGCGTTGCCCAGTTGAAATTTATGATTTTAGTCTTTTCAATAACTTACAAAAACTCTGTTCTGATTAATTCCATAGTTTTTCTAATTTTCCAGAACTTTCCAGAAGCTTGGAAAGCATTCGAAAGTTTCCTATTTTATATTCTGGCAATTTCAAGGCCACCTTCCTGTTAGCCTAATTTTCGAGAACTTCATGAATGTCGTTTCAATATACGTTCTATTACTTTCAGGTGACTCTGTTCTGTTTGATTCCAACAGGATCTCGAATTTTCTAGAACTTTTCAAAAGATTCGAGAACATTCTAGTGTTTTTATTATATTCTAGACGTTTCCAGAAAGTGCCACTACTACATATCCATTTTGGTGGCCAAACTTTGGGAAACTTCATATGAGTATCTTTTCAGTACGGTCTAGAATTTTCTGGGGCTTCTGTTCTGGTTCACTCTGAGGTTTTCTCGAAATTCCCGATGTTACAAACATCCCATCTTATATCTGAGAAAGTTCCACGATACATCCATGGTGACCAAATTTTTGAGTACTAGTTCTAGAAACTATTAGGGCCTCTGTTTCGGTTCATTCCAAGTTAATCTAGATTTTTCTAAAACTTCCCAGAAGCGTCGAGAATATTCTGGAGTATTATTTTATTACCACCATTCATGGTGCATTCCAGGGACATTTAGAATTTTCTAGGACTATCCAGAAACTTCGAGAATATTTCTGATATTCATAAAGTTTCACTACCACCCTTATACTCCCTGCTATTCGAATCATCGAGTCTTTCACATGACTGTCCTCTCAGTACGGTTTAGAACTTTCTAGCTCTGGTTCATTCCAATTTTTTCTTTAATATTTCAAAACCTCTAAGATCGTTATAGAGTCTCTTATATTCTAGAAATTTTCAGAAAGTTTGGTGATAGACAAATGTTCGAGACTTCACATGAGTATCTTTTCCTATAATACACATTTGATTTGCATTAAAAAAATATTGAGTTCATTAACCGAGATGAAAGCAATCTTACCTTTCATGTTCCATTGATCCACATCAAACCGTTCAAATATGAGTATCATTCATATCAGCACTAATACTCGATATTTCCAATGCATATTACAAAAAAATATAAACGAAATAAATAAAAAGTTAGATGGTTGAAAAGAGAATTAAATTCTGTGTTCAAGATGAACTACTTCCCTGGCAGATGCTGCGACGGGTATATAATTATATCACACAGAGACTTTAGCTGAGTCACTGATAACATAGTATACTATAATTGAAAGTATTCTATGTGTGGATCAAAGTAAAAAACAGTTGGAAAAATCCGTCGGCAACGACTATCGTTACATGTATAATTTGTATTTTTCTTCTAAAATTTGTTGTTTTCGTCAAGCGGTTGCACTCTCACGAACAACTCTCAAAAGTCTTGAAATTTATTGTGATGTAGTAAAGCAAACAGTTAGTTGAATGAAGTACGAATATACAAGGTGTAATCTAACCTCTTGCACTCCCGTGAGGGACGGGTGTATAATGCCATTTTATAACGAATGGCAGGTGTGAATGTGAAAAATTCGAAAAATATTTGTGGAAAGTTTAAATTGTGTTGGAAATTCCGTCGAAATTTTGGGAACCGCTGTCCGCCGAAAGTTTGCTGTACGCCGAAAGTTAGCTGACCGGAGCAGAGCCACAATAATAGTGGAACTGCCGGATGGAAGAAACTGTGTAATTTCGAACAGCGGTTTCCAAGATTTTCAAAATTTTTTTTTTGAATTTTTTACACCTGCCATTCGTTATAAAATGGCATTATACACCCATCCTCCAAGGAAGTGCAATAGGTTCGATTACACCCTGTAGGATAAATTAGTGTTGGTACTGTTGGGCGCAAGTTCTTAACATAATTTATAATGCCCTTGGCCATCCAAGGTGTTCAATTTTTTACTTTCAGTGTTTGGAGAAATGGCTAATTTAATGTCATCAGTAGAAAGTTTTTTTTTTTAGGAAGGATATGAAGTTTTCGGTTACCTACATGTCATATTGTCATGTTGGTTACCCAGTTGTATACGTTGCAGATACATTGATATTCATAATTTTTTTTGGGACTGAAAATTGTTACTTTTTCTTGTGTCTGTCCCATTTTAGATGATATATACATTGCATAGCTTCATGATCAGACTCTCCTGGAATAAATATAATTCATCTATATGTTCAGTGTGATCCATCGTGATGTAGCGCCACCATTACTATTATTATTTCAAGGGTTGGTTGTCTCATTGCAATATTTAATTTTTACAACAAATCTATAGTTACGGAATAATTTTACGCTTATGACATTCAAAGTACATTAAGTTGAAAAACGTGAAAAATATAGATGAAATTCCTTAAAATATGAACGAGCTCATCGGATTCAAAATGACCACTAGAAAAATAGGTTTTGAAGATTTTACATGTTATTAACAAATTAAGATGAAAAAAAGAAAGGTATTTAGTTTTTTATTAATAACTCAAAAACTATTAAAATTTAAGAAGTTCGGTAAAAAGGAGGAAATATTCAATATAAATATCCGAATTCCGGGAACTCTAATTCTATTATTTATAATTTTAATGTAACGCTGAAAATAGTGCTCTGCGAGGCCGTTACAGCACGGGCGGCATATTGCCAAACCCCCGTGCAGTACAGAGCAACCCGTGTTTTCCTTGCTCTGAATCACTCGGGGCTTTGTATATCACATAAAATAATTTTTCTATAGTATTAAATGTTGACTTAATTATTCCTGAATATTGAATGTTTTTATTTGATTGTAACAAATTTATAAACCAATGACGTTAAAAAAATTGTACAATACTAATTAGTGTCATTGTTAGATGTAAAAATGGCAATAATAAAACATAAGTCAAAAAAAAATTTCCACAGTTTTTTGTTAAACTTTTATCGTGTGATCTTGTTGAGTATGCATATCAAAAGGGCTCCAGGAAACAAACAATTTGAAGGTCAAATTTTCAAACTTTTTCGTCGTTTTTTATGAAAACGGAGACTGGAAAAAAAGTATTGAAAATTTTTGAATATTTGGGTTACAAATTTTTTCCCAACGGGGATTTATTAACATTATTCAATACTAGATTTTTTTTTGTGATTATTGTTTTTTGCAGCGGTGCTGTAACGGCCTCGCGCAGCACTATTTTTAGGGTTAAATTAAAATTATGAACAATACGAAACTTTTTTGAGTTAATAACAAAAAACTAAATACCCTCATTTTCATCTTGATTTGTTAATAATAATCGCAATTTTTAACGTGTGGTAAAATCATCAAAACTCGTTTCTCTAGTATAGTCATTCCGAATCCAATGAGCTGTCGCTTATATTTTTAGAAGCTTTATCTCTATTTTTCACATTTTTCAACTCGTTGATCAAACTCTCATACATTGTTATGAAGTTGAGAATAATGCTCCTGACAAATACCAATTCAGATCAGTTAAATAGAGAGTTTTTAGGCCACTCAAAATTTTGTCGTTATCGTTATTTGTGAGACTGCGCAGTAAGGAAAATTAGTGGAGGCAAAACAAATAGCGATAACGTCTGTTATTAACGACGGATTAGCAACGAGGTTTGTGGTTATCGTTATCATAGGACGGTTATTTTGGTTCACGAAACGCAAAGTTACCACCATTTTCCTTACTTTACATTTGTATTTATACAAATCTTGTATCATTCGTGATATTCCTGCCCCCTTCTTATGATAATTTCAATATTTTTATCCATTTTGAGGAAGTATACCAACAAAATGACCTTTTGCTAACGTCAAAACTCGTAGGTTATGTTGAGTTTCGGATTTCAACGTCATCTTCCTCTTCGTTCCAAAAACTCTTTAAAATCAACCAGTCCTTATCCTTATCGTTATTGAGAATAACCACAAAAGCTGTTATTTTCCAACGTTATTTTAAGTGGCCTAAAAACTCCCTATTATCATAATTGTCTTATAGTAAATAGGCTCACCATATCGGATATAACACAGTTTGGGAATTCAGGCAACCCATAATGCAATTGGTATGTATAGAACGTTACGAACTCAAGTTTGCGCTGTTTCTACAGGAGTTCAGTAGCTGTGAGGACAGTGTGTTTCCGTTGTAAACTATTTTAGCGAAAGGTTGGTGGTTCGAATCCACGTCAAGCGTATACTTTTTTCAGGGGTATTAATAGTCAGCATTCCCATGCAGAATATATCTTTCCCATGACTTATTCTGCGCATCAATGCTGATATATGAAAATTCTGTTTATCCTTTCGCTAGCACGCTTCTGGGCTTTTGAAATGGAAACGCAGAAAACATTTTTGCTTTTATTTCTCAGATAGCCACTTCGGAGCTATTGTTGACGATTTACTTGGCACTGAAGATGAAAGCTTTTTTAATTTGTATGGATTCTAAATATAGTTACAAAAATAGGTTAGTACGAGAAAGGGGAAAATGGATACCACTCTACCACTGACATTTCGATGTCAAAATAATAGACATTCTAGGGTTATAATTTCTTTAAAAAATATGCGTAGAAGAACTTTCAAACCAATGGGATTGTTTTAATGAAATTATTGATCTGTGAACAGAAAAACGTCAAATTTTCATTTCTCCACGATGTCTATTAACTCGACTTGTTTGTACGTGAGTAACTTTGTATAATGGAATCTTATTCATCAGTGGGTAAAGTGGTAGTGTTTTAACTAGGCATTTTCCATTATTTGAAATTAGATAACAATACTCTGTAATGATAGGAATACAATTTTTTTTACACTATGCTATCAAAACTAACTTTATATCTGGAGGGATGTACAATTTCACTCAACTAAGTAGTTTCTGAAGGACCTGATGGTCAAACAGCCCCAGCTGGATTATCTAGTGTGAAGTAGGTCCAATAGTTCCTTGGACTTATTGTTATCGCTGAAAATGTTACAATTTTTGGCAACACTTGCTTTATAGTCAAAAAGCTTGAACATTATCGGTAACATGTTTGTTTATTGAATATTCGTAGGCTATTAGTTGCCACAGAAAATAAGAACTGGCTCTTCGACAGAATTTCGTTGTTACCTATTTACCGCCAATTGACTTCACCGCGATTTCTTATATATATATATATATATATATATATATATATATATATATATATATGTTCCAAATTAAGTCGGCACCATTGCCAACTCCGTTATTATTGATCTACGAATTCGGTTAAATGGGCAAACTAGTAGCATTTTTAATGGCCTTCTCGACGCCGACAACAAAAAAAAATTGACAGTCGCGTTTTCGAAATATTTCTTAAAATGATATTTTTTTAAATGGAACACTCTATATTTTATCATGCATTTCGACTCGTAACTACATTATCAATAACAAAGCTCCTATGACTTTTTTTCCTAAAGTTGAAAATGAGCGACTTATGTGGAAATATTTATTTTTTTCACTAGTACAAAAAATTTATTTGTTGTGGCGAATAAAACCTCATGATTGTCCAAACACCCAATTTTGGTATTCATACGAATGACAATATTACTAACAGCAAAATAAGATAGTAAAAAGAAAAAATTGCTCTGGGATTTGAACTCGTGGAACCCGTCAATTGACACAACTGAGCTATTTGGTATTAATTTACAAAACGATAATTTCCATCTTAAAACCATTCCACTAGCCATATTTAGTTTGTGAATTAGAATATTTCTGCCATAATGATAACTTTGAAGCCGTTTTTGTACAGAACAGAAAATGCTGGAGCGTCATATTAATGCGGTTAGAAATAGCTATTTGTGTATTTAGAGCGCAAAGTGATGGATTGCCGCTCGAACAGAGCGCGGTAATCTTTGGAGAGCGGCAATTACACTTTGTGCTCGAAATACACACAATATTTTTTCGACAAACGCAGATCTCAGATACAAACAATACACTCGATACTTCATTGATCATTGATTACCTTATAATAATATTCATTTCTTTCAATATTTACTAGATTAAAATTGAATGTACAATTCTGACAATTTTTAATAGGTATAGCCAAAGTCGGTATCCAAATTACTGGCAATACAATCCATATCTCTAACACATAAAAAAAAAGGCTCGACCACGATTTGAACACGGGTCGCCGGCGTGAGGTGAAGGAGGCTTAGCCTCTAGATCAAACAAAAGGCGGTGCTTTTGAACATTTACTCGATATTTTATAGCGCTTTATCAAATCCGATTTTTATAAATGTTTCCTATTGACAAAACTGACTTCTTTTCAACTTTAGGAAAAAAAGTCATAGGAGCTTTGTTATTGAGAATGTAGTTACGAGTCGAAATGCATGATAAAAAAATATAATTTTATGAAATATTTCGAAAACGCGACTGTCAATTTTTTTTTGTTTTCGGCGTCGAGAAGGCCATTAAAAATGCTACTAGTTTGCCCATTTAACCGAATTCGTAGCATCAATAATAACGGAGTTGGCAATGGTGCCGCCAAACGTTCAGTACAGGTTTTTTAGGTACAAATAAGATTTTTTTCTTCATATAAGCATGTGTCAAAACTTGATTTGTTTTCAAGATACAGGGTGTAAAAGTTGAAATTTTTTTTTTTTATATCGAGGTACTTCAAAATGAGCCTTTTACTACCAAAAATAAACATGCCAAGTTTTATCAAAATCAACCAAAAGGTATTTGCAAGTTGGGTATATAGATAAACCATTGATAAGGCATCGTGCTGACGTCACTTGACACGACCATAAAATCGGGCACTTGGACCATCCTTGTCAAATGGTGTTCAATATCCTTTGTAGACGACAGCAAATTGCACGCAATAGGCGGGAAGTTCAAATGACAAGAAGGCTGTATTCAAATTCAGTAGTATAACGTTCGGAGCGTTTATATCGTGTATTTTACTGTTTTTGTTGTCGCATACAATTTTCTGTCGCACAGCAACAACCATTAATAAAGTGAAGTTTTTTTACGTTTTCCCATTTAATAATGGAATCGTATATTGATAGTGAATATTTTCAACATGCAAGCTACGTTAGCTTGCTCAGGTTAGGTATGTGTGTCAAGCGTGTGCGAAAAACTAATTCACGTATTTTCGACTCGCAAGCTACGTTTATCTTGGTGCTCAAATATGTAATGCTGAAGTAAGATTTGTGGTATCAACAATAATTAGTTGCAGCTGAAATATATATATATAAACTTCAAAACTCAATACTTTGGGCTCAAAATGAATAATTTGCTCGGTTAAATACGACAAATTGAAATTTATTTATTCCTGATTTTAGTTCGAAAACATTAATAGGACATTCATAAAATTTGTTGTGGAATCATCTGCGACTGAAAGACAAACTTTAGTCGCTATTTTCCATCATTTATTCCTATTGAGCTCATCTGAATTTCTAAAATTCATTCAATTGTCCCTATACATATCCTATAATGAGCCTTTAATTACCAAAAATAAACATGCCAAGGAAGTAGTTGTTTTCTGTCAGATATTACAAATAAATCACATTTTTTAATTTTCATGGAGAATGTTCCCCTTTTCAACACGTACCGCATTCTTCAATACTATTAAACAAAAATATTTTTTGACGTGCTGTCTATAAACCAATGTACAAGTAAAAAAACATACAACTTGTTCCTCATATCAGCCAGGATATTTCAATTATAATAATAAACAATTCTATATTTACGTCAAGTTCTACTTAACACTTGCTATTAACAAAAAAATACCGTATCTACTAAAAATGTTGATACTCCTAAATATATGGCCGTTAGAAAAATATACACGCGATCTTCAAAGAATTTATTACATTTTATACTTAGCTCGAGATTTATTATGGGTTTTTCAAGGTTTCTGTAGTGATTTGTGGAGACAGGAAAACTGGAAAACAGCAGGTCGGGTGCAATATAAGAATAATGGTTTCCAGCTTTGGGAAGAAAGTTTCATGAAACACCGTCAAAATAATTCATTCATTGGAATAGTTGATACAGGATGAGGCAAAAATAACGAAACAAATACCTTTTCCTACGAGCGTGCGGAAAAGTAACTTTTAATCTATAGCTGCCAAAATTGATAACGCTTATTCATGTTGATTTACAAAATTTCTTCTCCAGTCATAAAGTACCCAAAAATATTCAGTTGATTCTGTACAAAATAACCAAATAGATATTACTTTTTGATGACTAGATGTGATCAGTTGAAAATTGAAACATTAAGGAAAACTTATTAATGATCTCCGAGCGAACACCAAATTCTGGTTTAGAACATTATGTAGGCCCGAATCATGAAATTATATAGGAAGTCATGCAATGGAATGGAGTACAGGGTGTCCTATTAAAAAAAATTAACTTTTAAGTTGCTGCGCCTTTTTGAGACACTCTGTATAAATGAAACTTAAATAATTAAAGAGATCGAATGAGATCTTTTTTTGTAATATATGAAATAAAGAAGTCACGAGTGGGGTGACGGACTTTTGGTCCTCACTGTATGTGTTTGATTCACGAAAAATGTTTACGCCACTGTATTCAAGTCCACGCCACTGGAATAGATGAGAAAAGAGAGCCGTTGTTATTAAATAATTATGACATGTCTTGTCAGAGAAAAAGTTCAATAAAAAATGTATATTTCAATTACGAGTTCGAGTAGTTCTTTTTACTAGAAAAAATATATTTCCATCCCAACATACAGTCCATACAAGTTTCAACATGGTCCAATCATGCTGGATATACTAGTTTGCAATTCATCCAGTCTAGCACTTTTAGAGTCGACTTTACCCAGCCGTTCCCGATAAAAACTACTAGTTGAGCATTCCTAGTGAGTCCGTTCCAATTACTTTAATTTATCCTTGTCCAAATTTCTTTTTCCTAATTGCAATACATTTAAGTTGATTCAATTTAGTACAAGTACGATGCCTAGCGATATTGGTGATTTGAAAATTGATATGGATTAACAAAAATTTGTTGGGAGGGTGACATAGAGACGTGCACCGTTGCCAGTTCTTTTCATATTTTATACCTAGGACTATTAGGGTTTTCAATTGAATTATCTGGAGGAAGCGTGTTATGTCTCAGGGCGATTTTGTTTGTGACTGCACGCGGTGATATACGGTGTACCATCAAGACAAATCAAGTAACAACCATCATCGATTCTCTTCGATTTTCTTCGATTCTTTACTTGGAGATTTTAACATGTTGCAACACTGCAAACGCGCGTGCGTTAGCTCATGAATATCTTCTGCGGAGGCATATTATTATAGCTGTGTTCATAAACCAAACTTTTTATAAACTATGACTTGATCTTGATCTTGAACTCGATCTGTGATATCTAATTCTAATTATATCATAATAGTATATTCTGTAACAAGGTTAGAATGAAAAATTCGATGCGAGCATAACGAATTTTTATTCTAAACGAGTAACAGTCTGTGCTTTCTCCACAACCACATATTGTACATATAATCAAATGGAAAGCAAACGAAAAATTATTTTGAAATTTCAGTTGACATCTTGTCACTATGATGCCAGTCAAGGCTAACGTAATTATTGCTACAACAATGTCAGAATATTTATTTTTATTTGCACAAGTGATTGAATGAAATACACGCAAAATGCATAAGATAACAAGTGTTGTAGAATATGTTACCATTCTGTCATCAAATATGATTTCAAAATTGGCAAATTCAGTGAAGGTTGTGGAAAATAATTATTTTATTATATATTGTTGAATTTTATGGATTATTATTTTTAGTATTTTATCTGATTTCACATTCTATAGTTGTTTATAGTTTATATCTATATATATATATATATATATATATATATATATATATATATATATATATATATATATATATATATATATATTTGAACATTTATACATTTACAAAATTATACAATTTTACATTTTTACGTTTTGAATTCTTCATTGTTTTTTGTTGTTCTCACTTTCATGTTTTACATATTTCACATATTTTACACTTTTACGTTTGTATCCTTCTTCATTTTAACATTTAACATTTTCATTAAGTCCTGCTTTGCACTTATCCCTAAATTACTTTATTCGTTCTAGCATGTAGTAATTTGAATTGTATTATTTATTCCGAATTATATTATTATTACACTAATTGCGTGCATATGTAGGTTTTCATGCAAAAAAATTTTGAATCAACACGGATAGCTATAAAATTTCACAAGTGCTTTCGCACGTGATAGATAAGTATCCCATTAAATTTTCGGTAAGTGAGGGTAGTTCACCCTATACAGTAATTCTGATTAATTTCGTGCTTTGTTTCTTCATTGGTCCACTAATATCAAAGGTTAAACATAAAAAATAAGTAAGATTACCACCAATTAAAGATATGTGAAAACCTGAATAAAGAAATCTCTGACTTGGTTAATTTTTTTGTGTTTTGGCCTTGACTGATATGGTCATTAGCCACGTGTTCTGGGTAGGCGGTGTTACTAACTCCACTTTTGGAGCAGCACTGTCAATTTTTATTGCAACGCAATCGTGGAGTATTATTCCCAGCCGGCAACGAGATTCAGTCATTCAGAAAAATTTAAAAAATTCGCCCCGGCTGGGAACCGAACCCGGGACCTCTCGGTCACCAGGCGCGAGCGCTAACCACTGCGCTAATCCCGGCCTGACTTAGTTTCCTATTTATGATGAGAATGATCAACAGGAGCGTGACAAACATTGATAAATGAAACTTTATAAAAAAATTATAGGAATGCTGTTTTGATCTGATTCTCTGAATTAACCCAAGTTGGCAACTACATATCTGATTTATCTGTTTGAAATTTTTCAAAAATACTTATATCTACATATTCTTAACAATACCATTAGCATTTCATTCTAGGAGTGGAATAACCTAAAAAAGCCATCCATTTAACTATTCCTCCTCTCCCATTTCTATGTAAATCTTTATATTACTTTTTGTTTCAGGTGAGCATTGATATGCAGTTCGTTTTCTCGAAGCAGGCGGGTATTACCAAAATTGAATATATGAGTGAGTGAAATGAATTATGAGTGTCAAAGAACATTTTCTGTTATACACATACATTTTCTGATATATACAGGGTGTTGCAAAATTTAATACAAATATTTCAACGGCGTATTCCTGGGGTCAAATAAGACTTTTTCTCCCATAAACGTGTGACCTAAAATTCACCTTCTCCAAGCTACAGATAAAACACAAAATTTGTAGTGAACCGAAAAACACAAAAAGATGTAAACCGTTTAGGAAACGTCAAATTCCCTAGTAAAATCAAAGAGCTGTTTTACACCTTGAATATTAAAGAACTCACAGCGCACCAAGTATTTTAGTTTGTTACTTTAATATTCCCCTTAATGGTTATGTTAAATAAATAAAAACTGTAGGCAACCTCCATCTACCTCCTTTGAATCAGAGTTACCTTTTAAAGCAATACATGTCTAGAGCGTCCAAAAAACTAAGAGCCTGTAAATTTTCCATTTTTCCAATTTCCATCGTTTGATGCATAATCGCAGCCACAATTCAAAATTTATAATTTTTTGCGCCACTGCGATGTCTATAGCTTGAAGTTGAATATTTATACTATGTGGGAAAGAGTCTCATTTTTATCCCAGGAATACGCCCTTGAGAGAGTCCGGACCTGATCGGAGATACAGCGAAACGTATCCATAGTCAGATCCTGAATTTTACTGAGTATTGTGAGTTATACTGAAAGTAAATAGAATAAGAACCTATCTAGTGCCAAACAAGCAAGTGTTTTTAACACCATCCGACTGTGACTTCCATAATATTTTTTTTTATAGAGAGTATCAACAAGAGCACTGCGGAATATACCTTCTTATCATTCAGTTGTGGTGCGGAGACAGGGGCGTCTCCGCGCGAATTTTTTCTAATGATACTGAAACAGATAATACAAACGCCATGATTCCTGACTACAGGGACGCTCCAAGAGCTCTATCCACCAACGAAACTAATGAAATATGCACCATCAGCTCACAAAACAAAACTTATTCTGCAGCAGTCCACCAACATCAATTTCCACCCAGAGAGCAAGCAATTATTTTCACTTCAAACGATCGTATATCCAAGAAATATTATTTTTCCCCTAGAATACCCAACAACCGAATATGTATATACCTATCCAACAAAGATGTAATCGAAAACTTCATGACCCAACATTGCTCCATCACAATAAACAACCAACAAATCCAAGCCCGACGTTTAATCACCCCAGCAGTACGTTTGGTTCTATGAAACATTAGCCCCACATCACATTTTAGAAATATGAGAAAATTAGGACTGAACCTAGTATCATCAACTTCATTCTTGAGGATTGGTGTGTCCAACCCAGAATACAGCCACATCTTCTTGAGTTTTCGTCGTCAAGTATATACCCCTGTTATACCACTTACAGAATCCCTCTTCGTATCCCATGAAAATATATCCTACCCCATATATATCTCATAAGATAACATGACTTGCTTCAACTGAAAACAAGCCCTCCATGTTGCATCTCAATGTACAATCTCACAACCCCCAGCAGTCGAGTCAGCAAAATATCAATACCCAGAGTACATCGAATATAGAAATACCCACACTAATACCAGAACATCTGTCGAAAAGCGATACCCTTTAGATCACACCTCCTGAAGTCACCCAAAACATAGAAACATCGAAAGCTTCCAATTCAACCACAAAAACACAAAACGAAATACAGACACCTAAAAGGAACTTAATAAAAATTCTCACACCTCCAGATGAAAGTACATCTGACCAAGAAAAAAACATAGATGACATATTCGCCAAACCAGATAATAAAAATTCAAAAAGGCTAAACAACCGATGGAAAGCCTCAAAGACCAATACTAGAAATGATAACACCAGCAAAGGATTTTATCGAATCACACTAGCCAGCGTTCATTCTGAATTATCAACATGTTGCTGACCTATTTGAGAACACTTTCGGTTCGTCCGAACCGGAACAAATAACATTGGGTTACACCAAAGAATTACTTTCTCTGTGCAATATGCTGGAGAAAATATACCCTTATTTCAAGGAAAGGGGTATAAAAACACGATGTACCAAGCTCCGTAAGAGAATCCTGAAGAACATCGATAGCACGCTAACAGAAGAAGAGAACGATTCATCTCAAGACACCACATATTAGTATCCTCTTGATTTTTTTCCTCATTACTTTTTTCCAATGGTTTCCAAAAGTATTCCATAATGGAATATCAACGGTTACTCCTGCCATTTAGATATGTTACAGGTCCTCAACTCGAAACATAACCCAGACCTAATATGTTTACAGGAAACCAATTTCAAAAACGATAGACAAACCAAAAAAAAAGCTAGCATTCATTAAAAATTTCCTTGAAAATATAAGCTCTCGAGTATGAGTTATTGGAGAACTATGAAATTTAAAAATCCAAGAAAACGGTACACCACAAGGTTCAGTTATAAGTGTAACATTATTTCCCACTGCAATCAACCAGGTAATAGAACATGTCAAACTACCAGTGAAAGAACGACTCTATGCTGATGACCTCATTCTATTTATAAAAGGGAAAAATATTGAAATGATGAAATCGATCCTCCAACATCATCTAAAACAGGTAGAGCTCTGGTCTAAGTCAACAGGTTTCAATTTCTCTTCAAAAAAAAACAAGCTTATACTCTTCTCCAAAACAGATATAATATGTTGACGAAACAAAATTTCTCGGGATGATTTTCAATCGAAAATTGAATTGGAAAACACACATACACAATTTTAGACTAGTCGGATAAGTGAAAATTGACCATTATAAAGCCTTTCATTCGTTTCCTCAGTTTTACTGCAATTTTCGAATTTCAACATCCATCTTTAATTTCTTGGATGAAGTTCTGGGAGTCTATGATTCTACTTTCCTTATTGTGAAACTTCTTTTATGAAATGTGCTATTAAATTATTCAAAACTAATTACCAAGAAACATTCTGCTATATTTACTCTGTAATACTCAAACTGTTTCCTGAGAAGTTCGAACTTTCTCATCTATATTCCTAAAGGCACAAAATTAATCAGTTTCCCAAATAAATTCAATCAAATTCTTCTTCACGATGATCAAGAAAATTCTCATATTGCACATTGACTTATTTTTTCAACTCGTAACTTAAAGTTAGATCCTCGTTTACTCGACAACATAATCAGAAACATCATTCGAGACTGTTATGCAATTCAATATAAATGTAGCTGTTGCTCGTATTCAGTGTGATTTACCATATTATATGAATGAAGATTCCTACGAAATTACGAAAAGGCTTGTATATAACACATTAAAAAATGGCGAGTTGTTCGCACACGTGTGGGCAAAACACACGCTCAATCTGCAATTTGTTATATAAACAGCTATTCATTTAGTGAAGTTTTTTGTGGAATGATAAGCAACAAAATCCCACATACAAGTACAATTATTTTCATAAATAGACCCAACTTCAACTGAAAAAATCTACAATGGATAGTCCATGTGATAAAAAGGCTTATAATTCAGTAAATTTGTATTCGACAAGGCCCCTGGCAGGAAAGTTTGGGGTAGTTCTGATTTTTTCCATTTCACACGGTTTTTGGAGGTGAATCCGAATCTGAAGTTTGCTAACACAATTTCTTGACGGAACATTAAAAAAAATGCAAAAAATGTTAAAAAAATCAATTTTTTTGTAGTTTTTCGCTTATAACTCGAAAGTTATCAGTTTTTCGTGAAAAACTTTTCCATTCAGAGTGGAAGTAAGTATATAAAATTTCCTACAAATTCCACTATTCATATTATAACATTTTTAGTGAATTTTTCAAGGAATTATTTTGTAATAAAACTAAAAGTACTCTTGTTCGTCATTGGAGCAGTTTCAATCAAAGTACTCATCTGAGGTTATGTCGATGGCTGCTAGTGACAGTGCGATAAGAAAGAAGTGTTTGATAGTTTCAAACAACGCAAAACGGTTCTGGGCCATTCAGGGCATTACTTGCTCCTTCTCGGGCTAGTGTATTGACCTCTCCATTGCCTCTTTAAACTGTGTGTGCTGGTACCCAGGCTAGTGTCAGTCTATTCTGACTGCCGACCTCTTTTAGGGCTTCCTTGCAGCCCCAAACAAGTATTGAGGTAACTTGCATTGAGTTGACTGCTTTTATTGCAGCTTGGCTATCTATAATGTTTTTTTCTGAATACTCATGCCTTATCAGCTCTTGTAACCGGGTCGTTTTTCAAATATTCGTATAGGTTGTTGTAGTATCTCCCGTGCATATTGCTTATGGGTGCTTGTCCTGACCTAACTTCGCCTTGTATGTATATGTGTAGGGGAGACAGGGAGGCAGGGAGGCAGGGAGGCAAGACCTCTAAAGCGGCTGGTCTTTGCAGTCCTCCGAACCGTCGAACCATTCCTACCTGCCACCATACCATCGAACTATTCGTTATCATGGGTCATCATTGAGGGTTCACTGTCAGCTGTACACCACCTGTCGAGTTTGCCTTTTGCAATAGCACTCAGACATGCTGGTCTTTGCAGTCCTCCGAGCCGTCGAACCATTCCTACTTGTCACCATACTACCGAACTATACGTTATCATGGGTCTTAATTGAGGGTTCACTGTCAGCTGTACACCACTTGTCGATTATATCTAGGGCTGACAGTGTAAGCTCCAAGACTGTCCTTCAGAATTTGCCTTTTGCAATAATCGCGAGGTCGGCGGCATATCCTAGACAATGAAAGCCTCTGGAAGATAGTCCAAAGTAGGGTCCCTATGGACATCCCGTGTTTGCTCAATTGCTAATGTAATGACCCTGTTTTTAAAGTTAGCGTTCATCCACTGGCACATTAGGAGCGTTTGCCATAGACTCGGTGGATGCATTGTTGAAGGCACCCTTAATGTCTATAAATGTTGTCATGGCTATCTCTTTACTGATAGCCCCCCTGATACTATTTGGTCTGGATATTTCTGTAGCAAGCCTCCATTCCAAAGTTGTTCACCTGTTTGGATGGAAACTGTACTTCTTTGAGCATCCTTATACTTTTCTCGAATGTTGTAGTATAGGCATTGTTATTATTTTTGAAGAAACCTACTTGGTTTATAGTACCTTCTTTGGCTAAAACCTTATGGATTTTTGAGCACGTGATTGTCTTCTGGCCTTACTAATCTCTTTGTTGTAGTGCGTGAGTTTAGCCTTGTATGTGGTTCGATATTGGTTAAATTTTACTCTGTTGAAAGGATTCCGCACCCTACCTCCGAGGGTTTCTAGATGCTCATTCCACCAGACCGTTTTGTTATTTTGAGCCTTTTTTTCCTCGTAAGCTTTGACTACTGCCTTGTCCACTTCGTCTACTGCCCTTTCAAATCTCTCCCAGTCTCGCATTCCAGTCACGGGTCTCTCGAGAGACTCACTGAGTGACGCTGAGTATCTTTTCCCGTTTCTATATTTGACTGAAGTACGCGGTGGGGTAACTAGATCATAAAATATATGATATATAACAATCTAATCATTTGAAATATTTATTCAAGATTTTTGTTTGAATTTCAAGTTTTGTACGATTTCGGACCTCATTGAATAACTTGTTTGTAATTTTTGAAAGAGTGACCTGTACCTTTATTGTTTGATCTAAATAAGGTATGCGCAGAGAACTAGGGGGAATCCACTAATTAACTTTAATAATAAATTAGAGTTGTGTAGTGAAAATGTGGGAGTTTCCCCAGTCAGCTGAAATATGCCAATTAACAAGTAGTACTTGAGCCCGAATAGTTAGTCGTAGAAAAAAACTTTTGTAGAAAATTTTATGCTCTTCCATTCCTAAGAGATAGGTTATCAACGAAAAATTTGTAGTTTTCAACTTATAAGCAATAAAACGCAGAAGAAAGACATTTTTCAGGTTTTTTGCATTTTTTTCGATGTTCCGTCACGAAAATTTGTTAGCAAACCTTAGATTCGGATTCAGCACCCCAAAAAACATAGAGAATGGAAGTAATCAAAACTACCCCAAAACTTTCTTGGTAGAAATACAATTTGATTAGATTATTTTGTGGATATACATATGTATATGCGAAATCCATAGCAGATATACCTTGTGCATCTATTATTGTAATTGTATATACAAAACACTGGAGGATTGACACGTTTTAATCTTTCCTCCAGAGGATGGTCACTTGGTTACTGAAACATTTATCGAGGTGTTAACAATAGCGGTTTGGTGTTAGATTTTGGTTTTTGTGCTTTAGAGAACTAGTCTGTACAATGTATAATTATGGTACTAAATACCATAAAACGGTATTTTCCAGACTAATATCAAGTTTGTAAAAGTTTGTTTTACGATTGAAAAAAAAATACTATGTCGTTTCATACCGAAGTGTACTCTGTAGGCAATTGTGTAACTGAACAAAATTCTGTTTACCAAAATAAGTATTTCGTAAGTAAGCGAAATTTGATACTGATATCAAAAAGTCTAATGAGTTACTGAAAATAAAAATCCTGCCTCACCACGTACTATCACTTTATTTCGTAACCCTAGGCGCCACTGTTGAATTTGCATTACCTTTCATGTTTTCATGTCAAATAGCGATAACATCTCCAAATAAATTGGGTTTTTAGGTAACGTCATGTTCCATCTAGCAGAAGGGATGTACTAAAAGCTCGTGTTGCCTGAAGCGCTAATGACCAGCCTAATTATTTCCATTCGTGACTCTGGACTTGCTTTGAACGAATTTTGTTCATTAATATTGTGCTTATTTGATATCATTTGCAAGTATACGTTTCAGGGAATCATTGGAAAATTAGTAAATTTGTCAGTGTGGAACATCATGATGGAATAAATTCGGTATTTTGGATACTCTAGAGAAGTTTCGAAAAACTTTCCGTTTCCTTTTCGCAAATACAGAATACTGCATGAAACTTTAAAAGTATATCTATTTTTTTATTCGCTAGAGAACATCGAGAATTTGGAATCCGTTAACGTTTTTAAAAAATCTTCTACGTTCCTATTTATTCGCAAATGATAATACTGATTCTTGCTTCTTGTGTTTCCTCCTTTTCTGAGGTTTTACCGTTTCCAAAAGTCCATTCAGTGACTACTTGATTGCTAACTTTTTTAGTTATATTCACCATCTCATATATGAAGTTTAATTCAACGAATTCATATTGTTTGTCATCATCAGTACCAGATGTGCAAATTTGTAGCTTCTGTTAAAATAACCTGTGTTTACAAGACAACAACTGATGTAGATTTTTCTCTTTATTTATATTTTCCTGGGTAGAATTTTACACCCTCATCTCGTAGACTATTTTCATGCACCTTTACTGCCCACTCATCTATTTTTACATGGAAATCAGCACTAATACGATTTTTTTTTATTGTGTTTTCCATTATCAAAACATAAAATATTTTCAATGTTTTGAAGGAGGTTTTAGTGACAATTTCGCCAATATTGTGTAAACCAAACAAATCTTTTTTTTTATTTCAAACCCATGAAAATACAACTCTTTGAAAACACTGCCTTCAGCTCGTGGTATTTTCAAATAGGTGTTTCGCTGATTCTATATTCATAAGTTTCCATATAGGCCAATGCCGAAGCCTTTGAAAATGGTAGAGAGTAAAAAAAATAGAACAGGATGACGAGTCCTATCAGAAACAGTTGGATAACAAAAATACTGGTAATAAAAAGACTTACAACTTTTGAATCCACTCTTTTTTCAAATAACCTCAAAATTTATGCGAAAAATCCAAAAACCGACTTTTTGGTTTTTTATTTTTATCTCCCACAATTTTTTTTTCACGAAATTTGGTGCAAACTTACATTTTCATGTCCCAAACACACTCTAAATTTTTGGTTCAAAATATTTATTGTTTTCCCTTATTTTGATTCAATATCGAAGAGGCACCCTAATTTTCAATCAAAAATTCTCTATTCAAATATTTGCGTTTTGAAAAAAATCGGTGTGCTTTTTGTTCCTTGTAGTCTCTACTTTCTGATGGTATGAAAAACATTAACATGACAAATGTGAGTTTTCAAGTAACATTGATAAACTAAAAAATTGCAAATCCATTAAACATTGAAATTGCAAAAAACATGCGAAAATAGTTAATTTCCTGATCAAGATTAAAGATAGGATTTGAAGAGGAATTTTTATTTTTAAATACTTTAATTCGAATCACTTTTCCATTAGTTTTTGCTTTTTTGATTGCATTTCTTCGTCGTTAGATTCGACAAAGGTTCCCGATTCTAGTCTTCGAAATCTCCAACACCATCATCGTCTTCGTCTCCAATATTTTTTCCAGTCTGCATTGGTTCTTCATCTACAATTTCATCTGAATTATTAACTTCTTTTGGTTTTTATTCAACACTGGCGCATTTTTGAGAACCATGACAATTTGAACATAAATTGGTGCATTTTAAAACATGTTCCAGGCAGCCACATTTTAGCTCCATAATTAATCTTTATCTGTCAATTTAGGCCCCAATAGGTTGACAAGCGTCCAGCTATACCAATTCTACTTTTGATCCCGCAGGTCCGCACAACTCGAATTAAAATAATGTAATGGCGGTGTGGCGGGGTGTTTAGATGACAAAACAAGAAGATAAACTGAATTGAAACTGCGAGAATTTGTTTTTTTTGCTCGCTAAAAATTCGTTCGTTACCCAACCAAGTTTGAAGCTGATAGTATGCCCTGTAACAATGTTGTTCCGCTGATCTTTCTGTTGGTGGGAGATTTGCCAATATGAAAGATGATTCAATTATTGCCAATTGATGTTTTTTTAAATCTTAATTTATTCGGTGAAATATTTTCATTTTTACATTTATTAAAAGATTTTTGACAATATATTCTTTGTTTGCTCCTTTTAAAAAAAAAATTGCCAAATTTGACAAATTTGACAAATTTTTAGTGTCTAATAATAAATTTACCATGGGATTCTTTCCTTTTTCACGTGTTGTATCGTAACCAGAAAAACAATGCAGAAATGCAACAATATTGAAGGTTTCATATTTGAAACTATCGGACGTGAAAAACAGATCTTTTACATATCTAGAACCTGGCTTGAGATAATAAATGTCATGATTATTTAAATACAATTGTTTCAAAAGGAGCAGAAGATCAATATCTTGACCCACAAATATGACAGTTGTATTTGTACCTATCTCTGGCAATTTCTACCGAATCTTAATCTTAATTATGTCAGCATCAGCATTTTCAGTAATCTTTCCATTGCCGTTTTTATTATTCTGTCCTTGTTTTTCTCGTTGGATAAAAATTTTTCTTGCAAAAATTATATTTTTGCATGGTTTCGATAATTGAACTGAGGTTTTTCTGCGACTACGTTCTGCTTTTTCCGTTGAATCCGCTGCTTGTACTGTTGTCATAAGTATCTTTCAATAAATTCATTGAAGATATCTACAGGTGGCTGGTAGAACGTTTAGGAAATAAAAAGGAGGGTCAGTGGTTCAGCGGCTATCCATTTGTTTTCAGAGGAGAAACGCCATCAGTGTCATGGGAACATTTGATAATCCAAATTAATGTTTTTATATTATTTTTATTTTTATTTGTATTTGTATTCTTTTATTTTTTTATTTTCACCCATTTATAATTATCTTATTGTTATTTATATTACTGTGATTTACATTTCAGTAAAGTGACATTTACATTTAGTATCTGATGATTTCACAATTTCGGGATACTCATCAAAAACGATAGAGCTGCTCGCTACATAGCGAAATATTTATTCATGATCTCTTCCACCGTTTCATTTTTCTGCCAAATTACTTTGTGCAGTAAAAAGTCACCATCCACGATATCGGCAATGCGTTGGTCAATTCTTATTCATAAATAGATCGTAGTTAATTTCCATTTCTAGTTTTCTATTTATCACTGTAACAAGAAAACTAACATTTTTCGAGTAATTAAAGTGTAAATTTTAATAAACAGCTCAAAATTTTGTCGAATTCGAGTTTTTTTCAATATTAAATAGGGGAAACAATAAATATTTTGAATCGAAAAAATTACAATATGTTTGGGACATAAAAAAGTAAGTTTGCGTCAAGTTTCGTGGACAAAATTTTTTTTAGGGAAATAAAAATAAAAGACGAAAAAGTCGTTTTTTTTTATTTCGAAGGCGCAAAGAGCCATTTCTTTTTCCACATATGTATGTCTTTTCAATGCTTTCAATTAGGCATTGTAGAGCATTAATCGTGGATTTTCTTGCTTGATAAGCAAACTGTTTATTGTGAAGCGTTCTCAACTCGAGGAGTCCGCTTCTGACATAACAGTCTATTATTTTCTCCATTGCTTTCAGGAGAAAAGACGTGAGGCTAAAATGGCAGTAAAACTTTGGTTCGTCCATTGAGCGTCTTCCAGTCTTAGGTATGAATGCCACTACAGCCTCTCTTTCAGTATACCCAAACAATTTCAGCGAATTTTCTGAAATGTACACGAAGTTTGTAATAACCGACTCAAAGAACTTGAAATATCTTTTCAGACCACATCCATCTGGATATCTCTCTGTTACGATGATGTGATGGTACTTCTACATTAAACAAGCCTCATTCTTGCAATCCACCTGCAAAAAATTATACCGTATAATAAGCAGAGTTCTTTTCAACTTCCCTCGGGATATATGGTTGCGAAATATATAATCAAGGCTCACTTCAGTTGGAATTCAGCTCTTAAACTTTCCACATTTTCGTGAAACTTTGTGAATTACCCGAATTGCTTGCTCTTTGTCACAAGAAAAACAAATATTCTCAAAGCAACTTGTTTGCAAAAGGCCATTTTGCTTTGTTTGATGCTGGGCAATTCCATTATTAAACAGAAATGACTCTTTTGCTTCTATGGCACGAATATTCTCGAATAAATAACGGCAAAATGACAATGAATGATGAATTTTTAATCTGAAATGAAATCTCAACAATTTTCTGAAAGACGCCAAATAATTATATTGAATGCCACAAAGAACACCAACAATTTATCTTTGATTTCATGGTTGGATTTATTTAAAAGGCGTCACCATTGAACTCAATCAATTAAAGAACTAGCCTTATACTGTAAAAATGATTTGTAGACAGCTATAATAGAGTCACGCATTCAATTCACTTTGTGAATGTTCTACGAGTGGAAGCTTATGTTATTATTAGTCTCTAGTTCAAACATAATTTTGAAATAAGAATTTGTTCTCGATACGCTATCTATTAGAAATTTTCATACTTCTTCTGTATCAAATGCTTCAGAATATTCATTGGTTTCTTAGGAATTTATTATTTTAGTAAAAGGTTTCCATATCTCGTTTTTAAATGAGATTTGAATTAACACAAGAAATAATATTTTTTTGTAACTTAACCATAGCAGCCAACATAGCTTCCTCAGTAACGCCTACTCCATGAATAGGTCGATCTAAAATCCAAATGATATATACCAGGAATGATAAAATGTTGCCGTTTTTAATAAACGGTTGTATTTAGATTGCCCTGTTTTTTGTTGTTTTTTGGGTCAAATTGAGTTATTGAAATTTTATCCTCTTTCTGTTGACCGATTGATCTGGAATTTGGTACACATTTGTATTTGGTATCATTTCCTGAATCCAAGTTAGCCGCCGCAACAAAATGGCGGGTTACATAATTTATGGGTACTAATCTAATACAGTACACCTTGAAAAAAATTCAAATCCAAGATCGCCGCCACCACAAAACGGCGGATTACATTTTATTTTCATCTCCCTCAATATGGGCATCAAAAAATGAAAGAAACTGACTAGTAGAATACCGTAGACCATGAATCAATTGCAAATCCAAAATTGAGTCTAGGTATCTAATTAGAACAAATGCCTTTGTCAACTCACAATCGTGATTCAAGCATGAATCTGTTGTGAATATTGTGAATATTGTGAAGAAACATAATAATCACGCAGATAATGTACTAAAAGCTAAAAAATAATAAGATAGGTACCAGTCATCACACCACTCTTCTCATCAATTGGCAGTACTAGCAACCACAGCGTAGAGGAGGGAACCTGCGTTTCGGGGTTCGGGGGGGCGACTGGATACCCTCCTCGACGCGCCGGAGTGAACGCTATCTCTGCGGAAACCTGCCTAGTACACACCGCGTCTCACAGAACGTGAGGGCTTGCCTTAAACAGCCGGCCAAGTAGAAGAAAACTACAATAAAATTCTCCCCAAGTTCAAGGTGGAACAGCATAAGCTGAAGACTGCATGGCTAGTGGGTAGACTAGCTGCTATAATGCGAACTCCGGGGCAACTGGCGCCCCCTGGTGTCAATTGCCTTCCTGCGGCATGCGGGGCTCTGCCGTAGGTGACTGTTCTTTCTTCTTCTCGTGGGACCATTTATGGAAGAGCAAGAAAAAAAATTCAGGGCGAAGAAAATTCCCCAAAAAAATACGTTGGACGAAATCCTCGTGGAAACAGGCAGCATAACACAGGACACCGAACGTCCTGACATCGAAGCTGACCTGTTCAAATCTGGCAGCGACTGGGATACTGATAAGTCCTCTAGAACCCTCTCGAAAGGGAAGGACAAAATCAGGCTCTGCGAAGCAGCCAGAAAGAGGTTTAAATACCTCGTCCCTCGTCCCTCGTCCCATTAGAAGAGGCCCGTTTGAAATCAGTTGAATCGCTGAAGAAATCTACCGAAGGACTAAAAAGAGGCAGCAGTGCCTCAGTGCCCACCAAACCAACCTTCTGTCAAGTTACCGGAGGCGTGAAAGTGGGCATTCTACCAACAAATTATCTAGAGGTTCTCCTGCCGCAAAGGAAGCCAAACTGAACAAAATCATTGAGCTTGGGAAAAAGGCTACCACAAAGCCTTTCTTCCACAGCTCACATAATAGACCTGACTGGCAAGCCCTGATGTGCGCCGATAACCCCACCGTGCAGTGGTTGAAAGGTGCCATCGTGGACATAAAAGCCTGGGAGGGTGCGCCAGGCAGCCAGGGATATTCCACTGAAAAATTCCTTGGATTAATGAAGGCCCAAAATGACCTCAACGCTACGAACTGGAGGGTACTTAAGAGAACATCCGAAGGCCCTCTGGAACTTCTTACTGTCTCGGTTGACCTTCAGTCGGCCAAGATATTAAGAAAAGCAGGGTTGGTGATTAACTATAAGTTTGGTCACACAACTAACGCTTAGGGCAAGGGGTGGCAAACACAAATCGGCCACACTTGATCTCTCAGAACCCGGTACCTCTGGTACCATATAGTGTGCAGATAGCAACGAGAAGGATACCGAAGAGGCTGCCAAAAATGTTGCAAAATCTGCAAGCAAAGGGCAGAACCTAACCAAAGGCAAAAAGGTGCCTTGGACCAAGGACAGCCCTCATGCTGGCGGAGCCAGGAAATTGAGGAAGCCAAAAGACCCTCCTAAGCCCCCAGAAAAATGAGCCAAAAGATCCACTGCGTTCAAATAAATCTCCAACATACAAAAACAGAAAACAGACACGAGTGTGCTTAGAAGGAGGTTTATTGAAGGCAATTTACATATAGGGATGCTCCAAGAGCCGTGGATTAACGGAGGACGATACACGGACTCAGCATTAAAACGTGTTAGTTACTTTATTGCACTTCTCACGAAAAACATATTGCTCGCACCCAATATTAAATTTATACCTGTTCCAGAGTTAACCTCTGGAGATTTGGCAACCGCCATCGTAAAAGTGCCTTGTGAGACAGGATGCCAATACAAAAATTTTTTAAACAATAATTTTACCTAAGAATTCACTAAAAATTTAGATTTTTAGCCAAGAATTTTTTTTCATGTCTTATGGGCACGAATACATGAAAATTAAGTTTGTTCGATACAACATTATTCATGTGTTTTTGTCCTGAGAGACCATCACCTTTACATTACCTCAACATTAAACATTGGTAGCGAAGTGGTCGAGGTGTCAGATCATTTGCTCCCACCCAGGCGCCCCGGGTTCGATCTCCACCGCCATCACGGAGCTAAAGTGGTTCGGATTCCACTTTTCAATCTGTATGTCCCGGTTCTCCTTTGCTCTGCTTCTCTGCTCTGAGGGGTTTTCTACGAAAACCTGGGAGATTCGTAATAACAAATTTTGAAAAAAACCTTAAAATTGATATAGTACCTTGTATCTTAAAATATCCATAAAAAGTGCCATTATCCTTTTGTGTATCTTTTGCACATGTGATTGAGAAGCTCAACTTCCTGTGGAGTGGAGCTTCTATACTTTTAATTAATAATTAATGGTTCAGACTAACAGCATCCCGCGGTGAATCCAAAATTGAAATGTAGCGGAGGAAACCCCAATATGCAAATGAAAGCGAATGGTGAATAAAGGTGTGTTAAATAGTGAGCTTTTTTTCTACTCTATATCGTTTAATTATGCATACCACGTACCTATATTCAGTTATAAAGGCAATAGTAATTAGAAACGTTATTTATTTCAGCATTATTGCGGGTTAGGAAACAGAGCGCCATTTTAATTTTCGTATCGCGATGAAAGTTTATTCGCATGTACACGCTGGAGCGTTTTTCCATGTGGGCTTTTCGTGATTATGGACTTCATTCGGTCTGATCCTCTTTTGCTTCATAATAGCTTGATCAAAGAATTCTTTTGGGACTAGCCTGATATTTGTTTAAGTCTATTATTTTTCCAGTGACCCTTTCCCTCCATTAAACATGAATAGTGAAATGTTTTGCGACGTTATGTTGTTATTCACTTGTTTGTTAATTCGAATCGTGCGAATCAATTCTTGAAGAATGATATATTGCCTTTTTCTTCATATCAAGTGGAAAAATGACCACCCTTTCCATATCCACTGAACCAGTTGAAGTAAAATTCACCAGTTCTCCATGTCATTAAAAAAACAGGAATAAGTAACATACTATACGATGCTTGAATTTGACGAGTCGTCTCGCATTCTTGTAGCAATGCCTTATCAATATTCCGCTGAAGATGTTTGCAGATGCCTAATTTCAAATCGAATATAACCAAACAGAACTATAGAACAATAGAACAACTATTGAATAGTTGAATTATGTCTAATCTGGTAAGATATAACTAGCAACTATTTGCTCTTTATGTAGAAAACACGAAGGAATAATGATTCAAACTAAAATTCGAGGGATACGTTCACATCAAAGCCCATTTTGCATTTAGATAGCGTAGTGTGATGATCAGGAATGTATGGAATCTGCTGATTGCTTGTTTTGAAGACTGCATTGACTTTCCTATGAAATACTAAGAAGCATTTAGGCTTGACAGTATTGACCTGGAAACGATTCAAGACACAACAATTACAACCATCATCGAAAAACTCTTCTGCCAATCGAGACGATAAACGTCCGAGACAACGAAGGTAAACAAGTTACGACCAATACCACAAGGGCGGCATGAGAATTGCCTAGCTCTTATTAGACGAAGGTAACATCGTTCTTCGTACCGTTCCTTAAAATAATATATTAGTTGATATATGCCAACGACGCAACCAACCGAAGCAGAAAAGGTACCAATAAACAATTTCTGTAAATAACGAACAATACAAAAAGGAACAATAGTTTCCTTACTAGGAGGTAACCATAAAATCCTGAATATTCCTTAATAACCTCTGTATTTCAAAATTTCACCAAATGTTACGAACTCATCCCCTTGAATCCTCTAAATAACTTTTTGAAAGTTGAATCAATAACTCTACCAGCTCGATTCAACTGGGCATAACTTCCATTATTCTCTTTTTTATATTCTAATTTAGTCAGCTTTCTGGAAACACCAGAATGTCAAGTATTGTTATGTTTCACTTCCATGATGAACAGAACGTAAATGATACCTTCATATGATAAACAAGCTGCTCGAAAAGGTTGATTTCTCCCCCCCCCCTGGAATATCTAGACGCACTAGCAATGTAAGGATTTAGGAGATGAAATAAAAAGTTTCATAAATTCCGCCAATGTGATTATTACCCCCGCCCTTGTGGATCGCGCCTGTATCACAATATAATATTTCTACGACCACATGGACATGTGCCCATTTTATACGCTTTATCGATTAAGAAAGTAGGCCAATTGTAAACACTTTTTCATTTCTATATCGCGAACTATACTGTAATGATCATTTCAGTACAGGATATTTCATTTCCCACGACTTTCATGAACTACTAGACTGTCATTTTTATGATCATAAATAATATAAGATCGAATCAAGTTTGTTAACGTTCTAATAATTTGATATTTCACATCAGTATTCAGAGAATTCGCTTTAAAAAATAAGTAATCCGAAATGAGTAGTAATAGTGAGAATGATTTGACATTGACACCGCTAATTTCAATATAAAGATTGATGACAATCGAATTCTTTCGAATAGTTGGCAGGAAGTTTTCATAGCAATTATTTCATCATATTATTATGTGAGCTCGTAGAGTCCAGATTTTGGATAGTGGGGGTGAGGGTTCAAATCCCAAATATACCACATTTTCTTTCTATTATGAAATCAATTAGTGTTCGATTTTCATTATGAGTTTCAATATTTGTAATCGATTAGTATTCGATTTTTATTATAATATTCAATATTTGTAATTTCAATTCCTTTTTTAGGTTGTATGTATTTTGGGAATCATGACGACAGAAAAGTTTATAATAAAAAGTGTTATTAACATATTACAGATTTGTTTATGATTCAGATGGTCGTAGAAAAAGTATAGTATACAATTTGCATGAAATGACCCACTTCCCACTCGTAGGTAAATGAACTATTGTACTACTCGCTACGCTCGTACTACCCACTCGTGAAAAATGTATGACATTTTATGCTTATTGTACAATATACCATTGTTGAGATATATCGCAACTATACCTTTCATACCTAGTGGAAGACAGAAAAAGTCATGTTTTAGGAAAATTGGGATGAAAGAAACATGCTACATACTGAGAAATTTATCACAAATGCCAACTAGAAAAAAGTTTTGGCAAATGTAATTTTTTTTTGTTTTTAGTTTTCCGAACAATATTTTCGTATGCATATATATCACATCACATGAAAACCCACTTATCAATAAACCAAGATCCTCGGTGAAACCTCATTCCGAATTTAACTCAAACTCATCGGGGTACACCGTAATAGAATCTTGTAGTGGCGCAAACAACCATTTCCCAAAATCCCATCCCAGCTTGTCCCGTTTCGGACGACAGCAAGTGAATTGTGTGATAAACCCTCCACTAAAACCAATTAAATTTAACAGGATCTTTACTCGAGGAAATAATGGAAAACAAGTGGATATTCTCGAAGGCATGGTAGAAATAAGGCAGAACTAAATTGACTAGAATGTTTTGTCTTTGAAATGTGGCAGCACGCATTTCCCACGTGTTTTTGAATTTAGTTTATCGAATAATATGGGGTAATAGTGTACATTTTTACTATTATGTATGAGCCTAGTGTTTAACTCTCTCACTGAACGAGCCAAATAATTTTCACTTGAATGAGGGGGGTGATATTTGTCTCTGATCAGTAGTTCTTTAGCAATACAGTCAGAGTTAAAGAGTTAAAATGCGAATGTTGATGATTATTACTACTATAGGCAGTAGAAGCCGTAAACAAAATAAAACTTAATATTATTCAAGATAGAGATTGCTCAATTTTGATTTGTTAGCGATATCGTGGTTAAACGAGGAAGGCAATTTAAGAGGGACGAAACGAAAACCTACAATTACAAAATGTACCAATAGAGGAAAAAACATACAAGTCGAATTCTTTTTTCTACTACTTCAATCGAAAATATGGGTTTCTTTCCTGATTTTAGGGAGAAAATAACTACTCTTCCTCCCTGGGTAGGTGAAGGTAATTTTTTCTCGCAGTCGAGCATAATGATTCAAGTATCTTTTTATTTTAATTCCTTTACATTTTCAGTTTTTTATGGGATGCAAGAATGGTGCAAAATAAAACTTGATTTGAAGCCCAAGCCAATGTGAACATATTCACATTGGCGCACCGCACCTAGCATGGTATACATAGCTTGGGTTTTACTTCGCCCTGAGCTTGGCCGATAGCATAGCACAAAGAGTCCACATAGCGCCTAGTACTCAGAATCGCCGCTCAGCCTTTTGATTCAGTTTTTGTGGATCAGCTGATACATTAAGATGTCGTTTTCATCTGCGAGAGATTTAATTTGGTGCAGACAATGAAACTCGGCCAATACCAGAAGGGAGGCCAATAATGAAGCGCAAAATAAAAGGGAATATTTCAAAATATACTTTTGTGATCAGCCCATTCATGAAAAAAATTGCACTACGTGAAAATAATGTTTCTTTGTTTTCGTTGAACTTGTTTTATTCACAAATATCGTACGACTTTATATGTTTTGGTTTTATGTGTTCCTTTTAATCCATTCGATTTAAGTTTTCACCTGTTATCCCACATTCATCCGCTATTTATTTTCAAAGTTTGGACAAAATTTGGATATTGTCGTCCAACAAACGAATCATTTGAAATTTCTGCCATTGAAACCATTAAATACGTGGTATTTTCATAGAGAGTCATCCAAGGTGGGACCGACACATAGTATACTTGACGAAAAAACTACGCAGTTTACCCTTCAAATTCAGGCAACTTCTCGCAAAACCTTGAAACAAAATCAGAGTGCTGTACCATTCTCTCATAGAGTCCCATATAAACTATTTAATCATAGCCTGGGTGGAGCACAAAACACACACTTCGTCAGTCTAGAACTAGTAAAAAGGCGTTTTCTGAAAATAATAAGTGTCCAGCATAAAGCTCGCAGCATATGGAAAACTTTTTTTATCATCATTGATTTCTCAAAAAAATTATTCGTAATAAAAACCTCAGCTTCATCCCAAACCTGAACTGCAAACACCAGAATTGAATTTTATATATTTTCAAAAAACATGTTTTGTTTTCGAAAAAATATGATCCTATCACTTTATTTTTCACGGTAGAATAAAAAAAAAACTGAATTGACTCCAAGGTATTATACCAGATTAAAAATGAATTCATTTTCACACTACGAATAACATGTTTTTATACAAATATTCCCCATTATTCTATTAATTTTCATTCTGGCATCATATATTGGAAATAATTCAGTGTCATTTGCTATTTGCAGCAAGATCTTCGTCACATATTTCAATAAATGTGATTTTCTGATAGAATCAAGGAGGGTAAGGACATCCAGAGAGTGACATCATCATATCTAGGAATATACCATCCGTCTAGCATACAAAAAAAAGTTGAAAAATTAAATGGATCATAGGTGGCTATGACTCCAATTTTTGGAACAACATTTGATTCTGAACAATATTTCCCATTGACTTTTAATTCTATGGTGAAAAATAAAGTGATGGGATCATATTTTTTTTTGGAAAATAAATTTGGTTTTTCAATCTCCCTCGTAGGATCGTGAAAAATTCAATTATGGTGTTTGTAATTCAGGCTTTGGATGAAGCAAAGCAGAGGTGAAATTTATTCGAAAAAAAAAGGTATTTTTTTTATTTACGTGAATAATTTTACGGTATTTTGAGTGGACATAAGAACTTTAATGTTATGCATATCATGTTATATGTAGCTTTTCCACGAGTCAAGCGACCAAATTCATTAAAAGTAGGTACCTACTCATTCCAGCTGAAAATCCTAGACATACAAGAAACATTACTATGTTTGCAGGAATTATTATAATATTGAGAATTTTTTTTAAATAAGTGTCTTACTGAATGCATGCATGTTTTTTTTTTAAATCAAATGCAGTTGACCATGTTACAAAAAAAAACACGAGCAAAGCTCGGTCTCCCAGGTACTTAAATAATGAAACAACTTCCAGCCTCAAAAAGTCATAGCCTACTGAAGTTATTTTTTGTTAATGAATTTACAAAATTGGAAATAATTTTAAAAGCTCATTTTGGAAGTTATATGCATCAGTCATGATATATGTGATTAATTTTGATATTTTTTATGCTGCAAGATGCTTCAATAGATAAAATAATAGACTCCCTGTGTTTTCACTACTGGTTAATTTCGGGTTTATTTCTGCATGCGTTTCTCCAACAATTTACATCGCCAGGAACATCAACTGATATAATTTCCTTAGGACGTGTACCGGAGTTACTAGTTTCCCATCGAGGCAGAGGAAACCGTATTGCATTTTGCATTAGATCGTAGATGGAACGTGTCCTCATTATCGATATGAGCTATTCATTCGGTAACTTTGATCTTCGCATGAAGGAGGGAAAGGCGAAGGGGAGGGGGGAATCTAGAGTTTCAGCTAAACGATATTCGATTATACGATTCAATTGCAGTGTTGCCGCGGTGGTGCATTTCTACCAAACGTGGTACTTTTAATTCTGTTTGGTACGGTGGTACTCCATTTTAAATTTAAGGTATTATTGGTACATTTTTGTCAACACGTCAGCACGTATGTATGAAATATCAACATATTTGTATTATGTTCATTTAATCATTGTTTGCATTCCGTCTGGATAATCGGTAAGCAGAACCATCTATTGTATAGTGGAAGAACAAGGCACGTGATGTGTACTTTTCTTCAACCTAAATACATTTATGTGTTAAGCTTCGTACAGACCTGAACATTTCGCCGAACAACAAACAGAACAACGAACCGAATGTCAAACAGAACGGCGAATGAACCTATTCGATTTCAACGAGCCGAACAACAAACGGAACGTTTGAGGTGTTCCCAGAGTTGTTTTAGTAGTGTTCCGTTCACTGGACCTGCAGTGGTATATTCGTCGTTTTGTTGTTACCCGACCAAACCTCTGAACGCATTCGCGAGCATTTTCTTTGATGTCGGAGAGAAAAGACAAGTGATGGGAACGCTGCGAACCGTTTGCCGAACGGCCAGGATTTACGGAACTGTTTGCAAACGCGTTCGTAGCCCCGTCCAAATTAGTGTTCTGTTCGCCGTTCGGTTCGTTGTTCTGTTTGTTGTTCGTCATAATGTTCAGGTCTGTACGAAGCTTTATGTATGCGGGCGCTATTGTTTTATCTATGGCAGGCGTATGTATGAGCGGCGATTCTGCACAGACCCGACCTGTGATTTTGGCGCCGCCTGTCCGTTTAATCCGTTGATATTGTCAATAAATTATCAAAAAAGCCAAGTGACAACAAATGTTCATACTTTTTGTTACAAAGTGTTGTTTTTAATTTGAAATGAGCGTTAACGTTAGATTTGGTAGTGCAACTACTCAAATAATAAATTCTGCAATAGACAACGCCACTCCAAAAAACATCAAAAAAACCAAATCATCAATTTGGAGGTAGTTTGAATTATTTTGTCGAGAAAAGGGGTATGAACTACCTTCAACGTCGCAGCCGGAAATCTCAAGCATATTGGCAGATTGGGCGTATAATATGACGAAATCAGACGGAAATGACTACAAGGAGTACGTAGTTAAAACAATGTGGAATACTGTAGCCAAAATTGTGCAAGAAAAATATTATATGGATTATAAGATTGTGTTTGACTCATTCAAAGATGTGACATTTCAAGCTAAAAATGCTAAACGCAAGCAACTGCAGAGCAATTTAGATAAAAGAAGACAAGGTTCTATGGCATTAAGTAAGGAAGAAGTTATAAAAATGGCAGAGCAGTGGGATGAAAATACTCCAATGGGACTTCAAAAAAAAAATTTTCATATCGCCGCTTTTGAATTAGCCTGAGAGGTGGTGAAAGTGCGCAGTGTAAAATTTATTATTTCAAAGCCGAAAAATACAATAATGGAACATTGAGTACAACACGGTCTTTTAAGTGTAAACGAAATTTCAAAGTGGACCAGAATTTCTGCAGAAAAAATTGGCCTAGATCTAAAAAATGAAATTACTAATCACTCCCATAGGGCTAGCACTATTTCTACTCTTGCCAAAGCAGGAGTCTCAGAACAACAAATTATCAAGCTGACCGGACATTCAAACGCCAATTCTCTGAAGCCATACCTTCAGTTAGACTCACAGCATCATTACACTTTAGTGACAAATCTAAGAGAGAAAACTAATCAAATTCAGCAGTCTTCTTCGGGTAGGATTGTATACCAAAACTGTACTTTCACTAATTGTACATTTAAATAATATTTCCTGTTGAATGTACTTTTTGTTCAATGAAATATTGAATTAATTTAATAAATTATGTTCTATTCACTTTTGTTTAATAATTCATTTATTTGATTCGTTAAATTATCTCACTAAATACCACTCGAGGTTTGGTTTCATCGTATAAACTTTAATTTTGGTAGCTTGTAATATGACTCGACCAAATAACATTAGTTGTTATTTGCTCTCGTCAATTACCAAAGCAACCAAGTTTTCGTGCAAAATGAAAGTTTATCCGATAAAATAAAAACCTCTTGTGGTATTACCCTCGATGATAATCCTTGTGTTTCTAGGGATTATTTCGATAGCCCTGTTCCTTCACCAGGCGTAAATTAAACCAATTTTACTCACAACTATCTACTTATTCATGATTATAAAAATGGTCATTATGACGCACTAGCCTTTTGCCTTCTTCCTAATAAAAAAAGCACTGAAATGTCTACGTATTGTTAGTTCGTTCTGGTTAGATCAGACTAAGTAATTACTCTTCGCAAAATTTATGTATTAGAATTCCACGCACTCACATGTCTGCTTAAGGTTAGTTCGTTCTGGTGGGATCAGACTAAATAATTACTCCTCGCAAAACATATGTATTCAATTTCCACGCACTCACATACAAAATGATTTTTTTATTATCTTTCTAAAATCCTATGAGCCATGCATTATTATCATGAGGGTATACGGACGATACTGTCCTCCAAAAGGCATACAGAGTAAAATCATATCCCATACTCTGTCATCTCCCTGTCTATCAGCAAATGAAAATTAAACTGAAGCGAAAAAAAAGAAATAAAAAATTTCAATCACCAACTATGACAGCGACATGATGAATATTTTAATATTTTTTTTATCATAACTTGAAAATGGCTTATATATAGCCGAAACGTACGTCGTAAAATAAATATTATTCAAAGAACCAAGAAACTCAATAATAATAATAATAATAATACCAAATAATACCAAAAAGCACTCCTCGGTAGAAAAGGCTCCAGGAAGTGAACAGAGTTCTAGAATTTTTGCCGCAGAGTATCAAATAAATGAAATAGTAAAATGTCGAAGTACCCTTCTCTCCAAATATTTCCACCATTTGGAAAATATGAGATAAACATCTGACAGAAAACAACTACTTCCCTGGCTCATACCACGATGGATGACAGATGTTTGTGCTCATACGGACAAAACTGTCCTCCAAAAGGCTTACTGAGTAAAATCGTCGGTAAAATCGTGTCTAAATTATACCTCCTTAAGTAGACTTACATATATTTTTGGAGGATTTCAACCTAAATGAAAAAAAATTAAATCAAGGAGTATTAGGAGTATTAGTGTAGAAGGGCAAACGAATCGATCTTACAAAGTCGTAGTTAACTTATCTTATTCTGAATATGTCTTGAAAAAATAAATTTCAAAACTCAAAACCTGTAAAACTCTCTTCGTATCAGTTTCGGAGATGAAACGATCTTTTTTCGACGAAAAGAAAATGTAATATGTCAAAAAAATACTTGAACATGAAATTACGTTTTCTGAATTAAAAAAATGTGCTATAACCTATTAAATATATTCCATTTTTGAAAGTATTGTTTGTGATGACTACGTCTATGAGACAGACACCAGAATGCTCTAATTTTCATTCAACTTAGCGCTGTAGCCAATGCTTCACTGTCTAGAATAATGAAACAAACACTAATGAAAGGGATTTCAAATATTCTCAGGTTCAGAATGAGTTCCCGCTCCAATAGGAAACCGCATTTCTCATCCGGCATTACGTATATAAGATCTTTATGCAAAACAGTTTTATGCTCCAGAGAAATGTTACTGCTATTGAAAAATGCATATAGATGGGAAGTTTACGTACATTGAGGATGATCAAAAATTTGAATGTCTTTTTTATGACTAATGTATTTTCAGTCAGGATAAGTGGTAATAAAATCAGGCTTAAACTCAGTCTCGCGCTTTCAGCCATATCAACCCAGATTCATTATTTTCTCCTGATATTTTTTCCACCCAACACAAAAAGACAGAGGGGAAATTTATTACAGTTTAGCGTGTATTCATGCCATAATATCATAACAATGCAATTCTCTTTGTTCGAAAGACTATGTTGAAAATATTCATCTGTTCTATGGTACCCAAGGTATTTAAGGGAGACTTCGGAGTTTTTTATTTGGTGACGAAAGCTCTTCATATTATGTTTGCCTCCGAGATAAGTACTGAAGTCCCCGTTCATTTGTTGAGAATTTCAAGTGTGCGAATACAACTTTAGATTGTACCCCTTCAAATGCCACCATTCACTACACGGATACTTATGAGCTCGTACCAATTTTGAATCGAATCTGACCATAATCACAATACTCGTCCATCATCTTGGGCCGCCATCTTGAATTCATAAATTTTTACAGAAAATTCATAATATCTGACCCCGAAAACTTTCTCACACTATTTTGAATCGAATCAGACCATAATGACATCTTGGAGCCGCCATCTTAAAATTATGAATTTTTACAGAAAATTCGAAATATACGACCTAAAAAACCTCACAAACCAATTTTGAATTGAATCTGACCATAATTTCAAATCTCGTTCGCCATCTTGGAGTAGCCATTTTGAATTCATGAATTTTGATAAAAAAAATCATAATCTCTGACTCAGAAAACTCTTATATACCAAATTTCAATGGAATCGGACCATTATCACAAATCTCGTCCGCCATCTTGGAGCCGCCATTTTGTTTTTTTATAACAAAAAAATGTCATATTGCATTGTCACCGGAACTATGAACACCTGCCAAATTTCAAATCATACAGATGTTTAGAAATGGGTGAAAATCGCATACAAGCAAACACACAAACAAACATTCAAACAATCATACAAACATACAAGTGAAGCTAATATAAAGCGTTTAAAAACCCGGGATCTCGAATCATTACTTACCGTTAGGCGTATGTCGCAAGTTACTGTAATTGAAAATAAAGTTTGGGCGGACGGCATTGCCGAACGTGAAGAATGAATACGACGCGCAGTAGCAGTGTTTATTGTTGTGGAGAATTTTAATAAAAAATTATTATTTGGTCATGTTCGGTATTTTGTTACTGCAACTAATTATTCATTAACACTCAGGATAATATAATAAGTGGTATGATTATTACCGATAATTTTTTGTAATATTAATGAATTGCAATCCCAAAGCTGACATTTTGATATTTTCTTGCATTGGGATTACCAATGAATTGATATTCCAAAAAATTATAAGTTTATAATCATACCATGAATTATATTCAGGACAATATATCGATTTGAAATAAAGAAAAATCGTCACCTCGTTATTGATGCTTTACTTCTAGCCGTATTCAACTGAATACTCTTTTCCACGGCCTCATCTATGACACCAATGAACATTCGTCCCCAACGATCGCTCATAATGATAAATAAAGATAACTAGTTAAAACACATAAATTTGATGTTTATAATTTAAATCATTATTTTCACTTGACAGATAGTAAAACTAAAACTAAGCAGGTTTATCACCGTGAAAATACAGCGACAAGCTATATTTTCACTGTAGTTCCGCTGAATTTCAAAATTTGAAATCCACTTATTGGTTGTTAAGCAAAGAAATATATTGTCAGGGGTAATATAATAAGTGGTATGATTATTACCGATAATTTTTTGTAATATTAATGAATTGCAATCCCAAAGCTGAAAATACGAGTCCGCAGGAAGCTGTCTTTTAGATTTACACTCAATTCTGCCTGAGACTGTATGGTCTAAAGTGTATGGTCAGTTATATCATTCATGTAACACAGAAATATTAAAGAACCCAAGAAGGATCCCTGAGGTACCCCAATATTAATTTCAAGTATGTCAGATTTTAAATAATCGGTTTTTATGTACATTTGCTTGCTTGTTTCAGGGATTTGATAGAGATCAAAAGAGCGTAATCTGCGCTCTCCATTGTTCTACCAGGAACAAAGCGTTTCGAGATGGACTCAGTATGTTATGTATATTCATAAAAGAAAGCATTTTGTTATAGATGCATTTCTCACTTTACAGAGCACTGTGGCACTGTAATTTGTAGACATTTTTAATATCGGCGAAACAACTCTTGAAGAGAAGGGTGAGATAAGCTATTTCGAATTTTTATCCATATTGGTGTAGTCCGAAAGAATTGTGGGATAATAATAGTCTATATACAGTCAACAAGTGCTTTTTAGGTCAAAATTTTTTCGCCTTGTCCGAAAATTATGATTGAGGTGTCAATCGATTCGGAATGACCTGTAGATAGTTTATGAGAAAATGCTAGGGCCGTTCGTAAAAATTGCAATAGTTATAAACAATCAAGTGAAAAAAAGAGTTTTTGATTTTTCATCAATATCTCAAAAACTATTCGAGATAAATCAAATTTGAAAACAGATTCAAAAAGAGGAGGGAATTTCATAAAAAAAGTTTAAACTCCCGGAACTCCAGGACCAATATTTATTTCAAAAATTGTTTTCTATTTTTATGTCTAAATATCTTCTAAACTACTATAACTACCACTTTACAACTTATGTAACTTTTTATCTAACGTAGATTTTTTTATAAAAAAATAGTATGAATTAAATAAATAATTGAGTCAGAGCTTCAAATTTGTTGTTCAATTATAAAAGAATAAATAAGTCTTAAATTTTTTCTTTGTATCTCCATTAGTAAAAAAGTTATAATAAAATTAAACATAAAAAAACAGGTCAGAGTGGTGAAATTAAAGATAACAGAAAATTGAAAGTTCAATAAAAAATATAGATATATTTTTTTTAATAATACATTATTTTTTTTGTTTTCTTAAGTAGAAAAAAAAAATACAAAGATAATTCATTTGTTTATAACAAATGGAAATTTAAATAATAATCGATTTTTTTAATATCAAAAACCAAGATAAATAATGATTCAAAAAAAGTGGTGAAAAAATGTAGTAAAAAAATTGCTATTCAATAATAACATTTATTTTCAATGTTTTTTTTTAATCATGATTATCATCAAAGATTATGTTATAAAAAAAAAATTAAATTGTCTCATAAACAACGCATTTGTTTATATATTTATAACAATAGGAGATACAAATTATTGAATATCGTTTTCAAGCAGCTTCTAATCATAAGAAAACGGAACAATAATAATATTATAAAAATTGTTTTTTCAATATTTAATAAAGCTTTATAATTTTTCACCTTAGTCAATTGTTACTAACTAACTAAACGAAAATTAATTTTCAATTTTTCCAAATGGAATCTATTCTGAGACCTTTGAAAAATAGCTCCACAAAAGGAAAAAAATCTCATATTAATAGTTTAACAATGATCGCACTTGCAATGTTAATGTTTGTGCTACAAAAAATTGTTAATCAATTAATGGATAACTTATTAAAAAATTGCGATAAAAATTTGTTGACCACGGAATATTGTTCATTGATCTATCCTGCAGGCGCCTGAATTTTTATTGAATTTTTAAATTTCACATTCAATAATATTAATTCATTAAAGGTCCGAAGGAGGCGTAGCTTGCGCAAGCCAGAGTACCCGTTTTCCAGCGTCATTTCAACCCGCTGGGAAAATTATAAATATTGGTGCTACAGTTCTGGGCGTTGGGAAGTTTTGTAAAGAAATTTCCTTTTCTTTTTGAATCTTATTTCAAATTTGAATTATCTCGAATAGTTTTTGAGATATTGACGAAAAATTAAACCCCTTTTTTTCACTTAATTGTTTATAACTATGTCAATTTTTACGAGCGGCCTTAGCATTTTCTCAGAAATTATCCACATGCCATTCAGAACCGAATGACACCTCAATCATAACTTTCGGAGAAGGCAAAAAAATTTGACCTGAAAAGCACTTGTTGTCTAGACTATTACAGTACTTCAATTATCAAAATAAATATAAGTCACGTTTACACGTTTCCATCTTTAAACTTCGGGTTTGCACATACTTTTTAAATTATGTAACAATAACCAATAAAGTGGTATGCCACATAATCAATCGTCGTCGTTCTCTTTTAAAATGGGTCAACGTCAAACAATAAACCCAATGAGCCAACATTCGAACAGCACGTTCCACACCAAATGAATCCAATTATAGTCTATCGAGATCATGTCTCGTTCAACTGTTTGCCCGAGGAGTGTCTTTGGGAAAATCCCCGTGATATGTTTTCCGAATACTTGTCACCTCCTCCGACTGAACTCGTGTTATTACAACGTTCGAGTGTCAACACATCGTGCTATATTGAACTCTGGAGGGTGTATATTTGTCGAAAATGGCCCAAATCCGCATGTCGAAAGTTCCACCGTCACTTGAGTTATTGGAACATTAGTATGTCAAGGGTTTGCATTGCGGGACAGAATGGCGGAATTGGATAAAGCTTGTCAGATTTGGATCAGAGGATATAAAAGTGAGGAGAGAAGGTTTCCATATAGAAAGTGCAACTCTGTATGTTTGTATGTTTGGAAAAAATCAACATCAAGATAATCAACGAAGTCAGAATTGTTCTGAATTTTTTGTTTATGTGTATGACGAACCCCTGTACGTCCACTATCAGATGGTTGATTCGATGTCGGCAGAAGGCTCTTCGAAACGTCCTAAGACGCCTATAACGTCGAGATGTTATACCCAAATGGCATGATTCAACTTCCTTGGACTGCACTAAATCAAAAACTACTCCCGCACAATGCTGTACCTGGTTGAGTTAATCACCCTTTCATTTCGACAAATTGTAACATTAATAAACATTTCAATTCAGTTTCCCAACCTGACGGTATCGAAACCCACATGAATTCGAAAATTATTTTCATTTCTCTACTACCTCTAGCCAAACGGTGCGAACTTAGCTTCACCTAATTAAAAGTTATGCTATTGGCTCCGACGACATTTCCCTGCGAATGATGCACATCACCTTTCTTGTTAACAAAATAATTACTACCGGGATATTCCCAAATTGTTGGAAAAATGGAATAGTCCTACCTTTAGCCAAGTGTAACTCACCCTTTGAATACTCCGACCTCAGACCTATTACAATTGGTGTCTCAAACTCGATGGCCTTTTAGACATTTCCGGAGAACGGAACGTAGGATCTTTTCGAAAATTGGGTTTCTTAGGTAATTAGTTTTGTTCTATCGATATAAAATATTTTCCGCAATGCGCTTTTGTCGCTTCTATTGAAAAATGTCAATAACTTTTTTATTTCAAATAGGAAACCGTGTATATTATTGCGTTTTTCGCTTTACTACTACTTTTAGATTATTTTTGTATAACTTTTCCCTATACCTAATGGTTTTCGAGAAATTCATTGATTTCCTTATTTTTTGTGCGAAACATAGCTTCAATCAAATGTTTATTACTACAGTATTTGAAATCGTAGAAAGCTCAAATTTGGGATTTAGTTTGGCAATGTCCTGTGTATTAGTTATGTCTAACGGAATTCGTCCTCCATTATACAGGGTCCCTCAAAATTTGTGAGTTTACCGATAGATACAAAAGTGGCGAAAAGTGCATTTTTTCCAAATGGAGCACCCTGTATATTATCGAATATCTTAAGAAACAATTTAATTTGTTGTTATGTTCCTATATCTAAATGGTCAGGTTTCCGAAATGAAAGCAAGTTTCTATAAAAATTAAACTATTTTGCCAGTGCATCAACAATAAAACGTTTACGCGTAAATTTCACCTTTATTTTTCAATTCCCATATCGAAATAGGTAATATTTCCCAATTGCAATAATCTGTAGTATGTCGTGACCAGAAAACAGCAAAATAAACTTTCAGTTTGATAACACCATTCTAACAGAATGATTTTTGTAGAGCCTGCGGAGTTCAAAGAGCAACTCTCGATATTCAGTCCGTTTTCGTCCTCATTTCGGACGATGTTCGTTTCACCAGGAGCCAAAAACTCTATAATGAAAATCGCCCTACTATGATGAAATGCTCCGATTCCTGCTTTCTCATGGTCACAGACCAAAAAGAGAAGTGAACTCCTGATAACGTACACTTTTCAATTTCCGTCACCAACATAACTTCGCAAGGCATTATCACTTGATATACTCAAGAAACAATAAAATCGTCAATATAGCGCAGTAAATGTTGATCTACTTACTTGAAATATGCGGATAGGCTGCATTACAGACAACATGCTGCCGCGGTATCGCATCGCGCAGATTCGTGTGCTTGCAGCCATTTCAATAATGCCATTTCAATAATGCCATTTCAATAATGCCATTTTATAATGAGTGGCAGGTGTAAAAAATTCGAAAAAAAATTGTGGAAATTTTAAATCTTGTTGGAAAATTCGTAAAATCTTGGGTACCTCTTTTCGAAATTTGCTCGACATAGCGAGCGCCTACCGCGTCAATACCGTACCGATATTTTACCGACCCGTCGGGAAGCTGCCTCACAGCCACAAATGCACTAATGGTTTTTCACTTATTCATTTGTTTATCAATTATCGCCAAAATAAATAGTTTTTTAATTTCTTAGGCTGGCGACACACCAAGAATTCAAAAACGTTTTAACGCAAAATGTTTTTGAATAATTAAGTTAGAAGTTGCAACACTGCTACGGCAAAACAGGGAAACACCTTTAGGCTCTTCAAAACTGCTCGAGACAAGATGTTTTTTAATGAATATGTTTTGTGTGACTCGTGTACTTCAGAATGTTTTGTCTTGCTACAAATTATTTTGAATGAAAGCGCTTGGGACAAGTGAGGAAACGTTGGAACAAAAAACATTTGTTAGAAACCTCGTTGTAGACAACACGTTGAATCGCCGACTCTATTTGCACTGTTTTGCTCTACAGCAAACCGTTTTGCATGAAACCTTTTTGTTTTAAGTTTTTTTTTGATTTATCGGTGGGTGGTCAGCCTTCATTTCTCAGGAACGTTTTGCTTTTACACGTTTTTGATTTTCGGTGTGTTGTCAGCCTCATTCATTAAATTATTCTGCCGAATTACACTCGATGTTTGTATTGATATCGGGTAATTTTGTGTTGTTCAAATTCTAAACTGTTTCCTTTAGCAATTTGATCCGAAAAACTGTCGACTTAAAAACGCTCCACCTTCGTTGTCGCGTTTTAAATAGTTAACAGTTTTTCTCGTCTAAATGCTAAGAAATAGTGTTTCATTAAATAACCAAAATTTACCCGATAAAATACGAACTCCTCGTATAATTATAAGTGAATATTACAGTATTCATTAGTATCATCACTTTCAAATTGTGTTTACTTCTCATTTATTGAACATAAATTGGGTACTAAAAATAAATAAAACTATTACTTACTGCTGTCAGTTCTACGAATTCCATTCCCGCAATTATGAAAGGTCAGGGCTACAGATAATAATAGTGAGACACGAAGAAATGCGTAATAATGATTATTTTGCTTTTGTTATCAATATACAGTGCGGCTTTTGATAGTTCCCCCCTCCCTGTTAACTTTAGAACGGTTTGACATAGAAACATAAATAAAACTTTTCGAGGGTTTCACCGTTACTACTTTTCGAAATAAAAATATGGTGATTGCTCGACAGGGGGCGCGGGGGGCACATCAACTCAAATATTTCAAGTGGCATGGGGGGGTCAAGTGTAACATCGTTGAAAAGAGCATTCAATTCTCTTTACATCTAAAAAAAAATAATTTTTTCAATACTTTTTTTCCCAATTTCGATTTTTATGCCTTTCGAAATTTTAAAGTAAAGTAGATGTGCCCCCAACGCCATCTATCGAGTAATTGCAATGTTTCTTCTCCCAAAAAGTAGTATCGGTAATACACTTCATATAATTTTCCACAACGAACCGTTCTTTATCGAGGTATGAGTAGTATTCAGATTCGCATTTATCTTTGATATTTCGAATTTGAATCGCAAACAAAATATTGATGAAACAAAACAAAATAACTTGATGGTTGTAAAGAGACTAGAATTCCCATTTCAACGATATGACATTTAAATTTTTTGAGTTGATGTGTCCCTCCGCGAGTTACAGTTCGATAACCCCTTACATCAGCAGGTTATTGTTCGATGACCCATGTACGACAGCACTAAATTATTGCCGACTTTGCAGATGTCATCAATAATTTTGAATATAAATACATGCATGTAATTGTAATAGTTCAGTACTAATATTTTATACTTATAAGTTGTTACTCTGTTCAAATAAAAAGTTTTTAAAAACCCTTTTGTGTGAACGAGAAATATAATTGGCGCAGTCGTTAGGATAGTGGAAGAGCCCTTAGAAGATCCTCGTCGTTTTCAAACGTTTATCCACTATTCCCGAATCAAGTTCCGTAAAGAAGCAAGTACTCCAAGAAGAATTCTGGCCGTAGAAAAGAATACCTCTTCACTACCGTCCATCAAGAAGCCTAGCAGTAAGAAACAAACAACAAGATTATTTTTGGTGAACGAATATGCAACGAGCCATCATCGTCATCCTGTAAGCACATATGAAACCATTTTCATCCATTCCAAATAATATTTTACGTCCTCCAACCTTGATTTTACAAACTCCTCCAGCATATATTACTCCTATTCCAACAATTGTTCCTCAAATACCCGTCCAAACTCACATTCCCTTAAACATGGCAAACCAGTTCGACCTGAAGAATTTCTTTATTGTCCCCGAATACGATGGAAGTCCAAACGAATTATATCAATTTATCAACGTATCGACTATGTTACTGAACGAATACTGGAATACTGAAGATCCCGGAAGTTTCCAAAATCACATATTGATACAAGGACTACTCAACAAACTACGAGGCAGAGCCAAAGATGTCATCTCAGTTTATGGATGCAGCGATTGGAACAGCATCAAAGCAACTTTAATCCAGAACTTCGCTGACCAACGGAACGAAAATTCCTTGACAAGAGATCTGGTAAACCTAAGGCAAGATCAGAATGAACCACCGCAGCAATTCTACGAAAAAGTTATGGGACTTCTGAACACAATATCCAACTACATCGAATTACATACAGCGGATGAAAACATCAAGACCAGTAAGAAGAATTTTTTTCAACAGCAAGCTCTGACAACATTCCTAGCTGGATTACGAGAACCTATGGGATCCACAATAAGATCAATGAAACCAGTAGACTTGGCAACAGCAATGCAGTATATTCAAGAAGAAAACAATATCCGCTATCTGCAAAAAACTTTTGGACCTCCCCAAGTTTCCAAGAAACCATTCCAGACCCCGCAAAAAGTTGCAAACCACCAATTCGCCCAACAATCAATACCACAGCGAACTTATCAACCCCCACAGCCCTTCCAACGACCTGGACAGCCACAATTCCATCAACCAATGAGACCACAATTCCAACAACAAACCTTCAGACCACATTGGCAGCAAAATACCCAACAAAGACAAATGTGGCCTCAAGTCCAACCACAACGTTTTCCACACAACCACCTAAATAAACAAAACGGACAGGAACCAACACCAATGAGCATTAGTACCAGAAATACTTATGGAGCACCAACAAGAAGCATGAGAACCCAACCTCAACCTAGACCAAATATCAATCCAACTCCCATGTATAATATTGAACAATACGATGAAGACCTAGGATACGAAGCGAACCACTATTATGGAGAAGAAAACTATTTTTATTCCAACCAAGACACCACTGAAGAATCCCAGGTACAGGAAGACTATCAGGAACAAGACGCAAATTTTCAAATGGACCCAAGACAGAATCCAGAAACATAGTAGAACTCCACACCTTCGACGATAAGAAAGAACTTCCCTACATAACCATTTCAAATCCTCCCCTCAAACTCCTCATTGACACTGGATCAACCAAATCCTTCCTCAATCCCAACTTAGCATTTGAATTTTATGAAGACTACATCAAAAAAGACCCCTTTGTCGTCACCTCCATTTTCCAAAACTATTCCCAAGATTACAGTGCAGAAATTCCCATATTTCCTGAGTTTAACTCAAATGGTACATTCAAATTTTACCTTTTCAAATTCCATAAAACTTTCGATGGCCTTATTGGACTCGATAACCTGAAATTTCTCAAAGCTGAACTAAATTTTCCTGAATCCCTCATCTCAACCGAACACTCATCTCTCCCAATTCAATATTACGAAACCAATAAGACACAGTTCTACTCCATCCAACTAGAGCCAGATAGTGTGACGCAAGTTCGACTACCAGTGAAAGAAAAGAATGGAACCATCATGATATCAAGGCAAGAACTACAAGGTGCTTACATTCGAGAAGCTCTCACCGATGCCTGCGATCATCTAGCCTGGACCGAAATCGTCAACTTCAGTCCAGATAAACTCCAAATCGTTCTAGCCGAACCAGTACATAGCAACTCCATAAATCTCCAAGAGTATCATCTCTATTCCGCTGACATACTCCCACCTGAATACTCGGACCCAATCAACAATATGGATGACCTAATCAGAACTGACCATCTCAACCCAGAAGAGGAAACGCATATCAGAAGATTATGCAGGAAATATGCTGATATTTTCCATCATCCAGATGCCTCATTAACATTCACCAATCAAGTAAAACACCACATAAAAACTAAGGACGAAATGCCGGTATACACCAAATCTTACCGATATCCATATGTTCATAAAGAGGAAGTCAAGAGACAAATATCTTCATTATTGGATCAAGGTATTATAAGACCTAGTCAATCTCCCTGGTCTTCACCAATTTGGGTCGTTCCCAAGAAACCAGACGCCTCCGGAAAACCGAAATGGCGTATTGTTGTGGATTTCCGGAAAGTTAACGAGAAGACGATAGACGACCGCTACCCAATTCCAAACATTTCTGACATCCTTGACAAATTGGGAAGATGTCAATATTTCACCACGTTGGACTTGGCAAGCGGATTCCACCAAATAGAAATGGCAGAAGCAGACATCCCCAAGACCGCATTCAATGTAGAAAACGGACACTACGAGTACCTGAGGATGCCGTTTGGATTGAAGAACGCTCCAGCGACATTCCAGAGGGTTATGGATAATGTTCTGAAGGGCCTACAAGGAACTATCTGCCTGGTCTATATGGACGACATAATTATCTTCTCCACATCCCTACAAGAGCATATGGTTAACCTTACGAAAGTATTCCAACGCCTACGAGAAACTGGCTTCAAAATACAAGTGGACAAGTGCGAATTCCTGAAAAAAGAAGTAAGCTTCCTAGAACATGTCGTCACTCCGAATGGAATAAAACCAAACCCAGCCAAAGTAAAAGCAATCATGGATTACCCTATACCTCGAACCGTTAAAGAAATCAGAGGATTCCTTGGTCTCCTAGGATACTACAGGAAGTTCATCAAAGATTTTGCTAAGACAACCAAACCTCTAACCTCCTGCCTAAAGAAAGACGTACATATAGAACATACACCAGAATTCCTGAAATGTGTCCAAACCTGCAAAAACCTGCTTACCAATGAACCGCTACTTCAGTATCCAGACTTCACGAAGCCCTTCAACCTGACCACAGATGCCAGTAACTTTGCCATAGGGGCCGTCCTATCCCAAGGCCCCATAGGAAAAGACAAACCAATAGCCTATGCCTCCAGGACCCTTAACGAAACAGAGATGAAATATTCTACCATCGAGAAGGAAATGCTAGCCATAGTTTTTGCAACCAAGTATTTTCGACCATATCTCTTTGGGAGAAGATTCAAAATTTTGTCAGATCATCGACCCCTCCAATGGCTGTTCTCCCTGAAGGATCCAAATTCAAAGCTGGTCCGATGGCGCCTGAAGCTAGAAGAATATGACTACGAAGTGATCTACAAAAAAGGCACAAGCAATACCAACGCCGATGCCCTCTCCAGAATCGAAATACATACAAAAGAGGTTCAAGGAGCAAATGACAATTTCGACAAAATGTCATTATATAACAATCCTCCATCAGAAGCCCCTGATCCTGCAGACGACATCATCAACGAATTATTTGAAGAAGGGATCCGTCGATTTTTTCCTGAAGGTGAAGAACCTGTTTCGAAACAACAGGAGACTGAAGACAAGTCCTCAAATGAAGTAAATAAAGAACTTGACCCGAACCCCGAAGATATCCCAGATGAAGACAACAGTGGTATCACCAACCACACAGCCAGAGAAAGCCCAATATTAGAAATACCAATATCGGAGAAACCTCTCAATGTTTACAATAACCAAGTCATCTTCAAACGAGTAAACTATAATCCAGCCAGAACAGTAATAGAGGATATATTCTCAAATAAGAAGAGATACCATGTACAGTTGGGAAACGACAATCTGGATGAAAACGTTTTCAACTTTTTCAAGGAATATATAAGTCCAGGAAAAAAATACGCGCTGATGTTCAAAGACGAAGAACTTTATCCCAACATGTGCAGAATTCTGAGAGAAACATTCAAAAACTCTTCTTTCAACCTGATAAAATGCAATCGCCTCCTGGAAGACGTCAACAACCCAGATAGACAAAAGGAAATAATCACACAGCAGCATGAAGGAAAAACAAACCACAGAGGAATCACTGAAACAGAAACTCGAATTAGAAGATCGTACTATTGGCCCAATATTAAAAAGGATATTGAAGAAGCTATCAACTTCTGCGAGATCTGTCAAATCAACAAGTACGACCGAAGACCAGAGAAACCAAAGTTCATGTTAACACCTACCCCAACAAAGCCTCTTGAAATAATACACATGGATACCTTCCAGGCTAGTGGACAAAAGTTTCTGACGATAGTGGATGCATTTTCTAAATATGGCCAAGCGTATCCTATAGATGGATCCAATGCAATCAATACCCTCAACGCTCTCCTGGTATTCATAAACCACCATGGAGTCCCACATATGATCGTCACGGATAATGGTACCGAATTCAAAAATGGACTGATCCAAGAATTTGTTGATACCCATAAAATTAACATCCACTACACCACTCCAGAGAACCCTCAGTCAAACAGGATAATCGAAAGATTTCACTCTACACTGATTGAGCACTTGAGAATATTGAGACAAACGCAGAAGAAAAGAGACATCAAAGAACAGATGCTGTATGCCATTTTAGGATACAATAATTCCATCCATTCGGCAACAAGTCAAAAACCTATGGATATTCTCAATGGACATCTCAATAGTCAAGATCCGTTCGACATCGATGTAAGACGAGCCTTAATCAACAACTACGTCCAACAGCACAGAGAAAAAACAAAGGAGATATATAAAAAAATCAACGAGAACTTACAAAAGCACAAGACCATCATCATAGAAAAAAGAAACAAGAAAAGGGAAACTCCTATAACCTACAAACCTTGTACCAAAATATATACAAGGAAAACTGTGAAAATAAACAAACTACTGCCACCATTCTCCCCAAAATCCATCCATAAAGACCACACAGTAACTGTTGAGACAGAAAATGCAAACATTCACAAGAAAAATATTAGACACTTGCCTAATAAGATAACTGAATTCTTCGTCCCTTTACAGCCTTCACCTGACGATAGGACAAGAAATCGAAATCCAAAATCTGAAGACCAACCCAGGGCTACTACCCTTCAAACTGGGACAAGCAAAGATCAGGACTAGTACCCACGATTTCATCCACTACTATGATTTTGAACCTATTCATCAAGAGATAGCCGCCACAGAATATGATGCCGTCTCCACAGCAATTCGTAACGGACTAAGTGACCCATACTTCTTCAACTTGCAGAATTTTGATCAAGGATTGAAATACCAGCTGAAATCTGCAAAGGAAAAGCTACAGACTCTATACCCGAAGAAACCCGGCGATCTGACCTTAGTCATTTCTGGATGACTCCTATTTATATCGTATTCACCATCACCATCCTCTTCGTATTTTACAGATTGAAAAAGCATCCGAAGATACAACCAACCACTGATGATCCACCAGCTCCAGAAATCGAAGCATTATCATCTCCAGTCTTGTTCGTCCCTTACAAGACTTCCTCAGGGGATAGAGAAGTTACAGTTCGATAACCCCTTACATCAGCAGGTTATTGTTCGATGACCCATGGACGACAGCACTAAATTATTGCCGACTTTGCAGATGTCATCAATAATTTTGAATATAAATACATGCATGTAATTGTAATAGTTCAGTACTAATATTTTATACTTATAAGTTGTTACTCTGTTCAAATAAAAAGTTTTTAAAAACCCTTTTGTGTGAACGAGAAATATAATTCGCGCTTCCTGTCGAGCAATCACCATATTTTTTATTTCGAAAAGTAGTATTTGTGAAACCCTCGAAACGGTATTTTTTTCATGTTTCTGCGTCAAACCGTTCAAAAGTTATCAAAAGTTATTAAAAGCCGTACTGTATGTATAACATCACTTCTTTGTCTCTTTTCAAGGAACTCGTATGTCATTCATATATGTAGGAATAGAAATCTCGTATAAATGTTTGCTCGGCAAATACACTATAACGTCAATATTAGATTTCAAGCGGAGGAAATGACCCACAGCGCTAATACTACGGGTATCAATATTGTTTATGGAGTATTATCAACACAATATACAGAAAAATAGCGATTTGTTGACGTTAACTACAGAATATCAATAGTAGCGCTTGATTATGTTGATTTTCATGGTTAGCGCAATTATTATTATATACCGCACTAATGTATAATAATACCACGCTTATGCACCGGATATGCACTGATAATCGGCAGAACCGTAAAACTAGTATGTAGACAGTAAAAAAAACTTTGCTATGTGTTGGGAAAGGTAATTTGGCAGTCATTAAGGGCTGTTGGATTATTTTCTGTTCGATGCTTGCTGACAAAACTCAACAAACAAACAAAAATCAAATTTGTCGAAGGCTGTATTATTCATAATGATCTTTAATTTGATGAAACGATTGCCTTTACAAATTACAAAAAAATTATAAAAAACAGCAGGAGTCCATGTCTGCATGGCAATATAAGTGAAATAATATGGAATTTTTGACATGATCAGTGGATTTAAATGGAATACGGAAACGGAGAAAAAAGTCGAAATTTTGAGAAAAATATATTATTAATATTATTTCGACTTGGTAATAAGTAAAATTGCCGATTGGAGATTGAATTGTCATGTGCGAAAGCATTTGTAAAATATTAGAGCAACTCGTGATGATTGGCACATTTTCTTAAGACAACCTACACTGATGCACCACTGATATAGTGGAGTTGTATAACCCAGCTATATTCTCCCGCAAAAGGTACTCAAGATCCACCTCACACGCTACCGCAATACATATGTTACGATCTTCGAGTGTAGAATCAAAGACAATCGATAATGGACGTAGACCAGTTTCTTTTTTTGTTTTTTCTTTTTTTTTTTTTTTTCATTTGTGTTGGTTGTACATCCATTTGAAAGCGAGGGCCCACTGCGTTTGCAGATACAAACAAAATCGTCCTACACCATAAGCCGTTTTCTCCAAGTCATTCAACTGAGAACACAAACAGTCCTAGTTACAGACATTTGATAGACACTGGCAATCGTGCATTTCTTTATAAAAGAATCTCGTCAGTTCGTTTTATCTGCATTAAAGTGTATAGAACTACAGGGTCAAGTAGCTCAGTGGTTGAGACTTTCGCGTTCGAAACCATTGACTGCTGGTCGGCTAGGTTCGAATCTTTAGCTACTACAGATTTTCATCTGATGGCCCGAGAAAGTGCTAGGTATCGCACATTAAAAGGTAAGACCTCCCTAATCCTTGGCTCGCACAAGTTTTCGACTTTTGAGGGCTGCCGTTCGTAAGGGGACGACAGCTGGTTAACGGAAAAAAACAATTTTAAAACAATTTTTCAAAACAACAGAGTGATCGTATTTTGATTTTGATTTTTTCGCAAATCGAAAACGTTCAATATGCCAGCGTTTTCCTCTTCTGAATATTGTGATGTAATTGTGGATCATTTAAAACCGACTTTCGAACATTCATTGCAAGTTTTATATAGTGCTGTATTCTATTCTGCAAAAATGATTTATTTTCGCAACTCCCGTTGGGAGTCACGCTGAAACTTAATTTCAGACAATCAGCTTCAGTCCCACATTTGATAAAGGAAGAGTGGAAGGGATTCTAGCTAGCCATTTGTTTACATTCAGTAGCGGTGCGTTCTTTCACTCAAAAAAGTTGATTTTTGTTCCAAACTTCCAAATTTCATTTAATTTTCAACTTGTTTGGGTGTCGAAAGAAAACTGTATAATTTTCAATATTGTATTGTATACCCGCATTCTCAATAAATGTTTTTCCTTCTCTACGTTGCGTAAAGAAATGGGTTGTTTATACTTGATGTACACATATCAACAAGTCCCTAGGGATAATTGAAGGAAAAACGGGAAAAGTTTGAAACCTGGTGATGATCGATGATCGATGAACATTTTGGAAATGAAATCGATGTGGTGCCGTTTAACTTGGTGTTTACGATTAGCACGTATTGTCAGCAAGCAGCAAGCAAGTCGCTGTTGGTTCATTCATAATACAGTCTGTCCATAAAGTAACCCCCCCCCTGTTAACTTTTGAACTAATTGAGTGTAGAAGGGCAAATTAATGCCCGATAAGTTACTGCGTTCACCAGACTGCTGTCTTGAATGAAATCAATTTTTGTCAGTAACGTACCCTACACTGAATTTGCCTATCTGAAAAAATGAGATTAACAAAGAATACTTCTCTTTTTTTGAAAAATGTTTACGTTTCGGAGGCTGTATCTGCCTCCGTTAACAAAACTTACTGGAAAGACGCTGAACGCCTATCTTCTTTAGGGGTCCATCATCTCCGATTTTGTGAAAAAGTAACTTCTAGTAGATCTGAGGCTATATTTATATACGGCCTGTGTCGTTGGGGGCGTGGCTGTGGGGTCTGCTGACATTTTATTGGCTGGCGGTTGACAGATATTTATTGAGACTTTTCTAGCGTTTTTGAGAATTGTATTCTAGATTTGGTCTAGTTTCAGGGTTTCTTCCTTCCCGTTGAAATTATGTATTTCTATTGCTTCTCGTACGAGTCGGTTGAGATAGCCTTGAGTGGGGGAAAGAAGCTTCACGTCTCCAAAGATTTATCTATCTGAATTAACCTGTTACGACCGTCGACGGCGGCGTTCGACGGTCGCGGACGACCTCATTGTACTGTTCTTACGGCGGCGCACAACGGACAATGATCGCCTACATCGGAGTGCTCCAAGAAACCCATTTGTGCAGCAACACAAAGAAGCCGTTCAGCGCATTTATCGGCGACCGTCGAACGCCGCCGTCCAGTCCAGTCCTTAACATGTAGTCTCTATAACAAACATGTGTAGCTTTTTGTTATATTGCATAACAATTGTTATAAATGCATGATCAATTTTTATCGTTCCCAAAATCCTAGCCCATGATTTAATGGAACTCATTTGTTTGTTTCAGGTTTTTCGGAGCAAGAGAAGATTAGGTCCACATAAACAATTAGGTAAGAAATTATCATCTACAACTGTCAAGTAATGATTATGATTTGACACTTTTTTGAATGTCATAATGACGTTATGTTAATTTTATTCTTTATAAAAGTTGATGCTCCACTAAAAACTTGTAATCAAGTTATCAAAATTCTGAATTTCCAAACGGTGTACAGAGGAGAACAAAAATAGGATTTTTGATCAGGAGTGAACTACCCTTATTTTTTATATTATAGAACAAGTTCAGAATCTACAACAATATTGAAATTTGAAATCACAGCCCTGGAAATACAGATTTATTTATGAAATTTGGTGTCCTAGTAGACTTTTTGAATGTCTACCTAATGAAAAAAAAATCATTCCATCGGTTGGAAAATGTAGATTTTATAAGGGTGCTCCGGTCTCCAGTGGGTCACACTGGTTATAGAATTATTCACAAAAAAGGCAATTTTACACAAGAAAAAATTATTCCGAATAGATTGACGCTCTGACAGCAGAGAATTCTAGGTTTTTTGCAAAAGAGTATATAAATAATATATAAAAATATTCCTCACAGGTTTTCACAAACAGTAGGTAAGTTTTTTTCCGAATAGATTGACGCTCTGACAGCAGAGAATTCTAGGTTTTTTGCAAAAGAGTATATAAATAATATATAAAAATATTCCTCACAGGTTTTCACAAACAGTAGGTAAGTTTTTTCGGTTTGGTCGCTTTTACGTTCACTATTCAAATGGCGCACAGGTTGTGTTCTCGCTTGCTAAGACAAGGTACGCGGGTTGAAATCTCCGCGCCCGCCGATCTCGTGCATGGCATCACACGTTAAAAGGTAAGGGCTAGTTTACACAAATCTCTCGAAGGCTTCTGATGGATGCTCGTAAAGAGGGAGCCGGTTGATGGAAATAACAATTCTAACAATAACAACAACAACATACGTAGGTAAGATTGCAAAGTCAGGAAGGCTCGGTCGTCCAGAAAATTATTTTTAAATAGTCAAGGTAGAAAATCAAGAAGATAAGTAATCATCGACATCATTGAAAATAGAAAAAATGTTATTTGATTTTCCTTGGATGATCGTAAACTAATTTATAATGTATGAATCGAACTTCATTATATCAACTATATTAAATCAACCTTGAAATCTCATTGATGTATTAATGTTTCCTCAAGTGTATGATACGATCGCCGATCTGTTAAATAATCAGGTCTCACAATTCTCGACAGTACTTGCACTGTACTGTTTGGTGTTATTATTATTATCCCACTTATGCTAAAGTACACGTTTTTCTTATTTTTGAAATGGTTAAAATGTTTGTCTTGATAATCGGAAATATCATGTTTCGAATTTTTTAGATCTCTTCCTCATTGGTTGGTTTATAAAACAATGAATTGCCATCAGCAAGCTGTCTGAACTCTCATGATATATTCCTGTCTCGGAAATGACAACACTTACTATTCATTCATATTAACTCAGACAATGTTTATAAGTATATTCTCTGAAATGAATCTGAAGACTTAACCTAACCTCAAATTGTATAATAATTGATTGCGACATGATATAGTTTCAAATGAGAAGTGGGCTATGGCAGAGTGTGAAAGAAAGAGAAAAATAATTGCCCTGGGAAATTTTGCCAATGTAGTTCACGCAGTTTTTGGCTTCTGTGACAGATTATCAGAGGTTGTCACGGTTATTGGTATCGCGGATGCAGGTGGTGCTTGGAGGATAGAGAGCCACAGAGACCCACATTCCCACGGAATGCCCAACAGTGACAGCCACAAGAAAAGCTCAACTCGGAAGCAAAATAGAGAAAATCATAAAAAAAGACAACTATCTGAATGAAAATGCGAATTTTCACTTTTAGATTTTTTCTTTTCAGTTAGAGTATTTTCACAATATCTATCAGATGTGGTTCAATGTCCAGCGTGGCTTTAGCCGGGGAAGTAGTTGTTTTCTGTTAGATATTTCAAATAAATCACATTTTTCGTTTTTCAATTTTCATGGAGAATGTTCCCCTTTTCTACAATTAACAATTCTGAATTACAAGTTACATTTTGTAAATAACATTCTACTAATCTGAATTTCAAGTTACACTTTCTGAATTACATGTGAAAAAGGTATAGTATTAATTCTAGTATGGTGTAGATTATAGTTACAGATATTGAAGATATACACAATAGGAGAAAATATTGTACACAACAGTCACAAAAGTTGTCTCAACTAGAATAAATCGTATTTTTTGTTTCCCCGCGTATGTGAACCTCATTGCGTTGCCACCCAATTGTGCATTCTATCAATTTCTGGGGAATGCGCATCACTAGATATTCCTCCATATCGGTTATTGGAATTTGAAATGGAAAACTCTGAACAGTAAATGTAATCCGGACCCGACAGAAATGCAAATAATTTCAGTTCGCTATTTCCAATATGTCATACCACATGATGGAATTGAGATCGTAATCCGTTCATGATGAAACTTCCACGCCGTTTCAGTTAATCGAATGTTAAAATATATTGTTCAGGAATATTCGAGTTTCCAACTGAATGAGATTCTATCAACATCTGATTTCGAATGTTGAATTACCAATCATTGTTCTTGCATTTATTCATTCTAGGTTTTAAAACCTGAGAAAAGTGCTGCTTAACCTTGCTTCTATCAACAAAATGCGATGAGAAGATGGATTACTAGCGAGAAACGCCCAGAAAAAAACTAGTAGGTATATTAAAGTATAAGTGGATAAAAAGGTCTTTCAAACACGCGCGAATTTTCGAGCACGACGGTGAAATAGAGCAAGTGTTTGAAAGATCAGTTATCCACGAATACTTTACGTTATTTTTTTCAATTGGTGCCCTTTGAAATCACAAATACTGGTTTCATTATTACAAGTGATGGAAATAAGAACTTATAATGTAAAATGTGATGTGACATCGGTATACCTTTCTTTATTGTTTGAATAAAAGTTTTGCATTTGTAATATTTCATTTGTCGTTACAAGGTACTCCTGTCAGATCAATAATCATAACATTGTCATTCAGACTTCACTGTTCTCGAGTTGTTGATTATTCATGGTAACTTTAAAAAACGCGCGTTTTTGAAAGTTCAATTTGCACACGCTGTGGCGTGCTTCAAATAGGTAAAAAGGGGCCCCAATTGAAAAAAAAATCTTTGTCAATTTGTTTGCTGCAAATTCTTCCATTCAATGGAAAAATAATACCAGACTATCACCCTAGTAGACCTAAGAACCATCTGACGCATTTTGCTGGGTGGATCAGACGAAATTCCGCCGATCGTTCTCACGAAATTTTTATTTATTGTTTTGTCATCGGTTTTTGATACAATTGCAAAATTCAGCTAAATCGGATGATAGCAAGTGCTTGAAAAATTTATTGCAAATTTTGAACCGGAAAGACGAACAGAAATGCGATCAAAACAAGGTAATTGAAAGCTTGTAAATATTAATGATAATTTAGGAGACGTATGTAGAGGGTGTATGTTGGGCAGGCAAGGCAGTCCGTGCTGAAAGGTTTGAGCATATGGTAGCAATGGTCATACTGGGAAGTCAAGTAAAGCTGAACAAACTCAAGATCATTTTCAAAAGTTTCAGTTACTTACTCAAAAATGTATCCAACAATCAATTGTCGACGACGTTTGGAAACAGAAATAATATACAAAGCGATATGGTCGAAATAAAGACATAAAGGCACGTATTTATTTTACAGAAACTACAAATAAAGACGGAGGGCCGATCCCTTCTTTTTTTATATAGCTTAATTAAATGGTAATAGCTTTGAGTAAAAATAAAACATTCAAAACGATCAAAACAGAATTTATTAGTTATTTATTACTGTACAGATTGCAGATACTGTTCATGTTTTGGTGCATCTTTGGATTGCAATTATGGAAATTTCGGCGGTATTTCCATGAGAAATGAGACACCCTGTAAGATCGAAAAAATCATCGCATTATGATATAGAATCTGATCCTGATCTGCTCAACAGTGTCAACTTCGACGGTCTAATTAAACAAATTTCTAGTCACAAAGCTCGCAGGGACCTAAACGATGATATATTTTTATTTTTGATTTCTATTTGAAGTATTTGAAAAAATATTGTGTTTTAGTTTTTGTTTTATGTTCTTGTTCTATGGAGCTTTTTTTCAGTTATATACTATGTATTTTTCATTTGTTATATGTTTTTTCTTCGCAGTGATGAAGAAGCAACAGAACATTTGTATTTGCAGCGGCAGAATTTGTGCTGCTTAAAGCAGAAACATTTCTAATTCGGGGCTGATGGGGTGGTGTATTCCATTCCAGATTCTGAAGGGTGTGAAAAAGGTGAAATAACAATTGCCTGCCAATAAAGGTCGCCTTGAAATTAAAGTTGAACCAAGTCAGAGAACAATATACTGTTCTCTACTAGTATATTGTTATTTTACCGAACTCCATTTTCCCATGAATTGTGAGATATTGCGGGTGGAAACTCTCACAATGACCATACTGCATAAATCTTAATCGTGTAATAAATTTGGTTTGGTAACTTTCCTGAACAAATAAACAAATGAAAAGAAAGTCAACCAATAAAACAACCACACACATCGAATGCAGCATCAGCAGCATTGCGCTTGTATCTACGAATATCCTAAAAGCTTCTTATTCGTCTCATGTTTCTCTAATTCCTACCTCAATGTGTGTAGCAAAAACAAACAAAAACAGAAATAAATCCGTGCTAAGAACAGAGGCAGGGCCACCTTTGTGCCATTCGAATACAAAGGGGCTTTTGTTGGTTGTTGGCCGACGACGGGGAAGTTTTGCAGATGTTGCTCGTGAATAGTTGGTTCTATACTCTCCGACAAAGTTTAGGAACGATGCTGTGCGGTTTCAATGTTGTATGGGGGAGAGGTGGCATGGATTTCTCTCTGTGTTCGGCGATTACTTTTTCTGTCGTCATATTATTTCTCATCAGGTTTTGAGAGGAACAAATTGGCAAACTTGAATAGTGTCACTATGTGAAAAAGTTGAAAATGTTGAACATCTAAAAAGCTGCTCTACCCGTCGTGATATAAGCCAGGGAAGTAGTTGTTTTTTGACAGATATTTGCCAGTATGCGGAAATTTGTTCGACAGCATTTGTTCAAAAAGCATTTGTTCGAACAGAAATTTGTTCGACCAGCACTTTGGTTCGACCAGCACTTATTCGAAAGTTTGAGAATTTTCCAATAGTTATCGATATTCTAATGACAAAAATTCATGATTTGCCTTCTTGTTTCGTACACCCAATTAAAATGTATGTGTTCAATTTACACGTACTCAAATGTCTACGTAAGGTTAGTTCGTTCTGGTTCATTTGTACTAAATAATAACTTTTCGCAAAATGTATGTATTCAATTTCCACACACTACATTATTTTGCCTTTTTTTATATTTGAAAATTTGTCGAACAATTTCCGTTCGAACAAATGCTGTCGAACAAATTACACCGAACCGTATTTGGAAGTAAAAAGGGTAAAAATCGGTCAGAAATGCTTGAGAATTTTGAATTTGAACAGGAAAATTTCAAAAAGTCAAAATAACAATCTCAAAAGTTATTACATTGAAAACTACTTTGAATAATGTTAGAAATAAAAATACCGGAATAAATTGAATACACTTTATTCTTTCAAATCTGCAATCGTCACATTCGTTCAACGTGAAGAGGCAACATCAGAGCGTCATCACGAAAGTTAAATTTTATCATTGCGCCGCACATGTTGGGTGTGTGGGGATATATTTTTCAAGATCGATACTGGAGGTAACGAAGCACTTGTCCGTAAAAAAACTACGTAGCTGGGAGCGCCAATAAGGTAGATAGCTTCTAATCGTAGAATCGGTTTTGCGTCAAAACTTATGATTTTATAAAATTTTTTTTTCTTCTTCTGAGTCTATAATCTCCTTAAGAATTCGGGAATTTGACCATTTTTTTCATTTGTCAAACCATAAAAAAAATATTTTCTTCAAAATCATCAAAACCAAAAATGAGTTAAATTCCCGAATTCTCACAAACGAATTGAATCATTTGTTCCAACAAAATTTTCGCAAAAAACTAAAACTGAACGCTCAAAACCGATTCCCGTTTCATCAAGGGTATTGTTTGCTCATAGGCTGGTGGCCCACACGACGGTAACGGCACGGTTTGCCGCCCGCGGTAAATCGTACGCGATATCGTGTACACACACTTTTCATACAATCAAATGCAGTGCTCGCCCACTGGTTGAAAAATGCCGCGACGATATTTAATACCGTCGCGGCAAGACGTTACCGCAAACACTCGCAGTTTGGCGGTCAAGAAGCCGGCGAATTCGTGTCGCCTGACTTCTGAACGCCAATAGCATTAAACGATTCCTAGCCCATACGACGGAATCAACGATATTTTTATTCAATGCTGTGTTATCATTGTGCATGAAAAAAGTACAAGTTGAGTGTTTGCATCAAAAATGTCACCGAAGAGAAAATTTACCTTCGAAATTGTTGATTTAATTGAATTGGTAGAAAGTAAGAAGTGCTTCCACATATCTGACCCTCAAAATGTGATGGACCCAATATTGCCTTTGACTCTTGATCACTTGCCTCCTTCGGCGCCTACGTGAAAGAATCGCTAACAAAATTACTCTTCTTCGAACCATCACTTCGAAGCTCACAGCAACAACTGGCTAAAATCAATCTGGCAACAAGTAGTATTCATTTTAAATAAGTTTCGTACGATTTACCGCGACATGGGCGAGCACACAGCAGATGCGGCCACCAGCCTTAAAGTCTATAGTGAATTCAGTCTATAGTAATAATCCGGTCGGTCACCCGACCTCTTCAATATATCTAGTCAGCTTTGTTTATACAGAGTTTTTCCGAAATTAGAGCAATTAAGTTGTTAAATAAAACAATGTATCAATACATGACAAGAATTTTCGTTTTTGAAGCAGTCAAAAATGTTCGAAAACTTTAAAATTCAATATCTCCTACAATAATTTTTTTTTGACAGAAAAGTATTCTTTCATTTCGTTTTGTTTTGTCAACTTCTACTTCCCATTTCATTTATTGTCCCAATTTCTGTATTTTTAATATAAAATCTGAGAGGCCCATCTGGCTACGCATACAATCAGATATTCCTACAATAATTTGACTTGATAACCCCAAAAAAATTATAATGTATTATCATTTTTAGTTTCGTTTTGAAATAAACAAATAATTTAGGAAAATAAAAAACTGAGAACAATAAAAATTTACAACCGTTAAACACATTGTTTGTCCATAAAAAAGTACTGTAGCTGTTATACCGACCAATGAAATCAAGGATTTCAACTCTGAATCCATTAGTCTAATAATGTCACGTGATTTTTTATTCGTCAATTATCATTCATGAACTTTGAATGCTACATTGGCCTTCTTTACTTCAAATCAATGCCTTCACACAATTTTCGCTCTTTTGAATATTTGCTTGTTGCTGTAGGTCAATGAACACTACCTACATAGTAATTCAGACTGTCCAGTCATATCACAATGTGGACAATGTCTGAATCTATCGGAAGTGTACCTGAGAGGGTTCCTATTCAATATTTGGGTATCTGCAGCCCGAGAGTAGTTCGAATTGTGTCATTGAAGCGATGTTACCGTTTAGTTATAATGTAAACACAGTGAAAATAATTTGGGTGAAACATTCTGATTTTGGTATGAGAGCGTGTGTTGAAGTGAGAATTGGGTTTTTCCATTTTTTTAAGTCGCGAGTTTTCGAATATAAGTGTTTGATACGTTTATTTGACAGTGTTGGAGGTTTCATGAAGGTAGTGACAACGTTCATGTGGTTTTCGAAGAGAAGCCACCAGGGATGTTTATATTCGATTTTTCCTGTACACAAAGTAAGTGAACAGAGATCGAGGAGGAAACCGCTGAGGAAATTGTGTACAGTAATTCCCAAAAATCCTGTAATATCCAAGTAATGCCGGAGTAATACCCAAGTAATGACAGAAATTCCCGAGTAATATACCCAAATAATTCCCGAGTAATATACCCAAGTAATTCCCGAGTAATATACCCAAGTAATTCCCCAGTAATATACCCAATTAATTCCCGAGTAATACCCAAGTAATTCCTGAGTAATGCCAATAATGCTCAAGTCAGAAAAGTTCTAAAAGTATTGAATCGTGTCTTAGTGTTACGTTATTTGTCGAGTACAATTTTGTAGACCCTTTTTTTTTTCATGCAACAACTATGATTTCCTCTAGTACTCCGAAAAATGTTCTGTAACTTCCGAATAATTCTCAAGTAAAAATTTCAACTAATTCCTCTAATACCCGAGTAATACACTAGAGATATCTGTAATACCCAATAATTTTCAAGTAATGTCTCTAATTCCCGACTTATACCGCTAATAACTACCCAAGGCATGTACACCAAAATTTCCCAGCGGTTTCCCCCTCGAAAGAGATCATACCGAAGTATTAAGTTTATTTCAATGACCCATAACTTGCTGACCAAATACGAAGAAAAGAGAAGGAAGTCTAAATTGAACACATGCTTTTTTGAGAATTAATGTTTTTGTGCGTTCTAACCAGAAAGAACTAACCTTAGGTACAAAAAATGTATTCACTTAAATTTGGCGATAAGTCATTTTTAGTATTTTCTAACCAGAATGAACTAACCTTACTTCCGACTATTAGGCGCGAGGAAATCCAACATATTCATGTTGTGAGAACTATTTTTTCCATTCTGTTCTAACCAGATTGAATTAATCTTACGTAGATACTTGGGCGCAACAAATAACTTACGTTATTACGTTATAACTTCGCAATTCATAGTTTTACAAAGATGGTTCTTCCTGGTTTGATCCGCAATTCGAATACCGAATTATCAAAATCAGGTAATTGGTCCGCAATTCAAACGCTTCCGGACCGCATATAAGCAAAACGTACCACATTTCAGTCAATGGAAGATATTCTAGCTCTCTGATTGGTTTTCATTGAACTCAAGTGCACTTCGGCATCCAGTCTAAAACGTGGTGCAATTTGACGCCTGGAAATTTATTCTAAAAAATACCCTGTGGTGAACAGGCAAGCTAGATTAGCTTGCTCGGGTTAGTTTTATGTGTCAATCGCGAGCGAAAAACTAATTCAGGCTTTTTTGATCGCAAGCTAGGTTAGCTTGCTAAGGTTAGGTTCGTCTGTCAGTCGCGAGCGAAAAACTAAGTCACGCATTTTTGACTCGCAAGCTAGGTTAGCTTAATCAGGTTAGGTTTGTGTGTCAATCGTGAGCGGAAAACTAAGTCACACTTTTTTGACTCGCAAGCTAGGTTAGCTTGCTAAGGTTAGGTTTGTCTGTCAATCGCGAGCGAAAAACTAAGCCACGCATTTTTGACTCGCAAGCTAGGTTAGCTTGATCAGGTTAGGTTCGTCTGTCCATCGCGAGCGTAAAACTAAGTCACGCATTTTTGACTCGCAAGCTAGGTTAGCTTGATCAGGTTAGGTTTGTGTGTCAATCGTGAGCGACAAATTAATTCACGCATTTTTGACTCGCAAGCTAGGAGAGCTTGATCAGGTTAGGTTTGTGTGTCAATTGCGAGCAAAAAACTAATTCAGTCTACTTAGTGCAAAGTGCACCACGTTTTAGTCTGGATGGCAAAGTGCACCTGTGTTTGGTCACAACCAATCAGAGAGCTAGAATATCTGCCGCTGACTAAAACGTGGATCGTTTTGCTTATATTCGAACGGGCCGGGCCCTATTATTTTGCCACTTTGCGACGAGAATCGAAGTCATGCACACGTCGATTATGTATTTTATGAGGTAACGTTTAATTCAAGAATAACGTAAATTCCTATGTATTATGCCTAGGTTCTGATGAGAATTTACTCTTGAAATAGAGTATAGGTACGTTGTTTCGCGATATCTGGCAAAGGTTTATCGACACAAGCATTTTCTCTCCATCCTGAAGAAAATCTGGAATTTCTGAGTATGTAGTTGTAGCTGTTGAGGATACAACAAACATGCTTATGTGTATTATCTAATATGTATGGATGAACCCATATCCTACTTCTTCTTCTTCTTTTCCTTCTTACAATCGCAGCAGCAATGTCTTTTTCTGACGACGACATGAAGACAACTGGGAACTGATGATGAAAAGAATGACGCGTCGTGTTGTGAGACTTCGGTGTGAAGGTAAAAATGCGGCTTGCGACGTGCTACTTGTATTCCGGCTGCAAGTCGCACGTCGCATGCCACTTCGATGTGAATACCCACTAGCATACTGCGTACGACCTCCTGGGAAAATCTACATCGGTGCAACACATTGAATGCATTTTCCAGTGTACGAACAGTTTCGAGTCGGATTAAAGTATGTTCCGAGGAATGACGTGGTCGGAATCCCGAAGGAACGGAATTAATCGCACGTATAAGCATCGCCATTCGAAAGCTTTTGATGATATGATCCCAAATGGCTCAGATGTCCGCGTATTATCACTGTTCCGGTTATACCAGTCCAGAGAGGATTATAGGAGCAAATAACAAGATGGGAACTGAAGTCGTGGAAGTTATGGACAGAAAATGGATTTTGCGAAATGAAATGGGATACAAGAGTTATGCAATCATATGTAACAAGACTTTCAACTGTGAATGCACACTGGGTACCATGAGAAGTTTATTGTTGAGAATGAAAGATGACGTTATTTATCACCATTGGATATTTTATTGGAAGAAAATATCTATTACACAATTGTAATATGCTTGAAAATACAGAACGCATTACAGGGTGAGTCAGAATAAAACCGATAAACTGCGAATATAAATTCAACAGTGGACCAATACCTAATAGTTTACTGTATAGCTTGATAAAAAAATCACTTATTGTTTATTATCACATGATGTTGATAATTATCATATCCATTCAATTCAACATGTACCTGATAGGTAGATAAGGCAATATTGTGAAATTAATTTGAGACGAACAAGACGCAGGTATCTAGCAGACCTATCTAATGGGTATAAATAAGGACAATTCTACAATTCTGCATGTGAGTTTAGTTTAATCCTCCTCTTGAAGATGATCACTTGGTGATTGAAACACGTAGACCAAGAGATGATAACACAAAATTTTCGGTCATTTGTACCAAGTGTAGCGACTGGTACTGGCGGCTCAATCTCGTGGACGTTAATTGACCGTATCAGATCAATTACGAAAGTAAGTCCAACAATTTGTTACACCAAAATTCTTGTATTTTTCTGTAGTCGATGAAAAAAGAAGTAGGCGGTAGCCTAATGCCATACTTCTCCGGTGTGACTTACAGAACACATTAATTAAGAATAAAAAATTCAATCATTTATACCAGGCTAATTTGTGCACAGCTAATCATCGTCGAGTAACCATTCCAAATGGTCGACATACCGCGGCCATCTGTTACACAGATGGCTCCAGGATGGATAAGTCAGCCGGCGCCGGGGTATACGGGCAGTCTCCGAAAGCGGAACTCTGTTACGCTCTAGGAACTTTAGCCACTGTATTTCAGGCAGAAATGTTTGCCATACTCGCCTGTGTAAGAAAAAGTATCAACAGAGGCTACCGTTGCCAGCAAATCACGAATCTATCATATAGAGTCACCTTGCTGCTGGTAACTGAATGCATCGATGATCTGCAAAGGCTATCTTCCGCCAATAAAGTAAAGCTACTTTGGGTCCCTGGTCATACCGGAGTACCTGGAAACGAACGGGCTGATTATTTGGCCAGACAAGGTGCGAAAAGCCCAACGATTGAACCAGAACCTATTCTAGGAATTTCTAGATCATGGTGCGTCTCAATCATGAAGGAAATTCTGGAAATAAAATTCCAGGACACATGGAAAGATGCACGGGGCAATCGAAATTCCACATCGGAGGCCCTTCTACTAGGAGGACCAAGACTCTGCTCACACTGAGCAGAAAGGAAATCAGATCAGTGACAGGGTTCCTGACGGGGCACTGCCATCTCAACAGGCACCTCAACATTTTAGGTTTCACGGATGATACCGAATGCAGGTGGTGCTTGGAGGATGAGGAGTCAGCCACCCACATCCTCACGGAATGCCCGGCAGTGGCAGCAACGCGGGAAGCGCACCTCGGGAGTATCGTACTGAACCCGTGTGAGGGAGGTATCGGTTAGAAGGCTGGCCTCTTTCGCTCGCGAGAAAGGCTACCTTCAAAACTGAACAATCTCCCAGCAGTGGTGGGTGCATAACGGGCCCGATTGAGAGGCCTACATGCTTATGGCTCCGTCCGCCCACATACCTTATTCTATCTATCTACCGCTGCAAAGGAGTAATTACCACCCTATGAATTTTTCACCATTTCTATGTATGATCATAACCTGATCATGACCTATGGGAGGTGGCTAAAGTGTACAATATTTTTTCAAAATTGTAAAATTTTATGCGTATTTTGAACGATTTGTACCAGTATGGCACTAATTTTTCCTGTAAGTTTGAGGTTCAAAGAACATAAATACGAAATTTCAAACATATATGTGGCAGCAATTTTGTTTTATAATTAGATGTTTTGTTGTATAACATTCTACGGTTACCATCGCTCGAACGATTCCTCGAGATGTGGAGGTCTCGGCTCATCGTGTTATATATATAATATTGATATTGCATATGATTTTTTTCACATGTACCCTTCCCGATATCACAAGTGGGCTATTTCAAAAAATGTTTTCAAGATTGTATTGGTTGTTGTCACATCAGAGCGAGTGTGGCAGCTCCAGCCCCGTGGTCACGGTGTAGGCTAATTTTTCAACAACAAAAAAAATGATAATGATAAAGAATTAATATTACCTATATTAGCCTTACCGTAATGCGTACGTTGCTGTCTTGTACCATTTGTAGCTGAAAGTATTGTACAGTCGTATTTTGAAAACGTGTCGAATAAATAAGTTTTTCAGGTATGGCACCACATTTTCCTCCTATTAGAAGTATGGCAAATATAATAACGGTCACATTGTCTCATATACTTAAAAATCCAAATGCCATACTGATACAAATCGTTTTGCAGAAAAAATAAAATTACATCTTTGCGGTAGTATGGAGGCCATTTGGAACCGTCGGAAAAGTATGGCATGGTGATTTTCATGGATGGCTACTCGATGATGGTTAGCTGTGCACAAATTAGCCTGGTACAAATAATTGAATTTTTCATTTTTAATTAATGTGTTCTCGTCGGTATGGCGGGCTGTTAGTCACACCGGAGAAGTATGGCATCACGCTATCGCCTACTTTTTTTTCATCGCCTTTTGAAAAATACAAGAATTTTTGTGTAACAAATCGTTCGACTTTCGTAATCAATCCGACACGTTCGATTAAAACGTCCACGAGATTGGGCCGCCAGTACCAGCGCTATGACCATCATTTTTCTTTTCGTCATTACGTAATTGGAGCCCTAAAGGGTCGCCATACTTGGTACAAATGACCGGAAATTTCCATCTCTCGGTCTAACGTGTCGAGGTGTGAAATATAGCGGTTTGGTGTTGGGATAAAACTCGAGTATATTCGAGTATATTAATTATTTAGATTGTTAAATTATATCTGTTAGATTGTATTTTTTGAAAAAAAAATTCTATTTTGTCACGATAATTTCAATTAACACATCAAAGTCTAGACGGACAGGTGGGATTTTAACCACAAAAATCAAATAATTACAATGGTGATATATTTAAAGAATGGAGTTGTCATGGTAACATTTTTAAACATTTGCTTCAACCACAGAAGGATCATTTACCGTGGTACATATCCGTTCGTTCAATGCCTTTTTAATTGTGTGAGTAAAAAAAAAACAATTATTATAGAACCTTAAATGGACACGGCTGAGACCTTCCGGTTTCTGCGATAAACCTACTTCTAACCGCCATTGCTTTCAAGAAAATGAGAACGATTTAATTAGTCACTGACACGAATGTCATTCTAAACCCGATTGATTGCCGTAATGAGAATGATTAGTGCTGGCGATAGGTGAATGAATGTCAACTTTTTATTTGTGAATATCTTCCTCAAAGTCACATCATAGTGGAAGATGCCTTCAAAACATTGGCTGAGGGAAGGAAGAATGTTCAGATAAAAACGAGTTTTTGAAAAAAATTCCCGGATATTTGTTTGATGTCGGGAGGTGAATGATTCCTATCAGATGAAGGTTTTATGTCCGAGGATGCAACACAGTGTATGACGCCTGGTACTGCTCATGTTATAATTCATTTATCCGTATTTTTTCGAACGTCAGACGCAAGCGTCAAACGCTGTCGGCTGCAGACGTCGCGGCCCTACCCCTCTCGAGGCAGACAAGCTGTTCAGATTCTAACTCTGAACGGTCAAAATATATCAGAACAACAGTTTTTATCAAAATTATATTCAAAATTGTCTTGACATTCAAGTTAAAATTATGACATTACAAAAATTGACAAATCTAAAATCTTGGGATCATCTATACAGAGATGTGCCACTTTCACCTATAATTCATCTATACAGAGATGTGCAACATTCTCCCCCCTGCTAGAAAAACTAGTTTTCTATCTCCAAACGACATATTTTCGTGACTGGCCGTCTTTATTCTCCGGTGGACATTTTGACATCAACTACTCTTACTCGTTTATCTGGGCCTGGAAATATGTTTACAATTTTTCCCAACTTCCATTGGTGTCTTGGTAGGTTGTCATCAATCATGAATGAATGAATGATCTATTGTCCATTTGTTTCTCTTAGTGAGTGTGGGTAGGTATTCTTTTACCCAACGTTTCCAGAAACTATTACTTAAATTTTGAGTTCTTCTCCATTCACGTCGAAGGCCATCTGGAAATGATACTGATTGTCCATTCCATGATCCAATGAGGAAATGGTTTGGTGTTAAAGCATCCAAGTCATTAGGATCACTGGATACCCTTGTCAAAGTCCGGGAGTTTACTATGAATTCAGTTTCAGCAAAATATGTTTGAAGGGTTTCTTTCAGTGGCTGCTGGTAGAGAACTTTACCAATGGTTCTTTTGACTGAACCAACTAGTCTCTCCCATACCCCACCCATATGCGCCGCTGCTGGTGGGTTGAATCGGAATTGAATTCCCTTAGAAGACATGGAAACTCTCTATAGCTGTGGAGTAGAGTTCTTCAATGGCCTTTTTCAGTTCTGCCGAAGCTCCTCTGAAGTTGGTGCCGTTATCACAGTAAATAACTTCTGGTTTTCCTCTTCTGGCAGCTAGTCTCAGTATTGCCATTATTGCCGAATCGCTATTTAGAGTATGCGATATTTCGAGATGGATAGCTCTTACAGAGAGGCATGTGAAACGGACACCCCATCGTTTTTCTTGACGACGTCCAATCTTAACTATAATTGGGCCGAAGTAGTCCATCCCAACGTTCACAAAAGGTCTGACTTCTTCTCTCAATCTCACGTTTGGTATTTGTCCCATCATAGGAGGCTGAGGTTTGGATTTGTTGCATCGTGAAAAAATTAATTTTACTGCACTTCTACCATTGATAATCCAGAATGTCTGTCTTAATTCATTAAGTTTTAGTTCAACACCTCTGTGACGGAATTTCTCATGGTAGTGCCGTATCAATAATCCAGTGAAGTCTTGTTTTGGGCACAAAATGAAAGGTTTCTTAGTATTTTCTTCCATACTGGTGGATAAGTTAGTTCTTTAGTTAAAAACAAATACTTGAAGTTTGAAATTAGGATAATAATAGATGCTAAGATCAAAACTGTTGAATCAGCTAGAAGGCTTGCGAAATAGAATTGTGACAAGCATTGGTACAAGAGTAAATGCTGTAAACATGGTGCATATGCCCAATAAATGCTTAATGAAAATGCCATAGATCGTTATTACTCCACTCGTTAATCTGGTGCTAGGAAATATCGGTATGTACCTTCCACATAACGCTAATGTATTATGCTTTTTGTAGCACACAAGCCATCAATAAATAGAATTTCTACATACTGGTAATAACGATGTCTTAAGAAAGAGACATGGTATGAACTGGTAAAAACAGCTATTATTTGTATATTTAGAGCACAAAGTGATTTATTTCCGCTCGAACAAAGAGAGTTATGATTTGGAGAGCGGCAACTACACTTTGTGCTCGAAATACACACAATAGTTTTTCGACAAACGCAGATCTCAGATACAGAAAAAACATTCGATATACATTATTACCTAATAATACTCAATAAAATTGAATGTACCATTTCGACAATTTTTAATAGATATAGCCAAAGTCGGTATCCAAATTGCTGGCAATATAATCCATATCTTTAAAACATAAAAAAATGTAACCCCAATCGACAGCGTGAAGATCAGAAACACTAACCACTAGGCTATACAGACAGCTTTACAAAGTTGAGTTACACGTATTACACAATATATCTACACGTCGGCAAATCGGAAACATTTGAATAAGTGAGCGTTTTCTCAGCCAATTCGACTGGGACCCATTTTCCATAAGAATCGTGCGGGGTCCTTTATTATCGATTTTCTATAATTCGAAATTATCAATTATCATTTTTTAATGCTCAAATTTGGTTGATCGTGGTTCACCGTGTATATTTTTTATCGCGATCAAGCTTTTCATATTTCAATTTTACCACCTAGCGGAGAACAAGTGAAACTCTCTCTGTGTGTACTTGAAAAATATTCGTTGAGTGAGAACAATTTTCGGTAAACTACCAAATTTCCGTTACAACCGTCAAATCGTCGACGTAAAACAAGAATTCGAAGTTGTTAGTACCCTAACATAGTGATTGGTTGAAAGAATGAAACATATTTTGTTACAAAAATACAATGCTAATATAAACTCAGTTTATTTGTTGGAATGACTTAGTTAAGAATTGAATAGACACATAATGTATATCTGGTTACCAACATTTCAGTTATACAGTTGAAGATAAGATATATTTTCAAGATGATAAAATATCTGTTTAATGTAATTGAACATAGTATTTGATCAATGCAGTTAGTAGTAGTTCAATTCGACAAAATTTTTAGTTTCAATAACATATTAAAATTGTCGAATTGATAAAATTGTTATGCGGATTCAACAAAAAACTTTTTTTATCTAACAAATTGTTTTGTTGGAATTTCACAATTTTTAGTTAAAATTAAGTCTATTCACACACTCTCACACTCATTTGTAACAGAAACAAGGAGATGGTAGATCACTGAAAAGTGACGACGGCTCTGTTGCCATTTGTTACCATTCCGGATCATTACAATTTACATCACTCAGACTGGCTATTTACTTACTCTGGTCCTATGCGATGGAACGGGTTCTAGGCCGCGCCACCTTGCGAGAGGTAGAAGAAGCACTCCGGGTATAAAGATCATTCAAAACTTTGCTTTGTACATTCAAAATAGAGCATGATGTTGAAACGACAATATATGTGTTTCTGTTCAAATAAAAACTTGGATCATGCAAGATAATGGAATTGTTGTATTAACAAATTATGGAAATTGTTTCTAATATACAAGTTATTCAGTGGACAAAATAACTCGATTCATGTGACAAAATAAACATTGAAAATAAATAAACTTTTTTGTTGATATCTGTTGTTATTATTGTTAAATGAACGAAATGCATTTTATTGATCCAACACCAAGAATATTAAACCAAAATATTTCTTTTTTGTGTCAACTGTAAGTTTTGTTGGACGAAACATAATTTTGTTCATTTGTACTAAAATTACAATCGAAATAATTTGTTAATTTGAATAAGTTGCTTTTTTGGAATAAACGTTCATCTTGTTATTTTTGCAAAAAATCATTCAAAACAACAAGAAAAATTTGACCAAAAATTGATTGTTGGTACAACAAATTTTTCTTTACTTTGTGTAGGTAGACATTATTAGTGTTCCTGTTGAGTACACGGATGTTACAGAAGTGGATCTATGAATTGTTCGAAGTTGTGCCACCTAGAGCGTATTTCACCCGGAATTCCGAATGTACAGGTAGTTTTCTTTGAGGAGACTTCTTCATCGTCATTACTCTTAGAATAAGACCTGATAATGAAAGGGAAAAGAAAACAGATAACCGGAAGTTATCTACCAAACACTGAAACAATAATTATCTACCACCTATGATTATCCTTTCAGTTGCCTCTTACGAAAGGCAGATTTTACCAAGGGGTCACTCTCAGTCCAACGCCATACGACCTAACTAGAAATTAAATAAAAGAAAATTCTTTGGTTCGACAACAGGTAAACCTGAAATAATTTCCTATTTGAGGAAAATTGCACAAATATCTGTCAGATATATTCACTGCCCATTGCACTATTAGGTAAGTATTTGTTTTCTCTCAGACTTTTATTTCATATACTATCTTGTAGATATCATGAAGAGAAGGGTATTTCGTCATTGTCAAAATTATTAGTCGGTATTTTGTAATTTCCCGGTAAATTCCTCAGACTTCATATCACGGCGGTTTCTCATTTTCCTCAACATTCCATTTTGCTTGTATTGAGAACGAAAACTTTGTTTTCTACAGGAATATCCAAACCTGTCGGATGACAATAATCCGAATCTAATCTGGCCAGCCCTTGAATCGGAATGTCTGGCGAGAATTCATAGCCTCAATATGAAATTCCTGCAACGCCTAACATGCCAAGGATTCCGTAATTAATTTTCAGTCGTTCAGTATTATTATGGAAGGCAATTTTTTATATTAGTTATCGTAGAATTAATTTTTTTCTTTTTTAAGTACCACACAAACAAGATTTCAGCAAGATGGAGGGTTGAGTCAGAAGATTAAAAAATATTTCATTTCGAAAATTTAGTTAATATTCATAGAGATGATATGTTTCGTCATTTGTCCTCTTTAAGTTATTTCAATGCATGTATTATTTAAAATATCTATCTAATAACTTGAGTGAAATTTAAGTAATTATCAACCTTAGATCAGGATAGAGCTGAAGACTTGGGATAAGAACACCACAGGTAAAATGTACCACCAGCCGCCATTTTCTTATAGTCGGAATTGACAAAGCAGAATTTTTCTTTACTTCCATTAGTCTTTTCAATGTCTAAATCAGAAATTATACTAAAAAAAGGTTGAAATAATATGTCATTAGAGACTATGGTTAAATAAAATCTGCAATCTCTGAGTCATGCGGTTGTATGTTTGTACTTCACAATATAAGTCAAATGAATTTTGTTTATTGCGGTTGAATCATTTAGTAATCTGACTCTTTTTCTATTTTCAATATCATGTCACCACTTCCTGCTTGATATATAGAGGTTAATGTACAACCATAATCGTCTATATTTGAAATGGACACTAATTCATTTCGTGTAGGTTAACCACAATCCATCACAAATCTTTTGTTATGGTGACTAATAATATCCAAAGATAAATGATGAGTTGAGTGAAATGGAATTCGTTTTCCAGAAAAGCTGATTCAACGTTATATATCTTCAATCTAAATTGTTATCAAATACCTTCATTCCAATGAAAAAAAATCGTATAAATGATCTGATCTTTCCTAGAGAGAGAGAGAAAGATAGTGAGTGAGAGAAAGAGTGTCAGAGAGAGCGAGCGAGCGAGCGAGATATATAATTGTTTACTGCAAAAATTGCTCCATAATTTGGGTCAGCTTGGTCGTGAGAAATTTTTTTTACCAATTCATATCACATAATAATAAAACTTGGTTATACCATCAGCTGATGCATGTCTTTAATATTCAAGATTACAGTCCGATCATACGGTGTTTTGGTCAGGAAAAAAATTCTGCGCCTGTTAAAGTGCTGCAGATCATTTTCTGCAGGTGCAAGATAGACTTGCAGAGGGATATGAGGGTGTGAGAATGCTGACTTATTTTGTTTCTGGCTTTGCCAAAACTGTGAAACATATTGCAGCAATATGAAAATGTATTTCGCTGATAAGGACCAGGATTTGGACGAAGTGGATGACACCGCTATTTCGAAAGAACATGAATTTCATTGCAGCACATATGTATATACCCCAGAGTCTTCCTACCTATATTAATGATGATAATTAATAGACAAATACATAACATCAAACATAAAATTCATTCATATTTCAAGATTGTTTCTAATCACAATCATAGTTTTTGAATTATATGCGAAAAACTTGGGTTTTCCACAAATTAGTAATATTTCGTCCTTTAGCAAAGTTGATATTCGGATTCAGCACCCCATGAAGCATTCAAAACGAGCGAAAAAACAACTACCATGTTTTTCCCTGAAGCAGGCACCCCTGGAGATGATTTGACTGGATTATTATTTTAATGAAGTTCGTCTGTATCGAGATTGACTTTGGCAAATTGTACTATAGTCTGAAAAACAGGGTTTTTAGACAATCTATGTTAATAATTGGTCAGAAGTATTTGTAATTATATTCTCAATGCAGTTAGCATATATTTTCTTAGAAAAACAACCTGACGTCAATTGCCATAAGTGCCTCTAAAATACTTGTTTCCTGTTTCTTGCCAAGAGCTACTTACCCCTTATCTGTGGCTTATGCTCTATGAGGCACAGATCCGACCGGTCGTGGAATAGTATTTCTATAATATATAGAGTGCAGCTGTTGAACATACATCAAGTCTTCAAATTATTTCCAAAGAAGAGGAATTCGTCCCTCGACGATTTCCAGCTTCACATCCTCATGGAGACTTGCCAAAAGACTTTCGTCTAGGGAGATGTTCCCCAAAGCATAGAGCATCCAGTATTTTACGAAAATGTATTATACAATATTTTTCATACGAAAGTTTTTTATTGTGAAATTGTAGGAATTTTTGTGTTTATGTATTTATTGTAGTAATTCTGTGGAAAGATGTGGTTTTAAGTTGATTTGGTATCATAATGAGAGTAGCTACCTTTCAGCTGAGTCGCATAGCGACGTTTATGACGTTAGTAAGGGCAGCTATGCCACTCCTTGGTTGGCAAATCTTTCGGGGCTCTGACTGGTATGCCGTCAGGCCCTGGTGGTTTCCTGGTTTTGAAATGGAATTGATCTTATTCTGGGGATGTTGGGTCTGTAGGCGTTCTAGTGGGTTTCACCCCATAATAAAATCTTGTGAGCTTCTTTAATCATTTACCATAGCATGAATATTTTTTTCACGTCGAAAGACGAAAACGCAGTGCCGCCCACTGCTTCTTATTCTTAATGAATATATCGAAATCATAACAATGATAGTATTTGTGGCGCCATGCGCCATTTTCAAAAATAAAGTACTACAGGTCTGAGTCAATGTGGGAGTGGTCAGTCCTTCATATGTGTCTGTGCTTTTGCCTGATTAGTTCCTTGGGTTCAGGTGGGATCCCTTCTCATAAATCGAATTTGTTGATTCGAATCTTTCTCGAGCTTCGCACCGTGACCTACCAGATGGACTGATTCAGTCCGATAACTGCGGTTTTGAGCTCTGAGTCCCCTTCTTTGGTTAGTAGGCTGGGCCCATGATCTGAGGAGCCTACGTCTGTAACAGAGATGCATCATTTGTATAGTGCTCTGTACTAGTGCTATGTCCACTATGTCAGATTGTTAATTTGTCCTGTCAGAATAGTGAGTTGGTTCGCGTGGGGTAGGTACTGTGATGTTCTCGAAGTCCGGAAGAAGCGATGTAGCAAGGTTTCCGCTTCTATTGTTTCGACAGTGCCAATCACTTCGCGTCGAAGTCTCCTGTAGCTACTGTTAGGTGTTGGTTGGGAGGAGTATTTCCATGTCCAGTGTTACGAGGTTGGTCTCTCGCGGCCGATGTCTGCCACTTCCACGCTGCTAACGATTCACCGAATTAGAGTTCTGGCTTTTCATCTCGTGGCATAATCAGAAGTGGGAATCACCTTCGTGAGCTCAGGGACCTAGTCTGTCGGTTCTAAGCATTTTGTATTCCGGAATGATGAAGTCTTTGTCTGTCGTGAGTATCGTCTCCTGTAGTACCACCACGTCCGCCTAGACCCTGAGGACTAGGACATTTTTGAGCTGGATAGTGCTTTCAATGTTCCACGAACAAATGTCCTTGGTGGTTGTTGTTAAAATTGTATTTGTCCCCAACGAACGCTCATTTTGATAAATAAAGATAACTAGTTAAAAATTGTTAAAATTGTTTTTTCCGTCAACCAGCTGTCGCCTCCTTACGAACAGCAGCCGCCAAAAGTCGAAACTTGTGTGAGCCAAGGATTAACGAGGTCTTACCTTTCAAATTGCGATTTCTAGCACTTTCTCGGGTCTTCAGAAAAAAATCTGTAGTCGTTAGGATTTGAACCTACACGACCAGCGGCATGAAGCGCTTGAACACAACGGTCTTAACCACTCGGCCACAGAACCCTGTACTGTACTAGTATTTCTGTCCTGGGATGGTGGCAATGGTGTTGATAATCGCCAGGATTTTATCGAGTACTTTAGGGGTTACTTGTGCCAAGTTCTCTGGAACTTTCGCCATTTGGGTAGCTTTTTTTCCGGTAGGGGTTAAGTTGGGACTGGTGGACGTTCCTATGTGTGTCCTGTTGGGGGGTTTTGGATTGGGGTCTGGTTAACCCTGAGTTTGGAGATGCAGTTTCCACGAGCAAGACTGTAGGCGTTCAGAATATTTTCTGATCATTGAGAGGACGAGCCCTCAGAAAGTCACTTTCGGTTGCCAAAGTGAAAATTTGTGAGTATGTCCTTTGTAGATTGCGAGCAGCTGACGAGAATGAAAACTGCTTTTTGCTCGAAAGAGAAAATCGATCTTTTGAGAGATACTTTCGGCAATGAAAAAAATATATTGCTTATGGTTATACCGGGCATCAAAATGAATGACTTCATTATTATAGTATGGTCAAATTTTTACGCTGGGTACTTTGGTTTTCGTAGAGAAAATACTTGCTTGGGTTTCGAAGGAATCAATAACAACTCGTTTTTTCAGTGATATTTCGCTCACAAACTTGCTTACATCTCTGCATAACACTTTCATCAAGACTGACCCGACAAATTCATTCTTCACACCCCTTTGTCGTCCCCTTATACATGTTGTGAATAGTTTGTCAGATTTATTTTTGATTGAATAACATTCGGATAACTGGTATATTGGAAAATTATAGTTGTGTTTTCTCTGCTGTTTGCTTCCACATGGCTAGTTTATTTAAGAACAGCAAAACAGTGAATACCCTGAAAATTGAATTGTCGAATTTGACCTGATTAAGCAAAAAGCAGAGTGATTACCTATTAACCAATCTAAATGAAGCTAGTGAATGTCTATGTTGAACAATGATTACTGATAAGTTCCAAATTTCAAACTCCATCAACGTCAAAGTTATCAAACTGACACGCACCGGAGATTATATTTCCGCGAAAGGAACGGGACGGACTGTATATTCGGCACATTAAATATTTACCGTTAATAATCATCATCTTGGTTGAATTAGCCAGTGCTTTGCACACTAATATACCCATTAAATCATACTAATAACCGAATTATTACCCGAGATATGTTCCATTAAATCCGTGATTAATCCCATTTTGATTGCAAATTGTATCAAAATCAATATTACGTGTTTGTAATTTCGTAACACATTTACATCACTAGTTGATGCGATGTGTTATAACTGCCTATAAAGACACCACCATGCAATTTGAATTTGGTGCTTTGAGTGGGAATGTTGATACCCAGTTGTCAGTTAGACTTGGAATCGCAAGTTATCAGGTAGGACTTCTTCCATCGTCCTCAGCTCGCACTAGCTTTACGAAATCTTAGGGGTAGTTAGAGGGGATGTAGCCCAGTGCGTCCTTCGGTCAGAAAAATGGCCTAGTTGCGTCCCATGGATTTCAAGTTGAAAAGGGAAACATTCTCCATGAAAATTGAAAAATGTGATTTATTTGTAATATCTAACAGAAAACAACTACTTCCCCGGTACAAGCCACGCTGGACATTGAACTACATCTGATATATATTGTGAAAAGACTCTAACTGAAAAGAAAAGAAAAAATCTGAAAGTGAAAATTTGCATTTTCATTCAGATAGCTGATTTTTTTAACTTTCTCTAGTTTTCATTGAAAAATCATTAAATAAATTAGATAAGGAGAATGTTATTAAAAAATATCACTCACAGAAATTGTTCATTTCATTGAAGCAAGGTTCGCTTCTCTCGCATTTAATCCCCAATACATTTTGGTCGACAAAAATCTATTTCGCTTTGCCAAGCTCTTCACAATATCTATCAGATGTAGTTCAATGTCCAGCGTGGCTTGTGCCGGGGAAGTAGTTATTTTCTGTTAGATATTACAAATAAATCACATTTTTCAATTTTCATGGAAAATGTTCTCCTTTTCAACATGAATACCTCCCAAGAGGTTATCTTGAACGATGGAAAATAGCGACTAAAGTTTGTCTTTCAGTCGCAGATGATTCCACAAGAGATTTTATGAATGTCCTATTCATATTTTCGAACTAAAATCAATAAATTTCAATTTACATCATTCAGTAAAAAGAAGGGAAGTTTTAGAAATGGAGCACTTTCTACAGGAGAAAATGATTTTATACAAAAATGGCACACTAAATAAATTTGAGTTTGGGAAAATTCATGTGTACATACATTGATGATTATGATTCACTAAGGATACACTAAAAACAATTTTGTCTATTTTCCACGATAATTTTATATTTGTTGACTAGTTTCGGTCATTACACCATTTTCAAAACTTACTAGATTACATCCAAATCTGAATAGTTATACCTACATTGCCTAACCTAGGTTATACCTTAATTAGTAGCGGTATATCGATTCTCAGAATCAATAAATGAACAAAAACAATTAATTTGATAATGCAGGTATTGGGAATTGGGTTATAGCTTCAGGAGAGGGCTATTGTTTAAATCGAGTTGTTCGTTGAGGATAATAGAATTGGGGTTTTTCTTTGACTTGTTTATTTCCATAGATTCCAACAAATTCATCATCTTCCCTTTTTCGCATGTGTGGAGAATTCTTAAATTATCTTTATCTATTTTATGTTTCGAATTTTGAAGATGATCATACATAAATGATTTTTTATCCGAAATGACATGTTCATGGTACCTTATATCAAAATGTCTACCAGTTTGACTTGTATATATGGTGGGGCATTCTTTATTCACTGAACGCAACGGCGTCCGATACATAATTTGATTTTATCTTGAGAGAAAAATTCAGTAAGATTAAGGCAGATATGTTTGTTTCTCACATATTATTTAGTGTATTATTCAGAAGGTTATCCGAATAGTAGGTATTCCATTAATGAGATTACAAGAAGAACGTTATTTCAAATAGGCCAGCCTAATATAAACATAATTAATGTACACATAATACAAAAAAAATCATACCCAAATCTGAAATCCTACGAAAACCATAAGGGTCTTATCTCATACCCGTGATTTTCTGAAAGGTATATTGCAATTTTTGGTGCCTGCTCAGAATTTCAATTATAATCGTGGCATCGCACCAGTTTATAGTATTTTTTTTCAGTTGGTGTCCATTTTTATCTATTCAAAGCACTCCTCATCAACAAATCGAGTATTCTGAATGAAAATGTTATGATTATTGATCTGACAGGAGTACCTTGTAACGTCAAATGAAATATTACAAACAAATGCAAAACTTTTATTCAAACATTAACGAAAGGTATTTTACTGGTGTCACATCACGAATTACACCATTTTACTTTTAATTCAGTAAATTTGTATTCGACAGGGCCCCTGGCTGGAAAGTTTTGGGGTAGTTCTGATTTCTTCCATTTCACACGTTTTTTGAAGTGCTGAATCCGAATCTGAAGTTTTCTAACAAAAGGACATGGCACGGATTATATGGGTTTCTGGGGTTCTACAAATTTTGTTCAATTTTTGATATGTGATGTAGGATGGGTGGGTGATCAAAAGTTACCATTGGCCCAAACGTGTGGCACACATCGTTTGGTCAAAAAAAGGTCCAAAGAAAATGGCGGATGCTCCTCAATAGAAACTATTCATTTTAAATCCGGTTCAGTTTCCAGTTTCGACAAAGTGAAAGTAATTTTTTTCAGATGTTAGGTGATCAAGAGATTGATGTGGGGTCACATAAATCCATGTAATGTACTGGGTGTTCCACAATTGATGTAACATACCCCCAAAAAATTATCAATTCCAACATTTTATTGAATAAGTAGATTTCCCTTGTGATTGAATCAGAATTAGTGTTTCATTCTTGAAATATCAAAACAGAAACCACAGTGATACATTTATTATCATAAAGAGAATATGTAAAATACATTTATGAAAATACACATTAAAATAATAGTTTACCAAAACTAAAGAATACGTCCAACATGGACTATAATGTGAAAAATAATTGGCAATTCAATTACTCGCATTCGATCTATCTTAGTTTAACTTAACAATACTGAGCGTTCAAGAGCTCAAGAGAACTTTGTCAAGCACCTCACGCTTTTTTTACATTTGAGTAATTAAATTGTCATTTTTTTAAATTTTCATTCATAACTAAAAAACCGAAACCTCCTACCACGAAAACCATACCAATTTTGAATTGAATCTGATCATATTCACAAAACTCATCCACCATCTTGGGGTGCCATCTTGAATTGATAAATTTTGACAAAAAACTCATAATCTCTGACCCCAAAAACCCTCACACACTAACTTTGAATCGAATCAGATCATAATACCAAATATAGTCCGTCATCTTAGAGACTCCATCTTTGATTCATGAATTTTGACAAAAAATTCGAAATATACGACCTAAAAAAGACCCATATACCAATTTTGAATCGAGTCTGATCATAATCACAAATCTCGTCCGCCATAATGAATATTGATGAAAAATTCATATTCTCGGACCCCAAAAACCCTTAAATACCAATAATGAATCAAATCAGACCATTATCACAAATCTCGTCCACCATCTTGTATCCGTCACTTTGTTTTTTCCTAGAACATAAATGCGAAATTACTTTGTCACCGGAGTTATGAACCCAAGCCCAATTTCAAATTCTTTGGACGTCTGGAAGTAAATGAAAATCACGTTCAAAGTTTCCGTTACATAGATACATACAAGTGAAGCTAAATAAGCCTGTTTTATATTTAACCAGTTTAAGAAATTCAAAAATTCAAAAAAAATTTAATCAAAATATAATTTCTTTTCGAAGAACAACTGCTTAGCGAAATAGCCTTTGATACTTTCATATCTCGATGCCTTAAAACGTTATTTATTGACAGCTTTTTCGCTCTAGAGCGAGGTTATTGAAAAAAGCTCTATCTTCACTGCTTTTCTGGAAAAAGAATTTTTGCTGGCATTATGGAAACTATCAACAATGAATGCAATGCTCTCTTATTGTCTATGATGGCCTAGAGGTCAGAGGAAAAACATGATGAGCAGATGGAACGGGTTCAATCCCGACTAGCGGAAGTTTTATTGGATATTTAGATATTTTATATTTACATTGGCTATTAAATGTTGATTTTCTCATAGGTAAAATTATGTGCCTATTTTGAATGCAATATCTAGCGTTTCTTGTCTAGGAACTGAGTTTGTGTGTATTTTGAGCACAAAGTGTTATTACCGCTTTTCAAAGATTACCGCGCTTCGCTACGCGTCTTACTTCACTTACAAAATTGCAGTTGTTTACATAAATATTGTGAACCTACTGAGTTGTATGAATCACAACGGTTTATAAAAAAGAAACATATAATAACATTTCTAATCAAACTTCGGAAAGGTTTATAGGACGCATTCATGAAATCCTTATTGCAGTTTGAATGAAATGAAGAAATACTCAATTCGACCCCTGAAGTGTAGTTACTAGGATTTTATTGCACTTGTACCATTTGTAGCGGAAATTGCTTGGTACTTCATGAAGGAATGAAAATATCTTGAAGATTTTGGAAACGAAGTCCTATATGCTATTTTATTTCAGAAATTGTATTTTTATATGTTTTTTACCTATTGTCTGTGTATATGTATCACGATGTTACCTGTACGGTTTTCTTCTTTTAAGAATGAAATGAATATTTGAAACTTTAATTGGTTGTGATTACAATTCAAGAAATGGAAACTACCCAAACACTTGAAGATGCTAATTTAGTTAGCGAAACGTGCATCGAGTATAAATTGACGTAGTTTTGGTGTTTATGTAGTTTCTATTTCTTGAAGAGCATTTTTTGAGCACATGTTGGTATCACTCAGTACATTGATTGTGGTACACTCAGTACATTGATTGTGGGACACTCAGTACATTGATTGTGGGACACCCAGTACATTACATGGATTTTCGTGATTACACATCGATCTGTGAAATTTGAGAAAATATTTTTTGAATTTTCCGAAACTGGACTCTGAGTAAGATTCAAAGTGAATATTTTCTATTGTGGTGCATCCGCCATTTTCTTTGGACGGTTTTTTTGACCAAACGATGTGTGCCACACGTTTGGACCTATGGTAACTTTTAATAACCTACCCATCCTACATCACATATCAAAAATTGAACAAAATTCGTAGAACCCCAGAAACCCATATAATCCGTGCCGTAATCCTTTCTTGGCGGAACATTTAAAAAAATGCAAAAAAAATGGTAAAAAATTAATTTTTTTGTAGTTTTTCGCTTATAACTCGAAAATTATAAGTTTTTCGTGAAAAACTTCTCCATTCAGAATGAAAGTATATAAAATTTAATACAAATTCCACTATTCAGGTTTTTTTCCGGCAAACAGTTCGAGCTCAAACGCCAAATAAAAATTGGCGTATTTCTGCTGGGTCAGCAAATACCCACTTTTTCTCTCCAAAACTCTTATTGGCTATTTGATGACATTTTTAGTGAATTTCTCAAGGAATTATACTGTGATAAAACTAAAAGTACTCTTGATCGTCATTGGAGCAGTTTCAATCAAAGGACTCATCTGAAGTTATGTCGATGACTGCTAGTGACAGTGCGATAAGAAAGGAGTGTTTGAGAGTCTCAAACAACGCAAAACGGTTCTGGGCCATTCAGGGCATTACTTACTCCTTCTCGGGCTAGTGTATCGGCCTCTTCGCATTGCCTCTATAACCTGTGTGTGCTGGTACCCAGGCTAGGGTCAGTCTGTTCTGACTGCCGAGCTCTTTTAGGGTTTCTATGCAGCCCCAAACAAGTATTGAGGTAACTTGCATTGGGTTGACTACTTTTATTGCAGCTTGGCTTTATTGCAGCTTGGCTATATGAGTATACGACAATGTTTTTTTTCTGAACACTCATGCCTTATTAGCTCTTGTGCACAATGGTGTATTGGGACGATTTCCGTTTGGAATATCGTCGCTTGTTTGCACAGGCTCAATGAGATTGCTTATATAATGACCCTGTTTTTAAAGTTAGCGTTTATTCGCTAGCACAGTAGGAGAGGAACCCGTTTCTTACTAGAGCGTTTGCTATAGACTCGGGGGATGCATTAGTGCTTCTGTGAGCATCCTTATACTTTTCTCGAATGTTGTAGTATAGGCATTGTCATTATTTTTCAAGAAACCTACTTGGTTTACAGTACCTTCTTTGGCTAAAACCTAATGGATTTTTGAGCACGTGATTGTCTTCTGGCCTTGTTGTACTGCGTGAGTTTAGCATATGTGGTCCAATATTGGTTAAATTTTACTCTGTTGAAAAGCTTCCGCATATATAATAATATAATCATTTAAAATATTTTTTCAAGATTTTTGTTAGAATTTCAAGTTTTGTACGATTTCGGACCTCATTAAATAACTTGTTTGTAATTTTTGAAAAAGTGTCCTGAACCTTAATTGTATGATCTAAATAAGGTATGCGCAGGGAACTGGGGAAAATCCACTAATGAACTTCAATAATAAATTAGACTTTTATAATGAAAAAGTGAGATTTTCCCCAGTCAGCTGAAATATGCCAATTTACAAGTAATCCCTGAGCCCGAATGGTTCGTCGTAGAAAAAAACTTGTATAGTGAAATTTGTAGAAAATTGTATACTCTATCATTCTTAAAAGAAAGGTTATCAACGAAAAATTCATAGTTTTCAACTTATAAGCAATAAACCGCAGAAGAAAGAGATTTTTTAGTTTTTTTACATTGTTCCGAATGTTCCGTCACGGAAATTTGTTAGGAAACCTCAGATTCGGAATCAGCATCCCAGAAAACATAGAGAATGGAAGTAATCAAAACTACCCCAAAACTTTCTTGGTAGAAATACAATTTGATTAGATTAGTTATAAGTTCTTATTTCCATTATTTGTCTATAATGAAACCAGTATTTTTGATTTCAAAGTGCACCAATTGAAAAAAAATAACGTAAATTATTCGTGGATAACTGATCTTGCTCTATTTCGAGCAGTCCGTCGACCGTTTATTTATGATGTATTTTAACGCACTCAAAATCGTTGATTAATGACCACTGTTAATGAATGATTTTCTATTAATCAACGATTTGATTATATGCAACCCAACATACATTGCTCTTATACATTTTATATTGGTTAGTACTATCTGTCATTATTTATATGTCAATTTTCAAATAAAATTTCAGAAAATGTTCATTATACCAGTTGTCACTCAAGACCATATATGGTCCCGTGGCGTAATGGTAAAGTTCACCTGGCAGGCAACACTGAGGTCGAGAGTTCAAAACCCACCAGGGGTAATCTTTTTTTTCATTTCAATTTGAAAATAAATGATAAAAAATAAAATAAAACTACCACTAAGAAAAATTAAACTATCTTTGATTAGAGTTAATATAAATAGGAAATAGTGATTGTTTTTTATCGTAACGTTAAATAAATAAACATTGAAAATGAGATATCTCTATTTTTGAAAACTACTGTCGACGGAAAAGTTTTGTAACAAACTCGTGAATTAAAATGGCGATTAACAATCTAAATAATTTATAATTTTGTTTGCCCTTATTAATACACTTGTTCATTAAATAACCATTAATACAAGTTTCACTCAGTCTCAGTCAAACAAATAAGATCGTGGCAATGATTTGTTCTCAAATCTAGCCTCACTCAACAAATTCAGAAAAATAAAAAAATGAATAAATAAAATTACACAGACAGGCTTTTCAAATGCGCTAAGAAGTAAAAAATTATATCTTCAGATGTATAATATAGGTTATTCTGTGAATTACAGATTCGAAAGCTTGCCGCGCAAAGTTTTCAATTCGAATACGAAAGCGGCAAACTTGTTGATCTGTAACTCACATTACACATCTGAAGAAATAATTCATAAAAGCTCGTCTGTAAAAAGTTCTTTTTTATTATTTGTTTATACTTTTTAGTTAGTATGCATTGATCAATGGATTTCCCATAAAGCATTGTTATCACAAGACTGTAAATTTTGAGGTATGTAGCTCTTCAATGAGGAGAACATCTAAATATCAACTCGTCCGCCATCCTGGAGCTACCATCTTGAATCCTTTTCGACCCCATGCACTTTTTTGAAGAATATTCGACCATAATCGGTCTATCATCTTGGATATGAATTTCGACAAAAAAGTCATAATCTTTGACCTCGAAAACACCCCCTACTAAATTTTGAATAAAATCGACCCATAACCACAAGAATCGTCCGTATATAGAATAGGCACAAAAAATAATTATATCTATAACTGTATAATTCACGATAATGAGATGTAACAGTTATTGGCTTTAAAATAGTCCATGTTTAGTTTAACCATTTGAAAGTATGTTGGAGATTTTATGTTCATTATTTATCCTTTCACGTCATTTTGAGAAACATGATGTAAATGGATAATAACAACATAATAAATAGGTCGTAAACCGCGAGGAAATTTGCTGAGTGAACCTCTATCTTCTATCTGAGTGTAGTTATCCATAATAATTTTGTTTACATTTGAATCAATTTTAATTTGAATACTAATAAAACTTCACAGAAAAAAATGTACACTGTTGGTAAGAGTAGTAGTCTTGACTGAAAGCTAAGATAGATTCATATATCCGCAAAGAGAACTTATACTCAATTCAAAATACTTGTTATTCTCATATCTGTGCATACTCTTTACTCATAATGAAAAACTAATAAACTTGACAATAGTATAGTAAGGATAATTTCAAAATCTAGCAAAACTCCAATTGCAATAAAAATAGAATTGTCTTTCAGCAAATGTTTTCTTATTTTCCGAGGAAATAAGAAATACTTTCTATAAGTATATGAACAACTCATTTCAAATACTATTTTCACTCCAGATAAGGATAAATTTGATTGAACTAACTCTATAACTATTTGAAACCAATGGTGTTTCCACTCCACTGAAAGCTAAGGAAACTTCCAATAAATTTATGTTAAGAAGAGACTGACGTCATGTTTGGTATAATTTTATATATCCGACATAACTACGTTGAAATTCCCAATGAAATGCGTTCAATAACGATGAATTTGGTCAAATATTATATCACTGGGAATTTTAAGGTAGTTATGTGGGATTTATAAAATTATACCAAACATGACGTCCAGTCTCTCCTTAAGGTAAATATTGTTTAAGTAAAGGTAGTTATTTTGGAAAGGACTGAACTTCAAGGCAAAAATAAATATACCTAAATTAGGGATGAAAGGAGTTTCATCGGAACTTTTCAAGTATGTGTAACAATATAGTTATATTCGTTAAAATTAAAATATCTTTTCTCAATGGAAAACAAATATATCCTTGTTCTGTTTGATTTCTGGGTTTGCCGTGGTCTTCTTTGGTTAACATCTCCAAACGTTTCAACTGCAACTGCGGCAGTCATCTTCAGTGGCGTGGTCATGGTTGATGGACAAAATTTGGCGTAAATCATGTTTCAACAGGACGCCATATTCTTTCTCGCAATTACAGAGATGTTAATTGATTATCTTACCGTTGAATACCGGAATCAATTTTTTTTATTTCCATTGTCGCAGAAATTCCTCAATACAATAAAAAAACACAAATGATAGTTACAAAACAAAACCGCAACCAAATCTTCGTTGATTCGCTCAAAAGCATGGCCGTCGCGTACTGCCAAGACAATCGGCGAACTTCGATCGACGCGAGACACGAGATCACCCCCACTAAGTCGACAATTGTAATGTTAAGACTCCAAGTAAGTATAAAATACTTCAAGTTAGAATAGCCTGTCTTGGGTCAAGCTGTGTCTAGTATCCAACTAAGTTTTCATTGATTTCAACCATAATGATAAAAAATCTCAAAATTATTGAAACTATTCGATCAAGAGGATGTTTCTACAATTGAGAATGAATATTCTTGTTCATGAAATGAATTTATTTTGATTCAATGTTAAATTTAGAGCTATGATTAATTATAACAAATTTTGACGTAAGTTTTGCATTTCCTCAAAAGAATACAATTTAATACTCAAATAAACATTATATCCTCTCTTATTTTCAGACATGTATTCTTGTTGGATTAAGAGTAAAAAATATCCATTGAAATTGATCGTAATCGTGGCACTCAACAATATCTCTCTTTTCAGAATGATATTAGAATTTTCTTCTTTCAAAACAAATTCTTTCAGTTCAAATATACTACAATTTATTTTTAGAATATTTTTTCAAGATTATCGTTATACTTAAATGTAAACCAGCATTTTTTTCTGTGTTCTCGATATTTTATTTTAGTTGGCCGGACTCTTTGAGACGGTTTGTGGCAATCAAAATTCAATAATCAGACGAAATGAAAATACAACCGCTGTTATTCCATTAAGTATCATTCATCAGTGAATGGAAACAAAACTTGAATTGTTGACTTCAACTTTGAAAGAAATACGGCCCTGATAACCTGAACACCCCGCTAAAACCATAACAAACTTACAGGAGCAAAGTAAACACATGGACGTATAATATTCATTTCTACGTCATGGGTGAACAAGCAGTCACCTTACTCGAATAAGGTACTTTAAAAGGGAAACGATTTTATTGGCGTCACCAAGTAGTAGGAATACCAGGAACAATTTTCATATTTCTTTAATCTAAGAATAAGTCCAATAAAAGTCATGAGGGGTTTCGCCCTAGGTGATTTGCATTTTATATTCAACTATTCATCATTCATTCTAGATCAATTCTTGGTCACTAAAACGTTGTAACACCCCACGAATACTACAGTTTTCTTTTTTCTTTTCGATTATGTCTTCAATCTCTGATAAGTAGTTAAGTAGGCGTAAATTCTCGAAGAGCCCATTCAACAAATAACAATGACATCAATTTGGATTACATTAGTGACGCTGTTCGCTCTTTCAAATCTTGAAATCGAACTTCTCTTCAAGAAAGAAATAATGACTTCAATATCATTATCCGTTATCCATATATACCGGGTGAATCAGGCAGGCATTCACGGACCTGTAACTTTCTTCTAATACAGTTTATCAATGGTGTATTGAAAGCAATTGAATTTCTGATTCTAATTATCCACATTTTGTCAACAGTCAACTTTTTTTTTTCAAATGAGTTGTTATATTTTTTTGCAAATTTTGATAGAGGTTGTCTTTCTGAGTATGGTTAACCATACCGTGTGACCCATTCAAGATGGAAGCACCCTTATAAAACCTAAGTTTTTCAACCGATTGGAATGATTTTTTTCGTTAGGTAGACTTTCAAAAAGTCCACTAGGACACCAAATTTCATATATAAATCATCTTTTCCAGGGCCAACCAATCTTTTATTTCAAGGTCAAAAATCTGAAAAAATTACTAGCGATTTTTTGAGAAAAAATCTGACTACACCACTGGATTCGCAACATTTTCAAATGGTTCATATATGAACTGAGTTGAAGTGCATCTATCAATAAAGTTATAGAAAAATTAAATTTGAGAAATGTGCCGTTTAATCAACCCACCACTTCAATTTCAAAACTTATATCAGATCTTTGACTACTACACTGGATTCAGGGAGTCTTGACGTACCACTGACCATAATTTCATCGAAATCTGTTTAATAAAAAAATAAAAATTATTCCACAAATTTTATTATTTTTTATCCAACACATGACAGTTATTACTGTCATTATTAATGTCATTTTAGACAAGTAAACTATCAAATAACACACTAGTGAGTTATAATCCATAAGTCACTAGTGAGTTATAGTCAATAGTGAGTTATGGATTATAACTCACTAGTGTGTTATTTGATAGTTCACTTGTCCAAAATAACATTAATGACCGCCATAACTGTCATATGTTGGATAAAACATTGTATGCCACTCGTGTGTTATGTTACCTAAGTCACTTGAGAATAAACCTTTCTCGCGTGACTTATTTTCAACATAACACACTAGTATCATAAATAACTATTAATTTCTTCATTTATGAACAGATTTCGATGAAATTTTGACCAGTGGTATATCGAGACCTTTTGAATACAGTGATATGTTACGAATTTTGATAAAAATTCTGGAATTGAATTGAATTTCATTCCTTTATAACGTTTTTATTGATTTACGCATTTCAACGTAATTTACATATGAACCATTTCAAAATGTCGCGAATCCTGTGATGAAGTCAGATTTTACCTAAAAAAATGGCTAGTAATTTTTTTTAGATTTTTACCTTGAAAAATAAGATTAGCGGCCCTGGAAAAGGAGATTTATTCATGAAATTTGGTGTCCTAGTTTTTTGATGTCTACCTGACGAAAAAAAATCATTTCAATCGATTGAAAAATTAAATTTTTGTAAGGGTACTTCCATCTTAAATGGGTCACACTGTATAAAACATTATACATTTTCTTCACTGACTCTGTATAATTTTATTTTCTTGAGGTATTCGATATCTTTTGAGATAGATCCAGAGAAAAAATTCCACTGTGGTAAGATCTGGTGACCTAGCAGGCCACCTAACCCCGTATGACTCACGTAAGTATGATGGAAATATACAGTGTGGCTTTCAATAATCCCCCTCTGTTTTTAACGGTTCGACGAACAAGCATAGGAAGAAAACCATTTGGGGGTTTCACGATATTACTTTTTGAAATTAAAGTCATGGTGATTGCTCGACAGAGGCAGCTGGGCACAACAATTCAAAAATTTCAAATAGCATGTGGGGGTCAAGTGTGACATCGTTGAAAAGAGAATTCACTTATCTTGACAAACATCTATCTTTTTTATAAATTCGTTGATATTTTTTGCAATTTTTATTCAAAATATCAAGTATAAGATCAGTCAGTCGATAAATTTGAACGGTTTGATGTGGAACTTTTTGATAAAAGATATATTGCAATTACTTGACAGATGGCGCTGGGGGCACATCATCTTGAAAATTTCGGAAAGCATAAAGGTCGAAATAGTAAAATAAGGTATTCACGGAATTCGAAAATATTTACATAGTTGTAAAGAGAATTGAATTCTCTTATCCACGATGTGACACTTGACCCCCTATGTCATTTGAAATTTTTAAGTTGTTGATGTGCTCCCGCGCCCTCTACTAAACTAAATTAGTATCGGTGAAATCCCCCAAACAGTCTTTTCTCCATGTTTGTTCGTCGAATCGTTCAAAAATGAACGTGGGGGGGGCTATTAAATGCCGCAATGTATAATGTTTTATATGGTTGAACTCAAAAAGACAGCCTCTATCATAATTTGAAATGAAAAATATGGCAACTTATTTGAAAAATACAAAGTTGATATGTGAATAATTCTGAATAATTAGGATAATTCATTTAATTGCTTTCGATAACCCATTGAAAAAATGTACGTGGTACGTTCTGATTTGTTCTTCAAATAAGAAAGTTACAGGACTGCGAATACTTGGTTGAATCACCCGTTATATGCTAATTCGAATCTAAATTTATTTACAATGGTGTGCGTGAGCACTGCCAATAAAAATTTCTGCACTGCAGATTTATATTGAAGGGATCTAAAAATAAAATGGAAGTTTAATTCAATGGTTTGAATTGCTGATCATTCACTGCCATCAGCATTGTTCGTGTATTAGTCCATTGACATCTAATCTAAAATAAGAATAATTTCGAAGAAGCGACGTCATAATCCTTTCATCTTCAATAATCTTACAGGATAGGCATAAGTCTGAGAGAAAACAATTATTTCCCTGAATAATGCTGCATGTTGATGGTATCTGATAGATAGCTGTACGACTTTCTTCAATAAAGACAAGACAAGAAATTCATGTAATCTAATTTTATTTCAACGGGGTAGGTTAGGTCGAGAAGCCGGACATGGTGTAGGATCACACTTTTTTTCCCATATACTACATTTGTTATAGAGGAAATATTACGAAAACCAGCATTCCTCTGTTAGTCTATGCGGCTCATGAAATAGTGCCAGTGTCTTCTTCAGTTTGGAGCATTGTACAAGTATCTGTTTTAATATAATATGATTACCGTCATGGTATTAACCAGGGAACTAGTTTTTTTTTTTATTTTTGCCATACACTGAAGATGGTTGAGAGTAAAAATGACACAGCCTCGGTCGTTACCGCCTTTCGTAATTTAACAATCTCTCGAAGCGTTTAAAAAAAATTTAATTTACCAGTCGAGGCAGAAAGATCATGGAAGTTTCAGGGAAAATTTTACTGCCGTCAGAACTTTATATTTCCAGACCAGCTATCGAATTAAACTAAACCGAGTGCTTGGATGGTTTTTAGTAAATGAGATTCGCTTTCATTATTGACTTAACGCCGCAATGGGATCAGTTGTTTTAATAGGAATTTGGTCTAATCGATTACATTCAATTGAGCATTTGTATATATGCACTTAGAAGTGTGCGCAATCATATGGTTTGCAAGGTAATGGAATTAACATTGTTTGCTACTTTCGTTTTTATATCCAGTCTAGGTTATTTGAAAAATTCCCAGGGTTTAATCGCCAAATTATTCAAACTCTTCTTTTCTTCCATACAATTTTTTCATCGTCACTTAGGGGAATTGATTGCCGAATGTGTAAGAAACTGAATATCATCACTGCTCATTCACGTTGAGAATTTTTTATTTTTCAGATTGGGTTTGATGAGCAACCCATGCTTGGCTCAGAACAAGTATGTTTGTTACAATTTTAAATTGTTCTAAGCTAATTCATACCATCCATAATCAATATTTCAGGTTTCAGACTTGAGACTCACCTTGTTTATGTTTTTCAACGTGGCCGGAAAAACAGCGCAATTTAAAATAACGCAAAGGAAATAAACGCACAGAAAAAAGCGCAATGTTACATAAGCCAACAAGAAATATCCACACGTGGAAAATTGCACTCATGGATTAAATCTCACATGGCAAAAACCTCTTATGTATAAATGCGCACTTAGAAAAACTAATGTTATAAATTTATTTTTAAGGACAACCGAATTTCGGTGTTTTAACTTCTATCAGTCAGGTAAAAGGATTGTATTCAACGTGGATAGCAAGGTTAGTTTAGGATAGCTTCGGTCATGTCGCCATCTTTTTTTTTTTTTTGTTTTTGGCACAACCTAATTTTATTTTCGCAGAAAAGCGGAATCCAGTGTGTTTTTTTCTATGTGCTCATTTATACATGAGAGGTTTTCGTTTTGTGCGATTTAATCCATGTGTGCAGTTTTCCACGTGCGGGTATTTCTTGTATTGTAACATTGCGCTTTTTTCTGCGCGTTTATTTCCTTTGCGTTTTTTCGATTGCGCTTTTTTCATAGATTCGTTTTTCAAAGCATAAAAAATGCAAGTCTACTAAAACAATTGTAGACAACTTTTTGTCTTCACTCTAAGTTGATTCATTTGAATAAATGGTTTATATTCTGGGATCTGAATATCACACATTTTATGAAAACCAAAAACCAAAAATTTTCTGTGTTGCTTTCAAGCTGGTATAGGAACTAAAACCTCATTCAATGGCGTCGAGATCTAAAAACATTGAATAATACACAAACTATGACGTTTATCTCACAACTTTGGATCCTCTCAAAATTGGTTTGACTTGACTGGATCCTATCCATCTAATCGATATTTTCAGTTTTCGGATTGAATTAAACCACTCAAATCAATTCTACAGTATCGGAAAGTTTTCGTCGGGGTATGCTGGTTTCATACGAGCGTAAAGAATGGCTTGCTATTATGTTGAGAGAGCATTACAATTTCTCCTCGACTCGCTAGAGGAAGGGATATCGACGTGACTGTTAATTCGTCGGACGAGGTAGTAGGGGAGGCGTACAGTAGTGCGTCTCTCTTATTTATGTGGTATTATCATATCATTGCGTTCCTTATTGCTCGCATAGATTTGCCTATGCCCCCGATGAAAACTTTCCGATACTGTATACAATATGGAACTGGACCCAACCGATCGCCTTGAAGGGAAGTGAAATTACGAGATAAACGACTTTGAAACTGACAGATGTCAGGTAAAAGTAGACAAATGATTGGTTTTTCATCGTCTGAATAGAGCACTGTCAGTGACGTAATTTGACAGTTTTCAAACATTCTATGGGGGAACAAACAAAGCCATTTTCCATAAGACTACGCGTGTCCTTTTTGTAGGTTTTTTGCAAAAAAAAATCTAATAAAACACGTTCTTGGCATTTTAGTGAGTATTAATTCATTGTCTATAGTTTTATTTGAGTGCATAAGTCTGTAGAGGTGTTATAAACATGGATTTTTCAATTCAAAAATACGTTGTTATGATGATAGGTATAATACAAACAGTTTTCTCTCTTTGATTTGATGACATAAATCTAGAAGACTTGTGCTGTTATAGGTTATTATAACCGATCCGATCCAGACCGGCACGTGGAATTTCCAAATTTCCTTCTATACATACAAGGCATTTGGCAGAGACAGGTAGAACTGCTAGAGTACAGAGACATACTAGTCAGATCGTTCCGAACATCTGGACCATGTTCCTACCCAAAATACGTAGAGCAAAAAAAACGCTGGGAATTTACAGTTAACATTGAAGTCAACATTAGAGGATGTTATGAAAGACGGAAAGTTTTGTATTACTAGTAGATATTTATTGTCAAAGATCGCAAAACTAACAGCGACGTTATTAGTAAAGTTATACGATTTCTCCTAACTACTATTTCATAATATTTTGAAATGAGAAATCGTATAATTAATTTTACTAATAACTTCGCTGTTAGTTTTGCGATCTTTGACAATAAATATCTACTAGTAATACAAAATGTTCCGTCTTTCATAACATCCTCCAATGTTGACTTCAATGTTAACTTAAATTCCCAGCGTTTTTTTTTGTTCCAAGTATTTTGGGTAGGTTCGGATCGATCTGACTTTATGTCTCTGCCTTGTTTGTATAGAAGGAAATTTGGAAATTTCACGTGCTGGTCTGGATCGGATCGGTATACACCAAATAAGAAATGAGCAATAAGATAAGAGTTGGCCAACTTTTAACTTCTTATCTTAATTTAGTTTGAAAATAAAAATTCGCATGTGCTGATAAAATTTTGACAGCACTGACAGCAGACATGATGAGCTATGTCAACGAAGCCGTGATTTTATTGATTGATTCTTATTTAATTCATCTTTATATATCTTTTTATGTCTTTTTATGTCTTGATTCTTATCTTATTCTTCATTTTATTTTATTTGCTGTATAAACCCACTGGAAAGTCTTCATGATTTATTTCCTCAAATCTAAAAGAGAAAACTATCATACAAATAGTTTTCTCTATCATCATAACAACGTATTTATGAATTGGAAAATCCATGTTTATAACAACTCTACAGACTTATGCACTCAATCCAGACTATATATACATAATGAATTAATACTCACTAAAATGACAAGAACGTGTTTTCAGAAATTTTTTCGCAGAAAATCCACAAAAAGGACACGCGTAGTCTTATGGAAAATGGCTTTATTTGTCCCCCCATCGAATGTTTGACAACTGTCAAATTACGTCACTGACAGTGCTCTATTGGTTTATTACCCTTTCATAACTGAATTCACCTTGTCTCGTCGTGAACTATTTATGCTAATTTGTTTAAAACCTATATCAAATATATTTTATTACTGTTTTTACTACTGTTAAGGATAGGGGTTGTACCCTTCCATAGGTCATAACAAAGACACGATCGTGAGCTTTCAGTTTATTTTTTCAATAATTTCCTTCTCTACTTATTTGTTTATGTCTATGTATGATATCAATAGAAAAACTATAGGTACTGAGAAGTAATTGTGGTTTTATCGCAAGTATTCAGTATCTACAGAAATCTATTATTGTTGGGAATGTTTCAAAAATGCCTTCCCTAGGTAGCATCTTAGCCGAGCAATAGTGGTGTTACGAGTTACTTGATAGTGCAGTAGCCAGTGTTTGATTTTAAGAATATCTGTATGAATGTTAGTGTAGTTTTTAAGCACAATAAACACAGCTACTACCAGAGAGACGTAGGTTTTTCTGGTTTCCTCAATATTTGACAGCGAGTGCAGTACAGAAAGTCAGGATAACAACCGTTTCTTACTTGCACAGACCATGCCTTCACTTATACGATTGTTTCAATAAGAAATACTTAATTTTTCACAATAGGATATTCCAGTTGAGACTTTTCCTAAAAGACTTGAAACTTTCAGAGAGCCCGTTGCACAAAACGAATGAGTTGCGAGCTGTTGTCTTGTAAATTCATTATTTACTAAGATGCAGCTGAACCTTGGCCATACCGCAGTAAATAATGCAATTTTAATGGACCCCTATTGGTGTATTTCATTACTTTCTAAAATACAGCAGCACATTCTGCCGTAACAAAGTAACTTTTATGAATTATATTATCCCGTAGATGAAGAGAATTCTTTACTGAAATGTATATATGCCCTCGTGTATGCCTGAAAATATATATATATATTTTTTTTTCAGGTGAGAATTGAATACATCGCGTATGACGCTATGGTTTGAATTGTATCATCCTCTTGGTGAGTGATATTTCCCACATTTTTTGTCTTCTGATTTTAGATGTTATCTCATAAATACACTGCTGTCAATATTTACCGAATTCTTAATAAAAGTTGTGAATGTGAACAATGTGAAGTTTCAAGGTATGAGATAATAGGTCGTATGAATATATTTTGAGCAAATGCTTTTGCTCGTATTTTTGGAAACAGGCCCTTTTATTTTGTAAAGTTATGAGAGTGAGAAACCGATAGTATAAGTAAGCATTTTCAAACTTTCATGAATGGCCACAACGTAATGTTTTTTTTTTACCACAAAAATTATTTCTAGCACCTAGATGTAGATTTAGCAGCAGCGCTACCTCCTTCTGTGGGTTGCGAAAACTCGCGAAAATAAATTCGGAAAAATCGGTAAAAATAGTAAAAAATATTGGAACGTCGAATAATAATTTACTTTCAGAAAATGGTTGTGTACCTACGAGCCGAGAAGCTAGATGGCAAGGTTTATCAAACACACGCATGCCACTAATGTACCAACCTTTGGGCAACTGGTGGATTTATTTTTTCGAAATTCGTTCTTTCCTTTAATCGGGTGCAACCTCAATACCAGAAATCTTTGAAAGACTTTTGCGAGCTAGGTAAGACGAGGCCCTTACGCTTTAACGTATGATGCTAAGCACCGGATCTGTGACTTGAACCCACTCTTTTATGGTTGAGAAGCGAACACTCTACCATCACGACCACCATGGCTAAGAAAGATAATTGAACAAATTCTAATGCTAAGAAATACGAGGCAAAATAAACGTAAAAAATATTGTTCATTGATTATTCATTCCTCTTTTGATGACTTTTATAATTTACCCGAAATTTATTTACACTTCGAGTAAAAGAATTGTCACATTTGAGATTGTTCTCTGATATATGTTTTGGGTTTTTTAGTATTTCACATGTATTCCAGTTTTTAGAATATTTTATCTACACACAATATTATACACACACTCTAACAATTCAATCATTTACATGTTGTATACAGTACCGGAAACTTTTCATCTGGGGTATAGACAGAAATCCATGCGAGCATCAAGCAACGCAATGATATGATAATACCACATTAATAAGAGAGACGCACTACCGTGCCCCTCTCCTGTTACCCCACCCAACGCATTAACGGACCACGTGGCAATGCGACACACCGCACACAGTTCACGTCGATATCCCTTCCTCTAGCGAGTAGAGGAGAAATTGTAATGCTCTCTCAACATATAGCAAGCTATTCTTCACGCTCTCATGAAACTACCATTCCCAAGATGAAAACTTTTCGATACTGTGAGTCTATAATTTTTTTTTTATTTTAACCCTGAAGAAGGAGAAAATTCATTTCGCCGAAACGGTTGCTTCGAAATTGTAAATTGTGAAAGGCTTTCGCGCCATCGTTGAATGAATGATGGTTTTCCGGGTTTTTAAACAGACGTTTATTTTGTTTGATACGCGTTGTCCGAGTCAGTATTTATAAACCTGAAAACCGTATACGCAAATAATATTTTAAAAACAAACTTATATTCATACGGACAGATAATTGTAGAAAATAAAATAAACTTAAAAATTATTCAAATTTTGTTTTCAATTATAAATTATTGAACTTGTTGCAGAATCTTCATAGAAAATTGATATTGTTTATTATTTTATTATTGTTATTCACTTTGTATGTTTGGAATATTGTTGAAAGAAAAAAGTTGAATTTGTTTTGAAAAAAAAACAGTTTATGTCAAGTTGAAAAATAAAGAAAAGTCAACTGAAATTTTGATTGTAAAAATACACCGAAATCAGTATTTTACAGAACTTAAAAGTTCAAAATTATATTTAGTGCATAAAAACGAAAACATTTCTAAAATATTAATATGTTCTTGGATGCTTTAGAACGATAATTTCATATTTTTACATGATCAAATGTAAACAAACAAACACTGCCTAAGTCGCCATTTTCCTAGCGACAGTAGCGACACCATCGGTCGATTTACTCTCCTATTGAGACCTCCCATGAGTCATGGGTTATAGGATATTTTGAAATATTTCTTCTTACCTCAGGCAATTGTTATTCCGTAATGTTTCTCATGAACAACTTAAGTTTCTTCTTGTTCACTAATCAATGAATTATTTGGGGGAGTACTAGAGAGTGTTCTCGATCAATCACTTTGATAGTTGTTATCTCTTTTCTTCGAAGATCGTTACTGAATTCAAAACTCAATGCCAAATTTTCTCCAAATATTTCTTATGTATTTGTGACCTCGAAGGCACCGAAAAATGACTGCAATCCGTCTGTTTCATGCAGTGCCCCTGGTGTCACAATTTTGACCGTACGTACAAAAATATCGAATAAAAAAACTTTTTGGGGGCAAGCTTTTATTCAAATGCGTTAAAAAGTAAAAAATAATATCTTTCGATGTGTAATGTAGGTTATTCTTTGAGTTACAGATTCAAAACAGTATGAGCGTGTACAAAAAACCCTTCTCTTCGACAGTTGTTATATTGCAAAATTGTAGCAATTGTATCAATAATTTTAATGTTATGAATTGCCGTCCTATTACCCAATGATGACTTCTGAGTTATATTTGACATAAAATAATGTATTTTTCAAAAATGTATGAATGTATGAACAGTGTGTAAAAAATTACTTTTTCTACGAGCGTGCGGAAAAGTAACTTTTCCGCACGATTTTTCGTTTTGAAAGTTGTACTTTTCGGTACGATTTAAAATCGTTCGGAAAAGTTACTTTTCCGCACGATTTTTACTTTTCCGTGCGATTTTTACTTTTCCGCACGATTTTTGTATTTTTGAAAATGATGATATTTAGCACTAACTAAATGATGTATGTAACTATTCTGTCTTATTAGTCATTTTGTAGCATTATTATAAAAACTTGTTTATTAAAAACCTTGTTTTTTCATAAATAAGATGGACAAAACACTAGTAGGAAAAATATTGTACCTAACTCTTACGGAAAATGTCTTTTCCGCCCTTAACGGCTTGCCCGAACTCCGCTCAGCGTCGTTCGTGCAACTGCCGTCGCGTGCGGAAAAGTACTACTTTCCGCACTTGTTAGGTAAATAACTATTACGCACTGTTGATGATTTTACGCACAGGTGATTTTTTACGCACTTGTGCCCAAAAGTATCACTTTACGCACTGTCGTGGAAAAAAGTTATTTACCGTTGGTTGACGAGACATCAATTTAACAAGATTTTGTGACATAAAATCACAAACTCGGTATTTTTTTAAGAATCTTTGTAAATTCTGTATTGTTTGAATAATTGTGTACACATATTTATTGGATTATATCACCCAATTCTATTCGAGTATTTTTCTGGTTAAATTTTTCCACTTTCAAACTCAAATTTAGTTGCTGAATTTAACAGATAAAACGACTTCGTTTAGTTGCCCAGAGGTATGTAGCAGATTCGAATACGAACAATGATCGGAAAAAATGTCCATCATACAAGATAAGTATCCATAACTCAAATTTCTTACCTCGACAATATATTTCCTTGCTTAACAACCAATCAGTGGATTTCAAATTTTGAAATTCAGCCAATAGAATCGGAACTACAGTGAAAATATAGCTTGTCGATGTATTTTCACGGTGATGAACCTGCTTAGTTTTTGTTTTACTATCTGTCAAGTGAAAATAATGATTTAAATTATAAACGTCTTTATGTGTTTTGACTAGTTATCTTTATTTATCAATATGAGCGATCGTTGGGGACAAATGTCCATTGATATCATAGATGAGGCCGTGGAAAAGATTATTCCGTTGAATACGGCAGAAGTAAAGCATCAATTACCAGGTGACACGATTTTTCTTTATTTCAAATCGATATATTGTCAGGGGTGATTAAGTGATATGATTATTACCTATGATTTTTTGGAATATTAATGAATTGCAATCCCAAAGCTGAAAATACAACGAGTGCGCAGGACATTTGTCCTCAACGATCGCTCATATTGATAAATAAAGATAGTTAACTAGTCAAAACACATAAATTTGACGTTTATAATTTAAATAATTTTCACTTGACAAAAACTAAGCAGGTTTATCACCGTGAAAATACAGCGGCAAGCTATATTTTCACTGTAGTTCCGATTCTATTGGCTGAATTTCAAAATTTGAAATCCACTGATTGGTTGTTAAGCAAGGAAATATATTGTCGTCCTAAATATAATTCGTGGTATGATTAAAAACCTATAATTTTTTGGAATATCATTTCATTGGCAATCCCAGTGCAAGAAAATACAACGAGTCCGCAAGACGAGTTGTATTTTCTGCTTTAGGATTGCAATTCATTAACATTCCAAAAAATTATCGGTAATAATCATACCACTTATTATAATACCCCTGACAATAACCATCAGATGATGTGATGTAACAAATACCGTTGCTATTCATCATACCTTAGATTATTTTCAATCTTACAAAATTTCTGTTTTTTTGTAAACAAATTGAATAGTATAAGTGGATAAATAGCTCTTTCAAACACGCGCGATTTTTCGAACACGGCGACTCTGCCGGAGTGTTCGAAATATAGCAAGAAAAAAACACCCAAAAGTTAACATAAGGAACATTTATTATTAAATATATATTAAACTATACAACCATACTTGGTAAGCTTTCTATTTCAACCGTCTGCGACGCAATATTTAAATGTCAGTATAATCCGCAAAAACTAAACAAATCTACTTTTCCGCACTAAAAAGAGTGCGGAAAAGTGACTCTTTCAAAAGTAAAATGAGTGCGGAAAAGTGGATTTTTTCGCATGCTAGTAGAAAAATGATTTTTATTATATTGTGTCCACATTTTTCTTCCGTTAGGTCAAGATTTACCTCGAAACATGATTGCACTATTTGAACAATCCTGTAAAACTCGGAAGAAACACGTTTTTCAATGTCTTCAAATATTAAATATGGATTAGTTCCATCAATCGTATGGACAGTTTGAAGTAAAATGAGACATTTTTATTGATATTTCTGGCTTTGTGTAATAAAATCAAACGAATTTAAAAAAATTGTTACCTTGGTTGCAAATTCAAGCCGTCCACATTTTTCACAGCTTTATAACGTTTAGAGACTCAGTAACTAACACTTGTAACTGAATTAAAATAGTATATTTTACAGTGAGCATGAAATGGCATACATTTCTCACTAGTAGGTATATGAAATTTTGTAGTACGAGCGTAGCGAGTACAATAGTACATATGTATCGGAAAGTTTTCATGGGGGGTATGCTGGTTTCATGAGACCTTAAGGAATAGCTTGCTATTATGTTGAGAGAGCATTACAATTTCTCCTCTACTCGCTCGAGGAAGGTATATCAACTTGGCTGTTAATTCGTCGGGTGGGGTAACAGGAGAGGCGTACAGTAGTGCGTCTCTCTTATTCATGTGGTATTATCATATCATTGCGTTCCTTGTTGCTCGCGTAGATTTCTGTCTATACCCCCCATGAAAGAAAAAGGAATTGAAGATACAAATATTGAAAATTATAATAAAAATCGAACACTAATCGATTTCATAAAAGAAAAAAAATGTGTTTTTTGGGGGGGTTTTGGACTTTCACCCACACTATCCAAATCCCGATTGTTCTCTCACTCTTCACTAGCTGCTACGAGCTCACATAATAATATGATGAAATTAACTGCTATAGAAACTTCCTGCCAATTATCCGAAAATAAAACAGTCGATTGTCATCAATCTTTATATTGAAATTAGCGGTGTCAATGTCAAATCATCCCCACTATTATTACTCGTTTTCGATTACTTATTTTTTTAAACGAATTTCGTAAATACTGATGTGAATGTCATATTATTAGAACGTTAACAAACTTGATTCGATCGTATATTATTTATGATCATAAAAATGACAGTCTAGTAGTTCATGAAAGTCGTGGGAAATGAAATACCCTGCACTGGAGTGATCACTGTAAAGTTCGCGATGTAGAAATGAAAAAGTGTTTTCAATTGGCCTACTTCCTTGATCGATACAGCCCATAAGATGGGCATATTTCCATGTGGTCGTAGAAAAAGTAATCTTGTCTCCTCAAGATTATGCATACAGTCATCAGTCCTATTGAGAGATGCATGGGTTATTCTAATGATACACCACAATGCATTCAATTCAATTTCATATAATTTACATTTGTATAAGTGAGACCAGCGGCTTCGCACTATTCCTTTTATGGCACTGGCGACAAGACGCTTTGTCATTACACTCGATGCACAAACAGGAAATAAATACATAAACAGATTGAGAGCACAATGTTAGAATGTTAGTTTTATTTATAGGTGTTGACCATCAAACGTCCGTTTTTTTTTTTTTTTTTATTAGCATATACCGCATCAACCATACACGGTCATTAGCGGTGGTACAACACATTTTAGTTCAATATGAGATTCAAAACAATAACAACAATAATATAACAGTATATCAAATGTCTTTAGTGAGATTTGTTAATTTCAGAAAAGTCATCAGGATTGCGATATTATCCCTGTGAAGGCTCTTTTGAAGATCGGTGGTCATGCCGGCTATTGTTCTTTCCCGTTGGTAAACTGGGCATTCTGACAGAATATGCTTCACGGTAAGGACGGTCTGGCAGTCTTCACATATTTTTGCCTCCTCTTTTGAGAGAATGTGTTGGCGGGTGAGCCTTGTATGTCCGATGCGCATTCTTGACAAAATAACCTGACTTATCCTATTTGTCCCATATTGATGATGTTTGGCTATGTCTGGGTTTATTTCCTTCAGTTTGGCATTTGTGTTTTGCCAACGTGTAACCCACAGACGCCTGGTATATTCTTTTATTTGTTCTCTGAAGTCGTAGTGAGGTACACCTTGAAAAAAGACGGCTTCGGGGTCATCTGGGGCTTCCTTTGCAGCGGTATCGGCCCGGTCGTTACCCAATATTCCAACATGCGAGGGGATCCAAATTATTTCCAATTTCTTATGATGTCTTTGCACTTCGAACAGTTCTCCTTTGATGCGTTGTAGGATGGGATGTCGTGGGTATAGTTGTGCGATTCCTTGTATAGCACTTAGCGAGTCTGTAAATATCACAGTTTTTTCGTTGTTACTGGCCTGTGATATGGCCTCTGATATGGCATATAGTTCGCCCCTATAGATGTTGCATGTAGGCGACAAGCCGTAGGTAAATTTTGCGGTAGGTGTAATAACTGCAGCACCGATGAAACTACTTCCTATGATTTTCGAGGCATCGGTGTAAACACAGCTATAGCCAGTGTACTTAGCTTTCAGTTCGTGAAACAGGTGTTTATACACGGTGATGGGGGTTGTGGATTTAGGATATTTGGTTAGGGATATGTCGCAATGGGGGATTTTTACAGTCCATGGTGGGGGTTGAGGAACATCTAAGGATATAACATTGTTGAGGTCCATATCATGTTCTTTCAGTCTCTCCGAGAAGGGTTTCACAATATTTGATTTCCGTAGGCAAAGGTCTCCAAGTCGGTTTGAGAAAGTATTTCGATAAGTAGGGGTTCTTTATGTTAGCGGAGAGTCTTGCTGCATAGGAGAGTTTCAAAAATTTCCTTCTGATCGATAGAGGGGGTTCGTTGGCTTCTACATAGAGGCTTTCAATCGGGCTCGTGCGATAGGCGCACCGAGTGACAGCCGAAGGGCGGTGTTGTGGATAGTGTCTAATTGTTTCAGTAGTGTTTTGTTGGCGGTTTCATAAACTATCGAGCCGTAATCTATTTTCGATCTAATAAGGGTTCTATAGATTTTAAGTAGAGTTGTCTGATCAGCTCCCCAGTATTGATTAGATAGTGTTCTCATTAGGTTGATTCCACTAAGACACGATTTCTTCAGTTGACGGATGTGAGCTTCCCATTTTAGTTTCTTGTCAAACACCATACCTAGGAAAGTGTGTTCGTTGACGTAGTCCAAATCATGATTTTGGAGTCTAAGTTTCGGTTCCACAACCTCATTTCGTGAGGAAAATAGCATTTGGTTTTTGTCCTGGAAAACTGGAAACCTGTTTCTTGGGCCCAGTTTTCAAGGCTGGATATGGCTGTTTGAAGGAGTTGTTTTGCTGAGAATATGTTGTTGCTCGTAATGTATATGGCCAAATCATCTGCGTAGAGGCAAGTCTTAATTGGGGCTTCAATATTTCTCACTATGTCATTTATTGCTATAAGATATTGTCTCCTCAAGATTATGCATGCATTCATCAGTCCTATATATTGAGAGATGCATGGGTTATTCTAATGATACACCACAATGCATTCAATTCAATTTCATATAATTTACATTTGTATAAGTGAGACCAGCGGCTTCGCACTATTCCTTTTATGGCACTGGCGACAAGACGCTTTGTCATTACACTCGATGCACAAACAGGAAATAAATACATAAACAGATTGAGAGCACAATGTTAGAATGTTAGTTTTATTTATAGGTGTTGACCATCAGACGTCCGTTTTCATTGGAAAGTTATAGTTGACAATAGAAATGCAAGCTGCATTTGATACTTGTAAGGGTCGTCCAAGGCTCTCGCGTGTCTTGAAAGATAATTGATTTACTATAGGAATTGATAATCTCCTCGAATTCTGATCATTTTAGCATTTGTACAGACAGAATGTCAGGTATGCGATTGTCAAAATTTCAACGTTTTGAAATGAACGGAAAAGCTTGAGGCTTTATTTCGAGTGTAATGGTGTTTCACGCATCAAGCTTTGAAGAAGATATTTGAATTTTTTCGAGTCCCCGATTTTTTCACAATGGATGACAGCGGTGTAAAATCTTATTGAATCAAATCATTCGAAAGTCTATTTTTTTTCACTATATTTACGGATTTTACAGATTTTATTTCTGCATGGCATTTTTGCCGTAATTTTCGACATCCGATACGGTCGAAAATTTTTCCGAGTTTCTACTCGTTCTCGATTTGGCATTCAGGTGGACAAAGGAGTTACATTTTTTTAAATCAAATTATTCTATTATCCTATATAATCCAGTAACGACAGACAAACTCGAGCAAAAAGTGAAGAATGAATTGTAGCACTCTGAAACTCGGCACATGACATCTCGACATCATGTATTATTGAAAAAAAATTGTTTACCAAAAAATCCGGAGTGGAACCTAAAAAATTTTTCATTTAAAAAAATGTAATTTTTTTCTTGTTGTTATTTCAGAAAATATAAGATTTATCAAAAAACGATTTCAATAGATTGAGGATAATTCAATTCTCCACAAGAATGATTTTCATGAAACACGCTTGTTTTCTCAGAAAACGTGGTTTAACGCCAACTACTCATTTCATGCTCGCGCTAACCCGCCACTGCAAGCTCAGGCAGGGCCGAAAATTAGATGTCCTAACTTTGCTAAACATTATAGTAGAAGGAAAAGAAAAAGTGCATATCGTTCCTGAAGAACTTCGTCATGCAAATATAACTTGTGAGTATCTGAGTACCTAAAATGTGTTTTGTCCCACTTCACATAACCCTTCTACGATATTTACGGAGGATCCGAAAGTCAAGGATATTTTAGTTGATATGAAATAATTATACTGGTGCAGGAATCAGTACCCTCTTTGGACGATATGCAACGATTTGAGGCTACTGAGACAAGTCTCACTTATACATGCCAAAGAAAAAACTGGGTTTTACGCCTGCCTCAGTTTTCAACTCAACCATAATCCCGGCAATTTCTTCAGTAAATCTTGAAAATAATCGCTCATACACATCCTACATAACAAATGAAGTATGTAATTTTAAGCTTGAGGTTTGCACTTCACAATAGTGTTATTAAATATATATATGCAGCATATGAATAAGCGATTATTTTCAACATTTAGTGAAGAGAATGCCGATTTTATGGGTAAGTTGATAATAAGGCAGGAGTAAAACAAGGTTTTTTTTTGGCATGTTTAAGTGGGATCTGTCACACTACTTTAAATTTGTTGCATATATATATATATATACTAAATTATTCATGATTTTCGGTCGGATCATCCGCAAACATCTCCATGAAGTGCGACAAAACACAGTTTAGGTACTCAAATACTCTCATACTACATTTGCATGCATGAGAAGGTAGGAGTCTTCAGAAACGATATGAACTTTTCCTTTTCCTTCTCCTATCATTTTTGGCAGAGTTGTGACCAATCAAATATTCGGCTCCGCCAGAACTTTCAGCGGCGGGTGAGGATGAACCTGAAATTTGATGTCGGCGTTAAATCACGTTTTCTGAGAAAACGAGCGCATTTCATAAGAAATTACTAGGAATAATTTTTGTGGATTTTTTTTTTCACCCTGTTGAGTTGTTTTTCCGATAAATCATATACTTTCCAAGATTACGGCAAAAATTTATTTATATATTTTTAAACGAAAAAAAAAATATGTTCCACCCCTGGAATTTTGGTAAACTATTTTTTTTTTCGTGTTTATCATGGTTCCAACTACTAGCATACCAAGTTTGGTGTTGCTACAATGGATTCTTGCATTTTTTTATTTATTTTTTTCTTGGAGGAGAAGGGTCCTAATCGCCCGACCGATTTTTTTTTCGCCGTAAAATTCGACGTTCAAAACCGCCGAAACCGTTATCTATTCTTCAGGGGGACAGTGTGCTAACATTTTTTAAATTATACATACAAAAAACAGACAGGCAGATAGAAATGCATACGAACAAAGCAAGTTGAATAGAAGCTTGTAAACAGTCAAGGGACAGAGCTCCTGAACCCCCGTGGTTTTTGACAAAAAATGTTGCAATACATTAAAAATTTAAATAATAGAATAAACCTTCACAAGGCAGCAGTCCGTGCAGCAGATGAACTTGGTCTCGTGTTCGATAATGAACGATATATAACCCAAATTCTGTCACCGAATTGTAACTCGGTCAGCGAAAAGCTGATGGCGAAAACTGATACCCCCTGCAGCTACATAAGGATAAGCCAATGTAGGGGGGGTTCTTCAAGAACATTGCTAATCCAAAAATCTGACCTGCGCATTCTACAGGTCAGGTGGGCTGAAGTCAGAGAGTGGGGGATTCATAAAGGCCAACCATGTTCTATAGTAGTCTCGTGATTGGTACTGAGAGCCCTGCTCCAGTGGGTATAGATTTGTTTCTGGAGAATGAGAAGTATACTGAATCAATTGAAATTACTCATTCCCCACCCTCAAACAATTACAAACCAATGAGCCATGTTGTAGTCCTCCTCGACCATCAATTAAAGACCATTTTCGTCATAGAGTGTTCTGTGTAGATGTATTCAACATGTTCAACTCATTACACTCAATTTGAAAATATTGATGTCTGGATACTCCCCGGGACCTGATCTTACCCATTATCAATTGAAATATATTGAAATCATATTTATCTGCCGAGCCCCGTAAAAACTTATCTCCCGGTACATCTTTTGCTGGCCAACAGTCGCATTTTCAATGAAATGTCTATTATTATTGGAAACCATTCAGTCTCAGTTAGATTTATCAGTAACTTCATAAAACCTTCTCGGAACGTTAAAGAATTCTCGAGAATAATCAGGTGAAAGACTTGCTCGAGAACTTTCAGATTCAACCCTTTTCAGAAAAGAGTTTTTCCGGAAATTATGCTGCCCATCTCCTCGGCTTCGTTCTAGACAAAGTCCCGCTCGATAATGAGTAGGGGTGTCTGCGAAGATAACAAAGTGGTTTTCTGGAGAGAATTCATTTAACGGATGTTTTCGACAAGGAAGCTTCAGAGAAGTTTCAGTTCGGAAACATTGTTCATCGTCTTTTTTCTAGATATACGTAGCTTTCTCAGAATGAAATGAAAATAATTTTCAAAGGCTAGTCCTATTCAAATGTTCATCAAATTATCTTTCTTAGAATGAAATGAAAATAATTTTCAAAGGCTAGTCCCATTCAAATGTTCATCAAATTATCAACTCAAATGCCTCTTAATCTTGTCAAGACCTGTTAGCTGCGCTTCCTTGGTGCAGCGCGCGGTCAGACCAGTACTAACTGGGTGCGCTGCTCTGATTCACTGCAATATTAATTCATGTATATATAATAATTTTCAACAGCCTCTTTTTAATTTATAATGAGAATAAATACACTATACATCTACATCAGATCGATAAAGAAATATTTATAGATTGATAAAAATCAGTCGATTTGCGGCTATGGTATGATTGCTATCTTGAATAGCTATACTGAAAATAAAATGCAACAATTCCAATGCAATGTATTTTTCAATGTATAAGACATGCTAAATAGTTATTTTTGTTTCTAGTGCATTAAATGCTACTTTGGAAATAGTCGAGATCACCAAAGTATTTCGCACACGAGATGCAAACAAAATTTTTTCCACAAACATCAAAAAGTAAAAATAGGTAGTATAAAATTTTGTCACAATTTGAAAAGGGTTAAAAAGCCTTATTTAATTATTGTTAAACATTCAGATATAAATGGTTTCTTGGATTTTTGCTTGATTGAGAACCATAATGTTAGAAATAAATGATTTTTTGGATTTTTCCTTAATTGATGACCATAAAGGTTAAAATATAAAAATCCCACATAGTTTACATACTTTGTCAAATTTTCCTTTTAATTTATTTGAAACTCTCCATGAAAAAACATGAAAAATAGGTAAAAAAAATCAGTTACATTCATTTATTGTGAAGAAAAATAATAATCACGCAGATAGTGTACTAAAAGCTGAAACATAATAAGATAGGTACTAGTCATCACACCACTCTTCTCATCAATTGAGGGCATTAATCAGATTGAAATAATATCGTGGGACAGTAGGATTTCTGTTATCGACATTCAACCGCCCATATCACGCCCAACGATTTTGTTTCATTCTTATCAATGCCCTAGACTTATGATTAGTGTGACGACTGATGCATACCTAATAATATTTTTTATCTTCCAGTACATTGAGCCTGAATATTGAAGAAATTCTCCTTAGTCAATGCACAGTACTAGGAACGACAGCAAAGAGGAGGGGCTCGGGAGGGCGACTGGATACCCTGTCCGGAGCGTCCTCGGCGCACCGGAGTGGACGCTCTCTCTGCGGAAACCTGCCTAGTACACACCGCGTCTCACAGAACGTGGGGGCTTGCCTTAAACAGCTGGCCAAGTAGAAGAAAACTACAATAAAAATCTCCCCAAGTTCAAGGTGGAACAGCATAAGCTGAAGACTGTGTGGGTAGACTAGCTGCTATTATGCGAACTCCGGGGCAACTGCGGCATGCGGGGCTCTGCCTTAGGTGACTGTAGCTTCTCGTGGGACCACTTATGGAAGAGAGAAAAAATCAGGGTGAGGAAAACTCCCCAAAAAACACGGAAGACGAAATCCTCATGGAAACAGGCAGCATCACACAGGACACCGAACGTCCTGACATCGAAGCTGACCTGCTAAAATCTGGCAGCGACAAGGGTACTGATAAGTCCTCTAAAACCCTCTTGAAAGGGAAGGACAAAATCAGGCTCGGCGGAGCTGCCAGAAAGATGTTTAAATACCTCGTCAAACAAGGCCTCCCATTAGAAGAAGCCCGACTGAAATTAGTTGAACCGCTGAAGAAGCCTACCTCTGACAAAGGACTGAAAAGAGTCCGGTCAGAGGAGAAGACTCCCGACGGTCAACTGAGGAAAATACCGAAGGCCACAGATAGAGGCAGCAGTTCCTCAATGCCCACCAAACCAACCTTCAGTCAAGTTACCGTAGGCGTGAAAGTGGGCATTCTGCCAACTAATTATCCAGTGGTTCTCCTGCCACAAAAGAAGCCAAACTAAACAAAATCATTGAGCTGGGCTACAAAGCCTTTCTTCCACAGCTTACAAAATAGTCCTGGCTGGCTAGCCCTGATGTGCGCCGATAATGCAACCGTTCAGTGGTTGAAACGTGTGCGGCTGGAGGTTGTTGATGAGGCAGCGATGCCTCACAACAAGATTTTGTTTGCGTACTTGCCAGGCAGTCAGGGATATTCCACAGAAAAAATCCTTGGATTAATAGAGGCCCAAAGTGACCTCAACGCTACGAACTGGAGGGTACTTAGGAGAACATCCGAAGGCCCTCTGGAACTCTTTACTGTCTAGGTTGACTTTCAGTCGGCCGAGAGATTAAGAAAAACAGTGTTGGTGATTAACTATGAGTTTGGTCACACAACCCTCAGGGCAAGGGGTGGCAAACAAATGAGCCACACTTGATGGTGTCATAGAAACGAAGGAAAATGAAAAAAAGCATATTGTTATAAATGCGCGAACCTTGTCATACATATCATAAAATGTATACAGGTGAATTACGATGGACAATATAGTATGTCATCAATCGGAATCGGAATCATTTCCATCATCCTATTCAGAGCTGCTATCTGACAATTCTTCGATGACAGGATGTTCTTCTGCTTCCTGTTGATCATCATCATAGAAATCTTCCAGAGTATCTAGAAAGAAACATTATTATAAATCTTTAATTTGTATTCAATAGCATAAAGAAGAATTTAAAACAATACCTGTTATTTCAATATCATCAGTGGTAATTTCATTAATTCGAGGCAATTTCCATCCGAATTCTTTTGGAGAAGATAGTGTCGGTATGCGTTGGTGGTCGTTGCTCCAAAGTTGTGCAGTGTACGAAGTTCGGAGGATTTTGCTGTCTTAGCTTGGACTTACAAGGAGGAAGCATCGACTCTTCAAAATTGTGGTCTCATTTCAATATCTCATCAACGGATCCAGGTAGCTGTTCTTTGGGGGACTCCAAAATTTCCAAAATCGGCTGATTTTTATTAATCTGATATAGATTTATAGTGTATTCATTCACATTATACATTAACAAAAAAAAGCTGTTGATAACTATTATACATGAAATAATATTGAAGTAAATCGGAGCAGCGCATGCAGTAATGGTTTGACAGCGCGCTGCACAAAGGAAGCGCAGCTAACAGGTTTAATCACACCTGAGCACCAGCTAACATGTTTTATTTTATGATTTTCAAATCATTACTATTCGGTATATCATTTTCAGCCTCGCTAAAGTGGGCTGATTTTGAAAATTTTTCTCACGTATTCATACGCGCAGAACAAGTTAAATCACAGAAATGATGCAGCTAACATGTTTTTTCACGATTCTAATTCAATCATTTAACTATGCAAATTATTATTAGAATACCAAGGTGCTAACGGGTGGATATTCTCAGTAAATCACCCATGAAAATTTGTCGCTACCTCCCGGACTATATGAGAACATCGTTAGTGAGCCTGAATGACCCTATGCATTTGGCAATTAAAATCACCCATGAAAATTTGACGCTACCCCCCGGACTATTTGAGAACATCGTTAGTGGGCCTGAATGACCCTATGCATTTGGCAATTAAAATCACCCATGAAAATTTTTCGCTACCTCCCGGACTATATGAGAACATCGTTAGTGGGCCTGAATGACCTTATGCATTTTGCAATTTTGAATCCGATGTCACTTTGATAAATCATACTATTTTTCACACAAAAGATATCGTTTAGTGAATGAGAAGTGCCGAATGTATTGCAACTACTCATCTCAGATCTCCATCTGGCTTTCACAGAACCTCCAACCGACATTTTTTTTTGCTTCAAAAATATAAAACGTGCGGAATTAGGTATTACCGGTTCTCTAACTGGCTTTCAGAGGAGCAGGAGTGTTATTTTATTTTTATTTGAATTTTATGATGGTCTCTTGTTTTTCACTATTTTCAAATAATTTTTCCCATTTCATATTTTTCTTGAATTTTCTCAGCACTTACCTCACATACATATGTATTTAAGTCAAACTACGAAAAATTACTCGACGTTTCGTTATTTTTTACCATTTTTGAAGATTTTTTCGATTTCGTTTTAGCCAGTTTTCACAACTTTTTTCTAGGAAGGAGGATGTTCCGAACCACCGAAAGATATTTTTTGTCATATTTTTCCAAATCTGAAACCATCAAATTTTTTTCAGAATTTCTATAAAATGCATTTTGTCTAGCCTTCAGGAAGTCAAGCGGGCAATTTTTTAGAATTGAATTGTTCTGCGGTCTCATGATTTTCACTGATTTTACGGATTTTCTCGATATTATTTTAGCCTGTTTTGCAACTTTTTTCGAAGAGGACGGATATCTGAGCCTACCAACAGACATTTGTGTTCGTCGTGATTTTCCACAACTGATACTGAAAAAAATTCCAAATTCCCACGCGATCTCTATTTAAAATTGGATAATTCGATGATCCAATATTTTTCATTAGTTCACGTATTTTTTCGAATTTTATTTGACAGTAGAGGATCGGAACCCCCGACCGATATTTTTTTGCTATAATTTTCGAACCCGTCGGAAGATTTTCCGAATTTCTATGCGTATTCTATCTAGCCTTCAACGAGCAGAGGGGGCGAATTTTTTTAAAAGTAGTGTTTGCAAAATGTCAGCTCATTACGACGTTAGCAAGGACTTTAAAAATGGATTGCAAATTTTGAACCAGAAAGACAAACCGACAAACAGACTTACGAACAAAGCAAGCTGAATAAAATCTTGTAAATATAATCTCTGAGGGTTAATTTATAAAAAAACTCTCACACCTAACATTTAAGATTCATCACTTAAGACAGTTGGAATATAAAGATGGCATTGTCATTATAAATTTTATATGTTTTACTGCTTAAGGCGCGTATTAATACAGCAAACGAATGCGAACGAATGCAACTGAACAAATTTGTTCGGTTAATGTGGACGTCACGAAAAACAAGACGATAAAATCGTCTCCCAGTCTATTACTTTACGTTCATTATTGCACTTCCACTCTCTTATAACTGTTATCTTTCTGCTCGAAGACGTAAGTTTTTCAGGTAAAATTCGCCCTTCGTTCATCTATTTTCCCCACAACTATTCTGATTGATTAATTCGGGTGCCTGAATGAAGTCTGGTCGATTGGAACTCGCGCTGATCGCTAGTAAGGTTACATGGTACTGCTAGGAATAGAAATGTTTCATTTAAAAATGTTAGTCATATTCGAAATATCTATACTTTGAAACCCCTTCATATCAATTTAGTGAATCGGACCATAATCACAAATCTCGTCCGCCATCTTGGAAACGCCATATTGAATTTATGAATTTTGACGAACAATTCATAATCTCCGATCCCGAAAACCCCCTCCTACCAATTTAGAATCGAATCGGACCATAATCACAAGAATCATCCGCCATATTGGAGCCGCCATATTGAATTTATGAATTTGGACGAAAAACAATAAAATTCCAACCCCGAAAACGCCCACTTACCAATTTAGAATCGAATCGGACCATAATCACAGAAATCATCCGCCATATTGGAGCCGCCATATTGAATTTATGAATTTTTACGAAAAAAATGAAATTCCAACCCCGAAACGCCCACTTACCAATTTAGAATTGACTCGGACCATAATCACATAACTCATCCGCCGGTTTCAAGCCGCCATCTTGAATTTTTTAATTTTGATGAAAGAATCATAATTTCCGATCCATGAAACCCCAGATACCAATTTAGAATCAAATCCGATCATAATTACAAAATTTTGAGGGGGAAACCGCTGAGGAAATTGTGTGCTCCAATTCTCGAGTAATACCCCCAAGTAATACACATCCGAAAAGTAATAGAAATATAAAATCTTGTCTTAATATTAGGTTTGTGTGAAGTACAATTCTGAAGAACTTTATCCATGTAATGCTCGAGTAATACCTCCCTCAATTTCTAACTAATTCCTCTAATGACCGAGTAATACACCAGTAATACCTGTAATACCCAATAATTTCAAGTAATGCCTCTAATTCCCGACTAATACCCAAGTAATGCCTCTAATACCCAAGACATTACACCAAAATTCTCCAACGGTTTCTGCCTCGCAAAATTCGTTCACCATATTGAATCCGCAATATTTAATTTTTACGAAATAGTCATAATCTTCGACCCCAAAAACCCCCAGATACAAATTTTGTCTTAATTACAAAACTCGCCCGCCATATTGGATCCGCCATCTCAAATTTTCCAATATTGACAGAAGAATCATTATTGCAAACCCAAAAAACCCCAAGATACCAATTTTGAATAGAATCGGATCATGATTACAAAACTCGTCTGCCATATTGGAGCCGCCATCTTGAATTTTTCAATATTGACAGAAGAATCATAATTGCCGATCACAAAAACCCCTAAATACTAATTTTGAATTGAATCGGATCTTAATTACTAAACTCGTCGGCAAAAACAAAATTTTTCAATCATTGTCATCAGAATTGTCATCAGAATCAATCGGATGACTAGAAGTGAGCCATTTTTAACTTGCAAGATTTGATTACAGATTAAAGCCCGTAAAGCTAATAAAAACTCGTTTCCTTAGTCTCTGTATATGATCATCGTCTTCAATAGATCACTTGACATGACACTGTCAAGATCCGACAGATGTCACTCAAATTAAAAGTACTCGTACATAACTTTTCCATTCCAAATTATCATTGAAAGACCATGACCCTCGCAACATGTGCAAAAGATGTGAAGTTCTATAGATGGCCAACCATTTGCTTCATCGGTGTCTACGAAACACCCGTAGATTGTATGACTGTAAAAACTATATCTTGGTCCAGTGATGGCAAAGACATCCTCGCAGTGAAGAGCAAGGGCTGTCCGGTAATTTTGAACGCACCTTCCCGTCCCGAACAATGCATCGAACCTTACGATTTTTTGTACCTCAATCACGCATCAGTGGGAACATTTTCCAGTAAGAGTCTTGATTTGATAGCATTCGGTTCGGAAGATGGCACTGTGAATATTTTCAACGTGAAGAGTCCACGACATCCCATCGATCTAGTGAAACTGCCTAGTCCAGTCCAGAATTTGGAGTTTTCCCAGGACGATCAAAGCTTGGCAGCAGGTTGCGCTAACGGACAGATATTTCTTCTGGACTGCAATTATAGACCATGTGCGAGTTTGATGGTCCCAAGCAGCCCCACTTTGTCAACCATCTCGTACAGCAAAATTACTCCGAATTTACTCGCAGGGGCTAGCAAAGAGGGGGTGTTATCCTTGTGGAACACAGAAACTACTAATAACATCTTCTGCAGCAAGAAGCACTGCGGCAGAATAACCGATATTACGTTTTTTTACAATACTGTTTCTTCCGTTGGTACAGATGGAAGATACGTTAGCTACGATCTAAGGATATCCAAATGCGTTCATAACTACGAGCTCGACTGTTCTTTGTCTAGTGTAGCTCATCTACGGGGATCTAACGAGATCGCTATAAGCACAACGTCTGGACAGCTCAGGAGCTATGATTCGAGGAACATGAAATCGCCTCTGAGAACCCTTGTAGCTAGTGTTAATGGGGGTATAAAAAAAATCGCGTTCCCAAATATTACCGAAGAAATATACTCACCCAGGCCCGCTTATTGCATGAAGCATGGCGTCAGGAACTACGAAGACGATTTCTCAGCCTCTGGCGACTTCAGTATACAATCCGACACTTCCCCAAGACGTTCTCATATATCTGATGTCAAGAATTTAACACTGACAACTGAAGAAACCGTAGAGGATGAGGTGGAGGCTATTTCCGAACCTAAGCCTGCCAAAACTTCGGAACTGGAAGACTTTGGTAAGATGCTTGAAGATAGAATGCAGGTTGTTTCGAAAGAGTTTGAGGACAAGCTGCTCCAAACGTTTTATGGGCTTAGGATCAGTACGAGTAAGCAGTTCATCGGATTGGAGGAGAAGATTTCTCAGAGCTGGAACAATTTCGTGGATTATTTGAGGTTTTCTGGCTCTGGAACGGTTTGCAATACTGGCGATCGAGTCAGCGGGGATAATTTTGTAGTTCCACATGACAGTTCTCACACAATCAGTAAACTCGATGAATGAATGAAAATCGAATCTGGTGAAGTCGGTCGGTTTGAGAATTTGTTAATTATTTCATCATAATTACTTATTTGTCATATTTTTCATATTGCAGTCATTTTGGAAAACAGCGAAAGTATTTTGAAAATTAACAAAACGTTATCTTATTGGAATTATTACTTGTGAGTGTCATTCGAGTATTTTATTAAAATTTATATTTTTATGAAAATGTCTTTCAGTCAATCAAAAGGGTAAAGGCCATGGAGAGGAGATGGTGTTCTGTCCTGTCGGGAGTGTTTTATAATGGTTACTAGTGACCATAGTAGTTATCATCGTGGCTGCATCCCAGTTGCGTCCGGCGTTCAAAAAATTGACCTTTTGGCTGCCCAGATGCGCCTCATGCGATCAGAAATTGAATACCCACATTTTGCGAGGTGTAATTCAGTCTGATCTAATCAGAACGAACTAACCTCACTTAGACATTTGAGTGCATTGAAAGTGGGTCCGTCTATCAGTCTGTTCAACGTGCTAAAAAAATGAACAATTGGACATTGAAATAAAACACTTAAGTAGTAACTATTCAGTTTGTTCTAACCAGGCCGAGCTAACCTTACGTAGACATTTAAGTGCGTAGAAATTGAATGCATACGTTTTGGATAGAATGAAGTAAGATCATTATCTAACCATGGGACGCACCTCGACGACCATCGGACGCATCTGGGCTATGAAATTTTATTTTTGGGACGCACCTTAACCATTTGGGTACCAGCAGTCATCGTGGATGACGTCATAGTATAATTGTCACCAATAATTTTAGGTTATTGATATCGTGTGGCGACTCGTTTGAAAGGTATATAACTCTATAAGTGAATAGTTTAGTATTGGATAGAAAATCAACTAGAAATATTGTGGGGTGAAGATAGGTCGAACAGGTTTAATAGTTAATCAATAGTGCTCGACTTATTTTGCCATTTTTTCAGGAAATATTTTAGTTCACAAGTGCTTTCTCTTCCAACTTTTTTCAGCAGTCTCGGGAAAATGTAACTGATGTGTCATTCCATTCGGAATAGAGTCTAGATGATTTTTGAAAAAATGAAGTTCCGCTCGAAAAAATTGCAGAAGTTGTAAACAATTTAGTAAAAAGAAAAAAAGGGGTTTGTTTTTTTTGCAAATATCTCAAAATCCAATTAAGCTTTTTGGAATCTGGAGGAATATTCAAAGGGAGGAGACAATGTCCTAAAAAAAAGTCCCAACTCTCGAAACTATAGGACCAATATTTATAATTTTCCCAAGTGTGATTATTTAACAATAAATCTGAGATTTGTTTCCTTCTACGGCAGCTAGTTTTGGAAGGCTTCAAAGTAAACCCCCATTGGAAAACGTTTTTTACTAACAATTTAGTTTTTTATTGATTTTTTTATTAACAGTTGGAAAATAAATAATTAAATTTCAATTATTTTATAACAACTTTTTAAACAATAGCAGATAAACATTGTAAAACATCATTTTCATTCAGCTTTCGATAATAAAAAAACGGTTCACTAACAATATTTCAAAAAAAATTGTTCTCAGTGATTAATTTCAGTGTTTAATTTTTCAACTATGTATAAATTGTTAATAAAAAAGTGATTTTTTTTTCTGAAGCTTTTAAAGAGTAGCTTCAGAAAAGGAAAAAATCTCTCGTTTGAAGTTAAACAATAATTATCACACTTGCAATGTTCACATTCAAGTAGAAAGAAATTATCAACTAACTAACTGAAAAATCGCGATACATTTTTTTGCCGGCGGGTTATTGTTCATTCATCTATACAGTAAGTGCCTGAAATTTTTCATTTCCTAATTTTCACTTATAATTACACGAGAGCTTTTTTTTGTCGAAGTAAACTTGACACGCAGTAATGAGAATTTTGTTGCCTGACAATTCAACGAAAAAAACTGCGCCTGAAGTTTTTTGAGTTGAATTGTCCAAATGGCAACAAAATTCGAATTATAAATGTCAAGTTTACTTTGACAAGAAAAAGCTAGAGTGTCTATCGGTATGTTTACAGTGCTGGTTATCATGCTTTCAAAAGTTAGGTTCCGTTTTGTCGCTGGAAAAGTTAGGGCAAACTTTTTTCGCTGTAATAATGACAAAACACCGCGACATATGGCATTTTTAGTGCATGAATTAAATTTTCACATTTACTATGTTTAAATAAATATTCTTGTAAATGTGCCCAAAGTGGGCTTGGCTTGCGTGAGCGAGTTGCCGTTTTCGGACGTCTTTTCAACCCTATGGGATAGTTTGACCCTTTTTTTGGGAAATTTTCTCCTCTCTTTGAATCCTTCTTCAGGTTCCAACAAGGCTTGATTGGTTTTTGAGATATTTGCAAAAAACCAAACCCCTTCTTACTAAATTATTTATAACTTTTGCAATATAATCGAATGTCATATCATTCATATTTTTTCGAGACCGCTAAAAAAAGTTGGAAGTAAAAACACTTGTGAACTAGACTAAATGAACTATTGAAAATGGCTAGTTTTGGGCATTGTGTTTTGAACGGGTTGATATAATGAAGTCCACAATAACTTAATAATAAATCCTTTCTCAAACTATCAGTTTCATTTTAACATGTGTTTTCCTATTTGAACATAGTACCTACTAACCTACTAATATTCAAATGTAACAACTAGAAATGACAAATATTGATTTCTCGACCTTGGTAACTTAGTTAATTATCAACTTATCGATATGTTATTTTTTACCGATTGAAAGGTCATAAATTCATCAGTTAACCAAGTTCAAACTTTTATTATAAACCATAATTAATAGAACAGAAAGTCATCGTTCGATAACCTTGGTTCTTATTTTGAATTTTTATGAATGAAATTAATTCTTTCAGATTTGGCAGTGTTCCTGAAATAACTGGGAGGACATCACTAGTAACAGGTGCGTTTTACTCTAATCGCATTTACATTATTATTTAATGGCAATAAATTCATCGTTCTCATTTTGCGGTTCTAGTTAAGATTCACAAAAATAACAATATGAGGATAATTAATGACACTCAAGTTACGAAAAGTTATGCTTCTCTAATAATAGTAGAAATATCACAATTTTTGAGAGTCAGGGGGATATACTTTATATGAATCCACATATATACAGTACGAAAGTTCTAAGAAGGTAATTCCTTGTCAATAAGTAAAGGGGGTCTCTCATTAAAACGTAAGCTCTTGGACCTGTCTTGAAACTTTTCAACAAAATAATTTTTTCTTATTTAAAAATGTTTATGGGAAAGAACGATTTGTTACAAAACCTTTTTTGCTCTTGTATTGTTTCCGTAAAAGTAATAATTTCTCAATAAAAAAAATAAAATACAATATCGTTTATGGACTTACCTCCTGTGAATGAAATCTAAGGAATCCAATACGTGCTGTTACGTTTAATTTGGACAAATTATGACTTCAATCGTAGTATTTTTGAATCATTCCGCGTGTTTTACCTCTTAATCTAGGCATGTACCAGTATCATGTTTTGTTTAATAGAATAGGGATCAAATTAAAAGGGTCGTATTTAACCGAGCACCAATGTAATATTGATATGATTTCCAAATATTTATCTTGTATCACCAAAAATCATAGTTGAGCACCAAAATTTAATTACCAAATTATTTATTTTCGAGCCCCAAAGTATGCACTTTTCACTTTGTCATGATGAAACATTACAAATGATCAGTCTACTCTTGTGAGAAGTTTTGGAGAATTCCTAAAGGAAACGAAGATACAATCAGGTTTCAGGATGAGTGCTCCTAAAATTGAATGTTCTTCAACGTAGACGGCTTAGAACATAATTATTAAGAAAGCTCATTTTATTTCAACGAAGTCGTTCTACTTTGCTTCTACTATTGCTTCTTCTTTCTCTTTTTTATGTCCATGGCCGCCTGCGTTGAAGAATATCTAATTTTGAGAACACTCATGATAAAACATCTTGTATTTTCGATTCCTTTCGGAATTCTCCAAAACTTTTCACACGAGTGATCTGATAATTGTTTTTCATCATGACGAAATGAAAAAAACATGTTGTGAACATTTCTGTATGGCTACTATTCTTTTTTCAGGTAATTTCTGATAATTGTTGGAATATATGTTAGCTGCAATTATATGAGAATCTCAGTTTTCCACTGTATCACACTTTGAAGTTTCTAGACTACAAGCCCAAGCCAATTTTGGAGGGGTCATTTGACCAAAATTTCTATTATGACTTCAGGTGATTTATTACTGTACGGCATTTGTATAATTGAATTTGTATAACTACATAGATTAATTTTTTAGCAATGCCGTACTTATTTTCCGGTACAGGGGCGGGGAGCCCCGCACGCAAATTCGTACTTAGACCTGTATGTTTCAAGATCAATGTAAGGCATCGATTCAACATTATTATTCAACACATAAAATAATTTTCAGAAATTATGCCTAAAACTGTTGGTGCATAAAATAAAATAAAAAATTACCTACATTTAGGAGGTTGAATCTTATATTGTTCAAAAAGAAGTTATAAATGCCTATACAGCAACCGGTTCTTATACTAACTATTTTCGTTTTACGTAATATCAGGTTATAATTAATGGAACTGAATGAAAATATAAATAAAAAAAATTGCACTGTGATGTATAAGAGAAGTCATTTTTAGAATATTATTGCTATTTTAATTTCTTAAGCATTCCAAAAAAAATATTACTACAAGCCCGTTTAACATTTCGGGGGGGAGGTCATTTGACCAGTATGAAACATATTCAGAACGATGCTGTTATATGAAAAAATAACTTTAGGCACTATGCCGTCAATTCTGGGTGGCGACTATAATAACGATAATAATAATTTTTCATCTAAAAATGTGCTTCTCCGACAAAATATCCTTGTACGGCATTCCTCACGTTGGTAAATTTCGAAATAGTAATCTCCAACAACCCCATAGACGTGACTGAAATTTTTTCCGACCACTATCACTCAGTCTGGAGAAAATTACAATCCTACATTTTTAGAAATAAAAACAAAACAAGCAAACTTAAATTTCTCTACAGATGAAAAGCTAGCATATAATCTTCACTATGGACTAACTGGAAGACGCACTGAAATCTGCTAAATCCTCTATAATTGAAAGTATTCCAAGAGGGATTCATGAAATCATTCACTTAACAAATCAACAATATCCATTGATATCCTTTACAGAGAAACTACAGAAAATGGTTTTAAATTCTCTACTTCTAAAACTAAAGCCATTCATTTCTGCAGAAAAAGAAAACATCATGATGTACCAAATCTCAATCTGAATTAAGTTCCAATAAAATTCCAAGAGTCGATTAAATATCTAGGGTTCACTTTCGACTCCAAACTTACATGGGGCCCTCATTTGAGCGATCTCAGAGTGGAATGCCAAAAATCACTCAGTGTCATAAAAACATTAGTTGGAATAAGATTGGGCGCAGATCAAGAAGTACTGCTGAATATTTATCAAAGTCTAACCATCTCCAGAATTGATTATGGATGCACAGTCTACTCATGTGCCAGGAAAAGCCGCCTGAAAACTCTAGGTAGGATTCAGAACACCGCCCTACGTCTGGCAACTGGTTCATCCAGAACAAGCCCGACATTGTCACTAAACTGTATGGCAGCACGTCCTCCACTTGAATACAGAACATCCAGACTTCTGTCTGACTATGCAATGAAAATACCGGGTGTTTCCTTATTACAGTTCCTAACTACAGGGGGTGATTTGTTAAGTCATTTTAAGAAGAAAAATTCCTATGAACATATGTCCGGAGTTGCTTCGTCTCTGAGATACAGGACGTTGAAATAAAAGAAAAAAAACGGTAATTATAAAATATCATAAATATCCTAGAACCGATTTGGTTGCAATTTGGTACATTTATTCGAACTAATAAGGCGCTCATTTAGCCCTAACTAGATTGAAATTATTATCGCCAGTGGCGTCTCAGTGGGCACCACAGCAAACAATATTGTAAAAAAAGTACGCTACTGACTTTTTTTCATAGATTTCATTTTGTTAGATTGAACAACTCAAAATACAACTTTTTGGTCTCTTGTATTTTCATCATATCTAGCTTCGTTTTCGAGAAAAAAACAAAAACATAAAATAAAGACCAAAAATAAAAATATTAACAATTGCGATAATACAGTAAATGAGCAAAATGTCCACTTTCTGATAAAATACACGACCGCATTCGATTTGCCATTGATTGTCTGACACGTTCAAAAATTCCTGGATTGCATTGCAATTGTCAATTATTCGGTTCCTCAAGTCATTCACATCTAGTACAGGAGTTTTATAAACAAGAGCCTTCAGATGACCCCATAAATAGAAATCTAGAGGATTCATATCAGGACTGCGAACTGGCCAACGTTGAGGTCCTGCACGTCCAATCCAGCGATTAGGGTAGGTGATGTCGAGATGCTGACGAGCAAGAAGACTGAAATGAGCTGGAGCCCAGTCATGCATAAACCACATGTTGCCTCTTACAAGTATGGGTACTTCTTCTAACAAAGTGGGTAAATGATCTCGCAAAAAGTCCGTGTAGGATTCACCTGTTAATCTTTCTGTTTAAAAAAATGGGCCAATTAGGTAGTCACCAATAATTCCTACCCAAAGAAAATTGATGCTGAAAATGATTTTCTCTAATAGTGTGGGGATTTTCGTCGGACCAAAAATGGTTATTGTGAAAGTTCACAATAGCATTTCGTGAAAAAATTGCCTCGTCCGTAAATAAAATATTTTTTTTAAAAAATTATTATTGTGTTCCATCATATGAATTAACCACCTGCAAAACATTAATCTTGGATGAAAATCCCGAAGCAGTAGAGCTTGGACCCGCTGTATGTGGTTTGGGTATAGAAAGTTTCTTTTTAGAACTTTCTAAACGGTTTTTGGGCTGATTTCAAGCTGCAGTGCAATCTTCCTGGTACTATTTGAAGTATCTTCTATCGCATCAAGTATAGCTTCTTCTAGTTCAGGCGTTGTTACCGTTTCTGGTCTTCCACCACCTGCACTTTTATTGAAACTCCCAGTTTCACATAATCTTGCATGTAGCGTTCTAAATGTTTAGGATATCTGTCCTGGTAAATTCTTCGTGCTTCTACCGAATTTCCATTTGCTAATCCATAAATAAGGTGCATGTCAGCCATTTCAGTGTTAGTATAATTATTCATGATGGAATCGCTGCTAATTGACAACTCTGAATTTTATTGCTGTGGCAATAATGTTGTCAAAGCGTCCTTACCTGCATTTAAGGGCCATTATTCATTATCGTATGCAGGTACGCCTGTCACTATTAAATTATTACGGATGGTGAACAAATAACAACCAATAATCCACAACAAAAATTAACTTTTTCAATTTGAAATGGAATATGTGTAGGAAAAACCCTACTATCATTGTCAACTGGTCTCCATGCAGGTGTTCATGATATGCAATAGAGTGGCTTTAATTTTTTTTCTCGAAAACGAAGCTGGATATGAAGAAAATACAGGACACCAAAAAGTTGTATTTTCAGTTGCTTAATCTAAAATTAATAAAAATTTACCAAAAAAGTCAAAAAAAGTCAGTGTCGTACTTTTTTTTGCAATATTGTTGGCTGTAGATTATTGCTTGATAAATTAGAATGTCTCGGCATTCGTGGAATTGCTTTAGATCTTTTCGAAAGTTATCTCGAGGATCGACGGCAAGTTGTGAAAATAGATGAAGTGTTCAGCCAAGAAGAGTTTGTAACAGTCGGTGTTCCCCAAGGTACTGTTCTTGGACCGATACTATTTATAATTTATTTAAATGATTTACTACAATTGGACTCAACTGGAGTAATTTTATCATTCGCCGATGACACAGCGATCATTTACGTGGGAAAGAACTGGTCAGAAATCCAACAAATTGCCTCTGGTGATATGCAAAATATCTTTAAGTGGTTCGATTCGAACAAATTGACCGTAAACGCCACAAAAACAAAAATTATACCTTTCACTTCCTATAAGCCATTTTTACCGGAATATAATACCATCTCTGTAGGAAATCATACTCTTGAGCTCGTACACACTATCAAATATCTAGGCATCCATATTGACTCCTTTTTTAAATGGGACGTTCATGCTCGTAACATCACGAATAAACTCAGAGGCCTCATTTACAGATTCAAACAACTGGTGGAATTTTTATCTCACAAACAACTAAAAATTATATACGCCGCTTTTGTTGAATCCATACTTCTATATGGTATCATTGGTTGGGGTGGAAGTAGGGGGTTTATGCCAATCCTGGACCTCCCCCCACCACTGACCTTGAGAGTGACCTTGGGGAATGACCTTCAGAGGATGATCTGGTTAGTGGTTGGTGACCTTGAGGGTAGTCGACATTGGGGGTTGATGACCTTGAAAGTTGGTGACCATGGATTTTGAAGGGTGAATTTGAGTATGGGCCACCTTGAAAGTGTGTAACCTTGATATCAATTGAGCTTGAGAGTGGATGACTGTTCAATTGGTTGACCTTCACTGTAGACCGATATCTTTGAAGACTATTGAGTAAGAGGGTGTATTGAAATGAATTTAGCATTGACATATTCGGTTGAAGTGACCTTGAATATTTTTCTATCTTCATTCATTTCAACCTCAAATATACCCCTTCCCTTCAACGATTGCTATAAAAGCTAGAGAGTAGATACTTACGAATTCAGTTTGCACCGCCCATAGTACCAGAGTGAGCCTTCATAATCAGTTTTTCCGAGTTGGCATCGAACTATAGTGCACCAAAAGGAACACATCGCAATTCAGGTGAAAATATTTTATAGTTTTCTACCATAATTTCTACATATTCGAAAATGGATACCCTAAAATTTGATTTTGAAAAAATAAATTCTGCTATTCAACACATAGAAACTCTAGAACAAAGACCTATAACTTCACTAACGATCGGTAAAGCTTATAAAGTTGAAAAAATGGCAATGTATTCTACAAGATATGGTAAATCTATTCAGGTAATTCTGTTGGAAGATAATGTCAAATTCAAATCATGGCTTCCGAAACGAGTCACCAAGCAATTAACAGATGAGATTATTCAAATGATAAATTCATCAAAGTCCAAAGTGGTAATAACATATATAGGGCAGAGTTCTCAGGAATTTTCTGGTGCGAAAACCCGATCGTTAGTAAAGTTCGATGTGATAGAGTAAAAGTATAATTATAATATGTAAATTCATGGTAGAATATAAAATATTGTTAATCCACCTACTCAAAACGTAAGGTGAGTATGGTATAGCTTGTGATAATGATTTGAAACTGATAGTCACTATTTATTTTTCAGAACTTCCATACAAAGATGTGGATGCAATATTCCAGCGAGTTGTGGACAGAGGCTGTAGATATAGATTCTGCAATTGAAAGATTGCGTTGTGAATTGAATGATTTGAGTTGGGATGCACTACATTCGGCAAATTATGATATGAACATTTGTTTTGATGTTGAGGAGGTCCGACGAGTTTTGGAGCTCAGCAATAAATATGACTTTGGTGTAAAGTTGTGAAACAAATATTCCTATGGACTCATTAGTTTGGATGAGTATTGCAAGCAGATGATTGAAGCGGAAATGAGAAGATTTTTATCAGACCTGATTGCATATTTACCAGGAGATATAACAGAAAAATATCAACTGAGAAAAGACGAGTATAGCTCAGATGGAGAAGAAGGGAATGTGTGTGAAAGTGGTGAAGTTTTGCAGTCTACATAGAAAATTATTTTTAGTATGCATATATTAATATTCATTTTATAAATAAAAACAACATTGAAAGTATTTTTTTTTATTTACTACTATATTATGATACATTCAAAATATGAAAAATAAGATACATATCAATAAAATATTATGATAATCCAATCTGAATTGAACCATTGAGTGCACTATAGCTCAAATAGGCATCGTGTAGTATAAGTGCATATACTTTCGTGTTGGCGGGAAATTTTGTCTTTCGGGTTTCGAACTCAATTTTGATGTCGAAGGTGGATGACTTCATGGCATCAGGTTGATGGGAGCAATCGATGACGAAAAGAGGATTATCCATCATTGGTTCACTCATAGGCTTGTTGTAGTAACTGCGTTGGAAATTTTCGTAAGCATAGTAGGCTGAAGAGTCCAATTTTTTATCGAAATCCAGATTCCAACGTTCGTATGGAAATACTTCAGAATTCAAATATAAACGGATATTATTTATATTTGCATTAATAAACTTCGTCGCATCTTTTGAAATATTTTCGGAATGATCTGTGTCTTGGAACCCGATAATGATGAATCGAGGCCTTTCGAGGCTATTGGTAGTTTTCACAGCCCATATGTCTGAAGCTGTATCACGAAGTGATGGTAACTCATAAAGATCCCACATACGGTAGGCCATTTTGACTTTGGCACTACTATTTTTATTAATTCGGTTCAAGAGCTTCAATTTCTGGCGATCTTCTGGTACAATATGTCTGATTCTCCATTCTATTTTTGTGATTTCTAGTTCAGCATCGACCTCGCCTATGAATGAATTTTTGAAGGATCGAGCTATAATCAGAATGAGTTCCTGCTTAACATTCAAAATACCCTTGGTGTAATCTTCAGCGAATCTCATAATGTATTTTAGGGGCAGTTTGCCGCTGAAAAAATTACTTGCAGGATCCAGTATATCTTGTTTATTCTGATTGAGACCCCAACCTATTAGTAGTAAACTATTCTCATGTGTTTTTCCGAATGATACCATAGTTTTCAATGTGGTTGTTATGCCTGGCTTTCGTACAACTGCAACTTGTTCACCACCCATTTCGTAGCGGATTTCATCAAACAAGAAAGCCAGAGCATTATTGGAAAGATAACATCGTTTGTTGGGCTCTGAAGGTGTGAATTTTCCCTCGATATAAATGTAGCTATCTGCTATATCGAGAATTAGATCTTGAAAATTGATGGGAATTCTGATTTCGTCCGAATTCTTATAATATGGTGATCCATACGGCTTATATGTATGCTCATGCAAACTAATCAGGGAATGATCGAAAATTGGCTCTTCAAAAACTTTTAACATATCGCTTGTAGTGAAAGCGGCCATATTTTATTTCTTCTTGGTATTCCTGATCTTCAAGCCAATTGATTTCAGAAAGTTTAGATTACTAGAGCTGATGGTATATCTTGATTGTTTAACGGGCTCACGTGAAATGAATCGGCTTATGATTTTTCTCTTCTTTATATCAGCATGATCCTCAACCCCATTGTACATACACCGTTTCGGTTTCAATCGCCGGACATTATAACAAAACCCCATTGTATTTTCTTGGCAGAGGTCAATATTACAATTTTTTCAACTCCAATTTTATAATTATTCTTTCACCATTGAACTCGATCAGATGCCCACGATCGTCCAAAATGCGCAGAGTAATGTTGTCGAGATACTGACGGCCTTCGGGCTTGATTGGCATATAAATTATATTTCGTGGTTCCTTTGTGAGTTTGTATCCTGGCTCGACATCAATATCGAATTCGAAAATGCTGTGACATTCCTCACCATTCAAATACGCTCCAGAAGTGACGTTACAATCCACACGGATTATTCTCACATTATTGATATTCACAGGTAATGTTGATTCATGTGTTTCACCGATACCAAAGACCTTAGGCTCGAATCCTAAAAGACCAGCGATAGAGTTTTCATGTAAGAGGTTGATGTAATATTTCGATCGCATTTCACATTTCAGAGTATTGTTGTTTGGATGTAGGAGAAACACATCATCCATATTCTTTTCGGTGACATTTTCAGCCAGTTTCTCTTTAGATCTAATGGATCGCTGTATAACTTTATTGATTTCATCAATTTCATAAGCGCCAGGTGGAATTTTAATGGTTATGGGTGGAGAATTGATTCGTTTTGAATAGCTGATCACATTATTCTTCACAGTAACATTGAAAATTGAATTGTAGGAATAGAAACCATGTAAACCCAAACCATAACTGCTACTCGTATCCAATTCGACTGGTGGGTAAAAGTTAGCGCTCAACTCGCTTGAGTCTCCTGATAGCGAGAACGTTCGTGACATGACTGTTCAATTGTTAGTATTCCAGGACATTTTATTGCTGGAAACAGAAATGATACAGCATCCGTCTCTTTTTTGGTGGTGATGTTAAATGGGTGTCAACATCATTTTTTGCTACTACATTTACATCCTTCACATTACAGTAGCAACAAAATATTTTTCGGGGTATTGGTCCATCATTCACATCAGATGAACTGCAAGTATCAACATCATTATAATGCTCCTGGCAGTACTGATACTTCAAGACATCAATATCATTTTGAAGGTGTGGTGGTAGTTTATCCCACACTGCCGCAATTTCCCCAGCAGCACATCCAATCAACACTTCTTTGGGCATATCAGAAAGTTGTTGTTTACTCATTTTATTCAAACTACGTAGTCTAGAATATGCATTTAATGAATGCGCCATCCTCTTTATGCTTTCTCTATCCTGGATAGGGGTTTTGTCCATAGTGGCTTACCGTATAGAAACTGCAGACACAAATGACCACACCACACTGTATTGAACCGCTGGTGTCGCTCATAGTTATAGCAAATTTCACTAGCTGGTTTTGGTCCACTGTGAAAATAACGAATCAGTTCTTTGGGGGGAGGTAAATCACCAAAGCTGTCATAGTATTGCACTGATCCTCCATTTTTTTTATATGCCACCCAGTGTGTTCCTGGGTCGTATCGGCTATCTAAATTAACTACTGCGGATTCACATCGATGCGGTCCTGAAAGTGGAAGATCGTCACGCATAAATACACCGCGAAAATTTGTAATTTTCATTTTCTTAGCGATTAATTTGATGTCAATGTCAGAAAGAGCTCTCCGGGGTGGCATACTCATAGGTTTTTTGAATTCTGATGCTTTAAATATAATCCTAGACCTTTGCGGTACGGTTTCAAATACATTCCTTTGCCACTTTTACCGAGAGCAATAGCTTCCATGTACTTATTGTGGCGGTTTGACTCATTCAACTGGTCTCTACTAGCTCTTGCTGCTTGTACTGCTTTAGTTATACCTGCTGCTGCTCCAGTAAGAGTGCCAAGTGCTGATAACCCAGCAAATATTGGTATGAGTGGTAGAAGTCCACCAACTTTGGGAATTGGTATCACCCGAGGTGTACGAATTTTATTTTTTCCTCCTGCCTCTTTTGTGTATTTACGGGCTGCTTTCAGCGCGATTTGGGTGGCTTTTCTCAAATTATTTGCAACAATTTTACCTCCTCCTGCTTCACGTAAAACATCTCGCACCTTTCTTACAATGCCAGAACCGAAGGCTACTACCTTTCTAATATTTTTTGCTTTTTTCTTCTTAATTTTTCTCATAGCTCGAATATTTCCCTGTTTACACGGTTTAGTTGACTCGCATCCCATACCAAATCGACGCTTTCCCTTCATTATATTTGTAACCAACCAAGCAGAACCTTTCTCTCCAAGAGAAGCGTTTTTGTCTTTGAATCTGCTCCAAGCAGCTTCTTCAAGCTTCTGGTCTGCCTTGTGCCTACTGTTGAGATCCGAATTCAGTGAATAAGCAATATCGTGCTCCTTGCATGCGAAATCTAGTTTATTTATGCCGGGATCTCCTCTTGCCAACCTCTTATGTAATCTTGTTCCAGGACCACAGTACTGATAACCACCAGGTAGATGCAACTCAATGGGTAGTTTATTGATTAGAGAATTAACCAAACCTCTACCGCCCACTTGTTTACGTTTACAACCGTTCTGATTGAGTTTTGTCATTTAAATAAAAGATTCAGCGAAGCACTGCACTTATATAGTCTCTAGCTGTCGTACAATGCGCATTGTGAAACAGAAACAAGAGTTTAAAATCGATAATTTTGACGAAAAAGTAAATGATGGACTGGGGAGGCACAGTGAACGACGCCATGGATCTCTCCTCCCATTATCAATTAGGGGTCTCATTATTGGACCTTCGAATTGTGGAAAGACAAATGTGATGATTTCTTTACTAACTCACCCACTGGGATTGCGATTCGCGAATGTGTATGTTTATTCAAAATCTCTATATCAACCCAAATATGAGTATTTACGAGGAGTGTTGAAGCCGATTGAAGGATTGGGATTTTATACTTTTGGAAATGTCACGTCTGGAATAGTAGAACCATCAGAGGCTAAACCTGATTCGGTATTCATCTTTGATGATGTTATGTGTGAAAAGCAAGATGTTATTAGAGCATATTTTAGTATGGGGCGCCATAAAAATGTTGACTGTTTTTATCTAGCCCAAACATATTCCCGTGTTCCGAAGCAATTGATCAGAGATAATTCAAATTTCATTGTAACATTCAAACAGGATGACATGAATCTCAACCACATTTTTTCTGATCATGTATCGCCAGATATGACGTTTAAGCAGTTTCAAGATATGTGTGCAAAATGTTGGAATGACAAATATGGATTTCTAGTTATCGACAAAGATAGAGAACTACAAGAAGGTCGTTACCGTAAAGGGTTTGACAATTTCATATATCTCTGATGTTTTTTAGATATTTGGCTCAATCTGAAGTTGAACAGGTCAGTGATACGTTAGCATTCAAAACGTCAATACTATGGACGAACAAAAAAGCGATGAAATAGATTTGAAACGGAAATTAATTGAGGCAACAGAGGCAGTTCGAAAAAAATTTAATTACATTAAAAATAACCGCATAAGCGACCAAGTGGCGATTTCAAAAATATATGAACCAATAATCGAACCACTGAAAACTATATCATCTAATACGTCCAAAATAAATCCTTTACCGGTGGTGAGCCACTCAAAAAAATTTACCAAATCCATAGAGAGTAGTACCCCGCTCCCAAAATTGAATTTTATGGAAAGTGATGACAAAGATGTGAAATTTAATGCTGAAGAAACATCGATAATGCATACACCATCATCCTCAATGGTAACCACAGACCCCGAATCACCAAAGGTAGCGGACAGTAATGGGGAAGTCTCCAGCCATATTAAAAAGTTGTTATCTGGAAATTCTTCATATGATACGATATTCGGTGTCCGGTTAGACCCCATTACGAATAAGCTAAAAATGGGCGATTCCAATGTAGACTTTATTGAAGGAAGAATTGTATTCAGTAAAGATGGTAGGACCATTGGTACTTACCAAGGCACATCCAACTTATACAAGTTGATATTCATGAAAGTACCTCCGGGAAATATGTCTGCTACTGAACTGAATACATATGGTGACATACTCAGATTAACAAAAGCAGCGTATAAAAATCACGACCAAGCACAGGGTTTATTGCCTAATAAATGGAAGAAATATCAAAAAATAATCAAGCCATTATTATCTGTAGACAACACATTGGAAAACCTTTCTATAGGAGGTGCTGGAATAATGAAAATACCATCCAGAAAACTATTTGGTGGAAACAAACCCATAAGTTACATTTATTGGAATAGCTTGGATGAATTAATCGACAGGCTTCGACTCCTTTGGAGTTCAAAAATGGCTGGACATACAGGGCATGATAATGAAATATTATCAATAATAGAAGAATTACGCGAAGAGGGTATAATCTACTGAATGTGTATGTATATTATTTCCTGAGTATGTGAATTATGTTCATTCTTCTGAAGATATTCCAACGATGAATAACACAATCGACAAATTTGGTCGTAGACGGGGTGGTGTGAAGGTGATTGTTGGAAGATCAGGAGTTGGATTCATCCTCACAGCAGATGGAAATTATAATATGCAGAATAAACGTCTGTGGAATATTGGTGAACCCTCCGACACGAAAGATGCTACCACTAAGGGCTATGTTGATGACCGCATAAAAGAGACTAAGGAGTTGACCCTGTCCGCTGTGCAAGAATCAGTATCATCAGTAATTCGTGAAGCGAGAGCATATTTTGATTCCAAAATTACTGAACTCAGATTTGTCATCGGCAAGAAGTCGGATAGCTCAATCGAGCAAATTTCCAAACTGGAGTAGTTAATCCATACTTTAGAAAAGCGAATCGTTAAAGTAGAACAGTCAACAACCAAGGCTCCACCTAAACACTGGAGGACTGGGCAATTAGCTTTACCGCCTTCCTGGGAACCGACTTCTGTAATAGAGAGTTGAAATGAGTACCGCTAAAAGGCAAGTTGTTGAGGAACTGCATAAGCCAGCTCGACGAAATTTTCCACGAAGGAAGACCATAATTAAAGGGTTTTCAGATTTATGGCAGATGGATCTGATGGAGATGCAGCCGTATGCAAAAGAAAATAAAGGTTATAGATATATCCTCATCGTAATAAACTGTTATTCAAAGTTTGTATGGTCAAGACCGCTGAAAAATAAAACGGGAAAATCCGTTACCGCAGCAATGGAGAGTGTGTTGAAAGACGCAAAGTACACACCGAAGAACTTGCAATCCGACCAAGGCACTGAATTTTATAATACAAAATTTTCCTCGTTGATGGCGAAACATCTGATCAATCATTATTCGACATTCAGTACTAAAAAAGCGGCAATTGCGGAACGAGTTATTAGGACATTGAAAAGTTGGTTGTATAAAGAGTTTTCAGTTCAAGGGCATCACAAGTGGTTGAAAATTCTTCCGCACATAACGGATCAGTACAACAATAAAATTCATAGCAGCATTGGAATGAAGCCCGTTGAAGTGACATCATCCACTAAACTGAATTTGTATAAACACGCCAAAATACATGCGAAATATAAAAGAAGTAAATTCAAAATAGGAGACGTAGTTCGAATAAGCAAGTACAAGAGCATATTCGATAAAGGTTATACAGCAAATTTCACAACTGAACTTTTTAAAATTGTTAAGGTAAATAGTACAATGCCTGTAACCTATGAGCTTGAAGACATGGATAAGAAACCAATAAAGGGCTGTTTTTATGAAATGGAGTTGAGTAAAACGAAGCAGCCCGACATTTACTTGGTGGAAAAAATTTTGAGGAGGAATCATGGGAAAGTAATGGTGAAATGGCTTGGGTTTCCCAACGACAAAAACTCATGGATTGATGAAAGTTCGATCGTATAATTGAATATCTGTATTTTTTCATCAAGTAGCCATAAACTGATATTAATTCGATATGTGAATTTTATGAGTTATATATTTATAGTGAAATCGTTGATATAATGTTTTTCTCATTACTATAAATGAATAAAAAATGAACAATACTTGGTGCAATTTTTTATTTTTCGTTAGTCATACAAAGTGTTTATTGATGTTCAATCACTTCATAAATGTATCTCCTTATTGGAACCACATGGGTTTTTCTCAACTCTTCCCGCTCGGCTCTCTGATCTTCGTTCAAACACCAGCATTTGAGCAGATGGTCTATTCTGTCTTTGAAAAAAAACCCGACACATTCACATAATGTCAACCCCATTCGACACTGTTCGCATAGGTTTTTCCAACAGTCTGTTTGGTAGCTGTCACAATTCGTACATCGCTGGAAATCCAAGGTCTCCTCTGCTCTGCAATCCCTACAGTCTTCTCTAATAATACCAAAGTTTGTGGTGTCCATTCTTTCACCACACTTTCGGCATTCCGTCCATAAACCGAACCGTTTTGTCACTTTTTTTGGAGTCTTCGGAGGGTTTATTCTTTCACACTCTTGACACAATCCAGTGCAGGTATTGATAAAACTCGGTGGCCATGCAATGTCACAGTTATGACATGACAAATTTTTATCAATCACTAATGGATACACTGCAATTTTTGGCTTAGAATCCCACTCTCTTGATGTCGACATATCTAGAAATGATGAAACTTGTGTGCTATAAAGAATCGCATAGAATGATCCACCTCATTCAGCGACCCTCATTATATACAATCCGATATACCCTCCACCTAGGTATCCTCCGAAGGCCTTGAAGTCCAGTGACCTTCATGTTGAGTGACTTTCAAATGACATTCGAGCACTGAATGACCTTCGAATATGGAGTGACCTTCGAATATGTAGTGACCTTCGAATATGGAGTGACCTTCGAATATGGAGTGACCTTCGAATATGTAGTGACCTTCGAATATGTAGTGACCGAACACCAAACGACCTTCGTATCTCAAACGACCTTCGAGCAACGGGTGACCTTCGAATTTGAAATGACCTTCATCCCCTCACAGTATTGGAAAAACCATATAAGGAGAGGACGAATACCACCTCTGCATCAGTTTCATTGAAATATCAGAGTAGTTCGTATTGAAATGGCAGCTCAACAAAATGATAGAATGAGTGTGTTACGAGACCTAGTGGCTATCGATATAAATCATGTCGAAGAAGATGCAGAAGTGGACGATGACATAGCTGAAGAAGTTGCAGCAGTGGACGATATAGCTGAAGAAGTTGCAGCAGTGGAAGTTGTTGAAGAAGCAGATGTTGCGGCAGAAGGAGCTATTGCAGTTGCCGCTAACGATGATGATGGTTCTAGCGAGGATGAAGGGATGTACGAAGATGGCCCTGATGTAGATGGTGAATATAGGTGCGTGTTCAAAAATATAAACAGTGTGAGGGATGTCGGTAGAAATATGTATTGTTCGATAATTTCATGCTGGATGGTAGTAACAACCACCGAGGATCGTAAGGTTCTATGCCACAAGTGCTTCATGCTGTACAGTGAATTAGTCGATAGTGGACATTATAACAATGTAGATCTGCATTATAAAACGGACTTCAATAATATTCCCGATTACGACTGTGTGGCTTGTGGAATGACTGTTTGTCAAGTGCGCCTAATTGACACTTGCCTGTTTTGCAATACAAGTTTTAAAAAAATATAATTTTACAGAGCGACTGCAAATTTCCGAATACTGGAATATGGCCCTGCAGACAGTTCCAGTGATGTGCATCGGTGTGGAAGTGTTGCTCGTGTTTCTGTTCAGGAATACGAACCGCCGGATGACATAAGCGATTGTTCAACAATTGAATTGGACTGGGAAAATTTACCAGATCAAAGCCATTGGTGGTGTCCGGCGCAATTGTCTGAAGAAGATGGCGGGGAAGAGGTTATCCGAATGGAAGAGGCATGCGATTGGACTTTTAGACTTTGAGTCGGGGTGTTTATATTAGATTTGTATAACGTATAGCATAATAATAGGAAAAAAAAGACTGAAATATATATTTTAAATGAAAATATGTTTCATTCATTTGATGATCGATAGCTCTATAGTGAATAATAGCTCAAAAAAATTATTCAAGTGGTATAAATACTACTAGCGTGTACATTTCAAAGAAACTGTGTTTGGAAATGTCTGATGTCACTAACTAAACATGTGAGATTTTTTTAAATACTCTGAAATTTCTTATATCTATTGCAACATATTTTCAGACACACATATAAAACATATTCGCTTTCCTGGGTGTATTTCAGCTTCAAAATATACTTTCAAATAGTGAGATATATATTTTCTAATAAAAAAGTGTATGTAATATATTAAAATGAAAGTGGCATGCTCATCTGTGCATCAAAATGTTTAATGAAAAACTAGTGCGCATCCATTATTTCTAGCTATAGTTGGTATTTAACCAAAACTCGTTGTGATGTATATGAATTGTATCAAAATATAACCAAAACCTTCAACTGCGCATACATTTTTACCCCACATTTTGAAATAGCTCCATTTTGGTTTAATGCGCAAACGGGAGCTTACAGAAATGCGTAGTAATGAAAATTCATTTTTCGAACACTCCCCTGTTGTTAAAAATGCTCTCATATACACTTCATATCTTTCTTGAGTATTTTAGTTGGTTGGAGAGGGAATATTTCTTTGAAAATTGTGATATTTTTATCAGCAGCCATGTAATATAATACATAACGGAAGTAGTGAATCCAACTGCGCACCTATATATTCAATAAAAAACCTATGCGCATCCAGTTTTCTAGTCTGGAGAACATTTTCAGTGCATATATGACAGAGAATCATAGACATGTATGGTAGCATGGTTAATGCCACCCACTGCGCATAACTTTTCTCTGTCACTTTCCTAAAAGTTCCGTTTTGGTCGCATACCTAAACCAGTTACCTGACTTGTGCGCAGTTGATTTTCCCTCCCCCCCCACACCCCCCCTAATTACTAACATACTAACATGTACTTAAACTCAATCTATCTTATTAAATATACATATTCAAATATTATTAAATGATAATATTCATTTTAATAATTACAATAATTAAAAACCAATTATGTATACAAATACGATATGAATATATACCCCCTCCCCCCTTCTACTTTAAAAAAACACAAACCTTTATTTACACTTTAATACAAATACGAACACACTCAACTAACATGTACTTAAAATTTAATCTATCCTATGAAAAATATACATTCAAATATTATTAAATAATTTCGTATCAAATATCTTAATTATAATATATATATATATATATATATATATATATATATATATATATATATATATATATATAATACAATAATCGAGGGAATTGGGATCGGAAAAAAGGATCATATTCACACGCAAACACACCTATACACACACGCACATATTCATTTCTCCATAAAAACTTTAACCTTCTCCTGCAGCAATTTAAGTCGTCTGCTCTCTCGATTGAGCGAGAGCTGCGACTTAATTGCTTTGGCCTTCAGCGTTGGCAAACTTTGCCTAAGCTGATTACTGTCACCCATAATTCGTTGCTGGCGTCCGTCGAGCTCTTCCAATTGTCGTTTCAACTCCTCCTTTCGATTTTTTATTTCTTCGAGCTCCGTATCGTACGCCAGCAACGATTTCTGAGCGTCAGAGACCTTTGCAGCAGCTTCTCGATGTTCTAGATATGCTCGGGCTTTTTTGTTAACAAAATCCGAAAAAACATCTACAATTTTCTTATGTTGTTCTTCCGCATTTTGTGACCAAACACTGCCATCACTTCTACCACTTCCCAAAATTGGTGATACCGATGAACTTCTACCAGAAAACACTTCAGAATGATCTACCGATCGATTCGGAGAAGTGAAACCAACGGATTGCTTTGCTGAGACGGGACTTGCAGGTGACCCACTGGACACCGAAAATTCGTTGGAACCGGCTCCGTCATTTTTTGAGGCAGATTCCTGTTTTTTGGGAGAGTTAGGGGGGCCGATGATTGCACTACCTCTCTTCCCAAAATTACCGGTGACGGTGAACTATCTTCGGAAGATAGAACTACCGTTGGAATCGGACTACCGACGGATTGTTTCGATGCCAGAGGTCTTGTGAGTAGTCCTCTCAGCAACGGAAATTCGTTGGACTCAACTTCGTCACTTTTTGTGGTAGACATCCTTTGTTTTTTGGGGGAGTTTACCGGTGTCAATTCTTTCCTTTTGGAAGACTTATTCAACGATGAAGGACCCGCTTCATCGTTGCTTATGTCTTCACATAAGGGGGCATATGGTAACAGAGGTGGAGTGAAGCCCTTGATGTCCGCGAAATATTTTTCCATTTCTACATCTCCGAATTCTTGCATATCTGCCACCGATAAGCTGGAATAATGGAAACTCGGTATGTCTGTGCTGTGAATTTGTTCAAAATCCAAATATTTCGATTGGTCGGTTGCTGTTTGTTCGGGTTTCTGTATCCTAACATCACTTAATATATTTATTTTTTGAGTCGAACAACCAGCAACCGAATCTTTATTTTTATCATCAACCGCGTCTCTAGTCTTTTCGTTAACCGCGTCTTTATTTTTTTCAATATTAATTGTACTAAGATATGCTAACGTTGCCAGCATACTAACAACCGACTTTCCACTATCCTGAGAATTGGGACTTTTATTACCTTTCATTTCGGTTATCCAATCACACCACTCTTTCACAATATCAATAAAAGCACGACTCACAACTTTACCAGTGGGAAGAACAGGGTACAATGATGCATCATGCCACCCTCTAGTTTGAGTAACCTCGCACATCCCCTACTCCGAAATTGTACAGAGCCTGCGCACAGGTAGAGATATTGAAAAGAGACCACTACAAGGCCAAATTCTTTTGGGTCACCTTCATACACCCTGATCGTTCAAAGCAAAGGAATGCGGTACAGGTACCCACGCCTCGCTACCTGCTGCTAGACAAAATAAGGAATGCGGCATAAACTCGCATTCTTCAAGACTAGACCACTCAAACACAGTATGGTCGATAAGGACCTAAGGAATGTACATCGGTACAGTTTTTTCAAAACGTTGACTACAACGAGACGAAAGAATGTTATTTATTATGTCTATTCAGTCTATACATACACGTTAAAATTGAAAATATCTATTCATTCAATATGTGGATGCTATACAATAAATTTTGAATATTTTTATGCTACACTATGAAATTAACATATATGAGTAGAAACAATTCGGAAATGTAATTTCAATATCGAATATTCATGCTTCGAAAATTGTGTTTTTTTTTTTCTTCGATATGAGATATTTCTGGATTATTCTCCAACATATAAGTGGAACCGTTTTTCAGTACCTTCTATGTCAAAATATAGGTTGGCATAAAAAAAAGGAATTCAAATATATGATATGAAACGTATCAAATTATTGGTTCAAATATTCGTGAAAACAGTTTCATAGCCAATTGTAGATGAATATTCCCTTTTCACGCTATCGGATGAATAATATAAAATTTGTTGAATGATAATTAAGGATTTGCGTTCCCTTACTTCGACTTATTCTGCTTCCAGTAATGAAATCAGCAAATCCAAATTGTTGACAGGTTGTGAATTATTATGAATCGCAGATTCCACAATGTTTGAACACCATAACAGATTTTGTTCGGGGTCCGTTTGATAAAATTCAATATCGTTGTGGCCCCACGGCAATGTTTTTGTGGTATTGGGTATAATGAACCGCTTGTCGTCATGGTGTGACAAAGCGACTTTATTTTTCATTTCAGTAAATATGTCGTGGGTATCACTTTTGAAACTATTCATTTTTCTAAGTATGGAACCACCCTTCTCAACAATATTTTTATAGTCACTTTCGTGCAATTGTTTGATAATGACTGACTTTTTGACGCCTTTGGCTTTCTTCAATTCATTTTTAACGGACTGAACAAAGTAAGCTTTGGCCCCAGTACCATAAAAACTGATAATGGGGTCATTGGGAAATTCATCTTTCATATTCCCCAGAATGGGTTTTGTAACAGGAATGCCAAAATCGTTTCCGATGTTATAATTGGAGGTATCGAATCTTTCTATATTTTCGATCATGAATTCGTAAAAGTTTTTATTTGCTATTTTCAATATAAAAGAATCTGTATCTGTGTACAGTATTGAAGCGTCATTTCCAAAATTACTTTTTATGCATTTGTAGTAAAAATCGTACATTACTGTTTTTGATAAATCCAATATACTAAATCCCAAATAAAGTGGTTTATCGTAACACACTCTTACTTTTCCCATATGAATAGCGACAAAATTTTCTGTAAATATTGAACATGTTTTGAAATTTGGGTTGGAAATCAGACAATTAGCCCCCAATGACCTTTTTATATTCTCCCAATGAGTAACCAGTTTAATTTCCCTTCTATTTTCCACATTTTCCAGAGTTTTTCCATACACGGCATTGTTCATTAACTTGAAAAATTGTTTTTCGAATTTATTCAAAGCTTTATTACGCATTTTTGTATTCAAATCGATATATTTCTTAAGCCATGACGATTGCCGAAATTTCAAAACCCTATGTGTTTTCATAACCATCAATCCGTTTTCTATAGCTTGTTTAAGAGTTCTATAATGAACGATATAGTTTTTTTTATCTGATAAGTTCGGTATCAACTTGCAAATATTGGATTTTGAACCTGGTGGAATTATACTTTCGACTAGGAAAGGTAAATCCGAATGAGAATCATGTAATTCTTCTGGATAATGAATGTCCACTTCAAAAACATAACCAAAAGGAGAATCAGCAGAAATACTCATCACATCCAAATCCTGTATTTCACTGGGTGTCAACCAGGTGAATCCACCAATGGGCAAAGGTTGAGACATGCTATGACCATACAAATTTGTTGCATCCAAATACGATATGTAAGATACGTCTTTTTTGGCATCGTAGTTAGGTAGATATTCATTGTTTGCGACATGCATTCGGTCACTACATTGACTTATTCCACCACGTATACCTTTCTTGAAAAAATGTATCATGTCAATATCAGTCAAAAGCTCCAATTCAACTTTTGTGTATCTCAACATAGCGTCCCAAGATAAACCTGGGGCGGTATAATATTGGGCAGGATCCAATTTATAAGTGTTCAAACAAATTCTCCGAAAATTCTCGAATGTATCAGTTAACAGTAAAACATCCGATTTCAAGTACAGATCTGAATATTCTCCCAAACTTCGACATTCAAATAAATTCCATACCCGTTGTGCCCTATCATAGCATTCATCTGAAATTTGTTCGTCATTTAAGTTATCATAAAATTCTTCTTTCGATGGTAGATGTGTGATATCTAATTTTTCCATACAATCTACGAAACTGTATGGAAATACACCTTTCTGTTTCATCAACTGAAACTTTTCGACATCCGGAAAAAACTTTTTAGTGTCTATGAATTGATCTTCTACTAAATTTGCACCGAGATTCTGAAGTGACTCCGAAAGAAATTTATAGCTATCAATGAACCTTAATTTCATGAAATTATTCTTCAATTTTCCATCTTTACCCAAATAGCTGTGTGTGAAAAGATGTTTGGTGAATGAAATGTATTTTTCTTTGGTTTGTGGAATGACATCAACTCGATCGCCCTTGTCGAATAATTCCTTGATGAATAAGTGGCAATCATATCCGCTCATATTATGACAAATAATTGGTATAAAATTTGGAAGTTTGAAATTCAAATTACATTTAGAATGAGCTGCACCAAATCTCTTTTTTCCGGTCAGGTGACAATGATCTCTCACTTTGACATCACCATCTTCGAATATATTATCACATATGCCACAAGTCTTTGCATCAGAAAATTCTTTTTCTTCTGTCTCAGATAATTGACCCATTGGAACAACATTTTTTAGATGTTTATGATATATATTCTTTAAATCGTTTTGAATATTTGAGACGAATACTTTTGCAGTATCGACCCCTCGATACGAAACAAATTTGTCGAATTTTTCATTGAAAGAACATTTTATGTAGTATGCAAACGAGTATGGTTCATGAATGTGAGTTCGGTTGGTGTAAGAGCAATCTGGATTCGGTTGTCAAGAATCAATTGGTTTCAGAATTGACTCAAAATCTGCATAAACGACAAACGGAACTTTCATCTGCTTTTCGATATTCACAAATTTCAATATATTTTCAGGAATGTATTTACCGAACTTGTCGATTTTCAATTTTTCAGAAGGTGTGGTTGTACACACATGATTGCAGTCATTTAATTGATGCTGGGTCAATGATTTTCCGTTAGCAAAATATAATAAACAACCATCACAAAAATATTTTTTATGACCATTGGCAGAAATTTGGCTAGAAACTAATTTTGACAAATCCTTAATCCAACAATAATGATTTTTTCCCGTTTCATCACTGATAAGTAAAAGATTAACATGCCTGGTGAGTCGTTGTCGTGAATAATGTAGTGGACCTACAACTTCATATTTCATTTTAGATTCCTCAAATTTTTTTTCCAACCCATATACATTTATAGAGCAATCATTGGCAACTTCGAATTTTGAAATTCCACTTAATTTCATCGGAAAATCCATACCTGATACATTCAGCACTGATTGAAAGGGTGGATAAGAAGACACTTCGGAAACCCTACGATCCGCCGGGTAAAGTGCTGATACCACAGCCCATGCAAAACAATAGTTATCCTCATTTCGCACATTCACCACACCTTTTTTCGACTCGATATAATCTGGCAGCTTTATAAAGGAACACGCACCAAGAGGGCTATACTTGTTCACATTCATTTCTGTGAACATGATTTTCTTCAGGCTCCATCCTGCAATAGAAATGATTTTACATTCAAGGTATGAATATTGATTTTTGGGCAATTTATATACCTGAGTCACGATCTTCGAATTCTGTACTTTGTGCCGTTATTGTGTCGATGAATTCATCCAAAACAGCATTAAGATCCATGGACTGGTCAACTATCTGGTTCGGAGAATTGAAACACTTTACCTCGGATAATTCCTGGGTCTGCAGAATATGTGAGCTGAATAGTTCCATATTTACTTTCACCGCACTATGTATCTTCAACACACCTTGCAATAATGAAATCATTTTCTGTTTGTATGCATCAAAAAATGTTTTGTAATCCACATAGTTACTACCGCTCCCAATCCTATAGCTAACTATTCTACATTTGAAAGCACTTTTGATAATTTGCACGTCTTCACCCAATTGAATGCAAGAATTAGATCTGTGTTCGAGTGTTCTTCGATGTGAAACCATCTGACCCATTGGAACTGGTTTATTACAACAATCACAGAACTGCATATCGTTTTGCGATATGGGGCTCAATTTAGACCGTTTACTAGGTGGCTCACCTGTCACCGCTGTACAGGATTGCACTTGATGGCGATGTAGATTATCACTGCGAGTAAAACTTTTTCCACAATTGCAAGTATACATTTTGCTCGATTATCGGCTATTCAGAAGGAACATGAGGTCTGAAACTCGTGTTTCTTTTTATATTAGTGGTTGAGGTGGAAGAGAGGGGATAAGTTCACTTGCCCTCAAGGACATTTGTATTCATGGCTTCCTTTAGTTACATGTCAAGGTTACCATTCCCCAGGGTCATCGAAACTCTCAAGGTCACCAACCCTCAAGGTCACTAACCACCAAGGTCACTAACCACCAAGGTCAACATCCCTCAAGGTCACCAACCATCAAGGTCACCAACCCTCAAGGTCACCAACCCTCAAGGTCACCAACCCTCAAGGTCACAAATCGTCAAGGTCGCCAACTCTCAAGATCACCAACTTTCAAGGTCATTCACTGGGCAAGTGAACCTCTGAAGGCTATTCTCCAAGGTCACTCTCAAGGTCAGTGGTGGGGGGAGGTCCAGGATTGGCATAAACCCCCTACTGTCAATAATAAGGTTATTCTACCTTTGGCCACCACAGCAGGGCTCCGTACGATATTGAGGTCCTAACTCTTGATCTGTGTATAACCAAAGAGATTGTTTGGGTCGAAGTCCCCATATTTTGCCAAATGAGCGCATGGCCATCATTAGTGATGTCCTTGCCCTTATCAGCATTTTTTCTAGATGTATGTTCCAGGTGAGCTTCGAGTCCAGATTTAGCCCCAAGTACTTCGTATTTCGTCTCTCCTGCCATTTGTAAGCTTTCACCAAAGATTCGAAGAGCTCTGTTGGTTTCTTTTTCTGGTGAAAGGAACTATCGTGGTTTTTTTTGGGTTGACCTTAAAATCTTCCCTCGTGCACCACGTCTGTACGTCTGTGAGTGCTGATTGCATCAGATCCACACAGAGCCCCATATACTTTCTGTTGACCATTATGACGATATCGTCTGCATAGCCCTGTGCAAATACTCCTATCCGGTTCAGGTCTATAAGGAGGCTGTCTAGTGTCTACCACGACGTTCCACAGTAGAGGGGATAGTGCTCCCCCCTGAGGGCAGTCTCTCGTATCTCTTACCACCATTGTGTCCCCGAATAGGGGACTTTTACTACCCCAGATCCAAGCATGGTAGTTATCCATTGGTTCAGGGCTGGAGCAACGTTTGTTTTCGAGAGGGCTGATGTGATGGATGCATATGATATGTTATCAAACGCCCCTTCAATGTCGAAAAACGCTGTGAGTGCAATCTCTTTATTCGTAAGAATCTTGCCTACTAGGCTATGCAGTGCAGTTTGACAGGATTTTCCAAGTAAAAAGGCATGTTGGTGATCCGAGAAAATTGGATGTATCGTTGTCTCGGATATTCCTATCAACTAGACAAATTGGTCTGAATACCTCAGCCTGTTCATAGCCTGGCTTCGGTATAAAGACCACCTTGGACCTTCGCCAGGTACTGGGTACATAAATGTAGGCCAGGCTCGCCCTAAACAACCTGACTAGATATGGAATCAGTAGGTCTGCTCCTTGTTGTAACATTTAAAGTTGGATTCCGTCTGGCCCTGCTGATTTGAATGGACTGAAGGTTCATATGGCCCATTCTACCTTCCAGTAGGTGATGACATCTTTCGCTGTGTCCCAGGTTTCCTTTGAGGGCTTGGCCTCAATCTGTACTCTCTGGGGCGCGACTAGGTCATTGATTCCCCTAAAGTCAGGAAAGTGTGTATCAAGGAGGATCTCTAGAGATTCCTTCCCTTCCTTTGACAAGATCTTGTTGAGTCGTAAGCATTCAGCCGTCCTCTCGACTTTTCACAGAAATTCTTCCTTTTTTCTCTTTGTATGGCTCTTTTATACATAGAAAGGGGCTTATCATATTTTTTTCACTGCCTTGTTCTAAAAGCCTTATTGAGGAGAGATCTGGTCCTTTTTCTTAGGATTTTCAGCTATTTGGTCCAGAATTGGACCGCGCTGTTCTGTCTCTTTTTGGTTAGAAGGCAGCTTCTTTGGAATTAGGAGTCTATAGCATCCTCAATTCCCTCAACACCTCCTTTGGAGAGTTTCACTAGCTCGAGGTTTGCTATTAGGGAGCTTCTGTATGTCTCCCACGGTTTTCCTCAGGTTTCTGAAGAAGGTTAAGCCTTCACTGCTTCCAAAGATACAGAAGCTCATGTGCCGATGAGGATGGCTCGTCAGAGACGTGCCAGCGTTCGATGAATGAGGTTACGCATGTGATATCTATGACCTCGGATCTAACTCGGTTGGCAAAAGTTGCCCCGTCTGTTCGTGAGAATTCTGATGTCAACTCGCTCCAGCCCCAGAAATATTCTGAGGCCTAGGGCTTTTAGTTTAACGATAAACTCCTCATCGACGTAAACCACGATGGTTTTTCCTAGGGGCTCCTCTCGTATGCTCATCACCGTCCACCCTCTGATACACAAGCCATCATTCTGTTGTGATATGATGGCGAGGCACTTGGCTGCGGGTTCTTCCAATGCGGTCTCCGGGACCCACATCAGAACCTTGCTAACGTTCAGTAGTTCCCTTGCTGGTCCTATTCTGAGGGTTAGCTCCCCTTGGTTGAGGGTGTTGGTGATTTCTTTAAGCCAGGTAACAGTGTACTCGTACAAGTGAATATCAGCCCCCCGACTGAGTCATATACGCATTTGTAGAATCGGGGTAGAGCACGATTGGGTGCTTGCCCCGAAATGCGTTTTTGTACGAGGTTGCGGATTTTATCCGCCTTCTCTTTGGGTGGTTTCGCTTGACGATGGCTAGCTTGGTCCCCGTGAGCGCCTCCTTGACGCTCTCTTTTTCTCCACTTTTCTCTTCGGTGCGGGGCTTCTTTACAGTGCCCTGCGTCGAGGGAGGTGTGGTGGTATTTGAGCGGGATTGTTTGTTTGACCCGCTGGTTTGGGAGAGGGATCCCTGTCCCCCTTCCATATTCTCTCTTCAGCCCAGAAGGGCTTCTTCGTTCGGGGATCATTTGCCTCCGAACCCGAACTATGTGCCCCACTAGCATGGGCTACTCCGCGCTAACCGCTTTGTGCTGGTGGTAATTGCGCTAGTATTTTTCACCCCACGCTTCAACTCTGGCCCTCGGGAATTTTTATCTCTGACCTCCCAACAGATTCGGGTGCTTCATGGCCATCCTCTCGAGATTCTTTGCCAACTCTTCCGGTGTGGCCTGCTGGAGCCCTACGGTTGCGTTGGTTTTGTTACTCCCTAGAACCAGGAGTTCTTGACTTCTGGGTTCTTGGGAAGTATTGACTGACCCCGTGGTCGGAAGCTCTAGGCTGGGGGGTAGAACCTTTTCTGGGTCTGTGAGCTCTTGGCTCCCTGACTCCGTGTTTGGTTTAGGGATGTTTTTTGTTTTGTGGTTATCCATGTAGTTCTCACGAGTGATGTCGGAAGAATAGCTGGTCCCAGCAGAGTCGCCTACTTGGACAAGTACTTTTTTATACTCATATAAAATAATAATAATGATAAAAAATTTAACCATACTCTATATTTGTAAATTTTTCGCTAATGTTTATCATGTGAAATGTGTTATTACTGTACTCTATACTTTTTCTACGACCATCTGAATCATTAACAGATCTGTAATATTTTTAGTGACATTTTTTATCATAAACTTTCCTGCCGCCATCATTCCCATAATACATACAACCTAAAATAGGAATTGAAGATACAAATATTGAAAATTTTGATAAAAATCGAACACTAATCGATTTCATAAAAGAAAAAAAAATGGTGGTTACTTCGATTTGAACCCTCGCCTCCAACCATCCAACCTGAATCAACTCTCGCTGCTACGAGCGCACATAATAAATTGTTGACGTTGACTGCTATAGACTCTTCCTGCCAACTATATGACAATATAGAATTCTCTTTTCATAAATCATTATAGTGAAATCAGCGGTGTCAAATGTCAAATCATCCTCACTATCACTACTCATTTTGGAGTACTTATTTTTTTAAACGAATTTTGTAAATACTGATGTGAAATATCAAATTATTAGACGACGTTAACAAACTTGATTCGATCTCATATTATTTATGATCATTAAATTCGTTAATACCTATAAGGACAGTCTAGTAGTTCATGAAAGTCGTGGGACATGGAATATCCTGTGTCGAAATGATCATGACAGTACAGCTCGCGATGTTGAAATGAAGAACCGCATAAAATGGGAATATTTCTATGTGGTCGTAGATTTTGTTCTGGTCTTCTTTCTCCAAACATTTCAACTACAACTGTGGCATTCATCTTCAGTACTCTTCTTGACGTATCAACCGATGGCAGGGAAAAAGCAGCAATATAAAATCATTGGAATTGGAATCATTCGAAACAATAAGGCCAGAAAAGAATAAAAACCAAATCGGTTCTTACAGGATATCTCCGAAATTTTGCAACATTCCCAATGGTATAGTATTAGTTAGGTAAATGCGAGTTTGAATGCGCAACTTTGCTCTAATTTAATCTTCTTTTTACCACTTCTAGGGGAAAGGGTAGGAATGGCGCTTAGTGGGAAATGGCGCTCACAACAGTTTTACGCATCTTTTCGTGTTTAGGAGACGCCACTGGCCTTCACTTCATTTCTGCTATGCACCAGGCTCATCTGAATAGTCACAAATCCAGATCTCGTGGCGTGGTGTGTTTGATAGACGATTACGTGTTTTCCTGTCATTTCATGTAATTTCAGTGTCTTATATATTTGAAGGTATGCTCTTATTATGTTATTTCACATTTTTATGATTTTTTTTTTTTTATCATGTTACATCCTAGTAGCATTTTGATGCAAAGTTTGCGTATTTATCCTGACCTAAAAAAACATTGTGACAGTTGGTGTTGACTGTTTCGGGGGGGCAATTCCACTCGACAGTGCTGTGGGCTATAAGCGCGACAACTGCTACTAATGTTGTTTTATCTCTCGGGTTATTTAATGACGCTTAAGTTTACCTACTTGGTTTTTTCGTTCATTCATTAGTTTTTAAATGTGGATTTTTATTAAATCTTTGAAGCTTCCAGTTTTATATCTTATTCTTCATGCTTCACTACACAAATGTGTTAAGTAGGTACATAAAAAAACAACGTATACACTCATCATATTTCTACAGTAAAGTATCGTCTTATCAATCACGCAATTACCCCTCTCTATTGGACAAAGACAATATATCAATATTTGGTCATGAACCAAAAAATTGAAATTTTCTAATGTTCCTATATGCAAATATTGAAAGAGTAGGTGGTTTCTGCGCAAATCAATTTGCAGGTACATGTGAGTAAAGTAAGCAACAACATCAACAAAAATTTTGCTTAGATGAGCGCTCACCCCAGCTCCGATTCCGAGATCCTAATGGTGAGGATCGGTTTGAAACACACATCATTTTCTAAAATGAATGCTATTTCTTTTAGTGGTTTCCTTGGTCGCTAATTTTTCAAAAATAATTTATGCTCCAGGGAGATAAGTAAAAATGTCACTCAAACATGAATTACCTACACTGAAATGTCTAAGTACACGGTTCACTGGTTCACTAAACTGAATTCTAATGCTGGGTATAACAAAGAGATTTCATTTTACAGAATGGAATATTATACAAAGTGGGGATGATCTGACACATTTCCGGGTTTGACTGCTGGTGAATGGTGAAAACTGGAAAAGTGTTCCGGCTTTAGAAAACTTATTGCTCGACTTATCCTTTCCTCGCATAAACTGAGTTGGAAGCTGAAACTCCAACTTTCAAAACTCGCCTTTGTTATCGACCTTCTTTTTCTTTTCACATTTCGTATAAACGATAAAAAGGAATGTCGTATCATTTGAAAAACGTGAGTTTTGGTCATTAAAAACTGAATCTGATCAATTTAGGTATTTGTTGTCAGCTTATTTATATTCTGGTACAGGTGTATTTAGATGGTATATAAATGAAAGTCCAAAAAAGCGTATTGTATTCCCATGACAATATATTTCCTTGCTTAACAACCAATCAGTGGATTTCAAATTTTGAAATTCAGCCAATAGAATCGGAACTACAGTGAAAATATAGCTTGTTGCTGTATTTTCACGGTGATAAACCTGCTTAGTTTTTGTTTTACTATCTGTCAAGTGAAAATAATGATTTAAATTATAAACGTCAAATTTATGTGTTTTGACTAGTTATCTTTATTTATCAATATGAGCGATCGTTGGGGACAAATGTCCATTGGTATCATAGATGAGACCGTGGAAAAGAGTATTCCGTTGAATACGGCTAGAAGTAAAGCATCAATTACGATTTTTCTTTATTTCAAATCGATATATTGTCGTCCTAAATATAATTCGTGGTATGATTAAAAACCTATAATTTTTTGGAATATCAATTCATAGGCAATCCCAATGCAAGAAAATACAACGAGTCCGCAGCTTTGGGATTGCAATTCATTCATATTCCAAAAAATTATCGGTAATAATCATACCACTTATTATATTACCCCTGAAAGTAATTTTTCACATTCGTAATGTAATATACTATTTCCTACAGCTAATGCTAACACACGCTTTACGTGACATTTTCCTAACACACGCGTGTTTTGAAAAATTGACGCAAACCATGACAGATAATAGCTAATTTTTTATTTTGTTTTTCAACACCATCCAAATTGTATGTATTCAAATGAGCAATTCTTGTATATTATATATATATATATATATATATATATATATATATATATATATATATATATATATATATATTGTATCTCGGATTCGACTCTAACGATTTTGTATTTGGATAAGTCTATTTTAATTGTTGTTTGACATCCATAACGACTGAAAGGCGGTGCTCCTAACCATTCGGCTACCTGGCCCTCACACGTTTATATTAGCTTCATATATCTGTCTCTGTATGTATATACGTTATGGAATCTTTGAACGTGATATTCACCCATTCACCCACTTCCGGTAACAATACATTGTTGAATTTTTGTTAGAGAAAAAAAAAACAAAATGGCGGCTCCAATATGGCTAACGAGATTTATGATTGTGGTCCGAATCGATTCAAAATTGGTATGTGGGTGTGTTTGATGTTGGAGATTTTGAATTTTTTATCAAAATTCATAAATTGAAGATGACGGCTCCAAGATGGTGGATGAGATATATGATTATAATCCGATTCGATTGAAAATTGGTATGTGAGGGTTTTTGGAGTCAGATATTATGAATTTGTGGTCAAAACTCATGAACACAGGATTACGGTCCAAGATGGTGGACGAGTTTTGTGATTATGTTCAGTTTCGATTCAGAATTGGTATGTGGGAGTTTTCGGGGTCGGAGATTTCGATTTTTCAGTCAAAATCCATAAAACCAAACTGATAGTTCCAAGTTTGCGGGCAAATTTTGCGGTTATTGAACCATGTTATTCTTATCGGAAATCACGATTTTTTTTATTGATTTTGCACATTTACAAGAATTAGGAATGATCATCGAATAACATTCAAGAACGAGTCGGCTAGAATATAGGTCAAGAGCACCCAAGCTTTTTTACATTTGAGTAATTACATTAAAAAAAAATTTTTTTACTAGCGTGCGGAAAATATTTTTTCTACTAGCGTACGTAAAAATCCACTTTTCCGCGCTCATTTTAGTTTTGAAAGAGTCACTTTTCCGCACTAGTGCGTAAAAGTGTTTTCCGCACTCTTTTTAGTGCGGAAAAGTAGATTTGTTTAGTTTTTGCGGATTATACTGACATTTAAATATTGCGTCGAAGAAGGGTAAAATAGAAAGCTTACCAAATATGGTTGTATAGTTTAATATACATATATTTAATAATAAATGTTCTTTGTGTTAACTTTTGGGTGTTTTTTTCCGCTAGTAGAAAAAGTAATGTACCTAACACGAGTGTAAAGTGTCTTTTACGTACGCGATTTCTGGCCGAACTCCGCTACTCACTTGTTATAGTACTACTATTTCACTTTTTAGTTTATGTTGGAGGTAAATCGTGTTCTATAGTTGTTATAAACTATAATTTTTTGGTTCAAATTTCATTTAGTTCTTCACATCCCTTGGTGTGGAGAGCACACAGTATCATTTTCTACAATTCGTCGTAGTTCCCCATGTATTGTTTCAATTCTGAAAATCTTATAGTCAAGACTGAATATAATTATTGTATTCTAAATGATGTACGACTTGTTTGAGAGGACCTTCGTCAAAGGGCATCGTGTTAAACGACTATCGCGTAATAGAGATAATACATTAATTGAATGATTTACGTTTCTCCTCGACTGATGTTCAATTGCTCTTCTAGTTATCTCAGTCCTCGCAAATCTTGAGAACGGCATCATAGCGACTAGCGAGGCTGTTTCCGCCCTTTATATTTAGATCAAACAATATCGTGCGAGACGTTGCGGTAGGAATATGCGACGTACACAAGTTACTTGCAAGGTTTATTACAAAGTGCGGTGACACTTCATTTGCACTTTGTATACTCAGCGAACGGTAGGTTGGGATTTCGATTTCATAATTCTTAACTCTCGTGACATGATGAGTGAGTAGTTTTGCTTGGCTTCCTATAATGGTTCTGACATCGGTTCACTTGTGGAAAGTGTAACTTGCAGATGTGACTTTATACTCTCAGTATCGACACATCCATTAGTTAAAAATGGTTCAATTTCTTTATGAAGCTACAAAGATGCAATGAAAAGTCCTTGTTAGGAGTGGAATTGAGGTGGGAGAGAGAGAGAGAGAGAGAGAGAGAGAGAGAGAGAGGGAGAGAGCAGTGAATGTGCAAAATGTGGTACCCACCACAACTACAAATGGGGCTAATTTTTCTGTGCGTCACTGATTTACTGCCAGTAAAAATCCGAAACCACCCTGATGGATTGATGGATAAAAATCTTGGTTAGGTATAATAGATAGATACACAGTGACCCATTTGAAAGCGGGTCCCCTCTAAAACTGTTATTTATTATCCGATTCAGAAGTTTTTGTAGGTCAAAAAGTCAATTTGATGATGCCACTGAATTCACATTTTCAAGTAGTTTATGTAAAAATTACGTAGGAATGCGTCCATCAATTAAAAATTTATGTAAAGAACTTTTACAATTTCACTTTAAAATTCTTTATTGAACACTCAAAACAGAATAGAACAGATCAGTTACCTATATGGGCATAAAATTTGATAATTATGTCAATAAATCAACCCACTACTTCAATTTCAGAACTTTTATCGAAATCTGAGAACTGAATAATTCATAAATTGAAACCAATTCATAAGAAATGGAAAAGGAAGGAATTGAAGGTTTGAAAAGAATGTTGTTTAGTGGAACTTCAGGAAAATTTTATGTCATTATTTTATAAATTTTTTATTTATGAACAGATTTCGAAGAAATTCTGACCTAATATATTTCGAAATATTCTGAATCCAGTGGTGCAGTCGTAATTTTGACGTTTTTTATATGATACGACATTCCTTTTTATCGTGTATACGAAATGTGAAGAGAAAAAGCAGGTCGATAACAAAGGCGAGTTTTGAAAGTTGGAGTTTCAGCTTCCAACTCAGTTTATGCGAGGAAAGGATAAGTCGAGCAATAAGTTTCCTAAAGCCGTAACGCTTTTCTAGTTTTCACCATTCACCAGCAGTCAAACCCGGAAATGTGTCAGATCATCCCCATTTTGTATAATATTCCATTCTGTAAAATAAAATCTCTTTGCTATACCCAACATTAAAATTCAGTTTAGTGAACCAGTGAACCGTATACCTAGACATTTCAGTGTAGATAATTCATGTTTGAGTGACATTTTTACTTATCTTCCTGGAGCATAAATTATTTTTGAAAAATTAGCGACCAAGGAAACCACTAAAGAAATAGCATTCATTTTAGAAAATGATGTATGTTTCAAACCGATCCTCACCATTAGGATCTCGGAATCGGAGCTGGGGTGAGCGCTCATCTAAGCAAAATTTTTGTTGATGTTGTTGCTTACTTTACTCACATGTACCTGCAAATTGATTTGCGCAGAAACCACCCACTCTTTCAATATTTAAATTTCTTATTTATGACACAGATTTTGATGAAATTCTGACCTAATATATTTCGAAATATTCTGAATCCAGTGGTGTAGTCGTAATTTTGATAAAAGTTCTGAGATTGAAGTGTTGAGTTGATTTATTGGCATAATTTAAAAATGTATTCCAAGATAATTTTTTTCTGATAGACGCATTCCTACGTAATTTTTGCAAAAACCACTTGGAAATGTCGTGAATCTAGTGGTGTCGTTAAATTTTATTTGAAAAAAATCGCTAGTATGTTTATGGCAGTCAACTAGAGCAATTGATGCTCTATCTATCGAAAAAAAAAACTTCTGAATTGGATAATAAATAAAAGTTTTAGAGAGGTGGCCCGCTTTCAAATGGGTTACTCTGTATAATATATTTTATAGATAAGTAGTTCTTTGTTTTCCTCTGTTTCTGAATTTCTTGGATTATATGGATCAGAATAAAGTACTGAATAAAATATATAAATAAATATAAAACGAAGTGCTATACAGCGTGTTGTGTTTGCAATGGAACGACGTCACAGCACCAAGCGGTTATATTCATTTAAATAAAATGTAATTGTAATTGGGATTGATGGATATTTGAAACGTAACAAGCGGTGAACGTAGACAACATAATTCAGAATTCATTCATAATTTAGAACGTAGGAGAATGGAGAATGGAGAATGGAGAATGGAGAATGGAGAATGGAGAATGGAGAATGGAAAATGGAAAATGGAAAATGGAGAATGGAGAATGTAGAATGGAGAATGGATAATGGATAATGGATAATGGAGAATAGAGAATGGAGAGTGGAGAATGTAGAACCCTAAAACAAACAATGCTAGACATACTTCTGATTTCAGTCATGTTCAGATTGAGGGGGATAATGATGGGGCTAACAATAGAAATACTAACCTCATAAAAGTGGGAGGGTTCAAGTGACGGTCTTGATGATTTGTTTGCCGTATAGTAATTAGCACCAGGAAATCAGTGGCTATACCTATACAAAATGGAGCTACAAGACCTGATCTAACATATTATCTTGCCACGCAGATGATGAAGTCATCAGAAATATACAGCATATAACATCTATTCAATATGAGGAATCATCCAAATAGTACGAATCCCAAATCTATACAATTTTGTCGTTAATGAAGTCGATGCTAATTTAGCTCAACAGACAAATTTACGAAGCAGCAGACTGGAAATACAAATCGGAATCTGTCAACCTTCAACCTTCATGAAATTCAGGGTTGCCAACTGAACCCAAATGACAGGATGAGCAAACCACTTATCAGGACTGGTTTCAAATAACATAATATACAAATAACCCAGATAAAGCTGAAGTGAACTCAGAGGACACAATTACGTCTTGAAAATCAAGCTGTCATGCGCAATACACCAGAGGAAATACGGTTACGGCTTCGCGCTATGACCACAGAGCAGTAAAGTTGTGGGATAATTCCATGTTCCGACGACGGAAAAGAAAACGTTATGTCATAAGATTAGTTCAACTGATGTCCCGCAGACAGCTGTCATTCAATATTTTGTACTCAATGCGAGTTGCCTACATTATTGGAACTTGAACAATGTTTAAATTAAAGTCATTTACATGATATGACAAAGTTATCAAATTGAAACAACGAACTATAAAGTGGACAGTTTATCTCAATCGACACAGAATTACAGATGTTAATATCTCAAAACAAAAAGGGTGTTCACTATGCGAAATGAACCCGAACAGTCAAAATAAGTACTTCATTCATATTAATCTCCTCTTGATTAAATTAATTCATTGTCCTCCATTATCACATAACTCGTAGAAGTAGAATACACCACTGGATTGGCTTAAAATTGCTGCAGCAATTTTAAAACGTAATCCGGAGTTGTGAATACGCACCCCCCACCATCAGTTTGGCTAATTCTATGAGTTTAAATCAAGAAAATGTCAGTAAATTTTTAACAACCTGGCTGATGCCTTACACTTTTGGCCAAAGTAAATCAAAGTAGATCAAACCTGGTGCAGTACAATTAAATCATATTAATAAAAGGTGTGAAACAATCAAGAAAGGGGTGCGTTAGTTAAAGTATGTGTAGCCGTTCGTGCACTAGTGAACAGTGTTCCGCCCATGTTCATTCTTCCCTTGAAGACATATCATGAATGTTTCGTAAAAAATAAGCCACCTAGTTGCATGGGATGTGGAAACAGTTGGATGCAAGAAGGAGAGTTTAAAATGTGAAACATTTTTTTTCAGTTATAGTTTTTTTGACCATGTTTCGCATCTGTCTATAACCATTATAGATTTTTCCAAAGAAAACTACAAAATACTTACATTTCCAGTGCGAAGATTTATCGAATGAGCCAGTTGAGTAGACGCTACCGTTGATATCTTGTTCATATCTGCTGGTTCAACTACCCTTCAAGGAAATTGACCAAAAATATATCAAGGTAAATCAAAAGAACATCTCCCATCATTAGGCGTTAAATTACTCACTAGTCACCCAGCAATTTTCAAGTTCATTACATAGTTTGGATGCATTCGTTACCTTCATTTCCTTCCTTTACAATTTCTTATGATTTCAACTTATATGAATTATTCAGTTCCCAGTTCTCAGTTCTAATTAACGTTCTAGTTGCAAGGAAAAAAATCTGAAAAGCAACTTCAGTAATTTGGAACTTGTGGAAATAACAATAGCTCAACTTCAGTAGCAGCTAGCCTCCGTTAAATTGCTGCCTTCCAACTTATGAAACTGTGGTGGAGTAACAAGTTGTGTGAAACACGAACGTTCCGACATTTCATGAGTATTCGATGGCTTTTCCGGGAGCGAAATAAGATGGTGAACCGAGCTCGGCCGTAAAATGAAAACAGTGGCATAGAACAATAGTCTGGAATCGAGTACCTATATATTTATAGGGGTGTTTAAATAATGGGAACAAATTAATAGTCCGCTAATTAATTGCTATGCTCAATATGATTATTTGAATAAAATACGCAATTGTAGGATATTTTATTAAATTCATGGTAAAAGGAATAAAAGCTCGATAAAAGGAATGAAAGCTAGATAAAAGGTATAGAAGCTCGATAAAAGGAATAAACGCTCGATACAAAAAACACGAACGCATCATAAAACCGCAGGCGAAAAACGAATATAGGCATTTTCAACTCATGAGCTAGGTTAGCTTGCTCAGGTTGGGTTTGTGTGATAAGTGTGAGTGAAAAATTAATTTACTCACTTTCAACTCAGTTTGCCTTCTTGTCTTTCATTTAAACGTCGTAAACGTTTAAATTTATTAAGTATCTATCCTTCTACAATCTTTTATTTAGTTTCACCTGTCTCGGTGTCTGTGTTCGTGTCTGTCTGTAATCAAATCTTTCAAGTTGAATATGACACACTCTGGTGACAATTGTTATACTTTGAGAGAGTAAAACGCAGCTGAACAGGGAAATAGTAAATTGTAATATATAAACACTTGGCAAGTTATTTGACAATCAACAAGAACATGGACTACTACATTTCATATCAAAAAGAAAATATGTATATAGTATGATGATAACAAAGTAACACACATTGAAAAAACTATTTTCTTCAACACCCCCTCTCAATGTGGGTTAACATCTTCAAGGCCCAAGCTTCCTAGGTGTTTCTTGAATTTTTCTTTGGAGAGTGCCTTTGTAAATATATCAGCTGTCATATCTTCGGTACATAAATATTGCATATCTATCTCTTCATTTTCATGCATTTCTCGAACATAATGATGGCGAATGTAATGTTATGAACTCAACGAATTGTGAGTTGAGTTACTCTTGTGGACTGTATTAATTGACTTGAACCTTTTGTTTATTCTTTTGATTAGAAAAATTACCATTCGATTTCATCAATTCTTTTTTATTGAATTGTAACTTTTCTAATAACTCACATCTGTTTTTCAAAAAAGTTATCATTTCCTCCAATTTTGGAAGTTCACCTACTATTTCATATTCCTCCCAATTTCTCCTTGTAACAGGGTCTAGTTTCATTGTGATGATGTGAATCATCAAGATATCCCAATTTTCCGTAGGAAGTCCCAAAGAACTCAAAGCTCGAATATGTTTAGTTATATTGTCAGAGAGGCGTCTCAGTTCGACATATGATTCTTTATGAATATATTCTAATTCAAAGATATTTTTCACATGGGTGAAAACTATCAATTGTTTATTTTCATAACGTTTCATCAACAATTCCCATACCATTTCATAATTACTATCAGAAACTTCTATATTTTGAATCGCATGTGAAGCTTCCTCGCTTAAAGACGATCTCAAATAATAGAACTTTTCTGATTTGCCTATTGCGGGATTATTATGTACCATGGCCTTGAATGCATCTCGAAATTCGATCCACTGATCATACTCCCCATTGAACACCGGAAGTTTAATAACAGGTAACTTGATATTGGATGTCGTCTGTTTTGGATTCACAGGAGTAGAAATAACGTTGATCTTATGATCTTCATATTTTGAGATTACACACTGTACTCTACTTAGCAAAGCATAATAATTTTTTTCAAATGAGATACTTTCCTCTTCCACACCTTCTGGATCAATGATCTCAATTCCTAACTGAACTTCGTTAAAATTATTCAAAGAAGGCGTGAAATTGGCAAGTCTATTTTTCAAAACCAAAACGATAACATCTGTCAACTTATCAAAATCCAAAGATTCAATATGATTCGAAAATCTTGTTAATTGGGCTTTCAAAGTACGCCGTTTAATTTTCAATTTGTTAATTTCACTTTCCATTTTTTTTATATTCAGTTCAAAAATATAGGAGTAGATGAATGGAGTTATAGGATGTTACTGATTAGGAATTGAAAATAAATAGAGGAATAGGAATGAATATAGGAAGCAGGAATCTCACCCCTTCTTCTTGTCTTGCTAAATCTTCTAGCTGCTGGCAATAGGCACCAAAATCGGGATCAACTCATAGGGATCCGGCTCGAAGGACCAATGTTATGAACTCAACGAATTGTAAGTTGAGTTACTCTTGTGGACTGTATTAATTGACTTTTAATTGTAAATAGGACACTAGCTTATAGTTTTTAAAGGTTTACTGAATATAATAATACAATGAATTCTATCATGCATCTGACTTTTTTTTTCTGTCAGAATAATAATTTATTTTTTAATCACTCAAAAAAGACAAATCGGGCAGTCCAGTTTCTCTACAGAGTGATCTTCATTGCAGTTCGATTTCGCTAACTGAATACCGTACATATTTTTCTACATTTGTTTGAAAGTGGTCGATAATATTTGACTTTGAGTGAGATTTTTTGGACTTTGTCTAAAAAAACAAAGAAAATTCAATTTTCTGCAATTTTCGGCTATATTAACATCTAGAGCTATTATGGAGTGGATGAATACGAGAGCCACCCAACGATAATTCTTATAATGCTAATTTGTTTCATTAACGTGGGAGTACACTGTTTGTATCAGATAAATATGCTACTCACCTTACCTATGCCCCTCAGGTATACCAATCTTAATTAATTAATTTATCGAAATTGCAACTGTTCTCGGTCACTGATCAAAGGTTTCCACACATTCCCATAGAGAAGAGCATCTACCTGTATGGAAGAAAATATAAAGAGTATTCATTCATTCTGAATAATAACGTGTTCAGTCAACTAATTACAGATTCGTAAAATGTGGAAACCCTTCTAAAATTGACCTAAACTCGTAGAGAATAGAATTTTCTTTGTTGTTCTAAGAATTTGCGAAATCCTCCCGAAAAAAATCACTTCCCGCCACTGCCAGAGATAAAATGCAGATATTCGTCCAGGAATCGATAGGGTGTCATGTCGGTACGCCATTAGAAAAGGAATCGGATTTTGGCACAGTTTGTTCAACTGCTCAGCAAAAGGGGATTTTCCCGGATAATTAATGGTTGTTGTTGGGCCCGGGTGCGAAGAAGAATGTTAAATTTCGTGCGATTTCATTTCCTTACTTGAAAACAAAATTAGATTACGTCGGAAAATTATGTAGTGCGACTGTCGCGAATTTTCCGAACGGGTGACCCAACTGAAAGCTTTCAAGCGACTAGGTTTTGTGAAAATGGAACGCACATTGGCTGACCTGAAGAGTCTACATACAGAATAGCTGAGTTCCCAATGGAACATTTGAAAAGGGAATGGAAGGAAGTATTATTATGGTACAATTCTCAATAGGCTACGGTTTGCATAAACAATAATTCATATTAAGGTATGAAATATTAATAGCTCGGGAGGCAGCATTGCATTATCGATAGTGATTTCAAGTCGCAAAAGTTTGTGTGTTCGATAGTCTTAGCCCGGGAGGTTTTGTCACTTTGGAATACGTCATAGTATGCACGCTGAATTTTTTATCGTTGGTAGATCATGTGATACTCATCACGAAATCAATCGTCAGACCCTTGAGTAGCGGTGGGTTGCACAGATACAGTGTGTTGAAAATGAAAAATTAAATCTATTTTTTATTCATAACTCCCACAGTTTTGGAAATTTTACAGTTTAATTCGAAGAAATGTTTTTGTTAAATAAGAGCGTTATTTTAAAAGAAAAATTACATTTTTAGTTGCCACCAGGGGCGTACAAAAAGGGTATATTGGTCCCTTTCCTCCCCTATTTTTTACGCCATTGGTTAAATCAGGAAAATTGTCATTTTTTGATTTCTTCATTCAATTTTAAGTAAAAAATGTATGATTGTTTGAACCCGAAAAAATCAATCGTTTTCAAAATAATTGCGCTTTTATGAATACATACTAATAATGAAAAAATTGTTTTGCCGAAGTGAATTGTGTAATCCAAATCACTGCTTCAAATGTGTACTGGATATTCTACCAAAAATATCAATGCTACTTTCACATGCATTTTTTCACAATGCTGCTTTCTTGCAGAAATACAGGGTGTTGAAACTTCAAAATTATAAAGCATTCATCTCCTAACTAACATACGGTGTATCTAACTTCTCATCGAAACACCCCAGTATCTTCCGTAATCATTTGAGAAGAACTCTGTAAATTTCAGGATAAGTCTAAATCTTGCCTGTGGTTGATCTGAGTGAAATACAATGCTCGCCATGAGCAATGGATTTACCCAGTTACGAAAAATTACATTAGGGGACAATATACTTAGGCTCAAAATTACAACGGATTCGGAATCAGGACAACAATATTACTACCAGTACAGATTTTCGGTGGAAAATTTTCAATTCTGAAAAACCCAGTTTGTCTCACTGATTGCGAATCCGATGGAATTTTGAGCCTATATTGTCCCATTATATAATTTTTCGCAAAACTGGCCAAGTCTATCGCTTCTGGCGAACAGTGTATGTCACTCAGATCAACTTCAGGCAAGATTCACACTCACCGCTTGTACATCTACCGGTCCGGAATTTTACAGAGTTTCACTCCAATAGTTACGGAAGATACGGGGGTGTTTCCATGAAAAGTGAGACAAACTGAGTTTTTCAGAAGTGAAAATTTTTCATCGAAAATCTGTACTGGTAGTAATATTGTTGTCCTGATTCCGAATCAGTTGAAATTTTGAGCCCAAGTATATTGTCCCCTAATTTTCGCAAAACTGGGTAAGTCTATACCTCCTGGCGAGCATGGTATTTCACTCAGATCAACCACAGGTAAGATTTAGATTCAGCCTGGAATTTACATAGATTTTCTCGAATAATTACGGAAGATACAATTCACTTCAGCAAAGCAATTTTTTCATTATTAATATGTATTCATAAAAGCGCAATTATCTTGAAAACGATTGATTTTTCCGGGTTCAAACAATAATACATTTTTTAATTCAAATTGAATGAAGAAGTCAAGAGCGTAAAAAATAGGGAAGGCAACCCTTTTTGTTCGCCACTGGTGACAACTAGAAATGTTATTTTCCTTTTAAAATAAAACTCTTATTGAACAAAATATTTCTTCGAATTAAACTGTAAAATTTCCAAAACTGTGGAAGTTATGAATAAAAAATAGATTAAATTTTTCATATTCAAAAACCTGTATCTGTGCAACCCACCGCTACTCAAGGGTCTGAAGGCTGATTTCGTGATGAGTATTACATGATCTACCAACGATAAAAAATTCAGCGTGCATACTATTACTTTTTTTTCAACTTTTTTTGACAAGTTGCACAGCCTCCCACCACTCCACCCACCGCGGTCGCGAGGTCTGACTCTTGGTTCAGTAATAAGTGGTATATGTGTACTATAATAACAACTAAACTAAACTATTCATCGTGCATACTATGACGCATTCCAAAGTGACAGTACCTCCCGGACTATCTAGATATAGCTGGCCATCGAAGCAAGCGGTGAGAGAAAATGTCAATTATGTAAAAAAAAATCGAAAAGTTATTTCAGGTCGTCTAAAAATTTGTAAAGATATACGTTAGCTGCTCATATATATTATTTCTATACCTGATCTCCTAAACAAAATTAATATTAACGTACCTGACATAAGACTGCGACGTAGAGAATCCACTTTCAAAATATTTAATACAGGTTCACCAATTGAATACTGCATGATTGCTGCAAATAAGTTGATGCAAAACAGTGATAATGACATAGATTTCTTCAATATGAGGAATACTCAAATACTAGCAATTTTAAGAGACTAGTCATTTATTTATTTATATAAATTTCAACTTGACTACGAAATGTGATATTTTTGAGAACTATAATCTATATTCCAGTGTTGTTTAAAATCTAATTGTATTACTTATGTCTAGTTTTATAAGTTGACCCTATTTAAATTTAAATTATGTTATATTATTTACAATATTTATATTTATATATCCAAACTGTATACATGTAAAAGGTTTATCTGTTTGTATGCACTTTAAATAAATAAATAAATAAAATATAAACCTGTATAAAAAATAATTAATGTGAAACTTGCATTCTATTTCAGATTCAGAATATATTATTAATCGATATATTCAATAGAAAACAGCTACTTTACTGGCTAATACGCCGAATATTGAAGGACATCTGTTGAACAACTTAATTATTCTATCAGATCCACAACAATATATTTGAATATTTTGTATTGGATTTCTTATATCCCAAACGGATGAACAATACTGTTCGATGTTGGTGAAGAATCGATGCTGGTTAATTCTGCATATTAATGTGACTTGACATTTTTTTTTGTAAGTCAGTTCTCTGTAAATAATGACATGGGAAATGGAGCTATCTCATACTGTAAGTAATTTTAATATTAGTGCCACACTTTTTGTAAACGAAAATCACTTCGTATTCCATTAAAATCAAAATGGACCTTAACGAACAATATGAGTACTGATAAATTTGAAGAACTGAAAATTAGTCAACTTATTCGATTGAAAATTATACTTTTTTTCAAATTTAAATTCGTATGCAACCAAAAAATAAATAGATTGCTTTGAAAAAAAAATCACAGCTTATTTATAACACAAAAAATAACGTTTTTATCAAATTTTATGGAATTCTTATTTTTTGCGCAGGAAAAAATTCAAAATAAAAGAAAAACGGTATTGATGGTTTTCCTCATTAACATCGAGAAAATGTTGAAAAATGGTTACTTTTAGATTTTTTAATTTTCTATAACTTTTGCTCAAAACTTGTCGTCGTGATCGTTGTCGTCTTGATTTTTCTTGATTCACCTATAAATCACTCAAACATTTTCCGACCATCCACCTACTGTTAATAATTTTTTACAAAAAATTATTGGCTCTGGTCTAAACGTCAAGATTATCATATCCGTCACCACCCGACACCTCGATGGTACGCAGAAAGAAAAAGTGACCTAAATATAATGAAAAAAGGTATTACGACAATGTATTTGTACATTCATTTTCAACCCATGCCCTATGTGATCACTATAAGGTTCAGTTGTTGATTGCCAGATGAAGAGGTGCTTAAGGACCATGTTCATTGATGCAATCACCTTGAACATTGACTTTCGATCCAGGCATCAATGTATTTTGTAGATTACCCAATCTATTCTATTACTATTAAAGTTCATTGTTCAATCACGAGAATATACTGACATAAATGCATTTTGTTCATTAACCAATTAATGAGAATCTTTCAATCATCATTTAAGGGTCTTCATCACTTAGAATAACAAACGTATACCGCTAGATGGCAGTGCCAGTTCTACCGAAGGAATAAATCTAAACTGTTCCCTATTTGTAGTTTGACAATTCTCTCGCGGTACAGGACCGTATAAAATAATTCGGTTTTCGATCTTCCAGATTACAATCCGGATTCAAACTTCTTCGTTTTCGTGGTAATCTGAAAGTTTGCATGAAAATTTCAGAATATTATATACTGGGACTCCAGTCACAGAATGTATCGAAAATTGAAAAACAATAAAAGCAAAATGAAAACTACCAAAATCTCTAGAAGATGAACTGTTTAATATAGTACAATAGTTTGAAGTGCTGAAACTATTTGGAGATGTTTTGAATGTGAATACTGAGAAGAAAATTGTACCATAAACATACAGTGGTGTCGTAAAAAGTATTTACATTATCATTTTGTGAACGTTTTTTATCTAAACATAAACCTATTGAAACAGAATTACTTTTACTGGGATACTTGCTTGGTAGGTATTCATAGTTCCGGTGAAAATGCATTATACAATATTTTTTCACAGAAAAACACATAGTAGCAGAGCAAATTTGTGATTATGGTCCCATTCAATTCAAAATTGGTATGTGGGCGTATTCGAGGTTGGAGATTATGGATCTTTTGTCAAAAGTAATAAATTTCAGATGGCGGACAAAGTGTGTGATTATGGGATTTGATACAAAATTTGTATGTGTGGGTTATCGGAATCGAAGATTGTGGTTCTTTTGTCAAAATTAATAAATTCCAGATGGCGGACGAGATTTGTGATTATGATCAGATTCAATTCAAAATTCGTATGTGTGGGTTTTGAGGCTCGGGAATTCAAATATTTTGTCAAAATTGATGAATTCCATTCATCTCCAAGCGGTAACTATTTTCAACACAAAATCTTCAAACTACCTCCATAAATTGGTATAGAGGAGAGGAGAAAGCCATGCACATATAAATTATTATTTGCCTATCCACATGCATTCGACGAGTAGTGTGAACAGTTTCCAGACAGAACCGTTTGTTATCCCGAACATGTAGGTATACCTAATTGGAGGGAAATTCTTTGAGTCGTTCAAGCGTCGTTTGAGATGGTGGAGGTGAGGTTGTGAAGGTGAATCTCAGTATTCACACAAGGCACGTTGGGTGTATTGGGTGATGTGGAAAATCATTCATCGATGAAGTGTTTCTATACATTGATAGAATGATTTCACTGTACTGAGACTATGTCCATTGAACACCGAACCATTCATTGTTACAAGGAAGTGTGACGATTAATGGTACATAATTAATAATCTCATGATCTTCGGAGTAATGCTTTTTTTTCCTTTTTATAAAGCAAATGTTCATTGTGGAAATGATTTTAACATAGCATTAATCATGACATTACATTATTGTAATTAACATGGTAACCTTATTGTATTGATTTTGTTGATTATACAATCACAAAAATTGCCTGATTTCAATTACGTTCGGTTATTGGCTGGAGAAAAAATACCTACGTTGTGTCAATGAAGTTGCAGTTAATCATCAATGGTAATTAATATTAGGTCCAATATTTCTTTCAGTATATAGTAATAATTACTTCATTATGTTTAAAATTCTTTTAGCAATTTTGGTTGACTTTAAATTTCAGTAGAGTTACTATTTCAGATATGCACATATACCATACTTAATTTACCTGAGGAAAATTGCAGTAGCAGACACTACTTTACATACCTAGGTTCCTAGATAAGATAGAGTAGGTAAATGATAATATGCACTTTTCATTGCTTTCATTTCGAGAGCTACTCGCAAAAGTCACTAATAAGATTCTCTACGGATTATTAGGAGTCGCTGTTCATGTTAGGTGACGCATGTAAGAATCTGATTCTTCAATATATGGTTTCTGTACGAATTATTTCTCAAACCGTTCGCGTGCCTGCTATCAGATTATAGCAAATCCCCACAAAATCCCCATATTACCAATCTAAGATAGTTAAGACTATCGATTTTTGTATCCACGTGGATAATATTACCACAAATCCATTAGGGGAGAAAAAATAATTTCGTCGCAAAGGGGACAAGAGTCATAAACTTACGCCAAATCACCATCCTTTATGATGCCTACAATGACGAAAATGGCATCTCGGATAACTATGACCGTTAGGGAGATGGCATTTTTATCTTTTAATGAAACCAGAAAATGTAACTCTTTTAGTATTTTATCTCGTAATGAGTTTTTTTATCTTATCATATTTCTTTCTTCCTTATCTGGATTTCCCCTTGAATTATGTCAAGTCAATGTCAGTGGCAGTCGAAGTGCAAGAGGTCTTGTATTAAACCGAAACAGTGTGGCGCAAAGTTATTTTTTCAGTCACACAGTAACCTATCGAAATACACAGTTCTTCATTTCGATAGGCAAGGTTAGTGAAATTATTACATAAGAAGTTTCACAAAACCTTGTCAAACCAACAGTACCAAGTTATTGGATTCAAAAGATATACGAAAACTAGAAACTAGTTTAATAAAAAAAAACATTTCGAAATATAGTTGATAGACATATAAATATAGCTGCAGTAAAGAGTTCATTTCATTTGCATAATCTCTGGAAATAACGTCTTTTTTTCTTTCTCCTTTTAAATACAACTTTCCCGGCATATTTCAATTCAGGAGGTATTACTTAACTCACGAATTTCATGCAGTATTTTTGTCTAAAACTGTGAAGGTATAGATTTTTAGTTGCCACAGAAAATAAAAACAGGGGGGCTATTTTTAACCGTTCGCAATATTGACGAGTACACGTATCGTTACAGTCTGAGTTACGGATACTCTATCGACATGCAGATAACATCAGAATGTGACGATGTGAGTACACTTATCAATGCGAACGGTCAAAAATTGCACCCCAGGATTCCGTTGTTAATCGGATCTGTCATAGTTGTAACATATTTGCCGTCTCCTATAGCAACAACCGTTGAAAAAAGTGCACTTCATTCCACGCCTTTCAGTAAAATAATGAACTCGTATTTCGATATTGAAATATTGTTACACTTTAGGCACACAAACTTCATGAAAAATAGACTTTTTCTACAACTGTAAAAAAAACACTTTTCGTGTGTGGTTTGTGTGCGTAAAGTATTACAATATTTCACTTATTAAATGGAAAAGCGTAAAAAAGTGCACTTTTTTCAACGGCTCTTGCTAGGCAACCGATAGTTTCATGCAACAACAGTGACAGATCCGAATAATAACGAAATCCTGTCATAAAGACAGTTCTCATTTTCTTTGGCAACTAATAACCTATAAATATCTGATATAAAAATGTTTCACCAATAATATTCTTAGCATTCTTACTATTAAATAATTATTATCAAAATTCCAAACTATCGCGGCGAATATATTCAAAATAATAACAAATACCTCTAAGGAACTATCGGACCTAATCTACACTAGGTAATCCAAGGTAGCTATGGCTGTTTGGCCGTCAGAAACTAGTTGACAATAATAATTAAGGAAATTTGTGAAATTGGGCATCTATCCAGATAACGAATTTTTGATAACTATAAATTCAATTTAAGTAGAAATGAAAAGTGATGAAGATTGAACGGAGAAAATCGTGTGGATAGTGCAAATATGAGATTTCCTTGACATAGTTCAAAGAAAGAAAAAGGTATTGTTGCTTCACGAGGATTGTTCATTTTGAATACAAATCTAAGAAAATGAAAAGTTATTTCGATGGACTGGTTATTCGAAAGTCAAGTCAACATTAATAATAATGATATTGACCTCGATGAATGTGTTATTTTATTATTCGCTTCAAATTTTCTGTCGAAATTATTCATTTCATTTGTTTGAAACTCAACTCTCCGGCATACTCTTCGAACTTTGTTCGAATAATGAATCAATAAAAATATGCCAAATTAATTTCATATTTGCAAAAAAATATGAATTGGTTATTTCTTTTGACAGTTGTAGAAAAAATATTGTATGAAACTCGTGAGTAAAGTGTTTTTTTTTACTTTTTACTTTACTCACTTGATACATAAATTACTATTTTGGACAGTTGTAAAAAAAATACGTATTGGAAAGACAAGGCATTTCTTTCAGGGGCACAGCTTTAAATTTTTCTTCTATAGAATGTTTTTGGGGTTCCCAATCACTCTTCCAAATTTTCCCTGAATCGTAAACGATCATATATCAACACAGTTGATTTTAGTTTGTATTTCCATTATTTCCTGCCTTGCAGGAACAGTGAAATGTAGTAATCATTACTTTATACTTCAGAAATTCAAGAACACCAATTCCTACCTACTTTCCCTCGACCCTTAAAAAATAAAATAAAAAATGAAGTAGTAGCGCCTACATCCATCAATTTATTTATTCGGAACATTTTATTGTATAAGTTGTGATATGTGAATAATTCTACTTCGTCTCGCTAATGGACCACCTTCTATATACTTTCTGTAAATTTCAATATGAATATCATATTGTGTATCTGGTGCGTGAAGTATACTTCTTTAAAAAAGTCTTCACGCACGTGGTGCACACTATACTTTTTCTACGACCTTTTACTTAGAGATTGAATTGAAGGAAAATTTACATAATTTTCTTTATTACAATAATAATTATTATGAACAGTTATATTGCAATTTTGTAAATTGTCAAAATGTACATTTACTTTCTCTTTCTCTACAAAATTAGTGCTGCTTGTACTGTTGGTATTGACAACATAACTACGATTATTCTCAGTTGTTAAGATTTTATTGCAGAATTCTATCTTTTTAGTTAGGGATTCTTCCACGTAGGCTTCTGCCACTGAGGATGATTTCCAGCCGCCGTGTTTTTTTAGCGTTAGGAGATCTCCTCCACCTTCGACTAATAAAGACGCAGATGAACGCCGTAGGCTGTGCCCGGTAAATTCGTTGGGATTGGGGAGTTTCAAAAATATGGCAACTTCTGAAGGGACTTTTCCTATATTATTTAAACCAATCACTTGCCGAGTACATTTCCCTCGTTGATAATTAATAAAGAATTTATTTTCGGCATAATCCTTGAGACGAAGAGCCACGTATTTGTGATATATGTCCAAGTATTCAGTAACAGTAAATTTTCTAGAAACCTTAGTCTTCGTATCATTAACTGACACAATAAGAACTGTTCCCAAATTTTGGATGTCATCCATTTTTAATTTATAGAGCTCATCTCTGCGTATATATATTTATACAAATGGACTTACTTTGGTTAATAAATATTTTTCATCGGGTGCCTCTTTGAGAAATTTTAATACGTGTTCCTTTTCCAAAACTCGTGATTTTTTAGGAATGTATCCCTCGTTTTTTCGTTTCAAGAAAGCGCGAACTTTCGGATAATCACCAATTTGTACGTTGTACTTAACACTAAGAGTGCTTTTCAACATTGAGTAGTGACTCCATAAGGTAGAAGATTTAACCTTTGTTGATAATTCAGATAGGTAGGCTAATATTACCCTTTCGGAGAATGATTGGACGTTGTTTGTATTGCGCCATTGCATAAACTTTTCCAAAGTGTTTTCGTAAATTCCCAACGATTTTTGTGGCAATAACGATGAACTTGCTTCACTGGCTGCTAACGTTATATTTGGAGGAGTTGATGGGAGTACTTCAATGCTGTCCATCAGGAATTTGCGTGAAATACACGGCTAATCGGTTTAAATCAAAATTTCGTCGTATTATTTATTAATTCAGAGGGTAATTAATTACTATTTACGGTCTATTAACTGATGTAACTCTGAACTTCACTCTGCCGGAACTGTCATATTTGTCAATTTCTCTCGCCACCGCTACCTAGACCAGCGACCGGTGTGTGAATTTGTATTGACTCTTATGGCACCGGTGCGTGAAATAAATCCCATAAGAAAAGCATGGCACTTCAAATCCCATAAGAAAAGCATGGCACTTCACACACCGATTCGTGAAATGAAGCTTTACACATTTTTATCGATGTGTGACGTTAGTAATTCACATATGGAAGTAGAAAAAAGCTGGTCGTCTGATGGCCCGATAAATTGCTGTGAATCGCACGTAAAAAAGGAAGACCCCGTTAAACCTTGGCACGCACAAGTTTCGACTTCGGAGGGATGCCGTTCGTAGGGGGACGTCAGCTGGTTAACAGAAAAATACAATTTTAAAACAAAAATTAACGTTTTCTTAAGGAAATATATCTGAAAATGGGCTACTTCCATAAAATTCCCATATATGCTTGGGCTTGGCTCTAATAGAGCTTTCTTTAAATTGCTGTAGTAACTATAAACATTATATTTGTCTGTGAATGTTGTTGGAGGATGCGTTCGTATTCAGACCATATTTCAACATATAATAAATGTCAGGTAAATATTTAATGTTTATATTATTCATCGTTGTTTCTTCTGGAGCATAAATCAATCAATATTTATTTATGCAAGCACATATTATTGAATTCATATCCAGTCAATATACAGGGTTTGCCTGTTTTTTCAGGTAAATTATTAAGAGTTTGACGAGCAATTCAAAGGAAAAAAATTCGAGGAACTGTTTGAATAATTACAAGAATCCTGAATATATTCCATGGTGCTCCAATTATTATCAAAGAATCTATACCTACCTACCCGTCTCCAGATGAAGTTGTTCAATATCGTCCACATATATATAGCCACATGTAACGGATGTCAAAATTAATAAGCAGTTTAAAATTCTGTAAAAACCTATTTTCTTTGTTGGAAGTAATAAATAGAGCCATTGAAAATCGACTAGAAGTTACGGCCCATCAATACCGACATTGGTCCATCAAGCCACGATATATTTGGAAAATCCTTGAAGATTCGGAAATATCCATTGGAGTTCAAGCGGAGAACGAAAAGTTTTTCAAGTTTCAGACATATGCATTGAACTACATTCAACCAAACCAGTGAGTGAGCATTAAAGAAGCTACAAATGCATTTCGTATTCTTGACAGTAGGAATAAAGGTTATAAGTATACACTGAATTGAGCAAGTTCAAATGTGAGTCCTTAGGTCGGCTAATCGGTCATTTTTAATAGTTACAGTCCATCAATACCCAGACAGAAAAATTGTATGTAGTAATCTTCAATCCATGAAACGATATCAAGTTTGTTCTTGAACACGAAAAATTTGCGAAGGTAATTATCAAGAAGGCCAGGATGTGTGAAGGAAGAAGACAAAAATAGCCCATCTCCTTTTGGTTTGTGTATCAGAAATGTTAGGTTTAATTTCTTTTCAGGGTTCGAATATAATTGTGACTCTCGGAAAAATTCACCTCCAATTTTATTTCATATCAACTCACTCATCTCATTCCTGTAACACAGAGCTCAGTAGGTAATATTTTGAACTTTCCTTATTTTTGGGACCTGTCCTCTAGCACCAAAAGACCTTAATCCTATATAAGGATGTAACGTTTTTATTTTCTCTCATAACACCTGTTGAAAAACGTTACTGTCTGTTACATTTCACATAATAATATCAAGAGGGTAGACAGTATAATACATATTTATATTTAACAATAAATCAGAATAAGTCAGCAGTTTATCCATCTCATGCACACGCTGTATAAAGTATTATTCTCTCTTCCTGTATGCGGCGAACCACCTCTGTCCTAAACAGTTTGTTGAATAAATATGATTCTCGTTATATTATTGACAAGGTATTAGACAAATTCCCATGAGAATGCTTTTCTTACATTTACTATTATAGTAATAGTATGATGTTTATTCACTCTTTTTAGTCATCAATTGTTAGGTTGGAATGTCAAATAATTATGTTAAAAAATTCTTCTTCTATATTTCTAATGGTCGTTGATTAGATGATATCATCCGTCTCTGTCTAAAGATAGTTCCGAGGTCCCAGATAGAATACCTACATTTCTTTTGTTCTGAGACTTCGATAGTTAATCGACAGGTATCGATTCGAGGAAGCTTGGGCATGCGTAGAAGAGGAACAAGACCGTTTCCCTGTCGCATCCATTTTGTTACGAGCAGGAAACGGACGATGTGTTGATGAAGGGACACTGATGATGAATCCCGAGACATCACGATAAGTTTATGTGTTAAGATGCAATTTAGCATTATTTTGGTGATATAGCCAGAAGTGTGGTATCTTGACGTATTTATTATATACCGAGATGGACGTTTTCAACTAAGAATCCCTGTTCATATATCACGATGTGTTGGTTTCTTAGTTTTGCAACCCTCTGTTGGTAAGGGGGTTCTTTGGCAAGCCTATACCTTCATGCAAATTGGGTCAACCTGAAGTTATTTGACGAGGCTATACTCTCATGCAATTCAGTCAACTCTACTCCATATCGTCGTAGAAAGTAATAAAGATCAAATCAGCGTAGTTCTTTTCAAACTATACCTGTTAGAGGAGACAGAGGTGTCGAAGCTAAATTTCCATGCTGGTTTAATAGCACTCCTGTCCCTCTTGGAGACACCAGCCTGAATGTTATTGCTGAATTAAAGTACTCCTGAGAGATGTCACATAACTGGGGACGGTGCACCTTTTCTGTTTTATGTCCTGTCGGCGTTCTACTATTCCACATCAGCTGTTGTCTCACCAGTGTTTTCCAAGAAATGGTAGAATGACAGGCCAGTTATAACTTATCTTTCCACTTTTATTTACTCTATATTCAGTAGAACATTGAACAACAAATTTATTATTTACAGAAACATATAACAATGTTCAGGCCCTATTTGAAAAGTAGAATCTAAAAACTTTATTACAGGTAAACCACACGAAAATTCATGAATTTCGGGGGGTTTTTTCATACTAGGTAATTTAGGTTAAAATTTTCGATATCAAACATTTTTATTAAAGCAATTTCAAGTGGGTCTATTGAGTAATCTCATTAAATAAATATTGTATAATAATATTCGATGCAGGTATATCCTACAGATATACTGCCGTGCTAAAGCTAATGGGCGTAACTGACATTTTATCGAAATTCGGATTATGGCTTTTTTGGATACTTGAAGGCTTATTCTATTTGTTTCCTAAAGCAAAAGGGCATATCTGAGCCTCCATGCATCTTATAATAATCAATGAAATCTTATCTATCTACACTTTATAGCACTGGTACAAAGCGCAATGGTCGTATCTAACATTTGCTAAGGGAAAAAGTCGTAAGTGCTTCTATATGCCCTTTCAGCTTAGTTATCTGGATGATACTTTGCAGTTACGACCATGTTACCAACAAATTAAAAAAACATTTCACTCGGTAGAAGCGAAACATTGTCTCTGCCGGCAGGCAGCAGGTGGCGCAGAATAAGTGGCTAGGGCTATCATCTGTGTTCTTGTGTTCTGTAGTTAGTTAGTAGTTCGCACGGCGTGTTGACAGTTCAGTTCGTTATTATTCTTATGGAATAGTACGAAACGAAGGTAATAATCAATGTAAGTATGTTTTAAAATCTTTTTTATCACATTTTCTGGAAAAATTAAATGAAATAATAGTTAAGACACCTTTGTAGATTTCGTAGTTTACACTATGAGAAACTTTTCAAGTCATTTAGAATGTAGATATGCCCTTTTGCTTTAGGAATAAGTTATTATGTCATGTATTTTGTTACAGATTTGTTTTGCTAGTGAATTGGTTAAAATGAAGGCAAGAACAAAGCTAATGATAACTGCTGCTTTAAACCAACAACTCCAAGAAAAAAAGACATCACTCAAACACTGTTTGCCAAGTTGCTCAAAAAAGAGGGATGACGATAATAGTGATGCACGTGATCCTGATTATCGCATTTCAGAGTCTGATAGTGATTCGAATGAATCCGATGACATTCCACTGAGGGAAATCCAAACTTCAGCTGTTTTAGAAACCGCATGCGAAGAATACGAACCTATAGAGTCATCAGTAAAATTCATAATGGAAAAATTATTGAATCATGTAACAGACGACTTCACAGCACGAGGAACAATAAGAAAACGGAAGAAATATAAGGTGTCGCTGAAAGAGAGGAATCGTGTAAAACGAACAGATCTTATAAAGAAACATGCTATTAAACCACCATGTAGTGATAGTTGCAAAAAACATTGTCGTCGCAAAATTTCGGCTGAAAGAATGTTCAAAATAAACGAAGAATTTTGGAAAATGAATACTAAGGAACAAAAAACTTATATGTTCAACAAAATGAAAAAAACTAAAGTAAAAAGACGTACTACTGGATTAAACTCGCGTCGAAATTTCAGTATTTCTTATGTCTGTCCAAATGAGGAAGGTAATGACCAAGAAGTTTGCAAAACTTTTTTTTTAGCAACCCTGGGTTACAATTGTAAAGGCGATAAGCGTTTACGGAATGTATCAAAAAATACTGCTGGTGAGTCCCTTCAAGCTAATAAGGATCTTCGAGGTCAACATACACCGACAAATAAAGTGGATAAGACATTTATGATAAATCACATTAATTCCTTTGAACCCTCCATATCCCACTATCGCAGAGAACACGCCCCCAATCGGAAATATTTGCCGACTGATCTGAACATACAAATGATGTACAACCATTTTAAAATTCAATGGCCAAACTTCAAATGTTCTTATGAATTATACCGAAGAACAGTGCAGGAAATGAATATAAGTTTTGTTAAGCTGGGACACGAAGAATGTTTCTCATGTGAGAAATATATTTTGCATGAAAAGGATTCTCAGCATAAAGGAAATGCACCTGATGAACTAAACATTGAATGTCCGGAATGCGTAGAATATAGGATTCACAAGAAAAAAAGTATGGAGGCACGCGAAATTTATGAGAAGGATAAGATTGCCACAGATGGTATATCTGTATATTCTGCAGATTTGCAAAAGGTGATATGACGATATTTGTTATTAGAATTCATATAGTTATATATATATATATTTTGATTGCAGGTTATCATGCTCCCTAGATATGAGTCACTGAAAGAAGTAATATTTACTGGCCGAATTATCGCATTCAACGAATCTTTTGTACCCGTTGGCACTAAACAAAAAAACAAAAAACCAATAGCAATAATTTGGCACGAAGGTGTGACTGGGCGCTCAAAAAGTGACATTATTAGTACATTTTATGCATTCTTCCTGCGCCATAGAGATGAAAAACATATTATATTGTGGCTCGATAATTGTTCGGCGCAAAATAAAAATTGGGCACTACTGTCATTTTTTGTTTTTGCAGTAAACTCGGATCAATTTATCCTGGAAAAACTTGAGGTGAAGTATTTTGAGCCGGGTCACACTTTCATGTCGGCGGATTCGTTCCACCATCAAGTAGAGATGTCCCTAAAGAAGAAAATAAAAGTGTATGACTTTTTTGATTTTGAGGAGTGTGTACGAAAAGCCAATAGTGGTAAAGTCGTTGTTGTTAATATGACATATAACAATTTTTATGACTGGGCAGACCACGCTTCTCAGTACAAATTGAAAAATTTGAATCCTAGACCTTATTTGAACAAAATGGTGCACCTCCAATTTTCGAGAGGTGATTTTAATATGTCCTTTAAAACAAGCTTCTCAGATACTAGTTTCGTACAACTGAATTTCCTTAAAGCCAATGTATTAAAAAAAGGCTTTCCCATTGTTTCCCCTAGGAATAGTGATAGGGGCATACCTGCTGAAAAAAAAAATGGCATTTTGACCAAACTTCGTCCTGTTATTCCAAAAAACCGAATTTCATTTTGGGAAGAACTGCCGGTATTTTCAGGGAGAGAAACGGAATATGAAGTGACAGCAGAAGCCGATGATTGAGTTAATCATTATACTATTAATTGTTTAGTTGATCAGTTGTGTTTTGATATACCCTTTATTTGCTTGGAATAAAACAAACTTTGTTTAATAAGAGTTTTTTATTCAAGTTATTGAATCTGTTATTACCACATTTGTGAAACTATATCTACATTTATAACAATTACTAAGGTATATGGGCGTATCTTGTCTATTTTGTAGTTACGACTCTGGCCCTTAGTAATTGGAAAAAAATTATCGAGGAGAATGGGCGTATCTCTCAAATCTCATATTCTGAAAAATTTACACGATTTTATATTATTTCACTGAAATTCTAAGAAATAAATACACCGGATTAGTGTTCTCAAATTACATTAATCGTATTCCAAATAGTTGGCATTCGAAAAAGTCTAAAAACTCAATTTTCTCAAAACTATATTTTTGTAGATACGCCCATTAGCTTAAGCACGGCAGTATAATAATAAGAGGAAACTACAGAACGTTACAAGGAGCCGTTGCACCCTATTAAGCGAATTAGTCATCATGGATAGAGTTAATCAGTATTGTTATCCAATTTTTTGAGGAAACTTTTGTTGACAGTTCGTTCTACAAAGTGTTACTGCGTGTACTTTAACTTCAATGATTAGTATTCTAAAAGCCTGATGCAGTTAACCTCAAATACATGAAGTACGAACCGAATAGAAATGCAGTTCTAGTGGTTCCACGATTGTTCCTTCCACCAGAAAGAGACACCTAGAAAGCAACAGAGCTTTTCAAATTTTCAAATACTTGGTGAGAGCCTACAGATGTCAGGGGAAATAAAATACCTGGGGTGAAACCTAGACTTGAAGCTCACCTGGAAGGGCATCACTGCTGATCGCCAGACGCACCCATGAAGAAAATGGGAACTTGGACCCAAACAACACATTTGGCTATTCAGAGCGATAGTCAGGCCCTGAATAAGGTATGGAGCCCTTCTGTGGTGGCCAAACTGACAACCAGATGAAGGCTGGCTAGTTTACAAAGACTGGCCATGCTTGGGATCACTGGTGCTATGTCCAGCATATCTACAATTACACTGTAAGTATGTAATTTTGAACCACCCCCCTCTGAATTTGCATATTGTAGCTTCCAGGCTAAAGTGCATGGGCGAAAAGAGGGGCAACAACCTAGCCCACTCCAACTTAATGGAGGTAATAAGATTCGACACATCTGGGATACCGTCGGAAAAAATGACTCCAACCTAATCCTTTGATGGAACATACACCACCATCTTACAAGATAGGGAAGTCAGAAGAGGGCAAATCTGGTACACGTATGGCTCTAAAGGGGGGTACAGGTCTGGCGTTCCGATCCGCACTGCTCCGTGCAAAAACATTCGCGAACGTTGCACGCGCGTTCAACAACGCGCACGAACGAGCGTTTGCAAACATTATTCGCCTGTTGTCGGTACATCAAATAAATTTGCTTGTTCGTGTGCGTTCGCTTTGGACTGACTTTTAGTTTATGTGTGCATTAGTCAAGCAATAATGCTGAGTGGGACCATGAAGGGTTTGGAACTTCGTCAATATAGACCAGGAGCGGCCAGAGTTGTAGAATGTCCGTGACAAAAATTATCACCTTCGCAACAAGAAACAAGGTGCTTGGGAATAAATAGCGGCTAACTTGAAGTGCGATACGAAAGCGAAAATGAATTAACTGCTATTGTCGTTTCGCGCAAAAAGGTAAAACTAAATAAATCGCTGGGCATTGACAAGGGTATATACTCTAGGAGAATTAGTGTTTTGCTTTCGTATTAATAACTATATTAAGTGCCGCTGTAACGATTTATATTTTTAAACATTCTTGTCATCCTGTCATCAACCATCGCCGATTGTTCTCTTTCTTTTTTTTAATACTTCGCTTAATACAATAAACGCAGCACTTGCTGCTTAATCTCTTCATCATCCGCCATAATCGTACGAATAAAACAAACGCACTATCGATTTGTTTGAATATTAGTTTCTTTTTAAAATAACGGATTTTCTGGCTACTGGCCATGAAACAGATTGGATTGATTCAATCATTTCCTGTACTGAAATGAAGAAAGGAATATATTCTCAGCTTATTTCTAATTTCTTTTTATAGATCCACTCACCCCTAAAATACACAATCCTGTATGAGATACTTTCAGTAAAAATAGGTATTATGATATGCATATTGTTGATTTTGACAATATTTGCACTTGGTACGATGATGAGTTTATAGATAATATTGTATAAACGCTTGACATTTACTGGATAGGTCAACTGAAACGGGTCACTGAAGCTTCACAGCTTTTATCGCGTTATATCGGATGATAACATATTTCAATTTTTTTTCAATGAAGCAAACTTTCCATTGATTTTATGATGAGTATTAGTGGATTGGAACAATAATTATACAAACCAATTGACATATCGAGAATGTATGTGATGTTGATAGAAACATAATGATGTGAAAGTTGCATACCTAGCAAACCAACAGCCCCACACACACACATCGTTGCACTCAAATGCGCACTCATATGCGTATGCCCCCAGTTTTTTAACGATAACAATGGGGCTAGCAATTTCACTTTTAGTAGTCGGTACCAAAATACACGAGTACGGCACTGCATATGGCTTATGAAAAATAAAATCACTATTTTCTTCAACCAATATGTTAGCTGTGAATCCTATAATATGTTGACTTCTATCATCTGAAAACACATTTGGAAATTCTGATTTTAATTGCTGTATCATTACTTCTTTATCTCTGACCCTAACTGAATTCATAATAGAAGCAGGACAGGAGGTACTACGTGTTGATTTTCCACCTGAACCTGTACGAAAACTTCTTCTAGTATAGGAAGATTCTCCCCAGAAACAGTTTTTCCCTGATTACTTACTGGATGCAATGACAAATGACTGAATTCCTAGATGTAAACTGATTCAGAAATCAAACAAATATGTCTGCTTGATAAAAAGTTTCTGAAAGGTTATAGAGCGAAGATACCTGTCACTGACGAGCGGCAAGAACCGCGAAATGCGTCTGCAGGTGGTCTTCCCCAGCCAGATGAAGGATAATCTGCTGTATAATTACAATAAGCATGTGCAACTGTGTCTTCTTGGAAGAACGTTGCACAAATATCTGTCAGATGTAATTCAATGTCCGTCGTGGTATTAGCCAGGGAAGTAGTTGTTTTCTGTCAAATGTTTGCCCTATATTTTCTACCTGGTGGAAATATTTGGAGGGAACGGTACTTCGACAGAAAAAAGGTAGCAAAGACCAAAAATTGTAACAGCGATTTGTAGCCTACGGAGAGTTGACTTATTTTGTCCTTTTCATTGTGTATAACTGCGCCGTCGCGACAATCGAAATCTATCCTATCCATCTGATTTGTCGGTTTGTGCAATTGGTAATAATAATAATAATGATAATTTAAATTAGCAAAGACCACAACAAGCTCTCTCAAACAAAGATTATTTTCCGAATGTACTACCCCTTCCTGACCCCTGAAGTCTACAGATAGCGATTCGGATAATTTTCCGGCGGTTTTGGACGTCGTAAATTACTTTTTAAAAAAATCGGTTGGGGAGCTTGCGCTCTCCTTCTTGAAAAAAGTGGCTAAAACTCGCGAAATCAAAATCGGAAAAATCCGTAAAATAGTGAAAATAATCTGACAGTTTGATAATATAGTTTCAAAAAGTTTTACTCCGCTCTCCCCTCATGAAAGCTACGTAAAGAATGCGTAGGAATTCGACAAAATTTCCAAAGTTTTCCGACAAGCGCCCTTACTTTGTATAACGTGAAATAGTTGTTTTCTAACAGCTGAATTCTGCCGGATAGTAATGGTTTTGCCTGGGTTAATTAAATCTTTAATTTTTCATCATTTCGAGCTGACGAAGTTGCCATGGCCATGACTACTCTATTTCAAGGCCCTCAACCACCGAAATGTACAGTGAGGATGTTACTGAACAAATGGATCTGAAAGCAAAAAAGCAAACGCAAAATGTGCATTTTAATTAAGTTTCTATATAACAGTATACAACTCAACAACAAATGAATGAATAAATAAATAAATAAATAGATAAATAAAAGGCAATAGAACTATCTTAGCCACAGAGGGCGGGAGCAAAACCTGCTCACACTTGCCATAGGGCAGGCCTTACGTAGTTGTATAGGCTCTCAGTGTCGTTTGAGATCAGGTGTAGGATGCTCCATACGCCCTACGTTCGAAAATTGGTATGCATCATTTCAAATGCGAGCGTGTTCTATGGACGTACGCGCCATAGCAAAAATTACAGCTTTGTCTTACGATCGGCCCTTACGCCTGACGTAGCAACGCCACGCGTGACTGCATGGCTCAGAGTAATTATTACTCTGAGCTGCATGGTGTTGAATCCTATAGTCTAGTTACTCTAGTTCCTAAATTGTAGATAGTGACTCATCGTACATTTTCAGGTTTTTACGGGATTTGAAACTGTGGGGGGATGTGAAAAAGTGGCAAAGTAAAACTTGATTTAAAACCTAAGTACCTAACTGATTTCTGTTCCATTTCTTGCCCTGCTTCATATAAATTATGAATCGTACAACCTATGAATCATTATCTACCGGGTGGCCACGAGATTTGTTACGTTACGCCATTTTGTTATTTTTAAAGATGGAAATTTGAGCTTTGGATATGTTGTATGAGAGGTAAATATCAATTATTGTCCGTATTGAAAGTTGAAATACGACTTCCGGTTTCACCGGAAGTGACATCAACTTTTGTATTTCAAACGGAATACTCCAATTTTTTTTCATTATTTAAATTTGTTATTCCATTCTGAATCCAACCATATGCTATATGACGTAATTTGTTCTGAAAATTGCGTCTCAATTCGAAGTAAATGAAAATCTGAGGTAGTTTTACAACACCAAATTAAAAAAGAGTATTGGTCAAGTAGGCTTTGGAAATGAAAAATGGGCCCATTTCATCGGTAAAATTAAGTAGACTTGATAATTATCTATCGATACTAATAAATGCGACATCTATTTATAGCAACTGAAAAACTGTTCACTTTTTTTTTAATGGAAAGAATCATATTTTAAAGTCTTGCTCAAACAGAAGCAACGTCTTGTAGTTAATATTCGAGACAAATCCCAACAAGTGGATTAGGGGGAACAACCTCTGCAGGAAAGTCAAACTATTCAATATCTAGTAGGCGCCTGTGAAACGCTATTCCTGTAGTTTGCAAAACTCATTCATTATTTGCATAAATATTTTATTATTCAGGGTATTGCTCAAGTAGGCGCGCGCGCAGCCAGTAAGTGAGAGAGTAAAAGAGATGCGTACTCAAGTTCACGTGATACTATCCAACATATGAATGAAATAATAATAATAAGCTATTGAGGAGACAACAAATAACTAGATTCTAAATAGTTTTTCGACTTTCCTGCAGAGAATATCCCGCTGAACCATTTGTTGGAATTTCTCTCGAAAAAGAAGGACAAGACGTTGTTTCTGTTTGAACATGATTGTAGAAGATGGTTCATTCGTAATTTTGAACATAATAAATGTGGTACTTTCCATTAAAAGAAGCGAAAAAAAAAACGAGTTACGTACAATTATAGAATAAGCTGCGTAGCCATATGTGTTGTAGGAAAGGGGAACATTTTCCATGAAAATTTAAAAATGAAAAAAATGTTTTTGTAATATCTAACAGAAAAATTCCTGTCCGGCTAGAGCCACGCTGAACATGTTTTCGAATAAAAAACAAAGTGTTTTAGGGATTTATAGATGTCAATACAAACAGCCATGGATGCGATTGATACATAATTATTATTCAGTGGAGTTCGATAAAAGCGTAATATTTTTGATTTATCAAAAACCGAGATGATTGGCAAAAAGCTTGGCAAGAAATTGTTTCTGGTTTAATTGATAATATGTACAGTAGATTTCAAATTTTGAAATTCAGCCAATACAATCGGAATTACAGTGAAAATATAGCTTGTCGCTGTATTTTCACGGTGATAAACCTAGTTTTTGTTTTACTATCTGTCAAGTGAAAATAATGATTTAAATTATAAACGTCAAATTTATGTGTTTTGACTAGTTATCTTTATTTATCAATATGAGCAATCGTTGGGGACAAATGTCCTTTGCTATCATAGATGAAGCCGTGGAAAAGAGTATTCCTTTGAATACGGCTAGAAGTAAAGCATCAATTACCAGGTGACACGATTTTTCTTTATTTCAAATCGATATATTGTCGTCCTAAATATAATTCGTGGTATGATTAAAAACCTATAATTTTTGCAATGCAAGAAAATACAATTCGTCCTGCGGACTCGTTGTATTTTCAGCATTGGGATTGCAATTCATTAATATTCCAAATAATCATACCACGTATTATATTACCCCTGACAATATTTTGTGGCTCATGTTCCTTATAATTATATTGTACAAAGAATACGAAACAAAGGGTTACAAATGAACCTTTCAGTAACCTCTGTTCCACCATAGGTTTTACCCAAATTCGGTTATTTTTTTAATGTTTCATACAATGAGCAGCAATGGCAAAAACGCCTGATATGTTCTTATACGCGTGCATGTTGTTACCGATTCATGTGAAAGCAAAATTGACGTTTCATGAAACGCGAGGCGTAGGACGTAAGGCGCATCATACGTCTCATCTGAAACGGCACTTATAGAGGCTGCGAGTGTAAGTATTCAAACAGTTATTGACCTGCCTTCTTCTTTGTTCTTTGCAGGAGGTGTTTTTGTGTATAACATCACCTTGTCGGGACCATTTATTACTGAGGTTTCAGTGACTTCTGAAAAAACCATGAAAAAACCTAATTGTGTTCATTGTCAGTTAGTATTATATCACTGATGATCACCTGGGTTTTTATGGAAAATATCCAGTGACTGATGCTTTTTAGGCCTGTTATGGATAGCTCGGACAGTTGTTATATCCCTTGTCAATGGACTTCCAAGGATAAAGTAGGGTCTAAAAGGAGCAACAAAATTAATGAAAATGTAAATGTACTACAAGGTTACGGGAAATTTGTTGCTACATAAAGCGTACCACAGAAGGGATGTACAGGATACGTCGCAATCCGGAAGGAAAAACAAATTGGACTCGAAGTATTGTAAACCGGATTGCCAGTTGAACTGTTCCTGCTAGTTCGGTATAGGGGAATAGACGGATAAATGTAAAAAATACACAATATATGTTTTCAACTCCAGCGTTTCAGGAGTTGCGATACCGGCGAAACCCCGCATAAAGACATTTTTAGTTTAGATTAAGTCTGGTATAAGTATTCAGGTGAATTTTCTTTGATACTTTCATCAATATTTTCAAGCAAAGTCAAACGGAATTTGCCTGAACCTTTCATTTTGATAAATCTACCTAATAGTACAAATTAGCAGATACCAAATATATAATGACACTTTAAAATAAAAAAAGGTAAGTAGATTTCAGGCCAATATGCGCTCTGAAACTCGGTGGGTTTCCTATTTTCCATGCCAATATATTTTTCTTGTAATTTCAATGAAAGTATGTCTGGTAAACCAGACATCTGGAGCATTTTCGAGTAATTTGTTTATCATGCGTTGTTGTTATTTTAATATTGATGTTTTCATTTCTCGAGAACAGAAAACCCCAAGAATTATTCTCGATAATGTTGATACAACTAGTGTGTTATTGGCATTAAGAATAACGAGGTTTTCGTTGAACCTGATCAGTCAGAGCAGGAAACCACTGTCGGAATAAAAATAGGCCGCAGCTATTTCGGGTAATAATGATCCAGCACGATGTTAGTTCTATTTAAATCAATTCTACCATACGATCAACTTAGGTCTTCGTCGGGAGTATCTATGTGACCGCTACGTTGTGAGTCTAAATGATATATGAAACTTGTGAAATTCACTTCACGGGGGTTATTTGATATCAGATACATTTTTGACATTCAGATCTCTCGCACACTGTATATACAGGGTGCACTCTTGGAATTGATGGGTGTATAATGTCATTTTATAACGAATCACGCGAATTACGGTGATTAAAAATTCGAAAAACAGAATCTAGTGTTGGGTTGGGTATATTTAGCTGACAGTCGATCGTTCGCATCAGTGATCAGTAATCAGTTGCGTTAGTTGTTCGCCCTGATCAGTTCCAGACTTACAGTCATAGGTCACCGACGTGCCATCGCGTTATATGTTTTTATTATTTAAAGTGTTCACTACTGTTAGATAAGGGCCAGGTAGCTCAGTGGTTAAGACCGTCGCGTTCAGGACCGGTTTCTGAAAATAGTTTCACTGCCAGCTAAATCTGACTGGTGGTTAGAATGAATATAACATTCGCTCAAAAGGAATAAATTCACATTCTAACCATCAGTCAAATTTAGTTATCAGTCAAACTACGCTAACAGGATATTGATAAACCAGCCCTCAAAGACATTGATACTGCTGGTCGTGTAGGTTCAAATCCTATTGACTACAGATTTTCATTCTGATAGCCCGAGAAAGTGCTAAGGATCGCACTTCAAAAGGTTAGACTTTGTTAATCCTTGGTTCGCACAAGTTTCGACTTTTGAAGGCTGCCGTTCGGAAGCGATAGTACCTAACCTAACGAAACCACGAGCGCCATCTCAACTTTAGCCCTCCAACTTACAATACCCACCTGTTCGCAAAGAACACAATAACAGATAAAGGAATCTATCATTTCACAATGGGCTTATCAAATAAGAAATCAGATGTCCTGCCATAGCAGGATGCTCAATGCAATAATTCAAAATAAAAGATCGCAGCTATTGCAATATTCCTATACAATTGTTAACTTCTGCCTCCGTTTATTCAACAACCAACCCAACCTTCACCCTACTCAGTCCGAAAATAGGAAAATTGGATAAGGGTCGTAAGTCAGCACTGGCTTCTCAAAAGTTGACATTGTTATTTCTGTCAATCGGCTGCTCCCTTTCGAGCAACCCATCAGAAGTCCTTGTGAGACTTGTGCGAGCTAGGGAAGACGCAGCCCTAAATTGGCAAAAAATTGCAAAAAGCTGGTAGTTTCATATTACTACATAATTCAAGGTATTATGTACCTGCATCTGATGTTTTATATGCGTCAATATCCTCTCTCCCTTCCAAACCCCCCTCCCCGGATTGAGGCGAACGTAAACTCCTCACCAACTACTCGGGTTGGATAATCCGTAAGGTATTTTCCTTACCCAATCCATTGCCTCTCTGCGTACCAAATTTTCAGTTAATCTATGGCCAAACCAAAATTCCAGCTGGCAAAGCTACTCTCCACCAAATATGCAGCCAACCACCATGCTCACCGCACGTATGTGCAGGTACACACATGGCGGGAAAATGAGATGCTACTGCCATCGGTGTGGGGGTGGTCGTTGACGAGAAGAGAAGTTGTTTCCATCACCACCCCACGAAATGCAGCTCCCGACAACATTATTAATATTATTTCCTGAAATAGCAAAGAAAGGTACAGCACAGCAGCCTGTCTGTAGCTACAAGGCTACAAGAAAGCAGGGCTGCTGTGCTGCACCATTTGCAAGAATTGCAGCGGACATGGATGCGAAAACTCTCCTGAATTTCAAGGAGAAAAAGAAGAAGAAGTGACTGTAAGTGAATGCGATATTGAGGGGGTCGAATTCAGAAAAACCATTTACGATAAATAAAATTACTTATTATATGTACAGTAGTACATACATAGCTGCAAATTCTAAAATATTGACGCCCATGATGCGCAGTAGTCGTATGACTCAGCATCTAGTGAAAAGGCAAACGTATATGAAGTAAACAACTTGATACAGTCTGCGAAAAATTAATTCACAATAAAAATGGAGTTGTAATCTAATCTTAAGTTTTAAATGATCAGACACTGGAAGTGATAGCTAATGTTATTCATTTTATGAGAAAGGAGGCGAAAGACAATGAACCGCTTTGTATTAAAATTATCTTATTCTCCAAATTCTTCTACATATTTAATGGTTCCAATGTTTGTGTATCCGATTGTACCTGTTTTTGCTCCCTTCCTTCCGATTGCCTTCTCACGTTGTTCTTTGCTCATTGGAGTGGGTACGTTAATTTAAAAATACCTATACGTATTCGTATGCTCTTCCAAATCTGAAAATATATTGATGAGGCATAAGAATAAGTAAGAAAATTTGATTGGCAATAGCCCATAAATGATCAAATCGAGGGTGGTACCACCCAGTCAAGTGAAAGATGACTTACTTTTTGAATTTTCAAATCTGTAGAATGGCCACCATACTGGGTTTTGGGAAAATTCACACTTTTTGAAGCTCTGTATCTCGGTAAGTATGGGACAAAAAAATACGTTATAGTGCATATTGTACGAATTTTATCGCTCTACAAAAGTTATTAACATTATCTAAGTCGAAGGATATAAGGTAAAGAAGTTCTACAGGAAAAACTTAAGAAAAGTCCAAAAAAATCGCGGTCTTTCGTCCTTCCCCAAAATTCCAGATGGAAATTTTGTTGGATAAATGGAGTGGAGCACTACTATACCATACCGAACCACCACCCCAAGTTTCATTAACTTGGCATTTAGTTTAGGGTAAAAGTACGTGGCGACTGGCCTACTAACACTGTACCTATAGATAGATAGATAGATAGAATAAAGGTATGTGGGCGGACGGAGCCATAAGCATGTAGGCCTCTCAATCGGGCCCGTTATGCACCCACCACTGCTGGGAGATGGTTCAGTTTTGAAGGTAGCCTATTTCGCGAGTGAAAGAGGCCAGCCTTCTAACCGATACCTCCCTCACACTCTCCGGGTTCAGTACGATACTCCCGAGGTGTGCTTCCCGTGTTGCTGCCACAGCCGGGCATTCCGTGAGGATGTGGGTAGCTGACTCCTCATCCTCCAAGCATCACCTGCATTCGGTATCATCCGTAAAACCTAAAATATTGTGGTGCCTGTTGAGATGGCAGTGCCCCGTCAAAAACCCTGTCACTGATCTGATTTCCTTTCTGCTCAGTGTGAGCAGAGTCTTGGTCCTCCTAGTAGAAGGGCCTCCGATGTGGAGTTTCGATTGCCTCATGCCCGGTGCATCTTTCCATGTGTCCTGGAATTTTATTTCCAGAATTTCCTTCATGGTTGAGACGCACCATGATCTAGAAACTCCTAGGATAGGTTCTGGTCCAATTGTTGGGCTTTTCGCACCTTGTCTGGCCAAATAATCAGCCCGTTCGTTTCCAGGTACTCTGGTATGACCAGGGAGCCAAAGTAGCTTTACTTTATTGACGGAAGATAGCCTTTGCAGGTCATCGATGCATTCAATCACCAGCAGCGAGGTGACTCTATATGATGTGAGAGCCTTGATCGCCGTGTGACTGTACCTATAATTACTTCCTTGGCTAGTACGACAACAAACATTGAATTTTATCTCATAGATACTTGTGCAATGTGAGTCGAGGAAGACACTATTCACGAGTGTTTCTTGTAATGAAACGGCAAAGCGGTCATCAGCCACTCCCGCTATTTCCATAATTATCACTCCTATTAGATTGTGGTTTATTGACAGTGTATCTCGTACCCAAAGAAAAACACCGACATATCAGCATCTTATCGACATAGAAATGACGAGCACGTACTGTCTGCGTTATTCGTTTATGCAAATTTAGACTGCCAGCGCTCCAGTAAAGTGCATCGGCTTGAAAAAAAAATCAGTGTGTTCGTCGCGCGACAGTGCTTCATTTGTTTCCGAGTGTTTTTTAGATTAGACTGACTCAGAGTGCAGTAGGTATGCCAAGTGAATCATGATATAATTATAACAGTCATTGTACAACTTCAAATACTGTTTACTAGTGGTAAGTCAAAAAAAGTTTTTTAAAATTTTTGTCGTTTATGTTGAGCCAATTATATTGATATACCTATCTTGAAAATATTATAAATTATTTCCCAAAAACTGCAGAAGATATAAGAAATGTTATTTTTAAATGATCCTCACGAACCTTGAACCTTTGGCAGAATCGGCTGAATTTTAGATAAGTTGGTCTTGGACTTGCTGATCAATTGTGTCCTTTGACCTGACCTCATCTTCAGGGTATCAAAGCTGCGATATATTATTGATACAAGGAATTTTCAACATTTGTGTCGATCATTGTAATGTTATCAAGTTGATAGTTGATTCTCGTGAACTCTTCATTTATTTTTACTCATAATATAGACGTTTGTGATAGTGCTCATAATAATGTCATCAATCAACCGCCAACCCAATTACCTGAAGAATCAACAGTTTCACTAGAAATATATTTTAGTCGAGATCTTATGTTTCAACGTAACTGCCAAAACCACATAATCACAAGAATCAGAGTGCATTCTTTGTTCAAAATATTTGTTAAAATCTATTCTTATTATGCACCCTCTACGGACAACCCTCAGAAGTCTTCGAAAGTTTGTGCGAGCTAGCTAGGTAAAGACGAGGATCTTACATTTGAACGTGCGATCCCAATAAAATTATGGGTATCCCTTATTTGATTTTCGTCTGGGGGAAACAAAACTCTTTCAAGAATTAAGTGGTGGTAGTAATAGTTGTAAAATACTGATTTCTTTAGCACGTAGTAGTTTTGTGTATACAGCGACGGAGAGTTGAGTTCACTGTATCAACTTTCAACCAAAATAATTCTGGCGATAGCGGAAAGACGATGGTCTTAGCATTAATAACTTTTCCAATTCGTTAGTATTGAATGCACACTTTTAACCGCAAACTCTGCTACCTCAGTATCCTCAGCAACTATCGGAAGTTCCACTAAAAACTTTCGTAAGTTGAGATAACAAGGTTTTCGAAACCATTCTAGGATTCTTGAAAAATTAAATGAAAATTATGGCCCGTATTTTCCGCTTTAGTAATAGAGAACAGTAGTTTCTTTTTTCTTCAAATTGAATCAGCGGGTCTATCTATAGAGACAACAAAAACCTATTTTAATTTTTTGATTCGATTTCCAAAAAATATATACCTAATTTTGTCTCACTTTGATCTATTCTCTACTAAAGTTTTATTTAATTTGAAATCCTGAACTTGTTACAGGAATTTTGTCTTGAATCGTTGTACCAATATTTAGCATACTGTTAATAGTTCAAAAAATGGTTGATTCTTATACAGGGTGTTTCCTAACTACGGTTCCTAACTGCAGGGGGTGATTTGTTAGGTCATTTTAAGAAGAAAAGTTTCTATGAACATATGTACGAAGTTGCTTCGTTTCTGAGATACAGGGCGTTGCAATTAAAAAAAAAAACGGTAATTATAAAATATCATAAATATCCTAGAACCGATTTGGTTGAAATTTGGTACATTTATTTGAACTAATAAGGCGCTCATTTAGCCCTAACTATATTGAAATTATTATGGCCAGTGGCGTCTCAGTGGGCACCACAGCCAACAATATTGTTAAAAAAAGTACGCTACTGACTTTTTTCCATAGATTTCATTTCGTTAGATTGAACAACTCAAAATACAACTTTTTGGTCTCTTGTATTTTCATCATACCTAGCTTCGAGAAAAAACAAAAACCGCATTCGATTTGCCATTGATTGTCTGACACGTTCAAAAATTCCTGGAGTACTTAGTCCTTATTCGGTTCCTCAAGTCACTCACATCTAGTACAGGAGTTTTATAAACAAGAGCCTTCAGATGACCCTATAAATAGAAATCTAGTGGATTCATATCAGGACTGCGAGCTGGCCAATTTGAGGTCCTGCACGTCCAATCCAGCGATTAGGGTAGGAGATGTCAAGATGCTGACGAGCAAGAACACTAAAATGAGCTGGAGCCCCGTCGTGCATAAACCACATGTTGCCTCTTACAAGTATGGGTACTTCTTCTAACAAAATGGGTAAATGATATCGCAAAAAGTCCGTGTAGGAAAAATGGTTATTGTGAAAGTTCATAATAGCATTTCGTGGAAAATTTGCCTCGCCCGTAAATAAAATATTTGGTAAAAAATTATTATTGTGTTCCATCATATGAATTAACCACCTGCAAAACATTAATCTTGGATGAAAATCCAGAGGTAGTAGAGCTTGGACCCGCTGTATGTGGTTTGGGTATAGGAGGTTTCTTTTTAGAACTTTCTAAAAGGTTTTTGGGCTGACTTCAAGCTGCAGTGCAATCTGCCTGGTACTATTTGAAGGATCTTTTTCTCTCGCATCAAGTATAGCTTTTTCTAGTTCAAGCGTTGTTACCGTTTCTGGTCTTCCACCACCTGCATTTTTATTGAAACTCCTAGTTTCACATAATCTTGCATGTAGCGTTCTAAATGTTTTAGCGCAAGGAATTACTCTGTTAGTATATCTGTCCTGGTAAATTCTTCGTGCTTCTCCCGATTTTCCATTTGCTAATCCATTAATAAGGTGCATGTCAGCCATTTCAGTGTTAGTGTAGTTATTCATGATGGAATCGCTGCTAATTGACAACTCTGAATTTTATTGCTATTACAATAATGTGGTCAAAGCGACCTTACCTGCATTTAAGGATCATTATTCATTATCGTATGCAGGTACGCCTATCGCTATTAAATTATTACGGATGGTGAACAAATAACAACCAATAATCCAAAACAAAAATTAACTTTTTCAATTTGAAATGAAAAATGTGTAGGAAAAACCCTACTATCAATGTCAGCTGGTCTTCAATGCAGGTGTTCATGATATGCAATAGAGTGGCGTTAATTTTTCTTCTCAAACACGAAGCTGGATATGTATAAAATACAGGAGTTCAAAAAGTTGTACTTTCAGTTGCTAAATCTAAAAAAAAGAAAAATACCAAAAAAAGTCAGTCGTGTACTTTTTTTACAATATTGTTGGCTGTGATGCCCACTGAGACGCCACTGGTCCCAATAATCTCAATCGTAATAGGGCTAAATAAGCGCCTTATTAGTTCAAATGAAAGTACCAAATTTCAACCAAATCGGTTCCAGGATATTCATGATAGTTTATAATTATATACATATGTTAATATGAATTTTTCTTCTTAAAATGATCTAACGAATCACCACCTGCAGTTAGGAACCGTAGTTAGGAAACACCCTGTTTACTTACTTGGAATATCAAGTTCACACTTTTCATAAAATCTTCAGTAACAGAAAATGATATACCTTACGTAATTTTTTCAAACCAATTTTTTATTTTGAAATGTGAATGTGATGTTATGCCTTCAATGCACTAAAATTCCCATAAGCCTCTTCCAGCTACAAACGGAACCCAACTTTTAAATAGTCGAATTTCCACCTCGTTTGCTTATTTTGTGACTGACAAATTACCTTATATTTAAATCAAATATGCATTCATTGAATTCGAGTTTGCCTTTGAACAATTTAGGTCAAAAATCTACTAGAAAATAACTCTTGTTCTATGGACTAGTAATTTATCATTGGATTGCCAAGGATCGAAATGCCAAAATAAGTTACCGTGTAATTATAAGTTATATTATAACAACAACATTATACTAATGAGACAAGCTGCGAGTTTTGCCCAATTCCTCAAATTCTAAACAAAAAAACCTATCTTCTCCTTCAAATGAATGTGTTATTAATGATTACTCTTTTCAAATTAACATGAACATGAAAAGGTAATGGATTTTTATTATAAAGTATCGTAAAGACTCATATTACGATATGAGATAGGGAATTTGTCAAACAAAGTCGCGAGGCCGACCTTGATAACCCATCGATTATCGTAATACGAATAATTTACGATATGAATATATGTAGTACAATATTTTATCTTCTACTAATATATTTAATTATTTACCCAGCATTAGTTTATATTCCTGAAATGAATTTGGAACGGTACGGTATACGCCAAAAGTTTTCTATTTGCGGCCGATTAGACATACGTCCATCATAAAAGTACATTTGGTGTTCTGACTGTACGACTTCACCACCATTTATACCATCCAATCTCGTATCGGAGGTGCTAGGCAACACTGCTCTGTCACTAGTGTCAGTGTCAGTAACTTTTATAGTCCTGACGATCAGATATCTTAAAAGTGATTGAAAACTGATAAATTGTTAACGCAATGCCTCTAATCAATTCTGTTCACAAGGTACGGTTCATTAAAAGAAGCTATATGAAAAAAAGACGCAATGCTGCAAAAACAAATTAAAAATGGAAAATGAAAAATTATGTGAATGGAGTTCGGAAAGGCGCATCGTAGAATCATCCGAGTTCTGCAAAAATTTGTTTGATGATATATGCAACAGGATTTTATCGGATTTTATCGATGGCAAACATCATGAGGGGAAGATTGGGTTTGCCCTCAATTTTGAGAATCATGTGCGAATTTTGCAACAGCTCAACTCTAGTTAATACTTGGTAAAATACATCGCAAATCGAACGTCAAACGAGATAAAGTAAATACAAAAGTCGTTAAAGGTAGGTTAGGTAACCGTATTGTTAAAAGCACAGGAGTATACAAACAAAAATATTCTTGACTTTGAATTTTAAAATTGATATTTTCAATTGGGGCGATGCATTCTGGAATAGGATGTCAATCATTGAAGTCAGTGTTGTCTTGCATGAATATCAACTTGGAATGTTATTTGATGATCGTTCTAGATTTATGCAAATGAGCACGTACCCCATCGCACTAGATATACTGACTGGACATGTTACGAAAATTATTCGACGGTTCGATATTTATCACGATTGTTACGTATTCAATTTCCGTGAGTTTTCGCAACTTTATGTGGGTCTGAGCCCTCTGTCTTAATTTTCATAGTCGGAAACAATAAAAAAACATCCAATTTTTCAAGAATTCTCAATCTAGGCAGGAGGGTAAAATTTTTCAAAATTACCTTATTCGATGATTGGATATTTTTCACTATTTTTACAGATTTTTCCGATTTTGATTTCGCAAGTTTCCGCAACTTTTTTTGAAAAGAGGGGAGGGGGCAAGCCCACCGACAGACATATTTTTCGACGTAATTTTCCATGTATGAAACCGTTGGAAATTTTTCCGAAATTCTACGCGTTCTCTATCTAGCTTTCGAGGTTGGGGGGGACAGAGGAATGAAATTTTTGAAACCGTATTATTCGACGCTTAGATGATTTTCACCATTTTTACGGATTTTTTTTTATTTCAACTTCGCGAGCTTTCTCAATTTTTTGTGGCCGGGAAGGATGGCAAGCGCCCAAATTTTTTTCTTAATTATTTTCCTTTTTTTTCACTATTTTTACGGATTTTTCCCATTTTAATTTCGCAAGTTTTTCAACCTTTTTCGAGGAAATTAAATTCGTCAAAAAAACTTCCTAACCTACGCATTATCTATCTTGCTTTCGAGAACAGGGATGATAATTTTTTTGACATTATGTCATCGGAAGGAACTGAACCAACATGTGAAATTTCAACTCAGTAGGATATCATAATTTCCGACACGAATGCTATCGGATTCTTGAAAGTGAGGTAAAATATATTACGAAAACCAATTAGGTAATCACAAATTTTTGTTGTCATTTTGTTCAGAAAATTATGCCGCTAGATACTTCATCTCAATTCACTTTTAAAACTTTTCAAATATTCCCAAATAATTATATTCTGACGACAATATGGGCAAGGAAGGCTTCCCAATTCTTTAATTCTAGAATTTCAATTTTCTATATTTCCTGGCCTATTTATTTCCGGATATTGTATTTCTGGTGTTCCTTACCAGCTGCAGCGCGTTGTTGCCATTGCTCTTGACGTGGTCATTTTTATCATCTGAATGATCCGACTTTAGGAGCTTGTATTTCGATAATTAGACGGACGATTTTTTCCAGATTTGCTTATAAGCATTATTATCGAGTTTACTAACATGTGTTAGTTTTTCATCAAATTTGTAAGACGCGTTTTTTCTGTACAGCGTGTTATGACAATGATTGCATTTGGCCTATGATGCTATGATTTAAAAGTCTATTGGGAAGCAACTGTGAGTAAGTACAATTATCTCCGATTCTAAACGAACGAAAATTCTCAAAAAATTCAGATGAATATCATATCAAATTTTCATTGCATTTGTAAGAAAACGGTTCTGGCGTTCCAAATACCTTAATGATATTAGTATCATGTAACAACCAAGCGAACTTCATCATTGTTGATTTATTGTTGATTGTCACTCATTCTGTGAACTATCAACTTTGACGTGTTCATTTCAATTTGCGGCAAACATTAATTCGTGATAGATACGAAAATTTTGTCAAATTAATATTTTTATATTCACGCTAGTGTGAACTCTCATATCCACACTAGTGCAAGTATGACCGTCATTGGACATTCAAAATGCAAACACAAATTAGCCATATTGAAACTATATTACAATACATAACTAGGTACTCATAACCTCATGGAATTGTTGTCAACCCTTACTAGATTATTGAAGTTTATTCTAGAGAAAAACTTACCATATCGCTTGTACTAAGACTTCATTCTGGTTCACCAGATGTTTCTTTTTGGTTCAAATATCATCTATCAGCGTATTTCGTTACAAAGTAATTTTTGACAACCTTTTAATGATGATTCAAGATTTTTTAGTGGGATTTGAGATCTTGAATCAAATAAAACAACATTTCTTAAAAGCCAATCTTTTGTCTAATTTATTTTGTTAGCTGCAATCAGTAAGATACAAAAATATTATAGTTTGAAAAACTAAAAAACACACTTTACTTCCAACATGGAAGTAGAAAATAATTGTTCTCTTGAACTATATTCTTATATCACTAATTTTAATTTTACAATCCTTAGCGTTCAGAAGCTCAAGAGAACGTATGTCAAGCACCCCACGCTTTTTTATTACATTTGGGTAATTACATTGACAATTATTTTTAACTTTTTAGTACATGGAGTTAAAGTGTGTTTTTTAGTTTTTTAAACTATAATATTATTTTATTCTTTTTAGTCCCGATTCGTTCTAAAATGTGATTTCAAGTTCGGACATCTGGAAAATGGGGTAAAAATTGCGTTCAAAGATTTCGTTACATACATACAAACATACAGGTGAAGCTATTATAAGCGTGTTAAAAAGAGAATGTGTGAAATTTCTAGATGAAAAAAAAACAGATACATTGCTACTAAGTATTATTTTTCCAGAAACAAGTACTGAACCATGATTGGGTAGGTAACTAACAAATCTAAGGGCTACCAACATAAAAATATAGTACTTCTACTCAAGAATGAGTTTTTCGTGCAAAACAAATTTTACTTGCTGCGCCGACACTGTAAATAGTCCAAACATGCTTAGCAACAAAACAGGTTAATGGCCTATATCATTCGTTTACTAATTCATCTTGACAACAGAATGTAAATAGTGTAATAATGACTTTGACTTTGACAAGTAATACCTTCCGCTTCATTTATATCAATTTTTAGGTTATGAGAATTTTTGTATATTATTGTTGTCTGTTTATTCGGTAACTTAGTTACGCGCACAAGCAACTTAGAATGAAATAGCGAAACGAATAATCATGAAGGAAGAGTAAGAAAACAACTTCAATCCAGGCAAATTTTAAGAAACGTCAACAATCAGCGGGGACAACGTAATAAATAACACGGAATGTATCGACTGTTAACATCCTCGGCAAGCGACAAGCCTCGGCTTTGCCTCGGCTCGTACTAATTTTTTTATATAGCTTTTGTAAATTGAAATTTCAATTTACGACGGCGTCAAAGCTCAATGACTAGTTGTTATTCAAATTTATTCATTTTCTGTATATCACAGTAGGTACCCTGAAGAGTCAATATAAATTTGATGAAACCTTGACTTCCATCAAATCCAATTTTGATCATTTAATTAACGATCTTATACCCCCACAGGGTTGTGTAAACGTTCCTCTAATATGGCCGCTCTTTCTTCTAGAATTTGTTATTGTTCGTTCTAAAATTTGATCTTTCAGTCATCCGACTGCACTATCACGAGCAATCCTTAAATCTCTTCAGGATATTTGTGTGAGCTGAGGAATGACGAAGGTCTTACCTTTTAACGTGCAATCCCAAGATCACGAGACCGACTATGGCCGCTCCCGCGGGACTGTTTGATATTCTAACCTTATTGACTGTTATGCTTCTTTCGTTGTTTCGAAGTTGGGACATTCCCTATAAATGAAAGTTGGGAACCCTTACAGTTGAAGCACTTGACTTTCTCTGTTCTCGGTATTTCATGATCAAGAGGCAAATGCTTTCCGGTACACTATTACTAAATCGCCGGTAGTGCTTTACGGAAACCGCTGGAGCTCGGTGGTGATGAGGAGTTCCATAACCCCTGTAAAAATGTGCCATTTCGCCTTCGCAACAAGCACTGGATCTATTGTCATAAGTTTTTTTCTTACATGCATTCTGGTAAGATCCCATCCCCAAGAGCTCATCTTTGAAGTATTTCGTATCGATGAACTAGATTGACGCTCTCCAGAGAACAAACCTGGACTACTTGTCCTCCTGAATGATGATTGGGAATTTTGTTTTCTTTCCACATCTTTGTGAATTTGCAGCAATCTGTAGATGTTGGCTGGGTCGTATTCTTCTCCTTCAATTCGCCATCGGTCGCTACCCAATTGTGCTTTTTGTCATAAATGAATATATGGAGTTGTTGTCCTCCTCTTCCTTGAGAGGAACTGGCAACTGTCTTGGGGTGAATGTTGCCTGGGCTTCCGGAACGGTGGACACTTTCGTCGATGCTTTCCCGTAGTTCAGTTGATTTCCTGAAGACTGTTATTTGGGGACACTATAGGAGATGCTCTGAGATGTCGGGCTCGCCCGTGTCTTTCATTCCTTTTTGGGTTGACTGACTCTCTGCATAAAAACTCAACTTATACTCGAGCGGGCAGATAAACTCTGATCCAGTCAAGTCAGTCATTGCAGAAATAGAGTGCCCATCGGCAAAAATTTTACTGATTTGAAGCTTATCTGCCACTAGTTTTCCTCTGTGACTTTATTTGTTTTTCCAATAGAAAATTCCGAATTTTTTTATGTGTTTCACTCCTATATGAGGTTGAGTGGAAGAACAACTTAGGAGCACTTGTGCTACCTAAGCTGAACTTCGCCTTTTGTATTTCAGCAACAACCACCTGTTAATCAAATAATTCTATATGTGACTAGCTGAAAAAACAATAAAGACGATTATTATTATTATTATTATTATTATTTCATAACTACGGTACGAAAAAAGTCCCTTTGAACATATGTCCGGAGTTGCTTTGTTTCTGAGATAGAAGGCGTTAAAAAAAACTTCAACGACCTGTATCTCAGAAACGAATCACCCTCTGCAGTTTTGTACCGTAGTTAGGAAACACGAGGGAAACACATGAAAAAATCAGAATTCATTTTTGGAAAAACGTCCCTGAAGCAAAAAAGCCACAGAGGAAAAAAACGGTGTCAGACTAGGTCCAAAGAAACCATACAGCAATTTCTAACTTAAACATGTTTTTTCCCTGACAACTGAAGGTCTTTGGTGTTGTATTTTCTTATTGAGATGTAGAGTTCCTCTAGGATTTTCCATGTAACTCCAGGTGCACCATAACCAAAAATTGTATCCCTACCTACACTTTCTATTTTTACAAATCTAAAATAATTTTTTTTTGATTTCAGGGAAATGAGAGCGTGACGACCGGATACCCTTCGCGATGGACTTCCTTCCTTTAGTCGGCTTGCTGCTGGCAGCAGCGACTCTATTAGCGCCATCCACTATCGCTGACAACGAAGAGGATTTTGCTTTCGACGCCACCGATGACTTGGAGGTGGAATTCGAAGGGGGGCGACTCCTGAAGTGGAGCGAGAGGGAATTGACGGCTTACGTAGGAAGGGCGTTTCACTTGGTTGTGCCAAGGGAGGCTTTCGAGGGAAACGTGAGGAATTTCGAGGTGAGTGTCAATTGAAATTTTATTAACTGCATGGTACGTCCACCCAGATGAATCAAATTGCCCAGATTTTCAGCAAGATACCATTGTGTCTCCATAACACCACACAGTCCTGTTGAATCAACTTCGTATGTTAATCTAGAAACTCCGATTTGATCTGATAGGCCGAAGTAACTCAGGTATAACGATTAAGAAAATGTTGAAGAAATTAATACTGAAAGTGGGGAGCGAGGGGGAAACCGCTGTGGAAATTGTGTACACTAATTCCCAAAAATCGTAAGTAATGCCTCTAATACCCAAGTAATTTTCGAGTAATACCCTATTAATTCCCGAGTAATATCCCTCAAGTAATGCCAGTAATGCCCGTCAGAAAAGTTATAAAAATATAAAATCGTGTCTTAATGTTAGGTTTGTTGTTAAGTACAATTCTGAAGACCTTTTTTTTTTCATTGTACATTTCGCCACTGCTCTCGATACTTCATATAACTTTCAATTTCCATGTGTTGAATTTTGGATTGACGTGGCCGTTACTTGATGGAAATCCATAGCTATGACACTAAGGTAAAAAACGATTAAAATTTCTACAAAATTTATTGTCTTTGCGACATGTTTCGATACACAGTATCTTTTTCAAGCGAATGTAGTACACCTTTTGAAGATTTTTTTCTAAAAAAATCGTCAGAAATTTTGTTAGACTTTTTACATCGAAAAATAAGATTTGTTTATAAAATTTTGTGTCCTAGAGGACTTCTTGAATGTTGACCAGACGAAAAAAAAATCATTCCAATCGGTTGAAAAATGTCAGTTTTATAAGGGTGCTTCCATTTTAAATGGGTCACACTGTATATAGGATTTTTTGTGTTTTGCCACTTCTTCATTTCTCTGTTCTTTTTCTTAATAAGGTTAGTGATGGACGTGATGGTGTCAGAAAGGATGTTTCGATCCTCAATCACAACCCTCTTCCTAGTCGTCCTCGAGCTACAACCCCCCCCCCCCACCAACTTGATAGTGCACATGATCATGGTCTGTGATGAGCTCAGAAACCAAGTGGAGATTTTCGAGATCCGCAGGGACAACTGGGCGCAAAGACTACTGGAAGCAAAAAAATGAGACAAAATTATCTACTAATCATAATTATGAACAATGCCCCGTAAAAACTCTAACATATTGTCGCGGTACTTCTTGAGCTTCGCCGGTGGTTCATGACCGGCAACCATCTCCTCATAGTACTTGTCCCGACCATGCTGAATCTTCCTTCTTTTATAAACTTCAACCTGCTAAAGTTTTTCCGGACACTACTCATAATTATGATTGCTAGATAGGAGTTATTAAAAATTAATTTTGTGTCTCTTTTTTTGCGCCCAGTAGTCTTTGCGCTTGCCCTTGCGAGTTGACTCGCGCCCAGTTCGCCGCGCCCAAATGTCCTAGACCCCTTACCATTTGAGGTGTACCGATTGGTGCAATTTCACTCAGTCATCCTCGCGTTGAAATCGTCTGCAACGAGCACCCCTATTTTCTGCGTAGAGAGCTTCCAGATTCTGAGCTGTGAAATTTTTGTTGGGCGTGTTGTATACCGCGAACACCATCCTCAAGCTCTAGCCCGGCATGCTCAATTGAGCTTTGCCTGTGAACTTGGATGTACGGTATAACAGTTTTAATCAATATAGCTACGCCACCCTCTTTCGCTGCGTTCGGCCTGTCCACTATTATGGTGGTGCATCTTCTGAAGTAGCTACAGTTTGTACCCCGTTTCCGATAGAAGGACTATGTCCAGCGAAAGTCTTTGGATGAAATCAGCAAGAAGTGAGAACTCGTTGCCGATTTCATTTCCACCTTCCATTCTACAGCGGCAAAAGTCGGTCTCTGAACTCTCTGACCAATAGAAATCGACAGCGGCCAACCTTGCCAACCAAAAGCGTTCTATTGTCATTAGGTCCTCCCTTTTTATGTCGACTGGCAGAAATGTACACTCAGTAGAAGTGTGAGAAAAGAACGTCAAAAATTTGGAATGAAGTTGTCAAAAAATAAATTGATCGATTCTAAAAAGGATTCTGAATTTTGGTAGAGGTGAATTGAATACTAGGAGCAATCGTATGGCAATATTGTTTTTATAATGTTATAATTTATAGGAATTTGAGTTTTTATTCTAGTCAGTGGAATTCTTGGTTCACGAAACCGAAACAATAGAGTTCGAATCGACGAAACTGCAAATTAGCTTCTTATTAATCGGTATTCAAGCGAATCTATCTCCTACAAATTCTCAAATTCGAATAATTAAACTGAGTACAAACAAAGGTGCATGGGAGTTTTAAGCTTGCTAAAAACAGTCTATTACGAATGGTGTAAAGAGAGTTTTTTTCAGAAAAAGCATTGATTAGTTTATCTTCTACTGTAAACCGTACAAGCAGCATTCACAAATTATCTCCATATTTGCACGAAGAAGGAATTCTTCATGTACGAGGAAGATTAGATGGTGCTGATTGTATCGATATCGACACCAAAAGACCAATTATCTTACCACGAGAAAGCCATCTGACCTACTGATAATTGAAAATTGCAACTTTGCCTTCCACCATCGCAACCACGAGAGTGTTGTTAATGAAAATCGATAAAAATACTACGTTCCTAAATTACGAAGGTCTTTGAATAAGATTCGAAAGAACTGCCAATTTTGTAAAATCGAACTATCTTGTCCTAATGTGCCTGAAATGTCACCGCTTACTAAATGCCGTCTAGCCACATTCACAACTCCATTCATTCATACCGGAGTGGACCACTTCGGTCCAATCAATGTTATAGTGGGAAGACGTACCGAAAAACGCTGGAGAGCACTTTTCACTTGCATGACTACGAGGGCTGTTCACCTCGAAATTGCATGTAAATTGGACCACAATGAATGCATTCTCTGTTTCACAAACTTCATGAATAGAAGACCTAGACATATTTATTGCGATCGGGGAACCAACTTCGTAGCAACAGAGTTCTTCGAGAAGAGTTGAAGAAACTAGATCCTCAACTTATTGCCAATTCGCTTGTGAATCCTAAACTATCATTCCATTTCAACCCACCTTTTTCACCCCACATGGGAGGATCCTGGAAGCGTCTAGTCAAAGCCATTAAAATTTCTTTGTATGTTGCATTGTCTTCAAGAACACCTACGGACTCAGTATTTCCGAAATGTTTTATTGCTGCCGAAAATATAGTCAATTCCAGACTGTTGACCTATTTGCCCTTGGATTCCGAAGAATCCGAAGCATTAACACCCAATCATTTTAAAATCAGTTTTTCTCATGGTGATCTATTGTACAGTTAGATGATAGCAAACCGGTTTTAAAATTCAGCTATCTGTACCGTGAATAATTTGCTAATAAATGGTGGAGTCAATTTGTCAACGAGTATATTCCGTCCGTTCTCTAGAAAAATGAGATATAGTTATTATCTGCGATAAGGACATACCTCGCTGCAATTGGCCTAAAGGAAGGATAATAGATTTTACCAAGTCGCGTGAAATCATCATTGAAAAGATTAATTTATTACGCGTTTTCACATTTTTGCACATGTCAAGGCAAAATTCATAAATTTACACTCGGTAAAAGTGTGAGAAAAGAAAGTCAAAAATGTTGAATGAAGTTGTCAAAAAAAAATTGATCGATGCTAAAAATAAAAAGCATTCTGAATTTTGAAGATATTAATTGAAACCAAAACAATAAAGTTCGAATTGACGAAACTTCAAATTAGCCTCTTAAAGCGAATATATCACCTACAGGGACGTACGATGAATATACAGTGCGGCTTTCAATAGTCCCCCCTGTTTTAAAAAACGTTTAAGGTTCACGCGCACTTAGCCGAAGCGTCGCGAACGGAAGCGGCGCGAATAAAGTTGTGGATTTTTCACACGAGAAATTTACATTAAGTCATATGGCATCCCGCGCACTAAGGCGGCGCGAAGCGAAGAGACGCGCCGTTCGACGCGCAAATTCTCCTCGGACCAACTAGGAGTCGTTTCTCTTTACGCTTCGCCTCAATGCGCGGTGACAGGCGACGACAAGATTCAAATATTTTTTGATTCTTGTCTTATATTTCAGTTTTTAGCAGTATTTGGTAGGAAGAGTTGCTAAAGTTAGTGGCAAAATTTGTTCCTTTGCAGTATCTAGCTGTGATATATTCAGATACAAGAGACATTGATTACAAAGCTCAAAAACTTTTCCTATGATATGCGGAAATATTTGAAAAATTCCTTTTTATCTTGTCTGATATCATTAAACAAATGATGAAATTCACGAGTGTCTCTCTTTTGATTCATATCATGATTTTGTTTTGTTTTTTCTCCTTCTTCCATAGTGGCAACTAAATTTGATACAAAGAGATTCTCTTCTGACGAACAAACTGCTCATCGTACCTCACTCGACAAAGTACTGCGTTCAATTCAAACAGGGCCGGAGAAAGCCAGCATTGGGCCCGAGGCAGAATATGCAGGTGGGCCCCTACCTCCTTCCCTTTTCTATTTATACCATTAGTTTTCGAAGTTTGATTTTTTACTGCGTTCATAAGACTGTTGTCTTGAATGAAATTACGATTTTTGTCAGTAACGTATCCTACACTGAATTTGCCCATCTGAAAAAAAGTTGAGAATGACGTTTTGGAAACTGTTTCAGTCTCCGTTATCAAAACTTGCTGAAAAAAACCCTGAAAACTGTATTTGAATTCAAATACCTATTCAAATACAGATTTCAGCGATTTTTCTAGCAAGTTTTTATAACGGAGACAGATACAGTCGCCGAAACGTTAACGTTTTTCGAAAAAGAGGACATTTGCCACCCCTGCCTCCCCTCTCTGGGCCATCATTCATATGCTGAAGTGAATAATATTCGCGCCGCGCCGTTCGAAACGTGACGCGACACTTTGCCCCAGTACGCGGACATTAGCTAAATCACGCTTCGTCTCGCGCCGCTTCGGTTCGCGACGCTTCGGCTAAGTGCGCGTGAACCTTTAGAGGGTATCACCGATACTACTTTTTTAAATGAAAAATATGGTGATTGCTAAACAGGTGGCGCGAGGGGGCACATCAACTCAAAAGTTTTAAATGGCATAGTGGTCAATTGTCACATCGTTGAACAGGGAATGACATTTCCTTCATGACCATCTGAATTTTTTTTGAATTTCGTTAATATATTTATCCAACACATGACAGTTATGACTGTCATTATTAATGTCATTTTAGAGTTATGGATTAACTCTAATCCATAAGTCACTAGTGACTTATGGATTATAACTCACTAGTGTGTAATTTGATAGTTTACTTCTCTAAAATGACATTAATAATGGGTCATAACTGTCATGTGTTGGATAAAACATTGTATGCCACTCATGTGTTATGTTTCCTAAGTCACTTTAGAATGACTTATTTTCAACATAACACACTAGTACCATAAATAACTATTTTTTGCAATTCAAATTCGAAATATCAAATATGGAGACGGATCTGAATACTACTCATACCCCGATAAATTTTAACGGTTTGATGTGTAATAAGGAAACCAAAAATATTTTGAGGGGTATGACCAATACTAGTTTTTGAGATCAGAAATCACTCGACAGATGGCGCTGGGGGCACATCAACTTGAAAATTTCGAAAGGCATAAAAATCGAAATTGGGAAAAAATGTATCAACGAAATTCAAAAATATTTAGATGGTTGCAAAGATAATTGAATTCCCTTTTCAACGACGTGACACTTGACCCGCCTATGCCATTTAAAATTTTTAAATTGATGTGCCCCCTGTCGAACAATCACCATATTTTTCATTCAGAAGTAGTATCGGTGATACTCCAAAATGTTTTTTTTTTTTCATGTTTGTATGTCGAACCGTTCAAAAGTTAACAAGGGGCTATAAAAAGACCCAGCGCCTTCGGCCAATTTAATGTTCTCTCTCGACAACTACTTTCTATCGAATTTGATATTCAAACATAACTGTCGAATGTATTAAAGGGTCTCTGTAATGAAATATAAGGAGTTTCAGAACAATATCACGGGAGGGATCCATTTAAATAATACATGAGGTAGAATGGTCGGATGCTGAATGATCTATTTCAGAAAACAACTGAACAAATAAAGTTCATCGTTTCGACGAAAACGAGAATAATAACAGTTCCGAAGTAAGGGATTTCGCGTAAGTCAGCGCAGAGCTGAAAGATGGAAGTTTGTTGGAATATCGAAAACAGATGAATTATTTTATTACACGCATCTTCGGCAATATCCATGACCAATGGCGTACATTGTGTTCATTTGAAAACAGTAAACCCCAAGTCCTTTCAAATTTACAAATTTTTCCAGATTTCTGAAAATAACTATTGTATCTTCCATTGATATCGATACTGATAAAAGCAAAAGATTTACAGAAATATTCAAGACGCTACGTAATTTTGCCAAACGCTAATGAATGGTAACTAATGAAGTAATGACACTTGTTTAGAAATGTAGACCGTTGCTAAAACCAAAGAACGATTCTTTGTGCCAAAGTCTGTGCTACCGAGAACTGCTTTTTGCTTTTTGCTGTTGAGTTTTTGGTGTTTTTATTTATGGGTGGGCCATGAAAACTATAGCATTGTCTGACCTATCCTAGTACTGATGAGAGGGATGAAATCCATGAAATATTTCATGTCCGCAGGTGGCCATTCCCAACTAGATGCGGGATAATATTCAGTGCTTGAATTGGCACTTGCAATTGTGTGCTCTTGGAGGAACATTGCACAAATAAATGTCAAATGTAATTCAATGTTCGTGGAGAAAGTAATCGTTTTCTACTAGATATTTGCGTCAATTTTCCACTTTGTTGGATAGTGTAGAGAGAAGGTATTATTCATCGATTTGATTTTTTTACTCTACTTCGAAATATATCGTTCATAAAATTGAACTTATTATATCTAAGTTGCGGTTCTTGAAATATTTTCTCACAAACAGTTTACCAAGGCAAGCTAGTGTTCATAGAAATAGACAAATATCAATAACATAGGTACTGTCTTTAATTTTCATTCAATCGGACAAACTGCTAGAATTTGCCAAATGTTTGCGAATCAACATTATTGCCTGTCCAACAGTATATAGTTTCCTTTATACAGGGAAACAATTCTAATTCTCACATTTCAACAAAATGATATAACTATTACGAACTGTCGATTCATCAATATAATTCTGCATGGGGCTAAAATTAGAGGGTTGACGGTTGTCCTCCTTGAGGAACATTACTCGAATAAGTACCAGATGTACGTCAGTATCCGTAAAGGGAAGTAGTTGTTTTCTTGACAGATATTTGCCTCATATTTGTAACTTTGTGGGACTGTGTGGAGAGAAGTGTATTTCGGCTCAATCCAAATTATTTTTTTCATTCAACTTTAATTAGATTTAGACACCTATTCATGAGACTCATTTGAAAACTATTCACCTGATATATCTACCCTCATTTTAAAAACTTTCCATATGTTGATGTGTAATGAACACATGCATTTTTTTGAAACTTTGTCTTGAATTCTTTTCGACATGGCTGTATCAAAGGAAGGTCAGTGGAAAAGCAGAAATATTTTCAGATTTATATAAAGAATATGATTGCCTGAATCTTAAATATTTATTGACAAAACTTGAACGATAAGGAATTCGGGGAAATGCATTATATTTGTATAATACTTATCAGAACGTCAACAACTAAGGACCAAAATATGGAAGCACGGACAAATATGCAACTCTGCTCTAAGATTGAATACTATAGGTATTCCACAAGAAAGTGTAGGTCCTATTTCATTCATAATCTTCATGAATAATAATCTGAAAATATTTAATAACGAAAATAATGCTTTTCATTAGTTATGATGATAACACCAGTCTGAGAAAGATTCCTCGTTGTTTCTCCTAGACTTCCAATATTATCGACATCATCTCCATGTTATTGTTTCAGTTTCAACAAGGCATTTACATCAAAAATTACACATCTCACTTGATAGATGATTCGATTGGAACTTGATTTGAGATTACTTTCTCTTGGAAGCTTCAAGGATGCTAGCTATAAATTATCACTGTATTTATCACTCCAATTTCGAGAACACCCTGTATAGGATATTTTCAAAAGGCTCGATTAGTATTATAATCCATTTTCATTGGATGCATGAACCGTTTATCCAAATCGAGTTAGCCATTCATTTTTGTCTAAAAAATATTTTTTAGGTTTTAATTTTCTCATAACAGAGCAAAAAGGAATACTCTTGGGAACTAGTCTTGGTGTTAAATCTTTTGCCTTTCACCAAGGCGGCTCGGGTTTGATCGCGACTGCCATCACGGAACTAAAGTGGTTCGGAATTTATTTTTACTGTAGGTCCTGGATCTCTCTTGCCCGCACAAGCTCTACTTTTGAGGTGTTTTCTCCGAAAAACCTGGAAGATTCGTTAAAACAATAACAAAAAAAAAACGAATACAAATAATATGCCACAGAAACTTTCGGTAGAACTATTCATTTAAGTGGTTGTATGTCAGTATCGAATCATTTTTAGCGTGCTTTCAGATCTTCGGACTGTATCGAAAATGTTTTGAGGTGCAATCAGTCCCAAAACCGTTCCAAATTGCAGTGCGAATATTGTGCTAATTAAAACGCTCAATAAACTGCGATTCAGCCGCAAAGTATCTAATTTCATCTCACTGACCAACACTTTCACAGGAAACCGCATCAAATTCTTTATCAGTTTTGAGATATCAGGTGACAGACAACCACAATGACAAAACCACAGAAGTGTATTTTCTCACAATTTAAGGTAAGATTTAAGTCGGTAAATAGAGGATGAACTAAGACCTTCTCTCGTACTGTTAACGGTCATATTGTATGTCAGCTGTCAAAAATTCTCTTTCCCAGAATTTTCAGATGAGAAGGGAGATTGTATGGTACATTTTGGTTGAAGGTATTTTGAATATCTTCATAAAGCCTTCTTGTTTTTCAAATTACTTATTTCATTTTGTTGCAGTGTTATTCAACGTTAATTTTGGATGTTTGACAATTGCCCTATTCTTTGATTGCTTGGGGTACGAGCATTTATCTTCGGGGAACATGTGTATCTGTGCAAGATAGGAATGGGGGGATCTTTCTGTATCATGTACTACTGCTAAATATTCTAACTTTGTTGGCAAAACGCGTTGAAAAATTAGACCTAGTAGGTATTGGCCTCATCTCATGGTGCCCCGATGTAACTCGATAGTGTAACTTGAAATTCCAATATACAGGGTGAACTATAACCACTTACACAAAATTATACAGCGTGCTCTCCCCACCACAATAAGTAGAAAATAAAGTGAACCTTTTGTAAGTGTAGGAAAGCGAATGAACACACGTGAAAAGGCAGTATCACTGTTCCTCCATTCATTCTCTTAATCAAACTGAAGCTGGTTATTTGAGATGAAGCTTTATTATTATGAGTATGACTCCCAAATGGGTGGTTGCAAAATAATTGATTTTCGAAGAACACAACAAGTCACAAGAAAAAAATTAAGTGAATGATATTGGTGTTGAACGAACTTTCCGTATACACAATGTTCTTTGGAGCACAAATCACATTCAATCCAAGCTATTAATGCCTTTTGAACGATCGCGTAACAAAAATTCGTCAAAAAAATGTCTCAGTAAACACGATGAGTAAAGAACTGAAACTGACTGCAGTTGTTGATTCGCGTAGAACCACAAACATTGTAGATCGAGAGTTCGTACTTAGGCGGAATGATCTCATATTCCTCTGAAACTTCACAGATGTGTTTCTACATGATAGACTAGTACTCAATTCAATTTTTCACCATGTATATTCACTTTCACAGTAAGATTGCGATAGATGACAAAAGATGTCATTTTCATGGTTTTAGCCCACTTATATGATTTCTGTTGAGACACGTTCCATTCTGATTAAAACTTTATTACTCGAAACATGATTTTCGTTTGTTTCAGGCAAAAAAACATACAGGCAAGAGTCTTCCCTCGTGGCTGCTGTTCGACAAAAAAGCCGGTGTCTTTTGGGGAGTACCGCTCAGCCAAGACGTCGGTGAGTTGCAGCTAACTGTGAGAGCGATCGGCGATAGAAAGAGCTCCGAAGAAATCAAAATACAAGTTGTGGAGCCCTTGGAAGAAGCACCGAGCGTCGGAAATTGTCAAACGAACGAAGATAAAACTATTCTGACGTTGCTGTTGGACAAGAACATACGATCCATCAAACCAAAACAGAGAGTTATAGCTGTCAATAATATTGCGAAATTCTTTGGCTTGCCATATGTAAGTAAATTGATTGAAAATAGAAACACCATGTTTTTATCATAAAGGGATAGGACATTGCTTGACGGAAGATCATTAATAGACCGTTGGCCCATGACACTAGAATTGTCGATTATCTACGAAGGTAACTTCAAACAGGGACGTACTGCAGGTGGGTACCGCTAATCGCCTCTCCCAACTTGCACGCCACTGGATTAATATCGATTTCGTCTTCTTTTTCTTGATCTCCAATATTTTATGTACAAAAAAGGGATAGGTTTCGTTATCAAAAATATCAACGGTTTTCAAGATATTTGAAGTTGAATAAGTGCGTGGTACAAAATTTCCTGATTTTCAAATGTCTTGAAAACCGTTGATATTTTCGATAACGAATCCTATCCCTTTTTTGTACATGAAATATGTGGTGTGAAAGTTGGGAGGAGCGATTAGGGGTACCCACCTGCCGTACGCCCCTGTTTGAAATTACAAACACCCCTACCTGAAGTTACAAATACATGATTTGCATTGAAATTTGGAACTGAAATGAGGATTCTACCATCGGCGTTTGTCACCTTTAATCTAGGACACCCTGTATATATGGATAGAGAGAGGGGCGACCGGGTACGGATACAACAAACCACTTTTTTCACAATAATCCAACTCAATCTTCATGCCCCTTCAAGGGTACACCTTCGGAGATAATCAACAATCCTAGTGTCATGGGCCAACGGTCTAAAATTAATAATGACAGAGAATTATAAACAATCTGGACTTCCACATAACATAAGACTATCTGCTGTGCTTTGTGGACTTTTAGAATACTTTTGATTGATTATATAAACAGAAAATAAATATTGCCGAAAGTTGGTGCATGTTGGATAATCCGATCAGGTTCGCTTAAAATAGTTTCAAGTCAAGTTACAACAGCATAGAGGGCAGGTCAAAAAATATAAAATGTTGACAAGAGTAAAGAGTATCTTTATTTCAGAAAAATCAGCGAAATAATAAAAAAAACAAGTTCACTATTCAACTGTTAGCAAAATTTCAATGAATTCAAACAGACTTCACACTATAAATATAAAGGCAACTTACCAACTGTATGTACTGAGGAATATCAATTAGAAGCACTTCAGGCAGTTGTTAAAAACCCTGGAAAATCCACCGAAGAAATTTCTGATTATACGGGTTTGAAAAAAGCTCTGTTAAGAAGATTCTTGAGAAAAATAAATATCATGCCTATAAACCAATGTTTAGACTTGCATATTTCAAGAACGGGACTATAACTTGCGGTATGACTTCTGCATGTGGATTCAAGAGGAAAATAAAAGATCTTTCTGATTTCCAAAGGCACATTCTCTTTGTAGGTGGTTGTCGGTCAAAAATCCATGATGGATATCCCGCTCATTCTGCTCAAATTGTTTCTGAATGGTAAAATAGGGAATTTGGTGATAAACGGTCAGGACGAAATATTGATCCACGGTGAATCTTTGAGAATTTTATGATTGGACAATTAGATGCATTGAACGAGAAGGTGGATATACAGAGACGTATCGATATTTTTCACAAACAATTCAATTTTTTCTGCATTTTGAATTTCTGTTTTAATTAATTTTGATTCGTTAATTGTTATTTTTCAATTATCAGTCGTTGATTGTTAATTTAGTAAAACCATGAGCACCACATTCAAATACGTTTGAAAACATTTTATTATTGCATTTGAGATTTGGGCGCGTTCAATGCATACATTGTTTTGTTAACATCAATTTACAATTATTAATAATTATGTCCGTCCACTTCAAACCCTCATTTGTTTTGTTCCATGGATATCCGCGATAGGATATCATGTTTGCAGATTGATTTGTAGTATTTCAATAAATATTAAAATATTATATTTAAATATTAAAATGAGAGATTCTTGATGTTCATATCATTGTGACTAATGTTAATTAGGAAATTACTAATGTTGAAACTTTGGCATAACTTTGAATTGTAAACAAATTTTCTTGTTAGTATTTTGCTGAATTTTCTGAAATAATGGTACTTTATTCTTGTACAGTTGTAATACGGTGGTCGGTGGTCTGGCGGTCTAAGGTGCAGGCCGTTCAGAACTTCAGTATGGCCAATGTGATATGCCGCCCGAAATTTTGGAGCGAGGTGGAGCTGCGCTAAAGCGCACTTACCCCCTGATAGCCAGAGGCTCGAAATTGTCTCAGGAGAATAAGATGCTTATTTATAAGCAGATTATTCGCCCTGCTATGACATACGCTTGCCCAGTATTCTGCAGCCTGAAAGACACTCCCCTTGCGAGGCTTGATAGGATGCAGAATAAGGTACTCCGTATCATCACTGGTAGCAGACGATACCTTCGAGTGGAAACCCTTAGGGAGCTTGGAGGCGTCGACTCGATTCCGACATTTATAAGAAACTTATCTTATAAGTTTTATAAATACATGCTCGATAAAAGTCCTCTTCTAGAGAAATAACCAGGCTCAGAGTGTTTGATAATGAGCCTCGCAAACACGGCGGGCTCATCTATCAATCTCTTGATATCTTTAAAGAAAGAAGGGAAGAACCGGTTCCGTAGGGAACTAAGTCGAAAGTCAGACTGAAACGCAGAGTACTTTGACCCGGTTTTTTGCATCAGCCTTTTCCGGGGTTTAGCATCGAACTAATTATCCTCGCAAACTGCAACAAAGGCGTATCTACAAGGAATAGAAATTCGAACAACACGCATAAGCTTTGCAGGAGGCGTGTTTTACCGACCATAACCACTATATAATGAAAAGTCCGGCCAAGCGTTAACACCAGCGCGGGCGGACTACCGCGCCCTTTCGCGGGGGCGCTATGTTCGCCTCGGCAAGGCACCCCTCATGCACCCCTGAAAAGGTGCATGGGGGTTGCTACTATTGCGCCCATATGCCCTTCCCCCTTCCCCCTGGATTGCGGGAATGAGATATATGTATGTGGCTTGTCATTGTATGTGAAATGTTAATTTGATGGAAATTGTAAATAAAAACCCTATTTATTTATTTATTTAGAACTTCAGTATAGCGGTAGTCGGTTCGAGCCAGATGTAGGTACGAGGGATTTTTTCTCAAGTACCCAACTATCGGAATCGATAGACGACCACAGTCCTTGTTGAAAGCAAGTGTATTGTGTGTTGTCTAGATGCCAATCTCGGCTAGTGCTAGCTTGGAGTGCACGCCGGCCACCCGAGGTGGTGCTGTAGGTTTTCCGGGTTTTCCTGCAGCTGAAAAGTGAATACGCCACCAAAAATCAGTAAGTCGCCCCGGAGCGCCACGGCAAATAATAATAATAGCCGCCCTCTACCCGCACAGGCTATGCCTTTGGGTACACTCCACGAGTGTTTATGAGGGAGTATTATTATTATTATAATACAGTGCTAGTCTAAAGTCTGTTCCCCTCTACTAATTTTTGAACCACCTGGTATATCGCAACGAAATTTGGAAGGCTCAAATAGGAGATAAAAAACTACTTTTTCATGAGAAAATTCCAGCTAAAAGTTTCAAAATGGCAGCTGAGCGCCATCTTCAATAATTTTTTTAAATAAAACTCCCGGCATATCTTTGCATGATCGGTTAGGGACGATCATAAGGAATCCAAGAACACCTAGTTTAATGCTAATATCTCCAAAGACTATGGAGATATCACCTATTAGAGAGATAGAGAGAATTTATTGACCCGCCTGAAAAGTTTCTCTCTCCCACTCATTCGGCTTATAGAGAAAGTAATAGGTGATATCTCCATAGTCTTTGGAGATAATAGCATCGAACTTGGTGTTGTTGGATTCCTTATGATCGTCCGGGTTATTAAAAAAATGGTTGAAGATGGCGCTCAGCTGCCATTTTGAAACTTCTAGCTGGAATTTTCTCATGAAAAAGTATGTTTTTATCTCCTATTTAAGCCTTCCAAATTTCGTTGCGATATACCAGGTGGTTCAAAAATTAGTAGGGGAGGAACGGACCATTCTAAGCGCACCTAATATAATTATCGAACACGCACCAAAAAATTCTCTTATGATGCACACTGTATAATAATTATGTTAGGTCCATGGCAAAGTGATTTGTAGGTGGGAATCCACCTGTTTAATGAGCTGAAAGTTTTCCCTATTTGGAGTGGAGTTATGAATGACTGCTGGTGATGTGCCTCGACACAGTTGAACTTGATCTTATCAAACCCGCGCATTTATAGCATGGGAGTTACTTGTTGATTTACCACTTATGAAACTGCTGCTCTTCGATAATGATAGCCTGTCTATTTAATCTCCTATAACTCAACTAAGATTTCCATTTTTTTTTCAGAGTGCCTTCACATTGAAACCTCAAGTAGAAAAAGACGACATAACTGATAGTTCCGTAGTTCTAGCTGGTCCGGGTAATCTGCAGTCGAGGACTTCCAAAGTGACGTCACTCCTCCAAGTGGCCGTAGGCTGTGATGGTAGACTCTGGCTGTCTACTGCCTCGATGGTGCAACAGCTCAAACAACAGGCCAGAGACGGTACCATTGCTGAAGTATTACGATTGCCGCTTATCGGCTGGAGAGTCAAGACTGAAACTAAGCCAATAATTGTCAGATCGAAGCGTCAAGTTACTAGTGACATTGACGATTATGGTGAGTTTGAGAATTATTCGTCATGAATGTTGGTGCATTTTTTGCAAAATGTATCTTTAAAACCCTATTGAAAACTGCCCCGTTTGCCGATGTATCCAAAATATTATATTTTAAATGAGGATTCTCAATTAAGTACAGGGAAAAAGATGGAATTGTCGACAGCCGAGACACGTTCACTTATTGATATATTGGTAGTTAAAGCTGAGGAATGCTGCAATAATATGTCAACCAAATACCCAATTCTGTCAAATAGGACCCTTTGAATGTATATTTTATATGAGGAATATCACATCCAGGGGTTTTATCCTGACATTAAATCCAATAGAAATGATTTTTGGTACACAGATAGTTTTTGAGGAGTACTTATTAAAAAAATGTTCTGCACGCGAGCACCTATGGAAAGTGGAGAAAATTCCCGGGAATGCTCGGAAAATCAATAACTTGGAAGGGGTTGAAAATTTTGATATAATGTAGGTATAGGAATAAACTTGTAGAACATAAAAATCTCCATAAAAAAGGTGATCACATAGTTCTTCGAAAATTGTTTCCTTTGAGAGATAATGAGCTATAACTGATATTTTCAGATTTCCGCGCGAACAACTCGGGATATGATGAGATATACCCAGACGCTCGACTCAAAATTCATAAACTAAACGGTGTTTTGAAGGAAAACCCTCCAACAATTATCATATATAGCTGGCGGGTGTCGGTAGAAGTGGTTTTAATAGTTTAGAGGGAACCAAAATTGAACAATTCGATAAAACCAGTAACAGTTTGGAACCAGGACACAAATTGAATGACAGGAATGATATCTTTTAGTATTTCTCTACCCGTACTACCAACCATTGTTATGCTAGCTCAAGAGTCCAGTAGACCTAGTAAAACTTTACCAAAAATTGAAACAGTCACATAAGGTAGTCAGTCTCCTTTTTCCAGGGATGTGCTTAGAGACATGTAAAAAAAATTGGGTATCTCATTTTAAATAATAAATAAATAATAGCATCTCTCGGTAAGTATAACCGTTTATGAAGATCCAGTGAAAAAAAAAGTTCAATCTGGAATAATTATGAAAACTCAAGATACCATATGGTCATTTCTAAATTCCAGGGTTTGACATATATCGATATACCAAGCTTATCGTGAATTTTCCTGTATATAACATTGGAAATATAAAATTTGCATCTTCATTATTACCAAATGGTGCAATGTGAAAAAGAGCGTTGTCACTCAGTAATGCAATTCCATATTGAGACCCCCTCTTCTTTCCTCTCTTTTGATGCTATTTTTGATTTTTACCAGATTTTGTATTCTACACTTATGATGATAATTTTTTTGTTACCGTTGCCAATGTGTTCTTCCTTTTTTTGAGTAATTTTTCTTATGGCCAACTTGATTTCATTACAGGCAGCGGAGACTACAATGATGATGATGATTACTATGATGACTATGAAGACTACGATGGAAATGGTTTAGGAGATGTGGAGAAGAGCCCTCCTTCCGCAGAAACTCCCATAACAATACCGACTCAGCAGACCACTACTGGAACTACTGAAACTACAACACATCCTCACAGACACCATCATGGAGATATAAACAAATCAAACCCAAGTGTAAGTCACTCATAAGTACCTATATTAGATCATTTGTTGTAAGAACCATTCAAAATCATAGAAAACAATTCAAGCATCACAAACAAGTTAGTTTCACAGACACGTTTTTTATGCATCGGTAACTAGGCAAAAATTGCTATGCAACAAATGCAAATGCAGTAAGAATCATAATGTGTCAGGTCTGCTAAACAATTTGATATTCTCTGCAAAATATAGCTATTTCTGGTTGAATTTACGGTCATTGGACATATTTCGGTATTGCGGAAAAAATTTAATTTTCGACCAATCTCCCTTTAACAGCTGAATTTTTTCAGAAAATAATGGCTGTGAAGAACCTATGTCATAATTATCAAAATGTGAAGAATTTATACCCACACATTCAACTTTTTGTATCATGTTCAGAAGTCAGCATAATTTTTACCGTTATTATTACTCTTCTCATATCACTTCATTTGATGAGAGACGTGATCACCAAAACAAATCACAGCTGAAACCAAATAACCTGAATATTTAAATTTATTATCGACTCAATTTTTTTTTTGTTGCAGTTAAGCTATCAAACAACTAACAACAATCCTACTTATGAGGAAAGAATACCAATTACTATGCCTACGACGACAAGCCAAAAAACTGAAACTACCCCAACTATGCCAACTACCACTACAACAACGACAACGACAACACCTCAGCCGCCCTCCGTTGGCGTTACAAAAACAATCAAACCTGATGATGTTCTCTCCTATGGAGATGACAACTATGACTATGGTGAATATGATGATGATGATGATGACCTTGAAGATCCTGTGGAAAGTGAAACTGTTGTACCGGAGCAAAGTGGCAGGAATAAGCAAACTTTTGTTCCTGCTTTCGAAGACACTGAAAGTATGACAACTGAAGAAAGTACTACAAGAACTACTGCAAAGGCAATTTTGGCAGAAACGGAGCCTGCAGTTACGGACAGTACAACAAGGACCACGACAACTACTACAACAACAACCACTACCCCTGCGATTACTGTTCCTGTCAGTACAACTACTACAACTCCGACAGAAACTCCAACCACATTCGAAATTATTGTCGATAATGATTCAGAGGTTGGTACTTCCTTAAATTTCATATTATTAATAATAATCACATCTAAGAATAAATATATTTTTTGCGAGGGCGATGACATTAGGTCACTTTTTGCTGCTGGCAATACTTTGAAATATGATGTAGTTTACACCAGGTGGTTATCATTAGTCAGATCCACTAAACCGAGTTTACAAATGATCATGTTAGGAAGTCAGTTCATTTCATATTAAAAACACACAGACTAATTGATATATAATTACTTCGTCACCTTTAAATGAGGTATAATGAGCCTTGCCTTATCCACTTTTCAAGCCTATTTTTTCGCTGCAGTGTGCTATCATCGCGACGAGGGAAGCCTGACTCCAACCATGAAGACTTATTGTATTCTTCTCCTATTTCTGTGTCGCTTACTGTGCCTCGCATTTCCACATTATATGATACTTTCAATAATTCAAGGAATGCCACCAAATTCATTAACAGTCAGGGTAGTTTCTCTAACTAAATTAGCATCACAAGGGGCAATGATTAACTGCAGTGAAGCGAAGACACTATTCATCATACTATTCAAGAAAAACCAACGGTTGCCAACTCCCCAGCTTATTTTATATATAGTAGTACGCTTTACCATAAGATCTGGTCAAGTCAGAGGCCAAACAGCAATTTTGAAAAGTTGCGTGTATCAGGGAGACTTCTTCAGTGCTCTAGTTTCCTGCATCTCCCTATTGCCATTATCCATTGCACTCAGGAATATCCGTGAATGCAACTGCAGCACACCCAGCAACCGGAACCATTAGGTCACCCATTCATTTTACATTGCCGTAATGGAATTTGGAATTGACAAATGTGCCACAGCTCATCTCAATCTAGAACGATGCGAGGAATGCAGAGTCGATATCTAGCTCCTAGATGGAAACATTCTACATCACATTGATGCCCCAGAGGTGGAACAACGCCGCTCCCAAGAGGCAACCACTGTTAAAAAAACTCACTCCGCGGCAAGTATCAGTATAAACTCCTACAAATCTGGTCATCTGGGAGAAACAAAGTTGCAGCAAGTGATATATGCTTGCCGTTCTGATCTTACTCCTTTAGAGTGGTGAAATGAACTCCAGAAGAGCTGCGAGACCTTGACGTAAAAATTCGCAAAGTGATGCAGTTTTATAGGAGTTTGTATCCTTATCTGTTAAACAGTTATAATTCCCAAAACAACAGGGAGGCCGTGGACTTATGAGTTTGGAGATGTTTACATAACAAAATGGTATAGATAGAGCCTGTAAAGTCATCAGAAGTTTAGATCCCCTTCTCTGCATAGTCAGTAATCATAAACGCAGGGATTGGGTGGGGCCTTTCAATGCAGTAGCCCGTGCAGTTGATGGTTTTGATCTCGTAGTCGACACTGAATGGGGTGACCCAAGATCTGTCATCGAATTAAAACCCGTTTAGCAAAAATCTCACAATGAGGCTGGTGAGATTGAGGTCCTCCTGCAGCTACATAAGGATAAACCAACGTATGGTTGCAAGAACATTGAAGACATTGACTTATCCAAAAATTTTACTTCCTAATTCTTTATATCAAGTGGACTTAGTTCCTGGACCCTACATGCTGAGTGTGTCGTGGGGCATCTGAGACAATAATGCTTGTCAAGCTTTGCGGTCTCAGCCTGAATGCAGAGGTGTGACGCTTAGCTACGAGTGTTGTTATACCATCTAGGACACTCTCACGGTATAGACGAGTCACTGGTGTTGCCTTATGCTCCAGGGGAACTACTCATTCCCCACCATCAGGCAAACACAAGCCAATAAGCCTGATGTAGTCCTCCTCTATCATCAAAGTAAAATGATTTTCGTGATAGAGGAAAGAAAAAACGGTCTCACTATCGAGATTTACTCTATGAACTCCACAGGCTTTACCTAAACCATTCTGTTGAAATGGTAATTCTGATCATAGAGGTTCTTGATGGAAAATCATACCTGCTTGCCATAAGATGACAGATATTTAAGTTGAACGAATGCAGAAAAGCAATTTCTGTTGAACCAGGTAGTGTTGGTGTTTTCAAAACTGTCTCCACACTTCGTGTTGTATTTCCAGAATTACACTCCTAAGGCTACACTGCAAAACATATTGAAGCCATCTCAGTCACCTGAAATGTAATGCCATACAGGAATAAGTATTGTAAATATGGAAAGGTATTTACTGTAAGAAGGAAGAGGATATGATCAGGGTTTCTAAGTAGAGCATACTTCCATTCTGTGAGGTTCAGGATTAATGATTCAAGGACTGGATATCAATATCTGATCCAGACCAGCTCTAGGTGATAACGTAAGCCTCTGTTGTTGACCTGCCTGATATCCTGCTTGTTGGAAAAATTCAATCCAGGCAATGATCTGAGTGTCCATTCAAGTATCTTTGCCGAAAACCCGAATGTATTACTTCCTCATAGAGACCTTTTTGTTTATAAATCATGAGGAAACTTCAAATAATACCATTCCCTTCTTTGGGACCTAGAAATACTACAACTCATTTCAATTTCAGAATATTATCTAACATTATTTTTAAAAAGGAAAATTAGCCGTTATTTTCAAAATAGTACTTTCCTCAGATTTTAGAACAAATTAAGCCTAGTCTTCAATTACAAAATGACAATTACACAAAAATTATCATATTTAGATGCATATTATTTGGCTCATTGTCACTTTTATTGTTTTACAGGTTGATTATACATCAGAAACTGACAAACCTGCAACAACCTCTCCTGAAACAACTACAACATTAGAAACAACTGTCATAACAACTAGAACCACAACTATTCCACCTCCTCCACCTCCGCCAACAACAACCACCACAACAACGACGACTACCACAACAACAACAGAAGCACCAACAACTCAACCCGAAACGACATCCTCAATAAGAGAAGTATCAACCACTCAAAAACCTACAACCACAGTTAGAGATGTTACGGAAATAGAATACCATGAAAATTTCGATCCGTTAATTGAAAACCGTTTACAGCAAATGTCAGTTATTGCAGGAAAAGTATTCAGATTTGTAATTCCGCACAACACTTTCAAAGATTTTGAAGATGAATACAACCTGACTTACCAACTATTAGATTCTAATAATAGGACTGTAACTAACAATAGCTGGCTCTACTTCAACCCATTACGAAGAGAAATATATGGACTGTGAGTATAAATTGAAAAATTTCAATAATTTTCAAAATTAAATATTCATTATACAGTATCGGAAAATTTTCATCTTGGGTATGGTGGTTTCATCAGAGCATAAAGAATAGCTTGGTATATATTGAGCGAGCATTACAATTTTTCCTTTACTCGCTGGAGGAAGGGATATCGACGTGAGCTGTGAGCTGTGTGCCGTGTGTCGCATTGCCACGTGGTCCGGTAATGCGTCGGGTGGAGTAACAGGAGAGACGCACAGTTGTATCATATCATATCATATCATATCGTATCATATCATTGCGTTCCTTGTTGCTTGCGTAAATTTCTGTCTATACCCCAGATGAAAAGTTTATGATACTGTGTTATTTACATTCATTAATATTATGGCAAAATCAAAATATATATAATATATGCCTTTTATTGAGTATTGCCATTATACTTTTGTAGTTCATAGCTTATTATACCAAAATAGAGGTTTACATAAGTCGCAAAATTTGGCATTGCTTCAATATTTTACAGCACGGCCAATGTTTTGTTATCTTTACCAAATCCACCTGATAAGTCAGTCTCATCTCTTTGTCGACGACAAGGCTTTGGAGCCGGCCCAGCAAGGTATTCCCCGAATCTTAAAAGTAATCTATATGAAGTAAAAGTAATCTATAGGGTGTCCAAAAACTCATTGTCATCCTTTGGAGGGCTGAGAGTCCAGCTCATGACTGACCAGAATATCACAATCTTACCTTGGTAAAATATTGATAGTTTTAGAGATATTATGGAACTTTTATGAATTTCGTGAAATCGAAACCTTTGATCAGTATTTACTGCCGCAGGAACAAAACTTCATAGTTTAAGTTCTAATTCTTGTTATTGAACCTTTAATAACCCTTCTATTGATTACAATCCAAAATAAAATCATTGGTGTAATACCTTTATTGGAGAAGAAAAACATAATTGCCCGATTCACGAGTTAATTTATTTCATTAGCTTACTTAGACTCTTTATACTGTAAACAAAATCACCACACGAACATGCCAAGTTATTTTAAAAAATTGCTCATTTGATGTAGTTTTTGACATGATACAACATTCACTATCTTCCACTCGAAGAAGAATATTTTTGGTTTACTGCAATAGAAGCTCATTGTGAAACTATTTCAATAATCGAAAAAGCTTGGTAAATTAAAGTGAAAGGTATTTATTGTCAACTAAACAAAAAACTTACCAGGTTTGCCTGGTGATTTTGTTCACAGTATAAAGAGTCTAAAGTGTCCCACTCACCTCGATCTTCTCTGTCATTTTTAACCGACAGTTAATACGGTGCGGGTAAAACTGCCACAAAACCGAGGTGTGTGGACTAGAACCGGCGGTTTTGCACGTTGCGTCATTCCAAAATTCAGACTAGGCTTATTTTGTCGGTTATCGTGCCATGTAGGTTCAGGTAAACACAATGTGTGGACTCAAACAGGTTGACGGTCAGCAGTTTTGGCAGTAGCGTCGTGAGCATTTGTCTGATTGTGCTGCTAGCTAGTGTTTAAGGCAGTGGAGCAGGGACTTTTTGATCGAGTTCATAGAACTTTATAGGTCTTTTCCTTGTGTGTGGCAGGTTGAATCAGCAGAATACCGTGACCAAAATAAGAAGAATAAAGCTTAGGAAGCATTATTGAGCAAATTCAAAGGAGTGGATAGCAACTGTGAAAACGGTTAGGAAAAAAATTGATTCCCTGCGAGGTGCGTTCCGAAAAGAATTGAAAAAACAAAAGAATCTTTGAAATCGGGTGCTGGATCGGAAGATATATACAAATCGCACCTCTGGTACTTTGACAACTGACCTTGGCTCTTCCAATAAATTGGTATGCGCCAGCATACTGCGTTCAAGCAACCAGTCTTTACTCCATTTGCTGCGAGGTTTCCTGTTTTCGCGATCCTTTCCCTTCACCGCCAGAGCCGCCACCACTGCTATAAGCACATACGATCCATCATGATAAACTGGCGCGGAACAAACCTGATGTGTGGGTGTGTGTGTGTGTGTGCAATCGGTTGAAAACGTACGTTTTTAACCGTCAGTTGAAAACGGCAGAGAAGAACTAGGTGAATGGTGGTCTTTTAGTAAGCTAATAAACAGAGCTGGGAAGTACTCAGTACAAATACCCGAATACTGTACTCTTGAGTACATTTCTGGTACTCTGTACCCGTTACCCAGTACATTTTATATAAAGTACTCGGTACTCGTACCCGTACATATCGGGTAAATGTATCCGATACCCGCGCTTCTGATGAGAGTACATTTTTACGAGTACTTTTTTATGCAACGTCTACTTACGCCTGGCCTGTCTGTCCAGTCCAGCATGCCTCACCCAGCAACCTCAAAACTCCAAAGGCTTTATAAATCATCAAAATTAGTTATTATGAAGCAAGTCCTGGCAAACAGAATCAACCAGTTATGCCATTACTTAATAATTATATGACACTTTTTTTTCATTATCCTTCGTCACCATGACAACGTGCGCGAAGTAATGTGCGGAATACCTATTTTGCACACTGCGTGTAAACTATATGGGATTTTCATATTCTAACCTATACTCCTCAATCAAGCAAAAATTCAAGAAATCATTTATTTTTAATTTTATGGTCCTCAATCAAGCGAAATCCAAGAACTCATTTATTTCTGAATGTTCAACAATAATTAAATAAGGATTTTTTTAACACTTTTCAAATTGTGACAACATTTTATATCACCTATTATTTTTTAACGTTTGTAGAAAAAAATTTGTTTGCTTCTCGTGCGCGAAATACTTTGGTGATCGAGAACTGATTTTTTTTAACGAGGCGCAGCCTAGTTAGAAAAATAGTCGAGATAGTCGAGCATTTCGCGCACTAGATACAAAAATGACTATTGTTTTTATTATTATTATCGTTAATTTGATCGTTTATGGACTGAAAACTACAAAATAGTTTAATCATTATTGATTTGATAGTTATGGTTATTTATAGGGTGCAAAAGTGGTGAAGGTATAATGCAAGACTCACCCGCAATGGGTGGATATATTGTCCAGTTATTTTTGGACTTGCTACATACAACTTGATGAGAAAGTACTGGCAAAAAGTACTCTTAGAATTCGAGTACTTTTACTCGGAGTACTGTATTCGAGAGCATGTGTAATGAGTAAAATACTTGGTACTCTGTACTCGTTCATCAATTATTGGAAGTACCCGGTACCCAGTACTCGAGTACAATTTATCAGTACCCGGCCCAGCTCTGCTAATAAAATAAATTAACTTGTGAATCGGTTAAATATGTTTTTTTTTTCCAAAGGTATTGCACCAAAATTTATAATTTAGATTGTAATCAATAGAAGGGTTATTGAAGGTTGCATAACATAAATTAGAATAGTAAACTATTATTTTGAACCTGCTGCACTTGAAATACTGATCAAAGGTTTCGATTTTCACGAAATTCATAAAAGTGCCAATATCTCCAAAACTACCAATATTCTACCAATGTCATATTGTGATATTCTGGTCAGTCATAGCTGGACTATCAGCCCCCCAAAGGATGGCGTTGAGTTTTTGGACACCCTGTGTAAGAAGGCAATATGAGATTTTTTTATAAATTCCTATTAGATACTGCACTTTCTAAAGTAGCTATGAAAAAAAATTATTCCAATTCTATTTTTCAGGCCCTTGGAAGAAGATGTATCAAAATGGGTATTCTGGGTCAAAGCAATCGATAAAGAAGGTGGGTCGGTCCAAGAAAAATTCAATATCCAGGTTCAACAGCACAAACTCGATCTGGTTGTCAACCATGAATTTTCTGTCCAAATCAGAATCGAAAAACACCAAGAATTTTCCCATTACGTCGATTGGTCCTTAAGAGTTTTGAGAGCATTGGGAAAGATTTTCAATACGAATATGTCAGAAATTACTGTGAGACGAATCAATTACACAAATGAACCAGTTATCTTCACTTGGTCCAATGATTCCATACCAACGAACTACTGTGCTAAGACTGAAATCGAGGAACTTTTCAAGGTGAGCTACTTCAAATGTTCAATGGCAAGTGACGTGAAATTTGAACTTCCATAGTTCATTTGTTTTGATTATAAAAGTACATAATATAGTCCAAGCATATGGGTTTCTCGTAGAGAAATATCAATTTTTTTTTTTTCTCAACGCTTTCTATATCTGATTATAAACTTTTGTAGCTCGTTAGAGATGAGCTAACTTCATAGCTTTCGAACAAACGGACGATGCATTTTTTGATAATGACTTCCTCATCCTGTACAGAAAGAAAGTTGAATAAATTGCCTACATTTCACATACAGTGGATTCATAAAGTGTGGAAACGCTCCATTATCTTACGTAAAGCTCTTAGGTAAAGCTTTACCTCCGAAAATAATTAACTCGTAAGATTTCCACACTTTATGAACACATTGTATATTGACTTAATTCCCATGATGTTCCAAACCGTCACTAAGGCGTGCTCAAGAATGGTCACCTTTTGTCACGTCATGAAAAACTAAAAGTAATGCCATTTTGAAAGTGCGGTGGTGTCGGATATTAAATATGTGCCCAAAATCGATTATAATATGATTAGCTGGTTTTCTAAGAAAAGTGATTAAATTTGAAACATTTGGTACACTGTTTAATCTCGTTATTTTGATAAACTCTGAGATTCTGCCATCCAATGAAAATTTTGTTGTCATTATTTGTTGTTTTTTTCACCTACCTATGCAAAGACCGCATAACAATTTTTGAATTGAATGCATTGTAGAAATGTTATGGAAAAATGGTTTTCTTCAGTTATGGTAATATTTTGATCCCTTATCATTTGTGTTATTTCTTCAATATAGTGTAGTCAACAAGTGCTTTTTAGGTCAAATTTTTTTCGCCTTCTCCGAAAATTATGATTGAGGTATCATTCGATTCGGAATGGCATGTAGATAGTTTTTGAGGAAATGCTAAGGCCGCTCGTAAAAATTTCAATAGTTATAAAGAATTAAGTGAAAAAAAAGGGGTTTGATTTTTGTCAATATCTCAAAAACTATTCAAGATAATTCAAATTTGAAAAAATATTCAAAAAGAGGAGAAAATTTCCTAAAAAAAAGTCCTGACTCGCGGAACTGTAGGACTAATATTTATAATTTTCCCAGAGGGTTGAAAATACGCTCGAAATCGGGTACTCTGGCTTGCGCAAGCCACGCCTCTTCGGACGTTCAATGAATAAATATTATTTAAAGTTATTGAATATGAAAATTAAAAATTAAAAAAATTCAGGCGCCTGTAGGATAGATCCATGAACAATAATCCGTGGTCAAAAAATTTTTATTACGGTTTTTCAATAAGTTTTCCATTAATTAATTAACAATTTTTACGAGCGGCCTTAGCATTTTCTCAGAAACTATCTACATGCCATTCCGAATCAAATGATACCACAATCATAATTTCCGGAGAAGGCGAAAAAAATTTTGACCTAAAAAGCACTTGTTAACTAGACTAAATAGTAATATTGTTCAATCTGATATTTGGGATTTTTATTTTGGGTTTCAATAAAGTTTTCAAATCTACATCATAGGGATTATGTTCTTTGACCTTGTTTTGTTTTTTCGGTGCATCTTCTTTACTTTTACATTTGATCAATAAATTTCCATTTGGTATTTGCTTCATTGAATTCATTCCTGCACCTAATTTACTTATTTTTATATTTTTTTATATGGGATCTGTAATTATATGAGAACCTCAGTTTCCAACTATATCGTACTTTGAAAGCTTCCTCTGGTAACTTCTGTTGTCGTTTGTCAGTTGTGATGTTTTAAGTTTGAATTTCATGGCCAATAACTTCAGAGCCGGACCGAGGGCGTGGCGAAGGAGGCATTTGTCACGGGCGCAAACTACCTACATAGGGGCGCAAAATGTGAAATTTTTAATTTTAAAAAAGTCTTTTTGACTACAAGCTCTATATTTCAGAGTAGCGTATGTACCAACTGTACAACTTTAGGTGACAAGAAGTTAACAATACCAAAGATTACGGACCAACATCCCAGAAAATAATATGCGATGCGAAACTCGACTCGGTGGACATATAAACTCTCCTTTCACTGTTTCACGGTAATTCCATCCTAATCGGTTGCTAGGCGCCATGATCACGTGATATCGCTAAAACAGAATTTTGTTCAGAATATATCAATGATTTTTGTTATTATTTATTTTCATTAATTTTGTTGATGAGATTATTACTTTATTTACTCATTTCGTTAGAATATTTGTTGTTAAAATTTTTCAGTTATTTGTTCATTTCGTTTCATGTATTTATACAGTGCGGCTTTTAATAGTCCCCCCTGTTAACTTTTGAACGGTTTGACGTAGACACATGAAAAAAAACGTTTCTAGGGTTTCACCAATACTACTTGTTGAAATAAAAAATATGGTGATTGCTGGACAGGGGGCGCGGGGGGGCCATCAACTCAACATTTTTAAATGGCATGGGGGGTTAAGTATCACACCGTTGAAAAAAGAATTCAATTCTCTTCACAACCATCTAAATATTTTTGAATTTTGTTCATAATTTTGTTCCTAATTTCAATTTTTATGCCTTTCGAAATTTTTGAGTTATTGTGCCCATAGCGTCATCTGTCGAGTAACGTTTTTTCTCTCAAATAGTAGTATCAGTAATACCCTTCAAAAAAAATTTGGTTTCATTGTTCCACATCAAACCGTTCAAATTTATCGAGGTATGAGTAATATTAGATTCGCATTTATATTTGATATTTCGATTTTGAATTGCAAAACAAATATTAACGAAATTTAAAAAAAATTAGATGGTTGTGAAGAGAATGGAATTTCCTTTTCAACGATGTGACACTCGACCCCCCATAACGTTTAAAAATTTTGAGTTGATGTGTCCCCCTGTCCCATGTCAGGCAATCACCATTTTTTATTTATTTCAGAAAGTAGTATTGGTGTAACCCTCGAAACAGTTTTTCATTCATGTGTCTACGTCAAACCGTTCAAAAGTTAAGAGGGGGGGACTATTGAAAGCTGCACTGTATAGGACAGTACCTATTTATTATTTTGAGAATAAATAACTGTTTATTTATCGTGATCCATCCATTTTGTTTATTGAGTTTTTGTTCATTACCTCATAAAAAATAAGGAGATTATTGATACAAAAAGTTCTTCGAAATATAATCAATAAATGTTTATTATCAAAAACATGTATTTATTGAAAAATAAATTTCTTCAAGGACGCATTCTGAAAATTCGTCACAGGCGCTAGAATCCTAGTTGCGGCTCTGGCCAACTTTGTTCAATTGAACAATCAACTGTATCTCCGCTATTTTTCAACGGATTTTTGATTTTGAGGAAGAGTGTTATCACAAATTGCATGCTCTCCCGGACAATGAAAAAAATTATAGGGTGTCATTTAAAAAAAGTTTGGGGTCACTTCCGGTTAAACCGGATGCGTTAAATTATCAGTAATGACGTCTAAATATGCGTCTTCAAGTACTATAGCGACATACCAAATTTGAAATCTGTATCTTCAAAACTATATATATATTTGTTGTTTCCTCTCCTTTCAGTCCTATATGGTGAGCGAATTCTTCAGCTATCAATGTGATATTGGATGCCTCATCAAATAGGGTATAATTTTGAACATCGTTACCCTGATATTTAATTGTTACCGGGGCAACTCGTAAAAGAATTTCATTACAAAATGACTTTGTCACATGAGCTACTAATTCTGTTGTATTCTTCTCTTCTTCTTGTGGCTTTCCTTCATGTTGCTTTTCTTTCTTTCTCATACTTTTCATTATGTTTCTTGATATCAATATCATCTATTCCTTGATTTATGTGACTTTCCTGATTTTTATGAGCATCTAATTCAGGGAAATTTAGTGTGTCATATTTACCTTGAACATCTGGACTATAATAAACCGGTTTTTCTTCAACCACTCTTGTACCTTACTCTTTTTTGATAAAATTCCTTCCTGTTCGTCTATATCCTTGTTTCCTCCATATTCAGTTGAACTAAGATGTCGAATCCTTTTCTCGAATCGGAATGGAGGCTTTTCGAAGAGCCAACCGGCTTTTAATTTTCTCGAATTCTAACCTTTGCTTCTCTTGTACTACTTTCAATCTATTCATTTTAATTTGTTGCTCCGCAGCTAAAAGTTTGGCCATTTCCTCATCAGCTTTAATTTGAGCTTCTAAATTTTACGTCTTAATAGTACTAGATTTAGCTAGTGCTTAGGTAAATGGGATTTACTTTGAATTTATGTGCAGCTTAGATCTATCGATTCATCCCGCGCAAAATCTACTGATTTTACTGTCAGCTAGTGGATCTGACCCTCATAGACTTTTGGGCTTCAAACTGATGACTTGTCTTTGTCTCCAGTCTTCCTAGTATCCTCGAATACACCGTTTCCACCGTCTTGGTAAGCTCATTGTGCTTTTTACTCTTACTTCTAATCATGATACCATTACTATCCATATCTTGGTTAATTTCCAATTCTCTTTTTTCAACGACAACAGTCATCTTCAGGTTGAACGTTGAATGATACATATGTGATTGAATAAAACCATATAAAACATGTTAAAAATTTAAATCAACTCCTAAACAGTGTCATCTTGGAGGAACATTGTACAAATTAATGTCAGATGTAAAATCAATGTTCGCAAGGAAAAGTAGTTGTTTTCTGACAGATATTTTCCTCAAGTTCTCCACTCTGTGGGATAGTGTGAAAAGAAGGGTAATTCCACTTTATCGAAATTTTTCATTTTATTTATTTGAAACTCTCCGGCACACTTTTCGGACTCATGCATTAACTCTTCCCGGAGTCTGTGCTACCGAGGAGTGCTCCTTGTTTTTGAGTTTTGGTTGTTAGTTATCATTCATTGGGTGGGCCAGAATAACTCTAATGGTATCCGACCTATCCTTGCATTGACGAGTGGAAAACAAATCTTGAAACATGAGATGTCTGCAGGTGGTCATTCCCAACCAATGGGGGATAATATTCAATTCTTCATTGCAATCAGCACTTACTAATTGTGTCCTCTTAGAGGAATATTGCACAAATTTATGTCAGATATAATTCAATGTTCGTAAGGGGAAGTATTTGTTTTCCGGCAGATATTATGGCCTCAAAATTTCCACTTTGTGGGATTGTGTGGAGAGAAGGAGAATTCGACTTTGTCGAAATTTTCCGTTTCATTTATTTGAAACTCTCCGGCACAATTTTCGGAATTTGTTCCAACTCATCCCCGATTATCTGTAACTGGTTCGTTAAGTGAAACCTATATCCCCGGCGGTCCAGTACATCGCTAATAAACTCTTCATGAGTCAATTCCTCTTGCCTTATCGACGATATCGCCTCCTCCTTCGTTCAAAAAGTCGTTACTCTCACTTCAATTATATCGATCACGTCAGGCAGCCCCTGTTCCAAAATGGCCACCAATTTCTGTTCATCCAGCAGCTTTCATAAGAAATACATTTCGCCGCCTCTCCCAGAAAATGCATCCCAATGAATCGAGAATTAATAATTTTATTTTTTATCGCAGAAAAAATATCCATCCACCCAAGACATCCACCATATAACTTTGTTGTACGTTTGCACGACCGCCTTGAAAGATTATTATTGAATTAATTAGAACGTCAATTGTTACAGTTGATTAACGGATTTAGGTCAGCTCCGACGTGGTGGCAAAACGGATTCAGCGACTAAAATTATATATGTTTACGTCAAGTTCGGATATCATACACTTGGACTTTTAACATAATCATTCCTTGGGTGAATGCTACTTAGTGGTATACTCAGGATTATATTCGGTGTATCAGTTTGTTTTTATTTTTCAGACTCTGACAGCCAACGACAGGGGAGATCCTTCTAGAGAACTGAACCATGCACTCGCTCCTGAACTCAGAGTCAAAAAAGTCATTTTCCGAGAGCTAGGTGTATGTGAACAACCAATGACTCCAGTGACGCCTCCCATGAATTTCTCTCCGATTTTGAGAAATCCTGTAGATCATGTTAATGCTACTGTGGGAGAACTGCTAGTATACAAAGTTAAAGACGTAAGTAAATGTTTCATACTTTCAACACTATCGATGAAGGGTGACTGCACCAATTAATGTTCAGAACTGAATGCAAAAACCACATTGTGATAATTTTGTAGTTTATCTAATGATTATTTGACTTTTTAGGATACATTTTATGATCCTGAAGATGTAGATCCTAGAATGCTGAACATATCATTACTAACTGGTGACAGACAACCGATACCTCCCGATAATTGGTTACAATTCGATAATAAAAATCGAGAATTTTTTGGCATACCAAGAAAAATTGGCAGAAGCGAATATCAACTCATTTGTGTGGATAGTGGTGGACTTCCGGCAACCGACAGTTTGGAAGTGTTCGTTTATCCTGCTGTGAAAAAAGCTTACAATGTGGAATTCAGCATGACTATAAATGAGCTGCCTCATGAGACATTCATCAATAGTGCTTCCTTGCAAAAGAAGTTTGTTGAAAAGTTAATGGTAAGTAAATAGTCACAGGTTGCTTTCCTTAACTTAAATGAAATATGTATTTTATTCCTTATGGCTGTAAAAATCTGTTCAAGGTGATTTTTTCTACAGCCGATAAAAGTAGCCTTTAACGCTTTCAGATCTGAACCAAAGTTGACTTCATCCGAGAAATCTCATTTTGTGACAACTTTCCCGTTCTGGAGCCGAAATATCGTCAAACTGAATAAACTAGCCAAAAACTGTTTACCTGCTGAAGTCTTGAATGTTGTCAGTTTTTTAATTAAACAAGTATTTCAAATTAAAAAGTTGGCTCTGGAAATGTAGACTCATTGGTAAAATTTGGTGTTCTAGTTTGAGTATGTGCCACAGAGTTTTCAGTAATATTTATCCATCGGAAATGGACTATTAAACTGACTAAAGTTGATGATTATTGACTGTTCCTGTGGTGCATGTTTTGAAGTGTCTGACGTAACATAAAAACCAAAGACTATCAGCTCAAATATTCACGGACGTGATCTTCAGTTCATGCAAGGTGAGCTGGTAAAGGTAAATAGAGTTGAACTACTTTTGTTAACCATCATGAAATCGTCAGCGTAGCCCTGGGCAAACACCGTTTACCAGTTTAGGTCTGTAAGGAGGCTGTCGACCCACGAGGTTCCACAATAGTGGGTATAGTACTCTCCTCTGAAGGTAGCATCTCGTGGCTTTCACCTCAATTTTTTCCTCAAATAGGGAGACCTGTATTACCCTGCAACTATTCTTTCTCTGAGGTCTGAAGTGATAGATGCATGATGTGTTATCAAACGCCCCTTCTATTTTAAGAAACGCTTTTTATTCAGTGGTGATTTCCCAGTCCTGCCATCTAACAGGATTTTCCAATTTTATAGCCTCGACGGTTTGTGCTCTCTGGGGCGCCACTAAATCATTTATTCTCTAAGAGTCAGAAAGATTAGATTATAATCGAATCTAAAAGTCAGAAAAGTTGTTATAAAGAAGTATCTCTAGATATTAATTTCCTAATTTGGTGAATGATCCATAGGCTCACATTATAGCATGCCGACAGAATTCACTGCATCTTTTGACGAAATCTTGTTCAGTCTTGAACATTCGGCTGTGATCTCGACTTCTTGGCAGATAATTTTCTACGCCTACCTTTTGTCTCATTATCTGACTGTTTTGTACAGAGTGAGGTTTCCATTGTATTTGCCCCACTGGTATGTTAAAATCAAATCAAATCATTTTATTATCCTTCTCTGACAGTTTTTAAAATTGTATAGGACTTGTCAATTACATTATACACTAAAAGACTACTCACACAATCATACTCTCATTCATCATGTCATAATAATGACCTCAACATGCATACTCAGTTACAATACTTAATAATTAAAAGTTGTTAAAAAATTCATTTACATTATTATATGATCTCTCAATCAAAAGAAGTTTCAAATCATTTTTAAACTTTTTCTCAGTTAAGTAGCTTTTTATCAAAGTAGGCAGATGGTTATAAAGTTTTGGACCGAGAAATGAAGGAGACTTTTACTAGTAATATCCAGTCGTGCATAGGCCACGCTCAAATCTGATTTATGTCTAGTATTCAGTGAATGTTTACTTGTGTTCAAAGGAAATTTATCAATATTTTTAAAAATATAGAGGCATAGTTCATATATAAATAGTGACGGTAGTGTGAGAATTTTGTAATATCTAAAAAGATCCCTACAGGAATAATTTGAAGGTTTGAAAGCAATACATCGCAACACACACACGAATATATTCCATTCTGGAATATATATATATATAACGATTTCAGGTTTTGACTAGATAATTTAATGTTGTCACTGACCCACTGTTTATTATTAGGATTAGAGAAGAAATATTTACGTTCAGGGTGATGAATGTCAAAGTAATATGAGAATATACTAAAAAAACTGGTAAACGAATTATTGGCATTATTATGTCCATAGACATCATCCCATAATCCGTTTGTAGTCCACTAAGAAAGTTTGAGACTGAGGTATTATTGAAACTTCTTCTAAAACATGTCTTACTGGGAAGTGGCACAACTTTTTCACTGCCAATGTGAAAAAATATAATTCTGTGATAGGTAAAGAATTGTCAAGTACTATTGGAATCTCACTCTCATTGAAATTTACTAAAATATGGTCAATTGTTTTGACAGAAGTGTCTGTTACCCTTGTAGGCCACTTCACAAGACTCTGCATATTGAAACATTCAAGGAGAGATAGGAGATTGTTGAAACTAGGAGTATTATTGTATGAGTCGATGTTCAAGTCACCATAAAACACAACATTTGCATTGTACGGCTGTAAAAAGTCAAAGAGATCAGAGAATTCCTGTAAAAACATTTCAAGATATCCAGAAGGTGATCTATAACAAGGTATTACAATAAAATTTGAGTTTCCTTCACTTGTAAGAATCCCCCAAACCTAATGTTTTTCAATGCAGAACTGATCCAGTTTCAATGTATTTAGTTATCTCTACTCCAAATCGCGACTCCACCACATTTGAATTTAGATCGATTGAAGCTTGCAAGTAAGGAGAAATTATTAAGTTTAATATATTTCAAAGTGTCTAGTGATTGATGAGTTTCTGAAAAACATATAAACTTAAGGTTATTGAGTTCACATATATCGACATATAATCTGTCAAGTTTATCTTGGGTCAAACACCGAGTATTTAGCGATAATAGATTTGGGTCAAATATCATATGTCTGTGTTTTCGTTTTTCTTGAGGGTTAAAAAACACTGGATGCATGTTCGATATGGCCAGATGGTCGGATTAAGGGCGGTTTTGAAGCTAGGAGTATTATTGTATGAGTCGATGTTCAAGTCACCATAAAACACAACATTTGCATTGTACGGCTGTAAAAAGTCAAAGAGATCAGAGAATTCCTGTAAAAACATTTCAAGATATCCAGAAGGTGATCTATAACAAGGTATTACAATAAAATTTGAGTTTCCTTCACTTGTAAGAATCCCCCAAACCTAATGTTTTTCAATGCAGAACTGATCCAGTTTCAATGTATTTAGTTATCTCTACTCCAAATCGCGACTCCACCACATTTGAATTTAGATCGATTGAAGCTTGCAAGTAAGGAGAAATTATTAAGTTTAATATATTTCAAAGTGTCTAGTGATTGATGAGTTTCTGAAAAACATATAAACTTAAGGTTATTGAGTTCACATATATCGACATATAATCTGTCAAGTTTATCTTGGGTCAAACACCGAGTATTTAGCGATAATAGATTTGGGTCAAATATCATATGTCTGTGTTTTCGTTTTTCTTGAGGGTTAAAAAACACTGGATGCATGTTCGATATGGCCAGATGGTCGGATTAAGGGCGGTTTTGAAGCTTCGGTCATGTATTCTCAGTCTGAATGATGAGTATTGTTCTGGATTCTTGGGGTTCAATCGTTCACAATCCACTATTTCGAGATGCTGGTTAAGTAGAAACTTTAGATCGTCTGTGTTTGTTTCTGGATCTAGACGATACACATGAAGATCTATATATTTCGGTGCTCCTTTTACACAGGAAGATTCATTATTTAGATTACTGCCGATTACCAGAGTTCGTTTTTTATGCTGCTTTTGTTTGTGCCTTTGCACATTTTATTCGTCATTTTCAATTACATCATTAGTACACCCAGCAGAGTATGTTGATGAGGTACCAACATTTTGGTTTTCGCTGATGGGGTTATTGAGAGAGATAATTTCCTTCATTTTATTCTCGGCTAAAATAGCATGAGTCATGGCAGAAACTTCTTTATTTGTTATTGTTTTTATTTTAGACTGTTGTCTGGTAGATTCCTTGTTCTTTCTGGAGTTCCTGCTATCGTCCGTTTTTGCTGGCAAGTAATTATTTCAGGTTTTCTATAGGCCTTGTTAAAGAGAGTATTTAGATATTAGACAATTAATGAAAAACCATAATATTAACAACAAACATTATTAATTCTGGATAGTTTAATTGTTTGTTTTAATATAACTCATTGTTTCCTCTTCAGGACTTGTTTGGAGAATCATCAGCTGGTAACATCCACTTGCTTCCATTCAAGAAAACCGATGATTCAACTATTGTGACGTGGTTTAATAAATCACTATCAACAAGCCGATGTCCCCAAGAGGAAATCAAAAGTCTAGAGTCAGTCTTACATAACTTGAATGATAAGTCAATTTCTCACAAGGTGCATTCGATAATGGAACCGGAATTCCGTGTTTCAACAATAAAAGTCAATTTGATGGGCAATTGTCGACCTAGAGTGGCCCAGGAGCCAAGACATAAAGCTGGTAAACCAGTTACACCTGAAGAAGGTATACCAATTAGACCTGAAGAGAGTATACCAATTAGACCTGAAGAGGGTATACCAATTAGACCTGAAGAGGGTATACCAATTAGACCTGAAGACGGTATACCAATTAGACCTGAAGAGGATTTACCAATTGAAGAAACCACTCCTCAGTCAAGTAGCGACGAATATCTGATTACTTTCATCGTACCTGCTGTTATTATTTCTATTATGTTATTCTTGGCAGTGGTAGCTGCCATTGTTTTGTATAGAAGAAAACGCATGGGAAAGATGAATGTTGAGGAGGATGGAAGACAGAGCTATGGAAATAAAGGTGAGTGGTTCAATGTATTTATTAAACCAATAATGTGAAATGAGCAATTTGAAACCTCAAAGGAAAATATTGAAAGGATGGTATGCTTTTGATAGGGAAATTTGGGCTGTTCCTAAAAAATTATTTGAATTCTTTCAAATGCTTAGAAATGAGTAATGTAGTAGTACATTTCAATTGTTTTCAATCTAGAATAAGTTATCTTCTATAATATTATGTTCTTAATTATTTCAAAAAAATGCAAAGTGGGAACATTGCTCTTAAATTAATTCAATAACAAATTTTCAGAACTAACATTTTTCATTTATTGTATATTGAAACCCAGGATAAACACATACCCTTTGTTGCCAAAATGTATATTTTATTGTTTTATACCTTCACAAATCTGCTGTTGAAGAACTCATTTGAAGATGTTCTGGAATGGTTTGAAAGTTGAAATTTTGGGAAATTGTTTCTTTTTCAAAGACCTAAAAGTGTGCAAAATCTTATGACCGGAAGCAGATAGCCCAGAAAAGCATACCCTCCTTTGCTACCTACTTCACTTCACAGATAGCTGAGCACAAAGCTCATAGTTCTTTTGGGAAATCGTTGAGTAACTGCCGACTGACTCTCTGCATCCACCTAGAGTGTGGGCTATTATGGAAAATAGAAAACAACTACTTTTCTGACTAACAAGATAACAGGCATTATTAAAATGCGCTAAAAAGTAATAAATATTTTTTTAAAAGCAAATCTTTTGAATCTGTATCTCACAGAATAACCTACATTAAACATTTAAAGAACTTTGTCTCTGAAAATGTTTTTTCAAATTATTTATTTTGTTCTTTTTAATTATGGTTATGATTCTTACAAGGCATGTTACTTGTGAGTTTTGAGCTATGAGCTCTTCAATAAAGAAGACATCTTAATATTAACTCGTCTGCCATCCTATAATGGCTGCTACTTTGAATTTGTGGATAAAACATTAATGTTCTTCAACTCCAATACATACTATAATTTTCAATAATATAAGTTTATTCAGATTCAAAAATAGAGTCCATAATTACAAAACTCGTCCGTCATATGGTATTCATGAATTTGGACCAAATAATCAAAATATTCGACCTCAAAAACCCCCACACACAAAATTTTAATCGAATTGTAATCAGCAACAATCGTCCGCCATATTGAAAAATAAAAAATTCAAAATCTCTGACACACAGGAACCCCCAACATCACTTTTGATTCAAATCGGACAATAATCACAATTAAAACTAGTCCACCATCTCGTATAGCCACCATTCTGAATTTACAAATTTTGACAACCATTATGACTGCGTCAAAATAAAATTGAATTATCTATAACTACACAAAAACTGTTTCCGTTGAACACTTTGAACGTTTTCACCAAAGAGTAGTACTCTTTGGTTTTCACAATTTTATAATTGCATGACGTGTCATTTATTGGTAATACATTTTTCTGCACCATTATACCATATCTATTTTCTAGGTATACCAGTAATTTTTCAAGAAGAACTAGAAGAGAAACCAGAACCCGGCACTAAAGCTCCCGTTATTTTGAAAGATGAAAAACCACCCCTTGCTCCCCCAGAATATAGCAAGAGTGGTTCTGTCAAACTATCTGATGATTCGGAACCATATCAACCGCCACCACCCTTCACCCGTACCCAAGATAACGGCAGGCAAGCCAGACCAAAACCCACTCCTACCTATAGGAAACCACCCCCATATGTGCCTCCTTAACAATTGCATTTTACGTTTTTTCAACAATAACTTGTTTTCAAACTGCCAACGTATAGTTCAATCGATCAAGTTATTTGGATTGATTCACTTTTAGTTTGTCACCCAGTAATTATGAAGATATAACCCTGGGTTGCATGTTGATGCCAAATTATATTAAATCGCCCACAGCTTTTTTTTATTTTGATGGCTCTCGAATTTGTTTATTTCATTATATATCTCTTCCTCTGTGATATTCACTGCTATTATTTATAGGGGTTTCCTTAACTTTTTCTTTTTAATTTTTTACGTGGGTGATTTCTTTTTAGAATATCTGTTTAAGGAGTAAACATCACAAGTGAGTTATTTTGCTTTTAACCGACTTATTCTGGCTTCCACGAAAGTCGGCTTTGATGTTGGTATATTTTAACTTTTGGTCATGATATTTTTACTGCCGAAATGGCTTCTAGATCATAAGAAATGTACCGATAGAGAGCGATCTCGAAATTTGACAAGGACCATCTACAAAACCATTTGATTCCTTATAAATATATAACATATATGTAATAGGATCAAAATAGAAGAATATATAAATGATATGCAGGATAAGGAATTTATTTCCAATAGGCACGTTTTTTCAAAATTAATAAACAAGTTCCAACAAGAAATATAGACAAAAGTGAATAAACCCTTGAGTAAGTACTAACTTATTTATACTCTAGTTCTTCAAAGGTGATCAATATTTTAAAGAGAACAATGTCTATTATCTGATCCCTCAATAGTGCCTATACTGAAGATTATATGTTACAAAGGAAAAATAAGTCGTACTGTATCATTCATATCGTTTTGGAATTATAAAATGCTTCACTTGGTAAAAAAACGTTTGAATAATAATTGAAATTGAAAACAGAAATTATATTTATGATATTGCCTAATATCTGATCCCTGGATTTGACTAGGATATTAAAGTAAATTATCATGGCCAGTTCACTTTTCTCACAACCAAGAATTGAAGCTCAAATGAATGCATCAAATTTAAGAAAATCTAGGTATTATCTTCTTGGTCAAATTAGATGATGCCTTCTACTTCGAATCACTCTTTGGAGGAATTATTTGTATGATAACAAGTAGTGCAGTTGAAGAAATAACATAGACTTAGAAATAAATAAGGCTGTTTTTATTTGCAACTACCTATATGCATATGATTTCATTCATGAATATTAAAGTACTTACCGCACAAGTTGCGTAGGATATAGGACATTATGATATTAAATTTTTCCTATTGAATTATTCATTATTTTTATAAAAGTTGTTCGAATGTTCATGAATGAAAACGATTTTTTAGGCACACTTTTTTGTATAGGCAATTGTTTTTATATGATATTTTTTTGTAATTAGTTACCAATAACCATTTTGTAAAGATATTTTGGTATATTTTACAAACCTACTTTCTTAATGTATTTAATTCATATCATTAATATTAAGGCGACATTGATATAATTTTCATGTTATTTTTTAAATTTTTAAGTGTATCATATCAGAATCTCATATTGTCCCCCATATCATACTTTTGTATTAACCAGTCATAATTACTGTATTGTCCAATACATTAAAAATAATATTCAGTGGAGAAATTTATTTCACACCTGTTCTTTTCCTGAGTGAACGGACGGATGACGGCCTTCTGCATTCGTCCGGCTAAGATTTCTGCCATATAATGGCAAGCCGGGATGATTTTTAAGTTCTAAAGCAGTGTGTCCATCATACCACCAAGGACCCCCATAATCAGAACCACCATTTTAACAGAATGGTTTGGGTAGAGCCTGCGGAGTTCAAAGAGTAAGTCTCGATATTTAGTCCGTTTCTACTCCTCTTTTCGGACGATGTTCGTTTCGCCAGGAGCCGAAAACTCCATGACGAAAATCGTCTTACTTTGATCGTCGAGGAGGACTATATCAGGCTTATTGGCTTATATTTGCCTGAGGGTGGGGAATGAGTAGTTCCAATATATTCGGCACTTCTCATTCTCCACAACGAACTCAATATCCCCCGGAGCATAAGGCAACACCGGTGTCTCGTCTACACCGTACGAGAGTCGTAGATGGTAGTACAACACTCGTAGAGCCACGTTATGCATGTGGATATATAGGCTGAGACCGCATATGCTGGACATGCTGACAGCAAATGCATAAGGGTCTCGGCGCCCCACGACACGCTCTGCATCTAGTGTCGGGGATCTCTATACCCATCACGCGGCTGCGGTAGACCATTCTGGCAAGCCATTATGACTCCCTCGTTGTCCGACTTCAGCTCACTTGACCTGAGAAAAGCGAAGGTCAGATTTTTGGTAAGCCGGTTTAACCGGAAGTGACCCCAAACTTTTTTTTCAAATAACACCCTGTCAAAATTAATAATCGGTTAAAAAATGGCGGAGATACAGTTGATTGTTCAATCGAACAAAGTTGGCCATGAAACTCAGACTTCAATCATGACAAATGACCAACGACATCAGAAGTTACAAGACAATTAAGACAAAGCGTCGAAGTGCGATACACTGAGGTTCTCATGTAATTGCAGTTCCCATATATTCCAACAATTCTCAAAAATTACCTAAAAACGGAATGGTATCCATAAAGAAATGCTCACAACTGCTTTTTCTTAAATGGCAACACGTACGTTTCAATTTGTCATGATAGAAAATCATAAATTATCAGTTTACTCGTGTGAAAAGTTTTGGAGAATTTCTAAAGGAAACGAAGATACAATCAGGTTTCATGAGTAGTGTTCCTAAAATTGAATGATATCTTCAACGTAGGCGGCTTAGAACATAATTATTAAGAAAGCAATACACAAAATCTCAAATTATATCAAGGAAGTCAAAGTTTGTCCTACTTATTTAAACAATGCTTTTTATGTTCATGGCCGCCTTCGTTGAAGAATATTTAATTTTGAGAACACTCATGATAAAACATCTTGTATTTGCGATTTCTTTCGGAATTCTTCAACATTTTTCACACGAGTAATCTGATAACTAATCATTTTTCATCATGATGTAGTGAAAAGAACATGTTTCCATTTGAGAAATAGCAGTTGTATTTCTTTATGGGTACTATTCCGTTTTTAGTGAATTTTTGATAATTGTTGGATTATATGGGAGCTGCAATTACAGGAGAAACTCAGTTTTCAACTGTATATCGCACTTCGAAGCCTTCTCTGATAACTCCTGATGTCGTTTGTCAGTTGTGATGAATTAAGTTTGAATTTCATGGCCAAAATTTGTTTGATTGAACAATCAACTTTATCTCCGCCATTTTTCAAATGATTTTCAATTTTGAAGAACAGTGTTATCATAAATTGCGTGCTCTTTAGGATAGTGAAAAAATATATACAGGGTGTCATTTGAAAAAAAAGTTTGGGTTCATTTTCGGTCAGTAGAGGGGTCAAAATATGCGTATTCAAGTACTATACCGACATACCAAATTTGAAATCTGTAACTTCGAATCTATAGAAAAATTGGGGGCGTACCTCACCTCGTGGTCACCCGGTATAGCTTGCGGATATACCACTACATTTGTATATTTTCTACAGAATAGACAGATATAAAAAGGCCGATTCAGATACATTGGTGCCCACCCTGCATGAGAAATGCATACCCATATTACCCAATTACCCATTGACTTCACACTTGTGTCTGTCAACGTGTGTGAAAAACTCGGGGCGAGCCACTGACCTGTAACAAAACTGTATGAGCAGTGCCCACAGACCTCTTAAAATAAGTAGATATCGCATGGTACACCTTCCCAATGCTAAAAAATGTCTCCTCTCACCATGGCCGCCATGATAAACCATTTTACGTTGGCACCACTTCTGGAGATCGTATGTACTATTTTAATGATAAAAACAAAGAGAGATGCCACATACATTTTAGTGAATCGCTTTAAATCAGGGAGTTACCAGATAGACAGAGCCGGCTCTAAAAAAATGTTTTGGAGTGTCGATAAATCTTTGATGCTACGTATATCAAAAAATGCATATTGAATACAAATTAAAATATTGTTTTTCTTCTGGTTACTCACACCCTTAATTTTTTGATAGCCATGAAAAAAATTATTTTATCCTTTTTTAGTGCATTTAAATATAAGCGTGGTTCGTAATGATTCTTTTTTTAAAACAATTTAGAGTTTCAGATTATGTTTAGGAGTTGCTTGCACTCCGTGCATGGGAACAAAGTATATACATGGAGTGAAGTAGCTAGCTGACACACAACAGAGAACTATGTATGTGATGGAAATAAAAAAAAATAAATAATAGTTGCTTAAAGTTTTATTCATTTGATTTATACACTCATCATTTCCAACCATTTCTTGTTTTTAGTATTAAGTATGTATAAACTAATTCAACATGCACATCCGAATTTTACTGATTCTTGAATAATATTAATTTACTAAATTTTTTTCTTATATTCACACCAGTAACTCTTTCGGTTATTTTACCACATATACTATTAATTCTAATTGAACCATAAACTCTTACTATATTTTCAATTAAAATCTTCTTATGATTTATATCTTCTATTGAATAATCAAACACATGATTATCCAAGGATCTGAATAACTGATGATCTTCCATGAAATTGGAAACTTCATTAAGCAAAATTTTTATAAAATTATCCTCTCTTGGCAATATATTACCACATAATTTCCATGTCAATTGAATTTTTTTTTCGATTTTACTACATATTTTTCTAACATCTGTTGAACAATATGTTAAACCTCCTTTATTTTTAAAATCCAAAAATTGCATTGTTGAATCAAACTCATCAAATTCTTCCAAATATAAAGCTCTCTGGCATATAAAGCACTTAATTTTTTTTTCCAATTTTGTTACAACAAACCCAGATATATATGCAACAATATTTTCCGCATATTCACCAAGAGCTGAAGGTAGAAACAAACTGATTTTTGATTCAAGATCTTCCAATTCTCTATTTGGTTTATCCTCCGATTTTCTGTTTTTCTGAATATCACTGATAGTGACAGTTTCTGCTGCTGAATTGACAGTTAAGACATTTGTTTGGTCTTGAGCAATGCAATTCCCATGGCAATCTTTTTGTGTTTGGTGCATCAACAGCCTTCTGTAAGTATATTTGAACTGCTGACAATTCGGATTGTTTACCCAGCCATTTCTTGATCTGAAAATATTTGAAAAATATTATACTTATGTCAAAAAAATACATTTGAAATGATTATTATAACAATTTAAAATTGTACCTCACGCTACAGAAGAATAACTCAAGGTGGTCCTGGCTGAACTTGTACGTAAGGAGATAATTCAGGTTTTTATTTTGCACTATTTCGGTTTCATATATATTGATCATGGATTTAGCTGATACAATGAATCCAAGTATAGGAGTCCTTTTCTTCGTCTTGTACATAGATATTCCTTCCTTGGTTTTACAATTCTGTAGGTACTTGAGAGCTTCTTCTATAAAGGGTTTCCAGTAATCACATGTCTCTTGCTTCATAGGCATTTTCATACGTTTTGCAAAAATATTTCTTGAATTAAGAATGTCAAACAACTGATCTATATATTTGATAAATCTGACAGTATGGCTCACATTCTTGAATTCTTCCACATGCAGACTGTCTGACATAAATGTGAGGGCATCAGCTACGCTATTACTTAGCGTTTGTGCAGCAACATTCACCTAAAAAATTAAATGAAAAGGTTATTCTAGAGCATTTTTTCTATCCAGCAATAGAACATTAAAAAAATATTGGGATTCTATAGGATTGCTGCCATACTGGATAAAATACAATTTCACAGAAAATCCATATCTCAATATTAAATTTTCACTAACTAACACAGAAAATAATACTGTATACAAGTTAATATATTCATATTTAATATCGAAAACTAACTCAAGGAAAGTACAAGGTAAATCAGATTTAGGAAGATTTTCAAACAGTACTTTTAAAACTACCAATTTGATAAGGTATATCTCAATCACTAACTACCCAATATATTGCTAATATTATTTACCTTCATTTTAACTGATCTCCACTCTATATGTTTATTTTTCAGCTTGTTTGCTAAATGGAGCGTTTCATCCTCTTGGTATTTGAATAAAAGCTCGATAAACTTCCATTTGATTTCATTTCCCTCTGGATCTAAAATTACTCCCATTCTTGCCCAATTATTCCTAACAAGCTTTAACATATGGCATATGTCAAATACAACAAATACTTTATGATGATTGACAGGATGCATGAAATAGTTTTTGATATTTGTTGGATCAGATACTTGACAGCCTAATGACTTCATCATTTTGAAATGAACTGATGGTCCATCACATGTGATACTAATTATCTTGCAGGAAGTATGGCATAGTTGTTTAAGAGCTTCCAAAACTATATTGGCCTTTTCTTCTCCTGGTAATTTATTGGTAAAAAAATAGGCAATGGGTATCTTGAAGTTATCATTGATGGCAACCACCATCAATACCAAAGCTTCTGTTGCTAGTTCCTGTTCATTAGAATGGTCAATCTCAGCGCCAATATCGGTATATCCCCATAGTTTCTGACTGTGTCGATCACACACCAGTTCCTTTTTGATACTCATCTCATCAAGCATAAGAGCACATAACAATGGTTTGTTGAACCTCTTCGTGAATTCTTCAGACTTGATTTTCAAACATTCCAAACTTGGCTGTGTAAATCCTGGCGAACAATCAATTTTAGATAACCATTTGCTAATGGTAGCCGGTGCAGGTAATGCCAAGTGAAATGTTTCCCTTACATATTTATATGCCTTAGCACTATAAAACTGTAGAGTCATGGCAAAACTTCTCAATTCTGGAGGAAACTTCTGTTTTGTCAATTTTTTTCCTTTCATGTTGGAATTTACAACTATTCTCCTTATGAGAGAAGATGGAATACCTCCGGCAGATGCTTCCAGTGCCAGGTTTGCTTCTTCAGATAAAGAGAATTTCTTGTTCATCTTTTTAATAATTTGTGACAATGTTTCAATTTTAATATTTTTTCTTCTATTTGATTTTTGGACAGTCTTCAGTTTGTTTGTCAAAAACTTTATACGATCAGTAAGTACTCTATTCTTTTGATTCAATAATCTTTCATCATTGGAATTTTCATTTGGTAGTTTACTGAAATGAAAAATAAAATATAGGTATATTTTTTAGACATGAAGATTACAAATGACATTTCTGTGATTGGGAGAGTGAATGTGCATAAATTTACCATCAATCTCTATATTTTTACTTACGAATAGTTGTGAAAGGTTTTAACAAGTCTTCTTTTGACAGACGAATTCGCAGAAGATGAAGACGGAGACTTCGTCTTCATTCTTTTAACATGGGATGATGATGAACTGTGAAAAAGTCCTTCATTTCTTCTTTTGGAAAGATTGACAGGACTAGCTGTTTCTTGTTCAACACTGAAAAATTAAAAGAAATAAAATCAAAAGAAATTTTTTGTTAGGTATACAGGTTTTTCCAAAGCATTTGATCAAGTAAATCATCATATGTAGATGCATAAACTAAATGCTTTGGAAGCTATCTTGACAATAGGATCCAACATGTAAAATATGGTATGAGCAATCACAGTTCCATCTGGTGCAGCCCAGGAATCTCATTTGGGACCACAACTTTTCAACCTGTTTCTTAATGACTTGAGTAATGTTATTCTCAGCAAGTACAATAAAAGATTTAGGAATCATTCTCGGCTCAAAATTGTCGTTTAACCCCATATTACAAATGTAACTTCCAGAGCACTATAAATGTTAGGTTTCACTTGCAGATCTGTAAATGAATTATTTCTCTCTCCCTTGAAAATAATTTACTGTTCAATTGTTAGATCAATACTCGAATATAACTACAATATGGAGCCCTTTATATAAGGTGGATATTGATTGATTTGAGTGTTCAAAATATTTTAGCTCATAGAAGATTGGAATCAGATCTTACACTAAACCACAAAATAATTATGGCAGTATCAATTCCCCAGAAATTGTTGAACTTATAGCTTTAAATATGAATTCAAAGAAAACAAGAAATACAACAATCTTCAAAGATCTATTTTATCGTACCAACTACGGCCAGAATGGAGTCTTTAGGTAGAATGCTAAGCAGATTATGAATATATTGTAATTGTTGTTTTCTTCTTACTCTACTTGATATTTATATTTATAAGTACATATACATGTGACTTTGTTAAAACTTTGTAAAAAATAGACATTGCCCCTAATGAATAAATAAATATGTAGGTATATTTACCTAAGTATCATTATCTACTTACATAACACTATTAGAAAACCGTATTGGGGAACCAGGTTCAATTGGCCTGCTGGAGAAACTTTTTGATGGTATTACTCCTGGCTTCAGAACTCTTCGTTTTTCTGATTTTTCGAATTCTTCTTCAGTGAAATGGTCTGAACAAACAACTTCATTTGAAATGGGAATAGTTGGATCTCTTCCTATCGCCTCTAACCACTGTCTCTGATATTTTTTTGGAAATCTAAGAAACAGTTCAATCAGCAAAAATATAGCTCACTAGAATTGTGTGATTTCTCACCTATGATAGGATATTAGAATACCAATTGTAGATCGATACTTGTTGGGGCAACCAGGCACAAAACACTTTGGCATTTTCTCAAATGTTAAGAAAAACAAATAAGAATGATGCAACACAAATGCACTAACGTACTACCTAATAAAAACAAACTCACAAAACTGCTGACTAAACACTCCAAAACAAAATGAAAAGCAAATAGACAGTAGGCATCAAATTCTCTCATATTTATACTGAATTTGCTAATAGCTTTTTTCGCCCATACCAACAGTCAACAAACCGACCCTGGAGTTGCAGTGATACCAACGTAAAATGGTTTACATATGGCAGCGCCCATAGGAGGGGACAACAATAATTTGAGATGTGATATCTACTTTTTTTAAGAGGTCTGTGGCAGTGCCCATTTCGTTCTATGAAAATATTGCGCTAAATTGAACCCTCCCAAATTGAAAGTGCGCATGTGCATTGCCCCAAAGTGTCAATGTCATTACGTCAGGACGCCATTGTTATCAGTGTCGTAGTGTGTTCTACTTGTTTCTTTGTTTGTGTTTATTTGGTGTTTATAAAATTTTTGGCAGGTCATATTTGTGAAAATTGCGAAGTTGAAGTCTAAGACGGTTTATTCGATTTTTGAGCGAAACGTGTTAGTTTCATTGAAATAGACTAAAATACTGTGGATTTCATCCAGATTAAAATTGAACCTTAACGTAACCTTCAGGAGACACCTGTGTTTGACATATCATCAATGCGCATGTGTGGTGCTCCAAAATGTCATATACTAGTTGGCGCAATTTTCTTAAATGAGAGTGGAGAGTGCTCATCCAAGGTCGGTGGGGCGCAAGGACATTACACACAGGACTGGTGGATTCCTATCTTCCATGTTTGTATCAGAAATGACCTTGAAATGACGTAATGCGGTGGCCTCCGAATGAAAGAAACAAGTTGTTGAGTGGAGGAATGGACTAGGTAGGGGGCCACTGAGGTACGTCACGATAGGAATCCAGCAGTCCTGTGTGTAATGTCCTTGGGTGGGACGAGCACGTACGAAATTGGCCATTAGCACAGAACTCATAATTATATCTTATGACTAGAATGCGTTTCAAATATGGCGGATGAACAAATCATGCATAACCTGCAACACTGTAATGTCCTCTTCACAGTAGCGGCGCATAAAATAATGGGCGTATCATAGGCATGGAAATTGGGTTAGTTTTCTTAAAAATGAGAAATTGCATATTTTTCTTTGCCTTTCTGCAGGAATTACCACAATCCTTAACAAAACCCTTCATCATATAGAACGGCGAACGGCTAATAACACTATATAATCAATAAATAAATATTTACTTATCGTCCAAAACAGTCGTGTTGAAAAAATAAAGAATCAACATCCAACAGTGACGTGACAACGCCGCTCTGTTTACAAACAAACTGGCAAGCTTAACCGACAGACGTCCTAGATTCTACTCGTTTCCTCTTGGAACTATAAGAAATAACGTATGTGTTTACTTAGTAAAAGTTGTCCTCTTTGCTGATGCCCACGATTTGTTCAAGTTTAGGGTAGCCGACGATACATGAAGCGCGTTCTAGTCATAAGATATAATTATCTCCGAGCAAATATAAACATAGAGATGCCTTTCTATCCTTGTTTTTTTAAGCCAACATCACCTTGTTTATATTTACATCTGTCCTCCAACTAACGCATCTAGTTGCATTGTCCTCTGAACTGAATGTTTACATCCCCTCAGTCCCCTTGACCATATTTCATTGTTGAGAGAGATGGACATCATGGTTGTCTACAAATATGTTATGTTTGAATAGAGAGGGCATCTCTATGTTTATTATTGCTCTGAGATAATTATGAGTTCTGTGGCCATCATTAGCTGGGTGCCATATTGGATCAGCCCTCATGGTTGCCAACTGCGTAAAACAGTCAACAGTCTCATCTCTGTCAATTCCATGGATTCAACTGTGAAGTCATCTCACTTATTCTGTCGAAAATAGAATGATTCACGGAACGGCCGGAACGGGTCGCATCCAAGCATGGCGCTTAATTAAAAAGGTCAATTAGAACATGTTCTAGTTCACATAATGAAAGATTCAGTAACAGTAAAATATACGACGGGATAATTTGAAAAACTTGAATGTCGTTCCTTCAGTATTGTCCATATTCACCGTCGCCATATTGTCATGCGACAATGTAACAAAACCGGGAAATTCAAGAATGGTTAATTTGGTGCATATTTCATGAGGTTCAGAAAAATTTTACTGAAGAGAAAATCTAGGATGAATAGGTAAATCTCTAGGGGTATCAGCTTTCACCTCAGTTTTAATAATGACAACATAGGCACTAAAACTTAGTAAAAAAGTTTGAACTCTATGTATTTGCCACATGCGGTAACCAAAAAGGTGCTATTTTGACATTGCCTTCTGTAGACTTTTCTTTTTGTATTTCAAAATATCATTTTCTTTTGATGTTTTCGAAAATTCCGAATGTTTTCGTCCACGGACTCTTAGTTTTCATGTAAAAATGAAATCAACTTGATACTAAAAGTCACTCCCACTCCACTAAACATTTTTTGAAATAAGTAACATTTTAAATTAGTAAATTTGGTTATTCTTATTTGAGAACCCTGGTTATATAAGGACGGTGCAAGATGGATAGAAACCCTGGTGGATTGACTGATTCGCTTTTGTTTCACCCAAAGTTGTTAATGCTGTAATAAGATGGGATTAGCTTTTCCGGTGTCAGTAGATGGCGCATTATCAAAAAATAGCCGAGTTTACATTCCGAAGTACTGAGTCATATTTTTTTTTGGAATATTTGAAATTTGACTGTTTATTACTATGTTTATAATTTTTGATTAACTGTGATTTACATTTCATCGGGATATTTATCGTTTTTTTCTGTTCTTTTACTACTTTTCGTTCAGTTCGGAATGATTAGTTATTTGTTTATTGTTGAGTTTTCTGTAATTCTTGTATTTGTAGTGCATAATGTTTTTTCAAGTTTGTACTTGGACTTGGCTGCGTTTGTATGAAAGATCTAAGGTTAGTATCATTGTTTAAATATCCCGTACATATCACATATCCAACTAGTTTATTTAAAATTACTGTTCTGATTTTTGATGAAATAAGCACGTTAAACATGTTATGTCGTATTTTTTAACAAAATTGAATAAATACGAAATGTAAACATGTCATGACAATGACAATTGTCCAACGTCATCATGACAAGTATTCATTTATCAATCTGTAATGACTTTACCGCCATCTACTAACGATCGTGAAGCTAATCCGATCTAATAAAATATGAAGAATCACGTAGGCCGTACCTTAACAGTTTTGGTAGGCCGATTTCACAGGTATAAATGAACGCACCAGGGTTTCTATCCACCTTGGGACGGTGAATATGGTCAATTAAGAAAATTAATACAGAACGAATGATAGACACTCAAGTGAAAGGCACGTGTATGTGAATGGTCTTGCAGTTTTCAGGCACACGGATTAAAAAAGCATATGCTTTTAAATTGCACGTGCTTGATAAACCCTGGGTGGGCAAGCATGTATCTGAATCGGCTTGTAGAATTCTATTGTCGATAGAAAAAGTTAGATGACATTATGATTGAATTGAAGAGAAGGAGACAAAACTCGACAATAGAATTCTATGGTACACAGACAGTTTTGTCTCTTTCTCTCCCATTAATTCAATCATAATGTCTCATTTTTCTATCGACAATAGAATTCTATGGTACACAGAATCTCACCACTGGTTTCACAGAACTCACAATCAGAGATTACAGAAACATCATTGTTTTTTTTGTGATGACATTTGACAATTGTTTGGCTCGATTTGACTTTTTGAAGTACAGCGGCTGAGATTCAAAAACAAATAATAATATTTAAAAAAAACTTGCACAGTAGTACAGAAAGTTTAAAATTTCCCATTTTTAAGATATCAGAAAATCAATCAAAGATGATTAGCATGGTTCATTGTCAACTCTGGATGGGTAGTGTAGGTAATGTAGGCTTTTAAATAATACCATTCTAACTAGAGTTTTATATATTTCAGTTGGAGTCCTATATGACGGAAACATTCATTCTAACCGCCTTCCGGAAAATGGGTGAAAATCCTATGAGTGTTAAAGTAATGAGAAATAAATTCACTGGTGAACCTGCAGGGTATGCATTTGTTCATTTTGCCAGTGATCAAGAGGCCATCGATGCTATGCATAAGCTTAATTCGAAGCCCATACCGGGTACATCTCCCTTGGTCAGGTTCAGACTAAATAATGCTAGTAATACTGGAAGATCTCTCATTGATAGAGAATTTTCGGTTTGGGTAGGAGATTTAAGCCCGGACGTGGATGACTATAATCTCTATAGAGTCTTTTCTTCAAAATATAATACCATAAAGACTGCCAAAGGTAAGATGGTAACTATGATTTTTTTAAACTAATTAAACTGATGAAAATTACCTTTTCAGTTATATTGGATAACAGTGGCTTCAGTAAAGGTTATGGTTTTGTCAGATTTGGAAGCGAAGAAGAAATGAAAGATAGCCTTATTTCAATGAATGGTTATGTCGGGCTTGGGACTAAAGCTTTAAAGATATGTAATGCTGTACCGAAACCTAAAGGAGCTCTCACACCCGGAACTACAATAAATACACAGTCCAATGGCACTACAGATTTCAGCCAATATTATGATCCTTCTACATACTGGCAAAACTATGCTTCATGGCAAACAGTAAGAATATTTTGATAAATTATAACTTCAGATTCCACATTTGTTTAAAAAAGTTGCTTGGTATTTGTCAGTTTTAAGAGGTAATTCTGTAAGCATTAGGTTAATTTTTACCCATTTAACATATTTATGTTAAATGTAATTTTTACAACTATATATGTCAATATGTGTGAACATGAACATACAGGCTAAGATGCCTAAAAATCCTGGTGTACCCATTTATACCTGCAAAACTGTGGGATTAAACGAGAGACATTCGCCAACTTGATTATTGGAAAACAAATGAAACCATGGACTGTTTTTCAAATATCCCGCGACACTTGAGTGCACCGCCACCGTCGGTTTTCTTGTTAGGGTTAATTTTCCTGAACAGAAGTTTGAAGTTTTGCCCACGATTCACGAACATGAAATTAATAAAACAATATTATTATTGGAATATACGGAATCACTATCCCCAAGCAGTTCTATTTGTTACATTTTCGACATGGTTTATTAATTTTTTTTGCTCAAATACAATTAACTACATTTCACATAGAAGTATTGCAGTTCAGCTGTATCACGTGGAAATTCACCATTAGCACCTGTCAATCTTATGAGCAGGCCCTCGCGCTGATATCTGTGAACAACCAATAAATTAGCATATAAAATCGATCCGGACTATAATCACAAAACTCGTCCGCCATTTTGGAGCCGTCATCTTGAAAACAATAATTTTAAAAAAAGATTCACAGTCTCCTATCCCGAAATCACCCACATACCAATTTAATTTTGACAAACGACTCCTAATCTCCGCCCCCGAAAACCCTCTCATATAAATTTTGAATCGAATGGGATCATAATCACAAATCTCGTTCGCTACTTTGTGTTTTTCTCTGAAAAATTATTATAATGCATCATCACCGAAATTATGAATAATAATAAAATTAATTCTGTTCCAATATGTTTGAAAAAGACCTTAAAAAAATAATAGGATAAAGACTCCATATGCCAGCACTGTATATTTATGCTGCGTGCATGCCATTAACTTTTATCCAATATTCTAGGCGAGACCATCGGTATATCTTTTTGTGGTACACTTTTCTTTCCAAAATTCTCATCTTTCATCTTTTTTAATAGTTTCCGCCCGTCAGTCAATTATACCTACTATTTTTAACGCTTCATCTTCTACAGATTTTCCGTTTTTTATTTTGCTTTCAATTTTCGATCAATTCTGTGACAGGAGCGCAATATTTAATCTGAAATGCTCGAAAGCGAATAGGAAAAACAATCACCGAATTATTCAATTCGGCCCTGTACCGTGCGAGAGTTGACAAGCTGGAAATGGGCGGAGTTTGAATATATTCAATCGTTCGAACACGCACTGCTATCTAGCGATATAAGAGTCTTATTTTGAGGGTTAAAGACCGTTAATATATCCTCTGTTATATGACTGAAGTAATTTATAAATTGTTACACGTAATTGTAATTTGTTGTATACTATTTCATAGTACAAACTGTGGTTTTCATTTCATTCAAAAGGTTTATAGGTGGCCTCTAGTGAATATTATTCCAAAATGTTTGGGACATTGATTTATTACATTTTTTTTTCTTTGCAGCAAGGATATTATGACCAGTCAGAGCATCAAGCATCTCATGATAGTGCACTCCTAGCAAGTTCTCAAGAAACTAAGAAAGAAGACGACTTAGATCTCATAGGTAATATCTCAATCAAAATATTATGCTTTAATATCGAAAAAATTAACTTTTTATTGACAGAATGTAAAATCTAATTATGTACATAATTCTGTTCTATTCTCCTGAACAGAGCAGATTCAGTAACAAATTCAATCCATGTGCATGAATACTTCATTCTATTTAAAATAGCCACAAAATAAGTGTTGCCGTAATATTGCTGTCATAGCTTTTAATTTAAAAGTTTGAGCTATTGATTGAAATTAGATGGATCTTTAATATTACCAACCTTTTAATATATTGGAATAACTAGAGATTATGAAATGATTTATTTATTTAAAAATTAAGAATACTGAGAGCAAGCCCATTGAGGAAGATTTTCAATAATTTTATTGAAATTTCATCTTTTGTTTTTCATGTTCTTGTTTACATAAATATCCATATCATGCAGAAATAAATATTTCTGAATACTAACATTTTAGAGATATTGTTGTTGAATTGTTATTTCTGTCAACCAGCTGCACCCTTACAAGCAATCCGCAGAAGTCCTCAGATTTGTGCAAGCTAGAGAAGACGCAACACTTATCATTTAACGTGTGATGTCATGCACAATAAGCGTTTTCAGTCATTTTCTCAAAAAATATTGATGCAAATAGGATACTTATGATGGATTTTTATTACTTTGAACTAAAGAAAGGACTTTAAAATGGAAATGAGTGCAAATAACTTTACTTTTTTAAGATTTATTGACAACGCAGAAAAAGTACAGAATCTCTTTATAAAGTTTCATAACAACGAAAATCATATTTTTTTTAATATAGAGGATGATCAAAAAATTAAACTGCTTTACTCAACAAATATATTTCGACATAGTGCATTTTTATTTAACTCTTGTTCAGTTTTCGATTTTTTTTTCATCGAGATAAATATTATTGAAAACGCCAAAATGAACTACCGAATTCAAAAGATCAGAAGATCGGGAAGCCGTGTGACGACAGTGCTCGAGTGATTCTGATTGGTTGTACTCGTGATGTCCCCTCGTGTATACTCGTGTATACTCGTGAATTATATTGTGAACACAAATGAATTATTGAAATACTCTGATGATACTTACATCAAAGTGGTCTTCGCAGGCAACATTGTTTCTACCAAGATGATCTATTTCAGGAAGTTTCAAAGGACGCCTCCAGTTATATTGTAATTGCCTGAATTTCTGGGCACATGAAAAAATATTTAATACGGAGTAGCCACGGTATTCCGACCATTGTCAAAACAAATCAACAATAAACAAACAATACGTTGAATAATGAATAATGGCTAATAAGAAGGTTATGTTTTTATTGTTGATTTGTATACATGGTTGTCACATCTGCAGTTATATTTTCAAAGAAGATCAAATCCAGATCACGATGTTTTAATAAATAATAATTATCACCTAAAAATATATTAGGATTACTGAATTTATTTATGATGATGCTAATGAAAATATCTGCTATATTCTCTGATAGAATATGGGGCTGAATCTGCTTGACTGGAAAATGACAGCATTATGATCTTTCCTAATCTTGGAATATTTTCATGTTCACAGTAACTAGACAGAAGCCAGTATTAAATTACTAACAATTTAGTTCAATTTGTTATTACTCATAATTCATTCGGAGATTTTACAAAGACTTGGCAACTGAGTCGTACCTCAGTCACTTTCAGCATTGTCAGTATCATCCCAAACTTCAGCCAATCATTATTAAGACACTGACGTTACAGCTGAGGAGCGTTTGAATTTATGGATATTGAAATCACGTATTCAATATTGAATAATAAATCAATTTTTCAAAATTTAGAGTAAATAAATAGTTAACTACTATTTTATACACTGCCGTCCATTACGTCTTGTAAAAAGGTGCATATTTTCAGATACTAAAAATGACCATTAGACAAAGGATCATTAATTGAAAAAATTGAATTCTTGATCTTGTCAAAAGTATCAGGACTCAATTTATAAATAACGAAGAGAGGAGAGATGTGAGTCACTAGTGACAATAAAAAAGTTAGACTGATGACCATTGTACTTAACATATTGTGAACAAGTATTTAGGTAGGATTAAAATACATTGAGGTTACTACTGAAGCCGATGATTGAGTTTTGATATAAGTATTTTATGATCCAGTTTGTCAAAATTCTTTGAGAAATCTGTATGCATGGTATCGAGATTAATTATTGCTAGAAGTTTGTGTGAAGCATGTCAATGTGTTCTCTCAGATATGAAGCCATGTTGTTCCAGTGATATTTTATTCCTTACAATAGGAAACACCCTATTATAGATCAATATCTCTAAGGCCTTAGCAATGATGATCGGATGATCATTTTTTCTTTTTTTGGTGCCTCTGGATTTTAATGTTGGCAAAGCTTTGAAGTTTTCATTATACCAAGAAATGTATGAAAAAATCTAGGGTTGTTATCAAACCCACAGGAGAATTTGTTTGTAATTTTTTTCAGTTCAAGTTGAACTTTGTCCTCGCTGAATGCCTTTAGTGATATACCTAATTGCTGTATTAGAGAGCAGTATCTTCCATAACATCATTATTGGTTGAAGTAGTATAGACACTGCTGAAAAATTCTGCAAAGGCATTGAGAATACTACTGGAGTTTCTACATTCAATGTCATCTACATAAAGTATTCCAAGATCCTTTTTTATTTTAAATGAATGACCAAAACTGTAAAAGATCTAATTTCTCTATATATTGTGAGATTTTTCTTTGTTTGTAGGCCTTTTTTGTGTTAGTTTTAATAGATTTTCTGTGTGCCACAAATCTTAAGTCTTCTGATTTTTCAGTTTTTATTTTTTATAATTTACCTTCATTTATAGCTTTACTGATCCAGGGTGGGTATTTTCTTACATGTGAATTTTAGGTATACAGTTGTTGTTAAAATTGTTATTTCCAGTAACAGGCTGCCCCCTTACGAACAACCCTCAGAAGTCTTCGGGATTCTTGGGCGTGCTAGTAAAGATGCAGCCCTTACCTTTTAACGTGTGATGCCATGCACGAGGTCGGTGGACGCGGCGATTCGTAGGCTTCTCAGTTCGGACTCATTGTGCACCCACATGTATTGGTTTCAGTTGGAGGCACCTGTTGAGGTTACTCTGACAAGTAACAGAAAATAAAATACCTCCCCCTCTTCAAAATTCAAGTCTGACAAAGGATTCTTTAATATATATAAGTAAAAAGTTGTATAATCATACACCAAGTGGTTTCAGGGGTCCTTTGGGCAGTTTCTCTGTTAACATGAGTTCTTTTGGCTCCCTTTTCCTTCCGCACCTAGTCTGCGCCTTCGGGGTTGTTGGCTTGGCTCTCCTCGAATGGGTTTCAGAGGTCCCTGCTTCGGCTCCCCCTGTGGTTGTGGTCTTTCAGTCGCCTCTTACGGCAGGCAGAGACCATACCTAGTTCTTTCTATCCCCGAGTCCCCAAGGGCTAGAACTGTAGTCATTTAAATAGCGAACGTTAGAGCAGCAAGACCGAAAAAACTTACTATTTGTGACAACTGTCTCAGAGTAACAGGTATTATTTGAAACAAACATTCCCCCAAAACCTGTGGGGACTATTCCAACGGCTTCAGTGTTATTTTTTGTTTAACATCTCTTCTTTTGTGGATTATTGTTTTTCAATGTTTAATATGGTGAAATTGCATATATACAGGTTGTTTCCGAAATTGGAGTAATAAATGAAGTGGTAAGTTGAAGTTGACAAAATAAAACGAAACGAGTCGAAAAAAATTATTACTGTGACCTGGAGAAGCAAACCAGTGCCTCCCAAACAAAGGTAACTGAAACCGATTTCATAAAATTTCATAACATTTTACGAAAACTTTTGACTGCTTCAAAAACGAAAATTCTAGAGTCTATTTCGCATCCGCCGAACACAAGAGGAAATGCAAGTATGGTCATTCCGAGAATCGGCGGTTGCAGATCATCCTCTACTAACTGAGGACAACCATTCAATTATGTTGAATGAAACCCAGGTGTAGGGTATTACTCTGGAATATTCAGAGAAGCCATTAAAATACAAAAATACCTTAAAGAATTCAATTGAAACGAAGAAGCCCTCAGTCTAAGTAAAACGTGGAGGCAGGTAACCAGATATGTAATTTTTTTCAATATACATACCAGTGATCACGTGACATGTTTCAAAATTGATTTTCAGGTTGTTGGTCATGCACAATCGATCAACCAGAAATATTTTTTCAATACCCTAATAATAACCTTTTTTTCCATATATTACGTACATTTTGGCGGGAACTGTATTTTATGAATCACAATAGTAAAGTATAAAAGTACCTAGGCTCGTAATTCGTACAATATCTACAAACCAGCTCAATTCTCGTATGAAGTGGGCAACACTGTAAGGCTAACTTTGGCTAATTTTATTTGGACAATTATTATCACGTGCTCTAATTTTTTTTTATATGCCTATGATCCGTGTGCTGTGAGAACTACTGTATATGTGATACACCATGTCACATAAACCAAAATATATAAACACTGTAGATTCAAAAATCTTACTGTCCTGTTGAAAATACATATTTATTTTCTACTAATGATAGTGAAAATATCGTTTCATAATTATGAGAAAGAATAAATTAACGACATTATTCTGCTATAGTGTTTTTCAGATTTATTTTATATTTTCAGAACATTCCGTGCCACTTGATTTTGACAAGATGAACCGAGAAAAAATTGATGCAGATTGCAACCTGTGGGATGCTCTCGAGAGTTCTAAATGGATGCCAGTCGATATGGCTGAAGTTGCCTGATATTAAGTCGCCATTGGATTAAATACTGTTTAAAGTTTTAAGTGTATTTATGTTAGGTTAATCGTATTTCGAAGATTGAACTACATTAAAATATGTGAATACATTTTTGTTCATTAAATCTGACGTCCCGATAATAAATTCGCCATTCTGTACTGGGAAATCAAGAAAAAGTAATTAATTGAAAAACAGAATTGATACATGAAACAGCGGACTCCTGGATACACCGCTAGAAAATGTTAAACGGGGACTTGGTAAGTAATACACAATGTGGAAATGGGAGGAGAAATAGTAGCGTATACAAGGGTTCATTTTTCATTCCTATAGAAGCAAAAATATTTAGTGAATTGGTGAAGAGATGATCTAATCTATATTTCATTCTGCCCGCATTTTCAAAATGTGATTTTGTTTTTTTTCTAAATATAAAAAAAATTGAGTTAATCGCGAGCGAAAAACAAATTCACGCATTTTCAACTCAGTGCGCTTTATTTTCTTGATAAACTTTTGAAAGAACCTATGGTAAACAGGCAAGATAGGTTAGCTTAAAAGCGACTAGCGCCACGCATGCAACTTTCTAGTGAGCATGCGCAAAATCGAATTAAAAGAATGTACGGGTCATTTAATGGCAAGGTTGCTGGGTGTTTAGATGAATTAACAAAAATTAACAAAAAGACAAACTGAGTTTTCCGAATACACCAACTTCTATGAAGAATAAAAATTTCTGACAAATGCATAATAAAAAAGTTTCTCATGTGATACAAACTTTTTGAATCTCACTGTATATACAGTGCGGCTTCTAATAGTCCCTCCCTTTCAACTTTTGAATGGTTTAACTTACAGATATGAAAAAAAACCGTTTGGATGGTTTCACCGATACTACTTTTTGGAATAAAAAATATATATAAGAACCATCTAAATATTTTTGAATTTTGTTAATATTTTTTTCCCAATTTCGATTTTTATGCCTTTTGCAATGTTTCGTCTATCAAAAAGTAGTATCGGTAATTCGTTAAAGTTTTGGTTTCATTGTTCCATATCAAACCGTTCAAATTTTATCAAGGTATGAGTAGTATTCAGATCCACTTTTATATTTGATATTTTAAAATACCAAATTCAACGAAATAAAAAAAAATTAATGGTTGTAGAAGAGAATGGAAATCCCTTTTTAACTATCTGACACTTTACCCCCTATTCCATTTGAAATTTTTGAGTTGATGTGCCCCCCCACGCCCCTTGTCGAGCAATCACCATATTTTTCATTTAAAAAAGTAGTATCGGTGAAACCCACGAAAATGTTTTTTTTTTTCATGTTTGTACGTGGAACCCGTTCAAAAGTTAATAGGGGGGTGGACTATTAAAAGCCACGCTGTATATACACTGCTGTTTATTAAATAGTATGTTCTATTTTTCAACGTGTTTATTTTAATCGATCTTCAATATATCTGCTTACTTAAATTGCAAATATTTGCTTTAGAAATCTTTAAAACGATGGAAGTCCGAAATGCAAGTAACTAAGTTACTACATCGTCTACAACCTTCAAACAGTCACTGCTTTGTTTGAGGAATGTAAAATCGCGCAATCTCGCTTATCGTCTAAGAGCCGAAGAGAGGTCGACCTTCACCGTGCTTTGTTTGTTTGAGGAATGTAAAATCGCTCAATCTCGCTTATCGTCTAAGAGCCGAAGAGAGGTCGACCTTCACCGTGCTTTGTTTGTTTGAGGAATGTAAAATCGCGCAATCTCGCTTATCGTCTAAGAGCCGAAGAGAGGTCGACCTTCACCGTGCTTTGTTTGAGGAATAATGTAATATCTCGCTTATCGTCTAAGAGCCGAAGAGAGGTCGACCTTCTCCGTGCTTTGTTTGAGGAATAATGTAATATCTCGCTTATCGTCTAAGAGCCGAAGAGAGGTCGACCTTCACCGTGCTTTGTTTGTTTGAGGAATGTAAAATCGCGCAATCTCGCTTATCGTCTAAGAGCCGAAGAGAGGTCGACCTTCACCGATAGTCGACAAAGAAATGGCATAACTAATATAATTAACCCCATAGAAACAATAGGGATGAGAGAGAGAGAGAGAGACACATTAACTGGTCAGTACTGGGGTAGGATTCCGTGAGCCATAGTATTATATTGTCGACAGAAAAAGTGAGACGACATTATGGTTGAATTCATGGGACAGACAGAGACAAAACTGTCGACAGTAGAATTCTATGGCTCACGGAATCTCACCCCTGTTCAGCAATATCGGAACATGGGTATATATCATTCAAAATTTGTTTTTTCGTCAACTGGCTGCACCCCCACAAGCAACAAGCAACCCTCAAAAATTTTCGAGAGTCTTGTGCGAACCAAGAAAGAAAGACTCAATAACAATTGATTCTCAATAAGTGACATATATGTCTCAGTATCACTATTATATTATAATCATAATATATAACTGACGATAGGAATATGTTATATAACCAAGGTTTTTTCTATTATATATAACATATATATCACATAGTAACATAACATTGTTCCTTCGCTGATACACGGCAGATATGTATCTGAGAGATGTGTGTTCACTGGGCTGAAGGTACAAATATAGTGGAGGGGGAAAGGAAGAGGCACGCGGCGATACTAGCGGTACCGCGCGAGACGTACGAATATAGTAAAAGCGACATTTCAAAGAGATAACCAAAGGGGGACGGGATTTTCAGTGGTTTGTGCTTTCCAGTTGTTGACATGTTTTCAGACAGTGACGACGAAATTTTATTTTATTTATTCTCAAATTCTGTTTATGTTTACTTATTACACAAAATATATATTTTGACCTACCTGTTCTTCAGCTTTTTCTGCACACAATCTGTCTAAAATATATCGACTTCTGTGATCAGGGTACGACTGATTCATTATTGGCCTTCCATTATAAACAGAGTTTATTATAGTTGTTCGTTTTCCATTTTCCTTTCAACGTAGTACTAACCACCAAACAAGTTAAATCGCGGACTGCCTCGCGCTAATAAATCCCCAAATTGAATCTACACTCCCCGCTCCAGATGCCTCTCTGCGGCAACTCGTCGCTTATAGGTTTGGTATGTGTGTTTTCACGTTAAATACAGTAGGATATTTGAATCGCCCTCTTACCTCACCGCGTGCCTCTAACCTCCCCGCTCCACTATATTTGTACCTTAAAGAGCCGAAGAGAGGTCGACCTTCACCGTGCTGGTTAATAGATGAAACATACTTTTTATGAAGTTTCATAAATAGGCGAATACGCCTAAAATGGGTTGCCTATCAAAATGTGGTACAGACTAGGTATATACAATTAGTTTCAAAAATTTGGACCATAAGGAAAACTTTTTTATTATCGATTTGTCTAAAAATTTTATTCTTGATAAAAATAATTGCATGCAGAATACTTGCATAAGAGTTGTCAACATTTCAAATTTTCAAACAGTGGGGAACAAAAAATAGAAATTTTGATCAAAAAATACCCCTTATTATTGACATTATTAAAAAGTTCATTCAAGGAGGTTGTTTAGAATTAAAAACAATATTCAAATTTGGGATCACAGCCAGCGTAGTTTACACTTTATCAAAATTCTATTTACGGAGTTTATTGTTCCCGTATGAATATTATTTATTATATTATATGAACTAGAACATGTTCCGTGCTCAGCCCGCGTTTCTCACAAGTGTGAACGTAGATGGGTATGAATTTCTCGGGCAGGGTCAAAAATGCAGGGTGGACACCCATGTATCTAAATCGACCTTTAAGTAGCGCGTTGACAACACTGAACACTAGATTAATGTCAATGTCAGTTGTCACTATATTTCTTAAAAAAAGGGAAATGCAATAAATAAACAAAAACAAAGTTTTTAAAAAGAACTTGGAAAGTAAAGTGGGACAGTTGAAAATTTTCAATAAAAATGGCTAGGTCGGTACCTAGTCAACTCTGGATGGGTTGTGTAGGTAATGTAGTTTTTGAATAATGCTAATCTAGCTAGAATTTTAAATTTTTCAGTTGGAGCCCTATATGACGGAAACATTCATTGTAAACGCATTTCGGAAAGTGGGTGAAAATCCTGTTAGTGCCAAAGTGATGAGAAATAAATTTACTGGTGAACCTGCAAGGTATGCATTTGTTCATTTTACCAGTGATCAAGAGGCAATTGATGTTATGCATAAGCTTAATAACAAGCCCATACCTGGAACAATTCCCATGGTCAGGTTCAAACTCAATTATGCCAGTAACAGTACTGGAAGATCTCTAATGGATGGTGAATTTTCAGTTTGGGTAGGTGATTTAAGCCCAGATGTAGATGACTATAACCTCTATAGAGTATTTTCTACCAAATATAAAACCATAAAGACTGCCAAAGGTAAGATGATTACTATAAAATAGTTTATCGAGATTTATTGAATAGACCATAATTGAACTGAACTCTATCTTCTCAATTGTTTGTGTTTCGGACTGCCATCATCTGAATTGTGTTATTATTAAACATGATAGGGGTAATTCTGTAAGCTTTATGTTAATATTTAACGGGTGTTCATTTTCATACATATTTAATATCGGACTATTCTGTAAAAAATATATAAATGTAGTGGTATACCTGCAAGCTATATGGCCTCTATGTTCATGTTCACATATAATAAACATATCTGTTTGTTCTGTAAAAATTATAAAGACGTGTTACAAAATATGTTAAATGGGTAAAAATTAACATAAAGCTTACAGAATTTCCCCTAATGTTTGTCAATTAATTGGTATAGAATATCTAACTGTTTTCAAGTGTATAATGACCCTTCTGAGTCTATGAGAGTTGTCATCTGTTGAGAATCATAGTGGTGTGAATCCGAAATTGATCATTTGGAGAGAAAATTGTTTGGAAGTTATACAAAACTTTGAACTGATACAACACTATAACAATTAGTCTTTTTCTCACTTCTTCTGTTTAGCTATAGCATTAGTCCTCAGACCCAATACCGGGAAAAAAATTGATTAACTCGCCGTTGATACTTCGTATATGTGTTCTTCATGTTGAGTTGAACAACATGCGATTTGCGGCAATTCTCGGTAGCGGGGCGCAAACTTTTGGGACTGTCCTACAACTAGAGTGTCCCAAACAATTTGTCCGACAATATAACCAAAAAATTTTCCATATTTTTTATTACTGGATGCTGAAAAAATGAGATATGACGTAATAAATTAATAAATTTTATGTCGTCATAATATGGCCGATAGACCATGTTTATGACGTCATAAAATTTATTACCTCACATCTCAGTTTTTCAGAATGGGTTAATAAAAATATGGAAAATTTAATGCTAATATTGTCAGTCAAATTTTTGGGGCAAATTATAATTACAGTTTGTGGATTGAGACGATAATTTATAGGTAAAATAACAGGGTGATACGGGGTTAAGCCGCCAAATGTTCAGTTTTTTCTTCATATAAGCATGTGTTTCAACTTGCTTCGTTTTCAAGATACAGGGTGTCAAAATTTTTACAAAATATATTTTTTTCTTATTCTAAGTACATTCAAATAAGCCTTTTATTACCCCAAATGAGCACGCCAACTTTTATCAAAATTAGCCATAAAGTTTTTAAGTAATGAATCAAAAACTGATTTTTTTCTTAAAACTTTGACACCCTGTATCTCGAAAACGAAGCAAGTTGAGACACATGCTCATATATTTTTACCTAAAAAATCGATCGTTTGGCTGTTTAACCCTGGGTCACCATGTGTAATATATCTTTTAGTGAATGCTTCTGCATCTTCGACAATAAAGTATTTTTGATTGATTGATTGATTGATTGATTACAGTGTAGTGTAGTGTTCAAAGCTTTTTATGAGATCATTGAAAAAAAAACATAAGGCATTGGAAGTATGCTTCGTAAAAAATGAATAATATATAAAAAAATTTATTGAAGTCTAACAAGTTAGGAAATAGCTCTTTATAGAGTATTGGGTCACACTTCTCCCATCCATGCCTCGGCAAAAGGTTTTGAGGATATTTGTGTCCCGAATGTTTTAATAGACCCGTAGGACTTTGCATTACAGTTCTCGCCTGCTCTGTCTCTTCATTTGGGCTACTGCTTGATAGCAAGGGCGTCGATATGGGGGGGGGGGTACTGGGGGTAATTACCCCTCCAAGAATAGTTATATACTAGTATTTTTAAATTAAATTTAAGCCTTTACTCCATCCCAAGAAAAAAAATTTAAGTCTTTACCCCCCCAAGAAAGCCTTTACCCCCCCTAGGAAAAAAAAATAGCGACGCCCCTGCTTGATAGGGGGCAGTAAAACAGGTCAAAGTGGGATACATTTGTCCCAATGCCTACAGGAAGTTGTAATTTTCTTATTTTGACAAGGGGCCACAGTTTTTGCGCGTTGTTAATAATAACTAAAACAGTGAATTTTGTTATAATAAGTGTTTTATGTGAAAACTGATGTAAGTTGGATGTATTCTCGTTATAATTATACTTGCTTACCACCCGTATTTTTACATTTGGTTATAAAAAATAAGAGAGTCCAAAGCAACGGTTTTTTATGTTGTTTTTTTTTTCTGTGGTTGTGAAATGTTTTGGTAAATAATCCAAGTCGCCATTATTTATACACAGATTGTCATAATAGGATCAATAAATTTTGGAACAATACTTATTTCGGTTAGGAAGATTTTTTATAAAATACAACAAAATGTACCTAGATAACAAGTGATTATTGAATTTTGTTTTTTTACATGGGTCATATATACCTACAAAAAAAGTTATGTTTTCTGAGCGTTTTCAAAATTTTATTACTTATTCGAATATTTAGATTTTGATTATATTCAGTTCCAGTGGCGTAGTTGGAAAAATTCTATTGGCATAGGTAAAAATTGTGGAAATGCATATTTATATTTTTTCCAGACCATGGCTTGCTTTTCTGACTAAATAAAATTTGGGAAAAGGTCAGTTTTGAGTTTTAGAGAAATTATGTTGATTTACTTGTCTCTTATGGAGTTTAGTGTTTATTTTTTGTTTTAAAATATATTTTCTGTCTTTGTTGGTTAAATATACCTTTGCAACATATATAACAGTCATTATAATGGCTCAGTTGATTTTATTTCAAAGTGATGACATATTATTATCCCAGTGAACTTAATTAAGAATTTTTGCAAGAAATGTTCCTTTGGGATAATAATAATGTCCCACTGAAAATTTTAAGTTTGAGGCAATTTTTTAATTTACTTTCATCAGTCTGAACCCTTTTGCGAACTCCATACAAAATTTCGTGATGATATTTCAAACGTCACTCTTTTGCCCTATAAAGAGATAGTGGTGAATACTTAGAAAGTTGATGATAACAATTTTTGGTGAGCAAGAAAAAAGGAAAAATTAAGAAAGTTGATGATGATAACAATTTTTGGTAGGAAAAGAAAAATTATACCTTGGAAACAAAAAAAAACTTTATAAAAGTAAAGAAAATTTTTGTAATTAACCTGAAAAGAAAAGGAAAAATACATGAATAATTATTAACAACAACATACAATACAATATTTCATCTCGTAAGCTGTTTTTACACAGATATGAAATGTCAAGGCTAAAATACAATTATTACAAAAATGTTAAGTTTGTTAGAGCAAGATTACAAAATTCAACTCAAATCCTCTGTCAAGAAATATTACGAATACATAACATGTTAAAATAGAGCATGAATCAGCTGTCTAAAATTTCTTCAACACAATAGAAACATTTGCTATGGAAAAATTTATTATTAAAATTATAGTCACCTGTACCAGAACTGAAGGCATATTGCCTAAAACTATTATTTTCATAAAGCTTGTAGTCTATGATCTTATGATTGTTTTATTTGTTTGACCAGTTATTTTTTTACTATATATTAATGATATAACCAACATCAATATCTCAGGTAGGTTCACACCATTTGCAGATGATGTGTCCATCATATGGCACATCAAAAATACTGATGAATTAAATAAAGTTGTTCACTAAGGTAACAAATTGGTGTGAATCTAACAAACTCTCTTTTAACTTCAATAAAACAATTTTGCTAACTTTTAAATGTGTGCTTGAGGGATTACCTCTGGATATTAGAAACATCGACAATAAACGTTGCACAAAAAGCTCAAGTCTTTACATTGATGGTAAATTAAAATTCGAAGATCACTTGTTGGCATTGAGGAAAAAACTATTTTCTGGGCGCTATGCGGTGAAGCTTGTTTCACATGAATTAAATTTTTCGACTATAAAAATGGTGTATCCTTCTTTCATTGAGTCACATCTGCACTATGACATTGCATTTTAGGGAAGTTGCAACAACTATTTATCGAACAGTATATTCACCCTCCAGAATCGAGCCTTATGATATAATATTGCAAAGCCAAACCTCGAGATTCTTGCAGAGCTTTGTTCAAAACCTATAAAATATTAACGGTAATTGCCCTGTACATCTTGGAAACAGCATCAATAATAAAAAAACATGAAAATGAGTTTGGTTCATACTCATCATATCACAATACTCGGCAAAACAAAGATGTAAAACTTCCACTACCCACCTCTAGTCTCATTAAAGACTCATTCATTTACAATGGGTGCAAAATTTTTAACCACTTTCCATACAACATAAAAGACATAGAATCACTAGCCAATTTCAGAAAAGAGTTCCAATATTTATTGATGGACAGAACTTATTAAAGTTTGAAAGAGTTTTTTATCGATTCACTTATTCAGTGAAATTCTTATGAAATGTATATACTTAATTATTGTCTATGTCACTGTTAAATTCTAAAATGTGCTTTCACACAGTCAATATAATATAATGCTTAGTGACCAAGATTTCTTCAACAATAAATTATAGTTCTCTTTCTCTCCCTTTGGTTAAAGTTTTAGTCTCTCCTACATATATTGTTTTTAACTATAAGATTAATTGTTATGTGAAATGTGTTATGTTTTTACTTATTTATACTTATTTTATTTAGATTTTTTACAAGACTTTGTCAATAAGATGTAAATCTTCAGACAATAAAAGATATTTTGATTGATTTGATTGATTGATTGATTGACTGAATGAAAGTCTGAAACACAAGCTATGAATTTACATTATCTGAAACGTTTCAACTACTTTTTTAGTTATATTGGTTAACAATGGCTTCAGTAAAGGTTACGGTTTTGTCAGATTTGGAAGTGAAGAAGAAATGAAGGATAGTCTTATTTCTATGAATGGTTATAGGGGGCTCGGGACAAAACCTCTAAAGATATGTAATGCCGTACCAAAACCTAAAGGAGCTGTTCCACCTGGAAATTCATATACTCAATCCAATGGAACAGATATTAACCAGTATTATGCTCCTTCTCCAACCTGGCAAAACTATGGTTCATGGCAATCGGTAAGAAACATTTATTTTCAATTTGATGAAATTACATGTTCAGGATCCACCATCTTTTAAAAAAATATTAGTGGTATTGATCAGTTTTGTCTCCTAAATTAATAAATAAATATATTAGCCTTTTAACCATAGACAAATTTGAGCTGAAAGTGAAGGATGAGTTGTAGCAGTATCAAACTCTGCATGAGACTTCTTGACATCATGTAATAATTAGAAGAAAAAAAAATTTACTAATAAATTCATGGTGGAACCCAAAAACTTTTTGACTTCATCTAAGATACGACATTGCTTTCTGGGGCAACTGTACTCATCAGCTTTTCCATATGCTGTTTGCGCTACAGAAACGTGCGGTGAGGTATATTTTTAAATTGGACGCAAAAACATCGTGTAAGACCTTATTCGTGAAGGGCAAGATTCTAACATTACCATGTCTATATATATTGGAAACCGTATGTCTTATTCATAAACATCAGTATCATCTATACAGACAAAAAAATCCAGTGAATACAAACTTCGTCAAATTCCCTTGCCCCTGCCGAGATCACAATTGGTAAAAAGTTCTTTCATTTACAATGGAGGGAAGATGTTTAATCACCTTCCACTTCCGGTGAAAAATATAGGAGCCTATGTTCTATTTAGGAAAGCTGTTAAAGAATTTTTACTATGTAGACCATATTATGAGATTCGCGAATATTTTGAGGAAAGAGTATGAGATGTTTTCTGATTTTATAAAATGTATATACTCTGTGTATTTGTATTGTTTGACTTTTATTTTAAGACTTTAATCTGTATTGCTTTTGTATTGTTTGTCCTTTTGGCACTGGTTTTATAATTGCTTTGTCCACAAGATGTATCAATCTTTGACAATAAAATATATTTGATTTGATTGATTGATTTGATTTGATGATAAATTTGTTTTGTTTTGAGGGGGTTTTCCTAAAGTGATATAATCAGAAGGCAATATAAAATTCTCTACAAAATAGTTTAGGATATTTTTAGTAGGTTAGGTTAAACCAGGTTGGGTGATGTTAATGCTTCATATTTAGAGAAAAATATGTCTTTCTGAGCTCTGAAAACGGTTTTTACTCTAAAAATGCTACGAGGAATATCTGCTGTTTTAGAGAAAGGTAGAGAATACTTTTTGAGGTTATGTTTAAGTCAGCATCTTTTTTTGCGTTTTTTGGCATCGATTGCTATGATCATTAGTGTTCTGGGTAGGCTGTGTTACTAACTCTTTATGCCACTATAGGAGCAGCACTGTTAATTTTTAACGCAACAGTGAATCGTGGAGGATTATTCCCAGCCAGCTATGCAATTCAATCATTCAGACTTTCACATCTGGAAAGAAAAAACTTTGCACCGGCTTGAAATCGTACCTGGGTCCCTTCGGTCACCAGGCGAGTGCTCTTCCACCGTGCTAACCCCCGCTCTAAGCTGGCATCTTAATCGTAATATTATGAGTATTAGGAGGATAGTCAATACAAACAGTATTATATGTGACATAATTGTGCTACTTCAGAATGCAAACTGATACCAGAGAACAAACAAGCTCTAAAAAATACTGACAAATATATAGCTTGTAAGAACTTTGGAATATTTGTAGAACTATGTTCAACTATACACTGGGACAAGCAATAAAATCAGAAAATGAAGAAAAAGTTGTTTGAAACATCTTGTCAAATTCCCTTTATGCTCTGATGAAGATTTTCTAGGAATTTTTCATGAGGAAATGAAGAAATCATTGACCATGACCGTAAACCTGGAAACGTGAGAATCCTTCATGACTGAAAAGAGAAACATTCTCTTTGATGTAATTATATTTTCTAGACATTTGTTCATTGTTACTTACCTGAACGATGGGGAGTTTGGGGGAGTCTGGTCGCTACACTCACCTATCCAACGCTACTGTAACCTCGTCATGATGGCCAACGAGAGCAGATTGGTCTCCAAAGGTGACTGAAGCGCCGCAGCCAATGGCACTATCCCTCCTTGGGCCCCTAGCTCCTGTACACGGACCCAAAAAATCAATCAACAATCAACACACACATATTTGTACACTACAAACGTAGACTTTAAACAAGCTTTTGATTCTATTAACCACAACCTTATATGGCATAAACTGTATCAACTCGGTATATTCTACCTAACGAACAAACGAATGTTTTGAAGTGTTGGGATGGAATAAGAGGACAAGTAACTACCAAAACCGTAATTATTAGCGCACAGATAACAAACATGGAATCATTAAGGCGTTCTGACAGAATAAAAGGCAGTTTAAGTAGAGCCGTGAAGGTGATAGCACTGACTGCTGTCAGAGGCGCTCGCAATAACTCATGGTTGTAAAACTTTCAACACATCCTTTTTGTGTGTGAATATTGAAGTATAATATTTAATAGCGCAAACTATGATTTTCATTTCATTTAAATGTTATAAAGGTGGCCTATGGTGAATATCTTTTTCGGAAAACCCAGAAAGTTTGATACATTTATTCATTACAAATCTTTTTTTCATTACAGCAAGGATATTATGAACAACCAGGGCAGCAAACATCCCAGGACAGTGCTCCCATAGCAAACTCACAAAAAACAACGAGTGAGGACGACTTAAAGCTCATAGGTAATATTTATAGGTATATATAAAAAATAAGTTTGTGAGAGAGAGAGAGAGAGAGAGAGAAAGAGAGAGAGAGAAAGAGAGAGAGAGAGAGAAAGAGAGAGAGAGAGAGAGAGAAAGAGAGAGAGAGAGAAAGAGAGAGAGAGAGAGAGAGAGAGAGAGAGAGAGAGAGACTTCACTGTCCAAGAAATATATTCCCACTCACGGTCCAACTATGCTGTACGATTTTGTCGATTTTGATTAAATTGAATACAATTTGATCGTATATTTTTTGTCATCCACCCAAGTCGGAGCAATTTGATTGTATTGGATGGCAGCTGAACCAGTCTGTCTCAATCAGTCAAATCAAAATATACTTTATTGTCAGAAGATTTTAGATCTCATAGATAAAGTCTGCAGCAGTACTGCATTGTTGATTTGATGGGTTATTTGGCAGTGTATGATGACCTGCGATTTCGATTGTATGCTTTGTCTGCAAAACAAATTATTGCTGATGAATTTTAATTTCAATAATAGCATCATATAGTGAGAACCTTTTAAGAGACTTCTTTGATTTGTATACCTCTGGAATACAAAGTTGCCATTATATCATGACAAAGTCGTTAGAAAAAGAGCTATGGATATTTTTGTTTCCAAGTTTCAAGAGGAGGAAAAAAAATGCAAACCAAGATTTTGTAAAGAAGAAAATTAATAATTGCAGTGAAATTGTTAAGCTGTGTGCACGCTTTAATATATCTGAAGGAAAAAATTTTGAATTTCGTACTAAAAAATACAAAAAACCAACTGTGAAGTCATCATCAGTGGGTACTCGTCAGGTTTGCAAGGAGCCATATAAAAATCAAATCAATCAAATGCCGAAAAAATAATACACGCATTTTCAACTAGCTAGGATAGCTTGCTCAGGTTAGGTTTGGAGTATAACATACATATTTTAAAACATATTAAATATTGAAGTTTTTATCCTGGATTACAATAAGGGAGACTACATCATATCTCATTAAATGTTACCACTTCAACATCTTATTTGGTTGAAATTCTACTAATAAATGAATGACTAAATGAGTGTCTTTTCAATAACCAATATTTGCACCTGTTTTTTTTTTTTTCTTTTATACAAAACCCACAAGCTTCTAAAAGTATATTTTCATTTGACATCTGTATCACTCGAAAATTCAACTAGTACTGCAAAATCGTTTTGTGTATGTTTCTCTTCCGATTTCTAACAGAATTGTACTACAGTCGCATACAATTCAGTTGTACTGCGGAAATTGATCGTGAGTGGGGCCTTTTATTGACAATTATTGTGAAATAAAAAATTAAGTAAACTGTTTGCAATTTATAATGCAATTAAAAATAAATGAAATCATGATTATAACAAAGTCTCATCGTGAAGTTCAGCATTATCGTGATAAGCTTCCATTATTAGGGCCTGTTAATACCATTTCTAAATTGTTTGTAAGTATTCTCATTTCTAAATGTTGTGAATATGTGAAATATATCTTTTTACATCCATAACTTGAAGAACCTTTTGTCAAGGTCGACTTTAGGATAGGAAGAGGTATTTTACTATCTGTAATTTTTTTTTTTGTTTAAAATTGTTTTTTTCCGTTAACCAGCTGTCGTCCCCTTACGAACGGCAGCCCTCAAAAGTCGAAACTTGTGCGAGCCAAGGATTAACGAGGTCTTACCTTTTAACGTGCGATTCCTAGCACTTTCTCGGGTCATCAGATAAAAATCTGTAGTCGCTAAGGATTCGAAAATTTGTCGGGTAATATGGTTTGTTTGTTTCAGAGATTCTGTAGTGTTGTATTTTTTGTAAGTTTGACAAAAAGATTCTACAAGGAGGGGTTACAATTTATTCCCCATTGAATATGATGTTTGCATACAGTCGTTGCATAGATACCTAATTGCGCTTCTGTAAAATAAATACTGACTGAAACAGATTGACTACAGAATCCCCATAAGGATATACCATACCAGTGAGATTCGCAGTAGATGAACTCAGTTCATTTGATACAATCCTGATGCCAGTTCTTTGTTAATTTTATAACATGATCAAATTTCGGTTACCTTTCTATGAATATTCCTAGAAAGTTTGAGTATTTTGAACACGCTTTTATTAGCTTCACTTGTATGTAACAGAATCTTGGAACGTGATTTTCACCCACTTCAAGAAGTCCGAATGACTTGAAATTTGGTATGTGTTTATAATTCCGGTGACATTGCAATATATTGCGATATGAAATTCATGAATTCAAGATGGCGGCCCAAGATGGTGTACAAGTTTTGCGATTATGGTCAGATTTGTTTCAAAATTGGTATGTGGGGGTTTTCAGGGTCGGATATTTCGATTTTTCAGTCATAGAAAAAATATTAGTTTAAAAAAACTCAGGAACACGCTTTACTTCCAACATGGACTAAAAAGTAAAAAATAATTGAAAATGTAATTACTCAAATGTAAAAAAAGTGTGGGGTGCTTGACAAAGTTCTCTTGAGCTCTTGAACGCTCGGTATTGTGAAATTAAAATTAGTAATATGAGAATATGGATCGAAAGCACCCACGCTTTGTTTACATTTGAGTAATTACATTTTCCATGAGGGAAGTAAAGCGTGTTCCCTAGTTTTTTTAAACTATTATTTTAATCATCTAAGATATGTTCATTAAGTTTCAGATTATCACAATCAATGCTAAAAAATGACAAGTTAGTTGCAACATTTTTTCATTACTTCCAAATATTTAATGAAAGTATATTTCATAATTTTGTTATTCTTTCCATGCAAGAGGAGGTTGGTATCATCAGCCAATATTGTGAATTTTCCTCGAATTATTCCTTGACTTCATTGTTATGGATACGCCTGACATAGTTACGCTTTGGGTTTGTTCACATTGAATTATACCAAGTTGTTGGATCCCAATTCTACGATATCCGCCTCCGTTCTCTCCTGGTTTCATGGGTTAATATCAGAGCTTTGGAATAGAAAGCAGTATGAAGGTACTATCATCAGCAAACCAGTTCCATCATAGTTTCTAGTCCGGATGCCGATGAAACGCGAGCAAAAGTAGCTAACGTACTACTTCAATTTGATACCTGGTGCCGAAAAAATCAATTAATCATCAATTACACTAAGACAGTGGCATTACAATTTCATAAATCATTTATCCCCAAGATGAATATCGATAATTTAAAAATAAACAGTAATAATGTTGCATTTAGTAGCAGCTGCAAATTCCTAGGGATCATTGTAGATGAAAATCTCAACTGGTCAGAATGCGTAAATACGATCTGCTCAAAGTTGAATAAACAGTACTTTGCATTGAAAAATTTGAAAAGCTATCTCAATGTTGAAGGGATGTTGACCGCTTATTATGCTCTAGTATATTTCACATTAAGTTATAATATCATAGTTTACGGTCTTGGAAATGACATTAATAGAGTTATTCTAGTACAGAAAAGAACGATACGACTAATTTTTTTCTTGACTATTGTGATTCTTGCAGAGTTACTTTTGATCAAAATAAACTGGCATTCATAGGTATATACTTGTATAAAATTCTCTGTCATACCTTTACACATAAAAATAGTTTTACACTAAATGCAGACATTCACAAATACCCAACAAGGGCGAAAAATGAATTTCGCTTAAAAATGATTAGGTTAGGTTAGGTTAGGTTAGGTTTAAACGTGAGTGAGCCCATACATCAGGCTCTCCACTGCGGCCAATGGCCTATTGTGGCTCACCCTATGGTTATATTTCTCCCAGCATATCCAATCTCTTAACGAAATTGAGTAACATGTTGGGAGAACAGTTTACCAGATCTTCTGGCCTTACTTTTGTATTGCCAAATATTGAAAATCTGGTTCTGGCTGCTGCAGGGCATGTGCACAGGATGTGTTTAGCCGTTTCATCATCCTCCATGCATAGACGGCACTCTGCATCCTGTGCAAGTCCGATTTTATGCATGTGGTGTTTGAGTTTGCAGTGGCCAGTGAGCAAACCTACTATAACTCTGAGATGTGCTCTACTGAGTTCTAGAAGTTTGTCAGAGTCCTGTTTTTTCCTTGTATAAGCAATAAATGCTTTGGAATGGGCTAGTCCTGGTAGACTGAGCCAATACTCAAGTCTTTTATTGTCTGCCCAGGCGGTTGTAGCATTCTTGGCAGTGCTATATGCTAAACCGATGACCGGTTCTGGCCCAGTGAACGTTGTTTCGGCCCCCCCTTTTGCTAGGGCGTCCGCTATTTCGTTTCCTTCTAGGCCCGTGTGACCTGGTATCCAAACTAGGGTAACGTTGTTGCCTTGTGCTAGTCGGTTCAAGGTGTCTCTGCAGTTCCATACTGCTCTAGATTTAAAGCAGTTGGATTCAAGCGCTTTCAATGCTGCTTGACTATCTGAAAATATTTTTATTGTTTTTCGTGTGAGGTGTCGGTTTTCCAGCTCCCTTGCACACATTTCAATGGCATATACCTCTGCCTGAAATATCGTAGCTAATTTACCCAAATTTACCCAAACTGAATGAGCGTTTCACTACTGGGTTCATACCATATATTCCGGCTCCGACACCTTCCAAAGTTTTGGAACCATCGGTGAACCACCTTTCATTTGCCCTACATAGGTCAGTTTCATTCCGAACCCAGTCTTCTCTTTCAGGGAAGACCACGGTGTAGGACATGTTGAGGTTAGTGGTTTTAGGCATGATGTCTGAGGGCATTCCCAGAATGTTGTGAGCTATTATGCCTTCCAGCATGCTGCTGCCTCTCATGACACATGCCTGCGGAAGACTAATGGCCGCTTGGTAGAGTCTGTATGTTGCCCATCTTGCTTCTCTCTCCAGAACTATGTGGAGAGGAAGTAGTCCAAGAAGAGCTTCCATTGCTGCCGTTGGCGTGGAGCGAATGGCCCCAGTAATCGCCAGGCACGCTTGTCTCTGTAGTCCGTTAAGTTTAACCTGGGCCATTTTTTGTTGGCCTTTGTTCCACCAGACTACAGAGCCATACGTGATCATTGGTCGTATGACGGTCACGTACAGCCAGTAAATTTGTTTTGGTGACATGCCCCATGTTTTGCCACATATTCTGCGGCATGTCCATAATGATAGGCTAGCCTTTCGGATAGTCTTTTCCAAATGCGAGTTCCAGTTCAGCTTTTTATCTAGGATTATTCCCAGATATTTTGCCTCACTCGCAAATGAAATTGTTACACCATTGATGGAAGGAGGTATTAAATGTTCCAGCTTCCTTTTCCTGGTGAACGGTACTATGACCATTTTGTGGGGGTTAATGGACATTTCCTCCCTCTCACACCATTTATATATGGTATCCAGTATATCCTGAAGGACGTAGGAGATCGTCTTTTCGGATTTATCTTTTATTACTAGGACCAGATCGTCAGCATATGCTTGAAGATCGACCTCCCAGAGTGAGAGAATGGCCAGCAGATCATCCACCAGCAGTGACCATAGCAGAGGGGAGAGGACCCCCCCCTGGGGACAGCCCCTGGCTGGCTTGAAGCTGACACTTTCTCCCTGTAGAGAGGTCGTTATTGTTCTGTTATGAAGCATAGTTCTTATCCAGTCACATAGTAGCGGTTCAATTCCTCTAGAGACAGTGGCCTCATAGAGGGAGTGAGGTAGTGCATTATTGAATGCTCCTTCTATGTCCAGGAATGCAGCGACTGCTACCTCCTGGTGTTCCAGGGCAACGCTTATTCCTGAGACAAGGTTATTGAGGGCAAGTTCTGTCGATTTTCCAGCCTGGTAGGCATACTGGTGAACATTGAGGGGGTGCTTTATTAGTGCACCACACCTTATGTGCCCATCCAGTATTTTCTCCATGCTTTTCAACAGAAAGGATGTCAGACTGATGGGTCTGAGCGATTTTGGGTGTGGGTCAGTCCGACCCACCTTAGGAATATAGATCACCCTAGTCGCGGTCCAGTTAGATGGTATATAGTTCCAAGCTAAACTGGCTCTAAAGAGTCTTATAAGGATAGGCATAATCTGTTCCAGTCCGATTTGTAACAGAGCTGGAGCTATGCCATCCTCTCCTGGTGATTTGTATGGGTGGAACGAGTTAACCGCCCATCTTATCGCCTGCGGTGTGATTATTTTGTTGGCAACCACCCAGTCATCTCTGTGGGGTCGTTTAATCCGGCCTATATTTGTGACTGGAGGTCGATTGTCCAGAATCAGGCTGCCTGGGAAGTGATTATTAGCTAATAGCTCTAGTGTCTCTTTCCTGGAGGCCGTGAAGGAGCCGTCTGGACGTCTGAGCGATCCCAGCTCCTGTGTCGGCTCTCTGGATAGAATCTTGTGGATACGGGCTCCGCTTGATGTGTTGGACACATTTTCACAGAATCGTTCCCATGATTCTCGTTTTGCTTTCCGGATATTTTTATTGTATGTGGTTAGAGCAGACCTGTAATTGTCCCATTCACCTGATACCTTAGCTCGGTTGAATAATCTTCGAACTTCTTTTCGTGTTTTATCCAGATTTTTGTTCCACCAGGAAGCATTTCGGTTATCCCTCTTCTCCCTTAGTGGACAGTTTTCATGATACGCTGAGATAAGTGCAGTTTGTAGGTGTTCTGCAGCAATATCTATTTGATCATGACCATTTATTGTGGTCAATCCGTTTTGGAGATGGTTCTTCAGGGAGGTTTTGTATCCGTCCCTGTCCATGCTCCGCATGTTTCGGTATTGTACCACTGGCCTGGGGCCTATTTCAATGTGAAATTGAATATGCCTATGATCTGAGCATGATGGCTCAGAGGACACCCTCCAGTTGGATATCTTGTTGCTTAGAAATTCTGAGCTGATCGTTAAATCTAGTACCTCTCTCCTAATCCTATTGACGAAGGTTGGCTCAGAGCCCACATTGTTAATTGTAAGCTCCTCCCCTATCAAGTAATTAAAAAGAGACTCACCCCTCATATTGATGTTTGTGCTGCCCCACGCTTCATGGTGCGCATTGGCGTCACATCCTATCACTAGCTGGGTGTTGTTCCTCCTGCTGAAGGCAATTAATTCTCGCACGGCCGCTGGAGGAGGTTGTTCCGCCCCCACATCTCCAGGAAAGTATGCTGAGCAGACGATCATTTCTGTCATGCTTCCCCTCTCTGGAAATTTCACATGGATGGTTGCCATGTCTTGGGTGCAGAAATCTGAAAGAATAAAATAGTTAATATTGTTTCTGGCTAGGATGCATGCCCTAGGTTTTACCCCAGAGCTGACCGCAATTACCTTACCAGATGTGTTACTCAGGCCGGTAACTCGGCCTGTATTGGAGGTCCAGGGTTCCTGGATGAGGGCCAGATCTATCCGCTCCTCTATGAATGTCTTGCCAAGGACGTAGGTGGCGGCCTTGGCATGTTGCAGGTTTCCCTGCAAGAGTCTGACTGTATCAGCCAGGCCCTTGTTTGCCGTCTTTTGACGGTCCTCCCCCGCCATCTTTCTCAGAGGGCGGTTTTCTCTCCTTCCCTCTGGAGGTGCCGGTACCCTTTTTGAGTGGTGGTCTGTTCGGGATGGACTTACCCTTTCCCACGACCACCCTCTCAGGCTGTTTGGTCTGGGACGCACCTCTCGGGAAGGATTTGCCTTTCCCTTGCGGTGCTTCCTTTACGACCATTTTTGTTTGTGGAGGAGTGCTTTTCTCCCCCTCCTTCGGCTGCGTCCGGGAAGGTTCTATCCCTCCACGGCCGCCCTTCAGACGGAACTGAACCTGTCCGAAGCCGAAGTAGGGCTTGAAGGTCATCTCCTCCAAGGATGACATGGACTTTTCGTCTACGGCGAATGTCCATGTTTGGCCACGGCCCGAATCCTCTCGGTTCAGTATTACCCAATCCTGAGTGGTCAGACCGTGGTTCATTTTTTTTCAGCCGTGTGAGCACCACCCCGGCCGTAAGTCGTTCGTCGGCTTCATCGTCCGGAATGTATGCCACACAGATGAATGGCTTTGGAAGGTCCTGCCCTTGGACGAATTTGATTTTCGCCCCTTCCCATGGTTGGAGTTGCTTTGATGCTTCCTCCAGCCAGTTGGCACTGATGCTGTCCACGCAGGTGATTTGTAACCATCCAGGCCGAAGAGTACAGCTCTGGAACCTCACCTGAGGGCCATCATCTGGGATTAGGCTCACAGCTTCCATAATGGATCGCTGAAGAGCCCTCAGCTGTTCGCTTTTGAAAGCTGTGGTAGGATATTCAGGGTGGATTAAGCCCACCCTGTTGCCCCCAGTCACCGCTCCGTACGAGGGTTTGGGTACCCCCGAGCAAGCTTTCTTTGGCTTATGTTCCGGCGTACTGTCGTCGGATCTGAGGCGTTTGCTTACTCCAGCAGCTACGGACTGGGATTTTTCCCCTTCCGATTGCTGTTTTGGCGTGCCTAGGTTTTTGAGCGCTTCCTCTAAGGCAGTCTCATAAGCTATTCCGCTCTTGAGCAAGCGACTCAGCACTTTCCTTCTTGACCCTGGAAGTCGAGTGCGTTTCAGTTTGAGGCCATCCATAGCTTTGGTTGCCTCATCCTGATCTGATCCAGTAGGTTTTGGGGACTTTAACAGTTCCCTTTCCTGATCTGGAGTAATTTCTGGCGGTATGGATCCGCTCTCTTCTTGTTGAGAGACTAGACCAACGCCCAGCCCCTCTTGTGGAGTCGGAATTCCGATCTCCATTTGTTCCTCAGTTTCCTGAGGATCAGGGGTTTCACCCCCCCCCGTTGGGATTATCATTTTTATTTTTATTACTCATTCTGTTCCCACGAGTAGCTGGGGAAATAATGTCCGCCATGGTAGAGCCCCGCCTTGCCATGGTAAGGCTGTAGTACTCAGGGAGGTCGCCCGTTGTCCCTGAGGGATCGTTAATGACACATCACCCTATGTGCCACGCACCCATCAGCACGATACCTCCCACCTTAGGTTAGGCGATCTTTTGACACTATTCGTCTTCGCTTCAGCTGCTTCCTAGGTAGCCTCTGAACCAAAGTCCACCACCCGCGACGTGGACGCCAGTGTCGTACCAGCTCACAAATTGAGTTGGGCCCTCCCATCCAATTCTCAAGCGAACTGGCCGGGGTTACCCACCCAATTGGCGAACTTGGCCAATACCAGGTGCCGATACCTGATACTGGGGTGGTTAAAAATGATTAAGTATACAAGTCATAAAAAGTCACCAAGATATGCTGGGCCCTATCTGTTCAACATGTTACCTGATGAGTTGAAAAAACAATCATATCTCTTTATATCCCAACTGAAGACTTTCCTTACCTCGAATGCATTCTACGATATGAATGAATTTACTGCTCTGTGTCAATATCCTTAGATGAACTCTCACAAATACTATGAACTGTAATCATTGTACTTATACTTATATGCCTATACATTTTATATTGTCCGGTTAATGCTTTCGAAACCTGTACTGGTCTAGTCAATTTTAATTTGTGACATTACTTATACCTGATTTTAATATATCTACGAAATGTATTTTATACTTGTACCTCTTCAGACTTAACAATCCGATGTACATGTTGGAAAATGATCAATAAATGTCTATTTATCAGTTTCGTAAAACTAGCTTTATTGCCCAATACCGAGAGTTTTCACCTTCTCGGTAGAAAATGTAAAAAGAAATATTAGTAATTTACCTAGATTTATTAATGCAACAATGTTTTTCTAATTGATTTTATATTTTCAGAACATACTGTGCCACTCGATTTTGACAAGATGAACCGAGAAAAAATTGAATCAGATTGCAACCTATGGGATGCTCTGGAGAGTTCTAAATGGATGCCAGTTGATATGGCTGAAGTTGCCTGATATTAGGTCACCATTCCTTCGAATATTGTTTAGGGTTTTGAGTGTATTTATGTTGAGGGTAATCATATATTTCAGTCATTGAATAACAATAAAATATATGAGTAAGCTATTCATTTTATTAAATCGATATTTTTCATGGAAGTTTACAATAATGTATTCGGATCTTTTAGATCTGTAAGATCAGGAACAAATAATGTATGCATATATGACCATAACTGCAGGAAATAAAGCATAACTTGATTAAATATTAGCCAATACCTCCTAGTTTAGAAGTATGAAGTTTTTACATTTTAGTAATTAGATTGATAATTATTTTTTAATTTTTAGTCCATGTTGGAAGTAAAGCGTGTTCTTTAGTTTTTCAAAATATTTTGTCGAAATAAACGATTTACTATCAATGAAACATTTAACTGAAATAAGGCTATTTCGACTTTAAAGTCGGAATTCCGAGATAATAGTCGGAATTATAAAAAAAAAATAAAATTGCGGAAGAGTTGGCCCTTCTACGCTTCCGTAATATGGTGCAAACTTTTTAAAACTCAATTTATATTTTATATAAATATACTAGCGGTTCCAGCAGACGTAGTCCTGCTCGCCGACTAACCTTTTAATTGTTGATTTTATTATATATATTACTTATACAAGGGAAAAAAATATTAAATTTTAGCTCGAGACAAAAAACCGTGTATAATACACTATTTTTTTCTGTGAGGGGAAAAACGACGATTTAATCAAACATCTACCTATCCATGAAAAAAGTACTCCCGGTTCTCGGGGAAAAAAGTAATTTCATAAAAAGTTATATTTTATTATCTGTCAACAGGGATAAAATGTCAAACTTTTTGTCACAGAAAAAACATTTTTTCTACGACAGTATGTAAAGTGGCACTTTTGCGCACAAGCAGGGGCGTATATATAGCTTTGTTCCATGGGGGGAGGAGTAATTCGTGGCGCGGGGGTGACAGAAAATAGAAAAGCGCCGTAGGCGAAATTTTTTTGTGGTCAAGGTCAAATGCCTTTAAATTGATACTTAGGTTTGTCAGTGGGTATCATAAAGGTAGGAAAAAAGGTAATTATCGAGGCGCGGGGGTGACAGAAAATAGAAAAGCGCCGTAGACGAATTTTTTTTGTTCAAGGTCAAATGCCTTTAAATTGATAGTAAGATTTGTGAGTGGGTATCATATAAAGGTCGGAAAAAAAGGTAATCATACAGGTGGTAAAAAAAGGTAATTCGTGGCGCGGGGGTGATAGAAAAGCGCCGCAGACAAATTTTTTTTTTGTCAAATGCCTTTAAATTGATTGTTAAGTTTGTCAGTGGGTTACCATAAAGGTGGGAAAAAAAGGAGGTCAAATTCAATTTGTTTTATTCAAACAGGTATTTGTGTAGGTATATGCGGGGCATCTCTATGTTTTTTATTACTTTGAGGTTGTACCTGTATGTTCGTTGACACGCTGCAGTTTTGGCATTTTGCATTTTTTATGAAGAAATAGATTAGATGATTAGATTTAGATAGCTACGCGTTGAATGAAATAAGATTCCTTTTATGAATCTTAAAGTTAATTTGAATATTACGTCCGGAGACACCCGACGTTGTACATATAGATCTCAGAAGAACATCGAGAGGCCTTCTCCATCCTTGTCTTGAAGTCAACATAACTTTGTTTGTTTACAAGCGAGGGCCTTATACATGTTAAGTTCGTATTCATTCGGGTAGTTTCGTGTAAGCCCGCCACAGAACTGTTCTGTGATGCCTGCTCATTTCATTCGGATCAAGTTGTCGTTCGTCGTTTATATTATGGCCCTTCTCACTCTAAATGTGAACAAACTGTCCATAACATTTCACCCCCCCCCCCCCCCCATAGAAATTATAATTATATATATATATATATATATATTCAATCAATCATATATATATATATATATATATATATATTATAATGTCTATGTGTTCACTTCAAAACAGGTATTTGTGTAGGTATAGGCAGGATCTCTATGTCTTTTATTACTCTGAGATATCGATATAATCGGGTTAATTCTGTTTTCATTAGCAAGATTGTTACCATAGCAAGACAAATTTCACATCATATATCTCAATTTTGTAGAAGGCTTGAAATCTACATTGCTTTATTGGGAGGAGATGATGTGGCAGCAACATCTCCCACCGATATTTTTTCAAGCCTTCTACAAAATTGAGATTTCTTTTGCTGTGAAAATTGTCTTGCTATGCTAACAATCTTGTTAATGAGAAACAGAATTGACCCGATTTTATATGAAAAGTTATACCACAGAACATCTAGTTTGTTTTGTATGTCGGACGTAATATGAAAACGTACCTCTGGGGCATCTGGGGTGGGATTATGAACACTCGATACGAAAGCTGTCGCGATCCGTAGGCTAAAACGATGTATGTTTTCGATTCTAAGCGAAATCGGAATTACGAAATTTCTTTGAACAAAGATAGAATAGAATTATATCTACCCTACAGACCATTGATATAGACTCAAGTTGCAATATATTTTGAATTGACCATATTCACCGACGCCATATTGTCATGCGATAATACCAACTAACGCAGGGTTCTCAATGTTCTCATTAAGAATAACCAAATTTTACTAATTCCACATGTCAGTGAAAGTTTAAAATTAAATTTATTAGGCAGTGCATTTCTCAAAAAATGTTTAGTAGAGTGGGAGTGAGTTGAAAGAGGTTGAATTAATTTTTAAATGGCGCTGCGATTGACAAAATGTCGGATCGAGGTGTGATCAAACTGTCATTCTGTAGGAACCAATACATAGCCTGCAAATAACATTATTTATTATTTGTCCATAAACTATGCAAATATATCACTTTCGATACATAAATGACCTAAACAAACATAAAAAGATCACATTTCAGCCATATAAACACACACGATCAGTTTGTTGGTCACACCACGAGTATTTCGAACGATTAAAAGAAGATGTCGCCCACTCTGAGATTCTTTCCTTTGGCTAAAATCTGACATATGTCAAACTCAATCAGATTGAGCGTTCATAATGCCACAGCTGAAATCCCCGAACGTTTTTAGTGTTACACTACCTACTCTGGTCTACAATATTGTAGTAAATGTAGAAACAGCGAACAGACCTTAAGAAAATTTCCGTTTGGAAAATAAATTATTCAGATTGACTTGACAGTGACCATTGTCAATTGAAGGGTGCTTCCAATATTCCAACTTTTCATTCTCCTTGTTCATGAACTTGGTTTATCCCACTATTCCCACTCATCTCGTGAAATCCGTGCCCTAACGATATCATACTTTATATTTTTTCCATCGGTTTCAGTCTTCTTCAAAAAAAAATAAAACAAAAATACCCCATTTTCGCATGTGGTAGCACTGATGACATTATGTGAAAAGAAAAATTAAACGATGTGCAGGTGTGTTCACGCATGCGTTCCGAGGTGACACTCAACTTTTTGCTCGGTTTGTTTATATTTCGATTTCCAGGAATAATTTTCAATTTCAAGAGGCAGAAAAATTTTACTGCCATTGAATCTTAAATCTTCCGAGGTGCATCAACAAATCCATCGGTGCCAAAACATACTGAATGTTTTGTTGTTGTTCTGACCAAGAGGACTACGGAAAAGGTACGTTTTTCATATGATCGTTATCTTGACTTTTATCCCCGCTCTCATTTCGTGATTAAGTCCGCCATTTTAGTCAGTAGTTGAATAGGCGTTAACTTGTGTGTTTTGGCAGGTCCGATGGCTGCAATAAGGAAAAAATTGGTTATTGTTGGTGATGGAGCTTGTGGTAAAACGTGCCTGTTGATTGTATTCAGCAAAGATCAGTTTCCGGAGGTATATGTACCAACAGTATTCGAGAATTATGTGGCGGACATTGAAGTTGATGGAAAGCAAGTAGAACTCGCCTTATGGGATACCGCTGGACAGGAGGATTATGATCGTCTACGACCCTTATCATATCCAGACACCGATGTGATTTTAATGTGCTTCTCGGTAGATTCGCCCGATTCTTTGGAAAACATCCCCGAAAAATGGACACCAGAGGTGAAACACTTTTGTCCAAATGTGCCAATTATTCTGGTGGGTAATAAGAAGGACCTTAGAAATGATCCTAGCACCATTAATGAACTAAAGAAAATGAAACAAGAACCAGTTAAGCCTCAAGACGGACGATCAATGGCAGAAAAAATCAATGCTTTTGCTTATTTAGAATGTTCCGCTAAAAGTAAGGAAGGTGTCAGAGAGGTCTTCGAGAATGCCACTCGTGCTGCTCTGCAGGTCAAAAAGAAGAAGAAGCATCGTTGCGTAATGTTTTGAGCCATCTTATGTATTTTATATTATCAATAATCGTTACGTGTGTTTATTAATTTCATGGGGGCTTCTGCATGATGTATCAACTAACAAAAATAAACCCCTCATTTTATCTTTATTTTCTTTTGTTAAAATTCCTTTCCTGCCAGTGGACAAAATATGATTATTGCTCCTAGTTTATATTTTTGTATGTAACTAACTAATCTATTGTATACATAAAGCAGTGGCAAATAGTTGTAAAGATGGGTGTCCAATGCACAAACTTTACATAACGTCCACATAGATTTTCTCTTGTTGATGTCTTTCAGTCTAGTATTTACAGTTTATTTTTGAATGAGCATTATATCTTGTATAAAAAATAATCCATGGTGCATAAGTAGATTTGACATTATTCTCCATGAAGTTTACAGTTATAAAATTAAGTATATCTTTTGAGTTGGTATTTTTTGAAAATATATTTTATTTCGGGCAACTTTTCTAATATTGTATCATGCAAGTTGTCTGTAATTGTAATAGCTTTAAAATTTTCCATATGATGTATTCTAAAGGTAAATAAATTGTTTTCCTATAATATTGTGTCCTTGAGTATACATTTCTACTTAATTAGGAAGGTGTGATGGTCTGCATTCCTCAGTGATTCATTGGAAATGGTATAGTACAATCTCATCATGAAGTTTATATTTAATTCTAGTGATTTACTGATGATTCAATTTGTCATTTTACTGAGTTATATCTTTTTCGTTTATTAAAGAAAATTTAGTATATTCACAAATAAAAGGACATTGAAATAATGAAAATTCATATTTGTCTCTATTTTGAAATTGTTGAAAATTTCTATTAAATAATGATAACAGCTTTTATTGACCTAGACATTTCAACAAGTTTTTTATAACTCATTTGAAACAATTTAGAATAAACACATTTGTTTTAAAGTAATGAGTAGGTAAGTAAAGAATTTTTTCATTTAATTTCACTAGGAATGTTTGTTGTCATAAAATGCAGAAGACTGGACTTTACAGTAGGAGTTTTTAATTCAGTTACGATTTTTTTTTAATTTCTATGATTCATTTTACAACTATTCATATACCCTACCTACTATGAAAAATAATTATGCTTTAGGCTGAAACATCAATAGTTACACTTTGGGCACTTTGCGAACAGTTATATACATATTACAAGAACAATACTATTCGATTATAGTAATTTCAAATCTTCAAAGGAAATTGCTTTGGATTGGAAAATCAATTTGCTTCACTCCACTGTTTGTGTAGAGCTTTCAAACTGCGCTATTATACCTACTGACAAAATATTAATTTGAAAGCAGGTTCGAATTAGTTGGTTAAAAATTCTTATTCAGAATTGCACCCATTAAAAATTTCAATGGTGGAGATAGAGGAAGCTCAATTATATGCTATTGATACAAACGGTACTCTGTAGGTTTGCAGAACCCATAAAATAATACCAATACCTATCTGTCACTCATTGAATATAAATAATTTAACATAAAAAACTTCGCCAACAGTTTTTATCACATTTAGGGCCAGTTTATCAATGTCGTGTTAGCGTACTTTGACTCCCGTTAAATTTGACTGGTGGTTAGAATGAATATGACATTTGCTAAATGAAGGAATCGACTCACATTCTAACCAAGAGTTAAATTTAGCTCAAAGTTAAAGTACATTAAAAAACCAGCCCTTACTGATTCAACTTTTTCATTTACCTATAATCAGTTGATATACCGCTTAAGTTGGCAACATAAATAGTTATTTATGGTACTAGTGTGTTATGTTGAAAATAAGTCACGCGAGAAAGATTTATACCACGAGGCCGTCAGGCCGAGTGGTATAAATTCTGAAGTGACTTAGGAAACAACACATGAGTGGCATACAATGTTTTATCCAACACATGACAGTTATGACCCATTATTAATGTCATTTTAGACAAGTAAACTATCAAATAACACACTAGTGAGTTAAAATCCATAACTCACTAGTGACTTATGGATTATAACTCACTAATGTGTTATTTGATAGTTAACTTGTCTAAAATGACTTTAATAATGACAGTCATAACTGTCATGTGTTGGATAAAAACATTTTATTTATCGTTTTATGTAAAACATTTATTCTTCATCACCTTAAAGATGATTTTACAAAATTCATATTAGGCTTTTGAATAACCACAGATTGTTTTTTAAATAATAATTTATTAAAAAAATGTTTGCACATCAAAACATCACAAGAAGATAATAGAGAATTCAACTCAGTCCAAATTTGGAGAAAAGGGAATGCTTAGTGAAATTAAATTTTTGGAGTCTTCAAAAAGTATTACTGGATTGAGAAAACTTTTGTCTAATTTACATTTAGTTATGTTTTATTTGTTACTACCGGTTTAGGCTTTGTACAATGAGTACTTAATATTATATAGTGCACGAAAGTATAATTAATATATACTCTAGTGGATGTGGCTAATGGGATTCAAATATTGTTGATTTCCAACCATATTTGAATATTTCAATCCCATTTATCTTTAGCCGCACTCAGTGGCAGATGTGAAGAGAAACAACCCTTAGGAGCCCGGACCCCTAGAGCCCTTCAAGGGCTAAAGTATTTATTATTTCGATTTTAGTTCGAAAATATGAATAGGACATTCATAAAATCTATTATGGAATCATCTGCGACTGAAAGACAAACTATAGTCGCTATTTATTTAATAATTTTTTCAATGAAAACTAGAGAAAATTTAAAAAAAAAATCAACTATCTGAGTCTTTTCACAATATCTATCAGATGTAGTTCATTGTCCAGCGTGGCTTGTGCCGGGGAAGTAGTTGTTTTCTGTTAGATATTACCAATAAATCACATTTTTCAATTTTCATGGAGAATGTTCCCCTTTTCAATATTTATTATTTATTAAACAATTATATTAATCTCTGAACGACCGATATGTTTTACTTACCTTAATTAACTGCAATAGACAAAATTTTTCTCAATCCAGTAATTCAACATGAATTTCCACAAAATAAATAAATCACCAATCAACCAATCTTCAAAAAGCAATTGTTTTGGGTAAGTACGAGGTAAGTACTAATCTTTCATGGAGTGATAAGTTGAACTCTTTATTTCTGGAAACCACATATTATCTCATACAAACTAAGGAGTATTTCACTTGTACAATAGTTTATTTACTAATTATGAAAAAACAAATTTCACTCAAAAAAGAAAATTCAGACAACACTAAAATCACAATAATAAACTTTAAAAATGAAAAAATTTGAGAACGCTTACATAATTGTGAAAGCTGTACATCTTGAAGAATGCTTGGTTTTTTATTTCTGAATAATAATCCTATAGATATAACTTGCAACTGAAAAAAATTCATTATAAAACAATAATCTGCTTTTCTGTAGTAACCGTTAGATGTCTTCAGTTCAAGCGTGATTTTAACATGAAGTGATTTGAATAGTGCCTATTAAACTGGTAAAAAAAAAACTAATGGAGTTTTGTTCAGTGACGTGCAGATTTTTGAAATGAACAGAAACAAAATCAAGCCGCTCCAATGACAGAGATAACCACCATTTTGGAGACCTCCTAGTTGAAAAGGTTGAAAATTTAATTAACGATTAACAAAATCTGCTTAAGGGTTGCAGTAGTACACCTGCACCTTCAAAGTACTTGGTTTCAATGGATTTAAAAATATCGGATATACAGTGCGACCATAAATTATAGAACAAATTCATTATTCCTGAATATAAAGATATTTCGGAAAAATCCTCGGACAGGTCGATTTTCTTTTCCGATGGGCCAATTTTTGAACCCCACCCAAAATATATACGGTTATCCGCATTTGAGTAAAAATTACTTTGGTGATATTTTTAAATGGGACACCTAGTATATTTTTCCATATTTGGTTAGGGATCGTCATTACGAATCCAGTGATACCAGGTTTGATGGGTTTATGTCAAACGGCTGCGGAGATATGGGCAAAAAACTTCTCCATATGCCTAATGAGTGCGACTGCGAGTCTCCACACGATTCAGAAGGTAAAAGTCTCTGTCGCACTCATTAGGCATATGGAGAAGTTTTTTGCCCATATCTCCGCAGCCCTTTGACATAATCGCATCAAACCTTGGTATCACTGGATTCGTAATGACGATCCCTAACCAAACATGGGAAAATATACTAGGTGTCCCATTTAAAAATATCACCACAGTCATTTTTACTCAAATGTGAATAACCCTATATATTTTGGGTGGGGTTCAAAAATTGGCCCATCGGAAAAGAAAATCGACCTGTCCGAGGATTTTTCCGAAATATCTTTATATTCAGGAATAATGAATTTATTCCATAGTTTAGGGTCGCACTGTATATATTTGCTCTATGAACCGTGCTATCCAGGGCTTATCCAATACAAGATGTTTGTTGGAGAATTTGACAAAAATTGTCTACACAAGTGATATAAATACGAATATCTTCAGTATAAAAGGAGCTTTAATCAAAGCCTTTGTCAAGGAACTAAGATCAGGTGATTCATCAGACTACGATATACTGGTATACTGTCTCATTCAAAAGTCAAAGGTTTGCATTTAGATTAATTTGAATCTAAGGGTTTGCACTTCGTTTTATCGATTGCGCCAAGCAAGATGCTCAACCGTATTTACAATATTCACTGGATGGTTTGCATGAGGAAATAAATCGACAACAAATTAATTAAGTGACTTAAGAGATTGTCATGATTTCTTATGATGGATAACTCTTAAGATGGCAGTTATCTTTGTTGGTCAACTGATATCTACATAGGGTGTACATTTTGTGGTAATTGTTCCGTGACGTTTGATCAATTCTGGGACCTTTCCTGACCGATTTCGCAAATAACAGTCCAATCTTTTACTGATAAGAAATTTTCGATCATAATGAAGAAACTTTGGATGATGATGAAAAACTTACATGTTCCAAATGCGAAGAGAAATGGCAGTGCACAAAGTCATTATCGATGTTTTCTATAATGCTAGGGATCAATTGAAAACGTTTTCTCATAGGGAAAAATGTAATGTGGCCGTTGATTTTCCTTCAGGACTGGATATGAGCAACTATGCAGCAGATATAGTGTAACCCCCTTATCGATACAACCTGTATACATTGTCCAATAACAGTGAGACTACTGGTATTGGATACTTCACGGCTTACTGTAACCTTACGCAGATATGTGGTATAAGCACAATGACTCTTCACCAATTACATCAAACATATATTTGAGCAGAGAGGCACATGTTCTTTTCTAAGAGTCCTGCGCATACGAAATCTGAATTGCACCTTTTATTTTTGTTGTTGAAAGATGAAAAATTGTACAAAACTTATAATACTTTTATTTTAAGGTTGTTGTAAATGTTGAAATATGTGGTGTTTGTAAGAGACATGAGATGATAAATCTGAAAATAAGCGAATCTCTGCTACAAATACAAAATTGTTGGGATAATTAACAAAATAGGAAGTGCACTTAAAAAAAATAGTTGAATATTTCTAGTTACCTGATCCTTAAAGTGAACTTCTGCCAGCAAACAATAACAACAATGATGTCAGAGGTGAATATTGCAAATTTTACATAGGTATATTATACCTACTGGAAATAGCATTGCTCAGAAATAATACTCCATACAGTCTTCATCATCCTGTTCATCAGGTGCCTACCTCTTTTGGAATAACACAAACACCTTATTATTACATTATTGTAAAAAAGCCAAAATTTTGCAATTACTATTACTTACTATAACGAAAACTTTTGGTTTTTGGTTCAGCAATTCTATGATTTTCTCAATATTCAAATGACTATACAAAAATATAAGGTAGGTAGTTTAAGAATATAAAAGAGTGATTTTTTGTTTGTGAATATCAAATTAATTGCTATAGAATCATTATCAATATACATTTTTCCGTAAATAGTTACTGTGCGAGATAATTAAATTAGGTATGTTTAACACAAACGATAGTCGTTGCCAACTGATGTTTTACCGTTTTAACTCCCATATACACCTACAACGTAGGCTTATTATGGCAAATACCTGTCAAAAAACAACTATTCCCCTAGCTTATACCACGATAGGTCTTGAATTATATCTAACAGATACTTGTGCAACGTACCTCATTGCAAAGAAAACAATTGCAAGTCTTCCCCTGTAACCGAACAACAACAATTTGTTTTGATTCGGACCACCTGTAGACTAGTTTCGAGTTTGTTGCCTCGTCATCAGTACAGGGTAGGTCACCACGGACAGCCTTGAGGGCAACTTCTCCTCTTCCGAATCATCACCAAACTCTGTCTATTTCGTCATTCTGGTCTCACCCTTGTAAAAACGCGTGTAAGCCGCTTCATCTCGTGAGCTGATCGAGAAGCATTCCGATTCTCCAGTTTAAGAGATTCAAGGCCCGGTTTTTTGAGGACAGTTAACCTCCAGATAAATTAACTAATTGTTTAGAATGTGAATCACGTGTACTCCAATGTTGTTTGGAAAGTTCACATACTAAACCATTAGTTAATTTATCTGGAGGATACCTGGCTTCGAAAAACCGGACCTCAGTCAGATATGTGAACAGAGTTTTTTTTGAGTGTTGTTTTCTGACAGGTATTTGCCACAACAAGCCTATACGTTGTAGATGTATATGGGAGTAAATAGGGTAAAACATCGGTCGGCAACGACTGTCGTTATTAAACGATCTCCCAAAAGAACTCTGAGCTTTGTGTGCAGATATCTGACTGAATCTCTAAACTCGGAGTGCTAAGTGATCTGTTAACCAGATGAAGCGGCTTACACCCCTTTTACCAGAGGACAAAAAAGACACGGCATAAGCTCTCTGTGATTGGTCATTATAATGGCGGGAAGTTTGAATTACAAGACAGTTGTGTCCAAACTAAGTTGAAAATGCTTCAATTTTAGCCAAACTAACCTAACCTGACTAACCTAGCTGGCACAGAATAACCATGCAAAATAGATTATGATACCGAATAATCATCCAAAATTGTTAATAATAGTTTAATGGTGGGGGCGCTTATGTCCTGCATTTTAGTGTATAGTCGTTTCACCAGCGTGAGACCAGAGTGTCCAGATAGACGGAGCTTGGTTTGTGATGATTTGGACCTCCGGACAGGGAACAAATGGCTTCAGGGCAGTTTGTGGTGATCAACCTTGTACTGATGACGAGGCTCAAGACAACAAATTCGAAACTGCTTGACAGTTGATCTCCCTGTCCGAGTCAAAACAAAATTCTGCTACTTGGTTACAGGGGGGGGCGGCACTTGCAATTGTTTCCTCTGCACGAGTATCTGTTAGATATAATTCAATACCCATAGTGGTATTAACCAGGGGAGTAGTTGTTTTTTGACGTCGGTCAGCAAGGATTATCATCGTTACTAAACGATCTCCCAAAAGAACTCTGAGCTCTTTGTTCAGATATCTAATATTTAACAATGATTAAAATTCTCAGGCCTTTTAACAGTTTTGCATGCCATATTTTTGACAATACACTAAAACAGAGGCACTATACAGGCAAAAAAACGTATTGTGCTCTGAATTATTAGTCTCCTAGCATACCCAGTGAAAATCACATCTACCATAACCTACAGACGGGAAAACTAGATATTCACCCCAAACAAACATTCAAGAAAGTCAACTTCCTCACCAACACGGTCTATGTACTCCACATTTTATTCGGATTTGTGAAGGCTCGTCTAGCATGACTGACCTTGTTTTGTTGTTTGGGTGGATTCATTCATGATTATATATATAAAAAACAGTATCAACAAAATAATAAAAAACTGTAGGTACAAGTTCCTATTTTAATCAGTCAAGTTGAAGAAAGGCAAATTATATTAAGGTTTGTAATTTTAAAGAAATACTCAAATTATTTGTAGTTGATAAAAGCCTAATAACAGATATTTTTTGGTTATGTGATATACAGGGTGTTGCTAAATTTCAGCAGAAAACTTCAAGACCAGTTCAACCCCTTAAGAGATAGCACGCCTGAAAGACTAAAGAAAAATTGAGTTTTTGATTTGATTTTTGATTAAAGATACAAATATGGGTATTTTTTCAGTAATACCATTATGTTATAAGGGAGCGAAAATAATAATCCTTACTATATTTTAAGATGGATTTTTTTATGAGGTTGAGTATTGGAAATTAAAAATCAAATTCAGACTTCCTGTTATATTCCTCAACTTTTTTGTTTCTTTTTTTTCCATAGAAACAATAGTTATTGAAAAAAACATTGCAATTTAAATTAGAAGAGTAGGCTGCTGTCATATTAGAAATTCTATCATATTATAGTAGGCTCCTGTAGGCTGATTTAATGAATAAATGAAAAACTACATTTTACTTCAGTCCTTTCAGGGGTGACATCTCTAAGGGGTTGGACATAGACATTTTTTTTTCATAGGACAGACCCATACTAATTCATATAAGTTCTGTACATGTTTCAAGTAAAACTGGAATTGACAACATTAATCGATTTTGCTTGTTTTTTATATTAGTCTTATTGAAGTCTTATATTAGTAGCAATCAGAAATGTTATGCTATGTAATAGAGGTTGTTGATTATCTCGCCGCATGCATTTGCGTTCAAACCCGCTGCTACTAACGTTTCTAAAAATTTCGGTTTTATATACAGAGTCTATAGTCGAATTCAACTCGAGAAGACAGTAAATGGGTGGTGTTGCCAAACTTAGGTGCAAGAGAGTTATGATGCGATGACCATAACTGCTCACCACAACAGAGGCAGGACCCCATTAAACATAAATAATGAAAGCGTCAGTCTGGCAATGCTGACACAGTACTTACTTTTTTTGAGTAAAGAAAGTCAAACACTTTTTGTTCCCGAGTTTCTAAATGACGACGTGCTTAGATTAGATTTAATGTTAAAAAAACTAAACTCATAAAGGTGGATTAGTTTAATTACATATGGTATGCAAAACTTTACAACTTGAATTTTTTTGTCATATTTTTTTAGTGGTTATAATAATACTCCCTTATTAACACTTGTAAAGTGTACCCAACGAAATAGCCTGGGCAGGTAGTTAATGTCCATTTTTATAATTTTCCAAGGCGCTCTAGGAGACTTATTTACTGATTCTTGGTGGAGTATCTATTTATCAGCCGTAGGAAAACCCTGAAAACCTACAGCACCACCCAGGGTGCTCGGATCACATTCCAAGCAAGTATTAGACGTCAGGATTGGTGTCCATGCAACTCACATCACACTTGCTTTTGAACAAGACAAATATTTCTCCCGCATGGATTTCGACCATGCTTTGGTAAAGCTTTGTTTAAAATTAGATTCTCCCCCACACTCTGGGAAATAATAATAATAATAATAATAATAATACAGTATGTACAGTGTATGCAAAGGCATATCCTGTGCGGGTAGAGGACGGCTATTATTATTGTTTGCCGTGGAGTTCCGGGACGACTTACTGATTTTCGGTGGCGTATTGACTTTTCAGCTGTAGGAAAACCTGCACTCCAAGCTGGCACTAGACGGGATTGGCATCTAGGCAACAGATTATACATTTGTCTTGCCTATTGATTCCAATAATGAGTACTCCAGTAGAAAACTGTCGTACACCGGGCTCGAACCGGCTATAGCTATTCTGAATTTTCGAACGGCCTGCGCCAAAGTGCCTATGGTCGCCAATAGGTTAAAATGTTTTGCTTATCTGCTATAGATGTTTTCAAGAATGAATAGAGTAGTAATTCAATCAAAACAGCAATTTAGAATATGAGAAATTCAGTGTTGTCAAAGTAAAAATATAGTTAATTGTAAGAAGTTATAAAACTTGCAAGCAAAGATTCGTTAACTTAATTTTAATACAGTGTGGAAAACACTTATGAAATAAAATTATTTCAGGCGTTATCCGAAAAAATTATGAGGAATGCTTAGATATATCAGTCTGTTTTTAATGTCACTTGAATTCAATTGAAATGTATGGGGTGAATCACTTGTCACAAAAAGGTGTTTTTTTGGATCACACTGTAATTTTTCATATTTTTTTAATTCTATCTGATAAGCTGATTATAACGACCTATAAGACTTACGGGTTGAATGAATTATTTAATGAACTGTAGGGGCTAAATACTGAAATTCTTTAAAGGATTTGGGAAAAACTTGAAATGGGTGATATGCTTAAACATGTCAAACTAGTACACTTTTGAACTAGTATTGAAATATAAGTGTTATAGAACTTTGCTCGTCAGGTAGAATCGTGACATCAGTGTGTGTTTGACAATGATAATTTAACTCATCTATAAAATCGTCTATGAGTACCGTCAGTTTTGGCAGTTTGATATCAGATAAATGAGAACGTAACTGTTTGCAAGTGGATAAACTTTTACTGGATTTCATTATTCATTTAATTTAATTGATTATGTTCTAAGTATTTTTGTTTAATAATTCATTTATTTGATTTGTTCAATTATCTCGCTAAATCCATTCGAGATTTTGTTTTCATCAGATGAACTTTAATTTTGTTCCACTCACCCTTGGTAGCCTGTATCATGTTAAGGTGCATATTCACTAGAGCATTCGTTCCGCATGAGCACATGAAATACTAGGTTCAAGCTCAGACTGCGTCATGCTGCGTAATGTAAACACGCATTCTGTTCGTGCTCAAATCAGCGTCCACACTATCCGAGCATTTGTTCGTTCGGTGCTCATACGGAACGAATGCTCTAGTGAATACGCACCTTTATTTGCTCTAGTCAATTATCATAGCAACCAAGTTTTCGTTCAAAATAAAAGTTTTAAAATCAAAATCCTCTTGTGTAAAATAAATAATTTGCTATTGCATTGTCAGGAGTAATACCACGAGTGATTGAATTTTCGCGAGAAGTCTGTCGATTTATTTCTGAACGAAACTGAACAGTTGAGTTCAGAAATAAAAGACAGACTTATGAGATAAATTCAATCACGAGTTGAATTTTATCAGACTATTTCACGAATAAAGTTTCTTCATTAATATAAATACGAACAATGTATGACAGTCATAAACAAATTATTAAAATCGTCAATATTATAATGTTCTGTTTCATTTGAATTTGCAGTGAAGCGACTCATTCTGACATATTCAGCTATATTTATTATTAATCGAACTGTCAAACGTATTCATTTCGTCATGGTTACGTTGCCGAAAATACCGAAGCTGATCCTCCAATCAGAATTGAAAGACAGCTGGTGTTATCGCGATAACATGAGTTGTCTTTGGCTTCCGATTGGTCAGATTGGGTGAGAATTTTAAGATGAGTGAAATAGTCACAGCTTTCTCACTATTTTTCATAATTAATTACTCGAATGTATCTGTATGTTGTTTCAAAAATACTAAATTAAGAAACTGAAAAATATATATTGATGCCAGCAGATAGCTGTATGTAATCGGATCATAAGCTATCATTATGGCCCTCGTGGGGCTATCGCCTCGCCTCAGTATTATTCAGGGCTATTACCGTAATGATAATTGATATGATCCTTATTATATAAGCAACTATTATATAACTATGCTCAATTCTAAAATTTTTATTTTTTACAAACATTGGACTAGGAATAATTGTATAAGTCACGATATTTTATATTTTTGAATGAATTTAAATTTACATTGGTATGTAAAAGAGTAAATAAACCATCCATCTATCCATTTCTTACGGTTACATAAAAGGTTTAAGAAACCCACTGTATTATTCGGTTGAATTCGACTAGGACATTTTGACTTATTAACTACATATACTAACAAAACGCAATACAAAAAAAAAATGTGATGTAATTGTCAATACCAGTTCAGCCAGAAGGTTCTTTCAAAACCTGGCTTTGATATTCTCAGTAATACCTACTCTGTCTATTTTCTTATACATGGTCGGAGATTTGTTACGTCACGCCATCTGGTTATTTTCAAAGATAGAAATTCCAATTTTGGATTTGTTGTTTGGGAGTTATTTTTCAATTATAGTCCATCTTCGAATCTGAAATGAGACTTTCAGTTAACCGGAAGTAACATCAACTTTTCAATTAAATGAAATACTCTCATTTTCTTTTTGTTATTAAAATTTGTTAGTCCATTCTGAATTCAACCAAATGCTAGATGCGGCAATTTATCGTCGAAATGACGTCACAATTTGAAACAAATGAAAATATTCTGTAATTTGAGAACGATAAATTAGAAAAGGTTACTGGTCAAGTAGGCATTGGAAATGGAATATAAGTTTAATTCATAGTGAGAATAGGCGAGGACACGAAAAATTATTATAGCTCCAAATATGCTTTAAAATACACAATGCATTAATAAATGAACCCAGAAAATATTTTGAATCTTTTAATTACAGACGTTCCCAATCATTTCTGAAAATCAGCTCTATGTGACGTACTCTCCCGAGCCCAATCAGCCAAAGTGCGTATTGTAATAGGATTGATTGTGACGTGAAACGGTAATGCTATTAGATGCTCAGAATTCTCGGGAGAGTACGGCACAGCAATGGCGCGAGAAAGAAGCCATGTGAATTTTGTAAACTGCCCAATTTTGTATTTTTCTATCTGAAATATTGTCAACTGATAGGCGCCTCCTAGATATTGATCAGTTTTTTGACTTTCTTGCAGAGATTATTCTCCCTGAACAATTTGCTGGGATTTCTCTTGAAAATGAAGAACTTAGCTTATTTTTCATTTACCTACTTGACCAGTAACCTTTCCTAATTTATCGTTATCGAACTATATAAGATTTTCATTTGTTTCAAATTGTGATGCCATTTTGACGTTAAATTACGTCATACAGCATATGGTTGAATTTAGAATGAAAACAATTTGTTCGCAATTTGACTGAGAATGTGATGTTTTACTAAATTAAAAATCGTTTGATAAAGTGGCATTTTACCACAGAACTGTTACTTTACTGCATAGTACTGTCACTGTCAATAAAACACAGTTTGATAGAAAACTGTTCATTTGATATTTGGTTAGGTTACTAGGTTACGGAAATTCTACAAAGGTACCTAATATGAGTTTTCTTTAATTTATTACTTTGTAATGCTTTTATATATCTACGATTATTTTTTATAATTACTAACACAAACCTCGTAAAAAAGTAGTTTCACTAAACTCTTATAGCTTTTAAGTTACTTGCTCGTTGTGCTCGCTCATACTCAAAAGCTATACTCATTTAGTAAAACTTTGTTTTTCTAAACTTGTTGTTTGATATACTATTAAATGACGACAAAATTGGAGGTATTCCATTTGAAATTGAAAAGTTGATGCCACTTCCAGTGGAACCGGCAGTCCTATTTCAGATTCGAAGATGAACTAAAATCGAAATATAGCTCCCAAACAACATATGCAGAATTGGCGACTATATAATACAAAATATTTTATCGAACTATGCAAATTGTAAACAAAAAAATTATTTTATTGTACCAACAAAAAATTCAAGAAGCTCAACACACCATTGACCAAGAATTTGAAATTCATCTGAAAGAAATCAAGAACACAACAGACCTTCACATTTCCCTTTTGAAAAACATACTTTTCATATATTATAAAGCATCATAAACATCAAAAGATTTGATTGTTACCCGTCATATTTGCATTTCAATCAATATTCTCTATCATATTAGCAATCCTCATACCTCAGCTCTCACAAATGCAATATATATTATTTACTAATTCTCATGATTCATCACAAAAATAGATTTGAGTGGATGTTCCTGTACCATTTACAGGAGTTGATTCGTCACTTTCATATTTGCCTTTCAATCAATATTCTCTATCATTTTAGCAATTCTCCAATATCAGCTCTCACAAATATAATAAATATTTACTAATTCTCATGGTTCATCACAACAAAATTTTGAGAAGGAGTTCTTGTCCCACTTGCAGGAATTGATGCGTCACTTTCATATTCGGAAATAATACCCTTATTTACTTGAACGGTTTCGTCCCCCGATGTAAGTGGAATGCAATCCTCCTCTAATAGTTTCAGAGATGTCGCAGTCTCATTTGCTGGAATTGTTTGGTTGTTTTCTGCTGGAATTGTTTTGTTGTTTTCTACTGGCAGAGGCTCTTCCACCTCATCATCTGTAATATTCGCCGATATGGTGAGGATATTCTGGGCCGACATACCTTTTTTCAGCTGAATCGCTTCAGTTACCCTATCGGAGGATATGTTCAATGGGGTGGCAGTATGATCAGGCGTAACCATAAAAATCTTGTAAACAGGCTCACCATTGGGACCTACTTCGGTGATAATCATTATTGAGCCAGGCTCAACATCCGCTGGTTTCGTATTGTTGGAAACTTTATTTTTCAACATGAGGTTTTCGACAGTGCAGAGTTCGTTTTCATACTTTTTGGTAACTTTTGGCATCCTACCAGATCTAGTTGGTCCTTGGGGTATCACAATTTCATCATCTGATTCACTGTGGGTGGCCAAGTCTGATTCATCAGCGTCACTTTCTTCTACGTAAGCATCAATATCTAGTTTGACTTTTTTACATTTATTCGATATCTTGGAAGATACTGGTTTAGGTTTGAGCAGTTTAATATTTAGGTTTTCAGTTGAAGCAGCTGTAAAAATAAGTAACGGTATTAAAATCGGGATACTGAACATATTTCATCAGGAAAAAAGCTATTTCAATTGCATGACCCATTTCAAAAATAGTATATTTCACACCGAGGTGGGAAGAGATTCATTCCTGTCGTGAGATTAGTTAGTTAACCGAGACGCAAAGCTATGATCTCTAGACAGGAATGAAACTCCCTACCGAGGTTTGTATACTATTTTATTTACAACCATCATATTTCGATCAAAATTAATAAATCTTTGTTTCGTTCTGAACATACCTAAAATATTACATTTAACGACAAATTACCAAGAACGCGGTTTTCTCAGAATAATCAAGTAGGTATATTGTTACCGTGACTACGAGGTATACAATTGTCACCAATATAAATAAATGTCAGATAATGTCAATAAATGTCAGATAAAGTCGGAATGGAATAGATGAAATGAGGGCGGGAAATGAGAGCGGGAAGTGAGGGCGGGAAGTGAGGTCAGGAAGTAGTAGTGTGTAATGTGACACTTCCCAACCTTCAATGGCGTTAGTAATGACGGCATTACATATATGGTTGTAAATAAAAACCTTTTTTTCTTATCAACTGAACTGTACAAGCATCTAAACAGTTTATGGAACAATAATTCAACCACACTATGAATACTGTGCTAGTCTACTCTATTTAATGAGTAATAATAATATTGCAGCTCTCCAAAAACTTCAAAATAGAGGTATGCATATTGTTCTCAGATGTAACGGGTATACACCTTCAACTGACACTGAATGTTTTGAATTGGTTATCTGTCAAGGACAGGCTGTTCTATTTCTCAATGGTTTTCATTTTAAAAATATTGCATAATTTATATCCTGCTTACTTTGAACAATATATAATATAATATTTTGACATCAAATACACAACAATACCACTAGAAACAATAGAGATTTGTATGCAACGAGAACTAATTATGCTAAAACTATGAATTCATTATTTCACCAAGGACTGCTGAAATGTAACAAACTTCCACAATACATAGAAGATTATTCAACGTTAGATTAATTCAAATGAATGCTACTTGAATATATTAAAGATAATAGTAATAAAATTGAAAAAAAAACAAAATTATTGATCAATCAAAGAAGGAACCTATTTTTGTATTATATTCAAGGACTGATAAAAAATGATGTCTGGGAGAGTGAATGATGTGCGTGTGTGGGTGTGTGTGTGTGTGTTTTGTCATAGATTAAGATCAAAAGTATATATTTGTATTAAAAATATATGTAACATATTTGTATAATAGAATTCCTATTTAATATTTTCATTTTCATTTCAGCTCTCAAGTATAAAATAAATGAATATATATAGTATAAAGTAAGAAATAAAATATATAATACACATAAAATACAAGACACAAACAAAATTGAATCAGCAGCATAATACAAGAAGAAGAAATATGACAATGATGGATTTATAAACCTTTTTTATATTTTACACACTGGCTTTTGAATTCACTCGATGATGAGCATTCTTTCAATTCTCTTGGTAATGTCTTGTAAAGCTGTAAACCTTTGATGAACATTGTGCAGATATAGAAATCATTCAAAGCATGTGATCTGGTATTATGATTATGTATTTCTTGGAAATACGTAAGATCCTCGATTAAGTAGGCTGGTAAGCATCCCAACTTCAGTTTATAAACAAAGTTGAGCATATTATAAGCAGCACTCTGTTGAACATTCAGTTCATTCAACGATTGTAACATGTAAGCTAAGTTATTAGCTAGAAATTAATATGTTCCAATCAAGGGAAAAATGCTAGGATCCTGCAAAAAACGTCTAAGTATCATGAACGTTAAGCATTACGGATCTCAGACAATAATTGTTAAATGTTCTTACAGTTCTTGATAGTTAATATACTCGTTAATATACCATTGCATACGCTTCTCACGTGTAGAAAGAGTTGCAATTATTTTATAAAGATGCAAATAAAAATATTCTCATAGATACAACTTGATGGCGACGCTTTCTTTACGAGAGAAGCGTATGCAAATTTATTTTCGTAATCCATATAAGGCCAAAAATAAGCCTGTGAAAAACCAGACGTTATATTATAATTGTTCTCAAGTTCGGAATTCATTATTTTTATAATGCCATTATAAATTCTGGTATTTCGGAAAGAGAATTTTTTTGTTTTTAATGAGGGAGATGTGATGTCCAATCAAAAAGTTCTTTTCTAAATATTGGAAGAATCATATTCAACCAGCCAGCTTCATTCAGCTTGAGAGATATTTTCTGATATCTACGAACAAATTCCGTAAAAGAGTATATTGATAAGCTTTTTATACTAGGATCAACATATAGATTTCAGCATCTTCAACCAGAGGCAGCAAATAATCATTTAAAACTAATATCTCAGCAACTATCACTGTGTTTTTTTTTGGCATAAATATGCTAATATTCGACTTACTATCATTTATTTTCAGAAAGTGATCAGATGCTTACTTTATGAATGCACAAGCTTCTCATTAATGAGGTTGCGGGTAGTTTACCCTTGAAAGAAAGCTATAGTAAATTTTTGTTTCATTTGCATGCAGATGAACCGAGCATTTTCTAAGAGAGTTTCTGAGACGATAAGGGTCCCAAAATTGATCCTTGAGGTACACCAGACATGAGTTTACTATTATGATATTTCTGTTCTGAATACATACTTTTTGTTCTCTATTTCTCAAATAACTATTTAATGAAGTGACGGCTACTTCAGAAACTCCAATGTATTGCAAAGTATTCAGTAACAAATCATGACTATCAAAAGCTTGGCTGAACTCAAGAAGAATTAGTATGGTACCTAATCCATGATCCTGTGCTCTGAGTATATACAGTATCGGAAAGTTTTCATCTTGGGTATGGTGGTTTCATGATAGCGTAAAGATTAGCTTGCTATATGCTGAGAGTGCATTACAATTTCTCCTCTACCCGCTCAAGGAAGGGATATCGATGTGAGCTGTTATCGGTGTGTCGCATTGCCACGTGGTCCATTGATGCGTCGGGTGGGGTAACAGGAGAGGCGCACAGTAGTGCGTCTCTCTTATTCATGTGGTATTATCATATCATTGCGTTCCTTGTTGCTCGCGTAGATTTCTGTCTATACCCCAGATGAAAAGTTTCCGATACTGTATATCATCAGTGACATTTAGGAGAGCAGCTGTGCAGCTGAAATATTTCCAAAAACCAGACTTATTTATTTGATTTATTTATTTATTGATCATTGAGATGTTCATTTGGGAAAGATTAGATTCAATAAATAAAACAGACTAAAGCGGAACTTACATTTTCTCTTTTTTGCCTTTTCCGCTAACCTGTCCTGTTTCATCTTAGAATCTTCTGCCTTCTTTTTTTTACTTTCTTCTTTTATTTTTTGCAACTCTTCCATCTCCTTTTCTTCCATTGCTACCTCATTCTTCAACTCATTCAACTCAAAAGTGCACGGATTCATCACTGCCCTATTCACCAACATCTTATTTACTCGTTCCTCTTTTTTGAATTTCATTTTGAGCTCTCTTCTCGATCTTTTTGGGAAAAGTTCACACATCATGGTAAAATCAGTACCAAGGATGTTGAGTGCCTTGTAGAAACGAAGTGTTTCCTCATGAGTCCAAATTTTTGATCTCTTATGTTTTTTGTTAATTCCGTAACCAATGTCAAAGTCTCCATCCAGAACTTTAGTCTTTTGCATCTCTTCTCTTTGGCGCTTCACATCTTTCCTCTCAATGACAAGACTCTTTTCATCTAAGATTATTTCTCCTGATGGTCCAATTTTAATCTGTGGCACTGGTATTGCATTTTCTTCATCACTCTTGTCTTCAGAGTCTTCTTGCAATTCGGGATCGTCAATGGTTTCACTTTTGTCAACAGGTTCATCAGGGGTTTTATCTGTTGTGGCATTTTCTTCATTTGATTTTTCCTGTTTTCTGTAAACCAATTAACTGGTGATTGCATTATAAAATTAACAGAATCAAATATAGGTTAGGTTAGGTTTAAATGTGAGTGAGCCCATATCAGGCTCTCCACTGCGGCCAATGGCCTATTGTGGCTCCAATATAAGTTATTAGTATTATGATTTATTTGAAATATATTATTCATTATTTATTTTGTTATAATACTCACACAATCCGATTAGACACTGGATTGTAAAATATAAGATCCATCATTGTCAGCTTTTTTCTGTCAGGCACATTTGCCCCAAATCGTCGCTGAAATTCTCTTCGAGCCTCTGCCAGCTTTCTTGTTTGTTCCGATCTGTTGAATTTTTTTGGAACTGTAGTTACTGATATTTCTTTTGGCCGTTGTGGGGACATGCATTCTGCTACAGATTCTGCAATTACGGAAGTGGAAGAGCAAACCTGTGGTAATTTGAGAATGGTTAGTATATTTGATATTGAACATTTTGTTCGTTTATAAGTTTAGTTGTTTCTAATAATCTTGAACCTCTCATTACTATGTGATAGCATTAAATTTTACTCTGTGTTGTATGGTATACAAGATTGCCATGTACCATTTCATCTAAACTTTCAAAGAAAAAAATATCAGCCTTGGCTTAAAAGCAATGTTATTTGTAAAATCAAGGAAACAAATTCCAGAATGTTAGAAAATTTAACTTTTGATCTCATAGAAATCAATTTAATTCTTTGAGATACCCCAAATGTTGAAGAGACAACATCTATCAGAAAGATCTCCAAGACACCATAACAATCCTATCTGTTCAGAATTGAATGAGAATGCATGAGTGAAGTGTGAGAACAGTTTTATATATAAAATATACTAGCTTCTGCTGGGGGTTTGTCTGCCTGGACTTCAGAATAGAATAAAATTGAATTCATTTGACCACATTATGCATAATTACATTTGTAGCAGGTCAAAATGGGGTACAAATAAATGGGTGTATTGTGTTATACAGAACAATATAAAATAGAGTGAATAAGACTGTTACCCAAGGGGGAAGTAACTCGTTCAGTAGGTGTACATCATAATATTTTCATTACTTCATTACTCATTATGTCCCGAGCATTAGTCCGCTTAGCCATTACAGATTCACGATTTAAACGTTTACATGAAAAATTTAAGCTAATCAAAATAGTCAAATCGCATATCATGCCCCTTCAATAGTTATTTAGAGAATAACCTGGCCTCTAAAACGTTTTTTATTTTTCATTGGAAGTAATTAGTAATTAGGTGTACAAAAAATTACTAGTTGTTTCCCCCTCGCTGTTACCTAATATGTATAAGAGTTTGAAATAATATGTCAGTGTATCGCCCTCAGTTGTGCACCTCTTGGGGTTGGGTAATTATGAAAGTCAGCGTTTGTAAGGTACTTAGTATTATTTTTGTGTATTTCTAAAACATGCCTCAAGAATAGCAAGAATAGCAGGAAATAGCAGGGAGTAGGTTGACTATTTTATGAATTAATTGGAAATTATATCCACATTTACATTCCATTCACTTACTGAATCATTTCTGTGTCTGTTGTTTTTTCTACTCTCATCTTCAGACTCGCTGGCACTGAAACTTGCTTTACGGTAGCCAAATCTAGGTATAGCTTTAATTCTCAAGCGATTTACTTTATTGGGACTTGGAGGAGGGGGATATTCTGTATCAGAATGGACTACACAGCTCATCAGCTGAATAGGTTTACCTGTCTGCTTCTCCTTTTCTGAAAAAAACTTCAAATTGTCTCAAATTCCACTTTTACTCAACAAAATATGTAATGAATGCAAAATACTCAAGGAACTACAGATTGTTGAACCTAATATATTATTTTTCCAATAGTTACTATGAAGTCATAAATAGTCAACAATTGCAAAATCAAACATTTTCAAGAACTTGTTTCAGATTTGACAATAAGTATTCCAAAGTGAGTCTTCTGAAAACTTATTTCAATGATTGCAATGGGTCAATGAAGTTTGTTTAAATAAATGGGGTCAAAGTAAATTCTAGTTTGATATACTTACCGTTTGTATTGTCAGGTTCAGTAACAGCATTATTCATTGGTGACAAAAATTTCTTATCCAAACTAAACCCATTTTCAGCAGCTGGGGTACTCAGAAAAACATCCCGAGTGATATTAGTTTGTGACAGATTTTCAATATCATTACGGTTCTGACAAAATTCATCTTCTCCATGATTTTTGTTTTGAATTTTTTCTTCGTGTGTCTCTTCATCTTTCAGACTTTCTTCTGACCATTTGCTGAGAACATTTATTGATTCTGGTATTTTTAATATTTTTCTATGCGATAAAAAGAGTTCATTAGGACAAGAAATTTCTGTCGTCTGTATGCCACTATTTGGTGTAGAATCCTGACTACTAGATTTGTTAAACTGATTCTGGCCTTTCTCACTGGATTCAATGACTGGATCCTTTATATCTCCTTTCACTTCATTCACATGAGTGTCCTTCAGTTTATTAGACTTCCCATTTTCTGAATCAGAAATAATAATAATTGAACCATCTGATTTTGGCTGAGTATCACATACGTTTTTTCTTCGCTGATTGAAAGTAACTACTCCCTTTATTCTATTTCTCCTCATAATTATTGAATAAATTCCAATATTTCCAATTCAACATATGCAATTCTTCGATAAACTAATGTTTCATGTGAGTATTCGATAGTTTCTCTCACAGGACACTTCATAGCTAACGGTTCAAACTCATTTATTTTTCAGTATTATATGAAAAATATATTCAAAAATCAAAACAATCAAGAGCAAATCTATAAATTCATAACCTCAAACTGTCATCCCTTTAAACATTTTTGCCCTTTGTTTGGCTCTGCTTCTTATTCATTTTGGTTACAGCTGGAATGACCATCAACCAAGTACGTATTCGCGATCACTACGGAGTGGGCGACATCTACATTTTGTACTTCGCACTAAAAACTCCAGAAAACAAACATTCTGCCATAACAAATAAATTGTCGATTCAATGCAGAAAGTATATCTTTGATGTGACTATAGTAAATTAAATAAATACTGTTCAGTGCCGCAGTGCAAGGATTATTCATCTTCAAATGCTATTCATTGACTATAAGGGTATGGCCCCTCATTCACCAAACATTTCAGATTGGTAAGTAGCGGTTTCTGAGTTTTCAAGCAACCGGCTGCACATATACAGGCCCCTTGTCACTAGCCTTTATTCAACAATTTGAAATAAATTTGTTTATAAGTATAATTTTTTCTTCAAAAAACAATTAAATGTAATGCTTTCAGACCCAAAGACCTTTTCTTAGATAAATATTAGATTTTTGATCCATATAGTTTCAAATCTGGCACACAATGAAATGATTCCAATAGACTACCTAAATCCTGACGTCACAAGTGGACGGAGCTTATAAAACCTTTCCAAACAAACTTGTAATACGTGTTATAAGCCCATAAGGAATTATTAATATGATGATTTTGCATAATTCAGGTAGTTAAAACTTTTTGCCGAAAAAAACAATTTCAATATATACAATATAGACAAATTACAAGCGATTCCCGAGTTACCGAAGAGAAAGTACGGTTGCTCTGGTGACAGATAAATCAACGAAGTTTCAGGAAATATAGTCACCGAATTTTCAAGAATTTAGTATTGTTGCGTCTTCGGGTTCAAAAATAAGTGTACACTGGTATGAACTCGCCTTTATTAATCAAACTTCACTTGACAACACTGTAATTCAAGTCACTGTCAAAATACTTGTATCCAAGGTAACTCAGAGTAACTTCCTAACAATCCTAACTAACTTCCCTCATCTCACAAATGCATTGCTTTTATATACAAATAAAGTTCTAGAAAACTTAAGAAATCAATAGAACACAAATAGAATTTTAGTTCGAAAATATGAATATGAAATTCATAAAATCTTTTGTGGAATCATCTGCGACTGAAAGACAAACTTTAGTCGCTATTTTCCATCGTTCAAGATAACCTCTTGGGAGGTATTCATGTTGAAAAGGGGAACATTCTCCATAAAAATTGAAAAATGAAAAATGTGACTTATTTGTAATATCTAACAGAAAACAACTACTTCCCCGGCACAAGCCACGCTGGACATTGAACTACATCTGATAGATATTGTGAAAAGACTCTAACTGAAAAGGAAAGAAAAAATCTGAAAGTGAAAATTTGCATTTTCATTCAGATAGCTGACTTTTTTTTTTTAGAGTTTGCAAAATTTTTACGCTGATACATAGCAAGCGATAGAATATAATGATTGATAAACAAGCAAAATTAGCACTCCCCCGTGGAACAAACACATTTGAGGGCATATGGTGAAATTTTAGGACCCACAAAGGAAATCCTGTGCGTGGGTAATCATTACAATGATCCACAATTTTATCTCGGTGATCTCATCCCTGCCAAGTATTCTTATAAAAACTTTATATGTATTTCAAAGTTGCAAATTTGTAATAAAATGTATATAATGCATTAAATTTCTAAACCTATAGATAAAAATAAAGTATCTAATTCTACCTCTATTATAACATTTGATGATTATTAGGGTGGGGGAAATATAATATAATGAAATGGATACATGTATTTTGACAGTGACTTGAATTACAGTGTTGTCAAGTGAAGTTTGATTAATAAAGGCGAGTTCATACCAGTGTACACTTATTTTTGAACAACCCGAAGACGCAACAATACTAAAAAAAGTTAGAGTCTTTTCACAATATCTATCAGATGTAGTTCAATGTCCAGCGTGGCTTGTGCCGGGGAAGTAGTTGTTTTCTGTTAGATATTACAAATAAGTCACATTTTTCATTTTTCAATTTTTATGGAGAATGTTCCCCTTTTCAACAAATAGAATGTTCGACGATTGATCCAGAACAAAAGTTAGTGCTTCTAGATTTTTCCATCTAATTCATCGAATGATCTCGAACAATTCGAGAAGTCTTTATCAAATTTCAGGTCTGTAACAGTATATACGAACCGCCAAATTACTAACCAGAGTATCCAAGGATATATACGGACCATACCCTAAGTAGCATTCAATTTCTTATTCTTATTAGGTTCATCAATTTGGCAAATTGTTTGGTAACACCACGAGGGGGAGTGGTGTATAATGCCAAGCATGCCAACAGCCAAACAATTGTTTCGTCGAAAAAAATCCGATGACATACGTGTCACTTGGGTCCTAAAATTTCACCATATGCCCTCAAATGTGTTTGTTCCACGGGGGAGTGCTAATTTTGCTTGTTTATCAATCATTATATTCTATCGCTTGCTATGTATCAGCGTAAAAATTTTGCAAACTCTATATTGATAGACCATAGGTATCAAATTAGGTATAGGAACCAGTCTGTTGTCATACCTCGAATGTTGAAAACAATAGGACAAAGAAGCCACCTATATCTTGCACCAAAAATACATAGTGAAATTCCAAACTCTTTGAAACAACTTAACTCCATCTTAATGTTCAAATCCAAGCTCAAAACATGGTTGCTAAACAAATCCCGTCATGAGATTCAAAAACTCGTAGGCCTGAAAAATAATTAAACATTGCTACCAATATTTCCCCCACCCTAATAATCATCAAATGTTATAATAGAGGTAGAATTAGATACTTTATTTTTATCTATAGGTTTAGAAATTTAATGCATTATATACATTTTATTACAAATTTGCAACTTTGAAATACATATAAAGTTTTTATAAGAATACTTGGCAGGGATGAGATCACCGAGATAAAATTGTGGATCATTGTAATGATTACCCACGCACAGGATTTCCTTTGTGGGTCATTCGAATTTATTCACAAGAAATCTCCTAACTTTATGTATGCATGTATGTGTGTATGTAAATGTATATGTGTCATATATCTGCGTATGGATATATGTATATATGTATTCGCTTTGTTTTGTAAATACGTTGATGTACGTGAATAAATATTATTATTATTATTATTATTATTATTATTATTATTTTATTTTTTTTCCTCGTTTATGGCATCGACTACTGAGGTCATTAGCCTTTTCTATTTTGATTCTGCTAGATTTTATTGTAAAGTTCTGTTGTTTTCAGGAATTCTAGGGTGACTTTCATTTTGTCGTTACTCAGGCAGTCTTTTGAGTTGTTTGGGATGTTGCAGTGTCTTCGAGCATATTCGTATTTGTTGCAATGTAGAATTACGTGTTTGACAGTTAGGGTACTTTGGCATATTTGACATTCTGGTTGTCTTTCTCTTGTCAACATATAGCTAGAGGTTAAGTTGGTATGACCTATTCTGAGTCGGGTTATGATAACTTGTTCTCTTCTTGTAAGTCCACGTGGGTATCTGATATTTTTTGTGTCAGGTTTTATATGTTTGAGTTTAGAATCAGAGTTTTTCCATTCATTGTCCCATTTTTTTTATATTTCTCTCTTGCAGTAATTCTTGCAGTCTTTGGGAGTTATGAGAATGTTTTTATCGACGTCTTTTGTAGTTGCTAATTTTGCTGCGATATCTGCATTTTCATTTCCTGCTATACCAGTATGGCTGGGGATCCAGATGAGAATGATGGTTTTGCTTTTTGTTTGGAGGTAATTGAGTTGGGCGGTGATTCTTTGCACAAGTGGATCTTTGCTAAAAGGTTTTTGTAGTGCTTGGAGGGAACTGAGTGAATCGGAGCAAATGATGTATGAGTCAAAGTTGCATGTATCTATATATAATAATGATTGCCAGATAGCATAAAGTTCCGCTGTGAAGATGCTCGCTTGTTTGGGTAATGTCCAGGAGTGAGATATTGTTGGGCAAGTAAAGGCACTTCCCGTTCCGTCTTCTGTTTTCGAACCATCGGTGTAGATTATATGACTGTTTGGGTAATGCTCAATTATTCTTCTGAAATCCTTTTTAATTGTACCTGGATCAGTCTCATTTTTTTATTATTATTATTATTATAACTGCCAAACCCCGTTATAAAATCATTACACTTAATGGTAGCGTGCTGATGGACTATATTGAAATCACGTTTTAAATATTCAATAAATGAACAGTTTTTCAAAGTTTAAACTGGTCAATACGTCATGTGAAAAAAGTGCATATTTGAAGTCTGTCCATTGGTTCTGGCAGTCGATTAAGCCTGCTTTCGCTGTCGTTATGGGTTAAGTAACATAATCTTACCACTTCGGATGTGCAATTAGGTAGAGATAAAATTTTAAGTAACTGAAAAAGCAGTGATGACGTAGGACTCGTAATAGAAAGACGTGAAGGATACGCCATCTACAATTATTATTTGGTTGAATTGATAAGAAGTATGTCAGCCATAAGCGGTAGAGTGTATATTTTTTAACTGTTTTCGCTTTGAATATAGATGTTGGCACAACAATTTGAATTTAGTGATATTCTCTAGTGTTCGTAGTTTCAGAATCAGAAAACCATGACATCTTCAGTTATCTATTCAAATTAAATGAAAATATAATTAAAATACCCTCATGGAATTTGCCAGCCACTGCCATTAAACAGTTTCTCACCTAAATTTTGAGCGCCATCTAGCGGAAGTTCATTTTACGAATTGTACCGGTTAGTAAATCTGGATAAATTTATGAAGGCATATAGAGATTTATTAAACTCACGTCCAAATCACTTATTCACCATTATTATTTCTTGCTTCAGACAAAATTAGATTTTTAAATGCTCGATATTTGGCATTATCTGAAAATTTGGCAAGGATAATGAACACTGAAGTCCTTGAAAATTTGGCTATAATTACCGCTTTCTTCTTGAGAGTTTCAAGCACCGGAGCTTCTTATTTTAGGCTTACCATTGGTGAATTTTGACAGATGTCATTTTTCATCCAATAATTGAACTAGAATAAGAAGGTCTAGAAACTCTCAAAAAGAAAGCGGCTAGTGTGGTGGAACCTGACAGTCTGATCTGTTTTATTTTTCTCTTTCGTAATTTTTGATTTTTTTTTCTAATAGTTTGTTCTTCATGTTTAGATCCTGGAATTTGTCGATGTGGTGATTTTTTAGTAGCATTTGTTGTTTTTTGTCATCCATTTTTTGAAAATGTTTTTTTTTTCATGGTACTGTAGGCTGAAACTAAGCTATCTGTTATTTTTGGTTTATATTTTCATTTATTTTTTTGTTTACTTGTTTTCTTGGCTTGCATCAGGGTTATTATAAATATAAAGTAGACAGGGTTACCGCGAAACCTCCATTTTGATGACGTCAGTTGTGTGCCAGAATTTGAACCTACTAAAAGCAAGTAGGACAAGAACAAGCCTGAAGAACAAGGATAATCAAATAGGAACAACCACAGGAATTTTTATATGTTGGCAGCAGTGGCACTCTTTCACCACCTTACGTCTGTGTCCCCCGAAATCTCTAAAAACTGTTTTTCGCGGTAACCCAGTCAGTATTATATAGAACAACCCTGGCTTGCATTCGTTCATACACATGCGCAAAACATGGACGTATCTCTACACGATGACGTCACATTTAAATGTACCTTAATTTAATTTAATTTGAGATTACATATTTTCTTTCGGTTGGTACCATATTTTCATTCGGTTGGTACCTCAGAGTGTAAAAAGGCATAGGACATAGCCTATACCTACGATACCTACACAAATACCTGTTTTGAAGTGAACATGAACTATCCTTTTCTATATAATTTGGGGGCTAAAGGAGTGACGGGTGGTGAAAAGTTATGGACAGTTTGTTTACTTTTAGAGTAAGAAAGGCCATAATACAAACGAAGAATGACAACTTGATCCGAATGAAATGAGCGAAGCTACCTGATTGAATACGGACTTCTTAACATGTATTAAGTCCTCGCTTGTAAACAAACAAAGTTATGTTAGCTTCAAGACAAGGATGGAAAAAGCATCTCTATGGTCCTTTATTACTCTGAGGTTGGTACCATATTTTCATTCGGTTTGTTTGGGTTTGTACCATATTTTCATTCTTAATAGATAAATCGATTCAAAATGTGGTGCAAATTACACTACACTACACCTCGATGCAATCGAATGAACCTAATGTAGTACATAACACAAAATCAGGATTAGAAACAATTGCTCACTTCATTGCTGCCATGTAATTTATTTTCTGCGAATTCAGTTTCATTCTACAGGGAGTTCTCAATAAACTTTCAGCTACAGCTGAAGACTTCCACCAACCGTGCGTTTTCAACCCTGCAATGTCTACTCCTTTATTTGCCGGAAGTGCACCAGAAGTACGTTTGTTCAGTATAATTGCATGGATGTTTTCATCTTGAATGTTCTGAGTTATTTGAAAGCCATTTTTCGACTTAAATTTTTCTCACTACCTGATGAACACTAGGTATATTTTCCATTCTGATAATTCAAAAAGAAATGCTTTGGTTTGGTGACGCTGAAGCTTCATATATTTGTGTAAATATTTTTATTGTATAATTCTTTCTGTCTACACGTCCCTGCCACTCCCAGTATCATTGCAACCTGAAAATACATAAGAATACAAGTTGATGTTTTCATTTCGAAATTTTGTCAATACCTTATGAACCAAAAATTGGAATTTCTTTAGTATAAACGGATGGTTTTTTTCCTTCTGTATCCAACATTATTCCTTTTGAGATTAGCGATCAATGCAGAGCATTTTGAAATATTAATGGAATCGTACAAATTGTTGACTTCAGCATGTAGTATTCCGCCAATAAACTTTCAGGCGTTTTCAGTTTTCATTCCTTTGAACAATATGTGCCAAACCAACAGAACTTTGCATCAATATCCTTCCCATGTTTTTGTTCTAACCACTTCTTGAAATTGTGCGTTCTTATCAATCTTTCAACTTTTCTCAAATTTATATCTTCAAATGTCAAACGTCATCAAGCCATTCAACCCCCAAAATCCCGAAGTCACCCGACGATTACTTTGTGGTCGATTCAAGCTAGATTCAATCTAATCGTTGATCGTGAATCGATTCGTGATCGGTCGAGAGTTCGGAATCCAGGGGCCGGTAGTATACCCTCCTGGGAAATAACATATCCCAAATTTTTAACCCTTTTCAACATAAAATTGCATTTCTTTGGCTTCAATTTTACTTTTGCCGCACTTGACCTTTCCAAAACCTTCTCTAGCTTATCAATGTGGTCTTTTTCACCTTCCGAGTTGAAAATGATGATAGCATCCAAATATACCATACATAATTCCGGGGTTAATCCTGTGAGTGTCTTGTTCATAAACTGTTGGAAAGTTGAAGGTGCGTTGACTAGTCCAAAAGGCATTTTAGTGTATTCATAATGGTATCGCCTGCTCTTCCATGTTTATTTGATGATAGGCTTCATCTTTACTTTTTCTACCCCGTTAGGCAGGCGTTTGGTTACCAATACTATAGGTGCCGACCATGGACTATAGGAAGGTCCTTCTCAGTTTCATTTTCAATAACCCTTCTATTTCTTTCTTGAGTACTTCTCGTTGATAAGGTATGCGATATGGAGCTTTACAAATTAGCTGTGCTCCTGGTACTAAAGTCAGACTGTGCTTCACCTTTGTTGTGCTTGTCAACTCTTCGTCGCCGTCTCTGAATAGATGTCTATACTTCCTGATGGACTTAGACATTTCCTCCTTGCTTCCTCCATCCAATTGTTTCCAGTCGATCCCCTGCGTGATCGTTAGAAAAATCCAATTTGCAGATTTTTCCATCAGAGAAGTTTTGTGGAGGTATTTCCTCGCCTACACTGACCCTGTCGAGTCTCTGTCCTTAACTTTTTTCAATGATAGATTGATTATCGTCATTGGGATCTCCTTTCCGATAACTGTATGAGTTACATGTGCTTGAGGATTTCCTATTTCGAAGGGCTCAAAGACTAATAGGTCGCCTTTCAGAGCCACTTTCAAGCTTCCTCGGATAAGTGCTTCTATTCTCTAGGCAATTACTAGATCCTCCACTGCTACTACGTCAGATTCGATAGCTCGCTCGTCTACTGTCAGCTGGTGATCATCCTGAATTAGCACAGACTTGATCTCCTTTGTGTCGGTTGAAGGCGGATCTTCGCTATTTTTCTTAAATTCAAGTTTTGTATTGAAATTGTAATGACGCTGTCACTGTTGCTGATATCTTCTGCTGAAGTACTGGTCTTGTTATCTTCATCCGTTGCTTTTTCAATTTTCTCTGAATCAATGGGCTGGTTTTCCATTTTCCTTCCTAACTTTTCTGCCGTCTGCCCATGATTCTTTGGCTTCCGTAATTCTTTCAGCGGACCTGGCACCTTGTTCGTAGTTTCTTTCCTCTTGTTTTCGTGAAAAGCTTCTTGACATCAAGTTCTATAATTATCAAAAAATAATTTCACCCTTTGGAGCCAGCTTGTTCAATTATCTCTCCCTCTAGGTCGATGAGAACACTTATAGGAGCCCTACTGTTGAAAATTCGCGAAGGGTATACATTTCTGAATCCAGACAGTGACTCTATATGAGTGGTATTTCTCTTTCCATTCTTTCTGCCCCTAGTTCTTGGTCTGCTCGCTAGTTCTTGGTAGTTTTTCCTTTTGGTAATTTGTCCTATTCTTGGAGCCTGATCGCTAACATTTCAATGGAGATCTTCTGTATCCAAAAATGGAATGGTTCTTCCCCATATGGTCACTGATGGCTCTTGTTGGTATGTTATGGATGCCCGACTGTCCCTTCCCAATAAAATATCTCGATACATCTTGTACTCACGCTTCCATCTGCAGGACCTATCAGTATATTTGTACTACCTCACGTACGCAAAGAGTGTCCAATGACACTAGTGAGAAGTTGTAACTCGAAATTAACAATAATTAACACCAATTTCGAGTTACAAGTCGAAATTAAGAAAAAAAATATCACATGTCCGCTCTACGCCTTCGTACTATAATGAACCTATTGAGAAATAAAAAAAAATCATTTGTTTTATTAATTAGTTAACAATTTTTGAAGATGAGAATTAATATAAAAACCCTGATAATTGTTAAATAAAAATCGATAATTGTTAAATCAAAATCTTAATGAAAGATCAAATATGCCGATTGTTTTTTTTTTCATCATTGAAAGCCATGTATATGATTTTTTTTATTTGTTTACTCCCATTGTTTAAATAATTATCATAAACAAATTAATTTTTTTATAAGAAAATCATTTTTTTTACATATAACAACTAGCAAATGTTAATCAAAAACCGGTGACTATCTGCATACTATAGTTTCACGGTTCTGCCGATCATCAGTGCAGGGGTGGGATTTTGTGTACCATAGAATTCTATTGTCGACAGTTTTGTCTCTTTCTCTCCCATGAATTGAACCATAATGTCATCTTACTTTTTCTATCGACAATAGAATTCTATAATCTATGGTAAACAGAATCCCACCCCAGACCTGCTCAGGACGGAGAGCTAATAATGTTCTTATCCGTCAAGCTACAATTATTGAACACTGTTTGCTATTTATCAGGAGGCCCTAAGATAACTTCATTACCCACTTGCAAAGTAAGCAACAGAACCATCTATAGGAACCGTAGAAAGCACTGCGACTGGAGCCCAGACTTCGTATGAAGTATATTATTAAATATTTCACATGTGGAATTGGGAGAACTTGACTAAACTCCATGATTTCATAACATGAAAATAGATTAAAAATAATCTATACTATTGTCGTGAAGCATCGAACAGAAAATAATCCAACAGCCCCATATGATTGCTAAATAATCTCTATCCAACACCTGGTAAAGCTTTTCTACAAGAACATACCACCTGTTTTTTAACAAGCTTTTATTTAGTTTCACCTGTCCCGGTGACTGTGTGTGTGTCTGTCTGTCTGTAATCAAATCTTTCTAGTTAAATATGACACACTTATAATCGTCCGATTGTTTTGAAATTTGGCAGGTGTACATAATTCTTGTGACATTATGAAATTTAATTAAAGAAAAAAAAAAGGCAGCTCCAAAAAGGCGGATGAGTTTTGTAATTATGATCCGATTCTATTCAAAATTGGTATCTAAAGATTTTTGGGGTCAGCAATTATGATTCTTCTGTCAATATTGAAAAACTCAAGATGGCGGATTCAATATGGCGGACGAGTTTTGTAATTATGTCCCGATTCTATTCAAAATTGGTATCTGAGGGTTTTCTGGGTTGAAAATTATGATTTTTTCATCAAAATTGAGAAATTCAAGATGGCGCCTTCAAAATGGCAGATGAGTTTTGTGATTATGGTCCGAATCGATTCTAAATTAGTATGTGGGGGTTTTTGGGTCAGAGATTATTAATTTTTTTGTCAAAATTCATAAATTCAATATGGCAGCTCCAATATGGCCGTTGAGTTTTGGGATTATGGCCCGATTCGATTCTAAATTGGTATATGGGGGTTTTCGGGGTCGGAGATTATGCTTTTCCGTCAAAATTCATAAATTCAATATGGCGATTCCAAAATGGCGGACGAGTTTCGTGAATATGGTCCGATTCCATTCTAAATTGATATGAAAATTCATAAATCTACGATGGCGGAAGATCATGAATGTTTTGCTAAAATTCATATGATGGCGGATGAGTGAATATTTAGGTGGCCTCCTCATTGAAGAGCTAAAAATCTCAAAACTCACAGGAAACGGCTCTGGTATAATAACTATGATTTCTCTGAAATCCATAGATCAATGCGAACTAACATTTTAAAAAGAAGCTTTTATTAAAATGCGCCAAAAAGTAAAAAAAAATTTCTTTAGTTGTGAGTTACAGATTCATAAGCTTACGTGGAAAAACTTTGCCAGGTGTTGGGTATAGGTGATTTGGCAGTCGTATATGGTATAGGAAATTTGCGAAAGGTTGGATTATTTATAATCCATTTTCTTGCTTTGAAATTATTGCCCTTCGTCAAGTACGCCCAATTTCACTTGTAAAATATTTAATTATTTTACATGCTGTAATTATTCATAATAATCGCGAACATTCAAATATGGAATAAAACTATACAACCCTTACTGGAGTGCCTCTAACATATTAAAACAGTAGACGGTTTGAAAAAAGAAAAATCATGCCCAATAATGACTAGGTCAAACCATATTATTTGAGAAAAATTGTAGGAAAAGTTGTTTTTCACTCTTCAGCACCTCTTGAAAACGGTGTATTTGAATTAACTCTTTTATACAGATATGTGACGCAAAACAGTCGCAAGTGTGGTTTTCCTTCTCCCCAAAACATGGAAATGCAATTATGTCTACTTCGCAAACAAGATAATCTAAATCACGTAACAAACTTCATTTTCAACAGAATAAACAAATTTATCCGATTGATTTTTCGATATAGCATCGTCTCGTGTTATCCCAACTCTCAATTTTCCATCAGATATCATTTTGTTGCAGTCAATGAAACTGACACGCAGGAATGGGTAGTACGTTTTTATTTTACGAGGAGTTTTTGTGCGATACCCTCTACCGTAGGCGAAATTCGATTCCACCACATCCCCGATCAGATGATGACCTGGAACCAAAAACCTCGGTTTGGAATCCTACTAATCAAGCGTTCATTTGGAATGATAGTCCCACAACACATGGTGAGTATTTTGGGGAATAGGCATGGATTCAAAATTGGAATATTCGACTTCAAAACCGAAACAGGAAACATTTGTTATAAAGCATTCACTGAAATGATTTACTGCATCAAGAGGCCATGAGCGCGATCATACAGTGCGGCTTTCAATAGTCCCCCCCCCCCCCCCTGTTAACTTTTGAATGGTTTGACGTAGGAACATGAATAAAAACTGTTTCGAGGGTTTTACCAATACTACTTTTTGAAACAAAAAATATGGTGATTACCCAATAGGGGGCGCGGGGGGGCCATCAACTCAAAATTTTTTAATGGCATGGGGGGTCAAGTGGCACATCGTCGAGAAGGAAATTCCATTCTCTTTACAAACATCTGAATTTTTTTGAATTTTGTTATTATTTTTTTTTGCAATTTTAATTCGAAATATCAAATATAAATGTGGAAATTTGAACGGTTTGATGTGGAACAATGAAACCAAAATTTTTTTGAAGGGTATTACCGATACTACTTTTTGAGAGAGAAAACATTGCAATTACTCGCCATATGGCGCTGGAGGAACATTTACTAAAAAAAAATCGAAAGGCATAAATATCGAAATGGGGAAGAAAATTATGAACAAAATTCAAAAATATTTAGATGGTTGTGAAGAGAATTGAATTCTCTTTTCAACAATGTGCCACTTGACCCCCCATGCCATTTAAAAATTTTAAGTGATGCCCCCCCCCCCCCGCGCCCCTTATTGAGCAATCACCAAATGTTTTATTTCAAAAAGGTACTATTGGTGAAACCCTCGAAACGGTTTTTCACTTATGTTTCTACGTCGAACCGTTCAAAAGTTAACAGGGGGGGGGGACTATAAAAAGCCGCACTGTATATTCGGGATGTCTTTTTGGTAAAAATGTTGATAACTCACAAACGGTTCGTCGTATCGATTTCAAACAGGCTTCTAGAGGACGTTTGATTCTATGTACCTACGTCTGCGGCAGCACCTCACGATGCTTTTCACAGATAATCGAGGTAGCTGCAGTGGTATTTCTCTTCCATTAAAATTTTAAGCAATCTTTATCTAATCGAAATGAATTTGGTATCAAAAGAAATGTAAAACGTTGATCTACAGTGTAACCCATTCAAAATGGAAGCACCCATATAAAATTTACATTTTTCAACCGATTGGAATGATTTTTTTTTGGCAAATTTCATGATAAAATCTCCATTTCCAGGGCCGACTTATCTCATTTTTCTAGTTTAAAAATCTAAAAAAAAATTACTAGCGATTTTATTAGAAAAACCTGACTACACTGGATTTGCGACATTTTCAAATGGTTCATATGTAAATTATGTTGAAATGCGTCAATGAATGAAAAAGTTATAAGGGAATCAAATTTGAAAAAAATGCCGTTTAATCAACCCACCAATTCAATTTAGAACTTTTATTGAAATACACCACTGTATTCAAGAGGTTTCGATATGTCACTGGTCAATATAATTCATCGAAATCTGTTCATAAATGAGAAAATCATGAGATAATAAAATTTGAAAAATATATTAATGAAATTTTAGGAAAATGTCATTTTATCTCATAACTTTTACATTATTTTATGTATCAACAGATTTCGATGAAATTATGTTCAGTGATATTCCGAGACTCCCTGAATTCAGTAGTATAGTCAAAGTTCTGAAAAAAGTTTTGAAATTGATGTGGTGGGTTGATTGAACGGCATATTTCCCAAATTTCATTCTCCTATAACTTTTTTATTGATTGGCGCATTTGAAAATATTGCGAATCCAGCAGTGTTGTCATATTTTCTCAGAAAAAATTGCTAGTTATTTTTTTAGATTTTTGGCCTTGAAAAATAAGATTAGGCGGCTTTGCAAATAAGATTTATCCATGAAATTTGATGTCCTAATGGACTCTTTGAATGTCTACTTTACGAAAAAAAAAATCATTCCAATCGATTGAAAAATGTAAGTTTCATAAGGGTGCTTCCATCTTAAATGGGTCACACTGTATGCACGTTGTGTAAGGTTTTATTTGAAATTATTTGTTCATCTACCCAAAAAATTGCCTCAAAGTAACTGCATTATTGGGACATTTTTGAGATTTTTTTGTGAATAAGTGGGTTGAAATTTCAATTTGCATTACAGCACGTACATGGAATCAAACGTTCTCTCGAAGCTTTTCCTTGTTTGAAATCGATACGACGAACCGTTTTTAAATTATCAATTGACTCGTTTACCCTAAAATGCTTCCCAAATATGATCGCGCTCATGTCCTCTTAATAAGCATTTTGTAATGTAGCGTTTTCGATAATGTTATTTCAGCTTGTTAATACATACACAGGGTAGAAATGTGTGAAATGAAATATGTTTAATGAAAACAGGATTCAATTATTTATATTTGATTTTGTGAGATATGAGATATACGGATTTGTAAATGATAGCGATGTTCCATTCGTAGTTGAGATACTTTATTTCATTAATTCCAATACAGAAAGCCAGTATTCGCACCATGATATATAAAGTAATATAAAAACCGTCACTGTTAATAGGTGTTTGCATCAAGGTATGGAAGATACAGGGTTTCAGTGGTGTCACAATATACACCATTTAAATTTAAAAAAATTGCGACAATTTCAAGCATTTTACCAAAGAACAAATATTAATAAAAAAAACTTTTTAAAGACATACTTTTTAAAGACAAACTTTTATTCAAATGCACTAAATAGTAAAATATAATTTCTTCAGATGTGTAGATTATTTTGTGAGTACAGATTCAAAAGCTTGCCTGTGTAGAATAACACATCTGAAGAAATTATTTTTTACTTTTCAGTGCATTTGAATAGAAGATTGTCTTTTAAAAGTTTTTTTTTTATATTTTATTTTCTGCTTTTTAGTTAGGCCTGTTTCCTGTGAGTTTTGATCTATCTAGCTCTTGAATGAGGAGGCCATCTTAATATTTACTCGTCAGTCATCCTTGATCTTCTATCCCATAAACTCCCACATACAAATTTTGAAGAGAGTCAAGCCATTATTAAAAAAACTCGTCCACCATCTTGAAGCCACCATATTGAATATTAATTTTGACTAAAAATTCATAATTCGCGACCCCTAGGACCCCAACTTACCAAACTTTAGCTCATAACTATTGACAAAAAATTCATAATATCCGACATCGAAAACCCCCACATAACAATTTTGAATAGTATCAAACCAAAATCATAAATCTCGTTTGCCATCTTGGAGCCGCCATATTTAATTCATGAATTTTGACAAAAAAATCATAATTTCTGACCCCAAAAACCCCCACATACCAATTTAGAATAGAATCGAATCATAATCACAAAAGTCATCCGCCATATTGAGGTCTCTATTTTTTATATTTCTCTAACAAAAATTTCGTAATGCATTGTCCGGAATCATGAACACCTGCCAAATTTCAAGTTATTCGGACAACTAGATGTGGGTCAAAATCCAGTTGCAAGATTTGACCCGAACATACATTGCAAGTTAAATAAAATCGGGAGCTTTAAACATTTTCTGGAATGATCTTGGTTTGTTCGTTTTATTATCGGGTATTTCAATCAAAAGCTCAGATCCAATATCTACTATGTCAATCAAATTTAATTGATAGAGTTCATCACGGCGACATACACCGGCAACATCAAATATTAAGGCAACCTAAAAAGTTAACACTAGGTAGTGTTGGGTATTGAGGCCCACTTAAATTTTGTTACTTTTTTTAACCTTCATTTGTCATACAAAAAGTTCCGAAAGTTGATGAGATGATTTTCTGTTATATTTTCCGATATGTTAACAGTAATATTCGTCTCCTCTGAAAACCTTGCTGTCGGGCCTTATTACCCGCATGGTAGGGTAATAAAGCCCATAATAAGTTATACATAATTTTGTATATTGATTGTATTGTACATGTATACAGATCATTCTAGTTAATCAAAAAATGCAGAAACTATAACTGTAATAAAAAAATAATAATTTTTTTTTCAAAAAAACTGAAAAACTTGATAACACTATTTTTTAAAGAAGTTATAAATAAAAACTTCAAGAACATTCACCGCAGTAAAATTATTCAGCCATCAATCCTATGCAAGTACCTATTTTTGTTGTTGAATCTACACCCCCAACTGAGCTGCTGGGACAGTTAGTAGAGCTTCACTGATCTCCCCTCAGTATCACCCCTAACGAATTGGCGCCCAACGTGGGGCGAGTTTTTCAAGATGGCACAGATCTAACATCAGTAGAATTTGTAAACTAAGTTTTTACGCTCTACTCACTTTGCGTAAAGTGATACTTTTTAGCACAAATGCGGAATTAAACCGTACAATTTTTGTTTCAGGGATTATTTTTTACTCAGTGGTAACAACAATAATATGCACTTTTGGGATATTCGGAAACAGTTTATCATTGATGGTAATGAGAAGGAAGAAGTTGGTGGGATCTGTATACACTTATCTATCTGGTAAGTAAAACAAAGTAACTGTAGATGGTTATAATCGAAGAAATTATCGGTACCGAAATAATATTAAAGAGAGTAAATACTCTCGACTCAAAATTATCACAAAACAACTGAACTCAGGTTTGTTCTCAAACGTCGTAAACACATACCGTACGATGAAGCGATTTCATAACATAGGGAAATGATTTGTATTTATATACATGAGCAATACAGGTCAGACTGCGAATCGAAATTTTTGAAGTTCAAATTTTTTTTTAATTGCGCAGATCAAAATAATAAAAAAGTCTTTATAGGTATTTCAACATGGGGTCTTGGGTATTACAACATTTCAAAGTCAGATAATGAAAAAACTATATTGATTCAAGGATATCTATACAAGTGTAGAAAGGCAAATTGATCAATTTGCCCGATAAGTTACTTACCAATTCTAATAAGGGTATTCAATTCTTGTAAACGTAGTAACTTCTGGGGGCAAATTAATTAATTTGCCCTTCCACAATTTTCAGACTAGAAGGTTAAAATACTCAAAAAAAATTGGTTGTCTGTAAAGTCGGTTTACGGACGATCATTTTAAGTGATAACGTCATAAGAAAACATTGATGAAAAATTACAAACTTTCATTAATTGAATTGAATTATTATCACTGAATTATCATTATTTTGTCTAATACAAAGAAGGAGTTCACTGAAAATTCCAATTTTTTCGATAAATTACGATGAAATTGAAATCATAAATCAAATTCATGTCACAAGCCGAGCGCTTAGGCCGATCGTGCCTCTCTATCGCTTGTTCCGCGCTTTCGCTTGCACGCTGGGCTCAGACGGAACGTGACAATGAGTCATACTTTTTCGTGCGTGCAGCCGGCTTTTATCGATTTATAAGACGTTGTCACGTCAAAAAACATGTCAAGAAAATAATGTCCCCCACAAAACCAAAATTTTAATTAGTTCATTATAGCTCTTTTCGTAATTTGTGTAACAGTTTTCTAAACTTTCATTCACTTAATTCAAATAATTTTATGGATCATTATTTATTTCTTTTCGCTCCTGCACGTTTTCGTCCGTTAATTTCTCACCGGAGATTTTTTCAACCTCCCCTTTGGCGAGTTGCTGGAAACTGATATTAATTTCAATGTTTACCAACCAATCGTTTTCACTTATGTAATCTATGAATTTGTTTACAAAGTTGTTTATAAAAGTGTGTATCGCCAACAATAGTATATTAAGTATAAATATCGGTGAGCACATTTTACCGATCGAAGACAACTGTTTGGAGGAGGAATGTACCGACGACTCCAATAATTATTGTCTGAGATCGGTAGTGCTTAACGTTCGTGATACTTATAGCGTTTCCTAGCACTTTTTCCTTGATTTATTTCCAGCTAACAATTGAAAAGTCAAAAGTGATATTCATATAAAAGTGACATAAGGTGTTGGTAAGTGAATTACTTACCGACGCCGTTGGCCTAGCAACTAGTATTATGAAGACGTTGTTGGTAAGTAAGTTAGTCGTCGGTAAGTATTAGTTATCGACAACAAATGACAAATAGAGGATAATTTCAGCAGTTTCATAATTTGTTTTATTATTATACTCACTATCTCTCGCACAACAAACATTCGAATGAAAGCATTAGAAATTATTTGCCACTTTCATATTTACCTTATACTCATCTATCATTAAAAACACAGAACGTAAAGAATAATAAAAATAAGAAGAACTCCCGTTAATATCCTTTGCAGATAGAGAATTAGCGCTGAAAGCGGAAGTAATTCCAAACACTTCCGCAACAGGACAGAGTTGCTTCTCCTAGAATACATTTTTCTTGTAATAAGCTGATATTAAGGTCGGATGAATTACGAGTTTGGCAACAAACTTTTCACTTCTGATCGGACGAAAAAGCGACTTGGCATTTGAAGATTATCTATTCTGAAGTTAACTAGGATTAATATAAGAATTCGAATGAAGTTCGAAAAGTATGCTGGAGAGTTTAAAATAAATGAAACACATTATTCCACCCCTTTCCACCTTTCCAGAGGGGTCTTTGCTACCGAGGAGTACAAACTGTTGAGCTTTGGGTGGGATATTGGGTGGGCCAGGATGACCCTAATGTCTGACTCATCCTAGCACTGATGAGAAGAAAGTAATCCTTGAAATATATTATGTCTGCGAGTGGTCATTCTCAACCAGATAGGGGATGATTAATATTCAATTATAAGCACTTGCAATAGTGTCCTCTGATGTGATTCCCTGTTTGTAGGGGGAGAAGGTTGTTTTCTGACAGATATTTTATGGGATAGTGTGCTCAGGAGGGGATTTCTACATTCATTTAGGATTAACATATGTCAAACTAGAAAAACAGTCGCTCACTTCTTGACACAAGGAATAGAGATAAAAATAATGTTCATTTCAAGTTACTCATAATATTATACTCACCTATTAAATTCAATGGAAAATATTCTATAGTTTGAAAAGTCCGTCTTCACGCCCGTATTCATATTAAGTGATCCAAACTTATTACTAACATAATCTTTCACATGTTTTGAAGAATAGAATGATAAAAAAAAGATATTTGAATTGTCCAAATAAATGTTTTTTCTACAACTGTCAAAAAAAGTCCACTTTTTTTGTGTGGTTGTGTGCGTACGATTTCATTATTGAACGGAAAAGCGTAAAAAAGTGCACTTTTTTTAACGGCTATTGCTAGGCAACCGACAGTTTCATGCAACAACAGTGACAGATCCGAATAATAACGAAATCCTGTCATAAAGCCAGTTCTCATTTTCTTTGGCAACTAATAACCTTATAAATATCTGATATACAAATGTTTCACCAATAATATTCTTAGCATTCTTACTATTAAATAAGTATTATCAAAATTCCAAACTGTCGCGTCGAATATATTCAAAATAATAGCATACACCTCTAAGGAACCATTGGACCTAATCTTGACCTAATCTAAACTAGGTAATCCAAGGTAGCTATGGCTGTTTGGCCGTCAGAAACTAGTTGACAACAATAACATCAACATTTCCTACTCGTAAAAAAATTATCACTTTACTCACTTGATACATAAATTAATATTTCGCGCAATCGCGTTCTCAACACAGTGGGCCAAACCAAACACTTCCAAATTTTACATTTCTGAAGTATAACACTGGCAAAGATTATTGTTAATTGAATACAGTATTGATTTTCAAATAAACAATAAATAATCCCTTTTAGGTCTGGAGAAGGGGCAATATAGTAAAATGTCATTTATAAGTATCAGACATATTTGCGTTTTGTCAAGAACTGTCAAAATATTTTGAATATAACATATTTCCATATAGCAACCTTGTGACTCTGTTAACTAAATTTGCTGTCGATTTTGTAATTTTGCCACCTTTATGCCACATTAGGAGCAGCACTGTTAATTTTCAAAACAACAGTGAATCGTGGAGGATTATTCCTTATTGTTGTTATTGTTATTACAGTTAAAATTGTTATTTCCATCAACCGGCTGCACCCTCAAGAGCAACCTTCAGAAGTCTTCGAGAGACTTGTGTGAGCTAGAGAAGACGTAGCTCTTGTCTTTTAACGTGTGATGCAATGCACAAGAACGGTGATCGCACTGGGAATCGAACCCATGTACCTTGAATGAAGACGCGAACGCTTTACCCACGCGCTACCACGGCCCCAAAAAATAACTATTTCTACTCACACACCTAAAATGGTATTTAGCGTACGAATATACTGCACCCAAATATTCACCAGGTGGTGCTGTATGTTTTCCGGGGTTTCCTACAGCTGAAAAGTGAATACGCCACTAAAAATCAGTAAGTCGCCCGCAGCGCCACGAAATATAATAATAATGATAGCCGTCCTCCACCCGCACAGGCGATACCTTTGGTTACACTCTACGAGTGTTTATGGGGGAGTATTGATTATTATATTAACTCCGTTCTTTGAAAGATCACCATGGTTACTGTTTGATTCTAGTGATTGAAACCCTGCCTAAGAGATTGGATCTTGGTCTGTCAATTCTTGTATATCATGATGGCATAAGAGAAATCAACAAAAATAATACAATTTTGTTTTTTGGGCAACTATATACAAATGTCATATGAGTTCGAGGGTTCTGACACCGTGCCAGACATAGTTGAAGATCAGCTGTAGGTGTAGTATTTGATGGATCACCTCCCTTTTCTCCATTTCCGGAGTTCTGCACGAAGTTGAGTTTCTGCGACATATGTTAATATACAGCTCGCTGAAAATCTGATGGATTGAAATAGCTAATTATCACATTTCTTTTTTTCAGTTCTAGCCGCTACAGATTTATCACTATCGATCATTTTCTTCCTTGGTGGACTGAGTAGAGGCGCTTTTTACTACACACCTTGGTCGACCTATGATGCACTTATTGGTCTGCCTCTATCCGGAGCAATCAACTCATTGAATGTTTTGGCAACGGTAGCCGTTACTGTTGGTGAGTTCCTATTCACTAAGGGATATCAGCTATAATTTTATTTGCTTATTTGAAATAGTCAGCTCCAGTGATATAATAAGTGAATACTATCGAATACTATCAGAAAACAACGAAATCAAATTGCACTCGTCCTAGCGGATTCGTGATGTTACCTCAAAGCAATTTTGTCGAGTTTAAAATTTATGACAGATTTTTGATAGTGCATGTTGTGAGAATAATTGTTAATAATTGAGATAATTTCACGAACAAACAAAGGAAAGAAAGTTTTATCGTCGTGAATTCTTCAATAATTATACCTAATGAATAATAAACATAAATTCTGCTAGCCTGCCATTTATGCTATACTAGGTAACAAGATATATCACTGTTGCTTATATAGATCATTCCAAAACAAGTGACTTTGACAGATCGGCCATCTTTACATGAGTGGCAAGTTCCAAGTGGGCACACGTACGTTTTTCAAACGTATTAATATATATGTATTATTATATTAATATATATATATATATATATATATAATATATAATATGTTATAAACGTGGCATTGGTTTCGGGTTAAAAATTTTAACGACAATAATTTAGTGTAATCTTCAACGTTGAAAGAATATGTTATAAAAATGTGTTTTCAACGTTACTTCCTCAACAACTCGTTAAATATACGTTTAACAAACTTTATGTTAATTCAAAAAGAGTTTTTAATCAAACTCGCTCTAAGCGATTCATTTATCAATGATTATGATGCGTTCCTTCTTCTTTTATTTGTTCAAAACAATGTTGTTTTGATAGGAAATTGAAAAAACTTACAGTCTAACTCCACCAAAAATATTCTTTATTGTAGCTGTCATGCAGTCAGAAGACTGACATCACGTTGAAATCATGTAGTCAGAAGACTAACATTAAGAGGGAGGACATGTTTCGAAGGATTAATCCTTCATCTTCAGCAAATTATGAGTTAGTTACAAGTCGATCTAAAGAAAAACAAAACGGTTACCAAAGAGTTATGAATAACAATAAAATGTGTGAACCTACCATATTATGGTGAAAAAACCACAATCAATGGGAAACATTTTTAAAAAAATTCTTAAACTAAAAATTTTGGTCATAACCAAAGACCATGTGGTCCGCATCTGGAGCGGAGGCCACACCACTAATGTCAGGGACCATCCATGGTGTAATTTTTTAAGAAATGTTTCCCATTGATTGTGGTTTTTTCACCATAATATGGTAGGTTCACACATTTTATTGTTATTCATAACTCTTTGGTAACCGTTTTGTTTTTCCTTAATGTTAGTCTTCTGACTACATGATTTCAACGTGATGTCAGTCTTCTGACTGCATGACAGCTACAATAAAGAATATTTCTGGTGGAGTTAGACTGTAAGTTTTTTCAATTTCCTATTGAATCTCACCTCCACTGTATGCAATGGATCGTCTCCGAATGTTGTTTTATTGACTATCTTCAACGTTTAAAAAACCTGATTGAAAACGGCAATAAGGCGATAATTAGTAAGCAATTGGTTAATATACCGTTGTTATACGCGACATTTTTTCGTTGAAAAAACGTTCTGTTTTCAGCCATTTCATAACGTTATTTCAACGTCCTTGAGCCCATTGGGTTACATTTGTTTACAATTCACGGTTCAGTTGCAATAGTTGCATTATTATTTTCGTTTAGTCAACATCAGAATTGTATCTCCTGTGCTATAGTTTTTGAGAAAAGTTTGTACATTCGAAGTTTATAGCATTTAGTAATAACAGAAAGAGACATATACTTGTGAAATTATTGCAATTATGACGCGGAGTGCTATTTTGATACACTATCGGGAGATGTTCTTGCAAGATATTCAAAGAAAATGAAAGTGATAAATAACATTGACTCGTGAATACCCTTACAAATAGTGAATGTTTGACATTTCTGTTCGATGACCTCGTTTAAAAGTTCTTATCCATACATTATGACGTTCACCAGATAATGCATTCAAATAACTTTGTTGAAACGGCAGCAGGAATTCTAAAAAATGATACCCTGTCTCTTTCAGCTCGCACAGAGCATTTCAGAACCGAACAAAATTTTCAATGATGTTACAGATTATTTTGTTGGACTAGAAAACTTTCCAGTAAATTTACTTAGTAAACACAAATACAATTAAAACAGATATTACTCTTTATTTTAGTTATTACTAAATACCATCAATTACGAAAGTCAAACCTATTACCTATTCTCAAAAACTACAGGTAAGACAGAAACTTAAAAATTGATACAAACAACAAAGGATTTAAAATAAAAACAAACTTTGTTTGTCCCTCAAGATGGGCGACTGGAATGGTACATTAGTGGTTGCCCATGACGACATGGTCTTATCGGCTCGAAAGGAAGGAACTGTGCACTATTACCGACACACCGTTTTTATTGTTCCTTATATCATAGGAGATGAGTGAAATTATCGATAGTGATTATGTGCAAGAGCCTTGACATAATTTTTTCATAAAAACTCGTAGAGTGTACAGGCATAGCCTGTGCGGGAAGAGGACGGCTAGGGCGGCTATTATTATTGTTTGATGTAGTGCTCCGAGGCGACTCACCGATTTTTGGTGGCGTATACACTTTTCAGCAGTAGAAGAACCCGAAAAACCTACAGCGCCACTTCAGTGTTTTTATTTATGTTTTAACCAACTTCAATGGATATGCTCTATTAAAAAAAACGTGCACTGCCGTGTAGATGGTTACCACCTTATGCCAGTGGCATAGGGTAGCAACTGCTCCCGTTGCCGGAACCCCTGATTGCCAGGCGTAGGCAACCCCAATTTTTTCCACTGCTTGTTTACGATGGTGTAGATAGACTGGTTCACAAGTGTTTTTTTTTCAACTTGTTTCAGCAGTTTCGGAAAGATATAAATGAGGTGTCATTCGATTCGGAATAGCGTCTAGATGATGTTTGAAAAAATGAAGGTTTGCTCGAAAAAATTGCAGATAAAAAGAAAAAAGAGGTTTGGTTTTTTGCAAATATCTCAAATGCCAATTAAACTTTTTGGAATATGAAAAACGATTCGAAGAGAGGAGAAAATAAAAAAAAATCTTAAATCTCGAAAATCTTTATAATTTTTCCATAGGGTTGAAAATACGGCCAAAACGGCAGCTTTTGCTTACACAAGCCTCGCCCACTTCAGGCACTTCTGCAAGAAAATTCATAAACAATTAAATATAAAAATTATGGAATAAAAGAATTCAGGCACTTACTGGATAGATTAGTGAAGAATAACCCGCGGCAAAAAAAAATTATCGCGATTTTTCAGTTAGTTATGCAATAGTTAATTAACGATTTTTTATACTTGAATATGAACATTGCATGTGTGAGAATTGTTTAACTATTAATCTGAGATTTTTTTCCTTCTATGGAGCTATTCTTGAAAGACTTCAGAAAAGATCCCCGTTGGAAAAATAAAAAAAAATCTGTTATATTAACAATTTATGTAATTTGTTTATGACAATTTTTCAAAAAATAGAAGACACAAATTGTAAAATATCTTTTTCATTTAGCTTCCGATAATAAAAAACCGGATTATAAACAATATTTAAAAAAATTGTTTCAATGATTAATATAAGTTTTTAATTTTTCAACTATGTAAATTGTTATAAAAAACCAATTTTTTTTATGTTTCTAACAGGGATCTATTCTGAAGCCTTTCAAGAATAGCTCCATAGAAGGAAAAAAAATCTCAGATTTATAGTTGCGTAATTATCACACTTGCAATGTTCACATAACACAACTATTGCCTAACTAACTGAAAAATCAAGATACCTTTTTTTTGCCGGCGGGCTATTGTTCACTCATCTATCCATTGAGTGCCTGAATTTTTTCATTCCTGAATTTTCATATTTAATAAGTTTAAATGGATTTTCTTGTAAAAAGTGTCCGAAGTGGGCATGGCTTGCGTAAGCGAAAATTGTTTTCGGCTATATTTTCAACCCTATGGGAAAATCATAAAGATTGGTCCTACAGTTTTTCCTACAGTCCCACACTATTTTGAATCGAATGACACTTCATTCATATTTTTGTGTGACTGCTGAAAAAAGTTGGAAAAGGACTTGTGAACCAGACTAAAACAGGCAGTTTTTAAAATATTTTTCAATGTAACCTTTATCATTGACTTGTTGCTTTCGTTTTAATCTGTATGCAAAAAATAGTCGGAAATCATTCGAGTAGCGCTGATAGTGGCTCGCGCGCGATTTAAAAAATGTCGCGTACGCTTGACGGTTGCCACCATTTCCGGCAATCGTTAAGGTGCGTATTCACTAGAGAATTCGTTCCGCAAAGCGTACCTAATGGGCACCGAGGAGCAAAGGCTCGGATAGTGTGGACGCTGATTTGAGCACGAACAGATTGCCTGTTTACATTACGCAGCATAAAGGTGGCCTTCCATACCAGCTTTCAGCTTCAACTTCTTTCGGAAGAAGTGCTGCTATTTTTATATGACCATTTCCACAAGGGCAGAAAAACGCTACGCTCTACGTCAACTGTCAAATAATTTTTCTCCATTGTTAATTAATTTAATTGTCAGTTCTTGGCAAAAACACCGAAGAATAGTTTGATAAAACTTCCTAATTTATTTGGTTTGGGTTTTATGACTTAAGTATATCATTTTATTCGTTTCATTTATATGACTTATATGTCTATAAAAAGAGATGGTAACATATTCATAAACAAAGATAGTCAATGGCATGACGCTAAAAGTAAAACTTGAACCAACAAACAGCGGCATGATCTTGAAGAAGCGGCGGCTACTTTTGAAGTACTCTGATTGGCTAGAGACAAGAAGCCAGCGGCTAAAAGCTCGTGTGGAAGGCCGGCTTAAGGCACCCTGAGCATCTCATGTGTTCATCCGATGCTCATGCGGAACGAATGCTCTAGTGAATACGCACCTTAAGCAACCGTATGTTCTCCGCCAAGTAGCGTATTCAAGAAGTTATCGACAAATTTTCAACTACCGGAACGATAATATGATGATGACTCTCTGCCGCATCCTGTATGACAGATCAGTTTGAAAAAGACGAAATGAATGGTTAGAGTTTGGACATCCATCATCTTAATTGTTGAAATATTTCTACTTTTTTACGAAGTTTTCAGAGCGGTTAATTTCTTGAATCCTCAATCGTCGCCAGTTCAAAGAAAAATTTGACGAAATGAACACAGTCAATTCTTATTTTAATTTAACTGTACATATCAAATACGGACGATGTCAACAAAAGCACGTGATCGCCAAACTTGAACAGAGTCGTATTAAGCTTGTTAATCTTGTGAAATGAATTTGAAACTGTATACATATCGCATATACCTCTTAAAATGTGAACTAAACAAGATCAGGACAACTATTTGAAATAAATAGTCAATAATTCAATTGAGAACACAAAAAACAAATCGCAGCGGAAATTTTAAACAAAATGCAGCTTTTATGATAAACCTTTCCAGATTACGTACAACGGAGATGAAAGATATGAACCGAGCCAGTATGAGAGAGAAACTAGTATATTTCGTGCGCAACTCATAGAAAGTGTTAAAAGATGCTCGAACGAGAGGTAGAGAACACGAGGAGCCTTTCGCTCTGTGACATTTGACATTCTATCATTTAAATGTCATGATCATTAACCTTGAATCTTATTAATGATATCTGTTTTAGTTGATATAATTATTTAAATAATGTTATCGTGCCACATATGTATAAGGATTACGGGAGGAGTAAATATCTTGTACGTTTACAAGCATTCAGTTGTAGCAGTGTAGCATTTTTTTTAAACATGCTTTCATGAGCTTCACACGATTTTCACACACTTCCAGACGTCCGAATGATTTGAAATTTGGTGGGGATTCATAGTTCCGGTGACAATGCAATATGACATCTTTGTTATAGAAAAACAAAATGGTGGCTCCAAAATGGCGGACAAGATTTTTGACAATGGTCCGATACGATTCAAAATTAGTATGTAAGGGTTTTCGAGGTCAGATATTACGAATTTTTAGTCAAAATTTATGAATTCAAGATAATGGCACCAATATGGCGGACGAAATTTGTGATTAGGGTCAGATTCGATTTAAAATAAGTATGTAGGGTTTTTAGGTAGCAGATTTCGAATTTCTTTTCAAAATTCATAATACAAAGATTGCGGCTCCTATATGGCGGACGAGATTTGTCATTATGATCCGATTCGACTCAAAATTAGTGTGTGAGGGTTTTCGGGTTTAGAGATTATGAATTTTTTATCAAAATTCATGAATTCAAGATGGCATCCCAAGATGGTGGCCCAAGATAGTGGACGAGTTTTGTGATCATATTCAGATTCGATTCAAACTTGTTATGTGAGGGTTTTCGGGGTCGGAGATCTCGATGTTTTAGTCATAAAAAAAATTATAGTTTTAAAAAACTAAAGAATACGAATAAGTAAAAAATAATTGACAATATTACTCGAATGTAACGTTCTTGTCGAAGGGCCATAATATCATATTATGAAAATAGATTATAAAAGATAAAAGATCCCCCTTTCGCAAATTTCCTATATGTTCGTCAGCAAGCATCGAAGACTCCCTACCTATTTAACCTATGTTTAAAAATTGTCGCCTTTGAATTTGAACATCATATTCTCTTACTTGTATCTAATAATCGGCCAGCTTATATCTGGAATATTAATGTTTTGTGGTGAGGGAACAAGAAGGCCCCCGCGGCGGGTATTGAAACTTTGCGACGCCACTGAATTGACTAATAAATTGTCGTGTATAAATGAAACTTATTTTGGTCAATTTTATTAATCAATTTTGATGAAATAGTGATGAATTACAATACCATCAGAGAAAAATCAAAATTCTTGAATATCCATTACTCCAATTTATGTCTGTTTCAGATAGAGTAATGTACCTGTGGAATCCAATGCAGCTGTCTAGGCCAAAGTTTTGCAATCCAAAAATTGCCAGGGAGTTGATGACGGCAAGCTTCATTTTATCTGTAGTGCTAAACTTACCTTATTGTTTCATATTTGCTTGGAATGACTCCGGAGAATTAGTAACGTCTCGGTTTTTTGAATCAAGGTGAGACGTACTGAAATTTAAAATTACTCAAGATTTCTAAAAAAAGTTATTAATGTTTTATTTCACTCTCTAATTCACATTGTGTCACTATATACATACAGCGGGTCCAAGCTCTACTGCCTCGGGATTATCTTTTCATCCAAGATTAATGTTTTGCAGGTGGTTAAACACAATAATAATTTTTACCAAATATTTTATTTACGGACGAGAAAAAATTTTTCACGCTATTAGAGAAAATCATTTTCAGCATCAATTTTCCCTGAACGCTTGGGTAGGAATTATTGGTGACTTTTTGCGAGATCATTTACCCATTTTGTTAGAAGAAGTACCCATACTTGTAAGAGGCAACATGTGGTTTATGCACGACGGGGCTCCAGCTAATTTTAGTGTTCTTGCTCGTCAGCATCTCGACATCACCTACCCTAATCGCTGGATTGGACGTGCAGGACCTCAACATTGGCCAGCTCGCAGTCCTGATATGAATCCTCTAGATTTCTATTTATGGGGTTATCTGAAGGCTCTTGTTTATAAAACTCCTGTACTAGATGTGAATGACTTGAGGAACCGAATAATTGACAATTGCAATGTAATAAGGACTACTCCAGGAATTTTTGAACGTGTCAGACATACAATGGCAAATTGAACGCGGTCGTGTATTTTATCAGAAGGTGGACATTTTGCTCATTTACTGTAATATCGCAATTGTTAATATTTTTATTTTTGGTCTTTATTTTATGTTTTTGTTTTTTCTCGAAAACGAAGCTAGATACCTGAGGTAACCCTGATAATGGTATCCTGATGATAATGAGGTATAATGAAGCATGGCAGATCAAACAAATTTGTTGCTATGAGTTCAGAAAGAATTGTTATGTTCTGTAATTGAGATTAGAAAGACTATAACATCATTAGGTATTGCTACAAGGGTGTTAGAATAATTTTCTTTCACCACAACCGTTACAGAATTTGGCAACTCTGAAATCAAATTTGATAACAGAATAGAGAATGGTAACATTCTCGCTATTGATAGTGAACAAACATTCTACAACACTCGCTGTCTTATGTATTTTGCGTGTATTTCATTCCTTCACTTGTTGAGAAATGAATTAATATTCTAAAATACATCCCCTCTGAGATAAGGGGTGTCAAAAGTAAGAAAAAAAATTTAGATTTAATTTTTTTTCTCCAAAACTCCCGATCGAAAATAAATCAGAATTGCTACACTAATCGGGGTTCATCAACGTGATAATTTGAAATTATAATTTGTGATTTCCGTAAACCAGTGGCGTAGTTACGATGGTATGTGGTCATGTTTTCCTTCATATTTTCTTTGGACAAGTGAATGGACAAATGACCGTTTGACATCAGTTAGACCTATCGATACACAACCTAATAGTCATAACATTCCATGTATTACATACTTGGGGACTTTGCTATTTTAAATAACAATTTTTAATAAAGGTATTATTATCAGGGTTGGTTCTTACCCTGAGACGAAATAATAAGAAATAGATTTATCGTGCTCCAGTGTTCCCCTTGTAAAACTTTCTTATCACTGAAACACGGCTGACTAGCTCGCGTGGGTTCTCTGTATAGGTTTTGATAGGCTGCAGGGTGTTCCCTTGTCCAATTAAAACACATTCGTCCTCTTGTTCAAATATATTGAAAATTAATAATAACAGACGAAAATATTCGATGGATTATCTCAGTTTTCCCAACTATGGGTTTCCAATACCATTTATTAGGGAAAGATAAATAATTAAATATATTCGTGGGTACCCAAGTGAGATCTCACTTGAATAGGAACAAAATCCAGTAAATAATTCATGGGGTAATGAGAATCATTGTTAGTAATTAATATCTACACATGTATATCATCACTTTTCAAAGGGATGAATATAATATAGGTAAGTCAAAAAGAAAATACGTAAAATACAGAAAATATTTAGGCACTGAGGATGAAAACACAAGAAAAATAGTTTTTGCTACTAAGGGATGATGGTTTCCTCTAGTCGTATGCTCAGGGATGAACAGGGGAAGTACGGCACATTAACCATCCAGTAACCATGTATTTCTAGGTAAAATGGTTTAGCAACGGCGTGCAATTCACTGTCTTCCATGTTTACTATATAGGATGTCTAAAAGAGGGTTGGTGTTAACCTCTGGACGTCGGGGGTGAAATGAAAAGCCGTAGTTGAAGGGTGGCTTGGAAGAAACTGTCCTTTTGGCTGGGACAGAGATTATTCGATTTGCGTGTATTATTAACAATAAATTTATGGTTTCTAAGTTATTAGCAAAAACAGCAAAAGACAAGGATTTTTTTTAGGTTTTTTGCATTTTTTTCCCATCACGAAAATTTGTTAACAAACATCAGAAAACATAGAGAATGGAACTAATGGAAATTACCATTATACCATTTTACGATTATTGCACATATGAAATTACGTTGCTACTCAAGGCATGCATATGTTCAGTTTTTCTCAATTATCTCAGAAACCTCCACTTTTAGGCACATGGAATGATTTAACTTTTAGGTCGAGTATCGATGAGCCTAACTGATGACAAAAGCTCATTTGCCCATTCACTTGTTCAAAGAAAATATGAAGAAAAATATGACTACATACCATTGTACGCAATGACATATTACGGATAGACTCCGTTATAAACATTTCGATCTACGGTCACATTCTAAGCACAACTTTTATCGCCGCTTGTTTCGCGGAACCAGTCAACCCCAAAATCGGCAAAGCTGAGTTTCTGCTCAATTATCTGCTTATATACAATGTAAAAAGCAGATAATTGTCGCGAAACAAGCGGAAAAAACCTTGCTCAGAATGTGACTCTATATGGCCGCAGCTAATATCATTGGTTGTACGCTACGATACGCTACGCTACCACTATGCTACGCTACTGGTTTACGAAAATTTAAAATTACAACTTCAAATTATCACGTTGATAAATCTTGATTAGTGTACCAAGTTTGATAATTTTTCCTTCAGCAGTTTTGGAGATTTTTTTTCGTACCTTATTGACACCCTGTACCTTGATAGGAACTTTTCACCTCGAAATGAGGTGAATAATCTGTATTCGAAGTTTGTCGGTCTTATTTTGACTCACCCTGTATAATCGAATTCTCCAGAGATGGCGCTGGATGATATATACTTCAGTATCCATCTTAGGAATTCCCAACAAATGCTGAAAGTGTTTTTTGATTCAATAGATAGCTCGAAACTTGTCTGGGAAACTACACTCCTCTGCTGAATAGCAAGTACCATGAAACCGGTATGTAGGTGTTTCCCATTTGAATATAGAAATGAATTCAGCTATGTATTCAAGAAGCATTGCAGAAAACTTTGCCAAGTATCAAACATATAGGAACGGAAGTGTTGTAGAATAATGTTTCAATCTTAAGAAAGAAAATGTTTACTATATTGCATTATCAAATATTATTATTATAAAAATTCACATTTTATGTTGAAGCTCACCTTCAACGACAAGCGAGTAACTGTTCGGGAACTCCCTTATAGTACATTCCTTTTTTTTTAAGACTAACTAACTAACTAACCATGAACCTGTTTTATACGTGTCAAGTCAACATTCGGAAACATTTACTAAATGTTTGCATCAGTGTGTTCTGTATGCATTTTTCGCACTTATATATATAGCCTCCGTGGCGCAATTGGCTAGCGCGTTCGGCTGTTAACCGAAAGGTTGGTGGTTCGAGCCCACCCGGGGGCGAGTTTTTTTTATTTTTTTATTTATAATCACTTGCCTATTTTCTTATTTTTTACAATCTTGTAAAATACTACAGGATTAGGCTATTTGTTGACACTTTTTTTGCAACGCCAGCTCATGACTGAAATTTGTATTTCACTCTCTCCCATCCCAACATTGTTCCAACCAGAGTGCAGTGCAAGTCAGTTGACATTGTTTGAAAGTATTAAATAATGAAGTGAATTGATAACTTATTTTGAACTTTCTCTATCTGAATTGTTTTTGATTAAACACGTTTCAATCGGTATAGAATCTTCGACCGTTTTCAAGTGTAGAATGCTCTTCCGAGTCTGTGAGAGTTAAATATGTATAGGGCCCCTCCCGACACTAATTCAAAAGAAAATCTCCGATAATCGATTTTTTTTCGGACTTCCCGGACGGCTTTTTCTTTGAGAGAGTAGTATTTATCCGGCCTAGGCCGGGAAGAATCACATCGTTGTTGTCATTGTAAATATGAAAATCTTGGTAGGTATGGTTTTGATAAATGCAGTTGATCATTACCATAGCAGCGAAACAACGACTATTTGCTATTTGACATTAAATTAGTTGACATTTTGATATATCATTTTCCAATGCACAATTATTGCCTAAAAAATAAAAGTCCAGTTACGAAAACGTTTATAAATTGTTCACGAAACGGATGGATATGAATAATTGCAAAACTATTATAGGGGTTGTAATATTGGCTTACTTTGTTGTACAAATGAATATAATAAAGAAGTGTGTCTCATAGATTTGTTATTCTACACGGTTTCCGAAACAATAGTGTACGCAACACGCCCGAAAATAGTTTTTTTGGATTCGCAGACTTCCAGAATTTCGTCTTCTCGTCCAAAAAAAAAAACAGTATTTTCTGGACTTGTTACGTAAATTACAACTTTTTCATAATTATAAATAGGAGTACACAGAATGTATTGTTATTAAGGAAAGAATTAAATTAAAAACCGTTTTAGCAAGTGAATATTTTGATTTTTTTAACTTCAAATGCACTATTTTTTACATTAACAATACATAAAATTATTTACAACATAGCTTGCTTTCATTCCACTCGAGTACTCTATCTCGTGTCTGATAATGAATGTAGTGAAGAAGCTATTATTTCTTTTAATTCCTCCCATTTTTTTTGGTTACACCTGAACAAATTGTACAGATTCCGAACAATACCAAAGAAAGTCTGTTATTCTATTTGTGCAACATTCAGCAGCAACTCCACAAAGGTTCAAACTGTGGCATCCACAGGGTGAGGAGATAGCCAGAGGGTTCGTCAGCTCCAGGAACTGCGGAAACCGAACCCAGAAGTTGGGGGGAGGGGGTTTCAGTTAAAGGTTACAGTTAAAGAAGGGCCAGAGAAACATATTTTACCTGGTAACCAAGAAGCAATCAGAGGTAAACCGTCCTATGAAGACATCTGGGCCTATCTGAATCAAGTTTTTCTGAGACACGTTGTTTTTTAGTTCGCTCATTTTTCGTGACTCATGTCTTTACAATCGACGTGAAAATTGGCTCGAAATTCCTACAGATTCGCAATCAGAAGCAAAATTGATTCAAATCGTCCTCTCCTGTCAAATTTTCAGTCCTAAAAAATTCTAATGTTTTACTTCTCATGGAAACGGCCCCGTATCTTCCGTAATTTTCGACGTAGAACCATGAAATTTTCAGGATCGATAGATACCCTAGAAATAAATTCACTGAACAACAGGGGTCAACCTATTTTCACGGTAAAACATACTAGGGGGCAAAATTACTTCCCCCTTCCGAGGTTCGTATGTATGCAACCGAATCTTTGAACGTGATTTTCACCCACTTCCAGAAGTACCAATGATTTGAAATTTGGTGTTCCTCATTCCGGTGACAATGGCATTATGAAATTTTTGTTATAGACAAAAACAAAATGGCGGCTCCAAGATGGCGAAGGATATATGTGATAATGGTCCGTTCGATTCAAAATTGGTATATAAGGGTTTTCGGGGTCAGATATTATAAATTTTTTGTCAAAAATGTATAAATTCAAGATGGCGGCTCCAAGATGGCGGACGAAATTTATGATTATGGTCAGATTCGATTCAAAATTGGTATGTGGGTGTTTTTTAGGTGGTAGATTGTTAATTTTACAGCCAAAATTCATAATTTAAAGATGGCGGCTCCAAGATGGCGGACGAGATTTGTCATTATGGTCCGATTCGATTCAAAATTAGTATGTGGGGGTTTTCGGAGATTATAAATTTTTTATCAAAATTCATGAATACAAGATGGTGGACGAGCTTTGTTACTATGGTCAGACTCGATTCAAAATTGGTAAGAGGGGGTTTTCGGGGTCGGAGATTTTTTAGTGAAAAAATAAAATAATAGTTTAGAAAACTAAAGAATACGCTCACGCTTTACTTCCATAGACTAGAAAGTAAAAAATAATTGACAATGTAATTTCTCAAATGTAAAAAAACGTGTGGTGCTTGACAAAGTTATCTTGAGCCCTTGATTGTAAAATTAAAATTAGTAATATGAGAATATAGATCGAAAGCACCACACTTTTTTTACATTTGAGAAATTATGTCAGTTATATAATATTTTACTTTTTAATTCATGATGGAAATAAATCATGTTCTTTAGTTTTTTGAAATATATATATTTTTTTAATTGGACACCTAGTGCACAATTGAAAACTTTGACGGCTCTTTTTTCCGGCCAAACCGTTGAACCCATAATAATAGGCAGTTACTGGTAGGCGCTGAAAACTATAAATCTCAACGGAATTGAATCGAATGACATTTTCCATACAATCTCTGCCTCGCTGTGTATCGACAAAATATGAACAAGAAGCATCACCGTTGAAAGAACAAGGGTTGATGAGCCCTTCAATTTCATTTCGATTATCTAATATTTTCGTCATAGCACATTGAACTTTCTTTCGTTACAGAACATATGCTTTATTCAACTGGTTGATGCTGATATTCTTCGCCATAATACCAGGAGTTTTCCTCACTCTAGGAAATGGATTTTTGATCATGACGCTACATAAATCACAAAAAATTACTGCGAAGTGTAACGGAAGAAGAAGGGTATGCTTCGTTTATTTTATATACTTACTTATATCCCCTTCATCATATCTTTGTAAAAAGACTAACTTGTGGCCAATAATTCATTTTATATTCAGTATGGGTTCCGGTTGAATAGATATAGTATACAGGGAAAGATTGGGAATCCTAACTAAAATCATGCACCTCTTCCCTTTCAAGAGAAAATGAACAAACGACCAATGGAGTCGAGCCATACAATAGTCTCTTTTAGTTCTTCAAATCTGTAATATAGACAATGTGTCCATAAAGTTACCTCCTCCCTGGTAACTTTTGGGTGAATTGAAATTTGTATTTATTTATTTATTTATTTTGGTCAACTAGTTCATAAACTGCTCTTTGACAGTAATAAAATATGTCTATCTTCCAAAATGCTGTCGGGCCGCCATTTTGAATGTTCTCTTCAAATTGCATAGGGTATCGAGTGATACCTCATTCGAAACGTCTTTCAATTATCCATACAACAGCGATATAAAAATATTCATAACAAAATGGCGATACAAGGAAAATGATAAAATATTTACTACCAAAATAGCAGATGATGCCATTTTAAAAAGAAATTCAAATGACAGGTAGGTAGTGTGATACCTGGTTTTATTGAATCTCAGCTAAAATGAGAAAACTCAAAAATATTTTCTCCTTTAATATACAGCGTGGTCCAACGAAAAGTATGCACCTAGCTTTTATCCTTTTTGTGGAATTGCAAGCAAAAATGCTCGGACACGTGGAGTTTGTTTTTGAGGGGGACACATTTCAGATATATTTTGCAACTTGTGCCTTCAACCCCCCAGCGACGGGGTGTCACAACCCTAAAATTTTAAATGGAACGTTATGTCGACTGATATATCATTTGAACGGGCACAAAATTATCTTCGCAATGATACCCTTTTTGTTGAAATTTACTGAAGCAGTTAATGCGAAAACGGCTTCAAGAACATGAACCCGATCATAATAATAATAATAATAATAATAATAATAATAATGATAATAAAACATGTACAAGTAGTACTTGGTACGTTTCAATATTTGTTACTTGTAATAGTGCTTTGTAAAAAAAAACAAGCTGTTAAATTGATTTATTGAAATGTTACTTCAACAAGTGTTCAAATTGTGACCCATTTGTTTCCATACAATAATACAGATTTTGTTCAAATCTATGTCTAACATTTTGTAGCATATCAGGTTTTATGCTATAATCCGTTGGCGAATATCTTCTATGGACTCGGGCTTCGTAGCAAAACATTTATTTTTCAAGTGTCCCCATAAAAAAAGTCCAAAGGCGATAAATCAGGTGACCTGGCAGGCCATTCCATTGGGCCTCTCCTGCCAATCCACTGTCCGGGGAACCGGTTATCTAAAAATTCTCGTACAGGAACAAAATAGTGCGGAGGTGCTCCATCTTGCTGGAAATGAAGCCGATCAGCATTATGATTTTGGTCATCTTCTATTATTTGTGTGATGAAAGGATCAATTGCGTCTTCAAGCATGTTTAGGTAGATTTCACCATTTAAATTTCCAGGAATGAAAAGTAGTCCTATGATATGACTTCCTAATATGCCACACCAGACGTTTATTTTTTGAGGGGCCTGGGAATGAACCTCACGGAATAAGTATGGGTTACTGTCATCCCAGTAACGGCAATTATGCCTATTCAAAGCTCCATTCAAATAAAATGTACACTCATCTGTAAAACAAATGTTACACATATCTGCAGTTTTTTCATACACTTATCTGCAGTCGTTTTCGACAAAATCACGCAAACGATAAATGGGGAATTTAGTTGTGATAACAAAAAATTATCATTGAAATGTTGCTTTCGGCAAAATGAAGTAATTTAGAAATCGTTATCCTTATTCCTAGTAACCAAAACTGATTTGTATTTTTCATTAATACCAAAATTATCGAGTTAATGTTCTTAAAGCCGTTTTCGCATTAACTGTTTAAGCAAATTTCAACAAATAGGGTATCATTGGAAAGATAATTTTATGCCCGTTCAAATGATATGTCACTCGACCCCACGTTCCATTTAAAATTTTAGGGTTGTAACACCCCCTCGCTAGGGGGTTAAAGACACAAGTTGAAAAATATATCTAAAATGTGTCCCCCTCAAAGGCACACTTCACGTGTCCGAGTATATTTGCTATGAATTCCAAAAAAAAGGAGAAAAGCTAGGTGCATACTTTTCGTTGGACCACTCTGTATAGCCTTGCAAAATAATGATTCACTTACGAAACAGTTCTAACGTTATCTACAGCTATTTTGTTTTGCATGAATATTTTTATTTTCTTTTGCATAAATATTTTTTAAAGAAATTTTGCTGTCATATGAAGATGTTTTGAATGAGGTATTAATCGACCCACCTGCCATTTGAATAAGTCATTCATAATGATGTCCCGATGCCACTTTGGAAGAAAGACATTTTTTATAGTCAGAGCAGTTAAAGAACTACCATTTGACGACCACAGAGATATTCAAAGGAAAATTTTAATCCGTTCAAAAAGTAACGGGGGAAGGTTACTTTATGGACTGACTATACAGTGCGGCGCTAAATTATGGAGTATATTCTTTGTTTCTGAATATAAAGATATTTTGAAAAAATCCTCGGATAGGTCGATTTTCTTTTCCGATGGGCCAATTTTTGAACCCCACCCAAAATATATAAAGTTATCTGCATTTGAGTAAAAATGACTTTGATGATATTTTTAAATGGGACACCCAGTATATTTTTCCATATTTAGTTAGGGATCGTCATTACGAATCCAGTGATATGGGCAAAAAACTTCTCCATGTGCCCAATGAGTGCGACAGAGAGTTTCAATCTTCTGAATAGTGTGGAGTAACAGTCATACTCATTAGACATACAAGGAAGTTTTATACCCATATCTCCGCAGCTGTTTGACATAATCCCATCAAACCTAGTATCACTGGATTTGTAATGACGATCCCTAACCAAATATGGAAAAATATACTGGGTGTCCCATTTAAAACTATCATCAAAGTAATTTTTACTCAAATGCGGATAACCCTATATTTTGGGTGGGGTTCAAAAATCTACATCTATAAATAAAATCAACATATCCGAAGATTTTTCCAAAATATCTTTATATTCAAAAATAATGAATTTATTCCATAATTTAGCGTCGCATTGTATACAGTGAGCACGTAAAGGTTGGAAGAAATTCGTTAAAAGCTTGATATGGCACGTCAATTTTCTTCTTCAGTTGCGCATTTTTTGGTCTACTCATACTTTTGGTGACGTCATCACCGGAGTTATGGCGTCATTATATTTTTTTTTGAAAGGCAATACCCTATTTCGATCATACCTTCAAAAAGGGCGCATTTTTCTGTGATTGGAATCATAATTTTTTCAAAAACTTTGCACCATATAATAACTTTTTTATTATTTATTTGTCAGAAAATTGTATATATTCTTCACATAAATTGGTGCATTGCGGAAAATTTGTAGTTATCAAAATTTTAAATTTCCAAACAGTGTACAGGGAAGAAAAAAAAATAGGAATTTCGATCAAATTATAATGACGTCATAACTCGAACAGTGATGACGACATCAAAAGTATGAGTAGACCACAAAATGCGCAGCTGAAAAATAAAATCGACGTGTCTGAGCTTTTTCTCCCCAATGGCCATATCAAGCTTTCAACGAATTTGTTCCAACCTTTACGTGCTCACTGAATAAAAGAAACTCGCGGTTGTGGTGGTGGTGGATAGTCCTTGCTGATGAGTTTAATCGAAGGTGAAGGTGTCAAAAATTGCAATGAGATATATCTTTATTTATAACATAGGCCCCAATAAGTTCCAGAACGTACTGAAAAGACACTTGAAATTCTCGAAACATGTTAGCCTTCAAATGCTTTCTTAAAATCCATCAACGTTATGAAAATATGAAGCAGAATACATTTTTGATATTATGAGTATTCGCAATCGATACAATTACAGCATTGACGAAAATGCAGAGATTAGACTCATAAACTTGATCCTGTCTCATATAGAGTTTGTGAAAGCTGACGAAGAGAACATTTTTAGTTGGCAGAGTAAGCATCAGGTTGAATGATACAAGGGCAATATTTTTTACAAATCTGACTACAAGCATGGCACATTTTTTATTGTAATAATACACTCTTCGCAATAACAACTGAACCGGATGATACCTATATCTCATAGGAGCGTTTCGCAAAATATTCTTTTCATCAAGTTTTCTGATCAAATAAACCAACAACTAATAATAAAATGATTTTTCAGAACAACAGGAATTTGACGATAGTCTTGATAACGATAATAATCTTCTTTCTGATATCTGAAATTCCATCAAATATCGTATCAAGAACAAGAGCATCAAGTATCCTTTATTTTGGAAAGCCAGGCAACCTCGACTCAATAACTTTGGTAATAGTTAGACAAATATGTACCGTTTTGGGAGCCATCAACGTTACCGTCAGTTTCCTGGTCTACTTCCTTGTGTGTCCAGTGTTTTTTCGAGCAATGACAGAAACTCTGATGAAGAAGAAAAAGATTCGAGATGTTCAGGTGAACGTTTTCGTTTTGAGGGAGAAGAAGATCCCGAGTATCTTGACAAAAATATATGATATGAGAACAGTTGAAGAGCCACCGATTTGTTTTAAGACCAGGAACGCATTGAACTTGCCAGTTCGACAGTTACCAGAAGAATCTAAATATCTTGAAATTATAGAAGCAGACGTAGAAAATCTTCGAAAATGTATTAACAGTTCACATTTGAACATGAAGACTACATAAAATTAATTTGATTCATTAAGTATGTAAACAAATGTATTGTGTAGACACTATTCCTCAAATATAAAAAAACACAGTGATGTTATAATAATTATTTGTTAGTCTCACATACTTGGGCGTATAATGAAATATCTGGTGTGTATATGATTCAAAAGCAAAAAACATCTAGAATGTACGTCGAAAACGAATATCATCAGTTTATTTCTATCGCGATTATTACAAAAAATTAATGAAAAGATTTTGTTCTTCGGAGACATATGGGCCCAGATTCTTGGTCAAGTGACAGATACATGGTCATATTATGTCATATGAAAAAATATTGTCATATCTGTCCTGTCCTCAACCAGCAGAGGCGTACGCATTTCATAAAAATAGGGTTCAATCATAAGAAAAAGATGCTGAACTAAAAAAAATAATAATGGAAATATTAACAAATGTGGTAGCATTTACATCATGTATAAGACTTCTTTTAAAGTATTTTGACAACTGCTCATGAAATATTTCAGGACTAAGTAGCACATAAATAATCAACATCAATTCTTCCAGAAATATTGTCGATTTCTGCAAATAAATGAAAAGATAAGAACAGTTAACCGAAAAAAAAAAAATATTTGAGAAGAATAAAACACGTATCGATGCATAAGAATATATTGACCTATAAATTAATTCGTTTGGTAATGTCTATACAGGACGAAAATGCATTAATGTTCATTTATATTTCAAATATAAGTGGTATAAAAACATAGGAAGTTTTATTTCCTATTTTTTATATATTATATTCTGGCGACACCTTTAGAATGACCATGCATGGGCCCAAAATAGTCAACAACCTCAGGTTGTTCCTGAAAGCACTGATCTGGAACAATTATGGCGCAATAACTGAGCCTTATAATATTCTTAGCTTGTGGGAAACATAATTTCATCTCCAGGCTTTTGGCAACACATTTGGGACGACCTTAGGCGAATGTGTGCTATCTATCTGGTGTGTAATCACTAAGTGGGAAACTTGAAGTGTTGGTTGGCGCAGTGGTTAGTGCCGGAGCTCGTGTACGAAAGATCGTGGGCTCGATTCCCAGGAGGACCAAGGTTTTTTTTTATTTTTCGGATGTTAAAATCGGAATGACTGGACCTTGTCGCCGACTGGTAATAATCTTCCACGATTCACTGTTGCGTAAAAATTAACAGTGCTGCTCCTAAGGTGGCGTATGGAGTTAGTAACAAGGCCTACCCAGAACACATATTATCCATAGTAATTAGACCAATAGGTCTGTTTGGATATAAATACATAAAAAAAATCAGTCTCACCTTATCAGCATGGCTTCATGACCAGGACTACTGTTTCGACTCACAGGGTAAGAAAACGTTATTTACCTATACCTATACTACATTAAAAGTTCTTCGATCACTATTCTGAATCACTATTCGAACTCATGAATACTTATTTACTCGGTAGAACTTAGTTTGTAGAATATGGAGGGTACAAGTCAAGTCGCTATGTAGCTTGCTCAGGCGCTCCTTAGTGCTCCAGTCTATGCCCACACATCCTGTTTCCAATATTCATCAATAATTGATCACTTGAACTAAGAACCACCCATCTGTTTGCTGATAATTTTAAAATCTATAGCCCAGTAACCTGTACTCAAGACTCTTCCATATTCCAAAATAATTCAACCGTTATTCGAATGGTATAATATTGTTCTTGAAATCAATATCACCAAGTGTAAAATCTTAATGTTCTCGAGAAAACAATATCCAATTTGCTACAGCTTCAAAATAAATAAAATTGTTTTTGGAAGATGTTCCCAGCTTCAAATTTTCCCTTTCAATCTATACAAGAATGACGTGACTGCTTGGCCTTGTCACTCTCCATAAATTATTGAACGGTATAATAGAATATCCCTATTTCTCGCCATAAATAACTTTTTTCGATTTAGCGCATCATAGCAATGTTCATATTAGGTTATCAGTTTTCTCAAATTTATGAAATCTTCAACGATAATTGTTCTTCCTGTGTTCTTTTCAGTCAACCTAACCTAACTTGTACCTTGAATTTTTTCTATTGTTGGTTATTACCTGTTCAAAATAAATGTTTTATCAGTATTACCATAATTATTTTTGTCTTTATCTCACTACACGACATTGTCCAATAATTATACGTTAAAAAGTTTCTCCTCTTACATTCTACTCGAAGAAAAACAAGGCAATGCTAAAACAGTGTCTATGTATCGACAACTGATAGCACTTTTACTTAAGAAACTATATAATTCAATACAATTTCAATCGATTTTGTTGTTTCCGAGAGGTAAAATAAGAAATTGGTTGATAAATCATTCAATATTCCCGGAAACTCTCGGATGATTCCTTTGTGTGTATAAAAACTCGAATGGCTGAAAGGGTTTCAGAGTTCAGTTTATGATTACAAGTAGGGAATATCTGCTTTTTCACGTCAATTACTTCAATCTTTGAAGATAAAGTGGGATATCGAAGGTATATAATTATGTTATGTCCTCGTAGCCCTTATTGACATTGAAATAAATATCTCTGTATCAATGTAATAGTATCAATGTTGCAAAGTAATAGGAAATACTATCGTGACATTTCGCTAGGCAATTCAAAGAAAACTAACTAGTTATTTATTACAAGAATGTTTCAAAGAGCGTTTTATCCACGCAAGAATATTCAAACGCGAGAACGCAGTTTGAGCGTTTTCCTAATTTTCTTGAATGCATAAAAAGCGACTGAAACACGAATGCTATACAACGTTTTAGCGACAATCACTGTGGCCCAAATGAACCAAATTCGAAGAAAACATACATTCAAACATAGCCTCGAATGTTTCGTCTAAAACTCGATTAATCTTAGAAAGTTAAGCCGCGGCATGCTGCTTGCCAAAGCTAGATGTATATTGTTTTGTTGTACTCGAAAATCTGTCGAAATATGATTGTTTCATGGGTCAATAGTATATTGTTTTCCTATGAGGTAAACATACTATTTTTCCGCAAATAGTTTTAATTAGTTTTTTTAATTTTGAAAAAATCGCGAATAATTTTATTCACAAATAAATGATGATTTGAAATTCGTAATAAAATTACTTAGGTTACTATGGAAACTTATTGAGGTTCAATTGTCAAACTTGACGCTTATAAAGGACCCCGACATTTAGTACGTAAAATGGCTTTCGGCTAATTTTGATCAAATTTTGATATACTGTAGATCTTGGCATCCTCATTACGTAGTCCAATTTACAGATCGATTCTATGACCAGTTTTCGAGGACAGGGTGTCAAAAATTAGATTTTCGCTATTTTTGGTATTATGCATCGATTTGGTTTTTGTGCTCTAATTCGAAATTACCTTTCTTAGAAATAAACTTGATATCCAAGTTGTAGCTCATGAGTCCCTCCATACGAATAAAAAATAATATCTCACTTAGGGTGTTGCATTACAGCATGACAAGACAATGTTCATAGAAATAGATAAAAATCAATACCATAATTGTTTTGATTTTCACTCAATCCGTTAAAATTAGAAAACAAACGGCTAGAATTTGACAATTTTTTTTTAAATATTGGTCTTTATCAATTACTATAGTTTTCCAAGTACAGGGTGACAATTTGAATGCTTTCAAATGCTACATCTTTATATAATAATTCTTCCTATCACCCTCCCACATTATAGCCAACCCACATCACCCCCTTGATTTACAGCCACCTGCCTCATTGAATAGCTGGTGAAAATTGATCTATTCTCCCTCCTCATCAAACAATTAATTAACTATTATTTTTATGAACATCGCTGCGTCTGGGAATGAAATGGAAAAGCGCATCATCAATATTTTATATACCTAGATAGGTATTTTCATACTCTGAGTAGTTGGTTATATTAGACAAAAGCTGCAAAACAGTGGTTTTTATATCCTATATACAATTACTAGCATTTTTAGTTTCAAAAATAAAATATTAATAGAAAAAAATGTTTAGACAAGACAAGCTTTTATTCAAATGCGCTAAAAAGTAAAAAATAATGTGTAGGTTATTCTGTGAGTTACAGAGAATAGCCTACACATCTAAAGGAATTATTTTTTACTTTTTAGCGCATTTGAATAAAAGTTTATGTTTTAGCACATTTGAATAAAAGCTTGTCTTGTCTAAAAATGTTTTTCTATTAATATTTCATTTTTGAAACTAAAGATGCTGAGAATTATATATAGAATATAAAAACCACTGTTTTGTAGGTTTTGTGATTTCATTTATATAATTCAGGTATATAAAATATTGATGTTGCGTTTTTTCATTTCATTCCCAGACGCAGAGATGTTCACAAAGATAATAGTTAATTAATTGTTAGAAGAGGAGGGAGAATAGATCAATTTTTACCAGCTATTCAATGAGGCATCACAAATAGAGATTTCCATTGAAAGTATTGGAATGCAGGTGGCTGTAAATCAAGGGGGTGATGGTGGTTGCCTATAATGGGGGGGGGGGGTGATATGAAGGATTATTTCATGAGTCAGTTTCACTTTCATATCCTAGAACAGTTATGTACAATTCGTAATGATTATATAATTTTATCATTAAGAGGTAGAATTTGAAAGCATTCAAATTGTCACCCTGTACCTGGAAAACTATATAGGTACTGTTGGACAAGCAATCATATGAATCCTCATGTAGTTGATCAAGACCCATACTTTTTGAAAAAATTGTCGAATTCTAGCCGTTTGTTTTCTAATTTTAACGGATTGAGTGAAAATCAAAACGATTATGGTATTGATTTTTATATATTTCTATATATTGTCTGGTCATGCTGTAATGCAACACCCTATGTGAGATATTATTTTTTTTTCGTATGAAGGGACTCAACTTAGATATGATGAGTCATTTCTAAGACAGTTCAATTTCGAATTAGAGCACAAAAATCAAATCGATGCATAATACCCAAAATAGCGAAAATCGAATTTTTGACACCCTGTACCTCGAAAACTGGTCATAGGATCGATCTGTAAATTGGACTACGTAATGTGGATGCCAAGATCTATAATATATCAAAATTTGAGCAAAATTAGCCGAAAGCCATTTTACGTACTAAATGTGCGGGGTCCTTTATTTGCTGGTGTTCTCGGAAGTAAAATGATAGGTGATGATGAAATTTCCATTCCTGGGACTCCTCCAGAGCTGGTTGAGGCAGTGAATACTGCTTCATTGGAATTATTGCCAAAGAAATCAAGAGAAAAGTACGAAAATGCATATACAAGATACAAGTTTTATGGATTATCGCAAGAGTAAAAACACGAGTTCTCTCTCAGAAAATGTTGTAATGGCATACTTCCTAGACCTTTGTTTAAAGATGAAATCTTTAACATTATGGGCAATTATTGAAGTCCACCCTTGCAATTAAACACAATGTTGATATATCTACATATTTAAAACTACGTTCTTTATTAAAACGGTAAGCTCAAGGTTATAGGGCTAATAAATCTAAGATTTTAACGAAGGAAGAAGTTGAAAAATTCTATCTGGAAGCTCCAGTTAAAGAAAATTTAGTGATTACGGTGATTTACAAGGTTTTAATGTAGGTAAAAGGAATCTTGCAAATGTACCCGAAACATCAACTCCTGCAACGCTTAAAGAGTGACCTTTTGGCACTATATCAGGAAAGCGAAAATTTAGAGATTGCATGGATTCCTTCACACACTGGAATTGGAGGAAATGAAACGGCCGATACTGTAGCAAAGCAAGACTGCGCTGACCCCGAAGCCAAAGTCATTCTGGAGATACCGAACTAAGACTTCAAATGGAAAATGAATGAACTGTTCAGGCAACAGTGGTATAGTAGATGGCAAAATTCTAATAATAAGTTGATTGAAATAAACCCAACTGTCATCAAAAATAGAGTCGAAGGTATAAGCAGAGACTACGCATTAGACATACCAAACAAACGCATCAACATCTCCTCAGGAAAGAGGAAGCCATCAAATGCGAGTTCTGTGGAGTCAACATCTCGGTAAAGCACATCATCTCGGAATGTCCCGGGCTAGAGCGACAAAGAGTATCCAATGGACTATCGAACGACCTTCAGAAAAATCTTCAAGGAAACAACATAGTGAACCTCATGAAATTTCTCAAGTCAATTGATATCCTGAACAAAATATAGACACTGTAAACTCTGAATTGTAATGTAATGTAATGTATTGTAATTTAATGTAATGTTATTCAATTATTGTTCCATCGCTAATAACCTCTAATGGTTGATGCGATTTATTTGAAAAAAAAAAATTGTCTATTTAGATTAAACATTTATTTATTTTTTTTTTTAGATGGCTTTAATATTTGGCATTTCTGGGGCCTGTAGAATGGATGAGTTGAATGTTAATGGAAAGTATGCTTCGTTAAGACCAGATATGAACAGTGACCGATTTTTCTTTAAATATCAAAGCGGAAAGGGTTGTAGGCAAGTGGTAGGAATTCATCAATTTAGAAAAATGCCTAAAATAGTTGTTACTTATTTGATGAACTTGGTAAATCCGGCAGAATATACTGGTCACTGCTTTCGTCGGTTTTCTGCAACAATATTGGTTGACTATGGTGCCGACATAACTATAGTTTAAAGAGGCATAGCGGATAGAAGTCGTCAAATGTTGCAGAAGGATATATCGAAGAATCGCTTAACAAATAAGGTTGAGGTGGCAAATAAAATTTTCACAGTACAAAATATTCAACAAAATAACCCTATATACTACTCAGCAATTTTTTCCAAAATGTTTCTCATAGTTCTAATAATGTTCCTCCAATGTTCAATGATTGTAGTAACTGCCAAATAACTGTAAATATAATAAATTAATCTTAAAATGTATTCTGCAATGTATTGATGTTTTCAAGATATAAATTAATTCTGTATAAACAATGTGTTTTCAATAATTTATGTAGAACACTAACTGTTAAAATTATGATCTTTGAGTTTTCAAGTCACTCAGTATTATGTTTATATATAAAAAAAAAGATAGAAGTTGTCAGTTGTAGATGTTACAAATCAAATGAAGTAATTGAGTATTTTGAATCTACTACTAGTTATTTCACTTAAGTTTAAAAGGTTATGGGCCTAGTATCTGAAAGGGCTTGAGTAGAAGATATTAAACAATAGTAAGTTGCCACAGAAACTGAGGATTGGATATTTGACAAGATTTCGTTGTTATTCGGATCTGTTAATGTTTAGTAACAACCTGTAAAAAGGATTTTTTTTCACGCCTTTCGGTATAATAATGAACTCATATTTTTATACTAAAAATCCCCTAAATCTTTTGCAAAAGCATCGCCGTGGACCAGCTCACGATTCCAACCGTAAACCGCTTGTGATGCAATGACCCGTGGGACACCTACTGTCTGGCGGCACGTGTCACAGGGGGTAGGGGAGTTCTGGCTAACAGCCCAGACTTAGTGTTGATGATACTCTAAATCCTCCCCTGATCTCAAAATATTGTACGCGCCGAAGGGATGAATGGTTAAGGGGTACTAGCGACAACACTCTAGGAACCAGGCGCACCCAGTTGTATTCATCCTTCCGCACGTGTGGGAGTTCCACGTGGGGCGACTTGTCTTCGCCCATGCTCGTGGGAATCTTTCCACACCACGGTGGGACCTCCACCAGTTTCCCTACACTATTGGAGGGCTCCTTCACGGGTCCAACAATATTTCCTCTCATTCTGTACGGAGTCCTCCGCAACCCCAATACGGGGTCCTCCCTAACCCCATCCACAATCTTCCAAACCCCAATAGTGGTGGGTTCATATCCAGGGTCCACCCCTCCTCCAATTCAAGCGGGCTCTTTCTTGGCTCCACTTTGGGGAACTCGGAACAAACCAATGTGTTAATGGTTCTGTCCGCCCACAAACCCCTTCAATTCCTTTATGTGAACAGATGTAACGTTAATTCTAACCACTAGACAAATTTAGCCGTCAGTCAAACTACGCTAACAGGATATTGAAAAACCGGCCCTTATATTAGCTTCACTTGTATGTATATAACAGAAACTTTGAACGTGATTTTCACCCACTTCCAGACGTCCGAATGATTTGAAATTTGGCATGGTTTCATAGTTCCAGTGACGATGCAATATGTCATTTTTGTTATAGAAAAAAACAATATGTCGGACGACATTTGGGATAATGGTCCGATTCGATTCACAATTGGTATGTGAGGGTTTTAGGGGTCAGAGATTATGATTTTTTCTATAACAAAAATGGCATATTGCATCGTCACTGGAATTATGAAAACATCAAGATGGTGTCAATTATTGCAAGTCTCGTCGATAGTAAACAACTGACCAACGTACTCGGGAAAAGGGAGAGGTGCAACTCGCAATTATGTACGAAAGAAGAGTGCAAGGCCTGTGGGGCTTCCGATTGCTCGTTGCTAGTACTTGAACATACTCGGAAATGTTTGTGCTCCTTAGAACTCGCGATGTGTATGGGATCGGCTTTATATCAAAACATTTTTTTTGCAGTGTTAGCCTAAAGCGAAATGCAGGATAGTAATTTCATTATAGATTCTTGAGTTTTCGCTAGAATGTTAATTTATTGTCGAATAACACAAAATTCAGGGAAATTGATTAAAATGCATAAGTTAACATTCGGAGCGAATTGATTATTGTATTTCAAATTGAAAATTTTAGTGCTCCTCTGCGAGGTAGGTAATTTCCAAGGGAAGAGCTCTCTCAGGTCCTTAACAATGAACGGAAATTTGCATATTCGCTTTGCAGGACAAAGACTAAAACAAAACCAATTCCGATTCAGTGAATACTTTTCCATGTTTTAGTTTGGCAGGATGAATTGCCGGATGATTTAAATAAATATTGCCAAACGGCATAATTATTTGAGTCTTGATAATTTTTCAAAGGACACCAAGTCAAGTTTATTCTATTCTACAATTGTCAGTGCAGCCGACAACAAATAATTTGTATTATGATAATATACTGGGTGTTTCACGGTGGATGGAACATCTTGATAATGACGGCATGAAAGTTTATGATAGGAACTGTTATAAACAAAAATCAGATTTCTTATGATGCATAAACCCATAGTAGGTATAATAAACTATAACATTTTATTGACATTATAATAGTTCACCCATTCTCATTAATTTCATACTTGGAATTTTCATATCAAGAGTGATAATTTATTATCCGATTCAGAAGTTTATTTTTTCAATAGATAGAGCATCAATAGTTCTAGTTGAATGTCATAAATTCGAAACACAAATAAAAAAATTCGAGGCCTACTTCGAATTTTTTTCAAGGTCAAATATCCAAAAAACATACTAGCGACTTTTTTACATAGAATTTCACGATGCCACTGGATTCTCGACATCTTCAAGTGGATTATGTAAGAATTACATAGGAATCAATAAATGAGTTAGATGGGAATAAAATTTGAAAATTATATTAATAAATCACCCCACCACTTTCATTTCAGAACTTTTATCAAAATTCTGACTAGACTACTGGATTCAGGATATTTCTGAATATATTTGGTCAGAATTTCATCGAAATCTGTTCATTTTAAACATTTTAATTTCTCTCAAATACTTAGAAATGAGTAATGTGGTAGTACATTTTTAATTGGTTTCAATCTTCTATGTTATGTTCTTATCAAATATCTTCAAAGTGGCAATACTGCTCTTGATTTATTTCAATAACTAATTGTTGAAACAGACATTTTCCATTTATTGTACATTGGAACCCAGGATAAACACATACGCTTTGTTGCCAAAATGTCTATTTTATCATATTTTGAATGGTTTGGGAGTTGAAATTTTGGGAGAATGTTTCTTTTTCATAGACCTAAAGGTATGCAAAATCTTATGACCAGTTGGCCCAGATAGGCTTACCCTAATTTTTTTACTTTATAATTTTTCATTTACTAACAGATTTCGATGAAATTCTGACCAAATATATTTCGAAATATTAGTGTAGTCAGAATTTTGATAAAAGTTCTGAAATCGAAGTGGTGGATTGATTTATTGACATAATGTTCAAATTTTATTCTCATTACGTCGTCAAATTCTAATTAAAAAATCGCTAGTATGTTTTTTGGATTTTCGTGACCCTTGAAATTTTTATTTTTATTTCGAATTAATGACACTCAATAGTACTATTGATGCTCTATCTTCTGAAGAAAACTTCTGAATCGGATAATAAATAACAGTTTTAGAGAGGTGGCTTTCAAATGGGTTACTCTGTAGATGAAAGGAAGCTATTTTATTTTAATTCAATATATTTTTTAAAGAATTCATAAGTTTTAAGATACTATCGTTATGGTCTACTGGAATCTAAAATGCATATATTTATCTGTATTATTATTATTATTGTTAAAATTGCCATTTCCATCAAACGGTGGTCCACTTTTACGAGTAACCCTCAGAAGTCCTTGAGGGCCTTGGTCGATACATTATTAAAATTATACTAGGCAAATAATTATTGTTTCCTAAGCCAAATAAAAACGAAATTGTCAGACATTTCAAGAATATAATGTACTACGCCACGGCTTGACAATTACATATAAAAATTAATGCTGAGTTTGCGTCTAAAAGCTACATCGTGCATTAATGTGATACTTTACATGTGTTGCACATCTACGCACATAGCGTATGAATGCAGGCCGTTGTTCATCGAAATACATCACATGGAAGTTGAAGTGGGTGGTTCATAAGACATGAAACGCCGAACTATCCTTTGAAATCGCCGATGATACACCGCCTTGATCTGGAGGTATATTATGATTTATGAGGCACATATCTAACCTGACCTAGAATGCTGCCTATATGTTTGGAGTGCAGCCTATAAACACACATTGAAGAAGAAGATTATAAACACACATTGAAGAAGAAGACTCTGTCCAAAAAAGAGCCATTCGTTTCGTCAGTGATGCTTCACTCACAACTCGCTTATCTCTCTGGAATCCTGAAGAAAGGTAGGCGAGCTGTCTCTGTTTCGTAGATATTTTTATGGAATATTATCCATCGTTCCACCGTTAGTGTTCCCATCGAGACTGACCCGTCGAGCTCAGTTCTCACATTTGTCGTCGCTTTGGAGACATTCCAAACATTTCTTTCACAGGTCATTCCAGCGAACGAAAAAACTCAACCGCCTCAGGAGGTTTTCTCTGAGACAGAGCCTGCTGAAATTCAGGAAGAACACCAATTCCCATCTACTTTCTGAAAAGAAGTGCAAATGTAAATCTCACTCTCAAACTCTCTGAAATGGGTATATACTACAGCACAACATTTGCTTCACATTCTAATTCCTGCGCATCTGACAAATCACCCTTTGGCACTTGCTCCATTTCCCATAATCTTCTTCAGAGTTCATTCAAGGACATTTCATTTCAAAGCAAAACATAATATTCGAAACTGACGACGAATAAAAAATAGAAACTTTCGCCATTAGAGTATACCCAAATGCAGTTGGTAGCTCTGTTAGTGAGTCTGTGGAAGAAGCATGTTCCCTCATACCGATGCAAAAATTCATCAGATATGATTTCTCAACCACAGCATGTCGAGCAGCATGTTCATAAATTGTATTTTTCGCTATATGTACATCATCAAAACTTAAGAATCATTTGATCAATTTTCACCCAAGGAAGCTTATCTGAGACCTTTCAATCATTAACGCTTCCTAAGATGTCTAAAAACCCTGGTGTACCGACTGATTAGATTTTGTTTAGAATTTTTCGAAGACAAAACAATTGAATTAGTGGTCTACTTTTGTAATCGACTCCAGAGATGGTGTCCTCTTTCTCGTGTCAACACTGTCAACATTCCAAGGACATGGTGATTGTGATTGCTAATTGAATTTTAGGGGATTTTATTAAACTTTTGTATGCCATACGAAAGTAATAGTCCATACTCGAAGTGGAATATCAAGTTTTATTGAAAAAATAACACTACTAAAATTGTGTAATTTTTTTCAAAAAAATCTAAAAACCATTTGAAAGTCAATAGTTATCGTGTAATAAAAAAAATGTTGTGCAATTTTCTTATATTATTGATGTGTTTCTTCATTTTCCTTATATTTTAATAATTTGATCATGTTCCGTTTTTGTGCAGACAAACCATAAAGATGAACAAAGAAGGTAACTAATTTATATTCAATACAGAAATTGAATACTCACTACTTAGAATCTGAAGAATCGGAACATACTTTGAAACAGACATTTTATTTCAAAACGCCATGCATGTTGACAATATTTTATGGCAAAAATATTTTCTAATCAATTCAATCATCTCTGGATGCGTTTTTATATCTTACCGTTTCTTGAAATCTTCGATAAGTAGCGAAAGTCCGCGATAAAGTAAAAAATATAAATTTTTCTCCATTTCCACTGAAATCTATCAATGTTCTGCCTTCAGTAAGCTTGTTAAGGTTTTGGTTATTTTCCATGCTGAATACTGTCTCATTCTAATTCGCGCAGCTCATACGTTTATGGATATTCCTTTATAGATTTGCATAGCTGTAACTAAAACTTTTATTTTTTATTTATACATATACATTTACACAGGGACGAACCGAAAGGAAATTATTGGGGGGGGGGGCAAAAGTGAATTTTGCCAACTCATTTTAAAATTTTCAAATATGTATTTGGGACAGAAAAAGAAAATTAAGAATTGATCACCCTAGACAATATTATGAAAAAACAGCAGATTTTAAAGTTTTAAGGTCATATTTAATTTATGGCATGGAAAAAATATGAGACGTAAAATTTAATATATATATATATTGCTGTATTCGGTTTATGGGCTTGACATGGTATCTAGGGTATATTGGGCCCAACTAATTCATTTATTTTTTGTTGAGTTCCGATAAATTTTCCAGACATGGCCGAAGCGAAGTCATATGATTGAAATGATAACTTGAAAAATTGATTGAAAGTTTGATTTTGTGGAGGAAATCCGATTCTTGACATGATTTTTCGGGTTTATGACCTTCCACAATCTGAAAATGAAGAAATTTTTAATCCAAAGAAATCTGTACAAGTGTAGAAGGGAAAATTAATTAATTTGCCCGATAAGTTACTGCGTTCACAAGACTGCTCTCTTGAAAGAAATTAATTTTTGTCAGTAACGTACCCTACACTGAATTTGCCTATCTGAAAAAATGAGATCGAATTAACAAAGAATACTTATCTTTTTTTGAAAATTGTTGACGTTTCGGAGGCTGTATCTGCCTCCGATATCAAAACTTCTTGGAAAGACGCTGAAGAAACTGAATTTGAATTGCGGTTTTGGAAATAAGATTGTGGAAGGTCATAAACCCAAAAAAATCATGTCAAGAAAAATTTAAGTTGAACCAAAACTCCAGAACAGTATATACCACAGTTAATAATAGAGATAATTATACGGCGAATGACGAACTGACAACTGGAACTGACTAGTTCAATCTAGTTAACGCAACTAGCACTGCACACTGCACATCATCACGTGATCGGTAGGACGGCATACAGGAGAGGGCTGGCAAGGTGAATAAGCAAATTTCGTGACATGTTACATGTTAGTGAGGAATCGATAAGCGATAAATCATATTTTTTCCGTCCAAACAATTTGCTGATTTGGTGACGAGGAGGACGAAGGGCGTGTTTGTGTTTCACAATTCCCCTTTCCATATAATCTGAAAACTAGGAAATTTCGACTACAAACTCGGAATTTATTGTTTGTTTGAGGTTGAACATTCCCATAGTCTAGTTCCTAAATTGTAGATAGAGACTCAACGTACATTTTCTGGCTTTTACGGGATTTGAAAGTGCGGAGGGGATGTACGAAAGTGCCAAAGTAAAACTTGATTTGAAGCCAAAGTACCTAGCTGATTTCTGCTCTAATTCTTTGACCTGCTTTATATGAATTATGAACCGTACAACCGATGAGTGACTATCTACAATTTAGGAACTAGACTATAGTTTGAAGTTGAAAATTCCTAGAGTAAAGTTCAGTGACAATTCCCATGGAGTCATAAAAAACTGAAATTTTTTCGAATTTTGTTTCAGTTTACTTAATTTGCCAACTTGTCTAACATTGGGGGGGGTGAACCCCCTCAGCCCCCCCCATAGGCCCGTCCCTGCATTTACAATACCGTTTGCTCAACTATAATCATAAAAGTGTTTGGTATCAAGAAAAAGCTGATTATGATCCATTTGCGGATAACGAAAGATCGATCATTACAGTTTGAGAGATTAACGAGTGCGAAGTGTTTAACATCATGAGAAAACGAACTATGATAGGAAGAGGTAAAGTTTCTGACAAAGAGTAAGGACTGGAAGCTGAATTTCAAAGAGCTAAGGAGAGGGTTCATAATTCATTCGACGAAATTATCCCTCGTTACGTGCGACTGCGTCACGTGTGAAGCTACAGGTGTCGAAAGGGGTAGGAGATATTCTGTTAATCCTGCCACGAGTAGTGTTCCGCCTGGCACGCTTCGAATCGCCGAAACTGAAGCGTTCCTCTCCCTGAAAATTCGTCAGTCTCGTGCGAATCACATGTTTAGTTCGTGCATCGAGAGAACATTATCGAAAAATTATATGATGTGCCAATCAATATTCAGAATTTCCCGGTGAAATTGTTAGAATATACTGATTTGAAAGGCATACTTTACCTTTCTGAGATCCTAGAACAGCATCGGTGTGAACTGAAGGTACCTGATTTTGTTCCAATTATTGAGAGGGTGCCAATATCTCCAAACGTGTTGAAAGGATTGTAGGAAAACTCGTGGGCTCGAACAGAAGTTTTTTATTTTAATATACAGGGTGGCCCACGAGGGTTTGTATAGGGAATATCACGAACCTCGAGAGTAGTAGAGAATTGTAATTTTGGGGATGTGAATTAAAGCAATTAAGTAGTGCAGCATTTTTTGATATTATGTTACCCAATGAGTTTTTTGTTTTCAGTCACGTGACATCAGATTTGAAATTATTAATGGAACAACTTGAATATTTTGGCATTTCTATATTCCTCCCGATAAAACGATTCCAACAAACTATCACACTTATCGTCTAAAACAATTATTTTAAGAACTACAGGTACTTCAATATCCTTTATTCCACGACGTTTTTTAATAAAATATATAATTTTTACAGAGTAAATAGATGACATATGTTAATATGTGTGAACATGAACAGGATACAACTTAACGAGATACCACTATATTTATATATTTTTTGCAGAATAACCAGATATTAAATATGTGTGAACATGCGTTAAAAAATACAGCTTACAGAATTACTTACCACTTAAGAACGATTATTATAAATATTGGACTGCCCAGATATAGAGGGTGGCCCTAAACTTAAATAAGGATATTGAAGAACCTTCAGTTTTTTAATTAATCGTTTCAGACCACAAGTGTGATAGTTTGTTGGAATCATTTTATCGGAAGGAATATAGAAATGTCAAAATATACAGGTTGTCTCATTAATAATTTTGAATCTGATGTCACGAGACCGAAAACAAAAAGCTAATTATGTAACAATAAAATTCCCTACTACTCTCCAGTTCAGAGATATTCCATGTCCAGAACATCATGGGCCAACCTGTATTATTATGCTGCTTATCAGATGGAAACCAGCAACTAAATTTGGGGTGGGAGCAGATTTTTTCACGCTACAGCATATTTTTTAACAGCATGGGCGCTGTTAAAATGTGTAGCAACATAATATTGATGTTTATTTAAACTTCCGCTTTCTCCAAATATGACAGTTCTATCATTGTGAAAATTATTTGAAGTTTGTCAGTTAAGAGAGAATCAAGTTTATTCGATGTATAATCTTCTCTTGACGACATAAATAGATCGAATTTATAAATATATCGGAATTGACGTCTTTATATATCTGTAATGCTTGGAAAGTAAATATATATGAAAATATTTGCTACAACTAATAAATATATTGACACAAAATTAAAATTAAATATATGAAAAAACACTTTTTACCCGAACGGCGCCTCATACACAATTCCGGTAACAATGCATTATGAAATTTTTGTTAGAGGAGGAAATAAAATGGCGGCTCCAATATGACGAACGAGTTTTGTAATTATGACCCGATTCAATTCAAAATTGGTATCTGGGGGATTTCGTGGTCAAAGATTATGATTCTTCTGTCAAAAATGAAAAATTCAAAATGGCGGATCCAATATGGCAGACGAGTTTTTTAATCATGATCCGATTCTATTCGAAATTGGTATCTGGGAGATTTCGAGGGCGGCAGGGATTATGATTCTTCTGTCAAAATTGAAAAATTCAAGATGGCGGCTCCAATATGGCGAACGAATTATGTGTTATGGCCCAATTCGATTCAAAATTGGTATCTGGGTTTCTCGGGGTCGGAGATTATGATTCTTTTGCTGAAATTGAAGATTTCAAATATATATATATATATATATATATATATATATATATATATATATATATATATATATAGACATTAAAGAAGCGTGACATTAAAAAAAATTTACCTTGAAATTTTGAATTTGTCCAAAGATAGACTGCAAATACTAACTTTTTACATTTGATTGAAGTGTCATTAGGTTACAATGTTTCAACATAGTTTGAGGTGATGAAATGTCATTTGAAATCGATACAATATATGATAAGACGACTAAACTAAAAATAGAAAATAAAAAAAAAAATGTAAAAACCACGCTTATATTTAAATGCACTAAAAAGGGGAAAATAATTTTTTTCATGAACGGTGTGAGTAAAAGCGTGGAGCGCCTAATCATCATTGCGATATGCATTTTCATGGCGCTCCACCCCATTGAATACATTTAAATATAAGCTTGGTTTTATATATTTTTTTATTATTATTTTCAGTTATGAATCTCTTTCTTGTTGAGTGGTCACTCCCGCCATTTTTTGCTGTGTGTAATGGTGCAATGGTGATGTATCTAAGCGTACTAGTTCTTTGATTTTGATCGTTTCTAATTACCAACACATCTAAAAATTGCTATTGTTTTGTTTTCAGTTTCATACGTGAACGATATGGTTTGAAACTGGCTATTCAATATTCAAACAAAACTGTCTACGTCGACCTGTTTTGTATCAAAGATAGGTCGTCCACATGTTTAACCCAAACTTATTTATTTCTGATTATTCCGAATGTTTCAGCTTCAATCCTTCATTTCCCATAAGTAAAATCTTGAATTCTTCATTAAAGGTTTCCTCCTGAAAGATGATTTGAATATGTTGAATTAGTTTTGATTCTTATTCACATAAGCCAGATGCCTTTCATAAGTGTGATTTCTAAAAATGAAGTTTGTGAAGATCGAATCGTCTTCTGTGTACTTTGAATAATTCAGAATTGTAAATGGAAAACCTTGTATATAATTATTTGACGGTACTTTCTAATACCAACTCAATTCAAGAGGGTTTTCAGTACTAAGATAACAATGAACCTCTTGACATGTCTCTTGAAAAGTCTTGAAAACTTCAAAATTCAATATCTCCCAAAACATTTTTTTTTTCGACAAAAAGTATTCTTTCATTTCTTTTTGTTTTGTCATCTTCTACTTCCCTCTTCATTTATCGCTCCAATTTCGGAAACACCCTGTATATAATTGTAGAAGGGCAAATTAATCAATTTAATTTGTACTTGTCAAAAAAGATGGTACTGACTTGAAGCCTTATAAAAATTAAGATTTTAGCGAATTTTGATAACGGTACTTCTTCAATAACCAATTTAGGCTGCTTATACCAGATAGAACTGAGTGAGACTGCTCGCAGCTCAAAAACATTCTACAGGACTAAATCTGGTACACAGATGCACCCAAGACGGGGACAGGGTGTCCAATAATCTGGAAAACCTGGAAAAGTCAGGGAATTGATTCATGTGTCTTGGAAGTCAGGAAAAATCGTTAAAAAACGTCCAGGGTCAGGTAAAGTCAGGGAATTCCATTTCCGGCCATCTAAGATAATATATAAATCTTGGCATCAGTGTCAACTCAATACTCAGTTTCACCACTTCTGTAGTTTGAAAACACAATAGCTTTTAGAGAAAGGTTACTTTCGGTTATATACGGTACATATGAATATGTTACTATATCCCTTAGCATGAAGGCCTTTTCCGCCTGGCTAAGATGCCTAAAAGCCCTGGTCTACTGACTCATACCTACAAAACTGTGAGTTAAAACACGAGACATTCGCCAGCGTGATTACGAGGAAAATAAATGAAATTTGGATCAGTGTCTAGTTGGACACTGGAGGTTTCTTCAACACATGCATTACTAGTCATTGAAGTCAGAGCTGGAAAAGTCAGGGAATTTAATTTCACAAATTTGGTGGGCACCCTGTGGGAATGGAGCAGATTCAGGAGTGTTCTCCAGGAATCCGAGTATTGGCATCAGCTACCCATTGGGCACTCACACCTATGTCTTTCAGGAAGAGGTGTACGCCATCCTCCAATGCACGAAGGAGAACAATAGGAGAAACGTTGAAAAGGCGTATATTAACATCCTGTCAGATAGTAAAGCGGCACTTAAGGTCTTGTACAACAAGGAAGTGAAATAGCAACTTGTGTGGAAAACGAAGTGGTCAAGCTGTTAATAGCTATTTGTATTACTAGGGAGGAAAGTGCCACTTTTCCTCCCGCAGGATGTAGTTTACTGTAAACATCCAAGGGAGGAAAACGCACTTTACTCCCATGTAATACATATGATTTTTCCTCCTACCCACTTAATGAAACATTTTTTGTAAATTTAAAACGCATATCAACTGCTTTTGTCAATCAACATCCAAGGCAGGAAAAGGCACTTTACTCCCATGTAATACATATGGTTTTTCCTCCTACCCTCTTAATAAAGCTTTTTTTGAAAATTTAAAACGCATCTCAACTGCTTTTGTCTAAAACGGACGTATACGTGCACAATGGAAATTATAGACCATACAGTCATGTCCATCTGAGAATCTGCGGTGGTGCAATGGCTAGCGTCTTGGGCTTGTATATCAACTTTGAAACAACCAGCCTCATAATCTGCAAAGAGCATTATCTGCATTGAATAAAATCTAACAACACGCATGAGCTTTGTAGGAGGCGTGTATCAAGCCGAGCTACAACCGTAATATAACCCCAGCGCGGACGGACTACAGCGCCCTCTCACGGGGGTGTCTATGTTCGATTGGCAAGGCGCCCTTTTGTACCCTAGTCGGAGCAAAAGAGATGCTACTATTGCGCCCATCTTCCCGTTCTTCCCTTAACCCCCTGGGTTATGTAGAACGCGAAAGATGAACATTTTATGACATGTTATACACGAATTGTCAAAATGTGATAGTTTACATTAAAAATCTTTTTAGTTAGTTAGTTAGTTAGTTAGTCTTGGGCTTGTATTCCGAAGGTCCCGGGTTCAGCTCCTGGCAATTGCAACTTTTTTTTAAGAACGTTATTTTACTGTTTTCTTGTTAGTGATTTGAATTATTGGACATTTAGATAGCTTATACATTTTGGATTGCTATTGAGTGATTTTCTCATAAATAATGTTATGTGCTTATTTGAATAAATTGTCAATCATTTTTTTTCTAAGAGCTGCGCTTGTAGAAAAAATATGTGTATTTCGAGCACAAAGTGTCATTGTCGTTCTCCAAAGATTAATCTTTTTGTCGAGTTACCATCAATCACTTTGCGCTCTAAATACACAAATAGCTATTAAAGAACTAAAGTAGAAGTAACATTCATGTTTGATTTTTACCAGAATACGGGATTAATAAGATGTTCTAGAAATTACGGAAAGAATTTGATTAAAATAGATTCACAAGTTTCATCGTTAACAACTTACTTGAAATAAGGGAAAGGAAAAGTATAAGTTTCCTACCTGGTTTGAGGGAGGAAAGTGTGTACTTTCTATAGGGGTAGGCGGAAAAAGCATTTGCTTTCACCCAGGTGGTCTGGGTTCGATCTCCACCGCCGTCACGGAGCTGAAGTGATTCGGAATGTGTACATAAGCTGTAGGTTCCGGATTTCCCTTGCTTGCACAAGCTCTGCTTCTGAGGGCCTTTCTCCGAAAACCTGGAAGATTTGTGAAAATACACAAAAAAATTGAGTGCTGGCATACCGGAATCACGCCGAACTGATATGGTCCCAGGTCACCAGTGAGTTGCAGGCAATGAAAAAGCAGACGAACCCGCAAAAAATAGTTCGAAAAATTCCACAATTCAAGGGTAGACACTAGGTGTACCAAAGTTTAAAGTAAGAGTGTCTGCAAGAGACAAGATTGGGAATAGACACGAACAATTACTGGGAAAGCATCCCAGGAAACAAACACTGAAAAAAATACATCCAAGGACCGTGTCATAAAACAACGGCAGACTTGTCTTTAGAAACTTAAGGCTTACTATACTTATAATATTAATTAATCAACCTCCTACTTCTTATTTTTGAATCAAACTGTCTAACAATCTATTTATTTATTTGGATTCTTGGAAATTATAAGCGATATGCTCTTTGAATAGAACTTTCAAGGCCCTCTAGTTTGACCCATAGATATCTCGCAATTTCATAAATCCTCGACTTTTCTTCTTTTTGTCTTATCTTTGGGAGTACCTACCTAAGAGTTGTAGCTTATACAGAGTTTTGTATACAACCTTCATATCGAGTATTTGGAAAATGCTGTCGAAACACCGAGTAACTCGAGGTTCGTATGGGATAACAATATAATTGGGGGATTTTCGTCTTTTTGAAAATTCGACCAGCTACAAAGGGTTTCCTTAAATCTTTGTTTCCTCATAATCCAGTACGATTGGGTTTTGAGGCAAGAATCGAGGGTAGCACCACCAAACTTGGTATGCTAGTAGTTGGAACCATGATAAACACGAAAAAAATTGTTTACCAAAATTCCAAGGGTGGAACATTTTTTTTTTCGTTTAAAAATATTTTAATAGATGTTTGCTGAAATCTTGAAAAGTATATGATTTATCGGAAAAACAACTCAACAGAGTGAAAAACAATTCAATTTTCCACAAAAATTATTCTTAGTAATTTCTTATGAAATGCGTTCGTTTTCTCAGAAAACGTGATTGAACGCCGACATCAAATTTCATGTTCGGCCTTACCCGCCGCTGAAAGTTCTGGCGGAGCCGAATATTTGATGGGTCATAACTCTGCTAAAAATGGTCGGAAGGAAAAGGAAAAGTTCATATCGTTTCTGAAGACTCCTACCTTCTCATGCAAATATAATATGCGAGTATTTGAGAACCTAAAATGTGTGTTGCAGCACATCACGGAGATGTTTGCGGATGATCCGAAAAAAAAACTTTGTTTTACTCCTGCCTCATTTTCAACTTACCCATAAAATAGGCATTCTCTTCACTAAATGTTGAAAATAATCGCTTATTCATATTCTGCATATGTATATATGTATATTTTCTTTTCTTTCTACTATAATTTTTAGCAAAGTTATGACAAATCTAATTTAAAATAAGGTATTACTGAAAATCATTCTTGTGGAGAACTGAGTTATCTCTCAACCTATCAAAATCGTTTTTTGATAAATCTTAAATTTTCTGAAATAACAACAAAAAAAAATGTTAGGTTCCACCCCTGATTTTGTAGTGAACAACTTTTTTCTAATAATGCATGATGTCGAGATGTCATGTGCCGAGTTTGAGAGTGCTACAATTCATTCTTCACTCAAGTTTGTCTGTCGTTACTGGATTATTATCAGTTTGTCCACCAAGTCACAGAATAACCGTTTAACTCAGCCATCTTCCCAATTATCATTTTCTCATTCAAGAAATAGAAGCTACCCAAAACACCAAACTACGTCACTTTAAGTGAAGGTGACGTTGTTTTGGTGTTTTGGGTATCTTTTATTTCTGGAATTGTATTCACACCAATTCCAAACATCCATTTTCGATTATTTCCTGAGTTTTGAATCTCTCTTTGTTGAGTGGAAACAACAAGAGTCGATTCACCAAAAAATCCAATCCTGCTATTTTGTGCTGTGTGCAATGGTGGGAACAATCAGTTATGTATCTGAGGGTACTCATGCGTCCTCCCTGTAGACATCATCATTATTCAAGCCTATTTTGTGACATGGTTTAATCTATAATTGAGGATATAGGTAACTACACCACTACACTACACATATACATCCAAGCCGAAGCTAGGTCTGTCACGAGCAGGTTGCTTAGAGGACAAGCACCCATTAGCAATATGCACGGGAGAGACTACAACAAGCTATATGAAGAGTTGGATAACGACCCCGTTACAAGAATGCCATCAGATAGCATTCTTCCCAGATATAGCTTTGACAAAACTTTCAAGACAAGTATAACGGACAGGGATGCGTGGAAGAAGGGGCCTCCCATCAATGCGGAAATCGCTGTCTACACGGACGGCTCCAAAACGGATGAAGGTGCAGGAGCCGGCATTTACGGAACCAAGCCGAAGATGAAAATCTCACTGAGCTTGGGCAAACATGCGACGATATTTCAAGCGGAAATCGTTGCAATACACCATTGTGCACAAGAGCTAACAAGGCACGATTTTTCACGAAAAAACATTGCCATATACTCAGATAGCCAAGCTGCGATAAAAGCAGTCAACTCAATGCAAGTTACCTCAAAACTTGTTTGGGACTGCATAGAAGCCCTAAAAGAGCAGTCAGAACAGACTGACACTAGCCTGAGTACCAGCACCCACAGGTTATAGAGGCAATGAAGAGGCCGATACACTAGCCCGAGAAGGAGCAAGTAAGGCCCTGAATGGCCCAGAACCGTATTGCGGTATAGCAAAAGCTGTACTAAAAACAAACACCAAATCATGGATTCAACAGAAGTCTCAAGAATGGTGGAACAATGCACCAGGGATGAGACAGGCCAAAGAGTTTATCAAACAACCGCAGCCAACATTCACAGACTACCTACTAAGCCAGAAGAGGAACACTACTAGAATAGTAGTAGGACTTCTCACAGGGCACTGTAGGCTCAACAAACATATGAGTACAATAGGCCTGGCAGAAGAAATGCTATGCAGGTTCTGTCAGGAAGAAGAGGAAACATCAGTACACATACTATGCCACTGCGAGGGCTTGTCAAGGCAAAGGTTTCTAACGCTGGGAGAAGAAAAACCAAGAGCTCCCAGATTCATGGGAGTTCTGAAAACTAGCCTGTGGAGTCTCGTAAAGAAGACAGGGCTAGACAAAGAACTCTAAATGATATCGAGGACAAACACAATAGATCTGAAAAGGTCGCGGTGTAGCGGCTTGTAGCACGAAAGTCCCTAATATATAATCTAATAATCTATAGGTAACTACATCCACTTTAATTATTAGTTAATATCCTTAATTAAATAAGCCAAATTAAAACTCAGGTTGGTGCAAACGGCCGTAACGCATCTAAAAATGGCAATTCTATTTTGTTTTCAATTCCATACGTGAACGACATGATTTGAAACTGGCTATTTAATTCTGTAATAAAACTGTCTACGTCGACATGTTTTTTATCAAAGATAGTGAACACGTACTCAACCTCACATACTCAACCTACTCATGAAAAAATTGGCTAGGAAACGAGACAGAGGGTTCTTCAGTTCAGTTCAGTTGAATATGAGTAGGCCCATATCAGATCCCAAGTAGCATTTTGGCGACGACAACCACAGAATACACCAAAATTAACGTTGTAGTTGGTGTAGAAATCAGTAATTCATGAAACGACGCTTTCTAAACCATCGGTCAACGTTGTTTTAACGTTGAGCATGACATCAGTCAAGCTACGACGTTGTCATAACGTATACCGACTTCAAGTAGTAAATATTCTGGGAATGGGAATAACTTTCTAAAAACGTTTTAGTGACAACTTTAGTTATTTTAAAAGTTTTACCAACGGTAAAGCGACCTTGTGAGATTCAACCAAGCAGTGGGTAATTTTTCAGTCAAGTTGGAAACGTTTTCGCGAAGTCATCTTCACAACTAACCTTCCTTCAATTATTTACTGCAGAGGACTTGTAGGCCAAATTTAGGTAATAATAATTTACCCAATTTATAAAATATTTTTAATTTCATTGACAAGGACCATTGTTTGTTGAATTATTAGACAGAAAATGTATTTATAGTAAATGAAAAAGTACTAGAATGATCCTAACCTAACTTTCGAATCGGAAATGAAAAGTTCTTACAAATACACTGCCTTCTCTTACAGACAAAAAAAAAATAAGCCATGAAGAAACTTCACGGGCACAAGCAAATGAAGACAGACAGTTTGGGAATCTCAAGTTTGATTTCTTTAGGAACAAGTGCCAACTTGAATAGAGAGATATTAAGGAAAGCAACTACTTTTTCAGAGGAACAACTGTTTATAGCTTGGAGAAACAACTGTGAAGCGGAATGTATTCGTTAGTTAAAATTGGTTCTGTTTTTGGTCCGATAAACAACTCCAGTCGCGCTTCGGGTATAAAGTTAGTTGTCTTACAGACTAACGTTAAAAATTAGTATATTTTTAGTTATCTGACAACCAAGGTCGAGTTGACAACTTGTATACTCCTACGCCATATTGGAAGTGTAATTCTATTAGGAAACATGATCGGCCATTAAAACTTGGGATGTAAAACAAACATTTACAAATGATTTTAAAGCCTCATTTTAGTTTTCTAGAAATAATTCATAGGTATCCCGTTTAGTTCACGCTTGAATCGATATGAACATTAAAAATTGTTAATAAAAATATATATTTTTTATTCTTGACATTTGAAATCTTCGCAACAGATTGAAAGCCCGCGTGTTTTTAAGCATGAAACAATGGTATATTTGACAGTAAAATTTAATGCGTTGGCAATTTCTGTTTCGTAATCGTTATTTTTCGGTAATATTGAGCATGAAATATTTCGATATTAACTTGCGGCAGTAGTTGCCAGAAAGTTTTTTCTTAGTGTCCATTTTGACCATCAGCAATTATTTGGTTGATGAATCAACTATTTTCTGAACACCATAGCAAATTATCATTGCCGCTTGAGAGGGCGCTGGTGTGCAGTTGTTCTTAAGTAAATTCAGCAACGTTTAGGAAACGACCAACTGCTACCTATAGTTGCAGCAGAAACGTTGTAAAAACCCAAAAATTATTGACCAAATTGGTGTAAAACAGGGTTGTGACAACGTTGTGTTAACGTCGGCAACGCAACTTATGTTTGGTTGCACAACTTTTCCGAACACGTTGCCTCAACGTTGAATTACTACTTGGGACTCTCCACTGCGGTCAATGGCCTATTGTGGCTCGTGTTGTTACTAACTCCATACGCCACCTTAAGAGCTAATGCAACAGTAAATCGTGGAGGATTATTCCCAGCCGGCGACAAGATTCAATCATTAAAATTTTTACATCTGAAAATGAAAAATACCTTGCCCCGCCTGGGAATCGAGCCAGCGACCTTTCGATCACGAGCCCCGGCTATACCTACGAGTACAGATTCAGGGCATGATAAAAAAATATTTCAAACAATAAAAAAACTTCGAAAGTTACGTTCGGATCACTGTAATTTTCATTAATTGAGCTAACCTGAAAGTGCCGACATTTCATTGCCAAGAGAGCAAACACCAAATATTTACACTGTTTTCAAGCTGGGAATGAAATTCAGTCTCCATGTAACCTGCCCTAATTGATCAATTTCGTGTTTCAAAAACATTATTCTTTCTTTGTGATACGTAGGTAACTATTCAAGTCGTTGTAAGACCTCGGAGGCATTTATATTCAACTCATCATCAAACAGAAACGATGGAAAAAGTTGTTCGAAAATGAGAGGAACGAACTAGAAAGCCGTGAAAGTACAATAATTGAATTAGCTTTAGACAGGAGGCACATTGCAGAATTTCACTTCCCGACAACTCCATACCAAGATGAAGAAAAAAGTTCTTTTGGGAGTGTCTTTTTCTCACAGTCCCCCAAAGTTTTATTCTTGAGTGATATTAGTGCAACAATTGGGATAGAATTAAGTAAATCGTTAGATTGTGTTATATTGAATAGCAACAACATAAAATAAATTGAAAATACGAGGCTGGTAATGAAAGTTCAATAACTGAAATACATGATGCCAATAGCAAATTTTCCATGTAACATTCATGGAATTCAATCAATTTTGGTACAACTTTCCAGTGGCGGAGCAACAGCAAGAACCCAGTGAACATTAATATTGTAGAATATGGATAAATGGTGAGAAATGCCAGTTTAATTAATTTTCGTTTACAAATTGCATTATTTCTTTTAACAACTCGTCAATCCCAATTAATATACAGGGTGTTTCTAAATTCAATACAAATATTTTATGGATGTATTCGGGGGAGGGGGGGGAGGGCCAAAATACTACTTTTTTTCCCATGGACATGTGTTGCAACCGCTTCATTTCTGAGATACAGGATCTAGCAATTTAACAAAAAAGTCACTTCTTTCTCAATATTTCTGAAACCGCTTTGGATTTTTTTTCAATTTTGGTACTTGCAAATTACACAATGAAATGCAATTTTTCAATGATTAAGGTTTTCTTTGTTTTCATCAGTAGATTCTCTGTAAACATATGCCCTGTCATAGTTTTGATGAAAATAATGATATGTTACTGTTTTTTTTTTCAAATAAGTATTATTTTCATAGTTATCTTCTCTCTTACCATAAACATGGTCTCCTCACTTTTTCCGTCCGACGAACGGTTTTTAAGTCAAAGAATAAAAGGTCTTCATTTGACTGTATCTATGCGATCTTATATCCAAGGAATTCCAGACTAATACCTTAGTAATAATGATTTCCACCGATGTTCTCTAATTCCTGAACTTTCCAATTCCCATGAGTTGAGCTAGGACCTTATTTTTTTGGCCTTTTTCAACGAAATTATTCCTGTAATACTCTTGTAATATTCGCGTATTCGTGTAATACCTCGAATTCCCGTACTAATACCCAATCATTTTCAACTAATACTCCTACTTCCCGACTAATCTCAAATAATTTTCAACTAATACACCATACACCTACTGCTCGACTAATACCAGATAATTTTCAACTAATACGTCTAATTCCTCACTAATACTCAAGGCATGTCCAAAATTCCCAAGTAGTTTCCCTCTCGGTCTCAATGAAATGCATTTTGTTTTTGATATCGAAAACTGTTCGCCGTACGAAAAAAAGTCTATATGGAACATCTTTCTGAGTATTTATGGGTAGATAGAAGACAATCATAAATAAAATGTTCAACAGTAATTACACAAGTGGTACACAGAGAGAAAAGTGACAGGTACACAAGTTCACTTGGGTAAATTTTAATAACCATAAATATATTAACGAACTTTCGTACCATTACGACAAGTTAAAAAAAATGTCTGCTATCGTCGATATCGAGTTTTAGTGGCAGGTGAACCATGATTCCGCAACAGAACATCTTTTTCCTGCCTGATACATTTTCATCAATGTGTTTAGTACTCAGTATGCAACAATCCACCTACCAGTCAATGTTATTCAACACTTTAATAATAGTGAGTTGAGTGTTGATATAATCATTCATTTACGTCCAATGAACTACTCAACAGAGTGTCTGCTGCAGGTATACCAATTCAGAAAAAATATTTTATCTACAACTATCGAACAGTATATCTGTCCCATATAGTATTCAAGTTTTTAATTGCGATTATTGAATGTTTAATAACCGTTAGTCAACTTTTTTCTCTGTGTAGTAATTTTTTGATAATTTTAACTAGATGCACGAATCTTTGTTGCTATAGAAATTCACGAGTGGACGAAGTTGACGAGTGGGATTTCTTAATAGCAACAAAGACAAGTGCTAATCTAGTTAAAATTATCTCAAAATTTATTACTACGAATGTAATTCGGCTCGATTAATGTCACGAATATTCAAACTTCAGAACGGCTGGTGCCATCTAGTGGGAATAGCAGTAATAGCGGTGACATTAAGATCCCTAGTCTAGAAAAGAATGGAAGAATTCTGGTATCGTCCAGAAGATTTATCTCCAACTATAAAAGGCCGTGCGTGTCGCTGAAGCCAAGTATTGTTGTACAGTGAAGATAAATAGTAATAGTAATAGTACTGAATGTTTGAAAATAAATATTTGAAGTACTGAAATTATAAAAGTTTTTTACATTATTTTTCTTACCGGACATTTGTCAAGGCTAACTTTCTTATGTATTTATTTAAACAAAAATCCGATCAAAAAAAGAGAAAAAAATTTCGGAATTAATTACACGAGTACATCAAAATTATCAGGTTTATTTTATTGCACGATTGTAATTCGGTAGAATTATATATGAATATGTAGAATTTTTTTTGCGTATTTTTACATATTTTTCTTCAGATATTTCCGGGATTAAATTGGCAAATGCCTGTCTGAGGGAGTGATTTTCAAGTCATAATTCACTTTTGCTGCTACTAAACAAACTAAACAAAGCTGTCCGTATTCTCTGCTTGAATTTTGACATTCTATGGGTTTTATTGTATAATAAATATACAATTACATAAATTTTTTGAAAATATGAATAGTTTTTCATATAATCATATGTGAAATCATCTGCGGCAGATAGAAAAATTTCAGTTGCTATTTTCCATCGTTCAAGATAACTTCTTGCAGGGTACTGCAGATTTTTAACAACATGAATGAATTCGCAATTTGGCTTCTCAGAAGTCTTTTGTTCAATCAGTACAGTGAGTTTCAAGAAGTATGCACCATATGGAAAACTTGTTCATCGTCCATTTGGTCCATGTGTCAGAAAATGTCATGATGAAAATTGGTGCATTGCAGAATAATTGTACATGAATTGTCAAATTTTCAAATTTCCAAACAGTGTACAGGGCAGAAAAAATCGAGTATAAACTAAGCTAATTTTTTTGGAATTGAAAACAAAATTAAAATTTCGAATCACTTCCACTTAGGGAACAGAATAGTTATTTTTCCATTTTTCACGATTAAGGTGATCATAAACTTCTAGATTTGTATTATTTAATAGTTTAGAAATTATGAATTGATTTATTTAATAATTTGATTCCGTAAAATCAGAGTGATAGTTATTATGAACATTCATACAGAGTGAAATATCAAATTTGCATAAAAAACTAGTCAAAATTCAAACTTTGTTGAAAATCAATGAACATCAATATTCTAGTAAAAATAATGAATTGGACCAAATTTTGCGTTGAAATGTGATAATAGGAATATGAGAGAGGCTGTGATTCCACATCCAAATATCATTTTCAATTCTAAACTTTTTTGAATAAACTTTTTTGATGATGTCAAAAATAGAGGTAGTTGTTTGTTCTACCCTGAACAACGTATTCCGTATTACACCAGCTTTTATGAAGAAAACATTTTTCTGACAAATCGATAATAAAAAAGTTATTCATATGGTGCTAACTTTTTGGAGCTCACTGTATAATAATATTGAAGACATTTTATAAAAATTGATTATCCTTCCAGTTGGTTTCTGAAACACGGTTCTGAATTGCTAATTAAATTTATTCTATCGTTATAACGGTCAGGAATAAAGGTTAATGGAAAAGGAAATTAAAATGGATAAAAAAAATCAGAGTTTTTTATTATCAATCAAAAATGAAGAAGTAAACGTATATAGTTTAACAAATAATATTGATATCATACCAAGCTTTCCAATGTATAAACTCAACAGCTGAAAAAAATGTAATTAGTAAATATGAATATAGTAGGTAGTAGTAGGTTATGAGGACGTTTGACAAAAATATAATTTAGGAAATGTTTTTAGTCCATTAAACAATTACAAATTCGATCAGAAGTAGTTACACTAATGGTGGATTTATGATGAAGTTTTAGGTCGCAAGTAATAAGTCAGAAGTTTTAAGTAATAAGTCGTAACAGGTTCAATCATTGGTTTTCAATAGGAGCGTTCATAAACGAGTCATAAGTTTCTAGTCATAAGAAAAGTTGGCCAACTTTCATCTTTTATGATTAAAACTTATGACAAATTATCAATACGCATGCGTCAAAAGGAAATAACGTTCTGTAATTGCTGTCAATCTGTCAAATTACGAGTAGTTTTCTACGTTTTTGACCATCCTCATGACTGAACAATTTTTTGTACTGGAATTTTTCTTTTCGAAGAAACGTAAACATTTTTCAGGAGCATTTCTACTAGGCACAGTTTTGGTGCTAAAAACAGTTTACCATACAAGATCATGGGCTATAGGAACTTCAAATCTTCAATTGACGCTTTTGCAATATTTACAAATTATATTGAGAAATATTTAACAGACAACTTTTTCCAAGAATTAAACGAACAACCTGAAAATTATGTATTTCAATGAGTATATAATGAATTAAAATGAAAAGTAAAAATCTTGTGAAAAGCGTTCGAAATCTTATGAATAAATGTTAAAATGCTTTTTGTCTGTATGACAGTTTTACATTTTATCGTATTTGGCAATCAAGTTGAATTTTGAAGTGATGTTGATGCTAAAGAATTGGAGTGATAGGTACAACCTTTAATGAATTCGCAAATATATTGAATGGGAATAAATCAAATCAATATATAGCTCACATATCACATGGACCAATGTTCTGTAGAATTGTACTAATACTGACGCGTCGTTGGGCCATCTGCAATCGCGTGCTGAAAAGTATCACTTTCCGCACTTGTTAGGTAAACTACTATAGGTCTTCCTCCTAAAATTCAAAAAAAGCTATGAAATAAAATTTAATTAATAGTAATAATTCAGTTATTCGATAAAACAGGCTCAATTCCAACTATGATGAAATTATTTCGACCAAGCTGTCTCAAACGAGCTCATTATATTATGAAGTGATGTATTTGAGGTTTAGACATATTGAATAATAAAATGTGGATATCAGTATTACTTTTAATTAGTTATCTGGTTTTCGAAAAAGTCACTACGCTAATGGGAAAGAGATGAACAGCACAATAGCTCTCTCTAAAGACCTCACTGAGTCATAAGCATTATTTGTACACATTGTATATAAAATGATGAAGTTCCTTCGATGTGAACCTCACAAATAAACAAAATCGTATCACGTCACATAAACCGTTTTAGTGTCCACTAAGCCTAAAATTGTTTTAAATATCACTAAACTAATATCACTGTGCAGGGTGAGAGGAATAAAAATATTTACAAAAGTCCCTAGTTTCAAACACAGTCGTCAAAGGCACATGCCTGGATTCTGAGTACACCATTCTGGCCAGAGAGCCTCGGCACCTACTCCTCTACTTAATAATCTGAAAATGAATAAATATATTAATAAATCAGCATGAAGGAAATGTGAACAAAAGTCATGTGTCGGTAAAAATATAAGTTTTACTTATTTGGTGTATATACAAGAATTTGAAATAATTTTTAGTTCAATATTTTTTTATGGAGTATTTAATTAATTCTATTTTCTTTGATAGAATAATAGTGACAATTTAACTCATGTATAAAAAATCGCATATGCCACAGTGCAATGGTCACTTTGAAGTTAGCTGCAACTTTCACAGCAACAAATGCACTAGTGTTTTTTTCACTTATTGACTTGTTTATCAATTATCGTGGTCTTGGCTGCCAAAATAAATAGTTTAACATTTATATGTTTGTAAATTTCTTATTCATTAAATTGTCCTGCTGAATTATACTCTATGTTTGTATTGATATCGGGTAAAGGACCACGCACACTCCTTATGCAAAAAGTCTTTCGGTCAAATTTTCCAAATGTTTAGTATGTTGTTGAACTCTGCTTCCTGAACAAAAATTACAATAGGCACACAAAAATTCTATGTATAGTTTACGAGATACAGAGTGTTGAAGTTGTAAGATGGAACTTTCAGGCCATTATTGGCTGAACTTTATTGCTAGGAATATCATAAAATTATTGGTGAATTTTTGATCTACACCATACTACTATACTTGGCCAGTGCTATGTTATGTTTTTCAAGCATTTTTTAAAACTGTATACAGGGTAAATCATGACTTTTTCCGAGTTACACAAAAGATAGGAGATGGGACAATCACAATTCACAATCAGTCTCATCTCATCTCAAAATAAAATGAACAGTTTTAAGTTTTACGGTTGTCAGTTGTCACTTTTGTCAATCTCACCGCAAAGGAAGTGTTGGTTAGTAAATTGACGTTTGGTTCACCAGCTTTCAGGCAACCGTGTTTCAAATATCACCACTTTTTCAGGATCACTGAACTAGCGGTGATTTTCGGAACACCAAACCACATTTTCGGTGACTTTTGGAACATATCCTTAGACTCATAAATACTGGCTGAGACAACGCATATCAAACAAAGTAGTGTTCAGTAATCGGAGCTGTAAACATATCTCTTGAAAATGCCAACCACTCCTGTTGGCGAAACGTCGAGAATATCTCAAAATAAACGTCGGCCTAAAAACCCGGAAAACCATCATTCATATGAACAGGATGTTCATAAGATCAGTTGTGGAATCATCTGCTGCTGAAAGACGAACTTTAGTATTTTCCATCGTTCAAGATAACCTCTTGGTAGGTATTCATGTTGAAAAGGGAACATTCTCCATCTAACAGAAAACAACTACTTTCCCGGCTAGTACCATGACGGGTATTGAAGTCAAACAGATACTTGTACAATGTCCTCAGAGGATACAATTATTACTCTGAGATTTGTTCTCAATGTCTGAATAAATGATAAATGATTTTTGAATTAGAGTGGAGTTTGAAAATCGTGTGATTGTGGGAAAGAGGTCCGGGATCAGGAGTCACGTGAATCTAAACTACAATTCGACGTGTACCTGCAGATCAACGGGGTAATCAACCCCCTTAGAACGATGAATATTACCGCGATGAATATTACCGCGATGAATCTCATTAATTTCACTAGGTACAAACAATTGCAATGAGAAAAAACAAACAAATGCATTTGTAATTTTAATTTTTTCAGTCAAAATTTTGTTTTCCGTAGGATGTTTAATTTTATCTCATGTGTTTTTGTTTTGTTTTTTCTTGATATTCGTTGAATAACATCCCACAAAATTTTTTAATTGTTCTGATTTTTTTCAATTGATTGGTGGAAAAACTTTTTTAATAGATTTTAATCTTATTTCGATGGCATTTTAATTCTTTTTTCAGATCATGTAGAAATAAGACTGAAAACGAACCTATCTCTATGAGTACTCAGCCTTGTATAGACGTCTTCCTGGATGTTGAAAGTGGCCACGTCTAGCTGGGGATCGCTCCACATCCTTTCCGCGAACGCCGCCGCCCTGGGCCACAGGCGCGCGTCGAGGGAGCCTTCGTCAAACTGCTCGCTCCACAGACAAGCCTCGCCACCCATTATCAATTTTTTATCCAGACGAAACTGTTGCCACGGTCTGTGGTTGTAGACCAATTGCCAGGGGCGGTAGGGATCGCAAGCAGCTTCACCAGTTTCTCGCCATCTGAAAATAATACACCCAATATTTAGATATGCATTTTGTGAAATTTAGTTGTTCAAAGAATCCTAAACTAACGACTCTTGTAGTGAAATAATGAATGAATGCTTTATTTTATCACCAAGTAATCAAAAATATTATAAATATGTCATACAATATGCGAGTACACGAAATAGTTATTTATGATACAAGTGTTAAAAGTGGCATTTTATTTTGTGAGTGGGGAATATTGCGAAACGAGCGTTAGCGAGTGGAGCAACCCCACGAGCAAAATAAAATCACTTTTAACAAATGTATCATACAAAATTTTTTGTTCAACAGTTACTGCTAGTAAGAAAAAAACAAAAAAAAAATAAGATCCATAAGGATTCGAACACACGATCTTTGGATTACAAGGCTGACTGACAGATACTTCAAATATAATAAACCCCAACGCACTTTATTTATGAATGTCATTATTTGTCAGTGATGAAGGACATTCTACAGTTGGACTAAATACTACTTCGTTTGTAACTTCAAAAGGAATTAGTATTATCAATTGCGCAAACGACCAAATACATGTGTGAACTTTTATAAACGATTCCTCTTGAGTAGGTGTTCTGATTATAATATCTGATTGAAGTGTTTCTATTAGAGAGATCTATATTACTGAGTATCCATCATCTCATCTGTCATTTTACTTTTAACACTAGTGTTAAAAGTACTTTTAACACTAGTGTTAAAAGTGATTTTGTGAAAACGTCAGTTTTTAGTTCATGTGTCAATGAATTAAAAACGTCATTTTTAATGTCAGTTGTACAAAAAAATATTTTTTCTACAAACGTCAAAAAATGACAAGGTTCGCGCATTGACAACAATATGCGAAGTGACACTTTTTTCATTTTCCTTCGTTACCATGACACCGTGCGCGAAGTAATGTGCGAAGTACCTATTTCGCACACTGCATGTAAACTATATACACGCAGAAAAAAAAATTGTTTGAATCAACAAACATTTCATGGATTTAACAAAATCTGAGTGTCATATATCCACGACAAAATATTTTTTTATATCAACAATTTCTTTTGTTATTTTCCAATTTGATATTTTGTTTACGTAAAGAACTATTATGTCAACCTTAACATAGTGATTGGTTAAAAGAATAAATCATATTTTGTTACGAAAATACAATATCTGCTGTTATAAACTCAGTTTATTTGTTGGAATGACTTAGTTAAGAATTGAATAGACAAATTATGTGTATCTGGTTACAAATATTTCAGTTATAAATTTAGTTGAAGTATTTGGATGACAAGATGTATTTTCAAGATGATAAAATATCTATTCAATATAATTGAACTTAGTATTTGATCAATGCAGTAGTATTTCAATTCAACAAAATTTTTAGTTTTAACAACATATTAAAATTGTCGAATTAATAAAATTGTTATGCGGATTCAACAAAAAACTTGTTTGTATCAATTTAACATCATCATTCTATTGACACGTTTTTTTTTCATCTAACAAATTGTTTTATTGAAATTTCACAATTTTTAGTTAAAATTATAGAATCGATACCCCAAATATGTTTTCACACACTCTCACACTCATTTCTAACAGAAACAAGAAGATAATAGATCACTGAAGGGTGAAGACTGCCATTTGTTCCTATTCCGGATCATTACAATTTACTTACACTGGTCCGACGCGATGGAACGGGTTCTAGGTCGCGCCACCTAGCGTGAGGTAGAAGAAGCACTCCGGGTATGAAGATCATTCAGGTCTTTGCTTTGTACATTCAACATAGAGCATAATGTTGAAACAACAAAATATGTATTTCTGTTCAAATAAAAACTTTGATCATGCAACTTAATGGAATTGTTGTATTAACAATATATGGAATTTGTTTCTAATATGGAAGTGATTCAGTGGACAAAATAACTGGATTCATGTGACAAAATAAACATTATTGGAAATGAATAAACTTTTTTGTTGATATTTGTTGTTATTATTGTTAAATGAACGAAATGCATTTTATTGATCCACCACCAAGGATATTATTAAACCAAGATATTTTTTTTGCGTCAACTGTAAGTTTTGTTGGGCCAAACGAAATTTTGGTTATTTGTACCAAAACTACAATCGAAATAATTTGTTGATTTGAATAAGGTACTATTTCGAAATAAACGTTCATCTGGTTATTTTTGCAAAAAAATATTCAAAACAACAAGAAAAATTTCACCAAAAATTGATTGTTGGTACAACATTATTTTTACTGTGTAGGATTTTCATATTCTAACCTATCCTCCCCAATCAAGCAAAAATTCCAGAAATCATTTATATCTGAATGTTCAACAATAATTAAATAAGGCTTTTTAACACTTTTCAAATTGTGACAAAATTTTATACTATCTATTTTTTTTGACGTTTGTAGAAAAAATTTTGTTTGCATCTCGTGCGCGAAATACTTTAGTGATCTCGACTATTTTTTTTTAACTCGGCCGCGCCTCGTTAAAAAATCAACAAAGTATCATTTAGCGCACTAGATACAAAAATATCTAATTGCTCCAAATATGCTTTAAATTACACATCGCATATAGAGTGAGGACCAAAAGTCCGTAGCCCCCACCGTAATTTGTTCATTTTACATATAAAAAATATGTTTCATTTAGTTTCATTTATACAGAGTGACTCAAAAAAGCGCAGTGACTTGAAGTTTATTTTTTTAAATAGGACACCCTGTACATCATTGCATGATAGGTTAGGGATGATCATAAGGAATCCAACAATACCAAGTTTGATGCCGTTATCCCCAAAGACTACGGAGATATCGCCTATTATTTTATTCATAGACCCGGCAGAAAAAGTTTCTCTCTCACACTCATTGGGCTTATGGATATTTCGCATCAAACGGCATCAAACTTGGTATTGTTGGATTTCTTATGATCATCCCTAACCGACCATGCAGTGATGTACAGGGTGTCTTGATTAAAAAAAAACTTCAAGTCGCTGCGCTTTTTTGAGTCACTCTGTATGAATGAAACTTGAACCATAAAAGAGGTCGAATGAAACCCTACAACTTATTTATTTAACATTTTTTTGTGATATGTAAAATAAAGAAATTACGTGAGCGCGATGGACTTTTGGTCCTCACTGTATAAACGAACCCAAAAAATATTTTTGAAGTCAAATTTCCCATTCGTTTCTGAAAATTTTAAAGCTACTAATAGTACAGGAGCAGAAGAGACGTCGACCTTCACCGTTCAGTTTAATGGGTGAAACATACTTCATATGAAATGTGGTCCAGACTATATACAATGAGTTTCAAAAACTTGCACCATGTGGAACTTTTTTATTATCGATTTTTCAGAAAATTTTATTGTTCATAAAAATTAGTGCATTGCAGAATACTTGCATATGAGTTGTCAAAATTTATAATTTCCAAACGGTGCGTGTACAGAGGGGAACAAAAAACAGAATTTTGATCAAGAGTAAACGACGCTGGCTGTGATTCCAAATTTTTTCGATTCTGACCAATCACCTTGAATGACCTTTTTGATGATGACAATAATGAGGGGTAGTTTACACTTGATAAAAATTCCTATTTTTTGTTCCCCCTGTACACCATTTGAAAATTTGAAATTTTTACTCACATGCAAGTATTCTGCAATGAACTAATTTTAAAGAATAAAATTTTCTACAAATCGATAATAAAAAAGTTTTCCATATGGTGCAAATTCTTGAAACTCACTGTATATAGTCTGGACCATATTTTGATAAGCAACCCATTTTAGGCGTATTAGTCTATTTATGAAACTTCATAAGAAGTATGTTTCATCCGTTAAACAGAACGGTGAAGGTCGACCTCTCTTCGGCTCTTAGACTATAATATTGGTGCTCTTTGTGACGTACTCTCCCTAGTCCAATCAGCCAAAGGGCGTTATCTAATCGGATGATTGTGACGTGAAACGGCAATGCTATTGGTAGCTCGGAATCCTCGGGAGAGTACGTTACAACAATTCGCAATGGCGCTAGAAAGAAGCCATTTCAATTTCAAATTGTCAAAAAAAAAAGAAAATTGCCAACAGAATTTTCAAAAGCTGCTGAACCGATTAAAAATATCTTCTTGCCTATTTCATTTATTTCATTCATTTCATTTATATAGTGTGTTCGATTTGAAAACGCAAAACCCTGTTATTTTAGAACCCATTGACCGATTTTAATAGTTATTTATGCAACAAGTGAAAAAAGTAGGTGTTTATTGCATTCGACGTGAAATTGTCATATACAACACGTCGAGTGCAATAAACTCTTTTTGCCCGAGTTTCATACAATATTTTTCCTACGTTCATGCAAAAACCAGAAAATGTTTCATTTAGGTGGCACTAAACTGTAAGGAAGACATTGTTCATTTAAATCTATCTGCTAAAAGAATTCAAAAACATTTTGTGTAATTCATATGATATTCGAAGGAAATAATTCAATTTTTAACAAATTGCATTTTCTAGTAATTTCATAGTCCGTTATATAATGAATATGATGAAACATGCAACTATTTAAAACCTAATACAATCTCACAGAAAATGGGCTAAATTTGGCGTCGATTTGCAAGTTTTTAAAGTATTATTGTTATTAACGTCATTGCACCTTTACGAACAACCTTCAGAAGTCCCAGACTTGTGCGAGCTAAAGAAGACTCATATCTTACCTTTCAACGTGTGACGCCATGCACGATAACATTTGACGTCATGCACGATAAGGGGGCGTCCATAAAATACGTGAGATGTTTAAGGGGGAGAGGGGGTCGAGTCAAATCTCATCTAATCTTACGTTGGATAGAGGGAGGGTCTCGGCAAATATCACGCAATTTTTTTTTCTGATGGAAACAAAACAAAATTATACTATTTTGGTCCATTTAATCCAGATTGTACATACTTAAGATGTAATCTTCAGCGTAATTGTAATACGATTAAGATCATTCACTAATTCGTTCGAAAGAAAATAATTTCATTCATACTTCGACGTTATACATCTACTGACTGTCAATCCACCATATTTGTTGTGAAAGTCATCCATTTCTAATACGCCACTGCCTACCGATTCAACCGCCGAATGCCTTCATCAGCACGCCTTATGATCTCTATTGCCCAAGTGTACGTGATGATTTAGAGAAAAGATGCTGCAGTACATGCGGTATTTGCTCTGCATCTAGCACATGAGCTGCAGATCACAGGCGAGCAGCCCACATTGCACCAGCTAAGCAAGCACGTATGTTCCGCAAAGTGCGACCCTCACGGATTGTCACAAGACGAGCTAATGAGTTACTGTGCGCAATCGCCATCGGCTTAGAGTGGCTAGATCAGAACGAAGTTGAAGGAGCAGATGATTTTACTGAAAATCATACGGTTCCAATAGTCTGTCTTGAGACCGCGCATCATTCTCCATGGACTGAATTAGAGTAGATATTCTTTTTTTAATCACAGTAGTTAGGATTTATGTATTCTAGTGTTAAATTTTTATTACACTTATAATTCCCAGGAATATTGATTACTAGTCTTAAAAATTAGTCGTAAATATTTATAAGCACGAAGCAATTTTTTTTTCTTTTTACAATAAAACAATCCAACGCGTTTACGTAAGAAACCCACATTTTGAAAAATCTCACGTGAGATTGGGGGATGGGGGAGGGGGTTGAATAAAATCTTACATCTCACCTGGGGGGGAGGGAGGTACAGAAAATTAAAAAAAAACACCTCACGTAATTTATGGACGCCCCCTAACGTGTGATCCCATGCATGAATACAATAAGTTAAAGTAGTCGACTAGATTGATTCAAAGAGGTTAACGAATATAATTTTTCAACGCCTACTATGTCCGCTAAATGGGTCGAAATTTCGAGAACGACTAGTAGGCATAGTCTATAGATGGCTCTGTTTTTACGGTTTCTCAAGTACTGGATTTATCGTAGGATAACCAGAAGAATAGCAAATGGTAATCAATTGCACGGTGCACAGATTCGAACATTAGCTCTCCGTTCTGACCGGGTCTGCACTTATGATCGGCAGAACCATGAAACTAATATGGGAAATATGCAGATAGTCACCTATTTTGAATATTATTTGCTATTCGTTACATGAAGCATTGCAAAGTGTCATCTTGCAGAAAAACTTTGCCAGGTGATGGGCAGAGGTGATTTGGCAGTTTTATGGGGCTGTTGGGTAATTTTCTGTTCAATGCTTGCCGACAAAACTCCTTTAATATAGAAAATTTGTGAAAGGCTGGATCATTTATAATTTATTTTCATTTTGTGAAACTATGACCATTTATCAAGTACGCTGCCGGTCATTCACAAAATCACTGAGAAAGAAGACTACTTATTGCTGAATCGAATGTTTTATTATGATATATGATTGAGCATCATAGTTGGTTCTTTTTTCACAGAACACGATTCTATTGTTATAGTCCGATAGTTTGTTAACGATGTTTGATTTGTATGATTGAAATTTATGCAGTTTCATCAGAAGTAACCTATCGAAATGTTAGTTTCTCGTTAAATTTGATGGCGCAGTTGGAAGTCATGAAAACTTTCTTGAACCCCGAACTGAACTTCCCAACGGTTCAATTCTGGGTTGTTCATAGATACACAAGCGATGAATTCGATTAATTGTTCTCACACGCATTATAGGCCAAGCTGTAGATACAAATAAAAGGCTCTTTTCACACAAAATAAAAGACTATACTACTTTTTATGAGCTAGTTCGTAAATGTAAACCATGGTTTTCGCCCCAGCTCAATTGCTTTATGGAATTTTTTAAACAAGAAATAGTAAAAAAATTACAAATTTTTTGGATAAAACCTACAAAACAGATCCGGTGCATTTTCTCCACTGAGAAAATCCGGGAAAACCTCGAAAAAAGATACCATTTTTCAAAAATTCATAATTTGTACAAATCTAAATCTGAATAAACAACTGTGCGCAATATGTCTTCTGTCCGATGTGTAGTTTTTTTACAATCGCGTTATAAAAAATTAATTTTTCCCTTAAATCTACGCATTTTGGAAGCCCTTGAATTGTTCATAACGCGATTGTGCAAAAACTACACATCGGACAGAATAGTAATTTACGTAACAAGTCCGGAAAACTGTTTTCGGACGTGTTGGGCATACAATTTTTTCGGCAACCGTGTAGAATAACAAATCGAGACACATTTATTTATTAAATTTCTTGGTAGAAAAAAAATTCGAACATTTTAATTCTTATTTATATTAATATTTATATTAAAATTTGAGCATTTCCCGGACTAGTCCGGAAAGTACGTACTTCCCCGACTAGTCCGGGAAGTGGTACTTTCTCAAAGAAAAATCGTTGCCGAAAAAACATCTTGCATAGAGTTGAACCTCATGTTACCATTTCGTAGGTTCAATAATTCTCCACAAAAGTTCTTTTGACTGTAAAACGATCCCTTCAATAGTTTTGGAAATATTTGCAAAAAAAGCAAGAAAGTTGTATTTTTTTCATTATGTCTTGTTTAAAAAATTCCACGAAGCAATTTTGCTGGGGCGAAAACTGGGGCTTTCTTTAACGAACTATCTTATAAAAATTAGCATAGGCCATTTGCGTCTTTTATTTTGTGGGTGAAAAAACTTTTATAGCTTGGTCTATTAGTGGATGGCCGTGTTGAAAAAGTAATTTATGTATTAAGTGAGTAAAGTGATACTTTTTTTTACGAGTAGGAAGTGCAATTCCTACAAGTGAAAAAAAAAAACACTTTACTCACGAGTTTCATACAGTATTTTTTCTACAACTGTCAAAAAACACAACCAATTCAGGCTTTTTTGCAAATATGAAATGAATTTGGCATATTTATTGATTCATTATTCCAACAAAGTTCGAAGAGTATGCCGGTAAGTTGAGTTTCAAACAAATGAAACGAATAATTTCGACAGAGTAGAAATACCTTTCCCTTCACACTATCCCGCAAAATGGAAAATTTGAAGCGAATATTAAAACAACATATTTATCGAAGTCAATATTATTATTATTATTAATGTTGACTTGACTTTCGAATAACTAGTCCATAGGAAGTAACTTTTCATTTTCTTAGATTTGTCTTCAAAATAATCAAACAATACTCGTGAAGCTACGAATACCTTTTTCTTTCTTTGCACTATGTCAAGGAAATCTCATATTTGCACTATCCACGATTTTCTCAGTTCAATTTTTATTTCTACTTAAATTAAATTCATAGTTATCAAGAATTCGTTATCTGGATAGATGCCTAATTTTACAAATTTCAATAATTATTGATGTCAACTAGTTTCTGATGGCAAAACAGCCACAGCTACCTTGGATTACCTATTGTTGTGGATTAGGTCCAATAGTTCATATGCTATTATTATTGTGAATATAGTCGCCGTGATTGTTTGGAATTTTGATAATACTTATTTAATAGTAAGAATGCTAAGAATATTATTCGTGAAACATTTGTATATCAGATATTTATAGGTAATTAGTTGCCAAAGAAAATGATAACTGGCTTTATGACAGGATTTCGTTATTATTCGGATCATTGTTGTTGCATGAAACTGTCGGTCGCCTAGCAACAGCCGTTAAAAAAGTGCACTTTTATTACGCTTTTCCGTTCAATAACGAAATCGTATATTGATAATGAAATATTGTAATACTTTACGCACACAAACCACACAAAAAAAGTGGACTTTTTTTGACAGTTGCAGAAAAATATCTTTATAGTATTTTTATATTACCATTCAGCGAATAAAAACTTCATTTCTTCCTTGAAAATAAATTGGGAAGTAAGCCATTGTTCGTGGAGAACGGGTTGATGAAGTTTATTAGTGGTCTTTCATCAAGTACGTGATATAGCATGCATCATAGCATAGCATCAGAAATTTTGTTTGAAGACTCTCGAGACCCAGTTGAATTAGTTTTTATTCGGCACGTTATTCGGAATTTTATAATTCCGCTTTCGTATCTCGTCTCGCGATATTTTATAATATCGACGTGATTTCTCGAATTAGAATCACACCTGAGCACCAGCAAACATGTTTTTTAATGATTTTCAAACTGAATACTATTCAGTATCATTTCAGCCTCGGTAAAATGGTACGATTTTCAAACTTTTTCTTACATATTCATACGCGCAGCTAACAGGTTGAATCACACCTGAGCACCAGCTAACATGTTTTTCAAAATTTTCAAATTGATTACTATTCAGTATATCATTTTCAGCCTCGGTAAAATGATCCGATTTTCAAACTCTATCTTAGATATTTATACGCGCAACTAACACGTTAACTTACAGAAATTATGCAACTAACATGTTTTTTCACGATTCTAATTCAATCATTTAGCTATCTGCAAATTATTACCTTCAGTAAAATACTCCGAAAATCGTTGTTTTCTCGCGAGATCAGCAGCCTCTCACAATCTCAGGTCACGGATCTGGACCAGCTAACATGGAAATTTTCTCTCCAAAACATGAGGAAAGCCACAATATTCAGCTTCGGTAAAATGGTTCGGTGAAATTTGACGCTATCTCCCCTACTATAATGACCTGCTTCACTGATGAGGACGAGGTTGAAGAACCGAAATTCCGACTTTATTTGGATCGGGCTGTATACAAACTTATGAATATCTAATGTAAGAAATTTCGAGTAAGTCGGAACTCTGAAATATCAAGAAGGGATCATAAACTTCCAAGTCTGAATTATAAAATTCCGAGTTAAAAGTAAAAATTCCGAAATACCAAGTTGAAATTATAGAATTACAAGTTACCAAGTCGGAATTCCGAGAAACGAAGTCAGATTTTCGAGAAACAAAGTCGGAATTATGAAATTGGAATGGCGCCTTTACGCCTTCCTACTGATAAACCTTAGATTTTTTACTATTCGATTTCAACTAGTAGCGAAGTGGTCGAGGTGTTAGAGCGTTTGCTCCCACCCAGGCGGCCCGGGTTCGATCCCCACCGCCATCACGGAGCTAAAGTGGTTCGGAATCCACTTTTAAAGCTGTAGGTCCCGGGTCTCCCTTGCTCGGACAAGCTCTACTTTTGAGGGGTTTTCTACGAAAACCTGGGAGATTCGTAATAACAATTTTTTTTTAACTCCGTTTAAGTATGGATGGATTTAAAAGTATTAGAGGTTCGGACCCCCACTGGAAATAACATTTTGAAAAGTGATTCCCTAAAACTTTCTATACGATGCTGACCTGATGTATATCACCAAGACTGACCAAGTTCTACAGATTTTACAAAAACAGTATGTCACTTACCTGCCAAAGCCACAGTCCAGATACCAGGCATCGACGTGAGAAATAATCACCCTGTACCCGTCCGAAATGAGATCTGGTGTATCAGACCACTGGCTTCCTCCCCAACTTTGCACCACCACGTTCGACTTATCCATATACTTATTGATATAAGGCCTCTTACTGAGTTTACTAGACCACACGATAACGTGCGGAAGTTTCACTCCGCCATTAGCAGCGGTGAGTTTATTCATGGCCTTCTGCATGAATTCACCCCATAGGTCATGAAGATCGGTGTAATTGTAGACGGTGCTCGCTTTTTGCAGGTGCTGAGCCCAGCACTCTAGATTCACTTCATCGCCTCCTAAGTGGAATATTTCTCGCTCGTCACTTAGATCTAGAAGGTATTTATAAAGCTTCTCCAAGATTTCGAATACGTGGGGATTATCTGGGTTAAGCTGTCCACAAGGCGGTTCCCCGCAATACAAGCTCCACGGGCGCTCATTTACACACACTGCTAGTTCTCCTAAACCTGCAAAAAAAAATACAACAACATCATTAGTGATATAATGAATGTGTTTTAGAGAATTGAAGAAACGGCGGAAATGACGAATATCTTCCTATAGCGGACACTATACTGCTTACTGTAAGCATCCATATTCAGGCACGTGGCACGAGTACAACGATTCTGTTTCCCCGATTATTTCAGAATCCATGGTGAGCAGAAGAGCATATGTACTCTTCTATGAGCAGGAAGGCACTTAATCACTTAAGCACTTTGAGATTATATTTATTTTTATTTTATACATTTTATTATTGTTATTGTTATTCATTTTGAATTATATTTATATCATAATTAAATATAATATTTTGTTATTAGCTTTGTCATCATCATTGAAGCCGTATGAAGTAGGATTAAATCCACTTGTGGAATGAAGAAACTTCATTCTTCTGTCACAAAACTCTAAGAAACAATTTCGCCAGATTTTTTTGAAAAAAAAAGTGAATAACTAGCTTTTACAACCAGCGTACGACGACATATTTTTCTGAGATTCAACGGGTTTTAGAAGAAACACGCGGTGTGACGTTTGAATATAATTTTCTTTTTCTCCAAAATTAAATCAATTTAAGCTTGTGGTTATGAATAGAATCGTAAATTTGCAAATTCACAACCAGTCTCACTCAAAAAAAAAAAGGAAAAAAGACCCTACCTAGCAACTATAGACCAATCGTACTACCATCTGTTATCTCAAAGATCATGAAAAAAGCAACAACGAGCTCATAAAATACTAAGAAAGCTCAGAAGTTGTGAAACATGCGTTGAAACTCTGGCAACTGCATTGATATCTCCAAGGCGTTTGATCGCGTTCGGCCCCAGGGACTCCTTGCCAAGTTTCATTTTATAACTTGACCCCCCCAGTTGTGGTTCTTGTTATTCAGTTTTCCCCGAGGGGGAAACAACTAGTCATTTTTTGTACACCTAATGAATAATTCAGTGTAATCAAAAATAATTAAAAAAGGTCTAGGGGCCAGCTTATTCTCTGAAAAATTATTGAAGAGGCACATGATATACGATTTAACTATGTTGATTAGCGTAAATTGTTCATGTAAACGTTTTCAATCGTAAATCTGTAATGACCAAGCGGTCTGATGCTCGAGACAAAATGAATAATGAAATAATGAAAATATTATGATTTACACCTAATGAACGAGTTGTTTCCCCCTCGGTTTTCCCTCAGACTAGTTCCAAGCATATTTTTTCTTTAGAAAGGCCATACCTATGAAATCCTCCATTACAACTACCATCAATAGTACACTTCCATGGCGAAACCATATGAGGTTCATTGCCAAAAATGTCCCTCAAAAACTTGGTTTTCTGTTTCGTGCTGAGGCCTATTTTACTTCCCGTCAATCTCATCAGCACTTTCACATATTTAAATTATATGGTATATACAAATGAATTTAGTTACGTTTAGTACAATTTTTCAAGATCTTTGACATATTATGTTGAAGAAATATATTCTAATAGACCGGACTGCAATGAAGTTTTTTAATGCATGCATCTTTTAAGTTGTGATTATATGCGGCTTCAATTTGAAAAAAATAAATAGACGAAAAAAAAATTTGCAAACGCGTCTCTCTTGTAGGTAGGTACTTATTGAAGTACGATAATTCAACATATGCTTCTTCTTAGGCATGCAAATGTGTACGGACCACGCAAAGAATATCAATCTTTTTGTCGATGTTCTTTCTGGAGTTATCATTAACTGTTCCTCTGAAACGTTTGCTGACGGTTTGAGTATGTGAGAACAATTGAAAACGTCTTTGTTGTCGAAAGCTATAGTTGGATCTGATTCAATTTTCTACGTGGTACACTTAAGGTTATCACATACACACTTTTTGCAGAGCATTTTGATTGACTGAATTCGTTATGTTTTTATGCTATGCGCTACGCAAGTGTGTCTGTGATGGGCTTTATTCTGAAGGCTTCCGCCTACCGCTACTTAGGTGGAATCTTTCTGGAAGGATTTTCATGAAACACCTAATCTAGACACTCCAGGGGTGGGATTCTGTGTGCCATAGAATTCTATTGTCGATAGAAAAAGTGAGATGACATTATGGTTGAATTCAAGGGAGAGAAAGAGACAAAACTGTCGACAATAGAATTTCATGGTACACAGAATCCCACCCCGGGCCTAACGCAGTTTGATGATATCTTGAGGGCATGAAGAAGTTGGCTGCTCCAAGTACTTATGGAATGGTCAACTACTGGTGGAAACAATGTCCTAGCACCCATCACCATTTGGTAGCAAATTCCAGGTTGGTTGACCATGCATCTCGTACATGCGAATGGTCACCGCAGCTGACCACGTATACAAATGAGTATATTAGCAAAGAGAATCAAAGAAGTCGCTGGCCGCGAGAAGAATCTGCTCGTTGATAGATGTAATACGCAGAACTCCGTGCAGTATCAGCGTAATGTTTCTATGGCCTGGATCGATTACAGCAAGGCATTTGATGTAACATCGAATGAGCTCATCAGTCAGATGCCCTGTCATATCCGGTCAAATAGTGTGATGCATTGAACAACTAATATCGCTCCGGGGCTTAACTTTAACAGCAGGTCAAGATAGAGCCCAATCAGATAAGGTTATCTTTAGAACGGGGGTGTTCTAGGGAGATTCTCTCAGCCCTCTCGTCCTTTGCATTTCACTATTGCCATTGTCCGTTGCGTTCAAGAAAACGTGTGGATACAACTGCGGCATTCCAGGCAACCGAAGGCATAAGGTCACCTATCCATTTTATATAGATAACCTTGAACTTGATGCCCTAGGTAAAGAAGACCTATATGAGTCTCTGAGGGTAGTGGAAGAGTACACGCCGGCTATCGGCATGAAGTTTGGGACCGACAAACGTGCAACGTTGACAGCATTTTATCAAAGTTCAGTAATAACCATAAAACTTTCAGATTTTTTTTCTATTGGCAATAATAACGATGATAAAGGGTGGGTAATTTATAGTGAAACCTGCACATGCTGCAATTGAAATTAAATTTAGGGCAATGCCAAAAATTACTGAAAGCAGTGGTTATTTTTCAGCTGAGAAATGAATGATTAAGATTTAAGGGTGGTATTAGACTTCAATATGACTTACAATTACCATAAAACATAAACTAGAAAAATGTTTTATTTCAGTTTTCGTTTTGCTGGGGAACTATCTGTTGGTATTTGGAATCTTATAAAAAAATGTTAAATCAATGAAATTTATATAATTGTAAAAAGACAAGTGAATCAATTTGCTCCAACAAGTAACTGCGTTTACAGGAACGTTGTCTTAAATAACTTTTTGATTTTGTCAGTAACTTATTTTATTCTGAATTTGCTTACATAAACTTGTTTCATGTGCTCTTGTGTATTTGCATATGTTTTCTTGATATTGATTTTCGGTCTGTGGAATGTTAAAACCCCAAATAAACATGCCAAGGAAGAAAGAATTAAAAAAAATTGGAACAGAATTAGAAACAAATCGGAAATAAAAAAAACTTTTTTGTCAAAATTTACTAAGTAACCTGATAAAAAAGAAAAAAAGACGACCAAATCAACCTTCGATTTCGCCTTATTCACTCCACCCAGGGCACATACTGAAAAACTACCCTGAGATGGTCGGTTCTCAAGAGTAGGGAGAAGTGGGAACACTGAGAAATTTGAAAGATGGCGAAACACGTGGAAATCTCAATGTGGAGGTCACCAAACCCTGCATGGGCAACTATATCTGAGAAATAAGCAGATTAAGATCTCAAGGATATCACTTCCCACTTATATTTGCCTCTTTCTTGGAAATATCATTAAAATATTGAACCGAAGTCGACAACTAGAACATAATGACAATTTCAAAATAAACACTGGAGAAATATTTAAGACCCCGATTGTCTCTTAAAAATTTACTAACTTTTGAACGAGGATGGAGAAGCGAAGTATAATTTTTAGGATTAAACGACTCACCTGTAGAAAAACTCAATCCGAATTGAGTGAGTTGCTCCATTCTCGTAGATCATTCCCAGCACTTCCACCCAGCATTCCTATCAATGTAACCCGACGATTCAAATCTCTAGGTGAACATTTGGAATGACGGGTGACTGCTGCAAAGTGATACATCAGAGATAACAGAGTTATTTGCTGCTTCGAACATTGATGTATGTGCGCTAATATACGTTTACAGGGAAAATACCACCAATTTAGGGATGAGTAGCAGCTGACACGTCATGATGACATCGTTTTGTCATTGTATTTTAGTGACATAATGAAGTTCATTATGGACCAAGGACCATAATGAAATTCAAATGTAGTTTCTGAATGTTGAGCATGAATGCATTTATAAAAAACGCAAATGATTAGGTAATATGAAACAATTTGATTCAAAATAAAAAAACTTTGCCCTCCAAGTCGAAGGTAAACTATCATGAGAATCACCCATTTTCAAAGATTCCACTACACATTCAATTCCACTTGATAGCAGTGCGTTTGACAATGAATGAATAATTTGCTGTTGCATTGTCAATGAAATGGTATGGCAGAGCTTGATGACTATTTTTCGTTGTTAATAGCTAGAATGTATCTATACTTTGAAAATGACTGAATTTCGAATTTAAAAATATTTTAATATATTTATTGATGCCAGCAGATGAACTTTTTTATGTAATTCGGGTTATAAATGACCATTGTGGTGCACGTCGTGTTATCGGGCTCAGCTATAATATTGGCTATTATATTGAAGATACTGGGCCGAAAATAAGGAAACCCAAAAATGAAAAAAAAGTGAATCTCATTTATCATTAGATTTCCTGACATTGTTATTTCCTTCATCGTATTTGTTTGTTTCATAGGCACATAAATGGTATTTTTTACACGTTGCATTTGTGAGAATGAACTGTGGTTTTTGTTGCTTACGAAGAAAATATAATTATCAAGATTGAATTATATTTCATTATAACATGGCTGCACTTAAAAATAACATACTTGGAGTTCACATGATATGCAATATGAGCCTAAAGTAAAAATATCCCGACAAAATGCCGAATTTTCACTTGTAATGTCCCAGATCGTGGATTTTTTCTCAAGTAGGTATAACTTGTATTTTCAGACAATTTAATTGGACCATATGAACAAATTAGTAATCATAGTAGGTGTAACCCAATTTACGTTATTCATATCATTAATGTTCTTATGGTTATATTGAATTGTCAAAATACGCAAGTCTCGATAGAATTATGAAGAATATTTTCCTCATGTAGGTATATTACTTGTCATAAGAGGGATGCAATTGTCGAAAAATTACAGCGGTAATTGCACTGCGAAAACATCCCGTCGGCATGACACCAACAACAACAACATTGACTGACAATACTGATAAGTGTCAGATATACTTCAAAAAGTGAAAAAATGTCGCGTTTCGGTGAATGGTCCATACAATCTATTGAGGAAAATGTAGTTGAAAGTGAAACAGCAGCACATACATTTTTCTTTTAACTCCGGAAATATTCTACCGAATTACACTCTTGCATCAAAATAAACCTGACAATCCCACTCATGTATAATAATTCCCATTTGTGAGTACAAGAATCGTAGTATGCAATCGGCTAAATGGGTAGGGACAGAAACGCAAGGGGATAAAAAAAATCGGATAAATTACGTTGCCGTAACAACACTAGCATTCACGGTTCGTTTATTAAGCGTTGCGCGTCGCATCAGTTTGACAATTGTAATTGTCAAAAACAGAATTAAACAGCAAATAATATTCCAGTAAGTTTGTCGAGATTTGGATTTGGTTCTTTCTAAACATTATTCTTCTACTTATTGTTCTTTTAGTTCGTTAAATTAAGTTTAATTGAATTGAATGTTCTATTCATGGAATTGTCTTAACAAATACCACTCGAGCTACGCTCTCGTGATTTTGTCAGAACAGCTCTTGTTGCCAATGAAAGTAAGTATTCGAAAACAACCACAAAAAATATCCGGCTAAATCTGAGCTCTTGTGGTATTACCATTGTTTAAATATAAGGAGGATAGTTGGTCAACCTTATGGGATTAATATTGGATTCAAATGGAAGCGACATGTAGATGGCGTCAGTGGTGTTCGCATCCAAGTCATGTCGCAACTTGAACGGCAGAATACGTAATTTGACAGTCACGTTGAATTTCCGTAAAGTAGATGGCGGATCATCTGATGAATTGTAAATAGAGTAGGTAGGTGGCACCAATGACTGCAATAAAATTAGAAATATGGTTCAATCCAAGAAATTATTTCTTCTGATGTTTCATGGACCGTATCCGTAAAGTAAGTAGGTATATTTGGGGTGTGGTGATTTAGTTAGTAGTTTGAAATGTGGATTCAGTGGATGTGTTAGTATTTATTCTGTTGTGTCATATTATGTTTTGGATTTTGTAAAGTGATTTAAATTTAACTGATAATTAAAATAAATTTGGACAGCGGTAAATGGTGGCAGGAATATATAAATGTCACTTTTGACTTTTTAGTTTAAATCATTTTAAAGCTAGCTGGTTACAACTGAACATTATTGCAAAGTAATCGCCTTTAATTAATTTCAGATTGATATTTCTAAACAGCCCTCATCTTCAATCACCCCTTTCTAACCTTAAAAATAGATATGGTGCCAGAATATCGAATCAAGCTAACAGGTTCGCCTGAGAACATTTAAAGATAACCTAAGCAAATAACACTACACGTATCATATATGTGAACTAATAATCTTGATTTTAGACTTCGTATTCGATAACACCTTTCATGCCATTTTAAACAGCGTTCTCAGATTATATATTTCGGTGTATTTCAGAAAAAATACTTCATATTATTATTCATGAGTCATTTTTACATAAAACGAACCTCTTCCGTATGAAATAGGAAATATTAAATTTGTTACTTAATTATTTTTTTAAGGCATCGACTACAGCGGTCTTACTTAATTATAATAATTTTTTTTTCAAGATATCAATATGTACTTAGCTACATCGCAGTACCCTGTGGCTCTGTGTAAGCTAGTAATATTTTACAATATATCCCACAGACAGTACAAGACATCGCTGAACCCACTGAAGAAGCTAGTGATATTTGATGACCAGGTTAGCTGCTCAGGTTAGGTTTGTGTGTAACTTATCCGTGTTAAGGTTCTTTTGCAAAAAGAACTGTGTAAGTACAAAAATAGTCACTCAATCCTGAAATATACTGTACTTTCAATAATTAACAGAGACAATTTGCTCGACTGAAAAATATTCAATAAAAAGTTAAAACAAAATAGCTCTCAAAACTTCTTCATGATCATTAAGCAAGTCCAACTCTGCTTCCACTGCTTTAAAATAAATGGTATAAACTTGTATGAAGATGTGTTGAAATTGCAAAGAAGGAAACTTTAGGAAGTGTTTTGTTTACGTGTAGAAACCTTCTACAATATTTTTGTAGTTCCTCTCAATGTCCACATTTCTTATAGTGGGCGCATCAGTACAGCACTACATCAGTACAGGCATTGACTAACTATCCCCCTTAATTAAACAATGGTATTACCCCCGATAATTTTCCATTCAAGCATGTTGTCATTAAAAAACTTCGTCGGGCTCTTTCGACAAACTATGAAAATAAACTCATGCAGTTTTTAGACAAAATGCTTTCACGGAAAATGTTCGATAATTTTGATGCACTTGTGTAATTACTACTGATAATTGCACTGCAGTGACATCATGGGTGTGATAATGCACTGCCGTGACGCAATAGATGGTAATTCAAGTGAAGCGCGATTTTAATGTCAGAAGTGACATTTAATAATAGAAATTCATTGTGCATTGAAAATTAACCAAATAATTCTGAAAACTTTCAGAATAATCGGTAATTTTCAATGCACTTATGATATTATCCCCGAAAATAATAGTCAACTATTTGTCATGGTCTTGGGATATTACCTATGAATATTTTTATATTTCGAAGGGTTGTTACAGATTTCTTTTACGGTGTGGTGTGGCCAACTCAGTAGATATACGAATTATTGCTATGAATTTTACTGCGACCCTAGCGAAAAACGCAACGGAAAATTTAATCATATATCGTAGTGAAACTTGTGCAATGTGTTCCAAGAAGGGCGTTGCAAGTGCACCTGCAGACTGAATTTTGGGTCCACGCTCTTTATCAGTGCTAGGGTGATTCCTTTTAGATTCACTAATGAAGGTAGGCAGTAAAATATTTTCAGTTTATTATTTGAAAAAACTCCACGAATCTTTGCAAACTGATGATCATGTGCCGTTTCTCTCAACCATTGAATAACCCATAAAGAAGTATTGTCAAAAAAGTAACTCACCCTCTTTTGGTCCCCAAGTCCATCCATTTCCGGCATGCGCAGGCATGTCAATTTCCAAAATCACACGTATTCCCCTTATTCTTGCAAACTCCACCAGAGCCTTGACTTCTTCGGGCGTATACGTCATTTCGGGACCATACGAGCCAGTCTCCGCCAGCTGTGGAACACTAGGAACGATCAAAGGAAAACTTTGGGTATCACTCACGTGCCAGTGGAAAACATTGAGTTTACTCGCTGACATTCCGACCAGCACTCTTTTTAAACTTTCAACAGACATAAAATTTCGCGCCGTATCAACCATGAGGCCTCTGTATGCGAAAACGGGGTTGTCCTGCACTGTAGCACCTTTGATCACTTTCAGCATCCCATTGTTTGCATGCTCGTCCCACCATATCAGCTGGGATAGAGTTTCCAATCCATGTCGGGCACCGAAGAAAGTTTCCGCTGTTATGTTGGCAACAATTTCGTTTTCATGGGGCTTGATGACAATGCTGTAGCCTTCACTCGTGTTCAGTTTCAGTCTGATCACGTGAGGATGTGTGATGTAAACTCTAACGAAGAACTTGTCAATATCACTCTTTTCTTGTAAGTAGTCTTTTCTCTGTACCAAACTCATAACGTTATCGTTGAAACATTTGAAAGCATGAGTCAGCAGAATCTGGGCCGGTCCAGCAGACACTTTGCTTTCGAAGTGCAATTGATTATGTTTGAACGTGACAGCCCGACTCCCTAATGTTACAGGACCCGTGGGCTGAGGCCAGAGCTGGGTGGAGCCGCATAGCATACTGCATGTTGCTAGTGATACTGGGTGTTGGAACTCTTTTTTGTACTTCTTCTCACAGCGTTGATTTACGCAATCCCACGTCCACTGGGAAGGGTGGGATTTCCTGCAACAAACAGGGTAATAATTTGCGGTTTATCGGAAGGGTTGATTGATCATTAGTGGATTAGTGACGATGTATTAAAACTGAATCGCGAAATTGGATGTTACCTGCGGCCAAGATCATTGGGAGAGTATATACATTCATAAAGGACAATAAAGTACACCGCACACTTCAATAGGGAAAGTGTCGAATCGACTGAATTTTTGATATGTTGTAGTCCAAGTTATTCCGAACAAAAAGTCCAATGGGCATACATTTTTCTATAGGCTAGTTTTGACGCTAGAGGGCATTGAAAATTCTAATTTTTCTCTATTGTTAAACAATAAAAAACGTTACCCTGAATAATTTTCACTATTCTGAGTCATTGAGGTCTAAGCATTCATCAATATAAGATAATATTAGAAGTATTTTTATTGGTATCATTACAGATGGTCAATTATACAGTGTGTTCTATCTGGTATGGTCAAACTAATACTTCAAATTGATAATGAATATATCAGATTATTTTATCGATGCTCAAGGAGTGTGATGGAGAAACTCCTCCTGGCGGGTCAACCAAACCTCCATTCGCACATTTAGCATAAGTATAATATGGAGAAAATGATGCGCTATAACTCAATATATTATATGTTACATTTGACGTACTTTTTGAACCTGGTATCGTTGACCCTAATGAAAAACCGTCGAATAAATCCTAATAATAATTTACAGGGTGTTTCATTTGGGAAAATATCAATACGATAAAGAAACTGACATTGTAGTTGACCAAAGTTGTTATTTAATAGTATTTCAATGACGAAATTTTACTCTCATCCTCCATAGACCTGGAATATCAATACGTTCGTCAAATTCTGATAAAATGTTTCTCAAATTCTACCTATCATCTTGTAAATGAGATTGGACTTCATTCATTTCATGGGTTTCTTCGCCCTCCATTGTATTCAACCTCATAACATTCGAATCTCACTGCGAAATTATACGCCATATTCAACTTGACATTGGCATGAAGTCACAAATAATTAAAACTTTGATAGAAAAGCCATCTACAGATTTTTGTTTCCGCAGTGAAGGAATGCAATGTTTGCATATTATCTAGTACCCCATTCTCGAAAATGTGTTATTACCTCATATACAGGGCGATACGAAAAAAATGGGATTGGGTGGTGGAACCCATCATTTTAAAATGAAATATTAGTTATATATAACATCTAAGTAACCTTCATTCACCTCTCTACTACTATTGATTGTCTCTGAATCAGTTGGATGTTACGAGTTTTTGGTCCAAATAAGTCCATTTTCAGATACATCATACCCTGACGTTACAATGGTAGATTTAGAAAAAAAAATCCTAAGGCCATTTTATTTACATATTTTTAATATTTCGTATTCTTTCTCATGCCTTCAAATTATGCAGGATGGTCAAAATATTATTTTACTCGGTATATTTTTCGACATAAACATTTTTTGATTGTAGATCCCTGAGGCGATTTGTAACCATTTTCGAATTATTGAACTTTAAAAATTGTAGGTAGCTGGAACACACTGTATAATTGACCAAACATAACAACTCCAAAGAACAATACTTAAATAACATCTCGTTTTAATGAATGTTTACATCTTGATTACTCATTACTCATTATACTAATGATTATCCAGGATAACATTTTGTGTTGTACAACAATGGAGAAAAAATGAAGGTTTTCATGGGTCTCTAGGGCCAAAACTAGCCTAAAAAATAAGTTAAGGATGAATGGAGATGTGAATGTTTCCTATAATATAATAAAATATAATATCAATTATAATAAATATACGTGGTATTTTCATTTCAAAACTTTGTGTGGATGTCCGCACAACTGTGAAAATAGAAGCGAATTGGATTGACATTGTATAGCTTGACAAATCTAGCTCTGAATATGAAATCAGTACGCCTATCGATGCGCGGTAGCAGAAGGGTGCAGTCCGTTAAACAAGTTTGAATTACAACTGATCAGTAACTGAATGTACAATTATACTTTACCTCTTTATCGTCCGAATACTACGAAGGCGTAGAAGGGCCACGGTTTCTCCTTTTTTTCAATCCCGACTTCTAACTCGGAGGCTCGAGATCCCGATTTAGACGTCTGACTTATAGTCCGGTTCACAAGTGATATTTTGTCAAAAAGTTGACCTAGAACACCGAAAAGAAGGGCCACGGTTTTTCCTTTTTTTCAATCCCGACTTCTAACTCGGGAGCTCGAGATCCCGACTTACGTCTGACTTATAGTCCGGTTCACAAGTGATATTTTGTCAAAAAGCTGACCTAGAACACCGAAAATTATGATTTCTCGACATTCACAGCTGTATATCGAATTTTATCTCTATATATGGGACACTTTTGTGTTTCGATAAGTATATCCATATGTAAGAGAGACTAAAATGATATTTTTTCAGTTTCTTAAAATGTCATTCGGTGAATTTTGAATCTTTGGCCGACCTCCACATTCAATTTTTAATTACATTTATTTAAAAAAAAAACACCGATGTAGGTATTTACTCTGGTGGTCGGCGACAACACTTGAAGTTGTTTCGAGACCAACCACAAGTTGTTAACAAACATTAGATTTCAAATATGAACTCGATGAGTATTTCGGACGTTTTGTATATACCGAGGGAATTTTCCGGGTTATTGAACGGCTAATGTAGCGGTTCGACTTTTCATCAAATTATTCCATTTACGAAAGTTAGAGGGGTGTCTCTTGCAAAGAATATAGATTGGGTCGATTAGGTATACTATTCCACAAAATTATTGTCTAGACTTTCATCTTGTATAGCTACTTTGTAAGAAAGTCTTCTTCGAAATTAACTTGCCCTGTTAGTATGTATATCTGTGTGGGTCAAATCTTGCAACTAAATTTTGACCCACTTCTAGTTGTCCGATTAACTTGAAATTTGGCAGGTATTCATAATTCTGGTGACAATGCATTATGAAATTTTTGTTACAGAAAAAATAAGAAATGGCGGCTCCAATATGGAGGATGAGTTTGGTGATTATGGCCCGATTCGATTCTAAATTGGTACGTGGAGGTTTTTTGGGTCGGATATTATGATTTTCTTGACAAAATTCATGAATTCAATATGGCGGCTACAAGATGGCAGAGGAGATTTGTGATTTTGTTCCGATTCTATATGTGGGGGTTTTTGAGGTCGGATATTATGAATTATTTGTTAAAATTCATTAAATATGGCGGTTCCAATATGGTGGGCGAGTTTGGTCATTTTGATCCGATTCGATTCAAATTTGGTATTTAGGAGTTTTCGGGGTCAATGATTATGATTTTCTTGTTAAAATTCATGAATTCAATATGGCGGCTCCAAGATGGCGGACGAGATTTGTAGTTTTAGTCCGATTCTATTCAAAATTTTTAGGAGGGTTTTTAAGGTCGGACATTATGAATTTTTTTGTTAAAATTTATGAATTGAATATGGCAATTCCAATATGGCGGACGAGTTTGATCATAAATTGAAGATGGCGGCTTCAGGATATCTGACGAGTAAATATTTAGATGGTCTCCTCATTCAAGAGCTAGATAGCTCAAAATTCACAGGAAACAGGCCTTGTAATAACCATTCTTTATCAGAAATCTATGGATTAATACGTACTAACTCAAAAGCTTGCCGCTTTCGTATTGGAACTGAAAACGTTGTGCGGCAAGCTTTTGAATCTGTAACTCATAGAATAACCTACATTACACATCTAAAGAAATTATTTTTTTACTTTTTAGCGCATTTGAATGAAAGCTTGTCTTAAAATTTTTTTTCATTAATATTTTTTATATCACCCCAATAGCAATGTTACGCTTATAAATACAGAAAACCGTTGCAAAATATTGTGCATTCTAAGTTGGATGCTAGAATTTGAAATCTATTGGCCTGGATACATTCGTTTCTGAACTGTAGATTATTGAATCAGGGTTGTTGACTTCTGAACTAAAAAACCGAGTGCAATCTTCGGTTAGAGTACTAAGGATCGTAACGAAAGACTCCTGCCTCCCTTATCTTGTACAAGTTCCACGAAACTTCTGAGGGTTGCTCGTGATGAGGCAGCCGGTGGAAGAAAATAACTGATTTTCAAACACTTATAGAGGCAACAAAAACAGTGAAATAATTCATATAAGTATATGAATTAATATTGGGCCAAAACAGTGAAACAGTAAGAACCATGAATATATTGTCCGTTCATGATGCAATTTTTTATACATAACCCTAGATGCTCATGTCATAATAAACTAATTTGCATTGGTAGTATTTCAATACCACTAATAGGTATACAGTGTGTTTCACTTCTCATGGAGACACCCCTGTAATTTCCGTAATTAATGACGTATAGGATTGTGAATCTTGCATAATCGATCCAAATATCACATCTAATTTTGACGAAATTCAAAAAAATTTAAACCACTAGTGGGCGGGGCCTTTTGAAAATTGCGACTAAGATATACTCCACTGAGTATTTGGAAACAACATTTCTAAAATATTATTTCATAGAAATATCTTGTTAATTTTATGTATTTTTGGGTGGAATATGATACGTACCATATATGCAGAGAAAAGGATCTAAACTCATGATGCCTTTATAAGCTCCTAAGCTCCAAAGCTCCATTTAGCACCAATTTCTTATAGATATACTATAAACCCAAGTCGACGGGAACTGTGTAACCATAGAACGGACGATTTGGGGGATCATATGAATGAAGATCATTCATTTGGCGAGTTTTTAACGTTGTTGCAGCTGTTCTTGATTTTATTTCACAACGTCGAGGGAACAGCAAGCATATTTGTTGCAGCAACGTTCCCTGATATTTTTGATGACCAAATCTGTATGAGTTCGTAGTGATACTTACGGGTTGAGGGTTTCTAATAACTTGACACCGGCATTGTTCCACCCCGTCATTTCCGCCACGCGTTTGTTTGAGCACGATGAATGAAGGTTAATACAGAGGTAAAGAACAGAAGACGGCTGAGGAAGTTTCCCTGCAACACACTGAAAGTCACCTCGTCTGCTCAAGCTGTGACTTAACCGTTTTTTAAAAGGTTTTCATTTTGCCATATATTTTTTTAGATACTAAATTTGATATAAAAGACTTTTTTGTCGACCTCTATAAAAAAATTACATTTGACGTACTAATTTCCGGATGAAGAATCGACTATTTTTTAAGGAAAATATTTTTCGTCTACAAACACTTTTCGTCCGCTGTGGTCACTATGATACGGCATAGTATCATAGTGACCACAAAAAGCGTTTGCGGACGAAAAGTGTCTGCGGACAAAAAGTGTGCGGACGAAAAATACTTGCCTACAAAAATATTATTGATTATTGATTCCAAAATCGGAAATTCGTGCCTAATTTGTAGAGGTCGACGAAAAAATGTTATATGCACCTCGGCGAAAAACTGTCTATTGTCTTGCCTGCTTGCTAGCCTCGGCTGAGCCTCGGCTGAGCCTCAGCTATCAATTTGCAGGCTCGACTATAACAGACGGTTTTTCGTTCTTGGTACATAAATAACTATTTCATTCATCAAACAGATGAGAGAAGGTCGTTTCTAAATCGGATTTTACACCATTATCAGAAAACCATACTCTGAAAAATTAATTAATTTTGCTGAGAAGCTACAAAGCTCAAAATGACTCTAGTCAAAAAGTCTTACAAAGTTTTGACGTGCGCAGCTTAGAAAGTTTCAGTTTATCCCAATGAATATTACACGAAAAGTTAGATAGCACGTCTGTATCAAGCGGTGTTATGCATGTTTGTGTGCTGGTAATGAATCCTCTTGAACCGAGTCCATCTATTTTAGGTCAAATATGGACCAGACGGGATGAATATGTATATCATCACCAACATCCATGTAAACTAGGCTCCATTCCTATATCTAAGATTAGTAAATCAAAATTAATTTATACATACGGTGGTATATTATGCATCTGTTTCAAACAGTCCCAAAGCTTGGCAAGCAATAGGCAGAGAATGAGATATGTGTCCACATCATGATGCTTCAGTTTTTCGCTCCGAAAAATGGACGGTAAATAATATGTATCATGAAGTTAGTTTATAGTTTCCACGTCTCTGAATTTGTATTGATACCAGAGGTTTCAAATGATATGACAAATATTAATAATTGAGATACATTTTTAGTGATCCAGATTCGATGGTAAACAACCTGCTATTTGCAATTATTTAGATGGTTTAGATGGGTCAATGGGTCATTATCGTTACAATGCTTTTTGGAAACTCTTTCAGATAACTACTTTCAAAAATAATTCTGTTTGATCAACAGATTTACCAATTTGAAAATTGATTTTATGGTTTGTTTGCAATCACTAGTATATCACAATTTTGACTGCTGATATCGTATACTACACATTTATTTGAAGTTGAAATTTTAATTCTCTGATATCTAAAATTGATTGTTTTTACTGTTATGTACCTTCTGGAGATTAGCATTTCCAGATATTGAATAGTTTTTTATTTCAAATCTGTTCAACGGGCTGTTTTGAACTCTTTATTCTTCAGAAGTTGCCAATTATGTTTTGAGAATACTTATTATTCTTTGTTCTCAAATCTCAAAGCTATGGGAGATTGTATCCTAATTCGTCCGTTCCACGTTTATACTTCCCCAAGCCGTGGACATTCGAGTTTGGAGTGTCTTTATACAGTACAGCTTTTAATAGCCCCCCTGTTAACTTTTGAACGGTTTGACGTAGACACATGAAAAAAAAAATTTTTCGAGGGTTTCACCTCCTCGACCGATCCAACGGTCTGTGTATTCGACGTCCAAGTATTGGCGAGCAACCAAACTAAAGTGGGCTGGAGCTCCATCATGCATAAAGTACATGTTTTGTCTTAATTGAAGCGGTAGATCTTCCAGCAATTCCGGCAGTACTTCTTCTAGAAAGTGTCGATAATTTGCACCGTTTAATCTGTTCGGTAAAAAATGTGGGCCTATCAATCGATCACCGACGATGCCAACCCAAATGTTCACGGAACATTTTTCTGAAATTTCATGTGGATTTTCTTCAGCCCATAAACATGATTATTGTGAAAATTGAAAACACCATCTCTCGAGAAACATGCTACATCGGTAAAAAGAACTTCGGCTCCAAACCAAAGATTTTGACCTATTTTGTCTTGCATCCATCTACAAAAAGGCAATCTTCGCGGAAAATCTCTTGGCAATAAGGCTTGTACCCTTTGGATATGGTAGGGATACAAAAGTTGTCTTTTCAAAATTCTCCAAATCGTCGAGTGAAATAGGTTTGAGTTGTCAGCAATTTTTCTGGTACTTGTGGTCAGATCTTCTTCAATTTCGTTGAGGACAGCCTCTTCTACTTGGGGATTTGCAACTTCCATAGACCGCCCACTATCAGCAGAATTCTTTTTGAAACTTCCGTTCTGCCATAGTCGTTGGTGAATGCGTTGAAACAAGTTATGGTGTGGTACTTGGCGATCAGGATGTCTTTCTTGATACAACCGCTTTGCTTCTGCCGAATTACCGCTCGCCATTCCGTAAAGGTAATGCATTTCGCATATTTCAGCGTTTGTGTAGATCATTTTAAATTTTGTAACACAAATTTACTGTTTACAGGTACAAACTAATTGCTATTTTGACAGGAGGTATAGCTTTTGTTTTAAAATTTAAAGCCTAAAAGAAAATGTGTAAAAGAAATGTAAAGTGTAAGGGCGGATTCACATGCGAACTTTTCGCAAATTAGCTTATTGCGTATTGCTTTCTCATTGGAGGTATTCCTAAAAAAACGGCGCGCTTTAAATTTGAGCATTCCGCCCGATAAGCGAAGGCTGGCATGTGAATACAGCTTAGACAGTCAATGCGTCGAAAATTTGCTGCTTACATTGAAGCTAACGGCGGACATTTCCAACACTTATTTTAACTGAGTATGATTTGTTTTTTTTTATTTTGCAAATATGAAGTTAACGTTTGGTTTTGTTACTTGTTCTAACGTTTAAATAAATTTTGTATGATTATGAAAAAAGTTATTTAAAAAAACAAAACATAGCTTATTATGAGTAGAAAATGCCTACAAAATCTGTTTTCTGTGCCATAAACGGTTTCAGAGATATTAGCAAAAAACGTTTTTTTTTATTTAATTCAACATCCTGTATGTCGAAAATGGTGCATTTAGGAGGGTAAGTCAATAGGAATTTTTTTCCATATTCTTGAAAGAGCTATCATATCCTGAAGTCCTGCGCATTTATTATGAAACACCCTGTATTATGCACGCTGATTTTTTTATCGTTGGTAGATCATGTTATACTCATCATGAAATCAATTGTCAGACCCTTGAGTAGCGGTGGGTTGCACAGATACAGGGTGTTGAATATGAAAATTTAAATCTATTTTTTATTCATAACTTCCACAGTTTTGTAAATTTTACAGTTTAATTCGGAAAAATATTTTTGTTCAATAAGAGCTTTATTTTAAAAGAAAAATTACGTGGCGTACAAAAAGGGTATATTGGTACCTTTCCTCTCCTATTTTTTACGCCACTGATGAAATCAGGAAAATTATTAAACATGCATAATTGTTCGAACCCAGAAAAATCAATCGTCAAAATAATTGCGCTTTTATGAATACCATACTAATGACAAAATTGTTTTGCTAAAATGAATTGTACAATCCAAATAACTGTTTCGAATTTGTACTGGATATTCTACCAAAAATATCAATGCTACATTCACATGCATTTTTTCACAAAGCTGCTTTCTTGCAGAGAGTGTTGAAACTGGAAAATTATAAAACATTTTTCTTGTGTATCTCACTTCTCATGGAAACACTCCCCCTATCTTTCGTAATTATTTGAGAAAAACTCTATATCTTACCTGTGGTTGATCTGAGTGAAATACAATGCTCGCCAGGAGCGATGGACTTACCCAGTTTCGCGAAAAATTACATTAGGGGACAATATACCTGGGTTCAAAATTTTAACGGATTCAATTCAATCGTTACGGAAGATACGGGGGTGTTTCCATGAAAAGTGAGACAAACAGGGTTTTTCAGAATTGAAAATTTTCCTGATTCCGAATTCGTTGGAATTTTGAACCTAAGTATATTGTTTCCCAATGTAATTTTTCGCAAAACTGGGTGAGTTCACAGCTCCTGGCGAGCATTGTTTTTTACTCAAATCAACCACAGGCAAGATTTAGACTCATGACTCATCCTGAGATTTGCACTGTTCTCCTCGAATAATTACCGAAGATACGGGGGTGTTTCCATCAAAAGTGAGATACACTGTATGTTAGTTAGGAGAAAAATGCTTTATAATTTTCCAGTTTCAACACCCTGTATTCCTGCAAGAAACCAGCTTTGTGAAAAAATGCATGTGAAAGTAGCATTGATATTTTTGGCAGAATTCCAGTACAAATGTGAAGCAGTGATTTGGATTGTCCAATTCACTTCAGCAAAACAATTTTTTCACTCTTAGTATGTATTCATAAAAGCGCAATTATTTTGAAAACGATTGATTTTTTCGGATTCAAACAATTTATATGTTTTACTTAAAATTGAATGAAGAAATTGAAAACTAATAAATTTCCTGATTTTATCAGTGGCGTAAAAAATAGGAGAGGAAAGGGACCAATATACCCTTTTTGTACGCCACTAGTGGCAACTAAAAATGTAATTTTTCTTTTAAAATAAAGCTCTTTGAACAAAAATATTTCTTCGAATCAATCTGTAAAATTTCTAAAACTGTGGAAGTTATGAATGAAAAATAGATTTAATTTTTCATATTCATATCTGTGCAAAACCCACCGCTACTCAAAGGTCTGACGATTGATTTCGTGATGAGTATCACATGATCAATCAACGATAAAAAATTCAGCGTGCATACTATGACGTATTCCAAAGTGACAGTACCTCCCGGGTTAATCACAGTCGATTCCCAAACACAAAAAAATAACAAGGTGAAAACATAAAAATAATAAATTGGCGCTCCAGTGCTGCTTGAATTGATTCGGTGGCGCATGTACAGCTATAGGGAAACCCCATCTGAAGAGTTAGAATCATTTGGTCGAATGAATTTGTCTTTTGAAAATCACCGATACACTCGTTAAATTATAGATTAAGAGCTGGTAACGTAGATCGCACCTCATTTTATAACAAATGAGATTACTTAAGCTGTGTTTTAGCATGCTTCTGCACTACCATTATAACAATCTGGCTACTGAGTGCCGTTGCGTATCGACAGAAAACTCATTCACAGGTATAAATACATAGGTACCAAAAAACCATTGCTGCATGCTGATCGGACACTGGTTTTTCAATTCGATCAAAAGCATCATAATGATAAAAGTTGCTAATGACAAAAAACACCACTCTCACAAACATCATCGAGAGAACCGAAAAAAAAAATTGTTAATAACTACAGTACTACTTTAAACAATGAGTATTAACTACATCAAATCACGTCATTATAAACTATGATCATATCCTTGAAGAATTGAAAATAATTCTGGTATTAAAATCAATCAACCTAAGACCAAATATTCTAATCAAAATTCTATATACCCACAAACAAGCACATACTCACAAATGTTTCTTTTGGCGTTCATAATTGTAGGTTAAGAGATCTCCATGATACTTAATATCATTACTGAAAAAAAATATATGAAGACAAATTTTTGATATTTATTCATAGGATGGAGTAATAATGATTCTGTTAGAGTAAATCAAAGGTGGAATTTATTAAAACAGCAATTTTCTTCAGTCAGTTGTCTCAAAGAAATACGACTGTTAGATACTGAATTATTATGTTGCGGTGTATAGAAACGTAACTTCCTGTATAGACTGACTTTTCGATCGAATACTTTATTGGTATAATTTGGTGTTGGTGATAAAGCAACTCGAAGAGAAAGGAGTATGCATTTCTGTTATTACCAAGTAATGATTAATTTCCTTTGTTCCTGCAATATAAAATGAAAGAGGTTTTGAAAAGAAAGTTGGTATGATATTCTGGATATTTTCTGTGGTCTGATATCATATCAATCCAACAAAGTTTATCGTTTTGGAAAAAACACACTTAATACGAACACCTATACGAAGGCGTAGAAGGGCCACAGTAATTATTTCTTTATATTGAAAAGGGGAACATTCTCCATGAAAATTGAAAAATGAAAAATGTGACTTATTTGTAATATCTAAAGAAAAATCTGAAAGTGAAAATTGGCATTTTCATTCAGATAGCTGATTTTTTTAAAATTCTCTCTAGTTTTTATTGAAAAAATCATTAAATAAATTAACAATTTTCACAATATCTATCAGATGTAGTTCAATGTACGGCGTGGCTTGTGCCAGGGAAGTAGTTATTTTCTGTTAGATATTACAAATAAATCACATTTTTTATTTTTGAATTTTCATGAAGAATGTTCCCCTTTTCAACATGAATACCTGCCAAGAGGTTATCTTGAACGATGGAAAATACCGACTAAAGTTTGTCTTTCAGTCGCAGATGATTCCACAACAGATTTTATGAATGTTCTATTCATATTTTCGAACTAAAATCAAAATATTTTTTTATAATTCTGACTTACTATCTCGGAATTAGGCAAATTCCGACTCAGTAAGTAGGAATTAGGAGTTACCAACTCTGAGTCTACAAATTCCCTAGCCAGTTTTGTGTAGTACGAGCGGGATTGTTAATTTGCTTGGATAACAATAATTATTCCCCTAATTATTCATTTCAACAGGGTGTAGCTCGTGAACCAATCAAGACATTGCAATTTTTATGAACTTATTTACTTACCATAAATACCTTTCACATGAGATATCACAAGGATATTGTGTTAACCGTTGTGTTTTGTTAGAGGGTTAGGGGGTTGCGTTTGTTAGGGGGTTGGTCACAAAAACATGTCGTATTTTTCCATACAGAATCGGATTGTTTTATGGTTTTCTCAAGAAACTTTTTTTGATATTGAGGTGGACTTTTTCAATGGCAACTATTCGCACTGATTGATTTGAGTTAATTTATTTTATATTATCTTATGTATTATTGTATATGTTGTAATATACCAAAAACAGATTTTCTTTATTTCTTCCTAAAATGAGGCTGGGAAATATAAAACTGGGTTATTCAATCAAATAAATACAAATGATTCAGATAATAATATAAATATATAAGAAATAATATAAAATAAATATGAAAAGAAAAATATGGATGGTGGAAAAATTGGTAGAGAAAAGCAGCAAGAAGATGTAGGTATTGATAAAAGATAGGGAAGAAACAGAAGAAAATATGCAAAAAAGAGAAAAATATACCTTCGTTCTCAAAATATTATGGAATAAGGAATAGCGAATGGAAATGGAATCAAAATATTTGGCATAACTCAGTAATATTGGTATTAGTAGAGAATGAAAATATTGAGAAAAGGCAATCGCAGAAGGTCCGAATGCGATACATAGGAAAATGAAACATGGGTTTTAGACAATGAACCTAAAAAGTTCAAATTTTGAAAATGAAAATCCGATTATTGTTTATTTTTTTACATAAGATGATATTTGCTATCATATGATAATATAAAAATGAAAACGCGTAACAATTGGAAAATAAAAAAATTTGAGAATTTGAGCAATTTCTTGGGTATAACGACCTCTTGAAAACCACAAAGAACCCCATTTACAGTTTCGCAGACGACAGGCACATTTGTCTAAATTTTCACATCGTATCGATCACTTCCTATCCTATCGATCACGATCGGTGTCCCAAAAACCCAAATTTGTTATTTTTCCACATTCGTGAATCAACTTTTATGAATTGTGTCAACTGTGATGATGGATTAAATGAATTTATAATATTATGTGATAATTCGTTCTTTTTTAACATCTTCACTCTATAAAACAACAAAATTATGAATCTCTCAAAATAGCATTATTATCAAATGAAATCGCCCTGTACTACGAATATATTTGGAAATTAGTTTCTCATGAATTTTTCACACAAGGATGTGATGATAATACAACTTTAATAAAATCACAATAAAATCGTAATGAATAGTGAATATTTCCCATATTCAACAACCTGTATCTGGAAAACTAGGATTGTGTTGCGCCCATTGAAACATTTCATCAGAATGATAAATTCTACAACATTTCAAAAATTCAAGAAATTTGACGGAGAGCCATTTTCCCATATATTAAGGTGTGCGCGGTTCTTTTTGACTACTTCAAAAACGGAAATTCTTGCCATTTATTGATACAATCTTCTGAAATAATTACACAAAAACATGTATATCTCGCCTTGTGCCCATCATTATATAACTTAAAATTTCTCCAAAGATCAAATTTTTCACAGCGGGCATTTTAACTGATTCAGGTATAATCTTCAACAATGCACACTTTATTGGAGTATTTATTGAGAAATCAGATCGATAGTTATATTTTCGTTTTCTATATCTCTAATATTATCCTCATACCCAAGAAATTGCTCACATTATCAATTTTTTTAAAATTTTGTAATTGTTACAAGTTTTCAGTTTTATATCATCATATGATCGCATATATCTTATGTAAAAAAATAAACAGTAATCGGATTGTCATCTTTCAAAATTTGAACTTCTCATGAAGATATTCAATCTATCATTACATGCAACACTGCAAATAATAATAGCAGACCTCTCCTCGCACAGTTTATGCCTTTATATTTATGACACCATTTAAAAACACGTCTTTGACATCAAACGGTTGCATACAGATTAAAAAAATCCGAATTTTACTAATTTTGTCACTGGTGCATGTTTTTGTGTAATATCGTGCACTAGTATTTTGTTTAAAACCTTGAGGTAATAAATAACCTTGCCATATAGATTAGTTATTATTTTCTTTTATTGTAAACATATATCTGTTACTTATGATTCCCGCCTTTTAAGGTTCATTGACTACAACCCATGTTTTATTTTCCTACGTATCGCATTCGGACCATCTACGATTACCTTTTCTCAATATTTTCATTCTCTACTAATACCAATATTACTGAGTTATACCAAATATTTTGATTCCATTTCCATTCGCTATTCCTTATTCCATAATATTTTGAGGACGAAAGTATTCTTTTCACTTTTTTGTATATTTTCTTCTGTTTCTTCCCTATCTTCTATCAATACCTACATCTTTTGGCTGCTTTTCTCTACCAATTTTTTCACCATCCATATTTTTCTTTTCATATTCACCATCACTGTCGATAAACTGATTTCGTTTATAATTTCTTCAATCATTAAGATATTTTCTTCATCAAACATAACAATTTGACTATGGATTATTTTCTTTCTTTCATTATTCCGAACCCCGAAGAATCTGTCCTTTTTCTGCACTGTCCTGAGAAAAGATGAAATCCTTGTATTTTGATAATTTGTCGTTTATCTGACCATAATTCATAAGGAATATTTCCTCTAATTGATGGTTGTTCAGTTCCGTTTGTTATGTAAGCAGCTGTAAGTGTAAGTACGGCTTCCTTTCTGAATAATTTGTGATTATTTGATTGGATAACCATACCTTACGTGCCTTATCCACGAGAGATTAATTAATTATTTCATCAACACCATTCATCTGAAGATTATATCATAATCCTATAAAATAAAAAGATAATCTTCATATTTAAAATTTCATATTTTACAGAACCTACTTTGGCCTTTTAATTCTTCAAGCGATCGTATACAGGGTGATTTACGAAGGCCGTGCATTGTTGCAGCTGGACTAGAAACTTGAAATTTGGTATGCTGTCATAATTGATCATGTTTGTTCTACCTCAAATATTTTTAGTCCTACAACTACACAGGGTATGTTTCATGGTTCGATTGGCCTTCTGATTATGACTTTAGACAACCTCAGTTATGTTAACTTATCTAGTGCAATTTTTGATATATTTCCATTTTTATAAAAAAAATTACCGCTGTAGTAGTTTAGGAAAACACGTGTAGCCCGCAAACCGTTCAAAATTCGGAAATTAAATTTATGGAACAGTTAGCTGGTAGTCCAGGCTAACACCTGATGTCCCATCGAATGTCCCATTTTGTACCATAACGGCGCAGGAGATTTTCGAATGTCGCATTATAAAATTGTCAAAAACTCAAATTTTTCAAATGGCATCTATCATTTTTAACCCTTCAGACGAAAATTGAATTTTAGGAACAGTTATTTTAGCTTTCTCTATACCCGAGTTCAACCTCTATCGAGTTATACAATGAAAATCAAGAAATGCCTTATCTTGCCGAATGATTCTGTGTTTATTCAAGTATGCCATGGAAACAAAAAACGACTGTAAATAAGAAGGTGATTATTCTGTCAAAGTAAAAACGAGTCGTGCTTATTCTTGAATAAAATTGATTCGAATATGGAAAATTATTCAAACGAAGTTGTGTTTGACTTGTTTGTTATCCACGCCATGTGTCAAAAAATTGTGCAGCGAACTGTCCGGGAGTTTAATTTGAAATATCCAAACTTACCGAGGATGACACGGGGAAAGTTCTCACGATTGAAAAATAATTTTATACATTTTTGGAAAGTGGCTAGACCCGTTACGAGAATCAAATCTGTTACTGACGATAATCAAATCTGTTACTGACGATAATCAAATTACCATTCTCGGATATTTTCAAGAATATCCTCAAGCCTCAATACGAACGGCGTCTTTAGAATTGGGATTTTTATATTCTGCAATACAAACCATTTTACACCGCCATAAGCTACATCCTTTCAAATTTATAAGATTGCAAAAATTACACCCAGGTGACTTTCCTCGTAGAGTAAACTTTTGCGAGGACTTATTACTCAAAATACAAGAGCACGCCGGATTCTTAGAAAACATGATTTGGTCTGATGAGGCAAAGTTTTGTCGGCAGGGAGTTTACAATGACCGACATTTTTGGGCTTCTGATAATCCACATATGGTGTTAGAAGAGGTACGCTATTTTATGTACGATGAAAATTTGAATGGTGAGAGATATTTAGAAATTCTTCAAAACGTAGTAGAAACATTTCTTGACAATTTGCCACTTACTAGAGCTGCACGTTTATGGTACCAGATGGATGGGGTACCACCGCACAATACACAATCTGTGTATACCAAATTGACATCCATGTTTGATGACCGTCGGTGGGGAAATCGAGGACCATTTCTGTGGCCTGCAAGATCTCCAGATCTTACCCCTTTAGATTTTTTTATTTGGGGTAGGCTAAAAGATTTGGTTTATCCTTCACCAGTCTACAATATAGATGATTTAAGACATAGAATAATACAGACTTTTGACAGTCTCGATCCCAACGACATCAGAAGTGCTACGCAATCTATTGAAAATAGAGTAATAGAATGTATGAATAAAAATGGTGGTCATATTGAACATTCACGCTAGAGTTCTGTCAATATTTTGCAATATATTTGATCAAATTATTACCATTTTCTTTTGTTTCCATGGCATACTTGAATAAACACAGAATCATTCGGCAAGATAAGGCATTTCTTGATTTTTATTAAATAACTCGATACAGGTTGAACTTGAGTATAGGGAAAGCTGAAATAACTAATCCCATAATTCAATTTTCTTTTGAATGGTTTGAAAAAAATGGTAGGTGCCATTTGAAAAATTTGTTTTCTTGACAATTTTATAATGCGACATTCGAAAATCGCCTGCACCCATATGGTACAAAATGGGGCATTCGATGGGACATCAGGTGTTAGCCTGGACTACCAGCTAACTGCTCCATAAATTTCATTTCCTAATTTTGAACGGTTTGCGGTTACGGTTTGCGTGTTTTCCTGAACTACTACAGCGGTTATTTTTTTCAGAAAAATGGAAATATATCAAAATTTATAATAGATAAGTTAACATAACTTGGGTTATAAGTTGGTACCGACTTTTGCCATAATCTGTATAGTTGTAGGATTGAAAATTTTTGAGGTAGAACGAACATGATCAATTATGAAAGCATTCCAAATTTCAAGTTTCTAGTTGTAATGTATCACCCTGTATTTATAGTCTGTCTGCAAAAACTGGCACGAACTCGGCCAGTGCTTTTTTATAATGCACCTTAATTATCGCTGCTGTGAAAGGGATTCAGTAATATATAGGAAATTGAATAAATCGTTTCATTTTGATTCCTTTGAGACATCACAGTTTGGCGACGAAGTGGGATTTTTTTTTAATAGTTATACTGCACCGGAAATTGTCGGTCAACCGTTAAACAGTATAGTGCCCGGATTTTTTATTTTTCATAGTGAAATAGTAAATAAAAAAAAAAAAATGACATCGTTCATTGGACATTTGCGGGAGTTTAACCCAAGTATTTGTGACTGGCGTATCTTCAAGAAACAATTGTCACAGTACTTCATCGCAAATAAAGTGGAAGATGCAAATACCAAACGTGCATTATTATTAAATAGTTGCCACGAAAATAGTTTGGAATTGTTGGCGAGTTTGTGCATACCGTCACAGCCTGAAGAAAAAACGTATGAGGAATTGGTGAAATTATTTGACACTCATTTTTCTTCGACTCAGTTAGTTTTTCCAGAAAGGCAAAAATTTTATTGTGCTGTAAAATCTAAGGATGAAAGTGTTCAAGAATGGGCAGCTCGTATAAGACAACTCGCTTGTAAATGTGAGTTTAAATCGATTGAACTGAACACTTTACTGCGTGACCGTTTCATAATGGGGTTCGAAAAAGGACCCATACTCAACCGACTTTTTGAGGAAAAAGAAGATGGGCTTACTTTCGAAAAGTGCATTGAAATTGCATGTAATAAGGAAGCAAGTAATAAAGTTCAGGATTTTGCCGGTCTGAAAATTAAACAAGAACCGGAAATTTTTCGAATTGGAGCAAAAAAGCAGCAAAGTGGTACTGGTAACAAAAAGGTTGGTAGCTCCAACCGTTTTTCTGCAACTAACAATGGATTCAATCATCCGGACATCCATTTTGATGGGCCCTCTACCTCCAGTGGTCAAAGTTCTTCAACGAGAGCTGAGTGTGGTGTATGTGGTAAGAAACATCCAGGCCAATGTAAGTACAGAAATTGTGTTTGTCATCTGTGCGGTATTAAAGGCCATTTGGTGTCAAAGTGTTGGAAAAACGCGAAAACACATCGTAAAAACAATAATAACAATTTCTTAAACTCCGAAACAATTGATCAACTTTTTGTAATGAATACTAGAAATTTTGAACCGATTTCAATACATGTAAATGTAAATGGTAAAAGTATACCGTTTGAGTTGGATACCGGTGCCAGCTTAAGTTTAATTTCTAAAGAATTACGAGATAAATATTTTCCTGAGGTTGAAATTGTTTCTACTGATAAAGTTTTTTCGACTTACACTGGAAATAAAATTTATCCTATTGGAAAAGTTCTTGTTGAGATTTTTTATAATAATATTAATGAACAAATATTTTTGTATGTTATTAATAATGGAGGTCCTCCTCTGTTAGGAAGAGACTTCTTCAACAAGTTTAATTTAAGTATAAATAAATTAAATGATGAGGAAACTATACTAAATAAATTTTACGATGAGTTTCCGTCAGTTTTCAGTGGTGAATTAGGGCTTTTCAATAAAGGACACATTCATTTGAAATTGAAGGAAAATACTCAACCCAAGTTTTTCAAAGCAAGAAATTTACCATTTTCTTTAAAAGATGCCGTTGAAAAAGAAATAAATAGACTGGTAAAATTAAATGTTTTGAGCCCTGTTGAATATAGCGATTATGGCACCCCTGTAGTTCCTGTACTTAAACGTAACGGCACAGTACGTTTGTGTGGTGATTATAGTTTAACTTTGAATCCGAATTTGGAAATAGATAAATTTCCTCTTCCACGAATTGAAGAATTGTTTGTGAAACTACAGGGTGGTCAAATTTTCACTAAACTCGATTTGTCGAATGCATATCAGCAAGTGTTATTATCGCCAGAATCTAAAATTTTAACCACTGTTACTACACATAAGGGTCTGTTTTGTTATAATCGACTCCCGTTTGGAATTCATTCTGGGCCTTCAAAATTTCAAAAAATTATGAATACCTTGTTTGATGGTTTGGAGGGCGTTGCTTGTTTTCAAGATGATGTGTTGGTAACTGGAAATAATTTTAATGATCATGTTGATAAGGTAAGGTCTGTTTTGAGGAAATTAGCAGAAAATGGTTTGACTCTAGAGAAATCTAAATGCCAATTTTTTGTTGATAGCGTAACCTATGTAGGTTTTGTAATAGATAAAGAAGGTCTGCACACTTGTCAAGATAAAATTGACGCAATTGTTGGGGCTCCTGTACCACAAGACATTACTCAATTAAAATCTATATTGGGTTTGATAAATTATTATAATAAGTTTATACCCAATGCATCTACTGTATTACAACCATTATATAATCTTTGTAAAAAAAATGTACAGTGGAATTTTGACAAAAATTGTTCACAATCTTTTAAAAGGGTTAAAGACATTTTGAGTTCTGCTGAAGTTTTAGTCCATTTTAACCCTTCATTACCCATTTATTTAGCCGTGGATGCATCTCAATACGGTGTTGGAGCAGTAATTTGCCATTGTGTCGATAATGTATATAGACCAATCGCCTATGCTTCGCGTATGCTTAGCAAAAGTGAACAACAGTACTCACAGATCGAAAAAGAAGCTCTGAGCATAATTTTTGGTGTAAAAAAATTTTACCAATATTTGTTTCATAAAAGATTTGTTTTATTTACTGATCATAAGCCTTTAGTTGCTATTTTGAATCCAAAAAAAGGTATACCTATTTATGCTGCAAATAGGCTACAACGGTGGGCTTTGATTCTAGCAAATTTTCAATATGATATTCAGTACATTAAATCTCAAGATAATTTTGCGGATTTTTTGTCTCGATTGCCTCTGAGGAACGATACTGAAGACGATGATTCTTCATTTGTTTTGAACTTCGTTTCAAATAATCAAGATTTACCGATAGATTGCTCAGCAATTGCTCAGTTTTCTCAGGAAGATCCTATTCTTGAGCAAGTTTATTATTTTGTTAAAAATGGTTGGCCTAGAAGAGTTAATAGTGAATTGAAACCTTATTTTGATAATAAATACTCATTTTCTATCATTCAAAATTGTCTTATGTTCGGAAATAGGGTGGTAGTACCAGAATATTTACAGGGAGACATATTAAAAATATTACATGTTTCACACATGGGAATGGTAAAGACTAAAAGCTTGGCTCGTTCCTATGTATGGTGGCCAAATTTAAATTTGGATATAGAGAAAACAATTGTTGCTTGTAATTCATGTTCAATGAGCAGAAATAATCCACCAAAATCTTCTCTATTGAATTGGGAGTATCCAAGTGGTCCTTGGTCTAGGATCCACATTGATTATTTAGGTCCTATTTTAGGTAAACATATTTTGGTAGTTGTGGACGCTTATACGAAATGGCCAGAAGTTTTTGTGGTAAATAGTTCCGGAAGTATAAATACTATTCGGGCATTAAGAAGTTTATTCGCAAGGTATGGTTTTCCCAAAGTTTTAGTTTCAGATAATGCTTCATACTTTTCATCAGAAGAATTTAATAATTTTCTTAGGCTTAACGGAGTTGAAATCAAGCATAGTCCGCCATACCATCCTGCAACAAACGGGGCAGCAGAAAATTTTGTTAAAACAATAAAAAATTATTTGTTAAAGTCAAAAAATTCTGGTCGAAACATAAATGATTTGGATTTATTAATAAATAGATTTCTCTTAGATTATAGAAACACTCCACATTGTTCAACAGGACTCACTCCCGCTAAATTAATGTTAGGTAGAAATTTAAGAAGTAGGTTAGATTTATTATTACCAGTAGATGAATTTAAAAGTAGTAATGAAATTTCCTCCAAAGTCAGTAAAAGCATGACCTCTCAACGAAAATATTATGGAGGAAAACGAAACAAAATTTTTCAAAATGGTGATTGTGTATTAGTTAAAGATTACAGAGGATTGAAAACTAACTGGATCAAAGGCATTATAAATAAAAAAATTGGTCCAAGAACATACATAGTTCATATCCCGGAGTTGAAAACAACTTGGCACCGGCATCTAAATCAAATTTTGGAATATTGTAATTTAGATTTAAGTACTCCTCATGTAAAAAAAAACGGTGCGTCATCAGTGGTTAGTGCAGTTTCAGAAACTGGTAATGACAATATAGCGGAAGAAAACAGTGGTGGTGGAAAAAGTATAGAAATTAAAAGTGAAGTAGAGATAAAAAAAGATAATTGGGACTCTATGATAAGTCCTGAATTTTTTGATCAGGGTATTTCTCCTACTCGAAGTTCTGAAAATAATACAGGAGGTAATATTAGAAAAGGAACACGATTAAGAAAACCTCCAAGTCGTTTTCAAATAAAATTTTTAATTTAATTTAAAAAACTATTTTCAGAATTTAAAGGGAAGGATATTGTAATGTATCACCCTGTATTTATAGTCTGTCTGCAAAAACTGGCACGAACTCGGCCAGTGCTTTTTTATAATGCACCTTAATTATCGCTGCTGTGAAAGGGATTCAGTAATATATAGGAAATTGAATAAATCGTTTCATTTTGATTCCTTTGAGACATCACACTAGTCCAACTTTTTGCCTTTTCATAGTAATTCTTTTCAATTTGCCGCCATACCAGCGATCACGTGACATGTGTCAAAATCGATTTTTAGGTTATCGGACATGCACAAACTTTTCCCAAGAATCTTTTTTCCAATACTCTAATAATGAACTTTTTTCCAATAGGGTACATACTTTTTGGCGGTCACTGTATAAGGTCCAAAGATACATTGCAAAGACTAACTTTTTACATTCAATTGAATTTTCAGTATGTTACAATGTTTCAACATAGTTTGATATTATAAATGTGCATTTGTAATTGATACAAGATATGATAAGACGACACAACTTAAAAGTAGAAAATAAAAAAAAAATTATGATTCTTTTCTTCAAAAAAAAAAAACATGCTTATATGCATATGATTAGAAAAACGCTTTTGATGCAAATCGAAAATGAAGTCACGTCTTTGCACGAATCACCTTTTCTTATTAGTTAGTTGCGCTTTTTTCTATGCAGGATATACGAAATTAGCACGAATTTTGGATAACTTTTGTACAGTGGACTGCTTTAATAAAATTATCAATATAAGTAATAATAATAATAATAATCCTTTTCAAGGCAGCAATCCGGGCAGCTGATGAACTTGGTCTCGTATTCGACACTGAACGGGCAAACCCAAACTCTGTCACCGAGTTGGAACCCGTTCAGCAGAAAGCTGACATCAAAGCTGCGGAGACTGAGGTCCTCCTGCAGCTGCACAAGGATTTTTTTCAAGAACATTGAAGATCTTGACTTATCCAAAAACCTGACCTTTGCTTTCCTCAGGGCAAGTAAGCTGAAGTCGGAGACCGAGGGATTCATAATGGCTTGCCAGGATGGCGTCTTCAACACCCTGGTCTACCGTAGCCGCGCGATGGGTATAGAGATCCCCGACACTAGATGCAGAGCGTGTCGTGGGGCGCCTGAGACCCTTATGCATTTGCTGTCAGCATGTCCAGCATATGCGGTCTCAGCTTATATCCACAGGCATAACGCGGCTCTAAGAGTGTTGTACTACCATCTACGACACTCGTACGATATAGACGAGACACCGGTGTTGCCTTATGCTCCGGGGGATATTGAGTCCGTTGTGGATAATAAGAAGTGCCGAGTATATTGGAACTATTCATTCCCCACCCTCAGGCAAATACAAGCCAATAAGACTGATGTAGTCCTCCTCGACCATCAGAGTAAGACGATTTTCGTCATGGAGTTTTCGGCTACTGGTGAAACGAACATCGTCCGAAAAGAGGAGAAACGGACTAAATATCGAGACTTACTCTTTGAACTCCGCAGGCTCTACCCAAACCATTCTGTTAAAATTGTGGTTCTGATTATAGGGGTCCTTGGTGGAATGATGGACACACTGCTCTCGAACTTGAAAATCATACCGGCTTGCCATAATATGGCAGAAATCTTATCCGGACGAATGCAGAAGGCCGTCATCCTTGGTTCACAGCATCTGCTCAGGGCACATGATTCTCGGACCTAGTAATCGCTTACCCCACGGACGTGGGGAGTTGTTATCTGGGTGAACGATCCAGCGCACCCTCCGGATGTGTCGGAGCTCCGGAGACAGGGCCTGACTGGAATATCCTTTTAGAAAATAATAATAATAATAATAGTGTGTTTATTTTCCAATAGAACCAGTAAAGATCATGTAACATAATAAATAAGAAGAAGAAGTGATTCAGATTCGTGATTTACATAAACTTTTCGAGTATTCGTCCAAGCTCAGCAATTTTTACCCCAATCTCACCATAACTTCTCTATATCACTTTTATCATCATTACTCCCATTATTTCAATCCCTCGCCAATTATTCTCATTAAAACACATGTTCTACTCAAAAACTCCAGAGAAAGTACTTACTTGTAGGAACTGTAGACGTGCTTATAATTATAAACTAGGGTAGGGGTGAGTTTCCTGGATTGTTGCCAGTACAGGTAGATGAAGAGAAATACACAGAGGAGAGTGACGAGCATCAAGGCACGCCGCAACTCGCCCTGTTTCATCCTTCCGCCTCGCTTCTGAAACAAAAAAATCATGTTAACTCATTTGTAGTTATTATTCGAATAGAAAAGAATGGATGGATGACGTTTAATGGACATAATCGCCAGCGGTGCTAAAAAAAATATATTATACATATATATTTTTACATATCGCGTATAGGTAGGTAGGTGTACTTTATGATAATAAATAATTGCTATTGTTCCTAAATGAACGAGGCGTCTGAATTGATTCAGAAAATAATGGCATTTCTATACAGTGTGTCCCAGGTTGAATGTGTTGTCCCTTATCTAAGAAATCGGATAAAAAACTGAAAATCGCTCCGATAGTCGATTTTCCATTCGAGGAGAAACTCCTTCACCAAAAACGTCATAATTGTGCTATCAACTTCCTCATCCCCAGCATCCTCGGTATCCCCACTTCAGAATCTTCAATGGGACTACCACACATGTGATACATCATTCTGAACAGAATTCAATCGCAAATACATCGGTGTGATGCAAATGAGAATAGACCAAGTGTTGTAGAAGTTTCAGTGAAAAATAAGTGTTCTCAAAATATAATTTTTTTCACTACCTGAAATGTTGTTGTCTATTGCGATTTCACATAGAAATTGCAAGAGCTTTGCGTTCAACTGATATTTCATGCGCGTGGTGCATGCGGTTTTATAGTCCACATTCCATTCCATTCCATTCTTGATCCCAAATGTAGAAAGTCTATTGCGATTTCACATAAAAATTGCAATGTCTATATGCGCTCGGCTGATTTTTCGCAAATATTTCATAAATCAGCTTGAACATCATGTAGGAACGTTCCATTGCGATTCCGCGCAAAAATTTCATTTGCTGTCGTGATTTTATCATGTCTATGAACATTTGTTTTCAAACGTTAGGTTTGGTGAATTCTGATCAGTCAATTCATTTGGCAAAGCTGTATATATACCGGGTGACCACGAGGTGAGGTACGCCCCACATTTTTTCTATAGTTTTGAAGATACAGATTTCAAATATGGTATGTCGCTATACGCATATTTTGACGCCACTGCTGAAAATTCACCACTTTCGGTTTAACCGGAAGTGACCCCAAACTTTGTTTTTCAAATGACACCCTGAACATTGTTCTTCATTTTCCGGAAGAACATACAAACTACCGAGATAAGAGTGGTAGGGCCTTTTTTTCCGAGAAACTCTAAATAGTGAACGTTACTTATGTTTTTTAAATAATCATTTGTTCAATTTTATGGATGAACTACCCATAGGTGGTAGGCTACAGATATGGTACCAACAAAATGATGCACCATGCCATAGTCCAAGGGATGTAAGAACAGTAAAATGTATGCAAAACGAACGAGGATATGTCGAGGCAAATGTACAGTGATCGGGAAAAGTTGATACATTATTTTTATTTAAATTATATATTTGAATGTCATGTTTAATGTTGGAATTGCATCTTTCTAAAATAAATAACAAACATGTTTCTAATAGATATTTACGTCAAGAAGAGAATGACGTCATGGTTGGTGATTTTGTCTATCCGACATAACAACGTTAATATTCCCAATTAAATGCGTTCAATAGCGATGAAACTAGTCAAATTTCATTTCATCTCTTTTGAACGCCTTTCATTGGGAATTTTAATGTTGTTATGTCGGATATACAAAATTACCAAACATGACGTAATTCTCTTCTTAACGTAAAAATCTATTGTCACGAAACATAACCAAACCTAACAAAAGTATTATTTTATGATAGTGGTATTTTCGGTTTCAGACCATGCAGAACTTTTTATGAAGCATAATTTTTTTTCGTAAACTTGTTAATAAAAAAGTTTCCCATATGTAGAGAACTTAAGCGAAACCTGGCTTTTCATGTAGGTAGGTGTAATTCAATATCTTGACATAGTTTTCAATTCTGTTCAACTTTTTTCAATAACAATTTTCGATTTTGTCAAAAACAAAGGTACTTTATTCCTGAGAAAATTTTATATTTTTTGACAACCCTCGTATACGGCACAAAAAAATTGTTATCTGATAGAGGTATTTTAGGTTTCAGACCATGCAGAACTTTTTATAAGGAATAACACACTGTATATATGTCTATATTATATAATGTTTAATTCTTTTGCCTCCTTGACAGTAACAAAAACGTTGGTAATTGATAAACAGGACCCTCTATTCCTATAAACACTGATTGCCAAGCTTTTAAACTTTTCTATGGAAGTGGCAATTACTGTTGATGGTAAGATAGTTCTCTTCTATACGTACGGTCGCAGTGGCACACAAGTAAGTGGAGATACTACATCTCAATTTTCAATGCAGTCTTTCTTTTATTGCTGAGACAACTTCTTGAAAAAGTTGCAATAAACATGTATTTTCTATATTGACTTGTTTATAGGAGTTGTTATTTTGAGCCTTTTTTTCTCAAGACAGCTTTCCTCGTAGGCTTGTCCACTTCTTACTTTTTCAAGATTTTTCTTTGAATTTCGGGTTTTGTACGATTCCGGACCTCATTAAATAACTCATTAATTTTTGAAAGAGTGACCTGTACCTTTATTATATGATCTAAATAAGGTGTGCGCAGAGAACTACGGGGAATCGACTAATTAGCTTCTAGTTATTTATGCAACAAGTGCAAAAAGTAGCAAAACTCTTTTTACACGAGTTTCATACAATATTTTTTCTACGTTCATGCAAAAACCAGAAAATGTTTCATTTAGGTGGCACTAAACTGTAAGGAAGACATTGTTTGTTTAAATCTATCTGCTAAAAGTAATTCAAAAACATTTTGTGTAATTCAGATGATATTCGAAGGAAATAATTTAATTTTTAACAAATTGCATTTTCTAGTAATTTCATAGTCCATTATATAATGAATATGATGAAACATGCAACTATTTAAAACGTAATACCATCTCACAGAAAATGGGCTAAATTTGGCGTCGATTTGAAAGTTTATGTCTGTCATGATGACAGAACGCTATAGTAGAATGACAGATGAGTGCAATAAAGTCTTTATTGCACTCAGTGCAATAAAAAGACAGTTTTTCCACCAAATATAGTTCAATAAAGTTTTGTTTTTAGCATGAACGTAGAAAAAATAATAAAAGAGTTTTGTAGTAAAAAAGTGGAATTTTCCCCAGTCAGCTGAAATATGCCAATTTACTAGTGGTCCTTGAGCCCGAATGGTTGGTCGTAGAAAAAACTTGTATGGTAAAACTTGTTTTTTTGCATTTTTTTCAATGTTCCGTCGCGAAGATTTGTTAGCAAACCTCAGATTCGGAAAAAACATAGAGAATGGAAGTAATCAAAACTACCCCAAAACTTTCTTGGTAGAAATACAATTTGATTAGATTATCAGGATAAATCGAAGTTTCATTCACTAATAAACGTGTTTTTCGCTTCGTATCCATTAATGTGCAATCATACGCCAAAAATCATTTACGTTAGTGGTCGTTTCAGATTGAGATTCGTCACGTTCCAATCTAGCGAGATTACCAACATGCTCTATTGTCCCTGATTTCTTGCAGAATAGCGTCTTTATAAAAGGCCAGAGGATCGAGATTAAAATTTCATATTTTTAATTTTAATTTCTTCTGTGTTCAAATAATTGGGTTATAGATAGAATAGGTGTAATAAGTAGTGTAGTAGCATATTGTCCGCTGAACCATAGATAAATAAAAATAGGTGATATAAAATTTTGTCACAATTTGAAAAGTGTTAAAAGCCTTATTTAATTATTGTTGATCATTCAGAAATAAATGATTTCTTGGATTTTCGCTTGATTGAGGACCATAAAGTTAGAAAAACATGATTTCTTGGATATTTGTGCATTTGAGGACTATGCAGGTTCGAATATGAAAATCCCATATAGTTTACATGCAGTGTGCGAAATAGGTATTTCGCACATTACTTCGCGCACGGTGTCATGGTAACGAAGGAAAACGAAAAAAAGTGTCACTTCGCATATTGTTGTCAATGCGCGCACCTTGTAATTTTTGACGTTTGTAGAAAAAAAATATTCCCACCTCAGATCAATGTTGTAAGAATACACCAAGCATATAACGTACGCTATTTATGTTCATCCTTGTTCGATTGATGTTACTGACTAGTTGTAACAAACGCAGAAGATATATTTTCGATAGCAGTTATTTTCGGTCTACAAACACAAAAATCTTTCCGTATAGACCAGGTTCGACCCCTGAGTGCGAGAGATTTTTTCTCAATAGTATTGGAATCAATACTTACCATGTTGTAAAGCAAGTGTGATGTGAGTCGCCGATTCCGACTTCTAGTGCTTGCTTGATGAAGTGCGCATCGACCAGTTTTCCGTTTTTTTTACAGCTGAAAAGTGAATACACCACCAAAAATCAGTTAGTCGATCCGGATCGCTACAGCAAATAATAATAATAGCCGCCCCCTACCCGCACAGGCAATGCTACGAGTCTTTATGATGTAGTATTATTATTATTATTACGAAGACCTTCAAAATTTCAATAATGAAACTTTGACAAATTTATCTTACATAAAAATCTGGACATTGGCCTTGAAAACTTGCCCAGATTGAGAAAAGGCATAAGAACTTGCCATTATTTCGAAAAAAAAAAAAATATTGCCAATTGATAACGGAAGACGGGTATTTTAAAGCGGATCACATCAGGGATTTCAGTTTTCGTCGAAATGTGTCAACTTTCCATTTCATCGAAGTGTGAGATACAGTACGTTGCTCATATGTCACCGCGACTAATAAATACGTGAACACATTCACCTAGACTGATTACATAATAATAATATTTCAGTTCGAAAATATGAATGGGACATTCATAAAATCTGTTGTGGAATCATCTGCGACTGAAAGACTCTCTAGATAGGTGGATAAGGTGGATATTAGAGTATCATCCAATACACTAACAATAAATGCCAGTGCTCCGCAGCTCTGCAGATATCCACTCTAGCACCAACACTGTTTCTTCTTCGCATCAATGATTTGTTAAGAGCTACCTCATGTCCAGGGCACAAGCTTTGCGGATGATAGTGACCTTCATACCGCATTCTCTTTCAAAGCTCACGTATCAGTCAGTGAAAGCAGAAATGAACGGGAAAGAATCATAAATCGTGGTGGAATTCTATGCGAATAAAACCCATAAGCGAGTCTTTTCCCATATATGGAGTGCAGCACCTAAACACACATTGGAACTTTTAGATTCTGTCCAACAGAAAACCATTCGTTTCGTCGGTGATACTTCGCTCACAAGTTTGCTCACTCCTCTGGAGCACCGCAGAAAGGTGTCTCTGTTTTATAGATAACTAGCTGCAACACCCGGCGTTGCCCGGGTAAAAAAATAGACTCCTTTCTGGCTCATTTCACGATTCCCATGAATTTTTTAGAATTTTACAGAAATCTGGAGATTCTAGATTTTTTTTGTCATATTCCAGAAATTAGGAACCTAGAAAATTTCATTACCACGCCCTCCATCCTGTTCGCCGAACTTTGAACTTGAAATTTTTATTTTTATTTCGAATTTATGGAACTCAATTAGAACTATTAAAACTCTATCTATTGAAATAAAAAACTTCTGAATCGGATCATAAATAACAGTTTCAGAAAGGTAGCCCGCTTTCAAATGGGTCACTCTGTTTATTGATTTCATGGATGATGCTCTTCCGAAATATCACCAACCGTTCCACCATTAGCGGTCCCATCGAGACCGACCCGTCGAGCTCAGTCCTCACATCCATTTTCCGTCACTTTGGAGACATACCGAACATCTCTTTCCCATGGATCATTCATCCAACGAACGGCAACCTTTGGAACTCTCTGCCTCGGGAGGTGTTCCCTGAGGCATACTTACAGCCTTCAGAAATTCAAGAACACCAATTCCTACCTTCTTTCCCTCAGCTTGCACGATGTTCTCTGCACAAAACAGGATTTCCCTTTTCGTGAGAACCGGAACTTAAAAAAAAATCAATTGATGCTAAAAGATTTCTTCTCGGCAAAAATCATTTCAGTCAAAAATATGAGAAAGCAGTCGAACTCCTTATTTTATCGAAGGTCAAGTATATTCTCCCAGTTACTAGTTCGTTTTGGTACTTACTTTGTAATTTTTCAACGTTGAAAAAAGAATTTGTTCGTTCAAAGGAATTGATGAGCATATCCGCAAGACGAATGCTTCTTTTGTATTCAAGTCGGCATTTAAGTAGAAGCAACTGTTTTTGTGCCTCTTTCAATTTATTGTCTGCAGAAATTTGTTTCAATTCATGTTGACTGGGGAAAAGTATGAATACGATTAATTATGAAGGAGGGCGCGTTCAACATTTAGGTTGATTACATTTTTAATTTGAGCCTTTCTTGGAGGAATACGAAACATAAATTATCAATTACTACCTACTTCGTGCGAGCGTTACAGATCTAGGTACGTTCGCAGTTTTGGTAATAACTGGTCTGAAACATATTTCCTTTTCTTTATATTTTATATATTCAGGTGTACACGAACAAAACATCGTGATAACAACTGGCAAGGAGAATTTTACGGAAATTTTGGAAAGTTCATACCTACTTTGGTAAAAAAAACCCTATTGTTATTGAGTTCCACAATTTTGGAAAAATAGTGCTGAGAAACAAGATGATAGGCAGCTTTCTGAGGTGAGATATTGTCACGGAAGCATCTCTGAATAATTATAAAATAGGTCTCAGGTCATTAATTGACAATTTCCCTCATATTATAAAAACCAATGAAATACCATAATTTTCTCATTTCAAACAGAATGAGAACAGGATTTTTTGAAAACACTGCCTCCCAGCCCGTGGTATTTTCAAATCGGTGTTCCGCTTCTTCCTTGGGTATACATATTCAACTTACATTAATGACACATGATGAACCGTTTCTACAATACGCATTTAGTACAAAAAAATATGTTTTCGTGAAATTGTCTGATCGAATATCCTTTTAAAATGCAGAATTTTCAAAATACTTTCACCTTGCCAGGCACTCAAACTGTACAAAACTGTACAGAACACCACTCGAGCAAGCTCTCGTGGTGTTTCTAAGCAACACAGTTTTCGTGCCAGCAAGGTATAGTTATTTACCTAACAAGTGCGGAAAGTAGTACTTTTCCGCACGCGACGGCAGTTGCACGAACGACGCGGAGCGGAGTTCGGGCAAGCCGTTAAGGGCGAAAAAGACATTTTCCGTAAGAGTTAGGTACAATATTTTTGCTACGAGTGTTTTGTCCATTTCATTTATGAAAAAACAAGGTTTTTAATAAACAAGTTTTTATAATAATGCTACAAAATGACTAATAAGACAGAATAGTTACATAGATCATTTAGTTAGTCCTAAATATCCTCATTTTCAACAATATAAATATCGTGCGGAAAAGTAAAAATCGTACGGAAAAGTACAACTTTCAAAACGAAAAATCGTGCGGAAAAGTAACTTTTCCGCTCGTAGGAAAAAGTATTTTATGAAAATTCTGCATTTTGTCGGAATATTATTACTGAATATTTCCATCGTATTGTGACGAATATCCAGACTTCAGAACGGCTGGCGCCATCTAGTGGAAAAATAGCGGAAGAATAGCGGTGGCGCGAGCATTGCTTGCGCGATTGATGGCTATCGACATCTACAAGCGAGGACGGCGACTTAAGATTAGCCTAGAGAGAGATGGAACGATTCTAGATTCGTCTATAACCTTTATAATCTTTGTTTCCCACTATAACAGGCCGTTTGTGTCGCTAGTTAGTTAGTTATTGAAGTATTGAGTAGTAAACAGATTTAGACAGTCCAAATAAATACCGGGTTCCCACATTTTATGTGACAGGCAATATCTGGTTTGTTGAAGGAGATACACAAAAATGTTTCATACAAAAGTTTTAGGAGTTCATGAGAGCTATATTTTGATATAATTTTCAAATCTACAGGGTGTTTGGTGTAGGTGCTATAGACCAAGATAGTATTTTTTAAATAGAACGCCCTGTATATTATCACATATTCAGATTCTACGTTGTATTTTGATATCATTTCACGTTTAGTTTTTGAAATTCGGTTACGGCGTTGTTGAGTTATTGCTTAAAATGTAAAGTCTTGAGAACGACTATTATTTTTTTAAATATCTCATACAATTATTCTCTCTGCATCAGATCACATGAAAATTAGTCATAATTTTGGGTGTTCGAAGTAATGGTTTCAATTTTGAGTTGTGGAATTCAGTCAGGAATCATTTTGAATTTGAAACAATTGGAAAATTGAAAGAGGTGTATTCGAAAACAAATCGTTAATAACAATGTAGGTAAATAATATAACTTGATAAATCATTTCATAAGAATGGTAGATACCTAGATATAAGTCATAAAAATTGTTCAAAGTGACGCCCATTAGATATTATACAGGCTTCGAAACGTCGAATCACTTCTCTCGTACAAGTCGCTCTTATAATATTAGGCGTAATATCACTGCACGCTAGTCGAATTTTCATTTTCAGATCATCCACATTCAAAGGGGGAGTAGTGAAAACAATATCTTTTAAATAACCCCAATAGGAAAAAATCAAGCGGTGATAAATCTGGGGAACGAGCCGGCCACCGAATTGGACCCTTATTACCAATCCATCTATTTGGGTACGTTCTATCCAGATATTCAGTAATAACCTGTGAATTGTGAGGAGGAGCACCATCTTGTTGCCACCTAATTCCTTGTCGTTTTGCTATGGGAATATCTTCCATCAACTGGATCAAATCATTTTCTAGAAAATGTAAATATCGCAATCCATTGATTCATTGAAAAAGCAAGGTCCACACCATACATTAATACCCCAAGTAGTTTGAAAATTACTTTCGCGGACCCAGTGGGGATTTTCTTGAGACCAATAGTGACTGTTATGTCGATTCACAACTCCATTATTGTGAAATCGCGATTCATCGCTCCACAAAATTTGACTGAATATGTTAGGATTTTCATGTAATATTACCTGAATACAAGCAATGAATTCAAGTCATCGTTCAAAGTCCGTGGGTTTTAAACCTTGTACCAACTGAATTTTGAATGGGTGGTATTTATTTTCTTTCAGAATTCTCTGTACATTAGATTTACTCTCACCGACTTCTTCTGCAAGAGTACGGATAGAAACATGTGGATGAATAATGATATAAGCCAACACATTGATCTCTAAATCTTCAGTTCTAACAGATCTCGTATGATGACGATGCTTTATAGTAGAAGGAAATGACCCAGTTCGCAATTTTTCTTCAACTTTAGAAAAAGTCATTCGTGACGGAATGGGTTTGTCTGGAAAACGTTCTTGGTAGAGACGGCAGTTTTTCTGACATTCCCCAAAAATTAATAACATATCAATGCAATCACTTGGACTAAACGCGAAAGGCATACTGGAGTTTTCGCACAAAGAACACAGTTACTGTTTTGCAAAGAATCACTGAATCGTACTGGACAGTAGATACAATTCAACAACATTTGTTACTATGGCATCAACAAGCATAAGCTACTTGATGAAATTGTGCAATATAAAGCAATTCACCCTCAAGTTAGTTCTCAAGAGAATAACCCCCTCGAGCTAAAGCTCTCGGGAGTTATTCTGATTATTAATGTGCATATGGTCTCATTTAATTGTCAAAATACAAAGTACCCTCGATAGAATTATGAACAAAATAATAGTCGGCTATTCGGAAAATTACCCGCTAGGTCCGTGTATCTACCGGGTGATTCTCCAAGGTGGCTCACCCCTATAACTTTTTTATTATTGAAGATAGAAAAACGAAATTTGGGGGTTGTGTATTATAGTTCAAATTACATTTTTTGACATATTAACCTGCTTTATCGTACTTCCGGTTCGACAGGAAATGACCATAACTTTCGATTTTTAAATGGGACATCCTATATATTTTTACTTATTTCGATCGAGAATGACATTCTAAATCCAACAACACTTCCCTTGTCAATATTTGACAAATAAAGTAATTTTTATTTCAATTTTTATTTTTCGATCTAGAATGCCACGGATCGTGTGAATCGCCTCATTCTTGATCAAGTAACATGGGAAAAATACGACTTTGAGGCTTTTGACTTCACAGTCGTTGTAAGAATTATTCAAAAGTCTCAAATATGAATTTTTCCAGTTAACTTGAATTTTTCAAATGGAAAGGGGGTGGCTCGTGGGCTTTTTGTGAAAGATCATTTTCTTACGAATAATTTGATACCACACACTTTCACTTTATTTCAACTATTTCTGTGAACGATTGCAAGAAGCGATCATACCCAATAACAAATAATACGTATTCGGTTTACTTATGCACTAAGTTCTGTTATTGTAGTTAATCCCACCCCACGAATTAACAGCTCACGTCGATATCCCTTCCTCGAACGAGTGGAGGAGGAATTGTAATGCTCTCTCAACATATAGCAAGCTCTTCTTTACGCTCTCATGAAAACCACCATACCCAAGATGAAATCTTTCCGATACTGTATACTCTGTTTTCTCATAAATCTCATGTAATCTCTCATCTCGAATTGTCAACCCAACCTGAGATAACAGCGGTTCAGAAAACTAGTTATTAAAATCGCATTGAACAACATACACATATATCTTAATGTAATAAACTCTGATTGCTTTGGCTAACTACTAGATTAATCTTGTATTCGACAACCGCCCCTTAGCCTGTAAATTAGTTCTAATTCTGGTCCAAATCTGCTGTTGATTTCATGCGAGATAAAAACCGCTCTGGAATTTTGGTGTACATGCCTTGGGTATTAGTTGGGAAAAGGAGGTATAACTCGAGTATTACACAAGTATTACAGGAATTATTCTGAACTTACAGAACATTACTGTAAATTATATGAATGAAAAAAAAGGGCTTGTACTTGACAAACAACCTAAAACTAAGACACGATTTAATATTTTTAGTACTTTTTTGACTTGGGCATTACTGGCATTTCTGGCATTACTTGGGAATTACTTAGGTATTACTTGGAAATTATTTGGGTATTACTTGGGTATTACTCTGGCATTACTTGGGTATTAGAGGAATTAGTTAGGATTTGGAAATTAGTGTACACAATTTTCTCAGTGGTTTCCCACTCGATTTCATGCTTTCACTTAAATACGTACGTTTGAGCAGATTTCGAAGTTGATATTTTCTTAAATAAAATCGAATATAATTCATTAGCTCAAAGATATTGCTCAGAAATTGAAAGTAATCGAAAAAGCATTGTCAATAGAAGTAAAGTGAATTTAAACTAAAAATTGCATCAAGAATTCAAAATAAACCGCCCTTATGTTCTCCAGAAACTTGAATGAGTGCTCTCAAATAATCAGCTATACCGTTTACAATTCATTTCATAGCCATTAAGCTATATGGTGTGTGAATTTTATTATGACTAATTTTGTTCTCATACACTAGCTACATCGTAAAGCAAAACACGAGAACTTTCCAAACAATTCCTGCTCGTTCCGTACTTCGGCTTAACTCTGGAGCATAATTCTTGAAATTCCTGAAGCTACCGACGCTCTTTATTTCCATCTCATAGTCGCAACCAAAAAAGTTGAAATATGTTTCCACAATGTGAAACATGAGAAAGTGCCTTCAGAGGATTCAGACGATTCCTAGAATCCACTCTTATAGTTAACGAATCATTATAAAGGTAAAACAAGCGCATTGGCCATCAAGTAAATGAAAATTTCATGAAATAATTCTATATATTCAGCATATTCCTAGAATTGCATAATACCAAAGAGCCTTTACATGAACACCACTATGAAAGAAAAATTGAAAAGATGAGTTATGCAAATATATAGCTTTGAGGGTTGTTTCACTATACGGGGGTAAACTTCAAACTTCTCAGACTGTAGAAACGTATATAAGTTACTGAATATTGATTAAACACAATAAGATTTTAACAAATTATATTACATCGCGACATGTTCCGCTTCACTGTAGCTTTTTCAAGCAGTAAATACAATAACCGCTTGAAAAAGCTACAGCTTCGATACCTAAAAAATTGTCCATTTTCAGTTCTCGGTCCAATAGAGACTTTCGATCAGAAGGGTATAAACTACAACATATTCAAATTCCAACCAATTCGACTGGGATTCTTTTCCCATTTGATTTGTACGGTGTTCTTTTCCCTTTTTTGAATAACCGATTCTGAAAAAATCAGATGTGAGGTAATACATTTCATGACGTCATAATATGGCCGTTCGACTATGTTTATGACGTCGGACCCATTGTAAACACCCACATGTATGTCTTATGAAGCACCTGTTGAGGCTCCGCCAGCCAGGTTAAGAAATTCCTTGGGAGGTTTTCAGGTGCCCGCCTCCGCACTTAGGGTTGCACTTCACAGGCACCCGTGAAGTTTCTCTGATTGGCGCCCTCGGGACGGTTGGTTTGAGTCCCAACGTATGGGTTTCAGAGGTCTGCCTCGGCACCCCTCGTATTTGTGGTCTTTCAGCTGCCTCTTGCAACAGGCAGGTCGTACCTGGAAAAGTCCCTAGGAAGTAGTTTTGGGAGTCCCTTGAGAGGTTTTTCATTCTAACCGAATAACAGACTGTGCTTTCTACACATTCACCAATTTCACATATCAATTGAAAAACCAACAAAATATTATTCTGGCATTTCAATTCACATATTGTCACCATGATGTCGAAGCTAACGTTATTTTTGCTACAACAGTGTTAGAATATTCATCCCTCGACATGTGATGGAATAAAATACATGTATAATACATAAAACAGCAAGTGTTGTCAAATATTTGATCAATTTGATTTCAGAATTGGCAAATTCTGTAACAGTTGTGGAGAAAGAAATTTGTACTGTTTCCGCAAAATATCACATTTCCATTCATGACTTTGGATGATAGGTATAATATTGTTTGACGTGTTACTGTTGAAAAAATGTGAAAAAAATAAATAATATTAGGAATACCGTAGCCGATAGGTAGGTATATAGGTGAGAAACAAGACGCTTATTGCCATAGTCCTACATATTAGGAATAATTAGGTCGAAAATCCATCAGAAAAACTACTACTTTCCTGGCTAATGCTAATACCACGACGAACGTTGAATTACATCTAATGAATTTCCGTGCAGAGTCCTACAAGGATGTCTCCGCAATTGCTAGTTGCATGGAAATGTTCATTGAAACATTTGGATCACCTATAGATAGATTTCTGGGTTCTTGCCCTCATCAGTATAGGGTAGGTCTCTGCAGACAATAACTAATATCTGCAACAAATGATTCAGCAAACTCTCCATGTAAAGGCAGAAGCTGAGACATCGCCCGCAGCCTAGCGTTCACTAAACCACGGGCGCCATCTGAACTCCAGCCCCTCAACCGAAGCAATACCCAGAACTTGCGTGATTAATTTAACCACAAATACAAATAAAAAAATCTGTATTGCATTGTTCACAATAAGCTTGTCAAGAGAGAATTAAGATGTCCTGCACTACCAGGACGACGCTTATTGCCATAATCCTATACAATAGGAATAATTGGATCGAAAATTCATCAGAAAACAACTACTTTCCTGGTTAATACCACGACGAACGTTGAATTACATCTAATGAATTTCCGTGCAGAGTCCTACAAGGATGTCTCCGCAATTGCTAGTTGCATGGAAATGTTCATTGAAACATTTGGACCACCTATAGATCGATTTCTGGGTTCTTGCAGCAATAAGCTTATTGTGAACAATGCAATACAGATTTCTGTATTTGTATTTGTGGTTAAATTAATCACGCAAGTTCTGGGTATTGCTTTGGTTGAGGGACTGGAGTTCAAATGGCGCCCGTGGTTTAGTGAACGCTAGGCTGCGGGCGGTGTCTCATCTTCTGCCTTTACATGGAGAGTTGCATTTGTTGCAGACATTAGTCATTGTCTGCAGAGACCTACCCTATACTGATGAGGGCAATTGCGGAGACATCCTTGTAGGACTCTGCACGGAAATTCATTAGATTTAATTCAACGTTCGTCGTGTTATTAGTCAGGAGAGTAGTTGTTTTCTGATGGATTTTCGACCCAATTATTGTATAGGATTATGGCAATAAGCGTCGTCCTGTTAGTGCAGGACATCTTGTTTCTCTCTTGACAAGCTTATTGTGAACAATGCAATACAGATTTATTTATAGGTATATAAGTAACATTACATAAAGTGACACTATATTGTGGTAATATGCATGGTGTAATAATTTGAAATAAGGAAGTTGACGTCCACTTCCAGTATAATAGAAGGTTAGCGAAAGTCAGCAAAATTTTACTCAAAATGGCCTCATTTGAAAACCTAACCTCAACAATATTTGTATCTCTCATCTTCAATTCGTTCGTATGGATCTTCGGAAACGTCTAAGGGAAGATCGTCCTATTAATGTGAACGAGTACACAAGTTTCACAAAACAACACCTCCACTGTTTCAGAAAGATAATAATATACACGTAGGTGTAAAAGTTCAGTTCGTTGTCAATACTTGAGGTTAATGCACAGTAAAAGCACCACCTAAATATGAACGATGAATATTGAATGAGAGGAGCGCCATATTAATATTCATTTGATAGGGGTCATTGGCTGAGAACAAATATCGAATTTATGTCGTCATTTAGGGTCTGAGAATATGTCCCATACCTACTTACCGCTCGCTAACAACTTGCAGTGTTTGACGTTTGATGATACTTGAATATGCATAAGAATTCATTTCCATTAATCTTTATCTAATCTTGCGGAGTCGCAATATTGAACAATGCCTGCGAGTGGAAACAAGAAAAATAGGGGGCATTTCTTGACATTCTTGACCGATCTATAGTCAGTTCAGTTTTCATTTAACATATTATCATAGTCCCGTCAAATCTTCCACCACCGATTATAATACTGAAATTGTCAACTTTAAGTATTCTAAATATATGTACCAAAAATTTTAGTTGAAAATTGCATCTTTTTCTTTACCGTATGAAAGGCAAATATATGAAGTTCAAAACGTTTTACTCAGTTTATAGTGCCAATGTTGTCATTATTGCAGCTCAGTTGAGAGCTGATAACGATAGTAATATGTCTACCCATTTATCTTAGATTTTCTCTTCAGTTACATTCTTCAGAAACTCACAAAATACGCACATAAAATATGCACCAAATAAAACATTTTTGATTTTCGCGGTTTTGTTACAGATACATTATATTTTTAACCGTTGGTAACAATGGATAGTTGGTATATTGGTTATTTGTTAATATGGTCAATTATGAAAGACCCCTGAATAAGACAATCAAGGTCTCGCTGAAGGGTAGTAATAATAATGTGAATTTTTGGACCTAGAAAAAAACTTCCACGATTTGGATTAAATTTTGTATTTTGTATTCCTTTTTAAGTTTATCCTGAAAAAAAAAACGCGATTTCACTAATAATAATTATAAAATAATGATGTGAATTTTAAAATTCTATTTTCAACCACTTCTAGATCATCTGAATAATCTGAAATTTGGCACACATATCAAGGACCGACGACAATACAAGAATTTCGTAATGTTAATGTGATAATAATAATAATTATAATAATAACGAAAATAATAATGAGACGAACAAGGAAGAATTAAGAAACTTAAGGAGTGAAAGGACTGTGAGAATTTCGGTGTCCAATAGCTGGTGAACAATAATTCTAGGTAGGTTCTTGAGGCACTACGAAATTATTTATTATCCTTGAAGGACCTCTGAATAAGACAGTCATGGTCTGGCTGATGGGTAGAGGCCCCCTACCAACCCTTGATTTTATTTAAAAGGGGAATTTAGTTTTTGAAAAAATGTTTTGAGACATTTACATTTTTTATATCTTTAAATTAGATATGTAAGAAAATGAAAAAGACAGACCAATTAGTCGGGCTTTACCCATATTACTCTCCCAAAATCTCAAAAGTCCCACGAATTTTTTTTTTAATTTGTTTAAAAAACCATTTTATTATAGTCTGCTCTACTACTGTCTGGTCAACATTTAGACCTGACTAATTGGTCTGGCTTTTTCATTTTTTTAGTTCCTTACATATCAAACTTGAAAATATTGAAATTTTCAATAAAGACAATTCCCTTTTGAAAAAAAAATCAAGCGTTGGTAGGGGTCACTACCCTATAGCCAGACCTTGCCTATCTTATTCAGGGGTCCTTCAAGGACAATTCGTGGTCTTTCAAGAACCTACCGAGAATTGTTCACCAGCTACTGAACACCTTTCATTTCTTAAGTTTCTCAATTCGTCCTTTTTCTTCTCATTATTATTTTCATTATTATTATAATAATAATTATTATTACATTAACATTACGAAATTCTTGTACTGTCGTACCTTGATATGTGTGCCAAACAAATTATTTGGATGATCTGGAAGTGGATGAAAATATAATTTTAAAATTCAGATCATTATTATTATTAGTGAAATCGCGTTTTTTCAGGAAAGACGCCCATATGAATGAACTTAAAAAGCAAAACCTTATCTGAATACAAAATTTGATCCAAATCGTTGAAGGCTTTTTTAAGATCCAAATATTCATTTAATTAAAAGAAAAATCATGGGTTGGAAGGGGGGCCGCTACCCTTCAGGACAGACCTTGACTATCTTATTAAGGGGTCCTTCAAGGATACTTATAGAAATTTTCGTAGTGCCTCAAGAACTCCTCGAAATTGTTTACCAGCTCTTAGACTATACTCGACATAATTTTCTCTTTTATTTGGAAAGAGTCATTGTTTGTTTGACTATGCTTTTCGTTTTTTATATTAAATTATTCAAACTGAATTTGAAATCCTTTTTTTTTTAAATTCACCCATTGGTTATTTAACTGTTGAGTGTTCTTTGAAGAGCACGTCGATTTTTTTCACGTATTATTAAACGAGAGCTTTTTTTTTGTCGAAGTAAACTTAACATTTCGATGAGACTTTCGTTGCTTTGAAATTCAACGAAAAAAAAATTCTGTGAAGAAATTACGAGTTCATAGGATGATTATTTTAAGTACTGCTTGTTTGCGCATTGGTTGGCGCATGGACACACTGGTAATGCATTACGTCCACTACCAAAGGGAAAAACCTGATAATAGCCTGGAAAAACAGAAACTAGAGTCGACTCTTGTATCAGTATTATAATATTCTCGAAGCACGCTGCATACTTGTTGAATATCCTGCGTTTTCATCCTGATTTATTGCCAAAGCTCAGAGAGGAAATTTCACTTACAGATAATTTCCGCCTCTCGCTATATGAATTTGGAAACTTGCCACGAGAAACCAGGATTTGATGGGACATTTTCCTGATCGTTATCAAGAAATTTTATCGCATTAACAGAAAAATGAAGTATGGAACAGATAAATATCACACAATCAAACAGATGTGCATTGCTATGAGGCGTTTTACAGAGTATTTCCTAACTGCGGTACGTAACTGCAGAGATACAGGGCGTTGAAATTTAAAAACAAAACGGTAATTATAAAATATTACGAATATCCTAGAACCGATTTGGTTGAAATTTGGTACATTTATTTAAAGTAATAAGGCGCTCATTAATCCTCAACTATAGATTGAAATTATTAAGGCCAGTGGCGTCGTAGTGGGCACCACAGCAAAAATATTTAAAAAAAAAGTACGCCACTGATTTTTATTTTTTAGTGTAAGCAACTGAAAATACATTTTGGTCTCCTATATTTTCTTCGTATCTAGCTTTGTTTTCGAGAAAAAACAAAAAAAATCACTTCAACTCATTCTAAAAACTACGAAAGCTCAGGAGGGACTTCAAAGTCGAAATTTCGAAGAAATTCGAGAATAAACTCGAAATTTCGGAAAAGAAAGAGTCGAAATTTCGAGAAAATAGTCGAAATTTCGACTTGTTTTTTTACGAGAATCGAAATGATGAAAAAAAAAACTTTTTAATTTTTTTTTTGATTCTGTTTTTGAGGGAAAACGTGTATTGTTCAAAGAAAATCGTGAGAGCAGAGCGAAAGAAGGTAAGAATTGGCGTTCTTCTTGAATTTCTGAAGGCTGTATGACTAAGGGAACACCTCCGAGGCAGCGAGTTCCAAAGCTTTGCCGTTCTGTGGAAAAACAAGACCTGGGAAGCAGATGTGCTGCATGTCTCCAAAATGACGGCATAAGGATGTGAGAACTGAGCTCGACAGGCCAATTTCGATGAGACCGCTAACGGTGGAACGATTGATAATATTCCGGAAGAGCATCGTCCATAAAAATATCTATAAAACAGAGAGAGATCTGCAACCTTTCTGCGATGTTCCAGAGAAGTAAGCGAGCTTGTGAGCGAAGTATCACCGACAAGGCGAATGGCTCTCTTTTGGACCGAATCTGAAAGTTTCAATGCGTGTCGAAGCTGTGCCTTATAAATCATAATTAGTTGACGAGAAGTAAAATAGCTCTTGGCGTGAAACAGAAAACTGAGTTTTTGAGAGGCACTCTTGGCAATGAACCTCACATTGTTCTCCTGTGAGAGGGTACTGCTGATGGTAATACCGAGTATTGAAATGGAAGATTTCATTGGTATAGATACTCCTGACATAGTTACGCTGGCTACTGTCAGATCGGCCTTTCTAGAGAAAAGACATGGGTTTTATTCGCATGGAATTCCACCAAATTTTTGGATCTCCATTCAAGAATTTTGGCTAAGTCCTTATTTATTTAATTCACCATTCTTCTCCGTTCATTTCTGCATTCACTGGCTCTTATCGGAGCCTTGGAAGAGAAAGCGGTATGAAGGGTACTATCATCTGCAAAGCTGTTCACTGGAGATGAGGTAGCTCCCAACAAATCATTGATATGAAGAAGGAACAGTGTTGGTGCTAGAATGGAACCTTGCGGAACACCAGCATTAATTGGTAGAGTATCAGATGATACTCCATCGACCACCACGTGGAGAGATCGGTCTGAGAGAAAACTAGATAGCAAGGAGCACAGCTGGGGAGGCAAGTCATAAGATGAAAGTTTGGCTATGAGTCCTTGGTGCCAAACGCGATCAAATTCCTTGGAGATAAGACATAAGCAAGCAAGTCACCGGTTGATCTCTGGTGCCGGAAACCATATTGTCGATCATTGATAATTCCTTAGCGTTCTAGATATTTCATGAGCTCGATGTTGATAGCTTTCTCCATGACCTTCGAAATAACGGATAGTAGTGCGATAGGTCTGTAGTTGCTGGGTAGTTTCTTTTTTTTTTTTTTTTAGGGACTGGTTGTACCCTTGCAATTTTCCAGTTGGACGGAAATACCCCCAAATTATAAGAGAGGTTGAACAACTTGCAAAAAACTGGTTTTAGTACGGGAGCACATTTTTAGAGGTCGATCGGAGGAATTCCGTCAGATCCACTAGCTTTGTTGGTGTCAAGACCCAGCAAAATGCGTCTTGATGGTTCGCTGGCGAAAAATAATTTCAGGCTGTCAATGGGAATGATGCTCTGGGGTTGTTTTTCCGATGAATCCAGCGTAGAATTTGCAGCAAACATGTTAGCAAAGATATAAGATACTGAGCGTTCGTTGCTTGTTCGTTACTAGTGATCTCCTGCGCTTTCGTAGTTTTTAGAATGAGTTGAGGTGAATTTTTTTGTTTTTTATCGAAAACCAAGCTAGATATGAAGAAAATACAGGACACCAAAAAGTTGTATTTTCTGTTGCCTAATCTTAAAAATCTAGAACCTACAGAAAAAAAGTCAGTGGTGTACTTCTTTTTCACAATATTGTTGGTTGTGGTGCCCACTGAGACGCTACTGGCCCTAATAATTTCAATCTATTGGAAAGTTTAGCATTAGGTCACAACCCCTGTCGGGAAGTATTTGAATATGTCGAGCAAGGGGTAGCACGGGCTAGTCAGCTGTTTTTTGTTTATGTACAACTTAACCTGTAAATATCACAGCTATTTTGATTAACACTTCAATCTAACACTTGAGAGATATGAAAAACTAATCGAGAGGATTACAATAATGAGGCAAATACGATAAAATTGAACGAATCTACAAATAACGATGATTTCATGTTTTCACGAAAACAAATGTAAACAAACAAAGACTGCTAAAGTCGCCATTTTTCTAGCGATAGTAACGAAACCATCGGTCGATTTACTCTTCTATTTAGCGCTAAATGAGTGCCTTATTAGTTCAAATGACTGTATGATATTTTTTTTTTCAACGCCCTGTACCTCAGAAACGAAGCAACTCCGAACATTATGTTCATGCGAACTTTTCTTCTTAAAATTACCTGACGAATCACCCCCTGCAGTTACGTACCGTAGTTAGGAAACACCTTGTATAAATAGTTTTGCTTTTATTCAACTTGCCCTGTTAGGTAGTATACAGTGACCGCCAAAAAGTATGTACCATATGGGAAAAAAGTTTATTATTAGAGTATTAGAAAAAAGATTCTTGGGAAAAGTTTGTGCATGTCCGATAACCTAACAATCAATTTTGACACATGTCACGTGATGGCTGGTTTGACGGCAAATTGAAAAAAATTACTATGAAAAGGCAAAAAGTGGAGTAAAATGGCTAGATAACAAAAAAAATTATTTGAAAAAGTTGCTTAGAATTAAATTTTATACACATTTGAACCAGTTTTGAGAGATAATGAGAGAAAATTGAAAATAGCTATTTTTTTAAAATATTTTCCTAGCTGTATGAAAATATAAAATTATCATACTATGAATAGCTTGAACTTACTGAAACATTTGTATTTCAATGATAATGACAAAACTTTCTCATTTCCTCTACAGCAGTGAGCACTAAATTAAAAAAAATTGGATAATTGTTAAAACCCTGGCTGTTACATTGTTTCGTATCTAACAGTTATATCAGAATTCCATGACCATTGTGATGACATGACACTCCAGAAATATGGTGTTTTCCATATTATAATCAAGTTTCGATGATAATCGTGCCAGAGCGTTTCACTTCGCATGCAATGTTGAAAACTCTAGCCTCTTTAATTTGATGCAATATTTTTAAGAGTATGTGGGAAGTGAAACGTTCGTGCACGATTATCATCAAAAATTGATTATAATCGAAAAAAATACGATATTTTTGGATTTCCCTATCACCTTAACAATAGTGGAATTGTCAAGATGGTGGATCCAAGATGGCGGACGAGTTTTGTGATTGTGGTTAGATTCGAGTATAAATTGGTATGTGGGGATTGTGTAGGTCGGAGATCATAATTTTTTTGTTAAATTCATGAATTCAAGATGGCGGACGATTCCTGTGAGTATGGTTCGATACTATAAAAATTTAGTATTTGGGGATTTTCGAAATTGAAGATTATTAATTTTTTGTCGAAATTCATGAATCCAAGATGGCGGAAGAGTTTTATGATTATTGTACTATTCTCTTCAAAATGGTATGTGGGGATATTTGGGGTCGAGAATCATGAATGTTTTGTTAAAATTCAAGATAGCATCTTCGGGATGGCGGATGAACATACTAATTGAAAAGCACAAAATAATAATACACAATCTCCTTAAAAACAAGCTTTGATTTAATTAATTGCTCTGAAAAGTTGAAAAGAATTTCTTCAGATATGTAATGTAGGTTATTCTGTGAGTTGCAGATTCAAAAGCTTGCCGCTTTCTCCTCCTGACTGAATGATATGCGCGCCAAGCTCTTGATTTTTTAACTCATAGAATAAAGAACATTACAGAGCCAAATAATTTTTTTTCACTGAATAAAAACTTGTCATCAAAAACATTTTTTTTATAATTCTGTTCAAGATCATTTTGTCGTGTACTCACCTGATAAATACATATCAGCAGACTCATATGCAAAATGTCAAACTTTATCCTACCTACTTCCGTTTACCACGTCATCGAACAATAGCGATTGGTCAGTTCAGAATATAATGAATCTATCAAGTTGTCATTTACCAAACAAAAGAAAACCTACAACGCAAAGTTCACCACCCATGTCAGACCCACCCCACAACCCCCAATGACGTCGTGAATAATAAAACACCTTTTCCAGCAATAGCCCTAACGTGGCTAGGTATCGATTATTTCAGGAATTTTCAGTTGAGACATTTAGTTTGACGCGATAGCACGGACTTTTACAAAACAAAACCCGTCGAATCGTCTTTTCAACTCAAGCTGCTTTTCTCTTTCCAGCGTTGGAGAACATCACTTGAAGAGATCTCCTTTCCTGCAGCAATGACCCCTGAAATATTGAAGAAGGTGAATAGTTGACGCGCAAAAAGGAGCAGCAGAACGGCTCTCTATAACAGGTAATAAATACTTCAGTAAACAAGTTTCAAGTTGGTCCTTACTTTGTTCTTTTGTTATATGCATGCCTTGGAAACGTTCATACGCGCCTTGTGTGAATTTGTTTGACAGAACTGAAACTGAAGCTTTCATAGGAGAAAGTAGGGTAATAACCGTAGAACTCTGTCAATTCACCCTTCGGTTACGCTGATTGAAATTGTATTGATTGCGCTTTCATGTGATCAATGAAAATGAAATGTGCTCTACGATTCTCAACTAAACGCATGAACTTAGAGAATGAAAATCTATGAGAAATGGTGACTGATTTGAAAAAAATATTTTCAATTGTGAATTTTTTTTTCACAACTGTCAAAAAAAATCCACATTTTTTTGTAGTTTGTATTACAATATTTCATCATTAAAATATATTTCATTATTATACGGAAAAGCTTAAAAAATAGTGCACTTTTCTGTGACAACTAAAAAGCCTATACAGTATCGGAAAGTTTTCATCTTGAGTATGGTGGTTTCATGAGAGCGTAAAGAATAGCTTGCTGTATGTTGAGAGAGCATTACAATTTCCCCTCTACTCGCTCGAAGAAGGAATATCGACGTGAGCTGTGTGTGGTGTGTCGCAAAAGTTTCCGATACTGTAGATATTTAATATATAAATGTTTCATCGATAATATTCATACCGTTTTGACTATAAAGTAAATACTTGCACTGCATCATTTGGTACCTTTGGTGTAGTAATTTAGTACCTCGACACGTGTCGTGTGGATCTTAAACTAGTTCGCGCATCAAACTTGGAGAAGGTAGGTATGTCCTGGACAATATCAATATAAAACAAGTAGACAGACGGAAGAATGGTATTTCATGCCCAGCGAACGGTTTCTTTACCTGTCAGTAAATCATATAGGTAGCTCTCTAACTAAGTGTGGCGTAGGTTCGAATCACTGCCGAAGCAACTCTTTTTTTACCATTTTAATGTTTCATAATTAAAGAGTAATAATCATGTCACTCATAAACTCATTTTATAGCAGATATATTATACAAATTATATAAATTTTAATTTTCAAGATACAGTGCTCAGTACTAGAGAAATAACAAATGCTTATTTTAATCCTTTCAGGTTGCCTTAGCATTCGCTATAAACGGAGCTCTGGGACGATATTAATTAGCCAGTGTAAAAATATAAGATTTTAATGATGTAGCATCTGCATTAATTGTAAAGATTCTGACATACCTGTTTTTTATGTAGGTCTCGTGGTTCATCATCTTGTCAAACTCGTATGAAATATCCTATTTTCCGCACTAGTTGCACAATATACTATTTTAGCATTAAAATTCGTTTATCTGTCCCAGCTATGAAATGCTACGTTTTAAATGCATTTTTGACATTTTTCATAAATTTTGCTTCATTAGACCACACAGTGGCACATTTTTTGTTTTTGTACTTCTAGTGACTATCAGTAAAAAATTAAAATCACTCTGCTCAACTAAGTATATTAAATCGAAAACCAAAAGTCGGTAAAAGAGATTTTTATCTTCATAAAATTTCTCAGACGACGAGCAAATTTATTTAAAGAAGAATTTCACAGTACCTTCTTAAATAACCCTTGACAGACTTTACAATATACAGAGTAATTCATGTTCGAAAGCAACGATTGGGACCTCGAAAACTATAGGAGATCCGAAAATGGTCAAATCAGGGTAAAGTTCCACATTCATGTGAGTAAAAATATTCTGTCGAAAAAATATCGAAATTACGAGTATTTCCGAACATACGTATACGAAAAAACAAAAGTGTTGGAAAATAATATTTATTTCTTTATGGCTTCAGTTGATGAAGAATTTCAAACTTAATGGCACCTTTATATTGATACATTGTCCCCGACGCCGACGTTTCGTCTTTTGACCACCATCTCCCACTTTGTATTTTCCTACAGGCGCCATATTGGAATTTCACGATTAATAATAGTATTAATATTTTGATTTCAACTATGTTTCTACATGTTATATTTCGTTACCGTACAACCTCGAATATTAAATAAAGTAATACTCTTCAGTTGATCCTGCGTCAAATAATACCTGTCAAATTAATCGATTTGCTGTAACGTCATTTCCTGTCACGTCTGCTGTTGCCCTTTCAACGTAATAATAAACATAACATGTTTTTTCAAAGCAAGAAAAATATAGTTAATTGGAATAATCGAGGTTTTTATTCATTGTTGAAATTAGCATAATGCTATAATTATTCCTGGAAATCTAATATGTCGCCCATAAGGTTGATGATGGTGGCAAAAGACAAAAACGCCGGATGGTGAAAATGCCGTCGTACAGGCAAAAAAAATTAAAATGGTTTTCTGTTTTTTTTGCATATTTCCGAAATTACTGGGAATTTGGAAATTTTCTCGACGGCATATATCAAGTTACAAAAATGTGCAACTTAGTCCTTATTATATCATATTCGTATTTCTTACCTACAGTTTTCGAAATCCCAATGGAAGCCCTCGAATATGAAGTACCCTGTAGATATATGTCGTCGGCGGACGAGTTCTACTACTTTTCTATAGAAAGCATTTGTATATCTCATGCCGTTGAAACAGCCTTCGTAGAAGACGCATTCGCTCGACCAAGTTTTCGGCGAATTTAGTTGCAAAATAATGGTTCGCCACGAAAAGCCATTTCATTGTAATTACAACTTATTTTGCCCTTCATAGATTCAATTCGTTTTGAACGTCTACTCTTTCAGGAAAACCACACTTAGAAGCATCCCTCAAATGTATTTTTGGTTGAACGGTTTGGCAGCTAGAGCGCGCTGAAAGAAGGCCAAAGTTTCTTACTTGGTGGAAATCCCAGTCTTCTCGGTAGTTTTTCGCTTGTATCTCAAAAACCATGCTTGTATTAACAAAAAAACTTGAATTATAAATGAACATAATTCATTGAATTCCCTACATATTGCGAACCCTTTTCACTCATTTTGGATAACCCTTGTAGCCGTTAAAGCTCATTGAAATTTGATGTCATAGCCATAGCACTTCAACCAAAATTCAGTATTATTACTATATTGAAAACTAGTTGTTTGGTCACTAAAATCACTACTCTTCAATAATATTAACTATATTTGTCCAGAGTACAGTTCCACCAACATAGCTGAACATGTGAATTAGCTGAACATGTGAAATTCTCATTTATTGCGCGAACGCTCATGTTGAGTGCCTTATCACTGGATATATCAAGGCCTATAGTCCGTTGTACGACGAATGCACATTATGGACGTGCATATTTTAATGGTTTCAGCTATGTTACTGAAACTGTATGTTTGGGTATTCAGAAAGTTTTTAAAATTTTATATTAATCATAATCATCATTAATAGTGGTAGGTAAATAAAAAAAAGTAATTGACAACTACAGTGTAAAACGCTTAGCGGTTTGAGGTCCTGGTTGTTCTTCTGGAATAGGAAAAGAAAATTAGTAGCAATGATACTTAGAATGATTAGTTGCATTTTTTAGTATACGAATGTATTGAATTCGATATTGTATACCTCTATCATCTGCAACCACTGTGTGGGTTGTAGACTCACTGAGGCGCTGTCAAGGCTCTGAGATATGCACGTCATTTGAAAAATTAAAAGAAACATGATGGTGTTAGGGAAGCTACATGATGGTGTTCGGAAAGCTGCATGAAAATGGGTCTTTCTCATCTATTTTTTTATTACAGTTTCTAATAAGGATAACATTAAAATATAAAATAATCAAAAGAAAAAAAATTCTCTCTCTTTTCGCCAAAACAACAATATTTTCATTTTTTGGGCGCGAAACTCAAATAATTCAAACTTGAAAGTTTTCCTTTTAAATTGCAACCTTGGTACAGCATTGACATTGACAGAAAAATGAGATGAGACTTTTGAACTACTATACAATTTATAAAATAACATTACGTTGTTTATTTATAAGCAAAACATTGTGTTTCTGGGGTGTGTTGAATTTGCGTTCTATATTGTGTGACTTGGGAATTGAGGTCAATCAAAATGTCTAATAGATTGACTCTGGGTTTTGAGAAAGCAGATTCTAATAATCTACCTGAAGTAACCAGCGAAATTCAGTAAATTCAATGTACTTTGGCGAATAAAACTGAAAAAAATTTCAGAAATTGTGAGGTTATATTCTATTTTCGTTGTGAAGCCATATCTGTGGAAAGTAATAAAGTTGAAATTCGGATTCAGCACCCCAAAAAACATATAGAAAGAGTAAGAAAAATACTACTATATTTTTTTCAAGCACAAAACACCGTTTGATTGAACTATTATGAGCGAATGGCTCCTATTATAGCCAGTTATGCTTATCTGTGTGGTCCTTTAAGTTTTACCCGAGCCATTTTTTGTTGTCCTTTGCTTCACCAGACCACATATCCATACATCCTAACAGTCACATACAGCTAATACTCGTTTTGGTGACATGCCACACATGTTCTGACACATATTCTGCATATTCTGTCCAAAGTGATAAGCTAGCCTTTTCCTGTTCAAGTTTTTATCGAGAGTTACTCCCAGATACTTCGCTCCACTCGCAAAAGGATTGTTACACCATTGGTGGAAGAAGGTATTGAACGTCCCAGATTCTTTTCTTGGGGAACAATGCCATGACCATTCTGTGGGGGTTAATGGACAATTCCTTTTTTCTACGACCACATAGAAATATGCCTATTTTATGCGCTTTAGCGATCAAGAAAATAGACTGATTGTAAACATTTTTTCATTTCTACATCGCGAACTGTACTCTAATGATCATTTCAGTACAGGATATTTCATTTCCGACGACTTTCATGAACTACTAGACTGTAATTTTTATGATCCTAAATAATATAAGATCGAATCAAGTTTGTTAACGTTCTAATAATTGACATTTCACATCAGTATTTTTTAATAGAGAGGATGATTTGGCATTGACACCGCTTATTTTAATGTAAAGATTGATGACAATCGAATCCTTTTTTTTTGAATAGTTGGCAGGCAGTTTCTATAGTAGTTAATTTCACATTATTATTTGAGCTCGTAGCAGCGAGTGATGAGTGAGGGAACAATCGGGATTTGGATAGTAATAATAATAAATAAAATAAACGACATTTTTTTTCTTTTATGAAATCGATTAGTGTTCGATTTTTACTATAATTTTAAATATTTGTATCTTCAATTCCCTTTTTAGGTTGTATGTATTATGGGAATCATGACGGCAGGAAAGCTTATGATAAAAAGTGTTACTAAAAATATTACAGATTTGTTTATGATTCAGATGGTCGTAGAAAAAGTATAGTGTACAATTTGCATAAAATGACCCATTTCATGCTCATTGTACAATATACTATTTCTCCTACCATTTATATATGGTATTCAGTATATCCTGAAGGATGCAGGATTGATTTGGTTTAGAATTTGAACGGATAAAGTGCCTTGAAATGCATATTTACGGGTCTATGACAGCGATGATGAAAAAGAAAAGGAAACTAACTGTAAATTCAATAAAATTTGAACTACTCCAGCTATGCAGCCCTTCGCTACGCTCATTTGCATTATAGAATAATTTCATTGATCGCGCCCTTTCAATGGTTGGTAGGTACATTGTGAATATTCCTTCAAACCAGCTGTTTCTGTGGAGGAACTATATTTCTTGTATTATAAAAGAATTCGTGTGACAACTGCATATTTTTCATCTTTCCGATAAATTCTACGAAGGCATAGAACGGACATGTGATATTTCTTGAAGATTGTGAACGTATAACGCATAGCTGAAACCGTGAAAACATGCACGCCCATAATGTGCATTCGTTATACAACAGACTATAGTTCCCGTAATAATTAATATATCCAGTGATAAGGCACTCAAAAACAGAAACCTTAACGCAATAAATGAGAATTTAACTTGTTCAGTTATGTGGGTAGAACTGTACTATTTTTTTTTGTTCAAATGGTCGAAACCCTTCAAGAAAATATTCCGGAAATTATTGTGATACATTTGATTCATAGGCTGATATGACACGGTGATATTTCTATGGCCAGATAGACTATAAAAGTTCTTTGTCAAAGATCTTTTATAAATAAAACTGTCTGCTTGTAGTTGTGCATTAATTACACTGTCATAGAAATATGATTAGTTTTAAAGGAACTGCGGCGTTACTTCCATTACAAAATGAGTGATAATAGATTAATAGCTTGTGCAGTTGCGATAAGTGCGGCTGTGGTTACAACGTGTTTGGTGTTGAAAAAGAAAAAAGGAAAATCTGGCCCACTTTGGCCGACTAGCGGAAACCCAAAACCTCATATAATTTGTGCCTGGTCCATAACTTGATGGCTAAAGCTTTTAGGACGAATAGTTATAGTGCAAAATCTTAAGAAATAGTTTTATATACACTTGTTAATTTTTTCTATTTCTGGTGGCCCCTCACTAATGCCACCCGAGATCCTACCTACACTTACTATCAATTTGCAAGTTTTTTGGCGTACCCTCTATAATATATATATATATATATATATATATATATATATATATATATATATATATATATATATATATATCTTCATTTTCTACGATAAGTACTGGCTTCGTAACCCATTTAACTTTGTTTAATATCCTCTTTGCACTCTTTTCTCACTGTCCTTATCAATTCGACAATCGTTTTATAGATGTCTAGTCTTTTATTTCTATTTTTATAATCTGAATGATGATGGTTGTACAGCATCTCGTAACTTTCGTATTCGGAAATTAGCAATTTTGTTGCAGCAACGCAACGCACCAAGCAAACTTGTCTGCCGCCGTATTGATATTTGTGAAACGAAACGTATTCCTTTTTTTGTATGGAAAATATTGGGGATTGAGAAAAAGAAGACGTAATCGATATTAATCCAGTGGCGTGAAAGTTGGGGAGGCGAATAGGGGTACCCACTTGCCGTACGCCCCTGTTTAGAGTTACAAACACATGATTTGCCTTGACATATGAAACTAAAGGCTGTTAAGTGACATACCCAATTTCATTAAGAAAAGAGTTAATCTGGAAAATATATTTTTTTGTGTCACTTTCAACACCCTGTAACTCGTTTGATACCCATTTTAGGGTAAATGTTTATTGGAACTTTCAGCCTTAAAATGAAGTGAGGATTCTACCCTCGGAGTTTGTCCTCTTTATTCTGGGACACCCTGTATATGTATTTATGTCATAGAAATATTATCGTGTCATACCAAACACAGAAATTATTTTCAACTCGATGGTTACGGAAATATAATTTTTACTCCTTATCACTTACTAAGAGACTGACAAAATCAGATACCTACATCATATCAAACTGGTGCCGGTGCAGCGATATGAATCTCATAAAAATTTCATATAAAAACGTAATTCATGTTCAAGCGTTGGATCACTATTAATTTTATTGTCGGTCGCCAACTAACCCTTCATCTCTGTTATCGTTATTTGCTTTTGCACAAACTAATTACATCTGGGTTGGATGTCGTGTGCGGTTTTCGAGACTTCACGATCATGCATGCCATGCGATATGTACAGTTATAAACGGACGTTTCACGAGATTTGCCAAATAATTACTCTTCCTCGAATTTTACAAACATGACATATTATATTTGCCTAAACAGATTTATATCGTGCGCTGAGGTATGGTGCCACACAACGAAGTCCTTGGAAGACAAAGAGATAGTCATGACAACATTTATAGACATCGAGGTTGCCTTCAATAATGCATCCACCGAGTCCATAGCAAATGCCCTAGCGAAAAAAGGGGTACATCCCCTACTGTGCCAGTGGATAAACGCCAATTTGAAGAACAGGGTCATTATATCAGAAATTGGCGGAACAACACTGACAGCTAGAGCAAACCCCTACTTTGGGCCATCCTAATTGATAAATTAATTGAAAAGCTAGTTTCCAGAGGCTTTCATTGCCTAGGATATGCCGATGACCTTGCAATTATTGCAAAAGGCAAATTTGCAAGGACAGTATCGGAGCTTAGACAGACAGCCCTAGATATAGTCGACAGGTGGTGTAAAGAGGAGGAGCTGACAGTAAACCCTCATAAAACCACAATAGTCACACGAAAAAAAGTACTTTAAGGACTTAGGTCACCGGCACTGAACGGGATAGAAATTCCATTTGCCCAAGAAGAAAAATACTTAGGAGTCATCTTCGACCATAAGTTGACCTGGAATCAACACCTACAAAAAACCATAGAAAAAAGTACTGTAGCCTTCAATCTGTGCAGGAGAATGTGCGGAAAAAATTGGGGGCTGCAACTAAAAATGACTACATGGCTTTACGCCAGAGATATCAGACCCATGATAACGTATGGGTCGGTGGTATGGTGGCCAAAGACCAAGCAGGCAGGAGTGGTTCGACGGCTTGGAGGACTACAAAGACAAGCATGTCTGAGTGCCACTGAGGCCATGAGAACCACCCCAACAGCCGCCTTAGAGGTCTTGCTCAACCTACCTCCACTACACATATACATCCAAGCCGAAGCCAGGTCTGTCACGAGCAGGTTGCTTAGAGGACAAGCACCCATTAGCAATATGCACGGGAGAGACTACAACAAGCTATATGAAGAGTTGGATAACGACCCGGTTACAAGAATGCCATCAGATGGCATTCTTCCCAGATATAGCTTTGACAAAACTTTCAAGACAAGTATAACGGACAGGGATGCGTGGAAGGGGGGGGCTCCAATCAATGCGGAAATCGCTGTCTACACTGACGGCTCCAAAACGGATGAAGGTACAGGAGCCGGCATTTACGGAACCAAGCCGAAGATGAAAATCTCACTGAGCTTGGGCAAACATGCGACGATATTTCAAGCGGAAATCGTTGCAATACACCATTGTGCACAAGAGCTAATAAGGCACGATTTTTCACGAAAAAACATTGCCATATACTCAGATAGCCAAGCTGCGATAAAAGCAGTCAACTCAATGCAAGTTACCTCAAAACTTGTTTGGGACTGCATAGAAGCCCTAAAAGAGCTGGGCAGTCAGAACAGACTGACACTAGCCTGGGTACCAGCACACACAGGTTATAGAGGCAATGAAGAGGCCGATACACTAGCCCGAGAAGGAGCAAGTAAGGCCCTGAATGGCCCAGAACCGTATTGCGGTATAGAAAAAGCTGTACTAAAAACAAACACCAAATCATGGATTCAACAGAAGTCTCAAGAATGGTGGAACAATGCACCAGGGATGAGACAGGCCAAAGAGTTTATCAAACAACCGCAGCCAACATTCACAGACTATCTACTAAGCCAGAAGAGGAACACTACTAGAATAGTAGTAGGACTTCTCACAGGACACTGTAGACTCAACAAACATATGAGTACAATAGGCCTGGCAGAAGAAATGCTATGCAGGTTCTGTCAAGAAGAAGAGGAAACATCAGAACACATACTATGCCACTGCGAGGGCTTGTCAAGGCAAAGGTTTCTAACGCTGGGAGAAGAAAAACCAAGAGCTCCCAGATTCACGGGAGTTCTAAAAACTAGCCTGTGGAGTCTCGTAAAGAAGACAGGGCTAGACAAAGAACTCTAAATGATCTCGAGGACAAACACAATAGATCTGAAAAGGTCGCAGTATAGAGGCTTGTAGCACAAAAGTCCCTAATATATAATCTAATCTAATAATGGTGCCACATTCTGAGAAATCCTTCATTGTTCTATTTTCCCATGCCTGGTAAATAGCCCATATGAGTATGTGGTTTAGCCTTGATTTGCTCTAATGTCCCATTTTATGAGTCGTCGTAAGACAAATAATTATAATTCATAAGTGATGAGAGGTCACTAATAGCTATTTAAGATACAATTTCGTAAAGTAGGCGGTTTTTGTATGAGCGTGAAATTTGTTTAATGAGGCAATGCGTTTTTTCTTCGACAGTTATTGTATTGTATTGTATCATAATTCAGTACGATTGGGTTTTGAGACGAGGATCGATTGTAGCACCACCAAACTTGGTATGCTAGTTGTTGGAACCATGATAAACACGAAAAAAAAAATTGTTTACCGAAATTACAGTGGTGGAACATACTTTTTTTCTCGATTAAAATGAATAAATAGATTTTTGCGGTAATTTTGGAAAGTATATGATTTATCGGAAAAACAACTCAACTAGGTTAAAGACAATTCAATTACTCACAAAAAAGACGAAATGCGCCCATTTTCTCAGAAAACGGGATTGAACGCCGACCTCAAATTTCAGGTTCACGCTTACCCACCGCTGAAAGTTCTGGTCAAACCGAATATTTGATTGGTCTTAACTCTGCTAAAAATGATCGGAGAAGAACAAGGAAAAGTTCATATCGTTTCTGAAGACTCCTACCTTCTCATGCAAATATAATATGCGAGTATTTGAGTTCCTTAAATGTGTTTTGTCGCACTTCACGGAGATGTTTGCGGATGATCCGAAAATCATGAATAATTTAGTAAATATGGAATTATTATACTAAAGCAACAACCCTTACCGTCTTTGGACTATATCCAACAATTTTAAAGTAGTGTGACAGGTCCTACTTATACATGCCAAAATAATAACTTTGTTTTACTCCTGCCTCATTTTCATCTAACCTATGAAACCGAGAATGCCGGTTTAAAATAATCGCTTATTCATATCCTGCATATACCCATTTGAAAGCGGGCCACTTTTAAACCACGAAATAAAGTATGTGATTTCAAGTTTGAGGTTTGCGTTTCAAAATAAGGCAGGAGTAAAACGAAGTTTTTTTTTGCATGTATAAGTGGGACCTGTCACACTACTCTAAAATTGTTGCATATACTCCAAAGAGAGGTATTGGTTGTTGCTTTAGTATAATAATTCCATATTTACTAAATTATTCGTGATTTTTGGATCATCCGCAAACATTCCGTGAATTGCAACAAAACACATTTTAGGTACTCAAATACTAGCATATTATATTTGCATGAGAAGGTAGGAGTCTTTAGAAACGATATGAACTTTTCCGTTTCCGATAATTTTTAGCAGAGTTATGACCAATCAAATATTCGGCTCCGCCGAACTTCCAGCGGCGGGTGGGCGTGAACCTGATATTTGATGTCGGCGTTCAATCACGCGTTTTCTGGGAAAACGAGTGCATTTCATAAAAAATTACTAGGAATCATTTTTGTGGAGAATTGAATTGTCTTTGAGTTATTTTTTCGATAAATCATATACTTTGCAAGATTACAGCAAAAATCTATTTATTTTTAAACGAAAAAAAAAAAAATATATGTTCCATCCCTGGAATTTCAACAACTAGCATACCATGCAAGTTTGGTAGTGCTACAATCCATCCTCGTCTCAAAACTCAATCGTACTGGATTATCTATGATGTGTGTAAGTTAATAGTTCATTTTGAAATCCATGCAAAAATTATTAATTTTAATGTCTGTCCATTCCTTTATTATGTTTATAGCTCTTCCTGAAGAAGTTAACAAAAATTGACGAAATATTGAAAAACAAATGAGTTTCATGGGTTAACAGACCGCATACTCGAGAATTCTTAAATTTAATTATAATAAAATAATATATATATACTTATTCTATTAAGGATGAAAGATGAAAGATGAATTCAATAACGAAAAAAATATATAAAAAGAAAGTGATGTAGTATATGCATACCATTAGGAATTACGGTATCGATGAGATGAGATCATTTCGAATTATGAATAAGGTTGTTACTTAACTCTAGAGAGGAGATAGCTCAGTTCTGTCGAGACATCTGAATAAAGCGGTATTTAGTAAAGTGACGAGTATTTATTTATTGTTCTACATTGAGTATTCTATAGCCCTTATTCCGAAGTTGTTCACTCGAGTGAGGATTATAAAGAATGGCGAACACTACACTTACTGCAGTAATTTTGATTCGGTGGTGATAGTTCGTTTACTTTCATCCATACCATTCTTCTCTAAATCAACTTACCTGAAAAAAAAAAAATAACTCAGAGGATACAATTTTTACAATTGATAATGAATACTTGGATGGATACATAATGAAAACACATGGTATGGGGTCTAGCTCCACTGTTTCAATAACCTCTCGTGAAAAGAAATACATCTTTGAATAGTTCCTAGAACTATGTGGATTTTAGGTTATTCATATATTCTGTATACTGCAGATATTGTTTTCACCCGAATGTATTTCCAACACCCCGATAAATTCGTTCATTTTAATCTGTCATCAGATCTGTGTATAATTGGCAGTTTATTTGTTGTTTCTCTGTCTTGGTTTCCATGGAACACTGGCTCCAAAAACTCCAGTCACTCCACAGTAACCAAGTCTATGATGTTCTTCAAAAAGACTGATGCAAATACCAGATACTTGTAATTAGAGAATGGTAATCTTCAAAATTGCAGTCCATTTTCAAGCACTCGCTGGCATATGGTTGAAATTTTGCTCAGGTATTCATAATGGATAACAATAAAATAATTAAAGAAATCCCCCTCGAAGTACAGATAAAGAATATGAAAAGTTGCTAAACTCGCGAAAATGAAAATAATACCCTCTGTCCCTACGAAGGCCAAATGGAGTACGTGAAAAAAATTCCGGCGGTTCCGGACGTGGAAAATTACGGCGAAACTAATATGCCTAATTCCTTCTCGGGAAAAAAAATCTACTGAAAATTGGGAAAATTTGTAGGAATAGGGACAATCATCGGACCTTCAGTACAATAATAACAAAAAGTGTTACAATTACAATTTCCGACGCAAAACAAAAACATGTCAGTCGGGCGCTCGGACTCTGCTCTTGCTCGAAAAAACTAGCAAAAATTCGCGAAAATTAAATGGAAAAAATACTTTAAAAAAAAATTGAAATTATCGAATCTCAAAAACGAATTACTGTTCAATAATTTTGTAAGAATGTTTACTCCTCTGTTCGTCGATGGTTTAGGGACGTGAAAAATTCAATAAATTAACAAAAGTTAGTCAGGCGGCTCAATGGTTCTCCTCGAAAAAAGTTGGGAAACCTGAGAATAAAACCCGTAGAAATACCGGGCCGTCGAATAATTTTCGTAGATTGACATGTACACAGTTATGTGGGGTTCATGCCGAGAAGCTAAATGGCATAAAATAGCATAAATGGCAAGGGTTAGCAAACATACGCATGCCACTAACATATAAATGCCACTAACATACAAATATCTTTCTGATTGATTTGGCCATTACTTGATGAAGATCCATAGTAATTGTATAGATAAAAGACGATTTGATTATAATCACTTGAGGAAGCTACTGTGATAGCGAAACATGTCATGGTTAAGATGCATCATCATCGCGCCGCACATCTTAGGTGTGAGGGGATATATTTTTCAAGATTGATAGTGGAGATAACGAAGCACCAAACCGTAACAAAACTATATAAGGTATAGCTCCTAATCGTAGTTTTTTTTCTTCTGGTTCTATAATTTCTTTATGGATATGGAAATCTACCTATTTTTTTTTTGTCGAAATATATATTTTTTCATTCAGAATCATCAAAACCAAAAATCAGTTAATTTCCCGCATTCTTACAAATTGAATTATTTGTACTCGATTTGTACCAACCAAATTTTCTCAAAAAACTAAAACTGATCGCTCAAAACCGAAACTCGTTTCATCAAAGTTATTGTTTGTTCTTTCAATTAAAAGTTTGTGAAGATCAAATTTTCTCTTGTCTATACAAATACAAATATCTGGGCACATGGCGCACCTATTAAACGGATAGACAAACACATTTTGAAGCTAAACGTACAAAATAAAAAAAAAACCGTAAAAAATATGTTTGAAAACAAGTTTTTATTGACGAACTTCTCAAGTAAAAAGTATTAAATTATATTTAGTAATTCAAGAACGTAAAAATAAAAAGAAAAATTCTTGGAAGCTTGAAGCCTTGAAACTTCATCACACCTAATATAGTCTGAAGCTTTCGAGAAAAAAATTTAAATATTTTGAATGTAAAATATGATCTTCTTCATACACTAAATATTATTTTAAACTTTTCAGTTCAATACTTCATTAATAGCGTTTCAAAAAGGAAAAATTGTAATGCTAAAAATTTCGCTGAAAATTGTCAAATTATGCGACAAAACATTGAAAAGCTGGTAGATATCTTTGTTGGAGCTGGCCTGAGCAACCACATGTGTGTATAGATTGTTTCTCTCTCTACTATACATGAAATCACAAAGCCAAACAAAAATAGTTGTTTATTATACAAGGGAAAAAAGTATTAGATTTTAGCTCGAGGTTGTGTTGAGACAAAAAAAAACGAGAGCTAAAATCTATTATTTTTCCCGTATAATAGTATAATACACTATTTTTTTCTGTGACGGGAAAAACGACGATTCAATAGTGAAAAAATCAAATGTCTACGGCTTAAGACATAGTAGTTTGCAGGTTGAGTGATGAAGGTAGGAGGTTGGATTAGAGCCCCGAGCTGAACATCGGATGCGTGCGAGATCAGCTTTGGCAATAGTAGTTCATTTCCTATGTATAAACATGTAGTTTATGAGAATCTGTTATTTTGTAGTATGTTCTTCAGTTGAACATAACAGTAGTTCATTAGCTGTTAATCTTGTGTTGACAAAACACTATAGGCTTCTACGGAAAGGGTTCATGATAACTATTTATAGCTATTAACGGAATCTTTACGAGGTGTAAAGAACGATTTATATGGATCTGGATACCGAATTTTCATCAAGAAATAAGATTGGATAATATCTTCTATAGATTATCAATTTTAATTTATAGTTAAAAAACCAGACATAGGAAATGAATGAAACTTACCCGAGTGTAGGGTAATTTACTTGGAAGTATAACTGAAAAATATGATTCAAATTGGGAGATCCGTTCAAAAATAATTAACAGACATATATATTACGTACAAAACCGATTTCAACTAATATTTGTAAACAGCCCCCGTATAAAATGTGATCGTATCTTTTTCAAGCTGATCATCTCGAGCAATTACCATAAGTCTTTCTCAAATAGTTTTGGCTCCAAAGCGGATTTATTGACTCAAAAAGACTATTTTGTGTGTCTATTGTTAAAAACATGTAGTATAAAAAACAAACATTTGAAAAAAAAATTACTGTGTTGTGAAAAAGTCGAAACTTTTACAGAAAATCTTCCTGTCATAAGAAAAGAATCTCAATAGGTATTTTCCTAATGAAAAATGCTCAGTCTCACTAATGGGACCGTTGATAAAGATTGGCAAAATATCCTAAATTGTCGCTATTTTTGAACCACCCTGTATAATAGGTGGCTTCTTCTATCGCAACGACCGACTGACTGACATGCTATTCGACTTTCTTCAAACCAACAATGCTACTATTTTGTTACTAATCATCTAAAAAGTAATACTTTTGGATGAGTGAACCTTGCTATGTTTTGGTAAAACAGCAATTTTTATGATTTTCAAAAATTCGTATCTCCGAAACTGGACATAGAAACTAATTTAAACTTGCATGGGTAACTTCTAGTGACTTGTACTACAATATCCCAAAAAATTATCAAAATTGGCTGAACGCCATTTTCCCATGTATTTGGTGCGGGGTCCTTTGCTGCCTATACTTGTCTTGTGTTAATATGAAGACACTATTATTACCTGTTCATTATTTGCTGCGATATTAAATTCAGCCACAATGTTTTCCCATACTTTCTTTTTTTTTCTCAATACTACTTGTATCCGTTTTTTTAATTTTCGATCATTGGATATTTTGCAATAATCTGCAAAAACAGTTCCTTATCACCAGCTGTATATTTCACTGCCATTTGTAATTTCTATCTCATCACGTTTTCAACAAAGATTTGTTTAAGTTCGAATTAGATCAAATGCAATTCGCAAGTGACAGCATTACCTACGTGTTTAAGGGTTTTAAAGGTACTCGGAAACGTTTTTTTTTTTGATTGATGAAGGCATGTATAAGTATATACAGGTAAAATAACAAAAAAATATATTTTGGAAGTACTAAATGAACGAAAAGGATGTTTCCCCCCATTTTTGTGCATTTTTGATCATTGCCACCATTAATTATTTCTTACAATTCTCGATTCCGAAACAGAAATGAATTTCTTTACGCACGTCATGTTGCTCCTCCCATACGGCTGATAACGTTAAACGTGAGTAGAGGGATCATACAAGTTCTGGCTAAGGTCGAATTTCGGATTACTTGAAATAATCCCTACTCCTAGACATTTTTGTCTGGGAATGGAATTTTGCGTTTTTCTCAAAAAAATATTATGATCCATCATCACCTGAATTATGAAAAAGTCTTTGAAGTCTTATGTTATTTGCGATCACCGTCATATGGGTTGCAGCCAGGAGAATGAATAGATATTCAATGAAGTGTTTTGAAAAACGTACAATGTTGATCTCTTCGATTCTGAAACTATGCCTATATTATATTATTTATATATGAATCAAGTAACCACAGCTCTGGATATTCTTGCAGGTGTATAACGTCAATGAAGAAGCTTGCAATTTTGGCTGCCATCCACAACAATGGGGGACTAAATTTCACTGAAATGAACCCTACACCTGGGTCTCCTCCCGCTCCGGTGCATGGGGTTAATGTTATGTTGGGAGGGTAAGTAAAATTTTTTCGAAAAATTTTCAAATTAATATTAACAATAACAAAAAATTGCCAGGTAGCATAAGTCATACGGACAACTCATACTATTTGCAATTAAGTTATGAGTCAAAATTGTCATTCTAAATATAAATCAAATTTTAGGAAATTGGAATCCGAGTAAGACCGATAATGGTTAATATTTTTTTTTGTTGGCGAGAATAATGATTTGAATGAAATTTAAATTTCTTGAGTATGAAAGAATTCTTGTGTGACTTATACACAGTTACTGTTGAAATCTGCATCATTTGAAAATGATGCAAAAGGACGTCGAAGATTTATTGTATCGATCAGGCAAAATTTTTTCTGAAAAATTATAAAATATTAGATTATTGCTCAATATTTCGAATAATATTATACGAAAAATTTGTTCATTTTTGAACCAGCTTGAACAACGTTGATTTTTGAACATATCAGTTGATATGAAATACACTCATCTGCTCGGGAGCTTTATTCTGTGGAAAATAATATTTGTAATTGGATATTATAACAAAACTACAAATATCCTTAAAAAAATGTCATACTTGATGTCAAGTGGGTCTAGTTTCAACATTCTACATAGCAAAATTCGCTTTATCAATAATATTAACAAGTTTCTTTTCGTTTGTAATTCTTTCCCAATTTCTTTTTATTTTTAGTGCCTAAATAATTGGCCTAGTATAGTTGCGTTTTATTTGTTCCATTCCGGTAGCAGTGGGGAAATATATTCCGACCTTCTTGCAATTGAAACAAGAAAAGTTGCAAATAAAATGACGGAAATAGCGGTACCGGTGTTGGAATCGGACAAATAAAACGCAACTATTAGATCTTGGTTTGAAATACTCGTTACTAATAAAAATAATAATAATAATACTCCCTCAAAAACACTCAAAGCGTGTACCCAAAGGCTTAGTCTGTGCGAATAGAAGGCGGCTATTATTATTATTTGCCGTGGCGGTCCGGGGCGACATACTGATTTTTGATGGCGAATTCACTTGTTAGCTCTCGGAAAACCCAGAAAACTGAAAGGACTATAATAACACTTCTTTTTAAATAATGTACTATTTCCTACGGTTATTATCGGACGAATCGCTCTTATGCCAGGTTATTTATTATCTGATAAAATGTTATCTACTGTATCACGGGCATCACGGCATCACGGCTGTTGATAAACATCAAAATATCCTCCTCTTGAAAAATTCATGTGATGTAAGAGTACACTGGGCGATTCTTGATAGTGGCTAATTATTTCGAAAAGTAATCTAAAAAACTTTAACAAAAACTGGGTTATCGTGCATCTTATTGGCAAACATCAAGTTGGCTCGATGATAGTTCGATGATGAGTAGGCTTTGAAATCCAAAGATAATAGGTTGGCCAATATATTCAAAATTTGTTTATACTCCTATAAATGCCTGTATGTTGTCAAAACAGCCTATAATAATCCACAATATTGAGAAAACTGAGATAGGAACATATTTTTTTATTTGGCTGCTTGTGAAGAAACTATGTCTTTCATTTTTGCCAAGCAACCATTACAAAATCTTCTCATTTGGAATAATGAAATGAAATTACAATTTCTCCTGTACACCTCCTGCACACTTCGGATATCAAGAATACATCGACAGTTTCGTTTCTTGAATACATTTTTAGTGTCCATTGATAAAATGAAATTAATCAGGACAAAATGGTGGAGACTTGTTAATCCAATCAAATAACCTCTAACAAAAAAGATTTTATTTCGTAGCAATCGAATGAACCTCATCACTTAACTTTTGTTCGAGACCGTTCGCTTCAAGTCGTTTGCACAGCTTAATAAACACCGTTTGTGGTTCCACAGTACAGCGGTAATCCAAAGTTGTTGAACCAATAGTAGGTCTCAATTATGAGAAACTTCGAAAGTGTGGTTTTGTCTCAAAATAACATCACCAATTGATAAAGTGGCGAGTTACAGAGGCAGTAAAAGTGACATTTCCTTTAACTACTTACCATACCTTCGAGATCTTCCAGAGAACAAAATAAAATAGAATAAATGTGTATATCTATAATTATAAACAATAAAATACTCAACACACAAACATCAATCTGTTGTTATTTAACTTGAATCCTTGAATGTTTTGGATCCTGACATGTTCATAATAAGCTTGTATGAAAGGAGAAATAAAGTTATTTCTTTCAGTTGAATCATCTGTGTGACTCATGAACATTAAAAAACTTACACAATTCAAACTACATTAAATGAAAAAATGTTTTTAGCTTATATTTTATTTTCTCTGATATGTTTTGGAACTGAAAATTACATTTTTAATTACTTTCAACACAATTGGACTGAATAAGCTAACACAAAACTATTTAGGGTCATCAAATAACTATAGTGATTTCGTGTGAAGATATCAGAGCGTTTATATAACTTATAAGTTCGTATTGAAAGATTGTATACATGAGGAATAAAGAATTCTGTTCAGAAAACTTCACTCCTCATTTGGTGTATTGCGGAATACTTGTATTTAAGTTATCAAAATTCTAAATTTTCAAACGATGTACAGGGCGGAGAACAAAAAATAGAATTTTAATAAAGTGTACAATTTTCTACATCTTCTTGAATAAACTTTTTTGATGATGTCATAAATAAGCCTAGTTTACACTTGATCAAAATTCCTATTTTTGATTCTCCCTGTTCGGAAATTCAAAATTTTGACAACTCATGTGTAATTATTCTACAATGCACCGATTTTTATGAAGAATAAAATTTTCTGACAAATCGGTAATGAAAAACTTCCCAACTGGGGCAAACATTTTCGAACTCACTATATGAAAGACTCGAATTTTGTTTACTTGTTACATCAAAACAACAAACTGTAGAAACTTGCACATATTTCTACAAAATATGGCACACTTCAAACTTCAGCACACTTCAATCAAATTTGCAAAAATGTATATGTTTGCAGTTTGCCTTTGTAACCTTACCGCAAAGTCATGACAGAATTAAAAAGTTCATGGTGAGTTAACAAATATTTCCGTCGACCGTTCATTTATGATGTATTTTAACGCACTCAAAATCGTTGATTAATGACCCCTGTTAATGAATTATTTTCTATTAATCAACGATTATATTGTATGCAACCCAACATACATTGCTCTCGTATATTTTATATTGGTTAGTACTATCTGTCATTGTTCAATTGTCAATTTTCAAATAAAATTTCAAAAAATCTTCAAACACCAATTGTCACCCAAAATAATATATAGTCACGTGGCATAATGGTAAAGTTCGTATGGCAGCCGGAGAGGCAACACTGAGGTCGAGAGTTCAAAACCCACCGAGAGCAAATTTTTTTATTTAATTTTTTTTCTTTTCTTTCTCATATTCTAGAAATTTCATTTATATGTTTCAGATATTTCCAGGAAGTTTCCTCCCCACACCCTCTTCCTAATAGCCGAACTTTAGAAAAATGCACTTGGGGGTCTTTTCAGTATGTTATAAAACATTACGAAGACCCTGTTCTGTTCTTCGCTTCAAAATTAAAAATACTCACACGTGATACTTCAAAATAAAGGCTCACAGATAACTTCTTTCCTTTTCGTTTCGAATTCGCTGTTCAAATCGAACTAACTCTGGCGAGGACACCGGGCTCTTATATATTCAGAGAGTTAGGCTCTAGGATATTCGAGAAAGTTTGAGAATATTTTATTTCTCACACCTTCTAGAATGTTCTCGTCATTATCGTCCGCCGTAACAATAGGTTCCAGACGTTGTTCTGCTCGCCGACTACCATTGTCGATTTTATGGCGAAGGCGCTGGTATCAGTTTTCAACTTAATAAAAAATAATATACAGGGTGACCCAGGGTTAAACCGCCAAACTATCAGTATCGGTTTTCTAGGTAAAAATAAGACTTTTTCTTAATATGAGTATGTGTCATAACTTGCTTTGTTTTCGAGATACAGGGTGTCAAAGTGTTGAGAAAAAAAGAGTTACCTATTGATTCATTACTCAAAAACTTTCTGGCTGATTTTTATAAAAGTTGGCATGCTTATTTGCGGTAATAGAAGGCTTATTTGAATGTACTTAGGATAAAAAAATAAATATTTTTTGTAAACATTTTGACACCATGTATCTTGAAAACGAAGCAAGTTGGGACACATGCTTATATGAAGAAACACTTTTATTTTCACCTAAAAAACCGATACTAAACGTTTGGCGGTTTAATCCTGGGTCACCCTGTATATTGTATCTTTAAAAACACGCCCTTTAGGTTAAAACGGGAACTTTCTTGTTCGAGGGGGTGATAAAGGGCTATCACACTATATAAGTCCCTTTATAGTGCCGGGACTCCTTTTTAAGTTTTAGCGGCACGCACATTTTATCAACTTAGTTTTATTATATATAATGATAATGATTAGGACCGCTGTAACATTTTCCAATTTAATTGTGTACGCTTTCCCCGTACCTATCTCGTACAGTTTGTTACTTATGATCATTTATCTCATGATATCGTCTTGAATAAAATAAATATTGGATAGTGATAAAATATAGTGTTCCAATATCTTTATGATTAGTAGAAAATAATCATTTATTCGACGAACGTAGGCTATGAACTTCATTTTGTCAGAGAACTGACATGTTATTTCTTCATTGTCATCCTGATTTCAGATTGAGAGAAATTTTGAAATGTTTGTATCATAATGAAAAGCTGGAAGTATCAAAGTCGAACATGTATTAATAAATCTAGAAAGATGAAGTGGTGCTCAATCATTTCAATAAATGTTCAAAATGTTGACCATTCGTTTTCACACACTTTTTATGCGAACGTCAACGGCATCTATTGTGGCACTTTGACTTTTATTTGGATCTAATTTCTGAAACGCTCGGGTCACTCGATGTTCTAATTATTCTTCCCACGTGTTGACCTGTGTTGTGTACACTTTTTGCTTGATAGTACCCCACAAATCTTAAAAGTCCAGGGGTGTAATATCAGGGGATCTAGAAGGCCAGTTCCATGGAACCAAACGTCTAATCCATGGATCATCAAATATGCGGTCTACTTGTGTACGCACCATCAACATTTCACATAGTTCGATCCTTAGAGGAGCGTCTTGGGGTTCGAGAGCTTGACCTTTATGAAATCTGTATTCTGTAGTCATGCATTCTGTGTTCTCTCAGAATCCTTTGAACTAACGAAAGTTTCACACCTAAATCGTGAACTGCACTACAAATGGAAGCTTGAGAATTCGGCGTTGTCCTCATTACATGTCACAGTATCGGTGTGAAGTTATCCACGAATTCTCATCCACGAAATATGTGAAGTTAGCGACGAATTCTCATCCACGAAATCGAACACAGGAAATTTTCAGTGGGATATAGTACCTCATGGTGAAATCAATCGCCAGTAAGAATTTTTTGATAGATATGGAAGCGATAAATTAATTTTAATTTTTAATATCATTCATTTTGATTAATAAAGTATATGTATATGTATTTCATACATTCTGTAGACTTGCGCGTTATGTCAAATTGTTTTTCGTCACTCATTCTATAACACTGTAACAACGAAATGATTGTCACCCCCTCAGCTTTTTTTATCAGAGGGGTTGAAAGTTGAAGTGTCAAGTGTATTCACGATATTTCGGTGAACAAAGAACCACAAAAACTTTACCATTCGTTCTGCGGAGTTGCACTGCATACCAAATTATTGCTGATGAAGTACTCCATCGGAAAGTAGTAATTAAATGATTGTCACCCCTCAGATTTTATATCAGAGAGGTCGTAAGTTGTAGTGTTAGGTGTATTAACGTTATTTCAACAAACAATGGACCGTAAAGCTTGTCATTTTCGTTCTGCAGAGTCCTGCGGACTCGTTGTATTTTCAGCTTTGGGATTGCAATTCATTAATATTCCAAAATTATCGGTAATAATCATACCACTTATTTTACATCTGAAAATATTTTAGACGGATAGGGCATGTTTGATTATCACGCCCACAAATTTTCGAAATGATCTAAAGTTCTGTTCTCCAGACATATCATATATGGTGAATTGACACATGAAAACACTTCACCTATTTTAGGTTAGTTTCAAAATATCCCAGTTCTTTATATTTCCCATATAATAAAAACAGCCTCATTTCAGGAATGAAATAAAGAAAATCTGTTTATGGTATATTAAAGCATATACAATAATACATAATTCTGATAATATAAAATAACTGAACTCAAATCAATCAGTGCAAATAGTTGCCATTGAAAAAGTCCACCTCAATATCAAAAAATATTTTTTGAGAAAACCATAAAACAATTCGATTCTGTATAGAAAGGGGATTTATTCCAAAAATACGACATGTTTTTGTGACCAACCTCCCTAACAAACGCAACGGAATAACACACTATCCTTGTGATATCTCATTTGAAAGGTAATTATGTAGCCCAAGCTGTAGATAAAAATAAAAGGCTCTTTTCACACAAAAAGACTCAAATGGGCTATACTACTTTCTATGGCATAGTTCGTAAATGAAAACCACGGTTTTCGTCCTAGCAAAATAGCTTTGTGGAATTTTTTAAACAAGAAATGGTGAAAAAAATTACAACTTTTTTGGTATCTTGCAAATATTCCAAAAATTATTGAAGGAATCGTTTTACAGTCAATGGAACTTTTGTGGAAAATTATAAAACCTACAAAATAGTTTTTTAAGCGACAGGATCGGTGCATTTTCTACTGAGAAAATCCGGGGAAACCTCGAAAAATAGACCATTTTTCAAACATTCATAATTTTATGCAAATCTGTAGCTGAACAAACAATATTGTGGAAACTGATAGATAATAACATGTGGTTCAACTGTGCGCATGATATTTTCTGAATCACAAATATAGTGGAGCGGGAAGGGTAGAGGCACGCGGCGATACACTAGCGGTACCGCGCGAGACGTACGAATATGGTAAAAGCGACATTTCAAAGAGATAACCAAAGAGGGCCGGGATTTTCAGTGGTTTGTGCTTTCCAGTTGTTGACACGTTTTCAGACAGTGACGACGAAATTTTATTTTATTTATTCTCAAATTCTGTTTATGTTTACTTATTACACAAAATATATTTTGACCTACCTGTTGATTGGCATTCTTCAGCTACTTCTGCCTAAATCTGTCTAAAATATATCGACTTCTGTGATCAGGGTGCGACTGATTCATTATTGGTCTTCCATTATAAACAGAGTTTATTAGTTGATCCTTTTCCATTTTTCTTTCAACGTAGTTCTAACCACCAAACAAGTTAAATCGCAGACTGCCTCGCGCTAATAAATCCCCAAATTAAATCTACACTCCCCGCTCCAGATGCCTCTGCGGCAACTCGTCGCTTATAGCTTAGCATGTGTGTTTTCACTTTAAATACAGTAGGATATTTGAATCGCCCTCTTACCTCACCGCGTGCCTCTACCCTCCCCGCTCACCTATCAATATCTATAATTTGTATATGTTGGATTTTCACCTAAGAGATGGGAAATGTGTTGAAAATGTCACTGAAAGTTGCTCCAAACGCTTGAAAGTGCGTTTGTGGCAGAATCGGGGAGCGGTAGTGGGGGAATCGCATTATACAAATCGCCGTGCGGTTATACTCTCCTCTCCTCGATAGTTTCCCCACTACTATTACTCGACTTTGCCAGGAACACACTTTCAAGCGTTTAGAGCAACTTCCAGTGGCATTTTCAACACATTTTCCACCTCCCAGATGAAAATCCAAAATATAAAAATTGTAGTGCTTGATCTTTACTTCCGGATGTCGTTAACAGAATTTGAATACGATGATTTCCCTTAAATCTACGCATTTTGAAAAATAAACCCTTGAATTGTTTATAACGCGATTGGGCAAAAACTACACATCGGACAGAAAACATCTTGCGCAGAGTTGAACCACATGTTATTATCTATCAGTTTCCGAAATATTGTTTTTTCTGTTTCAGATTTATAAAAATTGTAAATTTTTAAAAAATTGTCTCTTTTTTGAAGTTTTCCCGGATTTTCTTTCAAAAACCATTTTGTAGGTTTAATAATTCTTTAGAAAAGTTCTACTGACTGTAAAACGATTCCTTCAAGAGTTTTGGAAATATCTGCATAAAACCAAAAAAGTTGTAGTTTTTTTCACAATTTTTTGTTTAAAAAATTCCACAAAGCGATTTTCCTGGGGCGAAAACCGGGGTCTTCATTAACGAACTCTTATAAAAATTAGCATAGGCCATTTGCGTCTTTTATTTTGTGAGTGAAAAAACTTCTGTAGCTTGGTCTAATGGTAATTGTTGGAATGAATTATTAGGGGAATAATTATTATTATCAAGCAAATGAACAATAATTAGTTAATTCCGTAAGTCCGAATTTGACTAATTCCGAGATAGTTAGTCGGAATTATCCTAATTCCGACTTAGTAAGACTTAGTAAGTCGGAATTTGACTAATTGCGAGATAGTGAGTCAAAATTATTAAAAATAATTATTGTGGCCCTTCTACGCCTTCGTTTAAACGCATTTCATTGGGAATTTTAACGTTATTATGTCAGATATACAACATTATCAAACATGACGTCATGCTCATCTTAACGTAAGTAACCTATATTTCACTTATTCAATGAATTTTCCAATTCAATCAATTTATTCAATGCCATTGGTGATTATATACCCATTTTAATTATCCACAATTTTAAGTACTTGTTTATTACCCATTTCATGACCTTGAATTTATTCTACTGAAATAGCAAGAAATATACGTACTAGTTGAATTTATTTCTAACTCATTTCGATAACTTTAGTAAATTTCAATTGATTCTTGACAATTTTATTTGGAGCTAAGTTATTTGTACTGAGTGACTCGAAGCAAAATATTGCTTGCATCTCTTTTTATATTTTCTTTTTGGTCAGAAAACTGTCAAAATATCTAATCTTAAAAAATACACTTTACTCAGAAAAACTGATTTCAAACGTTCAGATGAGTTACTTGAAACAGCAAGACTTGCTGATGCAGATGTGAATTATAAATCAGATTTTAAATTCAGATTTGAACAAATTGATTTACCGTATTTAAGGTAAACAATTTAATAATTGGGTAACTTCCTGAAGATTCTGACGCTGCATTTGATTGTGAAGATACGATCAGGAAAACCTTTGAAAATGCATATTTTTTGATAGAATCTTTACACTTTAAAAGTTTTGGGGATAATCAGAATCCTATCACTCAAAATCAAAACTCGAATATTAATTCACAAACATTTTCCAACATTGAATTACTAAAATTTACTGGAGATATTACTCTATCCTATATCAATATGTTTACGCCATTATTCATACCAATGATCGTCTAAGCTAAATCGAAAAATATAATTACCTTCTTTCTTCATTGTAAGGCATAGCTTTAGGTTTGGTTCAACATTTGCTAAGGACTGGTGCCAGTTATGGCGTTGCCTACGATACTATTGTAGAGAGATTTAAGAATATCAGATTAATAGCAGCAGCTGGTCGCGCGATTGAAAGTGCCCGAAAATTGAATATAGATGATTTTTCAACCTTGCGTCAAATGTTGGATATTTTTCATGACAATTTGGAAGCATTAAAAAAAATAAGTTAGCAGTAGAAGATCAGTGGGATTTTATTCTAGTACAGATGATACTCAAAAGATTAGATGTAACAATTGCTACTCGAACTTCACCATAATTCCACTGCAATACGTACTTAATCAGTCATTGACAGATTTTTTACATAAACATTGTACTGCTCTTGACAATATTCACTGCTCACGTAAAATGAAGCCTAACAAAGTTGAATTTACCAAAACCCCCTTAACTTTTCGTTCAAACAATAATTTCTATACAAATGATCGTAGTTTTTGAAAAGATCCGCCAATGAGCAAGGTAAATGTCACAAATGGAATCACCTACATCATTTTATTGTGGTAACAATTCGGGCATTCCTGGTATCACTTCGAGTGAGACTCCAGTTTGCCCACGGAAGGGGAGTAAAGAAGTGAGGTTGTGGTTCACGTGGCACGTGGATCTCATTACTTACTTGAAGACTCTCGTTAGCTGGCGAACTAGTCTAGTAACTAAACGCCATACTGTGGAAAGAAGAAGAAGACTACATCATTTATTATTACATTTTGATTGCCTTAATGATCGATCGTTCTCCTCTGTTGGCAACTCATCTGAAAATGCTTTAGCTTCCCTTACGAGCAATTCAGAACGAACTGTATATTCATCGATTCCATCAGTTCAAACCGCATTTCTCTCATCCTCTTCTAGTGTCCTTTTATCAACTGCTTAGGTACAAGTACTAGATGAATTTTGGACTTATCAAAAACTCATATGTCTTATTGATTCTGAGCACTACTAATTTAACTATCAATCTCGGCAACTCATCTGAAAATGCTTTAGCTTCCCTTACGAGCAATTCAGAACGAACTGTATATTCATCGATTCCATCAGTTCAAACCGCATTTCTTTCATCGTCTTCTAGTGTCCTTTTATCAACTGCTTAGGTACAAGTACTAGATGAATTTTGGACTTATCAAAAACTCATATGTCTTATTGATTCTGAGCACTACTAATTTAACTATCAATCTCGGCAACTCATCTGAAAATGCTTTAGCTTCCCTTACGAGCAATTCAGAACGAACTGTATATTCATCGATTCCATCAGTTCAAACCGCATTTCTCTCATCCTCTTTTAGTGTCCTTTTATCAACTGCTTAGGTACAAGTACTAGATGAATTTTGGACTTATCAAAAACTCATGTCTTATTGATTCTGCGCACTACTAATTTAACTATCAATCTCGGCAACTCATCTGAAAATGCTTTAGCTTCCCTTACGAGCAATTCAGAACGAACTGTATATTCATCGATTCCATCAGTTCAAACCGCATTTCTCTCATCGTCTTCTAGTGTCCTTTTATCAACTGCTTAGGTACAAGTACAAGATGAGTTTTGGACTCATCAAAAACTCATATGTCTTATTGATTCTGCGCACTACTAATTTAACTATCAATCTCGGCAACTCATCTGAAAATGCTTTAGCTTCCCTTACGAGCAATTCAGAACGAACTGTATATTCATCGATTCCATCAGTTCAAACCGCATTTCTCTCATCCTCTTCTAGTGTCCTTTTATCAACTGCTTAGGTACAAGTACTAGATGAATTTTGGACTTATCAAAAACTCATATGTCTTATTGATTCTGCGCACTACTAATTTAACTATCAATCTCGGCAACTCATCTGAAAATGCTTTAGCTTCCCTTACGAGCAATTCAGAACGAACTGTATATTCATCGATTCCATCAGTTCAAACCGCATTTCTCTCATCCTCTTCTAGAGTCCTTTTATCAACTGCTTAGGTACAAGTACTAGATGAATTTTGGACTTATCAAAAACTCATATGTCTTATTGATTCTGCGCACTACTAATTTAACTATCAATCTCGGCAACTCATCTAAAAATGCTTTAGCTTCCCTTACGAGCAATTCAGAACGAACTTTATATTCATCGATTCCATCAGTTCAAACCGCATTTCTCTCATCCTCTTCTAGTGTCCTTTTATCAACTGCTTAGGTACAAGTACTAGATGAATTTTGGACTTATCAAAAACTCATATGTCTTATTGATTCTGAGCACTACTAATTTAACTATCAATCTCGGCAACTCATCTGAAAATGCTTTAGCTTCCCTTACGAGCAATTCAGAACGAACTGTATATTCATCGATTCCATCAGTTCAAACCGCATTTCTCTCATCGTCTTCTAGTGTCCTTTTATCAACTGCTTAGGTACAAGTACTAGATGAATTTTGGACTTATCAAAAACTCATATGTCTTATTGATTCTGAGCACTACTAATTTAACTATCAATCTCGGCAACTCATCTGAAAATGCTTTAGCTTCCCTTACGAGCAATTCAGAACGAACTGTATATTCATCGATTCCATCAGTTCAAACCGCATTTCTCTCATCCTCTTTTAGTGTCCTTTTATCAACTGCTTAGGTACAAGTACTAGATGAATTTTGGACTTATCAAAAACTCATGTCTTATTGATTCTGCGCACTACTAATTTAACTATCAATCTCGGCAACTCATCTGAAAATGCTTTAGCTTCCCTTACGAGCAATTCAGAACGAACTGTATATTCATCGATTCCATCAGTTCAAACCGCATTTCTCTCATCGTCTTCTAGTGTCCTTTTATCAACTGCTTAGGTACAAGTACAAGATGAGTTTTGGACTCATCAAAAACTCATATGTCTTATTGATTCTGCGCACTACTAATTTAACTATCAATCTCGGCAACTCATCTGAAAATGCTTTAGCTTCCCTTACGAGCAATTCAGAACGAACTGTATATTCATCGATTCCATCAGTTCAAACCGCATTTCTCTCATCCTCTTCTAGTGTCCTTTTATCAACTGCTTAGGTACAAGTACTAGATGAATTTTGGACTTATCAAAAACTCATATGTCTTATTGATTCTGCGCACTACTAATTTAACTATCAATCTCGGCAACTCATCTGAAAATGCTTTAGCTTCCCTTACGAGCAATTCAGAACGAACTGTATATTCATCGATTCCATCAGTTCAAACCGCATTTCTCTCATCCTCTTCTAGAGTCCTTTTATCAACTGCTTAGGTACAAGTACTAGATGAATTTTGGACTTATCAAAAACTCATATGTCTTATTGATTCTGCGCACTACTAATTTAACTATCAATCTCGGCAACTCATCTAAAAATGCTTTAGCTTCCCTTACGAGCAATTCAGAACGAACTTTATATTCATCGATTCCATCAGTTCAAACCGCATTTCTCTCATCCTCTTCTAGTGTCCTTTTATCAACTGCTTAGGTACAAGTACTAGATGAATTTTGGACTTATCAAAAACTCATATGTCTTATTGATTCTGCGCACTACTAATTTAACTACCAATCTCGATGGCTTAGGTTCTATGCAAACTTTAGCCAAACATGGTGGTGTAACCCTCTCCATTAGTCCTGAGAGTAGAAGAGGCCCTATTCTCCTCGCCGATGCCATAGTATTACCCCGTATATGTGACCACTTACTAACCACATCTCTAGTGCCTGGTAGATGGACTCATATTTCAAATTTTGATTTGGCAGACCCTGACTTCCATATTCCTGGTGCTATCGACCTATTATTATTGGGAACTGATGTTTTTTCACGAATATTGCTTGATGGCCCAATTTTAGGAGAAGACGGCGAACCAGATGCTCCCAATACTGTTTTCGGATACATATTAACTGGTAGAATTGATAATCCTTTCGTTTCCACTTCACCTCTCTATTTGCATGGCTGATGAATACTCGTTGGAAAATTCAATGAGACATTTTTTTGAACATTGAGCAAGTTCCAGAGACAAACATTGTTTCTCCTGAAGAGGATATATTGAACAAAATATTTACTGATATTGTGACTAGAACCCCTTGAGGGATATATGTGTTATCTCTCCCTTTCAAAGATCCATCACCCACCTTTCTAGCAAGTCGTGATCTAGCTCTGCGGAGATTTCTTTCTCTCGAAAGACAGTTCATGAAACAACCCTTCTTGTACATCCAATACTTGAGCTTTATGAAGGAGTATTTGGATCTTTGTCACATGGAAAAGGTCACTGAATTTTTAGCATTATCTTACTATATTCCCCACCACTGTGTTTTCAAGCCCAGTAGCACTTCCACTGAACTCAACGGTTCTGCAAAATTACCCAATCAAACCTCGTTGAAATCATTTATACGTAGGCCCTGAACTTCAGAAAGATATTGTCACCATATTATTGAATTTTCGACTCCATCCCATTGTTTTCACTATCGACGTCAAAATGGTTTTTCGTCAAATCCTTGTATCTCCTGATCATTGTGATTATCAACGAATCCTTTGGCGTTTCAGCCCAGATTCTCGCATTCAGGACTATCGTCTCAAAACCATCACTTATGGTCTTCGGAAGAAGTATGTTAATGAGTTATCGTCCCTTATTAATTTTCAACTTCTACGTGGCTGTAACTTGTCAATTACACTGCTTCGCAGATGCTTCTGAAAAAGGGTACTGTGCAATCGTCTATCTCACCTGTATCTCATCGGCAGGCGAAATTGCTTCTTATTTTGTATTTTGTGTGACCAAAGTAGCTCCTCTCCAAAAAAGATCACAATCCCAAAACTTGAACTGTCCGCTGCAGTTTTAGCTGCTAAATTAGTACCTTCACTTCACTGAAAGAAGCAAAAAGGTTGGTGATCTGTTTCTGTTTTATAGATATTATCTTGGACGATGCTCTTCCGAAATATCATTTATCGTTCCACCGTTAGCGGTCCCATCGAAACTGACCCGTCGAGCTCAGCCCTCACATCCATGTGCCGTCACTTTGGAGACATGCCGAACAAATCTTTCCCAGGGCTCGTTCCTCTACCGAACGTCAAAGCTTTGGAACTCGCTCCCTCGGGAGGTGTTCCCTCTTCTCACGATGTTCTGTGAAAAATTCGTGAGAACCAGAATCAGAAAAAAATCTCAAATGTCAAGTCCATATTTGAATCGTTCATTCCCCGCTCTATTCTGATTTCGAGGTGGCCTAAGGCGCAGGCCCTTCAAAACTTCATTATAGCGGTAGTCGGTTCGAGCCCGATGTAAGTACGAGGGAATTTTTCTCATGTACTTAATATCGGAATCGATAAACGACCACAGTCCTTGATGAAAGCAAATGTATTGTGTGTTGTCTAGATGCCAATCCCGTCTAGTGCTAGCTTGGAGTGCACGCCTGCCACCCGAAGTGGTGCTGTAGGTTTTTCGGGTTTTCCTGCAGCTGAACGAACTGTATATTCATCGATTCCATCAGTTCAAACCGCATTTCTCTCATCCTCTTCTAGAGTCCTTTTATCAACTGCTTAGGTACAAGTACTAGATGAATTTTGGACTTATCAAAAACTCATATGTCTTATTGATTCTGCGCACTACTAATTTAACTATCAATCTCGGCAACTCATCTAAAAATGCTTTAGCTTCCCTTACGAGCAATTCAGAACGAACTTTATATTCATCGATTCCATCAGTTCAAACCGCATTTCTCTCATCCTCTTCTAGTGTCCTTTTATCAACTGCTTAGGTACAAGTACTAGATGAATTTTGGACTTATCAAAAACTCATATGTCTTATTGATTCTGCGCACTACTAATTTAACTACCAATCTCGATGGCTTAGGTTCTATGCAAACTTTAGCCAAACATGGTGGTGTAACCCTCTCCATTAGTCCTGAGAGTAGAAGAGGCCCTATTCTCCTCGCCGATGCCATAGTATTACCCCGTATATGTGACCACTTACTAACCACATCTCTAGTGCCTGGTAGATGGACTCATATTTCAAATTTTGATTTGGCAGACCCTGACTTCCATATTCCTGGTGCTATCGACCTATTATTATTGGGAACTGATGTTTTTTCACGAATATTGCTTGATGGCCCAATTTTAGGAGAAGACGGCGAACCAGATGCTCCCAATACTGTTTTCGGATACATATTAACTGGTAGAATTGATAATCCTTTCGTTTCCACTTCACCTCTCTATTTGCATGGCTGATGAATACTCGTTGGAAAATTCAATGAGACATTTTTTTGAACATTGAGCAAGTTCCAGAGACAAACATTGTTTCTCCTGAAGAGGATATATTGAACAAAATATTTACTGATATTGTGACTAGAACCCCTTGAGGGATATATGTGTTATCTCTCCCTTTCAAAGATCCATCACCCACCTTTCTAGCAAGTCGTGATCTAGCTCTGCAGAGATTTATTTCTCTCGAAAGACAGTTCATGAAACAACCCTCCTTGTACATCCAATACTTGGGCTTTATGAAGGAGTATTTGGATCTTTGTCACATGGAAAAGGTCACTGAATTTTTAGCGTTATCTTACTATATTCCCCACCACTGTGTTTTCAAGCCCAGTAGCACTTCCACTGAACTCAATGGTTCAGCAAAATTACCCAATCAAACCTCGTTGAAAGATCATTTATATGTAGGCCCTGAACTTCAGAAAGATATTGTCACCATATTATTGAATTTTCGACTCCATCCCATTGTTTTCACTACCGACGTCAAAATGGTTTTTCGTCAAATCCTTGTATCTCCTGATCATTGTGACTATCAACGAATCCTTTGGCGTTCAGCCCAGATTCTCCCATTCAGGACTATCGTCTCAAAACCATCACTTATGGTCTTCGGAAGAAGTATGTTAATGAGTTATCTACGTGGCTGTACCTTGTGAATTACACTGCTTCGCACATGCTTCTGAAAAAGGGTACTGTGCAATCGTCTATCTCACCTGTATCTCATCGGCAGGCGAAATTGCTTCTTATTTTGTGAGTTCTAAGACCAAAGTAGCTCCTCTTCAAAAAAAGATCACAATCCCAAAACTTGAACTGTCCGCTGCAGTTTTAGCTCCTAAATTAGTACCTTCACTTCACTGAAACATCGCGAATAGGTTGGCGATCTGTTTCTGTTTTATAGATATTATCTTGGACGATGCTCTTCCGAAATATCATTTATCGTTCCACCGTTAGCGGTCCCATCGAGACTGACCCGTCGAGCTCAGTCCTCACATCCCTGTGCCGTCACTTTGGAGATATGTCGAACAACTCTTTCCCAGGGCTCGTTTCTCTGCCGAACGTCAAAGCTTTGGAACTCGCAGCCTCGGGAGGTGTTCCCTGGGGCATACAGCCTTCAGAAATTCAAGAAGAACACCAATTCCTATTTACTTTCCTTCGGCTCTCACGATGTTCTGTGAAAAATTCGTGAGAACCAGAACCAGAAAAAAAATCTCAAATGTCAAGTCCATATTTGATTCGTTCATTCCCCGTTCTATTCTGATTTCGAGGTGGCCGGTAGCTTGGCGGTCTAAGGCGCAGGCCCTTCAAAACTTCATTATAGCGGTAGTCGGTTCGAACCCGATGTAAGTACGAGGGAATTTTTCTCATGTACTTAATATCGGAATCGATAGACGACCACAGTCCTTGTTGAAAGCAAATGTATTGTGTGTTGCCTAGATGCCAATCTCGTCTAGTGCTAGCTTGGAGTGCACGCCGGCCATCCGAGGTGGTGCTGTAGGTTTTTCGGGTTTTCCTGCAGCTGAAAAGTGAATACTCCACCAAAAATTAGTAAGTTCCCCGGAGCGCCACGGCAAATAATAATAATAGTTTTCCTCTACCCGCACAGGCATCGGAGGTTTGGAGGAAAAAGCGGTAGGAAAAATACTATCATTCGAAAATACTAAATAAGCGTATTTTAGGGTCTGAAGTTGCTACGAGAAAGTTGGCATTCTTGAGCGATTTCAGAAAAATAGTTCTTACAATATTCCTTCAAGCCCTAGAAAATCATAGTACAAATCAAGTTGACTGACTTACATTATAATTAATTACATAGACACATGCTGCCGATTGTTTCAAACTCTGATAAGTTTTCATCAAAGAGATAAAAAAGAAATCCTGTTGAAGTATACAGTGTATCAATTTTTTATTGGTAAACCTACCTCTTTCTTTGATCCAAAACCTTTTCAATGTGTGTTTGATCTGTATTACCTCCGGAACAGAATAGCACAACTGCAACTGCAACTGCAACTGTGCAACAGACGCGAAAGAACGAAACAGCACGACTACTCGTTTTATTGTCGTTTTTGGCCATAAATCTCAACACATCACTTACCCGACAAGCTGATAATGAATTTTGTTTCTAAAAATATTTAAATATTACATGATAATACGTGATTGTGAAATTGCAAGGAGAACTACCGCTTTCACTACTCAAAATACATGTATTAATCACTAATATCGAATTTCTTTCCGTAAAGAGGTTTAATGAGTTTTTATAAATTATGTGTTATAGTGCGGTAAAAATAATCAAAACAACAAAACTACTTAATTCAACACCTCATGTCTCTCAATTCAATGAAAGTTCTTTGGCTGTTCAATGTCGCTGGTTCAGATAACCTAAAAGCAAAATGTTTCCAAATACTCAAAGCATTTTTGGATCATCACCATTGATTTATTATTGTTAACTCTGGCAACCCGTCCATCTTAAGTGATGATATATAGATGATACTTTATTCGTCTCCTGAAGTTGGTGTTATAACATGAGATATGAGATAACTCAACAGAGTGGACTCATTAAAAGTGTGAAATTTGGTATTAGTTTCCCCGAGCAAGATCTGAAGGGAAGGTGGTAAACGTGTTGAAAATGCCATTCAGAAATTGCCCGAGACCTCGACAGGTTTTGTTCGAGAGACATACAGGAACAAAAATGCAAAGAATATCAGTGAAGTCAAGGTAGCAAGTCAAAAAAAAAAATTTTCAAAAGATTTATTTAAATAAAACGACGTTTTATATCCTGAAAGCAGACAAAGGTATATTACAGTGGTAATTCTTGATAAATCCTATTATTATGGAATGCAAAACATTGGTACATCGAATTTGAAAAGGTCATTACAACTTTCGAACCCGAGTGAACCAAAAATATACTGTCTAAGAAAGATTCATGTACTTGGGAAGTCGCTTCGACCAATCGTCTCGTCGTTGCCTCTCCTCCCCCCCTCCAGTGATACAACTGAACATGAGCTTAAAAAACTCACTAAAATTTATCGACCAGATTAGGAACGAAGAGAGTTCTTGATCTCCTTTGATGTAAGTTCTTTGTTTTCGAGTGTCCCAATACCGAAAACCTTGAAATATCTGAGTAAATTACTGCTGACCAATGGATTCAGTGACGAAACAGTCAGAGAATATTCAAGCTCCGCCAGAATTTGCATGAGGCTGAATTGCTTTCAATAACTGCTCTTATGAAAAACTCCTATGTCTTAATGGGTAGGTTTGAGATGAAAGCAAGAGAAAACTTCAGCTGTGACGGCGCTCGTAAACATCACATAAGTACCAGTCGATGATGTCACAACTATGCCGCTGGCCACCTAGAGACGACCGTTCGAGAGCGCTCCACCTAGAAGCACGTAGACGAGTCCAGATTTTTGGCCAGTAGATGCCTTCCAACTATATAATGCGACGCGGCCGCAAAAGAGGGCAGTTTTTGAATCAGAGCCCGGATCTTAGATATTCGAATAATCGAGAGTGCAGTGAGTGGAATATTGAAATAATAATTATAACCAACAGTACGAAATTACTTATAAATTACAGTTAATAAATATTTGTGCAGATAAAAAATTTCAGCTGTTGTATAAAACGAATTAGATTTTGAACATCGAGTTTATTTTTTGTAACAGTATTGTTCACGTATGAAACTGAAAACTAAAAAACGGTTACCAAGATGTTTGAGTAATTAGAAACGACCGAAATCGGCTCGAATTTGATGTCTACAAGAAGGACACGAGTACACTCAGATATATCTCTGAAAGTTCTCACCATTGCAATCTTGTCGTTCCCAGTCAACACAGAGAGATTCAAAATGGGAAAATTATTATCGGGGATGAGCCAAACAGTTATTATGTGGACTTGGTGGGTGGACTGATTGAAAAGACCCTTCGATACTCAACGACTTTTCAAAAAGAGAATACCCTCCTGAATATATCTTTATCCTCCACGAACCTCGAATTACTTGAGTTTTCGACGGCATCTATACAAAACTCCGCATGAACTAAAACAAATATTCAGTACTCCTGAAGATAAGACAGAGATAAAAGAAAAATTAGAGATTTATGTAAGTACTGCAAGATGTGGGTCGAACTAGAAGGGTCATAAAAGTTCGGTTCAAAGAACATTTTCCTCATATACGATTTTCGATACCAGGAAAATTGAGTGTGGCCCAACATGCATAATGCATGAGTATAGTTCATCCACTATCAATTGCAACAACTCGTATAGATTCAAAGGAAGCGCCACGGTCCACGTGAACTTAATTGACGTGCGGCAAAATGCAAAATCTTTGGCTGGAGTGTTAGAAATCATTCCTGCAATTGATATTAGAAAGACTATAATCAGTTTCCAAAAACGTATGTCATCAAATCCAAAACAAGTAATTCAGAGCAGGTGAATTCTAATCATTGGATAATTCTGAATAATTGGAGAATAATTTATTGTTTTTAAATTAAATTTAAGCTTTCACCCCATCCCCAGAAAAAAAAAATTAAAGCCTTCACCCCATCCCAAAAAAAGCCTTAACCCCCCCCCAAGAAAAAAAATTAGCGATGCCCTTGGATGAGGATAATTGATCACTCAGAATGGTGTTATTAAATATATATATGAACGAGTATATGAAGGATATGAATAAGCGATTATTTTCAACATTTAGTGAAGATAATGCCGATTTTATGGGTAAGTTGAAAATGAGGCAGGAGTGAAAGAAAGTTTTTTTTTTGGCATGTATAAATGGTACCTGTCACACTACTTTAAAATTGTTGCATATAGTCCAAAGAGGGTATGGGTTGCTGCTTCAGTATAGGTACTCAAATACTCGCATATTATATTTGCATGAGAAGGTAGGAGTCTTCAGAAACGATATGAAATTTTCCTTTTCCGATCATTTTTAGCAGAGTTATGACCAATCAAATATTCGGCAAACCTGAAATTTGATATCGGCTTTCAATTAGGTTTTCACCCTTGGAATTTTGGTAAACAATTTTTTTTCGTGTTCATCATGGTTCCAACTACTAGTATACCAAGTTTGGGGGTGCTACAATCGATTCTTGTCTCAAAACCCAATCGTACTGGATTATTTGGTGTTTTGGGTATTTTAATTGCTTGAATTGTATTCAGTCCAAAGTTTCCAAATATTCATTTATTCGATTTTATTCAAATTAATATAATAATGTTATGCTTGTCCGGAATCATAATCGCAGACTTGAGCAGGTTTTAGTCACGTGTCCATAGATTTATTGGATCAATCAGTAATGAACGAACGAAACGGCGTAACAGAATTCAATTCGAGTCGTTTGAAATTTGAACTTTGGCTATTTCAAAAAAGAGTACACAAAAAAATATGCTAAATTTTGTTTTGGGACATCACATTATTTTTAATGATATATGAAGATGATGGTGATGATGATGAGGAACCACTCATTACAAAAAGATTACCGTTTTCTGAACAAACAGTGCATTACTTTACAAACGCTTGCAGTTTTTTAGAAAATTACACAGCGTGACAGAAAATAAGGCTATTACAAACAAATCCCTAATGCGAAGGAATGAGTGTTGTGCTAGCATGGACTCTATATGAGACATAAGTATTATTGAGATCTACTTAAGAAAAAGCACGAAAACTGAGCATATAACTGAGAAGGCAGGTCAAATCAAATAATCGTAATTTGTTGAAAAGACATTGGTACTGAATATGATCGAATCGAAAATATGAATAGGACATTCATAAAATCTGTTGTGGAATCATCTGCGACTGAAAACTAGAGAGAATTAAAAAATCATCTATCTGAATGAAAATGCGAATTTTCACTTTCAGATTTTTTCTATCCTTTTCAGTTAGAGTCTTTTCACAATATCTATCAGATGTAGTTCAATGTCCAGCGTGGCTTGTGCCGGGGAAGTAGTTGTTTTCTGTTAGATATTACAAATAAATCACATTTTTCATTTTTCAATTGTCATGGAGAATGTTCCCCTTTTCAGCATTTATAATTCTTGCGCTACCTACTTACTTTATTAACTATACTATATTATTATCTGTGCGCCATTGCGTTATTGAAAATGCGTACTCACTAGATATTGAGGTAGCTGCCACTTAGTCATATGGGTTATCTGTGGATTAAATACTTTATTCCGAGTAAAAACTCACTCATAAAAAGTGGATTCCGCCGGTAACACCATTTTGAGCTGTTTGCGAACATATCACTAAAGGAGAATTTTTCAGGAACCTAACCACTGTTGTCAGTCAATCGTATATGCGATAAATTACCTTTACTTATACATAATCCAATTTCTGTATTCTGTACTTCTATTTTCATCTCACGGCTTAGTGATGATAATATGCACTCAAGCAGTTATCAGTGAACGGAGCACGAGTTCACGTTTTAGTTACGTGGTAACAATGTCTCGAGAAACGATCCATAACCAACACTGATCTCAGACATTGAGTCGTTGTTGACTGTAGTTTGAAAAGTTCGCTTACATATGATATGGATTTTTTACAAAAGAAAGTGGTGCTGGGAGTGGAGAGAAGACACTCGGTAGGTAAATTGGGAGCAAGAGAAAAGGGAGATTTGAGAATTGTCAGAGGATAAGTGCGAATTCACACGGTCCAATAAAATTAACCAATAATTCAGAAACAAATGACCAATAAAATTCAACAATATTGGTTGTATTTACACATTCGTCCATTCTAGTGTTAGTTTGTCATGAAAAGCTTCGATACAATTCATAGAATTCATAGAATATTGGCCAAGTCGTTACGATAACTTTCTATTTACACCTGTCAATAAAATTCAAGTTGATGAATTTATTTCACCGTGTATATTCGTACAAAAAATATGTAACACAAAAGGGCATGGATTGAGTCTGAATTCAAAAACAACGACTTACACCACTGAAGTCCTGTAAGGTCGTATCCCTTTCTTTAAACAACTCTATGAAATTGATTCGGCAGAAAATGGGACAGTTATATTATTCTAGGCTTCTACTCTTTGAAATATAGTTTGTCTACACCAGAAAGGATCTGTATAGACATATACAAAGAGTGGGGGGAAGGAGGGCAGTTGCCACCCGTTGGTTTTAGTTATTTACTAACTTCTTGGCATGGGTCGATTGGATTTGAATTCTCTCAGCTTCAAGTTCTTTTCACCTCGCGAAATGTTAGATAGTTTTTGATTTTTGATACGTTGTGTATACTTATTCCCTCATTAAATACACGAAATTTCTAATTTGGCGCACCTATGCTGGCGTTAGTATAACCACAAACAAAACTACCACTGTCCATCATATTAACGGATTATTGGTTTACTTTAAAGACAAAATAAGTTACATGAGTCCAGTGAAAGTGTTGTGATTCGAACAGTCACCATTAGGGTCGAGAAGCATACACTCTACCATCACGATCACCAATTCTAGCCCCAGTCCAAATAGTACTTTCTTCAACACCCATCCAAAGTTGGACTGTAGAATATGTGGATGATGGGTGAAAACATTATTATTATTATTATTATGCGTTGGCGGTAGTCTGGCAATATAAAAATTGCTTTTAGTCACAAAGTATTTGTGAGTTATAGCATTCATGTTCCCACGGAAGAAAGCTCACCTGCACCGAAGAAATCTCACCAGCACTGTCTATCTTTCTGAATGCACTAACAACTTCAAATGAATCAAGTTGCTTCTGAAAGGGTGTGCAAAATTTGGATTTCCCATATCTAAATAGGCCCGATATAGTGTCACACTCCCTAAATTCATGAAAAAATATAATCACTTGTGGATTATATTTGAATGAGATTGATGAATGAAATACGAAGGGTGCATTTCTCTTCAATTTCAAATAATGATAATTTTCACCTATGATGGCAACACTAGAATTCAGAATGCTTTAAATTTTGCAATATCTATTTATCAACATATCAGCATTCTTTAATGCCTGTACTTCATCAATAAGTACCTACCTTCTTCTGCCAGTTCACTTAAGCATAGCCCTACAGTAAATCCTGGCGACTAAAAGGGTAACGGTGGGTGGTAGATGGTCATCTCCACCATCGTCCCTTAAAATACCTCCATGGATGGTACTCTGTAACTTGTTTTGCATAGGGAAGCGAAGCTAAGTTAAACCAAGCACACGCTATCACTTTGTGGTGTACCGGAAAGAAATGCCGATTGTTTTGTTATTGCTATCGCTATGCGAAAAAGTTACCACTGCATATCGACTATAATATGTGCTGTGAAAAGGATTATTCCATGTTTCAGTGTTTCGTTGATAACTTCCAATCATCTTTTTCCTTTCCCCTTCCATTTTCCGGTCTGATGTTAATATGTAATAGTAATGTTGATGACGTCTTTTCGAGTAAAATTTGAAGATTCACATTTGTTACATCCGTAGACTCAACAAGTACATTAATGACGTCTACTATCACCTACAGGCGAAAAAACCTGATAGTAAACTCTTCAACCAACAACGACTACACATGCTCTATCCTGCTGGTCACGACCTACATTCTCGAGTCAGATTCAAAGGTAGCGTTTGCCTTTACTCTAAAGCGGCCCATATTATTGAATAATATATTGTGCAATTTTATTGAGAGGATGCCCTAGACTATTCAATATTCTCTCAATATTCAATTAGTCATTTTGAACATGTCAAGCGATACAGAGGCTGCTTGCATAGCCATTGCACTTACTGAGTGTCTCTTTAACTAATTTATTTATTATTATTTTCGGAGTAACTCCTCATATTGCTTTAATTCTGTTGCTATAATCTCTGCTTTTAATATCTCAGAGAGCGGGTAAAGAACGATATACTTCGATAAGTTCTAGAATAAATTGTCTCTCATGCTTCCTCTCGTTGGATGACATGATTATACGAGTACAGACAATAATAATATGCTCTCACCAACCGCTCTTCATTTCAATACTCCAAATATGGCAATATTGCGCAATATCGCACACAAACGACTCAATATTTTTCGTATAGCACAATAAAAATCAAACCGATTTTGATTGATACAATATATAGTGCAACCTTTCAATATGAATCACAGACGGTCAATATTATTGTACAATATAAAATATTGCGCAATAATATTGACCGTGGGCCGCTTAAGACTAGCCTTTTATGCCAACGCGAAGAGAGTTTGGAGCCGAAATAACAGACTGAATTTCTCTGCTGCCTTTACTCATCTCCTCATGAACCATCCTAAAGCGACTTCTTTAAATTTTTATCACTCACATTGAACTTCATATAGCAAAACCATTCGATGGTATAAAAACCAGGGCCCTGAGGCCAGGCCAGAATATACTTAAACTACAAACATGTACAAACAATCGAATGCTCGAAAGAGGCTCACAACGCCAAGATACCATCAAAACTAGTTTTGCCCTAACGGTGCCGCTCGTTTTGATTTTTTGCCAGAGCTGTGGAAAGAAATTTCACTTTTAGCTCATTTCCTCCCATACCCAAGGAAGACACTCGCAACGAGCGCCCAGGAAACAGCCAAATTTGTTGCTGCAAATTCTACCTTGTATGGATTCAATAGGAAACCAACCCCAGCACAGCACTCATTGGCAGTCATATTTTATTCCTTACTTCAATATCCCTTCAGTACCGAATTTTATCCGGAATTGAACATTTATTCATTGAAAATATTGGAAGTTAGCAGTTTGTGTACATGATAATTGCAAATTTTTGATTTGTATACGAACGAAAGCTTTTTTTACAGCTGGTGTCTATGTTCGGGTCGCTTTACGGGTTTTGCTGTGGGTTTCTTTGATAAAAATCTCCAAGCGTTCCAACTTCAGTAGTCATCGTCAGTGGCATGGACAAAGTCCTTTTCGCCACTGAAGATGGATGACTGGCGTAGTTGGAACGTTTGGAGTTTGCAATTAAAGAAAAACACGTCAAAACCCGGAAACCAATGAGAACATATCAATTTGAAAGTAAATTAAAAGATGCAGCCGTTATTGTGTGGTAGGAGAGTATGAGAGTAGAATGTGTTCAGAAAACCAAGTTATACAGACACCATAAGTGATTCTTTTCACCCCGATAGTCAAAAATTAGCAGCTTACAATCCAATGTTACACAGCATTCTCGTTACCCTTCTCTGCTAATGATCCAGTACGATTGGGTTTTCAGACGAGGATCGATTGTAGCACCACCAAACTTGGTATGCTTGTAGTTGGAACCATGATAAACATATTATTTTTTTCGTTTAAAAATAAATAAATAAATTTTTGCAATAATCGAAAAACAACTCAACAAGGTGAAAGACAATTCAATTCTCCACACAAATTATTTTTAGTAATTTCTTATAACTGGTTTTCTCAGAAAACGTGATTGAACGCTATCAACTTTCAGGTTCACGCTCACCCGCCACTGAAAGTTCTAGCGGAGCCGAATATTTGATTGGTCATAACTCTGCTAAATATGATCGGATAAGGAAAAGAAAAAGTTCATATCGTTTCTGAAGACTCCTACCTACTCATGCAAATATAATATGCGAGTATTTGTGTACCTAAAATGTGTTTTATCGCACTTCATGGAGATGTTTGCGTATGATCCGAAAATCATGAATAATTTAGTAAATATGGAATTATCATACTAAAGCAGCAATCCATACCCTCTTTGGACTATATACAACAATTTTAAAGTAGTGTGATAGGTCCTACTCATACATGCCAAAATAAAAACTTTGTTTTACTCCTGCCTCATTTTCAACTTACCCATAAAACCGGCATTCTCTTCAATAAATGTTGAAAATAATCGCTTATTCATATCCTACATATATGTTTAATAACACTACTGTGAAGCGCAAACCTCAAGCTTGAAATCACATACTTCATTTTTCATGTAGGATGTATATGAGCGATTATTTTCAACATTTACTGAAGAAATTGTCGGGATCATGGGTGAGTTGAAAACTGAGGCAGGAGTAAAACTCAGTTTTTTCTTTGGCTTGTATAAGTGAGACTTGTCTCACTAGTCTGAATTCGATGCATGTGGTAATTTGAAACGTTAACGTATTATGAAAGAAGAACAGAAACTACTGCGAGACTCTTTGGAAAAAAAACAATGTGGAAGTAGCTTTATTGCCACATTACAGGTTATCTATTTTTTCCCAATCCCAAAGATAGAATATACCAAATGGAAATATCTGGAGTTTATAAGCTTATGTGTCCAGAGTTTAACAGTGTTTATGTAGGACAATGTGGACGACCTTTGTCTGGAAGATTTGCAGAACATAAAAGGTCCTTCAGACTGAGAAAAAGCAGTTCTACTTCCTCATGTAATACGTGACATAATGTGGGTCAGTAAAATTATATTTATTTCTCTTATGCCATAATACATATCTTTCCAGCTTCATTATCATTAATTCCCTATTCGTTTCAAATGCACGTCTGAAAATTATCATAAGTTTCGAACACTACAATTTTCAGTTTTTCTTTAACCCTGTGGTAAACACTTGAAATTCTTAGTTGTCTGTTTCCATACGACACAGGGTCTTTACACATCTCATACTTCAGGTTGGCCAACTTAGAAGTTGTATATATGCGTTTCGATTTTTTTGAAAATGATTCGTGCGTAGAAAATTGCGCATTACAGAAAGCTGATACCGAGGTAACTCATACGAACAAAAATGATAATGTTTATTCACACTCGTTAGTAATATTTTATCTCGAAACCCACATTTTCCTTCAATACTATGCATTTCAATGCTTTGAATCGTGAAATACTTCAGATAAGAATTGTATTTTCATATTTTCTGTGTTATTTTTATGCAATGCAGGTCAATAGTCAATATTACTCCCAACCATATAACGAATGACATTTGAGTAATTACGACATTCACTTTGTTGGCTTTTCGTCAATAATTCAACAAGTGAACTGGTGATTATCGAAAGAAAAATTCTTTCGATTTTGATAAACAAATTATGTTTTGAAGAAGATAAGAATTTTTCATTTTTTGTTGTTTAAAACCTGATGCAGTCGGAGTCAAAAATGATGAGATTTTGGGTTAGATTATGTCCTCAGATTAGTTTTACTGATTTATCCTTAAACACCATCCATATAATTTGTCAAAATTTGTGAAGTTGATTTGAATGAATATTCAGTACATTTGTTCGGTGTTGCATAATTTTCACAACAGAAAAAATTCTGACAGCTTGATGGTAATAAGTCAAGTTATACGAAACAGCCAATCAGGAAGCGAACTACGAAATCGAAAACACATTATGTAGGTAAGTATCCAATAGCCGAACTACTAAATTGAAAACATGATTTCGATTACAACACAAATGTTTCAACCAATCAAAAAAGTATATCTTAGCATGAGTGAAATAATCTGAGAAATATTTAGTTCTATCAACCAACGTACACCATTGTTTTGTGTTTAGTATAGACCGCCAAACAACCCTTGGGAAAATAAACAATTATTGACATAAAAGAGACAAAGGTAATTATTAGATACATATTATTTGGGTTTATTTCGGATTATATTTGGACATTTTCGAATTTGTAAGAATGAGAAAGTATTGAAACATCTTTATTAACATTAAAACTTGATTATTTGTGTTTAGTTTTGTTCAATAATTGATAGAGATGATCATTTCCATATGTTGTTGTGGATGTCCAGAAAAGACACTTGGAGAAACGGAATAAAACTAACGTTTGTAACAGCAGTTATGTTGAGGAATTACAAAAAATTTCAAATAGCAGGAAGAACGCAGTATCTTGTCAGCATTCCAGATGCCTTTAAATACAAGAATTCAAGTGTAATCATAATTCAAAGTTTGGCTTTCAGCACATTCAAGTATAAAGGCCAATTTACACTTTCAATTAAATTCATCAATTTCTTGACTTTAATTTTATTGTAAATTGAAAATTGTCGTCAAGTTTTATTTACCAATAATTCATGAATATTGAGTTGAACTTTCTTATGTCATTATCAATCTCATCTTATCTTATTATGTTGATATGTCTGAGATTAAATTAGATCAGGGCTTCCGTGCTACGATCCTCTACACCTTTTCAGAACTGTTGTGTATGTGCCCTCGAGATCATTTATAGTTCTTTATCTAGCTCTGTATTCGTTACGAGACTCCATTTTTAAAACTCCCATGATTATGGGAGAACTTGGTTTTTCTTCTCCCAGCGTTAAAAACCTTAACCTTGACAATAACTCGCAGTGGTATAGTATGTGTACTGATGATTCCCCTTCTTCCTGACAGAACCTGCATAGCATTTCTTCCGCCAGACCGATTGTACTCATATGTTTGTTGAGCCTACAGTGCCCTGTGAGAAGTCCTACTAGTATTCTAGTTATGTTCCTTCTCTGGCTTAGGAGATATTCTGTGAATGTTGGCTGCGGTTGTTTAATAAACTCTTTGGCCTGTCTCATTCCTGGTGAATTGTTTCACCATTCTTGAGACTTCTGTTGAATCTATGATTTGGTATTTGTTTTTAGTACAGCTTCTGCTATACCTCCATTCAGGGCCTTACTTGCTAATTTTTGGGATAGTGTATCGGCCTCTTCATTGCCTCTATAACCTGTGTGTGCTGGTACCCAGGCTAGGGTTAGTCTGTTCTTTTAGGGCTTCTATGCAGTCCCAAACAAGTTTTGAGGTAACTTGGCATACAGCTTGGCTATCTGAGTATATGACAATGTTTTTTATGGAAACTCATGCCTTATTAGCTCTTGGACACAATGGTGTATTGCGACGATTTTAGCTTGCATATCGTTGCTTATTTGCCCAAGCTCAGTGAGATTTTCATGTTGAAAAGGGGAACATTCTCCATGAAAATTAAAAAATGAAAAATGTGTTTTATTTGTAATATCTAACAGAAAACGACTACTTCCCCGGCACATTTTTCATTTTTCGATTTTCATGGAGAATGTTCCCCTTTTTCAATATGAATACCTCCTATTCATATTTTCGAACTAAAATCGAGATTTTCACCTTCGGCTTGATTTCGTAGATGCCGGCTACTGAACCTTCATCAGTTTTTGAGCCGTCAGTGAAGACAGCGATTTCCTCTTTGATGGGAGGTTGAGAGGTCCCTCCTTCCACGCATCCCTGTCCGTTATACTTGTCCTAAAAGTTTTGTCAAAGCTATATCTCGGAAGTATTGGATCTGATGGCATTGTTGTAACCGGGCCGTTTTCCAACTCATTGTATAGCTTGTTGTAGCCTCTCCCGTGCATATTGCTTATGGGTGCTTGTCCTCTAAGCAACCTGCTCGTGACTGACCTGGCTTTGTCTTGTATATACAATGCGGCTTTTAATAGTCCCCCCCCTGTTAACTTTTGAATGGTTCGACGTAAAAACATGAAAAAAAAAACCGTTTCGAGGGTTTCACCAATACTACTTTTTGAAATGAAAAATATGGTGATTGCTCAATAGGGGGCGCGGGGGGGCCCAACGACTCAAAATATTTAAATGACATGGGGGGTCAAGTGGCACATCGTTGAAAAGAGAATTCAATTCTCTTTACAACCATCTTAATATTTTTGAATTTTGTCCATCATTTTTTTCCCAATTTCGATCTTTATGCTTTTCGAAATTTTTAAGTTAATGTGCGCCCAGCGCCCTCTGTCGAGTAATTGCAATTATTCTTCTCTCAAAAAGTAGTATCGGTAATACCCTTGGTTTTGGTTTCATTGTTCCACATCAAACCGTTCAAATTTATCGAGGTATGAGTAGTATTCAGATACGCATTTATATTTGATATTTCGAATTTAAATTGCAAAAAAAATATTAACGAAATTCAAAAAAATGTAGACGGTTGTGAAGAGAATTTAATTCTCTTTTCAACGATGTGCCACTCAACCCCCCATGTCATTTAAAAATTTTGAGTCGATGGACCCCCCGCGCCCCCTATTGAGCAATCACCATATTTTTTATTTCAAAAAGTATTATTGGTGAAATCCTCAAAACGGTTTTTTATTCATGTTTCTACGTCGAACCGTTCAAAAGTTAACAGGGGGGAGACTATAAAAAGCCGCACTGTATACATATGTGTAGTGGAGGCATGTTGAGCAAGACCTCTAAGGCGGCTGTTCGTTTACCCAGATAACCACTCCCCACGTCCGTGGGGTAAGCGATTACTGGGTCCGAAAATCATGTGCCCTGAGCAGTCGCAGTGAACCAAGGATGACGGCCTTCTGCATTCTTCCGGCTAAGATTTCTACCGTATTACGGCAAGCTGGTATGATTAAGTTCGAGAGCAGTGTGTCCATCATTCCACCAAGGACCCCTATAATCAGAACCTCTCAAGGCGTCCGTTGTCATTGCGGTTGTCATTGTTTGGCAATCCATCGTTTTGGGCCCCACCACCTTGCCTTTGACCCCTATTCCGTTGGGGTCGGTTGCGGGGGCATATAACTGGTCTGTCTAGAACCAAGTTTCAGAGTTTACTGGGGGGGTTAACCCAGTAAACCCACGGCCGACACCGGAGGGAAAGCTGCATTTTCCCTCCCGGATGCGCATTAGCTGCCGGTCCGATTTTGCATCCTTTGCTCGGGAAGGTGGTGTCGCAACTCACCAGGGCCTCAGGTGTTGATTGCCCCCCTCTACCCGCACTGACTATGCCTTTGGGTACACTCTATGAGGAAGTATTATTTATTATTATTATTATTATTATTATTATTATTATTATTATTGTTTTCCTAAGAGGATATTCCAGTCAGGCCCTTTCTCCGGAGCTCCGACACATCCGGAGGGCGCGCTGGATCGTTTACCCAGATAACCACTCCCCACGTCCGTGGGGTAAGCGGTTACTGGGTCCGAGATTATTATTATTATTATTATTATTAGTCTTCCCAACGTTTTGAGTGGGATAGACATAAGACCTATGGGGCGATATGCCTTGTGTTTCTTGTCGCCTATTCTCCCTACCTTTGGGTAGGAACATCGTAGGAATATGTTAGAGTGCTATAAGTATTTCCTGTCCCTTTTGGAGAAATGTGGGGTATATACCATCTACTCCAGAGGATTTGTATAGTTTAATTATCTAATAACCCTCCTGATTCTATTTGGTATCGATATTTCCGTAGCAAGCCTCCATTCCAAAGCTATTGGCCTGTTTGGCCGCTCTGGTGCTGTCTACTGTTATCGGGACAATTAGAATTACTAATGCTTCTGTGAGCATCCATAGACTTTCCTCGAATGTTCTAGTATAGGTATTGTCATTCTTTTTCAAGAAATCTACTTGGTTTCCAGTACCTTCTTTGGCTAGAACCTTATGGATTCTGGAGCACATAGGGGTATCTTTTACCTCTTCGCAGAATTTCTTACACGATTGTCTTCTGGCCTTTCTGATTTCTTTGTTGTACTGCGTGAGTTTAACCTTGTATGTGGTCCAATCTTGGTTAGATTCTGATTTTTTTTTTTTGGATAAAGAACACAAAGTCGTCTCTACAAAATTTAATAGAGCAAAGGATATAAATCCAATCTCAAACAAGACATGTTTCGAACATATATATGTTCATCTTCAGTTGGGTACAATTAATAATAAAGCTGAAAATGTTATAAGGTTAACAACATGTGGATAATTCATCATATTTTATACTTACAAAGTGTGGAGAGAAAAATACAAAAATAGTAGGACTAACTAATTAAGCTGAACGTACATGATGTACTTTTAGTGTTATTTATATGAAAACAGGGGTGGAACCCCAGAATATCAGATCAAAAGACATATTTGAATGTGAAAACTATATCATACAAGAAGCGACGCTTATTCTTTACAAAATGGAAGAGAAACAAAATTCCCAATGGCAGAATGACACTCCTTGGAGACAGAGGGGACACCTAGTGGAAACCTTAAGCAACTATTAAATAGGTGAAGAAGAAAACTATATTTATAATATGCCCGTTGGACACGCGACAAAGTTTAGTAATTTAGACGGCAGATGGCCTAAGTGATTTGAATTTTGGAATGAAAATAGGCAAAGTTAGCAAATTACTTATAAGTTATATAATGAGAATTAATGGTTAATAAAGTTCAGAGAGTTAAAAAAAGGTATGCAATCAAAATGGATCTGATCATTAAGAGAATGAACAGCAGGTTGTTTCAAAGTTAGATTTATATGAAAAATTTCACTAATATTCAGTAAAACTCCCTTATTACAAATATGTAATATGTCAAAATTAGATTCTGATTTGTTGAAAAGCTTCCGCACCTTACCTCTGAGGGTTTCTAGACGTTTATATATTCCCGAAAGAAATGTTAATTTTTGCATTTTCAACGCGAAATTCTCGGTCAGCAAGTAAACAATCACTATAACCAGCACCAGTTAAAAGATTGTATAGAATGCCAGACTTTTTAGTAACAAATTTATAACTACATCTTTCTGATCCTGATGAACATTACTGATCCTTGTAGAGGTATTTCTATTAAACATTATCAAAAATACTAAAATGTTTTAAGACACCTTGCTTATTTTTTGATGTTCCTGTAAATATTTCAAAGCAATTCAGGATAATTATTGTCTATGTTGCTAAGTCTTTTGCTATACGTTTCCATCTCTGCACACTTTATATTTCATTAACACTTCTTTTGTAGCTTAAATATTGTTTTGGTACTTAGATACTCAACTAATATTTAATCCACCTACTTCCCAGACTATCCATATTATCCTCCTACAGAGGGTTTTCAATTTTTTTTTGCCCATTTCAGTCCCTCAGAAGTCAAATCTACCCTTCCTCTGTTGCAGACATCCACAACTGGCGTCTCTTTTTTGAGAGAGGATTTATATTTTTCCTGTTATCAAAAATTTACGGAAATCCATGGACTTATACTGCATCCTTACCGCTTCTATTCATGCAGTTCACAATTTCGCAAAAATGAGGCATTTTTTTAATAAAATATATTCAAAATATGACATTTTTATGTTGATAGTATAGGCAAATACAATTTGTTCTCCCAAGAGCTGAATGACCGTCTGTCGACTATAAGACGTGACCGTGGTCAATTAAATAACCACACGCCATGAACTTTCCTAGTACTTTCCAAAGGAAAGCAGTTTGATAAAATATTACGGAAGATAAATAAATACCTGGTGACGACCTTTGTTTCCAATGGAACTAGCGAAAAGTATGTATATGAGACAAACATCTGACAGAAAACAACTACTTTTACATAGGTAATACTACGACGGGTATCTGACAGCCACGCACGAGCTTCTTCCATCGACTAAGAAACTTTTTTCTTAATCGAACAATGGAATTTTATTCAATCCAAATGAGTTTACCAACTGCACACCAGATTTTAGATTCTTGTTTCAATCAATGCCACGGTAGACACAGACACAGTGCCCGTCCAAAGTCCCTACTAATTTGGAGGGATCAAAAAGAGATGAAAACCAACTGTTTTATAGAAAAGTTACAGCTAAAAGTTTCTAATGCTAAACGTCATCTTCATTTTTTTTAATAGTACAAACCAAATGTTTATCCTTTTTCGAAGTCTGCTCATAATTCCCAATAATTTTCTCCAATACACTTTACTCCTGAATTTAATTGTTTTCAAAATATTAACGTTTAAATAGTGATTTTTCGATTTTAAATGAAGTATGGACTTTTGTCACTTCCGGTAAAACATGTTGCTAACTTTTGGTATTCGCCATAATAAGCCTATTACGTCGGTGTGTATTTTAGAGTAAAAAGGGTAAAACATCGGTCGGCAAAGACTATATCGTTCAATAGATTGTTGATACTCAGTATACACAAAAATAGTTTTCGTCACACTGAAGAAGATTAAGAATGTGTGACTTGTATGAAGCAAAAGAACTGAAGTATCGAGTTAAACTCCAAAATTCCGACTTTCATGTCGGAAAAATAAAATTACGACTTTAAAGTCGGAAATTCCGAGTTTAAAGTCGGAATTTCCAAGTTTAAAGTCGGAATTTCCGAGTTTAAAGTCGGAAAAATAAAATTCCGACTTTAAAGTCGGAAATTCCGTGTTTGAAGTCGGGATAATTGAAAAAAAAAAACTATGTGGCCCTTAGACGCTTTCGTACATTGATGCATACGAGAACGAGACATACGACATTTTTCCACAATTGTCACTTTAAAAAGTTTCAAACTGACAATTGTCAATTGTCACTTTAAAACTGACAATTGTCACTTTTGACCTGTAAATTTCTTTGTAAAAATCGATGGTAAAAATACGAACACACATGCCAGATTAAAATCCTTAAACTGTGCATGCGCTTAGTAATATTGAGACGTGATTCGTGATTGGTCACTGTAATGAAAGACAAGAAAAAGTTGAAATAAATGCGTGAATTTGTTTTTTTTTTTCGCGATTAACACACAAATCTAACAACCTAGCTTTCCTGTTCACCACATGGTTGTATTAATCGCGAGCGAAAAATAAATTCACGCATGATTCCTGCTTTAGTATAACTATTTTATATCAACTGAAATATCCATGTCTTTCGGATTCTCCGTAAATACCGTAGAAGGGTTATGTGAAGTGGGACAAAACACATTTTGGGTACTCAGATACTCATCGGATACTCACATGTTATATTTGCATGAGGAAGTAGGTAGAAGTCTTCAGGAACTATATACACTTTTTCTTCTCCTTCTACTTTAATTTTTAGCAAAGTTATGAATCTAATTTTCGGTCCTGCCGGAAATGGCAGTGGCGTGTTATCGCGAACCTGAAATTTTATATCGGAATTGAATCAGGTTTTCAGAACACGAATGCATTTTTTGAGAAATTACTAAGTACATTTCTTGTGGAGAATTGAATTATCTTTCGCCTTGTTGAAATTGTTTCTTGATAAATCTTATACTTCCCCAAAAAACAGTAGAAAAAAATTATAATTTTTTTAAATAAACATTTTTTTGGGTTCAACCCCTGACATTTTGGTAAACGATCTTTTTCTAACCACATATGATGTCAAGAAGTCATATGCCGAGTTTCAAAGTGCTACAACTCATTCCTGCTGAAATATCGACCAATATGAATAGAAATGACTGACTTTACGGTCGGTAAAATCACGTGTCGGCCTCATCACTGCTATGTGTGAATCAACCTTGATACCACTTTCATTCAACTCCAACAATTATTTTATCAAGTGTAAAAAGTGGCATTCTCCTAAATCTTGACGATAAAATGCTCTATTATAAATAGCTTCTCTCACGTTCATGAAAGTCTGTCATATATTTCTTCACATGTTTCGATTATTCTGCGTTTCAATTCTTTTATTGTTTGGCATTCAGTGGTATAGCCTTCAGATACCCCCAACGAAAAAATTCAGAAATATATGATCCGGAGGTCTTGGTGACCGTTCTTTACTTCCCCTGCGACCTATCCATCGCACAGGAAACGGAAAATATAAATGTGGAGGTGCCCCGTTCTGCTTAAATATTATTACACGATTTATAACTCTTGTTCTATACAATTTGTCTCATTCGAGGTTTCATTTCAGTTTCTGAAGGATGTCTGTAACGATCTCCTGTAAGATTGCCTCTGATGAAAATCGGTCCAACAACGTGAATTCCCGCCCAAACATTCTCTTTTTCAGGAAATTGAAAAGATGGAGCTCAGCCGCCATTTCAAATCTTTCAGTACGATTAATCAACTATAGTTTAACCCCCAGTTTTTTTGAAAATTTCTTCTCCGTTATTAATGCACCAATTTGAATACTTGGATACATAAATAGGAGTTTTGTATTGGCAGACACATGGATACTTGGATTTTTCGAAAGGAGAATTTTATAATCAAAAAATTTAATTTTCCATTTTTTTGCAATGAGATACCCTGAACAGATTAAATGGTGCATTGTGTATATTACCAAATCATTATTTGATTTCTTTCATGATGGCCCCTAGTATGTACTACTTGAAAAACATCATTTCAACAAACATCAATCATTTCATGTGATACATTTTTTAGAGACCGAACGTATAGTTCTAGATTGTGGTTTTCAAGTTGACTATCGAGTTCGGTGTTTTTATCAGTATATCGGTTTATCCTTTGGTATGCTGCATACAGACCGACCCAACAAAGGACAACCGTTGTATCAATGAGCGTCTCCAGTAGTATCAAGGAAAATAACTTTTATAAGCATTCGAGTTTCGTTTGAATAATTATTTATTTATAGTAAATAGATACTTGATTTTTTCTAGCCTTTACCAAGTTTTTTTTAAAAATATATTGAAAAGGCTCTTATTTACGTGCGAATTCAAACGCACCTTATATCGTTGCGTGAGTTATTGCCGTTAGTAGCTAAAACCAATTTGAAATCATGTTTGGCACTGTTTGCATATTTGCATGTTCACCGACAACCCAAATTCGACTTTTTCATAAACATAACATAAAATAACCCTTAATCATAGGAAGGTAAAACCCAAGATAAAATAACCGAAATAAATTTATTTTGATAAAGGATGATAAAAATACTTCCCACTGTTATTCACGTTTTGTTTCCTGCTTCAACAGAACACTGTTGCCACTTCGACAGCTGGTGTATGTTAGCCATTGGCATTACAACTTAGTAATGTGATGAATTTTGTAACTGATGTAGCTGATACTTGATGAAAATCCATGTTAACGTTTATAATAAAGGCTGGTTCAGACGCAGCCAGTAGTTTAGTAGAGTAAAGTAAAGGCAACATTCCACCGAGTCCGGCGGCGTGCGACACGTTGACGTACGTCAACGCATGTATTTTATTTTCTATGCAATTGCTTGGTTGACATCCCACCTACTACGGTACGTCAAATGACGTACGTCACGATGCGGCACGCCGACGCATGTTATGGTTTGGGCATCAGTTGAATCCGGAACGCCGTGGTGTTTTAAAGGGAAAAATGGAAGAATTGTTAATTATCGAAGTGGAAAAGCGGGCTGTTCTGTACGATAAACGTCTCACTGCCTACAAAATCTCAAATACACGTGAAGATGCGTGGAAAGAAGTGTCATATGAATAAAAACTAGGTAAGTATTAAATACACATTGAATAATTACTATCACCAAACTTCTTTTATTGATTTATTGTTGATTTTTGACAAACTTAGGGTAACAAATACAAGAAAATAATATGAAATATATCATAAAAGTAAAAAGAGTAACTTATTAAATCAACTGGTACTGCCAGGGTACTTCTCCTGCAGGTGATACAAACCAATCTGCAAAAGCATTGCGGACATCCATGGCCCGTCTTGTCGGTCTTGAATATTTAACACAATGCTCATTCAAAATCGATTTTGTATTACTTGTACAATTATTAGGTGCAGGAATATTATCATTTGCATATCTTTCGGTAAACAAAAAGTTATGAAGTATACAACATGTAACGGTTATCAAAGATGCGAAGCTTACATTCACTTCCATTCGTTTTAATAGGATTCTCCAAGTGTGAACAGTTATGCCAAATGCATTTTCCACTACTCTTCTTGCTCGTGATAAGCGATAGTTAAAAACTCGTTCACGTATTGCTAAATTTTTTCCTGGAAATGGTCTCAATATATTTTCTTTCAAAGGAAAGGCCTCATCGGCGACTATAACCAGAGGCAAACCCGTGTTGGTTTGTGGTGGGGGTCTCTCTTTAGGAATTTCCAATTTCTTTGAATTGTTCAACCAATTACGACCAAAGTTGCTATTAGCAAAAACACCACCGTCACTATTTCCTCCGTATGCGCCTACATCTATTGCTATGTATTCATAATTTGCGTCAACAACGGCCATTAAAATAATCGAAAAAAATCTTTTGTAATTAAAATATTGCGAACCGGAGTTTCTCGGAGCAAACAGTCCTATATGTTTGCCATCAACAGCTCCTAAACAATTAGGCATATTCCATCTGTCCCAGAAATCATAACTTGTTTTCAGCCATATGTGTTCACTGGGTTCCGGTATATAGATTGGCATTAAAGTTCGGCAAATTCTAGAGCAAGTTTCCTTCACTATCATATTGACAGTAGTTTCACCCATACGATATCTGTATACAGCATCTTGAAACGATATTCCGGACGCCAAGACTCTGTAACATAAATATACTTTTTTACCAATTGATATTTATTGTACAACGGGTGTACGAAATTGAGTGAGCACTGTTGTTATCTTTTTTAATATCATAGATAGGAAGTCGCTTGCATTAGCAAAGCAGTACGATTTTTGAAAGAGTTAAAAAATTCTAATTAATTTTAACATCAGAATAAATTTTAAATTACGAAAAACTCAACATCGTTACCAGCTATGCTTCAGAAAGTGAGCTATAGTGCACACTTAATTTGATACACCCTGTACAGTTATATTGAAAAGAAAAAATTATTTAACCTAAATTTATGACAACAATAAACGTATTTTTCATAAGAATGTTTCCTTTTAGATATTGATGTAGTCAAAAAGAGATGGCGGTCGTTAAAGGATACCTTTATTAAATACCACCGTACCTTGAAAAACAAACCAAGCGGGTCAGGAGCTGGGGGCAAAAAAGGATGGGCTTATTATAACTATTTACTGTTTTTGATTCCTCATATCGAGATGAAGGAAACTATTCCACAGACGCAAGAAATGGGCCGAGGACAGCACATCAAATTATGAATCGGAAAACCCCGTTCAACATGAAAAGTCTGATGTGGTATTTCAAACTGAAGCACCTCGAGCTAGCACTTCAAAATTCGCTGAGAAAAAACAAGCTTCAAATAAAAGAACACGAGATGACACAGATGAGAAACTATTAGAAATTATTACAACAAAAGCGGATCCCGATGAAAACTTTCTGTTGAGTTGCCTACCTATACTAAAACATTTAAATCCGAGAAAAAACCAACGTGCTAGAATCAGGATACAACAACTACTATACGACATTGAGTATGACATGCCCAACGAGACATATCCACAAAGGGCCCTATCGTCAGCTTCAGGGTATACTTCCATTTCTACAAACCTTTCAAGTTCCACGACAGGAAGTGAAACTCAGATACCGTGGCAACCAGATGAGTCTTCTGGGAGTTGGACATTTCTATAATTTCAGGTTTTCTATCTACCTTCGTATTACTTACTTGTTATTATTTCACAATAATGTTTTGGTTTACTGAATAAATGTTTTTAATAGTATGTAGGTAATAGACTAATAATTCTACTTACCTTAAGGTTACAACAAGTCTTTCTCTTGCACCAATACATTTTCGAAAGTTGGTATTTTGCTTTGCAATTACGTTTTCTAATTGCGAAAGAAGAAAATCAAACTGGGATTTTGTCATTCTAAAGTATTGGAAATATCTTTCCGGGTAATTTTCAAGCTCACTACATAGCCGATGATATTCTCCGCACTCAATTCTTAACTGATTTATAGGATGAATCCAGTATCTTGCAGACCTTTTTCGGCGTTTTCTTAATAAATACATTGCTAGTGCACGCTTTGATTCTCTTGAAAGATACACCATATTGTTGGCCGTCAAAAAAGCAAATAACGCGACGTGCTTGGTGGAAAGACTCATATGTTGTTCGACGTATTCCGTCGCCTGCCGTATTTGACGTACGTCAACGTGTCGCACGCCGCCGGACTCGGTGGAATGTGGCCTTAAGTCAGTCAAGTGATTGTTTTGTTCATACGAGTCAAGTAGATTAGTAGAGTTTATTTAATCAAGTCGAGTAAACAGCGTCTACATAAAGCCAGTGTTTTAGACGAAAGCTTGCTGCCCACTTGTCCGTTACAGCACGGCACGGCGCTGGCCGTCGCCTGATGTCGACGGTAGACAGTCCAGCACAGCACGTACCGTTATTTGCTGGTAAGGATCGGAGAGCTGTACTTTTCTGGCGACGGACGCTCTTTGCTGTGCCGTGCCGGGCTAGTGGGCGATTGTCCACTTATTTGCATTGTTTCAATCCTATCCGTACTTTGACGGAACGGGCCGTGCTGTGCCGGACAAGTGGACGACAAGCTTTATTAGCACAAAGTCGAGTGTCGCGGCTCAAAATTAATCTCGAAATATGTGAACATTGTGTATTTTCTCTTGATATTGAAAATAGTGCAATTGAAAAAAATTCTTCTTCATCTAATTGTTGTAAAAGAACTGGGTTTAGAAGAATATGTTATGTCAAAGGATACACATTTTCACGAACAAAACTGGCTGTACTGTCAACGGTGATATCCATTATAAAAATACTCGCCAAAAACATTTTATTCATACAAAACAACCCAAATATAAAATCAGTCCAAATGTGGCTTCTTTTGTCTTAACGACCGACTGACTGACACGCCATTCGAGTTTTTTTAAACCAGCAATGCTACTATTTTGTTACTAATCATCTTGAAAGTAATACTTTTGGATAAGTGAACCTTATGATGTTGTAGTAAAAAAGCCGTTTTGATGATTTAAAAAAATTCATATATCCGAAACCAGACATAGAAACTAATTTAAACTTGCACGTCTAACTTCGAGTGATGTGTACTACAATATCCCAAAAAAATATCAAAATTGGCTGAGAGCCATTTTACCATGTATTTGGTGTCCTTTTAATTATTTTTTTGAAAAATAATGTGAACCGAGTTAGTTTTTAACAATTATTGTAGAATACCTTTACATGTAATTTTTGGTAATAAAGTGTTGTTATTGTCGAACAATTTGTATCTTCGAACAGAACAAGTTTTCAAAAGTCATCAAAAGGTAAAATATGGTCCTGGGAACAAATCCTTGAATTGTTGCAGCATGTTTATGAACACCTTGTGTAATGGGTATCTCATCTTCTGATGGCCTTGGATAATATACATTAATGCAGCTTGTGAACCTGGTGGTGATAATTGAACTCACTTCGTCTGCCTCTGTATGAACTAATATCATTTAATATTTTTTTTTCAGGGCAATGATAAGTGGAATCCTGCTAGTATTATTCATTTTGTGTTACTGTTGCAACAAAACCAACAGAAAATCCCCGTCTCATCTGGGAACCTATTGGAGAGATCCGGGGTTATCCCTGGAAATATATACTGTGGAATCTGCACAGAATGTAAGTTTTTTTTTATTCATCCTACTGTAAGAGACATAATAACTGAAATGATATATTTTTTTCACTGAATCAAACAATAGTAGTTTCGATGTGTTATAAAAAGTTATAAGGGAATGAAATTTGAAAAATATGCCGTTTAATCAACCCACCGAGGGGAAAGTAACTCGTTCATTAGGTGTACATCATAATATTTTCATTACTTCATTACTCATTATGTCCCGAGCATTAGTCCGCTTAGCCACTACAGATTCACGATTGAAACGTTTACATGAAAAATTTACGCTAATCAAAATAGTTAAATCGCATATCATGCCCCTTCAATAGTTTTTTAGAGAATATTATTTTTCATTGGAAGTAATTAGTAATTATGTGTACAAAAAATTACTAGTTGTTTCCCCCTCGCAACCCACCAATTCAATTTCAGAACTTTTATCAAAACTTTGACTACACAACCGGATTAAGGGAGTTTCGAAATATCACTGACTATAATTCCATTGAAATTTGTTGATGAATAAAAATTATGAGATGAAATGACATTTTCGTGAAATTCCATTTACATATTTCTTAAGAGGCAACATCAGCGCGTCATCACGAAAGTCAAATTTTATCATTGCGCCGCACATGTTGGGTGTATGGGGATATATTTTTCAAGAGCAATAGTGGAGGTAACGAAGCACTTACTTGTCCGTAAAAAAACTTAACTGGGAGCGCCAATAAGGTAGATAGCTTCTAATCGTAGAATCGGTTTTGCGTCAAAATTAATAATTTTATACAATTTTTTTCTTCTTCTTATGAGTCTATAATCTCCTTAAGAATTCGGGAATTTTCCTATTTTTTTCATTTGTCAAACCATAAAAAAAAAATTTTTCAAAATCATCAAAACCAAAAATCAGTTAGATTCCCGAATTCTCACAAACGAATTGAATCATTTGTTCCAACAAAATTTTCGCAAAAAAATAAAACTGAACGCTCAAAACCGATTCCCGTTTCATCAGGGGTATATTGTTTGCTCTTAAATTTTATTATCTTAATTATGATTGTTTCATTTATCAACAGATCTCGATGAAATTTTGACCAGTGATATACTGAGACCTCCTGAATACAGTGGTGTATTCCGAATTTCGATAAAAGTTCTGAATTTGTATTGGTGGGTTGATTAAACGGCATTTTTTAAAATTTCATTGCCTTATAACTTTTTTATTGATTGACGCATTTCAACGTAATTTACATATGAACCATTTGAATATGTCGGGAATCCAGTGGTGTAGTCAGATTTTTTATAAAAAAATCGCTAGTAATTTTTTTAGATTTTTTACCTTGAAAAATAAGATAAGTTGGCCCTGGAAATGGAGATTTGTTCATGAAATTGGGTGTCCTGGTGGAATTTTTGAATGTCTACCTAACGAAAAAAAAAATCATTCCAATCGGTTGAAAAATGTAAGTTTTAGAAGGGTGCTTCCATCTTAAATGGGTCACATTCTATATATATATATATATATATTTAATTTTTTTCTCAGTAAAGGTCTTTCTTTCTTTTTCTCTGATGTATTTAGTTTTTTTTGTTTTTAATCTTTACATGAAGTTGGATGGAAGAGTAGACTGCAATGTGGCTGTCCACGTTGTTGATCTGAATGTCGCTCCATTTGTAGCTATCGTTATATGTTGATAATAATATGTATGTAACTGATAATTAGCTGCAAATAAAAGACATTATTATTACCAACCATTTTCTGTTTGATGCTTGCCAACAAATGTATAGAAAATTTGCTGAAGGCTAGATTATTTATAATGCATTTTCATGTTATGAAATTATGGTCTTTCGTCAAGTACGCCCATTCCACAAGTATTTATTATTTCACATGAGGTAATCCTTTTTTGAAGTTACACCAACTTCCAAATTCACTGAAGAACTTGATCAGCAGAAAAACTCTCGACGCCTACAAATAATTAAGAAAGATTTGCATTCAGAAGTGACCAATGTAATTTCTCAATCTTTTTCTGAACTGCTGTACCTCATTATAGAAAATTGAAGCCGATAAAGAACATCCTTAATTGAAATATCCGCTATCGTGCAGCCTTATCTAAAACTTTAATTACTCATCAAAAAAATACATCAAGCGAACTTTGGCACTTACATTTCGGATGTCACGAAGTTAACCTTTTAGGAAGTAAGACAGAACTTCCGAGTTGGGAAGTAACTTTCTCGAATAACATTTCAACTAGAATACTTCAAAGTTTCAAACGTTCGAAATATTTCTGACAGTAAAAACATTCCTGAATAATAAGTAGAAGAAAGATAAAGATGTAATGAATGGATCTTTCAGTAGTTGCGCTGCGCTGATTTCGATAGTTGGTGGTTACGAACGATATATAACAGGGTACATTTTCAGTTTGTTGTCATCGCTCGACACTATTGACTGACTGACCTAGTCTGCCGCCTCCAATCTATTAGGTTCATCAGCCTCGTATCATGAAGGATGACTATACAGGGTGTTCATTTCAGGACTTCCCACCCTAATTTTCTCGAAATGTGTGTATTTTTTTGAAAAATCCTGAGACACGTCAACAAATGTATCGAAGGGGACAAGTTTTCATCGGGAAATGAACGCGCCCCCTTTCATCTCCTGCAAGGGGGAGCTACCAACTTCAAAATTTTAAATGCGACGGGGTATCGAGTAATACCTCATCTTAAAGGTCTTTTTAATCTCTACACGTCAGTGTTTTTTTTTTTTGAATTGATCGATCCGTTCTCGAGATATTTAGGAAAAGCTGTTTGCTCCTCAGTACCATTAAAATAAAAACTATAACTGTTTATTCTCATTCCTTTTAATTCAAACCTAAATTGCAATATTTAACACTACTGTCACTTTAGTAATTGCTCAAAATGTTGTCTATTATTGGCCAAACAATGGTATAACCGCTGTTCAAATGCGTGGCGCACATTTTCAAACACTTCTGCTCGAAGTGCTCGACATTCTGCAGAAATCCTTTGTTGAAGCTCTTGTAAATTTTGCGGTGGGGGTGTGTAAACTACTGATTTCAAATGTCCCCATAAAAAGAAATTACATGGTGCTAAGTCCGGGGATCTGGGTGGCCACTCTATAGGTCCTCTTCGCCCTATCCATTTACCGGGAAATACGTTGTGTAACCATTGACGGACCGGAAGCACATAATGGGGGGTGATCCATCTTGTTGAAAATATAACTCATTTTCGTCAAGAAAGGTGTTTCCATCTCTATCCAGTTGATTTCCAAGAGCTTCAGTAATTAGCGGATTGATCGTATATTCTAGCATATCCAAGTACACCTCACCATTTATATTCCCATTGATAAACAATGGACCAATCACTTGATTTCCTAGTATACCGGCCCATACATTCAGTTTTTGGGGATACTGGGTATGCCCTTCAACAAACACATGGTCATTTTCATTGTTCCAATATCTGCAATTATGTTTATTGACAAATCCATTCAAATAAAAAGTACACTCATCAGAGAAGCAGATATTTTTTAAAAATTCCATATCGTTATTAATAATTGTAGTCATTTGTTCACAAAACTCAATTCGTCTGTCAAAATTGTCTTCACTCAACTCTTGACATAATTTCATTTTATAGGGATGGAATTTATTAATTTTTGTAATTTTGTGGACAGCGCCTAAGGAAACTCCAGTTGCAGCAGAAATAGTACGTAAAGAAGTATTAGGACTTATGCCAAAATAACCTAACACTTCAATTTGAGTGGCTTCATTCAAAACTCTTGGCTGATCATGTTTTAAATTTGCAACAGATCCTGTCTGAGTAAATTTGGCGATAAGATTTAGGACATACCTATGAGAGGTGTTCTTATCTGGGTGCCTTTCATTAAATATTGCAGCAGTTCGTCGAGCACATTGATTTTCGGCGCCGTAAATAAACACTATTTCGACTTTTTCAGCTAAAGTGTAAACCATTTTTAATACGACACTAAGGTAAAACACGTTAAAATTTCCACAGAATTAGGGAATGTAGTACACTAAAATTATTCTTTCTTGAAAAATACTTAAATACCTATTCTTATCAATCAAGATAATTAGGGACTATTTATCATACAACTTATAAAATTGACTATAACAATATACCTACCAGGAAATCTCAAAACATACCTACTACTTAATTGAATTAAATGTAACAAAGGGGAACTGTTCAGGTCCAATTGATCATTTAATAATCAAGTTGCATTTTTCAATTCATTAATTTCGAAGAATTCTAAATAATTAGGCCTAATGCCCTTATTTTCCACATGAAGAATTTCGAAGTTTTCATCGAAGTCATGGCCTTCCTCCAGAATATAATTGGCATTAATGAGTGTGTCTTATTTATTAGTGTCATAACTATGGATTTCCATCAAGTAACCACGTCAATCCAAACATTTTTAATACATTGCTTTATCACATGGTAAACTATGGTAAAGAATTCAATATGTCTTTTATTTTCTTTAACAAGTACACTTTTAGAGTACACATTTTGAGCAATAATTAAAGTGACAATAGTGTAAAATATTCTAATTTAGGTTTGAAGTAAAAGGAATGAGAATAAACAGTTACAGTTTTTATTTCAATGGTATACGAGATATTCCTAAATATCTCGACAATGGATCGATCAATTTAAAAAAAAACACGGACGTGTAGAGATCAAAAAGACCTTTAAAATAAGGTATTACTCGATACCCCTTCGCATTTAAGATTTTGAAGTTGGTAGCTCCCCCTTGCAGGGGATGAAAGGGGGCGCGTTCATTTTCTGATGAAAACTTGTCCCCTTCAATACATTTGCTGATGTGTTTCAGGATTTTTTGAAAAAATACACACATTTGTTGAAAATTAGGGTGGGAAGTCCTGAAATGAACACCCTGTATAGACTATATGCATTGTATGCCAATGGAGATAGAAATTAAAAATCGAAAATTGAACAATACTTCCAAAAGTTTTCAAACTTTGGTCAATTGAATGGTACATCGAGAATGCACTAAATCTCAGTTTGCAACCTGTTCATTTGAATTTTGCTGTATACTCGTTGAAAAAATTCTAAAAATGTTGCAAACTTGGAGTAATATTGAAAATATTATTTCATATCACGCATCAAATTTGCAACCAATTCTATAGAGCATTTTTTTTTTCAAAGAAAAAATTCCAAAAGTTCTGCAAACTTGACATATACATCGGAAAAATATTCCGAACAGTTGACCGGAACATATCTTCTTAGTTCGTGGTCAATTTTTTTATCAAGGTGGTCTCGAAATAATTGAAAAGTTTTGAAACTTTGTTGCAAATTTTGAAAACATCCGAAACGATCCTAAACTTCATGCAATATAGAAAAAACTGAATATTTTAAAATAAAATTTTTGCAAATTGCATGAACTTCCGGATCGTGTTCAGGGTTGCAAATTTGTGAGACTACCTTGATCAAAAAAATCACCACGAATTGAAAATATATACATATGTTCCGGTCAACGTAAAAGGTTGAAAATCTATACAACTGTTCGGAATATATGTCCGATGTATCTCGTTTACAGAACTTTTGGAATTTTCCTTATTCGGTATATCAAAGATAAACACGTTTTGACAAAAAAATGTTCCGTACACTTAAATTGGTTGCAAACTTGATTTGTGATATGAAATAAAATATTTAATACTACTTCAAGTTTGCAGAACTTTTGGAATATTTGCAAAGAGTTATACAGCAATATTCAAGTTGATTGCAATTTTGACAATGCTGCGGACTTCGGAACAGGTTTAAAAATTTTATAGTTTGTTTTTAAACCTTTGCCGACCTTGAAAACTTTTGGAATTATTATAAATTGATCTATTTCTATTGGCATATTGATACACATACATACACAACGAACTATGTCCAACCAATTTCTGATATAATATGAACATTGTTAAACCTATTTCCTACTGCATTTGATTGGTACTGCATAAAATATAACCGAGAGATTAAAGATGGCTGCTCCAATATGGAGAAATATTCTTGTGACTATTTTAATCTGGTATGTGGGGGTTTTCAAGGTCTGAGATTATGCATTTTTTGTCAAAATTTATAGATTCGTGACAGTGGATGAGTTTTGTAATTATTGTCCGATTCTCTTCAAAACTGGTAGGTATGTGGGGCTATTTGGGATCGAAGATCATACATTTTTTTGTAAAAAATCATGAATTCAAGATATTGGCTCCAGAATGGCAAACGAATTGATATTTATATGGCCGTTTCATTGAAGAGTAAGATAGTAGTTCAAAACTAACAGGAAACAGGCTTTTTAATAAACATGTACTGAAAAGTGCGAAATAGAATGAAAAAAAAAGTATTTGAATTTTTATTGTTTGCCATTTCTGTTCAATATCTTCAACCCTCACTCCTACTACACCAATCAAAAGTGGAAACCTCTTTTAGGCGGTGTATCCATATCTTACCTGATTTCCGTCTTTCCAAAACACAGAATAACGTCCTACATATAAAGGTGATACTTATATATGTTGATAGGGTATGTTTTACTAGAAGTGGATATAGATGGGGATATTAGGTTTGGTGAATGGGTGGGTAGAACTAAAATATGAAAACTGAAACGTCAAAGTTACTTGATGAAAATTCATACTATATGACATTACGGTAAGCACGATTAGATATCCACAGATTTTATTATACTCACTACATGTTTCATTACACACTTCGTTAATAAGAGAATAAATTCAAGAAAAGAGAATCATTAAGATCTAATTTGTCGTTGAGTGAAAAATTTCAACTTTTCAATTTATTATAGTTTCTAAGAATTCTAAATAATTATGCTTAATACCTTTATTTCATTGATGAAGAAAACAAATTCAACATATGCCAATCTTCAGGAGAATCATGACTTTGTTGAAAACTTCGAAATTCGATGAAGAATTTTACATATGCCAATCATCAGAACAATCATGACTTTGATAAAAACTTTGAAATTCGATGAAGATGATGATTAGCACATGTTGAATTGGTTTTCTTCTTTATAGAATTCATAAGGTGTTCACGTATGCGGTTTTTAATGGTTCATCTGCCTGTCCCAAATATACTTTGAGGCAAGATCTACAATTAATTTTGCATACTAATGATTCTTTACATGTTAGTCTCTCATCTTTATTATTTTTGTTGTGTTATCTGTACTATAAATGCTACTCCTGAATTCTTTTTATGCAGAAATGAAGCTAATTTTCTTTAACCGATCCTGAATAAGTTCTATAATTATTGTCAAGGTTTGTCAAAGTGTGGTAGGTACACTTTTCGGATAGTTTCTTTATGTAGTTACTTAGCAGGAAATATATTTGTATTCATTCGACGTCATGCCCATTGTTAACTGATGCTTTCTGTATTATGATATTTAGTTCTTTGTTGAAATTCTCTTCAGATAGATGAATATTCAATAATCCGTGTACCATATTATTGTATGTAATTATTTTTAAGAAAGTACCAAATTATTATGTATGGTAATTTCAGTAAGGAAAGGTTTATGAAAAATAGCAAAATGACGTTTGTCAGTGTCTCTTCGTCAAATCTAAAAACTTCTTTGAATTTTCTGCTTCAACTTTTATTATAAATTTAATGTTTGGATGAATTGTGTTGATATATTTATGAAAGATGTCCAATTGTCTGTTGGTAGGTACCATCTACATATCTCTACCAATAAGAAAACTGTTGCGAGAGTGGAGGTTTGTGAATGATTGTTTCAAGTTTTTCACGAAAATTTCTGCAGGTAAAGATCTCAACAGATATTCCATGAACACACCTTCTGCTGAAGCATATAACTGGATTTATTTGAAATTGATTTGATTTGATAGAAAAAAATTACTTGCAATATGACAAGAAATTATATTCTTTATCGGAAAGTTTGATCCTGAGAAATCCGTTGAGTCCTCTGATTGGAAAATTTTGCAATTCATCAATATACATTGGAGTAGCCTTAATGGCAAAGTTTGCATTCTGATGACGTATTTTCATCGCCTTATGTGAAAATATTTTTGAGAATTCGATCAAGAGTTTTTACAAAAAAAAAATCAATATCAGGTTATTCAAACCATTAAGAAGTTTTTAGAAGTTTTTTTTATGAAATAATTCTAAGAATTGTAAGAATGAACGACAAAGCGAAATATGGAGCAGAGAAATTTAACCGCGGTTATACAGGTCTTGTCATTCAATCACTTATCTGATGAACAGAATTTATTAAAAAAGTGGTGGTGTCTGATTGGGCTATTTCATGATGAGGGAAAATAATCGCGTTTAAAAGTTTCCGCTGAAGCAAAACCTGCTTCTGTCAGCGATGTTGCCAATTCCCCACTCTTTTGAGAGTTCATAATGTTCCATTTGAAATTGTCCAAATTCGTATAGCCGACCATAAAGACGATATAAATCTGTCAACATCTCATCTTCTGGTTGTTCGTTAACACTCTTTTTTTTCTAGTGGTTGGTGTCGGAAGATTTATCAAGCGATGTCCAACGACCCCCAACCCCCGGACCACCACCGGCTTATGAAGTAGTAGTGCCTCCGAATAAGATCGAACCAACTAAAGAGGACGAGACAGGTCTACCAAGTTATGAGACTGCAGTGCAGCATCTGAAAGGATGGAACTGATGTAATTCATAAAGTTGTAGATGAAAGAACTCGTAGTTGAAGTGAATAAAAGTGATAATTTGAATTAGGGACAAGCCACGATGATGACTTTGAAACAAATTAAAAACAGAAAAGTAAGTTTTTTGGGTATACTTACAGTTGGATGGAATTACTGCAATACCAAGTAACTTGCAGTTTGTAGTGATCAAAATACAAGTGGATTTATCTACTATAGTGCCTATGAATTTCAAAATATGACACAGGTTTTTATATACGTGAAAAATGTTATTCGTATATAGATTTAGTTATATTCATTTGTAAACATTCATTATAAATTAACTTGAATTGAAGCACAAACACTGTCCTAAGTTCTATTATTTTTTAAATATCGTTAGATATTGAGAAGTTTAGGATAAAAAATACATAAGTTGTATATATCGAGAGTTACTTGAATAATGCCCAAAAAACCGAAATATATCAAATATTCACAGAAAACCAAAAGGAGCAAGAAGAAAGGCTTTCTCCAGAAGTATTTGAATGTTAGTTATGATTAGCAATTTGTAGATCACCAGAGATTAAAAACTTTTTTATTCTATTTTATTTTTGTTCTTGAGAAGCTGAAAAATCTCAACAGGCTACCACTGAATTTTCATTATCATTGGGAAAATGTCCAGAGTATTAACGGATTTAAAAAAAGTTTCTTAATCGCGAAATTTTTTTATAGAAATTTGTTATTGTTCGAGAAGGAGATACAAAAGAAGGAGTGGCTAATGATCAGAGCAATATATGCCACTATAATCACCGAATAAATAAAAGAATCAAATATATCTCAAAAAATCTACAGGGATCATGGGAAATTCGATATATAATTTCCACATAGGTCAAAACGCTTTTCTGCTGGGTTTCTCACTAAGCCAAGCCACTTGATGAACGATTTCCAAATCAATAAAAATCGAAGTACAAACGGACAAAATATCGAGATTTGCTCTTTGAAATCCGCAGGCTCTACCCAGATCATTCTGTGAAAATGGTTGTTCTGATAATAGGTTGCCTTGGCGGTGTGACACATTCGCTACTCTTCAACATGAAAATCATACCGGCATGTCGCAAGTATGCTCCTACCCATGATATTACTTACTATTTTAGGGAGATGGCGTGGAACTTTCTGAAATATAAGGCCACATCTTCAATGAGTCGACTTTGTTGATCGAATTTGTTCGTTTCAGAAGATATCATAATAGATACAGCACAAACAATAAAACACAGGCCAGTTTCTTTTCAGTTTCATTCGACTGAACGCAAATATGTCGAATATCATGTGGACCCAGTGAGGACGCGTCTGAAGACTTCGAGAAAATTCGAGAAAATTTTAGAATGAACAATAACAGAAGTTTCGGAAGTCTCTAGAATGCAATGAAAACACCAAAGTGAGTTCAGGGAAGAGGCGTGGTGCTGAAACATTCAGAAAATTTCTAGAAAATAGGAAAGAGAATTCTAGAACAAAGCTTCTGGAATGAACATGCTGAAAAGACTCTCAAGTGAAATGTCGAAAGTTCGGCCACCAGGGAGGTGCTGTAGTGGTGTAACTTTCTAGAAATGTATAGAACATAAAAAAGAAAAATTTTGAATGTTCTAAAAGCTTCTGGAAAGTATTAGAAAATTCGAGACCACCGTGGAATGAACCAGAAGTCTCACGCCGGTTGTTGCAGGTATAAGATATAAAAATACCGTATCACGATGTTCGTTTAGCATCGGATCCAAAATGAGCAGATCAGAAGAAAACATATAGGTATAAGTTCATGAATAATTGACGATGTTTTGACATTTTCATCCTGTTTAATATTCGAGCAGGACATGGTCCGTGTAAAAATTGACATTGCTGAATATTTTTAATGGTTTACCCTGTATAATTTCGGTTCTCACTTGGGATATTGTAATTTGTTTTATTTAATGAAATATTTTGTGCAAATGCTATCATATCCGTTCGACAGAACTTATGCAATCTTTTTAACTTGATACTGACCTTGTGTTTATTCCAGCGAGTAAAAACAATCTTATGAATGGTGTTTGTATGCAACATTGTAGAAAGCTCGACTTGATAAGTACCTACATAATGCTGGCAAGAATTTTTGTTGAATCTGTCAGCCGTTTTGGGCAAGAATTGAAAAGTTGGAGATAGTTGGAATTCGGACGTCGAAGAGTCAGATATCGAGGTAGCGTGAAAAAGTAGATTTGACAAGGGCGGCAGCGTGCCGCTCTCGATTGCAATTTTTTTTGTGGTTTATAATAATAATAATAATAATAATAATAATAATAATAATAATAATAATAATAATAATAAATAATGAATATTAAATTAAGTTTTGTCTACTTCAAAATTTGGATAGGAATATGGGCTTCAGTAATTTTTCTTAGTTCAGTAATATTAATAAATATACTTGAATCATGAATTGGGGGTGGTTTGTTATTTTCAGAATGAGGGAACATTCTAATAAGTTTGAGGGAATGCCTTTTTTAAATATGATTTGATGATAATAATAATAAAGATATAAACTTGAGAACATTTCTTATTTCAATATAAACAAAACTAGTGGTTTATGAACGATTTCGGGCTGTTTTTGTGTATCGCTGTAGTAGTGCGTTTTACAGTGTATATCCACGATTAGCAGAAATGAAATTACGAATCGAGACACCAATTTGGAAAGGGATCTGGGACAGAATTACTGGAATTTTATTTTGGTGAGTGTAGGCTTCTAGACACATTCATTTAACAGAAGAGCAAGCTTTCGTTTCTCTTATGAGAGGGTGACCATCTTATCTGACCATTCTTATCTTGACAATTTCTAATATTTCGCCTAATTGCAAATACCGAATGCATGAATTCATTCGACGGAATTTATATTATGGTTGATTTTTCTTTCGAATTTAGTCATTTTTATGTTGCATATATTTTACGCCTTCATTATAGTTATGGTTCAAATATTTTCCGCCATTTTTGCTTTATTGAAGAAAGCGGGTTCGTGGAACTTTACTGATTATCATTTACCCCTTCAAGCCCCTCATACAAAGTCCACGCATTTGTGAAGCCGTGGCCGAACCGGCAAATCTACAACATGCCCTTCGAGGTGATAGTGAAATAGAAAAACCACTAATTTGTGGAATCTAGGGTTGATTCTCCTGTTTTTGGGGAGGCTATCCCTTGAGCTTAAATCCGAGCGATTCAGAGGGGATTCAAAACTGTACTCTGGTCTGGTGACAGGTAAAAATTTAACATTCCATCATTATACTGCCGATGATGAACATCTTTTTTTTCACTTTTCTAATAATACACAAAAACCCTTATCACACTGCTGTCGTACGGTGGGATGATTTTCCCGTTTGAGTGGGTGCAGAAAGAAGGGGATGACAGATAGGAGTTGAGTTCGAAAAAGTATTTTTCCTACGAGCGTGCGGAAAAGTTACTTTTCCGCACGATTTTTCGTTTTGAAAGTTGTACTTTTCCGCAGGATTTTTACTTTTCCGTACGATTTTTACTTTTCCGTACGATTTTTGTATTGTTGAAAATGAGGATATTTAGGACTAACTAAATGATCTATGTAACTATTCAGTCTTATTAGTCATTTTGCAGCATTATTATAAAAACTTGTTTATTAAAAACCTTGTTTTTTCATAAATAAGATGAACAAAAACACTCATAAGAAAAGTATTGTACCTAACTCTTACGGAAAATGTCTTTTACGCCCTTACCGGCCTGCCGTCGCGTGCGGAAAAGTACTACTTTCCGCACTTGTTAGGTAAATAACTATTAAAACTAATATTCAGATCCGTTGACAATCACACCTTGGAGATACTGTATCACACCCGCTAAACAGTATCTTGGGTATGGTAATTTCATGAGAGCGTAAAGAATAGCTGGCTATATGTTGAGAGAGCATTACTATTTCTCCTTGACTCACTCGAGGAAGGGATATCGACGTGCGCTGTGTGTGGTGTGTCGCATTGCCACGTGGTCCGTTGATGCGTTGGGTGGGGTAACAGGAGAGGAGCACAGTAGTGCGTCTCTCTTGTTTAAGTGGTATTATCATATCATTACGTTCCTTGTTGCTCACGTAGATTTCTGTCTATTTCCCAGATAAACTGTTTCCGATACTATGAGTATAGTGTATACACGGTGACTAATGTATAACGTTCATTATCGGTTTTTCAGGTGAGAATAAGAGTCTTCCTTCATATAAACATGTGTCGCGAATCTGAGACTTGCATTACCGCCGAATTTTAACAAAATCAGCCAAAAAGTTATTGAGTAATGAATCAAAACTGATATTTTCCAATAGAGCAAGAGCCCGCAACAGCCTGGCGCACATCATTTCATAAAACATGAAAGTTTGTCTGCACACGTCACCAACAGAGAATGATGAGCGACTATGTAGTTTGGGAAGTGGTTACTTTGACAGGTAACAGGTAACAAAGGTGTAAAAAACAGCACATCAAAAACATTAAAGTATAAAGCTCGATTTTTTGATATTTTCTTCAGAATTATATTCAAAAGTACGTCATCCATTGCCGGACACTTAGCATGGTTTCAACCCCCTGCCGGACACCCCCAAACTCTAAAAAATTGTACTTACACTTACGTTATATTATAAAAGCTGAATTTTATATATGTTACTTGGGGGACTATTAAAAGAAGTTACCCCAGTAGCCGGACACTTAGCATGGCTTCAACCGACTGCCGGATACCCCCAAACTCAAAAAAATTGTACTTTCACTTACGTTATAGTATAAAAGCTGAATTTTATATATGTTACTTGGGGGTCTATTGAAAGAAGTTACCCCAGTAGCCGTACAGTTTTCATGGTTTTTACTTCTTGCCAGAGGCCTTGAGCACAGTATAAGACACATTTATTAATCGTGATCTTAAAACGTCAAAAGCAAGAAAAATAAATAAAAATTGCAAAACCTTCTACATTGGTAAATTTTTCTTCAATTTTTTATTTACAAAAAGCCATACATTATAAGTATAGTTTAGCAATAAGTGAATATGTATGTTTTGTCTGAATAAAGTGTACTTATTTTTTTTTCTGATTAAAGTGTATCCAAATTATAAGGGATTTTTTTTCATAACCAAAATTCAGCTCAATGCATATCAAATTAAAAAAATTGAGTTTCAGTTGACATGCTTTGTTACTGAGTTGAACCTAATTTTTCTGACGATTTTTCTAATATATTTTGTAAATTACAATTTCGACTATCTCTTAATTTTTCTCGTGGTGGTAAAAAATATAGTAGGTGTCCACCATCTTGTTTTATTTGTATTAAAATAACAATGCATTTAGCCACACCCGATGAGAACATAACATGCCAAATTTCAATTCTCAAAGTAAATCAAATTTATAATTTATGAAATTATTATTTTTTCCTCTTTTCCAATGCTCAACATGATTTCCAACAACTGAATTTTTGCGAGCGCGAGGCAATATATATTCAGGCGGGTTTGAGTGAGATGGTGAGTTTGCTCTATTGCTATCTTTTACACTGCTTACACTGTATTTTGTGTTGAACTATTATGCGTTCAGTATACGTTTCATCGTTTAGTTTTTGAAATAAATGTGATCGAGTTTTAGTAAAGTGGTATCATGGAACATAAATTAATTTGTTTTGTTTGTAAAGACAGTAGCGGCAAAATAATTTTCCAGAAATGTCAAAAAATTTTGAATGTCAGAAAAAGCATAACCTGAAATATGTCCGGTTACTGGGATAACTTCTTTTAATAGTCCCCCAAGTAACATATATAACATTCAGCTTTTATACTATAACGTAAGTGTAAGTACAATTTTTTAGAGTTTGGGGGTGTCCGGCAGGGGGTTGTAACCATGCTAAGTGTCCGGCAATGGATGACGTCCTTTTAAATATAATTCTGAAGAAAATATCAAAAAACCGAGCTTTATACTTTAATGTATTTAGGTGCTGTTTTCTACACCTTTGTTACCTGTTATCTGTCAAAGTAACCGCTACCCAAACTTCATAGTCGCTCATCGTTCTTACCTATGTTGGTGACGTATGCAGACAAACTTGGATATCTGGCTCGATAACGAAGCGAGTTGGGAGACAAGCTCATATGAAGAAAAAATTAACCCGATACTGAACGTTTAGAAGTTCAACCCTGAATCATCTTGTATAATATTCATTCAAAATAACCTTCGAATAATTCTGCTAATGTTTGTTGGAATTGTTTCACCCAATGTGCATTCGATTTAAACTACGAACTTGATTAAACCCAGGAATTGGCAAGAGGCTTGTTTATGAACACGACTCGAAATTTGCATAATTATATTATGTAGGTAGGTATACGTTTTGTTATCATAGAAGAAAAAAAGAAATAATTTATGCAGAGCATTTTATTTCTAGATTGGACAAGTGTCCTTCAAAGAATTCGTATTATATGGGAAAAACTTTTAATAATAATTCATTATTAAATTTGACTTTGCCGTTAAGTCGTGCTTTAAAAATGATGAAAATGGCCTCTTCGGACAAGGTCACGTTACTTTCGCTATCTGTCAAAAGTAATTTTTTTTTCAAAATAATCACTAATTTTGAATTTTGAAAAGAAAAGTTATTTCTACTTCGATTTTACACATCTGTGCCAATTTTGAACGTTTTGTTGCCATTTTTTAATATTCACCAAATTGCTGATATAGGTGGTAAAAAAATGGAATTTGGGCAGATACAAAGTAGTTTGATGAGTTTAGTTCCATCAAGCTCTGACCAAAATCGATTAAAACAGGTTTCTATCGTATACGAGGGAGATACATCAACTTTGCACGAAACATAACAGGAATTTCAAATGGTTTTCTCTTTTTCATAAAAAAAAACATAGTTTGATCTATACTTAGTAATTAAAACTTTATAGCATGATGAAACTGGTGCTATGAAACAGTTTTGTAGAAGTTAATATTTTTTAATATATGAGAAATTTATTAAATATTAAAAAAAATGGCAAAAACTGAAAGTTAAGAGAACGTTGAAATTTTGCACGGATGTGTAAAATCGAAATAAAAGTTTTCTTCCTAAAATTTCTTGAAATTATAACAAAGAAGCCTATTTTCAGCGATTATTTTAAAAAAATAACCTTTTGACAGATAGCGAAAGTCACGTAATCCCCGTCCGAGTAGAACATTTTTCATATTTTTTAAAGCACGACTTAACGCCCAATTCGATTTTCATAATAAATTATTATTAAAAGTTTTTACCATATGATTCCAACTTTTTGAAGGACACTGCTATCGAATTGATACATTTTTTATGTTCGATATGGTTTATATTACATTCATTCAGAGTAGCAGAGTGTAATCTAATCTCTCCACTGTTGCGAATGACTGCTGTGAAATGCCATTTCATGAAGAATTGCAATGGTTGAAAATTAATAAAAAATATATATTAATTTAGTTTTTGGATTTACCAAAATGTTGGGAACCGCTCTTTGCTAAACTTCAGCAGCCTGTATCACAGTCGTATGTTAACAGCCCCTTATATTTGAATACAGTCTGTCCATGAAGTAACCCCCCCTCTCCTGTTAACTTTTGAACCGATTGCATTTTTTTGTCGTGTCGCCATTTGGAAAAAAAAAGTTAACAGGGGAGGGGTTACTTCATAGACAGACTGTACCCAATGGGCACACGTACGTTTTTCAAACGTGTTATAAACGTGGCATTGGTTGAATAAACGTTTCTGGTTGAAAATTTTAACGGTAATAATTTAGTGCAATCTTCAACGTTGAAAGTCGCAATTTCCGACTCTGAAGTCGGAAAAATAAAAATTCCGACTTCAAAGTCGGAAAAATAAAATTCCGACTTTAAAGTCGGAAATTCCGTGTTTGAAAACGGAAAAATTGAAAAAAAAAAACTATGTGGCCCTTAGACGCTTTCGTACTTTTTAACCTGAGTGACTGAGCTTCGCTCGTTTCAAAATTTTATATTAAATAAAGTAGTTTAAAAAGCGAACGTTAAAGCAGCAAAACAATGGCCAATTGCAACAAACGAACCCTCAAAACCTGTAACGCCGGCTGCACACATTGGGGACAGTGTTGGGGCCAACAACATTTGTCCTATGAGTGGATGAACGAAATAGGGTTGGCGCCAACTTTGGACGACATTAGCCTCCGTGTTGGGAATTAACATAGTCAAGTTGGTACAAACTTTGGCCCCAATATTGGCTCCAAGGTGTGGAGCTGGCGTGGACCGAACATGTGAATCAAATTATTCGACAGTTCGTGCGAAAAACGTAAAAAACGGCTACATGATGCTACGAACACACTCCAACTCTGGACGCTTGATAGTTAGTCGTATCCTGTCGCCAACCTTCAAACCTACGAGCTACCAATGTCAAACGTCCAATGTTCGCGTTTGGCAACGTTCCGGCTATTGTCGGTATTTTGTACCAGTGTAAGTAATATTATGAGATACGGTAGTAATCGGAGGCTTGGGGGGACGGCTGCTACCCCAAATCCCCTCCTGGCTGCGCCACTGATTCGTAGGAAAACATTTGTTGATTTTATGCATGGATACACGATTGGCTCAGAATAGTTTGAGTTATGAAGTAGTGCCAGTGTTCAAAATTAAATTATTGTTTCTAATTTCATCATGCAGAGAAACTAAATATTTCACACTGACGGAAAGCCATTAATTAATAAGCTCCTTACGACCATTGCGTTAATTTTGTTTGATACTTGACGAAGAATTCCACAATAAATACCTTGCAATGCTCTACATATCTGTGATTTTTTTTCGATTTAAACACCTCCTTACCGGTTTCATGGTTGTTGCCACTCATCATCGATGGCTAGTTCGAAATTCAATTGAGAAACACTCACAATTCCTGAAGAATTAACGATAGTACTTTATGGAATATCATTGATAATCATGAAAGATGGATTAGAGAATCCAATCTTCTGCAAAAACCCAATAAAATAGGTAATTCGTCGGCAAGTGTGCCATTTAAATCGAAAAGTAATATTGTAGAATATCTTTGCCAACTATCAAACAGATATAAATCAAAGGTTGTAGGGGGCAGTAGATGTTTTCTTAAATAGCTGACATATTATTTGTCAATTTAAATGGATATGTATTCAAAAGGCATTGCAAAGTATTTCCTGTAGAATACATTGCCAAATATCATACGACTGTGATTCAAGGGTCGTATGGGGCAGTAGTTGTTTTCTGTTGCATACTCACCGATGAATTAGGTACTTACCTATTTATATGGTTTCTGCGAAAGATTGGATTGTATAATCCATTTTTCATTATTAATTAATGGTCTTTCGTCAATAAGTGTTGTTTGTTCCTCAGGAAAAAACCTATCTTTTCTGTTCACTGTCACTGTTCTGCCTACCTTCAGTGCGGACCTGCTCAGAACGGAGAGGCAATACTCATGTCATCATCCTTCGTTTGATTTTTCATTGGCTTTTGTCAAATAGTCCTACTATAACTCCAGTACCGACTGAAACAAAGTAGTAGAGCTACAGGCAGTATAGATGTCTATGTGTCAACTACTTTCTTAGCAGGTACTGAAGCTATAATAGGACCATCTGACAAAAGCAAATGGATGCCAATTGCAGGATTGACGGATATGAGTATAAGCTCTCCGTCCAGATCTGCACTGAAGATCGGCAGAATCGCTAAACTAGTGTATGCAGAAAGTCACATGTTCTAATTAACATTTGCTAGTTGTTAGGGAAAGCATTGCAAAGTGTGTTCGTGTAGATAAATTTCGTCAGGTGTTGGGCAGAGGTGATTCGGCAGTCGTAAGGGGCTATAGGATTATTTTATGTTTGAAATTTGCTTATAGTATGAGAAATTTGCGAAAAGCTAGATTATTGATAATCTATTTTTATTTTATGAAATTATGGCCTTTCGACAATGATTTTTCAATTTGCTTACATGATAAAATAAAAAAACAATAACTTAATTTTGAGCACAACCACTACTATAACTCAAACTACTCAATTCGAACGAGTCGAGTAGTCGTGCATAAAATCAACGAATGTTTTCATTCGAACAATGGGGGAATTCCTTTGAGTCGGGTAAAATACCGACAATAGCCCAAACGTAGCCAACCGCGAATGTTGGACGCTTGACGTTGGAAGCTCGCACGCTTGAAGGTCGGCCACACGATTCGACAAACTATCAAGCGTCCAACATTGTGAGGTGTGAGGGTGTTCCGAGCATCATGTAGCTGCCGCTTAAGAATAATTCCAATGGCTTCAGGGATTTTACATATCTCCTTGAGTGGTTTGATAGAATTCTTCAATTTATTCTTAAATGGCGATTAAAAAAAATCATAATTTTACGAAAAATAGTAATTCTTCATAAAAAGTTCTGCATGGTCTAAAACCCAAGATGGAACGATCATATATCAAATTTTATCAATCTCATACGAGGTATGTCAAAAAATATGAATTTTACTCTAGAGTAAAGTAACTTTATATTTCACAATATCGAAAATTGTTAACTTTTTTTCGTGAAATTATTGATAAATAAGTTTCCCATATGTAGCCAACTTAAGCAGACTGTATAAATGAATATATATTATTCGGACAATTATTGGAAGTGGATGAAAATTGAATTCCCTTCATTTTATTATTATTACATTAAATATCATGAAATCCTCATTGTCGTCGATCTTTGATGTATGTGCCAAATTTTTTATAATTCAGACGATTAAAAAATTTACATAATTATTATGATTATTATTATGGAATTCTTGTAGTGCCACCGGAATCGGCAATCGGATATGTGTGCAAAATTTAAGATTATTCGGACGAAGAGAAGTGGTTGAAAACTGAAATGAAAAATTCTCATTATTTTGATTACCCACCTATATTATAACCAGAACTAACTAATCTTACGTAGACATTTGAGTGCGTGAAAATTGAACACATACATTTTGCGAGGAGTAATTTTTTAGTCTGATCTAACCAGAACGAAACAACCTTACGTAGACACTTGAGTGCGTGGAAATTGATCAAATGGATTTTGCGAGGAGTAATTTTATCTGTCGGGTAATTTTCCATTCGATTAATTGTTTGTCGTGGAATTTTCGACGTCGGAGAATTATCCTCGCGGGGAATTATCCTTGCGGGGAATCATCCAGTCGGTGAACTGTTGTCGGGAAATTTTCCGTCGGTGAATTACTGTCGTGGAATATTTCTGTTCCCGCGAAAATATAGTGGAACATATTTCTACGACAGAACTAACGCAGTCATGCATGAAATACTCACAGGTATATAAATATTTCTGTAAAAAGAACATATCAAATTCCTGATAACGTTTCTACTCTGTAGGTATCTCTGCAGAACGAGAAATTGGAACAATACGTTCATTTGTTTGCTCGTCGCGGTTGTAAATAATGATTCAAATTGATATGCAATTTAAAATAATGATACTTTTTCCCTAAAATAAGTACGAAACTTCTCAGTTATCATAATTGTATATGAAAAGCATCATAATGAGATACTCATAACGAGAAGGGGAAATAATTATACCAATAGTGGAGATCATTACTGTTCTCATTATTTGGAGGAAACATAAACAATAAAACTCAAGAATGCAGAAATTATATACAATGATTCGAAGAGAAAGACATTGTGAGGTCCATTTGTCTCTGCCCTCTGGATGTGTTAAGATATCTTGTGTTAAGAATAGTAAATTTTGTAACAAGATTAGAATGAAAATTCGATGCGAGTATGCCAGTATGCGCCTCTCCTGTCACCTCGCCCGAAGAAGTAACAGCTCAGTCGATATCCCTTCCTCGAGCGAGTAGAGGAGAAATTGTAATGCTCTCTCAACATTATAGCAAGCTATTCTTCACGCTCTCATAAAACCACCATACCCAAGATGAAATTATCCGATACTGTATAGTCAAATGTAAAGCCAAAAAAATTTATTTTGACATTTCAATTCACATCTTGTCGATATGATGCCAGTCAAGGCTAACGTTATTATTGATACAACAAGTTAGAATATTCATTACTTATACCAAGTGATTGAATGAAATATACACTCAAAATGCACAAGACAGCAAGTTTTGTAGAATATTTGTTCAATATCAAGAGCGCGAATGTTACCATTCTGTTATAAAATTTGATTTCAGAATTTGCAAATTCTGTAACGGTTGTGGAGAAAAATGAAAAATGTTCTCGAACAGAATACCATCGATATAATATGAAGGTATAGAATGAGTAAATGCACGGTGACTTCTTTTCATTAAAGAGTTCTCGTAATTTTGTATGCTAACCTTTCGCTCCAAGCTGCCAAAAAAAACTGTAGGGTGACAATCATTTCGTCACCCTCTCATACAGAATATAGGGTACTGGTAACAGTGATCAATTACAAGCAATCCAAAGTTTTGATCTGAAATGAAATTTTCTAGATTAGGATCCTTTGCTCACTTCACACCTACTCAATTTTAGTACGAAGCGATATGTGAATATGATCATGGCATAATGGTAGAAGTGGTTGGTTTCCGGATTGCATATAAGCAAAACGTACCTCGTTGCAGTCAATGGAAGATGTTCTAGCTCTCTGATTGGTTGTGGCCAAACACAGGTGTACTTTGCCATGCATCCAGACTAAAACGTGGTACACTTTGTCGCCTGGAAATTCATTCGGAAAAATTCCCAGTGGTGAACAAGCAAGCTAGGTTAGGTTTGTATATAAATCGCAAGCGAAAAACAAATTCACCCATTTTCGACTTGCAAGCTAGGCTAGCTTGCTCAGGTTAGGTTTGTGTGTCAATTGCGAGCAAAAAACTAATTCACGCTAGTGCAAAATGCACCACGTTTCAGTCTGCATATGGGCAAAATGCACCTGTGCTTGATCACAACCAATCAGAGAGCCTGAAGTGCATTTCACCAAGCATGCAAATAAGCCAATGTCAAAATACGGTTTTACGTTCAATATTTACTTTCAACGGTTGAGTGAGAGAGCAAAAGCCCCCAATATTACTCGAAAATGGGGGTTCTCAAAATACTGCTATTTCCACTATTAATCCTTTATTATCATTATCTATATTATTATCATTATTACTATAGTTGGGCGTGAACCTTCGAAACACTTGTTTGGTTTTGCTGATTCTCACGAAATAGTCAACTTTTAATTTTTTCGACTAGCTCACAAAACTTACGTATACAGTGCGCCGCTGAATTATGGAATTAATTAGTTATTTCTGAATATAAAGATATTTCGGAATAATCCTCGGATAGGTCGATTTTCTTTTCCTATGGTCCAATTTTTGAACCCCACCCAGTATATTTTTCAATATTTGGTTAGGGATCGTCATAACGAATCCAGTGATACCAGGTTTGGTGCGATTATGTCAAACGGCTGTGGAGATATGGGCAAAAAACATCCTCGTATGTCAAATATGACTGAGACTCCACACGATTCAGAAGGTTAAAAGTCCCTGTCGCACTCATTGGGAATATGGTGAAGTTTTTTTCCCATATCTCCGCAGCTGTTTGACATAATCTCATCAAACCTGGATTCGTAACGACAATGCCTAACCAAATATGGAAAAATATACTGGGCGTCCCATTTAAAAATATCACCAGAGCCATTTTTACTCAAATGCGCATAACCCTATATACTTTGGGTGGGATTCAAAAATTGGCCCATTGAAAAAGAAAATCGACATGTCTGAGAATTTTTCCGAAATATCTTAATATTCAGAAATAATGAAATTATCCCATAATTTAGCGGCGCACTGTATATATATATATATATACTTTAGTGACGTCATACGGTTTCACGCCGCTGCTGGTTCGGTGTTTGCGCTGAATGTAGTAGTCCGCTAGGTTCCCGTAAATGACCAGCCACTTATAGGTTCCATTCAAACTGAAATATTTGAAGAGCTTTTCTTTTGAAGTTCGAATTACCCGGTCAGCTATGGTTGCTTTCTTTGTCGTATATGTGCTGTAGTGTTTGACGTCGTTCTTTTTCAAGAGAGCCTGAAAGTTGGCACTACAAAATTCAGTTCCGAGACCGGTGAAAAGCTCAGTTGTTGTAGAATTTGGTGCAGGTCTTAAACACACATTTAAAACAATAATTTGGCGATCTGTTTGTCTTTTAAAAAAAGAAAAATTTCTTGCAACGAATTAAAAAAAAAGGCCATAATGAATCCGTTCATTTTAATTTTCCTACCTACTCGAGAAAAATTCGTGCCGTCACTTCAATCTTCAATATAGATATGTAATGAATATTTTTTCATATTCATCATGAATTCAAAGTAATATTATCCAGAACATCAGATTTTTATACTATTAACCTGTATCTACGACCACATTGGAAATCCAATTGATATTATGGAAATCCTTACCTAGTACGGTAATCAGAATCTCATTATAAAAGATATATGAAGTGGAAGATGGGATGTTTTCCACCTCAACGAAATGAATGCCGAGCGCCTTTGAATAATTTACTTTGAAAGTAGATTGATACAATGAGGAATGTAACATAAACATAGAAAATAACTTATAGTCCGGGTACTGTCACTTAGAAATACGTCATAGTATGCACGATGAAATTCAGTTGTTATTATAGTACACATTGTTGTTTTTTCCGTCCCCTTATGAACGGCAGCCCTCAAAAGTCGAAACTTGTGCGAGCCAAGGATTAACGAGGTCTTACCTTTTAACGTGCGATTCCTAGCACTAGCACTAGCACATACTATATTCTTTTTATATTCTACTCTCTGACTGTTTTGAATCGTCCTTTCAGAAAATAAAAAACAGAAATAAAAACAAAAAAGTCTGGTTAACCAAAGGAATCCGAACATCAGGAAGAAATCTGAGAAGCCTTCACTATATTAGAAAATACTCCAATGATATTGCATTCCATAACCATTACATAAAATATAGAAGAATTTATAGAGGTGTTGTTAGGGCTGCCAAAAAGAATTATTTCCACAACAGAATATCTAAAAGTAATAACACTATTAAAGAAACTTGGAGGGTTGTGAATGAGTTCAGGGGAAAAAATAACATCAAATCAAATTCAACACCAGATTCCAATACACTCAATGAATATTACTGTTGCATATCCGAGAGACTGTCTGAAAATATTAAAGATGCTGCAGACCCACTGGTTTATCTGAATGGAACTTACGTTCCAGAAACATTTGTTTTACGGGAGACAAATCTCAAGGAACTAATGGATGCAATAAACCAAGTAAAAAACAAAACTTCCAGTGGTATTGATTAATATTTCTATAAAAATCTTCCAAAATTTGCCAATCTTTGTTCTCGAATTGCTGGTCCACCTTATTAATGATTCTTTTGCGAAAGGAATTTTCCCAGACTTCCTAAAAACCAGTTTAGTGATCCCTTTTTATAAGGGTGGTGACCCCACTGATCCATCCAATTTCCGACCTATCTCGTAAATTCCAACCCTAGGAAAATTAATCGAAAAATTAGTAAAAAATAGATTGATGGATTTCTTGGCTCTCCACAAAATTCTGCATCCTCAGCAATTTGGTTTTCAACCTAGCAAAAGCACTGGAGATGCTATTTTTCACTTTTCGAGGAATGTATATTCAAATCTGAATTCGAAACAAGCGAGCGCTGCAGTGTTTTATGATCTGTCAAAACATTTGACTGTGTTAATCACCAAATACTGCTGCGCAAGCTCCACCTTTATGGGTTCAGAGACCAAAGTCATGCCTCGATCGAGTCTTATTTGAGTCAACGAACTCAAATTGTGAAAGCTAATAACTATTCCGATATTGGTTTGATCAAACATGGTGTACCACAGGGGTCTGTGCTTGGACCTATCCTGTTTTTGTTATATTTTAATGACCTTGCAAATATCAAGATTGAGGGTGTATTCACTATTTTTGCAGACGACACAACGATCTTATGGCATGATCAAAATTCAAATAATCTTTTAAGCAAAATGTCTCGGGAAATAACTGCTGTGAGAAACTGGTGTAATGCGAATCTGCTTTCATTCAACACTAACAAAACTAGTCTTCTATCATTTCAATGCAATATACCAGACATTCCCATGGGGAATGATATCATTTCAGCTAACAATATCAACACCTTCCTAGGGATTCATTTAGACAGTAACCTCAATTTTGAAAATCATATTTGCTTTCTGAGTAAAAAGCTGTCCTCGGCGTGCTATGCTCTGCGTGTTATTTCAAATGAATTGGGTGTAACAACTGCGAAAGTAGTATATCACGCACTATTTGAGTCGCATGTCACGTATGGTATCCCTTTCTGGGGAACTTGCAATAAACAACGCTTCAACATGATTTTTACTCTTCAGAAACGTGCTGTTCGCTATATTTGCGGAGCTGGACCTCGAGTATCCTGTAAAGACTTATTCAAAAAGCAGAAACTCCTCACGATTCCATCTCTCTTCATTCTTGAAACCGTATGTTCGGTACATAAAAACAAATTAACGTACGACACAATTCATGGACCCACCCGCCAAAATAACTACTTAAGACTACCCATTCCATCTTCCAATTTAATAAAAAACTCAATCATTAACAATGCTGCTAAATTTTATAACCATCTTCCAGCAAGTGTCAAAATCATTGATTCCATCACTTCATTCAGAAAGTCAATGAAAGATATTCTTGTGGATGAGGTATTTTATGACGTTCAAGATTTCCTCAATAAAAACATGAGTGATCATTAGAGTTAATTTAAAATTTTAATATGTTGTACTATAACTATACTTAAGTTGTTATGTGAAATGTGTTTATTTATATATGTATATACCTGATTTTATTTAATTTTTATTTTTACAAGACTTTGTCAATAAGATGTAAATCTTCGGACAATAAAGCATATTTTGATTGATTGATTGATACCACTTATTACTAAACCAAGCGTCAGTCCGCGCGACCGCGGTGGGTGGAGTGGTGGGAGGCTGTGCAACTTGTCAAAAAAAGTTGAGAAAAAAAGTAATAGTATGCACGCTGAATTTCTTATCGTTGGTAGATCATGTGATACTCATCACGAAATCAATTGTCAGACCCTTGAGTAGCGGTGGGTTGCACAGATATTCATAACTTCCACAGTTTTGGAAATTTTACAGTTTAATTCGAAAAAATATTTTTGTTCAATAATAGCTTTATTTTAAAAGAGAAATTACATTTTTAGTTGCCACCAGTGGCGTACAAAAATGGTATATACTATGACGTATTCCAAAGTGACAGTACCTCCCGGGCTATTAATAAATATTCACTGAAGGAGTGACAAATGAATTTATATTTGAAAAAAATCGATAAAACCCTGTGAAATCTTAGTATAGGGTCTAACTAAAACTAATGCCAATATGAATAAATGTATGATATTTGTCTTATTCAGTCTGAAAAATTACGGTAATTTCAGCTAAATTTTCCTCGTGATGAGATGTGTGTCAAAAACATATTTTATTACTGAGATAGTGAGAAACTTTTGAAACTGCTCTCTGTCCATATATTGGATTATCCGAACTCGACTCAAGGCGAAAGATAATTCAATTCTCCACAAGAAATATGCTTAGTAATTTCTCACAAAATGCACTCGTTTTCTCAGAAAACCTGATTGAATTCCGATATAAAATTTCAGGCTCGTCTTAACCCGTCACTGCAATTTCCGTCAGGGCCGAAAATTATATTTGTCATAACTTTGCAAAAAATTATAGTAGAAGGAGAAGAAAAAGTGTATATCGTTCCCGAATACATGCAAATATAACATGAGAGTATCTGAGTACCCAAAATGTGTTTTGTCCCACTTCACATAACCCTTCTACGATATTTACGGAGGATCCGAAAGTCATGGATATTTTAGTTGATACGAAATAGTTATACTGAGGCAGGAATCAGTAACCTCTTTGGACCATATGTAAAGATTTTAGACTAGTGAGACACGTCTCACTTAGACCTGCCAAAGAAAAAACTGGGTTTTACTCATGCCTCAGTTTTCAACTCACCCATAATCCCGGTAATTTCTTCAGTATATGTTGAACATAATCTCTCACACACATCCTACATGAAAAATGAAGTATGTGATTTCAAGCTTGAGGTTTGCACTTCACAATAGTGTTATCAAACAAATATGCAGGATATGAATAAGCGATTATCTTCAACATTTACTGAAGGGAATGCCGGTTTTATGGGTAAGTTGAAAATGAGGCAGGAGTAAAACAAAGTTTTTATTTTGGCATGTATAAGTAGGACCTGTCACGCTACTTTAAAATTGGTGCATATAGTCCAAAGAGGGTATGGGTTGCTGCTTCAGTATAATAATTCCATATTCACTAAAATATTCATGATTTTCAGATCATCCGCAAACATCTCCGTGAAGTGCGACAAAACACATGAGAAGGTAGGAGTCTTTAGAAACGATATGAATTTTTCCTTTTCCTTCTCCGATCATTTTTAGCAGAGTTATGACCATTCAAATATTCGGCTCCGCCAGAACTGAGAAAACGAGCGCATTTCATAAGAAATTACTAAGAATAATTTATATGGAGAAGTAAATTGTCATTCACCTTGTTGAGTTGTTTTTCGATAAATCATATACTTTTCAAGATTACAGCAAAAAAGTATTTATTTATTTTTAAACGAAAAAAAAATTGGTAAACTATTTTTTTTCGTGTTCATCATGGTTCCAACTACTAGCATACCAAGTTTGGTGGTGCTACAATCGATCCTCGTCTCAAAACCCAATCGAACTGGATTACACAGACATTTTGAGCACTAGAACGATGAATCACCCGGTTAATGTGAACGCATTCATAGTATACTGTGGTCAGCTACAGTGCTGTCCAGGAGATCGTTTGTCCGAGCTACAGTGGTCGCAGTGCTTGAAGCATATTCTTTTAAAAGTTTCTGTCAAAATCGGCATTGCAGCTCAAAGTATGAACATCTTGATGATGTGTCTGCATTGCTGTATTTTCCACTATTGTGATAAATAATTTTTCCTACGAGCGTGCGGAAAAGTAACTTTTCCGCACGATTTTTTGTTTTGAAAGTTGTACTTTTCCGTACGATTTAAAATCGTGCGGAAAAGTTACTTTCCCGCACGATTTTTACTTTTCCGTGCGATTTTTACTTTTCCGCACGATTTTTGTATTTTTGAAAATGAGGATATTTACAACTAAATAAATGATCTATGTAACTATTCTGTCGTATTAGTCATTTTGTAGCATTATTATGAAAACTTGTTTATTAAAAACCTTGTTTTTTCATAAATAAGATTGACAAAAACACTCGTAGGAAAAATATTGTACCTAACTCTTACGGAAAATGTCTTTTCCGCCCTTAACGGCTTGCCCGAACTCCGCTTCGCGTCGTTCGTGCAACTGCCGTCGCGTGCGGAAAAGTACTACTTTCCGCACTTGTTAGGTAAATAACTATTGAAGTCATATACTGTGGGAGTTTCTCTAACCATCTGGAGCTCGGGCTTCCTGAAGTTCATTATTCAGTGCAAAGCGCTGTGATAGAAAAAGGTGTGAAAATGTTTCATTGTTTCAATAATGAAAACACCTTTTTCGTAACACAGTAGTTTCTTTCAACTTTGCCAGTGGTTTTACTAAAGTACTTAATCAATTACTTTTTCTTCGCCATTTCATTCCTAAGATGGAAGAGATCTAATTTCTTGCTGACACAAATCTCAGTACAAAAAAAAATGCATTTGTCATCAAAAATGTGTTTTGAATACTGGTATCTCAAATTTTTTCAATCTCACGATATCACTCTCAACACCTTTTTTTTAAACGCAGTGAGAAACTTTAGAATTAATTTTTTGGAGGCGATCTGCGAAGAGTATATATTCATCAGTCTGAAAATTCTGAAATATTGTAAAAAGTATCAAGAACACCTCTCAAATTCAAAAATCCTATTCATAGTTGTTGTCAACTGGGATATTTACACATTTTTTTCAAGAAAGAGGAACGGTCAGTATCAACACCAAATTTGCTGACTGGTGGGAATCCTGACTGTGATAAAAGCCAGAAAACGAATACAAATACTTCTTCATTAACACGAGTCCCAGATAGCACTGGACGTCCCGAGGATGTCCATTTTATGTCCCAATTAGGTCCAAACGTCCCAGAACCTAATATGGACATCCTGGGGACGTATGAATCGGAACGTTTTTGGGACATCCGATGCGAATATCCCCAGGACGTCCCCAGGAAGTCCAAACTCAAGCCAAATTCATATCACCGACTTACAACATTATTTTCGTGTCTTGTGCCTTTTTCAAAAATATAAAACGTGTTTGGTTTAATTTTCCGTCAGTATTAGATGAATAGTCGTTATATCGTTATCAATTTTGCATGGTTATTCTGTTCGCGCTAGGTTAGTCAGGTCAGGTGAGGTTTGCTAGTAATTCACGCATTTTTAACTCAATTTGCCTCATTCTTATCTTTTCGTTTAAACTTCCCGCCATTGCAGTGACCAATCACAGAGCGCTTATTGCGTTCCTTTTATTGTCGTCCATATTTCAGTGAGTTCACAGTCTCGAGTCGTTGGGATAGCGACTTAAATCACACTCTTGATAGTTTATCATTTCTCTAACAATTCTCCAATTATTTTTTCAAAAAATAGACTTTTATTTCAAACCTGTGACTGAGTGCATCTTGAAGTCTGTGATTTATGCCATTTGTGGTCCTGTGCTGTGTCTTATCTCTTGCCTTGTGGTTTCCTTATAAACATAATTTCTGGTTGTGGTGGAATTTGAAGTTATTTTTACAATCAAAAGAATACGATGATCTAAGAAAATATAATATTACGTATTTATTGCTGTTGTGAGCCGTGACTTCTATACTGTTCTATAGGTATTATGTTTTGTAATTGATGTAAATGTTCGTGTCAGAATTTAAAATAATTTATAAATGTTTTTTCGAAAATCACTTTCCATCATTATCCTTTTCACTTTTTCTAGTTGGTATGTTACTTTCTATTGACTAGGATCATGGGTTATAAAAAACCTTGAAAATTGACATATAATGGACGTTCCCCCAACGTTCCAATTTGTAACATCGGATGTCCCCAGGATATCCTTATGTCCAGTAATGGACGTCTTCGGGACGTCTTGAATGTCTTAGATTTATGTCCTGTGGACGTACTGAGGACGTCTTTGTGTTATCTGGGAAACGAGGTTGAAGTTGCTTAGTTAATTCATCCATTATGCAGTTTGTATCCAGTCGTCTATGAATTCACCATTTGGGGTTTCGTGGTGATTATTGTGGTTTTTCTGGGTACCAGTTCTCCGAAAGAAGATATGCTCTCCAGTTCTAGGATGACGAATCAATCTTACTGTGTGAGATTCTGATTTGACATAGTATTTTGTATAATATTCAGATTCTGTATTTTATTTTCATTCAGTTACATAACCACCATTTAAAAAAGTGTTTCTATCCTTTTGCACCTTTTATTTTCAATATAATGCAATATGTGCTTTTATAAACAAGAGTCAATTTCAATACTTTCTGTAACTACTACCCCCATATCACAGTAGTAAAAGAGGATGTACAACCCCTTCGAGACAATATCATCTATTCTTATCTGCATTTCCTTACTTCCCAATATTTTTTTTCGAAATACAAAATGAAATCTTCCATTTCGGGTGAAGCCAACTTTAAACGAAAATTTCACAAGATTTTGAATATACGCGAATATTAAGAAAGTAATAGAATTGATAAAAAATGTATTTATTATTTATTCCTAGTTTTTTCAGCATCTACCCATTAAGAGGCAACATCAGCGCGTCATCACGAAAGTCAAATTTTATCATTGCGCCGCACATGTTGGGTGTATGGGGATAAATTTTTAAAGAGCGATAGTGGAGGTAACGAAGCACTTGTCCGTAAAAAACTACGTAGCTGGTAGCGCCAATAAGGTAGATAGCTTTTAATCGTAGAATAGGTTTTGCGTCAAAACTAATGATTTTATAAAAAAAATTTTTCTTCTTCTGAGTCTATAATCTCCTTGAGAATTCGGGAATCTGCCTATTTTTTTCATTTGTCAAACCATAAAAAAAATGTTTCTTCAAAACCAAAAATCAGTTAGATTCCCGAATTCTCACAAACGAATTGAATCATTTGTTCCAACAAAATTTTCGCAAAAAATTAAAACTGAACGCTCAAAACCGATTCCCGTTTCAACAAGGGTATTGTTTGCTCTTAAGTATCCTGTTGATCTATTTCATGAAGAAGGGAACTCGAGATACTCACTCTCTGATATTTATTGCATGGAACGACTTTTACGATAGGGTATTTCCTTTTCCTCATCATAAAATATGGTACATTCCTACAAATGTATCTAGGGACACACCAGAAATGTCATAGGGAGAAGCTTACGTTCGCATCATGAAAATATTTTACAATAGCATGAAAATCTGCTGGGAAATCGCAGAAAAACTCATTACAGATACGGCTTCTCGATGTTTATTGATGTTTAGGCAGGGAAGGATACAAAAAAGTGAAGACTTCCGCTTCGATTTCACACTTTTTTTCGTTCCGAGGTTATGCTATGAAGGCGTCAATAATGAAACAATGGAATAACAATATTCTGGTACTCTACTCGAAATTTTGTATTATTCGATAGTTAAACAAATGTTAGCTCGAAACCAATTATCCAAAATCTCAATAGCATATTCATTTAGCCGGCACATATCACACGATCATTTTGTAATTCCCTGACCAATTTGAAATATAGTTCTTGTTGATCAACTGTTCAATTTTGCAGTTTTCCCAGTGTGTAGGCGTAAATCAAACAGAGTATTGCCAAGGTTGAAAAAAGTTTATTTTTATCAAAACTAATGGCAGTAATTATTCTAAAGCGTAGCATATGGAGATACTTAAAGACATTGGAGCAGCCAGGGGGGCTGTAGCCCCCCCCCAAGCCACTAAATTACTACTGTTATTCATAACACTCGGATGACGAAAAAAAAAAAGCTCTGCTAACTGATAAATTGTATGTTCAGCCCCCCCCAAACTTAAATCCTTGCTGCGCCACTGTTTAAAGCAAATACAGTATCGGAAAGTTTTCATCTTGAGTATAGACAGGAAAACAGAAATCTACGCAAGCAACAAGGAAAGTAATGATATTATAATACCATATAAATAAGAGAGACGCACTACTGCGCGCCTCTCCTGTTGCCTCGCCCGACCAATTAACAGCTCAGTTGATATCCCTTCTTCGAGTAGAGGAGAAATTGTAATGCTCTCAACATAATAGCAAGCTATTTTTCACGCTCTCATAAAACCACCATACCCCAGATGAAAACTTTCCGATACTGTATGTTGAGAGAGCATTACGCAATTTCTCCTCTACTCGCTCGAGGAATGGATATCTTAGGGAGCTGTCAATTTGTCGGGTGGGGTAACAGGATAGGCGCACAATAGTGCGTCTCTCTTATTTATGTGGTATTATCATATCATTGCGTTCCTTGTTGCTCGCATAGATTTCTGTCTATACCCCAGATGAAAAGTTTCCGATACTGTATACCTAAGTAGTGCAAGTAATGCACACCGACAAGGCATTATCGATGCACAGTGTTGACATACAGTGTGTAATTATAATCTCTTGCACTCTCGTAAATGACGGGAGTATGGCATTTTGAAAAGAATTAAAATGGTTAGAAATTTGAAAAAAAAAAACTAGAAAAATTAAAATTGATTTAAAAAAATAAATTCCATGCCATAAGAAGTAAGTGTTTTCTTACGGCTCTGATTCTGTCAAATTAAATTTTTCAATTTTTTTTTCTGATTTTCAATCACTGTAATTCGTGATTATTAGAATATTATACATTCTTCATTCACAAGAGAGTAAGAGGTTGGATTACTTAGACCCTTTGTCTTCGAATTTACGAGAAGAAATGTGGACTGTATATACTCGAAAGTAGAAGTTTATGAGTTCCAGCAGAGTTCGAAAAGTGTACCGAAGAGTACGAAAAAAAAAAATAATTTCGACGAAGAAGGAAAAAAAGGGAAATCTCTGACAGAAAACAATTTATTCTCTTTATGAACATTGATTACATCTGACATCTATTTGTGCAACGTTCCTCAAGGAGGACACTATTGCAAGTGATATAATTGCAATAAAACATTCAAACATTTGTATATTGTCCATCATTTGGTTGAGAATCACCACCTACATACATGGTCAGTTTTAAGGGTCTTGCCTCTCATCAGTGTCAGTAGAGGTCAGATAACATCCCACCCAACAAAAGGTAATATTCAAAGCTCCATAGTCTTCACCTACGAATTGAACCACCACGCAAAGCCAGAAGCACTCCTCGTTAGCACAGACTCCAGAAACAGTGCCGGACAGTATATATCAAACGTCCTTTCCTCCACACATTCCTTAAGAGGCCATGAGCGCGATCACGTTTGGGACGCTTTTAAGGGTAAAAGAGTTAATTGATAACTCAAAAACGGTTCGTCTTCGGTTCGATTTCAAACAGACAGGCAATTTTTTGGGTTGATGAACAAATAATTTCGAAAAAACGTTACAGCACGTACATAGACCGGCGTTTTGCTTTTCTTTTTATACCAAATTCACTTCGATCGGATAAACACTGCTTCAAATTTTAATGGAAGAGAAATACCACTGCAGCTACTTTGACTATCCATGAAAAGAATCTTGAGGTGCTGCCGCAGACATAGTTACATAGAATCAAACGTCCTTTAGAAGCCTTACTTGTTTGAAATCGATACGACGAACCGTTTTTGAGTTATCGACCCTTTTACCCTCAAAAACGGCCAAAATGTGATCGCGCTCATGGCCTGTTAAAAATGTAGAATACGGAGCAAAGATATGACAAAACTACATCCTCTCGCATCAGACCTCTATCCGCGCTATCGCAGGTGCTAATTGCAATAAAACATTTGAATATCATCCTCCATTTGCTCGGTGCTCGGTGGCTCAGCGGTATGAAATGTCTAAAGGTGCGTATTGACTAGATAGAGCATTCGTTCCGCGTGAGCACCGAACGAGCCATTGCTCGGATAGTGTGGACGCTGATTTGAGCAGGAACACGATGCGTGTTTACATTACGCAGAATGACGCAGCCTGAGTTTGAACGGAGCAGTACATGTGCTCATTCGGTGCTCATGCAGAACGAATGCTCTGGTGAATGCGCACGGTAAAGTGACCGTTAAAATGTTTGATTGCGCTGGACCCAATTCGATTCCGGACCGAGGTTGAATTTTTCTCAATTGTGTCGATAGGCGACCACATGCGAGTTGTTATTATCCTTATTATTTGTATTGGGAGATGGAAAGATATCTCCATTTGAAAGTAGAAGTTTTCAACCCCTTCACGGCAAGTTATAGTGTATTAGTAGATCTCATATCGAGACTGTATATTGGTTAGTCTTTGAGAACAAGAAGTATTTTTCCTCTACCACACAGGTATAATTCATTTCCTCAGTTATCAGTTATCCTGATCAGTAGGCATTACTAACGTACAATTCGAATTACTATGTGGTAAATGGGAAAATACTTATTGCTCTCATTAAATGACACCACAGGCGTCCCATTTTAGCGTATGTTTGAAATCAAGATCATAATCTGAATGGTGAACTTATGGTACTCACGAGATATATTTGGAGTTGTGTGTGACTGTTTGCCTACTAAGGAAGCCCCATCTTATTCCTCATCAAGAACTAACTTACCTGCAAAAAAAAATTATTAAAGGAAGAACTATACAATATTTAGGTCGAGTTTGGTAACTGTCAGATCACTGCAGAGTATTTAGTAATGATAAATCAACTCCTGTAGAAAGATATCCATTTGAATATGACGTCTGAGCCTGTTCCTCAAAACCAGACTTCATCTAGTAAGCGCCGGCGTCCGTAACTTCAATTTCTGTCATGACAGCTATAATTTTCTTGTATATTGTTAACACAAGACAAAACAGTATAAAATTTATTAATAACTGCTCCTTCAAAAATAACTTTTAATGAAGTTGGTTATTATTGTGATGTTGTATATTGACGTTGATTTATCTTGCCAAAAAACACTCGAACTTTTGTCTCATATGATAAATTTCTTTCAACTCAAAATAAGTTTTTCTATCAGTAATTTAACCCGAAAAACTGACATGGGACAAAATTGCTCGACCTGTGGAAATGACTGATTGGCAAAATTATTTCGTTGCAAAAAGAAATTTATCCGATAAAACAAAGCTTTTGTGGTTTTACTGTTGATAAATCAACTCCTGTGGAAAGAGACGCGTTTGAATATGCCGTCTGAGATATTTTGACAGCGATAAAAAATGTGCATAATTTTTTATCGAGATAGCACCTTTTTTTTATCGCTATCCTTTTTTATCGCGATAAAAATGCCGGTTCCTCAAAACCAGACTTCATCTATAGTAAGCGGTCGTTACTCAATTTATGTCATGACATCTATGATTTTTAAGTATTGTTGACACGTACACAAATCGTTTTCGGAAAGTTTCATCTGAACAAATCACAAAACTCATTATAAAAATTGTGTTGTTAATATTTGAGCCTTCAAATAACCGTTCTGATGAAGGTGGATTATTATTGTAGGTTATTTAGATATTGTCGTTGATTTTCTTTTATTGGATAAATTTCTTTCAACTCACAATTTTCAATCAGTTACTTTACTCAAAAAACAATTTTTTATGTCAGTTTTTCTCGTAAAATTACTGATTGGGCAAAATTATTTCGTCGAAGAAAGAAATTTATCCGATTTTTACTGTTGATAAATCAACTCCTCTGTAGGCAGCAACCTATGCAAATATGACGTCTCTTCAATTTCTGTCATGGCAGCAATGATTGTTCAGTATTGTTGAAACAATATGAATCGTTTTGGGAAAGTTCCATCTGAATAAATTGCAAAAAGCATCATTACAATTCTGTTGTTGATAACTGTCCCTTCGAATAACTGTTTTAATGAAGGTGATCATACTGATCATTAATTATTGTGGTGTATTTTGTATTGCCGTTGATAAATTCCTTTCAACTTTTTTCCATCAGTAATTTTACTCGAAAAACTGACATTAGACAAAATTGCTTGACATACGTTCTCGCAATTTCTTCAGGTCAGTTTTACTCGTGAAATTACTGATTGGCAAAATTATTTCGTTGGATAAAGAAATTTATCCGATGAAAAAAGCTGTCATGTGAGTTTTTTTACTGTTGATAATAATTCTCTCACAGGAACGTTCTAATGAATTTCTCCAAAGACGGAAAGTCATAAACGGTGTAGGTAAGGTACAGTCTTACAAAATTAAAGAATTTACTGATAAAGAACTTACTACTACTGTTATGGATACAAAACGAGAAGCAAAATTTTAGTTGCTCTATGTTGATTCTAGGAGGATAAGATATTATTCGTTAATTTCTAGAAGTATATTTGCTATTTCACCCTCCCCTAGTTAATATGGAGTAACGCACAGCTAGTTCGACGCGTACTGTGCCAACTTTCGCTACAAGAGTTTGAAGTTTGTGGAGTCAAACTTCCACAAAACAATAAAATGAACAGACTCCTGTTTGACTCCTGTTTGATTTTCATTTAAAGAAATATGTATGTATGCGATTGCTTAGTATATGCCCTCGCAATACTGGTAATGGTGGTGGAGGGTGGTGTCTGGCGTTGCGATCAAATTAGATCTATTATGCCCTACCTTCTCTGCTTCCTGATTTGACCATTTTTAGAAGCCCTATATGTCAGCTGGTTTGATCACATTATATTTGGTCTTAGAATTGCCATAGACCAAATAGTCTCTGACAACGCATTCGTCTTAGTACTTCCTGATCTTTATCAAGATTTTTCTGGAAGTAGTCGCTCTAAGCACACAAATGGTTCTGGCCCAATTAGTAGTGTGGAGCTTTTTTTCGTGGCAATGTGCATGCTTCTTCATTGCCCTCTACTACGCCATGCTCTAGCATCCAAAAGAGAAAACGAGTCTCGGTTATTTTTTTAATTAAAACAATTTCTCAAATATTTGAGGGTATAAATAATTTATTTAGGTTTCAATTTCTACGTGTAATTGATTTCACGTCTAATAATAATTAATATTCACTATTATTCTGCTTCGCTTCACCGGACAATTGTATCTCTAGTCTTCAATCAGAATTGTTCCCCCAGCGACTGGCGCGGCATCATTAATAGATGAACGAAATCTACTGAGATCTTTCTCGATACTCCTACTCGCATCCAGAGGGCTCTTGTCAACACGACGTACAGCTTGGCAAATCTATAAAGGGATATGAAATCGGCACGCTTATCGATGCGCGCTTGCAGAAAAGCTCAGTAAACATTCTAACTGAATGTACAATTCATACTCCCCTTTTTATCGTCTGAATACTTTCTCACTCTAATTCGCGCAGCTCATACCTTTATCGATATTCCTTTAGAGATTTGCCAAGCTGTACGTGACTGATGTCCCTATTTTGTTTACGAGTTGGCTGAGTTCCGTTTGATTCAATTGCTTCACTGGTCACGAATTCCAGAGTCGGCTCAGATTTGCTACCATATTATGCAAAACGTGACAGTTACTAATAATAGTCTCACCATTCTGACGTCAAATATTTCATTCATATCTACCCAATAATTCATTGTTTCTATTGTTCTTAGTATGCTTGAAAAACGCAACAAATTGATAAAGAAAAACTATTTAATTACTAACGTTATAATTACATAAGTATGTTGTTATCTGAGAAATATGGTACATTCCATAAGTATTTATAATTTGCTGTAAAAATACACTTTATCGTTTACGAAGGTTGTATTAGTTAAATGCCATGGTGGATTGAAAACAACTTGCATGCTACGTAGGATCGAGTAGTTAAAATCAGCTTGTTAAAAAACGCGTATTTGTGTTGGACAAAAAATAAAATAATTATAAAAATTTAAAGTAAAAAATATATAAAGACAAGCTCTTATTGGAATGCACTAAAAAGAAATATTGCTTTAGATTTGTATTGTAGGCGTAGGTTACTCTGTATGAGTAACAGAGTCAAAAGCTTTGAGTTTGTATAAAAAATAATGGTATTGTTGCACGACAAACTTCTATCTGTTGCTCACAGAATAACCTACGCTCAACGTACGTCATAAATCTAAAGCAATTATTTTATTACTGTTGAAAAATACTGATTTTTCTATAAGACGACCTAACCCCAACAACCTAGATGCAATAATAACATAGACCGTCGAAACTTCATCAATATATTTTGTCTACGTTCATGCAAAAAACAAAACTTTATTGAACTATATTTGGTGGAAAAACTGTCTCTTTATTGCACTTTATTGCACTGAGTGCAATAAGACTTTATTGCACTCATCTGTCATTCTACTATAGCGTTCTGTGATCATGACAGACATAAACTTTCAAATCGACGCCAAATTTAGCCCATTTTCTGTGAGATTGTATTACGTTTTAAATAGTTGCATGTTTCATCATATTCATTATATAATGGACTATGAAATTACTAGAAAATGCAATTTGTTAAAAATAAAATTATTTCCTTCGAATATCATCTGAATTACACAAAATGTTTTTGAATTACTTTTAGCAGATAGATTTGAACAAACAATGTCTTCCTAACAGTTTAGTGCCACCTACATGAAACATTTTCAGGTTTTTGCATGAACGTAGAAAAAATATTGTATGAAACTCGTGCAAAAAGAGTCCAACGAGGCCATCAGGCCGACAATTTCACGTCGAGTGCAATAAACACCTACTTTTTGCACTTGTTGCATAAATAACTATTATTACTTTTCAGTGCATTTGGATAAAAGCTGGTCGTAAATATAATTGGATGATCCCTCATTCAGTTCAATTCCATACGGGCTTCAATATTGCAGTGCGTTTTGCCACTTTTTTGACACCCATTTCATTCAAATTTTTTATGGAATCGGGCGATGATTACTAAACTCTTACATAATCTGCAAGTGATACAAAACACTTTGCTATAAATAGCACTAAAAAAATAATGTACTATGTTTTATAACGGACTAAATAGTTATTTGTGCAAAAAGTGCAAAAAGTAAGTGTTTATTGCACTAGACGTGAAATTGCACGGGTCGCATACAACATTTTTTTTACTTTCATGCAAAAAACAAAAAATTATTTATTAAGGTATTAGGTGTAGAAAAATGAAAAGCGCAACTTAAATAAATAATTATTACTATCGATTTGCACTGAAACAGATCCCGATCATCTATTTTTCCATTAATAATACCCATTTTAAAACTTTCAGTTCTGTAAATGTCAGAATTCATTTTTGACTGACACTTCTATAACCACAGGTGCATTATAAAAATCAAAATCATGGTAACCGTGACCGCTTACGTTATCACGAGGTGTGGGCATGGTACAGACAGTTTGCTCTATGCAGCTAGACGGTTTAGAACAAAGCGGATCAGTTTTGACACAGTCGACTTAATCTCCCGAGCCGTGGTGAGAAAATCGGCAACACCGCATGGAAAGCAATTTGACGTCTTGCTCATTTATTCTTTAATGTGAATTTCTCGGCTTTTTCGAAAAACTAGGAACAAAAACATTAGAGAATGAATTTTTGGAGAAAAGAACGACGATTATTGTAGTTATTTGATTTTTTTATACAAACTAGAATTTTCCATGCCCTAAAATCTACATTTCGGGAGATTTTCTTTAACTGTTTTTCTGATAAGTGCAGAAACCACATACATTTTTTTCAGATTTTTCATTTGAAATTTTATTGATGAAAATAATATGTAATTGGAAGTTACAGTATACAAAATGTACCAAACTCAGGTAGTTTGGCACATTCTGTATATAGGTACCATCCAATTACATATCATTTTCATTAGTCAGATTTCAAATGAAAAATCTGAAAAAAATCAGAGATCTTCTATGTGGTTTGTGCACTTATCAGAAAAAATATTTTGAAAAAATTTCCCGAAATGTGAATTTTAGGGCATGGAAAAACCAAACTTGACAGATTTCCCATATATAAGAAATGTAATTAATTAATTACAGTATTTTAATAGCTATCAAAAGTTGCCAGGTATGAATTTTCAGGATAATTCAGAAAACGTTAGAAATCTGCATGTGGTTTTATCCTTATTAAGGATTAGAGACATTATTTTATGCTTTTCAGTCCGTTATAAAAACATTAACATCATAATTTTTTATCTGCTTTTTAGGGTTATGTGAAATACATTTTGGATTTGATTTTAAATACTTTCATGGCGTCATACGGAGACATGCGATAAATTTCAGATTTAATCCAGTCTTTTTCGAGGAGTCGAAAACTGACAAAAATCGTCCTACTATGATTATATCATAATAATTTTTTTAAATCCGTTTCGATTATACCAGTTGGGCCCTGTCTCCAGAGCTCGCGCTGGTGTATTTACCCAGATAGACACTTCCCACGTCCGTGGGGTGAGCAACTACTGGGTCCTAGAATCATGTGCCCTGAGTAGACGGAGTGAACCAAGTATGATGGCCTTTTGCCATCTTCCGTCTAAGATTTCTGCCGCATCACGGCAAACCGGTATGAATTTTGAATTGGAGAGCAGCGTGTCTATCATTCCACCAAGGATCCATATGATCAGAACCACCATTTCAACAAAATGGTTTGGGTAGTGCCAGCGGAGTTCAAAGAGTAACTCTCGATATTTGGTCCGTTTTTCCTCCTCTTTTCGGACGTAGATCGTTTCGCCAGAAGCCGAAAACTCTATGACGAACATCGTCCTACTTTGATGGTCGAAGAGGACTACATCAGGTTTATTTGCTTGTATTTGCCAGCGAGGGTGGGGAATGAGTTGTTCCAATATATTAGGCAATTCTCATTGTCCACAGCGGACTCAATATCCACCGGAGCATAAGGCAACATCGGTGTCTCATCTATACCGTACGAGTGTCGTAGATAATAGTACAACACTCGTAGAGCAGCGTTATGCCTATAGATATAGGATGAAACAGCATACGTTGACACGAGGACAGCAAATTCATTATGGTCTCCACGGCACACTCTGCATCTAGTGTCCGGGACCTCTTTACCCATCACGCGACTACGGTAGGCCAGGGTGTTGAAGGCACCATCGCAGGTCATTATGAATCCCTCGGTCTCCGACTCCAGCTCACTTGACCTGAGAAGGTCAAATTTTTCAATAATCCAAGGTCCTCGATGTTCTTGAGGCTTATCCTTATGCAGCTGCAGGAGCTCTCCAGTTTCCGCAGCAGAGTTTGGATTAACCCGTTCAAAGTCGAAAACGAGACCAACTGGAAAACGAGATCCAAGAAAGGCGCCTATATAGGTGAACCTAAAACGCAAAATTTCATCTTTACACAAAATTGTATCCAAATCGTTGAAGTCGTTTCCGAGATCCAAAAATTCACATAATAATTATTATTAGCAAAATCGCATTTTCATGCATTGCCATCCATTTCTGAGATATGGTCCAAATTTCAAGTATCTAGCCCATCGGGAAGTTAGTTTGAAATCAATTACAAAATTCCACCATGGCAAACATGGTAAACATGACGGTAAAATAGAAGATTTTGAACTGAAGGCTTATAGAGACTGCTAGTCTTCATATACAGTATCGGAGAGACGGAAAGTTTTCATCTTGGGTATGGTGGTTTCATGAGATCGTAAAGAATAGCTTGCTATATGATGAGAGAGCATTACAATTTCTCCTCTACTCGCTCGAGGAAGGGATATCGACGTGAGTTGTTAATTCGTCGGACGAGGCACTGGAGAGGCTCTGTTTATGTGGTATTATCATATCATTGGGTTCCTTGTTGCTCGCGTAGATTTCTGTCTACAGTATCGGAAAGTTTTCATCGGGGTATGCTGGTTTTATACGAGCGTAAAGAATAGCTTGCTATTATGTTGAGAGAGCATTACAATTTCTCCTCGACTCACTCGAGGAAGGGATTTCGACGTGGCTGTTAATTTGTCGGACGAGGTAGTAGGGGAGGCGTACAGTAGTGCGTCTCTCTTATTAATGTGGTATTATCATATCATTGCGTTCCTTGTTGCTCGCATAGATTTGTCTATACCCCCGATGAAAACTTTCCGATACTGTATATCCAGATAAATTGACCTCTATCATATCTGACACACTCATACGAAAAATACAAGAGAGTCACGTGCCCTGAGTAGACTGAGTGAACCAAGGATGATAGCTTTCTGCATTCGTCTGGCTCAGATTTCTACCGCATCACGGCAAACCGGTATAATTTTTAGATCAGATAGCAGCGTTCCACCAAGGAACTCTATAATCAGAACCACCATTTCAACAGAATGGTTTGGGTAGAACCTGCGGAGTTCAAAGAGTTAATCTCGATATTTAGTCCGTATTTCCTTAATTTTTTGGACGATGGTCATTTCGCCAGGAGCCGAAAACTCTATGGCGAAAATCGTCCTACTTTGATGGTCGAGGAGGACTACTTACATCAGGCCAATTTGATTGTATTTGCCTGAGGGTGGGGAATGAGTAGTTCCAATAGATTTGGCATATCTCCACAATGAACTCAATATCCAGGTATCCAGGTATGCTGTACCTACTTGTGGAGATCAATTATATTTGGGAAACAAATCTATATCATAAAACTGGAGAGAAATTGGAGGAAACACTTTCCATATTTCACATAAAAAACTTCCTCTTCCTCTTGAAAAGTTGTTCAGTACAGTATTTACGACCAAAAAATTGTATCGTTGAGTTTGAGAAGATGCAAAGTTAGAGGCATATTTCAAAACTTCATTGAACTCACCACTTTCATCAAAAATTGTATCCAGTCACATTTATATGAAAAAACTATATAGATCACAAATTAAATATCACATTATTCGCAAAATACAATGAAACTCTGAATAAATATTTGAACATGTTCCAAAAAATATGGCTTGTTAACAATCGCGCGTGATTTATTTCTCACACAAAAACGTTATCATGCATTCTGCAACACTGCGAGAAGACTGAATTAATGATGAACGAGATGAAATAGGAAATACGGTTTTATACAGGATGAGGATGCTGAATTATGATAGTATTTCCTCTATCAGGTCGAGTATGGCTACAATCGTCAACATAGACAGGACCGTGCCATGCAGTAAGGCTTTACGATAAAGCGGTCATCATATATTTGACTGATTGAAAAGTCATTGCACAATACTTGTTGATATAGATAATTTCCTACCTCGCTAAATTATGTTGATCGATGATATATAAAATGAAAAAAAAAAACTTTACAAAGATAAGCTTTAGTTCAAATGCGCTGAAAAATTGAAAACAATTTGTTTGGTGATTAAGGTTATTCTGTGAGTTATAAATTCAAAAGCTTGCAGCGCATTTATAGTTTTCAGTTCGAATACGAAAGAAGCAAGGTTACTTCTCAGTGCATTTGAATAGGGACTTTTCTTGGAAAAATTTTCTTTAGTAGGTATTTAATTTTGTGTTTTTTAGTTAGTAGTAGCTAGCTCTTCATTGAGGAGGCCATCTAAACATTAACTCATCCACCATCCTGAAGCCGCCATATTGAATTAATGAATTTTTACAAAACATTCATGATCTTCGACCTCAAATACAGTTACATACCAATTTTGAAATGAATCGCACAAGTATCACAAAACTTGTCCGCCATTTTGGATTCATAAATTTCGACAACAAATTCATAATCTGCGACGTCGAAAACCCCCACGTAACAAATTTGAATAGTTTCGAACCATGATAACAGGAATCGTCCACCATCTTGGAGCCGTCATCTTGAAATTATGAATTTGACAAAAATATTATAATCTCCGACCCCAAAAATCCCTATATCGAATCGAATCGGACCATGATCACAAACCGAGTCACAAACCTAGTCCACCATCTGAATCTGAAAATTTTGAAGACAATTCAATAACTTTTGATCCCGAGAACCTTCAAATATCAATTTTGATTCGAATGGGACCATAATCAGAAAACTCGTCCTCAATGTTGGAGCTTCCTTCTTCAATTTATGAATGTTGACAAACAATTCATAATCCGCGACCTCGGAAATCCCCAAAGACCATTTTTTAATGGATGCGTTCCATAATCATCAATCTCACCTGCCACCTGGGAACGGCCATTTTCTTTTTTGTCCTAACAAAAATTTCATAATGCATTGTCACCGAATTTACGTAAGTGTGCCAAATTTCAGCTCAATCGGTTGAGGATCACTGAGTAGTTACAAGATTTGTTCCACAAATAGGGGAGACCCGGTAAAAATGATCCCCCTAGCTTTCGAATTAAATTTTTGGGCGAAAACAAATAAACAAAAAATCGTTAACTTGTCAGTAGCTAGTCCTGCCCTTTAGTGTCCTTTCTATAATTTTTAGAGATTGTAGTTATCGGTATATGAACCCAGCTACATACATCCTAGTAAGATTCTACCAAACGATCGTTTTGCCCCAGTAGGTGGGGCAAAAAGGCTCCCTCGGAGGGGCAAAACGATTCCACTATGTTTTATTCTTGAAATATAATGCTTTATTGAAAATCCTTTTATAAATATTTTTATAAAAATTAATACATGTTGATGAAATGAAATTCGCTCTTTTGTCAACAAAATTTAGGACTTGCATATAAAAATCAACAAATATTTCAAACGATAAATCACAATTGCGATAGCAAAGATCTCTGCACGTTGGGCTTATAGATGCACATATCGCATACAAAATTTTCCTCATCATCCTCAATGAATGACCATCTAGAATCAACAACAGTACGGGATCATCAACAGATGGCTTGGTGTGGTGTAAAAAGTGGTCGAACCATAAATCAAACACGTCAAGTTTCATCCATCCAGATTCGTTACATGTGAAAATAGATCCGGGGGGCGCACCATCCTTCAGATCTTCTTTCATTCTTTTTCGACTGAAAATGACCAAAGGAGGAACAAAATTTCCACCAGCTCCCATGCAGATAACAGCTGTAGTAGATATGCCGCGTTCAGCAGATGTCACTCTTGCAACTTGTTTACGACCTTTTAAAGCAATAATTTTAGAATTCTTCCCTGGCACTGTACATAATGAAGTTTCATCCACATTAATAACTCTGTGGGATGGAAAATTATGTTTCTCTCTCTCTTGTAGTAGATTGAAGAATTTATCAACAATTGGTCTATTGAAACCACTGGCACGTGCGATTGAGGTAGATTCAGGGCTTCTAAAAGTTAACTGAGGATGTCTTTGACGAAAATTGGCTAACCAGTCTTTTCCTGCTGCTTGGTTAAGTTTTGAAAATGGGTGGTTTATTGCATTTTGTTCTGTGAGCTGGAAAGCTAAACGCCGCCCATCACGATTAGTCAAACCATACATCATTGTTTCCATATTCAGAATGAAATCCACTAACTCTCTTTCGTGGTCTTCATTAAAAACTGATTTTATTCTGCCCAAACCTTTCATTTTCAGAACCTTATTAGCCACGCGTCTTTTCAGAGCCATTATTGGAACTGAAAATACTCTTGATGCGGTTTTCTTACACATTCCACCTTTTACTGCATCAATAGCTCCCATCATATTCTCTAGTGTCCAATTTTGCCTCTGTGATGTCCTGACATATATCCTAGGCCTTCAACAAATGAAATAATACGTGTCAATGACCTACTTTCATCAAATGCGCAGGGGTAAAGCGATCCCTAATCGTTTTACCTTGCGGCAATGGGATCATTTTGCCCCAAACGACAATTTTCATTTAACCTTAAAATTATTTTCATTCAATAATCCGGAATTTTAAAGAAACTATTGAACTTACCTCTTCAAATAGCCATCTTTCACGTAATCAAAACAGAATTCGGCTCTCTCTTCACTAATGAAAACTGGAGATAATATAAAATTGCTTGTAACTAGATGAAATCACAGCAAAACAGAAACGATTCAAGAACGCATCCTATTGGGGCAAGCTCTGAACTCATACTAATAGGGCACTGCTATATAGATCAATGGTAGAAACGTATTGCCGGTAGTATCCGATAGGTGGAGTCCATTATGTATACACAATGTCAGGAAATCATTTTACTCGCGGGGATCATTTTTACCGGGTCTCCCCTACATACATGTCAAAATCGGTCGTAACGTGCGGGTGTTAGACTTAATCACCGATTCTATTTTTAATTCTATCTTATTCCATTGTGACAATCGTATATGTCTGTCTCATTTATTATTGGGATTTTATTTGAAAGAGTATGATTCAACACAATAGAATAAGATAAAACTAAAAGGTAAGTCGGTGATTAAGTTTCACACCCGCACGTTAAGACCGATTTTGACATACCAACCAACTAACAGGACAAGTTAAAAAAAAGCTTATAAAATAGTCATTTATGATACGAGTGTGAAAACTGGATGTTTAAAACTGAATGTTTGTAGAACGAGCGTAATTCACACCAGTGTTATAAACTCAGTTTTCACAAGTGTACCATTTTTTTTACAAGGAAGTATAAATTATAAAAATCAGACGGAATTTCAACATACTTGGTATATCTTTCGAATTTTAAATCAACCTTATCATAGAATAGGCGTAACTGAGGTAGCGATGTTCACTTTTCGCACTTGCTTGAAAATCCTTTATTTCAATGCATTAATTTTAGTTCCGAACGATGCCACTTTAAGGAATGGTGGTGAATGGTAAAAGTAGTATATTCTAGAACTAGAAGTTTATTACTTTTTAGACATTTTTATTAGGGAATATTTCAAGGACGTCATTCTTGCAAATCTAATTACCGACAACAATAACATGCAGCAAAAATCTCGGCAAAAATATACTGAAAATAATTAACTCTTCATATGACTTTGATGAATAATTCATAGATTATACTAAATAAGTATACGGTGTCCAATTCCAGAGAAGGAAGTTGGCATCCACTTCCGGTATAAAGAAAAGTCACTCGAAGTCAGCATTATTTCAGTTGAAATTGGCTCATACGAAAACACAAATTTACAAAATTGAAATCTCTCAATTAGCTAAATATCCATATACGTTTAATGGAAGCTTGTTGAGAATGACTGAATATTTGGCAAACAGCGGTATATTCACACCAATAACATATTTTCTTCGCCCATTCCACACAACATAATTATATATGAATATTATTATTATTATATATACACACACACCTTTAAGGAACTATAGGACCTAATTCACAGTAGGTAATCCAAGGTAACTGTCATTCATTCATTGCCATTCAAAAACTAGTTGACATTATTAATTAGTAAGTGAATTCTTGATAACTTTATGAAATTAATATAAGTAGAAATGGGAAGTGATTCTGACTGAATATAGAAAATCGTGGATAGTGCGAATATGAATTTTTCCTGACATAGCGTAAAGAAAAAGATATTCATAGCTTCACAGGGTATTGTGTACGATTATTTATAAGAAAAATCTAAGAAAATGAAAAAAGTTTCTTCCAATTCCAAATTTCAGTGAAATATTAATTTTTATTTTCAGTTTGAATAGAGTGACTTGACATCTTCAGGTAGTTTATTGAGATTTTTCCAATCAATATATTGTTATTCTCAAAATATCAGAAGATCTGGTCGGATTAATTTGATAATCAGAGGGTGATACACGAGGGGAAAACCGCTGAGGATATTATGTACACTAATTCCCAAAAATCCGAAGTTATACCTCTGATACCCAAGGAATTCACGAGTAGTACCACGAATTAATGCCACTATTGCCCAAGTAACTAATACCCGAGTAATGAAAGTAATAGAAATATTGAACCCTGTCCGAATCTTAGGTATTTTGTCAAGTTACTATTTTGAGGACCTTTTTTGATTTTTTTTATTAAACAATAATACTGATTTCCACTGGTTTTCTCTAATTTCCGAATAATTCCAGAATTTCCCATGGGATGAAGCCATTTTTTGCCTTTTTAACGAAATAATTCCTGTTATACTCATGAAATACTTTAGTAATACCTCGAACGACTGATGCCCATTAATTTTCAACCAATACCCAATAATTTTGATCTATTACACCAACTTCCCGACTAATACCCAATAATTTTCAGCTAATACACCTACTTCTCGACTAATACCCAATAATTTTCAACTAAATCCTCTAATTCACCACTAATACCCAACTAATACCACTAATACCCAAGGCGGTTTCCTCCTCCGTGTTGCAAAATAACGCACTTATTTTTGTATAGTTATTCCTATTATTTTGTGATACATATTGACCGATGGTAAAGGCACCATCCTAAAATATTTGTAAAGAGGCTGGTAATGTTCTCTCTAATTTACTCCAGGTCTAATTCTCATAGGGTGTTTCTTTGAGCTAAAATTTCAATGAAAAACACAATGCTATACCAGGATAAAGTGAAAACGTGTTGCGCACTTGTCGGGGAACAGATTATAGCCCGTAATATATCCAATGATAAGGCACTCAACATGATCGAATGAGCAATTTAAAATCTATCGCTAGATTGGTTTCATAGGCCAGGGTTGATAACTTTTGAAAAAAATTCAGAACAGGATGATATCCATTAGAAAAATAAGAAAATACAACAAAAATAAAAGGAAAAATAAATTACGGGCGATTTGTGGTAGGGAAGGAGATTTTAACGGTGGAAAACGGTTTATCACGATTTCAGACAAAACTACGAGTCTTATCAAAATTTCTAAGACCTACTAGAATCGGGAACATTCGTCGAATCTAACGAAGAAAAAATGCCATCAAAGGAGCAAAAACTAATGGAAAAGTGATTATAATTCAAGATGAAGTATATATGAATATAAAATCCCCTTCAAATCCTATCTGTAATACTTAGGAAAGCAACTATTTTCGCATGATTTTTGCAATCTCTATTTTTCATGGATTTGCAATTCTTTACTTTATCAATGTAACATGAAAACTTACATTTTTCGAGTAATTAAAGTGTAAATTTTAATAAATAGTTAACAATTTCACATAATGATTACATTATTTTTATCGAATTCGAGATTTTTCGGTTTTTGCATTTTCTGAGAAAATTAGCACAGCAATGTATATATTTTTTTATACCATCAGGAAGTAGAGATTTCAACGAACAAAAGCACTCCAATTTTTATTCAATCGCAGATATTTTGACAGGTGAATTTTCGATTGAAAATTAGGGTGAATTTTCGACTGAAAATTAGTGTGCCTTTTCGATATTAAATCAAAATAAAGGGAAACAAAAAATATTTTGAATCCAGAAAATTACAGTGTATTTGTTTTCACCAAGTTTCGTTGACAAACAAAATTTATTTGTGGGAGATAAAAGTAAAAACCAAAAAGTCGTTTTTTAGATTTTTCACATAAATTTTGAGGTTATGTAAAAAAGTGCAAAAGTTGTGAATTTTTTTGGTACCTACATCTTTGCTATTTAACTTTTTCCACCTTAAAATATCCCCTCCCTGACCCCTTCCCGATCTCAAATCGCCCGTAAATTATTTTTCCTTTTATTATTGATATATTTCCTTACTTTTCCAATCGGATCATCCTGTTCTAATTTTCTTTTACTTTCTACCATTTTCAAAGGCTTCGGTATTGGCCTATGACTGTAGGTCCAATTTGAGGATATCGCCTAAACGAACGTACTAAACTAAAGTCACAAAGATGTATCCAATAACTCTAATATTTCAAATAATCTGTTTTGGAAGTGTTCCACTTCAATCAGCCCAAAATATGTAAATATCTTTAGCAAAATATAAAGTATAAGTTATAGACATTTATCGAAAGTGTCATGCCTTGGATTCTGCGGACTTCTCGTTGTAATCAGAAAACAATTCATGTTTTCTGAAACAGTGCGTACAATGAGTTTTTACGGACTGTTCACTCTTTACTTTTTAGCACAAGTGCGCAAAAAACAAATGTGAGTAGAAACATCAACTGTGCCCAGAAACATCAACTGTACGTGAAGTAGTTTTTTACACATTTTTCGTACATTTACGTATTATTGAAAAAAAAAATAGCATTATGCGTACAATTTTACTCGAAGTTCATCAATAATTGATAATACGGTAAAAATTCAAAATTTCATAACTTTTTAAATACCCATCGAGTCTGGTTCACCAGTGCTTTTTTCCAACTTTTGTCAGCAGTAAGTATCAGAAAAATATGAATGAGGTGTCATTCGATTCGGAATAGCGTCTAAATGATTTTTGAAAAAAATTAAGTTCCGCTCGAAAAAATTTGCATAAGTTATAATAAATGTAGTAAAAATTAAAAAAAGTGGTTTGTTTTTTTGCAAATATCTCAAAAACCTTTTGGAATATGAAGAAAGATTCAAAGAGAGGAAAAAATTTCCTAAAAAACTCTCTGGAACTGTAGGACCAGTATTTATAATTTTCCCATAGGGTTGAAAATACGGCCGAAAATGGCAACTATCTTACGAAAGCCACGCCCACTTCGGGCACTTTTACAAGAAAATTCATTTAAACATATTAAATATGGAAATTGAAGAATTATATAATTCAGGCACTTACTGGATAGATGAATGAACAATAACCCGCCGGCAAAAAAAAATTATCGCGATTTTTCAGTTAGTTGTGCAATAGTTAATTAACAATTTTTGTCTACTTGAATGAGAACAGTGGAAATATGATAATTGTTTTTAACTATAAATCTGAGTTTTTTTCATTCTTTCATTCTATAGAGCTATTCTTGAAAGGCTTCAGAAAAGATCCCCGTTGGAAAAATAAAAAATAAACATTTTTCAGTGTTTTATTAATAATTTACGTAATCGAAAAAATAAAGACTTAAGTTAATCTGAAAACAATTTTTTTAATATTTTAATTTAAACCGTTTTTTCATTATCGAAAGCCGAAATAAACTTAATGTTTTAAAATGTTTACCTACTATTAAAAAAAAAATTTATAAAAAAATGCATTGTTTATAAAATAAAGTTTTTTTTATTTTTCAACTACGTAAATTGTTCATAAAAAACTCATAAATAAACATTTTCAATTTTTCCAATGGGGATTTATTCTGAAGCCTTTCGAGAATAGCTCCATAGAAGGAAAAAAATCTCAGATTTATAGTTGAACAATTATCACACTTGCAATGTTCACATTCAAGTAATTGAAAAATCACGATATTTTTTTGCCGAAGGGGTTATTATTTATTCATTTATACAGTAGGTGCTTGAATTTTTTTCATTACTTAATTTCCATATTTAATATTCTTGTAAAAGTTCCGAAGTGGGCGTGGCTTACGTCAGCGAGAGTTGCCGTTTTCGACCATCTTTTCAACCCTATGGAAAAATTATAAATATTGCTCCTACAGTTTCGAGAAATGTGACTTTATTTAGGAAATGTTCTCCTCTCTTTGAGTCTTTCTTCAGATTCCAAAAAGCTTAATTGAGATATTTGCAAAAAACCAAACCCCTTTTTTTCTTTTTACTAAATTGTTTACAACTTTTACAATTTTTTCGAACGGAACTTAATTTTTTCAATCAGGTGAATTTCTCCATGTGAAGTGGAGGTTATTTATCAGTAATTTCAAATACAGATAAGTGTTTATTGTCCTAAGGAGCGTTTGGAGTGTTATTTAATTTTTGTACTGTTGAGAAGTAAGTGGATAAAGTAATAATTTCATTATCTGGCCACAATTTCTCATATATATTTCTTAGATTTTTCATTGAATATGAGTTATGTGGCCAAGAAAACAAATTCAAATTACATTCCAGGTGAAGATCATAATTTTGATTAAATTTCACCCACAGAAAATGAATAAGTAATGAAGTTGAATCATTTGGGAACATAATGATTTCATAGACTCAAAAAATGTAAACATTATGACTCAAGGACTAACTTGATTTGAATAACTCACAATCGTTGGATTTGTTTTATAAACAATACTTAGAACTAATTATAAAAGTGATTCTTTTAATTACGATTTATCGTCAGAAGTCAATTTATCGAGTAGATGAAAGCTAAACTGACTACAAGAGTATATGAATGTTTGTAAGTTTTCAGTTTACTACACCTACGTATAATATACAATCACTTAAAGAACTGTGTTAGCAAAACATGACGTAAAATTTGAACATCAGATATTGTGAAGATCTTTTTGTTTTCCGTGTAGTTTTTACACAATTACCATAGATCTTTATCCATCAAATAACATAACAGCCGAGTCAATCAAAAATTATACTCCAAAATTACATCAATTTGAACGATGTGATGCAAGATATGCGTGAGGTCACTTTCAAATGATTTTTTTTCGAAAAGTTGAAATAAATAATAGTCACATTGTTTTATTAAATCGACACAATCTTGTGAACAAAGTGTGTTCTGACTCTAACTTGTAATTCAGGAAATTTTTATAAACACAACCAGTCGATTTCTTTTTAACTTAAAATCTATCAAGTGAATGATGTACAGCTGTGCTTCCGTCAAAAATTAGTGAGAAAAATACAGTAATCAAACTTACATTTAATTGCTGAATATCAGTTGAAAGTAACGAAAGTATTAACCACAGATTTGATGTTTATTTTCTTATCACTTTTTCGCTGCAGAAAAGTTGGTTTTGATTTACTATTTATATCTAAAATCCACATACAAACTAAATAACTTTTTCGTGGACACAACGTACAACAAACTGTTCAAGACTATTCCTGCGACAATTTTTTACGCTATCATACTGAACATCCGTTTTAATTGGCATATGATGAGGAACGACGTAAACACGAGTTCGTAGCCTACTCGATGAAAATGAGTTGTCTGGTTGGGTCTAGAAACTAGTGAATAATCTATTTTTGTATTTTGAGAGACCCTTTCAATGATGAAACCAAAATATAACACCTATTGAGAGAGCAGTAAGCGTGCGGAGACTAGGGTTCTCCAAATAAACATAAGTCACATGTGAACTGACACCATGCCACACTATTGCTTCTTTGAATAGACCGAATGGGAATGCTTTCCCTGCGGATTTTATTGCCAAAATAGTCATTTATGATACAAGTGTTAAAAGTGGCATTTTATTTTGTGAGTGGGGAATATTGCGAAACGAGCGTTAGCGAGTGGAGCAACCCCACGAGCAAAATAAAATCACTTTTAACAAATGTATCACACACATTTTTTTGTTCAACAAAAAAAAAATAATATTCATAAGGATTCGAACACACGATATTTGGATTACAAGGCAGCAGCTTCAACTATAATAATCCCCAACTCACTTTATTTATGAATGTCATTATTTGTCAGTGATGAAGGACCTTCACAGCTGGACTGAATACTACTTCGTTTGTAACTTTAAAAGAAATTATTATTACCAATTGCACAAACGGCCAAATACATGTGCGAACTTTTATAAATAATTTCTCTTGAGTAGGTGTTCTGATTATAATATCTGATTGAAGTGTTTCTATTAGAGAGATCTATATTACTGAGTATCCATCATCTCATCTGTCATTTTACTTTCAACACTAGTGCTAAAAGTATTTTCAACACTAGTGTTGAAAGTGATTTTGAGAAAACGTCAGTTTTTAGTTCATCTGTCAATTAATTAAAAACGTCATTTTTAATGACAGTTGTACAAAAAATATTTTTTTTATAATTTCATAGAAATGTGAATAAATAAACAAAACTCTAGTTTGCAGAAACTACAAGTCGTACTATGTGTTGAATTTGAATACCTCAGAGATTTGGGGTGTCAAATGAATTTGCGCGTGAAAATATAAAATGAATAATGTTATTCCTTTCAACAGAAAATCACAAATTCTTCAATATCCATGACTATGGTTCTACGGCGATATTTCATAGTTCAGACAAGCCATGGTGTTCAAGATTTCAAAGATCCAAACTTGTCATACGCTTTGAATTCGAAATTGCATACCATTCATCAAAAATTCTGGTTTCACCAAATACGACTTGAGAATTTCAAATATGACATCTTATTTTTTTCACTTTTATTGATTCTGGATACGATTCTAAGACCCATCAAATAGTTTTGAGAAGCAGTTTCTAATTTTTTTTTCTCCTATATAGTTCAATTCATATAAGTCGGCTTCTGAAACTTTTTTTTTTTTCGAGTGCCAACATAATCTGCAACTAATTTTCACGACGAATCCATCGATGTTTTCGTAGCGAAAATATGGTTAACATTCCCAATACACAAATTATTCATTGAATAATGATGAGGAAATTGATGCAATTCGCTCATCAAGTATGCGCTGTCGATATAAAATTGAATTAAGATGTTACGGTAGCGAAACATTTCACGAATACCATTTGAAAAAACTTTCTGATCAAGGTGGAGCACAATACACTCGTTTTTTAACATAATTCCATACCAAAAATTCAAAATGTTGAGATCGGATCTTTTGTTAAAATAAATTATTCAATTCTGATTTTCGTTCAGAAATATGAAAAGGATATTCATATAATTTGTTGTGGAATCATCTGCGGTTGAAAGACAAACTTTAGTCACTATTTTCTATCGTTCAAGATAACCTATTCATATTTTCGAACAAAAATCAAAATGCAATGCCCATGACAGGTCTATGTCAATTTCAAAATGTTACCGCCGTCGACCAAAATGTGGATGAAATGGGGATGAAATGCGAGAGAAGCGAACCTTGCTTCAAATAAATGAACGATTTCGGTGAGTGATATATTTCAATAACATTCTCCCTATCTAATTTATTTTATGAATTTTTAATGAAATCAAGAGAAAATTGAAAAATCAACTATCTGAATGAAAATGCGAATTTTCTCTTTGAGATTTTTTCTTTTCAGTTAGTCTTTTTACAATATCTATCAGATGTAGTTCAATGTCCAGCGTAGCTTTAGCCGAGGAAGTAGTTGTTTTCTGTTAGATAAAAAAATCACATTTTTCATTTTTCAATTTTCATGGATAATGTTCCCCTCTTCAAAATCATTCAATGTTCTTTGTTCTTTGTTTTTTTCGTTAACAGGCTGCACCCTTACGAGTAACCCTCAGAAGTATTCCAGAGACTTGTGCAAGCTAGGGAAGACGAGGTCCTCATCTTTCAACGTGTGATGCCATGCACGGTACCGGTAATCGTGCTGGGATTAGACCCCACGCCCTTATTCTCGAGCGGTGAACGCTCTACCATCACGACCAGGGGGTTTATTCTTGAACCATTCGGTTTCAAATAGTATACGAAAAAAAGAGAAAAACACATATGTTTCATGTGTATTGGTGTGAAATGGTAAATCGAATTAGCATACGTACAAACTCGAGAATAGCACCCCAGGATGCATATAAGCAGAACGTACCACGTTTCAGTCAGCGGCAGATATTCTGGCTCTCTGATTGGTTGTGACCAAACACAGGTGCATTTTGCCCATCCAGACTGAAACGTGGTACATTTTGCACTAGCGTGAATTAGTTTTTTGCTCGCAATTGACACACAAACCTAACCTGAGCAAGCCAACCTAGCTTTCCGGGCGACAAAGTGCATCACGTTTTAGTCTGGATGGCAAAGTGCACCTGTGTTTGGTCACAACCAATCAGAGAGCTAGAATATCTTCCATTGCCTGAAACGTGGTACGTTTTGCTTGTATGCGACCAGCATGGCCAACTGAAACGGTTTATTAAATGTTTCATAACTTAGTCGGCATTATCAGACGAGGTCCTATCTTGTTGAAATTATATCACTTCAGAAATAGAATGTCGTACAGTAAAACTAACCTAGCTTTAGAAGGAATTACTTGCTGCGCACTTGTCGGACACCGGATTATAGTCCGTAATATATACTGTGATAAGGCACTCGACATGATCCGACCAATCAGAGAGCTAGAATACCTTCCATTGACTGAAACGTGGTACGTTTTGCTTGTATGCAACCAGCATGGCCAACTGAAACGGTTTATTAAATGTTTCATAACTTAGTCGGCATTATCAGACGAGGTCCTATCTTGTTGAAATTATATCACTTCAGAAATAGAATGTAGTACAGTAAAACTAACCTAGCTTTAGAAGGAATTACTTGCTGCGCACTTGTCGGACACCGGATTATAGTCCGTAATATATACTGTGATAAGGCACTCGACATGATCCGACGCGCAACTTGAAATAATTAAAATATTTAATGAAATTGGTTTCACTGTAAGTTCATTACCAATTCTTCAATATCATCCTGAAATGACAACAAATATATTTTTCTCGTTAACGGTCCTTCAAATAAAATTCGTCCAATTATTTTTGTCCAATATTTCCTGAAAATGAATGCTGATTTAATTGTCCCCATCATTTACAGTTTTGTCTGTTGAAAATTCTATTATTCAGAATCTTTTCAAAAAGCAAAATCGAAACAAAATCGGGGTTTTGCGAAGATTAGTATTTAGTCTGATCCAACCAGAACGAACATCGCAGTGGTCGGTGTACGGAACGTGAAGCCGAAAACTCACTAATTAATCAATTAATTAATCAATTGAGTGTAGGAAACAAGAATATTCAGACCTATACTGAGATATGTTTTCGGAATCAAAGAATTTGCAACACACAGAGTCTCTTATTGAGAATTTCAAAGTTTGAGTTTCAAAGTGAAGGCGCCTTTGAAATATATGACTTCTTTAAGATTTTATTGATTTGAAACCTATTGCGATGATTGAGAAAATTGAGTTCTGAATACAGATTCATTCAATTTGGTATTTGCAGTAGGTATACTTTATGAGCAAATCAACCCCATTTCTTCATTTTTCGAAGAATAATAATTAGTGTATTATTTGTGAAAATTAGGTAACATAATCTTAAAATCCCGGTTCGAACTTACTCATTATCTGTAGCCAATATTGACACCCGTAACATAAAAATTATCCGAGATTATCAAAGCAGCTTCATGGTTTGACCATCGGAGACGATCCATTGCAAAATCTTACCTTCATGGTTTAATAATAATAATAATAATAATAATAATAATAATAATAATAATAATAATTTTATTTCCATATGACAATAACATTGAATTGGAATAGTCAATAAATATATATACATATGTACGGAACAGAAAATCACATGAAAACATGAATTTATATGAGACGAACAAACATTTAACAGTAAAATATTAGCTAATTATTAAAATATTCTTTTGTTGAATAAAAACATTTCACAATTAAGAATTCCTTGAGTTTCCTTTTGAAAGTAGGCAGTGAAGAACACTCCTTGAGTTCCTGTGGTAGCTTGTTGAAAGCCCTCAAGCCATTGTTATCTGGAGAATTGAATTCAACAACATTTTTACTGTATGGTACATAAAATTGTTCTCGATTACGAGTGTTCATTTGATGAACCTCAGAGTTCTTGATAAATGTTTCTTTATTCCTAAATATATGGAGACATAGTTCATATAAATATAAAGAAGGAAGTGTCAATACTTTGTGAGTAATAAATAGGTCTTTACAGCTGGTAGAACTAGACACACTAGCAATGCATCTCATTATTTTCTTTTGTGCTATAAACACATCATCACTCATAGTGGACCAACCCCAGAAACAAATACCATATCGAAGACGACTTTCTACTTGTGCATAATACACCATCTGCAATTGATTGTATGTGAGAACTGTTCGTAAATTTTTCAATAAATAACATTGGGAATGCAGAATGGAAGTTAGGTTCGTACAATGGATTTTCCAGTTTAAGTGTTCGTCAATGTTCATTCCCAAAAATTTAACATGTGTAGCTGTGCGAGATATGGGCACATCATTAACGACAAGATTAGGTTTATAGCAAACTCGTTGCCTATTGTGAAACCTAAGATACTGTGTCTTCTCGATATTGAAAAAAAGGGAGTTTTCAAACGACCAAGATGCCAAGGACTGAATCGCTTCGTTGCATTTTCTTTCAAGAATCTCATCGGATTTCTCCACAACAAGGACAGATATATCGTCTGCATACATAGTGACGTGAATATCTTCACCTAGTTCATTTATACTATTCACATATAATAGAAATAACACTGGGCCTAGAATGGAACCTTGTGGAACACCTATATCAATATCCACAAGGTTGGATTTTGTAACAATTATTTCATCTTTTTGTTTACTTCTGAGGCATACATACTGTTTACGGTTTCTTAAAAAGCTAATGACCCATAGAAGAGCCTTGTCTTTAATACCATAACTGGCCAATCTGTTTATCAAAATGTCGTGATTGACACAGTCGAACGCCCTGCTGAGATCACAGAATATCCCAACAGGCCACTCGCCAGAGTCAATCAAAGATGTAATTTGACTATAGAAACTGTGAACTGCTGTTATCGTCGATTTTCCATGTCTAAACCCATGTTGATTTTTGGAAATAATCCCGTTTGTATCAACGAAATTCATCAGGCGATATAGAAAAGAGTATTCGAATATTTTTGAGAAGGTAGACGGTATCGTAATCGGCCTATAATTGGTGATTATTTCTCGATTGCCTTTTTTATAGATAGGAACGACTTTGCCTATCTTTATAATGTTCGGGAATTGACCCTCACAGAAGGAAAGATTTATCAGATAGGTCAGGGGTGAAATGATGAGAGGTAAGACATTCCTGACAATAAAAGCTGGTATTTCATCGAATCCGTGATATTTCGAATTTTTCAATCGTGAAAATAACAATTCTAATAACTCCTCATTTGTAAATGGATACAGATTCAGTCTCAAATGATTAAAAGATTCGTTTTCGGGATGTGGAGTATTATCTGTTTTAGGTATTTTGTTGATAACATCGTACGGAACCTGCTTGAAAAAATTGTTGAATACGTTCGCAATCTTTTCAGTGTCAGAAATGATCTCCCCGTCAGGGGTGGAGAGTGAAATATTGTTTTGGATATTAACCTTATTAGATAGTTCTTTTACTATACTCCAACAAGTTTTGTTTAAGTTGTCAGATTTAGAGACTCTGTTTTGATAATGCAGTTTTTTCTTGTTTGCGATGAAGATTCTATGTTTCTGTTTTTCAACTTTATAGACAGCATTCAGTTCTGGGTATTCTGGGTTTGAGTTTCATTAGAATTCTTACCAAACTATGTAATAAATAGCAAAATCTTTCAATTTGGCTAATAAAAGGATCCGGGTTGTCTAGCTCATACACTGAACTGTTACTTTTACCTTATCTTTTACTTTTGCTTCAAGAATATTTAATTGATACAGTAAAATAGTAAACAGTAAAATATACTTTTGCTAACAAAAGTTCACAGGATTCAACTTTTTCCTTGGGGAATCGTTAAAGTAGAACGATTTTCACGATCCGCAATAACCCATTTAATAGCGAATGAAGTGCTGTGTTTTGTCAATACACAGGAATGCCCTAGCAATTACTGGGGAGAAATTATGAACACTCGATACGAGAGCTGTCACGATACGATGTGAAAATCAACGTGGTTTCCTTATGACGTTCATTTCGGTACGAGTTATGTCAAACTCTATCGGATCGAGTGTTCATAGGTTTGGTTTGGTTACTTTCATTATCGATTCTGAACCAGTTCTGAGCAGTCGCACAATCAAGTCTTGGAAGTTTAATTGCCCAAAGCTTGACAGACTTCAACTGTGCCACTATACTTTGGACGGTTCTAGGATGGTTCAAACTCAGGACCAAAACAAGCCTTATAACTCCACAGCTGTTCTTGGCTCAGATAGGGTGTCAGAAATGACAAAAATAAATGACCAGTGTCTCAGAATTCAGTATCAAGATTTCAGGGGCGTGTTTCTTAGGTCAAAAAAAAACTTTCTTTCTCATAAACATGTGTCCGCAACCGCTTTATTTCTGAGATACAGGATGTTGAAATTTAACAAAAAAATCAGTTCTTTTTCAATATCTCTAAACCACTTTGGCTTTTTTTTAAATTTTGGTACATGCAAAGTACACATAAAAATACATTTTTTCCATGGCAAACGTTTTTAATTTTCATCAGTGGCGTCTCTGTAAACATGCTCTATCATTTTTGATCAAAATAATGATACGCTACTGTTTTTTTTCAAATTAGTATCATTTTCATAATTGTCTTCTATTTTTCCACAAACATGGTCTCTTGACTATTTTCCGTCCGTCGATTTAAAAAATAAAAGGTCGTCATTCGCTTGTACCTATGTGATTTTTTGTATGGCTCATTTTGCTTTTTAAATCCAAAACTGTTCTTCGTAGGGAAAAAAGTCAAGGGACCATTTTTATGAATAGATAGAGGACACTCATAAAAAATATAATATTCATTAAAAACAGTAGCGTATCATTATCATTTTTGTTACATTTCAACACCCTGTATCTTAGAAATTAAGCAGTTGCGGACATATGTTTATGGGAAATAAAGTCTTATATTGACCTGAAATATACGCCCCCTAATTCTTGATACTGAACTTTGAAACACCCTGTATAATTACATATTTCGATGGGTTATACAGACTATAAGAAGTTCAGTATGCTGACGGTATATTTATCAATGTTATATACGCTCTACCTCTAATCAGCCTTTTCCGCAACGGCTCGAAGTAGCAGGGAAATCCAGAACATGCAAATAAAAACTGTAATTGTAATTTGTTCCATGAGAGAACTTAAATTGGTTCAATAAGATTACGTTTCAAGGTGAATAAAGTATAAAAAAATATTAAAACCAACTTAGCAAATGAAATTTTTTCACGTGTTACAATCAGTACGTATGTACTGAACTTCTAGTAGAATATATCAGACATAAAAGTATACAAATTGCTTGAATCAATGAGTACAGGTAAACATGAGACGAGTCTTATATACCTAAGTATATATGTATTTTGAAATTCAATTTTCCAAAAACTAGCCGAATAACAACAATCACAATGATTGAGTCATCACCCAGATAACCGTAACACTAGTCTAACTAACTCTGAAGTTTGTCGAATTTCAGATACTCAACAACAAAAATCATATCGATGAAAAAATTGTGGATACCCAAACATCTTGCAATAGAATCATACAGAAAACCCCGTTTAGGTAAATTCCAGGAAAGGCCAATATTTTATTCCTCGTTGTTTTGAAACATCAAATTGGCAGAAAAAAATATATGATTTTGGTAGGTATCAATTAGAGCGAAATCATTTATATTTTATATTCAGATTCATTATTCTAAAAATTTTAATTTAATTTCAAAATACGTGAACATAAAAATCTTCTGAGCAAAAGATATATTTATTTTCCACTTGTCCATTACTGCTTTATAATACCTTGGCAACGGTTGATATTAACAGACCCATAACGCCCGGGGCGTTATGGAGGGCATTATGAATCATAACGACCGCAAAATGTTTTTTTCTGTAGTTCAATAAATTAATTACTGTGATGTCCTTGCTAATGAAATCAAATTGAAATGAAACAACAATGTTCTAATAACTAACTGTATTGGAATGCACGATATCGAGAGTAACATGAAAAAATACCTGGACACTTGTAACATAAAAAGTAACTCAAGAAATGGTACGATAAAGATATCTTTTATACACTGGCAGTCATGATGAAATATACACTAGCCTACCAAATACACTACAGTTTTATTTATAACTGTACATAAAAAAAGGACTAATTATTTTCTCTCAAATAGAAATAACAATTTTCAAATGTTCCTGAAAAATTAGTAGCAAGTTTGAAGTTCTGTGAGTTGACCGATGATGAACTCCTCAATGTGCATTCGGTTTCGTTCGGAACGTTAACATTTTCTTTTTCTGAAACGGAATGGGCTATCATTGTAGCAATTTTGTTCTTCGAGGAGATACTTTCTTCAATATAGCTCTCCGCTACCGTCCTACTCTTCCATTTTCCATGTAATTTTAGTGATTCAAAGGAAGCACCTTGAACAAGAAGCGTTGACGACGTTCGGCGTAGACAATGTCCGGTGTAACCTTCCGGTTTTCCAAATTAAGGTATTTTGCTATGATAGAAGGAACACTTCCTATAGTGATTTTAGTTCGAAAATATGAATGGGACATTCATAAAATCTGTTGTGGAATCATCTGCGACTTTAGACAAACTTTAGTCGCTATTTTCCATCGTTCAAGATAACCTCTTGGGAGGTATTCATGTTGAAAAGGGGAACATTCTCCATGAAAATTGAAAAATGAAAAATTTGATTTATTTGTAATATCTAACAGAAAACAACTACTTCCCCGGCACAAGCCACGCTGGACATTGAACTACATCTGATAGATATTGTGAAAAGACTCTAACTGAAAAGAAAAGGAAAATCTGAAAGTGAAAATTCGCATTTTCATACAGATAGCTATTTTTTAAATTCTCTCTAGTTTTCATTGAAAAAATCATTGAATAAATTAGATAAGGAGAATGTTACAACGTCGTATAAGATAATTTTTTCGTGAAAAATAAAATCTTGTATGCACCACGAGGGTGCCGGGAAAGTAGTTGTTTTCTGTTAGATATTACAAATGAATTACATTTTTCATCTTTCAATTTTCATGGAGAATGTTCCCCTTTTCAACTTCCTATAGTATTTGTACCTACAGGCAACTCAATGCATTTATTATTTCTGTAGGTTGAAAAAAACCTACGTTGTTTACATCCTTTTGGTCGTATAGTGCAATGTACTTTTTACCTGAGTTCAAGGCTTCTATTTCGCTTTCTTCAGCAATGGTGAAACTTTTTGTGGTGCAGGTCTTGGTTTATGGTACCTTGATTAGTAAAACGGCTCCTGTCTTCAATGTCATCAATTGTCAACTTTACCATTTCATCACGTCTTAAGCCTCCAAATACGCCCATTACTAGAACAACTTTATGTAGTAGAAAAGTATCATCTGGAGCTTTTCTTATGAAAAGTAATACTTGTCCACCTTCCAACACCTTTGATTTTTTATGAATGTATCCTTATTTTGACATAACTTTCAGAAAGGCTATCAGGTGACTGAATGCTGATATAATGATATTTTCTTTAACAATCAATGTTGATTTCAGCTGTGAGTATTTGGTCCATAGACTATTTGCACTATATTTTTCAGACTAAAATAAGGTAAAATAAACGAAAAATATTAATATTTTTCATGAGATAAACTCACCATTTCCTGGAAGTATGCCATTAAGACAGTTTCATTTACGGTATTCACTCTGTTTTCATCTTTCCATTCCAAAAAATGGTCATACTCCTCGTATAATTATTTGGATTTCACAGGCAGTAAATTTCCTAATGCTTTTTCAGCTTTGAGCGTCACATTTTGTGGGATCTCCATAATTATTATGACCACAACCGTTTTTAGTTTCCTCCACTAATAAGCGTCTTACAAAAATGCAGCGTCATTTTATTAAATAAACAACCCTTAGTAACCTCTTGAATGTTTCCATGGCAATTGCCGAGGCAATTGCATGGAAGCTCAAACAACGTTGTATAACATAATTTTTTCGTGAAAAATAAAATCTTGTATGCACCACGAGGGTTACTATAGATCCTAACGCACTTGGTACATAAATAGCTATTATGTCGTTTGAAACTGATAAAATAGTAGGCACACACATTTTAAGTGTTCTCCAGAATTATCTCACTTTTGGCAACATCGCTACTGGAAACTTCCATTTTGCCTTGACCTATTTGTTTTGAAGTGTTGAGAAATTTCCTGTGTGTTTTCGACATTTTTCGGGATTTTTCACCTTCATAAACAACTTTAGTGACACTTTCCATAGTTGTGGTTTATTAGAGAGACACCATGTCGAAATAATGCTTTGTTTTCAAAACAAACAGTCTGTGACGGCGAACGTCGATTACAAACGTATTCTTCAAATAGAATATTGGAGTGGAATAGGTATTGATAATGAATAATTCATACATATTGACGAGAAGTTGCAAATATGGTGTAATAAAATGGGTAAATCTCAGGTGAGGTTAGGTTAGGTTAGGTGCCAAAAAAAAAAATTGGAATTCACGTTTTTTGCTCTCCTGAACAAAAACTCATAATGAAACTTTTGGCGGTCTCAAGTAGAGATATTACGTGCCTATGATGATTGGATTTCCTAGAACACGTTATGCAAATATATGGTGTAATAAACCGGGTAAATATTCGATTAGAGTGACCCATTGAATTTCCAAAAAAAAAACTAAAATTGGAACTCTCGTATTTTGGTGTCCTGAGTAAAAAATCCAAGTGAAACTTTTTGCGTTCTCAAGTAATTTCAGAGATATGGGCCTATGATAATTGGCTTTCCTACACCCAGAAAAATCGAGTTATACAAGTATTTTTTCAAAAAAAATCTTATAGCTGCTAATTGAAATATTGTAACCACTAAATTTTCTCGCATGAATGCAAAATGTAAACAGTTTCAACATGAAACAGGTCTTTTTTTCAAAACGTTCTTTTTGTCTCTAAATGTTACCTTTTAGTTTTGACAAAGAACACGATTGCAGTTAAAAGATGGTATTGAAAAAACAATATTTAAATACGTTATTAAGTGAGAGACTTTTAACAGTAATACAATTGTTTTGAAAAAAAGACGTTGTTCATACTGAAAAGTGAACTATGTTGGCGCCTATTCAATTCAGAAATCATTTAACGGTTATACAATTTTGTATTACAGCTAATAGATATTTCTCTCGGTGTAGAAGGCGTTCCTAGCGGAAATAAATAATAAAATTGCCTCCTCATAAGATGCACTTCTTATTTTTTAATGACAGTCTTTATGCAGCCAAGTAACAACTAACAGGTCAACTTTTGATTTTATGCATCAACTGAACAAAATTTTGCTCTTGTGTGCAACTGGTACTCAGGTGACAACTGATTAGTCAACCTGACGACGAAAGATAAAAGTAATAATCTTTTCCCAGATAAAATTTGTGACTGCTTATAGTAAGTATGGTTTATTTTGTGTGGAACGTGGACATTTAGAAATGAAAAATGGAAATGATTTGTTTTTCAGAATAAAATAAAATGGCTTCGACTTCTGATTATTGCGCAAGCTCATTCACTATTTCTTCCTTGAATAGTTAATTTGCTGTGCATTAATGCTTATTTCTTTACTTGACAACTGATAATCTTTAAATTAAGCAATTCCTGAAAATCCATGAAAGTTTCAAAAAATTACTTCGTTTACAAAATGATTTTACTTAAGAAAAAACTATTCAGTTTATAACCAACTTAGAGTATTTCGTATTTACCTCGAATATACAGTGCGGCTTTTTATAGTCCCCCCCCCTGTTAACTTTTGAACGGTTTGCCGTAGAGAGATAAAAAAAAAAACCGTTTCGAGGGTTTCACCGATACTACTTTTTGAAATATAACGCATTGTGATTGCTCGATAGATGGCGCAGGGGGGCACAAAAACCTAATTTTTTTAAATGGCATGGGGGGTCGAGTGACACATCGTTGAAAAGAGAATTTGATTCTCTTTCAACCATCTAATTTTTTTTAATTTCGTTGACACGTTTTTTCACAATAAGCATTTGAAGTGTCAAGTGTAAGAGCGGATCTGAATTCGTTTCCTTACCTTACCTCAATAACTTTTGAAGGGTTTGATGTGAAATAATGGGACGGAAAATATTTTGGGTGGTATTAAAATAATAATGTTTGAAGAAAAATACCTTGATTGTTCTAGTGATTCACAATTGCAATCAATACCACGAAATACGGTCAATAAAGACAATTCACAAAATTAATAATTATTCATTTTGAATTCCTTTCAAAGCTTAATTAGGTATTAGGATATCGAAATTATACCCATTTCATTTATTTTTAATGACAAAAGTAATAACAGGTACTACGAAAGGACTATTGATTGGATTTGTTTAAATGACAATAATTAATTAGTTACCTATAAAAGTACAATGGATTGATGAATTATTGTATTCATATTCACTGAGGAGTTTTGTCTACTTATAATTATTATTTACTTTGAATATTTGATATCATCATGGTTCGTATACGTCCTTTCGAAGAAAAAATTGAAGCAATTTATAATTTTGGTGAGGCCCATCGGAACTACCACGAAGCGGAGAGAATTTTTAATGAAAAATTTCCTGAACTCGGAAATATTTGAGGGAACTCGTTGAAAAATTCAACAGAACTGGCAGTGTTCGTAGGAAAGGTTGAGCTGGTCGAAAATCAATTCCGGAAGAGACAAAGGTTTCGATAATTGAATTTTTTATTGTCAAGAAGTATTAGGTGGACATTTCGAACACCTGCTTCGTCAATTGACAACAATTTTGCGTCTAATTATTTAAATACTACATGTCATAATAGTTTGTTTTCTTTTTGTTACATTGACACTTCAAATGCTTATTGTGAAAAAACATATTAACGAAATTAAAAAAAAATTAGATGGTTGAAAAGAGAATCCAATTCTCTTTTCAACGATGTGTCACTCGACCCCCATGCCATTTAAAAAAATTAGGTTTTTGTGCCCCCCCGCTCCATCTATCGAGCAATCACAATGCGTTATATTTCAAAAGGTAGTATCGGTGAAACCCTCGAAACAGTTTTTTTTTATCGCTCTACGTCAAACCGTTCCAAAGTTAACAGGGGGGGGGGGCTATAAAAAGCCGCACTGTATATAAATTAGCTTAACATTTCATGATATTGAAAACTTCTCATTTTATGTATATGAATAAACTGTCACAAAATGTAGTAATGATCATAGTCACGGAAAAAAAATTACAAAAAGAGGAAATTAATCTGGAAGATCTAAAATCAGTATATAGTCACAAAAATCACGATCCCTAAAATAATCGCTGGAAACCAATTGCGTCCCGCGGTCAGAAAGTTGACCCTTTAGCTGCCCATTTCCTCCCGGGTTGCAGCCCAGTGGCATCCCGCCGCGCCGTCAGAAAGTTGACCCTTTAGACAGGTGGGGCCGAGGTTCCTCCGTCAATCCGCATATCTAACGTGGTATGAAAAAGAACATTGAAATAAAACACATTTTTTCATTATTATAAGTAGCTATTTATGTACCAAGTGCGTTATATAGATCCTAACGCCCGGAGGATAACATTCAACCGAGGGCCTTTGGCCCGAGGGATGATTGTTGCCCGATGGGCGTTAGGATCTAGTAACGCTCGTGGTGCATACAAGATTTTATTTTTCGCGAAAAAATTATCTTAAACGACGTTTTTTGAAATGGAAAGATGAAAACAGAGTGAATACCGTAAATGAAACTGTCTTAATGGCATACTTCCAGGAACTGGTGAGTTTTTCTCATGAAAAATATTAATATTTTTATTTATTTTACATTATTTCAGTCTGAAAAATATAGTGCAAATAGTCTATGGACCAAATACTCAGAGCTGAAATCAACATTGATTGTTAAAGAAAACAATAATATATCAGCATTCAGTCAACTGATGGCCTTTCTGAAAGTTAATTCAGAAGGATACATTCCTAAAAAATCAAAGGTGTTGGAAGGTGGACAAGTATTACTTTTTATAAGAAAAGCTCCAGATGATACTTTTCTGCTACATAAAGTTGTTCTGGTAATGGGCATATTTGGAGGCTTAAGATGTGATGAAATGGTCAAGATGACAAAAAGAAAGCGAAATAGTTAAAAAGTACATTGTACTACGACCAAAAGGATGTAAACAACGTAGGTTTTATTAACAACGGAAATAATAAATGCATTAAATTACCTGTAGGTAAAAATACTATAGAAAGTGTTCCTTCTATCATAGCAAAATACCTTAATTTGGAAAACCCGAAAGGTTACATCGGACATTGTCTACACCGACCGTCGTCAACGCTTCTTGTTCCGTTCGTCCGTCATATCATATCACGTGCTCGAGTATATTCGTTTTTGGTGATTGTCCTTTCCTTAGTGTTTCCGAGTTGTTTTTTTAAGACTTTGAGACTAAAACCAGCCTGAGTGTAATGAGAGTAGTTCGATAATAAAAAAGCCAAGTGGAGCAGAATACCGAAAAAAAGCAAAAGAAAAGGAAAAGAAGATAGAAAACATTTTAAAACATACTCGTAAACTAGAAACATTTTTCACGAGCTCTGCAGAGAGGAACAAAACCATGACGAATATTGCACTATCGCCAGCGATTTCTTGCCCTGGTCCCTCTACCGAGGACTGTTCTAACGTTTTTCCGTCCATCACTAGCCCTACCCTATAGCGACGACGCCGACGATCTACAATGAAGACGAAATTCTAATAGAAGAAAAGAGTTCGAGAAGTTTCAATCGGAGGCAATCAAGATATGTGAAGTGACCACATACAAAAAAGATGTAAGAAGAATGTAGTGTATTGTCATATTATTACCAATAGGTAAATACTGATTTATATTAGCGCGCATGACCAATGAGCGATCGATAAGAATTGGCAGTTCACGCCGGTCAATGCAAATGTCGGTATCATTTTGCACATCTGTATATATAGTTTCTTGTAATATATATTATTGTATATAGTTGAAAGGTGTTTTCTTCCTTCGAGGAAAGTCAAAACATTACAAGCGGCGACGAGTGTAGTGAAACGAACCAATCCGTTGATTCAATTAGTGAAAATTTTGAACGAAAATTTTCTCAACATGGCTACCGAATATATCGGACATTTACGCGAGTTCGACCCCGCAAATTCGGAGTGGTCAATATTTAAAAAACGCATAGATAGTTATTTTGTGGCCAATAAAATCACGGACGATAAACGCAAAGGTGCAATTATTTTAAACATATTGAATGAAGAAGCTTATAAATTAGTGTATAATTTGTGTATTCCCGATGAACCGGAATCAAAAACCTATTCGGAATTGAGCTCATTACTGAATGACTATTTCAAACCGAGTGAGAGTGTATTTGGTGCCAGGTACAAATTTTACACGGCGAAAAAATCACAAAACGAGACGCCCAAAGAATGGGCTACACGTTTAAAAAGTCTCTCCTCACCGTGCCAATTCGAAAATGAAGAACTGAAAATGCTGTTAAGAGACATATTCATTGTTTCTTACAATAAAGGACCTATTCAAGATCGTTTGATGGAAGAAAAGAAAAGTGCAACATTTCAAGAGGCAGTGGAGTTAGCAGCTGTAAAATCAGCGGTTCATCCAACATATTCAAATTCAAATCTAGCAAATTTCATCGAGAAAGAACCCGAATTGCATTACACTTCTTCCACAAATCGGTCAAGGTCAGGCTTCAGGGGGCGTGTTCATAGTGTGTCACCAGGAAACGCAGCAGGAAACGGAGCATCGACGTCACACTACGTCAGATCAGCGACGGCGCAGCCTTCATGTCCCACCACCAAGGCAGACAAATGCAGGGTCAAAACATTACAAAGAAGAAAGAAACCAAAATTTAATTTTGATGAAGTTAAAACGGGGCACATTGAGTTAGAAGGTAGACAATCTTTCATCGTTAATAATTATTATGCAGCTATTGATTGTCTTAAAGTGCACTTAAAAAACCGGCAAATTATTTACAAAGTTTGGTTTCTTATGGAAACTGCATGAACTAGACGACAGTGCATTTATTAGAAGCAAAGCAAAGGAGTTAAAACAACTATATGCCACTGATTTAGAAGAAACCTTTGGAGAAGAATGCGTCCATTTGGCGCAGTTTTTGAAATCTGACACCGACGCCGAGCATTCTATTCCTGCCAGAACCCCAAAGAGTTTGTGGCAGTTTACAAAAAGTTTCAATATTTCATGCATGCTCCCGAATGTGGAGATAATATTAAGATTTTTTTTTGACAATGAGTGTTGCCAACTGCAGCGGCGAAAGGTTTTTTCAGCACTTAAAACACTGATAAAAAGGATGTCTTCAATCAAATATATATATCCTCTTGAACAGAATCATCTGAAAAGAATAATTATTTCTAATTGATGAATATACTCTTATTTCAAACTCATTGAACTGTTTGCTTCTTTACATAAATTCTCTTGAAATGAATTTGTTTGCATTAATACATTCCAACTCTTTACCCTAGAGAACTCCTACTTATGAAAAATGCTCCTTTTGACTCAAGAACATGATTTCTTGGCGAAACCCCGCTACCGGAACGACGCGAACCCACAAGAAAGCGCGCACTGCGACTGCCGACTGGGACCTCTATCCTGTTTGCTTTTGCCGCGTTTCGTTTGGGGGTTGTGTTCATAATTTAAGTTGTTAGTTTTGTATTTGACACAGTGGTTATGTGAAAATGTGCTGCTACAGAAGTGCAATATGGAATTATTTCTACATGATTTGAATTTAGGTTATTTATGGACCAGTTGTGGAGGTAGGTTGAAGATATTTTTGTTTTCAACAGGTGTGTGATAATGGCGAATGACGCTGTCGTTTTTATATTCGATCGCATTTCTATGCGTCACGGAAGAGGTACCTACGTTGATTACATAGTTTCTGAAATTAAAATATTACAAAACTATTCTCATATATAACCATTATACCTCAATTTTTCGCAATTGTTCTCTGTTTGTTGAACTGTACCATATGAACATGGCTTCCATGGCATATTTTTATAACAAAATGCACATTTGTACTGAGCCTCCAAATGCAGATAATCTTGAATCAAAAATGTATTGCATTATGAAGAAGAATGTTGTTCGTTATTAAAGTTGAAATATTCTTGCCTCAACCAACTCACACCATCGAACAAAGAAAGTGTTCACAATAGTGTTCATTATCAAAGTTGAAATATTCTTGCACCAAAAAACTCTCATTATTCAGTGAAGAAAGTGTTCATATGTCTCAAAACAGTTTCCTTTCAGGTGGTCAAGAGGATTCTGTCAAAAAATCAAACTAATATTTGGTTGGACCTATTCAAGAATACAATCGACTTGAATCAATGCAATATTGCATTGATGCAAAATATCCTTTTTATCAGTGAAGAGTAAAAAATTACTTGCGATCCACACTCCGCCAGCAAAAACTTGCAGCGGTCTCACTAATGTACATAGAATGTGATTTTTTACAAACTATTGAATTTGAAAAAATTGTGGAAAGATTTGCAAACGCTATAGCACGAAAAAGGACGTTTGTGTAATTACTATAATTTTCAAATAAATCATTAATCAGTTGCAAAAATGTTTCACTAGTATGATGCCTCTCATCTTTTTTAAATATAACAACAGAAGTGTAAATATTTAAAAAATACTTCGAATCAACTTCACACACTAGATGACCACGCTCTTGGTAAATGGCCACATCAACTACGTTGTCTATAGAAACTAAGCCAATACAAGTCATGCGGCCAAACACGACATGGATTTGTTTTCCTGCTTGGTAGCCTGCAGTCACTTGGCATAATTTTGGTCGTATAATGCGTGAGGTGCTTTGCCTTTATGTACGGTCAGCTAAAAAAATGGTTTACCACCCTAAGGTTGAATGTCGTGCAGATTAAAGGACAACGTTAGTTTCGCTTGCAGAACGATCTGAAAACTTTTAGAGCTAGTATGAACCATGTTAAAATTTTCACACCCATACTACTTTTTAGGCCGTAACACACACTCCTGGCGGGGGCGCGTTCTCATAATCAGCCTGCGGTCAGAACTCTTGATCAGTCTCTGCCTGTTTTGTTTTGAAATAAAGTTGATAAGAGAAGTTACCGACACCCAGTACATGTTATGTTTACTATAGAAATATTTACTACAGACGAAGAGCAACTTTGTATATGAGGCTATAAGTAAATGTGATGTTGGCTAATCATTTGAGTCGTGACTGCCAAAAATAAATATTGCGGAAATTTCTCAATTATAGTCAAACGTTGTACATACACAAAGATACACCTTAGTTTGTTATTTATGTTGGTATATTTATATTGCTGGAGTCAAAAATAGATCTGCCCCACTCTGAGGATATTTTATTACGTATTTCTTTCCGTTTTTCAGCAGCGATCGTGATTTCTATCGTAATGCGTAGATGTCAACGACTTAGTAATGATTACGAATGGCGTGTGTTGACACTGTGGAAAATACAAAGTGTTGAAGTTGAAAATTATAACTAATGCACGTCTTGCAAGTGCTTCTCAATAGAATAGTTAATGAAAGCACAGCTCATTAGTCAATTAATTAATTGAAAATTATCTGAACAATTCATAATTATCACAAAGGACAGCTAGGGCAGAAAAACCTATAACAATGGCTTTCAGCAAAATTTGATAATTTTTTGATATTTTGTTTGGTCCAAGACCCTACACAATTTTGAGAAGTTATAAGAAGATCGTATGATTAGGAGAGCTGCTAGAGGGCGTCAAAGTTGAATAATTCAAAATGCCTTGTTATGGTAGTTTTCGAGAATTTTTTTTTTTATTATTGTGATACGATTTTAATGAAAAAATCTCATTGAATTAGGAGTCAGTTGTATTTATAAGTGTACAGTGAACACCAAAACTCAATAGTTCGAGTATTTAGAAGTAGTAAAGGAGATGCAATAATAAAAAAAGTTGTTACTCAACACTTGAATCAAAAACAATGACTTACATTGTGTAATAACACAAATCAAAATAAAACATACTGGTAACATATCGCTGATAATTAGGAAATCGTTGGAAAATCGAATAGGCATTCGGTGAAGAAAGTTCAAGGAAGTGAAACTGCATATTTTGAAAATATATGCACTTGTTCTCGAAAATGACAAGATTTGAAGATTTGAAATCGAAAAATCATTTTTTTTGGGTGGACGTAATGTGACGGACTTTCACGCACACCCGTAAACTAGCCACGGTCGCTAAAGCGCATGCTTAGCTGTCATTTGTACATTAATGTGGATCTCAGTTAACGTTTACGTACATGATAACATTTCAACTCCCTTATCCGTCAGTAAAATTTGTGTTATACGATTGCATTCAGGCCCGGTCTGGCTCCATTGGTAGCCCTCGGCTAGACGGCGATTTGAGCCCCCCCCCGCCGCCGGAAATATAACGAGGACACTATGTCCTCTCACGGCAAAATAGTTAGCCTATGTTTAATAGATAGATAGATTAGATATCTAAGCTGTGGCTGAGCTGTCTGCTTGAGTCCTGACAGGGCGCAGACGCGCCGCGCCGCTGTCGCGTCACTACCGCTCGCTGAGCCGAGCCGAACGGTGCAGCGATAGTTTTAAAAAAATTGTTTTTGCAAGATTATGTCGCAAACTTGTGGCCCCCTTGAGCCGGAGGCCCTCGGCGATCGCCGACCAGCCGCCCTGGCCAGACCGGGCCTGATTGCATTCAACGAATTGGGTTGTTATTCTTTTACATGAATGCTCTCACTTTCATGGTTATTTGACAACATTGTATGTCCCCAATTATGGTCATAAAAAGTCAACTTTTCAGTCAAAAGTGCTGTTTGCAAATAAAAAAAATGTGTAAAACAAGACGTGTATTCCAGTGTTGAAAAGAAGCGTGCATTTTGAGTGTTTTATCTACGGTAGGAACTTACACTCGTAATGCCAGTCATCATTCAAAATAGGCCCGTATCTCCGAAATTATTTGAAACCGTCAAAAATTTTATATCAAGTTCCAAAAAAAAGTTCTTCGAAGACGTCAGCTTTCTCTATTTTGCTTCGTTTTGTGTAATAATCATTCAGCTAGATCTAGAGAAGGTCCTGACATATACAGTTTGTGACATATTTAGGTGTTGTAATATTAATTCAGACAGACGTAAGCTTTGGTTTGGATTTGTCTTTTATATAAAATAACAATAACCCAACCTCAATATACGACGGAAAGATTTAAACTCCTTATTTCAAATACATTTTCTGCCACAAACGAAAATTTCACTTGAAATTATTCAAACATGTATTGTACACTGAATTTATCTTTGAATAATGTGTGCCTACCCCTGATAAATTACCTCCTCCTTCCATGTCGTTGCTTTCGCAATGTTCCGAATAAGTGCTAATCGTTTATTAAATGAAAAGGTCTATATAAAAACAAGAGGAATGTCGACCTTCTCTCACATGACCATTCAACAAGGGCTTAGTATTCTAGCAAAGTAAAAACTACTTCAGCCAATAAAACAGCAGGCACCAAATGTACCTATGTCTTTTTGAAACTTATACCTATATGAACGAAATAAATGAATTTACTAGACAATGACGAATAGAGACTATTATTTTCTTTAATTATTCTTAAGTAACCTGTATTTTGAGACTATTAATTCAATAGAACCATATGAACATTATAAATCATAGAATTCAGATTATTGATATTCATATACAGTGACCGCCAAAAAAAATGTACCATATAGGAAAAAAGTTTATTATTAGAGTATTGGAAAAAAGATTCTTGGGAATAGTTTGTGCATGTCCAATAACCTAAAAATCGATTTTGACACATGTAACGTGATCGCTGGTATGGCGGCAAATTGAAAAAAATTACTATGAAAAAGCAAAAAGGGGGGTAAAATGGCAAGATATCAAAAAAAGTTATTTGAAAAAGTTGCTTGAAAATTGACAATGACTATTTTTTTTAATATTTTCCTAGCTGTATGAAAATATCAAATTATTATCTTATGAATAGCTTGACTATACTGAAACATTTGTATTTTAATGAGGATTACAAAATTTTCTCATTTTCTCAAAACCAGTGATGACATGACACTCCAGAAACATGGTGTTTTCCAGATTATAATCAAGTTTCGATGATAATCGTGCCAGAGCCTTTCACTTCGCATGCAATGTTTAAAACTCTAGCCTCTTTAATTTGACGCACTGTTTTTAAGATTATGTGCGAAGTGAAACGTTCGTGCACGATTATCATCAAAAATTGATTATAATCGAAAAAACACGATATTTTTGGATTTCTCCATCACCGCAATAATCGTGGAATTCTGATATAACTGTTAAATACGAACCAATGTAACACCAAGGGTTCTGACAAAATTCAATTTTTTTTATTTAGTGCTCTTTGTTGTGGGGAAATTTGATCCGTTCATTTAAACTTACTTTTATAAAATAAAATAAAATTCGTTTTTGTACAAGCTGAAATCCATATTTTTTTGATTCTCATTCATTTTGGAACAAATCTGATCCCTTTATTTGCTTTAAGTCGATGCACAATCATTTCCACACCGCATCAGATTTTTGAAGAATTGATCATGAAATGAAACGATTTTTATTTTTTTAAGCGGAAACCATGCGGCGGACAAAGAAAACTCAGGTGATCAAATTTGCTCAAAAATAAATGAGGATTTCAAAAGTATTTTTTTTTTTCAGGAGAAAGCAGTGGCGTGGTATTTTTTTCTCCAAAAATATTCAATGCAAAACCCGTACGGACGCCACTGGTTGAGAAAATGAAATGTGCATTAAAAAATGCACCTTGATGTATAGAAGACAAGTACCAAATTTTATAAAAACGTCTACAATATTATCTCAGTTATTATTAAAAAACTGATTTTTTTTCAAAACTTTATCACCCTGTATCTCAAAAGTTAGGACTTTTAGGACATACGTTTATAGAAAGTTTTTTCCTTAAAATAAGTCAAAGAATCACCCCCTCAAATATTAGCATGTCTTTAAGGAACACCCTGTATAATGGTGATCAGCTGCTGAATTCCATAAGAGACCATAGTGTTTAATTTCAAATTTGATTGAAGTACTTACTCGAAATGTCGAAAATTGAAATGAGTTTATCAGACATTTTTATTCACGAAGACATTGCCATGTCTTACATAACTTTGTTTTTTAATGGAAGATAATGTAAAGAAACTTTGTCTTTGGTACTATTGATAATACATTTAGCATTGCAGCACTGAGCAAATACACTTAGTAATGAAACTTTTGACTTCTGCCGTCATTTCAAGTTGACTTATTCTGATACTATGAACACCAAAGAATATCACTAAACTCAATGTTTTATCCAAAAATCCATTAATAATGACAAAACAGTTGAAATAGATACGTTACCGCTTATGGCAAGAAACACCTGATCTACATTGTATCAGTTCAACGAAATACTTATAGATGTCGCACCCTTCGCGCAGTCTGCGAATTAGTGCATTTTGTAAATATTTCTGTCCTAGATATTATTCGAAGAATAATATCATTTTCGGTACTCAAGAGAGTACATCCAGTCCGCGAAGTCCAATAAGCTCCGCCCACCAGTGGCACGGCTCCCCATTGGCCGGCCATAATGTGCCGATCTCCTATAAATATAAACAAGTTTGCTGTTTCAGGGGGGCATCATGCACATAAAGTCATTGTTATTCAAATGTCAACTCATGTCAGATATAAGGGAGCATCATGCACATAAAGTCATTGTTATTCAAATGTCAACTCATGTCAGATATAAGGGAGCATCATGCACATAAAGTCATTGTTATTCAAATGTCAACTCATGTCAGATATAAGGGAGCATCATGCACATAAAGTCATTGTTATTCAAATGTCAACTCATGTCAGATATAAGGGAGCATCATGCACATAAAGTCATTGTTATTCAAATGTCAACTCATGTCAGATATAAGGGAGCATCATGCACATAAAGTCATTGTTATTCAAATGTCAACTCATGTCAGATATAAGGGAGCATCATGCACATAAAGTCATTGTTATTCAAATGTCAACTCATGTCAGATATAAGGGAGCATCATGCACATAAAGTCATTGTTATTCAAATGTCAACTCATGTCAGATATAAGGGAGCATCATGCACATAAAGTCATTGTTATTCAAATGTCAACTCATGTCAGATATAAGGGAGCATCATGCACATAAAGTCATTGTTATTCAAATGTCAACTCATGTCAGATATAAGGGAGCATCATGCACATAAAGTCATTGTTATTCAAATGTCAACTCATGTCAGATATAAGGGAGCTTCAGGCGCACAGAAGCCAAGCACTCCTGACTCCATATCAAACGATCAGATTGCATTCAACAGGATGAGGATCCGCTCAGTGAGAGCGGGGGTGGTGGAAGGGGGGAGGGGGAGGGAGCGTTCGAGCACATAAAGTGCTGGGGAGCTCCTTCTTCCGGGCCTCAACCAGGGGGGTGCATGATGAATTTATTTCACTCTCATCGCAGCCGTGGCTCGGTGTAGATCTATCTGTTTGCCCTTTAAGGGCTCAGATATTTTCTAGTTGTCTTCGTTAGACTATTAAATAATATAATTAGTATTTCCGTGAAGTAAAGTATTTTTAGCAATCTATGGCCTGGATTTCGTCCTTAGTGATTTTTCGGAACAAAAATAATATTCTAAAAGAATTCGTGTCAAATACACATCTTCGGCTTTGTGTCTTTCTTAAGACATTATAAAGCATCTGTTCCAGTCGGTTTTATACCAAAATTACTTCCAAAGTTCCAGTTCAAAAAAATAAATTCTGCGGCTATGCTTCTTGGAAGGAAAAATCTGAGCTACCCAAATATTTTCTAGAACTCCCAGTCCACGCATTAGTTATCAGGTGCCTATAATATAGCCGTGATAGAATTACGAAAAACATAATAATAGTCGGCTATTTGTCATGGTGTTGGATATTACATAAGACTATTCCTACATAATTTTGTAAATTATCTGATAAAAAAATCATCAACATTGATGAAATATTTTTGGTAGCCAACGAAATTCCTACAGCATGGGAAATTTGCAAAAGTTGTATTATTCATTATAATCTTTTAATGAAATGGAATAGTTACTAATTAATGCTCATTATAATTCCATCTAATAGCAAATTAATGAAATGATGTAAATCTCGAATATCCGTAGAATTATATGTTTTAAAAGATCATGAGTACCTAACTGAATTTCGAGAACGAAATTCCTTGTTGATAACGGGGTCTTTTGAAACGGTCTTTCTCATGATTTCACAATTTTCATTGTTGGTTGCTTCTCCCAGCTGATAATGGTAATTTTACGCACTGTTCAGTTCACAATGCGTAAAGTGATACTTTTCAGCACAAGTACGTAAGTGAAACACTTCTTCTACCCTTTTCCAGCAGAGATTCGATCTCGACTTTCTTATGGAGCTATTCTCTCCCTAGAGCTTGGATTATTAACTGGAATTTTTTGCGAGTACCTACACGTACATGACAAAAAAAATTCCAGTTGATAATCCAAGATCGTGGGAGATTCAGTAAGAAAAACCAAAGCAAATCTATCAATTTAAAATTAATAACATTTTGGTGGAATGTTTGACCGAAATATTTTCACCTGGAAAGTAACTACTGATAGTTGATTGTTTGAAGTTATCGTTATAAATAAAATTTTGCGTAATGAAACAGATGAAACGTATTTATATATTTGCAGGTGTTTTATAACTCAATATGGAAGGATGAAACAACTTCCACCTATTTGAGTTTGATGAGTTTGTTCAAAACAAATACATTTTAAACTAAGTTATGTTCACTTAAATAGGTGAAACATTGTTTTTCTTTTAATAATTTAACGTCTTGTGTTATAATAACTGCATGGGTAAAGTATCCAAACAAAACTTTAAAAAACAATGATCCACCGATTTTAGTTTAATAAAACTGACAAGAATTGTTATATGTTCTAAGGTGTTGGCATCTAAATGTGTAAATTCATCATCACTGATAAGTAGGTGGGAAATAAAAACTTCCAATAATTTACACTTAAAAAAATTATATGTAAATATATATGCTGACAATATTGTTTCGACACACGGTGTCATCTTCTGAGCGAGTTATAAACTGCCATTCTTCGATACTTCATCTTCTTAAATATATGTTCAGGTAGGTACTAGATATGTATTGAACATAACTGAAATATGATGAGGGTATTGAAATACTGATAACTGATAATGTATACTTAGGTTTTAAATGTAATGAAAATAGTGACTATAATGAATATATCTCGGATACAGAGTGCTATATAATGAATATCCAAGATATATTATCGTATTCACATACTTAATAACAACAGTAGATGTTGAAACGTCGTGACTCAAATACAAGAAGAGAATACATTTTCTTTGTTTCTAGACACTGGAAGTCCCGAAGAATTCTATACTCACACTAATACATTGCCAAAATTTTTCAATAGTTTGAAGTAACTTGATGAAACCGTGATGAAACTATTGAAATAAAAGAATCAAGGATTTCGGTATAATTTTCCCTTGTTTTTTGAAAAAATACCCGAAGTGAATATCTTTTGGTGGAAGGTTTTCAAGTTACTGTAAAATATAATTATATTTCGAAAATCAAGGAAAACAACTGAAAAAGGCAAAGTATTTCAAAATAAATACTTATTTCCGTCGACCGTTCATTCATTATGTATTTTAGCGCACTCAAAATCTTTGATTAATGACGCCTGTTAATGAATGATTTTCTATTAATCAACGATTTAATTATATGCAACCCAACATACATTGCTCTAATACATTTTATATTGGTTAGTACTATCTGTCATTATTTATTCGTCAATTTTCAAATAAAATTTCAGATAATTTTCATCACACCAATTGTCACTCACAATCATATATAGTTAGTCACGTGGCGTAGTGGTAAAGTTTGCCTAGCAGCAAACACTGATGTCGAGAGTTCAAAACCCACCAAGAGCAATTTTTTTTTAATTTCAATTTGAAACTAAATAATAAAAAATAAAATAAAACTACCACTAAGGAAAATTAAAGTATCTTTGGGTAGAGTCAATATAAATAGGAAATAGTGATTGTTTTTATCGTATCGTTAAATAATAAACATTGACTGTAAGATATCTCTATTTTTGAAAACTACTGTCGACGGAAAAGTTTTGTAACTAACTCGTGAATTAAAATGGCGATTAACAATCTCGAACATAGCCGAAATTGTGAAAATATGCAAGCCCATGATGCGCATTAGTCGTTCGACGGATTATAGTCCGTAATACATCCCGTGATAAGGCACTCAGCATCTGTACTGAACTGTAAATATGACAGTTCGTGAGTAAAAAAAAGTATAAAAAATATAAGTATAGATATTCTTGAATGATCCTTGAGTGGATCAGAAATATGGATTTCAATTCATTTTTAAAATATTTGTATTTTTTGTTGATTTCACTGAATGATAGACCACTGATTTGAAACTGTATAAATCCAAACACGGTTCTTTCACTCAGTCCAGCCGTAATTTTTTCTTTAACTTTTTTCTAAGAGTTAACATAAAGTTGGTTTCTTTACAATGACATTTTTATCTCTGAATTGGACCTTGATGAAATACAGGGAGATAAAATTTGGGCATTTTTCAGAATAATCAGTCAAATTTGAATTAACATTTTCGACAACTCGATTACATTTTCATCTTCATATTTTCCACTCATGGTCAGTCTCGGGGTCACTCTATAAAATTTAAATAATTTTGAAATTGATAATAATCATTTACGTCATGACATACCATTTATAGGAAAGTGATATTGAAATAATTTAAATATATTTAAGATATTTTGGTACTTAAAGTTGTATTTAAATATTTAAATTTCTGGATGTACACCTATTTAAGGAGTTGTTTCCCCCTCGGTCAAATATGTACTAGTGGAGTGTCCCAAGTTCGTAAATGAAAGACTAGAACATGGCCTTTGTCATACTTTGGAGCGAATATCTTTTTTTATTATCCCCGAGTCGTTGCCGTTCGAAGCCGGCAACTTCTTCACGCTGAAAATAACAGGAGTGTTATGGTTAAAATATTGCGAGATTCTTGTTAAAATACTCCATTCCGTAATCATAATTCTCATTTGTTGGCTACCGAATAAACGCAATCAACTTTCCTCAGAAAAAAACAGGCTCCCTTGTAACCGTGGTGGAATAATGGAGCTTGGAGCTGGCCGGCCGGGAGCTAAAATGTCCGAGGTTCAATTATTTTCTCAGTGAAATCGATGTTAATATTTTTCCAAGCGGTACGCGTTCCAATAGCGGTTAAACTCGACAACCCATGTTTACCGCCACCGCGTATTAGAACTCTGCCATAACGCTCTGATCTCGTGATCTCCGACATGTTAAGACAAGTGTGCAACACTGCAACGGCATATTTGATTGAATATGTCACGTCTGAACGCCACCGCATACTCCTCTGCCACCGTTACCGCGTATATATGTGGCCCTGCCTTAAAACCACCAGACTCGATTGTTGCGGTTCAGACTTATCCAGTAATACAGTTATCTGTTGTATTGCTATATGCTTCAACTGAGGATGCACGTTTCCTTTGAAATCCCATCCACAAAAAATGAATATATATCAGAAAAAATATTGACTTGTTAGACTCGGCAAAGCAAGAAATGCTGTTTGTTTTTGTACTCACGATTTGGGTGGTTTTCAAGCATTCTGCATAGTTTTCTTGTACGATATATTTAGAATAGGGAATATGCACACAGTTTTTTTATTTGTCCAATTAACTTTTTAATTCGTTACAACATAGTAAAAAATTTAAGTACTGTTGAAAGTCTTCGAATTAATTTTTAAAATAATATGTTGTTTATAATAGGTTCGTTCAACAATATAATCTGTATAATTTTATTATCGTGAAAGGTTCTTCGAAATCGCAGTTACGTTCCTACAATGTAACATCATACCTATGGACAGACGTGGATCTTCCAAAAAACTCGAGTATAATTGCCTCCGCCTTGTTTGATTTTTTAAGAAGAGAAGACTTTCCTGCATCGAAAGATACAATTCGTTTGTTTGCCGATGGTTGCGGCGGACAGAATAACAATGCTTTTATTTTGACTTGTGAAATATTACCCGGCCCATGTAAAAACAATTGAATTCGTCTTTTCTATTGTAGGCCACTCTTTTATGTCTCCTGACCGGGTATTTGGTTCAGTTGAACGTGAGATTTAAAAAAAATACATGTATCTGTGAATCTAGAGAATACCACAGCATTATAGAACATGTCTCAACATCAAGATCAAACTGTCAAGAAACTGGCATTTTCAACTCAATGCATCAAAAAGATTCTTAATAACGAGAGGCAATCAGGACCTAGCTTTAATTCAAGTAGAAGCACACTATTGCACCAATGTGGTAATGGCTAGAAGTGTTTGCAAAAAAGGCAAAAGAATATTGTCCATTGCACCAAACCAACTAGTGCCTGGACCCCTGGACGTACTGTTAATGACGACAAAAAAAATCCATTGATAATTTATTGTTTTTGTTTTTTAAAATTGTTTTTTCCGTTAACCAGCTGTCATCCCCTTATGAACGGCAGCCCTCAAAAGTCGAAACTTGTGCGAGCAAAGGATTAACGAGGTCTTACCTTTTAACGTGCGATTCCTAGCACTTTCTCGGGCCATCAGATAAAAATCTGTAGTCGCTAGGATTCGAACCTAGCCGACCAGCAGTCAATGGTTTTGACAGTCTCAACCACTGATCTGCCTGGCCCTTAATCAAGCATTTTGGACCTGATTGGAAATCTTTGCAAAATCTAAAATTTTATAAGGATGCCATGTAGAACCAGAACGTTCCATATTCACCCAGTTCTTCTACAATGACGCAAAAATGCACATGTGACCAAAATCCTGATGATGACACTAGATTTGTTTATTTAGTTTTTGTTGTTGTTCATTCCTGGTATTGAGGAAATTATTCATTTTATGAGTTTGTTTCATTTTAGAACGATCAAGCTTGTTTATTCATTTATTTTGCTCAAGAATATTGAGTTGAGTTTGATTGTACTTGTACCTACTTGTCTGAATAAAGTTCATGAAAGGTTAACCAAAATAAAGAGTCTAAGGGCCGGTTTTTCAATATCCTGTTAGCGTAGTTTGACTGACGGCTAAATTTGACTAGTGGTTAGAATGAACGTTACATCTGTTCACATAAAGGAATAAACTCACATTCTAACCATTAGTCACGTAGCATAGACTTTGACTGAACATTGAAAAACCGGCCCTAAGTTTAAAAGAATCTATGCCACCAAGTACAAACTCTTCAATATTTTGAATGGTATGATTGAAATTTTTTCAAAGTTAAAACTCTTCAATAAAATGTATTCAAAAACACTCTATTTTGGCTGCAAAACCCGCCATTTTCACGTTAATTTTCAACACTATACACTGCGTTCGAGAATGGAAGTTATTTTGCCGAGCTTCAGCGAAGCAAAATAACCATTCAAGAAAGCAAAAGTATTTCGCATTCGATGTGCAAACAATATTTAGAATAATTCGTACACTGGGTAACCGATGAAATTAAATCTCACTGGAATACAATTCCAAAACAAATAGTGAGCTTATCACTAAGAAAAGCTGAACGTCTTCTCGAGCCGGACAAGAAAGACTCAAAGTTATTGATTATGGGTCTTGCACAAAACATCTTATAGATCGAAGTGGTTGTGAAATCACTTTTCAAAGGACCAAAAACATATTCAATACCTGTGATCTTCTCCTACTGCTCTTATTATGTCATTGCGAAGGTCTGAAATATAATAAAATTGTTGTAACAGCTGCTCACTGTACAGCCTATATGGTATTCAACAAATCAAAAGTTATTTTCGAGAATTGAATATCCGTCACAGTTCGTGAAGTGAGAGACCAGGATGAAACGAATATAGGAAAAGGATAGCAATACTATGATAGAGGAAGTGAGGAAACAACAATACGTTTCAGAACCAGGAGATGGAGTTTAGTTTTATTCCAAAGGACAAAACAATAGTTGATGGAAGATTAGCATAATAAAAACATTAATTGAATTAGGTTTTCGTATGTATCTATTCACCATTGGAAAATTTATTAAATTAATAATTGTTAATTATATATTTTACTTAGTTTAGAGGCTAGATCTTATGTTTACCCATGTATTATTATCATTGTCGAACACATTAATGTTTGTTGGCCATTCAGATAAGGAGAGTGAACGAGAACGTACATATAGACTGTGAATAATGCAAGCGTTGAAAGAAATTAAAGTGCTTTATTTAATAAAATAGTGTACCATTAAAAGTTATGAGGGATCCTATAAGGATGATATATGGAATGTTCCATTTGAAATTTCAAAGTATCTACTACTTTCTGATACAGGCGGCAAAACTGTATTGATGAAAATATTTTAGAGGGATAGAGCATGTTTGATTATCCACGCCCACACGTTCTGTTCTCCAGATACTTCTAATGTTCCATCCACTGTGAAACACCAGCTAGGTATATTGTGAATTGACACATAAAAACAATTCACCTAGGTTAGGTTAGGTTTAGGTAATTCTGATTGCCATAGAAAAAGTCCATCTCAATATAAAAAAAATATTTTTTGAGAAAACCATGAAACAATTCGATTCTGTGTGAAGGGGATTTATCGGGATTGACGGGAATTATTATAAAATTACGAGGTAGACTCAGAGTTGGTAACTCCAAATCCGAGATAGTAAGTCGGAATTAGGTAATTCAGACTTAGTAAGTCGGAATTAGACTAATGCCGACTTAAGTTGGAATTGTAAAAAATAATTACTTACTGTGGCCTTCTACGCCTTAGTGGATGTTTACGTACCTGTACTGTTAAAACACGAGCACCGACAGTTCGGAAAGTGAATGAAACTTTAAAATTCAACTGGATCAATAGAGTATATCTTCCATCAAAATCTTAATACTTCATAAGTTATTTTATGTGAAATTTTACAAATAAAGTATTAACTTTTGACAATGCAAAAGATGAGCCTTGAAATGTTCTTTGAATTTTTTAACACTATGGCTTTTAAGCTATAAAGTAATTGAGCTGTAAAGGCTGTAATAGTGGTAACTACTTTCCTCCACTCTAGAAATAATAATAATGAAAAATATGTTTTTGGCTTCCATTACCATCTTGCTGGGGTTTATTTCGCAGAAAATGAAGAGAAATTATGTGTTGAATTCGTTGAATGCGAATGTTGATTTTGTCGCATTCATTTATTTGACCCCATTCCTCCACTCTATAAATAATAATAATGAAAAATATTTTTCTGACCTCGATTGCCATCTTGCTGTTTTTTTACAGAAAATGAAGATAAATTATGTGTTGAATTCGTTGAATGTAAATGTTGATTTAGTCGCATTCATTTGACTCCCCCACCCCTCTAGAAATAACGGAAAAAATGTTTCCGACTCGCTTTATTAATTTTTGTGGATTTTTTTCACGAAAAATATTGAGAAACGAAGTGTTGAATACATTGAATGTGAATGTTGATTTTGTGGCATTCATTACGATTTAAGTATTCTATTGTTAAATTTTTATTACACTTATAATTAAACTCTCAGCAATATTGATTATTTACTAGTCTTAAAAACTAGTCGTAAATATTTATAAGCACGAAGCAATTTTTTTTCTTTTCACAATAAAACAATCCAACGCGTAAGAAACCCACATTTTGAAAAATCTCACGTGAGATTGGGGGATGGGGGAGGGGGTTGAATAAAATCTTACGACATCTCACCAGGGGGGGAGGGAATCACAGAAAATTCATGGAATTCATCGGTAATTCATGTAATTCATCGGGACTTCATGTAATTCATCGGTAATTCATGTAATTCATCGGTAATTCATGTAATTCATAGGAAATTCTGGATTTTGTACACAAGAATCCATCAGCGGTTCGCCCCTCGAATTACACAAGATGAACTGTTCGTGAAATTGTCTGATCCCTTCAAGATGCAGATTTTCAAAATACGAAACAACACTCGAGCAAGCTCTCGTGGTGTTTCTAAGCAACACAGTTTTCGTGCCAGGAAGGTGAAAGTATTTTCTGAAAATTCTGAAATTTGTCGGGATATTATTACTGAGGATACTTGGTAGCAGAGCGCACAGTTGAAGGGGCAATACATAAAGTGGGAGATAAGAATAACCGCAAATTCAAAAAACAACAAAATCATGCGTGCATCATCATCCTAGTGCCTGACAGGTATCAAGACGAATATAGTGGAATGTCATCAAACCTTTCTGCTAGGTCCACAAATAAAAAAAAATCGGCCAATGCATGTTGATAAAAAATATGAAATATAGGTAATATTGAAGGAAAAGTTATAGAGGAAAATAATAAATTAATAAAAGCTATGCTGAGCGTATAATGAGTGATGAGTACATTTCTACGTCCAAAAATAAATCTAAAGCTTGCTGGAAAATAATAAATTTCGAGAGAAATAAAATGAATTTAAACCCAACAATCGAATTATCATCTGATGAGATAAATAACTTTTTCGGCAACATAGCGGATAATATCATAAATTCGCTCCCATATGTTACAAACGACGACCTTTTAACTTTTAAAAAATTTCCTGCTCCTTGTAAGTCATTTTTCTTTCGACCAGTTCACGAGGTAGAAGTTTTGGAAGTGATCAATTCATTGAAGGACTCCAAATGTTTGGATACCCATGAACTCAATAGCCAAAAGGTTTGAAATTTAATATTCCAGTAGATATAAAAGCCCCACAACTAGACAGTTTAGCTATTGAATCAGAGTTGCATTATTGAGTCTGTTCATTCAAGTTTAAAAGATGCCCTGCGAGCAGAAATTTCGATTTGCCTTAATTCACATTTTCAATCTGGTCACTCATCGACCAATCTTTCTAATAATAATTCTAATTTTCAGAGAACAGTTAAAAAAATTAAACGTAAAATAATTGATAACAATCTTGTAGTTTCAAAAGCTGATAAAGGTAATTGCATGGCGATTATGAACAAAACAGATTATGTTGCAAAAGTTGAACTTTTCCTTTCAAACGATGACTTTTTAAATATTAGATTCAACCCCACAACTAAATTCCACACTTTATGTTAAACTCCATACTTCCCTCTTTAATGAATTTTAAAAATCATTTTGCAGTAAAAAATTCACATATTAATATTCCGCCTGATTGTATCTTAGTTTCTTTTGATGTTTCAAACCTCTTCCCCAGCATAGACCCTGAGGATTGTCTGATGTTAGTGAGACAACTACTCTTTTCTAATTCTAATTTACCCACCTTTCACATTTTGAATTTATGTTCTTTAGTCGATTTGGTCCTTAAACAAAACTTTTTTCAATTTAACAATTCTTTCTATTTTCAAAAATCTGGCTTAGCTATGGGCTCTAATTTAAGTCCATTGTTAGCTGAAGTATTTATGTCAAATTTTGAATCCACAGTTTCTGAACACCCACAATTTTCAAAAATTCTATTCTTGCACCGATATGTTGATGACATATTAGCACTTTTCAAAGGCACGTTCAATGATCTTAATTCTTTTTTAATTTTTCTCAATTCTTTTAACCCTAGAATACAGTTTACTATGGAGGTTGAAACAGAAAATAAACTACCATTTTTAGACCTCATGATTTACAAATCTGACAAACTAGAATTTGCCATATATAGAAAACCTACCTCCACTGACAATATTATACCTTTTCACTCCAACCACCCATATAATCAAAAATTTTCTTTTCACTCAGTTTTTCATCGTTTGTTCACGATACCTCTTAATGATTCAAATTTTTTAAATGAACTCAACGTAATTAGACAAATTTGTGTCATTAATGGCTTTCCAATCCATCTTATTGATAGACTATATCACAGATATGTCAATAAATTCTCAAACTATAGATTAAGTTCACCAAACAAATATTTCTCTTCATCCTATTTTGGCCCCCTTTCATTAAAACTTAAAAATACTTTGCTCAACAAACTCAATGCCAACAACATTTCAAATTTTTCGATTTCATTTAAAACCTCCAATAATCTCAAACACTTGCTGGTCAACTCTAAAGATAAAATTCCAATGCTTGATAAGTCTGGAGTCTATAAATTGAACTGTTCTAACATTGATTGTAAAGCTTGCTACATTGGCCAAACAGGTCGCAAGCTTAGAACTCGATTAGCAGAACACGTTAGAATTATAGAGTCCAATTCCGATAAAGAAGAAATTAATTCAAATTCCGTTTTTTCCAATCACATCATAAATGAGAAACACAATTTCGATTCCAACTTAAAAATGTTTGCGATAAAGGCAAGAGACTCAACTTACTTGAGACTCTTGAAATTAATGAAACGATCAAAAATTCAGATTTATTATGTTTGAACGAACAGATCCAGTTTGACAGTTTAAAACTTTTTAACTCTTTACTATTTTGATACCTGTTTCATTCCACTTAATTCTCAATGATTCACTTACATCCTTTTGGTTAAAGTTTTTATTAAATACCTAATAATCTTTACAAATGAAAACATTAATTCGTTCGTTCTATGGGTCTGTCTGCAGATGTCAATTTCTCAATTTTCTAGTTCCATGACGCATGGGACGTCTCACTCTCTTCTCTGTCACCTTGATTCGGGACTGTCCACATGACAGATGTCATTCATGTCAAATTTATTGTCACTTCCTCTTCCTACTTGTTACTTTGTAAACATTGCTGCATGGACACAGTTTAATTATCAAAATTGTTTTTAATATGTTAATATTTATTGTTGGATGGACTATCCATGGTCCCTGACATTAGTGGTGTGGCCTCCGCTCCAGATGCGGACCACATGGTCTTTGGTTATGACCAACATTTTTAGTTTAAGTATTTTTTAAAAAATGTTTCCCATTGATTGTGGTTTTTTCACCAGAATATTTTTGGTGGAGTTAGACTGTAAGTTTTTTCAATTTCCTATTGAATCTCACCTCCACTGTATGCAATGGATCGTCTCCGATGGATCAATAGCCATGTACTAAAGGAAACCTCATCTATAATAATACAACCTCTGACTACACTGATCAATTTAGTTTTATGTACTGGTATCTTTCCAGATGTCTTCAAATTCTCTAAAGTACTGCCCCTTTTTAAAAAAGGTGATGCAGCAGTCATTGATAATTACAGACCAATAAGTATTATTTCAGTATTCAGTAAAGTGGTTGAAATAATAATTAAGATTCAGCTTTATGCCTACTTTGAGAATAATAATTTTTTTCAGCAACTCACAATATGGTTTCAGAAAGTCGCGTTCAACAATACATGCAGTGTTTGACGTCGTGTCTGGTGTGGTTGAGGAACTTGAGAAGGGCAATCAGACTGCGTTAATGCTTTGTGACCTCTCTAAACCGTTCGACTGCGTCTCACATGAAATTCTCTTGGAAAAATTGAACTTTTATGGGGTTAGAGGAATTCCGCATCACTTAATAAGAACCTATCTTACTAATCGCCAACAAGCAGTAATGATCAACGGTAACTTATCATACTTTCAAACTATCAAGCATAGCGTCCCGCAAGGGTCCGTTTTGGGCCCGCTCTTATTTGTAATTTATGTAAATGAGTTATGCAATAATATGATATCGTTCAAATCGGTCCTCTTTGCGGACGACACTACTTTTATTCTGTCGGATAATGATACGTTACAGGTTCAACTGAACGAGGTAACTAATAGTGCTAATGAGTGGTTTTTATCTCATAAATTAAAACTAAATGGTGAGAAACCACAATACATCCAGATATCTGCTAATAATCAAATGATATCTAATTGTGAAACTAATGAAGTTAAATTACTTGGCATTACATTAGATAATAGACTCAACTGGTCTGCACATATCTCCCAACTGCAGAGAAAACTCTCAGGATCTCTATTTGTCCTTCGCCAATTGAAGTACATCACTAATACAAATATATTAAAAACTGCATATTTTTCACTGTTCCATTTCCATATTAGTAACGGTGTACAACTTTGGGGAAATTCATGTCACTCTATTCAAATATTTAGGATGCAAAAGAAGGCATTGAGAGTACTGGCTAATATTGGATACAGAGATCACTGTCCAGAAACTTTCAAAAAACTTAGAATTATGCCACTGCCAACTCTATTTCTATATTACGTTTTAACTGAAATACAAAAAAAGAAATCATCCTTGACGAAACAATCTCATATTCACGGACATAATACACGAAACTCGAAACTCCCATCACATTAGAATAAATCGATTTCGTCTGCACTTATCACAAAAAAAATCATTAGATTATTCTCTGTACAATATCTTGCCTCAAGATTTCAAGGAGCTCAGTTTGAACACTTTCAAGAGAAAATTAAAAAAATATTTGTTGAGGTATTGCTTCTATTCCGTCAATGAATTCAGAAAACATTTTTGTGGTACACTGCTTCTCTTTGATTTAAGAAGAATTATAATTTCAAGTTCTTGTGTTTGTAATGCTATTAACTTGTTAATATAAATTTTAATTTTTTTTTACCATCTTACATTTTTACATTTTTATAAATTTTTTATACATAAACCCAATATGACTTGCTACAAACATTTTATATGTAACGTAGTCAAATGAAATATTCTATTCTATTCTATTCTAAAACGACGATCCATATCGCAAACCATCTATCTGTATATACACCTATCGAGAAAATGGTTTGCTGGATCCCAGCCAGCATTTCTCTTAAAAAACTGCAAACAGGTGCGCTGTTCTACCTACCATACAACGAGGTCATCGAACGTTACCTACCTCACATTTCACTCGTAGCATCTCGCGATGTAAACAAAACTGAAGATATCATCATAACCTACGTTTGTAACAGTATCGCATGTCAACTTACAATTCAAACTCCAGAGGCTCATTCCAGTGATCCAAAATAACACAAATTCGATCGACGCACGCAATGTCGCACTTAATTCGCACTATCTGAACTCTCGGTTCGCAATACACAACTCCTATACTACAGGCAATACTACCATCTTTGTATTCTTCGTGCACACATAAGGCAGGTAAACAGCCGAAGAAATGGACATCAACCTTGGCTGCGACTACTAAAAACCGGCTATCGCTCACTTGACGTATGAATTTCAACTTTCGATGTCTAGCCGGCCGATACGATGGACTGTTTAGTATTTTTACGTTTCGTTTTTTACAATGGCATTTGTTAATCAACACGAGCCGGTCGCAGGAGGCGCGTTGTGGAATGCCCCGCCGCTAGAAGACAAATAATTGTGATTAAGTTCCAGTGTACTTTGTACTGCTTCCTCCTTGAGAGGTTTCCCATTAAATCATATACATGTGCGAGTGTTGGTGATCTACGTCTAATATTCACTTGAACGCGAAGCCGTTTGCCGTGAGAATCAGCCAACGATCGAGGGAACTTTAGGAGTGGACTGACTAATTAATGTATGTATGCCATAATTGGGAATGAAACCGACTGTGGAAACTGGGACAATGATCGGTCGATTAGAGGATGAGATCATTGTTTTGAATGAGTGGGTGGGTGGTACTATGTTTGGATCTCTTAGTTCACTTCATGTTTCATCCTGAAGAATTCTCTGCTATACGAATTTACAATTCGGATGGGTAGGAGACAAAAGTAAAATTCTTATTTTGAGTTCTCAAACTAGAATCTATGTAGGTATCTGATTTATTCCTTGAATCTTCCGAGAGGATATTGGGCTTTCCGTGAATTTGACCTGTTTTTTTCTACATGTAGTTCTTGACGCGTTGATCACAAATATAGCCACAAACCTCAAAAATTGTCAGTCTATGAGAAAAAACGTAGCTTTAAAACAAGTGCGTCGATATGGGGGGTAATGGGGGTAATTACCTCCCCCCCCCCAACAAGAATAGTTATACACTTGTATTTTTTGGTATTGATAAATTAAACTCGAGTCTTTACCCCCCACGAAACAAATTTAAAGCAATTACCCCCCAAAAAAAAAAATAGCGACGCGCTTCATTTAAAAAAGGGGTTTCACCAATTTTTCCGGTATTGGCTCATCAGTCATTTCTGATTTTCTACACCCAGAACCAGACTGACAAATGGTCCTCCTCAGTCACTGCTCCACACTGGCCATGAAAATGGATACAAATTTCAAGAACTTCCATATATCTATATATACATGCTACGAAATAACTATAATAAAATTCATTTCTCAGAAACGACCCCAAAACATAGCCACTCCCATTATTGACAGTCATATTCCTGAGATCACCTTTCGCTAACGGATTATTAGACGTTTTTTAACTGGGTCTTGACACCAACAAAACTAGTGCATCTGACGGAATTCCACCGATTATTATAAAGAAAAAATGTGATCCCGAACTAACACCATCAGTTCTTCGCAAATTCTCCTTGGGGACATTTCCGTCGAATTGGAACTAGTCCTCAAAAGAGGAAAAAATACCCTTCCTAGCAACTGAAGACCTTTCACACTGCTATCTGTTATCTCGAAAGTCACGCTCGGGAATTATGAATAATCGACAATATAGCTTCCATCACCAGAGATCAACTGGTCACATGCTTGCTTTCTGGCTCCTATATAACATTGCAGCAAACTATCGAAATATATGGTGATTCTCTGGCCGTTGCATTAGACATCTCTAAGGCGTTCAATCACGTTTAGCATCAGGGACTCCTTGTAAAACTTCCTTTCTTGAAAATGCAATATTTTTTGATGAAGTTGCATCAAAATCAATGAGTAGAGCAATCAAAAACAATATAATAGTAAAAGTAACAACATTTCCATTATTGATAATAATTATGATCGAAAAACAATGATAAACTAAGTAATACTGAATACTACACTAGACAATACAGTGTATCGTTCTTCCATTCTTCAATTGTTTCATCTCTACTCAAGCTTACACAACATCGGCAAGTATGATAGCCGAAACAATTCATTCTTCGGGGACCCTTGCATTTGCTCCTTGCATACGACCATATGAATAATAATAATAATAAATAGATAGTATTCCTTCATATTATGTATATATAAACTTCAATGCAACTAAAAAAATTACAGCATTTCAAGAATTCGGATTCATCCAGTACGATTGGGTTTTATTGAGACGAGGATCGATTGTAGCACCACCAAACTTTGTATGCTAATAGTTGGAACAATGATAAAAACGAAAAAAAATTGTTTACCAAAATTCCAGTGGTGGAACATATTTTTATTTTTTTGTGGAATAAAACACAAAAATTATCCCTAGTAATTTCTTATGAAATGCGCTCCAACCTCCTCATGCAAACATAATATGCGAGTATTTGTGTACCTAAAATGTGTTTTGTCGCACTTCACGGATATGTTTGCGGATGATCCGAAAACCATTAATAATTTAGTAAATATGGAATTACTATACTGAAGCAGCAACCCATACCCTCTTTAAACTATATGCAACAATTTTAAAAGTAGTGTGACAGGTCCTACTTATACATGACAAATTAAAAACTTTGTTTTACTCCTGCCTCATTTTCAACTTACCCATAAAACCGGCATTCTCTTCAGTAAATGTTGAAAATAATTGCTTATTCATATCCTGCATATATGTTTAATAACACTATTGTGAAGTGCAAACTTCAAGCTTGAAATCGCATACTTCATTTTTTATGTAGGATGTGTATGAGAGATTATTTTCAACATTTACTGAAGAAATTGCCGGGATTATGGGTGAGTTGAAAACTGAGGCAGGAGTAAAACCCAGTTTTTTCTTTGGCATGTCTAAGTGATGCTATTCCATATCAACTAAAATATCCATGACTTTCGGATCCTCCGTAAATATCGTAGAAGGGTTATGTGAAGTGGGACAAAACACATTTTGGGTACTCAGATACTCACATTTTATATTTGCATGAGGAAGTAGAAGTCTTCAGGAACGATATACACTTTTTCTTCTCGTTCTACTATAATTTTATGCAAAGTTATGACAAATCTAATTTTCGGCCCTGCCGGAAATCTCAGTGGCGGGTTAACGCAAGCCTGAAATTTGATATCGGAACTCAATCAGGTTTTCTGAGAAAAATTTTGTGAACAATTAATGAGTATATTTCTTGTGAAGAATTGAATTATCTTTCGCCTCGTTGAAATAGTTTCTTGATAAATCATATACTTTCCGAAACAACAGCAAAAAAAATATACTTAATTTTTTAAATAAAATTATTTTTGGGTTCCACCTCTAATATTTTGGTAAACAATTTTTTTTTCTAACAATACTCAAATGATGTCAATAAGTCATGTGCCAAGTTTCAAAGTGCTTCGATTCATTCTTCACTTGTGGCTTACATTTGTCTGTGGTTACTGTACTATGATGTGAATATCGAAAGTTCCACTCATATGCTTTAAAACCAGAACTTCCGCATTCTACCTACAAATTACTATAAGGTATCGAAAATGCTAACATCACGGATTCTTGTTGAAAAGGGGAACATTTTCCATGAGAATTGAAAAATGAAAAATGTGATTTATTTGTAATATCTTGGAGTGTGGAGTGCCACAAGGTTCCATGCTGGGACCAACACTATTTAATATATATATAAACGGAATTTTTTCATTGAGTAACAACGGAGATATAATTGGATTTGCAGATGACTGGAACTCATTGAAAGCTAAGGTTGAAACGGAGTTTTTCGTGATAAAACGTTGGTTGGATACGAAACTATTGACAGTTAACATAGATAAAACACATTACCTACCATTTTGTTGTAATTCAGCTGGTACACCTTCATTCGATCACTTGGTAGTCAGGACAGAAAACCCCTTTCACATCCTGCCCGAAAACAAAATACAATATCTAGGAATAATAATTGATATTCATTTGAAATGGGATTTACATATAAAGTATACTGTCAACAAATTAAGAACTATATTATATAAATTCAGGAAACTAAAAGAAATCCTGCCACTTAAGCCCCTGAAAACCTTGTACTATTCTCTAGTTGAGAGTCATATTCGTTATGGAATAGCGGTGTGGGGGGAACTTTGAATACTCACGTAAAGAGGTTTTCTTAAATTGATATTTTCCAAGAACAATAGATATTCTTCTGATATTCTGTACACTGAGACTCAAATTATGGACATGAGACAGTTGTACTTTTTATGCTCTAGTATTAAATATCATGCAACTAAGCACACAGCATTGCTTCCCTTACATGAGTACAACACTCGCCAAAAAGATCATTATGTAACACCCCTAATGGTTAGAGTCGCTGCTCAAAGATCATACTCTTATTTTGCTCCAAAACTCTACAATAGCATACCCCAAATAATGAAATCAATAAATAATATCAATCGCTTTATAAAAGAATTGAAAAAACACATACTTCGAAGTAAGAGAATTGAACTTCAACGAACATTCGAGTAGATATATAGGAATTCAACATTATAAAAAGAAACTAAACATACCTTTGCTATATTATCCACTTGGTGTTTTGAAATGATCCTCTTTTTATAAATCCTAGTCCTGGTATTAAATCATTATTAATTATTTAATCATTTTAATATTTTCTATAATTTACAAACGAAACAAGCACATCTGTACTTATCGTTGTCTCTTTATATGTATTTGATAACTTTTACTTTTTAACTTTTTATATCATCTATGTGTATATAATGTATGTGTGTGTTAGAATGCTTCTTTATGTACGATTATATGTTTTACATTTTATATTTGGATTATATTTAGAAATTTTCATTTAAATATTTGGTTATCCATTTGTTGTTTAATTAATTTAATTCTCGAAACAAGTGTTTTACACTTATCGAGCATTCATTTATTCACAGCTTATCTAAATTTTTTTACTTGTATTTGTATCATGCTGTTGTGTGAATAAATATTACTATTATTATTATTATTATCTAACAGAAAACAACTACTTCCCTGGCACAAGCCACGCTGGACATTGAACTACATCTGATAGATATTGTGAAAGGACTCTAACTGAAAAGAAAAGAAAAAATCTGAAAGTGAAAATTTGCATTTTCATTCATATAGCTGATTTTTTTAATTCTTTCTAGTTTTTATTGAAAAAATCATTAAATAAATTAGATAAGGAGAATGTTATAAAAAAATATCACTCACAGAAACCGTTCATTTCATTGAAGCAAGGTTCGCTTCTCTCGCATTTAATTCCTCCTGAAGAGCTTGGCAAAGCGAAATAGATTTTCGTCGACAAAAATGTATTGAAATGTCATATTGCATTGTAACCGGAACTATGAACACCTGCCAAATTTCAAATCATTCGGACGTCTGGAAATGGGTGAAAATCACGCCCTAAGGAGTCAGTTACAAACATACAAACAAAGCGTGTAAAAAATAGGCAGTTTTCTTCAAATAGTACTTTGAATTTTAGGTTGAAAAAGATTTGGAAAATAACATGTATATGAACGCTATGAGAACAGAAATAATTATTTTCCTAACGAGTATTACTTTTCCGCATGCAAAACGGCAAAGCACGAACGAAACAGCAAACAAATAACCTTGTATTATCTGTTACACAAAATAAAAGACACCAACGGTCTATACCAATTTTTATAAGATAGCTCGTTCATAAAAACTCCGGATTTCGCACAAGCGAAATCACTTTGTGCATTTTTTGAATAAAGAAGCCCTTATCAATATCACGACAAGGTTCGAAAAATTTTAAATACTATATCCAATTATTTGGCTATTCATCAGAGTGATATAAATACTAGGAAGTTTAAGCAATAAATGTACAACCAACAAGCGTTGCAAGTATTTTTAGCGAGATTGAAAAATTCCTATGGCATTATGATACGAACTAAAGATCCTAAATCTTTGCTCGAGGCTATGAATTTCATAAGTAACGATGATAATATCCGGTACTTACTTACAAAATTCTGTAAACCGAATCAAAATCAATCAAATTCGCAAACCGAAAAACACATTCAATCAACCTCATACGAAATCAAATTTTACTTCAAATAATTCTGTTCAGAGAAATTTACAACCACCAAGCCCTAACTTTTTACAATATACCTAACATGCCAGCTCAAAACTTTGCAAGACCACGAAACTACATGCAAGCCAGTCCCAGTGGTCAACAAAATAAATCATTTCCAACAGGCCCCCATCAATATTCATCCCAAACAAAATAAGATTCCCAACGAATCAGCAGGTTTTCGAAGCCCCGAAAAACGTGTGGAAACCTAACCCAAACACGAATATAAATATTCCATAACCTACTCCAATGAGTACAACATCCCGACAAGCTACAAATAATTTCAGACCCAATCAATCGAATCAAAGATTGTTTACGGAACAGCTAAATTATAAAGACCAATTTGATATACAGTATGGTGCAAATGAATGGAATAAATTCATTATTTTGTAATAAGGCGACCCTACAGAAAAATCCTGATACCCGTCGATTTTTATTATCGAACGCGCATTCTGTCAAATATTTTTGATAAGCATGAAGTCATTGGTGTGAGCGTGATGACGTCATCGATGATTTTTTTAAATGGACATGTGGGTCATGTGATATGTCAATGGAAAGGTGTTTCATTTACCTATCCAACCATATCGAAAAATTTGTCTAATGGTTGTTGTATGCAGAAAAAAATTGATTTTGAAATTATAGATCACTCATTACAAAATTATTAAATTCTGTGTCCAATTAATGATTTTTGAATCTCTGTAAGTAACCAAGATCTAATTTTGAAAAGGCCGTCCCTGGGAACGAAATGATAGCTTCTTACTTGATTTTTTGCCGGTTCACAAATGTGGGTCTCATCGAAACTGCTACATTCGAATTAAACTCAATCGGCTTGTCGAATGTTAATGGTTATAACAGTAGAAATATTCAAAAATTATCAATATGAAGCTCACTGACACAGAAAGAATCGAAATTCTTATAATGATTGGTTGTGAAGACAAAACACGAACGCAAAAAGAAGTTTGTACTCTGTTCAATAATAAATATCCCAACCGAGAACCAATTTCACAATCCACGGTAAGCAAAATTGAAAAGAAATTCAGAGAAACGGGTCATGTGAAAGACCTACCCAAAGGTAGTATGAAACAAATTCCAGATGACAAGAAACTAGATGTTTTACTAGCTTTTCAAGATAATCCCCATACCAGTTCAAGGCAAGTAGCATTAGATAATGACATTGACCATTCAACAGTTCTTAGAACGCTAAAAAAGGAGAAGTGGCATCCCTACAAAGTTAGTTTAGTTCAGGAGCTTCTGGAAGACGACTTTGATAGAAGAATTGAATTTTGCGAAATTATGATGGAGAAAAATAACACAGATCCGATGTTTTTCCGAAAAGTTCTTTTTTCTGATGAAGCTACATTTCTCCTAAACGGTCATGTCAATCGTCAGACGTGTCGGTATTGGGCTACTGAAAATCCACATTGGATGCAGGAATATCATACTCAATATCCAGAAAAATTGAATGTTTGGGCGGGAATTATAGAGAATATGATAATAGGACCATATTTCTTTGATGAGTCCTTGACAGGTCCTCGATATTTAGAATTTCTGCAAAACTTCTTGCTACCCGAACTGAATCGGCTGTTCCCAAACAGAACTGATTTGTGGCTGCAGCAAGATGGTGCGCCGCCACACTATGCTGTCGTGGTGAGACGCTACTTGAACAACGTCTTTCCAGATCGGTGGATAGGAAGAAGAGGAGCAATTGAATGGCCACCTAGGTCGCCAGATCTAACACCTCTGGATTTCTTTTTATGGGGATACTTGAAAAGTAAAGTGTACCAAAATAGACCACACAATATCCGTGATCTCAAAGACCGTATACGCATCGAGATGGGACGAATCACTCAGGACGTTATTGGCAGAGTTCGAGAAGAATTTACTGCTCGTCTATCCCACTGTCTTATAGCAGATGGTCGGCAGTTTGAACATTTGCTCTGAAGTTGTTTGTATTCATTGAATGGGAATTTTCTTTTATTACTACAATTGTTTGTTAGAATAAAAACCCAAATTACTTGAAATCATGAATATGATTGGATAGCTGATTGGAAGACCTTTCCAATGACTTATCACATGACCCACATTTCCATTTAAAAAAATCATCGATGACGTCATCACGCTCACACCAATGACGTCATGCGTATCAAAAATATTTGACAGAATGCGCGTTCGATAATAAAAATCGACGGGTATCAGGATTTTTCTGTAGCGTCGCCTTATTACAAAATAATGAATTTATTCCATTCATTTGCACCATACTGTATATATATCCCCTAACGAAGAATATACTGATCTCAAGAACTCAAGAAAGTGCCGAATACGATCATGAAAATGAATTCGAGTTCGAACGTTCGAAGAAATGCCTACGTATGAATAAAACGAGGATTTTCAGTCGGACAGCCGTCGGAATTCCAATACGTAATTCAATACCGTAGTTTATTCGACAAAAGGCAACTACCATACATCGTAATAAATAACCCTCCTCTAAAATTACTTGTTGATACTGGAGCTACCAAATCACTTTTAAGTCCCGAAATTGTTGATAAATATTACATAAAATTCAAAGTTAGGGATCCGTTTGTTGTTTCGCCTGCATTTTCGTCGTCTCAACACGATTTCTCGGTAACAATACCGGCGTTCGCAGAATTAAATGATAAAAGAAATCTGAAATTTTATGCTTACAATTTCCATAGCGTATTTGATGGACTTCTCGGAATAGCTACTATACAACTCTTGAATGTAAGTTTAGACTGCTAAACTGCAATATTTCAGTGCTGTACCTGAAATATTTTTAGAAATGAATATGCCAGGCAATACAGTTACTCAAATTAAAATTCCCCTAACTACTCAATTTGGAGAAATTTTAGTTCCACAGCAAATTTTTCAGAATTTCAGAACAGTAACCATGTCTATTCATGATGCCAACTTCACTTTACTATATCCGATTCAATCAATACCCATGCATGACAATTTTGAATATTTCAACATGAATTTCGTTGACCATTCCGAAACCAATAATCAATTCGACATAGGAATATTGACAAAAACCGACCATTTGAATAGCGAGGAAAAATCAGAAATTTTAACGTTATGCAAAATATGCGCTTGAATTTCACCTGGACCAAAACACACTGATACTTTCAAACCAAATTAAACACCGAATATTGACTCGTGACGAAATACCGGTACATACGAAATAGTACCAATACCTACCCTTTTGTTCATGAAGAGGAAGTGAACGCGCAAATCCAAAAAATGCTTCAAAAAAACATAATTCCCGAAAGTAACTTGACATTGAGCTCTCCTTTATGGATGGTTCCAAAGAAGGCAGATAGTTCAGGAGAAAAAAAGGGCAGATCGTTGTCAATTACAGAAATGTCAACGAGAAAACAATAGAAGATCAATACCCGACTCAACATTACCGACGTGTTAGATAAACCGGAAAAGTGTAATTACTTCACCACACTTTGTAGCGCTCAAATTTTCCCTTCTCAAAATATTCATTAATTATGATACAAAAAACAAAGAAGTTTCAAAACATACTATATTCGCTCAATAATTGGCTTCTGATCATAAACAGAAGTTCAACAAAAGATGATCAATAATGGGCGCCACCTGATTTGAAGCTGCCCAGAATAACCCTGAAATATAAATACAAAAAAATCCCACACCAAACCAAGAAAATATGAGAATCGGGTGAAGTTGGATTAAGAAAAATTATAGTATGCTAAAATAATATATTAACACCAAAATTACATAAAAAAATGCACTTGACTAAAGCAGATAGCTATGCTATAAATATACAAGTAACAAATAACACTAGTTATTCTTCAACACGCCAACTCAATAGAATGGCCAAGGACGATGGGATTATTAATGTGCACAAGTCACTGAACAAAATTCACTAAATGAAGGTTTTCCAAATGTACATAAACCTACAAGTTTGTACTAGCAACGGAAGTTATCGTCGTTCCGCGAAATATTTTTGTTTCACCCCACTCAACCCTTGAGTTCAAGCGCAGGTGCAGGTAAGTAGAAAATCAATGTCAATTCAAAACCAATAATCTCCACTTTCCATTATTTTTTGACCTTTTATAATATCAGAATGCCTAAATTAAACGGTTGCCTTATCTCTAGATACTTGCGTGAACCCTGGTATACTTCTTGTTACTTAGTATTCTCTTGTCCCGACGCAAGAGAGTCGACGGTTGGTTCGGCACTCGATTATTGCCAAAAGACATCGTGAACAGTCCAATTCCCCACAGGCCACTCTCCTGGCAGATCTTCAGGAGTTGGCGCAAAAACGGAGAAAAAAAAACCTTGAAAGAAAAATAAAAATGTCAGGAATTATTTCCGTCCAGTAAAGTTTTCATTAAATTTTTCTCCACCCAGCCCAACCGAATAAACCGAAATGAGGGTATAAGTGCCCGGGCCAAATGAAATCCCAAAAGATGTCATCCCGGGTAACAATAGATTGGAAAAATAAATAATAAAAAAAATATAATCACCATGGTATAAACGACCATTGGTTCCGAAGGGTAAGCTAACAAAAATCAATTCATCGTATATAGTAAATGACAAGATCGGAAAAAACAAAACATAACTAGTACAAAATATAACGAATTTAAAATTAGAAACCAAACAAGATAGGACACCCTAAATATAGCAAATGAAATTAAGAGCATACTATCAACGTTAGGCCATATTAATTTTATTGAAACGATAGAGAAAGGCATTATCGTTATCAATTTCCCACGTTGGAAGATACACCCTGTATAAATAAAATAATAATGGACCACAAGTATTCAATTTTCTGGAATCACATAATAATGATTGCATTCTTTCACTAATAGAAAGAACACAGATTAGTCAATGTAGTAGAACTAAACAAAAATATACCCTACATGAACAGTAAACTAATTACTATAAACAAAACGACGTAGAAAAATCATTGTGACGAAAATGAGTATGAAGTATTTTGTGACGACGGAAACAGTATCCCGTCTCATTCCTGTAGTAGGATGGTCGGGAGAACACAATCAAAACCCCTTTCAACAATAAATCACTATATTGAGCACTTCTGCAAGCTTTGGTTTTACTATGAATACTATAGTCATCGGGTGACACATCAGCATAGGCGGTACTGCATTCCTTTAAAAGAAAATTCAGCAAGAGCCGGCATGTCGCATTTTTCTAAGAAAAATTCTCGTGGGAATAATCATGAAGCTGGTATAAAATAATCATAGTACTGGCAGTAAATTAATCAGAACTTACCTTCTACGGAGGGTTTTCTCAATGCAAAAACAGAAAGTGTGCTACTGAACAGGTAAGGAGGGGAATATTTCTGATATTTCGGATTGTTCTTTCCTTCCTTAGGTAGGTATAAAGATTTGTCTTGAAGAGTGGACTCTTCTCATGTGATGGCGAATATCAGTTAGTCTTTACTAGAGAAAATAAAAAAAATTGAAGATGTGCTGCCAAGAAAAAAACAGGCTGGTGTGACTCACCAGTGGAGTTGATCAAATCCCCAAAGATGGGTGGTGACTGGCTTTTGCAAAATTACCAAAACGAATTAAACTCAAAAGGCACCACGGTCACTGAACACACTCCCGAAAGTGAAAATCACCAAATGGGTTAATAACAAATATTAATCAAACACTTTTCAGAAGTTAGACCCCTTGTTTCACACACTCGAGTTCTTGACAAAATGGCAGGAGATTTTCAGATCCAGCTTTTGCTCCCTCTCCACATGTCAAAAATGGTCACCCAATCATCACATCGACTCCTGCTGAGTTCAATAGTTGTCGTACAAACAGCTAGGTGACCAACAGCATTTCCAATGGATTCGGTACCATCGATTCCTGCTGAGTTCAATAGTTAACGAACAAACAGATAGATGACAAATGGATTCGATACCATCGATTCCTGCTGATTCAACAGTTTGGGACTCCTCCACTAGGTGGCAACCAAACTCGCTGCGAAATAGTAATAGTAAACCCCAGCAAATACATGAAAGAGTTGGAGATAACAAAAGAAAATTGCACTTCCTAATGAAAATAAACTCATGTAGTCCAACCCGAAAAGTAAAGAAGTGGACCCTCTGATAGTGACAATCTTATTCACAGGTGCGCTATATCGTATGGACGCCTAGACGGCAGATGGACAAAAATGAGCAATGGGAGTATTTATTTATCTTCACTACATGGTGGCGCGACATTGTTCGTAGACCGTTCTGGCAAAACGGATGGTAACAACATAGGTATTTGAATACATTTTATAATGTACTACATTCGCTTGAAAAAGATACTGTGTATCGAATCATGTCGCAAAGACAATAAATTTTGTGGAAATTTTAATTTATTTTTTACTTTAGTGTCGTAACTATGGATTTCCATCAAATAACGGCCACGTCAATCCAAAACATTTCATAATACCTCTCAAATACAGAGTGTAATTTGATCTGGCGAGCTGCTTTCACCACATCGAGATGCATCCGGAGGACATTCAAAAAACCGCATTCAATGTGGAGAATGGGCGATATGAGTACCTCCGAATGCCCATCAACTTGAAGAATGCCCCGAGCTCCTTCCAGGGGGTTATGGACCAAGTCCTTAGAGGACTCAATAATAATATATGTCTCGTTTATCTTGACGACATTATTATTTACTCAATTTTGCAAGGACATATTGTAAATATTACAAAAGTATTTATCCGTCTTCGGGAAGCAAATCTGAAGGTTCATTTGGATGAATGTGAGTTTTCAAAGAAAAAGATGGCCTACCTTGGACACATTATTACCACTGAAGGTATTCATACCAGACTTTGCCAAAATAACTGACGTCATGCTTAAAAAAGGGGGCTATAATAAACATCAATAATACCGAATACGTTCAATGTTTCGAAACATGCAAGGAACTTTTGACTAGGGACCCTATACTACAGCACCCTGATTTTTCGGTACAGTTTAACCTCAGCACGGACGCCAGTGCCTATGCCATTGGAGCTGTTTTATCACAGGGAATTGGCCAGGATAAACCTGTTGCATTCGGGTGGACACTGAATCAAGCAGAACAAAATTATATTATTAAAGTGAACTCTTGACTGTTTTATGGGCCACGAACTATTTTCGGCCGTACTTGGACTATGGACGAAGATTTTTCATTTACAGTGATCACAAACCGCTGCATAGGCTTTTTTCAGGGGTAATATAACAAGACCTCGTTTATCAGCTAATACATTTTTCAATTTCAACAAAAATGAATTTGTTTCAAAATTTATAGAGTTGAATTCGGAGATTTATGTTCTGACTAAAACCCGAGAGCTTTAAAGCTCGAGGGTTTTATTCTTTGAACAAAAATCTTCTAATGGAGATGAATTTCATAAAACAAAAATTTTCGAATCGATATCAGGAAATATCGACGAACCCCCAAATCTAGACGACACTAATATACCGAAAATAACCAAGACTATAAAATTTCCGAAGTTGACAATATGACATCCCGATTTCAAAAATGCCCATTAATAACTTTCAGAGCCAGTTATTTCTTAAGGTTATCCTTCCTACCAATAGTCCCAAAAATGAAGCAATTATTCGAAAATAAAATTAGAACAAAAATTCAAATTTGCCAAAATAATTTTGAGAAGGATATTATAAATACCTTTAAAGAATTTACTACAACAAAAAAATGTTTGCAGTTGATTTGGACAAACAAGAATACATTCCTCGATTCTGTGAAATTTTGAGGAACACATTCAAAAATTCCTCATTCAAAATTATTCTTTATAATAACGTATAAGAGCTGACGAAAGGCAATGATACTACCATGGTAAATCTAACCACCGCGGTATTATTATTGGCCACATGTTAGGAGTACAGTCACGAAATTTATCAATAATTGCGATATGCCAAATGGTAAAATACGATAGGAACTCACCAAAACGGAAATTTGAATTGACTCCGAACAAACCTTTCGAAGTTGTTCATGCTGATACATTCACAATCAAAAACCAAAAATTTCTTTTGCTTACAAATTTTCAAAATATGCAAAAGCGTATGCACTGACAGGACTGACTGTTATCCACGTAGAAAAAGCACTTATAAATTTCATGACTCAACATGGTACACCAAAAATGTTAGTATTTGACCAGGACACCTAACTCAAGAACAATGTTACACAAGTATTTACTAGCCTACATAAAATACATGTCCACTACACCACTTCCTGGAATACGAACTCAAATTCGATTGTTGAAAGATATCACTCAACACTCATCGAACATCTTCGAATTGTTCGGGAAACCCAAAAAAATCTTAACCTTTTGCGGTTCAATTATATTGTCATAACTAAGGAAATGAAAATGAGCCTATACTCGAAACATGCCAAGAAAATAGCACGGCTAAATCTTAAAAAAAAGTACCGACTTCGACCAATGCCAGTGTCGGGGCTAACCGGACAACGGACCGGAATATGATACTGTCAAGGCTTACCTGACATCGGACCGGACCGTTAAAATTGCACTGTCGGGGCTATCCCGCCAAAGGACCGCAAAGGGTTGATATTCTTGATCAAATGCCATACACGATATTAGGCTACAATCATGCCATTAATTCTACCACCAAACAACGTCCAATAGATATTATCACAGGTCATTTAGACAGTAATAGTCCATTTGATATAAACTTCAACGAAAAGTTGTATGAGAACTATACAGGGTCCTCCTGCAACTGCGCTTCGGTGGTCGATAGCTCCTAAACGGAGCAACTTGAAAAATTCTTCCGAATGCAAGCATTATTAAAATATAGGGTCATGTATGTTCATCAGCGTTATTTTCGAAGATATATCGATATTACTTAAAAAAACATGAGTTATTCAACACCCTGTAACTCAGCGTGGAGAAATTATTTTAAAAATGTACGGACGGTGAAATGACTTATGGTCTAGTTTCTGTAACATGACATACAGTTGCAATTTCATTACTTTTCGTGTAAAGGTTTATAGAATACCTGTCAATACAAAACAGGAACTGGAAAACAGGGTATCATGGGCTTTCGGAGAAATAGACCCTCCGGAAATCTGCAGAGCCACGACTGATTATGTACACAGAAAAAAATTGGTACCTGAATACAATGAAAAAGTTCAGTGACTCAATGAATATTTTTATCAATATTGATCCAATGAACGCAATCGTTATGTCAATGTACCACTGGTTATCCATACTATGAATACGGATCTTAATAATATCAATGAATGCTTTCATTGATATCATGATCAAGTACATTAAATAGGTTCGTTATAGTAATGAATTCCATTCATCAAACGAACGGAGAGTGTTCACCCAAGCAATAAATTATATTCGTTCAACTGATGAAACTGTATTCATCAAATTAGTTATTATTGTCCATTCTTCGAATGAATGCTGTATGATTGATATAATGATTCAGATTAGTTCGACGATGGATATTTTTCATCAATCCAATGAACGGTGATTATTAAGTATCGGTTATTCCTTGATTCAATAATTGATATACATTAAATTTATGTTTCAGTTTATTCTCGTGATGCTTTCACACATTGAACTAATTATTTTGTTTATCATTTGAATAAGTGGTATTTATTCAATCATTGCATATCATTCGTAAATGCAATGAAGGCCTCCCACTGATATTGAGCATACAGTGATTTTCCGAAAGATATGCAAAATAATTAACATGCATTCATCAGAACATCGCAATCCTGATTGGAAGGCGTATCTCCAAGTTATCTTTTATTTCGGCTGGCTCCTTTCGGAGCTCTTCGGATGTCTCTGTAGTCTGTGCTACCTGAGAAGATGCTTCAACGATCGCTTCTGTCTGCTTAAGTTAACCGGCTCTGTGCAAACAACGAAGTCGTGCGGAGTGGTCCCTCTAGTGGAGGCGCTGTGTACTACCAGCTAAAGCTTACTTGCCAGCAACGGAGATTTCTATGCGAGGATTCGGCTGAACAGATGCCGGCAAAATTTATGAGTATATTTAAACACGAGATGGCTTGGTTCGACATAAGGCTCATTATTATATTCATGAACATATTAATTACAGAGTTATAGAATGGGAGGAAAATGTTGCTTCTATCTGCCTAACAAAACTGGGACTTAGTAACTTCGTTACACCTTCTATGATCTTTCCATAGCCCCAATAAAACCTGTGTACAGATCTGAAAATAGATTATCATTGATTTCGATAAACTTGGATTCATTGTGACAATAAAATCATCTCTGGGACTATCAATTACGTTCATTGATATGATGAACAATTTCAAATGGATTGAGTGTACCCCTTTCATTACCTCAATGAACTTTTCCATAGCAGCAACGAAACCTGTTCATAAATGTAAAAAAAGATCATCTTTGATCTCCATGAACTTGAATCATTGTCACGATGAAAAATGTATTGTGCCAATGAACGGAAAGGTAATAAACGGTATTCATTGATATAATGTACCACATTTTATTCATAAAATAGTATACATTGTTTCAATATACTTTTTTCTTCATTTCAATAATCTTTTTCAAAGCCGTAACGAAATATGTTCATAGGTCTGAAATTAGATCATCATTGATCTCAGTGTACCCCTTTCCTCACCTCAATAAACTTTTCCGCAGGAGCACCGAAAACTGTTCATAGATGTAAGAAACGATTACCTTTGATCTCAATAAACTTGAATTCGTTGTATCAATAAATACCTACAAAAGTCAGTGAATATTTATTCATTGCCACAATGAAAAATATATTTTGCCAATGAACGGAGAGGTAAAAAACGGCATTTATTGATATAACGAACCACATTTTTTTCAGTGTAATAACGGCGATCCATCCATGTTTACAAGTGAATCATCAGCAATTCAAGCACCTGAGCTACTTAGTTTTTGGTTTTTCAGTATCGAATATGTTATAATCGCTAAGAACATTCTGTAATATTATCTCTTGTGTCGATGAGTTTAATCATTTCAATTTTCCATTCTTCAAACTGTCAATATAATCGATATAATATTTGTCATACACCCAGTATGGAGGAAGGTTTATGTATTTCATTACACCTTTGTGAAAAAAGATGAAGTACCTATTTGTTATTTGATAGAATTTTCACCAAATTTTATTCTTGAAATTTTGTACTCGCACAGAAAATATTAATATATCATAAGGGTAAGAGATAGGTATAGGACATAGTTGATGAAACTTATTCAAACGGATAATATATAGGGTTTTCCATTTGAGAAAACTGAATTTCAGTCATTTTCATGGGTTCCTGAAAGGAAGTTACTTCTAAGCCTCCCTGTATGCAGAAACTGAGATCTTGTTCCTCGACAGTATACAGCTATGACTCAATTTTCAATACTTATAAATTTACATTGTTAATCATTTTTCAATGATCAGGTTTCACACACAAATTTTACGAAATAATTTGTATCTCAAAAATCTTTACAGATAGGTACAATTAATTTTCTGGGAAAGTTCTGAGGACTATAATAGAGATTCCAAAATTAATATGATAAAGGGGGTGTTCCGTTTGAAATAACAAAGTAGTTTCTACTTTCTTATACAAGTGGCAACACTGTATTGATGAAAATATTTCGGACGGTTAGAGCATGTTTGATTTTGATTATATATGCTCACAAACTTTTAATATAATCAGTCGTTCCGTTCTCCAGAAACGTCTAATAGGCCATCGAATGTGGAATACCCTGTATATACCTATGTTACTAAATGCATCGATAAAGACGTCTTGACTGAATCGGGAAAATTCGGTTCCGCCAAATATTGCACTAACCAACTAAAAATACAGCTCATACCATTCATGGTTGCCTACAGTGATAGGTTGAAAATGAATATATTATCATTAGCTAGCAGTAGCCCCACTTTCCCACCTGATAACAATTACGGCAAAAATGAAACGCGTGAAAATGCGAAAATGGTGAGGTTAGAAACTTGTCGAAAACTGATTACACTTCAGATATGACCATTTCAATATTTTCAATCAATGGAAATAACGCTTGCGCCATTCCGTGGATTTACACCGTCTCGTCCGCTACGAATGTTTTTATGTTGTATGTATTATTTTCGCATAAAATAAAATTTGTTTTTTAATGCTTCCTTGAATTTGGAATGAGTGATTCGAAGTTTTATTCTTGCGCCTGTCCGGTTAAAGTGGTAGAGAAAGTAGGTGTGTTTCAAATGTGGAATGGATGTTTGGTACGTTTGATTTTAATAATACTATCAATTCTATTAGTATACTCGTATCATGTTAGGAAAAGGAATTCACCGGAAATAGGTATATATGTGTATGACTTATATTATATATCAGTGAGATTGTGGGTAATTGAACTACATTGAGTGCAACGATTTATATCCAGTAGAACCTACTTGTTTACGTCGAAAGTAGTTGCTTGAACTCGTGAGTGATCATTTCACCGATTGGCGTACACCGGGTGTCTGAATCCCTGAATTCCCTGAATTCCCTGATTATGTTTCTGCATGGTGATGTGAAATGCTAGGTTGTAGGTGGTTAATTTAAGTTTGTGTTTAACATACTCCAAAGCATGTAAGTTCATACATTTCATTCGAATATTAAACAAAGGTAACAACAAAGTGATCTCATAAATACTCGTAGAGTGTACCCAAAGGCATAGCCTGTGTGGGTAAGGGACGGCTACTATTATTATTATTATTATTTTCCGTGGTTCTACGGGGCGATTTTTTGTGGCGTAGGTATTCATTTTTCAGCTGTATGAAAATCCGGAAAACCTACAGCACCACCTCGGGTGGTCAATAACATAATTTGGTTACTTATTTTCATGAAGCCACCGACTTTAGAGCCCCATAGTACATAATTTTGAATGTTTCTCTTGTTTCTATTGAATAAATAGGTATCTTGAAACAATTATTAAAAACGTTTCCGATTAAAGATTTGGCCAATCTTGCTAAGTCTTATATATGGAAACCACGATATTTTCATTAAAACATATTGTGAACTGTTTATTGATATGCTGATTGTAATTCATCTCATAAAAAAAAAAAATTTCAAATTTTTCCAATGGTAACTAAGACTTTTCAAACAATAATTCATCATAGGGACTTTATAAAACTTGAGCTAACCTAAATTTAAAACCATATTTTTTAAAAGAATATATTTATAATAATAATAATAAATTGCTTTTGATAGGACAAGTTACAAAAACTATCAAATGGCAGAGTTAGTGCTTCACCCGTCTAGGACATGTTAGTACTCTCTTACACACAACTGTCCACAAGGAAAGGAAATTAAATTAAACGTATATAAGACAAAATATCTTTGAGGGCTATTCTAAGAATACAAATACACAAAACAGAATATTATATTACGATGTATAACTATCTCATACCTATTAGTTCGAAAAGGAATAGGGAATATGGAAAAAAATTATAGAAGTGTGAATAAATGAAAAACTATATAAATATGTGATTGTTTTATAGGTTAATTTTATGTTAATAATAACACTTCAATTCGGATATCGGAGTTTTATTCAACAATAATTTCAATAACAATAATTCATTAATTCAGTCATTCAATAATACATCCAACAGATTTACGCCTATTTACAATTAATTATCGAAAATTGTAGGCACACTTATTCTACCATACGAAATCATTAATCATTAAACTAATGAAAACACTCAAAATAATGAGTAAATTTTATATACCAATTGCTTTGGTGGAACACTGAATACTTGCCCTTTAAGCTGAGGTGAAGAGAGAAAGAATATATCGATACCCTTCAATTGACCATATTCACCGACGCCATATTGTCATGCGGCAATACCAACTAACGCAGGATTCTCAAATAAAAATTACCAAATTTCACTAATTCCGCATATCCGTGAAAGTTCAAAATGATATTTATTAGGCAGTGCATTTCTCAAAAAATGTTTAGTAGACTGAGTTGAGTATTAAGTTGATTTAATTTTTAGATGAAAATGTTTCGTGATTTACAAAAACATCTAAAGAAAATGATATTTTGAAATAAAGATAAGATTGAGAAGTCTACAGAAGGCAGTGTCAAAAATATCACCTTTATAGTTACCGCACGTATAGGGCAAATATATAAATTTAAAAATATTTTACTGAGTTATAATGCATGCCAATGTCATTATTAAAGGTCAGGTGAAAACTGATATACCGCTACTGATATCTACCCATCTATCCTAGATTTTCTCTTCAGTTAATTTTTTCTAAAACTCACAAAATACGCACATGAAATATGCACCAAATAAAACACAAACTCGATTTCATTAAAAAAATCACCAAGTTACAATTACCTGTTTACCTCGATTTATACCCTAAGACAGGGTATGTCAAAAATACAAAAAATTGTACAACCAAACACCTAAGAAAACACGAGTAGCAACAACTCTTATAAACAGTTTCAAATCTCTCACAATTATAGTTGTCAAAAATGTAGTTCTGGTTAATGGGTTCATTAACAATTAATATAGCAGAAATTGAAAAAATATTTGGATAGATGAATAATAATAACTATTATTCTATTATTATTAGCCTTGGAATCGAAGGCTGTTTTGATACACATTTCGGTTTCATTTTGGGTTTGGGTTTCATTTTAGAAGCAAAATTTGAAAAAAATCGAAATCATGTTATATACAAAATAACGATACAAACTATGGAAGTTTTGTATACAAAGATATGGAAATTAACGAGTAAATTAATGAAGAAGGCACTATTATTCATGAAATGTATTTGAATATGTGTGTATTCCTCTGATGGGTTTCTTCTTAAATATCTTATAGCTGCGTGGCCCGAGTATCTTAGATAATTTAACTTCAGTGTCTTTCTAGTACATTCTAGAACATTTCAAAGTTTATTCCACAGTGATCTCGAATTTTGTAATACTTTCCAGAAGCTTTCAGATCATTCAATAGTTCTTTTCACATGCTCTAGAAACTTCCACACCACCGCGGCGCTTCCCTGATTGCCGAACTTTCGAGAACTTCACTTGAGTGTCTTTTTCGCACCTTCCAGACCCTCTGTTCTGGTCCATTCCACGAAGATCTCGATTTTTTTAAGCATCCAGAAACTTTGAGATCATTACGGAATTTTCTTTTTCGTATTCTATAAATTTCCTGAAAATTCTACCCGCCTTCTGCCTGGTGGCCGAACTTCCAAGAACTCACTTAGGTGTTTTCATTATGCTCTATATAGAGACTTCCGGAGCTTCTGTTATAGTTCATTCTAACGATTTTCTAGTATTTACCAGAATTTCATTCAAAAACACTCAATCTTATACTTATTTTATAAAGTTCCCCGCCATCTCCCTGGTTGTCGAAATTCCGAGAAATTCACTATAGCCTCTTTTCAACACGGAGAGAGCTGCTCCAGTAAGAATGGTGTTTTTTATGATATTGCTTCCCAGCTCTGTGTGTGACACGTAGCCTCGTGCCATTGCACAATCTTGGTGCATCAAGCTTACGTATCAGCAGAACTGGGACGCCAACTTTCAGTTCCAGTTTATGGGAAGGCCTGTTAATTTCAATGTGTCACAAAATTCTGCATGGTAAGTTGTACTATCGTCAATACTCATAATCGTGTCTTTTGATGATAATATTTTTGATTCACCGACTAATTTTTTCAATATCTTTTTACTGAAGTCGCTGGCCAAATCCTCTAAAAATGTTGAAAAGGGAACAGTCTCCATGAAAATTGAAAAATGTGATTTATTTGTAATATCTAACCGAAAACAACTACTTCCCCGGCACAAGCCACGCTGGACATTGATCTACATCTGATAGATATTGTGAAAAGACTCTAAAAATGATTCATATTTTTTGGCGAAGTCGCGGGCAAAATTCTTAAATTTACAATACAAATTTTTCCATGCAATTATTCCTATTTTTCTCTCCATAAGAACCTTCCTCAAATTCCAAGGAACATTAAAAAAAAATCTGAATTGGTCGAGGAAATATGTTACTGGGTTTAACTCCTGCCTCATTTCCTGGCATTTTCTTCAGTAAATGTTGAAAATAATCGCTTATACACATCCTGCATGAAAAACAAAATACGCAATTTCAAGCATGAGGTTTGCACTTCACATACGTGTTGTTAATCATACAAAAAGAACCCTAAAGCAATTTACAATTTCAAAAACTCAAAGGCCGTACAAAAAATCATGATTTTTTTACGATGAAGTATTTTGTCAAACAGCAAGATTTTCAAAAATCCCTGACTATCAGAAACGAAAGAAAATACATTTATCTCTTCATTTTATATAGTCAATATAGTCCAGGATTATCCCACCATGATATAAAAGCCAACAATGGACCTCTGTTTTGTATAAACTGTCAGTATGTTTCCAATTCAAATCATGAGCTGCGTGTGCGGTGTGTCTCAAATACCGGCGTCTGGCTTATATACACGTGCCATAATTTACTGTCATGCATTGTTGTTTTTTTCCTTTTCAAGAAGTTTTTCAGTGAACGAGATTAAGTAAGCCCGGATTTCCACCAAATCGGGCAGATTATTATCGGCCTGATTCGCATCGTGGCAACTTTTGTCGCCCCGACTTGAATTGTCTGTGCATGTGCACTGAAAGCGATTATGATCTATTTATGACGGTTTTGATGTTGTCAGATCAGAACAGTTGTGCTCAGAATGTCGTCAAGACGAGTCAAGTTCGTGCAAGCAGAGACTTGTCCGATTCGTTCCTTGCAACTCGAGTCGGACACGATTGAAATTGCGCCGGTGGACAATATTACATTAAAATACGTGTGCACAATTGTAATCGTTCGACCAAAGTTGGGCCGATTGTGGTTGACCCGACTTTGGTGTAAATCATGCCTAAGGCTAAAAGAGATACTACTGAGTATGTTCGTTTAAAAGTGAGTAGACATTTATTGTAGGTAGAGCTGGTCAAACCTCAAAAATGTGTTGGGTGATTGGAGATGTTCCTATTCAATGTTGTGAATTATTATTTCTTATCGTTTACAAATGGCATTCCCACTTCCAGAGCAAGTTTTTCTTGGGTTGCTTCGAATTTTACATAGAAATGAATGCAGGTCTGCCTACAGGAAAAGTAGGTACAAATTCAAATAGATTTTGGAGGGATTGTACAAGCTATCCGGCTCTACAAACCCTTCGACCTATTGGATTTTTGTGCTTTGTAAATTCAAATAATTACAATTTTATAAAAAGTGTTTATTTGCAGGATGTCCCAGGAGGAAGGAAAATATTTTATTTGCAATGCAGATATATTAATTGGTGTCATATCAATCCTGCAGGCTTGGAAACATTAATTTATGTAAGCAGAGAAAGGGGGTTCAGTTCCTACAGAAATCAAAGTTAGCATCATCAGGATATAAAAGCATACCTGAGTGGTTAACTGCACTCATTATCTCCTTCAATTACAATTTTGGAATTTACCTGCTAATTAGCCCCCGCTTACATTGATTATTGTTAGTATGGTAACTTTGATTTGCCTGTGGTTACAAAACTATAGGCCATAACTATTTGAATTAACAATGCACAAAAGTCTAAAATATGGGTCTTGTGAGGTTGCATATCCTGTACAACACTACACCACAATATATTGAATGTACACCTGTTTTTCTTGGCCAATACTCATTCCTATACATATAACATTATCTCCATTATTATGTACTAAAATATTAGCACCGATAATTTCATAGGAATCACAGTATTCAATAGAACTGTTGAGATCTTGCCTGCTCTACGATACATTTCTATACCCACTTTTAGACGAACAAACTGTTGGATCTCTATTATTCCTTTACTTAATCTCTTTCACACGCAGCTCATGATTTGAATTGGGAACATACTGACAGAGTGTATACAAAACAGGGGTCCGCTGTTGGCTCTTATATCGTGGTGATGTAATCCTGGACTGTATTGACTATATGATATAGAAAGATAAATTCATCTTCTTTCGGTTATGATAGTCAGGGGTTTCTGAAAAACCCGCTGTTTGACAAAATACTTTATCGTAAAAAAACATGAGTTTTTGGACGGCCTTCGAATTTTTGAAATTGTGAATTGCTTTAGGGTTCTTTTTGTATGATTAACAACACAAATGTGAAGTGCAAACCTTATGTTTGAAATTAGGTATTTTATTTTTCATGCAGGATGTGCATAAGCGATTATTTTCAACATTTACTAAAGAAAATGCGTTGAAAAATGAGGCAGGAGTTAAACCCAGTTTTCTTTGGCATGGATAAGTGAGACCTGTCTCACTACTCTTAAATCGTTGCATATACAGCCCAAAGATGGACCTGGTTCCGGCTTCACTATAATTATTACATATCAACCAAAATATTCATGATCTTCGGATCCTCCACAAACCGCGCAGAATGGTTATGTGAATTAGGAAAAAAACCTTTCAGGTACTCATATAAATGTTATATTTGCATGAGAAAGAAAAAGTCTTCAGGAACGTAATGCACTTTTACTTTTCCTTCTCTGATAATTTTTAGCAAAGTTATGACGAATATAGTGTTCTGCTCCGTCGGAACTTACAGTCGCGGGTTAGCGCGAGCCTGAAATTTGATGTCGGCGTCCAATCACGTTTTTTGAGGAAACGGGAGCATTTTCGAAGGGATGACTGGGAATCATTCTTGTGGAGAATTGAATTATCTTTCACCCTGTTGAAACCGTTTTTTGAAGAACCATATACTTTTCAAGATTACAGCAAAAACCTATTTATTTATTTTAAAATAAAAAAATATTGCTACAGACCTGAAATTTGATAAAGACTTCTCGAATTGTTTGAGATCGTTAGATGAATTAGATGGAAAAATCTAGAAGCACTAACTTTTGTTCTGGATCAATCGTCGAACATTCTATTTGTGTTCTATTGATTTCTTAAGTTTTCTAGAATTTTATTTGTATATAAAAGCAATGCATTTGTGAGATAAAGTTAGTTAGAAAGTTACCTTGAGTTACCTTGGATACAAGTATTTTGACAGTGACTTGTATTACAGTGTTGTCAAGTAAAGTTTGATTAATAAAGGCGAGTTCATACCAGAGTACACTTATTTTTGAACCCGAAGACGCAACAATTGGTGACAGCGGTGGGATCAGTGTTACTGAAGAAAGAAAAGTAAGGCAGCTTTCCAGTATTTGATGGTGAATACTCGAGCAAATAATTACGACGAGATGGCGACATCAGCAGATATCCTTGAGTTTTTAAAGGAACAAGAAGCCAAACGAAAACAAGAACAAGAGGAACAAAAAGCCAAACGAAAACAAGAACAAGAACAGCTTCTACAACAATTCGAACTGAGAAGGAAACAAGAACAAGAGGAACAGGAGGCGCGGTTAGTCCAGCAGTTACAACAACAACATGTTGATATTCTGCAACGTATTAGTCACAGTCAAAAGTGCTTCCAGAATGAAATCACCGAAGTAGTACAAGAGGTCAGAGGAAAGTTCAAGAGGTCAAAGCTGAAGTTCAAGAAGTCAGAGGCGGAGTCCAGGGAGTCAACAGAAGGGTCCAAGACGTCAAAAATGAACTGTCCAAAATAGATGAACGGGTGGCACGAGAGGTGAACAAGAAATTCAACGAAGAAGTGGATAGGATCAAGGAGACGTTGGAAACGCTACACCTTCCACACAAGCCTGCACCCTCTGAGGAAATCTCCCCCACCAGCGAAAAGCCATCCTCACTGACAACTCCGATAAGGCCTACACAAGTGAAAATTTTGAAGCCTCCAACATTCGATGGGCAATCCTCGTGGCCCATGTATAGACGTCAATTTGAAGCGGCAGCAAACGCAAACGGCTGGTCCGAGGAGGAAATGGCCACCTCTCTAGTCCTGTGTTTACGAGGACAAGCATTGGACATCCTTCAGAACATCCCCGAGAGTAATCAGAAGGAATATTCTAGAATCGTTGAAGCTTTGGAAATCAGATATGGACAGCAATATCTCAAACAAGTATTTCAGAGCCAAATAAAGAGTCGATACCAAAAATCCAACGAAACCCTACAGGAGTATGGAGCCGACGTAGAGCGACTCATTAATTTGGCATACCCACAAGCACCGAAGGAGTTCATAGAACAAATTGGGGTGCAGACTTTCATCGATGGTTTGAGAGATACTGACATGCAGGAAGCCCTTCGACTAGGACGACTTCAAACCATAAGCGCAGCACTAATAGCATCTTTGGAGTTCGAGGCCGTGAAAAACGCATCAAGAAATACGAGGCCCAAGTTACGTGAAGTTAAATTCAACGAGGATTCTCCTACAAGCGAGGCGCTATTGAAGAAAATATTGGACTCCATAACAGCATTAAGCAACCAAGTGCCTTCCCCAGAAGACAGGAAGAGGCGCTGCTATAACTCTGGGAAAAGCGGCTATCTACAGAGGAGTTGCTGGGAGAGATCGAGATTCAGAAGTCCAAGAAGAAAGAGGTCGTCATCAACGAGCAACGAAGAGAGATCGAGATGTCCGACCCCAGGAACAGAGCAACGTGGGCGATATACCAGAGGAGCCTTCAGGAGATCGACCACGCCAGAAAGGAAACCTCAAACTTCTGAAAGAGGACTTGCTCCCAACTAGGAAAACCAGAATTAGTCGGCACTAGGGGGCGCGTGGCGACTTTCAGTATTCAAAGCCCCAAGATCCATATATCGTCATTGAAGAAAAATGACCAAAGTCTACTAATACAAGGCCACTTAGAAGATCGGAAATGCACCTTCACTATTGATACAGGAGCTTCGAGATCAGTCGTTCGCCCAGACCTCATACAAGAATCTGTGAAGCCGATGAAAAGGAACATGGTTTTGGAAACGGCAACGGGACAAACCGCACCAGTCATTGGGGAAACACTTGTACACATCCAGATAGGACCTATTACCATGGAACATTTTATGTTGGTTGCGGAAATAAGGGATGAATGTGTTTTGGGTCTGGACATCATGGAGAAGAACGACTTTATTTTTAACATCAGACAGAAAATTTTGCGGATTGGCAATGAAGAAATCTTCCTGAGCAGATACAATGAGAAAATACAACCAATTAAGATTTATGTTGACGAAGACATCCACATTCCGAAAAACTCCGAAACCATCATCATGGCCAGAATGGATAAAGAACCTGGAGATTTGAGCACTGGAATAATTGAAAATGATGAATACCGCCAAGATGGAATTTTAATTGCCCGATGTCTTGTGAACACAGAACAACTAATTCCTGTCAGGGTTGCCAATACTTCGGAAAATAAAGTCCTCCTGAAGAAAAACGTCCAATTGGGATTCTGCAAACCTGTCACTCGAGTTATCAATTGTGAAAACCACACTCAGGTACTGCGAAGAAATACCACTAACACCGATCAGAGAACAATAGACAAAATGATGGAATCCACGGAACATTTAACTATGGAGGAAAAGCGGAAGGCCAAAGAGTTTCTTTATAGCCATCGTAACATTTTCTCGACAGAGACTTCGACAGGATGTACCAGTCTAGTTCAACATCGCATCAACACCGGCGATGCCCGACCAATCCGACAGGCTCCGAGGAGACTACCGTTTGCCAAACAGAGAGAGGTAGCAGACATGATAAACAACATGATGGAGGATGACATAATTGAAGAAACCACAAGCCCATGGTCCTCACCGGTAGTATTGGTAACTAAAAAGGATGGATCAACCCGATTCTGCGTGGACTATCGTCGATTGAATGACGTAACGATGAAGGATAGCTACCCATTACCAAGAATCGATGATACACTAAACACATTATCCGGTTCCAAATGGTTTTCAACGTTGGGTCTGAAAAGTGGGTATTGGCAAGTGGAAGTTCATCCTGATGATAGAGGAAAAACAGCGTTCTCTACCGGACAAGGGCTGTACCAATTCAAAGTTCTTCCTTTCGGATTATGCAATGCTCCCGCCACCTTTGAGAGATTTATGGAACTAGTATTGAGAGGTTTGACATGGAAAATTTGTCTAGTCTACTTGGATGACGTCATAGTAATGGGAAGGACATTTGACGAACACCTGGATAATTTGGAAGAAGTATTTTTGAGGTTAGAAAATGCTAACCTGCAACTGAACCCAAAGAAGTGTTATTTATTTCAAAAAGAAGTTAATTTTTTAGGCCATGTCATCTCGGCCGAAGGAATTAACACCGATCCTGCTAAAATCGAGGCTGTTAGGAGTTGGCCACGTCCTAGGGATAAACATGAAGTAAGAAGTTTTCTGGGGCTATGTACCTACTACAGGAAGTTTGTTCAAGACTTTGGTAAAATTGCCAAGCCACTCCACCGATTAACTGAGAACAACGTTCAGTTTGATTGGAGCCCTGATTGCCAACAGTCGTTCACTGAACTGAAGAAGAAATTGACAACAGCGCCTATTTTGGCTTACTCACGAGAACAAGGCACTTTCATTTTGGACTGTGATGCGTCTCAGCAAGGCATTGGATCAGTTTTATCCCAAGAACAGGATGGCGAAGAGAAAGTAATAATACTGGGCTCAATGGGATTCCCTATGTCTTCGTGATGGCCTATTGCATCGCAAATGGGAGAGCCCAGATGGAGCAACTGTGGTGTACCAACTGGTCCTGCCGAAGGCATTTACTAAAGATGTGCTTGAACAACTTCATAGTAGTCGTGCAGGTGGACACTTCGGAATCAAGAGGACCCTTGCTAGAATTCGAGAAAGATTCTATTGGATGAATTGTCGTCATGATGTAGAAGAATGGTGCAGAAGATGTGACCTATGTTCTTCAAAGAAGGGACCCAAAACCAGAAGTCGAGAGAAAATGGCTCAGTATCTTTCTGGTGAACCATTCGAAAGAGTAGCAGTTGACATTCTTGGGCCGTTTCCTGTTACCGAACAAGGAAATAAATACTTGATGGTAGCCATGGACTATTTCTCCAAGCGGCCTGAAGTTGTGCCCATTCCAAACCAGGAGGCAAAGACCGTTGCAAAGGCCTTCATAGAAAATGTAATAGCCAGACATGGAGTCCCACTCGAATTACATTCTGATCAAGCACGAAACTTCGAATCTGAGTTATGGCAGGAAATGATGAACATTCTAGGTGTGAAGAAGACTCGTACCACAGCCCTACATCCACAATCAGATGGTATGGTTGAACGACATAATAAAACCATCAGCCAGTACCTGTCGATGTTCATCTCCAAAAATCAAAAGGATTGGGATGAGTTGGTACCACTATTTCTCCTATCCTATCGAAGTTCCCAGCATGAGTCCACCGGATATACCCCTTCAATGTTGATCACTGGGCGAGAAATGAAACTACCATGCGATCTGCTGTTTGGAATGCCACCCAGAAGTACAGAGGACAAAGTCCTACCAGAATATGTCCAAGAGTTGCGAGAAAGACTGGACCAAGTTCATGAATTCTGCAGACGTCGTCTTCAAATCTCCAGTGATAAAATGAAAAAGAGGTTCGACAGGAAGAGTCCAGGAACTATGTTCGAGCCAGGTGATGCCGTTTGGCTATACCAACCTCAGAGAAAGAAAGGAAAATGCCCCAAGCTACAGAGAAATTGGACAGGACCCTACGTCATCATAAAGAAGATCAACGACTTAGTATACCGCATCCAGTTCAACCCAAGGAGTAAACCCAAAGTTGTTCACATCGAGAGGTTAGCAGAAAACCGAGGCCATGATCCCCCAAATTGGTTCCAGAGGGACAACCAAAATAGTGATGGTGTTATCCGGGACGGAATAACCTAAAGGAGGAGGCAGTGTTACAGACCTGAAATTTGATAAAGACTTCTCGAATTGTTCGAGATCGTTCGATGAGTTAGATGGAAAAATCTAGAAGCACTAACTTTTGTTCTGGATCAATCGTCGAACATTCTATTTGTGTTCTATTGATTTCTTAAGTTTTCTAGAACTTTATTTGTATATAAAAGCAATGCATTTGTGAGATGAAGTTAGTTAGAAAGTTACCTTGAGTTACCTTGGATACAAGTATTTTGACAGTGACTTGTATTACACTGTTGTCAAGTAAAGTTTGATTAATAAAGGCGAGTTCATACCAGAGTACACTTATTTTTGAACCCGAAGACGCAACAATATGTTCCACCCCTGGAATTTTGGTAAACATTTTTTTTCTTGTTAAGCATGGTTTCAATACTAGCATGCCAAATTTGGTGGTGCTACAATCGATTCTGTCTCAAGACCTAATTATACTGGATTAGTCAGTAAACAAACAGACTGAATATAATAAGACAAATCTTTCATTCAACATTATATCAATGACAGCTCTCCAAAACAAGCAGAACTTCAAACTCTGAAACTCTGGGAATTCTCCTAGCTGCTACACTTTCTCGTACCTGTCCTCAAACTAGAAAATGTTTGTGCACTTGAAATTGATTCTGATGAACACTCCAACATCTGAAGACTCTAATTCAATAAAAACCTGGCGCTTCTGTGAATCAGATCCATTTTGTGTCGAGTAAACGATTAGATGTCTCATAAAATATAGCTGCCGTGAAGTTTACTTTTGGAAACTAGCACTCTTATTAATTTTCTGTCGCGTTCGTTCAAGCTTCCTCAGTTTATCAAGGGATATAAAGCCGAAAAAGAAACCAGCAAACTGAAAGGGTATCTCAATAATTACATCAGTGATCAAAGAATGCAATGGACTTATGCAATCCGAATAGACGTTTTAAACAGTTCTGCTTTTCAGTTGATTTTATCCCCCACAGTCGCCATTATTAGTAGAATAGAGTACTCCACGGATAATATAGACACGGTCGTCGCATCCGCCATGTTTGTGACGTTAATGAATTATAATTTTTATAAACATATGTCTCATGTACCCAATAATTTAGTAAACTACTACTACCTAATGCGGTGTTGAAATCAGCTAAGAAATAAAACTGAAAGGTTATTATTCAATACAGTAGTCATTAGTTGATCATACTTCCTTTTATACAGTGCGGCTTTTTATAGTCCCCCCCCCCCCTGTTAACTTTTGAATGGTTTGACGTAGAGCGATAAAAAAAAACCGTTTCGAGGGTTTCACCGATACTACCTTTTGAAATATAACGCATTGTGATTGCTCGATAGATGGCGCGGGGGGGCACAAAAACCTAATTTTTTTAAATGGCATGGGGGGTCAAGTGACACATCGTTGAAAAGAGAATTGGATTCTCTTTTCAACCATCTAATTTTTTTTAAATTTAGTTAATATGTTTTTTCACAATAAGCATTTGACGTGTCAATGTAACAAAAAGAAAACAAACTATTATGACATGTAGTATTTAAATAATTAGAAGCAAAATTGTTGTCAATTAACGAAGCAGGTGTTCGAAATGTCCACCTAATACTTCTTGACAATAAAAAATTCGATTCACAAATTCCTGCCGAACATTATTCAACATGTCTGCAGTTATACCAGCACAAACCCGTGTTATTCGTTCTTTAAGTTCTTCCAAAGAGTTGGATTGTTGCTCATACACTTTGGATTTGACGTATCCCCACAGAAAGAAGTCACAAGGTATAAGGTCTGGTGATCGTGCCGGCCATTCGATTGGTCCACGACGTCCAATACATCTCATAGGGTATGTTACATCCAAATACTCTCGAACTTGACGTTGGAAGTGAGGAGGGGCCCCATCTTGCTGGAAGGTGATGTGTTCCTGAAATTCGTTCTCATTTTCTTCTAATATTCCAAGTATGAGTGGTTCAACCGTATCTCTTAGTAAATCCAGGTACAAATTACCGTTTAAGTTTTCTTCCAGAAATAAGGGACCTACAATATGGTCTCCCAGAATTCCAGCCCACACATTTACTTTCTGTGGGAACTGTGTGTGACCTTCTCGAAAGATATGGGGATTTATATCACTCCAGTATCGCACATTTTGTGTATTCACATTTCCGTTCAAAAAAAAGGTACTTTCATCTGAAAAACAAATATTCCTAATGTAATTGGGGTTTCTAGCTATCTTTTCCTCCATAATTTCACAAAATTCCATTCTTCGGTCTGGGTCGTCTTCTGTGAGTTGGTGTAACATTACTAATTTGTATGGATGGAACTTGTGTTTCTTCAAATATTTTTTTACTGTAGCTGTTGAGACCCCAATCGTACTTGCTACACGAGAGGTACTTTGTTGCGGATTTACCCCCATTTCGGCAATTATCGAAACCTTTGTCTCTTCCGGAATTGATTTTCGACCGGCTCCACCTTTCCTACGAACACTGCCAGTTCTGTTGAATTTTTCAACTAGTTCCCTCAAATATTTCCGAGTTCAGGAAATTTTTCATTAAAAATTCTCTCCGCTTCGTGGTAGTTCCGATGGGCCTCACCAAAATTATAAATTGCTTAAATTTTTTCTTCGAAAGGACGTATACGAACCATCATGATATCAAATATTCAAAGTAGATAATAATTATAAGTAGACAAAACTCCTCAGTGAATATGAATACAATAATTCCTCAATCCATTGTACTTTTATAGAGGTAACTAATTAATTATTGTCATTTAAACAAATCCAATAAATAGTCCTTTCGTAGTACCTGTTATTACTTTTGTCATTAAAAATAAATGAAATGGGTATAATTTCGATATCCTAATACCTAATTAAGCTTTGAAAGGAATTCAAAATGAATAATTATTAATGTTGTGAATTGTCTTTATTGACCGTATTTCGTGGTATTGATTGCAATTGTGTATCACTAGAACAATTAAGGTATTTTTCTTCAAACATTATTATTTTAATACCACCCAAAATATTTTCCGTCCCATTATTTCACATCAAACCCTTCAAAAGTTATTGACGTAAGGTAAGGAAACGAATTCAGATCCGCTCTTACACTTGACACTTCAAATGCTTATTGTGAAAAAACGTGTCAACGAAATTTAAAAAAAATTAGATGGTTGAAAAGAAAATCAAATTCTCTTTTCTAGGAGCTCGTTTCAGTTGTCTACGACTACCGGTTATACCGGTAGTGGACCTTAACTTTGTTTTTTTATTGCATTTCTTAGAATCTACGATGAATTTCAATATAACTTTATTAGAAAAATCATGTCAAAAATGTGAAAATTTTGACAGACTCAGCCCTTCACAAAAAAAAATTATTTATTTGGAAACAAAGAGAGTCAGGTCAAAAATTGCCAGAATTTGCCTGAATAAGACACAATTTTCCAAATATTTAATAAGCTTCAGGTCTTCGAATAAAGTTATATTGAAATCCATCGTAGATTCTAAACAACTGGCAGTCGAAGAAAACTAAAAATAAATTACCTGAATCGAGCCCCTTGGAAAACTCCCGTATACAAAGGACCAGGCAGCGGCCTTCTGAAAAAATTGACATTGGTTAATTTTTCTGAATTTTTGGTATGTTGTAGAATATGACCTCCTGAACAAAAATGTTCACGGTCCCAACTCAATCCTGTGGCTAGTTTTCGAGGTACAGGGTGTCGAAGTTGGAAAGTGACCATTTTGAATAATGCTTGTCTCACTGTATCTAACACTATTTTTTACCAAAAACTAGTTCAAAAACATTGTATCATTGGCAGGTAATATTTGTCGTGCAAAACATTTTCATTTAGGATGGTTTCCTAAGAGCAATATTACTTTAAAGAAATGGCCACTTTCCAACTTCGACACCCGGTATCTCGAAAGCTAGCCATAGGATTGAGTTGGGTCTGAGGACACTTTTGTTCAGGAAGTTATATTCTACAACATAACAAAATTTCAGAAAAATTAATAGGTTAGAATTTTCCCATAAGGCTGCTGCCTGGTCCTTTTCAGAAAAATATTGTCAGTAGTTTTCCATAAGTATATATGTCGACTCAGCTCATGGTGATATACCCTGTACACTTCGCGCCAGGAAAGATGTAAATGCCGATTAGTATAAAGTTTCAACCTTTTTCATAAAGTATAATTTAGCGGAAAATATCTCAAAATGAATAATTATATTCTAAACCTTTTGACTGCCCCGTATACTACAATCGCTTAATCGTTCTAAAAATACACTCAAAAATTTAAATGTTCATCACACTGATAATTGAATAAACAATTATGTTTTCGTTTTACAGTTGTTTGAATTGTCTGAGCCATGGCCTTACCAATGACGAGACTAGGTAAAAGCAGACACTTGCAGTTTGTTTTCGACCAGGTTCTGTCGATATTGTCTCGTCACAGCCCAGTACGTTCAGATATATCGAAACTGTCAAGTCGAAATATGTCATCAAGTAATATAGAACAAAGTAAGTAGTTTGTCAAATATTATCAAGTATGATGTTTCGTTGTATCAAATCAATTTCAATTTTTTTTGTGATCACTCAAGACAGCGCAACATGTCTTCAATGGAAAGAGGTCATAGTGGGAAAACTTCAGAATATAATAGATTCAGTTGTGTTTTCAGTAGTGCAATACTTTCACAGAACGATTAAAGAAGTGTGGTATTCTTGTTATCGAGTTTTTTACATGAAAAATTGGTTAATGCATGTCTGTTGTGTCACACAATAAGAACAAATAATTGCCATATTTCTCGATATGGAATGAGCATTCGATAATACTCTACCAATTTCTGTTGGATGAGCTTTGGCTGAAAAGGCATATAAAACCCACCGGTTCTCAAAGACAACAGCTACTGTAGATCTACCAGACTAGGCCATTCGATTTAAGGTAACCAGGGGCTGTCCAATAGGCTGGGTTCTATCTTTCCTTCTATGGGCACTTCTGATGGACAACCAATGTTCTTGAAAGAGTACTAGTAGAGAAAAGTAGAGAAGAGTATACAGTTGGTTCCAAAGAGAATAGATGTTTGTCAACCCCAGCAAGACTCTCATAGTGCCTTTTAGCAGGAAGAGAAAACTGAAAGATTTACCTCCACCTTCTTTCAATGGTGAGGTCATTTCATTTGCAGCAGAAGCAACATTTCTAGGTATCATCCTGGATAAAAAGCTCACAAGGAACGCTTACTTGAAAAAGGATATCCATAAAACTAAATCATCCTCTTGGACATATGGAAGGATTTGTGGAAAATCTTCGGGCTTATATGAAGCGTAGCAGACATCAAAAGTCACTTTGTTCTGGAAATGACCTCCAACAGTCAATCATGACTTACCTTATGCCGTCCTGATTCCAGATAGAGACGAATGGGTCTTCCGAAAGGGAGCGGTTGAATACAATTATGAACCTTGGACAGAGATTCAAACCTGCCTAGGGTCCTATGCGACCGTATTCAAGGCGGAAATTCACGCCATTAGCTCAGGTAGAGAACAAATCGATAGAAAAAATGTCGGACCGACAAGTGGCTTTAAAAAGCATGTAGCTTCAAGTCAGTATGGAACTGTCTATAGGAATATTCAACAGAAATTACACAAGTGTTGTTAATTTTTTGATAATTTTAACAAGATGCACGAATCTTTGCTGCTATTGAAATCTCACGAGTGGGATTTCTTAATAGCAACAAAGATGAGTGCTAATCTAGTTAAAATTATCTCAAAATTATTATCACGAATGTAATTCGGCTTAATCATTTTTTTACCAGACATTTGTCAGTGTCATCTTGACAACCAAGTCAATTGCTAACTTTCTCATACATCCCTTCAAACAAAGATCCAATCAAACAACGTGAAAAAATCATCGTAGGTAATATCACAAGACTATGAGAAATAGCCGACTATTATTTTCTTCATAATTCTATCGAGAGTACTTTGTATTTTGACAATTATATGAGACCATATGAACATTAATATGTAATCAGAATAACTTATTCTGAATTGTCTCAAAATAGAACTTACTCGAGATGAATTAAAGAAATTAATAGCCTCTATTTGTCATGGTCGAGTGATATTTAGAAATACTATTTCATGAACAGCATGAAATCATTCATATGCACATTCATATACGCTCCAAAAAATACATGCATTCTCTCTAGTCAGACTATTTACTCCTTTTGGTGTTTTCTGAGATGGATTAGCTTATACAGTATCGGAAACTTTTCATCTGGGGAACGCAATGATATGATAATTCCACATAAATAAGAGAGACGCACTACTGCACGTCTCTCCTGTTGCCTCGCCTGACGAATTAACAGCTCAGTTGATATCTCTTCCTCGAACGAATAAAGGAGAAATTGTTATGCTCTCTCAACATTATAGCAAGCTATTCTTCACGCTCTCTTAAGAGCAAACAATAACCTTGATGAAACGGGAATCGGTTTTGAGCGCTCAGTTTTAATTTTTTGCCAAAATTTTGATAAAATTTGATTTTCGTGATGACGCGCTGATGTTGCCTCTTAAAACCACCATACCCCAGATGAAAACTTTCCGATACTGTATGTTCTCTAATTTCCGTAGTAGAAAATAACCGAAAACGAGACATTTCTATTTTGAGTAGTGTCAAACTTGACACTTCTCTTTGTTCACCTAAATATCCGTGTTTACTTGAATATCCGCTCATATTGTATATCATGTCACATCAGTCATGTAATTTCATAGGTGTAGCCATGAATGAATGAAATTGTCGCTGTGATTTGCTACTAACAAATTACCAGTGTAATTTTGATACTATTGATCGATTTAAAATGATTGGCTGACAGGATCGTATGAAAAATTATCAGGGGTAATATAATAAGTGGTATGTTTATTACCGATAATTTTTTGGAATATTAATGAATTGCAATCCCAAAGCTGAAAATACAACGAGTCCACAGGACGAGTATTTTCTTGCATTGGGATTGCCAATGAATTGATATTCCAAAAAAATATAGGTTTTTAATCATACCACGAATTACATTTAGGATGACAATATATCGATTTGAAATAAAGAAAAATCGTTTCACCTGGTAATTGATGCTTTACTTCTAGCCGTATTCAATGGAATACTCTTTTCCACGGCCTCATCTATGACTATGTTACCAATGGACATTTTTCCCCAACGATCGCTCATATTGATAAATAAAGATAACTAGTCAAAACACATAAATTTGACGTTTATAATTTAAATCATTATTTTCACTTGACAGATAGTAAAACAAAAACTAAGCAGGTTTATCACCGTGAAAATACAGTGACAAGCTATAATTTCACTGTAGCTCCGATTCTATTGACTGAATTTCAAAATTTGAAATCCATTGATTGGTTGTTAAGCAAGGAAATATATTGTCAGGGGTAATATAATAAGTGGTATGATTATTACCGATAATTTTTTGGAATATTAATGAATTGCAATCCCAAAGCTGAAAATACAACGAGTCCGCAGGACGAGTTGTATTTTCTTGCATTGGTATTGCCAATGAATTGATATTCCAAAAAATTATAGGTTTTTAATCATACCACGAATTATATTTCGGACGACAATATATCGATTTGAAATAAAGAAAAATCGTGTCACCTGATAATTGATGCTTTACTTCTAGCCGTATTCAACGGAATACTCTTTTCGACGGTCTCATCTATGATACCAATGGACATTTGTCCCCATCGATCGCTCATATTGATAAATAAAGATAACTAGTCAAAACACATACATTTGACGTTTATAGTTTAAATCATTATTTTCACTTGACAGATAGTAAAACAAAAACTAAGCAGGTTTATCACCGTGAAAATACAGCGACAAGCTATATTTTCACTGTAGTGCCGATTCTATTGGCTGAATTTCAAAATTTGAAATCCAGTGATTGGTTGTTAAGCAAGGAAATATATTGTCAATAGTAATATCACAAGTGATTGAATTTTCGCGGTAAGTCTGTCGATTCATTTCTGAACGAAACTGAATTGTTTCGAGAAAACACCACGAGTCCGTTTTCTCGAAATTTAACAGTTGTATATATAAAATGGTAAATATGTTGCTGAAACCACTAAAGGAAAATCCTTGAAAGTTATGTAGAATTTTTTCTCCAAATTAATATAAAGGTAAATTAAATTTTTCAGTTTTACATGATTAGGACTTTTGAATGTGCATTTGGCTCCTTATTACTACTAGCGAATACATATAAATAAACACATACACATATTAGACAATTACAAGTAATTATACATAGGATCAATTTTTCAATAATAATATTTATTTGTAACATCAACAAATTGATGGATTCTCCATCTTGGGATTTGTTTAATCCACTCCTTCAACTCTGAAATGAAAAAAATTTGGGCAAAGATCAGTTTGAGGTCGGCTGTAAGGTATTTTTGCGATTACATATGAGTTTTGTTTGTTTCTGGTATTGTAAGTGTCTCTTATATTGTTAAGGGTTCACATAACCTTAATTATCAGAACTTACAATCGGAAGGCTAGGTGAACCATACTTATGTAAAAAAGTAGGGTTTCATTTATTTTAACGTAAGAAATTTGTTCAATACTTCTGGTGCACTCTTTATAAATGTGGGACTAAAAGTATATCAGGTTGAACGGATATGATCAGTTAAAGTTCCGTACCAAATTTCAACTTATTAACCCAACTACAAATTGAAAAACTCTTAATGCTCTTTTTAAAATGTCCAAAATAATTAATGAACTCTCTAAACTATTTCGTAGAAACTTAGAAAAACATAATCAAACCAAAACAAATCAAGCTACAATTTTTTTTGTTTTATTAGTCAATGAAATCCACAAACAAATTAATTGTTCGATGTCTATCATTTCAAACATTTTATTTATATTAAGTCATTCTCATTATTCAGTCATCACTTCTAATGATTGTTAATTATTAAACGTACGTCGAGTATGAGTAATTGTGTTTTGATGAAGCGGAGACACATTCCTGAAACTACTCATTATGTTTAGTTTTATAAATATAAACAAGTTAATAGATAATACATTAAATGACTTGATTCCATGGTAGCCAAATTTACAACATAGTCCAGACATTTTGTTTCAACGACAAGACATTTATAAAAAATATGAAATTATTTTAAATTGTACCTACAGTAAAGCAATTGCTTTTTCTAAATTACGTAGAACAAAACTTCAGGAAAATAACTGAGCAAGTTTATTTCATGCGCGATTCGTGGACTATGGAGATTGGATTAGGTATGGGCCTTTCACGTTTCCAAGTATTCAGTTTTGGCAGTTTGGAGAAGTTTTCCATTTCAAAGTCGTGAACTTGCAGACGACTTAGTCATTATTACAAATCGTTTACCGAAAGTTACATCCACGTTGTGTTCACTCACAAAACTGACTTCGTAATCAAAGCAAGGTGCTACCAAAATCAGAAGAAGGATGAAATTCCACAAAGACTTCACTCACAGTTCTCACCTTCGATGGACGCTGATTTTCCGATAATTTCACCCATGATATGAAAATCCCATATTCTGCGACGACCAATAAAAACGGTGTGCCTCTGATAGTCGACAGTGCCTTCATTTCGGTGAGACCACGTCTTTATGGGCAACCACTAATACAAAAAGCAGTGGTATTTCTTGTCACCTAATATAATAATGTCAGGATTACAGACTTCATGTTCATTATTCATTTTGTTTAAAAATAATTCATCCTTTCTAGTGAAATATATATGTATGTATATACTTCTTGAGAACATGACCACTCACCGTAAAAACGCTATCTGGAACAAACTTCTAGGACCGGCTATGGCGATAATGTAATTGTGTCATGTGGAATAAATGTTTTTGATTAATATACATTTTGCGAAATAATCTGATCAAATATAACCCGATAGTCCTTTAGAAAATATCTCTGGCTTTATTCAGAACATAAATATCCGAATTCAACTGCTTTTTATAGGGGAATAAAATTTGAGAAATATGCCATTTACCTAACTCACCACTTCAAATTCAAAACTTTTATTAGAACTTTGACTACACCACTGGATTCAGGAAGTCTCGAAATATCACAGACCATAATTTCCAGGAAGTCTCGAAATATCACAGACCATAATTTCATTTAAATCTGTTGATAAATAAAAGAATACAAAATTATGAGATAATAACATGACATTTGAACCATTTGAAATTGTCGCAAACCCAGTGGTGTAGTCAGATTTTATCTAAAAATTTTTGGCCCTGGAAATGGAGATTTATTCATGAAATTTGGTGTTCTAGTGGACTTTTTAAATGTCTATTAAACAAAAAAAAAGTTTTATAAGGGTGCTTCCATCTCAAATGGGTCACACTGTATGTTCACTAATTTTCGTAGTAGAAGATAACCGAAAACAAAACATTTCAGTACAGAGTCAGGAATGTTGAATTTGACACTTTTCTTTGTTTGTACGTACATTCCCTGTTAACCTACCTAAATCACCGTGTTTACTTGACTATTTTATTCATCTTAAAATACTCGTTAACCAAGGACAACTTGTATTAACAGTAATAATACCACGAGAGTATCGAAAATAATCGTTACGAGACGTATTCTGCGAAATTATTTTTATTCTTATTATTATCAGAAGTCGAGAAAGTAAAATCGATTATTTTCGTTCGCTCTAGTGGTATTTATTGCGATTAAATATCGGATGAACTTGACGATTATATTTGGAGGAAGCGAAACACCAAATCGATTATATCACATCTTCAACGGTATATATTCACGTATCTTTATATATAAAAATTATCTGTGCATCCATCCGAAAGTGAACCCCTCCTAAATGGATTCGGAAATGGTTTGAAGTCACAATTCGGTCCACTAGAAAACATTTTTTTTTTTTTTGGTTAATTCTTTATTTATAAGTTGAAAACTTAAAATGAATAAAACGGCTTCGCCATAAAATCGACAACGGGTTAGTCGACGAGCGCTGGTATTATATACACGGTGTATCTTAAATTATGTCATTAATTTCGGGAGGTGATTCCTTATCACATTTTAAGAAAAAAGTTCATATAAACATTTGTCCTAACTTGCTTCGTTTCTGAGTAACGGGGAATCAACTGCGACGCCACTGGAATAAAAATACAAAATCCAATTTTGTGGAAATAAGCCCCTTGTTACTACTCACAAACATACGAAGTTTGATCAGAATCGGCTTGAAGAATTTTGAGTAATTCGTGAAAAACTGATTTTTTGTTAAACTTTTGACACCCCGTTACTCAGAAACGAAGGAAGTTAGGACACATGTTCATATGAACTTTTTTTCATAAAATGTGACAAGGAATCACCAGCAGGAATTAATGACATCATAGAAGATACACCCTTTATAATTAGTAGTATAACCACGAGAGCATCGAAAATATTCTATTATACTTTCGCGTATCAACACGTATTCTGCAAAACAACACGAGAGTGTTAGCTCGAGTGGAGTTTGGAGTAATACGTTAAGTTACGAGGTAAGTATAATAATAATAATAATAAATCTTTATTTTCCAATTAAATTATATAAGAACAATAAATTGTTTAAATATAATAACTGGTAAATACGTCCAAGTAAACTAGAAAGACATAATTCAAAAAAGCCAAAAGATCAAAGTCAATATTTTAAACAAACTCTACAGATAAATACAAACAAAACACAAGAATACACTAACCTAATTAAAAAACTCCGCAAGAGTATAACAATTTTTTTCAATTATCAATTGCCTAGTATTTTTTTTTAAATAAATGAACATTTGGCACATTTTTATTTGATCAGGAAGGTTATTGAAACATTTACACCCAATGTATTCAAAACTTCTCTGATACAAGGCAGTGCGATGTCCAGCGGGCAGCAACAGGTCTCCAAATCTGGTATTATGTATATGTAATACACGATTACTTCTGTGGCTTTATTCTTATAAACACATGTACAAGCTTCTAAGATATATGTTCCAATTAAAGTTGATATATTAAGTTTTTTAAACGAATCTCTACAGGAATCTTTGTATCTAAGTTTAGCAATGATTATGTCAGCATATTTCTGAAGGATAAACACTCTATTGACGGAACAGCTCATTCCCCAGTTCAGAATACCATATCACATGTGAGAATAGAAATTTGCATAATATAACGTTAACTTTAGTTCGAAAATATGAATAGGACATTCATAAAATCTGTTGTGGAATCATCTGCGACTGAAAAACAAACTTTGGTTGCCATTTTCCATCGTTCAAGATAACCTTTTGGGAGGTATTAATGTTGAAAAGGGGAACATTCTCCATGAAAATTGAAAAATGAAAAATGTGATTTATTTGTAATATCTAACAGAAAACAACTACTTCCCCGGCACAAGCCACGCTGGACATTGAACTACGTCTGATAGATATTGTGAAAAGACTCTAACTGAAAAGGAAAGAAAAAATCTGAAAGTGAAAATTCGCATTTTCATTCAGATAACTGATTTTTTTAATTCTCTCTAATTTTCATTGAAAAAATCATTAAATAGATTTTTGTCGACCAAAATGTATTGGGGATTAAATGCGAGAAAAGCGAACCTTGCTTCAATGAAATGAACGATTTCTGTGAGTAATATTTTTTCAATAACAGTCTCCTTATCTAATTTATTTAATGATTTTTTTCAGTGAAAATTAGAGAGAATTAAAAAAATCAGTTATCTGAATGAAAATGCGAATTTTCACTTTCAGATTTTTTCTTTCCTTTTCAGTTAGAGTCTTTTCACAATATCTATCAGACGTAGTTCAATGTCCAGCGTGGCTTGTGCCGAGGAAGTAGTTGTTTTCTGTTAGATATTACAAATAAATCACATTTTTCATTTTTCAATTTTCATGGAGAATGTTCCCTTTTTCATAACGTTAACATTACTCTCTCGCTACAATGGGACGATAAAAATCTTAGAGCATAACAGGTTCTTCTATAATTGATATAATTGATCATTCTCGTTTGCTCGAGTAGTATTCTTGATTTTTCTTTATTTGACGTTAATTGACCAACTTCAAATAATTTTCACAATGACTGTCATATTTGGGGGAAGCCAAAGTTTATTAATAAACGCCAACATTGCGAAACACCAAATCGATTATACCACGTTGTCAAGGGTAGGTATATTCAGTTATCAGTACGTGGTAACTAGTGTAAAATTCACAGTCGCCACTTCAATGATAATAAGTTGTATAATCGAGAATATTCAAAACTACGTGGTATATCACCTCTTATGAATACCAGCTCATCATATCATGTGACTTCAGTAATGTAATTTTACATGTACAGGAATGTGTGAATGAAATAGTCCAATTAATTTTCAGACAATGAACCAGTTGTATCCCTTGAAGAAGCTCGTCGTTTTATGGTGGATTGTTTCAAGGCAGTTGGATGTAATCAGAATCATGCTGAAATAGTGGCAGATAATTTAGTGACGGCGGACTACAGGGGACATTACAGTCATGGAATGAATAGATTAGGTGATGAAGTTATTATTTTTCAATAACAGAATTTATAAAATATCCGATTCACTTGATAGCCGGTGTGGATTACTTAGTAATATGTATATCTTTTTTATTTTCTTGTTCACACGAAAAATCTAGTAATGTGCAGAAACATCGTGAAAACCGCGCAGAAAAGTTGGTAGGAAATAATATTATTCTTGAATTTGAATGCTATATACTCTGATCATTAGGAGTAATTGGTGAAATGATGTACACACTGGTCTCTAATCTAATACCGGCTTGCCGTGATGAGGCGGAAATCTTAGCCAGACGAATCAGAAGGCCGTTTTCCTTGGTTCACTACATCTACTCAGGGCACAAGATAAGGGGAATTAGTTTTTTTCTGTCAGAAATTCGCCTTAAATATTCCAGTTTGTGGGAATATGTGGGGGGAAGGGTGTGCCGACTTTGTCGAAGTTATTTTTTGTGTTTAGTTGAAACCTTCTGACATACGTGTCCAACTTTTTTTGAATTCACCGCGGGAATCGAACCCGGACTCCTACAATCACGCGCCGAGTTCTCTACGTCAATGGGAATTAGACTATAGTGCGAATTTTCACGGTAAAATTAATTCATTAATTTGGTGACCTTGAATTTTATTGATAGGTGTGAGTGAAAAATTGTTATCAATTTGAACTTGACCAATAAATCATGAATTTCACTGCAAGTTTTGATAAATTTCGATATTTTATAACACCAGTTCGTTGAATAATTGAATAGAAAACAGAGATTTCGATTTTTGAGGAAATGAGTTCTTGGGATGAAACTTTTCAGGTCATTTTTCTGAAAAAAACTAACAGCAGAATCAACCAATAAATAAATTGTCATATGTAAACACAACCTATGTTGGTAAATTTTATTATTCAATTATCCATGAATTATTGATGAATTTTATTGGATCTTGTAATTAGAATTTTTTTTTTTCGATATTGAAATAATTATTGATTATAAGTTAGATTATATATTAATAGTACAGGGTCCGATGAGATGTCGACCTTCACCGTTCTGTTTAACGGATGAAACTACTTTCATAAATAGACGACAACGCCTAAAATGGGTTGCCTATCAAAATGTGGCCCAGACTATACACAGTGAGTTTCAAAAATTTGCACTACATGGAAATAACATTATTACCGATTTGTCAGAAAATTTTATTATTCTTAAAAATTAGTGCATTGGAGAATACTTACATATGAATTGTTAGAATTTCAAATTTCCAAATGGTGTACAGGGGGGGAACAAAAAATAGAATTTTGATCAAGAGTAAACTACTGGCTGTGATTTCAAATATGACTAGTGTTTTTGATTCTGACCAACCTCCTTGAATGAACTTTTTGATAATGTCAATAATGAAGGGTAAGTTACACTGGATCAAAATTTCTATTTTTTGTTTCCCCTGTACACCGTTTGAAAATTTGAAATTTTGACAACTCATATGAAAGTATTTTGTAATGCACTAATTTTTATGATGAATAAAATTTTCTGACAAATCGATAATAAAGAAGTTTTCGATATATGGGGCAAATTCTTGAAACTCACAGTATATAGTCTGGACCACATTTTGATAGGCAAACTTCATAATGAGTATGTATCATCCGTTAGACTATTAGAGGAAACTCGCTTCTTGACATGTTTAAACCTTCCACAATCAGAAAAATGAAAAAATGTAAATACAAGGAAATATGTACAAGTGTAGAAGAGCAAGCCCCGATAAGAAATAGCGTTTACAATCTGATAAAATGAATCCAGCTTCTTTGTTTATTTTAGTTTTCAGTAAAATAATAATTAAACAAATTGATATAAGTATTATTTGTAGATAGAATATGTAACAATTTTCTATTTCAGGTATGATCAGGTGAAGAGAAACTGAAATAAACGTTAAATTTGCTACATGTCTCCGTTATTATAATCTGGTCGAAATGTTTGAAATTGAATATTAAACTTGACGCACACACGACTGAAAAAGAGATAATAATTTAAAAAAAAATTGCTGTATGAAAATATCAAATTATTATCTTATGAATATCTTGACAATACTGAAACATTTGTATTTCAATGATAATGACAAAACTTTCTCATTTTCTCCACACCAGTGAGCACTAAATTGAAAAAATTGGATTTTGTCCAAACCCTTGCTGAACAAATGGGTTCTTTCTCAACCGATTCCGATTGTTACACTGAAATATGGAACTGAGTTCCTAATAAGGGAGTTGAGATTTATTGCTAGAGGAAACCGGCTCTGGACATCCAAAAAAATTACACTGAACATGTGTTTTTTTTTCTCAACCGATTCTGATTCTAATACTAAAATATAAAACTGGCGGAGTTGAGATTTTTTTTTTCTCAACCGATGAATGAAGATGAAACTGGAACAGTTCCTACTAAGAGACTTGAGATTTATTGCCAGAGGGAAACTGGCCCTGGATGCCTGAAAAATCATTCTGAACATGTGGTTTCTCTTCTCAACTTATTCTGATTGTTATAATGAACTATGAAATTGGCAAAGCAGTTGAAAATTTTCGCAAGAGTGAAACCGGTCTGAACGCCTGGAAAATTTATTCTGAACATGTGAATTGTTTTCTCAACTAATTCTGATTGTTATACTGGATTATGAAACTGACGGAGTTCCTAATAGGGGTGTTGAGAAATTTTGCAACAGTGGAACCGGAACTGGATGCCCGGAAAACTATTCTGAACATGTAGATTATTTTCTCATCTAATTGTGATTGTTATGAAATATGAAATTGGCTAAGTTCATAATGAGGAAGTTATGAAATATTGCTCCCGTCCTGGAAAATTATTACCGGTGCTAAAATCCCGAAAAAATACTAATAGTAAGAGCCAGTGAACGGCAGATTTGACATATTTTAGGAAAGCCTAAAATTCAGTCTGTTGTACCTGACAACCATGAGATGGGGGCTAGTTAAGCGCGGTCGCGGTGGCCCCAGCTACACTCAGGTGCGACAGGTGCGGTAATTTCATGAACTAAAAAAGTATTTTGGATATGTCAAAATATACTATTATAGCTATTCAAAAAAGAAACGGCATACCATTATCACGGTTCTAAAGTGATGGCAGAAATTTTAAAAATTTCAATTTTTTTTTTTTTTTTAATACTATAGGAAACTTGAAATTCATATATGTTATTCCTTGAAGTATCAGAAGCTTACACTTCTGAAGGCAGAACGGTACGTCGGTTCCTATGATCTGACAGTAAAACCTTTCTCCCCCACGAGTATAAAAATATATAGAACTACTCATTATAGTATCAAATGTAGGGTCATGTAGCTCAGTGGTTGAGACTTCACGTTCGACACCATTGTCCGCTGGTCGACTAGGTTCGAATCCTAACGAGTACAGATTTTTATCTGATGGCCCGAAAAAGTGCTAGGAATCGCACGTTAGAAGGTAAGACCTCGTTAATCCTTGGATCGCACAAGTTTCGACTTTTGAGGGATGCCGTTCGTAAGGGGACGACAGCTGGTTAACGGAAAAAACAATTTTAACAAAACAAAATCAGCTAACCATTTCATGAAAGTGCGCACAAGTCGTAATAAATTTTGAGGTGTATTCATTCACAGTTACATGTTCAAACAAAAATGAATATATTTTTTTCTAATCAACTGCCCTGTCTAATCAGCGACTTGATTGATGATTCTCAAGGTAATATAGTCATGAAATTGACTTTAAATAAGAGACTCGATTAGCTAACTTTAATTTTACTTTACAGAAACTGAAGGAGCAGATGATGAAATTCACTTACATGACCAAGATGATATCGAAGTATGAAGAGGAAATAGAAATGAAAATGTCAATTTTCCATGTTTTGATAATGTTTTAAATTTATAATTTTTATAATTAATATTTTGTAATTTCATTTTTTAAATACACATTCGGGTTCAAGGGTTAAAAAATAAAAATAATTATGTAATTTATATTTTCGTAACGTCATTATTATCGTCTAAAATTTAATATTGGTTCGTATAATGACCCATTTCCCCCATAATCCATTAAAAGACAGTATAAGTACGTTCATTCATATTATTTCTTATATTGATAATAGTTTATGAAATGGTATGTTGATTTGATACTATAATAAGTAGTTCTATATATTTTCATACTCGCGGGGGAGAAAGGTTTTACTGTCTGCCAGGGCAAAGGAACCGACGTACCGGTCTGCCTTCAGACGTGTAAGCTTCTGATACTCCAAAGAATAACATATTTAAATGTCAAGTTTCCTAAAGTAATTGAATTTTTTTTTTTTTTCGAAATTTTTAAAATTTCTGCCATCACTTTAGAACCGTGATAATGGTATGCCGTTTCTTTTTTGAATAGCTATAATAGTATATTTTAACATATCCAAACGGCAGCTTTCCTAAAATACTTTTTAGTTTATGAAATTACCGCACCTGAGTGTAGCTGTGGCCAACGGGACCGCGCTTAGCTAGCCCCATCTCATCGTTGTTAGGTGCAACAGACTCTCTGGGTGAATTTTAGGCTTTCCTAAAATATGCCAAATCTGCTGTTCACTGGCTCTTAGACTATAATTTGCTCAATTCTTTATTCTACTGGTATTCTGAAAAAAAAAAAAAAATTGCTGAACTTTATTGCCAAAGCGACTAGACTAAAAAAGCCAACATCTGTTTTTATTCCAGAAATGTATTTAGGAGACGTCAAAGGTGGATTCACATCGCCAAATGCAACATGCACTGTAGAAAAGGAAACAGTAGCCACCGCTGTCGTCGACGGAAAAAACGGATTTGGATCAGTTATTGGAAAATTTTGCATGGACCTTGCCATTGAAAAAGCTCGGCAAGCTGGAATTGGAATGGTTGTAGCACATCGTGAGTCATTTCCTAAATAACCGTATTTAGTTCAATTCTAACAAAAAATATTTGTGTAATTAAATCATATGCATATTCAGTGATTATTTCGTTGCGGGCTTCAATAATAGTCTTATTTGGTTTAAACGTCGTGTTTGTATATATAAAGTTGCAAAATGAGCATGTTATTTGCACCACACATGGATATTGGAGCACGAGCGAAGCGAATTATTCAACATGTCGTGTGCAAAAAACTCGCCATTTTGTAATATGTTATATACTAAAGTCTTTTTGTAATTTTGTTGGAATCTTCATTCATTTAATTTGATAGATGACACTTAATATTAGCATAGGGTAATAGCTGCATTTATATTGAATTGAATAACACGAATTTCGAATGATGTTTGTGATTCTTTTCTGGGTGGTCCTTAGCGGAGACACTACCAGGATCTAACCTTAAATTGACAAGTTGTCTCGATTAAATTATCCGTCAGACTGTGTTTCGATAAAATTTATCAGTTTTTGGTTATTTATTTCTCAAAAATATGCATCAAAAACAATCGAAATGATTCTGATAGGTAGGTACCGAAAATATTCCTTCAATCCCTTCAGTATCTCCCATCGTTATCAATTGTGTTGTAACCACCAGAGTGATGAGAGGAACTCTATATGTCTTGAGGTAATCGCAGAACACGCTTGGACGGAACACTACGGCGTATCCAGTGAAAAGATGCCAACGTCTTAGACAAGGAAGACCACTGCTTCAAACATAAATTCAAAAGGTCCCTTTATATTATTATTAAAATATATGAATTCCAAAAACAACTCATAATAATTAGAAAGGTACCCAAAAAGTAATCTCACTCTACAAAAAACACACTCTATTAAGCAAACCCACTGAAAATTGAAAAATATTGGCAACCTCTGACTCACATAAATCACAAAAAATGTATCCTTTATCAAATATAGTTAGACCTACGTGTATTACGTGTACTGCAGTAATATATACCTGCTTACATCAAAATGATTTTCGCAACCATAAACTAGTTATTTATGATAACAAGTGTTAAAAGTGGCATTTTATTTTTTGAGTGGGGAATATTGCGAAACGAGCGTTAGCGAGTGGAGCAACCCAACGAGCAAAATAAAATCACTTTTAACAAATGTATCATACAATTTTTTTTGTACAACAGTTACTGCTATTAAGAAAAAAACAAAAAAAATATAAGATCCATAAGGATTCGAACACACGATCTTTGGTTTACAAGGCTGACTAAATAAATAAATAAATAAATAGGGTTTTTATTTACAATTTCCTTCAAACTTCACATTTCACATATAATAACAAGTCACATACATATACTTCATTCCCGCAATCCAGGGGGAAGGGGGAAGGGCATATGGCCGTAATAGTGGCAACCCCCATGCACCTTTTCAGGGGTGCATGAGGGGTGCCTTGCCAAGGCGAACATAGCGCCCCCGCGAAAGGGCGCGGTAGTCCGCCCGCGCTGGTGTTAACGCTGGGCCGGACTTTTCATTATATAGTGGTTGTGGTCGGTAAAACACGCCTCCTGCAAAGCTTATGCGTGTTGTTCGAATTTCTATTCCTTGTAGATACGCCTTTGTTACAAGGCTGACTAGCAGATGCTCCAACTAACTAACTAACTAACTAACTAAAAAGGTTTTTATAAGGGATTGTCAAATATAACATTTCATGAGTAATGACATGTCAATTTTAAATCATTCTCATTCTACATAACCCAGGGGGTTAGGGGAAGGACGGGAAGATGGGCGCAAAATTAGCATCTCTTCTGCTCCGATCAGGGTAGCAGAAGAGCGCCTTGCTAAGCGAACATAGCCACCCCCGCGAGAGGGCGCTGTAGTCCGCCCGCGCTGGTGGTAACGCTGGACGGACATTTCATCACATCACGGTTGTAGTTCGGCATGATACACGCCTCCTGCAAAGCTCATGCGTGTTGTTAATTTTAATTCTATGCAGATATTGCTCTTTGCAGGTTATGAGGCTGGTTGTTTCAAGGCTGAATCCCGGAAAAGGCTGAAGCAAAAAACCGGGTCTAGGTACTCTACGTTTCAGTTATACTTTCGATTTGGTTCCCTATGGAACCGGTTCATCCCTTCGTTCTTTGAAGATATCGAGCGCTTGATAAATGAGCCCGCCGTGCTTGCGGGGCTCATTATCATACACTCTGAGCTTGGTGATCTCCCTGGTGAGGTGACTTTTATCGAGCATGTACTTATAAAACTTGTAGGACAAGTTATTTATAACTGTCGGGATCGAGTCGACGCCTGCCAGCTCCCTAAGAGCTTCCAATCGAAGGTATCGTCTGCTACCGGTGATAATACGGAGTACTTTGTTCTGCATCCTATACAATCTCGCCAGTGGAGTTGGCTTAAGGCTGCAGAACACTGGACAAGCGTACGTCATTGTAGGTCTTATTAGCTGCTTGTAAATAAGCAATTTATTCTCTACTGAGAGTTTCGAGCCCCTTGCTACCAGAGGATAGGTGCGTTTTAACGCAGCTCCCGCCCTCTGGATAGCAAGGGTGATATGACGTCCGAAATTGAGTCGCTTGTTCAGGTGTACCCCCAGGTACCTCGCGTGGTTCACGTTCTCAACGGCCTCGTCATTGATTCCCAACTTCCGATAAAGTTTTGAGTGAGTATACTTTTTCGTGAAGTGATGCTCCAACTATAATAAACCCCAACGCACTTTATTTATGAATGTCATTAATTGTCAGTGATGAAGGACATTCACAGTTGGACTGAATACTACTTCGTGGAATTAGTATTACCAATTGCACAAACGGCCAAATACATGTGTAAACTTTTAAAATGATTCCTCTTGAGTAGGAGTTCTGATCATAATATCTGATTGAAGTGTTTCTTTTAGAGAGATCTATATTACCGAGTTTCCATCATCTCATCTGTCATTCTACTTTTAACACTAGTGTTAAAAGTATTCCTAACACTAGTGTTAAAAGTGATTTTGTGAAAACGTCAGTTTTTAGTTCATATGTCAATGAATTAAAAACGCTATTTTTAATGACAGTTGTACAAAACAATTTTTTGGCTCTGAGTAAATCAGCCCTCTTCATGATTTTCATCTATTGCTTTCGACTTTTAGGTTCTAAAAGAACAACAAAAAACAACTTTTCCGATGCATTGGTATTTGAACACTTTGGCACAATACACGATTTTCTGATATTTAGATTCGACATTTTCATCAATTTTCAACGCAAACTTCATAGACCAAATAATTTGGGCATATTTTCAGTCACCTACTGCTACTTTTGTTACTTTTGATACATGTTTTTGCTATCGTTTATATTCATTAGGTCATAAGGTTGGTCATTGTTAGGGGGTTGTATGGAAGAGTAACTATGTTGAATACCGCCCCCTCAATATGAAATGTATTTTACAGGTTTTTTTTTGAGGAAAAATAAAGACACATATTATTATTATTATTATTATGATATGAACATGTCATCAGCAGAGCATGCACTGACCCATTGAAGTATGGTGACGACGAATATCTCAGGAACTATAAGACGTATAAAAAATATTTCACGGCATTCTTTCTCTTTTATTAGAGTATATTGTGAGGTAAAAATCCAAATTTCGTGATATTCTTTTTTCCTTTGGGGCATGGTAATGTCCACCCAGCTCTGCCCTCTGTTGCAATAATAGGTGGCCGATCCGATCCTATCATTTTCTATGATGAACCCGTTTGTCACTACCTAGTCCATCATCTCCTCTCTTCCCTTGGGTCGGTTTCTCTACCTGCCCACGATGATTTTTTGGCATCTCCCCAAAAATTCAAATTATTATTTGTGAAAATATTCAATGGTTGATAGAGGGCCGTTACTCTTCAGTTAGACCTTGACTGTCTTATTTAGGGGTCCATCAAGGACAACTACAAAAATTTTCGTTGTGCCTCAAGAACCTATCCAAAATTATTTATCAGATTTTAGACCCAATAGGGTTGATGCCTTTTGAACGATGTGTTAACGAAAGTACGTCGAAACAATGTCTCAGTAATTAACTAAAAATCAAACTAGGTACTCGTCCAGTAGCACGCCTTCGAAAGTTGGCGATGGAAAAATTCAAAAATTATTTCTGATTGCCCTCAAATTTTGCCGGTGTCTTTTCACATGACTAGTGTTTTATTTATTTTCAATTGGTCATAGTTCACCATGTATGTGCAGAGTGTTACATGACACTATTGACTACCACATGGAGAGATCTGCCTCAGAAAAAATCTAGATAGCTAATCACATAACTGGGGAAGCAAGCCATGATATGGAAACTTGGCGTGGAGCTCCTCGTGCAAAACACAATCAAATTGTTCGGATGATATATCTAATTCCATCGCCAGAGTCTGTTGTTCCTAGGCAGAGTTTTTTTTATGGAGTGGGCGTTATTTTTAAATTCTCCAGGTTCAAGGCAATACCTACCCCTAAGAGGTTATATAGCTTGCAGAGAACTGATGTTACTTCGAAGGCACATTTATTGAGAAGGATAAGCGGTATTCCATCAGATCTCCCGGCTTCACTGCTGTTAATACCCAACAAAATGTGTCTAATAGTTCTGACAAGATTCAACAAATTATATCATGGGCTCTTTTTTTGGCAACTGTGTCGTCACAAACATGGCGGTAATCAGCTGATGGGGGGACAAACAAAGAATTTGAGTTTGAAAAGAAAATTGTTTTTTGCGGTGGTTAGTGGTTAATTGTGGTTTTTGTTGGAATTCATTAAATTTAGTGATCCTATTATTCGATAATATTTTGAAATACTCTTGTTTCAGATGAGAAATCGTATAATAGTACTAATAACTTCGCTGTTAGTGTTGCGATCTTTGACAATAAATATCTACTAGTAATACAAAACTTTCCGTCTTTCATAACATCCTCCAATGTTGACTTCAATGTTAACTGTAAATTCCCAGCGTTTTTTTTTTGTTCTACGTATTTTGGGTAGGTACATGATCCGGATGTTCGGAACGATCTGACTAATTTGTCTCTGTACTCCAGCAGTTTCTACCTATCTCTGCCTTGTTTGTATAAACCGAAAGTTGGAAATTCCACGTGCTGTTCTAGATCAGATCGGTTATAACAACCCAAAACAGCACAAAAGAGAAAACTGTTTGTATGATACCTATCATCATAACAACGTATTTTTGAATTGGAAAATCCATGTTCATAACACCTTATATATATATAACTTATGCACTCAATTCAGACTATACACAATGAATTAATACTCACTAAAATCTCAAGAACGTGTTTTTAGAATTTTTTTTGCAGAAAATCCACAAAAAGGACACGCGTAGTCTTATGTTTGTTCCCTCATCGAATGCTTGACAACTGTCAAATTACGTCACTGACAGCGCTCTCTTATCTAATATATAGCAATGTTATCTAGGCAATAAGAATAAAAGAGTAAAACTAATAGAATAATTATAAAAAAGATATGATGATTTGATTTTCTTCGAAGAGGTTGCATACAAAGAACTTAACAAATCTCATCTATTAGGAATAAAAAACAGTTTATTTACATTTCAATTCATCCATCTTCTCTTCACCTTATTGCACATTCATCATACTTCCTTATGGTTGTAATGAGGATGTTCAGAGACCCCCAAATTCCGATATAAATACACAAATGCTCGTTGAAAAGTACAAGTCTTTTTTTTTATTTTTTTTTTTTTTATTTATTTAAGAGATAACAAGATCCATAATGAGTATATCATGTAAGATTGTATGAGTGACATGCATGACGTAACATTTTTGTAACTTATATAGCTATTTTAGTACATAGAAATAGATAACATTTTTGTAACTTATATAACCATTATAGTACAGAGTAATAGATCACTATTTATATATTATAGTCGTCTAGGAGAAGTTTTTTCATCTTTCTATTGAAAGTGTCGATGGATTGACTGTTTTTTATATGTTCAGGGATTTGGTTAAACCATTGTAGAGCTTGATATGTAGTTCTTTTTTGACCAACATTTGTAGCACTTGGTAGTATATGATAGTGTTGATTTGTTCTCGTGTTGTAGTGGTGTATATCACAATTTTGAGTTAGATTAATTTCTGTTTCAGTTTGGTTGTTTTTAATTTTATAGATGATTTTCACACTATCCAATTTAACTATGTCAGTGACTTTCAAGATTTTTAGATCTTTGTAGAGCATTGCTGTGTTTGTTCTATATGGTAGATTAAATAGGGTTTTGACTGTTTTATTTTGGCTATTTGTAGTTATTTAATATCCTGTTGCCTTGCTTGTCCCCAAAAAGCAGCTAAGTAAATCAGATGCGTATACACATTTGAATAGTAGATTTGAAATTTAGTTTTTTTGTTGAATCGCATGGCACTGTGCTTCAGTTGATAGCAGATATAGTTTAGTTTTGTGCATAGTTTGGTGATATGTTTTTCGAATGTTAATTTATTGTCCAAGATTAATCCCAGATATTTAGCACTGTCAACTTCATTAATTTTTTCATTATTTATATTTAATTGAAAGTTATCATTTACTGCGTCCCCATTAAAAATCATATAATTGCATTTAGTTTGATTTAGGAGTATGTTGTTTTTAGTTGTCCACTCATTTATGCAATTTAGATCCTCTTGGGCCAGCTGGACAATTTCTGTAGATGTTCCTGAGTAGAAGAGTGCCGTATCATCAGCAAACAAAGTAATTTTCCCATGTAGTTCTTTATTACACAGATCAATTATGTATATGAGGAATAGTGTTGGTCCAATTACAGTCCCCTGGGGTACACCACTGGTTACTAGGTTCTTTTCGCTTGATATTCCACTGACTGTTGTATAGTGCCATCGGTTGTTTAGGTAGCTTGTGAATAAATCAAGGGCTTTATTCTTAGCTCCAATCATGTTTAGTTTATTTAGTAGTTGATTGTGTTCCACTACATCTAAAGCTTTTCTAAGGTCTAGGAAAACTGCCATAACTTTGTTACGTTCATCAACTTCTCTGTAAATATATTCCATTATGTTAGTGATGGCTGTTTGAGTGTTCCTTTTTGATAAGAACCCGTTCTGATGTTTACTAAAGAAGTTTATGTTCTCCAAGTGATTGAGAAGTCTGGCTTTTATCACTGATTCAAAAATTTTGGAAAACACTGTCAATATTGATAACGGTCTATAGTTATTACTGGCATTCTTGGGTCCACTCTTGTGTACAGGGGTTATTTTGGCAATTTTCAGACTGGATGGAAATATTCCATTTTTTATGTTTTGGTTTATCATTTTTGCTAAGATTGGTGCTAGTATATGTTTGAGTTTTTTCACAAGATGGGGTTTAATCATATCATATCCTGGTGCCGCATTTGTCTTCAGGGATCCAATTATTTTTAATATTTCGTTCGTGGTGACTGGTCTCATATACATGGATGCATTTGATGGATTTATCACTGTACATTCACTAGAGATTGAGCAGTCGATATTCAGCGATCGCACAATATTAACAAAGTAGTTGTTTAGTTCTTCAGCAATTTCCTGTTGATTTTCAGTTTCCTGTCCATTTTGTTGTTTTAACTTTGTGATTCCGATTTTTTCTGTGTTTTTTCCAAGAGCCTAATTTATTATACTCCATTGCTTTTTTGGGTTGCCATCTGCATTTTGAATGCACATTTCTGAGTGTTGTTTCTTGTTTTTATTGATCAATGACTTGACTTCCTTTTTGAGGTTTTTGAACTGTGATGATAAGATTTCATTTCCGGGGTTCGTTTTGAATAATTTATATGCTTTGTCCCGTGCTCTCATTAGAATTCTTACTTCTTTCGTAAACCAACCTTCTTTCACACTATTTGTGTATTTTCTTGTGATATTTTTGGTTATCTTTTTTGCTTCCGTTGTGATTATTTCAGCCAATTGATCAAATTCAAGGGATTGTATATCTGTTATATCTAGCTTCTTTTTTAAATTTAATTTCAGCTCTTCATAATTGCACAGTTCAGTTGTATAGCTTTGTTTTTGCGTTTTCATCTGGGTATTACAACGGTGGGTAATCTCGATCAGTTCATGATCAGAGGCATAGTATGGTGATACTTTTATATTCCAGTCCTTTTCTTGATCTGTGATAATATTATCAATGGTAGCGCTCACATTGTTTCGATTGTCGATTCGTGTATATGAACTTGAATCATTTACAATTTTGTATCCGTTGGTTTGTATAGTTGACCTGTATTCATATGTTGAATTGTCTTTTCTGCAGATGTTAATATTAGCGTCGCCAATCAGAATAGCGTTTTTATTCGAGCTCAGTACTTCTTCAATAAGATCTAGGAATAGATGATTTGGGGAACTTGGTTTTCTGTAGAATGAGGCTACCTTCATGTTCAGCTCTGGGGATTCTATCATCACCAGGTTATTTCCATGTTTATTATCATCCATTATTTTTCCACAATGGTACACATTTCTATAGTAAATTGCTGTTCCGCCTCCTCTTCCATCCCTACACGAATGGTAACCGCTGTATCCTCTAAATGAGAAACTGTCTATTATCAGGTTCTCGTTCCATCAGCAGAGTTTCAATGTCTTCCTTTTTATTTCTTATGCTTCTTATATTTAGGTATATCATTTTTATCTCTTTGTTAGTGTTTAGTTTTTTAATTTTTCAATATCCGCAATGCTTTTTATCACGTTGATTTTGCTGCCATCTTTTCGTAATTTTATAAATCCATCTGCAACCCAGAGAAATTTGTACCCATTGTCTTTCTTGAACTGCAGCACCGTTCTGAATATTTCTTGATTGAGTTTCGTAAGATCTTCATTGATGTAGATTTTTTTATTATCTTGAAATCCTAGGTCCTTTGTTGTTATGTTGAAAAGGCTTTTTTTGGGATATGTAAACTTTTCCTTGATACTTTTGCTTGCAAATTCCACTTTTATAGGTGGCGAAGCGCCAATTTCTTTCCTCCCTATCCTGTAGCATTTGATGTCAGCTGGAGATATAGTTGGTTTACCAACGGTGGTGCTGATTTTGTTTATTATAGTATTCAGGTCCTCTTGCTCACCGACTATTGGTATTCCACTAATTATAACATTGTTTGCAAGACTTTTTTGTTCATAATGGTTTTTTTCCTGGGCTAATACGTCGAGTTGTAGCTGTATGTTTTGTATTTCACTTTGCATTTTTTTGTTTATATCCATTTGTTCTTCATACTTTTTGAAGAGTTTATCATATTTTCTTTCCATGTTATCTAATTTGTTGAATAAATCCAACAATGTTGGCTCATTTTCACTGCTTTCAGACGCTTTTCTGGTATTTTTAACCACACTTTCTGGGCCACAGTTGGGACAAACAAAAAGGTCTTTTTCACCACTGTTCTTTTTATATTCCTTCGCATAATGATTGAACTTTTCCTTTTCAGATTGACGCAATTTATATGGAACCACTTTTTATAGATTTTACAGCTTATGCAGTATGTTCTTGCTGTTGTTGCCAGACACACGGCACACACGTCGGCCATTTTTACTTGAATCTAGATCATTTCCAATTCTTTCCATGAAACTGTTTTTAAATATACAAAATATAAACTCCACTATTATTATTGTGGTAACCTGGCATAGAGTAGTATCATGAAAAAAAAGGTATGTCTTTGCACTGTGTGTCCTGGATGTGTGACCTAATATTTTAACGATTCAACTACAAATTCTTGTTCAGTGAACCTAATTGTATGGATGGATTAAAAGTTGGATAAAAATAAGTGCAAGTGAAATGCATGAATTACTTTAAAATTGCGCATCCAACATATTTTTCATCTTGTATTAGCTGATGCCGACCAATGGATCTGTCAAAAAACTGACAAACCAAATATAATATCGAGCTTTGTCAGCAATGAACCCCAGTGACGCAGTCCAAGAATCTTTGAAACCACTAAAAGTCATAATCCATGGGCCACCAGCTTCTGGTAAGACAAAACTTGCTGAGAGACTTTGTCAACATTATGGGGCTCACTACATATCAGTTAAAACCATGATAGAAGAAACTCTTGAAGAGTTACATCAAAAAATTGAGAAGAGAAATGAGAAAATTCGCCTGAAAGCTAAACTGAAAGCTGCAAAGGAGAAGAAAGAAGATGACGACGAAGAGGAAGATGAAGACGACGAAGAAGATGAGGAAATCGAAGAAGAGGATGAAGTTAACGCCGATATTGAGGATTGGGAGGATCAAATCAAAGATATAACAACGTTGCTAGAAAAAAGCGACAATAAACGTCTTCCAGATGAGTATGTGGTGCGATTGATGAAATCCTTCTTAGCCAAAGAGCTGTGTCAGACTCGTGGATACGTTTTAGATGGATTTCCAAAAACCATCGAACAAGCCAAGGAGCTTTTTGGACAAGCAGCCGAGGGAGGAAAGCAGGATGAAGGAGGAGAATTGGGTGTTGCTGTTCCAGGAGAGGGTGATACTGGAGAAGGTGAGACAGGCGAAGATAAGCAAGTCGGATTGCTCATAGGCAATGCAAGCGAGAAAATTATTCCTTATTTCGTTGTCAGTTTAGAAGCGACAGATGAATTTTTATGTGAAAGAGTAATGAAGCTTCCTCAAAAGGTAATACAGGGTACTCATTATGATGAAGAGAATATGTTGAGAAGATTAGCAGAATTTCGATCTAATAACAAGGAAGATAACAATATTCTTAAATTTTTCGATGAGGTTGAGATTCATCCTCTACTGGTGAATTTGGTGGATGAAGAAACTAATAAAGAAAAAGATTTGGACTGTATATACAATTTTGTCTGTACCATATTCGGTAAACCTATACCAGGGTTCGGGTTAACAGCTGAAGAGGAAGAGGCTATTCGGAAAGTCGAGATGGAACAACGAAGGCTGCAAGAGGAAGGGGACCGAATTGAGAGACAACTTCTGGAAGAAAAAGCTACTAAAGAGCATCAGGATAAAATGGAAAAATGGGCGGATACACTCGAAAAGCTCCAAAAAGAAGAAGAAAAATTACTAGTAGCTCAAAGTGAGCCTCAGCGATCGTATTTGATGAAATATATATTCCCTACCCTTTCCAAAGGTTTGACCGAAGTTGCTAAAGCAAAACCTGAAGATCCCGTGGATTTTCTTGCCGAATTTTTGTTCAGAGAAAATCCAGAGGGAAAAATGTTCGATCCTTCGTACACTCGTGAAGGAGAAAAAATTTTGAAACAATATGAAGAAGAAGTTCAACCGACTATGGAGCGGAGTAGAAGTTCCGTATAATCTTCATGGATTTATTCATACACCATATGTTGTTTGACATTTCAATAAATCAAAAAATAGAACAGAGTGGCAAAAATTTACACATCTGATATTTTGCAATGTCTGATTTTGGAAAACTTCTTATTTTTCCAATTATCACGCAAGAAACCAGGATTTCGATTTTTCCTGGGACTGATCTGAAAATTAAATAAATACCTATTTTCTACGACAGTGCGTACACTAAGAGGCCTATTCTGTAACTCATAACGATAACGTTGGTGAACGATAATCGTTAATTAACGATATTTGCGATTCTGTGTAGCTGAAGATTGTCCTAATTGCACGATAAATTTTTTCGGTGGTATCACGAACCATACAACCATACGAACCGTGTTTGGTTTTCTATACAAACGATGAATTCTATCGTAAAATAATGACAATCTTCGTCTACAGAATCGCAAAATATCGTTAAACAACGATTGTCGTCCTCCAACGATATTGTTACACGTTACAGAATTGGCCTCTAAGTCTGTAAAAAATTTCACCTGTGCGTGAAATCATCAAAAGTGGGTAAAGTAAATGTTTTACACACCTTCCACTGTGTTGCGTCAAATTTAATCGACTATGGAGCGGAGTAGAAGTTCAGTAAAATCTTCATGGATATGTATTAAAAATACAAAAAATAAAATGCATGTTTTATCATAAATAGCTATTTTTCAAATCATTCTATAATATATCGCAAGACCTATAAATTTGATGAAAAACAGAGAGCGCGTAGAGAACGCGTAGAGTCCATTAAATGAAGCTCAACAAAGTGCAAAACCTCGCAATTTTTTCCTCCTCCATAGATCTGCATAAAAATTTGGAATTAGGCTCGTCCTACCCTCTACTTCAAAATCTATACTATGCCGGTAAGCGCTGTTTATTTTTTAGTGGTGAAAACTACCCCTAATTGTCAAAACTTATAAAATACAAAGCTTAAGATGTGTAAATTTTTTTTTGGATTAGTTGAATAATGATTATTTTATGTAATAGAACAAAATATGAAAATATTTTACCCTTAAAAATCAACCCTTTTTGGAGCTTAATGTAAAAAAAAATATTTACCCCAAAAAATGATTAATTTATCACATTGATACAATTTAAGAATTATGCTGCTCAAAATGTGTACTAATTTTATTTTGCAACTTTTGAACCCCATTAATCAACCCCTATTGTAGCTTAAACATGCTCCATCATTTTTTTGTTAACTCCAGTATTTTTGGAGTTATTTTGAAGAAAAGGGTATTTTTTACAAAATTACAGAAAATCGTTTTTCACTTCAAGTTCCAATTTTTCAAAAATCAATCATTTTAAATTACTCAAACTTCTAGGATCTATTGACAATGCATAAATAAAGAGAATCGCAGGAGGGCGATGATAAATTTTAATTAGACTGGTAATTATGGGTTTGTTTTAACTGATATTTTCATAGAAAAATGTAGGGACTGGCCTTATTTTCATCGTAACTCAGTTTTGATGCTACCGACTTCTGTTCTTTTTAAATTAAATTTTTAAAAAATGGATTTTTTCCGAACCCTAGCTGTTACGTTAGTTCGTATTTAACAGTTTTATATTAGAATTCCACGATCATTGCGATTATAGAGAAATCCAATAATATTGTTTTTCTGATTATATAATCAGTTTTTGATGATAATCGTGCACGAACGTTTCACTTCGCACATAATGTTAAAAATAGTGCGTCAAATTAAAGAGGCCCTGAGTTTTCGACATTGAATGCGAAGTAAAACGCTCTGGCACGATTATCATCGAAACTTGATTATAATCTGGAAAACACCATGTTTCTGGAGTGTCATTCCATCCCAATGGTCGTGGTATTCTGATATATCTGTTAGATACGAACCAATGTAACAGCCAGGGTTTTGACAAAATCCAACTTTTTTTATTTAGTGCTCTCTGGTGTGAAGAAAATTGGAAAGTTAGGTCATTATCATAGAAATACAAATGTTTCAGTATGGTCAAGCTATTCATAAGATAATAATATGAAACTTTTTTACAGCTAGCAAAATATTTTAAAAAATAGCTTTTCCCAATTTTCTGTAATTATCTCTTCAAACTTCGTGTATGTGTAAGTATAGAATCAAATTCTAAGCAACTTTTTCATATGACTTTTTTTGATATCTTGCCATTTTACCCCACCATTTTCATAATATTTTTTTCAATTTCCGGCCATACCAGCGATCACGTGACATGTGTCAAAATCGATTCTTAGGTTATCCAACACGCACAAACTTTTCCGCAGAATCTTTCTTCCAATACTATAATAATAAACTTTTTTACCATATTTATGGTACATACTTTTTGGCGGTCACTGTATATAGATGAAAGGGGGAGGGGGAATATAATGATGAAATTATACCTTTATCCTGTATTTCTACGTTGAATGCTTAAAGTGAAATACTTATTTAGTTTTTATTTTTTTTAGGTATATATAGTGACCACCACAAAGTATGTACCATAAAAAAAAGTTTACTATTAGAGTATGGAAAAAAAATTATAGGGAGAAGTTTACGCATGTACGATAACCTAAAAATTTTAAGGTTATCGTACATGCGTACGATAACGGTACATACTTTGTGGTGGTCACTTTATATACCTAGAAAAAATAAAAATAAAATAAGTATCTCACTTTAAGCATTCAACGTAGAAATCCAGGATAAAGGTATAATTTCATCATCATATTCCCCCTCCCCCTTTCATCTATATACAGTGACAGCCAAAAAGTATGTACCATAAATATGGTAAAAAAGTTTATTGTTGTTTCCTAAGAATCAATTTTGACACGTCACGTGATCGCTGGTATGGCGGCAAATTAAAAAAAAAATACTTTAAAAAGGCAAAAAGTGGAGTAAGATATCGACAAAAGATATTTGAAAAAGTTGTTTAGAATTCAATTTTAGACACATGAACAAAGTTTGAAGAGATAATACGAGAAAATCGAAAACATTTTCCTGTGTATAAAAATATATTTTATGTTTCTTATGAGTAGCTTGACTATACTGAACCATTTGTATTCCGGTGATCATGACAAAACTTTCTCATTTTCTCCACACCAGAGAGAACTGAACTGATAAAAAATTAGATTTTTGACATGATTTGTTTGGGTATTTTACCTTCCACAATCTGAAAATCATTTTAAAAGATCGTGGAAGTAAAATACCCAAACAAATCTTGTCTGAAAATAATTTTCAGATTGTGGAAAGTAAAATATCCAAACAAATCATGTCAAGAATCGAGTTTCCTTCACAAAATCAAACTTTCAATCAATAAAAAAAATTAGATTTTGTCAGAACCTTGGCTGTTACATTGGGATCTATCTAACAGTTATATCAGAAGTCCACGATTATTGCGATGATAGGGCAATCCAAAACTATCGCGTTTTTTTTTCGATTGATATCAATTCTAGATGATACTCGTGCACGAGCGTCTCACTTAATCTTAAAAACATTTCGTCATATTGCGGCTAGAGTTTTCAAGATTGCATGCGAAGTGAAACGCTCTGGCACGATTATCATCAAATCTTGATTATAATCTGAAAAACACCATGGTTTTGGATGTCATGTCATCACAGTGGTCGTGGAATTCTGATAAAACTGTTAGATCCGAACCAATGTAAGAGCTAGGGTTCTGACAAAAGTTTTATCATTATCATCGAAATACAAATGTTTTAGTATAGGCAAGCTATTTGAAAGAAAATAGTTTGATATTTACATAAAGAGAGAAAAATTTAAAAGAAAATACTTTTCGCAATTTCCTTGCATTATCACTTCAAACTTTGTTTTTCTATATTAAATTGAATTCAAAGCAACTTTTTAAATAACTTTTTCCATATCTTGCCATTTTACCTCACCTTTCACATTTTCATAGTAAATTTTTTTTGTCGCCATAACAGTGATCACATGACATGTGTCAAAATCGATTTTTGCCCAGAATGCCTTTTTCCGATACTCTAATAGATAATAAACTTGTCTCCTATATGGTACATACTTTTTGGCGATCACTGTACATTTTGCTTTTGAAAACCAATGTTATATCGTTTTTCACTCTGAAATTTTTTTGTAGTTTGATGTTTCATGATGTTTTCAAATTTTTTATGTTTTTTCAAAATGGCGGCCAAAAAAAAAGCATTTTGCTCAATAGTACGGACGTATATTTTTAATATGTTGATAAGGACCATATTACCTATCCTTTACAATGGGAATCATTTCTGTTGCAATTTATTCAAGATCAATGTGTTTTCTTACTTCTTATTTCTATTCCAGTCTTCCTATGATTCAGGGGCTTCGATTCTACAGACAATTTGAAATAATTTTATTTATTATTTCTGTTGATTTTTAAAGCGTGTTAATACTTACACATATTTACTCTATAAAGAATATATAAAAGTATATAAAAGTAGTATTTCTGTAACCTGTGTGTTGATGTTTACACTTATCAACATATCTGGTTATCATGTGAATACTATATGATCGCGTAACCCAATATTAACATAAAGCTTACAGAATTACCACGATTGTCGTGGTTTGAAAAGGAATATTCATTACCTACAAAATGGATAATATACATACACAATTCAAAATTCTGAATGTTATTAGCAACCCATTTTTCGAAATCATTTTTAATTTTTATGAAGAAATATATATTTCTTTATTGTTTTTATCTTTTTTTTTTATTTTAGACATTTACAAATTCATGCTTAACATCCCTAATTTGGTGCCATCCAATAAGAAAATACAGTTATTTAGATATTCTACTTTTTTGTCATAAGAAAGTGAGTTTTGCTGGTAAATTTTATCATAGAATAATTTTAGGGTCATTAATCGAACGCCCCAGCAACCAAGAAGTCCTAAAAAAATATGCTGAAATATCATGAACAATGAGAATAATTCGTTCTTACCTTCGTTACCAAGATCCATTACTACCTATATACTTCCTTCAAAATAAACCCCCAACCAAAACTTTTGACTGACGAACCTAGCGTTTCACAAATAATTGTATAAAAGATGCATACATACAACCAAGAGCGGAGTGTAAGTTTCTCCTATTAATCTCCCACTATGCATTTTCATCAGATGCTGATTTTTATCTAACTGTAATGAGTTTTAGGAAATGGACTTTTGGCCGTCTAAGTTGGCCAAATAGCCCTATATGGGTGTGTTCAAATGCCAGCACCCGACACAGGTCCCCTGTCACGGATAGACATACTTGGATGATTCGTTACAAAAAACAAAATATTGAAAGAATTGATGGTCCTTCCATGCAAAATAACATCGCTGTTATTAAGAAAAGTATGATAAAGTATGAATTTTCGTTGTTCTTTCATAGCAGGTACATTTTACCATTAAAAAAGGCATATTTATTTCTTGTATAGATAAGAGATGATTTGATCTTCACAAACTTTTATTTCAGGAAGTTCAAGTGATTATAACCACTTGAGGAAGCTACTGTGATAGCGAAACATGTCGTGGTTAAATAGAAGTTTGTGAAGATTAAATCGTCTCATGTCTATACTTTTACTATGGATCTTCATCAAGTAACGGTCGAATCAATCAGAAATTCATATTTATTTCCATATCAGTCGCTTTGTTTTCTCCGACAGTTCTGATGACTAGATCTGTCGAAGTTTGGGGTAACACAAGCCGCGGAAACATAAATATTTGTACGGTTCTATGTGTAATCGGCGACCAAATAGATCTATGAAAAACGCCTTCCGAAGATTACATATTATTTTCATGTTGAATATGAATTGCTATTTTGCTACTGAATAATTTTAAGTTCAATGGGTCTGCAGTATCCGAAAAACCCTAAGATATATTCATTTTTTCAGACTCCAATCACTACGGAATAGCGGGAATCTATAGTCTGCAGGCTATTGAAAAAGGTTTCTTGGGCATGAGTTTCACCAACACGTCACCTTTCATGGTGCCAACAAGATCTAAAGAGGTGAGTGAACTATTGTGATTTTTACATTTCATTATTCATGCATGTGATTCTAAGAATCATTCCATTTTGAAGCAATATATTTATTCTTTTACTGTTCAACATAAGCAGTCAAACCAATAATTCAAGCCCTGGTGAGTTGCGACACAACTTACCCCATCAACGGATACATCAGACTGGTAGCATATCAGGCGCGGACAGGGATGAAATAGGAACCTCCCCTCCAATGTCAGTGCCGTGGATTTACTAGTTAAATAAAAAAAAAATAAAAAAATCGATTCTAGCACACAATGGACAATGACAAGCTGATGGGACCTATAAGGACGAGGCTTTGAGTGAACTAATGATCTAAGACATATTCTTTTGTATTTTCCTGGTAGCCAATTAGCCCACTCGGAGATGACCAGGCTTGCTGCATTTTTCTCCCAAAATCGTATGGATTATATATCGCATATTCGAGGTCAGAGCAGAGTCTGATTCCCTCTTCAGTCGGTTAACGAAGTGGTAGATAAACAGAAATTGCCATTGAAGGGCTTCAGAACTACACACTATCACGAATATTTTACAACAACGATCAGATTCTTCGTCAAGCAAGTATTACGAACGAGACATCTTGCGTATCGTATCCGTGTGTGTATAGACTTCATGGTGGCCAATGAGCCTTTCAGTTCCGCACTGCGACGGATTTCCGCAAATTTGGGACAAGCTCAGCACAAGTTGAATGGAGGCGTACTGTTGGCCACCAAATGAAAGTCTTGCATGAGAGGATACGATCGATATATCTGCAAGGAAATCATTTATGAAGAAGGTAAAGAAGCATGGCAACGGAAAGTTTCACGACAGCCGGCTGCGGTCGAAATATTCACTTCTAATGAGGTTCGAAGTTTTCTACAGGTGGCTTTGGCAGCCTGAACAAAATAAGCTGCTTACCCCGATAACTCCGAAAAAGTTAATAGTTGACAGCATGTAGCAATTTTTTATCAAATAACAACGCAATGACTAGTATAGGTATGTAGGAACCAAGAAACTATAATTAATGAGCAAGACTACCTGGGGCAATATAAATACAACTTGCGGAATAGAAAACCTTGATTCATCGGCGAAATATAAAAGTAATAGCCGAATACTGACAATTTGACGTTCTTGAGAACAAGAAAGTGACTGCATTGCACATGGATTGTGGAAAAAGATCGGCGTTGACGTCGACTTGTAGTGTTGTGGACGGGCCCGACCACTTCACGGCGGCAAAAGTTCAATTGTTGTCGAAAAAACGCCCGTGTACAAAGCATCAACGTTTATACATTGCCGTAAATGGAAATTGCAAGCTGTCGACAGTCGGCCACACACGAACCATCTTTTGTCGTCGATGTCAACTTCAAAAAGTGGTCCGTGGAAATACGGCCTCAAAACACGGTCCGATCGTTTTTAGTATTTTTGTGAACGTTGATAAAGATGCCCTGTGTTTCATCATGGTAAAATGGTTATAAATGTATGAGTAAATCTTTATATCCTCTTTTTATCCACTTAATACTATTGAATTTTGACTTCAACAATTGAAAAAAAATCATTTAATTTTAATTCATCATCATTATCATACCCTAATATTTATTGATGCTTAATTATCTGCAGCATAATTTATTAGTAAGATGGACGGAGGAGTTTGAGGCCTCAACAAAAACCTATAATAACATTCAACTCTAAAAATTTTTTTCTGTGACGGGAAAAAAGTTTGACATTTAATTCCTGTTGACAGGTAATAAAATATATCTTTTTATGAAATTACTTTATTCCCCGAGAACCGGGAAAAAAGTGAGTACTTTTTGCCCACGGGAAAAAAGGGAGTACTTTTTTCCCGGATATATATACACATTTGTTAAGGTAGATATTTGATTAAATCGTCGTTTTTCCCGTCACAGAAAAAAATAGTGTATTATACACGGGAAAAAGTTTAGATTTTAGCTCTCGGTTTTTTGTCTCCCTCTGCTTCGCGTCGGGACAACACAACCTCGAGCTAAAATCTAATACTTTTTTCCCTTGTATAATAAATAACTATTATAAGATATTTAATAATGCATCCTGTACACACATCTGCTCAGGAAGTAGTGAAGAATTTTTTTTGTGTTCTCAATAAAATGGTCGGCCGTCTTAAATATAAGCTTCTAAGGCTATATATACTGATATATAATAATGGCAGACCTGGTCAATTACTTTAAAAATTTCAAACTTTTTGATACCTTCAAATTGCCTGCCACGATGTTAGTCGCGCGATAATTGTCAGCCATTGTTAGTTTTCGATAATTATAATAATATATTTCAAAATTTCTAAATGGCAGCTCTGGTAAAATACATTTAAAATTAGTCTAATTTTAGTACCTGTGTCATCTGCGCAGTAGTCACGGTCACCGCGCTAGGCTTAGTCCCCACTTCATGTTTGGTAAGTATAGGGTACTCTCTGAACAAAAATCTAGGTCTGGTCAAATACGAACAGGTAGCTGGCCACTGGCTCTTAGACTATAAACAGGTCTATGGAAAAAAAAAGAAAAAAATAACCATCTTTACTCGAATAAAAATAGTCATAGTGAAAACTTTGGCTGCGAAAGCCTTGGCTATTTTATGCTGCCTATTTGAAGGTGCCAGCTCTGGAGCAATCTCGATCCTGCTAAACCAGGGTTTATCAGATTTCGGCCTTCTTGACGTGTTTCTTATATGTTTGCATCGCCTGCATTATGATCTCAGTAATTGTCTCGGCACATTGTGTTAAAACGACTGAAGAGAAACATACTATTTCCCATAAAAAAACTGAAAAAAACATATCTTGGCTGAATTGCAGTGCCATATGAGAAGGGGCAACGTTGTGCTGTTCGATGATGTATATGTATAGATCAGAATTCGTGGTGAGAAAAAGATCAAATAAGAATATTGGCATACTACTGCCTCTTGATATCAGGAATGCCTCAGCTTGACAACCTGCCTTGTCTGTTTTTCCAAGTACACTCGAAGAAAAAAGTTCATTGTTCGGAATTCAAAACTCTGAACGATATATATCAAACACTTTTATTTTTATTCATATCATCGATACTTTTGTAAAGGTGTGATTCATCCCTGACTGTCAACATTTTGTAAACTCATCTACAGCTTCAGAAGCAGTGGGGAAAAATTCCGATTTCATTTTAATTACAAAATTCTGAAGTGGAACTCTCTATGTCAAAAAATGTACATATCAAAATACTTGGTTGCTTATACAGTGTGACCAATTTAAGATGGAACGCTTATAAAACTTACATTTTTCAACCGATTGGAATGATTTTTTTTTCATTAGGTAGACATTCAAAAAGTCCGTTTAATCAACCCACCAATTCAGTTTCTGAACTTTTATTTAAATTCGGAATACACAACTATATTCAGGAGGTCTCGATATATCACTGGTCAAAATTTCATCGAAATCTGTTCATAAATAAGAAAATCATTACATAATAAAATTTGAATAATACGCGGTAATGGAATTTCAGAAAAATATCATTTTACCTCATAATTTTTTTTATTATCAACAGGTTTCAATGAAATTATGTTCAGTGATATTTTGAAACTCCCTGAATTTGGTGGTTTAGTCAAAGTTCTGGTAAAAGTTTTGAAATTGAAGAGCTGGGTTGATTAAACGGCATATTTCTCATATTTCATTTTTCTATAACTTTTTTATTGATTGGTACATTTCAAGGCAATTCACATATAAACCATTTGAAAATGTCGCGAATCGAGTGGTTTAGTCTGATTTTTTCCTTAGTAATTTTTTTAGATTCTTTGCCTTGAAAAATAAGATTAGTTAGCCCTGGAGATGGAGATTTAGCCATGAAATTTGGTGCCCTAGTGGACTTTTTGAATGTCTACCAAACTGAAATCGGTTGAAAAATGTAAGTTTTATAAGGGGTCACCTGTATAACCAATAATACTATAAATTCTGATTAGTCAGTCATAACGAAAATTTGTGTCGCAGTTGCCTCATTTCGATGCAAGCAAAAAATTCGGAGTGAAGCAAATGAACATACCTACTAACTGGTGTCGATACAATTATATCGAAATATTTTCCCAACCTCTAAACCTTTCCTATATAAATCACTCTATACGAGTAAATAATCCCCATCTCCAGTAACTAGCATAAAATCGAAGATAAATGATTCACCATCCCATCCAAGATCCAATTTTCCCGATTGTATTTACGGTAACACGTAACTGGTCATTTACTACAAATTACGAGTTACAGGCCGCTCTGGGAACCAACCCCATATCCCTCGGAGCACCAGGACTAGATGGGGATAGCTTCGTGTTGGACATGGCCACGACAGCAGTCGCAGTTGGAAAGGTAATTTACTGATATTCTTTTATTTTTAATTCAGAAGCACAAAACGACTCTGTGCAATTTTATTCGAACGAATTTTTTATCGAGTGGTCTTGTGATTGGATCGAAGAGTATACGGTGGACCGGGAGAATGATGACCTGCGTTTAATAACGACCGATGCAATTGTTGCTGATAATGGAAATCCGTACGACGTCTGTAGCCCTATCTAGAAGAATACAAGTCCACCGTATATTTTCGAGGGGTCAAATGACCCGCACGAATTATTCTCAGAACGATGCTGATATATGAAAAAATAACTTTAGACACTATGCCGTCAATTATGGGTGGTACTAGTGACTATATGATTATAACAAAAAATTTCCATCGGAAGATGTACTTTACGACAAAATATTCTTGTACGGCATTCCGCACGTTGCACCGGTTGTTTATAAAATGATAATCTCTTAAAACCTACCGCCGTTTCAAAATAATGGGACCGGTAGCCAGATTTTTTTTTTATTTCCGAAAACTCAGGAAAAAATTCTTGGATAGAAGAAAGTTGCCAGGAGATATCGGAAAAACGTGAGCTGAAGTGAAGATTATGAAACAAATAATAGTTACTCTAGAGAATTTCTGCGAATGGCTGATATCAGAAGTTGATATTTTAATGTCAGTCAGTACAAACCAAATAATATTTTTTTGTATGCAGTGAAAAGAGAGGCCATTTAAATATCGTTAAATATCCCTTAGTTGTACGATGTTAGCCCGTCAGCCCGGTGCCAAAAAGTGTAATGATTTTATAACGTATGCTCTTTATGGTTTTGGCAGTTATGAATATAATGAGCAATAAACAAGCAAAATTATCGCGCACCCGTGGGTCAAACACATTTGTGGGCATATGGTGACTCTTAGGACCCACGTGATACGTATGCCGATCGGGTTCCGTCGGATTTTTATTCAATGAAATATTGCTTGGTATGCTTGGCATACGCTAAACATCACTCCGTAATACCACTCGCCTTATCGGACTCGTGCTGTTACCAAGCAATTTGCCAAACAGGGTTTACCAGAGGTTTTTCTTCAGAGGGGATAGAAACAGACAGCCAGACATTTATAAGATGCCAGCAATGATATTTGGATCCGTATGCTCCCCATCAATAGCACAATATGTGAACAATTATAACGCCAGTCTATTTAAGAGAGACACTGGATCGTATGCATAAACCTGCAACAAATGCTTTTACTGGGATTTCTTGAAACAGATCCATTCAGTTTGTTAAGTGATGAGAGAGATGGAACTGTAGTATAAGCATTTGCTAGCTTTTATGCATACCAGCCACTGTCTTGATTGTAAAAACACCTTGCTAGAAACCATTCATACAGTCAAGTCAGTAATATAAGTTCACAAGGTGGTGATTTCGACATGGTAAACTTGAGTTATTCGAATGAAGTATTGGAATTCATCCCATAAATTCACGTGGCAAACAAAAAGACACTGAACCTTTACGATACCTTTGTGTTTCAATTCAAATTAACAAATATTTCCTCAGAAATCATGAATGGTCGGATAATTCCAAAGAAAAGAGATCTTTTAAGAATCATCATGACAGTTTTAGATCTACTTAGATTTTTGATACCGTTGATAATAAAAGAGAGACGGATACTCCAAGATTGCTAGAGGTAGTTTATGGGGTGGAATGAAAAAATTCCTGAAGACATTTTAAAAAATTGTCAAATTTGGAGAAAACTGTCCGTGTTCTGGGAAGTATTGCCTTGGAATTGTCAATATTGCAATATTTCTTACACTTCCACACTGGCCAAGACCTTCCATGTTGAACATTTAAGAAAAAACGTTTTTAATTGAGAAATTAAAATTTGGGAACAAAGTCGTATTAAATGAGTCATAGATTTCAAGAAGAAAAAAATATATATAGTGGTCCATTTGAAAACTGGAAGTTGGTGGCATTTTACGTGAAAATGGAACTCGTCCATTTTGTCTCCATATATCTATCAATCCGAAACAGACAGTCTCATGAGTGAAATTGTTGTTTTTGTTAGCACTCATTCATTATTTGTTAACTGCGGAGAAAAAATCGCAAAAAACAAGATGGTGACAAACACATTTTTATGAACAAAGAAGTGCAGAAACTTTCATTTTGCTATAATGTTATGGATGTTTTGCTTTTCAAAAGAACTTTATGTATCTTTTTTTTGGGAAAAGAACACAAAGTCGTATCCATAAAGTTTAATAAAAGATCAGGATAGAAATCCCACCTCAAACGACATGTTTCGAACATATAAGTATATGTTCATCTTCAGTTTAAAATACAAAGAAAAGGGAAGAATGTGTGGAGAGAAATAGTAAAACATGTCCTTTGAAGTAGGATTTCTATCTTGATCTTTTATTAAACTTTCTGGAGACTGCTTTGTGTTCTTTTTCCGAAAAAACTTGGTTTTCCACTTCGAGTATGGACTACTACTTTCTCACAACTTTATTTGATTAACATCAATTAGTTCCAGAAATATTTCTTCTGTCATCTCCATATTGTATACATAACAAGCACTCAGAGACAGGAGACAAACTAACAAATTCACTGGACTGAGGCTCACCAGTAATGGTCTGTTCGCCGTTTCTTGTTGACCCGTCCAAACCTACGAACGCATTCGCTAGTATTTTCTTTGATGTCGGAGAGAAAACCGACAAGTGATGGGAACACCGCAAACCGTTCGCCAAACGGCCAGGATTTTCAAAATTGTTTGCAAACGCGTTCGTGGCCCCGTCCAAATTGATGTTCGTTGTTCTCTTTGTCGTTCGACATGATATTCAGGTCTGTACGAAGCTTTAGCGATACGGTATGACATAATAAGTCCCCACGGAGATGAAGTTGGTCAAAAGATATCAGTTGTGTCATCATCAGTTTTTCATGATACGGTGGTCGCACTGCACCAAAAATTAGTTCTTATCGCGCACCAGAACAAGACTCCACACTGGACCTGCAAACTGCATTATTGAACGAACTTAGGTCTCGTAAGCTTTTATGGAATTTGAAAACGATACATCTGACAACTTTTTGCGAATGAGGTAGAACAGTATGTTGGCGTGTTTGCATTTAGATATAGTCACTTCCAAATTCACAAGGACCCCTTTCGAAAGCCTTTGCAAAGTGGAAATAAATGTCTGTCCGTTATTTTTTTTTTATTTTGAGTCGTCGACAATTCGTTAGAAGACTGTGAAAGATTGGTGGTGCTGGTTTCATGTTTGACGAAACCATGTTGTTCTGATATATAATTGCGTTAAAAATTTTGATATATCTTCTACAATTTCTGATTCCATTACTCTGGAATGTACGTGTAGGAGACTAATGGGTCTATATTTGTTTGAATTAAGTTTGTCAACTTTTTTGAAAATAGAGTGTCAGTCGCCTTCTTCGAGGAACGTGAGAGTTGAGATTTGTAAAGGAGACAGACACATCATAGTTGACGAAGGAATACAGAGAGTGTTCGCAAATTCCTTGAGAAGGGCTTATTCCATCCAAACTAGAAGATGAATTGAGTTTATAGTTCAACGGATGATTTTTTATTTTTCATGATGTATATGGTAACATTTGGACTATCATCCAGTCGTTCTGCTAGTAGACTATGAGGTATATGGTCACCTCGAGACTCAATGGTGAAGGAGCTAATGAAAGTGTCTGTCAAAAGTTCAGCTGATTCGATGTCTGTAGAACCATCAGGTTTACGTAGGTGCGGAATAATTACTTTGGTGTTTACGTTGGATGTCATGTCAGTCAGTTTTTATTGTTCTCAGAGTTTCCAATTGATTCTTCAAAGTCACGACGATGCGACGTATAGATCGTAGTGTTGATGCTAGATTGTTTGATAATTTTTTTATCCAGTCTTTCCTAATGATGTATGAGTAACACTACACAGTAAAAAATAATTGAGTGTGATTTTAATCAGTGGGTTTCACAATGGAAAACAACAACAAAATATCATGGACTCATCAATTTTATCAGGCACTTAACATGTTGTTAATTTGTGAAATATCAATCGAGAAAAACACCAGAAATTCACAATGAAAAGGGTTTTACGGTGCTTTTATACATCGTTATGCAAAATTTACACCGATTCACATGAAATTGAAACCATAGTAATGGGTACTTGGTAAAACAATTTGCTAGAATAAGACAATGTGAATGTAATTTTGATGTTATTTACAATTTCTGAATAGTTTATTCAGGAATGACACCAGAAATTCACAATTAAAAAGGTTTCACGGTGCCTTTATACAACGTGATGCAAAACGTACTCTGATAACATGGAATTCACACAATTTTATCAAATAAACTATAATATGGTGTTAATTTTGAACAAATTATCAAACATGATTGAAGTCGACTCCCACTTTATGAATGTATATTCAAGAAAAACACCAAGATGTTGTAATGAAACATTTTTTTTTTGCTATTGTGCACTTCCTTTTGAATGAAATAACAATAACGTAAATTTGAATAACACTCGGGTTGCGATGAATCCTACCTAAATGAAATATTAATGAAGACAATGATGTTGCAAGCTAGTATATTTCACCTGCATCCATCCAGTCGAAATTATCAGTAGAATGCTCCGTTGCTAGCAGTTCACCATTACTCGATAGTACCCAGCGTCACTAGAGGGCCCACTCTACAGGACATCGTTGTTTGCACAGAGCATATCAGCTTAAGATACGAATGCGACCGTTATAGCATGTTTCAGGCAGCACAGATAAATCTGACTAGCTCAGAAATGAGGACAGCAGAGCCCGACCGCCGACAAGTACAGGTTGAGCAGTTCTTGGGCCAACCGCCAGAGGCTCTTGGTGTCATTTATTCACACCGGATTGTTTTCAAGGTAAACACTAATTGGTGTTATTTGATAATAAATAAACCAGAAGAGGCTCTTAGACTAGTGTTTTATCACACCAAGATAACAAAATAAAAATACCGAATTATATTACCGGTATGAAAATACAGTGTTTGTCATGTTCAAACTATGAATATATTCCTGTAACTGGTGTTAAATTTCACCTGTTTCTTATATATGTATAGATCAGAAGATTTCAATTTACGCCATATTAGTGTTCAGGAACACTCACCACTATTGTGGATTAATTAAAATCATATTATTTCTACATGAAGAGTTGCTATGCAACACAGTAGAAAGCAGTTTCTTCCAAACCATTCAAATGGACAATGAACACCACGATGGTGTTTTCTAAGACTTTTTTCAGGTGTGACATCTGATCATTCCGAATTCAATCAACACAATGTACAGTATTTTATGTTACACCATAGAACGGTGTGAAATATGTCAGTGCTATTTTTCACTATAATTATCAGGACCTATATGGACACCGAACGGTGGTATCTGGTGTTATTTTTTTTACAGTGTATTTCATCAGTATTCATCTGTAGTTTCTGAAGATTTTTTCAGCATGTTATGCTGCAGGAGTTTGTGCCTATAGTTACGGTCGAATAAAAATTTTCTGATAGAAAATCCATACCACCACGTGAAGTCAAGAGGGTGGCCAAATCGAAAGTGGACAGTTCGTCCAATAAATTATCAAAGTCGATTATTTTGAAAACTTTGTTTTCTCTTATGTAGTTTTTCTCAGTATCTATGTAATACTTGTAAAACCCTAGTTAACAAATTGATATGAGAGTCGAATATCTCGAAAGGTATTGATGAATTCAGACAAAAATAGATTTTCTGAATCATATGAAGATATACTGGATTTAAAAATGAAAAGTTGTCAGCCACATCTCAAAATCAGTTAACTTAGCAACAAGGTCTCAGAGTATTTGAATAGAACATTTAGTTTCGACATTTCATAGATTTCAGCATGTATCAAAATTTTCCGAGTGCACTGTAAAATCTTTCACCTTTTCACGAAAATTGTATCAGGTAGAGATCCAACGAAGGAAAGGCCAACCAATCCCTAATAGTTGGGCCCTGAACAACGAAGGACAAGTTGAAACTGATGCCAACATTGCCTACAATGCTGGAAAACTCATGCCCCTTGGTGGAGAAGAACTGAACTCAGGTTATAAGGGCTATGGTCTAGGAATGATGGTGGAGATATTTTGTGGAATACTATCAGGTGAGTTAGCTGTTCCAAACAAAGCATAAGTAAATTCGTTATACAAATTCGAAATGTAAATCAAAATTCTAGTCTTGAAAAAAATGTTGCATACTTGTTACATATGAAAATTCGACTCAATATCTACTATCAGAATTTACCATTAAAAAAATTGCATGAAAACTATAACCTATGTTACAATCGAATAAAAACAATGAAAATACATTTTCTGTAGAAAACTAATTTTCCTACGATCATTAAGAAAAATGTACATTTCAAGTGCGTCTTCGATTAAGAAACCTACCACGTTGTGATAGGTATTTTTTTTTGTCTTTCCTTTGGTGGTCTATTTCCGACTAAGAGGTAGTAGGTGACACGTTTCCGGCTGGCTCTTTGCGTCTAGCACCCAACAACTTCCTTGAGCTGTTGCTCCTTACCTTTTCCTGTTCCTTGACTTTATCGTTTTCTTCCTTTTCTTTCCTAGCTTTTTCATCGTCCCGTTTTTACCACACTTTCCATATGGCTACTCACCACACTTTCGCTTTGTCTTGTGGTTTTACTCACCACACTTTCCATTGGTCATTCACCACACTTTATCTCTGTTGTGGATTTTTCAGTGTCGCTATTCACTACAGTTTCCAATTTGGAAGCGTTCACCACAATTTCGAATTGTTTTGATATGAGTGCCAGCTTTCCTCACACTTTCCAATCCTAATTCTTTTGCTACACCTTCCAAAGGACTTAGGAGTTTTCTGAAGTTGAATTTTGGTTTCACTATACTTGCCAGATTTTTTAGAAGATTCGTATTCACCACACCTTCTGATAGACTTAGAAGTTTATCGGACAAATTAGTATTCACCACACTCCCCATTCATCTTTGGCGATTTTCTGTGTTAACCACACTTTCCATTTTTTGATTATTCATCACAGTATCCAAAGTATGAATAGCGTGCCATTCAGACTAGTCTTCTGTTTCTAGTTTTCGCTACACTGTCCATATTTTCGATTTCATCGATCCAAGACATATTGCGAACTGTACTTGGTACTGGGAGAGTATCGTTTCCACTTGTATAGGGACTGCTTGGTCGGCTGCCCAGATTTTTCGGATTGCTTACACTTGATAATTTGCAACTGCACCTTAATAACATTACTGCTGCTATTATTTTTCTCTTTGGGGTTTTTCAGGGTTTTTCATAACTTTCCGAAGAATGGAAAGTGTGGCGAACAGATTTATTTCGCTTGCGAGTGCCTAACACATATTCGGATTCGAAAGTGTTGTGAAAGGGCTCATACTCACTCTGCTTGGTGTGGTCTATCAATGACTGACTTTTAAAGAAGTTAATCCATTTTCCCAATGAGGATGAAGTCCAGCTTTTCTTCGTTTCTTCTTGGTTCTCAGTGGTTATAATTGGTGGGTTTTCACGTATCTGTTGGTTCACCACACTTTCCATTATTGTTAGAGGGTGACCGGCAGGTTCATCTGGTTGACTCTTAGGCACCCAAAGATTTCATGCTATAAGTGATGTTCATTTCTAGCTCACCTTGGGATATATCCTGGGAAGTTTCTCTCCCCTCCGAATCACCATTGATATCCATCTTTGTTTTCTTGTCTGGGGGTGATTTCCCTTCGGACGAAGAACTGGAGAACTGTATGATCACCAGTAGTATTTACACAGGAGGTGGTTACACTATTACTGTCTCTGTCAGTGGGGAGGGTAACATGTGTCCTATCACGAGGGAGGGGTTTGATTTCACTGTCACTGAGGGATGTTTCGGTGCCGGTTTTCACGAGGACGTTTTGTTTTATTTGGATTTTCGTAGTCGGCTTTGCTGTTGATGGCTTGGAATGTTTGGCAGGCTGTTAACGTTTCATTCCTCTTCGGTCGGTATCATTACCAGCCCTTGTATCCTTTTCGGATCTTACTGCAATAAGGTGCTCTCGTCCTTCCTTTATGATATGAGTCTCATACCGTATATTAGTGGTAGATATGGGCTGTATTGGAGATTTTGCTCCCCCTGAGCTATAAGTTGCACCTATCGTACTTTGGATTGAAGAGACGATAGGGTTCAAATTCCTAAACACAACGCTCGCTACACTATACAGTACTTGTCACCTGTAAATTTACACGAGCACGAAAGCAGGACCTGCTCATACGGCGGCTCGATCGTTACATTTGCATAGAAATACTTATAATTGCCTTGACTCCACCGGTCTGGTACGATTTAGACAAATTCAAGGAAGTTATACTCATATTGAAAGCTCGCAGGGTATTATCAAGAATTAAATCAGTTCCGAATTTTATTTCATTCCATTATTGAACATTATAAGAATTAAAAATCGCATGTAGAAAAAGTTCAACCTTGCACAACAGATAAAACTCAAATAACTATAACTAAGTTTATCTCATAAGGTTCGAAATATGGACCCAATATCCGAAAATGGAATTCTTTCTCTGAAGTTGCCAACAATGGACAGGCATTCATTGCCATCGACCCCAACGCTTTCACACCCGGATTCGAAGAGAGGATGAGCGATTTGATGAGATCACTGCGAAAAATGGAACCAGTAAGTACTTCAAGTTATCTGTTACAAAATAAAAATCATGGAATGTTTCATGTGCATGTACGAAATCCAATAATCTACATGGGTAGCACCTAGGAGAAACAAGATGAAGGAGAAAGTAGGGAAACCCATGGAGTTCGAATGAGGGAATATTTGGAACCTTTGGTGTGAATGATATGCATGGAATAGAAACTACCCAAAACACCAAAATACATGAATTCCACTCGGCGTGCGTTTCGCCAATAAAGTTGGCATCTTCAGGAGCTCAGAGCTTAATGCGGAAGCTGTATATGAATGTTTTGAATGTATGTTGATCTTGGATATTTATTTTAAGAGGTGCTATATTAAATATGTGTCCAGATACATGTAATGCCTCTGAGTATGCTACTGAGTGTAAAAATTCCAAATTAAGTGTAAGTTTTTTGTACTATAAAGCCAATATTGAATTGGGCGGTTTCTTGGTAATTGGTTGAATCGATTGATACTTTATTTGTATTTGTAACAAGATAGATCATATAATAGTCCGGTGGCAGTGAGGGTTTCAGTGTACGACGAAGTGCGACGAGATCACTTATGTATTTTGACCCGCTAAATCAGAATTTCAAGAGTTATAAGCCGGAAAAGCATCCGAAAATTGTATACAAATGATGCTATAATATTTTCCATTAAATTCCCCACAAAAAAAGTTCCCACAAGCTCTTCTTTAAAATGCACCCATCTCGAGTAAAACGTGCTCGAAAGTCGAAAAAATGCAATTTTCTTAATTTTTAGTGATCTGAGTCACATAATGATATTTATATTCCGACGTGTCATAATGACATTATTATGGATTTCATTTTTAGTGTCAAAATGACATAATTTATAGGACTGAGTACTATAATGATTCATTAGAGTACTGAGGACTATAATGAAAAAAATATAGATGTCAAAATGACATACTTTATAGGACTGATTTCTATAATGATTCATTAGAGTACTGAGGACTATAATGAAAAAAATATAGACACAAAAACTCAAAAATGTATTTAAAATAAAATTGAACGAACAATTCCATTGTTACCTTACGTTTCTGCGCACATTACTGAAGCTAAGCTACGTACTACTTACTGTAATGCAACGAGAAATCTATTTAAAAAAAAATCGTTGTAATATAAAATTTTGTATGAAATTCGGATCATAAACAATCATTATGGTACTAGCTGTGAAGATTATCAGACGAGGCATCATCGATCGTCATTATGATCCCTATATCAAAAATATCTATTTCAGGATCACCTTATCCCAAATTATTCATATATGTCTGGACTATCAATAGCAAAAGAGACATTCCTGAAAAAAATCATTCGTGTGGATATCTCGCCTCTGAATTTCCCGATACTTTTACCTTGCATGGTTGTGGTATTTTACCATGTTTTCAGTGACTCGCTTTCTTGTATGTCTGTCCGGGTGGAATTTCGTAATTGATTTTAAACTAACTTCTCGATGAGCTAAATATTTGAAATTTGGACCATAGCTCAACGGGTTAATCCAAACTCTGTCACCGAGTTGAAGTCCGTTCCGGTAAAAGGCTCACATTAAAGCTGCGGAGACAGGACTGCTCCTCTCCTGCAGCTGCATAAGGATAAGCCAATGCATGGGGTCTTCTTCAAGAACATCGAAGACCTTGGCTTATCCAAAAATCTGACCTTCGCTTTTCTCAGGTCAAGTGAGCTGTAGTCGGAGACCGAGGGATTCAGAATGGCCTGCCAGGATTGTGTCTTAACACCCTGGTCTTCCGTAGTCGCGTTATAAGTATAGAGGTCCCGGACACTATATTGATATTGATATTGAGTCCATTTTGTGGAGAACGAGATGTGCCGAATCTATTGAAACTGCTCATTCTCCACCATCAGGAAAAACAAGCAAATAAACATGATAATGATATAATGAAATACAAGCAAACAAGCCTGATATAGTCCTTCTCGGCCATCATAGTAGGACGATTTTCGTCAGAATTTTCGGCTCCTGGTGAAACGAACATCGTCCGAAAAGATATAAGAAAAAAAGACTGGAATAAATCTGAAATATATCGTTGATATATATTCGTTTCCAATCTTACAAGTATTCTAATAGATATCAAAAGTTGCGAAGTATGAATTTTTAAGATAATTTAGAAAAGGTTAGAAATCTGTATGTAGTTTTTAGATAAATTATTTTATTCTTTTTAGTCCGTTATAAAAACATGATAGGTACATTATTTTTTTTAAAAGAAGGAGTATCCAAGGACGAATGAAAAAATTCTTTAAACAATGAGTCTTATTGATGTTTTTGAAGAAAAGGTTCATCCATCCAAGGAATGTCAGGAATGTCTCTTTTGTTATTCATAGTCGAGATATATCGTCGGCTTAGTCAGTGCAAGAGGTCATTAACTACAAAAAAATTTCAAAATGAGTTGAATTTTACTAACTACTTCTTACGATACTCTCTATCTAAGACAGAAGTCATAAACTACGTATGTTGTCATATTGGTGTAGTAGTACCTGTTCCATAATTTTGAAGATCACATAACTTGAATAGTTAAATGATTAATTGAAAATCATAATTTTCTTAGAAAGTTAGATATTGACTTCTTGCACTAAGCCGACGATATATGAATAATTTGGGACAAGGTGATCCTGAAAAAAGCATTATGAGAGAGCACTAAAAAATAGGAATATCGCATTTTTTCGACTTTAGAGCACGTTTTACTCGAAAACGGTGCATATGAGAGAAAAAATTGTAGGGATCGTTTTTGTAGAGAATTTTTTGAAGAATATCATTGATTGTTTTTGGAAATAATAGATGTTCCAATTTTCTTTGGAAAATCGTCTATAAAAATTTTCCGGATGCTTTCCTGGCTTATCACCCTCAAAATTCGGATTCAGCGGGTCCAGATACATATGAAAAATTTGGGTGATCCCGTCGCTCTTCATCAGACACGAATAACCTCTCCGCCACCGCACTATAACCAAAATTAGTGAAGATATTTCTCCTAAAAATTATTTTAAGAGATTCCCTTATATTAATAAGGAAATTTTTATCTGAATTTACAATCTTCAATAGTCTTCCAAAATATACCTTTACCCCGTTCAACTTTTTTTTTGTTCTAGGTTGATCCAAATAAACCCGTTTTGGTACATGGTGATCCAGAAAGGATACACATGGAAAAAGTCAACAAGGATGGAGGGTTGAAATATGTCAAGAATCAGTTTGAAACCAACTTGCGGCTGGCTGCAGAACTAAAGGTCAAACCAATGGTGTCAACATAATTGTCCACAATCACGTGAACAAGATTTTGCAGCTTGACAAATTCACAAATGAAATTGTACATTCAGTAATCCAAAATTCACTTAACTTCACAGTGCACTTCGCAATGTGACTGATACACCAGGTGTAATGCATACTTGTTTAACGGACTGCGTGGCGGTTTCACATTCACAGCTAGATTTGCCAAGCTGTACTTTCGGATATTTCCGAACACTTTCTTTTGGTGCCATATAATTTTCAACGATAAGAAGAAATTGAATGAATAAATGAATCTCAAAAGATTAAATCGAATGTTGAGAAATTTAACAGAGATTTTCGAATACAAACTGGAAATATTTTTATTTGAATATCCTCATAAAATCCTAATTCTTGATTCTTTCAATTTTTAAAGTACCAGGACCCCGCATATTTTTTATGGGGAAATAGATGGTATTTGCTCATCAATGTGGTTGGGATCATCATCATGTTCTTTGCCCAGAACCAGACGGAAAAATGGTCTTCCTCAGTTATCTTAGGCGCCAACATTTTTCATGCACTACTCCACTCTGAAATGAGGTTGAAATTCTGAGATCTTCCGTACTCCTATTTATCCATGCTACGAAATAATATATTTTTAAGAGAGACCAAAATGAATAATTCTGAATATACCTGTATATGTCCAATAAAAGTACCCATGTACCTATCGAATATGTTTTCCAAATGGTTCATAACAAGGCTCAGCGAACTGTATAGGGAAAAAATAATAATCATTTATTCTTAGAGATATCAATTAGGAACACTACTGGTGTCATAATAAGTATGATTCGTTCTTTTTTTACAAATCTCGATAACTATTATATCATTGATTTCACAAAAAAACGTAATCGTAATATAAACCATAATAAATAAATAAATAAATAAATATGGGTTTTATTACATAGTTGATCATTTTACAATTCATAATGTATGACATGTCACACTATTAACTATTAACTATTCTTCTTAACCCAGAGAGGGTCAGGGGAGGATAGGTAGAAGGCGCAGAAGTAGCAGCCCTTCCGCTCCTTATCAGGGGAGCTAGAAGGACGCCCTGCCAGGTCGAGCCCAGATCCCAAGAGGGGGCGCTGATACCCGGCCCCACTGATGTTAACGGAAAGCTGGACATTTCATGACATTATGGTGCTAATAGGTGAGATACACGCCTCCTGCAAAGCTTATGCGTGTTGTTAAATCACATTCGATGCAGATAATGCTTGCAGTAAGTTTTATTGTCATGGCTCATTTTTGAGCCTCTGGCTAGCAGAGGGTAGGTGCGCTTCAGCGCAGCTCCAGCCCTCTGAATAGCCAAGGTTAAATGCCTACCAAAATTTAGACGCTTGTCCAGTTGCACTCCTTCCTATAAAGCTTTGAGTGTGTGCACTTCTTAGTGAAGTTGACGGTCTCTGACTTCACCGGATTCACCACTATCTTGTTCTCTGCCAAACAGGGTATGACCTTCCTATCCAAGTAAACTTGGATCCTGTACTGGGCAGTGACGTTCGAGAAGGAATGGGCAAAAATGGCGGTATCATCTGAGTATACCGCCGTGCCCATATCCAATCTCTCGCACTGAGGAAAGTCATACGTATTCAGAGAGTACAAGTGTGATGATAAACTTGAACCCTGCGGGACATCTGCCTCGATCAGAAACTCAGCGGAGCGAGTGTTTTTTACTCGCACCACGAAAGTTCTCCCAACAAGCAAGGAATTGATCAGTATTTCTATGTATGAAGGCATGCATGCTAATAGCAATTTAGAGATCAGACCTTCAACCCATACGGAGTCAAAGGCTTTTTTCATGTCCAGCAGGACCATGACTGTGTTGAGTCCATACTGAGCTGCCTCTTTCACCCCACGTACAATTTTTACAACCTGACCTTTTCTGATGCCGAATTGCACATCGGGGATCATTTTGAGTTTCTCCTCGAGAATCAACAACCGTCTCTAGAGGATCTTCTCCACCACCTTGGCGATCACACTCAAGAGTTAGATAGGGCGGTAGCTGTCGAGTTTATGGCCATCCTTATCCTGTTTCAGAATAGGTATCACCAGTGTCTTCCTCAGACAGCTGGGTAGCACCCCCATTTGATAATGACGTTTATTAAGTGGATAAGCTGGGCAAGGACTTTTCGCGGCGCGTTCCGTAGTAAAGAAGCATTTTTATGACTTCCGTCAGATCCTCATAGTTTGTCATTACTATGGCAAATCTATGAGGACCGATAGGGAGGGAGAAGTCTTCCGTTATGTTAGAATTACGTCTATCTCTCTTACTAACGTCCGGCGCCCTTTTGTGGACACTGGCGAAGACCACCCCGAACAATTCCACCTTCGGAGGGTCCGTCGCTCGTTCCCTCTCTCCATGGCTGGAATCGGAGCGAACCGCTTCGATATTCGCTTCGTCATCCGCCAGAGAGAGTTGTCGCGAGGATCTAACTTTTCAGTTTATCCTTCCAGACCCTGTCATTATTCTCAACTCCGAAATCTCCCTTCCCAAATTGATCATATCGTTTTTATGGGCAGGGTTTCGAGTACCCTGCCACTTTTTGCAGAGTGATCAACTCCTTAACGTGGGGTGGAAGGATATTCCGATTGCTCCTAACCACAATCTTCTTGACAGTGCGCTCACGAGCTACTTGAATGTTTCCAATGAGAGTAAGGGTAACCTCCTCAATTTCATCTTTGATCGATGTCATAGCATTCAAAAGCCTTCGGAATTCTTTCCAGTCAGCATTCCGGTAATCGTACTTTACGGTCGGAGGACGTATGTCCATCCTGCACTTTAACCGGAATAATACTGGATCGTGATCCAAAGTCATCTCGTGGATGGCCTTGAGTTCACTCATATTGGTAACATTCTTGTTCACCACCAAGTCGACTATGGTCGGAGTGGTCCCGTTCCAGGGGTAATGTGTAGGCTCTTCCGAGTGCACAATTACCGCGTAGTTGTCTAGGGTGTATTCCCACAGTGTCTTACCGTTGGCGTTCAGCTGTGAGCTACCACTCCACTCGGGTCGCCTGGCGTCAAAATCACCCGCCAGCAACACCTTATGGCCGGTGTTACACAAATTCTCCAAATCGGCACAGGATAATCTCTGATTCGGTGGATTGTATATCGCGAATACGCAGGTCCCGTCAGTGAGTCTGTCTATCAAACTGCTGAGGCGGGATCCGCGCATGCGCGATACCATCCTTGATAAGAATGACCACCCCCCTCACAGCTTGAGGACGATCGACCCTGATGGTAGTGAAGCCCTCCAGACTAAATCTGCGTGGTCCGGCCTGAGCCATGTCTCGCATATGGATGGGCATCAGGTCTACCGTATGCGTGTCGATGAAGTCAATAATAAGCGGAAGCGGAAGCTTATTATTGACTGAACCGGCATCGTACATGCATACCTACATAGCTTGCTCAAAAGCTATACAGCTGGCTATCCCCCAGAACGTCCATGGTAGCCATAGCCTTTTTCCCCCAGAACGTCCATGGTAGCCATAGCCTTTTCCATGGGGGTTTTAGCCTGAGCGATCCTGGCGAGCAAATCGTCCATAATATAAGCCATAATAGGTGATCGAAAAGTATTCGTTACCATCTCATAACCATTCGGATTTATATCAACATGCTATATATGATAAATAACATAAAAGAATCCACCAAAGAGCAATTTATCTCTTACTTAATCGTTTTCTTCCACCATTTCACTTAGCAAGAAAATCTGCTACTTCTCCCCAAAACCCCTCAAAAGCAGAACTTGTCCGGCAAGGTAGACCCGGAACCTAATACTAGATTGGATGGGTTAAAGGGTAGGAAAATCGTACATTCAGAACACCAAATTTACTTTTATGATCGACGGATGTCGAATGGGCCGTAAATAGAAAACTTTTGGCGCATACCGTACCGTTCCAAATACCTTAAAAGAATAATTACGTATAATAATACGTAATTCAATAGATATGCTTTGCATATGGGTGTGTTCTTACTCGATGACCATGAGGTAGAGATGGGATCAGTCCCGGGTCCCAGGTTACAATAAGTAACAGTAATATTAATTGCTGGGTATAAATAATACAGGTTTGATTATTCACTTCACTTCAGTTATATACAAGTATTTTTGTAATTTCATTGGAATCTTCATTCATATAATATGATGGGTTACACTGAATACGCGCATAGTGCAATAGCTACATTTATATTGAATTGCATAACAAGATCATAAAATGATGGTTGTGATTATGTTGCCGGGTAGACGGTAGCGTAGACACCTGCCAGGATCTAACATTCAGTGGACAAGTTGTCACGATCAAATTATCCGTCAGATTGTCTTTCGATCAAATTTATCACTTCTTAGTACTTTATTTCTCCAAAGTCTGCAGCAAAAACAAAGGGAATGATTCTAATTGGTACCGAAAATGTTCCTAATTATAATGAAGCTGCCGCAGAGGAGGTATAATTCTGAATGTATTACTGAATAAATTTGAACCCAGCGATTTCCCTATTCACACGCCGTAGGCAGAGTGCGGCATCCTACGAGTAAAAAAAAACACTTTACTCACGAGTTTCATACAGTATTTTTTCTACAGCTAACTATCAAAAAAAATGAACAATTCATATTCTTTTACAAATATGAAATGAATTTGGCATATTTTTATTGGTTCATTATTCGAACAAAGTTCGAAGAGTATGCCGGAGAGTTAAGTTTCAAACAAATGAAACGAATAATTTCGACAGAGTCGAAATCCCTTTCTCTTCACACTATCCCGCAAAATGGAAAATTTGAAGCGAATATTAAAATACCATATTCATCGAGGTTAATATTATTATTATTAATGTTGACTTGACTTTCGAATAACTAGTCCATCGAAGTAACTTTTCATTTTCTTAGATTTGTATTCAAAATAAATAAACAATCCTCGTGAAGCAACGAATACCTTTTTCATTCTTTGAACTATGTCAAGGAAATCTCATATTTGCACTATCCACGATTTTCTCCGTCCAATCTTCATCACTTTTCATTTCTACTTAAATTAAATTTATTGTTGTCAACTAGTTTCTGACGGCCAAACAGCCATAGCTACCTTGGATTACCTAATGCAGATTAGGTCCAATAGTTCCTTAGAAGTATATGCTATACTTTTTAATATATTCGCCGTGATTGTTTGGAATTTTGATAATACTTATTTAATAGTAAGAATGCTAAGAATATTATTCGTGCAACATTTGTATATCAGATATTCATAGGTAATTAGTTGCCAAAGAAAATGATAACTGGCTTTATGACAGGATTTCGTTATTATTCGGATCTGTCACTGTTGTTGCATGAAACTGTCGGTTGCCTAGCAACAGCCGTTAAAAAAGTGCACTTTATTTCACGCTTTTCCGTTTAATAATGAAATCGTATGTTGATAGTGAAATATTGTAATACTTTACGCACACAAACCACACAAAAAAAGTGGACTTTTTTTGACAGTTGTAGAAAAAGATATTTATTATACAAGTTCGTAAAGTAAGATTTTTTTGTATGAGCGTGAAGCTTGTTGAATGAGGCGCAGCAATTGGTCAAACTGTAGCAATTGTATCATTAATTCGAATGCTTTATGTAAAATGAAAACTTCCGAGTTATATTTGCCGCAAAATTCTGTATTTTTCGAAAATGCATAAATGTATGATCAGTGTGTAAAAATTGACTTTATGCACTGTTGATGATTTTACGAACGTAAACCAAATGACAAAGAAGCAGTTTTGTTATATGTATAGGATAATAATTATATAATAATATAATAATTATTTATTAATACATTAATATAATATTCCACGGCAGATATGTTCATTTTTCACTGTTCCAGACAGTCGATTAAAATTTTAAAAAACGTCCCATTTTATTTCATGTTTTGGTGATTTGATCATGGATTAGAAATAACTTTTAAAAACTCCTTTGATTGCTAAACATTTCAACGGAGGTAGGACTTCATCGTGATAGACCGTCAGCTAGTGACAGATTTAGGTGCCCCATTTTCGCATACAAGCCTCGAATAGGGTTAAAAAGTATATCGATTTGGAGTAAAATGAAGATATTTTTACGAGTGGCTCCTGGGGATAACATACCGAGGATTCGATTTTTCAGAACAGTGCTTATTTGTTTCCCTCGTGTTTCTATTTACGGTACGAAATTACAGAGGGTGATTCCTTAAGTCGCCTTAAGGAAAAAAGTTCCTATGAACATATGTCCGGAGTTGCTTCGTTTCTGAGATACAAAGGCGTTTGAAAAAAAAATCAATGCCCTGTATCTCAGAAAAGAAGCAACTCCCAACATATGTTCATAAAAACTTTTTTCTCAAAACGACTTAACGAATCACCCTCTGTAGTTTCGTACCGTGAATAGAAACACGAGGGAAACAAACAAGCACTGTTCTGAAAAATCGAATTCTCGGTATGTTATCCCCAGGAGCCACTCGTAAAAATATCTTCATTTTACTCCAAATCGATATACTTTTCAACCCTATTCGAGGCTTGTATGCGAAAATGGGGCACCTAAATCTGTCACTAGCTGACGGTCTATGATGGATATGAATAAAATGTCCGCTCAATGTGTCAAACAGATGGCTACTTTTCGAAGATCCCTCAGAACGCTCTGAGCCACTGAAGTCACATTATATATTTGTCTATACATTCACAACTGGAAATTTCTATGAAGTGAATGTGGATGGGAGTAATGGCCTGAAACGATGGACCTGGGAACGGTTCTTTGAGAAAATTGTGAATACGTGTCATCCTGGCCAGGATGAACTAACAACACAGGATGCATGTTCATGGATTTTCTTGATCCTGCTACGCTAGCCGAGTCTCCCATGAAAGCACTGTTCATTTCACCTGGAACGAAAGAAATGACAATATATAAGTTTCAAATAATTTTACATTTCAATCTATTTCAGATGTTCATTCATAAAAAATTGTCATAACCGCCCACCAGAACTTGTATTTGTTGAAAAGATCATAAAGATTTAACGATTTCTCATTTTTCCTGTCGACGGTAATTATTTTGATTGTACTATGATAAAAATGAATATTTCATCTGCGGATATGCAAAAAAATACAAATGAATACCGAATATAAAACCAATGATGCAACTTCCCCATATAAATAGAAACAAATACCCGATTATCAGCCATGATTGGATTATTTCAAAAACTTGTTATAAAGAGTATCCCATCATACAAAATGCGAATAACATTGTGTGCTAGTTCATCAACTTAATTTTTCTTCTTCTTCTCCTAATTCTACAGTATCAAAAAGCACAATACCGTCCCATCTTATTTAGCATTACAATTTAACATGTGTAGAGTTTGGCAAGTCTATAAGGGAATATCGATAAACGTATGATATGCGCGAATTAGAATGAGAAAGTATTCGGACACATACTCATTCTGACATATCCAGCTATATTTATTATTGATCGAACTGTCAAACGTATTCATTTCGTCATGGTTACGTCGCTGAAAATACCGAAGCTGAACCTCCAATCAGAATTGAAAGACAGCTGGTGTTATCGGGGGTAATACCACGAGTGGTCGCAATAATTGCTTTGAGGTAACACCACGAGTTCCGTAGGGACGAGTGGTGTTACCAAGCAATTTGATCTCGTTGATTTCTGACAGAATTATCGATAGTATTGCGACCACTCGTGGTATTACCCCCGATAACACCAGCTTTGAGGTGTTACCAAGCAATTTGATCTCGTTGATTTCTGACAGAATTATCAATTGTATTGTGAGCACGAGTCGTATTTATTGAGATAATTTCACTAACCAACCAAGTTATTATTTGAAATTTGATCGAGTAAACAAAGTGAATTCTTCAATAGTTGCAACTAATGAATAAGAAACATGAAGTCTGTCAACCTGACGTTTATGTCATATTAGATTACAAGATGTATCATTGCTGTTTATATTTGTGGTTGACATGACGACGTGGTCTTTCCGGATCGGAAAGAAAGGAAGCGAAAGGAAACGTGTACTTTCGCGAAATCCCATTCTGATTGGTCCTCATATCGCAGGAGACGCGACTTTCATATAGTGAGTGAAATTGTTGCGATAACACGAGTTGTCTTCGGCTTCCGATTGGTCAGATTAGGTGAGAATTTTAAGATGAGTGGAATAGTCGCGAAAATTCAATCACTTGTGGTATCACTACTGGATAATTTTTTCACGTTATATCATTGACTACGTTTATCTCACAACTTTATATCCGCTCAAAATGGGTTTGACTTGAATGGATCGGATACATCCAATCGATATATACAGTTTTCGGATTGGATTGAACCACTCAAGTCAATTCGTCAATTCCATAAAATATAGGATTTGACCCAACCGATCGCCTTGAAGTGACGTGAAATTACGAGATACACGAGTTTGAAATTGACAGATGTCAGGTAAAAGTAGCCAAATTCAGATTGGTTGTTTATTGTCTCAATTGTCTGTAATCGTTGAGTTTCTGTTTCTCAAAATGGAGAACAAACTGATAATAAAGAAAAGAACGTATTGTCCAAAGAAGAGAGCAGTTTTTTCATTCAACTGATTAACGAAAAACGTTTTTTGTGATACATGGGTGAAGATTGAGGTTTCGCATATTTTCAACAACGATTCTTAAATTAATTCGCAGAACACAAAATTTGCAGCGGATAGAGACCGTCGAAATAAACGTATTAATTGGTTTTTTGTTTAAATTAATGCATAAGAATGTTAGCGATTGACTTGGTTTCCAAGATGACAATGACAAATTTCCGGTAAAAAAATAATCAAGCCGAATTACATTCGAGATAATAATTTTTTTTAGATAATTTTAACTCGAGGACTTTGTCAACTCGTGAGATTTCTATAGCAACAAAAATTTGTGCATGTAGTTAAAATTATCAAAAAATTTCCACCACTTGTGTGATTACTGTTGATTATCAATTCATTCTGTGGATTTATGAAACTTATTGGATTGAGTTCAACTGTGGAAGTAAAATGCCCCAACTATTACTCTTCTGAATGATTTCACCACAGACATTGAAATATATCTTACTAATATTTCTGCTATGTTCGAAAACATGTAGGTATATACATGCTAGAACATCGGTTCTGAAACTGCTGTATATCATGCGCCCGCTATGCGCCAGGTAATAATCTGGTTTGGAAATTTAGAAACCTATCGGCGAACATAAGAAATTTGTGATATACTTTTGGTAATAATGATAGGGGGCTCGGACCTCCTTCGTCTCGAAAAAAGCTGTAGAAACTCGTGAAAATAAAGTCTGAATATTCTTGAAAAATATCCAAAGGTTTCGGACGTGGAAAAAATATCTGTCTGTGGCTTAGGCTCCTCTTTTTCTCAAAAAGTTACAAAAATAAAATCGGAAAAATGTTTAAAAATAGTGAATTATATCGAGTCCGCGAGTAATAATCTGAATACTAAGGCGTAACTTGCCAACATATGAGCACCTGGAACACATATTCGAGACAGATACATTAACTAATTCTAATGCAAAAAAAGTAAAAAAAAGTATACAAAAATAAAATGAAAGTAAAATATGTTTTACAAAACGATAATTCATTTATAAACTTTTGAAATAAAAACTAAATACATTGTTTTTTGTTTTTAGTTCAATAGTTTATAAATAAAACCTTGTTTTTAGGAAGATTTTTCTCGTTTATTCTTGTAATGAAGTAATTTCAAGCCTGAGTTGTTGTATTCATATGAACTTGGAAGCTGTGGATTGAATTTAGATCAAAACCAACAATTTCTTCAACTTGTCATAAAAATGTTTAATTGCTATAAATAAATTCCTAGGAAATAATTCAGTAAATTTGTATTCAACAGGGCCCCTGGCTGGAAAGTTTTGGGGATTTCTTCCATTTCACGCGTTTTTTAGAGTGTTGAATCCGAATCTGAAGTTTCTTGACGGAACATTAAAAAAAATGCAAAAAAAATGTAAAAAATAATTTTTTTTGTAGTTTTTCGCTTATAACTCGAAAATTATCAGTTTTTCGTGAAAAACTTCTCCATTCAGAATGTAAGTATATAAAACTTCCTACAAATTCCACTATTCAGGTTTTTTTTCCGACAAACAGGTCGAGCTCAAATGCCAAATAAAAATTGGCGTATTTCAGCAAACACCCACTTTTTCACTCCAAAACTCTTATTGACTATTTAATGACATTTTTAGTGAATTTATTTCTCAAGGAATTATACTGTACTAAAACTAAAGTACTCTTGTTTATCATTGGAGCAGTTTCTTCAATCAAGGGACTCATCTGAGGTTATTTCGATAACTGCTAGTGACAGTGCGATAAGAAAGGAGTGTTTGAGAGTTTCAAACAACGCAAAACGGTTCTGTGCCATTCAGGGCATTACTTGCTCCTTCTCGGGCTAGTGTATCGGCCTCTTCATTGCCTCTATAACCTGTGTGTGCTGGTACCCAGGCTAGGGTCAGTCTGTTCTGACTGACGAGCTTTTTTAGGGTTTCTATGCAGCCCCAAACAAGTATTGAGGTAACTTGCATTGAGTTGGCTGCTTTTATTGCAGCTTGGCTTCATTGCAGCTTGGCTATGTTTATATCACAATGTTTTTTTCTGAACACTCATGCCTTATTAGCACTTGTGCACAATGGTGTATTGGGACGATTTCCGTTTGGAATATCCTCGCTTGTTTGCTCAGGCTCAATGGGATTTTCATGTTCCGCTTGGTTCCGTAAATGCCGGCTCCTGAACCTTCATCATTTTTTGTCTTGTCTTGACTTGTCTTGAAAGTTTTGTCGGAGCTATATCTGGGAAGTATGCCATCTGATGGCATTCTTGTAATCGGGTCGTTTTTCAACTATTCGTATAGGTTGTTGTAGTCTCTCCCGTCCATATTGCTTAAGGGTGCTTGTCTTGATCTGCCTTCGCCTTGTATGTGTATGGAGGCAGGTTGAGCAGGTTGAGGCAGGTTGAGCAAGACCTCTAAGGTGGCTGTTGGGGTGGTTCTCATGTCCCCGGTGGCACTCAGACATGCTGGTCTTTGCAGTTCTCCGAACCGTCGAACCATTCCTGCCTGCCACCATACCAACGAACTATACGTTATCATGGGTCATTATTGATGGTTCACTGTCAGCTGTACACCACCTGTCGATTATATCTAGGGCTGACTGTGTAAGCTCCGAGACTGTCCTTGCGAATTTGCCTTTTGCAATAATCGCGAGGTCGTCGGCATATCCTAGGCAATGAAAGCCTCTGGAAGATAGCCCAAAGTAGGGGCGATTTCACCCCTCCCTGCGGACATCCCTTGTTTGCTCTAGGTGTTAGTGTTATTCCGCCGATTGCTGATGTAATGACCCTGTTTTTAAAGTTAGCGTTTATCCACTGGCACAGTAGGAGAGAAACCTTTTTTTTACTAGAGCGTTTGCTATAGACTCGGTGGATGCATTGTTGAAGGCACCCTTAATGTCTATAAATGTTGTCATGGCTATCTCTTCACTGATAGCCCACCTGATAATATTTGGTCTCGATATTTCCGTAGCAAGCCTCCATTCCAAAGTTGTTCACCTGTTTGGATGGAAAGTGTGCTTCTGTGAGCATTCTTATATACTTTCCTCGAATGTTGTAGTATAGGCATTGTCATTACTTTTCAAGAAACCTACTTGGTTTACAGTACCTTCTTTGGCTAAAACCTTATGGATTCTTGAGCACGTGATTGTCTTCTGGCCTTACTAATTTCTTTGTTGTACTGCGTGAGTTTAGCATATGTGGTCCAATATTGGTTAAATTTTACTCTGTTGAAAAGCTTCCGCACCCTACCTCTGAGGGTTTCTAGATGCTCATTCCACCAGACCGTTTTGTTATTTTGAGCCTTTTTTTCTCAAGACAGCTTTCCTCGTAGGCTTCGACTATTGCCCACTTCGTCTACTGCCCTCTCAAGTCTTTCCCTGTCGTATAATATATGAATATATAATAATATAATCATTTGAAATATTTTTTCAAAACTTTTGTTAGAATTTCAAGATTTGTATGATTTCGGACCTCATTAAACAACTTTTGTAGTGAAAAAGTGGGATTTTCCCCAGTCAGCTGAAATATGCCAATTTACAAGTAGTACTTGAGCCCGAATGATTCGTCTTAGAAAAAATCTGGGATGGTAAAATTTGTAGAAAATTTTATGCTTCTTCATTTCTAAGTGAAGAGTTATTAACAAAAAATTTGTAGTTTTCAACTGCAATAAACCGCAGAAGAAAGAGATTTTTTAGGTTTTTTTTTTCATTTTTTTCAATGTTCCGTCACGAAAATTTGTTAGCAAACCTGAGATTCGGAATCAGAAGAAATACAATTTGATTAGATTAAAATTATTTACTGACTACTCTCTACCTAATCCTAACAAGTGGAATATGTTCGTTCATTTTTACGAGCAATTAAATTATTTGACTCGTTTTTTTTGGAGGGGGGTTACCCTTCCACAGTCTGGAAATGGAAAAGAGAATATCCAAGTCAAGTCAAACTTTCAATCAATACTTTATTTACCTTTGAACAAACTTGGAGAAGTCGAGTAATGAGGATCGGGTTGCAGTGTAATGTGTCTCGTAGCCAGGATAAAGGCCAAAATGGATAAAATAACAGCGTCCAAGCAACCAATGGCAGCCAAAAGATAGGCCCAGCGAATTCCGCAGTCTCCAAGTAAAAATTTATCGGCCGCTGGACCGCATACCCTGTGTACATTTTCAGATGTCCATCCTGCAGGAAAAGTGGAACACCCAGCAATCATGCAGATGGCTGAAAAATAAAATATGGAACTTGACTCACTACTTCAGTTTCACTCAAATAGTTACTAAATGAATGTGTCAATTGCTACTAGAAATCAAATTGAAAATAAGGCCGAACTGAAAAATATAATTTATTGCAAGTTTACTTATTGAAAATTCCAAACTAACTGAGATTTCAACGAAAATGTCAACATTTGAGTTCAATTTTCAAAAAATATCTCTTTCCAGTATTGGTGAATGACCGGTTTATAACGTTCGTTCAAAGAGGTAAGTATTGTTCAAATCGACGAAACATTTTCTGAGGGTGAAAGTATAATTGTTTGTTGAAAAGGTGAACATTCTGCATGAAAAATGAAAAATGTGATTTATTTGTAATATCTAACAGAAAACAACTACTTCCCCAGCACAAGCCACGCTGGACATTGAACTACATCTGATAGATATTGTGAAAAGACTCTAACTGAAAAGGAAAGAAAAAATCTGAAAGTGAAAATTCGCATTTTTATTCATCATTAATACCTTCCAAGAGGTTATCTTGAACGATGGAAATAGCGACTAAAGTTTGTCTTTCAGTCACAGATGATTCCACAACAGATTTTATGAATGTCCTATTCATATTTTCGAACTAAAATCAAAATTATAATTGTATGATTCAATGGGAAAGAGTTTTTGGGACATTGTTCTTCATTTTAAAATGATTCCAAACATACAGAAGCAAAGATGATAATGACGTACCTACGTCTTGTTATTTGGAAGTATTTTGTACTAAAATTTGTTCTACCCGTTATCCGGCTTCAACCCCTACGAGCAACCGAAGACTTGTGGAATGACGAGGATCTTGCCTTTCAACGATCGCAAGAATAAACGATTATTTTTGATACTCTTGTGACATCATTACTGACTAAAAAATGAATAGCCACATTCCAATGAATTTTCATTTATATTTTTTCCTTATAAATATCATTAAGCCATTTTCTTTTCTATTAGATGTTTGTAGGTTCAATAAAAGAGTGGGTAATTCTATAGCTATCCGCTTGTTAAGTGTAACTTGTGACATGTAACAAATAAGTCTGAGTTGATGTTATAACCACAGAACCAATAAAAAAACAAGAACATAAAATAAAAGTTAAAGAGTGATATTTGCAATTATTCTTCGAGACATCGGTAAGAAGAGTGATTTGTAGGTTAGTCACTATTCGCGTTTCTGATTATTATGAATTTAATTTTTCATAACGGCAAACAATAGTTGACAGTTGCTCAATAACAGGATATATACTCGTATACAAATACTAAATAGTGTGTTGATTAAGTGTAAAGAAATCGCTTGTTTTTCTCTCACTATATTGTATGAATTTGTAAAGGATGAATCAGAAAAAGAAGACAATTATAATACTTAATGCTAATTGATTTCACCGGTAGGCATATTAATCGCAACTATTATGTACATACAACGGTAGAGCGCGTGGGTCATCGATATCTAAAGCAAAGCAAGGGTAAGGTTGTGCTTCGGATGGTGACTTACGTCCGTAAGGAGGTCGTCCGACCTCCTTTCGAGATCTATTCTCCTCGGATCGTGCTAAGAATCGCACGTTAAAAGATAAGACCTCGTTAATCCTTTACTAGTACAAGTTTCGACTTTTGAGGGCTGCCGATAATAAGGGTACGAGAGCAGGTTAACGGTTAACTGAAAAATTGCTACTCTGTTCAGGAATACTAGTATATAATATGACACTCGTTAGCGGAAGAATCTTAGAGCGACAACCAGATATTTATATCATGCTAGTCTCTTATATTGTTTGTTCCTAAAAATAACTTTGTTGACAAATATTTTAAAAGTTCACCAAATTTTGATTGCCGAAAATATTCGCTATTGAGACACAAACCTATCCTGAGCAAGCTAACCTAGTTTGCGAGTTGAAAATGCGTGAATTAGTATTTCGCTCGCACTTGACACACAAACCTAACCTGAGCAAGCTAACCTAGATTGCAAGTTGAAAATGCGTGAATTCTAAATTTGGTGAACATTTAGTAAAATCGGTAGACATATTATTGGGTACCATTAAGATTTTTACCTACGACCACTGTAGAAAATAGGCAAAAACACACGACACAGAGCCTCAGTCAATAGCTCATTGTGCACGGTAAACAAATCGCAGTTTTCGTAAACAAAACACACCGTTTGATATCTCAGATAGGGTTTCGTTTTTTCTTAAGTTTATCTATATATGGAAAACACGATTTTACTGATACTAATAATAATAATGATAATTTTTGGATCTCTAAAACGGCTTCAACGATTTGGATCAAATTTTGTATTAAGATATTGTTATTCAAGTTCATCTATACCGGGTGTCCCCGAGCTTTTAGGACAGCGATTATATCAGTTATTTGAAAAAGAAAAAAAATTTAAAAAATACATGTCGTAGGAGACCACAAGCTCTTTCATGCAGCATAGCCAAATCCACCCGTTAGTAAATAACCGCCGCGAAACCACCCGTAACTTTTGTTTTTCAAATTGCACCCCCATGTTTGTTTTCGTTCAGCTTACAGGGATGCTATTCTTGACCGTTCGCAATGATGACGTGGACAGGTAGACTCACAATCTGATGTTCTCTGCAAGGCGTTGAATGTTGAAATGCTATCAGTAACTCAGAATGTAACGATACGATCACTCGTTCATATTGCGAACGGTCAAGAATAACACCCCAGTCTTTTTCATTTCTCATACAATGATCTATCGTGGTAAGTAGCTAGAATGGCATGCAGAACTATGGCAAATAAAAATACTAATGAAATATTAAATTATAAGCTCATATGCATTTTTAATGGTACATTACACCACAGAAATTGTTCAAAATATTGACCAGCACTTGCCACACATGCTTCAAGTCGCCGAATTAGCGCGCGAGTACAGGAAATTTTCTGGGGTAAATCTTCGAATTTAGAAGACAACTCGTTTCAACTATCCCCATAGGGTAAAGTCCAGTGGCGTGAGTTCTGGAAAACGTGCAGGCCATCGAACAGGTCCACTATTTACAATCCAACAGTCTTGAAAGGTATTATTGGGGAATGAAGTAACTGTATTATGGTTATGTGCAATAGCACCATCTTGTTGCTACCATTGGTAGTGTAAGAAATGTAGATATCGGTGGACCATCAAAGTTTTTTAGAAAAAAAAGTGTAATTATGTAAACTACACCACCTGTTCACACCCCACATTGTTGGAAATCGCTTCCTCTTATCCAGTGAGGGTTGTCTTGTGACCAATAGTGCATGTTATGACTGTTAACAGTGCCATTCGCGATTCGTCACTCCACACCATTTCATTAATGGAGTTGGGATTGTCATGAACAGAAACTTGAATGTGAGCAATCAATGCCATTCGTCTTCCGAAGTCTGTCTGAGTACTTGGTGTAAATGTTCTGATTGATAATTATTTGCACAGACGAAAGTAAAGCGGACTGCAGAGGTGGCTGAGGCGCCGCAGCCAGCGGGAGTAGACCTGTGGGCCCCCAGCTCTCCACACCGACGCCAAAAACATACATATTTCCACCGACACTTAACACATAAAGGGATGCGAGAACTAGAAAACATGTCTCCAGTGGGAGTCAGTGGCGGGATTAGGATCGGGTGATACCGGGCTTTCATGAGGAGGCGGATTGAAGGAACTCGCTCCCTAGACAAGCACCCACACATTACACATAGTTTTAGAATGTATGTTGAAGAGACCGCAGGAGGTCGGAACTATGGTCTAGATCCTAAATTGTAGATAGTTACTCATAGGTTGTACGGTTCATAATTCATATGAAGCAGGGCAAGAAATGGAACAGAAATCAGCTAGGTCTTAGGTTTTAAATCAAGTTTCACTTTGCCACTTTCTCACATTCCTCCGTACTTTCAAATCCCGTAAAAATCTGAAAATGTACGATGAGTCACTATCTACAATTTAGGAACTAGACTATAGGAAGGTTTATGAGCATGCCATGTATAAGGAGACCAGGGGATGGCAAAAAGGGCCATGGGGGCCTACTTGCCTGGCTGCAGGAGCAGCCCCCCACAAAATCTACTACTACTACTACATCTGTATAGATCTCCTCAATTTTAAATTTTTATTTTCAGACTCTGTGGAAGGTTAAAAGTATACAGTGTGACCCATTTAAGATGGAAGCACCCATATAAAACTTACATTTTTCAACCGATTAGAATGATTTTGTTTTCGTCAGGTAGACATTCAAAAAGTCTACTAGGACACCAAATTTCATGGATAAATTTCCATTTCCAGGGCCAACTAATATTATTTTTCAAGGTCAAAAATCTAAAAAAATTACTAGCGATTTTTTTAGAAAAAATCTAACTACACCACTGGATTCGCGATATTTTCAAATGGTTCACATGTAAATAACGTTGGAATGCGTAAAATAATAAAAAAGTTATAGGGGAATGAAATTTGAGAAATATGCCTTTTGATCAACCCACCACTTCAATTTCAAAACTTTTGTAACAACTTTGACTACACCACGGGATTCAGGGTGTCTTGAAATATTACTGACCATAATTTCATCGAAATCTGTTGATGAATAAAAAAATAAGAAATTTTGAGATAAAATGACATTTTCCTAAAATTCCATTTTCAATTTTGTTTTCTTATGATGTTAGTAGGGGGTTTATGCCAATCCTGGACCTCCCCCCACCACTGACCTTGAGAGTGACCTTGGAGAATAGCCTTCAGAGGTTCACTTGCCCAGTGAATGACCTTGAAAGTTGGTGATCTTGAGAGTTGGCGACCTTGACGATTTGTGACCTTGAGGGTTGGTGACCTTGAGGGTTGGTGACCTTGAGGGTTGGTGACCTTGAGGGTTGGTGACCTTGAGGGATGGTGACCTTGGTGGTTAGTGACCTTGGTGGTTAGTGACCTTGAGGGTTGGTGACCTTGAGAGTTTCGATGACCCTGGGGAATGGTAACCTTGACATGTAACTAAAGGAAGCCATGAATACAAATGTCCTTGAGGGCAAGTGAACTTATCCCCTCTCTTCCACCTCAACCACTAATATAAAAAGAAACACGAGTTTCAGACCTCATGTTCCTTCTGAATAGCCGATAATCGAGCAAAATGTATACTTGCAATTGTGGAAAAAGTTTTACTCGCAGTGATAATCTACATCGCCATCAAGTGCAATCCTGTACAGCGGTGACAGGTGAGCCATCTAGTAAACGGTCTAAATTGAGCCCCATATCGCAAAACGATATGCAGTTCTGTGATTGTTGTAATAAACCAGTTCCAATGGGTCAGATGGTTTCACATCGAAGAACACTCGAACACAGATCCAATTCTTGCATTCAATTGGGTGAAGACGTGCAAATTATCAAAAGTGCTTTCAAATGTAGAATAGTTAGCTATAGGATTGGGAGCGGTAGTAACTATATGGATTACAAAACATTTTTTGATGCATACAAACAGAAAATGATTTCATTATTGCAAGGTGTGTTGAAGATACATAGTGCGGTGAAAGTTAATATGGAACTATTCAGCTCACATATTCTGCAGACCCAGGAATTATCCGAGGTAAAGTGTTTCAATTCTCCGAACCAGATAGTTGACCAGTCCATGGATCTTAATGCTGTTTTGGATGAATTCATCGACACAATAACGGCACAAAGTACAGAATTCGAAGATCGTGACTCAGGTATATAAATTGCCCAAAAATCAATATTCATACCTTGAATGTAAAATCATTTCTATTGCAGGATGGAGCCTGAAGAAAATCATGTTCACAGAAATGAATGTGAACAAGTATAGCCCTCTTGGTGCGTGTTCCTATATAAAGCTGCCAGATTATATCGAGTCGAAAAAAGGTGTGGTGAATGTGCGAAATGAGGATAACTATTGTTTTGCATGGGCTGTGGTATCAGCACTTTACCCGGCGGATCGTAGGGTTTCCGAAGTGTCTTCTTATCCACCCTTTCAATCAGTGCTGAATGTATCAGGTATGGATTTTCCGATGAAATTAAGTGGAATTTCAAAATTCGAAGTTGCCAATGATTGCTCTATAAATGTATATGGGTTGGAAAAAAAATTTGAGGAATCTAAAATGAAATATGAAGTTGTAGGTCCACTACATTATTCACGACAACGACTCACCAGGCATGTTAATCTTTTACTTATCAGTGATGAAACGGGAAAAAATCATTATTGTTGGATTAAGGATTTGTCAAAATTAGTTTCTAGCCAAATTTCTGCCAATGGTCATAAAAAATATTTTTGTGATGGTTGTTTATTATATTTTGCTAACGGAAAATCATTGACCCAGCATCAATTAAATGACTGCAATCATGTGTGTACAACCACACCTTCTGAAAAATTGAAAATCGACAAGTTCGGTAAATACATTCCTGAAAATATATTGAAATTTGTGAATATCGAAAAGCAGATGAAAGTTCCGTTTGTCGTTTATGCAGATTTTGAGTCAATTCTGAAACCAATTGATTCTTGTCAACCGAATCCAGATTGCTCTTACACCAACCGAACTCACATTCATGAACCATACTCGTTTGCATACTACATAAAATGTTCTTTCAATGAAAAATTCGACAAATTTGTTTCGTATCGAGGGGTCGATACTGCAAAAGTATTCGTCTCAAATATTCAAAACGATTTAAAGAATATATATCATAAACATCTAAAAAATGTTGTTCCAATGGGTCAATTATCTGAGACAGAAGAAAAAGAATTTTCTGATGCAAAGACTTGTGGCATATGTGATAATATATTCGAAGATGGTGATGTCAAAGTGAGAGATCATTGTCACCTGACCGGAAAAAAGAGATTTGGTGCAGCTCATTCTAAATGTAATTTGAATTTCAAACTTCCAAATTTTATACCAATTATTTGTCATAATATGAGCGGATATGATTGCCACTTATTCATCAACGAATTATTCGACAAGGGCGATCGAGTTGATGTCATTCCACAAACCAAAGAAAAATACATTTCATTCACCAAACATCTTTTCACACACAGCTATTTGGGTAAAGATGGAAAATTGAAGAATAATTTCATGAAATTAAGGTTCATTGATAGCTATAAATTTCTTTCGGAGTCACTTCAGAATCTCGGTGCAAATTTAGTAGAAGATCAATTCATAGACACTAAAAAGTTTTTTCCGGATGTCGAAAAGTTTCAGTTGATGAAACAGAAAGGTGTATTTCCATACAGTTTCGTAGATTGTATGGAAAAATTAGATATCACACATCTACCATCGAAAGAAGAATTTTATGATAACTTAAATGACGAACAAATTTCAGATGAATGCTATGATAGGGCACAACGGGTATGGAATTTATTTGAATGTCGAAGTTTGGGAGAATATTCAGATCTGTACTTGAAATCGGATGTTTTACTGTTAACTGATACATTCGAGAATTTTCGGAGAATTTGTTTGAACACTTATAAATTGGATCCTGCCCAATATTATACCGCCCCAGGTTTATCTTGGGACGCTATGTTGAGATACACAAAAGTTGAATTGGAGCTTTTGACTGATATTGACATGATACATTTTTTCAAGAAAGGTATACGTGGTGGAATAAGTCAATGTAGTGACCGAATGCATGTCGCAAACAATGAATATCTACCTAACTACGATGCCAAAAAAGACGTATCTTGAGACGTATTTGGATGCAACAAATTTGTATGGTCATAGCATGTCTCAACCTTTGCCCATTGGTGGATTCACCTGGTTGACACCCAGTGAAATACAGGATTTGGATGTGATGAGTATTTCTGCTGATTCTCCTTTTGGTTATGTTTTTGAAGTGGACATTCATTATCCAGAAGAATTACATGATTCTCATTCGGATTTACCTTTCCTAGTCGAAAGTATAATTCCACCAGGTTCAAAATCCAATATTTGCAAGTTGATACCGAACTTATCAGATAAAAAAAACTATATCGTTCATTATAGAACTCTTAAACAAGCTATAGAAAACGGATTGATGGTTATGAAAACACATAGGGTTTTGAAATTTCGGCAATCGTCATGGCTTAAGAAATATATCGATTTGAATACAAAAATGCGTAATAAAGCTTTGAATAAATTCGAAAAACAATTTTTCAAGTTAATGAACAATGCCGTGTATGGAAAAACTCTGGAAAATGTGGAAAATAGAAGGGAAATTAAACTGGTTACTCATTGGGAGAATATAAAAAGGTCATTGGGGGCTAATTGTCTGATTTCCAACCCAAATTTCAAAACATGTTCAACATTTACAGAAAATTTTGTCGCTATTCATATGGGAAAAGTAAGAGTGTGTTACGATAAACCACTTTATTTGGGATTTAGTATATTGGATTTATCAAAAACAGTAATGTACGATTTTTACTACAAATGCATAAAAAGTAATTTTGGAAATGACGCTTCACTACTGTACACAGATACAGATTCTTTTATATTGAAAATAGCAAATAAAAACTTTTACGAATTCATGATCGAAAATATAGAAAGATTCGATACCTCCAATTATAACATCGGAAACGATTTTGGCATTCCTGTTACAAAACCCATTCTGGGGAATATGAAAGATGAATTTCCCAATGACCCCATTATCAGTTTTTATGGTACTGGGGCCAAAGCTTACTTTGTTCAGTCCGTTAAAAATGAATTGAAGAAAGCCAAAGGCGTCAAAAAGTCAGTCATTATCAAACAATTGCACGAAAGTGACTATAAAAATATTGTTGAGAAGGGTGGTTCCATACTTAGAAAAATGAATAGTTTCAAAAGTGATACCCACGACATATTTACTGAAATGAAAAATAAAGTCGCTTTGTCACACCATGACGACAAGCGGTTCATTATACCCAATACCACAAAAACATTGCCGTGGGGCCACAACGATATTGAATTTTATCAAACGGACCCCGAACAAAATCTGTTATGGTGTTCAAACATTGTGGAATCTGCGATTCATAATAATTCACAACCTGTCAACAATTTGGATTTGCTGATTTCATTACTGGAAGCAGAATAAGTCGAAGTAAGGGAACGCAAATCCTTAATTATCATTCAACAAATTTTATATTATTCATCCGATAGCGTGAAAAGGGAATATTCATCTACAATTGGCTATGAAACTGTTTTCACGAATATTTGAACCAATAATTTGATACGTTTCATATCATATATTTTCCTTTCCTTTTTTTTATGCCAACCTATATTTTGACATAGAAGGTACTGAAAAACGGTTCCACTTATATGTTGGAGAATAATCCAGAAATATCTCATATCGAAAGAAAAAAAAAACACAATTTTCGAAGCATGAATATTCGATATTGAAATTACATTTCCGAATTGTTTCTACTCATATATGTTAATTTCATAGTGTAGCATAAAAATATTCAAAATTTATTGTATAGCATCCACATATTGAATGAATAGATATTTTCAATTTTAACGTGTATGTATAGACTGAATAGACATTATAAATAACATTCTTTCGTCTCGTTGTAGTCAACGTTTTGAAAAAACTGTACCGATGTACATTCCTTAGGTCCTTATCGACCATACTGTGTTTGAGTGGTCTAGTCTTGAAGAATGCGAGTTTATGCCGCATTCCTTATTTTGTCTAGCAGCAGGTAGCGAGGCGTGGGTACCTGTACCGCATTCCTTTGCTTTGAACGATCAGGGTGTATGAAGGTGACCCAAAAGAATTTGGCCTTGTAGTGGTCTCTTTTCAATATCTCTACCTGTGCGCAGGCTCTGTACAATTTCGGAGTAGGGGATGTGCGAGGTTACTCAAACTAGAGGGTGGCATGATGCATCATTGTACCCTGTTCTTCCCACTGGTAAAGTTGTGAGTCGTGCTTTTATTGATATTGTGAAAGAGTGGTGTGATTGGATAACCGAAATGAAAGGTAATAAAAGTCCCAATTCTCAGGATAGTGGAAAGTCGGTTGTTAGTATGCTGGCAACGTTAGCATATCTTAGTACAATTAATATTGACAAAAATAAAGACGCGGTTAACGAAAAGACTAGAGACGCGGTTGATGATAAAAATAAAGATTCGGTTGCTGGTTGTTCGACTCAAAAAATAAATATATTAAGTGATGTTAGGATACAGAAACCCGAACAAACAGCAACCGACCAATCGAAATATTTGGATTTTGAACAAATTCACAGCACAGACATACCGAGTTTCCATTATTCCAGCTTATCGGTGGCAGATATGCAAGAATTCGGAGATGTAGAAATGGAAAAATATTTCGCGGACATCAAGGGCTTCACCCCACCTCTGTTACCATATGCCCCCTTATGTGAAGACATAAGCAACGATGAAGCGGGTCCTTCATCGTTGAATAAGTCTTCCAAAAGGAAAGAATTGACACCGGTAAACTCCCCCAAAAAACAAAGGATGTCTACCACAAAAAGTGACGAAGTTGAGTCTAACGAATTTCCGTTGCTGAGAGGACTACTCACAAGACCTCTGGCATCGAAACAATCCGTCGATAGTCCGATTCCAACGGTAGTTCTATCTTCCGAAGATAGTTCACCGTCACCGGTAATTTTGGGAAGAGAGGTAGTGCAATCATCGGCCCCGGCTAACTCTCCCAAAAAACAGGAATCGGCCTCAAAAAATGACGGAGCCGGTTCCAACGAATTTTCGGTGTCCAGTGGGTCACCTGCAAGTCCCATCTCAGCAAAGCAATCCGTTGGTTTCACTTCTCCGAATCGATCGGTAGATCATTCTGAAGTGTTTTCTGGTAGAAGTTCATCGGTATCACCAATTTTGGGAAGTGGTAGAAGTGATGGCAGTGTTTGGTCACAAAATGCGGAAGAACAACATAAGAAAATCGTAGATGTTTTTTCGGATTTTGTTAACAAAAAAGCCCGAGCATATCTAGAACATCGAGAAGCTGCTGCAAAGGTCTCTGACGTTCAGAAATCGTTGCTGGCGTACGATACGGAGCTCGAAGAAATAAAAAATCGAAAGGAGGAGTTGAAACGACAATTGGAAGAGCTCGACGGACGCCAGCAACGAATTATGGGTGACAGTAATCAGCTTAGGCAAAGTTTGCCAACGCTGAAGGCCAAAGCAATTAAGTCGCAGCTCTCGCTCAATCGAGAGAGCAGACGACTTAAATTGCTGCAGGAGAAGGTTAAAGTTTTTATGGAGAAATGAATATGTGCGTGTGTGTATAGGTGTGTTTGCGTGTGAATATGATCCTTTTTTCCGATCCCAATTCCCTCGATTATTGTATTATATATAATTAAGATATTTGATACGAAATTATTTAATAATATTTGAATGTATATTTTTCATAGGATAGATTAAATTTTAAGTACATGTTAGTTGAGTGTGTTCGTATTTGTATTAGAGTGTAAATAAAGGTTTGTGTTTTTTAAAGTAGAAGGGGGGAGGGGGTATATATTCATATCGTATTTGTATACATAATTGGTTTTTAATTATTGTAATTATTAAAATGAATATTATCATTAAATAATATTTGAATGTGTATATTTAATAAGATAGATTAAGTTTAAGTACATGTTAGTATGTTAGTATGTTCGTATTTGTAATAAATCATAAATAAAAAAATAACAAACACTATTCGTATTTGTTTGCAAAAGAAAATAAAGGTTATAGATATATCCTCATCGTAATAAACTGTTATTCAAAGTTTGTATGGTCAAGACCGCTGAAAAATAAAACGGGAAAATCCGTTACCGCAGCAATGGAGAGTGTGTTGAAAGACGCAAAGTACACACCGAAGAACTTGCAATCCGACCAAGGCACTGAATTTTATAATACAAAATTTTCCTCGTTGATGGCGAAACATCTGATCAATCATTATTCGACATTCAGTACTAAAAAAGCGGCAATTGCGGAACGAGTTATTAGGACATTGAAAAGTTGGTTGTATAAAGAGTTTTCAGTTCAAGAGCATCACAAGTGGTTGAAAATTCTTCCGCACATAACGGATCAGTACAACAATAAAATTCATAGCAGCATTGGAATGAAGCCCGTTGAAGTGACATCATCCACGAAACTGAATTTGTATAAACACGCCAAAATACATGCGAAATATTAAAGAAGTAAATTCAAAATAGGAGACGTAGTTCGAATAAGCAAGTACAAGAGCATATTCGATAAAGGTTATACAGCAAATTTCACAACTGAACTTTTTAAAATTGTTAAGGTAAATAGTACAATGCCTGTAACCTATGAGCTTGAAGACATGGATAAGAAACCAATAAAGGGCTGTTTTTATGAAATGGAGTTGAGTAAAACGAAGCAGCCCGACATTTACTTGGTGGAAAAAATTTTGAGGAGGAATCATGGGAAAGTAATGGTGAAATGGCTTGGGTTTCCCAACGACAAAAACTCATGGATTGATGAAAGTTCGATAGTATAATTGAATATCTGTATTTTTTCATCAAGTAGCCATAAACTGATATTAATTCGATATGTGAATTTTATGAGTTATATATTTATAGTGAAATCGTTGATATAATGTTTCTCTCATTACTATAAATGAATAAAAAATGAACAATACTTGGTGCAATTTTTTATTTTTCGTTAGTCATACAAAGTGTTTATTGATGTTCAATCACTTCATAAATGTATCTCCTTATTGGAACCACATGGGTTTTCCTCAACTCTTCCCGCTCGGCTCTCTGATCTTCGTTCAAACACCAGCATTTGAGCAGATGGTCTATTCTGTCTTTGAAAAAAAACCCGACACATTCACATAATGTCAACCCCATTCGACACTGTTCGCATAGGTTTTTCCAACAGTCTGTTTGGTAGCTGTCACAATTCGTACATCGCTGGAAATCCAAGGTCTCCTCTGCTCTGCAATCCCTACAGTCTTCTCTAATAATACCAAAGTTTGTGGTGTCCATTCTTTCACCACACTTTCGGCATTCCGTCCATAAACCGAACCGTTTTGTTCCTTTTTTTGGAGTCTTCGGAGGGTTTATTCTTTCACACTCTTGACACAATCCAGTGCAGGTATTGATAAAACTCGGTGGCCATGCAATGTCACAGTTATGACATGACAAATTTTTATCAATCACTAATGGATACACTGCAATTTTTGGCTTAGAATCCCACTCTCTTGATGTCGACATATCTAGAAATGATGAAACTTGTGTGCTATAAAGAATCGCATAGAATGATCCACCTCATTCAGCGACCCTCATTATATACAATCCGATATACCCTCCACCTAGGTATCCTCCGAAGGCCTTGAAGTCCAGTGACCTTCATGTTGAGTGACTTTCAAATGACATTCGAGCACTGAATGACCTTCGAATATGGAGTGACCTTCGAATATGTAGTGACCTTCGAATATGGAGTGACCTTCGAATATGTAGTGACCTTCGAATATGTAGTGACCTTCGAACACCAAACGACCTTCGCATCTCAAACGACCTTCGAGCAACGGGTGACCTTCGAATTTGAAATGACCTTCATCCCCTCACAGTATTGGAAAAACCATATAAGGAGAGGACGAATACCACCTCTGCATCAGTTTCATTGAAATATCAGAGTAGTTCGTATTGAAATGGCAGCTCAACAAAATGATAGAATGAGTGTGTTACGAGACCTAGTGGCTATCGATATAAATCATGTCGAAGAAGATGCAGAAGTGGACGATGACATAGCTGAAGAAGTTGCAGCAGTGGACGATATAGCTGAAGAAGTTGCAGCAGTGGAAGTTGTTGAAGAAGCAGATGTTGCGGCAGAAGGAGCTATTGCAGTTGCTGCTAACGATGATGATGATGGTTCTAGCGAGGATGAAGGGATGTACGAAGATGGTCCTGATGTAGATGGTGAATATAGGTGCGTGTTCAAAAATATAAACAGTGTGAGGGATGTCGGTAGAAATATGTATTGTTCGATAATTTCATGCTGGATGGTTGTAACAACCACCGAGGATCGTAAGGTTCTATGCCACAAGTGCTTCATGCTGTACAGTGAATTAGTCGATAGTGGACATTATAACAATGTAGATCTGCATTATAAAACGGACTTCAATAATATTCCCGATTACGACTGTGTGGCTTGTGGAATGACTGTTTGTCAAGTGCGCCTAATTGACACTTGCCTGTTTTGCAATACAAGTTTTAAAAAAATATAATTTTACAGAGCGATTGCAAATTTCCGAATACTGGAATATGGCCCTGCAGACAGTTCCAGTGATGTGCATCGGTGTGGAAGTGTTGCTCGTGTTTCTGTTCAGGAATACGAACCGCCGGATGACATCAGCGATTGTTCAACAATTGAATTGGACTGGGAAAATTTACCAGATCAAAGCCATTGGTGGTGTCCGGCGCAATTGTCTGAAGAAAATGGCGGGGAAGAGGTTATCCGAATGGAAGAGGCATGCGATTGGACTTTTAGACTTTGAGTCGGGGTGTTTATATTAGATTTGTATAACGTATAGCATAATAATAGGGAAAAAAAGACTGAAATATATATTTTAAATGAAAATATGTTTCATTCATTTGATGATCGATAGCTCTATAGTGAATAATAGCTCAAAAAAATTATTCAAGTGGTATAAATACTACTAGCGTGTACATTTCAAAGAAACTGTGTTTGGAAATGTCTGATGTCACTAACTAAACATGTGAGATTTTTTTAAATACTCTGAAATTTCTTATATCTATTGCAACATATTTTCAGACACACATATAAAACATATTCGCTTTCCTGGGTGTATTTCAGCTTCAAAATATACTTTCAAACAGTGAGATATATATTTTCTGATAAAAAAGTGTATGTAATATATTAAAATGAAAGTGGCATACCCATCTGTGCATCAAAATGTTTAATGAAAAACTAGTGCGCATCCATTATTTCTAGCTATAGTTGGTATTTAACCAAAACTCGTTGTGATGTATATGAATTGTATCAAAATATAACCAAAACCTTCAACTGCGCATACATTTTTACCCCACATTTTGAAATAGCTCCATTTTGGTTTAATGCGCAAACGGGAGCTTACAGAAATGCGTAGTAATGAAAATTCATTTTTCGAACACTCCCCTGTTGTTAAAAATGCTCTCATATACACTTCATATCTTTCTTGAGTATTTTAGTTGGTTGGAGAGGGAATATTTCTTTGAAAATTGTGATATTTTTATCAGCAGCCATGTAATATAATACATAACGGAAGTAGTGAATCCAACTGCGCACCTATATATTCAATAAAAAACCTATGCGCATCCAGTTTTCTAGTCTGGAGAACATTTTCAGTGCATATATGACAGAGAATCATAGACATGTATGGTAGCATGGTTAATGCCACCCACTGCGCATAACTTTTCTCTGTCACTTTCCTAAAAGTTCCGTTTTGGTCGCATACCTAAACCAGTTACCTGACTTGTGCGCAGTTGATTTCCCCTCCCCCCCCACACCCCCCCCCTAATTAGCCCCTACCCCACCCCTGCCCTAGTGTGAGGCCATCCGAGTTCACCCACGTATCCAGTTTTTTTTTTCTCGAATTGCTCGGAACGAGGGTCTTTCCCCCCCCAACAACTCCTCCCCCCTCCAAAACAACATTTTATTTTTTTATTTATGATTTATTACAAATACGAACATACTAACATGTACTTAAACTTAATCTATCTTATTAAATATACACATTCAAATATTATTTAATGATAATATTCATTTTAATAATTACAATAATTAAAAACCAATTATGTATACAAATACGATATGAATATATACCCCCTCCCCCCTTCTACTTTAAAAAACACAAACCTTTATTTACACTCTAATACAAATACGAACACACTCAACTAACATGTACTTAAAATTTAATCTATCCTATGAAAAATATACATTCAAATATTATTAAATAATTTCGTATCAAATATCTTAATTATATATAATACAATAATCGAGGGAATTGGGATCGGAAAAAAGGATCATATTCACACGCAAACACACCTATACACACACGCACATATTCATTTCTCCATAAAAACTTTAACCTTCTCCTGCAGCAATTTAAGTCGTCTGCTCTCTCGATTGAGCGAGAGCTGCGACTTAATTGCTTTGGCCTTCAGCGTTGGCAAACTTTGCCTAAGCTGATTACTGTCACCCATAATTCGTTGCTGGCGTCCGTCGAGCTCTTCCAATTGTCGTTTCAACTCCTCCTTTCGATTTTTTATTTCTTCGAGCTCCGTATCGTACGCCAGCAACGATTTCTGAACGTCAGAGACCTTTGCAGCAGCTTCTCGATGTTCTAGATATGCTCGGGCTTTTTTGTTAACAAAATCCGAAAAAACATCTACGATTTTCTTATGTTGTTCTTCCGCATTTTGTGACCAAACACTGCCATCACTTCTACCACTTCCCAAAATTGGTGATACCGATGAACTTCTACCAGAAAACACTTCAGAATGATCTACCGATCGATTCGGAGAAGTGAAACCAACGGATTGCTTTGCTGAGATGGGACTTGCAGGTGACCCACTGGACACCGAAAATTCGTTGGAACCGGCTCCGTCATTTTTTGAGGCCGATTCCTGTTTTTTGGGAGAGTTAGCCGGGGCCGATGATTGCACTACCTCTCTTCCCAAAATTACCGGTGACGGTGAACTATCTTCGGAAGATAGAACTACCGTTGGAATCGGACTATCGACGGATTGTTTCGATGCCAGAGGTCTTGTGAGTAGTCCTCTCAGCAACGGAAATTCGTTAGACTCAACTTCGTCACTTTTTGTGGTAGACATCCTTTGTTTTTTGGGGGAGTTTACCGGTGTCAATTCTTTCCTTTTGGAAAACTTATTCAACGATGAAGGACCCGCTTCATCGTTGCTTATGTCTTCACATAAGGGGGCATATGGTAACAGAGGTGGGGTGAAGCCCTTGATGTCCGCGAAATATTTTTCCATTTCTACATCTCCGAATTCTTGCATATCTGCCACCGATAAGCTGGAATAATGGAAACTCGGTATGTCTGTGCTGTGAATTTGTTCAAAATCCAAATATTTCGATTGGTCGGTTGCTGTTTGTTCGGGTTTCTGTATCCTAACATCACTTAATATATTTATTTTTTGAGTCGAACAACCAGCAACCGAATCTTTATTTTTATCATCAACCGCGTCTCTAGTCTTTTCGTTAACCGCGTCTTTATTTTTGTCAATATTAATTGTACTAAGATATGCTAACGTTGCCAGCATACTAACAACCGACTTTCCACTATCCTGAGAATTGGGACTTTTATTACCTTTCATTTCGGTTATCCAATCACACCACTCTTTCACAATATCAATAAAAGCACGACTCACAACTTTACCAGTGGGAAGAACAGGGTACAATGATGCATCATGCCACCCTCTAGTTTGAGTAACCTCGCACATCCCCTACTCCGAAATTGTACAGAGCCTGCGCACAGGTAGAGATATTGAAAAGAGACCACTACAAGGCCAAATTCTTTTGGGTCACCTTCATACACCCTGATCGTTCAAAGCAAAGGAATGCGGTACAGGTACCCACGCCTCGCTACCTGCTGCTAGACAAAATAAGGAATGCGGCATAAACTCGCATTCTTCAAGACTAGACCACTCAAACACAGTATGGTCGATAAGGACCTAAGGAATGTACATCGGTACAGTTTTTTCAAAACGTTGACTACAACGAGACGAAAGAATGTTATTTATAATGTCTATTCAGTCTATACATACACGTTAAAATTGAAAATATCTATTCATTCAATATGTGGATGCTATACAATATATTTTGAATATTTTTATGCTACACTATGAAATTAACATATATGAGTAGAAACAATTCGGAAATGTAATTTCAATATCGAATATTCATGCTTCGAAAATTGTGTTTTTTTTTTCTTTCGATATGAGATATTTCTGGATTATTCTCCAACATATAAGTGGAACCGTTTTTCAGTACCTTCTATGTCAAAATATAGGTTGGCATAAAAAAAAGGAAAGGAAAATATATGATATGAAACGTATCAAATTATTGGTTCAAATATTCGTGAAAACAGTTTCATAGCCAATTGTAGATGAATATTCCCTTTTCACGCTATCGGATGAATAATATAAAATTTGTTGAATGATAATTAAGGATTTGCGTTCGCTTACTTCGACTTATTCTGCTTCCAGTAATGAAATCAGCAAATCCAAATTGTTGACAGGTTGTGAATTATTATGAATCGCAGATTCCACAATGTTTGAACACCATAACAGATTTTGTTCGGGGTCCGTTTGATAAAATTCAATATCGTTGTGGCCCCACGGCAATGTTTTTGTGGTATTGGGTATAATGAACCGCTTGTCGTCATGGTGTGACAAAGCGACTTTATTTTTCATTTCAGTAAATATGTCGTGGGTATCACTTTTGAAACTATTCATTTTTCTAAGTATGGAACCACCCTTCTCAACAATATTTTTATAGTCACTTTCGTGCAATTGTTTGATAATGACTGACTTTTTGACGCCTTTGGCTTTCTTCAATTCATTTTTAACGGACTGAACAAAGTAAGCTTTGGCCCCAGTACCATAAAAACTGATAATGGGGTCATTGGGAAATTCATCTTTCATATTCCCCAGAATGGGTTTTGTAACAGGAATGCCAAAATCGTTTCCGATGTTATAATTGGAGGTATCGAATCTTTCTATATTTTCGATCATGAATTCGTAAAAGTTTTTATTTGCTATTTTCAATATAAAAGAATCTGTATCTGTGTACAGTAGTGAAGCGTCATTTCCAAAATTACTTTTTATGCATTTGTAGTAAAAATCGTACATTACTGTTTTTGATAAATCCAATATACTAAATCCCAAATAAAGTGGTTTATCGTAACACACTCTTACTTTTCCCATATGAATAGCGACAAAATTTTCTGTAAATATTGAACATGTTTTGAAATTTGGGTTGGAAATCAGACAATTAGCCCCCAATGACCTTTTTATATTCTCCCAATGAGTAACCAGTTTAATTTCCCTTCTATTTTCCACATTTTCCAGAGTTTTTCCATACACGGCATTGTTCATTAACTTGAAAAATTGTTTTTCGAATTTATTCAAAGCTTTATTACGCATTTTTGTATTCAAATCGATATATTTCTTAAGCCATGACGATTGCCGAAATTTCAAAACCCTATGTGTTTTCATAACCATCAATCCGTTTTCTATAGCTTGTTGAAGAGTTCTATAATGAACGATATAGTTTTTTTTATCTGATAAGTTCGGTATCAACTTGCAAATATTGGATTTTGAACCTGGTGGAATTATACTTTCGACTAGGAAAGGTAAATCCGAATGAGAATCATGTAATTCTTCTGGATAATGAATGTCCACTTCAAAAACATAACCAAAAGGAGAATCAGCAGAAATACTCATCACATCCAAATCCTGTATTTCACTGGGTGTCAACCAGGTGAATCCACCAATGGGCAAAGGTTGAGACATGCTATGACCATACAAATTTGTTGCATCCAAATACGATATGTAAGATACGTCTTTTTTGGCATCGTAGTTAGGTAGATATTCATTGTTTGCGACATGCATTCGGTCACTACATTGACTTATTCCACCACGTATACCTTTCTTGAAAAAATGTATCATGTCAATATCAGTCAAAAGCTCCAATTCAACTTTTGTGTATCTCAACATAGCGTCCCAAGATAAACCTGGGGCGGTATAATATTGGGCAGGATCCAATTTATAAGTGTTCAAACAAATCCTCCGAAAATTCTCGAATGTATCAGTTAACAGTAAAACATCCGATTTCAAGTACAGATCTGAATATTCTCCCAAACTTCGACATTCAAATAAATTCCATACCCGTTGTGCCCTATCATAGCATTCATCTGAAATTTGTTCGTCATTTAAGTTATCATAAAATTCTTCTTTCGATGGTAGATGTGTGATATCTAATTTTTCCATACAATCTACGAAACTGTATGGAAATACACCTTTCTGTTTCATCAACTGAAACTTTTCGACATCCGGAAAAAACTTTTTAGTGTCTATGAATTGATCTTCTACTAAATTTGCACCGAGATTCTGAAGTGACTCCGAAAGAAATTTATAGCTATCAATGAACCTTAATTTCATGAAATTATTCTTCAATTTTCCATCTTTACCCAAATAGCTGTGTGTGAAAAGATGTTTGGTGAATGAAATGTATTTTTCTTTGGTTTGTGGAATGACATCAACTCGATCGCCCTTGTCGAATAATTCCTTGATGAATAAGTGGCAATCATATCCGCTCATATTATGACAAATAATTGGTATAAAATTTGGAAGTTTGAAATTCAAATTACATTTAGAATGAGCTGCACCAAATCTCTTTTTTCCGGTCAGGTGACAATGATCTCTCACTTTGACATCACCATCTTCGAATATATTATCACATATGCCACAAGTCTTTGCATCAGAAAATTCTTTTTCTTCTGTCTCAGATAATTGACCCATTGGAACAACATTTTTTAGATGTTTATGATATATATTCTTTAAATCGTTTTGAATATTTGAGACGAATACTTTTGCAGTATCGACCCCTCGATACGAAACAAATTTGTCGAATTTTTCATTGAAAGAACATTTTATGTAGTATGCAAACGAGTATGGTTCATGAATGTGAGTTCGGTTGGTGTAAGAGCAATCTGGATTCGGTTGACAAGAATCAATTGGTTTCAGAATTGACTCAAAATCTGCATAAACGACAAACGGAACTTTCATCTGCTTTTCGATATTCACAAATTTCAATATATTTTCAGGAATGTATTTACCGAACTTGTCGATTTTCAAATTTTCAGAAGGTGTGGTTGTACACACATGATTGCAGTCATTTAATTGATGCTGGGTCAATGATTTTCCGTTAGCAAAATATAATAAACAACCATCACAAAAATATTTTTTATGACCATTGGCAGAAATTTGGCTAGAAACTAATTTTGACAAATCCTTAATCCAACAATAATGATTTTTTCCCGTTTCATTACTGATAAGTAAAAGATTAACATGCCTGGTGAGTCGTTGTCGTGAATAATGTAGTGGACCTACAACTTCATATTTCATTTTAGATTCCTCAAATTTTTTTTCCAACCCATATACATTTATAGAGCAATCATTGGCAACTTCGAATTTTGAAATTCCACTTAATTTCATCGGAAAATCTATACCTGATACATTCAGCACTGATTGAAAGGGTGGATAAGAAGACACTTCGGAAACCCTACGATCCGCCGGGTAAAGTGCTGATACCACAGCCCATGCAAAACAATAGTTATCCTCATTTCGCACATTCACCACACCTTTTTTCGACTCGATATAATCTGGCAGCTTTATATAGGAACACGCACCAAGAGGGCTATACTTGTTCACATTCATTTCTGTGAACATGATTTTCTTCAGGCTCCATCCTGCAATAGAAATGATTTTACATTCAAGGTATGAATATTGATTTTTGGGCAATTTATATACCTGAGTCACGATCTTCGAATTCTGTACTTTGTGCCGTTATTGTGTTGATGAATTCATCCAAAACAGCATTAAGATCCATGGACTGGTCAACTATCTGGTTCGGAGAATTGAAACACTTTACCTCGGATAATTCCTGGGTCTGCAGAATATGTGAGCTGAATAGTTCCATATTTACTTTCACCGCACTATGTATCTTCAACACACCTTGCAATAATGAAATCATTTTCTGTTTGTATGCATCAAAAAATGTTTTGTAATCCATATAGTTACTACCGCTCCCAATCCTATAGCTAACTATTCTACATTTGAAAGCACTTTTGATAATTTGCACGTCTTCACCCAATTGAATGCAAGAATTGGATCTGTGTTCGAGTGTTCTTCGATGTGAAACCATCTGACCCATTGGAACTGGTTTATTACAACAATCACAGAACTGCATATCGTTTTGCGATATGGGGCTCAATTTAGACCGTTTACTAGATGGCTCACCTGTCACCGCTGTACAGGATTGCACTTGATGGCGATGTAGATTATCACTGCGAGTAAAACTTTTTCCACAATTGCAAGTATACATTTTGCTCGATTATCGGCTATTCAGAAGGAACATGAGGTCTGAAACTCGTGTTTCTTTTTATATTAGTGGTTGAGGTGGAAGAGAGGGGATAAGTTCACTTGCCCTCAAGGACATTTGTATTCATGGCTTCCTTTAGTTACATGTCAAGGTTACCATTCCCCAGGGTCATCGAAACTCTCAAGGTCACCAACCCTCAAGGTCACTAACCACCAAGGTCACTAACCACCAAGGCCACCATCCCTCAAGGTCACCAACCCTCAAGGTCACCAACCCTCAAGGTCACCAACCCTCAAGGTCACCAACCCTCAAGGTCACCAACCCTCAAGGTCACAAATCGTCAAGGTCGCCAACTCTCAAGATCACCAACTTTCAAGGTCATTCACTGGGCAAGTGAACCTCTGAAGGCTATTCTCCAAGGTCACTCTCAAGGTCAGTGGTGGGGGGAGGTCCAGGATTGGCATAAACCCCCTACTGATGTTCTTATTGATGAACAGATTTCGATGAAATTTTAACCAGTGATAAATCGAGATCTTCTGAATACAGTGGTGTATTTCGAATTTTGATAAACGTTCTGAAATTAAATTGGTGGGTTGATTAAACGGCATATTTATCAAATTTCATTCTCCCATAACTTTTTTATTTATTGACGCATTTCAACGTAATTCACATATATTCCATTTGAAAATGTCGCAAATCTAGTGGTGTAGTCAGATTTTTTCTAAAAAAATCGCTAGTAATTTTTTTAGATTTTTGACCTTGAAAGATAAGGTTAGTTGACCCTGGAAATGGAGATTTATACATGAAATTTGGTATCCTAGTAGACTTTTTGAATGTCTAACTGAAGAAAACAAAATCATTCAAATCGGTTGACAAATGTAAGTTTTATATGGGTGCTTCCGTCTTAAATGGGTCACACTGTATAAAAAAAAATATTTTAAAATACGAATGTCCTCCATGAAATCAGACTTTCAGTCCGTATTTATTGCAACTGTTTGTTTTGAAATACGCGAAGAATAATCTATGACAACTTGAATAGGTGATACAAATTCAAAAATTACGTACAAATCATATTCACATGAAATGGATGTATTGGTCTATTACAGTTGAATAACATTGTTCAATCTATTAAAGTAGTTGTAAAGGGAACAAAGACGTATATTAACTAAAGTCTAAAGCTGAGTACGTTACAGGTATGTCTCTAATTCCAATGATTTTTTCCCAAATAACGCGGTAAAACGGTGCAGTGATACAGTTAGACATATACAGTTTATAGGATTTTATACGAGTAAAGATTACCTATTAACATTATTATTTTACATGGGAACTTCCTATGATTGTTCATTTCAATGAGATCACCTACCGTTATTTCAGTTATAAATCTGTTTTCCACAGCAGATGGCAATCGTATACTCATTAAGTCCGTGTTTCATATTCTTACCACAGAAGTGCGCAAAAATGTTCATTACTACTTTGACATCAATTGAAAGAACGGTGAGATGTTTGTTTCCTGTATAAAGAATGCAAGAAAAATTTGCTATGAGTATGAAAGAAAAAATTAAGAAGAAATGGCATTCAGACAAATATATATCGAGACTTCTTTAGTCAGATTTTGTACGATATATTGGATTTATACTTAAGTAGTGCGCGTTCATGTGATGACTGAACACTGCAAATATTCCATTATTTTATAACGAGGGGTGTTATTTAACACCTAGGAAGGTATTCATTTCAAGTTAACAAAATACCGAAATATAAAACAACATTTTCTCTTTTTTCCAGTTTTAAAGGTATTCATGGATATTTGTCTGTACTACCGATAAGTGCTTTGGGGTAGTTTTGATTACTTCCATTCTCTATGTGTTTTGGGGCGCTGAATCCGAATCTGAGGTTTGCTAACAAATTTTCGTGACGGGACATTGAAAAAATTGCAAAAAAAACTAAAAATCTCTTCTGCGATTTATTGCTTATAAGTTGAAAACTACAAATTTTTCGTTGATAACCTTCATTTTAGGCATGAAAGAGCATAACATTTTCTACAAATTTTACCATACACGTTTTTTTCTATGACGAACCGTTCGGGCTCAAGGACTAGTTATAAATTGGCATATTTCAGCTGACTGTAGAAGGTACAGGTCACTTATTCAAAAATTATATACAAGTTATTTAATGAGGTCCGATATCGTATAAAACTTGAAATACAAACAAAAACCTTGAAAAAATATTTCACATGATTATGTTATTATATATCATATATTATACGATCTAGTTACCCCACTGCGTACTTCAGTCAAATATAAAAAATTAATAGAGACCAACTGGGAAAGATACTCAGCTTCACTCAGTGAGTTTCTCGAGAGGTCCGCGACTGGAATACGAGACAGGAAGAGCCTTGACAAAACGGTCTGGTGGAATAAGCATCTAGAAACTCTCGGAGGTAGGGTGCGGAAGCTTTTCAACAGAGTAAAATCCAACCAAGATTGGACCACATACAAGGCTAAACTCACGCAGTACAACAAAGAAATTAGTAAGGCCAGAAGACAATCAAGTGTTCCAGAATCCATAAGGTTTTAGCCAAACAAGGTACTGTAAACCAAGTAGGTTTCTTGAAAAAGAATGGCAATGCCTATACTACAACATTCGAGGAAAGTCTAAGGATGCTCATAGAAGCACACTTTCCAGCCTCAATAATTCTTAAAGGCCCGACAACAGTAGACAGCACTAGAAGAAGGCCAAACATGCGAACATCTTTGCAATGGAGGCTTGCGACGGAAATGTCCAGGCCAAATAGAATCTGGTGGGCTATCAGTATATTCAAACCATACAAATCTCCTGGAGTAGATGGAATACACCCCATATTTCTCCAAAGGGGACAGGAAATACTTATTCCATACCTGTGCCGTATATTCTAGGCTTGCATACCACTACGACATATACCTACGATGTAGCAAGAGGTGAAAGTCATATATCTCCCAAAGGTAGGTAGAATAGGCGACAAGACACCCAAGGCATATCGTCTCATAAGTCTGATACATTTTTCACTCAAAACGTTGGAAAGGCTGATAGATAGATACAAAAGAGATACAGACAAGCTCGCTCAACGAACGTCAAAATACATATCAACCAGGCAAGTCAACAGACTTAGCACTAGACCACCTCAACAGGCTACTAATGAAGTCCTTGGAAGAGATAGCCATGACATTTATAGACATCAAGGGTGCCTTCAACAATGCATCCACCGAATCTATAAGCAAACGCTCTAGTAAAAAAGGGGGTTCTCTCCTACTATGCCAATCAAGAACGCTAACTTGAAAAACAGGGTCATTACATCAGCAATGGGATGTCAAAATTCCTATTTTTTGTTGCCCCTGTACACCGTTTGGAAATTTGAAATTTTGACAACTTATATGCAAGATTCTGCAATGCTCTAATTTTTCTAAAAAATTAAATTTTCTGACAAATCGATAAGAAAAAAGTTTTCCAAATGGTGCAACTTTTTTAAACTCACTGACATTTTGATAGGCAACCGATTTTAGGCGTATTCGTTTATTTATGAAACATGATGAGAAGTATGTTTCATCCATTAAACAGAACGGTGAAGGTCGACCGCTCTTCGGCTCTTAAGACTATGACGGCACTTTGCCCACACCACATACATTTATATGGAGAGTCAACAAAAATCGACAAAATATTAATTGGCTGCTGGTCAGCTTTAAATAGTTAACACACCTGTCAGGTTACTGAAGTTTTTTTTAGGAACTTTTCATTCGTGCTTTCATGAAGAAGTAGGTAACTTTTTTCAGTATTTTGCTTTTTTCCTCGAATTTACATTGCTTTTTGTAGTTGGTTTGAAAATTATATTATTTCAAATTCTTCTAGATACGTATATGTATTTTTAAACAGAAGTTTTATACTCAGTGGTGTGCGGATCGTGTATCCCCTAGTCACACAGGCGGTCCGGGTCAATACCCCTGGGATAGACTGTTTTTTTTTAATAAAATTTCAATTCTATATTACCAGTTAGTCAATTTTGAATAAATTATTGAATTGTTAAGAGCTAGGATACATTATTGTTATTTTAGATTTGCTAACCATAAAAATAAATATTGAGTTGCATTACATGTTGGACTAACATATGGGGAAAGTTACTTTTTTCACTCGTTGCACAATATAGGTACTATTTTCTACGACCATTTAGAAAAATGTACATTTGAGGAGCGTATTCGACTAAGAAACCTACCACGTTGTAACACAGATTTTCATTTCCCACGAGCTAGCTGTATCGAAATATTTCATTTCCCACAACTTTCATGAACTACTGGACTGGCATTATAGTGTCACGAATATTTAGACCTTAGAACGCCTGACGCCATTTAGTCGAGGATAGCAGTAGTAATAGCGGTCCCTAGACTCGAAGGAAATGGAAATTGGGGAATGCTGTCGAAAACGACGAGAAATGTTTTACTATAAGAGGCCGTGCGATTCGCCGTTTGACGAGTATTAATTGAATACGGAAGTATTTGAATTGTATAAATAAATTATAGTCCGGTGATTGTGGTGTATATAATTAAAATCGAAAAAAGTTTATTACAATAGGTATTAACGAATTTTATGATCATGAATAATATAAGATCGAATCAAGTATGTTAACGTCTGTTATAATTTGACATTTCACATTAGTATTTACAAAATTCGTTTGAAAAAATAATTAATCGAAATTAGTAGTGATAGTGAGGATGATTTGACATTGAAATCGCTAATTTTAATATAAAGATTGATGACAAGGGGCCAATTGATTTGCTTATTTTTGATGACATGGGGGATGGGGAGATCTGGATGGTGAATACGTCAGCAATATTTAATTATTCACTTTTACGGATTTCTTGGAAATTTTTGTCGATTTTGATTTGAAGAAATTTGGCTACCCTATTTGTCTATGCTCGAAAGCGAAACACATATTCAGGGGTGCATTCGAATTTCCTTAAAAATAGAAAAATGGCATCAACATCATTCTTATCATGTATAATGTCTTTACAATTATTAATTTTATATTCATTGGGGCGTCATATTGAAATATTAATCTGCTAGTTCAAATCATTCATCAAACAATTATTAATTTTTTTTTCATTTCCTGAAATTTAGAATAAATTAATCATTTTGAAAATAAATGAAACCACTTACCCCAAAGTCGCACAGAACGTTTGTACCAATAGTAGGAAATTTTATAATTTTTCTTACATATATATGCTACTTATAGTTATTACGAATATGAGAAATTTAGTGAATTATTGGGAAAATTCAGTTGGCAGAACCCTCTGCAACTTTTCAGGAAAAGTATAAACTACATGGTCTTATATTATAAATTCTCACTTTTAAACCGACTGTTATCGGGGTTAAATTTACCTACCTATTCTGAAGAGTTGAGAGAGTTAACTTGGTGGCAAATACTCGGGTATTTTCGAACGACAGTCTTAGAGTTAAATAAACACAACTTCATGATTTTCGAACGCCATTCCGTGAATTCTACTCGATGAGGTTAATAATCGAACGTAAAAATACTTGTTAATGTTTACGTAAGCATGGGAGCGGGGTAAGAGCTGTGCTTACTTTTGCTGACGATGAGGGGGGGGCGGTCAAAAATTACAAAAATACGTAATATTTGAACGGCCCCCAATCGAATTCTATATTTTCGAAGGACGTTTCTATAGCAGTTAATTTCACCGATTATTTATTATGTGCGCTCGTAGCGGTAAGAATTGTTTCAGGGGACGGTCGGATTGGATATTGGGTGGGGATGTGGTGGTTCAAATCGTCTAATACCCACATATTTTTATGAAATCGATTAGTGTTCGATTTTTATAACAATTTTCAATATTTGTATCTTCATTCCTATTTTAGGTTCTATGTATTATGGGAATCATAGGTGCTTGTCGCCGTCAAGAATTATAAGTGTTCTTAAAAATATTACAGACTTGTTTATGATTCAGATGGTCATAGAAAAAGTATAGTGTACAATGAGCATGAAATGACCTATTTCCCACTCGTAGGTATATGCAATTTTGTAGTACCCGCTATATACTATTTCCAAATATTTTTATATATTTGCATATTGGAGTTATTAAACGTCAATACATTCCGTCGTATCTCATTAAACCTTTTTTACATAAACGTTTCAAGTGTTCAAGACTTTTTCTTTGAACACGTGTGGCGCTGTTACTGGCACATTGTAAGTCGCGGCTCTATTCGTAGGTAGAGACTATAAAGCTTTGGGCATTATCATTCGTTGGGTAAGACAAGATGACTAATATTATCTGACCTAATATTATATTTTATTAATATTTCAAAAAAGTTTTGATATATAATATAAGAAGGTTAAGTACCTATATTTACCTTTCAACGAATGTACGTAATCTGCAAATTGAAAATTTTCCACATTGACTAGGAAAAAATTTAAAACTCAATTTTACTGTCGTCCTTTCAGTGGTGGGGGTTGGACTGAGAAAATATGTTCATAAGGCAAGACAAACCCCTCATGCAAAGAAGAATATTCTCCTGAATTTTTTCGCATGAATTTAGAAACACCCTGTAGCTCTGAGGAGCGAGGCATAAATGAAAATAAAATCACTTCAGATGATATGAAAACGTAGTATTTCGGATCAGATCACATGGATATCAAAATAATTGTGTGAAGTGGAATCGCATTATTCTTTAGCAAGGGGAGCAAGGGAATGAAGGACTGCAAGATCACATTAACGGCTAACCTGGTGCACACATGGGTCATAGATTGATATTGGAACAGAATCTGGAATATAATGTAAGAGTCCCAGAATCGTGAGGGGGTCACTGTACAATCAGTCCCTGGACGAAGGTATCAAAAACAAGCCACAGGTAGGCTTTTCATTGCAAATCCTAGCAAAAGAGGAACTCAAACAGTTTCTAGGTCTAAGCAGAAACCAGGATCATTGCAGAGCTTCTCACTGGAAATGCCCTACTGAAGAAGTGTATGAAAGCAACTCGAACTAAGACTCATAGTCCTCTGCAGGTTATCGACCATCGTACACCTAAAATCCTCCGCATTCAAGTACAATTTATTGATTAAGAACGCCTCTGATTTTTTTATTGTTTATGGAACTATTGGTATTACAATAAAAAAACTTTATGAATTCATTAGATTGCAATATATTCTCAGAATGCAATCATTTTCATTTTCAGTTTGAATGTTTCAGTTCCAAAGGATCCTAAATTCTTACAATACAATGCAGAACCGTTTCTTATAATTAATTTCACGCACAGGAAATTATATAATGAATAGTAAACTGTTCTGCAACTATACCTACCTGAATGCATAAACTCTCTAAGTATGTTAGTACAATATAATTTGTCTTTGAAATGAAAACGTGAGAATATTTCCTTACGTATTATTTAGTTTACATGAGTAACACCTCACCCTATGCGCCCAGGATATATTTATTTAACAAATTGCAGGTTATTAACAATAATAATACCATGTGAATTCAACAAGTATTCAAAGATTTCTGAGGGTTGCTCGTAGGGTTGCAACCGGTTGACGGAAATAACAATTCAAGCTTTTTTTTAATATTAACTCTGTCATTCTTATATTTTTAGATCAAGCATGCAGGCTAAAAGTAAAGGCTTTGTTTGGATCTACTACTACACACATTAGGGAACATTGAAGAAACAAACTTTGTAATTGATCATTTCATCATGTTAGTTTTGTTCAACTTTTGTATGTGTGGATACGAGTTCAATTTGTTTTTTTTTATGTATTGAATGTCACTGTCATTAAAAAGTTTCTAACTTGAGTTTCAATTTACTTCTTGGGTTCGAATTGTCTGATTAATAAAGTTGCTTCAATTAACATCAGCCCACTATAGTGTATAATAACGCCTACGTGCTTTCCGCCTTTAAGTCATTTTGCGTAACAGCCTAACGAACGTTTCGTCACTGTAAAAACCCGAAGAGCGAGAGGTGCGGTCGCTCTAGGTGCCAAATAGCAAGGGTTGCCTATATGCCAAATCGCCAAATTGCCAAATAGCCAAATGCAAAATACAATTTTATACGAAAAAAAAAAATAAGGAGAATGTAAGTAAGGTTTGTATTTATTCAAAAATATTTATTTAATTTAAATTCTACGGAAGCGTAGAAGGGCCAACTGTTTCGCAATTTAATTTTTTTTTTATAATTCCGACTTTTATCTCGGAATTTCGACTTTTATATCTCGGAATTCCGACTTTTATCTCGGAATTCCGACTTTTATCTCGGAATTCTGACTTTTGTCTCGTGTGTCATTTGTGTCAATATGGAATAATATTCGTAGGGGAAGGTAGTTATTTTCTGACAGATATTTGCCTCCAATTTTCCACTTTATGGGATGGTGTGGAGAAAAAGGGATTCCGACTCCGTCGAAATTATACGTTTCATTTATTTTAAACCCTCCGGCACATTTTCGAACTTTTCCTGCTTTATATGTGGTTTTCCGAAAAAAACTTTTGTACGGCATTCCTCACGTTGGTAGATTATGAAATAATTATCTACTAGAACCTACTGCCTTACAAGAATAATGGGATCGAAAGACAGGAATTTTTTTCTGAATTTTCGGAAATTGAAAAATAATGGGATCGGAAACCAGGAAAATTTCTCAGAATTTTCGGACAATGAAAAATGTTCCTGGCTTCCGATCTCATTATTTTGGAAAGGCAGTATGTTCTAGATTATTATTTTATAATCGACTAATGTGAGGAATGTCGTAATATTTTATCTGTAAAATTATTATTATAGTCACTTGTGCTGCCCGGAATTGACGGCATATAGTGCCTGAAGTTATTTTTTCATATAGCAGCATCGTTCTGAATATACAGGGTGTTTCCAAAATTGGAACAATAAATGAAATGGGGAGTAGAAAATGACAAAACAAAACGAAATGAAGGAATTCATTTTTGTCGAAAAAAAAATATTTGGGAGATATTTTATTTTAAAGTTTTCATTTTTTTTTTTGGTCATCACTGATCAGAGGTCTACAGCCTGCGCAAACCGCGCTGAAACACTGCCAGCGGGCAGACACGCTGTGGCCTAGATTATCAAACCAGTGCCTCCCAAACAAAGGTAACTGAAAGCGATTTCATAAAATTTTAACAAAAATTTACATAATTTTTGATTGCTTCAATAACGAAAATTCTTGCAATTTCGGAAACACCCTGTATTTCATGCAGGGTTATTTGACCCCTTCAAAATGTAATACTTATGGGCGTGTAGTGTATGAAAGGGTTACCATCGTTACTAAACGATCTGCCCTAAGAATTCTGAGCTTTGCTCAATTTTCTAAAAATAACTTGTTAATATGAATTCAATGGCCTGCTAGATCCCCAAATCTCATTATAATCGATTTTTACTATGGGGATGCGTAAAAGAAATCGTTAAGAGATACATGAACAACTATTCAAAATATGAAGTTTTTAATGCTTTTAGAAGTGAAACCGCATTTCTAAGCAAAGTAGAACATTAATATCGAAGAAGGATGGAAACAATTGTCAACCATAATGACGACATGTGGAGCACTTACTATAATTAGTTTATTTTGTGTTTTAATGTTTTCGTTTCTCGAGTTTACATTTGTTTGTATTTCGCATGTGATATGTTTTTGTTTATGCTTTCAATTTTATTTGAACTCATTTGTTTCTATATGTTATAAATAATAAATCGGAAATGTATAGTAATAGCCATATGAATGAATATACAAAAAATTTTAGTTCGAAAATATGAATAGGACATTCATAAAATCTGTTCTAATACTACATCATATTTTGGATTGACGTGGCCGTTACTTGATGGAAATCCATAGATAAAAATGTATTGTCTTTGCGACATGTTTCGATACACAGTATCTTTTTCAAGCGAATGTACTACATTCGCTTGAAAAAGACAAAATACGGATAGGATTGGAACAATGCAAATAAATGGACAACCGTCCACTAGGCCGGCACAGCACAACCAAGAGCGTCCGCCGCCGGAAAGGATTGCAGCTCTCCGATCCTTTCCATTCCATATATGTTGCCCCATTGATAATTTTGAATCTGATGTCACGTGACCGAGAACAAAAAGCTCATTGGTAACATAATATCAGAAAAAGCTGCACCAATTGCTTTAATTTACAGCCCCAAAATTTTAATTCTCTATACTACTCCCGAGTTCCGAGACATTTCCTGGCCAAAACCTCGTAGGCCACTCTGTATTATAAATTTCCTATACCATAGGAGTTTGGTCGGCAAGCATCGAACAGAAAATAATCCAACAGCCCCATGCGACTGCCGCAAATGGCCCCTAGGAGCATTTTTTCCCCACTCGCGAGACTTCTGAAATTCAAACTCTTTAGTGTTGGAAATCCATTCAATGCAAATTGATCTTATAAAGATCTCTGAGGTAATGAACGAAACCTACGTATTTGTTCACTTCATCTTTGATCAATTCTTTTTCCTACTACTCCAATAGAAAATCTGGGTTTTCTCCTGATTTCATGGGAGGAAAGGACTAGTTTTGTCCCTAGGAAGAAAAAATTATCTCTCCTCCATATGAAAACCATCCTCCCGAACAGGCCAATCCAAGTATACTTTTGATTTTATTTTTTTTACAAATTTTGATGAACTAAGTAGTTTCTTGCGATTTCATTTATTTAAAATAGTAACAGTTGACAACACCAATAATATTAAAACAAGACAAATATAAAAATATCTCTTTACAATTATCAAAATGTATTGTACAGTTATGGTTGAATTATTAAAGGAAATACCACCAAAACTTCTTTTTGACAAGCTAATGTTCATAATTTTTTGTTCATCAGCTATTTTGGATGGAATGCAGTCAGGACTTGATTCACCATTAGTCATCGTCGTAAAAACTTCTGACAACGCCAGTATATCTGTGATGTATTAGTCTAAAAAAGTATAAGTAAGTGGATAAAAAGGTCTTTCAAACACGCGCGAATTTTCGAGCACGACTGCGCAGCCGGAGTGCTCGAAATAGAGCAAGTGTTTGAAAGATCAGTTATCCACGAATGCTTTACGTTATTTTTTTCAATTGGTGCACTTTGAAATCATAAATACTGGTTTCATTATTACAAGTGATGGAAATAAGAACTTATAATGTAAAATGGTTGAATTCGTGATGTGACAACAGTATACCTTTCGTTAATGTTTGAATAAAAGTTTTGCATTTGTTTGTAATATTTCAATTGACGTTATAAGGTACTCCTGTCAGATCAATAATCATAACTTCAGACTTCACTGTTCTCGATTTATTGATGTATCCGTGGTAACTTTAAAAAACACGCGGTTTTGAAAGGTAGATTTGCACACGCTGGGCGTGCTTTAAATAGGTTAAAAGGGGCACCAATTGAAAAAACTTAATGATTTCAAATATTATATTTTGATGGTTTTAGTTTGTAGTGAAATATATTCATCCAAAAATCCAAAACCACAAATTAATTACAAAACGAGAATACCGAGACAAAAATAATTCTAGAAAATAAAAGGTACTGGAAAATAAATAAACACTTTACTCCGTTGGCATGTAAATAAGTACATACCTACCTACTTGTATTGACGTTTTTCTACATAGTTGCTAGGCAAATATTTCTTATATACTCAACATACGCCTTCTGCGACAATAATAGGCTATATTTGGATTCAAAAATAGGGAGAAAACGCATATATTCTCCACTCGACGCAAAAATCCTTAGTGAATAATTGAAGAAGAAAGTAATCACAATGGTATCCTCTAGATTATATGGAATCTTGAAAAGTGACGTATGGGATAGGTTCTTGGTCGCATTACTTTTCGTATATTGGTCTATAGAAATTTACAGTATTTGTGAAACAGTTTTGCCATATCAAATATACAACGAATAAAATTTCAAAATTTCGTCAGCATATGAAATTTTGTGAAATTTTGTGAAAGCAAAATATTGTTTAGTGATTTAAAATGAGATTGAAACCGCATAGTAGGTAGTATCAACAAAGGATATATTGAGAATATTTTGTATCCATGAAATGCTAATTATAGGAAAATTCGGTTAAGTTATGAAAGACTTGCTGAATGTTTTATCTTCAAAACGTCACTATGGCTTTTCCAGCAGAACGAAAACATTCTTCATGGCATCATAGAGAACAACAAAAAACAAAACCATTTTTTTTTTCATAATTAAAATTGTAATTCAAGAAATTATTTATTCGAATTTTATGCTGAGAGAAAAATATATTTCTTAATATTCGAAAGAGATAAAACCATCATGTCATTGAGTTAGAAGTTAGATCCCTTTACTCATATCTTCAAATGGATACCCGCATACAAATGGGTAAATTTACAAGGTTGCAATCGTCATTGTGGAATGCAAACGACACAGATAAAGGATAGGTTAGGTAGTTTTTATTTTTAATGAATTGTACCTACATGCATTGGAAAAGTAATAGCGAACGAAACTTACCTGAAGTCAACTGCAACCAAGCAGAAATGTGGAAAACGGTTGTAGAATGACAAAAGAAAAACAGAATCATAACACAAATAGTCAACAATGCTGTAAGAACTCCTATTCCTACACAAATTGTAGCCGCCTCAAAAGCATAAGGAATATTCAGGAAATTCTCCAAGATATTCCCGTTACAGTGTTCCCCATTCTCTCCGGTATAGCACACAGACCACAAGCCGAGTTTTCCGGGATTTTCTCCTTCAGCAACACCTATCCACTCCGGTGTGATGAAAGCCACAACCCCTATGATCCCGTAACAGATGGTGAAAATCGCCCATAGTACCCCTATCGCCTTAGAATTTCTCACGTAACTCGTCGCGTAAATCTGAGACGAATCCACGTACTCTATTTTGGAACCCATTTTTGGGTCGTTTTTTTCGAAATGTTATGTTCTTACATATTATTACGGCGGAAGTGTCACGAACGTATGGAGGCCATGCAACACACTCCGAGGTACCACGGTACACACCGTACCACTTTCCACTACCTTCTTCGCCTTTACCTGAGCTCTCGAAGTAGTTTAACGCTATTATTGTTTGCTATGGTAGAGATGTAGTCCAGGTGAATTAGGTATTTATATGAAAATTCCACAACAGTAATTTTCAACCACCCTGCCAAAAATGTCTCATAGAGACTGATAAAAAAATTTATAAGAAAATTTCACACCTCACTTTTTCAGCCAATCAAAAAATTGATTTGTATTTAGTTGCCACGTCAAATCAAAAAATTTCCGGAAATTTTTATCATCCTGGGTACCCTGGGCGAAATTAATAAGTGGAAATTTTTCTGTCAAATATTTGACATGTGATAGTTAACATTTTGCTTTTATGAACAAATGGAATGTTATTTTCCATATGAAAGGAGATAATATTTCATAATTATATATTCACTAAATATTTTGAATGTATCTGAAAATATTTTGAGAGCTTGCATTTCAACGATGAATAGGTCCATCGGTAAAAAATGTATATCAATCAAATCTATCTATGCTTGACTTGATGAACTTAATATTTGAAACAATTTCATTCAACTTATCTTTTCGTGAATACTCGGCTGAAATTTGCAACAATTCCTTTCCACATCACTTCCCAATAGACAATCCGCATGGACCAGTCAAAACTATTTTAGTTCTGCGCGATGTGCAATGTAATTTTAGGTTGAAAATGTCGCAAAATGAATTTTCCTTTCTCACATACAAACACCGCCACTAATACCAACGCGTAACTGTCATTATATCAACAAAAACCATTCATGGCCCACTGATGTTACAACTTGTTTTGGTGAAGTTGTTGAAGCTGTGTACACGTAACAGTTCAATTAAATGAATTTTTTTTTTTGTATTTCGTGTAATTTTTGTTTTATTACAATCGCAAAGCGCTTTCGGCTAACAAGCCATCATCAGTGCAATACTCGTCAAGTATTCATACAGGAGATCTATAAAAAGTTTTGCCAAACCATGGTTCACATTTATTTTGCAGACGGACTGCACCTCGTGGGCATCGTGTCTGGTGTTCCAGAACGAGCATGCAGATTTTCATTTTCATTAAAAATGTAAATTTGCATTTTTTAAAATAACCCATTAATGGGTATATAAACACTTAGTTTTTAACGTGTTGAATGTACGTCCAAAACAAATGTGAACCATGGTTTGGCAAAACTTTTTATAGATCTCCTGTATGAATACTTGACGAGTATTGCACTGATGATGGCTTGTTAGCCGAAAGCGCTTTGCGATTGTAATAAAACAAAAATTACACGAAATACAAAAAAAAAATTCATTTAATACAACTTGTTTTCTCTCAGAATAATCTACAAGTCAGTTGAATTAACCATTAATTTAATATATTTTGGTGTGAAATTTTCTTACCGAATCCCCCGCGTGCTTGATTTAATTGCGGTAATAATTCAAGCACTAGGGAGATTATAAGTGAGAATTTATGAGATACAAGTTGAATAGTGAAACCGCAAATCTGTATAGAGCCATATTCGATATTCATCAGTATATGAAAGAGATTACAGATACGTCATAGTCCTTCAATTTCTAATGGCAAATCCTGACGTAAATCTCTGATATTTGAATGTGTTTTTATACATAACTGTTATCTGTTTCTATCAGCGATTCCTGAGATGAATCCTACATGTTTCTATGAGGTCATCCAGTTTGAAAATGAATGAGAACATATGAGATATTATAGCAGTCACATGATTATAAAAAAAATATATTCTTCGAGATTGTTCCGCACGTTCCATATGAAGATAATAAATCCAATGTATTATTATATGCACAAATGCACATACAAAAATAAAGTCTTCTTCAACTTCAACTGCTAATTTACATATTTTATATTTTTTCATCAGCAGTGCTAATAGGAAAATATATAAATTATACATTAATTTCTAACAGAAACAAAAGGGAGGTAAAGTAAATATGTGCAGACAGTTTTGATACCATCTGTTCCTCGTCTGTATTTTAACAACTCGTATCCCTCTATGGCTGGCTATTTACCCATTCTGATCCCGCGTTATAAAATGTGGTCTAGGCAGCTCCATCTTTCGCGTAGAGGTAGAATCACTCCGGTAGAAGTCTCTGGTTAGACATACATTGATTTCATGCATTCGGACATTTAGAGCTTTGCTCTCACGACAGTTCGTTCTAAAAGAAACGAAAACGGTTTATCAGCAAAGACATTTTACGTACGAAGGAAATAATAAGTGGATAAATTCATTCTTGGTGATCCGATGAAATACATACAGGTTTTCCTAGTGTGATAGTGATCTTTCTGATATTTTTGAAATATTCTGGCTTAATATGATAATAATAATCTATTCGATGGCTAATTACCATAGCAGTCGATGCCAAAACACCAAAGAAAAAAAAAAGTAATATTTTCAAATTTTTTGGCGATATTCTTAGGAATATTCAGTTAAGAATATTCTATTTGGTTTCGTAATGTTCTATCTGTTGGATCTCATGAAATCTCATAGGATTTGCATAAGATTGAATATTCCAAATACAGATTGGATCATCAAATCCTGAACCGAATTTTTTATACGATACCGAATAAGATTATAAATTGTGTTTTCTCCTCATTCGAAACATTGTGACCTCATCAAATCGTGTATAGTCTCTTTGCACCACCACTGCCTAAAACAAACTCTTATACTTTGTATCCTTCTTTTCTTATCGAAACTTGTGAATTTTCAGTTATTTTGAATTGTATGAAAACTTATAGGAATCGCATAAATTTAGATAAGGAATTTCTGATCCAAACCATCACATCCTGATCCCACTGTTTCCACAAGATACCCATTAAAATTGAATACGGAATTCCCGATACAGACCATCGAATCCTGAATCCACTTTCTTCATACGATACCCAATAAGATTATAAATTGTAAATTTCCTCACATTTCTAATACGTTGCCAAGCATGTGAATGAGCATATAATATCGTGATCGAAAGTGGAATACCTCATCGAATTTTATTGGGAATTCAATTATTGTTTTCATCAAAATAACCAAGATTTTGGCTATTGTTTATGTGCATTTTGTTGAAGCTGTAATAATTATTGATAAGTGATGAAATTCTGGTACATATAAATGGTGAATATACTGTTCTTACGTCGACATAATGTACTCGAGAGTAGTTCAATTTTTGCCACTTTGGCGCTGGCATCTAATGTTGAATCTCCACTGCCTAATACAAACTCTACATCTACTTATAAATCCTCATAGAACCTCCCAAAAAGTGTATGTGCCAGGGTTACGTACTTCTAGGTTACAGACTTTCCACGTAGAGATCCTTATAAATTCTCATAATCAGTCTATATTTTTTCATGAGATTTCAATTGACATTTTTGGCAGGGCAATCAAATTCGTTATTTTGACAGATCACCATGGCAACGTATGTATTTTAGTGGAGTGTTTTTTTGTCTTGGGTACCCAACACCGAAAATAATTTAATTTTATTCCCCATTTTTCCATTTAGCACTTTCAATTTTGAGTAGTTTAGAAACAAATATTCCTGAACAGTTCGAAACAAATTCTCTTCCTGTAAATAAAAACCACAATCTTCTATTAATGCGGGTAAATAAGACATAGTACGATTATTCATCATTACATCAGACAATTTTATGAATATTTCACATGACAACATGATTTTCAAACCGATACATTTTTAAAACGAAAAAGTTTGCGTTCGTTTTGACTGCACGATATTCTTGTTCAGCAACCGCGTTCAAATCTTAACGCAAAATTAACAAAAACGCTCGCTTAATTAGGTGTTTCCGTTTTTCCGGCGTGTATATCATAAGTAACGTGTAACTCAATTAATTTATATACTAGATACTAGAGATTAGAGACACTGTGCGTCACGATGGCTACACGGGTTCAAATCTTGGACCAGTATTTTTTTTATTTTTATGTGTTAGAGATATGTATTGCCAGCAATTTGAATATCGGCTTTGGTTATATTAAAATTGTCAAAATTGTACCTTCAATTTCAATATAGTAAAAATTGATGCAATTATTTTCTACCACTTGTGGTAACCCAAAATTGATATGAAATATTAGAATATACAGTTCGACAAACCTATCTACCTTATAACTGAATATATTAATAGTCCGTTACGCGACGAGTGCGCATCATGTTTTCACATTTTCAGCTAGGTGAGTAGAACTGTAATATGCTTCGTTCTACACTGGTAGCTAAGAATCCATTGGTGCCCAAACTGCATTTTTATTTATAATATGTACCTACCTATGAACAATTGATAAAACTCTAATTTTCTACCACTTGTAGTAACCCAAAGTTGATATAAAATGGAAGAATATAATATGATACCAACCTAGCTGAAAACGTGATGCGCACTCGTAGCACAACGAATTATAGTCCGTAATATATCTATGTCACCTATTCAGCTAGGTTGGTTTCACTGTTCATTTCAAACTGGTATTTTCATGCAACTACAATAAGTAGAAATTAAGAATTTAGAGGCTAGGAATCTGTTGGTGCCGAAACTGCGACGCAAACTAAACGTCATGAACCTATATAAAAATCAAATAAATAGAGAATTCTCAACTGTTCTCCGTTCTAGTCAAAAAAATTATTGAAATAATCAGCTTTGGTAGCCATAAAATGACAAAATATTCAATTAAAAATAATAATCAATTATTCAGTCATTTTGACTATTGTTATTATTGTTTTTATGAAAAACGCAATTATTATAATCTATAGCAGTAGTTTGATTGGACTTGAACTTGACTTCACAGAAGTTGAAGCAGGCCTCATTGCATCAATAATTTCCTAATGGTGAATCTATCTGCAGATATGATTTTATTGAGTGACATGATGTCATGATTTGGTTGTAATACTGACGAGAAGATTGATGAAATTTTCTTATCAAATATATCGAAATAAACGGTTTAAAATAACAAATTTGAATGGAAATCATTTATAGACTGTTGCAATGTTACAAAGTATCGGTTAGCAAAAAATTTTCTATTCGAATAACCTTCGAACATTGATAAATATAACAAATTCCTCAAGCACAAGCTTTTGGAATCTGCTATAATTATCAATGTCCTTTGGTTATTACTACTGAAAATTGGATTATATTCAATTGGTTTATTGGACCTATTGGTTTTTCTTGATTATCAATTTCATCCACTAAATATTCTATGCATGCTGTAGAAAAACTTTCTTCGCGCAGTCCCTCCGGAGTGTTTTCATACAAAGCTCTATTTTTTCTTTTTCAACTCATTTGTTGATAATACGGATTAACTTGTGTCTCTTGGCTGGGTCGTTTTTTCGATTTTCGACACTTAGCATTTTTTGCAGCTCTTGTGTTTTCAAATTCCATTCAAAAAAAAAATTCTTGGAACTGGTTGCCTGTGGAATTCCATAAAAAAATTTATTACACTCTCCTTGCAGTCTTCGGAGTTCTTTTTCTGCATTTTGAACCCATAGTCCTCAAGAATAAGAGCCAGTTTCTCCACAGGTATATCCGCTTAATCAAAATCATACGATTTTTCTTCGCAAAACATGTATTTCTGGGGCTCGGTAGTTAGTTGTTTTTTTCATATTTGGATATGATGTATCATTTCAGATTTTAGAGCAACGTTCTTAGGTATTTCTGAAGAAAAAAATCACATTTTTTTATCTTAGTAATAATATTGATAATAATATTTATTTATGAAACCATCAAATATTACATAAAATCAGAACTTTAGAAAAAGTTCAAAACAGATAAACAGGCTAATCAATGAAGCACTAAGGAATTTAGTGCTTGTTATTGCTAGTAATCAATAGTTCAATTAAAAATGATATGCTTACGAAGTTACTCCATCGTCTGCCAACCCTACGTGAAAGTTCCACTTTCACCCATCTTAAAACAAGTTTAAAAATTTGCCTAGGTTAAGAAATAGCTATTTGTACATACTTGTGATAAGACTAGCCAACATTCCATATAAAATTCCAATTTGGTATTTCAGATACAACTTACCTACCTTTAAGTTTCAGATTTAAATTTGAAATATCACCCAAAGTTATGATATGTTGATGATTGTGTCTAATTTGCTTGGAGTAACGCATTCAACTACCTGTTAAAAGATGGTGGACAGGTATTTCTTACGGAGAAACTGCGAATTGTTTTTTCCGATAATTAAACTTTCTTTTGTTCTTAGCAGTTCAGGGTATTAATACTTTTTGTAAGCTCTGCTACTTACATTACTTAAAGTGAAAAATACCTATAACATTTTTAATAGGTACTTCAGTGGATATTTTTTTTCGTTTGATTGAGATAATAAAGATTAATAGGGAAACTCCAGCAATCAAAAATTTAAAAAATTCATATTGCTCTTCCAAACAAAACGTATAGTCAACTTTTATCATGCATCAACAATTATTTGATGGATGAAAAAATACTCCTCATAAAACAATAAGTATTTATTTGATCAATAGTTTCTTCAATTTCATAAGCTTTTATTATTATGTAACTTGCCATATATGTATGAATGTATGTATATATGTATGTATGTATATATGTATATATGTATGTATGTATTCATGTAGGGTGTTAATTAAGTACGTTGACAAACTTCGGGAGGTGATTCTTTGAAAGTTTTCAGGACGAAAAGCTCATATAAACATATGTCCCAAACGGCTTGGTTTTCGAGAAACATGGTGATGAAAATACATTTTTTTCGAGATTTTTTCAAGTTTACTTCAACATTTTCGACAATAATCAGTTCAAATTAGGCAAGAACAATCCATTCAATAGTACGGATGATACAAAATAATTAATTTCTCAAATAATTCACAGGGTCCCCCTTTTTTGAGAGTCAAGCATTGTTCAAACCTTCAGAATTTTTTTTCCGCCGTAACTGACATATTATGAGACATAAATAAATGTTGTTTCATTTAACATATTTTTATTCTCTTGAAGTTTTTTATTTACTTGTACGATTCAAGAGTTATAATAAACATATTAATGCAAACATTTTCCAGTATATCATAACAAAGAAATTTGAGAAGCAAATATTCTCACAAACTGCGAAACTTCAACATTTCCAACAATAATCGGTCAAATTAGGCAAGTACAATCCATTCTATATTACACACGATACAAAATAATTAATTTCTTGAATAACCTCCTTTTTTTCAGAGTCAAGGCTTGTTCAATCCTTCAGATTTTTCTTCTTCCACCACTGAGAGATTGTGAGAGAAGAATAATCAAGTTTCATTCAACATCTTTCTGTTTTCTTGAAGTTTTTCATTTACTTGTACGGTTTAGGAGCTATAATGAAAATACTAATGCAAACATATTCCAGTGTTCCATAACAGAAAATTTGAAAATAAAACATTCTCAATTATTGTAACTTGGAAAAAATATTCTTTCAGAATTAGAAAAATCCACGATGAATAAAAACTATAAAAATATATATATATATAGACAAGCTTTCATACAATGCACTAGAAAGGAAAAAATATTTATTTCATTGTTTGATCTAGGTTATTCTATGAGTATCAAATTCAAAGGCTTCCGCGGATACAAAATAGGTGATCTAGTGCAGGAACGTTTTGAATATAATACTGACAGAATAACCTATATCATACAATGAAATATATATTTTTTTAATTTTCAATGCATTTGCATAAAAGCGCTTGTCTTTATATAAGTATTTTCTTTTATAATTTTTATTCATCGTACATTTTTCTAATTCTGAAAAAAATTTTCATCCAATTTACAATCATTGAGAATGTTTTATTTTCAAATTTTCTAATGTTATGGGACACTGAAAAATTGTTTGCATTAATATTTTCATTATATCTCCAGAACCGTACAAGTAAGTAAATGAAAAACTTCAAGAAAACAAATAGATGTTAAATGAAACATCATTGATAATATCTCTCTCACAATCTCTCAGTGGTGGCAGAAAAAAAAATCAGAAGGCTGTTGAACAAGTCTCATCGACTCTGAAAAAATATTCTCTAGAGAAAATGACATCAGGATTATCATATATTTGCATACCTGCGATGTCAAAATGAACTCATCTCGTGAATATGGCAAAAACATATTGCATTATCATCACAAAAAACACATAGCAGTAACATCTCCAAAATATTTTGTTGTTATATCGCAAAACTTGTCGCAGGGATGTCGCATGTATGAAACTTGAGTGGGACAAATAACATTCCTGCGATATCGCAACAAAGTCTATGCGACATAGAATGCGATATCGCAGGTCACGTTGATACATCGCTCGATATATATGTGACGTGATGTAACTGTTTACTTCGCAAAAAAAATCAAGTCTGCAATCATACCACTTCCTGTCCCTGACCCCTCGCCTATTATGTCGAGTCGAACGTCGAAGCAGCACGTGAAGAAGTTCTTTCTCTCTCCGTTCTACATTGTCCTTGCTCTTTTTTTTCTTGAAGATGCGGCGTTGCCAAACATTTCAAGTGTACAGCTCTGACGTAAAAACTTTAGGTTTATTCGTTTACATCGAGGTGTAGCACTTTCCTACACCTGGTGTAATTCACGCTCGATTTTTAGTATTCGTTTGCAGATTATTTGACACATTCACTCGATACACTCGATTCAAAATGTGGTGTAAATTACACTACAGTACACTACAGCTCGATGCAAACGAATAAACCTTTTATGTACTTAAAACACAAGAACCGTGGGTGGTACTCTGTAACTTGTTTTGCATAGCGAAGCGAAGCGTAATAAAGTTAAACGAAGCACTTTGTGGTGTACCGGAAAGATCTGCCGATTGTTTCGTTATCGCTATCGCTATGCGGAAAAGTTCCACTGCATGTCGAAATTTTGATAGTACTTTCGTTTTTGAATAAAAAATAGGTTTTCCGTTTTTTTTCAAATCGGCCGTAAAAGCGGTTCATGAAATACTTAAACACAATTCTGTACTGCTTTCCTATACCGTACATGTGAAAGTGGTCGATTTTCTCATCACATATCTCAAAAACGGAACACAAGAAAGATTTCTAACTTCGGGGGACTGAAAAACAATATTTCGTTTATATCATATCGATTTCAGCCGTTTGAGGGAAGTACTACGTTAATCGATTTTTGGTGAATAAATTCAGTTCAGTGATAATTCTTTAGTATTCATAAATTCAGTGCCGCAATCCGGATTTTGTACGTACTATCAATAGTACTAAACACAAATTTTCTTTGCATTGTTTTACATTAATAAACAAAGAGTGTTGTCGTAAATGAAAATGTCTGAAAAACTTATCCCGAGTACTAAATTCAAATTTGAATGAGACTGAATAAACATATTGTTTCGCTTTTTAGCGCCACCTAGCGGGAAGACATTTCGCGAATACAAATACTGAAATATAGGAAGAAGAATAATTACGTGGCTTTGATGTTTGATGTGTTGTGTACGTATCTGTCAAGTCAAAAATTGCTGACGTTTCTATGTTTCTAACTTCATCCAACCGTCAAGTCACATCTTTCGATTCTCTGTGCTAAACATGGCAAGTGTTGTTAACTTTATTGTAACACAAGCTGCAGAAACTGTAACTGAAAAAGCAAAAAATGTCACCGAAAAAACACCCAGTACTCCAGAAGGAATGGCTGTTGCATATGGAAGTCTTGTGATAATGGCTTTGATGCCAATATTTTTCGGTTCATATAGATCTGTTGTCTACCATAAGGACAAGGTATATTCATATTTTTTTCGGTTTATTGTAAATATCAAGTGAATGTGTATAATTTTTCAGAAACCCGAGAAAATGACAAAGAAAGATGCTGCAATATTTCCAATTATGGCTTCATGTGCTCTTTTTGCACTCTATATAGTCTTCAAATTGTTTTCGAAAGAGTATATCAACCTATTGTTGACAGGATATTTCTTTTTCCTAGGAGTTCTAGCCCTTACTCATTTGCTAAGGTGAGTTTTCAACAACACCACATAAACAATTATTTATGAATCAAAAATAATCCTTTAAGAGCTTAAGGTAGTTTTTTTTTAATTTATGAATATTGATAAAAACCATCAGAAAATGTTGAGAGTAATGTAGGAAAACTAAAGCCATTCCATTTAATGGAAATTAGAAACCATTAGTTGAGCTGAGGTTAAGATGGCGCTTGTGGTTTGGTTAACACTGATCTACAGGTAGTGTCTCAGCTTTTGCCTTGACATGGATTGATAATTGGACCATTTGTTGCAGATATTAGTTATTGTCTGCAGTGACCTACCCTATACTGATGAGGGCAAGAACCCAGAAATCAATCTAAAGGTGATCCAAATGTTACAATTAACATTTCCATGCAACTAGCAATTGCAGAGATAGCCTTGTAGGAACTCTGAATGAAAATTCATTGGATGTAATTCAACGTTCGTCGTGGTATTATCCAGGAAAGTAGTTGTTTTCTGATGGATTTTTGACTCAATTTGTATAGGATTATTCTCAGCTTTTGCCTTGACATGGATTGGTAATTGGACCATTTGTTGCAGACATTAGTTATTGTCTGCAGAGACCTACCCTATACTGATGTGGGCAAGAACCCAGAAATCGATCTATAGGTGGTCCAAATATTTGAATTAACATTTCCATGCAACTAGCAATTGCGGAGATAACCTTGTAGGAACTCTGCACGGAAATTCATTGGATGTAATTCAACGCTCGTCGTGGTATTATCCAGGAAAGTAGTTGTTTTCTGATAGATTTTTGACCCAAATATATTCCTTTTGTATAGGATTATTGCAGTGAGCAATCCTGGGGTGGGATTCTGTGTATCATAGAATTCTATTGTGGAAAGAAAAAGTGAGATGACATTATGGTTGAATTCATGGGAGAGAAAGAGACAAAACTATCGACAATAGAATTTTATTGTACACAGAATCCCACCCCTGGTATGGCAGGACATCTAGTTTCTAACCATGAATTTATTTATATTATAATTCAACTCAAATCATATTTGACCTTCACTGATAAATTAGTGGCCAAGTTCTGCTCATGTGGATTGTATGCTTTAATATTGGTTTCATAGAATACAAGTTTTTCAAGTAAAATTATAATAAAGTCAATTAGCCAAAATCTTCAAACCCATTTGTACTATTCTAGGTCTGTAAAGAAGCATATGTGGCATATTTTCTTTCAAATTTTCAAGCTCAAAATTACCAAAGAATTAACTCTCAAAGTAGAATTTTGAGGATAAACTTGAAAAATCATGGCTACAAACAACTTTCTGTTCATTTCCAGCCCTCTAGTCAGCAAATTGGTACCTGCTGCAATAACAAACATTCCATTTCACATAACATTCAAACAGGGTGAAGGTGAGGCTGCCCAGTATTTAATCGACTACAGATTCACTACCTATGATGTGGTTTCGCTAGCTGCATGCTCTCTTGTAGGGGCTTGGTATTTACTTCAGAAACACTGGGTGGCAAACAATTTGTTTGGTTTGGCATTTGCAGTGAATGCTGTGGAGTTGTTACATCTTAACAATGTTGTTACTGGCTGTATATTGCTCTGTGGATTGTTCTTCTATGACATATTCTGGGTATTTGGTACTGATGTGATGGTTACCGTAGCAAAGAGTTTTGAAGCACCCATTAAACGTGAGTATTTATATAATTTTTATAGATTTATAGTTTTCCATAAAGGAGGGTATGCTTATCGGGGCCAACTGCTCCCGGTCATAAAATTTTGCACAATTGTAGGTCTATAAAAAGAAACATTTTCCTAAAATTTCAACTTACAAACTATTCCGGAATATCTTCAAATAAGTTCTTTTAGAGCAGAGTTTGTAAGGCAATATATGATAAAATAGACATTTTGGCAACAAAGCTTATGTGTTTATCCTGGGTAAGATGTCTAAAAACCCTGGTGTATCGACTGATTCGATTTTGTTAGATTATTTTGAAGACAAAACAAATGAATTAGTGGTGTGCTTCTGTAATTTGATCCAAAGATGGCGTTTTCATAGGATTCAGTCGTTGACAGTACTAAAGGTGACTTTTCATGCCCCTAAATTTGAAGACTTCAATATAAAATGCATTATAGGTAATTCTAGTTAGTTGTATTTCAACAAAAATTAAATATAGTTTTTCTAAAGTTGAGATCATTAACAATTGAAACTACCTGGGACAGTAGTTCCTTAGATTCCATTCATTATGTTGTTTTTCATTTCATAGTCATACGCAATACTTGAAATTTCTATTCATGGAAACTTACCCTAAAAAGAAAATCGACGGTGGCAATACAAAAAAGTATTGTGGAACATTTGGAAAGCACACCACTAATTCATTTGTTTTCGCACCAATCAAGTTGGCGAATGTCTTGCGTTTTATTCCACAGTTTTGCAGGTATGAGTTGCTACACCAGGTTTTTAGGCATCTTAATCCTGGGTTTCAATGTAGAATAAATGGAAAATGTCAGTTTTGACAATTAGTTATTGAAATAATTCAAGAGCAATGTTGCCACTTTACATTCTTTGAAAATATTTGATATGAATATATCATAGAAGATAACTTATGCTAGATTTAAAAAAATTAAAATATCCTACTACATTACTCATTTCTAAGCATTCGAAAGACTTCAACAGTTTTTTCACAAATAACCCAAATTTCCCTAACAAAAGCATACCCTCCTTTATATAAAACTGTTTTTCAACTAAAAACTTGCATTCCTTTTTTCCTTATTGAAGGGTAACCTTGTAATATTAAAAGAAAACATGGTGATTTCCACTGAAGAATATGCATGAAGTAAGCAATGAATCTGGTGAAAATTCTTCTTATTCTATAGGGTGAATCTCACTATATTGTCAATTTTCTATAATTTTTCTTGTTTTCTCAAAAATATACAAAAGAACTTGTTTTTGCTCCATCTGAAAGTTTTTACATTCTTTGCTGTTTATTAGTCTTATGAATATATTATAATTTTTTTGCAGTTGTCTTCCCACAAGATCTCCTCCAGAACGGTCTGTCAGCCAATAATTTCGCCATGTTAGGATTAGGAGACATTGTGATTCCTGGTATTTTCATTGCTCTACTTCTGAGATTTGACCATAGTTTGAAAAGGCAAACCAAAACTTACTTCCATGCCTCAGTGATTGCCTATTTCCTTGGACTGATGGCAACCATTTTCGTTATGCACGTTTTTAAACACGCACAGCCTGCTCTATTGTATCTTGTACCGGCTTGCATTGGAACCCCTCTTGGATTGGCTCTTCTCAAAGGAGATTTGACTGCAATGTTCAAGTAAGTTGACAGAATTAAAAGACCATTGTATGTTTAGATTTGTAGATTGGTAAATGAGAGAAAGCATTGTGATCTGACCCTTTTTAAGGAACTTGCACAAGTTTCCACAGTAAGCGAATAAAAATAACAGAATATCTTTTGAATTGGTTATTCAGACTGTATTGATACGGTATTCCCTTTAGAACTGGGTAACAATATGACCCCTATTCTGTTTTCATCATTCCCGCAATCTGTTTAAATTATTTCTCAAAATTGTAAAATCCTAAATAATGAGGTTTTCAAAAAAATCCTACATACAACATAGATTTTCAAAGCATAAAATCTTAAACCATAATAAAAAAAAAACTCCATAAACCAGTTAGTTTGATAATGCTTCAGTGTCGAATAACGTAACTATTTAAATTTTTTTTCTTTATAGATATGAAGATGCAACAGAAGAAGAGAAAGCTGAAGAACAAAAAAAGCAGGAAAAGCAAGCAAAGCTAGATGCCAAGAAAGTGAAATGAATTTGTTGAAATATTTAACGAATTTAGAATCTTCCAAGTTTTTTAATCCATTTTGATTTCCTGCACAAAGACTGTAAATCTAAAATTCACCTTTCTAGGTTAAGGTGCGTGTTCAATAGAGCATTCGTTCCGCATGAGCACCGAATGAGCATATGGGCTGCTCAGTTCAAGCTCAGGCTGTGTCATGCTGCTAATGTAAACACACATTCTGTTGGTGCTCAAATCAGCGTCCACACTATCAGAGCATTCGCTCGTTTGGTGCTCATGCAGAACGAATGCTCTAGTGAATACGCATCTTTAGAAAACCATGAATTGGTTATATTTGTTAAAAGAAATACTGTGCAATTTACATTGTTTTAGAAAGTTATTTATAATTATGTTTTCTATTAAAACCCCTTTTAAATTTATATTTGTATGTTATTAAATTTATCCTCTGAGAAATCTCAAAAAGTGTGTGTGAGTAATGAAGCAGTCATAAATAAAAACCATTGAAGAAATAACCCTAATTAATAATACTCTTTAAACATGATCGATAATTCGCTGAAAAAAAAATTATGTTCAAAATGTGTTTGAAAAGATCACGTTGGACCGACCTAACAAATAACAAAAATTTTTTATAATTCTATACCATATATCGGCTCAATCCATCTATCAATACCTAATTGTCCAAGAAGAGAAATATTCCTATTGACAAAGCGTTATATGACCTAAGTAAAATATACAGGGTGAGTCAGACTCATTTCGAGGTGAAAAGTTACTAAAAATATGAAATTTTTTTCCTCCAAAACTCCTGAAGAAAAAAATATCAAACTTGGTACACTAACGGTTTATAAACGTAGTTACGATGGTATGTGGTCATATTTTCCTTGGACAAGTGAATGGACAAATGAGGGTTTGTCATCAGTTAGGCTCATCGATGCTCGGCCTAAAAGTCATTACATTCGATGTGCCTAAAAGTAGAGATTTCTGAGATAATTGAGAAAAACTGAAGATATGTCCTTAGTAGTAATGTAATTTCCTTAATCACATAATGATAATATTTTACAACATATCAGAATATTTGTCAACCTCCTAAACATTTTTTTTGTAGGAAGAATCGGGAACATAGTATGGGTGAGCCAGAATGAGACCAACAACTCCATTTTTTTATTCGTCATATTATTTGATCAAATCAGTGTCGTGGAATAACTGAGTTAGGTCTCATTCTGACTAACCCGTACTATGTTTCTGATTCTCCCAACATTAAAAAATATTCAGGAGGTTGACAAATATTTCAATATTTTAAAAGAAATAGTATTATGCGATGTACATAGGACATTATGTTTTTCTCAATTATCTCAGAAACCTCCACTTACATGGAATGTTATGACTTTTAGGTTGAGTATCGATGAGCCTAACTGATGTCAAATGCGTACTTGTTGATAATAATAATAATAAGGAACTTTATTGAACTGAAACAAATGCAATCCAACAGGCTATTGACCGAAGTCCTTCTGCCTATTGTTACAAATCATTCATATATAACATTATAGAAGGTTATACAGATATACTTTGTGATATAAAAAAAAAAAAAGAAAAAAAAAGAATTTAATGTTCGTGTTGTATTTTCTCAAGGGTGGTCGCGCGGGGGTGTCGATGTAAGGGTTGTACTTCAGGGTCTCTTCTCATTGCAAATTTCTCCACAAGTTCGACATTTTTGGCCTTCGAGCAGAATCTATGGAAGAGATAATCCAGGCGTTCTTCAATAGGCATTACATCTGTTAGCTCATATAGGAGGTTATTCGGAGGATTGTGTAGGGGATTATTAGGGTGACGGATTCTTGTGATCGTCCTAAGTGGTGAAGTTTCAGCAACTTGCATCTTCTTCTTGGCTGTTGCTTTGCAGTTGAGGAAGACGATGTGTCCATACTCTTTCATCGGTCTACAGATTAGTTTGTAAATGCTACTGGCTGTTTTCATATTGATACCCTTATTTTGGTATGTGAGTCCTCTGAAGTGCTTGGCTCTGGATATCATGTTCTTCTTCTTTTCTTGGAGATGCGTGTTGAAATTGAGTTTGTTATCCATCGTGATACCCAAGTATTTGGTTGTTCTCGTTGGCCTGAGTAGTTGTTGCTGCATAGTAATCGTAGGAGATGTTTGAGTGAGATGATGATTGAATATCATCAAGTGAGATTTGGTGGGGTTTGGCTTCAATCTCCATTTATTGAACCAATGGCATGTAGAGTCGGTGAGTCGTTGTAGGTTGTCCATTGCTCCCTCGACGGATTTGTCGTGAGAAACCAACACTGTGTCGTCCGCAAATTGAAGCATATAACCCAGGTGGGAGAAATGATCTGGGTCGGGAAAGTGGTGATTATAAATGTCTGCACAGTAGAGATTATAAAGGAGGGGGGAAAGAGGCGATCCTTGAGGTAAGCCCTGTTGTGGGGAGAATACGAACGAACAGGCGTTTAGCACTTTCACTTTCAGCCTTCTTTCTGTTAGTAGGGAATTGACAAGAGAAAGTAGCTGCCTTGGACATCCCATCGAATGGAGTTTGTAGATAAGTCCTTTGATCCAGATGCTATCGAACGCTTTATTGATATCCAGGAAAATGGAAGCAGATTTTTTTCGGTTGAGTTTTGATGTCTCGATGTTGTTGGTGAGGATTGTGAGAGGAAGTAAGGTTGAACACTCATTTTTGAATCCAAACTGGTAATCAGGTATCCTATTTCCTAGGACTGATTGTATCCTATTTTTGATTATCGTTTCTAGGTTTTTGCCGAGAACTGGGAGAAGAGTGATAGGTCTATAACTGCTGGTTTTTGTGTGGTCTAGCCCTTGCTTGGGTATCGTTATGATGGTACCTGTTTTCCATTCTTTGGGAAAGAAGTTTTTGGTCAAGCAAAATTCATAGATTTTGATGATGTATTCGTGAATTTGTCCATCCAGTTTTCTAAGAATTGTCTTGATTAACTTGTCCAAATAATATATGAAGGAAAATATGACCATATATTAATGTAACTATACCACTGGTTTACGAAAATCAAAAATTTCAACTTCAAATTATCACGTTGATAATCCATGATAAGTGTACCAAGTTTGATATTGTTTCCATCTGAAGTTTTGGAAAAAAAAATTAAATCTAAATTGTTTTCGTACTTTTCACACCCTGTATCTCGGAGGGGATGCATTTTAGGTCATACCTTGATAGGAACTGTTCATCTCAAAATGAAGTGAGGAATCTGCATTGGGAGTTTGTCTTATTCTGACTCACCCAATGCAAAAGTTCACGCCAATGCAAAAAATTACCTACTTTACGAACTCATAAGTCTCAGTCCCCAGAGTTTCATCATTCTATCTCAATTATTACGGAAGATACGGGGGGAGTCTTAGTTTTAGATCAAGTAATTCTGATTTAGAAAACCAGAATTGGGGAAAATGAAAAATGAAATAATTTGGCCTCAACATCTTCGTACTTTTATTGAAGTAACACCCGAAATTATTTCTTCTGTTTCTTTTGGTTCTTTCAAAACAGTAGGTTAGTTTTCTCTCTCATTTTCTTCATATTATTTCGACATGAAGTCAATGGAATGTTGAAAATGTCTGTTTTCTCATAAAATAGTTTTTTGTCCCATTATTTGCTGCACTTTTGATTATTTTAGTGGAAGGTATCCATTTCCATATAGATCACAAGCCCAGGCTTCATGGGGTGATTTTATACACCTCGAGTCATATATAATGTTGAAGTACTAGTTGAGAAACAAACGTTAGGCACTATGCCGTCAATTTTCCGCGGTACAAGTGAGTGTAAAGGTGAGTTGAAATGTCACTGTTATCGGAAGAAAGTATGATCAACTGTATGTGATTTTTTTTTTGTTTTTATTTGAATTGGCAACAACTTAAAAATATCAAAATGATAAATCCTCAAGATATGACATTTCCTCAACATTCCAGTCAATGCTAACAAAACCCAAACAATATATTTAAAATTACTATTCTTGAGGTAACGGGGTCATTTTTACTATTTTGTTTTGATACACTGTTCAAGATTATTTTACTTCTCAAACATATTGCCTATTTTTTTAAAGTTTTTTAGTTAAAACCTTTCAACATATCTTGATGTTTTCATGGTGATAAACTTGATATTTGCATATCACTAAACTTTCAAAGTTATTAATATCACACACATAAACTTTCCATATCTAAATTTCAATTTTTTTGAATATTAGCTCATTAGTTTATTTATTCAATACACTGTGTTTTATAAATAATGTCCCTTAATGTTGCATACATTTGTTTATATTCATCAATCACTGGAGGCACTAGTGAATAAGTATTTTTTTCCCGCTGCTGATAATGTAAATAATCCATACATGCTCAGCTATAAAACATGTAAATGACCGATATCATTCTTTTACTAATTTACCTTGACAGTGGAATGTAAATAGTGTAATTTACATGACTAGGAAAATAATGATAGATAGACGTGACTTTTTATAATGTGCCAACCCCAATCCCTAATCTAGCCGACTGTCATTATGAACATTAAATATTCATTGTTTACTGTGGTTCTGGAGTTGATTCTGGCCATTAATACATCTTGGCCAAAGATTGAACTGACTAGCACAGATTTGATGACAGTTGTGTAAAAAGAATGTCTTTTTGAAGCCTCTGGAGACACCAAACATGCTATTTTACCGAAAAGCAGATATTCAAAATTGTTTAACAGCTGTAAAACCGAATGCTCCACCAAATCCATTTAAGCCATCCTAGAGCGCCAATTGGATATTTTTTATATTGCTACTTCTGTTTATTCGATAACCTGGTAACTTAGAATGGATAAGAACAAATAATAATGACGAGTAAGAGTAAACGAAAAAACCGAATGCTAACCTGTCTTTACAGTTCTTGTTACCAGAGGAAGTGCGAATTTACACAATCAAATAAATTTATCAATTTTGTAACCTTTTTTATTGATAGTTGTATATCGAAAATTGTTGTCAATTTGTACGGAATCAATATCTATTTCATGATTTTTACATCAAATTTTGGTATCTTTCGGTCTATTATATGTTATATCTCTTTGTTTTATAATAATTGAATTCATAACATTAGATTTTTGAGGTGATTTAATTATTTATTCACTGATTCACAGAGAATATACAAAAAGGTTGTAAGAAAATGATTTATTCTGCCTTCATTTGCATTAATGTAAATTGTGTCATTATGTTGGTATTTCTGACAGAGAAATAACAGTAGATTGACGATTAAATTGTTGTGTGTGAATACAAAAAATGTTGTTCAATTTTATATTTCATTTATTCATGAATTATTGATGAACTTTATTGGACTGTGTGAATTCGCAATAACCATTATTTGATAAAATGAATGAATATGACTTATAAATGTATGACTAGACTACTGTAATATGTGAGCATTTCATAAGAGTAGGTATTTGGAGAGACAAAAAATAAAAATATAAGACAGTAACTTTTAAAATTCATTTTATGCAAAAAATTCAGAAACTTAAGCTAAGAATCAATTCAAATCATTCAAAGTTATGTTAGGCATATCACGAATACCATCTTTGTCAATAACCTGAACTTTAAAATTTGGTAAATTTATAGCAAGCCTTTTATGAACTTCTTTCACACATTTTTTAAGAAGTTCATATCCTTGTTCTTTGGAAAGAGTTTTCAGATAATTGCGATCCATTATGGAAAGTGAAAAGTATCCTCCATAACCATGAGCAGCATAATCAACGCTAGCAACTGACGCTAGATAGTCCATGTAATACAACTGCGCACCTTCTTTCTTATCATATCCAGCCAGAAGTAAATTAACATGATAAGGACTCTGGAAAAATTACACTTATTTGGTAAATATTACATTGGCATTTCTCAGTAGTTTCTTACCCTGCTTCTGAGAGTATCGGCTAAATTACGACGAGTAAAACTTGCTGCTTCTTTTGGGCTCAACTCATAAGTATTTCTCATTTTGTAGAGTTGTATATTTTTTGCAATATACTCTGCAAACTGAGTTGTATCGCCAGACTCCCCAGAAACGGCCATAACGATATTATTAGATAGTTTGTGTAATTTATTCTCATCTAAAATGCAATGTTATAATGAAAATGAAAGGTCAAAATATTATAATTACCTGTTTTCATTACAATAATGCTCTGCGAAGCTGTCATATCAGCAGCTATTAAAACAAAATCATTGAATTTAATACCAAGTAAGCACTCCATCTTCAAAATTAAGCAAAACTGAAAAACGCTTTGTAATAACTTTTGAAGTTTAACTGTGATTGTGATGGTTAGATTTTTCTGTCAAATGTCAAGAATTCTTCTTCTTTGCTTCATTGAGCTCGGTTATGAAACTATCCACTCAGTTCCGATCCGGCATTGGTAAATACGAATCCTTCTTTATGGGATTCGACGTCGGACTCTCGATCGTTCTTATCTCACAACAAAATATGGTTCGAATTTCATCTCTATCAACTGTGGAACTGTAACACTTCTTCTTTTTCCATGTGATGACTCTGAGGTGATCATTGATAACTTGTTGAGGTTATGTTAGTTCTAGGACAACACAACAAAGAAAATAACACTTTTCTCGCTCCCGGGCATAGGAGGAGCATTACACACACCGAAATGAGTAGAAGGAATGTCTAGACTTGACACAAGAGTTGATGTTGAGGCTAAAGTTCACGGAACACATCTTTTTCCATTGGTCACGCATTCTGACTGACAAATAATACTACTCAAATGTTACGTCTCCAAAGATTTCTGCCGACCTACACGGTTTTTCCTCAACTTAAATATCATTTTGGCGAAATCTCATATTTGGGAATGAGGGTCAAAACTGTACTGTTTCATCTTAAATCGGTATGACCTGCAAGGATTTCGGCCGACCTGCAAGGTTTTTTTCTCAACTTAAGTATTAATACAGCAATATCTCCTATTTGGGACTTTTGGGAGAGGGGATGTGAAATTTTTTGTCAAAAATATATTGATATGAGGTGGAACTCAGTAACTTTTTTCGAATAGCGATAGCGAAGCAAAACATAGGCAAAACATCTCTTACCGGTACACCAGAAAGTGAAAGCGTGTAGTTTGCTTCGATTTCCAAGTATAGTCTCGGAGCGCATGCATCGTTGACAGGTGGTGCAGAAAAGAGCAAACTCTCCATCAATGCACAAAAAACCACAATGGCAATATTCACAAATAAAAGAACACTGGTAGGCCTGAAATCACCAATGCTGAACGATGTAGAGATCCCGTTTGTTAAAGAGGCAAAGTACCTTAGAGTAACTTTCGACCAAAGACTAACGTGGAACTCTCACGTCCAAAAAAACGCGCATAAAGCCACCATTGCACTCGGAATGTGTGGCAGAATGTGTGGAAAAAACTGGGGGCTCAATCCTAAAATGACCCTATGGTTATACACGATGGTCGTGAGACCTATGATAACCTACAGGTCGGTGGTGTGGTGGGCAAAAGCACAGCAGACGGGGATCATTAGGCTATTAAATGGCATCCAGAGGCAGGCATGCCTGCGGGTGACAGGAGCCATGAGAAAAACTCCGACGGCTGCTATGGAGGTCATACTGGACCTGCCACCACTACACATATACGTCCAAGGAGAAGCAAGGTCCGTGACACACAGACTAATGCAGGGTCAAGCTCCAATAAGCCAGAAGCACGGAGCTGACTACCGGAAGCTACATGAGGAACTGAGGGCAGACCCAGTAATGGGAATGCCAACGGACGCGATGGTTCCCAAATACAGCTTCAAAAAGAACTTCAAAATACTGATACCAGACAGAAAGGACTGGGAGAATGGGCCACCCGTGAATGCAAAATCGGTCTGGTATACAGACGGGTCAAAGACAGATAACGGAGTCGGCGCTGGAGTTTACGGGGCAAAGCCAAGGATTAACATCCAGCTTAGCCTTGAAAAATACGCCACAGTGTTTCAAGCAGAGGTAACGGCTATACAACACTGTGTCGGAGAAATACTGAGACGAGAGATAAGGAACAAAACAGTGGCCATCTACTCCGACAGTCAAGCTGCGCTCAAGGCAATCGGTTCCCACCAAGTCAAATCAAGACTGGTCTGGGACTGTTTGTGTGATCTAACCGAGCGGAAAGCTATTTCGAGAGGCCATTATCAAATCTGCTCAGTCTGATGAAATGGACGAAGCTATAAGCAATCGGAGCCTCCACAATAGATCTGAAAAGGTCGCAGTGGATTAGGCCAAGGGGCCAGCTCCCTTGTAACATCTAACTCTTCGTGAGCGACTAGAAAGAAAGTGACCAAAGTTGGAGAGAACAAATCGTAGATTCTTCATTAGGACAACGACCAGCACTGCACTGATTGTTAAGTATTTTTTGTCCAAGCATGGGAACCCTGTGTTGGAACATCCACCCTACTCACCATACCTAGCTCTGTGTGACTCATATATGTTTCCGAAAGTAAAGGACAGAACGACGGACACCATGAACTTGCTTTCCGAAAAGACCCTATATAAAGACTCACTTATTTGTACTGCTCGGGACTCTTCAGAATCTTGAAGAGCATATATTTTTCTACAAGAATATGCATTTTTTGAAAACTTCGAATTTTTTTTATTCATTTCGCGATTTTTGAGTTATTTTGCCATTTTGCGTTTTCTATTAACGATTGTTAATTGTTAAGCTTCTCATTATAGGCTTACTATTGGTAGATTTTGACAGATGTCAATTTTAAAGTCATTTATATTTGATTGAACTAGAATAAGCAGAAGCAGTGAAGCACTGGTGCATCAAACCCTTAAACGGAAAGCAGCTGTTATCTGTTATGTCCGTATTCAATCGGGTATAGTTTCGACTATGCCCGCCATTTGGATCATAGAAATGTAATTATAATAGTTATTTATTTGTGGTACTAGTGAGAAAGATTTATACCACGAGGCCGTCAGGCTAGTGAGTTATGGATTATAACACACTAGTTGTTATTTGATAGATTACGTGAGTTATAATCCATAACTCACAAGTGATAACTGTCATGTGTTGGATAAAGTATATTATAATTACATTTCTATGATTCGGATCATTTTGTCATTGTTCGTTTGTATTATGGTACAACTTACTCCAATAATTGTAAACAAACTGTCCATAACGTCTCACCACCCGTCACCCTCCCACGCCCAAAATTGTAGAGTAAAGGATGGTCCATGTTCACTTCAAACCAGGTATTTGTGTAGGGATGGGCAATTGCTGGCAATACATTCCATATCTCTAAAAACTAAAATTGTTAGTTCAAGATTTGAACCCCGATTCGCTCTAGAGCGATGTTCGGTCCTTTAGAATAGGGAATTAAACTAGTCATTTTTTATATTTTTTTTCAAGTAATCACAAGTCAGACTGCGTGAAAAAGGATTTTTTTATTTTTATTTTTTTATTGTATTTAATAAAAAAAAAAGAATTGGAGGAGAATTCAAACACTGGCTATTTTCGCGCGAACTATTACCGGTATTTTATTAGACGAATATAGATGACGTCAAAGTCTCTCCATATATTGCATGTCTGGAATTAAAACAAATTGTGCCTTCCCATAAAATTCAACTGAATAGTTGAAAAAAGTTTAATCGGGTGTATTCGTTTGCATAGAAGTGTAGCACTTTCCTACACTTGGTGTAATTTACACTCGATTTTAGTATTCGTTTGCAAATTAATTTGACACATTCCTTTGTTTGAACCAAGTTTGAACACTCGGTGACACTCGATTCAAAATATGGTATAAATTACACTACACTACACCTTGATGCAAACGAATAAACCAAGAATAAACCTACTGTGATTCAAACTGGGAACAAAAAACAACTGTTTCTCGTGAAGAAATCATTCTCAAAGGACTCAAGTCAAGAACAATACGGATGACGTCAGCCCGCGAAAATATGGCGTTTGAATCTATTTCCATTTGGTATAGTTTTAAAGTCAATTGTAGTCGATATGATTGATAGGTTCTTGGTGTGATTTTACATGCATCGTATATACAGATAAGCTCCCTATTTTTTTACCGACGCGGACGGAATCGTTCCAAATCACTGATCTATAAAAATTTATAGATCAGTGTTCCAAATATCTGTCTAACGGTGAGGTGACAAGTACAGACGTTTGTTATATTTCTATTCGACTACGCCTGGTTAAATATGGAGTGGACGAAAAACAAATGTATTGACATGATAGAAATGTATCGGCAAGACGTGGTTAATGGAAAATAATGTTTATGGAGATAAAAGAGTTATTCAAACAAAAATATAAAGATGCAAGCCTATGAAGAGCTTGCAAACTTTTTAAAAAGTCGAATTCGAGAATATTACTATTAGAGAAATAAAAACAAAAATGAGGAATGTGGCTATATTTTTGTATTTGATGGATTCATTTTCTGATCTACGCCGTTTTTGCTTTTGCTTGTCCTTTTTGTTCATAATTTCCACCATATGCACTGACCCAATAATGTAACTTTTCTTCTCCATGAATTCCTACCGAAAATATGTTTAAATTTTATGCCACTATAAAATATCTAACCCGAAATTTCGAAATTATCGAAATTTGAAGGAATTTGCAACTATAAATAACCGATATGTCCCTTTACAGAACAATTCCGCTCAGAAAAGGATAGATTGGATATTAACGTTTGTGGGAAGTGAACGATCTGTCCCATGGCAAACCAGATCGGTGGAATTGGAATGGCAGACCAGACAATGGGGGACATTAGCACTTTTCAGTCACTTCTTGAAAAGTTCTATATGATACTTTTCACTTCAAAATTCGAAAATGGGGGAAGAGGGCATTGATGATAAATAACAGGTACTGTCAAAGAAACAATGATTTAACAAATTAAATTGTAATAAAAAGGAGATCACATATAGCATTTTTTTTTGTCAGATACAATAATTTGATAACTGGATATAGTTAGGTATTATCAAAATCGGACTTTTTTCAACTCTTAAAGGATAGATCGTGGTTTTTGGGCGTACATTTCTCTAACTTCTTCTCTGGGCACTAACCATGACTATAAAGAATATCTAGATTGATAGAAATACCTATATCCACTACCAAATGTATTAGTCCTAAATTATGAAGAGGCTTCCATTCGAGTAGTATAGACCAGAATTCTGTAAAAAAATACAAAACAATGAAAATTTTATGCAAGAAATTGAATAAGATACCAGGTATTTTTCAGGAATCAAAATTACCTGATAAATACTTGTTAGGCATCTTTATATATAAAGTTATGTCACAGCAAAGAGATTGCTTTTCCTGCAAAAACATTGCTTCACTAACGAACTTTCATGATGTTAAATTAAATTGAAAGCAGAGCTGTGACGAGCACTGACAAGAAGTGCTTGTGAACACTAAGCACTCATCATCGAGCACTTTCAATAGTAAAATGCTCGCGAGCACTGAGCACTTTCAGAAAGGGCTTAAAAATTTCGAGCACTAAGCACTTCTGAATAGTTTCGAAAATTGGACAATGAATTATCTCAGTTTGATTTGAAAAAGGTACAGAGTAATGGCTAATGGTCCAGAACAAAAATATTGGTATAGGACTTACACCAGCCATCCTTTTTTTGAATTTTAGACCAGAAACTCTGAAAAATAGTTCAACAACAAGAAACAGAAATAAATCAATTCAATAAATAAAACAGTTATATTTTTAGTGATATATCATATCACCAAAATTTTTTTACGTTTTTAATTACAAATCATTAATATACCTACTCACAATGTTGTAACAATACCTGTCTAAAATATGCATTACTCTGAACTTAGCTTCTTTAGGTCTTAAAGTAACAGTAGGTAAGTGATAGAATAGTGACACCTTATTTTACAAGCTTGAGAATAATGGTTTTCTTCCACAAAACTGAAAAGGTCATAATAACAATTTCGGGACGAATTTTGGTCAGTGCTGCCATTCGAGTACAATTGTAATAGTTACACCACATTCGAAAAATATTTCTTTATTTTTGTTACTAAGATACAAATAAATGATCAAACTCGAGAGTGGTGCCTGGGTGTCTTACATGTCGCAGACGTAAATCAATAATTTTCCCATTTTTTACTAGGTTTTGTATCTGTGAAATATTGCAATTCAATTTTGAACCATTTTCAGTCATCTAATGATCCACTCGACTTGAGATTCGGCAAGTGTTCATTATTCTGGTGACAATGCGTGATGACTTTTTTATATGGTCAATAAAATAAATTGGTAGCTTCAATGTAGCAGGCAAGTTTTGTTATCAATATTCAAAATTAGTACGTATTAGTATAGGAGTTTTAGGGATCAGAGGATGTGAGTACTCGCGAGTTCTTTCGTGTGCTCGGGAGCACTTCAAGCTGATCATGAAGTGCTTAGATTACTAAGCACCGATTTGAAAAAGTGCTCGTAAGCACAGTGCTCACGAGCACAAAATGGCTTAGGGTATTGGCAAGACCTAAGCACAGTACTCGACACAGCTCTAAATTGGAAGTATATCGACAATCAAACGGGTGCATTCACTCTCCCTCTATCACCATGAGATTTCTACACCCAAACTATTTCTAAATCTCTCAGTACTCCTGCAAAGTGGGAGGTGAGACAAATATCTGTCACGAAGTTCCAGAATTCTCGCCAAAAGCTTAGTTTGGATAATTTAAATGTAGATAATGTTTCTTTCAACGAAGTTACCTACTTGAAACGAAGTGAAGGCAGATTAATAAACTCGTTAAAAAAACACATTAAATTTTCATTTTAAAGTTATCGAATGCGTAAGAAATTTATTCTTAAACCCTATTGCTAAACTGTTGATCCTGTGTATTAAAGATTGTTTTTACTGTCTGCCTAACCAATTACAGTATTAAAGATACTGTACCAACCCAATAATTTAAAGAATAATTGAAAAATGTATAACTCTGAAAATAGTAAATCATTTTAAAAATACAGAAGGCCAGTATGAATTTCGGAAATGAATGGGTCGAGTGAAAATAATACTTCACAAATTTACACAAGATGGTGAATTAGTTTTTTGCAAGCGATTTACACACAAACCTAACCTGTGCAAGCTAACCTAGCTTGCCAGGAAATTTTTTCGAATAAATTTCCGGGCGACATTTTGCATCATGTTTTATACAGGATGACAAAGTGCACCCGAGTTCGATCCCAACCAATTAGAGAGCTAGAATATCTTCCATTGACTGTAACGTGGTATGTTTTGCTTATATGCGAGCCGGAATATGCAGGGTGAGTCCAGTAGTGAAGCCATTCAGCATGAGCAACCTAATTTAAGACATTCCATGCAGAAGTATATGACATTGAAATGTGTGTACAGGAACTGGAAAATTGGCACCTCACACAAAAAACAGTCAAAATATAGTCAGGCAGCACTGGCAGTGCTCGAGTATTGACACTGTCTACCGGGTCTAGCCCATTCCAAAGCATTTATCACACCATTAAAACTCACTAGAGCACATCTCTAAGTTATAGTAGGTTTGCTCAAACACCACATGCACAAAATCGGCCTAGCACAGGATGCAGAGTGCCAACTATGCAAGGAGGATGATGAAATGGCTATATCCATATTCACCAATACAATGAATAATGAATAGTAAGTATTTTTATTTCATAGGACTTGCACAAGTATACAAATCGTCAATAACATCACGGTGATGATTGAAAATTAGAGCTATTCTTAAGCATACAATATGTCAATATAAAAACATTTGGACTGTCAACAAGATTTGTAGGTTTATTGTGGAACTTTGTGATTTGACAGTGGTTACTTTAAATAGCTGCTGACTGGTTTTTTCCTGTGTGTGCCTTGATATTATGACATATTATACACAGTGAGGTCTCTTCTGCTTCCTGACAGAACCTGCATAGGATATGCTCTGTCAGACTCATCATGCTCATATGTCTATTGAGCCAACATAGCCTGTCTCTTCTGCTTCCTGACAGAACCTGCATAAGATATCCTCTGTCAGACTCATCATGCTCATATGTCTATTGAGCCAACATGGCCCGTCAGCAGAGTCATCATTTTAACGGCTTTCAGATGAGGGCCTTAAAATTACTCTTTTGCTTGCCTCATTCTTGGTTAGTTATTCCACCATTCTAGTGTTTTGGTTTGCATCCATTTGTTTACAGATATCTTTACAGAAGGGCTCTGGACCCACTAGAGCAATACAATATTGCAATGCCAGAAAATCTACAAAACTGTTCTCTCAATGAACTCATCAGTTTTGATAAGAGAGATTTGATATATTGGGAGTAATGCAAACATATGGAGTCTTATGTGAGACTTAACCTAGCTCTATTTTTAAAATAAAAATACTTACAAAATGTATTTTATTTGCTCACAAGATGACAAATTGTTTATTCAGGTTTGGTAGAGAAGATAATTCTTCAAAAGTCTAGGTAATGGCAAAGAAGAAACAGCTTTCGTCGTAATATTTTGAAGAATGGCATCTCTACATGCTGATTGCAAACTAGGAACTGAAAAAAAAAAACATATTGGTTAGTCAGTCAATTTCAAACGAAAATTTGACTTCAGTATTTTGTTAATACCAAGTTATACAGTATTGAAAAGTTTTCATCTTGCGTATGGTGGTTTCATGAGAGCGTAAAGAATAGATTACTATATGTTGAGAGAGCATTACAATTTCTCCTCTACTCGCTCGAGGAAGGGATATCGACGTGAACTATGTGCGGTGTGCCGCATTGCCACGTGGTCCGTTAATACGTAGGGTGGGGTAACAGGAGAGGCGCACAGTAGTGCGTCTCTCTTATTTACGTGGTATTATCATATAATTGTGTTCCTTGTTGCTCGCGTAGATTTCTGTCTATATCCCAGATGGAAAGTTTTCGATACTGTAGGCATACGTCTTGCTTACAGGAGAGGATTTCAAGCTCATACTCGAGGGGGAAACAACTAGTAATTTTTTATTACTAATTACTTCCAATGAAAAATAATAAGAAAAGTTTTAGGGGCCAGGCTATTCTCTAAAAAACTATTGAAGGGACATGATATGCAATTTGACTAATTAGATTAGCATACATTTTTCATGTAAACGTTTCAATCGTGAATCTGTAATGGCTAAGCAGTCTAATGCTCGGGACATAATGAGTAATGAAGTAAGGAAAATATTATGATGTACACCTAATGAACGAGTTACTTCCCCCTCGCTCATACTCATATAAATAAGCTTCGAGAAAGAAAGAGCTCTGGTGCTGCAAGGCGATTCAATGATTTTTTGTGACACATTTGCCTATGGGGATACCCAGGAAAATTTTATAGCACAACACTAGCATTCCTGTGCACTTATATTGTCATTTCAATAGTTATGATTTATCCAGTATTTACAGACATTACATACGATATAGTTAGTAGAATAATATAAGTAAAATGGGATACTGGTAATCTGCTGTTTATTACACAATGAGGACGAAATAATATTATATTGTATAATGAACACGAAATGAGTTTTACCCAACACTTTTTCTATGGCTATAACAGTTAATAGCAAAATGAAAAAAATTATGAACCAAATGATAAAAAATATTGTTATGGTGTGGAATAGAACCATCAATTCTCAGACCATAACACAAGTGCTGTACAACTAAGCTACCTCGCTTGACATTAGTAATGTTGTACAAGTAGTATGTATGACTAATTACTTCTTGAGTAACACATTTTACACATTTTTTTTTATAATTCTGGGATTGAATTGTCACATGCAAGTTCTAAATAAAATTTAAATAAACAGAGCTGTCAGTATTCGTTGCTTGAATTTTGACATTCCATGGCAGACGTGATTTATTGTATAAGAAATACACAATAATTACTGTTTTGGTTGGTTTCCGGGTTTTGCCGTGGCCTTCTTTGTTTAAAAACTCCAAACGTTTAAACCCCTAACTGCGGCAGTCATCTTCAGCGGCGTGGCGTGACGTGGCGTGGGTGGAAGTACTCTACTACTTCGACCACGTCACTGAATATGACTGCCGCAGTTGCAGTTGAAACTTTTGGAGTTTTTATCCAAAGAAGACCACGGCAAAAACTGAAAAAAAAAACAATTTCAGTTGATACGTCAAGAAGAGTACTTGACCACGCCACTGAAAATGACTACCGCAGTTGAAACGTTTGGAGTTTTTAACCAAAGAAGACCACGGCAAAACCTCGAAACCAACCAAAACATAGATGCCAGCCGTGAAAGCCTACATTCCTAAAAAGTATACAGGATACTGTCAATAATATAAATGAATCCTATGAGACTGTTGGTAGTGTTGATCATATGTATAATTTTAAAGCATTACTCTCTGATTTCACGTTACTTGATGAAAATTCCATCAGGGATACATTATTTTTTCACATTCAGCTACTCAAAAATATTCATGATAGCATAAAGGAACCACTATTGCATATAATACATTATCCTCTGGAGCAGGGAGTGGTACCTTCTCTGTTAAAAGTTTCAACCATCATACCAGTTCCAAAAACAAAAATATAAGAATAAGGCCGCAGAGCTATGCTCGATCAACTTGCTAGTTTCAATAGAACAGTTATTGGAAAAATGGGTGTATGATCAACTATTGGAATACGTTGATCAAAACCAACTTTCAATAGAAAAGCAACCAGGAATTCGGCAAAAACATAGATGCAAGTAAGCAATTCAGTTGGTGTTGAATGACTGGATGAATGATTTGGATGCTGGAAAAACTACTGTTGTTGTTTTCTTAGATTTATAAAGGGCCTTCGAAACTATAGATCAAGAAAATTGCAGAAAATCGGTATAGGGGGCACAGCTTTGAAATGGTTTTCTATGAAATGATGAACAATCATGGTGTTCCTCAAGGAAGCATATTAGGACCATTGCTCTTTATCATTTATATAAATGACATGGAATCATATGCTATATTATAATATATATAAGAATCTGTAAATGTATAAAAGGTGAGTAGATTTGGCAGTAGCCAACTGTCAATTTGACACTGTCTTTAAAATATAACAGCCAGATGCCAAAATAAATAATGTGCTCTTCAAAGTTCAGTATCTAGGTGTTAATATTATCTTGGCTCATTAGTGTAGCAGTAGTTGCGAGGGGGAAGTAACTCGTTCATTAGGTGTACATCATAATAATAATATTTTCATTACTTCATTACTCATAATGTCCCGAGCATTAGACCGCTTAGCCATTACAGATTCACGATTGAAACGTTTACATGAAAAATTTACGCTAATCAAAATAGTCAAATCGCATATCATGCCCCTTCAATAGTTTTTTAGAGAATAACCTGGTCCCTAAAACTTTTCTTATTATTTTTCATTGAAAGTAATTAGGTGTACAAAAAATTTCTAGTTGTTTCCCCCTAGAGTAGTTGCTAGACGAACTGCTGATATTTCAAATAGGACACCCTGTATATTGCATTTTTCGCCTTACTGTTGCTTTTCGATTATTTTTTTTATTATACTTCCCTATACCTATCTCTAGTGCTTTTCGAGAAATTCATTGATTTCCTTATTTTTTGTGCTTCATTTAAATGTTCACTACTACAATATTTTCATTCGTAGAAAGCTTAAATTTTGGATGTACTTTGACAAAGTCCTGTGTATTGGTTATGTCTCAGGGAATTAATTCTCCATTATACAGGGTCCTTCAAAATTTGTGTTTTTACCGATAGATACAAAAGTGGTGAGATGCTTTTTTTTATGAAACAACCCGTATATTATCGAATATCCTGAAAAACAATAAAATTTGCTTTCAAATGATGTATCATATTCCTATAACGAAATAAAAGCTGGTTTCTATAAAAATTGGACTATTTTGCTAGTGCATCAATAATAAAACGTTTGCGCGTTCATTAACGTAAATTTTATCTTTTTTATTTATTTTATTTATATATAATTTTCAATACCCACATAACGAATCGAATTTTTTTGCAAATGAAATGATCTGTAGTGTGCCGTAACCAGAAAAGAATAAAACAAACTTTTAGTTTGACAAGCAGTGATTTTCATGGTGCTTCTGTCAAGAGGAAGTATTGAAAAAGGATTACAATGCATATTCGCATGCAGATATTTGAAATTTGTTTTATATTCACGGTGAGAAATGTTTCAAGAACATCTAGGATATATCACAAGTAGAAATAGGTATACAACAGGTACTAAACTAAAAAGTTATTTGTATTTATCATTACAATCCAAATACGGAATGAAATAATGGGTGTTTCCCATTTGAAATTAGAAATTATATATCAGTTATAAGCGATAATCTTTTAAGAGCTAAATCGCAATCTCTTATTGTGGAATAAAATATTTATCTCCCTGGTATCCAGAAACGAGAAACGTATAATAGCTAGAGGCTATCGAGTTTGGAATCATAATTTAAATCAACTGAACTGAATTTTAATCGAGATTGAAATCAAATTATAAATTGGTACAAAAATAAGTCGCTGAAGCAGATAACTCATCAGGAAATTAAAAAAAAGGAAGATATTCTATTTGAAACTAATAGTTCACATACATTATGTAAGTGTGAAAACATAACTAATCTTAAAGACAAACGAATTTTCTTGTCCAGATTTTAAAGTTCATTATTTATTTATTATTATTTTTTCAAAAAAATCGTGATTTTTTGCAACTCTTGAGTAGTTAATGAAAACTCAAACGTTTTTTGATGCACTGATTGTCGAATTTTTATTTCATGATATTTCTTAGCTACCTGATACAAAATATGGCAAAATAATGCAATTTTTATTCAAACTTGCTTTTATTTCGGAAACTAACTATTTAGGTATAGGAACATAAAACATCATTTGAAAGAAAATTTAATTGTTTTTCAGGATATTTGATAGTATACATGGTAAACCATTTGATAAAATCAATGAATTTCTCGTAAACCACTAGAGATAGGTACAAGGAAGTATCATACAAAAATAATCGAAAAGCAATAGCGAAGTGAAAAATGCAATAATATACAGGATGTCCTATTTGAAATATCGAAGTTGTTGCTACTTTTCAATATAAGCGGCAACACTGCAGTGCTGAAAATATTTCAGATCGATAGAACAAAAGTAATTACCTAAGAAACCCAATTTAAAAAATTATCCTATGTTTCGTTCTCTAGAAACGTCTAATAGGCCAACGAGTTTGAGACACCATGTATGTTGATATTTTCTTACTCTCTTTGGGCAGAGCTTACAGGTTGTTTGTCAAATTCTTATTAAACTCAAAAAATCAATAATTCACAACCCATCCCAGTTGTGAACCAGTGCAGCTGATGGAAAGTTTGAATCAACAAACATTCTGTGTTCTTACACGGCCACAACCCGAAGTTAATTATTGATGAAGAAGTTATGAAATAGAGAAGTAGCCATGCTGATAGGGCATTTGAGTACCTAAACAAGATGATATAATTGGGAACTGGTAAACGGATAATATAACGAACCTGGCATAAGTCAGCTAACGGATCTGCATACAGAAAAAAAAAAATTATAAGTGCTGCCATGGAAAATTGTAAACTAACCTCCCCCACCCCTCATCGTATAGACTAAGTTTCCTGTGTTGCCGGACCAGCACAGTTTTCTGATGGAATTAACAGCTGACTTAGCCAGGCTTGGTGTACAATACACATATTATATGCATAGTTCAGGACTTTTTATAAACATGTACCACAAACCAAGTTAAAGAAGCATTTTTTTCCTCAAGATTTCCATGTCCAGACCACAAAAAATTTTACAGAATAGGTATTTTACCAAAACATAAATAACTCTAATTAAAAAAAAAAATATTTGTGTACCACATAAAAATAATTTTTGTAGTTAATGAAGACAAAATATAATTTGTTATGAAATTACTTACCAACATACAACTGTATAATTCTAACTTTCTTAGTAGTACCATAAACATCAACTACCACATGTAGAGGAGCTTCTGTGAAAGGAATATTTTTGACACAGGCTCCCTGATCTTCTCCATTTATAATATAATGCATATCAGCCTCTAATTCATCTTTTGGTATATACATAACACCAATTCTACTTCCCATGTCAGTTGGAAGAATATCTGATAGAGATCGACTTGGTTTGAGCAGGCTCATAGGTACTATTCCTTGGCACGTTTTTATTGAATTACCAACACTTTTAAGTTCTGTGCGAAGGCGTTTGCTTTGTTTATCATCACATTCTTCATACTCAAACACTCGGTTGTGGGCTTTACTTATGCCATATATCCAGGAAGTTCCAATATCTGCGAGATCAGGCAAAGCATACTGAGGTATAGAACCAGTTCGATAAATTGTGAGAGGATCTAACTGAGTTAAACCTAACCTCATGTGGCCACTCCAACCAGTTTCATGCTGTTCAATTTCCATTAGGAATATTTCGCCAGGCCTCAAAGGTTTCTCACTGAATGTAACTGCATTAGCAAAACTTTTTTTTCTGTATGCGACTGTGTTATCCTCGGAAAGGACTATATTTTCCCCATGATAGGGATGAAATCTTGTTATGGAATGCCTATGACTGGTCATTATGATTGAATCAACAATCACCAAATTCTATAAATCTGCTTCGTGTTCACGATCACAACCACTGACCACAATTATTGTTATTGTGAATTATTAATCACAATAATGAACGATTACAATAACAGACCGATTCAGCTCAGCGTACATTAAAGGCCGATTCAGGTACCCTGATTTTTCGACCCTGCACGAGAAATGCATACCCACAAGGTTTACTTGTTTACATCAAGGTGTACTTAGTGTAGCGTAATTTACACCACATTTTTACGGAAGCCTGGTCACGACATACAGTGCTACCCACCGATTTCATATATACTAGATCAAGCATTCCTACTCAAACGTGAAAGCTTTGTTTGGCCCTATAATAATGCAAACAATTGACAGCTGTACTACGCAACTCGGGAACGCCAGCCCACTAGCTTATGACACCGCCAGTGGCGGTTACTTTCAAAGGGATAATAATAGAAAATTAAAATTCGAAAATACTATAATTTCGTCACAAATATTTCAACACATATAGGGTTACGTTTAGCAACTTACTTGAAAACATGCTTCCTTTACAGGTAAATGGAACACTATTTGTAATGTTTAGAGATCTTGTTTCCTATATTTTAAATTAAAATAAATTTTGCTTTCAAAAGGTCTTGAATTCTGAGAAAACGCGATTTCTCTGATAATAATAATAATAATTGGTGCACATATCAAGACCGACGACAAACCAAGAATTTCATATTAATGTAATGATGATAATAATGAAAATTTTTAAATTAAGTTTTTGCCCAAATCCAATCGTCCGAATAATCTAAAATTTAGTACATTCATATCAAGGACCGACAACAATAAAATAATTTCATTATATCATTGTATAATAATAATAATAATAATGAGAATTTTTAAATTCAATTTCAATCGTCCGAATAATCTGCAATTTGACACGCATATCAAGGACCGACGACAATTCAGGAATTTCATGATATTAATGTAATAATACTAATAATAATAACGAGCATTTTTAAATTCAATATTCAACCACTTCCAATCGTCCGACTCATCTGAATTTTGGCACGCATATCAACGACCGACAAGACAAAAACTCCATTAAGTATATTTATAAAAAAAAATTATGATTTTAGTTCGAAAATATGAATAGGACATTCATAAAATCTGTTGTGGAAATGAACGATTTCTGTGAGTGATATTTTTTTAATAACATTCTCCTTATCTAATTTATTCAATGATTTTTTTCAATAAAAACTAGAAAGAATAATAAAAAAAAAGTTATTGGGATGAAAATGCGAATTTTCACTTTCAGATTTTTTATTTCCTTTTCAGTTCAGTTCTTTTCACAATATCTATCAGATGTAGTTCAATGTCCAGCGTGGCTTGTGCCGGGGAAGTAGTTGTTTTCTGTTAGATATAACAAATAAATCACATTTTTCATTTTTCAATTTTCATGGAGAATGATCTCCTTTTCAAAAAAAAATAATGCATTCTACATGTGTACAAGTGCCTTTAAAGCACTTGAAACATTTAAGTGTAGTCAGCTAGTCAGCTTCAGGTCGTTCCCTTGAGTTCGTTGAGTGTGCTGTGAAGGCTCACTTGTATACTTGTATCATAATATAATATTATTAATCACATAAACTGTTTTTACAGAAATACGAAACGTAAAGGCTAAAATACAATAATTACAAACATGTTAAATTTGTTACAATACGATACAAATGTTGACAAGGAAAATTAAAAATATATAACATGTTAAAATAGAGCATAAATCAGCTGTCCGAAAACTCTCCAACAGAGTAGAAACATTTTGGCTTATAAGAAATTCTTTTACATCTCTTATGAATATTTTGATAGGTTTTATTTCTGTTCTCTTTCTTGACCTGCCTTATATGAATTATGAACCGTAGAACCTATCTATGGGTCACTATCTACAATTTACGAACTCGAGTATAGGTGAATCGTTTCTTTACTAGAGTATACATATATAATATGAACAACAATAACATTTTCACAACTCAGATATTATATTCATAAAGACCGATATATTTAGTATATTTCATATTAAACCTGGGCGTACAAATTGAGGAATATGGCGGTATCAATCTTTGATCAACAACTCACCGATGGAAAGATCTACTATGAGATGCCTCCGCTCGAGCTTTACAAACAATAAATCACCATATTGTCTTATCAAGATAAAGAGCCACAAGTACAAATAAAAGTAAAGTAGAAATAATAAAATTGAAACTTGACGAATAGACACAATCACCACCAACAAAATTCACTGCACTACTGTTGAACTGCCGTAGACACGCCGTTGTAGTTTGAAGTGTTCACAGGGTTCACATTTCCTTCATGTTTCCCGCCTTTCTCACAAACGAACCGCCACTGTTAAAACACAAACACTATTTCGGCTATTTCGGTTGCCAGGGAAACAAACAGATTGTTTCGACCAATTCGGTCGCGTTATTTTCTCTATTTACGTAAGAAAATTTGCATTGTTTAGGGGACACTTTGGTTTGTTTACTTCTCCCTCTATTCAATTGTTTCGAACTCGTTGGTGCTACCCATACACTGACACTCGTAGAGATATTGAAATATGTGACGTCACTTCTGTAACGTACCGAGATATTACGTCAGATTGGTTCTCGTAATATAAATGGCTGGTGTCGTACAACTTTTTTCTTTTTTCTATCCATTTTATGTGAATTTTGGGCTCAGACTTTCAGATATATATATTGTCAACTGAGAATTATAGTGTTCCAAAACCATTTATTATAATTGCGTGATAATCCTAATTTTAAAAAAATTGTCATGTGGTCTGACAGTAGTGACAGTTGTGTCCCACAAAATCCAAATTCGATTTTCTCATTTGCTATGGTTAGGTACACCATTTTCTGAACTATAGAGATTCGGGAAATTTTGAACTGATAGAACACAAGTAGGTTCATCGAGTGCTGGTCGTTTTTGCTATAAGCGGCAGTGTGGTCAGTGATATTCTTTAATTTCGTTAGTGTTTATAGTTTCAGAATAAGTCAACTTGCATTGGCGGCAGAAACCAGAAGTTCCATTACTAGGCGTATTTGCTCAGTGCCGAAATGCTGAATGTACTCTACCAATAGTACCAAAGACAAAGTTTCATATATGTGTCTATTATATATGTGTGTATATATATGTATATAAGTTCATTTATGTTTATACTAAATGTTTATAACTATTTTATAATTACGTTGTACTCGCTTTATCAATGAGAATTCAGTTCTTTCGATAATAAAGCATATTTGATTTGATTTCTTTACATCATTTTTCAGTAAAAAACAAAGAGGTATGCAAGAGAACGCAATATGTCGTCCTAGATGAAAATGTCCGATTAACTCATTTCAACTTTCGACATCTCGAGTACTTCAAACAAATTTGAATGAGATTGAAATTGAACACTATGGTCCCCTATGGATTTTAGCAGCTGGTCACCATTATATTGTTTCGCGCCTAAATTTTTAGCGCCACCTAGCGGGAACGCATTTCGCGAATACTGAATCGTCCATTAGGTTGAAAGAAGAAGAACAGAAGTTGAAATTTTAGTAGATTTCGCGCGCTTTTTAATGTTATGGAGCAATTATGGAGTGTCTGTGGTTGATTCTACTTTGATAATTTTTTTTTATTTCTGTTTGTTACTGGAGTGGTATTTTAACTTACTTTTGAGTTTAGTTTTATTTAAATATTCGAGGTAAAGTACTTGTTTTGATTCTGGTACATGGTGTTGAGTAGAATATATATTTTTTTCAGTTTAGTATGCCATCCCCAGCATCTTCTGAAGATGTACCAAGAACCCCAAGGAGAACTGATGGTTCTCGGACCCCAAGAAGAACTGATGGTTCTCGTACCCCAAGAAGAACTGATGGTTCTAGAACCCCAGCAAGGTTGGCTGATGGTTCAAGAACTCCAGCGAGAGAACCAACTCACACTCCTAGTGGGACACCACGAAGAGGAGCTGCAACTCCCAGAAGGGAAGAAAGTTCTCCTACAAGAAGTGTAGCTTCTTCCTCAACTAGAACTCCTCGTAAAGGCCGCCCAACTCCTGCAAAAAGTGTTACATCCACTGTTGATACCCCAATGCGATGGGGTGGACCCAGAAATGACATTGATGGACAAAGTGAAATTCCTTCATCTCCTGCTCATAGTTTTGCTCCGACAAGCCCTGGAACAGGTGATATTTGTAATTTTCACTCTATTGAAATTATAAGGTAGATGCCATGCCATGTTCAAAACAACTCTTGTGGCTGATTTTTGCACCCATTCCCAAGAAGTACACCTAAGACCACGAACTGAATATAAGAATGCAAACATTCTTAGTACCAGTTGAAGTTACATGAAAATTCTTTGTTATTTCCCTTATTGATGCACTCACAGTTCTTAGACTTAAGTTTAGTTCTTAGGTAAGTTGCATAAATCGATCATTGATGATTTTTTTTTTCAATGAATATTGAAATGAGAGTAGGCACGTTTGCATCAGTGGCTCCACCACCACAAACTTCACAGTGACGTAGTTGGTAGATTGGTGGTATCCTTGAGTAACTCTTGGTGTTATCCTTGAGTAACTCTTGGTGTTATCCTTTTCTCAGCTTCAATCTGCATAATACCAATATAGTGTAGAATGCCATGAAAATGTTAGGTTTCATCAAGAAAACAACATGTGAATTTGATGATTTAACAGCAACAAAAGTTCTCTATTGCTTTTTGGTTAGAACTAATCTTGACTACTGTTCAACAATCTGGTTCCCATACTACACAACTATTCATATAACTAAAATATGCACTACCTCAATGCAATCTAAATATCCCCACTCTTGTGGTCCACAGAAAACATAGAGATCTTATTCTACTCTTCAATATCATAAAATGGCAGATATGTTTGCCCCAATCTCTTTTTCAAAATAATTTTGGTACTTACACATGCCCTTCCACAAGTCCAAAGGTACTTTTGACTTTATAATTGGACATTAACAACATAAACAACTAAACTGATGTTCAACTACAGTGAAATATCTTGGAGTACACCTAGACAATAAACTCAGTTTCAACCACCACACCAAAAATATAAACACAAAATTTATACAAAAGGCAAAACATTTCAAAAACCTAATCACCAGGAAAAAACGTATCAACATGAAAACGGCAGCCCACATCTATAAAATGATTTGTAGACCCATTCTAGAATACTCACATCCCATATATACCCACTACTGTAGAAGACCAGCCATTAGAAATCTGGAAGTTGCAGAAACATTAAGTCTTCAAACAGCCGGTAGCTCAGAGGTTTGATGCACAGGCTATTCGAAACTCCTGCATAGCTCTAGTTGGTTTGAGCCCGATGTAGGTACGAGTTTTTTTTTCTCAAATACTTTATTTCGGATCAATAGGCGACCGCATGCCTTGTTGAAAAGCAAGTGTATTGCGAGTTGTCTAGATGCCAATCTCGTCTAGTGCTAGCTTGCAGTGCACACTGGCCACCCGAGGTGATGCTGTAGGTTTTCCGGGTGTTCCTAAAGCTGAAAAGTGAATACGCCACCAAAAATCAGTAAGTTGCCCCAGAGCACCAAGGCAAATAATAATAATAGCTGTCCTTAACCCGCTCAGGCTTTGCCTTTGGATACACTCTACAAGTGTTTTTGATGGAGTATTATTATTATAAATACAAAAATCCGGCACCCCAGACACCCGCTTCATAATCTTACAAACGAACTCCTATACCATCTGACTAGCACACAACCTATCTCAAGAAGAATATCCAATCCAACACAAAAATTTGCCTACAAACAACATAACATGGACTTAATAGAACCAATGGTACGAAAACGAAACCAAAACCAACAGCAAAAATTCATCTACCCAACGCGAACGGTGTATGAGTGCCTCACAGACATGCAAGAAGAATGAAAAATTAACTATTCACGCAATTTTGTGTTTTTTGTTTTCCAAATTCATTGTAACAATCACCCTTATTCCAAACATGTATCAATTATAATTCACATACTTATTGTATTACACAGAGCAGAAGGTCAGTCAATAGCCTGGGGTGAAATTATGAACACTCGATACGAGAGCTGTCACAATATGACGACTACTACGTGAAAATCGCTGTGGTTTCCTTATGTCTCCAACTTGACGTTCATTTCAGTACGAGTTACGTCAAACACGATTGGATTGAGTGTTCGTAATTCCACAGCTGTTGAGCATTTCGTATTTATGAGTACTTTTATTATTATTATTATTTGAATATTCTAAAAAATGTAAAGCTCCTGCTCTCGTTGAATTGCTTATACAATGTGATTATTTTTCTTGAATGGGCTTGCCCGTAAACAACTAAATAAATATCACACTACTTTGAGAAAACTTAGGCTGGTAAGATTTTTTCAACATGTTTTTATTATTTTTAGGTTTGGCGATGAGTGAAATTGATTTGAGTTCTCCTCTGAATTATGGGACGCCAAGTTCATTGGGATCTATCAGGACTCCTAGATCTGGTATAAGAGGTACACCAATTCGCATGAGGCCTGACGTGCGTTCAGATAAGAGAATACGACAAGTTAACGTTGGTGGAGATGCTGCGGTGAGTGATTATGACAGTGATAGGAATGAAGTTTCATTCTTCATAAAAATATTGGCAAAATTTCAAAATGAATGATAACTGTTATTAAGAAAATTCACCATTTTGTGGAAATAAGTCATAAGTTTAAGAGCAGAAAAAAAAAACTGGACAATCTCCAAGGGCGTCGCTAAATTTTTCTCTTGGGGAGGTTTGATTTTTTTTCTTGGGGGGTAAAGGCTTCCATTTTTTTCTTGGAGGGGGTAAAGGCATAAATTTAATTTAAAAATACTAGAAATACTACCTTAATTACCTCCATTACGCCTCCATATCGACGCCCTTGACAATCTCATTGACATAAATGAGTTGCCGTTTATTTGCAACAAATGATGAATACCTTTCTCTATTTTACTTATATTGTTTTGAGAGAAATTACTTAGTGCACGAAGATAACTAGGTATCTAGAGACATTTTATTTTAGTTGGTAGTTATTAGCAATAAGTAGGCAGCAGAGCTATATATATCTACCATTTTTTTACTCAATAAAGGTAAATCAAAAAATATGTTATGGGATGGTGTCTTAGATTGTTTGCAATATTATAAAATACGACATCTTCAGAATCAAGAGTGTCTGATTCATTTGAAAATACCATTCAAGAAAAGGGGGTTAAATGCTATTGAGTTTAAATGCTATTGAGAACCAAGCCATAATATACTAGAGTTTTATCCCAATACCAAACCCTCTATTTTCAGCACTCAACACCTGTTTTAGTCTTCAAGTAAGCATCTTCTGGAGGGAAGATTATACCTTTATGAAGTTAGCCAGACAACTTCAGAAAATGTAATAACGGATTATTGTATAATTTGCCGATTTTTTGTCGCTAATTAGTTGCGGAAAAAAAAATTTGTCGCTCTTTTCTTTTAAAAAATATAAGATCATATCATAAACACTGGCATCAAGTGGATATTTCAATAATGATTGATTCAGTAATGTTGACTCAACTTTTCACTAAATAAAACAAATTATCACATGCAATAAGTTCATATCATTCGCTCATAACTATGGAGCTGCATTAGTACTCCGTTTTCTGAAGCTTTCGAATGGACTATTTGTCGAGCGGGTTCCAGCTCGGTGACGGAGTTTGTATCACCCCGTTCAGTGTCGGGAAAAAGACCAAGTTTATCAGACGTAAAAAGTAGTGCTTTGAAAGAAATATTTCAAGTCTTACTTGTCCAGTTCCATTCTTGTGGAGGTCTGAATGGATCTGATGCAATCAGCCCTCACGAATGTACAGATGTGGTGTATGAAGGAGTACCTTAAGGTCAACCCGCAATTTCTTCCTTTCGTCAGTTCTGAAGTAACCATAATTTGCCGCCTTTTTGCCGCTGATTAGTTGCGGAAAAAAATACTTTGTCGCTCTTTTCTTTTAAAAAATATACAATATTTAGCTAACTTCATATGAAAAAAATATTTGTTTGCTCTTTTTCAACCGTTGAATTTAGAGCATTCGCGCAATGGAGACATTTGATCAGCATCACGAGTTCTACAATATATAGAAAATTCAAGCAAATTCACCGAAAGCCAATTTCCCATTGAAACGGTGTGGGGTCCTTTAATTGTTTCTGTAGCTTGAATTGATTTGTTGTTGATTGTAGATAGAGATTATGGTCAGGAGTAACATTCCTTGGTAAAAACCGCATAAAATATGTTTTTTCGGCAATGTCATTCTTTCGATTCTTTTATCTACAGAAGTCTACCATAAAGTGTTTGTCAATGTCAATATATATATATATGTATATATGTTCAATATATTATTATATATTTTTTTTAATTTAGTTTTTAAGGTATCCACTTGCTGACTTGCTACAAATATACTTGATATGTATGTAGGTTAGGTTTAAATGTGAGTGAGCCCATATCAGGCTCTCCACTGCGGCCAATGGCCTATTGTAGCTCTGATATGTATGTAACGTAGTGAATAAACTATTCTATTCTATTCTATTCTATTCAATCGTCCGGGAAGTACCTACTTCCCGGACGATTTTTCTTTGAGAAAGTATCACTTCCCGGACTAGTCCGGGAAGTAAGTACTTTCCGGACTAATCCGGTAAATGCTCGAATTTTACTATAAATATTTATATAAATAAGAATTAGAATGTTCCTGTTAGTGCCTATCTTCTGTTAGAATTTCGATATTTAATAAAAATAAGAAATAAAATATGCGAAAAATTTTCTTCTACAAAGAAATGTAAAAAATAAATGTGTCTCGATTTGTTATTCTACACGGTTGCCGAAAAAATTGTGTCGCAACACGTCCGAAAACAGTTTTTTTGGACTCTCAGACTTCCAGGACTCCCTACGCTCGTCCTAGAATCTTGTCCACTCGTCCAAAAAACAGTGTTTTCCGGACTTGTTACGTAAATTACTATTGGTAGCATTCAATTGAAGATCGTTCTGAGTACAGTATTCATGAAACTCACTAGAAGCTCAATTACTATTAGTAATTAATTGTTCAATGTCACTGTTTGACATCAGAATATTAGTATCATCAGCATATAAGATGATTTGATCAGGATAAAAGGTAGAAATTGCAGTAGTTGTTTTGCTAACGTCATATTAAGTTGGCTAAACATCTTATATTTTTTAAAAGAAAAGATTGACAAAATATTTTTTCCGCAACTAATTAGTAACAAAAAAGCGGCAAATTATGGAATAATTCGTTATTACATTTTCTGAAGTTGTCTCGCTAACTTCATATAGGTGAAGATTATACAGTAAAATTATTTTGGGATTTTGAAAATACAAGGCTAGCTCAGATTCTTTTTAGGAGACAGTTCCATAGAAAACACTTTTTTTATGTCTCTTTATTTCCTGTGTATAAATATTATCGTACATCGTGTAACCTAAGTTATTATATATTTTTACTATTTTTTTTTCTGTAATATTGGGGATGTTCCCATTCAGACAAATGCAAATAATTGCTGAAGATGATTTCAATAGTACTGAATACTGAAAACAGAACTACCTCTGTTATATTATACAGTCTGTCCACGAAGTAACCCCGCCCCTGTTAACTTTTGAACGGAGTGGAGTTTTCCTTTGAAATTTTTTTTGTTTGAATGGTAGTTCATAAGCTACTTTTTGACAATAATAAAAAAATCTATCTTTCAAAATGGCGGCCTTCTTTCAAAATGGCGGCCAGGCACCATTTTGAAATATTTTTTTAAATGGCGTGGAGGGTCGAGTATTTCATTAAAATCGTCTTTCAATTCTCTATACGATAGCAAATTTTCAATCAAAAATATTGGTCCAAAACAAAATGGCGGTACATTACTTTAGAAGGGGAACATTCTCCATGAAAATTGAAAAATGAAAAATGTGACTTATTTGTAATATCTAACAGAAAACAACTACTTCCCCGGCACAAGCCATGCTGGACATTGAACTACATTTGATAGATATTGTGAAAAGACTCTAACTGAAAAGGAAAGAAAAAATCATTAATGATTTTTTCAAGGAAAACTAGAAAGAATTAAAAAAGTCAGCTATCTGAATGAAAATGCAAATTTTCACTTTCAGATTTTTTCTTTCCTTTTCAGTTAGAGTCTTTTCACAATATCTATCAGATGTAGTTCAATGTCCAGCGTGGCTTGTGCCGGGGAAGTAGTTGTTTTCTGTTAGATATTACAAATAAGTCACATTTTTCATTTTTCCATTTTCATGGAGAATGTTCCCCTTTTCAACATGAATACCCCCCAAGAGGTTATCTTGAACGATGGAAGATAGCGACTAAAGTTTGTCTTTCAGTCACAGATGATTCCACAAAAGATTTTATGAATTTCCTATTCATATTTTCGAAATAAAATTACTTTAGAACTCTCATAAGAGGATCCTTTTGAATAAATGGCTATTAAAGAGCTTTAGTGCAATGATAAAATGTATTTTTGTTTTTGCAAGAGCTTCTTGTCACTCAAAATGGCAGATGGGTGCCATATTAGAAAAAACCTCAAATAAGTAAATAAGTAATGTAATACCTCGTTTTATTGAATCTCAGCAAATCTCAGAAATCATGTCCCATATGCAACTCTGAGGGACAGAGAACATTTGTAGATATCAAAAAGTATTTTTTCAATTCAATTGAGCTTCTTGTCACTCAAAATGGCAGATGGGTGCCATATTAGAAAAAACCTCAAATAAGTAAATAAGTAGTGTAATACCTCGTTTTATTGAATCTCAGCAAATCTCAGAAATCATGTCCCATATGCAACTCTGAGGGACAGAGAACATTTGTAGATATCAAAAAGTATTTTTTCAATTCAATTGAGCTCGTTTAAGGCCATTTATTCAAAGAAATCGCATATAAAAGTTATAATGTGCCGCCATTTTGTTTTGGATGAATATTTTTGTCTGAAATTTTGCAGTCGTATAGAAAATAAAAAGACGATTCGAATGAGTTATCACTCGACCCCCATGTCATGCCATTTAAAAAAGTCTTTCAAAATGGCGCCTGGCTGCCATTTTAAAGGGTTGACATTTTTTATTACTGTCAAAGAGTGGTTTATAAACTACCATTTCACAAATAAAAAAATTCAAGAGAAAATTCCACTTCGTTCAAGAGTTAACAAGGGGGGGTTACTTTATGGACACATTGTATATTATTGAAACTATGTTTGAAAAATTAGGAAATGAATATTTTCTGTTGTATAAGATTAACATAGATTTATTTTACAATATTTGCCACTTGTACAGTATTTTTAATAAAGTTCATTCTTTCTTGGTGTTATAAAAGGAATTGTATACTTGCAAAGAATATTGTATTAATTTATCAGTATTTACCACTGCCCAGGTCCATAGTATGAGTAGAAATGTTCCGATGATGAAGTGATAAGCAGTTTCCGAAAAGATTATTTTAGAGAACTTGAAACTCCTGAAATGATTTTTTGATATTTCTCCAACCTTCTGTAGTAACATTTCTCTTGTTGTCTCCATATATTTGTTCTCTTCGTTCTGAAATATAAAAATTTATTCTGACATTCTGAATGATACTTTCAAGTATCTTTAAAACTTTGGGAAGCTTCATTCGAATAAATGAATACGAAATACAGGACACATATTGCATTCAACAAGAAATGTATTTTTTCCGCAAATCGTTCAGAAACATTGACATTTCTGAAGAAAATTCTTGAAGAGAAGACAGTTCCATGTATCTTGCCTTGGACTAGCAACAAAAAGTAATATTCATTATTCGTCATTTCTGTACTCTATAAAGAAATGAAATGATATTTATTTGTGCAATGTTTGACAATTCAATATTGTGAACAGTTTCTGGAAGATTTGCAGAAAATTTCCATGCTTCAAATCATGTATATCAAGTTGAAAAAGCACATCCTTGGGCTTCGTGTTGTTTGTCTCTGCAGGCTTTTTCTACTGGGTATACTATTATTGTAATAGTAGAATACAAGTCTGTTTTGTTTATCAGAAGTTCTGAAAGTGCGAAAACAGTGCATATTTTTTATTCAAGAAGAAATTGGAAACTAGTTATAATAATGATACATGTTGAGGATTTATTTTTTGCTCTTACTTCTCCATTTGATGAAAATATGAATATTTTTATTAAGAAGGAAAATCTAAAAGACTGCTAAGAAATATATGTTACAAAATCTCTGAAACATGTATACAGTGAGTTCCAAAAACTTTTTTATTATGCATTTGTCAGAAAATTGTATTCGTGAAAAACTTGTATTTAAGTTATTGATATTCTGAACTTCCAACAATTTTCAACAAACATCGATATTCTAGTACAAATCATAAATTGTACCAAATTTCGCATTGAAATATCGTAGAAATATGAGGGAGGCGGCCTAAGGTGCATATGAGATACTAGTACTCTTTATGAGGCTAGAACTATGAAAAATGAGAAAAAAATAATTTTGTTGTGTAGGTGGCTGTGATTCCAAATCTCAATTATTCGATTCTAAACAACTTATCTTAATAAACTTCTGCAATAATATCAAAAATAAGGGTAGTTTACTCTTGATCAAAATTCCTATTTTTTGTTCTCCCCTGTACACCGTTGGGAAATTTAGAATTTTGATAACTCAAATTCTAGTTTTTCGCGAAGCACTAACTTTTATGAGGTTTAAAATTTTCTGACAAATGCATAATAAAAAAGTTTCACATATGGTGCAAATTTTTTGGAACTCACTGTATAGTCCTTTTAAACTTGCACTGCACTGTTTGAGTGTTTGGAACCTTTGGTGTAGTAATAAATACACCAGAGTTTTGTTCCACCACTAGTTTTAACATGACAGCAAGTGACTATCTTCTTGAAAAGGTTTAATAGTACAGGAGCCCGAAGAGAGCTCGACCTTCACCTTTCTGTTTAATGGATGAAACTTACTTCTTATGAAGTTGCTTATCAAAATGTGGTTCAGACTATATACAGTGAGTTTCAAAAATTTGCACCATATGGAAAACTTTTTTATTATCGATTTGTCAGAAAATTTTAATCTTCATAAAAATTAGTGCATTGCTGAATACTTGCATATGAGTTGTTAAAATTTCAAATTTCCAAATGATGTACAGGGGGAACAAAAAATAGAATTTTGATCAAAAGTAAACTACGCTGGCTGTGATTCCAAATTTGAATATTGTTTTCAATTCTGAACAACCTCCTTGAATGAACTTTTTGATAATGTCAATAATAAGGGGTCGTTTACACTTTATCACACTGTACACCGTTTGGAAATTTGAAATTTTGACATCTCATATGCAAGTATTCTGCAATGCACTGATTTTTATGAGGAATAAAATTTTCTGAAAAATCGATAACAAAAAAGTTTTCCAAATAGTGCACATTTTTGAAACTCACTGTATATAGTCTGGACCACATTTTGATAGGCAACCCATTTTAGGCGTATTCGTCTATTTATGAAACTTCATAAAAAGTATGTTTCATCCGTTAAACAGACCGGTGAAGGTCTCTTCGGCTCCTTAGACTATACCTTCCCCCAGTAACACCTTCTGGGTTTGATGCTTTAAACAGTTAATTTTCAAAAGAATATAGATCCTTGAAACTGCGGTGGCGATCCTTCTTTAGTGGAGGCGTCGATGGCAGTTAACAACTTCAATATAAGTTCTCAATTTCAACTCAAGATGTCTCTTCAGTGACAGCCATCTTGATTCTTGTTACTGCCTGCTTGAGAGACAGCCGATTTTACACTCATGTGTCTTTTGACAGACTGTTTTGCACTTCTGTGTCTATTGACAGTTTGTTTTGCACTTCTGTGTCTATTGACAGCCGGTTGTGTTAGGTATTTTTTGTCTTCCTCTAGGATTTATCTATGATTCTGCCCCCAGTTCTCTAAGTTTAAGTACCCACCGCAATTTCTTGTGCATTCTTGAGTCTCCTCTGGGACCTAGAATGTTCGATTTTCTGCGAATTTGCACAAGGGTGTTCCATTTGAGGCATGGCAATGGATATCTTGGTTGTTAGGTTTCTCGCACCACATTCCATCTCACTAAGAGAGCATTTATGGTATCTTTCTAATTTTCAAAGCACTTTTTAATTTTTTGGGTCATGTATTTTACACGAGTAAAGAAGGGTTGACAATAATTATACCTGTAATACCTGTGTCACTGTAGTTTACTTTGGAATTATACTTGTTTTTCCAGATTATCTGTTGAAATATGTAATACGATTTCAGCTTCTGATTTTTTCAAACAGGTCAGCAAACTAAAAAAGCATGTTACTATAAAGCGATCTATAAAGAAATTGTTCTGAAATATAAAAATAGGTAAATCCGTCAGAATTATATGAATAAAAATAAAACAAATTACTGATCAGTAAACAACAGTGGAAGAAAATCTATTAAAAATAAATAAATTCTTGGAGTATTTGTTTTTTGATGATTTTTTTCTGGATCATCAATATTTTCAATTTTTTTTATATAAATATATATAAGGCACCAACTGTAAGTTGAAAATGGTCTCACCTCGATAAGTCTTAAATTTTTCAAAGGCTGACGGCATAGGGGACATATATTTTTCCATGTGCGTTTTGTCCAAAAAGTGTGTAAACATTCTATGCAGTAGCCATGACCACAATCAGACTTGATAGGCAATTTAAGTTCATTGAAACAAATTGGACAATCGGTATTATATACAAAACCATCTGAAATCAGAATAGATATTAATCAGATCTGATAGATGTGAAAAGGAAAATAATAGCATTTACTAATTTTATACAGGCTATCTTAGGAATAATTCTTAAATATTTTTGAGAGATGGGCACTTCTCAGAAGTACATAAAATGCAAATGGAAAGTATTATCTATTCTATTTTGGCATAAAGTTCTTTTTATCGATAGTATAAAGTATAACGAATTCAATTAATTAAAACCTCTTCCACAATTGCTTTTACTCACCAAGTAGAGGTGCTGTAAATTTCTTATTTTGTCGAAGTAAATATACCAAAATAATAACTGAACACAGTAAAAGTTGTCCAGTGAAAAATATTTCCAAATGTTTCTTTCCAAGATATGCAACATCCTGTTCCATGATACATTTTTGCCAAAATAATATCATTATATATAAAATGTATAGACAAAATATAACTTGCACAAACATTAAAAACAGTAAAAAAAAAATCTGTAACTGGCCAGAAATTTGATAGATGTCGAGAGTGACAGATAATGTGAAATATATACAGGGCAATGAAAATAGTTTATTGGAACTTATTGCTTGAACATAAAGTAAATAGCAAAGAAATGTTATAACCGCTCGATTCATGTCCTGAAATTTTGGCTTTTATAAACTATCCTTATAAAAGTCTTGTAGATTGTAGTACACCTTTTCTGATAGCAAAAGTTTCACATCTTCTCTGAAAAGAGAAGTGTTTTATATTTTTTGGAAGGTAATTGAACATCTTACATCCATTGTCAATGATTGTTTTTTAAATCGTTATTCTGCCTATATGATATAAGTTAGAGCATTAGTTGCTGTACTATTCCTGTAGATCATAAAGCAGTACTTTTCAAATTTAACTTCAGTTTCACACATAATAGGAGGTATATATATATATATAATGTAATTTATGGTGCAAAAAACTACATCAAATTACAAGAGAATTGCCAGTTGACACCATGGAATTCTGTTACAAAATTTGACAAACCTGTCAGTGTGTGTCATGACCATTTAACTGTTTTTTTTTTCGAGGATTGTTTTCCATTAGGAAAGTTAAAAATAAATACTAATAAATCTTTGATAACAATAGAAATTAAAATATCTGACCAGAACTTGAAGTCTCGGCATACCATAATGAAGCAGGTACATAGTTTCTAACATCTCTAACAAAATGTTATTGCACGGTTGTACCGGCACTGAATCCTAAATTAGTGAGCGGTCGGACCTCGCAGGAGCCAGTCCCTTGTAAATAACTTTCACTTTGAAGACACTAATGTAATTGAGCAATTGACCTATATATCAGAAATGTGTAAGAGAAGTAAATTCATAACTTTCACAAACAGCCCAAAAGTACAACCCAATCTTAAATCAATTAAATTTCATGAAAGATGTAATCTGACCAACTGTGATTGTAAGAAGATAGTTCAAAACAATTCAGAAATCTAATTTCGGGGAGTTATCATCAATGAAACGCTCAGATCGCGGACGTGATTTATCATTAAGGTCAGCAATATTTAAAAATTTTATTTTGGTACTAATTTACATTGTTTAATTTTTATTTTATTTACTTTTTTTGTGATCGTACATTATTTAATGAAGCATGCTTTGTCAATAAAATTGATATCTTAGACAATGAATTATATTTTGATTGATTGAATACTTGAAAAACTTATAGCAAAATATATAGCTTTAGCTACTCTTACATTCCAAATACTTCTCTTTATCAATATTGTTCTTTAGATATATTCATTCACAATGTCGTATCGAGTTTTTTCCTTTGGAAACAAGTTTATTTATAATATGGTTAATTTTCAGCTTGAAGCAATTCCAGAAAGTCAAGAATCAGATTCCACAGCACCACATCTAGTTATCTGGGGTACCAACGTATCAGTAGCAGAATGTAAATTGAAATTCAAACAATTTATACTTCGTTTCATAGATCCAAATGCAGATGAAGACGAAAGAACAGACGATATGAACCTCAATGAACCACTCTATCTACAAAAGCTAGAAGAGGTAACCAGGTTGTCATATAAGCAAATAAAAAAAACAAGAAAATGAAGGTTGATGAGGATATGGTAAATTACTTTCTGACCCTAATCGTCTTGATTTATTGAGGTTTTTCATGAGAAAAGAGAGTAATCATATCCTTTTTTTTTGTTATTGGTAATTTGTTCAAAGTATTATTTCAGATGAACATTAATGAGTTAGTGTTTGCTCTTGTTCGTGACAATTTTAAAATTTTGGAATTATGTATACTTGGCCTCTTACCTACAGATGAAAATTTTAAAACCAATTTGTATTTCAAATATCTATATCTAGGATGTTTCTACAACCAGTAGTTTTTGCAACCATAATTCTTATTCAATCTGCAAATAGTTACATTAGCAGTGCGGTATGTTTGCCGTTAGGTTAGGAATAAATAAACCACAAAACAGTTTATTTTAATTTATTTTCATAAACATGCAAGTTTCTGGAATTGAACATGATTTAAAATTATTATTACTGCTATTTTCAGATCCACACTTTGGAAGAACCATTTCTAAATGTTAATTGTGCTCATTTGGAAACTTATGACTCAAATTTGTACAAACAGCTAGTCTGTTATCCTCAAGAAGTTATTCCTACTTTTGATATGACAGTTAATGAGATGTTCTATGAGCGCTATCCTGCTGCAGTACTAGATCATCAAATTCAAGTGAGACCGTTCAACGCCGAAAAAACCAAAAACATGAGGTCGCTCAATCCAGAAGGTATGTTGTAATGCAAAATATGAACACTCGGTAGGTATTTGATATATTTCTTTTTTTTTTAAGATATCGATCAGTTGATAACAATAAGTGGTATGGTGATTCGTACTTCAAATCTAATGCCAGAAATGCGAGAGGCTTTCTTCAAGTGTATTGTTTGTCAATTCTCAACTTCAGTTGAAATTGACAGGGGACGTATTACAGAACCGACTCTGTGTTCTAGCTGTAATACTAATCATTGCTTCACTCTTGTACACAATAGGTCACAGTTCACTGACAAGCAAATGGTTAAGCTTCAGGAGTCACCAGGTATGGAAAAATAATTTTAGATCTTACACATTTTTTCCTTTCTTTCATTTTGACCGTTGATATAAATCAAGACTAACAAATGTAACTGAGTAGTCTGGTTACATGAAATGTATCCCAGTGAAGGAAAGAACTTGTTTCTTAAATTGCAGATATTTTGTTAATTTGTTCAATTCATGTTTTTCAGATGACATGCCTGCTGGACAGACACCCCATACAGTGGTTCTTTTTGCACACAATGATTTAGTAGATGTGGTTAATCCTGGTGACCGTGTTACTGTAACTGGAATTTATAGAGCACAACCTTTACAAGTCAATCCTCGAATGCGAAATATCCGATCTGTCTATAAAACTCATATTGACATCTTACATTATCGTAAAATAGATCAGAAGAGATTGTACGAGGAGGAAGATGGGTAAATATTGTTAAACTATCTGAAATTAGAGTATTATTAGTAATTATAAACATACAGTGCCCACCATAAAGTATGTAACAGATGGGAAAAAAAATTTATGGGTGATCTATTGTACATGTCCGACAACCTGAAAATCCATTTTGACACATGTCATATAGACACCCGCATTGGAAAAAGTTGTAACTCGTTTTTGCTCATTTTACAGGAGAGGCAAAAATCTAAAGATGGTTTTTTTTTTCATACTATATTCTTGAAATGTTATAACCAAAAGACTTTCTTACAGGAGTAAGTATAGTTCCGGGAGCATTGATTGGTATACAATTTGATTAAATCAGATAATTATAAACAAAGATAGTGGTAGTTACAACCTAAACATGTATTCCCTCCTACAATGATGAAGACGTATCTATGTAAACAACCCATTCGACTCATTTACTTCAACTGTGATGAGGATGTAAGCAAGCTGATTACTTCCTTATCATTGCTGAAAGAGGTTTGGATGTGGCTAATTTAATGTGACTGAAAAAAAAAACGTAATTTTCCATAATTACTTGGTGAGATTATTCAGTTATATCTGATTCAGTAAATACTGAGAATTGAAAAAAAAACATATTCAAAATTTTTCAAAACAGACAGTTTACGTGCTCTACTTCTAATATTTTCTTATGTGGTTACGTGATTTGCAAACATTGAATACATTTTTTTTCCTACCATTTACTTTCAGTAAAGATCATCGTTTTACACCAGAGCGAGTGGAATTATTAAATATTTTGTCACAAAAACCTGACATTTATGATCGCTTGGCTAGAGCTATTGCACCTTCAATATATGAGAATGATGACGTGAAAAAAGGAATACTGTTGCAGCTCTTCGGTGGAACTAAGAAAACTTTTGTTACCTCTGGCCGGTCCAATTTCAGAGCAGAAATCAACATTTTATTGTGTGGAGATCCAGGTGAGATTTTTATTGTGTGGAGATCCAGGTGAGATCCATCTCAAATTCTAATATAGAAATAAGAAAAGTATTTGTTGTATGCCAAGTTTTAGAAAAGTTTTTGAAAAATGTATAAGCAACAGAGTAATGTACCTAATACAGTACAGAATGATATGTTTTGTACATGTCAACATGTCAACCAACACATTCATACAACAGTAGAGACAGGTATTACATATATATTCACAGGAGTACCAAATATTCTTGTATGAAATTGTTCAATAAATTACCTCAGAATATTAGAATGATAGAAAGTCAAAACTATTTCAAAGATTCTAGTAGATAGTAAACCCTATATAGTACAAAACTATTTAAATGCCTCATTTTGAATATTTATATACTTTTCATTCATTTGTAATTTTCGAAATAAATATTATTATTAAGAAACAATAAAAGAAACTTACCATAAAAAAGCTATATGAAATTTGACCTTTGCCCTTTCCATCATCTTAACGTTGCAAGTTAAGAGTAACCCTCAGAAGTCTTCAAGAGTCTTGTTTGAGCTAAGAATGATGAGGGCCTTACCTTTCAGTTTAAAAGAAAGAGTTTAATGATGTTGAAAAATAAAGAAATGAAAATTGGGAAAATAGTAACGACTGCATACAAATCATAGTGTGAAAACTTTGACATCGAATTATTGTTACTCACATGCCATTGTTTCATCTTCCATAGCACACTTTCACGAAAATGTTCCATTACGAGGGGAATACAAAATAGTATATTGTATACCTAGGCGGTAATGTGGCATTTTTTCGGGCGAAAGGATATATGGACAGGCTCAACAATTTATCTTTATACTGACGTTTAATGGCGTAACCACCTAGCGTGAATATGTAAAAATTATTAGTTTGCTAGCCGTAGAAAAGGTAACTTTCTCCTCTTCGTTAAGCCGGTAAAATTCATCTTTCTCACAGTGTAGGATAAAAGTAATTTTTTATAAAATCCGAAATATATCAGTAGTTTTTGAATTGGAAGTATGATTGGGTGTCATTCATGACATCAAATAGACAGGCGCGCATACAGCTTTGTTCCATGGGGGGAGGGGTTATTCGTGGCGAAGGGGTGACAGAAAATAGAAAAGCGCTGCAGGCGAAATTATTTTGTGGTCAAGGTCAAATGCCTGCAAATTGATAGTTAGGTTTGTCAGTGGGGTATCATAAAGGTGGAAAAAAAGGTAATTCATGGCGCGGGGGTGACAGAAAATAGAAAAGCACTGCAGGTGAAATTTTTTTTTGTTCAAGGTCAAATACTTTTAGATTGATAGTTAAGTTTGTCAGTGGGGTATCATAAAACATAAAGATGGGAAAAAAGGATGTCAAATTCACATATGTTTTATTTAATATAACAATAATAACATAGAAAATGAGATCATTAACAAATGCATTCTGAAACTAAATACATTTAACTTTTACATATGTAGATAACTTGAAGCGAAGGAAAATCAGGAAGGTATAGGAATCAAATCAATCAAGCACTCATGTGTAACATAATTTGAAACTAAATACATTTACATATGTAACATGAAGCAAAACAAAATCAGGTTTACAAATTAAATAACACAAATCAATCAGGTACCCAAGTCCCAAGTTTAATAGAGATTAGAATTAGATGCTCTCGTTACGTTGTACCTTTATGTTCGTTGCCACACTGCAGCTTTGGCATTTTTTAGTTTTTATGAAGAAATAGATTAGATGATTAGATTTAGATAGTTACGCGTTGAATGAAATAATATTTATTTTGTGAATCTTTAAGTTAATTTTGATTGAATTACTGAATTTTCTTCGTTCGTGGGGGGGGGGTAATTACCCCCATTACCCTCCCCTCTTGTATACGCGCCGGCAAATAGGTGTACCAAATTTGAAATATTAATACAAAATAACAACGAAGATACAGGGGGGTACATTGGTTCCGGGTCACCCGGTATATGAGTGCACTGCTAGTGACAATTGCTATGAAGTGGTTTCAAGATCAGGGCAGAACTATAGCATAAATTTAATCAACTTCCTTTGTTAAAATCTTGGTCTTCATCTTAGTTTCAACCTTAGAACAAACTTTTCATAAGGTTTCATAATAAGAACATGACCTTCAAAGCCATAAACATAAAATTTTGTGCTTTTAGTCTGACAGAAATGACAAAATGTATAAACATTGACAATTTCTGTTTTTTTGTTCTGATTTGATGGGGAAGTTGATGCTCGAATATTGTTCACTTCCTGCAGCTGTGTAAACAAATGCGCCACCGATTACAAATAAGCTACCCAGGAGTTCTGAGCATTGTTTCTGTTCCTTTGTTACTACTCTATTTTTTTTACTTGAAAAATATATAACAGTGTTATTAGTAATAGTATTGGCTGTTGATATACTTTTACCAATGGAAAAATCACCATAACAGCAAATATAAGTTTTACGAAAAGAAACAAGTAGTTGAAGCCTGTCCATTAGTGAAGACAGAATATTATCACTGTTGGTACTCGAGTGTGACGTTATTCTTGTATTTATTTATGTATAAACGGGTTACACCAATACAGTTAAGAACACATGATATAGATGTTGCGACGTTTAATATGTGCACATAAATCACATAATCACATAAAACATATATATATATATATATATATATAACATAAAATAACATTAATAGATTTTAATTTTACACAATTGCCACTAATTATACATAAATATTAATTGAACAACACTCTCGATACTCGTTTTTTTAAAATATTTGGATTTTCGCAAAAGAAATCAATTTTATCACAATATAGATTTCCCAATCTCAACATACTCGATATGGGTCTATAAAAACCATAGTTGGTTGAATGATGTGGTACAACAAATGAGTTTTTATGTCTAGTTTGCCTATTTGGAACATGGAATGGTATAATAGAGAGAACTTCCGGAGAATCAATCACGCAAGAGATTATTTTGAAGAGATAAACCAATGATGGTATAATCCTGCGATCACTTAGACTTGGTAGTCTCCTCAAATTCATTACTTCATTGTAGTTATATTCTCCAACAACTAGACCTAGTTTGTATGCTATGATTTTCAGAAATTTTCTTTGCACAATTTCTATTTGATGAATATACTTGGCATAGTATGGGCTCCAAATTATGGAGTTGTATTCAACAATGGATCTAACCAAGGAGTAATAGAAAACTTTTATAGTAGAACGGGAAAAATTTGTTAATGACCTTTCAATAAAACCTCTTTGGGATACATAGTTCACATTGTATTGATATTCAATGATTCAGTGGTATTCCCAATATCCTGAGAAAAATCTTGCAACAAAAATATATTTGAAATTACTGGTGTGACCAGGAAGGCCATACTTAACAAATTGGAGCAGGTAGCTGTTAATAGGTTGTAGGACATTATCATAAAAAACTATAAATAAAACTTTCTATGATATATATTTGCAACACTAATGTTACTGCAGTTTAGTCCTATACGGACATTATCAAAGAACTATATTGGACGAAACTACAGTAAGTAATTGCAAATATAATTGATATAAAAACATAGAAAGTTTTATTTTTCATTTTTCATGATGACTTCCTACCACATGTTAATGACTACATCCATCAACTTATTGAATGAAACAAGTACAGCTAGACAAGCCATATATTGCTAATGCGTTTGATATTTCCATATTGGACAAAAGTGCGGTAATGTTGCGTTGCAAATATAAGTGTGTGAAAGAAACAAAATGTTATTTCTAATTTGCCATAATTAACAAGTATACAAAAAAAAAACAGCAGAACCACTTTGCTTGATAAATGTAAATGTGATCTTTCACTTCAGTGATCTTATTTTAGGTACCTCTAAGTCTCAACTACTACAGTACGTCTACAATTTGGTTCCAAGAAGCCAGTACACCTCTGGAAAAGGTTCATCAGCTGTAGGCTTGACTGCTTATGTTACTAAAGATACAGAAACTAGACAGCTTGTGCTTCAAACTGGCGCATTGGTTTTGGCCGATAATGGTATATGTTGTATAGACGAGTTTGACAAGATGAATGACTCAACTCGCAGTGTGCTTCATGAGGTATTCAGTATTTCAATTAACAATGAAATTTGAGAACAAATGAGATCCGTATGAAAAAAATTAGGGCAATATGCAAGATTTTTTTGAAAGATGGACATAGTATTCAGGACTTACACTGTTCCAGTATGTATGCCACCATGTTTTCGTTGAATATTTTCGTCATCTCCAAACAACAACAGTGATAACTTCAATTGAAAAGTGATATAAAAAAAGTGAGAATGTTATGATACACCCTCAAACAAACTGAGACAATTTATAAGTCCTGGGCACTATGACAACTCGGGTTGTAAAATTATATTCATTCTTTCAGTAACTACTTTTATAGATGATATTTTATATCTATTTATTGTCCTGAAATGTGCAGATAGCTGAATTTACCATCTGTTTCGTCTTATTTTTCCTATAATCAAATTTCATTTAAGTTTTCTATAGACAGCTCAGTCAGTAGTCCTAATTCTTTAGGTCTTCTATAGTTAATAATACTGAGGATGTTCCATTACTACAAGTTGAATTCAGAACATGTCTAAATTCCATTAATATTTCAGGTAATGGAACAACAAACTTTGAGCATTGCCAAAGCTGGTATTATTTGTCAGTTGAATGCCAGAACATCAATTTTAGCCGGTGCAAACCCAGATGATTCTCAGTGGAATAAAAACAAAACTATTATTGAAAATGTTAAACTTCCACATACATTATTGTCAAGGTAAACAACTCGTAATATATCTCGTATATATCTGTGTTGCTCGAGGGGATCAGACGTGTGTACTCTCGACTAGAAAACATTTCCATACAGAACAAGTTCTGGTCTAAGGAAGGTATTACATTGAATATTAATGAATATAAATGAGTTTAAAAAATTTTAAAATTAATAAAAAAATAACAAATTCAACAATTATGAATATTTATAGATTTTTCGTTGAGTTTTTTCAAGAAAATATTTATGGATTATTTATTGTGAGTTTCTATAGAACTTCTGATTTTATAATCATGTAATTTTGAATTTTTTTAAATGGCTATTACTTTTTTGTAAATTATTTGTTAGTTTATATGCAAATTTGCTTTTTCAAGTTTTATTAGTTTATCTAATGTAAAAGTTTTAATATCGTTGTGTAATTCTGAAGGTGTATCCCAAGGTTTTTTAAAAATCACTTTTAGTGCTTTATTCATTAAATGATAAATTACACTTTTTTGTTTTTTACTACAAGATGACCATATTGTATTAAATATCTAATATGCGAGACAATATGGGCATTATAAATGAGATTTCATATTTAAATGTTTAGAATATCAATTCTTCTTATTGCTCCAATTAAAGGAACAATTGATTTCCTAATTTTATTCACGTGATATTCAAAATTTAAATTCTTATCAATCATCAGGCCTAAATATTTATGTTCTTCAACTTCATTTGATATTTTATTCTTTATTTTTAATTTAATTTTGTTTGTATTTTTTTTTTGGAAAATCATGTAAACAGTTTTGTCTAAATTGATAGTTAGATTCATTTCATCTATCCACTTTCGAAACAATTGAATATCTTTTTCAATATTACTTTCTAAAATTTTGGTATCTTTTGCCGAATAATAAAGTACAAAATCATTTGCAAAAGAAAAATGTTTACCTATTAATTTTAATTTGGTTTTACTATCCACATGGATTAGATAGAAAATTGGAGCTAATACTGAACCTTGGGGAACTCCAATAATGGATTGTTTTTCAATACTTTTATTTTCATTAAGAACAACATATTGAATGCGATTTTCAAAATAATTTTCAAAAAGTTTATGTCCTCTCACTCCTAAATTATTAAAAATTTTTAGCAATATTGTATGATTTACTGTATCAAATGCCTTTTTTATATCTAAAAAAAATAGCAACGCCATATTTACTTTCATCTAAAGTTTCAAAAATGTTATTCATGAAATCAGGTACTGCTGATTGGGTATTAAAATTTGGCATGAAAGCATATTGAAATTGATCAAAACCAGAATTATTATTAATGAAATTTATCAATTATTGTTCTTTCAATACTCTCTCAAAAATTTTGTAAAAAACATTTAAAAGAGCTATTGGGCGATAGTTAGAAACATTATTCTTTTCATATGTTTAAGTGAAATGTGGCTTTCTCCAACTTTTTTTGATGCTTTAATCTTTCCCAGCCATTATAACATAATCAGATGTGACAGAAAATTCTCTTAAAAGAATACCACAGGAGGAGGAGGGGTAGCCAAAGATTTCCACAATATTTTGAAATTTAAATCCATGGATTTATCATCTATCTTCCGAAACACCATGTATAGATATGGTTGGTGAACACATAATCAATTCAATAATCTTCCAACTTCAGAGATATTTCAGAATGGTTCAACTTCAAAAAAGCTAAAAAAATCTTCCACTGTACTCCAGACTATCTGTTCTGAATATCTTGATTTTTTTTCCAGTTTTAGTTTTTACTTAACTTTTGATCCTCTAAAATGCTTGTTTCACCTCATCTTTCGATTTCAACAAAAATAAATTTAGATCCATCTTGATTTGTCATCAATGAAAGTTGCGAAATAAAGTGCATTTCCGAGTGATTTCGTTTTCATAGTCCACAAATGTCTGAATGGATAAGGTCTAATATATTTTCAGCTCTTGAATTTGATGATTGAGGAAACTTATCAGATGTTTGTTTGCTTCTGATGCATATTTCACAAGAAGATATACTTTCAGAAGAATTGAACCTCATTCCTTCCACTAGATTCTTAGACATCATCTTCAGGTCTCTTTCATTCAGATAACCATAGCATTGATGCTGTTTCAACAAGTCCTTGGATGTTGACTCCACCAAAGACATAGATTCACTCATTGTTTGGATATAATAACGTTCACCTTTTCAATGAGCTATCAAAATGACTTCACCACTTGGATTTACTATTTCTGCAGAGTCTTTTGAAAAATGTGCCTATCTATCATTGCATGCAGCTTTGGAAATGGATATTAAATTTGTTTTTAGGTCAGGTATGAATAGAGTATTTTACAAATTTATGGTTTTAATCCTGTTTGTGGACATGACATGAGTTTGTTCACACAAATCGGCATATGTTCCATCATGAATGCTTCTTCTTCTTCGGCTGTGGATGCTCTCTGTAGTTTACTACTTTCTTTCTACATTCATATGCAAAGAAAGGGAAAGTTTTTTGCAAAAACTACCTGCAATGCTCTAAATGGCCGTAGGGGGCGGTAGTTGTTTTTTGTTAGAAATTTTCTGACAAATTACCGATTATATAGGGTTGTTATGTAATCCATTTTTCATCATTAGTTCTCAGTCTGTTCCTTGCGTTGACAAATTACCAAAAAATACAATATTGAAAAACAGTATAAAAATTTTAAAAAGGGGAACTTTCTCATATGGATTTAAAACAGTCTGTCCCTGACATTGACAAATCTACCAAATACAATATTAAAAATAGTATAAAAATTATTTCTTGTAAAAAAAACACTTCTGATGTGATGATATAATAAATAAATAAATGAATATGTAAATGGCACCATTATATTTAATAATTGAATGATTTTACTGTGGTCGTATTGATGTTATACTGTTTCAACACAAATTTTATCTTTTTGCTTGTTAATACTTTCATTATATTTCTATCATTAATATTTTCATATTTTCTCCTAATTTTATAATTTAATTGGGGTATTTTTCACCCAATAGGCGTTACCTTTCCTATTGGACAAATAAATATCTATCTAAACAAATTGTCACTAATATTACATTGTATGTCTAATACTTTAAAATACCTAACTAAATTTTCTTTTTTGATATTTTTTGGGAGTATATTGAAATAGTACTCAATGGTATTCATGAAAATGTATACACCATGGTTAAAATATTTGTATAACAATTGCATTCCCGAATAATGATTATACCTTTATTTAAAAATGATTGTGGTTAGGGCAGAGTTTATTTCTACAGTGTAAACATTAAAGTTGTACACTCACATCCATAATGATAATCATTTTTTTGCTCAACAAAAAAAACACCCAATTACAGGACATAATTTTTCACTCGACGCGCGAGACGTAGTTTTGGTGTTTTTGATAGCTTCTATTTCTTGAATTGAATCTATATCTTGGAGTCAAAAAAATAACTATATTGTTTCAATTTCCGCATTGTGATAATAAATTTCCTTTGATGTTGTATAAGTTATCAAAAATAGATCCAATGAACACACATCGTGATCATGCACTCTAAGAACTGGATAAAAATATAATTTCAAATAAAATTATTTATTCAAGAGTGAAACAGACATCTGTCTAATTTTTTTGATGTAATGAAAATTATTGGTAATTTGTTAAAAGTTGCTTAGAATAGGTTACACCAAATAACATTCAAATGTCCTGATTTGATGGTTAAAATTTAAATGGTTTATCCTTCCATTTTTCACAGTGAATATTTCTCATCTTCCAGATTTGACTTGATTTTCCTGATATTAGATCCACAGAATGAACTTTTTGATAGAAGATTAGCTCGTCATTTGGTATCATTGTACTACAGAACAAGAGATCAGGAAGAGGATGAGATTTTAGTATGTTGAACTTACGTTATCTCTAGAATGCCCATATGAAACTTGACAATTTGTTGATATGTTGGTCTTATAATTGGGACTAGTAGAATTTGTCGTTTGTTGATGACTTGTCACTGAATGTTCCAACAGCTTCACTCACTTATCAACAAATATCATATTTCGTACTGGGACTCTACATATGTCTACTTCACATATTTTTTTTAGGACATGTCCATTCTTAGGGATTACATTGCCTATAGCAAAGAACACATTCATCCAAAACTTAGCGAAGAGGCATCTCAGAAATTGATACAGAGCTATGTAGATATGCGAAAGATAGGATCAGGGCGAGGCCACATTTCTGCTTATCCAAGGCAGCTCGAATCATTGATACGACTATCAGAAGCATATGCCAAAGTACGCTTTTCTCAAACAGTTGAAGTTGAAGATGTTGATGAAGCTTACAGGTGAGGTCATATTTTGTAGCTTATTACCCAACAGTACTCCAACATCTGAAAACCATTATAAAGTGTTATAGAGGAAAAGCCAGCATTTTAAGTTGTTATTTTATAATTCATGACAATTTAGGGTAAGAAATTATATTTTATTGATTTAAGTACGCAACAAAAATTCTTTGAGTAGTGTTTTCTAATGGTCTAGTGGTTAAACACGTCGTGTTTTAAAGCTAGAGATAGTAGGTTCAATATCAGCCAGAGATTTTTTTTTTCTAGGTACTTATGAATATTCATACTACCATTTCATGCATTTTTCTCAGTTAATCAATAAACTTTTATGCTTGAAACAACTGATTTATTCATTTATTGAACTTAACAATTACATTGAGAACAAATATTATTTTTTCCCTTTGACTATCTGCTCTGCACCTGCCTTTCACTTCTCAAATACAAATATCTTTTGGAGAGAAAATCCTCACAGTTTTACATTTCCGTCATTTATAATGAATAGTAGGAACTCCAGTAACTGTTTTTGAGTTTCCCAGCCACTACTTAAACTTGGCCAAATACAGAAAGGACTAGTAAAAATTTAATGACATTTGCGTGAATAGAATGTTTCCTTTTGAATTGGACTTTTTGAAGCCTCTGGAGACACCATTCATCCTATTTTATCTAAAAGCACATATTCACAATTTGACAGATCTGGATCTCTTGAAACAAGTATTCATAATTTGTGAGTATGATAATTATTAAGGATTTGGACCCTTTTATATCAGCAATTGTTGACGTAGGCAATGCCACCAGTTGCATACCCTACAAGTTGAATAAATTATAATATTTGTATTGAATATAGGATTTTTCCAAATTTTGTACTTGGTACCATCAAGGCTTTGAATATTGCTACTATTGAATAGGAGAATAACGTTGTCCATAGTATCAATCTGGGGAAAAACTGAACTCTGTCTCAAGCCTTCATAAAGAGGGCAGTCAATTAGTATTTGTTGAAGGGACTCATTAACGAGCATATTGCAAATAGAACAGATTTCCGACATGTCTATTTTGTATGTCAAACCACCAAAAGAACTAAAATTACGAAGACTTATACACAAATTCTACGAACTTAGGAAAATTACTAACAAAAGGCAGCTTTTCATAGTTTATAAAACATTAGTTAAATCAATCATAAAATATGGTATTCTAGGGCATTGAGCACCTCTTAATGTTATATAAAATTATCTGTTGAAGATAATATTTTACCATCGAAAATAAGAAACATAGTTATTCATACATAGTTTTCTAAAGAATGTAAGATTCATATCCTGAGAAACTACTTGTAGTATAGTAGCTATGTTTTTGTACTTGAAGCACTTTGTACATGGATGTTATTGTTAGTTGATCAAGTGACTCTTATATAAGTATGCTGTCATGACGATTTGGAATGTTGTTATAAATAAATAATTCTAATTCGAAATACATGATTATTTCCGAAGTAATATATAAGATATTCCAGGATATCACAGCTATGTTTTTGTACTTGAAGCACTTTGTACATGGATGTTATTGTTAGTTGATCGAGTGACTCTTATATAAGTATGCTGTCATGACGATTTGGAATGTTGTTATAAATAAATAATTCTAATTCGAAATACATGATTATTTCCGAAGTAATATATAAGATATTCCAGGATATCACACTACTCACAATATTTTGTATCTACATAAGTATATTCAGTGTATTATATTTCCTAATTATGTATTACCAATGTATATTAATCTGTAATTGTCTCAAAAAATATGAAAATATTATTTATAGGTTACATCGTGAAGCTTTGAAACAATCTGCAACTGATCCTCTGTCTGGTAAGATTGACGTTGGTATTTTAACGACTGGCATGAGTACAGCAGCTCGTAAACGAAGAAAGGAGTTAGCCGAGACTGTTAAGAAACTCATCTTGGATAAGGGTCAGGTTCCATCAATCAGTTATCCTAAATTGTTTTTGGAACTGAAGGAAGGTTCAAATATCGTAAGTCAATATAGATATTTTGTTATTTATATATCTTTTATAATTAAAAGAGTAATAGTTATAAAAAAATTGGACGTAAAAATGTGTAACAAGGAAACACAAATTTATCTACAATGATTAAATTTGGACAGAACATGATTCACAGAAAAAAGAAGCTGGGAATAGTGGGAGCTAATAACAGTTAAATTGTACAAAAGCGCTGAACGGACATGATGAAAAAATATTATAATTGCCAGTTTAAACTGACAATTAGGAAGCTCAAACTCGCAATTATACCTAATTGCCCGTTCAAACTGTACTATTTTCTTAATGTGCGTTTTTATATATGACAATTCAAAATATTTTAATTTATTCATTTATGTATAACTGCGTATTTTGTATTGTGTTTGGTAACAAGAGAATTCTCTTAGAAACAATAAACATATACTCTCTCTCTAACCGTAAATCATCGTCAATATGTAGTTCCAAATTTTTTATTGTTCTACAGGGCTCAATACTTACACCATTTTTTGGATTGACATGGCGCCCTTTACTTGATGGAAATGCATATTTATGACACTAAGGTAAAACACGATTAAAATTTCCACAAAATTTATTGTTTTCGCGACATGTACTACATTCGCTTGAAAAAGATACTGTGTATCAAAACATGTAATTTTAATTGTGTTTTACCTTAGTGTCATGACTTACACCATTGATTACCACTTCATCTGTGGCATGAGCTCGATTGCATTTGTGATTTGGTAGGATTCAATTACAAACCGTGTTTATTAGAATATTTACCACCAGAGAGTTCTTTCAGATCCATAATGTAGTGTAAAAACAGGAGCAGGCCTAGTATTGAGCCATAAGGAACTCCTCGAGGTAATGGCATTGCACTGGAACTGGTTTCCTCTAGAACATCATACCGACATCGATTGGAGAGATAGCTTTCAATTAAACCTATAACTATAATCCGGTTTATGCAATGACTACGTTAATCTCACAACTTTGGATCTGCTCAAAAGGGGATTGACTTGACTGGATCCGATCCATCTATTATACAGTTTTCAGATTGGATTGAACCACTCAAGTCAATTCCATAAAATAATAGGATTGGAGCCAACCGATCGCCTTGAAGAGAAGTGAAATTATGAGATTAACGAGTTTGAAATTGACAGATGTCAGGTAAAAGTAGCCAAATTCAGATTGGTTGTTTATCGTCTCAGTTGTCTGTAATCAAATGAGTTTCTCTTTCTCAGAATGGAGAACAAAATAATAATAAAGAAAAAGAACGTATTGCCCAAAGAAGAGAGCAGTTTTTTCATTCAACTGATTGAGGAAAAACGTTTTTGGGGATACATATATTAGGAAAGGATTAGAGTTTCGCATATTTTCAACAGCGATTCGTAAATTAATTCGCAGAACACAAGAAATTTTACGTTAGAAAATTCGACATATTGCTGTGAAGTTAGGTTTTTTCAATCGGATTGAAGCATAGGATTCCTCAATCCACTTATATATTGCGACATAAACTGAAGGGTGGTTTAACTTGACTCAATGCTATCGAATTTGAATCGGATTGAGGCTGTCGAGATAAACGTAGTCATTAATAGATTATGTCCCAGGGTATTAAAGGCTTTACTATAATCTAACATAACCAGTAATGTTGTATTGCCTTCATCAAATGTCTGAAATACATCATCTAGTACTTTAGTTAATGCTGTAGTTGTACTATGCCCAGATTGACAATCTAAAATAATCAATTTTTTGTGAGAAAACTTATTATTTTATTGAAAATCAGCCTTTCGATAATCTTGGATAGCACTGGAAGCCTGCTGATAGGCCTCAGTTCAAACAGAGATTTAGAATTTGAGACTTTTGGTAACAATTGATAGTCCGTATGCAATTGCAATAGTTCATTCTTCTCTGACCTTCTCAATCAAATATAATAAACATTCACTCCACGGAAAGTTTTTTCAGATACAAACTTTTCAATCATTAGGTCATTAGTTTTGACTTACCTGCATTTAAATGCAAATAGAGCAAGAGCAAGAAGGTTTCAGTAAAAATAATGATCTTTTATTAGCTTGACGGACAATCCATGTAGAATAAATTGATTGTCTTGACAACCTTAATTTTAGCCCACTTTACTACGGGGCACAGAAAAACTGACTCGTCATTCATCATGCTATAGCCGTCAAATAAAAAATTATGTCTTCAATTATTTGTACTAATCTACTTTACTATTCTTTATATCAAAAATTTTTTTTTTCTTCTAGATGGTAACCCGAGATCAGTTTGAAGATGCTTTGAGGGATTTACAAGACGAGCATTTTATCATCGTTACTGGTAAAACATCCATACGTTTGTGTCCTAGGTAATCACCATTTATATAAGCCTTAAACTTTATAAGTATAACGAAAAATCCATAATAAATCCGTTTGTTCTTACTTTTACCTAGATTGTTGTTTAATTTCACCTTCTCCATGTTTTTTTAAAAATTGATCATTACTTGTAGTTGTAAGTGTTTTGATCTCTAGAAAATACAATCCAATGAAATCTCCCCAAAACGACTCATATTGTTTCGACAATACCAAACATGACAGTGATAGAAGTGACAATCGCTTACCAGACATTTTTTTTTAGTATTGGCCCACCTTCAATAGTTTTTTTTTTAATGAATGATTTTCTATTAATCAACGATTTTATTATATGCAACTCAACATACATGTCTCTAATACATTTATATTAGTTGGTACTATTTGTCATTATTTATTGGACAATTCTGAAATCAAATTTCAGAAAATATTCAATACACAAGCGTTACTAGGAAGCCACTTAGCCGGCTGGTGAAATGTTGACCTGATAGTCGCTAGGTGACAGCAAGGTCGAAGGTTCAAACCCAACTGGGAGCAATTTTTGTTGTTACTTGAAAAAAAATTAAAATTACCACTGAAAATGAGATATCTCCCTTATTAGTACACTTATTCATTAAATAACCATTAATGTTCGAGATTGTTAATCGCCATTTTAATTCACGAGTTACAGAACTTTTTCGTCGACCGTACTTTTCAAAAATAAGGATATCTTACTTTCAAATTCTATTTATTTAACCCTTTCATTGCTGGTCAAATTTTGATAGTCGTGCTCTCCAAACGGGAAAATTAACAGTTGCGTTAACGCCCTTATACGCAAGTTAAGTACGGACATGTACACCCGTCTTCCGCAACAACAGGTTAACTCGTGTATGTGATTTTTCACATTTTTTCTTTTATAATGACAACAAAATAGGTTTCATTATACTGTTTATTCAAAATGAAAAGTTGATATACTTAATTTTATTGCTTACAATATGATTAATTGAAAATATTCCCAACACCATCCACAATCGTAGAGTCCTATTGAAACCTGTTTAATTGCATCCTAAGACAACAATATGTAATGAAGATAACTCCAATAAAACAGCACATGAAAATTTGTCATTTTATTCAACATATAAAAGTACAATGAATACTCAACGTAAATAAAACTATGCTAATCACAGTTAGGTTCAAAATGAATCACCAGAAGTAAAGTTTGGAGCATAAATATATTATCAGAAATTAACAAAGAGCTCAATATGTAGGCACTACCAGTGGTTGAATCCGTGAATTTCTTTATGCAAATTCAACCAATCCAGGGATTTCTGAGTCAGGTTCTTCTGTCTACTCAAAGCCTTGGTAGCTTCTTGAAACTTATCATCATTCCTTCTCAGGTACATCAAAGCATCTCTCTTCAGTTGTTCTAATTTATTTGGATTAATTTCTGCTAGTTCTAACATTTCTGTCAGGTATGGATTGAATCGATAATAAACATTGCCAGGCAACAAATCCGACAGCATAGTATGAACTCCTGAAAAAAAAAATTATATTTTCACATAACTTTTAAGTTTGACACACTGTATACAAAGTTGTAAAAACTTATATTTGTGTCACATGTTGTTTCCTAAAACCTTTCATTATGGTATTTTTATCATTTTCTTCAATTGAATCATACTCATAGTTATGGACATAAACACACAGTGAAATATCAACTTTGCAAACGTCATTATTGTAATACAATAAATTGGACCAAATTTTGCATTGAAATATTCTAGAAGAATGAGAGAGTGGGCTAAGGTATATATGAGACACTAGTACTCTTTATGAGACGATTTTGCGATTTTAAACCTAAATATTGTTTTAAATTCTAAACAACTTTTATGGAGAATAAAATTTTCAGAAAAATGGATAATAAAAAAGTTTCTCATATGGTGCAAAGTAGCCTTTATTACGTGGTACGAGATCATCATGAATAATGAGAAATGAAAATTTCTATGTTATTATATAAAGATTATGAAGTGGTACAAACATATAAATTTTCATTTCTCATTTTTCACAATTATATTATGTAATGTTTCCACCCTTAAAAACCACTCCTCATCACAAAATGACAAAAAAAAAATTGGTTTCAACAGCCTAAAAATTGTTTTATTGTTCATGTATAATAAATCGAAATATCACTATTAATATTATTTCTGATTTATTGAAACAAACCTTAAAAACCATCCCTATTATATTGCATTCAAAGAAATTCCAGGATATATTTTTTTGATTTATTGCAACTATTTATCCTTCAGAAATGGTCACTGTTGTTAAAATTAACTACCATGTGTCCTTGAGTATATACAGTGAGACTTTTAATAGTCCCCCCTGTTAACATGAATAAAAAACCGCTTGGAAGGTTTTATCCTTCAGAAAGTTCAGAAAGTTCAGAAAGTGAATAAATTATTATTATTATTATTATTACTTCCTAAAATAAAAAATATGGTGATTGCTTGACAGGGGGCACATCAAATAAAAAAATTTAAATAGCATGGGGGGTCAAGTGTCACATCCTGGTAAAGATAATTTAATTCTCGAAAATTCTTGCCATTTATTGATACATTATGTTCAATACATTTTTTTTGTTCCAATTTCGGAAACGCCCTTTATTTGATGATATTTCGAAATTAAATTGCAAAAAAAATATTTACGAAATTCAAAAAAAATGTTGATGGTTGTAAAGAATTTAAAATGTTTGTGTTGATATGCCCCCGCGCCCCCTGTCGTCGAGCAATCACCATATTTTTTATTTCAAAAAGTAGTATCGGTGATTTTCATGTTTGTACGTCAAACCGTTCAAAAGTTAATAGAACAAACTATTCGCACTGAATATAGAAAATGAAATTTTAATGGTTCGACCTTTCGCCACTTTGACGCTGGCATCTAATTTTGAATTCCCAATAGCGCAACCAAGTTCATTTGTTACAACTCTATCAGAGTAAAAGCCTGATGCTATCTTTTTTTTAGTAAAGTGACATGATTTTGGGATCTTATTAACTATCAATGTGTATCCCAACAAATTTGGTGCATTGCTTGTTTTTTACACTTGAAGTGTACACAGACTTGGATTTTCTAATTCACATTTTAAATTTTTTCTAGACTCTGGGTTACGATTGTTTTTAGACTGTCCATCTTTTTTCTGTGCTATAAAAGGCACAAATAATATGAAATTTCTTGTAATAGATGAACATGTTATGTCACCAATTTGTCCTCTAAACTTGCTTAAACTTGCTATGCACTCTATATAGCATCTCAACAATGTAGCAAGAATATTGTTAAACACTTATATTTTGGAAGTTTTCATTCAATCTTGAAATATGCTATATGCACTGGAGGAACTAGCAGATGCTGATAGAATGTTCATGCTACAAAAAAGTGCCGTCCATATTGTTTCAAAAGTCAAACCATTGGAATCATGCAGAGAATACTTTAAAAGTCTCTCAGTTCTTACAATGATATCGATTCATATATATGAATATGACGTAGTTTGCTTCGTTTTAAAAAATAAACCTTATTTTGAATCTAAAAGAGTAGAGCATACCTATGAAACTCGCATAAAAAAGATTGCTTCCATTGAAACATTCCTCAAACGGGTATCTTTTACAATGGTTGCAAAATATTTAATACTCTTCCTAAAGCTATTCAGAACTCGAGAAATATTCATATGTTCAAGAGGAGATGAAACAGTTACTATTAAAGAAGACCTACTATTCGTTGGAAGGATTTTACTGTGATTTCTGATCATTATGTGGAGGAGACGATTCTTATCATTCCTATCAATTTTTAAATCTATTTAAATGTGTGTTTTTATTTATACTTTCATATATATTTAACTGTTTTTTCTAGTTTCTAGTTTTTACTAGTTTTTAAGTTATCTATCTGCTGACATTGGGTGTTATGAATGAAAGCTAGCAAAAGCTTTTACTATAGGTTTGTCTCTCTCATTAATTAATAAAATGGATAGGTCTGTTTTAAGAAATCCGAGCATTTGCTTACGATTTATTCATTAGACCCAATGTCTCTAAGTTATGTTACTGTATTACATTCTTTCGTGACTGAAAAATAAATGAAATGAAATAAAATGACATACCTAATCATAACTGAAAACCCTGAAACTTTACCGAAAATTTTCACAGTCAGTTTTCTGTTGATAAGGATAAAACTTTTTCAGTAATAACTAATTTTATAGTGCAGAATTTAGTTTCCCAACTTTTACAGTGTATTTTAATTTTATTGCATTGTATATCCATATTCCACTTTTGACTAATCTGACAACCATATATCTTCGGTCCTTGTTGATTGAATTTAGGTATATCTCTGAGATGAATGATTGTATCACTAATTTCTCTAGGTTTCGATATTCTATGGTTATCTCCCAGAGAAATCAAACTTGGTTTTATTGTCTGACTTTGATATTTTTGACAATATATTTTTTGCTAGTTGGATAACGAATTTATAGTTTTAATTCAAATAAAATTCTTGATCTTTAAACGCATTCACACTTTTTGAGATACCATTGTTTTCAGTGGAAAATCAATTGAGTAGTAATTTTGTTGTTGGTGTTATTTTATGCTGGTGGAGTAACAAGTCAATGAATATTATGTTGAAAAAATATCCCGAAAAATGAGAAACAGACATATTATATCAGTCACTGTATGTATTAAATATTTTGGGTAATGAGAAAAGTATAAGTAAGCCATTATTGATTCACCTTCAGTATCCGTTGCACTATCCAAAATGGCAAAAAACTTTTTCTTCCAGGAGGAATTGCTTATTGGTGTTGCAAGTGATTCTGCAGAAGTATCCACTGGATTGGGAACAGTTCTGCCTGTACCAAATGACACAACACATTGAATTGGGGTGTTGGGCCAAAGCAATTTCGCTTCGTGTATTGCCACAGCTGTGGGGTTATTTACTAGAATACCGCCGTCCTGTAAATAATAACCTTATTGAAATGTTTATAATAAAACTTTAATGTTAATTTCTCACAACTCTTTGGTTTACAAAACCAAGACATATCTTTTGCCAATATAATGGCTTCTTCTACAGAAGTATTAGTAGTTCACCTTGTATAACGAGTTTCTTGGGACAATTTTTTATTGCTGTTATTTTCATTATAACAATATCAATATGAATATTCCATTTTTTCATTTCTATCAGTACATACCTGATGGAGCATATTGCCTATTTTAAACTCTTCAAAGTAGGTAGGAGCGGCTGCAGATGCCCTCACAGTTTCCCAAACCTGGTGGTTGTAGCCACCCATATACTGAGACTGAACTTTGCACGGTAAGGAGTAGTTCCTAAAAACGTATGCTGACAATCGAGACTGATTCACTACTGCTGATACTGCACAGAACTGAAAAAAGAAAATCTTATTTTACTTGAATACATTGTTGAATAAAGTATCTGAAACACTTTGAGAGTACATTTTTAGGAACAGACACATTTTTTCTAGATTTTCATAAAAATATTCTTTTTTTGTTATTTTAACACACCTTCTCGACATGGACAGACAAATATTGGTAAGCAACTGGTAAAAATAATACTCCAAAAAACTAAAGAACATGGTTTACTTCCAACATGGACTAAAAAGTAAAAAACTTATACAAAAATCATTATCTCCGACTTCGAAAACCCTTACATATCAATTTTGGATCGAATTGGACCATTATCACAAATCTCGTCTGCCATATTGGAGCCACCATTTTTTTTTATAAAAATATTTCATACTGCATTGTCACCGGAATTATTAACACATGCCACATTTCAAACCATTTGGACGTATGGAAGTGGATGAAAATCACGTTCAAATATTCTGTTACAAACATACATAGACAGATAGATAAAGTAAAGCTAATAAATGTATTAAAAATTCGAGCCTTAGATACATCGTGTTAGCTATGTATAATCTATTAGGCACTGATCTGACTTGCTCTAGAATACTGTTCTCATATAACTCAAAAAAACGAACGAACGAACGAACTAGCTTATTTCTCTGGAGCACAACAGAAAAGTTGGTGTTTGTTTGAAAGTGGTTAACAATGTTTCACTTTGAGTAAGGTTTATCTGAACCTCCATTGTCCAAACAAAGAAATCCAAAACTCTGCAATTTCATTAATCACAACTAAGATGTCTAAAAACCCTGGTTCGATTTTGTTTAGATTATTTTGAAGACAAAACAAATGAATTAGTGGTGTGCTTCTGTACTTTCATGTACCTAAATTTGAAGACTCCTATATAAAATGCATTATTATAGGTAGTTCTAGTCAGTTATATTTCAAAAATTGAATATAGTTATTCTAAAATTGATATCAGTAACAATTAAAACCACCTGGGACAGTTGTTCCGTATATTCCACTTATGTTGTTTTTCATTTCATAGTCTTATGCAATACTTGAAATTTCTATTCATGGAAACTTAGCCTAAGAAGAAAATCGACGGTGGCGATACACAAAAGTATTGCAAAACATTCGGAAAGCACACCACTAGTACATTTGTTTTCTCATTATTCAAGTTGGCGAATGTCTCAAGTTTTATTCCACAGTTTTGTAGGTATGATTTGCTACACCAGGGTTTTTAGACATCTTAGTCACGACGTTTAGGCTATTAACATCTCTAGCCGTTATCGAGTGTATGAATGTGAAGGATATTTTTTATAAAGCTAATTTGTATCATTAGCCTGGGAGTAAATTGGATAAATATGCTATTTACTTTATAGTATAACGGACAATTTAGTTTACAAGCTCCTATGCAGTTGTATTGTTTCACTGTTTAAGAAATAGAAATTACCCAAAAAACCAAAACTTCGTCAATTTACTTTGAGCTCCTGAGGATGCTGTAGTGTACTGTACAAGCATATTAGTTGCAGCAACTTTGCTTTTCTTGACAGTTCTGATGACCAGATCTGTCTGAGTTTGTGCTGATACTTGCCTCAGAGAGTTTTTAACTGTGGTTACGTCTTTGGAGCGGCGCTGTTCCACTCCTGGGTAAGTATAATGATTCTCTGGCATCAAGATGATGTAGGATGCTTCCGTTTACGAGTTGAATATCCTTTCCGTATTCTTCGCATCGTCCATTCCATTCCGATAACATGCGTGTACTCTTCGACCACCCTCAATATTGGTGCAGATCCGTTTCTCCCAAGGCATAAAATTTGAGGTAACAGGTAAAATAAATGCGTGACCCTAAACCTCCGGTTGTTGGGGGTGCCGCAGTTGTATCCACGGTTTTTCCTCGGTGAAACGGACAATGAAAATAGGGACATGAAGAAAAGAAGAGAGCTGAGGGAGCCACCCTGAAACACGCCCCTTCAAAAGACTGCCTGCTGTTTGGACTCTGACTTGACCAGATCATATGGTGAAGCGAGTCTTCCAGAGCGCCATCAGTTGTCTAACGTATCTCACTATATGATTGGGTACCCCACTGAGCAAATGCATGATGAGCTCATGCAATGTTGTATCAAACACATTGCGGTTATCAGTCCAGGTCATTGAAAGTTTACGCTTATACTGCACAGAGTCCTGTGGCTCCTACGTGACACATTAGTTCAGCGGCCACTCTCTTTGACCGTTCATACACCAGACCCACTGCGGACAATATTCGTATGTACAAAATTCTTGTTAATATTTTATAACACGCATTCTGTAGCCTGTAGTTGTTTGGATCACCATTTTTGGGGATGAGCATGGTTGGCCTTTCAATTAACCAATCCAAAATCTGTTGCTCCCCATCTAGCCATGAGTTAAAAACTCTTGGCAGATGGGGATGAGTACTTGGACATTTTTCTACCATAAGTTATTCAACCCATCAGGGCCTGGAGCAGTAAAGTTCTTCGAGCTTTTTAGGACCGTCAAGTGTCTTCTGAAGCTATCAGGTTTCATGCACAGATAATAGATTTCAGGCTGATCTAAAGCCTCCTGCAGAAAGCCTCGAACGACGCTAGGGCTACAGTTTCTATGTTGATTGGTTGCGGATACTGATAGATGTTCTTCCAGAAGGTTTCCACCCGATCAGCAGGCAGGTTATCCACAAGTGGAATAAGCAAGAAAGGTTTATCGCGGAACTTTTTGTTTTCCGCCGCGGAACTTTATATCTTCCGCAATGCTTCTCTCCTGCATCACTAGTGACATCTTTCAGCGACCGGCAGGTTATCCAAAACAAGTGGAATAAGCAAGGAAGGTTTATCGCGGAACTTTTTGTTTTCCGCCCTTTATATCTTCCGCAATGCTTCTCGCCTGCCTCACTAGTGACATCATTTTAGGCACCAGCATTCGTATTCCATTATGTGTGGTGGGTTTCAATTTTGCGGCTATTAGCTATAAAGGTTGATCCGCCAGTTTGAACCGCAACAAATAAGTCTGAAGGTTTTATACGCAACAGTTAAAACCAATATCGCACAACAAAACCCCTCGGATCAATCTCATACCGATGACCAGTCACATACAAAACTGCGTGTTTAAAGGACAAAACCCGCAATTAACTCCGCGTATCAAACTGAAAAGTTGGTATGGATGTCTGTCAGTTTGCACCACGAGTGAAAACTGACAGTGCACTACAAAACTTCGGCCAATACCTATACACAATCATGATGAAGCTAACAAAACACTGTCAGCTCAAAAACATGGGAATTCCTGGCCTAACACGCATTTATGTCAATAAAAAGATCCAATAAGGCAATAATTGGCAATAATAGAGAGCTCTAATAGTTAACCAGTGAATAAAGTGGTACTTTTTTACAAGTAGGAAATGTAAACCAGTGAAAAAACCAATTCAGATTTTACTTTCGAATAAAAAATGAATTTCGCATATTTGTTGATGTTAATATTATTATTAACGTTGACCTTAATTTCAAATCTGTAGTTCATTTGGAGCACCTCTTCATTTTCTTCAAAATAAGCGAACAATACTCTGTGTAGCTACGAATTATTTTTTCTTTAAGCTATGCCATGAAAAAATCATACTCGCACAATCCACAATATTTTCTGTTCAGTCTTCATCGCTTTCCATTTTTGACTTATATTAGGTTCTTAATAATCATATATTCTTTAACTTGAGGAATGCACCAATTTCACTAATTTCATTAATTATTACTGTCAATTAGTTTCTGAATGTCAAATAGCCACAGCTACCTTGATTACCTGTGAAAAGTAGGTCCAATAGTTTCTTAGAGGGGGGAAAATACAGTATTGATGCGAATATTGCCGCTGCCCGCCGCAACAGGTTTCAATTTATATAACGCTTACTATATACTCAAAATTCTATGATTATTGGTTTAACATTTGTATATTAGATATTTATAAGTTATTACTTGCCACAGAAGATAAGAACTTTGACAGGATTTCACTGTTATTCGAATGTGTTTTGTAATTTTTGTCACATAAAATTTTCACCCAGCAGCAACTGTTAAAAAAGTGAACTTTTTTCATGATTTTCGTAAAATAATGAAATCATATGTTGATATACAATGCGTACGAAAATAGTCCCCCCTATTAATAGTTCGACCAAATTTGGCACTTTTCTATGAGACCATAAATGCTACTTTTTACGATATGTCACGCATGACGTCATTTGGGGGAAAAAATTTAAATTGAGAGGTAGGACAGGTGGCACCTCGTTTGGAAGGTATTTAAATTATGTATCCAACAGTGCATACATTTTAAATTTTTGCCCACCGTTAGGGGAGATAGAGTCATTTATATTTTAAAATTATTATTGTATCCTATGCAAAAACGTAGGCAAATAAGTTGAAAATTATTTTGATAATGTAGTAAATATCCATTATTATATTATTAATTAATTAATTATTATATTATTAATTAATTATAAAAAATTTCAGTTGTGATTATAAATTGTTTATAATTATTACATACCGTAATTCGTAGAGACATAAACATATTCTATTGAAAAAAGCAGTGTATTGCTTCAGGTGCAAAAGTTTCTTTAAATTAATTATTCAGCAACAAATATGAAAGGAGCCATGGAATACGCAATTTTGAATGTGATTTTTACTTTGCATAGGTGAAATAAGGATATACATTATTCATAATATAAATGCTCATGTCTCCCCTAATGGTGGGCAAAAATAAAAAAATCATACAATGTTGGATACAGAATTAAAATACCTCCCAATAGTGGTGCCACATGAGCTACCTTCCAATTTTAATTACAATTACAAGTATTGTAAAAAGTGATATTTATGCTCTCATACAAGTGTGCCAAACTTGGTTGAAAAATATTATACCATTCAAAATATAATTGGGGGGTGGGGGGCTATTTAGGTCCGCAGTATATTTTACGAACAAAAAAAAGTGCACTTGACAGTTGTTGAAAACAAAAGCACAAAAGCCACACTAAATTAGCAAAGATGGGGATTAACTAAGCCATGACAGCTTCGAATTTGATACTTATTGATTTTACAGTAACTGTCATGATCAGTTTTAGAGGTGGAAAAACAATTTTGCACATCACAAGCATATTTTCAATGAGAACTATTATTATTATTATTGCTTAAATATTTTAGTATGACCAAGTAATTAATTTGTTCTTAGGAGAATGGATTTTATGATCAAAAATGAAAGTGATGCAATGACACATTTTAAAAATAATCCTCTAAAACTTGTCTAGAAGCGTCTACAATATTAAGCTATTAATTTTGGCAGTGAAATAGTCTAGCATATTAGGCTATTATTTTTGGCGGCGAAATAACCTATCATATTAAGCTATGGATCTATTCAGTTGACATAAAGAATAGTTTTTGAACTCACATTTGGTACTTTCAAATTCCTACGTGTTTCAATCAATAACTTGTCATTCCATTGGTTTTTCAGGAGCTTCTCCCATAAAGCCGTATCATAGTAGGAATGGCTCCACACCAAGTTACTCGTTCCTTTGAACGTCGATTGGGTGAAAATTTCGGTGCTTATAGATTTGTAAATTTCGGCGATTTCATTCAAGGATTTTTGTTTCAACACTGGAAAATACATGGTAATGAACCAACCATTTTCAAAAATTTAATAAATGTGTGACGAGAAATTGTCAGACCTGAATGAATTTTCATAAATTTACAGTGGATAGAGCTCAACCCCCTGGTTCCGATAATATATATCACTTGTATATCTTTTTGAAACAGAGCCGTAAAAAAATTAAATCTAATTTTGCGAGGGAAACACAGTTCATTCATAAAAGTTGGAAAGTGAACATAGCTACGCAAACATAGTTTTTTCAAAGTTGGCAACACTTTTCCTTAAATAAATGAATGTTTTTCGATCTTTGAAAGTTTCAAGTATAGATTCATTGAACAGTATGTGGACTTTGCAAACAGTGTAATTTCCAATTTGTTGGTAAGGGTTAACCTAACCTAACCTCTTCGATTTTCATGAACTTCTACAGATGAATGAAAATACGATAAAAACACTATCGCAGATGAAATTTTCATGCGAAAAATATAACTGTGGCAGACATTACTTTTTGAAGTTCCAAAAAAGGGGTTTGGTGAATATAACTCTAGGAAACTTTGAAACAATTTTTTTTTTATCAGCAACACAGTAAGCACACATTTGTTCAGCTATTTCCACTATTTTTCTCTAAATAATAATTCGAAGAAAGTATAAATGTTTTTATCACGATTCTTTCTATTTAAACCAACGTCAAAACGTCGACCTAATTGTAAAACCACGTATCTCCACTAAACTCAGTTTTCAGATTATTGTCCTATGTTGTTGGTGAAAATACTCTACACTTATAGTTTGAACTTTGATCATCCAAAAAATTCGTTAGATTACATAAAAAGGAATGTTCAAACCTCGTATCTATAGGGATTTTTGTTACTTTAAACACACTAACTCCAAGTTGTCCATATGTAAAGAATAGGCATGGTACGGTTACAGTGCTCTAGCAAGTTGTTGTTTTTAATTGCATAATTGATTTTTAACCTCTCGCGACTGAATACACTCACAAAGTAAATACTATTTTTTCCTACGAGCGTGCGGAAAAGTAACTTTTCCGCACGATTTTTCGTTTTGAAAGTTGTACTTTTCCGCACGATTTTTACTTTTTGTATTTTTGAAAATGATGATATTTAGGACCAACTAAATGATCTATGTAACTATTCTGTCTTATTGGTCATTTTGTAGCATAATTATAAAAACTTGTTTATTAAAAACCTTGTTTTTTCTTTAATAAGATGGACAAAAACACTCGTAGGAAAAATATTGTACCTAACTCTTACGGAAAATGTCTTTTCCGCCCTTAACGGCTTGCCTAAACTCCGCTCCGCGTCGTTCGTACAACTGCCGTCGCGTGCGGAAAAGTACTACTTTCCGCACTTGTTAGGTAAATAACTATTTGTTGTTATTCACATATTGAAGTGATTTTCGAAATCTAGATAGTTGTATGATATGAAATAATTTGAACTGGAGTTAGGTGGTTTGACTAGGTTTTAATTTATAGGTTAGGAAAAACAACTGGAGTTACATATTCTGCAATAATCCTATCTGTTTCTAAATATCACCCTCACGTTTTATCGGGGGTAATACCACAAGAGCTCAGATTTAGCCGGATATTTTTTGTGGTTGTTTTCGAATACTTACTTCAATTGGCAATTTAACGAGAGCTGTTCTGACAAAATCACGAGAGCGTTCTGACAAATTACTCGAGCTAGCTCTCGTGATTTTGTCAGAATAGATCGAGCTAAATTACCTATATGAAAGTAAGTATGAGAAAACCACCGTAAAAAATATCCCGCTAGATCTGAGCTCGCGTGGTATTTGTTAAGACAATCCCATGAATGGAACATTCAATTCAATTAAACTTCATTTAACAAACTTAAAGAACAATAAGTAGAAGAATAATGTTCAGAAAGAACCAAATATCGACAAACTGGAATACTATTTGCTGTTTAATTCTGTTTTTGACAATTACAATTGTCAAACTGATGTGACGCACAATGCTCTATGAACGTACAGTAAATGTTAGCGTTGCTATGGTAACGTAATTTATCCGATATTTTTATCCACTTGCATTTCTGTTCCTTCCTATTAGCCGATAGCAAACTACGATTTTTGTACTCGCAAATGGGAATTATTATACATGAGTGGGATTGTCGCCCATAATGATTGATAAATTATCTCAAATAATCATTATGCAATAGAAATGGCATCTCTCATTACTTTGAATTCGGAGGTTTCCTAGAAATAGGGGGTCACATGTTTTGTAAATTCAATTTGAATGGTTTTCTTTTTAACAACTTCCTAATTTTCTAACTATTTGTGGAGTTCCTTCTAAGGTCAGAAGTACGCATTTAAGAATGCGGAAGCCTTTGCCTTGCTGACTTTTTTATTTTCATTTCAGATGGGTTCAAGAGGATAAAATATATTGAACATATTGAACATGTTGAAAAATGACAAAAAACAGGAGGAGAAAACTTTCGTAAAACAAAATGATTCTTCAAAAGAAAACTATGACACATTCAATTTTAATCCAATTGATACAGAGGAGTACAACATTTTGTGGCCTTCCACACAAAAAAAATCCGGTTTTTTAGAAACATAGGAAACCATAGTGAATGAGTCTATTATGGGTAAATTATCGGATTGTCGTGAACAAATCAGTCATCCATGATAACTGTTAAATTACTAGACACTGCAAAACTGATTTATATCACAATATTGACAATCTTAAACACAACAACAAGACAAATATCATAGAATTTCAATTGAATTAATAAATTCCATGTGTATCATGTCTGTAGAACAGTTCCACAGTCAATTTTCAGTAAGTAGTGGGAGTTTAATATGATAAATTTCGAATTTGAAACCTTTACAAATTTTCGGTTGGCTGTTTATGGCATAACGGTTCCCACCTTACCTAAAAGTGCTGCGATAATAGCTCCTGTGCTGACCCCACAAACGAAGTCAAACATTTCATGAATTGATTTTCCAGAGAGCTCTTCCAATTTCCTGAGCATTTCTATAACTAGTATGCCCCTAACGCCTCCCCCATCAATAGATAAAATTCTTATACCTACTCCAGGCACTGGATCAGAATATCCCAATAAAGCAAATGCTACATTAAGAGCACTTTTCAGATCATAGTTGCTTGTTGACTGACGAATACATAACAATGTACGAATGGCCCCTTCCTGCAACCAATTTCAAAGTATTAAAATGCATGGAAAATATAATTACGGCTTTTAATGAAGATTTAACAACACAGGAGGATTAAGTAATCCTTAGAAAGAATAAATAAATAATATAAACATCAAACTAACAAATGTCTTGTGTACCTTCAAATCAATATCAGTGGTAAATGTGGGATTTAATTTATTCAACAATCTGATAAGAATTGAAAATTCAAATATAGGAATGTAGGCTTTCACGGCTGGTGTCAATGTTTTAGTTGGATTCCGGGTTTTGTTCAAATCTAACGTTTCAAATGCAACTGCGGCAGTCATCTTCAGCCACGCCACTGCAGATTACTGCCGTAGTTGCAGTTGAAACGTTTGGAGATGCTAACCAAAGAAGACCACGACAAAACCCAGATATCAACCAAAATTCTTGTTTACAAAGTAGATTGCTGGTATAAAATAGTTATAAATGAATTTTGAAGTACATCTGTTTGTCACTATGGTTACAAATTAAATAAAAGAAAAATTAATAAGGGTGATCGGAAAAATAAAAAAATAATCAAAGTCAAGTTATAGAATTGTGACTATTTTCAATTACGATTGTTGGGGTTTACTAGGTGAAGTGCCCTTGAAAATGTAACACTGTTCATAACGAAAGCGACTAGAAAACAAATCGAAAAAATCTAATCAACTTAGTACATGTTTCTCCTACGTGCACAAATAACTTTTGCAATTCGTCTTGGCATGCCCCAATTAGGTCAAAATTAAAAGGATATATTTTTCAATAATCTCTGTGTCTGATAGAATACAATACAATACACTTTATTGATAATTGCTTTTTCATATTGGATCCACAGTTGTTAATACAGCTTCCCATTTTTCTTTTGAAATAAGTATTTCCAATTCAAAGTAATTGATACAGGTGCTTTTTTCTTGTTACTCTCTCTGTATTCAGTTTTTTGACTGGGAAGTTTGATAGATAATAACAACATATAATGATCAGTTAAGTTTATAGTGAATACAGAAGAGTTAAAACAACATTTTCTTTTGGTACTTTCATTGCACTCTGTCACTCTGGTTCGTTTATTAATATAAAAGAGAAATAATCCTTGATGTGCCATAATACAAATAACAAATATAATTGTTAACCTTTTTGTCAGTGGTATCCAGGATATTAATATTGATATCACCTATCACCTATAAAAGTTTTCACATCTTTTCAATAGAAGAATGTTTTTATTGGTTTATAGAAATTTCAAAAAAAATTATCCTACCAATAATTCGCCCTGCTTCAGAACATGACACCTATATTTTCTTTTTACATTTTACTCATCTAGGTATATTGTTAATCTTAATATTAATTGCACGATCACTCATTTGTCAGCGACTTATGCCAAAATAATGCTTCATAGATACCTTAACAGCATTGTGTTTGGCCTCAGGGTACTGTACAATATGTGATACAAGCTCTTCAATTCGTCTCAGTTTTCCTGCATCAGTTTCAGCTAGCGATAAAGATGTAAGAACTTGGCTTGTTCTTAATGATATTGATTCCTAAAAAATAACAACACTTTACCTATACCCACTAAGACAAAAAAGAAGTATAGAATGTTTAGATATACCTAGTTAAATTATCAAAAACATATTTTTAGTAGGACATAGGACCGTTCAATTCGAATTATTCTATTGAAACATGAAAACGATATTTGTTGGAACTAAAAACGAAATATCGAGGGGGAAACAACTAGTAATTTTTTGTACACCTAATTACTAATTACTTTCAATGAAAAATAATAAAAAAAGTTTTAGGGGCCAGGTTATTCTCTAAAAAACTATTGAACGGGCATGATATGAGATTTGACTATTTTGATTAGCGTAAAATTTTCATGTAAACGTTTCAGTCGTGAATCTGTAATGGCTAAGCGGTCTAATGCTCGGGACATAATGGGTAATGAAGTAAAGAAAATATTATGATGTACACCTAATGAACGAGTTACTTCCCCCTCGCAAAATATGTTGGAACTAAAAACAAAACTGCAGTTCTATTATTGCACTTAATATGAAAGATTCAAAAGAGTTGATACTTACATTTGACACAACAAGGGGTTTGTTCATTTTCCATCTAGGTATTTTACCTTCTTGTTGCTCCTCTTTATTTACAATATTTATATTTAGCCCACTTAATACGCCTGGCAATGATAATCTGCTTTGTTCCTGTTTGGTTTCTTTAGCATCAACTTTTTTTGTAATGATGTCTGATGTTGGCGATGCAAAGTATTTAATTAAATCATTCCCATACCTTTTTGGATCGACTTTTTGTAAGAATTGTACAAATTCTTTATTTAGAGCATTTTCGAAACTTTTATCATTCGTGAACTTGGATAAGTATATCTTTAATTCACTTATCAGTTTCCACTGATTCATCACAATACTTTTTGCTTGCATCTTTGCTGTATCTATCACATTTGTTGATCCAGAATTCACTCGTCTGAAAATAGAAACTATTATTACAGTAATCATCTTTAGTGCTTCTCCAAATGGGTAATCCTTATTCCAATGGGAATATTTATGTCTAAAATACAAACGAAAGTTGGGTCATCTTTAGCAATAATCAAAGGAAAGATAATTGAGTAATACAAATACAAACAGCTGATTTTGACATTTTCAGAGCTCCTGTTTTGGGAGTGTATACGGAACGGAACCGTCGGGTCGGAACCAACCATCCACGGGTTCAGGTCCGTACTCAGAGAGTAATGAAAGACATATTTAAATTTGTTTTAAGTTTGTATTAATGGTTGCCCATGACGACATGGTCTTACCAGTTACCAGCTCAAAAGGAAGAAAGCGTGTACTATCGGGGGTAATACCATTGGTGCTCGCAATAGTATCGATAGTAATTTTGTCAGAAATCAACGAGATCAAATTGCTTGGTAGTCCATTTATATTAGCCCCAAAATAGCCGAATGGAAACAAGAAATTATAAAGTCTCCCAAAAACCACCCCTAATACGCACTGCGGTGGTTTATCTCTTTTTTTCCCAGAAACCGTCGGTCGCACAGAAAATTGTATTCTTCAAAACGTCATATATTATTTATAGCTCGATTTATAGTTGTTGTTCTGACATTAAAATTGCGCGACTTCACTTGAATTCCCATCTATTGCGTCACGGTAGTGCAATTATCGCACCTATGACGTTACTGCAATGCAATTATCACTTATATAATCTCCCTAGATCATGAATTATTTCCGGAAATTTTCTCGAAGTGCGAATTTTTTGAAAACTTCCCGAGGCGTCAGCCAACCTATAATTAAGTTATTAATAAATATCTATCAAAAATATTTTTTCGCCATTGTGTTTATGACAGCTGTCAAGCCAGAGGGAAATTTTCACTTATTAATTTCCCTCTAAGCAGAGAAATTTCTGAAGAAATTAGGTTATTGAGGTTAAAAAAAAATTGATGGTTTAAAAGAGAATTGAATTCCTTTTTCAACGATGTGACTCTTGACTCCCTATGCCATATAAAATTTATGAGTTGATGGGCCCCCGCGCCCTCTGTCGAGAAATCGGTAAACCCTAAAAATACCACTGGAAAAAAAACAGAAAAAAAAAACGGAAAAACGGGGTAAAAAAACATAAAAATAACCCCCGAAAAAAAAACGGAAAAACACAGGATAAAAAACCCTCGGAAAAATGTCTACGTAAGGTTATATCGTTCTGATGGTTGTTATATCAGACTAAATAATTACTGCTTCTTTTTCTAGGGTTTTTCCGGCGTTTTTGTTTTTTTCGTTTTATTTTCGACGGTTTTTTCCGTTTTTTTATTCGATTTTGTTTGTTTTTTTTGTTTTCTTTTTTAGGTTTTTTTCCGTTTTTTTTTTCTAGATTTCGAGCAATCACCATGTCTTTAATTACAAGAAGTACAACTTGGCAAATCTATAAAGGAATTTCGATAAACGTATGAGATGTGCGAATTAGAATGAGAAAGTATTCGGGTGATAAAGAGGGTATAGTCCATTTCAAGAATAATGTAGAGTAAATTCTCAGAACACTAATCGTCGAAACCTCGAAATACATAGACGTGCATAATTTACAAATGCTTCGTTTTATTAATATGAATAAACGTTGAAACAATATATTTCACAAAGTGTATGAAGAATGTTTCTTGTAATTTCTTAGTATTTGAAAATATAGAATTATAGGTTTCTACTATTATTTACAAATGTTGATTTTCTAAAACTACCTACCTCAAATTTAATAAACAGTGTAGGTAATAAGGTTTGGGAAACATTGTTATTATCAGAGTTACAAAAAATACTTTATAGGGGATCGTTTCTGCATATTGAAAAACCCAATAATCGATTTTGATATTATGTCACAGGATACGGGATTTGAAATATCTATTTGAAAAATTGAAAATCGCAATTTTTTTTAAATATTTTTTCATTGATTAAAAAACGCTGATTTTTTGGTCCCCACTAATTTTTCTGGAACGTTATAAACTGTAAATAATAAAATGTTAATTTTTAAGTTTGTTTCCAAATGGTGGTGCAAAATTTCAATGTTGCTGCAGTGGTTCATATCTTCCAAATCCATCTGATTTTTCATATATTTTTAAATTTGAAGAGTCCACACTTTTCTCGACTGCAATCAAGTTTTCTATGTTTCTATTTAAAAAATATGAACCATTGCAAAAGCAAGAGTAATAGTGAAAACTAGTTTTTGAAATTTTGCACTACCATTTGGGAACAGATTACATTAATTATCTATTACATAAGTTTATAACAAATCCCTAAAAAATAAGTGGAGACCAAAAAATAATATGTAGAAAAATTGCGATTTTCAATTTTTTTAAATCGATATTTCAAATCACGTATGAGGGCCTAAAATTAAATCATAAACAACTTTCTCGCATAACCCTTTTTTGCTATCTTCACAAATAACCCCAATTCATAATAAATTTTTCTAAATTGCCGCCATATTGGTAGTCACGTGACGTATGTTAATATCGATTATCAGGTTTTCCAATATGCAGAAACGATCCCCTATAACGTACGTTTTGTAATTCTTATAATAATTTGTTTTTTATATACTGCAAACGTTATGGCCCATACTGTATACGTAAGCTTAATATAGAGTGTTAAAAAATCTGAACAACTATTATACTAAAACAAAAAACGAAAAATATGTAAAATATTACGATTTTTTTAATCAAAATCATAAAAACAATGTTATTTGGAGAAAATGTAATTCTGAGCTACAGTTTACGGTGTTATGCTTCCTCATATTCTGTTTCAGACGAAGAGAAATTATAAAGACGAAGACAATTATAACAGTATAATGTTAGGTTTCTAGATTCAACTAAACTAAGAATCAAACTAACAACTAAGAACTAAGAATGTTCATATACAATAGAACGTATATGAAGGTTTATAGTTTTTCGTCTTGTCATTTAAATTAAGAATTAATAATTACTATGTAGTTTAACATTCAACTTAATAACTAAGACCACTAAGAATTGAGAATTTTTGTCGATGTAAACAGAACGTGTTATTTTAGAATTCCATCAAATTTCATTGTTGAGTTTGGCGGGTTTGGTATAACATAGCTCAGATTTGGTGAAATGTCAGGTTTAATTTTTCGTGTTATTTTGATTATTTCATTAAATATTTGATATGGATTGTGGAGATCAAGACTTTCTAGAAATAATGGGTGCTTTTTTGATTTATCTGACAACAACAGTCCTCACAGTTGACATATTAAAACGCATAGTTCATAATTCTTAATTGATGTATATATATATAAACACCTTCTGGATTCTGTGATGACAATTCATAATTGTTTGTTTAGTTGAATCTATAAACCAAGCATAACAATTTTTCGTTACGTGATGAACGGTCCACATTTAATTTTTTCACTGGTCCATAAGCACAAGTTAATTTCATATTCGATGAAATCACTAACAACTAACGCAAAAATCATAATTACGTCAGATCTCTTCACTCGCCTATAATCAACTGGACAAAACTAGTTTGATAATAACAAATAAAGTAATTCTCCTGGAAGTACGCCTATGACTGGCGGAATACTCGGCTTAGTCTTTTATACTAATATTAATAGCCGGTAAACACCACCGACATAACCTTTAAACTAGACTGCTAGTATTCGTATGCAACCACTCGAAAAACTCATCCAATTGAACATCCTGAAATCGTCTCTGCGCAATGCGCAAGAGCCACCAAAGAATTTGATATTTGACAATCTGGGAGTGGGGAAACATATTGTTTTGTGTTCATTGGCGTTACCTGTTGGCTGTTACCTGTTGTTAACTTCTTGAGGAAATAGATTGTTAAAATGAAGTGTTTTGTACTTTGGTGTAAGAATTCGACAAAAAAACATCCTGAAGGTGTAATGTTTCATAGGTAAGTCATAATAAATATAGGAAACATACTACATAAAATCGTTGTATTATATAACCATCTAAAGCAACAACTTTCATACACTCTAAATCAAGAATTTTCATACACGCTATTTTAAGTTAGGCTTGGTTATATGCTTTTTTCCATTATTTTTATTAAAATGCATTTGGCGATAGGATTTATTCAACAGTAAAAGAACAAGAGCTTTTTTTATCGGATAAATTTCTTTCTTTAACGAAATAATTTTGCCAATCAGTAATTTCACGAGAAAAACTGACATTAGACAAAATTGCTCGACGGTCTCGCAATTTTTTCATGTCAGTTAATTAGTTATGATGGAAAATTTTGAGTTGAGTCTGTTTTTGAGGAACATGCATTTTTATCGCGATAAAAAAGGTGCATGCTTTTTTATCGTTGTCAAACTGACTCAGACGTCATATTTAAATGGGTTTATTTCTACAGGAGTTGATTTATCACTGCTAAACAATAGATCTTCAAATGAGAAAACCAATGCAAATTGAAACTGTTAGGCACTGGTAAAGATAACCCGACCTATATTATTTTTATAGGCTCTATAACAGAATAGTGTTTCAGCATGTTTTCATGTAATATCATGTTTTGTAGTGAAATATAATTTTGTTTGGGATACAATCACTGATGTATCATCAGCGTATATGGTAGGTGGAGTATCACATATTGACACGTTTAAGTCATTTATATATAAAATAAATAGTACCGGTCCCAACACTGAGCCCTGTGGTACTCACTCCAAGGGAAATATCAGTTGCTGACGATTGCTTGGGTACCTATTTTCCTTTTACTCCTACAAAGTGAAAGTAGGAGAGGAAATATTATTCACGGATTTACAGTTATAAAATATTCTCGTCATCAAATAAAAATTCAATTTTTCAACATTCCACCTGCTTTCGTTCTCGACCCTAGACCCAAAAATTTTTCCTGAAGTACGCCAATGTGATTCTGACAGATGACAGACACAATGCGCATGCACTGCGCATGTCCTATGGCCACCAGTCAATTTCGTAATTGGATCAATTTTAATAATATGGATTTGGCAGTCTAGTTTAAAGGTTATGTCGGTGGTAAACACTTTTTATGATAGTCTGGGTCACAGACCACCTACCCCGTCTGGGTGGTGTTCGAAATTGTATACCTACCTAAATAGTCGAAAACAATGTAAATTAGCTGAAATATTGCCGTTGTACGATAAGCACATGCAAGTACTAAAATATGCATATACCAAAAATTAGTTTGTTTTATGAGAATTTACTCTACGGTAAACTTGAAATGGACTATAGTATAAATTGTACATTCAGTTAGAATGTATACTGAGCTCTTCTAAAAGCGGCTAGGTAAATCCATGCAACTTTATTGGAATATACTGGCTTGCGCCAAACTCGAATAAAAATAATGTAATTTAACAAACGGGTCATTTAATGGCAGGTGGTGGGGTGTTTGGGTCAAGGACATTACACTAGGACTGCTGGATTCCTATAGTGACGTAATAAACGACCCGAAACGACCATATAGATGCCTACTCCATCCTTGTCTTGAAGTCAACATAACTTTGTTTATTTATAAAAAAGATGTTAAGGTTGTTAAGTCCGTATTCATTCGGGTAGTTTCGTGTATGCTCGTTCATTTCATTCGGATCAAGTTGTCATTGTTCGTTTGTATTATCGTCCTTCTTACTATAAATGTAAACAAACTGTCCATAACATTTCACCACCCGTCACCCCCCTCGCCCACAAATTATAGAAAAGGATAGTTCTTGTTCACTTCAAAGTTCAAAACAGGTATTTGTGTAGGTATAGGCAGGGCATCTCTATGTCTTTTATTACTCTTTGTTATATTCTGAGCATTTGGAATCTACACTGAGCATATGCTCATTGCTCAGTAGAATACAATAAAATTGCATGGGTTTATCGTTTATCTAGTATACATAGCCGCTTCTAGCTACCGCGCGTCCGCGCATCGATAGGCGTGACGATTTCATTTTCCTGTACAGATTTATGCCAAGCTGTAGTATAGCCATAGGTGTTGTTTTCACATAAACCTACTTAGAACGTAATATGAAAAAAAGTTCGGCGAAAACTAATAATAACCTAGGAGGTAATGCATGCATACATTTATAATCTGTAATCTGTATCGCATCCCAGGCGTTATTATAACGCACTTACTTATTTCAAGCCACTCCTTTAAAAAACAAATTGCCGCTAATCTTTACAGGGAATCAAAATCAAACAATAAATAATAAAATTATAACTAAAAGGGCCAATTTATGCATCACTGTCATTGTTATTGTCTTAATCATAAAATCAATTATAACTGTACATTTCAGTTCTTATGATTATGATTGACACTAAAATTGCATAAATGCTATCACTGAAATGCACAGTTTCAATTTAATTTTATGATTAAGACAGTGCATGACTGTGATTAGGACTATGATTATGACAGTGGTGCATAAATAGAGCCTACCAGTTTGTTATTTTGTATGATGCATAGTGCATAAGGTGGTACCTATACCTATATATATAGCTATACTTACAAGAGTATAGGTACCTACCTAACCTACAAGCCCAACAAAAGTGCAATCGATAATCGATATTAGGTATATGAAAATCACAAACCTTCTGGGTGTCGCTGCACTTACACATCTTCGACAATTTGATATATTCTTTGTGAACGTCGACATTTCTGTTGATATCTTATCACGTCACGCACTTACAATAAAATAATTATATGAATAATTATGAAATAGCTATCACATAGAAACAAATGTAAAACGTTCGATATCAAATTATTTTCGTCAAGGACGGCTGATCTTTTTACTTGACACTTTTTTGTGACCACTCTATATGGTTTCAAAATTCAAATAATAAGTTCATCACTGTTCACTTCAAAAGTGTTTTTATTGTTATTGTTCCACCCATTCAACCCAATCACCAGTATCACACTCTTCAATTCTCATCTGCTATATTTTGAATTGCTGAAAAAAACAATCACCTAAGTTATAGCCGCGCTTGCGTAGGTAGATACTTACGTAGTGCTGAAAATAGATAGTAAACAAACATGACGAAAATACGGTCATTCTACATTCACACGTGTTTTCATTCGCAAAAAAAACTCAGGCGAGATTTAGCCACACCTCCAAATCACGTCATTGGAAATCAATGTCCTTCAATGTTTATTTTCAACACAATCACCCCACAGTAGGTGGTCTGTAAACGCAATATATGTTATCTTGTTATCTTCAAGCAGATTCGTGGTTATATCGATGGCTAAGAGGACAAATTTTGTATGTCCAAAAATGTAGTTTTGAGTAAAATCAATTTATATATTTATCAATTTATGTTTTTTCTACTGGAAGTCTTGATTGTCAGAAACTTCAGTAAACTCAAGTGGATTAGTATATACTACGCTCGTAGGTACTTTTACTACAAAATTTTATATACCTACTCGTGCGAAATGTATGTCATTTCATGCAAATTATACAATATACTTTTTCTACGACCATTTGAATCATAAACAAATCTGTATAATATTTTTAATAACACTCTTTATCATAAACTTTCCTGCCGTCATGATTCCCATAATACCTATATAGGTACAACCCAAAAAAGTAATTGAAGATACAAATACCTATTGAAAATTATGAAATAAAAATCGAACACTCATCGATTTCATAAAAGAAAAAACGTGTATTTATTACTAATTACTACTAATTTTTGATTGATTATTTTTTTTAAACGAATTTTGTAAATACTGATGTGAAATGTCAAATCATTAGAACGTTAATAAACGTTCAATGATAATGACAATGTTGTTCATGAATGTTATTCGGGAGAAAAATATTTTGAAAAATTTTTCCGAAATGTGATTTTTAGGGCATGGAGAAACCAAACTTGACAGATTTTCCATATATAAATTGAATATATTGCGATTCTAGTTAATTAATCGTCGTTCTTTTCTCTAAAAATTCAATTATTTATGTTTGTTCCCCAGTTTTCCGACTGAGTCGAGAAATTCACATTAAAGAATTATGAGTAGGACGTCAAATTGCTTTCATGCGGTGTTGCCAATTTTCTCACCACGGCTCGGGAGATTATTAAGTCGGCTGTGGTTTGGTGTCTGTAAATAATATGAAAGGGAAAGTTTAGCGGCAATTCAGACATGAAAATGAAAAGTTGAATACGCATGGAAAAAATCCGTAAAAATAGTGAAAAAATAATTGACTCCGCCAAATTATTTAGTTTAAAAAAATGTTACCCTCTTTCCCCACCACCCAAAAGCTATATAGATGAAGAACGCGAAGGAATTTGGAAAAATTTCCAATAGTTTGGACACAGAAAATAATTATGACGAAAAAAAAATATACAGTGACCGCCAAAAAGTCTGTACCATATGGGAAAAAAGTTTATTATTAGAGTATTGGAAAGAAGATTCTTGGGAAAAGTTTGTGCATGTCCGATAACCTAAAAATTGATTTTGACACATGTCACGTGATCGCTGGTATGGCGGCAAATTGAAAAAAATTACTATGAATACGCATAAAGTCGGATAAAATGGCGAGATATCGAAAAAAGTTATTTGAAAAAGTTGCTTAGAATTCAATTTTATAGACATATAATATTTGAGCAAATAATGTGAGAATATTGAAAATAGCATATTTTTCTAGCTGTAGAAAAATATCAAATTATTTTCTTATGAATAGCTTGACCATACTGAAATATTTGTATTCCGATGATAATAACAAAACTTTCTCATTTTCTCCACACCAGAAAGCACTAAATTAAAAAAAATGAATTTTGTCAGAACCCTTGATGTTACATTGGTTCGTATCTAACAGTTATATCACAATTCCACTATTATTGCGATGATAGTGAAATCCAAAAATATCGTGTTTTTCCGATTATAATAAATTTTTGATGATAATCGTGCACGAACGTTTCACCTTGCACATAATCTTAAAAATAGGGTGTAAAATTAAAGAGACTAGAATTTTCAACATTGCATGCGAAGTGAAACGCTCTGGCACGATTATCATCGAAACTTGATTATAATTTGGAAAACACCATGTTTCTGGAGTGTCATATCATCACAATGGTCGTGGAATTCTGATATAACTGTTAGATACGAACCAATGTAACAGCCAGGGTTTTAACAAAATCCATTTTTTTTTAATTTAGTGCTCATTGGTGTAGAGAAAATGAGAAAGTTTTGTCATTATCATTGAAATACAAATGTTTCTGTATGGTCAAACTATTCATAGGATAATAATTTGATATTTTATACAGCTATGAAAATATTTAAAAAAATTGCTATTTTCAGTTTTCTGTCATTATCTTTTCAAACTTTGTGAATGTTTATGAAATTTAATTCTAAGCAACTTTTTCAAATAACTTTTTTTTATATCTTGCCATTTTACCCCACTTTATGCCTTTTCATAATAATTTTTTTTAATTTGCCGCCATACCAGCGATCACGTGACATGTGTCAAAATCGATTTTCAGGTTATCGGACATGCATAAACTTTTCCCAAGAATCTTTTTTCTAATACTCTAATAATAAACTTTTTTCCCATATGGTACATACTTTTTGAGGGGGGTCTTCGCTCGCCCCCTTCGCCGCCACGAAAAAAGTTGGGAAAACTCGTGAAATCGAATTATACTGTTTCAAAAAAATGTTACCCCTCTGCCTCTCGAATCATTTTCCTAACTTGACCTGTATGTACAGTATCAGAAAGTTTTCATCTCGGGTATGGTGGTTTCATGAGAGCGTAAAAAATAGCTTGCTATATGTTGAAAGAGCATTACAATTTCTCCTCTACTCGCTGTTAATTTGTTGGGTGGAGTAACAGGATAGGCGCACAGTAGTGCGTCTCTCTTATTTATGTGGTATTATCATATCATTGCATTCATTGTTGCTCGCGTAGATTTCTGTCTATACCCCAGATGAAAAGTTTCAGATACTGTATCCAGTAAAGTAACGGTACGTGCCAAGAAACTTGATGGCGCCTGGCGAGTCTACTAAAACAGATAATTAAACAAACTCTAATGCTAAAAATTACAGAATAAAAAAAAAACAAGAAAAAGCTTTTTTTCAAAGAAGGGAATCGAACTCATCAGTTTGTTACATTATAAAATTTCATATGAAATGAAAGCTTGTCGCGAAAATGTATCTTGAAACAGATGAATTCAAATTTAATTTATGAGAAATATACACTTCTCGCGACAAGCTTTTAATTATATAATGTAGCAAAATCGCAAAATGATAGGTTTGATTTATTCCAAAGTTTATTTTCTTCTTTTTAGTGCATTTAAATCAAATTCAATAAGATCTAGATGGCTACCTTCCTAGCTTTTGAGCTTGCATGTTTTTTCATCATTTCGGAACAATTGAGCTTCTGGGCAATGGTATTTTCTATGGACCAGATTCCAAGATCCGATAACAGTCTTTCCTCTGATGATATACAGTAGAAAACGTAAGATTTTGTTCTAAGTTCTAATTTACTGCAGCTTCGTTCCCCTTTAGCGACAGTTACAGGTATAGCACGTACCTTTCATTATATTCAATAAGTTGTAGAATTTTAATTGGCCCTGCGTCTACTTATTCAAGAACTTTCAATTATGGGGTTGAGGCTCCATGAGGTCCTCAATCAATTCACAACCTGACACGCCACATTGTCACATTTTCCCTCATCTGTTAAACTGATATGCAAATCAGCACAGGCTTTTTCCAATTTGGACCTTTCAGGAATTTTTTTCATGTATAAAAATTACCTCGTATTATTGAATTTTGATAGTTGTTCAAATTGAGTGACCAATGCACTTCTGCAATGAGGTAAAATAGGTACGTTTATTTTAAACATTTTTATGTGGATTTGTGTCTCATCTACAGCTTTGCCTAATCAAATAATCGTTTGTTTCAAAAGTCGTCTCATTCATAGAGATCTGGGCCTATAGGTACTTTTTGATTAGACGGGACCTTCAAAATCGCGTGAGCAAAAAGACAGGTGCAAATATTCATCTGTCATGTGCCTATGGTCATTCACTGGTAGACCAGTGCTGACGCATTTTTGAGAGAAAAAAAAATTAATAACAGCATGAGACCTACTGAAAAAAGAGCAAAATATTGTTTGAATGACGGGAAAAATAAATTGTAATAGACAAAATGGAGAAGGGTGAACTTTTAGGGGTTGAACATGGTATTTCACGGTTTTTCGCGATTTGCAACGAAAGTTAACCTCCTATCGAAAACAAATGATTGGCTAAGTTGTTGATAATAAAAAGATCGACAACTTTTGTAATCGTCATTTTTCCACCTAACTTCAAATTTTCCGGGAAAATCGGAAAACCGATTTTTCAGTTTTTTTCTGGTGCAAAAATATATTTTTTTTCACTTTGGTGGAAATAAAAATTATCATGTTTTAAGTGAGCTGTAATTTTTTTCTAGCGAAATAAAGATTTTTCTTTTTATTTTTTGGAAAATTGCGAAAAAAACGACCTCATTTTCAACTGAAAAGTCTCAACGGTAAAATTCGTTTTTTCAAGCTTGCCAGCCATAATTATATTATCCAAGCTCGCCAGCAATAATTTTTTTCATTGAAGCGTCTACTTTGAGATTATGTAATGAAAGAGAGTAGCACTACTATTGAAAAAAATTTCAGAATACGCGAAAAAATTAAAAAAAAAACAGATTTTCGAAAGTCAATTATTTTTATTATTGTTCTAAAACCATCATTATTTATTAAAATTATTGAAATTAACAGTGTCATCAAATACAAAACAAGTAGATTAGAGGAGGTATACTTTCTAATTCAGAGTAAACAAGTTGAGTGAATAATTTTAAGATAGGTAGAATAGAGGGTCAATTAAAAGTGACAATGGGTGCAATTAGCCACCCAGATAAGTAGTAGGTATATAATATAGAATTAGAATAGGGTTAATTAGTCAGTAAGCTTGTAGCTCATGAATATGCTGACTATGTTGGCGAAACGCTCGTCGAGTGAAAGTGATATAGTTTTGGTGTTTTGGGTAGCTTCCATTTCTTGAATTGTATTCACACCAAAGGTTCCAAATATTCATTTTCAGTGCACAAATCCATTCAAAACTATAATTGGTCATAATAATAATAAATATATGCTTCAGTGCACAAATCCATTCAAAACTATAATTGGTCATAATAATAATAAATATGCTTCAGCCTATATCCACATGCATAACGCAGCCATACGAGTGTTGTACTACCATCTACGACACTCGTACGGTATAGACGAGACACCGGTATTGCCTTATGTTCCGGGGGATATTGAGTCCGTTGTGGAGAATGAGAAGTGCCGAATATATTGGAACTACTCATTCCCCACCCTCAGGCAAATACAAGCCAATAAGCCTGATGTAGTCCTCCTCGACCATCAAAGTAAGACGATTTTCGTCATGGAGTTTTCGGCTCCTGGCGAAACGAACATCGTCCGAAAAGAGGAGGAGAAACCGACTAAATATCGAGACTTACTCTTTGAACTCCGCAGGCTCTACCCAAACCATTCTGTTAAAATGGTGGTTCTGATTATAGGGGTCCTTGGTGGTATGATGGATAGACTGCTCTCGAACTTAAAAATCATACCGGCTTGCCATAATATGGCAGAAATCTTAGCCGGACGAATGCAGAAGGCGGTCATCCTTGGTTCACTCCGTCTGCACAGGGCACATGATTCTCGGACTCAGTAGTTGCTCACCCCACGGAGTTAGGGAGTGGCTATCTGGGTAAATGTCACCAGCACGCCCTCCGGAGACAGGGCCCGACTGGTATAATCCAACCAGATAAAAAAAAAAATCACTTATAATTACACGAGAGATTTTTTTAACGTCCACAGGATGAGTAATTTTTTTTGACAGTTTTTTGAGTTGAATTGTCCTAATAGCAACAACATTCGAACTATAAATGTCAAGTTTACTTTGACAAGCAAAAGCTAGAGTGTAATTCGGTAAGACAATTTAAATTCCAATATTTCTGCAAACTATAATAGGGTCTATCGGATAGGAATCTTTGGACTGCCTCCCTAAATTGGGAAACACTCAGATCAGCAGATCTAATATACAGGGGTGAATTGTATATTTCCCCACCATTGTAGGATATAGAGTCTTTTGTGATATTTTTGAACGGCAACCGTAGTTTTAAAGTGTGGCTGCTAGCTGTTCCGGGTGTTATAGTGAGATGTGGATGCAGCTAGGTTCAAAATATGTTTATTCATCAAACAAACGGATTCTATAGTATAAATAGTGCAGCTATCGTCAGAATATTGTGGTTTTTAAAGTGGAGTCTACAAGATTCTCTCGGTTTTAGGTTACAAATATACCTTATAGCCCTTTTTTGCAGAATCAGTAGAGGTTTGAATAATGTTTGACTGCATGTTCCCCAAAACGGTTTTCCATAGCGTAGTTGGGAGTCGATAAGTGCATAATATGCCATGTTGGCTGTGTTGAACCCTAATTCATTGGAAATCACCCTAACCGCATAATATCCTGAAGCGATCTGCATCCATATTGTTGGAGCTTCCTCAGCAGTATTTTGTGATTAACACAGTCAAATGCCTTTGACAGGTCACAAAACACTGCTGCAGTCTTTTCGCCGGCATTTATCTCCGAAAAAACTTTATTTAGGAAAGAGAATATTGCATCCTGTGCGTTTTTATTGTTTTGAAAACTGAACTGTTTTCACTAATAATCTTATGCTTATTTACGAATTCACGTAGCCTTTTTTTAACTAGTTTTTCAATTATTTTTGCGATGGACCAATAACCTGAATACTACGACTATAATGCAATCACATTTTCTGCATATTTTCTGAAGGCGATCAAAAAAGTTCATACGTAAAATTTAATAATATGCAACCTTTTCGTTAAATAATAAATTTTGTCCAAACGAAAATTTCCCCATCAATTTTTTTTTCAAAATATGAAAAAATTACCCATGAATTCGTGTAGTCCTAATCAAGCACAATGAAATTGTTCTTACACACTTTTCGATATCTCGTTTAGTTTTTGAGATGTTCGAGCTTGTATATAAAAAAAATTCGAAGTCCCTACTTTTTTGGATTTGGCTTTTCCCGGCTCTGATGTTAATGAATTCGGAGAAACAAAACTTGAAGGGGCGATAGCGTCCGCCGAGATAATTTTTGCACAAAAAAAATTCGTCCATTGGCTCGGGACTTCATATTTTCCAAAATCCAATTGAGGTTAGACCCCTACTCTTTGACTCAACGTCCAACGTTAAGATAATGTTGACCGGTGGGTTAGAGAGCATCGTTTCATAAATGACTAATTTCTACACCAAGTACGTTATTTTTGTGTAATTTGTGGTAGTCATCGCCAAAATTCTTCTTGGGGGACCCAGTAATCACTCACCCCACGTATGTGGGGAGTGACTTTGTGAGTGATCTTTCTGGGTAAATGAAACCAGTGTGCTGTGGATGTATCGGGGACCCCGGAGAAAAGGCCTGATTGGAATTTTCCCAACGAAAAGAATAATAATAATTTACTAGTTTGGCCAATTATTTGGATCATGCAAATTATACCTACATCATTATCTCAGTTTTCATGGAATCACTGGCCTGTAACTCTCATATTTTTGACGTACAATTGAGTAATTGGTAAAATCGATGGATATACCAAAATTGTTAACTCAAAAATTATGGACACTTCCTGATACACTGATGTTCACCTGGCTGAAGTTAAAACTGAAGTAAAGTAATTAATGTGGGAAGCCGAATACACTTGAGTAGAATAAATGAAGAAGAATTTTGTATAAAAGCGTATAATTTCTAAAATTGCAAAACGCTTTCGACTTTCGTCATCTTCAGTGCTCAGAGTATTTACTTTCAGGGAGCATTCGTCATCTTCAGTGCTCAGAGTATTTACTTTCAGGGAGCATTGAAGATGACGAAAGTCGAAAGCGCTTTGCAATTTTAGAAATTATACACTTTTATACAAAATTCCTCTTCATTTATGATATAGTAAAGTAAAAATCGAATCTTTTAATAATTAATGAAAAGCCTTATATATTGGAATTCGTTTAAATTAAAAAATAACGCACTAGGTGAAAGAAGTGATTGAACTGTGGAAAAAACATACATAATTATCTGTTAATTGTACTATTGACCATCACAAAAGTTACTCTATAATTCAAATTTTTTCTTCAGTTTGTCGACCTCTGCATTTTCCTGTTCATTATTTTCCTTGATATAGTCGAAGAGTTTCCATAAATCTGAAAAGTAAAAAATTGTAAAAATTAAAAAGTAAAATATTTTTTAAGAATACCAAACAACATGACTGAAATTTCTGATATGTATCAATTACAAGGAAAACCCGTTCCAATATTTTGACTTCAGGAATTAAAAATAATAATAATGACCATAGCAGTTGATTCCAAAACATAAAAAAAAAAAAAATAGGAACGAATGAAAAATGGTAAATGAAGCAAAGTGAAATATTTCAATATGTGACTAATGTTGTACTGAACGATCCAATGAATGGATACTCAGTGTGAGGCACCACCTATAGTCACCCACTTTTTGACCTAATTTTTTCTAATTGAAGGAAAACTTTACATCGGCTTTGAATGATTAATTGCGGGCTACAAAAAATGTGTTCCCTTCAATATACAGGGTGATTAGTTTTCAACTGCTACAATCAATGAACATTTTTTATTTTTTGAGTAGGGCATTCGACTGTGTTAATAATGACACACTCCTATCAATATTGGAAACATAAAGTTTGCGAGATTCAGCACTTAAATGGATCTCATCATTTTTGAAGAATCGGAAACAGTCACCTTACAATCTCAACATGGTGGAAGGACTAAAATTATTGAATCTGAGACTGGGAGTTTGATTAGAGGTGTGCCACAATGCTCAATATTAGAACCTGTACTTTTTATTTTGTATGTGAAATTTGGATCACATTATTGGCACAGAGCATTATACTGCATACGCAGATAATTTCTCATTGATCATCTACGAACCAGATATGAAAATCCTAGAAGAAAAATGATACCATAAATAAAGTAGCAAGATCCTTCAATGGGCGAGACCTTTTTTTCAATGTTGACAAAACACAAATTATAGGGATTCATAATCGTCAAAAAATTGTAGAAAATTTGCAGATTCGCATAGAAGACATATTTCTGACTAATTCTCACGAGCCGGTAAAAATTTTGGGAATTCATCTAGATGAATTCTTAAGCTGGAAACCTCAATGTGAACAATTGATTTAAAAATTGGGTTCAATGAAATATATGTTTGCTAATTTTCGTTCTGTTTTACATACGCATCAACACCTAACACCTAAATTTGTACTATGCTCAAATTGTTAACTAAAATACGGCATTTGTTTTTGGGGCAATTCAACCCATTCACGTGATATTTTTACTATTAAAAAACGAATTGTGTAAGGTGTATTTTCGAAATTCCACGGATGGGGTCATGCAAAAATATTTTTAAAGCTTTCAATATACGACAGTTCATTATATATATATTTGAAATATGTTTATACGTTTTCCAGAACACACATGCATTTCTGCTCAATATGGACATACACGAACATAATACAAGACATAAAAGTGATATTAGAATAAAAAAGTCGAGGCTGAATATTTCTTCATATGCTCCAAATATATTTGGCCCAAAATTGTTCAACATTTTCCCAAAGGAAATAAAGGCTCCCTACAACTCTTCAAAAAAAACCTTAAATTGTTTTTAACTGACAAATCTTTTTATAATATAATTGAATTTTTATTATTTAATAATGTATCACACTTGTTTGTCATTTTAATGAAAAATATATTTGTATAATAAATAAATGAATGAATAAAAAAAAAACACCCTTCATTTTTTTTGTCAGTGGAAAGACGACTCGCGAATAAATTCAAGAATATCTTAAAATTTATTCATTTCAGGCAAAATATAATTGAAATAAATAACTGGTGTATTTTCCAACTACAATATTACCATTATCACTTGGAATTAGACCATACACTAGTTATTAAAAACTTTCTATACTATGTTGAGAAGTATACAGTATCGGAAACAATTCATCTGGGGTATAGACAGAAATCTACGCGACCAACAAGGACCGCAATGATATGATTCAGTTGATTCTCTTTTTAGCGACACTATTCATCATACTGCAATTTCTTTTCTAATCAAAGATGGTAATATTAAAATGTCTAGTTACTTGGGAATAAATGATTTTTTGACGTCATTCAACTGGAATAGTGTTTTTGAAAAAATCGATTCTAACACAGCAACTCATGAATTTTATAAAATTATTCATCAAGCAACAGACATATTTGTCCCATTGAAACTATTTAAACCATCTAATTTTCAAAAATGGTACTGAAACGAATGATTATAGAGAAAAAGCGAATTCACAAAAATTACAAGACTCACCATCGCAATGAAGATTATATGACATTTACACAACTGAGATCACAATGTAAAATTCTTACGAAAGTTTGTTATGACACCTACTTAGAAGATATTGAAAATAATTTGACTAACGACCCAAAATATTTCTGGAAATTTGTCAGTGATAAGAAAAACACCAGTTATATGCCTAATACAATGACTTATGATGACACTATGTCTACTGATATGTCAGGCACAGTCGACTTGTTTGCCAAATTCTTTTCTACAGTATACGTAGAATCTGATCCGAATCCTACTCGATTCACTTATAAAAAACTATAGATTTATCATTGTGTACATTGGATTTATCAACACCAATTTTTCTTTTATTCAATAAATCACTGACTAGTGGCATATTCCCCGATCTTTGGAAACTGAGCTTCATTTGTCCTATTCATAAAAGTGGTTCGAAAGAAAAAGTCGAAAATTATAGGGGAATATGCATTCAATCAGCTATTCCTGAAGTCTTTGATTGCCTTGTTGCCAAAATATTAACCAATGTTTGTAGACCCTTGATATTACCTGAACAGCATGGATTTACATCTGGACGTTCCACGGCAACAAACTTATTGTATTATCAGCACTACATAACACAGGCACTTGAGAGGTCGGTGCAGGTAGATGCTATCTACACTGACTCAAAAGCTTTTGTGTTATAGTTAGCTTTGTTATCTGTTTCTGATATTATTTTTTATGTATCTAAGGTTTCTGTGATATGTATATAAAAAAAAAAATTGATAATTAAAAACAAGTTTGTTATTTGGGTTTACAATTCACTTTCAGTATTTAATCACTGCTTTTCACAAAAGGTTATGGGCCCAGATCACAAGTAGGTGAGTGGGATAACGTTTTTGTGAAAGTGAACAAAAAGACACGAAAGTTGTAAGCACGTACCCAAGTTTGAAGTTGTGACTCAATTTTTGCTTTGTAACTGTCACATTGGTTTCACTTCCTGAAAAAAAAAAAGTTCAGGCACTGTGAGGATTGAAATGGACAAGTTTCGGAGTCTCAATATTCAGAAGTTCGACGGCACCAACTTTCAGCTGTGGAAATTCCAGATGGAAATCATCTTCAAAACCGAAGGCTTAATCGACCTTATCAATGGAACAACCCAAAAACCCACGAATGCAGCTCCAGAAAGAGAAATAAAAGATTGGGAAGACTTCAACGCCAAAGCTATGCTTCTCATATCGACTTCAATGGAATTTTCTCAACTCCAAACTATTATGTCCTGTGGAACCGCTCCAGAAATGTGGTCAAGAATCAAGCTGATACATGAGCAGAGATCTTCTGTGAATAAAGTTATGCTGAAACAACAGTTCTTCAACTATCAAATGTCAACAACTGATGGTATCGCACAGCACATAAGTAAAGTGGAGGCAATGGCGGCAGCATTAGCAGATGTTGGAGAAAGAGTTTCGGACATTGACAAGATAGCTAAGGTTTTAGGAAGTCTACCTCATAAATATGGACCATTCGTGACTGCCTGGGACTCTTATGATGAGACAAAACAGAGTTTCGATAATCTTACTGCTAGACTGCTTAAAGAAGAACTCAGACTGCATCAATCAGATGAAACATCTACTGCATTTGCTGCTGTGAAATTCCAGAATAAACAGAACACTCCGGCTTTGGATAGATGCAATACCAAACTCAAGAACAAACAAAGTGTCATCTGTTTTTACTGCAGAAAAAGGGGCCACGTGAAATCAGAATGCAGGAAGAGAATCAACAAATATGAAGGAAATAGTCAAGATGCCAAAGACAACAGTTTTCCGTCTCATAAAGGAAGAAATCAAGCACTGAGCACTGAAGAAACTAACATTCAAGTTGTTGGTTGTGAAGAGGTTTGGCTAGCTGACAGTGCTGCTTCTAAGCATATGACTTTTCACAAAGAATGGTTCAGCGAGTTGAAACCACTCGATTCTGAAGTTGCTGTACAGATTGGAGATAATTCGTTCTTACATGCTGAGGGAGTTGGCTCTATAAGAATAACGGCTATAGTTAATGGTGGCAGGCAACTTTGCACGTTGGAAAACACATTGTATGTTCCACAATTGAAGAAAAACTTGTTTTCTGTGGGAGCAGTCACCAATAAAGGCCTTGAAGTTGTTTTCAACAATAACAAGATTGAAGTTAGAAATGATAGACGTTTAGTTGTTCTTGGAATAAAGCAATCCAATCAGTGTTATAGAATGCTCTTCGAAGTTCCTCAAGTTCAACAGAGTAATTCAGCACAAACAAACCCAATTATATTATGGCATGAACGATTAGGCCATATCAATTTTCATTCGCTCAAAGAAATGGCTGACAAAGGTCAAATACCTATCAAAATCAACGAGGTGGATGGTTTATTCTGCAGCACTTGTCAATATGGAAAGCAAATTAGAAAACCCTTCAAAAGTATTTCCTCTGTCGCTGAATGGAAACCAGGAGAATACATCCATTCGGATGTGTGTGGAAAAATATCGTGTACATCTCTTGGTGGTGCAAATTACTTCGTTTTGTTCAAAGACCAGTGTACTTCGTATCGCTTTGTTTATTTTCTCAAGCATAAAAGTGACGTTTTTCAAAAATTCCTGGAATTCCAACGAATTGTCAAGAGACAAACTGGAAATGATATAAAAGTAGTCAGAAGTGACAATGGAACAGAATACGTCAATAATTCATTCGAAGATTATTTCAAGAGAGAAGGTATCATTCATGAAAGAAGTGCTCCATACACACCTGAACAAAACGGTAAAGCAGAACGGGACCTCAGATCTATTGTCGAAAGTGCAAGGTCTATGTTGACGCAGAGTGGACTTTCTCTAGATATGTGGGCAGAAGCTACAAACACGGCAGTATATTTGTTGAACCGTCGTCCTTGTAAACCAAATATTTCGAAAACTCCCTTTGAAAAATGGATGGGAAAGCAGACCGATCTCAGGCATTTGAAAACATTTGGATCAGAAGTTTTCGTCCTCATTCCAAAACAACTAAGACACAAGTTCGACTCAAAATCTACGAAGCAGTATCTTGTTGGATATGATGGATATGGTCCGAACTACAGAGTCTACGATCCAAAGGCAAGAAAGGTCAGTGTGGCAAGAGACGTGACTTTCAATGAAGGGGTCTTCATGAAACCATCTTCGGATCATCAGTATGCATCTTTCGAAATAGAAAATATTTCGCAAATAAAGGATGATGATTCTCTCCATTTTATCGAAGGAGAATATGGAGTCAGAGAAAGCAATGTGATTGAAGAAACGAAACAAGCCGATACTCCCCAAGACGAAAATCTACATAACTTAAGGAATCGTGATCTACTGCAACGACCACGACGCTATGATGAGATTTGTTGTGCAGCCACTATTGATGAACCTCAGACGTATAAGGAAGCTATCACATGCGAGGAAAAAGAATACTGGCAAAAAGCGATGGAAGATGAAATAAAATCTCTAATCGACAATGAGACCTGGACGATGGAAACATTACCTCCTGATCGCCAAGCAATCGGCTGCAAGTGGGTCTACAAAATAAAATTAAAAGCAGATGGAAAAATAGATAGATTCAAGGCAAGACTTTGCGCCAAAGGGTATTCTCAGAAACCTGGTATAGATTATACAGATACTTTTTCGCCAGTTATCAGGTTTGAATCAGTTCGAATACTTTTGGCAATAGCAGCTGTCAGAAATTTAGAAATCCGTCAATTCGACATCAAAACGGCATTTTTGAATGGAAGTTTGGCTGAAGAAATTTATATGAAACAACCAGAGGGTTTCGAAAATGAAAATGCCAAGTTGGTCTGCAAACTCCAGAAAAGTATATACGGACTCAAGCAGTCACCCCGATGCTGGAACAAGAAATTTACCGAAATTCTCTCCGAATTTACATTCAAGCAAATGGATGCAGACAAATGTGTGTTTTATGCAAGATTTGATGAGGAAGACATGTTTTTGGCACTATATGTCGACGATGGACTTGTTTTGTGCAAATCTGCGATACTGATAGAACTTTTTTTGGAAAAATTGGCATCAAAATTCGAAATTACAACTTCAGATGGAGAGTATTATGTTGGAATTGAAATCAGTCGGGACAGGAATCAAAATAAACTATTCCTTGGTCAAAATGGTTACATAAGAAGAATATTGGAGAAATTCAATATGAATAACTGCAATCCAAATGCAATTCCTGCCCACCCCAATTCGATACCACAGCCAGAGGAGATAAACGAAGAATGCAATGCACCTTATCGAGAAGCTGTTGGCTGTTTGATGTTTTTAGCTGTCGTGTCACGTCCGGACATAATGTTTGCTGTCAGTCAAGCCAGTCGATTCCTTTCTAATCCAAAAAAAAAGCATTGGAGTGCCGTTAAGAGAATATTCAGGTACTTGAAAGGTACACAGACATTTGGACTCATGTATTGTGCAGAGGAAGTTTGTTTGACTGCTTACTCGGATGCTGACTTCGCTGGAGATTTGAGTACCAGGAGATCGACTACTGGGTATTTGAGTATCATAGCTGGAGCTCCCGTAAGCTGGTCATCACATCTTCAAAAATGTGTTTCCCGATCAACTACAGAATCTGAATATATAGCCGCTTCAGATGCATCACAAGAAATCAGTTGGTTACGAATATTTTTGCAAGAGCTTGGTATTGATATCTCAGAGCCCACAAAATTATTCATGGATAATCAGAGTGCTATTCGTTTAGTGAAAAATACCGAATTTCATAAACGAACCAAGCATATCGATGTGAAGTATCACTATATACGAGAGCGTGCAGAGGATGGTTCACTCATTGTGTGTAATGTTTCTTCTGAAAATCAACTTGCCGATATTCTGACAAAGGCCCTGCCGAAAGAGAAATTCGTCAAGAATAGGAATTCTCTTTTCATACTTCAGAATACAGTTTACAAAGAGAGGAAGTGTTATAGTTAGCTTTGTTATCTGTTTCTGATATTATTTTTTATGTATCTAAGGTTTCTGTGATATGTATATAAAAAAAAAAATTGATAATTAAAAACAAGTTTGTTATTTGGGTTTACAATTCACTTTCAGTATTTAATCACTGCTTTTCACAAAATTTTGATAGGGTCAGTCATAACTTATTGATTAAAAAATTATCTGCTATTGGTTTCTCTGGTAATATGCTAGAATGGATAAACAGTTATTTAATTGGTCGTACTCAATCGGTTAGAAAATAGTACTGTTTCTGAACCTCTTTTGGTAAGATCAGGTGTGCCGCAGGGATCCCATTGTGGGCCTTTGTTGTTCTGTCTGTTCATCAATGACATAAATTCAAATATTAGTCATTAAAAATTCTTACTATTTGCCGACGACCTAAAAATTTTCACGGTTGTGGAGAGTTTTCAAGATGCTAATCTCCTTCAGAGTGATCTAAATGCCATTTCCGATTGGTGTGAAGCAAACTGCCTTTTTTTCAATACGAATAAATGCTACTCAATGGTGTTCAGTAGGTCTGGATCACCAATTAATTTTAATTACCATTTTAATAATGAAATTTTGGAATGTAAAGAAGAGTGTAAAGATTTGGGTATATTGTTAGATGCCAAGCTTTGTTTCAACAACCACGTGAATTCAGTTTCTCTAAGAGCTTTAAAAATGCTTGGCTTTATTGTGAGATCATCAGCTAAAGCGAATATAATTACAGAGAAGTGATGAATATGTTATCATTAACGACCCTTGAGGATAGACGAATAACTACATCATTAGTTTATCTTTTCAAAATTATATCTGGTATCATTGATTGTCCGGAAATTCTCTCCCTTGTAACTTTCAACATTCCACGCCGGTCCACTAGACAAAAATACTATTTGTTACACCATATCACTCAACAAACTATGGCTATCATTCTCCTATATCTAAAATGTTGAGATTAGGAAATAACTACTGTGATAAAATTGTTTTTTCCTGTGATAATGAAAGTATCCTTAAAAAACAAGTATCTCACTCTTTGCTCATGTAAATGTATTTTATTAGTTCAATATTGTTCATTGTTCAATGCTTTTATTCTTATTTGTTATAAACGCACAAAATCATTAATATTTTTATATTATTTGTAGTAGCAGTAGTATAAGTAGTATATAAGTTAATATTGTACTATAATTTATTGTAAACAAAATTGGGGTTCACCCGTATACAGATAAATGAATAAATAAATAATACCACATAAACAAGAAAGACGCACTACTGTGCGCTTCGCCTATTACCCCACCCGACGCATTAACGGACCACCTGGCAATGCGACGTACCGCCCACAGCACACGTCGATATCCCTTCCTCTAGCGATTCAGGGAGAAATTATAATACTCACTCAACATATAGCAAGCTATCCTTTACGCTCTCATGATACCACCATACCCAAGATGAAAACTTTCTGATACTGTAGAAGGATGATTAGGTAACCAGTATGAAAATGAAAAATTGAATAAATGTACTTACTGCATTTGTCTTCAGAAGTCAAAAACATTGTAATGGCACTGAAACGTTTTACTTCAGTGAAACAATTCAACACATCAAAAACAGAATCCCTATTATTAATGTAATAATTCACCATAACTTCCAAGATATTACTGAAAACGTTACTTTCTAATGAGTTGAGAAATATTTTAGGTAATTCTTGTGGTTCAATTGATTTTAAATAAAGGTATTTTTCCTCTGAGGTCTTGTGATTTTTCCAAAATGAATAAAATTGCACTGAATTTTTGGGACTGATGAAGCTAGCATTTGATATACTAGACTCTGTTAATTTTTTATTGTCGTTAACAGTATTCTTCACATCTTTAGTACTGGATGTAAAATTCATTCTTTCTATGATCTTGAAATCATCACTTCTAAAAAAAGTTGTGTGCTCATTAGGTTTGGGCAAAGCTGTATTTTGTGGATGATCGAAAAGCTTTTCTACATTTTGTTTCTTGAAGGCTGATATTGGTTTATTTAGCTCAGCCAATTTTTCAGTTTTGTCGTGATTCTCCAGAACATTCTTTTTCACTGCTTTCACACGTTCAATTTTCTTTTCTACTAAGCCATCATCCACCTCAGTTATTGATATTCGTTTGAGAGGTTTTTGGGATCTTGAATGTGGTGGTTTCTGAATTGGTTTAACAGAAATTATATCTTCTTGTAAAGACCAAGAAGTACTAGGTTCACTATCATCGATCAGTTTTTGACTGGGCACTGCTTCATACTCCTGATTGAGAGTTTTATAAATCGATTTTTCACTGAAATTGTTCACATTTGTTTTATTTCTAGAGGCCGTGAATTTTGAGATAGGCCTTTGTTCCATAGGCTGAAAAATAATAGATATCAATAAAAATACACATAGTATATCAAAAATTTATAATATATCTAAAATATAATTTAAATACTTATGAATAGATAAAAGGCATGCCTAAAATATAAAAGTCGTTCATATAGATAGGTAGACAAAAGTCATGATTATATAGAATGAACTATTTCTTCTTCCTTCAAGTATATCAATCAGCTTTCAAAGCATGTGCAACAAGTTTACGCACACGACGCGAATTAGAGTGCTGTTAAACACATTCCTTTGATCGGCAACATAAGAAACGTTCTAAGCATATAACTCTGTTATTTTCTCCAAGTCTCTAATTTCTGATAGTTGTTAATAGTGATAGTTATGTCAGATAATCTATTTTTCCTTCCTAATTCAATATCGATAATATTCCAATTTAATTGTTTGTATAGTGGATTCTGTTGTTGAGAAAATTGATTTAAATAATGTATTATTAGAAATGGTTTGCAGTAAACTGTACCAGTTTTGGAACTATAAATAAATATTACTTTTTTATAATAACGCTCTATTTTCATTCAGTGTTAGTTTCACTTTTTTCTGTTCTGCCAAAGTTCTTAGGTCGTCGAAGCTATTCTGGATTTCTTTTGGTTCTCACAATTGTTTTTTTTTTAATAAACCAGAAGATAAAGCAAAACCTTCCACCGTCAATCCGTGACAGTGTCTTTCAGGGAAGGACAAACAAGACCTGCTAAACTCTTCTGGGGTATACTGTATTCGATGTTCCTGTGGCAGCATATCGGAACCACGGAACATTCCGTTAAAACAAGAATCCATCCGTTGTCCCAGAACATTCTCTAAGCACAATCACAGAGTGAAATTTGAAGAAACCCACATTATCTCTACAGTATCTGCATATCACCCAAGACTCTTTCGAGAAACGATTGCAATCCATCAACACCACAACTTCAACAGAAATGTAGAAGGATTGCAACTAAAGAAAGCTTGGCTACCAGTTCTCAAAAATACTGAATTAGCTCCTAACCCATATAATAATAGTCCGAATGACTCTATGTGACCAAACGCAATGGAATAATCAGATGTAATAACGGAAACTCACAGTTACTCACTGAGACAACGAATGTCAAGCAGTCGACAGTGAACTAGACTGAACTGAGTAGTTGCCAAAATCACTTTTGAGTATGCTTGACCACTCGTTTTTGCGAAAAGTCGAGAATATCTTATGATGAACTTTTGCCTAAAAAGCCGCAAAATTATCAAAGTAACAATGTAGCGAAAGCAATTATCAGACTCAGTTAATATTCATCTCTCAGGCAAGAGTCATGTAACACAGTGGGATTAGGCCGCCTTGTCAGTTGGCTTTAACACAAGGCAAATAATACAGTGTACTGATTATTACCCAAGTGCAACAGAATGAGGTATAGATTTTATTAAATTTTGTAGAGAAAATTACCTTTTCTGTGCGTCTATTTAATTTCTGCCGTACTTTCTCTAGCTCTAATTTTGATTCTTCATTTTTGGGTTCTAATTCTATTACTTTCAAAAGATCCATCTCAGCTTGTTCAAGTTTGTTCAAGTGTGAACATGCAGCAGCTCGTCGTTGGTAAGCCTTGACATAAGTTGAATCTAACTTCAAAGAAAACGTACAATCCCTTTCAGTTTCCTCAAATCTAAAAAAATTAAAACAAACATTCTAAATTGTTTGACATTTCATACAGTTTGGAGGTATAACGTTCGTACCGGTAAAAAGAAACAGATCCTTGTAGATCAATAGATCCACAAAACTAAGTACATAAAGAGAAATAAAAGATGAAAAATATGTAGGAAACATAATTCAATATGGTGTAGTAGATTGGATACTAAAACTAATCATCTGTCTTGCAGAGTTTTAAACATCTTTTTAATATGAATCTGTGTCTGAGGTGTGTTTCGAAGAAACAAAAGATTGACAGTATTATGAATAACCGTTTGTAGAAACTTTTCAAATTCAACCTGATAAAATTTTGGTAATACTCATTTGAAAGTATTGCAGTCAGATAAAAAAAAAATGGATTTTTGGAGATGAAATAAATTCGACGTAGGCATTGAAATTTTGAATTTGATTTGATAAACTAATAGGATAATAAATAACAATTTTAGAGGTGTGCCCCACATTCAAATGGGTCACTTTATATGTGTGTTTATTTATGATGAACCAAGTTGTATTAAACAGTTTTATAAAAGTTTTTTTTTATTTTAAAATTTGGCAGATTGAAAAAATAGGAAAACTAAACATTCGAATGTGCATGTTTGAAATAGGGATAGAAACAATTGAAGGGTAAAACCAGCTAAGTCACAAATAAGAATATCTGAGTTATTGGCCTTTTTAGGTTAAAATTCATCATAAGTTTTTTATTGTGTGGTTGTTTTCAATTCGGCCAGATCATGTGACTTGCCTGGCTATAAGTAAGTAAGTTTATTAATGTAAGTATCCTAATATACAATATATAAATGTTACATCTTAACCATAATAACACTATATTAGATATTTGCTAAGCAAGAATAAAATGAAACTGATTTAAATATATTTTGATTTTAGGTAATCTACAAGTAATTTTTTGAAATGTATGATAGAACTGCTACTTATAATGTATTTTGGAAGCTTGTTGTATTCAATGAATCCTCGGTGGAATAGTGAAATCATTGATCTCCTGTAATTTGTCCTTGTCACATAAAAATCCATGTTTCCCCTTGTAGGATAACAATGAATTTAATTTTGATAAATGATGAATTGGTTGAAGTAGGTTTGATTATCGTATTATAAACAGATAAAGAGGTTTGAAATGACAAATATTGCTGAAGCCTGTGAAATATATTTTTTATTTTTTTTTATGTATTTGTTAATATATTGGAAATGTTTTTTTAGGTTCAGTGAGTTGTCTATCAAACTCTTCAACCAATTCAATTGATTCACCATAGATTTCTATGTTTATCAAGTTTTTATCCAACAAATTGTTTTTATGTTGAGTAGTTATAATCATTGATTTTGTTTTCTTTATGTTGAGTTTCAGTTTATTAATTGTGAGAAATACTGATATTTTGCCAAGTGTTTGATTCATTTTTTGGATAGCATTTGGTAGATCAACATCATTTGCTGTTAGTAAGGTGTCATCTGCAAAAAGGTTAATGAATTCACATTCCTGAATATAATTGCTATCATTCAAGTATAAAATGAACAATAGTGGTCCCAGTACAATCCCTTGCGGAAAATTCGAAATAAATTGTTGATAATGTTTTTTTATATAATGCCAACTTTTTGAAGGAGACTGTATAGTCGATGTGGTAGATTTCACTGGTTGGTGGTGGTGGCGACCTTCTAAAGGTGTGATTTCGCTGCGACGTCCAGCGTTCGCGGCCCGCCGTGACGTCTAGGAGTCACGGCCAGCCGTTACGTTCATATGATTTCGTTGAAACGTCTGCATCTGAAAATTGGCAGTTGCGTGGAGAGTTTTGCAGTAATAACTTTAAAATGAATTCAGGAATAGCTGCATAGGTGTTGTTAGAGGATGAAGAAAACGGCGAGATTCTGAAGTTATTACAAGTCCAGAAACCAGCAAGGATTTTACAAAATTCTCATCGGAACCCATCTTGATGACGCCAGTGAGAAGTTTCGTGAGTTTTTCAGGATCAATGAGGACCAATTTGATTTCGAATTCTTCCGTCCAGTCCAGGATACAATCGGATTCTCCTTCCTAACTTCCAGATATATCTTGGAGAATTGTCGTCAACTGATATGACAACATCATCAACTTCTTTTCGTCACTTGTCCATTTACTTCTTTTTGAGAGCGTATGTAGAAAATATTTTAACCATCGCTTCCAGATATTGTCCAAAAACATTTGCGTTTTTTTCCATTCTTGGTGTAGACAGTTATCATGGACTAAGCTCAACCAAGGACTCTGTAATAAGTATAGCACGCTATAAAATACAAAATGCCTGGATGTCGATTGTCTAGCTGTCAAGTGTCTATCGAGGGGCAGGTACCGGAAAACAAATAAATCAGTCAAGCTCAGATCGTGTTTCATTTCACATCGTCCCCAACGCCCGATACTAATATATATTACAAGAAACATAGAACACAGACCCGTCTTCTCTGACATTTGATGATCGGAGTAGAAAATGGTTTGAGTGAGTGCACAATATTCATTAGATCACTAGATACTCGTGTTAGAGGTCGGGAATTCACCAGTATTCAGCTTTGGCAAAAAAGGTCGGTAGAGTTTCTTCTTTCAATGACTGATTTGTACATTTTTTCATGGATCCAACCAATCTTTCCCCCGTACCACCCATATGAGGGGCACCTGACGGAGGAATTAATTTGAAGTCACATGGAATTTAGAATTTCCGAGTGATCGATGACCTGTACAACTTCTTTCAATTCCTTCGAAGCTGCTACTATATTTGTACATCATATCAGTTCAATAGATTGTATGTGATTAGCTTCTCATAGATATAATCTTCATAATGGCCATGATAGCTGACTGACTGGCACCAACTCGACTTACTTAGGTCTGAATTTCTCGTTTCATCAATAATTTTGTATAATTATTTTTCGGGACCAAAATTACTGGGTTTTTTGCTCTTCTAACAATTCGTCATCAATACTCGAATATTTTGTAGTCATTTTGCTCTTCAGACTTTGCTCTAATTTTCTTCAATCTTCGGTCAATGCAATGCGCGCTCATTGAATACTGACTTGTTTTCGAGCAGTCAAGACGTAGCCGCCGACGTCTCCGAAACGACCCGCGTCAGCGAAACTATTGCGATTGAAGTGCATTATACAAGTGTTCCTTCGGCTGGACGTCACGGCGGTCCTCGAACGCTGGACGTCACGGCGATCCGCGAACGCTGGACGTCGCAGCGAAATCACACCTTTACACCACACAGTTATAATAATTGAAATCTCTTTCCAAAATCAAATGACATGCAGAATTCATCTTTTACAATAGAGGCAGTTGGCTAGGGTGGGATGTTAATCTAGCTTGACTCATTGTAGGAGCTTGGTGCTTTGGTCCTGGCTAAGTCAAACCCGAAGAGCTTCAGAAATTGTTAAAATTGTGTTTTTCGTTAATCTGCTGTCGTCCCCTTACGAACGGCAGCCCTCAGAAGTCGAAACTTGTGCGAGCTAAGGATCAACGAGGACTTACCTTTTAACGTGAGATTCCTAGCACGACCCGAGAGAACAGATCTCAAAAGGAGGTCGTTCGTAAGTCTCCATCCAAGCCATAACTTCGCATCACGTTGCTTGGCTTTGATATCGATAACCCACGCGCTCTACCGTTCGAGCTGTCCTCTCGGAAATGCAAGTGACAATTCAAGTTACCCTTCTTTTCGCATAATGAAAAACCGGAGCAATTTCTGTCGTCAGAATACTTATACACTGAAGATGGTCACGATTTATCTACTTTAGAACAGTCAAGAATATTGATGGGATTCCCTTGCTGCTAAAAGGAACAGTTCAGTTGCTGTCTAATAAAAGACTGAATTACCCCAAATATTACGGGAAATCATTTGAAAAAATAAAGAGGTGTCTGATCAGATAACTGAAGTTGCAAGACATATTCTTGACGTTCAAAGAATAACTTCTTCAATCAAAGCAAAACTACTTCTATTGGGTAACTTCAAAAATTGAAAAATATGATTTCCAGGACAAAGTTGTGCAAATAAATGCACAATATGCAAAATTTAGTATACTATAGTCTAGTTCCTGAATTGTAGATAGTGACTCATAGGTTGTACGGTTCATAATTAATATGAAGACTGCTTCACATTCCCCTGCACTTTCAAATCCTGTAAAAACCTGAAAATGTACGATGAGTCACTATGTACAATTTAGGAACTAGGCTATAGGTCTAAACCTATGGAGCAAAAATTGTGTACTATAGCAACTCAACCTTCAATATTTATTTGACTGGCAGCTAAATTAGACTGAAGGTTAGATTCTGACTTTAATCGTTCATTTGAATGAATGTCATTTTCATTCTAACCACCAGTCAAATTTGCTGTCAGTCAAACTACGCTAACGGGATATTGAAAACAGGTCCTAAGAATCTAGATCATACAATGTTGGAGTTAAACAACTTTGAAGATGAATATTAGCTCAACTCCTATATCGGGTGACCACGAGGTGAGATACGCCCCCCAATTTTTCTATAGTTTTGAAGATACAGATAACAAATTTGGTATGTCGCTATAGTACTTGAATACACATATTTTGACCCCTCTACTGAAAATTTACCACTTCCAGTTTAACCTGAAGTGACCCCAAACTTTTTTTTCAAATGACACCCTGTACATATTATCTCACTATCCGAAAGAGAACGCAATTTGTGATAACACTGTTCTTCAAAATTTGAAATCGGTTGAGAAATGGCGGAGATACAGTTGATTATTCAGTCAAACAAAGTTGGCCATGAATTTCAAACTTAAATCATCATCATTTTTGATAATTGCTGGAATATACTGGAGCTTAAATTACAGGAGAACCTCAGTTTTCACCTGTATCGCACTGCTTTCTCTGGTAACTTCTGATGTCGTTTGTCAATTGTGATGATTTAAGTTTGAGTTTCATGGCCAACTTTTTCGATTGAACAATCAACTGTATCTCCGCCATTTTTTAACCGATTTTCAATTTCACTCACTCACAAATTGCGTGCTCTTTCGGATAATGAAAAAATATGTACAGGGTGTCATTTGAAAAAAAAAGTTTTGGGTCACTTCCGGTTGAACCGGAAGTGGTGAATAATTAGTAGAGGCTTCAAAATATGCGTATTCAAGTACTATAGAGACATACCAAATTTGAAATCTGTATCTTTAAAACTATAGAAAAATTGAGGGGCGTACCTCACCTCGTGGTCACCTGGTATATATGTGTGTTACTCCAGGAAATTAATATAGATACTTACTTATTGAGCTTCAGGTAACACAAAGCTCGATTTGCATAGAAAATAGGATCATAAGAATAACATTCGATGGCTTTAGTATATGATTTGATAGCTTCCTCCCATTTTTGGTTTTTCACATATTTATTTCCCTGAAAATATAAAAACATTTTTATATATCTCAAAAAGTCAATACTAGGAAAAATTATCTTAGTATCTGTGTTTGGTGTAATCGGCATTAGGTGTACAAATAGCTTTGGCTAAGTAGTGATTCAAAGTTTGATTTGGTGGAGAATATTCGTTTTGTGACATGGTTTTTTAGGGAATTTAATCTTTGGCAGTCTGAAATTGTATAAATTTAAAAACAATGAAATCTATACAAAAAATTTAATGATTTTTTGAAAATGCAAATTAATTCATCTGTAAAGATTTCATTGATTTTGCATTTTTTCACTTTCATATTGTGGGATGTGAAAGTTCCAAAAACAAGCTTTGGCTCGATTTTGCTCACAGACCAGAGACTATATTTTATATCTTCACCTAATAAAACGTATTAATATCATTATTATAGTTTTCAAGATTGAAAATCTAGGTATGTGATAAAGAAAGTTGGAAAATTCAAATTAATCTGCATTGACTGAAATTATCCTAATATTTTCCATCTCTTCATTTTACAGTTTTGTACATTTAGTTAAGAAGCCATAAGCGCGATCATATTTAGGACGTTTTTTTTTGGAAAAGAGTCGATAACTCAAAAACAGTTCAAACAAGGACATACTTCTAGAGGTCGTTTGATTCTATGTACCTACGTCTGCGGCAGCACCTCACGATGCTTTTCACAGAAAATCAAGGTAGCCGCAGTGGTATTTTTCTTCCATTAAAATTTGAAGCAATCTTTATCCAATCAAAATGAATTTGGTATCAAAAGAAAGGCAAAATGTTGATCTATTTACGTGATGTAATGTTTTTTTGAAATTATTAGTTCATCTAAAATTGCTTCAGAATAACTGCATTTTTGGAAGATTTTTGAGATTTTTTTTTGTGAAAAAGTGGATTGAAATTTCAATTAGAGCACGTACATTGAGTCAAACGTCCTCTAGAAGCCTGTCCTTGTTTGAAATCAATACTACGAACTGTTTTTGAGTTATCAATTGACTCTTTTACCCTAAAAAGCGTCCCAAATATGATCATGTCATGGCCTATTAACACTCATGTTTTTTTTTATTGTGTGTGAATATTTTACCATATTTTATTTGGCGTCAGATGGCATATTTTTCAAAACTTCTATTGTATGAAGTGATAAATACCTAGTCAGCGATAACTTTTAAAATGTATCAGAATACATTGCTAGTGATAATTTTGTCTTCATTACTTACTAAAATTTGCCAAAATACAACATCCATCCCATTAAAATAAGTTCTTAAGCATAAAACTCACCTTTTCCTTTTCTACAAGTGCTTCATCATATATATTATCATTACACTCATCTGTCAATTCTAAATCTTCATTTACATCATCTTCAAGTTTCTGTAGTTCAGCATCAGCATCAAATTTATCCCAAGCAGCATAATTTGTAGTTCCACTTTTAGCTGGTTTTACTAGTTTTTGTGTGACATTTTCTTTCTTAGGGATCTTTTTTGATATTTTCCTCACTTTCTGACTTGTGGACTGCTGCATTTGAAAAAAAAAAACATATTTTTCATTTCAAGTGTATCTACAGAGTGACCCATTTGAGGCCCGCTCTCTAAAACTGTTATTTATTATCCGATTCAGAAGTTTTTGTTTTTCAATAGATAGAGTATCAATAGTTCTAGTTGAGTGCCATACAGTCGAAATGAAAATAAAAATTTCAAGGCCCACTTCGAATTTTTTTCAACGTCAAAAATTCAAAAAACATACTAGCGATTTTTTTAAATAGAAATTGACGACGCCACTGGATACCCGACATTTTCAAATGACTTATGTAAAAATTACGAATTACGAATGCGTGCATCAATAAAAAAGTTATATAGGAATAAAATTTGAAAATTATGTCAATAAATCAACCCACTACTTCAATTTCAGAACTTTTATCAAAACTCTGACTACACCACTGGATTCAGAATATTTCGAAATATATTTCGTCAGAATTTCTTCGAAATCTGTTCATAAATGAAAAGATTATAAAATAATAAAATGAAATTTTCCTGAAATTCAACTAAACAGCATTCTTTTCAAATTTTATTATTTTATAATTTTTTTATTTATGACCAGATTTCGATGAAATTCTGACCAGTGATATTTCAAAATATTCTGAATCTACTGGTGTAGTCAGAATTTTGATAAATTTTCTGAAATTAAAGTGGTGGGTTGATTTATTGACATAATTTTCAAATTTTATTCCTATATAACTTTTTTATCGATGGACGCATTCCTACGTTATTTCTACATGTCATAGTCAGAATTTCACCGAAATCTGTTCATAAATAAAAAAATTATAAAACAATAAAATAAAATTTTCCTAAAATTCTACTAATTTCAAATTTTACTATTTTATAATTTTTTTATTTATGAACAGATTTTGATGAAATTCCAACCAAATGTATTTTGAAGTATTCTGAATCTAGTGGTGTAGTCAGGATTTTGATGAAAGTTCTGAAATTGAAGAGATGTGTTGATTTATTGACATAATTCTCAAATTTCATTCCCATATAATTTTTTTATTCATGGAGACATTCCTACGTTATTTTCACATAAATCACTTGAAAACGTTATGAATCCAGTGGCGTAGTCAAATTCTATTTGAAAAAATCGCTGGTAGGTTTTTGGATTTTGACCATGAAAAAAATTCGAAGTGGACCTTGAAATATTTATTTTCATTTCGAATTTATGGCACTCAACTAAAATTATTGATGCTCATCTATTAAAAAAAGAAACTTCAGAATTGGATATTAAATAACAGTTTTAGGGAGGTAGCCCGCTTTCAAATGGTCACTGTGTATGAATTGAAAAAACTTATGAAAATAGAAATAGTAAAATTTTGAAGATCTTGTAAATGCTATCTTTCATTCACGATCAGTAGAACATGTCACAGCATATTATGCACCCAGACAAATGGATACCTAAGAACCTATTACATTTTAACACTGGTATTTACATACCAAAGACCAATTTCTAGTATGTATGTATCATATAATAAAAATAAATGTTTTTATTGACTACATAACAATATTAAAACAAATAGCATATAACAGTCCAGTAGTCAAAAGGCAGAGTTAAGGTATTTGGAACGGTACGGTATGCGCCAAAAGTTTTCCATTCACGGCCTATTAGACAAAAGTCTATCATAAAAGTAAATTTGGTGTTCTGACTGTACGATTTTACCACCATTTAACCCATCCAATCTTGTATCGGAGGCGCTAGGCAACACTGCTCTGTCACTAGTGTCAATGTCAGTAACTTTTGTAGTCCTGGCGATCAGATAGCTTGAAAGTGATTGAAAAAAAAAGATATTTGAACAAAGATGGTTAGATATTATTCACTAATTTTACAGATTTTTCCGAATTTGATTTCGCAAGTTTTTGCAACTTTTTTATAAGAGGGGTAAGAGGGGTGTGGCGGGCCCACCGACATAGTTTTCGTCGTAAATTTCGATGTATGAAACCGTTGAAGATTTTTCAGAAATCCTACACTATCTAGCTATCGAAAGCGGTTAGAAGGTTGACATTTTTTAAATTTTTTTAAACCGTATTATTTGACAGTAAGATAATTTTCACAATTTTTACGGGTTTTTTCGAGTTTTCCAAATTCTTTTCGTGACAGAGAAGGGTGGCAAGCCCCGATTGAACGTTTTTTCCTAATTATTTTCCATGTCCGAAATTGTTGTTGAATTTACAGATTGCCTTCGCGTTCTATATCTAGCTTAAGATGGGGCAGGGAGGGTGATTTTTTTTTAAACCAAATCATTCGATGATCACTATTTTTACGGATTTTTATAATTTTCATTTCGCGAGTTTTTTAACTTTTTTCGAGAAAAGAGAAGGGAGACGAGCTCCCCCTACCATTTTTTTTCTCCGTGATCAAATTCGTCAAAAAACTTTCGAAACCCTACTCATTCTGTATCTAGCTTTCAGAGAGCAGGGGAGGATAATTTTTTTAACATTATGCCATCGGAACTAAAACAACATGTGAAATTTCAACTCCGAAGGATCCAAATGAGTTATCACAAATTGTCGTTGACCATTTTGTTCAGAAAATTAGACGTGAATTAAGACGAAGTCGCGGAATAATTTTCTGAACAAAATGGAAGACAATTTGTGATAATTTATTTGGTTTTCGAAGTATATTTCACCTCACTTTCTAGTTTGACCAGATAGCATTCACGTCGGAAATCATAATATTCTTCGGAGTTGAAATTTCACAGGTTGTTTCAGTTCCGATTGCATTATGTCAAAAAAATTATCCTCCCCTGCTCTCCAAAAGCTAGATACAGAATGAATATAGGGTTTTGAAAGTTTTTTGACGAATTTGATCACGGAGAAAAAAAATGGTAGGGGGGGGCTCGTCCCCCTTCTCTTTTCTGGAAAAAAGTTGAAAAACTCGCGAAAGGAAAATTACAAACATCCGTAAAAATAGTGAAAAGCATCTGATATTTTCCAAAATTCCTTAATTGTTATATTCTGATGACAATATGGGTAAGGAGGCTGCCCAATTCTCTATTCTGAATTTTCTACATTTCCTGGTCTATTTATTTCGGGATATATTTCTCAATTTCCTTACCAGCTGCAGCGCGTTGTTGCCATTACTCTGGCCATGGTCATTTTTGTGCTCTGAGTCCAATTATCTCCAATCCTAAACGTACGAAAATTCTCAAAAAAATTCTGCTGATGTAGTCGAGAAATATCATATCAAATTTTCATTGAATTTGTAAGAAAACGGTTCTAGCGTTCCAAATACCTTAAGGCAAGTATTCTCTTCCACTCAACCTGTATGTATTAACATACTTCAAGGTGAAATAAATAACCATTAACACTGCACTTGTCTTAGGAATACCATTTTACTTTCAAATTTGACACTGATGAGATATTAATGTTTGTTAGTTTTTGTGCCAAGGAAACAATAATTCATGAGCTCAATGTTGATGACATTTTTCATTTCCTTCGAGATAACAGACAGAACAGAATAGGTCTATATAGACCTGCAAGGCAAGATCTTTTTCCCTTTGTCATGATATGTATGGACTCTCTTAGTTATCCACCTGGAAAAGAATATCTCCAAATTATAGGATAGATTAACAAAGAACGAGCTACAATGTGTGTCTAAAATATTAAAATTATTATTATTAAAATAAAGTAACAAAAGTGATTGGCATCGAACTTTTCAGTGCAGATAGTGAGCAGTAAATAATTGAACATTTAAAAAAAAAATATTTTTCAAAAACTGAACTCAAATGTTGACATTTTCGTTAAAATCTCAGTTAGCGAAGTGTCTCTTTTTCGTTCTAGAATGTAAAATACCTTTATGTTCTAGAACCTGAAAGACTTTTGCGACCTGTTTATTATATATTACTCTGCTACCATACGAAAGTCATGCAAACAATATCACCTCTTTCATTCGTTTTGGTTCAAACACGAAATATCAATTAACAATGACATATACTTATTTATACATTTTTTATTCTCATATTAGTTTTGATGCAGTTTTCGAAAAAATATTGTTTTCGTCTCCAATGCGAAATACTTTTGCGTTCCATTCTCGAACGCATAAGTATCATTTCGCATTCTAGATACAAAAATATCTATTTGAAGAAGATAAACTCACTCCAGTATCTTTTTTTAGGGATTCTTCTTTTCGTTTCATTTCTTCACCCCAGTTTTTCAAGTCTTTAGAAAAATCTTGAAGATCACTTGCATTATCTTTGAGTATTTTTTGCAAAAGTATTGGATTTACACTCATCATTCAATTATTAGTTATAACTTATTTTTATTATCCTAATTTGTTTATTTGTTATTAATGATAAATAATAAATAACAGACAAGACACTTCCTTTACTGTCAACTGTCATTAATCAAATGTCAATGTCATTTAGGCACTATTCAGTGTTGCTAACACATATGAGCAAAATCGTGGAATAACCAGGGTTCTTGTGATAGGGGGGGTTATGAAATGTCATCCTATTTGTCCGGCATCTTGTTTCGTCATTGGAGGGAAGGCGCCAAATTTGAATTACAATAATATTAATATGAATTCGAAACCGATCGGTGAGAGTAAATTGAAAAACGTGCGTGTGATTAATGCATATTTGTTATTAATACATTACCTAACCTATATAGCTCGAACAAGTTTCTCGTAGACTTCCGAGGATTTCTCGTGGGTGCAACCGGTTGCCGAAAAGAACAAATATTGATCATTTTTCATAGATTCTGAATGTTGGTCGTACTTTATAATATATGCATCAATTATCAAATTGGATTTACCAAGAATAAAGTGAATTCTATACAAAGGGAGCAGTTTCAAGAAACGGAAAAGTTGGAAGAATCACATAACGTGAAATTTGAAATGTTCCTGTGGAAAAATATTTCAAATATTAATTCTTCAATGTTTCTGTGATATCAGTTGATTAAATTGCACCCTTTAAGAAAAATGAAAGAAATCATAACTACTCTTTTCCAGAATAATTATGTAGAGTTTGCGTCTTTCAAGTTAAAGTGGAGATTTGGATTGCGCGAATGAAGAATTAAAAGTGGTCCAAATTTTATATTCCTTATTCCTGCAATCTAAATCGCCACCATTCCAAAATCTCAGGTGCCAGAAGAAAGTGTGATTCATAATCTGCCCAACTTCTAAAATGTGTGAATGTGAAATGAGGTAAATGATTCAAATGATAGATAGATACATACCTATTTATTTGCTCTTAAAGTTCATAAATCTAAAAACTTATCAGACTAGTCAGTTCACAAAACTTATTCAACATTTCACAGACAATGCAGTAACAAACTCATGAATTTAAGTACATCTTTCAAAATTTCTGAGTACAAATTTATCTTGCCGCAATACATTTGGAGAGTTCTTATAGTGGGTAATAGGAACTTTTCTTTCTGTAGGAATAAGTAAGCTTTCTTGCTGAAATATTTTGACAATTGCACTTTTTTTTTGTTTCAAAACCAAGTCAAGCTGAGCAGATGATAAAATTCCAGACAAAACTTGTTTAATTTTATGATTCATGTCGGTGTGCAACTCTTGGAAAGTTGTTGGTTTTGTTTTTCAGTTACATTCTCCAAATATTAATTTTTTTTTCTTTCTTCTGATAATTGTTGCACTATAGTGATATTGCACAGTTTCAACTGGTCAATGATTTTTGTTTGTTCTTTGCAATGTTGTTGCGTACAAGTGGTGGAAGAAGACTGTGATCCCTATCTAAAATGGCATAAAAATACCTATCAATATCAATAATTTCATAACATCATGAATAGAATATAATGTACTAACCATTATAGAATATAATGTACAAACTATTATTTGTTGGTAAATGATCGACTTTCATTACAGATTCTTGCCCATATGTCTCTGTCTCCAATCGAAGTCCAGCTACTTCTTGTAAAACGTTATTGTTGAATCGAATCATTGATAATAGATTCATTCCATATCCTAATAGACAGACCTGTAGTCTTGGTAGGAATAACTAGAAACGAACACCAACATTATTTCATAATGTCATGGCAAAAATATTGGTTTTCAACAGTTTCTGTCTAAAACCGAATTGAGTTCTGTTTCTGAATTAGAACTGTATGAACTCACTGTTTTTCCTCAGCCTTCTTCTTGGCTTCACATGTAGCAGAGATTCTTGTAGATTAGTTTCAAAATCACAATCATTAAAATGTTCGGAACAAATCCTAGCACTATCATTAGGTACCCACTCTTTGGAATTACTACAGTAATTGATCCATGCCTGCTTTACTGTATTATTCTTGGGGAATCTATGAAAAGTCAATGTATTAGGGCACGTAGATGTATTGCCACAATATTTAACACAGCACTTGAAGTGTCCCGGCATTTTGAAAGCTACGAAAAAACCAGTAATAAACAACTAGGAATGCAAAAATACAACAATTTACGAATATGATATGAGAACGGGCTTTATTTATTTATTCGTAAATATTAGGGATATTTATTTTGTGGAAAATATAACCAAAATTACCACTCTCAGAATAGCCAACTTAATTTCCCTCCAATGACGTAATCTCCCCCTTTCTTCAGGTACCCCCTTGTCCAAAAGCTCACCTATTTCATAACCCTTCCTATCATAAGAACCCTGGGAATAACCGAAAATTTTGCAATCTGTCAAATCTGTGGCACATTTTTAAAATATACTGAAGCAGGAACGCGGAAGCGGTAGCAGCGGGCAGCGATCACGTGAACTTGTCGGCGGTTGGCGATACAGCTACGTCACACACAGAGCGATATCTGTGTGGGCGATCCGGTATTGTGGTAGGGTAGCTATTGTCCACAATACATTTTTGAAGTACTATTAATAACTAATAACTACCAAATGAAATAATTTAGTGAAATTAAATTGGGAAACCTGAAATAATATTGTGAGATAAAAACATATTCGTACTTACTATAGTGATGTTCAGCTCCTCTGCAATATTGATCCACGTTTCTGCCTTTTCGCCACGATTTTGTTCAGCTGGTCAGCTGGTGGGAAGTGTTCAAATGCGGGTAATTGACCTTAGCTAATCGCCATATTGGATTGGATGCGACCCTCATGGTTGCCAATTGCGTAAAGAGTTTCGTTTCTGTATCTCCCCCATCGATTCAACCATAATGTCATCTCACTTCTTCTGCCGAAAATAGAATTCTATGGTACACAGAATGCCACCCTGAGCCTGAGGGTCGCATCCAAATATAGCGCTTGTCTAATAATGTCAACACAAATAATCGCACCAGGAATATTTCCCGCTGTAATAGCAGGTCGTTTGAATGAAAAACAAGAAAAAGTCAAAACTGGGTTGAAAATGCGTGAATTCGTTTTTTCGTTCGCAATCTAACCTAGCTTGCCTGTTGGCCACAGGTTTGTGTTAATCGCGAATGGACAACAAATTCACACACAAATTCCTAAGTCCAACAGCAATATCATATCTATTCTTTCTGGCATCTCTATTTGAGTAATTTCAGCTGTTTCCTGTGGAAGATTAGATTTTTGCTTCTCCATCAAAACTAGATCGGTATTGCCATTCGAGATTGTATTTGAGTTTTCTTGATATAGTTTGAAGTTGATTCACTCAACAAGGTCATATCTCCTTGAGGAGCTTAAGGAAGGGTTGACAAAGTGGTTTCTTTAACAGTCGAAAAACGTACATGTGCATAATCAGGGTTTACTTCGATTAGTTGAACTTCCTCCACCAATGGTTCGTATTTATTGGTTCTTACATGTTTTCTAAGAAATATCGGACCAGGAACGGAAAGCCGTGTTGGAACTGTGTAGTACCATTAGAAGATCTTCGAGGATAACTGAGCATCCTCTCGTGTGGAGTGCAATTTGTTGCCGTACAGGGTGTCCCAAATTCGAGCCTCATCATTGGGATATCGGAAACTAGAAGAGATACGAGGTCAGTTAAATGGAAGCAAAGTTGCGCAATTTGGTGTTCATTAAAACGCCGCTTTGATATTTGAAAAATTCCGAAGATTTTTGGAAAAAACAAATTACACATTCTCATTGCTACTTTTTCTGTTCTACAAGATGGTGTTATCAGATTTTCAAACAGACGTTTCGTATTTGAGCTGCCATAATCAACTTTGTTTTTTTAAATACGGCCTTGGATTTTTATTATGGATTTTAAAAGCTTCTAATGTCCCAAAACAAATGATAAATAGCAATTATTCGAAAAATTTATATTAATAGCATTTTCCATGAGAACTCATGTGTTAGAGAGAGACAAAAATTAGATTTTTAATAGGATTAAAAACAAACTTTTTTTGCAATAACGCATTGCATAAAACTCAAAAACTAACATAAGAGTGGGTGGTTAATAAAAAATATAATTAAAGTGTCAAACTCTAGGCCCTAGGCTATATTTACAATAGTTATTTTTGTATCTAGTGCGCGAAATGCTACTTTGGTGATCGAGAACTGATTTTTTTTAACGAGGCGCAGCCGAGTTAAAAAAAATAGTCGAGATTACCAAAGTATTTCGCGCATGAGATGCAAACAAAATTTTTTCTACAAACGTCAAAAATATTGTTCTAAAATAAATAATAACTATGAAAAATAGTATTGAACTGGCTTAAATAATTTTTCCAAATCAAGTAATTACTGTAGGGTTTCTATGCATCTTGACTGTAACTATGGAAATAAAATGGCATTTGTTGACAATTATTTCAAAGTGACAGTTCTCGATAATTATTTTTTGACTTTTTATTCGCGTCAATTTCGTGCGTGATATTTATTATTGTAAAAGAATGGAAATTTCGAGCGACGATGAACTAAGCAGTACCCCACCTAACTTGATCGATGCGGCCAATTCCGTTATTTCCAACCTTTTACCGGAGAAATCGAGGCGCCAGTATGAAAATGCATATCAGCAATTTAAAGAGTGGTGTGAAGCAAATAAAGCCAGAAAAATATCCGAAAATGTGCTGTTGGCATATTTTGCACAGAAGTCTAAGAAGCTGAAGTCTTCCACGTTATGGGCAATGTATTCTATGTTGAAGGCAACACTCAATGTTAAAGAAAACGTGGATTTTAAGAAATTTACCAAGTTGGTTCCATATTTGAAAAAATTGTCAGTTGCAAACCATCCTAAGAAATCTAAGGTATTGACTAGAGAGGAAGTTGATCAATTCATAAGAGAGGCAGATGATGAAACCTATTTGTTGGTTAAGGTAGATTTTTGATGATTGTTTTATATGTTTTTTGAATTACTGATTTCCTTTTAGGTCGTTTTAATACTGGGTATTTCGGGTGCTTGCCGCCGTGACGAACTCACTAAAATGACGGTCGATGACATAGAAGATAAAAATTCCATTTTGATTGTTAAAGTACCCGATACAAAAACGAATATACAACGAATTTTTACAGTTTCAAATTTATATTATACTGACTTTTACCGAAAATATGCGGCTCTTCGTCCAAGTTATGCTACCAGTCGCCGATTGTTTTTGAAGTATCAAAATAAGAGATGTTTTAACCAAGTTGTTGGAATAAATAGTATTGGAAAGATGCCTAGCTTAATAGCAAAACACCTAAAATTACCAAATCCTGATGCCTACACTGGTCATTGTTTTCGGAGAACATCAGCCACACTCCTTGCTAATACGGGGGCCGATATATGTGTTTTGAAGCGACATGGAGGATGGAAATCTTCGACTGTGGCCGAAGGATACGTGGAGGATTCTATCAATAACAAAATTCAAATATCAAATAAAATTTTAGACTGTGAAATTTCAAGATCAAGTGCTGTCACCTCTACGGCAGTTGCTTGCAAGTCAAAAATGGATAGTCTTCCAACCCCCGAAACTACGATATCACGAGCTGAATCTGAGTTATCTGGTTTAGGAATAAATATTGGTTCGTGCACTGGCTGCACCATTAATGTTAACATTGTAAATAACAAATAAAATTAGGTAGTGTAAAATTTTCTCACAATTTGAAAACCTTAATTATTGTTCTACATTAATAAATAAACGATTTCTTGTTTTTTGCTTGATTGAGGACCATATATATAGGTTAGAATTTGAAAATCCCATATAGTTTACATGCAGTGTGCGAAATATATTTCGCACATTACTTCGCGCACGGTGTCATGGTAACGAAGGAAAATGAAAAAAAGTGCCACTTCGCATACTGTTGTCAATGTGCGAACCTTGTCATTTTTTGACGTTTGTAGAAAAAAATAATTTTATCAATAATTAAAACATCATTCCTATTGTTGAACAATCACACATTGTTTTATATCAATTTTTAGGAGCTTTTAAGGTCGTTAAACCAGTAATTGTATCGTCGATGTCCTGCTAAGATCTTACAAAAAATCTACTCTCTGTCTCTCTCTAACACATGAGTTCTTATGGAAAATGCTATTAATATAAACTTTTCGAATAAGTGCGATACATCATTTGTTTTGTGACATTAGAAGATTTTAAAATCCATAATAAAAAGTCAGGGTCATATTTAAAAAAACAAATTTGATGATGGCAGCTCAAATAAGAAACAACTGTTTGAAAATCTGATAACACTATCTTGTAGAACAGAAAAAGTAGCAATGAGAATGTGTAATTTGTTTTGTTACATCTATTCAAATAGAGTTATAAAAAAATAAAAATGAAATCGCGAATATTCGGTTTTTTCCAAAAAACTTCGGAAGTATTCGGAATTTTTCAAATATCAAAGCAGCTTTTTAATGAGCACCAAATTGCGCAACTTTGCTTCCATTTAACCGACCTCGTATCTCTTCTAGTTTCCGAGATCCCAATGATGAGGCTCGAATTTGGGACACCCTGTACATAACAAATATCTTATTGCATGAAAACCTTTTTGTAACTGTTTCCCACTGATCGATTATGCGTCTCTGTGATTTCAACGATAGTTGAACTGTTCTCCATATAATACCATTATAACGCTCGCATATAGCGCCGCTTCCTTGGAGATTGTAAGCTGTTGTATGACTTGAAGCTATACCAAGTGATCCTAGAAATCCCTTCAGTTCCTGTGATATGAAACAAGTTCCTCGGTCATAAGATGGCGTACCATAAATAACGAAAAGTTGACGAAGGCATTTTATCACTGTCGTAGAGGTCATATCTGGACAAGCAAAAGCGAAAGGAAATCGTGAATATTCATCCACAATAGTTAATATATACTTACTGTTTGTTGAAGAATGTAGAGGCCCGTTATTGAAATCTATATTCAACCTTTTAAATGGAGATGTAGATTTTAGCCGTTTTCGATTGGCGGTTGGTTCTGGTAGCGGTTGACATAAAAATGACAGCAGTATACTTTCTGGTACTGTTAATGCACAGAACTCATAATTATATCTTGATATAATTATGAGTTCTGTGTGTTAATGACGTTATAGTGAATAAAGAAAGCGAATGTTTTGGTTAGTGCACAGTATAACACATACAAGCTGAGTTCGGCTTGCTCACTCTTTTGACTCTATTCACTCGGTAAGCACCATATGCGTTCGGGGATAATGAAAAGCGTCCAAGGAGTGCGAATTTCAGCGTTCGGGTTTTGTGACGGGAGTGGATAGAAGTGACTCCAAAAGTACCACCTCGACCTATGAGGGCACAAGCTAGAGCAGCTCTTTTTCTCTCTGGGTCTCTGGTTTTAACCTAAAAATGTTATGCAATTCGAGCAAGGTCAAGTCGAAGCACCGATAAATCATTATTTGAAAATAGGTGATCAATTGTGTTAGTAGATATACACTTTGATATACAGGTTCTCTTTATTATCAAAAAAGTCGTTCGGGAACTTCGGACACTGAAAACCGCAGTGCTTCAAAATTTGCCACCTGTCTTTATCCACTTTAGCTCCACTCTCACTCCGCTCCAACTCCTTATAACCAATCCGAACTCACCTACAGTAGTCCGACTAAACGTCGGCGCCTTTGATGTTGATGTCCAGGAGTTTCATTTTTTATAAAGCTGACGTCATTTGCATTAATGACATTTCTCCCTACTAGAAGCCCAACCACTGCTCGACATAAAGAATTTTGAAATAAACTGCTCGTAAAAATTTAGTCGTTGGAAATCATGTTGAGCATTCAAAAAGAAGAAAAAATTATAATTTGATAAATAAAAATTTGATTTCAGGTAGACTTTAAGAATTAAAATCTGGCATATTATGTTCCTATCGGGTGTGCCGAAATGGAATGTTATTTCAATTGGAGATTCAACATTAGATGCCAGGGCAAAGTGGTTGAAATTGAACTTTACTCTCAAGTACATTATGTCAAAAGATGATCAGAATATTCACCATGATTTCCATCACTTATCAATAAATAGTATAGATTCATTGAAATGCACATAAACATTTGTCAAAATCTTAGGAATTTTGACGAATACAATATTTACAATGTACTTATGTATAGTTTCAAAACTCGACACCAGAGGAAGTATGCCTTATGTTGAATTCCTAATACAAATAAAACAAGATGGTGGACATCTACTAAGTATATCTATTACTACGACGACGACGAGAAAAATTAAGAGATAGTCGAAATTGTAATGTGCAAAATGTATTAGTAAAATCGCCAGAAAAATTAAGTTCAACTCAGTTAAAAAGCATCTCAACTGAAACTCACTTTTTTACATTTGATATGCCCTGAGCTGAATTTTGGTTGTGAAAAAAATCTCTAATAATTTGGATACACTTCAATCAGAAAAAAATAAACGTTATTCAGACAAAAAAATACATATTCACCTATTGCTAAACAATTCTTATAATATATGGCTTTTTTAAATAAAATATTGGAGAAAAATTTACAAATGTAGGTTTTGCAATTTTTGATTTTTTTTCTATCTTTTGACGTTTTAAGGTCACGATTAATAAATTTTAAAGAATAAAATATTCTTACTCGCACATATAATGATAGCAAATAATCATACGGAAAGAGCGAACAGGGATGGGAAAAAGGCACTTCTTATACTGCTCCCAACCGTCCTTCCTATCGATACCTTTGGAAATTGTTTGCTGAATATAATCCTAAAATAACTTAATTCAGGATTTTCCCTCGAGTTGTTCGGACATACTACGCAAAATCTGCGTTGTTTTTTAAACACAAAATCAGCTACAACTGTCGTCATTTCACTATTCAAACAAAAACACTGTAAACGAATAAACGATTAAACGAATGAATGATTGATAATTATGTTGACTATATTTATACTTCCAACAGGTAAGCAAAGGAGGTAGTAAAAAGGTTATATGTGGTTATGTTCCCAAAATTAACATGTTGGCAATGTCAATTCTCAAATTATCGTAATTCCAGATGCATGAAATGGCTCATTGGTACCAATAATAGGATTTCAATAAAATATAAGGTATAAACTTCAAAATTAACGCCTTAAATTCCAAAATTGATTAATCAGTATATTAATTCATGAGTATATTTTACTAGCACTAGTAATCATTACTACAGTAGATTGGGTGAAAATTCTGAAATGCGACAACTATGTAGGGATTGCCTGTATTTCTTAAACTCGTCGTTTGCTCAAGTCCACGCGTCGATGACCGTGGACGTGCGCAATGAAAACTCGAACCATAATTTGGCCGGAGAAATATAACTGTATATGTCTAAATGTCTTATACTGTGGTTAGTGGTTGCGGTAATCAATCAACACATTCGTTTCATTATTCACTGTGACGTCATTAACAGTACCAGAAAGTAAACCGCGTCATTTTTATGTCAAACGCTCACCAGAACCAAACGCCAATCGAAAACGGCTAGATTTTATTAGAGTTCCTTGATTTCTATAGAATCGAGGCTTTACTTCAGCACAAATGGGACATGATGCTGTTAGTTTTCGAATGTCTTCCATAGGATCATTCGAGTAACTCCAGGATGACACAAAGAATTACGTAGATTATAAAGAGTCTTCCTGTTATCTTTATTCAACAATGATGAAGTTATTCTCGAGAATGCGTCTGCTACTGTATTTTCGATTCCAGGTCTATATATAATATCATATTTGAAACACGATAGTTCTAGGCGCCACCGCATGATTTTATCGTTTTTGATTTTTCTGGAAACCTTGTGATCAAACATGAAAGATACCGATTTTTGATCAGTTATTAACTGAAAATGTCGGCCAATAAGGAAATGTCTCCATTTCCGGAGGGCTTCCACAATAGCGTATGCTTCTTTTTCACGGACGAATGTCTTTGTTCGGTACTTGAAAGAGTTCTTGAAAAGAACGCTACAGGTCTTCCATTCTGAGAGAGTTGGGCAGCGATAGCAAAGTCCGAAGCAACAGTTTCTACGGTGAACATAACGGATTCGTCAACTGATATCACGGCAGCACTGGAAATGGTTTTCTTCAAAAGTTCGAATGCTCTGTAATAGCATTTTCAGACATGGGAAATGTTTTAAACTGTACCAGTGGTTGAATTCTATCAGAAAAATTGCGAACCCATTACACGGAAAAGGGAAGCTATACTATTTGGCGCGGGAAGTTCCAAAAGTGGTTTGAGTCTCTCTGAGTCTGGTTTAATTGTTTTCCCCGTAATGGTATAGCCAAGAATATTTATTTTGTCAGTGGAAAACATACATTTCTCCTTGTTCAGCGTTAAACTATACTTCTCTGCAGCATTCATGAAGAGTTGTAAATTATGATCGTGGTCAATCTTGTTCGATCCACAAATGGTTACGTCATCCAAGTAAGCATAGATATCTTTCAAACCCTCACTTTTTATTATATTTTGGATTGTCCTCTGGAAGCACGCTAATCCATTAGTTACTCCGAATGGTATTCTACAGAATTGGTAGTCTACCGCAAGCTTCAAAAGCAGTATACTTTTTTTCGATATCTCTGGATGGGAATCTGATGGTAAGCACTGCGTAGATCGATTGTACTGAATAACTGATTAACAATATAATCCATCCGTGGTAATGGATATATAAGCATCAAGTAATATAAACCTATTGATTTTTTGTGAATAATCAATTACCATTCGTTTTTTATGAGTTTCGCTTGAGGTGACTGAAACTTGTGCACGCCACGGTGAGTTACTTGGCTCAATAATATTTTCTTCTAATAGTTTCTTTACTATATTATCAATGAATTTAGAATCATCAGATGTTTATCGGCGAGATCTCACTGCGATAGGTTTACAATTTGGAGCCAAATGTGAGAATAGAGGAAATGGATCAACGTTAGTTATTCATATCGTCATGGTTACGTCGCTGAAAATACCGAAGCTGATCCTCCAATAATAATTGAAACACAGCTGGTGTTATCGCGATAGCACGAGTTGTCTTTGGGTTCCGATTGGTCAGATTAGGTGAGAATTTTAAGTGATTACGCTGTACACGCATTCAAAAATGTTTGTGTAATAGTCTAATAAAATTCCACTCGTGATTGAATTTTTCTCATAAGTCATTTGTGATCTCAACTGAATTGATTCGAGAAAACACCACTCGACCTGCAGACTCGTGGTGTTTTCTCGAAACAATTCAGTTTATTACTACTGAAAATAATTTATCACTATTCTGTGCTATGGGTCCATCAAGATGTTTTTATTTATTGAAAACATGTTGTTTTGTCTAGATAATTCAATCAGAAATGGCTTGTATTCCAACATAAAATTCTATAAAGAAGGATATGTTTTTCTGGGCAAACTGCTCAGATTTTGCACACTTTTAGGTCTATAAAAGAGAAACATTTTCCTAAAATTTCAACTTCCAGACTATTCCGGAACATCTTCAAATAAGTTCTTTTAGAGCAGAGTTTGTGAAGGCAAAATGTGATAGAATAGATATTTTGGCAGCATATGTATCTATCCTGGGTTTTTAATGTACAATAAATGGAAAATGTCAGTTCTGACAATTTTAGCTATTGAATTAATTTAAGAGCAATGTTGCCACTTTCCATTTTTCGAAAATAATTGATAACATAATATTATAGAAGATAACTTATTCTAGATTGAAAAAATAAATAAAATGTACTAATACATTACTCATATCTAAGCATTTGAAAGAATTTAGATGTAATAGCCCAAATTTTCCTATCAAAAGCACACCCTCCTTTAAAGTACCTACTTATTTTCAGTTTTACACAAATCAGTTGATCTTTTAAAACAATTATTATGCAAAAAAGTATAATCACATATCAGTTAATTTACGACATCGATTCAATCAAATAATATGACGAATGAAAAACAGAGTTTGTCGGTCTCATTCTGATTCACCTGTACTATGTTTTGAATACTCCCGACATTAAAGAATGTTGACAATAATTCCATGCTGTAAGAAAGCTGCATGATGCGATTATTGTACAAAGGAAATTATGTCCCTACTCGGGACATATCTTCAGTTTTTCGCAAATATCTTAGAAACCTTTACTTTTAGGTTTATGAAATGTTACGACTACTAGGACGAGTATCGATGAATCTAACTGATGTCAAACACTCATTTGTCCATTGTCTTGTCTGAAAAAAATGAGTATGAAGGAAAGTAGGCCACAGCGTAACTACGCTACTGGTTTACCAAAATTAAAAGTTGTTAATTCAAATTAAATCCTATTTTTTTTGGTACTTTCGACACCCTGTATCCCAGAACGGAAGCATTTCAGGAGTTTGTCGGCCTCATTTTGAATCACCCTGTAAACGCACCCCAGGAGGTTCCAGAAAGAAATATACAGTATCGGAAAGTTTTCATCTTGGGCGGGTATAGACAGAAGTTTTCATCATGGGTATGGTGATTTCATGAGAGCGTAAAGAATAGCTTTGCTATATGTTGAGAGAGCATTACAATTTCTCCTCTACTTGCTCGCGGAAGGGACATCGAAGTGAGCTGTTAATTCGTCGGGTGGGGTAACAGGATAGGCGCACAGTAGTGCGTCTATCTTATTTATGTATCATATCATTGCGTTCTTTGTTGCTCACGTAGACTTCTCTCTATACCCCAGATGGAAAGTTTCCGATACTGTATGTTTTAGGGATAAGAACAGTTTATGAACTACCATTTGACCAAAACTAGTTTTGATCTGTTCAAAAATATCCAAAGGGGTTGTTACTTTATGCATATACTATACATGCATGTTATTGCACAGTGAATAAATTGTAATTGCATATTTGAGGAGGAGATTTTTCAAAAGGCCATATTTCCATTTCCAACCAAAATCAAAATCAAAAATCAAATCCTAAGGTTAAAAGGCATCTTATAACGGCTATAAAACCATTCAAAATGCCTCATTTCCTATGAAGAAAGCAATATCTAAACAGGAATTTCATACAAAAAGGCATATTTCCACAAATGGTTCACACAATTGGTTTAGTTTGCTAGGTATTAAAGAAACAAAACGCCAGAGTTCCTCAATTATCTCTAAGTTGGTCATACAGTAATTTGACCACAAAGGGTCATATTTCCTTTACATTAGAGAGTTATTTTATAATTTTGGCTATACGGTATGCCTTGGAATGACATCTGCGCATGCGCAGCAGTAAACAAACATGTTTAAGGTATAACGTCGTACGTACGTTATACAAATAAGGATAAGCTTTAAACCTTATACGTTATACATATTTGTGGTTCTATGTTTGCAATTTTATTGTTCCGTGTGAAATCAGACTCGGAGATAAATTATCAAAATTATTCTAAGTTTAGTTGTGAGTTGATCTAAGGATAAAATTGAAAGAAAGTGTATTAAAGTAATGCTAGTTTATTTTTTTGATTTCAATATAGCAAATCTGATAATACTTGGCATGAAACCCTACTTACTACTTACTACTACTACTAGCAACTGCAATAACTTTCATTTTTACGCATACCTTATCGACATAGCGCTAAGGTATAATGTATACGGTATATACATTTTGCAAGTTTGCAATAACTCTCTTATGTTAGACCGAAGAATAAAACTCGATTCAATGATCATAGAAAACGTGAGTTCGTGGAACGTAGTTGAATGTTTCGTGGTAAAACGGAACGCACTTACGGCAGGCACAACCGGCTGTTATGTATTTTGTATTCATTAATATCTTGTTTTGTTAAGTTATGAATGTACTGTGTCGAGTGAACTTTATGCTATAAAATGGTGGAAAACAATGTCAAAGAATTAAATAGTGGGGAAAGAAAAGATATGGTGAAAAAGAAGCTAGTTTTGGCTTCGAAATGATGTTCTTAAACTTTATCATTTTTTCACCTAGCGAATGCGGGAGACTGCAAAAACTGTAGCCGTTTAGTTGTTCATAAAACCCAATAATATTTTCATATTGTAATGAGCCTCCTTATTAAATCAAAAAGCATTATCACACAAACGAAAGGGCACATTTCCAAAACGATTTTCTACAAAAGGTCTTATTTTCTGAAGGATCGAACAAAAGTTCTTATTTCTAAATAATTATTGCAATAACAATTATATTATTTTTTGAATTTAACCACCAATAATACATCTGGTCCGAAGTAGTATTGTACGTTGATTCCATATTTACCTCTATAATTTCCCACCATCTACAGAAATATGCGGTTTCTGAAAATTTATCTCTAATGGAAATATCGCCTTTTGAAAAATCAATTTTTATTATCTTAATATATCTAATACTTTGTACACACATATGAAGTTCATATAAGTAGAATTAATTATGTTGAATGGGGAGTTTTTTGAATTTTGTTTCGACAATAACTGAAATGAAATTGAATTCAGTGAGTTTTATGTCTGGTCATCTCCATCGCACAGTCCTTCCAGTGATGAGCACATAATGTATGGTTCTGGTAATTCTTCCGGTGAATCTTCTACTTGATCGTCGACCAGTTCTTCATGATTTTCCTCACGTGCCTGAAAACATGAAGGTATTATTATGGTAACAAAAAAGAGGAAAGTTGACTTCTAGCAAGCAGGCGGATTTCGAGACCAAAGCCAATAAGGCTGGTGAGATTGTGGTTTTCTAGAAACACTATGTACCTATATCATAAACTGATGGATGTAGCCGTTTGTACGAGGTGGAAGATCATCATGAAGAATGAGAAATAAAGTGGTACCTACAGAAATACAGGAAGTTTTATTTCTCATTTTTCAATATAAAAATTTCTTTGAAACACCTATGTACCGTGGATTTTTGATAGTGTCAGTTTAGAGTTTTTTTTAATGTCAACAAGTAGAGTTTTGTTTTGTTGTTTCCTTTATTTTTGCATTTTGAATTGAAATCATTACGCATTTTTTTATATAAGTAGAGTGACTAAGCCAGTTCAAACCTAGTTTTGTTTTTTTTATTATTATCAAAGTTGTTTCCAAATTTTATCATTAATAGATGTATTATTGTTGAACCCCTGCATTTAATTTGAACTCTAACAACCTCTCTTACTAATAATCATATCAAGCTCCGCTCAAGACCCCCTTCGCGCGTGTGTGGCACGAATCCATTAGCCTTTTCGGAAAAGAGGCCCTCAGAATAGGAGGGAACATCCAGTTGCCCTACAAGTAAACACTTCACTGGTATTCTCGGTACCAGAGCCTTTGGCATTAACACCTACACTTCGAGATGGTGACAGTTTGCTGCTAATAATACACAAAAATACTTTCTAGGGTGGGCAACTTGGAAGTGGTTTTTTACTTTGGTTTAACTTTGGAGTAGAACCAAAGATAATTTGACAGACCTACCTTAGGTCGCGTATTACACATACAACCTATTCTACCATGAAGCAGATATTCACAATCCGATGGACCTATTTAAAAGTTTCAACTATCAAGCTTACTCTTTATTCTACAGTTATTTTCAACACCATTTGTTGAACCTACTGCATCACATACCCTATATTACTATTGTAGAGGCTTAGGTTATTTTCATATAGTTATTACCTACCTATTAACTCTCGCACTTTTCTATTAATCCAGTAACGATAGACAAACTCGAGCTAAAAGTGAAGAATTACTTGTAGCACTCTGAAACTCGGCACATGACATCTCGACATCATGTATTATTAACCCGCCACTGCAAGTTCAGGCAAGGCCGAATAGATATGTCATAACTTTGCTGAAAATTATAGTAGAAGGAAAAGAAAAAGTACATATCGTTCCTGAAGACTTCTACTTCCTCATGCAAATATAACATGTGAGTATCTGAGTACCTAAAATGTGTTTTGTCCCACTTCACATAACCCTTCTACGATATTTACGGAGGATCCGAAAGTCATCGATATTTTAGTTGATATGAAATAATTATACTGAAGCAGGAATCAATACCTTCTTTGGAGCATATCAACGATTTAAGACTAGTGAGATAAGGCTCACTTATACATACCAAAGAAAAAACTGGGTTTTACTCCTGCCTCAGTTTTCAACTCACCCATAATCCCGGAAATTTCTTCAATAAATGTTGAAAATAATCGCTTATACACATCCTACATAAAAAATGAAGTATGTGATTTCAAACTTGAGGTTTGCACTTCACAATAATGTTATTGAATATATATATATATATATATATATATATATATATAGGAGAGAGGAAGTCTTTGCTGACCAGTTAAGATAAAGCTAGGAAAACTTGTTGGGTACGCAGCATGCAGGAAGTATACTCTTATAACACTTGTTCCAATATTTCGACAACGTTTATTGTCATCCTCAGGGAAAGCTACAATATTATTAAAATACAATGAAACAATGACTAACAGTGGATTCCAAAACTACTTACAGTGTCGGTGAGGTTATGTGCATAGATATTATAAAATAGACGTTAACAATTGCAATGTACATATTAAAACAATTTGTGAGAGTCCTTAAAGGTCATCATCAGCAATTATTGAACTTTTATAGTTAAAAAACATTTATTATAATAAAATTGAAAAATTATTTCCTCATACCGGTATTTTAACGTCGGCATGGGAGAAGAAGAATTTAATTTAGGTTAACAAGTGAGGTTAGGTACGATCCTGCATGGAACAGTACTAAAAAGGGGAACATTGACAGACTGAACCTACCATGGAACGAGACCTTGTCATTCAAACATGGAATGGCACAGAACACCATAGAAAAGACATCATATCATTAATTAATTATTTCCACCTATAGAGGGAGTACTCCGAATACTGAAATTATTCTTAAAAGTAAAAACAGATAATATGAATAGTAGACAAAATTATGTAACAATTATTTTGATTGAAGAAGTCTTAGTGACTCCTCAGATATATAGAAAAAATATTGATAAAGATTTACGTTATAAATTTGTAAAGTTTAAATTACTGGAAGAGTAAAACATATTTTAAATAGATTGGGAGTTAAGGTCCCTTTCATTATGTGGATTTTGATCCAAGTGCAATAAGAATGAATATATTTCACTTAAATGGTTAATGTCAGTTTTTTTGTTCATACATGAGGATGACTGTGAGATGAAGGCCATCTCTAGAAAGAGTCTTTTATACTTGTTAGGTTCTTTGGCTAAGATTTTCGCAGCCTCAAAGTTGATATTATGACCTTCTGTCTGCACATGATCACTAAGTGCACATCTTTCTGGGTGCAATCTACAATCACTCTTATGTGAACAAATTCTATCTTTTAATAACCTGTTAGTTTGTCCAATATATTCATTCGAGCAGTTAGAACAAGGAATACAGTAGACTACATGTGATTGATGAAGTAAAGGAACTTTGTCTTTCACTTTAGTGAATAGAGAATTTATCGTTAGAACAGTTTTATTTGCAATTTTGATGTTATCAAAAGGTTTAAAGATTCTACTAAGTTTTGGAGTAATATTTGATATATAGGGTAGAGATGTATAAAAAGTATTAACTATGTGTTCTGGATCAGCAACATTAGCAATATCCAAATCTGTATTATTATTATTTACGACAGGTTCCATTGTGGAGCTAAAAAGAATTTTATTAAGAAGGACATGAGGGTATGAATTATTTCGAAATAGGTTGTACAAAATGCCCAAGTTTTTATTGTGGAAAGTACTATCAGAGATGCTGAGAACACGTTGCTTCATCTGCTTGACCAGGTTCACTTTTATATTTTCCTTGTGGTACGACAAGTAATTCATATATCTACCCGAACTCATGGGTTTCCTGTACCAATCGATGATAATACTGTTATCATGTGAGCGAATGAGTTTCATGTCCAAGAAGGGAACACTACGCTCATCATCTTCACATTCCAACGTGAACTGTATATATGGGTCATAGCTATTAAAAATGTCAAGTATCTCTGCAGTACAGCCCGCAGGTAACGAGAGGATGATGTCATCAACATATTTCTTTATAAAAAATAAATTGAAGGGAAGAACATTAATAACTGTATCTAAAATGTCATCCATTACATAACAAGCAAGTATAGGACTAATTTTAGCTCCCATTGGAGTACCAAAAGTTTGCTTATAAATTTTATTGTTGAAAGAGAAAACTGTATTATTAAAGAGAAATGTTATTAAATCAAAAAAAGATTGTTTTTGGATACAACAAATGGAACTAATGCAGTGCCACTTTTTATCTATTGCTCTAATACAAGCATCTAAGTAAACATTACTGAATAATGATACCACGTCTAAGCTAGCAAGGACATAATTGTCAGGGAGTTGCAATCTATTAAATTTTGTGGAGACGTCAAAGGAATCTTTTATATAATAGTCATTATCAAAGTTATAAGCTTTTGTTAAAATGTCAGTTAAAAAGGCAGATAAAAATTCAGTCGGTGAGCCTATCGAAGCTACTATAGGTCTCATGGACAAAACTGGTTTATGTATTTTGGGAAGAGAGTAAAATTTTGGAATTATACCGTTATAGGTGGTCAGCCTTTTTTTAGTAATTTCATCTATTTGCTTAGAGGTGAATAAAGATTTTATTAAGAGGTTACATTTAGCTTGTATTGATTGTGAGGGATCTTTAGTTAACATAATATAAGAATCATTATTTTCAATTAAATCATTAGAGAGTGAAATGTATTGATCTCTGTCCATAATAACAGTGACATTACCCTTATCTGACTTTGTAACAATTAAATTTCAACAATAAAATTTATAAGCAAACTTTTGGTACTCCAATGGGAGCTAAAATTAGTCCTATACTTGCTTGTTATGTAATGGATGACATTTTAGATACAGTTATTAATGTTCTTCCCTTCAATTTATTTTTTATAAAGAAATATGTTGATGACATCATCCTCTCGTTACCTGCGGGCTGTACTGCAGAGATACTTGACATTTTTAATAGCTATGACCCATATATACAGTTCACGTTGGAATGTGAAGATGATGAGCGTAGTGTTCCCTTCTTGGACATGAAACTCATTCGCTCACATGATAACAGTATTATCATCGATTGGTACAGGAAACCCATGAGTTCGGGTAGATATATGAATTACTTGTCGTACCACAAGGAAAATATAAAAGTGAACCTGGTCAAGCAGATGAAGCAACGTGTTCTCAGCATCTCTGATAGTACTTTCCACAATAAAAACTTGGGCATTTTGTACAACCTATTTCGAAATAATTCATACCCTCATGTCCTTCTTAATAAAATTCTTTTTAGCTCCACAATGGAACCTGTCGTAAATAATAATAATACAGATTTGGATATTGCTAATGTTGCTGATCCAGAACACATAGTTAATACTTTTTATACATCTCTACCCTATATATCAAATATTACTCCAAAACTTAGTAGAATCTTTAAACCTTTTGATAACATCAAAATTGCAAATAAAACTGTTCTAACGATAAATTCTCTATTCACTAAAGTGAAAGACAAAGTTCCTTTACTTCATCAATCACATGTAGTCTACTGTATTCCTTGTTCTAACTGCTCGAATGAATATATTGGACAAACTAACAGGTTATTAAAAGATAGAATTTGTTCACATAAGAGTGATTGTAGATTGCACCCAGAAAGATGTGCACTTAGTGATCATGTGCAGACAGAAGGTCATAATATCAACTTTGAGGCTGCGAAAATCTTAGCCAAAGAACCTAACAAGTATAAAAGACTCTTTCTAGAGATGGCCTTCATCTCACAGTCATCCTCATGTATGAACAAAAAAACTGACATTAACCATTTAAGTGAAATATATTCATTCTTATTGCACTTGGATCAAAATCCACATAATGAAAGGGACCTTAACTCCCAATCTATTTAAAATATGTTTTACTCTTCCAGTAATTTAAACTTTACAAATTTATAACGTAAATCTTTATCAATATTTTTTCTATATATCTGAGGAGTCACTAAGACTTCTTCAATCAAAATAATTGTTACATAATTTTGTCTACTATTCATATTATCTGTTTTTACTTTTAAGAATAATTTCAGTATTCGGAGTACTCCCTCTATAGGTGGAAATAATTAATTAATGATATGATGTCTTTTCTATGGTGTTCTGTGCCATTCCATGTTTGAATGACAAGGTCTCGTTCCATCCCAGTAAACAATCTTGTCACATTTACGTAATATTTAGATAATAATAAAAGAACACAATTTATGTAAAAATGTTATGTCAATTTTATGTAAAAAATATGTGAAAAATTGTATTTTTTTTCCAAATGGTCAATTTTTACTATAATTTTACGTAACTACTAAGTAAATAAAATATAACGAATTTACGTTGTTATATTTACGTAATGTTTACATAATAGTGGGAATTTACTATTTACGTAATTAAGTTATGTCAATTTTATGTGAAAAATATGCGAGCAATTGACCAGTTTTTAGCAAATGGTTAATTTTTCACTATAATTCACGTAATTGCTACGTTAGAAAAATATATCGAATTTATGTTGTTATAATAACATAATATTTACATAATAGTGGGAAAATACTTCTTACATAAATAAATTATGTCAATTTTATGTAAAAAATATGTGAAGAATTGACCGTTTTTCAAAAATCTTTAATTTTTTCCCGAAGTTCACGTAACTACTGCTTAAAAAAATATATTAATTCATTCTGGTAGCATTATATAATATATAATATTTGTTCCTACACCACTTCTACCATATCAGACACAGATCTAATAATATTATCTATTCGTTCTGTGATCATGTAAGGTTATGTACATGATGACAGATGACAGCCACGCTACGGCAGTTTCCCGCTTCCCAGCTACCGGCTGGGCTCCCGCCCGCCTCCCGTCCTCTTTCTACTTTAATGACTCATGAGTGGCATATGGATCGAGAATACGAGAATCGAGAGTGCTTTGTTAATTAGTTATTAACTAAAAATAGGGATTGTGTTTGAGATTTCCAGTGTGACGAGTGGTGACCCATCTCATCATTAAGGCAAGTAATTACATTCGTTATTTATTGTTAATTATTTGTTGTCAAATTCACAATTTATAACAAAAATCATGCCTCGAGATTTTTCCAACCTATGTGAGAGGCAAAAACGTCGTGTTTTATCTTTAGAAGCTTGTGAATCTGAAACTTCATGTAAATTACAAAAAAAGAATAACAATAATAAGGAACACCATGCTTCTCAGTTGAAAGAAAATTCTTCATGTGATAATAATGGTGTGAACATTATGAACAACTTAGATTTATTCCCGCTTGTAGAGGCACATACTTCATACCATACCACCCACACTCTTGGCAAAAAAGAAAGCCCTTCTGGGGATAGCATTTCTGAAAAAAATTCAGTATTGGTTAAATCTTTTTCTGATGAACTTCGCGACTGTTTTCATGATCATAAGGTATCTCATAGATTCATAAATGATATTTTAAAAATTTTAAGAAGACACGGACATAATGATGAGTTACCCCAAGATTCTCGAACGTTGATGAATACTCCCAGGCACATTGAAAATAAATTTGACATTGAAGGTGGTCAGTATATACATTTTGGTCTAGTTGAAAATATCAATCAATACATTCTGCAAGGTACTCATCAAAACACAGAAATTCTGTTGAATATCAATGTAGATGGTTTGCCAATTTCAAAATCATCTGGTAGTCAATTTTGGCCTATTCTGGGTGATATTGTGGGCGAGAATTCTGGCGATAACAATTATTCACCTCCATTTGTAATTGGTATTTTTCATGGCTTAAGTAAACCGACAAATTCGTCTGAGTTTTTGAAATTCTTCGTGGAGGAATATCAAAATTTACATACCAATGGGGTTTGTGTGAATAACAAAACTTATCGTATTAAAATAAATTGCATTATATGTGATGCCCCAGCAAAATCTTACATTACCAATGTCAAGAACCACACCGGATATTTCAGTTGTTCAAAATGTTCATGCGAAGGAGAATATGTGGAAGGAAGGGTTGTTTTCTTGTCCACAAGTTCATATCCAAGAACGAATGAATCATTTAGAAATAGAAGTCAACCAGAATATCACCGAGGAAACACAATTTTAGAAACTATAGATTTTGATATTGTTAAACAAATACCTCTTGATTATATGCATCTTGTTTTACTAGGAGTCACTAAACGTATTTTAACATTGTGGTTAAAAGGGAGTAAGGCTATACGACTGGACAAGACAAAAATTGAACAAGTTGGAAAGTTGTATCTTGAGTCCAGTGAATATATTACTTCTGATTTTTCAAGAAAACCTAGAAGTGTGTGTGACGTAGAAAGGTGGAAAGCCACTGAATTTCGTTTGTTTTTACTATATGTTGGACCAGTTATTATGAAAAATATTCTCAGTCACAAAGCATACAATCATTTTTTATCTTTAGTCGTAGCAATTCGTTTATTATGTGAAAAAGATCAAAGTACCACCAACATAAATTATGCCAACCAACTCTTAATTTATTTTGTAGAAAAGTTCAGTTATTTTTTCAGTGCAGAGTATGTGACACATAATGTACACAACTTAATTCATTTGGCTGAAGATGTTAAGACTCACGGTTGTCTAGATCAGTTCAGTGCTTTTAAATATGAAAATTTCATGTATAAACTGAAGCAACTCATGAAAACTTCAAGACTACCCTTGGAACAGATTCATAACAGACTGAAGGAAAGCAGATCAACAGACAATGATTCAACAAAACATAGCAGTGTTCCCAAAGCTATTATTAAAAATGATATGATATTTGGTGTCAAATTGCGGTATTTTTCTATCTCTTTGAAACGTAACGAAAACTGTTGTTTGCTTACTAATGGCGCAGTAGTTTTAATTGAAAAAATAGAAAAACGTAATGATAATTTTTATTGTTATGCAAAATATTATCGAAAGCATTATCCACTTTTTGAGACACCTTGCAATTCTACATTACTTGGAATAAGTACAGTGACTGATGAAGATTTATGTGACTTCGATGGGGCATTATGTATTAACCTAATTTCCAAAAAAATTATGAAATTGCCTGTGGAAAATAAGTATGCCTTGATTCCTCTGCTCCATTATCAAACCACATAATTTTGAGCATCAAGCAACAATAAAAAATTCTCAAGTTCCATTAGAATGGGGCATCTTTTCATCACTTCCTCGCTCCCATCAACTGCACCTTGGTAATCATGAATGACATGGCTCTCCTTGTGACACCTAATTTGAATGGTGACGGGACAGTAAATACTTTTATCAAATACTATATGTACAGGGTGTTTCAAATTAAGTCTGCACCATTGCCAACTCCGTTATTATTGATGCTACGAATTCGGTTAAATAGGCAAACTAGTAGCATTTTTAATGGCCTTCTCGATGCCGAAAACGAAAAAAAAATTGACAGTCGCGTTTTCAAAATATTTCATGAAATTAATTTTTTTAAATGGGACACCCTTTATTTTATTGCATCTTAATATGCTTCCTGAAGAGCTGATTTCATCAATCTATCACAGTTGGGGTCTAGCTGAAGTAATAACAGATGAAGGGTGTACAAAATTGAGATTATTTCAACTTAAGGAATTTTTTGTGTGGAAACTATTCATTATTGGTCAAAACGGCTTGCATGTCCCTATCTTATCTTTTGATTCACTATCGACTGACATTTAATTAGGATTTGTACAGGGCGATCAAAATTCTGAATTCTGCACAACCCTGTATTTGTTTCATTTAAATGTCAGTAGATAGTAAATCAAAAGTTAAGATAGGGTCATGCAAGCCGTTTTGACCAATAATGAATAGTTTCCACACAAAAAATTCCTGAAATTGAAATAATCTCAATTTTTCACACTCTTTATCTCTGTTATTATATCAGCTAGACCCCAACTGTGATATATCGATGAAATCAGCTCTTCAGGAAGCATCCTAAGATGCAATAAAATATAGGGTGTCCCATTTAAAATAATTCATTTCATGAAATATTATGAAAACGTGACTGTCATTTTTTTTTTCGTTTTCGGTATCGAGAAGGCCATTAAAGATGCTACTAGTTTGCCCATTTAACCGAATTCGTAGCATCAATAATAACGGAGTTGGCAATGGTGTCGACTTAATTTGAAACACCCTGTATAAGATATTCCTGTTGGTTGGAGGTACGCCCTGTTGACACACATTTCAGTGATACCTCAATAATTGTATCCATTGAAATGTAATTCAACCTTGTTTGAGGATTTTTCAATGTTGCTTTATTTTCTTAATAATCCTAAATATATAAAAAAATAACTGTATGAAATGAGCAGATAATGAATCAAACTTATTAATATTTCCATTGAGCAAACTATATATTCATATCCATTCCAAGTTTCATTGTTTATTTTCACTAATGGTTTTTTAAGCATTATTTGGAACTTCCAGCATCATAATATAATATATATGCCACAAAAGCAGCAAAACAAATCCACAGTCGCTCAATAGATTGCTTACTATTATAAACTTTTGTTGTAGAGCAACAATTATATATGCAGAGAACATTACCGACAATGGAAAAAGAGAAAAAATATGCAGTAATTTTCCTTCCTTTCGAAAATATTCATTCTGAGGTTCCCACGAATTGGCTAACCAAGGATAAAACAAAATGTTGGTGGCCAAAATCCCTCAATGCCCAACTCTTGATGAAGCGTGGAGAAATTCCCAATGACACTTGGAACCTCCATGAAGCTCGCATTGAAGCCTACTGTTGTAAGTTTTGTTGCTTTTTTTATTATCAATAATTGAATTTTTTGAAATTTAAGTGGAAAATGTGTTCAGCAAATCATGGCTTGTGCAAAAACAATGTTGTTAGTTTCAAGGTATTGACATGACATTGATGACTGAGTGACATAACATTTTTATCGAACAAAACCTTACTCTCTTCCTCACATGTATTAAATATTATTCATTCACTTCCAGCAACATTAGAGAGTGCCCGCAGGAAAGCAGAGGACCCCGAATTTTCCAGTACATCAAACGAAAATGAAACAATGGGTAGGGGAAGAAGAAAAAAAGTTAATAGAAATATATCACCTTCTTCGGATAGCAGTTGTGGAACCAATGAAACTATGACTCCCCCTCCATCTCCTGTCTCTGCAGATTTAAAAAAAAATACTAGTTCAGAGTCTGATGGTCAGCATGTAGTAATGAAAAAGAATCCAACTGATATGAGTAAGTATAAAAATTCAGAACTCAATATTCATTCTGTCTATACTTCTTGTCTCAACAATATTATATTTTAGAAAAAGTTATGGAACCTGACGAAAATATAGAATTAGTTTATTTGGATGAGAATACAAAATCAGATAGCATTAACAATATCCCTGCAACACCTCCTGGTAAGTCAATAGTACTTAGCATTTGTGAAAAAAAATCTCCAAAATCTTTTAATTTCTACAGTTGTTTTCAATTCCATAATGTAAAATGCAAGTAAAATATTCTTTGTCCCTCTGTTTTTATACTGGACATAAACATATTCATGTTCTGATGCTGTTAGATTTTGTTATCATATGTTACTTCAGTATGAAAGTCAGAAATTCAAATTTTGAAGCATTGCTTTCTTACTGATTAAAAGAAATTTCAATTTCACATGTAAAATTATAGATGAATCTGTATATACTCTAATGTAAATTCCCTTTTTTAGGAAGTATAACTGTGAATGAACTCTCCTCACAAATAGGTAAGTTACCAGTTCTGTAATACCATTCAAACTTTTTGCTAAATATACTATATTTCAGCCCGCTTGAAAAACATTTGCTTGACAAATCAAAAATATTTAGAAGATATGAATAAAATTCTTAAGTCTATTGTCCAAAAAGAAGGGGAACATGCTGTTGATGTCCACCTGAACAAGATACAGGAAAATATTCCTTTGAAGACATTAGAAGATTTGAAAGCATTTGATGTTCGTTTTACTGAGGTCGATGGAATTAATAAAACATTTGTAAGGTTTTATATTGTTGTTACCGAATGTCATAGTATACATGTTAAATTTGTAGGGTTCCTTCATTAAATCAATAGGAGGAAGAGACCTCAGAGATCACATCAACCGTTGTTTGTTACAAATCTTTGGTAACGAACTGGCAACAAAATGCTCTTGGCATGGTCAACGGGGAAATTTTAAACTGAGTAACCTGAACGTGATGAAAATATTAACAGGTGAGTTAATTATAGGTGTTTCCTAAGTCTTTTACTTAAATTAAAATGTGGTGTGATTTCTGTAAAATTCTTCAAAGCAAAATGTTCAGGTCTTGAGATATTGCAGAGAGATTTAGGATACGCATTTTGCAGAGTATATTGAAAACTATGGAAAAAGTTAATTTGTTGAATATTATATTTTATGTAATCTGATACCATCATATTGTTCCAACTCATAGTCAATAGCATTGTTACTTTTAACAGGCTTTACTGAATATTGAATTCACAAAATTCTAAAGAAAAGTGGAATTTTTTCGTAAAATTCTTGTATTTGAAGGTATTTTCAATAGGGCTCATCTGTTAAACTAAACGTACTTGAGCATCAAATGTCAGTCAAGGTATGCATGGTCAGAATAGTTACATTCAGTCACAGCAATGTTTAGAAATGAGTTTTGAACTTGATTGTTGGATTATTACTATTTAACTTGTCACTGTAACATCTTCATTTGTCAGTGAAATGAATTAATATAGTATTTATTCTATTGGCACAGTCTTTTTCAAAAGTGAAATGTCTGTAGTGTTAGAAGTGAATTCGATTGACAATATATCTTGTGATATATTTAGATTTTTTACAGGATTTCCTTGTTAGATTTTCTAGTTTTTTAAATTATTGTGTAATACATTCTACCCAATTAATAGAGAGTCCTATTGAAATTCAGGGAGAGTAAAATTCAGGATTGAATAACCTTTCAGATTCTTTTTAAATTTTAACATTTTCTCACTGATTTAAATTTCTAGAATTCAATGACAAATATTTAAATGATTGATATTATCAAAATAATGAGGCTATTATTCAACTATAATACCAAGTTCACACTTTTGTAATATCTGAGATTATCCAAAAAATTATTTTTAATGATATGTTGAAAACCCTTTATTTCAGAAACTAGTTTTGGACTTCATTATAGGAATTTTTCTTTATGAAATGTCACATGGAATAAATTTTATTTTCTCAAAATAATATGTGGTTCAACTTTTCCTGTATAATTATATTCTGATTCAATAGCATTTTCATTTGGTTTCAGAGGTGATGCTTTGCCTTCATAAAGATGCCAGGCTCAATGAGGTAGAAAAACACGCCACTGAATGGTTCCGGCTTTCACAGCAAAGACTCAAAAGAGAAAAAAAATAACTGTTTGTTTTGAAATACATATATAAATAAGTAAATGATTTGCTTCTTTTATTCGAAAACAATGTTCAACTATCAAATGGAATAGCATTCAACTTGAAAGAAGTAAGGGCTGGTTGTACAAATCAAGTTCACCAACAGTTCAACTGAACCGAGCTCAGTTGCTAAGGAACTAGAAATTTCATTGGCTAATCCCTAGCAACTGCATGAGTCAAGTTTACTTGAACTATTGGTGAACTTGATTTGTACAACCCACCATAAATTCTTTCAGCAAATGTTTTTTTATTAATAGTACTTTTTGATCATATTTCATAATTTGATGATGTCGATGTTTCCATTTGCATTTGAATAAATTATCTCCTGAAGTAATTTTGTAACATAACATCTTAGATATACCTAATATTTTGTTTATGTAAATACTTCATATAATTTTTTTAACCAGAATGTCAGATGATCATAATGAAATATTGGTATTGGTTGGCAATTGAAATTTCTGAAACTAATGTAAAGTTTCAACCACACCAATATTTCATTCTAATCCACATTCTGGCTAGGAAAATAAATTATATAAAGTATTCACATAAAACATTACCTAATAAGATGAGGTCATTTTCATGTGAAACGGGAATATCCATATTACATAAGCGAAATTACGTAATTGTTACGTAATTTTTAAGGAATTTTATTACATAACAAGATGTTTTATTTTTTACGTAAATTGGAAATATCCATATTACATAAATATTATATAAATAAATGAAGTCTCCTTTATGTAAAACAGAAATATTCTTATTACATGGAAAAATTACCTAATTGTTTAGGAAATATGTTACATAATTTTTATGTAAAAATAACAGGCACATGTTCCGGACATTATCAACAGTTTTAACATGTTAATGTGAGTTACATTTTACGTAAAATGTTACTTCCAAAGGAACAGAATTATGTAACTACTATATAAATGTTACATAATGGTGTTTATTGGGATGGTAGGTTCAGTCTGTCAATGTTCCCCTTTTTAGTACTGTTCCATGCAGGATCGTACCTAACCTCACTTGTTAACCTAAATTAAATTCTTCTTCTCCCATGCCGACGTTAAAATACCGGTATGAGGAAATAATTTTTCAATTTTATTATAATAAATGTTTTTTAACTATAAAAGTTCAATAATTGTTGATGATGACCTTTAAGGACTCTCACAAATTGTTTTAATATGTACATTGCAATTGTTAACGTCTATTTTATAATATCTATGCACATAACCTCACCGACACTGTAAGTAGTTTTGGAATCCACTGTTAGTCATTGTTTCATTGTATTTTAATAATATTGTAGCTTTCCCTGAGGATGACAATAAACGTTGTCGAAATATTGGAACAAGTGTTATAAGAGTATACTTCCTGCATGCTGCGTACCCAACAAGTTTTCCTAGCTTTATATATATATATATATGCAGAGGATATGAATAAGCGATTATTTTCAATATATAGTGAAGAGAATGCCGATTTTATAGGTATGGGTAAACAAAGTTTTTTTTTCGGCATGGATAAGTGGGACCTGTCACACTACTATAAAATTGTTGTATATATTCCAAAGAGCGTATGGGTTGCTGCTTCAGTATAATAATTCCATATTTACTAAATTATTCATAATCATAATCATCGGCAAACATCTCCGTGAAGTGCTACAAAACACATTTTAGGTACTCAAATACTCGCATATTATATTTGCATGAGAAGGTAGGCGTCTTCAGAAACGATATGAACTTTTTCTTTTCCTTCTCCGATCATTTTTAGCAGAGCTATGACCAATCAAATATTCGGCTCCGCCAGAACTTTCAGCGGCAGGTAAGGGTGAAATTTTATGTTGGCGTTCAATCACGTTTTCAGAGAAAACGAGCGCATGTCATAAGAAATTACTAGGTATAATTTTTGAGGAAAATTGAATTGTTTTTCACCCTGTTGAGTTGTTTTTAAACGAAAAAAAAAAAAAAAATCTTCCACCCCTGGAATTTTGGTGAACAATTTTTTTTCGTGTTCATCATTGTTCCAACTACTAGCTACCGAGTTTGGTGGTGCTACAATCGATTCTTGTCTCAAAACCCAATCGTACTGGATTATATCTATCTATTTAGAAGTTTTCAACCAATAAAATCCAATTTTTCGAATGATGTAGTGTTGCAGGTTTTATTCGGGTTTCCCTGCAGCTGTGAAAGCGAATACGCTACCCAATTCATTTAAGCCGTCCCGGAGCGCCGATTAATCATTTTATGTTTTTACTTTGTTAAATGAAGCACGATTTAGAGTAAACTGATTTATCCGAGTACCAAGAGAGAGAGAGCGAGAGAGTACACAAAAACAGTTCATAGGTTAAAATCGAAACAGCAATACGGCGTTTACATGTGGAACCTTAAACGACTACATGTGACATCTCCCCTTTCAATTTACTTATTCTCAAATCAATAATAATAATGGAATGATTCTTAAATTCTTAAACACTAATAATACATAAGCCTATCAGGCTTTTTTATTGCTCTTCCCGATGACGTAGATTCTGGAACATTATAAGAATTATCATTACTTGCAAAAGAATCCTCAAATGAGGATGATAAATCATTTTCTACAGTACCAGAATCATCGTTACACGGACGATCAGGTAAATCAGTTTGATCAGGCAAAATCTCAATAAACTTTCGATTCCTAATTATTTTTGTTCCATCTTTTTTTTCTATTAGATAGGAACGCTCTCTAGGTTTATCTATGATCCTGCCAAATGACCATTCTGAACCTAATTTATTTTGAAATCTTACATTGTTATTAACATTCAGATTTTTCAAATTTTTACTAGAACGATCGTAATACTGTTTTTGTCTTTGTCTATGCAATTTCATTTTTTTATTATAGCTATCAAAGTCAATAATTTGCGGTTTCAGCTCATGTTCAGTATTTGGTAAAATGTCTCTTAGATTACGAGACATCATCAACTGGGATGGTGAATAGCCCGTTTCCATTGGAGTATTTCTATACATCAACAAAACTAGATTTATGTCCTTTTTATCTTCGAACGCCTTTTGAAGCACCTTTTTCATGGTCTGTTTAGCTCTTTCAACCATCCCATTTGATTGTGGATATCTAGGACTTGACATTATATGTTGAAAATTCCACTTATTTGCAAAGTTTTCGAAATAATTTGAATTGAATTGTGGGCCTCCATCAGAAACCATTATGGCTGGTATACCTAACCTTCCAAATATTTCTTTCAAACGGTTGACCACTGTAAGTGAATGAGCATTTTCTTCTAATAAAACTAATTCTACCCATTTGGTATAATAATCTACAACTAGTAAGTACATATCACGCCCCATATACATGATATCACACCCAATTTTGTACCATGGCATTGTTTTTATTTCATGTAATAACAATTCTTGTTTTGGATTCGAAACTCTGTGTTTAAGACAAATTTTACAATTTAAAATTGTATTTTCGATTTCTTGACACATTCCTGGCCAGAAAAAAGATTGTTTGGCCCGATTTTTACACTTTGTAACGCCGAAATGACCCATGTGAATTTTTTCTATTATTTCAGAACGTAATTTTTTTGGGGTAATGATTTGATGTCCCTTAAATAATATTCCGTCAACAATCTCATTTCTGAACCTGTAGTATTGTTTTATGGAATCTGGTACTTTATTTATTGTTTGAGGCCATCCATTTTTCACAAAATTATACACAAGTTTCAAATCATGGTCCTCAGAGGTTGTTTTTATAAGTTTCAAAAAATTTGTATCTGATATTTTACAGTTGTTGTCAATTACGCACACTTCCGAATTATTGTCAAAAATATAATTAGAATCATTTTTATTTCTTTGAAATGCTCGAGACAATGCATCAGCCAAAAACAAATCCCTGCCAGGCTTGAAAATTATTTTAAAATCGTATTTTTGAAGTTGCAATACCATTTTTTGAAGTCGAGCCGGGCATGCAAATAATGGTTTTTTGAAAACACCGAGCAAGGGCCGGTGGTCACTTTCTACTATGAAACTTCGTCCATATAAATATTCATAGAATTTTTCGCATCCGAATAAAATTGCAGCCAATTCTTTCTCAATCTGTGCCCATCGTTGTTGAGTATCTGTCAATGCCTGAGATGCGTAGGCGCATGGCAAATTATTTTGTAATAAACATGCTCCTAGCCCTTCTTTAGAGGCATCAACTGATAAAATTACAGGTTTTGTTACATCATAATATTGTAATATGGGACTTTCTACTAATTTTTTCTTTAGTTCCAGAAATGATTTTGTATGTCTGTCGGTCCATTGGAAAATTACATCTTTTTTTATCAATTCTCTCAATGGTGAATTTAAATTTGAAAGATTTGATACAAATCGACCTACATATGTGATCATTCCTAAAAAAGTTTGTACTTCCTTTTTATTTTTAGGCTGTGGCATATTTTCTATAGCCGAAATTTTTTCGGGACTCGGAAAATAACCATCTCCTGTAATAATGTGACCCATGAAAGTTATTTTGGTAAGAGCAAATTCACATTTTTTTTTATTAAATGTTATGTTATGTAACCTAGCTCTCTCAAACACCTGACGTAAACGTTCATCATGCTCATGTTTTGTTTGGCCCCAAACTATTACATCATCAATGTAAATTTCTACACCCCCAATATCGAAAATATTTTTGAAACGTTTATGAAACACCTCAGGTGCTGATTTAATGCCATACGGCATTCGAATAATAATAATAATAATTTTTGTTTTTTCTAATTGACTCAGAGTTTCTTTAAATTGTTTCAACAAAGGAATTGGAATTTTTCGAGTTGGATGAACAACAGGAATAGCATTTTCTTTTAATTCTATTTTATATTTATTTTTCAGACATCCCAATCCCGAAAAAAGATCATTGTTTTCTCTTATCAACTGATGGCTATTTTTTGTATCGAATTGCTCAATGGAGTCTATGCGTTTGATCAAATTCAACTTTTGGCAGGCTTCTATTCCAAGAATACATTGAAAATGTGACTCGACAACAAAAAACTCTAAAACACAATTAACATTTTTAGTTTTACAATTGAGATAGCATTTTCCAATTACTGGCAGGGGATTGTTCGTGTATGATTTTAGCTTTGCCCCGGTACTTATTAATATTTTCTTGGGCAAATCGATGAGACTCAGATTGTCAATAGATATAATATTAGCTTGAGCTCCAGTATCCATCTTAAAGTCCACGTTAATTTTATTATTTAATAAAAGTGACACATACCAAGATTTGTCCATAATGTGTTTGTTGCCTTTATTTTCGAGACTATAAACAAATACATAGTTTTCTTCAGGCTCTTCTTGTTCTTGTTCACTAGCAAAGTTTTCTTCAACACTGACCTGGTTCACATATTCCTTTTTACACATTTTCGCGAAATGGTTATTCAACCCACACACTCTGCACTGTTTCCCGAATGCTGGACACTGGTTTTTTCTATGCTTTCCTCCGCACCTGTAGCAAATACCATTATTTTCTGTCAAATAGTTGGATAGTCTTCTTTGACCTTGACCAGAATTATATTTTGAGGGGTAAGTGTTCTCACTTTGTCTGCTCTGCGCATGATCGTAATTGTCACCACTGCCAATAATTTTCCTAGAATTCCTCCACGATGGCGGATTTGAATTTACCGACTGCTGTCCTCTATACACTGCTTCAATTTGTACATTTGATCCACATGCACCCGACATTAACGATGACTGTTCTTTTGAATTTTCTACTGCCAAGCATAATTTTATAGCTCCTTCCAAGTCCTTCTCATCATCTTGTAACAACTTTTCCCTGAGAGTTTGATTCGACAAGCCGCAAATCAACATGTCCTTGATGAGCCCATCTTTCAAATCGGCAAATTCGCACGAACGTGCTTTGTTTTTTAGGTCAGTTACAAACTGTTCAATTGACTCACCAGTCAGTTGCTTTCTGGAGAAGAATTTGAATCTCTCATAAGCTAAATTTTTCTTCGGAAGAAAATGATTTTCAAACTTTTTCACCACTTCCTTCAGTTTATTTTTCTCATCTTCGCTTGAAAAAGTAAATGTGTTATATATCGACATTCCTTCTTCTCCAATATAGTGAAGAAGTTGAGCAATCTGTATTTTATCGTCTTTTTTGCTAACCTCCGACGCCACCAAGTAATTTTCGAATCTCTGTCGCCATTGCTTCCAATTTTCTGACAAGTTTCCTGAGAAGTTCATAGCTGCAATACCTCTGTATTCTGCCATTTCGATGTTTATGTGACTTTATAACTTTTTTCATATAACATAAATTTCAACTGATTAATTATCCACTTAACAATTGTCACTTTTTGTCTACTACCGACTGCGCCATGTTAAATGAAGCACGATTTAGAGTAAACTGATTTATCCGAGTACCAAGAGAGAGAGAGCGAGAGAGTACACAAAAACAGTTCATAGGTTAAAATCGAAACAGCAATACGGCGTTTACATGTGGAACCTTAAACGACTACATGTGACAATTATTGTTTTCAATATTTTAAATGAAAATCTTCCAAGGACAATTTTTCATAAAAGGGTACCTACCACCTTCCAATATGCGAATTCAAACAGGTTCTAGAATTGTATTAGAAATGCCCTTTGCATGATTATGTCAGTCACTTATCCAAAAACTCAGCGCTAAAGATCGATTGGCTTCGGATTGACACTAACCAATTGAACTACTCCAGTAGTTGTTCTCACGTCACCTCCACTATTATTACTGAACATTATCAATTTAATACATGCATGATTTTTCAATAGGTTTCCATATCGACAGGAAAATTATATTTTAACAAAAATATGGGAGAGCCAACAAGTTCAATAGTGGGAACTCGAGTTAAAAGTTGTGATGTAAAAAAAGTAGTTAGTTTTAAATCGAACCCATGCTATAGCATTAGACGTGATTTGTCTAGAACTTCGCATTATCTGAAATTTCGTAAATTTGGCCAATAACCAGTTTTTATAAGTTAACGTGAAACAGTAATCTTGAGCGTGGATGATAAATAAACGAGTAAGAGCAACAGAGAAAAGTTTTTCGAGAGATCATTGGGGTTTGATATAGTTACTTACTGCTTTCAAATCATCTAGTTTTTGTTTTTCTGTCCTTTTGAAGAATCCCACCTGAAGAAAAAAAAAATCAGTTATGTAAAAGAAATCTGCAATAGTTAACAATGAGCTTGTCAAGAAAGAAACAAGGTGTTCTGCTCTACCAGAACGGACTCATTGCCATAATCCTATACAATAGGAAAAATTGGGTCGAAAATCCATCAGAAAATAACTACTTCCTTGGTTAATAATACGACGGACGTTGACTTAGATCCAATGAATTTCCGTTCAGAGTCCCTACAAGCCTATCTCAGCAATTGCTTTGGAAATGGAATGAAGGCTTTCACGGCCGGAAGTAGAATGAAGTATGGTTTCCGGGCTTTATGAGTTTTACGTCGCTCTTCGAGTAGACAACATTCAAGCTGAAGATGCTTACCGCAATTGTGAGCGAAACGCCCAAAGGAACCGCCTCCACGGAGGTGAACCGACCACGTCCTCAAAGCCCGGAAACCATACTCCTGCATATGCTTTAGAATTGTTAATTGAAACATTTGGACCACCATAGTAGATTTTTGGGTTTTGCCCTCATCAGTATAGGGTGGGTAGCTGCAGGCAATAACTGATAACTGACAAAAGATTCAATTAAATTTCCATGTCAAGACAAAAAATAATACTGATTGACTGTCGACCCAGTTTTTCCTATTGTACAGGATTATTGCAATGAGTCCCTTCCTGGTAGGGTAGAACATCTTGTTTTTTTCTGTCAATTATGTACCCACGAGCGGTGATTGCGAACACTTACCTTAACAAGAGTCAGTACTACAAGCAAAAGTAATAAGAAACCAGCAATTACAGCTACAATTATAATCCAAAGAGCAATCTCAGCAATTGTGGATTTTTCATTGATGAAAATACTGGAAATGTTGAATGAATCCGATCTAAAAAATATCACCATAATTATTACTTTGGTAAAACACTTTGAAGATCGGGCATGATTTTTGAAAAAATGAGTTTTTATGTATTCGAAAACTATTTAAGCTGGCTGATTGAAAACAATTGGATACTATGAAAGTTACTTGAATAAAAAAAGGGGATTTTGATAATTTCGTAGAGAAATCACTATCGCAGTTGAAGAATGAAAAATACAGCTTGAAGACGAATAGACCCTTTAATTAAATGATGGGATATATATCCGAGAGGATAACTCGAACGGTAGAGCGCGTGGATCATCGATATCTAAAGCCAAGCAACGCGATGCGAAGTTATGGCTTGAATGGATAATTATGGACGACCTCCTATCGAGATATTCGGATTGTGCTAGGAATCGCACGTTAAAAGGTAAGACCTAGTTTAGCTTAGGGTTATCATATCATCAATTGGCGGAACGACACTGACAGCTAGAGCAAATAGAGGATGTCACCCCTGCTATGAGCCATCCTAATGGACGAACTGATAAAAAGGTTAACATCCAGAGGCTTTCATTGCCTAGGATATGCCGACGACCTTGCGATTATTGCAAAAAGTAAATTTGCAGGGACAGTCTCGGAGCTTACACAAACAGCCATAGATATAATCGATAGGTGGTGTAAAGAGGAGGAACTGGCAGTAAACCCTCATAAAACCACAATAGTTACATTCACACGAAGGAAAGTACTGGTAGGACTAAAGTCACCTGTTCTAAACGGGATACAAATTCCAACATATACAAAAAGTAATAGAAAAAAGTTCAGTATCCTTCAATCTGTGCAGGAGAATGTGCGGGCTACAACCAAAAATGACTACATGGCTATATACCAGAGTCATCAGACCCATGATAACGTATGGGTCAGTGGTATGGTGGCCAAAGACCAAGCAGGTAGGAGTGGTACGACGCTGGGAGTACTGCAAAGACAAGCATGTCTGAGTGCTACCAGTGCCATGAGAACCACTCCAACAGCCGCACTAGAAGTCTTGCTCAACCTGCCTCCACTACACATATACATTCAAGGCGAAGCCAGGGCGGTCACGTGCAGATTACTTAGAGGTAAAGCACCCATAAGCAACATGCACGGGAGTGACTACAACAAGCTATATGAAGAGTTGGAAAACGACCCTGTCATACGTATGCCATCAGATGGCATACTTCCCAGATATAGCTTTGAAGACAAGCATAACGGACAGGGATGCGTGGAAGGAGGGACCTCACATCAACGCGGAAATCGCTGTCTACACGGATGGCTCCAAAACCATTGAAGGTTCAGGAGCCGGCATATATGGAGCCAAGCCGAAGATGTTCTCAGGAGTTCTCAGAAAAAGCATTGTCATTTACAAGGATAGCCAAGCGGCGATAAAAGCAGTCAACTCTATGCAAATCACCTCAAAACTTGTTTGGGACTGCATAGAAGCCCTAAAAGAGCTAGGCAGTCAGAACAGACTGACACTAGCTTGGGTACCAGCACACAGGTTACAGAGGCATTGAAGAGGCTGATTCACTAGCTCGAGAAGGAGCAAGTAAGGCCCTGAATCGCCAGAACCGTTTTGTGGTATAGCGAAAGCTGTACTAAAAACCAACACCAAATCATGGATCCAACGGAAATCTCAAGAATGGTGGAACGATTCACCAGGAATGAGACAGGCCAAAGAGTTTATCAAAAAACCGTTGCCAACATTCACAGAATCTCTACTAAACCAGAGAAGGAGCAATACTAGAATAATAGTTGGACTCCTCACAGGGCTTTGTAGGCTCAACAAACATATGAGTACTATTGGTCTGGCAGAAGAAATGATATGCAAGTTCTGTCAGGAAGAAGAGGAAACATCGGCACACATACTATGCCACTGTGAGGGCTTGTGAAGGCTAAGGTTTCTAACACTGAGAGAAGAAAAACCAAAAGCTCCCGGATACATGGGAGTTCTCAAAACTGGCCTATGGAGTCTCGTGACGAAGACAGGGCTAGATAAAGAACTCTAAACGATTTCGAGGGCGAACACAATAGATCTGAAAAGGTTGCGGTGTTGATGCTTATGGCACGGAAGGCCCAAACTAATCTAATCTAATCTAATCCTTAGCTCGCACAAGTTTCGACTTTTGAGGGCTGCCGTTCGTAGGGGGACGACAGCAGGTTAACCGAAAAAACAATTTTAACTTTTTTTTTTTAACAATAGACCTGAATCCTCAACATCTAATAAAATATGTATGAGAGAAAAAGAGGCTTTTTTGAAGATGGTATGTAAATAAATGACGATATTTTTTTTCGCAAATAAACACAAGCAAACTCATATTTAAATAGAAAAAGTGAGTTACATACAGGTCGTATTTTTTTTTGTCGTACCCCTATTGGCATCTCGAAAAAGGTAAATCATACGAAGTTGGTTAAATAAGACAACATTTGCCTATTTTAGTGAACAATGAAATGATGTTTCCAAATCGGAAGTATTACCGTTTCCGAAATATACGGGGAAAACCGAAATTACCCATTTTCTTTTCTTTGCACTGGCGACTCTATTTTTAGGAATAGGGAAATGTGTTCAGGAAACTTTCTTCTCTGTTTTGTATTTGCTTTCATGTGCTATACTTTTAAAAACGATGTTTCGTTCCTCGGGGCCACCTTCAACTCTAATTTTTCGAATACGGACCTGCATTTTTTTGAATAATTTAAGTAGCCCTTATCTTACCGACTTCAGATATGTATCTTACCTGGTATTTGTTTCTACATTTTTGCCCATAAATTCCATCATCAAATTGTTTTAGTGGCTTAGATGCCACGATGCCCACGTCCTTGGGGTAAGTGACTATTGTGTCCAACAATCATGTGCCCTGAGCAGACGAAGATTTCTCTGTCGTATTATGGCAAGGCAGTATTAGATATTTACGGTATAAGTGTCGTAAATATTCATATTACGATATGAGATGGAACATTTGTCAAACGAGGCCTCTAGGCCGAGTTGGTTTGCGAACCAACTGTAAATCTATATAAACCCCAGAGACTTTTTTATTAGCTCTTTATACATATAAATACAAAATATCTTTATCAGTTTTTTTCTGTTAAAAATAAACTGAAGCATTCCAATTTAAAATTAACAGTAAATCAAATTGATCATAGCAATTCAGTATAATAATTTAACGAAGTTTCTCAAACTGTCGAAAAGTTTAACATCATTCAGAATTGAATTGAAAAAATATCTACTAAAATAAAAAATATTATTCACTTATTTACTTCCCTTTCAAGTTATGCAACTTTTACTGCTTTCTCGTATATATGCGTGTACATTATAGCCTAGTTAGTTACTTTGGCAATAAAGTTCAGCAATATATTTTTTTTTAATTTTTAGGAACGAAGTAGATCACAGAATTGAGCAAAATAAGTATTTTTGTGGGATTCAAGCACTGGTAATAATTTTCCACGTCTCCAGGACCGGTATGGCCCAGACAATAATTCATAACTTCCTCATTATGATTTCTGCCAATTTCATATTTCAGTATAACAATCACAATCAGTTGAGAAAAGAAACCACATATTCGGAATAATTTTCCGGGCGTCCAGGACCGGATTCACTCCAGCAATGAATCTTAACTTCCTTATTAGGAACTATGCCAGTTTCATATTTTGAGGTAACAATCAGGATAGGTTGAGGAAAGAATCCACATCTTCAGAATAATTTTTCCGGGCGTCCAGGGCAAGCTTTTCTCCAGCAATAAATCTCAACTTCCTTATTAGGAATTCTGCCAGTTTCATATTCCAGCATAACGAAGAGAATCGTTTAAGAATATAATTCACATGTTCAGAAAAAATTTTCCGGGCGTTCAGGGCCGGCTTCTCTCCAGCAATAAATCTTAACTTCCTTATTAGGAACTCTGCCAGTTTCACATTTCAGGGTTACAATCAGGATCGGTTGAGAAAAGAATCCACATGTTCAGAAAAATTTTTCCGGGCGTCCAGGGCCGGCTTCGCCCCAGCAATAAATCTTTACTTCCTTATTAGGAACTCTGCCAGTTTCACGTTTCAGCATAACGAAGAGAATCGTTCAAGAATATAATTCGCATGTTCAGAATAATTTTTTCGAGCGTCCAGGTCCGGCTTTTCTCCAGCAATGAATCTTAACTTCCTTATTAGGAACTCTGCCAGTTTCATATTTTAGGGTTACAATCAGGATCGTTGAGAAAAGAATCCACATGTTCAGAATAATTTTTCTGGGTGTCCAGGGCCGGCTTCGCTCCAGCAATAAATCTTTACTTCCTTATTAGGAACTCTGCCAGTTTCACGTTTCAGCATAACGAAGAGAATCGTTCAAGAATATAATTCACATGTTCAGAATAATTTTTCCGAGCGTCCAGGGCCGGCTTCTCTCCAGCAATGCATTTTCTCTTCCTTATTAGGACCTCTGCCAGTTTCATATTTTAGAGTTACAATCAGGATCGGCTAGGAAAAGAATCCACATGTTCAGAATAATTTTTCCAGGCGTTCAGCGCTGGCTTCTCCCCAGCAATGAATCTTAACTTCCTTATTAGGAACTCTGCCAGTTTCATATATCAGGGTTACAATCAGGATCGGTTGAGAAAAGAATCCACATGTTCAGAATAATTTTTCCGGGCGTTCAAGGCCGGCTTCTCTCCAGCAATAAATCTTAACTTCCTTATTAGGAACTCTGCAAGTTTTATGTTTTAGGGTTACAACCAGGATCGGTTGAGAAAAGAATCCACATGTTCAGAATAATTTTTCCAGGCGTTCAGCGCTGGCTTCTCCCCAGCAATGAATCTTAACTTCCTTATTAGGAACTCTGCCAGTTTCATATATAAGGGTTACAATCAGGATCGGTTGAGAAAAGAATCCACATGTTCAGAATAATTTTTCCGGGCGTTCAAGGCCGGCTTCTCTCCAGCAATAAATCTTAACTTCCTTGTTAGGAACTCTGCAAGTTTTATGTTTTAGGGTTACAACCAGGATCGGTTGAGAAAAGAATCCACATTTTCCGAATAATTTTTCCGGGCGTCCAGGGCCGGCTTCACTCCAGCAATAAATCCTAACTTCCTTAGGAAGGAAGTCTGCCAGTTTCATATTCCAGGGTAAAAATCAGGATGGGTTGAGAAAGTAATCGACACGTTCAGAACAATTTTTCCGGGCGTCCAGGGCCAGGTTCACTCCAGCAATAAATCCTAACTTCCTTATAAGGAATTCTGCCAGTTTCATATTCTAGAGTTCCTTATAAGGAAGTTAAGATTTATTGCTGGAGAGAAGCCAGCCCTGGACGCCCGGAAAAATTATTCTGAACATGAAGATTCTTTTTTCAACCGATCCTAAGTGTTACTCCAAAATATGAAACTGGCAGAGTTCCTAATAAGGAAGTTAAGATTTATTGCTGGAGTGAAGCCAGCCCTGGACGCCCGGAAAAATTGTATCGAACACATGGATTATTTTCTCAACCCATCTTGATTTCTACCCTGAAATATAAAACTGGCAGAGTTTCTTATAAGGAAGTTAAGATTTATTGCTGGAGTGAAGCCGGCCCTGGACGCCCGGAAAAATTATTCTCAACATGTGGATTTTTTTCAACAGATCCTTATTGTAACCGTGAAATATGAAACTGGCAGAGTTCCTAATAAGGAAGGTAAGATTTATTGCTGGAATTGCTGGAGAGAAGCCGGCCCTGGACGCCCGGAAAAATTATTCTGAATATGTGAATTATATTCTCAAACGATTCTCTTCGTTATGCTGGAATATGAAACTGGCAGAGTTTCTAATAAGGAAGTTAAGATTTATTGCTGTAGTGAAGCCGGCCCTGGACGCCCGGAAAAATTATTCCGAATATGTGGTTTCTTTTCTCAACTGATTGTGATTGTTATACTGAAATATGAAATTGGCAGAATTCATAATGAGGAAGTTATGAATTATTGTCTGGGCCATACCGGTCCTGGAGACGTGAAAAATTATTACCAGTGCTAGAATCCCAAAAATATACTTATTTTGCTCCATTATGTGATCTACTTCGTTCCTAAAAAAATTAAAAAATATTGCTGAACTTTATTGCGAAAGTAACTGGGCTGTACATTATACATGTTTTTTCAATGCATCAGTTGTGTTTCCTATTGAAAACATATTGTTGTTTCTTGGGAATAATGATATTACTCTTGTTGAGTGAACTTTCATTTTTGAAAACTGAATTTTGGGTTCTTTCAATGATAGGTGAGAAACTACTGACTCTGAAATAAAAGTCAAAGTTGTTATTAACCCCTTAATGCCTGACATATCATATTTGATATGTATCGAAACATGACCCGAATTCCTATCAAAATCAGCCTGGATAGTGCTGTTCACCTCTTGGTGTCATCCATAAGTATCCTTTTAATGTAATATGTGTTGCATATATCCGACACTCAAGTTTAGAGTACATATTTCAGTTCAGTTTGGAATGGTTGTAGGTGGGTGTGCGTCATTTATGGTACCGGTGTTTTTATCCAGTGTAATTTTGAGAATCCTTTTGGAAGGTGAGTAAAAAAAATGTGTTTGTTATCAGAACACCTTTACTAGTCATATGTTACGATTATTTTTATAATATTTCCCAACTATTTTCATAAAAAACAAATAATTCACCATATATCATATCTGATATAACCGGCACTAGAGGCATTTCTCTTTCTGTTATTCTGACGTAATTTTATGTTTGTTCAGATGGAGAGAAAACTGAAAACCAGAAGGAAGCATTGAACACTTCAAACATTGGTGGCACCACCGGAGATCAGTGATGATGAACATTTGCTAGGTTCAGATGAGGAGCAAGAGCAATATTTTCTAGAAGATGATATTGAAATAGATGATCAATATGATTCGGAGGATGATATACCATTGTCTATAGAGATATACCAGCCAATGCCCCAAAAGTTACTCCTGCTTTTCACGAACCTGATGTTTTCCGTAAGGATGCATGGGATCCGATAGATTACTTCGAAAATTTCTTCGACTCTAATCTACTAAACCATACAGTTGAGCAGCCAAATGTTTATGCTCTTCAACTGAACCCAAATAAACCTCTGAAGCTGACACTGTCTGAACTGAAGCAATTCATTGGCATTACAATATACATGTCAATTGCACAAAATGCAATGTGCATCTTTGTTTGAGAAGAGATAAAAACTGTTTTGTAGCATTTCACATGTGAATTTTGTGTCTTACACTTTTTGTAATAAAGCTTTTGTTTTTGTACTATATGTCTTCCATGTATTTTATGCCTACTATATCAAAAATGATATACACTGATTTTGAAAGAACTTAGGTTTCGAAAGTGCGAAAAGGTAGAGGGAAGTTCGTTTAATTTGATACATGTGAATATTTTATAGTACACATCGTGCAATACAGTTTTTTTTTCTGAAATATATGATTTCAATGTATTTGATGCCTACTATATCATAAATGATATATGCAGATTTTGAGAAAAAAATTAGGTTTCAAAATTGCGAAAAGGTAAAGACTACTTCGTTTAATTTTACATGTAAATATTTTGTATCACACATTGTGTAATATAGTTTTTGTCTTTGAACAATATGCTTTCGGTGTATTTGATTCCTACTATATCAAAATTGATATGTATTTATTTTGAAAAAAGCAGTAGTAGAAAAACATCAATGAGTGAAGATTTCACATTTTCATAAGTAAGAAAGTGAGTCAACATATGAAACAATTTTTTTTTTCCAAAAATAAAAATTCAGGCACAAAGGGGTTTTAAAATGTAACATTACCCGTTTCCGCTCTGGGTGAAGTTCTGTGGAATATCGACATTTACGTCTCCTCGAGTGGAAAAGAGAACTGCTTCGTTATCTCCTATAGAACCTACAATATAAATTTGGAAACATTAATGAACATTGATGGTAATCATATTCCATGGCGATATTGAGATTGCTTTGGCACAAATGAAAAAAAAAAAAAAAAATCGAAATATATCTTGTTACATTCCAGAGATGACTGAAAAAATGGAAAAATATCTTGCAAGGGTAATGGTACGACACGGCCCTGTCTTTGAATAAAAAAAAACAGTGATTATTATGATTAAACTTGTACTATAACTGGTATAATATTAATTTATCGATTCATGACGCCAACTGCAGTATCCAATGTAGTTTTTGTTATAAAAATAATGTTTCAGTATGCGAATATATCGTAGAATCTAAAAATACAAAAAATGTGAGTCAAATAACATTGGCTTCACGGGAACCTTTCTAGATTGGATTGACGATTATCTGAGGGACAGAGAGATGCTGGTGAGGGTAGAGCACTGTTTTTCAGAGAAGAAAATGTCTAAAATTGGTGTTCCACAAGGTTCAGGGCTGGGGCCGCTAATATTTTTATTATTCATTAACGACATGCCTCAACATATCAATGCCAAACTTTTGGCAATTTTTGCAGATGACACTTCCTTAGTGGTCACAGCATGTACATACGAGGAATTGATTGAATCAACCAAAAAAATTATGATATGTTTCAACAGTTGGTGTGCGCATAATGGTCTAATGGCGAATATTCCTAAAACTGACTGCATATATTTCACTCCCCAGAAATACAAAAGTACTACAGTTTTACTTGAATGGAGCAACTGTAAAATCTACGGAATGTACCAAATTTCTAGGTATATATGTCGATCAGTCCCTTCGATGGACAGACCATATTGATATACTGAGTAAGAAACTGAACAAAGTTAGATTCGCAATAATGCGTTTAAAATCCTCTCTGCCAATGGAGTCATTGCTGACAGTTTGTTATTCACTTGCTTATAGTCATATGTCGTATAATGTTATCCTCTGGGGAAACTCTGTCAATAATCATAGAATTTTTGTAACGCAAAAAGAATAATTCGCACCATATTCAACTTGCGTCCTACTGAATATTGTAAGCATAATTTTGTCGCCTACGGAATATTAACAGTTCCTTGCTTATTTGTATTGAAGTGCTTGCTGTATGTTAAAGACAACATTGGAAAACTCAAAACAAACTCTCACTACCATGACTATCCCACTAGAAACAGAAACCTTTTGAGCATTCCATCACATAAAACTGCTAAATTTGAAGGGTGCCCTACTTATCAAGGAATGATGTTTAACAATCATTTGACAGAAAGCATCCAGCAGCTTGACGTGAATTCATTCAAGAATAAGTCTTTACTAACGTCCAAATGCTACTACAGCATAGAAGATTTTATGACAGATAGGGAACTAGGTTAAAGCTAGCATACCACATTTTGGTAAATTGTTTTTTGTTCCATTATCTGTGAATTTTAATACGTTGTTTTTTACATTATTTGTTGTTACTGTCGTACCTATTCATTGACTTGTCCTATACATCCATTGTCTGAAAGGATTAATAAGGAGGGCTCTGTCTCCGGAGCTCCGACACATCCGGAGGGCGTGCTGGTGACATTTACCCAGATAGCCACTGCCCAACTCCGTGGGGTGACCAACTACTGGATCCGAGCTGACGGAGTGAACAAAGGATGACGGCCTTCTGCATTTGTCCGGCTAAGATTTCTGCCATATTATGGCAAGCCGGTATGATTTTTAAGTTAAGTATTATTATTATGAATCATTATTATTGAGTGGATCATGATGATTTTTAATATCTAACATTTGATTGCAAAAACATATTATCTCAAGCATTCCACAGCGGTTGATATCTTATAGAAAGTTATTCCCAAAGACGCCATCGAACTCATCATTATTTTTCAGATTGGAACCATGACACTGCTGATTTATTATAACAACAAATAATTATTCGCTGTCGATATACGCAAACTCAAACTTTATTTGTTTATTTCAGAAAATGTAATCTTCTTATATGTACATATATAGGTGTTTTTCTGATAATTCATATATTTCGAACTGTAAAAGACCTGTGTTAAATATTTTGGACACAACTGTGAAATCGGAACACTTATCGGTATGATGCCAAAGAAAAACGAAGAACACGAAAATAGTTATTTATTATACAAGGGAAAAAAGTATTTGATGAAACTGTTCGTACTTCAGTCTCTTTAGAGTTCACTACTGTGCAGTATGTACACACCTTTTCAAATAATAGCCAGATCTACTTCAAATACAAAATAACTTTTAATAAAGTGACAATGTTACATCAATCATAAAATTGAACTGTCCTGTTGACAACTTTTTATATAAAAAATACAAAGTGTTTTCCAACACTCTCCCACCTTGTATCATCAGAATTTAATGACTTTATATCGTTTTTAGGACACATAATACTACAATGTCTACCTTGGCAGCTGGAACATTTTTCCCTAAAACGACATCGACGAGCAATGTGCCCAAATTTGGTACATAGATGACAACAAGCAGAATCTGACAACTTCTGTTTTCTTTCTGCAAAACTGAGTTTTAATGCTTCCTTACAGTGGTCAGAAGAGTGTGAACCTTTGCAAAACACACATCGTGGGGCTCCTTTGTTGAATAACTCAGATGCGGTGGGTACAGTAGAGCTACTAGCTGCATTTCTATCATCTTCAGACTTCCGTCTGTCTTTAAAACTGGATACAGCTAGAGAAATTCTGTCTTCGTTCATCACTTCTTGTCGAAGAAAATCCATTAGAGCATCAAGACGTTTCTTCAAACTGGACTCTGATGAATAAAATTGACTTCGGTGCCAAGCTCTTATCAAATATTCCCCTATACAAGACTCTACCAAAGGGTACAACATGGCAGCACATGTATCGGATTTTACACCTAAACTTTCCAAGGCTCTCAACTGTGATTCAATTTTATCAAAAAAAGTTGACAGTTTATTCTTGGTATTCAGATTTGCTAAAACTAATTTGAGAAGTTCTCTGACGTAGACCTCTATCAACAAATCTTCTCTTCCAAATCTTTGTTTCAAACTATCAACTGCTTTCACGTAGTTGCCTTTTGTAGCAGGGTAACTTTCAACGATTTGTCTCGCTCGAGAACCTGGAGTCGTAGCTTGGACCAAATTTTGCAGTTTATCCTCCTCTTCTATATCAGAATCTTCATCAATCCTGCTGAATTGATTCCAAAAACCAAGCCAACTTTTTATGTCGCCTCCAAACTGTCTGAATTCAATTTTTGGGATCTTCAGTTTGCTTTTCAATTCTGATTTTTTAGAACTATGTCCTTGAGTGGCTAACTTGTCAAAGTTACATTTCATTTTATGATATTGAAGACTCATTTCATCCATCATTTTGATTTCTGCATTCATATCTGCTTCATCATCTCCTGAATCTAGCATCAGATCTAACAGAAGTTGATTCAGTTCGGTCATTTGTAGCATTTTTTCGTCCAACACTCTAATACTAATCTGCATTTTAATCAAGTCGGGCGTTTCTTTGGATAAATCATCTTCCAACATATAACATATCCTTCCAAAAGCTGTTCTTTGTAGAGCTAAGGCTTTCTTGGTTTTCTCCATACTTTTAACAGAAGTGTCCTGTCACGGTTGCCAAATGATGAAAGATTATTGAGATTACGTACCAAAATATCAGATAGAGCTGATACCGATAATTTTCGTATGCCATACGTATTACCCTCAAACCACGAAGTAGTCAAACGTTTAATTTTTGAGGAACATATAAAGAATAACCATGTTGGAACACAAGGTTTAATGAGTATTCTCAGAGAAAACTATTGGATCCTCCAATGTAGACGCACTGTTAAGTCTGTTATTAATGGGTGCAACACTTGCAAGAGATTTAGAGGTAAACTGATTGACACTCTTACCAGAAAACAGAGTGCGTGATTCAGCTGTTTTTGAGATCCGCGAACGCTTTAAAAGCCATAGATTGGTTGGAAGTAGCTGAGACCTGTACCACAATACATCGAATAGACTGGAAAACGAATCCTCCAACAGCCGCATGGTGGGGAGGTTGGTGGGAGCACCTCATAAGACTGATGAAGGAGTTGTTACGTAAAACTCTTGGGAAAACTAGTCTTGATTTTGAGGAATTGCAGACCATTCTATGCGATTGTGAATCAGTCTTGAACGCCCGTCCACTCACTTACATCTCAGAAGATCCAAATGATTTTATTGTCCTCACTCCAGCGATGTTTTTACAAGATATAAAAGAAGTTGGAGTGGCTGATCTTGATTTGGTTGAAGCAAAATATTTGAGTAGACGTTTCAAGTACCGTTTGAAATTAAAAGAAGATTTGAATAAGAGATTTAAGTCGGAATATTTGGGCCAACTTACTCTTTTTTCGAAGAAAACTTCTGATGAGACAGTCAAAGTTGGAGACGTTGTTTTGATATCAGATTTTGATAAGAAGAAATTTGAATGGCCAATGGGTCGTGTAGTTGAAACTATTCAGGGACGTGACGGAAATGTGAGAATAGTGAAGTTGAGATCTGCAACAGGTGAATTGCTGAGGCCAGTACAACGTATTGTTTTGCTAGAAATGGCAAATTCAAAAGATTTGCCTGAATCTAAACTGCCAAAAGGTACTAAAAATGTTAATTCGAAAGCTGCAGACGATAAGTTGTCGAAGAAGTTCTGGTACCGAAAACAAGTTCTGGAAGACATGTTAAAGTCCCTGAGCGATATAGAAATTATTGATTGTATCATTACTCCGAGGTAGGAATGATACAAGGTGGGAGAGTGTTGGAAAACACTTTGTATTTTTTATATAAAAAGTTGTCAACAGGACAGTTCAATTTTATGATTGATGTAACATTGTCACTTTATTAAAAGTTATTTTGTATTTGAAGTAGATCTGGCTATTATTTGAAAAGGTGTGTACATACGGCACAGTAGTGAACTCTAAAGAGACTGAAGTACGAACAGTTTCATCAGTATTAGATTTTAGCTTGAGGTTGTGTTGTCTCCCGACGCGAAGCGGAGGGAGACAAAAAACCGAGAGGTAAAATCTATTATTTTTCCTGTGTTTAATACACTATTTTTTTCTGTGACGGGAACGACGATTTAATTTTGAAAAAAATCAAATGTCTACGGTTTAAGACCTTTCGGTTCGCGAGATCTTTCACATTTTCTCTTATGAACAACCATTTCATCTACATATACAAACACGGTTCATAACCACACCGATAGGATTACGGCTTACTACGCCATATGTACGTGGTTCATAGCGATTCTTTTACAAATTCAATCAAAAGACTATTCTTTCATTTTTGATTTCTCGATATTTTTGGAACACTAGAAAATATACTTACCGATAATAGCAGATATATTCAAAATCATTTTAATCTCGATGATTGCAAGTTTTTCCTTATCAAAAGGACCAAAAGTACATGAGATTTCCGAACAAATGACAGTGTTCGTTGTGCAATTAATGTAGAAGGTGTTATTCGGCGAAATGGTGATCTCTTTATCGTTTATTTTTATGTCTCCTTTTCGATGAACTTGCGAAATGTTTTGGAAGACTTCTACCTGCCTCCTTCGCCTTTTAGATATGTGTTCTTCCTGAATACCTTCGGTTTTCGTGCTTTCAACGGAAATATATGAGAAATCACTTCGACATGCTCCCAGTTGGTTGCCAAGAGTTGCTTTAGGTTCATACAACTGGACAAATGGTGTTTTGGTAGTGGAAGTCACGTAATAGTGAGGCATCTCTATTTTGACGGTAATTCTTTCTAGTGGACTCACACCTGTTTTTTCAACCTGAAAAATAAAAAATTATAGTGAAGTATGCAGCAACGCATCAATAGGAAATTGGATTTCGGTTGAAGAAGAGTGCTGAAGCTAAGTTTTCCATAATTCCAAATGGCCATTGTGAAAATATAAACCAAATGAATTTTGCATCGAATATTCATAATGCCGATACAAATTTTGATAACCCCTGCACGCACCCACGATTTAAAGGGGAGTCCAATGAATGAATGAATTTTTCAGCGATTTTCGAATAATTGATTAGTGGAATATCATTCAGTTTCAGATATTTCGCAGGATACCAATATAAAATCCAATTCACGATATAAGCCTCATCTGAATCAAACGAAGATTATTTCGCATGAAGGTGCATCCGACCTGCTTGATATAACAATTGCCAAATCAAGGCCGCACATGATTTTTTGAAGTTATGCTTGTTATGCTAATATATCAATCTGGTTGCTCTAATGAGAAGCATTGTAGATAATGTTTTACTCATAAATGAGGTACTTGTAATTCATTATTCTGGTGAAAAGTGCCAACCCTACAAATTGAAAAATGGCGGAGTTGTGAATTTAAAAAAAAATCGCAAAATTTTCCGTTTTTTTCAGTTTTTCTCCATTACTAATGATCCGATCGGATGTTTTTTTTCATTTAATTGTTATAGCAAATTAATAAATGACAGTTGCATGTCCAAAACATAGCAGAATATAACTACGAACTGGCCCTCATGTGATGGCACAGTCGGTTTCCTAATCATATTTTTGTTACGAAAAAATTCTCTATTGATTGGCCTATACAAGTAGTGGAATCTCGACTGATGGTGAAAGGATCTCGAAAAATATTGGAAAAAATAATCAAAAACTTCCAAAAACAATATATAATATTTAGGGTGTATCTTAAATGATGTCATTGATTTCAGGAGGTGATTTCTTGTGTCATTTCAAGAATATAAGTTCATATAAACGTATGTCCTAACTTGCTTCGTTTCTGTGTAACGGAGTATTAACTGCGACGCCACTGGAATCAAAATCCATAATATAATTTCACGAAAAGAAGACACTTGTTAGTACTAACAAACACACGAAGTTTAATTAGAATCGGCGTAAAGAATTTTGAGTAATTCATGAAAAACCGATTTTTTATTGAACTTTTCACACCCCGTTACTCGTAAACGAAGCAAGTTAGGACACACGTTTTAAACTTTTATTCATAAAATGTGACAAGGAATCACTACCTGAAATTAAGGATATCATTTAAGATATACCCTATTGGCTCATATTTTATTATAAAACTCGTTTTGTACCTGTATAGAGTATATTACAATAGGGTTACAACAACCAACTTCTTTATTCCTAAGAGAATTCCAATGTTTCATTTTCAGATTCTACCTATAAATATATGTGTATCGGAAATACTATGGTCCATGGTATTTTTTAGACACCAAGAAAATATCTGCCACCCATACTACATACAAGTTAGTAGTTAAGAAGTTATAACCCGATTCCATCTATTTTCTATTTGTCGTACTAGCTTGTTAAGCCCGTATGACACGATTCAGTTTTTCATCTATTTTCTAAATGAGAAACTGTACTGGTCCATTGGACATGCTTCCGGTCAGAATATTTTGTATTAGTGTCACTCAAAACTCAACACTAACACAAAATATTCTGACCGACCGGAAGCATGTCCAATGGATCAGTACAGTTTCTCATTTAGAAAATAAATGTAAAACTGGATCGTGTCATACGGGCTTTAGATATGAACTGCACTTGATGATGTTATATGGTGAAGGTATTAAGAGGCCATGAGCGCGATCACGTTTGGGACGCTTTTAAGGGTAAAAGAGTTAATTGATAACTCAAAAACGGTTCGTCTTCGGTTCGATTTCAAACAAGAACAAGCTTCTGGAGGAAGTTCAATTCTACGTACGTGCTGTAATGGAAATTTAATTTTCAATCCACTTTTTCCAAAAACAAATCTCAAATATGTCCCAAAAATGCAGATACTTTGAAGCAATTTTCTGGGTAGATGATAAAATAATTTCAAAAAAACATTACAGCAAGTACATAGATTAACGTTTTACCTTTTTTTTTATACCGAATTCATTTCAATCGGATAAAGATTGCTTCAAATTTTAATGGAAGAGAAATACCACTGCAGCTACTTTGACTATCCATGAAAATAATCTTGAGGTGCTGCCGCAGACATAGTAACATCGAATCAAACTTCCTCTAGAAGCTTCTCCTTGTTTGAAATCGATACGACGATACCCTAAAAAATGGCCAAAATATGATCGCGCTCATGACGTCTTGAGTTTAATTAGCTTTGACGGGTGAAGTTGACGTAATTTCAATATTTTGAGTGGATTATATTTCTTGAACAAATTTCATTTAACCGGTCAAGACATTTGTTCAATGTGTTGTGAGCAACACAGGTCAAATTATGGTGTTGATTCGAGGAGCGCTATGGAAAAAATGAGTGATTTTGAACGCATATTTGACGCCGTCTGTCGTCACACTATATGCACATATCTACAATCTGTACATTCTGTATAGATACGAACCATCTGTTGTATCGTAATACAATATGAGCTGATTTTAATTGTCAATTAATTATATTGTAATTCAATGTTTGTTTATTTTTTGGCAATATTTTTTTAGTTTCTTCCATCACTACAGTTAGTCTGCGCTACCGAGGACTGCTTTCTGCTGTTGAGTTTCGGTTGTAATCATTCATGGGGTGGGCCCGGATAACAATAATGTCGTCTGACCTATCCATGCACTGTCGAGTGGGAAACAAACCGTGCAGGTGGTCATTCCCAACCAATGGAGGATAAAATGTAATGCTTGATTGCGAGCTTGATTGCATTTAACACTTGCAATTGTGTCCTCCCGGAACAACATTGCACAAATGGATGTCAAATGTAATTCAATGTTAGGAGGGAAAAATAGTTGTTTTATTCCTCAAATTCTCCACTTTGTGGAATAGTGTGGAGAGAAGGGGTTTTAGATTTCGCCGAAATAGTTCGTGTCATTTATTTTAAACTCTCCGGTACACTTATCGAACTTTGTTCGAATAATGCTTTGCCTCTAGTCCTGGACTACCGAGGAGTGCTTCATGCTGTTGAGTTTTGTGTGTTATCGTTCATTGGGTGGGCCAGAAAACTCTAATGTTGTCTAACTCATTATTGTTGCACTAACGAGTGGAAAACATATTATCTTGCCTGCAGGCGGTCATTCCTAAACAATGGGGATAATATCCAATTCTTAATTGCTGGGTCAGGTTAAGACCGTCGCGTTCAAAGCCATTGATGCTGCTGGTCGTGTAGATTCAAATCCTAGCGACTACAGATTTTTTACTGATTACCCGAGAAAGTGCTAGGAATCGCACGTTAAGAGTGAACATTGAACGGAGTAACTGTAAACATCTCTCTTGAAATTGCCAACCACCCGTGTTGGCAAGTTTCGACTTTTGAGGGCTGCCGTTCTTAACATTTTTGTTCAACAATTAGCACTTGTAATTGTGTCCTCCTGGAGGAACATTGAACATTGAATGTTACATGAAATTCAATGTTCATAGGGAAAGGTAGTTGTTTTCTGACAGATATTTGACTCATATTATCCATTTTGTGGAGAGAAGGGGAATTGTTCGTTTCATTTATTTGAAACTCTCCGGCACACTTTTCTAACTTTGTTCGAATAATATAATTTTTGGTAATACCGAAATGAAAGAGTTCAATGATATAATTACTACAGATATAAATAAAATATGCACTGTGTGATCGACATTTCCAGACAAGTGAAATGTTTGGGTAGAGTTTGATTGAATTGCATTAAATTATTGGATGCCCATTCTGAATTTTGGCCAGGTCCGTATTTGCAATGTACCTACACATTCCTTCCCTTTTATTCGTAGTTTTGAGGGCTGATATTTATAGAATTGGTATGATAGTAATATCTATCGAAAAGTTGATCGAAAGTGATCAAATGAGACCCCATCATCGGCCACCACATTTAGATTCGTGCTATAAGAAAGCTAACCAAGATAAATGAGTTCCAAAATAAGTCGAGGAAACTGAAATATATACAATTTGAATTATTCACATCATTCTTTCAGAAATACTGTTTAATTCACATTTCAGTTATTGATGAAGGCGTAGTATATTACATGACAAGTAACAACATAAAGGTCCAGGTAGCTCAGTGGTTGAGACTATTGAGTGCTGGTTGGCTAGGTTCGAATCCTAGCGACTACAGATTTTTATCTGATGGCCCGAGAAAGTGCTAGGAATCGCACGTTGAAAGGTAAGACCTCGCTAATCCTTGGCTCGCACAAGTTTTGACTTTTGAGGGCTGCCGTTCGCAAGGGGACGACAGCTGGTTAACGAAAAACAAAAAAGTGTTGTGTTGTGAAAGGCATATTACGCACGGCGAATGGAAAAATTCTATGAGTGCGTAATTGCTTTACAACACGCATTACGTACTATACTGTACCTACGGCCACATACAGTGTGCCGTTTCCGAGATCCAAAAATTCATATTATTATTATTATTAGTAAAATGACCTTTTTCCATGAAAGACGCTTATGTAGATGAACTTAAATAGCAAAACCTCATCTGAATAATAAATTTGATACAAAATGTTGAAGCCGTTTTCGAGATCAAAATATTCAATCGACTTTTTCTAAAAAAGACGCCTATATAGATGAACTTAAAACGCAAATCATTAGAGCCGTTTCATAGATCAAAAAATTCGTATTATTATTATTAATATTATGAGTAAAAATCATGATATTTTTGTTATAGATAAAACAAAATGGCGGCGTCAAGATGGCGGACGAGATTTGTAATGATGGTCCGATTCGATTCAAAATTGGTATGTAAGGGTTTTCGGAGTCAGAGATTATGATTTTTTTTCATGAATTCAAGATTTGTGATTATGGTATGGTATGTGGGGGTTTTTTATGTCGTAGATTTCGAATCTTTTGTCAAAAATCAAAAATTAAAATGAATCATGAATTCAAGGTGGCGGCCCAAGATGGTGGACGAGTTTTGTGATTATGGTCAGATTCGATTCAGAATTGGAAGGTGTGGGTTTTCGGGGTCATAGATTTCGATTTTTCAATTATAAAAAACAAAAAGAACATGCTTTACTTCCAGCATAGATCAAAAAGTAAAAAAATAAGCGACAATGTAATTACTCAAATATAAAAAAAGCGTGGGTTGCTTGACAAAGTTCTCTCGAGCTCTTGAGCTCTCAGTATTTGTTGTAATTGAGTTAAATGAATATGAGAATATCGATTGAAAGCAGACACGCTTTTTTACATTTGTGTAATTACTTTGTCTATAATTTTTTACTTTTTAGTCCTTATTGGAAGTATAGTGTATTTTTCAATTTTTTAAACAATAATTTTTTCTCAACCTTCTCTTCAATATTTTCCAGCAAAAAAAATATTCTGAAAACTGTATTGACTGGATTGACTGCAATCGGGCTTAGCTAGTACCCATTACTTGTTCAGTGGGTATAGCATCAGTCAAAATTTCAGGTAGCGTACATTTTTTTTTCATATTTAAGCTGGCTCTTAGACTATTACACTTTGGACTTATTTTCGACCTCAAGACAAACTCTTGGTTTTTCTGCGTGGAGCAAATTCTTCATTGAAATAGAGTCGTTTCTGTAATTCTTCTCATGAACCTTCAAATGACTCGAATTAGTGAAATCCTTGGCTCATATTTTATTTTATATGTATATCCAAATAGACCTGGTGGTCTAATTACTATGGATATTGGATATAATGTATTCTGGGTAGGCCTTGTTACTTTCTCCATACACAACCTTAGGAGCAGCACTGTTAATTATTAACGCAACAGTGAATCGTGGAGGATTATCCCCAGCCAGCAACAAGATTCAATCACTCAGATTTATATCTGGAACTGAAAGAAATCTTGCCCTGCCTGGGGATCGAGCCCGCGACCTTTCGATCACGAAGCCCCGGCGTTACCACTGCGCCAAACCCCGTCCCCTTGCAATATCTTGCAATGAAATGGCCTTTCACTATGAGTCCGCTTATGCATGGGCTGTTAAACAACTTGAACTAGCGAAAGCCTTGCTGCAAACCTCACAATAAAACGGCTTCTCAACTGTATGAATCCTCTCATGGACTTTCAGATTACTTGAATTAGTGGAAGTCTTGCGGCAACCCTCACAATGAAACGGCTTTTCACCTGTATGGATCCTCTCATGGACTTTCATGTGACCCAGTTGAATGAAAGATTTTGAGTAGATCTTGCAGCGGAATGGTTTTTCACCTGTATGAATTCGCTTATGGTTTCTCAAATTTGACAAGTTAGTGACAACCTTCGAGCGAATCTTGGAAAAAATTGTTTTTCTCCTTCATTAATTCCTTCATGAATCTTCAAATTACTCGAACTATAGAGAAAGTCTTGTAGTATAACTTGTAATGAAATTTGTTTCTCCTATACTGGTCCTCATACGAACTCTACCTGTAGTATGGCAAAGACAACACTGTTCTACGTTTTGAGTCATATCCTAACCTCGAATATTATTGATATTGGACACATATTCACAATCCGTTGTGAATTTCGTTGTTTGTTGTTTCACTAACAAAGTGTTCACACAGCTCTTCTGCCTATTCCTATTTAATTCCACTTTTGACTTCTTCGTAATGAATATCAATGCCGCCCTCACTTTTGATTCGTTCTACATTGCACTTCGTTGATGAGAAATCTGTGAATTCAACATTTTCGGTGTTCAATTCACCAGCACCATATATTTCATTTAAAATATATGGTTTGAATTTCACTCTAATTTTGTCGAAGGTGTCATGGGAAACATCAGATCCACTTTTTCTTTTAATTTAGACCATTTCTTATTTACCAGATCCTATTTCGAAATCTACTTCGTGCCTGATATCAGGCACGCTCATGATTGACGTTATCTTTATTCCTCATTTTTCAGAATCATTGAAGGTTTCTCATCAAATTTGAAATACTTTATTCGAAATAGTTATTATTATTATAATTCAATTGAGCCGTAACAATCTAGGCAGTAAAATGTACATGAAACATTCGTTCAATACATTATTTTTATAAATCTACAGCTATAAAGCAGAAAATTATTGTCTTAAAAAGAAATGGTATACTAATGTTTATCTGTGATCCAAATTTAGTAATGTTGTTACGAGTACAAACTAGGTTTGAGGCTATCAATACGCATCTAGTAAAGTTCGATGCCGAAACATGAGCGCTTCAATTCTAATCATTTTATACTATTCGCAAATTTACATATTGGCGAATAGTCTATGACCCGAAATCATCGGAGATGCATTGTGAGTTGTATAGATCTGATTTCCCTTAATAAATCAATCGATCATCGAGTGATATTTGTTGCCAAGACCGTGCCTGAGGGTATTGCTAATTTTTGCGAGGAATTGTACGTTTTGTATGTTTTCCCTGGGTTTGGTAAAATCCAAGAATTTAGTGTTTCATCTTCAATGAATGTGTGTCATGAACTCAAACCCTTTTTGTGTGTTACTTGAATTTTCTTGTCGATGTTTATCTATTCATACCCCCTGGAAAAGATACGTCCCTGGTGATTGCCTATTGGGCAGACTCGAATTATTTGTGTCTCCATTTCGTTCTTTCCGGTGTGTCTGAGTAAAGCACGTTCCTTCCCGAAATTTTGGGGATCAAAACTCAGTAATTTATTCATGCAAGCTAAGTTTTTGTGATTTGGTGTCAGGAAATTCCTTGAGATATTCTGTAGGATATTTCCGTGAGTGCCACTTAGTCTGCCACGACGTAAATAGCAAAGCTCCCAAGTAGGTAATAATGTTTGGTCTTTGAGTAGCACACATGTCTCTGACTAAGACAACGAGAAAGTGCGAGTGATAATGTTAAACATTGTTCACTTACTTTGTAAATGTGTGTGAATTCAGTGTCGGCACTTCCGAAGGAGTTACTTTTCTGTTCTGATTTCCTGAAAAAAAAAAATTATAATATTTACTTCAATACTGATTACGGGTAACATATAATGTATAACAGTAGAGAAGCCTCAACAGAAAATTTTATTTTTCTACATTCATGCAAAAAGCAAAACTTTATTGAACTATATTTAGTGGAAAAAGAAGTACTTTATTGCACTAGTGCAATAAAGTTTTTATTGCACTCATCTGTCATTCAACTTCAACTTGCTGTCATCATGACAGCTGGTAGCAGCCAGAGCTAAACAAACAATGCCTTCCCGAGAAAAGCTCCATAATCAAAACTGATTCGCTTTGTTCTAAACCGTCTACCAGCATAGAGCAAACTGTCTGTACTATGACCACACCTCGTGATAACATACGCGCTCACGGCTACTATGGTTTTGATTTTTATAATGCAGCTTTGGTTATAGAAACGTCAGTCAAAAATTATTTCTGACAATTACAGAATTGAAAGTTTTAAAATGAGTATTATTAATGGAAAATAGATGATAGTGATCTGTTTCAATGCAAATCGATAGTAATAATCAATTATTTAAGTTGCGCTTTTCATTTTCCAACACCTAGTGCCGTACCTTAATAAATCATTTTTTGCTTTTTGCATGAACGTAGAAAAAATGTTGTATGCAACTCGTGCAAAAATTGTTTATTGCAGTCAATTTCACGTCGAGTTCAAGAAACACTTACTTTTTACACTTGTTGCTATACAAGTATACAAGGGCGTTTTCAAGAGAAGATAATGGGGGTTTTTCGATTCGAAGGTATGTGATGATGATACATGAGTACAGTTGTTTCAAACTGAACCTATACAGGGTGTATCTTAAAAACGATGTCATTAATTTCAGGAGGTGATTCTTTCTCACATTTTAAGAATATAAGTTCATATAAAATGTCCTAACTTGCTTCGTTTCTGTGTAACGGGGTATCTGAATTAAAATTCATAATACCATTTCATGAAAAGAAGACCCTTGTTACTACTAACAAACACTTTGACACTCCGTTACTCGGAAACGAAGCAAGTTAGGTTTATATGAACTTTTTTTATAAAATGTGACAAGGAATCACCACCTGAAATTAATTACATCATTTAAGATACACCCTGTATATATAATACGAATGAATACTGTAAGATGAATAACCATGATGTCAAAAAAGCTCTATTCTCGATGACTGGAATAAATATGCCGATTTCTAAATTTTTGAGTGTATGGGAGGCTCTTGGTATAATCTAAATGAGGTATAGGAGGTATAGGAGAGAACATAAAGTCTGTGTGCTAATGAAATCTGCCTTACTGGCCACAGTACTTCAGGTCAATACCACAGTACCAGGAGCACGTGGAGTACACCACGCCAAAAGCTGGCGCCCCAGGCATCATCAAAGAGACTTGTAACGACGGAAGTTGCAATTTCTTTCTAATGTTTGACTAGTTTCCTTAGAGGTGCTTCCATCTTCGATGTTGGATACATATCAGACTGATGTATCTTCGTTCGTCAGATGTATTTATACCTATTTGATCGATGGAGACGACCTGGGTTTCATGGCGTCTGTTGGAATGGTGTTTTTGAGGTTTTTGAGAAGCGTTTATGAGTGAATTGTCCAGGTTTCATTAAAAATAGCTGAGTCCCACTAAACCTCAGAAGTATAAAAAAAGTCCTTCTTGAATTTCATGAATTGTTTTATTCAATGGATCATAGATGTGGTGTCAACTTACCCATAGATTGTAAAATCGGCCTCTTTCTTCACTCTCAGTTGATAAATGAAGGTATCCCCATCTGTATTATTGCTGGTGGTTATAACTTTTGCGGATATTGGAAGTTCATACGTGCTTAATTCTTTATTTATATTGTTTACATCGAGATCTAAATTGATAATTTTCTGAAAAACAAAATCGTTACTTATATGACGATTTTCTAAGTTTTTATGCCGACGCGACGTTTATCATGAGATATTCTAGACGTCTTGCCAACACCAGTGGTTGGCATTTTCGAACAGTCGACAGGGAACTGAGTAGCTGTCAACATGTCAAAATCTCTTTCAAGAATGCCAATCAGTCATATTGGCAAAACGTCGAGAATATCCTAAAAACTCGGAAATTATAAATGAGGGGGAGGGGCAGATTGTATAGTAATCAGGTAGTGACAACTGTGAAAAATTCTGAATGTACGAATATCTGTGTTTCACCATATGCATTTCTGTAATTTCAAGACAGTTGCTCATTATTGCATCTTATTTCACAGGTGCTGCAGATATTTTATGTAAAAAAAAACGAAAATAGAAATAGACTACTGCATAATAAAATACCTAGGTGAGGAGAGACAGTAAAAGAAAATAGATCTAGAGATTTAATTCAATTCGTAGTTCCGACTAGTTTCTTATATTTCTCCATTTTCATGCACTTTCCAAAATTTTATTTATTCTTATTTATTATTCTTTTTCAGCGAGAACACTACGAGAATAATGTGTGCATGGGAACTAACAGAATGTTTTCAAATTATTGTCCATTATTTGCAAGACGCCTTGTATAATCCTCTGGATTTATTTAGGATAAACAATGGATGTACACTGGACGTCCGGGAAATATCTACTACTGTTGTTATTTGAATATATTATGGACATTCATTTGACCAAATATTATTATTATTATTATAATTACAAATGACAAGAGCAAAGAAAAATCTTTCTAGCTCTTAAGAAATACATCAGCAAGTACCGAAAATAATATTAATGCTTGACAATGAATGAGCCATCTAGAGTAACAGAGAAACAAAACAAGCGAGAAAAGAAAAGAGAAACAAAATGTTAACATTATAATATGTATATAACTTATTGTTCGTAGAATCTATCCAGACGTGCTTTGCACTGGTTAATATTGTTCGACATCACAACATCATCGGGTAACGAATTCCACTCGGTTTAGCAAAAAATATTGTCGGGCTGTGCTCCTGAAAATATCCCTTCTTAGCTTTAGAGGGTGTCCTGGAACACGATTGTCATCAGCCAATTTGAAGATATGTCTCGTGGGAGAGGTGCGGCTACATAAGGCATTGAATGTTGCGATGAGGTCACCCCTCGTTTGTCTGTGCGCCACAGTGGGAATATTCATGAGGCCAAGGCGATCTCCATACGAGGGACGTAAATGACCGAAAGGGATACGAGTTGCACGACGTTAAACGTTTTCTAGAGAGTTTTTGTCACTGACTAGCAATGGGTACCACTGTTAGCGCATTCGAGAATTGGATGCACATGTAGGTATATGTTTTATGCAATTCGCAGAGTGAGCGTAAATCTAGTTTCTGGAATGCACTGTTCATTGAAAATAGAGTGGTGTTGGTTTTTTTTCATCTGACGGTTGATATGGTCACTCCACGATAGGTCCGAGTTCACAAGTACTCCCAGGTCATTGTGTTGTTCAATTTCGTTAATGATAGTAGAAAAAAGTTGATTAGAGGGTTATTTTTTCCCGCGTGGATAACACTGCACTTAGACGAGTTAAGTGGTAGTAAACAATCACACCAAGAATGTATGTTGTTTAGGTCACTCTGGACGTCTATTATATACACACTACACTTGCATACATAGGACGTTTCTTGGACTTGTACGTCCAAAGTAGTGCTCTTTCCTTCCATTCTACATTGTACATTGAACCTCCATTGAATGTAAATTCTGGACATCCAGTGGATGTCTTGAACGTCCATTGTTCATCCATTGTACGTACATGTGATGTGCGGGAGTGAATGCTGAAGTATAAACACTTACCGTTTGGTTTTCTCGAAGTGGATCAGCTACTGAACAAATGATCGCCGAAGTATTCAGAGATTTACAGATCGGTGGAATTTGTCGAAAAAGAATAGTATCAGGTAAAACGATTTCCAGTTTCGTTGAATACGCATTTTCTCCTTCATTCTTGATATTAGCCTCTAATTTCAAATATGGCTTCGATCCTACAATATACTGTTCACCATTGCTAAAAAGAAATTACTTTTTGATTTGCTTTTGAGCAACAACCTCATGATGCACATTTATAGCGGTATAGAGTGTGACTATTCGAAAACTCATAATAAGGTAGTGGAGGCAAATATGGCGCAGCGGGTTATATGGCTCAGTGTTGCTGTCATTTTCCGCTCATTCAGTTTCAAACTGCAGGACAAAAAGTGATGATCCTCAGGCTTTTTAGGTTTCGATGTAATTGGCATGGTAGCTACTATGAGTTCAAAGTAAGTAGCACCTTTTTAGTGAGTTATGCATATAATATAAAAGAGATACTCTAACTTGATTCGTTTGTTTGGCCTATTTCATTTTAAGTCAACCTTTCGGGTAATACGGCCCAAGCCGCTGTTGGTATATATAGCCCACGGATTTCTTGGTATCATGAGGTACGTGATGATGATATTGAGGATTTTGAGTGTTGCCAATTTCTTTTTTTTCAGTTCAAAAGAAATATTGTTTTATTTATGAGTTTTGAATTTTTCAAATAATCATTTCTACAAATTTTCGATTTATAAGTTTCAAGAATTTTTGAAATGATCGTCTCCACATAATGCCGATGCTAATATTTTATGCTTCATATCATTTGTCCATTTTGTCTGCTTTTGTCATATGGGCCATATACTACGAAAAGAAGTATAATATGGCCCAAAAACAAATTTAATTTTTTTTGTCAATATTTTTGGAAAAAAGTATCATACTCGAATTCAAATAAATGGGGCTGATTACTCGGTAGTAGAGCATTTGATAAGAAAGGGTATGCGATATCATAAACAAAAAGAACTGCATACAAATACTTTTTAATTTAAAATGAGGTGGGCCATATTTGACTTCCGTACCTTACTGCATAAGACTAGAGCTGAAGTAGGTGTGAAATGTTATTGCAAATTTCATATTTCAAACTGTTTGTTTGATGCGCGATCAAAAAAAAAAGTTCACCATTATCAGTTATTCTGATCATAGTACCAAAAAGAATAACTATTTGATATTACAAATTACTAGAAGCACTGAAAAAAAAAACGAATAATTTGTAATGGATGTGAGACGTTTATTCACATTCCATATGAAGAGTATTAAATAACTTTCGTTTCGGAAAAGATGGGAGTAAAATAATTTTTTTGCTATTTATCGTTAAGCGTTTTTTTTATTGAAATGGTCTTTTTCAGTAAAGAAAACGCTTGTTTGTGTTTGTGCTTTATGCTTGTGATGTTGCCTGCCCTCATTCTTGCATCACTGGCTCTTTGGTGGTGGTGTACAATTGTCTGTCCCAGGGCGCACATAATAGTGGTGTGCCCTTTCATCTGGGCTGATATGTACAGTTGTGTGCATAAAAAAGTTGTACAGCAGGTAAAGGCTATTGCTAAAGTCTCATAACCTAATAATTGATATGAATGGAGCTGAGAGTATTACTTGTCAAAGTCAAAGTTATTACTATACGCTTGGCATGTAAATGACACTATTTACATTCCGTTGTAAAGATGAATTAGTAAACGAATGATATAGGCTATTTACCTATTTTGTTGCTAAGCATAAATGTACTATTTACAGTGTCGGCAGCGGGAAAATAATATTTATCAAAAACTGTTCTCGGAGAAAAAGTCCATTTTATGATTTTCAGCAAAGTGCAAAAGTGCAAAAGGAGATTATTGAAACAGTAGAAAAATAATGCAACTGAGAGTATTAGTATATATAAGGTAGTTCAGTGGTTTAGACTGTCGCGTTCAAAGCCATTAATGCTGCTGGTCGTGTAGGTTCACATCTTACAGACTACAGATTTTTATCTGATGTCCCGAGAAAGTGCTAGGAATCGCAAGTTAAAAGGTAAGCCATTGTTAATCCTTGGCTCGCACAAGTTTCGACTTTTGCGGGTTGCCGTTCGTAAGGGGACGACAGCTGGTTAACGGAAAAAAAATAATACAAACCTCAACTCAGGAATATCAATATCAAAAATCAACTTTGATCTGCAATCGTTATCATCTCCGCAATCGAGGGTAAATGGTATAGCGATTTCGTGATAAGTTTTATTAGAACGAAAAATATCCAGAACTGGACATCTTAAGCATAATCGGTCGTTCATCTCATTAATTGATTTCCGAATATATGTAGTAGCTTTTGAGATATTAGGGTTGTTGAGCTCGTAAGAAAGAGAAGCTGTTATTGGCAATACTTCCACTGAGGAGTCGACATTGTTAGAAGGCTGAAACAAAAAAAATCTGTTTTCTACTACAGTGCGTAAAGTGATAATTTTTCACAAAAATGAGAAAAAAATCACCTTTGCCGTACAAAAAAAAATGGTTCTATTCGATTGGAATTGCCATACCGGGTGACCCGGAACCAATTTACCCCTCTGTATATATCTTCGTTGTTATTTTGTAGGAGTGTTTCAAATTTGGCACATATATTTGATGTCATGAATGTACAATTGAGCAATTATCAGACCAAATATGACACTTCTGGTTTGACCGGAAGCACATCCAATTCTTTCATTTTGAAGAGAAAGTATAATTTTTTTTTGAAAATTACGATTTGGTACAAAATTATCTATCCATCGATGGATTACAATCATACTTCCAAATCACAAACTACTGATATAACTGAAATTTTATAAAAAAGACTTTTTGTATTTCCCTAGTATCGGAACATTTTCATGAAAGTGTGCTAGAAGATGAAACAATGTGAGTAATAATAAATCGATGCATAATGATTTGTATGCAGACGTAACCATTTTCCTAATTTTTGTTTTTCTTTATTTTTCAACGCCAATAAATTCTTTCTTTTGAATGCTAACACAGGATTTTTTTGTATAGGTTACAAACTCCTATCTATATTGAAATACAAAATATGAAAAGAACAACTAATTTTTTTCATATTTATTTTTTTATGCAGATAAGTTGAAAGATTCATTACAAAAAATGTAGGTATAGAATGGAGATTATCTTCATAAAAAATAAATAGGAAACACAAATAAGTAGTTATTTTTATATTTTGTTTTTCAATATAGATAAGAGTTTCTAACCTACCCAAAAAAATCCTCAGTTAGCATTTAAAAAAAATGAGTTTATGGGTGTTAAAAAATACAGAAAAACAAAAATTGGGAAAATATTTACGTCTACATACAAATCATAGTGTGAAAACTTTGACATCGAATTATTGTTACTCACTTGCTATTGTTTCATCTTCCATAGCACACTTTCATGAAAATGTTCCGTTACGAGGGGAATATAAAAAGTATTTTTATAAACTCTCAAATATATCAGTAGTTTGTGAATTGGAAGTATGATTGTGATATATCATTAGAAAATCAATTTTGCACCAAATCGAAATTTTCACCAAAAAATGGTACTTTCCATTTCAACTAGAAAAATTGGATGCGCTTTCGGTCAAACCGGAACTTCATATTCGGTCTGATACTTGTTAAATTGTACATTTATGACATCAGATAGATATACCAAATTTTAAACATTTATACAAAATAACAACGAAGATACAGGGGAGGTAAATTGGGTCAGTCGGTATTGTACAACGAGCATGGAATGACACTGATTTCTCACGAGTATATAAATTGTGATGTGAGCCGAAAGCGAATGCCGCAATTTATACGACATGCTGTGTTGGCAGTGACATTAAGCAAAATTATTTCAGTCAATCGCAAAACATACGACCAGCAAAAATTAGAACAAATAATAGGTTGTCAGGGTGTATAGTAAAATAACAATTTCAATTATTGAAGAATTATTGGAAAACCGTGATTTCATAAATTTTGTTAATTTATATTCATGAATAAAGAACGTGATTTCAGTGATACTTGTAAGATTGTTTCAGAAAAGCCACGGTGAATTAAATCCAGTGCACTGTGTGCTATGTTATGGAGCAAGATATTGTTAAAACTAGAGATTCAAAATATTGTTCGTGGTTTTATAACTCACTCGATTGATTTGAAATTTGAAATAGTGTATATAATTATTCCGGTGACAAACAAAATGGCGGACGAGTTTTGTAATTATGACCAGATTCAATTCAAAATTGGTATCTGGGAGTTTCGGGGGCGAAGATTATGATTCTTCTGTCAAAATAAAAAAATTCAAGGTGGTAGATCCAATATGGTGTACGAGTTTTGTAATTATACTCCGATTCTATTCCAAATTAGTGTCTGGTAGTTTTCGGGGACAAAGATTATGATTTTTCTGTCAAAATTGAAAGATTCAAGATGGCGGATCCAATATGGCGGATCAAATATATCGGACGAGTGTTGTAATCATGATCCGATTCTATTTAACATTGGTATCTGGGAGTTTTCGTGAGCAAGGATTGTGATTCTTTTGTCAAAACTGAAAAATTCAAGATGACGGCTCCAATATGGCGAAAATTTTGTGTTATGGTCCAATTCGATTCAAAATTGATAACTGGGGGTTTTCGGGGTAGGAGATTATGACATGAAATTGAAAAATTCAAACATATATACAGTGTGCCTCACTTTGAGCTGCCACACCCTAGTATTTTCTCTCCAGTAAAGTGGTTTCAAAATGTGTTTTCCATTACGTATAGTACCCAGAAATATCTACCTTCAGGTTTATGAAATATTCATATATCCATTTTCCATGGCTACCTCCGACCATTTGAGAAGTAAAACATTGGAAAAACATACTGAGCATTTTTTTATCGCAAAACTAACACCAGATTCTCTTTCAGAACACCCTGACACCCCCAAAACTCATTGCTAATACATCTAAATTTATAGGTTGTCATCTGTAACTAACAACATTTTATATTTGTTATTCATCCGTAAAATTTGGTTATTTTCAAAATTTTTTCGCTTGTCACAAGGTGCCTATACGTGTTCAATTGATGCTATAGAAAATAACCAAATGTTACTTTTTCATGGCTTGCTATAACCGGTTAAAAAGTGATAAATTTGGAAAAACACTAAAAGATTTCCTACTTCGAAACTAACATCAGATTCTGGTTCAAAACATGCCTAAACTCCCAGATCTCATTAAAATATACAGGATGTCTCACAAACTAGCAACATTTAAAATTTTTATTCATCCGTAATATTTGGTTGATTTTGAACATTTTGTCTTTAGTAACAGAGTAGGTACCCAAAATGTTCAACTACTGCTATATATAGTATGTTTTCCCAATTTTTTACTTTTCAATTGGTCGTAGGGAGGCCATGGAATATGGATATACGAATATATTATAAACCTGAAGGTATAGATATTTAACAAAAAATATATTTGAAATTACTTAACTGTCAAGAAAATCTAAAAAAAAAACAACTGCTTTGCTGGTTAATACCACAACGGACATTGATTTACATCTGACATATATTTGTGCGACGTTCTTCCAAGAAGACCCAGTTGCAATTGCTTATTGTAATTATAAAGCAAATTATCCTTCATTGGGCTGAGGAAGACCACCTGCAGAAGCGTTTCGCTGTTCTTGTCGCTCGTCAGTGGCAGGGTAGGTTGGACAACATTAGAGTCGTCCTGCCCCAGCCCAATGAATTATAATCCACTGTATAACTCATATTTCTACACAGATGAAGCAGCGACTTACAGTAAAAGTCAGTCGCAGCGCCACCCGTGGGAAATCCAACAAGCAATCCTCGGTAGCAAAGACATCAGGAAGTGAACAGAGTTCGAGAGTATCAAATAAATTAAATAGTAAAATCGACAATGAATGTCGAAGTATCCTCCTCTCCACCATGTTGAAAATATGAGGCAAACATCTGATAGAAAGTATGACAGTTATGACGTATGATGACGTACAATCACACCGGAAGTCTTGAATGAACCATACACAATTTTGGAAAAGTCCGATTTTGGGTTTTTTATACAGGGTGTTTCCGAAATTGGTGCGATAAATGATGGAAAGTAGAAGATGACAAAACAAAAAGAAAAGAAAGTATACATTTTTGTAAAAAAAAAAAAAATATTTTGGGAGATATTGAATTTAAAAGTTTTCAATACACTTTTGGTAATCACTGATCAGAGGTCGACAGCCTACGCTGACACACTGCCAGCGGACAGACACGTTGTGGCCTGGAGAATCAAACCAGTGCCTCTCAAACAAAAGTAACCAAGAGCTTCAAAAACAAAAGTTTTTGCCGTTTATTGTTACATTATGTTCCATGTAAGAACCCATTTTCTTAATCGCTCCAGTATAGTTCGTGGTACACTCACATTAAAAAATTATAAGGTAATACTCCAGTATGACTCACATTTACAGAAACTGCCACATTACTACATGTTTGATTCATCCTAGGAATAATAAGCTTTGTCATAATTGTAGCATCATTTGATCCATCAATTTTTGCTCTCCCCAATACCTTGTCGACAGTAATGTTATAGATTATTTCTGAAAATGGATAATGTATATGAAAAATTATCATGTTTCTGACAAGGTAGAAATATTCGATGAATAATACAACTTATATTATTTTTGTAATCGAAAATTTCAAATTGAGAGGGATAATTTATATAACTTCATCTGCATATACATGCATATACCGTCAGCCACACATTATTGATTGATAGTCTTGAATCGATAGGTATCAGAGAAAACACTTTTAAAATAATCGTACGGGACGGGACGGGACGGGACGGGACGAGACGGGACGGGACGGGACGGGACGGGACGGGACGGGACGGGACGGGACGGGACGGGACGGGACGGGACGGGACGGGACGGGACGGGACGGGACGGGACGGGACGGGACGGGACGGGACGGGACGGGACGGGACGGGACGGGACGGGACGGGACGGGACGGGACGGGACGGGACGGGACGGGACGGGACGGGACGGGACGGGACGGGACGGGACGGGACGGGACGGGACGGGACGGGACGGGACGGGACGGGACGGGACGGGACGGGACGGGACGGGACGGGACGGGACGGGACGGGACGGGACGGGACGGGACGGGACGGGACGGGACGGGACGGGACGGGACGGGACGGGACGGGACGGGACGGGACGGGACGGGACGGGACGGGACGGGACGGGACGGGACGGGACGGGACGGGACGGGACGGGACGGGACGGGACGGGACGGGACGGGACGGGACGGGACGGGACGGGACGGGACGGGACGGGACGGGACGGGACGGGACGGGACGGGACGGGACGGGACGGGACGGGACGGGACGGGACGGGACGGGACGGGACGGGACGGGACGGGACGGGACGGGACGGGACGGGACGGGACGGGACGGGACGGGACGGGACGGGACGGGACGGGACGGGACGGGACGGGACGGGACGGGACGGGACGGGACGGGACGGGACGGGACGGGACGGGACGGGACGGGACGGGACGGGACGGGACGGGACGGGACGGGACGGGACGGGACGGGACGGGACGGGACGGGACGGGACGGGACGGGACGGGACGGGACGGGACGGGACGGGACGGGACGGGACGGGACGGGACGGGACGGGACGGGACGGGACGGGACGGGACGGGACGGGACGGGACGGGACGGGACGGGACGGGACGGGACGGGACGGGACGGGACGGGACGGGACGGGACGGGACGGGACGGGACGGGACGGGAAGGGAAGGGACGGGACGGGACAAGATTATCACCTGCACTTTCTGCTGATTCAGTTCTTCTATTCTCTCATTCCTTTTCTCTCTCACTTCGCAACTAAAAGGTTATAGTAAGATACATCATTATTGCTTGATTCTGTATTGTGCTATCGATATGAAAGAACATTTTTTTTTACAAAATATTAAATATTAGATATTTGCACTCTGTGACTGGTCACCATAATGACGGAGAGTTTCAGTGACAAGCCAGCTGCATACAAACAAACTCGACCAAAAATGCATAAAATAGACAACCTAACCAACTGAGTTTGGGTGCAGCTGTTTTATCATTTACAATCCCCGCTGTTTTAGTCACCAAACAGCGCGTCCCCTTCCAGCAAGGATGGAAAAATTATGAACTCCATTATGAAATTTCTATTCTTGCACATGTTGTGCATTTCATCACATCAAATAGTCGAAAAATATTCAATTCTTGTTAATAATTTTGTGATCTGAAATCATAACTAACCAGTTCAAATTATTTTAATTATTTCTCGCAAAATATAATTTGTCCATAACCCCCCAGTATGAAACTAATGAATACACTTACTCACCTAGAGTTTGATTTTCAAACATTGAGTACCGAAAGCAGACTTTCAACAGCAATGACCGCGAGTCCTGCTTAAGTGTAGCGGGAGAAGAGACGAAATCATATTCAATAACTACCACAGGACGACTTCTCAGGAGAACCGCATTTCCAGATAAATGAGCACCAACGGCTAAATCTGAAAACAATATCAATTATTGGACGTGTTTTGGGTTAGTAGATTATTTTAAAATTTCAATATTAATATAAATAATATGGGGCTGTTGAATTATTTCCTATTCTTGTCGACAAAACTATAGCAAAAGAAATTTTCAAAAGGCTAGATTATTTATAATCTACTTTCATGTTATGAAATTATGGCCTTTTGTCAAGTACGCCCAATTCCACATGTGAAATATTTAATTATTTTACATGATGTAAGTAATGATATCCAATATCAATTTACGAATTAACGGACATCCACCATCCAGCAGTGGCATCGAAACAACCGGTACACGGTATGTGTACACGCTTCGATCATAATCACACTTATATTATAAAGATAGAGAGATATTTATTTATATTTATGGTTTTCCGTGGTTTTGGTGGAAAAATGTGTTATGTACATTACTGTAACACTATATTTATAATCTTTGGAAGAAGTCCATTTTTGCTCAAAGTGGAGTAGTGTAGACTAAACAGTAAGAAATATCACGAAATCATCTACACAACTTTAATCTGCTTCATATTCGTCTACTATCATCGTCGTTTACTATATTTATATCTAAAATCGAAGGGGGTGCTAAGAACGACATTATGCAAAAGGCGGGGGAGGTGGGCATACTGAGTATGCTGAACGATAATGATTGGAAATATAATAATAATAATAATGAAGCCAGGAGGCTAAACGCTAACTGAGCTCCTGTTGAGAAGCGACACGTCTTTTTCCAGCAAACGAATCCAAATTCGGACCGATAGCACAGGGGCATTCAGGAAGGAAATTGCAACTTTATATTTCCATTTTTTTTTGCCTCCATACAACCATGTCACTTTTTTTGACCAAATATTTTTGTTTATTTGAAATTTATTTGTTAGTCCAGAGGTCTATGAATATCATCAAATCACCAATTCAAGTAGACACTAACATTTTTGGTGAATACTGTTTTCAGTCGAGAAGTTTCTTCGATGTACAATTTTATTTTAGAATTGGTAGTACTATTTTTTTCAAATAAGAACAATAACAAAAAAACTTAAAAGATTACTTAAGATCTTCCTTAAAATGAAACATTTTTTGAGGTAAAAATGAGATTGAAATGTATTGAAAAACCTCTGACCTACACAACTGCCCTACAAAATAATTGTGGTGTACTGAAAAAAAAAACATTACTTGTTGATATCTTACCTCACCTCGCTAATATTTTGCAGTATCAAATTAATCGAAATGTAATGAACTTTTTACCTGACCCGACGTGCCACTATATTGCCATTTATATAATAATAGTAATAATAATAATAATTTGAAATCGAAATTTTACACAGCAGGTATATTTCGACTTAAAAACGTATAGTTGTATTTTTCCGAAACTTTAGGACTATAATCAAAAAAATGGTACAAAAAGTAACAAGTAATACATTGTTGTATTTAGAATTTCATATGGAGACAAAACGAGTAAAAATATACCAGGTGTTTCATTTAAGAATAGAAAGTTTATATAACTTTGTATGAAACCGAAAATTGCATGAAGCTGAGTCACTAGTCAGGAAATGTAGTTTAATATCTCGAACAGATCCTCCAAATTTTATTTCAATATATTAAATAAAAAAGTTATAGAGTCGAGCCACCTTCCGGTATATGATTACGTCCCCAGCATTATGATCTCAGAAAGTGTCTCGGCGCACTATGTTTGATCTTGAAAAGAAAAACACACTGTTCCTTCCACACGTGAAAAATAAATGCTTCTATTGCTTCCAGAAATAGTCGTAACGACTACCACTCGAGCAAACGGAAATAATCGATTATACGTACCTCCTAAATCGTTGTATATAATTTAAAAACAGCTCGAGCACTCTCATGGTTTTTACAGAATACTTCTTTAGACTCGTAAGTATAATCGATAATTTTCTATGCTGCCGTATTTTTCTGGCATCGTGTAAATATGAGGTGAAGAAAAATTGGAGAATAATAATAATAATACTCCCTTATAAACACTTGTATAGAATGTACACAAAAGCATAGTCTGTTCGGGTAGAGGACGGCTATTAATAGTATTTGCCGTAGCGCTCCGGGGCGACTTACCGATTTTTGGTGGCGTATTCACTTTTCAGCTGTAGGAAAACCCGGAAAACCTACATCACCAGCTCGGGTGGTCGGTGTTATAGTACTATTTAACATTCTCGAAACATTTTATTTTAAAAGAAAATCATCGTTTCTGGCTTGAATGTACTTACTTACCTTTGAATTTATTCTTGTCAATATCAACAGCTCTAGATATACTGATTCCAAACCCTCTCAAGTTGGGCATAATATCTTTCCCAATGATTTTTTGAGAGTAAATATTTCTCAAACCGTACTTATATCCCTTGTAAATATATACAACTCCGCTTCCCCCATTTGCGTATGGTGCTCCAATTGCGACGTCTGTAAATGAAAATTATATTTGATAGCACTTATGTATTCATCGGATTCCATTAATTTGAATGATATATAGCAGCAGTCACTCCAGTTTTCTTCTTTCATATCATACAAAAGATTCAGGTATTCACCATGAGGTATGAGGTATTCACCATGAGGATAAAAATCGGTTTTCCATCAATAACTTGGAAAAAAGGTCTTCATGCTTCTTTTCGAAAGTAGCTTTCTATGAGAGATAATGAGCTATAATTGATACAATTAGATTTCCGTGCGAACAACTCGGGATATCATAAGATTATTCCCCGACGATCGACTAAAATCTCTGTATCTCCCTTGTTTTTGGCCGAAAATTTCACACATCTACTTTTTAACCAATAAGATGCCTTAATTTTGACTAGTTACCATGGCAACTGAAAAAATTTCCAGAAATTTTTTCGTGGGGCCACGATATTTGAGTAGAAATTTTTTGACAGTTGAAAACGTAAACATATGATCTACAACCATTAAACATTGTAGATATACCTGTGAATAATGCAAAATTTCTATAAGAGTTAACATTATTATTCATTATTCGCTATAAAGTTTCGTTAAACAGGAAACACAAATTTGTTTAATTATTATGCATTAACAATTTATATTTCAAAAAACGTAGGATCTACAAACATAGTAAGATTTAAATGTTGCTTGAATTCTAACCCATCCTCTCTTCTTAATGGTGAATAGGAAGGTGACGAATTAATTAGTTGTCTCTGTTTTAAGACATATATGTAATATTTTGAAACAATTTTGTTCAAATCTCTTTTACGCAAAAGGCCATATTCACTTGACATCTGCAGCAGACTTTCTTCGATTTTCGTAAACAAACCATTCGACTCTAACGCTTCCTGGTCGCAATCTTCCATTAAATTCGTTAAATATATTAATTTTGGATGACATATTTGCACTTGACTCAACTCTTTGCAGTATTTACATAAATTGTACTTTTCAAAGCATTTCATTTTTCTTAAATTGTTTAACGCAAATGCTTACAAGAAATGTTTTACATAATAATATCTTTGTTTGCTGGTTTACTATACAGTAACTCAATGTAATTTACCAATATAAACCTCATCTGTCAAAATCATGGCCGCCTATATCACGGCTCACGGCCACCTACTGCAACAAACCATGTTAATATTATATTTTTTACATCCGAAGTGTTATGGATTACTTTAACAAAAAATACATTTCTACCACCTTTAGTGACCTAAAATTATAAAAGGGCGATAGACTGATCTATGGGTTTTAGCATTTGGTGTAACTAAAGTTGGTAATATTTTTATTTAACGAAACATGGTAGAGTAGACAAGCAGTGAAATTAATTTAAAATGTCAGATTGGATTAATAATTTTTTTCCAAATTATGGTGTGAAATTTTCTTACCGAATACCACGCAAGCTTAAATTATTCCTGGAAATTTCCTTTCGGGCACGAATATTTTAAGAAAATTATTATTAAAAAATTATAAATTTTCAAAATATTCGTGCCCTCAAGAAAATTTCCGGAAATAATTTAAGATCTTGTGATATTATAAGTGAAAATTCATAAACTAAACGGTATTTGGAGGGAAAATCCTTCAACAATTATTATTATTGGCAGAAGTGGTTATATTTGATATTCGAAGGTGAAATAATGATTATTGATGAATAAAAATGTAATTTTACGAATTGTTTACGTTTTCCCTTTCGAATAAGCTCGAAAAGCTGAGTTTGCTCAAAGTTTCAGTGGGTCAAATTTGAACAAATCAGATATAACATTCATTCCCAATTTATCTTGGGCCTTACTGAATCAAGTTTTTCTGTAGCCGTTGTTTTTTAGTTCGCTCATTTTTCATGACTGATGTCTTTACAATCGACGTAAAAATATAGCAGTGGAGATTTCTGAAAAAGCGTACGTGTCATTCTATTACTTTCAGAATATATATCTTAAAACCTCGGATAAAAAACGTTTCATTCATCATTTTCTATATTCCGGAAATATACCAAAACGTCTCAAAATTCTTCTGATAAGTCTCGCTAGTTTATTTTATCGACTATTAGCTTCATGAATGTGAAAATATGTAGTTGAGAATCTGCTCTTTCTCGCGGTGACTTTTAATTTTTGTTGGAAAATCTCAGGCCAGTTTAACAATCACCATTGTCAGTAACCTTGGGTAGAAAAGATCTAGTATAAGAGCCGAATAGAGGTCAAACTTCACCATCTGCTTACCGGAAGAAATATTATTTTTAGGAATTTACATAGATAGGCGAATACGCCTAAAATGGGCTGCCTATCAAAAATATGGGGCGGAAAACTTTTTTATTATCGATTTGTTAGAAAATTTAATCCTTCATAAAAATGTATGCATTGGGGAATACTTTTATATAAGTTATAAAAATTCTAAATTCTAAATATTTATTAAAATATATAAATGAAAATTTCAAATCCTATTATGGAAAAAATTTCATTGTAAGATTCTTATATTTGTTTGAAACAGAGCTGTGCCAAGCACTGACAAAAAGTGCGAGCACTAAGCACTAACCCCTCAAAAAAGTGTTCCCGAGAACTCGTCATTAAGCACTTTCAATAGTAAAGTGCTTGCGAGCACTGAGTACTTTCAGAAAGTGCTGAAAAATGTCGAGCAGTAAGCACTAAGCACTTCTGAATTTTGAAAGTTTATTAATGGAACATAATTTATCTCAGTTAAATTTGTAATGAGGAAAAATGGTCTACAAAAATGATCCTGGACGACAACATTTTTATAGAACTTTCTAGCTATACATTCTTATTATTTCATACAAAACTCTGAAAAATAGAAGCAGGTCAACTACTAACGAAAAAAACTTGTGTCTGTAATATTTGATTTCTTCATAATTATTACTTATTACACAGGGTGACCCAGGGTTAAACCACCAAACATTTAGTATAGGTTTTTGAGTGAAAATAAGATTTTTCTTCATACAAGAATGAGTCTACATTTTCTTTGTGTTCAATATACAGGGTGTTAAAGTTATTTAAAAAAATATGTTTTTTTTAAATTCCCGGTATAATAAAATAAGCTTTTTATCACCGCAAAATGCATGCCAAATTTTATCAAAATCAGTCAGAAGATTTTTGAGTTATGAATAAAAAACTGTTTTTTTTTAAACTTTGATACCCTGTATTTTGAAAACGAAGTAAGTTGGGACACATGCTTATATGAAAAAAAAACATCATATTTTCAGCTAAAAAACCGATACTGAACGTTTGGCGGTTTAACCCTGGGTCACCCTGTATATTTTAACTATCGTTATCTATCGTTATCGTTATCGTTGGTTGTAACAGTAACTGACTAAAATATGCTGCTGTTCGAAAAGTATTTATTCATAACAATTTATATTATAATTTCGAACGGAGGTTTCCGAAGTTTTCCAACAAAATTTAAAATTTTCACTTTTTTTTTTCGAATTTTTCACACTTGCCATTCGTTATAAAATGACATTATACACCCGTCCTTTACGGGAGTGCGAAAGGTTAGATTACACCTTGTATAATAAACGATTACATCGAGAATCTGATTTCAGTCCACTTAAAACATGAACTCACATGGTTACACCCCATTACCGAAAAACCACACTTCATAGCCACGTTTCACAAAAATGGATAATTTTTTGAAAAAACATTGTGAAGACCTTTTTGTAAAGATTTTCACGCTCTACAAGTTTGTTTTCGTACATTATAACGAAATTTTCAACCCCTTCCAAGTTGTTGATGAAAAACCGATTTTCCGAGTTTTCAAGGGAATTCGTAGGTCATTTTTTTTCTTAGTATTCCTCAAAAACTGCTCGTGTGTCAAAAATCATTTCTATTGAAATTTGTGTCAGGATTTAGTAACAATTGGTCTACTGCGTCCGCATTATAATAGTAACATCTACAACAGAAGCAAACAAGAAATAATTTGATTCACCATATTTCAATCAGTCTCTCAAAAAAGAAAAAGTGATGAAAGAAATAAATAGGAGTCAACAAAGTCAGATGAATGTAGATATCATAAAGTATACCAACTATACTACTAGAAATGTTGTGTAATCTGATGGGAATGGTTTGATGTTAGATGTTACATAACTGTCAATAACTGTAATATCAGATTATTATTAGCAGTATTCTATTTACCAATTTTAACTGAGATTTAAGTAAGATTCTCACAGCTCAATAGCCTAGGTAATGACATGTTACATTTACTTAAGACTGATAACTGTCCTATATTGAGCAATTGAGCTGTGCTGAGAATCTCACTTTGATCTCAGTTAAAATTGGTAAAAAGAATATCGCTATTGATTATTATAATACGACAATTAGGATTATTATACTGCGATCCCTTTCGGAACGTATAGGGGTGCTAAATTTGTTTTCATGAAAGGAGGAAAGTCGTGGGAAAAAAAGGGTTTAGAATCAAGAAATAGAATTTTCGAAGAAAAACATTTTTTTCTGGTTTGTATGTATTTTTTGAAAAATTTCAAACACCCGTATCTCCGCAGTCTTCGAAGATATCGCTTCGAAATTTCAACCTCGTATATAACTCAAAAATAGTATTTTACCATTTTTTTCGTTTTGCTATCGGAGAAACCGGCAAAATTTTATGCGGGTTTTTCCAATTTTTTATACTTTTTTCTGTAGCGGGTCGAGTTTTGATTTTTTCTCTCTCATATTTTAAGGACGTACTCGTGATTTTTTTCTACACGCGCTGAATTTTTTTGAAAAATATCAAAAAATCATTTTTTTCTGTGACGGGAAAAAGTTTGACATTTTGTCTCTGTTCTTCATTAAAATTAGCGCATTGCAGAATACTTGTAAATGGTGTACAGGGGGAACAAAAAATAGAAATTTTGATCAAGTGTAAAATACCCCTTATTATAGACTTTATCAAAAAGTTCATTCAAGGAGGTTGTTCAAAATAGCAAACAATATTAAAATTTGTAGTCACAGCCAGCGTAGTTCACTCTTGATAAAGATTCTACGTTTTGTTCCCCCCTGTACACCGTTTGGAAATTAGAAATTCTGACAACTCATATGCAAGTATTCTGCAATGCACTAATTTTTATGTGAAATAATATTTTCTGACAAATGGATAATGAAAAAGTTTACCATATGGTGCAAATTTTTGAAACTCACTGTATAGTCTGGACCACATTTTGATAGGCAACCCATTTTAGGCGTATTCGTCTATTTATGAAACTTAACATAACATAAGAAATAAGAAGTATGTTTCATCCGTTAAAGAGAACTGTGAAGATCTACCTCTCTTCTTAGGTCTTAAGCTATTGACATTTGATTTTTTTCACTATTAAATCGTCGTTTTTCCCGTCACAGAAAAAAATAGTGTATTATACACGCGAAAAATAATAGATTTTAGCTCTCGGTGACAACACAATCTCTACATATACATACATTTGCACACGGGGGCTAGGATCGTCGCCGAAGCGCGATAGTTAAGCCGCCGGCAGGCCAAGTGTGGGCGCAAGGCGGATGCTAGCGTAGGCGAATCCCGCGCCCACACTTGTTTATATTGCCCTCTATAGCATTTGAAGTGTCAAATTAACTCCTATCAGTATTCATGTAATTGATCCGTTTTCACCAAGGTTTTTCCAACATAACGACTATCTAAGGAATATTCTGATAACGTTAAGACAATAAGAAAAATATAATAGTATATTGTGCACTATACTTTTTCTAGAACTGCACAAATTTAAAGAATACAAGTAATGTAACTCAATATTAATTTTTATGGTTAGCAAAACTAAAATAGCAATAAAGTAATTTATTCAAAATTGACTTATTAAAAATATCATGATGTAAATTATTGGGTATTGAACCCGGACCGCCTGTGTGACATGCGGATTCACAATCCATTATACCTTGGAGTCCATATTATTGAACTCTTCAAAAATACGTATATCTAGAAGAATTTGAAATAGAATTATTAAACCGACTACAAGAAGCTATGTTACTTCGAGGAAAAATGCGGATGAATTTACTTCTTTATCAAAACACGAATGAAAACTACCTTAAGAATTTAAAAAACTTCTATAGGGGACCTGACAGTTGTTGACAGATGTGACAACTATTTAAAGCTGAACAGGAACCAACTAGTTTTTGTCGATTTTTGTTGATTCTCCATATAAATGAATGTGGTGTGAGCAAAGTGCCATGAGAAATAATATTTCTCACAGTATGAGCAAAACATGGTTTTGAAAGTAAGTAAGCTATGAGAAATACTCTACTTTTTATAGCAGTTGTAGGAAAAAGTATATTATCAATGTTGTAACGTATTTACCTCCAAATCCATCATTATCTAAGTCTCCTAAAAACATCACAGCTGATCCAAATTGTCCATTCAAATGGTTTTCTTCTAAAATAGTTGATTGTTTCAGTTTACCCTAAAAAAGTTTATTATTATATTTGTATGAAGAAATTTATCATTACCAAAGTTGATAATAAATTAGTGTGAAATCAGAACTGAAATTTATAAATATTTTCAAGAAATACGTTATTCTCCCCATCGAAAATGCAGTAGATTTTTTTACAAAAATTCTGAAAATCAGCCAGAGTTTTCTTGTAGGCCTTGTTGCTAACTCCATACGTCACCTTAAGAGCAACACTGTTAATTTGAACCCAACAGTGAATAGTGGAAGACTATTCCTGGTCAGTATACGGAATTTTAAATTCAACCTACTACCTACTCTAATTGAATGAAAAATTCTTGCCACAGCCAGGAATCGATCCATACACCTTCGGCCTATGAGTGTTCGCCCATAATTTCGTTTGAATACAGGTTTTCGAGAATTTGTGTTTTTGGCTAAACCTGTATCGTTACAAAAAAGAGTAGACAAACATGATTCTTTGTAAAATATCATATTCGAATATTAACAAAGAATCCACTCGTATCATCTCCTATAATCAACACTATTTTTTGCTCACTGTGTAGACACTTTGTAAAATGTATTCAGAACAGTTCGTTGGCTTCATTTGCAGAATATGCTTCGAGAAAGTTAACGAAGCTATTGAGAGACTTTCAGAAAAAACGCGTTTTCTGCCTCATGATGTTAGTATGTACGACATGATTGATATCTGCAATATTCAAAGTCAAACAATATTTTTCACAGCATGATCCTAAAAATTAGGAAAAATCTTCTCGGAGAAAGTATTTTCTATAATTAGCGTTAGACATTTTTGTAGCTCACCCTGTAGGGCCAGAAAAAATCTAATGAAGAAAGTGGTTCCCTTTGTCCTCTACATTGATAGGTATATCCAAAAATAAAAAATAAATCTGTCGAGCCCTAGGAATACACGTATTCAGTGCCATCTCCTTTGCAAAATCGATATATACAGCGAACATTCACAGTTCCACGTCAAAAACTACGATTTTTCAAAACGCATTTTTTGTCAGGAAGAAAGTAAATTAGTTGTTCTGAATACAGATACAAAGACATTTCTAACATAATTTGCCTCCTAATATGATTTTCCGAAAATATCGGTGATCACTACTGGCGTGCAGTGTATATAACTCAAAATAACTTTTTTTCTGTGACGGGAGAAAAGTTTGACATTTTATCTCTGATAACAGATACTAAAATATGACTTTTCATGAAAGTACTTTTTTGTGACTTTGAACCACGTACCGGCGTAGTAAGCCGCAATCCTAAGGTGCGTATTCACTAAGAGCATTCGTTCCGCATGAGCATCGAATCGAATCGATTAGAGCACGAACAGAATGCGTGTTTTCATTACGCAGCATGACGCAGACTGAGCTTGAACCGAGCAGCACATGTGCTCATTCGGTGCTCATGCGGAATAAATGCTCTAGTGAATACGCACCTCTTTCGATTCGGCTATGAACCGTGTTTGCATATGTAGATGAAATGGTTGTGCATAAGAGAAAATGTGAAAGATCTCGCGAACCGAAAGGTCTTAAGCCGTAGACATTTAATTTTTTTCACTATTAAATCGTCGTTTTTCCCGTCACAAAAAACAATGTGTATTATACACGGAAAAAATAATAGATTTTAGCTCTCGGTTTTTTTCCCTTGTATGATAAATAACTATTTCTGGCTATTTTAATTATTCTTGATGTTACAATTGAAGACCTCTAAGTGGATGAAGGTGATAAGTCACAAAAATGATATACAGAGAAAAACGACATTGAAGAGTGACAAAGTAATTAGCGTTTAATAATTTAGTTATTCAATCTGTGAGATTAATATATGTACAAATCAATCAAAGATGTTACCTCACTAACAAAGCAAAATAATATTTGTAGGAAAGTTAAAAAAACACATTATTTGTACTTAACACCTTCATTCATTATAAACATTTAATTTTTATTTATTTCTTCATTTCTTGGCCTCTTTTCCTGTCTTCTTTTCCTTCTTAGACTCTGTTTTCTCTATTCGGACTCACCTTGGCTATAACACGCTCATATAAATATCTATAATCCTCGAAAACGATAGGGATCTGCTCTCGTAAATTCTCAATTTTCTCATTCGATAAGCGATTCAGAGGTTCAGCTCGAGGGAGACGAATTGAAGGGTCTACTATGTTTTGTCGTTTCAATAAACACACTTCTTTGAATGGTGTTTTTCTTCGTAGGGCGTTTTTTAAGAATAATATCTAAATTTGTCAACCTTAATCCATTTTACAGAGTCCCTGAAGTTGACTTTTTCGTTATTAGTATTTTTATTTCTATTCACCAGTTGAATCTGGGTTGGCAAATCTTCAAAAACACGGAAATGATGCTCCATATCAGTAACGTAGTTATTTTTAATAGCCTTACTTATGATATCTCTGTACAATACCACAATATCAGAACTTGGTAACTATGAGCTACGTATACTTACAAATCAAATCACCAACTCCCACTTCCATAGAAGTGCTTTTAGGTTTGGAAACGATAGTTTTGGAGTTTATGGTATGTCTTCGGTGAATTTTCGTTATTTAAATACACACAGTCATTGTCAGTATTGCGTTCTGATAGATGTACAGCCATTTTACACTTTTTTTTACCTCTTGAATTCATTTTTCCCATAAAAAACACTCAAAATAACAGAGGCAAAAACAGGTTGATACTCGCAACAAAATAAAAATGTGATGTATGAAGATGCCATGTGCATTTGGCACTGCCATGAACCTGAACAATGCAAGTGGATGTAGGTGCTAAGTGCACTTAACATCTTCATTCGTTGTCGATGGAGATTCCAGCTAGTCACATAACACCTTCATCCATTTTTAAAATCGAAAAATTTGATTCGATGTTCATGAATGATGAAGCCTTGAATGCATATGGACTTAACACCTTTATCCACGCAAATATCTCAATTTCCAGAAAAAAAATGTTGCCTTAGGTCTTCAATTATTACGAAGTTTCGGGAGTGTATTCATGAGGAGTAGGGCACACGTCATACTCACCTCGCTACCTAAATAAACGTATACTTTTCCTTCATTGAAAGAATGTCCTTTATGGAATGGGGCTCCAACGATGAGGTCGTCAAGAGTATCCCCATTTATTCGACCCGAACCAAGACTGGCTCCAAAATACTCCCCAAATTCATGTCCACCTAGCATTTGGTGAACACTTATTTTCATGTTTTCCACAAATTCAAATAGGAGGACCTGAAAAAAGGTGCACATATAGTATTATAATATTCATATTTTGAACTATGGAAAAAAATGTTGGAAGTCATAAGAATCGACACGTCTGAGATGCCGTCGGACAAAATGACTCCAACACACTCCTTTGATGGAATATATACCACCATCATAGAAGATGGGGAAGTTACATCAAGGGCCATACCAATGCAGTCAAGGGGGCAAATCTGGGACACGGATGGCTCCAAGACAAGCAATGAAGTAGACATTAGTCTAAGCCTCTATATTCCAAGCCGACGTAATGGCAATCTCCGTCTGCGCGAGGGAGATTCTAAGGAGGGGTCTCCCTTGCTCGGACAAGCTCTGCTTTTGAGGGTTTTCGTAATAACAAATAAAAAATGAAATAATAATTTTGTTTATGCAAAAATGAACTGCTATTTATGATATTTATATCTTTCTTGGAAGTCTCTTCAGAAATAGCAATATTCACTAATCTGTGTATCATATGCTGATATATATATATATATATATATATTTTCTTAAATTAAATAAATTTTCTGCTTCTATTTCTATTGTGATTCCTTTGGATTACAAAATTTTTTCATTTTCAGATTATGGAAGGTCATAAACCCAAAAAATTATGTCAAGAACTGGATTTCCTCCACAAAATCAAACTTTTAGTCAATATCTACATATCTGTACCAAAATTATGGCGAGAGTGGATGTTTGCGAATTGTTGTTTCAGGAATTTCGGATATGATTCCAAGCAGGGATGTCATAAGTTAATCCAGTACGATTGGGTTTTGAGACGAGAATCGATTGTAGCACCACCAAACAAATGCTAGTTGTTGGAACCATGATAAACACGAAAAAAAATTGTTTACTGAAATTCCAGGAGTGAAACATATTTTTTTTTTTGAAAATGAATAAATAGATTCTTAGTAATTTTTTATGAAATACGCTCGTTTTCACAGAAAACGTGATTGAACGCCGACATCAAATTTCAGGTTCGCGCCTATCCGCCGCTGGAAGTTCTGGCGGAGCCGAATATTTGATTGGTCATAAATCTGCTGAAAATTAACGGAGAAGGAAAAGGAAAAGTTCACATTGTTTCTTACTCCCACCTTCTCATGCAAATATAATATGCGAGTATTTGAGTACCTAAAATGTGTTTTGTCGCACTTCACGGAGATGTTTGCGGATGATCCGAAAATCATGAATAATTTTGTAAATATGGAATTATTATACTAAAGCAGCAACCCATACCCTCTTTGAACTATATGCAACAATTCTAAAGTAGTGTGACAGGACTTTGTTTTACTCCTGTCCCCATAAAACCGGCATTCTCTTCAGTAAATGTTGAAAATAATCGCTTATTCATATCCTGCAAATATGTTTAAAAACACTATTGTGAAGCGCAAACCTCAAGCTTGAAATTACTTACTTCATTTTTTATGTAGGATGTGTATGAGAGATTATTTTCAACATTTACTGAAGAAATTGCTGGGATTATGGGTGACTTTAAAACTGAGGCAGGAGTAAAACCCAGTTTTTTCTTTGGCATGTATAACTGAGACTTGTCTCACTAGTCTAAAATTGTTGCATATGGTCCAAAGAGGGTACTGACTCAGTATAATTAGCAAAGTTAGCAAAGTTATAACAAATCTAATTTTTGGCCCTGCCGGAAATGGCAGTGGCGGATTAAAGCGAGCCTGAATTCAATCATGTTTTCTGAGAAAACGAGCGTATTTTGTGAGAAATTACTGAGTATATTTCTTGTGGAGAATTGAATTATCTTTCACCTTGTTGACATTGTTTCTTGATAAATTTCATACTCATACGAAACAATAGCAAAAAAATTAAATAAAATAAAATTTTTTCAAATAAAAGTTTTGTTTGGTTCCACTCCTGATTTTTTGGTAAACAATTCATTTCTAACAATACATGATGTCGAGAAGCCATGTGCCGAGTTTCAAAGTGCTACGTTTCATTCTTGTCGCTTACATTTTTGTCTGTGGTTACTGTACTATATATGTAAGCAATGTTGAACTTTCATGTTATATTATCAGGGGTAATATAATAAGTGGTATGATTATTACCGATAATTTTTTGGAATATTAATGAATTGCAATCCCAAAGCTGAAAATACAACGAGTCCGCAGGACGAGTTGTATTTTCTTGCATTGGGATTGCCAATGAATTGATATTCCAAAAAATTATAAAAAAATTATTGAAGATGATGCTCAGCTGCCATTTTGAAACTTTTAGTTGGAATTTTTTCATGAAAAAGTAGGATTTTACCTCCTATTGAAGCCTACTAGGTGGTTCAAAAATTAGTAGGGGGGGTTTAGACGGGCACTGTATGCATTTCCAAGTTCAAAACATTCAAACGAATGCCAGGAATATTATATAAATCCAAATATTTCAGACTTTTTTAACAGATATCAATAATTTTTTGAAAAGGATTATAGCAAAATCACAATTGCCCTCAACAGGTTATATTTTCAAAGAGCTTTCAGTTTTGACAACCTCAGATAGATTTTTATGTAGAACTCAAAACTCTTACAAATATTGAGATATTAAAAAAAAAGAATATTTCATCAGAAGTAGAAATTTAGTGCAATGAGTATGACATCGAAAACAGGGAGATCAAACTAGATTCTGATGTAGAGCAAGCTTACTGTATGTTACTAGTAATACTACACATCAGATAACGAGTTTTGGGATAGAGTAGACAAGTTACATATGATCATTCTATTTTGTATCAAACACAAAATGTATTTTCTCTGCGTTTAATTCAAACCACTCAATTGAATTTGTTTAATTGATATCAATTTTCTGATACATTTGTACCGGGTTTCACCACTCAGTTGAACACTTGAAAAAATTTAAATGTTAGGGTTCCTCAATTTCATTGTTTTATACAAAAGTAATTAGAAAAAAGTAATTAGTAATTTCTTTTTTTAAGTCATGTACTTTGTAACTATAATTAATTCCTTTTTGATAAAGTATTTTGTAATTGTAATTAGTTCCTTTTTTAAAAAAGTACTTTGTAATTGTAATTATTTTCAAAGTACATGTAATTACCCAGCTCTGTTATGTGGTTCAGTGAAACAGTGAATTTGAACCCATATTAACATTATATTTGAATATTGATGTTATACTTACCCTTCCCATGTACAAATTACCCCTGGGGCTGCTTGTAACATAAACCAATTCGTTTTCCTTGTGAAAATATCCAGACGAGACTGAATATCCTGTGAATATAAAAAATAAATAATTCACCAAACAAGATATATTTGCGAGTTTTCCTGGCAATATATTTGTCAACTCGTAATATAATGAAAATGTGATAAAACGATTGATTCAAATGATTTCATCCTGCGCAGAATTGAACATACTTGATGAATGTCAACAAAAATGGATATTAAATAATATCGGGCAAGCCATATATAGGTACTATTATTATTCATTAATATGTCGCAAACACGCCTATCGAATCATTTCGCCCATTTCATTACGATCAATACGATCACAATAATATATTGTACAATGAGCATGAAATGGCATACATTTCCTACGAGTACAAAATTTCATATACCTACGAGTGGAAAATGGGTCATTTCATGCAAATTGTACGACCATCTGACTCATAAACAAATCTGTAATAATTTTAATAACACTTTTTATCATAAACTTTCCTGCCGTCGTTATTCCCATAATACATACAACCTAAAAAGGGAATTGAAGATACAAATATTGAAAATTATAGTAAAAATCGAATACTAATCGATTTCATAAAAGAAAAAAAAATGGTTTATTTGGGATTTCAACCCTCACCCATACACTATCCAAATCCTGACTGTTCCTTTACTCATCAATCCCTGCTACGAGCCCACATAATAATAATGTTACAGACCTGAAATTTGATAAAGACTTCTCGAATTGTTCGAGATCGTTCGATGAATTAGATGGAAAAATCTAGAAGCACTAACTTTTGTTCTGGATCAATCGTCGAACATTCTATTTGTGTTCTATTGATTTCTTAAGTTTTCTAGAACTTTATTTGTATATAAAAGCGATGCATTTGTTAGATGAAGGAAGTTAGTTAGGAAGTTACTCTGAGTTACCTTGGATACAAGTATTTTGACAGTGACTTGTCTTGTATCACAGTGTTGTCAAGTGAAGTTTGAATAATAAAGGCGAGTTCATACCAGTGTACACTTATTTTTGAACCCGAAGACGCAACAATTGGTGACAGCGGCGGAATAAGTGTTACTGAAGAAAGAAAAGTAAGGCAGTTTTCCAGTATTTGATGGTGAATACTCGTGCAAATAATTACGACGAGATGGCGACATCAGCAGATATCCTTGAGTTTTTAAAGGAACAAGAAGCCAAACGAAAACAAGAACAAGAGGAACAAGAAGCCAAACGAAAACAAGAACAAGAGGAACAAGAAGTCAAACGAAAACAAGAACGAGAGGAACAGGAGGCACGGTTAGTCCAGCAGTTACAACAACATGTTGATCTTCTGCAACGTATTAGTCACAGTCAACAGTGCTTCCAGAATGAAATCACTGAAGAAGTACAAGAGGTCAGAGGAAAAGTCCAGGAGGTCAAAGGTGAAGTCCAGGAGGTCAAAGGTGAAGTTCAAGAGGTCAAAGGTGAAGTTCAAGAAGTCAGAGGCGGAGTCCAGGGAGTCAACAGAAGGGTCCAAGACGTCGAAAATGAACTGTCCAAAATAGATGAACGGGTGGCACGAGAGGTGAACAAGAAATTCAACGAAGAAGTGGATAGGATCAAGGAGAGGCTGGAAACGTTACACCTTCCACACAAGCGTGCACCATCTGAGGAAATCTCCCCCACCAGCGAAAGGCCATCCTCACTGACAACTCCGATAAGGCCTACACAAGTGAAAATTTTGAAGCCTCCAACATTTGATGGACAATCCTCGTGGTCCATGTATAGACGTCAGTTTGAAGCGGCAGCAAACGCAAATGGCTGGTCCGAGGAAGAAATGGCCACCTCTCTAGTCCTGTGTTTACGAGGACAAGCATTGGACATCCTTCAGAACATCCCCGAGAGTAATCAGAAGGAATATTCTAGAATCGTTGAAGCTTTGGAAATCAGATATGGACAGCAATATCTCAAACAAGTATTTCAGAGCCAAATAAAGAGTCGATACCAAAAATCCAACGAAACTCTACAGGAGTATGGAGCCGACGTAGAGCGACTCATTAATTTGGCATACCCACAAGCACCGAAGGAGTTCATAGAACAAATTGGGGTGCAGACTTTCATCGATGGTTTGAGAGATACTGACATGCAGCAAGCCCTTCGACTAGGACGACTTCAAACCATAAGCGCAGCACTGATAGCATCTTTGGAGTTCGAGGCCGCGAAAAACGCATCAAGAAATACGAGGCCCAAGTTACGTGAAGTTAAATTCAACGAGGATTCTCCTACAAGCGAGGCGCTATTGAAGAAAATATTGGACTCCATAACAGCATTAAGCAACCAAGTGCATTCCCCACAAGACAGGAAGAGGCGCTGTTATTACTGTGGGAAAAGCGGCCATCTTCAGTGGAGTTGTTGGGAGAGATCGAGATCCAAAAGTCCAATAAGAAAGAGGTCGTCATCAGCGAGCAACGAAGATAGATCGAGATCTCCGAGCCCAGGAACAGAGCAACGTGGGCGATATACCAGAGGAGCCTTCAGGAGATCGACCACGCAAGAAAGGAGACCTCAAACATCTGAAAGAGGACTTGCTCCCATCCAGGAAAAACGAGAATTAGTCGGCACTAGGGGGCGCGTGGCGACGTTCAGTGTTCAAAGCCCCAAGATCCATATATCGACATTGAAGAAAAATGATCAAAGTCTACTAATACAAGGCTATTTAGAAGATCGGAAATGCACCTTCACTATTGATACAGGAGCTTCGAGATCAGTCGTTCGCCCAGACCTCATACAAGAATCTGTGAAGCCGATGAAAAGGAATATGGTTTTGGAAACGGCAACGGGACAAACCGCACCAGTCATTGGGGAAACACTTGTACATATCCAGATAGGACCTATTACCATGGAACATTCTATGTTGGTTGCGGAAATAAGGGATGAATGTGTTCTGGGTCTGGACATCATGGAGAAAAACGACTTCATCCTTAACATCAGACAGAAAATTTTGCGGATTGGCAATGAAGAAATCTTCCTGAGCAGATACAATGAGAAAATCCAACCAATCAAGATTTATGTTGACGAAGACATCCACATTCCGAAAAACTCCGAAACCATCATCATGGCCAGAATGGATAAACAACCTGGAGATTTGAGCACTGGAATAATTGAAAATGATGAATACCGCCAAGATGGAATTTTAATTGCCCGATGTCTTGTGAACACAGAACAACTAATTCCTGTCAGGGTTGCCAATACTTCGGAAAATAAAGTCCTTCTGAAGAAAAACGACCAATTGGGATTCTGCAAACCTGTCACTCGAGTTATCAATTGTGAAAACCACACTCAGGTACTGCGAAGAAATACCACTAACACCGATCAGAGAACAATAGACAAAATGATGGAATCCACGGAACATTTAACTATGGAAGAAAAGCAGAAGGCCAAAGAGTTTCTTGATAGCCATCGTAACATTTTCTCGACAGAGACTTACGGGACGTACCAGTCTAGTTCAACATCGCATCAACACCGGCGATGCCCGACCAATCCGACAGGCTCCGAGGAGATTACCGTTTGCCAAACAGAGAGAGGTAGCAGACATGATAAACAACATGATGGAGGATGACATAATTGAAGAAACCACAAGCCCATGGTCCTCACCGGTAGTATTGGTAACTAAAAAGGATGGATCAACCCGATTCTGCGTGGACTATCGTCGATTGAATGACGTAACGATGAAGGATAGCTACCCATTACCAAGAATTGATGATACACTAAACACATTATCCGGTTCCAAATGGTTTTCAACGTTGGACCTGAAAAGCGGGTATTGGCAAGTGGAAGTTCATCCTGATGATAGAGGAAAAACAGCGTTCTCTACCGGACAAGGGCTGTACCAATTCAAAGTTCTTCCGTTCGGATTATGCAATGCTCCCGCCACCTTAGAGAGACTTATGGAACTAGTATTGAGAGGTTTGACATGGAAAATTTGTCTAGTCTACTTGGATGACGTCATAGTAATGGGAAGGACATTTGACGAACACCTGAATAATTTGGAAGAAGTATTTTTGAGGTTAGAAAATGCTAACCTGCAACTGAATCCAAAGAAGTGTTATTTATTTCAAAAAGAAGTCAATTTTTTAGGCCATGTCATCTCGGCCGAAGGAATTAAGACCGATCCTGCTAAAATCGAGGCTGTTAGGAGTTGGCCACGTCCTAGGGATAAACATGAAGTAAGAAGTTTTCTGGGGCTATGTACCTACTACAGGAAGTTTGTTCAAGACTTTGGTAAAATTGCCAAGCCACTCCACCGCTTAACTGAGAACAACGTTCAGTTTGATTGGAGCCCTGATTGCCAACAGTCGTTCACTGAACTGAAGAAGAAATTGACAACAGCGCCTATTTTGGCTTACCCACGAGAACAAGGCACTTTCATTTTGGACTGTGATGCGTCTCAGCAAGGCATTGGATCAGTTTTATCCCAAGAACAGGATGGCGAAGAGAAAGTAATAGCCTACTTTAGTAAAACTCTAGGCAAAGCCGAAAAGAATTACTGCGTTACAAGAAAGGAGCTTCTATCGATAATCAAAGCCATTGAACATTTCCATACCTTCCTCTATGGCAGACGTTTTCTCGTAAGAACTGATCACAGCGCTTTGCAGTGGATAATGAACTTCAAGAAACCTGAGGGTCAGATTGCGAGATGGCTAGAGAGACTCCAACAATACGACTTCAAAGTTATTCATCGCAGTGGCAGGAAACACAGAAATGCAGACACATTATCAAGACGTCCATGCTTGGAACAGCAATGCCGATATTGCCAGAAACTCGAAAACAAAGAAGTCAATTTTTACAATGATGAACATTGCAAGGAAATTCTGCAAGTTACCACCGTAAGAGTGGAGTCTGAAGAATCTGATTTATGGACCACAGAAGATATGAGGAAGAATCAGAAGAAAGACAACAATTTAAAGTTAGTTCTAAGCTGGCTAAAAAATGGAGTTAGACCTGAGTGGCAGGAAGTATCCAAGTTTGGTGCAGTTGCCAAGGGATACTGGGCTCAATGGGATTCCCTATGTCTTCGTGATGGCCTATTGCATCGCAAATGGGAGAGCCCAGATGGAGCAACTGTGGTGTACCAACTGGTCCTGCCGAAAGCACTTACTAAAGATGTGCTCGAGCAACTTCATAGTAGTCGTGCAGGTGGACACTTCGGAATCAAGAGGACCCTTGCTAGAATTCGAGAACGATTCTATTGGGTGAATTGTCGTCGTGATGTAGAAGAATGGTGCAGAAGATGTGACCTATGCTCTTCAAAGAAGGGACCCAAAACTAGAAGTCGAGGGAAAATGGCTCAGTATCTTTCTGGTGAACCATTCGAAAGAGTAGCAGTTGACATTCTTGGGCCGTTTCCTGTTACCGAGCAAGGAAATAAATACTTGATGGTAGCCATGGACTATTTCTCCAAGTGGCCTGAAGTTGTGCCCATTCCAAACCAGGAGGCAAAGACCGTTGCAAAGGCCTTCATAGAAAATGTAATAGCCAGACATGGAGTCCCACTAGAATTACATTCTGATCAAGGACGAAACTTCGAATCTGAATTATGGCAGGAAATGATGAACATTCTAGGTGTGAAGAAGACTCGTACCACAGCCCTACATCCACAATCAGATGGTATGGTTGAACGACATAATAAAACCATCAGTCAGTACCTGTCGATGTTCATCTCCAAAAATCAAAAGGATTGGGATGAGTTGGTACCACTATTTCTCCTATCCTTTCGAAGTTCCCAGCATGAGTCCACCGGATATACTCCTTCAATGTTGATCACTGGGCGAGAAATGAAACTACCATGCGATCTGTTGTTTGGAATGCCACCCAGAAATACAGAGGACAAAGTCCTACCAGAATATGTCCAAGAGTTGCGAGAAAGACTGGACCAAGTTCATGAATTCTGCAGACGTCGTCTTCAAATCTCCAGTGATAAAATGAAAAAGAGGTTCGACAGGAAGAGTCCAGGGACTATGTTCGAGCCAGGTGATGCCGTTTGGCTATACCAACCTCAGAGAAAGAAAGGAAAATGCCCCAAGCTACAGAGAAATTGGACAGGACCCTATGTCATCATAAAGAAGATCAACGACTTGGTATACCGCATCCAGCTCAACCCAAGGAGTAAACCCAAAGTTGTTCACATCGAGAGGTTAGCAGAATACCGAGGCCACGATCCCCCAAATTGGTTCCAGAGGGACAGCCAAAATGGTGATGGTGTTATCCGGGACGGAATAACCTAAAGGAGGAGGCAGTGTTACAGACCTGAAATTTGATAAAGACTTCTCGAATTGTTCGAGATCGTTCGATGAATTAGATGGAAAAATCGAGAAGCACTAACTTTTGTTCTGGATCAATCGTCGAACATTCTATTTGTGTTCTATTGATTTCTTAAGTTTTCTAGAACTTTATTTGTATATAAAAGCAATGCATTTGTGAGATGAAAGAGGTTAGTTAGGAAGTTACTTTGAGTTACCTTGGATACAAGTATTTTGACAGTGACTTGTCTTGTATCACAGTGTTGTCAAGTGAAGTTTGAATAATAAAGGCGAGTTCATACCAGTGTACACTTATTTTTGAACCCGAAGACGCAACAATAAGATGGAATTAAGTGCTATAGAAAGTTCCTGCCAACTATTCGAAAATAGAGAATTCAATTGTCATCAATCTTTATATTGAAATTAGCGGTGTCAATGTGAAATCATCCTCACTATTACTACTCATTTTCGATTACTTATTTTTTAAACGAATTTTTTAGATACTGATGTGAAATATTAAATTATTAGAACGTTAACAAACTTAATTCGATCTTAGATTATTTTATGATCATAAAAATGACAGTCTAGTAGTTTATGAAAGTCGTGGGAAATGAAATATCCTGTACTGAAGTGATCATTACAGTACAGTTTGCGATGTAGAAATGAAAAAGTGTTTTACAATCGACCTACTTCCTTGATCGATAAAGCGCATAAAATGGTCGTAGAAAAAATATATTATACTATAAATAAATTAGTCACCTAATAATTCAAATGCCGCGTTTTCTGTAGCGTCAGGAATTTCAACATATTTGAAGGGATCTGTGGTTATTTCATTGCTTCGTCTGCGTCGACTTGGATCGGGCTTGAAGTATTCTTTATCACGGACTCTCAGAGGTGAACCGGCCCAGTTGTATATTCCAGGAGCTCCCAGAATCAGCTCATTACGCTCCTGGAAAGCAATTCGTTATTTTTCAATGTATAAAGGTTGAAATGACATACGAAACATGAATTATTCAGTAAAGAGGGAAGCAGTTGTTTTCTGACAGATGCTTGCCTCAAATTTTCCACATTATGGGATAGTGTGGAGAAAGGGTGATTTCGATTTAAAATTTTCCTTTTTATTTACTTGAAACTCTCCGTCTGTTTCTTATTGAATCATGTATACTATGTTTGAATGCCCTGTATGATATTTTTTTTTAATTTCATTTCATTTCACTGTCAGTAACTAGAGATGAAAAAAGAACAGATAGCGTTTATGTAAATAGATGAAATTGTCAACAATAGCTATTATTGTAACAAGTTTATTAGGCGATTTATAATAATCGAGGAAGTTGCCAGTCGACGAGGCGCTTCGCTCCTCGTTGCCTGATTTAAATTGCAACAAATCTAGTAATATTTCAAGCTTTATCGTATCATTGACAATAATAATGATGTGAAAATAAAACAACAATTTTGGTTAAAGAGCACTGTCAGTGACGTAATTTGACAGTTGTCAAACATTCGATGCGAGGACAAACAAAGCCATTTTCCATAAGACTGCGCTTGTATTTTTTGTGGATTTTCTGCGAAAAAAATTCTAAAAACACGTTCTTGGCATTTTAGTGAGTATTGATTCATTGTGTATAGTCTGAATTCAGTGCATAAGTCTGTGAAGGTGTTATAATCATGGATTTTCCAATTAAAAAAATGTTGTTATGATGATACGTATCACACAAACAGTTTTTTCTTTTAGATTTGAGGACATAAATCATGAAGACTTGTGCTGTTATGGGTTGTTACAACCGATCCTATCCAACCATCACGTGAAATTTCCAAATTTCCTTCTATACAAACAAGGCAAAGACAGGTGGAAACTGCTGGAGTACAGAGACATACCAGTCAGATCGTTCCGAACATCCGGACCATGTACCAAGAGTATTTCAAAATATTATCAAATAATAGGATCACTAAATTTAGTAAAGTAAAAAAAAATCACAATCAACCACTAACCACCGCAAAAAACAATTTTCTTTTCAAACTCAATTTATTTGTTTGTCCTCCCATCAGCTGATCACCGCCATATTGTGATGTCAGCTGACAGTGCTCTATTGTCACGTTATTGTCATTTTAGCGTGCCATTTGGTATCTAGGGTATTATAAAGTTGGTAACCAACGTATTATATTTCGCAACTGATGTATTATATGTTATGATGTTAAAATGGTGCGTTAAAATGAATAATTTGGGTTAAAAACGTTCTACAAACTAAAGTATTGCTTAAATGGGGTTTGTAAAAACCCCCATAAGTAACATTGGTCCTTTGATTTCGCTTTTGTACCAAAATATAGGAAAATCGTTGGGATTTTCATGGCCAGAGTTGATAGTCATCACACTACTAGGAAGGTTCCGAAAGTTCAAACCAAATTAGAACGTTTCACATAAGAGATTGAAATCGAGACTGCACAAAAATGTCAAGATTTGGAAAAAAAAACGACGAATTGAAAACCAGATGAAGCTACTCCGGTTAGAACATGAACTCCGAGAAGCAGAAATCGCCAGTGAGATGAAAAAGGTGGAAGCCAGTCTTCAATTTGATCATTTAGAGATGAAAATGATGTGATGTCTGGAGTACAATAGGTGAACACTGTTGCTGAGAATCCAGATCAAATCCCAGATGGTGACAAAAATATTCAAAATGATATTGTACCAGGTTCAGGTAGGTAAATGAAGTACGTCGCGCCTATGCTATGTGATTTAGACGTTACGCGTGGGTATAAAAAGCGCGGGAAACAGTAACTAGTGCGCGAGTGCAATCCCGCCCGGCTCGCCAGTAGGCCATTGACTTTGGATCGAAGAGGTTTTAGTAGTGTCTGCGCTGTATTTCATTATAATTACGACTTATATTCAGTCGATTCTATTTTGGCATTTTGTACCGATTATTGTGTCCCCTGTGCCTTGTGTTAACCTTCGAATCATTCACCAGGCAGCAATTTTATTTCTTTCAACCCACGCGGCTCTACAGACGAGCCAGCACATTGCATTTGGCGCCCAACGTGGGGCTGCGCATTGCTGCCACGGTGCGTTCATGTAAGAATACGAAAAGCAAGTGAACCCTTATAGGAGGCTAGCTACCACCAGCAGTGTAGTTTGTAAAGAGGCCATAGAAGGAGAGAGGGGAAACAATGCGCACTGTCGAGCACCTTCAGCGAGCAAACGGCGGTTTCGCCGCTGTACAACAAATTTCGACGTGGAGAACTGGGTGAGATCATGTTGACTCAGTTGACTGTGAAATATTAAAACGGCGAGTTTATAAACATTCCAAATATCTAATTGGATATTGGATTGAACTTTGTTTTTTTTTTCAATTTCATATTAACTGTTAATTATTTCTGTTCTTAGTCGAAAAATGAATTATTAAAATGCATAGAAAAATTAAAGATAAGGAAGCAGGAGATGCAGGAGTAGGAAATAAATCAAATAATGAAATAAATCCTGAGCAATCTGAAAATGTAGATAATGATGATGTTCAGGAAGTAGCTCAATAATTCATGAAATCATTTGAAGATTTTGGAAAGGCTTTTGGAAAGGCTTTAAATGCCAATATTGCGGATAATCTGTCAAGTGTAATGTATCGTTTATCGAATATTATGGAAAAAAGTATGTTAGATATTAACTCTAATGTTACAAATTTGGCACATGTTATGGTAGGACAGGATAAAAATACCCTCGACAGCGGCAGTAGTGGGTCGAATATAACTGGAAAACAGAATAGTGGTGTTAATAATATAAAGAATATTTCCAATAAAAATTATATTTTTTTCTGGAAGGATTTGGGAGGTCAAAATTTGCATTTTACTCCGAATGGCAATTTACACCCAGTTGCATTTATTGGAAAATTGAAAACTTTATCTGATAAAGCAGGTTATCGAACAATTGATGATATGGTATGATATGATGAGGAAGGAATAACCAGTCAAGGACAAGAATCCTGGAGAGGTCGTAGAAATTATCAATTAGATAATCAAGGAAATCGTGGTAATTGGGGTAGAATCGAAAACAGACAACTAGAACAAGGTAGGACAGGTCAAATTAATTCAGGAGCGGACAATGATGAAAGAAATAGACTGAGTATATATCGGCTATATTTAATAAAGATTTTTTCAGAGATGTTAGAAGAATCAAACCCAGAATTGCAACCAATTGCAGTATTGCCCACAATAAAAGTGGAAAATAAGATTGAAATTAAATGTTTAATTGACTCTGGTAGTCAGGTGACTGGCATTAGTCAAGCGTTTTTGGCGGAAATGAATGTAATTCATCCGCGAATCTCATAGATCCCCGCCAAGTGCGTAACGTTGATGGGAGCATTGGGTAATAAATCAACAAAAGTCCGTGAACAAGACTGTTCTTGTCATTTGAATTGTGGGGTTGTAATTTTGAATATTCATGCATTTTTGGTGATTCCGGGTCTGGCTCGACAAATGTTATTAGGTTGTGACTGGATTCAGGATGGTCAATTGATAATAGATTTTTCCAATAACTGTTTATAGGATGTTTTTGATAATAATAATATCGAATGCCATTTCCCTTTCATAGGTGAACCTAATATAAATACAAGGATTTCAGTTACAGATGAAAATTTAGTGGCTGCTAGTGGAGGTATGGAAACAGACATAAAAGGAGTGAACCTCAAAGCACAATCAATTGAACCGTGTTTACTTAATTTGTAGTTATGCTTTCGCTCCATATTGTCGCGATACTCAACTATTCACTGCCCTAGTTTCTTGTTTCGATATGAATCAAATCGTAGAAAATTCTACTCGGATAACAACAACTTCTGAATCTCTGATTGATGTTATTTGCATTGGTAAGGATGTAACGGTAAGAAATTCTAATACACTTGATATGAATGGTATAACTTATCACCTGATGGTATATTGCGATATTGATTTCAAAGGTGAAGATACTCATGATAGCTTGATTTTTTATAGAAACTTTAGGAATTTCAATCATGTACTTTTTTCACAAGATGCTGAAAACTTACCATGGGGTGAGATTGTGACTATGCATGATATTAATTCTAAAGTAAACTTCCTCAATGAATGTATCATTATGCTCTTTGACAAACATGCTCCTATTTGCACTGTAAACCGAAAACATAAAGCATCTCCATATATAACTTATAATATCAAATTGATGATGAAAACCCGTGATAGAGCTCATGCCAAATATCTTAAAGAAAAAACAGCGGCAGCGAGACATTACTATGTAACTTTACGCAACTACGTCAGTGATGCAGTAAAACGTGAAAAAACAGCATACATACAATTTGTTCTGAATAAAAATAAAAACAACTCAAAAATGACATGGAGAAATCTTGCAGATTGGGGTGTTACTACAAAATCATCCTCGCAAAATAATAGCCTGCCAATTGAGCTACGTAGACCTGAAGAAATCAATGACTATTTTTTAAATGTGGCTGGACATTCAGTAGTAAATAATGACACTCTTTCATACTACCATAATAAGAAATTGAACGCTCATTTGAACTTTTCCCTTACTGACATATGTGATGATGATATTTTGACTGCCATCAAAGAAATTAAATCCAATGCTTTAGGAATTGACAATATTAATATCAAGATGATTTCTTTAGTGATACCACACTGTATTGATGAAGTTAAACATATTTTCAACGAGTCCTTCAGACAGGGTATTTTTCCAGATGTTTGGAAGGTTGCTAATATAATTCCAATTCCGAAAAAGAAGGCACCTACCACTTTCAGTGACCTGCGCCCTATTAGCATTCTGCCCTCATTCTCTAAAATTTTCGAGAAAAATGTTTCCCGTCAAGTGAGAGCTTTTCTGGAAGAAAATCGAATACTTCCAGACGAGCAGTCTGGGTTCCGCAAAAAACACGGTACACAGACTGCCCTCTTGAAAGTGGTCAACGATCTTGCTAGAGCCAGAGATGAGTCAGAAGTCACCATTTTAGTATTGCTTGATCAAAGCAAAGCTTTCGATCTAGTTAATTTCGATTTGCTCATTGGCAAGCTCAAGTTTATAGGATTCGATAACATTTCTCTAAAATGGATGGCCAGCTATCTCATAGGCCGGTCACAGAGGGTCAAACTGGATGATTACTCATGGTCATCCCTAAAAGAAACTTCTTCAGGTGTACCACAGGGAAGCATTTTGGGGCCCTTGATGTTTTCTGTGTTTATTTTCGATTACCCCTCTTCCTTATCACATTGTCAGGTACATCTATACGCAGATGATATACAGTTATATTTGTCTTCCCATAAAATTGATACAGAAAGTTGTGTAGCCAAAATAAACTCAGATTTGCATAAAACATTCATATATTCCGAGCATCATGGACTAAAAATCAATCCAAACAAAACCTTGGCTTTATGCATAGGATCTCAGAGACAAAAAGTTGAAACTCAGAGAAACTTTAGGCTTACTCTCGATAACGCAGACATTGACTGGGTAGACAGTGCTAAAAATCTCGGCGTAACCATAGATAGCTATTTGTCTTTCAATGAACATGTGAAACACATTTTCAAAGTATCATTCTTCAAACTCAAATCGCTATATGGATTCAAGTATCAGTTATCTGAAGAAATGAAACTCAGGCTAGTTAAAACCCTTATTTACCCCCATATCGAGTATTGCTGTTCCGTGTATTACAATTTTTTGCCGCAATATAACAAACTGAAATTACAACGAATACAAAATGCTTGCATGCGATTCGTATGCTGCATACCTTATGGTGAACATGTCACACCATTTTTGTTGAAAACGAAGGAGTTGAATGTGAGGTACAGAGTCCAATATTTGATAAATATTTTTTTGTTTAAGTTGCTCCAAACTAAAACTCCTAGTTATCTTTATAGTTTAGTAAGCAGGCATTCTGACATACATTTGGTCAATTTGAGAATTAACTCATTCAACATACCTAGGCACCGTACTTCCACATTTGAAGGATGTTTTTCTTATACTGCCCCTAGTTATCTGAATGAAATTTTACCTATTTTACATCATAATTTTCATCAATTCAAGAAAGAAATAAAATCACAGCTGCTTACTGCTCAGTGCTAATATAATAGTTACTGTATGATAGTGTAATGAATTCGTTAAATTGACCAATAGAATGTTAAGAATATTAATAGCTATTAGTACCTATATGATTAGATATCTTTTAATTTTTCTCATTTTTTTATTTTTTTTTCTCTATCATTGTTTTAATAGTAAATAAGTATTTTAATTTTTTCATTATGTATTCTCTTACACATACTATATAATTTATGGGAGGGGTGGAAGATAGCCTTTGGCTAACCCTTTTCCTTTTATGTATAAAATGTAATTTTTTTATGCATAATAAACGATATTATTATTATTATTATTATTATCTACCAGGATTTATAGGATATGATATGAACATGAGATCGTTTTATATGACACAAGTCCATTTTTCTTTAAATCACATTCAATTTATTTATGTCACAAAAAATAGGTACGCCGTCAACTTGACGAAATGCTAAAATTAGGTGTGATTCGAGAAAGTGGAACAGAATATGTGAGTCCATTGGAACTCTTTCAGAAAAATGAAAAATCAATTATGTTTGGATGCGAGGTTTTTGAACTTCCGGATGGCAACAGATTATATGACGCCTCCGAACCCATTGGAAATGGTTTATAATTTTTCGCAAAATCGCAGATTTTAACTACAGTTGATTTAAGTGCCTTCCACTGGCAAATTCCAAACTGTAAAGATCATCAAAAGTATACTGGGTTTATGTACGAATGTGGTACTTTGTTTGCCAAGTATACTTCCGTTAGGGCTCTCAATGTCAGTTGCTAGTTTCATACGTGCATTGAATAAAATATTGGGACCTATCATAGAAGAGTTTGCAATATCTTATGTGGACAATTTATTGATATTTTCTGCAATGCCAGATATACATTTAAAACATTTTTAAATAATTTTTGAAAACTTTCACGGTTTGCTTGTAAAGAAGTAAATTATATTGGGCATATAATTTCAGCGGACGGTATCCGAATGGAGACCAGCTTTCTGATATAAGATTTGTGTACCTAAAAACCAGGTTATGGACTTAGTCCTTCAATCCTTCAGTCCTTCAACACTCTGACCAAGGTCAATGCGGAGCTGAAAAATATTGCAAAAGTTTGCACTGGGTAATTTTAGGCCCAAAATGCGTAGAATATGTCGATTGATAACATCATCTTGCGAGTTGTATACCAAAAAGCAAAAATTTCTAAACATTGCCAGGGTGAAATGAGTAGCCGTATACCCAGTAATACTAATGAGGTGTTTTGCTTAGATTTTAGTGGTCCATTGCCTACATCGAGGGGGGTATGACCCAATTATTAGTATGCATAAATGCTTTTAGCAAGTATGTTATGCTTTTTCCTTTGAGAAGGGTAACTGCTCCCGCCATTTTGAATTGTTTAATGAAAAAATGTTTCCCTGTTATGGGCAAACCACAATGTATTTTGTCGGACAATGGTACCCAATTTACTAGTGAGTTATGGGTTAAAACACTTGGAGATCAGAATATAAGTATTAGACATACTTCTGTTAATTTTCCGCAAGGTAATCAAACCGAAAGAGTAAATCGAGAGATAGGACGGCTACTACGTAGTCTTTGTCATAAGTATACTAAATGTGCCACCGTTGTCAGCGAGGTTCAATAATGGCTCAATTGAGTAATTCATAGCGGAACGAATTTATCATCTGATATTTCACATTTTTCTGAACACGAAAATATTTTTATCCCTGGGATTGAATTTCCATCGCCCAAATATCCAGAGTTGCATCGAGAATATATATATATATATATAGAATTGGCCCATCGTAATTTAACTATTTAGGCGGAAAAACGTCAAAAGAAGCACGATAATAAAAATCAAGTAAAATGCATTTTTAAGGTAGGAGACTAGGTTTTGGTACGTACCCATTCTAAATCCTCCAGCGAACTGAAGGAAATAAAAAAAATCCTTTTATATTCAGGGCCTGCTAGTGTTGTTGTGCTCAGGGGTAATAATTCAAATGAAATAGTAGACGAGAATGTGCAATCAAGATGATTCTGAATATCATAACATACTTAGTTAAGTTATATTATTATAGTATAATACTTGTTTTTACTTAAATATTATTTTGAATGTTGGAACATGGTTAAGTTTATAACTGAAAACCATATATTTCCGGGCCTGCTCTTATTTTAATATGATTCTGTATATTATAAAATAGTTCAGATCTTTTTTAGCCTATTGTGATTAAGGTAGGATAATCTGCTATTCAATGGTTCTTATGTTTTAAATCCTCAAAATGAGGATTTTTTTCCAATTTAAAAGGGAGGTAATGAAGCACGAAGTGTGATTCGATTTGGAATAGCATCTAGATGATTTTCGAATATTTTTTAATATTTTTGAAATCTGAAAAGGGATTCAAAGAGATTTTCCCAGAGGGCTGAAAATATGGCCGACAACGGCAACTCTCGCTTGGGAATATCACGACCACTTTTACAATAAAATGTATTCATTCGAACATATCAAATATTTTAATTAATAATAATCAGCCAGCAAAAATATTTATCATCAAGATTTTTCACTTACTTATGAAATAACTATTTATTTCAACTTGAATGTGAACATTGCAAGTGTAATAATTGTTTAACTATAAATCTAAGATTTTTTCTTCTATGGAGCTATTCTTGAAAGGCTTTAGAATAGATCCCCGTTGATTAAATTTTTTTATTATTGAAAGCTGCATGAAAATAATTTTTTACAATTTTTATCTCCTATATTTGAAAAAATTGTTGTAAACAAATGCATTATTTATAAGATAATGGATTTTTTTAAACCCTATTCTTTGATGAAAACGATGATTCACAATTAACAATTTTGTGGAATAATTTTCTTAATTCATAATTTATCTTGCTCTTCGACATTGATTTCAAAGGTGAAGATACTCATGATAGCTTGATTTTTTATAGAAACTTTAGGAATTTCAATCATGTACTTTTTTCACAAGATGCTGAAAACTTACCATGGGGTAAGATTGTGACTATGCATGATATTAATTCTAAAGTAAACTTCCTCAATGAATGTATCATTATGCTCTTTGACAAACATGCTCCTATTTGCACTGTAAACCGAAAACATAAAGCATCTCCATATATAACTTATAATATCAAATTGATGATGAAAACCCGTGATAGAGCTCATGCCAAATATCTTAAAGAAAAAACAGCGGCAGCGAGACATTACTATGTAACTTTACGCAACTACGTCAGTGATGCAGTAAAACGTGAAAAAACAGCATACATACAATTTGTTCTGAATAAAAATAAAAACAACTCAAAAATGACATGGAGAAATCTTGCAGATTGGGGTGTTACTACAAAATCATCCTCGCAAAATAATAGCCTGCCAATTGAGCTACGTAGACCTGAAGAAATCAATGACTATTTTTTAAATGTGGCTGGACATTCAGTAGTAAATAATGACACTCTTTCATACTACCATAATAAGAAATTGAACGCTCATTTGAACTTTTCCCTTACTGACATATGTGATGATGATATTTTGACTGCCATCAAAGAAATTAAATCCAATGCTTTAGGAATTGACAATATTAATATCAAGATGATTTCTTTAGTGATACCACACTGTATTGATGAAGTTAAACATATTTTCAACGAGTCCTTCAGACAGGGTATTTTTCCAGATGTTTGGAAGGTTGCTAATATAATTCCAATTCCGAAAAAGAAGGCACCTACCACTTTCAGTGACCTGCGCCCTATTAGCATTCTGCCCTCATTCTCTAAAATTTTCGAGAAAAATGTTTCCCGTCAAGTGAGAGCTTTTCTGGAAGAAAATCGAATACTTCCAGACGAGCAGTCTGGGTTCCGCAAAAAACACGGTACACAGACTGCCCTCTTGAAAGTGGTCAACGATCTTGCTAGAGCCAGAGATGAGTCAGAAGTCACCATTTTAGTATTGCTTGATCAAAGCAAAGCTTTCGATCTAGTTAATTTCGATTTGCTCATTGGCAAGCTCAAGTTTATAGGATTCGATAACATTTCTCTAAAATGGATGGCCAGCTATCTCATAGGCCGGTCACAGAGGGTCAAACTGGATGATTACTCATGGTCATCCCTAAAAGAAACTTCTTCAGGTGTACCACAGGGAAGCATTTTGGGGCCCTTGATGTTTTCTGTGTTTATTTTCGATTACCCCTCTTCCTTATCACATTGTCAGGTACATCTATACGCAGATGATATACAGTTATATTTGTCTTCCCATAAAATTGATACAGAAAGTTGTGTAGCCAAAATAAACTCAGATTTGCATAAAACATTCATATATTCCGAGCATCATGGACTAAAAATCAATCCAAACAAAACCTTGGCTTTATGCATAGGATCTCAGAGACAAAAAGTTGAAACTCAGAGAAACTTTAGGCTTACTCTCGATAACGCAGACATTGACTGGGTAGACAGTGCTAAAAATCTCGGCGTAACCATAGATAGCTATTTGTCTTTCAATGAACATGTGAAACACATTTTCAAAGTATCATTCTTCAAACTCAAATCGCTATATGGATTCAAGTATCAGTTATCTGAAGAAATGAAACTCAGGCTAGTTAAAACCCTTATTTACCCCCATATCGAGTATTGCTGTTCCGTGTATTACAATTTTTTGCCGCAATATAACAAACTGAAATTACAACGAATACAAAATGCTTGCATGCGATTCGTATGCTGCATACCTTATGGTGAACATGTCACACCATTTTTGTTGAAAACGAAGGAGTTGAATGTGAGGTACAGAGTCCAATATTTGATAAATATTTTTTTGTTTAAGTTGCTCCAAACTAAAACTCCTAGTTATCTTTATAGTTTAGTAAGCAGGCATTCTGACATACATTTGGTCAATTTGAGAATTAACTCATTCAACATACCTAGGCACCGTACTTCCACATTTGAAGGATGTTTTTCTTATACTGCCCCTAGTTATCTGAATGAAATTTTACCTATTTTACATCATAATTTTCATCAATTCAAGAAAGAAATAAAATCACAGCTGCTTACTGCTCAGTGCTAATATAATAGTTACTGTATGATAGTGTAATGAATTCGTTAAATTGACCAATAGAATGTTAAGAATATTAATAGCTATTAGTACCTATATGATTAGATATCTTTTAATTTTTCTCATTTTTTTATTTTTTTTTCTCTATCATTGTTTTAATAGTAAATAAGTATTTTAATTTTTTCATTATGTATTCTCTTACACATACTATATAATTTATGGGAGGGGTGGAAGATAGCCTTTGGCTAACCCTTTTCCTTTTATGTATAAAATGTAATTTTTTTATGCATAATAAACGATATTATTATTATTATTATTATTATCTACCAGGATTTATAGGATATGATATGAACATGAGATCGTTTTATATGACACAAGTCCATTTTTCTTTAAATCACATTCAATTTATTTATGTCACAAAAAATAGGTACGCCGTCAACTTGACGAAATGCTAAAATTAGGTGTGATTCGAGAAAGTGGAACAGAATATGTGAGTCCATTGGAACTCTTTCAGAAAAATGAAAAATCAATTATGTTTGGATGCGAGGTTTTTGAACTTCCGGATGGCAACAGATTATATGACGCCTCCGAACCCATTGGAAATGGTTTATAATTTTTCGCAAAATCGCAGATTTTAACTACAGTTGATTTAAGTGCCTTCCACTGGCAAATTCCAAACTGTAAAGATCATCAAAAGTATACTGGGTTTATGTACGAATGTGGTACTTTGTTTGCCAAGTATACTTCCGTTAGGGCTCTCAATGTCAGTTGCTAGTTTCATACGTGCATTGAATAAAATATTGGGACCTATCATAGAAGAGTTTGCAATATCTTATGTGGACAATTTATTGATATTTTCTGCAATGCCAGATATACATTTAAAACATTTTTAAATAATTTTTGAAAACTTTCACGGTTTGCTTGTAAAGAAGTAAATTATATTGGGCATATAATTTCAGCGGACGGTATCCGAATGGAGACCAGCTTTCTGATATAAGATTTGTGTACCTAAAAACCAGGTTATGGACTTAGTCCTTCAATCCTTCAGTCCTTCAACACTCTGACCAAGGTCAATGCGGAGCTGAAAAATATTGCAAAAGTTTGCACTGGGTAATTTTAGGCCCAAAATGCGTAGAATATGTCGATTGATAACATCATCTTGCGAGTTGTACCAAAAAGCAAAAATTTCTAAACATTGCCAGGGTGAAATGAGTAGCCGTATACCCAGTAATACTAATGAGGTGTTTTGCTTAGATTTTAGTGGTCCATTGCCTACATCGAGGGGGGTATGACCCAATTATTAGTATGCATAAATGCTTTTAGCAAGTATGTTATGCTTTTTCCTTTGAGAAGGGTAACTGCTCCCGCCATTTTGAATTGTTTAATGAAAAAATGTTTCCCTGTTATGGGCAAACCACAATGTATTTTGTCGGACAATGGTACCCAATTTACTAGTGAGTTATGGGTTAAAACACTTGGAGATCAGAATATAAGTATTAGACATACTTCTGTTAATTTTCCGCAAGGTAATCAAACCGAAAGAGTAAATCGAGAGATAGGACGGCTACTACGTAGTCTTTGTCATAAGTATACTAAATGTGCCACCGTTGTCAGCGAGGTTCAATAATGGCTCAATTGAGTAATTCATAGCGGAACGAATTTATCATCTGATATTTCACATTTTTCTGAACACGAAAATATTTTTATCCCTGGGATTGAATTTCCATCGCCCAAATATCCAGAGTTGCATCGAGAATATATATATATATATATAGAATTGGCCCATCGTAATTTAACTATTTAGGCGGAAAAACGTCAAAAGAAGCACGATAATAAAAATCAAGTAAAATGCATTTTTAAGGTAGGAGACTAGGTTTTGGTACGTACCCATTCTAAATCCTCCAGCGAACTGAAGGAAATAAAAAAAATCCTTTTATATTCAGGGCCTGCTAGTGTTGTTGTGCTCAGGGGTAATAATTCAAATGAAATAGTAGACGAGAATGTGCAATCAAGATGATTCTGAATATCATAACATACTTAGTTAAGTTATATTATTATAGTATAATACTTGTTTTTACTTAAATATTATTTTGAATGTTGGAACATGGTTAAGTTTATAACTGAAAACCATATATTTCCGGGCCTGCTCTTATTTTAATATGATTCTGTATATTATAAAATAGTTCAGATCTTTTTTAGCCTATTGTGATTAAGGTAGGATAATCTGCTATTCAATGGTTCTTATGTTTTAAATCCTCAAAATGAGGATTTTTTTCCAATTTAAAAGGGAGGTAATGAAGCACGAAGTGTGATTCGATTTGGAATAGCATCTAGATGATTTTCGAATATTTTTTAATATTTTTGAAATCTGAAAAGGGATTCAAAGAGATTTTCCCAGAGGGCTGAAAATATGGCCGACAACGGCAACTCTCGCTTGGGAATATCACGACCACTTTTACAATAAAATGTATTCATTCGAACATATCAAATATTTTAATTAATAATAATCAGCCAGCAAAAATATTTATCATCAAGATTTTTCACTTACTTATGAAATAACTATTTATTTCAACTTGAATGTGAACATTGCAAGTGTAATAATTGTTTAACTATAAATCTAAGATTTTTTCTTCTATGGAGCTATTCTTGAAAGGCTTTAGAATAGATCCCCGTTGATTAAATTTTTTTATTATTGAAAGCTGCATGAAAATAATTTTTTACAATTTTTATCTCCTATATTTGAAAAAATTGTTGTAAACAAATGCATTATTTATAAGATAATGGATTTTTTTAAACCCTATTCTTTGATGAAAACGATGATTCACAATTAACAATTTTGTGGAATAATTTTCTTTATTCATAATTTATCTTGCTCTTCGACATTATAAAAAAAATTTGATTTTTCATTGCTTATTCAATAAACGATTTGTTATAAAAAATTAAATTTTTATCTCATACTTTTTCTAACTCTACTTAATGAAACAAAAACAACTATGAGTTGTGGAATTTTTTTCAAAAATCATCTAGACCCTATTCCGAATGGAATGACACCTCATTTATATTTTTCCGAGACATAAAAAACACTTGCGAACCAGTCTAATTTTTGCCAAACTATAACCTGTCTTCTCAAACAGGTCTGCTCAGGAGAAGTTATTGAGGAGACAAGTCATTGATAAAGATTTTTCGATATTACGATGTGAACCCAGCAGATTGGCCCTTATTTCATGAACAATTTAAGCGTATTTCCGAAATATGTGCGTAAAATCAAGAGGAAAATATGGTAAAACTAGAAAAATATCTCGGAGGAGAAGCGAAGTCAGATGTGTGTTGTATGATGATAGTGAAAATGCAATGTTAGTAATAGAAACCTTGAAACTGAGGTATGGTACACCATAATTAATAATTGAAGCTTTAGTATCCAAAATTATTCATAATCATATACAAAAAATGAAAGATTTATCTGATAATTTTTTCGAATGATGTAAGAAATTGAATTAATACTAGACCGACGTTTTGTATAAAAAAAATGAAAGAGTTTTCGCCAACTCAAGTTACACTGTAGATTTGAAATAACCATTCGGAATTCACAACCATGAATTTTTCGGTTGTTGTTTTTAGTTCGACAAATATAATGCAAAACTCACCATGGGGAAATGTGCTGAAAATCCTGCTTGTCCTTGTCCATAATAATAAACATAATGAGAATACTTTTTGATAATGCCCAGTATCTCTGAAATAAGATAATAAGTTAGTATGTTACTATTTATTACTATTCGATAAACAAAAACGTTAAAGAACAGAGGAAGACCAATGAATTTTTATTGCTCATAGTACACTGGATACACCGCAGTCAAGAAGGTTTGTGGTCCTCATCCTCATACTCCAATTCATCATCATCCTGGCCAATTTTTGTAACTACCACAGCTAATTCTATTATGATTGTGTATGTATTAATGAAGGACACTGCTACTCGAATGCAATTTTTTCACCTTATCTATCACCTTATGTACCACCTATCGGTATCAACATCGCCAATACATTAACATTTACCTGCAGATCTGATTTAGACAATGAATCTGGTAGAACAAGAACATAGAGTGCAACTTTTCGATGTTCAATGCCTATGTCGAACTGCCACAGCTCAACGGATGTGAAGTTATCCACATCCACAAATGTACACTGAGAAAAAGTTAACTCGGTTGGTAAAATTTTTCTTTCTTGTTTGAATGATGAATTAGACATTTCTCAATGGCTCCATCACATTAAAAAGGTTTATCATACTCATAGTAAGGGTAATTTTTTATGCTATGAGAAATGGTGAAATGGGTGATATTATTTAAATGAATAAATTTAATATTATAAGGGCATTGTAGAACATTTTAGATGTAAGATTTGTTTTGAGGAAGGTAGACTACATATTCAAAGGTAAAAGAATTCATTTGTAGCACCGTCGGAGAGGGTGTGGTGGGGGAGAGTTTGTCAAAAAAATTAATTTTCTGGGAAAACGACATTGTAGAGTTTTTTGAATTGGATATTCTTTTAGAGGAGGTTGAAATACATGGTTGTGGGTATAAGAATTCATTTTTAGCACCGTCGGAGAGGGTGTGGTGGGGGAGAGTTTGTCAAAAAAAACTCAATTTTCTGGGAAAACGACATTGTAGAGTTTTTGGATTGGATATTCTTCTAGAGGAGGTCGAAATACATAGTTGTGGGTATATGAATTCATTTGTAACCCCGTCGGAGGGGGTGTGGTGGGGTAGAGTTGTCGAAAAAAAAATCAATTTTCTGGAAAACAACATTGTAGAGTTTTTTGGGTTGGATATTCTTCTAGAAGAGGTTGAAATACATAGCTGTGGGTATATGAATTCATTTGTAGCCCCGTCGGAGGGGGTGTGGTGGGGTAGAGTTGTCGAAAAAAAATCAATTTTCTGGAAAACAACATTGTAGAGTTTTTTGGGTTGGATATTCTTCTAGAGGAGGTTGAAATACATAGCTGTGGGTATATGAATTCATTTGTAGCCCCGTCGGAGGGGGTGTGGTATGGTAGAGTTGTCGAAAAAAAAATCAATTTTCTGGAAAACAACATTGTAGAGTTTTTTGGTTTGGATATTCTTTTAGAGGAGGTTGAAATACATAGCTGTGGGTATATGAATTCATTTGTAGCCCCGTCGGAGGGGGTGTGGTGGGGGAGAGTTGTCGAAAAAAAAAATTTTTCTGGGAAAACTACATTGTAGAGTTTTTTGGATTGGATATTCTTTTAAAGAAGGTTGAAATACATAGCTGTGGGTATATGAATTCATTTGTAGCCCCGTCAAAGGGGGTGTGATGAAGGAGAGTTTTAAAAAAAAATCAATTTTCTGGGAAAACGACATTGTAGAGTTTTTTGGATTGGATATTCTTTTTCAAATGAATTCATATGCCCTTAGCTATGTATTTCAATCTCCCGAAAAAGAATATCCAATCCAAAAAACTCTACAATATTGTTTTCCCAGAATTTTTTTTTTTCGATAACTCTCCCCCATCACACCCCCTTTGACGGGGCTACAAATGAATTCATATGCCCTTAGCTATGTATTTCAATCTCCCGAAAAAGAATATCCAATCCAAAAAACTCTACAATATTGTTTTCCCAGAATTTTTTTTTTTTCGATAACTCTCCCCCATCACACCCCCTTTGACGGGGCTACAAATGAATTCATATGCCCTCAGCTATGTATTTCGACCTCCTCTAAAAGGATATCCAATTCGGAAAACTCTACAATGTCGTTTTCCCAGAAAATTGATTTTTTTTTACAAACTCTCCCCCACCACACCCTCTCCGACGGTGCTACAAATGAATTCTTATACCTACGAATATGTAGTCTACCTTCTTTAAAACAAATCTTCCATCAAAAATGTTCTACAACGCCCTTTCAATACTAAATTTATTCATTTAAAAAATATCACCCCCATTTCACCATTCCTCATAGCATAAAAAATTACCCTTATACTCATATCCTATGGTAATGAACCTTCTCAATGTGATGGAGCCATTGAGAAATGTCTAATTCATCATTCAAATAAGAATGAAAAATTTTACCAACCGAGGTAACTTTTTCTCAGTGTATATTTGTGGATGTGGATAACTTCACATCCGTTACAGCTCACCTGTCTAATCTAAGAGTCGTCTAAGGCAATGTAAACGGTATATAGTGGTTTTAAAGGACTTTAAAGCTGATTTCGTCAGGTAAGAAGTTGATATACCTTGAAAAATGTATGTTAATTCATCGTAACATCTAACATCGTAACATATCACCTTCGTGATTTTTAGTCTGAGCGCTGTAGCCAAAATGTTACTAAAACCGGACAATAGAACCAATATAGAAATCATTTTTGATACACGGGCAGTTTTTGAAGAGAACTTTAAGAAAAACAGAAATTCTGCACGTGATCACTATGGAAAGTGGAGAAAATTTCCAGGAATACTCGGAAAATCGGCATTCCATCAATAATCAATCAAACTTTTGTTATCAGATGTGTTTAGATACATATTCTCAAAGTACAGGGTCTTGGAAATAAAATGACCAGTACGCTTTTTCAGACTTGATTAAGTTAGGCCCAAGATAAATTTGGAATGAATTTTATATCTGATTTGTTCAAAGGACCCCGCACGAAACACATGTAGAATTATGTTATAGTGGGATGGGTAATTAGAAAAATGTACGAGTTTAAACAACGAACATGAGGAGCGATCAGAAAATCCCACATCAAGGCGCGATACAAGTAAACGAAGTGTCGTCTTCGTCAGACAATGCCCAGTAAGCAAATTGACTTCGATAATTTCAACGTTATCTACAGGAAATAACTTCTAACCTCAACCTTATATTAGTAGTGAGAGCAGCAGTGATGATAATGATGACAGCATTTTCCAGTTCCTGGTCTTCTGCCAACAAACACCAAACACCAGCGTCACCAGCTCTTTTCAGAGCCAGAAAAATTTGTTTTTGTTAATATTGTTATTTCTATCAACCGGCTGCCCCCTTAGGAGCAACCCTAAGAAGTCTTCGAAAGACTTGTGCGCGGCGAAATCGAACCCGCGTACTTTGTGATAGCAAGCGAGAATACAACCTGTGTCCAACCAAGACCCATGAAAATTAACGCATGTTTCGTTTTGGAGGCTGTGTTAGTTATTTTTCCACTGATATTCAATTGAAATTTACAGTCCTTGTGGACTAGTTGATTGACATGCACGTATTCAGTTCAGTTCGAATGCGCAGGTATGGGACGAAAACTTTCTATGAAACGCGCAGTTAAAGTTACAGCAGCGCCTTTTGTTTCCAACTCCTATTGATCTCACACGCAAATTGTTTGTTTGAAAATGTACTCTTTTCGTCAATCGACTGCACCTTTACGAGCAGCCCCTATAGAAGTATTTTTATGGTTCAGGTGCGAATGCTCTATCCAAGTTACAGTTCTGCAAACGTAGCTGAAACTGTGAAATTACCACTTCTTGCGCAAATTGTCATGTGTTCAACTGGTGGTATGTGCGGAATGAATATAGCTGCTCAGCATCTTGCGTGGGGGCAAGTCTGGCCAGGTTGACACTAGTATTATTGGCTGCAGCTTTTGTAAAGATCTGGTAGCGCATGTCATTGGGGATTTGACTGGACCTTTCCACATCGTACAGCTCGATATGGATTTTATCCCCGGCTTCAGCTACTTGGGCAGAAATCACAGCTGGATTAGAAAAAACTGCAGCTTTCTCTTTAAGGCCTACATGTTTCTGTAATATTTGAAACCACTTGAGTTTCTGTTAACCGAAGAAGCACGAAGTGGATTCACAGCTGCTGAAGGCGTGAGTGAAAGGGATGAGTTGCCACCTTGCAGGTGGTGAGGTAGGAGCCATGTTCCGTTTTGCATCTGCCACACTTTTGAAGGTATATAGTACCTGGTGTAGGACCCCTGAGACCGATGAAGATGAACAACAAGTCTACGTCATCTCCTGCAATAAGCGCGACCTGAAAATCAGAGGTCTTTCTAGCTGTAGTGATGATTAGCTTGTCAGCATCTTCTTCGGCCTGAAAAACTTCAACGTGTTTGGCTTCAAATGTCACCTTCAAGAGCTGGATATAGCTTAATTTGTTTTTTATTGGATAAAGAAAATCTTGGGAAATATTAGAAGTGGTTGTTCCCTCAAATATCACCTCAGAAGATGAATGTATGTGAGCTCAGCGATTACGTTCAGAGCTATTTGCACTCTTTTTGATGCAGCTGTTATAGTTTGAAAAAATAACTTTAAAATTTGTATCAGCTCTCATCGGCTAGGATGGGTGCTTGAGTGCTGAGAATCTTCATACATCCATGGATGCTACTGGTTGGCTGTTTGCAGTAATGACTTATGATGTATCGTTACATTTTGACGTTCTCTGCATGTCGTTAAAATTCCATGGGTAACTTGTAATGATACGAGTATGTGTTGATATTGCAAACTGTCAGAAATAGCACATCACCCCGGGTATGTGACCGTTTTACTGGCTACAGATATTCCAATACCTACATTCAACTTTTGTAACTCTGGTTACTCTTATTCTACTCAAAATTTGTCATTACTCTCAAAATTATTCGCAGATCACGAAATAACTCACAAACGTCAGCCCTGACCGGTTGAGCCTTTGCTATCAACTGAGTGGGGAGTCGAGGTGGTGTCAACAAATGCGTGAGCTGGGTTTGAGGAAATAAATCCAGGTAGCTCAGATTTCCACCCAAGCAAAATTTCTATTTGTTTTGGAACTTCTGGAACTTGGATAATTTTCGGTTTTTCAAACCGACTGGAACTTTATTTTGATTTATTGGGGCTTGAAAAAGATTCAAAGCCGAAGATGTGTGTTTAACACGAATTATTTTAGAAAAATAGTGATTTAGGTATAATTTTATTTTGAAGGTTGTAGACGATGTAGTAACTTGATTACTTGTGCTTCGGACTTCCATCGTCTTAATGGTTGAAAAATTTCTACTTCTTTCAATTTTTCACTATGTTTCAATTGTTTGAATCTGCAATCGTCTTCAGGTGAATACTGACAAATTTTGAATCTACACGATGTTTTATAGGTCTGCCGGTAATTACGTTGTAAATTACGCGCGGTCTTGTGGCGCGCGTGTTTTCGCGCTAATTCTCCCTCCAAAACGGTTCATTAGCGGCCTCTATACGTTTTTGATTTCCACGCTCGGTTGACTGAAAGCACCATTAACCTCGATATAAGCGGTTTCAATAAATTTGCGTTTAAACCAGTGCTCTTCTCTATGAAGAACATTAGCCTCGTCCCAAAGAATTCGATGGTGCTCTGTCCACGCGTGGTCGGCTATTCCCGATTTAGATGTTTCCCCCCGTTGAGTCCACTTTTTGTGTTCAGCTATTCTTACAGATAATGGCCGCTTGGTCTCTCCGATATAGGAATCTCCACATTCACATGGGACCTCGTAAATACAGTTTTTGCTGGATTCTGTTTCGTTCTCTGGTTTCGTTTTGGTGAGGAAACTTCGTAAAGTGCTACCGGATTGGAAGCAACTCTTGATATTGTATTTGTTTCCGATCCTTTTAATCTTCTCGGAGATACCCCTAATGTAGGGAAGGAAAATCTACAGCACTCTGACGAATTACAAAACCTTCATTCCAGACAAGGAACGGTCACATTTGACGCCACACCACAGTAAACCACCTCATCTCTACGGTCTTCCAAAAATTCACAAACCCGACATGCCATTGAGACCAATCACCAGTTCCCGTAACTCACCGACCTATAATCTGGCGAAATACCTACTACCGATACTACAACCCTTACAGGACAATAGCAGTTCTTTCGTCAAGAATTCCAAACACTTCGTGGACATTATCAAAGATGTTGAACTAGGACCTGAAGACCGTTTCGTCAGCTTTGACGTAGAGAGCCTTTATACCAATGTCCCCATAGAAGAGTCCCTCACCATCATCAAGAGGAAACTTGAAGAAGACATCGAGCTTCAAGAAAGGACTAACCTTCCCGTAACAGCGATATTGGAACTACTGCAGTGCTGCCTTCATAACTCTTACTTCCAAGAAAAGGACCGTTTCTTCTCCCAAACTGATGGACTGCCGATGGGATCTTCTCTTTCTCCAGTAATCGCCAACATATATATGGAGTGGTTCGAGGAATTGGCTATTAGAGAGACAGAATACAAACCAAAACTGTGGCTAAGATACGTGGACGACACATTCATCATATGGAGCCACGGAGATGAACACCTTGAGAATTTCTTCTCAAGAATAAATAACATCAGGAATTCAATCGAGTTCACAATGGAAAAGGAAACTAACAGAACCTTGCCTTTCCTCGATGTGAAAGCTGAAAGAAAAGACACTGGTATCCTCATCTCTGTTTACAGAAAAAAGACACACACTGGACAGTACCTCAACTATGGCTCCAATCACCCGAATTCCACGAAGAGGGGCATTGTAAGAACGTTGATGGAGAGAGCAATGTATATTTGCAACAACCAGGAGTCTCTGGATGCGGAAATAAACCACATAAAGAAAGACCTACGCCAAAACGGATACCCCGAGAAACTCATAGAGGAAGTTCAGAAACAACTCAAAAGGACCAAGACGGTTGAAGAACGATCACACAACTCCATTCTTGTCCTTTCCTACATTAGGGGTATCTCCGAGAAGATAAAAAGGATCGGAAACAAATACAATATCAAGAGTTGCTTTCAATCCGGCAGCACTTTACGAAGTTTCTCACCAAAACGAAACCAGAGAACGAAACAGAATCCAGCAAAAACTGTATTTACGAGGTCCCATGTGAATGTGGAGATTCCTATATCGGAGAGACCAAGCGGCCATTATCTGTAAGAATAGCTGAACACAAAAAGTGGACTCAACGGGGGGAAACATCTAAATCGGGAATAGCCGACCACGCGTGGACAGAGCACCATAGAATTCTTTGGGACGAGGCTAATGTTCTTCATAAAGAAGAACACTGGTTTAAACGCAAATTTATTGAAACCGCTTATATCGAGGTTAATGGTGCTTTCAGTCAACCGAGCGTGGAAATCAAAAACGTATGGAGGCCGCTAATGAACCGTTTTGGAGGAAGAATTAGCGCGAAAACACGCGCGCCACAAGACCGCGCGTAATTTACAACGTAATTACCGGCAGACCTATAAAACATCCTGTAGATTCAAAATTTGTCAGTATTCACCTGAAGACGATTGCAGATTCAAGCAATTGAAACGTAGTGAAAAATTGAAAGAAGTAGAAATCTTTCAACCATTAAGACGATGGAAGTCCGAAGCACAAGTAATTATAATTTTATATTTAACGAAGAGCTCCAGGAGATTCACCACTAGGAGAACTCGTGTTCTTCCCAAAGGAAACGGTATTCCTCAGTGGCTCCTGGAGAAAAACTGAATACTCAGATCCGAGCCTTCCGATCATCATGCACCCCCTAAGGTTGAGGCCCGGAAGAGGGAGCTCCCCAGCACTTTTTATGTACTCGAACACTCCCTCCCCCCTTCCACCACCCCCGCTCTCACTGAGCGGATCCTCATCCTGTTAATTGGCGATCAGCAGAATGCAATCTGATCGTTTGATATGGAGTGCTTGGCTTCTGTGCGCCTGAAGCTCTCTTATATCTGGAGCCTTCCGAAGGCTAACAGATGCATGATATTCATATTTATACGAAAGCCGTAAATTTACGTCAGCCAATAGTAGGCTGAGCTACCAGTGGGCGGGGCCTATTGGAAATTTTAAGTTGAATACACTCCACTGAGTATTTCAGAATAACATTTTTCAATGTTATTCATTTTTTAATGTTATTCTGATCGGTAAATTGAAAATACCAATTTTCCCCATCAGTATTTCGGGGAGAAGATGACAGTGGAATGTTTTGAAATGAACGGAAACCGTGTTAGAGGAGGGGGGCGGAGGAAGACGCCCTTGATTTTTGTTGACCGCTAGTAAACTAGGGGAAAGAGAGAACGCATCACAAGGAACACAGCTCAACGGCATCCTTGCTGACTAATTTTATCATTTCACTTAATAGGTTCACAGAAATCCTCATAAGATTTCATCTCTCATTTTGAATCGAGGGGGAAACCGCTGAGGAAATTGTGCAAACTAATTACCAAAAATCGTAGGTAATTTCGTGTCTATTTCTCTGTTTATTGAATTTCAAAGGGTGAAAAGGGATGAAATATTGGCCACTGTAAATCAGGTTAACTGGGCCCTGAAGAAGCTTCATGCAAAATTCGGAAGCTCAAGATTGAACCTAAGTTTAGTTTTCGATTTTTCAAGATAGCCGCTCTCGCGAGTATTTCTATTTATTTATTTTGTCAGCCTTGAGGCCGGGTCCTATGAAAAAAGTATTCCACACGGCTTTTCTTGGTGTAAAGACCATGACAAAGTAAAGGAACACCAAATTAAGCTTGTAGGAGACGTCGAACTTTTGCGATGATCGATTTTGGAGCCCAAATTAGGTATCGAGTAGTGCGCCTCAACCAAATCGTATTCAGCATGGTCATATGATTACTAGTCGCTTTCTGAACGAAATTATCATAACGGAAGACATATAGAAATTGTCGAAAAAGTCGATAAGCATTTTTCTTCGTACTGGAGTGGACCCTGCACGATTTCAGATATATTTCGGACTTGGGGTTTTCGAGGGATGGACTTTCATATCACCAAACGGAAGACGCATCCGTGCCAAAAATGTCTCATAGAGACTGATACAAATATATACTAGAATTCATGAGATCCAAGTTGGATAGTGAAACCGCAAATCCGTATAGAGCCATATTCGATATTCATCAGTATTTAAAAGACATTACAGATACATATTCCTTTAATTTCCAATGGCATTTCCTAACGTGAGTATATGATATTTGATTGTGTTTTCAGACATAACTGTTATCTGTTTCTATCAGCGATTCCTAGAATGAATGCTATATGTTTCTACGAGGTTATGCAGTTTGAAATTGGATAAAAACGTATGAGATGTTATAGTAGTCATTTGATAATTAAAAAAACAACTTATTGGTATTCTGCGAGATTGTTCCTGGCAGTCCATTCATATGAAGATTGAATAAATAATCCATTGGATATTGTATGCACTTTCTGCTGAATGCTGATAGAATAATGTGTGAATTCCACATTCATTTCTAACAGAGTGAAAGGGCGGGTAGATCTGTGCAGATAGATTTGTCTTTGTCACCAACTTTTCCACTTCCGTATTATCACAACTCGCATCATATCGTGGCTGGCTACTCATGTTTTCTGATCCCGCGCTACGAAACGTAGTCTAGGCCGCACCATCTTCCGAGAAGGGGAATATGCACTCCGAGTAGGTTTTCCTGTATTATTTCATTTCGTTGATCTTGTGTCTGAGTGATATTTCTAAAATATTTTTGAAATATTCTGGCGTAATACGATAATAATAATCTTTTTTTTTTTTTGGTAATATTCTTAGAATCATTTTGTTTAGAATATTCCATTTGGTTTTATAATAAATCACATAGTCACTTAAAATTTGATACGGAATTCCGAATACAGATTTGACCATGGAATCCTGAACACACTTTTTTATACGATTCCGATATAGGTTACAAACTTTCTACGTAGATCCTTATAATTCCTTATAATTCGTCTATATTTTTTCACGAGATTTCATGTGGTATTTTTGGCAGGGATAGCTTCTCGTTGCGGTTTTAGGTCCGCGGCTCTCTAACTATTAAAATTTCTTACTGAGATTCAAATGGAAATGAAAATGGCGCAGAACTGTTTTACTAATTAGTTACTCAAAATTCACTGCTATATTCGATTATTTAGAATATTTGGCCTCTGACTTGATTCCAATACAGAAGTTATTACTTTCTGAGGAAAGTGTAGAAAAATTGGCTTCGAACTCACCGAAGTCCAATAATGGATCGATTCCTTTAAATATGCTTGTATTTAAACTTGACCAATAACAAGCCCCCATCATCCTATAATCGGTATATTGGCTAAAGTATTTATACACTTTTCGGAATCCACATATCTGAAAAATATAAGACAGTGAGAAAAAGGAAATAAACAAAACTTGTAGGGTTGGTTGTGTTTCTCGGGAACAGTATATCGTCGAGTCATCGAATTTCTTGTGGAAAACAGATGACACCTGAAATATGACACATGAGAAACACACATGGGAAAAGGTAATTTATTTTTTATTAAAATAACTCATTAGTGGTAGTGACTATGTAAGCATTGAAACCTGGAGGTTTTAGGGTATTCTAAACCAGAATTTTTGTGATGAAATTATACCTAATTTTTTCCATATATTTCATTTTTCAATTGGGTATAGTTATCCGTGAAAAATGGTTATAACATTTTTTTTCAAACATCTAGATAGGTATTTCTGAGTACTATCATTCGTAAAAAAAATATTCAAACTATTTAATTCTCAATGAAATACGAGGGTGTTGCTGCTTAAGGTGGTATACACTATAATATACACTCTAATCCAAATGGAGAAAATGGAATACAGTTAAATTGGATGGAGACAGTGTTGAAATATATATCTTCAATTACAAGAGAGGGAAACATTATCATTGTGTATTTTTAATTTGATTTCAGAATTGGCAAATTCTGAGATAAGAAAAAATTTATAGAAGAACTACTAACCGTCATCCTGTCGTATTTATAGCTTATGTCCATCGTTCCACCAATGAAGTTGCCATTCCAGATTTCCCGGCGTTGTCCATCATCTGAAAATAAAATGTATGGGTAGATAACTGGAGTTCAGAACAGTCTTAGATTGTAGAAGAATGAGATGCATTTTTCACAGACAAGATAACATGTGATCCACCAACTGGCAAGAGGCAAGAGCTTTCAACTCATGGATAGATAGGGAGCAAAAGATTCCGGATTGGCTTATCGAGGGGCGAACCGTGGTAATCCACGAAAACATAGATTTGTTAGATCCATAGAATAACAGACCTATAACATGTGTGTCATAACATGTTCACCCGCATCCTATTATACGGAAAATTGATATGGTAAGGAATACATGAGCAAAGACTGTAGGAGAAGAGATCTTATTTTTATTTATTTTTCTCACTAAAAGCAAAATCCTGTATTGTTCAGAGAACATCGTGAGAGCAAAGTAAGTAGGAATTGGTGTTCTTGAATTTCTGAAGGCTGTATGCGAACATTTCCCGAGGCAGCGAGTTCTCAACTTTGCCGTTGGGTGAAAAAACGAGCTTTGGGAAACAGATGTTGGCATGTTTCCAAAGTGAAGGCATATGGATGTGAGGACTGAGCTCGACGGGTCAGTCTCGATGGGACCGTTAACGATGGAACGAATGAAGATATTTCAGAAGAGCATCGTCCATAAAAATTTCTATGAAACAGACACAGATCGCTAACATACGATGTTCCTGAGACTCAGCTCGACGGGTTAGTCTCGATGGGACCGCTAACGGTGGAACGAATGAAGATATTTCAGAAAAACATCGTTCATGAAAATTTATATAAAACAGAGACAGATCGCTAACCTACGATGTTCCTGAGATGAAAGCGAGCTTGTGAGCGAAGTATCACCGACGAGACAAATGGCTCTCTTCTGGACAGAATCTAAAAGTTTTAATGTGTGTTTGGGTGCTGCACTCCATATATGGGAACATTATTCCAGAACAGGTCGAATTTGTGCCTTATATATCATAATCAGCTGACGGGAAGTGAAATAATTCTTGGAGTGAAACAGAAATACAAGTTTTTGAGAGGCACTCTTGGCAATGGACCTCACATAAAACGGTACTGCTGATGGCGATATACCGAACATTGAAATTGAAGATATCACTTGTATGGATACTCATGACAGTCCTGACATAGTTACACTGGCCACTGTGAGATCAGTTTTTCTAGAAAAAAGATATACTTGGGTTTTATCCTTATTGAATTCCACCAAGTTGGTGGATCCCCATTGAAAAAGTGGGAGAAGGGTACTTTCACCCGCAAAGCTATGCACTGTGTACGTGAGAAAGCTTTCAACGACACAAAACAGTGTTGGTGCTAAAAATTGTTAAAATTTTTATTTTCATCAACTGGTTGCCCCCACGAGCAACCCTCAGAAGTCATCAAGAGACATGTGCGAGCTAGGAGAGACGTAGCCCTAACATTTCAACATGTGATGCCATGCACGAGACCGGTGACCGCGCTGGAAATCGAACCCTCGTCCGTTGGATTGAGAAGCAAACGGTTTACCCACGCTTGACCACCATCCCAAGATTACCCTCATTCCTCGGTTTTGCATTTTTTCAATTTGAGATTTTTCATTTGAATTGAGTTTCGTTAGCATTTTTTGTCATCAAAAGGAATACTTACGCCTTGGTAATTCAACTGGTTTACATTCCTCCCAAATCGAGCAATCATAAACAATTCCCGAATTTAGAATGGTCGAAGATTTCGTAGTATTTGCTTTGGGTGCACCAATTTTTATCCTGAAAAAGTCAAAATAAAATTGTTATTGAAAATATTGTTGAAGGACGGTTTTTATTTTGTATCTGCGGTAAATTAAAACACTAAGTACATGGATTTTAAGGAAATTTTGCTAACACCCAATAATTTTCCTCCAATTTCATCATATCTTACACCAAAGAGTACATACACGCCATGTGCCAGGAAATACAGAATGAAAAGTAATCGTTTTTTGACTGAAGAATGATGAATTGGTTTTCTACTCGTTACGAGAGTGATGATTATGGATATTTTCCCTCGCTATAACCGGGTAGTTTTTAATCATCACTTAATAAATAGAGAGTAAGGACCAAAAGTCGGCCCCCTCCCCGTAACTTCTTTATTTTACATACCTGAGGAGTAGCCAGATTGAAACCTCAGTGTAGAATCACGTTTCCCCACTTCTCAATCCTTTTTCATTTCTTGAAAATTGTATATATATATATATAAAATTCATTAAAAGTTCATAAAAAAAATAAAAATAAAAAAAATAAAAAATTAACATGAATCAATAATTAGTCCATAGATTCTGACAAAAAAATGATGGATACATTTTTCTGACTAATGAAGTGGCTACTTTCCTTCAAAACTCACGATAGTAAGTAGTCTCATCCGTTTTTGTAAATTGTACTTAGCCTAATTGTTCACAATTTTTTAGTTTGTCCTGAAGAAGAGAATAAATAATTCTGGAAAGCTTGACATAATACCAAAGAAGTTTCTTTTTGTTCCTTGGCATCCTCAAAATTGACTGCAAACCCACAAACAGATACCATTCACTTGGTTCCGAAGTTCTTTCTATATATACATATATTAAAGGATATAGTGATGGATAATATATGAAAATATAAATAGAAATGTTATTGGGTATATAAAGGGTAAGGAAAAGTTTTGGAAACTTTAAAATTCATTATCTTCCAATTTTTTTTTTCGATAAAAATGCATTCTTTCATTTCGATTTGTTTTTTTGTTTTGTTATCTTCTACTTCCCACTTCATTTATCGCTTCAATTTCGGAAAGACCCTCTATAAGAAGCAAGTATGTCTACGTACGTACAGGGTTTTCTCTACCAAGTGGAATCTACTCCCCGGTGTGGTGGTAGATACCCTTGGGTCTCCTGCTGTGAGTAACGGAGTTTGGACGAAAGGGGTGGAAGTTGGTGGTTGTGGGTGGCAAAAGTTGTGAAATCATATGTCTATCCTTTTCATTTACATAACGACTTTTCTAAAAATTCTAAATTTTGTCAAAATGTTCTAGAATTCTCTAGAACGACGGAATATTCAAAATTGTTTAAGTGATATGAGGTGATTATCATCATCATCTAGAATGTTCTTTAATATTCCAGAATGATCTAGAATAATCAAATTTAATTCGAAGACTTCAAACTATGTACCAAGAAGCTTTCGTTTCAATTTCAAAACTTCTTCAAGGTCATTAAAGCGAGTGGAAGTACTGACATAAATATATTACAACGAATGGAAAAGAATGGTACTATATATAAACTTTTGGTTGTGGTGGTAGAAGGCACCACGTGTGCACTTGCAAGTAAGGAAGTTTTGTTGCTGTAGGTGGAAGTGAGTGGATGTGGGTGGATGTGCTTGGTAAGAATGTGTAATGAAATACTTCTACTTGCTGGAATATTCTAGAATATGAAAAGACATTTCTATAATATAGAAAAGAATATTTTAGAAGGTTTTTGAAGCTGCTGGAAAGTTCTAGAAAATTCGAGATCTTCGTGGAAAAAACTAGAAAAGAGTGTTTGTAATGTTTTATAACATACTAAAAGGCCCTAAAGTGCAGTTTTCGAAAGTTTGGCTATCAGGGAGAGGGCGTGGTCAGACAATTTTCTGGAAAACTCTAGAACACAAAAATTAAATTTCTAGAATATGAGAAAGAAAAGTCTAAAATGTTCTAGGAGCTCCTAAATACTCTCAAGATCTTCGTAGAATAAGCTACTACCACAGAGTCTCCATAATGTTCTAGAACACACTAAAAATACAATTGAGTAAGTTTCAAAAGTTTATTCACCAGGGAGAGGGCGTGGCGATGTAAAGTTAGGGAATATTCTAGAATATAAAAGACATTTCTATATTATGAAAAAGAATATTCTAGAATTTGAAGTTCTAGAAAATTCGAGATATCCGTGGAATGAACTAGAACAGAGTCTTCGTAATTTTTTATAACATAATAAAAAGCCCCCTAAGTGCAGTTTTTGGAAGATCGGCCATCAGGAAGAGGGCGTGGTGAGGAAACGTTCTGAAAATCTCTAGAATATAAAAAATAAAATATACGAAAGAAAGTTATAGAAAGTACAAGAACGTTCTAGAAAGTTTTAAAAGTTTAAATCTCGTCTAGTCTGCAGGTGGCCCCCCTGTCCGAATCAAAACAAAATTCTGCCATTTGGTTACAGGGAGCACTTTCAATTGTTTCGTCTGCAATGAGGTACATTGCACATCTGTTGGATATAATTCAATACCCGTCGTGGTATTAGCCAGGAGATTAGTTGTTTTCTGACAGATATTTGCCCCACAATTAGCCTACGTTGTAGGTGTATATGGGAGTAAAAAGGGTAAAAACATCGGTCGGCGACGACTATCGTTATTGATATTACTGTAATTGCAAATGGGCGAATACACCGATGAACTATCCTTCTGATTTGTAGGACATGATATTTGGGACATGGATGGACTTATACAATTATAAGCATATCAGAGGGAAAATTAAAGACGCAAGAATCAAGAATAATATCAATTACTGGTGGATACAACAGCAGTAAGAACACCTGAAGTGAGAATGCTTTCTGATTCTTGAATAAGAGTAGAGGATTAGAACGATAATATCAAACATTTTGTCTAAAAACCGGTACTTAACATTATTTATTATTTAGGGGTTGAGTGAAATATTGTATGTAAAATGTAGAATTTAAATTTTGATTTCTCACAGTGAGAAAAACTCCACCAGCATTGAAGAAGAAATATGTGTTTATCTAAATGGTGGAAAGTATTCCAAAATGAAATCTAAAATGGTCGTATAGGATTATCATCATTGTACATTTAAGCACTCACATTACATCCATACAAAAGCAATACTTTTCCGAAATATCATTAATCGTTTCACTTTTAGCAGCTCCATTGAGATTGAGTCAGCAAATTCTTTTCACACAGTCATTTGTCGACAACTTGAATACTCAACTTTTTTGTTCAATACTCTTTTAATAGCCCCCCCCCCTGTTAACTTTTGAACGGTTCGACATAGAAACAGGAAAAAAGGGTTTCACCAATACTACTTTTTGAAATGAAAAATATGTTGATTGCGCAATAGGGGGCGCGGAGGGGCCCATCAACTCAAATTTTTCAAATGTCATGGGGGGTCACATGACACATCGTCGAGAAGGAAATTCCGTGCTCTTTACAACCATCTAAATTTTTTTGAAAAATCAAATATAAATGAGGATCTGAATACTACTCATACCTTGATAAATTTGAACGGTTTGATGTGGAACAATGAAACCAAAAGTGTTTTGAAGGGTATAACTAGATACTACTTTTTGAGAGAAGAAACATCGCAATTACTCGACAGATGGTGCTGGGGGCACATTAACTTAAAAATTTAGAAAGGCATAAAAATCGAAATTGGGAAAAAATGAACAGACAAAATTCAAAAATATTTAGATGGTTGTAGACAGAATTTAATTCTCTTTTCAACGATGTGCCACCATGCCATTTAAAAATTTTGAGTCGATGGGCCCCCCGCGCCCCTTATTGAGCAAGCACCATATTTTTCAATTCAAAAAGTAGTATTGACACCCTCGGAACAGTTTTTTATTCATGTTTCTACGTCGAACCATTCAAAAGTTAACAGGTGGGGGGCTATTAAAAACCACTCTGTATATACTATGTTTTGGGATGTAAACCATTGTTGGTATTTCTTAGATTTCAGTTATAATTCACTCACCATTCGCGTTGATTATTAATGTTTCCTGGGTAGATCACAACCGAATACCCAAAATAGGACTTGGCACTTTCATCACTTTTGTAATTGTTGCCTGGCTCAAAATACACTATGGGAAAGTCCGTATCCAAATTGAAAGAGTTTATGAAGGCACAAAAAGAACTCAATTTCAATAATTTCAGGAGCATTTCGAACAATGAACTATTCTGTCTACCTACTGATAGTCTACCTTCAGAATATGTTGAGAGTTGCCTGGCTTTTATCACGGATTGAAACCGCAAGCAAGAGGATGGAAGTGTGGTTTTCGTTTCAGAAAATATCTAGCAATATTACAAATGGAATTTTTTTATCAATGATGTGATGAGAGGATAACGACGAATGCGAGAGTCGTTTCGTCATTCATATTTTGAGCTAATAAAAATACCCACATCGCTTTGTACTAAACTTGGGGGGTACCCCTTTTGTAGGTGTGTAACCTTACCCCAAGGTAACGCATCAACTTGTCGTCACGAAAAGTACTGACCTTTAAGAGGGTCGTTAAGTTTAATTATGGAAAACTGTTTTACCTGTACCAGTCTTTATTTTTGCTTTTTCTTCTTTCTCTCGGTGATACACTGACTCTACAGGTATCTGAGGACAAGTTCCCCAGACCAGATTTCCTTAAAGGTTTTCAAAGAACCTCTGTGACCCAGGACAACCCAGATAAAAATAATTTGGCAGCAATGCTATCACCACTCCGCGGTTTTTAGGATGTTAGAAAAAAAATTATCTGGTGCGGAGACGCCAGATAGGAATAAAAATTAAAGTTCGGCCTATCTGGTTTATCCTGGCCGTAAGGGCTAGAATTCGGCTGCCTGCACGAAGAGGCAGTCTTTTGGTTTTGCAAGTCTTTGCTCAGGTATTTTTGGGAGTAGTGAAGGAATTTACAAATAATAATCGACCGTCGGAAAAACGATATCTATTAAGAAAAAAAATAATAAAAATATCTCAAATGTAAATAGAACAAAACCAAATAAATGGCTATATATATAGATAAATAAAAAAACTATTTGATGAGTCCAATTTGCGAGGAAGTCTCTTGGTGATTTTACAAATAATCACGAAGGAAAATGTCGAATTAAACAAAAATTATATAAAATGCTAAAACCGTTTCTACATCAATAACAAAATAAGTTCTCTTAGGGAGTTCTTTCAACGATTTCCAAATCAGAATTATCAACTGTGTCTTCCACTTAGCGACACTCACTATAATTCCTACATCTAACCGGAGCCAATGTCCCTAACTATTACTTTGAACAAACTATGGGTTGGTGTTCTGAGAAGATCTGGCTAAGTGCAAGAGATAAGCATTCGTAGCAGAGAAATAAACATATATGAGTTAGTTCATGTATACATCAATTGGGTTTCTTACCAAAACAAAAACAGCTAATCCTTTATGTATTTATCGTCTGGGATGAAACACTCTATTTGAAATCCCGGTCATAGACGCGTCTTTTATATATTTAATTTATCACAAGAAATAATTCTAGAATTTTAGATTCTAGAATTCGGATGTTTCTAAGATGGCAAATTTTCGATATAAAACTATACACAAACCGTTGGAAAAATGTGCAGATATAAACCGACCTCCCGACCACAAACGAAAACTCAGTTTTCTGACTGATTTCTACCGAACCGCGCGCCTGACTGACTTTTCCTCGACATTTCTGATCAGAGGTCCCCTCCCAACATTCGTTGGAGGTACCATTTTTCGAGTCCTCCCTCAGGAACCAAATTATCAGTCATTCGTCCGTTGGGCCATAATTCAGATTTCTTCACTATGAAAAATGAATTAGTCCCGCCCAATTCAAGATGGTCGAATTTTTCTGCTGAATCTGTATTTCCCACGTTCAGTGCCTAAATTAAAAATTAATGCGAGCTGACCCCCGTCAGCAAAATTCGTAAGTGACAGGACGTGTGTATCGCTTTCCAACTAAGCAGTCTCCCGACTCAATGGTTTCATTCATTGATCTGCTTACTATTAATACAAGGCCCTAAGTATTCTGAACTCGATATTTTAAATGGCCTTTTTCCGCGGTAGACTAAACAACAGGCCGCAATTTCTATAAGGAGATTACGTGTTTTTTTTCTTGTCGTGAATGAGATATTTCCGATGGGAACGAGTTTTAAGATTTTTGTATTTGTTTCACGAATTAAATGTCTTTCGATATGACTTTATGCATTTGAGAAATAAAATAACCCATATGGCGATTGTTACAGCTTTAACATCGAATTGACCCCCATGCTATTTAAAAATGTAATTTGATGTGTTCTCCCGCGCGATTTATCGAGCAATCACTTACGTTAAACCGTTCAAATGTTAAAAAGAAGGGGTTTAGAGCCTTTTTCAGGATTTTCTATATTCTGATATTTAGATTATATTTGAATCCACTGTATACCGTTTGAATGTTTTGAAAATATGTATGTCAATGATGTCAAGTGAGAGAAAGAAAGATACACGTTTTGTCAGTATTAAATATTGAAATTTATTCATATATACTGAAACTAGTAGTATTCATTGCTCTGGTCCTTCGAGTATCGAACGAACGCGCTATGGAATCAAACTCGGGTATCGAAGCAGCAAGAAGTCAACATCGCCGCAGAAGCAGTAGACGCAACAAAGGGATTTGACCCAGGATGTTTTCTGAATTTGTTATGGACAGTAGAGCAGATTTAAATATACCTACCTGGATGGTGAGAGAAGTCTTCGCGAAGTGTTGAGAGAAAAACAAGGTCTAATGTAGTATTTCGTAATCCATCAATGAAAAATCCATCTATATCGGAAGCAACATCTTCAAGAAGATCCGAAATTTGCAAACTAAACTTAGAATTGGACATGCTTCGTAAGCAAAAGCAGCTTGATGAAGAAAAAGCAGCAGAAAAGAAAAAAATAGCAATTGAAAGGAAAAGAGAAAATTTAACAAAAGAGATGGATTTACAGAAGAAGTTGATCAAGATTCAAGTGAATAACATAGAAAGCTTGCATGGCAGTAGCACCTTTTTGAACAAGTGGGTGGATAATGCCCGAAAATGTTTTACCTTGGAAAAAGGATACCCTAGTAGGTCTGCAATTTTTCTTAATGGCCAATCAGACTCGCTGTTGTGCCAATCTTCAGGCGAAAGAAGACAAAACGAGAAGGCACGCAGTGAACTGGATAATGTCACAAGACAATGCACGGAGAATACCGCAGCAATGAATGAATTATTGATCAGCCAAAAGATTATGGACCTGTGTCACTTTTCGGGAGACCTCACAGAATGGCCCATTTTTATAAGTGAGTTCAAACGTTTTACTGAACTGTATCATCTCACAGATGAAGAGAATTTAGTTCGATTGGATAGAACTCTAAAAGGAAAGGCTCGAGAAACTGTTAAAGCTCTATTGATTTCTCCAGTGAATGTAAATAAAATTATCAAGATGTTGGAGATGAACTTCGGCAGAGCAGAGTGGATTGTTTTATCACTAATGAGGTGGGTTATGAGGACGAATCGAAAATAGTTTCCTCTGAAGTGGCAGCTGTGAATACATTTTCCAAGTTTTTTACGATGAAGCAAGTATGTACTGTCGATAATTTGAGTCTACCTGCACAACATATCGACATTGAGGACTTTTGTCAGAAATTTCCATATCTAGATCGCAATATTCTGGAATCAATCAATTCTGTTTAACCACAACTACTAATTGGTCAAGATAATTGCGGGCTGATTATACCCAGACAAGTTATTCAGCCTAGAAAAAATGCACCAATAATGTCTGAAGCTAAATTGGGTTGGTCTATTCGTGGAGCTATTGGTTATGGTGAATCTATCAACGATACTGCTCATATCAGTCTCTGTTGTCGAAATATTCATAATGAAGGTAAAGACATAGAAATTGTTTGCGATGTAATTTGCAATAAAATTTTGAAATGTGAGTCTCATAGTTGCCAGTCAAAATGTCATTCAGGAGAGTGCAGTCCAATGAAACTATCATCCAAAAATGCTTTTGTGGCAAAAAAAGGGAGGAAGGTGCAGTGTTTTGCAGAATATAAAGGCCAAACTGAATATATCTGTGATGAAATATGTGGAAAACTGTTATCTTGTGGCAACTATAAATGCGAAAAAGTATGCAATGTCGGGCCCTGTGATGTCTGTGTTAGAGGCATTGACAAAGTTCAAACTTGTCCATGTCAAGAGACATGTATTTTTAAACCACGAAATGCTTGTTGTGATCCCATTCCTTGCTGTGATGAGATTTGTTCCAAACCTTTGAAATGTGGCCAGCCAAGCTCTCCTCATAGATGTGAGCAGTATTGCCACGATGTAGACTGCCCTCTCTGTCTTTTAATTACTGTAGTTAGATGTTGTGGCTTTATGGACAAGAAGTTGCCCTGTCGAAAATAGACTACCAAAATTGATGATGCCAGATGTGAAATAAAATGTGGCAAGAAAGGTTCGTGTGCTAAATACAAATGCAATCCAAGGTGCTACAAAGAAATTGAACATCGTACTTGCTGTTCCAGTAGGTGTCCTCCACGTATGAAAACCAGTTTTGAGGAGCTCAATTGCGAATGTGGAAAAAGTGTGCTTTTTCCATCCATTCCTTGTGGTACTAAACCTCCCAGTTGTAGCGAACCAGACAACCACTTTGTGGTCATGAACCTAATCATACTTCTTAGTGAAAGATGGTGCTATGGAAATCAGGAGCAACGAGCAGAAATTCCCTGCCATCAAGAAAATTTCAGTTTAGGTTGGCCTTGTGGTCAAGATATGCCTTTTGTTAGGCACAAATGAAATGAAAAATGTTATGATGGTCCTTGTTCAAGTCCTCGTAAACAACCATGCAGTATATTGATGCGTTTATGTGGAAATCGTTGTAGTAGACTATGTCATGGTCCTCTATGCCCAGAGAGCAGTTGTAGACGAAACAGGCCTATCACTTCTTTGTGTAGGATCCAGAAAAGCACAAGACCATGTACAGAAGTTGCCAACGAATAAAGTATATATAGATGGTACAAATCAAAGATAAAATGTGCACAAGACCTTATTTATCACTAGGATTGAAATTTGAAAATTGGCCGAATATTCAATAAACAATATTGAAATGAATCATGATTGAACTTGTCTAAGAAACCGCTAGGTGGCCCTACATATGGAACAACAGCTGAATCATAGTAACATATATTAAATAGGCTTCTCACAATGCGTTCACAAATCAATCTACTCAGTGGTGAATTGAAGTAGAAACAAAATTGTAGAAATTTTAAATTATTCGACATTTTCTGGAAATATTTCATCAATGTTTCCAAGGAAACATATTCACTTTGAATATTTTACCAATATCCCTAAATATTTTGGGGCCAATATTGCTTCCTCAATATTTCACTAATATTATTTGTGTAATGTCCAAGTAACATTGTGCCAATATCCCGAAATAATTATAATTTTATCTCGCCAATATTACGTTTTAATATTTTGCCAATATTCTACCAATATTATTCCAATGTAAGTGTGCTACAGCGATATTGTATTAATATCGCCTAACATTTTGAGACCAATATTGCTTTGAGAATATTAGACCAATATTATTTTTTAAATATTGGACCAATATGGCCGAATGTTCACATTTTTTTTCTCGCCAATATTATTATTTGAATATTTTGTCAATATTTTCACAATATTGTACCAATATTGTCCCAATATGGTTGTGCTACTTGGGATATCTTTATTTTGTTGAAGGCTTGAAAAAATATCGGAAGGAGGTGTTGCTGCCATATTATCTTCTGCCAATAAAGCAATGTAGATATCAAGCCTTCTACAAAACTGAGATATATTTTGCTTTGAAAATTGTCCTGCTATGGTAACAATCTTGCTAATGAGAAACAGAATTTACCCGATTACATAACAAATGCAGTGGCCAGCACGTAAAAATAGATGGTGAAGATATAAAATGAAGATGGTCCCCTCATCAACGAATGCATAATACCTTTAAAATAGGTACAAATAGTACAATATCCTATCAAAAACCATTTATTTTATTCATTTGTTACTTTTGAATTACTGTCGAAGAGTTGCGGTTATGTTTTTATAACCCCCAATCTATTTTCTTCTTCTTTATTCTTTGCTGAAGTCATCGTTTAAGCAGACTCTGACGTTGATGTCACGTGACCTGCTATCCTGACTCGTGATTGGCGACACCAGAATCCAACCAGATTTTGAATTTTATGAATGAAATTAATAGGACAGTTGTTTCAAGGATTTTGAACCAATTTTACTATTTCATTCAAATATACGTAAAGTGATTTCTTTTGTATGTTATAGGCCACTACTCTTTGACGTTATTCTTGAAATGGACTATTATAGGAAGTGTGTAATTCTCAACTGATAACGATAAGAGTATATCGCTTTGACATTCATTACCTCAACAGGTTTTTCCGAAAAACCACGACCTCTAAACTTTCAAGAAAAATGTATGTACCAACAATGTTTTCTTATTTCTTATTTATAAGTATACTGGGTGAGTCAGCATAAGACCGACAAACTCCGAATACAGATTCCTCACCTAATTTCGAAATGGAATTTCCTATCAAGGTATGACCTAAAATGCATCCCCTCTATTATAAAGGGTGCCAAGGGTACGAAAAAAATTTGGATTTAATGCTTTCTCCAAAACTTGTAATGTTTTTTTTATTTTCGTAAACCAGGGGCGTAGTTACGATGGTATGTGATCATATTTTCCTTCATATTTTATTTGGACAAGTGAATAGATGAATGAGCGTTTGACATCAGTCAATACTCAACCCAAAAGTAATACATTCCATGTTCCTGAAAGTGATGGTTTTTGAGATAATTGGAGAAAAACTGAAGATATGTCCTTCGTATCGACGTAATTTCGTATGTGCAATAATCGCATAATGCTGATTTTTTAAAACATATCGGAGTATTGAGTATTTGTCATCAGGAGAATCGGAAACGTAGTACGGGTGACTCAGTAAGGGATAGACAACTCCATTTTTTCATTCCTCATATTATTGGATGGAATCGATTTCGTGGATTCACTGATATATTCTTTACATATGGTTGTGTTGACAGATCAACTGACAAACAAACCCACCCTCAAATTCATAATAAGCCACTCAGACAAGATCCATACCCTCTTGAAACGACTTTCGTTCTAGTATCCACATTTGAATTTCGGAATTAATAACAATATTTATATGTTCCAGTATAATGATCAGACCCTTTGTTAAGACTTTGAATGGTTACGCCACTGTCTTCCCCGACGCCTATGTCGTATCATGTGTTCGGTGTTCATCGCAGCAACGCAGGTGCAGTGCAAGAGACGTTGTTGATTGATAGCGCGCGAAATGCAGACCCTATAGGTTAAGAAGTAGGGTTTGTTACTCTTGTTTAGATAAAAAGCAATCTATGTACCTCACGAAAATAAAGTTCATCAATACAGTCCGCTAGATTCATTAACCAGTGCACACCCTTTCCAATAGAGATGGATGCATTGCGGTTTGCAATCGCCACTGCAAATAATCTAAGGGCGTGCGGCTTATTATTAGGAAATATTTTATTTTAATGCGTTTTCAGGTATTTGTAGCATTAGCTCTGAATGAGTGATTATGGTTCGATCGTTATGATTCAATGTTCTCTGTCGTTACATAGTGAACAACTATGGTTAGGGCAAATTCATTGGAATTGCATTACAAAATTAGTATTGATGTCCGGTTCTATATTCATAGAAGAAGAAAAAATCGCGTCATTCTGTCTTTTATATATACGGCGAATTATGATGAAATTATCGAATATTAATAATAACGTTTCTTCGTAATTCAATGATACATGTATAAAAGCAAAAAATATATACTCATTTCTTAACATCTGTATCAAATGTATGCCTCTAGATCGTTGGTTTGTTGGTATTGGGATACAGGTTGTCACAAGTTTCATTCATTGATGATTTACTTGAATTTTTCGGATATCCCCATTTTTAGATTGCTATAGTACTATTACAAATAAGCATATTCAAAAGTTCACTATTAATTTCTTCGTCGCCCAAACAATACCAAAAAAATACGTATAATTGAAGTTTGGATTTAGAAATTTGGGAAATTCGGGTAACCCTTAGTAATGCCATTATTTTTGTTTTGAGGCATATTTCCTTTTAATTTGTAATTATTAATTCATTAAATTTCATTCGTTAATAGAATTTTCAGGGAACAATTTATATTTTGATGTTATTCAGGTATTCCCAGAGTATTGTTTTGGAGGGAGTTTGCATTTTGGGCACCAAGGCAATAAAACGACTAATTCAACATGCATTTTGGGCACCGACCCAAAAGGTCCCCATTACAAAAATTGCATTTTGGGCACCGAGCCTTATGAATAGGTAAATAATACAAAACTATTTTAAAGCATACGAAAATATGTTTATTATTGTATTATGATTACATTAATTGTACAAAATATCTAAATATCTTATTTATTGACATAAAGTGTAGCCTATTGATTTCCTTATTTTGGTATTTAATAATTGATTCAATATTTCTGTCTTTTTTTAACTTTCCTGTCATGGATTTGAATAGGTTTTTGAAGACTTTGAATTTTAATATATGTGTCTCTCTAATCCTACAGGCCTTTTCGACACCATTCCTTAAACAGCTGATATTTTGATGACAATAATTCATGATTTGCCTTCTTGTTTCTTACACCCAATTAAAATTCATTTGTTCAATTTCCACGCACTCAAGTGTCTACGCAAGGTTAGTTCGTTCTGGTTCAATTATACTAAATAATTACTTTTCGCAAAATGTATGTATTCAAATCCCACGCACTCAAATGTCTACGTAAGGTTAGTTCGTTCTAGTTCAATTATACTAAAGTAGCTCATTGGTTGAGACTGTCGCGTTAAAAACCGTTGACATAGACGTAGGCATACATACTTAAATCGTAATTAAATCTTCGGTACCCAAATTGCAGTTTTCATAATCCCTCGAAACTGACCGCAAAGGGTGCCTACCTGTTTGGTGCCAGATTTGCATGCGCCCGTTTTGGAATTGTAATAGGTACCTACTTAGTGCATAATATTTTTGACAAACATATGCTCTGAAATAATTGGTTATTTAGAGGTATGACTGAACTGACCTGGCTGGGATGTTCCTTACGGGAAAAAAATGATAATATTTACTTTGAAAATATTAAACTTTCCAATTGATGGCCCTTTTGTTGCGTTTCTTTTTTATTATTAACAATTTCACAGATTTTTGTATTGGTTTTGGCATCATCGAGTGTGTGATATTCGAAACCCATCGATTCGTTGAGTGTTATTTGTCAAAAATTACCTACCTTATATAAGTATATTTTTTAGGAGGTGGTAGACAAATAATTATTTAGTTTTCTTTAGAACAAAGTCAGCCACTGCCGACAGCGAAGAGAACATTTCCACTTTTCCAACTGCATCAGTTCACGTTTCGGAAAGGTAATTCATTATTTCATGAAACATACCTAGTAGTAATTTTTTGAGGATACGTTAGCATACGAACCAGAAGATGAATCGAACATTAATTCAGTGTCAATTTCAGTGATGATGTTCATCCAATGTGTAGCAAAGAGGTCCCTGCCGTATTTTCAAAATGTGGAAACGGCTGACAATATGAAAACCAAAATTATTTTGGTATGCAAAATGTTCAATATCGAAAAAACCATTAAACTTATAGAAGAAACCGACCGAGAAATGGACATAAATAGCGTTGGCGTTGGCCACAGATTTAACCGGAAGTGGCTACTCTACAGTGAACGAAATGCTCTCTCTACGTATCAGCAACACCACGAAAATGTTGCTGATATCATTGAAGAGACTCCTTGGAAGGTATACCAATGACTACCGTTGTAGCTGATGGGGCTTGGAGCAAAAGATCATACTCGGTGAATTATAATGCATCTTCAGGAGTAGTAGGAAGCAAGTTGCTGCGTGCACCGAATATAAATCATCATATATATTTGATATATTCCTAGTTGAACTGAACATATATATGAAATAATTGTGGGGGTGCAGCTATATTGGGAGGGTATCATCTGAAAACTCTAAGTAATGATTAAACCCGTTCAAAAATTATTGTTAATTCCATTTTAGTGAGACTGAAGAAGGAAAAAACCATTCCGAAAGCTTACTCAAAAGTAAGAGCTTTTATTTGATACCCCGAAATAGCTCTACCCCCACAATAACTTCATTTGTATTATACAGTGCGACGCTAAATTGTGGAAAAAATTCATTTTTTCTGAATATAAAGATATTTTGGTAAAATTCTTGGATATGTCGATTTTCTTTTCCGATGGGCCAATTTTTTACCAGAGCACAAATGCTACAAAAATTGAAGTGAATCATCAACCAGTGTGGAATCCGATATCCTAGTTGAGGGTTTCAAACGAAGCATTGACATGCATGGTTTGATATTTCACAAGTTAACTTCTGGAAGCTCGACCTTATGGAACTCTTCTGATACAAAAAACTGAGTGTCGTAATTACACGATGAGGAATTTTTCAAAAAAGATCCGAGAAATGTGTGGTAGGTATCTGATTATATAATATAGTTTCCAACTTTATTTTTATTCTTGCAATGAAATGAAGATAATTACCAAAATTCAATTTACATGCAGCTAGAAAGCTAAGTGACTCAAAAAAATTGCCAGTACCTCCAGGCCTAAGAAAACTAGTCAAAAGCAATGCCCGCAGACTACGCACCTCAATTAAATCTGTTACGATGTCCAGTTATTTGATATTCAAAAATAACAGGTTTGAAAATATAAAAATTTTCATCAGTTTTTATGAATGTGTGATCTAAACATGATTTTTATTTACCCATTTTCCTTGTGGTTTTATTAATAAAAGACCTAAAACCATTTTTACTTAAAATATTAGAGTATTCATTGACATAATCATAATTTGAAAGTAGGTATAATAATAATAATTGAAGTTTTCTTACTCAGTTCTGTTTTGTATTGACAAAAGAAGGATTTTAAATGATTATTGAACATATATGGACAGAAAGAAGGTGGTTTGTATATTGAATATATATTGATGAAAGATGAATTTTTTATTTTCATTAGTATATTAATTATTTTCAAATTACCAAATGTAATAATATCATATTTGTAATGATATTTGTCTTTTATGAAAACCATTACACCATCGTTTTGATTTAAGTTTCCATGATTGTAAATTTGTTGATATCCTGGTGTTTTGCACAAATCTGGATTATATAAAATTCTGTAAAATCATCAAATCAAAATCTTCATCCAACTGACTAATAAATAATAATGTTTCATTTAAATTTTTGGCAATACTTCTAATATTATTATGAAAAATTGTAAATTTATAATTTTTATCAAAACTGATATACTTATAATCTTCAAAACTGTCCACTATTTGTGTGTCAATCGTAGGATCTTCTAGCTGTCTAATGAATAAATCCATATAATATAGTTTCTGATATTTTGAAATGATATTTCATATATTATTCATGGTTATATAACTTTTCTAACTTTTCTTCATTATCTGTAATAACTGCTTTTTCTTTACTGTTTCTCCTCACAAATATTATTCCATTTTTCCACCATACAAATTCATAACCAATTTTTTTCAATTCTCTTGACTTTCCTAGTAAGTATTTGTTTCTTCGTGTAAGTTCTTCATTGATGAATATTGTTGACTGATCCCAGAAGATTAATGTCAAGTGTAGTAAGCTTCCCACTTGTTTTGTAAACTTTTTTGGCTCTTTGAATAATATTGTTTTTTATTTCATTGTTAGAAAGGGCGATTTTTATTAGGTTATTTGGATTTTCAGGTAGAGAATGGTTTCGGTGAATATTGACTATATCTTTTTCTTCTAATGCAATTCCAATTTTCTTACGAATTGACATAAAAATTTCTTCATCTTTCATTTTTACTTGTTTAGTAATGCCCTTAATTTCAATATTATTTTTTAATGTATTTTGTTCTTAACAATCAACTTTTGTTTTAATTGCTGTACTTGTTTTTTCATTTCATTAATTTCATTTTTCAATATGGTGTTTTCTTTCCATAGGTTATCTCTATCTGTTTTTATTTCTTTCAATAATGCTATCATTTCTCTATTTTCAAATTTAACTGCGTCATATTTTTCTGACAAAAAGTTGATCGATTCTTGAATATCTCTTACAATTTTTGTTAGATTGTTTAACGTTGCCTGATTATTTCCAGATTTCTCCACTTGAGACTTTTCTGTGATACATTTTCTACAAGTACATCTATTTCCTCTTGGTTTTTTCAATTCTCTCGAATAAAACTCAAAATCTTTACTAGTTAGTTGGCTGCATTTCAGATGATACCATTTTCCACATGTATTTTTACATTCTATAGCCGTTTGATTAGTTTTTATTTGAAAGTCACATTCACCACAGAGAAAAACATCAGATGGTCCGGAACTATTTTTGTCTTGAGTTGAAATAATGAAGTTTTCCAGTTTATTACAGGTTTCATCATTTGCAGGAGGATATTTTGTTTCGGATGAAAATTTTTGTCTGAAATTTTGTTATCGTATAGAAAATTGAAAGACGATTCAATTGAGATATTGACCTCCAATGTGAATAAAAAATCTTTCAAAATGGCGTCGTGCAGCCATTTTGAAAAATAGACATTTTTTTGTTGTCAAAAAGTAGTTTACGAACTATTATTGAACCGAATAAGATTTAATTTTTTTTGTTTTGGATGAATATTATTTGAAATTTTGCTGTCATATATAGAATTGAAAGACGTTCTGAATGAGGTATCACTCGACCCACAATGCCATTTAAAAAAATCCTTTTATTTTACCCCAAAATTAGTATTAACACATATAAATTATTATTAATGCAAATTAATACACGCATATTCTCACAGGCAATGAATTTTCTTCAGTTTTTTTTAATCGACCAATCAACTTTCCTTTTGAGCAATATGTACAAATATTTCTTGCTTTCACAATAGCCTGATGAATATGCACCTTGATCATGTGATCGATCATGACGTGAGAGGTAGATCTGTTGAAATTTCTACCTTCTCCCTGTTATAGTAATTCCAGGTTATTTCTTTATTATTATTATACGTTACAATAATTAAAAAATATTGAGAAAATTATAGCTGCGTATTAATCGTTGTAAAATACATTCGAGATCATATTTTTCATAAATACATTCAAATTTTTTTGTCTTCAGACAGAACAATATCTTATATACCTACTTCTCGACTGCTTGCCATGACGATACAATTTCCATGCAATTGAGCATGTATTTATCTATGATTCCCTAGGTATTTACAACAATAACATAAAACTCTGATCCCCGCCAATGTGCCATTATTGTGGAATGCAACGATAGGCGAATATTGCTCAACGACGTGCTCGTCCTTCTACGTTGTGAATATCGTCAGGAAATTGGAAGCTGCCATTCGAATAGTTAGTCTTTGATCATCCCTCCGGCATATATTGGGACACGCCTATAGACTCCCTCAAAATTTGGAGGTTAATGCGTTTTCAGATCTCCGGTGCAGATGTAGATAATTCTTAAAGCTGTTTTGGTTATGTTCAGGTTCAAATGGTTTCTTTCTGCCCATGTTAGAATTTGTTTATTAAGGCACTGAGGTTTTCAGCAGGAGCTGATGCATCCTGTTCCTTGACCAGAAAGTTAGTGTCATCTGCATACGCGACAACATGAGTATTTGAGTTGCTATTGACTAATTGCGTCAGATCGTTGGCATAAATGAGGAACAACAGAGGACCCAAGATGGAACCTTGTAGGACTCCTTGTTCGATGGTAGCTAGGTGGGATTCAGTATCGTTAATGACTACTTTTTGGACTCTGCCTTTCAAGTATGATTTCATCAGTTTTAGACCAATTCCTCTCACACCATGTCGTTCCAATTTCAAGAGTGGAAGATCATGATTTTTATACAATCAAATGCTCCAGAGAACTCAATGAACAATCCACAGGTATAAAATTCACAATCGAGGGCATTCACCACATGTTCATAGAATTCAATTAGGACAGTCTCGGTGCTTTTATTTTGGGTGGACCCATGCTGTTTCAGTGAGAGGAGTTTATTGGACACTAGAAAAGATGTTGTTTAATGTTCAATTCATAAAGCTTAGATATACTTGAGACCAGACTGATTCCTCATCCTCTAGTTGAGATGAAGATTGGGGCCACCATTTTTGACAATAGGAGTTACTAGGGCTCCTTTCAGTTTATCAGGAAAAACTTCTTACTCCAGAGAGATATTTATGAGGTGAGTCAAAGGTGTAACCAATTCAACAGCGCATTTTTTCAATAGATTTTTCGATATTTCATCGTAATCACGTGCATTGGAATTTTTTATCAAATCAATAACGTCGTGTTCGGTTACTGGATGTAAGAAAAGATAGTTCTGACCTATTGGTATGTTTCTTTCCATAAAGTTTATATCAGTGTCCCCCTGTTGCGATACCTCCAAAAAAATGACTATTGAAGTTGTTTGCCATGTCAAAGTCAGAGACCATTGAATTACCCTCATAAATGGTGATGTTATTGAAACTGATTTCTTTTTTTTTTATTTCATTAACAATTTGCCACATGGTTTTAGATTTATTGTGCGAGGTGTATATTCTGTTATTTATACTCTGCTTATAACTATTTTGAGCTTCTCTCTATATGTCTGTGTCAGTTGTCTACTTATATCCTAGACACTTTCTAGAAAAAAACACGTCTTTACATTCCTTGTTATTCAAATAAGTATTACTTAGGAACATCTGAAGAATAGTTTTATAATTTTCTAGACGAGTAGCACCCCAAGGACAAGTCCTCCTACCAACTGTCGGGAGTTTCTGGATAAACGTCTGCAAGTCCGATGGAAACTCGAAGAAGACTTCATCGATGTTATACTCTCTGCCAAAATTAGAGAAGATCAGTACATTGCATTTGGGTTGTCTGGATCGCCGGGTAGAGCGCAAATGGTAAGTTTTACACAGTATAAAGTGAAGTTATATTTTCGAAATGTTTGCGGCAAGTGAAAAACCAGGTGTAGGTAGCAAATAACAATTATTTGAAATAAATTCATAATGCTTACAAAACAATTCGAATAATCTGACTGATCACCACGACGAATTTTGGGAATATCACAATTCGAAATAAATTTATGGTTACATACATCATATTGTCTGACAGATCAACACGTAAGAAAAATAGTAAGTATGCTCACCAAGTCCGGAAAATACTGTTTTTTGGATAAGTGGACAAAATTCTAGGACGAGCCGTAGAGATCCCAACTTTAAAGTCGGACCCCTGACTTCAATTTTGGAGGCCTGACTGTAATATCGGGGCATTGACTGTAATATCGGTGTCCCAACTTTAGTGTCAGGGGTCTGACTTTAATCTCAGTCCGCCGACTTTATTCTCAGACCCCCGACTTTAATTTAGGGGGCCTGTCTGTAACCTTGGGATCCCGACATTAGTCTCAGGGGTCTGACTTTAATTTTGGGATCCCAACTTTGAAGTCGGGCCCCCGAATTTAATTTTGGAGGCCTGACTGTAATATCGGGGCACTGACTGTAATATCGGTGTCCCAACTTTAGTGTCGGGGGTCTGACTTTAATCTCAGTCCGCCGACTTTATTCTCGGACCCCCGACTTTAATTTTGGGGGCCTGTCTGTAATCTTGGGATCTCGACATTAGTCTCAGGGGTCTGACTTTAATTTTGGGATCCCAACTTTAAAGTCGGGTCACGAATTTAATTTTGGAGGCCTGACTGTAATATCGGGGCATTGACTGTAATATCGGTGTCCCAACTTTAGTGTCGGGGGTCTGACTTTAATCTCAGTCCGCCGACTTTATTCTCGAACCCCCGACTTTAATTTTGGGGGCCTGTCTGTAATCTTGGGATCTCGACATTAGTCTTAGGGGTCTGACTTTAATTTTGGGATCCCAACTTTCAAGTCGGGCCCCAGAATTTAATTTTGGAGGCCTAACTGTAATATCGGGGCACTGACTGTAATATCGGTGTCCCAACTTTAGTGTCGGGGGTCTGACTTTAATCTCGGTCCGCCAACTTTAATTTTGGACCACTGACTTTAATTTGAGGGGGTCTGACTTTAATCTCAGGATCCCGAGTTTAAAGTCGGAACCTCGACTTCAATTTCAAAGGTTTGACTCTATACGTCTCGTGAATCTGAAGTGTAATCGATTATTTTCGATGCTCTTCTATTAATGCTGAAATACTTGATAGGGTTTCATGCAACCGCCTCACAATCTTTCATTATCACATATATTATATTAACATTAAATTCAGAACTCAATGCTAAACTTCTCCCTCTAGGTGGGAGGTGACGTCATAGTCGCCTACTACGACTCCGATTCCGGAACCTTCCACGCCGTGGACTACTACCTATTATTTTATTTTGTTGAAAATTCGACTGATTTCGTCAGAATTCTTAGGACTTAGGTTTTCAGGACTGCTCATATAGCCGGAGAGCTGGCGACAAATTTTGGAAAGGTCCTTTTGGCAAGTTGAAATTGTGAAAAAATATAATTTTTCAGTTGGTGATTATTTCGCTATTGCGCAGCATAAATATAACTTTTTCAATCTTTTGATTTAATATTCACGAGCACCTATAAAAAGTGGGGGAAAATCTCGTGAAAGCTCGGATTTTTTTTTCCAAATATTATATGCTGCGCAGTAGCGAAATAACCACAAACGCTCTACCAGATTTGCGGGACTGGATTCGATAATTGTCGAAACTATATTTTTCCACAATTTCAACATGCTAAAAGAACCTTCTCAAAATTCGTCGCTAGCTCTTGTACTAAAAAAGATGCAGCCGGTTGACAGAAAGAACAAAATAAAACAAAACAGCTCTTTATAAAGATTGTTTATAGCATGTTAGTTATTGCGCGATGAATACATTTGAATAGTATATATTTATTATTTTATCTACCACCAATATGTAATATCAAACATCACGATACTGATATGAGTTACCGCACTAGTTCGGTAAAGTAAAATTCATTTGTTTCTCGTTTTAAATGTCAGTCTCTTTAATGGAAAAGAATAACAAGAACTAATTTATTATAAATTTGAGTATCTATCCCGGGATTTATCAGGTAAAAAGGTTTGAATTTTTTAATTCGTAGCAGATTCTATATCTTAATCTATTCTCTAATGGTCTGAACTAATGTCGATAAAATTTTACTAAATTGGAATGAACGTATCAAAGTTGACAGCTCGCAAAATAAATCAACAATGGGCGCAACGCTTGCTTGTTGCATGATTCTAATATCATTAATTTAAGGAATATTGACTAATTTTGAGTAAATAATTAACATTATTGGTGGTAGGTAAAATATTTTACAATATTTGTGTCGTAAATTTATATTGCGATAATCGATGAGTTATCAAACTCGGCCTAAAGGCCTTGTTCGACAAATGTTCCATCTCATATCGTAATATGAATGTTTACGACACTTATAACGTAAATATCTATTATGCACTAGCGGCGGTAAAGTACACTTTATAATCGACATTTTTTCAACATGTAATTAAGTCATAAGCATGAATATTGTAAATGCAGTTGGTTTAGTTACTATTGTTGTGGGTGGGATATTCTCTTGAACATAATTATTGCATATTGAAAGCTTCGTTACATCATCAGCATCGATACGAGAACAAGTATTCATTTAAGATGTTAATGATTGGTTCAAATAACTATCTGGTATCATTCCGGCACAGTCGTTGGCAATTTTTTCAGTGATGATCGATTTATTTAAAATATATTCTTCAATATAGCTCTCAGCTACAATAGTTTCACATTCCTCATACTATGTTACTCTTGAATCATTGTAGGTATACATAATGTATGAAACGTGTAGACCATTGTAATTCAAATCAGTATTTGTGATTCGCGCTATAAAACCGCTAGTGCATAAAATGTTGTATGTATCAAGGGCGTAAAGTAGGCGTTTATGTCTGTCACTTTGAATATATCAATGAAATTGAAAGTACGTAAAATGAGAAGTTACGTTGTTTTCTGTTTTGTGTTGAATAAATAATATTTTGGGTCAATTTCATTAGACGTTCCATCATTTGATGAATTTATAATGAATGGTTATGGTACTTCTTTCTGTTCTGTTTTGAATAAATAATATTTTGGGTCAATTTCATTAGATATTCCATCCTTTGATGAACTTATAACGAATGGTTCTGGTACTTTTTTCTGTTTTGTTCGGAATAAATAATATTTTGGATCATTTTCTTCGTACGTTCTATCCTTTGATGAACTCATATTGAAGGGTTCTGGTACTTGTTTCTGTTTTGTTTGGCATAAATAATATTTTGGATCAATTTCATCGTACGTCCTATCCTTTGATGAACTTGTAGGGAATGGTTCTGATACTTCTTTCGGTGAACCTTCCACTAGATCGTCTATTGATTCATAATTATTTTCCTCATGCGCCTGAAAACATGAAGGTATTATTATGTTAATAAGATATACGAAAGTTGATTTCCAGCAAAGAGTCTGGTGTCGAGACACAAGCCAAGAAGGGTTGGTGTGATTTGATCTTCAATAGACAGTCTGTGTATTTCATTAGAATTTAGTGTAATAGGCCACCCAATGAAAATTACTCACTTTCGTTTATCCAAAAGTGAAAATTTCAGAAATATTCTCGAGCACCTGATGAGCTTTTCTGCTTCGATTTGAATGCGCTAAAAATGATACAACCTTTGGTAAAGTTTTTGTGTAGACTTAAAGTTCAATTATTTATGCCTTCTAGAATAATCTCACGATCTAATGAGTTTTAAAAAGTAACAGAAACTATAGTTTGCATCAGAATGTTTCGGGTATGTAGCAAAAACCTTGGAAGAAAAACAAGAGGGATGAAGAGCTATTCTTCAGCAATCTGCTTTCAATTACCTAATTCAATAGTAATATACATTAGAGACGTTGGATTATCAAAAACTTTTACCATCGCATTGCTCAGATCGAGTATATAGAGGTGCCGGACACTAGATGAAGACCGTGTCGTGGGACTCCTGAGACCATAATGCATTTGATGTCTGCTTGTCAAGCTTATGTTAAGCATATGCTGTCTCATTTTATTATCATCTACTACACTGGTACCATCTGAGACACCAGTGTTGCCATATGCTCCGTGTACAATAGAGCACTGTCAGTGACGTAATATGACAGTTGCGAAACAATGACATAGGACAAACAAACCAAACTGAACAAAAACAAACCTATTGAACCCATTTTCCATAAGGCTACGTGAATCACTTAATGTCTAAGTTTATAAAAATCGCAATTATCCACTAACACCCACAAAAATCGAATTTTCATTTCATCAAATGTCAAATGCTTTATTTGTACCCCCATGACCGTCATGTTGTGACGTCAGCAACAAAAATGTTAAAATTGTTTTTTCCGTTAACCAGCTGTGTCCTTACGAACGGTAACCCTCAAAAGTCGAAACTTGTGCGAGCCAAGGATTACCGAGGTCTTACCTTTTAACGTGCGATTCCTAGCACTTTCTCGGGACATCAGATAAAAATCTGTAGTCGCTAGGATTCGAACCTAGCCTACCAGCAGTCAATGGTTTTGAACGCGACAGTCTCAACCATCGAGTCAATCAGAACAAAAAAAACAGACCAAATAACGAGATTCCCTCTTTGAACTCAGTAGACTTTACCCAAACCATTCTGATGAAATGGTGGTTCTGATATTAGGGGTCCTTGGTGAAATGATGGACACACTGCTTTCGACTAACTTGATCGACAAATAGAGGACTTTTATGAACATTCATGTTCACGATAAATAAAATAAAACACTGTTGTCTATTTGAAGAAGAAAAAAATATATACTGGCTTGCCGTGAGATGGCAAAAATCTTAGCTGGATGAATGCAGAAGACTGTCTATCATCCTTGTGCATTTCGTCTACTCAGGATACATGATTCTCTGACGCAATAATCACTTACCCCACGGATATGCGGAGTGGTTTTTTGGAATGCCTGACTGGAATATTATATTCTGATTGAAAAAACAGTGATAATAATACTTCCTCATAATAGTTGCAGAGTGTACCCAAAGGCATAGCCTGTGTTGGTAGAGGAGGGCTATTATTATTATTGGCCGTGGTGTTCCTGGGCAACTTACTGATTTTTTGTGATTATTCACATAAGATTGAGGATTACTGGTTTGAAAACGTATGCGACACTCATTGATTTTTTTTTCGATGGCAATTTCATTCTCTTTCTTCAGCAGATGAATCAACCGTATTACAAATTAATGAAAAATCGTTGTGTATTATTGAAAAAACATGACTAATGTTCAAACTGTACATAGAAACTTTTTTGTACAATTTTACAAGATATACTCGCCGGAATGGCCAGCGGCCTGGGTATGTGGGCCGCGAAATTTCGGGTAGCATTGAATGCTGCGCTGGTTTGATAACGTACAGGAAAAAAAAAATCTTGAATGTATCGGTATCGATAGACAAAAAAGTACCTTATAGTTTTTCTAGGTTTTCCTATAGTCGCCCCGGAACACCACGGCAAATACTAATAATAGCCCTATCCCACCAGCACAAAAAATGCCTTTGGGTACACTCTGCAACTGTTATGAGGAAGTATTATTATCACTGTTTTTTAAATCTGTGGGAAATATTCCAGTCAAGCTATTTTTTACCGGAATCCGACACATTCGGCGCGCTGGATCATTTACCCAAAAAACTACTCCCCACGTCCGTGGGGCACCTCATTATTGGATATATACTTTACAAGATATGACGTCATCGATATTTTTTTGAAATTGAAAAAACATACTTCATATCTAACACTTCAAGTTACAGTATATTGAGTATAGAAGGAACCAGTGGTCATATTTCTCAACATTTTTTTCATTATTTGTTTTGTAATGGAAACTTGAGAATTACTCAGTAGTACATACTCGTACATGCTCCTACGAGTATGGTCGAGTATGGTCGAGTATGGACTCGTATGTACTCGAGAAAGAGAATTACTCAGTAGTTAGTACATACTCGTACTAACTATCGAGTAATTCTCAGGTTTCCATTGCAAAATAAATAAGGAAAAAAAAATTGAGGAATATGAACACTGTATACTTAATATACTGTAACTTGAAGTGTTAGATATAACGTATTTGGTATGGTTGAACTCAGATATGGGCTTTTAATTTTTGATATGAAAATATACCGTTCAATTAAAAAAAAATATCGATGACGTCATATCTTGTAAGGTGGTGGGGAAAAAACAACTTTTTGAAAAAAAAAGAGGCAAGAATGACATATATACAAAATCGACCTGTCCGCTATTTTCGTACAAAAATCAAAATGCAATGCCCATGACAGGTCTATGTCAAAAAATAACTTTCAAAGTGTTAACGCAGAAGAAATATTTCCAACAATTTCATCCTTGATGTGTATAATTGCTTCTGAAGAGCCTGCTTTCCAATTATTTCATCAATCTCCCTGATGAGCTTGGCAAAGCGAAATAGATTTTCGTCGACCAAAATGTAATGGAGATTAAATGTGATAGAAGCGAACCATGCTTCAATGAAATGAACGATTTCTGTGAGTGATAATGTTACCCTTTTCAACATGAATACCTCATAAGAGGTTATCTTGAAGGATGGCAAATAGCGACTAAATTTTGTCTTCCAGCCGCAGATGATTCCACAACTAACAGATTTTATGAATATCCTATTCATATTTTCGAACGAAAATCAAAAGGAATTCATATATTCTGTTTACATAATCTGCAATTTCATCTCTGTCGATTTTCCGGAAGCTCTCTGGAAATTCAGAGAACATAATTTTTGTTTTCGGATAGGTATTTCGATTCAACATAGTAACAGACAAAAGTTATGACAGCTGAGCTGGTTGCGACACATCATCAGCAGCCGTTTTTGTATAATGTCAGTTCAAGTACGTTTTCATACACCACATGGCCGACGAGTGGTAGTCTCCATAGTGTCTTCATTATATGTGAACGACCAACGATAAACGTCTACGCCTGCTCATGAACTAATGGAGTTGCAGTTGGAACCAGTGTTGCCAGACGAAATTTTTGAAAATCTTCAGACAAATCGACTAAAAATTCCTAAAATTCCTCAAAATAGAATACGGTGATGTGCGCATGCGTCGAAAATAAAGACAGCTGAATTTTCACTATGCGCATGCGCGAAAATCAAGGTTACGAAATGTAAAATTTAAATATTTTCCTGGCTCTATAAATTTCTTTTTTCAAACTACGAAGTAATATATGAACAAAATAACTTTTATAATTTTTTCCTCATGGATATCAGGTACATAAATATAACAAACGTCTGGAAACAAATAAACTGAAAGGACTAGATATTCCAATTGAAAGTGAATCAATCCGACAAAATAATGAAACCTGATAGATAGCCAAATTTTTACTATACGCATGCGCATAAACCAAGGTTACGGAATATTTAATGCAAAATTTCAATATTTTCCTGGTTTCAACTGCGAAGCAATACATAAAACATTGAATTTATTATTTCTTTTCGTCACTGGTAACTAACGTTAAATAATAAATAAACTGAAAGTACCTAGTACATTTTCCAAATAAAGAGCAAATCAATCAGACAAAATTAAAAATCCCATGCAATGAATAAACCTAATACAAAAAAAAATATATTACATTAAAGCATCGAGTGACAGTGACGTAGTTTTAGTGTTTTGGGTAGCTTCTTTCTTGAATAGAATACTCATACTCAACCTTACATTTCCTCTTTCTTTTCCGATGTCCCTATCACCTGATGACTATTTTATCTGATTCTCTACTAAATTTGTAGATTCTTCATTTAATGGTCGATCGGTCAATCATAATACAGTAAAATTATGATAAATGTGATATCAATTATATGTTTTATGGTTGGAAATCAAGGTGTTCAACGAGATTTAGTTCCATTCCATAACTCAAATATTGGTTTGATAGGTGCTACTAGTTTTTCTTCAGATTTCATTGATTTTCAATCCGAAATCCCCATTTCTTCAAACATTCGACAATTTCTTTAAATCTAAGGAAATTTCTTTGCATATGGCAACACTGGTTGGAACGAATGGCTACCCCCATATTGCCTATTCGAACGACCATATGTCGGTCGCACACCCCAAACAAAGAAGTCTTAGCCTCTCACAAGTAACACAGAGCTTTTTTTATAAATATTTGTTCCTTTGTTATGAACACTAACTTTCGCATAACATCAATAATGGAAGATATATGACAACTTATAGGATTTCTGTAACCACACCAATTATATTTTATTATGCTAGTGTTTTCCAAGTTCAACCAAAATTGGTAAAATTGGTATAGTAATATTTTACAATGATTTTATTTGTAGATTTAATCCAGTAACGACAGACAAACTCGAGCAAAAACTGAAGAATAGATTGTAGCACTCTGAAACTCGGCACATGACATCTCGACATTGGAAAAAAATTGTTTACCAAAAAATCAGGGGTGGAACCTGAAAAATTTTTCATTTAAAAAATGTATATATTTTTTTGTTGTTATTTCAGAAAATATAAGATTATCAAAAAACGATTTTGATAGGTTGAGAGATAATTCAATTCTCCACAAGAATGATTTTCAGTAATACCTCATGAAATACGCTCGTTTTCTCCGAAAACGTGGGTTAACGCCGACGTCACATTTCATGCTCGCGCTAACCCGCCACTGCAAGTTTAGGCAGGGCCAAAAATTAGATTTGTCATTACTTTGCTAAAAATTATTGTAGAGGGAAAAGAAAAAGTGCATATCGTTCCTGAAGACTTCTACTTCCTCATGCAAATATAACATGTGAGAGTATCTGAGTACCTAAAATGTGTTTTATCCCACTTCACATAACCCTTCTACGATATTTACGGAGGATCCGAAAGTCATGGATATTTTAGTTGATATGAAATAATTATACTGAAGAAGGAATCAGTACCATCTTAGGAGCATATGCAACGATTTAAAGCTACTAAGAAAAGTTTCACTGTTACATTCCAAAGAAAAAACTGGGTTTTACTCCTGCCCAGTTTTCAACTCACCCATAATCCCGGCAATTTCTTCAGTAAATGTTGAAAATAATCGCTCATTCACATCCTACATAAAAATGAAGTATGTGATTTCAAGCTTGAGGTTTGCACTTCACAATAGTGTTATTAAATATATACAGGGTGTCCCAGAATAAAGGGGACAAACTCCGAGGGTAGAATCCTCACTTCATTTAAGGGCTGAAAGTTCCAATAAACATATACCCTAAAATGAGTATCAACCGAGTTACAGGGTGTTGAAAGTGACACAAAAAAATATATTTTTCAGAATAACTCCATAACGGCTTAGTTTTTCTTAATGAAATTTGGTATGTCACTTGACAGCATTCAGTTTCATATTTCAAAGCAAATCATGTGTTTGTGACTCTAAACGGCAGGTGGGTACCCCTATTTATTCACCCTCCCCAACTTTCACGCCAATGGATTAATATCGATTTCGTCTTCTTTTTCTTAATCCCCAATACTTCCTATACAAAAAAGGAATACGTTTCGTTTCACAAATATCAACGGTTTTCGAGATAATTGAAGTTGAATAAGTGGGTGCGTATGTGATACGGTTACTCATTAGTGATTATTTTGTTAGTGGCTATGTAAGTTTTAAATATCGGGAAATTTTTGTGAACTAAATCCCTCACAAATGCCAACAATCTTCGAAATATTTGAATTTATACTCATTGCAAAGTATGAAATATGTTGGTTATAATGTTATAAATAGTTACCGTCACATTCCTTTCAAAAATAGTAAAGATTTTGATAAGCACGCACTTAGTCAACTTCAAATATCTCGAAAACCGTTGATATTTGTGAAACGAAATAGGAAGGAAATATTGGGGATTAAGAAAAAAAAGACGAAATCGATATTAATCCAGTGGCGTGAAAGTTGGGGAGGGGCAAATAGAGGTACGCCCCTGTTCAGAGTTACAAACACTTGATTTGCCTTGGAATATGAAACTAAATGCTGTCAAGTGACATACCAAATTTCATTAAGCCGTTATGGAGTTATTCTAGAAAATCTATTTTTTTGTTTCACTTGCAACACCCTGTAACTCGGTTGATACTCATTTTAGGGTATATGTTTATTGGAACTTTCAGCCTCAAACTGAAGTGAGAATTCTACCCTCGGAATTTATCTTCTTTATTCTGGGACACCCTGTATATGCATGATATGAATAATCGATTATTTTAACATTTAGTGAAGAGAATGCCTATTTCAAGGGTAAGTTAAAAATGAGGCAAGAGTAAAACGAAGTTTTTTTTTGCATGTATAAGTGAGACCTGTCACAGTACTTACTTAAAATTGTTGCATATAGTCCAAAGAGGGTATGGGTTGCTGCTTCAGTATAATAATTCCATATTTACTAAATTATTCATGATTTTCGGACCAAACACATTTTAGGTACTCAAATACTCGCATATTATATTTGCATGAGAAGGTAGGAGTCTTCAAAAACGATATGAACTTTTCCTTTCCCTTCTCCGATCATTTTCAGCAGAGTTATGACCAATCAAATATTCGGCTCCGCCAGAACTTTCAGCGGCGGGTAAGGGTTGACCTGAAATTTGATGTCGGCGTTCAATCACGTTTTTTAAGAAAACGAGCGCATTTCATAATGAATTACTAAGAATGATTTTTGTGGAAAATTCTGTTGAGTTTTTTTTTCCGATAAATCGTATACTTTCCAAGATTACAGCAAAAATCTATATATATATTTTTAAACAAAACAAATAAATATGTTCCACTCCTGGAATTTTTGGTAAACAATTTTTTTTTCGTGGTTATCATGGTTCCAACTACTAGCACACCAAGTTTGGTGGTGCTACAATCGATTCTTGTCTCAAAACCCAATCATACTGGAAATATTATCAAGACCCTGGAATCCCAGCCTAGCGGCATTTTATGAAAAATTTCTATAAAACATTTTGTTGTTGAATAATGACAGCTTTTGGAATTTGTTTGACTCATTACAGCTCGCATTGTATTTACCTACTGATTATGTGAATTATTTGTGATCCTCATGCTATAAACAATATGTCATATTTTTTCGAAACACTGCATGATGTGTACTCGCTGAGGTCTATAATTTGTTTTTTCTCCTTGTCGAGTGTCGAATGTCGAGTTTATAGTTGGTACCGACTTCAAACTCGAAATCCCTACTTCAAACTCAAGAATCCAGCTTTGAATTTAGGAAACTCTAAATCTGGATTACAGCTGGTCCACCGTTCTTCAATGAAAATAATTTCATTATATATTTAGATTATCCTTATAGAATCTTCGCACGGGTATGAAACGAATGCAATTCAACCATATGGTTCAAGTATAAGAGAGACAATTTTGAAAACTGAATTATTAATTTATTATTTTTTGTTTTTCTGGTGTAATCACCAGACTTGGCGATCAAGATAAAACCAATAACAAATTTTCATCCACCATTTGACCCTTTCAAAGGTGGGATTTTTAAAAACGCTGATATTTTTATCATTTCTATTCACCAGAGAACCTAAAGTAATAGGTTCATGCCAGTAGCTTCAAAAATAACAAAACTTCATTTTCTCCTGCTCAAGGATGATTTTCGGTATAAAAATTGGCATATGTCTTTTCCAGGGTCTCAAACTTCCTGAATACCAAATTTCATATAAATAGGTTTAGCGGTTTGAGCGTGAAAAAGTAACAGACAGAACAAAATTACTTTCGCATTTAGTATGGATATGGATTGTCTATTTTAGGGGTTCTGTTTATTCTAATGATTCTTTTATTCAATTTCCAATAATAGTAGTTGCATGGTTTTCTTGTTATATTTTGTGAGAATATCATTACATTCTCACAGTTTCTTGAATTAACTGATATGAAATATACACATTTTGATTTAGTACTTTATATAATGTGTTTGGGAAAAAGTCAATTGAGTGAACAGAAAATATTGCAATCAGACATAGCCTAATGCCGCCGACGAATAGCAGCCATTGGCAAAGTCATTAATTTTATTGTCCTCCTATTTTAAAGATTTTTTGTGAAATATTTTTTTCTCTGTGTAATATATTTTCTAGGAGATATCGTTGTAAAACTTTTCTGTAACCTTTTTTGTGATGATCTGTTGGACTTCCAATGTTTCGAGAAAAAGCAGTTTTTTGAAGTTTTTTTTTTTTAATTCAATGATGTATCATCTACGCTGTTTTTAACGCGTTTCTTATCCTTTTCAGGAGATTTGCATCACTCATTTAATATGTCAACTCAAACTTTGATTTTCTTCCGTACTCCGTAATGCAAGCGTGGACCTACTTGGAAATTTCTTCTGAAATTCGAGATGATCTGAACACATAGTCAAACCTCCATGTCTTATACATCATTGAATTCAGAATGAAAAATACTTCGAAAAATTTTCATTTATCAAAACAGTACCATATTTGAAACAATTAAATTGATGATGGTTGCTCGATAAGGAAAAGTCGGACAATATAATTGATATCATCACATGAGAGCTTATAAAAAGAAATCGAAAAATTCAGTACTTCCAAAATAATTTGAACATCAAAAAAATGTTATGGCTTCTTTTTAATTTAAACAAAGCTGTACCTATTATAGTTTCAGGAAATGACTGACTGAAGCACCTGGCTTGTGGACTATTAAAGTCATGATTGTGAAAAGATGAAGTGGGTTACTATTTAAATTTGTCTAGAAGAACAAATAATCTAAAATTCTAGAAATCTTTTTCAAAAACAATCTTTAAGGGGCGGTACTCGTTTTGAGCGTGGTTGATAAACAAATAAGCTTGTAAGGGATTAAAATGTTAACTTACTGCTTTTAATTTCTCTAGTTCCTCTTTTACTGCCCTCTTGAAGAATCCCACCTAAAGAAATACAAATATTAATTGAGTACTACTTACTATAAGTGATTGCGATCACTGACCTTAACAAGAGTCAGTACTAAAAGAGAAAGTAATAATAAACCAGCAATTACAGCTACAATTATAATCCAAAGAGCAGTCCCAGCATTTCTGGTTTTGCCACTGATGAAAATACTGGAAATGATGAATGAATTTGATCTGAAAAAAATATTACCATCAATGAAAAATATTAGATCAATTATCTTATAGCATTATATTTCCAATATTTCGACAATGAATATTGTAGCTGGGGAAGACCACCTGCAGACGCGTTTCGCGGTTCTTGCCGCTCGTCAGTGACAGTGTAGGTCAGACAACTTTAAAGTTGTCCTGCCCCAGCCCAATGAATTATAATCCACTGTATAACTAATATTTCCTCACAAATGAAGCAGCGACATACAGTAAAAGTCAGTCGCAGCCTCATATTTTCCACATTGTGGAAATATGTGGAGAGAAGGGTACTTCGACTTTGTCGATTTTAATATTTCAATTATTTGATACTCTTCAGCAAAAATACTCGAAATGAATATTGTCATCATCAAGGAAGCTACAGAATTTTAATGATAATTAAATGATGTGAAAAATGAGCCAATGTCATTGAGGTTGGTCGTTATTCCATGTTGTGAAGAATGAATAAGACGATGATAGGCACGTACAACATGGAGCAATAACTCAGGCCATTACATTTTTATAAAAAAAAAACTGATAGACAAATATGGCCAACAGGTAGCAATGGTTAGCTATACACGTTTGGAAGAGAAATGGAATTTGAATTTTATAAGTCATTTGCCAATTTTTATTATCCCGAAATGCAAAGAGACAGGGCAGGGAAGGACTATTGGCCGCCACGTGTCCACCACACACCAAATACGAAACGCGTGTTACCTTGCCGATAGGGGCGATATTACTATTATTATTACATCAGAATTCTAGTATTGCTAACGTCCCGTGCATTTATTGGCTTTAGATATCGATGACCCACGCGATCTAGCGTTCGAGCTATCGTCTCTACATTATTATCCTCACTACATTATTATTATGGAATTCGCGTATTGCCATCGGTCCTTGATATGTGTACCAAATTTCAGTTCATTCGGGCGATTGGAAATAGGTGAAAATTGATTAAAATGTTCCAGACGGCCCTTTCTCCGAAGCTCCGACACATTCGGAGAGAGTGCTGGGCTCGCAAATATCGCATAAATATCGCAATAATTCCTAAAATAGGGGGTAAGGAGCTATTGGGTCCGGGAATCGTGTGAACTGAGCAGATGCAATGAACCGAGGATGACAGCCTTTTGCATTCCTACAGCTAATATTTCCTCTGTATCGCAAAATACCGTTCTTTTTTTCCTCTTTCCGCCAAGAGACGAAAACTCTATGACGAACGTCGTCTTCCTTCAATGGTCGAGAAGGATCAGACATATTAAGTAGTTCCGATAAATTCAGTACTTCTCATTCTCCACAATGGACTCATGTCCGGAATTGAAAGGCAATACGGTATCGGAAAGTTTTCATCGGGGGTATAGACAAATCTATGCGAGCAACAAGGAACGCAATGATACGATAATACCACATAAATAAGAGAGACGCACTACTGTACGCCTCCCTTACTACCTCGTCCGACCCCGAACAGCCACGTCGATATCCCTTCCTCGAGCGAGTCGAGGAGAAATTGTAATGCTCTCTCAACATAATAGCAAGCTATTCTTTACGCTTGTATGAAACCAGCATACCCCGATGAAAACTTTCCGATACTGTATATCGTACGAGTGTCGTAGATGGCAATATAATACTCATAGTGCCGCGTTATGTCTGTGGATATAGGCGGAGACCGCATATGCTGGACAGCAAATGCATTATGGTTTCTTACCCCCCGTGACAAGTCCTGCATCCATGATGTGGCCTTGGTGGACCACGGTATTGAAGACACCATCCTAGCAGGCTATTGTGAATCCCTTGGTCTTACTACAACTCACTTGACCTTGAGAAGGCAGGTTTTTGGATTAGTCGAGGTCTTCATTGGTCTTGAAGAAGACCACGTGAATAGATAGCTTCATCTTTATACAGCTACAGTAGAACTGAATTTTTTGCGGCATTTGCTTGGTGTCAGCATCCCGGATACACTTTTTTATAAAAACAAATGGATAATAAACAAGTTTTCGATATGTTGCCAATTTTTTTTAACTTCCTGTATATCATTCGACAAGCTACACGACAAGCAAGGGCACTTCTTGGAAATTCAGACATACTCATTGATTTTTTCTACTCATGTATATGAAATGATCATTTTTCAACCGGATACCCTACATGAAAGTGACAGCTTTTCATTTTCGAGATGGAAATGAATATTATCATGCGACCGCTCTGCTTCGATCGTGGACAAACTCTCACCTCACGAAAAAAAAAAAACCAGTATTTTCCTCTCTAGTTGAAAAAAATACCATTACCATTTTTGAGAAAAAAAAATTATTTGTATAAAATACAATTTCGGGTACTTTCAATAATAGATGAAATAAAAATGTTGAGGTAGGAAATGAAGTAAAGGCTGAAATTAAAGTGTAATATTACCCGTTTCCTCTGTACGTGAAGTTCTGTGGATTATCGATATTCACGTCTCCACGAGTGGAAAATATCACTGTTTCATTATCTCCTATAGAATCTACAAAATAAATTTGAAAACATTAGTCATAGTTGATGCCCATATTGATGACGTTTAAATCCTACATGCAAGCATACAATGATAGATATATTGGCGATTTCTATACTCCATAGCGATATGAAGATTGATTCGAAAAAATAATAATGAAAAAATCGAAATACCTTGTAACATTCAAGAGATAATGAAAAAATGGAATATTACCTAATAGGAAAAATAGGGGCTTGAGATCATATGTTAAAAGGTAAGAACCTCGTCATTCCTAGCTCTAACAAGTCTCCTGACTACTTTTGAGGATTGCTCGTGAGGGTGCAGCCAGATGAAGGAAATAACAAATTTCAAAACAACTTTTTTACACACAAAAAAATATGATGCTGAGCATTATTTAAATCAAGAGCGTTATCGATTTGTTGAATATAACTATATTTTTGTTGGATACATACAGACAAAAATACGTATTCTCCAAGTTTTTGAGGATGTATAGATTATTCATAATTTATTTCTCATTATTAGTTGATGAATTTATGTCAAATTAATACACGTACTCATTTCCCAATTTTTCATGAAATGTATTTCACTTCAGACTGTAGTTGAAACATTAGGGTGATTTTTGGAACTTTATGAAGTATTTATCCAATAAATAATAATATGATAATGATAATAACACTTCCTAACAAACATTCGTGGATTGCGATTCACGTTTTAGTCTGGATGGGCAAAATGCACCTGTTCTGTGTTTGGTGACAACCACGATACTACTAAACATATATATGATCAGGAGCATCGTCCCTCGACGCCCCTCCAATGGATGATGAGTTTTCCAAATGATAGATGAAATCACACAAAAATTGCCCCTTTCCCTAAACGAAATTGCCCCACCCCCCTCCCTAAACGATATTATGTATTCGCGCCTGTGTGCGCCGTGTTGACTTCAAACAATAACAACAATAGGTAACAAGGACAAAATCAACTGCAGTTATTTTTCGTTTCTTATAAAACAAGACTTTATGCGAAGTTTGGGTGCAAAAGTGCTGTCAGAAATTTAAATCCAATGTCACCAATGCTAGGATTTGTTCTGAGTATTTTCGAAAAGATGATTATATTCTGAAACATAGGCTATTGAATTATTCTCCAAAGTTGAAATCAGATGCTGTACCTTCCGTTAATAATTTACCGAAGACAACATCGATTAGTCAGCGCAGTGAACAACAGGTTAGCAGATGATCAATTAAAATTGTTTTTATTTTACCATACCTATTATATTTGGCATTATATATCATTATTTGGTACCCTACATACCTATCTACCTATCTACTATCTACTGATTACATATCATTCAGATAAATTATAGGTATAGTGTGTCTAATCACACATCTACTCAATTTTCAGTGTTTGCTTTTTGCTTCATCCACACCAAATTGTGAATACCTGACAACCAAATTTCGATGACTACTTATTTAAGTCTCCACCTGTAACGGTAGTGGGTAGTATATACAGTGCGGCTGTTTATAGTCCCCCCCCCCTGTTAACTTTTGAACGGTTTGCCGTAGAGAGATAAAAAAAAATCGTTTCGAGGGTTTCACCGATACTACTTTTTGAAATATAACGCATTGTGATTGCTCGATAGATGGCGCGGGGGGCACAAAAACCTATTTTTTTTAAATAGCATGGGGGGTCGAGTGACACATCGTTGAAAAGAGAATTTGATTTTCTTTTCAACCATCTATTTTTTTTTTAATTTCGTTGACACGTTTTTTCACAATAAGCATTTGAAGTGTCAAGTGTAAGAGCGGATCTGAATTCGTTTCCTTACCTTACCTCAATAACTTTTGAAGGGTTTGATGTGAAATAATGGGACGGAAAATATACAATTGCAATCAATACCACGAAATACGGTCAATAAAGACAATTCACAACATTAATAATTATTCATTTTGAATTCCTTTCAAAGCTTAATTAGGTATTAGGATATCGAAATTATACCCATATCATTTATTTTTAATGACAAAAGTAATAATAGGTACTACGAAAGGACTATTTATTGGATTTGTTTAAATGACAATAATTAATTAGTTACCTATAAAAGTACAATGGATTGATGAATTATTGTATTCATATTCACTGAGGAGTTTTGTCTACTTATAATTATTATTTACTTTGAATATTTGATATCATAATGGTTCGTATACGTCCTTTCGAAGAAAAAATTGAAGCAATTTATAATTTTGGTTAATGAAAAATTTCCTGAACATCCTATAACTCGGAAATATTTGAGGGAACTAGTTGAAAAATTCAACTGGCAGTGTTCGTAGGAAAGGTGGAGCTGGTCGAAAATCAATTCCGGAAGAGACAAAGGTTTCGATAATTGCCGAAATGGTGGTAAATCCCCAACAAAGTACCTCTCGTGTAGCAAGTACGATTGGGGTTTCAACAGCTACAGTAAAAAAATATTTGAGTTCCATCCATACAAATTAGTAATGTTACACCAACTCACAGAAGACGACCGAGACCGAAGAATGGAATTTTGTGAAATTATGGAGGAAAAGATAGCTAGGAACCCCAATTACATTAGGAATATTTGTTTTTCAGATGAAAGTACCTTTTTTTTGAACGGAAATGTGAATACACAAAATGTGCGATACTGGAGTGATATCTTTCGAGAAGGTCACACACAGTTCCCACAGAAAGTAAATGTGTGGGCTGGAATTCTGGGAGACCATATTGTAGGTCCCTTATTTCTGGTTAATTGACAACAATTTTGCTTCTAATTATTTAAATACTACATGTCATAATAGTTTGTTTTCTTTTTGTTACATTGACACTTCAAATGCTTATTGTGAAAAAACATATTAACGAAATATAAAAAAAATTAGATGGTTGAAAAGAGAATCCAATTCTCTTTTCAACGATGTGTCACTCGACCCCCCATGCCATTTAAAAAAATTAGGTTTTTGTGCCCCCCCACGCCATCTATCGAGCAATCACAATGCGTTATATTTCAAAGGGTAGTAACGGTGAAACCCTCGAAACGGTTTTTTTTTATCGATCTACGTCAAACCGTTCAAAAAGTAACAGGGGGGGGGCTATAAAAAGCCGCACTGTATTGTACACCTACCTAATACTCAGTACAACGGATTTACTTTCTATAAATCAAAAGCCCATGTTTGTATTCTTTTATTTTTCTTCATTGAATGAGTTCGTAGCAAAAGTACCGTTTATAAACTCATCTCGACTTTTATAACTGTTGTACATGATATACTATTAACTCTTGATAACAAATTTTCTATTCTCGAAACATTAGGAACAATCTAAAATATACTCACTGATAATAGCAGATATGTTCAAAATCATTTTAATTTCAATGACTGCAAGTGTTTTCTCGTGAAAAGGACCAAAAGTACATTGGATTTCCGAACATATGACAGTATTCATGCTACAATTGATATAGAAGGTGGTATCCTTTAATTTGATATTTTCTTTTCGACGGATTTGTGAAATATTTGGGAAGACTTCTTGCCTTATGCGCTTTCCAGACCTGTGTACTTCTTGAATACCTTCGGTTTTCGCCCTTTCTTCGGAAATGTATGTGAAATTACTCCAGCATGCTCTTGGTGCTTGCTTGCTCAGAGTTGCTTTAGGCTCATACAAGTGCACAAATGGTATTTTGGTGGTGGAAGCTATATAATAGCGAGGGATCTCTATTTTGACGGTTATTTCTTCTAATGGGCTCAGATTTGTTTTCTCAACCTGAAAAATATAAAATGATAATGAGTTCAATAATTCGAAAGAAATCGAAGACGCAAAAACTCAAAACGTTGTGAACGTTCAAAATCAGATTTTAGATTTTTTTTATCGTATGGTTGCCACGAAATTAGAAGTTGGGGAGAAGGAGCTGATAATGGGTATTCTTATTGAATTTCTGAATATGTATGCGTCCGGGAATATCTTCCTAGGCAACGAGTTCCAATGTCATGCTGTTCCTTGAAAGAACAAGCCCCAAAAAGATATTTTTCGCAAGTCTCCGAAGTGACATCAAAGGGGTGTGACGGGTCAAAATCTGATGGTATCTCAGAAGAGTATACCGATCATGAAAATATCTATAAAATAGTGATAGATCACCAAACTTTCTGCAATGTTCGAGAGAAGTAAACGAGTTTGTCACCGACGAACCGAATTTCACATTTTATTTTTTTTAAACTGAATCTGAAAGCTGCAATGTATGTTGAGAAGTTACACTCGTATAGAGTGAACTATGACTTAATATCGAAAGAATAAAATGGGGTACTAGTCTATCATGCAGAAACACATCTGTGAAATTCCAGAAATCCGAAATATTTTTTTTGTCCTCCAATCTTTGTATAAGCGCTACTGGAATAAAACAATTTTAGTTTATATCGCTGCGAGCTGTGGATGCTCAATTTCTGTGATTCCACGCCAAGTAACAACGGTACAAACATCAGTCTTGTCATTTTAGTTCATGACGGTTTTTAATGAAACGGTATTTTCACGTATTTTTGTCGAACGATCGTCCCAAAAGGCATAAATAGTAAAGACCTATGGATCAAATATAATTTGTGCCTGAAAGTACATTGTGCGGTCACGTATACAGGAAGATAGATCATGGTGGTGATGAATTGTGTTTTCGAAAATATATAATTCACTCATTTTGCAATTTAGTATTGGGAGTTATACTCAATTTCAAATCATCAGCTTAAGTTCCAAATTTGATAAAGGAAGAGGAGTAACGGAAAAACAATAATTCTATCTCTCCAAGTTTGTTCATCCAGGGACAGCGCTTTCTTACACATATATAAGGTATTTTTTTCCCAATTTCCAAAATTCCACTTGGATTTCCACTTCTGTTGGCGTATAATTTTCTGTAACTGATCGTAGTTCACTCTGTACATGGAAACAGTAGTCCAGGATCAGTGCATCACAGATTATGAGCGATTGAAGATCCTGGTAAGAACTGAAACATTTTTTGAAAAGCTCATTTGGTATTGAACTAAACGGGGTTTGCCCAAGAAAAGCCAGTTCTGTGGTTTAATTACTCCAGACATAATGATTAGAATCAGCACTGTGTTGTAAGCGTTAAATTCCACCAGGTTATTGGATTGTTATTACAGATCATTATTTGAATTGTTTAGATTCTTTCCCCGTTAATTTCTGGTTTCAAGGGCTAATATCAACAGAGCTTTGGAGAAGAAAGCGATACGAAAGATACTTTAACCCGAAAAGCTGTTTACTTGGCGAAATATTGTTTGGGTTGCGGAGAAATAGTGTTGGTGCCAGAACAGATCCCTGTGGCACACCAGTAGGTACAGGTGGAGAAATGAGACCTCATCAACGCCCGCATAAGATCTGTCTTTTTTTTAAAGTTCAGGTTCCCACGAAAAAGAATATCCTGTATTGTTCAAAGAACATTGTGATAGCCGAGGGAAAAGTAGGTAGGAATTGGTATTCTTTTTTAATTTCTGAAGGCTGAATGCCTCAGGGAACACCTACCGAGGCAGCGAGTTTCGAAGCTTTGCCGTTCTGTGGAATAACAAGCCCTGGGAAGCAGATGTGCATGTCTCCAAAGTGATGGCATATGGATGTGAGGACTGAGCTCGACGGGTCAAAAATCACCAAGAACATCAGTAAAATGTACGTGAAATATTCCTTCAGTATTTACTCTCGTAGAATGTTTTGATAAAATCTGCAAGAATTCAGCAGAAAATTATTTTGTTGAAATTGTTTTTTCCTAATAATTATATTCACGCCTTGTCCTCAATGATTTAACTGTGTAGTTTTCCCGTTTCCTGCAAATGTACTACAATATTCAGAGCTCGCATGTACCCCGCTCTCCCCTAAACCCATCTTGTTGCTATGCGTCTGGCCATATTTACGTGTCATTCTACGTTTTTGTGCGAAGTGTACAGATCGCGTCTCGCGTTTGTTCGCAAAATTCATTATTATTTTGTAAGAAAACCGAAGGCAGAAGAATGGGAAATCATCATCTAGTTTTCAGCTTCAACGAAGTAGCCGATCTAAGGGAGGCAAAATAATCCTAATACGTGGCGGTGCACCTGGGGCAAGTTTCGTTTAATAACAAACATTCCGTTGTTTGTGCCAAACAATTATGAAACCATTGGCTGTGCCAGCCGATGAAGATACCATGAGTATGATATATACGGTGCTACTGTAGTTAACGATAAATTATCATGAGCTGACAGATGCCCCGAAGATGATATGGTAAGAAGTCCTTTCGTGGGGAAACAATGACAAGTCATTGGTTGTTTTCAACCGATGAAGATACCATGGGTATGGTATACACGGGGTTATTGCAGTTAACAATTGACGAACTTGAGTTGATAGACGCTCCAAAGATTGATATAGTCCAAATCGGTCTTATCGTGCGGGTTAGCGCTACTGAAAATGGTATATGTCTGTCTCATGTATGATTGGGATTTTATTTGAACGGATATGATTCAACACAAAGGAATGAGAGGAAACTTAAGTAAATTGTTGGTGACTTAAGTCTTAAATCCGCACGTTAAGACCGATTTTGACTATATTGAGTATTTCTTTCACAATGAAAATACTATGGGCATGGTATATCATAATCCACAAGGTGCCGGTCAATGCTATAATATTTCGTAGATGCCCAGACGAGTGATGGTAAGAATGACAGTAAAAGAACCATGAGATGAGTATGGTAGGGATAATTATTTTAACAATAAACGACTATCACAGATTGATAGACTTACCAAAAATTCACGATAAAGATACAATTGGATGGTATATTTTTATTAAAAAGGACTTTCCATACAGCACACGACGTCCAATGGACGTCCATTTCAGGTCCAAATGAAGTCCGAACGTCCATGGTGTAATTTTGGACATGCCATGTACGTCCCATAATTGGACGTATGTACGTTATTGAACGTCTTTGGGATGTACAGAACTGGATCTAATTTGTGCTTTCAGAAATTGTACATTATTGTATATCCACTGGATGTCCAATCTTGGAACTGGTACGTCTATGTACATCCAATAGATGAACTACCCATATACAGCACACGACATGCAATGGACTTCTAGTTTAGGTCTAAGATTAATCCAAACTTCCAGGGACTCGATAAGGATGTCCATTGGATGTGTTATTATGTATAATTCGTATTGTATGTCTAATGTATGATCAATGAACGTACAATATTGGACCAATATGGAAGATCAATAAGAGAACGACTTTGGATGTACACTGAATGTACAATAATGGACCAATGAACCAAAGGTCATTTATTACACATATGTGTACGTCCATTGGACAGTTCTGGTTCAACTTGTTACGTCAATCAACTGTATGTAATACGAGTGTTGAATACTGGACTTGATCTGTACGTTCAATATGTTACGTTTTTGTACTCCCGCTACTGAAAATAGAAAACTGGATCATTTGAAAATGTCAATAATTGTACGTTCACGGACGTACACCGAATGTAGAATACTGGACTTGGTCTGTACGTTACATTCGGATATATTCGGTCGATTACGATATAAAAAAGCAATTCATTGGCTGCGACCACAGCAGCAGACTTCTGATTCAATGAAGAATTTTGAATCAAATTAAATTTTACAGAAGCTGATCAACAATCAAAGGTGTCAACTACTCGAAAAGAGACTGAAGATTCCATATCCAAATGGTTGGGAAGGCGAATTAGGGAAAGGGACATTGAAAAACTCTCAGTTTTTGTTGAAAATATCTTCTGCTTTGAATAATTCATTCTGCTCAGATGTTTGATTATTTTTGAAAGTGTTGTATTTTCATTCATTTTTGATATATTTTAAAAATAAAATAATTCAGTTTTGTACCCGCTTGATATATCATTCTAAAACAATGTTTGATGTAAATATTGACTTCCTTTCGGTTATGCCATAATTAGTGATTATCAATCATTATACATTGTAAACATGTTGAAGACTTGAAATATTTTTTTTGTCGATTTGATGAACATTTCTTGTTATGTAAGTATTTGAAATGAAAATTCAATAATGAGTGGGTAAATTAATTTCTGAGCTTCAATCCTGGCCAACTACGACAGCTATTACATGGTGGACTTTCCCGAAGATTTATGGAAGTAACTGGAAGATTTATGCTGGACATCCACTGGACATACATCAGACGTACATGTGCTTATTTTGAACGTATTTAAGATCCATGTTGTAGGTTCCACGGACGTGAATTTTATACGTTTCCGTACATCCAATGGACGTTCTGTCCTGTATGAACGTCCATTGTATATCCTGAATGTACATCCATATCCATAGGATGTTGAATCTAGTAAGGTTCGGTCTTCATCTAGTAAGCGATCGTCCCTTCAATTTATGTCATGTTAGCTGTGATTGTTCAATATTGTTAAAACAATATGAGTGGTTTTGGAAAAGTTCCGTCTGTACAAATCACAAAAAAACATAATGGGTGTTATGAATAAAAGCTAGCAAAAGCTTTTACTATAAGTTTGTCTCTCTCATTAATTAATAAAATGGATTGGTCTGTTTCAAGAAATATGAGTAAAAGCATATGCTTAAGGTTTATTCATTAGACCCATTATCACAATAGTTTTTCAATAACAGTTCAATCAGATGATTATTTAATTGAAGGTGACCGCAATTTTTGTCAGTGTATTTCCTGAAATTAATAGTATTTAATTATAACTGTCTTGTTGAAAAACGATAAAAATATAATTGTGGATGAGAATAAAGCTTTTGTGTATTCACTTTTGATGAAAATTTACTGTTGTTTCGATTTGAGTGGCATAGATCTACATAAAAAACAACAAAAAGCGGTTACTTACTTTGTAAATGTGTGATAATTCGGTGTTGGTAATTTCGAAGTAGTTAATATTCTGTTCATATTTTCTGAAAAAGAAAGGAGTATCATTCTTAACTGTGTACCGATTGCGTATATAACAAAAAATTATTTGAAAACTATACCATCAGAAAAGCCACATTCAATTAGTGGAAGATATTTTTACGAGTTTCTCTTGGGGATAATATATACAGTGACCGCCAAAAAGTCTGTACCATATAGGAAAAAAGTTTATTATTAGAGTATTCGAAAAAAGATTCTTGGGAAAAGTTTGTGCATGTTCGATAACCTAAAAATCGATTTTATACATGTCACGTGATCGCTGGTATGGCGGCAAATAGAAAAAAAGTACTACGAATAGACAAAAAGTCGAGTAAAATGGTAAGATATCGAAAAAAGTAATTTGAAAAAGTTGCTTAGAATTCAATTTTATATACATATACAAAGTTTGAGAAGAAAATGTGAGAAAACTGAAAATAGCAATTTTTTTAAAATATTTTCCTAGCTTTATAAAAATATTAAATAATTTTCTTATGAATAGCTTGACCATGCTGAAATATTTGTATTTCAATGATAATAACAAAACTTTCTCATTTTCTCCACACCACAGAGCACTAAATTAAAAAAATTGAATTTTATCAGAACCCTCGCTGTTACATTGGTTCGTATCTAACAGTTATATCAGAATTCCACGATTATTGCGATGCTGGAGAAATCCAAAAATATCGTGTTTTTCTGATTATAATTTTCGAACCTTTCACTTCGCACATAATCTTAAAAATAGTGCGTCAAATTAAAGAGACTGGAGTTTTCATAATTGCATGCGAAGTGAAACGCTCTGGCACGATTATCACCGAATCTTGATTATAATCTGGAAAACACCATGTATCTGGAGTGTCATGTCATCACAATGGTCATGGAATTCTGATATAACTGTTAGATACGAACCAATGTAACAGCGTGGGTTTTGATAAAATCCAATTTTTTTAGTTTAGTGCTCACTGGTGAGGAGAAAATGAGAAAATTTTGTCATTCTCATTGAAATACAAATGTTTCAGTATGCTCAATCTATTCATAAGATAATGCTTTGATATTTTCATACAGCTAGGAACATATTTAAAAAAAATAGCTATTTTCTATTTTCTCTCATTAACTTTTCAAACTTTGTATGTGTGCATAAAATTCAATTCTAAGCATTTTTTTGAAATAACTTTTTTTGATATCTTGCCATTTTACCCCACATTTTGCCTTTTCGTAGTAATTTTTTTCAATTTGCCGCCATACCAGCGATCACGTGACATGTGTCAAAATATATTTGAAGGTTATCGGACATGCACAAACTTTCCCCAAGAATCTTTTTTCCAATACTCTAATAATAAACTTTTTTCCCATATGGTACATACTTTTTGGCGGTCACTGTATAAGAAAAAACGTTCCTAGGAACATATTTATCCGGAGTTGCTTTTATTCTGAGATACGGGGCGTTGTAATTTTTTTAAACACCCTGTATCTCAGAAACGAAGCAACTCCGGACATATGTCCATGGGATCTTTTTTTCTTAAAACGACCGAACAAATCCCCCTCTGTAGTTTGCTACCGTAGTTAGGAACATGAGGGAAACAGACAGTTCTGAAAAATCGAATTATCCGTATGTTATCCCCAGGAGCCACTCGTAAAAATATCTTCATTTTACTCCAGATCGATATACTTTTCAACCCTATTCGAGGCTTGTATGCGAACATGGGGCACCTAAATCTGTCACTATCTTGACGGACTATTATAATTGCACGAGAGGTTTGTATTTTATCGGGTAAAGGACCACGCACAAACCTTATGGGAAATGATTTTCGGTGAATTCTGCAGATTTTTTGGTATGATGAACTTTTCAATGTTCTGATCAGAAGTCTCCAAGGGTATAACGAAAAATAATGGGCAGTTTTTGAGAAAAAAATTGTTCAAAGTCAGTAAAATGTATATTGCAGATGGAAATTGAAATGGGCATATTGATAAGATTATAACACTATACATATATGTATATACGAAAAAATATGTCGCAAGATTTATTGAAGAATAACATTGGTGAGAGGTACTTTTCAACGTCCTGACTGAATGTCTCAAACGGCTCAAAGTCGACAAAATAGCGTGTGAGAAAATGAAAACTAGAACCTGTCACAAATAAGCAATATTTCATTATTCTCATATAACGGTTGTATTTCTACAAACGTTCAATTTCATCATTTTTACCGTGAATCATGGCAGTGTGAACGAGGCACCAACTGAGTTTATAAGTTTCAGAATATGACTTACAATGTTTCTGTTGATTAATCTTTATTTTACAGCTCGAAGAACGCTGCTGAATGCTCCACCAAGTCTGAATGATAAATTATTTAATAAAATCAGTAAAAAATGTTTGTGTATTTGAAAACAACTCAACTGTCAAAGTCACGTTTGAATTATTTGAATTGAAGTCTTATTCTTCTCAACATTTTAAAGATAGTTAGTTCTTCTTCTTCTCGTTTTTATTTAGATTCAAAATTATATCAATTAGCCAGTTCCGACAAAGTGAGTTCCGTGTTCCGTCCAAACCATGGATGTTATTTGTAATGATCATGCAGAGAGCGATAGTAAATTGAAGCTTTCATGCGTAGGCAAGATGTTGGTTTCATTCTATCTATGAGTTCTGTGATCCTAACATGAGTCAACAGTTAGTAAGCTGTTCTTTGATAGTGTGACAATTGGTAACACTGGTTATAGAAATTGAGGAGGGGATTAAATTTTGAATTTCCGTTATCTTCCATTTCCTCCATTTCGTCCATTTCGGCGTTTGGTCTCACTTGAAGAACTCGCTGATGATTTAAATTTTTATTTTGAAAATCATCCAATCAGTGTGTATTAATAACATTTATAAAGAGTTCGACCAAATTAAATTTCAAGATTTAATTAAATTTCAAGACTAGATTTAATTTCAAAAAGCTTAGTTAAAAGCTTATTTCTCGCCATTGAATGAGCGGCGATGTTAGTGGCCGATTGCCAAATTACCACAATATACAATATGGAATAACAACTATAGCTACCTATGTGACTGGCTGAATTACACACTCGATCAGGTGTCCAGAACCAGGTGGGGATTCAGGAGTGTTCCAGAGCTGCTGTTACTATTTGAATCAAGGAGCCCGAAGAGCTTGAAATATTAACAGGAGAAGAGTTTGGTTGATTCTTTCTTATAACTGATGATTGGTCAAGGAAATATGTAAGGTTTGAATGCATTTAACCCAATATTCCAAGTAAGTTGGTATGACCATTTGAAAAACATACAATAGTCCAAAGAACCAAATTTCTTCCCTTCAGCCTGATTCGATCATTACTTCTAGACTTTTCTAGATCTCATCAAGCCCTGAACTCAGTTTAACAAACTGTCAATTCATTAAATACTATTTTTATGCAACCTGATTACTCTCATCATTGTTTATTGGTTGTCTCAAGATCGTCAAGCCCTGAATTTGGCTTATCATTTATTGGATTAAATACTATTTTTTTTAATAATTGTTTTACTTGTATGTCTGGAGTGTTTTCTCTTTCAGTGTGATAAAGACTTTCTACAGAGACTGGCTTTGAGAATGAAATACTATATCAGAATTCCTGTAGATGGCGTCCAAATAACAACTTTCAATTAGCTATTTTATTCTCACTGCCATAAATTGGATTTCTAAGAATATCTTTGGGTTAATTCACCAACAAACGTACCACGACCTTTGCCTCCGCAATAAGAGTTAGCCCTCCGCATTGTTTATATGAGGTTTAGGTGAAAAACCCCTTAAAAAGGGAACAAAACCTTATACTCATTCGTTCAATCATCCTATCATTCCTATACGGAATAATGTATTTGATATAATCCTACATTTATTTTCATTTATCACATAATTGAACCAACCACTACATAATTGCATACTCGTATATTGTCACCCTATGTATCAAGATACCAAATATGTCAATCAAAAGAATGTATGACAGATTTCATTTGACTCTGTCAAAGAAAGGTCTTATTACCAAAATCGCAATTCAAATTCAGTTTCTTCAGCGTCTTTTCAAGAAGTTTTGATAACGGAGGCAGATATAGCCTCCGAAACGTCAACAGTTTTCAAAAAAAGAGAAGTATTCTTTGTTAATTCGATCTCATTTTTTCAGATAGGCAAATTCAGTGTAGGGTACGTTACTGACAAAAATTAATTTCTTTCAAGACAGCAGTCTTGTGAACGCAGTAACTTATCGGGCAAATTAATTAATTTGCCCTTCTACACTTGTACAGATTTCTTTGGATTAAATTTTTTTTTTCATTTTCAGATTGGGGAAGGTCATAAACCCAAAAAATCATGTCAAGAACTGGATTTCCTCCACAAAATCAAACTTGCAATCAATATTTACTTTATCTACTTTATCCGCTACTAAACTAATGTTTCAAACGGTATCATGTTTTTTTGATCAAGTTACCAATTGATTATTGTTTGTCATGATGACATATCATTAGTAATGTATGTACTCTTTTAATGTATACACGATAAATGAAATATTTTTCTAAAGTTTCAATCTTTTGCCTGTTTGTCTGATATTTCATACCTTTCTGATGGCTTTTAGTCAAAATCAAAGACATTGACTACGTTTATCTCGACGGTCTCTATCCGCTTCAAATTCTATAGCACTGAGTCAAGTTAAACCACCCTTCAGTTTATGTCGCAATATATAAGTGAATCGAGCATTCCTATGCTTCAATCCGATCGAAAAAACCTAACTTCACAGCAATATGTCGAATTTCGTAACGTGAAATTTCTTGTGTTCTGAGAATTAATTTACGAATCGTTGTTGAAAATATGCGAAACCCTAATCCTTTCCTCATCCATGTATCCCAAAAAACGCTCTTCCTTAATCAGTTGAAAGAAAAAACTGCCCTCTTCTTTGGATAATACGTTCTTTTTCTTTATTATTATTTTGTTCTCAATTTTGAGAAAGAGAAACTCATCCGATTACAGACAATTGAGACGATAAACAACCAATTTGAATTTAGCTACTTTTACCTGGCATCTGTCAATTTCAAACTCGTTTATCTCGTAATTTCACTTCTCTTCAAGGCGATCGGTTGGGTCCAATCCTATATTTTATGGAATTGATTTTGGTTCAATCCAATCCGCAAACTGTATTTATCAATTAGATGGATCGGCAAGTCAAACCATTTTGAGCGGATCCAAAGTTGTGAGATAAACGTAGTCATTGTTTCATATGCAACAATATCTTCCATATACAAGGAACGGCAAAATTAGATGGGGTGAACAATGAAGAAAAACGGGAGATTGTTATTCAACAAAGGGAAGAATCAGGACACCAGATATTCCCATTGACAACTTCAAAAGACTGTGCATGCCTCAGTTGTAATAGGGCAGTAATGAAAGAGATAACCTCTTTGGAAGCCAACTGGGGTGGGATTCTGGGTACCATAGAATTCTATTGTCGATAGAAGAAGTGAGATGACATTATAGTTGAATTCATGGGAGAGATAGAGATAAAACTGTCGACAATAGAATTATATGATACACAGAATCCCTCCCCTGGACGTTTCTTAAGCTAAATATTTTGAAACAAAGTTCGAGTGAATCGTGCGAATAGTAAGTAACGCTAGACTCAACTTGAATTGGTTAACTCTGAATTGTCGAATCAATGTTTTTCTTTTGAAAAACATTTATATCAGAGATAATGCTATAGGTCTTGCATACATCACTAGGATTTTGGTGGCTCTCTTGCAAGAACTTAGCAAAGTGCAGAACATGCCACAATGGGATTACCAGGATGAAGAGAGTTTCATAGATGAATGATTCAAATTAATGATTCCAATGAATCAGGATAAGTACCGCAATATATATCTTCTGCGATTCTGTACCAGTAAAACATGAAGACTGATATATTTATAAAAAAATTTCCGGCTTTTTTGTGCAAACTTTGATTAAATTGATGAGAAAATTAGAAACATATCATTGTCAAACTATTTATTGGCAACTAAGATGTCTAGAAACCCTGGTGCGTGCACTTATACCTGTAAAACTTTGGGATCAAACTGAAGACACCTGCCTACTTGAAAATGCTTGATTTTTTGATAATTAGGTTCGGGTTCCGAATTCCGATGTTCAGAGGGCGACTCAGTTATGTTTATACACAAGGTGCTCAAATTTTCGTGAACATTTTTCTTCCATGACCATAGACTTCTCTTTCTGACTGTCTGAATTTTGACAGTTTGTGACGTTTGTGTTGAGAGTTTGTGTCTGTTTTGATAAAATGTAAAGTAATGTTATGTTAATAAAAATTCCAATCGATTAACTTCGGAAAACTGTGAAAACGCCATAATGAGATATTTCCGGTATTATTATTATTATAAAATGCACACTCGGGTCATTTTCTAGGCACTAATTTAAGCAAAAATGTTCAAGAAAAACTCTTGACTGAAGTGTTGAACAATTTATAAGATGAAATAGGTAACAATCCAAAAATCAGGAAAACAAGAAACTTTATCGGAAAACACCATAAACAACGAAGAACTAGAAACAACACAATACACAATGAAAAATAGGACAAAAACTCCAATCACTACTAAACCAGAATCAAAATGAAATCAAATTCCTGATAAACTGATTCAAAATTCAAATTTATCGAAGTAACGTCAAATGTATGACAGCTTCGAGCGTTTTTAACGGAACCAATAAGAGAACAGAATAAAAATAAAAGTCGTGAACGCAAAACGTCGTTATGTGTAAGCAGCCTAACAGTTTCTTGTCAGCGCTATAAGCGCCACGTACTAAAGAATGTGAACTAGGACCTAATCCAACAGGAGGTGCCGTCCATAAAAATCAAAACAAAATCGAATCGTTGAATTCACCAGGGTTTCTAGACATCTTATTGGCAACCAACACCGCCATAATTGATAAACAAATGAATAATTGAAAAAAACTTGAGTAAATTTGTCGCTGTAAAAGCTGCAGTTGACTTTTGCCGCTGTCAAGTGAGAATAGCACTGTGGCATATGGCATATGCGATTTTACATACACGAGTTGAATTGTCAAAATATAAAGAGTAACTCAACAATCGTCACCAACAGAGAGCTTTTCCGCTTTGTGGGCGTCATCAGCACTGGGTTGCCGGTCTTCGATCGAAAAGGAATTGTGAAGGGACATGTTGATTTAATTGTTCTATACGTTTTCCAGCCTAGGTACGGTTATTATCGGTCAATATACAAGTCCAATTGCTCGAGATCTGTCACAGTTAGGAAAATGAATCAGAAACAAAAGAAAATCAGTCTTTTACGAGAAATTATTGCCGACTTTACAGGGTGAACTACAAAAACGAATAGTTTATTGTCAAAAAAAAAATTTAGAAGATATTGAAATTTAAAGTTTTCAAGACTTTTTTTGGAAATCACTGATAAGAGGTCTACAGCCTGTGCAAACCGCGCTAAAACACTGCTAGCTGGCAGACATAGACACAGACTTGGAGAATCAAACCAGTGCCTCCCAAACAAAGGTAAATTAAAGCGATTTCATAAAATTTCATAAAATTTAAAAAAATTCCATAACATTTTTGACTGGTTCAAAAACGAAAATTATTTCCATTTATCGATTATGTTCCATATGCTCCAATTTCGGAAACACCCTCTATGTAAAATTAACAGGGTCGACTGATTTTTTATTAAATGGGGTAGGTACCTATCATGTCTATCGGCACATTTTTTCCAGCCTTTAGTGACCTTCATAAACCTCTCCAAGTCTCCAGTATTTATTGATTACCTTCCAACGACGTGAAAGTTATGATTTTCTTTGTCGAAGTAATGCCATCGACAGGTACATAACAAAAAAATCACTGTTGGCACGATAGTAAATGGAAAGAGTTTCGCCTTACTGCCTTTTTGTCACTCTCAATTCATGACGAAACCTATACTGGCACCGCCCTGTCTATGATGATGTAGCGCGCCGACCCTGGATTTGTCGACAGACCTGGACAGCCAAACGTTCGTACTCACTAGAGCATTCGTTCCGCATGAGCACCTGAGTTGCTCGGTTTAAGCTCAGGCTGCTCAGTTCAAGCTCTGGCTGCGTAATGTCTCCTGGCACATGAGCACCGATCCGTAGCCAGTCGCGTACAAATATTCATACACATTAATATTCTAATTAAAGTAATACCACAAACAGAACGTCAAGTACACTTTTAACGTCTACACTGAGCACGAAAAAATCGACAAAAAACGGATCGGCCCGAGCACCGCACGCGCATTCTGTTCGTGCTTACATCAGCGTCCACACTGTCCATACATTCGCTCGTTCGGTGCTCATACGGAACGAATGCTCTAGTGAATAGGCACCTTATTACAAGCGGCTGAAATTATTAAAATGCGAAACCACATGTATGCATTCAGTTACCCCCGATCATGCGCAAATCATTAACAACATTGCTAGTTCACCTACTTATATGAGAATCTAATACCTATTATTGCTTTTATGCACTAGCGGGCGGTAAAGTACACTTTACCGCGAGCGTGAAGTGGAACTTTACCGCCCGCGGGCGCATTATGGCCCGCCGGCCGTAAAGTAGACAAAATTGTCAAATTGTCTATAGTTAGACATCATTTCATGCAAGACCTAACACGAATTAGAATTATTTCAGTTCAATAGAGAAAGGCTCGTCCTGAAGCTCACTTGTCGAATATAGTCCAAACAAATTGGACAATAAGTGGATCACATACATAATACACTGATACGAACTCCGATTTACCAAAAGGTCAGTTGACAACACTGTAGGTATGTGCAATTCGTCAGACGATATTTGAGTTCAGAGTCGGCCCTGTCAAAGAGTAGGAGTTCTATACAGAACTAACGGGCCGGGCGATACTTGTTTAACGACTTCCCAGGATTTTTGGCCGTTTTACCCCCCCTCTTTTGTCGAACTTTTTCAGGGGTACCATGAAAGTTTGGGGGGTGGAGGCGTGAATCTTTTCCAGTACTTTATATTGTTTTAGCTTCTTTGACTTGATGCCTAAGATTTTTTCCAAAATGGAAAGTATTGGGTTTTGTTTTTTCCACAGTTTCTTTGATGCATTCCCCTAAACACTCTATTACCTTTTCCTTTGATATATTCTCCTTTCCATCCAGCATTATTTGTAAACCCTTTGCTAGTGCTGAATTTGTTGTTCGTATAGTGATTTATTCTCATTCAAGTAGGCGTTAGATAAAGGCATATTTACTATCTCTGGGTTTATAATTGGAGGTGTCATACTCTCACAATTAGATGGCAAGTCATATTACTCTAGAAGTTTGTCTTTCTATCTATCCCGTTTATGAGAATGTGACTCCATCTAGACTTTTCGAAATTTCTTTTTCTGAGTCACTACTGTCGTTGGTGGACATATTGGCCTGCAAAGAGAGTTTTCCGAGAGTCAAATTTCTTGTATACTTACGGGAAGATGATACCTCGACCCGTGCCTTCTTTGTGCGTATCGGAGCTGGGGGCATCACTGAACACGCGACAAGCACTGAAAAGCGAATGAACAGCGAAACCAGTGTTGCCGCACCAGGCTAAAAAATAGTAGTGGATTGGAGATTGAAAGTGGAGTAGATACACACCAGAGAGGAGTAGAACTTAGTGTTCGGAGGTCATATTCAGTCAACTTCTTTTGCGCATGCGCCACCAGAGTTTTTTTTGTCAACGTTATGTCAATACGTATAGATAAAATAACCCTGAGGGCGTAAGATGGTTTCCATTGGTCACATACTAAGGGCCGGTTTTTCAATGCTTAATGTTCTCTGCTACATAACTGAATGGTTAGATTGTGAGTTTATTCCTTTTGAGAGAATGTCACATTTATTCTAACCATCAGTAAAATTTAGCTGGTCAAACTACGCTAAGAATATAAAAAAAAACCACCTCCTAATCTCCCTCTTTACCAGGTTGAAATTAAATATTCGCAAGTACATTCAGGATCTGAAATCAGAGGTTGTCTAATTTTTAAATCTTATATCTAGGTTATTTTTGCTGGAATGTATTCACCTATAAAATATGGTATTAAAAATGAAAAACCATCCTTGGTATGGGACCGAAAAAATATTATTCAAATAACCTTCGAATACCCTAGGAAAAATAATTTTAATAAGTATTTTAATTTTTGTTCGAAAATATGAATAGGATATTCATAAAATCTGTTGTGAAATCATCTGCAGCTGAAAGACAAACTTTAGTCGCTATTTTCCATCGTTCAAGATAACCTCTTGGGAGGTATTCAACTATCTGAATGGAAATGCGAATTTTCACTTTCAGATTTTCTTCTTTTCTTTTCAGTTAGAGTCTTTTCACAATATCTATCAGATGTAGGTCAATGTCCAGCATGGCTTGTGCCGGGGAAGTAGTTGTTTTCTGTTAGATATTATTATTTTTCAATTTTCATGGAGAGTTTGACCAAAAAATTTCAATTTCTCTTTGGGTTCTACGAAATATGGAAGTATAGCTCATTCTTGAGTCAACTTTATAAAAATATTAGTACCTAGAGTTAATTTAAGAGTAAAGAACAAAAATATTTTTTATACGAATCATTTAGATTGTTCTCCTATGTATGAAATATTACGACAATGTAATATACTTACAGAAAAGTGCAGTACTGACTTTTTCAAATGTAATGCAAAACAAATCAAATCAGCAGTATTCAATATTGAAAGTATTGTTTATGCGGAAGTGAAAATATTTATAAAGACAAATTTGGCAGTTGATAAGCACTTACAAAATTTCTTCTAGTCATGCGGACACAGCGAAAAATTTAACAGCGAACATACACCGGTCGTGAGGCTGTCGTGGTACCAAAAAATTCTGCTCTTCTTCCCAAGCAGGACGGCAAAAAAACTCCGTGCAGACATATTGTGGGAATCAATTGTTTCGCGGTTTGAAATATCAAATATATACAGAGAAACGCGCAAATTTTTCTTTACATGAGCTTATAATAAAAATAACAATATATTGAGGGTATTCATGAAATGCCGGATTGAATAATAAAATAACTGTAAATAAAATAACTATAAATTAAATACCATTATGTATGATGGCAGGGAAACATAATCCTGAACAGTCTCCCCGCGTAAAAGTTATTGATAAATTTTACTCTGAAAATTGCATTGGCAAAGGACAAAGCTTCATAAACGTCCTTTTGAAGCTACCACGGGTAGTGTGAACAGTCGCGACGCGAGATATTCCATCCGAACCTGGGTGAAGCTCGGATATTCTACCTAAATGCCATCTAGAAGGTGGTGCGGTTTCATTGAACCATCGTGCCTGGCTCGATAGGAAGAGAGTTGGGTTGAAACCACTTTCTTCGCTGCTGTAAAGTATTCAAATACACCAAATTCCATCTAGACCAAAAACTTTGATTTATTCTTCGGAACAATTGAAATCTTGACAAGCCGTTCAATTTCAAATGCGATAAATTGGGATCGGGTAGGGTTGAAAGTGGCTCCAATGTAAGAAAATGACCCGGTATCAAATCCGCTAAATCATTTGGATCGTTACTCATAGCCCCAGCTAATCCAGAAAAGTGCGGGGCAGACAGGGGTGGAACATCCATTCAATTTTTTCTGACTCGGCAGCGTATTGAAATAGATACACGATCTGTTTCTGTGCACCAACAAAATTGGTGCCACAATCGGAAAACAGATTAGAGCATCGTCCCCTTCTCGCGATGAAGCTGGACGTTTCTTAAGCTAAATATTTTGAAACAAAGTTCGAGTGAATCGTGCGTATAGTATGTAACGCTAGACTCAATTTGAATTGTTAACTCTGAATTGTCGAATCAATATTTTTTGAAAAACATTATAAGTCTTGCATACATCACTTGGATGAGAACGTTTTTTTCCTGAGGAAAATTCTTCCTAAAAAAATATTTTGGTGGCTTTCTTGCAAGAACTTAGGAAAGTGCAGAACATGCCACAATGGGATTACCAGGATGAAGAGAGTTTCACAGATGAATGATTCAAATTAATGATTCCAATGAATCAGGATAAGTACCCCAATATATATATATATATATATATATATATATATACCTTCTGCGATTCTGTACGCTGACTCGGCAGCGTTTTGAAATAGACACACGACTTGTTTCTGTGCACCAACAGAATTGGTGCCATAAAGCGACGAAAGGCGCAGTGAAAAGCATCAGAAGATAAGTCGGATGCTAGTTCAAGATGCAGTGCCTTCGTTGCAAAATACACAAATAAGCAAACAAATTATTGGTGGTTGATAGGTTTACGGCGCTAATCGCCAACATGTTACACATTTTGAAAGAACTGAAATTATGGAGCGTTTTGCGGATAATATCCAAAAGTTCTGCATTATCAAAAAATGTAAAGTTTGTGAACCTGGATGCAAGTATGTGCGGTGATAGTGTTCGATTATCAAAGAAGTTAGTCGATCTTTTCAATCGTAAGATAGGTCTGATTCGTTCAACCCACCACCAACTCTCAATAATCCATGTTCAACTATAAAAACATTCATTTTACGAAATGGTTTCGAAGTTAAAGTATTATTTTTGAGTGCTGTAATTCCATCTGGAAAACTAACAGTTTGAACATATTTCACCAACAGGGTTAAAGCATCATTCAGTTCGATAAATGACCTTTTCATAAATGATATGAAGCGAAGTATATGGCATAGAACTCTTTGAATCTTGGAAATGAATGAATACCTGTTTAAAATATCATCGAGACAATTTTGTTCAGCAAAGGCTACTAATGTAAATTGTCGTTCCTCAGAGAAGTAAGTTCTGAGGGAAGCAGCCCACGCGAAGCGCAATCAGCAGTGACCATGTGTCCTGACATGATTCCAAATAGATGGGGGGAAAATTTCATTGAATGCGAGCAACTTTGTTACTTATGAATGTTTTTCATCGGTATGGTAACGATTTGATCCACGTTAATGCGAATAATGAAACAGAACAAGCGATTACTTTTGAAAATTTTAGTTTATTTGATAAACTTCCCAAAACGCTTTTCATCAAATCCGACAAAAGAAGACAGGCAAGTAATTCAAGACGCGGTATACAAATAGTACGCAGAGGTGCAACTTTAGATTTAGCAGTTACAAAAAAGGTGCGATAGTTACTATTTGACTACAGAATACGTATATGTATATATATAGAATAGGCATAAGCCTACTGCGGAGCGTCGCAAAAACTGTGCATTTCACATTTAATGAAATCGTCAACTAATGTTTAAGAAGCGGCAACTCAGACTTGTATTGTGTCCATTTATCAGTTATATGAACTGGAGGAACCTCATCCCAATCAATTCGAATTGTTCATAACACTTGCATGAGAACCTTACAAAAAAGCGTTGATGGAGACATCCACCTATGGGATCAAAACATCTCGTGATATCTGATAATATTGTGCGCTCGGTATACGGACCTTCGGTTGGAGAAGTTTGATAAATGAAGGAATCATGATCAGCATCCCATCGCAGACCCAATATTTCAATAGTCATTATCCACATCAAAGTTGAAAGAATTTTGAAGTAAATGTGACTCCGGTAAGTCCGAGAAAAAATGTTGACTGTTACTCGAGAACTTTCTAACTTCGAATCCTCCTTTGGCTAACAACTGGACAAGTTGTTCACGCATGGGACAAATCGTCACAACTGACCACTGCGTCATCGACATAAAGTTAAGTTTTCAAGAGTTCAGACGCAAGAGGATATTCTGTTCTGCACCTCCATCCAATACCAACTGTGCAGTTACTCTATTTGCTAAATAAGGAGAACTTCAAATTACAAAAGTTACCCTTTTTAATCTGAAATCTTGCACGTCATCATTCGGGGAAAATCTCCAAAGCATTCGTTGGAGATCCCTTTGATGGTTGGTAATTAGAATTTGCGTAAACATGCACTTAATATCACAAGTGAGAACAATTGGTAATAATCGAAAATTGAAAAGTATTGAGAATATGTCTTTTTGAAGTTTAGGTTCTATCAATAGACTCTCATTCAAAAAACATCCTTCATAAGGCCTAGCAGAACCGTCATAGACAATGCGAATTTTAACACCTTTCATAACAGGATGATGCGGTATATAAAAACAATTATTATTATGAATTTCACTAGTAGGAACTAATTCTAAGTGATCATTGCCTAAATATTCTTGTATAATGTTAGAATATTTTTTATGAAGTTGAGAATTTTCGATGAGACGTTTCTCTAATGAAAGAAATCGTCTGACTGAAAGAGCGCGCGAGGACTCTGTTTCAAAACCTGTAAATTTATCATTGAAGGGCAAATGAACAATGTAGCGACCTGAGGAATCTCTAGAGTGCGTCTTATCAAAGATTTTTTCACAGATTTCATCCTCAGGGGACATGAAATTCGATTTGGGAACTTCCTCAATTTCCCAGAAGCGTTTGAGCGAATTATCCAAATTTAAAAATATTGTTACTAACGATCGACGAAAAAAGCGGAGTGCATTGATGAATATTCGTACGTTCAGATTGAAATTTTCCCATAATGACATATCGGAAAATTGTTTATTTTATTATTGTTTATCGCTACTGGCATATTATTGTTACTTGAGATGCGACCATCTTGCAAAATGTATGGGAATACTTCTGCACCAGTTATCATATTATATGATAAGATCATAATATCTACATACTCATAAATCCCAAACTTGGAAGGTGTTGAATTTTCACTTATAATAATAACACGAGAGGTTTGTATTTCATCGGGTAAATTTGGGTTGTTTAATGAGAAACTGTTTCCTAGCAATTTGACGAGAATAACTACTGTCAACTATTAAAAACACGACACCGAAGGTAGAGTGTTTTTAGGTTGACAGTTATTCGAGTCAAATTGCTGAAGGAAACAGTTTAAAATATGAAGAACACAAATTTACCCGATATCAAAACAAACCTCGGGTGTAATTCGGCAGGACAATTTAATGAATAAGAAATTAAGAAAAATATTAATATCAAACTATTTATTTTGGCAACCAACACCGCGACAATTGATGAACAAATGAATAAGTGAAAAAAAAAACCACAGCTAACATTTGCCGCTGTCAAAGTGACAATTGCAATGTGGCATATGCAATTATTTGTACATGAGTCAAATTGTCAGTAGTAATACCACGAGAGTATCGAAAATAATCGATTATACTTAAGTTACGTAGCTCGAGGAATACATTGATAGAACTGTCATATTTGGAGGAAGTGGAAGGTTATTAATAAACGCCAATATTCAGTTGCTAATGACGACATTCACTTTGTTGACAAACACCAAATCGATTATACCACGTCGTCAACGATATATCCAGTTATAAATACCTGGTAGCTACTTAGAATTCACAGTCGCAATTGGCCACTTCATGGATGAGTTGTATAATCAATGAAATTGGGGCAAATTACCTAGTGAACAATTCAATATCACATCTCTGAATGTATTATATACCTTGGAGATAATTCAGTGCAAAGCGAAAGAAAAAAAATGTTTCGGCCAACGAAACAAAATATTGATCGCCATTTCAGCCTACTCCTAATTAAAAATTGAACATCAGCCAAAATTGAAGAATTGCTGCTCAGTAAATAATTCAGTTGAAACAGACGTAATAGTAATTTACGTAACAAGTCCGGAAAACACTGTTTTTTTGGACTAGTGGATTAGTGGACAAGTGGACAAGCGAGTCCTGGAAGTCTGCGAGTCCAAAAAAAACTGTTTTCGGACGTGTTGCGTACACAATTTTTTCGGTAACCGTGTAGAATAACAAATCGAGACACATTTATTTTTTATATTTCTTTGTAGAAGAAAATTTCGAACATTTTAATTCTTATTTGTATTAAATATCGAAATGCGAACAGAAGATAGGTACTAACAGAAACATTCTAATTCTTATTTATTTAAATATTTATATTCGGGCATTTCCCGGACTAGTCCGGAAAGTACATACTTCCCGGACTAGTCCGGGAGACTTTCTCAAAGAAAAATCCTACTTCCCGGACGGTTGCCGAAAAAATATATTTTTCTGAAATCGCATTGCATACTGCATACTTTCTCGAAGCAACTTCAGACCCTAAAATACGATAATCTAGTATTTTACTCCGTTTCTAAGCAACGAACTTTCCCGTATCGAAAATGGCCCGGGAAAATGTTTGCCGGCGTCTCAACAATAATGACATCATTCAAAATTATTATGCATTTATAAAAATTTCTTAATTTATGATAACGTTGATTGCGATATCAGAAAAAATAGTGAAAGCACAATAGTGAAAGCACATTCCCAGACTCCAATACTTATATTGTCGTCCAGGAATGTTATGTTTTTACTACTAGATACACAATATTATACTTTTTTGCATTATACTCACGTAAAGAATGTGTAGTTTTTTATGACTTTTGAATACCAAAAGTATGCCATTTTTACCCATCATTCTCTATTAAACATATTACAATCATATTCCATCCATACTAATTTTTAACAAGATTTATATTAATATTGGAAAATATCATGTTTAGGTACCCTAAGAATATGAATCCTCTCTTTTGCACTTGTTAGATTGTATGAACCGGAACAGAAACTTTGTCCAAGAGCGACATCTCCCTCCACTACAACTCCTAGGTATAAATACTTTCTACGATTGGGACTTCAATAACCAGCTAACAAAGAAATAAAAAGCTTGAAAAAATGTGAATAATGACTGAGAAAGCTTCAGCCACTTCGAACAGGTACCTGCGATCATCCTAGGAGGTGTTTAGCAATGGGAAATTCAATGAATATATTGTTGCGTCTTCGGGTTCAAAAATAAGTGTACACTGGTATGAACTCGCCTTTATTATTCAAACTTTACTTGACAACACTGTGATACAAGTCACTGTCAAAATACTTGTATCCAAGGTAACTCAGAGTAACTTCCTAACTAATTTCCTTCATCTAACAAATGCATCGCTTTTATATACAAATAAAGTTCTAGAAAACTTAAGAAATCAATAGAACACAAATAGAATGTTCGACGATTGATCCAGAACAAAAGTTAGTGCTTCTAGATTTTTCCATCTAATTCATCGAACGATCTCAAACAATTCGAGAAGTCTTTATCAAATTTCAGGTCTGTAACACTGCCTCCTCCTTTAGGTTATTCCGTCCCGGATAACACCATCACCATTTTGGCTGTCCCTCTGGAACCAATTTGGGGGATCGTGGCCTCGGTATTCTGCTAACCTCTCGATGTGAACAACTTTGGGTTTACTCCTTGGGTTGAGCTGGATGCGGTATACCAAGTCGTTGATCTTCTTTATGATGACATAGGGTCCTGTCCAATTTCTCTGTAGCTTGGGGCATTTTCCTTTCTTTCTCTGAGGTTGGTATAGCCAAACGGCATCACCTGGCTCGAACATAGTCCCTGGACTCTTCCTGTCGAACCTCTTTTTCATTTTATCACTGGAGATTTGAAGACGACGTCTGCAGAATTCATGAACTTGGTCCAGTCTTTCTCGCAACTCTTGGACATATTCTGGTAGGACTTTGTCCTCTGTACTTCTGGGTGGCATTCCAAAGAACAGATCGCATGGTAGTTTCATTTCTCGCCCAGTGATCAACATTGAAGGAGTATATCCGGTGGACTCATGCTGGGAACTTCGATAGGATAGGAGAAATAGTGGTACCAACTCATCCCAATCCTTTTGATTTTTGGAGATGAACATCGACAGGTACTGACTGATGGTTTTATTATGTCGTTCAACCATACCATCTGATTGTGGATGTAGGGCTGTGGTACGAGTCTTCTTCACACCTAGAATGTTCATCATTTCCTGCCATAATTCAGATTCGAAGTTTCGTCCTTGATCAGAATGTAATTCTAGTGGGACTCCATGTCTGGCTATTACATTTTCTATGAAGGCCTTTGCAACGGTCTTTGCCTCCTGGTTTGGAATGGGCACAACTTCAGGCCACTTGGAGAAATAGTCCATGGCTACCATCAAGTATTTATTTCCTTGCTCGGTAACAGGAAACGGCCCAAGAATGTCAACTGCTACTCTTTCGAATGGTTCACCAGAAAGATACTGAGCCATTTTTCCTCGACTTCTAGTTTTGGGTCCCTTCTTTGAAGAACATAGGTCACATCTTCTGCACCATTCTTCTACAACACGACGACAATTCACCCAATAGAATCGTTCTCGAATTCTAGCAAGGGTCCTCTTGATTCCGAAGTGTCCACCTGAACGACTACTATGAAGTTGCTCGAGCACATCTTTAGTAAGTGCTTTCGGCAGGACCAGTTGGTACACCACAGTTGCTCCATCTGGGCTCTCCCATTTGCGATGCAATAGGCCATCACGAAGACATAGGGAATCCCATTGAGCCCAGTATCCCTTGGCAACTGCACCAAACTTGGATACTTCCTGCCACTCAGGTCTAACTCCATTTTTTAGCCAGCTTAGAACTAACTTTAAATTGTTGTCTTTCTTCTGATTCTTCCTCATATCTTCTGTGGTCCATAAATCAGATTCTTCAGACTCGATTCTTACGGTGGTAACTTGCAGAATTTCCTTGCAATGTTCATCATTGTAAAAATTGACTTCTTTGTTTTCGAGTTTCTGGCAATATCGGCATTGCTGTTCCAAGCATGGACGTCTTGATAATGTGTCTGCATTTCTGTGTTTCCTGCCACTGCGATGAATAACTTTGAAGTCGTATTGTTGGAGTCTCTCTAGCCATCTCGCAATCTGACCCTCAGGTTTCTTGAAGTTCATTATCCACTACAAAGCGCTGTGATCAGTTCTTACGAGAAAACGTCTGCCATAGAGGAAGGTATGGAAATGTTCAATGGCTTTGATTATCGATAGAAGCTCCTTTCTTGTAACGCAGTAATTCTTTTCGGCTTTGCCTAGAGTTTTACTAAAGTAGGCTATTACTTTCTCTTCGCCATCCTGTTCTTGGGATAAAACTGATCCAATGCCTTGCTGAGACGCATCACAGTCCAAAATGAAACGTTGTTCTCAGTTAAGCGGTGGAGTGGCTTGGCAATTTTACCAAAGTCTTGAACAAACTTCCTGTAGTAGGTACATAGCCCCAGAAAACTTCTTACTTCATGTTTATCCCTAGGACGTGGCCAACTCCTAACAGCCTCGATTTTAGCAGGATCGGTTTTAATTCCTTCGGCCGAGATGACATGGCCTAAAAAATTAACTTCTTTTTTGAAATAAATAACACTTCTTTGGGTTCAGTTGCAGGTTAGCATTTTCTAACCTCAAAAATACTTCTTCCAAATTATCCAGGTGTTCGTCAAATGTCCTTCCCATTACTATGACGTCATCCAAGTAGACTAGACAAATTTTCCATGTCAAACCTCTCAATACTAGTTCCATAAGTCTCTCAAAGGTGGCGGGAGCATTACATAATCCGAACGGAAGAACTTTGAATTGGTACAGCCCTTGTCCGGTAGAGAACGCTGTTTTTCCTCTATCATCAGGATGAACTTCCACTTGCCAATACCCGCTTTTCAGGTCCAACGTTGAAAACCATTTGGAACCGGATAATGTGTTTAGTGTATCATCAATTCTTGGTAATGGGTAGCTATCCTTCATCGTTACGTCATTCAATCGACGATAGTCCACGCAGAATCGGGTTGATCCATCCTTTTTAGTTACCAATACTACCGGTGAGGACCATGGGCTTGTGGTTTCTTCAATTATATCATCCTCCATCATGTTGTTTATCATGTCTGCTACCTCTCTCTGTTTGGCAAACGGTAATCTCCTCGGAGCCTGTCGGATTGGTCGGGCATCGCCGGTGTTGATGCGATGTTGAACTAGACTGGTACGTCCCGTCGAAGTCTCTGTCGAGAAAATGTTACGATGGCTATCAAGAAACTCTTTGGCCTTCTGCTTTTCTTCCATAGTTAAATGTTCCGTGGATTCCATCATTTTGTCTATTGTTCTCTGATCGGTGTTAGTGGTATTTCTTCGCAGTACCTGAGTGTGGTTTTCACAATTGATAACTCGAGTGACAGGTTTGCAGAATCCCAATTGTTCGTTTTTCTTCAGAAGGACTTTATTTTCCGAAGTATTGGCAACCCTGACAGGAATTAGTTGTTCTGTGTTCACAAGACATCGGGCAATTAAAATTCCATCTTGGCGGTATTCATCATTTTCAATTATTCCAGTGCTCAAATCTCCAGGTTCTTTATCCATTCTGGCCATGATGATGGTTTCGGAGTTTTTCGGAATGTGGATGTCTTCGTCAACATAAATCTTAATTGGTTGGATTTTCTCATTGTATCTGCTCAGGAAGATTTCTTCATTGCCAATCCGCAAAATTTTCTGTCTGATGTTAAGGATGAAGTCGTTTTTCTCCATGATGTCCAGACCCTAAACACATTCATCCCTTATTTCCGCAACCAACATAAAATGTTCCATGGTAATAGGTCCTATCTGGATGTGTACAAGTGTTTCCCCAATGACTGGTGCGGTTTGTCCCGTTGCCGTTTCCAAAACCATATTCCTTTTCATCGGCTTCACAGATTCTTGTATGAGGTCTGGGCGAACGACTGATCTCGAAGCTCCTGTATCAATAGTGAAGGTGCATTTCCGATCTTCTAAGTAGCCTTGTATTAGTAGACTTTGGCCATTTTTCTTCAATGACGATATATGGATCTTGGGGCTCTGAACACTGAAAGTCGCCACGCGCCCCCTAGTGCCGACTAATTCTCGTTTTCCTGGGTGGGAGCAAGTCCTCTTTCGGACGTTTGAGGTCTCCTTTCTGGCGTGGTCGATCACGTTGCTCTGTTCCTGGGCTCGGAGATCTCGATCTATCCTCGTGGCTATCTGATGACCTCTTTCTTCTTGGACTTCTGGATCTCGATCTCTCCCAGCAACTCCTCTGTAGATGGCCGCTTTTCCCACAGTTATAGCAGCGCCTCTTCCTGTCTTCTGGGGAATGCACTTGGTTGCTTAATGCTGTTATGGAGTCCAATATTTTCTTCAATAGCGCCTCGCTTGTAGGAGAATCCTCGTTGAATTTAACTTCACGTAACTTGGGCCTCGTATTTCTTGATGCGTTTTTCGCGGCCTCGAACTCCAAAGATGCTATCAGTGCTGCGCTTATGGTTTGAAGTCGTCCTAGTCGAAGGGTTTGCTGCATGTCAGTATCTCTCAAACCATCGATGAAAGTCTGCACCCCAATTTGTTCTATGAACTCCTTCGGTGCTTGTGGGTATGCCAAATTAATGAGTCGCTCTACGTCGGCTCCATACTCCTGTAGGGTTTCGTTGGATTTTTGGTATCGACTCTTTATTTGGCTCTGAAATACTTGTTTGAGATATTGCTGTCCATATCTGATTTCCAAAGCTTCAACGATTCTAGAATATTCCTTCTGATTACTCTCGGGGATGTTCTGAAGGATGTACAATGCTTGTCCTCGTAGACACAGGACTAGAGAGGTGGCCATTTCTTCCTCGGACCAGCCATTTGCGTTTGCTGCCGCTTCAAACTGACGTCTATACATGGACCACGAGGATTGTCCATCAAATGTTGGAGGCTTCAAAATTTTCACTTGTGTAGGCCTTATCGGAGTTGTCAGTGAGGATGGCCTTTCGCTGGTGGGGGAGATTTCCTCAGATGGTGCACGCTTGTGTGGAAGTTGTAACGTTTCCAGCCTCACTTGATCTTATCCATTTCTTCGTTGAATTTCTTGTCCACCTCTCGTGCCACCCGTTCATCTATTTTGGACAGTTCATTTTCGACGTCTTGGACCCTTCTGTTGACTCCCTGGACTCCGCCTCTGACTTCTTGAACTTCACCTTTGACCTCCTGGACTTCACCTTTGACCTCCTGGACTTCACCTTTGACCTCCTGGACTTTTCCTCTGACCTCTTGTACTTCTTCAGTGATTTCATTCTGGAAGCACTGTTGACTGTGACTAATACGTTGCAGAAGATCAACATGTTGTTGTAACTGCTGGACTAACCGTGCCTCCTGTTCCTCTCGTTCTTGTTTTCGTTTGACTTCTTGTTCCTCTTGTTCTTGTTTCCTTTTCAGTTCGAATTGTTGTAGAAGCTCTTCTTGTTCTTGTTTTCGTTTGGCTTCTTGTTCCTCTTGTTCTTGTTTTCGTTTGGCTTCTTGTTCCTTTAAAAACTCAAGGATATCTGCTGATGTCGCCATCTCGTCGTAATTATTTGCACGAGTATTCACCATCAAATACTGGAAAACTGCCTTACTTTTCTTTCTTCAGTAACACTTATTCCGCCGCTGTCACCAATTGTTGCGTCTTCGGGTTCAAAAATAAGTGTACACTGGTATGAACTCGCCTTTATTATTCAAACTTTACTTGACAACACTGTGATACAAGTCACTGTCAAAATACTTGTATCCAAGGTAACTCAGAGTAACTTCCTAACTAACTTCCTTCATCTAACAAATGCATCGCTTTTGTATACAAATAAAGTTCTAGAAAACTTAAGAAATCAATAGAACACAAATAGAATGTTCGACGATTGATCCAGAACAAAAGTTAGTGCTTCTAGATTTTTCCATCTAATTCATCGAACGATCTCAAACAATTCGAGAAGTCTTTATCAAATTTCAGGTCTGTAACAATATTTTTCAATGGTTCTGATATAAAGCTGATTATTGATAATAAATGTGGTGGTGTCAACTTACCCATCGATTGTAATATGAGCCTCATTTATCACTTTCAATTGATATATGAATGTATCTTCATTTGTATTTATGCTGGTAGTTAAAACTCTTGCGGATATTGGAAGTTCATATGAACTCAAATTCCTAGTTATGTTCTTTACATCCAGATATAATTCAATAATTTTCTGAAAGATAAAATAGAAAGTGATCAATTTGAACTGGCTGTTCACTAGAGGGTGTCATAAATTGAAATAACTCACAATGATAATGAATCACTTAATAACAATTTCCAAATGTACTTATCCTTCTCTCGTTCGCAATTTCTGTACAAATAATTCAGTAAAAGACCCCGCACGAAAACACATGTAAAATTGGCTCTCGGTCAAAAATTTTAATATGTTATAGTGGGATGGGTAATTAGGAAAATGTACGAGTTTAAATGATTTTGTATGTGTCGTTTCTGAGATATAAGCATCTAAAGTTCGAAAAAACGTCGGAGTTGGGTAGGGTAGGCAAAGGAAGAAACTGTTTTGTTAGTCGAAATAAGACAAATTCAAGATGAAAATTTATTTATCGAAACTCGTATAACACTTGTCCAATCATAACGTTATTAATGAAAGTAAAATAGGATGTAAACGGGGCATAGTCAAAAAAATTGTTTTTCAAGACTTTTTTTTCTAACACTAGTCCTGAAACAATAATTTATATTTTGGTAGAATATCATAGTTTCAGTCTATTCTAGGCTATAAAACCATGTTTTGTTTCTTAACGACTCTCTTTGTTTGAAATGTGAATTTTTAATTTTTTTTGGATTATACCCTTAAACTAGAAACAATTGACAAATATTTTTTTTAATATAAAAAAAAAATATTTATTGCCACTGTTGATCGAACAAAAGATAAGAGAATTCTCTGGTATAATACCTATCATTTAGATACAGGGTGCGTTTAATTTTTTTTTTAGTTCTCTTACAAAGTTTTTATTCAATATCTCAAAAACTGTTTCGTTAATTTGGACCTAATTTTACTCACACTATTATGAAAGTGTTGACTAACAAATATGAATGTTTGGTCAACTTTGTATGTTACGTTTGTACGATATGCATTTTTAAAGTTCACGGTATTGCGATATATGGGGTTGCTACTATCGATTAAACAAATCTTCAGGAGACCTTATGATGAATTAAATTTTATAATATAACATATCGAATTCTTTCTTGAGTTTTTTGCATATTTTTGAATTCAATCTTGGTGTTGAGTGTAGTTTGTGTTGTTTATAGTATCAAACAATTCGATATGTTCTGTTATAGAATTTAATTTATCATAAGGTCTCCTAAAGTTTTTTTTTGGTTAATCGATAGTAGCAACCCCATATATCATAATACCGTAAATTTTGAAAATGCATATCTTAGAAATGCAACATACAACGTTGACCAAACTTTCATATTTAATAGTCAACACAATAGCTCATAATAGTGGGAGTAAAATTAGGTCGAAATTGACGGAACAGTTTTTGAGATATTGAATAAAAATATTGTAAATGATTTAAAAAAGATGAAACGCACCCTGTATCTAAATGAAGAAGGTAATATTGAACAACTTAATTCACTAGAGAATTCCCCTATCTTTTGTTCAATGAACAGTGGCAATAAATAATTTGTTTGTATCAAAAAACGATCTGTTAATTGTTTTCAGTATAAGCGTTTAATCCAAAATATTAACAATTCATATTTCAAACAGAGAGAGTCATCAAAACAAAACATATTCTTATCGCCTAAATTAGACTGAAACTATTAGACCGTCAGCTAGTGACAGATTTAGGTGCCCCATTTTCGCATACAAGCCTCGAATAGGGTTGAAAAGTATATCGATTTGGAGTAAAATGAAGATATTTTTACGAGTGGCTCCTGGGGATAACATACCGAGAATTCGATTTTTCAGAACAGTGCTTATTTGTTTCCCTCGTGTTTCTATTTACGGTACGAAACTACAGAGGGTGATTCGTTAAGTCGCCTTAAGGAAAAAAGTTCCTATGAACATATGTCCGGAGTTGCTTCGTTTCTGAGGCGTTTGTATCTCAGAAAAGAAGCAACTCCAAACATATGTTTATAAAAACTTTTTTTCTCGAAATGACTTAACGAATCACCCTCTGTAGTTTCGTACCGTAAACAAAAACACGAGGGAAACAAATAAGCACTGTTCTGAAAAATCGAATTCTCGGTATGTTATCCCCAGGAGCCACTCGTAAAAATATCTTCATTTTACTCCAAATCGATATACTTTTCAACCCTATTCGAGGCTTGTATGCGAAAATGGGGCACCTAAATCTGTCACTAGCTGACGGTCTATATGATATTCTACCAAAATATGAATTGTTGGTTCAGGACTAGTGTTAGCAAAAAACCCTGAAAACGATTTTTTTTTTATTATGCCCCGTATACACCCTAATGTACTTTCATTAGTTACGTTATAATTGGAAATGTTAAACAAGTTCCGATAAATACATTTTTATATTTCGACTAACAAAACAGTTTTTTTCCTTTGTCAACCCTACCCAGCTCCGACGTTTATTCAAAGAGTGCTTATATCTTAGAAACGACACATACAAAATCATTTAAACTCGCACATTTTCCTAATCACCTATCCCACTATAACATAATAAAATTTGACCAATTTGGCCGACAGCCAATTTTACATGTGTTTTCGTGCGGGGTCCTTTGTATTCGAAAGTGCCCCTAGCGAGAAAGTTTTGGGGTAGTTTTGATTTCTTCCATTTCATACGTTTTTCGGAGTGCTGAATCCGAATCTGAATTTTGCTAACAAAATTTATTGAGGGAACAATAAAGAAAAAGCAAAAAAATGGTAAAAATAATTTTTTTTGTAGTTTTTTGCTTATAATTCCAAAACTATCATATTCTCGTGAATAACTTTTGCATTCAAAATGACAGTCAATAAAATTTCCTACAAATTCCACTGTTCAGGTTTTTTTTTGACAAACAGTACGAGCTCAAACGACAAATAAAAATTGGCGTATTTCTGCTGAGTCAGCAAACAACCACTTTTTATCACTTCAAAACTATTTAATGATATTGAAATAAAACAAAAAGGACTCTTGTTCGTCTGGAGCAATTTCAAACAAAGGACTCGTCTGACGCTCTAGTACGAGGTTATGTCGATGACTGCTAGTGACATTGCGATAAGAAAGGAGTATTAAGAATCTCAAACAACGCAAAACGGTTCTGGGCCATTCAGCTCGTTACTTGCTCCTTCTCGGGCTAATGTATCGGCCTCTTCATTGCCTCTATAACCTGTGTGTGCTGGTATCCAGGCCAGGGTCAGTCTGTTCTGACTGCCGAGCTCTTTTAGGGCTTCTATGCAGTCCCAAACAAGTATTGAGGTAACTTGCATTGAGTTGACTGCTTTCATTGTAACTTGGCTATCTGAGTATATGACAATGTTTTTTTCTGAAAACTCATGCCTTATCAGGTCTTGTGCACAATGGTGTATTGCGACGATTTTCACTCGAAATATCGCTTGTTTGCCCAGGCTCAATTGAGATTTTCATCTTCGGCTTGGTTCCGTAAATGCCGCCTGAACCTTCATCAGTTTTTGATCCATCAGTGTAGACAACGATTTCCGCATTGATGGGAGGTCCCTCTTTCCACGCATCCCTGTCCTTTATACTTGTCTTAAAAGTTTTGTCAAAGCTATATCTTGGAAGTATGCCATCTGATGGCATTCTTGTAACCGGGTCGTTTTTCAACTATTCGTATAGGTTGTTGTAGTCGCTCCCGGGCATATTGCTTATGGGTCCTTGTCCTCTAAGCAGCCTGCTCGTGACAGACCTGGCTTCACCTTGTGTGTATATGTGTAGGGGAGGCAGGTTGAGCAAGACATTAAGGATGAAGGGAAAAAACAAGGAATGTCATGTTTTTGGAAAAATTGAGATACACATTGTACTATATAGACAAATTCGGTCTCGTTATCTCGCACCTATAGGTCTGTTGAAAACTAGAATAGTCTATCCATAAACAAGCCTTGAAATATCGTGGAACGGTTAAGAACTGGGGATGTCCGCCCATTAAAATGCGATTATTTCAGAACAAAGTTATTACGACATTTCCAGTTTTTTCCCTTCACCCTTCAATAAGGCGGCTGTTGGGGTGATTCTCATGGCGCCGGTGGCATGCTTCTTTGCAGTCCTCCGAGCCATCGAACCATTCCAACCTGCTTGGTCTTTGGCCACCATACCACCGAACCATACGTTATCATGGGCCTGATAACACTGGCATAAAGCCATGTAGTCATTTTTGATTGTAGCCCCCAATTATTATTATTATTATTATTATTATTATTATTATTATTATTATTATTATTATTATTATTATTATTATTATTATTATTATTATTATTATTATTATTATTATTATTATTATTATTATTATTATTATTATTATTATTATTATTATTATTATTATTATTATTATTATTATTATTATTATTATTATTATTATTATTATTATTATTATTATTACTTCTCAGTATTTTGCCTTTTGGGCAAATGGTATATCTATCCTGTTCCGCACAGGTGACCTTAGTCCATCTAGTTCATTTTTTTGGCACTACTCTGGTTTTATGAGGGTTCACTGTCAGCTTCTCCTCTTCACACCACCTCTCGATTATATATCTGTTTTTTCGTGTGAATGTGACTATTGTGGTTTTATGAGGGTTTACTGTCAGCTCCTCCTACTTACACCACCTGTCGACTATATCTAGGGCTGACTGTGTAAGCTCCGATACTGTCCTTGCAAATTTGCCTTTTGCAGTAATTGCAAGGTCATCGGCATATCCTAGGCAATGAAAGCTTCTGGAAGATAGCCTTTCAATTAATTCGTCCATTAGGATGACCCAAAGTAGGGGTGATAGCACCCTTCCCTGCGGACATCCCCTGTTTGCTCTAGGTGTTAGTGTTATACCACCGATTGCTGATGTAATGACCCTGTTTTTCAAGTTAGCGTTTATCCACTGGCACAGTAGGAGAGAAACCCTTTTTTTACTAGAGCGTTTGCTATGGACTCGGTGGATGCATTGTTGAAGGACTCCTTGATGTCTATAAATGTCATGGCTATCTCTTTGTCTTCCAAGGACTTTATTAGTAGCCTGTGAGGTCGTCCAGTGCTGTCTGTTGACTTGCATGGTTGATACGCATATTGGCTTTCGTTGAGCGAGCTTGTTTGTGGTACCTCATCTCTTTTGTATCTATCTATCAGCCTTTCCAACTTTTTGAGCGAAAAATACATTTGAATCATGGGACAATATGCCTTGGGTGTCTTGTAGCCTATTCGTTTGTTGCATTTCTATCACAAGGTCATATTTTCTCTGGTTTTGTATTAATTTTCTCAACACTAGAGGAACAACATTTGAATTTTTTAAATTATCCCGTCGTATATTTCACTGAATCTATAAGTAATAGTAACGACTGACAATATGGTTTTCGTCATCAGAAATGAACTGGCACCATGTCTGCTAATATCTCATATAAAGGCTGTTCCAGAATAAAGGGCACCAACTCCGGTGATAGAATCCACACTTCATTTTGAGGCTAAACGTTCCTAAAAACATATCCTACATAATAAGTATTGAGTGAGTTAACAGGGTGCTGAAAGTGCTTAAATTATATATTTTACAGAATAACTCCATTGTTGACGACACGTGTTTGGAAGACCTTTTTATCTGATAATAGTTTATTATACTATTTCATAATCTATTTTTCAGCAATATCGAGAATTTCTCACTTTTTATTGCGAATAAACTTAAGAAGAATAATTTCATGTAATATTATAATCTCATTTTAAAGAAATAAATTTGTTCCTTCAGCAGTCTATTCACACACAACTGATCAGTGTTAATGATATTATCAACTAAAACTAGCCCAGAGCTGTCCCAAAGCACAGTGCTTAGTGCTCCAAAGCATTTAACGAAAAGGCTTATTACTAAGCACCAAGCCTTTCCATACAGGGTGGGGCACCGAAAACGAAACAGATCGAATATCTTCAAAACGCATGTGTTCTGAAAAAAATGCAAAAACACGTCGATTTTCAATCCAAGGGGGACATCTTCCTATCATAACCTCAACTGTCATACCTCTCCCCCCTCCTCTTGGTCACTATCACCCAAACAATTTGAATAGGGAAAGTAGTGAGTGTGACACATCATTAAAAAGGTAATTTCATAAGGAATTCAGCAATGAAAATTTTCGCTACCTAACTTCCTATTTTAGCGCCGTCTTGCGGGAAAAACAACTGTTCCGTATTCCAAATTATGATACTTCATTTGCAAGCTAATTTAACATAAATTCGGTGACAATGAATTATGGAATTTTTCTAAGGCAAAAAACAAAATGGCGGCTTCAGAATCGGACCATAATTTCAAATCTTGCCTGCCATTCTGAAGCGGCCATTTTGTTTTTTGCCTCAGAAAAATTCCATAATTCATTGTCACCGAATTTATGTTAAATTAGCTTGCAAATGAAGTATCATAATTTGGAATACGGAACAGTTGTTTTTCCCGCAAGAGGGCGCTAAAATAGGAAGTTAGGTAGCGGAAATTGACATGGATGAATTCCTTATGAAATTACCTTTTTAATGATGTGTCACACTCACTACTTTCCCTATTCAAATTGTTTGGGTGATAGTGACCAAGAGGAGGGGGGAGAGGTATGACAGTTGAGGTTACGATAGGAAGATGTCCCCCTTGTATTAAAAATCGACGTATTTTTGCATTTTTTTCAGAACACATGCGTTTTGAAGATATTAGATCTGTTTCGTTTTCGGTGCCCCACCCTGTATAAATGAATCTTGTCGAAACATGAAATCGCGGCAGATGGCACCCGGCGGCACTTCCCACCAAAAAATCAATTTTCTACGATAAGTACTGCGTTTACTGTCTTGAAAAAATAGTACAATTTTGTCAGTTACTTTTCCTACCTAAAAAAATAAGTTCAAAATAACTAAATATTACTTCTCCTTTCCAAACTACGTTGACGTATCGGAGACCAAATCTGTCTCCGTTATCAAAACCTTTAAGAGCAAACAATACCTTTGATGAAACGAGTTTCGGTTTTGAGCGGTCAGTTTTAGTTTTTTGCGAAAATTGTGTTGGTACAAATTATTTAATTTGTTTGTAAGAATGCGGGAAATTAACTGATTTTTGGTTTTGATGATTTTGAAGAAAACATTTTTTTTATGGTTTGACAAATGAAAAAAATAGGTAGTTTCCCGGGTTCTTAAGGAAATTATACAACTAGAGGAATTTTTTTTTTATAAAATCATTAGTTTTTACGCAAAACCGAAACTACTAATAAGAATAATCTGTCAAACTGACACTCTTTATAATTATGCAACAAGTTATCGATGTATAACCTGATTATAGTATTACTACTGAATATTCTGACATTGTTGTAGCAATTATTATACGTTAGCCTTGAATAGCATCATAGTGACAAGATGTGAAATGAAATTTAAAAATAATTTTTTGTTTGCTTTCCGTTCGATTATATGTGAAATTTGTGGTGGTGGAGAAATCACAGTCTGTTACTCGTTTAGGATGACAATTTCACCATATGAAAGTCGCGTCTCCTGCGATATGAGGACCAATCAGAATGGGATTTCGCGAAAGTACACGCTTCCTTCCGCTTCCTTTCTTTCCGATCCGGAAAGACCACGTCGTCAAGTCAACCACAAATATAAACAGCAATGATACATCTTGTAATCTAATATGACATAAACGTCAGGTTGACAGACTTCATGTTTATTATTCATTAGTTGCAACTATTGAAGAATTCACTTTGTTTACTCGATCAAATTTCAAATAATAACTTGGTTGGTTCGTGAAATTATCTCAATAAATACGACTCGTGCTCACAATACATTCGATAATTCTGTCAGAAATCTTTAACTCGATCAAATTGCTTTGAGGTAACAAAGGACTCGTGGTGTTACCAAGCAATGTGATCTCGTTGATTTGTGACAGAATTATCAATAGTATTGCGACCACTCGTGGTAGTACCCCCGAAAATTTGTTATGCTCGCATGGAATTTTTCATTCTAACCTTTGGAACGACTGTTTAAAAAACAATTGTCTCGAGGAGTTCATAAATGCTTTACATATACCGTACTTTTTTTACGAATTCATATTATACTCACAAAATTGTATGTTTTTAAGTTAATATCTTTTCATCATAACAGTTTCAATTGACAGGTCAAGAACGACCTACTCTCTCCGGGTTTTTAACCGGTGAAATCAAACAGTAACTCTAGCGATGTACTTAAAAAAATGGAGTTGCTATGTATGTCATTAATCGATCATTTATCGTGGTACGCTGCATACCATTTTAGATTTGTGAGTAGAAAAAATAGCTTAAGTTTTTAATTGACTCGGTTGTAACTTGATGAAAATCCATAGCACTTCTTAGACTGAAACTTGATTTAACGCGATAAGATTTGAACAAATAATATTACATCAAGACATGTTTCGCTATACTGTAGTTTTTTAAGAGGTTAATATAATAACTGCTTGAAAAAGCGACAGTGTAGCGAAACATGTCGCAATGTAATATTATTTGTGAAAATCTTAGTGTTCCGTCTTTAAATTAAAACTTAGATATAGTACCTAATTTTAGTTATAATTAATTTATATTGGGAATTAGAATCATGTATTTCATTTTGTAGTACACTCTGTATACTTCGGAAAGGCAGAAACGAATGTTTTGTTAGTACTCGGGTTTATTAGTTTTTATACCAACCGCGCTAAAAAAGCAGTGGAACAGTATTCCGGCCCGAGACCAAAAATTAGTAGAATCGTTCGCTATCGTCCAGAGATCAACTAAAATTAGTGTTAGTGAAAATCGGTGGTCCCGGTTTCATAGTTATTTGGAAACTCTTTGCACGTTGTGGAGAAACTAGGTAGGCCTACCCCTCCGAGCAGCCAAGAACATCAACGGCGGTCTACAGTCCATACGAAAGACCAGGTAGGGCCATTATTTTTAACTGTTTCTCTGCATCGATTTTGTTGCTATTCGTTTGTAAATTTATTTCAAAAGGGGCAAACCAACACTTAGTAACTTAAGTATCTAACAGTCTAAAAAGTGCTTAGTGCTTGCTGACTGGAATTACTTTTCGAATTTCTGTTCTCAATTTCATAAACTCATTTATATTTTTATCTTTGATTTCAATGCCATCATTTCAAAAAAATTCTTGGATTTAACAGATATATTTAGTTGACCGACATTTTAGGGTTTTTCGATTCCATTTGGGTTTGGGTTGTGATCTGGTTGGTTTTTGGAAGGATCGCTAAACTATCCACATTTTCGATAGGCTTCAAAATACCTATGTTTTGCAAATTCTACATATGAGACAGTATCATGTTGAGGTCCTTTCCTGATATTTATTATTTACAACTCTTTTATCCCGATTTCTATTTCATTTAGAGCCAGTTTTATAGGTTTCAGTTAACTCTAGATGGACTAACTAGATGTTTAGAATATGAATGACATTCATCAAATAGAGTTCTGGGTTCCATTCTATCCATAAACAATTCCATCTGGAGTTTCAAGTGAAAGTATCAAACCCCGGTTCTTAGTGCATGCATTATAACTGAACAATCTTTCTTTTTCAATTAACAAAAATTCCTTTCATCAATAATCTATTACTACTTTCTTCCTTCAGCCTTGTAATAATTGTAATCATCATTTCACCTATTGAGTAAGAATATTGTGAAGGATTTGCTTTATAATCAATTTGCACAAATTCTCTTGATCATCAGTCAGTAATCGAAAGTCTCTTTCCTTTTACCTGGACTAATACATTGAATATTTTGATTTTTGTTCGAAAAGTTTCTGGAATTTATTTAACGCTCAATAAAATACAATAATAATATTCATAAAATAAAACTAAATATAATTTCGAACATGTGATGAAGTGTCCTCCTGCTCGTAGAAGAGTATATATGCCTTTCCGCTCACAAGGGAATTTGAATGAATCGGTGAAACTAGGGAATCGTATGTGCCTGTATATGGATACCTACAGTAAGCAGTGTAGTGTCCGCTATTGGTAGTCCTGCTGTGATTCGTCAATGCGTACAAGTTATAGCGACAAGGGGCTACGTTGTTTGCACTGTAATTCAATTCAATTTTCCTCTAAATCTTTCTGTTTGAGAGAATCTTTTGCAAATGGATTACTAAAATTGTGGGGAATTTCTGAATCGATAGAGACTTTGTGCATTTCCTTTTTCTTTTACAATTCAAACATGTCCGTTTCTCATCACCATCCATAGTTTCTTCCCTAGTAAATGAATCTAAACATTGCGAGAGTCTGAGTTGGCCTGTTCTTTTTGAAATCGGAAGAGAAAGGTCCCAGAATGTATCGAAAGTGACTGAACAGTGACCATAATGTGTACATTTCAATGTTGATTTCAGCTGTCCAACAAAGTTATCTACTATCTTGGAGTTGTCCATTCCTAAGTATCTCGACCATGACTCTCTGGACTCATCACTAGTGTTAAATTCAGTAACAATCTCGGCCAAAATTAGGTTGGGCTTATCCGTTACATCATTCACGTCTTCGTGTAGTCCCTCCAGCAGTTATCGTAAAAACTTGTTCCCTTTTCAACATTGAATATGACTGTACTATACTGCCTGCTTTGACATTTCTCATGGTTAGGTTTTTAGTATTTCAAAACTAACTGAAATAGCACAATATCTTCCGAATATGCTGGAAGATGACGGAAAACCAAGGTAGCGACTTCTTAAACTTTTTCAAATCACAAGTTTTGAAAATTCTTCTTTCCTCCACAACTCGGTCTGGTGTTGTAGGGTTTCTGCGTTTTCTTTACAACTGAATACGCCACCGAAAATCAGTAAGTTGGCTCAGAGCGCCACGGCAAATTATAACAAAAGCCGTCCTTTAACCGCACAGGCTATGCCTTTGGGTACGCAACATGATTGTTCATAAGGGACTATTACTATTATCAAAGAATGAAATATACATACAGTGTGTCCCAGCTAAAACTTGTCACCCCCCTAATATCCGAACTCATGAAAAAAATTGAAAATCGCTCAGACCCGTCGATTTTTATTTCAAGGGGGAACACTTTCACCAAATACACCATCATTGTGTTGTCAACCCCCTCAACCCCAGCACCCCCTACTTCAGAATTTTCAATGGGACTACTATACTTGTGATACATCGTTTTGAAGGGAAATCAATCCCAAATACATCGGTGTACTGAAATTGAGGATCGATCAAGTATTGTTGAAGTTTTAATGAAAACTAAGTTTTATCAAGATATTTTTATTTTTCATCACCTAAAATGTTATCATCGTAAGAAAGGTTCAAAATGTGAACCATTCAGTTCCATACAGAAGTATAAGCGATTTTCGAAATGTCTTCGCACATTGCTCAACATTTCTGGAGTCACTGCACGACACTCCACAACAATTCTCCTGCGTAGATCATCAAGAGAAGCTGGCTGTGTAATATAAACTTTGGATTTCAAATGACCCCATAAAAAGAAGTCTAATGGTGATAAATCAGGAGATCTAGCCGGCCATTCTATTGGTCCTCGCCTTCCAATCCATCTCCCTGTGAAATTGTCATCTAAAAATTGACGTACAGGTGCAACAAAATGTGGAGGAGCTCCATCTTGTTGAAAGGTGAGCTGACCTTCAAGTAACCTATCATCGTCTTCAAGTAACTGAGTGATTCTGGGGTTCACAGTTGTATCAAGAAGTTCAAGATACGTTTGTCCGTTGAGGTTACCATCAATAAAATATGGACCTACAATATGGTCTCCCAGAATACCAGCCCAAACATTCAATTTCTGGGGAGTTTGTGAATGAGTTTCCCTGTACCAATGGGGATTTACGTCACTCCAGTATCTGCAGTTGTGCCTGTTCACATGTCCATTTAAATAAAAAGAAGATTCGTCAGAAAAGCACACATTGTAGAGGTAATTATTATCACCAATCAATAATTGACTCATGATTTCACAAAACTCTGTACGTCTGTCAGGATCATCTTCATTTAATTCTTGTACATTCTGCATTTTTTCAGAATTCGATGTACGCTGCTTTTAGAAACTCCAGAAATAGTCTCAAGTTGTCTTAAAGATTGAATGTTGTCCATCACTGCATGTCCTACAACTGCAACAGCGACCCTTTCATTTCTCATAGGCTTCTCTCGTTCATGTTTTTTATTCAGCACTGATCCCGACTCCAAGAACTTATTCATCAATTGAAGGACGTACTGATATGATGTGGTTTTTTCTAGATGAATTTTATTGAAAATTCGAGCCGTAGCTCTAGCACATCGTCCATTTTCAAAATACGCAGCTACAATGGATATTCTCTCTTGTACAGTATAAACCATTTTCGAATGTTTTCAAATTGTTGAATGAAGTGACTCGAATACATCAATTACCAAGGCGTAAACAAAGATATGCGTATACAAAAACACATGAGGACAATTTTTTTTTCATAAAAACGTCTGTCTCACCTTTTAAACTATTATTTCTGACACCATATTATTTTTCAATACAGTGGCATACCCACAGTGAACCTTTCTTACGATGATAACATTAGTTTTCATTAAAACTTCAACAACACTTGATCGATCCTCAATTTCAGTACACCGATGTATTTGGGATTGAATTCCCTTCAAAATGATGTATCACAAGTATAGTAGTCCCATTGAAAATTCTGAAGTAGGGGGTGCTGGGGTTGAGGGGGTTGACAACACAATGATGGTGTATTTGTTGAAAGTGTTCCCCCTTGAAATAAAAATCGACGGGTCTGAGCGATTTTCAATTTTTTTCATGAGTTCAGATATTAGGGGGGTGACAAGTTTTAGCTGGGACACACTGTATACACTTACCGTTTTGTTTTCTTGAAGTGGATCAGCTACTGAACAAATAATAGACGAAGCATTCAGAGAACTGCAGATTGGCGGAATGTTTCTTAAATGAATAGTATTAGGTAAAACTATTTCCAATTTCGTTGCATATGCATTTTTTCCTTCATTCTTGATGTTAGCCTCCAATTTCAAATATGGTTTTGATCCAACAATGTAAGGTTCACCATTGCTAAAACAGAATTATTTTCTATAATTAAATTTGTTTTTTGTATACAAGCTGAGGCATAATCATAACTATACAGGGTGATCTACGACTACTTATCGAAAATAATACAGTGTGCTCTCTTCACCAAACGAAGTGGAAAACTAAGTGAAATTTTGAAATTTGCATGAAAAATCACCCTTTATAAATGTAAGAACGCACACTTTGATAGACGGAATCACAGCCGACTTAATCCCGCCGAGCCTTGGTGCGAAAATCGCATGGAAAGCAATTTGACGCCCTACTTTCTTTAATGTGAATTTTTCGGCTTATTCGAAAAACTAGGAGAAAAACATAAGAAAATGAATTCTCAGAGAAAAAAAAACGACGATTAATGTGGTTATTCAATTTTTTTCATCACAAACTGGAATAGCAATATATTATTCAATTTCTTAGATATGGAAAATCTGTAAAGTTTGGTTTTTCGATGCCCTAAAATTCACATTTCGCGAGATTTTTTTCAACTTTTTTTTTGATAAGTGAAGAAACCACATAGATGATCCATGATTTTTTCTGTATAGGTACCTTCCAATAATATATTATTTTCATCAGTCAGATTTCAAATGAAAAATCTGAAGAAAATCAGAGATCATCTATGTAGTTTCTGCATGTAGAAACCAAACATGACAGATTTCCCATATATAAGAAATTGAATATATTGCGATTCCAGTTTGTGATGAAAAAAATTAAATAACTTCATTAATCGTCGTTCTTTCCTCTAAAAATTCAATTTCCAATGTTTTTTCCTAGTTTTCCGAATAAGCCGATAAATTCACATTAAAGAATTAATAAGCAGGACGTCAAATTGCTTTCCATGCGGTGTTGCCGATTTTCTCACCACGACTCGGGAAATTAAGTCGGCTGTGACAGAATCCCTGTCGCAATTTCTTCATCAAATATGAGACTGGAGTTGGTTGTTTGAAATTAAATTCGAGCGTGACTCCTACAAGGAAATTACAAAAATGAATGTTTTTTGGAAAACACAACACAGATCTCACCCCAGGAGAATTGGAGTAAATTACAATATTTGCGGGAGTAATAATGATCGATATCAATTTACAAATGAGTCAAAAATCAAAATTAATATACAATGTCTGTAATGTACACCTTATTACAAACAAACCGACTGTGTATTTACATTTCAAATATGGACGATATCAACAAAAGCACCTGATCGCCAAACTTGAACAGAGTCGTATTATGCTTATTAACGTTTTGAAATGAATTTGAAAATTAATACATATTTCGTATACTTCTTAAAATGTGAACTGAACAACATCAGGACACCTATTTCAAATAAATAGTCAATCATTCAATTCAAAACATAAAAATAAATCACCGCGGAGACTTTACACCAAACGCAGTTAACTGAAACGCAACCAAACTGAATACAACTCTGCGAAAAAAAAATCCAACGACCAATAGCTTTGCGAGAATTTGCGATCACGTGGTAGAATATACTATAGTGTTGATAATTTGGACGGGTGACCTAAACACGTACACCGATGCCAGTGCTTTTTAAATGTCTGTACGTACCAACGTAGGACTATATTATGGTTTTCAATTGAATTATCTAGGGAAAGAGGGTTATATCTTAGGATGAATTGGTGGACAATCAAGCGAATCAAGAAAAACTGAACAACGCATCTTCGATTCTCTTCACTTCTGCATTTGGGTATCTTAACATATTGCAACACCGCAAGTGCAAGTTTATTCAATATTCTCCACCCGTAAATGAAATTTAAATCAACTCATGATTAAAATTAAAACTATATAACACATTATTAATCCTTACAAAATTCAATATTTAGTAAGTGTAGAGGACTGAAATGGTATTTAATTTTTTTTAAATTTTTTTCAAAATTGTTACATTGGGACCTCGTTGGATTCCAAACACATTTTCTTTATACTATTTTTCGATATCTTGTCAAATTGACCCATTTTTTGAAACCACAGAAAACTTTTTTTTAACTCCTGATGCCAAATCTGAGATTAGGTGGTATAAGTCGCAACGGATTTTTCAGTTGTCAGACATGCAGAAACGAATCGCCATTGAAGTTTTTCGGAAATTTCAATAACAAATTTTTTTTCCATATGTAGGCAATTTTATGTCGGACACAGTATGAAGGTTGCCATGCAAGAAAAAAGTAAATAGTTTTCGGTGAGTTGTAGTAGTTCAATCATTTTTAGAGGGTGACTATTTGAAAAGTAACATTGATATATGATATATACACTGATAAAAAGGATATTTTGCATCAATGCATTGTCGATTGTCGATTGTATTCTTGAATAGGTCCAACCAAATAATAGTTTGATTTTTTGACAGAATCCTCTTGACCACTTGAAAGGAAACTGTTTTGAGACATATGAACACTTTCTTCTCTGAATAATGAGAGTTGTTTGGTGCAAGAATATTTCAACTTTGATAATGAACACTATTGTGAATACTTTCTTTGTTCAATGGTGTGAGTTGGTTGGGGCAAGAATATTTCAACTTCAATAACGAACAATATTATTCTTCTTCATAATGCAATACATTTTTGATTCAAGATTATCTGCATTTGGAGGCTCAGTACAAATGTGCACTTGGTTATAAAAATATGCCATGGAAGCCATGTTCATTGGTACAGTTCAAGAAACACAGAACAACTGCGAACAATTGAGGTATAATGGTTATATATGAGAATAGTTTTGTAATAGTTTGATTTCAGAAACTATATAATCAACGTAGGTACCTATTCGGTGACGCATAGAAATGCGATTGAATATAGAAACGACAGCGTCATTCGCCATTATCACACACCTGTTGAAAACAAAAATATCTTCAACCTACCTCCACAACTGGTCCATAAATGACCTAAATTCAAATCGTGCAGAAATAATTGGACCTCCATATTGCACTTCTGTAGCAGCATATTTGCACATAACCACTGTGTCAAATACAAAACTAACAACTTAAATTATGATTCAAACACAACCCCCAAACCAAACTCGGGCAAAAGCAAACAGGATAGAGGTCCCAGTCGGCAGTCGCAGTGCGCGGTTTCGCATGTGTTCGCGTCGTTCCGGTAGCGGGGTTTCGCCAAGAAATCATGTTCTTGAGTCAAAAGGAGCATTTTTCACAAGTAGGAGTTCTCTAGGGTGAAGAGTTGGAATGTATTAATGCAAACAAATTAATTTCAAGATAATTTATGTAAAGAAGCAAACAGTTCAATAAGTTTAAAATAAGAGTATAGTTATAAATTAGAAATAATTATTCTTTTCAGAAGATGATTCTGTTCAAGAGGATATATATTTGATTGAAGACATCTTTTTTATCAGTGTGCCTCTAAAATTAAAGTGTGTCTAAAGTTCTAACAGTCATTGTAATTTTCATACTTAAAACTGTTTGTCTCATACCCAAAAAAAGAAAAAAAAAGTCCCACTATTCCCAAAAATACAGTGGAAAAAAATCAATAATTTTAGGGATGTAGGATGTTCAATAACTCACCCTTTAACATGGGAAGCACTTTTCCGTTACAGAAAAGATACGAATCATCTACGGTGTGTAAAAGTGTGTTACAGTTTGTAAAGTTTTGTAATGATGGTTTCAGAACGTCAAAATTTCAAACCATGCATTTGAATAGGTTATAAACATAAGTTTGCTTTTTTTTTTGAAAATAACCACGCATTGATTGGTACATGGGTGTACGCTTTTTGTGATTGGTGTGATAATCCGTGCATGTGTTTGTGTTTTCCTGTTGTAATGTTTTATGATCTTCGTGACGATGAGGCTCGAGATTGTGTCTGAAAGGATAATTTTAATTTTTTTTCTCAAGTGTTATATTCTATTTAGTCCTGGGTTCTTCATATTAAAAAATGAATCGTCAATTTTGTTCTAAAATTGTTTTTTCGGGTACAATTTTAATTACGCCGCCATGTGTTTCGTAATGAAATAACGAAAATAAAATACTCGGAAAACCATTGACATGCCGTTAGTGCCAATGGATACGATCAAATGAATTCATCAATTTTGTGAACATGAATTTTATTGTCAGGTGAAAATGAAAAATTGTCGTCAATTTTCATTCACCAATAATTCATGAATTTTAAGGCAATTTCTAGTAACTTTTGGTCTGTATGATACCTGTTCGTTGGATGAACGTTCTTGAGTTGAACCATTTCATGTCATTATGTTGGTATATCTGATAAACTAACAACAGAATTGGCGAATAAATTGTCGTGTGTAAATACAACCAATATTCGTCATTTTTAGTATTCATCCATTCGACATATTCTAAACTTCAATAATCCCATTTACAACTTCCATAGTATCCATGTAAAAGTACATATTTATGTGAGGGCGCTCGGATCAGTGAAGAAAAGCGATACAATATTGAGCATGCAGGGGTTCAGCAAAAATCACTTCGACGGTGCGATTTTGGATGAATTCTTACAAATTTTTTTGGCAAGAAAGATAAATGTATGAAACAGGCATCTCTGAAAGTACTTTTTCGAGAAAAAAATACCCAGTGAGATAAAAAATAGTAAAAACAAAAAATGCATTAATATATCCACATATCATTAGTCATATTGAAATTGAAAAAATTAACACTTTTCCACTGTCAACATCAGATGAGACTAAAACAATATTAGCAATCAATAATGAAAATATGAATTTCAAAATCATTCACAATATGTAGCATAGGATGTAATTTGGATGAATTTATTGTATTTATGTATAGCTTAGAAACGACATTCGATTGTATAGTCCTCATCGAGACAAGAACTATCCCTGCCATTTCTGTATACAAGATTGACGGTTATAAAACTCTATACAATAATGGTTGTTTCAACCAAAATGACGGGGTAGTTGTATTTGTTAGGTCCGAGGTGTATGAATCGCACAAGATCTTCCCTTTGAATGGCAGTTCACTACTCAGAATAAAAGCGAAATTTGAGAATAAAATATACATAATAAACACACATTCTATAGATCACCAGCTAGTGATGTTAACACTTTTATAGAACAGTTAGATAATATTTTTTCAACACAAAATGAGCCATATGATTATAATTCATTTGTGGGGGGTATTAATATAGACTTGTTGAAGGACACGGAAGAATCTTTAACGTATACAAACACCCTTAGTGAATACGGTTTTCTATCAGCAATCAATACACCAACTAGTATTAAAAAAAATTCAAGTACGTGTTTAGACCATATATTTATACACTCAAAGTCAAACATATACGAAAATGTTCTGCCAGTTACTATAGCAACATCCATTACTGATCATTATACCACACTAATTCAAATAATACATGATAAAAAACAATATAAACGTCCACCAAATTCCAGAAAATATTTCAGTACAAATGATAAAAAACTCCTTGTGGAAAACATCCGAGAAATAAACTGGGTTTAGTACTATACGAGGAAAATTTAGATGTTGCAACAGACAAATTCATTGAGTTAATACAAAAAAGCATAGATTCCTAAAAAAAAAAACGATAACAGTGAAAAGGCATCAAAGAAGACGGAAAAAATGGATCACCAAACCCTTAGTGAAGTCAGTAAATAAAAAACACAGTTTGTATCGAAAGTGGAAAAAAAATTAGGCGAATGAAACACTGAAGAAAGAATATCTAGATCACAAAAAATCTCTTGATGAACTTATACAACACTTTGGAAAACTGTTAACGAAGTACTGAGTAAATCAGACCCTGATATCTTGAATGAAAAAATAAAAAATAAAGATGGAAAAATTACAAACAAACCTGATGAAATAGTAGAGACTTTTAATGAGTTTTTCACAAATGTAGGAAAAGAATTAGCCAGTAAAATGGTGAAACAGAAAAATTACACTGAAAAAAAGGTTATTAGTTGTAACTCCATTTTTCTCTTACCAACTAACCCGATGGAATTAAAAAACATAATTAAACAGTTGAAAAAAAAAAGAAAGCCCCTGGTCATGATGGAATTACAACAGAAACTTTTAATATTATTGCGGATTACATCATAAATCCGTTATCAGTAATAATTAATAAATCATTAGAAGTAGGGCACTTTCCAAATTCTCCAAATTACCTCACAAATCGAAAACAAAAAGTTCAAATAAAACATATTGTAAGTGATGAAAGAGAAATTACGTGTGGTATACCTCAAGGTACGGTGTTGGGACCAGTGCTATTTACTATATCTCAACAATCTTTTTTTATTGGAGAAGCAAGGAAAGATCACAAGCTTCGCGGATGATACAGTTATAGTCTATAAAGACAAAAACTAGAATGATCTAAAACGGAAAATTGAAAATGATCTAACGGATTTGAAAAAATGGTTTGATTATCGCCTTTTGTCAATAAACTTCAAGAAAACAGTATATATACCTTTTAGTAGCTACAAAACATCCCTTCCTAACTACGACATTAACATACAAACAAATTGCATAATACGTCCTGCGAATAAGATTAAATATTTGGGAATTATATTGGATAGTCAATTAAGATGGGATGAACATATCAAGTACCTAATTAAAAAACTCAGATGTATTCTATTTGAATTCAAGCACATAAACTATTTCCAATCACATAAGCAAAAAATTATTATATACAAAAGCTTGGTAGAATCGCATTTGAGCTATGGTATAATAGGATGGGGGGCAGTATCAAAAACCTACTACCACCAATTAGAAGTATCACAAAAGAGATTCTGAAAATTTTGCTTGGGAAGGATCGTAAGTACTCGTCAGACCTTCTTTTTTCCGAGAGTGAACTAATGGATCCCAGACAAATATATTTCACACAAGCCACTACCAATCAGGATTTAAATAAAACAAGCGTGGCTTGTGCCGGGGAAGTAGTTGATTTCTGTTAGATATTACAAATAAATCACATTTTTCAATTTTCATGGAGAATGTTCCCCTTTTCAAAAGTACACGATTATACCACACGACAAAAAGACTTATATCTATTACCACAAATGAATAAATCGTTTGGACAAAGAAGCTATATGTACCTTGGACCTAAATTATACAACTTTCTACCTTCCGACATTAAGGAACAACCCTCGATGAACACATTCAAAGAAAAACTGAAAACGTTAATTAAAACTCAAGAGAGAGGAACTATTCATCGTTTGATAGAAAACCATGTATAAAATTCAAAACTTAAATGTATATATAATTGTGTAAAATTTTTAAAAGTACTACGGCTAATAGAGCATCAATCAAACTTAACAATCCAATTCTAATTTTAGATTTTAAGTGTTAGGTAATGTTTAAGATTTATATAACTATTCATATTTTAAAATGTTATATCCTATGCCACGCACGAGGACTTGCCCTCCTGTGGTTTTTTCTGAGTTTTATTCATCACTGAGATTTTATGTATGTATATATTTTATAATTGTGAATTTGTATGATGAATTTTATAATTGTGAATTTATATGATGAATATATATTATTATTATTATTATATTGCAAGCAGGGTCGGATTTAAGGAAGTGCATCCGGGGCTATAGCCACGGGTCCTCCACAAAAAGGGCCCCCCACAACAGAGACTTAAAAAAAAAACTTTCAAATTCCGACGAGTACACGAGTAAACAACTTTTAAGTATAGTACTTTCTGCATTTGGAACGTACTTTTTTGACCTGGGAGCCTCCACTCCTTTGTTGCACCAAGGCCTCCAACCTCTACATACGGCAAGAATAGATATCAAAATAGTATAATATGATTGAAACATTCCCAAAATTTCATGAAAGTGGTGGGAATAAAAACAGTGAGAGGAATAGTATCTATAAAAACTCATCCTCGACAAAGTACAAACCTCAACTCAGGAATATCAATATCAAAATTCAACCTTGATACACAATATTCATCATCTCCGCAATCGATGGAAAAGGGTATAGCAAATTCGCGATGCGTTTTAGAAGAATGAAAAGTATCCAAAACTGGGCATCTTGAGCATAATCGGTCGTCTATCTCACTAGTGGAATTTGACATCACACGGTTGTTGAGCTTGTATGAAAGAGAAACTATTACTGGAGGTGCTGTCACTGGATACTTGAGATTGTCAGAACCCTGAAAAAAAAAATATGGGCCAAAAGATATTTCAGTATATAAATAATGTATAATATGTTCCAAGAATTAATGTGACATACCAGGTGTGAGTGGGTCATGTGCTACCCCTAAGTATGAGTTTCATTAGTGAAAATTGAATAAAGCAATCTTCCGGTTTTTCACGAAACGGTTTTGTAAATGTGAAATTCTGGTGCGGAATAGGCGAACCCAAATAAGCGAACCTACTATTAAAGAACCTCTCTCCGCTTCGATGAGGAATAGGCTTTCGGTGAATTGTATATATTGAAGAATTTGTAAAGCACTACTCTGATTGTACAAACCGCAGAGGAAACTGTTCGATTGTTTTTGTTGTTCAAATACTCATTTCTGTCAATCCGTATCACCCTAACAACAATCCTCAGACGTGTTCAAGAGACTTGTGCGAGCTGGGGACGACGTGGCCTTCATTTTTCAACGCCATGCCATGCCTAGGACCGGTGACCGCGCTTGGATGATTTTGCCAAGAACCGAGTGCTCTAACAATTATTGTAAGTATACAATAAGCTAAATACAAAAATGTATATTCCCTTTGTAATTAGTAATGAGACCTGACTTTTCCAGGTAGATACCAATCATAATCACCGATATTATAACCCCTGTAATATGTACATGACAATAAAGATTAAGGTTGAAATTTTAATGAGTTCTACTCCTGAGAAAATTTATTCAACAGTGGTGTGTTACTCAAATCAAGTTAGTCGTATAGTAGTGTATTTGAAATAAGTTTTTCAATTTTTAATGGTTCTAAATGATTCAACTTCAAAACTTTATTCCTACCCCAGTTCAAATTATACAAGGTGCTGAAGTTATCCCTTTCATAATTTCAAATTTCTTCTGTGAAAATACTTTTACAAATATATCAACTGAATAAACTATGTATCGATAAGGCCGAAACAAATCTATTATAGAGTTCTATAAATCCTGCTCGTATCCATGATTTCTATGTTGAGTCCAAAGATAACAAATGTTTGAATGATTTCCAAAAATTTTAGTAGTGGAATTTTATTAATTTTCAGATATTGCGTATGATACCAATGTCGATTTCAGTTCATGACAACTTACATACAGCTGTTAATCCAGTGTGCAGGTAGATGATGGGAAGCTCATTTAAGGGGGACGTGTGGAACAGAAAAAGCGTATCAGTAATCGAATTGAAGGACTTGAATGCTGACTGGAACTTATCATGTAACAAAAAAGCATAAGACCGAACGGAACACCATGGCCAAAAAATTTTGATACGAGGTTGTTCAAGACCAGCAAGAAAATACCACCGATGATGTTCATCCGAGTACAGATGTTCACTGTACCAAACCTGCATATATATGAGTCATATGACAAACAGTAATGTTTTTTTTGGTAATGGAAAGGACTCAAAAACATATCCTTCACATCATGTTTCTTATAATACTGGTGAAAAGAATCTGAAGAAAGCGGTTGAGTGGAAACAATGAGTGAAAGGTAGATCCAGGGGTTTTAACCTGACACTGAATTCAATAGAAATGAGTTTTGGCACCCCGGTAGTTCTTGAGGAGTACTTGAAAATTGCTTCCTTTGAGAGATAATGAGCTATACCTAACTGATATTTTCAGATTTCCGCGCAAACAATTCGGGATTTTATAAGATTTACCCCGACGATCGACTAAAATCTCTATATCTCCGTCGTTTTTGATTGTAAATTCATCAAGTTAACGGTATTTTGAAGAAAAATCCTCGAGCAATTATCATATAAAGCAGACAGGTGGCAGTTGATATTCGAAGGTGAAATAATGATCTTTGATAAATAAACAATGTAATGTTACCGATTGCTTACTTCTGCTATGGAATTAGCTGGAAAAGCTGAGTTTGCTCAAAGATTCAGTAGGTCAAATTTGAACAAATCAGATATATTATTCATTCCCAATTTATCTTGGGCCAAACTGAATCAAGTTTTTCTGTTCCCGTTGTTTTTAAGTTCGCTCATTTTTCATTTTACAATCGACGTAAAAATATCAAAGTGGAGATTTATGAAAAGGCGTATACCAGTCATTTTATTGCCAAGGCCCTGAACATTCAGAATATGTATCTAAAAATCTCTGATAACAAAGTTTCAATTGATCATTTTCTAACTTTCCCGGAAATTTCATGAACTGAAAAACAGCGGGTACAGAAAAACTTGATTTTTTTATGCCCAATATAAATTGGAAAGGAATGTTATATCTGATTTGCTCAAATTTGTCTTACTGAACCTTTGTACAAACTCAGCTTGTCGAGCTAATTCGATAGGGATATTAGTAAAATTACAATTTTTATTTATCTTCATCTTCATATATCAAATACAACCACGTCTACCGACACCCGCCAGCTATTTATACTAATTGCTTGACGATTTTTCTTCAAAATACCGTTCAGTTTATGAATTTTCGACCAAAAACAAGGGATATACAGAGTTCTTAGTAGAGCGTCTGTCGAAGTGAATCTTAATATCACGAGTTGTTCGCGCGGAAATCGGAAAATATAGCTATCATCTCTCAAAGGAAGCAATTTTAGAAAAAAACATGTGATTACTTTTTACAAGTTTGTTTCTTTACGTTATATCCAAATTTCCAACCCCTTCCAAGTCATTGATTTTCCGAGCTTTCCCCACATTCCATAGATGTTCGCGTGCAAAATAATTTTGTTCTCAAAATACTCCTCAAAAACTGCCCGTTTAACAAAAACTATTTCTATTGGATTTATTGTTATATAGGTTGTAGTAAAATTTTAGCTGCTGCTGATACTTATGCATGTACTATTAATGTATTTCATCACAGCGAATGTAAGGAAATAGTAATTTTCCTACGAGCGTACGGAAAAGTTACTTTTCCGCACGATTTTTTGTTTTGAAAGTTGTACTTTTCCGTACGATTTAAAATCGTTCGGAAAAGTTACTTTGGTCTTTTATTACTCACTAAGTCGACGTTATCGATCAACTCTGTCTATCGACGCTGTCGACCAATAAATCAAAAAAACTTCACTTCATACACAACAAAGTAGACATACAGTTTGTCAATCAGTTGAAACGAAAATTTTTAATGAAGAAGACGTCATTATTACTTGTGTCGTATTTGCTTCTGTGCACATCCTCCGTGCCACTTTAATACTTGTTCTACCACTTCTCTGTGTTAAATTATTTGGCAATGTTCATCAGGGCATCGTGCTTCATATTTCGGTCTCTAAAATATTTGCTTTTATTGTACCAAAGATTTGTTTGTGTATTGTACGCTTCAATAAACGCTTCTTTTCTTTTTTCCATTCCATTATATACAAAAACAACGTGACACGACACGCTCACATTGATTACTAATCTTTTTGCCGAATGATCGACAATGTCGACTCAGTGAGGACGCGGCTCAAGGGATGAAGGGAGGTCGACCTTCACCCATCTGTTAACCGGATGAAGCATACTTTTTATGAAGAATGAAGAATTTTCTCTGCAGAACTTTGGAAAATGACGATTTTTGGGTTGCTTACATAGTTCGTCATCTGTCACACTTTTCTTAAGAAACCGAAGGTAATCCTCGACTATAACTCACATTTAAAAAAATACGAAAACTTAAACATGCTCCATTCCTCCTAGTAATGATGAGTTTTGCCATAACCGTACTGTCAGTGTATCCAACAACTCTTGTCCTTCCCAACGCCTTGTCGACAGCCAACTTATAGATTATTCCTGAAAATGATAAGGTGTATAAATCATGATTCGGTTTCTGACTTATAGTCCAGTCAATCATTGAGATATAGTGTGCGTGACCAGGAACCTGAGCGATTCCTTCAGAAACTTCTTCAAGTTGCCTGGGGTTTACTAAAAAACCGTTACTTGTGGGGCCGAGCTAAGGGGGAAAAGGAGGTGCCACTTTTTGTTTTTGGATGAGATCTTGGAAACGGTGCGCCGCAGAGAAAAATGAAAACTCATAAAATTCTTCACAACTTTTATTCAATAAAATTTTTGGAAATCCTAAATCGTTTTCGAGCTACACGATCAGGAAAAGATCAACATTCCTTCATATCTTCTAAACTATGTATCTGCACCCTTGTCGAGAGGAGGGGAGACGGGGCATTTCTTCAACTTCTGAAATTACAATGATGAATCGAAACACTCATTATCTTCTGAATTGTGTACCTGAATTATCATAATAGTCTAAAGTAATTAGAGAATTGGGCACCTGGATTATCATAATAATTGTCGAAACTAATAGCAACAGTAATTACCTATTGTCTCAACTCCGCCATAGACGGTCCCAAGCACGGTCGAGAAATGAGGAGGAAAAAGAAGAGAAATCTCTGTAATTCCCTAAGGACGTCGGGATAGGACCCCGGAGAGCACAAGCGGAATGGTAGCGGAAATAATACTAAGTTAGGCACAGCTAGGCCGCCGAACAGTACAGGGCCCACCCTTGTCTAGCTAATGTAGGGGGCTGCCAAAAATTTGGACAACAAGAAGGAGGAACCATTTGGCGTATCCAGTCGTCACGGGGAACGCCCTAGTTCCCCATCAACTGAAGGAAGGGACACCAGCTCCCACCCTTTCCACGCCTCAGAGTCTACCGATGACTCTGAGAGAAGGAAAAATAAGAAAAGGGAGAAAAAGAGGAAAGCGAGGAAAAGACACAGGCAACTGGGGTCTTCCGAGCGTCTGAGAGACGAGGGACAGGAGAAGCGTCCGGCAACGGACCCAACGACTGCAACTGTAGCCAACAACTCTCGTACGGACGTGTTTATATTTAGCTCCGAAGTACAGTGCGGTATTACCTATGGCAGTTTTTTTATCAGAAAATGTGCACTACACTTTCCAATTTACGTGCGTAACTTGTTAGCAAAATGAAAAAAGATACCATACTTGTGATATTAGTGAAGTGACAGAGACACAGCCCTGACAGTGACAGTTTTTTATCAATGACAGAGACACATCTAGTTTCCTAAGATAAGTGCAGTGATCTCCAGCGGACGCAGCCACTGGAGCCTGAGAACTTTCAAGGTAAATTCAATAGTTATAGTTATTCAGTGAGAAAGACACATCTGAAACCAGTGAAATGAACACTATACATAAGTGGCAATTCTGTGAGCTGTATGTTAATTTTTAACGGATGTTAATATTCACACATAATTAAATATCTGGTTATTCTGTAACAAATATTTAAATGTAATGATATATCTGCAAGCTATATGGCCTGTATATTAATGTTCACACATATTAACATGTCTGTTTATTCTGTAAAAGTAATGAAAAACAACACCTGCACAATGGGTCTCACCACCAGGGAAACACGAGATTATGGTTTGAATAGAGGCAAATGAAGATGCAAAAATCATAATGCAGAGAGTAAAAGAAATCCTAATCAAAGACAATGATACAGGTGGACTCAGCAGCACTAGGCAAACAACAAAAGGAGCGATTATCATTGAGGTTGAACACGAAAACCAAATCCAAGATAAATTAAAAAACAACCCGGACCTAAAAACCAAGCACTTAGGAGGAACGTATCCAATGATCCAACTCACAGGAATAGAATTAGGATTTAGTGAAGAAGAAATACTAGAAGAGTTAATAGTAGAAAATGACGTATTGATAAAAACACATTGGTAAAAACACGTCAGGAATTCGATCAAAATAATACGTAAAAGACCGTGTAGACCCAAGGCGCGAGAACTGCATAATTCAGACATCTCCAGGTATTTTCAGGACACTCATAGACAAAACAGAGGTCAGCATAGATCTTAATGCAGTAAGCATACAAGAATACGCCAGAATCGCGATGTGCTACAGGTGCTGCAAATTTGGAAATGTCTCCAAGTACCGCAGGGACCCGGAGAAATGCTATAGATGTGGAGGACCACACGAGGAAAAGGGATGCGAAGAGGAAGAGGATTTTATGAATTGCGAAACGATGAAACTCCAGCCCATAAGACATGAAGCAAAAGACACAAACTGCCCGGTATACGCTAGGAAACTGCAGCTCACGAGGAGAAATATAAATTATAGAGCTAGTAAGAATTAATACAAAACTGAAACACATGAGAATTTTGCAAATAAATATAGGCAAGGGAAGGTCAGCCACGGATCAACTCATACAAACCATAAAAGACGAAAATATCGATGAGATATTTATCCAAGAAATATACAAAAAAATGACAGTCACGGACACACACCAACTATACTAACACAACAACGAATCGAAAACAGGAATTCTAATAAGCAATAAAATAAAAAATATAACAGAACTGACAAACGAAAACACAACGATAATACAGATAGGTATAGGGGGCCAGAAATTAACAATAAAAAACATCTACGACGAACCAGGGGGAACAACGAACGTAAAATTCAATAAAGTCGAAGATCTATTCAGCAAATTTAAAGGGAGAATTGTTATAGTCGGGACTTGAATGCAAAAACTATGGTATGGGGGGGGGGCAAAACAGTCAACAGAGAGTAGGAGATGATGGACTGGGAAGTGATGAACAGACACATAAAGGAAAATGACTGAAACAGACATAACAACGTACAGTAGTAATAGGGGGCATAGCTAGGTAGATATAACAATGACAATAGTTATTTACCTAACAAGTGCGGAAAGTAGTACTTTTCCGCACGCGACGGCAGTTGCACGAACGACGCGGAGCGGAGTTCGGGCAAGCCGTTAAGGGCGGAAAAGACATTTTCCGTAAGAGTTAGGTACAATATTTTTCCTAAGAGTGGTTTTGTCCATCTTATTTATGAAAAAACAAGGTTTTTAATAAACAAGTTTTTATAATAATGCTACAAAATGACTAATGAGACAGAATAGTTACATAGATCATTTAGTTAGTCCTAAATATCCTTATTTTCAACAATACAAAAATCGTACGGAAAAGTAAAAATCGTACGGAAAAGTAAAAATCGTACGGAAAAGTAAAAATCGTGCGGAAAAGTAACTTTTCCGAACGATTTTAAATCGTACGGAAAAGTACAACTTTCAAAACAAAAAATCGTGCGGAAAAGTAACTTTTCCGCACGCTCGTAGGAAAAAGAAATAAACGCACATGACTGGACAGTAAGAGACGAAGAGACGTTAAGCGATCACAGACACATAACATACTACTTAGAACAAGGAACACAGACACAAAACAAAAAACGAACATACGACGTAAAAAACGCGGACTGGAAGAAGTTCGTACGTGAGATATCCACATACAGTCACGGACGACTTCAACGAACAAACAGAACGCATATAGCGTGTATGCGAAATATCATGCACGAAAGCTATTCCAAAAAGGAAAGCGACACAAAAGCGTACCCAAATCTGGTAGACTGAAGAACTGAAGACAGAAAAAAATGGCAAACAGACAAACAAAACCAAATATAAAAAACTTATCAGAGGAACGAAAAGATCTTTAATTCATAAGCATATACAGGAGAATAGCCATAGTGATCCATGGGGCCTTGCCTATACATTGCTAAGACGTAGAAAAAAAGAAAGAACACAGATGACAAACTTACAAAGAACGAACGGAACATTAACTGAAACAGAAGATACACAAATAGAATTTATTAACCAATACTCACCAACGGACACAGAAAACGAAATTACACACACAAACATAATCAAAGACATACAAAACCAACAAACACGAACGGACGACTACTCACCATTCAACATGCGGGGAAGCTTGTGGAGATTGCCTTGGACCTGAAACCTAACAAGGCGGCAGCAGAGTACGGCATTCCGAACGAATTCGCACGGTGTATTGTCGCTACCATAGGGAACTACCTGCCGGAAATATATAACAAGGCGCCACAACAGGGGAAGTTCCCGGACAGGTGGAAAGAGGCAAATATCGTGTGGGTTCCGAAGAAAGGAAAAGGACTATAACGGTTGTATTTCTACAAACGTTCAATTTCATCATTTTTACCGTGAATCATAGCAGTGTGAACGAGGCACCAACTGAGTTTATAAGTTTCAGAATATGACTTACAATGTTTCTGTTGATTAATCTTTATTTTACAGCTCGAAGAACGCTGCTGAATACTCCACCAAGTCTGAATGATAAATTATTTAATAAAATCAGTTAAAAAAATGTTTGAATTATTTGAATTGAAGTCTTATTCTTCTCAACATTTTAAAGATAGTTAGTTCTTCTTCTTCTCGTTTTTATTTGGATTCAAAATTATATCAATTAGCCAGTTCCGACAAAGTGTGAGTTCCGTGTTCCGTCCAAATGCAGAGAGCGATAGTAAATTGAAGCTTTCATGCGTAGGCAAGATGTTGGTTTCATTCTATCTATGAGTTCTGTGATCTTAGCATGAGCCAACAGTTAGTAAGCTGTCCTTTGATAGTGTGACAATTGGTAACACTGTTTGTAGAAATTGAGGAGGGGATTAAATTTTGAATTTCCGTTATCTTCCATTTCCTCCATTTCGTCCATTTCTGCGTTTGGTCTCACTTGAAGAACTCGCTGATGATTTAAATTTTTATTTTGAAAATCATCCAATCAGTGTGTATTAATAACATTTATAAAGAGGTAACTATCTATTTAAAATTCAAAATGGAATTCATTGGAATAAATATTTTTGTCGTGTTTAATGCTTTTAAAATAATTTTATTTCCAATGAATTTTCATGATTTTTCAAATGGCGTCAATGGACATGTTTTACAACAATTTCTCCTTTTTTTTATGTGTGTAGTTCGACCAAATTAAATTTCAAGATTTGATTAAATTTCAAGACTAGATTTAATTTCAAAAATTGATTTAAATTTAAACATGATTTAAATTTAATTTCAAAAAGCTTAGTTAAAAGCTTATTTCTCGCCATTGAATGAGCGGCGATGTTAGTGGCCGATTGTCAAATTACCACAATATGGAATAACAACTATAGCTACCTATGATAGCTGACTGGCTGAATTACACACTCGATCAGGTGTCCAGAACCAGGTGGGGAATTTAGGAGTGTTCTAGAGCTGCTGTTATAAAGATTAATCAACAGAAACATTGTAAGTCATATTCTGAAACTCATAAACTCAGTTGGTGCCTCGTTCACACTGCCATGATTCACGGTAAAATTGATGAAATTGAACGTTTGTAGAAATACAACCGTTATAGGACAAAGGCCAATATTGCTGCTGCCGACGCTTCGGAAGCTACTCGACAAGCTCCAAACAAAAAGACTGACGTTCTTCCTGGAAACAAACGGAAAAGTAGACAAACGACAGTTCGGGTTCAGGAACAAGTTAAGTACAGTAAACGCAAAACAACATATGACAGAAATAAACACACTCACAAATAACCACACTAGACATTTCAAACGCTTTCAACACCACATGGTCACTTAACATTGTATTATTAAATTTGTGAAATAGTCCATTTCTGGACTAGTGGATAGTTAAGACGGAAAGAACTTAAGACTAAAAACTTACAAGCATTACACCTATTTGTGGAGATCACTTTGAGATTTTTTGTCCGTCTTAATTGTAATATTATTATTTTCCACTATCAGCTATTCAGAGTTTTAGTTATAAAATTGAATTAGATTTGTATTTATCGGATCCAATTGTAATTGAAACATCATTTCTTCCGTAGTGTGTTCACTTTGGATATATTTACAGCCATTTCTCATCTTCCATTATCTATACTATATCTATATTATCAGGGAACAGCTGTTCAGTTCAGTGAGTGTCGCTTGGGCATAGATTACTTTTCCAGGTAGATGTGACTTTTCCTATATTCCGCATCTGTGATGTATTGGTGGAAATGACCTATATCGTGATAATAGTTATGTATCCTGACGATTTCCCGTATATTTGAGGTATTAGATAATATTATTAGTTACTTGACAACTCCGGTTTTTGAAATCGGTCTCGGAGAATTTGGGTAGGCTTCACAGTAATGCTAGGGTATTTTCGACAGAATCTCGACTACAAAGATAAAATTTTCTGAAATTTGTCAACGCTGCAGAGCTAGGAGACTGGTTATGGGCATGCGCATTGATGAAAACATTTGGAATTTTACAACACTTTTCAGTGTCCTACGAAGAGGGGATTGGCATTCTAGAGTAAGTATATATATTATAATTTCTATGAAGATAACTGCGGGTAACTATTGAGCCCTGGGCTATTCTTCACTTCAGTTTATATAATTTTTTTTTTATGACTCTGCACTACGGTGACTGGTAATTTCTAACAAGCCTTCAGCAACTTCGGCTTCTATGTGTTTGTGAACCCTTGTCACATTATTGACTTCTATGTGTTCGTAAACCCTTGTCACCTTATTGATTATATGACTTCAATCATAAAGATTTAAGAGTGTGGCAATTGCCTGAATTATTACCATTCGTGTTATATGGGAATCGGTAAAATTATCTATACAGGGGGCTCATATTTCATATGATTGGCGCCCGCACTTTCAATATCACATGACATTTTTTTTGTTCAACCCCCTCCTCTCTTCACTGGAGCTTAGCCACGAGCCTACTTTGTCACTCTGACAGCTTTTGGACACTTTAATTGTTGAGAATAATTATTTCATTGAGTATTGAACACTTCGTATATTTTTGAAATATGTTGATAGTGTGTTGTTAAAAAATAAAAAAACAAGTAGTTATGTTCTTTTGACGTTACAATAAAAAGTCAATCTTGTCGATCTTCATAAGAAGTACCGTTTATTCAATATCCCAATAACAAATCTGAACAGGTTATGGGCCCAGTCGTTTGCCATTAAAAAAGTAGATCGACAACACATAGAAAACTAAAAACTAAAAGTATAAAGTAAAAAGTGACAGCTGGAATACTAAGAACTAAAACATAAGGTGATGGCTACCGTACTAGATGATGTGAGTCTAATAGAAAAATTGAAAGACAGCGAAACTTTTCAAATATGGAAATTCCAACTACTGATATTGTTCAAAGCCCATGGTTTGCACGAGATTGTAAAAGGAGAAAATTTGTATTCGTCTATAACTACACAAGAAGGAAAAGCCGAGTGGCAACGAAAGGATGCTAGGGCACAGAAAGCTATTACGACATCGGTTGATAAGAAAATCCTTATGCATATTCTTACGTGCGAAACTTCCACGGATATGTTCGATAAACTTTGTTCAATCTTCCAGAAAGACAATCAACAACGAAAATGCAGTTTGCTACAAGAATTTTTCAATTTCAACTTTGAGAAGGGTTCTGATATATCGATGCACATAAGTAAACTAGAAAATTTGGTATACAGACTAAAAGCTCTTGATCAGGAGATTGATAATGAAATGTTTATGTCAAAAATACTGTCAACTCTATCACCGGAATATAAACATTTCTGTACTGCTTGGGACTCGACACAAACTGAACACAAAACTTTGACTCAACTTACTGCCAGATTGATTGCCGAAGAAGCCAGATTCAAAACTCATGAAAATGAAGGGGTAGTTGCATTCAAAACTAACGAAAGAAGATATAGAGCCAATAACCGATTGAATAATCGTTCTAATATGAGAAATGAAACCGATAGTAAATGCTTTCAGCGTGGTCATTCAGGCCATTTTTCCAGAAATTGTCCAAACAAGAATGGAATAAAGCAGTCATGTAGGTTTTGCAAGAAAACGAATCATTTGGAAAATAACTGGTTTTTTCGTCCAAAGAAAACGCAGGAAGAGAGTAAAGTTGCTTTCATAACAAACATGAAAGTTGCAGGAACTAGTGATTTCATTGTGGATTCTGGATGTTCATCTCATATGTCCAATGACAAAACCCTTTTTGAATTTCTTGAAGATACGAAATCAAATATGGTGGCGAAGAAAAATCAAACGATGAAAGCTCAGGGCAAAGGTGTTATTGAGACCGAATCATGCACACTAAAAGAGGTACTATACGTACCTGAATTAACAAATAATTTATTTTCTGTCAAGAATGATGGAGAAGTTACTTTCACTAAAAATGAAGTATTGATAAAGAAAGATAATCAAATAATTTTGGAAGGACGAAAGCAAGATAACGGACTATTTTCAGTCAATCTTAAAGAAAAACCAGAAAAATCTCTTTTAATCCAAAGTGAAGAATACATTTACAATTGGCATAGGAAATTAGGACATTTGAGTATTACTAACATAAGCAAATTGTAGAATATGGTTACGGGAATGAATTTATATGAAGCAGCGAAGCATGCGAAATTTGTCTGAAATCAAAGCAAACCAGACTACCATTCAAAAATGATAGATATACTGCGAAAAGACCCCTTGAAATAATTCACACAGACTTGTGTGGACCAATCGAACCGGTTACGTGGGATGGAAAGAGATATATTTTAACATTTCTGGATGACTTCACACACTATTGTATGATATATCTACTGAAGAATAAATATGAATTGATAGAACACATGAAAAACTACTTTTGCGAGGTGGAAGCTTTCAAAAATACCAAAATTGCAAAAATAAGATGTGACAATGCAGGTGAAATCATAAATTTTGAACTTCAAAATTGGTGCAAAGACAAAGGAATTGTATTAGATCAAACTATACCTCATACACCTCAGTTGAATGGAAAAGCAGAACGGCTGAACAGAACCCTAATGGAGAAAGCACAAGCTCTTATTTTTGATTCTCTCCTGGAAAAAGAATTCTGGGTATTTGTTTCCGCATATTTGTTGAACAGAAGCCCTACCATTTCCATGGATGTAACTCCTGTAGAAAAATGGACTGATCGTATACCTGATTTATCTCGCTTGTAAATATTTGGATGCGATGCATTTGCCAAAGTTTTAGGACACCTGAAAAAGCTAGATAGTCGAAGTAAAAAGTATACCTTTGTGGGATATGCTCTGAATGGTTATCGATTATGGGATGAAGAAAAACGAAAAATTATTGTACACCGAGATGCTGTATTCAGAGATAATAAAATGACTGAACCAAGCAGCGTTCAAACTGAAAAACGTCAAGAAAGTCAAAATGTCATTATGAATATGACAGATAATAATGAAGATAAACACCATGGTAACGACAGCGTATCAAGAAATGAAAGACAGAGTGATGAACATTTTGAAGGACAATTACTGAATATCAACCAGAACGAAGAGAAAAACGATTCAAGGACTGAAATACAGGGTGAATCAAGTTTGGGAGAAGGTAGCAGACAAAGAATAATCAGAAAACCAAAGAAATATGATGATTTTGTTATGTTGACCTATCAGGAAGCAGTATGTGGACCAGATGGAGAAAAATGGAAAGTTGCCATAGAAGAAGAGAAAGTAGCATTGGAGAAAAATGACAGATGGTCATACATCAGAAAATCAGATGCAGAAGGTCAGAAAATTTTGTCTAGTCGATGGGTTTTCAGAATAAAAGATGATGGGCGATATAGAGCAAGATTAGTAATAAGAGGGTGTGAGCAAGAGTACGGAATTGACTTTTCAGAAACATTCAGCCCTGTCGTGCATAGCTGTTCTCTTAGAATTTTGTTCGCTCTTGCAGCTAATAACAATCTCATTCTGAAGAAATTTGATGTCAAAACGGCATTTTTATATGGAGACCTGAAAGAAAGAATACTAATGGATGTCCCAGAAGGTTTTGAGGAGAACAATAATGTGTGTTTACTCAAAAAATCCCTGTATGGATTGAAACAAGCTCCATTAAAATGGAATCAGAAATTTACAGAATTTTTGGAAGATAAAGGCCTCATTTCTTTGAAATCTGATCACTGTATATTCAAAAATCGAACAGAAACATTATTTTTGGCAATATCCGTGGATGACGGATTACTACTAGCAAGAAATGAAGAAGATATGAATAATTTGCTCCATGCATTGGGAAAAGATTTTGAAATTGTTAAAATCGAAAAACCCACTACATTTCTTGGAATTGAAGTCATAAGGAATGAAAACTATATTGGAAAAAGGCAAAAAGACTATGCTATGTCAATTATAGATAAATTCAATTGAGGAAACGCAAAACCAGCAGCTACACCAATTATAGTAACCCACCAAGAAAATAAAATTGAAAGAAATTTTCCTTATAGAGAAGTGATTGGGAGTTTGCTTCATCTGATGAAACCCGACCAGACATAGCATTTCCAGTAGGTTTTTGTAGCCGATATATGGAAAATCCTACTACTCGTGACATTTCAAATATTAAAAGTATCATCAGGTACTTGATAAATACTAAAGATGAAGGCATTCGATATATCAAATCAAATCAGGATGAACTGGTTGGATTCAGTGACTCGGATTTTGCTGGGGACTCTGATTCAAGGAGGAGTACAACAGGATATGTAATTATGTTCTGTGGTGGACCAATAGCGTGGTGCTCAAGAAAACAGCCCATTGTTGCCCTATCTACGGTTGAGGCTGAATTCATTGCTGCAGCGGATTGTACCAAAGAACTGATTTATTTAAAATCATTGATAGATGAACTGACAAATCAGGATGTCAAAATAAAATTGTACGTGGATAACCAAAGTTCAATTAAGCTAATCAAAAATGGCCAGTTCAACCGAAGAAGCAAGCGTATCGATGTCAGGTATCACTTTATCAATGAAAACGTGAACGAGGGTGTTATCGAAATAAAATACTGCTGCTCTGAAGAACAGACGGGAGATATTTTCACGAAACCTCTAGGGAATATAAAATTCCTCAAACACAAGAATTCTCTCATTAGTAAATTTTAATGAAATTGTTATTTTAGAAAATGTAATAATTAGGAGAAGGTGTTGAGAATAATTATTTCATTGAGTATTGAACACTTCGTATATTTTTGAAATATATTGATAGTGTGTTGTTAAAAAAAAAAACAAGTAATTATGTTCTTTTGACGTTACAATAAAAAGTCAATCTTGTCGATCTTCATAAGAAGTACCGCTTATTCAATATCCCAATAACAAATCTGAACATTAATTGTATGACGTGATGGTGGTAACATACACACCAGACAATTTGGGCCGCTTGTGCGTCGATTTCCTCGAGGAGAGAAAGATCGGGAGCGGACAAATCAACAGACGAACATAGACAGGATGTCCACAGGGCTCGAGCCTTCGCCCCATTCTATACACCGTAGTGATAAAAGGCTTATTCGAGTCTGTGGACACAGCGACAGACAACGATGATTGCGGGACGCGCTCGAGGACAAATCAATAAAAGATGGAAAAAGACCTGGAAAGGATGCAGTGCCTGGGCGTAGAAAAACAAGCTGACATACAACAAAGACAAGACAGAAACGATGTACATGACAGGAAACACAGACACGACACCACCCAAAAATTCAAATGGAAGAACAAAGCACAAATAATCAGGAATCGTTGAAATATCTAGGTCTATTGATAGGAAGTTGATCTGGGTGGAACACGTAAGAACACTGAGATCTGAAACACAAGACATTGCAAACAAACTTTCCGTGAAGGCTGGAAGGAAATGGGGTGCGGACAAAGAAATACTGAGGATAATTTATGAAAGGGCACCTAAACCCCTAATAATTTACGCGTCCCAAATATGAGGACAACGGGACAAGCGACTGTAGAGTTACTCAGGACATAGCAATGCCCGACCAACGTATGATACGTTTTGAGATCACAGCGGATCGGGAAGAAGTCGCTCTTAGGCGAATCCCAAGGGCAACAAAATGGGACACCTTTATATAGTGTCTTTCAGAAGACCTCACAGATGTCTCACAGGACCTAACGTCCCCCGAGCTTTTGGACGGGAAGTTTAGAGAGGAACAGAAAAGTTATAGAAGCTTTAGAGAAATCGTGTTCCTTGAAAGCGCCACCGCCACGGAAAGTAGGGTGGTGGAGCTTTGTGCCTGAAAACGGTTGCCAAGCGACAGCACCGCAAGGCTGTCAGATCGGGTTGATTGGGATGGCTGTCGGGAAGCGAAAAGGTACTTCAAACGAGAATTACGGCGAAGTAAAAGGCTAAGTTGGTGAACATACTGAGCAGTAATATGAAGGGCACAATTGGATCGCTCAAAAGACAGGATGGAACTTGGAATATATCCAGTCAGGAAGCTCTTGAGCACCTGGGAAAGGCGGGTGACAACCGAAATCGTAGAGAAACGCCACAGGGTGGACGGAGCTTTCGCTGAAGCGGTAGTTACAGAGGAGACCATTCGGTGGGCAGTGAATGGGTTCAAACCATTTGTTACCTCTCTTTCGCGAGACTTTCCACAATCGTAGACTCAACAAGTGAGGGTAACAAATTTTAACCACGCTAGCTTTTAAACAATGGAGATAGGGTCTTTGATTCAGCGTAACGGTCCTTTCAGGATGATCAGTAAATCATACAAGTTCAGTATAATATAAATTTAATGCCTTTCCGTTAGTTGCATATTCGCCGCCAACGTGGAACGGCTTGGTTGATAGCCATACACAAGCATAGAGCCAATACGTACTGGAATCCCCGATCTTATGAATGCTCACTGTTGACACAGTTGTCTGCCACTGTTATGTCACTATTGACTATGACAAAGTTGACAAATGACAGATAAAAAATGACAATTGAATATTTTAAGATTTTTAATTCACTTTGGTTTTATTGCGATGAGAAAAAGAATATTGCTATCGGAAATCAACTTCCACATACGATCTAGCACAATATGCCTGTCAAATATTGTATACTCTGAATATAAAATACGATGGATTGTTTCAATGTTGAAAATCGAAAATACCTGAAGTATGCATACCCGAGGTTCACAGCGGTTGTGGTGTTATATAAGAAAAGCAGGTAAGAACTTACTACAAGAGTACAAGCAAATATATGTAATGATTATATGATTATATCTGACCGACAAATTTCTGGTTGTAGAGTGGTCCTCGAATGATACTTCTGGTAGCAACTTTTTCGCTGAATAGGAGTAGGCTCTTAGCAATTATATGAAGCGCATGCAAAAATGGCATAAAGGTTACCTTGTCACGGAAGCTCGATTATCAGATTGGTGGTCTCGGGAAAATGTGTCTTTTCTACCTTCTGGATACGTTTTACGGAAGCTGATATCACTTGCAACATTCATGCACTTTGCCATGCAAAAGTGAATAGCGATAGTCAACGATTACCTACTACTTGGACACAGCTTCGGCGTATATGTACAGGAGGTTCAGCGAAGTGGATGGTACAAGCGGGGAACCAACCAAAAAGGGTTAAAATAGTAGCAAAATAATGGCATGAAGCTAATTAAATTCTGGAGATGGTTCTGCAGAGGTGAAAACCAATGAAAGTGAAGGTTAGTAGCAATTGACGTACCTCGGATGGCATGTGGCCTTGCAAAGAGTTCTGGGAAGTCTTCAGATCAAGTTCAATATGGCTGTCCTGCTCGAGGGTGTGATTGTTACTGGTATCATACTTGTGTATGAAATTCGTTTATAGCAATGGAATTATCGTCATTAGTGTATTATTCACTGAATTGTTTTCAAGTGAGTAAAGATAATGTATAGGTATGGTCATTTTCAACTTATACTATATAACTATATTGGTATTGAATGAAAATTTCCTGTATAAATTTATAGTTTAAACTGTTACGAAACATGAATTAATGGAATATCTCGAGGACTATTAATTGTCAAAGTCAAGTATAAGAGAAAATCTTAAACCAACTTGACAATAGTTATTCGATAATTTCATGTTTTGAAACGTTTCAAAGAGTATTTTTTTGTAAGGCAATTTGTATATAATTACACAAATAAACGGAACTGATCATATAGGCTACTCAGAGGAAATAATTCAAGTAAATAATTCACCAATGACGAGAAAATTACTTCTTTACCGAGTGTTGAAAATAATACCACTGATAGGTCCAAAAGAAAGAGGAAAGAGGAAAGAGAATTATAGATTCAGTACACTTGAGGTTATTGATCAACTTACTGATGATAATGCACCTATATTTTACCCATAAGTGAACAATTTAATTGGCATTAGTAAGTCCAATAATGCATATATCAAATATATCAAATTGGGTTGATAGTGGTGAGTGTTCATAGAAATGAACACATTTTTTCTTGTGGTAATTACCTTGTTCATTTGTCCCATATAGTATTCAAGTTTTTACTTGTTGGTATTGGTAAGTTTCGCTGATGGTTAGTGAATGTTTTTATCTGTGTATACTTAATTCTAATCAGGGCCTTGAAATTGTACATATCTGTCAAAAATGTACATCGTTGAATTTACTTGGAATCTTCGAAATAAATAATTCTTTGCAAGATGCCAATAAAATTTTTTGATTTCTTAAATTTCTAATAGTGTCATTATGTTGCTCTCCAGTGTGGTCAACTTCGATCTATTTCGGTTTCTCTACACTTCAACTCACCACAGAACATTGTAAACATGTATCGTGTCCTATACCCTAGTATTTGTTCTCTGGTCCATATTGGCTTGACAGCTGACAAGAAAATTTTCAATTCAATTGTCATAAACTAACCTTATTTGATACCACGCTCCCTTAATAAATTTTCAAATATTCAATTCTCTTAAATTATGAGATAAAAATCCTTCAACCACACATAGCCTGGGTTATATATACAGGGTGAGTCACGGTCGATGGTACCTTAGACGTTTACGGAGAACGGAACATAGGATCATTCTGAAAATTTGGTTTCTCAAGATAAATAGTTCAGGTGAAACCATCGTTAGTTATTTCTTATGAATTGTTGGATGATTTTCATTTATCGGTGTGAAATTTTCTTCCCGAATCCCCCTCGTGCTTGAATTAATTGCCGTAAATTTATCTCGTATTTTCTTCATGTACTCGAAAAATTTCCGGCAATAATTCAAGCACTTGGGAGATTACAAGTGAAAATTGCTATTATCTCGGAATTCTGGCTATTTAGGTATAGGAACATGATATATCAATTCGAAGGGAATTTAGTCATCTTTCAGGATATTTCATAATATACAGGATGTTCCATTTGAAAAAACGCCCTTTCAACCCTTTTCGTATCTAGCAGTAAGATCATGATTTTTGAACAACCCTGTATAACGCAGAACAAACTTCTCTATACAGAATCAATGTACATGATATTGATGAACTAAACACAAAATTGCAACTTCCTAATAATCCAAATACCGCAGAAATAAATATTCAATTCGAGCTATGTTTTGGATAAAAAATATGGAAAATAACCAATATCTCAAAAACCGTTAGAGAGAAAAAATGACAAGTTCAAAAATGTGGTAATATACAGGGTGACCCATTTGAAATAACAAAGATGCTGCTACTTTCTGGTATAAGCGGCAACGCTACATTGCTGAAAATATTTTAGATCGATAGACCAAGAGCAACTACTTGAGAAACCAAATTTTCAGAATGATCCTATTTCCCGTTCTTCGTAAACGTCTAAGGTACCATCGACCGTGGCCCATATATATACAGGGTGTTCCAAATTAAGTCGGCACCATTGCCAACTCCGTTATTATTGATGCATGCTACGAATTCGGTTAAATGGGCAAACTAGTAGCATTTTTAATGGCCTTCTCGACGCCGAAAACAAAAAAAATTGACAGTCGCGTTTTCGAAATATTTCATAAAATGATATTTTTTTAAATGGAACACTCTATATTTCATCATGCATTTCGACTCGTAACTACATTCTCAATAAGAAAACTCCTATGACTTTTTTTCCTAAAGTTGAAAATGAGCGACTTATGTGGAAATATTTATTTTTTTCACTATTAGTACAAAAAATTTCTTTGTTTATAAAAACTTCATGACTGTCCAAACACCCAATTTTGGTATTTATACGAATGACAATATTTTGTTACTGACAGCAAAATAAGACAGTAAAAAAAAAAATTGCGCTGGGATTTGAACTCGTGAAACCCGTCAATTGACACAACTGAGCTATTTTGTAATTATTTACAAAACGATAATTTCCATCTTAAAACCATTCCACTAGCCGTATTTAGTTTGTGAATCAAAATGTTTCTGCCATAATGATAACTTTGAAGCCGTTTTTGTACAGAACAGAAAATGCTGGAGCGTCATATTAATGCGGTTGGAAATAGTTATTTGTGTATTTAGAGCGCAAAGTGATGGATTGCCGCTCGAACAAAGAGAGTTGGATAGCGGCAATTACACTTTGTGCTCGAAATACATAGAATATTTTTTCGACAAACGCAGATCTCAGATACAGACAATACACTCGATACTTCATTGATCATTGATTACCTTATAATAATATTCATTTCTTTTATTATTTACTAGAATTATTCTGACAATTTTTAATAGATATAGCCAAATTCGGCATCCAAATTACTGGCAATACAATCCAATCTCTAAAAAAAAAAGGCTCGACCACGATTTAAACACGGGTCGCCGGCGTGAGGTGAAGGAACCTTAGCCTCTAGACCAAACAGAATGCGATGTTCTATATCATTTACTCGATATTTCATAGCGCTTTATCAAATCCGATTTTTATGAATGTTTCCTATTGACAAAACTGACTTATTTTCAACTTTAGGAAAAAAAGTCATAGGAGCTTTGTTATTGAGGATGTAGTTACGAGTCGAAATCCATGATAAAATCTAGTGTTCCATTTAAAAAAATATCATTTCATGAAATATTTCGAAAACGCGACTGTCATTTTTTTTTGTTTTCAGCGTCGAGAAGGCCATTAAAAATGCTACTAGTTTGCCCATTTAACCGAATTCGTAGCATCAATAATAACGGAGTTGGCAATGGTGCCGACTTAATTTGGAACACCCTGTATATATGTATAAAAATGAAGATATTGAAAAGTTTTCAAATAAAACATCAAATTATATTGTAGTCAAAAGATATTTTGCCAACTGCTATAACGTATTCTTCGTGTCATAATCTCAATAATTTAAAATATTCATTTATTGTGGATGGTTTTGTGATCAGAAAAAAACTGACCAGTTCTCAACTAGAATTCAGTTGTTTTTGCTCAGTTTTCGCAACATATATATTTGTCCACAAATGCTCCTCAGTATGGAGTCGATGAAGAGAAATACTCACCTAAGGTTTCATTCTCAAACATTGAGTATCTGAAGCAGATCTCCAAACGAAATAACCTCAGTGGCCGGCCCAGTACATAGTGACGGAAGTTTAAATGATTTTCGATAATAGCCGCCGGATGACTTCTCAGGAGAACCGCGTTTCCAGATATATGAGCGCCGACGGCTACATCTGAAACAAATAGCCAATTAATGCAAAATATTCTTTTGTGGTCTGGAAATGTCTTGGTATGGTGACATAATGTGTGCGAGTTGGGGTCATGCAAAAATTGAGGGCTAGCACCCCTTCTTCTTCCTCATTTCAATCAGAACGGAGCTATTTTTGTATGTACACAAACCCACCCTTCGAAGGAATTAACCTGTCTTCCGTTACGGTAGGGGACAACTTCTAGTAGTGATATTTACACCCCTCTTAGCACCGTTATGTCATCTCAAAACAAAACAAGAAACTAAATTCAAGAGAAATGAAGAAATTTTTCCAGACTTCCTGATTTCAATGATATGGTATTCTAATTGCGGACCAAACTGAGATGACCTTTTTTGTAACCAGGGAATTGCGAACTCATAAAATAATTTCGTCACGTTGATATTGACAAAAAAAAATCTCATCAGACTAAAACATTACTCCTTACAAAATTTATATTATGTTTGATTTCGGCGATTTCGCTTTCCACCTTCCTTTGTCTTTAGTTTGCAATTTATGGATCATTGAATCGACATCGCAAAATCTGAAAATCGTTTATGGTTTTTGGTCCGCAATTTATGTACACCCGAAAATATCTTGTCGAATCCCTGAAAAAAAAAAAAAAGAAGTGACCCTCGATATAAAAGTTACGTTGTTACCGAGGTGAGTGTAATCGGAGGCAATAATTCTATAAAGGTTGATAATAGCCCAAGAGCCAGTGACGGCAGACAACACATATTTTAGGAAACCCTAAAATTCCATCACTTCCATCCGTTGTAATTACCGACCATGAAATGGGGGTTGTAGTAGGGGAGGTAGGTGGGTGATTTTACTGAGAATGTCCATCCGTTTATAATTTAGTATTCTCTCTAAAAGTGAAGAAAAAATATGATAGCTGACGCGACTGCGTGTGAGAGGCTGCGGATCTCGCGAGAAAACAACGATTTTCTGAGTATTTTACTGAAGGTAATAATTTGCAGATAGCTAAACCATTGATTTAGAATCGTGAAAAACCATGTTAGCTGCATAATTTCTGTGACTTAACCTGTTAGCTGCGCGTATGAATATGTTACGTGAAGTTTGAAAATTGGACCATTTTACCGAGGCTGAAAATGAAAAAGATAAAAGTGTTACAGTGAGATGTTCAGACACGGATATACTGATAATATTGCTTGGAAATATGCACGCTTTAAAGAGAAACTTGCATATTCAGTTTTTGGTAAGGACGGGTAGTAATCGCAACTGCATGAAACTTTAGGAGAAAGCTTGTGCAGAGCTCTTTCAGCTTTCCATGCTTTAACTGGCTGCGATTTCAATCCAGTCTTTTATAAAAAGCCGCTTCACCTGCTGAAAAAATCGCCAAAATATATTTCTGCGCTGATCAACTTATCGCAGCTATCTGTAGTGGATTTAGAAGAGTATAATTTCTCTGAGGTATTAATGTATCCCATGCTGCAACGTTCATGAAAGCTTATAAATTTAATGATAAAGATGAAATATTGAAGTTGAACCAGAATTTTGAAGGGTCGATGCTTCCTCCATGTAAGTCCAAGCTAAGACAGCGAATCCTCCGAACTTCGTACATTGCACAACGCCCACCAACGCACACCAACGCACACCGACACAATCGTCTTCAAAAGAATTTGGATGCAAAGAAGAAGAGAACAAACACCATTTCATTTGGTTCGAAGGAGATCAATTGCCTCGAATTAATGAAATTACCACTGAAGATATTGAAATAACAGGTATTGTTTGAAATTTTTTTTTATGCTATTGAATAAAAATATAATTATGTTTTTTTTGAGATACACTGGAGGATTTCGATGATGATGATCAACAGGAAGCAGAGGAACATCCTGTCTTCGAGGAACTGTCAGATAGCAGCTCTGAAGAGGATGATGGAAATGATTCCCATTGATGAATTACAATATATTATTCATCGTAATTCATATACAGGGAGGGGCACCGAAAAAAAAAACAGATCGAATATCTTCAAAACGCATGTGTTCTGAAAAAAAATGCAGAAACACGTCGATTTTTAATCCAAACCTAACCTAACCTCAACTGTCAAGGGGGATGAAAAGGGTGAAAGATGAAGAATAATGAATATTCATCCACTTCAATTGCCTCTAGTTCCAGATGCCAACAGACATTGTGGAGCATTACTCATAAATTCTGTTTACGAGAATGTCATTTTGGGGAAGCCCAAATTTACTCGGGTGGCTCGCCCCTTTTTTGTTTTGGAAGATATTGAAATGAAATTTGGAGGATTTCTATGAGACATAGAACTGCATTTTTTGACAGATGACTAAGCTTCATGCAACTTCCGGTCTCACCGGAATTGAAATAAAATTTCGATTTTTAAATGGGACACCCAGTATATTTTAACTTTTTTTTTTACATTTTGAATACATGTATCATTTGTTAGTTTTGGAAAACATTTTTTATTTTGAAATTTTATTTTCAATCGAGGGGTCCAAATTATTGATTTTAGTCCTAAAATATTGGAAAAAATACAACTATCCGGTTTTCTGTTGAAATTGATCTGCTCTGTGAAATTTAATTTTCAAATCATTATTACTTTTTTTTTCAAATGGCAACATAGTGGGTAAGGAAAAAATAGCATTTCGTTACAATTAATTTGAAACCGCACACTATCAGGTCTCAAACAAACTTTCGTCATTAAACTTACAAATATTACAATAGTTCTTTTCTTTTGAGATTAAAATAATATATGAATTCATCGAGTAACCTGTGACCAACACACATGATTCAAATCCATCAAACCAGAAACTAATAACATATCTCCTTATTTTCCGTGCATAAATTTTATTATTAAATGGTGTTTTAAAATCTTAAGTGGTCTTTTTCAGTTTTTTTAACGAAAGTTTTTTTGAATCCTAATAACATTGAAGCGGTATCAACAAAATCATGATAAAAAGCACAATGTTGCCATTTGAAAAAAAATAGTAATATAAATTCTAAAAGCAAATTATACAAAGCAGAAACATTTCGACTGAAAACAATATTTACAAAACTGTAAGAACTTGAATTAGTGATTTGAACATATCCATAGACCGCTAGAGTAAAAATTGAATTTCCAAAAAAAAGGTTGATAGCAAAAAGTGACGAATGATTCAGATTGTCAAATGGATACAAAAACGTAGCAAGAGGCTGAGTTATCTGTTCAAAAATGCAGTTTTAGGTCATATGCAAGTCCTCCAAATTCAATTTCTTTTCCTGACCGGACGAGCCACTATGTTGCCATTTAAAAAAATATTGTAATAATTGGATTTTTCAGAGCAGATGCAGAACCCTAAAGTTGTATTTTCCCAATACTTCAGTACTAAAATTATTAATTAGAACGTATCCATGGCCCTCTAGATTGAAAATTAAATTTCAAAATAAAAAATAATTGTTCACAAAAAATAACAAGTGACACATGCTTGTATTCAGAATGTCATATAAAGACAAGCAAAGTGAAAGTATACCGGACGTCTCAAAAAATCGAAAGTTTATATCAGTTCTGGTAAGACCGGAAGCTGTAGCATGGTGAGTCACTGGACAAAAAATGCAGTTTTATGTCTCATACAGATACTACAAATTTCATTTCAATATCCGAAAAACCAAAAAAGTTATGGGGGCTAGCCACTTTCCGTGGACACCCGGTATATAATGAAAATCCATGTTATAGGGAGTAGAAAAAATGTTACCCCTGAATTGCATATATTTTTTTGAACGATGCTGAGAAAGAGATGATCGGCTTGTCTCCAAAGTGACGGCATATGGATGTGAGGATTGAGCTCGACGGGTCAATCTCGATGGGACCGCTAACGGTGGAACGATTCATGATATTTCGGAAGAGCATTGTTCATGAAAATATCTATGAAATAAAGACAGATCGGCAACCTGTCAGCGGTGTTCCAGAGAAGTAAGCGAGCTTGTGAAAGGAGTATCACCGACGAGACGAGTGGCTCTTTTTTGAACAGACACTAAAAGGTTCAATGTGTGTTTTGGGTGTTTGTGTTTGTGTTGTGTGTTTGGGTGCTTCACTTCAAGACTGGCCTTAGAAATCATAATGAGTTGACGAAAAGTGAAATAATTTTTGGCACGAAATAGAGCACTGTTCATTTGAACGACATTATGTATAAAACGGTTCATCAAAAATCGTCTAATATTATATACTGCCCAAATATTAGGTTACTTACCCGTGGTAATTTTGCTTTTGAACTGAAGTAAACTTCAAAATTGTTGATGCAAAGTTGTTTTATCTTTTGTTGACACCTAAACTTGCTCAAAATAGTACAGTAACAAGGAAATTATGCTAAATAATTTCGAGTGATAAAAAATAAAATATAATTATTTAATTAATTTATTAACGAAATACCTGTTTATTTGAAATATGGAGACATGTGAGAGAACAAAAATAATTAGGGAAAAACCCGAGACGAGATTCAACCGAGCTCCTTACGTGAAGAGGGATAACTCCTGCCTTTCCATCTATTTTTTTGATTATCAAAAGAACATGTCATTATGTGGAGTACAACGTTAACACATTATTCCATACATACTAAATAAAATACCACACTTGAGGAAAAAAATAAAATTATCCCAGGGAAAATTTTGACAAGCTAATGAATAGGTAGGAAATGAGAGCGGTGGACGATATAAAGTTGGGTTTATACAGCACCTAAAATAAAATGAAACGAGTGTTTATAAAGCTGAGTGAATTATAATAAATAAGAAGCTGCCAATCAAAATTTGAATTTATATATTTCATCACTTTAATTCCTTTTATTTTACGTCTGTATGATATTCTTATGATTTTCTTCTAAAATATAGTATTTTATTTTTTATTTCATTTACGTGCTGTATAAATCCCCCCTATAATGTCCACCGCTCTCATTTCCTACCCATTTATTAATTAGCTTGTCAAAATTCCGCCAGGGATAATGTTAGTTTTTTTTTCAAGTGTTATATTTTATCCTCGGTTTTTCATATTAAAAAATTAATCGTCATTTTTGTTCGAATTTTGTTTGTTTCGGTTACAATTTTAATTGGGCCGTAATGAAACAACGAATATAAAATACACGGTAAACCATTGACACGCCGTTAGTGCCATTGTATACGATTAAATAAATTCATTAATTTTGTGGACTTGAATTTTATATACAGGTGTAAATGGAGAATTTTCTTCAATTTTAATTCACCAATAATTCATGAATTTTGAGGGAATTTGTAGCAACTTTCAGTCTGTTATGATACCTGTTCGTTGGATAAATGTTCTTGGGTTGAACCATTTCATGTCATTATGTTGGTATATCTGATAAACTAACAACAGAATTGGCGAATAAATTGTCGTGTGTAATTACAACCAATATTCGTCAATTTCAGTATTTATTCATTCGACATATTCTAAACTTCAATTTACAACTTTTATTAGTTTAATCTCCTGTGCTAAAATTTCGTGAATAGCTTCAGTATTATTTCCGAATTTAATGAATGAAACAACAACCCATTCAAACATCCATAGTATCCATGTAAAAGTACATATTTATGTAAGGGCGCTCGAATCAGTGAAGAAAAGTGATCCAATATTGAGTATGCAGGGGTTCAGCAAAAATCACTTTGACGGTGCGATTTTGGATGAATTCTTGCAAATTTTTTTGACAAGAAAGATAAATGTATGAGACAGGCATCTCTCAGAGTATTTTTTCGAAAAAAACAAAAAATTACCTAATGAGATAAAAAATTGTGAATCTGGTCAAATTTCTGCAATTTTTTCAACCTTTTGAATTCAGATAGTGAAAGAAATTTCGAATTCATTGAGCTAGCTCCGAGTATTTCGATTTCTCCTGCTCTCTGTTTTACCAATAGCCACTAATATGGTTAACGTCCTGTTAAATTATAAAGTTGGTTATGTTCCGAAGACCGTTCACCGTTTCTATGAATGAATAAGTCCGATATTAATCTTCATAATTTCGTTTCAATATGGCGACTCTCTGTTTACATTCTGAAAGTCAAAATGATAGTCATATTTGCACAAGTGTGTGTAATGAACTCACTCCAGGTTCATTTATAAGAAGTGAAAATGAAATGACTTCGTAAAAAACTCTATCTAATCAGAATAATAAACATGATAGTCAGACGTAGTCTAGAGTACTTTTATCTCTGACAGTCATCACAACATTTTATAAAATTTTCGATATCCTTTCGAAGGCCAGACCAAAAGTAGAGTTTCCTAATATTGTTATACATGAGATTAGTCCCAGCATGCCCTCCAGTTGGTAACATGTGGTAATCGTTGATAACTAATTGTTGGGTTTCCTTTCTATTTATGTGCTGCTGAGCTTTTATTACATTTATTTTAGTACCTGCATTTATAATTTCATTGAGAACTTTTAAAATGTTTTTCAATAACGATGCGCATCTATCTTCTTTTATTATTACTAATTCTGGAATTCCATATTTTGGCAAATTTCCTTCAGGTCTCTCAACGATGCACAGTATGCAGTCGCTGATCGGAATTCATCCTGATTCATATAAATAGTATTTGCCTTTTCATCATATAATTATAATAAATAATATATTCCCTTTTTCCTTACACTCAGAGCGTTTTTTTCTTTGGAACTCAACTTTCGACAAAGGATACAACTGCATGAATTCTGTAGGTGGTTTCAATAATTCTACGACACCAGGATGATCAGGCCTGTTATCAAAAGAGACAGTGGAATTTTTCAGTGAATTGTTGCTTAATTTCGTTTGTGCCCCACGACATTCATGACTTGACAAGAAGAATTAACTGACATTTCTTTCAGTTTGTCGGAGTCAATTTTTATACGACTTAATGCATCAGCTGTTACATTATCTTTTCCTTTAACATAACATATTGTAAAATTATATTCTTCTAGTGTTTACCTAAATTTCATTAGTCTACTTGAAGGATTCGTCATACCGAAAAGATATAATAATGGTTCATGGTCTGTGAGAATACTGAACTTCCTTCCATAAAAATAAGGACGAAACTTTTTCACACTCCAACAAATAGCAAGTAAAAGTTGCCAAGTATGAATTTTCAGGATAATTTATAAAATGTTAGAAATCTGTATGGGGTTTTATCCTTCATAGGGATTAGAAAAATTATTTTAAATCTTTTTGAATTTTATTTTTGTTTTATGTTTGACCGTGTTTTTGTTCTCTCTATGTTTTGAATAGGCTGTTTTTATTTGTTTGCTTATCAAAATATCATTGGACCACAAAATGTTAAGCTTCAAAATTTGATTTTTTCAAAACATTTGGGCAAAATTCAAATACAAGGGCCTTCAAATGAGTGATTGTTGAACAGACGTAATTAAAAATGTACTGAGTATTTCATTTTTGTCTGGCATTATCGATATATTGTGTAAATAATGATGTGGAGAAAGATAGGGCTTGTGGAATCAATGTAAGTGCCATTCATGATTTTCAAAACATTTTATTGAAATCGGTTCTTGCTTGAGATTTTACTACTCACCATTGAATTTATTCCTATCAATGTCAATAGCTCTAGATATACTGATTCCGAAACCCTTCAAAGTAGACATAATATCTTTCCCATTTATTTTTTGAGAGTACATTTTTCTCAAACCATGATTATTTCCGTTGTAGATATACACAACTCCACTTTCCCCATTTTCGTATGGTGCTCCAATTGCAACGTCTGGAAATGAAAGATATATTTGGTTAAACTTATGTCTTATGTACTGAAACAATTTTATTCATTTGAATTATTATATAGCGACAACCACTTCAATTTTCTTCTTCTAGAGTCTAGTGTAGGCCACTCAGAAGATTCGGTGATTCGTCGTGGGTTATCATAAGTTCAACTTATGAGTTCTTTCAAGAGGTTATCTTGAACGATGAAAAATAGATGATTGCACAACAGATTTCATGAATATCCATTTCATAATTTCGAACAAAAATCATATAAAATTACGTTGCTACTCAGGACATATCTTCAGTTTTTCTCAATTATCTCAGAAACCTCAACTTTCATGTACATAGAATGATATGACTTTCAGGTTGAGTATATCGATCAGCCTAACCAATCACTTCTACAAAGAAAATATACATACATACCATCGTAACTACGCCACTGGTTTACGAAAAATTAAAAATTATAACTTTAAATTATCACGTTGATAAACCTTGATTAGTGTTTTATACTTTCATATTTTTTCCTTCAGGAGTTTTGAAGAAAAATAATTGAATCTAATTTTTTTGTGTACTTTTAACATCCTTTATCACATCTCGAAATGTGGTGAGGAATCTCTAGTCGGAGTATTTGTTCGGTTGGGCTGAGATGGATTACCTTCCGTAAGAGTCATTTGATTGGCTGGAAAATGCCGCCGATTCGAACGAGTCAGACATTTCACTCAACGCATACATTCATGAAGTCAATTTGAAGTCCTACAAACATCTGCATACCAAGCACGAAAATTTCATATTAACCGCTAAATACCGTAAGCCGCTAGGCTTAAAATTATCAAAACCAATGTCTAACCTACACAAAAAGAAAAACTGTGGTATTGACTGAGCCTAAGCACTGACACATGGACTGTACCTGGGAGTATACACAAACTACTGACTGCAATTCGATAGGTCATCCGCCCCTACAATGAATTAAATACGAAACTGCTCGCAGGAAACTACGAAGGCGTAGAAAGGCCACGTTTTTTTTGAATCTCGACTTCTATCTCGGGATCTCGAGATCCCGACTTAGACGTCTCACTTATAGTCTGGTTCACAAGTGCTGTTTTGTCAAAAAGCTGACCTAGAAAATTATGCTGGTCTCATTCGCTTCGAAATGGCATCTAGAAAAAATGTTAAACTGGAAAATTGAGGTCGTCAAAAATTGCAAAAAGTAAACAATTAACTTATAAAAAGAAAATTATTTGTTTTTTGCGTATTTTTCAGATACAACATACAAACAACAACAAAAAAGTTTTTCAGAAATTTAAAAAAGGATCCTCAAAGAGCAGAATTTGTATAAAACCTATTAGGTCATATACAAGACGTACATATGACGTCACTTAAACGTTATAAACATCGTCATTGAGACGTACTTTTTTAGTTAATTTGGGGATATGCAGCAAAAATGCAACGTTTTTTCACAATAGTTGTAGCAACTGTTGGGATATTCGTTTTTATCTTAAAGAGAATCACAATCACACAGAAAAATTATAAGGCAGAGTACTGGATGATCATTGACTGAAACAAACTAGATGAGGAAAAATTCTTTTTATGCGAAGGATTAGGAAACTCGTGATCATAGGAAGAATTTTTATTTATAAAAACATAGAATAATTTCGTTTCAGTGAGTAATACAGTGAAAAACTATTATGAAACTTAAATATGCAGATCATTCTGAAATATGTACGTAATTCAGAAGAGATACTAAGTTTTCCTTGCCAAAAGTCAGTAAGTAAAAATGTCATTAAATTTCTCACACGGGAATATGCTGTTTATACAGCAATTTACACAAAAATATTGTAATTTACATGTATGAGTACTTACTATAAAATTGTTGTTTTTTCCGTTAACCAGCTGTCGTCCCCTTACGAACGGCAGCCCTCAAAAGTCGAAACTTGTGCGAGCCAAGGATTAACGAGGTCCTACCTTTTAACGTGCGATTCCGAGCACTTTCTCGGGCCATCAGATAAAAATCTGTAGACGCTAAGGATTCGAACCTAGCCGACCAGCAGTCACTGGTTTCGAACGAGAAAGTCTCAACCACTGAGCTACATGACCCTATAAATAAGATAACATATGGAACCACTGCGGGGGAAATATCATTATAATTATAGTTCTTATTCAATAATCACTAACCGCCTAATACGATATAAAAAAATCAATAAATTCAAAATACACATTACATACTTCTAGTGTAATAACATTTTTTACGGAATATAATGCCCATTTATCGGAAATACAGCCCTTTCATTTTACTGCTTAAATATCTTAATTGTCTTGTTTTATACGGCGGACAAAATATTTCCCTTTTCAGTGAGGTAAACCAGTCAGAGTTCACCACTGGGCACCATCAGATTGTTCATGCAACTAAAAACATTCTGAACACTGTAACCACTATAACACACAACTATTACCGAACTCTGCAAAACTATCACTTCTTTATAAATGTATGATAAAATTACTTCCGATAACCAGAGAATAATGGTGAAGCCAAAGCCCACAGACATCAAATAGGTATACCATCGACATTCCACTGCACAGGTTCATAGAAGGAAGCATCGACGACGGCCATGTTGCTTAATCTCAACCAATCCGATGCGATCGTGACGATGTCGGACAACTGGTAACTTTCGCGAGAAATATGGAAAGACGAAAATAACAAACAATTGTTTTATGTTGGTATTTTCAATTGATTCAGTTTTGAGTTATACGTTTTTAGGTAAATAAAGATTTAATGTGTACTCTATTGATTGTATATGCAAATTATAAAATAGTACTTGTACCAATTAGACAGGAATTACCTACTCATAGTATTAGATAGTCTGAGAGCATGCCACGGGATGAAGGCAATGGTTATTTTATGCTATTTTGAAAGTGACTCGAAGTAGGTTAAATATATCAATACACGCTACTTACAAATGAATTAATTTTCTGAAATATCTGCTATAAAGCATTTTATGGGAATTGGTTAGATTTTTTATTTCAAGAGTTCTTCTATTTTTTGTGTTACATTAGTGACCAAAAAATTACGTCATAATGACGCCATGTGAAGAACGACGTAGTAACGTTCACTAAATGAGTCCGGTTGACGTTATTTTTGCGTCGATGACGTCCACCGTCATAAAATCACTTATTAAGTACGTCATTATGACCTACGCTTCCTACCTGGGATGTTCATATTGAGGAACCATATTTTTAACATGAGTTATCACGTAGGTACTCTCATGAAAAAAAAAACATTTACTTTTCACTTGTTTGATAAACAAATGAATTTTTGCCTTATATTTTGAATAATGAAACAATACTAAAAACAACCATGCGGGAATTGACGCAGTGGTTAGCGCTCGGGGCTTGTAGCAGTCGATGCCAATACACCAAAAACAAAAAAAAATAACCATTTGCATGTTTGCGTGGAATTTTAAAAAATAGAAAGAACAAATTCCATACAGAAAGGCACATGGTTGTTTTTATTATTTTTTCAGCATTTAAAAATATAGAGCTGGAAATCTCATTGGTTTATAAAAAATTGTGTGTTAAATGTAAAGATGAAAAGTATATTTTCATCAAGGATTAGATTGCCAAAGATTTTTCAAATCCTATTAACACTTAACACTGCATACACGAATGCATATGTTTATAACAATTATTTATGTAATGGAAGTTATTCTTCTTTTTATCATCGTTATGAACCATTATAATGAGGATGATAAAAAAAATCTGATTGCCTAATTTACAATTTACGAAAAAAGTGAAAAATTTAAATATTTTAATGTTTAAATCTTTTCATGAACAGTTCCAGGAAGTAAAAAAAAATCTAGGGTTTTAGTTTCCAAATAATCAGCGTTTTTATATTAACTTTGAACAGGTAAAATTAAGTGAATAACAAAAGCATAAATAATTAAAAAATTGTGGTAAAAATTTGTTTTTAGCAGATTATTATGCATGTGTTTAGATAGTAAAAATATTTTCATTCCTTAATATTCACATTACTCTACTAAATCAATATAGAGAACTAAGAACTATTATAAAATCCCAAATAAATGCATCTCACAAAAAATACTTTCGAAATGCTGAAAATTCTATTAAAACTGATGCTGAAAATTCTATTAAAACTGATGCTGAAGGCTTCTGGTCCATTATTAGAGAGAAGAAAGGGCAGTCCAGAATCCCTGGGTGCATGAAAGATGGCCATGTCACCTATAATGAGCCCCAGAAAATTGTTGATGCTTTTGCCACATATTTTGAGAGTGTGTAAAAACCCCAGTCTAACTCGGACTACTTCCCTGATTGGAAAGAAATTAGCAATGAATCAATTACCATTCCACCCATTACTCCGGAACAAGTTAAAAAAGCTTGCAGTAAGCTAAAAAATAAACTCACTTCAGGAGTTGATCAAATTCCGTATTTTTTTGCGAAAGATTGCCGTCTCGTTTTAGCTGAACCTCTGTCTTATCTATTCAGTCTTGTCATATCATCCAATATTTTTCCAAACCTTTGGAAAGTTGCCCGAATATGTCCGGTTCTGAAAAAAGGTGATCCCTCCATATTAAATAACTAACCTCCGATATCTACCTTGTGCTCATTTGCTAAAATTCTAGAAATCATCATTTATGATGCAATTTATGCCCCAACCAGAAGCTTGATATCGACACATCAGCATGGTTTCATGAGCAACAGATCATGTGTCACCAACTAAGCTTGTTTTTCCCACTTTGTCACCAATTCCCTTGATAAACGTAAGCAGGTCGATGTTATATACAACGATTTTCAAAATGCATTTGACCAAATTGATCACTCAGTCCTACTAGAGAAACTGCGAAGTTTCGGATTCTCATCAAATCTTATTTTACTATTCAAATCGTATTTGAGTAATCGCAGACAATTCGTTGAATATGAAAAATTCAATTCTCGTTTCATTTTTCCCACGTCAGGCATTCCACCAGGGTCCAATCTTGGACCACTTCTGTTTCTTTTTTATATTAATGATCTGATTACCTCATTGGCTTGTCGAAAGCTTGTTTTTGCAGATGACCTAAAAATCTATTCGGTCATAACTTCCCCTCATGACTGCTTAGTATTGCAGTCTGATTTGGATCAAATTATTTTGTGGTGTGATAAAAACAAATTGGGCCTTAATGTTGATAAATGTTTTGTAATGACATATTCTAGATGCAAAAACCCGGTAAATTTCAGTTATTCTATCGATCAAAACGTATTGGAACGATGTACTGAGATTAGAGACCTAGGAGTTGTATTCGATCAGAAATTTTCATTTATTCAACATATCAACAAAGCGATGTCAAATTCCCTCAAAGTTCTCGGTTTCGTTATCAGAAATTCTCATGGATTTGAAAACACTGAAACACTTAAAATACTTTACTTTTCATTTGTACGCTCAAAATTAGAATACGGGTCAATGATTTGGAACCCTATTTACGACTGTCATTCTAAAGATATCGAATCTGTTCAGAGAAGATTTCTAAAATATTTAGTATTTCGTGAGGACAATAATTATCCAGCTAGAGGACTAGATAATAGTATTTATTTAAATAGATTTGATGTTATCTCTCTGGCAAGCAGGCGAATTATCGCTGCTGTTTCATTTCTTTACAAATTAATTCATAACAACATCGATTGTCCATATCTCTTGCATGAAATCAAGTGGTTTGTTCCCCGTTTAGAGTCCAGACGTAGTGTTACATTTCATGTCAGTAATTCACGTACCAATATCACGCTTCAGAGTCCTATAACTATTATGTGCCAAAACTTTAATCGTATTTCTGGAATATGCGATATTAATTTCGACTCATTAAAATCGATAACCACATTAGTACTGAATGAATTGTCTGATCACTGACTTGTATTTTTAGCCTGAGTATTGTGATGTCAAAGTTTGGGTTTTCGCTGTCATATCTGGTGGAGCTTGTGTGGTGGTGACTGGAATCAGTTTTCGTCCATTTGTCTACCGCATCATTGTTCCTTGATTTGTCGGTGTATGCCCTACCTTTCACACGTCTGTCTTTGTGTAACATATTTTAATACATATTTCTGATCTTTATTTGTCCGTCTATATTTCATCTTTATATAAATATTGTTAATGTTCAATTATTTTTTTTTTCACCATTGATTATGGTACACTATGTAATTTTTGTATATTTTCCTACAAGTGGGTTTGTGTACCTGTTGGAAATAAATGGCTTATTATTATTATTATTATTATTATTATTATTATTATTATTATTATTATTATTATTATTATTATTATTATTATTATTATTATTATATTTAATAGATAATTTTTTATCATGCTTCTGAATAAGCAGTCGATGTGCCTGTAAGGACCGCTACTCATTTTGATCCCAAGTTTCATCTCTGAATTGGTATTATTAATATTGTCAGTTCAGTATCGAGAGAACAGACTTTTTTCTAGGAAATTTCCTGCTCTTTGAGGATCTTTTTCAAATCTTGATTATCTTAAATAATTTCTGAAATATCTACATAAAACCAAATTACTCTTTTTGTGTTTATATATTTCATTGTTGCAATTTTGGTGGGCCCCAAATCATAATTTTCGGTGGTCTAGGTCAGTTTTTCGACAAAATAGCACTTGCAGACGTCTAGGTCGAGATTTTGAGATCCCGAGATAGTAGCCGGATCCCGATTCAGATGTGGGGACTCCCGAGATCACGAGATATAGATCGGGATCTCGAAATCCCGAGATAGAAGTCGGGAAAAAAAAAACCCGTGGCCCTTCTATGCCTTCGTAGATATCTGTGAGTGTGTGTTTTCTTTCGATACATGGCTGGGTGGACACGGGACGTTGATTTATTTTTCATCATAACATCTAAGAGCCAGATGATTATTTTTTCCGTTCCTACTTTATGCAATCTGAGGAAAGGTTGAAGTAATTCATTATGACAAACAACACATCAAGATTTAAGAAATAGAAGCTACTCAAAACATCAAAACTACGTCACTTTCACTCGACGCGCGTTTCGCTAACAAAGTTGGCATTCTTAAGAGCTATACGCTTATTATCCAAAGTTGCAAGATCCCAAGGTTTCAAACATCCATTTTCGAACACATCAAGAAACGAATTCCATCAAAAAAATCCATAAGTTAATGAAATTTTCTGTTCTTGTTTTAGATATTACCATGAGTATGTTATATGAATATGCTAGATGAGCGTTTTGACATCATAATGTATCATGAAGCTATCACCTCGAATTTTATTGAAATGGAGGACAATTTTCAGATTTTGTAATTCCGCAGAACCTGTCGGGTGAGAAAAAAGTAAACCAGAATATTACCAATCTTGTAACCTTTTTACCTCCGAATCCATCATTATCTAAGTCTCCTAGAAACATCACAGCTGATCCAAATTGTCCATTCAAATGATTTTCTTCCAAAGAAGTATATTCTCTCAGGTTACCCTACAAAAACATTAAGTATTTTTATGAAAAATAAACCACTGACAAAATTTTATATAAAATATAGGAATCTGCAAATGCAGACAACCACTAATGTTTACAACAATTGATTCGATCACATCTACGTTTTAAAGCTTCAGTTGAAACCGCGCCCGATAAATCTGAACTACGAGCGCCATCTCAAATACAGCCTCCCAACTAGCAATACTTATAGTTTCGCGGTCGTCAAGACCTCAATAACAGAAAAACAGGAATGTGCAATTGTTCACAATGAGCGGACTGATGTAATGAAACAGAATATCCTGACAGGACTGCTCATTGCAATAAACCTTATAAAATATGGGAATATTTGGGTGATCTGATAAATTTCCCTGGAGAGTTCCTACAAGGGTGAAATTGGTCAATAAAAAATGTGTGAGTTTCCTAAGTGCTGTTTCTATGATATAAACAACCAAACTTCTTAAAAATTTCGTATTTGGGTAGGATTGACCAATACACCTTTTTGTTGGCCTAGAAAATTTATAATGCAAAACTGAAGAACATATCCAATTATAATCTTACCAATTATAGTACATTAGGATATAGAAGGAGCATTGTGAGAAAACAATTTTACCTATATTATTTTCCAGTCTATTTTAGAGAAAGGAAATGTGTTTTGTTTCTTGACGACTCTACTATATCGAAAACAATATACAGATCCTTTTGGATAACAAGAAATGGAATTATTTGCACTGTCAACTGAACAGAAATTATAGTAACTTACTGATGTTCTCAATTTTTCAATAATACCTTTTGTTTAGATGCAAAGTGCGTTTATCAAACATCTCAAAAACTGCCCCGGCGTTGATTTGGAGTTAATTTTACTCACACATTTTCAAAGGTACGCAAATCTTGTCAACGCAAGTCTTATCTACTGTTTAGTATATACAATCATACAAAGTTGCCAATGGGATGATAATTAGACATGTTAATTAGTTCCGATCAATATAATTTCACCCTTAATTCGTTTTATTTTGGTCTAGCAAAGAAGTTAGTCTATCCCTTGGAGAGACTGGCTCCGGAATATTACTTACTTCTCATCAACTGGAAGTTTTTTTTCTGGTGGATTATAGGAATGATCAGAACTAGCTTCGGAGATCAAAAGTTCTCAAATGAGTTAACCGACCAGTCGAGCTTTGCGTAAGTTACTACTTTTATACCGACTGCCTAATCTAAAATCGTTGCCATTTATCACGAACAAAAAAGTTTTCTTTTCCACTCACATAATAGTTCAGTAAAATAGATACAGGACCTCGAAGTGATCTAGGAAAATTCTAAACCCTTGAGATAGTCTTGAAAACGCGTAATCTGAGTTTATACCCTTCCAGGGGCTGAGCTTAACTTTTGGTGCCCCAAAACGTCGGACTTTTGAGCTTCTTTCAGTTTTTCGCTTATAACTCCTAAACAACGCATCCTAGCGAAAATCTTACAAATAGACAAATTGAAGAACATTAAATTCTGCCGATTCAATTATTATAAATTAACGATTTTTCTTTTGACATAGTTCTTTGGGTGTTTAAGCCTTTCACAACCATTGTGCATTCTTTTTTTTTTGCTGTTTGAAGAATACACTTCGACTTTTTACTGAAAAAATACTTCTGAATACAGATATTTACTGAAAATATACTAATGAGAACAAGAAGTAATGGTCCGGAAACAGGATGTAGGATATTCCAAAATTACTGTTTTTGGATATTCTCTGAACTTGCCTTCAAATTCTCTACAACTTTGAATACAGGAGTGTTCTGATAGGACCAGTTCTTTGGATGCTACATTTCAGTTTTAGATGGTATATTTTGGCCAATATGCGGAAATTGTCTTTCAGCCGTCGATTACCACTTTATAACATCCAATTGCAAAGCTGTGGAAATCAATCGACGCAGAATTTAATGTTCTTCAATTTGTCTATTTATACGGTTTTCGCTAGGATGCGTTGTTAAGGAGTTATAAGATAAGCGAAAATTTGAAGAATGTCCGAAAATTCTGACATTTTTGAGGCATCAAAAGTTAAGCTCAACCCCTGTAGGGGTACGTTTGTTTTCAAGGTTTTAGAATGATTTCCATCTTTCCCCAGATTACTTGAAGGTACCCCCCCTTTCAGGTCTTATATAACTGGAGTATATCTGAAATGGCATTTAGCATAAGTACGGATATGTACCTTACTCATAATCTTTGTTTAAATTTACTACGGGTACTGATTTAATTTTACCATGTAACAAGATCTGTCATTGTTGTTTGTATTAGTAGTTGCCAATGACGATGTGATCTCACCGGCTCGAAACTACGGAATTATGCACTATCGCTGACTCACCGTTTCAATTGGTTCTCATATCGCAGGAAATAGAAGTTTCATATCGTGAGGGAAATTATCAGTAAAAATTATAAAAAAAGTTTTTAAAGACAAGCTTTCATTCAAATGCATAAAAATTAAAAAATAATTTCTTTAGATAGGTATGTAATGTTCGATATTCTGTGAGTTACAGATTTAAAACTTGCCGCTCGAAGTTTTCAGTTTTAATACAAAAGCTGAAAGCTTTAGAAATCTGTAACTCACAGAATAATCAACATGATACATCTAAAGAAATTAATTTTTAATTTTTATCGCATTTGAATAAAAGCTTATTTTTAAGAAGTTTTTTTAATTACTTTATTTTGTGCTTTTTAGTTCTTACGCAATAATGTATGGATTCCTCAAAAACCCCCAAAATCATAATCTTTGACCCCAAAAAGTCCCACATGCCAATTTGGAATCGAATAGGACCATAATCTCAAAGCTCCGCTACATTGCAGCCGCCCTATTGATTTTATTAAATTTAAAAACAAGTCCCTAATTTTCAACCCCGAAAACTCCCACATACCAATAAAGAGTCGAATTAAACCATAATCACCAAACTCGTCCGCCATCTTGGAGCTGCCATATTAATTTTATGAATTTTGATAGAAAGTTCATAATCTCCAACTCCAAAAACTAATTTATCATCGGATCGGATCATAATCACAAAACTCGTCTGTACTCTTGAAGCCTCCATATTGAATTTATGAATTTTGACAAAAAATTCATGAATTCTGACCCGAAAACCCCCCACTTACCAATTTGAGCTAACATGCGGGTAATAAAGCCCGACGGCAAGTTTTTATTATTTGCCTTATTTTGGTAACCATGGTTTTAATGGAGACCTATATTATTGTTAACATAGCGGCAAATAAGACACTAAATCTCCTCATCAACTTTCGGAATTTTTTGTATGAAACATAAAGGTTAAACAAAATTACAAAAGTGGGCCTTAGTACCCAACAGTACCTCACATACTGATAGAGCAAGTTAAATAAAGAAAAAAACTTGTTAAATATTGTCGAACGTATAGCTGTTTTAGTGATCAACAGAGATTAACCGAGGGCACTGAACCTTATCAACCCTACAAAATACATTTTGTAATACTCACCTTGCTACCAAAATAAATGTATACTTTTCCTTCGTTGAAAGAATTTCCTTTGTGGAATGGTGCTCCAACAATAAGGTCGTCGAGATTATCCCCATTTATTCGACCCGAACTGAGACTGGCCCCAAAATATTCTCCAAATTGATGTCCATCTAGTGTTTCTTTAACACTCATCGAGTTGTTTTTCATAAATTCGAATAAGAGGACCTGGAAAAGTTAATGGTAGTCATATTTTGAAATATCTGTGAGAACTGAACATTCTTGAGGAAAAATTATAACATTCTCGGCTATATAAGTGCCATGCAATTAGGTTATCTGATGAATTGAACTAACAAAGTGCCACTACTGTTTCATCCAAAGTGTTAAGATATATGTTTGAACACATTTTTATTCATAATAATATACAAACATTTTTGTCACAGAACTGAAATAAGAAAACTGATGAAAGGAAAGCTGATACATCTGAAAATTATGGGCACATCAGCCTACGTAACCTTTCAATTCTCAAAAATGAAAACAATGGATAAAGAACTTTTGCTAGTGTATTTCGGATATTCAGCATCTGATACAATTCCTGGGAAAGTTTGGACTTGAAATTTCTGCCATTGTCCGAATACAGCTCCAACGAAACACCAAACCGACATCTCCCCTTTTCTACCAATACGGCACGGTGATGACTTCCTGGTTGGGAAGGGTATAGGCTGCCGACCACTCACTGAAGTAGTCAGTTGCCTTAATGTATGTTATGTGATGCTGTCTGCTGCCTACGTTGTATTGACGCATTAGGGCCTCAGGTCGTATTCGAAGTATATTGCTGGTAGCGCAAACAGCACACTTTCTGCATCCGTCCTTGTCGTCTGTTTGACAGTTGGTCCAATAAAAGCAGTGCCTCATTTTCTCGAGTGTATTTTTCACTCCCAGATGAACGGAGTACTTCTTATCGTCTGTTTCTGGTGCCCACTATCTGGCGCCTTTCGTCTCCAGCATCCTTGGACTCCCAACACTCTCTTTAAAACTTCCATAGTACGACAATTCCATTGAGCCCAGGAGAATTTAACCACTGGCGAACAACCTATGATTTTCTGGCACGATGTTCTTCGGTTACTCCTCTTCCAGCCGATGGATAATCCAGGTTTTCTGAATCTTTTTGTTATTCTAATTACCATATACTGCCATGGTTCTACAAGTCGTTGCTCCCTTGTCTCCAGCTCGTTGACAAGTAGTCTAAGCATGGTATCCGCGATAGGGCATCTGCTCCCCGCTCGATATTCGATCCCGAAGTCATTTTTTGCTACCTGACCCCCAGGGTTTTTGAAGTTTAAAATCTATTTGAGGGCTGTATGTCCAGTTCTCAACAGAAATCTTCTCCATATACGTATTTGAAGTTTTTTCTTCGCCTTTGACAACAGTAAACAATTTTCGACTGGTGACACAGTAGTTGCGCTCTGGTTTACCGAGGGTCCAATGACTTTTAGTAGGTAGGGAGTAGCCTAATACTACTACGTTGATCAAATCTCCTTTCAGCTTCCTAAACGAACTTGACGTTTCTCGGAGTACTGAAGCTGCGTTTGAGCTTCAGTGAACCTGGTAAGTGGTTGAGCGAGATTGGCGAACCTCAATACATATCGGCAAAAGTAGAGGCACAAATCAAGAACACTTCGAAGCTGGTATATATCTTGCTGAATGAGCCACTCCTTTCCTGCTTCGATCTTCCGTTCATCTACTACTACTCTGGACAAGGTATCATATTTCATTCTGAAATAGATTTCATTTCATTGAAGCTCAGTTTCAATCTGGAGTCTGGAAATACATCCTTTAGAATTTTCGCGTATATTTCAAATGATATGCCAACTACAATTATTTTCTCTTGGTCTTCTGGAGCCAGTTCTACATGCCAATATCCAGTCTTAAGTTAAGAGCCGAAGATATCGTGTCCAGGTGTCATCTATTTCCGGAAGGAGGTAACTGTCATTCTTTGTAAGGTTGTTTAATTGAGGATAGTCTACGCAAAAATATGTATATCTGATCTTCCCCTTCATCGTTTCTACTGTAAATGACCAGGGAATGTGGGATGGTTTCATAACTCCTTTCTTTCCCATATCGCTAATTATTTTGTCAGCCTCTTCTTTCTTGGCAAGAAGAATTCTTCTAGCTGATTGTCAGATTGGTCTTCCAATCTCAGTGTAAATCTTGTTTTGAACCAACCACAATTCTCTTCTCTGGTATCAGAAATTGGTCTTGGTAATTCTTGACTAAATATCATAATAAAGCTTTTTTAATTCTGCGGTAAATGTTGACTTGGCTAACAGTACCGTATTTTTTTTAAGTTCTGGTTCCCACGAAAGAAAAATCCTGTATTGTGAGAGCCAAGGAAAATTAGGTAGGAATTGGCGTTCTTCAGGGATTTAACCATATTTAATACACGTCTGTGAAACATTTTTTTTTATAATTATGCATTTTGTTTTTTTTTAATTCAACATATTGAAGTGCGGCTCTTCGTACCAATACATGAAGGTAGGCTTTACAGAACACAGCATTATTCAGTTCAATACTTCTGAAGATTTTTCTCACCGTGAGAATAAAACAAATTCAAAATATCTGCATTTGAATATGCATTGAAATGCATTTCAATACTTTCTCCTGACAGAAACTCCATGAAAATCACTGTTTGTCAAACTCAAGTTTGCTTTCCTTTTTTCTAGTCACAGCACACTACTGATCATTTCAATTGGAAAATATTACCAATTTGGATCGTTATGTGGGAATTGAAAATTATAGATATAATTTACGTTGATGAATGCGCAAACGTTTAATTATTGATGCACTGGCTGAATAGTCCAATTTTTATAGAAACTTGCTTTTATTTCAGAAACCCGACTATTTAGGAACATCACACATCATTTAAAAGCAAATTTGATCATTTTTCAGGAAATTCAATAATATACAGGGTATTCCATTTAAAAAAGTGCACTTTTCACAACTTTTGTATCTATCGGTAAAATCACAAAGTTTGAAGGACCCCGTATAATGAAGGACAAATTCCCTTTGACAACACTTATACACAGGATATTGTCAAACTACATCTTAAATTTATGCTTTCTACCAATCCAAATACTGTAGTAATGAACATTTAATCAAAGCTATGTAGCGCACAAAATAGATATAGGTTTGGGGAAGTATCATACAAAAATAATAAAAAAGTAATAGCAAAGCGAAAAATGCAGTTATATACAGGGTGACCCATTTGACATATCAAAGTTGTTGCTACTTTTCAATAGAACGGCAACACCGCATTGCTGAAAATATTTTAGATCGATACAACAAAACTAATTACCTAAGAAACCCAATTTTCAAAGTAATCCTATGTTTCTTTCTCCAGAAACGTCTAATAGGCTATTGAGTTTGGGACAATCTGTATATACAGTGAGTTTCAAAAAGTTTGCACCATATTAAAAACTTTTTTATCATGCATTTGTCAGAAAATGTTATTCATCGTGAAAGTTGATGCTTTGCGAAAAACTTGTATTTGAGTTATCAAAACTCTGAATTTCCAAAAGGTGTACAGGGGAGAACGAAAAATTGGAATTTTGGTATTACCAAAGAAGTTTATTTAAAAAAGTTGTTTAGAATTGAAAACAATATTAACATTTGGAATCACAGTCACCTAAGCAACATTTTTTTTCCAAATTTTTTTTTGTAGTTCTTGCCTCATAAAAAGTACTAGTATCTCATATGCTCCTTAGACGCTTCCCTCACATTCCTTCAACGATATTTCCATTCGAAATCTGGTGTAATTCATTATTTGTACTGGAATATTGACGTTTGTTGAAAATTATTTGAATTTTTACTAGTATTTTGGTGCAAATTTGATATATCACTCTATATGTCCATAATAACTATCAGTATAATTTTATGGAAAAAATTATTTTAAAAATAAAAGTAATTATATAAACGATTAAATAGTACAATTCTGCAACTTTACGATCACCTTAATCATAAAAAATGAATATATACATTTTTTTATTATCAAAGTGATCGTAAAGTTGCAGAATTGTATTATTTAATCGTTTACCAATAATTATTTTTATTCATACAATCATCTTCTACCATAAAATCATATCAGTTATTATGGACATACATACAGAGTGATATATTAAATTTACACAAAGAAACTAGTAAAAATAAACAAACGTCGATATTCTAGTAAAAATAATAAATTTTACCAAATTTCGCATTTTAATATCTTTGGAGGAATATGAGGGAGACGCCTAAGGTGCATATGAGATACCTACTACTACTCTTAATGAGGCTAGAACTATAAAAAATAAGGAAAACTTTTTTTGTCGCAGTGGTTGCTGTGATTCCAAATCTTAATATTGTTGTCGATTCTTAACAACTTTTCTAAATAAACTTCTTCGCTAATATCAAAAATAAGGGTAAATTACTCTTGATCAAAATTCAATTTTTTGTTCTCTCCTGTGCACTGTTTGGAAATTTAGAATTTTCATGAGTCAAATACAAGTTTTTCGTGAAGCAACTTTTATGTAAAATAAATTTGTTTGACAAATGCATAATAAAAAAGTTTCCCATAAGGTGGAAACTTATGGGAAACTTTTTGGAACTTACTGATCATAATATAAAAAAATATATATAAAATAATATTAAATTAACTTAATAAGTTTATACTAACCTTCCCCATGTAAAAGCTACCTCTGGGGCTGCTTGTAACATATAACAATTCGTTTTCCTCGTGGAAATATCCAGACGATACCGAATATCCTGTGAATATAAAATAAATCCTAAAATAATCAACCAAATGAGTTCTTGATCAGAGTTTTGTGAATATCTTATTCTGCCAATAAATTTCATGATGACAGATAATGATAATGTGATATCGATTGATTCAAAATAGGTAGGTATTTTCTCGTGTAGGAGTGAACATCTCTGATGAATGTTACCCAACATGGTCAGACCATAAGTAATATTAGTTTTACAATGTTAAAATATATTTTATTCATTTAACTCAAAACCAAAAAAAAGTGCGGAGTAAATAAATTCTATATCATCCGGTATTATTCATTGCCCAGATTAAAAAGTTTTACTATAAGTGAAGTAGGTCACCTAATAAATCAAAATCCTGGTTAAATTTATCCGTAGGAATATCAACATATTTTGAAGGTTTTGTAGTATTTTTTTTACTTTGCCCTCTTGGCATGGAGTTGAAATATTCTTCACCATGGACTCTTAGAGGTGCACCTGCCCATTTGAATATCCCAGGAGCTCCCAGGATCAGCTCCTTATGTTCCTGGAAAGCAATTCGCGATTTTCATTAATTTGAGCTTTAGGTAACTCAAGAAACATGACTTATTCAGTAAAAATGAAATAATATACTCTATATTCATTCCCTCAATTGAAGAATCAATTTTATAACAGAATTCGTGTTTTTTCTTCTCCAAGAGGAAGCTATCTTTTGGCGATATATATAGTTACAAAAAGTTCGCTCCATATGAAAAACTTGTGTTTTATTCATTTGTCAGAAAATGTTATTCTCACTTAAAAAAAAAGGTTTGTATTTTTTCTACATTCATGCAAAAAGCAAAACTTTATTGAACTATATTTAGTGGAAAAAGAAGTTCTTTATTGCACTAGTGCAATAAAGTTTTTATTGCACTCATCTGTCATTCTACTTCAACGTGCTGTTATCATGACAAACATAAACATTCTGAGATTGGCAATGCGTTTTGAACAGTTACATATTTTATATTATTTTGTATTAATGTTTGTAGCCAGAGTTAAACAAGCAATGGCTTCCCGGGAATAAATCCATAATCAAAACTGATCCGCTTTGTTCTAAACCGTCTACCTGCATAGAACAAACTGTCTGTAGTATGACCACACCTCGTGATAATATACGCGCTCACGGCTACTATGATTTTTATTTTCATAATGAAAGTTTTGATTATATAAAAACGTCAGTCAAAAATTAATTATGACAATTACAGAATTGAGAGTTTTAAAATGAGTTTTACGAAAGGAAAAACAGATGATAGTGATCTGTTTCAATGCAAATCGATAGAAGTAATTAATTATTCAAGTTGCGCTTCTAATTTTCATACACCTAGTGCTGCACCTTGATGATTAATTTTTTGCTTTTTGCACGAACGAAGAAAAATGTTGTATGCAACTCGTGCAAAAATTGTTTATTGCTCTCGACAACAATTTCACATCGACAACTTGATTGGGGACGATTCAATACCTGAAAATTTATACATTAAATGGCATCAATTTCATAATAATTTACATCAATTAAATGAAATTGAAATTCCCAGGCATGTCATGGGAAATAATTATTCCTTATTAGACATTCATTGCTTCTGTGATTCCAATAGTTCTGCTTATTCTACTTGTATATATTTAGGCGGTATCAATACTGAAGGAAACTACAATGTACAGCTATTATGTTCCAAAACAAAAGTTGCACCATTGAAAATACTGACCATTCCTAGATTAGAGCTATGTGCTGCTTTATTAGGAGCTCAATGTTTCAACAAGTTCTCAATGCATTGCCTCATATATCATTTTCACCTAAATAGTTTTGGTCAGTTTCACAAATAGTACTTTGTTGGATCAAGAAGGAACCTTGTTAGTTACAAGTTTTTGTTGCTAACCGTGTAGCAAAAATTCAATCACAAATGATTGGCTGTATGTAAATACCATGAATAATCCTGCTGATTTGGCATCCAGAGGTATTTGCCTGAACATTTAAAGAGTTCTCATTAATGGTATGGTCCAAAATTATTATACTCATCAATTGATCATTTACTTTTTGCACTTGTTGCATAAATAACTATTATCGGCTAAATTTGGATTGTTTAATGGGAAACTGTATCCTAGTAATCAGACGAGACAAACTGTCAACTATTAAAACCGCGACACCTTTGGTCTTTAGGTCGACAGTTTTTGGAGTCAAATTGCTAAAGTAAACAGTTCAGAATTTGAACAACACAAATTCAACCGATATCAATACAAACATCGAAATTCAGAAACATATCATTGTCAAACTATTTATTTTGGCAACTTACACCGTAATGATTGATAAACAAATGAAAAAGTAAAAAACCACTAGGGCATTTGTTGCTGTAAAAGTTGCAGCTAATTTTTGTCGCAGTCAAAGTGAAAATTGCACTGTGGCATATATGCGATTTTTTATACATTAGTTAAACTGTCAATACAAATTGATGAATTGCAGAAAACTTGCATGTGAGTTGTCAGAATTTTAAATTTCCAAACGGTGTACAGGGGAGAACAAATTGTCACACTCCGCTCCGCTTCGCTCGTCACTCTCACCTCACGAAAAAAATAGTATTATCATCTCTTGTTGAAAAATATACTATATCCATTACTTTAGGACCTCACCGTATATAAATTCCGATTTCTGAACTTTATAAAATCAGATTTCTCTGATGATTTACTTTCCATTTCATTCGATAGTGACCATTGAGGAAATGAGAATTCACGACCATGAATTTGACATTTGATTTTTCAAAACCGTAACTCACACGAGTCATATATAATCGTTCGACCAATACAATTCAAAACCTACCATGGGAAAATGTGCTGAAAATCCGGCTTGTCCTTGACCATAATAAAGATAATAAAGGTACGAATGGCTTCTGATAGTATTCAATTGATCTGAAATAAAATAGAAATGTTAATATTTTTTATGAACCACTCAAAATCACTGAAAGCATCAGTCACTTGAACATTATTAGAAAAAAAATTGTTGAAAAATGGAGAGAGTCTATTGAAGATTGTTTGGTATTACTTTGTGTTTATACAGGGCGTCTAGTAATTGCGGATGATAGGGGAGATCGTAACGGTTGTTGAGGAATTGAAAGTTTTATAAAAAAAATTACATCCTAGGGCAACAAGTATATAACAGGCGTTTCATACCCGTTCTTGATGAATATTAGTTAGTGGTTGCGTTGACGTAAACCGACGGAAAATTACTTCTTCAAATACCCCAGTAACAAAAATCCAACAGGTCCATTTCCGGTGACCGTGCAGCCATAGTATTGGGAAAAGTCGCTTAATCGATCTCTGAGCATATGTACGTCTTAATATTATCTTAGTTATCTGCTGTAATGAGCATGACATCATTTTGAAAACACGTGGCACATCTTTCAGTAGATCGGGTAATTTGAATTTTGAATTCAGTATCGGTGGAAGCTCGAACGAACCAAACACGTAGCCATTCAATATATCGGTCCAAATATTTATCTTAAATAGATGTTAGAAATCTGCCTGGTCTCATAATATGAGGATCCTCAGTAAAATTTTTCTTTAGTGGCGCATCAGCAGTGATTAAATTTGAGGGGTTGTTGATATTTTTCTTTACCAAAGAGGACAGAGACTGATTGTGTTTGTGATTACTATGAGGAGTGTTGGAAGTTCTATAGGCGAACATAAACAAATTTACCCAAGCGACTGATGTGTTAGTTTTCAACCACTCATCAATAAAATCGCTCAAGGATATAGCAGCAGATATTCTTGCTGCTTTTGGCACTCTCCTAATGATGAAATAATTCATCTTCAATTCAAATAGGTGAATTTGAATGCCATGAACAGACTTCAAATCATCAAAGTTTGATGAATATGGCAAACCATCATATCCCATTAGCATTTGTCGCACCCTGCTGAGGAGTAAACGAAACTAATTTTCTATGAACTCGTCCAGTATGAATAGGATATGAATAGGATATTCATAAAATCTGTTGTGGAATCATCTGCGGCTGAAAGACAAACTTTAGTAGCTATTTTCCATCGTTCAAGATAACCTCTTGGGAGGTATTATTGGTAAAGTTGAAAAACAGCTTTCAGGTGACACTTCACCACTTCATTTCATGTGAATAAATGCGATTTATTATCATTTTTATTATTATTATTATTATACATGTTGAACAGGGGAATGTTCCCCTTTTCAACTACGTGTTGTATTTAGGTCAATATTGCTCGTATCAATGAAACTTTTGAAATTATCTTGCAGGATTTCTCGAAGTTATCGTAAATATGTTTCAAATATCTGGGTACCCAGGTAGCAAGCGTACGTCATAATGACGTACTTAATTAGTGATTTCATGATGGTGGACGTCATCGACGCAAAAATGACGTCTACCAGACGTCATTCAGTGGACGTTATTATGTCGTCCTCAGATAACGTAATTTTTTGGTCACTAATGTAACACAAAAAATAAAAGAACTTTTGAAATAAAAAATGTTACCAATTGTATATGTCCCATAAAATACTTTATAGTAGATATTTCCGAAAATTAATTCATTTGTAAGTGGCGTACCTGTACCTCTATCGAGTCACTTTCAGAATAGCGTAAAATAGTTGCCTTCATCCGGTGGCATGTTCTCAGAATATCTAATACTATGCGTAGGTAATTCCTGTCTAATAGGTACAAGTACAATTTTATAATTTGCATATACAATCAATACACTAAATTGTTAAAAATTGTTAAAATTGTTTTTTCCGTTAACCAGCTGTCGTCCCCTTACGAACGGCAGCCCTCAAAAGTCGAAACTTGTGCGAGCCAAGGATTAACGAGGTCTTACCTTTTAACGTGCGATTCCTAGCACTTTCTCGGGCCATCAGATAAAAATCTGTAGTCGCTAAGGATTCGAACCTAGCCGACCAGCAGTCACTGGTTTCGAACGAGAAAGTCTCAACCACTGAGCTACATGACCTAAACTCAAAACTGAATCAATTTAAAATACCAACATATGTAAAGAAATCAAATTGCTTGTTATTTTCGTCATTTTGTATTTTCCGCGAAAGTCACCAGTTGTCCGACACCGACACGATCGCATCGGATTGGTTGAGATTAAGCAACATGGCCGTCTTCGATGCTTCCTTTTATGAACCTGTGCAGTGGAACGTCGATGGTATTCGCATTTTAGGTCTATGGGTTTTGACTTCACCATTATTCTCTGGTTGTCTGAAGGAATTTTATTATACATAAATATAGAAGTGATAATTTTGCATAGTTCGGTAATAGTTGTGTATTACAGACGTTACAGTGTCCAGAATGTTTTCAACTGTAGAGTTAACGACTGGTCTACCTCACTGAAAAGGGAAATATTTTGGCCGCCCTACAAAAAAGACAATGAAGCTTATATTTGAAAGCGGTAAAACAAGAAGAATATAGTTATTTCCGAGAAATGGACATAAACAATGTTAATTATTTCACTAGAGGTATATAATGTGCATTTTGATTTAATTGATTTTTGGATATTGTATTAGATTTTTAGTAATAATTGAATAAAAACTATAATTAATAATAATAATAATATATTGCTGTATGAACAAAATATCCAGTGTGAAAAATGTAATGACATTTTTAGTGACCTTTGGCAAGGAAAACTTTCAGTGACTCTTTCGAATTACGTACATATTTCAGAATGATCTGCATAATTAAGTTTTATAATAGTTTTTTTCTACTTTCATGCAAAAAACAAAACTTTATTGAACTATATTTGATGGAAAAACTGTCTCTTTATTGCACTGAGTACAATAAAGACTTTATTGCACTCATCTGTAATTCTACTATAGCGTTCTGTCATCATGACAGACATAAACTTTCAAATCGACGCCAAATTTAGCCCATTTTCTATGAGATTGTATTACGTTTTAAATAGTTGCATGTTTCATCATATTCATTATATAATGCACTATGAAATTACTAGAAAATGCAATTTGTTAAAAATTAAATTATTTCCTTCGAATATCAACTGAATTACACAAAATGTTTTGGAATTACTTTTAGCAGAGAGATTTAAACAAACAATGTCTTCCTTACAGTTTAGTTGCATGAACGTAGAGAAAATATTGTATGAAACTCGTGCAAAAAGAGTTTATTGCACTCGACGTGTTTCACGCCGAGTGCAATAAACACCTACTTTTTGCACTTGTTGCATAAATAACTATTTTACCGTATTACTTACTGAAACGAAATTGTTTTATGTTGTTATAAATAAAAATTCTTCCCATGATGATGAGTTTATTAAAACTTTGTATCAACAAATGTAATCTAATTTGTTTCAATCGAAGATCATCCAGTATATTGCCTTACAATTTTTCTGTGTGATTGTGATTCTCTTTAAGAAAAATACGAATATCCCAACAGTTGCTACAAATATTGTGAAAAAACATTGCACTTTTTGCTGCATATCCTCAAATGAACTAAAAAGTACGTCTCAATGACGATGTTTATAACGCTCAAGTGATGTCATATGTATGACTTTTGTATGATCTAACAGGTCATATACAAGCTATATGTAACGTCAAAATGACGCCATATACTGACCTCATAATGACACTGACATTTGACCGTCATTTAGACTCCAAATGACGTCAACTCTGGGGTCAATATGACGTCTGTCATGACCTATAAAGTACGTCGTTATGACGTACGCTTGCTGCCTGGGTATATTTCAACTTTTCTTGGTGTCAGCAGGGTTCTTAATATAGGGGGGGTTACGAAATAAGTGAGCTTTTGGACGAGGGGGTCCCTGAGGAAAGGGGGGATTGGTGGGAATTTAAGTTGGCTAACCTACTTAGTGATTTTGGTAATATAACCAGAAATATAACTAACTTCAGTTGTTTCTGTTTGGTTGAAATTTTTAATTTTTGACAGTTTTCAAAAATGCCGGGTCAATCAAAATGCGCCGTGAAATACTGTTCCAATACTTCTACAAGCATCGTGCTTGGTTCAGTCGGTTTGAGTTTCCACAGATTCCCAAAGGATTCTCGGAAGGATGCGTGGATCAACTACTGCGGAAATGCTAACGATTGTGTACCCAACGAGTCATCAAGGATTTGTTCCCAACATTTTGAAAGCAGTGATTATATTGTTAATGAATTTGGCTCAAAGTCGAGACGAAGGCTTACGAAAAACGGTGGGTTAACTGTTGAAAACCAAAATTATTATACTAACACTCTCTTCACAGCATCGGAGATTATCATTCTCTTTTTCCACTGAGCAGTTTATTATTTCGGTTATATTTATTGCGTTCAAATTTGGTTTTCCTTATCTTATACTTTAATTAAATATATGTAAGAAATTTAATCCATCATTTGTTAGATGATGTTTAGTATAGCATACGAAGTCATATTGAGGTAAGATTTTATGCCTGTCAGCGTCACTTCTATTTCTCCTATTTTATATTTTAGTGAGTATATTTAAATGTAGAATTCTTAATTGTTATAATAATGAATGAGAATTGGTTTATATTTTTATTATTTGAATTTTGAAAGTTTTATATGGAAAAACTAAACGATTATACTTTCATTCACTTATATAATTTGTTTTATTTTCCTCATATAAAAATGATTTATTTATACATTGTTTCATTAATTTGAAAAATCTAGGTACTAGAAAGCTATTCTAATGTGTTTTGAGTTCCGTGGCTCTAATTTATGTGAATCAATATGAAGTAGGTATTGATCTATGGATCTAGTTAATCGTTTAATGAGCATTCATACATTTCAAATTTCGCGCGTTCCCACCAATCAAGGAACAAGATGTCTGCCAAACTTTATGACAATTCGTAACCCCCCCTATATTAAGAACCCTGGGTGTCAGCACGATTGAAAGTCGGATTAATTGTGGAGCTATGGTTGTCAAATTCCCATCTCAAAATGGATCAAAAAGTATTTTGAAACAAGAATACCTGGTTTTATCAGCTGAATCTGAGCCACACAGTTTCGACTGAACCTCTTCATAAATTGATTATTTTATTTGATGAAATGAATCAATTCAATGACAACATTCAGGACAGCAGCATACATTCTATACTACCGTCATTTTGAAAGTAACAAATCATCCCTAATTATAATAGAATTATATTTGTTAATATCATTATTTTTGAAATAAAAAATTACCAAACTACCAAAACTATTACCACTTCGAAACCGACAAATCTCCAATTCAATATTAATTATTTTTGATGTTGAAAAAACAACAAAAAACTCAAATTCTCTCTCAATCCCTACTCAAAACGGGCGAGAGATTCAAGAATCAATATTTCGTCATCATTATGTATTATGTTAAACGGTGTACCAATCCTACAATATAACACAGAACGCCAATTAATATATTAATGACAATATATTTCCTTGCTTAACAACCAATCACTCGTCCTGCGGACTCGTTGTATTTTCAGCTTTGGGATTGCAATTCATTCATATTCCAAAAAATTATCGGTAATAATCATACCACTTATTATATTACCCCTGATAATTTAGTCTGGCTGTATAAATACACGGTCAATATCAGATTTTCATTTCTTCAGAAGTTAGTTATAAGTTCTTTTGAATGGAAATGCTATTGAAAGCACAATAATATTTCATTTACTACAAACATATTACAGTATCCTGAACTGAAATTGAAAAGGGCACATCATCAATCAATAACTGTGCCCACTGTTACATCAGTTTAAGCACATTTGTTATTCGAATTTTCTTCTGAGCTATTTTGCAGGAATCCCAAATGCGTTATAGATCAAATTTCAATTTATCGAAAGGGGTTTTAAAGAATTATCGTACTAGATACGCATATTCTCATTTTGGTGGTGAAGAAGTTCAGTTTAGGTTATTTATATTATGGCACACTACACGTAGTCAGATGTGATATTCATTTTTTTAACTCATTCAACTCAGGAATCCTGTGAAATTATGTTGATCATCCAACGAAGGCGATCCATGACATACAGTTAGGTGGGATGAAACTGGACAGTGAAAAAACTTACAGTCGAACTCCACCAAATATATTCTTTATTGTGAATGTGGGTGTAGTCAGAGGGCCTACATCAGTATATTACAGGAAGGATTAACCCTCCTTCATCAGCAAAAGTAGGGTTACAATATTAAGAGCTACATACAGAAAAGAGAAATCCTACATTAGTGATATTAATTATGTTAAACCTACCAGTTTGTGGTTTTGGTTGAATCTAGTCAGGTAAATATTTTTTGTACAACTGTCATTAAAAATAACGATTTTAATTCATTGACATTTGACCTAGTGTTAAAAGTAAAATACAGATGAGATGATGGATACTCCGTAATATAGATCTCTCTAATAGAAACACTCCAATCAGATATTATAAACAGAACACCTACTCAAGAGGAATCATTTATAAAAGTTCACACATGTATTTGGCCGTGTGTGCAATTAGTAATACTAATTCCTTTTGAAGTTACAAACGAAGTAGTATTCAGTCCAACTGTAGAAGGTCCTTCATCACTGATAAATAATGACATTGGACATGGGGTTTATTATATTTGGAGCATCTGCCAGTCAGCCTTGTAACCCAAAGATCGTGTGTTCGAATCCTTATGGACCTTATATTTTTTGTTATTTCTTACTAGCAGTACAAAAAATGTGTATGATCCATTTGTTGAAAGTGATTTTATTTTATTCGTGGAGTTACTCCACTCGCTAAAGCTCGTTTCGCAATATTCCCCACTCACAAAATAAAATGCCACTTTTAACACTTGTTTCATAAATAACTATTTTTTTTAATGTTTCAAAACCTTGTTATCATGCACGTGTTCAACGGTAAACAAAATTCATAACCTCTTAACCTCTTGTTTACCTGACTGGATCTAATCACAACCCCTGACTAAAGGGTACCCGCTATTGTTGCGGATGATGTCATTGCCATTAAATTTTAAATTTTCTAACATTATTCATTTATTTTTTGATATTACATAGATTTTTCCACCACAAACTGGTAAGTTTGACAGAAATCCTATATAATCCAGTACGATTGGGTTTTGAGACAAGAATCGATTGTAGCACCACCAAACTTGGTATGCTAGTTGGAACCATGATAAACACGAAAAAAAAAATTGTTTACCAAAATTCAGGGGTGGAACATATATTTTTTTTAGTTCAAAAATATATAAATAGATTTTTGCTGTAATCTTGAAAAGTATATGATTTATCGGATAAACAACTCAACAGAGTGAAAAAAAATCATTTTCCACAAAAATTATTCCTAGTAATTTCTTATGAAATGTGCTCGTTTTCTCAGAAAAAGTGATTGAACGCCGAATCAAATTTTAGGTTTACCCTTACCAGCCGCTGAAAGTTCTGGCAGAGCCGAATATTTGATTGGTCATAACTCTGCCAAAAATCATCGGAGAAGGAAAATAAAAAGTCAATATCGTTTCTGAAGACTCCTACTTTCTCATGAAAATATAATATGCGAGTATTTGAGTACCTAAAATGTGTTTTGTCCCACTTCATGGAGATGTTTGCGGATGATCCGAAAATCATGAATATATATATATATATATATATATATATATATATATATATACATTTAATAACAGTATTGTGAAGTGCAAACCTCAAGCTTGAAATCAAATACTTAATTTTTTATGTAGGATGTGTATGAGCGATTATTTTCAACATTAACTGTTGAATATATTGCATAGTGTTGTACCTGCTCACCCTATATAATTTATATATTCGACGTTATCCAATTCTGAAGTTTACAAGTGTTAGTGTCAAAAAGTGAATTCAATTGATATTTTATATAATCTGTCTGAATAAAAACCCAAGTTCATCTTCATATCATTCCAAGTAGTTATTTTCTCATTGCATAAACCAACAGGTTATGGGCCCAGGCCATCATCAGTAATATTGTAAAAGGAAAATAGTTTACGTTGATAATGGCCGCATCATTTATGCAAATGGAGAAACTAGCTGAAGAAAATTACGATACCTAGAAGATGCAGATGGAAGCTATTCTAATAAAGAATGACCATTGGGCATATATAAATGGTGATTGTTGTAAGCCACAGAATGCAGCAGATGTCGAGGCATGGATAAAACAGGATCAAAAGGCTAAAGTGGATATTATTTTGTCTATTCAACCGTCAGAATTGTGTATTGTAAAACATTGCACAACTTCAAATGAAGTATGGCAGAAACTGCAAGGAACTAATCAATCCAGTGGTCCAGCAAGAAAAGCTACTTTGTTGAAGAAACTTCTATTCACAAATATGTCGGACAATGAGTCTATGGCAGAACACCTCAATGAATTTTTCAATACGGTAGATAAACTAGAACGTAGCTGAAGATCTTCTAACTATCTTACTTCTATACAGCATTCCCAGTAGTTACGAACAATTTCGATGCGCTGTAGAAGCAAGAGATGACCTACCAAAACCAGTAGCATTGAAAATAAAACTCCTTGATGAATTCAACGCCAGAAAGAGTTAAGCAAATCATGATGACCACAGTGCATTATACACCAAATCCAACTTCAACTGGAGGAAACAAAAACGTTTTGAAGAAGCGAGAAATCTTTCGATTTTTGACCGATCAAACGAATCAACGAAAGTCAAGAAATTTCCTTATAAGTGTAATTTCTGCCATAATGTCGGCCATAAAGCGTCCGAATGTAGGAAGAAAATAGGCAGCAAACAACGAAAAGAACAGAAAGTTTCTACAGCTGAAGAGGAAGCGTTCATGCTCAAAGCAGTTTCAGTTATAGATAATGAACGAACACATGTCATGTCTGCGTACCGCGCAGAGTCAATTTCTGAAGAAATGGTGCTTGGACAGAGGTGCAACTTCTCATAATGTGCCATGATATAAATAAGTTCTCAAACTTTGTTCCAATAAATAATCAAAAGGTTCGTCTAGCAGTCGATAAAACAACCGATATTCTGGAAAAAGGTACAGTAAAAATAAAAGTGAAAAATGGTGGACATAAAGCTCATTAGTTTAGAAAATACTTTATATGTACCTGACTTGAAAACAAATCTTATATCAATTTCTAAAGCTGCGAATAATGGTAGACAGACAAATTTCTCAGAAAATTATCAACCCGAAAGGGGAAATTATTATGAGATCAGCGGAAAGGTGATCTGTATTATATCAAACGTATAGGGGAATCCATAGCCTTGGTTGAGGCGAAACCAAGCGAGTTATTGAAATGGCATCAACGATATGGTCACCTCAATGAAAAGGACCTGAGAATTATGATGTCCAAGAATTTGGTGGAAGGAATGATGTTCAGTCCTTCTGAAAATATTTCTGCTTGTGAAATATGCATCCAAAGTAAACAAACTGTTGGCATATTCCCTCAAAATTCAAACTCAAGAGCTGAAGATGTTTTAGACCTCATTCATTCTGACATATGTGGACCGATGAGAACAAAATCTTTTGGTGGTGCTCGTTATTCTGCGACGTTCATCGATGATAAATCGAGATGGATTCAAGTCTATTTCTTGGAGTCGAAGGATGAAGTGAAAGAAGCATTCCTGGAATTCAAAGCACAAGTTGAAAATAAGACAGGAAGGAGGATAAAGGTGTTGAGAACTGATAACGGTTTAGAATACACTGGAAAAGCATTTACTGATATTTTGAAGAAAAGGTATAGAACGACAATATACACCACAACAAAACGGTGTAGCGGAACGCCTGAATCGTACGCTAGTTGAAATTGCACGATGCATGTTACAGCAATCCAGACTTTCAGTTTTTGGGCTGTAGCTATATCCACTGCGGTATACATAGGAAACAGATGTGTTTCACGTAGATTGTGCAATACTACTCCTTTTGAATGCTGGAATCACAAGAAACCGCTAATAACACATTTAAGAATTTTTGGATCTAAGGCATTTGCACTCATCAAAACGCCAAGTAGAGGAAAATTTGATGCGAAATCCAGAGAATGTATTCTTGTAGGCTATTCAACTGAGTCAAAGGCTTACCGTTTATGGGATCCAACAACAAACAAAATAATAACAAGCAGAGATGTCAAATTTGTTGAAGAACCGAATTTCACAGAGACAGAAAACGAGAAAGATTTAAAATCGTATACTTTTTTTGAATCAATCGAAAATTCCCCAAATATAGAAGAGAAGTACTCGAATGAAAACGAGGAAAATATTGAGAGAAAATATTAACCCAGAGAATGAACAGACTCCTTCAGTTCAGTTTAGTAATCCTACTGATGAAGGTAACTTTGTTATCGAAATGCGCATCTAGGAATTAAATTACTTGTGTGGTGAAGGGGTAAAATACTTTTTGTTCTCATTGAGTAACACCACAGGCGTCCAATATCCCAGACTCCTTCAGACAATCAACTGTTACCTGTGATACTGAAAAGAGGACCCGGAAGACCATCAATCATACGATATGGTTCAAGAGGAAGACCGAAGAAAAAATATAATTTGATAGAGGAAACACACGAAGTTCGAATATCAGTCGAGGAACCAGACAGTCCCAGCATAGATGATGCTCTTATAGGCGACAATGTAGAAGAATGGCGAAACGCTATGGAGGACGAATTTGAAGCACTTATTCGTAGTAATGCATGGGTCTTAACAGATAGACCACAGAACCGAAAGATCATAGGTTGCAAATGGGTTCTTAGAACAAAATATAAGGCTAATGGTGAAATAAAACGACGAAAAGCACGTCTTGTTGCTGAAGGTTACGCCCAGCAACCTGGCATCTTCGATTCGCATCATACTTACTATGTATGTTGATCTCGGTCTGAAACTTTATCAAATGGATGTAGTTATGGCTTACATCAACGGTGATCTTGAAAAAGAGATTTTTATGAGTCAGGCAGAAGGATTTGTGTCACCAGGTGAAGAAGACAAAGTGTACCTCTTGAAGAGATCACTCTATGGACTAAAGCAATCAGGACAACAATGGTACAAGAAACTTGACCAGTATCTGAGAGTCATTGGACTGAAACAATTAAATTGTGACAAATGTGTTTATCTTTTGCACGATGAAAGTTTAATTCTTGTCATGGCTGTATACTTGGATGATTTAATTATCGCTACAAATTCAGATGAGACTCACCTCAAGTTGAAGCAAGATTTGACTGCGAAATTTCAGATAAAAGATCTGGGAACACTGCACTATTGTTTAGGGATTGAATTCAAACAAGATAAATCCTCTCATACAATTTCAATCTCACAGAGAAAATACACAGAAGATATTCTGCGAAAATTCGGAATGCAGAATTGCAGACTAATTTCGACTCCTTCAGATGTGAATTCAAAAGTAACCAAGGAAATGGGACCATCTTCGCAAGAAGAGAAACAAGAAATGGCAGATATTCCTTACAGACAGGCTGTTGGTTCGCTACTATACTTATCAGTGTCCACTCGTCTTGATATCACACATGCATTGAGTGCGCTTTAGGCCAATTCAACAACAACCCGGGCAAAATACATTGAATCGTAGTTAAACGTATATATAAACGAGATATCTAAAACATACAGAAAACAATGTTTTGACTTTCAAAAGGACTGCAGAACAATTGCACGGGTATGTTGATGCTGACTGGGGAAGCAATATCAGTGACAGAAAGTCATAAACAGGATTTGTTTTTCTAATAGCTGGTGGTGCAGTAACCTGGGAAGCCCGGAAACAAAAATCTGTAGCTCTTTCGAGTACAGAGGCAGAGTATATGGCTTTATCCGAAGCAGCAAAGGAGGCTATATATCTGAGAAATTTCTTGAACGAACTTAAAGGACATGGCACGGATTATATGGGTTTCTGGGGTTCTACGAATTTTGTTCAATTTTTGATATGTGATGTAGGATGGGTGGGTGATCAAAAGTTACCATTGGCCCAAACGTGTGGCACACATCGTTTGCCCCTCAATAGAAACTATTCATTTTAAATCCGGTTCAGATTCCAGTTTCGACAAAGTGCAGGTAATTTTTCTCAGATATTAGGTGATCAAGAGATTGATGTGTGGTCAGATAAATTCATGTAATGTACTGGGTGTTCCACAATTGATGTAACATACCCCCAAAAAATTATCAATTCCAACATTTTATTGAATGAGTAAGTAGATTTTCCTTGTGATTGAATCAGAATTAGTGTTTCATTCTTGGAAACCTTGATAAACCCTGCCGAAGTTTAATCAGAAATGATATCTTTTTTTTTATAATTCGTTGTGATCCATACAACTCAATAGGAACGCAATAACTGAATAAAGTTTCAAACTGCGTTTTTGTGATTGAAGTAAGATTTTTGAAATCTTTTTCAGTGAAATTATTCTCACTTTCGAATTCTGATGACACCATTTCATTATTCATCATCCTCAAATAACCAAACCACTCGTTTATTTCTTCTCCATTCATTAGGATACCTCGATGGATATAAACATAGAGTTCAACTATCATATAGTGGAGAAGCACGAAATCATCTTCAATGAGGTGAACATTACAGAATCTACTGGAAGGAATATACCACACTTTAAAAAAAAGTCCACTCGCGCTTTCAGTGCAAGTCTATGATTAATTACATTCTTTTGGAAAATGAAACATCTATGAAGTTTGGTAACAATAACATTCATTTAAATAGCGAAGTTGTTTTCTATCATTTGCATCACATTATTTAATCTTTCATCACAAACAACACAAATTCTTGATGAATTTGGAGTTACGTCCATATTTGGCAGTCGAAATCTATTCCTATGTAATGAAGCTAATTGATTTCTTTTCCGGAATAACTCTATGTCAAAATCAATTCCATCTATCCTGCGATTTGCTCTGATATTATTACAAATGTTACAATTCACCATATTTCTTTCATGTAAAAATAAACAGACTTTCATTTGCTTCACCACAGTGAAATCATTCCAATGCCTGCTATAATCAATAATAGTTTTCTGTTGATTTTGGTCTTATTTCTCTGACAACTTAAAAAGTAACATAAATGAATCAAGCAAGCGTCAGATATGAGAAGGAGAGCTAGAGACATTTTTGCAACATTTAACAAGTTTATGAAATTCGAAAATTCAAATAAAATGTAATCAAAATATAATTTCTTTTCGAAGAACAACTGCTTAGCGAAATAGCCTTTGATACTTTCATATCTTGATGCCATAAAACTTTATTTATTGGCAGCTTTTCCGCTCTAAAGCGAGATTATTGAAAAAAGCTCTATCTCCACTGCTTTTCTGGAAAAAGAATTTGTGCTTGCATTATGGAAACTATCAACAATGAATGCAATGCACTCTTATTGGGTGATATGAATAAAAACTAGCAAACGTTTTTACTATAGGTTTTTGTCTCTCATTAGTTAATAAAATAGATAGGTCTGTTTCAAGAAATCTAAGTAAACGCATTTGCTTACGGTTTATTCATTAGACCCATTGTCTATGATGGCCTAAAGGTCAGAGGAAAAATATGATTAGCAGATGAAACGGGTTCAATCCCGACTAGCGGAAGTTTTTTTTCTTAGGAATGCATTATTTTCCCTATTTTTGTTTTAATTTTTATAGAAATGTGAATTATTATATTTAGATATCTCATATTTACATTGGCTAGATGTTGATTTTCTCATAGGTAAAATTATGTACCTATGTTGAATGAAATATTTAATTATTTAATAAATATTTAATTATAAATTTTTTGTCTAGGAACTGAGTTTGTGTGTATTTTGAGCACGAAGTGTCATTACCGCTTTTCGCGTCTTACTTCACTTACAAAGTTGCAGTTGTTTACATAAATATTGTGAGCCTACTGAGTTGTATGAATCAGAAAGGTTTATAAAAAAGAAAAATTCAATAACATTTCTAATCAGACTTTGGAAAGGTTTATAGGACGCATTCATGAAATCCCTATTGCAGTTTGATGCACTATTTTTTGCTTTCAATGAAGTGAAGAGATACTCAATTCGACCCTTGGACTCTAGTCACTAGGATTTTATTGCACTTGTAGGGCAGGTGCAAGAACTTATTAGGTATGTGTGTACTCGTCTCAAGCATATTATGTTGGTATCACTCATCACTCATTGATTGTGGGACACCCAGTACATTACATGGATTTTCGTGATAACACATCGATCTGTGGAATTTGGAAAATATTTTTTGAATTTTCCGAAACTGGACTCTGAGTAAGATTCAAAGTGAATATTTTCTATTGTGGTGCATCCGCCATTTTCTTTTGACGTTTTTTTTGACCAAACAATGTGTGCCACACGTTTGGACCAATGGTAACTATTGATCACCAACCCATCTTACATCACATATCAAAAATTGAACAAAATTGGTAGAACCCCAGAAACCCATATAATCCGTGCCATGTCCTTTCCTCTAGAGAAGCTCAAATTCATATTGATATATTGCGATAACCAAAGTGCGCAAAAATTGATTAAAAATACTGTTCATCATTCAAGAACAAAGCATATTGATATTCGTTACCACTTCGTGAAATGGAGAGATAGATGTCCACTATATTCCAACCCAACATATGACCGCAGATATTTTCACGAAAGCAATACCAAAGGTGGCCTATGAAAGACAGTTGAAAGGTTTGGGCATCGGTACTACACTTTGAGATGGGGTGTTGAATATATTGCATAGTGTTGTCCTGCTCACCCTATATAATTTATATATTCGCCGTTATCCAATTTTGAAGTTTACAATAAGTGTTAGTGTCAAGAAGTTAATTCAATTGATATTTTATATAATCTGTCTGAATAAAACCCAAGTTCATCTTCATATCATTCCAAGTAGTTATTTTCTCATTGCATAAACAAACATTATCTGAAGAATTTGCCGGGATTATGTGAGACTTGTCTCACTAGTCTAAAATCGTTGCATATGGTCCAAAGAGGGTACTGATTCCTGCTCCGGTATAATTATTTCATATCAATTAAAATATCCATGACTTTCGGATCCTCCGTAAATATCGTAGAAGGGTTATGTGAAGTGGGACAAAACACATTGTAGGTAAAGACATAGTAGGTACTCAGATACTCACACATGTTATATTTGCATGAGGAAGTAGAAGTCTTTTCCTTTTCCTTCTACTATAATTTTTAGCAAAGTTATGACAAATCTGATTTTCGGCACTGCCTGAACTTGCAGTGGCGGGTTAGCGGGAGCATGAAATGTGACGTAGGCGTTAAACCACGTGTTCTGAGACAACGAGCGTATTTAATAATAATAATAATAATAATGATAATCTTTATTAACCAGCCAATGATACAACCAATTATATAAGTATAATAGCACTGGTTAAATGGCGCTTAGTTAGTTAAAAACTGCTCTTCCCTAAGTACCAAATTGAAAGGAAACTAATATTAATAAGTATAGGCAGGAGATAAACATTTTTTCACAAAATAATAACAAATATACCAATAACAACTGCCTGTTATATAGCTCATTAGCCAAACCGAATAAAATTGAAGATGGCGAAAATCTTATATTCTACAACTACAAAAAAAAATAAAAAATTAAGTACTTATTATAACATATTATAACAAAATTAATTACAACAGATATAACTTTCAACTCCATGTTACATTCTTCATTAGCCAAAATTTTATAATAATTCACAATAGAAGTATATCAGCTCATGTCCGTGCACATTGCTCTTTGAAAAGGTTGTTAAAAATTTCTTTTTTGAAGCTGTTGATGGTTTTATGTTTTAAATCGGATCTCAAATCGTTGTAAGCCGTCGCAATCGTATATGAAAAAGATCGTTGAAATAGTGCAGTTTTATGTTTGGGAATTGATATCAAGTTTTTGCGTCTCACATTGACATTATGTACGTCCTCCCTGAACTTGATTTTCCTATGCAGATACGGAGGATTTTTCTGTATAATAATTTTATGGTAGAGGGTGAGGGCATGCATTTTTCTTCGATTATTCATATTCAACTTTCCAATTTATGACTGATTCTGTCGTATTTACGAATTCCATAGATAAGCCGAAGACAAGAATTCTGTAGTCTCTGTAATCTTGTTGAATCACGCTTTGACAGAAATGGACCATACACATAATCACAATGGTTAGTTTGGGAAAGAACAAGAGCCTCGCATAAGGTCCCTTTAGTAGCACTTGATAGCAGATGCCTGTTTGAGAACAGAATTTTCAGATTTCCATACCCTTTCTTCAGAACAGAAGAAACGTGATCGGAGAATTTGAGTTGCGAGTCGATAACAACAGCTAGATTTTTTGTTTTCTTTACTGACGGAAGTAAATGATTGTCTATTGTAATGGATATTTCATTTTGATTTATGTTACCGAATAGAATTAAAGACGACTTAGTAGGATTCAGAATAAGATCATGTTTCTTCGATATGTTTATCAGGTAATCTAAATCAACATTAATTCTTTCTTCCGCTAGTGAAATCGTACTTTTTGAAAAAAAATTATAAAGCTGCGTGTCGTCTGCATACATGTGAATTTTGGAAAATTTCAAACCTGAAGGGAAGTTACTAGTGTATATAGTGAAGAGCAACGGTCCTAGAATGGACCCATAAGGTATTACTGAAAATCATTCTTGTGGAGAATTGAATTATCTCTGAACCCATCGAAAGCGTTTTATATTTTCTGAAATAACAAAAAAAAATATATTTTTTTAAATGACAAATTTTTAATGTTCCACCCCAGATTTTTTGGTGAACAATTTTCTTTTAATGAAACATGATGTCGAGATGTCATGTGCCGAGTTTCGGAGTGCTACAATTCATTTTCCACTTTTTGCTCGAGTTTGTCTGTCGTTTCTGGATTAACATTAGTGATATTGAATAACAGTAATAATGTTATTAAATATCACTAATTTAGGATTTCTCTATTCTATAGCTCTTAATGTTGTAACCCCTTCTTTTGCTGATGATGAAGGATTAATCCGTCGAAACATGTACCTTTGATATAAGTCTTCCGACTACATCCTGTAATGTGCTGATGTGGGTCCTCCGACTACACCCACATTCACAATAAAGATTATTTCAATACAAAGTTTGCTACTTTTTGAAAAATTTAAAAATTTGAGTTGGTACTCACCGAAGGCCAATAAATCGATTGTGTGGAATATGCTTGTATTCAGACTCGACCAATAACAAGCCCCCATCATCTTATGATCGGTATATAGTTCATCATATAAATATACTTTTCGGAATCCACATATCTGAAAAACATAATACAGTGAAGGTTTATAAACATTTTTCATAAATACTTTTTTACATAACAAACAAGGTAAAAATATTTTATATTTATATTTTGATGTGTCTGTGAATGTATAAAATATATAGTTAGTTATTTTTTGGAAAACTTTATATTTTTTGTATTATACCTAAGTATGTTCACAATAATTATGTTTATATGACAAAGTAGGTATGTACGCATACTTGACCAAACTACTTTTAATGTTAATGAAGCATTGTATTCACTTCTGTATTGTTTATTAACCTAATATTTTTACGCTTTGTCAAACTTCTTTATGTTCATGGTCGCCTTCGTTGAAGGATATCTAATTTTGAGAACACTCATGATAAAACATCTTGTATTTGCGATTTCTTTCGGAATTCTTCAAAATTTTTCACACGAGTAATCTGAATTAATCATTTTTCATCATGATGAAGTGAAAAGAATATGTTGCCATTTGAGAAATAGCAGTTGTGAGCATTTCTTTATGGGTACTATTATATGGGAGCTGCAATTACACGAGAAACTCAGTTTTCAACTGTATCGCACTTCGAAGCCTACTCTGACAACTCCTGATGTCGTTTGTCAGTTGTGATAATTTAAGTTTGAATTTCATGGCCAACTTTCTTTGACTGAACAATCAGCTGTATCTCCACCATTTTTCAACCGATTTTCAATTTTGAAGAAGAGTGTTATCACAAATTACGTGCTCTTTCGGATATATGTACAGGGTATCATTTGAAAAAAAAAAAATAAAAAATTGGGGTCACTTCCGGCTAAACCGGACGTGTTGAATTTTTACTAGAGGGGTAAAAATATGCGTATTCAAGTACTTACTATAGCGAAATACCAAATTTGAAATCTGTATGTTCAAAACTATAGAAAAACTGGGGGGCGTACCTCACCTCGTGGTCACCCGGTATAGCACAAAGAAACGTATGCCGATCGGTTTCCGATTTTTATTCGTTGAAATATTGTTTGGTATGCTTGGCATTTGGCAGCGGTCTGACGGCCTATATTCATATAAAAAAAATTCAACCTGGCGGATTTGAATTATTGTGTTATGTTAAAATTTTTGAATGTGGCGGTCTTAACCACTGAGCTACTTGGGCTACTATGCTTCAGTCGATCATAACACATATTCACACAACTCATACTAATCTACTATTGTCTTGTCGTTATCATTATAGAAAGTGTAAACAACAGTGTATATACTAAAATGACTGACATCCTTGAGTGGTAATTTTCTCGGGTAAAGAACTGGGAAACAAACTACATTCGCGGGATCAAATGAGTCTCTTCAATCCTGTTGTGTAAATAATAAACTATCTTATCACAAGAGAGAGAATGAAATACACTTGAATTGTAAAATAACGGGATATTTCTTCAATTTCAAGAGAGAAGACGCAAATTCTACCATGGTCGTGGAAAAACATACAGGGTGTAATCTAACCTCTTGCACTCCCGTAAAGGACGGATGCAAATGTTATTTTTTAACGAGTAGCAGGTGTATACCAGAATTACTAACCGTCATTTTATCGTATTTATAGCTTATGTCCATCGTTCCACCAATGAAGTTGTCTTCCCAAATTTCTTTGGGTCGCCCATCATCTGAAAATAAAATGAATTGATAAATAGATAACCTATAAGTTAGTTTAGAATAGTCCCACTTTGCAGGTAATTGATATATTGTTTCCACAAAACAATATATCCGAACGTAATGTCCACATACGGCTAGCCAGTTGTCATTCAACTGGTGACAAAGCAAAACAGCCACACCTCAAAATACTTCAAAAGTCACTCGAAACTGTAAAGGCAATACCATTACATAATAGACCGGCCGGTAATGATACATTTTTTGCAACGTTTTCTTAATGTATGCTTTTTTAATATAATGATTATTACAGGGTTTTAAATGTTCTCACCAAATATCTAAGACTGCTCTCATGCAGTGGTGTCACCAACCAAATCTGAATTTGCAAAAAAAAAAAAATTATATATTCGAACGATTTTTTAATGTATGCAAAGTGATTTTTCCGACAGTTTGAACTGAAAAACCTACGAGAATTAAAAAGCATACTCTGCTCTCATATAAAAGGCCCCGAAATTATCGACTGGACATGTAAAAAAAAAGTTATTTAACGTATGCTTTTTCACAGGCTCATTTAATTATAATGTTAAATGGATCACGAAAATTAAAAAGCATACAATCGCGGCATGCAATTGTTTTGTTAATATGCAACTTTTTTACACGTAAATATTCTTTGCTATTACTTTAAGGATGCTAACGTAAAAAATACATTGATTATATAAGTGTTATATATTGATTCACCAATTATCTTCATTTTGTTTATTTCAGACACCTTATATGTTAGAAAAGTATTATGACTTAATGACATTCGAGTTTTTAATATATGTCATTAATAAATCGATTTAATTCATATTCGTACGTTTCTACATATAAAATTTGCGACGAATTGAAATGAATCCAGCGGAATTAGAGAAATTGATAACGGCTCTCACCCAAGCTTTAAAGTCGAGCACTTCAAATTCAGATGCAATTTCTGGTCATTTGAACGTTAATTTGGAAAAGTTTGATGAACATTCAGAATCATGGGAACTATTCATGAGAAGACTTGAGAACTACTTCAGTTTGAAAGGATTGACACGGAATGATGCAACGACCGAAACTAAAAAGAAAGAATTACTAATCCACTCAATTGGTACTAAAACACTACAAATACTTTGCAACCTCACGAGCCCCGATGAACCCAATACCAAATCTTATAAAGAATTGACAACTACTTTAAAAACTACTTGGACCCAACTCCTAGTGAAATTGCAGAGCAAAATAAATAAAAGAAAGCAGACCTTAGAAGATTGAGTAAAAATTGTCAGTTCTTTTGTGCATCATACAAATCTTCAACTATTGATGAACATATTCGACAACAGTTCATCAGTGGACTGCGTGACAGTAAATTATTGGAGAGACTGATTCAACTGAAAGCTCCCGATAATACTTTGAAGCATTGTGTTGATCTTGCCATTTCAATGGAAACAGCAGAGAAAGAATCAAAAGAAAGTCACAAAACTCAATTTACATCTACAGTTGGACAAATTCAATTCAGGAATAGATTTCAGCGAGGTGAACAGTATCCTTCTACATCATACTGTTATCGATGTGGTGATAAAAGGCATATAGCCAATGCTTGTAAACATATCAACAGTATTTGTAGTGGCAAGAAGGGACATATACAAGTAGCATGCATGAAAGGAACATTTTCCTACGAGCGTGCGGAAAAGTAACTTTTCCGCACGATTTTTCGTTTTGAAAGTTGTACTTTTCCGTACGATTTAAAATCGTGCGGAAAAGTTACTTTCCCGCACGATTTTTACTTTTCCTTACGATTTTTACTTTTCCGCACGATTTTTGTATTGTTGAAAATGAGGATATTTACGACTAACTAAATGATCTATGTAACTATTCTGTCTTATTAGTCATTTTGTAGCATTATTATAAAAACTTGTTTATTAAAAACCTTGTTTTTTCATAAATAAGATGGACAAAAACACTCGTAGGAAAAATATTGTACCTAACTCTTACGGAAAATGTCTTTTCCGCCCTTAACGGCTTGCCCGAACTCCGCTCCGCGTCGTTCGTGCAACTTCCGTCGCGTGCGGAAAAGTACTACTTTCCGCACTTGTTAGGTAAATAACTATTCCGATCAGAAATTCGAAGAAATCTAGTACCGGTAGTGTTCACCAAGTCAACTCCTTATCACAACATGAACTAAACTTTAGTTCGAAAATATGAATAGGAAATTCATAAAACCTTTTGTGGAATCATCTGCGACTGAAAGACAAACTTTAGTCGCTAATTTCCATCGTTCAAGATAACCTCTTGGGAGGTATTCATGTTGAAAAGGGGAACATTCTCCATGAAAATTGAAAAATGAAAAATGTGACTTATTTGTAATATCTAACAGAAAAGAACTACTTCCCCGGCACAAGCCACGCTGGACATTGAACTACATCTGATAGATCTATCTATCTATCTGCACATTGAACTACATCTGATAGATCTATCAGATGTAGTTCAATGTCTAGCGTGGTTTGTGCCGGGGAAGTAGTTGTTTTCTGTTCTATCTATCTGGACATTGAACTACATCTGATAGATCTATCTGATAGATCTATCAGATGTAGTTCAATGTCCAGCTTGGCTTGTGCCGGGGAAGTAGTTCTTTTCTGTTAGATATTACAAATAAGTCACATTTTTCATTTTTCAATTTTCATGGAGAATGTTCCCCTTTTCAACATGAACTAAACTATTCTAATCAAGAGGAAATCTACGATGAACCTGAATACTGTATGAATAATTTAGCAAGTAATGAAGTTTTGAATGAACGCCAAAGTAGACCAGGGAAATTTATGGTAAACATCATTTTAAACAAGAAGTTGGTACGTTTTGAATGGGATACAGGGGCGGCTGTTTCAACAATGTCTGAACAGGAATTTGAAGCTTTATTTCCTGGAACACCAATACTGAAATCAAATTTGCCTCTCACAACACATACTGGAGAAATTGTTAACATTCTGGGATATGCAACAATGCAAATACTTTACGAAAATAAAATGAGAAATGTCAATCTCTATATCATCCGTGACAAAGTGGATGCAATCTGTTGACGAGAATGGATGAAATGGGTAAAATTGGATACACAGTTTTTGTGTTGTTATCGACGAGCATAGAAAAATTTCTACTTTACAACAACTCAAAAATGAATACCCAGACGTTTTTAAAACAGAGGTCGGAAAAATAAATAATTTTGTCGCAGAATTAAAACTAAAAGAAAATACAACTCCTGTTTATAGACCTGCTCGAACCGTACCTTATGCTCTCAAAGATAAAGTTGATGCTGAAATTGATCGCCTAGAAAAACTGGGAATTATTTCACAAATTGAGTAAAGTGAATGGGGTACTCCAGTTGTGCCGATTGTTAAAAGGGAAAATTCAATACGATTATGTGCTGATTACAAGTCTACCATAAATAGTTTGTTGAAAGATGACCATTACCCTATTCCACACATAAGACATTAGGGAAGCTTATTTGCATAAGCATATGTCATCTGAAAGCGCAAAGATTCAAGCGATTTCTACATCTAAAGGATATTATCAAGTAAACCGAATGATGTTTGGAACTAAAGTGGCGCCATCTATCTGGCAACGATGTATATCCCAAACACTTGCAAATATTCCTGGGGTATGTGTTTTCTTCGATGATATTCAAATACAAGGAGCTAGGCTTGAAGAACATCTGCATTAAGGAAGAAAAAAGTCAATTTTTCAAAACTTCCATAAACTATTTAGGATACAAAATAACAACTAATGGTCTCACCAAAACAAAGGAGAAAATTGAAGCGGTAACAAATGCATCACAACCATCTAATGTGTCGGAACTGAAGAGTTGGTTAGGTCTGGTTAATTATTATGGAAGATTTGTGAAAAATTTGGCAATGAAAATGAATCCGTTATACAGATTACTGCAGAAAGAAACAGATTTTGTATGGTCGAAAGACTGTGCAAAGTCTTTTGAACTCATAAAAGAGGAAATCACATCAGATGAAGTACTTTGCCCTTACAACCCGAATCTTCCTCTGGTTCTCGCTTCAGATGCCAGTCCATTCGGAATTGGAGCAATAATCTCCCATATTTTTCCCGGTGGAAAGGAAAGGCCAATAGCATATGCTTCCAGAACGCTGTCGGCGGCCGAACGGAACTATAGTCAGATTGATAAAGAAGCAACTGCTATATTTTGGGGAGTGAATAAGTTCTTTAGACACTGTTACGGAAGAAAATTCAAGTTATTTACGGACCATCTACCTTTGGTGTCCATTTTCAAACCGAACAAAAACCTTCCAAGTATGGTAGCAACGCGGATGCTCCATTATGCTCAATTTTTGCAAGGTTTCGACTATGACATCGTATATAAATAATAATAATAATAATAAACGCTTTTATTGGTGGATAGTGAACCATACAGAAAAGATACAGTGTGTACTAGATAACTACCTACCAAATGGCAGAGTTAGCTCCGGTTCGCAACCAGTTAAGGTATGGAACAGGTGCTTTCTTCCACTCAACCATCGAATACAAATGGACTAAGAACTAAAGGCAAGGTGTGTCGACTTCAAAATGTTTCAAGTGTTCAAATTATACAAAAAGGAAGAGAAAGAGAAAAACTTAAATTACTAAAGACATACTAAGTTGATTAGATCAACAAAACAACACGGAAACGTGGATGCCTTGTCCCGACTTCCTATAGACAGCAAGACCAGAACAGAAAATTTTCAAGATGATGTTACTATTTTCCAATTAGAAATTATATCGGTACTTCCAATTACTTATAAGGAAATCTCACGAGAAACGGCTAGAGATCCCATTCTCAAAGTTTTATATATCAAATTGCAGACCGGCTTATCATTGAAACATACAGAATTTTCAACATACGAAAATGAATTCAGTTTGGAGCAAGGATGTATAATGAGAGGTCTCAGAACTGTTAAACCATCATCACTCAGAAACGGCATTCTCAGTGCATTACATGTAGGACACATAGGTATAACTAAGATGAAAGCTTTGGCTAGAAGTTATGTTTGGTGGTTGAATAGTGATAAGCATATCGAAAATATAACTAGAACGTGTAAAGAATGTTGTGAAGTACAGAAAGAAGCTAACAAAGGAACTGTACATTGTTGGGAATTTCCTTCAGCACCTTGGCAAAGATTACATATAGATTTTGCTGGTCCATTCCTGAATAGATATTTCTTTATAGTCGTGGATTCCTGTTCGAAATGGCCGGAGGTGTATGCTATGTCATCTATTACTTCCTTCAATACAATAGAGAAGTTGCGAGAGATATTTGCCCGATTTGGTCTTCCACTGACTATAGTGAGTGATAATGGGCCAACATTCACATCAAGAGAATTCAAATTTTTTCTCAAATCTAATGGAATTCAGCATAAACTCATTGCCCCTTACCATCCATCTACCAATGGTCAGGTGGAAAGCTATGTGCAGACTTTGAAAATGGCACTCAAGAAAACCGTCAATGATCCTGGAACTCTAAGCTTGAAGTTATCAAATTTCCTCTTACAATATAGGAAAACTCCTAACGCAACAAGAGGATTATCACCATCCTCTTTATTACTGAAGAGAGATATTCGAACAATTTTGGATTTGACAAAACCTAATTTAGTTGATGAGATGATGAGAGAGAAACAGAATCCACTTCATTATAAAGGCAGTGTAAATTTTGAAGAAGGTCAGTCGGTCGTAGTTCGAAATTATAACGAGAAGGAACTAAAGTGGAAGTTTGCTGAAATAGTAAGGAAAGACAGTCTACTGAATTATTTGGTACGCGTAGATGGACAAATATGAAGGAGACATGCTGACCAGATCAAACCAAGTATGCCAATCACCAACGAAGATAATATACTGTCGCAATCAGGAAAAGAGAATCCTACAACTCCCAGCCATATTCCGGTTATAACTCTTCCAGAAAATCAAAATGAAGTAAGTTCCAGCGAAAAGTCAGGCGAATCAATGGATGAAAATATTCAGCAAGAACAAGGAACGGGATGAAAATGGTATTGGTAATGAAGACGCTTCAGAAAATAAAAAGGCCACAATGATCAGGAGTAGCCGAACACGAAAACAACCCGATAGATTTTCCTATGACTGAACGAATGAGAGGGGAGAACTGTTATATATTGATTAATCAATTATCTTCATTTTGTTTATTTCAGACACCTTATATGTTAGAAAAGTATTATGACTTAATGACATTCGAGTTTTTATATGTCATTAATAAATCGATTTAATTCATATTCGTACGTTTTCAAGTATAAAAATAAGATTATCACCTAGTTACACCGTACAGTACTGGATATTACATTCAACAACTCAGATAGTCGAATTCAATTGACTTACTTTAACTACCAATATTTTCCATGTAGACAAGCCCGCAGAAAAATTGGGGAGGGGGGTCATTTGACCCAGCACTAAACATGTACAGAACGATGCTGCTACATGAAAAAATAACTTTAATCACTATGCCGTCAATTCTGGATGATGCATTTGACTATATTATAATAATTATTATTATTCATCTGAAGATGTGCTTTTCGGACAAAATATTCTTGTACGGCATTCTTCACGTTGGGAATATTATGATGTACTTTTATCGTTTGGATGTTTTTTTTTTTTTAAGAATAATACACAATTTCGAATGCATTTCTATAACGTTATTAAAACCAAAATTATTGTGGTATATATGTACTGTAATATGTGATGGTGATATTGATTTTTTGATTTTTTTTAGTGTGTTAGTTCAATCAAAAAACAGCCATTTTTTAAAAAGTATCATTCTGCATCGCCCGATTGAGAAGATAATATTTTTGTCATATTGCTTTCTGCAAGTGCTTATTACAGAAACATGAAAATTTGAAAACTGTACAGTTGTGAATATGTGAATTCAATTGATTTTTAGTAGATTGGTGAAAAGATTTTGAAAACTCCAGTCTGGAAACACTGATTCTAGGATTCGAGAAAGTCAGCAATTTGAAACCATTGGTCCATTCGAAGCAATCATACCAGAGAATGGCGATATCAGGAAGCGCAGGTTGTCTTGATCATATTGAATAAAGTACAGTGAGATCTCAGCCCGAAGTCTGCCATAAATTCAATTCGCGTACAGTGCTATGTTGTACGCAAATGAATATACTATTATTTAAATTACACAGTGATGACCAAAAGTCCGTCCCTTCCCCCCGTTACTTCTTTATTTTCCATATTACAAAAAAATCTTGAATACATGAGTTGTAGAGTTTCATTCGATCTTTTTATTGGTTCAAGATCTATTGACACACGTTATCTCAAAAAAGCACAGCGACTTGGAAGTTTATTTTTTAAATAGGACACACTGTATATCATTGCATGATTGGTTAGGGATGATCATAAGGTATCCAACAATGCCAAGTTTGATGATGTTATCTCCATAGACTACGGAGATATCGCCTATTATTTTATCCATAATCCCGCAATGAGTGAGAGAGAAAAACTTTTTCTGGCGGGTCAATAAATTCTCTCTCACACTCCTTGAGCTTGTGGATTGGGAAAAAAAGTTTTCGAAAGGTAATTATTGTTGTATTGCCTTCTCATCACAGAGCTATGCAGACGTTTGAGGTTAAATGATGGATTATGGTCTATGAACATTGAAATCGATTCCTGAAATTCCTCGCCTATTGACTGATTTTATTCGTAGGGGCCTAATCATTTTCTTTTTGAAAAATTTATATACTGGCGCATGCGGCGCGTGCGTTCTTTTTTTCCAAATATTTAAATGGAAGTAACCCCTCATGTGAATATTGAGAGAATGATCCCTTATTTATTTTGAAATTATATATTATTATCAAACAGAATACTTACAATTTGGTAATGCAACTGGTTTACATCTTTCCTGAATCGAGCAGTCATAAACAACTCCCGTATTAAGAATTGTCGTACTTGCTTTGGGTGCACCAATTTTGATCCTGGAAAAGTCGAAATAATATAGTTTTTGAAAATTTTGTTGTTGGACGAATTTTAATTTTGTATTGACGGTTAACCAATAATCTTCATGTATTTTTAAAAAAAATATGTACACAATCCAAAAGTTTCATTTCAATTTTATCATATCGGCCACCAAACTGTACATGCAAACCCAAAAAAAGATGACAGAAGACAGCTTTGAAGCCATCTGTCTCCCGTCCTAATCATCACACCTATTGTGGTTTTGAATATTTGAATATTGACTGATGGACATTGAACATTACTTTTTTGATAACTTTGACAATTTTTTATTATGATCAAGGATGATACATAACAATTATTATGAAAGAGGGTAATTACACATAGCAATTCTCCGGCATTCAATAAAAATAAATAAACTTCATCTGAACGAGCAACAAGTGTTCTAATCCTAGTAGAACGTCGCAGTTGTTCAATTGTTTCGATTGCCTGAGAATGACTTTTCTGTCTGATGGAGCTATTTTCAAACATTCGGGTCTCACTGTAGGCGAAGAAAAAAGCTTCTCCCAAGGTTATTGCTGTACGAGTTGGTGGTTCAGAGAAGATGACCCATTTGATGGTTGTCTCACAAGAGGAATAGAATTTTGACTCGCTGTAGATAACGAAATGGAAATGCTTGGTTGTGAAACAGTAATCATGGACTGACATGAGGTAGACGATCTTGGTTGTTTCTGACACAACCTCAATTAATTGTAATGTCGTTTGATGATGGTACCTTTTATCCAGTTGAATCAAGTAATGCAGTTCACCAAATCGTTTAATCACAAATCTATATTTCCAGAGATGGTTTCTGGAATAGTTATGTGTTACCAACTTTGAAAAACTTAACAAATTTTGGTTGATGAAACTTAGGTCTGCTTTTGACCTGATCAAATCAAATCCAACTTGGTTCTCAGATTTCTTCCAAATAATATTTCTGACGGTGACTTCCCGCAGAATAATGGTGTCACACGATATCTCAGTAAAAATTAATGAGTTGTTTAAGGTAATATTGCAGGTTCATTTATCATGCATTTCAGTTTTGTTTTCAAAGTTTCGTAATATCGTTCAGCTTGCCCACTTGTTGCTGAAAAACCAATTGCTATATCACGTTGTAGAATTTCATTTCGTGAACAGAACCCTTCGAACTCGATGGATTTGAATATGGAGCCATTGTCACTCACTATTATTTCTGGTAATTTATGCCCACTAACTATTTCACGCAAATAATTTATTGTTCCTGTTGTAGTAGGAACTTGCCTTGACAATAGTATTTCTGTCCATTTTGATCTAGCATCCACAACAATGAAGAAATAGTGGTTGAGGAATGGACCAGCATGGTACAGGATTTTCCTTGACATCACAATATGGTTGACAGCTTTTTATAAGGTTTTTTATATCGATGTCGATTCCTTTTCAGTACTTAACAGTAATTCCTCGCCAAAGATTTAATTTTTACCATTCCAATATGGGTAGAATGTAATTCTCGAAGTAGTGCTGGTTGTAGCTTCTTCGGAATAACAATTCTATTCATTTGAAACGGTTTTCTCCAACGGAAAGATTCAGAGGAAAATTAAACGTTACCATCGATTTCCCTCTAGAGGGGTTAGACATGAGTAACTATGCCGCAGACAATGTAGCCTTTTCGGTACAGTCTGTATGCCTTATCTAACCATAGCGGGACTACATACAGCGGACACTACACGGCTTACTGTTGACACCCGTATGTAGGCACCTGGCATGAGTACAATGATTCTCGAGTGACCCCTTCTTCACCTAAATCCCTCGTAAGCGGAAAAGTCTATGTTCTCTTCTACGAGCAGGAAGGCACCAAATCGCACCTTTGAGATCATTTTTAGTTCTTTTGTTATTTACTTACACTTTTTGAATTAAATATTCTCTGACTTATGATTGAAATTTTATCTTTTGGGGTCAGCTCTGGATATTGAATATTTCCATCATGAATTGATTTAATTAAATTCGAAAGTTCTGAATCATTTTTAGTTCCATCTCGAATTTCTTGAACCGTCATAACATAGACAATAGGTCACATGCATGTATCACAAAATCACTGGAATTTTTGTGTGCACCATCTAATTTGTTATTAAATCATTAAACATTGTTTCATTTAATTGTAACTTTTGAAAGTTTTGAATAATCCAGATTTTAAAATGTGAAGCAAATTTGAATTTGGTAAAACGCGCGCCTTAGTAATCTTAGTATGACGTCAAAGTTCATGTAAACAAAATGTATTTTTCATGGTATTGACTTGTCGTTGATCAGTCTATCTAGAGTTTTTCAAGTGGTTCATTATTATCTTTTTATTATTGAGTTACTGCAAACCTACGGAAACTATGTTTTCTTTGGATAATCTTTGTTGACAAGTATTTTGACATCACACCCTACCGCCAAAAGACAATCATTTGAATTTCCGCTATTTTTCAATCATTTTTATTCTTGTTAATTATTGATATTTTTGGCAGCTATCTCATTTTCCCAGTATTTGAATGGATGGTATAATTTATTGGAACAAATAGGAAAAAACATGCATGAGACCTATTGAAATATTCCACAGGCTATCGGTGATCGTTTTTTTGCTGTCACTGAGAAGTGACATAAGTCAGCACTTCAAGTGTCAAATTAATATTTTTTTGTATAACTGTCATTAAAAATTACGTTTTTAATTCATTGACATATGAACTGAAAACTAACGTTTTCACACTAGTGTTGAAAGTAAAATGACAGATGAGATGATGGATACTCAGTAATATAGATCTCTCTAATAGAAACACTTCAATCAGATATTATAATCAGAATACCTATACTCAAAAGGAGGAATCAGTTATAAAAGTTCGCACATGTATTTGGCCGTTTGTGCAATTGGTAATACTAATTCCCTTTAAAGTTACAAACGAAGTAGTATTCAGTCCAACTGTAGAAGGTTCTTCATCACTGACAAATAATGACATTCATAAATAAAGTGCGTTGGGGTTTATTATAATTGGAACCTCTTTGTAATCCATAGATCGAATCCTCATGGATCTCATGTTTTTTCTTACTAGCAGTAATTGTTGTACAAAAAAATGTGTATGATACATTTGTTAAAAGTGATTTTATTTTGTGAGTGGGGAATATTGCGAAACGAGCGTTAGGGAGTGTAGCGACCCCACGAGCAAAATGGCACTTTTAACACTTGTATCATAAATAACTATTTTCAATTTGAATATATTAGAAAAATATTAGAATATTTGAGAATGAGTGGGTTTTGTATCATGTATCAGTAATAACAAGATTCTGTTTTGAATATTTCAAATCAAACTTTGATTAAAATACTTTCATTTCTGAATCGTCTCAAAGCTCATAGTGGTCGTCAGCTAGATGGGTGTGTTCTTATACGTTGCAATAGTTCAATAGATCTGTCATGAAAGACATAAATAAGGGTATACCTCAATCATTGGGATATTTGGTCAAAACTTTTGTGAATGTGATCAAGGACCTATCCATAAAATACACTTTCCTATAAGCCTGATAAAAAATGTGTAATCCCAGGGCAAAGAATATAGGTATCAATGTTTGTCTACCTATGTATTTCCAATTCAATCAAAATTTCATTTAATTTTTGAATTTCGCAAAATTCGCAAATATCAAAAATGTAAACAATCAGTTGACAGATGACACAATTACGAATTGAATCAGTATTTCTAACATAAAAAAAAAATCAACCTGACAGCAAATACCTGATAACCGATAGCCTGTGGAATATTGTTAATTTGTATGTTCAGTAGAAAATTATCGTCAACTATATCATTTTCCTGAATTTAATTGAATAATCGAATCCTGATAGGAATTGGGCATATCGAAGCATTCTATACTAGCTGTTAATGCCGCCAACTGTTTTGTTGGATTGAAAATGGTTGGAGGAGGTTTATTATCCACAATAAAAAAATTTTTCACCAATATAGAGAAAAAGTTCCTTGAAGGCACAGTAGATTGCAATGGCTTATTTATTGAGTTTACTCCACTTTCATCAATGATCTGGATATATAAAGCATAAGTCTTTCAGTATTATCGGGAAAACGATGAGATAATACTCCAGCCAAACATGCATCAGTTGCGAGAATAACTGGAAGTTCTGGTGAAAACTGAACAAGAACTCGATCAGGGATAAGTCCAAATTTACATTCCTCGATTGATGTAGTTCCGTCTGAATTTTGAACTATGTGATCGATCACTTTGTGAAATTCAGGGCAGGCGGTCTTGATCCCAAAAAATAATCGTTTTTCCAAGTATGTTCATCTAAGACTTCGTCTTACACTAAGCACGTCTGATAAATTCAATTTCTGATTTTTCGGATCTATGCACGTATTTTTATTATCGTGTGCAAATGAGGAGTTTCGTGGTTTTCATTACTTGGAACAAGTAATATCATATTATTTATTTTGTGCTACAAAAATTATATTGTGATTTTTTTGTTTTATCTTTTCACGACCTATAAGTGATTGTGATTTTCTTTTTTCTATGAAATCATAAAAATCTGTGAGAAATTCATTTTGCTCTTGATTCTCTTCTGATGCTGTATCAGTTTCTGAATCTTGGGTTTCGGCATTTTTATTTTATGATAACGCGTTAATTTTTATTCTGGATGAAGCGTTAGCGTTGTTATTATATATTTACCAGGTTTGTAGTATGTTTCGTATTAGTACTCTTCTAATTGTAATTTCCATCTCATCAATCGTGAGTTCGCATTTGATAATAAAAATAAGTATTTCAGTGGTTTATGATCGCTAAGAATTTTAAATATTCTGCCATAGAGGTATTGGTGAAAATGTCTTACTGACCATACAATACTTGATAATTCTTTTTCTGTTGTTGAATAACGTGATTCTGCCCCGTTTAAAGTTCTGGAAGCATTCGCTATTGGTAATTTTTGTCCAATTTTTCCTAGAGAAATTACTGATCCGATCACAAAATGACTTGCATCACAGCGCAATAAAAATTCGTTTTCAAAATTTGGATATTGTAAAATCGGTGATGTTGTCAAACATTTTTTCAATTTTTCAAATGAATTCATACATTCTTCATCAAAATTAAATTCTTCATTTTTCTTTAATAAATTGGTCATTGGTTTTACCATTTCCGAGTATTTTTTTATGATCTATGATAATATCCTGCCAATCCTAAGAATTATTTGTTTGTACAAATGATTCAATTTGTTTGTGAGAAGAAAAAAAAATTATGGTTTGACAAATGAAAAAAATAAGTAGATTCCCGCATTTTTACGGAAATTATAGAACCAGATATAGACATTTTTTTTATAAAATCATTAGTTTTTACGCAAAAGCGAAACAACGATTATGAGCTATCTACCTTATTAGCGCTCCCAGCTACGTAGTTTTGTTACGAACAGGTGCTTCGTTACCTCCAATATCACTCCAGAAAAATATATCCGCACACACCTAAGATGTGCGGTGCAATGATGAAATTTGACTTTCGTGATGACGCGCTGGTGATGCAATTTAATGTTGCTTGATCACTGTCCTACTCTGGAATCATCTCTTCTTCATCAGTTCTTTTAGTGAAAACCCTTCGACTTCTGCCATTTTTGTATTTTCCGTTCTTGGGGATTAGGGATAATGAGAAAAGTATGCCTCAATTAAACTTTGGTGTAGAAACAATAACTTACAGAGCAATCACGAGGAGAAGGAACTTCAAGTATAGGCTCGCCTCACTTCTTCAGTTGATTGTCCTTTATTCTTCCGTCTCTTGGTCGTCAAATACGTTCCATCTTTCTTTCATGCCAGATAACTTTCTGAAATATCATTAGTCGTTCCGCAATTTCATTGAGATTGCGAGTGTTTCTTACACACTCATTTGTCGACATCGTGAAGACTATTTGCTAACTCGATTGTATATATAGATATATATTATATATATTGTATATAAGCAAAGATTTGGAACTCATTGCATATGGAGGTGATCCCGTCCCTTACTGCCTCCAGAAATTCATGAAAAACATAATTTTTGCTCTGATATATTTTGAATCTCACGATATTTTTCATGCGAAGTAAAAGTATTGATTTTTTTCTTGGTATAGAGGGTGTTTCCGAAATTGGAGCGATAAATGAAGTGGCGAGTAGAAGATGACAAAACAAAAGGAAATTAATGAATACATTTTTTTCAAAAAAAAAAAATTTTGGGAGTTAATGTTTCAATTTTTTTTTTAAATCACTGATCAGAGGTCTACAGCCTGCACAAACCACGCTGAAACACTGCCAGCGGGTGGACACGCTGTGGCCTGAATAATCAAACCAGAGTCAAAACAACTTTTCTAAATAAACTTTTTCGATAATATCAAAAATAAGGGTAGTTTACACCTGATCAAATTTCCTATTTTGTTCTCGCCTGTATACCGTTAAGAAATTTAAAATTCTGACAACCTCCGTTTTCTGAAATGCACAAAATTTTCTGAAGAATGAAATTTTCTGACAAATGGATAATAAACAAGTTTTCCATATGTTGCAAACTTTTTGAAACTCACTGTATAACAAATCATTTTCTCAATTTCTCCAATTTCGGAAACACCCTGTATATGAATATAACTATCGATTTTTGTTGAATACATCAAATAATAATTGCGTGAAATGATACTTTTCAGCACAAGTGCGTAAAAACAACATCTGTGCACAAACCGTTCAAATAAATGTATGCATTGTAGTCTATACAGTATCGGAAAGTTTTCATCTTGGGTATGGTGGTTTTATGAGAGCATGGAGAATACCTTGCTATATGTTGAGGGAGCATTACAATTTCGCCTCTACTCGCTCTGTTGACAGTTTCAAGTCTCCTTCAACTTCGATTGGTTACAGACCATAGTAATCAATCAAAGTTAAAGGAGACTTGAAAATGTAAATAGAGCAACTACTGAAAGCTCAGCAAGTAGCTACATTGGACAACTCACTTTCAAACCTTAACTGATATAACCTTACTGGGCTGCATCTAAATACAAAGAATTGTTTCAGTCATAGCTTGATGATAGAATAGTATATTCGGTAACAAAGAATGAAAATTTGATGCATCTCAAATTTTTATTCCAACCGAGTATCAAGCTGTATACTTTTTCCTCGATAAAAAATTTCAAATATTGTCAAATGGGAATAATTTTGACATTCTAATTCACATGTTGTCACTATCATGACAACTGAGACTGAGTTTTCAGGGATAGAAAGAAACACGTTTATCTTGCATAGGTACAGAAGTTTTGTATAATATTTCTTTAATCTCAAGGAGGGGAATGTTACCATTCTGTTATTAAGTTTTTTTCACAATTGGTGAATTCTGTGAAGGTCGTGGAAAAAAAGTATGTCACTACATCTGTTCTCATTCATCTCGGTGGTGTAGTAAGAAGTGAATAGTGTAATGAGAAGAAATTACTGTGTTGTTAGTGCACCTTATCACTATCTACAGAAGGGGAAAAAAGTTGGGACTTGAAGAAAGTTGGATTGCCTTCGAAGTAGGAAAACATTCCTTTTGAGGCGTAGTAGCATTTAGTATTTGAATAGCTTTAAAAGCTTTAACCGGCTGCGACACCGGCCACGTTTATACCGTCTCTCTTGGTAAGCTGACTAATGACTTTATTTCAAACAAATAGCCTTGGTCATCTTGGTGTAACTTGGTCCGGTAATCAGCTTGGTTTGGTACCGAGAATTGTTGTGTACCGTACCAATATAGTTAAATGACCAAGATGGTGTAAACACCTACTGCGTGGACTCTCCAGCAAGTTGCAAAATTTTGTTTGCATCATTGGTGGGATATAAGTCTGTGTTCTGATGTACTGAGAGTGTGCTTATATTAATTTTCCTAGCACAACAACCTCAAATAATAATGTTCGTAATTCACACTTGAATGTCAAATTCGGATTACCATTGATGTTTTTATGTCATGAAACGTGAACGTGTGTAAGTATGTAAAGTTGCAAACTTTTTTCGGTTCACAGGTATGTTTTCTGAATCATTACCAAACAAACCAAATAAGTACCAAACTGTGTACTGAATAAACGTGGTGTAAATAGGCAGTAACTTATTCACTTGCTTAGAATTTGGTATGGTCAACTTGGTCAGAGTACCAAATTCATGCACGGTATAAAGTGGCCACTACAAGCAAAGTCAGTTCGAAGTTAGCAGCTTTCAGAGCAACAAATTCATATGCGAAAGACCCCTTGTTAGACTGTCGTAAAAGGACATTGAATGATAACAAGGAAAAAAGCTCGCGCTCTTGCATTACGTTTGCACCAGGTCCGTCACATAATATTACGAAACTTTCAAGATTCGGTTTCTATCCCAAGATCTAACTGGCATTACATTAAAATGAGCTACTTGCAATGATACAAATGGATTCATGCTTTGGAACTGTCTGAAAAACTGTTGGATTATGGTTACATATCTCCCCAAGTGACAAATGACCCAATGGACTCTGAATATTTTCCCAAGTCATATAACTGTCAGAAATACTTCAGGGAAACAGATCCCACCTGTGGAAGACTAAATATAACGTGCTGTGGTTTTTGAACGTGTGAACGAAGTGGTGTTTTAGACCAGTGCGATAACCCTCATATTTATATGATTCTGTTGAAGTTTTGATCTCTGAAACATTTAGTTTAATTTCTTGGTCATTCATTTTATCGGTATTATCCTCTTCGACGACGTATTAGTTCAGAAGTACCTACCTAGTGAAACTTTATTCTGTATACGAAGTAAATATACTTTCAGCTCTTTTTAATTTAAATTATGCTATACTTCGAAATATACGTGTTTTTACAAAAAATTTATAAAAATAAAATTTGTTTGTTTTTAGAAAAGGAGTAAAATGAGCTTCATTGAAGGAAAAAAATGTAACCCTTTAGCGGCCATTTTTTAATATGACGACCAAACTACCATGATGTGGACCATGTGACCATTTTTTTTTATACTCATAAAGAATTTCACAAAGCCTCGCATCAAAACTGAGGGGACATAACTGCACATGTGACGAGTGGTGGCGCCTTCACTATTACATGTGGAAGAATACAGTATTTTGCATAACATTTTACTCTGAAGTTATTACTTGATAAAACGATTACAATTCATGACATTGAACATTCAAATTGATGACGAAATTGCTACAATTTGACACTATTATAACTGCCGTAAGAAAAACTTTGAAGTTTGAAGAAACTTTGACTCCGATTGGCCCTCATTCAAAAACTTCTCGCCCAAACAAAACTTTTAAACACAACTAGTTTGGAAAGTGAAGCATTATTGCCATTAGTATACGTGTTTCCATAAAGTAACCCCCCCCTTGTTAACTTTTGAACGGATTGGAATTTTCGCATGAAATTTTTGTTGGAAAAATGGCAGTTCATAAGCTATTTTGTGTCGACAAAAAAAATGTCTATCTTTTAAAATGGCGGCCCGACGCCATTTTGAAAGAATTTTTTAAATAGTATGGGGGGTCGAGGGATTCAACAGAAGTCTCAAGAATGGTGGAACAATGCACCAGGGATGAGACAGGCCAAAGAGTTTATCAAACAACCGCAGCCAACATTCACAGACTATCTACTAAGCCAGAAAAGGAACACTACTAGAATAGTAGTATGACTTCTCACAGGGCACTGTAGGCTCAACAAACTAAGCCAGAAAAGGAACACTACTAGAATAGTAGTATGACTTCTCACAGGGCACTGTAGGCTCAACAAACATATGAGTACAATAGGCCTGGCAGAAGAAATGGTACGCAGGTTCTGTCAGGAAGAAGAGGAAACATCAGTACACATACTATGCCACTGCGAGGGCTTGTCAAGGCAAAGGTTTCTAACGCTGGGAGAAGAAAAACCAAGAGCTCCCAGAGTCATGGGAGTTCTAAAAACTAGCCTTTGGAGTCTCGTAAAGAAGACAGGGCTAGACAAAGAACTCTAAATGATCTCGAGGACAAACACAGTAGATCTGAAAAGGTCGCGGTGTAGAGGCTTGTAGCACGAAAGTCCCTAATATATAATCTATAAACTATATGGGGGGTCGAGTGATACCTCATTCGTACGTCTTACAATTCTCTATACGTCCCCAAAATTTCAAACAAAAATATACATCCAAAACAAAATGGCGCTACATAATGTAAGAACTCTCTTAGAGTAACCCTACCCATGTTAACTTTTGAACGGATTGGAATTCTGTTTTGATTTTTTTTTTTGGTTTAATGGTAGTTCATAAGCTTCTTTTTGACAACAAAAACATTATTTTTTTTTAAATGACGTTTGTCGGCCATTTAATTTTTTTTTAAAGGCTATGGGGGTCATGTGATACATCGTTTGAATTGCATTTCAATTCTCTACCAGTAACCAACTTTTTAAATGAATAATTTTCCGGAAAGATGTATCGGTAGGAGGGGTCCTATTGAATGGCCAGCTCGCTCTCCTGATTTGACCTGCATAAGAGACGTATGCAGGAATCTTACACCAGAAATGTTTGGAAATGTAAGAAGCGAATTCTGGATTGTTTTCTTAATTTTGCTGAAATTCAATAAAACAATCACCTGCCTTCTCACTAAATTTCATTCGAAGAAGGCACTCTTTTATCATTTTTAGCAAAAAAACTTTCATTTAATGATACCAAAAAAGATTTGATGATTTTACTACAGGTTATTAATAGCAATCGAAAAGATCCTCATATGGCAGAGCTCTAACATTATGTACCGCCATTTTGTTTTGGATGTATATTTTTGTTTGAAATTTTGGGGACGTATAGAGAATTGTAAGACGTTTCGAATGAGGTATCACTCGACCCCCCATGCCATTTAAAAAATTCTTTCAAAATGGCGGCCCGACGCCATTTTGAATAGACATTTTTTTGTCGTCAGGAAGTAGCTTATGAACTGCCATTCTTCCAAAAAAAATTTCATGCGAAAATTCCAATCCGTTCAAAAGTTAACAGGGGGGGTTACTTTATGGAAACACTGTATATTATATTGAGTTATAAAAACGTTACAAGCACATTTCACCGATCGAAGACAAAATTGTCTGAGATCGGTATAGTGCTTAACGTTCGTGATACTTATAGAGTTTTTTACACGATCCCAGCATTTTCTTGATTGAAACACGTTAATTTCCAGATAATAATTGAAAAGTAAAACATTACAGTTATGAAAAAGTATTGCTTACCGACGCCTGGCCTTTGGCATCTAGAAACCAGTAAACAAAACTTACCATTTTGACGACAGATCAGGAATCAGGAAAACTGGATAGTGCAATAGTATATTTTCTCAACAAGAGATGGAAATATTGTTTTTTTTTCGCGAGGTGAGAGTTTGTCCTCGAGCGAAGCGGTGCGGAGCGAGTGTGGCAATCTCACGAACGAAAAAAACGTATTTCATCTCGAGTAGGTAATGCTGTTTTTTCTACGATAGATATTTATAAAATACTGGATTACAATTTTCAGAACTTAAATATTTATGAACTGTCAAACGAAGTGACGTTCGTTTGCTCATTCAAGTTGTCATTAGTGTCAAAAATTCATCAATTTGTATGAGATATTCCCATCGGGTCACATGATAATATTGATTTGTTTCATTTTCATCTCTAGAGTGAAAAACTATTACTTTCATGTAGGGTATTCGGTTGAAAAATGAGCATTTTCAAATACATGAGTAGAAAAAAAGTTTTTAGTATCAACCGTGATACTCTAGTGATAATTGGACCTTTTCTTTTACACCATGGGTCCATGTTTTTAAGAAGCGCTTCTTTCAATATTCCTTTTACATTTTTGAAAATTTCAATGATAGATAATTTACTTACCATTTGCGTGAATTATTAATGTTTCCTGGATAGATTACAACCGAATATCCAAAATAGGACTTGGAACTGCCTTTGATTGTGGCATTATTTCTTGGTTCAAAATACACTATAGGAAAGTCCGTATCCAAATTGAAGCAATTAATGAAGGCACATACAAACCACAATTTCAACAATTTCAGAAGCATTTTGATTAACAAACTATACCGCTATTCAACTTCTAGAAGGGAAATGTTAGTGTCAAAGCACTGATTAAAACTGTCTCCAGAGGAAGGTGTGGTTTCTATATCAGAGAGTATGTACTAATATTAGTTTAACTAAGATGTTACACCATGATTATTTTGAACCATTAAAAATATTGACATTGCTTTAACAATGAATTATATTTAATTTCGATATCTTCAAGTTCACACGGAAAAGAAAAAAGATTAAATTGAATTCTAAAATTCAGGAAAATATTTCAGTAGGATATTCAATAATGAATCGCAAATATTATTTTTGTGTTATATTTTTCTATTTTTCAATATATGATATATAATTAAGGATTAATATCCTCTGTTGAAGAAACCAAAAACCCTACCTACCAAAAACAAAAAATATGATTTGTTGATGAAACTGTTGTAAAATTATTTTGTTTGTCATGAAACGAAAGAATCAAAAGAAAGCATGAGAATGCCTATGACGGATGGGTGTTTTTTGGAGGAAAACAAGGAAACAGTAGAAGTTGAAATTAAAAAATTACTTTTGGGAAAATCTGACTCATTTTTTAATTTTTTTCTACTCTCCACTTGTTCAAAATCAAGACGATATAATTGGCCTAAAAAGGGTTATAATCTCAATTATTGACGGAAATACGTGAAAAGTTCATTGTAGATTGGTTTTTAAGAGTGGTACCTCTTGAAAGAGGCGCTGTACCACCCCTAGGTGATTGTATGTCTCTCCGGCATCAAGATGATTCGTCGCACCTCTTGAAAGAGGCGCTGTACCACCCCTAGGTGATTGTATGTCTCTCCGGCATCAAGATGATTCCTCGCATCATCATCTTTGGGATACACCGTGGAACATTTGTCGATCCCAAACTCCATTCTGAGAGCATGCGTGTACCTACTCTTGCACCAGGACTGATGTAGATCCTTCTCCCCGGATGAGGCATATAGTTTTAGGTCGTCCATGTAAAATACATTGGTGATCTGCTTGTGCCTTCGGTTGCTGGGGGTGCCGCAGTTGTAACCACGGGTTATACTGAGTGCAACAAACAATGGCAGTACGGAGATGCAGGAAAGAAGAGGGCTGAAGGAATCTCCCTGAAATACACCCCTTCTATAGATTACCTGCTCGGTTTGGACTCTGACTCGACCAGATCTTATAGTGAAGCGAGGCCTCCAGAGCGGCATCAGTTTTTCAATGCATTTCACTATCAGGTACCGCAAGTAATGTGAGCAAATGCATGATGAGCTCATGCGAAGTTGTATGAAATGCCTTACGGTATTCGATTTAGGCTTTAGGAATGTTACGCTTATACTGCACGGAGTCCTGCGTGATACATTTGTTGATTCATACACCGGATCAACTATTCGCAACATTCGCATATATAAGATGCGTTCAAGCATGTTATCGGTCTGGATCAGACAAATCCCCGCTTTTTTGGAGATGAGCACGGTCCGCTCCCCAACAAACCAATCTGGAATCTGCTCCCCATCCAGCCTTGAGTTTAAAACTCTTGCTAAATGATGGTGGGTGCTTGAAAATTTCTTCCACCAATAGTTATTAAACCCATCAGGGCCCGGAGCAGCTACGTTCTTCGAGCCTTTAAGGGCCTGTCGAACTTCTTCTGAGGTTATCGGGTCAGACAGAGTATTGTCTCAGGCTGACGAATCCACCTGCAGAAAGCTTCGAAGTGTGCTAAGGATGGTTCTACGTTGAATGGTGGGGAAAACTCATAAATATCCTTCTAGGAGGTTTCCACCCAATCAGCGGCCGGCAGGTTATCTTCAGCACATGAAAGCTCTCGGAATAAGCGAGTAGGTTTATCGCGAAACTTCATGTTTTCCGCGACACTTCTCGCTCGCCTCACTAGTGACTTCTTTGCGGCCACCAGTATTCGTATCCTATCAAGGTAGTGCTGTTTGATGGTAAATAGCACGCTCTGATTTAGTGTGTGCTAGGCTCGACTTAATTTTGTGGCAATTCGCTGCACTGTGGGCGTGAAGAGCCTATTGGCCGCCCACACTGGATACGAGACGCGTGTTATCTCACCGACTTTAATTCAGCTTCCATCTTGTGTATGCATTGCTCATACTCTCTGTCAGAGGGATGGCATTTCTCAAGGATTATAGACAAGAGAGACAGGATGGCTCACTTCCTATCTCCGTACATTGGACAAATTTCAGCGCGACAATTGACGTCTGTGACGTCATCGGGCCTACAGAACGGTTCGTCTTCCATAAGAGCCCGTGTATTTTTATACTTTTTGACAGAGGTTTTTCTTCTTGTTGTTATGATTTTTTCTTCGTTTTTTTTAGTGTGTGCATTTATTGGATAATTTAACTTTCCAGTCAATGGTTTTTTAGTGCCATAAACATCTAAAGTTTGTTGTGAATAGTGAAAATTTAATCGGCTGTTCAGTGCGTGTTGAATCCCATTTCGTGATAGGACACTTGTTCATTTAAAGATTTTTCGATTTATAGACAATATTTGAGGTGAATATAGTTCTCCAAAAATACTTAATGGCTGACATAATTCCTTGGGCAGTGTTACAGTTGTGTTACATCATATTTTTTTACTTCAGATCATGCCTGGAAAACTTTGCACTGTAGCTTCTTGCAAGAACAATCAAGAAACTCTCAAAAGAATGGGTTCGAGCTTCATATTTCATAGATTCCCAAAGGGCAGAGATTTTGTGTGTTCCACCATTTGCAGAGAATGGATACGTCGCTGCAAAAGAGCAGACAAGTTCAATGCTGAGACGTCTAGGATTTGCTCTGAAGAGTGAACTATTAGGTGAGTTAATGACAACAAACCCCAATTGTTTTAATCAAATATATTTTTTTTAGGCCTTCCATTGAATAAAATACTGAAGAAAACTGCAGTTCCAACAATTAACCTGGACGGAATGACAAATGGTGCAACAGAGCAAACAGCTCGGGAAAAAAGGGCCATCAAGAAGGAAGTAGTGAACACACTACTTGCATCCACAAGTATGGGCCCAAGTGTCCCATCTACTAGAGTTTTGTGATATATCAATATGTAAATATACAAAACAGATATATACATATATAAATAAACAAATATATAAATATACACACATATATAGCGTGAAAAAATAACACATAAAAATAAGCACTGGGTAATATTATATACGAATAAACGAATTATTCAAAGTACTCAGATAGATGGTAAAAGCACTATCTATTAAAAATTTCTTGAGAGTTTTCCTGAAATCGATAAAGCTGTCAATATTTTTGTTTCTGGTAACTTATTGAAAATAAACACATTTTTGAAAATGACACACTGAAATTACTTTTATTTCTGGTATTCATTGAATGTGGAGTTCCCCAAAGACAAATACCAAATCTGACGTGGGAGTCTACTTGTGCATATTACAAATTCATCATCTATTTGTCCTCTAGTTAGAACACTTTCAACATCTTTGAATTTATGTTGTATTTGAACGAATTGTTGTTCCTTATTCCATAGTCATATAGCTTCGATAGTAAAGTATGACGATTGACACAGTCGAATGCCCGGCTGAGATCACAAAAAATCCCAACAGGACACTCGGCGGCCTCAATACATTTGATAATTTGACTATAAAATGAGTTAATTGCTTTATCAATAGATTTTTCTGCACGAAACCATTGTTGTTTTTCTGTTAATATTTTATATATTTCTAAAAAATCATCAAGACGCAATAAAAATGCATATTCAAAAATTTTTTGGTCCTTTTTTTTAAATATTGGAATAATCTTACCCACTTTCAAACAGGTAGGAAACGTGCCTGCAGTGAATGATAAATTCTCAAGGTACGTAAGTGGCTTATTTACAATTTTTTTCACTAAAAACAGGTATAGGATTAGAGCCAGAAGACCTTTTATTTTTCAATTTGTTTTAAGAAGTATTTCCAATTCATCTTCTCCATAAAGGGTTAAAAAAAAGGAATCATCAGATTACTTCACAGTCTAATATATGAGTTCAATTCTTATTGGTCAAGTTTTCAATTATTTTTTTCTGAGCATCTGTGAAAAAAAAAACATTGAAGGATGAGGCAATCAAGTGGGGATTACTTGTTTTTTGATCAACTCTTATTGCTAGGTTTACGTGTTTTTTATTTTTATTTCATATTTTATCTATCACTTTCCAAGCAGTTCTAGATGGATTGCTGGAATTGAATATTTTACTTTGATAATATTCTTTTTTTACCTTGTATATAGATCGGTGTTTTCTTTTTGAATCTCTATAAGATGGTTCAAGAAAAGGATATCTTTTATATAGAAAGCTCAGGTCTATACTAATCCAAATTAAAATCCACACATAATAAAATTCTCATTTTTGGTTTGAATGAAACATTCAAAACCTCCGTCAGTTTATCAAAAAAAGCCTTCTATAGGACAAAAGTTTACCTTCTCTTCTTTCCAGCCTGTTTCGACTATGCATAAAATATCTAACAAAGGAAATACATTGATATTATCATATAAAAGGTGACTTTTTAGATATATTAAGGTTACCCACATTCACTAAGAGCAGGGTGGGTTTAAAGATACAGTCTGGTGAGTTTCCTGATCTCTCATCCTTTGGTGGTTTCTTTTCTTGCTGAAGTCTAAAAAACGGGAAATGCAGGAACCATATGGCCACAATTTCTGGTACACAGGTTTTTTAAAATTGTCTTGTAGAATTCGAACTTTGAAGGACATACGAATCAGGATGTTTAGTGTTCAGCGATTCACATTCAGCTTCTGGCAAATTCAAATAAATCCATACCAACAATTTTTAATACCTACTTCTCTTTTAAAATCACTTCCTCAGTCATAGGTATATTATCGAATGTCACTCCAATTTTTCGAAAAAACTCATCCTTCGCAACAATTTTCTACAAACATTTTCAGTAAATCGAAGTGCCTTATGGCCTTATCACGAAATGATGCTCAAAATCGCACTTAGCATCAGTTCAATTTATGGGTTATCTACAGTAAACTAGAGCATCTAGAGTTCTAAGAACTCAATTGAGCAAAAGAAAATTAACACACCATCCAGAAACACCAGAAAAATCAACAGGTTTGCCTTATAAATACCAAGATAAAACGTTTTGAAAACCGAGAAAAATGCATGGGCTCTTATGGCAAACCAACATGAGTGTAGGCCCGATGACGTCACTCACAGATGGCGGCATGCGGGGGGGTTGGCAGATAAAATCAGCGAATTGGGCTATCCTTTATTGTAGATAGTCGTTGGGCATTCCCTTTCTCTGCTTGGGACAAAGTCTGCGCGGCGTCATACATCTGCCAGATATCAGCTTCTGAAACAACATCGCTAATTTCCGCATCCACAAATGCCAGTTGTGGCTTCAGGCGCTTAGTCTTATGGAGCCGCCCTTGGGGTCTGTTGCTCTCCACTGGTGGCATTATGTGAGCCTCCACTACAGCCAAAATGACCCGTGACATATCTACCACTTCTGTCACTCTGTTAACCGACTGACAAAACGTGGCCTCCGAAGATGAGATACTTGATCCCTTGGGTTTTGGTCGGGCTCACTGGTCTCGTTAAAATTCAGAAGACCGTCCCTCAGTTCATCCACCTGCGCATTGCCCGGATTCCATGCGAAAAAAGAGAGCAAATGTGTTTTTTTTGCCACAAACCAAAGCTTGACAATTTTTTTCAAATGTACTTTTTTTTGTCAAAACTGTGACATGTGATAAATATCTTGCAACAGATTCGAGATTTCCATATAGGTACGTGATATTTTCAAAAGGACGAAAAGGACTATTATAGGGCTTTATAGGGCCTCTACTATAAGCCGCAACCAGGGTTGCTACCCTTTGCTACTCTATGACTAGGGGTCGTAGATATAGATGGTAGCACGTAGATAATAACAAAATATAAAATACAAATACAAGATACAAAATAATTTTCTTTCATTAATGAAGATTTGCTGTAAGCTGAAAAGTAATACACGTGAGTATCACGGCATAGGTATTTGAAAATTTACAATCCTTACAAATAATATAAAAAGTATATTCACAATGTGGATGACAGCATTGATTCAAAAATTTCAAAGAAAAAAATGCGTTTTTAACAAAAATTATTTTCACATCAGTCGACTCCTAGAATTTTGGGGATGAATCATTTCCAGAAGGTGATGGGTGGAGAACAATCTTCATAGAATCACATACATCTCGTTCGAACTGAAACAGAGTTAAAAATAATTAGTACCTATAGTGTAGAGTAGAAAATGGCAAAATGTTTAAATTGTCTATTGAAATTGACTTCAAGAAAACCCTCCTAATTTTATATTAATAGTTAAAATCAGGATATAATGGAAACATCATCATCATCAATAAAGTCACTGTTACAAGAAGGTTCTTTTTTCAGGGCGGTTATTTTAAAATTGAATTGTTTTTAAAATTGTTTTTTCTGTTAACCAGCTGTCGTCCCCTTACGAACGGCAGCCCTCAAAAGTCGAAACTTGAAGCCAAGAATTAACGAGGTCTTACCTTTTAACGTGCGATTCCTAGCACTTTCAATACAGAAACATCATAAAAGCTGTACCGAAGATTTTTCAAATTAACGTAGATTGCCTTCATTGGAATTTCTTTTTAATTTAAATTCCCTATTTATGATAATTCTTATTACAGACAGATTTTTGGGACCACCATGGGCTCAACTATTCCTGAAATTCTTGTAAATTTTTGCATTTTACGATCTGATCAAAGATTGCTTGACCACAATCACCTTTAACACCTTCAAACGGTATGTTGATGATTTAATCCTCGCTGTAACCAGGCAGAGTAAACGAGGCCCTGTTTTATTTCAATAACTACTACTTACATTTGCAGTTCACATCAGAAGAGGTTCATTCTCAAAATATTCTGTTTTTGGATTTGATAATTTTTAGAGGAAATGATAACATTTAGAGGAAATGATAACATTCTTCGAACCAAATGGAATAGAAAACCGATCTGTAGTAACAGGTTCATCAGTTACCATTCCCACCATCCTTCGAATATGAAAAACAATCTGATCAACGCTTTAAAAAACAGAGTTGTTAACTTTTCACATCCTATGTAACGATTGGAGGGTCTGAGGGAATTGTGAACAATTTTTAAAGAAAATTCATAACCATTAATTGTTATTTAACAAACAAGTGTATTAATAAGGGTGATTAACAATCGAGATATTTAATGTTAATGTTTGAGATTGTTAATCGCCATTTTAATTCACAAGTTTGTTACGAAATTTTTCCGTCGACCGTAGTTTTCAAAAATATATATCGATAGATATATCTACTTTATATATACTTTCAATGTTTATTTATTCAACGATACGATAAAAAACAATCACTATTTCCTATTTATATCAACTCAAAGATGGTTTAATTTTCCTTAGGGGTAGTTTTATTTTATTTTTTCAAGTCGTATGGGTTTGAACTATCGACCTCAGTATCTCTTTTCCGCTGTCTGACTGAATTTACCGTTACGCCACGAGACTTTTTTGATTTCATGTGACAAGTACTGGAGTCTCTGAAATTTTATTTCAGAATTGGCAAATAAATAATGACATATAATACTAACCAATATAAAAATATGTATGTATGGTTGCATGTAAGCAAATCGTTGATTAATAGAAAATAATTCATTAACAGGGGTCATTTATCAACTATTTTTAGTGCGTTAAAATACATCATAAATGAACGATCGCCGGAAATAGTTATTTAACGAACAAGTGTATTAATAAGGGCGATTAACAATCGAGATATTTTAACGCGTGAGCGGAGCGAGCGCGTTAATGTTTGAGATTGTTAATCGCCATTTTAATTCACGAGTTTGTTACAAAACTTTTCCGTCGACAGAAGTTTTCAAAAATAGAGATATCTTATTTTCAATGTTTATTTATTTAACGTTACGATAAAAAACAATCACTATTTCCTATTTATATTATCTCTACTCAAAGATAGTTTAATTTTTCTCAGTGGTAGTTTTATTTTATTTTTTATTATTTATTTTCAAATTGAAATAAAGAAAAAACAAATTTAACCTTGGTGGGTTTTGAACTCTCGACCTCAGTGTTGCAAGCCAGGTGCACTTTACCATTACGCCACGGGACCATATATGGTTTTGAGTGACAACTGGTGTAATAAACATTTTCTAAAATTTTATTGAAAATTGACAAATAAATAATGACAGGTAGTACTAACCAATATAAAATGTATAAGAGCAATGTATGTTGGGTTGCATATAATCAAATCGTTATTAATAGAAAATCATTCATTAACAGGGGTCATTAATCAACGATTTTGAGTGCGTTAAAATACATCATAAATGAACGGTCGACGGAAAAGTTAATTAATGACCACCGACAGTGCCACAAGCAACGTCGATGGGGACCTGACTCCTCAACAAATACTTTTGAAACCCTTCATCATATTGAAAAACTCACTTGTAAACTTGCAAATATTTTCAAATCAGACAATCTGAGGATTCCTAAAAATAATATAATAACAGTGTCTTATCTACTCTAGTCTACCAAAACTGAAGCTTCTATAGCAACCTCAGGATGTCAAATGTCATTCACAGTATATCTTGCCTTAATTGTGACAAACAGGTAGAAAGGAGGGTATGCTTTTCTGGGCCAACTGCTACCGGTTATAAGACTTTGCACATTTTAGGTCTATAAAAAAAAATATTTTCCCAAAATTTCAACTTCCAAACCATTCCGCAACATCTTCAAATAAGTTCTTCAACAGCAGATTTATGTTAATCCTGGGTTTCAAAGGGGTTTATTCTTTAAGCTTTATGTTGATTTTTAACAGGTGTTAATTTTTATGCATATTTAATATCTGGTGATTCTGAAAAAAATTTAAATGTAGTAGTATATCCGCAAGCTGCATGGCCTGTATGTTTACGTTTACACATATTAACATATCTGTTTATTCTATAAAAATTATATAGACTTCAAAGTGTACTTACTTTTTGTGTTTTTCAGATGTCTTGATGAAGAAAATATATTTTTTTTTCAATTGGTGTACCTCTTTACCTATTCAAAGCACAAATCGAACTTTCAGAAACGCGCATTTTTTAAAGTTAGCATAGCTAAATGACAATTTTATGATTATTGATCTATCTATTGAATAACTTTTTATTCACTCATATTTTAATATACAATATCGAAAACTAGACTATTAAATAATCAGTTTTTTCTTCACACTGGACACTCCCAAATGAATGTAACCTCAAGAAAAAATTTCTTTTAATGATATATTCCAAAACTCTGTTTATATATACAGAGAGGTCCTAAATTAACCTATAAATTAATATTCTACGTTATTATCCATTAAGAAAAAAACAGAAATAAGTAGATATTTTTTTTTAGAAAAAACTCTGTGACATAAAAAAATCCTCCCTTCTTCACCACTCTCAAAGTGACAGCCATCTCCCCAATTTTTTTAATGAAATAGGGATCACGTGATATTTCGAAGGGTAATCATGAAAAAAATAATTTTCAAAATGTTGAAAAGTAGCACGTATACTATTAAGTTTGCTGTATATTTAAGTTTTTACACATAAGTTTTACTCTACTGTCACGCATGACGAACAACAGTTGGTGAATGAACCAGAAAAAATTGAGGTGCATTTAATATACAGCGAATTCAATAGTATACGTGATACGTGAAACAGACATGGCTGTATCGACAATTTAATACCCTTCCAGATGAGTTATCACTAGACCCTTATTTCATTAAAAAAATTATTCGCTTACCTTTATAAATAACCCGTGGTCTGCACCAAGGTCTTCATTTTTCACAACCTACACCTCGTCCTCTTTCTCTCTGATCCACCGTATTGATCAATTTTGTCCCCATATATCTACTCCTCTACAACTCTCGGATGTACTTGGCCTCATGATCTCCTCTTCGATTTTTTATATGAATTTTCATTAAATCGGCCATTATTTATAAAATACATCACAAGATTTATTACAATCGATTTGTGGCTTCCTAGTTCCATGCCGCTGTTTCTGTTCACAAAATAACAATAATAGACGAGCCCTGAAAGAAACATTTTTGGTTAATAATTATTCAGCATATTTTTCAATTTGGGTCTTGATCTAAATACAATCGAGATGTCAGACATATTTTTATGGTGTTCGATTCATTTTTAGAAAGTAAGGAATTTAATTTATAAATATAGCGATGAACTAATGTTCCAAAGAAAGTGAGTTTTCCCAGGGCACACTATGTACATATTGAAGACAGTTTCGTCAGGGTTATTATAAATATAAAGTAGACAGGGTTACCGCGAAACCTCCATTTTGATGACGTCAGTTGTGTGCCAGAATTTGAACCTACAAACAAGTAGGACAAGGACAAGCCAGAAGAACAAGGATAGTTAAATAGGAACAACCACAGTAATTCTTATATGTTGGCAGCAGTGGCACTCTTTCACCACCTTTCGTCTGTGTCCCCCGAAATCTCTGAAAACTGTTTTTTTGAAGTTTTGTAATTTCGTTTCAATAAGACGACTTTTGTTTACATTTTGAATGTCAAAATGACATTTTTCTACCCTCTGTTAGTGAACATTGTTTTTCCTACGGCCCTGCAGAAAATAGGCAAAAACATATTACTCACAGCATCAGTAAATAGCTCCTTACGCACGGTAAACAAATCGTAACAAAATGATATATCTCGGAAACGCCTCAATCGATTTGAGAGAAATTTTGTATGTAAATAGGGTATTGCTTTTCAAGTTTATGATATAAAGGCGTCTTTCTTGGAAAAATACCATTTTACTGATAATAATAATAATAATAATAATAATAATAATAATGATAATAATAATGATAATTTTTGGATCTCGAAAACGGCTTCAACGATTTGGATAAAATTTTGTATCTAGATAGGGTATAAGTTCATCTATATAGGCGCTTTTCATGAAAAAAAAGATTTTTCTCATAATATTAATAATAATAATAATATGAATTTTTAGATCCCTGAAACGGCTCCAATTTTGTATTTAGATATAGTTTTTCGTTTTAAGTTCATCTATATAGGCGTCTGTTTTAGGAAAAGGCGATTTCACAAATAATAATAATAATAATGTGAGTTTTTGGTTCTCGAAAACGGCTTCAACTTTTTGGCTCAAATTTATTATTCAGATGAGGTATTGCTACTCAAGTTCATCTATATAGGCGTATTTTCTGAAAAAAATGTCATATCTTGAACCACTCAAATCGTGACATTTATCTGTCTTCGTTTTGAATATTTTAAACATTGTAATTTTTTTGAGAATTGAACAATAATTTTCCATCCACGTCAACTATAAATAATGACATTGAGATTTCGTCGAATATTTTTAAAATGAATAATTTTTTGGAAAAATCAAATGCTCCCATTGTAATGAAAAACTGTACAAATTTTGCTATTAACTTTAATACTACTGATAATAATAATTAATAATTCCCAAATATTTAGTTACATATAAATTTGATTTCTTAAATTCATGAGTTGTATACTATATAGTACAAATTTGTATTTTCTTAGATTCAGTTTGTTGTTGTTGGAAATTAAACCATAAACTACGTTAGTTACCTTCGCTTATTTATTGCTTAAACAAACGCACTAGCCAGTAAATAAGAGTCGTAGAAAAAGTATAGTACGTATTGCGTGTGCGTAATATGCTTTTCACAGGACTTGATACGTAATATACTATTATATTGGCAAAAGTGTGAATATGAGATTTCATAATCGATACTATAGTGTGAATATGAAAATCGTTGGTTCAGATTTATTCGGTAATACGTTCTAAAGTACCTTGATCCGGCAGCTTCAGTATTATTAGGAACGTTTTAGGTACCTATCAGAATCACCAATTTTTGTTTTCTTGCAGATTCTGCAATAATGCATAACTAAAAACTAATGAATTCGATCGAAAGACAGTCTGACAGATAATTTGATCGTCACAACCTAATCTGAACCATCATTCGAGACTCGTGTTATATGCAATTGAAAATAATGTAGCTGTTGCCCTATGCTCGTATCCAGTGCAATTTATCATATAATATGAATGAAAATTCCAACGAAATAACAAAAAGACTTGTATATAACATATTGAAAAATGGCGAGTTTTTTGCACACGACTCTAAGACACTAGTGTCTTATGAGTAATATTGAACTAACATGCTATGGAGGATTGATTGACGTTTGTTTGTTTCATTTGAGTCACTCCTTGTCAATGTCATAACCTTCTCGGAATCTGTCATAAACGTCAAAATCAGCCATCATATTATAAAAAGATATTCGTGTTTATAACATATCAGCTGTGGATAGAATTTTGTATTGCATTTCACGTCTTTTTCGATTTTCAGCAAAGGCCAAATTTTATAATTCATTGCTCAGGAAAGTGTTTTCCGAAGCACACAGCTTCCAGAAATCCATGAAAAATACTACCTAGTTCCTAACTACTTTTCTTTGGTTCTCAAGATGAACTCTTAAATAATCCTTTTTTTTTGTGAACCAGAAGATAGAAAAGGGTCGTTTATACAAACATTCTTACATTCACAAAATAATGGGCTAATAAAATAGTGTAAAAAAGTTTCACGTGTTTGATGACTATTCAAGAATCCATTGTTCGCCCCTGTAACTGCTAGAATCCAATCAATTATTGAGAATGATGTTCTCAATAATTCCAAAAGAAAGCTCAGCAGTGCCATTTCTTATGAAATAAATAATAGGAAAGCATAATAGGGCACTGTATATAGTTGAATTGATCGATACAATTTTTACATTAAGTGAATTATAGACTTCCTCTCTGTAATACGTTACTACGTTATAACTTTGTTACATGCTAAATGCTTAATTAAGGTTTGATTTAGTTACACTACCTCTGAAAAGATGCCTGAAAGGGCTCGTATCCGTCTTTCATGTGGAAGTTTTGTAACTTAGTCAGGCCAAAATTAGTTGAAGACTCCATCATTGAAGGAGTTTATGCATCATAGACTACGGAGAATAGATTCGAACAACAAACATGAATATTGATTGAAACTTGAAAGTTTGATTTTGTGGAGGAAATTCGATTCTTGACAAGATTTGTTTCGGAATTTTACCTTCCACAATCTGAAAATGAAAAAAGGTTAATCCAAGGAAATCTGTCTTGTGAACGCAGTAACTTATCGGGCTAATTAATTAATTTGCCCTTCTACACTCGTACAGATTTTCTTGGATTAACATTTTTTCATAAAGTTAAGTTAAGTTAAAATAACCAAAACAAATCAAGAAATAAGCATGAACTCAAAAAGGTGTTGTGTATATACAGGGTAATGCTTAAGTAATAATTGCTCAAAGTAAAAGATAGCAGAACTTGACAAGCAGCCTTATTACACCAATGACATAATATTAAGACTAGACTCAGTTATCAACATTCCGCACTGAGGTCACATTCTAAGCACAATTTTTATTGCTGCTTGTTTCGCGGAACATAGTTGCCAGTCAACCCAAAAGTCGGCAAAGCTGAGCCTCTGCTCAATTATACAGTGTAGTCTAAAGTCCATCCCCCCCCTACTAATTTTTGAACTACCTGGTATATCGCAACGAAATTTGGAAAGCTCAAATAGGAGATAAAAACCTACTTTTTTATGAGAAAATTCCAGCTAAAAGTTTCAAAATGGCAGCTGAGCGCCATCTTCAATAATTTTTTTAAATAGAACACCCGATATATCATTGCATGATCGGTTAGGAATCCAACAACACCAAGTTTGATGCTATTATCTCCAAAGACTATGGAGATATCGCCTATTATTTTCTCTATAAGCCGAATGAGTATGAGAGAGAATTTATTGACCCGCCAGAAAAAGTTTCTCGAGTGAGTCCGCAGCATCACCCATGAGACGAATAGCTCTTTTTTGGACAGAGTTTCAATGGGCGTTTAGGAGCTGCACTCTTCAACATGAATACCTCCCAAGAGGTTATCTTGAATCATGGGAAATAGCGAATATAGCTTGTCTTTCAGCCGCAGATGATTCCACAACAGATTTTATGAATGTCCTATTCATATTTTCGAACAAAAATCAAAAAGTATTTAGATGTTTTCCTTAATTCTCACTTATTATTTCGAAAGTCACGAAAAAGCAATCAGCACAGAACTCTGAAATATCTATAACGTTCAGCTACTGTGAATGGTCGATTACCGTCATCAGAGGTCAACTGATGAACTGCTTGCTTATGTCTTACATATAGGGCATCAATCTTCAAAATGTGGTGAAACTCTGGCAGTTGCATTGAATATCTTCATGGCGTTCATACGAGTTTGGCACCAGGTACTTCTTGCCAAATTTCGATCTCAGGGCTTGACCCCCAAGCTGTGTTCCTTGATATCCATCTGTCTCTGATACAGATCACTCCAAGTGTTGGTTGATGGAGTTCCATCCGACGCTCTACTTGTAAATGCTGGTGTTCCAAAGGGATCAATTTTAGCACCAACACTGTTTCCTCTCCACATCGATAATTTGTTAAAGATTCTGACAGGGTTGGTGGACGATTCTATTTTAACAAATATTATGACACATTTTTCCGTTCTCGGTCCTATCGAAAATGACCCGTTGTGTTCAGTCCTCACAGCCATTTGTCTTCACTCTGGAGACATGCCGAAAATCTCTTTCCGGGGCTCGTTTTTCTAACAAAAGACAAAGCTCTGGAACTTACTGCTTCGCGACGTGTACCCTGAGGTATAAAGCCAACAGAAATTCAAGAAAAACACCAATTCCTACCAACTATCCGCGGCTTTCATGATGTTCTCGGAACAATACAGGATTTTCATTTTCGTGGAAATGAAAATTTACCAAAAATTAAATCGTATATTCATACAAACTGAAACAATGCGAGTGCGAATCTTTGAATTTGTTGTTTTTGAACTATTTTTATTCTCACTTTCATGAGATTGTACAGTAACTAATTTTTTCGTCGGCCTCTACAAAAAATTACATTTTATGTACTAATTTCCGGACGAAAAATCGACTATTTTTGAAGGCAAATACTTTTCGTCCGCAAACACTTTTCGTCCGCAAACGCTTTTCGTCCGCTGTGGTCATTATGCCGTATCATAGTGACCACAGCGGACAAAAAGCGTTTGCGGACGAAAAGTGTTTGCAGACGAAAAGTGTCTGCGGACGAAAAATACTTGCCTAAAAAAACATTCGATTGTCGATTCGAAAATCGGAAATTAGTAGGTAATTTGTAGAGGTCAACGAAAAAATGTAATATGCACCTCGGCGAAATACTGTCTATTCCCAGTCCCTGGTACATAAATAACTATTATACTTCTTTTAATGCACAACTCTCATAAACGAAATGAACTAATTTAATATTATTAGTCTTAGTCTATCATTGAAACGTTCTAATTCATGAAACAAGAGATTGAAAATCTGCTTATTGTCTTCATTGGACTTCATATGTTGATTTTACAAAAAAAAGTGTCTCGCTTCCTCTACTACTATAAGGCTGCACACAGCAAGTATAAAGTCATTAATATTAATATTATATTCACCACCCAACGTCAGACGTTTAATAAATCAAATGTGTAGTAATGAAGAGAAATATTGGCTACTCAACAACTAAAAAGCAATTTGGAAGATTAATATTCCAGATTTCAGATGGTAGGAACAAGACTAACCGTATTATTTTTGGGACCAACTAACCCTTTTCTTGCTGAACATTCCCATTTTTCGGATAATGAATGGCAAATCTTAGAGTATTTTCACACTCGTGGCGGATTAGGAAATAGTCAGACTCAGTGAATTTCATTACTTAATTGATGATTATGTACCTATTATTCATTCTTCGCAGGTGTTCTCTCATATGTTTTGTTGTCGAAGATCAATTAGAGACATAAATATCATTTTTGGTGACAAGGAATAACCATGCTATTTAAGATCAGATTCCACAAAAGCGCCTGTACATCTTTCTATGGGTTTGTTTCTCCTGAACAAAATTGTGACAGATTCATATCGATTACGATGGTCCGTTGAAAGATTAATTATTTCTAATGTACCTTGATGCCACATCCAAGTGGGCTGAGGTTATTCAAAGAACAAGGTTGAAATTATCTTAATTCATATTCTTTCATTCGCATCAAATTTTCGTTCCAAAACTGAGTAATAACAACCCATGCTTTCTCCACGATCCACCTAAGATATGACATAAAAACATTACAACGAAGCGTTTGCTCGTAATTCACTGACAGTCTAGGCAAACCAATAATAAGCATTGTTGAGATGAAATACAATACAAATGATTTGAAATATTTCTCCCATGGAATACTGATTTTCACATGTGTTTTTTTTTTACAACCGCTTACCTAAGTAGTCTCTGTGCTTTCATAACTCAATGTAAAGTTAACGTGTCCCCAGAAATGTCATTTAGTGATAATCTGACATATTCAAAAAAAAATTAATTTCTTTTGAAATTTTCAAAAATCTAAAACATTTTATGGTCAATACTTAAGATCAAATTATGTCGTTGGTTAAGTCAGTTATTAATTGAATTTGTCTAACCCTGATTGTAATGTGTGTTAAATGGGCCAACCAGGCCAGAAAATTGGAACTCAACTAGCTGAACACGTGTTATCGATCCGACACGGAAAAAAACAGTACAATTTCAACTCAGATTTTTTCCTCGTCAGTCTTGACGTTTCGTATTACAGATGACAAACTTCAACTCAATAGCATAGATGGTTCACGTGATTTTCAATTCCATAATTTTAATGCAGGTCGCTTATTGTCAAGTGAATGACATCTTGAAACGGGCCTTGGTATCTGCAGGCATTCCGGCAGTTTTGAAACCTTCTGGTACCAGTCGTGATGATGGTAAACGTCCAGATGGTATGTCTCTCATACCATGGAAACTGGGTAAACCCATTGTCTGGGACTTTACTTGTGTTGACACAGTAGCGGCTTCGCATTTTTCTGGAAGCTCAAAGTCTGCTGGATCTGCAGCCATTTCTGGCGAAAAGTTAAAGCGTAAAAAATACCAGAATCTTGGTAGTAATTACTTGTTCCATCCGGTAGCTGTTGAAACTTTCGGTGTTTATGGTCCTGATTCTCTGTCATTCATTCACGAATTCGGAAGGAGATTAGGCCAAGCAACGAAAGATCGTCGTTCAACTACTTTCTTGATAGAGAGAATAAGTAAGTATTGCCATCCAACGTGATAACGCTACTTCTGTTTTCGGAACAATTCCCCCTTATCATTGTTTGGACGAAATTATGTATATCCCCAATTTCAGTAAGAAAGCAAAATCTCTTTGTGTGGAGCAGGAATCAGTGCATTTAAAATCTACAATGTATGATGAACATCTGACTGTTGGTCCTCTTTCCTTTTCAGAAGACTCAAGAATCAAAATCACTCCCTCAGACCATAAACTAGGTGTTACAGTGACCTAATCCAGTCAACCAGTTCAAGAAGAAACCGAATTGATCCCTCTAGAAGATTCCACTTTATTAGGAAGGATTGATTACCGCATGCAGAATGGTTTGGTTGGAGATGTTGCTGTTCGTGATCTGGCAGTCAAGTGTTTGGAAACTTCAACAAGTCATCACATGCGTAAAGTTGCTTTAAACAATTTGGGAAACACTTGTTATATGAATAGCGTCTTACAAGCGCTATTTATGACAGAGTCTTTTAGGGAAGACATATCAACCAACAATAATGATATTGCCCCATTATTCTCGGAACTGAAACATTTCTTCGAACAACTTCATTTTTCCAAAAAGGTGTCTTTTTTTCCGTATGATTTCATGCCCAACTAGTTTTTCGTCAGGACAACAAGACAGTTCCGAATTTTTAGGATACCTGCTGAGTACACTTCATGAGCAGGAGAATAATTCAGTCGATATTTTTGAAAGCCCTGATGGTGAGGAATTACAACCTATAGCTTCTTCAGTACAAAAATCTTTTGGAGGATCCATCGTCACAGTTTCATGTTGTAGCAAATGCAGAATGAATAGCAGGATCTTCAATGAGTTTTTTGAATTAGAGCTCGCGTTTCCCAATGTTTCAGAAATTCAGCCCATACAGAATCTTCTCATTCATCACCTGAGACCAGAATACCTAACAGGTGATAGTCAACTGTACTGTCAAAGCTGTACCATAACATCAGACAGTCATAAAATAACAAGTATAGTTGAAACACCTGCAAATCTGATCATAACTCTGAAGCTCTTCAGTTATGACTCAGCAACCCAAAGATGCATCAAACTATTTCAACGAATCAAGCTAGCCGACTGCAATTACGAGCTTTACGCAGTCATTGTTCACTTTGGTTCTGGAGCAGATTTTGGCCACTATTACACCGTAGCCAAAGATAAAACGAGCTGGTACAAATTTGATGACAATTGCGTAAATAGAATACCTTCTTTGGAACTGGACCTTTTGGAGCCTTCGAAGACACCATACATCCTATTTTAACGTAGAGCAGAGTGTCACAATTCGTCGGACCTCTTTAGAAGTTCTCTATCAAGGAATTCCAACTCTTCAAATGATGTGGTGTTGCAGGTTTTTCCGGGTTTCCCTGCAGCTCTGAAAGCGAATGCGCCACCAATACCATTTAAGCCGCCCCGGAGCGCCGATCAATCATTTTGATGTTTTTACCATGTTCCTATTAGTTTCACTATGTTAATAAAGTTCTTGGTACCATCAAAATGTTATTTTCGTAAATCCATGACAGCTTTAAATTTAGATCCTACCAGTTGGGGGCACAATGTCATAATGACGTTAAAGGTTTTTCATAGTTTATTAGTATGTTGTTTTACCATCATATACCGTATGGTGGTTTCATTTCTTATGGAAACACCACAGTAACCGTCATTTTGTACGTGGATTTCTGATTTCTTATAGATGTTGGCGACTAGTGGGATAGAGAGGACCCCATCGGAAGTCCGCATCCTTTTGGAAGAACTAAAGATGAAAGAAAACTTGATCTATGTTTGACATATGTTGACGATACATTCATATTATGGAACCATGTACACTAAGAGCTTCAACGATGTCTGTCTGACAACAACATCAGGTTCCTAAAGAAGAAGGAAGTCAACAATTCGTTACCTTTCTTGAACGTAGGTTAAGAGAAGAAGCGATTCCATTCATACATCTGTTAACAGGAATGTGACTCACACTGGACAGTATGGGCGAGTTTTTAAATTCATCAATGGATAATGCGCAGTCATGCTGTCATTGTCATATTCCATTAGTTAAATAAGGATGCAATGCTCATCGATGGATCCATTGATGAATTTAAAAACTTGCTCAATTAGGTCTTCGACTCCAATCACCCAAATACAACAAAGAAAGGCATCGTGATGATAATCGTTAAAAGAGCGGTGATGATATGCAGTTATAGGAAGCACTCCAAACCCAACTGACTAATATAGGGAGTGCGTCAAAACGGATATCCGGATAAAATCTTGGAAGATTTAAGAAGACAAGCAAGTCTTCAGACTTTATACATCTACATTTACAATGAAGGTTATTTTCGGCGTGGTCAGACGTCAGACTGTAAGATTTCTTATACCCACTTTCATATCACCTCCACTGTATGTGATGGATCGCCGCCGCTAAAAATGGTATTGATACCTGGAATATCTGGAAAAAAACTTTTACTGATCGTTGCATTCGATTTATAGAAGAAAAAAATATTGCATGCAATTTTTAACTCTAACTAACTTATGACAAACAACAGTTTCTAAATGAATAAAACATTTTTTGTTGGCCAATTTTCAAATGAATCAAAAATATTTTTTTTTGTTAATTTTCTTACTGTTGTTTGTCATACGTGACAGTAGAGTTAAGAATTGCATGTAAAACAATTGAGGTGCATTGAATATACAGGGAATTCAATAGTATACTTTTTAACATTTCAAAAATAATTTTTTTAATGACTGAATGATGAATTTGAAAGAACTGGCATGGCTACATAGACAATTGAAAACCCTTTGAAATGAGGTATGAATTGAACCCCTATTCTACTTAAAAGAAAATGGGGGGGGTGACTGTCACTTTGACGGGGGTGAGTTCGGATTGCAGAAAACTTATAGTCAGGGGTCAGTAATACTTTATCACAACCTGATGCTACCAATCGGCAAAAGCGAGAAACCAAGAGAAAAAAATTATTGATTTTTGAAACAGTAAGTAAAATAACGATAGTCGTTACTTAAAGATGTTTTCACCCCATTTATACTCACATATACGACCATCGTTACCAATTGATATCCCAGAAAAAGTTTTGTGAAAAATTATTGATTAAAATAACGATAGTAGTTGCTGAAAGATATTTTCACTCTATTTACACGACCATCGTTACTGAATGATATCCCAGACAAAAATCGAATTTTTCTACAACTGTCAAAAAATGCCTTTTTTGTGTGGTTTGTGTGCGTATTACAATATTTCACTATCAACATACGATTTCACTATTAAACGGAAAAGCGTAAAAAAGTGCAACAACAATGGCAGATCCAAATAATAACGAAATCCTGTCATTAAGACAGTTCTCATTTTTTTGGCAACTAATAACCTATAAATATCTGATATACAAATGTTCCACCAATAATATTCTTAGCATTCTTACTATCAAATAAGTATTATCAAAATTCCAAACAATCGCGGCTAATATATTCCCAATAATAGCATACAGTATCGGAAAGTTTTCATCTTGGGTATGGTGGTTTTATGAGAGCGTAAAGAATAGCAGGATAAGCTAGTGCGTCTCTCTTATTTATGTGGTATTATTATATAATTGCGTTCCTTGTTGCTTGCGTAGATTTCCGTCAATACCCCAGATGAAAAGTTTCCGATACTATATACCTCTAAGGAACTATTGGACCCAATCCACACTAGGTAATCCTAGGTAGCTGTGGCTGTTTGGCTGTCAGAAACTAGTTGACATCAATAATTAGTGACATTTGTGAAATTGAGCATCTATACAGATAACGAATTCTTGATAACTATTAATTCAATTTGAGTACAAATAAAAAGTGATGAAGATTGACCAGAGAAAATCGTGTGGATAGGAAAAATATGAGATTTCCTTGACTTAGGGCAAAGAAAGAAAAAGGTATTCGTAGCTTCACGAGTATTGTTTAATAACTTTGCAGACAAATGTAAGAAAATGAAAAGTTACTCCCGATGGACTAGTTATTCGAAAGTCGAGTCAACATTATCAATAATAATATTGACTTGGATAAATATGTTATTTTAATATTCGCTTAAAATTTTCCATTTTGCGGGAAAGTGTGAAAAGGAAGAGATTACGATTCTGTCGAAATTATTTGTTTCGTTTGTTTGAAACTCAACTCTCAGGCATACTCTTCGAACTTTGTTCGAAATATGAATCAATAAATATGTCAAATTAATTTCATATTTGCAAAAAAATTTGAAATGGTTTTATATTTTGAGAGTTGTAGAAAAGATACTGTATGGAACTCGTGAGTAAAGTGTTTTTTTTACTCGTAGGAAAAGTATCAATTTACTCACTTGATACATAATTTACTATTTGTTTTCACTTTTTGACACAATTAAAATATTTCAAACTGATGTATGGCTCTGTTGGAAACGTTGTTATATTATATCCTTTCTAGACGCTGAATCTTTATAGAAATACGAAAGACAGAAGACCCTTCCTTCAGCAGTTTCCCTTGCCAATTTCCCTAGGGGATCATAATTAATAAGTTGTTCAAGTATTTATGGATCGCGTTGGAGAAGTTCGAGATATCGAAGTGGAATTTGGATCTTATGTTAATTATTGCTTGCGGCCGTCCCAATATCCATAACATTTGGGAAGCCTTCTCTTACAATCGGAGATAGTTGCCAGACTTCTCAGTTCTGAACAGGGCCGTATTGAAGAAAATCAAGAAAATTCCGCTGTTTTTACATGAGAGCAGGCATGAACTTTCAAACTACACGCTTGGATGCTGAGTATCAATTCAAATTCGAGTTGGTGAGTCCCAAAATGTTTTCAACAAAAAAATTAAATCTTGACCCTTCCACTCGTTGAGTATACTCGATTGAAACCATTCGAAATTGATGATATTCCATGTAGAGAAAACTCTCTGATCTCGAGAATTTTGTGACTAGTAATGGATTATTTTTTGGCAACTATAACTTTTCCAGTAGTATTTCAGAAAGGATCGATTGTATTTGAGATTAGTGAGTTGATTTTCGGAAAGCGTCAATTGTATTTCAGAATAGTGAGTTGGATTTCAGATAGCATCAGTTGAAGTTTAGAAAAGTCAATTTGATTTCAGAAAGCATCAATTGTATTTCAAAATAATCAATTTGATTTCAGAAACCATTTTTTAAAGTTCAGAATAGTCAACTGTTTTTAAAAAAAATATCATATGTATTTCGGAATGTGTCATTTGTATTTCAGAAAACGTGAAAAGAATTTCAGAAAGCATGATTTGTGTATGAATGTGTAAGGATCGTTTATTTATTTTATTTATTTATCGTTTCTCAGAAAAAATAATTTGATATTCACTGATAAGTAGGTGGGAAACAAAAACTTCCAATAATTTACACTTAAAAAATTATATGTAAATATATATGCTGACAATATTGTTTCGACACACAGTGTCATCTTCTGAGCGAGTTATAAACTGTTTATGTGTGTCGAAACAATATTGTCATTGAATATTTCAATGTTTGAAAAAATGAATTACCCGACTCAAACACGAAGAACTCCTAACGAATCCGTCTCTGTCCTTAAATATCAAACAAGCGAACTGGGGTTTCTCGGCCGTACAACCGCCATTCCATATTTTTATCCAACCCCAGAGTAACCGTCGATGATATTGAAGACCCCGTTGGGTGGCAATGGCAATGAATAAAGGGGTTGGAACTTATGTAGTGTTTTGGTGAAAATAGTCATGAAAGGTAGAATGGAAAGGTGCAAGACAGTTATATTTTTTCTCAATGGTTGAAGAATAATTGTTTTCAGAATAGGAATGTAGGCTTTCGCGGCTGGCGTCAATGTTCTGGTTAGCTTCCGGTTTTTGTCGTGGGTTTTTTTGGTAAAAATCTCCAACTGTTTCGACTGCAACTGCTGCAGTCATCTTGAGTAGCGTGGACGAAGTATTCTTCTCGAGTTTCAGTCGATACGTCAGGTAAAGTACTTCGTGAACGCAACTAAAGATGACTACAGCTTGGCAAATGTACGAAGGAATTTGAAATTAGCACGCCTATCGATCGCCTATACATTATAACTGAATGTGCAATTTATAATACCCTCTTTATCGTCCGAATACTGTCTCATTCTAATTCGCGCAGCTCATACGTTTTTCGATATTCCTTTATAGATTTGCCAAGCTGTACCACAGTTGCGTTCGAAACGTTTCGAGATTTCTGTTGCGTATTACTATTACTGAAGTTATAGTTACTCTGTATGTGTCAATTTTTTAAAACTTTTGTTAAAGTTGATATACAGTGTGACCTATTTTAGATGGAAGCACACTTATAAAACTTACATTTTTTAAGCGATTCAAAAAGTCTACTAGGACACCAAATTTCATGAATAAATCTCCATTTTCAGGGTCAACCAATATTACTTTTCAAGGTCAAAAATATAAAAAAATTGCTAGCGATTTTTTTAGAAAAAAACTGACTACATCACTGGATTCGCGACATTTTCAAATGGTTCATATGTAAACAATGTTGAAATGCGTCAATCAATAAAAAAGTTATAAGAGAATGAGATTTGAAATTTGAATATGTCGTTTAATCAACCCACCAATTCAATTTCAGAACTTTTATTAAAACTATAAATACACCACTGTGTTCAGGAGTTGAATAAGAAAATTATAAGGTGATAAAATCTGAATAATATATATATTAATGGAATTTCCGGAAAATGTCATTTTATCACAGAATTTTTTATTTTTTTATTTATCAACAGATTCCGATGAAATTATGGTCAGTGAATTTTAGAGACTCCCTAAATCCAGTGGTGTAGTCAAAGTTCTTATAAAAGTTTTGAAATTGAAGTGGTGGGTTGATTAAAATATTTCTCAAATTTCATTCCCCGATAACTTTATTATTGACTGACGCATTTCAACGTAATTCACATATGAATAATTTGAAAATGTCGCGAATCCAGTGGTGTAGTAGGATTTTTTGTGAAAAAATCGTTAATAATTTATTGACCTTGACAAAATAAGATTACTTGGCCCTGGAGATTTATCCATGAAATTTGGTGTCCTAGTGGACTTTTTGAATGTCTACTTAACGAGAAAAAAAATCATTCGAATCGGTTGAAAAATGTGAGTTTTATAAGGGTGCTTCCATCTTGAATGGGTCACACTGTATATTATAATTGTAATAAGTGAAGTTGAGCATACGAAATATTCTTTCATTCAAAAGATGCAAAAGAATAGAATCATGCCTGAGCAGAAATTTTCAAAATAGAAATGGAAACATTCAAATGTCCACCACCGTTGAAGTTTGAAGGAAACTTGGAGAAAAATTTAAAGAAGTTCAAGCAAATGAAATCTCTATGAAAGCCTCGGGCAAGCAGGAAGAAAATGATGAAGTCAAAATAGCAATTTTTCTCAAATTGATTGGGAAGAAGGTTTGGATGTTTTCAACAATTTTAAGATGATTGATGAAAATAAAAAAAATATAACGAAGTTATTGACCAATTTGAGTCCTATATGAATCCGTAGAAAAAGAAGAGGCACATCCTGTTGACAACTTCATACAGGATGTGCGGAAGTTGATGAAAAGTTGTGAGTTCAAAGCATGTTCTGAGAATTTTCTGAGGAAAAGAATTGTATTGGGTATCATAGATAAAAATGACAAGATCAACTTATTAGTGAAGAAAATCCACAATTGCAAAAAATAATCAAGAAATATCGTGCTAGTGAAGTCAAGAAGGAGCATGTTAAAATAATTGAAGAAAATAAAGTTGTAGGTGTGGTGAACAGAAAGAAACTTGAAAATAGAAGGAATGGTGAGAAAATTGAACTTTTTTGTATACAAGATTTTGCACCAAACATGGAAATCAGTGTACTGCTTTTTGGAAGAAATGTTCAAGGTGTGGAATTCTGAATTACTTCAAGGTAGGTTGTAGAGTGAGAAATGTTAAGGAGGTTCTGGAAAATGTGAAGAAGGGAAATTTGGTCAGGTAGAAAAGTTATAGTAATTGATAGTCTTGATAGTGATTGATAGTCCAATTTTTCTTGGTACCAGAAAGTTTTGGTTTCAAATAAAAATATAAAATTTAAGCATTTAAGCTAGACACTGGGGCTGAGGTGAATATTTTTCCTTTATTAATTATAGGCCAATAAACAGGGCTATCAACCTCAACTTGAATTGCACTGTGGATATATATTTTTTTTAGGTCACAACGTGCACCTCGCTTCTGAGAAATATTATCCTCACCTGTGGAGGGGGGGGGGAGGGAGTGCAACTCACCAAAAAGACATGCTCGTGATCACTGGAATAATATTGTCTTCTTACCTGTGTCAAGTAAAATGAACAGTTGAGGAAAATTTATTATAAGTTTCATAAGCTTTACTCGGTCCAAATAATGTTGTTATTAAATACGAGTGTTTTCAAATCTTCGCATATTTTGTGTTAGAAAATCTTGACATAGTTTATAAATTCAAATATCAAATTTAATTCATGTATAAAAAATCGCATATGCCACAGTGCGATTGTCACAGCGGCAAAAGTTAGCTTCAACTTTTACAGCGACAAATACACTAGTGGTTTTTTCACTTATTCATTTGTTTATCAATTATCGCGGTGTTGGTTGCCAAAATGAATAGTTTGCCATTGATACGTTTCTGAATTTCTTATTCATTAAATTCTCCTGCCGAATTACACTAGAGGTTTGTATTGATATCGGGTAAATTTGTGTTGTTGAAATTCTAAACTGTTTCCTTTAACAATTTGACTCAAATAACTGTCAACCTAAAAACACTCCACCTTCGGTGTCGTGTTTTCAATAGTTGACAGTTATTCTCGTAAAATTACTAGGAAACAGTTTCTTATTAAACAACCCAAATTTACCCGTTAAAATACAAACCACTTGTGAAATTATAAGTGATAATAATTCAGAGATAAAACCACGTATTAACATGAATGAAACGCCAATTTGTAAGAAAACCCCTGCTTTTTGAAAATATTCATACAAATCTGATTACTTGTACACATTTTAAATACAAGCCAGTCAATATTTTGAGTACTCAGGTTTCTCTGCATTTGATCGCATTATTTCTTATGGAAAGAAAAATTAAATCAGTCCTTGATGGAATAAGGGGATTCGAGACTGCGGAATGTAATGCACCCAAGGAAACTGCCCCGCAGAGTACCTGCTTTAACAATAATATATAATTTATAGAATGAAACTAAATATAATCTTGGTGTGATTCAATGCCTTCCTGCTCTTAACTCAGTAACATTTTTTCACCTGAAAAATATCGGCTTGGGACCGAGTCAAAGCGGCAGCTCGCGCGCCGTTTGTGTTTGACACCTAGAGCTGATGCATCAGCGAGGCATTTTTATAGAGTACATTATTTGCAGGTCCAGAAATGGTTGTCCTGTAAGATACATCCTAAAAATTGGGTCTGGGAGAAGAGTCCTCTGAAATCACAGAAAATGGCGCTTCGGGTTCAATTTTGGGAATGACTTTCCTGTAACTGCACGACCGGATTCATTAGAGTTATCTGAAATGTAGTGTTTTTTTCGAATTGTGAAAATGAATACGAGGAGAAAGAAGATGAGGTAAATGATGAGTTGGATGATTGAAAAAATACATGTTTCTATATAGGTGGTTCAGTGGTGAAGTCCGTCACGTTCGAAGCCAGTGATCCTGCTGGTCAGGTAGGTTCAAAAAATTCATTAATCAGGAGTGATAATTTTGAATAATTGATAATAATAATAATAATAGATTTTATTGACAGAATTTAAAACATGATACAAGAACATTTACAATTTATTTTGCTGCATTCTATCAAAAGGCAGAATTCAAGTTCTGATCTTGTCATGTGAGTAACGCAACCAGACCCTGCTCTTCCATTCAACCTGTTGAATGCATTGTTGCACTGTTGCTGCATTCTGTCAAAAGGCAGAATTCAAGTTCTGATCTTGTCATGTGAGTAACGCAACCAGACCCTGCTCTTCCATTCAACCTGTTGAAAAAAAAATTAAAAAAAAATAATAGAGAACAAATCAGTTTCTTTGTGTAACAAAACATATCTCTTCTAACTAGAATTATACACACCAATTAGTAACAAAACTCATTACATTTCTACAATTCAATTTCTATAATTGAAAAGATGTATTTTGAAATGAAACTCAGTTCAGTTCAGGCAATTTGTTATCCAGCAATTCAGATATCAATTTAGTTTTGAAATTTTTAATAGAAAGTGCTTTAATTGAATATGGAAGTCGATTATACAACCAGGCAACGTTATAAGAGAAGGATCCACTATATAAGGAGGTCTTATAGAGTGGAGTGGAGAGTTGAGTTTTGAATCTCAGATTTAGGTTATGTACGTCAGTTCTATAACGTATCTTCTCATGGAGATAATAATTAAAAGTACCTTAAAAAACACAATTCCGCGATTTGTAGGAGGGGGTTTTGCCCCGAGGAGGGAGTTAAGTTGTTGAGAATAATTCGTTACTATTATTAATACCGATTTTTACTTATGTTTATTGCCCAGAACTTATAAATATCAAGATTTTTTTAAAATACCCTCTGGAAACACGTTTTTGCGATTTTAGGGGGTGGCATCCCGCGGGGGAGGATAATTTTGTTTTTAATAATTCAACCTCCGTGACGACCAAATTGCAAAAAAATCGAAGGTGCAATTTAAGTTGAACTTTTATGGGAAAACTTCCAAGTTAATTCTGGAAACATATTGGGGTGTCAAAGTGAAGCCTGGGAATATCAAATCTGTGTTGTAGTGTAAATGGTTTAAGAAAATATCAAAAATTTATTGTTGTTCATAATAATTCAGTACCTTTATTAGATTTGAAATCTTGTATCGATCTCAATTTGGTAATAGTAATTTACGTAACAAGTCCGGAAAATACTGTTTTTTTGGACGAGTGGACAAGATTCTAGGACGAGCATAGCGAGTCCTGGAAGTCTGCGAGTCCAAAAAAACTGTTTTCGGACGTGTTGCGTACACAATTTTTCCGAAAACCGTGTAGAATATCAAACGAGACACATTTATTTATTATATTTCTTTGTAGAAGAAAATATTGAACATTTTAATTATTGTATTAAATATTGAAATTCGAACAGAAGATAGGTACTAACAGGAACATTCTGATTCTTATTTATTTTACTAATTATATTAAAATTCGAGCATTTCCTGGACTAGTCCGGAAAGTAAGTACTTCCCGGACTAGTCCGGGAAGTGATACTTTCTCAAAGAAAAATCGTCCAGGAAGTAGGTACTTTCCGGACGATTGTCGAAAAAAAGAATTGATGTTCTAAGCAATGTAAAACTGAAATTTTAAAAATTATTGACGATTTGTTCACAGGTATTGGTAAATTTAAAGAAAAATGCATAATTGTATTAGATCAAAATGCCAAACCAATTGCGAGGCGTCCTAGGCGCCTCCAAGACTATTAAAATAAAATAAAACCTTGAGAAAAAGAATGTCTTTCAAAAAATTTTTGGAGGTGTCAACTGGGCCAGCAATTTGGTAATTGTAGAAAAACCTGAAGGAACCCTCAGAGTGTGATGGGATCCGTGTTATTTGAACAAGGTCACTTGATACGAAAAGTTAAAGAAATGTGCGCTCAGATTATTGGTAAGAAATACTCTTCAGTTTTGGATCTGAAGGCTGGTTTTCATCATGTGGAATTAGATAAAAAAATTAGTGATTTGTGTGTGTTTAGCTCGTCATTTGGATATTATAAATTCCGAAAACTTCCATTTGGCCTGAGTTTAGCTCCAGAATTTTTTCAAAACTACAAAAATAATGGCAATATGAAGGGTGTCACAATTTATTTTGACGATATTTTGATTTGTGGTTCAGGTATTGAAGAACATGACACAATTTTGAATAAGGGTTTTGAGAGGGCTAGAATGTTGAATGTGAAGTTCAATTCAGAGTTCAGCGTGTAAAATAGTTGGCCTACGTTTTCCGAAAATGGTGTGGAAGTCGATTAAAATAGGGTCAAGTTTGTAATTAATTTGGTACCACCAAGAAATAATACAGAACTTCAAAAAATATTAGGAACTTTTAAGTATTTCAGACATTGTAAATGTTATATTTTCTTGGACAGATCATTATAATAATGCTTTCATCAAAAAGAAAGATTTGCTAAAAAAACTGATAAGAAAAAAGAAATAACTATTCAAGCCGATGATGCTTCTCAAAGTGGATTAGGTTGTTGTTTATTATGAGAAAATAGACCCGTTTTCTTTGCGTCAAGGAGTGTGTGACTGATACCGAAATAAATTTATAACTTGATTTATGGAAGTAATTTAGTAACTGTTTGGACAGATTATAAACTATTAGGATCATTTCTTCAGTAAGGCTTCAATTACTAAAACTGAAATTAGTTGAATACAATTTGTGAGATGGAAAGTTTTTACATGTTGCCGATCTTCTCTTGAGAAATTTCAAAACACAATTTATTGAGGATGTTGGAAGTTTTACACAGCGTACCTACATTCAATTACTAGTATTTCAGAAGAAAAACAAAATTCCAAGAGGAAACTGAAAAGAGTAGTAGGTTATTGTAAAGAGGGTTGGCCTAGTAGTAACAAAATGAATGAACAAGTAAAAAAATAGTTACCTTTGAAGAATGAGCTACTTTTGTACGGCAGTAGGTTCTAGGAGATTATTATTTCATAATCTACCCAACGCAATGTGAGGAATGCCTCACAAAAATATTTTGTTCATTTTTATATAAGTGCATGATTGAATGAAATACACGCAAAATGCATAAGACAGCAATTTACCATCCATCTAGCATAGTATTCCTGATGTCGTACAGGGCGATGAAGAGAAAATGAAAAAGAAAAAGGTTAAAAATTAAATCGTTCCTGGGATATTTCCCCTTGACTTTCAATTCCACCGTGAAAAATAAAGTGATGGGATCATATTTTTTGAAAACAAAGCATATTTTCCCATCTTCCACGTATAGGGTCGTAAAAAAATCAGTTCTGGTGTTTGCAATGCAGGTTTGGAATGAAGCAGAGGTTTTTTTTCAAAATGATTTTTTTTTGAGAAATTAGTAATAAATAAGTTTTCCATATGCTGGAAACTTTATGCCGGACATTGTATATAAATAATTCTTTGTTGTTGGCGATGAATTTTCCTCGTGGAAGAATTGCTGGCGATAAGTTATTTTTCGGCGAAGAATTACATCATATATCTATGTAGGTTTTAGGAGATTATCCTTCCATAATCGACCAACGTGAGAAATGCCTTGCAAAAATATTATGTCTGTATGGAAAATTATTATTATTTTTATTGTTGTTATAGTTATTTTCTCCTCCATCATTAGTGAAGCAGAGAACAAGAAGTATTTAGTAATACCTTGTTCATTGCTTTCTTTTTCTTGATTTTCCTGAGCCTGAGCAAAAATTAGTACTTATGATTTCTCAAAGATTGCATCACATTATCAGCTACTATGATAGTTTGTTTGAAACATAAATCTTGTTTATTTTAGTGTTACAGCCCCCATCAAGATGATTCCCTCAGATGGCAGTTAATAGCGCAACCAAAGCGACAATAAACGCTACATGATGCTATCACGCCGTATCTGTATTCTCACAAGTCCAAAGCAGAACCCGAAGTCATTTCCAAGAAATACACTAGCCGCAACTGTGAGGTTGTGGTATCTATTAGTGCCTAATAGGTCACATGCATGTATCACAAAATCACTTATATTTTTGTTTGCATCATCTACTTTGTTACTTCATTAAGTCATTAAGTATAATTAGTTTCATTAAACTTCTCATTTTTGATCTTGTTAACTATTGGTATTTTTGGCGGCCATCTTATTTTTCCACCGTTGTGCCACGAGAACGCATCAAGTTTTCGTGTTTTCAGCTAGGTTGGTTTCACTGTATAATCGATTAGAACAATTAGAAAAACCATGCTTGAGACCTATTGAAAATGAAAAGTTGTTTTTCAACAATTTGCGAACAGTGAGAATGCCTAATTGAGGTCATTAAGGTCATTAACCACGTGTTCTGGGTAGGCTGTGTTACTATTTCCTTGCAACACTTTAGGAGCAGACGTGTTAATTTTTATCGCAACAGTGAATCGTGGAGGATTATTCCCAGTCGGCAACGAGATCAATCATTTAGAAAAAAGCGCTCAAAAATTCGGCAAAACTTCTTTCATGTTCTGCGATGAATATTTGCAGACAAATCATGTATGATATATAATACCACCCACTTACTTTTCAACCGCACTGTTGAAGTTGATAAAAATCGATGAATAATTGTAACAATACTATTTTCATAATGATCAGCTGAAGCTGTGTTTCATATTCCAGTTTTTACGTGGTGGTATTTGTTTTTTTGCAAGAGGTTTAACATTAATATAATAATGATGCGGTAGTTTAATGTCTGTTGGTATCAGCCAGGGAAGTAGTTATTTTTTGTCAGATATTTATGGAAATGTTTGGAGTGAAGGGTACTTGAACATTGTCGATTTTATTCCTATTGATACATCGTTAAATTAATATTTAAAAACTATTGTAATATTGATATTGCTAAGTATTGGTGTAAACATGGATCAACAATATTGGAATTTACGAGTATTCATTTTAACGTTGCACCGATATTCATTGATGTTGTCTAAACATTACTGAAATATGCTGTTGGCGAATTAACTGACATCATCGTAGGTATACCCTGAAAACGCTAAATGTTTTACTCAATATTTGTTTTTTAATCATCCTTCCAATATCACGAGCAATAATCTGAAATATTGAATTGAGTGAAATTTTGAAATTGTAAAGAGTGAACTTGAGACACCCGAGGGTCTGAACACAGCAGTCAGCTGTTTTTTTTTTTCATTTACGAGTTATTGCGAAGGTATATATGGATTTGAAAATATGAAACAAGTGATCACCAAGCTGGATAATAGTCTGAGTGCCGTTAGTGTACCTATAGGGTCATACAAATCAAATTTCAACTCCAAGGTCTCGAAATTTATCTCACAAAAATTGAGTGTCCGTTATTGTCTATGCATTCAGTTACATCAGCACAACTGTTTCCTGTCAATATTTCACCACTGTTATCCTTTTTCCTAAGCAATATCGCCCTTACTATATCTTGCCAATGTTTTCATGGAGATATAATATTTTATTGATCATCTATATTCGCCAATTTATCATGAGTAATATTACCAATATTGCCAAATCTTCACATTTCTTCCATATAATATCACTTGTTAATTACTTTGATTTGCTGAGAAAGTTCACCAAATTCTGAGAAAATATTCTTCTATTACTTGTGTAAGTGATGCTCTTCTCAAGATATCGATATCATTTTTTATTTATTTAATTTTTTCATTCATCATTGACTGCATAATCAGAATGCTGTCCCATTAACCCCAATATAAAGAATACTAGTTTGAAAAAACTAAAGAATACGCTTTACTTCCAACATGGATTAAAAATTTAAAAATAATTGACAATTTAATTACTGTAAAAAATCGTGGGAGCATTCGATCTATATTAGTTTAATTTAACAATACTGAGCGTTCAAGAGCTCAAGACAACTTTGTTAAGCACCCCAAGATTTTTTACATTTGAGTAATTAAATTGTCAATTATTTTTCACTGTTTAGTCCACGTTAAAAACCATACCAATTTTGAATCGAATTTGACCATCACAAATCTCGTCCACCATCTTAGGCCGCATCTTGATTTCCTAAATTTTAACCGAAAATTCAAAATATCTGACCCCAAAACCATAATGACTAATATCTTCTGCCATCTTGGAGCCGCCATATTGGAGCCGCCATCTTCAATTTAGGAATTTTGATAAAAAAATTACGACTTTAAAAACCCCCAATACCAATTTTGAATCGAATCTGACCACAATCACGTCCGCCATCTTGGAGCCGCCATTTTAAATTTATGAATTTTGATAAAAAATAATCATAATCTCTGAACCCGAAAACCCTTAAATACAAATTTTGAATCGAATCGGAACATAAAAAATTAAAAAAAAAATATTTTTTCCGTTAACCTGCTGTCGCCCCCCTACGAACGACAGCCCTCAAAAGTCGAAACTTGTTCGAGCTAAGGATTAACAAGGTCTTACCTTTTGACGTGCGATTCCTAGCACGATCCGAGGAGAATAGATCTCGAAAGAAGGTCGTCGGCTATCCTCTCGGATTATCACAAATCTCGTTCGCCATCTTGGAGCAGCCATTTTGTTTTTTCTATAAAAAAAAGGTTATATTGCATTGATACCAGAGTTATGAAAACATGCCAAATTTCAAATCATTCAGACGTCTGGAAGTGGGTGAAAATCACCTTTAAATTTTCCGTTACATAGATACATACCTACAAGTGAAGCTAATAATATAAGAGTGTTAAAAAGCGGGACATTTTCGATAAACAATGACGGAGTTCAAATTATCCATTCTTTTTCGAATAGATAAGCTTCTACGTTTATATATAAGTTAACTTGTATAATTTCAACGTTTATATATAAGTTAACTTGTATAATTTCAACAAACAATTTAGAAATTCTATAGTAACAAGTTTCAAAGTTTTATATTTAACAAACAACCCCATTAAATTTTGAAATTCAGTGGTGATTATTTGAAGATTTTATCCAGTGTAAAGCTCTCACTCACAAAGCAGCTGCGTACAACAGTAACTGTGTGATTAAGATTGATAAGTCTGCTTCATCGGTGAAGTAGTAGTAGTAGTAGTAATCATGGGGAGGCCGCTGCCGCAGCCAGGCAAGTAGGCCCCAATGGGCCCTTTTTGCCATCCCCTGCTCTCCACATAACTACATTTCCTCTTCTAGTCTTCCTTTCCGAACCTTTGTGACCTGCTAATGAAGGTCAGTATGTCCGTCCACTCTAGTTCGATGATTTCCTCCGCCAAGGAAGTGAGACGAAGTTTTTTCATCTTCTTTGCACATATGGCAAGTGGGATTGTCTTTTATATCCATTAGTGACAGGTGTCTACCTAGTTTGTTATGGCCTGTTAGTATTCCTACAAGGAGGCGTAGTATTTGGCGATCTCTGCCTAAAAGCCACGTCATCCTTGACTTGCTAGAGCCGGCCACAAAGTCTTTTGACTGCCTGCAGCCGGCGGTATTCCTCCAAGATTCGTTTAGTTCTCTTTCCACCCATTCATCTAGGACAGAAGAGATTTGACCTCTTGCAATGCCTAGTACTGGCTCCGGTCCACAGAACGGCGCAGCGGAACCGGTTCTGGCAATCTCATCTGCCACCTCGTTTCCCAGCACCCCCCTGTGACCAGGGACCCATACCAACTCGACTTCCTTTGTTTCCGCTAATTTCTCCGCATTCCTGTACCAAAACTGAGCTTGGTCTAGGATGACAGATAGCTTTGAGCGCTGCCTGACTATCCGAACAGATATAAAATTTCTGTTCGGGTGAAAGAAAATGAGCTATTACTGACGAGAATTCAAAATTGTCCTTTCAAATTAATTTAAAGAAATATTCACATGAAATGAAATTCAACCAAAGTAATTGAGGTTATACAACGTCTTGTATCACTACTTATCGTGTCAGAATCATTCAAACCGTCAAATTGACACTTTTTAATTATGCAACGGATTTTCTATATACATGTACATTAATTAATTTTATGTACTCATAATATCACTACTGAGTAACACCTGGATATAAGACTTTTATATTCTTTTTCATTTAGGATTCAGCTACCGCCTCCGGAGAGCAGTGTATATTCGGAAATCCTCCAGATAATTATTAGAGATAGCGGGCGCGTTGTAAGACGCGGCCGGAAAGTGTTCCCCAAAGACATTGCAAGGACCCCAATAATCCACAAGACTCGCATCTCGTTCTGCGCCCGGTCGGAACAGTAATTTATTCATGACACTCCTCGACATGACTGTTTGAATCGGTTTGCAAGAGATTTCAACTTGGATTAGCTCCCAGTCATAATCACGCGAGTTCCCGACCCCTCTACCCCAGACTTGATCGTTATTTCCTCTCCGCACAGACGAAGGGAAATTTTATTGCAACAGGATACCAACCAAATCACTGTCTTGCCAACTCCAGTTATGCCGTTTCAGCTAAATCTAAGGTAGTGCTGGGTAATAAGGTCCACTTAACTTTTGTATTTATTTCATACAGGGCATCTCGAGATCCCGAGAAAAAAAGAAAAAACCATAGCCCTTCTACGCCTTCGTAAAAAATGCAAGAGCTGCTAAAAGTATATTTTTATTAAACATCTTTATCAGCCGACAATTGAATCTACTACCCTCTGACATTAGAAATATACAAAATAAAAATAAGTTCAAAAAACAAGCCAAAATGTTTGTACAATTACATTACGAGGATGTCCTGAAACCAATTCTCGAATAATTACATACTTTACTCTGCAATTACCGAGGTCTTCTCCCTTTTTCTTTGTTATTTTTTCCTCTCCTCTCCTCATAATACCAATTTTGAAAATTGACTATAGTTCCTTTCACTCTGTTACTATTTAATTGAACCAAAAATAAATGCCTTTGGCCACAGCCTACTCGATTTCCTCACCACGGCTCGGGAGATCGACCGCATGGAAAGCGTCCTATTCATTAATTCTTTAATGTGAATTTCTCGGCTTATTCGGAAAAATATGAAAAAAGCATAAATGATTCAATATTTAGAGAAAAGAACGACGATTAATGTGGTTATTTAATATTTTTTATCACAAACTGAAATAGTAATATATTCAATTTCTTAGATATGGGAAATCTGTCAAGTTTGGTTTTTCCATGCCCTAAAATTCACATTTCGGGAGATTTTTCTTAACTTTTTTGTTGACATTATATGGAATGCACCAAACTCATGTAGTTTGGCACATTTTGTATAGGTACCTTCCAATAACATATTATTTTCATCAGTCAGATTTCAAATTAAAAATCTGAATAAAATCAGAGATCATCTATGTGGTTTCTGCACCTATCAGAAAAATATTTGAAAAAAATCTCCCTAAATGTGAATTTTAGGGCATGTAATAACCAAACTTGACAGATATCCCATATGTAAGAAATTGAATATATAGCGATACCAGTTTGTGATGAAATAAATTAAATAACCACATTAATTCTCGTTCTTTTCGCTAAAAATTGAATCTCCTAGGTTTTTTTCATAGTTTTCCGAATAAGCCGAGAAATTCACATTAAAGAATTGATGAGTAGAACGTCAAATTGCTTTCCATGCGGTGTTGCCGATTTCCTCATCATGACTCGGGAGATTAAGTCGGCTGTGCTTTGGACTACCAACAGTATTATGAAGAGTAGGTAGATAAGTATCACCGAGTCTTTTCAATTACAAGCCCAGGCCAATTTTGGAGGTGTCATTTGACCCAGCATGAATTATATTCAGAATTACAGTACCATACGAAACAATTATTTCACGCACTATGCCGTCATCAGTTGCGAGCGGTGCCACAGCCGACTTAATCTCCCGAGCCGTGGTGAGAAAATCGGCAACACCGCATGGAAAACAATTTGACGTCCTACTCAATATTTCTTTAATGTGAATTTCTCGGATTATTCGAAAAACTAGGAAAAAACATAGGAGAATGAATTTTCAGAGAAAAGAACGACGATTAATGTTGTTATTTAATTTTTTCCATCAAAAACTAGAATCGCAATATATTCAATTTCTTAGATATGGGAAATCTGTTAAGTTTGGTTAACACATGCCCTAAAACTCACATTTCAGGAGATTTTTTGAATGATTTTTTCTGATAAGTGCAGAAATCACAAAGATAATCTCTGATTTTTTTCAGATTTTTCATTTGAAATGTGACTGATGGAAATAATATGTTTTTGTAAGGTACCTAGACAGAATGTGCAAAACTTCCAGATTTTGGTACATTCTGTATAATGTACCTTCCAATAACATATTATTTTCATCAGTCAGATTTTAAATAAAAAATCTGAAAAAAATTAGGGATACTGTATGTGGTTTCCGCACTTATCAGAAAAAAAAGTTAAAGAAATTCTCCCGAAATGTGAATTTTAGGGCATAGAAAAAACAAATTTGACAGATTTCCGATATCTTAGAAATTGAAAATATTGCGATTTCAGTTTATGATGAAAAAAATTAAATAACAACATTAATCGTCATTATTTTCTCTTAAAATTTATTCTCCTATGTTTTTCTCTTAGTTTTCCGAATAAGCCGAGAAATTCAGATTAAAGAATTAATGAGTAGGATGTCAAATTGCTTTCCATGCGGTGTTGCCGATTTTCTCACCTTGGCTCGGGAGGAGTCGACTGTGGCGGTGCAGATGAGTACGCAGGTCAACGAAACTTTCTATAACCATCTTCAATATACTATACAAGCCCGACTAACATTTCGGGGTAGGGGTCATTTAACCACCATGAAACATATTCAGAACGATGCTGCTATATGAAGAAATAACTTTAGACACGTTGCCGTCAATTCTGGGTGGTGACTATAATAATGATAATAATAATTTTTCATCTAAAAATGTGCTTTTCCGACAAAATATTCTTGCACGGCATTTCTCAGGTTGGTAGATTATGAAATAGTAATCTACAACAAACCCATAGACGTGGCCGAAATTTTTTCCGACCACTATCACTCAGTCAACTCCGGAGAAAATTACAATCCTAAATTTCTAGAAACAGAACGAAAAAACTTAAATTATACTACAGATGAAAACCTAGCATACAATCCCTTCACTATGGATGAACTGGAAGACGCATTGAAAACTGCTATATTCTCCGCACCTAGTTCAGACAAAATCCACTATGAGTTGTTGAAACACCCACCTACGAACCAGAAAGAAAACGTGTTGGTAATATTCAACAAAATATGGTCCTTCGATATAGGTATTTCGAGAGCAAATATATTTCAAGCAAATTTCAAACCCTCGTCAGTTTGAAACGGCTTGGCCGATTCCCTTAATCAAAACGGTGTTGGATAGATAATCAGAAAGCCTTCAAAACCAGGTGCATTCCACATGACCCCCCCTTATATTTGAAAAAAAAAATATTTGATTGTGCCCTCTTGACACTAGGTCACGTAACCACAATCGTTTTTATGCTAAAATTTAGTAAAAGTGGTACCTTTTTACCCAAATTTTACCCGACCTCGATAACTTGTTCCGTTCAAAGGTTAATGGGGGGGGAGGACTATTTACGTCCTCACTGTATACGAGATACCGGTGTGCCGTAATGCGGCAGAAATCTTAGCCTTGTTTTACTCCGTCTGCTTAGGGCACATGAATCTCGGACCTAGTAATCACTCACCCCACGATCGTGGGGGGTGACTATTTGGGTGAATGACACCTGGGCGCCCTCCGGATATTTTGGGGCTCCGGACATGAGGCCCGACTGGGATAATCCTATCAAATAAAAAATAAAAATAATTAGAATTCCTGAATTCAATTTTCACCTACTTTCAATCGCTCGAATAATCTGAAATTCGGTAAACTTATCAAGGAACAATGGTAATAGAAGGATTCCATAATAATAATGGAATTAGATATAGAGCGTAAATTGTATATTTTAATTTTTTTATGAATAAAGTGATCGTTAAAACAATTAAATGATATTGTTTAACGATATTTAATTGATTTATTCAATCATTTCCTTTCAAAAAATCACACTGATAGTTATTATGGGCATGCATACAGAGTGATATATCAAATTTGCACCAAAAAACTAGTAAAAATTCAAACAATTTTCAAAACACGTCGATATTCTAGTAAAAATGATACATTGTACCAAATTTCGCATTGAAATATCGTTGTAGGAATATGGAAGAGGCGCCTTTATGAGACTAGAACTATAAAAAAATTAGGAAAAAATTTTGTTCTTGTGTAGGTGGCTGTGATTTCAAATATTGATATTGTTTTTCATTCTAAACAACTTTTCTAAATAAACTTCTTTGATAATATCAAAAATAAGGGTAGATGACTCTTTATCAAAATTCTTATTTTTTGTTCTCCACTGTACTACGGTTAGAAATAAAAAAAATTGTTGATTCAAATACAAGTTTTTCGCGAAGCACCAACTTTTATGAAGAATAAAATTCTCTGACAATTGCATAATAAAAAAGTTTCTCATATTGTGTAAACTTTTTAAACTCACTATAATACCAATTCCGTATAGCACTATTCTCACTGTACGTCATAGAGTTTTCTTGATTATCCCTATACTAACTAATAAATTATATTCATGCCGTAATAAAAATAAATGACCGTAAAATTACCTTTTCCAGAGGGAAATAATTTTTTTCTACGACCACACTTTTTTTCTCTTTTAGATTTTTATTATAATTTTCAATATTTGTATGTTCAGTTCATTTTGCATGAAATGACCCATTTCATGCTCATTGTACAATATACTATTCCAGGGCAGTCACATGTTCCAAGAAAAATGTACGGCATAACAAAAAATGGCATCTTTTCATAAAATAGTATTCAGATCATTGAGTATGGTGCAACTTTTTGGTATGGACATACAAAAGTGTCGCGGGCAATCTTACGACAATGCTTCCAACATGTCTGGGATCTATTCAGGACTACAGGCTAGAATTCTTGATGTCAGTCCACTTCCATCATATATCCCTTGTGCAGGACACTCTCTAAATCTAGTTGGCACTCACGCAGTAGACTCTTGCATTGAGGCAGTGTCACTATTTACGCTGCTTCAAGAGCTGTACAACTTTTTGTCTAGCTCTACACATAGATGGGCCGTGTTAACTAACTACAAAAGAACAACACTAACGACAAAAAGCCTTTCCACTACAAGATGCTAGACATGACGCTTTGAGAGCCTTACAAGAAGAATGGCCTGCAATAATCAGAGCTCTAGAAACATTGGAAAGCGACACAGATCAGAAGTCTAAAACTCGAGCAGAAGCTAAAGCTCTACTGTACTCAGTAGAGCTTTCAGAGATTCAATCTATATAATGTCCAAGTTATGGGGTACTATTCTTTTCAGGTTGCATAAGGTTAATAAATATGTTCAAAATGAAGACATTGATGCAATGGCTGTAGTAGAAGTTTTCAAGTCACTTATATCATTCTTTGAAGAGCTCAGAAATCAGTTCGATCTGTATGAAAAGAAAGCACTTGATGTTTGTGAAATCAAAGTGTATGAGCATGACAAGAGACGAAGGACAACAAGAAAACTTCAAGATGATGAGTCTCGAGATGGCGAAGTTTCCTTTTCTGGAAGAGACAACTTTAGAGTAAATACATTTTTGCCGATAATTGATAAAGTTCAAAAACAGCTTACAATGAGAATGGATGCCTATGAGGAATTCATTGGAAAGTTTAGTGCCGTAATAAAACTTTCGGATCTCACAACAAAAGAACTTGAAGATGAGGTTAAAAACCTTCTTACTGTTTTTAAAGATGATTTAGAGCCGTCGATTTTTGATGAACTTGTCCATCTTAAATCACACTTAGCAGCAAACAAAATAGGAAATAAACAACCGTCGTCTCTGTACAAGTGGCTCACAGGAAATAATTTGCAAGATATATATCCGAATGTAGAAATTTTGCTGCGGATGTTTATTTGTACTCCAGTAACGAACGCATCTGCTGAGAGGTAAGTAAAAAATAGCAGACCCCTTACTCTTAACAACTTAACAAATATTAAGCAAACCCAACTATGTCAACTTGTAGGGATCTCAGTTTTTTTTATGGGCAAATGAATTTCCGCCAGTTACTCTAACTTATTAACACACTTCATTCTTTATTAGTATTTAATCACGACTGTATACTTTATATACTTTGATAGTCTAATTTTGTATTACTGTGTTTTTTGTATAAATGATGTTTATAAGTGTTTAACTCAACTTTTTTGTTTCAGGTCATTTTCCTGTTTAAAAAGGATCAAGCAGTTTCACAGATCAAACATGACGCAAACGAAGCTCAACTCTCTCGCTCTTCTTAGCATTGAAAGTGAAATAACAAAAACATTGGATTTCACCAGCACAATTCATTCGTTTGCTTGGAGCAAAGCCAGAAAAAAGAAATTTTAAAATAGATTATTATATATATATATATATATATATATACAGTGCTATTTATTAAATTGTGTGTTTGTTTTTTCCACATGTGTTTTTTTCAACTATTCGTCAATATCTACTTACCTAAATTGCAAATATTTGCTTTTCATACATTGTGGAATTTTAATCACTGTTGTCTGGTTGATACAAATTATTTTCTAGAAAAATAGTTAAAAATGTATTGAAAAGGACTGAAAATAAAAATGTGTAATAGCTCAAATAACCACAAAGAAGTTGTAGAACGAGTCTTACAGTTAAATATGCCAAAAAAATTCCACACTCCCCAGACCTCCTGGAAAGGGGCGTAATTTAGAACTTTGGCCTAGGGCGTAATTAGCTGCTAATCCGGGCCTGGGTGTTGTGTCAAATGACCCAAACTACACTAATTAGGGTTAGGGTGTTAAGTGCGGGGCTCCCCACCCCTGTACCGACAAATATCTACGGTATAGCTAAAAAATTAATCTATGTAGTTATACAAATTCAATTATACAAATGCCCTGAGTAATAAATCACCTGAAGTCATTATGAAACAAAAATTTGGGAAAAATAAAAAAAAATTCTGGCTTTCACCACCGTTCTTGTACGGCATTATGTCCTAGTTGATTATTTTTCAGTGATCTTATCACTCACAACTGACCGCTCACAACTGACCGCTCACAACTGACGGCACAGTGCGCAAAGGAGTTGTTTCGTATGGCCTATAATTCTGAATATAATTCATGCTAGGATTGCTAGGTCAAATGACCCCTCCAAAATTGGCCTGGGCTTGTAGTCTATTTGGCCTAGCAACTAGTACACAAAACTTACCGTCTTGACAACAGATGCCGTAAGTTAAAAAGCCATTTTAAACATTTTTAAAGAAGGAAGAGAGAAGAGAAGAGAACTGTCACTGAACTGAGTATACATATTTCGGGTCATCTAAACGTCGAGAATATCTCAAAAACTACCAAAAAAAAAAAAAGGAAAATTTATGCAAGTAACGATGGCCAAACCCCTTTTACATTTGAACTAAGTTATAGTCGTAAGTATGAAAATAAATTGGACTCAGTTTTATCCCAGCCAAAACACACGATATCCTAATTGCATTTTTACTAAATTGAAGGAGCAATCTCAATAAAATTTCAACTAGTTAATAATGAAATGGTTCAGTTTACTGAGAAAAGCAATTCACAATTGACGAGCTTGAGGCGAGCAATGCATATCTATTACTAATGACCAGTGGGTCCATTTGGAAAATTGCATTTAGGAAACTGATTTGGAAATTACTAATTACTCTAGCCCGCAGAAGCTCGTGTGTGGCTGCGCAAAAAAACATTTGAATATGTTATCGGTAGACAAATTTGAAATTTATCATCATACGAGCAGCCATCCTTGGCTTGATCGATAGATATCTGAAAAAATTCATTAGTTCTAATTTTTTTAATTCGTATTTAGGGGGTTGAACGTTTTTTGGAGTGGCTTGTCAATAAACCACTTCTTCAAATACCGCATATAATACAATTTTATTGAAATTCACGAATGTCAATAGAGACAAATTTCAAACTGAAATTACTTACTACACTGATAAAAAGGATATTTTGCATCAATGCATAATTGCATTGATTCAAGTCGATTGTATTCTTGAATAGGTCCAACCAAATATTAGTTTGATTTTTTGACAGAATCCTCTTGACCACTTGAAAGGAAACTGTTTTGAGACATATGAACACTTTCTTCGGTGAATAATGAGAGTTGTTTGGTGCAAAAAATTTCATCTTTGATAATGAACACTATTGTGAATACTTTCTTTGTTCGATGGTGTGAGTTGGTTGAGGCAAGAATATTTCAACTTCAATAACGAACAATATTCTTCTTCATAATGCAATACATTTTTGATTCAAGATTATCTGCATTTGGAGGCTCAGTACAAATGTGCACTTGGTTATAAAAATATGCCATGGAAGCCATGTTCATATGGTACAGTTCAACAAACAGAGAACAACTGCGAACAATTGAGGTATAATGGTTATACATGAGAATAGTTTTGTAATATTTTAATTTCAGAAACTATATAATCAACGTAGGTACCTCTTCGGTGACGCATAGAAATGCGATCGAATATAGAAACGACAGCGTCATTCGCCATTATCACACACCTGTTGAAAACGAAAATATCTCCACAACTGGTCCATAAATGACCTAAATTCAAATCGTGCAGAAATAATTGGACCTCCATATTGCACTTCTGTAGCAGCACATTTGCACATAATCACTGTGTCAAATACAAAACTAACAACTTAAATTATGATTCAAACACAACTCCCAAACCAAACGCGGGCAAAAGCAAACAGGATAGAGGTAACTGTCGGCAGTCGCAGTGCGCGCTTTCGCGTAGGTTCGGGTCGTTCCGGTAGCGGAATTTCGCCAAGAAATCATGTTCTTGAGTCAAAAGGAGCATTTTTCACAAGCAGGAGTTCTCTAGGGTAAAGAGTTGGAATGTATTAATGCAAACAAATTCATTTCAAGAGAATTTATGTAAAGAAGCAAACAGTTCAATAAGTTTGAAATAAGAGTATATTCATCAATTAGAAATAAATATTTTTTTCAGAAGATGATTCTGTTCAAGAAGATATATATATATATATATATATATATTTGGGCATTGTATTGGGTTTTTCTGAGCGTTCGTGCCTAGTTAATCTTCCTCCTCTGATTGGGAAAAAAAAAGGTACTATTGGAAATAGTTATTTCCGTTAACCAGCTGCACCCTTACGAGCAACCCTCATAAGTCCTCAGGAGACTTGTGCGAGCTAGACAAGACGCAGCTCTTATTTTTTAGCGTGTGATGCCAAGCACGAGACCGGGTACCTGCGCGGTGAATCGAACCCGCGTGCCATGTAATTGGAAGCAAGCACATTACCCACTCGCCACCACGGTCCATATTTCAATTTCTTCCCAAAGCTTTAGCGAAGGGCCTATACAAACGGGAACCGTGTATCCATATGGCTAACGTTGAAATAATTTGATTAAACTGCCTTGAAGTAACGAACTTACTTTTGGTTTGTTCCACAGATTTTAAAACAAACCATTAGACATGACGAAATGGCGTTTATAAAATTCCTGGAAAGAAAAGTTTACGAAAATATTGCAGTATATTTATCAACCTCAGAGTAATAAAGAACATAAAGAGGCCATGCCTATACCTACACAAATATGTGTTTTGAAGTGAACATGAACTATCCTTTTCTATACAATTTGTGGTTGAAGGGGTGACAGGTGGTAAGACGCTATGGACAGTTTTTTTACATTTAGAGTGAGTCTGATAAATCGAGCGGGCACACACGAAACTACCTGATTGAATACGAACTTAATATGGTAAGCCCTTGCTTCTGAACAAAGTTATTTTTTTTTGGTCTTCCACTTTGACTATGGACTACTACCTTCTTAAGCAAAATTATGTTGCCTTCAAGACAAGGATTGAAAAGGCTCTCTATGTCCTTTAATACTCTGAGGTATCAACAAAAATGTTTCAAACGATTTCAGAATTTTTCATCATTATATGTTTTTCATTATATAGTTTTCCAAACCTGATTGGTTATACTTTTTGAAAAATGAACGTAACTTATTACGATATAGTTGAAAAATTAAATGATTTCGGCTTTTTATAGCCCCACCCACCCATGCCTGTGACGTATTATTGATACTACTTTTTGAGAGAAGATACATTGCAATTACTTGACAAATAGCGATGGGGGCACATCAACTTGAAAATTTCGAAAGGCATAAAAATAGGAAAAAGGGATTCACGAAATTTTGACAAAAAGGGATTCACGAAATTCGCAAAAAGGGATTCACGAAATTCTTTAATATTTAGAATACAGAAAAAAATTGGTACCTGAATACAATGAAAAAGTTCACTGACTCAATGAATATTTTTATCCATATTGGTCCAATGAACGCAATCGTTATGTAAATGTACCGCTGGTTATCCATACTAGGAATACGGATCTTAATAATATCAATGAATGCTTTCATTGATATCATGATCAAGTAAATTAAATAGGTTCGTTTTGGTAATTAATTTCATTCATCAAACGAATAAAGAGTGACCACCCAAGCAATGAATTATTGTATTCGTTCAACTGATGAAACTGATCAGATTAATTATTATTGTTCGTTCTTCGAATAAATGTTGTATGATTGATATAATGATTCAGATTAGTTCGACGATGGATATTTTTCATCAATCCAATGAACGGTGATTATTAAGTATTGGTTATTCCTTGATTCAATAATTGATATACATTAAATCTATGTTTCAGTTTATTTTCGTGATGCTTTCACACATTGAACTAATTATTTTGTTTATCATTTGAATAAGTGGTATTTATTCAATCATTGCATATCATTCGTAAATGCAATGAAGGCCTCCCACTGATATTGAGCATACAGTGAGTTTCCGAAAGATATGCAAAATAATTATCATGCATTCATCAGAACATCGCAATCCTGATTGGAAGGCGTATCTCCAAGTTATCTTTTATTTCGGCTGGCTCCTTTCGGAGCTCTTCGGATGTCTCTGTAGTCTGTGCTACCTGAGAAGATGCTTCAACGATCGCTTCTGTCTGCTTAAGTTAACCGGCTCTGTGCAAACAACGAAGTCGTGCGGAGTGGTCCCTCTAGTGGAGGCGCTGTGTACTACCAGCTAAAGCTAACTTGCCAGCAACGGAGATTTCTATGCGAGGATTCGGCTGAACAGATGCCGGCAAAATTTATAAGTATATTTAAACACGAGATTGCTTGGTTCGACATACGGCTTATTATTATATTCATGAACATATTAATTACGGAGTTATAGAATCGGAGGAAAAGTTTGCTTCTATCTGCCTAACAAAACTGGGACTTAGTAACTTCGTTACACCTTCTATGAACTTTCCATAGCCCCAATAAAACCTGTGTGTAGATCTGAAAATAGATTATCATTGATTTCGATAAACTTGGATTCATTGTAACAATAAAATCATCTCTGGGACCATTAATTACGTTCATTGATATGATGAACAATTTCAAGTGGATTCAGTGTACCCCTTTCATTACCTCAATGAACTTTTCCATAGCAGCAACGAAACCTGTTCATAAATGTAAAAAAATATCATCTTTGATCTCAATGAACTTGAATCATTGTCACGATGAAAAATGTATTGTGCCAATGAACGGAAAGGTAATAAACGGTATTCATTGATATTATGTACCACATTTTTTTCATGAAATAATATACATTGTTGCAATGTACTTTTTTCTTCATTTCAATAATCTTTTTCAAAGCCGTAACGAAATATGTTCATAGGTCTGAAATTAGATCATCATTGATCTCAGTGTACCCCTTTCCTCACCTCAATAAACTTTTCCGCAGGAGCAACGAAAACTGTTCATAAATGTAAGAAACGATCATCTTTGATCTCAATAAACTTGTATTCGTTGTATCAATAAATACCTACAAAAGTCAGTGAATATTTATTCATTGCCACGATGAAAAATGTATTTTGCCAATGAACGGAGAGGTAAAAAACGGCATTTATTGATATAAAGTAACACATTTTTTTCAGTGTTACGAGAAAATATTTTCAACTATATGACAGTTGACCACCCATGGTGCTTAAAATTTTATAGATTCCCACGTTATTTCAGTGGAAGGTAAGTATTTTCCGGAGAATTCAAACATCATTTGTGCCAAAAAATAAAAAAAGGGGTGCACCAAAATCCTCAACAGACGAATTCAGATGATGAAACTTCTTATTACAGTAACAACATTGTCGGTGATTCTACAGATAATAAGTTAAATTAGTTCGACAAGTGTTCATACCCGGAGTAATAAACCGTAGCTTGCCGAAGCTCCTCCTATACTTTATAGTCCTACTGACTTGCAACTTTGCAACTCCAAAGCTCACGTAAGCTTTCTCGTTTGGTTACTAATTTGAACATAAAGCAAATAAAGCTCTTGGTCTTGTCTTCTTACGACTAAACTCTTACGGCTAACTTTAGATCCGTCTTAGGCCAGTTTTTGATTCATAACTGTAAAGGGTTGAGATAGTAACCGCCCTGCTTTGGAAGTTGGTCCAAACTTCCTGATATCGATGTGAATGGGAGTTGATATATGAATAGAGTTTCATACCATTTGTGATGAATAAGAATTAGAAAACACTTGCGTATTTTTTCAGCAATATTCACACAGTGTGAGTATTCACTTATAAATTACATGTGAATATTTCATTCTAATATATCCCAGGTAGCACCTCATGTTGGCTGAATCTTGTTTTCTTGTTAGTTCGAAAATATGAATAGGACATTCATAAAATCTGTTGTAGTTCAATGTCCAGCGTGGCTTGTGCCGGGGAAGTAGTTGTTTTCTGTTAGATATTACAAATAAATCACATTTTTCATTTTTCAATTTTCATGGAGAATGTTCCCCTTTTCAAATTGTTTTCATATTGGGCCAAAATGGATATATTATAAATGTACAAAATAATATTGAACCAATATGGGTTCATATTGGAAACACAATATTTCATTAATCATTTTGGTGGAATATTGGCTCAACCTGTTCTGAATGTATATTGCTTCATGAAATATTGGATCAATATTGGTTCAATAATTTTCACCAATATCGATAGAACGATATTGCCTACATATTGTTTCCAGCATCTAGCTCCAATATTGCGATTTCAATATTACTCTCATATCGATTTTAGAGATAAAAAACAATATTGTATATCCAACTTTGGTGGAATATTATTCAATCCATATTCCATATTAAATTATATTGAAAGCCAATATTGATACAATATTACAAAATACATTTATCACTAAGATTGAAATTTGAATATTGGCCGAATATTCAATAAACAATATTGAAATGAATCATGATTAAACTTGGGTGAGAAACCGCTAGGTGGCCCCACATATGGAACAACAGCTGAATCATAGTAACATATATTGAATAAAGGTTCTGTCATCTTCTTCCCGAAATACTGATGAGGAAAATTGGTAGGTATTTGCAATTATTCCGTCAGAATAAGATTGAAATTGTTGTCTTCGGCCTGGCATTTTGTTCAAAGTGAAAACAAAACAAATATCTTAAAAGAATTCGTGTCAAATACACACTATCCGGCTCTAGCCTTTTTCAAGGCAATACTAGGGCAAACAAATTCCAAGAAGATCCAAATCAAATAAATTTTGCGACTAGCTGGGGGAAAATCAAGCTACCCGGTTGTATTTTCCACACAACCTAGTGACTCCCATTTGTTGACAGTTCTCACAATGCGCTCACAAGGCAATCAGTGGTAAATTGATTTAGAAACGAAATTGTAGAATTTTTAAATTATTCGACATTTTCTGGAAATATCTCATCGATGTTTCCAAGGCAACATATTCGCTTTGAATATTTTACCAATATATGCAAATGATATGGTACCAATATCCCTAAATATTTTTGGGCCAATATTGCTTCCTCAATATTTCACTAATATTATTTTTATAATGTCCAGGTAATGTTGGACAATGTCCCGAAATAATTATAATTTTATCTCGCCAATATTACGTTTTAATATTTTGCCAATATTTTACCAATATTATTCCAATGTAAGTGTGCTACAGCGATATTGTACTAATATCGCCTAACATTTTGAGGCCAATATTATTGCTTCGAATAACCAGCTACCTTGCGCAGGGTGGAACGGTCTTTCGAACATAGATTTCAGCTCTGTATTCAAGAAGATGAAAGACATGTTGAACATATTTTGTGAAAGTTTCATTATTAACTTTTATTAAACTATCCCTATCACAGTTTTGTAATTTGCCAGTTGACAATTTAAATAACTACTTGAAATGAATTGATATATCAATGATACTTAGAACTTTTTTTTCAGTCGTTTCAAATGGATTTTGTGGTAAAGAAAGTCGTTCTTTGAGACTATAGCGAAGAAATGAGAAGAATTGTCATTTTTCACAAAAAATGCTTTTTTAAGAAAAACTATTGATTTCAACCATAGGGAATATTCAATGAAATTTGTAGAGCACTTGTTGGCGCTTCTTATGGATCGATAATATACCGGGTGCTCCATTTGAAATAAGGAAGATTTTGCACATTTTTATTAACAATGTTTGGTAAGCACCCTGTATACCACAGGTCGATTTTTGATATATCGTTTGAGAGATTCATGAACGTACATAATTTGACCAAAAACTGATTTCAATAGGACTTGGCACAACTTCATAATTACAAATAGTATGAGTGACGAATTTTGGAAAAAAAAGCTGTCATGCTAAAAATCTCGAAAACCGTCAATATTTTCGAAAAAAAGATCTTTATGAAGTACCTTTTATTTTTCATGTAGAAACCGAAAAACTGATACAAAATACTGGTTGCCATATAAAAAAACAAAGTTGGGACCCGCTCAGAAAAAACTGAACACCCTGTGTAAGTAACATCGTTTTCAATTTGTATAGCTTAGAAAATAGTATCATTTTGCTTATTGAATGATCCATCTATCTATTACCATAATGGAGATACGGAAGGCCGCACCCTTGCTGCAGGACCCTGTATAATGATGAAAAATGAGAAATAAAACTTCCTATGTATTGATTCTAAATATCAAACTAAGTAAAAATAATTTCTTTCCTACAAATTACTTCATATACCTATGTACAGCCGAGCACCTAACTGGAGGCAAGTCATCAATATATTCCATTCTGTATTTAACCTATTTTTAACAGCAACTCGTGAGAAATTCCATCGTCTAGTTATCTACACTCAGTCCATTTTTTCAAGTCATCCTCTCTCTAGTTTTCTCGACGTATTCTGCAACACAATATGAATTCAGCTCAATAGTTTTTTAATAAAAACTCAGCAAAAAATAAAATAACCGTTAATATATATGGATATAAGAGGGGGATATGGGTGGAGTTAATAAAATAGGTACCTCTTGTGTATAATATGACCCAATGTAAGACCAAACCCATCCCTTTGTACCTAGACTATTCATGAATTTCAATAGGTGTGCCTAATAAAATGAGTCTAGGATTATCTAGCGTTGTATGCCATAGGTGGTTTTGGTAACACTGAAAATGTTGTTTTGATAGTGATTGTATCAAAAGAAGTAAACAGTGATAAAATGTGATTCACTCCTCATTCCAAAACTGAAAGTTTAGTGTTTTTATCTTTCCGCACTGAAAATACTGAAATTCCTTTGAAATACCTATAGTCCAAAAACATTCATTTTATACACTGCTTGGATCAATAGTTATTTAAAATAACATTTTTTCTACGTTCATGCAAAAAGCAAAAAATTATTTATTAAGGTACCTACGGCACTAGGTGTTGGAAAATGAAAAGCGCAACTTAAATAATTGATTTTCCATTAATTTTCCATTAATGTATTTTAAAACTTTCAATTCTGTAATTGTCAGAAATAATTTTTGACTGACGTTTTTATAAACACAGTTGCATTATAAAAATCAAAATCATAGTAGCCGTGAGCGAGTATGTTATCACGAGGTGTGGTCATAGTACAGACAGTTTGCTCTATGCAGGTAGACGGTTTCGAACAAAGCGGATCAGTTTTGATTATGGAGTTTTTCTCCGGAAGGCATTGTTTGTTTGAATCTGGCTGCTAACATTAATACCAAATAATATAAAATATGTAACTGTTCAAAACGTATTGCCAATCTCACAGAATATCTGCTAAATATGTAGTGGGTTTGAACGTTTTTGTTTGTCATTATGACAGCACGTTGACGCAGAATGATAGATGAGTGCAATAAAAACTTTATTGCACTAGTGCAATAAAGAACCTCTTTTTCCACTAAATAATAAAGTTTTGCTTTTTGCATAAATGTAGAAAAAATAAATAAATATCAAATAAATTCCTATTATACATGATTATGGCAAAGAGCCCGATTGATTGATTGATTGAATAATTATATACAAAAAAAGTTGTAGTGGGACTCAAACCCCCATCTTTCTCGAAGAAAATTACGAAAATCTGCTTAACTAAAATCCAAAAATTCCGCAGAATTGTGATCGAAGTGTATGCGTACTAATCCAGCACGATTGGGTTTTGAGACGAGAATCGACTGTAGCACCACTTAACTCGGTATGCTAGTAGTTGAAATGATAATTACGATAAAAAATTGTTCAGCAAAATTCCAGGAGTGGAATGTTTTTTTTTTAGTTTAAAAATATATGAATAGATTTTTGCTGTAATCTTTGAAAGTATATGATTTATCGAAAAACCAACTCAAGAAGGTGAAAAACGATTCAATTTTCCACGAAAAATATTCCTAGTAATTTCTTATGAAAACGTGATTGAACGCCGACATCAGGTTACGCTTATCCGCCGCTGAAAGTTCTGGCGGAGCCAAATATTTGATTGGTCATAACTCTGCTGAAAATGATCGGAGAAAGAAAAGGAAAAGTTCATATCGTTTCTGAAGACTCCTACCTTCTCATGCTAATATAATATTCGATTATTTGAGAACCTAAAATGTGTTGTGTCGCACTTCACGCAGATGTTTGTGGATGATCCGAAAATCACGAATAATTTAGTAAATATTATTATACTGAAGCAGCAACCCACACCCTCTTTGGACTATATGCAACAATTCTAAAATAGTGTGACAGAACCCACTTATACATGCCAAAAAAAAAACTTTGTTTTACTCCTGCCTCATTCAACTTACCGGCATTCTCTTCAGTAAATCGAACCCATCATGAAATTTCATATGATATAAAAGCTTGTCGCGAGAATAAATCTTGATACAGATGAATTCAAATTGAATTCAAAAGGAATACTTTCTTCGCGACAAGCTTGTATATTATATGAAATTTCATAATGTAACAAAATGATGGGTTCGATTTACTTCAGTTTATTTTTTTCTTTTTAGTGCATTTAAATAAAAGCTTTTTTTAAGTTTTTTTTTGGATTGTGTATATTATTATATACACATAAATTTCCAAAACAAGATATATATACGATTAATTGTGCACGTTAGCGACATGCCATGGGTATTGCAGTGATATATTCGTGCTTTATACTTCAAAATACACATACAAATGCCGGTATAGCAGTGGGGCCTTTCATACACTTAACCTATGAAAATGTGACAACTTTGGAAGCTGATATCTGACGTTGGCGACATCACATCGGTATGGCACTTTCAGAACTTTGTTGAGGACATCAAAATCAACAAAGAAGTCACATTTCCATGGTGGGGCCTATTATACATGATCATTGCTAAAAATGACATGTTTGGTCCAGTATGGCGGCCACTTGGCGACGCCCCAGCGGTATGGTGTTTTGAAATCTTTGTTCTATAGTTCATTGTTAACAAGGATCATGAAACAACAGCGTGCATGGGACCCATGATCCATGTCCACAGTGGAAAAATTACACGTTTCGGTAAGTATGGTGGGCCTTAAGTGACGCCAGTATGGCATATTGAGTTCGCGGACTTTGGCGACCTCCTTGACGACATAAAACAAGAATCGAAGTGGGGCCTATGATCCATGGGCATGGGTACTGATTACACGGTTGAAAATTCACCCCCGCCCCCCTAAAAGCTACACTTCTGGGATTTCAAAATGGGGAATAATGTTGTCTATCAGCCCCCAAAGCCTCAACGCGGGGCATATGATACATGCAAAAACCCTCTCGGCTCCCGGTCTACTACTAAAATAACATCTACATCTAAAATATGTAAGTGAATAAGTATGTTTGTTATATCCTTGTAGCCCTTATGGACTTATAAAAATCATTGAATATTATTTAAACGACGCCATTGCAACTTTGTTGCAAGGTTAACAGGAAACGCTGTCTAAATCATTCCTTTGTTCTATTCAAAGAGATTATTTTCTTGAGATTATTTTCACAGACAGTCTAATTCAGAGGCTGATTCGAGAAACACTTTCAAAATTGAACTAAATTAAAAACCAAGTTAGGAGAGTTTCAACTTGAGTTTTGTATCAAATAAAATTATTTTTTAAAAAGTTATTTCGTGCTTCACCGACGTAAAATGTATGCCAGAATATGTGAATGTCTGTCTGTGTGAATGTGAACAGGAGCGTACGTAAGTAGACATCTACAGTATCGGAAAGTTTTCATCTTGGTTATGGTGGTTTTATGAAAGCGTTAAGAATAGGTTGCTATATGTTGAGAGAGCATTACAATTTCTCCTCTACTCGCTCGAGGAAGGGATATCGACGTGAGCTGTTAATTCGTCGGACGAGGTAACAGGAGCGGCGCGCAGTAGTGCGTCTCTCTTATTTATGTGGTATCATCATATCATTGCGTTCCTTGTTGCAGCAACGAAACCTGTTCATAAATGTAAAAAAAGATTGAATTCATTGTATCAATAAATACCTTCGTACATCAGTGAATGTTTAATCGTTATCACGATGAAAAGTTAATTGTGCCAATGAACGGAAAGGTAATAAACGGTATTCATTGATATTATGTACCACATTTTTTTCATGAAATAATATACATTGTTCCAATGTACTTTTTTCTTCATTTCAATAATCTTTTTCAAAGCCGTAACGAAATATGTTCATAGGTCTGAAGCAACGAAAACTGTTCATAAATGTAAGAAACGATCATCTTTGATCTCAATAAACTTGAATTCGTTGTATCAATAAATACCTACAAAAGTCAGTGAATATTTATTCATTGGCACAATGAAAAATGTAATTTGCCAATGAACGGAGAGGTAAAAACCGGCATTTATTGATATAACGTACCACATTTTTTCCAGTGTACCAATCCCCTAGATATATATACACTACTGCAACCGTGTATACCCATGCATACACCATTGGTATTCGAATCTTGATACCTACAACCCGCAGATTTATCACAACTCTCATAAGACTAAAGTTTGGACATTTCCACTAAAAATTGTGAGCACTGTGATCAAGAAGGATACCTAGATCACTTATTTTTCGTATGATCCAAGTATTCTGATCAGTCGAATGAGCTGTAGTTTGAATGTTCCAAATCATTTCAATGTCATGTCGATTTACGTCTCACACAGCTTGAAATTATTGTACGAATGTTTGATAGATTTCCTAAACAAGACAAAGATCTAGTTGTAGTAGGTTTTATTTATACCCATTATCCATTTGTAGACATATGCTAGTATTTCATATACCTATCAACTTATCTATTTGTTGTGTGTTAGTGAAAAGTCGTCCCGACGGACCCCTGGACGTGAAGCATGTGTACCTGTTTATTCCTTTTGTATGGTCTTCTTCTTCTATATCCAATTTGTTGTATTGTAAGTTTTTATTATTTTATTTTACTTGACTGAAATCATTATACATTATTACAAACTCAACTTGTGTCTGGACGAATGACGAAATGTCAAAGCCAATTTTTTTTTATTTTTGAGGTTTTAAGTTTATTTCCTATACTATTTTTCCATATTATCAACTAAAGGAATTCATGAATTAATAACGATAGTATATCTCAATTTCATTTATGAGCAAGCTGATAACGCACCACAAGATTAAGATATCTAGATACAATCTTGGATTTCATTAAATATTCGTAAACTCCCATATCTACTATTTACCACAATAAACCTCCATGCATATCAAATCTTGAGGTGAGGCATTTCCTTTTATGGAAATACCAATTCAGCTCGGTATGTTATGTCGACTTTCACCATCCATTCTATAATGAAGTAGTATTTTGTGAAACTTCCAAAATAAAAAATTCATTGATGAACGTGTCTTTCTAAGTATATATATATACTCAGTTATATCACTTAAGAATATCCTTTTTTAGATTATAGAAAATGGTAATCCAGAATCAACCAAAATTATGAAAACCGTGTTTTTGTTGGAAACATGCTTTGCTTACTACTCGAGAACCTAATTATAGCTTGCAAAGTAATAGTTTAAAAAACTAAAGAACACGCTTTACTTTCAACATGGACCATATAAAAAGTAAGAAATAATTGCCAATTCAATTACTCAAATGTAAAAAAGCGGGAATGCTATTGATCTATATTCTCATATCTCTTAGTTTAATTTAACAATACTGAGCGTTCAAGCGCCCATGAGAACTTTGTCAAACACCCCACGCTTTTTTACATATGAATAATTGAATTGTCAATTATTTCGTACTTTTTAGTTCATGTTGGAAGTAAAGAGTGGTCTTTATTTTTTTAAACTATTATTTTTTATGACTAAAAAATCGAAATCTCCTATCCAGAAAACCATACCAATTTTGAATCGAACCTGACCATAATCACAAAACTCGTCCATCATCTTGAGCCGCCATATTGAATTCATAAATTTTGACAAAAAATTCATAATATCTGACCCGGAAAACCCTCACACACTAATTTTGAATCGAATCAGACCATAATGACAAATATTGTACCACAAATATCGTTCGCCATCTTGGAGCCGCCATTTTGTTTTTTTCTATAACGAAAATGTCATCTTGCATTGTCACCGGAATTATGAACACATGCCAAATTTCAAATCATTCAGACGTCTGGAAGTGGGTGAAAATCACGTTCAAAGTTGCCGTTACATACATACATACATACATACAAGTGAAGCTAATATAAGCGTGTTAAAGAGAAAACTTTTCTTCTATGCACCCTAGCTTCAGTATAAATTCCATCCATGGACAATTCCAAAAATTAAAAATGTGTCCTCTATCCAAACAACTTTTCATTCATCAGTTATCTGCAGCAAAAAATTTGCCATTATTCTTTTAAAATTAAAATCATATTCATCTGCATATATTTGATTGAATATTTTACTTTGACCGCTATATGTGTTGAACTTCCTCTGGAAAAAATGTTTGTTCAATTCAGCAAAAATAAAATCCAATCACTAGTGAACGATTTGTGTGACTTCACTTTGTTTCTCAACGGATACATAAAATAACATATTTTAGTGGACAAGCGAAGTGGTCGTGGTGTTAAAAGCGTTTGCTTTCACCCAGTCGGCTCTGGTTCAATTCCCACCGCCGTCACTGAGCTGAAGTGTTTCGGAATAATTACACTGGTACGTAAGCTGTAGGTCCCAAATCTCCCTTTCTTGCTGGGCTTTTGAGTGGATTTCTCCAAAAATCTGAAAGATTCGTAAAAAACAAACAAAATTATTGTAACTTCTGAAGCCAATCCAGTTTGGAAAGGAAAATGAAAGATACTCACGATCTGACCGAGCAATCCGAGCATAGATATACGTATAATAATCGATCAAAATTTGAAATAAATCTGTCAACCAATTCAGACCCAGACCGAGACCCAGAAACGCCCTAAATGTTTGTTTTTGAAGAACAACAACACATGTATCAGATCCGATACATGGAATGGCGTATTTTCATATATTTATCGATGTCCATTTTACTTCGTAAACAGACTCAAGACGTCATAAGCGTCTGTCGTTGTCAAAGTAAATGTGCACTTGACGGGTGCAATGAAGGGAAGATGTTGGTGGAAGGTTCACATCATCAGGGAAAATTTAATTACTGTTCCACACAGATATAATTATCTTATTAGGCAGTAGGAGAGGGCATTTGACCACGTCGTCATCTCCAGGAGAGGCAGGACCAAGAAACGGAATTCGTCTTTAGTCTTTTTATTTTCAGCTGAATTCGGATGTTCAGAAATGTCTGAGCATGCAGCGTGCTTGCTTATTGTGCACTATCATGTCCATTAATTTTTGTATAAGGTCTCAAGGAAACAGGAAATGAATAATTATATACGAACATGAGTAGGTACTTTTTTATTCTTGTATTATTTTTAGTATCAGTTCGACATAAACATACAGGGTGTTAATTAAGTACGTTGACAAACTTCAGGAGGTGATTCTTTGAAAGGTTTCAGGACGAAAAGTTCATGTAAACATATGCCGCAAACGGCTTGGTTTTCGAGATACAAGGTGATAAAAATAAATTTTTTTCAAGATTTTTTAAAGTTAACTTCGACATTTTCGACAATAATCAGTTCAAATCAGGCACGTACAATCCAGTCAATAGTACGCATAATACAAAATTATTCATTCCTCGAATAATTCACAGGGTCCTCCTTTTTTCAGAGTCAAGTCTTGTTCAACCCTTCAGAATTTTTTTTATTGTAGTCCCTGACATATTATGAGACAAGAATAATCAATATTGTTTCATTTAACACCTTTACGTTCTCTTGTAGTTTTTCATTTACTTGTACGGTTCAGGAGCTACAATGAAAATATTAATGCCAACATTTTCCAGTATCGCATAAAATAAAGAAATTTGAGAAACAAATATTCTCACAAAGTTCGAAAGGCGATTCTTTGAAAGATTTCAGGATGAAAAGTTCATACAAACATATCTCCCAAACGGATTTGTTTTCGATAGACAGGGTGATAAAAATAAATTATTTTAAAAATTTTTTGGAGTAAACTTCAACATTTTCGACAATAATAATTTCAAATCGAACAAGTACAATTTATTCAATAGTACGCACGAAACAAAATAATTTATTTCTTAAATAAATAACAGGGTCCTTCTTTTTTCAGAGTCAAGACTTGTTCAACCCTTCAAAATTTTTTTTTACTGCCACAGTTAGAGATTGTGAGAGAAGAATAATCGATGATGTTCCATCATGTTTTTGTTTTCTTGAATACGTTTCAGGAGCTATAATGAAGATATTAATGCAAACATTTTCGAGTGTCCCATAACATTAGAAAATTTGAAAATAAAACATTCTCAATTATTGTAAATTGGAAGAAATATTTTTTCAGAATTAGAATAATCTACGAAGAATAAACATTTTTTGATCTAGGTTATTCTGTGAGTAACAAATTCAAAAGCTTCCGTGGATACAAAATAGGTAATCTTGTACTGGAAGATTTTGAATCTAATACCCACAGAATAACCTATATCAAACAATGAAAAAAATTATTATTTCATTTGCAGCGCATTTGCATAAAAGCTTGCCTTTATCTTTTTTTTATAATTTTATTCATCGTAGATTTTTCTAATTCTTAAAAAATATTTCTTCTAATTTACAATAATTGAGAATGTTTTATTTTAAAATTTTCTCAATGTTATGGGACACGGGGAAATGTTCGTATTAATATTTTTATTTTAGCTCCTGAACCGTATAAGTAAATGAAAACTTCGAGAAAACAAAAAGATGTTAAATGAAACGCCAATGATTAATCTTCTCTCAAAATCTCTCAGAGGTGACAGAAAACAAATTCTGAAGGGTTGAACTATTCTTGACTATGAAAAAAGTAGGACCCTGTGAATCATTTTGTATCGTGTGTACTATTGAATGGATTGTACTTGTCTAATTTGAACTGATTATTGTCGAAAATGTCGAAGTTATCTCCAAAAAATCTTGAAAAAAATTTATTTTGATCACCCTGTATCTCGAAAACCAAGCCGTTTGAGACATATGTTTATATAAACTTTTAGTCCTGAAAACATTCAAATAATCACCTTTCGAAGTTTGTGAGAATATTTGCTTCTCAAATTTCTTTGTGTTATGCGATACTGGAAAATGTTCGCATTAATATTTTTATTTTAGCTCCAGAACCGTACAAGTAAATGAAAAACTACAAGAGAACAAAAAGATGTTAAATGAAACAACATTGATTATTCCTGTATCATGATATGTCAGTGACGGTGAAAAAAAAATTCTGAAGGGTTGAATAAGGTTTGACTCTGAAAAAAGGAGGATCCTGTGACTAATTTGAGAAATGAATTATTTTGTATCATGCGTACTATTGAATGGATTGTACTCGCCTGATTTGAACTGATTATTGTAGAAAATGTCGAAGTTATTTCCAAAAAATCTTGAAAAAAATGTATTATCATCACCACTGTATCTAGAAAACCATCAAGCCGTTTGGGACATATGTTCATATGAACTTTTCGTCCTGAAACCTTTCAAAGAATCACCTCCTGAAGTTTGTCAACGTACTTAATTAACACCCTGTATAATGTATCTTGAATATTGAAATTTTGAAAATGAATTAAAAATATGATCCTGTAAGAAAAACGCCTGAAATGTCTCATTAATAGAAGACACAATATTTTACTGTTCTCTCACATTATAAAAAAAAAATCCATACCAATGAGAACGTGATGTTTACAAATTCCTGTCTGGTAATCGGCGAAAAGTGTGAAATATATTTTTCTTTTTTTTTTTATTTTATTTTTTATGTAAGTATATTGTGGATGTTTGCGAATCAGTGTATCAATAATATAGATAGCAGAAAGACTAGAGGGTCCAATTTTTTGAACAAATAGGTGCATCAACAACAATTTCTTTAGGATTGGAGCAGAACACTTGGAGAAAACTTATAGATGTTGGGAACGTTTTCGATGAAGTAAAATAAGGATATAGTAATATAAGGATTACAAAACCTTTATGATTAAACGCAAATTTTTGAGGACCAAAGTTTCCGAACACCACAATAGGTCGGACGGGTTTGTATCATGAGCATACCATACTTTTCTCTGAATATACCAGCAGAAGAGGCAAACAACGAGACAGACAAAAAGTTTTGATAAAAGGGTACATACATCCCTGTCCTATCTAAACCTACCATATTATAATAATATGGGAGAGTAAACAGACAGACGAAAATAGGAGGAAAGACGAAAAGAGTTAAAAAAAATAACCTTACAAATAGAAAAAAATCTGTATGTTGTGCTCTATCAATTTAGTTTTTGGGATTATGTTTACTTGTGGCTGGTGTTATTGATATTATTGAAACCATAAATTGATAATAAGATATAGTAGGTATAGTCTAGTAGACGAGTAGTATCTGAGGAAACGGACGGATTTCCTTGAAAATTTGAGTATTTCCAGAGTTCATATGATATTCATATTGTCAGTATAGATCTGCCATTTCGATGAAATAGATGATAGAAGTCAAAACATTGATCGGGGCAAGCATTTAGTGAAATTTAAAATTTAAAATTTTTAGTTCCAAGCAAGATATGATGATAACTTTCATACTGGACGAGTATTCATAAAAGTATGAAGGCCTGCACCGATCAATCTAGAAAAATTAATTGCTGTGAGAATGATTGAAAGAAAATGTAATGTCCTCTAATTAAGAATATCTCCGAAAAAGCTCTTCGTTAGTTATAGCGATTCATTTTACTTGTGTGTCTTCTGTTTTCTACTGATGCATAGAATTATTCATACCGATTTTTTCTATTAACCCTTCTTTAGAAGATGTACTTTTTTACAACTAACGTCGTTCAATCAGGTGAAAATACTGTACTTAGAGTTGAATAGCACCATTGTCAAATTCTTTACTTTTTTCTATTAGGAGTCAAAAAGAAGTAAAAAAATCACACACTTTTTTTCTGGCTGGGATTTTTGTTCACAACTGTGTATTCTATAATTATATTTCTCATTTTTTAATATTCAATTTCAATTATTCAGTTACTTACTATGTCCGGTACTGTTTACTTTGAGATTGAATGCGAAAATTTTGTTATTCTATTATTCATTTCACTAATAAAGCTTTATCTGCTGGTTTATATAAATATCTTTTAATTTAGTATTTTTGAAACTACAGATACATTTGAGATATTTATTATTTTTATTAAGCTGTGCCTTACATTTCCTTGACAATGCAACACCAAATTATTCTTTCACTGTCAAAGACACACCGCTGTCAAGTAAAATTAGATGTGCAGTGAAATCTCTGAAAAGAACGATCTGATAATATTTTACCTTTCGATTAGTAGGATGGAGTTTTGTATTTTGAATTAAATTGTTTGAAATTACCACTTACTTTTTTTAAAGTTCATTCATGCTAGACATTCAAAAACTTCACATTCGAATTTTATGATGATGGCACTACGACCTTTTGAACTACAGTATGGTCCTTAGGCTAGAATGAACTTCAACTAAAATACATTGACATAACGATGTCGTTATGACATGCCGACAGATAATAGTATATTATGCAACGATCATGTAATGATGCTTATTAATACACGAGCTTAACCGGGATACGAAACGAGCCGAAGGCGAGTGTATATATCAATAACCATTACATGAGAGTTGCTATACTATTTTTTTTACACCCGATAAATAATGAAGAACTATAAAAATTATAATTTATATTTGTATTGAACACCATAACAGTATTATTATAAAACTGTCTACAAAATTGTATAACCTCGGGTATTACCATAGATATAGAAAAACTATAACCATTCTATTTATATTATCATTTATATTTATAATAATTGTAATTAATCCGATTTCTTCAAAATATTGAGATTATTTATTGTGCAGTTTGAAAAGTTTATTTCAGCCCCCACTGATCTGGAAGTGGAGGGAATATTTACATTTATTTAATTATTGCTAAAGTCTCAATAGAGTTCAATATTGTATTGGAAATGCTGATTTTATTCAGAACCAAATTTCCAATGTAGCCTTCCACCACTGATTTGGATTTCCAGCCACCATGACGTTTTAATGCAGTAATATCACCACCGGCATCAACTAATACGGTTGCAGATGTCCTTTGAAGACAATGCCCTATATATAAATTCGTATCAGGCAGATTTAAATATTTCCCGTCCATAAACCGTTGATATAGTTTTTCGTACACTTTCTTGGATTTTTCGGGAAAAATATTTTGTACTGCATTTTCTGCTTTCTCCGATATGTGTGGATGAGTCGATGGTATTTATTTTTCTCTATCGCTGATATCAGACATTTTGATGATATAAGCATCGAAGTTCAGCTACATTCTACGAAAATTTAATACCCACTATCTTGACAAATAAAACAATTAGATAGTAATCTACGAGAAACGTCAAATGCACACACAGCATGCTTGATTGAAAAATTATGGGTTTCTATTGATTAAAAATTTGTATCGTTATAAAAATCTGTATCATAATGGATCTCATTATGAAACGGATTATGGGCTTATAAGTGTATTATTATAGTACGGGTGAAGGAAAATATTTCTTTACATGCTTGTAATCGATTGCTTTAGCGTCCGATCCAATTCCATCTTTCAGTCCTCATCCATACACTTTTCAGACAATGAATAGAATTTATTATCAGGTTATTTCAATGATTCATCGCCTGAAACTTTCATGGCAATGAAACTGCAACATATCACCAGACAATGTGTAAAAAAGCAAATTAGAATTTTGTTACTTCAAGTGGCTATAATAAAACCTTCAAGTGCCCAGTTTTCTCGGAAATAAATCCATTTCGTATACAACTTCAAACCATTAAGACCCTTAATCTCACTTCCCAGAAAGCATTCGCCTTTTTATTTTCCTTTTCTTTGTGAGGGTAATATTTCCGATACATAACCCCTATCTTTGGCAAAGCACCAAATGGGGAAAAGATGGAGGGCTGAAAAGACTGCACCCCTCGGCTGGCACCCTCTTATATAATGTCTTCGATGTCGGCATCTCTACACGAATCTCAATGTGAAGATAATTAGGTTTTTGGAATCTGTAAATCCATATGCATTTGGAGTTCCTTGTGATTGAAAACTGATTACAGGCATTTCATTAGGGTGATTAATTTGGGAAATTATATGATGGGTGAGTTCAAAAATGTCAATTGAAATTGAGATAATATATGGTTAGAAGTCGGACGGAACCCATATATGTACGAATTATATCTACCTACATACCGAAATGGATATTCTTCGTATTTTTATTTTTCAATATCAGTTTTTTCACTTTGAAAAGTGTTGTTTTTTGAATAGAATTATATTATTCGAGCCATTATTATCATCTTTAAGTGGCATTTTATCCGCAAACGCGTTATAAAATAACTTTATCCCATTGTTACGAAAATGAAAGAATAATTATTACAATTTCGCAAACTTTTCGAGCGAAAAATAAACAACAGCATTTTTGGATCTTGCATAGATAAAACCTTGTCGAAACCACTCTTAAAATGCATAACTATTATTTGAACCGCTCTGATTTTCACACTATAATAATTATTCTAATAACGTATTTCGTAACTATATAGTAGAAATAAAAAAATATTATCGTATGCTTTTCAGAACGTGACATTTCAATATTTTTGGATATCATGTGTATAAAAACATCTTCCAACCCACACAGAAAAACATTGGTACCTGAATACACTGAAAAAGTTTAGTGGCTCAATGAATATTTTTATCAATATTGGCCCAATGAACGCAATCATTATGTCAATGTACCACTGGTTATCCATACTATAAATACGGATGTTGATAATATCAAAAAATGCTTTCATTGATACCATGATCAAGTAGATTAAATAGGTTTATTGGGAGAATGAATTCCATTCATCAAACGAATGAAAAATGTTCACCCAAGCAATGAACTGTATTCGTTCAACTGATGAAACTCTATTAATCAGATCAATTAGTATTTTTCGTTCTGTTCTGTATGATTGATTTAGAATATTTCGTCGATCGATATTTTTCGTCAATCCAATAAATGGTGATTATTGAATTCAGGGGTATCGGTTAGTAGAATGCAAGGTTCGTTAGGGTAATAAATTCCATTCATCAAACGAATGGAGAGAATTCACCCAAGCAATAAATTGTATTCGTTCAACTGATGAAACTGTACTCATCAAATAGTTATTTATTGTTCGTTCTTCGAATGAATGCTGTATGATTAATATAATGATTCTGATTATTTCGTATTTCGTATTTTGTACCAATCCAATGAATGGTGATTATTGAATTCATGAGTATGGGTAATTTCTATACCTTCCTTGATTCAATAATTGATATACATTAAATGTTTGTTTCAGGTTATTCTCATGATGCTTTCATACATTGCACTAATAATTTTGTTCATCATTAGAATAAGTGGTATTCATTCAATCATTGCATATTATTCGTAAATGCCATGAAGGCCTTCCATTAATATTGAGCATATATACAGTGAGTTTCAAAAAGATAGGAAAAATTATTAACATGCATTCATCAGAAAATCGCAATCCTGGTGGAAGGCGCATCTCCCAAATTATCCTTTACTTTGGCTGGCTCCTTTCGGAGCTCTTCGGATGTTTGATGTCTGTGCTACCTGGGAATATGCTCTAACGGTCGCTTCTGTCTGAAGGCGATGAGTAATACTCGCCAGCAACGGGGATTATGATACTTAACCACGAGATGGCTTGGTTCAACATAAGGCTTATTTTTATATTAATGCACATATATTAATGGCGGAGTTATAAAATGGGAGGAAAATGGTGCTTCTACCTGCCTAACAAAATTGAGACTTACACTTTCTATGATCTTCCCATAGCCGCAACGAAACCTTTGAGTAGATCTGAAAATAGATCATCATTGGTCTCGATAAACTTGATTTCATTGTAACAATAAACGAAGAGGTCTTCATTAATATAATAAAATATATAATATATAATATAATATATAATATATAATATATAATATATAATATATAATATATAATATATAATATATAATATATAATATATAATATATAATATATAGTATATAATATAATAGACGATTGCCCGGTAAAATTGTCAATTTCAGACCATACACTTAGCAAAATTTCAGTTGTCCAATTAAAATTGACAACTAAGATTGTGAATGAATGGGGCCCTCAAACACAGTATATCGAAAGATATTGAAAAGTCATGTTGGAATGGAGCAGACGAACTAGTGCAGCTTAGTCAAAATAGTTACTTATTAATTATGTTCATCTAGATTCTGTGTCTGGGATAAATGAAATCATTCTGAAGAATATCGAAGTACACCTGTATGAAATACATTCAGTGCATCAATTTAACAACCATTCACAATTTTTAATTGTGTTTTTTTTTTCTGGTGATTTGACGAGGGGTGTGCCACTTTTGTATATTTGCACACCCACTCTGTAATTCAATAAAATAACATTGAATGTCAGATTTTTATGTATTTTATTTTATTTCACTTTTTGAAAGAAAACTTACGTTCAAGCAATAGAAGCTACTCAAAACACCAAAGTAACGTCACTTTCACTCGATGCGCGTTTCGCTCTTCAGAATGCCAACTTTAATGGCGAAACGCGTCATCAAACGCACGTCAGTTTCAGGTGATATGTCAAGAAGAGTACTTCGACCACGCCACTGAAGATGACTGCAGTAGTTGTAGTTGAAACGTTTGGAGATTTTAACCAAAGAAAACTCCGGAAACCAACCGAAAGATTACTTCGATTTTTCATATATCAATATTTAAAAATACTAAACTGCTAGTCATATGAAAAATAATAACTGAAGATACATTATAAAAAGGTGTATAGAAGCAATGCAATATAATATCTTTATGATCTATAACTGTTAGTAATTCAATTATTAGCGAGATGCCTCAGAGCTGTGCCGAGCATTGTCAAAAACAAAAAGTGCTTCGAACACTAAGCACTCTTGAAGAGTGCTCCGAAATCTTAAGCACTAAGCACTTTTACTTATAAAATGGTCGCGATTACTAAGTACTTTCAAAAGGTAAATCTAGTAAGGGAGCACTGAGCACTATATACGCACTTTTGAAATACTTAAGTTAGTTCAAGCGCTCATTGTATTAACCGCTTGAAAAAGCTGCACTGTAGCGAAACATGTCACGATGTAATAAAATATGTTGAAATTTTATCGTGTTTAATTAAGTTTCAAAAACTTACGGACGATTATACGGATTGTTGTTAAGTTGTAGTTAAAATTAATTTCACAATAATTATAATATATTAAATATCTAAATGCCGATTGTTTCAACTATAAGTAGTTTATACCTAATTAGTCAAGCCAAATTGTAAGTTAAGTTGGTGCAAACGGCAGTAACAAATCTGACAGCCTGATAAGTGCTATGGATTTCCATCAAGTAGCAACCGAATCAATTGAAAACTTAAATAACTTTTTATACTCACATAAGTAAAATGGCATTTAGCGTACCGCGAGTCGTCTGATCAATTAAAAAACCAAATCAAGTGTTGAAAATCATAGATGGATTAATTGCTGAATAAAACTATGACAATTTGTGAAGTAATTATATCATTATTTTTATTATTATTTTCATCAAAAAGTTTCACTCTCTTTTCTGTTCTGCAGGGGCTTTTGAATTTTGTATGCTTTCCTACAAGTCAATTATGCCTGACTATAAGAAGGGATGATAACTTTTGGTAGGTACTTGGAATACTGTCCTGTTCAGTCTACGTGGGTAAGGCTTTATCTGGAATGTTCACAATATTTGTTCCCACTTGTCAGTCCATGACACTTCAATGCACTTGAAGAACTATGCCTTATGTGAAATAAATATGTTCATATACAAAAATCTTATGTGCATCCATACGAAAGTAAACGCCTCTTAAACGGCTGGACCGATTTTGATGAAATTTTTTGTGTGTGTTCAAGTGGATTCGGGAATGGTTTGAAGTCACAATTCGGTACACTACAAAATGTTTTTTGATTAATTTTTTATTCATAAGTTGAAAACTGGTTCCAGCGCATTTGCCACCGACTCCGCCATAAATTGAGTAAAACGACTTCGCCATGGGTTAGTCGGCGAGCAGGACAACGTCTGCTGGGACTACTAGTGTATATATATTTTTGAATTGACTGATGCTTGTATTCCACTATATTTTTTATATGTCTACTATCAAAGCACTAGTAAGAAAGGAAAATACATCTTATTTTTCGAGTCGTTGAAAAATTATGTACATGGAACTATGGAATTAAATAGCAGGATTCCTGAGGTACTAGAAAACATGTACGGCGTAATCAGTTCTAAACTGCCACAGAGTTCGGTATAAGTAGGATCGCTCTCCTCATGAATGATTAATTGCTTGGATAAACATCAACGAGAAACCCCTGAAATTTCATAACGAATTACATCTTCAGAAAGTTTCAGATTCTCTCAAGTGAAATGTCTGTGATGCCTCTGAATTCTAAGCCAAGTAACTACTAACTGTTATTAACAGATGAATCATATGTAAGGGGACGCTTGAGGCCATAATCAGTCGGAATAAATGGTAAGATGAAGGGCACCCCTTCGCAATCATGGCGAAATAGTGGGGTGCAGATATACACTTCTAAGCAGTTTAGGGTAGATAAGATATTGCCAGAGATGCTTCCAGAGAATATGGAGAATGTAAGAAGATTGTATTGCTTTGTGAATTATCAGGGTATTTCGATTGGGGAAATGTGGACGAGATTGCAAAACGAACATGATGATAAACTACACAGCATCATTGAACAGAAATACAATCTATAAGTATGCTAGGAATTTTTCCACAAGGATTTTTTTGTGATAGGTATATCAGAATTTTATTGTTATAGCGCCTGTATGTATCAGTATTGAGTTAGAAATCTACATTTTTAATTTATTATTGTAATCATATTACTGTATATTTTAAAGATATTTCCAGAAGTTTGCTTGGAAAGATATTATTGCAAGAGATGAATTTTACGAATATATAAAATAACAGAGCAATGAACTTGATATATTTATATATCATATATCATATATTATATATTTTTATATGATATATTTTAGATATCTAAATTTTCTTCAAGAGGAAATAATGAAACGAAGGCCAATCAAACTAAATGTAATATTCGGTCAATATTTCATTATTATTAATTTAGAATTTTCCACTAAAAACTGTGAGCACTGCGATCAAGAAGGAGATCTAGATCATATATTTTTTTTTGCATGTTCCAAGTACTCTGATCAGTCGATTGAGCTGTATGACAAACTTTGTAATTTGAATGTTCCAAAACCTTTCAAACTCATGTCGATTTTAGTCCCAAACAGCTTGAAATGGTACGAATGTTTTATTGAATTCTTAAACAAGACTAAGATCAAGTTGTAGTAGGTTTAATTTAGACTCGTTATCCATGTGTAGACCTATCCTCGTGTTTCATATACCTATCCTTCCGTGGTCTATTTATTGTGTCTTCGTGAAAAGTCGTCCCGACGGACCCCTGGACGTGAAGCGTGTGTACCTGTCTATTCCTTTTTCGTTTTTTGCTTCTTCTATACTCAATTTCCCATTTTTCTTACACACTCCACAACTTGTTTCTGGCCGAATGACGAAATGTCAAAGCAAAAAAAAAAATTTAGATTTGTTGAAAAATGTCATTGTTTTCAAAAAAATTATATTTGATAAGAATTTTATTTTATTATGTAGGTACCCGTTTCATTCGAATCCGATTTTGCCGAAAATAAACTATTGATAATTTAATTATATTCATCAAGATGGCTAAAATGTATATTTTGTGAAAAACTAATAAATTCAACAAACGGGAACTGCAGAAATATTGATATCATTAAGGTTATTTCACTATAAGAGTTCCAATTTTGACTAAATAATTAGGTACAGATCATTGTCATTAACTTCTTTCATCCGACTTGGTATTTAAAGTTAAATACCAAATGAGACAAACATTTACAGGCTGTCCTCCTTGAAGAATGTCAAAAAAACATTGAAACATTTTATTTATTTCAACACCGTGTATTGGTTGAGCCCTTCCTTCCTTGGAGTTGGGCTCTTTCGATACAATATGAAAATAAACTCATGCAGTTTTTAGACAATATGCTTTCATGGAAAATTATCGGTAATTTTGATGCACTCGTGTAATTACTTCCGATAATCGCACCACAGTGACGTGATGGGTGCGATAATTGCACTGCCGTGACGCGATAGATGACAATTCAAGTGAAGTCGCGCCATTTTAATGCTAGAAGTGACATTAAATAATGCAAATTCATTGTGCTTAATCAGATGTACGTACGTCTGACATCGAGTGAACGTTTAGAATCAATGTCTTCAATGTACTTTTTCTCGTACTCGTTTATTGGGCAAAAATATTCAAACAAACCGAATTCAGATAAAATCACTCGTCCAAACGGACTCGTGATTTTATCAATTGGTTTGTTTTCATATTTTCCAAACAAAGAGTTTTCGTGAAAAATAAATTATCGATAAAATTTGATGTACTCGTGGCATTACCTTATAACCTCATAACATTTATTTTTAGCAAAATTCCAAAACTGCTTGTTTTAAATATCAAAACATCTTATGTTTCACTCCTATCATCTAATATGAATGATTTCAACGAATTCTTCAAAAGTTTATGGAGCCTTTTAGAGGAATAATTCTTTAATTTCAGACCAGTCACTGTAAAACAAACTTGGTCATATATGTTTGAATATTCTTTTTTAAAACAAACCGCACATTTCATTGAAAAATAAAATGAAATATCAAATCCCAGTCGAAATGATTTTCTGAATCTGAATCTTCTTGTGGGGCATCTCTATCATGTCAAAGGATGTTTTTAATGCAAAAACTTTAAGGTTAATTTCCAATATTCCTTATGTGAAATAACTGTTAAACCCAGCCAATTTACGACACTGAATAGCTTACGCTCGTACTACAAAATTTCATATACCTACTCGTAGGAAATGTATGCCATTTCTGTACAATGTACTTTTTATGATTTTTTTGATCGATCGGCATTTGATTTGACTTTTTTTTTTGAATTTTAGGTTATTTCTCAATAATCAATATTTTATCAATATTATTTTTTTGAAACAGTTTACACAACTTATTTTTTGCGCGTTCTCTTCCTTTTTTTTTTTCGGCTAATTCGAATTTGGTAAAATCTGAAAAGACTAACTGAGATGTAATACACTCATTTACTGCAAGAATTTCCTCTCTAAGAAAATGTTTTAATTGGATATTTTCAAAAAATTAACTGAGAGGTAGGTATGGCTTATGATAAAATAGTGTTTATTATTTCATCGTGTTATTTCCGTTGAACCAATTTGAAAGTATCACAAATTCTATGGCGTTAGTTAAGTTTCATTTAAAAAACAGTTCTTACATGGTTTATACGCTTTGAGTAAAAAGCTTGTATAAATTCCTTTGAATTCACATTTTATCATTTCTAGATTGTAGAAGTATAAAATACCTGAAAAAACATGACAGCTGTACAATTTAGGTAGTTATATTTTTTCATTATATTTTTTATAATGTTAGGATGATTTGAACAAAGCTTGATAAGTGTGCAGGAGAGTATCAAATAAAATGAAGGAATAATCTCTACGAAGTTGAAACACTCTTCCTTCCACACATTATTTGTTTTCTCTCAGATATTTCATTATAGTTGGAGAGAAGGATATTTGAAATTCGTAGAAATTATTCGTTTCAAATTCTTTATAATCATCGGCACAGTTATCGAACTTTTCCAATTATTGCAATAATTCTTTGAATAGTGGCTTTTCCTCTGCCCGCGAGTGGCGCTGCGACTGACTTTATTGTAAGTAAAAAAATCTGTTGAGAGAAAAAAAGCCATATTCCCTTAGTTTAGTGGTTGTATATTCAGTGTTTTTATAAGATAGTAAGAAAACTTTATTTATTATCCGTTCACAAACTCTGCCTGTGGTAATATTCTAATCTTCATGCAGCGTCTTAAATCTTTCAAAGCTCTACAAGTTCTTTTCTCCATCTGATACTACGACAGAGAATAATAATTGAGTATAGGAGAAAAGCTTAATTTCAAAAATCATTCAAGTTTTCCATACACATTTCTCAACAGATGAGGTTCTCTGAAACTTTCTCAGAAATAATAGAGCTTTCATTCATGAATTAATGATACTTCTTTCATTATTCTCATGTTATGACATGTATAAACACCTGAGAACTTTTCACATTCAAGTTCAATCTTTTTCAGATTGCCTGAATCTGCAATTAGAATGTTTGAAATCCTCCATCTCAAGACGATGGACATCCGGAACGAGAGCAATCAAATTACGTATCATAGAAGAAATATTTTTCCTCAAGCTTGGAATATCAACGAAAGCAGAAATCATAGAAAAACTATTAGCGGATAAAGAAACAATCAAAGTTTGTAACAAAAACACATTATTTCATTTACATCATTTTCGTCATGCTTCCAAATATCTGAAAAATCAATGACTCACTTACAGATACCTTCCGACAAGTGCTCGATTAAAATGGCTGTTCTTCCGCGAATCTGGCATGTTTTCAACTGTTGCCCAGATCTCTACTCCAGTTTCAAATATTCATACAATAATTAATAGTCTTAGAGACAATAGAGACATAACTAGATTCACATGACTTACACAAGTTTTCGAAGTTGAAGAGCTCCGTATTGTAATTGGAGAGACGAACTGGCGACAATCGGCGTTATTTCAGAGTTCGATGGCGTCAACTTCAGTTCTTGGCTTGTAGATGGAGGCGGCAGTCTCACGGAATCGAATTTCAACGACATCGCGGCGCCAGAAATAAGAAAACTTGATATATTATCATGCTTTCGATGCTTTACCCGGAAATAGTGAGGAATATAATTTATGTAAGGGTCTGGAAATTGGTTTGATATTTTTTTGAGCCATAAATTTCAGAAGTGGCATGTTTTGTGTTGGATTATTCAAATGAGCATAAAAAGTTATTTATCGTAAAATGAAGATAAATGTCTTATTTTGCTTTTCTGAAATCGAAAAAAATATAATGGAAATTTGAAAATCATCGGATAGAAGAGCTTTCATTGCAAATTCGGAATTAAATAATGTGGTTGAATAACTCGAAAAATAAGGGTTCATATTAAAAATCTGATAATATAGAAATTCGTCAATTAGTTATTCAAACAATAATCAATAGAGAATTGTTACGCCATCTGTTCATGATCACTGACAGTTGAACCAGGAACATTAAGAGTCACTCGTATAGGAAACTATATTCGCTAAAGGGTTATATCGAATTTTCATGAAAATCCAACGTAAGGGTGTAATTCACACCGTTTGAATATTTAAACACATTTTGATTTTTGTTGGAAAATATGAACAGGATATTCTTGAAATCAGTTGTTCAGTCATCTGCCGGTTGAAAGACAAACTTAACTCGCTATTCTCTATCGTTCAAGATAACCTTTGCATCAATGAAATGACCGATTTCTGTGAGTGATACTTTTTAAACATTCTCCTCATCTCATATAATTATATGAATTTTTGAATGAAAACTAATCAACTAGTTCACTTTCAGATTCTTTTCTTTTCAGTTAGATTATTTTCACAATATCTATCAGATGTAGTTCAATGTCCAGGGAGGCTTTAGCCAGAAAAGTAGTTGTTTTCTGTTAGATATTACAAAAAAATCACATTTTTCAATTTTAATGGAGAATGGTCTCCTTTTCAACATCAAACACATATTTGAGTTTTGGAATGAAGGAGTTTATATTATGTTCGGCATAAGTGCTTTGAGACCGATTCTAATAAAACATAAAAACTGCAGCAGTAAAATTCTACGTGGCTCACAATAAGGACAAGGCTTATCTGCGTGTGACAAGGACATTCGACATATACGCTGATATGCTGCTTTGTGTTGGTGTCTTGTTCCTTCAACAGAAATACCAACACTGAAATAGTAGTTTCGAAATATATCTTTTATGAAGTGAACATGAGTAACAGTACGTACACTGAACTGAAATATTGGTGACTAACTCAACAAATTTTTTCTATTTGATTAAATTACCAGGAGCAGGAGGATTTAGTTAAGGACTTCATGATATTTAATCATTGGCATTGAAAAACTCCACATAAAAACAGCACTGTTTAGAGATGTTATCAGTAAACTCCTTCTAAAGTAGTCATTGAAATGTCCGAGGTGGCTCGCACACAAAATAATGTATGATCAATATGCAAGCCATTATATGGATACCAGAAACGGCTTTTGTACGGAGTAATTTATTTTCACAAAGATGAAAGCTTAGATTCTGAATAATGTCGCATGTACTTTTATGCAATTTTTCATTATGGAAATTAATTTCAAAATTATTAACTATAACCTTAATTGAAAAGTTTATTTATTTTTTGACATATACATATATAAAAATAAGCCATACATATTTAAGTCGAGTGAGTTTGTGAGCTAGCCTTCTCACCTGGTACCTGCCCAGGTGTCACAGAACTCCACAAACACGCAGGTATTAAAAGTACATGAGACACTACTCAGAACCTAAGGTTTCATCTTTGTGAAAATAAGTTATGTCTTAAAGCTCTGGGATCTTACTCTATAACTCCTCAAGTGCTGCGAAAGCGGACACATCATTTTTAGGTGGCCTATCGTGTATTGATGGTATTCATTTTTTTGCATAGGTTTTTGCAGGAACATTGGATTCATTAGATTTTTCACACGCATTTGTGTGTGCTCCCTTGTTATAATCCAGGATTCGTCTCTGAGTGTAAGTATTATTCATTTGAACCCGTTTTGCCTAGTTTGTCGAGTATTTCATATGTTGGTACCTAAGGTAACGATGCTCATCATATTGACCAATATGATGAGCGTTGCACCAACAACGTTATCATCATCAGAAGCTGTAACCTTTTTAACTGAAAATCCTGTGTTTGAATATTTTTCGTCTCTGGGTTACTTTTGTACATTTCTGAAAGATTTCCAAATATTCATAAGTGTTCGTAGCAGAAGGAAAACTTTTTTATTATTGATTTTTCAAAAAAATTTATTCTTGATAAAAACTAAATCTTAATTCCATACACCAAAATTTAATTTTCTACGACCCTATACGGTGGATATTGAAAAAGCATGCTATTTCTTCACAAAATTTTAATCATATTACTTCATTTCTCACAGTAGTTGAAACTGGAATTTTAACCCAGAATTTCGAATCATAGCTATGTATGACTAGTTTTATTATTTTTTTGATTGATTTCTCACTTTCTCCCTATTGCTCTGTTTTACATAAGAGATTATGCTGGGCGCGGATAGCATATAATTGATTATATATGATATACAATTATTTAAATATGCCAATTCTTGCTGCAAGGGTCATGTAGCTCAGTGGTTGAGACTTTCTCGTTCGAAACCATTGACTGCTGGTCAGCTAGGTTCGAATCCTTAGCGACTACAGATTTTTATCTGATGGCCCGAGAAAGTGCTAGGAATCGCACGTTAAAAGGTAAGACCTCGTTAATCCTTGGCTCGCACAAGTTCCGACTTTTGAGGGCTGCCGTTCGTAAGAGGACGACAGCTGGTTAACGGGAAAAAAAAAAAAAAAAATAGTAAATAAAACTGAATTATCTTCAAGGCATAATACCAAAATAAAATGAACTCCATTTTACGCTACAAAAAATAATACTGTTGGATAGGAATATGCCCAATAATGTATTCTGTGTGCGAGATAAGTCAGGTTCTTATTTACTATATGCAGAAATATTTTGGGAATTTGCGTCACATAATTCAAGTTGTGTGATTTTCCGATCGGAGGAGAAATAAGAGAATATAATTATAGACAGTGTTTTCATCATATGTAGTAATATACCATCCACGTAGCATATTATTTCTTATGTCTCATAAGTAATGCCATAAATAGAAAACGGAAAAAAATTATGCTTGGAATTTCTGGATCAACATTCGATTTTGAATAATATTTTCCGTCGACTTTTCATTCTACAGTGTAGGAGATGAAAATATCTACAGGATAATAGGTAAGTTTTTTGAAAAGCATAACATGCCGTTTATTCTCTGTCTAGGTTAGGAGAAAATATAATTTTGGTGTGAGTAATTAGGTTCGAGATGAAGCTTTTATCATTAATGGAATTTATTGAGAAGCCAATATTAAAACAGATTTTCTCATATGCCGGATACTGTATATTTTTTTATAACAATCTCACTATGAAAATTGGAAGAAACAACCGACTTTCACTTCAAATAATCCAAATCCCATTTAAACTGAATAACTCTGGAGGTACATTATTATTATTATTATTATTATTATTATTTTGAATCAACACAGACAACAACATTGGCATGACTGCAATCACCGTGGTGCAAGTGTTTTCAACTTTTCAAATTACCGATTCGTATATAATTGGATGAAAAATAGAACACCCTGAAGATGCTAAAGAAACCGAAAAACTCACTCAGACGTTCTTTCACATCGCTCAATCGATCCCGCAATCACTTCACAAACTATCCTCTCACATCAGATAACAAAACTGAACTGTCTTTTTGGCTCTATAGACTAATCCGACCAACGGTTTTTTCCAACAGGTTTTTTCTGTTCAAGAAATTATCTCGTGGGTTCATAGAGTGGACAGTGGTCAGAAGTTGCATGACTGGTCCAGCGAGGGAAGCAGCTTCCCGGGACATCTGCCGCAAGATAAAAAGCGTCGCGATAGCCACCTGAAGAACTGGTTTTGAGTAACGTATTTTCACGGTTTTTTTATAGGTTTTGTACGCGGTGTGTCCGACGGTGTGGAATTGGGAAGAATTATAGCATCCGAGAGATATTCAATTGTTTCTCCTTTTCGACTGGTAGCAAATCTCATTTTTTAAAAGCTTGTATTCAACTTGCTATGTCAGTGTGTTAGATGGTCGCAAGTCTTGCAAGCTGAATTAGAACCACTTCGTCTTATCTTACGGAATTGAAATTTCACAAGTTGGTCAGTTCCGATGACAATACAATAATGTATAAAAAATTATCCTCCCGCTTCCTCCCGAAAACTAAATAGAGAAGTTGTAGGACTTTAACGGATTTTAACACGGAAACAAAAATACAAATTTTGGTTGAGGGCTCCCTCCCTTTCCTCAGAAAAAGTTAAAAAACTCGCCAAATTGAATTCGGAAAAATCTGTAAAAATAGTGAAAAATATCTGAACGTCGAATAACATGCTTAAAAAAATCAACCCCCCACCCTGCCCGCCTCTGAAGCTAGATAGAGAACGCAAAGGAATTCGGAAAATTTTTCAACATTTCCGATTTTTTTGTCATTCTTTTCCATATACGAAAATGTTGAAAAATTTTCCGAAATTTCACAAAAAAAATTATGGTTTTGAAAATGTTCGTCCTTCTGCACTCCCTCGAAAGCTAGATAGAGAATTCGTAGAAATTCGGAAATTATTCCAACGATTTCATACATGGAAAATTACGACAAACAATATGTCAATATGTCGGTTGGCTCGACTCCCTCCTCTTTTCAAAAAATGTTGCGAAAAGTTGCGAAATCAAAATCGGAAAAATATCTAACCATAGAATAACATAGTTTTTAATAATTTTACCATCCTGCCTGGATTGAGAATACGTAAAAATTGTTCAGACCGTCCTAAAGTTGCAAAAACTTACGAATATCAAATAAGTAACAATTTTGATAAACATCGAGTCTTAGACTAATTTTCGTGACTTGACCTGTATCTATGTATCCTGTAAGGTTAGGGTACGTGCCGAGTGTAGTGAGTTTAGATTATAATTTATATGACTTTTCAACATGAACATTTATTAGCATACTTTTTGGCGGTCACTGTATATAAAAATCCTGTGCTACCATGTTCGTCCACGTAAATTTTCGAAACCCCTTTACCACTTTTACTGAAATTTTGTAAATGGGCATTGCTTGTCCAACTAGAGATATAGGATAATTTTTGTCTCGATGAGTGACCCTTAATATTTTCATCGACTTCGACAATAACATTGAAAAAAACGTATTGGAGGAAAGCTCAAAACAGTAGCAGACATTTTTCTAAGAACAAAAAAGTTTTGGTCTGGTGAGCACTTTTTGAAAGGCAGTATAAAAAAATACTTCGGTTCAATTTTCATTGAATTCCGCTAATATATTAGAAACTCTGTTTGACAATATAGATACATCCATATTTACATGGTATTCTTATATATCATGTCCATGCTCACTGTAGAACTTAATATAAATTTCACATAAATCGCTGATTTTTCGAAATACAGGGTGACATTTTTTTTTAAATCAACTCTTTATTACCTAACTGCTCAAAATAATTTGCACTTGCTTTGATCAAACTTAGGAAGTACTTAATAGTCTGAGTTGAATACGATTAGAGTGGTGTTATTGAAATTAGTGTTGTTCGGAGCAGCACGGTGTGTCTCACTTCTCATGGAAACATCTCCGTAACTTTCGATATTTTTTATGTTGAATTATGAAATTCGCAGAATGTATAGATACATTCAAAATGAACAAATTGACTAGAAAGGGCTCATTTTAAGTGATATACATTGAACGCCAACAGCGATGAAACCATCGACATGTGCAATAATTTGCAGTAGTGGGCAAAATAGGTCAAAGACGTATCATGTTGTTGCTGGAATACATTCAGTTCTAAAACATCTGAATTACTTTCACTTCTAATTCGCCCACCCCCAGAACTTCCGTATTTTGTTTACGTATATTTTACATATTCAGTGTATATATTAATTTTGTGAATTCTACAAGTCTACATTCTAACGAACTCATACTAGGGGGGTGCATCCATGGAAAAGATAGTATACAGTAACCACAGACAAATGTTAGCCACAAGTGACGAATGAATCGTAGCACTTTGAAACTCGGCACATGACCTCTTGACATCGTGTATTGTTGTTTACCAAAAGATCAGGGACGGAACCCCAAAAAAATTATATTTTTTTTTGGTGTTGTTTCGAAAATATAATATTTATCAAGAAACAATTTTAACAAGGCGAAATATAATTTAATTCTCCACAAGAAACATACTTTTATTTCTCACAAAATGCGCTCGTTTTCTCAGAAACCTGATTGAATTACGAAATTTCAGGCTCGCGTTAACCCGCCACTGCCATTTCCAGCAGGGCCGAAAATTTGATTTGTCATAACTTTGCTAAAAATTATAGTAGAAGGAGAAGAAAAAGTGTATATCGTTCCTGAAGACTTCCTTATGTAAATGTGAGTATCTGAGTGCCTAAAATGTGTTTTGTCCCACTTCACATAACCCTTCTACGATATTTACGGATCATCCGCAAATTTCTCCGTGAAGTGCGACAAAACACATTTTAGGTACTCAAATACTAGCATATTATATTTGCATGAGAAGGTAGGGGTCTTCAGAAACAATATGAACTTTTCCTTTTCCTTCTCATTTCAGTAGAGTTATAACCAATCAAATATTCGGCTCAGCTAGATCTTTCAGTGGCGGATAAGCGTGAACCTGAAATTTGATGTCGGTGCTCAATCACGTTTTCAGAGAAAACGAGCGCATTTCATAAAAAATTACTAGGAATCATTTTTGTTGAGAATTGAATTGTCTTTCAGCTTGTTGAGTTGTTTTTCCGAAGAATCATATCATTTCCAAGATTACAGCAAAAATCTATTTATTTATTTTTAAACAAAAAAAAATATATGTTCCACCCCTGGAATTTCGCTGAACTATTTTTTTTCATGTTTATCATGGTTCCAACAACTAGCTTACTAAGTTTGGTTGTGCTACAATCGATTCTCGCCTCAAAACCCAATCGTACTGGATTAAGAGACAAGTTTGAAATTTTCAGAACCGAATTTTTATTCCGGAACAAAGTGATGAAGTGGTAAAATGATTTTGATTGTGAATCCAAAGATATTTTTGACTCATTTTGCCTCCTACTTTCATTTATCGGAAATAGCAGTGATTTCACTGATCCTGGCGAAAGCGTATATACCTTGAAATAACCGCTCCTAGAGCATTTTGTTTACTTTTAATGTATCACACTGAGTTATAAATTGATTTTTTCAACCGATCATCAAAAACACAACTTTTTGTGATACGATTTGTTTTTTTGTAGGTATACCTTCGTTCTCAGAAATATAATACAGGGTATTCCCAACTCAATGGCCTATTATATTATAAAGTAATTTCGGTAACTTTGAATAGGTATCAAAACCATGGTCGGGTTGGCGATTAGTATAAACAAATATTAGTCGTTTTATTTAAATAAATCACCCCATTTTCAAATTTTATAAGTGCATACCAATAACTATACCCGAGCATGTTCTTTACCTTTCTCCAACCGTTTCTCGAATATTAATAATGTTTGAATTTTTTACGCCAACATTCGAAGTGAAAGAATTAGTTTCAGAAAAATGAAATGATTCTACGATATTTCAAACATGGTTTAAAAAAATACCTAATTTGAAATTGAAAAAAACTTTCATATGTTGTGTTCATCTCAGTTTCGGATGTTACTCCCATATAAACAATTTCTATGTGTCCACCACACCAACGAAGGCGTAAAAGGGCCAGTATTCGTTGAATTTTTCATTTTCGCTAATACTGAGATATCGTTAAAATTCTGATTCAGTATTTCGGAATTAGCATAAATTTATAAAAAAGTTAATAGTGGCCATTTGTAGAAAAAATTTATTTATATTCAATCATAACTCTTTGAATATAGTTCATAGTTCTTCGAATTTCTTCTATCTGGATATTTTCGTAGGCACATATCACTCTCTACTCCAATTCCAACCTTGTGTTCACAGGTGTTCCACGATTCATGGAGGTGTTTGATCATTCCTCATCAGAACTAAAAATCCAATGGGGAAGATCTAGGAAACGCGGCTGCTAAAGGTGTGGACCCAAAACCCTTTGCCCACCGATCTTTGAATATTACAGTTAGTTCTGTGCTCACGTTTTGTGTACAACGAACAGGAGCCCTAACCAACTGAACAACAATTTTGGGATTCATGATCAAAATTCTAGTAGAAATTCGAATTCAATCTAGAATGCTTCACTTCAACAAGTTCATACTTCTGAAGATAGAGCTGGAACTTTTTTTATCATCATGAAGTATTTAGTTTTAGAATAGGATCTTGATACAAAAATATAATTTATTATCTAAGGGATAATCAGAAAAAGGTGTGGAACGTTATTTAATAAAAGTAGCTTATATTTATCAGAACCAACAAAAAATAAGGTGATATTTATAGGATAATTCATTAATGTTTTACCAAATTTCATGAATTTTTCATATCAAAATATGGTGGAAATATTTCATTTTCCTGAAAATATTTCATGTAGTTCGAGTATTGATCAAAAAGACTTATGTTTGTTGATGAATCAAAAATTATTCAATGTTGAGTTGGTCGCATTTCGGTAAAAAAATCAAAAATAATTAATATTCACGAAACGGAAATTGATAGTATAGGACACGTCGATGAAAGTTATTGGCATTTGCCTGTAGAATATGAAAATATAGTGATACACAGTATCAGAAAGTTTTCATCTGGGGTATGGTGATTTCATTTCTCCTCTACTCGCTTGAGGAAGGGATATCAACGAGAGCTATTAATTCGTCAGGTGGGATAACAGGAGAGGCGCACAGTAGTGCACCTCTCTTATATATGTGGTATTATCATATCATTGCATTCCTTGTTGCTCGCGTATATAGATTTCTGTCTATACCCCAGATGAAAAGTTTCCGATACTGTATATAGGATGTCCCGTTTAAATAAAGCGACTAATGTATGTTTTTCCCAACCGCCAACAAGAAAAAGTTATTTAGACTCCCAATATTTATATATTGTTGAGATTAATACAAAGTTAGCGAAATTATTTTATATTTTCTGGATGAAGGTGGAATTAGAGTCTTCCATATGTGATGGATGAGAAGGTTATTGACTTCAAGTTACTGATGGCAAAAAAGTTACAAAATAATGAATATTCAAAAACGGTAAGAGATAAGTATATACTTGATACGTCGCGAAATGTACGCTACTGAAGATGACTACCACCGTAGCAGTCGAAACGTTTGGAGATGTCAACCACGACAAAATCCGGAGTTTTTGTTCAAACGCTTGTATGCGTGAAAACAATATGCAATTCATCCTATTATGACGATTTGCCTTAACCTTGTTGCCCATAAATGTATCTATTTAGATTCCTTTCGTTTATATCTGGAAATGAGGAATATTTCCACAGAATTGAATACGTTGATTTCATGGAATTATCTTTCAGTTCCACAAATTCATTTGTTTTGGTAATTATCCTCTAGGCGATGGCTTTTTTCATCCTTGTATATCCACACCTGAAAAAATTAAATATTTTCCAATCACGCCTTGTAACTGCACAGACGATAGGAGAAACCACAAAATATTACTAAGTGCAGCAGCAAAATCAGTTTGCTTTATCCTGCTCCGGGGTGGTGTAAAGCGCTCGTGAATAATTTACCTAACCTAACTAACGCCTAACTTGGTCTAACCTAAAGCTGTTCATCACAAAGGATATTCTCTTTCCCCTTGAACTTGGTTCATTGGCGTAGATGTGGTCAACATTCAAATTCTTGTAGTTATTGTTTTCTGGTTAACAGCATAATATCTGTGAAACAGAAAATATGAATCATCTATATTTTGATCATTTTGAAATTGGTAGTCTCAGAACTAGTTATGGGGTATGAAAAATTAGAATCTAAGGAAAAAAAACGAAAAAAAAAAATGGAAAAAATGGAAAAAACGGAAAAACCCCCGGAGAACAATGGCTATGAAGAAGGAGAATTCATTTCCTGTGGTTTTGGGGTGTTTTCCCTTTTTTCTTTTCGTTTTTTTCCGTGTTTTTTTGGGGGTATTTTTACAGTTTACCGAAAAATCACTATGGAATTAACGGTTGAACATTATTTTCAATGGTTTATATTATTTGCAAGAGAAGGTGTTATTTTTTATTCATAAATTCTACACTTTACATTAATGCGAAGAAATGTTTTTATTCAATAAGTGCTCTATTTTGATAGAAAAATCACATTTTTAGTTTCAACCAGTCGCGTACAAGAAGGGTATCATGGTCCCTTTTCTCCCTTATTTTTACGCCGGAAAATTATTAAATCTTTGATATTTTCCTTCAATTTTATGTAAATAATGTATACTTTTCTGAACCAGTAAAAAGCAATAATTTTCAAGATAATTGTGCATATTAATAAAAAAAAATTGTTCTGCTGAAGTGAATTTTACAATCCAAATTACTGCTTGAAATTAGAACTTATACCAAAAAAATCAATGGTACTTTCACATGCAGTTTTTCACAAAGGTGCTTTCTTGAAGAAAAACGGGGTGTTGAAATTTAAAATTAAACAGCATTTTTCTCCTAGCTTCCATAGATTCCAAAGTAAAATTTGCAGAGCTATTTTTGAGGAAATTGTGTACACCTATTCCCAAATATCTTAACTAATTGATCTAATACCCAAGGAATTCCCGAGTAATACCCCGAACTAATGCTACGAATGCCCAAGTAATTCCTGTAATACCCGAGTAATAAAAGTAATAGAAATATAGAACCCTTTCCGAATCTTGGGTTTGGGTCAAGTAACTAATGTGAAAGCCCTTGTTTTTTTCATTCAACAATTATGATTTCCATCGGTGTTCTCTAATTTCCGAATAATTCCTGAAACTCCCAATTCCCATGGGTTGAAGACTTTTCTTTTTTTTGTCCTTTCAACGAAAGAAATAATTCCTGTAATACCCATGTAATACTCGAGTAATACCTCGAATTTTCGACTAATGTCCATTAATTTCAGACTAGTACCCCTACTTTCCGACTAATACTCGATAATTTTCAATTAGTACCCCTAGTTCCCGACTAATACCCAATAATTTTCAACTAATACCTTTAATTACCCACTAATACCCAACTAATACCACTAATACCCAAGGCACGTGCATCGAAATTCCCTACGGTTTCCCACTCGGGGTTCCCCATTTTGAAAAAATAAATCAGTTGCCACAGTGACGTACGAGAAGAATTTCATAGATAGGAGGAAAAAGTATCCAAATTTCAATTTCTATAATGGAGACTTTGTATACCTACCTCTAATAATTGAATATGGTGTTTCCTGCGGTCAATTCAGTACAAAAACATGGTGGCTCGATTTTTATATTAAGTGTCTTAAATGTCTCAAGGGGTAGAAAATGGGATTGAAAAATAAAAAAAACGTAATTCGAGTAGTTGACTTTGTACATCATCCATTTTCAAATGTGTTGTTTCCCGTGGTCGAATTGACTAGAACAATGGGGTGCTTGAGTTTTTCTGGGGGAATGAAGGTGGGGTTGAAAGCTTGGAAAAATTATGATTCGGAAAGTTGACTTTGTACACCATTCATTTTTAAATGTTGATTACCGTGGTCGACTTGACTAGAAAACTCCCCGTCTAAGGGAGTGAAAGTGGGGTTGAAAAGTTGGAAAAAGCATAATTCAGTTGGTTGAGTTTGTATACCAGGAAAACACTAAATAAGAAATTTTCCCACTTCGATCACAAGAAATAGGGTAGGTACAAAAAGAAAATTCGCAAAATAGAATTTTCGGGAATTTTTCAACTACATTTCAATCCCCTTAGACGGCTTGAAAAACTCAGACAACCAACCACAGGAAACATATTTTTAAAAAAGCTGTACAGAGTGTATGAACTTTTCCATTTATAGTTTTTTTGAGTTTTCAACCCCAGTTCCACCCGCTTAAAAGGCATGAAAAACTCAGAAACACTATCATATTTGTCAATACGAGCAAATAAACAACATATTTGAAAATGATAGGTGTACTGAGTCAATGAACCGAATTATAATTTCTTACGAGTTTTCAACCCCATTTCCCAAAGAACTCAGACATACTATTTTCCAACCACGAGAGCATCAAATTTGAAAAAATAATGTGTACAAAATCAACTTTTTTGAGAACAAAAGCTAACACCTCGACCACTTCGATATACAACTTATAATTTTCTTCAATGTTTTAACCCCATTTCCTCCTGCTTGGACGGCCTGAAAAACTCAGGCACCCCATTTTTCTTGTCAATTCGACCACGGGAAACAAAATATTTGAAAATGAATAGTGCACAAAGTCAACTTCTCGACTTTCCAATGTCAAAGGTTGGTTTTCCAGGATATTTCAACCCTATTTCAACCCCTTGAGACTGTCTCAAGGCGCCATGTTTTTTACTGAATTGACCGCCGGAAAAACCATATTGAATGATTAGAGGTATACAAAGGCTCCGCTATAGAAATTAAAACTTCGATATTTTTTTTAGTGTATCTTATGTTTTTTTTTACTGAAAATAGTCGCAAAAAGGGTAGGCCCACATACGGCCCGCACTGCAACTAATAGAAGGAGGAGGGAGTATAGAAAGAAGAAGATTGTTGCTTGTTCCATTCCATAGCAGCCTTGTTAAAGGAGAATTGTTGATGGAGATTGGTCCTTGTAGTACCAATCTTGAGAGTAAATTGGTGAGACTGATCATCGTGCCGAGTTCTTCGGCCGAATGAGGCCAGTGGTGGTGCAAGAGTTTTTATATCTCTGGTATGCAACTTTTCTTCTATGTTCTAGTGGGTAAAGGGTATCTATGTGAGAGTAGGGTTGTAACCGAATGCCCCTTTTCTGAATGGAATCTAGAAGACGGAGGGAATGTTTTGGTGCTGAACTCCAAATGTGCGAGCAATACTCCAGCAGAGGTCGGATTTGAGCCTTGCAATTGTGAAAAATCATTTTATATGCTACCATTTTCTCTAAATACGATTAATCTCTCTAGATGATTCAATTATAAATACATATTTTATTAAATTTTGATTTTTTTCGGATTTTTATTGTTTAGGAAATAAAACAAAATAAATAACCGGCTTGCTGAATGAACAGAAAACAGCTACTTATCTAATTGATATTAGGTAATTTATTCATTTTATTTCATTAAAAATTGGGCAAACTTAAAAAATTCACAAAAACTGTTCAAAGTGCGCACAATGTTTCTCACTGCAAAGTTTGCACCTACTGATGACAGATTTTGCAGCTTCACAGCAAAGTTAAAAAAAAAAAATTGTTTAAAATTGTTTTTCCGTTAACCAGCTGTCGACCCCTTACGAACGGCAGCCCTCAAAAGTCGAAACTTGTGCGAGCCAAGGATTAACGAGGTCTTACCTTTTAACGTGCGATTCCTAGCACTTTCTCGGGCCATCAGATAAAAATCTGAAGTCGCTGAGGATTCGAACCTAGCCGACCAGCAGTCAATGGTTTTGAACGCTTCAGTCTCAACCACTGAGCTACTTGAAAGTGCAAGTGCAAGTGTATTTTTTATTTTATTGATAGCTTTTTAACTTGTTCTGTGTGTTAGATGGGTTCAAATCTTGCCAGCTGGACTAGAACCACTTCGTCTTTTCCTACGGAGTTGGAATTTTACATGTTGATTCCGTTCCAATCCGAATATCGCTATATGTCGACGACGCTAAGGTGAAAAGTAAATTGATCTTGAAGATCACTGAAACCGAATGAGTTTTCATACAACCCGAAACTCTCCAACACCTTACAAATGCCGTAGTTGTAGCGTCGACGACGCTAAGGTGAAAGGTAAATTGATCTTGAAGATCACTGAAACCGAATGAGTTTTCATACAACCCGAAACTCTCCAACACCTTACAAATGCCGTTGTTTGTACGTGATTTACTAAGATCAAAATTCTAGGAAAAAGCTGTCTCCGGATATGCAGTGGAATGCATGTCCCCTAGGTAGCTCAGTTGGTAGTTGTAGAATTTTAGAATGTATGCCACTAATTTTTCTTTATTTATATTTAAAAAAAAAATGTTTCATTTAAATGCACTAGAAAGAAGATAATAAACTTTTAAGTGAATCGAACCCATCATTTCGTTACATTATGAAATTTCGTATGATATAAAATTTTATCGCGAGAATAAATCTTGAAACACATGATTTTAAATTTAAATTATAAGAAATACTTTTCTCGCGACAAATTTTTATATAATATGAAATTCTATAATGTAACAAAATTAGGGGTTCGATTTATTTTAAATTCAATTTTGTTCTTTTTAGTGCATTTAAATAAGAGCTTTCTTTCAGTAGTTATTTTTAATATTTTTTATGTAATTCAAAGCTTTTATTTAACTTGCACTGCGTATGTGTTAGATGGATTCAAATCTTGCAAGCTGACTTAGAGCCACTTCGTCTTATCAAACGGAATTGGAATTTCACAAGTTGGTTCAGTTCCGATGACAATAATTATCCCCTCCTGTCCCCGAAAACTATATAGATAACGCATAGGGTTTCGGAAGTTTTTTCGACGGATTTGAATGTCAAAAATTACGTCGAAAAAAAATATTGGTAGGGGAAGCTCGCTTTCCCCCTCTTTTCTCAAAAAAAGTTAGAAAACTCACGAAATTAAAAACGGAAAAATCCGTGAAAATAGTAAAAAAATATCTGACCGTCGAATAATATGGGTTGAAAAAATTTCAGTACCACCTGTCCCTTTCTCAAAAGCTAGATAGAGAACGCAAAGGAATTCGGAAAATGTTTCAACAGTTTCGGGCATGAGAAATAATAACGAAAAAAACTATCGATCAAGGGGCTCACCACCTTTCCCTATCACGAAAAAAATTAGGAAAACTTGCGAAATAGTAATCGGAAAAATCCGTAAAAATAGTAAAAATTATCTGACTGTTGAATAATACGGTTTCAAAAAATTTTACCATCTGCCCCTTCCCCATCTTCGAAAGCTAGGTAGAGAACGCATAAAAATTCGGTAAAATTTCCAACGGTTTTTTCTTTAAAAGTTCTTATTTAACTTGCTATGGATGTGTGTATGTGTAACATGGGTTCAAATCTTGCAAGCTGAATTGGAACCACTTCTTATCGCACGGAATTGGAATTTCACATGTTGGTGCAGTTGCGATGACAATATAATAATCTCAAAGAATCATCCCCCTCTGTCCCCGAAAACTAGATAGAGAAAGAGTAGGGTTTCGGGAGTTTTTTTGAAAGGATTTGGACCACAAAGATTACCCCCCTTTTTTTTTCTCGAAAAAAGTTGAAAAACTCACGAAATTATAATTGAAAAAATCCGTAAAAACAGTGAAAAATATCTTTTCATCGAATAATATGGTTTTACAAAATTTCAATCCGTCCTGGCCCCCACCCTTCAAAAGCTATATAGAGAACGTAAAGTAATGCGGAAAATATTTCAACAAAAAAAAAATTTAAAAACTGTGACCAATGGAAATGCACTAAAAGAAGTAAATCGAACCCATCCATTTGTTACCTTATAAAATTTCATAATTATACAGAGTGACCCATTTGAAAATTTCAAGGCCTACTTCGAATTTTTTTCAAGGTCAAAAATCCAAAAAAAATACTAGCGTTTTTTTAGATAGAATTTCACAGCGCCACTGGATTCACAACATTTTCAAATGATTTATGTGAAAATAACGTAGAAATGTGTCCATGAATAAAAAGTTATATGGGAATGAAATTTGAGAATTATGTCAATAAATCAACACATCTATTCAATTTCAGAACTTTCATCAAAATTCTGACTACACCACTAGATTCAGAATATTTAGAAATACATTTGGTTGGAATTTCATCAAAATCTGTTCATAAATAAAAAAATTATAAAATAGTAAAATTTGAAATTAGTGGAATTTTAAGAAAATTTTATTTTATTATTTTATATTGTTTTTATTTATGAACAGATTTTTATGAAATTCTGACCAAATATATCAAATATATTTCGGGATATTTTGAATCCAGAGGTGCTGTCAGAATTTTGATGAAAGTTCTGATATTGAAGTGGTGGGTTGATTTATAGACAAATTTTTCAAATTATAAAACCATATAACTTTCTTATTGATGGACGCATTCCTATGTAATTTTCACATGAATCATTTGAAGATGTCGTGAATCCAGTGGCGTCGCCAAATTCTGTTTAAAAAATCGCTCGAATGTTTTTTTGTATTTTTGACCTTGAAAACAATTCGAAGTAGGCCTTGAAATTTTTATTTTTATTTCGAATTAATGGCACTCAATTAGAACTATTAAAGCTCTATCTATTGAAAAAAAAACTTTTGAATCAGATAATAAATAACAGTTTTAGAAAGGTGGCCTGCTTTCAAATGGGTCACTCTGTATATAGTCTAAGAGCCCAAGAGAGGTCGGTCGACCTTCACCGTTCTGGTTAGCGGATGAAATAGACTTCTTGTCTAAAATAGGTTGCCTATCAAAATGTGGTCCAGACTATAAACAGTGGGTTTCAAAAATTTGCACCATATGAAAACTTTTTATTATCGATTTGTCAGAAAATTTTATTCCTCATAAAATTCAGTGCATTGCAGAATACTTGTATTCGAGTTGACAAAATTTTAAATTTCCGAACGGTGTACGCAGGGGGAATAAAAAATAGAAATTTTGATCAAGTGTAAAATACCCCTCATTATTGACATTATCAAAAACTCATTCAGAATTGAAAACAATATTGAAATTTGGAAGCACACCCAGCGTAGTTTTTTCTTGTCCAAAATTCTATTTTTTGTTCCCCCCTGTACACCGCTTGGAAATTTGAAATTTTGACAATTGCTATGCAAGTTTTCTGCAATGCACTAATTTTTATGTTGAATGAAATTTTCTTACAAATCGATAATAAAAAAGTTTTCTATATGGTGCAAATTTTTGAAACTCACTGTATATAGTCTGCAACCCATTTTAGGTGTATCCGTCTATTTATGAAACTTCATACGAAGTATGTTTCATCCGTTCAACAGAACGGTGAAGGTCGACCTTTCTTCGGATCCTTTACTATAAGTATAATATGAAAGCTTGTCGCGAGAGTAAAACTTGATACAGATGATATCAAATTTTATTCGTAAGACATACCTTTTTCACGAGAAGCTTTTATATCATATGAAATTTGATAATGTAACAAAATGATGGGTTCGATTTACTTCAACGTTTTTTTAGTGAATTTAAACAAAAGTTTTTTTTTCAAGTTTTTTCATTTATTGCTATACCAGTGGAAACTTAATTTATATTAATATAAAATATCGCAGCAGATATTATTCTCGATAAACATCCATGTACCGGGTGTTTCCGAAATTGGAGCGATAAATGAAGTAGGAAGGGGAAGATGACAAAACAAAACGAAACGAGAGAATATATTTTTGTCGAAAAAAAATATATATATATACAGGGTTGAATCGCCAAACGTTCAGTATCGGTTTTTTAGGTAAAAATAAGATGTTTTCTTCATATAAACATGTGTTCCAACTTTCTTCGTTTTCAAGATACAGGGTGTCAAAGTTTTAAAAAAAAAAACAGTTTTTTTCAATTCCAAATACACTATAATGAACCTTTCATTACCGCAATTAAACTTGCCAAGTTTTATCAAAATCAGAGAAAAGGTATTGTTTAATGAATAGAAAAAATCATTTTTTCAAAAAACTTTGACCCTCTGTATCTCGAAAACGAAGCAAGTTGGGCCTTATGTTTATATGAAGAAAACATCTTATTTTTACCTAAAAACCCGATACTGAACGTTTGGCGGTTTAACCCTGAGTCACCCTGTATATTTTGGGAGATATTGAATTTTAAAGTTTTTAAATTTTTTTCGGTAATAACTGATCTGATTTGATTTCTTAACGAAAATACTTGCTATTTATTGTTACCTACATTGTTCCATATAACAACCCATTTTCCTAATGGCTCCAATTTCGAAAACACCTTGTATAAGTATCTGAAATATTTTGTAACACACTTCTTAAACGACTGCTTTGAAAGAGAAGGCGGTTACAAATTTTTATTTTTTCCAAAGGAAAGTTTCCTGTACAATTGATTTCTAAAACTCACTTTCAACCAATTGGTGTGAGTTGCTTGGATGTCAATTCTGAACAGATACTTCCTTAAAAACCACCAATAATCAGTAGGTAGGTCATCTCAGAGCGACAAGGCAAATAAAAATAATATTTGTTCCCAATCCGTGAAGACTCAAGTTAGTATTTATTGTTGATAGGAAGTTTCACTAGTTTCTTTTTTTCAGTAACATGTTACATTTTTAAACACAGTATATTCGAAAGGTGAGGTCAGAAACCACTGTTTCTATCAATGAAACAGGAACCCACGTCAACGTTATCCATCAAAGTTCCCATCCCATATGCCACTAGCCCTATTACGTTCCAACCGGGGACCAGAAATTATGCCTTCAGCCGGAGGTAGCAGCAGCCCAGAGCGGTTACGCGCTCTTTCTCTAAAGTTTCAGAATCCCTTGTGATTATTATCAAAGGAGGCCATTTTATGGGCGGAGCATTCGTCGACCAGCCCTCTTAAATTTCCCCTACAATCCCTTTCCACTGTTTTTCTAATTCTTGTGGTAGCTGGCGCTACCCGTAGCACAAGCGGAGAAAAAACGAATAAGGACTGCAGTTTTAAAATTTTATTCAGTTGAGCTATCGCGTACTAGATGGCGATAAAGACATAAAAAGTAAAGAATTAGAAAATGTGGAGAAAACGGATATCCTCGTTTCACATTGCGGATTCTAGAACTTGTTGCCCATGAGTGTACGTTGTCGGTAATTGTGGAAGGTTTGATTATGTACGTGGCAAGTGCAGTCTGGAAACAGTGGAAACGCTGGAACAATCTGAATGGCAATTAACTCCCGTTTTAGAGGATATTGGATGCTACTTTAATGCTGGGCTTAACTTCTATAAGTAACACCATAATAGTTTTTTGATTTTTATTCGAAAACATGAATAGGATGTTCATTAATTCTGTTGTGTAATCATGCATTTGCGGCTGAAAGACAAACTCTAGTCGCTATTTTCCATTGTTCAAGATAACCTCTTGGGAGGTATTCATGTTGAAAAGGGGAACATTCTCCATGAAAATAAAAAAATGAAAAATGTTATTTTTTTGAAATATCTAACAGAAAACAACTACTTCCCTAGCTAAAGCTACGCTGGACATTGAACTACAGCTGATAGATATTGTGAAAAACTCTAACTGATTCAGAAATTCAGAATTTGATATTTAATGATTAAATCTAATTCAGAAAGAAAATACCAACATATCTAGACATATTTAAGTTCTTAAGAGCACTTCGTCTATAGCGTTGACTCCTTTCCTAAGACAAAATATTTTCAAAAGAAATATTGCATATCATACTTGGCGGAAGACCACTCAATAATAGTTAAAATTGTCGTTGAATTGTTAAAAATTGTGAGTTACAGATTAAAGAGCTCGCCGACTAACATACAATACACATCTGAAGAAATTATTTCTTACTACTTTGTGCACTTGAATGAAAGCTTGTGTTTATAGTCTGTTTCAAGAATAACGTAGAGTAAATTCTCAGAAATTCTCAGAAATATACAGGTACTAGCGGTCCTAGCAGACGTTGTCCTGCTAGCCGACTAACTCATTTTCGATTTTATGGCGAAGTCGTTTCACTCATTTTATGACGAAGTTGGTGCAGAAGGCGCTTGAAGCAGTTTTCACTTATAAATAAAAAAATTACCATAAAAACATTTTGTAGAGGACCGAATTGTGACTTCAAACCATTCCCAAATCCAATTGAACACACACAAAAAATTTCATCAAAATCTGTCTAGCCGTTTAGGAGGAATTCACTTTTGTGTGGATACACAGAAGATTTTTATGTATATAAAGAATATGCACACCAAATAAGTTGGTATTCTGAGAATTTACTCTACGTTGTTCTTGAAATAGACAGTTTTTCATTGATTGACGCATCAGGATTTATCTAATTATCTGTCTCAATAGATGCGTAAGATGGCTAGAAATTAGTAGGTACTTTAGCGACATGCAAACATATTCGTTTTGTCATCCAGCTTCTTGGTAATTAGGTACCCAACCTTCAGTCAGTCAGTTTTTCAAAAATTTTGAGTTGAGAGAAATTTATTCAATAAAAGAAAAGTTCGAGTGCTTTCTGGCAAGATAAATCAACGACAATATATAAATACACAACAATAATATCGCCTTGATTGAAACAGTTATTTGAAGAAGCAGTTATTAACAACACAATTATAAAAATGCTTCTTGTAATCTGTTCAGATGAAACTTTCCCAAAACGATTCATATTGTGTCAACAATACTGAACAATTAAGATGTCTAGAAACCCTGGTGAATTCAACGATTCGATTTTGTTTTGATTTTTATGGACGGCACCTCCTGTTGGATTAGGTCCTAGTTCACATTCTTTAGTACGTGGCGCTTATAGCGCTGACAAGAAACTGTTAGGCTGCTTACACATAACGACGTTTTGCGTTCACGACTTTTATTTTTATTCTGTTCTCTTATTGGTTCCGTTAAAAACGCTCGAAGCTGTCATACATTTGACGTTACTTCGATAAATTTGAATTTTGAATTAGTTTATCAGGAATTTGATTTCATTTTGATTCTGGTTTAGTAGTGATTGGAGTTTTTGTCCTATTTTTCATTGTGTATTGTGTTGTTTCTAGTTCTTCGTTGTTTATGGTGTTTTCCGATCAAGTTTCTTGTTTTCCTGATTTTTGGATTGTTACCTATTTTATCTTATAAATTGTTCAACACTTCAGTCAAGAGTTTTTCTTGAACATTTTTGCTTAAATTAGTGCCTAGAAAATGACCCGAGTGTGCATTTTATAATAATAATAATACCGGAAATATCTCATTATGGCGTTTTCACAGTTTTCCGAAGTTAATCGATTGGAATTTTTATTAACATAACATTACTTTACATTTTATCAAAACAGACACAAACTCTCAACACAAACGTCACAAACTGTCAAAATTCAGACAGTCAGAAAGAGAAATCTATGGTCATGGAAGAAAAATGTTCACGAAAATTTGAGCACCTTGTGTATAAACATAACTGAGTCGCCCTCTGAACATCGGAATTCGGAACCCGAACCTAATTATCAAAAAATCAAGCATTTTCAAGTAGGCAGGTGTCTTCAGTTTGATCCCAAAGTTTTACAGGTATAAGTGCACGCACCAGGGTTTCTATTGCTGTCATGACAGAAATTGAAGGGACTTCCGCTTACTAGATGAAGTCTGTTTTTGAGGAAAAGGCATTTTTATGGCGATAAAAAAAGGTGCATCCCTTTTTAACGCTGTCAAACTGACTCAAACGTCATATTTAAATGGGTTTATTTCTACAGTTGATTAATCCACTTTATTTCCGTGAGTTTTCGAGTATTTTTTCGATCCCCCGGATCACCATTTTTTTCGTTGTTATTTTCCAGGCCTCCATCCAGGGTAGGTATCTATTACATTTAAGAAATTGAGATTTTCAGCTGCATGATATTTTTCATTGTTTTGGGTGGTGAGGTGTCCCCGGCCCACATTTTTTGTCGTAATTATCCATGTCTGAGTAAATCGTCAATTTTCTCGGATTCCTACGCGTTTTATATTCAGTGTTCAGGAGGTCAGGAGAGTAAACTTTTTTTAATTCTATTATTCGACCGACCGATGATTTTCACGATTTTAACGGATTTTTCTTTTTGCGAGATTTGCATGGCAACTTTATTCGTGAAGATGAAGAATGTTAGCCCTCAACTTACATTTTCTTCGTTGTAATTTTTCACGTTTGAAACCTTAAAAAAATCTTCCTACGCGTTCTGTATGTAGCATAGAGGGGGTAGGGGATAAAATTTTTTTTAAATTATATAATTAGACGTTTCTTTGTTCTCTGACTAATACTACAGATTTTCTTGTTTAATTTTTGCGAGTGAGTGGATTCTGAGGAAATTATCACTTGTTAATTTTGCATCTAGGTCACGTGACCGATTTTTTTTTCGGATAATTCAGGTTGTCGTCATAGCAGCAACCTGTCAAAATCAATGCTTAAAACAGCAGGTATAAAATTTCTAGTGTAATTTCATGCTCCTCACCCCAAAGAGAAGACAAAAATTTCCGGAAATTTCAGTAGTTGCTATGGTAACGATAAAAAATACAGACCTTCAATTGGTCGAAAATGTTAGGTGTGGAATTTTCATAATATTACCATCTGAGAAGATAAACTATCAAATGAAAAAAACCAATCGCACAAACTGACACAGAAATTCAACAGGAATTACAGCGATATCTTTTGGCGAATACAACGCTCGTCCCAGTGCTAATCGGTATACAGGCAGGTCTAATAGTTTCACTATTGCCCCGTTGTTCTCATTGTTTTCAATACATAAATTCCGTGCTGAATCCGCTTTCCACTCTATAATGTTGTTTTATGGATGTGGATAGGCACACCGCATATTAATTACCTCTATTGATCTTGATAGCATTCATTCCGACTAGTTTTTCTGTTTCAGTGAAGGACTGAATGATCTCGTTTGGAGTTATTTCACTGCTTTCGTCCACATTTCGACTGGATGTTCTCTACTTTTATTACGTTATTTAATGTTCAAAAGGTGGGGGGGCGACATATTGTTACAAGCAGCTATATAAGTACTGTCTAAAAGTTCCTACATCATCCTTTGAACGGTTATATGTATCAATTCAATAAATTTGAAATGTGAGAATGAACGATGAAAACTTCTGTTTTACTGGTAAATGGTGTCGTGATCATCCTAAATGAAGTCACAGTGTCATTATGTGACCAATAACTTGAAGCGGAATCCTATGTCAATGGACACTCGATTTGGTAGGTACTCATAATACCTATCCAATCACACTAATATTGTTTCTGTTTGAGTGTTTTAGCAGTTCGAAAGAAAATAATAAATAAAAACATGAAAGGACCCCGCACCAAATACATGGGAAAATGGCTTTCAGACAATTTTGATAATTTTTTGGGATATTGTAGTACAAGTCACTAGAAGTTACACATGCAAGTTTATATTAGTTTCTATGTCCAGTTTCGGAGATACGAATTTTTGAAAATCATAAAAATTGCTATTTTACCAAAACATAGTAAGGTTCACTCATCCAAAATTACTTATTACTTTTTAGATGATTAGTAACAAAATAGAAGCATTGCTGGTTTGAAGAAAGTCGAATGTCATGTCAGTTAGTCGGTCGTTACGATAGAAGAAGCCACCTATTATATGTTGATAAAGATGGCAAAAATTGTCGCTATTTTTGACCCACCCTGTATAATAGTTGGCTTCTTCTATCGTAACGACCGACTAACTGACATGACATTCGACTTTCTTCAAACCAGCAATGCATCTATTTTATTACTAACCATCTAAAAAGTAATACTTTTGGATGAGTGAACCTTGCTATGGTAAAATAGCTATTTTTATTCTTGGCATGATTTTTTGGGTTTATGACCTTTCACAATCTGAAAATAAAAAAAATTTTAATCCAAGAAGTTTTGATAACGGAGGCAGATACAGCCTCCAAAACATCAACAATTTTCAAAAAAAGAGAAGTATTCTTTGTTAATTCGATCTCATGTTTTCAGATAGGCAAATTCAGTGTAGGGTACGTTACTGACAAAAATTAATTTCTTTCAAGACAGCAGTCTTGTAAACGCAGTAACTTATCGGGCAAATTAATTAATTTGCCCTTCTACACTTGTACAGATTTCTTTGGATTAAAAATTTTTTATTTTTTTATTTTCAGATTGTGGAAGGTCATAAACCCAAAAAATCATATCAAGAATCGGATTTCCTCCACAAAATCAAAATTTCAATCAATAGCAATTTTTATGATTTTCAAAACTTCGTATCTCTGAAACTGGACATAAAAACTAATTTAATCTTGCATGTGTAACTTCTACTGACTTGTACTACAATATCCCAAAAAATTATCAAAATTGGCTGAAAGCCATTTTCCCATGTAATTGGTGCGGGGTCCTTTTAGTTCTATAAAAAATAAATCTGTGTTTCAAATGTCCGCCTGTTGATCATGATTGAAAAAGTTGACGCTTTAATTACCAAAGACAAATAATATCCTATTTATATTTTTTTCACTCAATACTCATTTAATTTTAATTTTTTTTTTCTACCATACTCACTCTTAACGTGCTAGGAATCGCACGTTAAAAGGTAAGACCTCGTTAATCCTTGGCTCGTACAAGTTTCGATTTTTGAGGGCTGCCGTTCGTAAGGGGACGACAGCTGGTTAACGGAAAAAAACAATTTTAAAACAATTTTTTTTTAAACAAACAATTTTTTTTTTACCCTCGTGCTCGCATTGCATCAGTGTCACGTGACAACGCGAAGTTTGTACTTTCGCATAACTAGGAACCTATGAACACTTGTGTAGCGAGTTATACCTTCAAAACTGTGGAATCAAAGGCGAAAAATTCCCCAGCTTGATTAACGAGAAAACAAATGAATTCATGGTATGATTTCGAAAATCTCGCGATTTTCAAGTTTAATGAATAATAACTATTTTATTTATTTTTTTGTATCCGCCAGAAATATTCCAGTCAGGCCTTGTCTCTGGAGCTCCGACACATCCGGGGGCCGCGCTGGTGCACTGATAAAAAGGATATTTTGCATCAATGCATAATTGCATTGATTCAAGTCGATTGTATTCTTGAATAGGTCCAACCAAATATTAGTTTGATTTTTTGACAGAATCCTCTTGACCACTTGAAAGAAAAACTGTTTTGAGACATATGAACACTTTCTACACTGAATAATAAGAGTTGTTTGGTGCAAGAATATTTCAACTTTGATAATGAACACTATTGTGAATACTTTCTTTGTTCGATGGTGTGAGTTGGTTGAGGCAAGAATATTTCAACTTCAATACCGAACAATATTCTTCTTCATAATGCAATACATTTTTGATTCAAGATTATCTGCATTTGGAGGCTCAGTACAAAATAAATGTGCACTTGGTTATAATAATATGCCATGGAAGCCATGTTCATATGGTACAGTTCAACAAACAGAGAACAACTGCGAACAATTGAGGTATAATGGTTATATATGAGAATAGTTTTGTAATATTTTAATTTCAGAAACTATATAATCAACGTAGGTACCTCTTCGGTGACGCATAGAAATGCGATCGAATATAGAAACGACAGCGTCATTCGCCATTATCACACACCTGTTGAAAACAAAAATATTTTCAACCTACCTCCACAACTGGTCCATAAATGACCTACATTCAAATCGTGCAGAAATAATTGGACCTCCATATTACACTTCTGTAGCAACACATTTGCACATAACCACTGTGTCAAATACAAAACTAACAACTTAAATTATGATTCAAACACAACCCCCAAACCAAACGCGGGCAAAAGCAAACAGGATAGAGGTCCCAGTCGGCAGTCGCAGTGCGCGCTTTCGCGTGGGTTCGCGTCGTTCCGGTAGCGGGATTTCACCAAGAAATCATGTTCTTGAGTCAAAAGGAGCATTTTTCACAAGTACTTAGGAGTTCTCTAGGGTAAAGAGTTAGAATGTATTAATGCAAACAAATTCATTTCAAGATAATTTATGTAAAGAAGCAAACAGTTCAATAAGTTTGAAATTAGAGTATATTCATCAATTAGAAATAATTATTCTTTTCAGAAGATGATTCTGTTCAAGAGGATATATATATTTGATTGAAGGCATCCTTTTTATCAGTGTGTCATTTACCCAGATAGTCACTCCCCACGTCCGTGCCCTGAGTAGACGGATTGATCCAAGTATGACAGCCTTCTGCATTCGTTCAGCTAGGATTCCTGCCGTGTTACGGCAAGCCGGTATGATTTTTAGATTAAAGAGCAGCGTTTAATTTCACCTACGACCCCTAAGATCAGAACCACCATTATAACAGAATGCCTTCGGAGTTCAAAGAGTAAATCTCGATATTTAGTCCGTTTTTCCTCCACTTTTCGGACGATGTTCGTTTCGCCAGAAGCCGAAAACTCTACGAATAACGTACCATTTTGATGGAGGAGGACTACATCAGACTTATTTTCTTGTATTGCTCAAGGGTGGAGAATGAGTAGTTCCAATAGATTCGGCATTTCTCATAACGAACTTAATATGTCCTGGAACATGAAGCAAGAACGGTGTCTCGCCTAATATACCAAACGAGTGTCATAGATAATAATAATAATAATAATAAGCCATTTATTTCCAACAGGTACACAAACCTACTTGTAGGAAAATATACAAAAATTACATAGTATTACATAGTCAATGGTGAAAAAAAAATAATTGAACATTAACAATATTTATACAAAGATGAAATATAGACGGACAAATAAAGATCAGAAATATGTATTAAAATATGTTACACAAAGACAGACGTGTGAAAGGTAGGGTATACACCGACAAATCAAGGAACAATGATGCGGTAGACAAATGGACGAAAACTGATTCCAGTCACCACCACACAAGCTCCACCAGATATGACAGGGAAAACCCAAACTTTGACCTCACAATACTTAGGCTAAAAATACAAGTCAGTGATCAGACAATTCATTCAGTACTAATGTGGTTATCGATTTTAATGAGTCGAAATTAATATCGTATATTCCAGAAATACGATTAAAGTTTTGGCACATAATAGTTATAGGACTCTGAAGCGTGATATTGGTACGTGAATTACTGACATGAAATGTAACACTACGTCTGGACTCTAAACGGGAACAAACCACTTGATTTCATGCAAGAGATATGGACAATCGATGTTGTTATGAATTAATTTGTAAAGAAATGAAACAGCAGCGATAATTCGCCTGCTTGCCAGAGAGATAACATCAAATCTATTTAAATAAATACTATTATCTAGTCCTCTAGCTGGATAATTATTGTCCTCACGAAATACTAAATATTTTAGAAATCTTCTCTGAACAGATTCGATATCTTTAGAATGACAGTCGTAAATAGGGTTCCAAATCATTGACCCGTATTCTAATTTTGAGCGTACAAATGAAAAGTAAAGTATTTTCAGTGTTTCAGTGTTTTCGAATCCATGAGAATTTCTGATAACGAAACCGAGAACTTTGAGGGAATTTGACACCGCTTTGTTGATATGTTGAATAAATGAAAATTTCTGATCGAATACAACTCCTAGGCCTCTAATCTCAGTACATCGTTCCAATACGTTTTGATCGATAGAATAACTGAAATTTACCGGGTTTTTGCATCTAGAATATGTCATTACAAAACATTTATCAACATTGAGGCCCAATTTGTTTTTATCACACCACAAAATAATTTGATCCAAATCATGCCAAATACTAAGCAGTCATGAGGGGAAGTTATCACCGAATAGATTTTTAGGTCATCTGCAAAAACAAGCTTTTGACAAGCCAATGAGGTAATAAGATCATTAATATAAAAAAGAAACAGAAGTGGTCCAAGATTGGACCCTTGTGGTATGCCTGACGTGGGAAAAACGAAACGAGAATTGAATTTTTCATATTCAACGAATTGTCTGCGATTACTCAAATACGATTTGAATAGTAGATGTTAGTACAACACTCGAAGCGCCACGTTATGTCTGACACGCAGACAGCAAATGCATTATGGTCTCAGATTTCTCCTTCACAGTATTCAGCTTGTCTCGTTAAAGTAATATATGTACTATTTACTGTGCCTGTGGATTTTCATTTCGTATCTATCACGTCTTACTTTTAAGGGAGTTCCGGATCGTGTACAAGGTTGCAAATTGGTGTTTTTAAAATTTGCAACAATGTTGTTAAACTTTTACAATTATTTCGAGACCACCATGATCAAAAAAATTACAAAGAATAAAAAAATAAAATATATGTTCCAGTCAACGTAAAAGGTTGCAAATCTGCACAACTGTTCGGAATATTTTTCCGATGTATCTGCCAAATTTGCAAAACTTTTGGAATTTTCTCTTATGATATATCAAAGAAAAACATTATAGGTCGAAAAAAAAATGTTCCGTACACTTGACTTGGTTGCAAACTTGATTCCTGATATGAAATAATATATTCAATACTACTCCAAGTTTGCAGAACTTTTACAATTTTCTCAACGAGTATATAGAGCAAAATTCAAGTTAATTGCCATGTTGACAATGTTGCGTACTTTGGAAGAGGTTGCAAACTGAGATTTATTGCTTTCTTGATCCACCATTCACTTGACCAAAGTTTGAAAAATTTTGGAATTAATGTGAATTGATTGTCTATTTCTACTGGCCTATTTGTTCATTGTTGTTATTTTAGAAAATATTGAAAATTGCACGAAACATCGCATACAAGAAGAAGGTATGGCCAAATAAAACAAAAAACGTCGAACTACGAAAAATCTAAAATATTTTGAGTTATATGACAACTACAAAAAATATATGAATATATGAAAGTATAAATTGAATATGAATGAATATTCAATTTATACTTTAATCAAATAAAAGATAACAAATTTGTTCAAAAAACGTTTGGTAATCTTTAATGAATTGAGTACCACAAACTAGAACAATAAAACTTAAAAAAAAACAATATAGGTATAGTAGTAACTGAAAAATTAGATATACCTGATGAACTTAATGTTACTTTCGTAAAATTCTGCTAAAAGCTTAGTCAATCAAAAGGACTCGATTCCTCCGAGGCATTCAATACTGAACAGGTTTGTGTTTGAACCGACGGCGATGCCGACGTATCTCATACAAAAATAAAAAATATTCTTGTTTTTTTAAAAGAATCTTGAACGTATCTATTAGGATGAATGTTCATCCTTCGGCCTCCAAACGGCCGATTATTATATCCTTGTATAAAAAGGCCACCAACTACAGACCTATCAAACTTTGTTCGAATTTTATGAATATCATCATTCAGTAAAAAAGACGGTTGTAATTATCTAGTACCAATATCATTATTTTGTAAAAGAAACCTGGTACCAAAGCCTCAAATGTGTGGTTGGCTTCTGTCAATGACTTGCATGCAAATCCTTGTCGGCTATACGCTATACCGTACTGAAAAGAGCTAACAGGCCCAAAACACGAGCCTATATATACGACTGCATATCAGCTTTCTGAGGACTGTGTCCTTTTTTTATATTGGTTTCTTTTTCAATTCCATCGAACGTTCTTATATATAACTTAATAATTGAATACTCTCGTGACTGATAACCATCGCATTGACGGAAAAGTTCATGAAAAAAAGTTTGGATGGAAGTTGGAGGGTATTTTAATCTGTCATTTTTTTTTGAATTCGAATGATTTTTTGAGGTACCGTTAGAAAGCTTGTTTTATTTTATCGTTTCAGTAATAGGTACTAATATTATCTTTACTGCCGTCCTAAGCAATACCCCTGTAACTAAAAAACGAAAATAATATTTTTGGTGCATTGGCTCTTAGGCAGCTAATATTACATTTTCACAAAGCGACAACCCCGTATTTCAATTTAAAACATAAAATTCTTTCTAAGTAAAAACCCCATTTACTCCATTATATCGTTTATGTAGATATGGGAGTTGTGCTTTGGACTGCAGTTTACCTCTCTCGATATATACAGTGTGTTTCGTATTTTTGTGTCCACCTCTGTAATTCACTTTGAGGAAAATATTTCATATCAAGGAAACGTTGAACAATCGAGTGGCCAGATGAAAGTCCAGACCTTGCACTACTCGACTTTTTTCTATAAGGTCATGCCATAAGTATGGTCTATGACGACTAACCTGATGAACAAATGGACTACAGTTCGAGCATTCAAAACAGTTGTTTTGTTTAAAAACGAAATAAAATGTTTTTTCTCTTCATATCAAAAATTTCATCAAGTATTAATGGATTAATTCCAGTTTTTGTGAAATACTTCTTCACATTTTTTATAAGATTCAATTATGCTCGGGTGATCACCCTATTTGAAAATAATTTATGAGAATGCTCGAAATCGATTGTTCCTTCCTTATTCGAAACTAAATGGAATTGTGTGACTTTTGAATCGGATGATAAATAACAATTTGGGCCTCTTTCAAATGGGTCCAAAATCCAAACATTCCACTCCAACACATTGTCATGAACAATATGATGATGGATACCCATTATGGTGTATACCCATCAGATTTGCCATAAAAAAAATGTTTTCAAGTAATAGAACGATTCACTTTTTTTGAGTAAATTTTTCAGTTCAAGAACAAAAAACTAAACAGATACCAAAACCAAGGCAATTATTTCACTCCACGCGTGTTCATCAGCCAACAAAGTATTAACTACGCAAAAAGAGCTTAACTGCGAGTTTCAACAAGAATACAATATCGTCCTTCTTGTATTTCGGATTCAGTTGGGAAAAGGTCAAAGTAACTGAAACCACGATAATTCTATCGCAGACGTTTCTACTTTTATAAAGCCATCGTCAGGGCGAGAAAAATTAGTTTCCTTGTCATAATAAATGTTTTTTTCGTTTTCCGGCAAACTTTCTCGTTTTCCGGCAAACTATCTCGTTTATGGCATTTAAACCATATAATTTTGATGATGGATAAATATAATAATATTCTCATAAGCTTTGCATGTTCCTCAAGAAAAGCCATAAGTTGTAAAGTTGTAGGAAAATTTGTAGAAATTTTTTTCATTTTCTCGTTGATGGGAATTGGCATGTAAGAAGAAAAAATTATTTCAAGACCAGAAAAAAAAACCATAAGTCGGAAACATGATATCGATGTTTTATACAGTGTGGCCCATTTAAAATGGAAGCACACTTATAAAACATAAATTTTTCATCCAACTAGATTGTTTTTTTTTTTAATTGGGTAGATAATCAAAAAGTCCACTAACACACCTAATTTCATGCTCGAATCTTCATTTTCAGAGCCAACTATTCTTATTTTTCAAGTTAAAAAAACTGAAAAATTCATTAGCGATTTTTTTAGAAAAAATCTGACCACTGGATTCGTGGTATTTTCAAACCGTTCATTTTGAAATTTTGTTGAAATTCGTACATCAATAAGAAAGTTATAAGAGAATGAAATTTAAAAAATATGCCGTTAACCAAATCACCGATTATTCATTTTCTACTCTTTTTAAAATTTGGAATAGACCACTGGATTCAGGTAGTCTCAAAATATCACTGATCAGAATTTCATTGAAATCTATTGATAAATAATAATAATGAAGAAAATATTAAATAAAATGATATTTTCATGAAATTCCATCAACATGTTTTTCAAATTTTGTTATCCTGTAATTTCCTTAATCATAAATAGATGTCGATGAAATTTTGACCATCAGTGATATTTCGAGACTTCCTGGTGTTGGTGGGTTGGTTAAACGGCATATTTTTAAAATTTCATTCTATTGTGACTTTCCTATTAATGAACTAGTTTCAACAAACTTTCAACAAAAACTATTTGAAAATGTCGCAAATCCAGTGGTTTAGTCTGATTTTTCTAAAAAAAATATTTTAGATTTTTTACCATGAAAAACGAGATTGGTTGGCCCTGAAAATGAAGAATTACTCTTTAAATTTGGTGTCCTGATAGACTCTTTGAATGTCTACCTATTGAAAAAAAAATCATTCCAATCGATTGAAAAATTAAAGTGTAATATGAGTGCTTCCGTTCTAAATGGACCACACTATATAAATAAATACAATTATTTGAAAATGCAGCTGCCAGAAACAAAAAAGTTATAGGGGCGAGCCTCCTTGCGTGGACACCCGGTATATAGAAAACAAAATTCGCTTTTCGAATGAAGAACTTGTTTGTCAAACAGAGCAACATTTTCTGCAATAAAAAAAAAATGTGTTCAAAAATTAAATCCAGAAATTTTACAATAATTTTTTTAAATATTTTTTTTCATAGTGGCATCCCCTTCAGGCCTAGTTCACTATTAAGTGAAAGTTCCAGAATAATGAATTGCTTATTATGTCAAAATGAAAAATCAAATTCATTTCCAGATTCGAATCAGTTCTGAACCAATGTTTAAATCAATTAGCAGTATTTTCGGTACAATTCTAATAGTGAACAGAAGGAAATGTCATGTACTAGCACTGGACCTACACGTACCGTAGTAACCTAAGATGGGCTGATCTTCTAGATTGTCATTATCGGTTTCTCTAAATACTAACCATAACATAGGTTTCGTGGAATTTCTGAAAATACTTGGTACCTCAAAAAATTCTGTTCTTGAATGGATTGGTGAATCTCATCAAGGGTTTTCAACTGATCTCCTAATCCATTAAAAAAATTGGGTGAGTGGATGTCACTTTAAGGGGGATGAAGGAGGTGTGATTTTTTTTTATGTCACATGGTGTCTTTTCGGAAACATAAATCGACGTGACTCAGGGTTTTTCTTAAAAATGGCTAATAACATAGAAAGTAAATGTATCCAATACTTCAGGACCTCACGGTATAAAACGTCGTAATCGTGTTACCGATTAATGGCATTTTTTTTTCTGGTCTTGAAATCAATGTTTCTTCCTATATGCCAATTTCTGATTTTCCTGCAAGTTTTCTAGCTTCAAAAACTATGATAAGCACAAACTAGACTTATGGCTTTTTTATAACAGACTTTTACATTAACAAATTTATATTGTACTCTACTTCGTTCACGAGAAAGTTCGGCGGAAAATGAAAAAAAATTTCACAAAATTTTCCTACCGGGAAATTTACTTCAACAGCTGATCGGCTTATGGGAATCTTTTTTCGGGTTCCTAACGATATTAAATTTCATTCTGTTGATTGCCATAAGCGAGAAAATGCGCGAGAAAATGCATCAGCATCCAAGTATTTTTTTACAAGATCGTGACCTTATTTCAACTCTTCAAGTACGTGCAAACCTTATGGCTTTGGTTTTGCACTATTAGATTGTTATTATACCTAATGATGTGTTAAAATGCCATAAACGAGAAAATTGTAAAAAAAAATTTTCTGCAAAAGGAAAATAAATTTTCTATATGCCTAGCACACGTCCGATCGCAAAGTTTTCAATTATTGAGCTCAACACTGACATAATTTTCAGTGGTTAAAATCCCTGAAACGAGAAAATAAGTCAGCAAAATATGTCATTATCTGACGGTCTATAATGTCTCTTCTCACATCTTCTATTTCCGACACGTTAACACCAAAGGGCCGCCAGGAATTTTCTTAGGAATTCAATTATACGAAAGCGTGGCAAAGAGGAGAAGCAACTCGTAAACAGCGCTACATGCATCTACATGATGACCCATAAATGGAATGGACGAACGTGATGGTCGACAGGATCATTATCAGATACGGTAAGGATAGAAATCGCCTGCCTGACGGACCTAAGAGTGTAATGAGGCAGAGGGGTCGGAATTAAGCAACCGAAGAGGGCGAGGGGTGCGGGGGACACGACACGAAGACGGCCTCGATCAATACTGGCTCCAGCAACCTCAAGGATTTCACTGCACTGCTTCTCTCTTAGGATCTGAGCTTTCTGGAAGTGTAGGAACATTTCCGATACTCGAAATCATGAGTGATTGGGTTCATATCATGATAGTCATAAAAACAAGTTTTTCCAATTATTTGAATGCGGTTTAAACTAAAATTTCCATTTGTGAAGCAGAATATCAAATTGGATAGGAGTTAATTTGGCAATATTGATAATAGACCGTCAGATAATGACAGATTTTCTGCGATTTTAACTACTGAAATTTATGTCAGTGTTGAGCTCAAAAAATTAAGTTAGCGATCGGACGTGTGCTAGGCATAGTGAAAATTCATTTTCCTTGTTTTTAATCTCTTATTCATGGCATTTTAACACATTAACAGGTAGGAGCAATTCATAATAGTGAAAAACCAAAGCCATAAGCCGATCAGCTTATGGCTTTTTCCGTCCAGAAAACTTTGGGATATTTTTTTTTCATATGCCGAGCGCACGTCCGATCGCTAAATTTTTGTTTTCTGAGCTCAACACTGACATAGTTTTCAGTAGTTAAAATCCCAGAATAGAGAAACTGAGTCAGAAAAATATGACGGTCTATAAATAGGTATCCCAAACATTGATATTGATGAATACTTTTTTTTTAAGTTTTGTTTCACACAAAAACGAAAATCCTGTAATGTTCAGAGAACATCGTGAGGGCCGAGCAGTGAGGCTAGAGGATCATTAACGCTTCATGAAGCGAATCGACACGTCAAAACCCGGTATCACAGACTATGTGTGGTTAGAAAAAACAGCATCAAGTTCAATGGACGAATGCGGAAGTATTGCATAGGAAGGAACACTGATTCAGAAGAAAATTCAAAGAGGCTGTTTAGATCCAAGCCAATGGAGCCTTCAGGAAAACCTGGAGAGGAGTCATGAAGCAAAAGATCTTTTTAACCAATAATATTTATTATGATATTTATTCCATTGTAAACATATAGAAACTTGTCAGTAATCACCTGAAAACGTGAAATTATAATTATAAGACATAGGTTGAATGGAAGAGCAAGTTCCGATCTACTCTCAGGATGAAATCGAAAATTGAATTCTGTCTTTTGACAGAGGCATGTACATTGTATATCATACTTTATATATGCGTATCTTCCAATAAAATCAATTATTATCATTATTATGGAAGTCCGAAATACAGGGTGTCCCACGGAGATTAAGACAGGGAATATCTCGAAACTCGAGAGTAGTAGACAATTGAAATTTTGGGGTTGCAAATTGAAGCAATTGGTACAGCTTTTTCTGAAATTATGTTACCCAATGAGCTCTTTGTTCTTGGTCATGTGACATCAGATTTGAAATTATTAATAGGACAACCTGTATATTTTGTGGTCTAAAACGAGTAGTTTAAGAACTACTGTTACTTCAATATCCTTTGTCCCATGACATTTTCAGGGGTAATATAATAAGTGGTATGATTATTACCGATAATTTTTTGGAATATTAATGAATTGCATTCCCAAAGCTGAAAATACAACGAGTCCGCAGGACGAGTTGTATTTTCTTGCATTGGGATTGCCAATGAATTGATATTCCAAAAAATTATAGGTTTTTAATCATACCACGAATTATATTTAGGACGACAATATATCGATTTGAAATAAAGAAAAATCGTGTCACCTGGTAATTGATGCTTTACTTCTAGCCGTATTCAACGGAATACTCTTTTCCACGGCCTCATCTATGATACCAATGGACATGTGTCCCCAACGATCGCTAATATTGATAAATAAAGATAACTAGTCAAAACACATAAATTTGACGTTTATAATTTAAATCATTATTTTCACCTGACAGATAGTTAAACAAAAACTAAGCAGGTTTATCACCGTGAAAATACAGTGACAAGCTATATTTTCACTGAAGTTCCGATTCTATTTGCTGAATTTCAAAATTTGAAATCCACTGATTGGTTGTTAAGCAAGGAAATATATTGTCAATAAAATTTTGATGATTCTCATAATTTGCCTCGTTTTAATCATCACAAAAAAATATAGGACTGACCAAATACACAGGGTGAACCCAAACCCAAATAATTTGGCAACTGCGATCGTTTCAGACGTCGTGGGACAAAGGTTATTGAAATACATGTAGTCCTTAGGTGTACCTCAGGGAACACTTCCCGAGGCAGCGAGTTCCGAAGCTTTGCCATTCGTTGGAAAAACAAGCCCTGAGAAAGAGGTGTTCGGCATATCTCCGAAGTAACGGCTAATAAATGTGAGGACTGAGCTCGACAGGTCAGTCTCGATGGGACCGCTAACGGTGGATATTTATTTATTTAAAGTATAAATTACAATTCAAAATTATAATTAAAATAACATCAGGCGCTGAGATACAAATTACAACTAAGAATAGGTTAAAAAAGGTTAATTTAAAGTTTGAAAGGGGTTAATTTATAATATAAAACTACAAAAGGCAATAAGCGTCTAAGAAACATATACTATACATAAAAAACATTGAAGCTCAGTATTCAGTAGTTGAGTTTTAAAATGATGCAAGGAGGTGTTGAATAACTCAAGATCATCATTACTATTGGCTAATCGTAAAATTCTTGGAATTCAGCTGTTGAATGTGTGGTTTAAACGATAAAATGGTACATAAAATGTTCGTTGCTGTCGAGTTGGGCGGTTTTGAACATGGAGATTGATTTTTACTAGGAGTTCAGCACAACTACATTTGACAATAATATTGAAAAGTAGTATCAGGTCTCTCTGTTTCCTCCTAGTTTCCAAGGAGGACATGTTCAGTGATTGCTGTAACAACTCATACTCGCAATGAACACCTGATTTATATGCTATGTATCTGAGGACATTTTCGATATTCCTGATATAAGTTATATAATGAGGAGACCAGACAGAAGAACAATACTCCAGGTGTGGACGGACCAGTGAACAATAAAGGGCTTTAATAGCAGTTGGGTCAGTGAAGTCGTGGGTTAGCCTTTTGATAAACCCTAGCATTTTCATGGCCTTATGGATAGCCGTAGGTATGTGTTGATTGAAGCTTAAGGTGGGATCAAAAGTGATAGTAGGTACATGGGATCGATAAAAGCGCATGACATGACACTTTGTAGCATTCAAGTCCATGCCATTTAAGGAGCACCAGTTTGATAGACTGTCAAGGTCATACTGAAGCCTGTGGGCATCCAAAGAGGTTTTAATAGTTAGGAAGAGTTTTAAATCATTCGCAAATAGTAGTACTTTGGCGTGCTGGAAGCAATGAATAATGCCGTTAATAAACAAATTGAATAATAAGGGACCGAGGTGTGACCCCTGAGGGACACCTGAGGTTACTTCAAATAGCTTGGAGTAGTGATGATTTGCTCTAACCATTTGAGTTCTATTCGTAAGATAGCTACTGATCCATTGCAGTAGTACCCCACCTACACCATAACTGTCGAGCTAAGAGAGATTGGTTAACCCTGTCAAACGCCTTAGAGAAGTCAGTGTACACAGAATCAATCTGGCAACCCTTCTCCAAAGCTTCTGACAGGAAGTCGGAATAGGTAACTAGATTCAATTCAGTTTATTTCCCAGCACAAAAACCATATTGTTGTTCAGTTATGATGCCTGAGCAGTCATAGGTAAGGTAATCTGTTATAATGTTCTCAAATGTCTTGGGAATTGTACTGAGAATAGATATCGGTCGGTAATTTTTAACGTCTGACTTACTACCCGATTTGTATATTGGGGTGACATAAGATTGTTTCCAATAATCTGGAAACTCACCTGTCTGGATGGATTTATTGAAAATATAGAAGAGGGGGCGAGATAGAACGAAACTGCAATTTCTGAGTAGAATAGGTGGAATAATGTCAGGACCTGGGCCTTTCTTTATGTCAAGGTTAGATAATTTCTCGTAAATGGTTGAAATTGAAATGTGGTATGAGGAGACGTCAAGTTTTGATTCAAATTCAATATCATTCAAATTTGGATTTAGATTTTGAGTTGTGTAAACCGATGAAAAATTGATGAATTTCGAAAGAGAGGGGCGTCCATTAATTACGTGAGAAAATTTTGGCAACTTTTCGACCACCTCTACCCCCTTGGTGGGATATTGTGAGATTTTGCTCGAACCCACCCTCCCTCTAATCTCACGTGACATTTCTCAAATGCGTATTTGTAATGTAAATGAGTTAATCTGTGCTCAAATTCAGTTCATAATTAAACCGCGATGAATATTATTATATAATGTAGGCATATCTAAGTGGAGAAATATTTTTTTCTTAATTAGTTTTATCGCAAATTTTGCATTGTTTTTTGCGGAAGAAAAATTACATGATATTTGCCGAGAACACCCTGTTCCCCACGTGAGATTGAGTGAGGTTTTGCTCGATTTTGAAAATTTCAGGCGAAAGGAGGGTATGATTGTCTGGGCCAACTGCTCCCGGTCATAAGATTTTGCACACCTTTAGGTCAATAAAAAAAAACATTTTTCCAGAATTTCAACTTTCAAACCATTCTGGAACATCTTCAAATAAGTTCTTTTAGAGCAGAGTTTGTAAGGCAAAATATGATAAAATAGACATTTTGGCAACAATGCGAATGTGTATATCCTGGATTTCATGGGGTTTCACAGTACAATAAATGGAAAATGTCAGTTTTGACAATTAGGTATTGAAATCATTCAAGAGCAATGTTGCCACTTTGCATTGTTTGAAAATATTTGATAAGAACATATCATGATTTGAACAATGGTTTGATAATTTCAAACTTTTTTGGGACTTTTCCGTTGAGTATAGTTCAGCTCAGTAAATAGTTTAGGGGTTTTAAAATGAAGTCCACTAGAGACTTAAGGATCCGATTAGTGATTTTATCCGGACCACATGCTTTTTTGTCTTCTAGTTCTAATATTATATCTTTAACCTCTTGGGTATTTCTTGGTTCCATGAACATTGATTTGCTGAAACTTGTATATGGTTCTAGTGTTTCGGAATCATTTCTGAGTTTAGCTTTCAATTTTCCACCAATACTCGCAAAGTAATCGTTGAAAACTTCTGCTATTTTCCTGGCGTCCGTCACTTCTTCATCGTTTTCAATTATGAGATTTTTTATAATTGTTTTTTTTCCGTATTATTCCTGTTAGTTCATTCATTACGTCCCACAAATTTTAAGAAGAATTTGAGCTTTGTAATCTTCGTTATATTTTTGTTAAAAAATCGTTGTCGAGTGATCGATATATTCATTTAGCTTATCATGAAAATCACTGTATTCCAATTTTCATTTTTAACCACATTTATCAGTTGATTTATATTGATTTTTTCCTCAGCTTAACCATATTTTTCGTATTTTCATTTTCTTTGTTATTTTGAAAGAGGAAGCAATGGAATAGTAATAGGTAATGTTTGTTAAATACTTAGGATGGTATTTGTGCACTCTCCGTCTTTTGGTTTGTAAAAAATGTGATCCATACAGGTAGCTGATGTGGAAGTAACCCTGGGTATACTTGTTTATGAGCGAGGTATATCCATTTGATGACATATTATATGGATAAACTTCGGTTACATCTACAGCATTCACCCTTATATCTGTATTGATATCACCAACGAAAATAGTTTTATAAAAGAAGTTATCTTATATTAATAATTCAAGTCTTTCATTGAATATTTGTATATCACTGGAAGACGACCTGTATGGTGCAATTCAAGCTTTTATTTGTTTATTTCAAGTTCGATTCCCTTATATTTATGGTTTTATGTTCGAATTGAACATTGTCCTTGATGTACATTGGGACTCCATCATTTTGGTTATTTCTGAATTCATTATTGTGAATTAGTTGATTATTTTGCAGATTTATTCAGTCGGTATCTTTTATTTCTCATGCCTCCGTTAGTATCATACAAGTAAATATATCTTCAAAATCGGATATGAAAGCTTATATGTTTGTTAATATTACATATATTATTATGATAAATAGAAAGTTAATCTTCAAATTTAATTAAATATTTTTTTTATATAAATTCATAAATTCCGTTTTATCATCAACTATGTTCGTGTTCATGGGTACGTTTCAAAAATCTCTTATAAACTCATAACAAATTTTGGAAATATCACAATAAATTTTTCTTGTTGTTCGATCTGGTTTTCACTTTTTCAATGTTATGATTTACTTTTTAAGAATATGTTTGCATCTATTGCACTTTTTTATTCGATTCTGTTTTGTTGTAGTTCAGCTACTATCCGCTGCAGTTCAAGAAACATTCATTTTATAATAATTTATTCTGGTATATGGCGATCTTTATGATGAGAGCTGATAAGGTGATTGTTTTATGTTGTGTTATATGTTATCAAGACCTGTTTTTGTCTATTTCTTTATTTATAAATCGAAATATTCAAATAATTCCTATCATGAAACTCTTCTGAAGATTCGACTTACGTGATATTGATTAGTATATCACGTTGTACATTTTTGCTTTCATAATTTTATTCTATCGTTGTCACAATACTCCAAATAATAATATTCCATTACCTATAAATATCTTCGAATATCAATTGATGCTCTGAAAGAATGATAAAAAATTGCCTGAAAGCATAATATATATTATGTACTATATTTCCAAACGGCATGAGGCTGCAATAAGTCAAGTAATCTCGTATCATTAAAACAACAGTATGTCAACTGTGAGCTGTTCCTTCACCAATAACTGCCCATTAATGTTCATTGTGGCCTTTTGATCAGGAAGCTGGAAGTTCATCATACCAAAGATTCAGTCAATTTTATCAAATGTCATTTTTATTAGTGTTTTTTTGGAAACTATTAGACTTTGTAGAGCTACGTAAACTATTCAAAGAGAAAATCAATACAAACCTTTTTTTCGGCTCATTCAGTAATTCAAGTAAGATACATACAGTGTTCTTCTTAACGATTCCGTATAATTTTTTTCTCACCTTAAGAAATCGATTTACTTTTCGTTTCTTGAAACTTTATTGTGTGCAAATAAAAGCGCTGTAGAAAGAGCGTTCCAGTGTTCCTATGATCACTCAGTATTTCCACTCTATCGCCTTGTTTCACATGAGTGGATCCTCAGGAATTCTGGCCGGATGGCGGTAGATACAGGCCTAAGCTGATTATATTTTGTGCAGCTACTTTCGCATGGTCGGACTCTTTACCGACAACACTACTAGTGTGAATTATTGTACAAAACAAGTTAAGACAATCGTTACCTATTCATTGTTGTTTTCTCCTTTCCACCTAAGGGCAATGAAGCTCATTAAAACGACAGCACAGAATATGAAGGACCACATTTCTAAGTCTCTGTATCTACTGCTGAACTATTGTCAATATGTGACCATTTTTAGCGACGAAGCGGAAATTATTATTCCGCCGATCAGTAATTGTGGTTTTATTCTATAGACGCGTATGTCATAATATTGGTAATTCAATTCGAAATATCTCAGAAATAAACAAGTTCAGCCATATTAATTTTTGTTCGAAGATAATTCAAGAATGGCCCAATTTGAAAGATTGATACCACTTTCGAAACTTTGGATGTGGATTTCTAAACATCAAAGTGAGTAACTATTCAGACACATATTTCTATACACTGCGAATTCGTACTGGAGGAGGTTTTCTTGAAATATTTGTAACAAACTAAATGAATAAACTAAATTTGTCAAATTCTGAATCAGCCTTAGTTGAGAAATCAATACTTCTGAATTCATGAATTTTAGTGAAGACATTTTGAGGCCTATACGAAAACATACCTACGACCACATGGAAATATGCCCATTTTATGCGCTTCATCGATCAAGGAAGTAGGCCGATTGTATACACTTTTTCATTTCTACATCGCGAGCTGTACTGTAATGATCATTTCAGTATAGGATATTCCATTTACCACGACTTTCATGAACTACTAGACTGTCAGTATAGGTATTAATACTCTAAAAGAACTATCTCTAGCAACCACAGAGGAGGAGGGAGGTTCAGGTATAACTGCCAAGGCAGCCCTGAATATGTTATGCGAGAACCATGTCTGCGAGGGGCAAAGTCGTAGCTGAGATAACTTGTTCCGTCTCTTCCAAAGTTATACAGGGGGTATCATTATTACCTGGTGGATCATCAAATCGTAAATTTTTAGCTGTGTTAGACAATCTCTTTTAGACATCCGGAGAAAACAGTGAGAAAAAACAAGTTGAATACATGAACAAAGAAGTCATGTAGTCCACATCTGCACAAATCATAGAAAGGACCAGCCCTCATTCGAAGACGATGAGAAATATGCTCACATGCAGTCACTGAGTGCACATAAACAAAATAGAAAAAAAAAAAAATTATGAAATATTTTGTATTGACAGTCAGTTAATGAGTGTTAATGAGAGGAGCATTTCAGAGAATAATTATCTAGTAGGTTAACAAAAAAAAAATTGTCAGATATATTCAGTGCGTGACCCATTTAAGATGGAAGCACCCATATAAAACTTACATTTGTCATCCGATTTGAATGATTTTGTTTTCTTCAGTTAGACATTAAAAAAGTCTAGGTCACTAAATTTCATGTAGAAATCTCCATTTCCAGGGCCAACTAATCTTATTTTTCACGGTCAAAGATCTAAAAAAATTACTAGCGATTTTTTTAGAAAAAATCAGACTACACAACTAGGTTTGCGACATTTTCAAATGGTACGTAAGATTGAAATGCGTCAATCAATAAAAAAGTTATGAGGGAATGAAATTTGATAAATATGCCCCGTTTAATCAACCCACCAATTCAATCGAAAGATCCATAAAACTATTGCAAAACATCGCATAGTCGAATTATTCGGTCTCAACATTATTTCCAACCTTATCTCCATGAAGGCATGATCAGTAATTTTAAGAAAAACTTGCGAATACTCATCAGAAAAATTGAATTGTCGAATTATATCCGTGTGTGTGTGTGTATCTAGTGAGCTGAGTACGTTCTGAGAAGCTGGGAATGTCGGTCTGCGGGGCTCTGATCCCCTTCTTTTTGAAAAAATTGCGATTACTAGCGAAGTTAAAATTGAAAAAATGTAAAAATAATGGAAAATATGTTAATGTATCGTCGAATGATTTGCGTAGCTTGACCTGTATTTAGATATGTATTCAGGAAGGTGGGGTAGCAGAGTGGTTAAGACTGTCGCGTTCAAAGCCATTGATGCTGCTGGTCGGTTAGCTTCAAATCCTACCGAATACAGATTTTTATTCTGATGGCCCGAGAAACTGCTAGGAATCGCACGTTAAAAAGCAAGACCTCGTTAATCCTTTTCGACTTTTGAGGGCTGCTGGGCAGCTGGTTAACGGAAAAAACAATTTTGAACAATTTTTTTTCAATCAATTTTTATGTAGCGAGAAAATGGCACATTTATTGAAACAGATACATACATAAATTCTAATACTAAAAAGTACAAAAAGAAATAAATGAAACCTATCATTTTGTTCCATTACAAAATATTTTCGTCAACCGTTCATTTATGATGTATTTTAACGCACTCAAAATCGTTGATTAATGACACCTGTTAATGAATGATTTTCTAATAATCAACGATTTTAGTATATGCAACCCAACAAACATTGCTCTATTACATTTTATATTGGTTAGTACTGTCTGTCATTATTTAAGTGTCAATTCTGATATAATATTTCAAAAAATCTTCAATCAATACACCAGTTGTTAATAGTAATCATAGAGAGTCACGTGGTGTAAAGGTACCGTTGGCTTGGCAGCCGAGAGATGTGACAGTGAGATCGACAGTTCACATCCACATGACGGTAATTTCAATTTGAAAGAATAATACAAAACTACCACTAAGGAAAATTAAACTATCTTTGATTAGAGTTAATATTAATCGTGAATTAAATTGGCGATTAACAATCTCGAACATTAACGCGCTCGCTCCGCTCACGCATCAAATTATCTTGATTGTTAATCGCCCTTATTAATACACTTGTTGGTTAAATAGCCAGTATATGATATTGAAGCGAGAATAAATCTTGATACAGGTAATTTAAAATTTGATATACATGCAAAACATATTTGCTTCTCTCGACAAGCTTTTTTATACCATATAAAATTTTATAATATAACAAAATGATTGGTTTGATTTTATTATATTATATCCTGTATATTAACTAATGTAATACCTATCGTGGTCGCATAAAATTCAATTGTTACTCTAATATGCAAATTGTATCGATTCCTATACACCACCTTATATTTTCTATATTTTCTATTACATCCTGTATATTGACTAATGTAATTTCTATCGTGGTAGCGTATAACATACAATTATCACTAATAGGTATAGCGATTGGGCCATTTTTGTTTTCTGGTACCTTAGCAGTATTAAATCAATTATATAAACTTCACAGAGTACGTTGAAATAATGTTTTCAAACTTTGTTTATTGTCAAGAATGGTTTCCTCGGAAATGCAGTAATTAATTAATTATAATATGATTCAGCACACGAATTTTGATCCTACAGTTGTTCTCAAATGGACAAGCAGTTTATAAATTATTCAGAATTTATAAAATATTTCAATGTTACCCGATAAGGAATTGAAATATTCCTGTAGGTATCAAATGTTTCCTCGGATATATGCAGATTACTCCAGAGAATTTTCAAAAAATGCAGAGAGTATTAATCAAAACCTGATAGCTGCGGAGTTTCTTCAACGTTCAACTTCAACCTCGAGGTTTGTTGTGAAACTCGGATTATTTTTAGACCATCAAAGCAAGCGAGTGAAAACAAATGTGTGGCGTAAAAGAAAAACACTAGTCGGCTAAAACAAGGATAAAGAAGCAGTAGTTGGAGAATGCACAGTTAGTGGGCTATGGAACAAGTGAAGTGTATAAGAATGCTCATCGTCAGTTCCGAACTAACGCGCACCTAATGACCCGAGAGCGACACAAAGGCGTCACGGCGTTTGTCCGACGCCCGTCGACCGCTGCTCTGTATACTTGAACTAATCACCAAAAGATGTTACCATGCTTCCTCAATGAGAATTTTTTTTATAAAAACTAATTCTGAAATTCGATTTCTCAGAATTAAGAAAATATAAGAGAATGGATTCGGTTTCACTATGGGATAATTATACAGGGTTATTCATTATTTTCCATTTATGAAGATGAAGTTCTACAATAAACTGCTCACTTTGATTCAAGCGAAAGCTCCACATGTACCTATAATCTGCTTAATACAAAAGCGTCTGAGGGCCAAATAGTTTTTTTTTTCAATTTTTCCGATTTCAAACACGGAATTTCCGACTTAAAAGTCGGAAATAAAAGTCGGAAATTCCTACTTTAAACTCGGAAATTCTGACTTTGAAGTCGGAATTTTGTTTTTCCTACTTCAAAGTCGGAATTTTGGAGTTTTGACTAGATATTTCAGTTCTTTTCCGTCATGCAAGTTACAAATTATTAATCTTCTTCATTATGACGAAAGCTTTTTTTGTTTACTGAGTATTAACAATCCAATTGAACGATAATCGTTTCCGACCGATGATTCCCCCTTTTTACTCCCATATACACCTACGATGTAGGCTTATTATGGCAAATACCTATTTCATTTATTTGATACTTACTCTCCGGCAAAAATTCTTGAACTCCGCTCACTTCCTGGAATATTTGCTACAGAGAAGTGAATTTTTGTTTTTTTTCCGCGGGTGGCGCTGTGACTGACTTAACTGTGAATCAGTGCTTCATTTGTGGGAAAATATTAGTTATACAGAGGATTATAATTCATTGGGCTGGGGCAGGACGACTCTAATGCTGTCCAACCTACCCTGACACTGACGAGAGGCAAGAACCTCGAAACGCGTCTGCAGGTGGTCTTCCCCAGCCATATGCAGGATAATCTACTGTTTAATTACATTAGGCATTGCACAAATATCTGTTAGATGTAGTTCAATGTCCGTCGTGGTATTAACTAGGGAAGTAGTTGTTTTCTGTCAGATTTTTGCAGTTTCATCGCGCGAGACCAGAGTAGCCAAATAGTCGGAATTATGAGTTGATTGGAACAGGGAACAGATGGCTTGAGTGCGACTATCGTTCAATTAGATTGTTGATACTCAGTACACAAAAATAGCTTTCATCACACTGAAGAAGATTAACAATGTGTGACTTGTATGAAGCAAAAGAACTGAAATATCGAGTTAAACTCCAAAATTTCGACTTTCATGTCGGAAAAATCAAATTCCGACTTCAAAGTCGGAATTTCCGAGTTTAAAGTCGGAATATCCGACTTTAAATTCGGAAAAATTGAAAAAAAAAACTATGTGGCCCTTAGATTAATATTCACTACTCATCGTTTACTTCATATTTTTATTACCCAGTCGTGTTTTTATAATTTCACTAGCTGCAACACACGGCGTCAGCGTTACCCGGAAAATATTCGATCTTAAATAAATTCACTGTCTTTTCAGTACATTCTCGAACATTCCGGAGACTTTGTTCTGTTTCCAGAACTTTCCATGAATCTCGAGAACGTTCGAGGATTTTCTTGCTGATATTCTAGAAATTTCCAGGAAGGTCTTCCACCACGCTTTTTCCGTGGTGGCCGATCTTTCAAGAACGCCACATTTTCTCGAATTTGTCAGAAACTTCAAGAACTGTCTAACTAATATTTCCTCACGAATGTAGCAGCGACTTACCTACGTAGCGCCACCCGTAGAAAAAACCAAAGAGCATTCCTCGTTAGCAAAGACTCCATGAAGTGAACAGAGTTCCAGAATTTTTGCCGGAGAGTATGAATTAAATGAAATAGTAAAATCGATTATGTCGAAGTTCCCTTCTCTCCAAATATTTCCACCATGTGGAAAATATGAGGCAAACATTTGACAGAAAACAACTACTTCCCTGGCTTATAACACGCCGTACATTGAACTACATCTGACATATATTTGTGCAACGTTCTTCCAAGAAGACGCAATTGCAAATGCTTATTGTAATTAAACAGTAGATTTTCCTACATTTGGCTGGGGAAGACCACCTACAGACTCGTTTCGAGGTCCTTGCCTTTCGTCAGTGACAGGGTAGGTCAGACAACATTGGAGTCGCCGTGCCCCAGGCCATTGTATTATAATGCACTGTCTAACTAATATTTCCTCACGAATGTAGCAGCGAATTACAGTAATAGTCGAAGTTGCAGCGCCACCCGTGGGAAAAACCAAAAACCATTCCTTGGTAGCAAAGACTCCAGGAAGTAAAATAAATGAAATAGTTAAATCAACCATGTTCGAGTACCCTCCTCTCCAAATATTTCCACTATGTCGAAAATATGAGGCAAACATTTGACAGAAAATAACTACTACCCTGGTAAATACCACACCGTACATTGAACTAAATCTGACAGAAATTTGTGCAACGTTTTTCCAAGAAAACGCAATTGCAAATGCTTATTGTAATAAAACAGTAGAATCTCTTTCAATTGGCTGGGGAAGACCACCTGCAGACGCGTTTCGAGATTCTTGCCTCTCGTCACTGGAAGGGTAGGTCGGACAACATTAGGGTAAAAACATGAAGGAACATGAATCTACTGATTAATTATAATGAGCATTTGCAATTGGGTGTTCTTGGAAAACCGTTGCACAAATATCTGTCAGATGTAGTTCAATGTTCAATGTTCAATGTTAGCAAGGGAAGTAGTGGTTTTCTGTTGGATGTGTACCTCATATTTTCCACATGGTGGAAATATTTGGAGGGAATGTCGAATTTACTATTTCATAGATTAGATAATTTTTGGCAAAAATTCAATATTAATTTGTTTTTAATTGATATATGCAAAACTTGTCAAAACTTGTGCCATCTCAAAATAGAACTTTAATAAACACATAATGGTTAAATTTCACCAGAAAATTAACACAAAAGAAACCAGTATACCCCAAACAGTATACAAGTTTCACGTATTCATATCAAACCTTTCGCCCGTCAATTCCACCCTATCAGTTTCGAAGTTAAATTGATTACAACACAGCTACAAACTGGAAGTTGTTATTTATTTGTCATGTTTGTCTACCTTAAAATACATTCAGAACTTTCGAACCTGATAAGCAAATTTACCTACTGATTAATCGATATGTGGTAGAATATCACAGTTTGGCAGCTTCACAATGCAGAGTGTGCTTTCATTCCCAATTCTGAAAGTAACTTTTTTATCTTTGACTCATTGAGGGACTGTCGGATGTTTATAGGACGGGCTCACGCGGAAGATGCATGAGATAACAAAAATACATTACAAGGATGACACTGAGATGTTCTTAAGGAAACGTAAAATGGGTCAATGTGATTATTTTGAAATGGAAATGCAAGTGTCGGATTTATAAATAAGCGAATGATTCATTCTGAACATTGTATTAGATTATCATGTATACCTTGACGCACTTGAAATAGAGTTTAGAGTTAAATGTAAATAATAACGTAACTCAACGTAATTTCAACGAAGTCCAGATGTACTTCTCTCCATACTGTCTCACAAAGTGGAATATTTGATCTAAATATCTGTCAGGAAGCAACTACTTCACCCTTCAAACAACGAATTACATCTGACATCTACATGTGCATTGTTCCTCCAGAAGAGCACAATTCCAAGTGCTTGTTTTGACCAAGCATTGAATATTATCCCCAATCATCAGTGCAAGGATAGGTAAGAAAACACTGGACTTATCCTGGCCCTCCCAACAAAATGAAAATACTGGAAAATAGCAATTATTATGATAAGCACTTGCAAGTCTCTCCGCCTGGAGTTACATTGTACATATATATGTCAGTTGCAATCCAGTGTTAGTAGGGGAAAGTAGTTGTTTTATGGCACATACATGTCTCAAATTTTCCACTTTGTGCTTCGTTACTTTTTGGCTATAACGTCCAGATGGGGGTGGGTAATTACCCCTCCATGAATGCATCAGAGTGACCAAAATTGTACTTATTAGAACGAAAATGTTATGAAATATTTCTCACATCATGGTGTGGATCGGATCAGTTGTTCTGTTGCAATCTTACTGATCCTTTATTTTCATATTTGTTCGTACACCTGAGTTTTCATTGTAATAGGTTACAGGTATGGATAGATGACATGGGACCTTTTTACTCAGAATACTAGTTGCCAAGTTGGATTTAGAGTATTCTTGACAGTACAATGCGGTACAGTCCTTCTCTTCCATCAAAAAATGTTTCAAGTCGTGCGCTTTCGTAGTAAAAAGCCAGTGTTGACTTGCGGCTCTAATACAGAAAGCTGACGTTCGGCAGATAGCGGTTTTCAACATTTCGGTGAATTATAAAAAACCAACCTTAATTTTTCCACTTTATTTCACGCGAGTACAAGAGGTTAAATTATACCCTATATAGGCTATCCGATTATGAGATTCAACAGAGAGTAGGAAATTGTTGAATAGGAAAGTTGATTGTTTAAACAATCGAAGTTATAATGTCAAGTATGTTTAGTCTGAACTAATGAAAGCAGTTTATCCGGAGGCAAGTGTATTTTTTTTTAATTCTGGTTCCCACGAGGAGGAAAATGCTGTATTTTTCAGAAAATATTTAGAGAGCCCAGGGAAAGTGGGTAAGAATTGGTGTTCTTTTTGAATTTCTGAATGCTGGCAGCAAGTTACGAAGCTTTGCCGTTTGTTGGAAGAACGAGCCCTTGGAAAGAGATGTTCGGCATCTCTCCAAAGTGACGGCATAGGAATGTTAGGACTGAGCTCAAGGGTCAATTCCGATGGGAACGCTAATGGTGATATTTTGATAGAGCATTGTCCATGGAAATGTTAATAAACCAGAAAAAGTCAGAGACCAAACCGTCTTTGACTTCTGCCGCTGTGGAATCACAATTAGTTTTTATTTCATCGAAGGTACGAGGACTGTAAACGGAATTTCAGTTTTTCTGCTGTCTCAAGGGAGTTCGTATATACTATACTATATCTAAGATCTGCACTGTTCACGTTACAAAAACATTTTTGACCTTGCCCCTTTTTCAGTTTGATTGTCATTACAACGGTTCTGATGCAGTAGGTACATTCGATGGTTAATATTAAAAACTTCAATTAATTATGCGTACCCATACTAAGTATGTAATTCTCTCTATGTAAAAGACACCCAGTAGTCAAAGTTTCGATCCTCTGTCAGAATAATTTACGAGCAAGACCGATATTTTTGCTAGATTGAGGTAAGGGTACACAGCAACTAATATCCGAGCTGTTAAAAGTGAATAATGACCTCGGGATTGTGTCTTACCCCCACTCTGAATCGTTAAGTTCTAACGAAACGTCTTTTTATATTCTGAGAATATTTTCTTGCATCGATCGTTCCGAAACTGCTTTCATTGGTTTGAAGGCGGAGTTCATCCCCTCCAAAATCTCATCCGCTGCGTCCTGAAGGAAGTTGGAAACTTCTCCTCGTTATTTCATTCATATGCATTGTTTTTCCGTTTTTATGACGGAGCAGCACGTGCTTTCATAGAAGTTGAAACCGTTGCGCATACTTCAGTTTTATTCGGTCTGAGAAGGGAAGATTGTTGAGAAAGAAGCGAAAAACTGGGTCGGGCACCATAGATAGTTTTAGAGGGTTTATTAGGTATTTAATCATTTCAGTTTTGTCAGCCGCTTGGATTTATACTGATTTTGAGTATTTCAGAATGTGTTATCTGTATTTAATAATAATAGTAATAATAATGATAAATGATTTTATTGAGTAGACATACAGAGCAAAATACATAATATGGAATTATGACGAAGTGACACTCAAATGGCAGAGTTCAATTCCACGATTAGATCGCTTATTTGCTCCCTTGACAGTATATGCAATGCTATACTATTAGTTTAAATTCAAATAACAAAATTCTCTGATGACAAAATAAGTTTCGAAAGCATTCCTTTTCCTTTTACCGAATTTGTTCGAACTAGTTATTCTCCACTTCCCCGTCAAATACAAGTCAGTGAGGCCTATGTAGTACATCTCCATTATAGGCGAAAAAAGGAAAACACTATAGATGTCGTTGAATAAACCAATATGGTAACAGTTGAGGGTGAAAAACATATGTATAATTTTGTTCAACAAATAAAGGCCTTGTGGTGAAATTTGTGGATTTTGTAGCTTTGAGATTATTGAGAATTGCAGTTATAAGTATTTTTGTGATAATCCCAGGCTTGTTCAGTTGCATGAAGTTTACAATTACGAGGTGCTACTACTAGTGTTTATGAATAGACTAATTTCAGGTGAAGATGCCAACAGCACAAGTGGATCTTGTGATATAATTTCTTATACTGAAGAAAGAACTTGACATAAATCGATAGATGTTGCCCTTACTATGTGGTAGATTATCATGAAGAATAAGAAATAAAACTTCGTATGTTTTTATACCACTTATTTTATTGCAGTTTATTTTCCTGAACTCATAGACATTTTCAAACTATGAGAGTCATTAATAAAACAAAATATTTATATAGAGTCGTCCTATTTCGTATTCTTGGGTGAATCATGAAAATCCACAAAGAAAATAATTTACTATTCAAGATTTCAATCTTTTGGTAAAAGACCTATTTTGGTTGTTCCATTACAGTATATTTATTGATTTATCTGAATGAATAGGAATGCTAGTTTGCAAAAAGATGTCACAAAATGACAAATGTACTTAATTAGCTTCAACCATTGACCGTGTAGATTCGTCTTATTAAAATAAAATTTTTGAAATTTCAGTAAAATGTATAGCCAAAAAAATGCATTGCAAGTTATTAACAGCTTATAAATAAAAATAAGTTCCAAATTTTATAAATGTTTTAACAAGACAAATTGAAACTGAAGAATCATACGCTTTATAATTTCATATCTTTATATCTTGAAAAAACACATTTATTTTCATTTGAATTTCATGTTCACCCTCCTCATTATCTGCAGTCTCATTTTCTCCCTCACTTGGCATGTTTTCTAATAAGTCTTCCTCCATTGGGTTCTTCAATCTAAAATTACATGTAAAACTCCCATCACATTTTTATGAATATAATAAGGTCTCTTGAATGAGCAAAGTAATTTTTCAAAGAACGAGGCAAAGAAGTACCTAATTTTCAATCAGCTCGAATCAAAATCAGTAATATGGTTTGTATCTACATGAAACTTAAAATAACTTTGAATAGGTTACAATTATTGAAGTAAGAAATAACTTATGGTCGATTTATGCACCCTTACTTAAGAATTACATCTAATACTAGAACTAAGAGTTCATCACTAGGGAAACTACGCAAACATTTATCTAAGATACTAAGAACATACACACTGGTTTTTAGTCTTAGGTTTAGTTATAAAGTAGGGGTGCATAAATCGACTTTCACCTATTTTTACAATCTATTTGTTGACTCACCATTTTCTTTAACTTCTGTTAAAATTTTCCTGTTTTTCGATATTTTAATAAGGAATCTTTTGACTGGAAATTACTCCTTTTTTGAGTTTTCTCTTAACTGTTAGAGGTGTAGCTGTAACAAATCATAATAATTGAGCTAGAATATTGCAAATGAAACAATGTATTGTAGGTTTAAATGTGAGTGAGCCCATATCAGGCCCTCCACTGCGGCCAATGGCCTATTGTGGCTAACAATGTATTTACTTACCATGTAAACAATAGGTCTTGGAAGTGGAGACTGCAAACATGCATATTTTGCATAATAAATTTTCCAATCTTGAGCACTGTCTTCTATTTGAGACAAAGCTTTCTATGACCAAGTGGACATTTATGAAGACTGATATTTGATGTGCAATAAGATGAACATTGAGGTACAGAACAAAATTTCCGCGATTTGGTAGGTAGGTTTTTATTAAATATTCTGCATGTTTATATTCACCAACACAAAACAGCTAAACACTATTTATAGTTCACATATGGTAAATTCTAAGAACTTTTAGGTGTTTATCTAATCAGAAAACCTGGAAATCTAAGAAATTTCAGCTAGTCGTTTACACGGTTAACAATGAGCCATTCTTTGTTGTTCACACCTACGGTAGTTGCTGGCATAATTGTTAGATGGCATACACTTCGATTTTTTAGCCTATACTTCTATCCAGGTGATATCTGTATGGCCTGCAAGAACATGGGAACATAAAGAAAGCACGTCATAAAATTACACTGGATTGCTGTAAGATGGCAGAGATTCTAGTCGGATGATTGCTTAAAGCCACTTCATCTGAGCAGGTCACATGAGGCTATTTTAATCACGGCTCGGACCATAATTTTACCTCAGCAATCGTAAACTGATAGTTGAAGTAGTGCATTTCGTATCTATCGTCTCGGGTATCGTGAAGTGAATTTGAAATGGATGTAACTACGAACTTATTCAAAAGATTTTGCTGTGGAGTTTAAATATCGCACATTTTAAACTGACCAACTAGACTTACCAGTGGCCACGTTTATACCGTCTCTTGGTAAGCTGACTAATGACTTTATTTCAACCAAATTATAGTCTTGGTCATCTTGGTGTATATAGTGCACTTGGTCAGGTAAGGTAACCAGCTTGGTTTGGTACTGAAAATTGTTGGGTACCAAACCAAAATGGTTATATGACCAAGATGGTCTAAACACCCCACGGTCTTGACTTTCCAGGAAGTTGCAAAATTTGGTTTCAATACTTGGTTTCTAATATACTAAGAGTGCTCTAATATCCATTTTCTCAACGTCATCTTCCGAAGCGCTGATAGTCCATCTCATGACTGATCAGAATATCTGATCTCAGTGAAATATTAATAGTATTGGCGATATTGACACTTTAATGAATTTTGTGTAAATCGAAACCTTATTTGATCGGTATTTCGAGTGCCGCAGGTACAGAACTCCATGATTTTAAATTCCAATTTTCCAATACAGGGTGTATATGCCATTTTATAACGAATGGCAGGTGTGAAAAATTCGAAAAAAATTTGTGGAAAGTTTAAATTGTGTTGGAAAATTCGTCGAAATTTTGGAAACCGCTGTCCGCCGAACGTCAGCTGAGCAGAGCCGCAGTAATACTGGAACTGCCGGATGGAAGGAACTGTGTAATTTCGAACAGCGGATTCCAAGATTTTCCGAATTTTGCAGCAAAATTTAAAATTTCCACATTTTTGTTTTTCGAATATTTCACAAATGCCATTTGTTATAAAATGGCATTATACACCCGTCCTACACGGGAGTGAAAGAGGTTATTACACCCTGTATATTGATTACAATTCAAAATAAAAATATTGGTGCAATACCTTTGGAAAAAATGAACATATTTGCCCAATTCACGAGTTAATTCATTTAATTAGCTTATTTAGACTCTTTATACTATAAACAATATCACTAGGCGAACCTGGCAAGTTATTTAAAGAAATTGCTCATTCGGTGTAGTTTTTGACTTGAAACAACATTCACTATCTTCCACTTGAGAAAAGAATATATTCCTAGATTACTGAAATAGGAGCTCATTGTGAGATTATTTCAATGGAGCACTGTCAGTAATGTAATTTGACAGTTGTCAAACATTCGATGGGGGACAAACAAAACCATTTTCCATAAGACTACGCGTGACCTTTTTGTGGATTTTCTACGAAAACATTTCTAGAAAGACGTTCTTGGCATTTTAGTGAGTATTAATTCATTATGTATAGTCTGGACTGAGTGCATAAGTCTGTAGAGTTGTTATAAACATGGATTTTCCTTCTATACAAACAAGGCAGAGACAGGTAGAATCTGCTGGAGTACAGAGACATAATAGTCAGATCGTTCTGAACATCCGGACCAAAATACGTATAGAACAAAAAACTTTGGAAATTTACAGTTAACATGAAAGTCAACATTGGAGGATGCTATGAAAGATGAAAAGTTTTATATTACTAGTAGATATTTATTGTCAAAGATCGCAAAACTAACAGCGAAGTTATTAGTAAAATTATATTTATATATCTCATCTGAAACACGAGTATTTCAAAATATTATCAAATAATAGTATCACTAAATTTAGTAAAGTTCAAAAAATCACGATTAACCTCTAACCACCGCAAAAAAAAACAATTTTTCAAACTCAAATTCTTTGTTTGTCCACCCATCAGCTGATCGCCGCCATGTTGTGACGTCAGCTGACAGTGCTCTATATTCAAGAATTCGAATGATAACACTAGCCATATTTTCTAGTGAAAGTATTTCGAATAAGGGGAAAACATTACATTTTCTCGATGGAATTATTTCGAACTATGACGTCACAACTGTCAAATATTGAAAGTATTTCAAAATCACATCGGAACCAGGGTTCTTATGATAGGAAGGGTTATGAAATAAGTGAGCTTTTAGACAAGGGGGTACCTGAAGAAAGGGAGAGATTACGTCATTGGAGGGAAATTAAGTTGGCTATCCTGAAAGTGGTAACTTTGGTTATATTTTCCACAAAATATATATCCCTAATATTTACGAATAGATAAATAAAGCCCGTTGCTCATATCATATTCGTAAATTGTTGTATTTTTGCATTCCTAGTTGTTTATTACTTGTTTTTTCGTAGCTTTTATTTCTGAAGTTTAAAAAATGCCGGGACACTTCAAGTGCTCTGTTAAATATTGTGGCAATACATCTATATGTGCCCTAATACATTGACTTTTCATAGATTCCCCAAGAATAATACAGTAAAGCAGGCATGGATCAATTACTGTAGTAATTCCAAAGAGTGGGTACCTAATGATAGTGCTAGGATTTGTTCCGAACATTTTAATGAAAGTGATTTTGAAACTAATCTACAAGAATCTCTGCTACATGTGAAGCCAAGAAGAAGGCTGAGGAAAAACTGAGTTCATACAGTTCTAATTCAGAAACAGAACTCAATTCGGTTTTGGACAGAAACTGTTGAAAACCAATATTTTTGCCATGACATTATGAAATAATGTTGGTGTTCCTTTCTAGTTATTCCTACAAAGACTGCAGGTCTGTCTACTAAGATATGGAATGAATCTATTTACAATGATTCAACAATAACGTCACAAGAAGTAGCTGGAGTTCGATTGGAGACAGAGACGTATGGGCAAGAATCTGTAATGAAAGTCGATCATTTATCAACAAATAATGGTTAGTACATTATATTCTATTCATGATGTTATGAAATTATTGATATTGATAGGTGTTTTTATGCCATTTTAGATGGGGATCCACAGTCTTCTTCCACCACTTGTACGCAACAACATTGCAAAGAACAAGCAAAAATCATTGACCAGTTGAAACTGTGCAATATCACTATAGTGCAACAATTATCAGGGAAAGAAAAAAATATATATTTGGAGAATATAATTGAAAAACAAAACCAACAACTTTCCAAGAGTTGCACACCGACTTGAATCATAAAATTAAACAAGTTTTGTCTGGAATTTTATCACCTGATGCTCAGCTTGACTTGGTTTTGAAACTTAAAAAAAAGTGCAATGGTCGAAAGATGATTTATACAAAGCTATTACTTTGAGGTATTTCAGCAAGAAAGCTTACTTATTCCTACGGAAAGAAAAGTTCCCATTACCCAGTATAAGACCTCTCCAAATGTATTGCGGCAAGATAAATTTGTACTCAGGAATTTTGAAAGATGTACTTAAATTCATGAGTTTGTTATAAGCGCGTACTGTACTGCATTATCTGTGAAATGTTGAATAAGTTTTGTGAACTGACTAGTCTGATAAGATTTTAGATTTATGAACTTTAAGAGCAAATAAATATGTATCCTATCTGTCATTTGAATCATTTACCTCATTTCACATTCACACATTTTAGAAGTTGTCAGATTATGAATCACACTTTCTTCTGGCACCTGAGATTTTGGAATGGTGGAGATTTAGATTGCAGGAATGAGAAAAATAAAATTTGGACCACTTTAAATTCTTCATTCCCGCAATCCAAATCTCTATTTTTAACTTGAAAGACGCAAACTCTACATAATTATTCTGGAATAGTGTCAACATAAAAAAGTAGTTATGATTTCTTTCATTTCTCTTAAAGGGTACAATTTAATCAGTGATATTACAGAAACATTGAAGAATTAATATTTGAAATATATTTCCACACGAACATTTCAAATTTCAGGTTATGTGATTCTTCCACCTTTTCCGATTCTTGAAACTGCTCCCTTTGTATAGAATTCACTTTATTCTTGGTACATCCAATTTGATAATTGATGCATATATTATAAACTACGACCAACATTCAGAATCTATAAAAAATGATCAAAATTTGTTCTTTTCGTCAACCGGCAACCGGCTGCACCCACGAGAAATTCTCGGAAGTCTACGAGAAACTTGTGCGAACTAGGTTAGGTAATGTATAAATAACAAATATGCATTAATCACACGCACATAGTAATATTATTGCAATTCAAATTTGGCGCCTTCCCTCCAATGACGAAACAAGATGCCGGACAAATTCGATGACATTTCATAACCCCCCCCTATCACAAGAACCCTGATCGGAACGATGTTTCAAAAGAGTATGACGCACGTCAAGTGACATTTTTAGTTGAAGACGTTGAATTCAAAAACAGAAAATAACTACCTTTTTTTGAAAGAGAAATGGAAATTTGTGAAATGAAAGGTATGGTCCAAATACAGCTAGAAGATATTTTATTAACAGTAGACTATGCAATTGATTATTTCTTCATTTTGTCACTTACAAAATTGCCAGAAAAAATATGTGAAATAATTTAAAACTATTCATTGTAGATCCAGCAGTAGCTGCTCAATATATGAAACAAATAAGGCAGCAGCAGCTTGATCAAAATTTCATAGTGGAGTCATCCAGTGGCCAGTCAAGTCAAAACTAAAAATCTGCGGTACGGGGTACTTCATCCAATAATCAGCTATGTCAGAACCAAAATTCTTCAACACCGGGTAGGTACTTCTGTCAATAATAAGTCATGTCAGAACCAATATTCTGCAAACACCAGGTACCTCGTCGTCCACAGCTCAGTTGAACGAGCAACCTTGTATATGGAAATCCTCAAAAAATCAAAATGCAATTGATTATGAGACCACATTGATATTTTTAGAATTATTGAGAAAAAGTATGGACGACAAATGTAGACAAAAGTTTAGCAAACTTCAAGTATCATATATCAAATACAAGGACAAACAAAAGATGACAGGGCAGGGAAAAATAGTGATGCCACCTCATTGCAATGAAATGGATGACATCCAAGGAGAGAAGGACAAAACAAATATAAAAAAAAAATCGAAAAAGAAAAAGGGAGGACACTGATAGTGACTCGAGCACATTATCAAGACTGTTTATATATTTTTTGTTCGGTACATATAAAGACAATTGTTGAGTTAATTACAATTTTATTTTTGTTGTTTAATCAAGGAAAATCTTGAAAGTTAAGTTTTTTTTTCCAATACATTTCAAGACTGTTCAATTAAAATGTTTTTTTTCTGAAATAAAGGGTGTCACTGTCATTGTTTTACTCAGCAACGTTCATTGATAGAGATTAATTTCTGAAACTTCATTCCGCAGCAAGAGTTAAAGTTGATTTGATAACACTCACTTATAAGGCGTTATCAACCAGCATAATAGGGGATATGCTTTTTCCCCGAGAAAATGTTAATCCTCTGAACAAAGATATTTTCTCAGATTTCCAATTGGAACAATATCCAAGTACAAACTGAAATTTGTAAAAACGAAATATTAGTTTAACAATTTATCGTGATACTGACTAAAAAATTTTCTAAGTAAGTATACACTTCTGCAATATTATATATTCAAAGAAACATTCAGATAAACATTTGTTTGTTGTTCATCGTATACCAGAGTAGGTAATCAAAGAGTGGAAAATGAAGAGTGATGAAATTGAAAATCAGATGGATATATTTACTCTAGCATCATGGACTGAACCGGAAAAACCTACGTTAATGTTAATAAATAATTTATTGACTGTTACAATGACTTGTAGTTTTATACTATGATCTAGTTTTTTGTCTCTATAGCTGTCCTGTTGAGAAGCAGGAGCTTTGAGTTTCCCATTTGTGCCATCGATAGCCCCAATTACTCCTACAGATAAAAAATATTCAGTAGTAACAGAATGAAATGTGATATTAAGTTCTTACACTACAGCTAATTTTATAACTACATTAACTATGTGATTAATTCATTAGATTGCTGAACTCCCTTGGAGTGAATTTTACCTGGATATCCACATAATTATGTCTGTATTCGTTTTCAATGTATGCCATCTCCTCCAGATTTGGCCACGCAAAATATTTATTCTTCAAAAATCCCAACCAAGAAAGGGTTGGCATTCTGGGGAAGTGGGTTCTCCACCTCCAGTATAGGGTTTTTCTAAATTGGGCCCCCCTAATTGAAGATTATTTATTTCAGGCAGGAGTTTACTGAATGTATTTTTTGATATCCGGAAGTGTATGAAAAATTCATAGTCTGTAAAATTTGTAAACCAATTATCTTCCCTGATGGGACTACTTGGGCTGGGATTAAAAAATAAAAACACATAATTGTAGAATTCGTCATCCTCTTCATGCCACTGCTGAAACAAATCATTAATCAAAAGGTTTATTTGAAAACCCTTCTATTGTGTTAATAATAATAACCTGTTCATAATATTTGGATTCAATGTGATTATGTATTGTTTATTATTCGACGATAGACAATTTCGAAGTTATGACGTAATTCTTTCGAAAACATTCATTTTCATGACAACAAAAACGATGAAGTAGTAGTTTCAAAATAATTTCAAAATTTATTGACAACTAAACGTATTGCTATGTGATTATTATTATTATGTTTTTTTAAATCATAATATTCATTTAGCTGTGACAAGCAGTACTTCCGTAAAATTCAGTAAATAGTGAACAAAGGAGAAATCTACAAGACTACAAGAGGAATGGCCTGTGAGATGACTATTTGTAAAAATGATAAATATTAGATACAAATTATTGGAATATATTAAATACACTCGATTGTAGAAAATAAACTGTATAACAACAATGAGGAGAACAATTTTTTTTTGATGTTTCTTTGTTGGAGTATACGTGTTTTCCTTACTTTATTCCACACAGAAATATGGAAGAGCCTTAGAAGGATTTTTTTCTCGTCATTCAAAGCTTTGGTTTCTTTTTTGTTTCTCAGTATGACGTAATCACCCTTGGATTCATTGGTCTAAAGCTGTTTCTATATTTTTTTAATGAAAACCTGTTACACACGGTGGCCCACGAGGTTTTTGGACAGGCAATATCTCGGAACTCGAGAATAGTAGAGAATTGTAATTTTGGGGTTGTAAATTGTAGCAATTGTTGCAACTTTTTTTGATATTATATTACCCAATAAGTTTTTTGTTTTCAGTCACGTGACATCAGATTTACAATTATTATAGGGACAAACATTTGGCATTTCTATGTTTCTCCCGATAACTATAACACTTGAGACCTGAAACGAATAATTAAAGAACTATAAGTACTTCAATATCCTTTGTTCCACGCCGTTTTTTGATGAAATATGAATGATTATTATAATTTTGCCCCGTTTTGATCATCACAAAAAATATAAGACTACCCAAATATACAGGGTGACCATGAACTTTTTGGCAATTTGGCAAATGCTCGTTTCAGATGTCGTGGGACAAATGATATTGAAGTGCCTGTAGTTCTTAAACTAATTGTTTTAGACCAACTAATTGTTTCAGACCACAAGTGTGATAGTTTGTTGGAATCGTTTTATCAATCAAACAATATTTTAGATTTTTTTTAATGAGTGCTTGGATATTATATTTCTACTAATAGAATCCGAGATATTTCACTTTTAGTTGGTTTTAACGTGATAACCAATTTATAAAATTAAATACCCTTTCTTGGAAAAACTACATAAGGATTATTCTCAAAAGACTAGAGATTTGAGATTCAACCAAAAAAAACAACTCTTCTGGTTGATGATGCTTAGTTCACATTTCACAATCTCCTTCACGTCTTTCAATCTCTCTCGCTTTCTCATAGTTATATTTATGGCTGATTCTTCTATTTTTTTATCATTAATTGTTCCACCGTCATTAGTTAAATCGAGATTGTTCCAACGAGTATAGTCTTTCCACCCTATTGTGATCATTATAAAAATTTACCGAAGGAACCTTTTCCAGGTGTTGCACTTTGTCAGGTGCGAGGTGCACTGTGCAGGATCTTTCACGAAGCCCAGCCACGGCTGTACTTGGAAATAGACTTCAATGAGTGATGCTGTGCTGTAGACTCTATTGGGTGATAATGGTGATGTTGGATGTCACCTTGAATGGAGAGTTCATATTGCAATTCGTTCGTGGAGGCCGTTTGTTTGCCGAACCGATAGAAAGCAAGGAGAAATGTTTCTCCTTCACTCAAAACCGCCTCTAGATCAGCCTGAGGGAATATGTTGATGGGATGTTCAAATTCTGTGTTCTCCTTCAACGTTTTCACACACTTCATTTGCCCGGGTTATATAGAACTGACGTTGTTTCACAACCTCCAATACTTGGTAGGTCTTTTTGCCATAAATCCATAGCAAATCTGGTGTAGAAAGAACATGCTACTAGAAAAATCCCACCAAGATCATGAATATTTATTCCAGCAAGCATGGGTGTGACTGTAGGGGACTTACCCTTCCCAGCGATAAGTCTCAAGTGCATACCAAATTCGAAGAAGCACATTCTCCCTTTGAAACCACAAACCAACTTCTATACAACAACGGCTCAATTTACAAATAGATAATAATTGATAGATACTTGATTGACTGGTGGTCGGTGGTCTGGCGGTCTAAGGCGCAGGCCGTTCAGAACTTCAGTATAGCGGTAGTCGGTTCGAGCCCGATGTAGGTACGAGGGATTTTTTCTCAAGTACCCAATATCGGAATCGATAGACGACCACAGTTCTTGTTGAAAGCAAGTGTATTGTGTGTTGTCTAGATGTCCATCTCGGCTAGTGCTAGCATGGAGTGCACACCGGCCACCCGAGGTGGTGCTGTAGGTTTTCCGGGTTTTCCTGCAGCTGAAAAGTGAATACGCCACCAAAAATCAGTAAGTCGCCCCGGAGCGCCACGGCAAATAATAATAATATCCGTCCTCTACCCGCACAGGCCATGCCTTTGGGTACACACTACGAGTGTTTATGAGGAAGTACACTGAAAAAAATCTCTGGATTACAGTGTAAATTTAGTTCGATACTGACCGGAAATAATACAATTCTACAGCTGTAATTTCATATTTACCAGCAATAACAAGCTATATCTACAAGCATATTGATTATTATGTTGTGTTTGTATAGAAATATTGTGAATTTCAGATTCCTTTGGCGCATTTCTAATGTAACTCAGTAAAACAACAAGTTTATATTGTAAAATTCCAATTAGAAAATAATTTTATAATGAAAATTTACGGTCAACTGTTAAATTTACAAATGTATAGTAATATCACCCATTTTATGTGTTACTACATATCAATAAGTGGATTCACATTTTGAAACCACAATCAGTTTACCCATTCTTCCATGAAATTACAAGACCTTGTAGACAAAAACCACGTTTCTTGTGAATTTTCATGTTAATCTGTGGAAATACAACCACTCTTCATTTTCAGGTTGACAAATTGTAAATGTGCATACTTATAATGATATTACTTTGTGTTATCACACTGTTTCCGTAAAAATAACAGCAGAGGTTGGAATTTTCAAATGCCTCCGTATTTCTTCGCATTTTTGTTATTTCTTTCAGCTACGTTGTGAAAATGCAACTGAAAATTACAGATAGGGCAGAAATCGCCTTATTTATAGAAATTTCACACTGACCAATGTTATCTGCTCAAACGGATATTCCAATCTTTCGTTAATTATCGGTAGGTACTTCTTCATATACCTATTTATATACCTACATGGTTCATGAAAATTTGCGATAAAAATATTCTCTTTGCAGTTGCAAGTACTCCAAAGTGAATAATAAATAATTTCGATTAGTAGATTAATTGCAATGAACATTTCACTTCAAAATATACCAATAAAAGAATAATTATACGTATACTTTTCGGAATAAAGTAACTTTTAAGCATTGTGATATACCAAATTATTAGACAGTATCTGTTTCCGAAAATAAAATGCCTATTCTTAATACCTACCTGTTTACGAAATTATTCTATTTTATTTGGAAATTAATGAACGTCAGTATTAGTTTCAAAATATAACGCACTTGTGAATTAACAATGCTTCAGAGAAATCACAACGCAATTGTATTAAAATTAAAATATTGTGAGGACTTCGCGTTTATGCTGTGATTCCCCGACATCGTTGTCTTTTATGACCAATTAAATCAAAGGAAGGGGTGTTGGCCTTCGCCTATCGGTGCACCCTCAACGTATTCGGCAATCGGCATTCAACTGGTAGATAGTGTATGCGACGTATTTGTGTAACAACTCTATTATTTATAGTGTTTGAATAAGTGCAACTAAACGTAAGTATTGAAATAATCATTTCGGGTGTACATGAATCATTTCTAGTGTGAATTCAGACTTATTCCACAATGTTTGTATGTACTATTTGTAAGTATCAGTTAAAAACTTTGAGAAAGTACGAACTTCATGTTTATTATCACAGAAATCATCCATCTGCAGTATTTCCTTGTTTGAGAAAAGAGTGTCGATTCAAAACAAAGAGCTATAATAGTTTCAAGTCACATTTGTTCAGGTTCCATACGCTCAAAGAAAAAAAAGTACTTTCTAACGTGACATGTCTATGTTCGGTAAAAGATTGTTATTTTTCTGATAGTGATCGAAGAAATTAATATCAGTAGACATTTGTATGATCATATAAGAAATGGCGTATTTGTCCAATGTCCACTGAAAAACTACACTACGGACGTTATTTATGACAAGGTTGCGAATTTAAGTAACCACATTTTGAGAAACCATTTCAATTCGTGTGAGGTATCTTCTTGTGATTCGGCAGTCACTTATTGTGATTCGGAAAATGAGTTTGAGGTAGTAGAATCCCATCACAGTGAAACTTCTGAAGAAAATTTTATCGATCTCAGTACAAAATTGTTGAGTTCTTTTATTTGACTCTTGAAGCGAAGTATTTTGTTACCGATAAAGCATTACAATTTTTCATAGATGGAATGATGGACGTCAATGAATTGAACAAAAAATATTTGAATGCAAAGCTCTCAGATCGAGGGTTGAATTCAAGTGGACAATATGACATTGATCGTACCCTACTTGATGTTGTTCAAAATTCAAAAGATGGTGTTTTAAGAACTAAATATATTAGGCACAAATATTTCAAAAATGGTTTTAAATATATCCAGCCAGTAAAAGTCGCTTTAAACAATGATGATTTTTTTTATTATATACCAATTCTAGAAACGCTCAAAATCTTGCTAGAAAATGAAAATTTTTTCGAACAATTCCATACTGCTAGAGAAAAAAGTAATATTTCTTTATCCGATTTTAATGACGGTATGTGTTTCAAAAATAATGAAAGTGGAATTATTGAGGGGCTATATATAAGAATATAAATGGACACACCATTGGGTGTAACCCTCAAAATGTAGAGCAACCGTATACACGTGTTTCAGACTTGTTGGTCATCTTCAGTACGGTGTAGCCAAGTGCACAGATGTGCAACAGCTTCGGTTAGAAGAAGTGGAATTATTCCACTTTCATTTATATTTTCCTGGGTAGGATTGTCACGCAGGTAGCTATAACTGCCTCCGTGGCGACGTTAGTTGTTGCCTTGTGAGCACAAGGCCTTCTAACCGAAGCCACAAATGTGCTGTTGGCTTCCCGTTATTGACTTCCTTTGTTTCTTACTTCGCACCAAGTGTTGCACATCTTTGCGCTTGGCTACACCGTACTGAAGATGACCAACAAATCTGAAACACGTGTATACGGTCGCTCTACATTTTGAGGGTTACACCCAATAGTTTGTCCATTTATATTTTTATATATAGCCCCTCAATAATTCCACTTTCATTTATATAAATATATATATTTTTTTTAGAAAAGGACCATCGGTACGATATATACATGGAAAGGCAGGTTGTATTATCATCCAATGAGTTTCTGGAAGCATTTACCATAATGTTTGCCTTATATTTTATTTTTAATTTGGAATACCCTAAGAAAATTGGTGGTACCTTATAGATGTTTCAACGGATGCACTGTAAAATACACCCGGATTCAGGAAGCAAGTCCACCGCAACGAAAAAAAAAGTTCTTGGACTTATGAACAAATTGAAAGACTGTTTTTAATGTTTTTTCATCACTTTTAGTTTTCGCAAAATTATTTTCTTTCATCTTATTATAACATGACTGTTGAGTTTTAAGTTTCATGACTGGTGTTTTATTATTTATTGAGATCTATAGTATTGTTTTTAGGGCTGGAGTTGTTTCATTTATCATTCTTTGTAAATATATAATGTGAGTAATGAATGACTCAAAACAACTCATCAACTGTCTTAGTAGAAACGCCCCCCTCAGAATCGTCTTTATTTTTTGCAAACTCATACAATATACAGTCTGTCCATAAAGTAAATTCCCCCCCCCCTTTAAATTTTGAAAGGATTGATATTTTTCTATGAATTTTTTGATGATCAAACGGTAGTTCATAAATCACTATTGGACCACAAAAATTATTGTCTATTTTTCAAAATGGCGTCGGGCCGTCATTTTGAAAGTGTTCTTTAAATGGCATGAGGGGTCGAGTGATACCTCATTCGAAACGTCGTTCAATTTTCTATTCGGTTACAAAATTTCAAACAAAAATATTTATCCAAACCAAAATGGCGATACATAATATTAGAACTCCCATAAAGTAACATCTCTTCTGTTAACGTTTGAACTGCTGTTTGACAATATAAGAAATGTTATATCTCAAAATGGCGTCAGATCACCATTTTCTAAAGTGTTTTTTAAATGGCAGTGAGGTTCGAGTAATACTTCATTCGAAACGTCTTTCAATTCTCCATAGGATAGAATAATTTCAAACAAAAATATTTATCCAAAACATAATGGCGGTACGTAATATTAGAGTTCGCCTTTGAGGATTAACGAGCTCTAGTAAAAGTTAAATCATCAAGTCTTTTTTGGTATCATCAAATACATTTTTTTGTCCCTGAAAATGGTAACCGTCTTCGAAAGAAATTCAAATGACTAAGTTTCATTAAATTTGATGATACCAATTAAGATTTGAAATTTTACTAGGGCTCGTTAATCCTCATAGAAGTGCTCTAACATTATGTACCACCATTTTGTTTTCTATCAATGTTTTTGTTTGGAATGATGATGTCGTATAGAGAATTGAAAGACGTTTCGAATGAGGTATTACTCGACCCACAATGCAATTTCAAAAACACTTTTGCAAATGGTGATCTGACGCCATTTTGAAACATGACATTCTTTATATATATTGTTAAACAGCAGTTTATGATGTATCATTTGACCAGATAAGAATTTTAAAAAAAGAGTGCTTATATTATGTACCGCAATTTAGTTATCGTACGAAAAATTTATAGTTTCGAAAGAGGTATCACTTGACCCATCATGCCATTTCAAAATGGCGGCCCGACGCCATTTTTAGAGATAGACTTTCATTATTGTGGTCGAATAGTAGTTTATGAACCATTTGACAAAAAAAATCAGAGAAAGTTTTTAATCCGTTCAAAAGTTAACAGTTTAGAGGGAAGGGTGTACTTTATGGACAGACTGTAAAAAATATTTAGTTTTGTCAATTCGAATATAATGGATAAATATGTTGTTTTTTATTATGTTTTATGCCTAGAAGTTTTTTATTTATTGTTATAAATGTTCATCTAAATTTGTTTTTATGAATATTAACTTTTGTTGAATAAATAATATAAAAAAAATTGATTATTTCCATTACCTACCCTCTTTTACTCGAAACGAACCGTGTTTTTGTGAATTTCACAACTATTTATCATTAATAATTCATGTAAAGTGTCAAATTTGAAAGTTGAAAGCTAAAAAGGAAAATATAATTGACCTAGGTTATTCTGTGAGTAACAGAGTCAAAAGCTTGGATATTTTTTTGGTTCAAAAACTGAAAGTTTTGCCCAACAAGCTTTTGAATCTGTTACTCTCAGGTTAACAATTTTTTCCTTCTTGGTAGATTTTTATAAAACCATGTCTTCAATTAATTATTCAATTTTATTTTATTAAATTGAGTCAATCATGAAATTCATCTTTGTATTGAATTTTTCCTAAAAATTTGTAATATCCAACCCCAAAAACCCCCTCATACTATTTTTTAATAATTACAAATTACAAAAATCGTCTCCATAATGCAACCATTATGAATTCGTAAATTTTGACAAAAAATATCAAGATACTCGACTCCTTAAACCCTCACACAGTGAGAGAAATGTAGTAAAATTCGCAGTGACTATATTCTGGAATCAAGACGTAAATTCACAACTGACATTGATAAAATGCTTGTCATAGTGAATTCGCAATAATACTGTAAAATGGTACTGATGGTAATATTTATACAATGTACCAACACAAACTGCATGTAAATTCACATTATATCGTGAATTAATTCTGTAGAATTGATCTGTGAATGTACATTCCATTACAGTAAATTCACTAATGTATTGTGAAAATCGTCTGTAAAATACCAATTTTTCTAAGGTTAACGCGTATTTTCACATTGATATTTCGCAAGTTTCAATTAATTTTACAACCTATAAATACGAATAGTTATTTAAAAATAATCTGGAAAATTACATAACATGCTGGATTTCCATAAACTCGTTGTAAAACAAACGTTCTGCATTGTTTATTCAATTTCACAATGCATTTGTGAAATTCCAGTTAATTTGTGAAAGTTTACAAACTCGATTGTGATAAATTACAGTAGATATCGTAGGACACATATAACCTACGATTTTCACTGTAATTTCGCAAAAAGTTTTTTTCAGTGTATTATTATTATTATTATTACTGATGTTTATTTAATGAATGATTAGATTTATAGTTGATTAGCAACTAAATTTAGTTTGAGCATAATCTGAGAGGTCTATCTCGAAAAATGCATAGTTTTTTACTTTTTGGCAAAAAACTGAAAAAATGTCGAAAATTTTCAGATTTTGCGATTTTCGTTTTGAAGGCAAATCCGTGGGAAGTATAGCAAAGTTGAAATTTTGATTCAGTTCCCCAAAAACCATATAGAAGATTGGAATACAATAAAAGGTTTAGCAAACAAATAAAAAATCGTGAATAAAAACATATCCCACTACTAACTTTTACTTTTTCGGGATTGTAACAATAACCAACTTGCCAAAAACATAAAATCAATTACATCCACCGTATGAAAATGCTTCATTTGGCACAGAGAGAGGAAGAGAGAAATAACCACAATTATATTCATCAAGAAATAATTTCTCTGAAACCCGTAATTTCCGGGGGATTTTCTGAGATACACCTCTTTGCATTAAAAGCGACGATATAATACCCCGTATCAGCTAGATCTAGCTCTCCGACGAGATGGGAGTTTAGCACGTGAGCTTTTAATAATGCTTATTGCGGATTCTCAAAGCATACTCGCCTAGAGAAGTTTCGGATGTCTGAATACACAAAATCAATATCTAGTTACATGTTCCAATAGGTGGTAATCATTTACGCTGGACTTGCAACTGTACTTGACAGTTAACAAAATTTCTATACATGCTGACTGAAACGCTACAGAGAAATGTTAATTGCTTTGCATAAATCAATCAATGTTATAAAAAACATTTACTATCTCACTTTTGGATTATGTATTATGAATTTCTTTCTTTCAGTACGCGTTGATTTAATTTTTGGGATTCCAGATAACATTCTTACAAGTTACCTTATATTCGGATTTTTTTTGATATTTTTATATGATGTTGGGAGCGATATCCGGCTTTGTTATATAAGTTGTGGCATTGAGAAAAAATTGTCTGCATGTAAACCCTACAAATGAGGTTATATTCAGAAATGTGATAAAGCAACCCCTGTAGGAAGAAACTCATTTAAATATGAGTCATTTTGACAAAAATAAAAAAAAATTAAACGATTTTGTTTGAAAATATGTCTAGTTGAATTCGGAGATTTATATTATAAATAAAACGAGGGTTTTATTCTTTGAAGATACATCTTCAAATTTAACGAGATGAATTTTCTAAAACAAAAATAGGTGGTAATCATTTACGCTGGACTTGCAACTGTACTTGACAGTTAACAAAATTTCTATACATGCTGACTGAAACGCTACAGAGAAATGTTAATTGCTTTGCATAAATCAATCAATGTTATAAAAAACATTTACTATCTCACTTTTGGATTATGTATTATGAATTTCTTTCTTTCAGTACGCGTTGATTTAATTTTTGGGATTCCAGATAACATTCTTACAAGTTACCTTATATTCGGATTTTTTTTGATATTTTTATATGATGTTGGGAGCGATATCCGGCTTTGTTATATAAGTTGTGGCATTGAGAAAAAATTGTCTGCATGTAAACCCTACAAATGAGGTTATATTCAGAAATGTGATAAAGCAACTCCTGTAGGAAGAAACTCATTTAAATATGAGTCATTTTGACAAAAATAAAAAAAAATTAAACGATTTTGTTTGAAAATATGTCTAGTTGAATTCGGAGATTTATATTATAAATAAAACGAGGGTTTTATTCTTTGAAGATACATCTTCAAATTTAACGAGATGAATTTTCTAAAACAAAAATAGGTGGTAATCATTTACGCTGGACTTGCAACTGTACTTGACAGTTAACAAAATTTCTATACATGCTGACTGAAACGCTACAGAGAAATGTTAATTGCTTTGCATAAATCAATCAATGTTATAAAAAACATTTACTATCTCACTTTTGGATTATGTATTATGAATTTCTTTCTTTCAGTACGCGTTGATTTAATTTTTGGGATTCCAGATAACATTCTTACAAGTTACCTTATATTCGGATTTTTTTTGATATTTTTATATGATGTTGGGAGCGATATCCGGCTTTGTTATATAAGTTGTGGCATTGAGAAAAAATTGTCTGCATGTAAACCCTACAAATGAGGTTATATTCAGAAATGTGATAAAGCAACTCCTGTAGGAAGAAACTCATTTAAATATGAGTCATTTTGACAAAAATAAAAAAAAATTAAACGATTTTGTTTGAAAATATGTCTAGTTGAATTCGGAGATTTATATTATAAATAAAACGAGGGTTTTATTCTTTGAAGATACATCTTCAAATTTAACGAGATGAATTTTCTAAAACAAAAATAGGTGGTAATCATTTACGCTGGACTTGCAACTGTACTTGACAGTTAACAAAATTTCTATACATGCTGACTGAAACGCTACAGAGAAATGTTAATTGCTTTGCATAAATCAATCAATGTTATAAAAAACATTTACTATCTCACTTTTGGATTATGTATTATGAATTTCTTTCTTTCAGTACACGTTGATTTAATTTTTGGGATTCCAGATAACATTCTTACAAGTTACCTTATATTCGGATTTTTTTTGATATTTTTATATGATGTTGGGAGCGATATCCGGCTTTGTTATATAAGTTGTGGCATTGAGAAAAAATTGTCTGCATGTAAACCCTACAAATGAGGTTATATTCAGAAATGTGATAAAGCAACTCCTGTAGGAAGAAACTCATTTAAATATGAGTCATTTTGACAAAAATAAAAAAAAATTAAACGATTTTGTTTGAAAATATGTCTAGTTGAATTCGGAGATTTATATTATAAATAAAACGAGGGTTTTATTCTTTGAAGATACATCTTCAAATTTAACGAGATGAATTTTCTAAAACAAAAATAGGTGGTAATCATTTACGCTGGACTTGCAACTGTACTTGACAGTTAACAAAATTTCTATACATGCTGACTGAAACGCTACAGAGAAATGTTAATTGCTTTGCATAAATCAATCAATGTTATAAAAAACATTTACTATCTCACTTTTGGATTATGTATTATGAATTTCTTTCTTTCAGTACACGTTGATTTAATTTTTGGGATTCCAGATAACATTCTTACAAGTTACCTTATATTCGGATTTTTTTTGATATTTTTATATGATGTTGGGAGCGATATCCGGCTTTGTTATATAAGTTGTGGCATTGAGAAAAAATTGTCTGCATGTAAACCCTACAAATGAGGTTATATTCAGAAATGTGATAAAGCAACTCCTGTAGGAAGAAACTCATTTAAATATGAGTCATTTTGACAAAAATAAAAAAAAATTAAACGATTTTGTTTGAAAATATGTCTAGTTGAATTCGGAGATTTATATTATAAATAAAACGAGGGTTTTATTCTTTGAAGATACATCTTCAAATTTAACGAGATGAATTTTCTAAAACAAAAATAGGTGGTAATCATTTACGCTGGACTTGCAACTGTACTTGACAGTTAACAAAATTTCTATACATGCTGACTGAAACGCTACAGAGAAATGTTAATTGCTTTGCATAAATCAATCAATGTTATAAAAAACATTTACTATCTCACTTTTGGATTATGTATTATGAATTTCTTTCTTTCAGTACACGTTGATTTAATTTTTGGGATTCCAGATAACATTCTTACAAGTTACCTTATATTCGGATTTTTTTTGATATTTTTATATGATGTTGGGAGCGATATCCGGCTTTGTTATATAAGTTGTGGCATTGAGAAAAAATTGTCTGCATGTAAACCCTACAAATGAGGTTATATTCAGAAATGTGATAAAGCAACTCCTGTAGGAAGAAACTCATTTAAATATGAGTCATTTTGACAAAAATAAAAAAAAATTAAACGATTTTGTTTGAAAATATGTCTAGTTGAATTCGGAGATTTATATTATAAATAAAACGAGGGTTTTATTCTTTGAAGATACATCTTCAAATTTAACGAGATGAATTTTCTAAAACAAAAATAGGTGGTAATCATTTACGCTGGACTTGCAACTGTACTTGACAGTTAACAAAATTTCTATACATGCTGACTGAAACGCTACAGAGAAATGTTAATTGCTTTGCATAAATCAATCAATGTTATAAAAAACATTTACTATCTCACTTTTGGATTATGTATTATGAATTTCTTTCTTTCAGTACACGTTGATTTAATTTTTGGGATTCCAGATAACATTCTTACAAGTTACCTTATATTCGGATTTTTTTTGATATTTTCATATGATGTTGGGAGCGATATCCGGCTTTGTTATATAAGTTGTGGCATTGAGAAAAAATTGTCTGCATGTAAACCCTACAAATGAGGTTATATTCAGAAATGTGATAAAGCAACTCCTGTAGGAAGAAACTCATTTAAATATGAGTCATTTTGACAAAAATAAAAAAAAATTCAACGATTTTGTTTGAAAATATGTCTAGTTGAATTCGGAGATTTATATTATAAATAAAACGAGGGTTTTATTCTTTGAAGATACATCTTCAAATTTAACGAGATGAATTTTCTAAAACAAAAATGTTCGAGTGGAAATTCCTAAATTCATTTGATTTTATAAACGACAGTCGAGTTATATTTGATCGGATTATTTCCCAAATATTTCAATTAACCAATAACATTAATTGCACAACCTACATAATTATTTTTATTAAATGAATGAATATAATCATTTACGGCAATATGTCACATGATTTGTGACATTCAGGCAACTGTCAAGAAGGACCATGCAGTTTACTCGCAAAAGGAACGAAGCGGGTTTATCAGCGAATAAATTTTGACAGATGAGGGATATCCCTTGCTTCGAGCTAGTCCAGGAGAAATTGTAATGCTCTCTCAACATAAAGCAAGCTATTCTTTACGCTCTCATAAAGCCACCATACCCAAGATAAATACTTACCGATATCGATTAATAAAATGTATCAGTATCATTTGTTTGCAAATAAAAGAAATGAGTACTTACTCATTCCAACATTGAAACATGAAACAAGAAACATGAAACATGAAACTTCAAACGGGAAACGGAAAACATGAAACGGGAAATATAAAAAGGGAAACGGAAAACTTGAAAAGGAAAAAAATTCTGTGCATCCATACACATCGATATACAGGACAACGTCTGTCGGGACCGGTAGTTTTTGAGTAAAAATAATTTTATAAATAAAGTATAGTTGTATTCTCAGGTTGAATTACTGCCTAAAAAGAGTATGGGTGAGAAATAACCATGCAATTATAATATATGACGCGACTGTAAAATAGGATTTGGTCGTCAAGACTCCATCAGGGCCCGTAATGAGATCCGGGGTCCAGGGCCCGTAATTGAATGTGGGAGCCATGCCTGAATATATATATATATTGAATAACATTATTGTGAAGTGCAAACCTCAAGCTTGAAATCACACACTTCATTTTTTATGTAGGATGTGTATGAGCGATTATTTTCAACATTTATTGAAGAAATTGCCGGGATTATGGGTGAGTTGAAAACTGAGGCAGGAGTAAAACCCAGTTTTTTCTTTGGCATGTATAAGTAAGACTTGTCTCACTAGTCTTAAATCGTTGCATATGGTCCAAAGAGGGTTCTGATTCCTGCTTCAGTATAATTATTTCATATCAACTAAAATATCCATGACTTTCAGATCCTCCGTAAATATCGTAGAAGGGTTACGTGAAGTGGGACAAAACACATTTTAGGTACTCAGATTCTCACATGTTCTATTTGCATGAGGAAGTAGAAGTCTTCAGGAACAATATGCACTTTTTCTTTTCCTTCTACTATAATTTTTAGCTAAGTTATGACAAATCCAATTTTCTAGGTCCTGCCTGAACTTCCAGTGGCGGGTTAACTCGAGCATGAAATGTGACGTCGGTGTTACATCACGTTTTCTGAGAAAACGAGCGTATTTCAAAAGGTATTACTGAAAATCATTCTTGTGGAGAATTGAATTATCTCTCAACCTATCGAAATCGTTTTTTGATAAATTTTATATTTTCTGAAATAATAAGAAACAAAAATCACTTTTTTAAATGAAAAATATTTTTGTTTCCACTCCTAATTTTTTGGTAAACAATAATTCTGAAAAAAAGGCTCTATTTGTATTTCGAAAAAAACAAATTCATAAATGATCGCAGTTCGGTTTCCGTCAGTGTTTGTCCACAATAATTGCCCTCTATAGTGTTGTTCAATAACTCTGTGCCACCTCACAGTGGCTTTCGATTGTGTCTCATGACATTTTAAAACAAAAGTTATACCACTACGGCAGACGAGGTATCCCGCTAGGCTCAATTTAATCACACTTAGAAAACCGTTCCTAGTTCGTTTCTATCAATAACACCAAATCTAATGTGAAATTACTTAACCATGGAGTGCCCCAAGGATCAGTCCTCGGCCCCCTGTTGCTTACTATATGTATATATATATATATATCAATGATTTGTACAAACATGTACACAGTACACCCTCACACTCCTTTTATTGTTCGATGATACAATATTGATTTTTTTTGGAGAAAATAATAAGGAGATCTCAAAAATATCGGTAGAGGTCATGGCCTGGTTCACACACAATAATCTGAAACTCAAACACAGCAAAACCCAAAAATTGTTTTTCCTTACGTAACACAACGTCCAATGAAGAGACTGCTAAACTGCAGTTACTCTGGACGGTACTCTGACTTGTTGCACTCTCATGAATATCTTGAAAGCTAGGTTGGCTAGTAAACTTTTCGTACTACGCCAATTGCGGTTGGTTTGCTCTAAAGACTTACTCATAACAGCCTTCTTCTTCTCCTTCCATTTCCATATATCTTATGGCACGTATCTATGGGGTAATAGCCCAGAGTCTATTACAATATTTGGACTACAAAAAAAGCCACCCGTATTATGAGTAACGCAGGTTTCCACATCCACCTCCACAATATTACCCAAGCAGATGAAGAACTTGGCATTCACTAAATTTAAAAACGAATTCAAGGAACTACTATTTAGAAATTGTTTTCATTCTATTGAGGAGTACACTCAAAACTGTAGTCACAACAAATGAATAATGTGGTATCATACGAACCCTTCCCCTTCTTTTTAAATCAGCAATTCTTTGTATATGTTCCGTACTAGAACTTAGTACCTACTCTTTCGACTTACCAAGTGTCTTTTTGTAAACAGACATTTTGACATTCGTAGTGACTTTCACATCAATTGTTACTCTTGTGTCGCAGAGTATCAGTATCATTTTGATTTTCAAGAGCCACACTCTTCTGAATTAATGAATGATATTTTCAATTCCTCTCGAATATTGCATCTACATTATACACACATCAGTAAAAATAAAAATCTCGAAATAAAGAATAATATCTCCGATCAAAGAAATCCCTGTCTTCTATATTCATAAAGAAATATTTTCACACATAGAGAAATCTATTCTCTCAATTTGAAATTGGACCATTTTTAATAGGACTAAATATAATTTCCCATCAAAATTTATCGATGTATTCAAGAGAAATCTCCTAGTTTTTCAGATCAAAACAGATATTATAGTTATTTGAAATTAGTTAATTATTTGATCGAAGAAACTTATAATTTCAAGTAAACATTTCTAAACATTTGGAGAGATCAAAAACGTACTCGGAACAAAAATGTAATGATTTTCTGTTGAATTAAGCTTGTTTGAAGAGGACTAGAAACTTAATTTAAGAAAACTTGAAGATTTGGTTTACTTCAATTGAGAAATATCACTTGTTCAATTGAAAACATAAACTACATGAAGCACTCATTTGAAGACACACTCATATGTTCAACTGAGAACTTCAACAACTTCCAATGAGATCTATCAGTTATTTTGGTTGAAGCTTCAAAATAACTACTGTGGAGAGGATAATGAAAACCGTGTTTTCAAATATATATGTATATTTAATTAAGTTACAGCGAAAAACTTTGAGATAATCGTTGTTTCTATTTGATAATTTCACAAATCATGATGTAAAGAATTATTAATTTTTTCATTAGTCAATATTCAAAATAACATTCAAAGGCAAACAGAGACTACTCTCACTTGTAGTTCTTCTTAAATGGAAATCTTCATTCCAGTGTTTCAGTGACTGACTTCTTCCCATGGTTCTGACCTCGAGCTGAGGAACCTTTGTGATTCAATATTTTCTTTAGCTGTGAAGAGGAATCGTTTTATTAAAATCATCTACAAGAACTTTGTGCTTTCTTACTAAATAATGTGTCTTTTGCTGGATCTTCTATTATATATCTACCTTTCCCGGCTTCCAACTCCTGGCCTGATCTATTCATTTTCCTTTCGCAGAAACTGAATTAATGTTTCTGAATTTCTTTTTGGGAAAGAGTGTCATGGTTTTGGTTGTCATAATATTGTAATCTTCATGTTTCTTTCTACTACAAAAAAACAATAATGGATATTCAATATTGTAGAAATTCAGTGTGGAACGAGAATGGAAGAATAATTGAACCGTATTTCATGCCAAGGCTCAATACCTAAGTCAAGAATCAGAGAAGTTTCATTGATTGGATGGCAAAAATGTTTTCTTCTTTTAAAATAATGAATTTACTGAAACAAGAGATGGACATTCTTGAAAAAAAAAACATGATGAAATTGAAGAAAACTCACTAAGTGAATACGTTATTAATTCAAAGACAAGGGAAATATCTACTGATCTCATGAAAGTACATAACTTATTGTGAATGATTTTATTTTAGAAAAAAAATTGTAACATAATCAGCGAGGATAATGAATGCACATATTATTGTAGTGAAGAACAGTTTTTCCAACAATCAACGTGGTAAAATATTGACATGAAACACATTATATCATCACTTACCTTGAAAATCTTGGATCAACTGAGGAAGCTTCCACTCTCGAAGATGCTCTGGGTTTTAAATTGTACCTATATAAACTTCTAACAAGTACTTTAATATCAAAAACTTGGAGCATTGGTACCTTCCACACCCTTTCTTAACGAACACTCGACAATAATGGACTCGACCGCGTGCACATAGAACCGTTGTTCCCCTCCCCCTACAAATGATACCGGCCTGTGAAAAACTAATTTTGTACAAACAAGATAATCTTCGCTCTATCGAGTATTCTCAATTTCTTGTAGTAATGAAATTGAGATTTTCTAAAAATTCGCTTGGGATATACTGAAATGAGACATTTTGTTTGAAAATGATACGAATAATGAGCCAGTTTCAAGACATCAAATTTAGTTCAGTATGAGAATGACAGTTTTTCGGGTAGAGCTAAATACACTCATTCCAAGACCTTTTTATTTCTGGTTACAAATGAGTTAAGATCTTTCAAGTGATATAAAGCATTAAGTTGAAACAAAATATATTCAATCAGTTCAATTTCATCGTATTCTCAAGGAAAAATATTTCGTTTCTCACTTCAAAGATGTAGCCAGTTTCAAAATAAAAATCACTAATCTTGTTCCAAAGTTTCTTCATTTCAGACAAGTTGTTCGAGTGTTCCATTTTAATAAATGACCAAGAAATGGCATTTCTTGGTGTAATAAATTGGATAACTTCAGTTGTACATGAGATAATTGATCTGAAGAAGTAAACTCTTATTTTTAAAAAAGTTCACTGTCTTCTTTCAAAACAATACTTTTTACAGTGCACCTCTTTGAGGAATTATTGATGGAATTGTTTCTTAGAGCTCATTTTCCTGTGATTTTCTCTTCCAATTAACGAAGTGCTTGCGGTTCTTCTCCGAATTGCACGTTTGATGTAGTTAGTAGGGTTAATAGAATCATAATGATTGGTGCGCCTAAGTGCAATTCTATCGATGCCAGAAACTATAATTGCGTTTTGCTTCTTCCCATCCCAATTTATGAACTGCATAAGAGAATTGGCAATGGAATGCGTCAATAAACTTCATTTTCCAATTTTGCTGACAGTTATTGGCTAACACAAGTTATCAGGTATTTCGGTTTCACCCCTATAAAAATCTTATGTACATCCACTATCAGCACTGTTCTTGTGTGACATCTCATTATAAAATTGTTTAAATTTCTCAAATACCTACCTATGTTTATCTTGTGAGTTCATCTTCCAAAGTATACAGGGTACACGATTGGGATTGCAAATCACGTTGACTTATACAACACAAAACTAAAGGCGATTGATTCTTCAATTGAACACTGAATTCATGAAATAGAAGTCATACTAGCAAACATTCATATGTTGGATCTCAACATACACCATGGAAACATAAAATACAATTATTCCTATCAAATACAGACAGACCTATCGCGTTGCTATCAATTATCTCGAAAATAATGGAAATAGCCATAAGCGACGAAATGGATCCTGTCTTCAGGGATCAACTACTCACCTTCCTGCTTATGTCTGATATAATATATGAAAGCCATACAGAATATTTCCTTTTTCGATACTCTCCATCAGGAATCCGAAAACTGTGAGTGTTACAGAGTCGGTTGGATTGAAAAAAAAGTAAAATTGCTTATTTCGAAGAACAATTGAACGGTATGAAGAAATCCGAAATACCTCAATGAAATATTTGGGAAAACAGGACATTTTCGTATTTTTTTGTTCTAAAGTCCACGTCCAGACAAGCAAATAACTTAATTCAGGTATTTCGTGCAATATCATCCAGAACCCTTTTACGTTCGATTTCAAATTAGACGTCTCGTCTCTTCAGGTTCCCACCAGTATATCATTCCTTCAAATACGCACCTGGAGAGTTTTCTATATTGTTAGTAAACTCTTTTTCTTCTGGTGTATCATTATGTTATCTCATACTGAGGTTTTTCTGTTTTGAACACTCCTCAGAGATTCTTTGGAGTACGACCATGTCATTTTGAGTTCTGAATGAGTTGTATTACATTTTGTTATGGAAATAATCCTAGATGCAACATTTGGATCAATACAACGATATATTTTTGATTTCATGTCCATCAGGTCACTTTCGATGCGGTGTAATACTATTGAAAACATTCAACAGTTTCACCATCAATTCTTCCATTGAACTACTCCGAGTGTCATAACTGTCATAAACGACATTTGTGACGTAGTCTCCATAAAAAATAATCAAACGGTGATATTGTTGTCAACAATGAGGCTAAAGTACAGACCCGTTTATACCTTAACAATTTCGAACAATTTTAAACAACAACAACAATTCACGGAGACATGCCGTTTTGTCTGATTTTGGTACAAAGGATGACAAGTATGTGAACAAACCCAAAATCTGCGGTACTTCTTTCGTGGTGGGACAAGGTAGTTTACTTATAGCTTCTTACTTAGACGGATCTGGTTTTATGCCATGTTTGTCAAAATTTGCTCCAAAAAATTTTACTTGTGGTGTCTTGATTTGCTACTATTGAATAACAACCCATTTTTCTTTGCCATTTCCATCAGTTTGTTGATGTTTGAATCGTGGCCTGATTCTGATTTTCCAAATACTACTAAATCATCTGATATATTGATCACACCAGGGTAGTTACCAACGATTTTATCCATACGCCATTGAAAATCATCTTGAGACAATTTTAAACCAAATGTAAACAGAAAATAGCGGTATCGATTATTGAACGTAGTAGCGAAAGAATTTTCCTCGTCTAATTTGACGGACCAATAATATACATCTTTTATATAAAGCTTACCGAAAAAGTATGCGCCTTGAGTCGGTATCTCCTCTAGTGTTGCACATTATGTCTACGTAACGTTAATGATTTCGTAATCAACCTCATGTTTAGTTTATAACTATTCGGGTAATTGTACCCGCCATATCATTTTCTTTCCAATTGCTCCGATATCATCCCATTAAACCAAAATCAAACAGAGGAATCATCAATATAAATCTAGACTTGACCAGATTCTAGAACAAGAAAAGAGATATAGGTAATAATTTTTCAGTCGCGTTTTTCTCTCTATTTTACATCCCTTGTTTCGATGATAGTCTATCATTTATTCAAGTTGTGTTAGAACAATGAATCGTTTTCCATTCGAATCCATTTCCATTTTGTCTATTTATTGATTAAATTGTCTTCTCAAAGTTGTTCTGAAATATTCAGAAATCTCTGGTTCAATGATATATTTCATAGGTGTTGTGATCACTCAAAATGACAGGACAGTAATCCGAACAAAATCTGAGAAAAAATTCAAGGCGAACAAAACGTTTTGAATAATGAAATAGTGATTCACCTTTGTATTAACAGGAGATGATATTAACCCACAACATGAAAAACTCTTCAGGTGCGTACTGATGGGTACTCTGATAAAACAAAGCGTCATATTGAAAATACAACGTAATGAGGTTCTAGATCGCATGATATTAAACAAATTACAATATGAAAAACTCTTCAGGTGCGTACTGATGGGTACTCTGATAAGACAAGAAGTCATATTGAAAATCCAATGTAATGGGGTTCTTTATCTCATGATATTAAACAAATTACCTGGATTCAGTCTGCTATTTTCCAGAATGCGGTCCATCCAGCAAAATATTTTTTTTTGTTTTTTCCAAATATCTCTATACCATTTAATTGCTTTTCGGAACACGCATCCTTTTTCCCATTTGAGGAAATTTTTAACTCGTATAGTTTACGAGATCCAAATGGTGAGCATCGAAAAAGTAGCCACCCTGTGTATTGAAATACATGTAGGAACTCTAGCAGTGGTACAAGATATAACCATCGGGTTTGGCACCAAGGACTGACTCCCAACTAAGCTTCCGTACAATGAATTGCCTTCTAAGTATGTGCTTTGTTATCTAGATCGCTTTCAGACGAATCTCTCCATGTGGTGGTCATTCTGACACTCTGTCATTAGATGCTGGTGTCCCGCAGAGATCAATTCTGATGAGTGCATTATATCTTCGTTACATTAACGATTTGTTGGGGACAACCTCATGTTCACTACATATCTTTTTGGGTGATTGCATACCCTCCATATATATTCCTTCCCCAGTTTTTCGATACCAGCCTATTGAACCAAAATAAAACACAGGAGAAACATGAACGAAATAAATCTAGACGTGACCAGACTATATTTTCAAATCAGAGATGAGTGATAAAACTATAAAAGATAAGGCTGATATACTCAGTAAAAGTACTTGGTTAGTTATTGATTGATTATGGTTCATATTTTTTACAATGTCAGTTACGCACTTTGTTAATTTTACATCCCTTGTTGTGATGATTTATGTTTGAACATTCATTTTTAACTATTTATCGATTTGTATTTTTAAAATTGTCCTGAGGAAAGAAATAAATATTTACGAAGGCTTGAAAAAGACCTCATCATACGGCAATCTCAAGATGTATCCAATTCTTTGTAAGTAATTGAAACCTTTTCTGGTGGCCCATTCGCCCCTGAAAATGTCCTCCGAAACGCCCGAGTTTCATATTTAATTCTCTGTGCGGGTTTACAGAGAATGCAAACTAGAACTTGCGGGCCATTTGTATACAACTGCTTCATCAAGTCCGTGTAATAAAGTCTAAGATTAGCGGTCCTCGCTCGTGAGATATTTTATTCACGTGAGTTATCTCTGTCATAATAGCAAAAGGGATTTACAACTTGGAAATCTTGTTTGGGTTTCAATTTAAATTGTATTTACCATTGTAAAGTTAATTCTCTGAGGAATTCGTAGAAATGGAATATGACATGAGGTTCATTAAGAGCGATGAATAGAATTCAAGAAAGTTCTTAAGAAATTTCAGAATAGTTATTTGTTTCTAAAATAACAAAATGTAAGTATTTTTGTGGAAATGAGTAGATTAGCGGAGATATTATGAAAAGGGGCTAAGATGAGGAAAAGCCCCTTCACAACGTTTTTTAACCGTGTTCTATGATGGTAAAAATTGTTTGACATTTATCAATAAACGCAAAAAAAAAGCGGCAGGTTTACTCTGTTGAACTGATATGATTTGTAATTGTGCAGGAAGTTTGAGATGTAAAACCTTAAAATATAACTATAAGTTATAAGATGAGTTATATAATAAAAATCCAGCAGACTATCTGGTAAAAACATTGTATTTTTGACACTTTTCACACTTAACCCTCCATTGGCATTGAATGAATATACGGATTTTCTAGCTTAAATCTTGGAAATTTCATTGTCAGATCTATAAAATTTTGGTTTTCTTGTTGCTTACCTCGTGATGTCGTTTGAAATTTAATAAATAACTTTTAAAATTAAATTTAATGCAAACGATCTTTCTTTCGAACATGAGATTTTAAATGCTATTTTAATAGAACACTGTATTTTTTCTAGTATTGAAAAATCGGCATACCTAGCACATATGTTAATATACAATGACCGCCAAAAAGTATGTACCATATGGGAAAAAAGTAAATTATTGGATTATTGGAAAAAATTCTGGAGAAAAGTTAGTGCATGTTCGATAACCTATAAATCGATTGAACAGCGGCAAATTGAAAAAAATTGTTATGAAATGGCAAGATTTCGAAAAAAATTTATTTAAATAAGTTGCACATGCATGAATTCAATATTATGCACATAAACAAAGATTAAAGAAATAATGCAAGAAATTCGAATATGTCAATTTTTTTAAATAATATCCTACCTTTATGAATATATCAACTTTTTCTCTTATGAATGGCTTGACTATATTGACACATTTGTATTCCATTGACGATGATAACACTTTCTCATTTCCTCTACACTAGAGGGAACTAAATTTAAAATATTGGTTTGAGTTCGAAAATATGAATAGCACTGAAAAAAATGTGGTACGTTATATCAATTAATGCCGTTTTTTACCTCTCCGTTCATTGGCAAAATAAATTTTTCGTCGTGGCAATGAATAAATATTCACTGACTTTTGTAGGTATTTCGTTGCTCCTGCGGAAAAGTTTATTGAGATGAGGAAAGGGGTACCCTGAGATCAATGATGATCTAATTTCAGACCTAAGAACATATTTCGGTACGGCTTTGAAAAAGATTATTGAAATGAAGAAAAAAGTACATTGGAACAATGTAAATTATTTCATGAAAAAAATGTGGTACATAATATCAATGAATACCGTTTATTACCTTTCATTGGCACAATTACTTTTCATCGTGATAATGATTAAACATTCACTGATGTACGAAGGTATTCATTGATACAATGAATTCAAGTTCATTGAGATCAAAGATGATCTTTTTTTACATTTATGAACAGGTTTCGTTGCTGCTATGGAAAAGTTCATTGAGGTAATGAAAGGGGTACACTGAATCCATTTGAAATTGTTCATCATATCAATGAACGTAATTGATGGTCCCAGAGATGATTTTATTGTTACAATGAATCCAAGTTTATCGAAATCAATGATAATCTATTTTCAGATCCACACACAGGTTTTATTGGGGCTATGGAAAGATCATAGAAGGTGTAACGAAGTTACTAAGTCCCAGTTTTGTTAGGCAGGTTGAAGCAACATTTTCCTCCCATTCTATAACTCAGTAATTAATATGTTCATGAATATAATAATAAGCCTTATGTCGAACCAAGCCATCTCGTGTTTAAATATAATCATAAATTTTGCCGGCATCTGTTCAGCCGAATCCTCGCATAGAAATCTCTGTTGCTGGCAAGTTAGCTTTAGCTGGTATTACACAGCGCCTCCACTAGAGGGACCACTCCGCACGACTTCGTTGTTTGCACAGAGCCGGTTAACTTAAGCAGACAGAAGCGATCGTTGAAGCATCTTCTCAGGTAGCACAGACTATAGGGACATCCGAAGAGCTCCGAAAGGAGCCAGCCGAAATAAAAGATAACTTGGAGATACGCCTTCCAATCAGGATTGCGATGTTCTGGTGAATGCATGTCAATTATTTTGCATATCTTTCAGAAACTCACTGTATGCTCAATATCAGTGGGAGGCCTTCATTGCATTTACGAATGATATGCAATGATTGAATAAATTCCACTTATTCAAATGATAAACAAAATAATTAGTTCAATGTTTGAAAGCATCACGAGAATAAACTGAAACATAGATTTAATGTATATCAATTATTGAATCAAGGAATAACTAATCTGAATCATTACATCAATCATACAACATTTATTCGAAGAACGAACAATAATAATTAATCTGATGAATGCAGTTTCATCAGTTGAACGAATACAATTAATTGCTTGGGTGATCACTCTTTATTCATTTGATTGATGGAATTCACTTGATGATGAATGTACTTGATCATGATATCAATGAAAGCATTCATTGATATTATTAAGATCCGTATTCATAGTATGGATAACCAGTGGTACATTGACATAACGATTGCGTTCATTGGACCAATATGGATAAAAATATTCATTGGGTCTATGAACTTTTTCGTTGTATTCAGGTACCAATTTTTTTCTGTGAGGACATTCATAAAATCTGTTCTGGAATCATCTGCGACTGAAAGACAAACTTTATTCGCCATTTTCCATCGTTCAAGATAACCTCTTAGGAGGTATTCATGTCGAAAAGGGGAACATTGAACTACATCTGATAGATATTGTGAAAAGACTCTAACTGAAAAGGAAAGAAAAAATCTTCATTCAGATAACTGATTTTTGTTTTAATTCTCTCTAGTTTTAATTGATAAAGTCATGGAGAATGTTCCCCTTTTCAACTTAAAATATTGGATTTTGTCAGAATCCTGGTTGTTGCAATGGTTCATATCTGACAGATATATCAGAATTCCACGACCATTGACACTCCAAAAACATGGGATTTCCAGATTATAATCAAGTTTCTATGATAATTGTGCAAGAGCGTTATACGTCGCATAGAATCTTGGAAAACTCTGAGCCTCATTAATTTGATGCACTATTTTCAAGATGATGTGCGAAGTGAAACGCTTGTGCACGATCATCATGGAAAATTGATTATAATCGGAAAAACACAATATTTTCGGATTGCCTCGCATCGCAATAATCGTGGAATTCTTATATAACTGTTAGTTATGAACCAATGTAACATCAGCCAGGGTTCTGAGAAAATCCAAGAAAAAGAAGAGAAAAAAAATTGTTATAAAGGCATTATTCCTCCAAACTTTGTTTTTTTTTTATATAAAATTGAATTCTGACCATTTTTTTTCAAATATTTTTTTTTGATATCTTGCGATCTTGCCTTTTTAAAGCAATTTTTTTCAATTAGCCGCCATACCATTAGCGATCGCGCGACATATGTCAAATCGATTTTTAGGTTATCGGACATGCACAAACTTTTGTTGAGAATTTTTGTTTCCAATACTCTATAATACTCAATAAACTTTTTTTCCCATATGATAGGTACAGTTGTGTGCATAAAAAAAGTCATACAAGGCATTACACTAATTGCATTGTATTGCACTAACCGATTGAGCTAAAAAAATGTTGAAAGAGTGTTACTGACAAAATTTGTTTGACTCTACTTGTCAAAAGCGACAAATTTAATTAAGATTGACAAGTCTGGCTCCCAATAGCCATTAACTGCTGTACGACTTGTTTATGCACACATAGTTTTTGACGGTCACTGTATATACAAAAATTAACAAAACTGTTTATCTAAAATAACTGAAAATATGTGCCGCAAAATTGCAGCGAGTATGGAATAGTATGGTTATATTTTGTTAACACTATCTGAAACTTTAAGTATAATTTAATAAGAACGCAATTGTAATCCAGAATACAAATATAAAATAGATAACTGATAACTGGCAATGTGGCATAATTATTACAATCTCTGCAGGCACATTTATAATTCGATATCCAACCTGGGCGATACAGATACACTGGACCGTGCCAGCTCCTCGCCTCATGTATATTAATGACCAGAACTGTACTGGCAAATCTTATTGCGAGCGGTAAGCCGATACCAAGGGACCGCGCCCGGACGGACGCCATCTTGGTTACTCTTACCCCAAACCATTCCATCCTTGTTCTTCGCCTTGCACTTCACTGTCTCTTCTCCTTCGGCCGTTTTGCCCCTTCCTTGCTCTTGAGTCGATACTCTGCAGAGCCTCGTTATAAGAATCTGCCTGAAGAATCCGTGAACTTGAAGTATGGTGCGAGCGGATTTCGTCTTTGTGTACGGAGGGCTTTGGGTTGTTATACGATTGACGTAGTTTAGTGTTCTTAAATATTATTTTCTTGTTTCTTGTGGACGATACTTTCTTCAACTTTACTGACTCAATGTCTACTCATGACGTTCTGAAGTATCTCATTCATGATATAAACAAAGAATGTATTCTTTCGAAATGGTATTAAAAACTGATGGGCTCTTCTTTCGTTTATCCCTACGGATTATAGGTAACTTTTGATACGATTCTTGTCCAAAATGTGTCGTTCAATTATTATTTACTTACTTTATACAAAATACGAGAAACATATCGGATGAACAGATAACTGTTTTTAGTTCTTCTTTTTCGAACCTAACATGACCAAAATATTGAAATATCCGACGATGTTCGGAAGGTCTAGTTCTCGGTCTATAGTGCTCGATTTTCAGGCATCAGCACTTGTACGATTCAGTGATATCGATCAATATTTTTTTTCAAGTATATCGGTCTAGATGAACCCCCACATCCTCCTTTCAAAGGAAACATTACTTATGTAAGTTGCCATAATGCAAATGCTGTTGTGGGGAGTGCTGAGGAATTATATTAAATTTATTTTTGTTTATTCTATCAGCGCGTCATCCTAGAAGGCAAATTTTATCATCGCGCCGCACATCTTGGGTGTGTAGGAATATATTTTTCCATAGCGGTAGTCCTGTCCTTAACAAAACTGCGTAGCTGGGAGCACCAATAACGTAGATAGCTCCTAATCGTAGGATCGATTTTTCGTAAAAACTAACGACTACGTTTATCTCGACGATCTCTATCCGCTTCAAATTCGATAGCATTGAGTCAAGTTAAACCACTCTTCAGTTTGTCGCAATATATAAGCGGATCGAGGAATCCTACGCTTCAATCCGATTGTAAAAACCTAACTTCAAAAATAATTTGTCGAATTTCGTAACGTATAAAAAATTTCTTGTGTTTTGCGAATTAATTTACGAATCGGCGTTGAAAATATACGAAACGCTAATCCTTTTCTCATCCATGTATCACAAAAAACGTTTTTCCTCAATTGAATGAAAAAACTGTTCTCTTCATTGGACAATATGTTCTTTTTCTCCATTATTATTTTTTTTTCATTTTGAGAAAGAGAAACTCATCCAATTACAGACAATTGAGACGATATACAACCAATCTGAATTTTGCTACTTTCACCTGACGTTTGTCAATTTCAAACTCGTAATGTCACTTCTCTTCAAGGCGATCGGTTGGGTCCAATACTATATTTTTTGGAATTGACTTGAGTGGTTCAATCCAATCCGAAAACTGTTTATATCGATTAGATGGATCGGATCCAGTCAAGTCAAACCCATTTTGAGCGGATCCAAAGTTGCGAGATAAACGTAGTTATATGATTTTATATAAAATCTGCATTTATCCCGCGACGCTGATAGACGTTATAATAGCATCAGAAGGCATGAAAATTAGTGATAAGTCAGTGTTCGATTGTTCTACAATATCTGATCATTCATGTGTTTCATGTAGTATCGACAAATTTAAAACCAAATTTTATCCAACTTATCACACTTTCAGAGATTTTAGGAAATTTGATCATAACAAGTATTTACGTCTGATTTAGGCCGTATAATTTCAACTAAATAATAAGAGAAATATGAGGGAAAATCTGAAAAATTTGGATATCACTTCTAATAAACAGAATTACATACCCCATCAGTACTTGTCATCTCCAAACGACCTAAATAATTTTTTCATTTCTGCCCCACATGAAGGTAACATATTACTGCCATCAATTGTGAGACTAAACAAATTTTAAAAATATAATAAGAAGAGAATAGGTCCCAGTACACAGGCCTGAGGCACACCACGATTGATAATTCCAGTTTATGAGTTAGTGTTTGCTTTGACGAATTGAGTACGCTCACTCAGGTAGGACTCAATCCAACTAAGGCTCTGATTTCTCAATCCATATAGTTGAAGCTTGCGCCAGAGTATATCATGCTCTTAATGAGCATTAATAATATTACCTACTAATTAGCCATTTTGTTTTTATCTAAAAGCATTAAAACCTTGCTAATGATGAATATTTAAATTCAGTCAGACTGTAGTTTATTATAATCATATCAAAACCTAAGAGGGTAAATTTTTGAAAGGTCGTAAAAACATAGGCACTTGTCTTAATCTCATCAGCCTGCAACTTCGAGGATTCAAGTTTTCCCGATTGACTTTATTAGAACGCAATTCACTAGTATCATCAATAACTATTATAATGCGAATAAGTGATTTTTAGAAAGCGTACTTCCCTTAAAAAAACTCGATTTTTTTTATACTGGTTACTTCCACTGTTGTATTCCGCCAATGACAGTTGGGTAGTAGGTTCTTGTTTAATCTTACCAATTGGGATAATAGGAATTGGCCACCTTCTTTGTAGATAAAAGGAGTGTTTTGGTGCAAATGTTTATCCTTGCATCGAGAGGGACACCTAAAAGTTACAGTTCAACGACGTTGCTGAGTATACCCATCACGAGTCTAGAAGCCAACTTATCGTGAGCCGGTTCATCCATACTAGAGATTCAGTCATCCACACGTGTGGTAAATAACGTGAATTCCTTGGCGCATGGCAAAATTTTTACTTTATATAATTTTCCTCCTTTCCTGCAAAATCTGCCGCCCTCTAGATTTTGCCGCCCTAGGCTGTAGCCTACTTAGCCTAGTGGGAAATCCGCCTCTGTATACAGGTAGATAAATTCCTAAGTACCTTCCTAGACATGGAGGTTGAGCTATGTAAGACAGCATTTATTATTCTTTTTACCTGAACAGAATAATATAGGCGTGACTGTTGTAACTGTTACTGGACGGGATGAATGACAAAATGAAGTTCTTGCAATATTCAAAAAACATCGTGCATGTGAACCAATGGAAGGATGGTAGATATACAGTGACCGCCAAAAAGTATGTACCATATGGGAAAAAAGTTTATTATTAGAGTATTAGAAAAAAGATTCTTGGGAAAAGTTTGTGCATGTCCGATAACCTAAAAATCGACTTTGACACATGTCACGTGATCGCTGGTATGGCGGCAAATTGAAAAAAATTACTAAAGTGGGGTAAAATGGCAAGATATCAAAAAAAGTTAATTGAAAAAGTTGCTTAGAATTAAATTTTATACACATATACGAAGTTTGAAAAGATGATGAGAGAAAATTGAAAATAGAAATTTTTTAAAAATATTTTCCTAGCTGTATAAAAATATCAAATTTTTATCATATGAATAGCTTGACCATACTGAAACATTTGTATTTCTATGATAATGACAAAACTTTCTCATTTTCTCTACACCAGTGAGCACTAAATTTAAAAAATTGGATTTTGTTAAAACCCTGGCTGTTACATTGGTTCGTATCTAACAGTTAAATCAGAATTCCACGACCATTGTGATGACATGACACTCCAGAAACATGATGTTTTCCAGATTATAATCAAGTTTCGATGATGATCGTGCCAGAGCGTTTCACTTCGCATGCAATGTTGAAAACTCAAACCTCTTTAATTTGACACACTATTTTTAAGATTATCTGCGAAGCACGATATTTTTGGATCTCCCTATCATTGCAATAATTGTGGAATTGTGATATATCTATTAGATACGAACCAATGTAACAGCAAGGGTTCTGACAAAATTCAATTTTTTCAATTTAGTGCTCTCTGGTGTGGAGAAAATGAGAAAGTTTTGTTATTATCATCGGAATACAAATATATCAGTATGGTCAAGCAATTCATAAGAAAATAATTTGATATTTTTCTACAGCTAGAAACCTATTTAAAAAAAATTGCTGTTTTCAATATTCCCACATAATTTTCTCAAACTTTGTACATGTGTATAAAATTAAATTCTAAGCAAATTTTTCAAATAACTTTTTTCGATATCTTGCCATTTTATCCGACTTTTTGACTATTCATGGTAATTTTTTTCAATTTGCCCCATACCAGCGATCACGTGACATGTGTCAAAATCGATTTTTAGGTTATCGGACATGCACAAACTTTTCCCGAGAATCTTTTTTTCAATACTCTAATAATAAACTTTTTTCCCATATGGTACATACTTTTTGGCGGTCACTGTATATTGATATTTTTCCCGAGTTTCTGGATGATAGTCGAACACACTTTTCAGTAGATATTTCTTACAATGAAGCATCTTTTGAGACTAATGTATGATTGTAATGAATCGCGAGTAATTTGTGACCTACGAAATTGATAATACAAAATCATCAATCCAAAAACTAATAACATATCGCCTTACATAAATTATATTATTTATGAAAAATGGGAAAAGTAAATTTCTATGTTTCTGTACCACTTTATATTTATAACCTTCAGTTACTGCAGTTTCGTCCTAAAACTGATCAGTTTGAATTATAGTTTTGAAAATGTCCATATAGGACGAAACTGCAGTAACTAAAGGTTATAAATATAAAGTGGTACAAAAACAGAAATTTACTTTTTCCATTTTTCATGATGATCTCCTACCACATAGTAACGGCTATATCCATCAATTTATATTATTTATCGTACCATTGAATATTGAGCTTCTTCAGTACAAATTATTAACATCGTAACAACAAAATACATCATAGTTACAAAATAATACCTTAGTTAGTTTTTAATACCAAATGGCACGCTAAAATAACAATAACGTGATATAACCAAAGTTTTAGATTTTATTAACACATCATCCTTTTGTCAATGGTACGATAAAGCTTAGAATTTAACTTAATTGTTATGCAATTTAAATAAAGTTGCACATTGTTATAAATCGCATAATAATCTCATTACGTTAATAACTATACTTAATGTGGTGTTTGAACAATACACAATTGACATTTGCAGAAGCAAGGTAAAGAAATATGTGGTCAAGAAGATAATATTTCCATTAACCTTTTATCAGTTGAGCTGGTCACAGGTTACTCGAATAATCTTTAATCTCGAATGATGCTTCATTTCAATAAAGATCTAACGTAATTTTTCAAGTTTTTACACGGAAATTGTTTGAAACCTAATAGTGCATGCATGGTATCAAATTAGTCGCAATAAAATGCTATTTTTCTTAATCCGGTAAGCTACCATGTAACCATTGGAAAAAAAATCGTAATACCAATTTAAAAATTAATTTTCACATGGCAGGTACGTTTTGAAAGAATTCAAAATTTTATGACAGAAATTAGTGATTTGAATGAATTCATAGTCATTTACTTAGATGAAAAAATACCAAAATCTCAAAATTTGGTCATGAAGAGTCACTAGTGACACATGATTGTATTTAGAATGTCACATGGAGGCAAAAGAAGTGAAAATATATACTTTCCAAAATTCGAAAGAAGTTGCAAGAAGCTGAGTCTTTTGTCAAAAATTGCAGTTCTTTGTCGTATATAGATCCTCCAAATTCCATTCCACTATATGCAAAATCAAAAAAAGTTATAGGGGCGAGCAACTTTCCGCGGACACCTGTAGTCCATTCAAACAGTTACGTTGGAATGATAGACAACCTTTGCTTTGTTGTTATATTTTTGAAAGAAATATGTTTTTTTTTAATGGGGCCATAAAACATACTAATACCATACCATACAGTTCATGTTTTTTGAAGAAGAGTCTATACATGTCAATACTTGTTCAACGTCAAAGCTATATAAGTCTTGGCAAGAGTCAGTTCCTCTACATATGATCTATGTTCGCACTCGCCTGGTGGCTAGTACTTATACCTATATGATTACGCCAAGGGCCGGTTTTTCAATGTCCTGTTAGCGTAGTTTGACTGACAGTTAAATTTGACGGGTGGTTAGATTGAATAATGACATTCACTAAAATGAAGGATACACTCACATTCTATCCATCAGTCACGTAACAGAGACATGTGACTGAACATTGAAAAACTGACCCTAAGCATTGTGAAATCGGCTTCCTCAAATGCTAATAATAATTTTTATTTTCAGTTCAAAAATCCAAAAATTTACAAATATAGCGCACAAATATAACTGTAGTGTATTTGGTAGGCTAGTGTATAATTCACCATGACTGCCAGTGTATGAACATATTTTTATCGTACCATTTCTTGAGGTACTTTTTATACTGCAAGTGTCCAGGCATTCCTATGTTGAATATTTTTCATGTCACTCTCGATACCGTGCATTCCAATACAGAGTTATCAGAACATCAATTGTTTTATTTCAATTAAATTTCATTTGCAAAGGACATTACAATAACGATGATGAAAATAAACATGAGAAATCAGCTTCAATGATTTCTTGTCGATGATATGCTATTGGTGAAAAAAATCATAGAATGTCAATAGTTAAATATATAGGGTCTTTCCGAAATTGGAGCGATATAAATGAAATGGAAAGTAGAAGATGACAAAACGAAACGAACTGAAATAATACCATTTTTAAAAATGTTTTGCGAGATGTTGAATTTTAAAGTTTTTAAATCCTTTTTGTTAAATAAAACATTGTATCAAAACTACTGACTGCTGTTAATAGTTATTTCTGCAACAAGTGCAAAAAGTAGGTGTTTATTGCACTGGACATGAAATTGTCCAACGAGGCCATCAGTTGGACAATACGTCAAGTGCAATAAACTCTTTTGGCACGAGTTTCATACAATATTTTTTCTACGTTCATGCAAAAACCAGAAAATGTTTCACTAAACTGTAAGGAAGACATTGTTTGTTTGAATCTATCTGCTAAAAGTAATTCAAAAACATTTTGTGTAATTCAGATGATATTCGAAGGAAATAATTTTATTTTTAACAAATTGCATTTTCTAGTAATTTCATAGTCCATTATATAATGAATATGATGAAACATGCAACTATTTAAAACGTAATACAATCCACAGAAAATGGGCTAAATTTGGCGTCGATTTGAAAGTTTATGTCTGTCATGATGACAGGACGCTATAGTAGAATGACAGATGAGTGCAATAAAGTCTTTATTGCACTCAGTGCGATAAAGAGACAGTTTTTCCGCCTAATATAGTTCAATAAAGTTTTGTTTTTTGCATGAACGTAGAAAAAAAAATATTATTGTGATTTCTTCGACTGCCTCGAGGAAACTAGGAAACAGAAATTATGGAAATATACATTCCAAAATTATTTCGAGTTCATTGTCACTGCTTGAAAAAGCCTTTTTTATCGAATATTTCTTTTAGAATCCATTTGTGTAGCACATTCAGGTTTTGTTAATGAACGTTCGAATATGAGATAAATAGTAGATAGTGCGTTTTAATGCAATTTAAAGTAAGAACCTTAAATTCAAACCATTCTCTGATTTTTAAATTGAATTAAATTATAAATAAAGCTGCACGGGCTTCTGTTAGTTGTGGTCAAGTTGAATTCCGATAAGTCATTGCATTGATAATTCATAAGTTTATACACTGATAAAAAGGATGTCTTCAATCAAATATATATATATCCTCTTGAACAGAATAATCTTCTGAAAAGAATAATTATTTCTAGTAGATGAATATACTCTTATTTCAAAATTATTGAACTGTTTGCTTCTTTACATAAATTCTCCTGAAATGAATTTGTTTGCATTAATACATTCCAACTCTTTACCCTAGAGAACACCTACTTGTGAAAAATGCTCCTTTTGACTCAAGAACATAATTTCTTGGGGAAGGTCAGGAGGAAGCAGCACATGGCACAGTCAACCAATGAGCTTTACTCTAGCGGGTGCACGCGAAACCGCGCGAACCCACGCGAAAGCGCGCACTGCGACCGCCGACCAGGACCTCTATCCTGTTTGTTGTTACCCGCGTTTCGCGTTTGGTTTGGGGGTTGTGTTTGAATCATAATTCAAGTTGTTTGTTTTATATTTGTCACAGTGGTTATGGGCAAATGTGCTGCTTCAGAAGTGCAATATGGAGGTCCAATTATTTCTCACGATTTGAATTTAGGTCATTTATGGACCAGTTGTGAAGGTAGGTTGAAGATATTTTTGTTTTCAACAGGTGTGTGATAATGGCGAATGACGCTGTCGTTTGAACATTCGATCGCATTTCTATGCGTCACCGAATAGGTACCTACGTTGATTATATAGTTTCTGAAATTAAAATATTACAAAACTATTCTCATATATAACCATTATACCTCTATTGTTCGTAGTTGTTCTCTGTTTGTTGAACTGTACGATATGAACATGGCTTCCATGGCATATTTTTACGAGTAGTTCTATAACCAAGTGCACATTTGTACTGAACCTCCTAATGCAGATAATCTTGAATCGAAAATGTATTGCGTTATGAAGAAGGATATTGTTCGTTATTGAAGTTGAAATATTCTTGCCTCAACCAACTCACACCATCGACCAAAGAAAGTATTCACAGTAGTGTTCATTATCAAAATTGAAATATTCTTGCATCAAACAACTTCCATTATACAGTGAAGAAAGTGTTCATATGTCTCCAAACAGTTTCCTTTCAAGTGGTCAAGAGGATTCCGACAAAAAATCAAACTAATATTTGGTTGGACCTATTCAAGAATACAATCGACTTGAATCAATGCAATTATGCATTGATGCAAAAATTCCTTTTTATCAGTGTATAGTTCACATTCCTTTCTGGTTAATTTTTGCTTTCATGAGCTGAATAATCAGAATCGAAAGCATTGTTATGAAACATACTCATTCCTTCCCCGTATGTCCCGATCGGACAAAAATAATTTACACGTGACCCACTTCTTAACGACAAAGACGTCCACCCACAGGATGTAACGTTACTAGCCTCTCATCGTTTCATTTGACCATTTCTGGTTCTGACATTGATATGACCGAATCTGGATGGAAGCAGAATGGAAAGTTAAGCTGAGTAGGAAAGCTCGTAAGAAGCAAGGAGGGCGGACTCCATGGACAAGCGAGAATATTGTAATCTATATCTCAGGAGAACAATGCTTCATTATACAATAACCCTTTGGTTGAATTAGGCCTTTATGTTCCATTATATCCATTACTCATCTGCACTATCTGTACAGTATTCGCGGGATTCACCTAGAGGTTGCCTACGCCCGCGCCCTACAGAAAATTGGCAACAATTTGACGTCCGAATTGCTTTTGAGGTTATTGTACAGGAAATTCACTCTCGACAAAAATTGTTTGTTTCATATTTAGGATGTTGAATTCAAGATGAATGTATACGATGTGTTCGTTTTATTCATTTTGAAATTTTCCCACGAAATCAAGAACACATTCGGCACATTTTAATATCAAAATCATATAGTATGTAATATGAGATATGCAGTATCTCCTAGGTAGAGACGGAACTAGGATTCTATAGCCTGTGCCGCATTTTCAAAATACTGGTACGATAACCGTTTCATCCTTGAAATAATGGGAGATAGCGCAACATTTATTCTAATAATTTTTGTTCTCTTATTTTCCGACACTTTAATTCTGATAGTTTTTTCGAAGGAATTTCATTTGATTATAATAAAAAAAAATCCTCATGAATGACTTGGTGAAGGAAATTGGCTCGCTTCGGATTGTAGGGTGACTCATTCAACTAGTCAAATATAATTGACTATTTTTCTAAGACAGTTCATAAACTAAGATTTCACGGACTGTTCAGAGCGTGTAAAGTGACACTTTATAGCGCAAGTGCGTGAAAAAACCAACTGTCCCTAAAACCGCCAACTGTGCTCAAAGTAATGTTTTACACACTATTTTCACACATTTTTTTCACACCGCACGTTTCATGTTATTATATTACTTATGTCATAATAATTTCTTGAAATTTGTCGTGTATAAAGTACTGAAAGTTGATCAGATACATATAATTCTATGCTATTTCTAGTCGATACATCAGCTCTTCATCAAACAGCAGAAATTTGAAACGGTTTTCTCATTTTCATCCATATTTGGTAATTGAAACTCAGTGGCATGCTGAGGGCCTTCGTTTACTGAGGGTAACTGTAAAGTACTGCAAAATTACCATACCCCCAAATACCACACTGAGAAACATGGATGGGATTGAATCTTTATTGGAATTGTTAATAATTTGTGATTGATTTATCATCGGAATTTGTGCATATAATATTAAAAGTTTATATTTTGGCATATATTTGGTATTGAGCGGACCTATAATGGAAAAATGGATCAATTCAAAAAATTATTGAACAAAAATTGTTGAAATTATAATTTCCATCAACCGGTTGCACTCCTACGAGCAACCTTCAGAATTCATCGAGAAACTTGTGCGAGCTAGGGAAGACGCAGTCCTTACCTTTAACGTGGGATGCTATGAACAAGACCAGTGGCAGCGCGGTGAATCAAAGCCTAGGTACTTTGGCAATAAAGTTCAGCAATATATGTATATTTTTTCAAGACCCTAGTAGATCACATAATTGGGCAAAATAAGTATTTTTTTGGGATTCTAGCACTGGTAATAATTTTTCATGTTTCCAGGGCCGGCTTCACTCCTGCAATAAATTTTAACTTCCTTATTAGGAACTCTGCCAGTTTCATATTTCAGGATAACAATCAGTATCTGTTGAGAAAAGGATCCACATGTTCAGAATAATTTTTCCGAGCGTCCAGGGCCGGCTTCACTCCAACAGTAAATCTTAACTTCCTTATAAGGAACTCTGCCAGTTTCATATTTCAGAATAGGAATCAGGATCGGTTGAGAAAAGAATCCACGTGTTCAGAATAATTTTTCCGGGCGTCCAGGACCGGCTTCACTCCAGCAATAAATCTTAACTTCCTTATTAGGAACTCTGCCAGTTTCATATTACAGGGTAGGTATCAGAATCGGTTGAGAAAAGAATCCACGTGTTCAGAATAATTTTTCCGGGCGTCCAGGGCCGGCCTCTCTCCAGCAATAAATCTTAACTTCCTTATTAGGAACTCTGTCAGTTTTATATTTCAGGATAACAATCAGGATCTTTGAGAAAAAAATCCACATGTTCAAAATAATTCTTCCGGGCGTCCAAGGCCGACTTCACTCCAGCAATAAATCTTAACTTCCTTATTAGGAACTCTGCCAGTTTCATATTTCAGGGTAGGTATCAGGATCGATTGAGAAAAAAATCCACGTGTTCAGAATAATTTTTCCGGGCGTCCAGGGCCGGCCTCTCTCCAGCAATAAATCTTAACTTCCCTATTAGGAACTCTGCCAGTTTCATATTTCAGGATAACAATCAGGATCAGTTGAGAAAATAATCCACATGTTTAGAATAATTTTTCCGGGCGTCCAGGGCCGGCTTCACTCCAGCAATAAATCTTAACTTCCTTATAAGGAACTCTGCCAGTTTCATATTCCAGGGTAGGAATCAGGATCGGTTGAGAAAAGAATCTACATGTTCAGAATAATTTTTTCGGGCGTTCAGGGCCGACTTCACTCCAGCAATAAATCTTAACTTCCTTATTAGGAACTCTGCCAGTTTCATATTTCAGGGTAGGAATCAGGATCGCTTGAGAAAAGAATCCACGTGTTCAGAATATATTTTCCGGGCGTTCAGGGCCGGCCTCTCTCCAGCAATAAATCTTAATTTCCTTATTAGGAACTGATACTGATTGTTATCTCGAAATATGAAACTGGCAGAGTTCCTAATAAGGAAGTTAAGATTTATTGCTGGAGAGAGGCCGGCCCTGGACGCCCGGAAAAATTATTCTGAACATGTGGATTTTTTTCTCAACTGATCCTGATTGTTATCCTGAAATATGAAACTGGAAGAGTTCCTAATAAGGAAGTTAAGATTTATTGCTAGATTTATTACCGGTCCTGGAAACGTGGAAATATTTTGCACAATTCTGTGATCTACTTGAAAAAAAAAAAAAACTTTATTGCCAAAGTAACTAGGCTGAGAAACAAACCCTCGTACTTTAGATTAACATGCGAGCAAATTACCTACGCGCCACCAAGGCAAGTGTACAAAAGAAAATCAACATTTATAGAGAATGTTGAATGTGATTTTGATTGTTTTTCTTGGTAACTATACACATTTCAAATTACCCCATTCGTTCAACAGATTTGGGCCAACGATTTTCCCTATTACTCTGACGAATTTTAGATTAGATTTTCTTTTCATTCCAATTTTAACCAACCAATCAATATCATTAGGTAACAGCGCCTTTCAAAATTTTAAGAGCAATTTCTTTTCCATGATGAAATGTTGATTTTATCGTTTTTTATAGGTACTTACCAATTATTACTAAACCTGAGACAACCCATTATAACAGAAACTGCTCCTGGTAGTGCTGACATATGGTAGGTACAAGAAAAATACAGTCTTGCTACCTACCTGGACATACACATTTGAAAATTGTTTACAAGAACCCAGATTGGATTCCTGTTGTTGATAAACGTTATGCAGAAATAATGTGTAAAATTGCTGATGATAAATGGGCAATGTGCAACAATAACTTGCGTATAACATCAAGATGATAAGTTGATTAGCCAAAATATAGTATGTGAAAACTAGCCAAGTCAGTTCAGGTTCAATAGATCATAATTTATATTATTTATTTGTAATATCAAACAGAAAACATTTTTAATTTTTCAATTTTAACGGAAAATGTTCCCCCTTTTTTTCAACATGAATACCTACCAAGAGGTTATCTTGAACGATGGAAAATTGCGAAAGTTTTTCTTTCAGCCGCAGATGATTCCACAACAGATTTTATGAATATCCCATTCATATTATATTTTCGAACAAAAATCGAAATGAAACTCATTAATTTCAGTATTTTGCCAGTATCCGATATGATAAAGTTCTAATATAAGTTGCAAAATAAAACAAGTACAGAAATATAGCAAAACCTTTCCTCTATGCTGTCTGAAATAGTCCGATGAAATGCCACCATAAACCAATCACGAGGCACAGTAAACCTGAATTGCCGAGATAATTCGTGTCTGGTCGAAAATAGTGGGTTATCACACGCATGTCACTTAAATGAATCTAATTGAGGGTGAGGAATAGGTTGAGGGACAGTGTTTGCTTATCACTTAATCCTCTGGTGATAAAATCTATATTTCGTTTGGCTATCAATGAGTCAAAAGCTCAGAAAAGCGAAACTATATTATTTTGGCGGTCAGCTATCTCTTGATTACTAGTTTCCGCATTCACTTCATTAGCATAGCTTTTATTGTTTTAAATCTAGAACAATAATTCAGCAATTAGTACACTGAATTTGATAAAATTAAGTGATAGCGGAAACGTAGTGAAATACCTGCCAGTTAGAGAAAACTTACCGAGTTTTACCGAAAACACTATGCCAATGGTATTGTTTCCAACCATATCAATTGAGTTATCTGATTCTGCTGTAGGTATTTCTATCAGCTTGCCTTGAATTTTCAGTATGAAATGAAAATAATCTAATACGTTCACAAACATATCTGAAACCTAACCTCAAAATAAGAAAATCTTACCTGACAAAATTTTTCAATGTTTTCTTTGGTGGACTATATTCTTCATCGTTATATGAATCATAACCATCCCAGATTTCATCATTATTATTATTATTATTCTCCATTTAAAACTGTAATTAAAATGTAAAATCACTGACACAATCAAATAGATTAAAAACTAGAAGAAATTTGATCCCCTTGCCCCCCCCCCCGAAGGCTATATAGAGAACGAGTTGAAATTCGAAAAAAATCCATCATTCTTCTTGAAAAAAAATAAAAAATAATAATAAAACAGAAAAACACGCAAGGATATGTACGAAACACTCCATAGATATACCTAGTAAAAATCATCGGACCATACCAAATGAATTGATTTAAATAAAATTATACTTTCCTTACCCCTCCTTCTCGAAAGAAATTGAGAAACATAGCGAGAATAAAATCGGAAAATTCTGTTAAATAGTAAAAAACATGGTATCATCGGATAGTTGAATTCAGAAGAACAATACCTCCCTAAACCCTTCTAAAAAAAAAAAAAACGCGAAAACTCGTGAGAATAAAATCGGAAAAATAGTGAAAAACATGGGATTTTTTTCTCCTGTCCCCTTGAAATCCAGAAAAAGAACGCATAGGGATTCGGAAACATTTTTAACAGTATCGTTTGATCGGAGGACTTGGGCCCCCCTCCTAGAAAAAAAAAATATTCGGAAAAATACGTAAAAGTACTGAAAAGCATGGTACCAGCAAATTATTTAATTGATAAAAATTATATAACCCTACCCTCCTTCTCGGAAAAAAATTAGAAAAATCGCGAAAAAGAAATTGGAAGAATCCGTAAAATTAATGAAAAACATGGACTCATTGAATAATCTTATTGAAAAAAAAATCACCTCTCCTTGCCCTCCGATAGTTGATAGAGAACGCGTAGAAATTCGGAATTTTTTTTCAACGTCCAGACGTCAAAACAACGCAAAAAATGTCAGTCCTAGCGGACTCGTGGTGTGATGAATGAATTTGCTGATTTCTGACAAAATTATTATCGATAGTATTGCAAGCACACGTATTACCAACACCGATAATTCCACTCGTTATATGGAACTCTCACCTGCAATAGTAAGAACAATCGAAACGGTGTGACTCGATAGTACACAGTTTCTTCATTTCGGGTCGGTAAGACCACGTCGTCATTGGCAACCAAATATTGAAGCAACCATATAGAATATGTATGACACAAATGTCGGTCTAACAGACTTTTTGTTTATTAGTCATTATAGGAATTATTATTGAAGAACTCACAACAATGATACTGTCTCAACTTTTTTGGTTTGTGAACATAATGTAAAATCGATCAAATTGCTATGAGGTTACACCACTCTTTCTGACGAACTCTTGATGTTACCAAGCAATTTGGTTACGTTGATTTCTTACAAAATTACTATTGATAGTATTGCGGGCACTCGTAGTAGTACCTTCGACCATATATCGTCTTGCTTGACAACCAATCAGTGGATCTTAAATTTTGAATTTCAGCTAAAAACAGGACACCTCGGTGAAAATACGGTTCAGAGAAATTCAATGTTCGGCGTGGCAGTATAGCTAGTGTAGTGGTTATTTATTTTTTCGACTTCTATCGCGCTCTTTCAGTGATTTATCGATCGTGAAGTTCCGTATATGATCAACAAATTTCATAACTCGATCATATCGAAAAGTGATAGAATCAGTAGACGCAGCCATCATGTTCAATAACAGATTGAGTACAAAGTTCCTGTAATATTATGGAAGTTCCAACATGCATAGGTTCTATTATTCGTTATTAATGTTAGACTGGCACGAGGTTGGCGTTTTGAAGTCACTGCGTTAGAAATTGGTGCCAGGCTGGGTGTTCAACAAGAGTAACTCCTTTCTGGTTATTAATGAAGGTTGCAAACTCCTTTAATTAATTTCTCACTGTTATCCCCCGCATATTAATCAATACTGTATGCCTAGGGTCTCAAGTTATAAGCGACTGCTTGAGCTGGGATGTCGGTCTCCAGACACCGGCTTGAATTTCCGTTAGTTATGATATAGGGTGATTCCACCCGAAGGAGGCTTTTGAGATTTTTCCCATTCCTATAGTATTCGGGGTAGTTGTGACAATGTTACTGAATAATTTGCTATGGTCATAGAGACAACCTAATGAGTCAATTTTAGGATTCCGTCAGGTCGAATTCGAAAAGAATGAATATCAACTCGGTTATATTTTTTCAGAACTCTGAAGACTCTAAATTACGTGACGTACCTAAGTACCTACTTGTGCTAAAATTCAGCATCACTTCACTGTACTTAACAGTTTAAAACCACACTTGACACTCCAAACATAATACATTCATATAATTTCAGATGTTTTTAACACCCGATGCCGTAAACGATTTTTTTTCAATTCATTTTCTGATACGTCAATATATCAATTGAATTTTCACCATATTATAACATTCCCAAGTAGCATTTTGGCGACGACAACCACATAATACACCAAAATTATGGTTTTAGTTGGTGTAGAATTTAGTCATTTATGAAACGACGCTCTCTAAACCACCGGTCAACGTTGTTTTAACGTTGAGCTTGACATCAGTCAAGGTACGACGTTGTCATAACGTTCACTCAACCGACTACAAGTAGTAAATATTCTGGGAATGGGAATAACGTTCTAAACACGTTTAAGTGACAACTTCAGTCATTTTAAACGTTTTTCCGACGGCAAAGCGACCTTGTGAGATTCAACTAAGCAGTGGGTAATTTTTCAGTTGAGTTGAAAACATTTTCGCGGAGTCATCTTCACAACTAACCTTCCTTCAAATATTTACTGCAAAGAACGTGTATGCCAAATTTAGATAATAATTACTTACCCAATTTATTATATATTTTTTATTTCAGTCACAAGAACCATTGTTCGTCAAAAAATGTATTTATAGTAAAGGAAAAGGGACTATAATGATCCTAAGCTAACTTTCGAATCGGAAATGAAAAGTGCTTACAAATATACACTGCCTTCTCCTACAGACAAAAAATAAGTCGTGAACTGAGGGAAAAAAGCGGGAGAGGCGGGTTACAAAATGTGGAGCGGAATGTATTCGTTAGTTAGAATTGGTTCAGTTTTTGGTCCGATAAGCAACTCCAGTCGCGCTTCGGATATAAAGTTGGTTGTATGGCAGACTAACGTCAAAAATTAGTATATATTTAGTTACCTGACAACCAAGGTCGCGTTGATGACTTGTATACTCCTACGCCATATTGGAAGTGTAATTCTATTTGGAAACAAGGTCGGTCATTAAAACTTGGGATGTAAAACAAACAATTACAAAGGATTTTAAAGCCTCACTTTAGTTTTCTAGAAATAATTCATAGGTATCCAGTTTAGTTCACGCTTGAATCAATATCAACATTTGAAATCTTCAAAACAGATTGAAAGCCCACGTGTTTTTCAGCAAGAAACAATGGTATATTTGACAGTAAAATGTACTGCGTTGGCAATTTCTGTTTCGTAATCATTATTTTCAACTATCAACTAAAATTAACTATTTTCTAAACACCATAGAAAATAAACTGTAATTGCCGCTTGAGAGGGCGCTCGTGTGCAGTTGTTCTTAAGTAAATTCAGCAACGTTTAGGAAACGACCAACTGCTACCTACAGTTGCAGCAGAAACGTGGTAAAAACCCAAAAATTATTGACCAAATTGGTGTAAAACAGGGTTGTGACAAGGTTGTGTTGACGTCGGCAACGCAACTTATGTTTGGTTGCACAACTTTTTCGAACACGTTGCCGCAACGTTGAATTGCTACTTGGGTTCCAGATATTTTTGATCATATTTCAGCGCAAATATCTAATAACGTGCCTAAATTCCAATGTCAATGTGTCCAAAAATTGAGAATGGTAAAAATAATATAATAATAATGGGGAGCAGATTCAAGGTTGGTTTGTCGAAGGGCGAACCGTGCTGATCCCAAAAAACTGGAAATTTGTCGGAACCAAAGAACTACAGGCCGATAACATGCCTCAATGCATATAATAAGATGTTGACTTCCATCTTGAACACATGCAAATCAATACTCACCGTATACAAACGGATATATGAGCAAATGGGGTCAAAGAAGGTAGTCGATGTATTACAGTATAAGCGTAACCTTTCGATGGCCTGGATCTATTACCACATGACATTTGATACAACATCGCATGAGCTAATCATGCATTTGCTCAGATGCCTTGCGGTACCAGATCAAATAGTGAGATGCGCTGAGCAACTGATGCCGTTCTGGAGGACTCGTTTTATTTTAATATCAGGTTGAGCTAGAGTCCAAACAGATCAAGTTATCTTCAGAAGAGGGGTGTTCTAGAGAGACGTATACTCACCTAGGGTTGGAACAACTTTACCAATAATGAAGTTGGCACAGGAGAATCTACGATAACTCGACGTAAAGACTCACAAGATGATGCACCTACACAGGAGTGTGCATCCTAAATCGTCCGTTCCACGGTTATAATTTCTTTGACACCAGGGAGGCTGAGGACTTTTGAGTTTGGAGTGCCTTCACAACAGAATGGTATTGGCCGGGGGCAAAATTATCAAATTATCAGGAGTTGTGATCCGAGACGATGAAACTGATGGGATTGGAGCGTTTCTCTTCAAGGCAGCAGCCTGAGCGGTCGATGAACTTGGTCGTACTTTCGACACCAAACTGCGAGACCCAAACTCTGTTATCGAGTTGAAACCCGTTCGGTAAAAAGCCCAGATAAAGGCCGCAGTCCGATAACCTTGGAGATTTTGAAAAGCTTTCGAAAAACTTTGCTGCTCCAGGCCTGATGAGTTAAATAACTATTGGTGAAAAAAATGCCCAAGAACTCACCATCATCTCTTTTTCAATTGTATACTTATACTTCAACTGTATACTTTTTCTGTATACTTACCTAGGGGTAGACAACGCCACTCCCAAGGTTAAAAACTCATCAGAACTGTCAAGAAAGAACAAAGTTGCTTCAACTAGTTTTTGCTTTATCTGGGATATTTCATTTGCGATACAATAGGCCAGTTTCCCTTTGCAAACAAAATTCCTGCCACTTAGGTCTATCTCAATTGTTCAGCCAGCTTCCAAACAACTTCAAATTTTTGTCATTCTTCTGACTCTTTCGCATTTCTTCCATAGTCCATATACCCCAGATTCGTGGGGATCGACTTTTATGATGGGAACAGCATATCCGTGCACTGCTCGTCATTGCAAAAGTTCACTTCTTTTTCCTGGTATATTGCTGCTCCAAGCATTGACACTGTACTACACAATTCAAACACATTTCAAAATAATTGCGTTGTATCATTATTACAATATTTTACTGGCAACATACGATTTGATTATCAAATCGAATAGCGTGACAAAAAGTACACTTTTCTATGGCTGTTGCTAGGCGATTGAAAATTGTATGCGACAATAATGACAGATCCAAATAACAATGAAATGATGTGAAAGAGCAACTTCTTAAGTTCTGTGGCAACTTGTAGCATATAAATATCTAACATACAAATGTTCCACCGTTAATATTCATAACGTTTCACAATAAAGTAAGTGTTATCAAAAATCGTGGAATAATATATACGTACAGGAACTATTGGACCTGATTCACTTTATACAATCCAAGGTAGATGTGGCCGTTTTCCTACAGAAACTATGGTAATTGACATTGATAATTGATAAACTTGGCTAAATTATTCATCTCTCGAAATAACGAATTCCTAATACATATGAATTAAGTTGAATAAGTTGAAACGGAAAGTTATGAAGACTGAACAGAGAAAGTCGTGGATAGTGCGATTAGTTTTCTCAGAGAACTATGATCTTTTCAAAAAGTAGGTCCACAATCATCGTCTTTGTATACTCCCCCTTCCTTCTGATAGTCCCAGTACACGGCCCACATGATAGGTCTACCCTTTTTGCTACTATTTTCAGTAAAAAAAAATCGTCTACAACTTTCAAACATACAATAATAATAAGAATATTCGAGATCAAGGACAAGAACAAGAATGAGTGACGGTATATGATTATGTGAAGTTCTTAAAAGTTGTCAGAATGTTCAACAGCGTTTTCACATTGATTGACGAAGTTTCTATTGAATACGCAGGAATAGTAAAAGAGCTATTATTTGTAGATCACAAGTGACCATATTATCTTCATAACATTAATTTAAAAATATTGTTGATATAGTCGTTAAAATTGGCTGTACCCTTACGAGCAACCCTCAGAAGACTTCGAGTGACTTGTTCGAGCTAGGGATTGCGTCGACACTTTTTATTGTCTGATGCCATGTATGGGACCGGAGACCGCGCTGGGGTCCGAACCCACATACCTACCGATAATTGGGAAAAGCGAAAACTTCACCTGATCGCCACCGCTTGACCACCTTAAAATTTTCAAAAACTATAACCAAATCTCCAACAATTGTGATATGGTTCAAATACTAAAACTTGTAAATTGATGTATGAAGCCGTTACTACGTGGTAGGAGATCACCATGAAGAATAAAAATAGAAACTCTCATGTACTAGGTAATAGTTGTATTCCCAGATGACGGCTTGAGTGAGGTAACAATTTAAAAAAAGCAGAAAAGTACAGAGAACATGAAGCGATATGGAATTTAGACTTGTTCAAGAAAGGAGTGTACATTGAGAATTAATTTAATTAATAATTTGCACCTTATTATAGGTATATCTATTCACTGCGAGAGAAATTCATCTCGAGTACTTTGTTGAGTCTCAAGTTATATCTTTGGTAGAGTTGTTGTATGTCAATGAACTTCAATTGTGCGATTTTGTACGCAATTGTTTTATTTAATCTAATTTTATTTTTCATTTATTTTATATTACTCCATGAACTTCATCGTCTGCAATTCTCTCATTTTGAACAATGCACTTCAACTTTCATTGCTTTAAATGCCGCTTAATGCTATTGAATTTTTGTCCTTTTCTTAAACATTTAGGACAAGCCTGCATGCTTAAATTGGATATTTATCTCTTGGGATATACCAAAATCTGATTTATTTAAATTTTATTTCGTCATCAATGTTTTTGTACCTTTCCAGTGCACTATTATAATATACAGCGTCATTCAAAAAGTATGCAACAAATAGAAAACTTTTTTATTATCGATTTGTTGGAAGTTGAACTCATAATGGGTTACCGAAAAGTTATTTATTTATTCAGAAATAAGGGATACAAACATAATGACAAACATAACGATATAATTTTCAGTAATTTTGAATACTAGATTTATATCGATCATTTTCCTACGACCAGTCAAGCTTAGAATTCCAAATTTATTTCGGATATATTTATAATTACTATTTGTAATTGGTGTGTTACTTTCGAACGACAGATACCGTAAGAATTTATTTTGAATACTTTCTATGCGACTAATGTGCATATTGGGGATTCCAAATTGATGATGCAAAACTGAGTGTACTGAGCACATATGAATTGTATAACGATATAATAACTGTATTTTTTTTGAAGTGTTTAGTATTTCTTATTATAAAACCAAGCATTCTTCTGGATTCATTCACTAATTTATCAATATGTGTGTTGAAATTTATATTGCTGGTGAATATAAGGCCTAAATCTTTTATGTCCTCAACTTTCTCTATTGTGTTATTGTTCAGGAACAAACTATTTCACTGACAATATAAAGAAAACCTATTCAGATCATCTTGCAGCTTATCGCAATCCTCTTGATCCTCAACTCTTTTGAAAATTTTCAAGACGTCTGCATATAGCAATATTTTACTATTCAAAAAACATCTTTTTACATCATTGATATATATGACAAAGAGCAGAGGACCAAGGTGACTACCTTGAGGTACTTATTACGTGACTGAGAATTTGTTGGAGTGAAAACCATTTATAGTTACTACCCAATATATATGATGCTATCCACTCTATGAGACCTATGTTAGGTTTTTGGTTAATGAAAAATTATTTATTCTGTATTTTGAAAAATAGAGGTAGGTGCTTTATTGTTGAAGACTTTTCGAAAGAAAAAAGTAAAATGATTTTTTCCAGGAACCAAGAACCTCAAATAACTTTTCAGTAACCCTTTGTGAGTTTCTCGGTGAGCACCAACTTTTAACACGAATAATTTTTTGTATGAGGCTATATTTAAAATGAAGTTATAGGAGATAGTTCAGTTCCATTATAATCATCAGTATTTACATCTGTTAAATTCTTGACAAAATCATTTTATCGAAATTGCAAGTAGGTTGTTCTGTTGAAACAACTAAAAGTTTTGACAATTCCGGATCTGAAATATATCCATTGAAGAAATGAATTATTTCACTTACAAGAACAAATTCCTCATTTTAACTCAACGAGTTTATCCAGATAGTGTCTTTATTCAGATTTAACACTTTTTTCAATTCCCAGACTTGGAAAATACATTTGTGACAATGAGCGACAGTTAAAAATCCAGTACTGGTAGGTGCTAACGGACAATTCCATGAGAAAATCTTAGGCAGCATCCAACCTGTATCTTTCTCACTGAACAAGTTTTTGATCTATTCAAGTAGCAGGTGAAAGGTCAGTACTTGGTCAGTTCTTTATTACTCTCCCTGGGTATCTTAACGCTTCAAGTAAAGGGTGCATATTAATCAGTTGAATGAAACCTGAACACTGACACACGGATGACCCTCGGTTTCGTTTCGTGAAATCACTTTCGAAATGATAAAAAGAGGAACTTTCGTGTTAACAAGGCTACCCACTGGTGAAATTTGAGTAGATCATTACTCACCAGTATTATAATCACAAGGTTCGATTTTGTGGAAAATTTTCAACGACAACTAATAATGGACGAAGCAACTTCCGAGAGTTAAAAATTTGTGAATGCCATTAACAGTGTAAATGAAGTGGGCAGAGCCGATCCTAGGGTGTCAGCCGCCCGCGTGCAAAGACCTAATGTGCCGCCCCTCTAATTTTTTTTTCGTATTTTGACTAATACTTAACGTTGACGTTTCAAACTCATCTTATGTTTAATTCAAAGCTATCACTCCAACCGATGTCACTATGCTTTTCTTTGTACACATTAAATTTGTTTGGTTTATGTGAATATTATTTTGTAAATTGTAAATTTACTGACAGGTACTCAGGAAGCATATTATTGATCAGCTTATATAAGAACACTAAGGTTCGAAATTTGATTAAATTTTTAACTGATAGCCAATTTAGATGTTGTTGCATTCGGTTTATGCTTTCATATCTGTTACAATTCAAGAGAAAACGCATACACCGATTTTGTAATATTTGCATTTTTTTAAGGTCGGTATCTTTGCACATGAATAGTATAAACGAACAATATTCAAAATGAGGTTTGATTATACTGTTGTATATAAGAAATTTGGTATACCGGGGTAAGGTTTTACCAATCCTATAGGCAAAACCAATTTTTTTTAGATTTTTTTCAAAATATAGTCAACATGGTCACTAAAAGTGAGTTTATCATCTATAACGATACCTAAATATTTCATACTTTTCACTTGTTCAAGATTGTTGCCATCAAACTGAACGTTAAAGTTATTCACATTAACTGAACGTTTGCCTTTGATAACCATGTATTTGCATTTATTAACATTAACTACTATCCTATTATTGATAAACCTGTCATTGATATTTTGGAGACATTGATTCAAATTAAATATCAAAGTGTTGATATTTGCGCCCATTATATATACTATTGCATCATCTGCAAATAAATGCATTTTACATTCACCTGTGTTTATTTGTAACAAGTCATTAATAAAGCATATAAAGAGCATGGCACCAAGAACACTGCCTTGCGGCACACCGGTTGGTACAAATTTTGTTTCAGATAACTTATTATTAACTTTAGTTTGTTGAAGCCTATTTTGAAGGTAAGACTCAATCCAACAATATGCATATTCTTCAACCCCAAAATATAATTTCAGTTTTTTTAATAAAATATTTCTATCCACTACCTCAAAGGCCCGGCGCAAGTCTAGAAAACCCGATATAATGATCTGACCCTTGTCTACAGCACATTTAAAATCATTTATCACTTTCTGCAAGGCTGTTTCGCAGGAAAATCCAGTACGGAAGCCAGATTGACTTTGATCCAGTATTTTTTGATTGTCCAGATATTCTGTGAGTTGCTTATGAACAGATAATTCTAGTACTTTCTCAACACAAGGCAGTGTATTCACTGGTCTATGTTCTTCAACATTTTTAGTGGTAGATACAGGATTATTATTGAAGTTTTCAACTTTTCAGGAAAAAATCCTGATTTCAGCGAAGTATTTATACAATGTAAAAGAGGATAACCAATTACATCAAAAGTTTTAGTTCGAAAATATGAATAGGAAATTCATAAAATCTTTTGTGGAATCATCTGCGACTGAAAGACAAACTTTAGTCGCTATTTTCATCGTTCAAGATAACCTCTTGGGAGGTGTTGAAAAGGGAAACATTCTCCATGAAAATTGAAAAATGTGACTTATTTGTAATATCTAACAGAAAACAACTACTTCCCCGGCACAAGCCACGCTGGACATTGAACTACATCTGATAGATATTGTGAAAAGACTCTAACTGAAAAGGAAAGAAAAAATCTGAAAGTGAAAATTTGCATTTTCATTCAGATAGCTGACTTTTTTAATTCTTTCTAGTTTTCCTTGAACAAATCATTAAATATATTAGATAAGGAGAATGTTATTAAAAAAATATCACTCACAGAAATCGTTCATTTCATTGAAACAAGGTTCGCTTCTCTCGCATTTAATCCCCAATACATTTTGGTCGACAAAAATCTATTTCGATTTGTTTTCTGTTAGATATTACAAATAAGTCACATTTTTCATTTTTCAATTTTCATGGAGAATGTTCCCCTTTTCTACATCAAAGGTATTTTTTAATAATTTGAAATTTATTTCATCCTCAAAAAATTTATTTTGTTGTTGAAAAATGATTTGTTTCAAATCTGACAGCGATAAATCATCAAATCCATTAAGATTTTGTTTACAGTTTGCAGCTTTATTTACTGTACACTATGGATCTGAAAGAATTCTCTGGTGAATGTTATATACATCAATTTTCTGACTACACTCAAGTGTTTCAATAAAGATAATGCTGATATAGTCATCACAATAAAAATCACAAATTATATATTTGCCACAAATGAAGTGGTAATGAGCGGTGTGCATAGTGAACCCTGTATAAAATAAAAAAATTGGGACTACTCGTTGACGATGATTTACGGTTTAAAACACATATTAAACAAATATTTATTGAAGAATCTTTACCGCAACTGGATAATTCTAAACAAAGATTTAATGAAACAGTTACATAAAGGGTCAAGTAGCTCAGTGGTTGAGACTGAAGCGTTCAAAACCATTGACTGCTGGTCGGCTAGGTTCGAATCCTCAGCGACTTCAGATTTTTATCTGATGGCCCGAGAAAGTGCTAGGAATCGCACGTTAAAAGGTAAGACCTCGTTAATCCTTGGCTCGCACAAGTTTCGACTTTTGAGGGCTGCCGTTCGTAAGGGGACGACAGCTGGTTAACGGAAAAAACAATTTTAACAATTTTTTTTAACATGAAACTTTAATTTTGAGTTCCTGAAACTATGGGGATGTGATTTATGGACCGTGCCTCGATATTTGAACACCGACCAGAATTCAAAACTCATATATATTCGTTTTTTGAGAATGCAAGGCAACGTAACTCCATTTATAGCGGAACAAGGATTACTTAATATGTAGGACCGAAGGAATTTTCACCTTGCACGTTTTGCCCATAAAGTTGTAGAAAAAGGAACTACCGGAACTCCGTTGTAGAATACAAAAAAATGACATATCGGTCGTTTGTTCATGATGTAAATACCAGAAATAGGAATCTTCTTGTAATACACAGGCATACAACTGCTTGTTCAATTGTATATGTAGGCATTTTTTTATATGTAACTTGTACTCTGGTTAAGTAGTACTTAAGTAGAGCAGTTCAACTGGACTTCGCATAGGACAATTGAAATAAAGACATTTTATTATTGGTATTATTATCTGCCTGTATAATAGTAAAAAGTGAAACATTAATAAAAATTACACTAAGGTAAAACACGATTATAAAAAATGCAAATAAAAATAATAAATTTTTTTCGAAAAAATTGAAATTTATCGAAGACAAATAGGTACCTCTATATAGCGCTGTTGAAGAAGTATACCATTATTATTATGTTTTTTTTGTTTAGAAAAGTGAGATTATTGGTTATTCACCTCTATTCCTGTTAAAAATGTTAAAGCAAATTATATAAAATAAATAATGACTCGTAGCGTTCTCCAAATTCTGGGGAAAAATAAAAACCTCAAAAAACCGCTGAACTGCGTGAACAGGAATAAGCCCCTGGCTTGGTCGTAGGTTAAACAACAACAACATATATTCACACATTATTCTAGATATCAAAATTTCAACCCAATCTAGAAGGATGGTTTTGTGAATACTCTAGGGTATAATTTGGATTCTTATATGAGGTGGGCCTGAGAAAAACCTGGCGATTCCGTCATTCTCTTACACACACAGGTTGGTACAAACCAAATAATTGAAAATATTCTTTATATGGAAACCCCGAAATTCATTGATCAAATCAAACCTGAGTATCATCATTTAGCTCCTGTAGTCTTATACGAAATCTCATTCAATGTTGTATTATATTATTTAAGGTGTAAATCAGTTGCAACGGCCCAAAGAGATCGCAGATTTTCGAAATTCAAACTTTAGACGTGTTGAAAAACGCCAGAGGTGTTCCTCCGCGATTAGTCTTGCTTCATTATGTCCTTATAATTGATTTTAAAGTGAGATATCGTTATGACAAACGTGTATTGAAGTTCTAATCCAGTCCTATAGTCTTTTATTATAACAAGGAATGATTCGACTGTGGAGTGCATGAAGTGAATCTCGATATTTTGTCTGTTTTCCTTCATCCATTTGGGCAATATTCGTTCATGGTGCAACTTATCATACTTTGGTGGTTAAGAAATTCTATACCAGGATTATTGACTTGTATTTTCATTAGGGTGGGGAATGAGCAGATCCAACATATTGGCACTTTTCATTTTCCACAATGAATTCAGTATCCCCCGGAGCAAAAGGCAACACAGGGATTTTGACTATAACGTACGAATATCGGAGACCCAAATATAACATCTCATATCCGCGTTATAACTGTGAATATTGGCTGAGACCACAAAAGCTGGACACGTTGACAATGAATGCCTGTTCTTAGGTATCTTACGGTACGCTCTACCAGGGATCTATAAACCCATCTCGTGACTACCGTAGACCAGGGTGTTAAGGCACCATCCTGGCAGGCAATTATTGATTTCTCGATCTTGAGATTCCGCCCACTTGACCTGATCCTTTGTAGCCAGCTAATCCCTTTTTCGGCCCGTTGCGGTTGCTTTACGTTTAGCCATATGTTGAAAACTGTTGCCAGAAAGAACGGGAGCTTGGATCAAGCAGAGTTCTACGAGTTTTCAAGGGCAGGATGTGGAGGTGTGGTTGCGGATATCATAGACGTTTTTTTTCAGATGGTTTGCACTCGATCATCAGTGGCCGGCGGACCACAACACGTAGAATCTTAGAAAAAGCGATAGGGTTCATTGCGGAACTTCATTTTTCTGCTTTGCTCCAAGATCGCATCAATAATGACTTCTTTGCCCCCACCAGTATTCGTTAGTTGGAAAACAGTACCTCTTGATTTAACGTGAGGTTTTGGCCGCCTCGTAGTCCATCACCCACTGAATTATACTCCCGTATTGTCTCGTAAACTTGCACTTTATCTCATATATAAGTCGCTCATTCTTTCTACATATTAACTAAAATATGAGCTCGCAACAAAAAACTTTTGATTAAGAGGAAGCCAACGATATTCGAATATAGTTCCTTGTATTCTAAGATTCCCCCAAATTGTCTCTAATATATCATTCTTTTCTGTGTGCATTTCTGCCTAATTATGACGTATCAAATTTCACATCTAATAACTCATTTCTCGTTCTGTAATTCAGTGGTTTATCGAAATTCATCCGTATAAACATTCACAAAGAACAACCATGAACAATGGTCGCTTGAAGAATAATGCGGTCCTCGGGTTGAAATATAGGGAGAGAAAGCGGAAAGTGCCGATAAATAACGTCGTGAAAGGAGAGGAAGTGTAAGTAGAAACGATGCTGCATTTGTTCTGGAGAATTCATTTCCTGATTCAATTTAAACAAAATCTCATAATTCTGCGGATAAATTGAACTACTATGTCTTTGTTATTGTTTAACAGATAATGTTTTGCCATGGGTTTCGGAAATTCTGGTAATACTACTTTTCAAGGAAAAATGTATATAGCTACCAAAGTACCACCGAAGATATCGAATTTTCGATCATATTAGTACGAGTATAGTACTTCCCGGACGAATTCCGAAAAAAATTATTCCTTACTGAATTCTCCACATCTGATATATTCTCATAAACAATAAATACGAAATTTGTAGCAATTATTGCTTGAATTTGTTTTCAATTAATATTGAGGAATCGTTATGTTCTGTTCATCGTCTTCAGGTATAACTCTGATAATGAAAACAAGAACTGATAATATATTTCGGAAGAGAAAACTTTCGTGAATAAATTTGAAACAATATAGTTCATTTAGAGACTCTCGAAGAAATTATAGAAGTTTGCGTTAATCAAAAATGAATAAACTGTATGAGGAACAATTATTGACTATATCGAACACAGGCACTCATTAAATAAAGGATTCTTGTAGAATAAGAGAAAATATTCTAGACTGAATTGTTTTTTCCGTTGGCGTTTAGTTATAATTCACTAGTTCACAAAATGTTTGTTCAAATAGGTATATCATCATGGTTAAAAGCCCACCTGTCACACTAATTGGCGATCTGCCAATTGAAAGCATTTTAAGGACAGAAGAGGAATAAAAATTGAATTTTGTTTTTTTAAAATGAATTCGTAGAAAGAATACGGTATCTATGTAACAATGCCATAATCCTATACTTTATGAATAATTGGGTCGAAAATCCATCAGAAAATAACAATTTTTCTGGCTAATACCACGACGAACGTTGAATTACATCTAATGAATTATTTCCGTGCCGAGTTCCTACAAGGATGTCTCCGGAACTGCTAGTTGCATAAAAATGTTCATTGAGATATTCGTTTATTAAACACTCGTTACGAAAAGGACATTTAAAAAACTTATCACATAATATAATACTACGCAGTGATCAGGAAATGAAACTGAAATTTCAATCTCTGAAGATCGGATTACCTCATGGATCAGTGTTAATTCACTTTATTTTGATTCTCATTAAACTTCATGACAATGTATGAAGTTCCACTACAGACAAAAGTATCTTCCAACGTAGATGTTGATATGAATAATATCAAACTTTCTCTTATCGATGTTTGATAATTCAATGGGATCACCATGGAGGTAACTGTCAACTTGGAAAACTTATTTCAAGACTCAAGAGTTATGTTCTTTATCGTATTTTATGCAATATCTCATCAAGACTTTCTGATTATTTATCCTATTGCTTTTGTAATTATTTTTCTGTATTGTACAAACATTTTCATTCGAAGTGGCGAAGTTGCGAGCAAGAACCCTTAAATTTTCAATAATCTGTATGACTTTTTCTCCGTCGATTTTTTCGATATTTCGAGGCTACTCGAGGTAGAGACGATTCCAACATATAAGGGATCACTCAAACGGTTCAACCGTTTTCGAGTTATGTTGTATGGTGTTACTAACCTGACTTTATTTTATTTATTAGGATAGATATTGGGATTCTAGTCACAAATTTTAACAACTCAATCATTCATACGTTATATAGGTCTGTAAATTGTGAACAATAATGTGAGAAGTCAATAGGAAGGAAAAGGATAGACTGTGCGCTCGGGTCAGTGAGAAAAAACCAGTAGAATCGGATACACTAACATATAAACCATTATGAATGTGGAAGAATTTGAAGAATAAAATAATTTTGATACAAAAATGGTTAATTTTTTTCGCTTCCTTTCTCATAAAATGAATAATATTAGCTATTACTTCCCGTGTCTAACCATTTAAAACTTTAGATTGAAATTTCATTTTTGTATCTACAGTTATTATTCACAGTCTGTATCAAGTTGTTTTTTGCTTAAACATTTGCCTCATCACTAGGTTACTAGGTATTATGTCGTACGACTACTGTGCATCGTGTGCGTGAATATTTTTAAATTTGCAGCTCTGTGTGTACTACTGTATATACGCATACTAGTCCACATTGCACGTGAAAATAGTAATACATATTCATTATTTGCTAACTTTTTTGATAGTGAAATTGCGACAGTTCTGTATTAGTATTTTTACTTCTTTGTCCATATTTCTGCTTATATTTGGTATATTATTAATTTACTTCAGAAGTAGTTCTTATATTTGTTGAATCGACCAAGAGGAGCTCGAACGGTAGAGCGCCTGGGTATCGATATCTAAGGCCAAGTAACGCAGAGCGGAGTTGTGGTTTGGATGAATGACTTACGGACGACCTCCTTTCGAAATCCATTCTCGGATCCTGCTAGGATCGCATGTTAAAAGGTTAGACATCGTTAATCCTTAGCTCTCACAAGTTTTGACTTTTGAGGGCTGCCGTTCGTAGGGCAGCGACAGCAGGTTAACGGAAAAAACAATTCAAAACAATTTAATTTTTAATAAAACAACCGCCCAATTAACAACTGCGATTCATATCGAGTTTTTTATGAATTTATCAAGAAACCAGAAAAAAAAGAGATTATGGAAAGTTATAATTTGCAAATAATATTTAAATATTCTGCGAAGAAAGTATATGATCAACTCAGCTAAGTGGGATTCAATTATGTCTTGACTAAATTGCTAACCTCGCTGTACGAATCACCAGCATCGGTAGTCAATCTCTTACTTAGCTGCGTATTATAGAAATAAATATTTATGGGCAGGATATCGAGCTGAATTCAGAAAAAAGATATTTGTTCGGCAGAAGTTGAATTTGGAAGATTGGGAACAAATTTCAAACCATCAACAATGTTTAACGAAGTTATAGAGTTCCAAACTTAGCAAAAAAACATCAGTCGTTGGGTCAGTAAGTAGCACTCGATCTTTTTCTTCAACCTCGGTTATATTTCACGATGGTCATCTCAAAAGTACAAACAGGAGCATTTTCTGCACACCCTTCGATATGTAGTGGTCAACGAATATGTTATAGGAAAGGTGAAGATTCCAATTCCGTTTATAACAATTAGACTAATTGCAATTTATGGAGGAGTATAAGAAATTAATATCTGTAGTACGAAGGATATAAATCATGAAGTTGGTATTAGGGAATTATAATATCAAAGGCGGTTCATCTATGAATCCACGTTGTAAGGGCCTGCAGATAACGGCCAAAAGCAAATATATTCAGACGGAACTCTCGCTCATTTGGGAATTTGAATATGTATTCGAAACAGAGTTTTGACCCCAACTATGTAACCTTATGTATAGTTTTGCTCTATTGGATCTCTATTATCTGTTTCGTTCCTTGTGTTAGCCTTTGCAATATTAATTTAATTTCAAAATAGTTTTCATGATAGATACAGAGTGTTCATAGTCAATTCGTTTGTCATGAATAATATGTTCTTAATAGGTGATGTTTTAAAAATGTTTTAAAAAATGATTTCAAAATTTGTTTTTTATAATATATAGTACCCAGAAATATCTACCTACGACCAATAGAAAAGTGAAAAATTGGGAAAAACATACTAGGCATTTTTTTATCGCAAAAATAACACCAGGATCTGTTTCAGAACACCCTTAAACCCCCAAATATCAGTGATAATTCATTAAAATATACAGGGTGTCATCTGTTTCTAACAACATTTTTTATTTGTTATTCATCCGCAATGTTTGGTTTTCGATTTTTTTCCTTGGTCACGAAGTACCTGAAAATGTTCAAAGAATGCTGTAGGGGATGTTCCAATATTACTTTTTCATGGCTACCTACGACCAAATTGAAAAGTGAAAAATTGGGAAAAATATACCAGGGATTTTTTTATCACAAAAATAACAATAAGTTCTATCCCAGAATACTCTGAAACACCCAAATAGCAGTACTTAATTATTTAAAATATACAGAGTGTCACCTGTAACTGACATAGTATTGATTTTTATTCATCCGTAATGTTTAGTTGTTTTCGATTTTTTTCCATAATCACTAATTAGGTACTAAAGAATGTTCGAATAATGTTGTAGAAAATATTCAAATATTACTTTTTCATGGCTAGCTATGACCAGACGATAAGTGAAAAAGTGTGGAACACACATCAAGGACACCCCAATTCTTGAATCATAAAAATATACAGGGTGTCATCTAGCGTAGCGTCGTAGTGTCGTAGCGTTTGCGTTAGCGTTAGCGTAGTGTCGTAGCGTTTAGTTGATTTAATAATATTTCGTTTTTTTTTACACTGTATCAATTGAATATTTTGGGTGCTTCTTGATTGGAAAAGAAATATTCAGAAACAATTCAACATTACGGATAAATAAAAGTTATCAAATTTGCTAGCTACAGATGATACCCTGTATATTTTTAGATTTAAGTATTGAGGTGGGGATATCAGGGTGTTCTGATCCAGAAATGTTTGTACTTAAAGTATCCTCAATGTATTTTCGTCTCTCAACTCGTCATAGGAAGCTATGAAAAAGTAATATTTGGTTATTTTCTATAGCAGTTATTGAACATTTGAGGTACTTTGTTACTACAGAGAAAAAAATCAAAAACAACCAAAGATTACGGATGAAAACAAATTGAAAATGTTGCTAGTCTGTAGGACCACCCTATATATTTTAATGAGATATGGGGTTTAAGCATGTTCTGAACCAGAATCTGATGTTAGTTTCCAAGTAAAAACTCTTTTAGTATATTTTTCCCAGTTTTTCACTTTTCAACTGGTCATAGCAAGCCATGAAAAAGTAAAATTTGGGTTTTTCCCAAAATTTTAACTTTTCAGTTGGTCGTAGGTAGCCGTGGAAAATGGATATACGAATATTTCATCAACCTCAAGTTAGATATTTTTGGGTACTATATGTTATGAAAAATAACTTTTGATATCACTGTACCGTCAAGAAAATACGAGGGTGTGGCTGCTCAAAGTGGGACACACTGTATATTTGACAGCTTGATATCGGTTAATGTAAACAACAAAAATTATGCATTCGAAAGATTATCCTCAAGCGGGCAAGAAGTTAGTTTTCACACGTTTGCGCCGTTTGCGGAAAGTGCCTTTCACACGTGTGTGGAAAGTGCCTTTCACACGTGTGTGGATATATATAAGACACTTTTCGTGAGACTGTACATTGCGATATACGTTACATTCCTATGTGGTCGTAAGAAAAATATATTGAAGGTTCAGCTACACATTTCGTGTGGACGGTAATCAATTTTTTAAATATTATCGGAATATGAAGCTTGCTAGGTGAAATATATTGTTCTTTCAGACATTCATGAAGATATCTAACAGACTGATTCATTGAATTATAGAGCCTATGAAAATAAAGCACGATAACATGTTGCTGACCACTAGTTTTTAAAAAGCATTATTGATTTATTTCACCCTGAAACGTCAGTCTTTTCCCTTCTAAACTTATTGTCTTTTTTTTGTTAAAATTGTCATTTCCGTCAACCAGCTGCCCCCTTATACGAGCAACCCTCAGAAGTCCTCGGGATACTTGTGTGAGCAAGGGAAGATGCAGCCCTTACCTTTTATCGTGTGATGCCATGCACTAGGCCGGTGACAGCGCGGTGCTTCGAACCGGCGTACCTTGGCATAGCAGGCGGGAACACTACCTACGCGCCACCAAGACCCATATCATGCAAACACATTGGAATAGTTAGTTTTGGTACAAGTTTGTAAGGTAGGACTTTTCTGTATGAGCGTTGAATGAGAGGTAGCCAAGTTCAACAAACACGCCATTACAAGAAAGCCTGCGGGCGCATTATGGACCGTGGGCCGTAAAATGGATAAAATCCTGAAATTGTGTAAACACGAATCCTAATAATTCATAATCATAATAACATTTTTTCAATATGTAATTGAGTCATAAGCCTGAATTTTGAAAATGCAGTTGGTTTAGTTACTGATGTTGAAGATGGAATATTCTCTTGAACATAATCATTACATATTGAAAGCTTCGGTATAGCATCTTCATCGATACGAGAACAAGTGTTCAGTTTAGAATAAATTAGATGGTTGGTTCAAAGTCAGCTCACCGGAGCAGAGCCGCAATAATACTGGAACTGCCGGATGGAAGAAACTGTGTGATTTTGAACAGCAGTTTACAATATTTTCCGAATTTTTCAACAAAATTTAAAATTTTTACAATTTTGTTTTGAATTTTTCACACCTGCCATTCATTATGAAATGGCATTATACACCAATCCTTCACGGGAGTGCAAGAGGTTAGGTTACACCCTGGATACCATGGTATGTTTTCTAATCATTCAGAAGAATATGTTATTTTGAGTAAGTGAATATGACGTTGGTACAACGCCGAAAGTTTGGACTCATCACCTCTGAAAATACTGTATAATTGGGAAAATAAGTTCTGAATCCTATACTCAACATATATTATGATATTTTTTTTTGAACATTGAGCATGATATGTTATTTGGAGACAGCAAATATAAATGCACTCAATTTGTTCAAAAAAGCCCTTAAATCCTTCGTTACCAGTCAGACAAGGCAGACGATCGCTGATTTTATTGATTGTAGAAACTTTTAACGATTCAGAGGCTTATACCCTTTCACAAACTTTGCTTTCTTACATTTATTTCTATTCATTTGTCTTAGTAGAACAAAATGAATGTAGAAGTAGATGTAGTTAAAATATTACAAGATTAAAATAAATATCGTGCCTATCTTTCACAGTACAATACCTCTACGGGCTGGTTATTAATTTAATTTGTTTAATTCACCTCATGCTTTTACCTATTTATTTGATTTTCCACTCGTCGAAAATGTGTAATTAATTTCAACAGAGTCGCTTAATCACCATTTATCTTAACCAACTGATTTATACAAACCTGATTTCTATTTGTAATATTTTATTATTGTTATTAACAGGTATATCCTACATTTTATATTTTAATATTTTAATACCAATAATTTTATACTTTGTCGTCATTTAATAACCCTTGTTAGACCTAACTAGTTATTATTTGTATGTCATATTACTAGTATATAAATATTTAATCTTTTTAATGCTGAAACAAGTGCTCTTGCACTTATCGGCTTTTGCTGCTTTGTTCACGTTACCATTTTGAATTAGGATTTTATTGTGATATTATGTGTGAATAAAGATTATTATTATTATTATTATATGATTATATTTTATGATGTTAATTTAATACAACGTCGAAAGTTGGGACTTATCGCCGACTATAGTCGTATTGGGATTATAAACTTTGAATCAGTTACTTGACATACATTATAATATGTCGTTTGGACAGTGAGCATAATAATGATAATGAAAATTTGATTATGGAAGTATGATGTTGATATAATGCTGAAAGTTGGGATTTATCGCCACAGAAAATACGTATTTCGGATACGTATTAATTATATTGACAATCATTTATATGACATTAAATTTATGTTGCACAAAAATGTAACCTTGGAAAACAAAATTACAAGGATGCAGGTCACATTGTTCCACATGCAAGATCAATTCTGTAGTACCTACTATGTCATAGCTATTTAGAATATCATGATGAATTATAATTATTTTATACCTGTTTCATTCCTGGCACGTATAATATTGAATGTATTCTCTATACTTTTTTTCGAATAAATATTATGATTTTTTGCAGTGTTTAACTTTGTATTTTACGACAATTAATTTATGATTTCGCTGTTATTTAATGATCAAGAGAATCAAGTGAGTTCCCATATTTGATCAGATTATGAAAACAAAGGAAAACCATTTTGTTCATGTCAGTACATACCCCAACGATAGACTATTTTTGAATATAAACCGCAATTTTTAGAATTCCTTCATTGCGCTTTATAAAAACTGTCTTGTTTAAACTCTCCTCCCAAAATAGCAGTGGTTCGTAAATGGTAATGTACCACACAGACTTGAAAAATAAGCGTGTCATTTTCCTTTATCGCTAATCTCTGTCATCAATCACCCAATTCCTTCGTATTGAAAACCTTTTGTTTCAACGAAGCGAAGCGCACTTTCAAACTCATCAAACTCATCAAAACTTTCTATATAAAGAAGAGCTACACTTGCAAGTACGGCTGAAACCAAGTTAAATTAGTGGGAATAATCCCCAGAGGTCCTTCTCTACGACCGCACTGTAGTGAGGGAGGCTGTTGGGTTAAGGGGTGACGTAAGGGATGCTTCTTACATCCTGGGACAGGGATCAATACAGATCAGGAGACGCCCTTACCCATGTCAGCGGCCATCCTTCCCTTACTTCAACTTCCACCCTCCGATACCTCGGATTCCATCTTAGTATACCGGTTTCACTTTAGTCTGCAGCTATACTTCGATCGATTCAGAGTAAGTCATCGGGATGCAAATTCAGATGTTATCGGGAGGTACGTCCACCAGCGGAGGATTGAATTATGCAAGAAGGATGGATGAGCGCTGGAAAATACGGACTGAACGTTCACAGTTTCATTAAAATTTCATAATTTGAAAGTGATCGAATTCTTCGGGTCTGTTTCTTGAGGAGGAATTCAACATGAATTAAAAATACGCCAACAGTGTTTGGGAAATAATGTTGTGATAAGAAAGGGTTGAAAAAAGTCCTACAACTCTGAGAAAACTGATTTTTTATCGATTGTTAGAGGATAATATCGGCATTTCTAATATTCCCAGTATCATTTCAATACTTGCTTACAAGCAGCTTTGGAAATAACGAAACTCAATGAATAATTCATAGTGTTCTAATGTGTTTACAGTTGAGATGGTGAATACCCTACATAAAGTTGTAATGTACAGCTCTCCACTCTGAACTATTCTTCCCTGAAAAATTAGTTTGGTTCTGCTATTGAATCTGCTAGCGACAGTGAATCATAGCAATAGCAAAAGAGTTCAAAGAGAACAACAGACTTAGTTAGCATAATATGAATATGGCGAAACTCATGTCGGTGCATTGGATAGAGGCAGCGCGTTTGATAGCCTATATGACTCAAAATTTTACTGTGCTCTCAAACTTTTCTGTAACAGCTCCATCTAGATGAAGATGAAGTTTCATCTAGATGGTGCAAGAATCCATATCTTCACCCTTATTCAAACAAGTTCTGCAACAAATATTAGCCTGCTATATTTTGGTTACTATGATGTATAATTACTTACATGGAGAAAAATGCCCTACAGAATTGAAGTTGAATTATAACTGAACTATATATCAACCTCAATTTTAAGGATTTTTTTTCTCCATCTAAGTAATTCTAGTATCCTAGTAACCAAACTATAGCAGGCATATAAATGTTTGTGAATATCGAGGTTGTGTTCAATTTAGTTATTTCATATCGAGCTATGCATGCATCACAGTCGAAAACAAACAAGACAATATAATTGGACAATTTACTGACATCGTATTTTTAATAATATGTATATACAGTGTGTCCCACTTTGAGCAGCCACACCCTCGCATTTTCTTGACAGTACAGTGATTTCAAAAGTAATTTTTCATAACATATAGTACCCAAAAATATCTAACTTGATGTTGATGAAATATTCGTATATTCATTTTCCACGGCTACCTTCGACCAACTGAAAAGTGAAAAATTGGGAAAAACATACTAGGTATTTTTTTATCGCAAAAATAACACCAGGATCTGTTTCAGAACACCCTAAAACCCCCAAATCTCAGTGATAATTCATTGAAATATACAGGGTGTCATCTGCAACTAACAACATTTTTTATTTGTTATTCATCCGCAATGTTTGGTAGTTTTCGATTTTTTTCCTTGGTCACGAAGTACCTGAAAATGTTCAAATAATGCTGTAGGGAATGTTCCAATATTACTTTTTCATGGCTACCTACGACCAAATTGAAAAGTGAAAAATTGGAAAAAAATATACCAGGGATTTTTTTATCGCAAAAATTACACCAGATTATGTTTCAGAACACCCTAAATCTCTTAGATCTAAGTGCTTTATTAATTAAAATATACAGGGTGGCATCTGTTACTAGCAACATTATTAATTTTTATTCATCCGAAATGATCAGTTGCTTTCGACTTTTTTTTGTCACAAAGGGCCTGAACGTGTTCAATTGATGCTGAGTATAAGAAATACCCAAATTTTACTTTTTCATGGCTTGCTATGACCAGTTGAAAAGTGAAAAACTGGGAAAAATATACTAAAAGATTTTTTACTTCGAAACTAACATCAGATTCTGGTTCAGAACATGCTTAAACCCCCAGATTTCATTAAAATATACAGGGTGTCTTACAGACTAGCAACATTTTCAATTTGTTTTCATCCGTAACCTTTGGTTGTTTTTGATTTTTTTTTGTATAGTAACAAAGTACCTAAAATGTTCAATTACTGCTATAAAAAATAACCAAATATTACTTTTTCATGGCTTGCTATGACGAGTTGAGAGACGAAAAAATGGGGAAAATACATTAAGGATACTTCAAGCACAAACATTTCTGGATAAGAACACCCTGAAATACCCACCTCAATACTTAAATCTAAAAATATACAGGGTATCATCTGTAGCTAGCAAATTTGATAACTTTTATTCATCCGTAATGTGGAATTGTTTCTGATTATTTCTTTTCCAATCAATATATATGACCAGTTGAAAATTGAAAAATTGTGGTAAACATCCTTCTATTACCGAGACAACATATCCTGGTTCAGAATATACCGCAAAACCTCCAAAATTCGTTGCCCATATGATCCTGTAAATGGTAACATATCTCACTTTCTATTCATAAATCTTTTTAAGCTTGTTGAGAACCAGAATCCGATGTTACGTTTGTGCTACAAAAGTCCTTGATGTGTGTTCCAGACTTTTTCACTTTTCGACTGGTCATAGCTAGCCATGAAAAAGTAATATTTGAATATTTTCTACAACATTATTTGAACATTCTTAAATAATTAGTGATTATGGAAAAAAATCGAAAACAACTAAACATTACAGATGAATAAAAATCAATACTATGTCAGTTACAGGTGACACCCTATATATTTTAAATAATTCAGTACTGCTATTTGGGGGTCTCAGAGTGTTCTGGGATAGAACTTACTGTTATTTTTGCGATAAAAAAATCCCTGGTATATTTTTCCCAATTTTTCGTAGGTAGCATTGAAAACGTAATATTGAAACATTCCCTTCAGCATTATTTGAACATTTTCAGGTACTTCGTGACCAAGGAAAAAAATCGAAAACTACCAAACATTGCGGATGAATAACAAATAAAAAATGTTGTTAGTTACAGATGACACCCTGCACATTTTAATGAATTATCACCGGGATTTGGGGGGTTTTAGGGTGTTCTGAAACAGATCCTGGTGTTATTTTTGCGATAAAAAAATGCCTAGTATGTTTTTCCCAATTTTTCACTTTTCAATTGGTCGTAGGTAGCCGTGGAAATGGATATACGGATATTAAATCAACCTGAAGGTAGATATTTCTGGGTACTTTATGTAATAAAAAACAAATTTTGAAATCACTTTACTGTCAAGAAAATACGAGGGTGTTTCTGCTCAAAGTGGGACACACTGTAGATTCGGTAAAACTGAAAGATCCCTGAAAATAGATAGGTGACAATCTAAAATACGAAAGGCCATATATTATGGAGAATTAGCCGAGAAGCGACGAGATGGGAGTGAACTGTTGATTAAATTAAAAGTTTGGTGTATGACTTTGAATGCTCAAATCAACACTAAATTAACGTGCGTTTCATAATTTGATAACATGGCGGCCCGAAGTTGCTCATTCAATTCAGAAGTGTTTCGTTTCTCATTAAGGTTCTACCTAATATTGTGAATTGAAACAGTGATTTCATCAATTCGTATGCGCATTCTTTATAATGAAGTTATATGATTAAATTTGTTCTAGCGGTAAAAATGAAAAAAGTTTCACTGTGGGAAAGTTGTTCTTCAAAATATCAGACCTTCATGTTAATATGATACACATTGAAAACCAAAAATATGTATACGACAAATAAAATTATTGTTGTTTATCAATTACCTTTTATCTCCGCTATTTACAATATTAACAACGATTCATTCCACACTTGACGCAATAACTGATGATGATGCTAACTTTATTGACGAAACAGGTAACGAGAAAAATTGAGGGGTTTGGTTATTTGGATAATTTTCAACGTCCATGTCAAAGGGTCCAATAACGGTAATAATAAATTCAGCATAATTTCGGACACATAATGCGGATATTGAGTCTTGTAGAGAATGGATAGGACCCAATGTACTATAAATACTCATTCCCCATCCTCAGTAAAATCCAAATAAAAAAGTTCTCTTCTATCACGTAAATTGATTTTCCTCAAAACGAACAGTTCGAAGAGTTTCAATACGGTGCAACAAATAATTTTGATAAAGCCACAAATACCCATCTCTCCATAATTACCACAAAGTGAAAAATATGGGACAAATTGACAGAAAAGAATACTTCCCCAGAAAAAATTACTTCCCAATTGAATACTATTGTTCATTTGGTTGCAAATGACCACCTGCATATACGTGCATGTTTCAAGATTATTCATCTGTGCTAGGATCGGAAATTGAAGTTTTTAAAATGATGATACCCAAAAGCATTAGTCTTTCTTCACCTACAAATAGCATAGACTTTGAGCAGTGAATAAATACATCAAAACGATCAAAGTTCGAAAAGTGTATATAGGAGTTATTTAATGGGACAAGTGGTAGTTCAGACAATGATGAAAATAACCCATCCAGCCACACATTCCCACAAAGTCGAAAATATGAGGCAAATATCTGACATAAAACAACTACAGTCGGACTCATATTGAGAAATCAGTATTGCAAGATAGGACAATAGTGTTGAGGTAGCTCATACATCATGCCAGAGCTGAGCCGAGCACTGACAAAAAGTGCTCGCGAGCACTAAGCACTGAGACATCAAAAGAAGGGCCCATGAGCACAGGTCATTGAGCACTTTTAATAGTAACGTGCTCACGAGAACTTTGTACTTTCAGAAATTGCTTAAAAATTTCGAGCACTAAGCACTAAGCACTTTTGAATTTTGAAAGTTTATCATTGGAACATAACATATCTCAGTTCAATTTGTTAGGCAGAAAAATGGCCTAAAAATGATCCAGAACGACAATATTTTTATAGAACATTCCAGCTATACATTCAGATTAACTCCTCACGAAAAAAACTTGTTTCTGTAGTACATGATATATAATTATAAATCATTGACATCTTCATATTTATTAATCACAAATATTAATTATTATATGTATTTCACTGTCTTTGTACCTGGTTGTAACAGTAACTGACAAAATATGCTGTTGTTCGAAAAGTATTTATTTATAATAATTTATATCATAATAATTATCATTAATCGGAATTTAAAAGTTAAAAGCGAATATTTATCAAGTCAAAAAAATTAAAAAGTAACATAACAAATTCACAACATAAAAAAAATTAAACGTTTTGTGACGTAATGACGCATTGGGTAATTTTAAAGTAGGGTGCATGTAGGAGTGTTCACAACAATCACAACCAAGCTGTTCGTGACGCACGTGACCGAATAGTGGCGTTCTATTTCTTTTTCATATGACTGTTGATTAGATAGAATTTTCTTGCGCAAAACGGAAGGGTGGTAATATATTGAGAATAACCGTTGGCAGAAGAATTTTGAGCAGTGCTGCTTGGATAGAATAATAATGTGGAAATTGAACCGCATTCGGAACTAAATGGTCAGAGAGCAGAGCAGAGCAGAGGCATTTTATAAATTTCACTATTTTATTACACGCTTTATATTTATAGCTTCACTTGTATGTTTGTTTGTATGCTTGTATGTTTGTAACTGACTCCTTAGGGCGTGATTTTCACCCATTTCCAGACGTCCGAATGATTTGAAATTTGGCAGGTGTTCATAGTTTCGATGACAATGCAATATGACATTTTTTTGTTATAAAAAACAAAATGGCGGCTCCAAGATGGCGGACGAGATTTGTGATAATGGTACGATTCCATTCAAAATTGGTATATAAGGGTTTTCGAAGTCTGAGATTATGATTTTTTTATCGAAATTCACGAATTCGAAATGGCGGCTCAACAATTGCTGACGAGATTTGTGATTATGGTCAGATTCGATTGAAAATTAGTATGTGATGTTTTTTAGGTAGTATATTTCGAATTTTCTGTCAAAATGCATAAATTAAAGATGGCGGCTCCAAGATGTCATTATGGTCTGATTCGATTCAAAATTAGTGTGTGAGGGTTTTCGGGGTCAGAGATTATGAATTTTTCGTGAAAATTTATGAATACGAAATGGCCGCCCAAGATGACGGACTAGTATTGTGATTATGGTCAGATTCGATTCAAAATTAGTATGTGCTGTTTTTTTAGGTAGGATATTTCGATTTTTCTGTCAAAATGCATAAATTAAAGATGGCGGCTCCAAGATGTCATTATGGTCTGATTCGATTCAAAATTAGTGTGTGAGGGTTTTCGGGATCAGAGATTATGAATTTTTCGTGAAAATTTATGAATTCGAAATGGCCGCCCAAGATGACGGACGAGTATTGTGATTATGGTCAGATTCGATTCAAAATTGGTATGGTTTTCGGGATCGGTGATTTCGATTTTTTAGTAAAAAAAATAATAGTTAAAAAAAACTAAAGAACACGCTTTACTTGCCTTGGATTAAAAAGTAAAAAATAATTGACAATTTGATTTGTCAAATGTAAAAAAGCGTGGAGTTCTTGATAAAGTTCTCTTGAGCTCTTGAACGCTCTCTATTGTTAAATTAAACTAAAAAATTTGAGAATATAGATTGAAAGCACCCACGCTTTTTTTAGATTTGAGAAATTAAATTGTCAATTATTTTTCACTGTTTCGTCCATGGGAAGTAAAGCGTGTTCTTTAGTTTTTTTAAACTATTGTTTTTTTAGAATTTATATATCTGGGTGAAATCTTGCATGTCAACTTTGTTTCCAATGATCCAATCAACTTGAAATTCGATAGGTAACAGTGCGTGATAACTTTTAATATCGATAATAATATAAGATAGTGCTCGCAAGCACTTTCTTCGAGAACTAAGCACTAAGCACAGAATCGAGCACTAAGCACCGATTTGAGAAAGTGCTCGTAAGCACAGTGCTCACGAATACAAAAAGCTTGGAGTGCTTAGACAAAGAACAAAACAGTGCATTGAATATTACATTGATTTAACATAAACAGGCCCGTACTCAGGTAGTACGCAATACGTTTTAGTTAATAATCATATCATGCATGATTGAAGCATATTTTGAACCAACAGATGTCATTACACTGAGTTGAGTTATGGGCCTGTTATTTATGTTAAATCAATGCCTCTTTCTGATGTACGAACTCCGGCAACTCTATTTTCGTATCTTGCACTAGGTACTGACTTCTCAATATGAATTCGACCAGAGTTTCCATTTGGTCAATAAATTCCGACGTCCATTTCTTTGTAGCGGAATTGTCTGTACAGGCCAGAAGACTAACGCCAGAAATGGTGGTAGTTATCAAACAGGAAATGAACACGCCACTCACGAATCAAAATATTATTTGATATTGTCATAAGATTGCAGAAATGTTTGCCGAATACATGCAGAAGGATTTCATCCTTGGTTCGTCTTCTCAAGGCAATTGATTGTCGGACCCGATAGTTATTCACACCACATATTTGAGGAGTGGTTGTCTGAGTAAATGATACCAGCCAGTGCGCCCTCCGGATGTATCCGAGCAATGGGGGCGGGCCTGACTAGAACATTCCTTGAGGGAAACACATGATTACTTCATAAAACATGGGTAGATGCACGTAGGTATTGAAAACAATTTTGGCCTGTTCGATTATTGATTTTTTCATTTCATTACAATTATTTTTACGGCAGTGAGTGCCAAAGCTGATGAAAATATTGAAACTCACTTTGAATAAGTAAATAAATGGATAAATAAAGTTGAGTACTTATATATTCTATGCAATTTCTTTTATTATAATTAGTTATTTGATGATAAATTGCATGTGATCGCACGTTAAAAGGTAAAACCCTCGTCACTCCCAGCTCGCACAAGTCTACTGAATAATTCTTAGCCTGATGACGGTTAGAACAATTTTCAGAAAAAATAGAACAAAACAAATAATGATATGAGAGTTGAAACCGGTCCTAACGAATGAACCAAGACTTTATGGAAATTAGGCAAGAGTTGTAATTTTCATTCATTAATTCAATAATATAATAAGTGCTTTATTCTGATGAGACGCCCAAGTTTTCCCTCTACGAAAATTCTCGAAAGTGGTAGCTAATAAAATGCGCAGGCGTCAATCATGACGATTTGGTGAGTGCAAAAAAGTCATTAATAACAGTTAGTTTTTTAGTTGTACCTCGAGATAATTCGCCAAAGTACTCGAAAAAACTTTTGTCCTACAAAACGGATGGTAGGACTGCAAAGTCCCCCACTCCCATCATGTACCAATGACGTGGTCATAAAAAATCATTAATAACTAGCCGATTTTTTTACCGTTGCTTGGTTGATATTTGAATAATTGAATAGTCATATTGTCCTACAAGTGGAATGGTAGGTGTTCCCAGATCTACGCTCCGAAATTGTCAATTCCATGGAAAAAAAAGAATGATGAGTAAAAGGATGAATCTTCGTGAATAGCTTTGTTCTGATGAGACGCCCAAGTTTTCCCTCTACGGAAATAAAAGATAAAATATATATAAAATGTAAAAATGATTACCTTGTAGAGAAACAGTTTCGTTTTTTCTGTATTATGAAACATATTTCTCACGAATGTTAGTAATGCCCAGTCGTTCACTAGTTCAATATTGGATATGAATGGTATATTGATATTTTTTATACAGTCAAATATTTCCAAAAATCTCAAGTAGGGCCAATGTAGACTTTTACTCAGAATAGCTCCAGCTACTACAACATACCGAAAATACAGCCATTTTCACTTTTTTTCATTAAATGTGTACGTGGTCCTTTGATGTTAGTTGCATAAATTGTTGTTCAAAATTGATTTTGTCGTTTCCTCATGAAAGACAGCCCTCAAGAAACGAAACTTGTGCAAGCCAAGGATCCAAGGGTCATCAGAGAAATATCTGCAGTCGCTGGGCTTCGAACCTACGTCCGGCGACCAGAGTGGATGAAAGATTGGTACTTTAACCCCCGTAAAATAGAATATCTTCTTTCGAACTGGACTTTTTGAAGACTTAGGAGACACCATACATCCTATTTTACCGTTGAGCAGATTTTCACAATTCGTCTGACCTCTTTGAAAGTTTTCAATTATGAATTTCAGCTCTTCAGACGATGGGGTGTTGCAGATGTTTCCGGGTTTTCCTGCATCTGTGAAACCGAATGTGCCATCATTTAAGCCGCCCCGGAGGACAGATTGATTATTTCAATGTTTTTACTTTATTATTGTTGTTTCCAATATGTTTATAAAAATTATGAACGCTAAACAAAATTTCCCACTTTTTTTTATACAGATTTCACGTAATTATGATATTTTTGAATTGAACAAACAATTATGAATTGAAAGTAACATTACTTTACGAATGAAAGTATATTGAATTAGCTAAACCACAATTTCAAAATAATTCGTTATTTTGAATAACTCTTGTAGGTCTAGCGATACATACCCGTTTTTTTGTAGGACACTGTATTATTTGGGTGAAGAATACACTAACCTTTCATGTGCAATCATTGTCCTACAGTTATTAATAATTTTTTTTACCATGAAATTGACAATTTCGGAGCGTAGGTCTGGGAACACCTACCATTCCACTTGTAGGACAATATGACCATTCAATTATACAAATATTAACCAAGCAACGGTAAAAAAATCCTAATGATTTTTTTTTTGATCACGTCATTGGTACATGTTGGAAGTGGGGGACTCTGCAGTCCTACCATCCATTTTGTAGGTCAGAAGTTTTTTCGAGTACTTTGGCGAATTATCTCAGGTTGAAATAAAACACTAACTGTTATTGATGACTTTTTTGCACTCACCAAATCGACATGATTGACGCCTGCGCAGTTTATTAGCTACCACTATCGAGACATTTCGTAGAGAAAAAAGTTGGGCGTCTCGGCAAAATTAAGTTACTCAGAAGGATTCAGCCTGTTATTAATCATTTGTGAAAATAGGCGTGGGATCCCGGTCTAATAGTGAATCTCATATAAAAAAGCCACTCTCAGTTTTTCCAGACGCAACTCTCCGGACAACTTTTTAAAATGTTTATTCCCGTGAAAACTTGATCACGAATTGTTTATGAATTAGCCAAATGAATCACTTAGGAAACAGCACTTTTAGTTTGTCCAGAATTTTCGAAACCAATTAGGCAATCAAGAATATTAAAAAAAATTAACTCAGTTTGGCCCAGACGGTTCTCAAGTAATACGCTTACCATCGAACAGCATTTGTATTGCTATAAAAGATTGATAGAAGGGTAGATTAGTTGAAAATATTAGGAAATATCTTTTTCATTATTTTGTTTCTATCTCGTGAACTTTTCGGATTCGAAAGCAATCCTTTAAATCCTAGGATTCACTACAGAAACCATCAAGCTAATTCCATCATATTTTGAAATTTTCAAGACTAGTTTTCTCCATTGACATTATGCTCTATCAACCATCGTTGTTTCTGTTGAAATGTATTGGCATTTCAAGGATTCAGAGTAGGTAAATTGTGCTAGTATGAAACTCAACGAGGAATATGTACTTTCATTTGTCCTAAGCAAACAAGGGTTGATTTGGAGATACTCTTGAGGATGTCGAAGTAGATATAGAAACTTGACTGATGAAATATATTCTTGTAGTATATATGAAGGAAGAGAAATGCTGATCTATCTGAAGTAAAAAACTAACTTAATTTTGTGAAACAGTATTAATAAGTATAAGACTACACGAAAATAAGTAAAAAATAACGAAGGGTTATTTGCAAACCATGACAATCATAATAAAACGGATGTGTTGAAGAGGTTTTAAACGATATGAAAAAAATAATGAATATCTGTTAAACATGGGCGCGATCATATTTGGGAGAGTTTTTTTGGTAAATAATAATAATAATAATAATAATAATAAATCGACTTTATTCAACAAAAGACCACATAAATATGGAATTTGGTGAAAAGGTGGAGTGTCAGCAGATGCTGTTTTTCAACTCAACCTTTACAACAATAACAAAAAAAAAAAATGGATTATAATCATCAACAATCAATATACATAAATCATATCGCCAGTTGCATAAATCTATTATTAGTGTATTGATACCTTTTCAAACTGAAACATATTGGTGAAAAGAAAGGAAAAAAGAAAATACATAATCAATCAGGCCAGAGGTCGTGTCAGGATGAGTTTATGAAGTAGGTAAGGCACGTCTTATTTCTGTCAATTTTTGATTAGAAGTAGTTTCAATTTCTTCTTGAAGTTAAGCAAATGGTAAAACCTAAATTCTCTGGGTAGCGAATTGTAATATTTTGGTGCGATATACGAGAAGCTTCGAGTGAATATTGAAGTGCGATGTTTGGGAATAACGAGGATTTTACTGTTGCGTGTCACAAATCTGTTTATGTTGGAAAATGATGCCAGTCTATTAAAAAGATAATCAGGTTTTCGGGAAACTAAAATTTTATGTACGTTCGTTAATAAATGCAATTTTCTGAGTTTTTCTAGTCTCAACCAACCGGATTGTTTCATTTTTGTTGATATGTGATCAAACTTACGGATTCCATAACATTTGCGAAGACAGGAATTCTGTATCCGCTGCAGGCGATGGGCATCAGACTGTAACAAGGCGGGGCCATAGATGCAATCTCCATATGAAATTTTTGAAAAAATCAGCGATTCACAAAGTTCCATTTTAAGTTGTGTGGAAAGAATGTCTCTATTTGGGTATAACTGTCGCAACGTGTTATAAGAACTTCGACATAGGTAACTAACATGCTTGGTAAATCTCAGTTCTGGATCAAAGTATAGTCCTAAATTCTTACACTCATTAGCCATAGGCAGTTTTTTGTTACCAATATATATCTCGAATGATATCAAGGCAGATTCTCTCATTTTCTGTGGCCCAAATAACATGGCTACCGATTTTTTTGGATTCATTTTCTGCTTATGAGCGGATGAAATATCGGATAATGACTGAAGATTGTTATTGATGGTAATCTGAGCTTCTTGAAGGTTACCACAATGGCACGAGAAATATATTTGGGTATCGTCTGCGTAATGGTGTACAGTTGATTCGATACAAGAGCGGTGGAAGTCAGAAATATATATACTGAAAAGAAGGGGACCCAATATAGATCCCTGAGGTACACCTTTAGCCACCTGTAGAGACTCTGACACTTCACCGTCGATAATAACGCTCTGACTGCGATCAGTTAAATAATTCTGTATCAAGCGTACTGCGCTATTCGAAAATCCAAAGAATTTAAGTTTTTTACAGAGTATTTCATGGTCCAATGTGTCGAAAGCTTTACTGTAATCGAGCAAAACCAGACAGGTTAGTTTGCCGTCATCTGTGGCCCTGAATAAGTCGATAACCCAAAAACGGTCCGTTGTATCGATTCCAAACAAGGACAGGTTTCTAGAGGACGTTTGATTCTATGTACCTACATCTGCGGAAGCATACCTCACTATATTTATCACAGATAATCGAGGTAGCTGCATTCGTATTTCCCTTCCATAAGGACGTTGATTTATGTTTGTGCTGTAATGTTATTTTTAATTACTTCTTGATTTTCCCAAAAAAATTGCTTCAAATAACTGTTTTCTTTGTGAAAAAGTGGATTGAAATTCCAATGTCCAATACGGCACGTACATAGAATCAAACGTCCTCTAGAACCCTGTCCTTGTTTGAAAGCGATACGACTAGCCGTGCTTGAGATATCAATGGACTCTTTTACCCTAAAAAGCGTCACAAATATGATGGGGCTCAAAGCTATCATTGTCATGCCGCACTGTGTTGAATAAAAAAGAGTAAAAATTTCGGATTATTATATTCTTGAAAGGAGGATATATGTTTTTTTGGATCCTGCTCTTGATTATATGATTTTTCACATTTATTGATCAATAAAGAAGGAATATTTTCCCAAAATTTAAACTGCCAAGCCATTCCGGAACATCTTTAAATAAGTTAACAAGATTTTTGTTTTTATTCAACTCCGATGATGAAATTATTGAATAAATGGCTAAAAACTCAAAATTTTAAATAACGCGAATTTTACTAATAGAATTGTTGATTTGTTCGATTGATGGTTAATTAATTTTGTTGAAATGCTGAATGAAGATAATAACTCATTGGAAATTAAACAGACAGGCCGAGTGGTAAAAATCTCCGATCTTTCGATCACTTTGGCTGCCAATCGTGGGTTCAAAACCTAGCTACTGCAGAATTTTTCCCTGAATCCATTGGTGTAGTCAAAGTTCTGATAAAAGTTTCGAAATTGAAGTGGTGGGTTGATTAAACGGCATATTTCTCAAGTTTTATTTTCCTGAACTTCCTGATTGGTTGACGAATTTCAACGCAATTTCAACATGAATCATTTCAAAATATGACAAATTCAGTGGTGGTGGTTGGAAAATGCAAGTTTTATAATATTGCTTTCATTTTAAATGGGTCACACTGTATATATACTTTGTGTTTGACTATACTCAGTACGTTTTACATCCCCTAGACATGTTTTCAAGAACTAATGAAAATGAACTGCCAAAATCGATTTTTTTCCGATATTAGAAATAATAAAATTGATTTGAGTCAAGTTCCTACGCCAATATCGATCATAAGGAAGTTTCAAAATTTACTATATTCACATTCAGTCGCGTGCGGAAAAGTCACTGTTAGGTACACTATTTTTTTAAGCGTGCGGAAAAACCACAAAAGTTGCACAGGCTGAATTTTTTTCCAATGACGTCGGGAACTTGAACGTTGGGTTTTGGTTTTCCACTGCTTTGTCGCAAGCACTAATTGTTGCAACCTTGGTCATGGGAGTAACTTGACTACAAAAGGTCATTTCGGAAGGCTGTACTGGTGAAAGTTGCTGAGTAATGGAAAGGGCCAGCGACAGCGTCACTGAAGTTTAGTATTTTATTTGCTATAGGTCCTTTTGGAAACTTGGTGAGCTTTTTACGTAATCTTTTAAATGCCAGTATACTACCCAAAAACTAAACAAATTTACTTTTCCGCACTAGTGAGGAAAAGTAACACTTTCAACACTAGAATGGGTGTGAAAAAGTGGACTTTTCCGCACGCTAGTAAAAAAACGTATTAGTTACTTCTGTCGTAGAATCAAGAAAGCCAAATAATTGCTGAACATGTTTTCATAAAATTAAATATTCATTCTTCTCGACGATTATAATATTATCAAGCAATTCTAGTTCTAATTTCTAGGACATAATTCTTGCTCCATTTGGCATAACCTAATATTTGCGCCAAGCTAAGGCGGCACTTCCGATAATTGTAGCACTGCTCCTAGGGTGTACACGTTTTATTGTTCTCGAGGCAAGGGTGAAGGCACTGGAAGGGGATAATCCACGAATACATTTGCATATATTTAATTACTATTGTAATGGACACAATTTCCCCCTAGAGCAGTAAGATCTCATTCTCTTAAATGCGCCATCTTAATGTTCGATCGATACTCGTTTGTCGAAATCATATCTAGGCTGTAATTCCTTTGAAAAAAAAAAAAACATTATTTAATTTATGGAACACACGTTATTTATTCCTGTAACTTTAATTAATACGTAACTTTTTCAGTTTTTTCTACGACAGTGCGTGAACTAAGCTTTTTTTCAGACTTCATGTGTCACACAATTTCACTCACTATATGAAAGTCGCAATTTGATCTCGTTGATTCCTGACAGAATTATCGATAGTATTGCGACCACTCGTGGTATTACCCCCGACAATTTCACGATATGAGGACCAATCAGAATGGGATTTCGCGAAAGTACACGCTTCCTTTCGCTTCCTTTCTTTCCGATCCGGAAAGACCACGTCGTCAAGTCAACCACAAATATAAACAGCAATGATACATCTTGTAATCTAATATGACATAAACGTCAGGTTGACAGACTTCATGTTTATTATTCATTAGTTGCAACTATTGAAGAATTCACTTTGTTTACTCGATCAAATTTCAAATAATAACTTGATTGGTTCGTGAAATTATCTCAATAAATACGACTCGTGCTCACAATACAATCGATAATTCTGCCAGAAATCTTTAACTCGATCAAATTGCTTTGAGGTAACACCACTCGTCCTTACGGGACTCGTGGTGTTACCAATTTGATCTCGTTGATTTCTGACTGAATTATCGATAGTATTGCGACCACTCGTGGTATTACCCCCGATAACACCAGCTGTCTTTCAATTCTGATTGGAGGATCAGTTTCGGTATTTTCAGCGACGTAACCATGACGTAATGAATACGTTTGACAGTTCGATCAATCATAAATATAGCTGGATATGTCAAAATGAGTCGCTTCACTGCAAATTGAAATGAAATTATGAAATGAAACATTATAATATTGACAATTTTATTAATTTTTTTATGACTGTCATACATTGTTCGTATTTATATTAATGAGGAAACTTTATTCGTGAAATAGTCTGATAAAATTCAACTCGTGATTGAATTTATCTCATAAGTCTGTCTTTTGTTTCTGAACTCAACTGAATTGTTTTGAGAAAACAGAAGTAATTCAGTTTCGTTCAGAAATAAATCGACAGACTTATCGCGAAAATTCAATCACTCGTGGTATTACTCCTGGCAATTTCACTCATATTATGTAAACCAATCAATTGCCATAATTTTCTTATTTCAAACCAATGAGAACAGGACTTTTTGAAAACAACGCCTCCAGCCCGTGGTACTTTCAAATCGGTGTTTTGCCTTTCACATATATTTATACGTTTCCATAGTAAAAACAATCACGGTGAATGCAGAAATGTTAGTTTGCTAGCTCAACTAACATTACTTACACAAAATCAACAGTTTCTGCAATAGACATTTTTCACAATATTTTCACCATTCGAGCAAGCTCTCGTGGTGTTTTTAAGCAACACAGTTTTCTTGCCAACAAGTTGAAAGTATTTCTTGAAATTTCTGCATTTTTTCGGGATACTATTACTGATAAAAATTACGGAATTTGCAGGTGTGGCAAGTGAGATTTTGGATTTTAAAGAATAAAGTGGATCAGCAGTAAACTGGTTGTTCTGATTACGAATTCGAAGAATTTTTTTATTTATTTTACCCCTTACTATGACTATCCGGAAAAGTCGGTGGTAAAGTTGAATGGACTGGGCTAATTTTCAAATTGTTTCCTTTTTTTTCATGAAAATATACTTGCCATTTCAGTGTATTTATTTCTTCGAAGATGGGTTGGTTTTGTTCGTCTTTTCACTTCTTTTTTGTGTTAGATAATTATTCATCAAACTTACATGTTGAAATAATAATTATAAATTTTAGTTCGAAAAAATGAATAGGACATTCATAAAATCTGTTGTGGAATCTGCGACTGAAAGACGAACTTTAGTCGCTATTTTCAATCGTTCAAGATAACCTCTTGGGAGGTATTCATGTTGAAATCAATAATTATCAATTTTCATCATTCCTTATGACACGATTTGAATCCAATTCATTTACCACCATTTCGTGCAGTTTCTCTCACTCCATCATCCATGTTATTTCCTGGTATTCCTATCTATCATTCAGAATAATTACTTTATTCAAGAATATTATGAGTTGATTATTTTGGATTCGTATTTCTTCCGTGGAATAAAATATCATTAATGCAATAACAATGGAATTTTAAACCTGAATACATTTCTTCTTCGAAACGTTTAATTACTGTATTATATTTCCATGACTTCAAGAAAATGATTTGTGTCGCGAATCCTAGCAAAATTTTTTGCGAAATCCCCATCATAATGTCTTGCATGTACGCCAAATAATTACCGACGCCTTAAAGTTCAACAGACCCTTACTTTGGAAAGCAAAACAAAGGGGGCGCTTGTAAAACAAAGACGTAGCGGCAGCCTCTGCGGTGCGGTACGATGTATAATTTAAGCAAACGACCTCTGATAAGGGATACGTGTGTAAACTATAGCTAATCTAACTCAATAAACTTTATAGTGGCAGGAATGGAGGCTGAGATAACGACAAGGTCGCTAATCCAGGTTACTAACTTGGCTCTTATGGCATCTATGACTAGTATGATTACTACAGGACACTTTGAAATAACGACAACAGTGAAAATAAATTTGGTTCCTCTGTTACTTTGCTCTGTTCATAGATGAGGAGGAAGATAAACTCGAATTCTACCGTTTCACCATCAAAAGCACGCTCTCAAAGTAATGAAACTTTTGATTTAATAAGGTGTTGTACGATAACTGATCGGTATTTATCGAAACAAATTAATAAAAGAAACAAACAGAATATAGTTCCGAGTGGAGTTTGGGTAAAATAAAAGTACAGTTGTGTGCATAAAAAAGTCGCTAATACACTAATTGCATTGTATTCCACTAACTGATTGAGCTAAAAAAATGTTGAAAGCGCGTTACTGACAAAATTAGTTTGAGTTTTGACTCTGTTAAAATCGAAATTAAGATTGACAAGTCTGGCTCACAATTATCTTCAACTGCTGTACGACTTTTTTATGCACATACAACTGTACCTACATACCTATGCACTTTTATGCATTTCAAGATTCATTTGGTTCAATTCAAAATATTACATCACCTTCAAGCAAATATTGTTGTCCGAAACAACATTTATAAAACTAAATTGGGATATACCTGAACTTTCGTAGATAATGTCTAGATTAAAAACTCGGTAACTTCTTTAGAATAACAGGTTAAGTTTCGAAAGGCGATCTGTCTATTTGTGTTCTATATTCATGGCATATATTAATTGACATCATCATTTATACAACTAATGGGATTTTCATCGAGATTGATATGACGAAATTAGTACTAAGACCCCTTCGTCTATATTGATTGAAAGTTTGATTTTGTGGAGGAAATCCGATTCTTGACATGAGTTTTTGGGTTTATGACCTTCCACAATCTGAAAATGAAAAAATGTTAATCTAAAGAAATCTGTACAAGTGTAGAAGGGCAAATTAATTAATTTGCCCGATAAGTTACTGCGTTCACAAGACTGCTGCCTTGAAAGAAATTATTTTTTGTCAGTAACGTACCCTACATGTCCCTATCTGAAAAAATGAGATCGAATGAACAAAGAATACTTCTCTTTTTTTGAAAATTGTTGACGTTTCGGAGGCTGTATCTGCCTCCGTTATCAAAACTTCTTGGAAACTGAATATGAATTGCGGTTTTCGAAATAAGATCAAATGAAATCTGTCATACATTCTTTTGATTGACATTTGGTATTTTGATACATAGGGTGTTCGGTATCAATCAATCACTTGTACAGATTTTTTTAGATTAACATTTTTTCATTTTCATCAGATTGTGGAAGGTCATAAACCCAAAAACTCATGTCAAGAACCCCTTCTTCTGTTTGGACGTCCTAAATGTCTTTTTCTACCTGCAATATTTTTTCAACGAACGCCAAAGGGGAACATGTAATTTGGTTCCCAGATCAAGAAGGGTCAGAATAAATGTGTACATAATTCGTTTTCCTGATATTTTGGGTTTACCTACATTTTATGTGTAATTTGGTTCCCGACATTTTTGTATTAATCCCAAGCTTGAACTCACCACAAAATAAAATAACGTAGTGTGTGGAAATTGAATACATACATATTGCGAAGTGTAATTATTTAGTTCTATTGAACCAGAACGAACTAACCTTAGTGCGTGGAAATGAAATATATGCATTTTGAAGGAGTAATTATTTATCAAAATCGAATCAGAACGATCTAGCCTTACGTAGACATTGGAGTGCGAGGAAATTGAACTGACGCAGATAGTCCGCGGGAACCAAAATTCTTATGACCTTTTTGGGACTGGAAACTAACGTACGTATCATTATCAAACATCTCGAATAAATTACTGATTTACTACCTGACGGGAACCAACTTACCATCACCACGCCAGAGCTTTAGAACTCATTGACTAGTAAATTTCGGATTGGCTATTCGCATAATAATTGGAGTGTTTCAGAATTATGTATTTTCGAGATACCAATCAGTCAAAAAATAAGAATCAGGTCGAGATGAGATATCGAGTCAATATTAGGTGATATTTTTATACGAGCAATCATTGTTTATATTTTCGATCTCGGAAACGATTTGTATCAAACTTTGTATGTATAGCTCAGGTTTTGCTTATTAAGTTCATGTATACACGCTCTTTTTTACAAAAAACATTTTTTATTTGCTCTCATGCTAACTACAGTTCTAATAATGTCATATAGCGCTGTCAGCAATTTTAAGTCGTGATAATTTAGGTGTTGAATCTCATATACCAATTGAACAATTAAAGTCACCATCAGCGGCCGGGTTATTCTCAAACAAAAAAAAAAAGGTGAAGAGGCATAATATAAGATTTGATTATTTTGATTAGCGTAAATTACTCATGTAATTATTTCAATTGTAAATCTGTAATCGCCTAGCGGTCTAATGCTCGAAACAAAAACTCTTATGCGAGGGGTAGTGGGTTTGAACATGCAAGAAGGACTTTTTTTTTTCATTTACGTGAATACATTTACAGTATTTGGAGCAGACTTGTATGTAGTTCATTCACGAGACGAGCGACCACACTGATAAAAAGAATATTTTGCATCAATGCATAATAGTCCGGGAGGCAGCGACACAAATCATGAAATATTATTATATAATGCTAACATAAGTACAAATGCTAAATGTATATACCTGAATCTTTAACATTTTGTGGATTATTCGTCACATCATCGATTGACTGAGGCACTTGGTCGCCACTAAACCAATTAAAATCATATTTTGCATTCTCTTCGACTTTCCAGCCATAATGTTGAAGGCTCTTTTATGTGAGCATTTTTCCAAATTTTTGCAATATATGCTGTTCGGAGTATGTGTTCTCGGAGCTCAGATTGACAAGGTGGCAAAGCAGATGCATCAAAACTCTTCACATTTTGACGAAACATTTTGTCGTTGGTAATTTTGTAAGCTTTCAAAAACATCGCTGATCGACTTTCATTAATTTTATTTTTTTTTTATTTCCATAAATTCGGCATACAAATTCTTCCACTGATTCGAATACTGCATTTTCACAATCAGGATATTTGCTTAAATTTGTCAATGCATCCACATATTTTTCAGAGTTCCTTAGTAAATTAAACGGACGTTTTTTTCCTTTTCGGAAAAAAGCTGGATTAAAATCACAGCCTGTTGGTGAATGAAAGGCAGGTAGGGAATCACACAAATTGGCACCTAACGATTTGTACAATTCGCTTAAATTAATACTTCTTTGCGATTTTCCAACGCCTGCTTCCATTAAAACTTCCACTTGTTCTGGTACATACTTCATATTTCCTAGCATTATTACTAATATGTCAGTATCTGAGCATCTTATCGTAATATTATAGGGCGGCTGCAGCTCCTCGAAGTTACAAACGTGATATATCATTTTGGTATCTGCTTCTTCATGACTCGAACATGATTGACTTTGCTCCATAGTTTTAACAACATCATCATTAATTACTTGGTATCTATGACATTCATTTTGATTAACATACACTATTTTATTGCCAAAAAATGAAGCCATTTCTTTGCGTCCCCAACTATAATAATAATATTTCATGATTTATTGCTCTTTACAGATACAGAAATGCTTGAGGATGAATCCGCCGAAATATTTTCAAATCTCGATTGGTTGAATAATGAATATGATGATGACGATGAAGATAGCGATTACGATTTGGAAGGCGATGAAGAATTGAATGCCAGTGGCGATGAACAACAAGAATAATAAGTACTTTTAGTACTTTCGCGAGGATCATTACCTTTCCTGAAACAATATATTTATTTATTATAAAATACTATATTCTTACAATAAAATACATCTTATTATAATAGTAATTCAATTGTAACAAATTTAATTATTCTGCATAAAAGAAGAAACAAATTTTAGTTATTTAAAACAAATAAATTTAAAAGTTTTTTTATATTAACATTATACTACCAAAAACCTCGCTCGCTAACGCTTTTAGTTGACAATAATTATCGTACAATACGTACAGATAAAAAAAGCAGCTTTGTAAATATTAATTTAATCCCGGTATGCAATCATTTGGAGCGACTTAAAGCGGATCGGCGCGGCGGCTGCGCTCGGGAGATCGTGCATTCCATTGCGTCTATCAGGGCTTTGCACCTTTATGTAATCGGTAGACTTATTTTTTTAGACTTCTTATAAACTGAAGTATTTGAGAAAAAAATTTCAACTTTGTAGGAATAAGTCAAAAAAATTAATTTCTGAACACCTTGCGTGGGTGGTAGATCTATGATGGCCTCCCCTCCGACGCGGTAACTATCATTATACTGCCTTTTTATGTATCATTGAGCACTCTATCAAGTTTCATACTTGTAGGAATAAGGCATTTACGTATCATTTATTTACACGTTTGAAAAAATATAATTAATGTTTGCCCCCATATTGGGGTGGTAGACTGCCGTTCCGTTTACTTGCCATATCAAAACTACACAATGAGATAAAATCAGCTTTGTAGGAATTGGTGCGAAATTTGTGTCGCTGCCTCCCGGACTATAATTGCATTGATTCAATTCGATTGTATTCTTGAATAGGTCCAACCAAATATTAGTTTGATTTTTTGACAGATTCCTCTTGACCACTTGAAAGAAATCTGTTTTGAGACATATGAACACTTTCTTCACTGAATAATGAGAGTTGTTTGGTGCAAGAATATTTCAACTTTGATAATGAACACTATTGTGAATACTTTCTTTGTACGATGGTGTGAGTTGGTTGAGGCAAGAATATTTCAACTTCAATAACGAACAATATTCTTCTTCATAATGCAATACATTTTTGATTCAAGAGTATCTGCATTGGAGGCTCAGTACAAATGTGCACTTGGTTATAAAAATATGCCATGGAAGCCATGTTCATATGGTACAGTTCAACAAACAGAGAACAACTGCGAACAATTGAGGTGTAATGGTTATATATGAGAATAGTTTTGTAATATTTTAATTTCAGAAACTATATAATCAATGTAGGTACCTCTTCGGTGACGCATAGAAATGCGATCGAATATAGAAACGACAGCGTCATTCGCCATTATCACACACCTGTTGAAAACAAAAATATCTTCAACCTACCTCCACAACTGGTCCATAAATGACCTAAGTTCAAATCGTGCAGAAATAATTGGACCTCCATATTGCACTTCTGTAGCAGCACATTTGCACATAACCACTGTGTCAAATACAAAACTAACAACTTAAATTATGATTCAAACACAACCCCCAAAACAAACGCGGGTAACAGCAAATAGGATAGAGGTCCCAGTTGGCAGTCGTAGTGCGCGCTTTCGCGTGGGTTCGCGCCGTTCCGGTAGCGGGGTTTTGCCAAGAAATCATGTTCTTGAGCCAAAAGGAGCATTTTTCACAAGTAGAAGTTCTCTGGGTTAAGAGTTGGAATGTATTAATGCAAACAAATTCATTTCAAGATAATTTATGTAAACAAGCAAGCAGTTCAATAAGTTTGAAATAAGAGTATATTCATCAATTAGAAATAATTATTCTTTTCAGAAGATGATTCTGTTCAAGAGGATATATATATTTGATTGAAGACATCCTTTTTATCAGTGCAAATTCATTAAAAGTACTCATTTCAGCTGAAAATCCTAGACATACAAGAAACATAGTATGAAGAGAAATATAATTATCTTGTTGCAGTTGCAGTTGATATGTCGGTAGGATAATGATCTCCCAAAAATCTACTGAAGCTCTTTCGCCCAGGTACTTGGGATATTATATCGCAATTCAGATTTGCTGAGTATCCCCAAAATATAGTTAATCAAGTCTGATTCAAGGTTGAAGCACACTACAGCACGCGTAACCGCGCCGTACCGTGCCGGGCCCCCCTGAAAAAAATCCGGCTGAATTATTTACATGCATTCTAATGTATCTGCGTATACCAAGCCGTTCCGAAATCATTCCATGGCGGCGCGGCATGGTGTTCGCAATAACATTAGGATGCATGTGGAGAATTCAGCCGAAACTTTTTCAGGGATATGCGGCGCGGTTCTGCGCCCCGTAGTGTGCTTCAATCTGTAGTACTAACTCGGAGTCTAGTATTATTAGTTAATTCCGAAAATCAAGAAATTAAATAATGAGTAGGTACGGATAAAATTATCATTTTTTTATAACATTCTTGATATTGTGTCCTAGTAATATTTCAAGAATCTGTTTTCCATTAAGTTCCTCTGGAAATTAATTCTTATAATTTTGCCTTCTCTGACTTTGCTGTTTCATAGTCTTTGTATAGAAATAACACATATTTTTCCAAATATCAGAATGGAACTGGGTATCTGTCAAATATCTAGTCCGAAACAGCTTCAATTTGGCCATTGTCCAACAGAGAACACATCACTTGATAGTTAAGATTTGATTTATTAGTCGTCATTTACTTTTACTGCATGTGTATCCGTCGTTCCGCAAAACTCAGCGAGTTGGCAGACACAATGGACGCCATTACGATAAGCTTAGTTGAAACGACTTATCCTTGGGTCTTCGTGGTTTTATTGCCAACTGTATTGACCATTTCATTGTAACGAATAATAACCAGACGAAGATGGGTTTCATTATACAGTATGAATTCTTTGTAGTGATAGAAACTTCAGAGCACACGTTTCTCGTACAATAGATGACCTCCAAACCTGAGCATAGAATGAAGGCTTCCTCGACCGGAAATATAACTCCCGCCCAGTTTACAGCAGTTCAGATATTAACATTCGATTTCGATAGAGATTTCTTCTGATAATAGTATATTATGATGCAATTGAAAAACTGATTATGGAGAGAAATATGAGCCACCTGAAAAAAAAGTAAAATACTTATAAAGACTGGGTAGAACTGGCCTGAACTTAAAAAAAAAGAAAATTAATTATCTGCAGTATTATAGAGTCGTAACAACATGGTTTCGTCAAAGATAAATCAATCATCAGCAATCTTCTACAGTGCTTGAACGATTGGACGACAGCTTACGATAAAAAATACCGACAGATATCGTTTATCTTGACTTTGCCAAGGCTGATACACAAACTTGACACACTCGGTATTTGAGGGCAACTACACCTTCGGATTGAAAATTACATGACAGATAGAAATTTTACGGTCAAAGTGTCACACTCTTTCTCTTCGGACAGACCAGGTGCAGGAGTCTGTACTTGGCCCAGTCCTCTTTTTGTTTATGCAAGTAACCTTGCTCTTCATATAAAATACTAAAAGTCGTATTATGCCGATGATACTAAACTGTATGGAATTGCCTTAGTTGAACATTAAAGAGGACCTCAACTCGATTAGTCAGTGGTGTGAGGACTGGATTTTACCTCTTAACATCGTACTCCATCAAGGAAAGCAGCAATCCATTCCGCACGTACACAGTGAACGTTCAATCGTTACGTACAGTTTTCTCACCTGTGAATTTGGGAGTGAATATTAATACTGACCTTGGTCCGAACATGTTATATCTACATGCAAACGCGCCAACACACTGATCTACCTCATCCGCAAAACGTTATTCCATCTATCATATTCAAGTTCCATAAAAATATACAAAAGCTGCGTTCGTCCTATTAGGGAGTATGCAGGTTCGGTGTGGTGTCCTGTTCTGATGCGCGATAAGAACTTGTTGGATAATGTTCAGCGTCGAGTTATAACCTATACAAAGTAATGAATGTTTCGGTAAGCATCGAACAAAAAATAATCCGACAACCCCATACGACTGCCGAATCACTTCTGCCCAACATCTGCCAAAATTTTTCTCTATAAGGACAAATTAAATTTTGCAATGTTTCCTGAAACAACTAGTAAATATGAATCAAAACAAGTGACTATCCGCATACTCATTTCATGGTTCTGCCGATCATCAGTGCAGACTCGGTCAGGACGGAGAGCTAATATTCAAACTTATATATACCGGGTGACCACGAGGTAAGGTACGCCCCCCAATTTTTCTATAGTTTTGAAGATACAGATTTCGAATTTGGTATGTCGCTATAGTACTTGAATACGCATATTTTGAATTGGTGACCGCAAACTTTTTTGTCAAATGACACCCTGTATATATTTTTCAACTATCCGAAAGACCATGCAATTTGTTATAACACTCTTCTTCAAAATTGAAAATTGGTTGAAAAATGGCGGAGATACAGTTGATTGTTCAGTCAAACAAAGATGGCCAAAAAATTCAAACTCAAATCATCACAACTGACAAACGACATCAGAAGTTATCGGAGGAAGCTTCGAAGTGCGGAACAGTTTCTCGTGTAATTGTAGCTCATGATGTTCTTTTCACTTCGTCATGATAAAAAATTATTAATTATCAGATTACTCGTGTGAAAAATTTTGAAGAATTCCGAAAGAAATCGCAAATACAAGATGTTTTATCATGAGTGTTCTCAAAATTAGATATTCTTCAACGAAAGCGGCCATGAACATAAAAAAGCGAAACAAAAAAGCAACATTGTTTAAATCAGTAGAACAAACTTTGACTTCGTTGAAATAATATTGGCTTTTGTGTATTGCTTTCAACAGGTTATTTTTCAATTAATATACAAAAATCAGTGTGTTATCTATAACTCTTTGTTTAACGTTCATTAATTGCAGTGTGTTTGGCATTGTTGAGATAGGCGTACGCATTTTACAATTCAAAACCACTCTCATTGCACGATTTTGGATTTTTTGAAGGGTATTAATCTGTTTATTACTTAGGAAACTTAGTAAAGTGCCACAATAATCGATATGAGGTGCAATATTTGACTTGTAAATTGTTAATTTAGTAAAATGGGAAACTTTATTTCCAAGCCTGTACATGAAACCTATTTTTCATTTTGATATAGTCCCAAATACTTGAACATTTTCACTTCTTCAATGCTTTCTCCGTTTATTTTATTTTATTTTTCTTGATCATTTTTGTATTAGCTTTTGATTATATAATCATAAATTTTGTTTTTGTACCATTAGTTTTGACACTATTGTCACAGATCCAGGTGAAGATAATCTCCAGATCTTCGTTCAAGAATTTTTCAACATCCCCCTTTTCACCAGGGTATCACCCGCAAATAATTTCAGCTAACAATTTTGCACATGATGTATAATGTCATGTATAAATAAAATGAATAATATTGGCCCCAGTACCGACTCTTGTCATACTCCATGCTCGACCTGTTCTTTATTGGATTTTGTGAATATCATATTCATATTTTCGAACAAAAATCAACATGTTTTATTGTATTTAACAAGTTGTTCTCTATTCTGTAAATAGCTCTGAGACCAATCAAAAACCTTTTCTTCCATATTTGTTTAATTTTTCAAAAGTAAATCAATATATAAGTTTCAAATGTCCTCTGTAAATCCAAGAAAACTACACTTTGATTTTTTGTCATGAATGTATACTTTCCATTTGGATATCAAAAACTAAGGAGCTGTTTCACACGAGTGACATTTTCTAAAACCTGATTGTTGTTCAGTTAAGATTTCATTTGCACTGATGAATCCAAGGAGTTGATCTTTGACTGCAAGCTCTAATAATACTGGTAGTGTATTGATTGGACGATGTTCAGCTGCAAGTTGTGTATTAGGTATTTTTGGGATCGAAATCACTGTAGATATTTCCATACATCAGAAAAAAGTCCAGTATTCAAAGATGAATTTATTGTATCAAGAAATCTATTTCCAATTATGTCAAAAGCCAGTTTAACGAACTTCTTCAGTTCATGCATATAGTGATGCTTTTGAATAATAGAAATTTATCTGTACTTTCTGGAAACTTATTTATTGTATTTTCGAATTCGTTTATTGGAGTGATGTTTTCAACAATATTATTTATGCTACTGATGAAAAAAAAATTATTGAAAGCATTTGAAATCTCCTTGTCGGAATTTACGTGTGTCCCCTTTTTTGTTTACTGTTTTTTTTTACTTATACTCATTCTGCAATTGATTTCCATTAGCTTTTGACGAATTTTTTCACGAAAACTCTGAAACCCACTAAGAGAGTAGGCAAAGAGCCACATAGGAACCACAGAATCGTGAAAATATTTGACAAAAGCAAATGAAAATCAATTGTAGGATATTAGCTCTCCGTCCTGACTGGGTCTGCACTAATGATTAAAAAGCAAAATCCTGAAACTAGTCTGTTTTGATTCAATCAATCAATTTATTTACCAAACATATTTTTACATAAGAATAATTCAGAACAATCAACATTTGAAAAAATGGTAAACAAATAACCGAACTGAAGATAAAAACTTGATTAAAGCAAGTATAGATATAATTCTGACAAGAATGAACTGGTTTATATAACATTACCTAACTGATTTTGAAGATATAAGTTAAATTTTAGCACATATCAGTTATGTATATCAATTGAACGATGAATTTTATTTCTGGGTAAGGTGTGTATCCACATGTTTAGTTTTTTTTCATATAATCTGAAAGTGACTGTATATGTCGTAATTCGTCAGGAATTTCAGCATATACTTAGTACAGGACAGAGGTATAGGAAGGATCTTTGACTTTTTTTTGTTTACTTTTGGTAAAACTGTGATTTTTTCCTTGAAGCGGGTATAATGTTCATGTTTAATTTGTTCTTGCTTATTTTTATGCCTATGATGATGGATTATGAGCGATTGGAAATACAGTTGATGAATACCAAAAGTTTTTGATTCCAAAAATAAAGATTTGGTGGGATATCTATAATTCTTTCCACAAATGATTATCGGAATCCATTTCTGCGAAATGTTAAGTGGGTTCAAGTCAGTATTGTTTTGATCATCTGCGGCTGAAAACATAAAATGAGCTACATCTGATAGATATTGTGAAAAGACTCAAACTGAAAAGAAAAAATCTGACAGTGAAAATTCGCATTTTCATTCAGATAGTTGATTTTTTTATAATTTTTTCTAGTTTTCATTGAAAATTCATTAAATACATAAAATAGGAAGAATTTTATTAAAAAATATCACTCACAGAAATCGTTCATTTCATTGAAGCAAGGTTCGCTTCTCTAATCCCCAATACATTTGGGTTGACGAAAATCTAGCTCGCTTTGCCAAGCTCATCAGGCAGATTGATATAACTAGAAAGCAGCCTCTTCAGAAGCAATTACATACATCAAGGATGGAAATTGATGGACCTATTTCTTCTGTGGTGATACTTTGAAAGTTATTTTTTGACATAGACCTGTCATGAGCATCGCATTTTGATTTTTGTTCGAAATTATGAATGGGATATTCATACAATCTGTTGTAGAATCATCTGCGGAATATATTTCCGATGTATCTGTCAAGTTTGCAGAATTTTTTGAATTTTCTCTTATGGTTTATCGAAGAAAAACATTAGTTTTTGACAAAAAAAAATGTTCCGTACTCTTGAATTGGTTGCAAACTTGATTTGTGATTTATTTATTTATTTATTTATTTGTCCACCCAAGCCTATTGGCTTTTTTACATGGATCAACTCTTATAAGTACATGTATATAAAATTTCACAATAACAAAGCATTATCAGAACTGTAGAAGAAAAACAATAATTATAGAAAAAATACAAGACAATCATAAATCTTGGCGCTTGAACTATGTTAGCTATTTAGGAGGAAAAGTTTATTATATGGGTAAGGATCAATCTATAAAAGACAGATTGAGTTAGAGTCCAGTCGAGGTTCAATATTTCATCAAGATTATTGGCTAGTCGCAAAATGATTGGAAGTGGAGCTCTGTAGTCTGAGATTGATAACGATATATTAAACGGTGTCGCATAACGAGTTCGGCGCGAAGGTACATTAAATGGAATCAAAGACATGATTTCGGGCGAGTTTATTTCATTGTTTATAACTTTATACAAAAACATCATTGCTACCAGGCTTCTTCTCTGTTCTGTGTCGTGCGCACTAAATTATAGTCAGGCCATAGGTGATATTTTTTAAAATATAAGTATCTAAGAAATTTATTTTGTATTTTTTCCACTCCTTTTAAAATTGTAATGTGCTCACCTATAGCCATATTACTGAAGTAAATTCAAGTTTAGGTCTTACCAAGGTGTAATGAAGTGATTTGATTGTATCTACATTATTGAAACTATGAGTTTGTCTAATTAAAAATTCCCAGCATGCGATTTGCATCCCTAACTATTTTTGAATTATGACTGGTGAATGAGAAAACATTGTTGTAAGATACTCCCAAATCCCGTACTTCCTTTTTGCGTACTAAGACCTCATTTTCCATTTGATATTCAAAGTTAATGTCATTTTTCAAACGAGTTATTGTTAAATTATAGCATTTTTTTACATTAAAATAGAGTTTGTTTTTATAACTCCACTCTAAAATGATATTGATGTCTTTTTGTAGCATTTCACAGTTTTGACAACAGAATATGGTGATTAACTTTATCAAAAGCTTTACAAAATGATGATATGAAATAATATATTCAATACCACTCCAAGTTTGCAGAATTTGCAGAATATTCCCAACGGGTGTACAGCAAAATTTAAGTTAACTGCCATTTTGATAATATTGCAAACTGAGATTTATTGCTTTCTCGATGTATCATTCACTTGACCAAAGTTTGAAAACTTTTGGAATTCATGTGAATTGATTGTATATTTCTACTGGCCTAATATGAAAAATTTCCATAAATGCAGATTACTCACCGAATTGTAATACTGAAATATATCATCATATCCACAACAGTAGGCCATTGCGGTAATAAGAAAACAACTGAACCACAGGAAGTAGCGTGTGGATGAAAGAATATCTCGCTCACAATTCACAAAAATTGTACATTCATAGAGGTACTGATAGTTCACAAAATACACTAATTCATAATGAAAGTTTTTGTTAAATGAAATAATTTATTGTTATTAATTTTAGTTTATCTGTATACAGTTGAACACACGAAATCTTATTCCATGTCTTCAAATACTCCATAGATACTTTTCAAGTCAAAAAACGAATTCTGAGATCAACCGACGACATCAAAAATAGTCCCGTAACTGAATCCTCTGCTTAGATTCCTTTAAAAAGTTCTCCTAGTACTAGCGTCCAGCATCTGTTGGCACCTGTCTGTATAACCTGAAACCCGATCTTGTTTATTCAAAATTATGAATGCAAATGACTCTCTTATAATTCTAATTTCTTCAAGGAGAACGTTCTACGAGGGAACAAATACCGAGTTGTGTCAAGGGTTACGTCGTAATAAAAGTCACACCGGTTTTGGTCAGTTGGTCCAGTGTAGAAGCTGCCGTTTCGTGGGAAAGTAAAAGTGGACTCCTTAGATGTTGTTGAACGGGGCTTGCTGTATGTATTTTTGTTCGCTCTCGGAAGTTTAAAAAAAAGCGAGTCATAATGAAACATCTCCATGAAGAAATGTCGTTATTTCAAAAAATGTGTGACATGTGATATAAAATTGTTGATTGACTGCCGTTAATTGATGAAGATCCCTAGTAATTGTAAAAACTACACAAAAAACGACTAGAACTTCAAAATATTTATTCAACATTCACGTTGAAGTTATTTAGATTCGAATATTCAAATGAAGATAACCATGAATTACGGAGTGATATTCGTAGAAATAATAATAATAATATCACTTCCTTATAAAACGTCGTATAGAATGTTCCCGAATGCATAGCGTGTGCGGGTATATAGAAGATGGCCATTATTATTTGCCGTGGTGCTCCAGGGGAACTTACTGATTTTTGGAGATGTATTCACTTTTCAGTTGTGTGAAAACCCAGAACAGCACAAACAATCGAGAAAAATAGTTCTACATTAATATTCTAGGAATTTATTTTTTGTTCTTTTCATCGTACGAGTTGAGAACTCATTCATTGAATAGGGAGTAAAAAATGTATTTGACTCAAAATATTCGAGAAAAAAAATGGAAAACTGTATTTTGGGTGGAGTGACCAGGTTCTGATATCTTTTTGCACCACTACAAATATAGGGTGTTTCCGAAATTGAAGCAATTGAAAAAATGGGTTGTTGTATGGAATAAATGGCAAGAATTTTCGGTTTTGAAGTAGTCAAAAATTTCCTAAATCTTTTATGAAATTTTATGAAATCGCTTTCAGTTACCTTTGTTTGGGAGGCACTGGTTTGATTGTACAGGCCACAGCGTGTCTTCCCGCTGGCAGTGTCTCCGCGCAGCGTCGCAGGCTCTTGACCTCTTATCACTGATTACCGAAAAAAGTCTTGAAAACTTCAATATTCAATATCCCCCAAAGTATTCTTTCGTTTTGTTTTGATTTTCCATCTTCTACTTCCCATTTCATTTATTGCTCCAATTTCGAAAACACCCTGTATAATGAGAGGAATAAAAAACAACTCCAACTTTACGCTGATGAGTTCAAGTACTTACTTTATTTAACTCCGACGTAATTTGTAGAAGTGAAATGGTGAGATGTGTATTAATTGCCACTCATTTCTGCAAAACTGTCGGATCAAACTAAAAACACCTGCTTACTTGATTCAGATTTATTTTTTCATGATTAAGCCTCAGTTTCGGATTTACTATCAGATAAAAGGTTCATCAAATGTTATGATTATGCACTGAGTGTTCAGTTCAAGAAATAGATTATTAATCATAATTCATTGCTACAATATTAAAAAAAAATTTTTTTACCCTTTTCTTAATAACTATTGTTATCAGAGATACAGTGTTTTTTTAAGTAACTTTATAAAATTATAAAAGGGTATATTTATATGCTTACATGATTTGTATGCAACTATCATGCAACTATCAACAATCAAACAGTTTTAAACTGGTATGAGACTGTTCATACACCTTTTTCGACATCAGTCTGGCGATTCCACGTTTTTTACTATTTTCATTAATTTTTTTTCTGAATTTTGCAATTTGTTTCGAGGAGGGGTTCCGACCAACCGTCCGAGATTTTTTCTTGGTCGTAATTTTCGATTTCAAAAACTGTCGGATTCAATTTTTACGCTTCCTCTGTCTTTCAGGTAGGGAATGGCATAACTTCTTGTAATTATTGTATTGTTATTGGTTCTCAACACTATTGCAAAATTTAAGCACAATCGAATGCCAGCAAATGCTTGAAAAATTTATTTCAAATTTCCAATCGAAAAGACATACAAAACGGACAGGCAGAGAGACAGAGTGCGTTAAATGAAAACTCGTAAAAATAGGACTAACTTGTTTTTTATCATAACTATCTGAGCGCCCGCCATGTTACGGATAATATGGAACGTAATTCAACAAGTGGTGCCTTCTGATCATGAATACGTACTTTCGGGGGAAATACCACGAATGCTCGCTATAGATATTAATAGAGCACTGTCAGTGACGTAATATGACAGTTGCGGAACAATGTCATAGGGGGACAAACAAACCAAACTGAACAAAAACTAACCCATTGAGTCCATTTTCCATAACGCTACGTGAAACTTTCTGGTCAATTTTCTGCGAAAAGTGATTTCCTATATAGGAAAAAATTCATTGCATCATTGTGATAATGAATGCTTTGTTTGTCCCCCCATGACCACCATGTTGCGACGTCAGCTGACAGTGCTCTATTCTGTCAGAAATCAACAAGCAATTTGATTGAGTTTAAGATTTCTGACAGAATTTTCGATAGTGTTGTGAGCACAAGTCCTATTTATTAAGATGATTTCACGAACAAACAAAGTCAAGAAAGTTTAATTGCCATGAATTCTGCAATAGTTACATCTAATGAATAATAAACATAAAGTCTGTCAACCTGGCGTTTATGTCATATTAGATTACAAGATATATCATTGTTGTTTATATTTGTGGTTGCCACTTGACGACGTGGTCTTATCACCACGAAAGAAGAAAGCGTGTATTATCGCAAAGTCCCGTTCTCATTCGCTTTTATATCGCATGCCGGAGATGCGAATTTCATATTATGAGTGAAATTATCCCTAAGATACTAATTTAATAGTATCTTCGTCTTCTAAAGTACCGAGCAGTACTACAATTATAAATAACCGGTCATCACCATTAAATAATAAGGCACAATCGATTTACAATAATTGTTCAATTGTTATTAACAACAACTATTATAATGAAGTTTAAATGATTGCGATGTTTTTTACTTAATGGAAGGAAAATAATGGGCGTAGAAAAAGTATAGTACGTTACACGAGTTGTAAGCCCATTACGCATTCATGAAATTTAAACTTTTTTATTTCGTGCGTAATGGGTTACTTACAACTCTTGTTACGTAATATACTATTACAGGATCTACCACAACTTAAAAAATAGGGTAAGTATATAGAACTTAACTTGCTACTGTGTTATGATATATTGCAAATCCTAATACAATATATTAAACTAATATAATTTTACAAAATGCAGATAGATATAAAAACTTTGTTTCTTAAATTCTATTAATGTATATAATTCTTTCATATTTTCAATTTTCTCAAGCAATGCATTTACTAGCGAGTTGTGTCAGAGGTCACTCCGAAATAAAGAGCGCGCAAGTTGGAGTTGACAGGTTTGGCCAGTTGATTTACACTGGATGCTGTGGTCCCGTGGGAAATTAAGACGGCGCGGCGCAGGAAGAAACCCAGCAGTTATGTGTTGAGTGATATTTGTACCCACAATATAGATATATTTCTCAGGAAATTGAAATACTGTGCGATATGTCATAATATTTATTTGATATTGTCTTTTTTTATCATGCGGTGATTGCCTTTCAAGGTGTGATTTTGAAATACCTCCAGTATATACTATCGTTCTTCAGTGTTATCATTGATCGTTTCATTTCATGATGCACCATATTGACAGAAAACCAATATTGTACAGGATCCATGATATGTATGGAAATGGTCGATTAACTCGTGAAGCAAGATAGCTATCCAAAAAAACAGAAATTTCAGTTTTTTCTAAGTATTCAATTAAGTATACAGATTCAGCCAAAAAGTCATGACGAAACAAGGTTTTTTTTTATTGGAATACCTTGTATATTATTCCATATCTCAATTCTAATTCTGTGCATAATTCTGAACAATATTAATATCCAACATCGGAACGGTGGAATAAGGAATTATTCAACAGTTTTCGAAGTGTCGAATTTTGAAAATAACGTTTGACGACTCTCAAATTTTTTGAAGATAAAGCCTGAAATGATGGACATTTATCATGAAAATTAGGCAAGGTTGAGTAATAGATATGATTTATTTATTTATACGTTTTCTACAGAGAATAAAACCACATAATTGTTCAGGGTTGATAAAAATGCATGAAACGAAAAAATGTTTTATTTAAAAAAAAAAAAATAGTTATGCCAGGGAAAACAAGAGAGAAATAAGTTTTGATAAACAACAAATATTTTCTTTTGGATTTCTATTCAATAAAGTGCTAGTAAGTAATAGAGTGTTTAGCATTAACCTCCTGAAGCTATACGATGCGTCGAACATTGCTCCAACGTTGGACCGAATATGTGATAGTTTGTCGTATCGTGTGGCCGACCTTCAAACCTGCGAACCACCAATGTCGAGCGTCCAACGTTCGCGTTTAGCCACGTTCCGGCTATTGTCGATATTTTGTAGCAAGTCAAAGGAATTCCTCCAAACCAGTAGCGCAGCCAGGATTTGAGTGTGGAGATGTGGAGGAGGGGCTGGACATGAAATGTATCATATCTTATTATTTATTTTCTTGAACACCATATCTATTATTATGAAATACGGTAGTAATTGGAGGTTTGGGTGGGAGGGATGCAGCCCGTTCTGGCTGCGCCACTGATTCGAAGGAAAAGGAAAAATATTGGAAAAAAAAATCTGGGGAGAAATTTGTGCATAACCTAAAAATTGATTTTGACACATGTTACATGATAGCTGGTATGAAGGCAAATTGAAAGAAATTACTATGAAAATGCAAAAAGTGGGATAAAATGGCAAAATATCGATAAAAGTTAATTGACAAAGTTGCTTAGAATTAAATTTTATATACATATACAAAGTTTGAAAAGATAATGAGAGAAAATTGAAAATAGCTTTATTCAAAATATTTCCCTAGCTGTATAAAAATATCAAATTATTTTGTTATGAATAGCTTGACCATACTGAAACATTTGTATTTCAATCATAATGACAAACATTTCTCATTCTCTCCCCACCAGAGAGCACTAAATTTAAAAAAATGTATTTTGTCCGAAAACATTAAGAAAAAATAGCTAATTCAATTTTCTTACATTATCTTTTGAAACTTTGTATGTGTGTATAAAATTTAATTATAACAACTTTTTCAATTAACATTTTTCGATATCTTGCCATTTTACCCTACTTTTTGCCTTTTCATCGTCATTTGTTTCAATTTAACTACTGCCATACCAGCGATCACGTAACATGTGTCAAAATCCATATTTAGGTTATCGGACATGCACAAACTTTTCCAAAGAATCTTTTTTCAATACTCTAATAATAAACTTTTTTTCCATATGGTACATACCTTTTGGCGGTCACTGTATAATCCAATCTTACGCAAAAACATTGGGTAATCATTTTGCAAGTATCCAACAGAAAACAACCACTGTCCCTTACGACAATTGCATTATATTTGTCTGATACTTGACAAATAATTCCACAATAAATACTGTGCAATGCTCTTCGAATACATATCTGCAATTATTTTTCGATTCAAATGGTGGAACACCTCCGTACTGGTTTCATGATTGTTGCCGACAGCGAAGGCTAGTTCAACACAATTGAATCGAGAAACTTCTATAGTCTGGGGAATTTGCGAAAAGATAGGTAATTAATAATCTATTTTTATTTTATTAAATTATGGCCTTTCGTCAATTATTTTCAATTCCACATGTGGAATATTCAATTACCTTATATAATGAAATAAAAAACAATGGTTTAATTTTGAACACGACCAATTAACGAATGTTTTCATTCGAACAATAGAGGAATTCCTTTGACTCGGGTGAAATACCGACAATAGGCCAACTGCGAATGTTGGACGCTTGACGTTGGTAGCTCGTATGTTTGATGGTCCGCCATGACGATTCGACAAACTATCAAGCGTCCAACATTGCGGAAGGGGTTCGTAGCTTCATGTAGCGCTAGCTTAACAGTGATGAATTCGCCAGAACAAAATTTTGTAGTGAATCTAAAATCAAGTTGGGAGGAATGGTGGAAATTACATACCTTTCTAGCATTTCTTCGATATTTTGTGGGCAATTTCTGAAGACTACATTTTTTATGTGACCTTACAGAAAAAAGTCAATTGGGGTCATATCGGGAAAACTAGCTGGCCATTCAATTAGCCCCCTGCGTCGAACCATCAGGAAACGTTTCATATACAGAGTGACCCATTTGAAAGCGGGCCACCTCTCTAAAATTGTTATTCATTATCCGATTCAGAAGATTTTTCTTTTCAATAGATAAAGCATCAATAGTTCTAGTTGATTGCCATAAACTCGAAATAAAAATGAAAATTTCAAGGCCTACTTCGAATTTTTTTCAAGGTCAAATATCCAAAAAACATGCTTGCGATTTTTTTTTAAATATGATTTGACGACGCCAACGAATTCACGATATTTCGTGCAATTACTGTGATCTGCGCAAGAACTTGATATAAACTATGGACTCATAAGTATTCACAAGCTGCTGTAAGTGACATTTTTGTGAATGATAACATAAGTTTGTTGTTGGTTATGACAGATATTATAAATGCAGGCGGGGTATCTCAATGGCTTGGTGATTCAAGTAGTTTATAATACCTGGTATAGAACATCCTGGTATGAATACAAAAGTGAATACCGAAAAACAAGTCATCTCCATTTTGTTTCAGTTCAAGAAGTATCACCGACAATGATTGTGGAATTGTCAGTACATTGAAATATGAGTTGGTAATTTGTACAAGCTGTCTGTCTGACCGTCCTTATCTGTCTTTCCGGTTCAGAATTTGCAATCACTTGTTGGTATCCCACTGAGATGCAATCTATCAAAACGATGACAATATGATGATGAAACAATTATATCTTGACCCCCCAAAGGCTATTTAAAGAATGCGTGGGTATCGAAAAAACCTTGTGATGGGTTTCAGATGTTGCAAATTACGCCAAAAAATTATAGATCGGGGGATTGGATTCCCCTTCTTCTCGAAAAAAAAAAAAAAAATCGAAATCAATTAAAATAAGATCTATCTTGAGTTCTTAAATTGTAGATAGTGACTCATAGGTTTTATGGTTCATAATTCATATAAAGTAGGTCAAGAAATCGTGAGAGAGAATTCTTAGGAATTCGGAAAAAATTTCCACGGTTGGACGTCGAAAATTATGAACCCCTTCCTTTCGAAAACAGTTGCAAAAGCTCGCGATACTGAAATCGAAAATATGTGCAAAAATTGTGAAGAACATCAGACCGTCGAATGATTTGATTTCGAAAAAATTTCCACTCTTTCTCTCCTGAAGAGTAAACGCGTAGGAATTTGGAAGATATTTCAATGGTTTCAGAAGTCCATATTTAAGGCAAAAGAAAAATTTAGGTCGTTGGGAATCCAATCTCACTTCGTCTCTACAAAAATAGCCAAAATTCACGAAAGTAAAATCTAAAAATCCATGAAAAATTAAAATATAATTAAAAAAAAATTAACCCATCTGTCTGTAGAGTGTAGTATAGGGATTTAAAAATGTTTTCGATAACTTCGGACGTGAACAATAACAATAAAAAAATGTCATTCTTGGGGTTCACACCTCCCGTACTTTTCGTAAAAATCAATCCGGAAAAATTCGTAGAAATAGTAAAAAACATCGAACGGTCGAATAATTCAATTCAAAATGAAATATTCCCCTACCCTCCTGACTGCTAGGTACAGAAAGAGAAAGATAGATAGTAGGAACTGTAGGAAAAATTAACGAAGGGTTCGAACGTGTGAAATTACGACAAAACAATTTGATCGTTGGGAGAGTTCGGAATAACTTACAAAAACTCGCGGAAATAAAATGGAAAAAATTCCGAAAAATATTGAAAAACATTGGACCGTTGTAAAATTCAACTTCTAAAAATTGTCTTTGTCAGATAGAGAACTCGTTTTGATTTGAATAACTTTTCAACGGTTTCGTACGTGAAAAATTGAAACAAAAAAAATTTTGTTCTGGGGGCTCGGCTACTCTACTTCTCAAAAAAAATTCCGAAAACAAGCAGAAATGAAATTTAAAAAAATTCCCTAAAATTGGCGAGAAACATCGGACCGTAGAATATTCGTCGTATAGTTTGACATACATGTCCATTAAAGTTGGGATTCTGTCAAGAAGCTGACTGACAACGAATATAAGTACGCCACTATAATAGTCTGTACATCTGACGCACCTTTTGCCGCAGATGAAAAAAATTCTTTTGCTAAAAGGTACCAAAAAAAAATAGAAAAATATATTTGGAAACAATCTTTTATTTATAAGTTACTGAACAACTGCACTGAAAATTTTAAATTAATATTCAGTTTTAGAAAAACACAAAACATTTAAAATTTAAATATTTTCGAGCTTGAGGCCTGAATAGTACTGAGATAGATTGTCACTAAATTAATCGTACCTTAAAAAAATTTAAAAATAAATGAAGCCTCAAGTTTTCAAGAAAATATTTGAATTTTTGAGATTTTTTCGATTTTCATACACTAAATATTATTTTCAAATGTTCAGTGCAGTAGTTTATAAAGCTTCTTTCTGTCTATTTATCAATGACCAACAATTCCAGATAGTATCAATAAAATGTTGTGTAGCCACGCACGAAAAACTAATTTTGACATGTTCGGCCAAAGGCATATTCTTCTAGGTGTAGGTATTTACATAGGAGTAATTCATAATTCTCATGTAGACTGTAGATATCACATCACAGGAATTGCCATTTTTTTTGTCAAATTGAATTTACTTTACTTTGAAAAATCATACATCAATATTTTTTCACCATATCTCGATATTACTGTGGTGAAACTATATTTTTCTACAACAAATTCAGCTTCCTGGTATAAAAAATGAAAATCTGCATTCTACAAATAGATTCATTCCAAGATATACTGTGTTTTGGGAAGATGGAGTAAACGAAAAACGGCGTACGAAAGTTAATTCACGAAGTAATCGACAAGAAAACTCTTCCAACTACGATGCAACAAGATCATTCACAAAGAAAATAACGAGGTACAACAGATCATCACTCATCAAATAACGTGGATAATTGAACATAGGTCTGGAGTTTTAGGATAGAGAAATTTGCTATATAGGTCAGCATGAGCATCAAAACTCCGAACTCATTCATTACTATAAGAAAAACACAAACATTCTCGTTTAGTCGAATCAACGACATGTTCCTAATTGTATCCAATAACGTTTGTGTGGATAACTATTATGATAATCTACGTATACACTCCAACAATAATCGCTTATATAAATAATCTAACTTGGACAAATCTCAAAATTGTAATGTGTAGGCCAATACATTCGTGTACCATAGTTGGGGTTATTATACATTTCAACTATGAGCTGTCGTTCTCCTAGAAGGTAATGCATAACAGTCCAGTTCGATTGTTGATATTCTGTTGTGTTTTAGGTATCTGTAGTGCAAAGTTGGACTTGGCCGAGTGTATGTTATTCTCTTCATTATCCTTGTCAAAAGTTCCCACGAGCCCAACTCGATTCTATGACTAGTTTTCGGGATACATCCTCTCAGAAATATGAATTTGTACCTTGTAGCAGAATAGAATCTTGGAGGGGCCTCAGGGGTAAAACGAAGTCGGCAATCAAAAAAAAACACAGTGAGACCGTTACAATTTATTCAAAAGCTTAAGTGTAGGAACATCCGCAATAAAATATATCTCTAAACTATCTAGCAGTAACCAGCTACCAAGCAAGCAGTCAGAACTCATATTGGTCTATTACATACCTGCAGGAAACGAGTAGGAAATATCCACAATCGTATTCACCAGAAAGCAAGGTTGTCTCATACCAGAAATTACCAACTCAAAGTAAAGTGAATGCCTACAAATACCGACGAATACTACCCATCTCGCAGCTGCACTATGAATGGCTACTTTGACAAGGAGTTCAGTGAGGTATTGAGGCAGTGAGGCAGTGAGGCAGTGAGGCAGTGAGACAGTGAGACAGTGAGGCAGTGAGGCAGTGAGGCAGTGAGGCAGTGAAGCCATGAGGTGGTGCCTAAACTAGGGGCACCAGTACTCAAAGCATAATATTGTCACATCTGCCCCCCTTTCAAGGGCACGGGGCTGTTACCTTTCGGAACAGTACTCGAGGACACAGGAAACACAAATTTTTTCAGGTGACAAATATCGAAAGTAACTCTTTCTACCTCAGAGACGCAAAGGGCTAGTAAGTAGGTCTTAGGGCTCAATAATTTTTTGATTTTGTAGGGCCCCTCAAAAAGCAACATAAGCTTTTTGGTTTCTTGATGAAATTGGGTTAGCCTTAAGAAGCACTATTTCTCCTTGTGTGAACGGCTGGTAAGGCCTCGAAGGGGAACGAGCTGCACGCCTCTCTGTCCCGTTTTTGCAAGTTCTATTCAGCAAAGAATAATTTGACATGGGAGTTACAAGGTATCGTTTATCTTTCAAAAATTTTCCAAGAGGCGAAATAGATTGAGTACCGAAGTGTAGGTCCACGGGAGGAAAGCCAGTCATTTCATGCGTAGCGTTATTCAAGAACCAAACCACATTAGGAATTTCGAATGCTCATCGCGTATGCTGTTGGTGACAGTAAGTTCTCAAGATCCTCCCTAATTCTCTCATAGTCCTTTCCACAGAGTTCCTGGGGGTGACGTATCGAAGAATAAATAACCTCCAAACAATAGGTCTGTAAAGTGTTCTTCCATCTTTGCGAAGTTATAAGGGTCAAGTAGCTCAGTGGTTGAGACTGAAGCGTTCAAAACCATAGACTGCTGGTCGGCTAGGTTCGAATCCTCAGCGACTTCAGATTTTTATCTGGTGGCCCGAAAAAGTGATAGGAATCGCACGTTAAAAAGGTAAGACCTCGTTAATCCTTGGCTCGCACAAGTTTCGATTTTTGAGGACTGCCGTTCGTAAGGGGACGACAGCTGGTTAACGGAAAAAACAATTTTAACAATTTTAACAAAATAATTTTTATTTGCATCCCTCGATCACTCAAGATACGAGACGGTTTTGCCATCTGTACAAAAAAAATACTGCAAGGTCAGCCGATTCAGCATGCTAGCCGTGGTAAAGGAAACGATAAATAAAGCTTATAAAAAAACAAATAGCGGAAGGCGGAAGGCGGAAGGCGGAAGGCGGAAGGCGGAAGGCGGAAGGCGGAAGGCGGAAGGCGGAAGGCGGAAGGCGGAGAAATTTCTGGAATATAACATAAAAAAGTCTAGAATGTTGTCAAAGATTCTCAAAAGTGCTGGAAATTTTGAGAACACCGTAAATTAAACGAGAACAGAATATCCGGTAGTTCCGAAGACACTCTAGTAACATTCTGAAGTTTTAGAGTATTCTAGAAGTTTCCGAAAAGTTCTGGAAAATTTAAGAAAACCGTGGAATGACCAAAAACGAAGGCTCTGGAAGTGTAGAATGTTCTCGAAGATTCTGAAAAGTGTGAAATTTGGGAACACCGTGGAATGAACGAGCACAGAATCTATGGGAGTTCACAATACGTACCTACTGACAAGACACTCAAGTAGAATTCTGGATAGTTTAGCAACCAGTGGGGGCGCATGGTGGGTAAGCCTATTGAAATCTCTAGATCATAAGAGAAAGGTCCAAAATCTTCCAAATAGTTATTCATAATTCATGTATTTTTCAGGTACCAATATTGAGAAGTTGAAGACAAAAATGTTAACAGGAATACCCAACTATAGAAAAATATAAATAATTTTTGATTCAGATGAATATAAAAAAATTTGTGATACATACAGATACATTGCAGTCAGGAAAGTGCATGTGTGTTATTTAATTTTCAAAACAATCGATTACGTCAGAATCGCAACAACAAGAAACAAATTGAGACAGTATGCTTTAAGTGGAATCCCTGTTTTACCCATCTCCCACACTCCTTAATTAGTGTGAAATTCGTACATGAGCATTGCAAACGTAGTCTCATAATACTGTAGCCAGAGGACCTGGAGTAGATTACGCAGATAAAGAACACAACGGTCCACTGCACTTCACAACCATTTCGGGCTTTATTCTTGTTAAGTAACGACATAGTTGAGGTTTTCGGTAGTTAATGTGGAACGCTGTTTCAGACCGACCGACGTAGTTTTGCTTATATTAGATAGACTATCCCAGCTTACGAATAAGATTTCCAATAAGATGGAATCCGCAAACTAGAAAATAGGAATTATACAACATTAGGTATGATGTCTGTTCCAATACAAAATAGTTGAGATTTGACAGACACTTTACACATTTTTATGGAAACAGCAGCCACTTCTGCGAATATGCACTTTCAATGTATTCACACCAAATATGGTTTGTAGACCGTGGGCCAATGACACTAGGGGTGTCGATTATCTACGAAGGTATGCCCTTCGAGTGACATGAAGAATGAAGATTAAGTTGTATTATCGGGCAAAAAGCGATTTTGCCAGGTCGTCCTTCACCCTGATCAATCAATTTCCGGTTTAAAGCAATGTTGAAAATTGTTTTAAAGAAGAATTATGAATCCTCACTCTAGATTCTTATACACTAGATATACACTAGATATAATATGATGACGTGGTAGCTAGTCTAATACAGCAGAAGAAAAGAAAAGAGATTCGCCCGAAGCTTATTCTAATCAATAAAACAAGCTTTTTTGTGGTGTCCAAAATACAGTGAGTTTCAAAACCATATGGAAACTTTTTTATTATGCATTTATCAGAAAATTTCATTCATCATAAAAGTTGGTGCTTTGCGTACAACTTGTATTCGAGTTATCAAAATTCTGAATTTCCAAACGGTGTACCAAGAACAAAACATAGAAATTTCGAAAAGTTTATTTAGAAAAGTTGTTTAGAATCGAAAACAATATTAATATTTGGAATCACAGCCTCTTAGACAACAACATTTTTTTCTCCATTTTTTATAGTTCTAGCCTCATAAAGAGTACTAGTATCTCATATGCGCCTTAGTCATTAGAATATCGGCGTTTTTTTGAGAATTGTTTGAATTTTGACTAGTTTTTTTGGTGCAAATTTGATATATCACTAAGATTTTATGGAAGGAAATTATTGAATGAATCAATTAATTATTGATAAACGATTAAATAATACAATTCTGCAACTTTACGATCATTTTAATCATAAGAAATTGTATATTTTCATTTTTTTTAATAAAGTTATTCTAAAAAGTTGCAGAATTGTCGTTTACTAATAATTAATTGATTGATTCAATAATTGCCTTCCGTAAAATCATACTGATAGTTATTATGGACATACATACAGAGTGATGTATCAAACTTGCACCAAAAACTAGTAAAAATTCAAACAAATTTCAGAAAACGTCGATATTCGAGTACAAATGATAAATTGTATCAAATTTTGCATTAAAGATAGAGGTTAGAACTATAAAAAATTAGAAAAAACAAAATTGTTGCGTTGGTGGCTGTGATTCCAAATCTCAATATGGTTCACCTTTCTAAACATTTTTTCTACACACCGTTTAGAAATACAGAGTTTTGATAGCTCAAATGCAAGTTTTTTGCATAGCACCAACTTTTTTAAAGAATAAAATTTTCCGACAAATGTATAATAAAAAAGTTTTCCATATGGTGCAAACTTCTCACTGTATATACCATTGAGGGGCCACCAGAGACGACGGAACTATTGGAACAACTCGGAGCTGTTTCTGCGAAAGAAACTTCAGAGCACTACTGAAATTCAGAGTAGACGTTGGCGCTACGACATAGTTTTAAAAAGCCTGTGTGAAACAAGATGGATAGATAGAAAGACACAAAGCCTTGTTGACATTCATGGAATAACTTCCTTCACTCCCTATTGTTCTAGAAGGCATTGCTAATTCACCGAAAGGTCACACATAAAAAACTATCTTGAAACAAAGCAGCCTGCTTTATATATAATCAATAAAATAGGTTCTCAAAAGAAAAGAATAATTTTTGAAATGAAATATAAGAAGAAATCGTGAGCTCAAGGCCAAAACGTACCATTATAAACCTCCTGAAAGATTGTCATATTCATTTAATTATCAATTTTATTATATTTTCAAGGGTGAGATGTAATGTATATAACACTCTGATTATTTGACCTTCACACATAGTTGAAATAGTTTTCATGGAGTATATACAGTGTGACTCACTTTGAGCAGCCACACCCTCGTATTTTCTTGACAGTAAAGTGATTTCAAAATTTGTTTTTTATTACATATAATACCCAGAAATATCTACCTTCAGGTTGATGATGATTTTTTTATCTCAAAAATAACACCAGGATCTGTTTCAGAACACCCTAAAACACCCAAATATCAGTGATAATTCATTAAAATATACAGGGTGTCATCTGTTTCTAACAACATTTTTTATTTGTTATTCATCCGCAATGTTTGGTGGTTTTCGATTTTTTTCCTTGGTCACGAAGTACCTGAAAATGTTCAAATAATGCTGTAGGGTATGTTCCAATATTACTTTTTCATGGCTACCTACGACCAAATTGAAAAGTGAAAAATTGGGAAAAATATACCAGGGATTTTTTTATCACAAAAATAACACTAAGTTCTATCCCAGAATACTCTGAAACTCCCAAATAGCAGTACTTCATTATTTAAAATATACAGGCTGTCACCTGTAACTGACATAGTATTGATTTTTATTCATCCGTAACGTTTAGTTGTTTTCGATTTTTTTCCATAATCACTAATTACTAAAGAATGTTCGAATAATGTTGTAGAAAATATTCAAATATTACTTTTTCATGGCTAGCTATGACCAGTCGAAAAGTGAAAAAGTGTGGAACACACATCAAGGACTTTTGTAGCACAAACGTAACAGCGGATTCTGGTTCAGGAGACCCTGAAATTCCAACACCCCAATTCTTGAATCATAAAAATATACAGGGTGTCATCTAGCGTAGCGTCGTAGTGTCGTAGCGTTTGCGTTAGCGTTAGCGTAGTATCGTAGCGTTTAGTTGATTTGATAATATTTCGTTTTTTTTAAACTGTATCAATTGAATATTTTGGGTGCTTCTTGATTGAAAAAGAAATATTCAGAAACAATTCAACATTACGGATAAATAAAAGTTATCAAATTTGCTAGCTACAGATGATACCCTGTATATTTTTAGATTTAAGTATTGTGGTGGGGATATCAGGGTGTTCTGATCCAGAAATGTTTGTACTTAAAGTATCCTCAATGTATTTTCGTCTCTCAACTCGTCATAGGAAGCTATGAAAAAGTAATATTCGGTTATTTTCTATAGCAGTAATTGAACATTTGAGGTACTTTGTTACTATAGAGAAAAAAATCAAAAACAACCAAAGATTACGGATGAAAACAAATTGAAAATGTTGCTAGTCTGTAAGACCACCCTGTACATTTTAATGAGATATGGGGTTTAAGCATGTTCTGAACCAGAATCTGATGTTAGTTTCGAAGTAAAAACTCTTTTAGTATATTTTTCCCAGTTTTTCACTTTTCAACTGGTCATAGCAAGCCATGAAAAAGTAAAATTTGGGTATTTCTTATACTCAGCATCAATTGAACACGTTCAGGCTCTTTGTGACAAAAAAAAAATCGAAAGCAACCGATCATTTCGGATGAATGAAAATTAATAATGTTGCTACTAACAGATGCCACCCTGTATATTTTAATGAATAAAGCACTTAGATCTAGGGGTTTTAGGGTGTTCTGAAACATAATCTGGTGTTATTTTTGCGATAAAAAATGCCTAGTATGTTTTCCCAAATTTTTTACTTTTCAGTTGGTCGTAGGTAGCCGTGGAAAATGGATATACGAATATTTCATCAACCTCAAGTTAGATATTTTTGGGTACTATATGTTATGAAAAAAAACTTTTGATATCACTGTACTGTCAAGAAAATACGAGGGTGTGGCTGCTCAAAGTGGGACACACTGTATATAACAACGACGGCATATTGTTTCAATAACTAGAATAGTCTTTTCTCCAAAAGTTATTACTTTTATTGTGACTTAGTAGAGGATAATACATTACAGATTTCATATCCAATGAACAAATCGTAAGGTTTCTAAAGATGGGGTTGGAATAAGGTAGGCACCAGATATTAATGTTGCCTAAATGAGTGATATTCTTAAGAGTGCAATTATATACAAGATTGATTTGCCATACTTTTCTGCCTTGAAAGGTGATCTACAAATTTCGAAAAACATGTAAACGTCAAATACCGACAAAAAAGATGACCAAAGTCTGAGAAACTTATAAGTTTGGTGATTCGCTTCCAAATATCGAAGTTTCAAAAATGCAGTTAATTTGAAGCAATTTTTTGGGTAGATGAACAAATTATTTCAAAACACATTACAGCATGTACATAGATCAACGCTTTATTTTTCTCTTGATACCGAGTTTATTTCGATTGGATGAAGATTGCTTCAAATTTTAATAGAAGAGATGACATACTACTGCTGCAGCTAATTCGACTATCTATGAAAAGCATCGTGAGGTGCTGCCGCAGACGAGTACATTGAATCAAAAGTTCTCTAGAAGTATCTTCTTGTTTGAAATCGATAATACGAACTATTTTTGAGTTATCGACTTTTTCACCCTAAAAAACGTCACAAATGTGATCGCGCTCATGTCCTCATTTGATCTACTAAATGAGCAGCTCTCATCATTTAACTTCACTCTCAATTTCGAATTTGTTGATTTGTTCTCTAGAATCAGTGGCATTCGAGGCTGAGTTCCTGAATAATTTATTCATGTCAATACCCAGAATCAATCCTCTTTTCATTTAACAAATCCATCTAATATCTATTTTTATAAAGACCAATATATTTTGAAAGAGACTGAATTAAAAGTATTTTGTCTGCAGCGGCATCTATCTTACGAAAGCTACACTAAACGTTTCTCTATACAAACTAGTTTGTAGGGTCGTTTGGCTTTACAGAAAACTTTAGATGGAGACGTAATCGCAACAACGGTAGAAATCTTGTTTGAAAAAAAGGGTTGTGAACATCACTGACAATAATTCGTTATTCCCTGAAAAGAGGTGAGGTATTCTTTCGCAAGCGGAAATGGAAAATAGGAGAATCCCCTTCTCCATAGTAATTTATGTGAAAACGGTAAAATGAGAGATACTACAAAACACGTATTGGCAGAAAAAAGTACTGCGAAATGAAAATCGAAACTTAAAAAAACTACTTTTTTGGAATATGAAGGTTACAACTTACAACTCACATACGTATCACGGTATGAAGTGAATTTTGCATTCGTAATATTGAGTTTAAAAAAATGGTTTGGTAATTTTCTTTTAATTGGTGAGTATATTAAATTGAAATTGGGAAAATATAATATATATGTGTATATACAGGTTGCTCCTCAAATATGTGGCAGGCGATATCTGGGTTGTCGGAAGGGGACAGCGCAAATGTTTTCTGTTTTCACAAGATATTGATACGTTCATGGAAACAACAAAATATGGATTGATTTTCAGATACACAGGTTGTTAATGACAAAATCGTAATCATAATTTTGTTAAGGTCTACCCGCGAATGACTTTCAAGAATGTGACTAACTTCTGCATGAATATAAATAATTCATTGAAAGTATTACACAATATTTTTATCAAGTAACTTAATTATGCTTCTTGATGTCTTAAGTAACAAAATGTTCTTGAATTCTACTGTCAACTTATGTATACAGTATGATTCAGCGATTGATTGTTAGTAATATCCTTGTGACAATAATTCAGCATTTCTTTCGTGTTTTATTGAAGTCATTGCTTTCTATATAATAATATTTTTGGTTAGGGAATTTTTCAAAAATTGCCACAAAGCACACCGATTTCTCGGTAGGCCCATATTCCAACATGGTGGTTTTGGTAAAAAGTAATAAAAGCATTAATACTTAGAAGGAATTGTTAAAAATCGAAAAGAACTTAAATCTGCTATTGAGACTAGGGATGCACTGGGTACCCGGTCAGTGCCCGGTATGCCGGGTACTCGGTTTCACCGGGTTTAAGTGGTTTCTTGTCATACCCGGCAGACTAGACCGGGTACCATTCATACCCGGCCGAGTAGTCCTGGTACACACATGAAATGAATAAGAGTATTTTTTCAAATTCAAACATACTAAAAAAAATTAACAATGACTACAAAAAAGAAAATCAACATGTAAGTAAATATAACAATAAAAATTCAGATAAATATTTTGCTTCTATCATTTACTAGTAAATATTAATTATTGATTAGTAATAATAATGCATCCGTCTCATGTAATTTTCAGTTGTGTCTACCTGTTGTGTATTCACCGAGTACCGGGTACTCGATACTTGTTACTCGGCCTAACCGTACTCTCTTTGGGAATTTTCTATCAAACTCGGTAACCGGCAATCTAAAAATCAGTACCTGGTACTTCCTTAATTAAGACGTCTGAAGCCAAACTATTATTGAAAATAGAAAAACTCAACTATCGAGTAAATAACGTAGAAATTGAAAAGGAAATTCTACATAACAAAAATGAAGTGGGCAGGGATTGGCGCAGTGATTGGCGCTCGGGCCTTCTGACCGAGAGGTCCTACGTTCGGTTCCCGACAGGGGCAAGGTTTTTTTCATTTTCAGATGTAAAAGTCTGAATGATTGGATGTTGTTACCGCTTGTTGTGTTGAAAATTGACAGTGATGCTCCTGAGGTGGCGTATGGAGTTAGTAAGAAGGCCTATCCAGAACTCATGGCTAATGACCATGACAGCCGACGCCAACACCCAAAAATATGCTACCTCCATTGATCAATATATCAGAGACTGTAATTATGTGGCTGTAGATACACTCGTAATTGATAATCTTGAAATATTGAATAACAAATTAAGTAAAAAAAAATGTTATGAGTTATGACAATGTAACCTTAAAAATTTTCAATATGCAAATTTGGAATAAATCCTGATTTTTAAATTATAGAAAGTTATCACTTATGCTGATAGGCTGCTCAGATTATTACGGTTAGGGTGTGGGTAGGTTTCAACTAATGATTGCTCAATAGCGTATTACAGATTCATTAACTATTAAACAATTTGGGCACCAGTTGACCTGACTAGTTCAGATTATCTGGGCGCCAGGTTGCAAAAGACAAAACCGAAGATAAGAAAAGTTGGTATCTAGCTTGGGTTAGAAGTCAGAATAAATATGCAATAAACAATTAACAACTTTTATTAACAAATTCACAACTGCTGAAGGCAATAATAGCTGAAGGCCACAAAAATGTAACTACATAAATAGCCAAAGCTAAAAAAAATTATTAACAAATTCACAACTGCTGAAGGCAATAATAGCTGAAGGCCACAATTCAAAGTTATATGGAGTAACAGCTGATAGTTTAAAATTCAGAACATTTACAGCAGAAAAATCTGATTATCTGATTCAAGCGAAGCTGGTACTGGATGTTAGATACCTGGGTGGTTGGTTTATGCGAAGCTGGTCTGATGGAGTGCTGTAATTGGATTGTGTATGGCTAGTCTAGAGACTGATGGACAGGTTGCCTCTGCGGAACGTTACAGTCGTAATTGCTAGTCAGTTACTGGTGACCACTTAGTTAGGGCTGACCTCTACGATGAATGGCTATAGACTGTGCCTTGGAACTGAGCCTCTTTGATCCGTCACTGTACAGCTATTAGACCTCCTAGTGATACCAATCCTTTTCCCAGTATAGGACGTTCTCGATAACATGCGAAGCAACCGGAAGGAATCAGAATTGATTTATACAATGTTCAAGGGAGCAAGGATATCCTTAGAACCTCAGGGTATATTCCGAATTTTAATTTACAAGCTTTATTTTTAAAAGTAATTAAATTAATGAAAAATTACTTATTCTTCAGAAATGGAATAAGTAATGTTATTGACTTTACTATATTTAAAATGAAATGTATTAAATTCAAAATTATCTCAACAAATAATAATAATGATAATAGAGAACTCAGTATTCTCTAGAGAAAGATAATAAGTTTGAATACTATTTTAAGTTATAATTTATAATAACCCGGTACTTGAAAATCGGTACTCAAGGCAACATTGAAAATCCTCAAAAGAGTAATTTTTAAATTTATGTAAATTTAAAGAGAAAAAAATTAGATTAAATCTCTGATAAATTGTTAAATATCGGAGGATACTGGAGATAAAAAAAATAACTAATAAAGCTCTCAGACCTTCTAAATGAAAGGAGCAAGATAATAAGACATTAAAGAGATAAATGTATCAGAAAAAAAATGGCTACAGAGGCCCGATACTTCTGAATTCAAGTAAGATAATATTAGGATGACAACTCCTAAATCAATTTAATGTCAAGATATTCTTGAATTCAGAATGCTGCTTTTGCATGTGACACAAGTTGCAGAAATGTGGAAGATAGAAAAAGATACCACCTGGTAGACCTTACGACTGAATTGTACAGGTAAGTGACTGAGTATTTAATTAAAAAGGAAATTCAATAATCGAACCCAGAGAGGAATTCATGCACTGAACGCCGTACAGCACAGAGATGAATTCGCTCAGGCCAGCATTTATTTCCCAGAGGGAAAGTCTTGACCAAAATAGATCAGAGAATATAGAAATAAATGCTTACCTGAGGAACCACTGTGATGATTTTCTGCCTTGCTGCAGCTAGCGCCCAGCTCCACGCCCTCTCCAAGGTTAGACTTCTTGGTTCTCAATGTACGGCTTACTACGGATATTTAGTCAGTCCCAGGAACATATAGCTGTAAAATTTAGAACGAGTAGCTACTATTTCGGCAAATACAAAAGGTCAACTCGTATTCGTACGATTTGTTTGTTCTTGTCCCCGAAAGAAATCTTTTCAGCAGAATCTGTTGGGTGTTGACCTAGTTCTTGTGATAGGTTAGGATTTTAATTTTAAGCAAAAATATGTCAGAATTTCAATTATGACCAAAAATATAGTAATTTACAGTTTAATGAGCCCAGCCTGAAAGTGTATTCCAAAATAAAATTTGATTCATACTCGTGATGATTTTAATAAATTTGAATACAATTCCAACCTAACCTCGTTTATCCGTTCATAATAATATATCAAAAATCATCCGGTAATTATATATCAAAATATGGATAGGAAAGGCATATATGAATTAAAATGGAGCTTAAATTCAGCCCTACGTTCAAATTTAGTATCTGACCGGGTCAGAACAAATTGAAAATTAGTCAAATCAACAGGTATAAAATGGCGTCATTTAATAAACAAAATCCATATTATTCAATACGATTTAGACAATAGTTCTAAATCACCATTACCATACTAAATCACCTTCCCTATTCAATTCAATCAGCTATCAATAGAAAATAGGTCACATACCAGATAATAACTAATTCAACCTCCAATCGCCCACAATATATGTCCACCCAACCGCGGTCTCATGCAAAAAGCCATTCCTCCGCATTCCACACCGAAAACATACTTTTACCCTTCGCGCAAGACCAAGTTATCTTCGTTCTCATTCGCCCTCCGAACTAGCAGTGACTAGAGATCCGATGGCGCGTAGCGGGTTAGATGCAATGATTGAAATTAAATGTTTGGTGTTGGTGTACTGGTGATGACAGAATGAATGAAAGTATAATTATCAGAGTAGGCTAGTGTATAACATAGTTGACAATTCCTAAACCATTTATTACGATTGTTTGACTGGAATTATTAAATTTAATTGAATGGAACGAATAATTATCGTTACACACCACCTCTCCCCGGTGAAAAAATTTTGAAAACTCTAGGAGTTTTCCAAATTTTTTTTTTCAACTGAGTTACCAAACCAACAAGTAAACGAGTACCAAACCAGTAACAGGCATGAACACGCAGAGAACTAGTAAGCAGATAAACAGGTAACAAGTGAAAATCAAATAACTAATTTCTGGTAATTACCATAGGATAAATTTTAATACAACAATAAATTTTAATACAAAAGTGAAACAGTCAACAATACTTCGTTAAACTGGTGCGCATGAGTCATTGCGGGAATTCTCCACCTGGAGCAAAGAAAAGGATGGCCGTTCACCACTGAACCCGGATCAGGAAATCTTTTCGCTGCTAGATAGAATTGCTGCGCCGGCGATATACCTGATACCACTCGTCTCCCAGTTCAAGGATGGACTAACCCTCTGTACTCATCCGTACAACAGGAATAGAGAAACCCTACAAGAACCCCCGTGTGGAAACAAAAAGTGAAAATCATAGGAAATTGAAAAATAACCAATTGTCCACTTCAATTGGGGTAAGATATAGCTCTACCAAGCTAAAAATGGCTAAGCCATAAAGTCCCAAAAATTCGGAGATATTCCTAATTGTGGCACTGCGAGCAAATTCCCCAATCGCGACGAATCCATGGAGCTGAGGATCCCCCAGTAGCGCCGACCTACCGCTCGTAGGCGAGCTTCACACGCTGACCGGCCTAGACCTCCACGCTAGCATGCCGACACCCCCCAAAGTTCACCCTTCCATGGACCCTGCAAAACAGTCTCGATCTCGAAGGAATCTCCGTAGAATCCTATAAGACATGTCTGCTGCCCGAATGAGCCATGCTCGCACCCAACACGACCAAGTCTCCTACAAAACAAAAAAGGAAAAGGCATTTAAACGCATAACCAAATCGCCTACGTTTGGTATCATAGCGTACCCTAGCAACATTCTCTAAAGAATGGGAGGATTGAAAACCCCGATAGAAAATCTCCTCCAAATTTCCTATCCCACACAGATCAATGTGGAGTGGACTCAACCCGTTGAATCGATTCCACCGAAGAAATTCCAGCCAAAATCCCAAGACTTCAGACATGGTGAGCTCGTCTGCAAAATACTCTTCCAAAATCTTGGATGGTTTGCATCATACCACAGTAATGTCCAAGAGAAGAAGCCCGAAATCCAACAGCCAAACCGACCCCCCAAGAAAAAATCCACCACAAGGATCGTCCAGCATTACGGGAGCTGCCATCCCATCGACAATACCATCCAAAACCCAAAATTTCAACCCCGAAATGTGGTGAAGAAAAGATAAGGGTAAGATGAAGACAAGATAAAGATAAGATAAAGATAAGATAAAGATAAGATAAAGATAAGATAAAGATAAGATAAAGATAAGATAAAGATAAGATAAAGATAAAAATAAGAGAACATTAAACAGAAACGCTCAACTGATAAAGAGATAAATGCCATAATAGATAACACACCCACAGTAACAAAATCTCAAGGTATAAGGAAGTCAAAAAAATTTTGTCAAGTCATGAATATTTCCAAGATATTATCAAGGAAAACACGGTAAGATAAATCAATGAAAGCAGTATTTCACTGATCAAAAGATAATGTTAATGGGAACCACATTCCATCAAACAATTGTTGGACAGATATGATTCAGAAGTACATCACTTCCAAACAAAGATAAATAACTGTCCAGCAACAAGATAAGAGATAAAGAGAGTTGAAGAAAACATTGATGTGAATTGTAACCAGAAAATTTGAAAGATTTACTTACTGAATTTTTTCAAAATAAGAATCAAGAAACTTGAACAAAAAATTACAGAATTAATCATTTCAAAAGTGGTTGAAAATTATTGTCTATAATTTCAAAGGTTCCATAAAGGAATTATCAAAGATAAATAATTTCAAGAAATATAATCATAACAACAGTTACTTCCTACATCAATACTAACAATTCTCTCAGGTTTATGACTGACAAAATTAGGTAAATAATTGACAAAAGGTACGTAAGATAAGTGAGATAATCTCAAGATAAGTAAGATACGTTACTGTAGATATTAGACATAGGTGAGTAGATAAAGATAACAAGGGATATCGATATATAAATTCTCCACCAGAAGATGTCATGTCTCTGTAAGTGGCCAGTCGTAGGACTTTTACCTACCATCTGGTAATGCCATGGTGGAGTTAGTCTTAGGCCCTCTCCACAGAGCCGTAATCAGAGAAAAGGTTTGTTTAGCAGGTATCGCCAATAACAACAGGGCCCATTCAGGATAAATGCATCGGCACCACATCACAATAAAACTGAAAATTCCCAGATACGATCACTGATCAGAACATGTCACCTAGACACTAGGATGGAATTCTAGCTCTAAGTGTGTAGCACAACCAACACTACCCAAAACCTCCCGAATGATTGTCACTGTAAGCAGAACCATGAAAAGTTATTAAATGCTAAAAAGTGAGTGGCCAGTCGTAGGATTTTTACCTACCATCTGGTAATGCCATGGTGGAGTTAGTCTCAGGCCCTCTCCACAGAGCCTAAAAGATATAGAAACTTGTTGGATATTTTTCTGTAAGTGGCCAGTCGTACAGTTCTAAGATACGAGAAAAGGTTTTAGATATTCCTAAATGAGCGGCAGTTTCTCTATCATGGTAGAATTTTAAAATTTCCTGTCGATTGGCAGAAGGTACCACAATTTTCCAGTCAGTAAGATTACTTACTATATTATGACGGGAAAAGATATGTTTATAGATAATACCATTTTCGACACGGAAGGAAGGATAAGCTGCTGGATTTTCCTCGATTTTCTTGATCAAAGAAGTATACCAGTCATCAGGTTGAAAGGTAGAAACGTCGATAACAGAAATTTCTGCAACAGAACGAGATAAGGCGTCTGCCACTACATTTAAGGAACCCTTACGATGTTTGATGGTAAAATCAAATTGTGACAGTTTCACCGCCCATCTGGTCAAACGTCCAGAAGGGTTAGATAAATTGTGAAGATAGATAAGGGAAGCATGATCAGTTTCAATGGTAAACCTCGTACCTTCGATGTAGCTTCTGAACTTCTCTATGCCAAAAATGACAGCTAACAGCTCTTTTTCAGTGACTGTATATTTTCGCTGACAAGCGGTAAGAGTTTTACTTGCGTATGCCACTGGGTGTTCAACACCGTCACATTCCTGGTATAATATGGCGCCGACACCTGTATCACTGGCATCGCATTGTATTATAAAGGGTTTTGTGAAGTCAGGGCTAGCAAGCACAGGAGCAGAAGTAAGACGAGATTTTATTTCCTTGAAAGCAGTCTCTGCCTCAGGAGTCCAAGTTATTGGTTGACCTTTTTTTCGACCATGAAGAAGATCAGATATGGGGGAGCAAATGGAAGAAAAATCCTTAATGAAACGACGATACCAACTAACAAGACCAATCAAACGTTTAATTTCAGTGGTGTTTTTGGGAGTCGGATAGTTAACAATAGCGGAGACCTTTTCAGGATCTGTTCTCAAGCCTTGTTGATCAACAACAAAACCAAGATAAACAAGAGAAGGCCGACAAAACTCACACTTATCTAAATTAATAGTAAGATTGGCATTCTTAAGTCTTCGATATACTTCTTTTAAAATTTTAATATGAAGCTCAAAAGTAGGGGTGGCCACGATGATGTCATCTAGATACACAAAACAATATGGAGCCAAAGAAGGTCCAATGACTATATCCATCAATCGTGCCATCAGTTTCGGACTGTTATTCAGACCAAACGGAGAAACTGTAAATTCGAAGAGACCTTTACCATATACTGCAAACGCGGTCTTTGGTCTAGAAGATTCTTCTAGGGGGATTTGAAAGAAAGCCTTGGTCAAATCAATTGAACTCCTAAATCAATTTAATGTCAAGATATTCTTGAATTCAGAATGCTGCTTTTGCATGTGACACAAGTTGCAGAAATGTGGAAGATAGAAAAAGATACCACCTGGTAGACCTTACGACTGAATTGTACAGGTAAGTGACTGAGTATTTAATTAAAAAGGAAATTCAATAATCGAACCCAGAGAGGAATTCATGCACTGAACGCCGTACAGCACAGAGATGAATTCGCTCAGGCCAGCATTTATTTCCCAGAGGGAAAGTCTTGACCAAAATAGATCAGAGAATATAGAAATAAATGCTTACCTGAGGAACCACTGTGATGATTTTCTGCCTTGCTGCAGCTAGCGCCCAGCTCCACGCCCTCTCCAAGGTTAGACTTCTTGGTTCTCAATGTACGGCTTACTACGGATATTTAGTCAGTCCCAGGAACATATAGCTGTAAAATTTAGAACGAGTAGCTACTATTTCGGCAAATACAAAAGGTCAACTCGTATTCGTACGATTTGTTTGTTCTTGTCCCCGAAAGAAATCTTTTCAGCAGAATCTGTTGGGTGTTGACCTAGTTCTTGTGATAGGTTAGGATTTTAATTTTAAGCAAAAATATGTCAGAATTTCAATTATGACCAAAAATATAGTAATTTACAGTTTAATGAGCCCAGCCTGAAAGTGTATTCCAAAATAAAATTTGATTCATACTCGTGATGATTTTAATAAATTTGAATACAATTCCAACCTAACCTCGTTTATCCGTTCATAATAATATATCAAAAATCATCCGGTAATTATATATCAAAATATGGATAGGAAAGGCATATATGAATTAAAATGGAGCTTAAATTCAGCCCTACGTTCAAATTTAGTATCTGACCGGGTCAGAACAAATTGAAAATTAGTCAAATCAACAGGTATAAAATGGCGTCATTTAATAAACAAAATCCATATTATTCAATACGATTTAGACAATAGTTCTAAATCACCATTACCATACTAAATCACCTTCCCTATTCAATTCAATCAGCTATCAATAGAAAATAGGTCACATACCAGATAATAACTAATTCAACCTCCAATCGCCCACAATATATGTCCACCCAACCGCGGTCTCATGCAAAAAGCCATTCCTCCGCATTCCACACCGAAAACATACTTTTACCCTTCGCGCAAGACCAAGTTATCTTCGTTCTCATTCGCCCTCCGAACTAGCAGTGACTAGAGATCCGATGGCGCGTAGCGGGTTAGATGCAATGATTGAAATTAAATGTTTGGTGTTGGTGTACTGGTGATGACAGAATGAATGAAAGTATAATTATCAGAGTAGGCTAGTGTATAACATAGTTGACAATTCCTAAACCATTTATTACGATTGTTTGACTGGAATTATTAAATTTAATTGAATGGAACGAATAATTATCGTTACAACAACCTCAAAGTAATACATCAAAATATTACGAGTATTGGAGAAAATGTTGATGAATTCATATTATGAATATTGAACAGATCTTACAAAAATTTTACATCATTGTTCTATCTGAAACTTTGAAACTGTATGACACTAGCATCTTTAATATAGCAGGATATGGCATAATTGTTTCAGTTATACTTATAAAATAGTCAAAATTGGGGAATGTGAAACCAATGAAATGAAAATAATACATAAAAAAACAAATACTTGTAAATGCTATCTATCTACCGAACACCGGAAAGCATCAAAGAAAATTTCGTTGAGCATTTTATGGAATAGCTAGAGAAAACAAAAAATTATGTTAATTGAAATATGTGACGGAGTTTCACGAAATCTTGATGCAAACAGTAATTAAAACTGAATTGTCTCCAAAGTATGATACCAGAATGAAAATTAATTTATTTTCACACTACCAATAATATTTTTTGGTACAAATATGCCCCATTATTCTAATAATTTCAATTTTGGCGTCATATCTTGGAGATAATCCAGTTTCTTTTACTATTCTCTCTCTTTCTCTCTCCTATATCTTTCTCTTCCTCTCTCTCTCTCAATCCCCCTCTCTTGTTCCCACTCTTTCTTCATCTTTATTTTTCTTTCCCTTCCTTTCTGTTTCTTTCTCCTCTCATAGGTAGCTATGGTTTGGATTTCTGGATCAACTTTCGATCGTGAACAATATTTCCCCTTGAATTTTAATTCTACCGTGAAAAATAAAGTGATGGGATCATATTCATTTGAAAACAAAGCATGTTTTCAAACCTCCCTTGAATAGCGTGAAAAATTCATTTTGATGTTTGCAAATCAGATTTGGGATGAAGCAGAGCTTGTTATCAGGAATGATTTTTTTCGAGAAATCAATAATAAAAATGTCTACTAACCTATGTCGGATGCGACAAAATATCTCTATCTCTTTTTGATGCTTGGTCCAGAAAAGTGATAAATAAATATTTTGTCGCATACGACATAAGGTAGTCGACATTTGAGAATAGGACCTCATGTATAAATCCTGTATTGTTCAGAGAACATTGTGAGAGCCAAGGGAACGTAGGTAGGAATTGGTGGTTTTGAATGTCTAAATGCTATATGCCTCAGGGAACATCTCTCGAGGCAGCAAGTTTTAAAGCTTTGCCGTTCTACTTTCTAAATTATTTTTGTGAAGATTGGTGGTTTATATTCAGTAACAATATTAATATGCAATAGGGTGTCCTCAAAGAAGTCTGAGTTTATTTGAAAATAATCGAACATAAACTAAGACATTTTCCAAAAAAAAAAATCTTTTGTAATGCTCCAATTTATAAATTGTCTTATTTGTATATATTTTTTTGCTTTGGTAGGAACTAAATTTTCCCGAAAGTTTTTGCATTATCAGAAATTTCTGGCTGTGTACAAGATAATTCTTCACTACTTAACATGTTTACAGTTATACTTTTGATGCGTTGTGATTGAAAGTCAATAGGAATTAAATGTTAAACAACTATGTCAAAACAACTCACTTGATTAACTCGAATTACGTGTTTCTATAGACCGAAAATTTGTTTCATAATAAGTTACGTGTATTAGTTGGCCAAAATTTGTTACAAAATGAAAATCTGTTTTATAATGGACCACATAAAATAAATCGACAACAGACATTCAATTCACGTATTAAATATATGGGAGTAAAAAATTATTCTTTATTTGCGGGCATAAACCAGTGAATTTGAATAAAAAAGTTTTCTAAAAACTGTACATTCATATCAAATTTTAATAGTCACTTATAGACTACAAGCCCGCCTAACAATTTGGGGGGGGTCATTTGACCCAGCATGAAACATGTACAGAACGAAAGTTATTTTATCATATAGCAGATAAAATAACTTTAGGCACTATGCCGTCAATTCTAGGTGGTGCATTTGACTATAATAATAATAATTTTTCATTTGAAGATGCGCTTTTTGGACAAAATATTCTTTTACGGCATTTCTCATGTTGGGTACATTATAAAAAAGTAATCTCCAAGGACCGATTGCCGTACAAAAATAGTTGGACAGAAAGCCAGGAATTTTTTTAATTTTTTCAAAATAAAAAAAAATCCTGGCTTCCGGTCCCATTATTTTTGTACGGCAGTAGGTTCTAGGAGATTATCACTTCATAATCTACTCAACGTGAGGAATACCGTAAAAGAATATTTTGTCCGAAAAGTACATCTTCAGATGAAAAATCATTATTATTATTATTATTATTATAATCAAGTGCACCAGTCAGAATTGACGGCATACTGCCTAATGTTATTTTCTCATATAGCAGCATCGTTCTGTACATGTTTCATGTTAGGGCAAACGACACCCCCAACAGATTATATGAATATCAAGAAACTCCAAATTGTTATGCAGGCTTGTAGTCTATTACTTACTCCATTGTCAATGCTTCAACTCACCGAATCTATTGCTCCTAGCACAACCGACACTAGTGCGGGAAAAACATTTATATGATATCCTCGTAAAATATAAGTGGTGGGTGTATGAAAGTGTATGAAAGTTCAAGCTTTTTTGTTGCAATACTAAGTGAGTTTGTTCAAAATCATCCATCATTTTGCACTATTTATTGAAAGAATTAACAAATATTGATAAATAAAAATGTATTGTTATGAAAATCACCCTATATATAGGCTTTGATTGATCTGATAACGAGTAGGTAACAATTGATGTTGTCATGCCGATCAATACACAAATTTGTTTGTAATTGTCAGAGTGACAGACAAAGCGTTACTTATATAAAATTTTCGATTCAGTGAAATTGCCACAATGGATTTATTCATCTGATGAAGAACTTTCACAAGAAATCGTGCAAGCAGCTACAGATGCGAACTTAGAGTTATTGCCAACGAAATCTAAACAAAGGTATGAGAAGCAATACACGAGTTTTATTGAATGGTGCAACAATAAAAAAGTGAAAACACCAAATAAAGAAGAAGTATTCTTGGCTTATTTTCTAGAAATGTCCAAAACATGGAAGCCGAACACTTTATGGGCAAGATATTCAATGTTGAAGAGTGTATTCAAAGTAAAGCAAAATTTGGATATTAGCAAATTTTACAAAATAATTGCATTCATTAAAAGACAGAATGTCGGTTTTCGACCGAAAAAGGCCAAAATCTTCACTCAAGATTAATGACTGAAGCACCCGATGACATATACCTCATGATTAAGTTAGTAGCAATTTTTGGATTAGCTGGTGCTTCCAGACGAGAAGAGCTGACAAAACTCACCATTGACGACATAGACGACAAAGAAAACCTGATAATTGTTAATATCAAGGATTCCAAAAATCATTCCTCTAGATCCTTCGTGATATCTGAAGGAGAAAATGATGGTTATTTTTTGAACGTATACAGAAATTATGTACATTTACGTCCAAAAGAGACTCCTCACCGTCGTTTATTCTTGTATTACAAAATTGGAAAATGTACTGTGCAATGTGTAGGAATCAATACCATAGGAAAGATACCCTCCGAAATAGCAGTATATCTGCGCCTTCAAAATCCAGAGCTTTACACTGGTCACAGCTTCAGGCGTTCCTCAGCCACTTTACTTGCTGACTGTGGTGTGGGTATAACTAATATCAAACGCCTATTAGGAGGATGGAAATCGACTTCAGTTGCAGAGGGGTATTTAGAAGACTCCACCAATCGAAAAAAAGAAATGTCCAACAAAATTCTCAATTTGAACACTACATCGTCTTCCGGGTGCATTTTAGAACCATCCACGTCTATATCGATCGGCGACGATTTGATGCCTGTGCCTGCACATTCGATTTCTTTCGATAATGTATTGCCCGAGTTACCTTCTTCTTCGGGAAATCAGCCATTTTCAAAAAATATGCTGGCTTCCGCTATAAATTTACATAATGCATCAAATTGTACATTTACAATAAATATTACGAATAATTAGTGGATAGAAAATGTTACTCTTGTTAGTTGTTTCCATTTGCATGAATAAATAATTGAAAAAATGAATTTGTTTCCTACGCTTGTAGAAAAAGTATTGTTCCTAACTCATGCGGAAAGTGTCTTTCCGCACTTGTTAGGAAAATTACTATTTTTCATCACAAACTGTAATCGCAATATATTCCATTTCTTAGATATGGGAAATCTGTCAAGTTTGGCTTTTCCATGCCCTAAAATTCACATTTCGGGAGATTTTTCAAAATATATTCTTCTGATAAGTGCAAAAATCACATAGATTATCTCTGAGTTTTTTCATATTTTCCATTTAAAATCTGACTGATGAAAATAATATGTTATTGGACAGAATATGCCAAACTACCTGTGTTTGGTACATTCTGTACAATGTACATTCCAATAACGTATTATTTTTATCAGTCAGACTTATCAGAAGAATACATTTTGAAAAATCTCCCGAAATGTGAATTTTAGGGCATGGAAAAACCAAACTTGACAGATTTCCCATATCTAAGAAATAGAATATATTGCGATTCCAGTTTGTGGTGAAAAAATGAAATAACCTCATTTTAATTGTCGTTATTTTCTCTAAAAATTAATTCTGTTGTGTTTTTTTCTAGTTTCAAATTAAATTAAAGGATTAATGAGTAGGACGTCAAATTGATTTTCATGCGGTGTTGTCGATTTTCTCACCACGTCTCGGGAGATTAGGTTGGCTGTGCTCCTACTCAACATGATGTGGATTTCGCTTGATAGATTCTTATTCAAAATATGGCGAAGGACTTAATGTTTTCAAGTCGATATCAGCTATTTATGATACAAATTCGTGAAGTAGGAATTTTTGTATGAACGCGAAGTTTGTTAAATGAGATGCAGCCAAGTTCAATAAGCAAGCAAGTACAAAAGATACCTTTACGAAAGTGTATCATACAAAGTTTTTTCTTCGACATCAGTTATTATATTGCCAAATGGTATCAATAATCTGATTATTTTTTGATATGAATTGTCGTCGTATTATCAAATAATGATTTCCGAGTTATAATTAGGCACAGATGATTTTTTACGCACTTGTGGAAAAAAGTATCACTTTACACACCGACAACAATGCGTAAAATTTAGTTAGGCACTATGTCTTCGAAGAAATATTTCATTCAAAAATTGGTTACTTTTTTCAAGAACAATTTTCTATGAAAATGCAAACGAAACAATACTAACTATAACTATAACTGGACATTCAAATACTGTATGTATAAAAAATATTTTGTAAATGAACTTAGGTGTAGTCCACTCCTGGTTCCATAGCTTTGATAAGTAAGTGGTGATATTGTTAAATCCTTTGAAACAACTCATATACGTTTATAGAAAAACATTGAAGGGGCTGGAAGAAAGCGGCTACCAGCTACTAGTGGGTGATGATGACGGATACGAAGCACCAATGACAGCGATCCTGGCGTCCAGATACCTCAAAGTGGCCCATGTGCCGCATCAGAACTCAAGGTAAGAGGAATTGAATATGAGTTATTGGTGGGAAGCGTTTATCTACCGTAAGACGATGTGTAAGGGAAATGATTTACGCATGATACTCGGGTGCGATGCCAACAAGATGATATGGGGCAGCAAGGACGTGTATACGCAAGGAAAAGCGCTGCTCAAATATTTGGCGACGACCAACCTAATTATGCTGACATGGATGCGGTTAGTGCATCCGACAAGAACTGACTGACTGACATGTAAGGTGGGCTAGAAGATATCGAAAGAGATTTAGATGTCAGACCTCCGAATGATGAGTTTCAATGTCTACGTTAAGGTAGAGGATGCTTATATAGTTCGAGTACACGATACTGTGCCAAGTTAAAGTTGTCGCGGCACTCTTAAAGGTCAACACATCATCCCTCGAAATCAACCGTCTATAAGTCCACGTGGACTCAACAAAGGACTGTCGACTTGGTGTAAATTTTTTTTTGAAGTATTTCTGGGTGGCGACAAACAAGATTATTATCGTCACATTTACGTTATTTTAGACAGTAACCAATTTGAGTATTGTTATGTAAAACTGGAGATATTAAAAATTGTATAGGTCCCAAGTTATAATTACTTAGCTCCCGTTCTATTTCTCAAATGAGAACTGTTTGAAGATGGGTTGCACTATATCGTTTACCTCAACTATACCTACTTCGCAACTCTAGAGCTGTCGTCATCTATGGTGCCCAGTAATGCATGAACTTTTCGGTAAACTTATAGATGAATACTTTGAGGCACAACCATACACGAAAGACGAAGTAGTCTTGGTCAGCGGACGATTCATTGAAGTCGTCTGCAACCGTATGCAGATCGCCCGCAGAATAATTGAAAGATGGTGCAAAGAAGCAGGGTCATCTGTAAATCGGACAAAAACAGAGATGATCCCTGTTTACCGAACAGCAGAAAAAACACCGGATGAGGCCACCCAAAATGTTTGGCTAAAAGCTGTCGTTAGTTCAACAGGCTAAATACCTGGGGGCAGTACTGGATTTCGAACTTTAATAGTGGCCGCATGTAGATAGGGTTGTACAAAAGTCGGTAGCAATCCTATGGCAACTGGGGAGAATTATAGGAGAAAGTTGGGGAATCAACCCAAAGGGTATACGCTGGCTATACACGGCAGAGGTGAAACCAAAGATGCCATACGGGTCAGCTGTAAGATGGCCAGGCGCACAGAGTAGCATACAAGTGTTGAAATCTCATCAAAGCCTAGAGGCTGTCCTGCTTGCCAATCACGGGTGCAATGAGGAATACTTCAACCGCAGTCTTAGAGGTACTGTTGAAGCCCGCTACACACATAAAGAGAGCCCCAGTGTTTCCACATCGATATCTTCGTCGATATTGTCAGTTCTACAGAAAAGCTCACGCGAGAAACATCATCGGCAATAACAGAAGATGGAGAAGATGCATTTGCCGTTTTGGACTTGATGATATGCCTAACAAAAGTGGGGTGTAAGGACTGGCTTCTGAAACGGAAGTGATACTCTCATCATATAAATTTATTGAATGAGTTGGAATTTGAAACAAAAGATTGGCATAACCTTTCAAGAATGAACGAGGAGACGTACTCAACTCTCTTGGCTTTAGTCACTCCGCTGATAAAGAAAAGGAACACTGTAATGAGAAAAGTAATAAGTCCTAACGGGAGATATACTGATTGTCAGCTAAAGGTCGCTCTTACGAATACATAAAGTTCTCTACTCTGAAAGGACTTTCTCACGGACTTGTGCTCTCACACCAAACTCTTTCATAAACTGAGCGATCGTTCGGATCGATCGCGGCGTCATATCCACACGAAACGATAAAACTATGCAAATGCAAGCGACAACGATTTATATAATAGAAAATGCAGCTGCCACCGCAGTAGGTCCGGAAGACATGAGAAATAAAGTTGGTCCTCAATCACCAGGTGCATTCAGTCAACGTCAGAAATCCATACCAAATAAAAATGCCCCATCACTCCACTTCGTTGAGTGAAGAATTATGGTAGATGTGCTTTTGAAATTCGATTCAAGCATGAACCCCTGAATGACCCCTAGGTCTATATTTACGCAATCTCTGCCTTAAACAGATCTGCTTTATTTTCGAAAGCGACAATCTTGTGATTGGAGATCTTATGATTGTGATAATTAACTTTGACTAATCTTATCCACTAGGCCATAGTAGAGACAGACATGAAAGATCAATAACAATAATTCCAAAAGTCTTCAAACTTTGGTCAATTGAATGGTACATCAAGAAAGCAATAAATTTTAGTTTGCAACCTGTTCCGAAGTCCGCAACATTATCAACATAGAAATTAACTTGAATTTTGCTGCAGAAATTCCAAAAGTTTTGCAAACTTGGAATAGTATTGAATATTTTATTTCACATCATGAATCAAGTTTGCGACCAATTCAACTGTACAAAACATTTTTTTATCGGCCTATAAAGTTTGTCTTTGATATACCATAAGAGAAAATTCGAAAAGTTCTGCAGACTTGACAGATACAGTGGAAAACCGTTGTGCAGAATTGCATCCCTTTACGTTGACCGGAATATATAATTTTTCAATTCGTGGTAATTTTTTTGATCAAGGTGGTCTTGAAATGAAGTATTGAAAACATTTATTCTGATGTATTCACAAAATTGCAACCTCGTACACGATCCGGAACTTCATGCAATTTTGAAAAATCTGATTGATTCACCAATTATATTTTTGCAAATTGCATGAAGTTCCGGATCGTGTGCAAGGTTGCAAATTTGTTAATCCATCAGAATAGATGTTTTCAAAATTTGCAACAAAGTTTCAAAACTTTTGTAATTTTGAGACCGCATTCATGAACAAAATGACCACGAATTAGAAAAATATATATGTTTCAGTCAACGTAAAAGTTTGCAAATCTGCGCAACTGTTTGGAATGTTGTATCTGCTTGAAGAACTTTTGGAATTTCCTCTTATGGTATATCAAAGAAAAACTTTAGTTTTCGATAAAAAAATGTTTCGTACACTTGAATTGGTTGCAAACTTGATTCGTGCTATGAAATAATATATTCAATACGACTCCAAGTTTGCAGAAGTTTTGGAATTTTTTCAACGAGTATACAGCAATATTTAAGTTAATTGCCATTTTGACAATGTTGCGGACTTCGGAAGAGGTTGCTTTCTCGATGTACCATTCACTTGGCCAAAGTTTGAAAACATTTAAAATCATTATGAATTGATTGTCTATTGCTACTGGCCTATCTATACCTACAGTGATCGTTCTGGAGTTCGGTGTAAGAGTAGCTTAAGATAAACCTTGTTCCATAACGAATAAACATGAAAGTGTATGTTATTTACCATTCAGTTAAATAAAGACGATTATTATTACTATTATTTGGTGCAAAATTGTGTTTGCTGGCTCAAAATGGAGTCAATATCATTCACTTTGAATGATTTAAAAACGCTTTTTGTGAAATAGAGTTGCTAACAACAACAACTGTTCATATTAAAATTTCTATAATGGAGAAAGCTTAATTCAAACACCCATTAAACATAGGAGAAAGATATTGCAGGAGAATATGAAAGAAATACCAAACCATATAGTTTTTTCTGAGATGGAAGAAATTCATAAACCAGACGATCTTTCTAGAATGATAGCTAAAGTCTTAAGGTTAGGCTTGGAAGGCTTGGTTCTGAAAGACATTCAGAGTGTTTATGAACCTGGTAAAAGGCATTGGTTGAAAGTTAAAAAGGACTATCTCTTTGGAGGTGCAATGGCAGATAGTGCGGACTTGATAGTGTTGGGAGCTTGGTTTGGTACAGGCAAAAAAGGCGGGATGATGTCTGTTTTTCTTATGGGCTGTTTCAATCCCAGGAATGGAAAATTTTGTACTGTCACCAAAGTCCATACAGGCCATGATGATAAAACACTTGAGAAACTGCAAGATGAACTTAACAAAAGTTCCCAGCTGGCTGAGCTGTACGAAAACCATGATTCCTGATTTAATTGCCAGTGATCCTAAGAAGCAACCAGTTTGGGAAATAACAGGAGCGGAATTCACTCAGCATGACGTTCATACAGCAGATGGCATTTCTATCAGATTTCCGAGGGTGACAAAAATAAGAGATGATAAAAATTGGGAAACTGCTACAAATCTTGTGGAATTACAAAAACTTTTCAAATCTTCCAAAGAACATACAGATGTGAGCTTACTTATGAAAGGAATAGATACTATTAAGGGTGAGGACAATGAGGATGATTCAAAAAAAGGTGAAAATCTACCAAAAAAGAGAAAAAAGGAAAAACATACTACTATTGATGATAAATCATCTTCATCATCAACACCATCAACACCATCAAAGAAGAAAAAAACTGATGACATTGTAAAACAAGATAAGGTGCATTATGAAAAACGGAACGATGTAGAATCTAGTAGTGAAAAGAACATTGAATCCCCTGAACCAAATGGAAAAATGAAGGAAGAGTGCAACATTGAAATTGCAAACCCAATTCCAGATTACTTCAAAGATGTCAAAGCATTGCTTGAAAAGAATCTTGAGAGAGAACACTCCAATATTGCTAGGTAAGATGAGTGTAGTATTTGAAGTATAACTTGTTTGTGACAAGTGTGAAAAAAACATATTCAATTGATTTAAAATTTATAATTTGACATTTTCCCTCATAGTATATGAGCCAATCAAATGTCATAATTTTCATACTTTAAACTAATGACAAGACTTGCCATTAAACAGCAAATAATTGCCATGCAAAAGATTATAAGTCAATTGAAAGTCTCATCTTGAGATGGCAATAAAAACAAATGTCTTATTGATCGGATAACTGTTCCTCGCTGGGTTTTGATCTGATACACGGCCTACGCTGTCTCTTTCTGCGAACAGCTTCGTGATTCGTCCCAGTGGCCAACTACAATGTTGTTGTTAGCCATTTTTGATGAGAACCAACTTTCCAACATTAACTGGACTTAGACACCTTTCCATTTAGCTTTTTGGTGTAACTGCGAGATATACTGCTTCGAAAATTGACGCCAAAATTGTTGGTATAGTTGCTGTTTGTGAGGTCATGGTCAGGAATAAGAGTCAGAATGCGACCAATAAGGAAATGGGATAGGGTAATTGAGAAAAGGTCATTCGGATCATTTGACAATGCAAACAATGTTCGTGAATTCAAGATTCCTTCGACTTGCACCACAAAAGTATTAAACATTTTATAATTGACATCACGGTTAATTAAAACTTGTTTCAGATGATGTTTTGCGCCGTGATTAGGGGTATAAGGTGGAATGAAATTCCATTTTATACGAAATTGACCAGTCATTTCTCCATTGGAATTTTTTTTAAATTCACCTGATTTGCATAATTCGTGATTAGCGTTTACAAATCACTCCCATTAACAGAACAAATGCATGCAAGATGGTATGCCGCGTCTAGAAGTGAATCTTTTAAGACAGGATAAGAAATTTTCTGTAATTAAATGCGTTATTGCTCCTAGGTGTACCGCATTTGTGCAAAAACAAACAAAAACCGACAAATAACATTCGACGAGTATCGCTCCCCTTTTCCTTTTGTTCAAAATAGAAAAGAGACCGGCATAATCGACGCCTACTATTTCAAATTGAAGCCTCGATTTCAATCGTGTAACTGGCAAGTTTGACATATGATTTGAAAAATAAACAGGATTAAACTTGAAACATGTCAAACAATTTTTAACTAATTGGATGAAGAAAAGGTTTGTATTTCGTGCAGAAATTTATTTATAAAATAATTGCAAAGCGCTTTCGACTATAAAGTCATCATCAGTGCATACACGTCAGGTGTAAGAGCCAGACCATAAAAATATCATGTGTCCAGAGGACCATGTTGATATTCAAAAACAGGACATCATATGACTAACATTTAAAAAAATCCTTATTCCAGGATCAACCTAGATAAAAGTTTCAACAGACAGAGTTGAAACATCGACAACGACATCGATGAATTCACCCTGTCCGGCATGAATTCCGGCATTTTATGAACAGCTTCTCGCTGCTGTTCTTTGAATATTTTATATCAGTTGGATGATATTCATCTTCTGGAAACTTTTTTGTCATTCCCAATAATATGAGTCGGGAAAACCTGCGAAAATCTCTCATTTCATATCAGATCAGCAAAATTACACAATCTCCTTTTCATCCCATTCGCTTTCAAATGGAATCAGCAATGGTATTTATTGAAGTATAAATCTCAACCTCTTTTGGTTAAGAAAGTTGTTTGAGAATACAGACTTTTGAAAATGAAACATACTGAGAACAACAAACTTGAAGACGAATTTTGGGCAATGCTGCAGTTTAGGTAAAATTATAGTGATTAGACCTGATTCAGAACTTCGCTTTTGTTACAGAGATACAAATAATCAAACTCAAAAGTGGTGTTTCTAAGACTCCCTAGATGTTGTATAGACGCACATTACAGATTTTTCCATTTATACAGGAACTTTCATAATTGAGTGCTGATCCTCTACAACCAGTTCATTTCTGAGATACAGGGCGTTGGAATTTTACAAAAATAATGATACGCCACAGTTTTTTTCCCAAATAAATATTATATTAATAATAATCCAGGGTACATGGGTTCGAATCACCTTGCCGTCACCAGATCGTTCATGGCATCACACGTACAGAGGTGTGAGGGCTGCGTCTTCCCTAGCTCACATAATTCTCTTGAATACTTCTGAGGGTTGTTCGTAAGGGCGCAGCTGGTTGAATACCAATTTTTAACAAATTTTCCTGTATCTTGTCATAATATAAACGGAAATGAATACAATTTGATTTCTTAGATCGAAAATCGTTCGCCGTACTAACAAAAGGTAAAAAATTTTTATTAAACAATATAAGACAATTAACAACAAAAATGATATTTATAAAAAAAAAACAGTGACGTATCATTATTTCAATCAATAATGTGACAATTCAAGTGGACAGGGACGACACTGAAGAAAATAAAAAAAGCGCACTTTATTTTTATTACTGAAATTGAATTTTTCACACCTGCCATTTCGTTATAAAATGGTATTATATACCCGTCTTTCACGGTAGTGCAAGAGGTTAGATTACACCCTGTATAAACAGAGGTCCTCAACCGCTTTATTGCTGAGATAAAGGATGTTGAATTTTACCAAAATATCAGTTCTTCCCTATACAGGGTATAACCTAAGTACGTTAAAATAGTGTCGTATTCCTGAGACAATTTTGAGAAAAAAGTTTAAATAAACGTGTGTCCGGAAATGCTTCGTTTCGGACATACAGGGCGTTGAAATTGATTTTTTTTGTACGCTTTTTAAAAATAACTTTTGCAAAAATTGAGTTATTTGCACGAAATTTGGTATCTGGGGTTTTTTTGACGTGTGAAATCATAATTTCGTATTATTTTTCATGTAACATCTAGAGGGCGCTGCGTACGCTGTCATTATTTATTTCAAATTGCCCTAACATTTTTGACAGTAAACTTTTGGTACTTTTCATGAAAAAATCTTATTCCCACACCTTTTCCAATTAAAAAAGGTATACTTCCTCAACAACGCTGGAGGTAATCTTTTTCGAGATATTTACAATTTTCTATATCAATGCATGTTACTTAGCTCCTAGGGCGCTATGTGAAGTTGATTAGAAAAATTTCAACAATCTGTATCTCGAAAACGAATCATTTTCTGATAAACATTTTATAGGAAAAAAGTTGTTTATTTTGACGAGATCTACCACATACTTAGTTTTTGGAATGTTCTCAGCAACTTCACTCAGCGTCCTAGGAGCTAAGTAACATACATCAATATAGAAAATTACGAATATCTCGAAAACGATCACCTCCAGCATTGTTGAGAAAGTGTACCTTTTTTACTTGGAAAAGGTGTGGGAATGAGGTTTTTTCATGAAAAGTACCAAAAGTTTACTGTCAAAAATGTTAGGGCAATTTGAAATGAATAATGACAGCGTACGCAGCGCCCTCTGGATGTTACATAAAAATTGATGCGAAATTATGATTTCCCACGCAAAAAAAAACCCGGATACCAAATTTCGTGCAAATAACTTATTTCTTGCAAAAGTTATTTTCAAAAAGCGAAAAAAAAAAAAATTCAATTTCAACACCCTGTATGTCCGAAACGAAGCATTTCCGGACACAAGTTTATATAGACTTTTTTTCTTAAAATTGTCTCAGGAATACGTCACTTGAATATTTTAACGCACTTATGTTACACCCTGTATAGGGAAGAACTGATATTTTGGTAAAATTCAACATCCTTTATCTCAGCAATAAAGCGGTTGAGGACCTCTGTTCATACAGGGTGTAATCTAACCTCTTGCACTACCGTGAAAGACGGGTATATAATGCCATTTTATAACGAATTGGCAGGTGTGAAAAATTCGAAAAAAAATGGGAAATTAAAATTTTTTTTGAAGACTTTGAAAAATCTTGGTAACCGCTTTTCGAAATTACACGGCAGTTCCAGTATTATTGCGGCGTTGCTCCGGTCAGCTGACGTTCGGCGGACAGTGGTTCTCAAAATTTTTATGAATTTCCCAACACAAAATAAAACTTTCCACAAATTTTTTTCGAATTTTTCACACCTGTCATTCGTTATAAAATGGCATTACACACCCGTCCTTCACGGTATAGTGCTAGAGATTAGATTACACCCTGTATAAAATAAATTTCTACCAATCAAATTATCTAGGATAATCGAATCAATTATGAAAAACCATGAATGTCAGATCTCGCAAATAAATTTTGAATCACTTCAAGTCATCCAATGATCCAATCGTCGCGCGTCGTTAATAAAGTGCTTAGAGAATTAAGCACTAAGAATTAAGTTGAAAAAGAAATCTGTAAGAATAGTGCTCACGAGCATAAGTGGGCATAGAGTACGTGGACAATTACTAAGCACAAGCTCGGCAGAGGTCTACTAAAAAGGGATGTGAATTGTGCTATATTCGGAAAAATTGTACTCAAAACACGAGGTGTGCAGGAAAACTGAAAATGGAATAGTTCCAGACAGCTTATACAGTGACCGCCAAAAAGTATGTACCATATGGGAAAAAAGGTTATTATTATTAGAAAAAAGATTCTTGGGAAAAGTTTGTCCGATAACCAAAAATCGATTTTGACACATGTCACGTGATCGCTGGTATGGCGGCAAATTGAAAAAAAATACTATGAGTAGGCAAAAAGTGGAGTAAAATGGCCAGATATCAAAAAAAGTTATTCAAAAAAGTTGATTAGAATTGAATTTTATTTGCATATACAAAGTTTGAAAAGATAATGAGAGAAAATTGAAAATAGCATTTTTTTTAAATATTTTCCTAGTTGTATAAAAATATCAAATTATTATCCTATGAATAGCTTGACCACACCAAAAAATTTGTATTTCGATTATAATGACAAAACTTTCTCAATTTCTCTACACCAGTGAGCATTAAATTAAAAAAATTGGATTTTGTTAAAACCCTGGCTGTTACATTGGTTCGTATCTAACAGTTATATCAGAATTCCACGATCATTGTGATTACATGACACTCCAGAAATATGGTGTTTTCCAGATTATAATCAAGTTTCGATGATAATCGTGCCAGAGTGTTTCACTTCGCATGCAATATTGAAATTTAATTTGACGCACATTTTTAAGATTATGTGCGAAGTGAAACATTCGTGTACGATTTTCATCAAAAATTGATTACAATCGAAAAAACATGATATTTTTGGATTTCCCTATCATCGCAATAATAGTGGAATTGTGATATAACTGTTAGATACGAACCATTGTAACAGCAAGGGTTCTGACAAAATTCAATTTTTTGAATTTTGCTCTCTGGTGTGGAGAAAATGAGAAAGTTTTGTTATTATCATCGGAATACAAATATTTCAGTATGGTCAAGCTATTCTACAGCTAGAAAAATTCAATATTCCCACACTATTGTCTGAAACTTTGTATATGTGTATAAAATCGAATTCTAAGCAACTTTTTCAAATAACTTTTTTCGATATCTTGCCATTTTGCTCGACTTTTTGCCTATTTATAGTAATTTTTTTCAATTTGCCGCCATACCAGCGATCACGTGACATGTGTCGAAATCGATACTCTAATAATAAACTTTTTTCCCATATGTTACATACTTTTTGGCGGTCACTGTGTAACAGATGACGGTAACAATCGGACAATTATTGGTTTGGAGTAATTATTGGTAATGATACAAGAGCACAATAATCTATTGCATAACATCTAACAATTAAAATTCATATAGATCCACAGTTTTTACACGAATTCATATTGTGATCTGTGGATCATGTCCAACTGTGACCTACCCGTCAGAATGAACATATGCATAAAAAATTCCGACGCTGCCGGACCACAAACCTTCCGCAATCATATCTCTGTGATCAGTATGGCATTTAGTTTTTTTTAATATGAATGGGGTGTTCATAGAATCAGAAGTGGAATCATCTCCAGCTGAACGACTTACTTTAGTCACTATTTTCCATCTTCCAAATAACCTCATGGAAGGTATTCATGTTGACCAGCACTTTAAAATTTCTACTGAAAATTGAAAAATCTGATTTTTTGTAATATCTAACAGAAAACAACTACTACCCTGGCTAAAGCCTTGTTAAACCTTGGACTACATGAAAATTCCTATAGATAAATCAGGTAAGGAAAACGTTATTTTTGAGTGTCACCCACAGAAATCGATCAATTCATCTATAAGAGAATCACACCTCTTTCCTTCTGGTGATCTTCGAAGACTGAAATAGATTATCGTCGACAAAACTGTATTGGTGATCTAGCTTAAGAGGTGCGTTTCCTGTATCAATAAAATTAACGATTTCTGTGAGTGATACTTTTCAATAACATATCCCTTCCTCACATATTTATATAATGATTCAAACGCGAGTTCAATATCCGGCGGAGTTGAAACTCAACCTGGTCATCGTTACGAGTTGAGAAGTAGCCTTACTTTGAAACAACCTAATCGTTTAGCTTAGTGGCGGAGATATTATTGTGTATTAGGATACAACCTGTGTTTCGTTACCATGTTGATTCTTGTTATGTTTAGAAAAATTGTTTTGAGAATAATTGCTGTCAAAAATATTTAAAAAAAATACAAATTTCAACTTTCTTGTAAGATTTATTGATATCTACTCAAGTGAAATATAATAGACATAATATTCGTGTAAACAATGTCATTTTTGAGTAATTCAAAAAGTAAAGTTTTTCACTGAAATCGCCGTCGAATCAAACACCGGAATGTCCATTTTTCTATTGTTTTGAAGATACAGATTTCAAATTTGGTGTCTCACTATATTACTTGAATACGCATATTTTGACGCCTACACTGAAAATTCATCACTTCCGGTTCAACCGGAAGTGACCCTGAATTTTTTTTTCAAATGACACCCGCAGTACATATATTTTTATTTTACGAAAGAGCACGCAATTTGAGATACAGTTGATTTTTCAATCGAACAAAGTGAGGTTCTTATATAATTGCAGCTACCATATATTCCAACAATTATTAAAAATTATATAAAAACGAAATGGTATTCATAAAGAAATGACCAAAACTACCATTTCTCAAATGGCAACATGGACTTTTCAATTTGTCATGATAGAAAATTATAAATTATCAGTTTGCTCGTGTGAAATATTTTGGAGAGTGTTCCTAAAATTGAATGTTCTTCAACGTAAGCGGCTTAAAACCTAAGTAAGAAAGTTCATATTATTTCAACGAAGTCAGAGTTTGTTCTGCTTATTTAATTAGTGCTGCATTTTGTTTCGCTTTTCTATGTTCATGGCCGCCTTCGTTGATAATATCTAATTTTGAGAACAATCATGATGAAACATCTTGTATTTTCGATTTCTTTCGGAATTCTTCAACATTTTTCACACGAGTAATCTGATAATTAATCATTTTTCATCATGACGAAATGAAAATGACATATTGCCATTTGAGAAATAGCAGAAACTCAGTTTTCAACTGTATTGCACATCGAAGCCTTCTCTGAAAACTCGTTTGTCAGTTGATGATTTAAGTTTGGATTTCATGGCCAACATTGTTTGACTGAACAATGAACTGTATCGCCGCCATTTTTCAACCGATTTTCAATTTTAAAGAACAGTATAGTCATAAATTGCGTGCTCTTTTGGCTAATGAAAAATATACAGGATGTAATTTGAAAAAAGAAAAACTTTAGGTCACTTCCGGTTAAACCACAATAGCAAGAAGCTCTTCTTCGAAACAAATTAAGTGAGTTTGTAGGTGTCGATCATCAATAAACTTACCGGAAAATAATTCAAATCGGTTGTCGAATATAAATATATACCTACAACAGTGCTGAAAAACCTCTGGTCTGACAAAAATCACATTGTATTACAATTGACAGATGCTGGTGAAAGGAGGATATTATTGCAATTGATTCTTTTACAAAATATTTCAAATAATTGTTAAATAATTTTGTAACTTATAGGACAATCCTATTAATTTCTTCTAGTGTTGAAAATATGGAAACACAATTTTGAATATAAGCTCTGATCTAATTGTGAAAACGGAATTCACTTTCAAAAACATTTTGGAAATATGATTACTCATGAATACGTATAAATAGAAATGAAAACTGCACTAGGCGACTTTTAGTTCACAAAGTCGAGAAGTGGAGTGAGATGAATGTCACACACTTATTTGTGAATTGTGATCAATGAGATTTTCATTTTGATCTTTGTTCGAAAATATGAACAAGGATGTTCATAAAATTAGTTGTGGAATCATGTTTTATTGGGAGAAAAGGTGACAAATATAGAAATTAAACATACTTGTGCTTCTGATGTTGTATTATCAAATATGTTATAATAGAATTCGAACCATAGCGTCTGATCAGTAATTGGCAACAATTTCAATGTTCTGGTTCCCACGATAATTTCCGGTATTGTTCAAAGAACATCGTATAAGAACAAAGGAAAAGTAGGAATTGATATTTTTGAATTTCTGCAGGCTTTATTCCTCAGCGAACACATCTTGAGATATACCGGGTGTCTACGGAAAGTGTCTCACTCCTATAACTTTTTTGGTTTGGAGATATTGAAATGAAATTTGGAGGATCTGTATGAGACATAAAGCTGCATTTTTTGACAAGTTACTCAGATTCGTGCAACTTCCGATCTCACCGGAAGTGATATAAACTTTCGATTTTTAAATGAGACACCCGGTATATTTCCACCTTTTTCATCTCCATATGACAACATCCTGAATATAACCATGTATAACTTGTTAGTTTTTGTGACCATATATTTTTTTATTTTGATATTTAATTTTCAATCTATAGGTCTATGGATACGTTCAATTTATTAATTTTAGTCCTAAAGTAGGTATTGGAAAAAATACAACTTCACGGTTTTTGGTTAAAATGCATCTGCTGTATAAAATTTGATTTTCAATTTATTCATACTCTTTTATTTTCAAATGACAACATAGTGGCTGGTCGAGCCAGAAAAAAAAATTGGAGGATTTGTATACGATTTAAAACTGCATTTTTGGACAAGTTACCCAGCTTCAGCAAGTTATAACATTTTTGTGGAATAATGTTTTCAGTCGAAATATTTCTGCTATGTATGTGAAATTCTATTTCAGAATTTGTATAACTAATTTTTTAAATGAAAATATTGAGAATTCCATCACGATTATATTGATACCGCTTCACTGTTATAGGTTTAAAACAAACGTAAAGAAACTTAAGATTACTTAAGATCTTTCTTAAAATGAAACACAATTTCAGATAAAAATGAGATTCAAATACATTCATTGGGTAACCTGCGTTCTACATAACTGATAGAACAAGGCAATTAAGGTTTATGGAAAAAAACATCGTAATGAAATGATCTTTTTTTCTGACCCGACGAGACACTATGTTGCCATTTGAAAAAAAAAATAGTAATAATAATTTTATAATAAAATTTTACACAGCAGATGCATTTCAACCGTAAACCGTAAAGTTGTATTTTTCCCAATACTTTAGGACTAAAATTAATAATAATCTGAACATATTCATAGCCCTCCGGTTACAAAAAGCGACAAATGATGCATGGTTGTATTCAGAATGTCATAGGGAGGCAAAAAAATTAAGATATACCGGGTGTCACATTTAAAAATCGAAAGTTTATATGACTTCTGGTGAGACCGAAAAATCCATGAAGCTGAGTCACTTGTCAAAAAATGCGGTTTTATGTATTCTATAGATCCTCCAGATTTCATTCCAATATCTTCAAAAACAAGAAAGTTACAGGGGCGAGCTACCTTCCGTGGACACCCGGTATAGTGAGTTCCAAAGTTTCGCCGTTCTTGAAAGAACGACGGGTAAGTAATGACAAATGGATGTAGGAACTGAGCTCGACGGGCCAGTCTGGATGGGACTGCTAATGGTGGAACATTTGTTGATATTTCAGAACAGAATCGTCAAATGAAATATCTACAAAACAGAAACAGATTGTCAATACTTCTGCGGTGTTTCAGAGAGGTGAGCAAGCTAGTGAGAGAAGCACCACCGACATATAGATGGATTTTTTCTTGGACAAAATCTTTAAGTTTCAGTGTTTGAAGGCTGCACTTCATATATAGAAACAGTATTCCAGGACAAGACAATCAATGGACAGAAAGTGGAATAGCTCTTGGCAAGAAACAGAAAGCTAGGTTTGTGAGAGGCACTTCTGTCAATGGACCTCACATTTTTTTCTATCGACCTTTTCCAAGAAAAAGCATGCTTGATATGCGAAAACGAGTGGGACCTGTTAGGAAACTCAACGAGTGTTTATCGTATCTTGACGTCGTTAGCCTCTTTTTGGGATTCGATTGTCTCCTTGTACATCTTCCTAGCTTTAATATAGTCCTCTCTGGTTCAAGAATTTTTGCCGGAGAGTATCAAATAAATGAAATAGTTGAATTCTCCTTCTCTCAAAATATTTTCAGCAGGTGGAAGATATGAGGCAAACATCTAACAGAAAACATTTACATCACTGGCAATACCACGACGGACACTGAATTTCATCTGACAAATATTTGTGAGAAGTTTTTCCAAGAAGACCCAGTTGCAAATACTTATTGTAATTATGGAGCGGATTATCCTTCACCTGGCAGTTCTTGCCGATCGTCATTAACAGGGTAGGATGAACAACATTGAAGTCGTCCCCAGCCCAATGAATTATAATCCACTTTTCAACTAATATCTCCCTACAAGTGGAGCAGTGACTTACAGTAAAAGTCAGTCACAGCGTCACTCGCAGGAAAACACAAGAAGTATTTATTCTTCAGTAGCAAAGACTTCAGGCAGTGCACAAAGTTCAAGAATTTTGCCGGAGTCAAATGAATGAAATAGTAAAATCGGCAATGTTGAAGTACCACTCTCTCCAAATATTTCCACTAGGTGGAAAATATGAGGCAAACATCTGACAGAAAACAACTAAATCCCTGTGTTTCCGATTCGATAATTTAGCAGACTGTAAAAGGGGTTTATCGAGACTGTGGTTTCCTTACCTTGGTTATTTCCTCCAGAGACTCGAGTCGGGTAAAATTTCATCCAAAATCATAGAGCAAAGAGCACAGGTACCGGCACAGGTATTCGTAGTGAGGAACGAGAGAGTGGTCGCATTTTTCTGCCAGCGTTTTCACTACCGAAGCCCGGGATGCGCGAGCAAATAATAGTCCAGTAAGAGTGGGAAAACACAGTCATATTCGCGATATATTCGAAGGGACAAAATAAACAAGTAATCAAATAAACAACAAATAATTATAGATATTTACAACGTGAGGGGAAGACGGAACATAACCGCCCACCAAAATGCAATAGTATTTTAAGTTACGAGGGGGTCGCTGAGGGGTAAAGGACAGACCTTCACCACTGAGCGTTTTACTCTCACAACACCGTCGGCTCCGGGATGTAGTTCAATTATTCGGCCAAGCTGCCAACATGAGGGAGGTAGATTGTCATTTTTTACGAGAACTAGAGTGCCGATGTTAAGATTTGCATTGGGTTCAGTCCATTTATGCCGCTGAAATAGAGTGTGCAGGTACTCTCGATTCAAACGAGACCATAAATCCTGAACCAGACGCTGAACCATCTGCCACCGGCTCAGTCTGTTTAAGTTGAACGAGATTAAATTTTCATCGGGAGGAGAATTTAACGGCTCTAGAGTCAAAAAATGACCAGGAGTTAGGGCCGATAAATCATTTGGATCTGAGCTGATAGGACAGATTGGTCTGGAATTCAAAACGGCTTCGATCTGGACGAGGAAAGTATTAAACTCTTCGTAGGTTAGTATCTGGTCACCGACCACTCTGGACAAATGAGATTTGACGGATTTTACGCCTGCCTCCCACAATCCTCCGAAATGGGGACTGGAAGGAGGAATAAACTCCCACTTGATGAGCTCCTGATGAGCTGCATTCTGCATGAGTTTTAGAACTCGAGAAGCCCCTACAAAATTTGTAGCATTGTCACTCATTATTTTTGTGACTCGGCCACGTCTAGATATCAAGCGCCTCAGCGCTGCTAGGAAGGTGTCCGTAGACAAATCAGTGGCAAGCTCCAAGTGTAGAGCTTTGGACGAGAAACAGACAAAAAGACAAATATACGATTTGTGTGTTTTAGACCCGCGATATCGGCCAAGCGAAATTTTATAAGGTCCTGCGAAGTCGACACCAACGACGGAGAAAGCCTTTATCTGAGAAATTCGTAGAGAGGGGAGGTTACCCATACCCAGTTACTGCGCAGCCCCCGCGCAGTAACTGGATTTTGTTTCCAGCAAATTAAACATTTGGAGATAATTTTTCGAATGACTCGTTTAGCGGAAAGTATCCAGTACTGTTGAAGGAGGAGAAAATGGAGGGTTTGGAACCCCGGGTGAAGATACCGACGATGAGTATTCTCTACGATTAGTTCCGTAAGTCGGTGATGACTGGGCAATAAACAGGGATGTCGCTGATCATATGATAGTTGAGAGTGAACCAAATGACCACCCACCCTCAAAATACCTGATTCATCAAGAAAAGGATTCAATTTACGTAGGGATTTACTCAGAAGCTTCCCTGAGGTAAGACAAGAAATTTCAGAATGGAATTCTGAACTCTGAACGTGTCTGACTACTAAGAGCGAAGCTTGGTGGAGTTCCTGATAAGTGAGATAAGACAAGTTCCGTTGAGCACGAGGAAGGCGACAATTATCAATGAAACGACTCACATACGCTCTTATTCGTTGGATCTTCGCAAATGATGAGAACCGGTTCAAGAGAGCATCCACAAAATGAATTTCGGCTTGGGTTAAGAGTACAATCTTTTTTTCCTCAGCGTGACAGTCAGGGTCTACTTGTAAGGCGCGAGAGGAGGAGGGCCAATTTGACGGTGGCTGGAGAAGCCATGAGGGGCCCGCCCACCATTGGGAATAGTCGAGGAGCTGAGAGGGATAAACACCTCGAGAGGCGCAATCCGCAGGATTTAGATCTGACGGCACGTAGCGCCAAGTATCTGGAGACAATTTTTCATGAATGTGAGTGACGCGATTGCTCACGAAAGTTTTCCATTTATGTGGAGAGGAGCGAATCCAACAGAGAGCAGTGGAGGAGTCAGACCAAGCCAAATATTCCTCAACAATCATGTTTTTACGAAAAATATGGAGTACATATGAAAACAAATCAGAGAGAAGTGTTGCTGCGCATAATTCGAGCCGAGGTATAGAGATAGTTTTCAAAGGGGATACTTTCGCCTTTGCACAAACCAGTCGAATACAGGGGCCATCCACCGCGGTATATAATAATAATAATAATGATAATAATAATAATGGCTTTTATTGACAGGAAAAAAAAAGTAATATACAGTCCTATCAATAGGCAGGATTCAATAGACGAACTAGAAATCTGAGAAATCTAATTCGCTTCTTGTTCTTCCATCCAACCTTTAATTATTCTAACAACAATCTATCGACAATATATAACCGCTGCGTAACCCTGCTCACTGGCATCCGCAAACCCATGAAGAGTACATGAAGCGGGAGAGGAGAGTTGAAAGACATGTCGAGATATGCTTATATTCGAGAGAGACGAAAGTTCGGATTGGAATTTATTCCAATTATCCACAACATCAGAGGGAGGAGGGTCATCCCAACCTATTCCAAGCGTCCATAGGAGTTGAATAAGTCTTTTTGCGAACAATATTAGAGGGCTAAGGAACCCGAGAGGGTCGAAAATTCGAGCAAGTTCAGCGAGGATATTGCGCTTGGTACAAGGTAGGTTTCGGCACGATATACTAAATGTGAAAACATCAAGAGAAGAATTCCACTGTAAACCCAACACTTTAACAGGGCAACAGTTATCAAAATCGAGACATGTAGAAGTTGTTAAACTCTCGGGAGAAAGCAAAGCGGGATGATTGCTATTCCATTTGTGCAGTTCGAATCCTCCCTTGTGAAGAAGCGAAGTTAATTGGGATTTCAGAGATTGAGCGTCGTCTAAGGACTTACAACTTATTACGACATCATCCACATAAGAGGAGTTACGTATGGCCGCGGCAGCTAGGGGAAAAGCTTGGTCTTCTTCATCGGCAAGCTGAAGAAGGGTTCTTATGGCAAGAAAGGGGGAAGAACTAATACCATAAGTAACAGTATTCAGAATAAATTCTTGGACGGGTTGATCGGGAGAAAATCGCCACAGAATTTTTTGATATTTTTTGTGAGGCTCTGACACAAGAATCTGCCGGTACATTTGACGAATATCGACTATCAGAGCAATAGGATGCATTCTGAAATTGAGCAGGAGTGTCGCTAAATCACTCTGTAATTTGGGTCCAGTTAACAAAGTGTCATTGAGGGACGTGCCATTAGAGGCCTTCGCGGAGGCATCAAATACCACTCTGAGTTTGGTACTCGCACTCCCTGGGCGAAGTATACAGTGATGTGGAATGAAGTAGCCATCAGTTGTGTCTTGGGATTCGTCAATGAGAGACATGTGTCGTTGATCGAGATAATCTTGCATGAACTCACAATATTGTTGAGTCAAATGGGGTTCCTTCCGAAGTCTGCGCTCGAGGGCGAAAAAACACCTAAGAGCAATTTCGCGGGATTTTGGAAAAAGTGGTTCAGATGCACGAAACGGAAGTGTTACAATGAACCTACCTGAAGAGGTTCTAGAGAGAGTAGATGTGAAGATGCTTTCGCAAAGGTCATCTTCTGGAGTGGAATTGCATATTCTGGGAACCTCTTCGATTTCCCAGAAACGCTTAATAGTAGTTTCAAGAGGGGGGTCACCAACAGGAGAATGAGTTCACGGAGTGGGACCCAGACTGACCAGGCACGGTACCCATGAGAATCCACCCGAAAATCGTAGGGAATGCGCTGGGTTCATTGGTATTGCCAGAGAGTCGGCCACCTTCGAAAATGAGAGGAAAGATATCGGCACCAAGTAAGATGTCAACACTGCTAGGGGTATGAAAGAGAGGGTCTGCCAGTTTCAGATTCGAGAGATGAGACCAATTTCTGGCATCAATATTATAATTGGGCATGGAATCACAGACTGTAGACATCACTATGGCGCTGCACTGGAGGACAGGCTCAGGGCTAGTACAAGGTCGGATTTGAAGTGGAACTGCTTTAGAAGCAGATTAATTCATATCACTCATACCTTGAATACTCAGAGAAATATTTTTTTTTCGAAAATTCAATCCAAGTCGATTGCAACATTTTTGACTGATGATACTTATTTGAGAACCGGTATCTATCAATGCCCGAACCTTTTGATAGGATCCGCTGGCATCCAGAACTTCAATGAGTGCGGTAGACAACAAGACGGTCATATTGGGAGTGGCAGCAACTCTGGATAAATGAGAAGTTTGCTCCCTTCGATCCTTATGAGAGGACGCTTGAACATTCAGGAGAGCATTTGCGGTCGGGAAACGATTAAAAGAAGATCCCTCTGAGCGGGGCGTTGGTGGTTGAAGGTTTCGATCAGAGGACGCAGGGACGTCGTGGAAATGCAAGAGAGTATGGTGACACTGTCCACATGTCAGACAATGTGACTTAGAAGAACAATCTTTGATTACATGTCGAGACCCAAGACAGTTCACACACCATTTTTGCGTTTTTACCATATTATATCGGTCTCTAGAATTCATTGACAAAAACTGAGGGCATTTGTAAATAGGATGATCAGCATGACAGACGGAACAGACAAATGATTTCACTTGAGTATGAAGAGATCGCCTGGGAGAAAAATTTGAAGGAGGAGGAGGTCGTGTGTTATCGCTAACCTTGGAGAGCCTTTTTTGTGTGCAATCAGTAGCTCTGTCCAAAGCACAGCATTGTTGCACGACAAACTCTTGAAGAGCATCAAACGTAGGAATTTCATTGGAGCCATGATGGATTTCAAATCGAGATACTGTATTGGAATCTAGACGTCTAAGAAGCATGTTGAAAAGCAAAAAACTCCATTGATCAGTGGGAAACTGCAGGTTTTTCAACGCTGCAATATTTTCGGTGAATGTATCTAGTAACTTTCGCAGATTTTGAGAGGTGACACGATTATCAGGGATACTTGGAGCATTTTCCAATTCGAGATAATGAGTAGTGGCTAGAAGGCGTTTATTGTCAAACCGTTTTACGAGAGACTCGTAAGCAACGATATAATTTGCGTCCGTGACTGGATTACATTTGACCAGAGATAAGGGGGGACCAGATAGAGAAGAAAGGAGATAATTGAACCTTTCGACATTTGTCAACGACTGATTATTATGTACCAAACTTTTGAACATATCAATGAATGTTTTCCAGTGCTTCAAGTTACCATCAAATTTTACAAGTTCAATTTTTGGGAGTTTTACGTGACTAGAAACCGAAACACTGGAAGTATTCAAATCAATGCGTGACTCGAACAATAGAGCATAAGTTGCTTTGGCATTATAATAATCCTGATAAAAGTCTCGAGACACGGCTTTGAATTCATCATTATTATATGTATCCGCTGCTATGAGTAACGGAACGAGGGTAGAGTTTTGACTTTCGAATTCTTGATAAATATCTTCTAAATGAGTAAAACGAGCTTTGAATAGTGAGTGAAGGTCAGGAGCAGTTTTTGCAGCAGCGGCCATTGCTGCCAAATCACTCATCCGATCAATGCTTATTTGTTGCATTGCTTTGCATTGTTTTATCTTATTCGCCGCCTCCATGCCGGAGAAATAAATGAATCCCAAAAATAAAGTTCAAAAATTTCGAAATAAAATAATGAATTTGTATCTTCTAATGACCTCGTATATATAGAATTTTTCAACTATAATTTTCTAATGAGCATAAACAACCTTATTGAGCACTCAGAACCCCCTTTTTGTAACTCACAATCAACAAAAAAGGAACTGTACCCAACAATTCTGTTGTTCTAATGAATTATCTGAACAGTTCAAGACTCTTTTATTACTATTGAGAACAAAATGTGAAGAAATAGAATCACACGAAGCCAAATTGGCGATTATCCCGAGAAATAAATTTAACAAATAAATTCAATATTATTTCTATGCAGATCGCCGCTGAATTCGACCAAACTGCCCGATCCGCTGATAAGAGTTTCCGTTTTTTGTAGAGCAAAAAAAATCGATTGTGGACACTAATATCAATTCGTATTGATATGAATCAACGAGAGCGCTTGTAGAGAGTTGCAACCAAATGAAAACCCCAAAATGAAAAATATAATGAGATTATTTGTGTTTACTTGAATATTTAAATCTTTTTTCGAGAGAAAATAAATCAACCACGGTAATTTTCAATTTGAAAACACGATATTTTGGCTCGTAAGGACCATGTTTCCGATTCGATAATTTAGCAGACTGTAAAAGGGGTTTATCGAGACTGTGGTTTCCTTACCTTGGTTATTTCCTCCAGAGACTCGAGTCGGGTAAAATTTCATCCAAAATCATAGAGCAAAGAGCACAGGTACCGGCACAGGTATTCGTAGTGAGGAACGAGAGAGTGGTCGCATTTTTCTGCCAGCGTTTTCACTACCGAAGCCCGGGATGCGCGAGCAAATAATAGTCCAGTAAGAGTGGGAAAACACAGTCATATTCGCGATATATTCGAAGGGACAAAATAAACAAGTAATCAAATAAACAACAAATAATTATAGATATTTACAACGTGAGGGGAAGACGGAACACCCTGGCTAATACCACGACGAACATTGAATTATATCTGGCAGATATTTGTGCAACGTTTTTCCAAGAAGACCCAGTTGCAAATGCTAATTGTGAATATACAGCAGATTATCCTTCACCTGGCTGGGGAAGACCACCTGCAGACGCGTGCCGCGGTTTTTGCCGCTCGTCAGTGACAGGGTAGGTCGGTCAACCTTGAAGTCGTCCTACCCAGCCCAATGTATTATAATCCACTGTATAACTAATATCTCCCTATAAATGAAGCAGCGACTTACAGAAAAAGTACGTCGCAGCGCCACCCTCAGGGAAACACAAAAAGCATTCTTCAGAAGCAAAGATTCCAGGAATTGAACAAAGTTCAAGAATTTTTGACGGAGAGTATCAAATAAATGAAATAGTAAAATCTACATTGTCGACAATCGAAAACCAACATTGTCGACAATCGAAAATCGACATTGTCGACAATCGCCAAAATCGACATTGTCGACAAAGTCGATTTTACTATTTCATATATTTGATACTCTCCGGCAAAAATTCTTGAACATTGTTCCCTTCCTGGAGTCTTTGCTACTGAAGGGTGCTTTCTGTGTTTCCCTGCGAGTGGCGCTGCGACTGACTTTTACTGTAGGTCGCTGCTTCATTTGTAAGGTGATAACAGTGGATTATAATTCATTTAGCTGGGGCACGACGACTTTATTATTGTCCGACCTACCATGTCACTGACGAGCAGCAAGAACCGCGAAACACGTCTGCAGGTGGTCTTCCCTAGCCAGGTGAAGGATAATCTGCTGTATATTTACAATAAGCATTTGCAACTGGGTCTTCTTGGAAGAACGTTGCCCATATATCTGTCAGATATAATTCAATGTCCGTCGTGGTATTAGCCAGGGATGTAGTTGTTTTTTGTCAGATGTTTGCCTCATATTTTTCACCTGGTGGAAAAATTTGGAGAGAAGGGTACTGCGACATTGTCGATTTTACTATGTCATTCATTTGATTCTCTCCGACAAAAATTCTTAAACTTTACTTTCCGAAGTCTTTGATACTGAAGAATGCTTTTTGTGTGTCCCTGCGGGTGGCGTTTTGCGACTGACTTTTACTGTAACTCGCTGCTTCATTTGTAGGGAGATATTAGTTATACAGTGGATTATAATTCATTGGACTGGGGCAGGACGGCTTTAATGTTGTCCGACCTACCCTGTCACTGACGAGCGCTAAAAACCGCGACAGGCATCTGCAGATGGTCTTCCCCAGCCAGATGAAGGATAATCTGCTGTATATTTACAATAAGCATTTGCAACTGGGTCTTCTTGGAAGAACGTTGCACAAATATCTGTCAGATATAATTCAATGTCCGTCGTGGTATTAGCCAGGGATGTAAATTCTTGAACTTTGTTCACTTCCTGAAGTCTTTGCTACTGAAGAATGCTTCTTGTGTTTTCCTGCGAGTATTAGCCAATATGGTAGTTTTCTCTAAGATGTTTGTCTCATATTTTCCATCTGGTGAAAATATTTGAAGAGAAGGGTACTTCGATATTGTCATTTCATTCATAGTCCGATCTGGTCTCAGGGCACTGATTTTCATACCGCCGATGGTATGTTGCCTGCATGCTTGAATGCGACAGCTCTTGAGCAGTTTTTGCGAAACCAGTGTGTATCAGATGATTTTCTTCTTGACGATGAGTTATTTCTACCTGCAACAACGAATATATCATTAGAAATGGAAAAACAAATAGCAATTACCAGTAAAAAATCGCATAAAAGAATAATAAATGATGCAAATTACATATCAAACCATATGACGAAAAAGTGTTTCAAATGACAGTAGATGCCAATAACGTCCATGAAAGATAACGAAAGGAAGTAATTCTAATTAGAAAATATTGCTTATAAATCACAATGAACAGTGAATAAAAATTTCGAGTTAATCAAAATTAATATATTAGCGAAGATAAGAAAAATTATATTGAAAATTCAAGTATATGGAAAATATTCAAACTAGGGGAGGTATTTTCACTTTCAAAAAAAAAAAAACTGCATGTTTAATAGTTATTTTTGTATCTAGTGCGCGAAATGCTACTTTGGTGATCGAGAACTGATTTTTTTTAACGAGGCGCAGCCGAGTTAAAAAAAATAGTCGAGATTACCAAAGTATTTCGCGCATGAGATGCAAACAAAATTTTTTCTACAAACGTCAAAAATATTGTTCTAAAATAAATAATAACTATGAAAAATAGTATTGAACTGGCTTAAATAATTTTTCCAAATCAAGTAATTACTGTAGGGTTTCTATGCATCTTGACTGTAACTATGGAAATAAAATGGCATTTGTTGACAATTATTTCAAAGTGACAGTTCTCGATAATTATTTTTTGACTTTTTATTCGCGTCAATTTCGTGCGTGATATTTATTATTGTAAAAGAATGGAAATTTCGAGCGACGATGAACTAAGCAGTACCCCACCTAACTTGATCGATGCGGCCAATTCCGTTATTTCCAACCTTTTACCGGAGAAATCGAGGCGCCAGTATGAAAATGCATATCAGCAATTTAAAGAGTGGTGTAAAGCAAATAAAGCCAGAAAAATATCCGAAAATGTGCTGTTGGCATATTTTGCACAGAAGTCTAAGAAGCTGAAGTCTTCCACGTTATGGGCAATGTATTCTATGTTGAAGGCAACACTCAATGTTAAAGAAAACGTGGATTTTAAGAAATTTACCAAGTTGGTTCCATATTTGAAAAAATTGTCAGTTGCAAACCATCCTAAGAAATCTAAGGTATTGACTAGAGAGGAAGTTGATCAATTCATAAGAGAGGCAGATGATGAAACCTATTTGTTGGTTAAGGTAGATTTTTGATGATTGTTTTATATGTTTTTTGAATTACTGATTTCCTTTTAGGTCGTTTTAATACTGGGTATTTCGGGTGCTTGCCGCCGTGACGAACTCACTAAAATGACGGTCGATGACATAGAAGATAAAAATTCCATTTTGATTGTTAAAGTACCCGATACAAAAACGAATATACAACGAATTTTTACAGTTTCAAATTTATATTATACTGACTTTTACCGAAAATATGCGGCTCTTCGTCCAAGTTATGCTACCAGTCGCCGATTGTTTTTGAAGTATCAAAATAAGAGATGTTTTAACCAAGTTGTTGGAATAAATAGTATTGGAAAGATGCCTAGCTTAATAGCAAAACACCTAAAATTACCAAATCCTGATGCCTACACTGGTCATTGTTTTCGGAGAACATCAGCCACACTCCTTGCTAATACGGGGGCCGATATATGTGTTTTGAAGCGACATGGAGGATGAAAATCTTCGACTGTGGCCGAAGGATACGTGGAGGATTCTATCAATAACAAAATTCAAATATCAAATAAAATTTTAGACTGTGAAATTTCAAGATCAAGTGCTGTCACCTCTACGGCAGTTGCATGCAAGTCAAAAATGGATAGTCTTCCAACCCCCGAAACTACGATATCACGAGCTGAATCTGAGTTATCTGGTTTAGGAATAAATATTGGTTCGTGCACTGGCTGCACCATTAATGTTAACATTGTAAATAACAAATAAAATTAGGTAGTGTAAAATTTTCTCACAATTTGAAAACCTTAATTATTGTTCTACATTAATAAATAAACGATTTCTTGTTTTTTGCTTGATTGAGGACCATATATATAGGTTAGAATTTGAAAATCCCATATAGTTTACATGCAGTGTGCGAAATATATTTCGCACATTACTTCGCGCACGGTGTCATGGTAACGAAGGAAAATGAAAAAAAGTGCCACTTCGCATACTGTTGTCAATGTGCGAACCTTGTCATTTTTTGACGTTTGTAGAAAAAATAATTTTTTTAGGTGTCCAGGGCCAATTTTACCCCTGCAATATTTATCAATTTCCATTTTATGGCTGAAGTAAAACTGGTCCTGGATGCCAGAAAAAGTATTTCAATCATGTGTTTTTTCTCTACCCATTCTTACTGCCATACTGATATATGAAACAGGCAGAGTACATAATAAGAAAGTTGAGAAATAATGTTGGGGTCCAAATGAACAGAACTATTTCGAGCCTGTTGTTTTTTCGCAACCGGATCTGTTTGTCACACTGAACTGTAAAATGACAGTGCTTGATAATATAGATAGGGTGTGTTTTTCTAACCGGTTGTAATTCTAACACTGAGAAATAAAAATTCCAGAGTTCATAAATAAAAAAGGTAAGTAGTTCAGAAAAATTGCTGGTGGGAAACCGGCCATGGACGTCCATGAGAATCATTTTGAACTTATGATTTCTTTTTATATATTGATTGTTATAATTAAATAGGAACCTTGTAGAGTTCCTGACGAGGCAGATCAGAAATATTGCTGGAGTGTTTGCGGCCCTGGACTCTCGGAAAAATTATTTTGAACATGTGTTGTTTTTTGTCTACTGATTCTGATTGTCGTACTTAAATATTATATTGGCAGAGTTTCTAATAAGGGAGTTCAGAAATATTGCTGCAGTAAAACCAGCCCTGGACGATCGGAAAAATTATTCTAAACGTTTGGTTTTTTTCAGCTATCAGAGTTCCTAATAATGAAGTTTGAAGATTTTCTGAAGTGTAACCGGCACTGGATGCCCCGAACTAATTTCTTTTCTCAACCGATTTTGATTGTCATACTAAAATATGAAACTAACATAGTTCAAAAAACATTGTTGGAGTGAACCCGGCCCTGGAAGCCTGGAAAAATATGTTTGTTTTTTTTCTGTCTCATTTTTATCTTATTATAATACAGAAATATGACTTGTTCTTCTTGAACCAAGTATTTGGCAATTGTCAAGACAGGTACTTGTTTAGCTCAGTATTCAATTTGAGGGCTTCCGGACAATTGCCCGAAAACAATTTACCGAAAGACAATTCCCCGAAAACAGTTGCCCGAATAGACAATTGCCCGAATGGACAATTGCCCGAATAGACAATTTCGCGAAGAACAATTGCCCGAAAGGACAATTGACCGAAAAATGTATTTTAGCACTACTTTATAAATTTGTAATCAATATTTCCGGAAAATTCTGTATACTATTATTTCTTCTCTGATTTACAATAACACCCTTAATACCTACTATAGTAATTAAGGTTACTCATTGAACGTCTCCAGGTACACTAACTAAAAATGTTAACTCCAAATATTTTATAATCCCTCTTAATAAATAATAACATCCTGATATCCCAACATCCTAATATCACCCTCAATACCTACTATAATAATTATGGTTAGAATAAGTGAGACTCGTCAATTAGTCATTATTTACTTTTATTTAAATACTGCACTAAAGGTTTCTTATTCATTTATTGTCCAAATTCTGAGCAAGAGTCATAACGCAAAATGGCTTTGGAGTTTGTACTTGGTGAAAAGTGGAAGAGGAAATTATTGATCGACGGCTATCTTTACCAGAAAGATAAAGAAAATCAAAGTATTTATTGGAAATGTGATTACTACAAGACGTTCAAGTGTAAAGCTCGTGTTATAACCTTAGAAAATCCAGTAGTAAAAAGAAGTGGAACACACAACCATGTAGCGGACGCAAGGCAAGTGGAAAAAACAAAATTTCTCAATGCCACATCATATACTATCAACTGCATCTATTTAGCTCCACAGACGAGACATTTTTTTCCAGAAGGGTATAAACTGACAAAAAATGGAGAACAAAATCTATTGGTTTCACTATTAAATACATTTTTCGGTCAATTGTCCATTCGGGCAATTGTTCTTCGGGCAATTGTCTATTCGGGCAATTGTACATTCGATCAATTGTGTTTCGGGCAATTGTCAATTCGGGCAATCGTCCATTCGGGGAACTGCTTTCGGGGAATTGTCTTACGGGAAATTGTTTTCGGGCAATTGTCCTAGATCCCAATTTGAGATTTCATACCCCGTCTAGGTTGGCCAAGAGAGAAGGTTCCATTGTTAGTATTTCAATAAACTATTCTGTTCTTGATACAACTGCGTCAATTATATATAATAAATATCAATTAAGACGAAGGAGTACCTAACTGGTATCGGACAAGAGTATGAATATGGGAAAGTCTGTTAAATAGTTTAGTTGTATCTTCTTTCAGAAGATGGTCACTTGGTGGATGAAACACATGTAGATGTATTAAAATTAGTGGTTTGGCATGAGTATAAAACTCCAGGATCTCCAGCATGCTTTTTCGCCAAATATCAGAAATCTGTTATTTCAACAGTGAGAGTTCCTCACTCACACTAGTTTTAAAGAATTTGAAATAAAGTCTGAGAGCGCCATATTCATCTCTGCCATTTATATAAATATGTATAGGTGAAGCAGCAACTTTTTGAATTAAAGTATTGACATAATCCATAATGAAGTTATGAATATGTATTACCTCGGAGGCAGTTTTTATATGAGATTATATATATATAGAAAAGTTGCCAACTGTGGTTCAGGATCCTTTTTGAATAATTCATCAGTCGCTTGAAAGTTATAGAGAGTAACGGCGCCAGAAGGATGATCATTTCTCTAGAAAACCAATCTTGTATGCAGTTTTGTACACGGTAGTTATAATAAGTGTACTAAGGCAATCACAGCAACAATATATTAATATCTATTGCTAGGGTTGGTGAGTTGTGATACGGAATTGAAATTGATTTCAAGTTTCATTAAAAAAAAAAAATTGGTTTCACACCTTCTTATGTTTATGTGTCTTGTGAACGCAGTAACTTATCGGGCAAATTAATTAATTTGCCCTTCTACACTTGACCAGATTTTTTTGGATTAAATTTTTTTTTTTCATTTTCAGATTGTGGAAGGTCATAAACCCAAAGAATCATGTCAAGAAAGAAAAACATATATTTGGTAATGTGTAATTTTAATTATTATAATTCACCTAACAAATCAGAAAATAAACACATAGATATACATACTCATACGTGTACAAAATTAACCGTTATTAGTTGAATGTAATATTCCCTAACGTACACTCAGTACATTCAACAGTCCCCGTTGTATCTATTTAGCGAGCTCAAGTACAGGAGTCGTTTTAATATTCATACAATTGGCACATGTTTTGCTTTGCAGATCCCCATTCCTCAGCACGCAGCTCAGCTTTATGCAAAATTTTCACTGACCCTTCCCGCATTTTATAAAAAGAAGTGAAAAGGTATAGGGTTAAACATAAAGGGGTTAGAGGTAACAATATACTGTTGATTGCAAAAACTTGCAAAACCAGAGAGCATCTTTTGTGATTAAACGTGACTCGAAAAAAATTTAACGATGCGTTGAGATTGCCTCGATGAGGATTTAGAGACAGAAAAGCAAAGGAGTTTTATAACAGCGTTTCCATACCCGTTACTTGGATATATTATCTCTGCTATTGTTTGAGGCTGAAATTGCAGATACTTACAATTTTACAAGGTACTTCAAACGAAGCGGCTGGATTACATAACAAAACCGACATTTCATAAACTTTTATGAAATCGGACATTTGTATCATTCGCTGAGTTTGCAGCTCAAGATAATTATACAATAATAGTTTCGTTTTTTGCCTTTTCAAGCAGATATAAGAACCAATAAAGTTCACATACAACAAAACTCTGTCTTTCTTCATGGCGTCATCTTATTAAATAAAAAAAAACAGTACTATGAGATAGGATGATGCTAACTTTATCAGCGACACATGCGTCGAGTAAAAGTGACGTAGTCTTGATGTTTGGGTATTTTATGTATGTTTCTGATTTATATTCATACTCAAGGTTTCACATATTTATATATGCGATTTTGACAAGACATTGACTTTATAGATTCCGTTTACTTACGAATTGAACTAAGTATCAGAAAATGAAGATTTTATATTAAACATATTCATCTGTGAGAAAATATACTCCAAATTATACAACATGTCTGCTGAGTTTCGGTTCGGAGAGTATTATTCGTGGAGGTAAATGAACCAACCCAAAGTGTGAAATTTGTCTTCATTATCTTTTAACAAAAATGATGAGATTAATAATATTCAGTGAAGCTTTTCAGCTACTTCGGCTCTTTCCAGTATTTCGAAGTTGAATAATTTTCATTAACTGCTTAGGATTAGCGCAGTGGATTATTTTAGAATTGCAAAATACGTTACGGTAAATTAATATTTTTTTCGCATTTTATTGAAAAAGGGTAATTGGTTCATGATAATTCTAATCGGAATTCACAAAAATATGGTGAGAAATCAACTTAAGTGGATAAGACGGATAGTCTGAGTTAGAAAGTAGTCAATTCTATAGATCGACAATATGATCGCACAAGAAATGGTAGGGCTGCATCAGCCCCAGATTGCACAACGATCATGGAATTGAGAAGAACTGTGTAAAAAAATGAGCTACACTAAAAGAAAAAAATGTGATGAATAACCAAAATCCATAGATTTGAGTGAAAATTTAACAATTCAAAAGGCCATTGACGGAGGTTCTACTGCCGTGAAAAAACATCTGATGGAGAATAAAATTTAAAGATGTACCTACCAACTACTAAATACATTGAAATTTGCGAAATAAAAATGATAAAGAAATATTACCATAAAATAATTGTCCATATTACTATAGAAATAATAATAAAATTTCCGAAGGATGAAAGAAGGGTAAAAACTAAACAGATCAAGAATTGGTAGGCCCAAAACCAAGAACAAAATGGTTACAGGAAGTCAAAAAATATTTGGTAGTGTTTCTGTATAAGCCATAGTTTATGAGGAAATCGTTGTTGAAATTTCTTTATTATTCCCAAATCCAAATATCGATTTGCGCGCGAATTTTTTCATTTCTACTTTTTACGCGCGAGGCCTATCGGAATAATCAAATTGCTTGAAAGCTACGCCAGCTAGAATAAAACGTCAAATTGGTGTCTATAAGTAATGAGAAATACTTGCTGTCATTGCTATTCACCTATCATTATCCATAAATAATTTATTAATGTGGGGAATGGTATTAGCTTGATGCAAAAAGAGCAGAAATAAAAATTAATTCACTAATTCACCAATCACTAATCACTAATTCACCAATCATCTTTCATAAATGGAAAAAAATATTAAAAAAATTTCCTCTATTTTCTTGTTTTTTTTTCAACACATTGGTAAAATTAAACAATCAGCGAAAATTTGGCTGATTTCAAGAAACTGATAATTTTTTCAATAGGAATATTTTCATTGACACACACACACCTACCTATATGACCATTAAAATGTCAAGGACATTTTTATTACTAACAATACACAATTTGATTTTTCATCCTAGTTTGCTTAGTTTTCGAGCATTTGAATTTTTTCCATAGGCAACGTGCAGAAAGAATTTAAATGAAAAAATTTGCGCACAAATCCGTATTGAGAACTTTGACAAAATTTCGAAATCGATTTCCTCGTAAAATATGGCTTTTACAGAATACTTTTTTTCAGGAAATTCATCAAGCTTCCTTTTTTGTAATAGATAACTTTCCAGATATGTTCAGCAGTTGGCGAGTTATAGGCAAAAACAGCCTTTTTTGACAAAATGGGAGCTTTTTAAGGGGCGAAGCCATGTCCACCCAAAACGTATTCTTGTGGTTTCATGATGACCCCTACTAAAAGTTCATGGAGGAACATTTCTATGCCTTTCTACACTGGAATAGCAATCCTTGAATTCACTTTTTTTCAGAGTGTGAAAAGTTTAAATACCAAAAATGAAAACAAGAAATGAATGATATATTCAACTGGAGATCTTCAACATGAACTTCAGAATTACCTACTAACAAAAACACCAACAACACAAGTCAATTATTAAGATTACCCACTGAAGGTGGCAGTTATGGCCTGAAGCTGGTTGTTCGAAACCTTTACCATACATCCTTTGCATAAATGATGACTTTACAACAAATCGTCTCATTCAAGATTGGACCAATCTATTAGGTATATCATGAACCATGCATTTGCGAAGGAGAAAAATGCATGGGTTAAGTGGAAGAACAAATCATTCAGAGAAGTCTTCTCTGAGTGAATTGAACTTTGCCCATTATTTTCATCACAATCAAAATGTTTTAGTTTTTTTTTTGTATACTATTTTTTTTTTACCGGTTGGATTATACCAGTCGGGCCCTGTCTCCGGAGCTCCAACACATCCGGAGGGCGCGCTGGTGACATTTACCCAGATAGTCACTCCCTACGTCCGTGGGGTGAGCAACTACTGGGTCCAAGAATCATGTGCCCTGAGCAGGCGGGGTGAACCAAGGATGACGGCCTTCTGCATTCGTTCGGATAAGATTTTTGCCATATAATGGCAAGCCGGTATGATTTTTAAGTTCGAGAGCAATGTGTGTCGATCATACCACCAAGGACCTCTATAATCAGAACCACCATTTTAACAGAATGGTTTGGGTAGAGCCTGCGGAGTTCAAAGAGTAAGTCTCGATATTTAGTCCGTTTCTCCTCCTCTTTTCGGACGATGTTCGTTTCGCCAGTAGTTTCAATATATTCGGCATTTCTCATTCTCCACAACGGACTCAATATCCCCCGAGCATAAGGTAACACCGGTGTCTCGTCTATACCGTACGAGTGTCGTAGATGGTAGTACAATACTCGTAGAGCCGCGTTATGCCTGTGGATATAGGCTGAGACCGCATATGCTGGATATGCTGACAGCAAATGCATAATGGTCTCAGGCGCCCCACGACATGCTCTGCATCTGGTATCGGGGATCTCTATACCCATCACGCAGCTACGATAGACCAGGGTGTTGAATACACCATCATGGCAAGCCATTATGAATCCCTCGGTCTCCGACTTCAGCTCACTTGACCTGAGGAAAGCAAAGGTCAGGTTTTTGGATAAGCCAAGGTCTTCAATGTTCTTGAAGAAGACCCCATGCATTGGCTTATCCTTATGCACCTTCAGGAGCATTATTATTTTCGTTATTATTGTTAATTTCATTATCACTGTTATTTTATTATTATTGTTATGCCACACTCGCAGCTTTGATGTGAGATTTCTGCTGAACGGGTTCCAACTCGGTGACAGAGTTTGGGTTCGCCCGTTTAGTGTTGAATACGAGACCAAGTTCATCAGCTGCCCGGATTGCTGCCTTGAAAATAAATGCTCCAATCCCTGCTTTTTCATGGTCGCGGACTATGCAGAGAAGGGGATCTGAACTCCTGATAACTTTACAGGCTCCATTCAGCACCAGTCTGGGGAAGTATAACCGTGAAACGGACCATTTAGGATGCAAGCTCCTATGAAGATGCATAATTTTTCGAGTTTTAACGTCGAGTTGTCGCAACTCTTCCTGAGTCTATTTCACTACACCGAAGGAGTAGAGTAGAATCGGAACGGCAAGCATATTGGTCGCAGCAACTTTGGTCTTCCCCGACAGTTGTGATGACCAGATCTGTCGGAGTTTGTGCTGATACTTGCTGCAGAAAGAGTTTTTAACTGTGTTTTCCTCTTGGGAGCAGCGTTGTTCCACTCCCAAGTAGGTATAAGTCTCTCCAGCATCAAGATGACGTAGGATGCTTCCGTCTACGAGATGGAGATTCTCTCCGTATCCCCTCCGTATCCCTGGCATCATCATCTTTTGAGATGAACCGTGGCACATTTGTCAATCCCGAACTCCATTCCCATAGCACGCGTGTACTCTTGCACCACCCTCAAGGACTGATGTAGGTCCCTTTCTCCAGAGGCATACAGTTTGAGGTCATCCATATAAAATAAATGAGTGACCTTACGCCTCCGGTTGCTGGGGGTGCCGCAGTTGTATCCACGGGTTATCCTGAGTGCAACGGACAATGGCAATAGTGAGATGCAGAAGGGAAGAGGACTGAGGGCTGAAATACGCCCCTTCTGAAGATTACCTGCTCTGTTTGGAGCGGCATCAGTTGTTCAATGCATCACACTATCCGATCGGGCACCGCGAGGAATCTGAGCAAATGCATGATTAGCTCATGCAATGTTGTATCAAATGTCTTGTGGTAATCGATCCAGGCCATCCAAAGGTTCCGCTTATACTGCACGGAGTCCTGCGTTATACATCTGTCGATGAGCAGGTTTTCCTTGCAGCCAGCGACCCCCCTCTTTGACCCTCTTTGCTCATATATCCGTTTGTACACCGGATCAACTGCGAAGAGTATTCGCGCGTATAAAATGCGCGTAAACATCTTATAGCACGAATTTAAGCATGTTATCGGTCTGTAATTCTTTGGATCAGACAAATCTCCGTTTTTGGGGATAAGCACGGTTCGCCCCTCGACAAACGAATCCGGAATCTGCTGCTCCCCATTTAGCCAAGTGTTAAAAACTCTAGCCAAATGGTGGTGGGTACTGGGGAATTTTTTCCACCCATAGTTGTTTAACCCATCAGAGCCTGGAGCAGCGAAATTCTTTGAGCCTTTGAGGGCCGTATTATAATAATAATAATAATTATTATTATTATTATAATAATAATCATAATTATTATTATTATTTGCAATTGCAATGGATATTAGGCACTTCTTAAACCAATGCAGCTGAAAGGAATCACTCTTTGGTAGGCTGCTTCCGCCAATACCTAGTTTGTTAAGGGAGTAGCGAGCGCACTACCAATAAAATGTATCAATTTCTGTTTTTTTTTCTGCGGGATTTTGATATGCATATGTAGATATTTTGTCTTTTATATAATATCTTGAATTGAATTAGATTTACCTTTGTTTGGATATGTAACTCACTCATAAATCATTCTGCTTTCTTTATTTCACTTTATTTTGATACGAAAGGCACATAGCCAAGGTAATAGTTCATTTTAACTTCGGGATTACATTTAAAATGAAAAACCTGTAACAGCCAGACAAAATTTTGAGAAAGAATCGTAGATATTTTTGAAGTAAACAGAATTGTATAGCTCCCACTTTTATGAGTTTTCATACAGAGTGGACAAACTTTATATGAAAGAAATACACGTCAAACATATTTTTATATATACTTTTGAAATAAATCGTTTAATAATATTAAATCCGAATGATGTTTTTTATTTCCATTAAGGAAAGTGTTAGTGTTTTTTGAAAGTTTCGATAAGCACTAATAACCTTTCATACCTATCAACAAAATATTATTGAAGGATTTTTTATTTAATTTCGAACAATATCTTGTCACAAAAATTCAGTAACTTGCCAGTACGAGAAAAATTATGACAATAGTTATAGGATACACGAGTTTTGACTTCATACATCGTTCTATTCAGATTAAATTATTTCTTCGCTTTGTACCATCCAGATCCCGAAAGTTTGCTGAAAATTTAATTCAAGCAGAGCAGCACAAAGTGTATCAGATGAATTAAATATTAGAATAATCTATATGCATGTTCTAACTGGGAAACAACTCTGAGAATAATGTTTATGAATAAAACAGAACAAACCGGCAAAGCACCTCTGTATTTTTAATTAGCGACTATTATTACTAATTTAATTTATTTATGTGTAAATTCGTACAAACTTTATGAAATTTGTTTTATTTACAGGAAAGTTTCGGAAAGCCTGGGTGTGGTTCAAAGAATAACTTATGCAAAGTGAAAATGGCCGTCCGTCGTTAAAAACAGTGGGTGGAGTTAGCCAGAGGGCCTAAGCCACAAAAGTTGTGCGGCAGCTCTAAAAACTTTTGCCCCTATAAAGGGGAACTCACCCTCGCTGCAAAGCGAGCTTTATCTCTCTCAATTTCAGGGAGACTTTTCCTTTACGTACATCGCCAGAATGAAAGCAATTCTCCTGTATAATTAACTTGCTTTCATGCCATTTTGGGTCTTATTTCATATTTACATTCGTTTCATTTTGTGTAATGGAAACACTTTAAAGACGCCTTCGTGCGTATAGGTTATGTAAGTTTTAATTTTACCACCACTTTTTCAGCCGGTGTTTATACTCGTAGAAAAACGAAGATTTATTGAAATTTTATTGGATTTTGAATACTTCGTGTATATATTACAAACAAGAAATCAACCATGTTCACGTAAAACAAATGGATTCATTATGTTACGGAAAAAAATATGCCTGTGGTCTGCAGTTAAAATATGTTCGTTTCATGGGTATAAGGATAACGTCATTTCCACTTTAATCGATTACCAATGGAGGAAATCAAAATGGACTTACATTCAAACACCATTTCTTTCAAACCAATGATAAGTCTGATTGAATTCATTGCAAGCTGATTGTGATTCTAGATATTTGGTTGGACATTTTTAAGAATAATGAAATTTAACAGAGTTGCAACAGAGTTATGAAAAAAAAATTGGAAGGGAGATAATATACTTACTACAACAGTTATATTGCTGGCAGCTGGCAGTGTTATACAGTTAAGATAATGCCGATGGATCATTATCACTATGAGAAACAATAAAAAAAAGAGAAGGAAAAATTAATATCGTTGCCAAATCTTTTAGTCAAAAACAAAGTTGGACAAAGTGGTAGGAAAATTAAAACAAGAATTTCTGAACATGCTAAACTAATTGAGAGCTCTAGAAACCCACACATAGATGAATATAATAAGTTCTTTTTCAAATTATATTCATAATTTCAATCGCAGATTTGATATTAATACCGATTTAGATATTTTACATGTTTGTCAAAAAGGTACCTTACTCAACTTTCTTGCAATTCCCGAAATCAATAATTCCAAGGTTATTTCTCTCAATGAACAAGTATAGTTCGACTGCAGAAAGTTTTTTCAACTTACTTAATTTTCTTTAAATACTTTTTCCTACCTTGATCTTCTATAAGATTATCCATCGGCAATTTTATTTTCTGTTCGGATACCCATCAATTGATCTGTCTACTTCTGTGATGTGTTGCGTTTATACTCGTTCCATGAATGGGCGACAGATGTCTAACTTCATGACGTATGGACGGAACCTGTTGTTTTGTCCTGTTCGTATGGATCCATAATTTTCATATATCTGTTTTATACTTGAGTTTTCATTGTAATAGGTTATATGTATGGATAGACGACATAAGATCAATCTGCTCAGAATACCAGTTTTTCTGAAATTCCATTGTGCCTTGAACTCAGAATAGTTTAGCACTATACAACTTTCATTGGATTTCTAAACATAATCATATTTCAAGTTGAAAGAAGTGTTCTTCCTCTTGAGGATTGTCAGAGAATATTTGTAATTTTTTCTGATTTCATAATTCTTCACCATACAAAGAAAATACATTTGATAAAACTTTTTCAAACTGAACCGAAGATCAATAATTTCTGAAAAATATTATTCCAAACATCTTGGATAATAACCAAATTATTGAAAATATCTCTATTTTGGTATTCTATTTGGTGGGAGAATTTGGGTTTAGGAATCAGTTTCTTATTCCACTTTCGCAAAGCCAGCACTACAAGTGTCCAGTTTTCATAAATATAGACCGACAATCGTTTTCAAAGTTCTGAACCAGTCTGAAAAATGCTTCATTGTCGAATTCGAAAACACAGCCATTAATCATGACGACGAAGACATTCACCAGCAAAATTTTATTGATATTATCGATATTTACGATACATCGTAACTACGCCACTGGTTCACACAAATTGAAAACTATAACTTCAATTTATCACGTTGATAAACCTTGATTGGAGAATCAAGCTTTACATATTTTTCCTTCGAGAGTTTTGAAAAAAAAAAATTATTATTTCTGTAATTTTTGACACCCTGATGTTTCAGAAAGAAAGAATTTTAGAATATACATGGATAGGAACACTTTTCACCCAGAAATGAGGTGAGGAATCTGTATTCAGAGTTTGTGGTCTCATTCTGACTCACCCTTTAGATTATATATCATAAAATCTACATTTTTCAACCGATTAAATCTTATTTTCTTCATCAGGAAGATAATAAAAAGTTCTACCTTTGCAAATTTGCATAATATGATTCCAATTTTCAGAGCACACCATGATATTTTGTTTATGTAAAATTGCTGAATAACATCATCGATTTTTTTCCTGAAATTTCAGCATCCTCAATTGTTTGAATCCTCGAATTCCTCTCGAAAACAAACATTGGCAACAAAGTTATAACAGCATAAATCTTGTTAACATAGCATCACTTATGAGTATTTCTAATCCAGTATGATTGGGTTTTGAGACTAGGATCGATTGTAGCACCACCAGACTTGGTTTGCTAGTAGTCGGAACCATGATAAACACGAAAAAAATAATGTTTACCAAAATTCCACACATTTTTTTATTTCGTTTAAAAGTAAATAAATAGATTTTTGCGGTGATCTTGGAAAGTATACGATTTATCGAAAAAACAACTCAACAATATGAAAGACAATTCAATTCTCCACAAAAATTATTCTTAGTAATTTCTTATGAAATGCGCTCGTTTTCTCAGAAAACGTGATTGAACGCTGACATCTACTTTCAGGTTCACCCTTACCCGCCACTGAAAATTCTGGCAGAGCCGACTATTCGATTGGTCATAGCTCTGCTAAAAATGATCGGAGAGGAAAAAGGAAAAGTTTATATCGTTTCTGAAGACTCTTACCTTCTCATGCAAATATAATATGCGAGTATTTGTCTACCTAAAATCTGTTTTGTCGCACTTCACGGAAATGTTTGCGGATGATCCGAAAATCATGAATAATTTAGTAAATATAGAGTTATTATACTGAAGCAGGAACCCATACCCTCGTTGGACTATATGCAACAATTTTAAGGTAGTGTAACAGATCCTACTTATACATGCCAAAAAAAAATTGTTTCACTCCTGCCTCATTTTCAACTTACCCATAAAAGCTGCATTACCCTCAGTAAATGTTGAAAATAATCGCTTATGTTAAATAACACTATTGTAAAGTGCAAACCTCAAGCTTGAAATCACATACTTCATTTTTCATGTAGGATGTGTATGAGCGATTATTATCGACATATGCTGAAGAATTTACCGGGATTATGGGTGCGTTGAAAACTGAGGCAGTGGAGTAAAATCCAGTTTTTTCTTTGGCATGTCTAAGTGAGACGTGTCTCACTAGTCTATAATCGTTGCATATGGTCCAAAGAGGGTACTGATTCCTGCTTCAGTATAACTATTTCATATCAACTAAAATATCCATGACTTTCGGATTTTCCGTGAATATCGTAGAAGGGTTATGTGAAATAGAACAAAACAAAATTTGGGTACTCAGATACTCACATGTTATATTTGCATGAGGAAGTACAAGTCTTCAGGAACGATATACACTTTTTCTTTTCCTTCTATAATTTTTAGCAAAGTTTTGACAAATCTAATTTTTGGCCCTGCCGGAAATTGCAGTGACGGACTGAGGCGAACCCGAAATTTTATATCGGAATTAAATTAGGTTTTCTGAGAAAACGAGTGCATTTCGTGAGAAATTACTGAGTATATTTCTTGTGGTGAATTGAATCACCTTTTTCCTTGTTCAAACTGTTTCTTGATAAATCTTATACTTTCCGAAACATTCGAAAAAAAAATTACAACCGCAAAAAAAATGTAATTTTTTTTTGGGTTTCACCCCTGATACTTTGGTAAATAATTTTTTTTTCTAATAATATTTGATATGATTTCAAGAAGTCATGTGCCGAGTTTGAAAGTGCTACGATTCATTTTTCAGTTGTGGCTTACATTTGTCTGTGGTAACTATACTATTCAGATATGTTTTATTTGTTAATTACATTATATTGCAGATATTCGAAGCTCTTATCAGATATGTATGTTCACGACAGTTGACGAAATATTTTGAGTTTTACCAAGAATTTATTCTTTGCGCGGAAGTATAGGTATAATACAAAGCTGAAAAGATGTTTGCAATTCCTGTTTAAAACTCCTCAACGCCCCATCGTATCCTTGAAAGATATCGTTTCATCCCGTCCTGTATAACAACAGAAACCCCGATAGTGACGATGCAAAAATCGGACGAGAATATATTTAAACAGGCCCGAGCATGCCCAGTACGTTTTTAACTGGGGAATTGATTTTTTACTGCCCTTCCCAAACTTGCAATTCTTTGCAAAAGCCCACAGTGTACTGATAACAGGTTTCATAATGACCCTATCATTTATTATTCAAAGCTCGTTATTTATGACCTCGCATAGACCAGACTCCATACTCTTTTAATGCTTCTGCCAGCTCTATATTCAATCTAGTATGTTGGTTATTGCAAAATACACAATGGTGCGGCTTTTTGTACGTAGACTGTCCTGTCAGAAAAATAATGCGGAATATGTCATGCATGGATGGAACGAATGGAAACGGAGGATACGAAGACCTTGCCTAGACATATTGCATTGTTTATAAAAAATTACCTTGTCATGATATGATGATCTGTTTGTTCCAAAGGCTAAAGGGTCAATGATATTGAGCTGCATTGGATTTCAGTTGGTAGAAGAACAAAAAAGCATATAGGCATTACTTCAACCTTAAAATGTTTGTAATGCACCGGAATATTCAACTTAAAATTTTTTCTCCTTATTATCATAACCCCAGAGACACTGCTTCATGATTTTTCACAGTGAAATTTATTTGGTTTCATTGATTTTTTGTTATTTATGAAAATGAAGTGTGGAGAGAAGGGTATTTCGATTTCGTCGAAATTATTTGTTTAATTTATTTGAAACTTTCCGACAAACTTTTGGAAGTCTCTTGGAATTATACAGGGTGACCAACGAGGTTTTGGCCAGGCAATATCTCGGAACTCGGAAGTAGTAGAGAATTGAAATTTTGGGGTTGTAACTTAAGGTCATTGGTGCAGCTTCTTCTGATATTATATAATCTAATGAACTTTTATTATTCACATTTTATTAAAAAATGTCGTGGGACAAAGGATATTGAAGTACCTGTAGTTCTTAAACTAATTGTTTTAGACCACAAGTGTGATAGTTTGTTGGAATCGTTTTATCGGGAGGGAAATGCCAAAATATACAGGTTGTCACATTGATAATTTTGAATATGATGTTACGTGACCGAGAACAAAAAGCTCATTGGGCAACATAATATCAGAAAAAGCTGCACCAATCGCTTTAATTTACAACCCCAAAATTTCAATTCTCTACTACTCTCGAGTTCCAAAATATTATCTGGCCAAAACCTCGTGTGCCACCCTGTTTATGAAAATATAGCTCTCTTCACCATTCCGAAATCAGTTCTACTTCAAGGGAAGAAAAAAAGATCATGTAACTTATTGGCTAAGACACCATAATATATGATGATATCTGAACATAAAGTTCGGAGTTTTCTTGGAAGATCGTCACATGGAACTCTTTCAGTATGATATAATTCAATACCCGTCGCGGGTCTTTGTTGTTTTTTTTTTCAGACAAATATTTGCCATAATAGCCTACATCATTGTGAGTATGGAAGGGAATAAATGTGGAAAACGTCGGTCGGAAACGACTTACATTCCTACGTAGTAAAGTATTTGCGATTGTAAAAGAAGTAAGATATATATGAACTGAAGTGCTTAATGTTCATTTGAAACATTTTGGATTCGATACGAAAGATTTTCAGGCACACCTGCAATAGTGGTCTTTATATTATAATATTAAAGATCCAGCACACCATCATTTAATAATAATAATAATAATAGGCCTTTATTTTTCCAGGCGGAGTTTAGCTGAGCTACTTTTCCACTCAGCCATGTCAAAAATTAGCTTACATTCAACGGAGGCAGTCCATGGGAGGTGAGGGTTGAGATGAAACTTGGTAGTGAAAACACGAAGGGGAAAACCGAGGGGAAACCCGCTGGGGAATTTTGTTATATATGTCTTGGGTATTAGTGGCATGATTCGGGTATTAGTCGGGAATTAGAGGCATTACTTGAAAATTATTGGGCATTTATTAAAGGTATTACTGGTGTATTACTATATTACTATTACACGGTAAAGGGAGGTATTACTCGAGCATTTCATATGTATTACAGAAATTAATAAGTGAGACTGCACAATAATATTCGTTGAAGAGCAAAAAAAGGTCTTCAAGTCATGGGGAATTGGAAATTACAGAATAACTTAGAGAGCAGGAGCGGAAATCAGAATTCTGCAACGAAACAACGAAAAAAAAAAAAAGTCTTCAGAATTGTACTTGACAACAAACCTAACATTAAAACACGATTTTATATTTAATTTTTATTTGCAGTTACTGGCATTACTTGGGGGTATCACTCGGGCATTGTTTGGGTGTTTCTCGGAAATTACTTGGGTATTAGAGCTTACTTACGATTTTTGGGAATTAGTGTGCACAATTTTCTCAGCGGTTTCCCGCTCGGAAAAAACTTACAGTCGAACTCCACCAAATATAATCTTTATTGTGAATGTGAGTGTAGTCGAAGAACTCACATCAGCACATTAGGTACATGTTTTGAAGAATTAATCCTTCATATCCAGCAAAAGTAGGGTTACAACATTAAAAACTACGGAAAAGAGAAATCTCACATTAGTGATATTGAATAACAGTAATAAGCGTGAGCAATATGTGGATGAAAAGTATCTATGTGATATCAAAAAAATAATTCATCAAAATGTTAAAAAAACACAAGAGTTATGTCAATGGCATCTTCCGCAACTATGGCGGGTCGCCTATTGTCAGAGGTTGTGGTTGGATCTAGCAAGACATAACATTTTTATAAGATTTGTTCAAAAAGTATTTGAGACCATGCACGTGTTCTAAGAGGTTATGAATTTCAACATGAAATTTGAAGGTTGACATCTGTCATGTGAGACGTGAGAGATTTTGTGATAGTATCTCCGTTCTGGAGCGAAAAAACTGAAAAAAGGCTCGATCAAACTAATTTAAACAGATAATGAAACTTTTTTTAAATGATGTTACCACTAAATTTTCCATATTTTAATTAAGCTGGTCGGAAAAAGTTAGCTGTGAGAGTCCTAATTACTGTCGACGTCTTATTTTTGCCGATTCAACAAGTCAAATAAAACAGATAAATCAACGATCTTAGAACGAAGTTATTGGTCATTTTTGAATATTCTTGCCTACAAAAAACTACTATTACTCATACACGGAAGACCGTTTTGTGCATAATTTATTTGTCATTATATAATAATGATCTCACTTCAACCGACATTAAATTGCTCAAACATGGAATAGATGAATAACAAAATGTGTCATAGTGATTGTTTTGCTATTGTTCAGTTCGTTTAAATTTTTTTTTTCATTTTTTCTTATGGTCAATGGTATGGAGCTTTTTAGGGGACTGAGTACCTCTATCCCTCAGACATGCATTGCTAATTTCGAATATGTGCTTGATGAAAGCTTCATAACTTTCGACTAACTGGTTGGCCTTGGTTATCCAAAAATCTTAGAGTCAACTGGGAATGCCATGGTAAATAATAACTGTCCCCTAGCAGTTCAGGCTATGTCTCTTGTTACGGTCGGTCATATGATATTTTCATATTCTATAAGTAAACTATATATTGTACAGTATTGTTTTCAAGTCAAGTTGTTTTAACCGGGAGTGCTGACTACTATGGACGACGAGAGGTAAGTGATCTATCTTCCCGAAATTTATAATTAACTCCCAAATCCACATCTTACTATAGTATATTTTGAGAATAACATACAGTAAATCCTGTAAAAACAAACTGATCCGGGTGCATATGGCCTATATATTTCTTAGAATTTACTCTGCGCTATTCTTGAAATTTTTAATCTGATTCAACATAAACCGTAGCTGAGGGACGACATGATACACACGACGTAGAAGATGAGCCATTATTTTGATCAGTCTAAAAATAGTTTTTTTTTTATATTTGAGATAAGCGAGTAAGAGTCTAAACAAACTTCTTAATAGAAGTTATACTATAAGTTCCTTATTGAGTGTTTTCCACTGCCGGTCGAATTTTATAAATTTTTCCTGAACTAGTATTAGACTTTTTTTATATTTGCTTGTGCATTAGCGTAACTAGGTTGCCGAATGAATAAATCACAAAAAAAGCAATAAAATTCAACACCCCTCATCACAAATCAATGTAAAAGTTCTGACTCACTGTCATTATTTCCATATACATGTTAACATTTCGTTGTAGGTAAAGATAAATTCGTAAATTTTAGTCAGTTACATATTTGTAGCTAAGCATGTATGGGTTATCTACATTGTCGGCAGCGGGAAAAAAATATATCGCAATCGTTCAAGTTTTTGTGAAGATAAATCAACCACTCTAGGAAGGAATCTATTCAATAATGACGTCTTTTTGACAGCGATACAAATTTTTGTTTCTCATAACCAGACTTCCTGTAGTAAGCGACAAGTTTCATCTGAACAAATTACAAAAAACATTATAATCACTGTATTTTGAATAACTACTCCTTTATATTTTAATGGTGTCAGTAATGGTGGTCACTGATTTGTAATGAATACATTTATATATTGTCGTTGATTCATCTTGCCAAAAATAGTAAAAAATTTCTTTGCTCGACCTATGGTCTCACAATTTTTTCATGTCAGTTCTTCTCGTGAGAATGGTAAACTTAATTCGTTAAAAAACGAAATTTTTTCGATGAAAGAAGCTTTGTGCCTTGTCTTGTGAATGAAAATTAGCTACGTTATTGTGAAATAATTAATGAGTACATTTGAACGAGTACACGGCCATAGAAAAATAAATTTCCAAATAATCGAAATGAGAATAAAATTATAATAATTTCAGTGCATTTAAAATTTGAACGAATGTATCAAGGAGCACATAATTTTTCCATCATGCTCATCACATCAGGCAATGGCGATGCGTAAAGTCAAGCCCACCACCCCAGACATAGTACAACAACACAGCATGTCTTCGTTATCGATCCATGTCTCCGCGTGACTGGTTCCACGCATCTACCGGTAGACAATTTTTGGTAATGGCGGTTACTACAAAAACTACACCCCCACTCCCAAATTTCTAATTAGATATAGAAAAATTTTGATTACATTGAAGACATATTTATATGCACAAAATATCTAGGGAATGAACTACAAACAGTCGACAAACAAATTGCATATTTACGTGCATCAAAATAACGAACATTAATATTTTCTAGCATTTCAACATATTGCAGCATTTTATTTACTAACTATTATGTTGGAATCAAGCAGAAGTAGTACCTTCCCGGTATTTTAAATGAAATCCTCTGAGGCAACATGTGACGATCCATATGAACAGTTTCGCCGACATTTATTGACATATGTCAAATCCCAAATTGGAAAACATTTCACACAAATTCATTCCATTTTCTGCTACAACGTATTCCTGTTGTTTTGTAATCGAATATAAATTGTACAAAAACACAGATTGATTAATATACAAATAGAAGTTATCAACTATGAAATAAATCACGCATCAATAAAGCGACATTCCTTAATAAAAAATTGTTGTTCAAAAATTAAAATTATATTTCGATAACACCAAAACAGATTGAAGGGATTGGAATCACTCTTCAAACATTGATAAATAATTACACAAAACTTGGACCAACTTACGCATTGACGTCTAAGATGTCAAACGACCTACTTCTTCCGTCGCTACCGAGATGAACTAAACTGTCACTTCACTCTCCCATAGGACACTAGATGCGAACGTGGACATATCAGTGTGGTTCAAACAACATTGAAGAATCAATCGTTACATTTGTAAACAGGGTTGTCACGTAACCCCTACCCCTAAATGTAACGTCCCCGTCCATTTGGTTATTGGCTCATTGCTATCATTGATTGAGTATTATTGTTTTGGAATGCGCGTTTTTAAAACTCTGAACAAACATGCATATATCCAGCTTCCATGTGTGGCTCTGTGACGTATTGAAGTTGTTTTGTTTTGTTGTTTTTTCAATTTTTTACTTTTTTGTTCGGAACTGAATTTTTGAAGCTTTCGCTATTTCACGTTGTGATGTTCCAGCGTACGGATCGAATGTTTTTGTAGCATATGGATTTGTTATCGTAATTATTGGAACCTGTTGGGTTAATAAGAGGGATCTTTTGGGGGCTTCAAATTAGGTAAATGTCGGCATTGCATTTCAATCATTTTGCAGAGTGATAAACATTGTTATTTTATGCAGAAATCAATTTTTTTTCAATTTTGAACGAAATTAATTATAATTATTATGAAAAATTATGCATCAGGTGATATTTTAGGGTACCTACTTGTTCAACTGTTCAATTTATTTTGTTCAACGATCACGAGTAAACAATTCCTCAGATCTTTACAATTTTAATGCCAACGTTTCTGCAGGATTTTTACCTTCATCAGTGTAACAATAAAAATACAAACGACAATTCGCAGATATATGACATATATATATATATATATATATATATATATATATATATATATATATATATATATAAGGATTGAATGACATTGTGCGTAAATCAAATGGAATAATTACTTATAACTGAAATACTAGAGAACCCAAACCATATGTTGTAATTTTGAGTTATTATGTTGAAAATATCAAGATACAATTTTTTATGAGAAATCATAAAAGTCGTCCAAAAGAGAAATACTCTAGAAAAGGAATGTTATTGTTATGTCATTTTCTTGACATTATATTTATGAATGAGAGAAAGTAATCATATAATAACCAATTTAAAAAAGGATCATGTAGCTCTGACCGATGTCTCAACATTTTATTCAACTCATCACCTCCATGAAAAATCCACATCATAAACCAATAAAGGGATAAAATCTAGAAACTTGGTTACAAAAAATTAATTACTTTAAAAAATCTTACGAAAAAAACAAAACAAAAACAATAATAATCAACCAATGCATAGTTATCACATCACTCTAGAAAAGTTTTGAATACCACTAATGAAAAAATAACAAACAAAATTGATGGAAAATGCCCATATTCAAATGGCCTATAATATAATCCAGTAACGACAGACAAACTCGAGCAAAAAGTGAAGAATTAATTGTAGCACTCTGAAACTTGGCATAAAACATCTCGACATCATGTATTATTAGAAAAAAAATTGTTTACCAAAAAATCATGAGTGGAACCTAAACAAATTTTCATTTAAAAAAATATATATTATTTTGTTGTTATTTCAGGAAATATAAGATAAATCAAAAAACGATTTCGATAGGTTGAAAGATAATTCAATTCTCCACAAGAATGATATTTAATAATTCCTTATGAAATACGATCGTTTTCTTAGCAAACGTGGTTTAACGCCGACGTCACATTACATGCTCGTGCTAACCCGCCACTGCAAGTTCAGGCAGGGCCGAAAATTAGATTTGTCATAACTCTGCTAAAAATTAGAGTAGAAGGAAAAGAAAGAGTGCATATCGTTCCTGAAGACTTCTACTTCCTCATGCAAATATAACATGTGAGTATCTGAGTACATAAAATGTGTTTGGTCTCACTTCACATAACCCTTCTACGATATTTATGGATGATCCGAAAGTCATGGATATTTTAGTTGGTATGAAATAATTATACCAGAGCAGGAATCAGTATCCTCTTTGGACTATATGCAACAATTTAAGGATAGTGAGACCAGTCTAACTTATACATGCCAAAGAAATAACAGGGTTTTACTCCTGCCTCAATTTTCAACTCACCCATAATCGCGGCAATTTCTTCAGTAAATGTTGAAAATAATCGCTCATACACATCCTACATAAAAAATGAAGTATGTGATTTCAAGCTTGAGGATTGCACTTCATAATAGTTTTATTAAAACAAAGTTTTTTTGGCATGTATAAGTGGGAACAATCACACTACTTTGAAATTGTTGCATATAGTCTGAAGAGGGTATGGGTTGCTGCTTTAGTATAATAATTCGATATTTACTACATTATTCATGATTTTTGGATCACCCGCAAACATCTCCGTGAAGTGAAACAAAAACATTTTAGGTACTCAAATACTCGCATATTATATTTGCATGAGAACGTAGGAGTCTTCAGAAACGATATGAACTTTTCCTTTTCCTTCTCCGATCATTTTTCGCAGAGTTATGACCAATCAAATATTCGGCTCCGCCAGAACTTTCAGCGGCGGGTAAGGGTGAACGTGAAATTTGATGTCGGCGTTCAATCACGTTTTCTGAGAAAACGAGGGCATTTCATAAAAAATTACTGGGAATCACTTTTGTGGAGAATTTAATTATCTTTCACACTAATGAGTTGTTTTTTCGATAAATCGTATACTATCCAAGATTACAGCAAAAATGTGTTTATTTATTTTTGAACGAATAAAAAAATACGTTGCACTCCTGGAATTTTGGTAAACAATTTTAATTTATCATGGTTCCAACTACAAGTATACCAAGTTTGGTGCTGCTACAATCGACTTGTCTCAAAACCCAATCGTACTGGATTATAAGAGATTTTCGAATTCTCTTCGAACATTTCTCAAGATTTCTGTAGTCACTTTACGACACTCATCTACAATTCTTCTGCGTTGATCATCAAGAGAATTGGGCTGCGTAATATAAACTTTATATTTTAAAGGTCACTATAAAAAGAGGTCTGATGGTGATTGATCTGGGTATCTAGCAGGCCATTCTATTTGTTCTCTTATTCCAATGCACCTCCCTGTTGAAATGGTCATCTAAAAATTGACATACAGGTGCAAGAAAATGTGGAGGAGGACTATATTGTTACAAAGTGAGCTGCGCTTCAAGTAGATCATCATTGTCTTCAAGTAGCTGAGTGATTATGGGGTTCACAGATGTATTAAGAAGTTAAATATTCGTTTGTTTGTCCGTTGAGGTTACCATTAATTAAATATGGACCTACAATACGGTCTTCCAGAATCCCAGCCAAACATTCAATTTCTGGGAAGTTTGTGAAAAAGTTTCACTGTACCAATGAGGATTTACGAAAAAAGATAATTCAATAATTATAGCCTACATGGATTAGAATATAGGGTGTTCCGTTTGAAAAAAAAAAAAAACGTATAAAAATAAACAATCCTTATGTTAACTTTCATAGTGCCCAAATAATATGGAACGATTACACAGTTAAATACCCTTGTCATATCACAAAATACTGCAGCTGCAGCCTCTGTATTATTCAGGTGAAGATACAATTCGGCAAGAAGAGCGGACATTGTTCAATTGTACTTCTCGAAGCTCGAAAACCAAACTGTTTTGAGAGGTAGGGAGCCACCGAATGGACGTCATATAGGAAGGACTTTTGAGAAAATTATTCCTAGAACAAATCATGAAATTTTCCAGAAAAGACTTGTACATTCTTAGTGAGGTTTCTGTTACATCACATATTTTCAAAATCCACTCTAAATGTCAGATAATATTATATCCTTACCCAGAAAACGCTGGGTATTGCAATCTATAAATTCACAATATGATAAAGCGCTCATATCAAAGCTTTACACTCACTTACAAATGATACCTAATCCGAGATTTTGTGGTTCCTCACACAGTCAGCTTGGAATCTTATCTTCAATAATATTACTTACATTTTTGATAAATTGTGTTGAATATTTGAATTGGTATTTTCTTGTGAAAATCATACAAGTCATAACATAATATTCTAGTCATTTGAACATGCATTCGTTATTCTAGTTTTCTCATCAAATTTTCATAGCTTCTACAAAATCCCACAATTATTCTTCAGCCGGAAAATTAACCTTTCATGTTAGCACCTCGCCTGAAGCTCATTTATGTTTCCACATGTTTCATTAACTCAGGACACAAAGAAACTATAGTCCCTTGAAGGAAAAAAAAATAATTCTTCAAAGTGTCATTACGGTATGAAAGTATCGTTCATTTTACTTGCCTGCATTCAAATTACAATTTTCATCTCGGCGAACGATGACGGGTAGCGCGACCGTGATCGTATAGACCACTCTCATGAAGGACACAAATTCCAAAATCATATTGCAGGTGCATCTTCGTTTGAATTAAACAAGGCCCTGCATTTTATCTAAGCTTGCATCCTAAATCGTCCATTCTACGGTTATACTTTCCCATACAACAGGGAGGCCGTGGACTTTTGAGTAAGGATTGTCTACGTAACAGAATGGTACTGAATGGAACCTAGTCCACCGTAATCGCGTCATGGGTTTGGAGGTCCCCAACACTAGATGCAGAGCGTGTCGTGGGGCGCCTAAGGCCATAATGCATTTGCTGTCTGCTTGTCAAGCTTATGCGGTCTCAGCCTATATCCACAGACATAACGCGGCATTACGAGGGTTGTTTACGACACTGACTTGCCGTTATGCGGCAGAAATCTTAGCCGGACGAATGCAGTAAGTTATCGTACTTGGTTCACTCCGTCAACCAAGGGCATATGATTCTCGGGCCCAGTAATCGCTCACCCCTACCGAATTATCTGAAGCCACAGAAAGATGGAGTCCTTCCTTTTCAGTTAGAAGGCACGAGCAATGAGTAGAGAAGATGGAAGCTAAGATCTAGTAGCGAGACAACACGCGTCTCGTATCTATTGTGTGATGGACTATATGGCGGTCAACATGCCTTTCACGCCAGCGGTGCGGCGAATAGCCGCAAAACCAAGACGAGCCCACCACATGCCGAATCAAGGCGTGCTGTTGACCACCAAACGGCACTGCCTTGATAGGATACGAATGCTAGTGGCTGCAAAAAATTCACTGGTGAGGCTAGTGAGGAGCATTGTGAAAAACTCACAGTTCCGTGAAAATCCTTCTCACTTAGTCCGAAAGCCTCCGCGTGTTGTAAAAAATCCGCCGACCGCTGATCAGATAGGATCCTTCCTCAAGGATATTTATGAACATCCGAACCACTGAATTTAGACACTCCAGCCCTAGCGCCGTTTGAGACTTTCTGTGCAGGGGTTCGACTGCTAGAGCTCAACCCAATAATCCTTGAAGAAGTTCGACGAGCTCTTGAGGGCACAAAACACTTGACTGCTCCAGGTCCGGATGGACTGGTAAACTTCTGGTGGAAACGATTTCCAAGCACCCACCACCATTTGGTTGGTTTGTCGAGGGGCGAACCGTGCTGATCCCAAAACCAGGAGATTTGTCGGAACCAAAGAACTACAGGCCGCTAACATGCCTGAACGCATGTTTACTCGCATCTTGTACATACGAATACTTACTGTAGTTGGCCGGATATATAAGTAGAGAGGGTCAAAGAAGGGGGTCGCTGGCTCAGTGCGTAAACTTTCAATGGTCTATCTCGATTACCGCAAGGAGTTTGATACAACACCGCATAAGCTCGTCATGCATTTGCTCAGATGTCTTGCGGTACCAGATAGAAAAGTGGAATGCATTGAACAATTGATGCAGCTCTGAAGGATTCTCTTCGCTATAACATCAGAAAGAGGCGTGGATACAACTGCGGCACCCCCAGCAACCGAAGGCATAAGGTAACCCATTCATTTTAAATGGATGACCTTAAACTATATACCTCAGGTGAAAAAGGCCTACATCAGTCTTTGAGAGTGGTGGAAGAGTACACTCGGGCTATCGGCATAGAGTTTGGGATCGACAAATATGCTATGGTTCATCTCACCAGAGGATAATGTGAGGAATAATACGGAGAGGACGTCCAGCTCGTAGACGGAAGCATCCTATGATATCTTGATACCGGAGAGACGTATATTTATCTAGGGGTGGAACAACGCCACTCTAAAGAGGTAATCACAGTAACAAACTCTCTCCGCGGCGAGTATCAGCATAAACTTCGACAGATCTGGTCATCAGAAATACTGTCAAGAAGAACAAAGTTGTTGCAACTAATAGGCTTGCCGTTCCGATGCTACTCTGATCCACTGGAGTGTTGAAATGGACTCATAGCATTTGTGGCGTATAAGTTCAAGATCATTATGGGGAAGATATATGCAGAAGCCAAAATGTGTTTCCAGTTCTCGTGACTACCACATACCTTAATTACTTACCTGTCGTCCCATTTGATTGAAGTTTGAGTCAACTGAAAAATAATGTAGCAAAGGCAATACTCTACAGATGTGACACTAATTTGGGAGGCCACTCACATAGATTCAATTCTTTCAATAACAGATTTTTTGGAAATATTCGTTATATAGTTTTTTATGAAGAAAATTGTAGTACTTATACCTTTCAAGTGAATAATGAGCACAGAGTAATTAAAAAAATTTAAACTAGCTACCCCATTGTCCAGTCGGACTTATCACATTTGACTGGTGTCGTAGGCATTATAATCATCAATCATGAAACAAACAGTATGTCCACTGAAATTCGCAGAATATGGGATACTTTTCAATTATTAACTTGCAGAAAAAAGTTACTCCTTTCAAAAGTTCTGCCTCGTCTTTAATCTGCAGTACAATAATCAAATATTAAATTTTGGCATCGCATCGCATTAAAATTTCGTTAATTTTCATATTTTAATTTGTTTTGATAATTTAGAGAAAAAAATTGTTCATAAACAGTTCTGCATAGTCGAAAACCTGAAACAATAAGTTTCTTTCTTACAACTAACAAAAAAAATAATGTCCCAAATAATTAAATTTTATCTTTCATGGTTGATTGTTGTAATTGAATACCTGAAAGTAGTTTCGTATAAGTTATTTCTTCCAAAATTTTTGATATTGTTGAAAATAAAGGTACTTCACACTTGCATGGGACTTATATTTTTTAAAAAATCTTGTATGTGACTGAAAAAATTTAATATATGATTGTTGCAATTCAAAACCATGAAAAACGCTTCATAAGAAGTACATTTTTTTGTAAAGTTAAAAATGTAAAAGTTTTCAATATGCTTCGAACTGTAGTTTAGATAACCCAATCTACCGGATGAATCGATACAATAGTTATTTTCGTCGGAAACTTTTCAACAGATATCAGATTCTGTCCCCTGTCATCGTTGAAATGTAATTTTAGATTATTGGTAAAGTTTTCTATCGGAAGTACTTATGGTGACCTCTGAATCTCATGCACAACAAAAACTACCTTCTGGTTCAAATGGGGAACACTTACATACCAGTTTCATAGTTATTGCCAATTACCAGCGAAGGCTAGCTCACCCAATCAAATAGAAAAAGGCATTCTTTTTATCATACGTATTTTTGAGATAAATACTGAACACCATTACTAAATTATTGGTTTTGGTTCCATATTGAAGTCGATACAATCATCGGAGTATTTTTGGAACCTAGAAATTGTGAAGGTTTATGAGAAAGATTGGATTAAATAGTGATCTTACGTTAACTAGTGGCTTCCGCATTTCGTGATACTAATTATGTCAAATGAATAATACGTAATCTATTGATATACAGTGTGTCCCACTTTGAGCAGCCACACCCCCGTATTTTCTTGACAGTACAGTGATATCAAAAGTTATTTTTTATAACATATAGTACCCAAAAATATCTAACTGAAAAGTTAAAAATTGGGAAAAACATAGTAGGCATTTTTTTATTGCAAAAATAACACCAGATTCTGTTTCAGAACACCCTAAAACTCCTAGATCTAAGTGCTTTAATCATTAAAATATACAGGGTAGCATCTGTTACTAGCAACATTATTAATTTTTATTCATCCGAAATGATCGGTTGCTTTCGATTTATCACAAAGAGCCTGAACGTGTTCAATTGATGCTGAGTATGAGAAATACCCAAATTTTACTTTTTCATAGCTTGCTATGACCAGTTGAAAAGTGAAAAATTGGGAAAAATATACTAAAAAATTTTTTACTTCGAAACTAACATCAGATTCTGGTTCAGAACATGCTTAAATCCCCAGATCTCATTAAAATATACAGGGTGTCTTACAGACTAGCAACATTTCCAATTTGTTTTCATCCGTAATCTTTGGTTATTTTTATTTTTTTTCTATAGTAACGAAGTACCTGAAATGTTTTGTCACTGCTATAGAAAATAACCAAATATTACTTTTTCATGGCTTGCTATGACGAGTTGAGAGACGAAAAAATGGGGAAAATACATTAAGGATACTTTAAGCACAAACATTTCTGGATCAGAACACCCTGAAATCCCCACCTCAATACCTAAATCTAAAAATATAAAGGGTATCATCTGTAGCTAGCAAATTTGATAACTTTTATTTATCCGTAATGTTGAATTGTTTCTGAATATTTCTTTTCCAATCAAGAAGCACCCAAAATATTTAATTGATACTGTGTCAAAAAAAACTAAATATTATACTTTCATGGCTATATATGACCAGGTGAAAATTGAAAAATTGTGGTAAACATCTTTCCATTACCGAGACAACATATCCTGGTTCAGAATATACCGCAAAACCTCCAGAATTCGTTGCCCGGGTAATGAAATTGTACAGGATATCATCCTGTAAATGGGAACATATCTCACTTTTTATTCATAAATCTTGTTAAGCTTGTTGAGAACGAGAATCCCGTGTTACTTTTGTGAAAGAAATGATTATACTCGTGATTATATTTTAATTTATAATATTCAGAAATAGGAAAACTGGGAAACATTTCTGAGCTTGTTTTCATCACAAAACCAAATTGTGGTTCGAAACAATCTAAATCACTCAGGTCTAATTACTTAAATCATTAAAATATACAAGGTGTCATCTGTAAAACTAGCAACAAAATTTAATTAATAAAGAGTTAGACATGTTTCCATTTACAGATGACTTCCTATGTAATTTCGTGATTCGAACAACAAGATCCGGGGCCTTTATGGTGTTCTAAACCAGAATTTGGTGTTAGTTCGGAGACAAAAGAATCTTCAGTATATGTTTTCCTTTATAATTCAACTTTCAACTGGTCATATCTAGGCATCAAAAAGAAATATTTGATATTTTGTACAGCATCAAACGTTTTTGGGTACTTTATGACTCGAGAAGAAATTTTGTAAATCAACTAAATGCTATACGAATAAATAAGCGTTATCAATTCTGCCAGCTAAAGATGACACCCTGTATATTTTTATGATTCAAGAATTGGGGTCTTGGCATTTTAGGGTCTACTGAACCAGAATCCGCTGTTACGTTTGTGCTACAAAAGTCCTTGATGTGTGTTCCACACTTTTTCTCTTTTCGACTGGTCATAGCTAGCCATGAAAAAGTAATATTTGAATATTTTCTACAATATTATTCGAACATTCTTAAGTAATTAGTGATTATGGAAAAAAATCGAAAACAACTAATTATTACGGATTAATAAAAATCGATACTATGTCAGTTACAGGTGGCATCTTGTATATTTTAAATAATCAAGTACTGCTATTTGGGGGTTTCAGAGTATTCTGGGATAGAACTTAGTGTTATTTTTGCGATAAAAAAATCCCTGGTATATTTTCCCAATTTTTCACTTTTCAATTTTGTCGTAGGTAGCCATGAAAAAGTAATATTGGAACATTCCCTACAGCATTATTTGAACATTTTCAGGTACTTCGTGACCAAGGAAAAAAATCGAAAACTACCAAACATTGCGGATGAATAACAAATAAAAAATGTTGTTAGTTACAGATGACACCCTGCATATTTTAATGAATTATCACTGAGATTTGGGGGTTTTAGGGTGTTCTGAAACAGATCCTGGTGTTATTTTTGCGATAAAAAAATGCCTAATGTGTTTTTCCCAATTTTTCACTTTTCAATTGGTCGTAGGTAGCCATGGAACTGGATATACGAATATTTCGTCAAGCTGAAGGTAGATATTTCTGGGTACTATATGTAATAAAAAAACAAATTTTGAAATCACTTTACTGTCAAGAAAATACGAGGGTGTGGCTGCTCAAAGTGGGACACACTGTAAATTCAAGCAACACCAAATTTATTAACCGATAAACTTTCATATGTTCATAATCACTGCAGATTATTGTACAAAATTTGATATCAATTACATCCATGTAAAGCAAAGAAAAAATGAAGTTTGAAATTTCTATGTGCCTTAAAAATTATTTAGTTTTTGTGTGCTATTATGCCATCGTTTTATAATCTTATATTTTCATAAAAACATCGAGATATATTCATCTTCTCGACGATGATTTTCAATAGTAAAGAACAAAATAAATCTGCCTTAGCACTGAATATCCAACTGATCCACGAAAAGTCTGTTTCGTCAGCTATGTCATCAATAAAGCTGATTTCGCCGTTAATCACATTTATCCCGGGTAAAAGAATCTCGGTAAAATCCTTCCACGACGATGATTTAACTTGGAAAAGCTTTAAGCTCGTGTAGCTGTTTGGTAATCTTCTTTGATCAAAAGATGAGAGAACGTGATTAAACCCACATCAGTGGTAATTTTTTCGATCCACAAGTTTTATACCGAAGATTTTATTACATCAAAGACATGCCTGCGAAGGTTTATTTTATTTACTTCTCTTGTGAAGTAGATTGCGTGACATGGGTTTGTTTGATTAGAACAGTCAAATACATTTCGAAATTATTTGAGTATCAAACACAAGTTATTAAATTTGAGATTCGAAGCGACTGGCAGTGAACGGAGACATTTTGAAAATACTGTGTTATAAATTTAAACTGTCTCAACTATCATACGGGAGATTAATTTGAATGTAAATTATATTACGTAAAGGTAAGACGTACTCTAGCAATAGCGTATAAAAAGAATCCCGCTGTAATGGATAAAGGTCAATTAATTTACATCAACATGCGCATCATTATAGAATAAAACGGAATATTCATCAGAAACTAGCCAGTCAGTTCCATACAATACACAATATAAAATGTAACAAAAAGCAAAAGCACGCAAAAAGCTATCAGACAACGGAATGATTTCTAATGAATTATTTAGGACCACGATCTTTTCGAAGGTTCTCAAAGACATAATGAAAAGTATCAAAAATAAAAAACCATTCAGAAAAAAATATAAGAGAATAAAGAAGAGTAAAGAAGTATATAATGAGATATTGGTTTGTACGGATGAGAGATAAATAAATAAATAAATAAATAAATAAATAAATAAATAAATAAATAAATAAATAAATAAATAAATAAATAAATAAATAAATAAATAAATAAATAAATAAATAAATAAATAAATAAATAAATAAATAAATAAATAAATAAATAAATAAATAAATAAATAAATAAATAAATAAATAAATAAATAAATAAATAAGATATTTTAAAGATTGGACTAATTCATATACAACTGGAAGATACTGGTGGCTGATAATTCAGTAAATGTGATTATTAATTGAAACTTACAAATAGCATCCATTCGATTGTTCCTATGCGATTTTATTTTCTAGTCTTCATTTAATAATTTATGACAATTTGATAATTTTATAGTACCAAATGTGGGTTTTTTGTGTTTTGCATAAAAACGGTGGGTTTTATCACAAAAATAGATCAGACTAAAATTGTAGATCATGCAATTGTCCATAAAAAAAAGTTTGAAATCCATTTTTTGTCCTAAAGGCTATGGCACACAGAACGCGGTCTGTCGCGGCGGGTAGCTATCGCACGATCTTCGCGTGTAACTGTAGTACCTAATGCATATATATGTAATACAAAATGATCGCTTTGTCGTTGCGTTCCAGTATCGTTGCCCATTGCGACAGAACGCGTTTTGTGTGCCAGAGCCTTAGTGCCGTAGGATGCACCTTAAGGTTAGGTTAGGTTAAGTTAGGATCAATTTTGCTTTCACATGAAGCAGTAATAACATGAACGCTTATGAGAACATATCAGGCGTTGTCGCCATTGCTGTTTATTGAAAAATTTATGAAAAACATTCAAAAAAAAAGCAAATTTGTGCAAATCCTATGGTGGAGTAGAGGTTACTGAAAGGTGCATTCAAGAATTATTTTGAATTGTTTTTGAATGTCCACAACGACTTTTCATGAATTATATGTGAAACTGAAACATAGATTAATGCAAACCATTGCTGTAAGATTATCTAATTCGGCGGCTAAAGGTTATGTGTGTCTCTGCATCAATCGCATCCGTGGCGTTTGTATTGGCATGTTGATAGACTACAACACATTTGGCTGCGCAGCAGGTTCTACCGCTCTAACGCACGGGCGCATCATGTAAAAACCATGACGTGGCTACGTCATGCGCAAGGGCCAAGCGTAGGTCCGAGCTGTGAACATTGCGCTCGCGCGTACGTCGACTGAACACGCTCGCGTTTGAAATGTTACATTTAACTCAATGCCAACCAATTTTTGAACGTAGGGCGTAGGGCGCATCCTACGCCTCATCTGAAACGGCAGTAAAGAGTTATCGTTTTTGAGATATAACGATTCAAAAAGTTGAAAAATGTGTATTCTTCATTATATGAATATATAAATTGTGTTTTCCGTTAACCTGCTGCCATGCCCCTATACGAACGGCAGCCTTCAGAAGTCGAAACTTGTGCGAGCTAAGGATCAACGAGGTCTTACCTTTTAACGTGCAATTCCTAGCACGTCCCGATAGAATAGATCTCGAAAGGAGGTCGTCCGTAAGTCTCCATCCAAACCATAACTTCGCATCACGTTGCTTGGCTTTGATATCTATGACCCACGCGCTCTACCGTTCGATCTGTCCTCTCGGAGGTACTCAAATACTCGCCTATTATATTTGCATGAGAGTGTAGGAGTCTTCAGAAACGATATGAACTTTTCCGTTTCCTTCTCCGATCATTTTCAGCAGAGTTATGGTCAATCAAATATTCGGCTCCGCGGCGGATAAGGGTGAACCTGAAATTTGATGTCGGCGTTCAATCACGTTTTCTGAGAAAACGAGCGCATTTCGTAAGAAATTACTAGAAATAATTTTTGTGGAACATTGAATTGGTTTTCACCCTAATGAGTTGTTTTTTCGATAAATCATATACTTACCAAGATTACAGCAAAAATATATTTATATATTTTTAAACGAAAAAAAATACATATGTTCCACCCCTGGAATTTTGGTAAACAATTTTTTCTCAAGTTTATCATGGTTCCAACTACTAACATACCAAGTTTGGTGGTGCTACAATCCATTCTTGTCTCAAAACCCAATCGTACTGGATTAGTAGGCCTGTTCCACGATCAATTGTGATATTGTTTGATTGAATATTATTTAATAATAAGAAAAGGTATTATTCGAAATGAAAGCAGTGATTCATAATGATCTAATACTCCTGCTTCCTAATGTTCTTGTTCCTCTTCTTCTTGTTCCTCTTCTTCTTGTTCTTCTCCTTGTTCTTCTTTTGCTTCCTTCTGGGTACAAGTGAATTTTCCTAACAGTGGTGAATGAATCAGAATGTCTACTCGGTGATATCGTATGAGCATACTCTTCTGATGACTATTCAACATTGGAGCATGACTGGCCTTGACACCTGGTACATGCCAAACATTTTTGCAGTAGTATTTGGCATTACATCCCTTTTTACTATTGCAAAAAATTGTGTTGAGAAATTTTTCCGGTGCAGGTGAAAGTAAAGTCTGGATTGGTTCCAAAGTATTGCCGATTAATTTGCAACCCCAGTTTTTTGAGTCTAGTTGATTACCAAGCCACACTTTAACGTGATAATATACCCGAAATAGATATTGAGGAGAAGAAGCAGAGTTTGGAAGAAGACAAGCTGATGATACTCGTTTTTGTTATTGCATGTAAAAATAGTACATAATTTTGACACTTTTCAAAAGCAGATAAACTTTTGGATGAATAGGTATATTTCCAACTGATTTGAAGTTTGATGTTTAAACAAATAAATCATTCTTTCGGTTGAAGTCCGAGCAGTAAGTAATGTCAGTAAATCAACGACTTCACTGACAATAATAGTTGTATTCGTCAAGTTAAACTGTTGTATTGCTGTCAATTATCAGGATATCAGCATCATTATCAGCTTCTTTGACAGTGGTAAATCTTTCTTTCAACATTGAAATGAACCGAGACTTATAAGTATTGAAGAAATTTTTGTTGACTGGTGGGAACTGTCATAAATTGATCAAATGAGATATTAGACGATGAAAATGTTGTAGTTCGACGACGTTGTTCTACGGCTTCAATATTTTTCGTACTCTATGGCTAAAATGTCGACGTATATACTGATTGTATTTATTTAAAATAACGTTAAATGTTTCTTCGCAATCCCATACAACGCGTTATAAAAGATATCTTCCATCGATAATGTATGTCACATTGATGTGGTTAATATCAATCTTTACTATTTGAGAACAATCGTTTTGTGATTTGCATTACAATATCACCGAACAGCGACAAAGGGTAAGGAGCCAGTTCATACTCGAAATATTTTTTAGTTTCATCTTCAAATGCCAAAGTAATACTTTTGAAACTTTTTGAATCGTTTTATTTCAGAAACGGTGACTCGAGAAAAAGTGTGAAAGTAATTATTATAAACAATTATCTACAATTTCATTCTGAACTATTTTTATGATAAACGCAAACTTCACCTTGAATACATTTTATTGCGAATGTCAAACATTCATACAAAGTTTTAGCTCTATGCGAAACTTAACTCCTATTTGTAGAGCTAACTTGAATTGATTATCTCTCTGTAATAATTGTATAATTTAACACTTTGTCAATAAGAAAATTTTTCTCAATAAAGCATGTTTTTGAATTTTTTTAATTTGATTATTCCCTACTTGCCTTAATCATTCCAGTTATATCATTCCTGTCAGTCAGATATCAAGGTTTTATTTCATTCTTTTTGACACAAATGAATTTATTCAAGATAACACCAAATTCTTGGAATAAAATTTGTGGTTGTGGAGAAAGCACAATCTGTTACTCGGTTAGAATTAAAATTCGTTATGCTCGTGCTCGCTTTCAGCTCGCGCTTGGAACTTCCCACTCGCATCAAATTTTTATTATTACCTTGTTACAGAATATACTATTGAATGAAAAATTCGATGCGAGTGGGAAATTCCGAGCGCGAGCTCCACAACCACAAATTTCACACATAATCAAATGGAAAGCAAACAAAAAATTATTTTGACATTTCATTTCACATCTTGTTACTATGATGCCAGTCAAGGCTAACGTAATTATTGCTACAACAATGTCAGAATATTCATTCTAATACAAGTGATGGAATGAAATATACCCAAAATGCATAAGACAGCAAGTGTTTTAGAATATTTATTTAATATCAAGAGCGTGAATGTTACCATTCTGTTATCAAAAATGATTTCGGAATTGGCAAATTCTGTGAAAGTTGTAGAGAAATACTATTCTGTGATTGCCAAAGTTGACGAACATTGTGGCGGAGACGCAGTGCTGCCAGTACATAACAACATAATATCTTATTTCTTATTCGGGTCGACGCAACTTTGTCCTGGTTTGTGTCTGTTTTTGTCGAGTTATTCCAATGGATACTTCAGGAGGTGAATATGTGTTGATTTTAGATATGAACCGAATCTCGAATTTCTATCCGTGAAGAATTAATTACTGTTTATTTTAGAATTTTTTGCAATGGAAATGTGATTATCTGCTTTTCTTGGATATAATCCATCTATATCCTAGATCCACACAAAATATAAACCAGGATCGCAATCCTGTCCTAATCCCAGACTAAACAGAGCGTTCGACCTGACCTATACGATGCGTTGCGTTGTGGCGATTTATTGGTAAATTTGTTTTTAAAGAGCTCGTTTCGGAGAAACCCCACAATTTTGAACACCGGCACCGTTCCATTTGTAGTCATTCTGCGATACAAATCACAATCCAATGATTCGGATCCTACTGGATTAAAGTCACTTCAGGCAAGCACGAACTGCTGATATCGTCGCACAAGCCGTAGGCTCAATATGGTTCTAACGGGACTAGCCAACTTCTATTTCAGTGCGTCAGATCGGTTATACAAGGTAGTGGAAAAGCAATGTTGTGACGTTCTGGAATACAAATTACATCATGCTGTTGAGCTTGCAGAATTCACCTTTGCAGTAGAAATAAAGTTCATTTGTTTCATTAAGATTCAGATATGTTTTTAACAATTCACCAGTGGCCTGATTTTGAACAGGTTTTTGTAAAATAGATTCAAAACCTACTAACTAAAATACTTTTAGGCAACGTTGTCATACTACAGAGGTGTAGGTAGGTACCTACCTAAATATTCGTAGATGGAACAAATACATTTATTCAGAATGTGTATAATCAGTTTCGATTGAAGCCTCCAAGTCAGAATCTTAAACTGGCCACCGTGAGTTCGATAATTATAGAAATTACCTCTGGTCCGAAACGTCTTGTTTCCCATTTCTATTCTTAGTTCAATGATTCGGAATTCAGGGAATTTAAAATATGAAACTGCGTTGTGAAAAACCTAACAGACGAACAGGAGCCGAAAAGAGGTCGACCGTTCTGTTTAACGGATGAATCATACTTCTTATGAAGTTTCATAAATAGGCGAATACGCCTAAAATGGGTTGCCTATCAAAATGTGGTCCAGACTATATACAGTGAGTTTCAAAAATTTTCACCATATGGAAAACTTTTTTATTATCGATTTGTCAGAAAATTTCATTCCTCATAAAAAATAGTGCATTGCAGAATACTTGCATATGCTTTTAGTTCGAAAATATGAATATGACATTCATAAAATCTGTTATACTGTGTACACAGGGAAACAAAAAATAGAATTTTGATCAAGAGTAAATTACGCTGGCTGTGATTCCAAATTTGAATATTGTTTTCAATTCTGAACAATCTCTTTGAATGAACTTTTTGATAATGTCAATAATAAGGGGCAGTTTACACTTGATCAAAAATCATATTTTTTGTTCCCCCTTGTACACCGTTTGGAAATTTAAAATTTTGACAACTCATATGCAAGTATTCTGCACTGCACCAATTTTTAGGAAGAATAAAATTTTCTGAAAAATCGATAACAAAAAAGTTTTCCGTATGGTGCAAGTTTTTGAAACTCACTGTGTATAGTCTGAACCACATTTTGATAGGCAACCCATTTTAGACGTATTCGCCTATATATGAAACTTCATAAGAAGCATGTTTCATCCGTTATACAGAACAGTGAAGGTCGACCTCTCTTCGGCTCTTAGATTACAACATTATGAACAATATGTGGTGGAAAAATCTATGCAATATGGAAATTTCTTAATAAAAATTTCAAAAACTAAAATTTATGTCATTGACATCTTCCGCGAGAGTGGCGGGTTCCCTTTGTCAGGGGTTGTGGATACAAAATGTGTAACGTGTCAATTTGTTCATTGACAGATTGCAGTTGTTTGACTTCGCACCTCTCGCCTCTATAAAGACCTGTCAGCAATTCGGTCCAAAGTAGGCATGTTTCTTGACCAGCCGTGATAGCGAGAGTCGTTTTATTTTTGAAAATATTTTTTTTTTTTGATCGGTTGTTGTAGTATAATATTTGGTGTTGTTTTATTTACTCTGTAGTTTTGTAGATGAAGGTTTGTTCACTGGGATCGACGTAGGTTTCCGTTGGTTAATCGGTCCTCAGTCCTGAACCCAGCCGATCTTCCTTCTCGTAGATCTCAAAACTATTGGATATTGGGTGGACGTTGTTCTATTCGGTAAAAGACAGACTTTGATACTGAAACACCTTCTCTACCAGTGGACTTTGTTTCGACCCATTGAAGAGTCTACTGATAATAGTGCGGAAGTGTTTCATGCCAATTTTGGTATCAAGAGCAGAGTACTCGAATCGGAAGTTTTACGCGAGTGGTCGGGAATCTAGGTTGTCTGTCGGATTTTCTTTAAATTACTTTTATAATAATGATAACAATAATAATAATCCCATTGAGTCCATTGTGGGGAATGAGAAGTGCCGAATATATTGGAATTACTCATTCCCCAGTCTCACGCAAATCCAAGCCAATGAGCATGATGTAGTTTTCGTCGACTACCAAAGTAAGACGATTTTCGTCATGGAGTTTTGGGATCCTGACGAAACGAACATCGTCCGAAACGAGGAGGAGAAACGGTAAATATCGAGACTCTTTGAACTCCGCAGGCTCTACCCAAACCATTCTGTTGAAATGGTGGATCTCATTATAGGGGTCCTTGGTGGTATGATGGACACGCTGCTCTCGAACCTGAAACTCATACCGGCTTGCCGTAATATGGCAGAAATCCCAGCCGGTTCATTGCTTCTAATAATAATAATAACAATAATGCGGTGCCCGATCAAATAGTGAGATGCATTGAACAACTGATGCCACTTTGGAGGACTTGCTTCACCATAAGATATGGTCAAGTCAGATTCCAAACAGAGCAGGTAATCTTCAGAAGGGGTGTATGCCAGGGAGACTCCCTCAGCCCTCTTCTCTTCTGCATCTCACTATTGCCATTGTCCGTTGCACTCAGGATAACCCGTGGATACAACTGCGGCACCCCCAACAACCGGAGGCATAAGGTTACCCATTTATTTTATATGGATGACCTCAAACTGTATGCCTCTGGAGAAAGGGACCTACATCAGTCCTTAAGGGTGGTGCAAGAGTACACACGTGCTATCGGAATGGAGTTCGGGATTGACAAATGTGCCACGGCTCATCTCAAAAGGATACGGAGAGGATGTCCAGCTCGTAGACGGAAGCATCCTACATCATCTTGATGCCGGAGAGACGTATACCTACTTGGGAGTGGAGCAACGCCGCTCCCAAGAGGTGAACACAATTAAAAACTCTCTCCGCGGCAAGTATCAGCACAAACTTCGACAGATCTGGTCGTCAGAACTGTCGGGGAAGAACAAAGTTGCTACAACTGATATGCTTGCCGTTCCGATCTTACTCTACTCCTTTGGAGTGGTGAATTGGACTCAAGAGGAGCTGCGACAACTCGATGTGAAAACTCGTAAGATGATGCATCTTAATAGGAGCTTGCATCCTAAGTCGTCCGTTGCACGGTTATACTTCCCCAGACAACAGGGAGGCCGGGGACTTTTGAGTTTGGAGTGTCTACATAACAGAATGGTGCTGGATGGAGCCTGTAAAGTCATCAGGAGTTCAGATCCCCTTCTCTGCATGGTCCACGACCATGAAAAAGCAGGGATTGGAGCATTTCTTTTCAAAGCCGCAATCCGGGCAGCTGATGAACTTGATCTCGTATTCGACACTGAACGGGCAAACCCAAACTCTGTCACTGAGTTGGAACCCGTTCAGCAAAAAGCTCACATCAAAGCTGCGGAGACTGAGTTCCTCCTGCATCTGCACAAGGATAAGCCAATGCATGGGGTCTTCTTCAAGAACCTTGAAGACCTTGGCTTATCCAAAAACTCGACCTTTGCTTTCCTCAGGTCAAGTGAGCTGAAGCCGGAGACCGAGGGATCCATAATGGCTTACCAGGATGGTGTCTTCAACACCCTGGTGGGTTGCGACACCACTTTCTTGAATAACGGGTGCAACACGGGAACAGCAGCTCAGGCGTACTAGAACTGGGAGATCATTCCCTCCGATGTCAGCCGTCTGATATACTAGGCTAACTCCCGGTACACCCTAGAGCTCTGGTTCCAAATGCACGGGGAAGAGGCCCCCACAACCGACCCCCTCGGATAAGGGGTCAAAGGCAAGGTGGTTGGATCCTAAACGAGGTTTTGCCAATGAATAACGACCGCAATGTACAAGGACGCTTTGAGTGGACTGATGAATTGAGGGACGAACTTCTGCATTGCTATGAGAGAAGTGAACCCGCCTGGAGAGGATACATGGCGAAAATGTATGCTTTGTGCTGCGTAAGACACTAAGAGCGTATCGTCTTTTCCGCCCAAAACCTCAAGTACCTCACCTTCGGCGACGAGGCTATGTCAGAGCTTCTCCTCAGGCGGTTAACGAAGTGGCAGAAGTGGCAAGTATACCACGTGTCGTTCCGATTGTGGAGGAGGCTCACATCATACCGCCAATGGAGGGCATCAGAACCCGCAAGGCACTTCATAAAACCAAGCCCCTGAAGCCAGAACAACTGGCACAGGTGAATGCGGATATTCGGGATAAACTCACAGAAGAGGCTGACGTCTGGCAAATCAACATCACGTACCTCACTGGCAACTTCTGGTGATAAAGCAGACACTAAATGTGTGTACTTTGTCTTTGATTTTAAGATGTTTTTGTTGAGAAAGATTGCTTTTACCTGCACGAACCATAGTACTGGATCACTAGGCCAAAATTATGGTAATTTTAAGTTAACCATTGCTGTTGTAGGGGTTAGATTGAAGGACTAATTTGGCGTTGCCTGGGCATTACAGATCACGTCGGGGTCACCAATGTAAAGTAATAACTACTTCAGTTCGGAATCTATATATTGACAAAATATTTGACATTCAATCAGTATCTTAACTTTTCCATGGTTACTCATATCTGCTAACTACACAAGCACCCACCACAATCTGGCACGAGTCTTCAGGTTATGGCTAGATGGGGAGTAGCAAATCTTGGACTGGTTTGTCGAGGAGCGAACCGTACGCATCCCCTGATTCAAAGAACTACAGACCGATAACATGCTTGAATGCATGTTACAAATTGTTTACCCTTATCCTGTACATGCGAATTCTCTTCGCAGTTAACCCGGTGTATGAACCGATATATGGGCAAAGAGAATCAAAGGAGGGTTCGCTAACTGCAAGGAGAATCTGCTCATCGATAAATATATTACGCAGTATAAACCTTTCGATAGCCTGGATCGACTACCGCAAGGCGTTTGATACAACTTCGCATGAGCTCATCTTGTATTTGCTCAGATGCCTTGCGGTACCCGCTCAAGTGGTGGGATGCATTGAACAGCTGATGTCACTCTGGAGGACTCGCTTCTACAAAAGATCTGGTCAAGTCAGAGTCCAAACAGAGCAGGTTATCTTCAGGAGGGGCGTATTTCAGGATAACTCTCTGAGCCTCTTCTTTTCTGCATTTCACAACTGCCATTGTTCGTTGTACTCAGAAACACTCGCGGATACAACCGCGGCACTCCCAGCAACCGGAGGCACAAGGTCACTCATTTATTTTACCTAGATGAGGAGGTGGAGGTGGTGCAAGAGTACACGCATGCTACTGGAATGGAGTTTGGGATTGGCAAATGTGCCACGGTTCATCTCAAAACGGACGATGCCGGAGATTCGTATACTTACCTTGGGGGGAAACAACGCCGCCCCTAAGAGGTATCCACAGTTGGAAACTCTCTCCGCGGCAAGTATTAGCATAAACTCCGAGAGATCTGGTCATCAGAACTGTCGGGGAAGAACAAAGTTGCTGCAACGAATATGCTTGCCGTTCCGATAATAATTTACTCCTTTGCAGTGAGAAAATGGACTCAAGAGGAGCTGCGATAACTCGACGTGAAAACTCGCAAAATCGCATCTTCATAGGAGAATGCATCTTAAATCGTCCGTTCCACGATTGTACTTTCCTAGACAACACGGAGGACGTGGACTTTTGAGTTTGGAGTGTCTACATAACAGAATGGTACTGGATGGAACCTGTAAAGTTATCAGGAGTTCAGATCCCTCTTTTCTGCATGGTCCGTGACCATGAAAAAGTAGAGATTGGACCGTTCCTTTTTAAGGCAGCAGCACGGGCGGCCGATGAACTTGGTCTCGTTTTCGACACCAAACTCTGTCACCGAGTTGGAGCCTTCTTCAAGAACATTGAAGAGCTTGGCTTATCCAAAAATATAACCGAAGCATTCCTCAGGTCAAGTGAGCTGAAATCGGAGACCAAGAGTCTTATAATGGCCTGCCAGGATTTTATCTTCAACACCCTGGTCTACCGTAGTCGCGTGATGGGTATAAAGATCTTCGACATTAGATGCAGAGCGTGTCATGGGGCGCCTGAGACCATAATGCATTTACTGTCTGCTTATCAACCTTATGCGGTCTCAGTCTATATCCACAGACATAACGCGGCGCTAAGAGTACGGTATAGACGCGACACCGGTGTTACCTTACACTCCCGGGGATATTGACTCCTTTGTGGAGAATGAGAAGTGCCGAATCCATTGGAACTCATTCCCCACCCTCAGGCAAATTAGCATGATTCAGTCTTCCTAGAGCATCAAATTATGACGATTTTCGTCATAGAGTTTTCGGCTCATGGTGAACCCAACATCATCCGATGAAAGGCAGGACATTTGTCTAAGCCTCGATACTCAAGCAATCTCCGTTTGTACGAAAGAGATTCTAAGAAGGGGTCCTAGAAACCAACCTATAGTGATTCTCTATGATAGTCAGGTGGCGGTAAAAGCCCTGCTATCATGCAGCTTTACTTCCAAATTAGTTTGTGACTCATGCCAAAACCTTGACGAGCTGGAAGCACAGAATAGGGTAGAACTTGTCTGGGTATCAGGTCATAACGGTATCCAGGGAAATGAGAGCGCAGATGCCCTAGGTTAGGTTTAGGTTAGGTTTAAATGTGAGTGAGCCCATATCAGGCTCTCCACTGCGGCCAATGGCCTATTGTGGCTCACCCTATGGTTATATTTCTCCCAGCATATCCAATCTCTTAACGAAATTGAGTAACATATTGGGAGAACAGTTTACCAGATCTTCTGGCCTTACTTTTGTATTGCCAAATATTGAAAATCTGGTTCTGGCTGCTGCAGGGCATGTGCACAGGATGTGTTTAGCCGTTTCATCATCCTCCATGCATAGACGGCACTCTGCATCCTGTGCAAGTCCGATTTTATGCATGTGGTGTTTGAGTTTGCAGTGGCCAGTGAGCAAACCTACTATAACTCTGAGATGTGCTCTACTGAGTTCTAGAAGTTTGTCAGAGTCCTGTTTTTTACTTGTATAAGCAATAAATGCTTTGGAATGGGCTAGTCCTGGTAGACTGAGCCAATACTCAAGTCTTTTATTGTCTGCCCAGGCGGTTGTAGCATTCTTGACAGTGCTATATGCTAAACCGATGACCGGTTCTGGCCCAGTGAACGTTGTTTCGGCCACCCCTTTTGCTAGGGCGTCCGCTATTTCGTTTCCTTCTAGGCCCGTGTGACCTGGTATCCAAACTAGATGCCCTAGCAGGAGAGGGAGCAGCAACAACTCTCATTGGACCAGAACCAGTCTGCGGAATCCCGTTTGGGGATATTGAACACTAGAAGTATCCGACAATACTCACAAAATGCCACTGCCACCTGAGAAAACATCTGCATCTGTTGGGAATACATCAAGAGTCCACACTATGCAGGTTTTGTGATGAGGATGACGAAACCATCTTCCACATAATGTTTGGATGCGAATCTCTGGCTTGCATGAGGATGTATATCTTCGGATACTGTGGTTTACAAGATATTATCCCGTAGGAGTTTATCAAAAGATCCGGAATACTCACAAGATAGACCTGACAGCGGTGTGCAGAATAGTATATTCTGTAACAAGGTTAGAATGAGAATGTGATGCAAGTGGAAAGTTTCGAGCGCGAGCTGAAAGTGAGCGTGAGGAACCACGAGCATCGCGAATTTTCATGCTAACCGAGTAATAAACTGTGCTTTCTCCACAATCACAAATTTGACATATAATCAAATAGAAAACTTATTTTGACATTTTAAATAACATTTTCTCACTATGATGCCAGTCAAAGCTGACGTTATTATTGCTAGAACAGAATTAGAATATGCATTCCTTACCAAGTGATAGAATAGAATACATGCAAAATGCATAAGACAGCAAGTTTAGTAGAATATCTGTTCAATATCAAGAGCGAGAATGCTAGTATTTTGTTATCAAATTTGATTTCAGAATTGGCAAATTATGTAACGGTTGTGGAGAAAGGTACTATACAGTACTGCTCAGAATTCTCTTCAACCCTTATCTAGTTATTGGAAAAAAAATTGGAAATTTCTTGGTTGCCCAGAAATGTAATGAATATTTGAATATGAATATGGTAGATTCCACACTTGTACTATTTGTAAAAAATTATCCCAAAACATTTAATTAAAAAATTAGGTTCCTCCATTTCAAATGGAAGATTTTACACCAAAATATTACAGAGAACGTTAACATTTGGGTTGCTTTAACTGAAAAATATACGAAGTGATAAAATAGAAAAATTAAGCTGGTAATATGAACTTCTTATACACCCTGTTCAAATAGGGAAATTATAGTAATTAAGGTTCAACGATATAATAAATTATGACTTCGTACCTAACTACTTCCTAATTCAATTGTTGAAAAAACCTCATACATTCTCTAAGTATGTACTCACCCTGTATATATGGCGCCTGTTTTGAACGGGACTTGCATGAAGAAACGTCTTAAATCAAATCCTTGTTGAGGTATCAGATGAGACAGTCACACCAATGATTCAATGATTTCAGTTATTACCATTATTCCACCTTTCTCATTGAGTGCGTTATATTCATGTTACCTGCTTCACCCGGTATATCAGAGCCGGTCATGTACTGTATGTTTCCTTTCTTTGCGTTTCTACTTTACATACTTTGTGACAAAGACGCATCCAACTAACTTTCCGCGAATATGTATAATTGACCAAATTATACCGTGCACATTTTTCATTTCAATTGTTCCTTTAATTAACAAATGTATGAAAATGGCCCCATTAAAATTCTAATTTTCAAAGGTCCAGCCTAGCGTTGTACAATTTATCCTTTGAAATGTACAAAGGGTACGGGCAAGTAATTTTGAACAAAAATGGTAGTATTTTGCATAAAACCGCTATAATTCCCAAGCATTTCCTGAAATTTTCAGGCCGGGTGTGCTGAAAGTCAAGACCAATTAACTGAAATATTCCTTTATGCTAATAGGTTTGAGCATAATAGCCTTAAAACTTTATATTCTGCAGCATAATGAAAAGTCCTTAACATTTTACTCTTCCGAAAATATTTATTCTAGCCCGCAAATTTATGGCAACCAAAAATAATGTTTGTTCTCGCGTCGCTGTTTTCCTCCAGAGGGAGTTGCGAGCATTTTTTTCGAGTTTTCAGCCAATGAAAAGTTTCAGGAGACACGCCCCGTTCATCATGAATCGCGCTTTACCTCTGTCTCTTTTGCCGTATTTTTTGAATGCCCTGCTTAGGACACTGTAAAAAATATGAGAGTAATTTAATACCGTACCCACTGTTTAAACAAACTGAAAACCACGTTAACAGGACGTGTAAAAGTATGTTTGAAGCGATCTCGAAAAATTACTCCTCATTACCCAAAAATAGTTAAGCCGCGAAGAGAAATGTTCTTCTGGTTTTGCAGGTGAACATAATTTGTCAGGATGTTGACTTGCGCGCGATTGTGGAGGGGCCAGCGCAATTATTGTTATCGGAAATTTCATTCACAGGGTGATTCATTTTCAAATGTCGGGCGGAATGTGGTGAGTCAGGTAAATATTAATAAAAGTTTCCATCAACTATTTCAGCAATGTCTTTCTTTCACTGAAATATGATTTTCCATATGACTTCAATTCAACTAAACAATTCAACGAAAGTTATTGATGAAAATAATACATCATGGCATCTACTGCTTGATTGGAACCCAGGTTTCATGTAGTTTTCGTACTGCTGAAAAGTGCATGAATATTCTTGCAGAAAATCGGTAAGTTATCCAAAGCGTCACGACAAATAATAATAAAAGCCATCCGCTGCAAGTTTTTATGAGGCATGAAATGATAATAATCAACATGGGTGCAAGTCGTGATAGGGTAGCAGTCGATATTTAAAATAATATCTGGCAAAATAATATTGAAATCGCGGATATGTATCTCTTTTACAGAAAGTGTGCCAATGAATAATTGCTTAATGCTTCGTATACAGTATATTACGAAAGTTCATTTATCAAACAGGATGTCGAACTCATTAAAATAAGTGAGTTCATCAAAAAATTAACTTCCTGAATGTAGCCAGATGGAGGAAATACTCTTTCCATAGAGGACGTGTAGCTCCTAAACATACACTGAGGCTGTCAGATTATGTTGAATAATAAATTTCTCTAGTTACTCACAAACTCGCTTACTTTTCCGAAGTAAGATTGATAATCTGTATAAGCAATACACCGATACAAAATTTTCTATGAACAACGTCAATACATTCCACAATTGACAACTACTCACCTGACAGTAAGTCCTTTAATGAAAGAAGAATATTAGAGGGTGTTTAAAAAAAACGAATCGAATGCTAGAAACTAGAACTACTGCAAAATTTCAATCTGAGTTGAAAGTCCCGGAATGAGCACGATGCCATTACTATGTTCGCTATGTTTTCAATACATTTCGAAATAATCTCTCATTATTGCGGAATGGGTCATTTCGCCATAAGTTATTTTTAAGTAGAACAGGATACAATTTCTACGCACCCAAATGTCTACGTAAGGTTAGTTAGTTCTGGTTAGATCATACTAAATAATTACTACTCGCAAAATGAATGTATTTGATTTTCACTCACTCAAATGTCTACGTAGGGTTAGTACGTTCTGGTTAGATCAGAATAAATAATGACTTCTCGCAAAATGTATGTTTCAAATTTCCACGCACCCAAATATCTACGTGAGGTTAGTTCGTTCTGGTTAGATCATACTAAATAATTACTTATCGCAATATATATGTACTGAATTTCCACGCGAAGCCTTCGCTAACATTATCAAGATTCGTTAGATAAACTGGTCGTCGATACATTTTCATTCAAGGGTCAGTTTTCAGGTAACGAACAGCAAGATGCTGAGGAATTTTTGAGATACTTATTGGAGGGTTTGCATGAAGAAGTGAATAGAATAACGAAGTCGCCTATAAATTTATTGACAAAGATTGATGGAGAGTTGAGTAACATGAAAAATGCTGCAGGGGCTGGGTCAAGATTCTTGAGGATGGACAATTCCAAGATTATAGATACCTTCGTTGGCCAACTAAAATCTACATTGAAATGTACATATTGTGGTCATTGATCTGTCACTTTTGAACCATTTTGAGACCATTCTCTACTAATTCCACAAAGAACAGGCCAACTGAGTTTGTTGCAATGTCTGGATTTTTTTAGTAGTGAAGAAGTTTTGGATGGTGACGAAAAACCTACTTGTTCATTTTGCGAAATGAAAAGAAAGTGCACGAAATCCATCTCAATAAGTAAATTTCCAGAAATTCTTGTGATCCACATGAAACGTTTTTTTTTTCAACAGACAATGTCAATGGGAAATTTAATGTTTTAATTGATTTTCCTTTAGAAGGATTTAATATGAGCAACTATGCAGCTATATCCTATATGCCGTGTCTAACCACAGCGGTTCTTCCACTGGCGGACACTTCAGAGCTTACTGTAGACACCCTTAGGCTCATACAACATGATACGAGTATAATGATTCGTATGCGTTTTCAATTCCACCAGGATCAATTGTGAGCGGTGAAGCCCATGTCCTTTCTTACGAGTCCTGCTTTCATAATCAGTGACTTGCGATTATACTTCCATTTTATATATTTTATTTTCAATTCATATTTATTGTACTGAAAATTCAAACAAAAACCATGAAAAAATATTTCACATGATTACATTATTATATATCATATATTATATGATCTAGTTACCCCACTGCGTACTTTAGTCAAATATAGAAACCTAAGAGAGACCAACTGGGAAAGATACTCAGCGTCACTCAGTGTTTCTCTTGAGAGGCCCGTGACTGAAAAACGACACAAGGAGAGCCTTGAGGGGGCAGTAAACGAAGTAGGCAAGGCAATAGTCGAAGCATACGAGAAAAGCTGTCCTGCTAAAAAAAAGGCCCAAAATAACAATACGGTCTGTAGAAACGAGCATCTAGAAACTCTCGGAGGTAGGGTGCGGGAGCTTTGCAACAGGGTAAAATCCAACCAAGATTGGACCACATACAAGGCTCAACTCACGCAATAAAGAAACTAGTAAGGCTAGAAGTTAATCACGTGCTCAGGAATCCATAGGGTTTTAGCCAAAAAAGGTACTGTAAATCAAGTAAGTTTCTTGAAAAAGAATGACAATGCCTATACCACAACATTCAAGAAAAGTCTAAGAATGCTCACAGAAGCACACTTTCCAGCCTCAGTAATTCTTAATGGCCCGACAACAATAGACAGCACTTGAAGCAGGCCAAACGAACTCTGGAATGGAGGCTTGCTACGGAAATATCGAGACCAATCAGAATCAGGTGGGCTATCAGTAAATCAAAACCATAGAAATCCCCTGGAGTAGATGGAATATGCCCCATATTTCTCCAAAAGGGACGGGACATACTTATTCCATAACTGTGCAAGGATGCATATCACTACGACGTTGAAAGATGAATATAAAAGAGATGATGTACTGATGTACAAGCTCGCTCAACGAACGCCAAAATGCGTATCAATCAGGCAGGTCAACAGATTTAGCACTGGACGACCTCAACAGGCTACTAATGAAGAGCTTGGAAGACAAAGAGATAGACATGACAACATTTATAGGCATCAAGGGTGCCTTCAACAATGCATCTGATAAAAAAGGGGTTCCTCTCCTACTGTACCAGTGGATAAAAGCTTACTTGAAAAACAGGGTCATCACATCAGCAATCGGACGAATAACACTAACACCTAAGGCAAACAGGGGATGTCCGCAGGGAGGGGTGCTATCGCTCCTACTTTGGGCCATCCTAATGTACGAGTCAATTGGAAGGCTATCTTCCAGAGGCCTTTATGGCCTAGGATATGCCGACGACCTCGCGAGTATTGCAAAAGGCACAGTCAGCCCTAGATATAATCGATATGTGGTGTGAAGAGGAGGAGCTGACCGTGAACCCTCATAAAACCAGGGTAGTTCCAAAAAAAAAAGCACTGGATGGACTTAGGTCACCTGTACTGAACGGGATAGAGGCAATATACTTAGAAGTAATCTTGAACCATAAGTTAACTTGGAACCAAAACCTACAACACCTATAGAAAAAAGTACAGTAGCCTTCAATCTGTGCAGGAGAATGTGCGAATTGGGGGCTACAAGTTATCAGACCCATTTTGTTTTCCTAGAATATTCTTGTCTGATAGTCCGTTGTCGTATAGAAAATCGTAGAGACGATTCAAATGAGTTATCACTCGACCCCCAACGCGATTTCAAAATATCTTTCAACATGGCGGCCTGTCGCCATATTTGAAAATAGACATGTTTTTGTTATCAAAAAGTAGTCTATGAACTATGATTCAACAAAATTAAGTAGCAAATGAAAATTCCCGCCCGTTCAAAAGTTAACACGGATGGGTTTACGCAATAAGAGTTCTAATATTATGTACCGTCATTTTGTTTTGGATGAATATTTTTGTTTTAAAATTTGCTATCAAATAGAAAATTGAAAGACGTTTCGAATGAGGCATTACTCATTGTTGTGTGTTTATTTTCAGTGTTCATGAACTGTACCACCGTACCATTGATACAATTGATGAATCGGTGACGACATTCCTTCTGAATGTGGTTTCAACAATAACATTGGAGAAGATAGTGACTTTTCACTGCAAGTTATAGATATAGATCTGGAAGACAATCATCGTGATTTTGAAATGGTATATTCCAATAGTGATGATGAATCATCTGAGATGAAGACGATACAGTACCATTTTGGCACATAAATATAAAAATCGAAACGTGCGGGATAATTTTGTAACCAATATCAAATCCCAAGAGCAGTTTTTCAGTGATGTTGGTTTATCCCTTAAATTTGAGATTGCGAGATTCTATGTCCCTATGAAGCATTCAATTTACTTTTCACTGACGAAATTCTGAATTACATTGAGTTTCATACGAATATATTATAAGTATGCAGAGCAGCAATTTCAAATTACAGGAAAACAATATATCTAGACAAATAGTACAGAAATCAAAACTTTCCTTGGATCCATCTTCTTATGGGCATAAAAAGAATACTCAAGTTACAGGACCATTGGAGTAGTTCTCCAGATCTTTATGATCCGCACAAAAAAAAAATAAGACCCTGCATAGGTGTAGCTGGCTTCTTGTTCATGTCCACCTGATTAATAACGGCATAATGCCAAAATGTGGCGGTGAGAATTATGACAAACTGTATAAAATTCAACAATTTCTTGAATCTTTGAAAAATAATTTTCAATCCTGTCTACATCCCCATCAGAACGTTACTCTAGACGAATCTATGATCAAATTCAAAGGACGTTCTATCGTAATGCAGTATTTACCCAAAAAGCCCATCAAAAGTGAATACAAGTTATGTGTCATTGCTGATGAAACAGACTACAGTTGGAATTTATACAGGAAAGGTTGGAAAGGGGAGAGAAAAAAATTTGACCCAAATAAAGAGTCATGAGCCTACCCAGTCATTTTCGGAAAAAATATTTTTCGAAATATTACATTCTCACGTAACTCGTTCCAAGTTCTCGATTTTTTATATTACCAGTTTATCGAGATAAAAATTATTGAAAACTCCAAATTAAACTACCGAATTCAAACGATCAGTCGTAGAAGAAGTGGCGAAAAGCGTATGACGTCAGTGTGCGAGTGATTCTCTTTCGGCCATGTCCGCATCATCCCAAACAACAGCCAATCATATTACAAGAAGGCAATGGCCACGTTTATACCGTCTCTTGGTAAGCTGACTAATGACTTTATTTCAACCAAATAGTCTTGGTCATCTTGGTGTATACAGTACGCTTGGTCAGGTAACCAGCTTGGTTTGGTACCGAAAATTGTTGCGTACCAGACCAAAATAGTTATATGACCAAGATGGTGTAAACACCTACGGCCTGGACTTTCCAGAAAGATGCAAAATTTGGTTTGAATTCTTGGTAAGCCCTAAGTCTAGTTTCTAATGTACTAAGAGTGCCCTAATATCCATTTTTCTAGCAACACAACGTCTAATAATAATGTTTATAATTTTAACTTGAATATCTAATTTGGATTGCCATTAATGTTTTTATGTCATAAAATATGGGTTAGTAGAGTTGCAAACCTTTTTATAGGTTAGAGTTGTGTTGTCTAAATGATTACCAAACAAACCAAATAAGAACCAAACTGTTTACTGATTAAACATGGTGTAAATAGGCAGTAACTTATTCCATTGGTCTGAATTTGCTAAGGTTAACTTGGTCAGAGTACCAAATTCGCGCACGGTATAAACGTGGCCATTGACGCCAGAGCAGAGAAGCGTTTCAATTAACACATAATATGAGAACACGCTTTAAATATTGAATAATAAATCAAATTTTCAATATATAGGGTGGATAGGGTTAGAACTATTTTTTAAATTGTGGAGACGACTTTGCGTTTTACTGATTTGTATATTTTATAAACGGCCTTCCATGACGTTATGTGAAAAAAATTGCATATTTCAAGATACTGCAGTAAAATGGCGCGATAAGAGATCTGTACAAGTTTTCTCAAATCATGATCCTATAAATTTGACGAAAGTAAAACGGAAAGAAAAAGATGGGTCCATTACATATTAATTATAAAGTTCCACTTTAAAAAATATCAACTTAGCAGAATGATTAAGAATACATGGACATGTATTCTTCATATTATTGTTATTTTAGGACTGGAATGTTTACCTCTGTTTTCTTGGGTACAATTTTATTAATGCACGTAGGATAGGTATACCCTTGTTGATTGTAATTATAAACAGTCTGGTTAGGGGTGTTTTTAGTTGTAATTCATGTTGAGGGTATATACATGGATGTACGTTACTTACTGTATAATCAATTGAGGAAGCTACTGTGGTAGCGAAACATGTTGTGGTTAAACAAGAGTTTGTGAAGTTTGTCCATACAATTTCTTCTTTTTTTTTTAATAAAATTTTAAATAAAAAAAACATAAGCTTCCGGTATCAGAGGCAGTGAGATTGACAGAAAGTACCATCAGCCCATAAGGACCTTCCGAAAAAGATGTGTCTATTGTAGCACGAAGACAAGAGATATCCTCACTAATTTGCAATGTAGTGCATGTCATGTACCTCCCTGTTTAGGAATATCGAAGGTCTGTTTTCTGTCTTTCCACAGAAAGCAAATCTACGACATTTATCTTACAAATTTTGACTTTTTTATTTGTTAATTTATATTTGATGTTTTTGTATGGTGGTGCAATAATGAATACAATGTTTTGATTAAAAAAAGTACTTGTTGTTTGTATTTTCATTAAATTTTTTACTAATTTTTCCGTACCTGAAAGAGGTAATAGAAATATAGAAAATGAAATATTAACATTTTCCGACAACATTTTTAGGAATATCTGGTTGTCGGACGGTATCAAAATTTTGTAGTGTACCAAAAAAAAATCTCCGCATCGAGCATTTTCGCAAATGAAATGTTGACTGACTCGACATAAGAACAACTATAAAAATTCTCAACGTTGAAATATTATTTTGTAACTTTTATAACTAAGTTTTTGAATTACCTATATGTATACAAGCTGTTTCCGAAATTGAAACCATAAATGAAGTGGAAAGTAGAAGATGACAAAACAAAACGAAATGAAGGAATACGTGTTTGTCGAAAAAAAAATATTTTGTAAGATACTGAATTTAAAAGTTTTCAAGGCACTTTTGGTCATAACTGATCAGAGGTCTACAGCCTACACAAACCGGGCTGAAACACTGTTAAAGAGTAAACATACTGTAGCTTAGACAATCAAATCATTGCCTTCCAAACAAAGGTAACTAAAAGCGGCAATATTTCAAAAATTTTTGATTGCTTCAAAAACAAAAATTATTGCCATTCATTGTTGCATAACCCACAAAACCTATTTCCTTAATCGCTTTAATTTCGGAAACACCCTGTATGCTTCGTTATTTTATACGATATAATTTTGAAAGTTATCCATGCCCACTACTCCACTACTAAAACAATGGAAGTTAAATTTTTCTTGATTGTTTTAATTTACCATAATAAGCGGTGGTGTCTAGAGTATTGTTTGAGTATTAGCAGGCGAGGAAATGGCCGAAGCACAGCTCCCCGGTCCAATTCTGTGAGGCTATTAACTCAGCTCTATAGACATTGTTAATGTAAATGTATCTTTGGGGCATTGACAGTGACCAATTGCCTCATTCTGGATAAAAATTCATTATCCCTCGCGAAATTGGAAACTTCTAACTACTTCAACGTTCGTTTTCGAATAAATTGTTCCATTGTAGTCTTTAATTAATACTCGAGCAGATCCAATTCTAGAAGAGCGTATTATTTCGCGATTTAATTAATTATAATAATTAGAAGTTAGAATTGTTAATGGCTTTGGCGTCCTAAAGTGTTTTTGTTCGGGATCCAATTTCATTATTAATTTTGTAAGTTTAAATTGGAAATGTCGCTTCAATTCAGGTCCAATAGATGGTGGCAACAAGTGAGAGGCAGGAGTGGCATTGGGAATGATTTCAGGTTGCCAGTACTTCATTGGTCATTGTATTTCAAATGTTCTTCGAGTTAATATTATGAAGTGAATATAAATATGAGCGTAGAGCATGAGCAGACAAAATTTCAGGTTTGGTGCTGTGGCACTAATTGGAACCAATTTAAGAGATTTGATGGTTCGATTATAGATTTGATGGTTTGATTATAAATTTGATGTGCAGCAAAGTAAACGAAGGTATGAGTTGAAGATATATTTTTGAATTCTTGAAGGTTGTCATCAGCTACAAGAAACCTTTCATCACTCAACACGTTGCATGCTGATAACGTATCGTGTAGTTTTGCGAGATATTAACGACGCCGCGATCGGCGTTTTCATAGTAAGTATTTGGGAATGAGAGACGTCTGTATAAAAATCTTCCATCTGAACTGATTAATGAGCTTATTCTTGAAAACTCGATGGTATGTTTCAACTGGCTTTCTTGTTTGTCTACACATTTTGCAAGTGCATTTTGACGCACTTCTAGTCGTCCGAATAACTTTAAATTTTCGGGTGTTCATAATTCCAGTGACAATGGAGTACGCAATTCTTGATAAAAAAAACAAAATGGCGGATCAGAGATAGTGGAAGAAATTTGTGAAGACGATCCGACTCTATCCAAATTGATATGTAAAGGTTTTCGGAGTCAAAGATTATGAATTTTCTGTCAAAATTAATAAATTCGAGATGGCGGACAAAATTTTTGAATATGTTCCGATCCCTGACAAAATTGGTAGGTGGGGATTTTCAAGGTCAAAATTCATAAATTAAAGATAGCGGACGAGATTTGTGAATATAATCTGATCCTTTTCAAAATTGGTATGTGGGGGTTTTCAGGGTCGGAGACTTTGAATTTTCTGTCAGAATTCATAAATCAGATTTGTGAATGTATTTCGATGCTTTTAAAAACTGGTTTATGGGGGTTTTGGGATCTTAGATTATGATTTTTTTGCCAAAATTCATAAATTCAAGGTGGCAGACGAAATTTGTAATATAGTCCGATTCTTTTCAAAATTGGTGTGTGGGGGTTTTTGGAGTCGGTGAATTTTGAATTCGCTATTAAAATTCATAAACTCGAAATGGCAGACGATATCCGTAAATATGGTCCGATAATATTCAAAATATGTTGTTTTTCACATTCAAATTCGAAAAATTGTATGATCAAAATGTAATAATAGTATTTGAGGCGTTAAATAAATAAAAATTAAAGAGGAGTGAATTTGTGAAAATATCACCATTCAAAAGAAACATATTACAATAAATTACGTACTTTATGGTATTCAATGAATCATTTTTCTAGAGAAAATCCTGGATGGGACAAAGACAACATTAGAATATTGTAACTTTCCTTGAATTTTTTTGTGAACACAGCGTATATTTTTCTCTTTGTTCGGCCAAGGTGGATACCGGTTATTTCATTTGATACTTCATGAATAATTGTATCGTGTCTTGAATATACTGGTCGTATAGATGGCATTTCTGTCGACTCACCAGTGTCGACAAGGGGGCGGTACTGGGGACAGTACCATCCTAGACTGTATTTTTCATTTATAAAAGCTGTACTACCAGCATACCTCCAATTTATAACTCCAATTCCACTATATAGTACCCCCAGAAAAAATAACTTCTAACCAAAAGTCATGAAAAGTAGTTTGTATACTTGCATATAAAGTGGTGTTTTTGAATAAATTGAATTGTTTTTAACCATCGCAACCTATTTTTTTCACATATCTAAGAGGAGAGCATTTGATCGTTTCGGTGAACACCACTCAAGTAATCATTATATTTTAGTTACGGGTAAAGCTTTGTCTCTATTCCCGTCTATTTTCCGTTTCCGCCATTTCATTCTCGAATTGTGTTGTCTTCTCATTTCCCTAGTAACATTATCTTCCTATGATCAAGTTAGCATCACCCAATGGGTACAAGGACGTTGACATAACGTTGTGAAATGGCTGGAAACCGAACGTTTTTTCAACGAAAAAATGTCGCGTGAAACAACGTAATATTAAACCAATTGCTTACTAATTATCGACTTATTTTCGTTTTCATTCAGGTTTTTTGAACATCGAAGATACGCAATAAAACAATATTCTTTGGACCAAATAAAAGGTTAAGGAAGGTATCATAAACATTGATAAATGAATCGCATAAAGCAAATTTGATTAAAAATTCTTTTTGAATTAACATAACGATTGTTAAACGTCTATTCAACGACTTGTTGAGGAACTAACGTTGAAAACACATCTTTATAACGTATTCTTTCTACGTTGAAGATTACACTAAATTATTGCCGTTGAAATTTTCAACCAGAAACGTTTATTCAACCAATGCCACGTTTATTCCTAGCACGGTCCGAGGAGAATAGATCTCGAAAAAACGTCGTCCGTAAGTCTCCATCCAAACCATAACCAATATTCAAAAATCTCGTATCCCATCTATAACCCCCGAATTTCAACAATAAATTCGTGATACGCCCCGAAAACCCTCACACACTAATTTTGAATAGAATCGGACCATACCCATAAATCTCGTCCGCCATCTTAAATTAATGAATTTTGTCAAACAATTAATAATATCGGAACATACTGACAAATCTGGTCCGCCATCTTGAAGCCGCCATGTTTTTTTCTTCAACATTTCCATAATGCATTGCCACTAGAATTACGAAAACCCTGCCAAATTTCAAGTTTTTCGGACAACTAGAAGTGGGTCAAAATGCACTTACAAAATGTGCAGACCAACGAGAAATCGAGTCAATAAAAATGTGGTAAAAGATGCATCAAACTATTTCAACGAATCAAGCTAGAAGAACACCCCAATCTAGCCGACTGCAATTACGAGCTTTACGCAGTCATTGTTCACTTTGGTTCTGGAGCAGATTTTGGCCACTATTACACCTTAGCCAAAGATAAAACGGGCTGGTACAAATTTGATGACAATTGCGTAAATAGAATACCTTCTTTGGAACTGGACCTTTTGGAGCCTTCGAAGACACCATACATGCTATTTTACCGTAGAGCAGATTGTCACAATTCGTCGGACCTCTTTAGAAGTTCTCTATCAAGGAATTCCAACTCTTCAGATGATGTGGTGTTGCAGGTTTTTCCGGGTTTTCCTGCAGCTCTGAAAGCGAATGCGCCACCAATACCATTCAAGCCGCCCCGGAGCGCCGATCAATCATTTTGATGTTTTTACTTTGTTCTTGTTAGTTTCACTATGTTAATAAAGTTGTTTACTTTCAATAAAAACAAATAAATTAAGATATACTCACAACAGGGATTCTGAAATGATTTTCAATTCATGAGATTCAAGTTATTAAATAAAATAAAATAAGTGTTGGTGATCACGAACATATGTTATCCCCAAAATTTAAAGTATTTAGACAAACCCTTCATAATTGGGAACGATAAATCTTGTCCTGGATGTTATCGCATGAATCAAAAAGTACCCTGTTTCTGAAACTCTTTGCAGACCTACGTTTTCCCTAGTGCTAAGAGCTTTCAAAAATGAAAAATAACACCAATTTCTATCTTCTTTTCCTGTCCTCAAAACTTGTCATTGATTCACGCATTACATTATTCGAAAAATTAACAGATTCATACATAATGCACATAATCAATGGAAATGAAATGGTAGATATGTTGAGCACTGAGTGTTATAATACTTTATACAAAAAAAATATATGCATCACATTTTCATAACGAACGCAGTAGTCGAAGATCAATTAGCATGTTAAATGAAATTTTTTAAGCGTTTCCATTTTTTCAGATGATATTATGTTGGGTGGGTACCTTTTCTGTTACTCAAATGTATATCGGGTGATTCAAATCCGAAGACCATCAAAGTTGGTTGAATGAGAAAAAGCTGCGTATTTATATGAGAATATGCTTTTCAGAAAGTGTTGATAACCTCAGTATTTCCGGAGAAATGAGAAGAAAATATATATTTTGAATTCATTTTTGTTTATGCTATCATATCAAAATTAACTAGACATAATAATTGTTTAGTCAAAATTGTAACAAAACCTATTATTACTGCATTCGCTGACCGATACTACTTTTTTAATAATCAAATTCAAGAATTATTTACTTTTTTTGTCGCAATTGTTGTTGTAATGAACAATGGAAATCGCATTAACTTTTCACTTCACTTTATAAACAGTTCACGTGTAGGTTGTGTGCTGCTGCTGTCTCTGTTCTACTCGGCCGATGGAGTGGAAGAGAGATATATGCGTCACAAGCCGAACGCTTAGGCCAATCATGCCTCTCTATCGCTTGTTCCGCGCTCTCGCTTGCATGCTTGGCTCAATCAGAACGTGACAATGAGTCTTACTTTATCGTGCGTGCAGCCGGCGTTCATCGATTTGTAAGAAGTTATCACGTCACAAAAGGGTGTGAAATCACATTATAAATACTTGTTTATCGTTGCGAACTATATTTCAGTACCTTATTAGTAAATTAACTTAATTTTTTGGCCAATAATGTAATTCTCTGTAAAATTAATAGAGTTTTCGCAAAGAAATTCTTCATGTTCACATAATAATTACAAATGGTTACATAATTTCACAGTCAATATGTGAATTTACACAATATAACTTTGAACGTCATTTTGTTCCGCTTCGAGAGCCAGCATCGGGCCCGAGACAGAGTATAAAGCCCCCCCACCCTCCTGGATGCCATTTATCACATCTGGCATATTTTTTAATTCAATTCAGTTGAAGAAGTTGAATTGTTTTCCGAAAGAAAAAGAACTGAGCATCCACTAAAAAGATGGAAGGTACATTTTTTTCTTTATTTTATATAATTGAATACAAATTTATCGTAGATATTCCAAAGAAAGAATCATTTTTAAATTTTCAATGGAGAATGTTTCCTTCTCAACATCAATACATCCCAAGGTGAAAAATGGCGTCTTGAATTTTTTCATATTGCAAAAGAAGAAAGAAGGTGAAAAGCGCGATTAATTATACGCATACATTTTGTGAGGAGTAATGTTTCAGTCTGTTCTAACCAGAACAAACTAACCTTTCGTAAACATTTAGGCGCAAGAAAATGAAATACTCACATCTTGTGAGGAGATAATTTTAAGTCTGAACAAACCTCAAATAGACACATAGGGACGAGGACATTCAGCAATTATGTGAGGACTACTTCAGTCTATTTTTATCAGAATAAACTAACCTCACCTAGATACTTGGGCGCAACAAATGTGAGAGATCGACTTTTTTTTATCACACGGAAAAAAATGTTTGTAGTTTTTTCCACAATTCTTTGAAATTTTTCAACAAATTCTGTCTGGAATGGTTACAGAAACAATGTTGTGTAGAAATTTCGCACAATATTGTTTATCCTAATTTGTTGTAATATTATATCCAAGTTGTGTATGTTTCTTTGAATCTAGTTTTTACACAATATTGTTTTATCAATTGGTTAACAACACCGTTGTGTACAAAACGGAATCAACAATCATTGGTAAAAATAAATTACAACCAGGTGTACTAATTTTCGACAATTGTATACATTATTTACATATTTTTTTTTGCACTGTTAAAGGAAAAATCTATACAGGTATTTCTTTCCGTACACAAAAATTTGTCAGTGACAACTTGATGATATTACGATATTAGTCCGAAATTCATTATTTTTGAAAGAAGAGGCTTCTTGGTTTGGTCTGAAGTTCGAGTTCAGAACAAATTATGTAAATCAGGAAGTCGGTCTGCAATTGGCAGCCGCTGAACCAAATATTATAGTTATATTATGTTACATCACGTAAACTTGCTGCATTCATTCCTTTCAAAAGTAGAAACGATCTTCACCATGACATGGCGAATTGGAGAAAGTATTCCATATCAGTTATTATTTCTAATGAACAGTATATGTAGATTTATTTGACTGATTTTCGTGAATCTGTAAAGGAAAAAATGCCCAGCTCATGAACTTTTTCATAAACCTTTTTCGGCCTTGTTCATTCATCAAACGGCAAAACTTTGGAATTCATTAGCTATGCATCAAAGATGTCCCCAAAATATATGGCTCCTAGAAATTGAGCGAACGCACTAATTATCACCTAGTTTTCCTTCTTCCTAACTGTGAACACGAAATTCTTCAATAAGAATACTTAAAAAACGTGTAAACTCAAAATATTCGAATTCCTGTAATATATTGATCCCATTTCAATATAATGAATCGTTTTTCTACGTAAAATATTAATGACCGCTCCATTCTTCGCAGAGAACTTTTTAATGTATTCCGTTGTTGCTTCACGTTCCCTCGCACCCTGTATCTCTAACCGAATACGAGAGGTCCAGCAGAAGGATGAGAAGTGGGACGGTGGGAGGCCATTTCTCCCCTTGCGAGGGTGGCAACCACCCGGGATGGTCTTTAGTGTGAGGTCCGAGGGGGCCTTGATGGATGACCTCAGGGCTTCGGAGTTTGCAACAACTCCAACTAAGCACGTCCTATCTCGAAAATTCATTAAAAACTTTGCTTACGTTATATACCTAAGGTATGGCTCCTTTGAGATGGCTAACCCGTTGCGGATGTTACGTTGGAAAATATTGTGGTGTTTTGTTTATGGTGGAAAATGGAATCGGATAAGCAAAATAATGTTCGAGCATTTTCATCAACAAAGTCAGTTTCACAAGGTTATACACCGTCTAGATTGTATTCGAGTTGAGAGTGGTATTAATAAAAATCAGTACTCACTTGAAAGTATCAGCATTGAGTCAATACTAAAATTTATATTAAGAAATAAATGCTTATAAATGTTTGAAGTATCTACTGATTATCCTTAAGTATTTTGTTATATAGACGAAATTATATTACAAGAAGGAAATTCCAAAAACGCATACTTAAGATGTATACAAACCTCAAAGAATGTACTATTCTACATTCACTTATCGACCATCATATTGCAAAAAATCAAAAGAAGACCTTTAAGCCACGCTTGAACAACATTATGCAAGAAGGGTTATCATGTCTTATTATCAAATGCTGTGAGTTACTATGAAAACGTTGTAGATAATTCTGGAAAACCTACTGATTCCAAAAACAAGCAACAAAAAAAAAGCTAAGTGCAGCAGAACAATTCATGTATGCACACCACTTTACAGGTGCATCAAGAGGAGTGCAATCCTCTTCTTTACAAAATACCTGGTTGAATAATTAATTTTTATTATATATAAATATATACAGTGACCGCCAAAAAGTATGTACCATATGGGAAAAAAGTTTATTATTAGAGAATTAGAAAAAAGATTCTTGGGAAAAGTTTGTGCATGTTCGATAACCTAAAAATAGATTTTGACACATGTCACGTGATCGCTAGTATGGCAGCAAATTGAAAAAAATTACTATGAAAAGGCAAAAAGTGGGGTAAAATGGCAAGATATCAAAAAAAGTTATTTGAAAAAGTTGCTTAGAATTAAATTTTATTATACAACAGAACCTGGCCATTCCGCACATGCACTTGTAAACAACTCATCAGCGTTACATGTTGCTTGTACATGTATCAACGTACAATCAATTGCACTTATAGCAGTTGGAAATCGAAATTTTGCTCGCCATTTTCGGCTTTCCTGTTGTATCACTTCATAGTCCTACGGTTTTAAAGGTAATTGAATAAAGATTGACAAAGAAAATAAAACCTTACATTAGGTAACTTTATCCAAATATGAGGTTTTTCAATAATTTTTTGGCTCACAAGATGTACTACATTTGATACCGCTGGTTGACTTACATACCAATATCTTCTACACTATCTATCTGCTACACTAATCTGGAAACCTGAAGCCAAATACAACAAAAAAGTTATTAATTAACAAATTCATTTTAATATTTATCAGAGTACTAAAGGAAAGCAAACGACCCACCTGGATCAGCAATATATCTCAAAAAGATTTTCATTTTGGTAATATTGTCTATTGCATCGCCTTTGGTTTTTTCGCTGCTACAAAAAATGAATCGTCGACCACGGCACACTATCGGGTTAAAACGAAACACATACATACATAATCTTGATCACGAGAATCTTCTCGTTCGTTTTAATAAACTTTTGGAGCTTGTTGCACGACAAACATTTTCTAAACAAATAGGAATATACCTTCAGCAATCACTATCAGTATACTGAGAAGCAGACTTAAAAATTTATGAGAACATACTTAATTCAATAAGTATAACCTATCGTATATTAATATAGATTTGAGTAACAGCTGGTCACACTGCAAAAAATTATAGTAAAATTTCGTGTTATTAACTGTATGCTTTACAGTACCTACTATTTAACGCATAATTTCCCAAGAATGTATTATTTATTCATTAATACAGTGATTTAAACACTTGTGTGTATTTTTTAGAGAAGCATGTTTACTTATACGTTATTTTTTCTGTAAAGTTACTATACCTTTATTCATACAGTACGCATAACGCAAAAGTATATTTCAAATTCGAAATATATAAAAATATAAAAATTTTGATATCGTACTGAATTGATATACACGACGTAAATCATAAGTACTGTGCTATTACATGGTGAATATTCGCTATATAATCAGTGAAACTATAATTCCAATATCAATACCGAACATTCACACCCAAAAAACTTTTACAGTGTGATTCTATCGAGCATACAGCGTAAACGTGTAAAATTGATTGATTTATAATGGAAATAGAGGCCTTTTGCACCTGCAGGCGGGCGCATCGTCTTCGTTTTTGTGGTTAATGGTGCATGTGAAAGGAGTCAGTTCGTTTTGAGTTTTTTTTATTCATCTTGGAAAAAATCGCAGTATAAGTAGGTATATTTCATTTTCTTTATATAAGCTGCAGCATAAATGCAAACTTATACTCTATTAGTACATACTTCAAGTATCAGTTTGTACTCAAATTTTATTAATATACTTTTCCCGCTGCCCACACTGTAAATATTCCATACATGCAAGCACCAAAACAGGTAAATGGCCTATATCATTCGTTTACTAATTCATCTCGACAACGGAATGTAAATAGTGTAATTTACACGCCTAGGGTAATAATGACTTTGACAAGTAATACCTTCAGCTTCATTTATATCAATTTTTATGATATGAGACTTTTTGAATATTATTATTGTTGTCTGTTTATTCATTAACTTAGTTACGCGTATAATCAACTTAGAATGAAAAAGTGGAATGAATAATCATGAAGGAAGGCTAAGAAAACCAACTTCAATCCAGGCAAATTCTGAGAAATGTTAACAAGCAGCGGGAAAAACGTAATAAGTAACACGGACTGTTAACATCCTCGGCAAGCGACAAGCCTTGGCTTTGCCTCGTCTCGTACTCGCCCACCTCGAATGGTAACACGTCTTAACATCCCTTGTTACTTAAATAACTATTTCATTATTGACTCATGAAACCGTAAGTATTAAGTATCCAATGATTTTTATCAATACCACTCAATTCATATCTGAAATTTCCTCTTCCTCTAAATGAGACGAAAAAATATCATTGAATATTTTATGGGAGGTATCTTGATATTTTTTTGTCTTCGGCTTCACGGAAATGTAGTCTAAAAAGTAAGAATTCAAATTATTACACTTTTGAACGTTGCAGATCTTGAGGATGATCCAGAAAATGAATTTCAAAGCTGTCTTTCGTTAATACAGCGAGTACTCAAGAAGAGATGGTCGTTTCTCCTAAAAGGTGAAGACATATTGGCGGGAAGACTCAACACGTCATAGTCAATCAATCAATCAATCAATCAATTTATTTACCGTATAAAAAATTACAATATATAATAGACAATGTGGTAGCAATGGTGGTAAATAAATACAGAGCGCCCAAAAAAAGGTTTCCCTTGTGCATGGGCGTAGGTAACATTTTTATATTTTACATTACATTTCATGTTTCACATTTTATATTTTAAATTTTACATTTTACTTTTTTTTTTACATTTTACATTTTGCATGTTACATTTTATATATACACATATATACACTCATATATATATACACATATATACACATATACATATTTTACAATGGGGTGGTTAGGTGTAGTGTGAACAGAAGGATATGGTGACAATTATACATTCGTAAATATTAGAAAAAATAAAAATGAGTAAAAAAAATTATGTGATAATCCATGTTTAAATACAGTTAATATGGTCAAGAGGCATAGTGAATCTCATTTCAAGTTTTTCCTATCAATTGCTCGATGTATTTCACCTCTTGGGTAAGTATGCAGCCAATTTTTTAGTTTTTTTTTCAGTAGGCCTAGCGATTGAATTCTCCTTAAGTCATCAGGTATATCAGCATATAAGACTGGACAAAGGTAAGTAAATGATCTTTGACATTTTTTAGTATTAACTCTTGGAATAAAAGTTGTTTTGGCTTTGAAGCGTGTTTCATGTTTGTGCTGTATGTGCTCGTGTTTGTGTTTGTTTTTATGATGGTGGAGGATTAAAGATTGGTAATACAGTTGACGGGCATCTAGGGCTTTTGCTTCTGTGAGTAGTGTTTCAGTTGGGTACCTATAATCTTTGCGGTGTATAATTTTCAAGATCCATTTTTGTGATATCTCTAATGGTTTCAAGTAGACGTCTCCGATTCCTCCCCAGACCTTTATACCGTATGTTATGTGTGTCTGGATTAATGAGTTATATAGAATTGTCATGTATTTCAAGTCAAATATTTCTCTGTAAACTTTAAATCTGTTGGCCATGCTCTTTAGTTTTTTTGATACATAGTCTGAGTGGTAGTTCCATCTGAGGTGGCTGTCTATAATTACTCCTAAGTATTTAATGTGAAAAGTTAGGGGGATCTTTATAAGGCCGTTATTGAATTCCAGTTGGCTGTAGTTTGGGAGAGTATCGCTGTAGCAAGTGAAAGGTATAAAAAAGGTTTTCTGGAAATTTATGGTAAGTAATCGGTTTTGGAAGAAGTTCATTACATTCGTGAAGTCTTTTTCAACTTTATTTTTTAGGGAATGCCAGGTTGAATCTTCGTAGAAAATCGCAGTATCATCAGCAAAGCTAATGATGCTGCCTTGTGTTGATGCTTGGAATAGTTCATTGATGTATACATTGAATAGTATAGGTCCCAACACAGTACCTTGTGGTACGCCGTATTCCAGTGTTTTTTCTGAACTTATCGTGCCATCAATGTTGACCACCTGCTTTCTTTCACTAAGGTAGCTTTCCATTAGCTTGAGTGTCATTCCCCGGAAACCTACAGCTTCAAGTGTTCGAAGAAGCTCTCTATGGTTGACCGTGTCAAAGGCCTTTGCCAAATCAACAAAGATGCAGAGACATGGTTTACTTTTATCCATAGCATTATAGATTTGTTCTAGCAGGGCCATCATTGCGTCTTCAGTTGATTTGGATTCCTTGAAGCCGTATTGTTTTTCGGATATGACGTTGTATTTCTTAAAGAAGCTTTCGAATCGTAGTTTCAGAAATTTTTCAAAGATTTTTGCAACGCTGTTTATTAAAGAAATTGGCCTGTAATTTATTACCAGTTTTTTGTTTCCTGCTTTGTATATAGGTTTTATTGAAGCATTTTTTAATATACTAGGAAATGTCCCTGTGTCGATGGCTTTGTTTATGATGTAGGTTAGAGGAGCTGAAATGAAGTCTGAATGATCCCTTAATATCTCGGATTTTATATTATCCAGTCCTGGAGCTTTACCTATTTTGAGCGATAGAATAATTTTTTTGATTTCATTGACGGTTGCGGGTTCTATGAATATAGAATTAGGTATTCGAGTTGTTTGATTATTAATTACCGGTCCCGGGGTGATTTTTTCTGCAAGTTTTTTACCTATTGTAGCGTAGTGACGAGCAAAGCGTTCCGCGATTTCTTTTTTGTCTGTTAGTTCGTTTCCGTCCTCTGTTGTAATGGATTTCAGTTCACTGTGATCTTGTTTACCGTTTATAATTTTAAGACTCTTCCATAGCCCGTTTGGATTGTTTATATTTTGTTCAACCTTCTTTTCGAGAAATTTAATCTTTGAGTCTTGTATTAGTTGGTTTAACTTATTTCTATATTTTTTGAACTCTTTTCTAATATTTTCGTTATCCGGTTCGTTCTGCAGTTTTCTATATAAATCATTTTTTGTATTGATTGAATTCACAAGTCCGTCCGTGATCCATTCTTTTCTTTTGATGTTTTTTCTTCTTAATGCGACTTTATGCGTGGCGAGTTCACTTTTTTGTTTCAGAGTTTTTATAAAATTGTTTGTCATTATGTTCACGTCATCTTCTGAGTATATATTGTTCCATGTTTCCTTTGTCAGTTCATCCCGAAGCTTTGTTTTGTCAATGTATATTTGGTATTTTTCGTTCTGAATTTTTTGTTCCTGTTTCCTATCATCTTGACATTTAATTTGTAGGATTACTGGAAAGTGATCAGTGATGCACGATTTGACGACGAATGGTCTTAGCCACTCATGCGGAGAATCTGTCTTCACGAATATGTGATCCAGGCAAGACCGTGCTCTGCCTAGGATCCTAGTATGCGTGTTAATGGTCGAAATAAAGCCCCATTCACTCAGAATATTGAGATATTCCTCGCTTATGTCACATTTATCCAAAATGTTAATATTTATGTCTCCTATTATTATTTTGAAATCAGATTTGCAGCTTTTTCTTGTTTCCAGGTGCTTTGCGAGACTACTATTGAACCTCAGAGGACACGAAGAAGGTGGCCTGTATATTGCGGTTATGTCAATATTATACTTGTTATATTTTAACTTTAATTCAATTATTTTTATTTTTTCAAGATCGATCACTTCGTAGGAATACTCGAATTGATTTTTTATGTAAATCAGCACTCCATCATTTTGATTCACTATACCTCTGTTATATATCAAATCGTACCCTGCTAAGTCTAATGAGAAAAAGTCAGAGATTTTCCATGTTTCACTGAGGACTATGACATCGAATTCATCTTCATATTCATGTAAGACTACTTTTAGTTCATTTATATTTTTTACGATACTACGGATGTTAGTGTGGAATATTCGAAGGTTTCGTTTAGGTTGTTTTTTTACTAGTATGTTATACTCCATTGTGTTTTTTGCTATCTCAGTTTCAATCTTTGGCAGTTTGAAATTATCAATATAAGGATCCATAATTACTATATTTAGTGCGGGAAAGGAAAGTAGAACAGGATAAACTTTTTTATACTTATTTTGAAGTTAAGTTAAAAAAAAAATATTAAGTAACCTACGTTGCGTTTCTTTGGGTAGACCTAGTTTTTATCTCTTTTGCTGAGTTTTTCCTTTCTCTGGTCTCCGGCCTGCTTTGTGTGAAACTGCCTTCAATATTTCGGGTGACTATGTTTTTCTTTTTTACCTCTTCTGTCTTCTTTGCAGATTTTTCTGGTTCGCTTTCTTCTTTCTCAGTTCTTTCTAGGAGCGGCTTCGAAGGGGTTTCTGGTGCGCTAGTGGGTTTTGGGATATCTTTTGGTTCAATACTTTTTTCAAAATCTAATATCTCTTCCGCTGTGTATCCTATGTTGTTTCTATAGAGCTTTTCTCCTCGTATGTAGCTGCCTTCTTCACCACTTTCCCGTATTTCCTTCAGGTATCTTCTCAATATCTTATTTGTTTCCTGTTGTTTTTTGGTTAAGTCGGCTGAGATAGATATGTTCGTACCTTTAAGTTTTTTGCAATTTCGTAGTATATTGTTTTTTGTAAGGGTTGATAGAAGTTCAATTTTTATTGGGCAATCTTTAGACTTACCGAGTGGATAGATGTTACTTATATCAGCTCTTGTTATATTGACATCAAGTTTGGAGTTTAATTGGTTACATACATTTTCTACAGAGGGTTCCTCTTCACTTTTCATCAATCCAAATACTACCAAGTTATTTTTCCTGCTATTTCTGTCCAATAACTCGATCTGTTGTTTCAGCTCCGTATTTTCTTTTTCTAGCTTCCTTATTTTTTCACTAAATGATTCTATTTTTAAGAGCAATCTCACTTCACTTGCTTCAATTGCGTTTTTAATTTCTTGTTTGCTTGCCAGCACTTCTTCATACAATATTTCCATATTTTATATGCGATCTGGCAACGTTGTAGGGTCGTCCTATCGCAAGGTACGGGATTTGTTGTGGTCCAAAGGTCAAATCTCAATGGATCTGTGCTGCTTTGTTGTTGCTTTATATCATCAAATGAAACAGTTTACTGGGTTTTATACACTTACTCAGATGTTGTAATGCCTTGGTACAGGATCCCAACAATTTTGACTTTTTTCAGCATATATTCACTTAAATTATTTGATTATTTTATAGCTCGGACATAAAAGACGAAGTGTCGACAATGTTGCCAACAACGAAGTGTTGAGATAGTGTTGAGATATATTTTTTAAAATACATTGCCAGTTCTTGGTCATTAAAAATAACTGAAATATGTTCAATCACTGCTTCAAATTTCGGTATCTCTTTGTTGTTTTGGTTTTTCGGTCTTCCGGTTGCACTTTAACGTGCAACCCTCAAAAGGTTTCTGGAAACTTGTGCAAGATATGAATAGCGAGGGCCTTTCTTTTCAACGTGCGATCTCAAGCACGGTCAAGCAAGCAAGTTCCTATTAAAAATATTGAAAATATTTGTCTTATGCCAGTCGCCCTTCCAAATTCTTACCGCCCAATGCCATGGTTGCTTGGTTTTCAACACCATTCGACTCATCCATAAGCGCTATTGAAACTTTCTGAGCCCTTGGCATGTCGACTGAAAACATATTTTTTATAATTTCCACCCACATGGAAAGTTATTTCAGAGAAAAAACTGTTTCATTATTTTTAATAAATGAGCATTAGCCTAATTGGCATTGAGCTCCATGATACTAAGAGGCATTGAAGGCATTGATAATGTTGAAAAACTTACCATATTTCAGAATTTGCACAATTTTGAAACCTCTATGACACGATATCTTTACTGAACTAAAAATTGTTCGATGGTTAGATGTTTTTCCGCACTTCGGAAAAGTAAATTTGTTTAGTTTTTGGGGGTATAATGACATTTAAGTATTGCGTCGCAGAAGGTTACGTAGAAAACTCGGCAAGTTTCCAAAAGGATCTATAAAAAAAATATTAAACTTCAGTGACACTGTCGCTAGTCAGTAACTTTCACCATAGTAAGAGTGTCCATCGGAATTTTTTTTTTTGATAGATACTCTCTCTAAACTTTCTCTTTGGCTTCATTGGACCTAGTCTGCCACTGTTTTCCTCTGTTATTCTAATGGCACAGGTTTCAACAATTAGTGCTTGCGACAAAGCAGTGGAAAACCGAAACCCAACCTTCAAGTCCCCGACTTCATCTGCAATTAATTAATTGCTACAAATTGCTCGTTTAATATCAATGTTAATTATCATTCATTTGTTGCTATGTATTTAATAATAAATGGGCCTTTTATGTTAACTTTTGGGTTTTTTCCGTACGCTAGTAGAAAAAAATAGTGCACCTAATACGTGCGTAAAGTGACTTTTCTGCACGCGATTGTTGGCCGAACTCCGCTAACGTGTTGCTATCTGCAATCGCGTGCGAAAAAGAATCAATTTCCACACTTGTTAGGTAAATCACTATTTCACAATTTTTACGGGTTCTTACGAACTTTACTAGTTTTCGCAACTCCTTTGGAACCCTCTAACTGATAATTCTACAATGTTTCATTCAACTTGCTTTGTTCTTATGTCTTATAAAATAAAATCAGAAAAATCCATATAACAATTCAATGATGAAAATAATAATTAAATTTCGAAATAGTTCCACCCTGTCCTGCCCTCCCGAAGGCTGGATAGAAAACGCTTAGGAATTTCCAAATATTTCGAACGTGGAAAATCACGACGAAGAAAAATATCATTCAAGAGCGCCGGATCCCGTCCTTCGCGAAAAAAGTTGAAGGAACTCATGAAAAGAAAATTCGTATGAATGCAAAAACATACACATGACACCAAAGTATATAGGCATCTATTTAAAAAGATAAATAAACAAATGCTAATGCTTAAAATTATAAAATAAAATAAACGCGAGATATATTTTCAAAAGCATGCTCTTATTTATAAACCACAAAGAGCTTTTGAAAATTAAAGTATTTTCGAAAAACCTTCAGGAGTAAATAAATTGAACTTTTGACAAAATGTTCAATATTGAACGCTCTTTGTTTTCCCTACAGTGAATATTATTTCCACATTTCAGTTCAACAGTTTATAGATGAAAGTTTTTGTTTGAAAAGATTTTTCAGGTTTATTTTATTTTACCTTATTTTTCTGCGTCCAACACCTTTAGAATGGTTTTCGAATTTCTGCGCGTTCGCCATCCAGTCTTCTGGAAACAGGAGGGTAACATTTTTTTCAATCACAATTCGTGATTTTATTTTCGCAATTTTCCTTTTTTTTATTTATTTTTTTATTTATTTTTTTATTTTATCTAAGTAGTTTTTTTTTTCGAAGAGGATGAAACTGACTAGAGGATGGAACTGACTGACTTGTTTTGACGTCCAAAACAGCAGGAATAATTGAAAAGTTTCCCATTTGGTGCAATCTTTTTGGAACTCACTATATACTGACAGATAATTTTGTTCCTCAAGATCTCAAACGCTCGTTGCAGACGCTACGGATTTGGACGTACGATAAAAAGTCGTACGTCCACGTTCCAATAGTGGCTCGAAGAAATAGATTGTCTCTTGCACACGCTTCGTTCACGGCACGGTCGCCGTGAAGCAGCCGTGCTTTGCCACTGGAAACACGATTTCCGAATCGTCCAAACTCAACAATGGCCCACGTGAGTGAATACGTGTATGCACACTATACGGTTGTCAGTCGTACGGCAGATTCTAAGTTGGTTGTAGCTACTGAGTCGACAGATCGTAATAATTGAAAATTATTTTGATATGGTTGAGATAGACAGTGAAATATATATTATGGGACAAAATAATTGAAGAATCTATTAGCATATTACAATAACTCTGCAAACAGCGTAGGGGAGGGTGGTCCACAATGGGAAACGGGGCACAGTGGAACCGGACATACAGAAAAGTCTAGTGCAATGGGATTCCGGCAGTAGGCGCTGCGGGCCATCCCAACAAAGCCTGCTCATCATTCATCGTACACTTTTCACCAGTTGAGTGCCAGACTTGATGAAGTGGGGTACTGTTTTTTGCCGTGAAAGTAAAAATTTTCCGTCAACGGATTTTCGCCTCCAGATAAGAGTCATTTTTTTATTCAATCGGCTCTCATGGCATTTCATCGTACAAAATCCTTCTGTGGTACAGGGCACTAAAAGATAAAATGGTTTCATCTCATTGATGGTTGAGTTTGGGAATTTGAACATTGGCTAAACGTAAAAGGAATTCGTGTTTGTGCCTTAATAAGATCAATATTACACTCATTTTACATTCCATATACCGCTTTTTATCTATATGCCTTTTATCAACATTTTAAATATAAAGAATAAGGTTTTTTGTGAATTTTGTCATGTTTTTTTTAGCTGTATCGAGGTGCCCCTGGAATGTGGCACAATGACACAAAATAAATATTTTGAAAGGTTGCCCTCATGGTCACATATGATTTCCATCATAACGGTCGATGCATTTTTTTCATATCTTAGATCACAGGAAAAAATCGAAATGTTGAAAAAAAAATCTGATAGGGAGCTATTGGCAAATACGACTTTTTTGTTCCATTGTGGCCCCCCTCCCCTATCCAAGGTGCCAATCTCGCATATCATTTATTGGAGGAACCCAGTGAACCCGAGTATTTATCCGTTCCTTCCAACGGCGGTGTAATAGCCACATTGCAATAATTTTGCGTTGGCAATCCATTCAGCATAATGTCTACTTCACTCCACGACGATCGAAGGAACACTAACTTGACGCACGATAAAAAAACGTAACGTGTGCAAGCAACCATGACACGGACAAAAGTCGTTCGAATATTTTCTGTGCATCCAAATCCGTGTGTAACGAGCGAAAGACGACAGTATTGCAAGGACAAAGCTAAGGAACTTGTTGTTTAAAGGGGGCGCTCTCGATGACTCCCAGATTTCAGTCAAAAGACTGTGGTTCCACGCCCTAAGAACATGATGGTATTAGATTATTAGATTATATATTAGGGACTTTCGTGCTACAAGCCTCTACACCGCGACCTTTTCAGATCTATTGTGTTTGTCCTCGAGATCATTTAGAGTTCTTTGTCTAGCCCTGTCTCCTTTATGAGACTCCACTAGTTTTTAGAACTCCCATGAATCTGGGAGCTCTTGGTTTTTCTTCTCCCAGCGTTAGAAACCTTTGCCTTCACAAGCCCTCGCAGTGGCATAGTATGTGTACTGATGTTTTCTCTTCTTCCTGACAGAACCTGCATAGCATTTCTTCTGCCAGGCCTAGTACTCATATGTTTGTTGAGCCTACAGTGCCCTGTGAGAAGTCCTACTACTATTCTAGTAGTGTTCCTCTTCTGGCTTAGTAGATAGTCTGTGAATGTTGGTTGTGGTTGTTTGATAAACTCTTTGGCCTGTCTCATCCCTGGTGCATTGTTCCTCCATTCTTGAGACTTCTGTTGAATCCATGATTTGGTGTTTGTTTTTAGTACAGCTTTTGCTATACCACAATACGGTTCTGGGCCATTCAGGGCCTTACTTGCTCCTTCTCGGGCTAGTGTATCGGCCTCTTCATTGCCTCTATAACCTGTGTGTGCTGGTACCCAGGCTAGTGTCAGTCTGTTCTGACTGCCCAGCTCTTTTAGGGGTTCTATGCAGTCCCAAACAAGTTTTGAGGTAACTTGCATTGAGTTGGCTGCTTTTATCGCAGCTTGGCTATCTGAGTATATGGCAATGTTTTTTCGTGAAAAATCGTGCCTTATTAGCTCTTGTGCACAATGGTGTATTGCAACGATTTCCGCTTGAAATATCGTCGCATGTTTGCCCAAGCTCAGTGAGATTTTCATCTTCGGCTTGGTTCCGAAAATGCCGGCTCCTGCACCTTCATCCGTTTTGGAGCCGTCCGTGTAGACAGCGATTTCCGCATTGATGGGAGGCCCCCCCTTCTACGCATCCCTGTCCGTTATACTTGTCTTGAAAGTTTTGTCAAAGCTATATCTGGGAAGAATGCCATCTGATGGCATTCTTGTAATCGGGTCGTTATCCAACTCTTCATATAGCTTGTTGTAGTCTCTCCCGTGCATATTGCTAATGGGTGCTTGTCCTCTAAGCAACCTGCTCGTGACAGACCTGGCTTCGGCTTGGATGTATATGTGTAGTGGAGGTAGGTTGAGCAAGACCTCTAAGGCGGCTGTTGGGGTGGTTCTCATGGCCCCGGTGGCACTCAGACATGCTTGTCTTTGTAGTCCTCCAAGCCGTCGAACCACTCCTGCCTGCTTGGTCTTTGGCCACCATACCACTTATATGTTATCATGGGTCTGATAACTCTGGCGTAAAGCCATGTAGTCATTTTTGGTTGTAGCCCCCAATTTTTCCCGCACATTCTCCTGCACAGATTGAAGGCTACAGTACTTTTTTCTATGGTTTTTTGTAGGTGTTGATTCCAGGTCAACTTATGGTCGAAGATGACTTCTAAGTATTTTGCTTCTTGGGCAAATGGAATTTCTATCCCGTTCAGTACCGGTGACCTAAGTCCTTCCAGTACTTTTTTTCGTGTGAATGTGACTATTGTGGTTTTATGAGGGTTTACTGTCAGCTCCTCCTACTTACACCACCTGTCGACTATATCTAGGGCTGACTGTGTAAGCTCCGATACTGTCCTTGCAAATTTGCCTTTTGCAGTAATTGCAAGGTCATCGGCATATCCTAGGCAATGAAAGCTTCTGGAAACTAGCTTTTCAATTAATTCATCAATTAGGATGGCCCAAAGTAGGGGCGATAGCACCCCTCTCTGCGGACATGTTTGCTCTAGCTGTCAGTGTTGTTCCGCCAATTTCTGATATAATGAACCTGTTTTTCAAATTGGCGTTTATCCACTGGCGCAGTAGGGGATGTACCCCTTTTTTCGCTAGGGCATTTGCTATGGACTCGGTGGATGCATTATTGAAGGCACCCTCGATGTCTATAAATGTTGTCATGGCTATCTCTTTGTCTTCCAAGGACTTAGTTAATAGCCTGTTGAGGTCGTCCAGTGCTAAGAACACATGATGGAGCGGTTCAGTGGTTCGTGCGTGAAAGGCCATGAACGGTAACCTATCAAAAAGGCTGGAGGATTCTGACAGCTGCAGCCCAGTTGCGTCCAGCGGTCAGAAAATTGACCCTTCTGCGGCCCATTTGGGTCCTGGGCTGCAGCCGACTTGCGTCCCACAATCAGAAAATTGACCCTTTAGAAAGGTTAGGACGAAGCATAGCCGAGGTGCCTCCGTCTACTCGTTTATCTAAGGTGGTATAAAAATGAACAATTGGACATTAAAATAAAACATTTGTTTGAGTAGTAATTATTTAGTCTAATCTAACCAGAACGACTAACATTATGAAGACATTATAGAGTGCGTGGAAATTGAATACATACATTTTGGATAGGATTTGGTAAGATCATTCTATAATCATGGAAATACATTTAAAATTGACCTATTTCAGGTATACCTACGGCGGGACGCAAACGCAACTAGGCGACCTGGGGACGCAATTGGGCTATTAAATTTTATTTACGGGACGCAACTAGGCCATTATTCCGACCGCCGGACGCAACTGGGTTTCAGCGGATATGGTTATGTAGTCCTAATGACTGCAGCTGGGGTCATATATCATATTCAGTCTGACGGATATGGATACCTGGGAGGGTGGTGGGACTGGCTTACTTCGATGCTCCGTAACATGGTGTTCATAGTTTCAGAATCATACAACTTGACATGGCGGAAGAGATGTCAAAAATGCCATCAATAGTACCAAACACGAAGTTTATTTACATTATTTTTAAATGTCTGATAAACTCATTTTAGCTCTCTTTAGTAATACATTCAGATTTGAATGAGAATATAATTAAACCCCATAGTCTCTCATGGAATTTATCACCACTAAACTGTTCGGGCCTAAATTTTGGACGCCATCTAGCGGGAACGCATTTCGCGAATAGCACCAAAGGTTTCCAAAATCCTTTTTTTTATATGGTGGCATAAATAGCTTAGATCATTAGTAACTATGTTTTCTGGATAGGCTGTGTTACTAACTCCTTACGCCACTTCAGGAGCAGCACTGTTGATTTTTAACTCAACGGTGAACCGTGGGAGATTATTCCTAGTCGTTCAAGATATTCAATCATTCGGACTTTACATCCGAAAAGGAAAAACTTCGCACCGGCTGGGAATCAAACCTGGGACCCTTCGGTCACAAGGCGAGCACTCTTTCACCGCGCTAATGCCTACATGCATATTTATACGTTTCTGTTCATTTTGAAAATATTATGAATGTATATTACTAATTCACGTAAGAAATAAATGTCAGGTCAGACTCTTTATTCAATACTTTGACAACTATCTAATCCTGTATAGGGTGAAAATAAAATATAACATTCTTCCTCCTCGAAGTACAACAGGTGAACAACTGCAACTAATCAACCACACCAATCGGGCAAAGTTTACTAACTGGTCTTCTGAAAGTTCCGACTGAAGTTTGGACATCTGCAACCCTCACCTTGCCATCAGAGCCAGGGTAAACTGCTGTAATCCGCCCTTTTGGCCAGCTGTTTCTAGGGCCATTGCTATCAGCAATAACCACCAAATCATCAATTTTCAGATTTTTCGTATTCTTGAACCATTTTTTTCTTTCATTTAGAGTAGGCAAGTATTCCTTCAGCCATCTACTCCAAAACTGATCAGCTAATTTCTGACTCAACTGCCATTGACTCCTCAAATTTGGTTTCGAAATTTCCAACGCGGACGATCCACAGGACCTGCCGATAAGGAAATGATTGGGTGTTAAACACTCCAGGTCATCAGGCTCAATTGGAACTTGAGTGAGGGGTCTACTATTGACAGTGAATTCAACTTCACACAGTATTGTTCTCAGGGTTTCTTCTTTTGGACAGGTCTCCTTCAGAACTACCTTCAGAGCATGTTTCACGGTCTTAATCAGTCTTTCCCAGGCTCCACCAAAATTTGGACTTGCTGGTGGTAAGAAATGCCATTTTATATTCTTCATCGTCATTTCTTCGGTGATTTTGTTCTGATCGAGTTCTTGAATGGCTTTTCTTATTTCCTTGTCGGTAGCTCGAAAGTTGGTCGCATTATCAGAAAACAAGTTCACTGGACAACCTCTTCTTGAAACCATCCTTTTGATGGCTAGTATTGCTGAATCGGTATCCAATGAATGTGCCAACTCCAGATGTACTGCTCTCATTGCCATGCAAGTGAATAACACGCCATATCGTTTTTCAGTTCTCCTTCCAATTCTCACATTCATGGGACCAAAATAATCGACACCACAGTTAGTGAATGGACGAACAAATCCAGTCACTCTGGGAAGCGGTAAATTTCCCATTTCAGGAACTGCAGGAGTTGATTTTCGATTTTTGCAGAACATACATTTCCTGAATGCATTCTTCACAGCACTTCGTGAATGAGTTATCCAGTATTTCATTCGAATTTCGTTGATAATCGTTTCTAAACCTTGATGCATAAATTTTTGATGATAGAATTCAATCAGAAGCTCTGTGAAACGTTGTTTTCCACTCAAAATTATAGGATTTCTTTGATTTTCGTCCATATCTGGTACGTGCTTTAATCGTCCCTTCATTCTCATGATTCCTTCGTTGTCTAAATAGGGTACTAATCGATAAATTTTGCTATGTTTTCCAACTTCCTTGTTTTTCTTCAGCTTCTCATACTCTTCTTCAAACATTTCTTTCTGAATTTTTACCAACCACAGCTTCTCTGCTCTCAATAACTCTTCAGGATACAGTTCCGTGGTGGACTTCTCTTCTTGTAGTTTCGAAATAGAAATTTTGCAGTTTCTGATGAATCTTAGGAACCATGCAGTAGATCTGATTAACCTTTGCCACTTTGAGAATCTCTTCAAGTCCGGAAGTTCCTTTTTTTCTTCTTCTACTACTCCTATGAACATGTACTTCTTTCTTATTTCCAAATTACTTCTTTCATTTTGTTCAAAATTTTCTTCAGGCCAGTAACTTTCCTCTCTTCTCAAGAAATCTGGACCATTTAACCATATTTCATTACTTCCTGTTGACCATTTTGTTAGTCTATCAGCTACATTATTTTTCGTGTCAACCCATTTCCACAATTCTTTTTTCGTTTTTTCCAGAATGTCTTCAACTCTGAAAGCTACGAATTGTTTGTATTTTTTCGTATCTGCACGTATCCATAAAATTACTGTTTTGGAATCACTCCAGTAATAGGTTTTTTCTATGGGAATACTGTGTTTGTTTTTGACTATCAAACCCAGTCTTGCTCCCAGAACAGCTGCCATCAGTTCAAGCCTTGGTACACTCAAGGTTTTCAAAGGTGCAACACGAGCTTTTGCAGTTACGAAGACTGTTTTCAGAATACCCTCTACCCTGTATCTGAAGTATGCCACTGCTCCATATACTCGTTCACTGCTATCACAGAATATGTGCAACTGGACTGAAGATACGATGGTTCCAAAATAATATCTTGGAATTTTCAAGTCTTTTAGAGTTTTGACTGCTCTCAGCCACTTGAACCAATCTTTTTGCAGTGTTGAAGGAAGTTTTTCATCCCAGGGTATATTTTCTTTCCAAACATCTTGAAGGAGTATCCTAACATGGACCATAATGTTGGTAGCGAATCCCAAAGGATCGAATATCTGCATTGAAATTCGTAAAACTTCTCTCTTAGTGGGAATTTTCTTTCCATGTAGTATATCTGAGTTGATTTTTTGGAGCTGGAATTCAAATTTGAAATCGTCACTGTGTGCATCCCACCACAGTCCCAGGACTTTTTCTGTAGGTAACATAAAAACATCAGAGAGAGTTCGGTTTTTTGTGGACTTCAGTTCTTCTGGAATTTGATCGAAAACTTTTTGGGAACTGCAAATCCAGTTACATATTTGAAATCCACCATTTTTATGGATTTCTATGACTTCTCGTATTCTTTTAATAGCCTCCTCCTCATTGTCTTCTGTATCTAAGTAGTCGTCCATGTAAAAATTTTCAATTATCGCTTTTGTAGAATCTGGATATTTTTCTTTGAAATCTAGAGCATTTTTATTTTTCACAGCTTGTGCTAAGCATGGTGAACAAGCTGCTCCAAATATAAGAGTAGTCATTTCATAAACTTCTACTTCAGTATTTCGTTTTCTACCTCTCCATAAAAATCTTTGTGCTTGTCTATCTTCTGCTTTGACTTTTATCTGAAGAAACATTTCTTTTATGTCTGATGAAAATCCAATTTTCTTCTGTCTGAAATTCATCAAAATTCCTGGCAGACTGTTGAAGTAGTCAGGACCCACTAGCAGGTTATCATTGAGGCTGACTCCATTGCTTTTTGCAGCAGCATCAAAAACAACTCTTGTTTTTCCAGGTTTGTTTTGATTGTACACTGGAAAATGGGGTAGGTACCAAGTTCTTCCTGAATTTGAAATATTTGCATGATTCGACAACTTTTTTGCATATCCTTTTCCTACGAAAGCGTCAACGGCATTTGAATAAGCTTCTGCAAACTTTTCATCCTTGTCCATTTTCTTTTCTATGTATCTCAATCTTCTTGCAGCATTACTATAACTTTCTGGTAAGTAGACATGTTTTTTCCAGAGCAAACCAACTTCCCATTTATTTTCTTCAGTTTTTTCAATTTTATCCATTATTCCAAAATTTTCGTTCTGGTTCTGCGGGTTCTTTTCTGGATAAATTTCATCAAAATCTTGAGAAAAATGCCTTTTAACTAAATTATGCAAGGCATCGTCTGAGTTTTTCTCCTCTATCACATGGAATGTATAGTCGTCTATCTGATTTTTCATTGGCAGATTTCCATGCAATATCCACCCAAGATATGTTCTAGATACTGCTGGACCATTACAAGATTCATAACAAATTTCTCGTCCAACAATTAAAGGCCAGTTATCCTGTCCTATCAAAATTGTGGGTTTTGCATTCTGTAAATTTTCAATGTCAATGTTTTTCAAGAATTCATAACGTTTTTTCAGCTCTTTCACATCGATTGTTTGTACAGGTAGTCTCAGGTCTTTTATTGTTCTGGCATTCATGATAGAAAATGTTTTTCCTGCAAGTTTTCCTCTGATTTTCAATGACACTCTTCTTGAATTTTCTTCCGTCTTGGTAGTGTCGTTTGTCCACTTCATAACGAGAGGGTCTGTGGTTCCTAGACACAATGTATATTACTAATTCACGTAAGAAATAAATGTCAGGTCAGACTCTTTATTCAATACTTTGACAACTATCTAATCCTGTATAGGGTGAAAATAAAATATAACAATGAAGATATTTTCTTTAATTTTTTTTATATATATGTTTTCATTAGGTTTTCAATCCCGCACGTAAAAATATTCATCTGCGAGACATACGCACGACATCATGCACGAGACGCGATAAAATTCGCGTGTCATCTTGTCCGAGTATCATCTCGAGTCTCGTTTCGGAAACGAAACGAGACCATGCGGGGCTCTCAAAAACGAGACTGTTGTACGCACCATTAATCTAAGCCGTTACTGATGTATACGTCAAGCAAACCCACTAGAACATCGACGTCGACGCACAACCTCGGGTTCACCTGAAGAACAGTTACAATAATAAAGTAGAAAAATATGATTTTACCCCAAGAAAAATTGTATGCTTTACTCAATATCTACTATGCAAGAAACAATCACCGGACAGATTCGTGAAACAACTCCCAATACACCTACTGCGACATTGTCGACCAGGGCCGTATCCTTATGCAGTTCTGCGAAATATTCGCATCGTTTTGAATGAGGTGAAATATCAGAAAGGAATACTTTTATTGATGTCATTCAAACGTACAGAAGTTGAACATTTCGGGTGTTAGTAAGAAAACTGCGACCAAACGCAAATATCCCAACCAAACGGGATCCGTTCGCAAATGTTCACACATTTACGCGCGAACAAATCTGCAGCAACAGTTAGCGCTTACAATCAAGGCAAGTAGTTTAGATCGTTCGAGCGAAGACGTGCGTTTAAGTGCGTCCTACAATTTGCATGTTTACGCTCCTACTGTGAGAGAAGCCGTATAAATTCAAAGGAAGCACCGTTGTCTTAATTGACGTTCGGCAAAATGCAAAATATTTGACAGGACAGTTATAAATCATCATTTGAATGAGGTGTCGGCATATTAACTGAATTGTCAGTATCGCTTTGAAACGGGTTGTTATGTTCTGCGCAATTGATATTAAAAAGACTTTACCGTACTATTAACAAACTTTCGAATGATTGTTTTTGAGTTTCGGTGTTTAGGTAGGTTCTTATGTCTCTGATTTCTTCCTCTGTCCACATAGAGATGATACGTTTTTCCGGAGATGTTCAATACCGATTCTGGGCCTACAAAATTTGACACTGCTCCTCCCTTACCAAGAAGGTTCAGTTCACTCATTTCCTTATTTTTTTGTGTTTTGTTTTATAGTCTGGTTAGTGTTTCACTATATGCTGACAGCGCGGGATTATACTGAACCAGAATAATTGTGCTAGCTGGAGATTGACAAGAGTCTCACCTTTTAACGTTCGATCCCAAGCAGATGCCTTTGCTTCTAGGATAGCTTGGCTATCTGAATATATTCTTGTTGTTTTGCTTCTACATAGTGCCGTTCTATCAGTTTAGCAATGCCTCAATGGTTAATGGTGCTTAATGCCTGTAAAATAGTCTCCAGTGCCTTGGGGCTCAGGTAAACATATATAGCTCAGATTAATTCCGAGCCCAATCTGTAACTTTTACAAAAAAAAAGGGTATACCCAAGATAACATGACATAGTAGTGTTATTTAGCAGAGTGGCTATCCTCATGACGCATATTTGCATAATATTATTACCAGGAGCTGCAGAGTTTTTTGTTTGTGATGAACTTCATACATGGGAAAACTGCTGCAGGCAAGATCGGATCTCTGCTATATGAAAGAAGTAATCATTTGTTATCACATCATGTTATATTCATTGCCAATATCCTCTCAAAAACTTGGTTAGTCAACCTGTCCTGGTCAACCCAGCTCACACCATATTTCAGAAAAAAAAAGTGTTTTTCACTTAAACGGACCAACGACTTTCTCTGAACTCACAATAAAACAATTTTAAACTCAAAGAAAATACTCCTCTCGGATAAGATCCTTCACTACTGATGAATCTCGAAATGACAACTCACCGGCTGACTTATTATTTATTAAGATAACAATAATGCGTTAACATAAAAAAAATGTTGAAATTGTGTTTTTCGTTAACCTGCTGTCGTCCCCCTACGAACGACAGCCCTCAAAAGTCGAAACTTGTGCGAGCTAAGGATTAACGAGGTCTTATCTTTTAACGTGCGATTCCTAGCACGATCCGAGGAGAATAGATCTCGAAAGGAGGTTTTCCGTAAGTCTCCATCCAAGCCATAACTTCGCATCGCGTTGCTTGGCTTTAGATATCGATGACCTACGCGCTCTACCGTTCGAGCTGTCCTCTTGGATCCATGTAAATATTTAAAAACAGGACATCATATGAATAACATAAAAAAATCCTTATTCCAGGATTAACCTAGATACAAGTTTCAACAGACAGAGTAACACATGTCTACTGAAGCTTAGTCTAATGTCTAACTAATTTTTTTTGTCAATTTTCATTTATTCAGTTAGACATTAGACTAAGCTTCAGCAGACATATGTTACTCTGTCTGTTGAAACTTTTATCTAGGTTAATTCTGGAATAAGGATTTTTTTATGTTATTCATATGATGTCCTGCTTTTAAATATATACATAGTCCTCTGGACACATGATATTTTTATGGTCTGGCTCTTGTACGGGTAAGTAATTTTTCAATTTTCAAAATTCTCATTATTAAAATTTCCTAAATTATTTCATGTCACTGGTACGTACTGATGATGACTTTATAGTCGAAAGCGCTTTGCTATTATTTTATAAATAAATTTCTACACGAAATACAAACCTTTTCTTCATCCAATTACATTGGAACGTGCACACAGCTTGACAATTTTTACCAAAGTTCTCACTTGTTTAGCTTACACAAATTTCACAAAATTTCGGGGTTGCTTGTGAATGAGTAGCTGGTTGAAAAATTATTATGATTAGTATATTAAACTAGCATAGCAGTTTCTAAAAAAATAACTTCAACCCAGGTTAAAAATGTTTCATTTTAGGTAAAATACAAGTTTTAGAACGACTCATTACAATACGTATAAGAAACAATATCTGTAAACCCTGACCATAGACTGGAAAGACATAACTGACCGGAAAGATAAAAATGACAAATAACTTTCAACAATGTTGGAATGAGCATAGAATCCTGATTGCATGCCTAATAAAATAATGAAAACCGTCGGAAAAATGGAACTGCATTCCGTCCGTCGCGTCGGAATGAACCTCGACGGTGAATAAAAAAAACAACTAATCGATAAAAAACAAATAATAGCTTGCCGCTGAAATAAAACACATTTATGTCACAATTCATATTTTAACCTACATATATCGACAGAATAAAAACAAACAATACATTTTTTTTCTCTTTTGAATTAATTTGAAATGAGTGAAAGTGTGTCATTGAATAATACTGAAAAAAGCGAATTTCATTTGAAGCGTTTGAATTAGCAATCGATTCATAACGAATAATGAAGAGTGTGGAACGCATGAATAATATATGCAGTAGTAGAGGAAAAAATGAAAGTTGAAATTGATTTCACGAAATGTAGAAATATATTTTTCTACGACAGTGCGTTAACTAAGCTTTTACCATTGGCTTTTACATACTGTTGACAGTACTTTTTCGCACAAGTGCGTCAAAAAATCACCTGTACTTAAAATCAACAACTGTAAACTGTAAAGTAAATTCTTACACACTGTTCATACATTTTATTCATTTTTGAATAATACAACATTTTGCGTCAAATATAACTCGGAAGTCATCATTGGATAATATGACAATTCATAATAAAACATTCAAATGACAATTGCTACAATTTTGCAATATACTAACTGTCGCAAAATAGTATATTGTTGGACACTATACATTTTCTACAACTCCATAAATTTAAAGAATACAAGCAATGTAACTCAATATTTATTTTTATGGTTAGCAAAACTACAATAACAATAAAGTATCCTACCTCTTAACAGTTGAAAAATTTATTTAAAATTGATTTAATAGATGTTAATTAAATTAAAAAAGAAAACGTCTAAATTCGGGTATTGAACCCGGACCGCCAGTTTGACATGCGGATTAAATAAATAAATAAATAAATAGAGGTTTATTTTAAATAGTTAGTCAATACAATTCACAAACAATAACATGCCATTTCAATCTTTACACATACTCCAACCCACGGGGGAAGAGAAGGGGTGCAAAGACGGGCGCAGAAGTAGCAACTCTCCTGTCCTCGATCAGGAGAACAGGAGAGCGCCCTGCCAAACCGAACTTGGAACCCCCAAAAGAGAGGGTGCCGTTGTCCGGCCACGCTGGTGGTAACGTGGGGCCAGACATTTCATTATCTGCGGTGGTATTCTGTAAGATACACGCCTCCTGCATAGCTAATGCGTGTTGTTAAGTTTTATTCATTGTAGATAAATGCTAGCAGTTGTTTTTGAGGCTGGTTATTTCGATGTCAATCCCGGAAAAGGCTGAGGCAAAAAACCGGGTCGAGGTATTTTGCGTTTTAGGTATTCCTTTCGTCTTGGTTCCCTAAGGAACCGGTTCTTCCCTTCGTTCTTGGAAGATATCCAACGCTTGATAGATGAGCCCGCCGTGCTTGCGGGGCTCATTATCGAACACTCTGAGCTTTGTCATGTCCTTGGTGAGGGGACTTTTATCGATGTAGTATTTATAGAACTTGTATGACAAGTTTCTAATATATGTCGGGATCGAGTCGACGCCAGCAAGCTCCCTAAGAGTCTCCAATCGAACGTATCTTCGGCTGTTGGTTATGATACGGAGTACTTTATTTTGCATCCTATCCAGCCTCATGAGAGGGGTCATTTTTAGGCTGCAAAATACCGGACAAGCGTATGTCATTGATGGCCTGATAATTTGTTTATACAACAAAAGCTTGTTATCAAGACTTAATTTAGAGCTTCTGGCTATCAGAGGGTAGGTGCGCTTAAGTGCACCACCCGCCCTCTGTATAGCCAGTGTTATATGTCTGCCGAAATTCAAACGCTTGTCCAGCTGTACTCCCAGGTATCTCGCAGTGTTCACGTTCTCCACAGCTTGGCCATTGATCACCAACTTCCTGTATAGTTTCGAGTAAGTATACTTCTTAGTGAAGTTGATGGTCTCTGACTTCGCCGGGTTCACCACGATCTTGTTCTCGGCCAAATAGGGTATGACCTTCCTATCCAAGTGAACTTGGATCCTATACTGGGCAGCGACGCTCGAGAAGGAATGGGCAAAAATGGCGGTATCATCAGCGTATACCGCCGTGCCCATACATGCGGATTCACAATCAATTGCTGCACGGGACCATTGTAAGTCCAGCTTTGTTCAGAAGTCCACATACGTATCAAGCAGAATTTGAAATTGAATTTTTAAACCGACTAAGAAAAGCTATGTTAATTTGTGGAAAAAAGCGAGAGAAATTCTGAATATAGTTTACTTCTTTATCCAAAATACGAATGAAAACTACCTAAAGAATTTTAAAAACTTTTATAGGTAATCTGACAGTTCTTGACAGCTGTGACAACTATTTAACGCTCAACAGGAGCAAACTAGTTTTTGTCGATATTTGTTGATTCTCCATATAAATGTATGTGATGTGGGCATAGTGCCGTGAGAAATAATATTTCTCACAGTATGAGCAAAACATGGTTTTGAAAGTAAGTAAGCTATGAGAAATACGCTACTTTTCATAGCAGTTGTAAAAAAACAACTTTGTATGATAAACTTTCGTTAGGGGTTTTTTTTGTACTCGCGTGTTTGTTGAACTCGGCTGCGCTTCATTCAACAAACTTCACGCTACTACAAAAAAGTCCTACTTTACGAACTTTTGTCATAAATAGCAATGGAATACATTCGCGAAGATTAAAAAAAATAGGGCTACCATTAATACATCTGAAAAATTATTCAGATGGTCAAATTACTGAAATACACAGGGTGTTTCAAGACTTAGTTGAACAAATGTTGTAGTTGTTACTATACGTGGATTATCATGAAAATTGCGAAATAAAACTTCCTTTGTTATATAATACTTCATATATGTTAACACGCTAATGCAGTTTCGTCCAATATAGTTTGATAATGTCCATATAAGTAGGACGAAACTGCAGTACTAACGTAAGTGTTACAAATACAAAGTGTTAAAAAAAGTACTGATCACTATAATATTTTATACGAATTTAAGAACATACTAAAATATTCTGGACATAAAAATACAATTTCCTAATCTAACTTTTTTCGATCGGAGCTGTAGTTTTTTAGTTATCAACAAAAAACCGCTTCTCGCAACTTTGCCAATTTTTTTAGGTTATGTTCGGTAATCACGATCGAGTCGCATGAAATAGAAACTCATCTTGATTTTCAATTCCCTATACGCTCTTTTTTTTTGTCGGATAATAATTTTTGCACGTACTTTTCCCTATATATTGCTTCGACTAATAGTCTACAGTTACTGAAATAAATATAAATTTTCCCTAACAATATGATTTTTGAGTAGTTTCTACTACTTTGGGCACGCTCGTAGGAAAATACAATTTGGACAGCAAATAATGGTGGCATGAATATTATATCAAAAGAGATTTATATCTCTTTTGATTTTTCTATTATTAGCTGGAATTTAATTTGTTTCAGTCAAGGGAAAAAATGCTAAGATCGAGCAAATAACGCTATACGTAAGTATCACTAACTACCGCCCATAAATATTCGAGCATGTTGGACGAACATGTGGGTGAAAGACTCAGAGGCGGATTTCCCACTAGGCTAAGTAGGCTACAGCCTAGGACGGCAAAATCTAGAGGGCGGCAGATTTTGCAGGAAAGGATTTTTTTTTGTAAATTTTCAAATATACAAACACCGAAGAAAAATTATATAAAGTAAAAATTTTGCCATGCGCCAAGGAATTCACGTTATTTACCCACACGTGTGGGTGACGAATCTTTAGTATGGATGAACCAGCTTACGATAAGTTGGCTTCTAGACTCGTGATGGGTATACTCAGCAACGTCGTTGAACTGTAACTTTTAGGTGTCCCTCTCGATGCAAGGATAAATATTTGCACCAAAACACTCCCTTTATCTACAAATAAGGTGGCCAATTCCTATTACCTCTCGTAACAGAATCAAACTACTCAAGTTCAATGTAATAGAAAAAACTTTGAGTTTGAAAAGCGACGCAATGCTTATCAAAAATTTCACGATAAATTTGCCTTCCTGACCAACTTATCTATATTAAATCCAACTGAAACCCGAGTTAAAGCAGTCGGTTTACAGAATATATACCCGTTTGATCTAGAAGAAAGCTTTGCTGATGAATGTGTTCATTTCGGTGCACACTGCTCCTTAATTCCCGAAAAATCAGAAACAGCTTTAAAATTGTTGAAATGGCTTCACGAAGAAGATCTACAGACCGTGTATCCTAACGTCGACATCGCACTACGCATGTGTGTTTGTGTTCCGATAACAAATTGCTCGGGAGAACGCAGCTTTTCTTGGTTACGACGTGTCAAAAACTATTTGCGTTCAAGAATGACAGAAGAGACTCAATGATCTCGCCGTACTCAGTATAGAATCACAGTTGTCAAAATCCCTAGATTACGAAGAAGTGATAAATGAATTTGCTACCAAAAAATCGAGACGTGGATTTTCATAAGTGCAAATATATATATATATATATATATATATATATATATATATTTGTATGTTTTCGAAATGATAATTAGAAAAATACAATTTTTTTCGTTATTATTTTTTATCCTACTTTTTTCACGTTTAACAATTACAGAAATTAATAAAGCCAAGCACACTTAAAATTTATCTATGTGCATTATTAAAACGTTTTATAAACTTATTTAGAGTTCAAAAGGGTGGCAAAATTTTGGTAGCCTAGGGCGTCAGAGGACCTGAATCCGCCTCTAGTGAAAGTTGTTGAAAGCTAGCTTGGCGAACATGCGTGAACGTGAGACCGATGAACATAGTTGGTAGTTGGAATGCTCTGCAAGGTGTGCGGTTCGACGATCCCTACCAACACGAACCGAGCGTCGAACATGTTTAGTACATGTATGGTGATTTCAAGAGAATGTTGGTGAATTTCATTATTTTTTGCCAGTGTTTTGATCGAATTTAAGTGTTTCAATTGTTTACAAAATTATAAAACACCATGCACAAAGCTTCAGCTACAACATCTTGCATTAGGAAATAAGTAGGAAGATTTTATTGTAAGCTGTTAAAATGGGCTTTACTGCCATTAACTTTAAGATATTCATCATCGACATGTTTCTAGTGAAAATTTGCCTATTGTTAAAATTGTTATTACCATCAACCGGCTGCCCCCTTACGAGCAACCCTCAGAAGTCCTCGAGAGACTTGTGCGTGCTAAGGAAAATGCAGCCCTTACCGTTTAACGTGTGATGCCATGCACGAGGCCAGTGACGGCGCAGTGATTCGAATTTACGTACCTTGGCAAAGCAAACGGGAATAAACACTACCTGTGCGCCTCCAGTTGAGGAGATTACACAACTAAGATTTTAATATATCTTCCCATGCAGTAGCCAAAAACTACAATGTAGTCATTCTTCAGCACTGACCGATACTCTCATGATGGTATTTTGTTTTTCTATTCTGCCAGAAACACGTTGTAGCAGCTCAAGAAAAGTAGATTTGCTCATTCGTACAGTTCGACCCACATAGCTGAACATGTAAAATTCTCATTTCTTGCGAGAACGTTCATGTTGAGTGCCTTATATTACGGACTATGATCCGTTGTACGACGAATGCGCATCACGCTTGTGCAAATTTTCACAGTTTCAGCTTAGAGAGTAGAATTGTAAATAGTTTTTGAAATCTTGGATTGCTTACAGCAATTTTTTCCAATTGACCTCATATACGCGTCCGTTTTTTTATTTTTATTTCGTCTATCCAACATTTGTTTCCAAATTCATTACCCTATAAAGCAGTTTCAATTTTATTTCTTGATGAAATAAATATGATCTTGCAACTGTATGACTCTTAACAGTCTTTAGCCCTTAGTATAAGAAACTTATATCGCTAGATGGCAGTTCATGTTCGAACTGCCATTTCCAGCTTGTCAACTATCGCGCGGTACAGGACCAAATTAAGTATTTCGGTGATTGTTTTTCCTATTCGCTTTCGTGGTAATCTGAAAATTTGTACGAGCATTGAGATTAAATATTGCGGTCCAATCACAGAATGAATCGAAAATTGAATGTAAAATAAAAAAATCTGAAAATCTGTAGAATATGAAGCGTTAAAAATAGTAGGTATAATTGATTAACGGGCGGAAACTATTTCGATGATGTTTTGAATGAGAATTTTGGGAAGAAAAGTGTTCAACAAAAAGTTATACCGATGGTCTTCTCTAGAATACTGGATAAAAGCTAATGACATGCATGCAGCATAAATACACAGTGCTGGTGTATGAAGTCTTTATCGTATATTATTTTTTGAAGGTTTTGATGCATTGTAATATTTTTTCAGATTTTTCGATTCAAAATTGGTATGAGAGGGTTTTCGGGGGTGGAGATTAGGAATCGTTTGTTGAAATTAATAAATTCAAGATGGCGGACGGGATTTGCGATTATAGTCGTATTCGATTCAGAATTCGTATGTGTGGGTTTTCGGTATAGGAGATAGTGAATCTTTTTTTTTAATTATTGTTTTTGAGATGACGGCTCCAAGATGGCGGACAAGTTTTGTGATTATGGTCCAGTTCGATTTTGTACGCTAATTTATTGGTTTTTCGTAGTTGTAATTAGTGTTTTTACTGATTTCATTTTCAAAAATAACATGATATCCGAACCCAAAAGCATCAATTCAGAATGATATCGAATCAGTAATCACGATACTCGTCCAACAGGAGCCGCCATCTTACATTTTTCTCAATCTGAAAATGTCATGATGTATTTATTGTCTTCCAACTGATGAATTCCTGCCAAACAAGTCGACTGGATGACTGAATTGACAGATTGCGGAAGGTTGAATACCCAAACAAATTATATCAAGAATTCAATTTCCTCCACAAAATCAAACTTCCGATGAATAATATAAACCACTTTCAAATTTGAAATAAACATGTATACATGCACACACAAACACACCCACACACACACCCACACACACCTACACGCACCCACCCCCACACACAGAAAACAAGTTGTATAAAAACTAGTAATTTTTTAAATTATATTTCTTTGAATTTCCACCCGACCAGTGAATTTTATATTTTCCCGAATTTTGGAATATATCCACAAATAGTTGCATCATCGGTAGAGTTCATATCCAAATAAGTTAGAGAAAACAATTTCGAGTAAGTTAAATGGAATGTACTTTCATTTAATATCATAACCGATAGTTAATAGCACAACAAAAATGTCTAGGCGCAGCGAACATTTTAAGTGATCCGAAATCCGACCCTGTGCCAGAACTTGTATGATCCCTCTCTCCACGTTTCACTTTATCAGCCGTATTGGAGGAGCAACGTAAGGTGCGTAAAGAAATTCAGTTCTATTTTGGATTCAAGAATTGTAATTAATAATTAATTTTCACGGCTAAAACATTCCTTTATAGCTTGATGGCTATTTCCCAATTCGAATGAAATTATTCACAAATAAACCGAATTGTGTAAGAGGAAAACGAGACCGTCATTCCATCAAGTAATTGATAGACTTCAATAATACAAGGAAACATCATAAAAATATTCGTTCATTTTGATGGTGGCACTGATCAAAAATGCACAAAAATGGAAAGAAATATCCTTTTCATTCAGTTAATACTTTCAAAATATTTTTTTTGTTATTTTTATCTGTATACACTCATACATTCCTTCATCAATCAGAAGAAAGAAATCGTTTCCGTCCCCCTTTTTTTCAGGGATGCAGACCCTTAACGGTGGCTACTGACTCGTTGATATGCGGTTTTCCTCCTGCTTCGCGAAAATTCAGTATCAATATCTCTACGCTTCGTAACGATTCCACGAATATCTACAAATAGTAATCATAATGCCTTCCCGCATTGGATTAGATAATATCTTCTAAAAAATATCAATTTTAATTTTTAGTTCAAAAACCAGACATAGGAAATGAATGAAACTTACCCGAGTGTAGGGTAATTTACTTGGAAGTATAACCGAAAAATATGATTCAAATTGGGAGATCCATTCAAAAATAAGTAACAAACATATATATTACGTACAAAACCGATTTCAACTAATATTTGTAAACAGCCCCCGTATAAAATGTGATCGTAACTTTTTGAAGCTGATCATATTGAACAATTACTATGAGTCTTTCTCAAATAGTTGTGGATCCAAAGCGGATTTATTGACTAAAAAAGGCTATTTTGTGTGGCTATTGTTAAAAACATGTAGTATAAAAAAATAAATATTTGGAAAAAAATTACTGTGTTTTAAAAAAGTCTAAACTTTTAGAAAAAATCTTCTTGTCGTAAGAAAAGAATCCCAATAGGTATTTTCCAAGTGAAAAATGCTGGGTCTCCATAGGGACCGTTAATAAAGATTGGTAAAATATCCTAAATTGTCGCTATTTTTGACCCACCCTGTATAATGGGTGGCTTCTTCTATCGTAACGACCGACTAACTGACCTGACATTCGACTTTCTTCAAACCAGCAATGCTACTATTTTGTTACTAATCATCTAAAAAGTAATACTTTTGGATGAGTGAACCTTGCTATGTTTTGGTAAAACAGCAATTTTTAAGATTTTCAAAAATTCTTATCTCGGAAACTGGACATAGAAACTAATTTAAACTTGCATGTATAACTTCTAGTGCCTGGTACTACAATATCCCAAAAAATCATCAAAATTGGCTGAAAGCCATTTTCCCATGTATTTATAAGAAATTGGCACATTGTACCACCTGAGTCAGTTCAGCAGAGCGCTAGTGTGAAATTCGTTGGGTACAACTGAAATACTGGGGGTTTGATAATGATAAACAAGAGCACAGCTCTGTTTCATAGTGCAGTATAGAACATTTTGACGAACGGTGAGAAAGAACGATTGCTTTTTATGATATGTTGAGAGGAGTCACTTACATATTTTTTCAAGAAATTGTTTTGTTTAATTACTTAATTAATAACATCAGGTTCTGAAAGAAGACTTATTCAATGACTTTTATTAAAGTCACCGAGGAAACAATGATTTCACAGCAAAAAATTTGTAAAATTGAAATAAATAATCCACAATGAATAAATTATTTCGACAAATTAGGAAATTTGCATTTCGAATGAGATTTGTCAAAAATAGCCAGACATGGAATTCTTTACTAATACAGTAACATAAAAAGTAGAGAAAAAAACTGAAGGCAAGTGTCATTCTTGAACAATATATAAAGATATACAGCGAGTCTGGTATAACAATAATAATAAAATAACAGTGATAATGAAATTAACAATAATAACGAAAATAGGCGACCGAGTTAGCGCAGTGGCCAAAGCGCTCGGCTCATGATCCAAGGGTATTAACCCCGCAGATATCAAAATGCTTATGGGGAATAAAAACCTTTGGAGTCGATATCAAAAAATCACCGCAATGATGATACCAGACTTCGAACGGAAGCAAGCCGAGCAGGAGAAGCTCGAGCGTGAAATAATGATCAAACGCAAAGAAGAAAAACAGAAGGAAATGCAAAAACAACTAAAAACGGAAACAAGCCCAACTTGAAAAAGAAATAGCAAATAAACAAGAAGAAGAAAAGCGAAAACAAGATGAGGAAATCAAGCTTAAAGCCGAACAAGAAATAGCCCAACAAAAAGCTGACGAGCATAAAAGGAAAAGTCTAGAAATGATAGAAACGCAGAAAAAGATCTTGCAGAACTGGCACGACCTAAACAAAACAAAATTAGCTGACCCTGAGGAAGCCTTTGTTCCAATGAGTACTACGGATATGGATATACTCAGAACAAATTACAATATCTGGCAACGCTATCTGAAAATAGCTGCAAGTATTCAAACAGATTTCGATATCAGAAATGAGAAAAGGCGCCTGCAAGAAGAGGCAGAGGGTATGGAAAATAACCAAAATATCCAAAACATAGAATCAGCCGAAGTTAGAACGAAAGAAAATCTTAACAGTATTGATGAAGACGAATTGTACATCTCCGAAAATCAAGATGAAATGATGGATTTCTCAGCTCAACAAGGACAAAAAATCAGCAAGAGAAAGATGAAGAAGGAAGCCCCGCCCCCTATTGTAATAGATGGCAAAGCAAGGGACTTTGAAAAACTAAGAGAAATTTTGAAAGATTCAGACGTATATTACGAGGTCAAATATACGCAAAATCAAACAATAATCCACGCCTCACAGATGGAAGACTACGGAAAAATTATCAATGCATGTAAGGCAATGAATACTCAATTCCACACTTATACACTGGCAAATAAGAAAGAACACCTTTTTGTTATTAAAGGTCTTGATCACACCCCAGATGGTCAAGAAATCAGAAATGCGATGATGAACGAATATAAAATACCAGTTAACAAAGTATTTAGGATGGCTAAGACAGTCAGACCTATGTATTTGATAACAACACCATCAAAATTCAAGCTGAAATTTCTGAAGGAAAGAGTTAAAACTCTTGGTAATATTCGTGTAACATGGGATTACCGACTAAACGAAAATGCAATAACGCAATGCCGCAACTGCCAGCGTTGGGGGCATGCAGCAGGCAACTGCTTCAGGCCCCCAAAATGCCTGAAATGTGGACAAGGGCATGTAACTTCAATCTGCCAGAAAACACCAGATACCCCACCTAAATGTTCCAACTGTGGCCAAGAACACCCGGCAAACTACAAAAAATGCATAGCCTACTTAAGCAAACTCAAAGAACTTGAAGAAAGAACAGCGAAACTAAAACCCAATTCCTGGACTGGAGGACCAGGAAAAACTACTAGGGAACAACCCCCTCCAAATAAATTTTACTTGAAGAGGTTTCCCCCCACGAGAGGCCAGGGGGAAACAAGTAACCACACAAACGTACCACAACAAACAGGCTCGGAGAGGATGGAAACAACACCCGAAGAGGTGCCATTACTTCAGGAACAGGCACCCCAGTCTAAATCGAAGTGCCTTCACTGTGGAGGTGGGCCGAGTCAGGACAATTTCCTGCTGGCAATGGCACTGAACAACATGCAAAGCCAGATTACTGAGCTCCGCACCCTTATTATGAGGATAGGAGACTCCCTTAAAGGAGGTCTGTCTGTCGGGGGCGTCGGGCGGGGCGGGGGGGGGGGGCGCCTAGCGGGCCCCCCCCCGTCTCCGCTCGGGGCCCTCGGCAGGGATGGCCGACGAAGGGGAGGGTAGTCTGGTGACTATACAACATAGTAACTCACACACATAACACTTCAAATAAATAGGGTGCGGTGCGAACCCCCGGCCTGGGAAACCGGGCCGGGGGAGTACACTGCATTCAGTGTGGGAGGGATTTCCCCCCCCGCACATCAATTGTCACAAAACAGGTTTTTTCTAGATTTTCCTGTTAAACATACACAAACATAACACATAGAACAAACCATCACTTACATTTCTGTATAATACATACATTACACTTAAAATGCCAACATAAGCTATGCAGGAGGTTGGCCTGAAACGTTCCACCACACAGTGAAGGTGAAAGAATGAGCTATAAGCCAGAACATCGGCGACCCGGGAAAGCCTTTTCCTGCAAGGGAGAAGAAGAACCCGGGATATTTTTATTGGCAATACGTCTTGCTCCTGATATGTAGATGTCAATTTGAAATATCAATAAAAACCCTTTATTATTATTATTATTATTATTATTATTATGATCCAAGGGTCGTGAGTTCGATTCTCCAATGAACCAGACTTTTTTTCGTTAGAAATTAATTCTGGGTTATTGAAGAATACCTTTCCCACGTTTCATGATTGACGGGACTACGAATAATCATGCTGCTTCTAAGGTGGCGTATGGAGTTAGTAACAAGGCCTATCCAGAACACGTGGCTAATGACCATAGTAGTCGATGCCAACACACCAAAGAAAAAAAAAATAACGAAAATAATAATGCTCCTGCAGCTGCATAAGGATAAGCCAATGCATGGGGTCTTCTTCCAGAACACCGAAGACCTTGGCTTATCCAAAAATCTGACCTTTGCTTTTCTCAGGTCAAGTGAGCTCAAGATGGAGATCGAGGGATTCAAAATGGCCTGCCAGGATGGTGTCTTCAACACCCTGGTCTACCGTAGCCGCGTGATGGGTATAGAGATCCCGGCACTAGATGCAGAGCGTGTCGTGGGGCGCCTGAGACCATAATGAATTTGCTGTCTCCTTGTCAAGCCTATATTCACAGACATAACACGTCTGGCTCTACGAGTGATGTAATATCATTTACGACACTCGTACGGTATAGAGGAGACACCAGTGTTGCCTTATACTCCGGAGATATTGAGTCCGTTGTGGAGATTGGGAGAGAATGAGACACTCTGCTCTCCAATTTAAAAATTATAACGGCTTGCCGTGATGCGGCAGAAATCTTAGCCGGAAGAATGCAGAAGGCCGTCATCCTTGGTTCACTCCGTCTGCTCAGGGCACATGACTCTTGGACTCACCCCATGGACGTGGAGAGTGACTATCTGAGTAAATGACACCAGCGCGCCCTCCGGATGTATCAAGGCTCCGGAGACAGGGCCTGACTGGAACAGTCCTTGCGCATAAAAAAAATATTTTAATAATGAATGTAAAAAAACGTAAACGTAAAAAACGTAAAAACTTGCAAAATGATGCATCTCCTTAGACGCTTGCATCCCAAATCGTATCGTTATTTCCACAGTTGTACTTTTCTAGAAAACAGGGAGTTCATAGAATTTTGAATTTTTAGTGTTTACATGACAGAATGGTAATGATTGGAGCCTGTAAAGTTTTCAGAAGTTCAGATCCCCTTCTCTGCATGGTCCGTGACCATAAAAAATCAGGGATTGGAGCATTCCTTTTCAAGGTAGCAGCACGGGCAGCCGATGAACTCTCGTTTTCGACTGAACGGAGTGACCCAAACTCTGTCACCAAGTTGGAGCCCGTTTAGCAAAAAGCTCGCATCAAAGCTACGGAGACTGAGGTCTTCCTGCACCTTCATAAAGATAAGCCAATGCATGATGTCTTCTTTAAAAACATTGAAGACCTTGGCTTTTCCAACAACTTAACCTACGCGTTCCGCAGGTCAAGTGTGGTGGAGTCCAATACTGTAGGATTCATAATGGCCTGCCAGGATGGTTTCTTCAACACCCTGGTCTACCGCAGTAGCGTGATCGGTATAGAGGTCCCCGACACTAGATGCAGATCGTGTCGTAGGGTGCCTGGGACCATAATGCATTTGATGTCTGCTTGTCAAGCTTAGGCGGGCTCAGCCTATATCCATAGACATAACGCGGCGCTACGAGTCTTGTACCACCATCTACGACACTCATACGGTACACTCGTATGGAACTACTCATTTCCCACCCTCTGGCAACTACAAGCAAATAAGCCTAATGTAGTCCTCCTAAGAGTTTTCAGCTCCTGACGAAACGACCATCGTCCGAAAAGAGGAGAAAAAAAAGGACTAAATATCGAGATTTACTCTTTGAACTTCGCAGGCTGTTACCTACACTATTCTGTTGAAAGAGTGGTTCTGGTGGAATGATGGGCACGCTGCTCTCCAATCTAAAAATCATACCGGTTTTCCGGGATGCGGCAAAAATCTTAGCTGGTATAATCCAAACAAATAATAACACCTCAAAAGAGAAACAAATAATAACACCTCCTAAGAGTGTACCTGTTTGGGTATGGGACGGTTATTAATATTTTTTTCTGTGGCGCTTTTCACTTTGAAAAACCTACAGAAATACCGCGGGTCGGTGCGCATCCCAAGGCAAACATCAGACGTAATGATTTCTCCGTGGAGAATCGGGAAAATATGAGTAACATAAGGGCTATTTGTATGTCAGTAAAATTAAACTAAATTGTACTTTTTTTCAGTTGCCATTTCAATGTGTAAAACAAAAGTGAAATGGTATTGCGAAAATCATTCGAATGAAACAAATAGTTATTTATGATACAAGTTTGTATGAGCGTGCAGTTTGATGAATGAGGCACAGTCACAGTCAACAAAACACACGAGTACAAAAAGACTTCTCTCGAAAGTGTACCATACAGAGATTTTTCTACGACATTTATTATATTGCCAAATCGTAGCAATTGGTATAATTAACTTGAATGTTTATTGTTATGAATTGTCGCGGTATTATAAAATGATAACTTATGAGTAAAATTTGACCCAAAATACTGTATTTTTCAAAGAAGCATAAATGTATAAACAGTGTGTTATAAATTACTTCACGCACAGTTCATGTTTTTACGAACTGTTGATTTTTTCACGCACTTTCCACAGCGCGAAACACATAGTTTATATACGCAATGCCGTAGAAAAAAAAAACTTATCAACCATCATATAAAATTCTGTATCGTTATAACATCGTGAGAGCCTAGGAAAAGTAGTAATGAATTGGTGTTCTTCTTGATTTTCTGCAGGCTGTATGCCTCAGGGAATTCTTTCCGAGGCAAATTGCTCTTTTTTTAGACAGAATCTCAAAGATTCATGTGTGTTTAGGCACCAGTACAGGTCAGATTCATGACAAATACAACATAATCAGTTTTGTTTTTTAAGTTCTGGTTTCTACGAAAAGAAAATTCCTGTATTGTTCAGACAGGATCGTGAGAACTGAGGAAAAGTTGGTTAGAAATGGTGTTCTTGAATTCAGGAAACACCTCCTGAGGAAGCGAGTTTCAAAGCTTTGCCATTCGTTGGAAGAACGAGCCCTGGTAAAGAGATGTTCAGCATGTTTCCCAAGTGAAGGCATATGGATGTGAGGACAGCTTGACGAGTCAGTCTCGATGGAACCGCTAACTGAATGGAACCACTAACTGAATGGAACCGTTAACGGGATGGAACCGTTAACGGTCTAATGATTGATGATATTGATATCCAAACTTTTCAGAGGCACTTTCGGCGATGGAACTTGCATGTTTTTTCCATAAAATGGCACTGCTTATAGTCATACCTATCACTGGAATGGAATATTTCATTAGTATGGATATATAATCCTGAAGTAGTTACGTTGGCCACTGTGAGATTGGTCTTTCTAGAGAAAATACTTTCTTGGAATTTGTTAGCATTGAATTTTACCAAGGTTATTCGATCCCATTCTAAGATATCTGTATTTAAATCGTCACAATTCTCCCCCATTCAATTCTGCTTTGACTGGCTTATGTCGAAACTTTGGAAGAGAAAACGTTATACCTAAAGGGTACTATCATCCGCAAAGCTGTGCACCGGACATGAAGCAGCCTCCAACAAATCATCAATATGAGGAAGAAACAGTGTTGATTCTTGAACGGATCCCTGCGGAACACCAGCACTCATTTGTAGTGTGTTGGATAATACTCCACCAACCACCAAGTGAGAAGATCGGTCTGAGAGAAAGCTAGATAGCAAGGAACACAACTGGGGGAGGGGAGAGAAGCCATGAGATGGAAATTTGGCAAGGAGTATGGAGCCAAACGCGATCAAATGTCTCGGATGCAACGGTCAGAGTTGTACTATATTTTATGATAGCTGCCAAATATGTGAAGCATGATCAAGTAGGTCATCAGTTGGACTCTGATGCTGGAATTCATATTGTCATTGGTGATTTCTGAGCATTCTGAATATTTCATAAGCTCGATATTGATTGCTTTTTGTATGACCTTCGAGATAGCAGTGCTACAAAACGAAGAAAATGAATATGAATTGAAATTTTAATGATAAAACGAGGATAGATGTACATCTACATCGCAGCACAGCAGCGTGATTCATAGCAGAGTAGAAATTATTTTTGATTACATTTCTTATATTGTACATGTATGGGAAAGCATTTGAGCTAGTCAGAAAGCACCATAAGCATCATTTGTGAATATAAAGTTACTAGTATTCATGGATTTTTTGTTAACGATGCCATGGTGCCCTGTACAATAGCATTTTTAACGTGTGAATACATTTCACGAAAAAATTTCATAAAGTAAAATGTATCCACACGTTAAACATTTTATTGCTGTGTCGCAACATGGATTCGTTTGAAAAAAAAACTGTAAATACTAAACTTTTATGATCACAAATGTCGTATATGGTGCTTTCGAAAATATTATCAATATGATTTCTATAGATTTTTCGAAAGCGCTCAACGAGGTGGATCATATGAAACTACTTTTGAACGATGCCTTTAAGCACTTGTGAAATTGATTCATATGTGCCACAAAGATTCAATCTGAGCCCCTAGTAGTTTATTTCATTCAACAATGATATAACATTGTATTTACATTATTCCGAAGAACTCTTGGTTTTACACTTTACAAATGAAACTAAGTTAGAGTTATAGGAGTGACTTATAATTCCAACTTGTCATTTTCGAAAAATTTCAATGAAGTTTTACAAAAACCTCAGAATAGAATCAGAATTAGAATGCATTCCAAATGAATTGCTGAAGTATCTATCTTACAAATAAAAACATCCATGGCCGGATTACACCAAAATACACCTAGACAACAATGCAATATATTACCCCCTTACCTCAGGCGAAATGTAACGCAAATTATGTTTTTGTACAAGGTTATTAACAATAATATTCCTCGATGTCCTGAAAGTTGTCCACTGTTAATCAACAATGGCAAATGGAATCAATGCCATAAAAAAACACTGATATTACGATTTCCTTATCAGACAATACATTTGTCGGTCACTTATTAGAAATACCAAAATAAATTGAAACTATTCAGTGTTATTATGATGTGAACTCACAATGTATTGGATTATAGTTTTCATGTAACAAGACTTTCGCCTGAATTAATATATTATGATAACAAGAAGAACTAGTTATGACTATTGATGAGGATGACTTGGTTATCGCAATGCGCATCTATTAATTGAATTAATTGTGCGTTAGAGGGGAAAATACTTCTTGTTCTTGTTGAGTGACACCTCAGGCGTCCAATATCCCATTTTCGAAGAAATAATGATGATGATAAAGGTAAAAATGACTAAACTAAAGAACAGGCTTTACTTCCAACATGGACTAAAGATTAAAAAATAATTGACAATGTAATTACTCAAATGTAAAAAAAGCGTGGGGTACTTGATATAAGAATATACATCATTAGCACCCACGCTTTTTACTTTTGAGTAATTACATTGTCAATTATTTTTTACTTTCTAGTCCATGCTGGAAGTAAAGCGTGTTCTTTAGTTTTTTTTAAATAATATTTTCAACATGAATACCTCCCAACGATAGAAAATAACGACTAAAGTTTGCTTTTCAGCAGCAGATGATTCCACAATTCATCTCTTTGAAGCAACCAGATTGATGTATTAGTACCAAAAAAACACGTTTTTTTCATTTCATTGTTTATAACAAATAAATAAATGACAGTTGCGTGCTCTATTAATTTGCCCAAATAGATATGGTAAATGATCAAAAAAGATGCATTGTGCAGATTTTTTACTCAAGATATTCCTGGTTTCAGCACTTGCAATAAGGTCGGTAAAATGTTCAAAACCATGAAATAAATTTCTACAACATTAATTTTCTCGCGTGTTTTATATTCCGTAAAAAAACAGTCTGAAGTAAAGCTTGAAACGTGCAAGAGCAACATTTCCGCTTCCATTCCGCCTTTCTGGGGATTATACAAAGTAATTTAAATTCAGCTAAGGCGAAGAGACGTGTTATTTTTCACATTTTGCAGAGATTAAAGCAATATTTTACCGGGTTCACGAGCAAAATTAAAGTTTTTCAGAGTTTTTCATCCCCCAGTGAGCATGCAGAAACTGGCCTTATCTTGAAATGGGAATTTATGCCGGGCATTTTGTCGCGGTTTAAAAGGTTTCATTTGTTATTTATAGTCTAGGATCCAACATTAGCTTACTTTTAATTCAGGAATAAGTGTTTGTTCGTTTATATGGATGTTGCAAATGCAATATTCATTAGGGAAAGGCTTCGCTGAAAACTTCATGTATTTTTTATACTTTTACAGTTATAAAAACTTCACATGGCATAAAACTGCAGTAATCTGGAAATGAAAATGTATTTATACTTGCAGCTATTTTCCATAATTTGGCAAGACTTTATGTATAAAATTTTTTTAGTAGCCACTACAGCTTCGTGGTGGATATTCCAACCTTTAATTTCATCAATAATTCGACCAAACAAAAACCAGACTAGTTAGTTATTGTATATCCATACATTGAATGCATATAGCGAAACTGTAGAATTAATAGACATATATATGTATATATATATATATATATATATATATATATATATATATATATATATATATATATATGTTAACTTTTGAATACCACAAAAAAAATTACTAGCGTCTGATTTTTTAAATGGTATGGTGATTGGAATGATACCTCATTTGAAACGTCCTCAAATCATCTATAAGACAGCAGATATATTCATTCAAATCAATGGATGAATGTAACATAATATTAGAACCCCAATTGAGCAACCCCACTTCTGTTAACTTTTGAACGGATTGGAATTTGGACAAGAGAAGGTCATTGGGAACTGTTCGCTGTAGTAAAAGGGGTAGAACATTTTAACAAATACGTTAACAGAATGAGATTTCTGGTGAGGACCAACCATGCAGCCCTTAACTGGCTTTTACAGTTTATAAACCCCGAAGGCCAAGTAGCACGCAGTATCAAGCGACTTCAAGAATTTGATTTTGACATCGAACATCGAGCAGGGAGCAGTCACAAGAACACCGATGCACTATCACGGAGACCATGTCCGCAGCCGTTCGTAGGACCACGGTGGTTGAAGATGACTGGAAAGATGACAAAATCCAGAAAGAGCCAGACCTTGGTCTGCTCATCGTCTGGAAAAAGGGCAACCAAAGACCATCATGGCAGGAAGTCGCACGCTATTCTACAATAGTTAAGTTATACTGGGCCCAATAGAATTCCCTTACGTTGGAAAATTGGGTCTTGAAACTTGTGATGAAGTCCGAGGATGGCGGAGAGAAAAGACGCCAGACAGTGGAACCCAAGTCCAGGAGACAGGCAGTGCTTCAAGAAGTGCATGACGAAATCACCGAAGGAAATTGAAACAACGGTTCTATTGAGCCAATTGTCAAGCTGACATTGGGAACTGGTGCAAAAAGTGTGCCGTATGCGCTGCCAGCAATAGGCCTCGAACTCGACCTAAGGTCAATATACGTAGGTAGTCCATTTGAAAGGATTCCTATAGATATCGCTGGCCAGTTTTCCGAATGTGATCATGGAAACAAATACATCGTTGTTGCAATGGACTACTTCACCAAATGGGCAGAAGCCTACCCTACCAAATCATGAAGCCATTACCTTCGCAGATGTCTTGGTCAAGGTCTCGGACCAAGGCAGAAACTTCAAATCCCACTTGTTACAGGAAATGTGCAAAATGTTGGATATTCGAAAAACCAGAACAAAAGCTCTACACATACAGTCCGACGGAGTGGTAGAACGAATGAATTGGCCACTAAACGCCACCTGTCCAAGGTAGTCTCTGCCCATCAAAGAAACTGGGACCGCAGTATCTCCATCTCTTTCTGATGGCTTATCGTTCATCATTGCACGAGTCAACCGGACAAACTCCTGCAAGTATCATTATTTGACTAGAGCTACGACTGCCTTGTGACTTGTTTGGGACGCCACCAGGGCAAGACAATGCGGGAGCATAACCTGTTAGCGAACTCCGGCAGAGAATGGACGACATCCACGAGCGAGTCCGTTTGGATATCGAGAGTGCCCGCAACCGTATGAAGAGGACCTATGACATCAACGCAGATGCTAGAACATTCAAGACCAGCGACCCAGTCTGGCTATACAACCCCAAGCGTCGCCGTGGCTTCCCACTGAAATTGCAGAGTTGGTGAAGAGTTCCATACAAGATCATAAAAATCATGAATGACCCCGTCTAAAGGATCCTAAAGCCACCCCGAGGAAAACCTAGAGTCGTCACTGCGTGGCAGAAGACCTCCGAATTTCCAGAGGCATACCTGGTGTATTCTCAAAGAAGTTTGGCAAACTCCAAGAACTGCGGAAACAGAACCCAGGAGTTGGAGGAGTGTTACAGTTAAAGAAGGGCCAAAGAAACATCTTCTACCTGGAAACCAAGAAGCGGTCTCGAGATGAGCCGTCATATGAAGACGTCTGGGAGATACAAAGCTTGACCATCTTGCCGGACAAAGAGTATCCCATCATGGACCTGGCAATCCCAATATTGTTCTGAGGCCTTGATGGGCTAGACTAGAGAGTCATTAGAAGCATGTTGAAAACGATATTCAGATCCAGCGGCATTAAGGTTTTGGTTGTTTTGGTGTGGTATAACCATCTTCGACGAGCGAACAGGAAGACTGTGGAGTGTGACTTCCATAGGATGTCACGGTGCAGATATGGGGAGTCGTGAAGGTACAAACATACTCCAAACATGTTACTTCAAATTTTTGGGAATAATTAGAAACAATGACGACATTGATGTACTTCGGCGAAAACTGAGAACTACTACTTGTTTTATGATGAAGCAGATAAGTCAAAAAGTATCTTTGGAGTCTTTTCACAATATTAGATGTAGTTCAATGTCAAGCGTGGCTTGTGCCGGGGAAGTAGTTGTTTTCTGTTAGATATTACAAATATATTTTTCATTTTTCAATTTTAATGGAGAATGTTCCCCTTTTCAATATTATAGTTATTTATCGATAGCATTATGTCAAGAAAAGTTTATCAAGAGCCATCCCTAAGATCTATAAGACCAATTTCACAAAATAAAATATCCATATTATTACAGAGGTAGTTTTTATATGAGTCTAAAAAAAGTTTACATAAAGGATTTTGCCTGTTGACAAAATTTGGATGATTGGAATCAGTTAAAAAGTTACAGAGCCGCGAATACCTGGCTGAATCTGCCGATATAGAGGAAAATATCTGCCTTCGTGTAGTCCTATGAACTGATATTTTTCATCATCTTCAATATTCATTTGAGGTGTTTTGGATTGCCTGAAAAAATAAAAAACCTTATCCTAACAGAGACTGCACAACCCATTTAGTTTCAGTGTCTCCAAAAATACTGTTTGTCTTATTTGCTTCATCATGAAACAAGTAGTAGTTCTCAGTTTTCACCGAAGTACATCAATGTCGTCATTGTTTCTAATCATTCGCAAAAATTTGAAGTTGTCCACTTTTTCAATTGACCTAATATCATTGACGTAGCATCGTATTCCAGAGAGGTGAGCGAGCATACAAGCGAACCATCACCGACTAGTCGAAGGACTGTTTTTTTTGGGCAGGATTTGAAAGTTCCAGTATGTGTGTTTAGGGGCTTCACTATACAGGTTGAGTTGGAATAAGACCGACAAACTCCGACTACAGATTCCCCACCTCATTTCGAGGTGAAAACTTTCCATTAAGGTATGTCCTCAAATACATTCTCTCTGAAATAAAGGGTGTCAAAAAAAAATTGAATTTATTTTTATTCTCCAACAATCCTGATGGAAAAAATTCATATTTGGTTCACTTATCAATGTTTATCAACGTGATAATTTGATTGAAGTCATAATTTATAATTTTCGTAAACCAGTGGCGTAGTTACGTTGGTATGTATTCATATTTTCCTTCATATTTTCTTCAGACAAGTGAATTGACAAGTGAGCGTTTGAGATCAGTTAGGCATATTGATACTCAACCTAAAAATCATAACATTCCATGTACTATGTACCTTAATGTTGGGGTTTCTGAAATAATTGAGAAGAACTGAAGATACGTCCTGAGTACCAACATAATTTCCTTTAAGAAGGTATCAATACTCAAAGTGGAAGCCCAAGTTTTTTGGAAAAAGAACACAGTACAAAAGAAGAGGGAAGAATGTGTGGGGACAAAAAAATTTAATTTTAACTAGGAATTGTCAACTACATCTTGTTTGAAAGACAATATAAAAACTTCATATGAAAATAGGGGCAGAACCCCAGTATGTTAGCAAATTTAACATTACTTTAAAAAATTCAGACCATGCACTTGGATCAGCCTTTTACAAAATGTTTTTCAACAAGATGTAGTTGATAGTTCCTAGTTAAAATTTATATTTTTTGTCCCCACTCATTCTTTCCCGTCTTTTGTATTGTAAACTGAAGATGAACATATATATGTTCGAAACATGTCTTGTTGAGGTAGGATTTTTATCCTGATCTCTTTTATTAAATTTTGTGGAGACGACTTTGTGTTTTTTTTCCAAAACAAAGAAAAAATAATTTTCTCTTTACAATAATCGCATAACACTGGCCATATTGGAATATTTGTCAAACTCCTCAACATTTTTTAATGATACTCATTCTGACTCACCCTTACTATGTTTATGATTCTACCAACATTAAAAAATGTTCAGGAAGTTGACAAATATACTGATATCTTGCAAGAAATTGGCATTATGCGATTATTGCACATATGGAATACCGTTGCTACTCAGGACATATCTTGAGTTTTTCTCAAACCTCCGCCTTCAGGCACAAGAAATGTTTTGATTTTTATGTCTAGTAACTGATGTCAAACGCTCATTCGTCCCATTTGCCCAAAAAAATATGAAAAGAAATATTACCACATATCGTAACTACACCACTGCGTCTCAAAAATAAAAAAATAAAAAATTATCACGTTGATAAAGCTTGATTAGTGCATCGAGTTTTTTGACTTCTTTACGTCTTATAAATCGATGAACGAGGGCTGCACGCACGAAAAAGTATGACTCATTGTCACGTTCCGCCTGAGCCTAGCGTGCAAGCGAGAGCACGGAACAAGCGATAAAGATGCACGATCGGCCTAAGCGTTCGGCTTGTGACGCATCTATCTCTCTCCCTCTTCATGGGCCGATGCGTCCGAGGAGAAGAGAGACAGCGGCAGCACACAACGTACCTGTGAACTGTTTCGTCAACTGTTTATTAAGTGAAGTGAAAAGTTAACGTGGTTTCCATTGTTTATTACAATTACGGCAAAAAAATCAATTAATTCTTACATTTTAAGAATTGTATTATAGCGATATAATCTCATATACAGTATCGAAAAGTTTTCATCTTGCGTATGGTGGTTTCATGAGAGCGTAAAGAATAGGTAGAGAGAACATTACAATTTCTCCTCGACTCGCTCAAGGAAGGGATATCGACGTTGGCTATGTGCGCTGTGTCGCATTGCCACGTGGTCCGTTAATGCGTCAGGTGGGGTAACAGGAGAGGCGCACAGTAGTGCGTCTCTCTTTTTTATGTATTTTTCCGATACTGTATACAATGTATCATTCTAGGTCAGAGTCCTCTGATTTTGTTAGTGGTTAGTTGAATAAGTTATTTTGAGATATTTATCATTGAAAAAGTCAATGAACTTTATTATCGATTACTTTCATGGGAAGAAGTTATCAAAACGTACTTTACAGGGATATCAGAATAGAAATATCTTATCTTATCTATGTATGTAGATATTGAGGTATGATTGGATTTTCTTGAAATTTTAAAGAGAATTGAGAGATTTGAAGATGCCCATACTTGTCAAAATATCAGAAGAGCGACTGTCCTTTCCATGTTTTTTTAACAAATCATGAATGGTTTGTTTTTATTTGAATTTTTCATCACTTTCCTAAAACTCTAACAGAATTCAAAACAAGTTTACAATCTGAACTTTTATATTTCTTCAAGTTACCTATTCAATCCATCGAACCTCGTTCGTTTGAATTCAGTTTTAACCACCACAAATTCAATAAAATCTTTCCCAATAATCAAATTAAAAACCAAAACGGAAATAAAATTACCTCTCAATAAATCAAATCGAGGATATTGATCACATCCGATGTGACTGGAAGTTCAAGAGGGCTCTGCTGAGAGAAATAACTGAATAAATTCTGAACAGCACTTCATCTTGCCGGACAAAGAGTATCCCAGAAAAATGATACACGACCTCTAATTGCCAATAAATTACCCAGAGTAAGTGTCGACCAATTTTTCTCAGTTTTCAAGACTTCCTGTCCGATATCCCGGGCTATCTGAGGACCATCGCTTTAGTATTAATGATATGCCCGTCAGGCGATTGTGACCCTTAGGACGAAAACCGCCGGCTTTGAGCCTTCCCATTCCAACGCCGCCTGATTTATAGAGCTGAAATTCGACTACGGTAAAATTCCAAAGTCTCTTTAATGAGATGCGGTGCTGCAAACTTTTTCCGACCAATGGCGCAGCTAGCGCTACGCGAAATAGGCGGTGCTCGAACCGGTGTTTTTTCGAGTGGGGAGCGAGCTTAAAAAGCGCTCTTGATCCAGCTTTAAAAATACATGGGTATTCCAATGGCTGCCTCGAATGTAGTTTTGGGTCGGTTTTTACGTCGGCCGGTTTTTGTGGAAGGAAGTATTGATGACGGGAGTGGGTTTTTGCGGTCGCTTCTGTTTAAAGTACAGCTTTCCATGTTTCCTAGCGGATTTTCAACTCTGTGTTCGGTCTTATTTACAGCTCTGTTGCTCAGTACGGTTCACTACATTCATGACTGAACTTACTTATCACACGTGGAGGAATAGCTCATCGCACATCCTCATCAAAAAGTTAATTCACCCGAAAATGAGAAATACCATGAGTTATTCGGCTACTTAAAGTACCCATGTAAATATGCATTTTGTCAATGTACTGGCAATATATAAGGAACATTCCATTTGATTTTCAAGTCAATACACATAAAGTGGTGGTGGTGGTTTTCGGTCTAACAGAAAAATAAAACGCGGTGCAAAGTTGACTGTCTTCAATTCAAAGAATACTCATTCACATAACTAAAATATTATTAAGCTAAATGATCGATCAAAAACAGATACCCAATCTGTGTTCGAAGCAAATTTCAATAGCATATGCAGGACAATTTCAGTCTTTAAATACTGAAACACGTATATTATTTTCTTCTAGACATTTAACAAACTGTAAAAACCAAAGGAAATAATATGAAAATCAATTTTCGAAGTTTTGACGTTTTCTGAAGAAATGGAATCTCATAGGGCGGTGTTCCATAGTTTTCCAAGAGGAAAAATCTGCTATATACAGGGTGTCCCAGAATAAAGGGGACAAACTCCGAGGGTAGAATCCTCACTTCATTTTAAGGCTGAAAGTTTCAATATACATATACCCTAAAATGAGTATTAACCGAGTTACAGGGTGTTGAAAGTGACACAAAAAAATGTATATTCCAGAATAACTCCATAACGGCTTAACTTTTCTTAATGAAATTTGGTATGTCACTTGACAGCATTCAGCAAGATGGATAGAAACCCTGGTGGATTGACTGATTCGCTTTTGTTTCACCCATAGTTGTTAATGCTGTAATAAGATGGGATTGGATTTCCCGTTGTCAGTAGATGGCGCATTATCAAAAAATAGCCGAGTTTACATTCCGAAGTACTGTCATATTTTTTTTGGAATATTTGAAATTTGACTGTTTATGACTATGTTTATAATTTTTGATTAACTGTGATTTACATTTCATCGGGATATTTATCGTTTTTTTTTCTGTTCTTTTACTACTTTTCGTTCAGTTCGCAATGATTAGTTATTTGTTTATTGTTGAGTTTTCTGTAATTCTTGTATTTGTAGTACATAATGTTTTTTCAAGTTTGTACTTGGACATGGCTGCGTTTGTATGAAAGATCTAAGGTTAGTATCATTGTTAAAAAAAAAAAATTGTTTAAATATCCCGTACATATCACATATCCAACTAGTTAATTTAAAATTACTGTTCTGATTTTTGATGAAATAAGCACGTTAAACATGTTATGTCGTATTTTTTAACAAAATTGAATAAATACGAAATGTAAACATGTCATGACAATGACAATTGTCCAACGTCATCATGACAAATATTCATTTATCAATCTGTAATGACTTTACCGCCATCTACGAACGATCGTGAAGCTAATCCGATCTAATAAAATATGAAGAATCACGTAGGCTGTACCTTAACAGTTTTGGTAGGCCGATTTCACAGGTATAAATGAACGCACCAGGGTTTCTATCCATCTTGGCATTCAGTTTCATATTTCAAGGTAAATCATGTGTTTGTAACTCTAAACAGGGGCGTACGGCAGGTGGGTACCCTTATTCGCCCCTCTATGGAAATTTGAAGAGACAGACGGAGAAGCATGGATGAAAGTCCAACCCAAGTAGTATCTCATATTGACTGATTCTATATTTTGTATTGGGCCAATATGAGTATATTTTAAATGTAAAATTTATCTTTGAAAAACTGAAGACACAAGCGTGTGGTGCTTGATATTAGTCATATTTACTTTAATATTGTTATAGCTATTCGTTAATGCTATGATTATGAAAATTGTGAGTGGAAAGCACACCACGTTTTTTAACAATAAAGTTGAATTTTAAAGATTGTTTTCAACTTCGCAGTACATATTACTATGAAAGCTTTAATATTTCAAAACCATAATTTATTTTCCACTCTTTAGTTTTAATTACTATGAAAACTCGAGTCTTTTTTTGAAAAAAAAATTATTTTTGCGAATAACGGTTTTTTGGGTTCTTAGGCCGACGTTAATTGTGTGATGTAAACAGGTACGCGACGATTTGCCAATACGTGTGGTTGGCATTTTTAAGAGGGATCCATCATTCAAGCAACGACGGCCGCAAAAGCCTTTCACAAATAATTTTCTTATTATAACTGATAGGCATTATATACTACAACACTATTATAATGCTGTAATATTACCTTGTCATATAGTTCTACTCTATGTATAAGATCGATGGCAAATATTTCACCGATCAGACAAAAATTATCATTATTTTGGGAAAAATTAGTTAGCGACATACAGAGAGATTTTAAAATTATAAAGAAAAGTGTCTTCTCGAGCAGGATTTGAACCCACGTCCTCTGGATTGCCGGTACAGTGCTCTACGAACTGAGCTATTGAGGAAACATGCGTTGTACTGCATATCGGGAGACCGCATTTTTCTAGAATTTTTACTACGGCGTTTGTGAGATGTTGGAAATATAGGATGGGTGGGATCATCAAGAACTTATTTACCTTTCACCCTAATATCGTCGACAAATACAGTGTGTCTCACTTTTCATGGAAACACCCCCGTATCTTCCGTAATTATTGAGGTGAAATGATGAAACTCTCAGGACAGATGGAAATGGTCAAAATGCGCACCTACCACCTCAATTGGGTTGGCCTGAGTGATATACACTGCCCGCCACTCGCGATGGAACAACCCATTTTAACGGTAGAACATACTAGGGGGCAAAATAGGATCGAAATTCTTTCAGATTCGTGATCAAGACGACCAACTTACTACAGACACACTTTTTCCTGAAAAAAATTCCGTCATCAAAATCCGAATTTGTCTCAATTCTCATGGCAACACCCCCGTATCTTCCGTAATAATTGAGGTAGAATGATGAAACTCTCAGGACAGATGAAAATGGTCAAAATGCACCTACCACCTCAATTGGGTTGGCCTAAGTTATGTGCACTGCCACCACTCGCGATGGAACAACCCATTTTTATGTTCAAGCTAGGGTGCAAAATAGTCTGAAAATTCTTTCAGATTTGTGATCAGGACCACCAACTTACTTCAGATACACTTTTCTCCTGAAAAAATGTCAGTCCTGAAAAATCCGAATTTGTCTTACTTCTCATGGAAACACCCCCATACCTTCCGTAATCATTGGATCATTCGGATTTTCGGTATCTGTAGTAAGTTGTAAGGGTATCTGTGGTAAGTTATTGGTCCTGATCACGAATCTGAAAGAATTTCGAGCCTATTTTGCCCCCTAGTATGTTTTACCGTAAAAATGGGTTGTTCCACCGCGAGTGGTGGGCAGTGTATATCACTTAAACCAACCCAATTGGGGTGATAGGTGCATTTGACCATTGTCATCTGTCCTGAGAGTTTCATTATTCTACTTCAATTATGACGGAAGATACGGGGGTGTTTCCATGAGAAGCGGGACAAATTCGGATTTTTCAAGACTGAAATTTTTTCAGGGAAAAAGTGTTTCTGTAGTGAGTTGGTGGTCCTGATCACAAATCAAAAAGAATTTCGAGCATATTTGGCACACTAGTATGTTTTACCGTAAAAATGGGTTGTTCCATCGCGAGTGGTGGGCAGTGTATATCACATAGACCAACCCAATTGAGGTGGTATATAGGTGCACTTTGACCATTTCCATCTGTCTTGAGAGTTTCATCATTCTACCTCAATTATTACTGAAGATATGGGGGTGTTTCCATGAGAAGTGAGACACACTGTATAGCGATATTCAGCGTCTCTGATATAAATATATTGGGAAAAATTAGCGGCTTACAGATAAGGAGTTCCCACCCATCCAATAACTTTCCAACACCCCACGAACGCCATAGTTTGTGATTGATATATAGGTATATTACAACAACTTACAGTTGATGTCCTGACTGCCAAACGCAGTTTGCCACAGGAACACAGAATGCCTATCAACAATAAATGCATAAAAATAAAAATAAAAATTGAATAATGGGGTATAAAACAAAGCTAACAAAAGTTATTCTATAAATGATTATTCAGGATGGCCACCGAGTCCTTGATTACTGAAATAACGATTTTTTCCATTAATAATTTGGGTAGCTTAAAATGTTTCGTAAAACCAATAAAGAACTGTGGTAGTGTTCCTCGAGCCCCAATCATTAATCACTTCGACTTTACTTAAGCCATATTTGTCTTTAAAGTAGGGAACTTTAGGATCATAAATTCGTTTCATTTCCATATCAACTTCTTCAGGTTGTGTATCAGACAATTCGTAACGGAAAAAGTGGTCTCCCGATATGCAGTGGAACGCATGTCTCCTTGGTGGCTCAGTTGGTAGAGCAATGTACCGGCAATCCAGAGGACGTGGGTTCAGATCCTGCTCGAGGATGAACTTTTTTGAGTAAAATTGGATTTTTCGGCAAAATACATCAAATTCTACATGAAAATCTCGGTATCTATGGATACATCATTTTCCCTATAAATACCCAGCCGAAATTCAAGAGAAGCAGTTCATCTGGGACCTTCTAGCTGGCAACAACTCGAACGGGACCTGAATCTTTCCTCGGTACGGGATCCAACCAAAAGATTGCGTCACCTACAAGATCGAATGAAACATCACCTGAACAAGGAAGCACAGGTCCGTAAGAATATGGAGCCAAGTATCCTGAAGTCAATTTTTTTATTCTCTTCAAAATAGGGTCACGTAGCTCAGTGGTTGAGACTTTCTCGTTCGAAACCAGTGACTGCTGGTCGGCTAGGTTCAAATCCTTAGCGACTACAGATTTTTATCTGATGGCCCGAGAAAGTGCTAGGAATCGCACGTTAAAAGGTAAGACCTCGTTAATCCTTGGCTCGCACAAGTTTCGACTTTTGAGGGCTGCCGTTCGTAAGGGGACGACAGCTGGTTAACGGAAAAAACAATTTTAACAATTTTTTAACAATCAACTTCCTTTGGAATTCTCAAACTCAGTAATTCAAATTCAGAGATTGCAAACTAGTATTGAAAATTGTTTTGTGTTATTTTTCCCATCTGACGCTAAATTGTCAGATGGTTGAACTAAGTATGTTTTCACCTACTGCAATGTTACCCTCATCCCAAAATGGAGATGGATCCTATCCCACTATTGGAAGTCAAAAAGAGGTATAAAAGTAAACCCACTATTTTGCTGTGCACAAATAATTTAAAAAGGTGGGGAGGACGGTATCGAGTTGGTTCCCATAGATGGCGTGCACCCAAAAAGATGAACCCTTTGTGAGATGAACTTGGAAGAACTCCATGGTTGTAGGAGTGACGACTTACTTGAGACCCATTAGCACGATTGGCAACAATATTTATTCTCATCGAACTCTAATAACTATTCAGACTCTTATACTTTGGAGACGTTGATTCCTAATAAATTATCAGATCCCAGGTATTTCCCTGAATTAGAGTTTTATCTTCAGAATCAAATCGTTTTCAACTTTCTTACTTCCAAATGAGATTATTGAAATAATAAAATATAACACCAGAGGTTTAATGCTCAAAAATAGATTGATATGTATTCCAGAAGTCTCAATAGATGACGTTTTTGTTTATTCCGTATTCAGCTGACAGAACTTTGTATCCTGAAAGAACCAAACAGAAAAAAAAATACAACGCGAGAAAACAATGTCTTGAAGTGAAAGGAGTCAGGGGTGGGATCCGTTGTACCGTAGAGTTCTACTTTTCATAGAACAAGTGGAATTACATTAGGGTTGAATACACGGAAAGGCAGATGCAGAAATGTCGATGTCGGTCATGGTATAAAGTATATATATATATATATATATATATATATATATATACAGGGTGTTATTTAATTACGTTGAGAAACTTCGGGAGGAGATTCTTTGAAAGTTTTGAAAGACACTTTACGCTCGTGTTAAGTACACTATTTTTTCTACTAGCGGAAAAAACACCCAAAAGTTAATATAAAGAACATTTATTATTTAATATATATTAAACTATACAACCATACTTGAAAAGCTTTCTATTTAAAACCTTCTGCGACGCAATATTTGAATGTCAGTATAATTCGCAAAAACTAAACAAATCTACTTTTCCCCATTAAAATGTTTTTTCCGCACTAAAAAGAGTGCGAAAAAGTGACTCTTTCAAAACTAAAATGAGTGCTGAAGAGTGGATTTTCCTCACGCTAGTAGAAAAAGTTTATATAAACATATGTCCAAAACGGTTTGGTTTTCGAGATACAGGGTGATAAAAATACATTTTTTTTAAAGATTTTTTCGACATTTTCGACAATAATCAGTTCAAATTAGGTAAGTACAATCCATTCAATAGTACGCACGATACAAAATAATTTAGTTCTCAAATAATTCACATGGGCCTCCTTTTTTCAGAGTCAAGCCTTGTTCAACCGTTCAACCCTTCATATTTTTTTTTAATGTCACTGATATATTATGTGAAAGGAATAATCAATTTTATTTTATTCAACATCTTTTTGTTCTCTTGTAGTTTTTCATTTACTTGTATGGTTCAGGAGCTAAAATGAGAGTATTAATGCATTAACATTTTCCAGTTTCTCATAACATCAACAAATTTGGGCAGCAAATATTCTCACAAACTTCGAAAGGTGATTCTTTGAAAGTTTTTAGAACGAAAAGTTGATATAAATATGTGTCCCAACCGGCTTGGTTTTCGAAATACAGGATGATAAAAATACATTTTTTTCAAGACTTTTTGGAGTAAACTTCGACATTTTCGACAATAATCAGTTCAAATTAGGCAAGTACAATCCAGTCACACGATACAAAATAATTCATTTTGTATGCAAGTTGAAATCTGAAAAATTCACAGTCTATTGTAACAGGTCTGTACACTATATGGTTGTGGTTATTATTCGTATCATGCTTATAGCTATTAATGAAACGAGACTATTATGCGATTGATAATAATCGAGGATATTGCCTGTGCATCTTCCGAGATTTATTCAAATTGCATAATAATTAAGTTATTATTATATTAAATATACAGATATTACGTACATAGGCAATAAACATTAAGGAAATCCACAAGGGTATAACCCGCGCGTGGATATAAATATAAAATAAAAGTAGGTGTTAAGTACACAAGTTATTACGTAAGTGTAAAATTTTACTAAAAATTATCAAAAAGTATATAAACATAAAAGATCAAAAGTGCTACACAAGTTATTAAGTAAAAGTAAAGTTAACAAGGGGACAGAAAAAATTATAAACTAGTATATAGACATGAGAGATAACAAGTGTTGCACAAGCACAAGTATAAGTGTAAAATTTTACTAAAAATTATCAAAAGGTATATAAACATAAAAGATCAATAGTACTACACAAGTTATTAAGTAAATGTAAAGTTAACAAGGGGACAGAAAAATTATAAACTAGTATATAGACATGAGAGATAACAAGTGTTGCACAAGTTATTGAGAGTATGTAAAATTATGAAGGGGACAAAAAAGTATAAGCAAATATGGATTATAACCATAATCCAAAATTTTATCTCCTATTTCAGCCTTCCAAATTTTGTTGCATATACCAGGTGGTTCAAAAATAAGTAGGGGGGGAACGGACTTTAGACTAACTGGCACTGTATGTGTATATGTGCCCAGATCAATAAATCGTTTACAAAACCAATAGGACCCAACACAATATCCTAGGATACCATTTTTGATTTGCAGTTTCGTTTTATTTGTTGAAGTATACTATACATGGAAAATTATTGCAATATCACGCACAAGGAACTTTTTTTCGAAAATGTTGCTTCTGTAATGCCTGTGTTTTTTATTACCCTAGCTCTGTATCATGTATATGTACCCGTACTGTGAATAAACACTATTATTATTATATTATTATCGCACGGTGAAAAGGGGAGCATTCTCCATGAAAATTGAAAAATGAAAAATGTGATTCATTTGTAATATCTAACAGAAAACGATTACTTCCCTGGCTAAAGCCACGCTGGAGATTGAACTACATCTGATAAATATTGTGAAAAGACTCTAACTGAAAAGAAGAAATCTGAAAATGAAAATTCGCATTTTTATTCAGAGAGTTGATTTTATTTATGAAATGCATCAAGTTCGACTATTTCAACAATTCATGAATGATATATGGAAAAAAAATATTCAAAACGAGGAAATAGCACAACGTGTGGCTTGTCTCGTCTTGCGCATCGACAAGCAATCTCGTGTTCCGGGATGTTTCTGCAAGGAATAAAATATAATATATTTTTTCAAACTGTTTCTATATTTTTTCAATTCAGACGAAGTTTTGGTATTTCCGTGTACACATTTCGTTAATTCAAAGGAATGCATAAAACAGATCTAATTAGAAATATGCAGGTTCATTCTCAGCTACGTCAAGATAACATAACACGATAGTGAATGAATGATCCACAAAATTTCAAACGTACCAGAGAATTAAAATTTGTAAAACCTGTAATTGCAACGCACATAGCAACCATTGTTCGGAATGATTCGGTTCACGACTTATATAAATTCGGTGCAATATATTGCAACCAGCAGAATTGCATTTTGCCTCTGGTAGGGCACTGGACATATTTTTTGCATTGTTCAGCTCGGGGCTATAAATAATGTAACTCTTTAACAAAGTACGTCTGCCGGATCGGAAAGAGGACAGCGAATTTTAGTCTGGTCTCTATCGTTCACAAATACATCTTTGTGAAGATGATAAGTATTCATTTGTTATTTTTGAAATAGTTTCGAATAAAACGAAGAGTTCAGTGACAGAAAATTGACAAGTTGGCCGTTCAGTTACATCACTATTTGAAGCAAAATAGAAATATGATTTATGCTCGAGTTGTTATAAAGTGCATCTGACCATTTTTTCGATATTAATAATTCTCGTGAAGAAGTCGAGTCTAAATGCCAACATTTAGAAGAGAGATTAATGACTGAGCGACCTCCGTGGCTTCACCAGCTTTATTTCTAATAAAGCTGTAGAATTCATACGCAATTATTTTTCGATGTTGTCTTGAATTAGACACAATAGTTGTCTGATTCACTATTGGTCAGGTACTGCCCCAGGGATCCATCTTGGGACCATTTATTTTTCCTTTTCACATTTAATTTTTTTCTTGAATTATTAGAATATGCTGGAATTCATCACTAGCCGATGATACTTAGCTCTATATCTCTTTTACCCTCCCATATATCTAAGTACTAGATAATATAAACAGTGAATTGGTAAAATCGAAAATGTCGAAGTACCCTTCTCTCCAAATATTTCCACCAGGTGGAAAATATGAGGCAAACATCTGACAGAAAACAACCACTTCGCTGGCTAATACCACGACGGACATTGATTTAGATCTGACAAATATTTGTGCAAAGTTCTTCCAAGAAGACATAGATTAATTCATCAAATTCTGGTTCAAAATCATTTCATCCAAGTCACATTCAAGATCTCATTAGTCATAGAGCAGAAAATCCAGGACACAAACTTCTTGCCTCTTTCATCAAATTAGGTAACTTTATTCTTACTGGTAAAGTTTCTTCAGATATTTGTCCAATACTTTTTGGTGCATCACTATGTGCTCTTCGGAAATGGAGAAGTTCGTCTAATCGCTGTTGGAACTTTATATCGTAGTATGGTAGCTAAACTTTTTTGTATGAGAATCCAAGATGAATTATGATCGTTATTACTCCCAGTAAAGTTTGGTTTTGGTACCCCAGGTGGATGTGAAGGTATATTGCTCACGCTGCTCGCAGATATCTAAAAGAGAACTTTTTTCTCAAATTGGAATACAAAAATGCTTTCAATGTAGTTTACAGCGACATTATATCGTCCAAATTTCACTGTTGAAATTCAGACTATTGCTAGTAATGAATACACTGTTTTGATAGATTTCAAAAAACGCAATTCGAAACTTCTTGAACTCGAATTGAATTTCGATGAATGCGAGTTGATCACTATATCAGATACTGAAAAATTTCCGATTCTAAAGTTTTTGAATAGTCTCCTAGTGTGAAAATCTAGATAAGATAGATTGCTTCCTCCTGGGTTCACCGCTTTCTAAGAATGCACTATTTGAACATCTTCGAACTAAATTGTAACCACCACTTGACCACCACTTGAACTAGTTAGTAAGAACTTGATATATTTGATGATTTACTTCTCAGGGCGATGGAGTTTGTAACGAACAATAAATGAATCTTGTCTTCAAGCTACCCTTTCCTAAACCTTCGCTCAGGGCTACGCTCGTCATCTTCCTTAGCTTTATCCAAGTTTTTGTCTTCAGGGAACAGCGTTTCTAATTTCATCAATTCCATCCTCCCTCCAATATCTGTCGGTATAAAGGTCAACTGCGATGCTGAAGTTGTATCACTTTGGTACTCACTAACTGATATGGATCCACCTACATATTATGCTAGCTCACAAAAGATTTGGGATCTGTCTATTTATTTGAGGAGGCTCGTCATGGGTCAAACCATTGTCTGGGACTTCACTTGTGTTGACACAGTAATAGCTTATTCTCACTTATCTGAACGCTCCAAGTCAGCTGGATCTGCAGTCATTTGCAGTGAAACGTTGAAGCGGAATGAATATAGAATATCAAGCTTCATAAACATATATCCCAGACGGCGTGGTTTTCGAGATACAGGGTGATAAAATTAGATTTTTTTCAGGACTTTTTTAAGGTTAACTTCAACATTTTCTACAATAATCAGTTCGAATCAGGCGAGTACAATCCATTCAATAGTACTCATGATACAAAATAATTCATTCCTCAAACAATTCACAGGGTCCTCCTTTTTTCAGAGTCAAGCCTTGTTCAACCCTTCAAAATTTTTTTTTCGCCGTCACTGACATATTATGAGACAGGAATAATCAATGTTGTTTCATTTAACATCTTCTTGTTCTCTTGTAGTTTTTAATTTCCTCCAAATTGGTTGCAGAGGGACAAGCAAAATGGTGATGGTGTTATCCGGGACGGAATAACCTAAAGGAGGAGGCAGTGTTACAGACCTGAAATTTGATAAAGACTTCTTCTCTTGTTCTAGATCGTTCGATGATTTAGATGGAAAAATCTAGAATCACTAACTTTTGTTCTGGATCAATCGTCGAACATTCTTATTGTGTTCTATTGATTTCTTCATTTGTCTAGAACTTTATTTATATATGCATTTGTAAGATGGAGTAAGTAAGTAAGTAAGTAAGTTAGTTACCTTGGATACAAGTATTTTGGTATCAGAACTGGTCTGACAGTGACGTTAGTAACAGTGACAAGTATTGTATTACAGTGTTGTCAAGTGAAGTTTGAATAATAAAGGCAAGTCCACACTAGCATACACTTAATTTTGAATCCGAAGACGCAACAGTGTTATAAGAATATTTTAATATACCTTACAGAGTGTGGGAGCTTTTAATACATCAGGAAAGTTATTTTTCGATATACTTTCATTGATAAAAAGGGTGTTTTGTTGTATTGAGCTTTGTTGCTGGACTGGACAAACAGGCCAGGCGCATCAAACGCGTTGCATAGTAAAGTACGCGTAAAAATGTACTCGCATGAGAATAGCGGATATTGGATACTTTTACCCGATTTGTATTAGTACGAGTACCGAGTACTTTATTAAAAATGTACTGGGTACCGGTGTCTCGTACGAACACCCTTTTTTTTATCGTTAAACGAATCTAGGGTATGTTCAATACGAATTAAAGAGAAATGCTTAAATCAAACGAGAGGTTACGTCTTACCAAAAGGTTACTGGATCTTGAGGGCGGTTTCTAGGTTGAAGTCTGGCTCATGGAAGTCCTGGAGCGAAGAGGGTGCTGCGCTGCGCCGACCGGCGGACAAAGATGACCGTCACTGCACTTTTATATTGTTTTTCTATGAACTATTTTAACTATCACGAACTAGGTGCTATATTGTCGGTAGGTACGATTGTTGTCTCTGTCACGGTACCACCTATTGATTCCGGAGTCCTTTTTTCTCACGGGGGAGGGGGGATTGACACGATATGCGCCTGGTGCGACGTAAACCTCTGATAGGCACGAAATATCCCAATACAGGGAGGGCAAATAATTGATTTGTACATACCGTGATACGTATAGTTTGGCTTTGGTAATTTAAATCTTATGAGGGACAATGTGGACGAAACAACCGGGTACAGAGAAATGTACTCAAGAGTACAGTAATTAGGTATTTGTACTGAGTACTTCCCAGATAGTTATGGTTCCATTTCTACCGAAAACATATAATTGAATCCCATGAGGGAGTCAAGCAAGGTGACCCTCTAGGTCTTTGTTATTTTGTATTGGAGCCCAAATATTATTTTCTAAATGAAAATAAAAATCCAAATTTGTTATTTGTTTGATGGTTCACTTCTCGACTCTTCCTATAATATTTTTGATAATTTGGGTTTTATTGAGAAAGAAGTCACCAAATTTATATGTTTGGAAATATAGATAATAATTTCCTCAAACTATCAGAAATAATTTGTTCTGATATCGACCAAATTTCGTGGGATCTCCATCGAGCCTCACTGCAGAGGACAGCACCTCTTCAAAAAAAAATCACATAACAAGTCTCATAGGGATGCGACTATGTATGTTGGAACCTAATCAAGCATTCTTCTTATTGAGAAATTATTCTGCTCTGCCTCCTCTTCAATATTCATTAAGAACTTGTTAGTAATTTACATGGTTATTGTCTTTTGATTGTTTTCGATATAACACTCCGTTCCATATTATCCCAAATGTTAAATATTGATTTTTTTGAAACCGAAAGGTTACAAGCTTTATTACCCACGAGACTTGGAGGCTTGGGAATTTGTGGATGAAATGACATTGCAGTAAGAGAAATTATAAAGTTAAGTTTTCATTCAAAAATTCACGGTTTAGATTTTGCAGTTGACTCCTGAAAGAATCAAACAACCATTGATAACTCTCCTGCATCCACAGACAGACCTGTACACCTAGGCTTCTGATATAAGCAGCTGAAATTATTAAAATGCGAAACCACATGTATGCATTTAGTTACCCCCGATCATGCGCAAATCATCAACAACATTGCCAGTTCACGTACTTGTATGAGAATCTAATAGTAATGCTTTCATAAAGTATGAACAGTGTACAGTCCTATAATAAAAGCCAAAACTCATCAATTTTCAGTTTCATGAAGCTCACTTGTCGAATATAGCCCATACAAATATGGACAATATATGGATCACCTAACACATTGATGGACTTGTGGTACGTACTCAGATTTACCAATCGGTCAGTTGGCAACACTGTACGTGTAATTCGTCAGACGATATTTAAGTTCAGAGCCGGCTTTGTCAACGAGTAGGGGTTCTATACAGAACTATAAGATAATAATATTTTCTTGAGCATAGAATGAAGGCTTTCACGGCCGGAAGTAGAACAAAGAAGTATGGTTTCCGGGCTTTTAGGCCATGGACGGAGCATCCTTTAGCTTGGATGTTGTCTTCTCCAAGAGCGACGTAAAACTGATCACGATTATTGCGATGATAAGGAAATCTAAGAATATCGTGTTTTTCCGATTATAATCAATTATTGATGACAATCGTGCACGAACGTTATACTCCCCTCATAATATTAAAAATATTGCGTCAAATTAAAGAGGATTAGAGTTTTCAACATTGTATGCGAAATGAAACTCTCTGGCAAGATTATGATCGAAACTTCTTTATAATCTGAAACACAACATGTGTCTGAAGTGTCATTTCATCACAATGGTGGTGAAATTCTGAAATATCTGATAGATACGAATCAAAGTAACAGCCAGGGTTTTGACAAAATCCAATTTTTTTATTTAGTGCTCACTGGTGTGGAGAAAATGAGAATGTTAGGTATAGTCAAGTTATTCCTGAGATAATCATATTTTTATACACCTACGAAAATTAAAAATAAAGTAGCTACTTTCAGTTTTCTCTCATTATTCTTTCAATCTTTGTATATGTGTATAAGATTCAATTCAGCTTTTTTGAATAACTTTTTTTTTATATCTTGCTATATCATACCACTTTTTGCCTTTTCATAGTATTTTTCTTCAATTTGCCGCCATACCAGCAATCACGTGACATGGTGTCAAAATCGATTTTTAGGTTATCGTACATGCAGAATTTCTTCCCCAGAATCTTTATTCCGATACTCTATTAATAAACTTTTTTTCTCATATGGTACATACTTTTTGGCGGTCAATGTATAAGAAACCCACTTATCTAAATCTGAGCTACATCTATAGACCGTCAGCTAGTGACAAATTTAGGTGCCCCATTTTCGCATACAAGCCTCGAATAGGGTTGAAAAGTATATCGATTTGGAGTAAAATGAAGATATTTTTACGAGTGGCTCCTGGGGATAACATACCGAGAATTCGATTTTTCAGAACAGTGCTTATTTGTTTCCCTCGTGTTTCTACTTACGGTACGAAACTACAGAGGGTGATTCGTTAAGTCGTTTTGAGAAAAAAAGTTTTTATGAACATATGTTCGGAGTTGCTTCTTTTCTGAGATACAGGGCATTGCTTTTTTTTCAAACGCCTTTGTATCTCAGAAACGAAGCAACTCCGGACATATGTTCATAGGAACTTTTTTCCTTAAGGCGACTTAACGAATCACCCTCTGTAGTTTCTTACAAATAGAAACAGGGAAACAAATAAGCACTGTTCTGAAAAATCGAATTCTCGGTATGTTATCCCCAGGAGCCACTCGTAAAATTATCTTCATTTTACTCCAAATCGATATACTTTTCAACCCCATTCGAGGCTTGTATGCGAAAATGGGGTACCTAAATCTGTCACTAGCTGACGGTCTACTACCAACATCATTATATCTGGAAAGTATCTCAATATCATGAAAGCTTTTTTCCTTGCGCGTTCGCCATAATAACGAATTTTTACTCTTCTGAATGGTAAAAACATTTGGTTTGCTAATTCCATATGTCAAATTTCGATCGTCATACGGTAATTTACTGAAAAATATTCATTATTTCTTAAAGTTTCTCAAAAAACTGCATATTATCTTCTATAGTAATTATTACTATACTTTCTTGAACGACAATACCGTGCCATATCTGAACACGAAGCTCAGAGTTCTTTTTGGAGATTGTTTAAAAATTATTGTTCATAATTATTTTTTCCGTTAACCTGCTGTCATGTCCCTACGAACGACATTCTCGGTATGTAAAACTTGTGCTATCCAAAGATTAACGAAGTCCTACCTTTTTACGTGCGATTCCTAGCACTTTCTCGGGCCATCAGGAAAATCAGATCGTTTGAGATCGGTCCGCAACAATTCCATTTTCATTTTCATAAATCAAAAGAATGTCGACCTCCTAGTAACGAATATTTCAAGAGCAAACAGCACCCTTGATGAAACGGGGATCGGTTTTGAGCGTTCAGTTTTATTTTTTTGCGAAAATTTTGTGGGAACATATGATTAAATTCGTTTGTGAGAATTCGGGTATCTAACTGATTTTTGGTTTTGATGATTTTGGAGAATTTTTTCATATGGTTTGACAAATGAAAAAATAGGCAAATTCCCGAATTCTCAAGGAGATTATAGAATCAGAAGAGGAAAAAAATGGGTATAAAATCATTAGTTGTCACGTAAAACCGATCCTAGGATTAGGAGCTATAAGCTAGCAGATTTGTAATCACTGAAATCAAACAGTTAACATAATGATGAATCTGAAAAATGGACTTGCTATGATAACGTTTCATCAAATAGTATACTTCGAACACATATTGTGCATTTGTGAATAATCTCGATCATTTAGCTAGTACATAAAATGCCATTTCAGTTAAATACACAAATTTTTCCGAGCGCATCCACCATTAACTCGAAATCTTTTTTCCAGGCATATTAAAAAATATAGTAAACTCAAAACCTTAATACTGCAATTGCTATATAAGTTTGATCACCAATTACATCTTTTATTCTCTTCATTTTGATCTTCCACAAAGAAAATGTCCCTAGGTGTGCCAGAACGGCTTGTCAGTACTATACTCCATAAGGATTTTGTTATTGATAGAAATTAAATTTTCTGTGAAGTTTTCTAGGTGCTTTCAGCAAACGCAATGAGACGAGATCCATTCTCAGAAGAAAAACAATGCAATGTATCGAGATTTTATAGAATGGGGCAGCCTGTTACTTGTAATTACTCAATTAATGATGCAACTCTTCAATCTGTCAATAGTTGAAGCGATTTAGGGATTATCTTCGATGAAGATCTCAACTTTAATGTTCATGTCAATAATATTTGAAACGAAGCATTCAAAATTATCGGGTTCATTGAAGGAAATACTCACCATATAACACACTGCGATGCAATAAAGAGGTTATACTTTTCACTGGTTCAGAGTGTTTTGGAGTATAATAGTGTCATTTGGTGTCCTCTCTATGCTTGCCATAAAGAGAGAGACTTGAAAAAGTTCAGAATCGTTTCATCAAATATCTAATATGGAAACTTGTCCCACCATATTTTAGATTCAACTCGAAAATGAGGCTTTCTGTTCTTGATTTAATGTCACTTTAGGATAGACGTAAACTTGCAATGGTGCTATTTCTCCATAAAATAATACATCCTTCCTTTAATTATTGTTCTGCTTTTTGTATTTCTCACATACGGTTCCACAGAACTAATTATGGTTCGATGGCAGTTATTAGTTGTTGTAAAAAAATTTAATAAGCATTTTCAGAACTTTTATACAATTTCTTTTTCTTCTTCTGAGTCTATAATCTCCTTGAGAATTCGGGAATCTGCCTATTTTTTTTATTTGTCAAACCATAAAAAAATTTTTTTCTTCAAAATCATCAAAACCAAAAAACAGTTAAATTCTCGAATTCTCACAAACGAATTGAATCATTTGTTCCAACAAAATTTTCGCAAAAAAATTAAACTGGACGATCAAACCGATTCCCGTTTCAACAAGGATATTGTTTGCTCTTAATGCTTTACTAATAATATTTTCAGGTATATAGCTGTATTCGAGTGTTTGAATGTTGTCTATGTATTTTTCATGTATTTTTTTATTGAAACTTCCTTTTGTTATTTTATTACGATTCTGTAGCGTACTGGACTAATGAACAAACAAATAAATAGACATTCGTAGTCTTAAAAAATCTTGAAATAAATTGAAATTATATTCCGAATTGAGATTGTCCCCTTCACTCCGGCGACCAGTGTTTGAATCTGGGATATGCTTTTTTTGTATCGCCAGCAGTTTGGCTATATCTATTGAAAATTGTCAGAATTGTTTATTCAATTTTAATTTGGTGAATAATAAATGAAATGAATGTTATTATTAACGATAATAATGTATAATCAATGAAGTATCGAGTGTTTTTTTTTTGTACTTTGTCAAAAAAATATTGTGTGTAATTCGAGCATATCTTTTTATCGAGCGGTAATCCATCACTTTGCTCTCTAAATACACAAATAGCGATTTGTTTTATGGGGAAGCTTAAATAACGCTTCCGTGTTGATAAGATTTCTGTGATATGCGCTAGAGGGATCAATCCATCTTTCTCTTAATAAGATTTTTACAATGAAATTGAAGTGAACTAGTTTCGAATATATGCATTTTGGAAGCTGATAGAGAAAAAGGCAAATCATTGGTCTGCGCTTTATCGTTGATAGACAGTGAGATGGAGGAAGAGTTGAAAAAACTGAAGAACTATTAGGTACCCCATTGGAACTGTACCAAGAAAGTGATGGACGGCAATCTTTCAGTGGCTGATACAATCTTCTTTCGAGTTCGCGTATGAATGATAATGATTCAAGACCATGAACAAAGAAAGTGCTACTCGAAAGAAAAAATTATGATCACCAAGACCCCGGAAATTTTTCCGCTTTTCTCAGGCAGTTCCAAGTGTACTGGATCTTTCGCAATTCTGAAACAATTAAAAAAAATTTAATTAGGAATCTCCCAGGTTTTCGGAGAAAACCCTTCGGAAGCAGAGCTTGTGCGAGCAAGGGAGACCTGGGACCTATACAGCTTAAAAAGTGGAATCCTAACCACTTTAGCTCCGTGATGGCTGTGGGGATCGAACCTGGGCCGCCTTGGTGGAAGCAAACGCTCTAACACCTCGACCACTTCGTTTTCTGACAATCAATGCAGTCAGTAGGTAATCTATATGTTTTTATTTTTGATATGAATATTAAAAATTTCGTCAACGTCGAATTAATTTGACCATATCCAGAAAATTGTTCAGACTCCGGCTAGTTAGTATTATTCGCTGTTAAATATAGAAGTAGAATAGAGAAGAATTTTGAGAATAACCCACATTCTTTTCTCCTTTGAAACATAGGTATACATGGGTTATACTTCCAGATTGCAAACTGATTATTTTGTATCGCTTTTGGCGATTTTGCGACAACTTTATAGAAAAACTATACAACAAACAAGTTTGTAATAATAAAAAACAAAATGATAGAAAATCAAGTTAGTTGTTCGTAATATTTACAATAAAAGATTATTTACAGTGTGTGTCGATTCTTACTGATAATCTAATCAAATTGTATTTCTACCAAGAAAGTTTTGATTACTTCTATTCTCTATGTTTTTTGGGGTGCTGAATCCGAATCTGAGGTTTGCTAACAAATTTTCGTAACGGAACATTGAAAAAAATGCAAAAAAGCCTAAAAAATCTCTTCTGCGGTTTATTGCTTATAAGTTTAGAACTATATAACCTTTTTTTTTAAGAATGAAAGAGCATACAATTTTCTACAAATTTTACTATACAAGTTTTTTTCTACGACGAACCATTCGGGCTCAAGGACTCTCTATAAATTGGCATATTTATGTCAGCTGACTGGGGAAAATCCCACTTTTTCACTACAAAACTCTAATTTATTATTGAAGTTAATTAGTGGATTACCCCCAGTTCTCTACATCTAGATCATACAATAAAGGTACAGGTCACTTTTTCAAAAATTACATACCAGTTATTTAATGAGGTCCGAAATCGTACAAAACTTGGAATTCAGAAAAAAATCTTGAAAAAATATTACAAATGATTATATTATTATATATCATATATTATACGATCTAGTTACCCCACCTCGTACTTCAGTCAAATATAGAAACTAGAAAAGATACTCAGCGTCACTCAGTGAGTCTCTCGAAAGCTGTCTTGAGAAAAAAAGGCTCAAAATAACAAAACGGTCTGGTGGAATGAGCATCTAGAAACCCTCGGAGGTAGGATGCGGAAGCTTTTCAACAGAGTAAAATCCAAACAAGATTGGACCACATACAAGGCTAAACTCAAACAGTGCAACAAATAAATTAGTAAGGCCAGAAGACAATCACGTGCTCAAGAATCAATGAGGTTTTAGCCAAAGAAGGTATTGTAAACCAAGTAGGTTTCTTGAAAAATAATAACAGTGCCTATACTACAACATTCGAGAAAAGTATAAGAATGCTCACAGAAGCACACTTTCCATCCAAACAGTTGAACAACTTTGGAATGTAGTCTTGCTACGGAAATATCGAGACCAAAATAGTATCAGGTGGGCTATGGGTAAAGAGATAACCATGACAACATTCATAGACATTAAGGGTGCCTTCAACAATGCATCCACCGAGTCTATAGCAAACGCTATAGTATAAAAGGGGTTCCTCTCCTATGTGCCAGTGGATAAACGCTAACTTCAAAAGCAGGGTCATGACATTAGCAATCGGCGGGTTTACACCAACAGGCGATGTCCTCAGGGAGGGGTGCTATCGCCCCTACTTTGGGCTATATTCCAGAGGCTTTCATTCCCTAGGATATGCCGACAACCTCGCGATCATTGCAAAAGGCAAATTCGCAAGGACAGTCTCGGAGCTTACACAGTCAGCCCTAGATATAATCGATAGGTGGTGTATAGCTGACAGTGAACCCTCAATGATGACCCATGACCCATGTTCGGTGGTATGGTGGCCAAAGACCAAGCAGGTAGGAATGGTTCGACGGCTTGGAGGACTGCAAAGACCAGCATGTCTGAGAGCCACCGGGGACATGAGAACCACCCCAACAGCCGCCTCAGAGGTCTTGCTCAAACTGCCTTCCCTACACATATACATACAAGGCGAAGCCAGGTCAGGACAATCACCCATAAGCAATATGCACGGGACAGACTACAACAACCGATACGAATAGTTGAAAAACGACTCGGTTACAAGATTGCCATCAGATGGCATACTTCCCAGATATAGCTCTGACAAAACTGTCAAGAAAGTATAACGGAGACGAATGCAAAAAATGATGAAGGTTCAGGAGCCAGCATTTACGGAACCAAACGGAAGATGAAAATCTCATTGAGCCTGGGCAAACAAACGACGATAATTCAAATGGAAATCGTCGCAATACGCCATTGTGCACAAGTGCTAATAAGTCATGAGTGTTCAGAAAAAAACATTGTCATATGCTCAGATAGCCAAGCTGCAATAAAAGCAGTCATCTCAATGCAAGTTACCTCAATACTTGTTTGGGGCTGCATAGAAACCCTAAAAGAGCTCGGCAGTCAAAAGAGACTGACCCTAGCCTGGATACCAGCACACACAGGTTATAGATGGAGAACCATTTTGCGTTGTTTGAGACTCTCAAACACTCTATTCTTATCGCACTGTCACTATAGCAGTAACCGACATAACCTCAGATGAGTCCTTTGATTGGAACTGCTCCAATGACGAACAAGAGTACTTTTAGTCTAATATAATATAATTCATGGAGAAATTCACTAAAAATGTCATTAAATAGTCAAAAAAGTTATGGAGTGGAAAAGTGGGTGTTTGCTGACTCAGCAGAAATACGCCATTTTTATTTGGCGTTTGAGTCCGAACTGTCAAAAACCTGAATAGTGGAGTTTGTAGGAAATTTTATATATTTCCATTCTGAATGGAACAGTTTCTCACGAAAAACTGATAATTTTCGAGTTATAAGCGAAAAACTACAGAAAAATTGATTTTTTGCCATTTTTTTTTAATGAAAATTGAGAAAATCGCATATTTTCGAATTTCGAGCACGTTTTACTGGAAAACGGTGCTTTTTGAAAAAAATTGATTTTTCGATTTCCCTCGGAAAATCGCCCATAAAAATTTTCTGCATACTTTCACCGCTTATCACTCTCGAAATTCGGATTCAGCGGGTCAAAATACATAAGAATAACTTGGGTGATGCCGTCGCGCTTCATCGGCTACGAAAACCCTCCCTGCCACCGGAGTTTACGTTATAAGTACCTGAAGTATATTCGATTCACAATTACCACTTGTATTAATTGATATACAGGGTGTAACAGAAAATGAAAAGGGGGTTCCCAGGTATCGATAGAATTTGCTGATTTGAGAATATTACACCTAACGTATTATACGAGCATTAAATTATAATCCAATTCTTCAGTTACGCACACATATAAAACAGCACGATCATAGGAAAAATACAAATCAGCCCCTTGATTGAAGGTATTCAATAAAGATATTCCGTTGAATCCGTGGACTATGATTTCAAACCGGATTACCTTTATGGGAATGAAATAAAATGAATTTTACCAAATGGTCAACTATATAATTGCTGAGTAAATTAATACTGGAATGAGAGTACTTTTTCACATTCTTGTAAAGGTTGTGATCCAAATTATTTCATGCTTGAGCTATGAAGCAATACATCCGAGAAAAAAATCAAATGTGACGATGGTAGTTCGAATTACTTATTTTTTGAAATTGTCAAGCTGTGTGCACGCTTCAATATACTTGAAGGAAGAAACTTTGTATTTCGTGCAAAATATTTTTATTTTAAAAATTGTAGCAAAGCGCTTTCGACTGTTAAGTCATCATCAGTGCGTACTTACCTGCAAGTAAGTAATGATTGAAAATGAATTTGATAAAATTGAAAATTTTTGAAATTTGAAAGTTATGAAAAGTGAGGTTACTTACTCGTCAGGTGTACAAGAAGCCATATAAAAACATCATGTCCATGGACCAAATTAAAATGTTACAAAATATAAAACATATTTAAAATTGAATAATTTTCATCCTGTTTAAGGATTATTAAAGATAAAGATATGGGATACTACATCATATCTGTTTATTTAATTGGAAAAAGTTTAAAGACATTAATTATTATTATTTCAAACGCCTATGAAGCGGTACATAAGCTCTGTTTAAATTGACTTGAGTATTGAGACAAAGGTCATTGTTGAGTAATTCTTTACTTATATGTAAATCTTCAAGGAAATCTAATCTATTATTAGATTTCCTATTATTAGATTAGGAAATCTATTATTAGATTTCCTATTATTAGATTAGGAAATCTAATAATAGATTAGATTTCCTTGAAGATTTACACATAAGTAAAGAATTACTCAACAATGACCTTTGTCTCAATACTCAAGTCAATTTAAACAGAGCTTATGTACCGCTTCATAGGCGTTTGAAATAATAATAATTAACGTCTTTAAACTTTTTCCAATTGAATAAAAAAAAAAAAAAAATTTTTCAGTTCAAACATTCTCAATATTTCATTAATCTTTCTCTATGATGATATTACTTGAACCCATTTAGCAGTTTATCCATTCTCTCCGGCTTTCAATTCTGAGAACACGAAGTTTTTTATTGGTAACTATGTAGTTGTGTACAACTTCCAACTTTGATCAGCTGGTAAAATGTGATGAGTTCTCATTAGACTCTTTCTCATTCCCTTAGCTTTCCTTGTTGGGGTTGGATAGAACTGCATAGAGGCCTTATATTGATCTTTTGCTTGAAAGTTTCTTCATTTCTTTACGTTTGTGCTACCCAAATTGCCTAAACTTGGACTAAGATAGTTCTCATTAGACTTTTCACATGTCCTTAAGCCCAATTGTGGGTGCTCAAACATTGGAGCTAATTCACTTAACTTGGGTCACCTCTTAGGTTCAGTTTGTCTTCCCAGTATGCAGGTATATTGAGTGAAGTTCTCATTAGACTTCTTCTCGGTGTCTTAGCAATATTTGGTTGAGGATGGACAGATCCTTAGAGAACCCACCTCCCTATTTTCTTTCTGATTATTACTCATTATTTTTCACCCATTACTAAATTTGATAATTTATTCGTAATCTTGATAGAGTTTTCTTTGGTAGCGTATTTTTGGAAAACGAAACGTTCCCATTAGACTAATCACTTTCAGATTTACGTTTCCTCTTTAAACTCATGTCTGGATTAGTTCAATTTCTATTTGAGTTCTTTGAATCTATGTCACATATGTCAGTGGTCACTGTCACTTGTCAATAGTGTCATTGGCATACATTGTCAATTTAAATTTCTTTTCCACTTCCGCTTCAACATTCAGACAGATATGATGTAGTATCCCATATCTTTATCTTTAATAATCCTTAAACAGGATGAAAATTATTCAATTTTAAATATGTTTTATATTTTGTAACATTTTAATTTGGTCCATGGACATGATGTTTTTATATGGCTTCTTGTACACCTGACGAGTAAGTAACCTCACTTTCCATAACTTTCAAATTTCAAAAATTTTCAATTTCATCAAATTCATTTTCAATCATTACTTACTTGCAGGTACGCACTGATGATGACTTAACAGTCGAAAGCGCTTTGCTACAATTTTTAAAATAAAAATATTTTGCACGAAATACAAAGTTTCTTCCTTCAAGTACTTATTTTTTGTTCATGCTGAAATTTAAATTGTACTGGTCACACTGGAGGTACATATTCAATTTTGTATGTAGGTTCAGCCAAAATCATTCAATTGACATATATATTGAAATTCCATTTTTTGATTTAATTGTATTATTGACCAAGTGAAGGATAATCTGCTGTATAATTAGAATAAGTATTTGCAACTGGGTCTTCTTGGAAGAATGTTGCACAAATATCTGTCATATGTAATACAATGTTCGTCGTGCTGTTAGCCAGGGAAATAGTTGTTTTCTGTAAGATGTTTGCCTCATATTTTTCACCTGGTGGAAATATTTGGAGAGAAGGGTACTTCGACATTGTCGATTTCATTTATTTTCTAGAAACTCACTTATATTTTCTATTACACCCTGTACATCAACTTATGCAATTGCTGTCCTGACCGCGTAGTATGCATTTATCAATCTTAAATTCCTTTGGTATAGCATACTGAGTCAGTTGTCGATACATAGACACCACCTTATATTTTTTATTACACCCTGTATGTCAACTGAAGCAATTGATATCGTGGTCTCGTAGCAAGCAATTATTAATCTTACATACATTTGGCGTGAAATACTAAAATTTCAGCAAATTCTATCGATACCTAGGAACCCTCTTATATGTGTGCCTAGTACTTTATATTCATTGTTCTGAACTGGAAAAGATATTTTGTTCTGGACATTTTCACCCATTTGCAAACTTTTTTTCTATTCTAGCATCTTTTACTTCCCTTCATGTACCCTCCAATTCATAACGTTATCATCCTGAATTTTCTTGCCATTAGTAGTTGATATCATTCTTGTTTCTTTTTTAAACAGTATTCGTTTCTTTATTATGGTGTTTGAAGTTACAAACACTCTATTTGTTTTGGAATTTTAAACTGAACGCTGTCAATTAACTTACCAAATTTTGTTTAGAAAAGTTGATCCGTTATAGAGTTATTCTGGGAAACATTTTATTTACCACTTTTAACACAGTAAAATCCTGTATTGTTCCAAGAACAACGTGAGAACCGAAGGAAAGTAGGTGGGAATTGGCGTTCTTCTTGAATTTCTGAAGGCTGCATCCTCCCGAGGCAGTGAGTTCCAAAGCTTTGCCGTTCGGTGAAAAACCGAGCCCTGGTTAGCAGATGTGCCAAAGTAACGGTGTATGGATGTGGGGACTGAGCTCGACTGGTCAATCTCGATGGGACCGCTAACGGTGGAACAATTGATGATATTTCGGATGAGCATCGTCCATGAAAATATCTATAAAACAGAGACGAATGGCCAACCTTTCTGCGATGTTCCAGAGAAGTGAGCGAACTTGTGAGCGAACTTGTGAGCGAAGTATAACCGACGAGACGAATGGCTCTCTTTTGGACCGAATCTGAAAGATTTAATGTGTTTCGGTGCTGCACTCCATATATGGAAACAGTATTCCAAAACAGGTCGAATCTTAGAGGATTTGTAGTATTGAAATGAAGTGAGGAATCTATCATTGAGGTTTTCTTACTTTATTCTTGACATCCTGAATATTCAGTAAAGACTGCCTCATGCACGAACTGGGCCAATGACCTACTGGTCCCTAGTAATTGACGCATCATTTAAATGGTTTGATTTTAATACCCAACAATTTTTTACAACATTAGGAAAGCAAAATTATCATCGAAAACGTTATTTGAAGATCGCATTTTTTTCAGGAAAGAAGCTCATTTCACATTATTATTTAAAAAAATGCATGGGTTACTAGAGGGTTACTACCCTTCAGCCAGATCTTGACTATCTTATTTAGGTGCCACTCTAGGATAAGTACAAACATTTTCGTAGTGCCTCGAAATTGTTCACCAGCTCTTAGACTGTGGTAAAGTATAGGGATTATCCTTTTGGATTCATCGTAAGAATAATTTTGTTATTGTTGTATTGGAAATGCAACTTGTTCAACTTGTTATGCTTATAATATTTTACATGTGCTTTTGAATCCTCTTGTTACACCAAACGTACAAATATTCAATAATATTCTATCACTAGTTTGAAAACTAATATTTAGAATGATTCGAAAATTACTTTAAACGTTCTGAAAATTGAGGTGCGAGGTAGGTTCTTATCAATTTCGTTATTCCATTCAATTTTCTATATTGACTTACTGAATCAAGTTACTACTAGATGCCAATCATTATTTTCCCCCACCTGGTATAAACCAAATGTATTAGTTCTTCATCGTGTTCATGAGATTCAAATGTATCCAACTTCAATATGTTTATTTGTCTCCAGTAAATGAAACGATAATGAAAGAGTAAATAAAATTGAAGCAAACACAATAAAAAAACCTGTAACTCAATATTGAATATTCATCAACATTGTTTACTGAGTCATTTTTCACCTAATACTTTGCAGAAAAAGTGTCAACCGTTTAAATCGACCAGAATTTCTCTTGCAAAGCTATCATTTATCCAAGCGAAGTTCCCTCTGGTGGAATACTCGGAACAAATCAGTTTGAACTCCCCTCCGATAGATGTTGCTACAACACTAAAAACTGCAGAGGTTCAACATTCTTTCCCATCAATGCATTTTACAATGCGTGAATACTACAGGATTTTCAGGATATTGTTAGGGAACGAGCTCATTTTGTGGTAGGAAATTGTTGCATAGAGATAAGTTGAGCGGTGTTTGTTCAATGGTTTTCATTCTGCTATGGGATTGTTTGCATTTTCTATTTCTGAACCAATAATATGGAATGAAATATAATAGGGACTTGATGGCGTACGAGTGTGAAAATAAATAAATTTGGAGTGTGAAATAAAAATTACGGTTTTTTGATATACCTACCACTTTATTTTTCAATGTTTTGAAGATATAGTTTTGAAGATACAGGTTTCAAATTTGTTATGTTGCTATAGAGGCCAGTAGAGGTAGACATGAAAAATTGAAAATTTAACAATAATTCCAAAAGTTTTAAAATTTTGAGAAAGCAATAAATCTCAGTTTGCAACCTCTTCCGAAATACGCAACATTGTCAAAATGGCAATTAACTTAGATTTTGCTGCATACTCGTTGGGAGAATTCCAAAAGTTTTGTAAATTTGGAGTAGTATTGAATATATTATTTCATATCACGAATCGAGTTTGCAACCAACAGATACATCGAAAAAAAATTCCGAACTGTTGTGTAGATTGGCAACCTTCTACGTTGCTTAATTCGTTGTAATTTTTTTTATCAAGGTGGTCTCGAAATAATTGCAAAAGTTTTGAAACTTTTTTGCAAATTTTGAAAACATCTATTCTGATGCATTCACAAATTTGCAACTTTGTACACGACCCGGTATATCATGCAATTTTGAAAAATCTAATTAATTTACAAATGGAATTTTTGCATGAGGCAAATCAATTCTGTATGCGTTCTATTTGGATAAATTTCTTGGAAAATTTCCTGTTTTTTATTTTTTACTGCTGGAGAATCAACTCGTTATGTCCGTCATTTTCACGCACACATTAATTTTTTTTTTTTGGCAAATCCTCGTATCCACTTAGCAGCAGAACCCCAATAAGAGCTTATAATTCAGAATGTTTCAATAATTGATATATTTAGGTAAAATTTTTTATTATTTTGTCAACAAAGACTCGTGAGAAATACTCCATTAGACTCTGCGAATAATTATCATCATTCATATAAAATTAATTTCATAACTGAGATGCAGGTAGATAATAAAAGTAATACATAATAAAATCAACAGCTTATTATTTTCCAAGTTACATACTTACAATATAACCGGAGGAACGCCAACGATCAGATGGTACTTGTTTGAATGGAAAATACGATAATTAATAATGTTAACACTAAGTTTTACGATTTATGATGTTCTAAATTTTTCTTTCACTTTTTATTTTTTATATATTCTTGTGTATAAAGGGTGATTCCTAAGTTGATATTTTTTTAAATGTGTATAGAACTCGCTAAAATAAAGAACTTTTACCAAATAACTGGAAAATACCAGTTACATTATTACAAAACGTGTACAATACGGTCTCGTCTGACGCAGATGAGGCGTTCAAAGTTGTCAGCATTACCTTCAACACAACGATCTGTTCTCTCTGAGCAAATAACTAAACATAAACATGAATGAAGCGAAGAATTTGTATATAAGTGTATACATTTATTATTTATTGCAAAGCGCTTTCGACTTGCGTCATCTTCAGTGCTTACCTGAAAGTAAATACTCTAATTGAAAAAATTTAGAAAGTTTAGTGAGTACTTACTAGTCAGGCAACAGGAAGTATCGAGATTTGTAAAAACATTATCTGTTTAAATTTGAAACTTTTTTAAGTCTAAAAACCAACGAAATGCATGTTTTAGACTTAAATAAGTTTCAAATTTAAACGGATAATGTTTTTACAAATCTCGATACTTCCTGTTGCCTGACTAGTAAGTACTCACTAACCTTTCTAAATTTCATAACCTCAAAATTCAATTTCAATTTCAAATTCAAATTTCTTCAATTAGAGTATTTACTTTCAAGTCTTTCAAGTCGAAAGCGCTTTGCAATAAATAATAAATTTATACACTTATATACAAATTCTTCGCTTCATTCATTACTAACAAGTGTATCCAGCTTCCCGCATTCATTCTTTAAACATAAACAAACTAGGTACGTCTTGATACACATGCAGGCCCAGATTTACTTTTTTTATCTCGCTTATTTTTCATTCATCTGAAAAAAGTTAGTTGAAAAAGCTGTTTATTTTAACGTGTTCTATACACAATTTAAAAAAAAATCTACTAAGGAATCACCCTTTATATTCATAATTTATATTATATTTTGTATTGTATAATAATACTAATAATAATAATAATTCTCCCTCATAAACACTCATGGGGTGTATTTAATGTATAACGTATGCAAATATAAATTGATAATTTTAAAAATATTAAAATACAAAAATAAAAGAAACGTGACACCTGTGTAATATTTGTTGTTATTATTTTTTTGTGTTTTCCGTTAACCTGCTGTCGTCCCCCTACGAACAGCAGCCCTCAGAAGTCGAAACTTGTGCGAGCTAAGAATCAACGAGGTCATACCTTTTAACGTGCGATTCCTAGCATGACCTGAGAGAATAGATCTCGAAAGGAAGTCGTCGGTAAGTCTTCATCCAAACCATAACTTCGCATCACGTTGCTTGGCTTTGATATCGATGACCCACGCGCTCTACCGTTCGAGCTGTCCTCTCGGATTATTATTATGAGAATATTCTTTCTTCTAGAATCTTTATCTGTCTCTTCCACCACTTACGTTTTCTGGGAGAAAAATGAAAAATGACTCCACTGTCTCAACAGTTTTGGTTTTATCTTCAAACCAACAACAAAAACATACAACAAAAAGTCCCAAAAAATGCCTTCGTAAACAGAAATTAAATTACTGTTTTCAGTACAAAATTGCTGATTAGAGTAGTTCCATCTCATGGAGTCGATTTATAAAGTTGTTTAAGTCATCCGAAATAGCATTGCAGATTCTTATGATTCTATTTTTCGAGTCTGTGATAGCCTGGAAAAAATCTTGATAATCTGGGTTTCTCTCCCTTCTAAGGTATAAGGTTTTTGGTAAAATCGTTATTTCTGTCAACCGGCTGCAACCTCATTAGCAAACTTTAAAAGTTTTCGAGATACTTATGTGAGCTAAGGAAGACGTAGCCCTTACCTATTATCATGTGATGCCTTGCACGGGACCGGTGGCCGCGCTGGGAATCAAACCTTCGTACCTTGGGTTAAGAAGCGAACGCTTCACCCATGCGACAGAACTGCTCATAATATGGGTTTATCATACATAATAATACGGGTTTCTCGCCGTATAGACTCACATTCAGTTGGTTTACATTATTCTCATGAAAAAATAAAAAATGATAGAAAAATCAGAGAATAATGTACGGTGTAATGGGAACCAAAGGCCAAAAATAAAAAAATAGCAATTTGATTACGTCACTAGATTTTTGATGCTCAAATAGGTGTGATACCGTAATAATAATAATAATTTTGATAATAATAATAATTATGATAATAATAATGACCATAGTAGTCGATGCCAACACACCAAAGGAAAAAAAAAATAATAATAATTATGGCAATAATAATAATAGTAATATATGCATTTGCTGTCAGCATGTCCAGCATATGCGGTATCAGCCTATATACATCCACAGGCATAACGCGGCTCTACGAGTGTGGTACTACCATCTACGACACTCGTACGGTATAGACGTGACACCGGTGTTGCCTTATGCTCCGGGGGATATTGAGTCCGTTGTGGAGAATGAGAAGTGCAGAATATATTGGAACTACTCATTCCCCACCCTTAGCCAATAAGCCTGATGTAGCCCTCCTCGATCATCAAAGTAAGACGATTTTCGTCATGGAGTTTTCGGCCCATGACGAAGCAAACATCGTCCGAAAAGAGGAGGAGAAACGGACTAAATACTTACTCTTTGAACTCCGCAGGCTCTACCCAAACCATTCTGTTAAAATGGTGGTTCTGATTATAGGGATCCTTGGTGGTATGATGGCACTCTGCTTTTGAAATAGAAAATCATACCGGTTTGCCATAATATGGCAGAAATCTTAGCCGGACGAATGCAGAAGGCCATCATCCTTGGTTCACTCCGTCTGCTCAGGGCACATGATTCTCGGACCCAGTAGCTGCTCACCCCACGGACGTGGGGAGTAGCTATCTGGGTAAATGTCACCAGCGTGCCTTCCGGAAGTGTCGGAGCTCCGGAGATAGGGCCCGTCTGGTATAATCCAAACGGATACAAAAAAAAATTATATATAATAATTACTGTAGACCAATGACTCGAATAAATCTGACTGTTTTTGTCTTTGATTTCGCTGAACTATCGTCTGAGAAAGTTTTTAGTTCAACTATTAAAAATCAATCAGATTTACGTATATGAATTTATATCTGTGGCGTATTTAAACGAAACAAAGATTAAAGATATTATCAATAAATGTTGGTTAGAAATGTTTGCAATTCAAACTGATAGCGGTCTAATGGAGCATTGTATATTTGAGAATTTCACATGTGTTATATAGGACGATTATCCGAAACACCTTGATTACGTAAATTAATTTTCTATGAAATTCCAGTTACACGTTTTGAAAAATTTTGCAAATCTGGTGGCGTAGTCAATGAAGTAAATTCGAAGTGGGCCTTGAAATTTTGTATTCAATTTCCACTGTATGGCACTGAACTAATGCTATTGATGTTATATCTATTGAGAAAATCAACTTCAGAAATGAATAATATATAACAATTTCATAGAAATGACCCTCTTTCAGATTGTTCACTTTCTACAGGGCGAACCATTTAAAATCTAGGCATCCTTATAAAACTTACACATTTCAACCGATGGGAATAATTCTTTTTTTACCAAAAAGTCCACTGGGAAATGCATGTTTTAGACTTAAATAAGTTTCAAATTTAAACGGATAATGTTTTTACAAATCTCGATACTTCCTGTTGCCTGACTAGTAAGTACTCACTAACCTTTCTAAATTTCATAACCTCAAAATTCAATTTCAATTTCAAATTCAAATTTCTTCAATTAGAGTATTTACTTTCAAGTCTTTCAAGTCGAAAGCGCTTTGCAATAAATAATAAATTTATACACTTATATACAAATTCTTCGCTTCATTCATTACTAACAAGTGTATCCAGCTTCCCGCATTCATTCTTTAAACATAAACAAACTAGGTACGTCTTGATACACATGCAGGCCCAGATTTACTTTTTTTATCTCGCTTATTTTTCATTCATCTGAAAAAAGTTAGTTGAAAAAGCTGTTTATTTTAACGTGTTCTATACACAATTTAAAAAAAATCAACTAAGGAATCACCCTTTATATTCATAATTTATATTATATTTTGTATTGTATAATAATACTAATAATAATAATAATTCTCCCTCATAAACACTCATGGGGTGTATTTAATGTATAACGTATGCAAATATAAATTGATAATTTATAAAAATATTAAAATACAAAAATAAAAGAAACGTGACACCTGTGTAATATTTGTTGTTATTATTTTTTTGTGTTTTCCGTTAACCTGCTGTCGTCCCCCTACGAACAGCAGCCCTCAGAAGTCGAAACTTGTGCGAGCTAAGAATCAACGAGGTCATACCTTTTAACGTGCGATTCCTAGCATGACCTGAGAGAATAGATCCCGAAAGGAGGTCGTCCGTAAGTCTCCATCCAAACCATAACTTCGCATCACGTTGCTTGGCTTTGATATCGATGACCCACGCTCTCTACCGTTCGAGCTGTCCTCTCGGATAATATTAAGAATATTCTTTCTTCTAGAATCTTTATCTGTCTCTTCCACCACTTACGTTTTCTGGGAGAAAAATGAAAAATGCCTCCACTGTCTAAACAGTTTTATCTTCAAACCAACAACAAAAAAAAACAACAAAAAGTCCCAAAAAATGCCTTCGTAAACAGAAATTAAATTACTGTTTTCAGTACAACACTGCTGATTAGAGTAGTTCCATCTCATGGAGTCGATACATAAAGTTGTTTAAGTCATCCGAAATAGCATTGCAGATTCTTATGATTCTATTTTTCGAGTCTGTGATAGCCTGGAAAAAATCTTGATAATCTGGGTTCCTTTCATTCACTTCTACATAATATAAGGTTTTTGGTAAAATCGTTATTTCTGTCAACCGGCTGCAACCTCATGAGCAAACCTTAAAAGTTTTCGAGATACTCATGTGAGCTAAGGAAGACGTAGCCCTTACCTATTATCATGTGATGCCTTGCACGGGACCGGTGGCCGCGCTGGGAATCAAATCCTCGTACCTTGGGTTAAGAAGCGAACGAGTGTGGTACTACCATCTACGACACTCGTACGGTATAGACGAGACACCGGTGTTGCCTTAAGTTCCGGGTGATATTGAGTCCGTTGTGGAGAATGAGAAGTGCAGAATATATTGGAACTACTCATTCCCCACCCTTAGCAAATAAGCCTGATGTAGTCCTCCTCGACCATCAAAGTAAGACGATTATTGTCATGGAGTTTTCGGCCCATGGCGAAGCGAACATCGTCCGAAAAGAGGAGGAGAAACGGACTAAATATCGAGACTTACTCTTTGAACTCCGCAGGCTCTACCCAAACCATTCTGTTAAAATGGTGGTTCTGATTATAGGGATCCTTGGTGGTATGATGGCACTCTGCTTTTGAAATTGAAAATCATACCGGTTTGCCATAATATGGCAGAAATCTTAGCCGGACGAATGCAGAAGGCCGTCATCCTTGGTTCACTCCGTCTGCTCAGGGCACATGATTCTCGGACCCAGTAGCTGCTCACCCCACGGACGTGGGGAGTAGCTATCTGGGTAAATGTCACCAGCGTGCCTTCCGGATGTGTCGGAGCTCCGGAGATAGGGCCCGTCTGGTATAATCCAAACGGATACAAAAAAAATGTATATATAATAATTACTGTAGACCAATGACTCGAATAAATCTGACTGTTTTTGTCTTTGATTTCGCTGAACTATCGTCTGAGAAAGTTTTTAGTTCAACTATTAAAAATCAATCAGATTTATGTATATGAATTTATATCTGTGGCGTATTTAAACGAAACAAAGATTAAAGATATTATTAATAAATTTTGGTTAGAAATGTTTGCAATTCAAACTGATAGCGGTCTAATGGAGCATTGTATATTTGAGAATTTCACATGTGTTATATAGGACGATTATCCGAAACACCTTGATTACGTAAATTAATTTTCTATGTAATTCCAGTTACACGTTTTGAAAAATTTTGCAAATCTGGTGGCGTAGTCAATGAAGTAAATTCGAAGTAGGCCTTGAAATTTTGTATTCAATTTCCACTGTATGGCACTGAACTAATGCTATTGATGTTATATCTATTGAGAAAATTAACTTCAGAAATGAATAATATATAACAATTTCATAGAAATGACCCTCTTTCAAATTGATCACTTTCTACAGGGTGAACCATTTGAAATCTAGGCATCCTTATAAAACTTACATATTTCAACCGATGGGAATAATTCTTTTTTTACCAAGTAGGCATTCAAAACGTCCACTGGGACACGAAATTTCGTGAATGAATATCAATTTTCAAGGCCAACCATTCTTATTTTTCAAAGTCAAAAATATAAAAAAAAAATGTAGAAAAAATCTTGGATTGACGTGGCGGTTACTTGATGGAAATCCATAGTTATGACACTAAGGTAAAAAACGATTAAAATGTCCACAAAATTTATTGTCTTTGCGACATGTTTCGATACACAGTATCTTTATCATGTAGTACATGTACTATATTCGCTTTATCATGTAGTACATGTACTACATTCGCTTGAAAAAGATACTGTGTATCGAAACATGTCGCAAAGACAATAAATTTTGTGGAAATTTCAATCGTTTTTTACCTTAGTGTCATAGAAAAAATCTGACTACACCACAGAATTCAAGACATTTTCACGTTGAAATTACCAAGGAATACGTATAAAAAGGTTATAGGGGAATGAAATTTGAGATATATGCCGTTTAATCTACCCACCACTTTAATTTGAATAATTTTATCACAACTTTGACTACACCGCTGGATTCAGGAAGGCTCAAAGCAGAGGCTTTTCAATGACTATTAATAAACCAGCACTTAATCCGGAACGGGTCATGTTCAATACTTATGCAACACTTCAACGTCAAATTATTCTCATTTTTTATTTATTTACCGATAAAATATAGTTTCTTTTTGTTGGGTCAAACCAAATTTAACTAATGCTTTCAACATCATTAATAACCACGAACATTTCGGTTTTTTCAATTTTGTATAAAAATCATTCTATTTAGACAGGGGTGTATTCACAAAGTCTCATTACATTTTGGTGTAAAATCCACTGGTGAAAATAAAAAATGGGGTTGGCGTTCAACTAAAATGCATTTCGAGTTTTTGAGGTAGCAAAATTCAGGACATATTTCTGAGCACCCTATGTATATTTTTGTGAAAGTCTCCTCAACTTTGAAGAACTATATAAGTCTTATCTATTCGAACCTTAAAAGTGTGTAGCCTGATTGCCTTGTATTTTAACAATTTTTTTGTGGAAGGATGCATCTTTCAAAAATTTTTGACAAAGGACACCGCACACTTCTATAGGGAAATTGGCCCCCTGTCGAATCTGCTGATTTTTTTATATGTTGTAGTCCAAGTCATTCCAAACAAAAAGTCCAATTGGCAAAACTTTTTCTATAGGCTAGTTTTGACGGTAGAGGGCATTGAAAATTCTCATTTTCTCTCTGTTTTTAAACAACAAAAAACGTTACCCTGAATAATTTTCACTATTCTGAGTAATCAAGATATAAACATTCATCAGTATAAGATAATATTAAAAGTATTGTTCATTGGTGACATTACACATGGTCAATTATACAGTGTGTTCCCTCTTGTATGGTCAAACCTCAAGTTGAAGTTAAAACTCTTGTTATTAACACGCTTATATTAGCTTCACTTGTATGCATGTATGTGTCTATGTAATTAATTCCGGTGACAATGCAATATGACATTTTTGTAATAGAAAAAAGAAAATGGCGGCTCCATGATGGCGGACGAGATTTGTGATTATGGTCTGATTCAATTCAAAGTTGATATGACGAAAAAACTTTCGGGGTCAGAGATTATGATGTTTTTTTCAATATTCATAAATACAAAATGGCGGCTCCAAGATTGTTGTTGTTGTTAAAATTGTTTTTTCCGTTAACCAGCTGTCGTCCCCTTACGAACGGCAGCCCTCAAAAGTCGGAGCCAAGGATTAACGAGGTCTTACCTTTTGACGTGCGATTCCTAGCACTTTCTCGGGCCATCAGATAAAAATCTGTACTCGCTAGGATTCGAACCTAGTCGACCAGCAGACAATGGTTTCGAACGTGAAAGTCTAAACCACTGAGCTACATGACCCTACAAAAGAAAGATGCTGGATGATGGATGAGATTTGTGATTGTGGTCAGATTCGATTCAAAATTGGTATGTGGCGGGTTTTTAGGTCATATATTTCAAATTTTTTGTCAAAAATTTATAAATTAAAGATGGCGGCTCCAAGATGGCGCACAATTTTTGTCATTATGATCTGATTCGATTCAAAATTAGTGTGTGAGGGTTTTCGGGGTCAGAGATTATATTGAAGATGGCAACTAAAAATGGTGGCCGAGTTTCGTGATTACGGTCAGATTCGATTAAAAATTGGTATAAGGGAGTTTTCGGGGTCGGAGATTTGGATTTTTCAGTCATAAAAAAAAATTATGTAGTTTGAAAATACTAAAGAACACGCTTTACTACTGAAAAGTAAAAAATAATTGACAATTCGTTCCACCATCCAACCCAATTTTTTTCGTATCGCCCTGTATTGAACTTGAAATTGAACTTTAACGCATTATGAAAATATTATAGTCCAGATTCGTTTTGAAAATTGTTCGAGAATGGGCTACTGAATAATATGAAAAATTATGTAGTTTAAAAGTACTAAAGAATACGCTTTACTTCCAACATGGACTAAACAGTAAAAAATATTTGACAATTGAATTACTCAAATGTGAAGAAAGCCTGGGTGCTTTCGATCTACAATCTTTTATTTTTTATTTTAATATAACAATAATGAGCGTCTAAGAGCTCAAGAGAACTTCGTCAAGCACCCTATGCTTTTTTTACATTGAATTGTCAATTATCTTTTACTTTTTGGTCCATTTTGGAAGTAAAGCGTGTTCTTTAGTATTTTTAAACTACATAATATTTTTTTATGACTGAAAAATCTAAATCTCCGATCCCGAAAACCCTCTTATACCAATTTTTAATCGAATCTGACCGTAATCACGAAACTTGGCCACCATTATGGGTTGCCATCTTCAATTTATGAATTTTGACAAAAAACTCATAATCTCTGACCCCGAAAACCCTCACACACTAATTTTGAATCGAATCAGATAGATCATAATGACAGAAATCGTCCGCCATCTTGGAGCCGACATCTTTAATTTATGAATTTTTGACAAAAAATTTGAGACATATGACCTAAAAAACCCCCACATACCAATTTTGAATCGAATCTGACCACAATCACAAATCTCATCCAGCATCTTAAAGCCGCCATTTTGAATTTATGAATATTGAAAAAAGCATCATAATCTCTGACCCAGAAAATCCTTTCATCATACCAACTTTGAATTGAATCGGACCATAATCACAAATCTCGTCCGCCATCATGGAGCCGCCTTTTTCTTTTTTCCTATTACAAAAATGTCATATTGCATTGTCACCGAATTAATTACATAGACACATACATACATACAAGTGAAGCGGATATAAGCGTGTTGATAACAAGAGTTTTATCATCAACTTGAGGTATTAGTTTGACCATACAAGATGGAACACACTGTATAATTGACCATGTGTAATGTCACCAATGAACAAAACTTTTAATATTATCTTATATTGATGAATGTTTATATCTTGATTACTCTGAATAGTGAAAATTATTCAGGGTAACGTTTTTTGTTGTTTAAAAACAGAGAGAAAATGAGAATTTTCAACGCCCTCTACCGTCAAAACTAGCCTATAGAAAAAGTTTTGCCAATTTGACTTTTTGTTTGGAATGACTTGGACTACAACATCAAAAATTCAGCCGATTCGACAGGGGGCCAATTTCCCTATAAAAGTGTGCGGTGTCCTTTGAGTAACTCAATTATTCTTTCTAAACATATGGTGTTTAATAGGATAGTTGACTAAAATCTATGAGAGTGGATTCCAAAATATCAATAAAAATGAAATAGCGGAGTTGGGGTCTACTTCCGGTATAACCGGAAGTTGCAGCAAACTGAAACTATTTCAGATAGATAGTCCCAGTAGTTTCTCATAGACATGCCGGCCAGCTTGTTGCGATGGATCCTGTACATATCACTGAAAAAATTACTACTCTCTTATGAAAATGTGACAATGATTCAAAATCAGATCTTTGCATGATTTCCAGTGGCTGAATATCATTCCAACTTTTCTGAGTAATGAGTTCTATGCAGTAGTATTGCCACTATGGTCAGATCTGGACGAAGATAGCTGAGTCTCAAATGATTCAACTGTCAATTTGATTTCTGCTTGACTGATCTAGCGACTTACGCCTGGGAAGAGAAGTTTTAATCGAGAGACCCACCCACTTACTCAAAGTTGCAAGTCTTTCAATTCACCAGGGGAATTTCTATCGGTGAACATTTTCAACATGGGGTAGTTGTCATTATTGGCGAAAACAATCGCATCCAGCAAGTGCTTCTGACGAAGGGTCAGTAATGGTTTGGGTTTCTATGAATTTGGAGGCCTGTACGAAACTGATAGTCATTGCTAAAGCAAATTTAACAGCATTACACTCAAAATATTTTCAAGTACCCCATGTTGTTCCATTTGCTCCATTGATTGGCGAAGAATTCATATTATTGCACGACCATACGACACCATATAAGACCACACAATTAGCCAGTATTATTATTAGCAGGACTTCAATCTTGTAATTATCTGGCTACCGACCACAAACTTCAGGTCTCACCGGACGTGATGGAAACCTTATATTTTTGAATTGGACACCAGATATATTTTCACTTGTTTTCTCTCCATTTGACAATCTGAATACAACCATGTGACATTGGTGTTTTATTTGAAATTCATTTTTTAATCTAGAGGGCAATCGATTTGATCAAATCAGTAATTCAAGTTCTTATAATTCAGTAATATTGGGTTTTGAGACGAGGATCGATTGTAGCACCACCAAACTTGGTATGCTAGTAGTTGAAACCATGATAAACACGAAAAAATAAATAAATATATTTTTGCTGTAATCTTGGAAAGTATATGATTCATTGGAAAAACAACTCAACAAGGTGAAAGACAATTTAATTCTCAGAAATTATGTGTATGAGCGATTATTATCAACATTTACTGAAGGAATTGCCGGGATTATGGGTAAGTTGAAAACTGAGGAAAGAGTTAAACCCAATATTTTTTTTGACATGTCGATGTGAGACGTGTCTCACTAGTCTAAAATCGTTGCATATGGTCCAAAGAGGGTACTGATTCCTGCTTCAGTATGATTATTTCATATCAACTAAAATATCCATGACTTTCGAATCCTTCGTAAATATTGTAGAAGGGTTATGTGAAGTGGGACAAAACACATTTTGGGTACTCAGATACATAGTCACATGTTATATTTGCATGAGGAAATAGAAGTCTTCAGGATTTTTAGCAAAGTTATGACAAATCTAATTTTCGGAACTGCTAGGTTAATGCGAGCATGAAATTTGATATCGGAATTCAATCAAGTTTTTTGAGAAAACGAGTGCATTTCGTGGGAAATTACAAAGTATATTTCTTGTGGAGAATTGAATTATTTTTCGCCTTGTTGAAATTGTTTCTTGATGAATCTTATACATTCCGAAACAACAGCAAAAAAAAATTATAATTTTTTTAATACATTTTTTTTTCTAACAATACATGATGTCAAGAAGTCATGTGCCAAGTTTCAAAGTGCTACGATTCATTCTTCACTTGTGGCTTACATTCGTCTGTGGTTACTGTACTATTATAGTTTACTACTATTTTCAGTAGAAATATTTCTGCTATTGACAATTTCATTCTAGAATTTGTGAAACTGATTTTTTCCTGTGGCAACATTATGAACTTCATTACGATTATGTTGACACCGCCCACTGTAAGGTTTCTACGAAGGCGTAGAGGGGCCTCGGTTTTTTTGTTTATTTTATCCTCCATAATCTCTACTTTTATGTTGAAGTTTCGAATTCAATTTCGAAATTTCGACTACAGAATATTCGGAGAGACCAACCTAGAAACAGGCATTAATCCAAAACACCTAGTGAATAAACTCCTAGACCTGGTAAAAGACACAGGCCTGTTTAACTAGGAACAACTGACGACAGAATAATACAATAGATACTGCATCTGGCTCGTCAGCTTCGAACCAACCAACTAACCTGGAGGAAAAAATATTAAACTTGGTGAACTAATCAAGGTTTATCAACTTGATAATTTGAAGTTTAATTTTTTAAACCAGTGGCTTAGTTACGATTGTATGTGGTCATAGTTTCTTTGTACTAGTGAATAGACAAATGAGCGTTAGGCTCGTCGATGCTCAACCTAAAAGTCATTACATTTCATGTATCGAAAAGTGGAAGGTTCTGAGATAATTGAGGAAAACTGAAGATATGTCCTGAGTAGCAACATAATTTCCTCTCTGCAATAATCGCATAACATATTTAATACCTGATTTTTTTTATTCGTACAGTGTCCGCTAAGTTTTCACATAATATTGGAATATGTGTCAACCTCCTGAATATTTTTTACCCTGGAAGGATCGGAGGACTGTACGGGTGAGTCAGAATGAGACCTAACTCAGTGATTCCACGACATAGATTTCGATCAAATAATATGATGAATGAAGAAATGGAGTTGACGGTCTCATTCTGACTCCGTACTATGTTTCCGATTCTTCCAACATTGAAAAATGTTCAGGAGGTTGACAAATATGATATGTTGTAAGATATTAGCATTATGCGATTATTGCACAGATGAAATTATGTTGCTACTCAAGAAAGATTTTCAGTTTTTCTCAATTATCTCAAAAACCTTCACTTTAGGCACATGGAATATTATTACTTTCAGGTCGAGTATCAATGAGCCAAACTGATGACTATGTCCTATTTATATTAACTCTAAGATAGTTTAATTTTCCCTAGTGGCAGTTTTGTATTCTTTTTTCGAAGTGAAATAAAAAAAAATTAAAGTGACTTCAATTTTTTTTACAAATGACACCCTGTACATTTTTGTTTTTTCATTATCCGGAAGAGCATGCAATTTGTGATAATACTGATCTGAAAAATGGCGAAGATACAGGTCATTGTTGACAAAGTTGGCCATGACATTCAAACTTAAATTATCACAACTAACAAACGATATCAGAAGTTACCTGAGAAAGCTTAAGAGTACGATATAGTTGAACACTGAGGTACTTTTGTAATTGCAGCTCCCATATATTCCAACAATTATCAAAAATTACTTAAAAACGGAATAGTACCCATAAAGGAATGCCCAAAACTGCCATTTCTCAAATGGCAACATGTACTTTTCACTTAGTCATGATTGAAAATCATAAATTTTCAGTTTACTCGTGTGAAAAGTTTTGGAAAAATCCTAAGAGAAACGAAGATACAATCCGGTTTCATGATGAGTGTCCCTAAATTGAACGTAGGCAGCTTGGAACATAATAATTAAGAAGCTCGTTTTATTTCAACGAAGCCACAGTTTGTTCTATTTATTTCATTAATGCTGCTTTTTTGCTTCGCTTTTTTATGTTCATGGCTGCCTTTGTTAAAAAATATCTAATTTTGAGAACACTCATCATGAAACATCTGATATTTTCCAGTTCTTTCGGAATCCTCCAAAACGTTTCACACGAGTAATCTGATAATTAATAATTTTTCATCATGAAGAAGAGAAAAGAAAATGTTGCCATTCAAGAAATGGCAGTTGTGAGCATTTATTTATGGGTATTATTCCGTGGTTTGCAAATTTCTGATAATTGTTAGAATATACAGTGACCGCCAAAAAGTATGTAGCATTTGGGAAAAAAGTTTATTATTAGAGTATTAGAAAAAATATTCGTGGAAAAAGTTTGTGCATGTCCGATAACCTAAAAATCGATTTTGACACATGTCACGTGATCGCTGGTATGGCGGCAAATTGAAAAAAATTACTATGAGAACGCAAAAAGTGGGATAAAATGGCAAGATATCAAAAAAATTGATATGAAAAAGTTGCTTAGAATTAAATTTTATACACATATACGAAGTTTGAAAAGATAATGAGAGAAAATTGAAAATAGAATTTTTTTTTTAAATATTTTCCTAGCTGTATAAAAATATCAAATTATTATCATATGAATAGCTTGACTATACTGAAACATTTGTATTTCAATGATAATGACAAAACTTTCTCATTTTCTCTACACCAGTAAGCACTAAATTAAAAAAATTGGATTTTGTTAAAACCCTGGCTGTTACATTGGTTCGTATCTAACAGTTATATCAGAATTCCACGACCGTTGTGATGACATGACACTCCAGAAACATGATGTTTCCCAGATTATGATCAAGTTTCGATGATAATCGTGCCAGAGCGTTTCACTTTGCATGCAATGTTGAAAACTTAAGCCTCTTTAATTTGACGCACTATTTTTAAGATTATGTGCGAAGTGAAACGTTCGTGCACGATTATCATCAAAAATTGATTATAATCTGAAAAACACGATATTTTTGGATCTCCCTATCGTCGCAATAATAGTGGAATTGTGATATATCTATTAGATACGAACCAATGTAACAGCAAGGGTTCTGACAAAAATCATTTTTTTCAATTTAGTGCTCTCTGGTGTGGAGAAAATGAGAAAGTTTTGTTATTATCATCGGAATACAAATATTTCAGTATGGTCAAGCAATTCATAAGAAAATAATTTGATATTTTTCTACAGCTAGAAAACTATTTAAAAAAAATTGCTGTTTTCAATATTTCCACATAATTTTCTCAAACTTTGTATATGCGTATAAAATTGAATTCTAAGTAACTTTTTCAATTAACTTTTTTCGATATCTTGCCATTTTATCCAACTTTTTGACTATTCATGGTAATTTTTTTCAATTTGCCGCCATACCAGCGATCACGTGACATGTGTCAAAATCGATTGTTAGGTTATTGGACATGCACAAACTTTTCCCAAGAATCTTTTTTTCAATACTCTTATAATACTTAACTTAAATTTTTTCCCATATGGTACATACTTTTTGGCGGTCACTGTATAAGAGCTGCAATTACATAAAACCTAATTTTTCAACTGTATCACACTCCGAAGCATCCTCTAGTAAATTGTCGTTTGTCAATTGTGATGATTTAAGTTTGGATTCCAGGTCCAACTTTATTAGATTGAACAATCAAATATATCTCCGCCATTTTCAAGTTTCAACCGATTTTCAATTTTGAAATCACAAATTGCGTGCTTTTCCGGATGATGATAAAAAATATACAGGATATCATTTGAAAAAAAAATTGGGGTTAGTGTCGTCAAAATGTGCGTATTGAAGTACTATAGCGACATATCAAATTTGAAATTTGTATTTTCAAAACTATAGAAAAATTGGGGGTACCTCACCTCGTGGTATATTGCTATACGTTTTAAGGTTGGACACTAATTTTTTACGATTTCTGGCTGAAACAGGCATTCTATCAAAAAATGTCTGGTACAAAAGTTGTATACAATTAAAAAAACTAAATATTTTGTATTTATAATTTTTTAATAAAACCTTTAAATTAACGCTAACGAAAAAACGCCAAAATCTGTTTTTTTGTTTTTGTTTTAATTATTATCTCACTCAATGAATCTTGGTGACTACATTGTTTTTTGTGTCTTAAATAAGCTGTAATGTTTCAAAAGCAAATTATTTATTTTTCCACTGTTTACGAAGTAAAATAAAAAAAACATCTTCAATCAAAATATTCAATCGAAAAAGTTGGATGAGAAATTTTCAATTTTTCAACTGTATTAGTGCTCATTTACTTCTCTGAAACCTCGACTTTGGGATGGTATGAAAAATAGTACATCATGTATCTAGTAGTAAAATCATTACACCGTTAAGCCGACGCCAACAAGCATTGAAGTTTGGGAATGTAGTTTCACTACGTGGTACACATACTATTTTTTCTGAAATCTCAACCAACTCTATCATAAATTAAGAAATTTTTATAAATGCAAAACAATTATTGATTGATGTTATCTTATTGACTATGATATCGTTTCCTTAACAATCACTGTTAGTTTATTATTGAGAACCCTGCAAAAAAATTCCCGGACCGTTTTCGATACGGGAAAGTTTGTTGCTTAGCAACGGACTAAAATACTGCATTAGCGTATTTTGAAATACGTAAAATCGTCTAAAAACAAAGGATTTTTATTTTTCTTTAAATAGTTTTATTTTAGTTCTTGACATGATTTTTTGGGTTTATGACCTTCCACAATCTGAAAATGAAAAAAATTTTAATCCAAAGAAATCTGTACAAGTGTAGAATGGCAAATTAATTAATTTGCCCGATAAGTTACTGCGTTCACAAGACTGCTGTCTTGAAAGAAATTAATTTTTGTCAGTAACGTACCCTACACTGAATTTGCCTATCTGAAAAAATGAGATCGAATTAACAAAGAATACTTCTCTTTTTTTGAAAACTGTTGACGTTTCGGAGGCTGTATCTGCCTCCGTTATCAAAACTTCTTAGAAAGACGCTGAAGAAAGGTCTTATTACCAAAATCGCAATTCAAATTCAGTTTCTTCAGCGTCTTTCGAAGAAGTTTTGATAACGGAGGCAGATACAGCCTCCGAAACGTCAACAGTTTTCAAAAAAAGAGAAGTATTCTTTGTTAATTCGATCTCATTTTTTCAGATAGGCAAATTCAGTGTAGGGTACGTTACTGACAAAAATTAATTTCTTTCAAGACAGCAGTCTTGTGAACGCAGTAATTTATCGGGCAAATTAATTAATTTGCCCTTCTACACTTGTACAGATTTCTTTGGATTAAAAATTTTTTCATTTTCAGATTGTGGAAGGTCATAAACCCAAAAAATCATGTCAAGAACTGGATTTCCTCCACAAAATCAAACTTTCAATCAATAGTTTTATTTCAATTTCATTCTATTTGTGTCGCTCTTCATCATCAGAACTGATGCAGCTTTCGTTTTCTTCTATTTCAACTTCGACTTCTTTCATTTCTAGATTAACGAATTCAGTATTATTTTTATTTAAATTTATTGACAGTCTTCATCTTCGATGTCATCGAAATCAATTTTTTTTGTTAGGGTGTTTTCCGGCATTTCAACAGAATTCATAACAATAACAACAAGAGCGTTTCGGCCATGCTTGTGACAGCCACATTTTTCACCCTAGCAACCTAATCCGCATTTTGCAGGAATTGCTTCTTACTGTATGAAAGCAGACATGACAACAAGACTTTGCATTCCACGTACCTCTCTGAAAGTACTCTTGAAGTTTGAGTTCTCTTGTTGCTTGGAAAGTGTGGTACGGAGCTACACTGAAAAGAGGAAATGAATCTCTCTCGAACTCTGGCATATGAATCTTCTACCTATGTTTACTACACTACATTAAATAGAGGTACTATAAGGCCGCGTTTCACCAAGATTTCAATCCTGATTAAGGAGGATGCATATTTCAGCCAGAAATCGAAAAAAACAATGTCCCAACCTTTAAAACGCATATTTAGCTATCCCTACTCCATTGCCGGAAATTTTAACTAGTCGGCTCAATTTTTCTTAATTTACTTACAACTTACCCTATATTTTTCGTCTATTCACATACTACTTATTAAGAATAATTTTTTTGTTTCAAAAATTATTGGCACTGGTCTACAGGGATCTGAAAGTCAAGCTGTATGAATTGTGGACACAAGTTTGAGTTTTTCTGCGTCTCCAAGCTGTATTGTTGACCGTTCTCGGACGGACGACCTACCCTATTCTTGACCTTGCCTTGGGATCGCATGTTGTAACGTAAGGCGACGTTCTCTCTCAATTGCGAAGACTCTAGTTGGTTGCTAATAAAGGAGAAATTTGATGGTGGCTGACACAAATTTTGAACAATGCAGACGAAGGGATTATCCAAATGTTCCTTTTCTTTTCTTCGATATTATTCGTAATTTCAATCTATTTAGAAAATATTGGAACGCGCACTCCATTTATGTACTTTGAAAATCCAGTTCACCAGTAATTTTTTCAGTACTTGATAATCCATAAACACACACAAATCTTTCAACTGAGGTAGGAAATGCATACAATGTTTCGCAGGAAGCCAAGGATAGGTTGTGAAGGAAATAAGCAAAGCAAAGCATTTTTTCTTCATTTATTCGCATCAAAAAGCAAAAGCATTCAGTCTATTTGTATTCAATATCAAATTACAAGTCCCTAGAGTGAGATATGGCATTGAGTATTGAATAATACATCAAACCTTTCTACGCTTTATAATTAAGTCACGTATTACATGCAATTGCACTACCTTTGATCTAGCTGCTACTTAGTGCTACAAAAATTTTTAATAAGTGATTAAATACTACCACTACTCCCACGAAATATGGATGCTAATAGTTTTGTCCTAGTTTGTAAATCATTCAATTAATTAGTTTGGTACCTACAACTTTATTATTTCAGTTGAATATTTTGCAGATGTTAATTTTGCAATAAATAAAACATGCAATAGGCGTTCAATACCATTCAGCTGTGATGAACAATGCATGCCATCTGCACTACTAGAAATACAGGGTCTGGCATATAAAACGGTATATAAGTACAGTTATGTGCATAAAAAAGGCATTGCACTAATTGTATTGTATTGCACTAACTAATTGAGCTAAAAAAAATTGAAAGCGCGTTACTGACAAAATTAGTTTGATTGTTGACTCTACTTGTCAAAGTCGATGATATAATTAAGATTGACATGTCTGGCTCACAATATCCTTTAACTGCTGTACGACTTTTTTATGCACACAACTGTACGTTTCACAGAACTAGCTCAGGGTCACATAATATGTTCAAGACCTGACCGAGTGGGAAACCTGCTGGCGACATTTTTCTTTCCAGGAATTCACTCATACAGGAATATTATAAACCATGGGTTAATTTAAGTGAAAGTGAACATTTTCATAAATAACAAACTTTGGACATAAAAACAGTTCTGTTTAAAAAAATCATTCTGATTTTATTCAAAATGTAGCCAAAGCACTGAATATATATACAGTGACCGCCAAAAAGTATGTACCATATGGGAAAAAAGTTTATTATTAGAGTATTGGAAAAAAGATTCTTGGGAGAAGTTTGTGCATGTCCGATAACCTAAAAATCGATTTTGACACATGTCACGTGATCGCTGGTATGGCGGCAAATTGAGAAAAATTACTATGAAAAGGCAAAAAGTGGGGTAAAATTGCAAGATATCAAAAAAAGTTATTTCAAAAGTTGCTTAGAATAGAATTCAATATACATATACAAAGTTTAAAAAGATAATTAGAGAAAATTGAAAATAGCTTTTTTTTTTAAAATATTTTCCTAGCTGTATGAAAATATCAAATTACTATCTTATGAATAGCTTGATCATACTGAAACATTTGTATTTCAATGAAAATGACAATTTTTTTTCATTTTCTCCTCACCCGTGAGCACTAAATTAAAAAAAATTGGATTTTGTCAAAACCCTTGCTGTTACATTGGTTTGTATCTATCAGAATTGAACGACCATTGTGATGACATGATACTCCAGAAACATGGTGTTTTCCAGATTATAATCAAGCTTCGATGATAATCGTGCCAGAGCGTTTCACTTCGCATGCAATGTTGAAAACTCTAGCCTCTTTAATTTGACGTACTATTTTTAAGATTATGTGCGAAGTGAAACGTTCGTGTACTATTATCATCAAAAATTGATTATAATCGGAAAAACACGATATTTTTGGATTTCTCCACCATCGCAATAATCGTGGAATTCTGATATAACTGTTAGATACGAACCAATGTAACAGCAAGGGTTCTAACAAAATTTAATTTTTTTAATTTAGTGCTCTCTGGTGTGGAGAAAATGAGAAATTTTCGTCATCATTATTGAAATACAAATATTTCGGTATGTTCAAGCTATTTTTATAAAGCTAGGAAAATATTTAAAAAATATTGCTATTTTCAATTTTCTCACATTATTGCGTTAAAATTTGTTTACCTGTATAAAATTGAATTTTAGGCAACTTTTTCAAATTACTTTTTCGATATCTTGCATATCATCCGACTTTTTGCCTATTCATAGTAATTTTTTTCAATTTGCCGCCATACCAGCATCACGTGACATGTGTCAAAATCGATTTCTAGGTTATCGGACATGCACAAACTTTTTCTAAGAATCTTTTTACTAATACTCTAATAATAAACTTTTTTCCCATATGGTACATACTTTTTGGCGGTCAATGTATATATAGATGTTTACAATTTATTGATGATAGACTGTGATTATTTTTAGAATAATGCAAGTGTATTCCTTCCTATATTGTAAAATATCACAAGCACTATTTACATTCGGTCACCGAATTTCCTAGTTCAGATTTTTTTATGCATCAGATATTTCTCCCCATTTACAAAAACAAAAACAGAAAAATGTTATAAATGGATCAAAAGTGTATTACTGCTATAGATACTGTATCAATAATTCTAACAGTTTAATGCATACACTAAAAATCCTATGAGACACAGCTATTTTGTCACTATAACAGCTAGAAATGTTTGACCTCATAGTCCAGGAGAAAGTAACGATTTTTGCAACTTATTCCTCAATAATTCTAAGGAAAATATACCTATATATTTTAGGGGGATTTTTCCGATGGGTTGATGCTGAAAATTCGTCAGAACATACGAATACAATGCCGTTTTTTTAGAATAAAAATAGTAAAAAAAGTAAAGTAAGAAGTATACTGGAGTTGAGTGAAAAAAATAGTCAGGGAAAAGTAAGTGGACGTGTTTAGAATTTTTATTTTTTTAATCCATCCAGAAATTTCATCCAGACTTATAAATCCTTGTTCTGTAACTTTTTTATCAAAGAAAACTCAAGAGTTAAAATTCGAGTTCCCTCGCCTTGAAGCAAATTAAATTGGAAAAACTGCAAGGAATAATTTCTCGTGTTACGGAGTCCAAATATTTTCATATGCAATTTTTCTCGTTAAATGTTCAAGCAACGAAACGTCAAGTTAACTTTGAGAAAACAAGACAGCTCGAAGACTTTCATTATTTTTTTTTACTGGAAATACATTCTAATTGATATAATAGATATTTATGATATAGGAATCGTAATGACGATCATTATGGTACTAGCTGTGAAGATTATCTGACGAGGCATTAGCCGAGTCTGATAACACAGCTAATAGTACCATAATGATTGTTTATGATCCAAATTTCATACAAAATTTTATATTCCAACGATTTCTTTAAAAATAGATTTCTTTTTACATTACAGTAAGTAATGTGAACGTAGCTTGGTGTCAGTAATGTGCGTAGAAACTTAAGGTAACAATGCAACTGTTTGTTCAATTTTGTTTTAAATAAGTTTTTGTGTCTATAATTTTTTCATTATAGTCCTCAGTCCTATAAAGTATGCTATTTTGACATGTATATTTTTTTCTTTATATTCCTCAGTACTTAAATGAATCATTACAGTACTCAGTATGTCATTTTGACATTAAAAATGAAATTCATAATAATGTCCTTATTACACTTCGGAATATAATAACATTTATACACTGATGGTCATTACTGATAGTTGCATGACGATACTTGCAAGGAAAAATTTTTGGTATTTTTACAAGCTTTCATTTAGTTTCATCTGTCCAAGTTCACTCACTTATCTGGAACACCGCAGAAAGGTTGGCAATCTGTCTCTGTGTCATTGACGATGTTCTTCCGAAATTTTAATCGTTTCACCGTTAGCGGTCCCATCTAGACCGACCCGTCGAGCTCAGTACTCATACGCCGTCATTTTGGACACTTGCTGAACATCTCTCTCCCAGGGCTAGTTATTCCAGCGAACGGGAAAGCTTTGGAACTCGTTGCATATGGAGGTGTTCCCTGATGCATACAGTTTTCAGAAATTCAAGAAGAATTCCTGAACCAGAATAAAAAAAAGCGGGAGAGCCACTTCATTCACGGGAAGTGAAATAGGCACGGAAAAAACAACCAAATATTTGAAATTACCTCATGAAAATGGTATAAATGACGATGATATCGAGCATCGACATAAATACTTTCATTGGTCTAGTTACTCCATGACGATATTACTCTGGGCATTGTAGGTTCGGCTTCTCTAGAGAAAAGATATGCTCAGATTATATAGATTAGATAGACCCGAGGTGGTGCTGTAGGTTTTTCCGGGTTTTCCTGCAGCAGAAATGTGAATACGCTACCGGAGCGCCACGGAGCCCCGGAGCGCTACGGCAAATAATAATAATAGCCTTCCTCTACCCGCACAGGCTATGCCTATGGGTACACTCTACGAGTGTTTATGAGGGAGTATTATTATTATTATTAGATTCTGTTTGCAATCATTTCCTCTGATTAACTCTTCACCCACTCTAAAATTTTATTGTTCACATAATTCCCCTATTCATTTCAGATTTCAAGGACTATAATGGATATTGAAGTTCTTGAAAAAAGTTCTTTTCGTACAACTGTCATTAAAAATTACGTTTTCAATTCATTGACTTATGAACTAAAAACTAACGTTTTCACAAAACTTACTTTTAAAAGTAAAATGACAGATGAGATGATGGATACTCAGTAATAGTAATAGAATACTCCCTCTAATAGAAACACTTCAATCAGATATTAAAAACAGAACACCTACTCAAAAAGAATCATTTATAAAAGTTTACACATGTATTTGGCCGTTTGCGCAATTGGTAATACTGATTCCTCTTAAAGTTACAAACGAAGTAGTATTCAGTTCAACTGTAGAAGATCCTTCATCACTGACAAATAATGACATTCATAAATGAAGTGCGTTGGGCTTTATTATATTTGGAGTATCTGTCAGTCAACTTGTAACCCAAAGATCGTGTGTTCGAATTCTTATGGATCTTACTTTTTTTTGTTTTTTTTTCTTACTAGCAGTAACTGTGGTACAAAAAAATTTGTATGATACATTTGTTAAAAGTGATTTTATTTTGCTCGTGGGGTTGCTCCACTCACTAACGCTCGTTTCGCAATATTCCCCACTCACAAAATAAAATGCCACTTTTAGCACTTGTATCATAAATAACTATTATGAAGGATGCTGTCGCAAAACTATTCACTTTCCAACAAGCTATCAACGTGAATTCAAATAATGTTTGTGTCAATGGATCCTTGCGGGACACCATCGTTTATACGAAGAGTGTACGTTGAATTCTCCATCGACCACCACAAGGAAAATCTAAAGAATGTTACAAAATAAAGGACACAACTAAAGAGATTTCTTGGCATTCCAAATATATAATGAACAGTGAAACCAACTTCATTATGTATTTTAATTATTTTAATTTGCGAGGTAGGCTCATGTTGAGTGCCTTATCAGTGGACTATCAAGGATCTGTTCTGGGGCCATAATATACATAAATGAGCTATGCTTCCATATGATGACAAAGTGTGAGGTTGTTCTCTTCAAGTCTTTCATTATTTCCAATAACGATATTTCACTTCTTCTTGAACATGCAGAATCAATAATGTCCGAAGCAGAAAATTGGTTTTCTGCTAATAGTCTTCAATTGAACAAGTAACAATCCCAAAACCTAGTTATTTCCGATAATAACCAAATTACGGTAGGTAATCACTGTAAATTGCTCGGAGTTGTTATAGATGATTGTCTGAATTGGACACACCACATAGACAGACTTGTTTTTACTTAGGCAACTTAGTCGATGCCTGAACCCAAATATGTTGAAAACCACCACCACCACCACCACCACCATTCGGTCTTTTTCACTCTTTGATCAGCTATGGTAAGGTTTTATGGGGTAACTCAGTAACTCTGTAAGAATATTCAAACAACAGAAACGAGCAATAAGAATATTTACTGGAGCTGGATATAATGAAAATTGTCAGTCACTCTTCAAAAAGTTAGGAATGCTACCACTTCCTCGTGTCTATATCCTACAAAATCTAACCGAAATTCATTACAAGAGAATGAGTATCCCAAAAATATCAAGCCAACATCATCACAGTACACGTTCCGCTACTGCTGACGGTTTACTTGTGCCACGTTACAGATTGGTAAAATCTGAAAAAAACTCTTTGAATTTCAAAATTTATAATAAATTACCCAGCCAAATCAAATCTATTAATGAGAAATGTTTCAAAATGAATGTGAAAAAAATACTTCTCAATCATTGTTTCTATTCTGTTGATGAATATACTCAAACATCTATTTTTTGACCCCACCGTGTCAATGACTTTCCTGATTTTATCTTCTTGAATTTAATTAGTATACATATTGTGCTTGTACTACATGTTTGTAAGTATGTTTGATCTGTATGTTATATACATTTATTTATATATTACATATGTATATATTTGTTATGTTCCACTGACTTGCTATAAACCATATTCTGTATATGTGTCACATAGCCAAACTATCTATCTATAATCCGTTGTCGGACAAGTGTGCAGCAAGTAATTCCATCTAAAGTTGGGTTGGTTTTACTGTTCATACTGAAACTGAGAAAGTTTTATTTTTTGGAATGTCTGTGGTAATCTAAAAAGTCCTATACTCATCTAATCGAAAATTTAATCCTCATTTCATCTAGGTGTATATCTCAACTCTTATCGATTATTGTTTTCGCTTCAAAATGCACGTTACTCGGTGTGAATTGAATACATTCCATTTAGGAATGTCAAAAAAACGTTCTTGGTAAGCATCAAAAAAACTATTTTTAATAATTTTTTTCAGCGATTTTTTTCAAGGAACATTTCTAAGAACCTGTGAATATTTCCGAGTCTTAGAAGCGGGAGCACGAGGTAAGCGTTCATCAGGAAGTAGCGGTATTTCTATATCGGTAAAATAAAAGCGCATGCGTTAGGGAAGTTTCTCTAACGATCCGCGCATAAAAGAGAGGGCGCCACTGCGCAAGATTTAAAGAAAAATGCACTCTGTCGCAGCGTACAGTCATGTAATGAATTCTCCTTATTATTCGACGGTGTACACTCCTGAGGGTTGATAATTCGACATTTTGGAGATGATGAGAGCTTTGGTAGTTATTAAATTTTGTTGGCGCTAGGAATTACGAGCGCCTACAGTGAGGAACATATCGATTAACTTTTATCGTACAGAGACACTGTGGTCGCAGCAGTATTCGTGTATCATTTTCCCGTAACTTGTTTGTTTGTTTGTTTGTTGAAAATGAGATTAGGGATGTCATTAGCATGGGAATGAACTGAAATTATTTTGCGGTTCAATGATGTTCAACCTAAATAAGAAACAAAAACTTTAAATCTATTTAGAAATTGAGTCAATAAAAATGCTACCGTAATTTTTCTACATAAAAGCTGATTTTAATGAAACCAATAACTCTGGAGGCAAATTGTTTGTTATACTTCAATACAATACAAGAAAAATATGAAAGCGCACCATGAAATTATACCTACACGGAAAGAAATCTCTGTGTAGATTTTTTCCTTTATCAGTTCAAAAAAAAGTGTAAATAATACAATTGTCAAAAATTAGTACACCTGGTTGTAGTATATTTTTACCAATTATTGTTTATTTCGATTTGTGGTGAAATTTTCCCTAGCTTTGTGAGTATTTTAAATGTATATTCCCAAGCCTTGTGTAAAATTTGTATACAGTATTGTGCATTATGAATTTCAATTTTGTCCACAGAACTGTTATAAAAACAAAATGTTGTGTAATAGAATGTTCCCCTTTTCAACATGAATACCTCCCAAGAGGTTATCTTGAACGATGGAAAATAGCGACTAAAGTTTGTCTTTCAGTCGCAGATGATTCCACAAAAGATTTTATGAATTTCCTATTCATATTTTCGAACTAAAATATTAACACAATATTGTGTATTTTTCAATAACATTGTCAACAGAATTATACAAAAAAAAAATCTGTAACATACACAACGGTGTTAAACAATTTGTGTAAAAAAATGGATTCAAAGAAATATACACAATGTGGGTATATTATTATACCTACAACAAATTAAGATTAGCAATAGTGTACGAAATTTCTAGACAAAATTGTTTCTGTAACCATTCCAGACATAATTTGTTTAAAAATTCCAAACAATTGTGGGAAAAAACTACATACACTGTTTTCCGTATGCCAACAACAGGTACAGAAATTATTAACTTTTTTGCCAAAAAACCACCTACTTGCTCTTGCTGATACTCCGCCAATTTATCCTAATTTTTTTCGAACTTTTCAGTTTGTAAGTTTGTTGGTTTCGTTCATAAAGATGATGAATAAAGTAAGTGATGCTGGGTACTGAGAGTTTGGCTTTTCTTTGTTACAAGTGGGGGCTGATATTGCGTTTAATTCCATGGGGTGTTTGCTCCCCATCTACAGTTGAATAAGATTACAATATTGATTTTTCTCATTACTGGTATTACGAGCTAATAGTTATTTATTGTATAAGTGTTTTAGATATCATTTTATTTGCGCAAGAATGTTTAAACGCGAGAGCGAAGCTCGAGCGTTTAAATTTTTTAAGCAAATAAAATGTATCTAAAACACGCATGCAATACAACGTTTTATTCACAGTCACATTCATTTAGAATCAGAATCGCGGAAATTTTTCATCACAAAATGATTTGACGTTTTGCTCTAACAGCGGCTGTCACCTCCTCAAAAATCATTGAAATAACATACAAAAATATCGGGAAGTGTTGAATTATGATAAAACGAAGAACGAAATGTCTATTAATATAAATGTTAATGTTAATATTAATAATAAATAAGTAAAATGTGATTGATATTTAAGATTGTATTTTTCATTAAAGTAATTTCATTATAATGAAATTACTTTATTCCACTAGTGGATAAAGTGGTACTTTATACGGTTCATCAGTTTGGATAATACTTCAATTATAAGGTGATTGTGGATAAAAATTTTAATCTACATACAAATAAATAGAAACAAACTAACTCATTGAACTCCACTAAAATGCAAACAAGGTATGCAATAGAATTGCTTTTCGTGATTGTCTCATTTTATCAGCGTTCCCGTTGGAAAATGATATGTAATTTCAAATTAAGTGGCTTTTATTCTTTTAAGGATATTATTTATGAGTTTAACAATTCTAATAATAATGTGGTGACCGGTGTGGCTCAGCGGTCTAGGTATCGCTCGTTGAAACTTCTGCTAGCATTGGACCCTATACGTGAGACCGGTGTGGAACAGATTTTTCCTACGAGCGTGCGAAAAAGTAACTTTTCCGCACGATTTTTCGTTTTGAAAGTTGTACTTTTCCGCATGATTTTTACTTTTTGAAAATAAGGATATTTAGGACTAACTAAATGATCTATGTAACTATTCTGTCATTTTGTAGCATTAATATAAAAACTTGTTTATTAAAAACATTGTTTTTTCATAAATAAGATGCAGAAAACACTCGTAGGAAAAATATTGTACCTAACTCTTACGGAAAATGCCTTTTCCGCACTTGTTAGGTAAATAACTATTTTCTTAAGTGTATCGGTTTCTGTAGGCAACAATATGATTTGCTTTGAAGCAAGTTTGGTAATGCCTAGATGCTAATCCCAACGTCTAATGCTTGTTGAAAAGTGAAAAATCAGTAAGCCACCCCACCCCGCAGCTCTACAGCAAATAATAATAATAAAAGTCGTCTTTTACCCGCACAGGCTTTTGTAATAAAGATTTAGATCATTTATCTCATATTCCTAATATGTTACTAAATTATTGTTATTTCTAATTATGTCTACTCAACAACTCTACGTACAGAAACGTCGCAGTGTCATTAAACTCATTGGAGCTTTACACCGACCTGATTATGTATTTCTGCAACATTTCAGTACATTGAACTATTTGCCATCCAAATATATAAACAATTAGATTAAAAGTGTTGACCAATCAATTTCTATGAAACCCCAATTTTTCGGGCATGATTAGTGTGTACCTACTCTTTTGAATGTGAAATGTAACTCTGCTGAAGAATAAAAGTGGTAATGACTGGTTTTAATTAATATACCAAAATTTCACTTTATTTTCGGGTACACTTCACGAATTTTAATGAGGGAGTATTATTACTATCATTCCAACTTCTCCTCACATTGGTATTACCAAAGGCATAGCTAGGGTGGTGAGGGAAAGGTTGAGTGTAAGAGCGCCCCTTCTCGATTTAACAGTTACAGAAGTGCGAACTCTGCCTTTTGCAACGATAGTATTGCACGAACATCTATATACGTATTATTATCATCAAGATTATTTATTATACTCATGTTCATTGGTATCCCACCCTATTTTATTCATGAAATATGTATATCATGTACGTGTATCTATCTGTTGCAATGAAATAATTTATTATTATTATTATTATTATTATTATTATTATTATTATTATTATTATTATTATTATTATTATTATTATTATTATTATTATTATTATTATTATTATTATTATTATTATCTTTGATTTGAATATTTTTTGTTTATATTATATCTAGTGATGTGTATTCGATTCACGAGCTACTTGAAAATGAAGTCGGAGCGTTCTAGAATACCTGTTACCATTGCTAATTTTTATTCATACATTTTATGCACTAACGGGCGGTAAAGTACACTTTACTGCCCGGTTCAGCTAGCGTGAAGGGGCACTTTACCGCCTGCGGGCGCATTATGGCTCGCGTGCCGTAAAGTAAACAAAATTCTCAAAATTGTCTATATTCACACAACATTTCATGCAGGACCAGAATTACTTTAGTTCAATAGAGAAAGACTCTTTCTAACATTTCTTCATAATCGGCATATTTTCAATGATTTTGAAGATAGGATATTCTCTTGAAATTAATTAGTACATATTGAAAGCTTCGTTACAGTATCTACATCGGTACAAGAATAAGTATATTCGTTTTAGAAGTGGATGGTTGGTTCAAATAACTGTCTGGTATCATTCCGGCACACAATTGTTGTCAATGTTTTCAGTGATGATCAATTCATTTGAAATAGATTCTTCAATATAAAATTTCTCAGCTACTATATTTTCACATTCCCAATACTATGTTACTCTTGATTATTGTATACATAACGTATGAAACGTGTAGACCCTTGGAATTCAAGTCAGTATTTGTGATTCGCGCTAATAAACCGCTAGTGCATAAAATTTTGTATGTATCACGTGCGTAAAATGAGTTTATTGCCTTCGGCGTGTGATGGCCTTCTGTTGACGTCATCGTGCCATCATCCACGCCGCAGGCCATAAACGCTTACTTTGCGCTCTTGATACATAAATAACAATTATGCGGTAAAGAGTACTTTACCACCAGGTCCAGCAAACGTAGAATGACACTTTACTGCCGCGGGCGTATTATGGCCCGCGGGTCGTAGAGCAGATAAATTTCATGCAAGACCCAACACGAATCAGAATTCTTTCAGTTCAATAGAGAAATACTTTTTCTAAAATTTATTTAGTCCATGTTGGAAAAAAAGCGTGTTCTTCAGTTTTAAAAACTATTATTTTATATTTTGACTGAAAAATCGAAATCTCCGACTCCGAAAACCCCACATACCAATTTTGAATCGAGTCTGATCATAGTCACAAAACTCGTCCACCATCTTGGGCCGCTATCTTGAATTCATGAATTTTGACGAAAAATTCGTAATATCTGACCCCGAAAAGTCAGACACATTAATTTTGAATCGAATCGGACCATAATGACAAATCTCGTCCGCCATCTTTAATTCATGAATTTTTATAAAATATTCAAAATCTAAGACCTACAAAACCCCCACATACCAATTTTGAATCGAATCGGATTATCACAAATCTCGTCCGCCATCTTGGAGCCGCCTATTTGTTTATGTTTTTATAACAAAAATGTCATATTTCATTGTCACCGGAACTATATGAACGTATTCCAAATCATTCAGACTTCTGAAAGCGGGTGAAAATCACGTTCAAAGATTCCGTTACATACAGACATAACTAATATAAGCGTGTTAAGAAAACCTTCCTCCTTCTTCCTTATCATTCTATCACATAAACTCCTTCATAAATCTATTTCAACGAAAAGGCTCAAAATATCAAAACGGTTTGGTGGAATGAGCTTCTAGAAACCCTCGGAGGTAGGGTGCGGAAGCTTTTCAACGGAGTAAAATTTAACCAATATTGGACCACATATACTAAACTCACTTAGTACAACAAGGAAATTAGTAAGGCCAGAAGACAATCACGTGCTCAAGAATCTGTAAGGTTTTAGCTAAAGAATGGACTGTGAACCAAGTATTAAGTTTTTTGAAAAATAATGACAATGCTTATACTACAACATTCGAGGAAAGTATAAGGATGCTCACAGAAGCACAATTTCCATCCAAACAGGTGAACAACTTTGGAATGGAGGCTTGCTACGGAAATATCGACATCCAATAGTATCTGGTGGGCTATCAGTAAAGAGATAGCTATGACAACATATATAGACATTAAGGGTGCCTTCAACAATGCATCCACCGAGTCTATAGCAAATGCTCTAATGAAGAATGGGGTCCTCTCCTACTGTGCCAGTGGATACACGCTAACTTTGTAAACAGGGTCATTGCATTAGCAATCGGCAAAATAACACTAAGACCTAGAGCAAACAGGGGATGTCCGCAGGGAGGGGTGCAATCGCCCCTGCTTTGGTTTATCTTCGAGAGGCTCTCATTACCTAGGATATGCCGACAACCTCGCGATCATTGCAAAAGGCAAATTCGCCAGGACAGTCTCGGAGCTTACACAGTCAGCCCTACATATAATCGACAGGTGGTGTACAGCTGAAAGTGAACCCTCAATGATTACCCATGATAACGCATAGTTCGGTGGTATGGTGGCAGGTAGGAATGGTTCGACGGCTCGAAGGACTGCAAAGACCAGCATCTCTGAGTGCCACCGGGGACATCAGAACCACCCCAACAGCCGCCTTAGAGGTTTTGCTCAACCTGCCTTCCCTACACATATACATACAAGGCAAAGCCAGGTCAGGACAAGCACCCATAAGCAATATGCACGGGAGAGACTACAACAACCGATACGAATAGTTGAAAAAGGACCCGGTTACAAGAATGCCATCAGATGTCATACTTCCCAGATATAGCTCTGACAATACTTCCAAGACAAGTTTAAGGGAGATGGATGCGTGGAAGGAAGGAAAAAATGATGAATGTTCAGGAGCCGGCATTTACGGAACCAAGCGGAAGATGAAAATCACATTGAACCTGGGCAAACAAGCGACGATATTCCAAACGGAAATCGTCGCAATACACCATTGTGCACAAAAGCAAATGAGGCTTGAGTGTTCAGAAAAAAAACCTATACTCAGATAGCTAAGCCGCAAAGCAGTCAACTCAATGCAAGTTACCTCAATACTTGTTTCGGTTTGCATAGAAACCCTAAAAGAGCTCGGCAGTCAGAACAGACTGACCCTAGACTGGGTACCAGCACACACATATTATAGAGGCAATGAAGAGACCGATGCACTAGCCCGATAAGGAGCAAGTAATGCCCTGAATGGCCCACAACCGTTTTGCGTTGTTTAAGGCTCTCAAACACTCCTTTCTTTATAGCATTGTCACTAGCAGTCATCGACATAACCTCAGATGAGTTCTTTGATTGAAACTGCTCCAATATGACGAACAAGAGTACTTTTAGTTTCATTACAATATAATTCCTTAAGATTTTCACTATAAATGTCATTAAGTAGTCAATAAGATTTTTGCAGTGAAAAGATGGGTGTTTGCTGACTCAGCAGAAATACGTCAATTACTATTTGGCGTTTGATCCTGAACTGTTTGTAGAAAAAAAAACATGAATAACGTAATTTGTAGGAAATTTTATATACTTCCATTCTGCATGGAAAAGTTTTTCACGAAAAACTGATAATTTTTGAGCGAAAAACTACAAAAAATAGATTTTTCGCCATTTTTTGCATATTTTTTAATGTTCCGTCAAGAAATTTCGTTAGCAAACTTCAGATTCGGATTCAGCACTCCAAAAAACGTATGAAACGGAAGAAAACTTAACTACCCCAAAACTTTCTCGCCAGGGGCCCTGCCAAATACAAATTTACTGAATTAATGAGCCGAAGGCATGTAACGTAAATGATTAAAGTGAATGATAGCCATAATATGCAAGTAGAATACTAAACTTCGTCCACGACAATAATAACAATACTAATTTCTTCTCTACTTATAGATATTGATAGTAACATTTGTATTTACACAATGTTCATCTCATTTTTGCTATCTGCATCAATTTCAATACTTCAATACTTATGAACTTTTCTGCTGAAACGAGTCGAACTTACAAATTGTTGACGTTTTAAATTACTCAAATTCGCTATGACTTGACTTCGACGTCCGAAGAATTTGCATCATGGTTTTAATTGTCACATTGAAATTTGACAGACCAGTTAATAGGTAATAATATCATTATTCACTAGTGATTAATGGATATCATAATACTTGAGATAATATATGCATTATAAATATTTTATATAATAGTCAAGGACAATAGTATTTCTACAAGTACTATTGAGTACAAATATCTCGACTCGCGATTCATTCAAACTTCCACGAAATAGAAAACTCAATTTCCTCAAGCATTGAACACGCTGTTTTTTCGCATTTTTAACGAAAAGCATTCATTAATTAAATAAAAATCATCCTTGATCATCAGCGACGCCCCTCGTAGACGTACCAGGTATACCTGTCAGATAAACATTTGTCAGTTGGTTCAATAAATCAAACAGTTCAATCAAGTATGGAAGTTTAAGTATCTAAATTCATAAGACGTATAAAGTATTGGATCATGAACTTTTTTCACAACTGTGATTCAGTTTTAGATTCCTGTAGAAGAATTATTCATCTGCGCCTCAGTACTCCACAATAAATTCATATTTTACCATAGAGCTATCTCGAGTCACAGTGCATTCTGTTTATAATTACCTCACGTCTCTGTCTTATCTTTTCCTCTCAGACTGTACATCTGGCAAGCAAAGAAACTTTCTACGTTCACCACGGAGAAATGGCAATAACTTTGAATTTATACGATGCAGAGTGTACACCTCTATGTATATGAACCTTTCTGCAGGGACCAACGAACCCCTAGGGTAGGAAGGGGTGAAAGGGGGAGGCTCTGAAACTTGTAAATGCAAACTAAGCACAAGGAGGGGAGTAATGGCTACTAATGATAGAAAGGGTGTACGAATATAGCCCTTATTTCACCAATAAGATAGATTACCGCGGCTTGTGACAAATTTACAATTTGGGAATTCAAGGGGAACGCTGGATGTTTGTGCATAGATGAATATTTGTTTGAAATGCCATATGGATACTCAAACAAGGCTATTTTCACCGTAATTCTAGAAGAGATGAGATATATCAGAATTAAAAATCCACAGTATAGGAATTATATACGATCAGCTTTTTATGATCTTTATATAAGGCACAGATCCGACTTGTATTTCAATACTTTTCCATATATGCTGTAAAACTCATAAATATAATAGTAATAAGTAGGATTTTATTGGCAGTAATCATAATACGTATTAATATTTGTAAATACGTGTGAAATACTAACGTGAAAGTGGTGTGTTAAAAGGCGGCGTTCAAAATGCTGTTCGTAAACTCGTAAACAGATTTTGTTCTTCGACTAAACTATGTTAAAATTGTTTAAAAAATTGTTAACATTGTTTTTTCCGTTAACCAGCTGTCGTCCCCTTACGAACGGCAGCCCTCAAAAGTCGAAACTTGTGCGAGCCAAGGATTAACCAGGTCTTACCTTTTAACGTGCGATTCCTAGCACTTTCTGGGGCCATCAGATAAAAATCTGTAGTCGCTAGGATGCGAACCTAGCTGACCAGCACTTAGTTCTAGTTCTAGTTATACCACTAATTTTTATTATACATTCTTCCTTCGCCGATGACTTTCTGGATTATCATCAATCGCTTTATAAGTAGCAGTTTGATCAAAATGTACCCAACAAGCTCTTCCTTCGCATACTTTTGTTGTTACTTTAGAGACTTGCCGAAAGAGTCTTTCTCAGGGCTAGGTTTTCAGACTTACGAGCGAAGTGTTCAATACAGCAATTTCATTTTATCTGGTTCTTACGATGTTATCCTACCTTTATGGGATTTTCTTTAACGTGGGAATCAGAAAATAAATAGTTAAAGGACTTACTTCATAGGTGCAATTTCTACAAGACGCCAGTTTAAACAAACTAACAATTAAAGTGAGATCAGTTGTTGCGTTCAAATTAACGGTGCTGCTCCTAAGGTGGCGTACGGAGTTAGTAACACAACCTACTCAAAAGGCACATTTGCTGATGATCACAGCAGTCGTTGCCACTATAAATATCAAATAAAAAAATGTAAGTTCGTTAAGATCTAAGATTAATCAAGTTATATGGAAGCAACGAAAAAATTGTAAGGGTTCCTAATGATTTATATCAATGAAATTTAGTAAAATATGCAACAATAATCACTGGAGAACTATTGTGAAGGGTTGATATCTCAAGCTTTTATTTAACTTGCCCTGTTCGTTAGTTGTGTATGTATGTGGGACAAATCTTGAAACTGAATTCTGACCCTCTTTTAGTCGTCTGATCAACTTGAAATTTGGCAGGTGTTCCTAATACCGGTGAAATGCATTATGGAATTTTTATAAGAAAAAAAATGGAGGCTCCAATATGACGGGTGAAATTTGAGATTTTATTCGAAACGAGTTTGCGTGCAAATATAGGTAAGCTAGGATGAAAAATCGAATTGGGTTTTTAAGGTGATAATAAATTTTTAGTGATACTATGTATGTATAGCTATATAATTAAACATAATAAGTCTTATTTTCCGATGATATTTCGTGTTCATATTACTGCATATAGACCTACGAAAAATAAAAGGCTTCAATTATAGTTGAATGGTATAAGTTCGATGCACAAAAGGTGAAAAATAAAAATATTCCTTCTGAAAAAATTACCAGCATATTGAAACTCGCCAAACTTTCGCTGATTTTGAAATAAAGAAAATTGATTAGGTATTTGTTTCTATATGAAAAAAATATTGATACACAGTGTCACACATAAAGTTCGCCACATATGGAAGTTTTTTTATTAACAAATATAATGAAAATTTTACTCCGCAATTAGTTTGTGCTTGAAAAATGAGTAAAAAACAACCTCTTTCGTTTTGTCACGTGCTACTCTGAAAATTCTCAAAAATTCAAGTTTTTTTTTGGTAATTTCGAAAAATGCTAAATAAAAAAGTTGCTCAGTTTCCAATTTTAAATCATTGCTCCAAATTTGGACTCGATACTGTCACTTAAATTTTTTTGCAATTTTCTAAATTTTTGGAATTTTTCGCTTTATCGATTCGAATGAAACATGATTCAAATTTCATAATTTTGATGACTTTTCAACCTCATATCTTGCCCAGAAAATACCCAAATCGGTCTTTTACCAGAAAAATAAATAAATGCACCTCCATAAATTAGTCTGTGCAAAGTTCATCTAGTTTTTCATTTTCTTGGTAAACAGATTTGGATTTTCAATTTATGGACATCAGTGATCGAATAAAAGAATTTCTTTTCATTCTTATTACACTCGTATTTCATTTTTTAATAAGTTTTTATCCAGTTTGATTTTTTTTCTGACCAATAATTCAGTTACAAACAAACCCGAAATATCATAATTTTCTGTGAACTAAACAATGATCCATAGTTTCATAACTATTCAAAAGACCTTTGTTCTAGCGATTTGTACTTAACATGATATAATATTCCGTGATTTTAAACAATACAAGACTAAAGTCCGTATAACACGGTACAGTTTTTCACTCATAAACTGAATAATTTTTCAAGTCAATTATAGGCATTGATAATAAAACAGATCATTTTCTGCATGAAAATACAATGTTGTGTGACACTAACACAAAATATCCAGGAGGCATGTCCAATGGATCAGTACACTTTCTCATTCAGAAAATAGATGAAAAACTGGATCGTGTCATACGGGCTTAAGGGAAAAAAAAGTAGGTACAATTGATCGAATCGAAATAGAATTTTTATTTAGTAGGCTTTCGAAGCAAATTTTTAGTTTTGGCTGATGTCAAATTATTTGTTTTGTGTACAGATTTTCGTACATTTATAATTCATATATTCCCTATTCATTAAAAGTGCCACAAAGTCGGTGAATGAAAGGACTATAATTGTATAGAACAGGAAGGACGGCATACTGAATGATGAATTCGGGTTCTTCATAAGATTATTGAGATGAATCAATGAATCTTGCGATGTTTTGTTGTGAATTTTGTTATTACGGTTATTTTGGTTTACTGTTTATTATACATCTAATGGTGAAAATATAGAATATAAAATTCAGGAAGTTGATTCAAAAAATTTTGTGAAAAATTATTATTCGCTCGAAAACTACATACATCAAAATATTTCGAACTCATCTGCAGCTAACGGGATACAAATCTGTTAAAAAAGGAATACGAGTATAATAAGAATGAAGAGAAATACGTTTATTCGTTACTGGGCATATTAACGCCATACAACGAAAATACGAATCAGTTTAATAATGAAATGAAAAAACTAGATGAACTTTGCAACAACAAAGATGAATTTCTGGAGGTTCATTTATTATTTTTTCTGGTAAGATATAACATCGAAGTCTCGTATCCATCAAAATTATGGAATTTGAGTCATATTCCGTTCGATTCGATAGACGAAAGATTCGAAAAATTAAAAAAATTGGAAATAAGCCGGAGAGACAGTAGAAAGTCCACATTTGGAGAAAAGGTATAAAAGAGCAACTTTTTTATTCAGCAATTTTCGATATTTTAAAAAACAATTGATTTTTTGAGGATTTAAAAAAAAATGTCAAATTTGACAGGTTTAGAGTAGCACGTAACAAAACAAAAGAGGTTGTTTTTTACTCATATTTCAAGCAAAATTTAACTGCGGAGTCAGATTTTCATTATATTTGTTATTAAAAAAACTTTCATATGTGGCGAACTTTATGTGTGACACTATATATGACGTGGAAGGAAAATACCGAATTGATTTTGCCTATTTCCGTGTTTCTTTTTGACCTTTCAGTAAAAAATAGAAAAAATGTAGGTAATTTTTTCAAAGGAAATATTTTTATTATTTACCTTTTGTGCAACAAACTATTATCATTAAACTATGATGGAACACGTTTATAAATAATATAGAAGCTCCTTCTTCATAGGGCTGAATGCAGTTTTGAACACGAACTATCAGTGACTAATTACAATTATTATTATGTTTTATTATACAGTGAGTGAGTAAAGGTTGGAAAAATTCGTTAAAAGCTTGATATGACTATTGGGAAAGAAGCTCAGACACGTCGATTTTCTTTTTCATCAGTTGATAATTTTTTTGGTCCACTCATACTTTTGGTGACCTTATCATTGTTCGAGTTATGACGTCATTATAATTTTTTTTAATGGCTATACCCTATTTTGATAATAACGCATTTTTCAGTGTATGAATGTCATATTTTTCAAAATTGATGCATTGTGAAAAACTCGAGAAAAAACTTGTATTATAGTTATCAAAATTCTAAATTTCCAAACAGTGTACAGGAAAGAACAAAAAATAAGAACTTTGATCAATAGTAAACTACCCTCATTTATAAAATTATCAAAAAAATCTATTGTGATTAGTAAATTTGAATTAAATTGGGATTCACAGCCACCTACCCATCAAAATATTTATTTCTTATTTTTATGATTCAAGCGATCGTAAATTCGCAGATTTGCAATATTTTATTTTTAGCAACATTCAATTGATTTATTCAATAATTTTCTGCTACAAAATCTTACTGTTAGTATTATCTTATTATTATAAGAATATGAGGGAGCCGCCTAAGGTGCACATGAGATACTAGTATTTTTTATGAGGCTAGAACAAATGCGAAAAATATATTTTGTTGCGTATATGGCTGCGATTCAGAATCTAATAATTGTTTTCAATAACGAACAACTTTTCTAATCGAACTTGATTGATGAGGTAAGGGTAGTTTACTCTTAATCAAAATTCCTATTTTTTTATCTTCCCTAGACACTGTTAGGAAATTTTGATAATTATAATACAAGTTTTCCCCAATGCACCAATTTGTACATAGAATACAGTTTTCTGACCAATGATTAATAGAAAAGTTTTCCATATGATGCAAACTTTCCGAAACTCACTGTATAATATAAGAAAAAATATAACATCCATACACAGAAAAATGCGTTCTTTTTAAAGATATTATCAAAATAGGGTATTGCCCTTTAAAAAAATTATAATGATGTCATAACTCAAACAATGATGATGTCATAAGAAGTATGTGTAGACCAAAAACTGCGCAACTGTTAAAGAAAATCGACGAAAATCCCGAAAAGGACAAAAAAATGTTCACGTTCCCCATTATTTGCTGGTACCATGTAGTTACCCGTATTTTATGGATTTAACGATTTTATTTTTGAGAGCTTTCGCAATCCATTCCACCCTATTCCAGTCCTCCAGATAGTTTGAATTTACATTCGCCCTTCCACAGAATGGTTCGCATTCATTCCCAGTAGGTCGAAAATTGAAATAAACGTCCTTAATACATAATTTTATCTCTCATTATGTTTATCGTATGCCAAAAAAGTCCCAAGATCTTTTGTACATTCTCATTCTCTTTCTAAAAGTCTTCACGACAGGAAGTCGGTAATGAAATCATTGAACAAATGAAGCAAAAGAAGTTAATAAATATTGGAACACGATTTGTCGATTTTTTTTATATCAATCGAAGAGATTTTTGTACAACACTAGATGTCCTGCCATACCAGGATGCTCACTGCAATATTCCTATACGATATAGGAATATATTTGGGTCAAAAATCCATCAGAAAACAACTACTTTCCTGGCTAATACCACGACGAACGTTGAATTGCATCCAATGAATTTCCGTGCAGAGTTCCTACAAGGCTATCTCCGCAATTGCTAAATACATGGAAATGTTAATCGAAACATTTGGACCACCTATAGATCGATTTCTGGGTTCTTGCCCTCGTCAGTATAGGGTAGGTCTCTGCAGACAATAACTAATGTCTGCAACAAATGGATTGATAATCGAATCATTTGTTGCAGACATTAGTTATTGTCTGCAGAGACCTACCCTATACTGACGAGGGCAAGAACCCAGAAATCGATCTATAGGTGGTCCAAATGTTTCGATTAACATTTCCATGTATTTAGCAATTGCGGAGATAGCCTTGTAGGAACTCTGCACGGAAATTCATTGGATGTAATTCAACGTTCGTCGTGGTATTAGCCAGGAAAGTAGTTGTTTTCTGATGGATTTTTGACCCAAATATATTCCTATATCGTATAGGAATATTGCAGTGAGCATCCTGGTATGGCAGGACATCTAGTGTTGAACTTGATTAGCTCATTGTTAAATAGATTTCTTCTATTTTTGATCTAGAAGAGATTTTTGATTTGTCACAATTCAAAAATAAACCGTCACCTCCGGATTGTTGTAATTAAATAAATGATTCAAATATGCTGATGTTAGAAAAGTAGGAAAATGTAGTTCGACAAGTCGAGCTTATTAGTTTTATCAAACTCAAAGATAAATGAGAGGGGAAATAATGTTTTGCACGAAACTATAAGGGCTCTTTTTATTCAGAAACATAAAAATGTAATGAAACTTTTCTTGGAGAGCTGTAAAGATTTTTAATATGCTCCCATATTAACATGCAGTGCGAAATAAAAATATAATAAAGCCCAGTTGGGTTTCATCACACCCGGAATAATTATTTTAGAATGCTCGTGAGACATTTTATTCCAACTTTCATGAGTAATCCAGAGAAATTCAGCAACTTTATGAAAATATCCCTGAAAATTGCCATTGTTTTTGATATGTAATACTGATACAGCAATATGGATTTTAAATGGATGAATTATTCATTTATTTTGCAAAAAATTATGGAAAACAAACAAAAACAACGTTTTTTGAATCTATCTTGAGTTTGGAAAAGCTTGTCAAGCATTTTACACAGATGAAATGATGCAACCTGAGTCATTCAATGCGACTTAAGTTATCTCGTGTATATTTTCATCGGCTCTCAAGATGTTTCCACAAAAACCTTCAGTTTTTCCCATATGATGCGAACTTTATGAAGGACACTGTATGTTACCATTTGAAGACGAGATGAAGACCATGAAGATGAAAAAAGGTGAGTGAAGAAAGAAGCAGAGTATTACGAAGAAAGAATTAAATTCTTCAGTGGAGGGAGTATTTTATGTATTGTTCTTCATACTAAGCTCAAAATCCCTGTATTTTATTAGTTATCAGTTGTAACAGAAAAAGAAGTGTGCTTCTTGAATATATAGGAATGTTAACAACAATAAGTTTCTAGATATTCAATATTCAAATTGCTTTCGTGGGGTTCATGTAAGAGTTTGGACGTGTTCTAGACTCTGTTCGAAAGTTGTCGATACAAGTTCAACTCCCCAAAAAATCTCCCCTATATCCTATCAAAGTGTTATAAGTTTGGTTTACTGGAAATGCAAATTGTTTCTGCAGCAAGCGATAGTCTGAACTATGTCCCCTGAAAATAATCGATTTAGAAATATATTTGGAAGAGAGTTGAGAAAACTACCCTAAAATATGTTCCTTATATATTATTATATCGGTGAAGTGTTTTTTACTATTGAGAATTATTTTCAAGTGTGAACCTCTTAACTTTCCTCAGGCGTGTGTAGTAATTTTCCAAGCTCCTGAAATAGAATTTCAAGAAATGGAAATGGATCGTCCGGAAATCTTCAGTTTATTTTTCAGCAAAAAAAAATCACCAGTCCTTTCATCCTAATTTTCATGGAGTACTATCGCTACATTTATGATTTCAATTCCCTCCTTTCATTTACCCGCTTTTTATTACGCAACGACAGGATGCTTTCTTCATTCATGCATTTTTAATTAGAATGTTTTCACAAAATATTGGACAATATGGAACGAAACCAGAAAAATATTCTTTGAATGCATTCCTTCTGCGAGAAAAAAGATTCAAGAATATAGTTTCCACTGATGAAAATGAAATGTAAGCACCAGCTGGAAACTTCTGTGGCATACTAGCTTCTGAGAGATATTTTCCCAGGAATCGTGAAACATGTGTCTACAAATAATCCTGTGCTAGACAACTGAAATTCCACTCATGGAGTTACTTCTTTGGAAAACTAGCTCCTGAAAATCAAAGTCGTGAAACACAAATAACACAATATGTGGATGACCAATTGAAATTCCGAGGTACTGATGAATTACACTTGTCTTAAATAATAGCCTCTTGCAGAGTAAATATAAGTCCTTTTGAGAACTTTTAATATAATATATTTTGACTGACAAAATTCAATTTATTTGTAACAACAGACCAATAACTGTCACTATACAGGGTAACTATATTCTAAATTCACAAAATAACTGTATATTCAAGATTCCGGAACATTCTCCCCCTTGGTACTAACCTCCGTGTTAGTACAGTTAGCATTGGAGACGGTGTAGTTTTCTAACTGCTCTCTTGAGTGTTCCGTTTCTTGGACTAACTAGCGTTGGTAAATACTCCCGAAGCCAACGCTTCCAGAACATATCAGCTAAACACTGGGATGTTCGCCACTGTTTTCGCAGAAGTAGATCTTTCATCTTTCAGAATATCGTTTGGGCAAATGCTGACCAAGTCTTGAGTCTACTATTGATAACATATTCTGCTTCAGCAAATACGGTTTGGAGTACTTCTTCTGTTTGGTGCCTACTTTTCATAATACCTGTTAAGGCTCGTTTAAAACAACCGATCAGGCGCTCCCAACTCCCTCCCATGAATGGAGCAGCAGGCGGAATAAATTTCCACTGGATATTTCTGTTTGTCAAATTTTCTATGACTGAATTGATGTCTAGATCATCCAGAGCTTCTATTAGTTCTCTACTCGCGCCTTCAAATTATTTTTACTGGTCCACGTCTTGACAGAAACCTTCTAATTGCCACTATACATGAATCTGTGTTGAGGGAATGTGCGATTTCTACGTGGATTGCTCTAACAGGCAAGCAGGTGAACAGCACGCCATACCTCTTCTCCACTCGTCTGCCAATCTTCACGTAAAAAGGACCAAAGTAGTTTAAACCACACGATGGGAATGGCTTTTCATATAAGAGCAGTCTATCTTGCGGTAATAATCCCATTTTAGGTTGAACTGGAGGCGCCATTCGTCTTCTTCATATCACGCATTTTCTTATAGTTTTTTTAATCATCGTAGAAATGTGTGGGATCCAATATTTGCGACGAAGTTCATTAATAATAGCTTGAATATCTTGGTGTCTATACTGTGCATGAAAATGTAAAATCATTTTCTTTGTGAACAAATGATTTCCGTTCAATAGTATTGGTTCTTTTTCTATTTCAGCAACCTCTCCGATTTGGATTATTCTGCTGGATATTCTTAATAAATCCTTTTTGTCAAGGAAAAGAGACATTTTTTGCAGTATGCCTGTTTTATTACTCACTCAATTTTTTATGTTTGCAAGATCTTTAGGAAAACATGATCTCTGAACGTCTTTGAGCCATTGCATCCGACTCCATTCTATTTCTTCACTTGTTAGTGGTCCAGTTTGTTTGTTATTCCTTCTCATCTTTAAGTTTTTCAGGAATCTTCCGACCCTCGCTGAGATTCGCAATAATTTCATCCAGGAGTAGTGAGATTCGATGTTTGATTTTTGGCAAGGATTCAGTGATACATTCTACCATTGTTATGACATGAACAAATTCTGGTTGATATGTTATCTCTTCTGAACACCTTTGTTTGTTTGAATGTTGTGGACTAAAAGGCTAATCAACCTCATGTTTCTGAAGAAATTGTGGACCTTTGAACCATCTGCAATCACCATCAGATATCATACTTTTCGGCGTGTCTCTCGTACAGTCATCAGCTACGTTTTCTGCATTTGGCACCCACCTCCATTCATTGATTTCGCTGAGTTCCAATATCTCACCGACTCTGGACGCTACATATGTAGGAAGTTGTTTGTCACTTTCCAGCCAATGAAGCACTGTTCTTAAATCAGACCAAAATACTTTTGAAGCTACATTAATTTTCAAGTGCTTATTCACTTCTGTACAGAGTCGGACACCCATTACAGCAGCTAGAGTTCCATGTTCGGATTCGTTAATGTTTTCAGGGGTGTACCCGTGCTTTCGACGCAACCAATGCAACTTGTATGCGTTCTTAGAATATCATACGCAGGTTGAATATGCATATTCACTCGCATCTACGAATGTATGAAGTTGAACATTTTCTGCATATTTCAAATCCAGTGAATAGCAGCGCGGAATTTCCAAAAACATGGATGGACTTCTTCAATTCTTCCAGATACGGGTTGTCCAGAATTTATGATATCAATGGACTTCTATATTTATTTAACTAATTGAGTTCCACAGGGTGTTGAAACTAGTAAAAATATATGTTTTTCAGAATAACTCCATAACGACTCAACTTATCATTATGGAATTCGGTATGACGTTTAAAAAAAAAATTGCAATGTAAATCAAACAGGGACGTACAACAGATGGGTACTCCCAATTGCCCTTTTTTTATATGTTACTTATAATTATAGATTTTTTTTATACAAAAAATGGGTTTCGTTATCAGAAATATCAACGACTTTAAGGATAGTTGAACTTGCATAATAATTCAGTAAATTTGTATTCGACAGGACCCCTGGCGAGAAAGTTTTGGGGTAGTTTTGATTTCTTCCGTTTCATACTTTTTTTGGAGTAAAAAAAATTCTTGACGAAACATTAAAAAAAATGCAAAAAAATGGTAGTTACAAATCAATTTTTTTGTAGTTTTTCGCTTATAACTAGAAAATTATCAGTTTTTCGTGAAAAAGTTTTTCATTCAGAATGGAAGTATATAAAATTTCCTACAAATTCCAATATTCAGGTTTTTTTTTTTTTCAACAAACAGTTCAGGTTCAAACGCCAAATAAAAATTGGCGTACTTCTGCTGAGTCAGCAAACACACTCTTTTTTACTGCAAAACTCTTATTGACTATTTAATGACATTTTTAGTGAATATCTCAAGGAATTATATTGTGATAAAACTGAAAGTACTCTTGTTTGTCATTGGAGCAGTTTCAAAGGACTCATCTGAGGTTATGTGCGATAGGAAAGGCGTGTTTGAGAGTATCAAACAACGCAAAATGGTTCTAGGTCATTCAGGGTATTACTTGCCTCTTCTCGGGCTAGTGCATCGACCTCTTCATTGCCTCTATAACCTGTGTGTGCTGGTACCTAGGCTTGGGTCAGTCTGTTCTGACTGACGAGCTCTTTTAGGGATTCTATGCAGACCCAAACAAGTATTGAGGTAACTTGCATTGAGTTGACTGCTTTTATTGCAGCTTGGGTATTTGACTAAATGAGTCTAGGTTTTTTCTGAACACTCATGCCTTATTAGCTCTTGTGCACAATGGTGTATTGCGACGATTTTCGTTTGGAATATCGTCGCTTGTTTGCCTAGGATCAATGAGATTGTCATGTTCCACTTGGTTCCGTAAATGCCGGCTTCTGAACCTATATAACTTTTAACCCATAAGCAATAAACCGCAGAAGAGATTTTTTAGGTTTTTTGCATTTTTTCAATGTTCCGTCACGAAAATTTGTTAGCAAACCTCAGATTCGGATTCAGGACTCCAAAAAACATAGAGATTGGAAGTAATCGCAACTACCCCAAAACTTTCTTGGTAGGAATACATTTTGATTAGATGATAAGTGATATGAAAACTGAGCGTTGATGATTTTTGTTTCCGTCTCGAATATCGGGGAATTTTTGTGAAAAAAACCCTCCGCCATCATAAATATCAGATATGTCCTTCATTTTGCAAATATGGCATTTTCATTGAATTTCAAATGGATTGTGCCTACAGTATCTACTATTTGTTGTATAAAAAAAAGCTGAAGCGGTACTCAAGTACAGCAAACAACCGTCGTTTGTGTTTTCCTGAAACGCAATATCCATCAAGATTTTGAAGTAGTTTCTTTACTGGAACGAAATTATTCCACGAGGAATAAAAAGTAATATAATAATTTAGTGCTGCCCTCGAGAGGAGCTTGACAGATTAAAATGTATTCTATGAACATCCTGTTCATATTTTCAAATAATTTTTTGAACTTGCCTAAATTATTGAAGAATACACAATGCGTTCTCTCAGATAGATATGATAAAAATAGAGTTAGTGTTTTGCTTTGTAATCCACACTGTTTCAATTTATCAGAAAATATTTTTTACTGATATCTAAAACATTTCTCTTAAAAACTAATTTTTTTCCAAACCCCTCTTGAATGTAAAAGACTGAATTCAGCAATGGTGGTAAATATAATTTTATACTTCGTTAACCTTTGATGAAATAATGAATGAACTAGCTGGAGTTTTAGTCCTATGTCTTCCTCTTGCTGACTGAAACAAGTGTCTAAAATACTGGTTTGGTGTATTAATGCAATGTTAGTCAATGAAAAATAAATAAAACCATAATATTTCCAATGCATTCCATTCCAAAAAAAGAAAATGCGTTATTGTACCGCCAGTGACTTCTATGCACGCACCTCAAAGCAATATGTCAACTCAGTTCTGTTTTGTACGGCATTCATTTAATTTTCCAATATAAAATAGACTTCGTTAATATTAACATGGCATAGCGGATTCGGCAACTGAAATTCGTGACGTCAAAATTGCATTTATGTGGTGGCTCGGAAACTTTTACGAGAGTGTGCAACACGCATCAGCACGAAAGTTGAACACCATGCAAGGCCAGATGGGTTGCAATGCAGCTCCGCAGTCATTTTGACTACATTATTGAGGAGGCGAATTATTTGATCGCTTTTGCAGACAAAATACGTTAATATTGGATGTGTGCTCCATTCTCTCTCCGGAAAATCTGTGTTTGTATTTCCCAGGTTGCAAATTTCAATCTTTCGTATATACAGTGACCGCCAAAAAGTATGTAGGTACCATACGGGACAAAAGTTTATTTTTAGAGAATGGTAATAAAAAAATCTAGGAAAGAGTTTGTGTATGTCCGATAACCTGAAAATTGATATTGATACATGTAACGTTATCGCTGATTTGGCGGCAATTGAAAAAAATTAATATGAAAAGGCAAAAAGTGTGGTAAGATGGCAAGGTATCGAAAAAAGGTTGATTAAAGTTGTTTATAATTCAATTTTCAATAGACAAAATTTCAATAGGTAATGCTAGAAAATTGCAACCACTTATTTTGAATATTTTTCTATCTATACAATAATATCAATTTCTCTTTATGATCAGATTGACTGTACTAAAACATTTGTATTTTAATGATAACGACAAAACCTTCTCATTTTCTCCATACCTGAGACCAATAAAATAAAAACATTGGATTTCGTCAGAACCCTGGCTGTTACATTGGTTCGAATCTAAAATGTTATATCAGAATTCTACAATAATTGTGATGACATGACACTCCAAAAACGTGGTCTTTTCTAAATTATAATCAAGTTTCGATCATAATCGTGCAAGATCGTTTACTTCGAATACAATCTTGAAAACTCTGAGCCTATTTAATTTGACGCACTATTTTTGAAATCATATGCGATGCACGAACATCAAATATTGATCAAAATCAGAAAAACGAGACATTTTTGAATTGCCCCATCATATAAATAATCGTGGAATTCTGATATAACTCTTAGATACGAACCAGGGGTGGTATTCTTGACCGTTCGCAATATGAACGAGTGATCGTATCGTAACATTCCGAGTTACTGATAGCATTTCAACTCCTTGCAGAGAACATCAGAATGTGAGGCTACGTGTTCACGTCATCATTGCGAACGGTTAAGAATAGCACCCCAGGAGTTGTCTTGACCGATCGCAATATAGAAAAGTATTCGCATCTACACATTCTGAGTTAGTGATAGCTTATCAAAATCATTAAAAGCACATCAATGTGTCGACACAAGTATACGTAATTGTTGTGAACGGTCAAAAATAGCACACCAGTGTGAAATCCAATTTTTTAAATTTAGTTCTCTCTGGTTTGGAGAGAATGGGAAAGTTTTTTGATTATCGTTGAAATTTGATTAACAAGAGAATATGGAGGTATATAAAAAACCTTGTCATCTTACCCCACTTTTAGCCCTTTCATAGCAATTTTTTTCAATTTGCCGCCCTACCAGCGATCACGTGTCATATGTCAAAATCGATTTTTAGGTTATCGGACATTCACAAACTTTTCCCCAGAAATGTTTTTCAACTACCTAGTCCAATAATAAACTTTTTTCCCATATGGTACATACTTTTTGACGGTCACTGTATATCTAGACATGCATATGGCATCCATGTAATTTTTGACTTTCAAACATATAATTTATAATGAGTGGTTAAATGAAAATATATCTAGTAACTATATTATCATATGGTGCATTCACGAAAAAGGTATTAAAATTTTTCGAGGTGGCGATCATTATCATCTTACAAGAATTTTATGTTGGTTTTCTTCATTTGGTAGAATTTTTTCACCTGCTGATTACCTTACTCGAGATTTATACTCGAAATTTCAATTTCGATGCCAACCCATTTAATCCAGTACGATTGGGGCATACAAAATTGTTTACCAAAATTCCAGGGGTGGAACATATTTTCTTTTTTCATTTAAAAATAAAAAAATAAATGTTTGCCGTAATCTTGGAAAAGGACCACGCACACTCCTTATGCAAAAAGTCTTTCGGTCAAATTTTCCAAATTTTTAGTATGTTGTTGAACTCTGCTTCCTGAACAAAAGTTACCATAGGCACACAAAAGTTCTATGTATAGTTTACGAGATACAGAGTTTTGAAGTTGTAAGATGAAACTTTCAGGCCATTATTGGCTGAACTTTATTGCTGGGAATATCACAAAATTATTGGTGGATTTTCGATCTACACCATACTACTATACTTGGCCAGAGCCATGTTATGTTTTTCAAGCATTTTTCAAAACTGTATACAGGGTAAATGATGACTTTTTCCGAGTTACACAAAATGAAAATAATTTCAGAATGGAGCATCACGTCATGAGTCGGATCGTATGAAAATTGAATTTTCTGTGTTCAGTATATCCGATAAGATTCACTGATTCCAAAAAATATGATTTTTCCTTAAATATACAGGGGAGATTGAAAGTATAAGTGTATATGTTATATATTCTTTGGATTACATGATTGGATCAATTCAGCGCACCAGTTATATGTGCCATGTAGCCACGACAGGACGTAAATTTTGAATATTATACAGTGTGACTTAAGAATACACGAGACTAATATTACCTAAAATTAGCGAAATACCCTGTATAAAAAAAACTAACCGGTCAATTTTCCTTATTTCTTCACATTGTATAACTATTTAAATAGGGCTAGTCGAAAGTAAGAAATACGGGGTCGGTCAGTATATAGGTATTTAATTAAAATACTAATGTAACTATATAAATTCACACTATGGACAAATTCAATATTGATTCTTTCTTCCTTCATACTTTGAAATTAAAACGGAAAGTTCCTTTACCATGAAATCAATGAAAATCACGCTAATGGAATTGATGAATACTAACAAATATAAAAATAATATCTGCTATCGGAATATTGAACAATTTGGCCACTCTTCAGTGAGGTTTCAAATCTGTCATGTGAGGTATAGGTTGAAAAATGCTTAAAAAGCATACCATTGCACTGGCCAAGTATAGTAGTATGGTGTAGATCGAAAATCCACCAATAATTTTATGATATTTCCAGCAATAAAGTTCAGACATAATAGCCTGAAAGTTCCATCTTACAACTTCAACACTCTGTATGTCGTAATCTATACATAGAATTTTTGTGTGCCTATGGTAACTTTTGTTCAGGAAGCAGAGTTCAACAACATACTTAAAATTTGGAAAATTTGACAGAAAGACTTTTTGCATAAGGAGTGTGCGTGGTCCTTTATGATTTATCGGAAAAACAACTCAACATGATAAAAACAATTTAATTTTCCACAAAGATGATTCCTAGTAATTTCCTATGAAATGCGCTCGTTTTCTCAGAAAACGTGATTGAACGCCGACATCAAATTTCACGTTCACGCTTACCCGCTTACCCGCTTACCCGCTGAGAGTTCTGTTGGAGCCGACTATTTGATTGGTCATAACTCTGCTAAAAATGATCGAAGAGAAAAAAAAAGTTCATATTGTTTCTGAAGACAAATATAATATGCGAGTATTTGAGTACCTAAAATGTGTTTTGTAGCACTTTACGGAGATGTTTGCGGATGATCCGAAAATCATGAATAATTTAGTAAATATGGAATTACTATACTAGAGCAGCAACCCATACCCTCATTGGACTATATGCAACAATTTTAGAGTAGTGTGACAGATCCCACTTATACATGCTAAAAAAAAAAAATTATTTTACCCTTGCCTCATTTTTAACTTACCCATAAAACCGGAATTCTCTTCAGTAAATGTTGAAAGTAATCGCTTATTCGTATCCTGCATATATGTTTAATAACACTATTGTGAAGTGCAAACCTCAAGCTTGAAATCACATACTTAATTTTTCATGTAGGATGTGTATTAGCAATTATTTTCAACATTTAGCGAAGGAATTGCCGGGATTATGGGTGAGTTGAAAACTGAGGCAGGAGTAAAACCCAGTTTTTTCTTTGGCACGTATAAGTGAGACGTGTCTCACTAGTCCAAAATCTTTGCATATATGGTCCAAAGAGGTTTACTGATTCCTTACTGATTCCTGCTTCAGTATAACTATTTCATATCAACTAAAATTTCCATGACTTTCGGATACTCCGTAAATATCGTAGAAGGGTTATGTGAAGTGGGACAAAACACATTTTGGGTACTCAAATACTCATCATATGTTATATTTACATGAGGAAGTAGAAGTCTTCAGAAACGATATACGCTTTTTCTTTTCCTTCTACTATAATTTTTAGCAAAGTTATGGCAAATCTTAATTTTCGGCCCTGCCGGAAATTGCAGTGACGGGTTAACGCGAGTTTGAAATTTGATTAGGAATTCAATCAAGTTTTCTGAGAAAACGAGTGCATTTTGGGAGAAATTACTAAGAATATTTCTTGTGGAGAATTGAATTATCTTTCAATTCAAACAAAAATATTATTTTTTACATACATTTTTTTTTTGGGTTCCACCCCTGATTTTTTTAGTAAACAATTTTTTTTTAACAATGCATGATGTCAAGAAGTTATGTGCCGAATTTCAAAGTGCTACGATTCATTCTTCACTTGTGGCTTACATTTGTCTGTGCTTACTGTACTAATTCAGTTCCAGTAATTTTACTTAATTATTTTTGCTGAATTTTACTGGACATTTACAATTAAAATTAAATAACAAGTGTTATAACCACTGTTGAACTTATCATCTAGCTTGGAACTGTTGAATTATGAATGAATTAAAAATTTATAATTTGCTTTCGCTGTTAACTTTATCTGTGAAATGAATGAATCCAACTGATTATACAAAAGTCTTGCAGACAAAGCTCACAACCCTTTGATTTTTCAATTCTTATCTTAACACCATTTCATTAGAGCCCAATTAAAGAAAAACTTTGGAGTCGTAGATGTAAAATTCCACACAGTTCCTGGTAATTGCGTCTTCCCTTTCCTCCATTCTCCACTACTTCGTAAGGGTCAAGTCGGCATGGACGGGATAGACTAGGGTGTCAGAGTGATCGGGAAGGGAATAAGACCGCAACCCACCCTTGTCCTTTCCTCGACTACCCTTAGAATTTCTCCCCCGTTCGCCCACCTCTCAGCCTTCTGATCAATACAGCTAGCTGCTCCTGCAAGAACTAAAGCTTAGCTCGACCGGGCAAACCACTCCTTAAAGGAAACTAGCAACTTTCGTCTCTATTCGCCGTCCGCATAGACGTTAGTCCTTTGTTCTCATGATGCGCCACGCGAAGGAGATTCTTTTCTAGCGGACGAAAAAGTGGCAGCAAGCGATGGAAAAGAATTTCTACGAAGAGTAGGGAGAGTTTGTAAGCGCTCTGAAAAGTTTGGCTCGTCGAGTTTCCAACCTGAAGATTTTTAAATGGATAATGTTTGTTTGCTCTTTCGTTTGCCTGTTTCCTTTTATTCGTAGCGTGTTTATCTCAAGGCCATTGAGCTTTTTCATTCTGTTTTGAACTTGTTATTTTCGTGGCAATAATGAATTGTTCAAGAATTGCGAAATGAATACCCTTTATTCAGTGAACGACGTGTGGTCAATTTAATTTTGGAATATTCTAGAATGTTTTTTATATATGTATAAAAACAATAATATAAATATGTTTTTACTATGTTACGGAAATTTCTCATTCGCCCAATATTTTATAGATCAGTCAAAGTCATAAAAAATATTATATTTTTGTAAACATCTCGCATTTTATTTGATACTACTAAAGTAAATACGATTAGATTTTATTATACTTGCAACATATTGTTGACATATAGCTGTTAACAATGGATATCACGTCGAATTGAACAATATATTATTGCTAAAAAACTACGTAAAAATATATTCAAGAAGTGTATTCCAATAGGAGCAACCTTGACAATAATTAAAGAATTAGCTTATGATCAGGACCGATTACAAAAAATTTGCTTTATTTTTGCCTAAAGAGAATTCAATAGCAGCATATAAAACAGACAACACGTTGGGAAGGTTTATCAAAAATAATAAAGAAAAGACACAACAATTATGTTTGCCATAATTTTCACGATGGAATATGATGCGTATATGAAACAATTATCAGTGTCTGAAATTTCTTTTCAGCAAATGGATGTTAACATATTGGACAGGCCATTAGTCCATAGGCCTTTTATCATGTGACAAGCGCAAACGCAGCCGCCATGTTGAAAGAGCGGCAATTTGAAAGTTCCGTACTGTTTTGTGCAATAATGGCTAAAAAAGCAGTATCATCTTCACAAAACAAATCCATTATTTAGAAAAATTACTGTTAGTGCTGTACTTATTCACAGTTCAGTAGAAGCACATGATTGTGAACAATTAAAAAAGTGGCTAAAGTGCGTCATGGGCGTTAGCAGAAAGGGAAACAAGTGAGCTGATTGAAAGGTTAGCCATCAATACAATCTTATCATGTGAATAAAAAATAAAATGAATAATTATTGGAAATTTTACGAAGGCGTAGAGCAGACAAGCAATTTTTTTTCTAATTTCAAGTTGTAACTCGAAATTTGTGTTAATTTCGAGTTGCAACTAGAAAGAAGCTTAATTTCGAACTCAAAATTGGCTTAATTTCGAGTTTGAACTCGAAATTTGATTAATTTCGAGTTTAAACTGGAACTTAGTGTTAACTGGAAATTAGTGTTAATTTCCAGTTATAACTCAAAATTAGCTTAATTTTGAGTTTGGTCAGAAAAAGCTATGCAGAAAAAGCAATATAAAAAATATCTTTCGTTGAATATTTTTTCAGCATTTGAGAATACCAGCTCTGAAACATCTAGAAATGGGTCATTTCCTGTGTCAAAATATGAGTTCACCTACTCTAGACCCTGGCATTTGAATACTATGATTTAATATTTTTGTGGGAGAAAATAGTCCAAATGAAGTGTATATTGCAAGATTTTTTCTATCCTTTTCACGGAAATAATAGAAACGTGAGAATTGAACTCTTTCAGATGATATCATCAAAAAATTCATTGAAAGAGCCAGTTGTAGAAGAGCTAAGTAGTCAATTTTTCCCGATAAGTTACTGCGATAACGGAGGCAGACATAGTCTTCGGAACGACAACATTTTTGAAAAATAGAAGTAATTATATTTAGTAATTTTGAATTGATTTTTTCACAAAGACAATAATTCAATAAGTTACTGACCAAATAAAATCATTCCCTTTATCAATTAGTACTCATTTTTATCTATTTAAAGCACGCTTCAGCGTATGCAAATCGGACTTTCAAAAACGCCCGTTTCTTTAAGTTACCATAACAACAACTCGAGAACCATGAAATGCAAAACTTTTATTCAAACATTAACGAAAGGTATACTGATGTCTCATCACTAATTCAACCATTTCACATTATAAGTTCTTATTTCCATAATTTGTAATAATGAAACCAGAATTGAAAAAAATAACGTAAAGTATTCGTGGATAATTGATCTTTCAAATACTTTCTCTATTTCGAGCACTCCGGCTACGTGTTTGAAAGACCCTTTTATTCACTTATACTTTAATATATTATTATGACAGTCTTATAAGCGAATCAGTTAGTTTTCGGGGCCAATTGAATAAATCACCCTTCTGTACATTTGCTTTTATTTTCAGACTACGTAAGTTTGAAATGAGATCATGCTAAGAACCGAATTTCCTCCACAAAATCAAACTTTCAATCACTATTGTTTCACTAACTTTTGATTGACGACTTGCTTATTGAAACTTCAAATTATGATATGAAATCATAAGATAACAATAATAGTAGATGATATGAAATCAAAGATAACAATAATAGTAGAAAATAAATATTGGTGGATTGTTCTACGAATGTGTTCCTAATGAGAGGAAATATAGTAGCACCACGATCGTAGTGAGCGTTTGCAAAGCGTCTACAGCTCTCGTTATAGATTGGTTCTGATGTGTGGATCTTTTGTTACCTGAATGCTGAATGATAAGTAACGAGGTATCCTGGACGAAAGATGATTGATTCTGAAAGCTTCAGTAACATATTGCAAAGATATTCCGGTAGTATGCGCCAATATCTCTAATCTAAGCGTGGCCAGCCATTTTCTTGAGATCTTCATTCACCAATGCACCACGGTATGATAATCTCACTGTATGGTAATCTCCTGCGTTTAGGCATCGACTGCTATGGTCATTAGCCACGTGTTCTGGTTAGGCTGTGTTACTAATTCCTTACGCCACTCTCGGAACAGCACTGTTAATTTTCAACGCAACAGTGAATCATAGAGGATTATTTTTAGTCGGCAACTATATTCAATCATTCAGAAAAATGAAAAAGCTCACCCCGGCTCCGAACCGAACCTGATGGGACCTCTCGGTCACCAGGCGCGTGCACTATTCACTGCGCTAATCACTGCCCCAAGGGTATTGCTGGTATTTCTGAATTAAATGACACCAAGATAGGCGTTCTCATATTGGGTTTTCAAAATATTCTCATTTTTTAAGTAATTTTCCATACTTAAAAGAAAATGTTTTCTTCAAATCCGTCCGGAGCCCTGTACATACCAACTGTATACTAAATTAGTTGATTGTTACATGAAATAACTGGAATAATATTTCATTTTAGAAGCTTTCATTTAGTTTCACCTGTGCCGGTGTCTGTGTGTCTCTCTGTTATCAAATATTGCAAGTTTAATATGACACACTTCTAATCGTCTGATTGATTTGAAATTTTAGCAGGCGTTCAGAATTCTGGTGACAATGCATCATGAAATTTTTTTAGAGAAAAAACTATATATGGCGTCTCTAAAGTGGCGGACCAGTTTTGTAATTAGGATCCAATTCTATTCAAAATTGGTGTCTAGGAGTTTTGGGGTCGGCAATTATGAATCTTCTTTCAATATTAAAAAATTCAATATGACGGCTCCAATATGGTGGACGAGTTTTGTAATTAGGGTCCAATTCTATTAAAAATTTGCATCTGAGGGTTTTATGATCATTTTGTGAAAATGATCATAAATGAATTGAAAAAGATGGGGGATCCAATATGGCAGACGATTTTCATAATTATGATCCGATTCTATACAAAATTAGTATCTGCTGATTTTCTGGGTCGGAAATTATGATTCTTCCATCAAAATTGAGAAATTCAAGATAGTGGCTTCAAAATGGCAGATGAGTTCTGTGATTATGTCCGATTCGATTCTAAATTGGTTTGTGGGGGTTTTCGAGGTCAGACATTATGAATCTATCTGTCAAAATTCACAAAAATCAATATGGCGGATGAGTTTTGTGATTATGGTCCAATTCGATTCCAAGTTGATATGAGGGGATTCAGAGATTGTAGATTTTTTGTCAAAATTCATAAATCCACGATGATGGACGAGTTTTGTATCATGGTCTGAAATTGGTATGGGTATGGTATTTGGGGTCGAAGATCATGAATATTTTGTTAAAAGTCATATGATGGAGGACGAGCTCATTGAAGAGCTAGATAGTTCAAATCTCACAGAAAACGGCCCTTGTAATAACTATGCTTTCTCTGGAATCCATAGATCAATACGTACGAACTAAAAAGCACAAAATAAAATAATAAAAAAAACTGTTTAAACACGAACTTTTATTCAAATGCGCTGAAAAGTAAAAAATAATATCTTTAGATGTGAGTTACAGATTCCGAAAATTTTTGAATCTGTAACTCACATCTAAAGAAATCATTTTACTTTCCAGCGCATTTGAATAAAAGCTTGTCTTTAAAAAGTTCATTTTTAATATAATTTATTTTTTTTATAACCAGCCCGTCCAAACTTAACACGGACAAAAACAAACAATTTATACTGCTAAATGCACAGGTGAAAGAAAAAAAATGCTGTAATGGAAAAAGTCAATGTTTCACCATCCACATACCAAAACCGTATCTATATCAGTGGCACGGCAGTGAGGATATGAAAACCGCCGAATGGGCTAGCGAGCGTACCGCAGCTTTAAAAATCAGGCCACTTTTACACCTACCATTTTTCACATGCGCGCCACCAAAACGGCTTGCAATATGTTTTTGAATGCGATATCATCTTTAAGCGATTTAACACGTTACGTAACAAAACTCTGGGTATTGCTTATGACCTGTGCTAACGCAACCGGCAGCTTTGTTCCTGCGTTTTGTTTTTATGACGGTCGATTAGACAGCGATTTATCCTTTATTTTTCATCAATATCAGCGCGCATTTTTCGCTTGCTGATGACTTTAATGGTGAAACTTGGTTTATTTAATGAGGTTGGTCTTTATCGTTTTTGGCAAGTAGAGAGAACTAGTTCCTAAATTGTAGATAGTGACTCATAGGTTTTACGATTCCTAATACATACGAAGCAGGGCAAGAAATGAAACAGAAATGAGCTAGATACTTGGGTTTCAAATCAACAACATTCTCATATCCCCTCGCACTGTCAAATCCCGTAAAAACCTGAAAATGTACGATGAGTTACTATCAACAATTTAGGAACTAGACTATATGTGAAAACATTATTGAGAATGAAAATAATTATTACTTGGTGATTACTTGGTTATAAACGAATATCTTGGAAAAAAATAATAAGTTATTTTTAGGAAATAAAAATATGATGGTTTTCGGGTTAGAATGAATGTCAAACTGAAATGAGGAAAAAATCAAATACAATAATAAAATGGGTTTCCTAACCAGAAAAAAAATCCCTAACTTTTACAATAATTTGTGTGAAAGAAAATTAAATTCAGTAAACTCTAACAAATACAATCTTCAATCAAGATATTTATTTATTTCTTAGAGAAATGTTCCTCTTCTTTATGGGAAACATATTTTGTTTATGTGGGGACAATATTATTTGTTTCTCTAAAATCTTTGGTTTTTCACATCAGAATGTTAAATTTTTGAACAATAGTAGATATTTACCATAGTGTGAGTATATGGAAAATTATTCTGCAGCATTCAGCAATAAGAAACTCAAGAAAATGTCTACCCTCTCTGACCATTACATGATTTTTGTTTTTTGAGAAACACAATACAGTTAATTCATTTAGTGACATAGAATATCTAGAGATTGACAGCTTCACAGATTTCTTTGAAAAATTGAAATTTCATTTTCTGGTGGAATAATGAATAATGAAATTTATACAAATAATGGAAAAAAATTATTGCTTGGACCCATTCAATAAAATTTCAGAAGTGAGATTCTGTGTACCATATAATTCTATTGTCGACAGTTTTGTTTCTTTCTCTCCAATGAATTCAACCATAATGTCATCTCACTTTTTCTATCGACAATAGAATTCTATAGCACACAGAATCCCACCCCTGGACTGTCTTGAAACGTCAATTCAGTGGTTCCTTTTCCTCCGCCACCTGAAACAAATGATATCTCATAGCTCTTTTTATTCTGTTATTTCTAGAATTTTCGAGAACTTCACTAATGGTCTTTGCAGTACGTTCTACGTTTCTTTCTGTTTTGCTATCTACACTTACTTCAACAAATAATTATTTGAAACGTACGATCTGACTCAAAATTACTCGAACTTTATACAAAACCAGAATGCCTGGAGCTGGATTCTAATGAAACATGGTAATACATGTACATACAGTAGATAAGTTGAAGAAACTTCGCTAGTTTTGAATGGCCGCTGGAATTGGCAGTAAACCGCAGCGCTCATCTAAAATCTAAAATATGTCTCGTATTCGCTCTAGCTATTATTAGAAATGCGGTATTATGTTTCAAAGCTCCAGTGGGGTTAGTAGTTTCCGCTCTCGAACCTAAGCCAGTGAATGTGTACGAAATAGATTAGAAACCTGCTGTTACCAATGCCACACACCCTAGTCATAGGCGTACGAAATGCCAAACCGAACACACTTTGACGATTTCTGCAAGACAACGAAATGTTGACTAAAGTTCTAGGATTTTGTAGGAAAAGCACCTAGAACTGCAATAGATAATGAAATAAGAAAAGGAAGAAAAAATATAACTTTTGTCCAGTTTCCACTAACACTTTACTACTCTATTACGACCGGTTTCGGCTGTTACACCATTTTCAAGTAACTACAGATTACATCAAGTTCGTGAATATATATACATAAGAAAGTAATTAAAGAAAGGTTGGGTTTGATTACCTAACTGATGTTTCAAAGCAAGTTGGAAAATACCTGGAATCTACCTGATGAGTCAATCTAATTTATCCAATAGGGGTTCATACAATCGGTGGGTCCAACTTTGTTATCACAAATTCAGAAGTGGAGAGCTACATAATTCTAACTGGTCATTGAGGGTATCAAAATTGGGATTTTTATTCAATTTATTTATTTCCAAGGCTTCCAACAAGTTCATTTCTCTTCCTTTATTGCACGTATGAAGGATTTTCATGTTATTTTTATTTATTGTATGATTCGTTTCTTGCAAATGTCTATATATAGGTAGCTGATTTTTTATCTGATAACACATGTTCACGGTACCTTATTTCAAAATTTCTTCCCATTTGTCATGAATAAGCTGCTGTACAATCACCACATTCCAGTCTATATATACCTGATTTTTTCCATTTATCCTTTTTGGATTTGCATTGAATAGTATATTCCCTAAATTACTCCTACTAGTGAATGAAGTTATTATATTAAATTTTGAAAAATAGTTTTTGATATTTTCTGAGAGTTTTCCCGAGTAGCTTATACTAGCATATTTTTTATCACTTTTGGGTCCTATTTGATTTGGATATAATTCATTCCTGATCATTGTCTGCTGTTTAATGGAGATGATCTTATCAATTAAGTAGACTGGAATTTGGTTATTTATGGCAATCTGTTATATGATTTTTATTTCTTCTTGTAAAGCCTTATCCGATGAAGGAATCATAAATGCCCTATGTATCATTGATCTGAATGCTGATAATTTGTGTGATAATGGACTGAAGGAATCACAATCTCATGCAAACATACTATGCGAGTATTTGTGTACCTAAAATATGTTTTGTCGCACTTCACGAAAATGTTTGTGGATGATTCGAAAATCATGAATAATTTAGTAAATATGGAATTATTATACTTTGGACGTTATGCAACAATTTCAAAGTAATGTGACAGGTCCCACTTATACATGCCAAAAAAAAAAAAACTTTGGGATACTCATGCCTCATTTTAAACTTACCCATAAAACCGGCATTCTCTTCAGTAAATGTTGAAAATAATCGCTTATTCATAGCCTGCCATATATGTTTAATAACACTTTTGTGAAGTGCAAACCTAAAACTTGCATTCACATTCTTCAATTTTCATGTAGGATGTGTATGAGCGATTATTTTCAACATTTACTGAAAAAATTTTCGGGATTATGGGTGAGTTGAAAACTGAGTTAGGAGTAAAACCCAGTTTTTTCTTTGGCATGTATATAGTCTTAAATCGTTGCATAAGGTCCAAAGAGGGTACTGATTTCTACTTCAGTATAATTATTTCATGTTAACTAAAATATCCATGACTTTCGGATCCTCCGTAAATATCGTAGAAGGGTTATGTGAAGTGGGACAAAATACATTTTAGGTAATCAGATGCTCACATGTTATATTTGCCTGAGGAAGTAGAAGTCTTCAGGAACGATAGGCACGTTTTCTTTTCCTTCTGCTATCATTTTTAACAAAGTTATGACAAATCTAATTTTGGCCCTGCCTGAACCTGCAGTGGCGGGTTAGCGCGATCATGAAATGTGACGTCGGCGTTGAACCACGTTTTCTGAGAAAACGAGCGTATTTCATGAGGTATTATTGAAAATCATTCTTGTGGAGAATTAAATTATCTCTCATCCTATCTAAATAGTTTTTTGATAAATCGTATATTTTCTGAAATAACAAAAAAATCATTTTTTTTCCAATGAAAAATGTTTTAGGTTCCACCCCTGATTTTTTGGTAAACAATTTTTTTTCTAATATTTCATGATGTCGAGATGTCATGTGCCAAGTTTCAGAGTAATACAATTCATTCTTCACTTTTTGCTAGAGTTTGTATGTCGTTACTGAATTACAATCATTCATTCATTCATTCATTATAAGTTGCACTGTTGATCATCCATGAGTCGTATTTTTCATTCAAAATGCGACAAAGTAAGTAGACTTTATGTTTGTCGATAGTGCTTGATTATCGAATGTATTATGAACGAAGTTTGCAGGGAATATTTTTTTAAAGTTTAATGAATCATGTCAAAAGTTATAAATGAAAATAAATTATTGAAACTATGCCTGAATATAAAAAATCAAATTAACATTTCGTTAAATGACATTCAATCAGGTTCATCTGAAAAAGTGTGTTACATTATCATCGTTAGATATTGAGTTTTTGCTAATTTTGCCTAGGATACTTCTATACATTAATTGATTCTTTTAGTAAACCATCAAATGATACACACACATGACATTCTTTCAATAGGTCAGTCATTAAGCTGTTGAGTTTGAGAATAACTGAAGTTAATCTGTGAATACTTATTTCTCTATAGAACTCTTGGATAAAAGGTGAATCTAATAAAAAAATCTATATGCCTTTCCTAACTATCATGAAAAAAATCTCTCAACCGTACTGAAACTAATAGAACTCTCAGTACTAGTGCGGACGTATTCATCATTGATAAAATCAAATTATGGAAGTGAGGTAGAAATCAACAAAATGAAAAAAGCAATCGCAGAGTCACAAAATTTAATTGATACTACCCACACAATAGAAACTGTTAACAAAAATTCAGTGCTGGAGTTTTATCAAGTTTGTACTTTTCTTTCATTAGCTTGACTTGTATCTACATATGTATGTTTTTAAAGGAATCATTGAATCTTTGAATCTTTGAACGTGATTTCCACCCACGTACGACTTTTCACCAGACGTGCGAGTGATTTGAAATGTGGCATGTGTTCATAATTCCGTTGAAAATTCAATATGACATTTTTGTTCTAGAAAAAACAAAATGGCCGCTCCAAGATGGCGGACAAGACTTGTGTTGGGGTCAGAGATTATGATTTTTTTAGTCAAAATTCATAGATTCAAGATTCGAGATTCGAGATTCGAGATTCGAGATTCGAGATTCGAGATTCGAGATTCGAGATTCGAGATTCGAGATTCGAGATTCGAGATTCGAGATTCGAGATTCGAGATTCGAGATTCGAGATTCGAGATTCGAGATTCGAGATTCGAGATTCGAGATTCGAGATTCGAGATTCGAGATTCGAGATTCGAGATTCGAGATTCGAGATTCGAGATTCGAGATTCGAGATTCGAGATTCGAGATTCGAGATTCGAGATTCGAGATTCGAGATTCGAGATTCGAGATTCGAGATTCGAGATTCGAGATTCGAGATTCGAGATTCGAGATTCGAGATTCGAGATTCGAGATTCGAGATTCGAGATTCGAGATTCGAGATTCGAGATTCGAGATTCGAGATTCGAGATTCGAGATTCGAGATTCGAGATTCGAGATTCGAGATTCGAGATTCGAGATTCGAGATTCGAGATTCGAGATTCGAGATTCGAGATTCGAGATTCGAGATTCGAGATTCGAGATTCGAGATTCGAGATTCGAGATTCAAGATTCAAGATTCAAGATTCAAGATTCAACATTCAAGATTGAACATTCAAGATTCAAAATTCAAGATTCAAGATTCAAGATTCAAGATTCGATTCAAAATTGGTATGTGTTCTTGTAGATTTTGAATTTACATCAAAATTTATGAATTTAAATATGACGGCTCCAAGATGGCGGACGAGATTTTTTATTAAGGTCCGATTCGATTCAAAATCAGTGTCTTCGGGTTTTCGGCGTCAGAGATAATGAATTTTGTTGTCAAAATTCATGAATTCAAGATGGTGGCCTAAGTTGGTGGACGAGTTTCGTGATTTTAATAAGATTCGATTCAAAACTGGTATTTGTGGGTTTTCGGTGTCGGAGATTCCGATATTTCAGAAAAAAATAATATAGTTCAAAACACTGAAGAACACGCTTCCAACATGGACTAAAAAGTAAAAAATTATTGTCGGGGGTAATACTACGAGTGGTCGCAATACTATCGATAATTCTGTCAGAAATCAACGAGATCAAATTGCAAAAAAGCAATTTGATCGAGTTAAAGATTTCTGACAGAATTATCGATTGTATTGTGAGCACGAGTCGTATTTATTGAGATAATTTCACGAACCAACCAAGTTGTTATTTGAAATTTGATCGAGTAAACAAAGTGAATTCTTCAATAGTTGCAACTAATGAATAATAAACATGAAGTCTGTCAACCTGACGTTTGTGTCATATTAGATTACAAAATGTATCATTGCTGTTTATATTTGTGGTTGACTTGACGACGTGGTCTTTCCGGATCGGAAAGGAAGGAAGCGAAAGGAAGCGTGTACTTTCGCGAAATCCCATTCTGATTGGTCCTCATATCTCAGGAGACGCGACTTTCATATAGTGAATGAAATTGTCGGGGGTCATACCACGAGTGGTCGCAATACTATCGATAATTCTGTCAGAAATCAACGAGATCAAATTGCTTGGTAACATCACTCGTCCCTACGGGACCTCAAAGCAATTTGATCGAGTTAAAGATTTCTGACAGAATTATCGATTGTATTGTGAGCACAAGTCGTATTTATTGAGATAATTGCACGAACCAACCAAGTTATTATTTGAAATTTGATCGAGTAAACAAAGTGAATTCTTCAATAGTTGCAACTAATGAATAATAAACGTGAAGTCTGTGAACTAATGATTAATAAATGTGAAGTCTGTGACGTTTGTGTCATATTAGATTACAAGATGTATCATTGCTGTTTATATTTGTGGTTGACTTGACGACGTGGTCTTTCCGGATCGGAAAGAAAGGAAGCGAAAGGAAGCGAAAGGAAGCGTGTACTTTCGCGAAATCCCATTCTGATTGGTCCTCATATCGCAGGAGACGCGACTTTCATATAATGAATGAAATTGTCGGGGGTAATACCACGAGTGGTCGCAACACTATCGATAATTCTGTCAGAAATCAACGAGATCAAATTGCTTGGTAACACCACTCGTCCCTACGGGACCTCAAAGCAATTTGATCGAGTTAAAGATTTCTGACAGAATTATCGATTGTATTGTGAGCACGAGTCGTATTTATTGAGATAATTTCACGAACCAACCAAGTTATTATTTGAAATTTGATCGAGTAAACAAAGTGAATTCTTCAATAGTTGCAACTAATGAATAATAAACATGAAGTCTGTCAACCTGACGTTTATGTCATATTAGATTATTAGATGTATCATTGCTGTTTACATTCGTGGTTGACTTGACGACGTGGTCTTTCCGGATCGGAAAGAAAGGAAGCGAAAGGAAGCGTGTACTTTCGCGAAATCCCATTCTGATTGGTCCTCATATCGCAGGAGACGCGACTTTCATATAATGAATGAAATTGTCGGGGGTAATACCACGAGTGGTCGCAACACTATCGATAATTCTGTCAGAAATCAACGAGATCAAATTGCTTGGTAACACCACTCGTCCCTACGGGACCTCAAAGCAATTTGATCGAGTTAAAGATTTCTGACAGAATTATCGATTGTATTGTGAGCACGAGTCGTATTTATTGAGATAATTTCACGAACCAACCAAGTTATTATTTGAAATTTGATAGAGTAATCAAAGTGAATTCTTCAATAGTTGCAACTAATGAATAATAAACATGAAGTATGTCAACCTGACGTTTATGTCATATTAGATTATTAGATGTATCATTGCTGTTTACATTCGTGGTTGACTTGACGACGTGGTCTTTCCGGATCGGAAAGAAAGGAAGCGAAAGGAAGCGTGTACTTTCGCGAAATCCCATTCTGATTGGTCCTCATATCCCAGGAGACGCGACTTTCATATAGTGAGTGAAATTGTCAGTGTAATTAATTGAATGTAAAAAAGCTCTTGGACGATCATTATTGTAAAATTAAAATTAGTAATATGATGATATATCTTGAAAGCGTTCCACGTTCTTCTTTACATTTGAGGAATAACATTTACGATTATTTTTTTCTTTTTAGTCCAAGTTAAAAGTGAAGCGTGTTCTTTACTTTTCAAACTATAATATTTTTTAATTTGGATGAAGTTCAAGAACGAGGGACTACAAGCTTTCGAGGTCAGTTCTGAACCAGTGAAGATTTCTGTGAAGCTGCATGATTTCGTCGAATAAACCTCATGGGCACATTACCAACGAATATTTGAAGCTGCGGTAAGAGCGAAGAGATGAAATGCAGAGGATGGCATTGCGTGAAGAAGCAACGAATATTTCACAAACCCTCAACACCCAAGAACAGGAAGACTATGACCAGATTATACAACATCTGGAATTACGTTTTAACTATTTTTGTTCTATGCTCTCTCTTCCACACACACAGAATCAACTTCACGACTCTTACTTCGCGGAGGAGCGCTTCGATCTATGTTTCTATAGAACACCTATACCACTCACAGCTGAAATACGGCTACCCGAAATCGGCCAATCATAACATCATATCAAGAGCTGATCTTGCATGCTAATTCGCTTAGCTTCTAGCCCACACTGGAAAATGTGACGGAACGACTGGCGGTCAGGCATTTTTGCATGGATGAGCTTTGCGACCAAGAAATCAGGCAAGTACTGACACCAGCTCGTCCAGCAGAACGTATAAACGCAGTGGCACGCGCTCTGGTATTCAAGGCTGTACAAGGCAGAGTCCGAATAATTGAAGAAGATCCACGGAAGCCAGCTACTATGGAAGCCGCAGGCAACGTACAAGGAGTCATACGGAAGTGTTGATGGAACAAGACTGATAGAGGAGATAGAGAGCGCCACTACCAATAATAATAACAGCCGTCCTCTACCCTTTGGGTACACTCTACGAGTGTTTATGAATTTTTTATTATTATTGATATCCTTGTTGCTACTTTTGATATATGGTTATGGTTAGGATTTTAACAGTCCAATTATTTTTGAAGTGATACGATAAAAAAACTTTTAAGATCCCATTTGCTATTTATAATGCTGATATTGATGAACGTTTAGAAAATAATATCCCAATTAACGAAATCAGTTGGATTGTGATGGGATTTGTATTTTTCTTTGAATAATTTTCAAAACTCGTATCAATGACACTGAACCCAATTTGAGACGTGATTAAAATCACATTATAATTATGATTACGTGGTATTTCAGAATAATTTCAAAATTTGTATTCGATTTTTGACATATATAGTATCGGAAACAATTTATCTGGGGTATAGACAGAAATCTACTCGAGCAACAAGGAACGCTATAATATGATAATACCACATAAACAAGAAAGACGCAGTACTGTTACCTCACCCGACACATTAACGGACCACGTGGCAATGTGATCCCTTCCTTGGGCGAGTCAGGGAGAAATTGTATTGCTCTCTCAAGATATATAGCAAGCTATTCCTTACGCTCTCATGAAACCACCATACCCAAGATGAAAACTGCAGATTATCGATGTTGTTTGTCTCATCTTTGTGGATACCTTGAGCAAGGATTTCTCTTAAAGTATATTGTAATAATAATATTTTTTCTTTCACTTGAGAAAGCTACTGGGTTAGCGAAACAAGTCGTGTCGTTTTTGAAGTTTATATAAGGCATTAATAGTTTGGAGCGAATGTGATTGGAGCTCAGAAGAACATGTGTTCGCGAATATTCTTACTTATTCCTACCTCCTAACGGGAGTCGTGCTGTTAAAACCACATTTCCGCCGACCGTTCATTTATGATGTATTTTAACGCACTCAAAATCGTTGATTAATGACCCCTGTCAATGAATGATTTTCTATTAATCAACGATTTGATTATATGCAACCCAACATACATTGCTCTTATACATTTTATATGGGTTAGTACTATCTGTCATTATTTATTTGTCAATTTTCAAATAAAATTTAAGAAAATGTTCATTACACCAGTTGTCACTCAAAACCATATGTAGTCACATTGCGTAATGGTAAAGTTCACCTGGCAGGCAACACTGAGGTCGAGAGTTCAAAACCCACCGAGGGTAAATTATTTTTTTTTATTTCAATTTGAAAATAAATAATAAAAAATAAAATAAAACTACCACTGAGAAAAATTAAACTATTTTTGAGTAGAGTTAATGGAGTTAATAGAGTTAGGTTAAAAGAGTTAAGTTAATAGAGTTAATAGAAAATAGTGATTGTTTTTTATCGTATCGTTAAATAAATAAACATTGAAAGTGAGATATCTCTATTTTCGAAAACTACTGTCGTTGGAAAAGTTTTGTAACCAACTCGTGAATTAAAATGGCGATTAATACACTTGTTCGTTAAATAACCATTCCAGCTCCAGTTTAATTAAGGAATAGGGACGGGAAAACACTGAATTTTCCTTTCCAAGTGTGTTTATTCAGGAGCGGCACTTTCCAACCCTTAACAACAGTTTTTTTGTCCAGTTTTCCAAATTTCACTTTGTTCTGTAATTCTTTTGATGGGGTGAGCACACTGTATAATTATGTAAGTACCAAGTGTGTTTATCCAGGAGCGGCGCTTTTCAACCCTTAACAACAGTTTTTTTGGCCAGTTTTTCAAATTTCATTTTGTTCTGTTATTTTTTTGGTGGGGAGAGCACACTGTATAATTATGTAAGTAGTTCACGTTGTATAAGCATGCATTCAACTGTCCGCGTTATACTTCTATCAAAGTATCTACGTAACCTAGGTAGTAGATCGAGCCTGCAAATTTATCCAAAACAACTCGTTAGTCAAATTAACTCTGATTAGTTCTTGACGGTTAAAACCCGTTTGACAAAAACATCTGAGAACGCGATAAAACTGAACCTACAGGGTGTTTTTGAAATTGAAGCAATAAATAACATGGGATTTGAAATTGAGGCAATAAATGACATGGGAAATAGAAGATGAAAAAACAAAACGAAATGAGAGAATACTTTTTTGTCGAAAAAAAATTGTTTTGTGAGATATTGAATTTTTAAGTTTTCAAGACTTTTTTCGGTAATCACTGAAAAGAGGTCTACAGCCTGCGCAAACCGCGCTGAAACCTCCCAAATGAAGGTAATTGAACGCGATTTAATAAATTTTTATAAAAATTTTCGACAATTTCTTACTACTTCAAAAACGAAAATTCTTGTCATTTATTGATACATTAGGTTCCAAACAACAACCCTTTTTTTATTGCTCCAATTTCGAAAACCTCCTGTATATTGGGATAGGCAAGTACATGAGTTTTTTTAGTATAGCGAAGATCTTGACTTAGCCAAAAATTGATATTTGTCTTCCTCGAATCGAAGGATAAAAAACAGTTTAAAACTTTGCCTAAGTCTTCAGTAGTTTATACTGTCCTGAATTAATATTTATGAAATATATTCGGAATAAATTGAGAATTATTAATTGACATTGCATGACCAATTTTAATGGGAAAATGAGGACTTTTTTGGTTATTGTAAAAAATGCGACAGCACCAGAAACGATTAACCCGTACACTAAAGATGTTTTGCAATGGAAATTATATCAGTTAACCCTTTTAAGCTTCGTCTGGTACATATACATAACCACATGTGATGATCCATGTGAAAGACCACGTAGCTTAAAAATGTGGATAGACGATATTTGCCCGATATGAGGAATCGGTGCCCTGAGTCTTTTCACGTAAGTGAAAGGGCTAATCAAAAACGAACAAGTCAACTCATTAGCGAGGATGAATTTGGGCTTGGACCTCTAATTAGAAGTTCCTAAACTCCGCGTTCATGTAAAATTATTGTGGAATAGTTGAATTTACGCTACGCACATTAATTTACGTCAAAGTACACATATTTTTCAGTGACGCTTGGCTTTGAAAGATAGTTTTTATGCGGGCGACGCTCACCCCTCACTTTAAATCGTCCGTACGGTCTATTTAAACAGAAAAATGCACACCGGTTAGAGGTAGAGCCAAACGAATATGTTCCTTGCGAGTTTTCAGCAAACCTCGTAATTTTTCAACGATGCGTGGCCCCTAAAAACAGCTCAATAGGGGCGAGTTTCCGTGGAAAATCAACCACTTTGCGTCCTTACTGATTTTACAGTTGGGTTTTTGGATTCTGGAGCCATTTTGCTCGGAGTCGATCGATGCAGAATAGGGAGGGTCTGAATAGCGCGCATGTCGTTTTAACTATTTTTGTCTTATGCTCTCTCTTCTACACCCACATAGAATCAACTTCACGACTCTTACTTCCCGGAGGAGCCCTTCGATTTATGTTTCCTTCCTTGTCTGACGCTCCTAGTAGTCGCCGCGCTCCACTGATACAGTCTTGTGCGGTGAAAACAGACTGTTCGGGAAAATACAAACACGATCGGGATGTTTTGGCTTTTTGGCTCGTTCTGGTTGTTTTTTATGTTTGGGTTTTTTTACCAGTTTCACTTTCATAAAAATACTAGAACGTATCAATTCTGGAGGAAGGGTTATAGTACAGGAATTTTTTTCTTGACTTGGCTTTTGATAGGAACTTTACGTTTACCTGATGTATTTCTTCTCCACTGAGGTATCTAGCAGTAAACAGGGTGATTTAAAAAACTGTCAACCCTCATCACATGGATTATAAACCTTTACGAAAAGATTGTCCCATTACGTGTGAGCATAGTTTTTGACCACGCCTATCACTTGGACAAAAACTATTTCATCTGTCTACCCCGATCATCAAATATTACAAATAAGAAGGTTTTTTTTTAATGAGTCACCTCATTTTTTCAACATAAACTGGATATCATAAAACAGTAGTAAGAATCGTTAATTCACTGATGCTTGCTTTGCACTACAAGAAATTTTCAGATCTTGCAACAGAACGTATTTATGAATATCTTAATTTTTTCGTCATTCAGCTGCATCAAAATGTAAAACACTGCTAGAATTAGGAAAGGCGGAACCATTATACTCTTATTACCATGTACATCTATTCGATGTTTATGTTCATAAGGAAATACTAGTTGGAATAAGAAACGTAGGGAAAATTATCAATTATTAAATCATAATACAGAAAGTTGACCGAGTGGTCAAGTTGGTTAGTCAACTTGGTTGGCAAATAGTGGCCATGTTTCTACCTTACACGAATTTGGTACTCTAAGTTGACTATACCAAATTCTGACCAAGTGAATACGTTACGGCATATTTACACCATGGTCAATCAGTAAACCGTTTGGTACTTATTTGGATTGTTTTGGTATTCATTTAGACAGCATAACATTAAACTACAAAAAGGTTCGCAACTCTACTAAGCCATATTTCATGATATAAAAACATGAATGAAAATCCGAATTAGATAGTCAAATGTAAATTAGGAACATTGTTATTCCAGGTTGTGCTGGAAAAATGGATATGGGCACACTTTTAGTACATGAGAACACAGACTTATAGCTCATCAATGATGCAAACCAAATTTTGCATATTGCTGGAAATAATTTCACGCAGTAGGTGTTTACACCATCTTGGCCATTCAACTATTTTGGCCTGGTACGCAACAATTTTCGGTACCAAACCCAGCTGAATACCGGACCAAATGTACTGTTTACACCAAGATGACCGAGGCTATTTGGTTGATATAAGGTTGATAATTGTAACTTATTTCTGCATACATGACCTTTCGTAATATATACCAGTCAAGAAAAATGAAGACATAAAATATTACGGGCGATAGAGAATTGCCGATTGAATTTTGAGTAGTTAGATTCGTTCAAGATTTCCTGCAATTTCTACTTCTTCGAAATTCTAAGAACCTAAAGCAAATTCTTTTTTTTATCTTGAAAAGTTTGCAATGATATTATTACTGGACGTTTGACTTTATACAGTGACCGCCAAAAAGTATGTACCATATAGGAAAAAATTTTATTATTATTTAAAATGGCAAGATATCAAAAAAAGTGATTTGAAAAAGTTGCTTAGAATTGAATTTTATACACATATACGAAGTTTGAAAAGATGATGGGAGAAAATTGAAAATAGATTTTTTTTTTATATTTTCCTATCTGTATAAAAATATCAAATTATTATCATATGAATAGCTTGACCATACTGAAACATTTGTATTTCAATGATAATGACAAAACTTTCTCATTTTCTCTACACCAGTAAGCACTAAATTAAAAAAATTGGATTTTGTTAAAACCCTGGCTGTTACATTGGTTCGTATCTAACAATTATATCAGAATTTCACGACCATTGTGATGACATGACACTCCAGAGACATGATGTTTTCCAGATTATACTCAAGTTTCGATAATAATCGTGCCAGAGCGTTTCACTTCGCATGCAATGTTGAAAACTCAAGCCTCTTTAATTTGACGCACTATTTTTGAGATTATGTGCACGATTATTATCAAAAATTGATTATAATCTGAAAAACATGATATTTTTGGATTTCCCTATCATCGCAATAATAGTGGAATTGTGATATATCGATTAGATACGAACCAATGTAACAGCAAGGGTTCTGACAAAATTAAATTTTTTCAATTTAGTGCTCTCTGGTGAAGAGAAAATGAGAATTTTTTGTTATTATCATCGGAATACAAATATTTCAGTATGGTCAAGCAATTTATAAGAAAATAATTTGATAGAAAACTATTTAAAAAAAATAGCTGTTTTCAATATTCCCACATAATTTTCTCAAACTTCGTATATGTATAAAATTGAATTCTAAGCAACTTTTTCAAATAACTTTTTTCGATATCTTGCCATTTTATCTGACTTTTTGACTATTCATGGTAATTTTTTTCAATTTGCCGCCATACCAGCGATCACGTGACATGTGTCAAAATCGATTTTTAGGTTATCGGACATGCACAAACTTTTCCCAAGAATCTTTTTTTCAATACTCTAATAATAAACTTTTTTTCCCATATGGTACATACTTCTTGGCGGTCACTGTATAAATATTATTTTTGAAATGTAATTCCACCAGCTGACAGCTCAAAAACAATTATGAAATTGAGGACACGAACTGAAGACAACTAATGGAAAGTGACGCTTTTTTCCATACCAGGACTGTGGGACTACCACCTTCAGGTGCTTCATAAATCTAAATTGCCAACCTGGGTATCGATTGAAAGAGCATGTATACAAAAACTGCTGTGCTCTGTAAATCCCATTGCCATTTCCTAATTGCCAAAACAGTTGAACATCTGCAAAGCGGTTCCAAAGTTATTGTCAATCATCCGTGTGGATTGAGGGAATCTAGAGATGGCGCTGTTTCCACATTTCAGTGTTTATTCTATGAATAAACTCTATTTTTCGATTCAATTGGTTAAGCTAGTCTACACTGATGATTGGCAATAAACATGAAACCTGTGTGTGTAGGTGTTCCATTGTTTCAATCGATACATAAGTTTGGGAATAAAATTCATAGAGCACAGATGTTCTTGCATACAGGTTCACTAAATATGAAACAATATAATTCAACGGGGCAGTAGTTGTTTTATGTTCAATAAGCGACGACAAAAATACAGGGTGTTTCCGAAATTGAAGCAATAAATGAAATGGAGATGAAACAAAACAAAATGACAGAATACTTTTTTGTCGAAAAAAAATTATTTTGGGTGATATTGAATTTTAAAGTTTTCATGACTTTTTCGGTAATCACTGACAAGAGATCTACAGCCTGCGCAAACCGCGCTGAAACACTGCCAGCGGGCAGACACGCTGTGCCCTGGAGAATCAAACCAGTGCCTCCCAATTAAAGGCAACTGAAAGCGATTTCATGAAATTTCATAATTATTTTCGAAAATTTTTGACTACTTCAAAAACAAAAATTTTTTCCGTTTATTGACAACAAACCATTTTTTTATTGCTCCAATTTCTGAAACACCCTGTATAGGTTTATGAGTGTGTCCCAATTGTGAAGAATCGATATCTCATAATTATTTAATGATTTTCTCTATCAAGCAATCTCCTAATAATTGTTTTGTAGGAGAGATCATTTGGTGATGGAAATAGTGATGAAGACGAAGACGGAAACTACAATTAATTAGTTTGAAAGAGCCCTAACTAATAATCATCATAGAGAATTTGACTTTTGCGTAAAATCAATAGATTAATCTATTATTTCAGTTTAGATGCTTTTATATATTTTCGAACTCAATGGTTGTAAAGACACTTAGTATATCAAGTCAATGATTTAAAAATTTGTTAAGAAAATGTGCTTAAAATTTGTCTTCAGGAGTCTTCAAAATACTTGTGCGATCTAGGTAAGAGTGACGTGTGAAGTCATAAACAATATCATTTTCAATAAGTCAATTCACCGCCATTCATTGACGACCAATCACAACTGTAAAAATATTCTCTCCCAGTCAAAATAAAGAAATACTTTATCGTAACAGTAACACCAATAATCATGATTCCGAAAAGCAAATATTTTCTCCATGGTGAGTAAAACTAGTGCGAAAAAAAATACTGTGGAACTCTCTTTCATCCTGGTGTTGTGGCCGGTGCGTTCAAGCTCAAGCGTGGTCTCCTTTCATCTACTTTCTCATTCTCGTTTTTTCTATAAATCACCAGCGTACTTCTATGTTTCTCTGAGGGGTGGTTGTTTAAATAATAGAATTATTCGAATGCTTTGTCGTATTTCTCATTATATTTTCTTTATTATACTAAAAAAAACTTGAAGATTACTTCTGAAAAACCCCTTTGTATTTTATTCCGAGAACATAATATATTGTCCACATTATTGTTTCATGGTCTCTATTTTCCGCCTTATGGTAAATGTACAAGAGAAAGATATTTATTGAGTAATTATTCTTATTATTTGTTGGTCAAGAAAGCTTATAATGCTTTTTTTTCTGTGTTACATCCATTCCACATTGATAATCTCATTCCACCACTCGGCGGTTAAAGTTCCATTAGCATGTCAATTTATTGGAATATAGTACTGTGTTTTGCGAGGAGTAATTCTACAGTCTGGTCTAACCCGAACGAACTAACCTTACATAGACATTTCAATGCGTGGAAATTGAACACATACATTTTTGCGAAGAGTATTTCTTTAGTCTGATCTAACTAGAACGAATATCGAAGTGGTCGGTGTACAAAACGAGAGGCCGAAAACTCAGTAATTAATTAGGTGTGCGAAATGAGAATATTTTGCTAGGGTATACGAAACGCGAGTGTACGAAACAAGAAAACACCATTACCATATTTTTTGTCAATACATTGAATTGATATTGTTTATGCATAATTATGTTTATTGTTAATCTCATTATTAACCAAAACAAGTATTTCAAAATTTTTCATGTTTTACATACATGATGTAACATAAAAAAAATCATAAAAATATACGAGGTTGAGGATAATTATGTTTTATAAGGATTCAGAACGTTAATTTTGAGCCCAGTCTGGGCATATATACTTGGAAAGCTCCATACAAATAATTTTTTTGCAAATATGACAGAACAGTATTGTTTTGCGATTTCGCCAAAAGACACATCTTTGATATGTCCCTTCTAGTGGTTCTGCATGCTCAACCAAACTCTGTCCATTAAACTTCGCATTTTCCAGCCTTACATCTCTTGATATTCGTTTGTCAATAGCTCTTCTCTTTATCTGTTCCGTAACTTAACTGATTCTTAGTTTTTTCAAGTATTTCCTTCTTCCTGTTTTTGTGATAACCATATCATTATTGTTGGTCCCATATATGATGAACCAATGTATTGCACTGATGTTTAGCAAGGAAAAAAATATTGTCATTGGCCATATGCTGTTTCTTGATACATCGTATGATGCCACCAATTGATCCACACAATCAACTCCCGCTTTTGTCATATTATACAGGGTGATCATTTCTGGCTTATTTTCGTCTCCAGTACTTTCGCCGATGATGATGATGATGCAAGGTAGCCAGTGATACAACTGATTTTGTTTTTTTCGGTTTATAAAATACTAAGGTCATGTCTTGAGTGAAAGCAAATATACTAGTTTCAGCAGGTCTCCGCACTATTAGGAATTCTGGTGGAATTTCCACTTTATTTTTGCGTAGTAAATTGTCGGTTCTTTTTCTCTTTTCACGTGTATTGACATCATCAAAGTGTTAACGTCTTATCAGAGGGCGGAATCTTCTTTTAGTCATAACTGCTGCAAATATCTCCAGACCAGTACCATCTGTTGCCCATTATTAGTGGTTCGACCTCCTCTATGGACACCAGCTAAATATAACAAGCCGATTGGTGATTTGATTTCCGTTATATCGGTGTAACGTACGCCGTATTTATCTTTATATAAATGTGCTACTTTGTCAATGTTATCCGAAAAGAATAGTTCCGTATCTACAATCATTTCTTCCTTTTCATAGTCCATATTCAGCTCCTGTTCTGAATCTGTATCATGAGTACTGATAATGTGTGCTCCTTCCTCCAACATCTCCATATCATCCGTCTCAGAATCATCGTAAAATTTGACTTCTGCGTCAGTTAAAACTTCATCAAACATGGCTTGCAACTCTCGTATCTCTCATTCGTAACGATCATTAATTTTGAAGGCTGTGAAATAGGCGTTTTAATACATGTCATCGGAATGAGTTTGAAAAAAATATTTCTATGAAGGCACGGGTTGGGTCTGATATACACCGATCGTCTGAATCAGCGGGAACTGAAAGTGCAATGAAAACAAACTTTTTAGAAAATATAGACCTAACCCATGCACTTAAGTATAGTTAGGTATCAGGTTAAAAAAAAATATTAACAAAAAATGATTTCAGTATCAAATAGTAATATAAAAATACTGTAACACCTTGTTGACATTTTTGGAGGTTCAGATATGGTGGATAAGAATTTGAAGAGAAAGGCCTTCGAGAAAAAATCTATAATAGAATGATTGTGAGTATTCCTGGGAAGTATTGATTAAATGAATGAAAACATAACAGTTCTCTGTAAGAAAAATACAACCAATATTTTTTTGAATCGTCTTGGCGTTCTATAGTAGTTATAATAGGATATATTCAGTTCCTGCACAACGACGCCACTTTGCAATAGAGACGCCACTGCTAGAAACCGTCTTTGTTTGCCGGTCATTAATGCAAAACTGTCTCTTTTCTACGTGTACATTGTAGAATGCGAATCCCCTTCCATCACTTACCATCTCCATCTCCCTCTCGTGAAGTTTTTATGCAAATACCATAATCCTCTGTCTCTGTTACTCATCCCCAAAACTTCAGACTCCATGAAACATACATACTACCCTCGTCTGACACTTGTTTTTTCATTACCCGTCCTTCTCTTTCCTCGGTGGGGTCTGCTCGTCGTTATTCCCTTTTGCACAGGAATACTTGTTCTTCTCTTTCTGGTTCATTCTGAACCGTCTAGCATTCCCCTCCTATGTTATTACTGTATGCAAATTCTGAAAATTTGTCGTGTTTATGCAGAAGTATTTGAGTTTTTACTCCTGTTTATGTGCCATACAAATAAATGCTTTTGTCCCGGAATTTGGGAATTAAGAAAATTAAGCCAGGTGCTGAATGGAAATGTTCATCAATTTTGTTATTTACATAATTCTTTTCTTGTTCCGCTGTCGATCATTGTTGGTGAAATGTGAAAATCAGACTATAGTAAATTTATAACTGTAGCCTCAATATAAAACATTGGGACTCAATGGGCACATGTACGTTTTTACAATGTTTAGTTCACGTATAATTGGTTGAATAAACGTTTTTTGTTGAGAAGTTCAACGTTGAAAGTCAGTTGAAAATTTCAACGTTAAAGCTAATCGTGTATGTAATGTTATTCAAAAGGTGTTTTCTGACGATATGTTGAAAGCATGCTTTCATAAAACGTTTATCTACAATGTTGATTCATCTTATAGAATAATCCTTTCCCAAACGTTATTTTTTCACTAATTTCTCCCAGAAGATAAGGGGAAAACATGAAAAAAATTTGTCGTGCACCAACGTGTATTATACATTGTTTTCTAACTATTTATCATCGAATCGATGAAGTACTCACAATAAGCTAACGTATATTTGCAACGTTCGTTTCACTTTTTGAATAAACGTTTCTTCAACGCGATTCTGTCACTATTTTTCGATTGTTATTGATAGAAAAACGTTAAAAATATGTTTCTGACCATCGTTTCCAAACCGTAAATTGCTGAAGTTTATTATACATTGTTATCTCACGGTAAACTAACGTTTTTTTCAACACGATTCATGAGTTTTCCTCACAGTTAATGAAAGAAAAAGATAACAGAAAGTTTTCCAACAACGTTGCCCAATGAGCACACTCACATTATTTGAACGTATCATCAACGTAAATATAAAAGTTTCAGGTTGAAAATTTCACCGTTGAAAATTGGTTGTAATCTTCAACGTTGAAAACATACATTTTGAAGACGTGTTTTCAACGGTGCTCCTCTAACACTACGTTGAAAACTGACGTCAAAATGTCGTGTAGGCAACACGTTAATATTTCTATTCAAAATACTCGTTTCTCAAACGTTATTTCAATAAAAAAAAATGTTTACTGAATACATTTCATTCATTTTACCAATGTTTATAATACGTTTCTCATCCTTCATTCCCAAATGTCTATAGTAGGTACGTTACTTCCTAATATTCAACGTTGAAAATTGGTCGTTATCTTCAACGTTAGAAAACCGTTTTGGAGACCTGATGTCAGCGTTAAAAACTTACGTTATAATGTCGTATAGGAAATACGTTAATATTTTCATTCAAAATACAAATTTCTCTAACGTTAATTTAATTTTGAAAAAAATCCTTGACCGAACACGTTTTATGTGATTTATATTTTTTAAACTTCATTCCCAAACGAGTGATATTTTTTGTCGTAAAGTGTTTCTTTGGAAGGACTTTTTTATTGTATAAGCATCAAACAAAAACTTCCATTTCCAAAATATATTTAAAATCGAATACGAACAAAAACATTCACATTTTCAATATCCATATTACCCATTGCGTCATATCTACGAATGGAGGTTTCAACACTGATCAACAGCGCGAGATTACCTACACCACCTACACCGACGAAAGCCGATGACTGGTTCTCTCTCTGTGCGAACCTATCCGATTCCCAAATCCCAGTTTCCAGACAGTTGCAGTTCAGTTCGATATACTTGGATTTAGAAGTCGAAGGTCGAAGCCATTTTGAATATTTTCAAGCAAGTTTATTGTTTGTTACGTGTAGGTGCTGCCTGTTATGTGAAGTGTAGATGGAATCAAATGAAAGGTAAATAGTTATTTTATTTTAGAATATTATTTGGTGAACATTTGACAAGCATATGAAAAGCTCGTAGATTATCTAATGAAGTGGCGAGAACTTGTGAAATCGTATGTAGGCACGCTTTGGTCATGCTTCAATCTCTGCATTTGTTTGCGGTTCTGATTTGTGTGATTTCAGGTTATGAGTGAGAGGAGGGTGAATTGATAAAAAGATTTATTTTAAGTATGTTTAAGAATCTATGGGGCATATGGTTGAACTCTTTAATCTTAATCTGATGAAAAAATGTAAACAAGACCAATGCATGAAAAATATACTGGGTGTAATTTTTTTCCAAAAATAAAACGGCAAAAATGGAAACAAAAGAACAAATTATCTTTTCAAGTGTTTCAATAATGAATTATATATTACTAATAGAATCTGAAAGTATAGCAGACAGTTGATAAAAGATACATAATTCATCAAACTCGTCACTATCATATTTGGTCAAATGTATCATTATTATCAAGAGAAAAAAGTGTTGGTATTACTTGGTGGAAGACAACTCTACAGTTACAATGAAAAATGGATCCAATCTTCAAGCGTACAATTGGTATATACATCCGCAAGTATCCAACAGAAAAAACTTCGCTTTGTTGACGAGTGGCAGAACCATGAAAGCGGCACGTAGGTGTTCATTGAGCATTGCAAAGTAGTTCCTGTATAAAACTTTGCTAATAATCCAACAGATATAATTCAACGGTTGTAGGGGGCAGTAGTTGTTTTATGTTGGATACTTGCCGACGAATAATACATATCACATAGCGTGAGGCGCGATATCAGATTATGTAATCCATTTTTCATTATTACTGAGATAATTATTAATAATTCCTTTTTATATTTTACAGCTGCTGTAAGAGTCAATTATGCCAATGAAATAAACGAATAGAAAATATCTAAGACTGTGAAAGACTGGCTGAAATATGCTATGCTTAGGATGAGCTCTGGAAAGAAAAGATTGTTTTTAAAAATGGTTGAAATAAAAATTATTATTTTCAATGGAATGGAAGTAAAAAATTAAAATAAATGTGTATTTGTTTCAACTAGTCATAATTTATATATTTTTTTCAGGTGAATTTCAGGACACTTACTATGAACTGCCTGCTGATTTGCAAGGATTTCAATTGAATGCAACATATTATGAATCCGCAAATTTCAACATTCAAGGAGGTTCATAATTGTTTGTTTCATTGAAATAATTTCAAATAATTTTGACTTGGCTCCACTTGAGCCGAGTATGCCGTTAACAAACAATAGATTTCCTGCTGAGTTTAATTCAAAGTTTTAAAAATACATATGTGAAACGTTTTCAAAAATACAGAGTTTTTTGTTTGAATCAACGTTGAAAAAAGGTGTATTTTTAACGTTTATTTATTTATTATTGTTGACGTTTAATAAGCTTAATTGAAAAAGGAAATAAAACAATAATGAGCAATATTTATTCGGTCAAAAACAACGTTGTTTCATCGAGTATCCCTGACGTTTAATAAGAGTGATTGAAAACGGCAATATAAAGATAATGAGCAACGTTTAATTCACGCATTTATTTGGTTTAAAATAACGTTGTTTCTCGCGACATTTTTTCCTTTATAAAATGTTAGTTGAAAACTAATTTCTGACGTTGCGTTTTCACAACGTTTTTCCAACGTGTGCCCATTGGGAAGTATATAAATAAAAAAGAGAATACAAGAAAGTCTATACGAAATCAGTTGAGACTTGCAATCGTCAAATCCTGTGTGGTATTAGAAATGTGTATGTTTCTATAGCTTTAGCGTTTATTGCTTTTTAAAATGTCTTTCCGATTCTTCAAAATTCGTGCGGGTCCGTTTGCTGATTCAAATATTTTTTTGAATCTCTGGCATCGGATTTCTTTATAGTTTTGATTTTGATGTAATCTTTTATTTTGTCAAGTTTGGGTTATAAACATACAGTGAGCACGTAAAGGTTGAAACAAATTCGTTAAAAGCTTGATATTGCCGTTGGGGGAAAGGCTCAGATATATCAATTTCTTTTAGTTGCGCATTATTTGATCTACTCATACTCTTGATCACGTCATCACTGTTCCAGTTATGATGTCATTATATGTTTTTTTGAATGGCAATACCTTACTTTGATGAAAATTTCAAAAACAACGCATTTTTCTATGTACGGATGTCATATTTTTTTCTTATGTTATACAGTCCGTTTCCAAAGTTTGCACCATATAGACACTTTTCTATTATTTATTTGTCAGAAAATTATATTCATCATAAAAATTGGTGCATTGCGATGAAACTTGTATTAGAGTTATCAAAATTCTAAATTTTCAAACAGTAAACAGAGAAGAAAAAAAATAGGAATTTTGATCAAGAGTAAACCACCCTTATTTTTCAAGTTGTATATAAAGTTCATTGAGATACGTTATTGGAACAGATTATCAGATTCAGTCACAGCCATCTACGCGACAAAATATCTTTTTCCAATTTTTTTTTATGGTTCTCTCCTCATAAAAAGGACTAGCATCTCATATACCTATAATAATAAATCATTACGGAATTTGGACCAATTTTGATATTTCATCCATGTATGTCCATAATAACTATTGGGAAGATTTCATAGAAGGCAATTATTGAATCAATCAATTAATTGATGCTAAATACTTGAATAATACAAATCTGCGAATTTACGATCACTTTAATTATAAAAAATACTTTGTTGGGTAGGTAATTGCGATTTAAAATTTGGATACTGTTTTCAATCCTGAACATCTTTTTGTAATATCAAAAATGAGGTAGTTTACTTTTGATCAAAATTCTTATTTTTTGTTCTTCCCTGTACACTCAAGCTTTTAACGAATTTGTTTCAACCTACGTGCTCACTGTACATACAGTATCGGAAACTTTTCATCTGGGGTATACAGTATCGGACAGTTTATCTGGGGTATAGACAGAAGTCTACGCGAGCAAAAAGGAACGCTATGGTATGATAATACCACATAATCAAGACAGACGTACTACTGTGCGCCTCTCCTTTCACCCCACCCGACGCATTAACGGACCACGTGGCAATGCGACACACCGCATACAGCGCACGTCGATATTCCTTCCTCGAGTGAGTCGAGGAGAAATTGTAATGCTCTCTCAACATATAGCAAGCTATTCTTCACGCCCTCATGAAACCACCATACCCTAGATGAAAGCTTTCCGATAGTGCAGACAGAAATCAACGCGAGCAACAAGGAACGCATTGATATGATATACCACATAAACAAGAGAGACGCACTACCGTGCGGCTCTCCTGTTACCCCACCCGACGCATTAACGGACCACGTGGCAATGCGACACGCCGCACACAGCTCACGTCAATATTCCTCCCTCGGGCGAGTAGAGTAGACATTTTAATGTTCTCTCAAAATATAGCAAGCTATTCTTCACTCTCTCATGAAACCACCATACCCAAGATGAAAACTTTCCGATACGGTATAAGTTCTTTTCATGGTTGCAAGAATTGAAGTAATCTATCTGTAAACGGAACAGGGGTGCTGTTATGTGGAAGTACTGCGACAATTTGCAATTAAACCTCAAGGCTGCGGAGAAACTACAACGGTGCGGACAGTTCAGAGGCATCATATTATGTTCTTTTCCTTTTATGAAAATTTTGCAAGAGATAGCTGATGATGACCCTGATAGAAAAATACAGTTTTGCTAACTGATAACTAACTCAGTAGATGCTGAGCCTGGAACGAAAAAACACATTTGTTTCAGTAATAAACTTTTTTTCTGAACAGGATGAAGTAAATGTGTGTTCTAGAATTTGTGGGGAAAAAGATACACCATACTTATTCGTCGATGGCACTCTAAATGGGAAAATGTATCTACATACATTGGAAATTTTGTTTTTTTTTGTTATTTACGTCCACTGGCTGCACCCTTTCGAGCAACCCCCAGAGGTACTCGAAAGACTTGTGCGAGCTAGGGAAGACGCCACCCTCACCTTCTAACGTGTGATGCCCTGCAAGCGACCGGTGAGCGCGCGGTGAGTCGAACCTGCGTACTTTGGATAAGGAAACGAGCAGATTACTCACTCGCCATTACGATAAGAAGGTTCAGCTAGAAAATCAAATTGATTCAGACAGCAATCGAATCTAAAATGAAGATCAGCTTCGTCACCAATAAGACAGCACTCCCATTAACCCATTATAGCAACCATTGGATTAGATGAAGAGGACCAATCCAGTGGCTTACAAATTCTACAAATTTGCCTGTCTTTTATTTTTCCTATACGATCATCTGAAAACTTCACCTCCTGAAAGTCTTCTGTAATACTCTATTAGGGACCCGCCCAGAGCTAGATTTTCTTGATACTATACAGAAAACATGATTCGATAGTCTTTTGCTTATTAGTTATCTTTTTGAATGGTCACTTCACAATAAGGATACCGAAATGACCTTGACACTCCACTAACCAGGTGAGTTTCTCTTGAGCTACTCACTTACAAATATTGATCTTTTTGAATTGCTATAGACCTCCAACTAGAGATCTGCATATATTTATAGAAAAACTTGACGATGTACTTAATCGGATATACAAAATAAATGTTTAATGACAGCTATCAAAAATCTACCTTCTGCGATTGCTTCAAATACTATTCAGTTATACAGTTATCAACAACACAATTATTGTTATAATGTTCTTTGTAATTTTTTCAGATGAAACTCCAAAAATGATTCATATTCTGTTAACAATACTGAACAATCATACCTGTCATGACAGAAATTGAAGGGACGGCCGCTTACTAGATGAAATCTGGTTTTGAGGGACAGAAATTTTTATCGCGATAAAAGGGTGCATCCTTTTTTATCGCTGTCAAAATGACTCATATTTATGGGTCCTCATTTCTCATTTAAGTCCTCATTTAACGCTCCTCATTTGCTTGGAACTCAGAAGACTGATCTGATATATGCATCTAAACTGTAAGGTTTATGTTAAGAACTCAGTTTTGAGTGTCTTTACCGTAGTGTCATATACAATTCAAAAGTTATTTGGGTACGTGCTATTTTAATTACAGAGAAAAACAGATTTTTTGACAAATGGATAGGTACGCATTGATCAGTTGCCTCCACGTTCGCCAGATCTGATATCTCCTGATTTTTAGTTTTAGGGTACATCAAAAACTATGCGTATCGACGTAATTTTCAAACGGAAGAAGAATTACGTCAACTGGTTTTATAAGAAATTCAAACCATTACATCACATGTACTCATCAAAAATGTTTTGGGTTCCACAGATAGACGATGTTAGCTGTGCTTAGAAAATAATGGTAATGTGTTCGAACATCTTTTGTAATTTCGACAGAGTCGTAATCAGAGGTTATTCCTGAAAGATTTTAAGTATAATATATAAAATAAACTGTTAAAAGCATGTTAAAACAACTATAAATGATAAATTACGTATTTAAGATTACAAAATGGCTTTGAATCATGTAATAAAAATTACAGGGCCGCATTAAAAAAAAAAACTTGATGAATATCGTAGTGAAAATCTAAGGTCGTCATCTCATTGAGCTCAAAAAGTGGCAATGTACTTTTCATGTTTTGATATATTTTAAAATAATATTCAGAAATAAATGAAAACAAATATCAAAAATGTTAATCCATTCAAAATATCTCAAAATCCTTTAAAATATACCGCACTTCTGCAAACTCCATATGGAAGGACTTTGGATTCTGCAACTTTTTGTCTAATTTAACCAACATTGTAACTCCATATTTTATATAATTCGAATCGTGCATGGCATCACACGTTGAAAGGTAAGGACTGCATCTTTCCTAGCTTGAACAAGTCTATCGAGGACTTCTGAGGGTTGTTCGTAAGGGGGCAGCCGATTGATGGAAATAACAATTTCAACAAATTCCAACAAAAACAATGTGAATAACATATTATCCATACGAGCTGTAGTTTTCCAGACAATGGATTATCATTTCACAACCCGTATAACTCTCATTTTCAACATCGTCTCATTAGGAGTCGGGGGTAAATTTTCCGGAAATTTATTCCAACTTCAATCACCGGCACCGTTTATACGTTCAACAATGTCCTTCAGAATAAGAAAAACAAAACACAACGCAGCCAATAAAGACGGAAATGAAAATTCTCCAATTCCTCGAATAAAAGAACCAGTGTGTAGTGGAGATGAAAATAGAATAGGGAGTTCTTTGAACTTTAGAGCGGAGCGCAAAGCTGCATTTCTCATTCACAAATTATTAATCGAAGCGACCTTGACATTTTTTCGATCCCCAACAGCCAAACCCTTTTCGAGCGTCGGACGGCGCTTCAGCGTGGCGTATTGAACTTTTATGTCTGTTCACGGTTTTCATCGAAACTTTCGCGAATAGATGGTTTGATATTTTTCATGTACCTACAGTAAGTTTCAATTATAATCGCATGGATATCGAGAAGATTTTGTCATGCGTGAAATGTGGAATAAATTTCAGGTGGAGCATGTGGATGGTCAGAAAATTTAGGGTGAGTTATAAGTAAACTAAGAAAAATCAAGGGGACTCGGTAAAAGTTTCGGAAGGAGGATAGGGGTAGCTTAATTTACTTTTTCATGGTTTGATACTGGTTTTCCACGATTTCGGGCTAAGAAATGCATACTATCGGAAAAAAATTCATGCAGGAGTTGCAGATTATTACAAAATCGGAGTTTTGTAACAGTCATTTTTCAAGATATTCTCGAAATTAACGAGAAACATAACATTTTTTTCTGTTTTTTGTTTTTATCTCCCTCAGAAAAAACATTTGATACATTTGATACAGGGTGTCAAAGATGAAAAAAATACCCCGTGCCTCCATCTTGGTACAATATGTCACAGTGACCCATTATATCCATTATACTTTTTCGTCTTGTGCTCTACGACAGGGTGATCAAATATTTTTCGATCAAGACGACATAACCCTAGGAATGCGACATTTGGCAGCCAATAAACAAATGAATGGTGAAGGTATTATACTTCCCAAAATTCTACAAGAAAGTCCGCGATAGTAAATATCTACATTTAGTGGACATTTATTCAATGAACTAATTTAAAAATGTATTCGAATATATTTCACACAAAAATATTAATGCAAATAAAAAACTTCTAAAGACAAGCTTTTGTTGTATTTTTTCTGGTGTCTTTGGAAACAGTGCATTCAAATAAAAGAGGTTCAACATGTATGTAGGGTATTGCATTTTTGGAATAATTAGCCAATTTTCGTCTCCGATGGAGTATATGGGGTATCAATAAAATGAGTACATTCAAAAGTCCATAGCAGACAAATGAGTCCGGAAACCTATGCTGATATTGATGGCAATATCTTGTATTCCTCAAACCGTACATTATATCATAAATTCATGAAAATTACCGATTCTTCTTCGAAATACAGGATATTTATTGAAAGAAACATTTTTCTAAGAAACTTGGACTGTATCTTTTAACTCACCCTGTATGTATGAAATGATTGTATAACTTTATTAACAGTAAAGCATGCTTCATTTATATATGACATACTCTCCCTCATCCGAACTAAAAAACATACCCGTAGTCTCGAACCACCCTGTATAAAAATAAATAATATCAGTTAACTTTAGGCGAGATCGGAGAAGTTCATCCTGGCTAAATTGAATATTTAATTCTCATCAGATAACTCACAATGATGGTTGGTTCGAAATTAATCGAATTATATTTTTCTTTGTTCACCCTGTTTAGAGCACAAAACGAAAAAGTATAATGGAAACGAGATCAAGGTGACATTGTAAAGAAAATTTAACCAAAAGCCATTTTTGATCGAAAAAGTTGGTTAACTTCATTTTAAAACTTTATCAGTGCTCATTTTCTTCGTTGAAACATCGACTCTTTAATAATCGGTTTTTCAGTAATCTCGAAAATTTTTCATTTTGAATTGCAGATAATCGTTGAATTTGACGAAAAAAATTTTTTTTCATAATAAATTATCATGTAATTTGCAATGTTCGTGCCAGGCCTCATCCTTAATGAATAATTTATTTCCTCCAGCAGTACATCAGTGCGTACACAACTGATCATTTTTTAAAATTATCTTTCGAAAAAATATTTCACCATTTTTCCAGCACCACTGTATGAAAAACTATATCTGACAAAATGGACGCCGCTTCGTAGTCGTCGCGACGGAGGATAAGGCAGAGCCATTGCTAATCAATAATGGACATGCCCGACTTCACCATCAAGAACACTCATCCACATATTTGCTCTCTCCGCCGGCTCACACAGACTCAATGGCAGATATATACTATCACCATTCGAATTAATCCAATGCATATTGTCAGTTATCTAATTAGCAATTTCCTGTAGATTCCATATCATACGAGTGGACACTGAAACTGGCGAGATGAATTTTTTGTCATGATATAGTTAATATTCGATTTTAACATTGGAAACTTCCCTAAAGTATTGTTCGATGGTCTTTGACGGGTAATGAAAAAAAAAACACTTGAAACACGTGAAGAAAATTATGGGGTAGGTGAGTTGCAGGAAATTAAATTTAACAAACTTCAGTATTTTTGAAAATTTTTCTAAGAATTTCATTTTATAAACTGAACTTTATTAAGTTTACCTACATCAATATTATCAATATTTGACACCGGTCCTTGCATTTCAATATTGAATTATAAGTGATATTTTCATAAAGGATACCGCACACTTCAATAGGGAAAGTGGCCCCCTGTCGAATCGGCTGAATTGATATGTTGTAGTCGCCCATGAAAACCTTCATTTGTTCTACATTGTTTTACAATACAAAACGTTATCCTTGATAATCATCAGTATTCTGATTAATCAAGATGTAAACATTCATCAATATGAGATACTTTTTGAAGTATTGTTGTTTGGAGTTGTTACATTTAGTCAATTATACAGTGTGTTCCAGCTACTTACAATTTATAAAGTTCAGTAATTCGAAAATGGTTAAAAATCGCCGTAGGGATCTACAATCAAAAACTCTATATGAATTTTATTCTACGCCGTTTTTTACATAATAAAGTTGAAAACTATACCGAGTGTTCGTTTTAAAAGAAAGCGATAGTTAAATTCGAAAAGTTCCGTATTGAAAAATATTATTCGACAATCCTGTATAATTTGAAGGCATGAGAAAGAACAAGAAATATTAAAAATATGTCAATAAAATACCCGTAGAAAAAATTCTTTCTGAATCTATCAATGAATGTAATGTCAGGGATTTTTTCATTTGCGAATGGACTTATTTCGACCAAAAATTCGTAACATCCAACTGATTCAGAGACAAATAATAGTAGTAGAGAGGTGAATGAAGGTAACGCAGATGTTATAACTAATATTTCAATTTAATTTAATGCGTTCCGCCATCCAACCCTATTTTTTTCGTATTGCCCTGTATATGAGGCAATAAATTCTTGTTCTGGATCCTGCTGACTGGTTAATTTTCGTTTTTATTTCGAAATCACAACAGTATTCGGGAAATTGAACTTTGACGCATTATGAAAATATTATAGTTTAGATTCGTTTTGAAAACTGTTTAATCATTTTCAAGAATAAGGTACTGGATAATATGAAAACATTGCATCCCTTCACTACAGAAAAAAAAAACAAAAATGTTTCCATTGAGCAATGTTTTGATTATGTGTGACTTTATGTCAATGTAAAGTTGAATATGGCGTATAATTTTGCAGTGAGATTCAAATGTTATGAGTGTGAATACAATAGAGGACGAAGAAACCGATGAAATTAACAAATCCCAATCTCATGAACAAGAAAAATGGCAGGATTTGAGGAACATTTATTAGAATGTGACGAACGTATTGATATTCCAGGTCTATGGAGGATGAGAGTAAAATTTCGCCATCGAAATACTATTAAATAACAACTGTGAATCAACTACAATGTCAGTTTCTTTGATCGTATCGATATGTTCCAAAATGAAACACCCTGTAAATTATTATCAGGGTTAATTCGACGGTGCTTCATTAGGGTCAACGATACTAGGTTCGAAATGTACGTTAAATGTAACATATACTTAATATATTGAGTTATAGCCCATCATTGTCTCCATATTATACTATATGGAGGCTTAGTTGGCCCGCCAGGAGGAGTTTCTCCATCATACTCCTTGAGCATCAATAAAATAATCGAATATAAATTAATTAGACCTATTTTTATAACATCCTCCTTGAGTTTCATCATCAACTCGAACTATTAGTTTGTTCATACCAGATGGAACACACTGTATAATTGACCATCTGTAATGACACCAACGAAAAATACTTCTAGTACTATCTTATATTAATGAATGTTTAGATCTTGATTACTCAGAATAGTGAAAATTATTCAGGGTAACTTTTTTTGTTGTTTAACAATAGAGAAAAGATTTGAATTTTCAACGCCCTCTAGCGTCAAAACTAGCCTATAGAAAAAGTTATGCCCATTGGACTTTTTGTTTGGAATGACTTGGACCACAACATATCAAAAATTCAGCCGATTCGACAGAGGACCACTTTCCCTATAAAAGTGTGCGGTGTCCTTTGAGATAGCTAATATTATATCAAATACCTACAAGAATCCGAAAGGTAGACTTATGAGATATTCAATCTAGGCTAGGTTTCGATGCTTTATATATTGGTATTGGTTGGTATGGATGGTGACTGATGCGCTGCGACCTAGTTAGATCTATTGTGCCCCATCTTCTTCTGCTTTCTCAAGGTGTTCTCATTCACAGCATCCCGTCAAGCCTCAGTTCCTTCAGGAATTTTAGGATTTTGAGGGGGTCCATTTGTGGTATTTCTTCCACAGTCAGCTGGTGTGATCCCAGTATATTTAATCTTTTGTGGTGTGCAGCATAACACTCCATCAATATGTGGTGAGGTGTTTCAGGATGTTCCCCACAGAATCTGCAGGTGTTGTCCTCCTCTAAGCCTAGCTTCCTTAGGTGTTCTTTGAGTCTGCAATGCCCCGTTAGAAATCCTGTGATTGTCTTTAGACTAGTTTTGCTGAGGTTAATCAGTGTTTTCGATCTTGCTCGGTTGAAATTGCCGAGGAGATCTTTGGCCTGCCTTAGCCCTGGAAGTCTTTGCCAGTATGTTGCTCTCATTGCTTCTTCAGTTTTATTGAGTTCTTCTTGGAAGTAAGATTTTCCAAGTCCGCAGAATGGTTCTGGCCCGATCAGTGGCGTTGATGCTCCTTTTCGTGCCAGGGTGTCTGCTTGTTCATTTCCCTCTACTCCGACGTGCCCAGGCACCCAGAGGAGGATCACCTTGTTGTTCCTGCCTAGATCATTGAGTTTACTTTATATAACTACCCAAAACTATTCGCATCCTCAACAAAATCATTCTTAAATGAAATAGTAAATTCGACAATTCATAAATGAACTCTTCCCGACCGATGTGAAAAATCGTAAATATATTTCTACCATTGCAAAAAACGGTAATTATATTTTTAGGACAGTTCCATCTAGAATCGTCGAAATAGTTATTTAATATTTGTATAGGTACATGTTGGTATGAAATAGTAAAATCGACAATGTCAATGTACAAAGTGGAGACTCCAAATTTTTCCACCATCTGGAAAATATAAGGCAAATATCTGACAGAAAACAACTACTTTCCTGGCTAATACCACGACGAACGTTAAATCACATCTGACAGATATATGTAAGTGCAATGGTCTTCCAAGAAGACCCAATTGCAAATACTTTTCGGAATCGGATAGCGGGATATAAACCGAGAAAAAAAAAGAGTTTTTCAATATGGGTTTTTGACTGTAGTGAATAAAAATTAGTCAGTCGTGACGTGATAAGACATTAGTGCAGTTTTTTTGTTTTACTTCCGAAATGATGCTCCATCGCTGCACTCCAAAATCGCACAAGAAGTTTCTACAGGCGTCTGAAGCGGCTCGAGACGTTCCCATCTTGCTGAACTCTTGGTGTGATATGATCAGAGAAGTCAACAAAAACCGAACCTGAAGGGACGATTTCCATGCTGCTCAAACTCAAGAGAGGAACAGTTGAATCGACTAATAACGAGTGTAACAGGTAGTCTGAATGTGTTTTCATGGAATTTGGTATGGAATAGTATATTCTGTAACAAAGTTCCGAGTACGAGCTGAAAGCGACCATGAGGAACCACGAGCATGAGGAACCACGAGCATCGCGAATTTTTATTTTAACCGAGTAACAGACTGTGCTTTCCTCTCCACAATCACAAATTTCACATTTAATCAAATATTAAGACAACGAAAAATTATTTTGAAATTTCAATTCACATCTTGTCACCATGGTGCCAGTCAAGGCTAACGTTATTATTGCTGCAACAGAGTATGAATATTCATTCCTTACCAAGTAATGGAATGAAATACACGCAAAATGCATAAGACAGCAAGTGTTGTAGAATATTTGTTCAATATCAAGAGCGAGAATGTTACCAATCTGTTATCAAATTTGATTTTCGAATGGTTGTGGAGAAAGTAGTATTATTTGTAATTGATTTAAAAAATTTTTATCTTGGTAAATATATAAATGAAAACACCTGCTAACAAGCAAATATTTTTTTCTCACAACTCCATATTTAGATATTTCTGAAGCTGACTAATGTTTCACAGCTAATCTTGCTTTAGGTGAAATTGTCTGACGAATCACTGTAATAAGTATACTTTTTTCAAACAAATTCAGCAAATAATTAAACGTACCATTTACCATTCGAAAATACATTCTGCGTAGTCTTCCTGATTACCCCAACGAGAACAAGTAATTGAGTTGCAAGTACCATTTCTTAGAACTTAGAATACTTTTTTTCTGCTGGATCCGATATTAGTAGATACGCAATTTTTCTTTTTGAATGCTGAGAACATATCACGAAACAAGACCTACTATATAGTTGTGAAAAAAATTGAAGAAATTATTTTGGCGTACTCTATTGAAATGTGCGTGTAGTTTGCATGGGAGTGCGCGCAGAGAATCGGAAAAAATGAAATGTGAAATCTGCCCTTTAGACCCGTAATTTGTTGGAATACACCATATTCATGAAGTAGGACGTAAACAGTAATAGAAGAGATGAATCAATTCGATTTTTTTATTCAAGTATCATTAACAATCTGAGAAAAAAAATTTTTTATGAAGAAATATATGCTTATTGAATATATTTAGCTTTTTCTTTTTCACTTTAGTATGAAGAAGATGAAAAAAACGCAAAATATAGAAATCTTTATTTCAACAACACTATGTAGAAATATACAGGGTGACAGTCAAATGCATTGAGGTGAATCAAAAGGAGATAGCATATTTTTAATGAGAACATGTTGAAAAAGTTTCATTCAATCAGTCATTCCATTTAGGGCTCTCTAATGTAGAGTAACAAACACTATAGAGAGAACACAAAATATTTCACCATAATATATAAAAGATAATTTTGATGCCCTATACACTGCTGATGTAAATTGTGTTTTGTCACCTGTTAACTAATGAATCAGGCAAGATAGAAACATCGGATAAAACAAAACTGAATAATATTGTATTCACTATCTGACAATTTTTTTTATCGTAAATCGTAAAATGGCGCTAGAAGCACCTACAATTTTAAAATTTTAAAACCAAAGGAGGAAGTGAGATTATTTGAAAATTCATTTCAAGTATCTTTCCAATGTTGTCTTGTTATTTGAATTATTCCGCCTTTTTCATTGTAGTGTCGAAGTCATGCGGAATTGATTGTTTCACCCCAGAAACATTTGAAAAAGTTTGAAAGTAGTATCAAAATAAAATGATATTCAATTCAGTTTCCCTTTGATGTCTATCTTTTCTGGTTCAGAAGTTGACAGGGGTGGGGGCACAATTGAAGTCAGTCTTTTAATTGAGAATCAGAAATATATTTAATAAAATTATGTTTTATGGGATTACCTCAATGAATTCTAATGAAAAAATCAGATCAGGGCCATGGACTGATTCACCCTGTATGTTTATACATAGCGTTCTTCTAGCAGTTCAGTATAATTTACGCTCGCAATAGTAGGTCCAATCAATATCACCACTAGATGATTTATTTCGTTAATCTCCCATTATATTAATTTTTTTTCGACATTTTTACTTTACGTCATCTAATTGCATCTCCACGATCAAATATCGGAACTTGGGGCAACAAAGGAGTAGATGCCCGATAATTATTTTTTAAATAAAATAAACAATTGTTTTCAGTCGAGTTTTTTGAAACTATATAAATTTCTTCTCCGAACTGGCAATCTTTATTATATTGTGAAAATATATAGATGAATCGTTTTTTTTATATTTAAAGACGATATAATCATGTTTGTACCAGGCACTGTGTGTGAAGTTGTTTACTAGTGTTTATTCCTCGGAATTTGAAAGATATTTTTTAGAAGTTTCTATTGTGGGGGCCGCTCTTTTGTGGAGACCCCAGATGCCCTCATCTAAATCAGGCCTTGGTGTGAGCTTAATAGGGAATTTCATCTATACAAGTTGTTCCATTGGGGCATGGCAAATGAATGTTGCTTTATCATAGAAAATTTGATTATAGAGTTCATCATCACGAATTCGCAGATACTATATTTGATGAAGTAATATTATTGACTGGCAGTACGTCACCCAAAAAACTTCTCAATTTTTTTGTTAACGCTCAATAATAAAATAACAGAGTTCATTCCGCCAAAACCAAAATTTGGGAGTTATTATTGATTGTTATAAATAAAAGCAACTATCCAGAGGATGGTCTCTTCATTCTTTCAAACGTATCCAAACATACGTGATCGGAAACTGCAGATGTATATTGTTTGTTTCTACTCCTTTAATGTGTTTTATTAATATTTCTGAATCTTTTGTTAAAATCCATGACTAGATCGTATGTAAAGGTATTAGTTGAGAGATTACTGTTTCCGTGACTGGTTTATAACTCAGATTGATTAAATGAATTATATAATTTCATCATAATTCATTCCTAGAATCGAAACTACTACTCGTAGATTATCAAGTTGCCCCACGATATTTCGATCTATTTAAATATAAACTTTTCAAATCGTTATATACTAATTGGTACAGTCAAGTAACTATGACTACCAAAACCTCAAAAAGAAGAACCATGCATAAACAAATCTACTGTGAAAAAATAATCCATTATTACTCACTTCCAAAAAATGTAAAGATATCCGTAATGAAGGAATCATGCATAACTAAACAAGTGAAAATCAATCTAATCAACCGAAATTAGCCTAAATCGAAACAAAACCGAAACCGAAAACATCAACAATATCCGAAATCGTTTTTCCAACCTTGTCAGGTAGCGCTCGATATCAAACTGAATTAATTTCCTAAAATTACAAAAGAAATCAAATCACCTCAGAAAACCAGTTCGTCTTCTTGATCTGCAACTGTTTCCTTCTTACATCCAGCTGAGATAGACGCATCAGTTAGCTCTGTTCTCGTTTAATTTGAATAAGACGGTGGTCAGGGAGATAACTCAAGGGACGGGGAAGTATATTTGAAATGAAGGGTGGTCACCGTGTGAATCTTTTGCAGGTTGATGTTTGATCTTTTTATATGCAGATGTGTGTTTGATATAAGAATAAAAATAGGAGTGTATTTAAATTGAAATGAGGCTGTCTGAGTTCTAAATCATGGGAATAATTCCAATGGAATGGATTGCTCGTTATAATAACTTTTTTTATGTTGGTAATAAAAAATCTACTATATTCAGTCTATTTATCGATTGACCAATTAAATGGGATAAGTTGACGATTTTTGATAAAAATGCACTCTTTGTTTTTCTCCCTTTCCTGTGAATTGTATTGGGGAAAAAGAATACCTGAATATTCAGTATTAATCGGAAACTTGCCTGTAACCAAAATTTCTAAGTAGGTATGTGAATGTTGATGAGCCAACCGAAATTGACATTTTTCAGACCGACCAAAAAAAATCGACTTGGGAACAAGGAAAAAAAAATATATCGTATAATACAGTATCAAGAAAAATGAGATAGGAATTGGTAGTATTTTTTAATTCCGGCCTCAGATTGACCACTTTGTTAATCGGTACATTAAATTCAAATTATATTCAAAGTGAGCCAAAGTTCCTTTTTATAAACGCTGAAATAACGAGGAGTGCAAGTTATTTTTTAATCAAATATTCAAAAAGTAGACATCTAAATGACTCTCAGTCTTTTTTAATTTATATCATTATTATTATACCATGACTAGTATTATATTGATGCACCTCTGGAAAAAGGAAACGAAAACGTTTCTCTTCCACTTTTGAATATGAGAGTGTGAGGTCACAATACTTTCAAACTAGGACGTATTGTTTTTATATTTATCCTAATTATTATATGAATATTATTTTACCAACTGTCAAAAACATTGAATCTACTGATTTATTCAGGAAGTCATTGCAATATATGCTCATAGAATAGGTATTTTATGATATTCCGGAAGATTTCAATAAAAGCAAAAGGTGCTGATTATTTTCTAGTAGTTCTGTAGCGTTTGTGAATATATTTCATTCATATTTATTCATCAATTTGAAAGTTTAAGACAATTTTGTAAATTATTAGTTGTATATTATTGATTGTTATGACATTCGAAGAAACAATCAACATATAAATAAATCATCTCAAAAATCTAACATTCCAATACTTAGCCTACCTACCTAGCCCTACCTAGCCCCAAAATTATTCAATACTCATACTCTTCCTAATACAATGACAAACATGACTTATTTCACCGTATCAAAAAATCATTAAGAATATTTATACTCGTTATGCCAAGACAAATTTTGAATTTCGATAACAAAAAAATATTTCAACCAAAGTATGTGTATTCAATCATAAGAATGTTATCTAATAATTTTCATTATTTCAAATTAGAATGTCAATTTCTTTAATCATGAAACCCAACATTTTTGTACCATTTATTGATTATTATTCCATAACATTCGTCCTATAGTACCTACCTGCATGCATGTATGTGTATTTCAATATAAATGTTGGAATCATATGCCAAATTCGGCCATTCACCAAAATAATATATCTTGGCAAATGCTGGAAAAATAATTCACGCATTTTCAACTTGCAATCTAGGTTAGCTTGCTTAGGTTAGGTTTGTGTGTTAATCGCGAGCATTTTCGGCAAAAGCCGCGTATTTATTAGAGCCTTCGTTGTACATGAGCACCGCATGAGCACTGAATGAGCACATGTGCTGCTTGGTTCAAGCTCAGGATGCGTCATGTTGCGTGTAGGTGCGTATTCACTAAAGCCTTCGTTCCTCATGAGCACCGAATGAGCATATGAAATACTCGGTTCAAGCTCAGGCTGCTTAGTCTCTCCTGCCACATGAGCACCGCATGAGCATCGATCCTTAATCAGTCGCGTACAAATATTCATACTCATCAATATCCAAATTAAATTCAAAATCTCTGTAATAACCACAAACAGAACGTCAAGCACACTTTCACCATCTACACTGTGTGCGAAGAAATCGATAAAAAACGGATCGGCCCGAGCACCACACGCGCATTCTGTTCGTGCTCAAATCAGCGTTCACACTGTCCGAGCATTCGCTTGTGCGGTGCTCTTTCGGTGCTCATGTGGAGCGAATTCTCTAGTGAATACGTACCACGAATTCTATTTGTGCTCAAATCAGCGTCCACACTATCCAAGCATTTGCTCGTTCGGTGTTCATATGGAACGAATGCTCAAGTGAATACGCGGCTAAATAATCGGCTTTGATCATTTCGCGAACTGAGTATTTATTTCGGCGAATGGCCAAATACAGCAATTGAGTCTAATATAAACATCTACTTGTCATATACATTCATTCAACTTTTCTGTTTATGTTGTATTGTCCCCTTCCTACTTGAGTGATATTAATAATATTATATTTCTTTCAATACTTTATTATTGTTTTTAGTAGAATAAAGTTATGGAAAATATTTTAAGTTATAGACGATGTAGTATCTTGATTCACCTGAATCGTCTTCAGTATTCACCTGAAACGATTGCAGATTCAAGCAATTGAAACGTAGTGAACAAATTGAAAGAAGCAGAAATCTTTCAACCATTAAGACGATGTAAGTCTGAATTACAATAATCAAATCAGGAATAATATTTATTTCAGAAAATTGTTCAAACCTTCTTTCACTTGAGGAAAGGAAATGCAGTCAAAACTACTTATGATTAACCAAAATAGTGTAACCGCTATTATTTACAACCCTGAATAGCTGTTCATGATACAAGTATCATAATATACCCGAGTACAAAAAACCCTTTCCGAAAAAGTATCATATAAAGTTTTTTCTTCGACAGTTATTATATTGCCAAATTGTAGCAGTTGTATCATTAATTTAAATGTTTTATATTATGGATTGTCGTCGTATTACCCAATGATGACTTCCAAATTATATTTGACGTAAAATACTGTATTTTTCAAAAAGGCATAAATGTTTGAACAGTGTGTAAAACTTTACTCTACGCACTGTTGATGATTTTACGAACAGGTGATATTTTTACGCACTTTTTGCCAAAAGTGTCACTTTAGTTTACGCATTGTCTTAGAAAATAGTTATTTACGTAACAAGTGCGGAAAGTAGTACTTTTCCGCACGTGACGGCAGTTGCACGAACGACGCAGAGCGGAGTTCAGGGCAAGCCGTTAATGGCGGAAAAAACATTTTCCGTAAGTTAGATACTATATTTTTCCAACGAGTGTTTTTGTCCATCTTATTTATGAAAAAACAAGGTTTTTAATAAACAAGTTTTTATAATAATGCTACAAAATGACTGATAAGACAGAATAGTTACATAGGTCATTTAGTTAGTTCTAAATATTCTCATTTTCAACAATACAAAAATCGTGCGGAAAAGTAAAAATCGTACGGAAAAATTAAAATCGTGAGGAAAAGTAAAACTTTCAAAACGAAAACTTATTTTCTTTGTTTTCTCTGGAACTATGAAGTAAAGTGACATAAGTTAAATAAGTTCGACTATATTCAATTCTTTAAAATATACTACGAGATCAGAGGAAAATTAACAACACTAACAACAGGATACTTCTCAATATGTCGCTTCCATTGGTATGTCATCAATTCAATTCCAATTTCGAATAGTTTAGGCATAAAAGTTTTTTCTCTACAACCTTCACAGAATTTGCCAATTCTGAAATCATATTTGATAACAGAATGGTAACATTCACGCTCTTGATATTGAATAAATATTCTAAATCACTTGCTGCCTCATGCATTTTGCGTGTAATTCATTCAATCACTTGTATAAGAATGAATACTCTGACAGTGTTGTAGTAATAATAACGTTAGCCTTGACTGGCATCATAGTGACAAGATGTGAAATGAAATGTCAAAATAATTTTTCGTTTGCTTTTCATTTGTTTATATGTGAAATTTTTGGTTGTGGAGAAAGCATAGTCTGTTACTCGTTTAGAATGAAAATTCGTTATACTCGTGGTTCCTCGCATCGAACTTTTCATTCTGACCTTGTTACAGAATATACTATTACCAAATTCCCCGCGTGCTTGATTTAATTTTTTAATAATTTTTTTTCGTACATAAATACTTGAAGAAAATATCACTCCCCACTGCACGACTCTGGATAATTTTCAGAATACCGCGTCGAGGGTAATTTTCTTAAAAAACTCATGTACTAGAAAACATTCCGGCAATAAGCACTTCAGTATAGAATCGTAAGTTTTCAGAATATATACTTTAACTTTCGAGGCTTTTTTTTCAGATAATCAGAGATTTGGAAATGTTGTGATGCGTTATTCGAAACTCCCGAAGAAGTAAAATCACCAGAAAAAGAGAAAAAATGCCCATAAAAAAAGACAGAGAGCAAGGAAGGAGTACGAAGAAAAAGAGAAGTTAAAAAAAGCGGAAACTAGCTCTCACTAGACAATACTGACCAAGGCCGAGACGCTGAAATTCGGACAAAGTGGTCCAAACGGAAATTGGGAAACTGCTAGGCATGGTCAGTGAGTGCACCGAAAGTCCAAACTGAACCAGGCCTGAGACCAAGGCCCGGCGTCGCAGACTGGAGACTTAGACCAGGTCCCCAGTAGCGAGAAAAAATAAAAACACGAAAAGCTGCTCGCCAAGAAATTCAAAGAGGCTAGAAGTTCTCGACCCACTCTCCTCTACTCAGGAACGAGACAGCAGCTGCTAGTCGAGGAGACCACGATGACAAACAGCCAAATAGCCTTTTACAGCAAGGCCATGCAGAGTGATATGCAGTTGATCATCCAAAGACAGGGAAGACGGTACCGTTCACCCAGCAAAGTCATCAGAAGCAACCTGATAGTTCAGATCTGTATTCAAAGAGGCTAGAAGTTCTCGACCCACTCGCCTGTACTCAGGAACGAGACAGCAGCTGCTAGTCGAGGAGACTACCATGACAAACAGCCGAATAGCCTCTTACAGCAAGTCCATGCAGAGTGATATGCAGTTGGTCATCCAAAGACAGGGAAGACGGTACCGTTCACCCAGAAGGACGCAAAGTCATCAGAAGCAACCTGATAGTTCAGATCTGTAATCATAAACGTCCATGACCAAACGTTGCCGAAATAGCCCTCATTGGCTGGGCTGCATCGATTATGGCGGGTGTACATTTGAGGCAGTGACCTTAACGTACGCTTCGCAACCGAGATGGATTGGTCTTGTAGATTAGACGCTAAAAAGTGGACCTCAAGAGAATGACGCAGGTACTGAGATTTCACAACTGTTTTATGAATTTAAATAGGTGCAGGCACTTTGAAACGGTAGGTGAGTCGTTCCTAAATTTCATGGTTGACCTTAGCCTTGGAGGAACAGGGTGATGCTCTACTATGAACCAGTCATCACGATGGTACGCGGTATGCCACCGGTGTTCCAGCCAGGTTTTTTCAGCAAAGCGGTGGTCTCTCGGTTAAAACCGGGAAGGGCCCTCCTTATCGAAATGAAAGTATGCAATTGGCTATTTTCAAGGCAGGCCAAATCAATCTGCAGTACAGTACTTGGAAACTAGAAAGCATCCCAAATGGTAATACTGAGATATTCATTTGAATGTTGTAGACGTTGTAGTAACTTAAATTTCGGACGTCGATCGTCTCAATGGTTCAAAGATTTCTACGTCTTACAATGTTTCATAATGTTTCACTTGCTTGAATTCGCAATGTATTCGGGTAAATACTGGAAATAAAGGATGGTACACGATGTTTTTATAGGTAGGAAGGAAGAAAATTCACAAATTCGACAATCTATTGAGACCAATCACCAGCTCCCGTATTTCAACGACCTATAACCTGGCGAAATACCTCCTGCCCTACAGAGTACTAGCAGTTTGTTCGTCAATGACTCCAAAAACACTGTGTGGACACTATAAAAGATGTTGAACTAGGACCTGAAGATCGTTTCATCAGCTTTGACGTGGAGAGCATAGATAAAATAAGACAGATAAAATTCCCCAAATTGTCTATATCTACATGTCATTTCTTGCAAGACCTAACACGAATCAGAATAATTTCAGTTCAATAGAGAAATACTCTTCATAATAGACATTTTTTCAACATGTAATCAAGTCATAAGCCTGCATATTGAAAATGCAGTTGGTTTAGTTAATGATGTTGAAAACTTCGTTACAGCATCTGCATCGATAGAACAAGTATTCATTTTAGAAGTGGATGGTTGCTTCAAAAAACTAACTGGTATCATTTCCGCATAATCGTTGGCAATTTTTTCAGTGATAATCAATTTATTTGAAATATATTCTTCAATATAGCTCTCAGCTGCTATACTTTCACATTACCCATACTATATTACTCTCAATTATTGTATATATAATGTATGAAAGGTATTATATCTCAGTCAGTATTTGTGATTCGCGCTATAAAACCGCTAGTGCATGAAATTTTGTATGTTCACGTGCGTAAAATGCATTTATGACCTTCGGCATATGATGGCCGCAGGCCACAAACGCCTACTTTACGCCCTTGATACATAAATAACCATCAATGACCAACTAAAAGATACTGAATAGAGAATGAAATCAATTTTCGTCAGCCGCATCCGACAGAGGTTAACATGACAAACTGGGAGATGTCGAAAGATGTCAGATCATCGAATGATAAAAACACAAAAGCGAGCAGAAATGCACATGATAAAGCTATTGAGGAGGCCTACGATGGAGCAAAAGAAAACTACAAAAAAAGTAACTGAGCCCACTGGAGATACTTCTGTTAAAAATGTTAAAATTGTTTCTTCCGTTAACCAGATGTCGTTCCCTTACAAACGGCAGCCGGCAACAATCGAAACTTGTGCAATGATTAACGAGGTCTTACCTCTTAACGTGCGGTTCCTAGCACTTTCTCGGATCATCAGAATAAAAATCTATAGTCGATAGGATTTGAACCTACCTGATCGGCAGCATAAATAGCATCTGTCTGACGGGATCCGCCAGACCTAAGCAAATAGGCATGACGTTTCATAACAACTTCGAAGAAATCAGAAGGCACTTGGACAATATCTTCCTGAGATTCACTTAGATATCTATTGGAGGTAGCTACATTTTCTAGAAGATGTTGACGATGACCATAAACGGAGAATCGTTATGTACGATGTCATATCTTATTTATTCTCAGTACTCTGAGAAGGTACTCTTATATTCTTCACTATATATTTTTGATGCATAAATAAGAATCCAATAATCCAAAACTGAAATTAAACACATAGCCTATTTCTTCTGATACCTCAAAATTAGAGAACAAACAATTCATTTTGAAATGATGACTTAATCTATTTCAAAACTATTGCAATTCTTCTCCTAGTCAAAACAGAAGAATTCTCTTCCGTTTCTAGAAATGAACCCAGTATCTTCTTTGTGTAATTCAAATATATATATGAGTTTATCTTCAACATCAATCATCATACCCACTCCTGTACAGAAACAATTTCTAATTGTAAAAGCCAACTCGTCAGATTAATTAACTTTCCATCTCCCATACCACTGTCAGTTCAATTATGAATTACGTACCCAAAATAATAAGACCCATTACATGAAATATAAATTATATAAATTCATATTTCAATTCAAAACAGTTCAATTTAATAACGATAAAAATGATTCCCACACAGCATAAACCAACAGAGTAAAGATATAAAGGAAAACAGGGCAACTTCCTGACCTAGCTCAAGCCATACATAATTCAATTAAAAATCGCAGCATCACAGGTGGCAGGAAAAGACGAAAAAGAAAAAGGGAATTGCGAAAATTGTTGTAGAGGTTACGGCACAGGTTCATATAAGTAGAATTATGTGTCTCCAGTAAAATATTTGCCAGTCACGTGAACTTGAGTTCCACCAATAGAACAGCACCCATGATGTGACCGTATCGACTTTTAGACCGTGTGCGTGTTCGGATTTTAAAACTGCCGACTAGATGCTGGCTGTATTTACAAAGGACGGCATGCGGACAAGATCAATGTCCTGGATGATGATTTTCATACATTCAGGGTTAAAGGTTAACGATTTTTTGAACGTTGATTGATAAATTTGAGGGTGTGCCAAATCTTCTTCGGTTTGAAAAATTCACTGAAATATTAAATGAGTTGGTATGAGAGGTTATTCGAAAATAACAATTTGTGAAAAGTATTCCAAGTTTTTAGACTTTTGCAATATATCAGTCCCGATAGCAATCTATTTTTAGAAAAATAGCGATGATGTAAATGATAAATATACACCGGAAAAAACAAAAGGGAAGAAACTAATAGGAGAGTGGTGAAATCTAAAATATTTTTGAAGGATCAGTAGGATTTAGCACAGTCTGAACCAACCCAAAAAAGAACATAATAGAAATTCTTTACCATTCCAGGTACAGGTTAGTACATATGCCAACTCAGAGTATGGTTTTTAGATGGGTTTGATATTTTTGTAATGTAATGAAATAATAAAAAAATTATTGAGTAACATCCAAAAGAAATTTGAACTGGCAGTATTGATGCCATAATCTAACACAAGAGCATCGGAGCCCATAAGACAGAATGGATATCTGAGTATCTTCTAATATCTACTCACTAATCTAATCACTGCCCCATATAATAAATTCATTAAGTAACAACCAAGAGAAATTTGACGCCATATCTAACACAAAAGCATCGGAGCCCATAAGACACAATATATAGCTGAGTATCTTCCGAATATTTGGATATATCTTGTGAAAACATCTATCACCAAAGGCTCATTTTATAGCTTACTTGAATTTTGATTTTTAAGTTTTAAGTATATAATAGTGGTAATTCTGCAAGCTCAGAACATCCCCGAGAGTAAACAGAAGGAATATTCTAGAATCGTTGAAGCTTTGGAAATCAGATATTAAACAAGTGTTCCAGAGCCAATTGAAGAGTCGATACCAATAATCCAAGGAAACCCTACAGGAGTATGGAGCCGACGTAAAGCGACTTATTAATTTGGCGTACCAACAAGCACCGAAGGAGTTCATAGAACAAATTGGGGTGCAGACTTTCATCGATGGTTTGAGATATACTGACATGCAGGAAGCCCTACGACTAGGACGATTTCAAACCATAAGCGCAGCACTAATAGCATCTTTAGAGTTCGAGGCCACGAAAAACGCATCAAGAAATACGAGGCCCAAGTTACGTGAAGTTAAATTCAACGAAGATTCTTCTACAAGCGAGGCGCTATTGAAGAAAATACTGGACTCCATAACAGCATTGAGCAACCAAGTGCATTCCCCAGAAGACAGAAAGAAGCGCTGTGGGAAAAGCGGCCATCTACAGAGGAGTTGCTGGGAAAGATCGAGATCCAGAAGTCCAAAGAGAAAAAGGTCGTTATCAGCGAGCAATGAAGGAAGATCGAGATCTCCTGAGCCCAGGAACATAGCAACGTGGGCGTTTTACCAAAGAAGTCTTCAGGAGATCGACCACGCCAGAAAGGAGGCCTCAAACATGTGAAAGAGGACTTGCTCCCAACCAGGAAAACGAGACTTATTTGGCACTAGGGGGCGCGTGGCGACTTTCAGTGTTCAAAGCCACAAGATCCATATATCGTCATTGAAGAAAAATGGCCAAAGTCTACTAATACAAGGCCACTTAGAAGACAGGAAATGCACCTTCACTATTGATACAGGAGCTTCGAGATCAGTCGTTCGCCCAGACCTCATACAAGAATCTGTGGAACCGATGAGAAGGAATATGGTTTTGGAAACAGCAACGAGACAAACCGCACCAGTCATTGGGTAAACGCTTGTACACATCCAGATAGGACCTATTACCATGGAACATTCTATGTTGGTTGCGGAATGAATGTGTTTTGGGTCTGGACATGGAGAAGAACGACCCCATCCTTAACATCAGACAGAAAATTTTGCGGATTGACAATGAAGAAATCTTCCTGAGCAAGTACAATGAGAAAATCCAACCAATTAAGAATAATGCTGACGAAGACATTCACATTCCGAAAAACTCCGAAACCATCATCATGGCCATAATGGATATAGAACCTGAGGATTTGAGCACTGGAATAGTTGAAAATGATGAATACCGCCAAGATGGAATTTTAATTGCCCGATGTCTTGTGAACACACAACTAATTCCTGTCAGGGTTGCCAATACTTCGGAAAATAAAGTCCTTCTGAAGAAAAATGACCAATTGGGATTATGCAAACCTGTTACTTGAGTTATCAATTGTGAAAACCACACTCAGGTACTGCGAAGAAATACCACTAACACCGATCAGAGAACAATAGACAAAATGATGGAATGCACGTAACATTTAACTCTGGAGGAAAAGCAGAAGACCAAAGAGTTTATTCATAGCCATCGTAACATTTACTCGACAGAGACTTCGACGGGACGTACCAATCTAGTTCAACATTGCATCAACACTGGCGATGCCCGACCAATCCGACAGGCTCCGAGGAGACTACCGTTTGCCAAACAGAGAGAGGTAGCAGACATGATGGAGGATGACATAATTGAAGAAACCACAAGCCCATGGTCCTCAACGGTAGTATTGGTAACTAAAAAGGATGGATCAACCCGATTTTGCGTGGACTAACGTCGACTGAATGACGTAACGATGAAGGATAGCTACCCATTACCAAAAATCGTTGATACACTGAACACATTATCCGGTTCCAAATGGTGTTCAACGATGGACCTGCAAGTGGAAGTTCATCCTGACTATAGAGGAAAAACAGTGTTTTCTACCGGAAAAGGGCTGTGCCAATTCAAAGTTCTTCCGTTCGGATTATGTAGTGCTCCCGCCACCTTTGAGTGACTTATGGAACTAGTATTGAGAGGTTTGACATGGAAAATTTGTCTAGTCTTCTTGGATGATGTCATAGTAATGGGAAGGACATTTGACGAACATCCGAATAATTTGGAAAAAGTATTTTTCAGGTTAGAAAATGGTAACCTGCAACTGAACCCAAAGAAGTATTATTTATTTCAAAAAGAAGTTAATTTTTTAGGCCATGTCATCTCGGCCGAAGGAATTAAGACCGATCCTGCTAAAATTGAGGCTGTTAGGAATTGGCCACGTCCTAGGGATAAACATGAAGTAAGAAGTTTTCTGGAGCTATGTACCTACTACAGAAAGTTTGTTCAAGACTTTGGGAAAATTGCCAAGCCACTCCACCGCTTCACTGAGAACAACGTTCAGTTTGATTGGAGCCCTCATTGCCAACAGTCGTTCACTGAACTGAAGAAGAAATTGACAACTGCGCCTATTTTGGCTTATCCACTAGAACAAGGCACTTTCATTTTGGACTGTGATGCGTCTCAGCAAGGCATTGGATCAGTTTCATCCCAAGAACAGGATGGCGAAGAGAAAGTTATAGCCTACTTTAGTAAAACTCTGGGCAAAGCCGAAAGGAATTCGCTCTATCGATAATCAAAGCCATTGATCATTTCCATACCTTCCTCTATGGCAGAGATTTTCTCGTAAGAACTGACCACAGCGCTTTGCAGTGGATAATGAACTTCAAGAAACCTGAGGCTCAGGTTGCGAGATGGCTAGAGAGACAATACGAATTCAAAGTTATTTATCGCAGTGGCAGGAAACACAGAAATGCAGACACATTATCAAGATGTCCATGCTTGGAACAGCATTTCCGATATTGCCAAAACAAAGAAGTCAATTTTTACAATTATGAACATTGAAAAGAAATTCTGCAAGTTACCACCATAAGAGTCGAGTCAGAAAAATCTGATTTATGGATCGCAGGAGATATAAGAAAGAATCAGAAGAAAGACAACAATCTAAAGTTAGTCCTAAATTGGCTAAAAAATGGTGTTAGACCTGAGTGGCAGGAAGTATCCAAGTTTGGTGCAGTTGCCAAGAGATACTGGGCTCAATGGTATTCCCTATGTCTTCGTGATGGCCTATTGCATCGCAAATTGGAGAGCCCAGATGGAGCAACTGTGGTGTACCAACTGGTCCTGCCGAAGGCACTTACTAAAGATGTGCTCGAGCAACTTCATAGTAGTCGTGCAGGTGGACACTTTGGAATGAAGAGAACCCTTGCTCGAATTCGAGAACGATTCTTTTGGGTGAATTGTCGTCGTGATGTAGAAGAATGGTGCAGAAAATGTGACCTATGTTCTTCAAAAAACCAGAAGTCGAAGGAAAATGACGCAGTATCTTTCTGGCGAACCATTCGAAAGAGTGGCAGTTGACATTCTTGGGCCGTGTTTCCTGTTACCAAGCAAGGAAATAAATACTTGATGGTAGCCATGTACTATTTCTCCAAGTGGCCTGAAGTTGTGCCCATTACAAACCAGGCGGCAAAGACCGTTGCAAAGGCCTCCATAGAAAATGTAATAGCCAGACATGGAGTCCCACTAGAATAGTATTCTGATCAAGAACGAAACTTCTGAGTTATGGCAGGAAATAATGAGCATTCTAGGTGTGAAGAAGACTCGTACCACAGCCCTACATCCACAATCAGATGGTATGGTTGAACGACATAATAAAACCATCACAGTACCTGTCGATGTTCATCTCCAAAAATCAAAAGGATTGGGATGAGTTGGTACCACTATTTCTCCTATCCTATCGAAGTTCCCAGCATGAGTCCACCGGATATACCCCTTCAATGTTGATCACTGGGCGAGAAATGAAACTACCATGCGATCTGCTGTTTGGAATGCCACCCAGAAGTACAGAGGACAAAGTCCTCCCAGAATATGTCCAAGAGTTGCGAGAAAGACTGGACCAAGTTCATGAATTCTGCAGACGTAGTCTTCAAATCTCCAGTGATAAAATGAAAAAGGGTTTGACAGAAAGAGTCCAGGGACTATGTTCGAGCCAGGTGATGCCGTTTGGCTCTACCAACCTCAGAGAAAGAAAGGAAAATGCCCCAAGCTACAGAGAAATTGGAAGGACCCTACGTCATCATAAAGAAGATCAACAAATTGGTATACCGCATCCAGCTCAACCCAAGTAGTAAACCCAAAGTTGTTCACATCGAGAGGTTAGCAGGATACCGAGACCTCGATCCCCCAAATTGGTTTCAGAGGGACAACCAAAAAGGTGATGGTGTCATCCGGGACGGAATAACCTAAAGGAGGAGGCAGTCTTACAGACCTGAAATTTGATAAAGACTTCTTCTCTTGTTCGAGATCGTTCGATGAATTAGATAGAAAAATCTAAAAGCACTAACTTTTGTTCTAGATCAATCGTCGAACATTCTTATTGTGTTCTATTGATCATTTTTCTAGAACTTTATTTGTATATAAAAGCAATGCATGTGAGATGGAGTTAGTTACCTTGGATACAAGTATTTTGGTATCAGAACTTTAGTTTTGACAGTGACAAGTATTGTATTACAGTGTTGTCAAGTGAAGTTTGAATAATGAAGGCAAGTCCACACTATTGTACACTTATTGTTGAACCCGAAAACGCAACATTATTATCGTTATCATTTATTTTCCACATTATAAAGCAAAAACAAACCGACCAAATTGCTACGATGCCTCTCTTAATGAGCCTACCAATTTGGGTTTTTCAGTTTCCATCAATCAAATTGGACTTCATCCAGTGAAACTCCCCAGTTACTGAAACCATCATCATAGGGGATATCGTACTTTTTCAATCGAATATGATAGGTATGTCGTCAAGCTATCGCTTTTGTCGTAGAACAGCGGCTGAGATTTCCAATAATAGTACTGATATCAATAACCAGTCTGCTAATTCACCTGACGCTTGTTTCTTCCACCACCTACCCTGCTCCTCACAGAACAGAATTTTATGCTTCGAATGGAAACTCCAACCACCACCTCATCTACACTACTTCTTGGTTTTCTACAATATCGAGCAGAATAATACCGCCCCATTTCAGTCAGCATTGAAACTCATCGCCCTCTTGAGGAAGAGTGAAGATTCAACACTATGCGCGAGATAATATCTGAGATTATCTTGAGGGGAATATTAACCCTGGTTCAACAGAAACTGCTTTAAAGCAGGCAGTATACCAAACAGGCAGTATACCATCGACCATGCAAAAATTCATTGCAAATGATATTGCTATATATTGCTAAAAACACATGCTAAGAAAAAATTAGATCCTCGAAAATGGCTTACAACATTAAAATACGATTTAAAACTCGTTAAATGTCATTACGAGACTGAGCGGCATCAACGATGAAAAATATATCCTGAATTGATACACTTCGCACATAAAGAGCAAGTAATGTATTAACTTGCAATTCGAACTTCCATTGTCTTAGTGGTTACTGCATCATCTACAATCTTATTTTTAGACAACGAGAACTACAAATCATGTCCATAATATACACATACCCAACACTTTTTTCTTTCAACGACAAGAGTGACATTGTGAACATAATGTAACCTCACGCTACCCAAAGGAATAATTTATTAAATATTTATTCTTTCATATTTTGCACAGATAATATACTCCGCCAGCTTCTTTCCACTGAATCGATTTTTTTTATCATCAGAATCTAATCTAATTGTTAACTCCTTGTTTTCTTCATCATACGATTTTTGATTTAAGCGTTATTCAACTACACAAACTGAGACAAGAACAAACACTCTTGGACGGTGGTATGTATCATACTAACCATGGGAAACAATATAACAAGCCGATCATAGTTGCAGATTAGGCCAGGTCTCATTAACACCTCATTATGTTCAATTATAGAATAATCAGCTGATGGTGTTGATATATCGATTATGTGTTAATTTGTATTGTATTGTACAAAGATCGGTATCCACACATATACAGTGCATACGTAAACGTTGTGATGATTTGAATTACCCTGAGACGTACTCTGCTGGTTTTTTGGAATGCTCACCAAATAAATTGTTACGATATCGAAGCTACAGACAAACACTGAACAGTTATGACGACTTTATTTACAGCTCCAAAATAATAATAAATTCCAATAACACCAATAATACAACTCAAATATTCTGATGAAATACTCTGCCTTTTTCACTGGATACATAAACTTCTACTCGTGACTCATTTAAAATTTCCCGTCAGCTCGCTTTGCCGTGCTTATATAGCCCGATAGAAGTTTCAAGAACTTCTGCCACGACGAGAACATCTGCCTGCATTCTTCACTTTGACAGCGCGTCGATGGTGATGTTATCCTACTCACACTTACTGGCACACTTAGTGAGGAATAACACTAATCGACCAGGACCGACCGTCCGCGACCGTCCGCGACCGTCCACCTACGACCAAAAGTAGAAGTAGATCAATGAAAACTTTCAAAGTCACACTGATCGACCATCCACGACCGACCACTAGAATAATTTTGTAAATCTGACATTAATCTGACATTCGAAAGGTTATGTGAATACAGGATGTGAACGTTAATATTTCATTATTTGCTAAATAGCCAGTTTTTGTTAGTTGATTTTAAATTCTCACTTCTATGATCTACAACTGACCTATTTTAATCTAATGCTGATAATATTTGAGAACGATCTGATATTTTCTGTCGCTGTTTATGTTTATAATTTGAATGATTGTCCTATTGAATGTGAATTGTCTGTTCATTTATTGAAAATAAGTTAAATTCATAATATAAATAGTTTTGCTTTAAATAATGAGCAGTAGTGATACTGAAGAAGAACATTTTATTTTTCCGGTAGAAAATATACCTATTTACATGAGTTTTGTTGAAGTCAAAAGTTCATCATAAATGTGTGTCAAAATGACATTAGGTCTGGATAGTGTGACACCGACCAAAATTTCCAGCAGACTACAATTTCGAACATGGTCTTTGAAAAACGGTCGAGGACGGTCAATGACGATTATACAGTGTGAATTGTGCGATAAGAATATACGTGTTGGAAATTTTGGTCGTAGGTGGACGGTCGCGGACGGTCGGTCCTAGTCGATCAGTGTGATTCCTGGCTTACTGGCACACAATTATTTATAGGTGCTGGCGCAAATCACCAAGAATATTTCGTAACAATATAATCATATTGTCGTTTTCTGATCCGTACAGCCACTCTCTAATAAGGACAGATGGAATAACAGGAAATAAAAAAGGTGAACTTTTTAATGGAAGCAAATATATGCAAGATGAATTTTTCTGTTGTCTTGCGAAATATTGTCAGAAGCAACGTAGGAGAAATGACATATTTGGGGAGAAAAAAACAGGAAAAAAAATCTGAAAATCAGATTTCCAATAAATGTTTGACGACTGGTAAGGGGTTTTGGAATAGGCGGGTGAGTAACTATAGATAGGAGACGTTTATAATATTACTATTGGTCCTAGCAGACGTTGTTCTGCTCGCCGACTAACCCTATGTTGATTTTATGGCGAAGACGTTTTTCCCATTTTATGGCGAAGTCAGCGGCGAAGGCGCTGGCAGCAGTTTTCAACTTATAAAAATTATGCAAAAAAATATTTAGTAGTGGACCGAACTGTGAATTCAAACCATTCTCCAATCCACTTGAACACAAACAAAAAATTTCATCCCGTCGTACCTATATCACAGTTTCAAGCAGTAGTTTTAAATCATAATTCACATCAAACATTATGTTTCCAGAAAAAAATTAAATAATTTTATGAACAACGCATTTGTATATAACAATTTTTTAAACAATAGCAGATAGGAATTTTTAAATTTCATTTTCATGTAGCTTCTGATTTCAAAAAAAACTGATCGATAGTAATGTCAAAAATAATATATTTTCAAAGATTAATGAAGCTTTTTAATTTTTAGTCCAAGTAAATTGTTGATAACAAATTGAAAAATAATATTTTTTTTGAAAATGGAATAATGTTCCAAAATTGAAAAATGAAAAATGTTATTTTTTTTTCAATATCTAACAACTACTTCACTGGCTGAAGCAATGCTGGACATTGAACTACATCTGATAGATATTGTGAAAAGACTTCAACTATGAGAAGAAGAATTTTCAATGAAAACTAGAGATAATTAAAAAATCAACTATCTGAATGGAAATGCGAATTTTCACTATCAGATTTTTTCTTTTCAGTAAGAGTCTTTTCACAATATCTATCAGATGTATTTCAATGTCCAGCGTGGCTTTAGCCGGAGAAGTAGTTGTTTCCTCCTAGATATTACAAAAAAATTACATCATTCAATTTTCATGGAGAATGTTCCCCTTTTCAACATGAATACCTCCCAAGAGGTTATCTTGAATGGGATGATATGGCACTCCAAATACCATCATAATCAAGTTTCCATGATGATCTTACACGAGCGTTTCATTCCGCACATGCAGATACTGGACAACTAACTAGCTTGTTTTATTTACAGTACTATTTTTAAGTTTGTATGTCAAATGAAACGCTTGTGCACGATTATAGAAACCTGATTATAAGCAGAAAACATGTGTTTGGACTGCCATCTCAGTAGTTTTGGAATTCTGGTATATCTATAGGAAGAAACGTAACAGCGAGGATCTTGGAAAAAAGAATTGAAAATGTTCAATCATTATCGTCGACATACAAATGTTGTCCGATGGAGTGGAAGTTTCGCACATGTAATAGGAATTAATGACAATCTAATCATTGAAAAAATGTCTGGTTTTGATGATGAGCCCATATTCATAATAATGTTGGTCATCTAAGATATATTTTTTTTACTGTTACGTTTCCCGGAAAATAACAACAATAATGTATTCATCAGGGAGAAATAATTCAAGTCAGCACAACAAAATCGTTCAAATTTTTCTTCCGAGAACACCAATTATAGTTCACGAGTTTCACCGTCCAAACGCAAAGCACATTCAAATCACAGTTGTGTTATTCGGTGATTTTCCAAAGGCAAATTTTCTTTTGTTTACCTCGACCAGTTAAAAACAACATTGAACCTCTGACTGGATTTTAATCGAAGCATCGTCTGATTATCTAATCTCATTGGGTAAACACACCGTATATAATTATACGGGCATAGAAGACAGCAACGACTATGGGCGGTTTGTGGGTGGAGTAGGGGGCATAGTGATGTGATGAATGTGTATGTTCAGCTTCGTTAGCTGGCGACAGACTTTAATTATCTCTCTAAGGATTCTGGCAGCATTAGCTGCTATAGAAACGATACATAAGTATCATATAAGTTTTATGTACCGTGGAAAATTTAGATTACTGATGTTTTGCAAAGCCATATGATGAGATATTTGTCTGAGCTATTGCTGATTAAAACCTGTAATCATATTACATTATTTGCGAAATATGTTTTATAACTATTTAGGTTAATACATACACAATCTGGAGATGAGATTGTCCCTATCATCAATGGGTGTTATTTCCATTAACTACCAGATATCATACATAGTTGAATCACTAAGCAGTCGTGTGCCTATAGTCTGATCAACAAGTGCCTTTCAGGTCAAACTTTTTTGCGGCCAAATTCGAAATAGCCGGTAGAAGATTTTTGAAATAATTCAAGTGCCGCTTGTAGTTATAAACAACTAACTGAAAAAATAAAAAAATTAAATGGGGTTTCGTTTTTGCAAATATCTCAAAAACTATTTGACATTTTTCATATTTGAAACTCCTGGAACTGTAGGTCCAATATTTATAATTTTCCCAGAGGGGTGAAAATACGTCCTAAAATGGGTACTCTAGCTTGCACAAGACACACCACGCCGACTTTGGACCTTCAATGAATAAATATTTTTTAAACTTATTAAATAATAATATTAAAAATTGAAAAAATTTCACGGTCGAAAAATTGTTATCTTGATTTTCTAGTTAATCTTGCATTAGTTAATTAACAATTTGTTTCTACTTAAACAGGCACATTGCAAGTGCGATAATGTTAGATAAGAAATCTGAGATTTTTTCTTTTCTTGGAGCTAGTTTTGAAATGTGTCAGAATAGATTTCTATTGGAAAAATTAACAGAAAAATGTTATTTTTCAATTTGTCATCAACAATTTACTTGGATTGAAAAAGCTTGATTAATCATTTAAAATATACATTTTTCAATATTACTATCGATCAGTTTTTTTTTAAGATCAGAAACTACATGAAAATGATTTTTTTTTAATTTCTATAGGCTATCGTTTAAAAAATTGTTATAAACAAATGCGTTGTTCATACAATAAATTATTTTGTTTTGGAAATCTAATCTTTGATGCAAATTATGATTAAAAAAAAATCGTTTCTTCAAAATATTTTTTATTGCTTCTTAAAAACGGATTTGATAATTAACAATGTTTTCCACCACTTCTAATTGATATTGAAGAATCAATTTCTTTTGAATAATAATTATTGCTTTTTGATAACAAAAAAAAATGTTTTTGTTTAAAGTTTTTTTGATTATTTAATAAACAATATTTCATACACTATAAAATTTTTTCTAAATATATTTTTTCTCTTTCTACACAATGTATAAAAAAACAACCATATATTATTTCTTGAAAAAAAATATTATTTATATTTTATATCATATTTTAAAAATTCTGTTCTCCTTTACTCCATCATTCTTACCTATTTTTTTATGATTGAACTCATTACAACTTATAAACTAATTACAAGTATTACTATTACGTTTGAAAATATCCAGCTGCAATTTACGACGTTTTGTAGAATAGAATAGCATAGAATAGAATATTTTATTTGACTACGTTACATGATATAAAATGTGTGTTGCAAGTACTATTTGGTTAATGTATAAAAAATATATGAAAATGTAAAATGGTGAAAAAATTTAAAATTTAAATTAACAAGTTAACAGCATTAGAACATAGCATTACAACACAACATTACGAACACAACAACTTGAAATTATATTTCTTCCTAAATCAAAGAGAAGCAGTGACATGTGTGTTAACACAAAAATGTTGTCTGAATTCATCGACAGAATAGAAGCAATACCTCAGCAAATAATTTTTTAATTTTCTCTTGATAGGGTTCAAATCCCGAGGCAAGATATTGTACAGAGAATAATCTAATGAATTTTTTTGTGATACGTGCAGAAGAAATCGATTTATTCTAATGTGATGGGATGATTTCTTTTTATGTATTTCAGTTAAAACGTAATATAGAAATAGAGTTGGCAGTGGCATAATTCTAAGTTTTTTGAAAGTTTCTTGACAGTGATCTCTGTATCCAATATTAGCCAGTACTCTCAATGCCTTTTTTTGCATACTAAATATTTTAATAGAGTGACATAAATTCCCCCAAAGTTGTACACCGTAACTAATATGGGAATGGAACATGGAAAAATATGCAGTTTTCAATATATTTGTATTAGTGATGTACTTTAATTGGCGAAGGACAAATAGAGAACATGGGAGTTTTCTCTGCAGTTAGGAGATATGTGCAGACCAGTTGAGTCTATTATCTAATGTAATGCCAAGTAATTTAACTTCATTAGTTTCACAATTAGATATCATTTGATTATAAGCAGATATCTGGATGTATTGTGGTTTCTCACCATTTAGTTTTAATTTATTAGATAAAAACCACTCATTAGCACTATTAGTTACCTCGTTGAGTTGAACCTGTAACGTATCATTATTTTTATCCGACAGAATAAAAGTAGTGTCATCCGCAAAGAGGACCGATTTGAACGGCATCATATTATTGCACAAGTCACTTACATAAATTACAAATAAGAGCGGGCTCAAAACGGACCCTTGCGGAACACCATGCTTGATAGTTTGAAAGTATGATAAGTTACCGCTGATCATTACTGCTTGTTGACGATTAGTGAGATAGGTTCTTATTAAGTGAAGCGGAATATATCTAACCCCATAAGGGAATTTCATGTGAGACACAGTCGAACGCTTTAGACAGGTCAGAAAGCATTAACGCAGTCTGATTGCCCTTCTCAAGTTCCTCGCAACCACACCCGACACGACGTCAAACCCTGCATGTATTGTTGAACGCGACTTTCTGAAACCATATTGTGAGTTGCAGAAAAAGTTATTATTCTCAAAGTAGGCATGAAGCTGAATCTTATTATTCTTGAAGGAAAAAACTTTGTATTTCGTGCAAAATATTTTTATTTTAAAAATTGTAGCAAAGCGCTTTCGACTGTTAAGTCATCATCAGTGCGTACCTGCAAGTAAGTAATGATTGAAAATGAATTTGATAAAATTGAAAATTTTTGAAATTTGAAAGTTATGAAAAGTGAGGTTACTTACTCGTCAGGTGTACAAGAAGCCATATAAAAACATCATGTCCATGGACCAAATTAAAATGTTACAAAATATAAAACATATTTAAAATTGAATAATTTTCATCCTGTTTAAGGATTATTAAAAATTTTCAATTTTATCAAATTCATTTTCAATCATTACTTACTTGCAGGTACGCACTGATGATGACTTAACAGTCGAAAGCGCTTTGCTACAATTTTTAAAATAAAAATATTTTGCACGAAATACAAAGTTTCTTCCTTCAAGTATATTGAAGCGTGCACACAGCTTGACAATTTCACTTGAATCTTATTATTATTTCAACCACTTTACTGAATACTGAAATAATACTTATTGGTCTGTAATTATCAATGCTGCATCACCGTTTTTAAAAAGGGGTAGTACTTTAGAGAATTTGAAGATGTCTGGAAAGATACCAGTACATAAAATCAAATTGATCAGTGTAGTAAGAGGTTGTATTATTATAGATGAGGTTTCCTTTAGTATTTGGCTATTGAGTTCATGGGTATCCGAACATTTGTAGTCCTTCAATGAATTGATCGCTTCCAAAACTTCTACCTCGTGAACTGGTCGAAAGAAAAATGACTTACAAGGAGCAGGAATTTTTTTAAAAGTTAAAAGGTCGTCGTTTGTAACCTACGGGAGCGAATTTATGATATTATCAGCTATGTTGAAAAAGTTATTTATTTGATCAGATGATAATTCGATTGTTGGGTTTAAATTAATTTTTTCTACGTTCATGCAAAAAATAAAACTTTATTGAACTATATTTGGTGTAAAAACTGTCTCTTTATTGCACTGAGTGCAATAAAGACTTTATTGCACTCATCTGTCATTCTACTATAGCGTTCTGTCATCATGACAGACATAATAACAGGGGCTTCTTGCAGCTTATCTGATCCCTGGTCTTTTCTCATCATTGTATTTTTATATTGAAACTTGTACTGCCTGTTTCTTTTCTGTTTTTTCATTTAGCTGATGGGAAATAAGGACCTTTATTATTATTATTATTATTATTAACTTTCAAATCGACGCCAAATTCAGCCCATTTTCTATGAGATTGTATTACGTTTCAAATAGTTGCATGTTTCATCATATTCATTATATAATGGACTATGAAATTACTAGAAAATGCAATTTATTAAAAATAATTTTTTTTCTTCCGAATATCATCTGAATTACACAAAATGTTTTTGAATTACTTTCAGCAGATAGATTTAAACAAACAATGTCTTCCTTACAGTTTAGTGCCACCTAAATGAAACATTTTCTGGTTTTTGCATGAACGTAGAAAAAATATTGTATGAAACTCGTGCAAACTATTATTTCTCTCGAAATTTATTATTTTCCAGCAAGCTTTAGATTTATTTTTGGACCTAGAAATGTACTCATCATTTTAACTAAGTATACTCTTTCTTGAGTTGTTAGTAGGCAATGAAACCATTTGGATCCTTGGTTGCGTCTGCTACTTGTTTGATGCTGTGCAACTTATTTCTTACCAATCTCAAATCATCTGAGAACCAGTAAACCAGTGCTTTGTTTAGTTTTGTTTCTCTTGCCACTCTAGCTTCCAAAAACTCTATATCTTTAAATGTATCAAACCCAAACGTATATGTGGTAAAATAATATTCTTAGAATTCCACATCAGTTCAATAACGTAAAATTCAGAATTCTGTTTTTTTATGTTGAAAGCCCAATCTTTTCATAATGATGCTGAATTTGCTATGGATGTTGAAGAATCGCCCATGTTATTAGATTTTTCATCACAGAATTGCGTGAATTGTTTCCACACAAAAACTTTTGATCTTTTAGTCGTAGTAGTATACCTAAATTTCAAATTTTACCCACAAAAAATTCGACATCTACGTAGAATAGGTCGTAGGGTTCACCTATCTTCTCACCATATTGAAAAAAACACCAATTCAAGAAAAAAAATTTACCGAATCTTCCACGCAACAGAATTAATTCCCGATAATTTTTTCTCGGTCTCACTCATGTTCTTGTTGATAGAAAATTTTCCACGGCCTGCTAGGGAGATTATAAGTGAAAATTACTCAATACATTGAATTAATTCTGAACGTTTACTCGAGAAGTTATACGAACGTAATTCTAATTAATTTTGACAGTTCGAAATTAAACAATGTTTTATCAAAAAACAGGCAGTTTTATCAGTATAATACCGGATGATTGGCTAGAATGATACATTGCAATTTGTTGGAATTAACAAAATATCAGATTTTGACATGTGAAAAAATAATCAGAGTAATCTAACATTCACGACTTCTCGGCAACTTCAAGAATTCTGGAAGAACGTAAAAAAAACACCGGTAGCCAACAAATTAGCCTCAACTCAGTTAATTTGAGTGTAATGGAATCGCCCAGAAGGCGGCGCCATCCAATTCCTCCTATAAACAGAATAATAAACAGGTTGACAAGTGTCCTTCAGGCAACGTGTCTGCTACCTGCTAACCAAATGAATAGCAAGGGTCCCGTTTGGGAATCATTCCGTTAATAGGGTGTCACGTGCCTGTCGGCAATGTCATAAAGGCCAAATATCAAGGGTCCCATTTGGGAACAGGCTGTTAATTCTTGCTGGCATATGCCAAACCAGATTGGTCAGTCTAGTAGACTGGATAGTGGCCCTAATTTGGACACAAAGGGATTATTATGAGCTATTAAATAGGTTGTCTTTTTCAGTTGAGCTTGGATCAATACAATTTCATATATTTTTTTTATTATGAGTTATTAAATAGGTTGTCTTTTTCAGTTGAGCTTGGATCAATACAATTTCATATATTTTTTTTATTATGAGTTATTAAATAGGTTTTCTTTTTCAGTTGAGCATGGATTAATACTTACCTTTGTACATTAATAATTAAAAAAACTAGTGAAAAGTTTGAAAACTCCTGGATTTCTTTTGAAATCGTGTTTTCAACAATGTTCAATGTTGTAGGTTTATTGAAAGCATTCATGTTTTGTTATTGAGATTCAAAACTAGATACTGGGCTAGATACTGGGGGGGTGGGATCCCTGACAAAGACGAGTGGAAGTTAAAGATAATGGGTGGAAAAACCTAATTCTTTGGGTTGTTTTCAATAAAACTGTTGAGGATGAAAAGACTGATGATATGTCAAAAGAGCATCTGGCAATCTTTCATGAAAAGGACTAACTTTTCAACCGTTTTTCAGATGAGCAAGCGTTTTTTTTGTTTTTTTGTCAATCAATAGAAAAGAACAAAGTATACCACTATGTACCTTATACTAAAGTGCAAGAGTTCAATATCAAAGTTAACCACTGTTGTAACGAAGCGTTTTGTTTTGCCCTGGTAGCCATTCCACACCACACCGTATACAACCTCTTTCCGCATACCCGTCCCGTACTCGCCCTATATACCGAAGACGACATAGTTTTGAAGACACCGCTCAGGGGCATAACCCTGAGGCAGCCCGGAAACATTTCCTTACTTTATTTGGGATGGTAACATTTGTCCCTTTCTTTACCCCTACGTATCGTTTTTGCTGGTCGTCAGTTTTTGCGTCAAATAAATCTACTTTTATATAGGTTTCCAACTCCACTTTTTAGGAGTCATGTTTTTGGAGTGTTAAAAAGTCAGGACAGACTTTTTGCCGTTTTTCATTCATATTGCTACGCGACACTACGAAGGCCACAGGTGCCCTATAAATACCGGCTTCACGATTCCTGAGGGGATTTTGATCTTTTTCTCTTCAGTCAGTTAGATTAGTATTGATTATCCCGTCTTTAGAGTGAGTTCCGAGTATCAGCATTGTTGAAAAGTTCAAGTTGTTACCGTTTTGAGAAACCAAGCCGTTTTGGATCTAGCCTTGAGCTACTGTCTCTTAGAGCGAGTACTTCCGAAAGAGTTTTGAAGTAAACTTAGTGAGAGGAGAGGATTATCAGTGTGTGAGCATCGACCGACATCCCGAAACAACCATTCGAGAACCACTCGCAGCCGGCCGTAGGAGTACCGCCCTGAACACCTCGCCTGTTAGGCACAACACGTAAGCTGAGAAATTTTAGTACATTAGAGTCGAGCTTGGACATCGTGGCCCCAAAATTTGGGTTATTTATAGCTTGTCACCAAGAGAGTATTTTTTTTGTGGTTGCTTTTCTTTATTTTTCTTTTATCTGATCATCACTAAAGTATTGATAATCTAAACGTCCGTTTCACTCGGGGAGTAATAGAATTATTTCGAGATTCACTAGCATATTTATTTGATATATTAAGAGTGGCCTCTATCTACCTTCCGCGTATCTGGTTCTACGGCTAGGACACCCTTTCGGCTGTCGAACCAGTTGTAAGTACAACTTCGTTCCACTTCCTGGACTACTTTTCGGTTGTCGAACGAAGGTTTTTCCGTAAGAAAAGTTAATTTCCGAAGTTCCACAGGGTTCCGTTCCCAACCCCTCAACCTGAAAATTTTTGTACCTCGTCCGGATTTTCTGTAACGGAACCGCCGTCGCGTAATTAACCGAGCTGGGAAAGTCCTGGTTCGACGGCTTGGATAACCTTTCGGCTGTCGACCCAGTTTCCTTAATTATCAGCTCACAACTTCGTTCCACTTCCTGGACGACTTTTCGGTTGTCGAACGAAGGTATTCCGTAGAAAAATTGGTTTCTAGGGGTTCCACAAAGATCCGTTCGCTACCCCTCCACCTGAAAATTGTCGTATCGCGTCCGGATTTTATACAGAGGAATCGCCTACGTACAACAAACCGAGCTAGGAAAATCCTGGTTCGACGGCTTGGACTACCTTTTCGGCTGTCGACTCAGTTTTCTCGTGTACGAGCTCACCGCTTCGTTCCACTTCCTGGACGACTTTTCGGTTGTCGAACGAAGGTTGATCGCGAGGGAGAAAGGAGATTCCTCACTGTCGGTTGCAAACAATATCGCGAACCACTAGTACCCCGAGGTCTGTGAGACCGACTTTCCGGGACTAGCCGTCACCGAACCTCATCAGTAAGGGGGAATACCGTGAGAAGGATTATCAATACGTTCAGTTCATTTTATCTCGATTATTTATCATTGTTTAATTCAGTCTTCCTCTAACTTGGTGACAGGTTTTGAACTAACCCCGTGGAGCCTGACATTCCCGTTGCCCGTTTTGTCGATACCCGGGAAGCCTTCCGAAGCTGCCTGCGACGCAGAGTGGAATTCACTGTCCAGATTCTTAGAGTATAAGTTAACCAGTTACTAGTCCCTGTGTTTCTTGAACTTATAATTAATAAAATTGGTTTGGTCTGTCTACATTGGTTGTGTTCTTTCTTCCGTGTAATATAGAGCTATCACTAAAGCAGCCGGTATTCCTGCTGAACAAGTAATTGCAATTAAAGCCTGCAGTCTCTTGAGGAATCCATATAGAGTCATAAAAACGGACCCCTGGGATACCGTATCTCCATCTGTAGCTGCCCTGGGCCTCCCACCTTGCTCTAGACTGGGAGAGTGGAGCATATCACTATAAAATAACTGGCGCCCGAGGCATTGTTGGGTTTTGATAGATTCCCGGTGTTAGGGAATTGTCAAGATACAACAACCGAAAGCGTCATAGTAACGTCCGCCGGTCGTAACACCGAAAGTACGTTACAAATTGGCGCCCGAGCAGGGACTTTTGTGTTTTTTTTTTGCTGTATACCGAGAACACTGAAAACCAATTGTGATAGACAACCCAATTGTCAGGGGAAATAAAAACCTTGTCGCTTCAGAGTACCGAAACCGATTGAACCCGAGTCCCGACACAGTAACCAAAAAGAATTCGTCGAAATCCGCCGATTTGTCAGTTTGACAGATTGTCAATTTCGATTTAAAAACCTTCTGACACCTCGTTTAATACATTTTCGGGGGTGTAGAAGCGATTTCCGTCAACCGTCTTCCGTTAGCACTCACCGTTTGCCAGATACGACCCGTTCAGGAGGAAAGGAAGGCAGTAGGAAAGCACCAACTGTCGATTCGCTTACACGCCGCGAAAAGATGGCGCCAGGTGATTCCCCAAAACCCGCGGAGATACCAGTTTCCGTCGCAGACCCACCCGTAACGCAAAGTACATCAACAGGAGGTCCGCCCTCCGACACTCGAGTCGGGTGGATATACCTTCTGCGTAAGGATGATCTGGACGTCGAATTAAATAAATTTCAACTAACTACTGCTGGTACTGTCGATGACAAGCGACGGCGCCTCAGTAAGTTCATTCGAGAGGGCCGTGTTACCCCTTTACCGACAACTACAATACCGTTTCTGTTCCCAACCAAGTCGACGGTGACCACAGCTGCCGTTCCGTTACCCACAATCACCGTGACGAGTACAGGAGGGCCATTAGTAAGCAATGCCCTCGCCGGTACACTAGTAGGTGTGCAAACCACCCCGTACCAGCCTGGGACGTCTGCGACACCCGTGACGAGACCCTTGAAGGTCAAAGACTGGGGTATTGCTTTTGATGGAACCGAAGATCCTGCTACCTTTCTGGAAAGGCTCGAAGAGATCCGAGCATCACAAGGCATCCACCCTGATCGTCTTCTACAGGTGATGCCCGAGTTATTGCGGGGAATGCCCGCACTATGGTTCAGAAACAACCGGATGCATTGGAGGAACTGGCAAGAGTTCTGTGTCTGCTTCCAGGATTTTTTCTTCCCAGTGAATTATCGCATTGACTTGGAGGTGGCCATCAGTAGAAGAGTACACCAACTACATGAATGTAGCTCGGGGTACATAACAGATCTACAAACTCTCATCCGTCGCCACGGTGGAATCCCACCGGACCAGGAATTGAACTGGCTCTACCGGAACCTCCACCCGGAATTCAGACGTCAAATTCGAAGATCCGATTTCGTGGACATCCACGGCTTCGCCAAAGCCGTCAGAGACTACGAACTGTTGCGCACCGAGATTGAACAATACCAGGCTCCCACGACTTACCTCTGTAGCGCCCGTCCGTCCGACCCACCGTTAACCGTCCCCGTCAACCGCCCCCAAACACCCGGATTTCAGTATACCGAAGTGTCCGCAACCCCCTCCCCCTCCCCCAGGCCGTATCCTCTGGTTGGAACACCACCCGCACACACAGTAGAGCGAACCATACAGCGGAATGCCACTCCCCACCCCACTCATGCAGTGACCATTCCGCCACGAGATGCACAGGGTTCCCCCATCCGGGACAGACCGATGCCCCCGTCAAGAACTATGCAGAGAAATCCGCCGCCATCTAATCAGGAGGGTACTACCTGTTGGAGGTGTGGTGAGAGAGGACATATGAGGAGTGACTGCCGCAACCCGCCAAAAATCTTCTGCTCACGTTGTGGTCGGAATGGAGTACTTTCCCGAGACTGTGGGTGTACCCAGTCGGGAAACGGGCGGGAGGCTCGACAGCAGCAAGACCTGTCGAGCCTCCGCCGGTAGTTACCTCCACGCATGTCGCCGCCGTCCACTCGTCAGATAATAGACCGTTCGTGAAAGTGACCATAGGGAACAGTAGGTTCTTGGCTCTCGTAGACACCGGAGCAACTCGGACTTTCGCAAGTCCGGCGGTAGGAACCTGTTGCGAAGAACATGGATGTACCTTGTTGCCCAATACCGTCCGCCAGTCTCGCCAGGCTGATGGATCACTCATCCCCGTGAACCGCAGGTACAAACCGACAATCACCATCGGCCTAGGACAGATATCCGCCGAGCTTCTGATTGTGCCCCAGCTCATGATGGATATAATAATAGGAATGGACGTTCTAAGAGCACACAATTTCCGTATGGACATAGGTAGTGCTACCATTTTCTTGAATCAGGAGGACGTGACCTATCGTCAAAATCATGTCACCGAGACGAGCCCCCCCCTCTCGATGAATACACCAGCTCACGAGGAGGCATGTCCTCTCCAGCCAGTGTCGAGTACGATGAGGGATATACAACTTGGCACCCGGTCCCAAATCATCGAACCACCGATGACTAGCCTACCGCCGTGTACAGAAAATGAAGCAGAGGATCTTCGGCCGCCGATCCGCGCTCCCGAACAATCCGACGTTCAGCCGTCCGCGTGCCCTGAGAGTACCAAAGGAAGGAATCTAACCCCCGTTCAACAATACCGGTTGGACCGTTTCTTGGAGGCTGAATTGCCAGTGTTCCAGGAAATAAAAGGAACGACGCCGTTGATTCAACATCACATCCGATTGATAAACCCTGAGCCGATAAAACAGCGATACCGTCCTCAGAACCCGAAGATGCAGGAAATTATCAATCAGGAGGTGGACAAGATGTTGAATGAGGGTCAAATTGAGCCGTCCAGCAGCCCGTGGAGCTCTCCCGTGGTCATCGTCCGCAAGAAAGATGGCAAGCCCCGTTTCTGCATAGATTTCCAGAAGGTCAATGAAATCTCCGAAAAGGATGCGTATCCGTTGCCGTTTATAAATGCTATCCTCGATAAACTTCGCGAAGCGAGGTACATATCCAGTTTAGACCTGAGACAGGGATATTGGCAGATACCCCTTGCCCCAGCTAGTAAACCTATAACTGCGTTCACTGTACCAGGACGCGGACTGTTCCAGTTCACTGTTATGCCGTTTGGATTGCATTCGGCCCCAGCTACGTTTCAGCGACTCATGGACACCATCATCGGACCCGACATGGAACCGTTCGCCTTCGCCTACCTGGACGACATAATTGTCTTAGGTAAAACATTTGAAGAACATTTGGAAAACTTACACAAAGTGTTCAGGAGACTACAGGGTGCCAACCTGCAGTTGAATCCTGAGAAATGTAAGTTTTGCTTGAGCTCTCTCCGATATCTCGGACACTTAGTGACTCCCGAAGGCATACGGACCGATCCCGACAAAGTCGAGTCTATCATCCAATGGCCCGCCCCTACCTCCGTCAAGAAGCTCCGACAGTTTCTGGGGATGATCTCCTGGTACCGCAGGTTCATCCAAAATTTTTCTCAATTGGCGTCTCCGCTGACCAAGCTTTTGAGAAAGAATTACCGCTGGAGATGGGAACATGCTCAAGATGATGCATTCGAAAAACTCAAACTGTGTCTGACCCAAGCCCCCGTATTAGCGTGCCCGGACTTCACCCAGCCGTTTGTCTTACAGACCGACGCTTCCGAATATGGATTAGGTGCCGCCCTAACTCAGACCGTGGAAGGACAGGAACGCGTGATAGCTTACGCTAGTCGAACTCTGTCCCCGCCGGAAAGAAACTACTCCGTCACCGAGAAGGAGTGCCTTGCAATTGTGTGGGGCGTGGAGAAGCTGAGACCATACCTTGAAGGGTACCGCTTTACCGTTTTAAGTGATCATCAATCCCTCAAATGGATTAGGTCACTCAAAAGTCCGTCCGGCCGTATCGCCCGTTGGGCAATGTTCCTGCAGCAGTTCGATTATGAAGTCAAGTACCGAAAGGGTGCGTTGAACCGAGTAGCGGATGCGTTGTCCCGCCAACCGCTGCCCACAAGCGACGAATCCGCCTCCGCCTGTTTGGCGGGCGAAGCTGTCGATGAGGAACCGGACTGCCCATGGTACGTGAAAAAGAAGGAAGAGGTCATCCGTAACCCAGAAACCTTTCCGGATTATTGTGTGAAAGAAGGAAAACTATTTCGCCATTTCTGGGACGCCAGTGACCTGACGGATCCCGAAATGAACGATCCCTGGAAAATGTGTGTGCCCAAACCTCTGCGAGCGGAAGTGCTGAAGGAGAACCACGATGTGGTGACGGCAGGACACATGGGGATAGCTAAGACTACCGCCCGTATATCAAGACGGTATTATTGGCCAGGAATGTTCCGTGATATTTCGCAATATGTCCGAAGTTGTTTGACTTGCCAACAATACAAGATATCCCAGCAGCAACCGCCAGGGAAAATGCAGCCGTCTCCAAATGTGAAACCGTGGAGTGTTGTTTCCACCGACTTAGTAGACCCGTTACCCCGGTCCAGCAAGGGTAACAGCTACTTATGTGTCTTCCAGGACAGGTTCACAAAATGGGTACAAGTCCGTCCCCTGCGAAAAGCTACGTCTCGTGCCGTGGCACAAGCGTTTTACGAAGACATTATATTACGCTTTGGCCGTCCCGATACCGTCATCAGCGACAATGGCACCCAGTACACCGGTCATGTGTTTACCGAGCTGTTAACCGAGTTAAAAATTCATCATCGACGCACACCGCCCTATACACCGCAGACTTACCCAGTGGAGAGGACCAACAAAACCCTCAAAACCATGATTTCGCAGTACTGCTTAAACGACCATCGGAAGTGGGATCAATATCTTCCGGAAATACAGTTTGCTGTGAACACCGCTCGCCAGGAGTCGACTGGATTCAGCCCCGCTTTCCTGAACTTTGGGAGGGAATTGAACCCTCCAAAAGCCGTCTTTCCGACCGAGACCCCCGATGAAAGACCTGAGACTTCGTCACCAAGCCTGTGGACGCAACACATGGAAAAATTGCAGGAAGTCCACGAGCTGGTGCGCATAAGTCTGGCCCGCGCGTTCACCAATCAGAGCCACTATTATAATCTCCGTCGCCGAGAGTGGAGATGTCACTTGGGCGACCGAGTAATGAAGAGAGAACATTCTCTTTCCTCCAAGGTACATGGACACGCTGCCAAGTTAGCCCCGAAATACTCCGGCCCTTACACCATCACCCGAGTACATTCTCCTGTAGTATACGACCTCAAAGGCCCCCATGGTAAACGGGTACCGCGAATCCACATAAAAGATTTGAAGCCTTACCATGATGTGAACAAGTCTTAATAGTAATGTGTTTTCAGGGAGATGACCGACAGTCCGACCGCCATATACAACCGCCGCCTGGAAGAGTTCTATGATTTGACCCTTTCCCCCACTCCCTCCGTTGGCTCCATCCAGCCCTTCCCACCCGACGCCTCCACCGTTGAGGGAATACAACCCTTATCGGACTGCCTCAGCCTCTTCACCCTCCCGGGTAATACCACTCCCCCGTCCCAACTACTTCCCTCCGATCTAATCGATTGGCAACCGTCGGAGGGGTTAGACCCCCTTCCTGGTACCGTCGACTTAGTTTCACTCCCCAAACCCTCCGCCCGCCGTTCGACCTCACCTCGAGAGCCGGTCCGCCCCGGGTCGGGTCATATGGGCAACTCCGTTGAGAAGACACCAGTATTTCAGGGAGTCCTTGACCACCTCAACCCGCCTAGTCCGTTGCCGGAAGTTGCCGGCCGCCCACCTGCCGATTGGCCCGTCGCTCCCAGCGCCGTAACAACCCCCTTGTTAGGAGAAGGCTTCGAAGCCGTTACGCCGCCCCAATCTTCCGACCCACCCGCACTTTTCGAATTGTTCACGTCTGAGGAAAACGCCTCGTGGCGGGAAGCGCTAGAGATCGTAAATAGTGCTGGCTGCCCCGTAACGCGAGGGATATTTACGATTGCCTTGGGATTAGTCTGGAACCTACCTTCGACGACACCTGTTCTTCCACCCAGAACCATCATTAACCAGGCCATGCGAGTTTGGGCGGCGGAAATGTGGTCCCTGGGACATGCACCGGGTGAGGATGAAGCGTTAACCGACGTCCTACGTTCCCTTCGTCCCGTAGGCGTGCCTCGGAATCGCCGTTACCGCCTCCGTCTGCCGACTTTGGATGGTCGACTCATATGGGTCACCATCCCCGCCGATCCGTACTAAATGAGTGCGGAGAACCGACCGTAAAGTTTGTGGAAAACCGTAACTGATGTTTCGATTGACTTACAGGTAGATATAGATCGTCTCCACTCTGGTGTGACCATCCGTCTTTCCTGTGCCGCTAACTACTCCGGGTATCCGATGACCGAGCTACTAACCCTCAACACATCCCCGCTGCCCGAGGATTGGTGCGTCGTGAGTCAGACCGACGATTCTACACTAACGTCGGACTCAAACCCTGCTGAAACCCCAGCACCATCCACAGAGCCACGGAAAGAAGATAAGGAACCCGAAAAGGACCCCTTCTCTGAGAATGCCTACTTTGCTGTGCCTAGCACCCTTACGCGTCCCGAACCTCCGTCGGGATCGTCACCAATCCGGACATCAGGAGAAACGTATGATGCAACCCTCGAGACGCCTAGATCCTCGATACCCGTTCCGGTTCCTCTAAACTCGGAAAGTGTCACTCGCATGTTACACACCAGTCACCACCATGGAAGCCATACCCGTTATAACCACGGAGACGCCCTCCGGGAGCACACTACCATTTACCTCCCGGTCGAACGCAACTTATGCTGGCGCTGTGGATATCCGGGACACACTAGAGAGACCTGCTCGAAGCCCCGTCGATTGTTTTGTTCCCGATGCGGCCGTTATGGCCTGATGTCCCGAGAGTGCCCTTGTCGACCAGAAGTTAACCCGGACCGTGCCACCGTTCACACACAGACGGCCACCCGACGGGTCGCTGATCGAGCCACCCAGTGTCATCTATGTGGGTGCAGCAGTCGTCGTTATTAGCCCTTCAACCTTACCGTACCGTTAAGAAAAATCAACCGAACATACCAGCACTCGCCGACGCAGGAACGACCGAGTTACCGCCAATTCCCGACAAACCCTCACACCTGATCTGTCTATCCAGGAAAAAAAGAGAAAAGAAAAAAAAAAAAGAAAAGGAAAAAAATATGCAAACAAAGTTTTTTTTGTTTTTTTTTTTTTTTATCGGAAGAAAGAGGGGGATGTAACGAAGCGTTTTGTTTTGCCCTGGTAGCCATTCCACACCACACCGTATACAACCTCTTTCCGCATACCCGTCCCGTACTCGCCCTATATACCGAAGACGACATAGTTTTGAAGACACCGCTCAGGGGCATAACCCTGAGGCAGCCCGGAAACATTTCCTTACTTTATTTGGGATGGTAACATTTGTCCCTTTCTTTACCCCTACGTATCGTTTTTGCTGGTCGTCAGTTTTTGCGTCAAATAAATCTACTTTTATATAGGTTTCCAACTCCACTTTTTAGGAGTCATGTTTTTGGAGTGTTAAAAAGTCAGGACAGACTTTTTGCCGTTTTTCATTCATATTGCTACGCGACACTACGAAGGCCACAGGTGCCCTATAAATACCGGCTTCACGATTCCTGAGGGGATTTTGATCTTTTTCTCTTCAGTCAGTTAGATTAGTATTGATTATCCCGTCTTTAGAGTGAGTTCCGAGTATCAGCATTGTTGAAAAGTTCAAGTTGTTACCGTTTTGAGAAACCAAGCCGTTTTGGATCTAGCCTTGAGCTACTGTCTCTTAGAGCGAGTACTTCCGAAAGAGTTTTGAAGTAAACTTAGTGAGAGGAGAGGATTATCAGTGTGTGAGCATCGACCGACATCCCGAAACAACCATTCGAGAACCACTCGCAGCCGGCCGTAGGAGTACCGCCCTGAACACCTCGCCTGTTAGGCACAACACGTAAGCTGAGAAATTTTAGTACATTAGAGTCGAGCTTGGACATCGTGGCCCCAAAATTTGGGTTATTTATAGCTTGTCACCAAGAGAGTATTTTTTTTGTGGTTGCTTTTCTTTATTTTTCTTTTATCTGATCATCACTAAAGTATTGATAATCTAAACGTCCGTTTCACTCGGGGAGTAATAGAATTATTTCGAGATTCACTAGCATATTTATTTGATATATTAAGAGTGGCCTCTATCTACCTTCCGCGTATCTGGTTCTACGGCTAGGACACCCTTTCGGCTGTCGAACCAGTTGTAAGTACAACTTCGTTCCACTTCCTGGACTACTTTTCGGTTGTCGAACGAAGGTTTTTCCGTAAGAAAAGTTAATTTCCGAAGTTCCACAGGGTTCCGTTCCCAACCCCTCAACCTGAAAATTTTTGTACCTCGTCCGGATTTTCTGTAACGGAACCGCCGTCGCGTAATTAACCGAGCTGGGAAAGTCCTGGTTCGACGGCTTGGATAACCTTTCGGCTGTCGACCCAGTTTCCTTAATTATCAGCTCACAACTTCGTTCCACTTCCTGGACGACTTTTCGGTTGTCGAACGAAGGTATTCCGTAGAAAAATTGGTTTCTAGGGGTTCCACAAAGATCCGTTCGCTACCCCTCCACCTGAAAATTGTCGTATCGCGTCCGGATTTTATACAGAGGAATCGCCTACGTACAACAAACCGAGCTAGGAAAATCCTGGTTCGACGGCTTGGACTACCTTTTCGGCTGTCGACTCAGTTTTCTCGTGTACGAGCTCACCGCTTCGTTCCACTTCCTGGACGACTTTTCGGTTGTCGAACGAAGGTTGATCGCGAGGGAGAAAGGAGATTCCTCACTGTCGGTTGCAAACAATATCGCGAACCACTAGTACCCCGAGGTCTGTGAGACCGACTTTCCGGGACTAGCCGTCACCGAACCTCATCAGTAAGGGGGAATACCGTGAGAAGGATTATCAATACGTTCAGTTCATTTTATCTCGATTATTTATCATTGTTTAATTCAGTCTTCCTCTAACTTGGTGACAGGTTTTGAACTAACCCCGTGGAGCCTGACATTCCCGTTGCCCGTTTTGTCGATACCCGGGAAGCCTTCCGAAGCTGCCTGCGACGCAGAGTGGAATTCACTGTCCAGATTCTTAGAGTATAAGTTAACCAGTTACTAGTCCCTGTGTTTCTTGAACTTATAATTAATAAAATTGGTTTGGTCTGTCTACATTGGTTGTGTTCTTTCTTCCGTGTAATATAGAGCTATCACTAAAGCAGCCGGTATTCCTGCTGAACAAGTAATTGCAATTAAAGCCTGCAGTCTCTTGAGGAATCCATATAGAGTCATAAAAACGGACCCCTGGGATACCGTATCTCCATCTGTAGCTGCCCTGGGCCTCCCACCTTGCTCTAGACTGGGAGAGTGGAGCATATCACTATAAAATAACTGGCGCCCGAGGCATTGTTGGGTTTTGATAGATTCCCGGTGTTAGGGAATTGTCAAGATACAACAACCGAAAGCGTCATAGTAACGTCCGCCGGTCGTAACACCGAAAGTACGTTACACTGTACACTTTCCGTAAGCTTTCAATAGTTCAAAAAGTTTCATCACTTCGTCATTATAAAAATATTGATGTTATATTATATGCCATAAACTTTTCTTCATCATTTCTGAGATTACACATGAGTACACCGGAAGCACACTGTCCTACGTCCATTTTGTTGTTTTTACAGGAAAGCCAATTAAAGTTGTACTTATTTACAAAACGCTGAAAATGTTGCTATCTTGGTTATCTTTCAACTCTATTGAATATAATTTATACATCAAGTAGTGTATGCATTCATTACACCTGAATAATGAAGATATTTTGGAAAAAATCTTCGGACTGGTTGACTTTTTTCCGAAAATGCACCATACTTACATGTATGGTGTTATCCATAACTGAGTAAAAGAGACATGAATTTTTATTTTACCGTAGCATGTGAACGCCATCAAACATGAACTTGATTCTGTAGCAAAAACTAACACCACCCTCCTTAACTTGTTCGATATATGATTTATTTATTTTTTGGTAATACATGTTTAATATATGATAGAGAAAAAACTTCAATCCAAATTCACAAAATTCTAGTAATGAATTTGAAACGTGTTTCTCTATGAGAGGGATTCAGGAAAAAATTGAATGTGGTCATACATTTTTCTTTAGAAGGACTTGACATGAGCAACTACGCAGAGGACAGTTTGGCCCATTGTCGTTACAACCTGTATGCAATATCAAATCACAGTGGGACCATCCCATAGCGGACACTATACAGCATATTGTAGAAACCCTTATTCAAACAAGTGGCACAAGTTCAATGACTCTATTGTTTCACCAATTGCACCAGATTGGCTTGTGAACCGAGAGGCGTATGCTCTTTTTCTTGGTTGTTTTTGGAGAAAAAAATACTTTATTTCAAGACACATTTTAGATATATTTTGCAACTTGTGTCTTCAACCCCCTAGCGAGGGGGTGTTACAATCCTAAAATTTTAAATGGAACGTGGGGTCGAGTGATATATCATTTGAACGGGCATAAAAATATCTTTCCAATGATACCCTATTTGTTGAAATTTACTGAAACAGTTAATGCGAAAACGGCTTTAAGAACATTAACCCGATAATTTTGGTATTAATGAAAAATACAAATCAGTTTTGGTTACTAGGAATCAGGATAACGACAATCATTTCTAAATTACTTTATTTTGCCGAAAGCAACATTTCAATGATAATTTTTTGTTATCACAACTAAATTCCCCATTTATCGTTTGCGTGATTTTGTCGAAAACGACTGCAGATAAGTGTAAGAAAAAAACTGCAGATATGTGTAACATTTGTTTTACAGATGAGTGTACATTTTATTTGAATGGAGCTTTGAATAGGCATAATTGCCGTTACTGGAATGACAGTAACCCATATTTATTCCGTGAGGTTCATTCCCAGGCCCCCCAAAAAATAAACGTCTGGTGGAAGTCATATCATAGGACCACTTTTCATTTCTGGAAATTTAAATGGTGAAATCTACCTAAACATGCTTGAAGACGCAATTGATCCTTTCATCACATAAATAATAGAAGATGACCAGCAAGATGGAGCACCTCCGCACTATTTTGTTCCTGTACGACAATTTTTAGATAACCGGTTCCCCGGACAGTGGATTGGCAGGAGAGGCCCAATGGAATGGCCTGCCAGGTCACCTGATTTATCGCCTTTGGACTTTTAAATAAATGTTTTGCTATGAAGCCCGAGTTGATAGAAGATATTCACCAACGGATTATAACAGAGTGCCGAAGCATAACACCTGATATGCTACAAAATGTTAGACATAGATTTGAACAAAGTCTGTATTATTGTATGGAAGCAAATGGGTCACAATTTGAACACTTGTTGAAGTAACATTTCAATAAATCAATTTAACAGCTTGTTTTTTTTTACAAAGCACTATTACAAGTAACAAATATTGAAACGTACTAAGTACAACTTGTAAATGTTTTAATTCCTAGTAACCAAAACTGATTTGTATTTTTCATTAATATCAAAATTATCGGGTTAATGTTCTTAAAGCCGTTTTCGCATTAACTGCTTCAGTAAATTTCAACAAATAGGGTATCATTGGGAAGATAATTTTGTGCCCGTTCAAATGATATATCAGTCGACCCCACGTTCCATTTAAAATTTTAGGGTTGTGACACCCCGTCGCTGAGGGGTTGAAAGCACAAGTTGCCAAATATATCTGAAATGTGTTCCCCTCAAAAACAAACTCCACGTGTCCGAGCATTTTTGCTTGCAATTCCACAAAAAGGATAAAAGCTAGGTGCATACTTTTGGTTGGACCACTCTGTATATAAAATACAGTGATTATATCTACTAGGTAGATCAATCAAAACATCATATGAATTATCAAGGCAATACCTGAAATTACAAAATATTTCCTGAAATATCAAAACATAATTTGAAATATCCAAACATTATCCAACTTCCTTCATATATAAAAATAAAACTAAATTTGAATCCAAAATTATTAGCAAAAGTACCTGTCTCCAAATACAACACACATATTCAAAAGAGGAGAGCTGCATAGTTCTAATTGGTCAAATGGGGTTTGGAAATAGTTATTTACCTTAACGGCTTGTCCGAACTCCGCTACGCGTCGTTCGTGCAACTGCCGTCGCGTGCGGAAAAGACAGTTTCCGTAAGAGTTAGGTACAAAATTTTTCCTACGAGTGTTTTTGTCCATCTTATTTATGACAAAAGAAGGTATTTAATAAACAAGCTTTTATAATAATGCTACAAAATGACTCATAAGACAGAACAGTTACATAGATCATTTAGTTAGTCCTAAATATCCTCATTTTCAACAATACAAAAATCGTGAGGAAAAGTAAAAATCATACGGAAAAGTAAAAATCGTGCGGAATAGTTATTCACCTAACAAGTGCGGAAAGTAGTACTTTTCCGCACGCGACGGCAGTTGCACGAACGACGCGGAGCGGAGTTCGGACAAGCCGTTGAGGGCGGACAAGACATTTTCCGTAAGAGTTAGGTACAATATTTTTCCTACGAGTGTTTTTGTCCATCTTATTTATGAAAAAACAATGTTTTTAATAAACAAGTTTTTATAATAATGCTACAAAATGACTAATAAGACAGAATAGTTACATATATCATTTAGTTAGTCCTAAATATCCTCATTTGCAACAATACAAAATTGGGCGTAAAAGTAAAAATCGTACGGAAAAGTAAAAATCGTGCGGAAAAGTAACTTTTTCGTACGATTTTAAATCGTACGGAAAAGTACAACTTTCAAAACGAAAAATCGTGCGGAAAAGTTACATTTCCGCACGCTCCTAGGAAAAAGTTATTTTTCGCACGATTTTAAATGGTACGGAAAAGTGCAACTTTCAAAACGAAAAATCGTGCGGAAAAGTTACTTTTCCGCAAGCTCGCAGGAAAAAGTTATTTTCCGCACGATTTTAAATCGTACGGAAAAGTGCAACTTTCAAAACGAAAAATCGTGCGGAAAAGTTACTTTTCCTCATGGTACTCATCAACGAGGGCCATTCCACTCATCAACGAGGGCTATTCCTAAGATTAATACCGAAATATAAATAGCGCCAGATCTAGGTTCCAAGAAAAGCTTTCCGATTGTTGTGTCGACTCCAATATGAAGCCAGATCAATGCATGACGAATGAACAACACTACTGCCCCCTGCAACAATTGAATCACATCTGTTTGATACTTGGCAAAGTATTCTGCAATAGCTACTTTGCAAAGCTCTTTTGAAACAGCTGAATTCATATTTTGAGTTTGATGGGAGAACACCTCCGTGCCTGTTTCATGGTAGTTGCCACTCATCATCGAAGGCTATTCCTAAGATAAATACCAAAATATACATAGCGCCAGATCTAGGCTCCAAAAAAAGCATTCCGATTGTTGTGTCAACTCTAATATGAAGCCAGATCAATGCATGGCGAATGAACAACACTACTGCCCCCTGCAACAATTGAATCACATCTGTTTAATACTTGGCAAAGTATTCTGCAATAGCTATTTTGCAAAGCTCTTTTGAAACATAGCTGAAATCATATTTTGAGTATAATGGGACAACACCTCCGTACCGGTTTCATGGTAGTTTCCACTCATCAACGAAGGCTATTCCTAAGATAAATACCGATATATAAATAGCGCCAGATCTAGGCTCCAAAAAAAGCATTCCGATTGTTGTGTCGACTTCAATATGAAGCCAAATCAACGCATAACGAATGAACAACACTACTGACCCCTACGACAATTGAATCACATTTGTTTGATACTTGGCAAAGTATTCTATAATAGCTACTTTGCAAAGCTCTTTTGAAACATAGGAGAACTGATTTCAATGGGAGAACTCGTATTTTGATTTCAATGGGAGAACACCTCCGTGTCGGTTTCATGGTAGTTGCCACCCATCAGCGAAGGCTATCAACCCAATTATTATTTAGTGTTTACTTGAGTTGATCTAGCCTTCGCTGAATAGGGGCAACTATTCCATGAAACCGGTATGGAGGTGATCACCCAAATCAAAAAATAATTTCGTTGATATATCCATCAGATTATTTACTTTCATTGCATAGTTTGGAAGCGTTGATATTACCATAATACACTTAGGTTTTTTTTTCAACATCAAACTACAATTTTCAACACGTCAACACGTGTTTCAGTAAACAAGTGACAATCTTCGGGAGAAAAATTAAAATTCTTCAGATTGAACTCTCACCATAAATATAAATAATCATCAAACTGCGTCAGTCAATGGTTGTATTTTTGGAACGAATGTTTCAATTTGAATATAAAAGAATGTGAATTACTTATATATTCACTTTTTTTAATTCTCTTAACTATTGTTGTTCAACAAGTGTCCTGTAAGCGGCCAACCTGCTATACCTGGTAAATATATGAATGGCAATGGTCCCGTTTCAATAATAGGGTGACACGCTTCGGTCGGCAAAGTCAGAAGGGCAAAAATCAAGGGTCCCGTATAAGAACGAGTTTTTTATTCCTACCGGCACATGTTAGACTAAACTGGGAATTATTATTATTACGGTCTTGAAAATACCTAATGGAACAGATAATGGTGTGCTGTTTGGATCGATATAGAACGGAACAGAAATAAGTCTCCTGTCTTTTTTCATATAAAATATGAATGAAAAATAAATCGTCATATATACTGTGTTATTTTTTTCTAATTAATGAATGAATTATTCAATATCGTATCTGAGAGAAGTAATGACCATGCACTAGCTAAAAATATCACTAAAGAAATGATATTTTTTCAGTGGATCTCCAACAGCCACTTTCTTATTTTTTATAGTATTGTTTAGGATTGATTCAGGTTATATCATTCTCACATGTCTATGAATGAGGGTAAATAGATGTGACTGTACAATTTCTGTCTGAAACAAATATGGATTTTACATAATACTCCCTAACATCTACGAGTAGATGACAAATCTTATATATACGTAATTCGGCTGGTTGGCAAGGTACGAATTCTAGCGACCACAGATTTTTATATGATGGCCCGAGAAAGTACTAGGAATCGCACGTTAAAAGGTAAGACCTCGTTAATCCTTGGCTCGCACAAGTTTCAACTTTTGAGGCCTGCCGTTCGTAAGGGGACGACAGCTAGTTAATGGAAAAAACAATTTTAACAATATCATTGTATTATTTATCATATATTCATTTTCTGATGGTAATGAAACACGAAGATATGCAACCAAATTTCAAGGATACCGTTGACGTCTTTTGATAGAATATTCCTACTCTTTCAACTTTCAACGTTGTCGAAGTTTCATATATTTTCCACATCCATTCAAAAGCAGTTGAGCTGAAGATCTTCGATAGAAGCCGTTTATTCTCCGACATAGAAAAAATAATCACCCTCTTAGCACTTTATCGATGCAGCTGGACAATACTATAAAAATACTGGTCAGTCTCGACGAATGACGGTGAAAACCTTGATAAATATTTATATATTCAACGTATTAACGAACATATTCGTCCACCAAAAGAATCATACTCGTTATTTGAATATCAAACAAAACACCCTAAATCTATACACTCAATCTTAATGTAAGCGCAAGTGAATCTGTGGAAATATCTTCTCACGGATATCACCCCTTCGGATGACCAACGATTGTCTGAAAACAGGTTTGGTCAGTTCTTGAGTCGTAGGAAAACATCTTGTCCTCATATATTTGCGTACTTATACTGCAATGCTTGTCAAGGGACTTCCCAAGTAACAATATTAAGACAGTTTGTATTTATTTAGGTTTTAAAAATGCTTTAACATGTTCAATAAATCGAAATTGGATTTGAAGTAACCTTATGATAAACTAAAAGTTCTTAAAGATCACTTATTCTTACACGAAGAATTTAATGCACTCTTTAAATCAAAATAAAAATGCTATTTGCTCTTAATGTCCTATTAATCTTATACTGGTTTTATGTTACTCTTCACATTAGCTATTTCAAAACTAATTTGCTATTATTAAGAATCAAATAGAAAGTTGGTTTTAAAACAATCCGTTCGGGGAAAAATTGTTTTAATGTAGTTTTATGGAGTGCCCTTTAAAACCCATTAGGAAAACTATTTTATCCTAAGACTATACATTCACTATAATACCACATTAAATCCAAAAACACAATTTTTTTCACCAAGACCAAGACTCTCTCCCAAGAGTCTTGGTCTTGGTCTTGAAAGAAAAATAATGAACTTAAATCTACTCAATATTAAGAGAAATCTGATGGAAAATGTTATGGAATTTTATTTCAATTATTTATTTTTCACATGGTAGGTTTTTAATTTTTGTTCACTCGAAATCGAAAATACCTTTTTCAAATTCAGTATTGCAGTTTTAGAGTTTACAACAAATTGTTGTAAGGTCCATGCCTCCTAATATTGAGGATACTAAAAATTACAATACAAAAGTTATTTGGTTTGAATTTGAAATTTTCGGAAATATTTTTGATACTGCGTTGTTGTCACTTCTAAACTTGGCAACGATTTTTTATTTTAAATAAGTCATCCTGTATATTGATGCATACCTATTTGAATTGTGGGTTATATATTTTATTGATATTCTATACCTATCTTCAACTGTTTTGGAAATAATGAGAGATGAAAAGTGGGATCTTACAATTTTCCATAGCCTATTACCGCAGCTCTATTACCTCACTTCCTAAATGGGTTAAACTTATATTTTCAAATACCACAAAGAAGGTGGATAACATATTTATTTATTGAAAAACATAGATACAGATTTGTACAAGTTAGAATACAGATAATTATGGATATCACATAGGAACATACGCATATGGCAAAATAAAATTGTTATACATTATAATTCAGCATTTAGGCTGAAAATAAGTACATGAAGGTAGGATTGTAGGAACAGAAATATAGTTGGAATGTAATTATTTTTAAACCTTAAAGAAAATTATTCAAGTCCTCGACTCTGGAATCTAGCATACTTTATGATATCTTGGTATCAATATTAATTAAACCAAATGCACTTGCACTGCACTATTTGGAACCTTTGGTGTAGTAATAAATATACTGGAGTTTTATCCCAAAACCAAACCGCTATTTTAAGTACCTCAACACGTGTTTCAATCACCAAGTGATCGTTATCAAGAGGAAGATTAAACTACTAATTTTTAAACTTCCTCTTGAAGATGATCACTTGTGGATTGAAACACGTGTCGAGGTATCGAAAATAGCAGTTTGGAGTTGGGATAAAACTCCAGTTCATTCAATCCAAATGCAGGTTGAATGAAGCTAGGAACTCATAGACGCAGATCCAAGACCAAGACCAAGACTATCAAGACCAAGAAAGACTGAGCCAGTCTTGTCTTGGTCTTGAAACATTTAGGCCAATACCAAGAACAAGATTACATTCATTTTTCAGGACCTAGACCAAGACCTAGAACAAGACTTGGTCTTGGTCTTGGTCTTGGTCTTGGTCTCGCGAAGCCCTACTACATTTCTACTTCAATAGTTAAAGTAGATATGGGGGTGTCTTCATGAGAAGTGAGATAAATTTGATTTTCAGAAATAAAAGCAAAAATATGTAATGGTACTGAATTTGATTTCCTGGTCCCGGATCCGTTGAAATTTTGAGCCTATATTGCCCCTTCATATTATTTCTTGCCAAAATCGTTATTCCATGAGAAGTGAGACACAGTGTATACTTTAGTTTTTAATGTGAACAGAACGAATCTGACCTACATAAGGAAAATGACTGGTGGTTAACTGATGGCACCGACATATTGGAAGGCTCTGGCGTCGGAGCCAAAATTTAACGGATGAAGATGCAACCGTAACAGCGTTACCCAAATATAGATTACAAGTCACACTGGCCTACGAGTGAATGAATAACGGTCGCACAGGCAAATGAGGGAGTCAGAAAAAAGTTCCACAATCAAAAAGTGATCGTTTTTTTATTATTTATCGCAAGTACAAAGAAAAACATGATACTGAAATTCTACTCAAACTCAATTATATAAAATATAAGGTTTGCACAGTATGCAGTGTGCCGACCATTATACATGGAAGATAATGAAACGGCTAAATGTCTGTATACAAAAAACCTTGTTTCCTCATTTGACAACACCAGTGGTGATGCTAAAAAGCTTAGAATTATTTTCTCAAAGTGATTCCCAATTTCGATAAAAGAATGGATGTACTGGGAGATATGTAAATATGGGGTTATCAGGAGTAATACCACGAGTGATTGAATTTTCGCGATAAGTCTGTCGATTTATTTCTGAACGAAACTGAATTACTTCGAGAAAATACCACGAGTCCGCAGGACGAAGGACTAGGCATAGGCAAACTCAGATTTATGTTCAACCTAACCTAACCCCAGGATATTTCATCCTTTTCATCAATGTTCGTAGACTCATATATTACGTGACCTTTGTTCAAGCGGTGGAAAGCAGGATATGATAACCAAAACCACAAATGTGCGTCCGTTTTTTGTTTTCGACTCCATTTGTTCGTTGTTTCACTTTTATCCAAATGTTGCATCTCCTCACAGTTGGATACACAGTACTAATGAGGACCAACGACTTGTGAACACATGTTTACTGTTGCACTACTTTCGATAAAATCGCTTTATATTCTTATTTAGAAACCTCTCCATATTTCATTTCTTCACTCAATTGAGTAAGAAAGTTCCTAGCCCATATCTTCGCAACCGTTCGACATCATTTCAATGAACCTGGTGTCACTTGATTTGTATTGATAATTTCTAACCAAATATGAAAAAATATACGCGGTGTTCGATCTGCAAAAGATAACTATGTTTTCTAGATACGACTTCAAAAACGACTGATTCGTTTGTATACACTATTACAATACTTTAAGAAATTTTAGTTCGAAAATATGAATAGGAAATTCATAAAATCTTTTGTGGAATCATCTGCGACTGAAAGACAAACTTTACTCGCTATTTTCCATCGTTTAAGATAACCTCTTGGGGGGTATTCATGATGAAAAGGGGAACATTCTCCATGAAAATTGAAAAATGAAAAATGTGACTTATTTGTAATATCTAACAGAAAACAACTACTTCCCCGGCACAAGCCACGCTGGACATTGAACTACATCTGAAAGATATTGTGAAAAAACTGAAAAGAAAAGAAAAAATCTGAAAGTGAAAATTTGCATTTTCATTCAGATAGCTGACTTTTTTAATTCTTTCTAGTTTTCCTTGAAAAAATCATTAAATAAATTAGATAAGAAGAGCTTGGCAAAGCGAAATAGATTTTTGTCGACCAAAATGTATTGGGGATTAAATGCGAGAGAAGCGAACCTTGCTTCAATGAAATGAACGATTTCTGTGAGTGATATTTTTTTTAATAACATTCTCCTTATATAATTTATTTAATGATTTTATCAAGGAAAACTAGAAAGAATTAAAAAAGTCAACTATCTGAATGAAAATGCAAATTTTCACTTTCAGATTTTTTCTTTCCTTTTCAGTCTTTTCACAATATCTATCAGATGTAGTTCAATGTCCAGCGTGGCTTGTGCCGGGGAAGAAGTTGTTTTCTGTTAGATATTACAAATAAGTCACATTTTTCATTTTTCAATTTTCATGGAGAATGTTCCCCTTTTCACTTTAAGAAATGTTTCAATGAAAATTTACATCAAACTACCCTGTATGAGAAATCGCAATCTCCAATTTCACACTACGAAAATATCAGAGAAACAAATTATTCGAGAGTTTATCAGTCATTATAATCAAATGGCATACTCAACATATTCTGAACCAGAATTTTCAACCACAGTAAAATCTACGTCGACAAACACATTAAAACTTCCAGGAATATCCTCAGTTCCTTTCAGAAACGGTAATTAATAAAAATCATAAAATCATGGTCATCTTTCTGTTTATACAGACATACATCCTATATCGTTAAGTCAACTTGGCTGCATTCTACATTATCTAATGTTTACAAAATATAAAATGTCGCTAATGAATATCATCAGGGCGACTCAACCCTTCTTCTTAGCTGTCCGTTCAGAGTAGGCTATGTATGTGGGCCCGGCGATTGTCCTGCTCATTAATCACTTCTATTCGCGGCACTCTTGGATGTCAAATACAGTCCAGCTGAAGAGTCGATGCTGCTTTGAGGGTTTCATCTAGCTAATTGCTGCCAAAACGACGTTTTTAATTAATGAACGAACATCACGATATTTTGGGATGTTCCATCGAAAGCCCTTTTTACAACCCCGAATTATTTTCGCTGGAAAAAATTTAACGATGTCACTGGTTATGTTTTACATCACGCTCGATTTGTTGTGACCAGATTTTCATGGGTGGTTTTTGCTGGCCATTTACATAAGCGGATTTTTGGTGACTTTCCAATCAGGCAACTTTTTAATCAGAATTGGTTGAATGTATCACTTTAACCCTTTCTTCGGTCAGGTTATTTTACCTACTCTGGACAATACAAATGAATGAATATTTATAATGAGTTTTTACTGAGATTTCAATAACGTTGGCGTTAGACTGATAAATCTTTTACCAAGTTGACATTTTTTCTTGGTAATCCTTCTTGTAATTGTTTTTTAGAATCCCCAAAATTTTACGATGAAATATCTCATAAACCTATCCACTTTTCCTAACAGACAAGGAACCCACAGGTATTAAGAATATCCAAACACCATTGGCGAACGCTATAGCTCAAATTTAAATTAAAAATATTTGGAGTTGAAACGCTCCAACAAGAAGAACTAATCGACTTGGAGTAAACGGGCATACTGACCTTCATCAGGAGGTCACGAAGTTTCGAAATGAAAGATTAGAAGGAGAAGGGATGACAAATGGGGGGCATCAGTCTACCAATATACTAATAATACTACTATATGCCCTATGAACTCTATCTGGTTCTTCTGTTCTTCACAATTTTTCCTAATGTCCTTCAGTTTCATAACAAAAATGAATTTTAAAAAAATAATATTTAATATTTGGAAATAACCGCATTCATTCACCCCTTCAACCAGAAAAAGTTCCTTAGCATACCCAATTACTTATTCAACTATTGATTGGACTGTTAGATTTTCAGTCATTAATTTCAAAACTTTCAGAGATATTTAGTGTAGGTTATTTATTTTCAGTACCTATTGAAAAATACTTTTGAATTAATATCCCTCTCTGTTTAGATTTTTTCTACCATTGAAGAAACTACTCCCATGTCCAATGACAATTTTTCTTCCAGGGTGTCCAGAGTGTCGCATAATAATCTATATAAGGCGACCCAGGGTTAAACCGCCAAACGTTCAGTGAAAATAAGATTTTTTTTTTCATACTGGCATGTGTCAAAAATGTATTCGTTTTTAAGGTACATAGTGTCAAAGTTTTAATTTTTTTTATGTCTAGGTACATTGAAATGAACCTTTTATTACTTCAAATGAGCAAGCCAAGTTTTATCGAAATCAACCAAAAGGTTTTTGAGTGATGAATAAAAAACTATTTTTTTCTGAAAACTTTGACACTCTGTATCGCAAAAACGAAGCTGGGACACATGCTAATAGGAAGAAAAAAATCTCATTTTCGATACTGCACGTTTGGCGGTTTAACTCCGGGTTACCCTGTATAAAAAACTCCTTGTAGTAGTAGAATGTAGTACATTCTGTACTACATTCGCTTGAAAAAGGTACTGTGTATCGAAACATGTCGCAAAGACAATACATTTTGTGGAAATTATAATCGTTTTTTACCTTAGTGTCATAATTATACATGTTTTAATTAAAATTGAATGAAAAAATCAAAGAATAATAATTTTTCTGATTTTTTCAGTGGCGTAAAAAAGAGGGGGGAGAGGGACCAATATACCCTTTTTGTACGCTACTGGTGGCAACTAAAAATAAATTTTTTCTACAACTGTCAAAAAAAGTCCACTTATTTTGTGTGGTTTGTGTGCGTTAATTATTACAATATTTCACTATCAACATACGATTTCATTATTAAATGGAAAAGCGTAAAAGAAGTGCACTTTTTTAACGGCTGTTGCTAGACAACCGACAGTTTCATGCAACAACAGTGACAGATCCGAATAATAACGAAATCCTGTCATGAAGCTAGTTCTCATTTTCTTTGGCAACTAATAACCTATAAATATCTTACATACAAATGTTTCACCAATAATATTCTTAGCATTCTTACTATTAAATAAGTATTATCAAAATTCTAAACTATCGCGGCGAATATATTCAAAATAATTGCATTCTAAGGAACTACTGGAACTAATCTACAGTAGGCAATCCAAGGTAGCTATGGCTGTTTGGCAGTCAGAAACTAGTTGACAACAATAATTAATGATGAAGATTGAACGGAGAAAATCGTGGATAGTGCAAATATGAGATTTCCTTGACATAGTTCAAAGAACAAAAAAGGTATTCGTTGCTTCACGGGAATTGTTTATTTATTTTGAATACAAATCTATGAAAATGAAAATTTACTTCGATGGACTAGTTATTCGAAAGTCAAGTCAACATTGATAATAATAATATTGACCTCGATGAGTATGTTATTTTGATATTCGCTTAAAATTTTCCATTTTGCGGGATAGTGTGAATGGAAAGGTATTTCGACTCTGTCGGAATTATTCGTTTCATTTGTTTGAAACTCAACTCTCCGGCATACTCTTCGAACTTTGTTCGAATAATGAATCATTAAAAATATGCCAAATTCTTTTCATATTTGCAAAAAAATATGAATCGGTTATTTTTTTTGAGAGTTGTAGAAAAAATACTGTATGAAGCTCATGAGTAATTTTACTCGTAGGAATGCCGCAACATTTCCTACTCGTAAAAAAAAGTATCACTTTACTCACTTGATACATAGATCACTATTTTCTTTTAAAATAAAGCTCTTATTGAACAAAAATATTTTTTCGAATTAAACTATAAAATTTCCAAAACTATGGAAATTGATTTAATTTTTCATATTCAACACCCTGTATCTGTGCAACCCACCGCTACGATTGATTTTTTGATGAGAATCACATGATCTACCAACGATAAAAAATTCAGCGTGCATACTATGACGTATTCCAAAGTGACCGTACCCCCGGCCTAAGAGTTATCCCGGCCCACCCAATGAATGATAACTCCCAAAACACAAAATCAAGAAGCAAGTAGAAAGTAGTTGTTTTCTGACAGATATTTGCCTCAAATTTTTTACTTTGAGGGATAGTGTGGAAAGAAGGGGAATTCGACTTCGTCGAAATTTTTTGTTTCATTCATATGAGACTCTCCGGCACACTTTTCGGACTTTGTTTGAATTCATGCATCATTCAACAAACTGTCCGTTCATTCAAACAAGTCCTACTTTACGAACTCATCATAAATAGCTATTATTTCAGTCACTCACCTCACGACTTCGCTTTTGACAACTTGGAACTGAGATAATACGGACAAACTTTACATATCGTTATACTCATGAGAAAAAAAATATAGTTGCTATTGTTACTTGGTCTGCCTTGTTCACTTCCATTCGTCCTTCACGAATGACTTGCATATCCTCAAGGATTCAACATGTTTGGAGTATTATCGAATAACGCCACAATTCCGGTTGGAATTTTATTAGAAAATTCATAAAAAATTCAGTAACTTTGAAGTACATGTCAAAAAAGTCCGTAACATGTGCTTGTAGTTTTTTCTTTGGTTGGGTTTGGAAGCCACAATTTGTATGCATCTCAGAACTTTTAATATAATTGCCCTCTGCTGTTCATCGTCAATCATCGACTTGACCACATAATACACAATTCGTTTGAATTGAACTACCGAACGTGTCCATATGAAGGGATTTGCTAAAACAATTTTGAGTATTCCAAACAAAATGTACCATACCTTCAACTCGTCGGTTCTTCCATTTAATTATAAAAGAGTAGCACTACTCATTGCAGTTGTAGTGCGTTTCGGACATTGCAGAAGAAGAATGCTTCAATCTTTCGTTTCCTCTTGCGACCGTGTAATAACCTAGTCATCTATCCAAATAATAACTGCGCACGCAGTTTACCCACTGTTTCCGGAGGTAAATATGATCTCGAATGTATTTTAAGCAGATTAATACACAACTACGTGATACAGACAATGTATTTCGAAATTTTATGTTACGTTGACAACTCAAAAATAACCTGATAGTTACAGTTTTCCAGATAGAAACTTCAACACTACCATTCAAAACATAATTGATCACGTGGTCAAGGTGCACATTTATCAGTTATTGGGAAAGCTAGTTAGGTTTTTATCAGGGATATAACAAAATCTTGATAGATAGTCGGCTATTTTGATTGCATCTACATTTCGCCTGTTTTTTATAATAATTCAGTGAGATATAATTTTAGCATTAATAGTCTAATGGAAGCCCGAGAGCAATGCCCGAGGGCTTCCATCTCTGATTATTAACGCCAAAATAATGTCGAGTCAAATAAAAAAATAGAAGAAAAATTTAGCAGCAATGAAAATAGTCTACAATTCAACAAGGTTTTGTTATATTCATGAAGATTATTTCTTGAATCCAATTCTTCATATCAGAGACTCATATTCACAAAATGAAACAATTTGGAATGACACCAATCAACAAAATCCAAACAGGAACAGCACCAGCTTTATAAATTCAGTATAACTAGAGTAATAACCATATAGAAGCTTCACATTCATTATGTCTTCTCAATCTCTTCAAGATACTCTGGTGATATGAAATAAGATTGAATTGAAGAATACGCGAGCGAAGCGAGCGCGCTAGGCCGACATTTCGCAATACAAAATATCATTTAGTTTTGTAAAGGGTGTCGACTCGTTTAATCCATATTGACGGTGCTCGCAAAATTTGTTCACAACATACGCTCCATATACGTTCCATATACGCTATTTTTACTCCTAACTGTATTTATGAGGGATTGTAGACTGGATTAATCTTTCTATTTCTTCGTTTTTGGTTTCGCCAAACCTATTTCATTTTCAAATTTGACATTCAAGATGTATTTATTTAAAATACTGTCAGATGCACAGACTGCTTGATATAATTACTATGTCACCGACTGTTCACGGTGACTATTGTGTACCATGCAAATAGTCGCTAATAGAGCGTGTTGATTGGTCTTTTCAAACAGAAAATAAAATTGTGATTGGTTGATGACTGATATTTAATTTATTTTAAGAAATTGAAGAAATTTCGTTGGCTGTCAGAATAAGCGTGTATTAATCGATCATAAAAATGAATCAGTTATTTACAAAAAGGAGCACCAGAAATAGTTAAATCCAAAGGTGTTTTGGTCAGGAAAAAAAATATAGTTGTATTTTTCTCACTCGTTCTATATGTTTTTTGGGGTGCTGAATCCGAATTTCAACTTTGCTACTTCACGAGGATATAGCTTCACAACGAATATCGCAAAAAACTTGAAAATGTTCGTTTTTTTTTTAGTTTTTCGTCAAAGAATAAAAAATTAGACACTTTTAGAGGAAGGTTACTCTATACGAAAATTAAGTACATAAAATTCCCTATGAAAGCATACGTCAAACGCATCTTTTGGTTGAACGGTTTGGTCGCTAGGACTTGCTGAAAAATGTCGAAATTTGTGGAAAAACTAGTTTTCTCGCTTATACCTAACTCAAAAATTATGCTCATAATTACATTAAAGCTTAGAATCTGCTCAAACTACATTTAGTTACTGATTAATTATGAATTTAATCAATTTCTAATTATTATCTATATATAAATTGCCTCGTTGTGGTAGACGTTGTTTTGTGGTTTTTAAGGGGGGATGTAATTTGAATTTGGTAGGTAGTTGAGACTCATCTCTGGACCGGCTAAGTCACCTAGAGGCATCGTCTTGTTTGCAGGAATAAAGATTCAATACATTGGTGAATTTTTTCCAGTAGCATGTACCTACTATTGTTGTTCTTTCTATACCAGATTTACTGTGAATTTATGACAAACATAAAGACCTTCCAAGTATTGGATGTTGTGATACAACGTGAGTTGTATATAGCCAGGGTAAAATGGAGTGTGTGAAAACGTTTAATGAGAACCCAGAATTTGGATCTCCCATCACAATATACAAATACCCACAGGCTGATCTAGAGGTAGATGTGAGTGAAGGAGAAATCCTTGCTCTCTAACCGAATGACCTCCTTGAACAAATTGCGACATCAAACTCATAAAAATTTGCGTTGACATCCAACATCCCCATTCTCCCCTCAACACAGTCCGCAGCACAGCAGCACTCATTGAAAGTCTACCTCCAAGAACAGACGTGGCTGGGCTCCGTGAAAGATAATGCACCGTTGGGGTGGATTAAAAACAGATGTGATCTCCAGCACATGACGTCCAGCCCCCTGTACCTGACAAACTGCTGCAGCTCTTTTCCTGCAAATTCAAGATAGACTAGATGTAAGAGGGCTCATATTGCTCCCAGCTTTGCCAATTGTGATATTGCAGCAATAGAAAAGTACATTTTGTTGATGATGACCCGGACGCATGTAAGCAAAACGTACCACGTTTCAGTTAGCGGCAGATACTTTAGCTCCCTGATTGGTTGTAACCAAACACAGGTGCATTTTTTCCATCCAGACTGATACGTGGTTGATTTTTTGCTCGCGATTTACACACAAACCTAAACAAGCTAACCAAGCTTTTCACCACATGGAATTTCTTCTAATAAATTTCCGGGCGATAAATTGCACCACGTTTTAGACTGGATGTCAAAGTGCACCCGAATTCGATCACAATGAGAGCTAGAATACCTATCTTTCATTGATTGAAACGTGATATCAGGATTTGGACAAAGTGAATGACACCCCTCCAATCCAACATATTTCGAAAGAACATGAAAAAACATGGATTTTATTGCAGCGCACATTTGGAATATCCGCAACTGTGGTATCTACAAAATTGAATAAATTCCCATGCAGTTTTCCTTAATTTTTCAAATGACATGCATACTTCAGGGCGTCCACAGCGCATCAGTGAGCATACAACCCACGTAGTGGTTGAATATGAAAGAGGTATATACTATTGACTAAATTATATTAGTACTAAAAATACAACTATTCATTCTGAGTATCACTGCCACTAATTTTCTTTTCATATTCTAGAGGAGCAGCAGGGGCCTACAACCGCTAATCCTTGTAAACTGTACGTAGCTGTCCATCCCGTTTTTATTCACCTACCTATATTGATGATGATAGTTGATATAAAAATTAAATATTCTGTGTCTGAATAGTGAATACCCAATCATACTTTAGACAAATATAAATAACTAGTTATTGTCGTAGGTAATACATCAAGTTATTACCGAAATAAAAATTCCTTCGACTTTGAGAAACATTTTATGTGGTTTCCTAAAGCAACATACTTTGTTTCGGAAAAGATAAGGAATTTATGATAATCCTCCAGTGCACGAGTTGAATTTGTTAACACCATTCCATGCAAAAAATCCAAATAATTTTTGTTTATTTATTGATAATGTTGATATTGAATATACACTTAGTGCTGTTGTATAAGTATTTTAACATTACTCATATCGAGTTAGTCTTGTTCCTGCATTTAAGTTCTAAAACTATGCAACTAACAAAACACAAATGGATGGTGTTATGCAATAACCAATCGAATAATTGAGTTATCACAGTCATTGGAATAGCAAAGCGTAATTCTACAATAAGCAAAAATAATTCAATCCTACATTATAAAGGGGATCCATCATCTGACGATAGTTCTGAGCCACATTCCATTATTCCATGATCTGCTAAACTATTTTGATATTTTTTACGAAACTGGCTGACTGTGGCTTGACCCATTATTGCATAACATCATCCAAATATCTATTCAGTTTGCACCAGAGCACGTGTTTCGTCGTATGTTTACTAACTCTCTTGTAGATGTAGGTTATGTCTTTAGTTTGAATAGTTTTGGTTTACGTGTATGAAAAATTTGTCGAAAATTGTGAAGTTGATATGAATTATTAGTGAGACGTATCATGGTTTTGGTCAAAGTTCAGTGATGTGTTGAAAATTGTGAAGTTGATATGAATTAATAGTTGGTGTTGTGTCATTATAGCAGCTTGCTAGTGGGGTAACTTTGTTTTGTAAAACAATCAATGACGAGGCGAACTAAAAAATCGAAAACATGTTGTATTTCAATTATCAATATGAAAATCTTCTTCAATCAAAAAACGCGTATTAGCATCAGTGGAATAGTCAATGGTGATTATTATAACGACCAAACAAATAGTTTGGAAGTGAATAAGTAAAATAAAATATAGGTCCCGACTGAATTTTTGGCTATGACAAAATTTCAATGCGCTCTAGTGGCTATACGGTTTGTACAAAATAAGTGATTGAAGTGTGCAATTTGTAGTGAATTTAATGTTATTCATTTATGATTCATACTTTAATGTAATTGTTGTTGTTAAAATTGTTTAAAATTGTTTTTTCCGTTAACCTGCTGTCGTCCCCCTACAAACGACAGCCCTCAAAAGTCGAAACTTGTGCGAGCTAAGGATTAACGAGCTCTTACCTTTTTACGTGCGATTCCCAGCACGATCCGAGGAGAATAGATCTGGAAAGGAGATCGTCCGTAAGTCACCCATAGTCACTTCGCATAGCGTTGCTTGGCTCGAGAAATCGATTACCCATGCGCTCTACCGTTCGAGCTATCCTCTCGGAATTATAGGCATATGGTGGATTTATGATGAAGTTTTAGGTCGCAAGTAATAAGTCAGAAGTTTTAAGTAATAAGTCGTAACAAGTTCAATCATTGCTTTTCAATAGGAGCGTTCATAAACGAGTCATAAGTTTCTAGTCATAAGAAAAGTTGGCCAACTTTCATCTTTTATGATTAAAACTTATGACAAATTATCAATACGCATGCGTCAAAAGGAAATAACGTTCTGTAATTGCTGTCAATCTGTCATGAGTGTCATGTGTCATATACATCAAGAAGATAAATGTTCTGTGGTGGTGTTTTTGTTGTTGTTTTTGTTTAGATTTGTTGTATAGTTTTGTTGATTTGTTGATTAGAAAGAATACCAACACTTTCAACAGTTTACGGTCGTTTGTAAATAAACAAAACTTTTTCACATTTCAACAGCAGATAAACATACCAGAGCGCTTGCGCGAAAACGACCAATGGCAGCATACCTTCCTTATGACAATTACAGTCTTAAGATTTGTTCATGAATGGTAATTTTTTTCCTTACGACTTATGACTATTACTTAAAACTTCTGACTTATTACTTGCGACCTAAAACTTCATCATAAATCCACCAATAGTTACAAGCGAAAACCTAACAAGAAATCACGTAACCTAACCTAACCTAACCTAACCTAACAAGAAATTTGTCTTTTCCACAAGTAGGTAATTCTTTTATTTTTCAGCCAGCTGTAACGGCCAAACCGTTCAACCAAAAAATACACTTGCGTTATGGTTTCTGTAGGAAATTTGATGTACTTCGTTTTCGAAAATCTCGAAGAGTCTATAGTTTTCTTTTTCTTTTTGGCAAAAACTGAAAAAAATTGACCGGATTCAGAAACAAATCACCTGATGGATGAATGAAATTAAATTTAACATTGTAATTTCGATAATAAATGACTCCATCATTCTGAGCAGATCCTCACTATTACCAGACTCCATTTGGTGATATGCACTGAAACAAACGATCCGTTGGAAGTGAAAGGAGAATATGGCTTGAACAAATAGATCGCAAGTTAGATTAAACGCAAAATTCTGCTCGATAAAGCCGAGTTGCACCCTTTGCGAACCCAACACCCTTAGGAGCGTTAATATTCCCCACTATGGCGGCCAACATTTGCACGAAATGAGAACTCGAGATGAGTTCGATTAAAACAATGGAAACTCGCTGGCAGACCCCTCCGAACATTTCCCACATCTAACACTAGTTCCAGCTTAGTTTAAACGTGAGGATTAGGATTCTGGTTCAATAATGTAAGAGAATATTGCGGTTCGATGCGAATATACTGGTGGAAAGTTGCCTGAGTACGAATTACTTCTGAAAATTTAATGCATTTTATCATGATATTATTCCGTTTCAACAATTTTGTTGTTTACTCCTGACTTCAAAGAAATAGGAAGAGTTCAGTATCAAATGATATCGTCTACATGACATATTTTACTTCAATATTTTCAAAGCAGAATAGAATAAGTATTCGATGATTCTTTACTAACTTTTGAAGCACACTGAATGTTAGGTTGAGAACTGAAAGAAGAGAATACTACTTTTCTTTGACATACAAATGCGCAACGGGATCCAGAAAAATTTCAGTCAATTTTTTATTGGATCCATGGAGTACAAAATTGATTCATGGGCCGTGGTGGCGAGTGAATAAGTTACATGGGTTCGATTCCCAACCCGGTCAACGGTCTCGTGCATGGCATCGCACGTTGAGAGGTAAGGGCTACGTCCTCCCTAGCTCGCACATGTCTCTCTGAGACTTCTGAGGGGTGCCGTAAGGGTGCAGCCGGTTGAGGAATATAAGAATTTTTGAAAATATGTTTACTTTTCATAACTTGATAGCAGAGTTGTTGATACACTTTCTGTCAATTTTTATCAACTCAATAAAATACAAAATTAATTTAATGTCTTCAACTTTAACGTTTTCCTGAACGCCAAAGAGCCACAGCTATATTTGCAGAGAAACAGAGGTCTGGTTTAGGTTATGTTAGGTTAGGTTAGGTTATATTCACCACTCCATAAAAATGTTTCAACTCACTTTGTTCATCATTCACCATACTATATTTTTCCTCACTTTCTCTCTCTGAAAAGTTGTGACTTATTTAAACTTCTGGACTTTTCACTACCTCATCATCACAATTTATAATTGAACACTGTTTGATAACTGAACATCCACTTCAAAAAATCTTAGAAAATCACAGCCAATAATTATTGGATGTGTTAACTTATTAATCACTTGAAACTGAAATTTGGATTCATTACCATTATTCAATTTAAATGTTAACAAAGCCTATAAAGAAAACCTTCCAAATGTTGTTTCAAAAGCACCAACTACCTCAATCCCTGTAACTGGAAAATGGGGAATGCCCATACTTCCATAGAAATGGCACACGCTTTGCTACCAGTATCTATTAGTGCTGCAAACTTATAACCATAAAGCTTTACTGAAATAATTGGACAACGATTTTCCTCAGGAATATGTTCAAAATCACATTTTTCCTGGAGAAGATTGTCCAAGGGGTTGTTATTTTTCCCCACATGCTCAATTACATGCGGGGAAACAACTCGTTCCCTGTAAGATCTTTCATATCTTCTTCACACTCTAAGTTTGACATATTTTTTGCTTGATCAAATTGTTTCTTAGGGGCTGATTCAGAGTAGTATGGAGATGAACTTTTATTAGAGCTGTTCGTTACATATTTGTTTGGAAATCCACTTTCAGTTTGTTGCAAATAATCATTCTCAGTTCCTGTCAGATATTCATTTTTAGTTCCATTCGCAAATCGATTTTCAGTTTGTGTTGGTTCATTTTAAAAATATTCATGTGCATCCCTTAGTCTCGCTACAGCTTGAAAAAGAGTTTTGCACCTCAAAAGGACACAAGAAGCACTTGGAGGATAATGAGGCGCTATCAAATCAATCAACTCAGTTGGTGAGCATGCTGGTTGTAGAAGTTTTGACATTGCTACCCAAAAATTGAAATGATCAACAAAACGCCCACTACTATATTCATCACTTTCCAATGTTTCTTCAATTCTTCTTTGTTTCTTACCATTCCAAAAATGATGAATAAATTCACGTTTGAATTTTTGCCAGAATTTTTAAATGATTCATACAATCATATTCTGATATTGTTGACTCATGAGATGTCAATACAGCTTTCCAAAAATTGTAAATAATCTATGGGCTGTAAAGAACTTGCACCATCAAAATCTGGTATTAACTTTGATACATCACCTAATGAAAAGTGAACTTAATTTCTAGATTCAACCTCGAAATGTTGGAAGCAATATTTGTGTTTGGTACACTCTGTACATTTAATTTTTGTGCTAATCTATTTGTATTTATATTAATATTATTCATGATCTAATTTTGTAAACATTATTGCATTATTTACTATCTGAGAAATGAAATTATTTATTTGATTTTCTGTTTGAAAATAAAACAGTGCACTTTTGAACTTATTGGTGGAAATCCAGGGAGTGACAAACTGTACTTGGTTGCCCCCATACTGTCTGAATTTTGAGTTTACTGTGCCCCCTGTACATTTGTTGGAGGATTTCTATTTTCTCTATATTCCTAAAGAGAAGGATTAGTTAATACCCTTTATGATAGAACACTCGAGAAAATTTGCCCTGAACTTCGTGGTGTTTCTACGAAATGCTCTGAGTGTTTTTGAGGTGGCAAAAAATTCGCATTTTCTATATTACGTACTCTTCCATGAGGTGTTTCATATAAATTTGTTATCGGTTTTAATTTCTCCAGATTTTTAGCAATAGCTCCCTGCTACTACCCTACAGTTGGACTTAGAAATAGAAATAGAAATATTTTGACTACCTCTACCTTGATTTTCTGTAGAATCTACATCACCTCTAGTTGGCTGTTCTTTTCCACGATGGAGTCTATCATAATTTAGTCTCTTAGTAGATCTCAAGTTATATGTTCAATTCAAAGCTCCACTTAGTTGGGCCTCAAGATGCAGAGAAAGAGGGGTCTGGGTTAGCTAGAGGAATTTGTGAAGAAAACTTGAAGCATCTACAAGAATTTATTTATTTTTCTCAAATGCATAGCGTGGAGTTTTAGTTTCAGTTTCCTTTTCAGAAATATATTTTAGCTCTTAACAAGTCAGATTTCTCTCATCTACAAGAATGACCAAACACCAATATACACCTATTTTACAAATAAATGTTAGGTATTGCAAATATGTTTGTAGCTCATTTATGGAGACACATTCATTCATCTATGCTATGACTTTCTCTCTGTGTGCCTTCTTTTTTAAGAACCAGAATATTCCCGAAATAAAGCGATATATAAAAAACAAAAATTTTTATTAAAAAAAAAAAACGCGGTAAGTACTTCCAGCGCGTTTGAACAAGAAGCCTAAAAGTTTAACTGGATGCAGACCACTCATATGCAACCAACTATGCATGAATACTATTTACAAGTTGCCTTCACTCTTAATTTGAGCTAAACTTTTGAACTTTAATATAAATCGTAAAAAAACTGTTTGTAAGTGAAACAAAGAAATATTGGCGTGTAACAAGTCCGGAAAACGAGTGGACAAGATTCTAGGACGAGAGTAGCGAGTCCTGGAATTCTGCGAGTCCAAAAAAACTGTTTTCGGACGTGTTGTGTACACAATTTATTCGGCAACCGTGTAGAATAACAAATCGAGACACATTTATTTATTGTATTTCTTTGGTATAAGAAAATTTCGAACATTTTAATTCTTATTTGTATTAAATGTCGAAATTCGATCAGAAGATAGGTAACTTACTAACAGAAACATTCTAATTCTTATTTATATTAATATTTATATTAAAATTCGAGCATTTTCCGGACTATTCCGGGAAGTGATATTTCCGAAAAAGAAAATTTAAAGAGATGAGAGGTTTCAGCACGCCTTGGATTACCAAGTGTGCTTTTGGTCTAATTGTTCCTTAAAAATGTATATGTTATTGCAGTGAATATTCCGCTATTTCGGTTTTTGACAACAATTAACTGATAGTCAAAACCCAATGAATATTATCACTTGTATATTATATATTCATAGGCTATTAGTTGCCACAAAAAATGAGAACTGGCACTTTGACAGAATTTCGTTTTTATTCGATTTGTGATTGTTGCCGAATATATTAGATGAACCTCTCTTTGGAACAAGAAACTTTTCTAGATAATAGCAAATGTTTCAATGACCAACTCATTCGTTTTTTGACGAATAGCAAATTACATTTCACGAACCAGTATAGGTTTATGCAGAACAAATTTAAAATCTGTCCTCAGCACTTTCGTCAATGGAATTGTTCAGGTCTTTTATTGATTTCAGCAAAGAAATTGACTGTGTCGATCATGAGGCCATGCTGAACAACACGTGTTACTATGGAACGAGGGGGTGGTACATGATTAGTTTGTTTAATACCTGTCAAACCGATATAAGAAAGTAACATTGAAGGATGAGGAATCTGATTTTGTTTGTGTTAGGAATGTTGTTTTCCAAGGCTCATCAGGTCCCATCCTATTCGTCATTTTACATTAACGAAATGTTTTGAATTATTCTTATTTTTCAACACGATACTAATATTTTGATAATGCTCCAAACATTCGACGACATACTCTTTGCTACATGGAAGGAGCCAATGAAAAAATACGTTTTTTTTAACAACTGTCAAAAAAAGTCCACTTTTTTGTGTGGTTTGTGTGCGAAAAGTATTACAATATTTCACTATCAATATACGATATCATTATTAAACGGAAAAGCGTAAAAAAGTGCACTTTTTTTAACGGCTGTTGCTAGGCAACCGACAGTTTCATGCAACAACAATGACAGATCCGAATAATAACGAAATCCTTGGCAACTAATTTACCTATAAATATCTGATATACAAATGTTTCACGAATAATATTCTTAGCATTCTTACTATTAAATAAGTATCATCAAAATTCCAAACAATCCAAAATTTAAATAAAATATTCACAATAATAGCATATAGGTAATCCAAGGTAGCTATGGCTGTTTGGCTAGTTGACATAAATAATTAATGAAATTTGTGAAATTAGGCATATATCCAAATAACGAATTCTTGATAACTATGAATTTAATTTAAGTAAAATTGAAAAGTGATGAAGATTGAACGGAGAAAATCGTGGATAGTGCAAATATGAGATTTCCTTGACATAGTGCAAACAAAGAAAAAGGTATTCGTAGCTTCACGAGTATTGTTTGATTATTTTGAAGACAAATCTAAGAAAATGAAAAGTTATTTCCGATGGACTAGTTATTCGAAAGTCAAGTCAACATTGATAATAATAATATTGACTTCGATAAATATGTTATTTTAATATTCGCTTCAAATTTTCCATTTTGCGGGATAGTGTGAAGAAATGGTATTTCGACTCTGTTGAAATTATTCGTTTCATTTGTTTGAAACTCAACTCTGCGGCATACTCTTCGAACTTTGTTGGAATTATGAATCAATAAATATGCCAAATTCATGTCATATTTGCAAATTAATCTGAATTGGTTGTGTTTTTTGACAGTTGTAGAAAAAATACTGTATGAACCTCGTGAGTAATTTGTTTTTTTTTTACTTGTGGGAATTTCCGCAAAAAAAAGTATCACTTTACTCACTTGATACATAAATTACTATTGGGTGTTATGTATCAATGGAGATAAAACAACATATATTCACTTTAAATTTGCACAATCAATCAATCAAATATACAAACACCAAATAGAATTAAGATTGATAGTATGATTAATATTAGTTTTTTCACAAAACATTGAATTCTATTCTCAACTCGTCCAAATTATTTGAAAAAATTAGTGGTAGATTGGCCAGAACATGTTAGGCACTGAAAACAGCATCAGCAAATTGTGCACTTCAACCGTCTTGAGGCAGTTAACATATTGACAACAATAACGTAGTGAAAATAATAATATAATCAATCGGCGTTCCGGGGCGGCTAAAATGATTCTGGTGACGAATTCGCTTCCACAGCTGCAGGGAAACCCTGCATTTCCACATCATCTGAATAATTCGAATTGACTGGTTGAAAGCTTCTAGAGAGGTCCGGCGAATTGTGGAAATCTACGTTACGAAAAAATAGGATACATGGTGTCTCCAGCGGTTCCAAAAGTCCAGTTCGAAAGAAGATACCAGTCCGGCCTGTCTTTGGCTACGGTAAAAAAGTGGCCAGAATCAATTTTAGGACCACAGTGAACGATGTCTGCGGAAAGCTCAAAACGACAGTCAGCTAGATTGAAGTGAGTGTTCTAGCTTGCTTCGTTGAAATATCTTTAAGTTTCTGAGTTGTAACTAAGGAGCTTCAGAGTTACGATTAGATTTGCAGACGTCCTAACTACACTCGTTACTTTATGGCTGTCGGTTGTCTTGGCGCAGACTTGACAGTACAGTTGGTTATCACCTGTTGGGTAGTCTGTTCTCAGGTGATGAATGTGTGAGTTCGGCACGGACTGGATTTCTGAAAGATTGGGAAACGCTAGCTCTAATTCTAAAAAGTTACCTGTTGTATCTACCACAGCTCAAAACTGCAAGAATGTTCCTTCCAGAAAAGTTCTGCACTGAAGAAGTGATAGGTTGTGGTTCGTCAATATCAAGGCATTTAAAAATATTGATTGATTGAATTATTATATATTTTAGATCATTTCACTCCATTTTGAGATATGGGATTCTGCATTAGTCCGAAGTATTTTCATCCTTCAGAAGCGTGTCATTCAATCCTGAGTAACTAACATTATAATGAATTCTTGCAGGAAAACTTTCAAATCATTGAACACCTTAACTATCGAATATCTGTACATTAATAAGCTAGTTTATTTTGCTGTCGGAGAAAATATGAAAATAAAACTTTTCACACAAGTTAGCTGTCATTCAGTTATGCCAAGAAGTGAAAAACCATTTTTTCAAATGTGTAATATATGGTTCATGAAATTCTTATGTTTTAGATACATTTCTGTACTGCTTTCCTCTACCGATGTAAAAGTGAAGGATTTTTTATAACGTATCTCAAAAACGGAACACAAGACGGATTTCAAACTTTGTTGGACTGAAAACCAATATTTCATTTAATTGGAGAGTTTGACATTAGGTCACGACCCCTGTCGGGAAATATTTTAATCTGTTGAGCAAGTGCTCGCACGTGCTAATCAGCTATTTTTTGTTTGTGTACAACTTTACCTGTAAATATCACAGTTATTATTTACTTCGATATTTTGATAACACTTCAATCTAACACTTGAGGGATATAAAAAAACCACTTGAGGGGATTACAATTATAAGTCAAACACCATCAAATTGAACGAATCTATAAATGACGATGATTTCATATTTTCACATAAACAATGTAAACAAACAAAAACTGCCCAAGTCGCCATTTTCCTAGCGATAGTAGCGACACCATCGGTCGATGTTCTCTCCTATATCTATTATACATGGATTTTAGCATTTTCTTACGGAAGCGCAGAAGGGCCATTATTTTTTATTTTTATTTTTCTCCTTAATTCCGAGTTGCAGCTCGGAAAATTACTAAATTCCGAGTTGCAACTCGAAAAATTACCAAATTCCGAGTTGCAACTCGGAAAATTACTAAATTCCGAGTTGCAACTCGAAAAATTACTAAATTCCGAGTTCCAACTCCGATGAAATTCCGAGTTGCAACTAGGAATTTAATAATTTTCCGAGTTGCAACTCGGAATTTGGTAATTTTTCGAGTTGCAACTCGGAATTTAGTAATTTTCCGAGTTGTAATTCGGAATTAAGGAAAAAATGTAAATACAAAAATAATGGCCCTTCTACGCTTCCGTATTTTCTTCCTCAAGGCGATACTTGTTGCAATATAAGATCTTACATCTTTTTCTATTTTGAGAAAGTTATCTTGCTGTCAACTGTTGTTGACTTTCCCAATTGTAATTAACTACAAATTTTAAAAATTGTTGTTTGTTATTCAAAATTGTTTGTTTTTTCGTCAACCAGGTGTCGTCTCCCTGCGAACGGCATCCCATAGATAGTAGTCTAAGGGCTGAAGAGAGGTCGACCTTCACCGTGCTGGTTAACGGATGAAACATACTTCCTAAAATGGGTTGCCTATTAAAATGTGGTCCAGACTATATACAATGACTTTCAAAAATTTGAACCATATGGAAACTTTTTTATTATCGATTTGTCAGAAAATTTTACTCATCTTAAAAATTAGTGCAGTGCAGAATACTTTCATTGTAGAGTTGACAAAATTTCAAATTTTCAAACGGTGTACGGAGGGAACAAAAAATTGAAATTTTGATCATCTGTAAAATACCCCTTATTATTGTCATTATCAAAAAGTTCATTCAAGGAGGTTGTTCAGTATTGAAAACAATATTCAAATTTGGAATCACAGCCAGCGTTATTTACTCTTGATCAAAGTTCTATTTTTTGTCCCCCCTGTACACCGTTTGAAAATTTTATATTTTGACAACTCTCATGCAAGTATTCTGTAATGCCCTAATTTTTATGTTGAATAAAATTTTCTGACAAATCGATGATAAAAAAGTTTTCCACATGGAGCAAATTTTTGAAAGTCACTGTATATACTCTGGACAACATTTTGATAGGCAACCCATTTTAGGCGTATTCGTCCATTTATGGAACTTCATAAGAAGTATATTTGATCCGTCAACCAGCACCGTGAAGGTCGACCTCTCTTCGGATCCTGTACTATAGGTATTATTGTTCAATAACGAGAAAAATGTATTTATTAACATCAGTTCCTTCGCCATATTCTGAGTACAAGAGTACTAAGTCTGTTACATCACAGAGGTTCACCGAAACTAACTTGTATTTCTTGAAAAACAATCATTTGAGAAAATAATTGGTGTATGGTTCACCGGATTATGAAAGAGCAACGTCTCCATATTTCAAATATTTAGAAGACTCTCGTTATATCACCAGATGGCTTTCATCAAGAGTTTATTTCATGAGGGCAATTGAGGAATTAGATGTATGAAAAACAAGTAGAAACCAGATCAGTTATGGCACAAAATATTTTCTTTCTCTGGCTAATACAAAACAATCGCAATATGCTAATTGATGACATTCATATCGCCGCCGACTAAGGGAAAGGCATTCGTATGCGAGTTGTTCACATAGAGAATTTACATCAAATTATGTGCACAATCTATATATTTCGTTAACTTTATCGTTCGAATCGTAGTAGATGAAATATGAATAAATCTTTGTTTTCGTTATCGAACTAATAATTTTTTCACATTAGTTCCCTTTTGAATCTCTGAAAATTTGTCCCAGTAGAAGATGGAGATCAGCAAAAAGAACTGATAACTAACATTCTGTTCAGATAGAATATCAGACTTCGATGTAACTGTCCACAAAGAAATCTTCGGGTCATGAACACCAGAATCAATGCATTGGAGAAGTGTCGCGGATGAACAACAAAGAAATACAGGGAATTTCCGAAAAAATTAAATATCCTAAAGATGATCGAAGCATTGCATAAGGGCTTTGGAATCCTTCACACTGTAAAATAACAGTTGCTTCTATCGGAGCAACGATCACATAAATAGAATAGAAACTATACAAAATGAATTCCTAAGATTTCTGAATTCCAGACTGGAAAGACCACAAGCTGCTGAACAATCTCGTATAACAGTTTCATTATTTAGACAGAATATAAAAAAATGTTCACTGAAGAGAAAACTTCAGCACATTGATGTATTTTTTTGTATAAACTCCTAAAAGGCGAAGTTTATAACTGGCTCAGAAGAAATTGGTGTTTATTTAACGTAAGGTGTACCAGAACTAACATAGGTCAAAACTCGCCAATAAATAGAGTGATCAAAATATATAATAAATGTATTTTGAAATCTGGATATTTTCGACTGTAAAATGAATAGGTCAAAAAAATGTAAAAAGAGTCTGTTTCAGTTAGACATAAATACCAATACTTAGATACACTGTTTAATACATATTCTGAACCCAATGACTGTTGTGCATTCCATTTTACATTAATTAATAAATGAAAAATATCCCCAAGGCCACTTAACAAAATAGAAGAGGCTTTTCCGACCCCAGTCGATACGCATTGTAGATGTGAGTTCTTTCGATCTCACAACCTGCAGAAAGGAACCTACCGCAGCACAATAATATAGAAGGAATATGTAAAATATTCATCAAAGGAAAAAACTTCTGGAGGAACAAATAAAAAGAGCCAATAACCCCACATGGAATGGGTTTTCAAAGTCTGGCTATCTGGGCCAAACACAATCCGAATTCGCAGAGATGTTGACGACACTTTCATAATATGTGAGCAGCCCCTCAAAAACTGTCTGGTGACATCCTTGAGATCAGAAATATAACAATGGTCACAATGGAAATGGAAAAACGGAAGATACCGGCATTCTACCGTTCGTAGATATCAAAGTCAGAATATCAAAGAGCTGTTACAATTTAACAATAAAGTGATTGAGCTTCAGACTCTTCTCACACTCTGTAGACGTTCATAGTCTGGTTGAATTGAAAATCATATATAATGAAAGAATGCGGGAAGCTGAATACACTTGTTAGCAATGAATGAAGCGAAGAATTTGTATATAAGTGTATAAATTTATTATTTATTGCAAAGCGCTTTCGACTTGCGTCATCTTCATTGCTTACCTGAAAGTAAATACTCTAATTGAAATTTGAATTTAGAATTGAAATTGAATTTTGAGGTTATGGAATTTAGAAAGTTTAGTGAGTACTTGCTAGCAGGCAACAGGAAGTATCGAGATTTGTAAAAACATTATCTGTTTAAATTTGAAACTTATTTAGGTCTAAAACCAACGAAATGCATGTTGGAGTTATAAGGCCATGTGGATATTTCAATTGAATGAAAACCAACTAGTGACTTTGTGTCAAAACTGTCAAGTAAATTGTCAAAGAAAATTATTGGTACCAACTTGAAGAGTGAACCAATAGGAATTATGAAAATGTTGCAGGAGTGCCAATATAATTTTTCTTTTAATATTTTGAATTAAAGTATTGAAATTATTACTTGAAGTTAGTGATCCTTTTGTGAAGGGGGAGAAAATCTCTGTATAAGTTCACTTGAGTGTTTATTTAAACACACTAGAACATTGCGCTTCTCAACATTGGAATCTTCTTTCTGATTATCAATTGTATCCAATATTAATAAAAAACTTTTGATGGATAATTTCAATGGTTATGAATGCTCAGAATACAGATAATATTAGATAGAACATATATGTTTTGGGTTTATAACCTTCCACAATCTGAAAATGAAAAAATGTTAATCCAAAGAAATCTGTACAAGTGTAAAAGGGCAAATTGATTAATTTGCCCGATAAGTTATTGCATTCACAAGACTGCTGTCTTGAAAGAAATTAATTTTTGTCAGTAACGTACCCTACACTGAATTTGCCTATCTAAAAAATGAGATCAAATTAACCAAGAATACTCCTCTTTTTTTGAAAATTGTTGACGTTTCGTAGGCTGTATCTGCCTTCATTATCAAAACTTGCTGGGAAGACGCTGAAAAAACTGAATTTGAATTGAGCTTTTGGAAATAAGATCTTTCTTTGACAGAGTCAAATAAAATCTGTCATACATTCTTTTGATTGACATTTGTTATCTTGATGAATAGGGTGTTTGGTATCAATCAATCACCATTCTATTAGTTCTTTTTTTGTTTTCTTCGTTCTTTCATTTGCACAAAATAAATATATCATCAAGAGAAAGATATTGATAGGATCTAATTGACAATTGTAGAATAATCTCGTAACGTCAAAGTCTAATAATACCAAACAATTATTATTATAAAAATTTAATTGGAAGTTATTACACAAGTGCATCAAAACTAAGTACCAATAATTTTCCATGAAAGCATGTTGTCTAAAAACTGCATGAGTTTATTTTTATATTATGTCAAAATATGAAAATAAGCGAATGCAGTTTTTTACAGACATGCTTGAATGAAAAATTATCAGGTGTATTTTGATGCATGCGAGTGTAATTCGGTAGAATATTTCCGGTTATAACAGAATGATGTATGTGCTGCTGTTTCCATATAGATGATTCAGTATTGTGTTTTCAGGTTTACTTTTGGTCACTTTTTCTTGTAAAATCATTTCCGAAACGTGACATTTCAATGACGTTTAAAATTCAATATTCATGCATGTCAGAATGACAAATGCACATTTTAACAATCGGTACTGTAGATACACGGACCTAGCGGGTAAATTTCGATAACCACCGGGCAATATTCGCTGAAAAAGTCCCATTTTATAGAATTTTTGCTGTAATTGATCGAAAATGTCTTGCTTCATATGGGATTTTCAATATGCAAAGGAATATTCAGGAAAAGATGCCTGCTAGTATTTTTCAACGACGAGATAAAGATAAGTTGACTTATAAACATCTACTCCTTCGCCATATTTTCAGTACCTAATCATTTGATACTTCAATTATTTCAAGTCAGTTACAAAATCGCATAAGTACAACAAAACTAACCTCACTTGTTGGGAAATTTTAATTTGATCTTATAAAAAAAACATCTATAAAACCAGCACGATGAAGAATTGGGAAAAAAATTATATATTTTTGTTGTGTAGGTGGCCAAATCTTAACATTGTTTTCTATTCTGAAAAACTTTTCCCGATAAACTTCTTTGATAATATCAAAAATAAGGGTAGATATCTCTAGATCAAAATTTCTATTTTTTGTTCTGACAAATGCATAATAAAAAAGTTTCTCATATGATGCAAAGTATAACCATTCTTCGTATGGAACTATTCTTTTTGTACGGCATAGAGTTTTTCTTGATTATGACTATAATACTAACTAATAAATTATATTCATGCCGTAAAAAAAACAAAAGACCATAAAATTACCCTTTCCACAGGGAAATGAATTTTCTAGTGCAGTCACATGTTCCACGAAAAATGTACGGCATAACAAAAAATGACATCGTTTCATAAAATAGTATTCAGATCATTGACTTTGGTGTTGTGTCAAATGACCCAAACTATACTAGTCAAGGTTAGGGGGTTAAGTGCGGGGCTCGTCACCCCTGTACCAGCAAATATGTACGTCATTGGTAAAAAATTAATCTATGTAGTTGTACCAATTCAATTATGGAACTGCCGTACAGTAATAAATCACCTGAATTCATAACAAAAATTTACGAAAAATAAAAAAAAATCTGGATTTCAGCACCGTTCTTTTTGTACGGCATTAGGTCCTACTTGATTGTTTTTCAGTAATCTTATCATCTTGAGAAAGGCCGTACAAGAATGTTTTGTCGAAAAATTCATCCTCTGGATGGAAAGTTCAGTTGACCTGCGTACTCATCTGCACCGCTCACAACTGACGGCATAGTTCGTATGACCCTATAATTCTGAATATGATTCATACTGGGTCAAATGACCCCTCCAAAATTGGCCTGGGCTTGTAGTCTAAATAGAGTTGCCGCAGGAGAGGTGATTTCGAATGTGATATCGAAAAAATCTGGCCCAATGATTTCCATATTCACACTAGTATTGAAATGAACTCTCATATTCACACTTGCAGATGTTACTACTGTAATTTTAACAAAAATTCAACATTATAAAACGAAATTACAAAATAGCTATTAATGTAAGGATGTCTCCTGTGCAACCTCTGAGATTTATTTAAATTGCATAATAATCTAGTTACATTCAAAGCTTTATCGTATCATTGACATTGACAACGATGATGTGAAAATGAAATCAACAACTTTGGTTATGTCACGTTATTGTTATTTGAGCGTGCCATTTGGTATCTATTATAAAGTAACTACAGTATTATATTGTAACTAATATTTTGTTGTTATGGTATTATGATGTTAATCATTTGTAATAAAGATTTAACTTAATTAAAGGAAGCTTAATATCCAATGATACGATAAAAATAGTTATTTATGGGACTAGTATGTTATGTTGAAAATTAGTCACGCGTGAAAAGATTTATACTACAAGGCCGTGAGGCCGAGTGTTTTAAATTCTCAAGTGACTTAACACCAGTGAGTTATGTTATTTGATAGTTTACATGTCTAAAATGACATTAATTATGACAGTCATAACTGTCATGTGTTGGATAAAATAGGTAATTGAACTACAAACATCGGTTCCTTCGCCATATTTTGAGTATCTAATCTAATCAGTTTGCCCCTTCGTAATCTTTTCTGCAATCAGTACATGATCCTAAGAGAGTCCTAATTCACATATCTGCTTACCATCAAACATGTTTTTTATGAAGTTTCGTAAATAGACGAACACGTCTAAAATGGGTTGCCTATCAAAATGTGGTCATCACCATAGTGAGTTTCAAGAAGTTTGCACCATCTGGGAAATTTTTATAATCGATTTGTCAGAAAATCCCATTCTTCATAAATATTAGTGCATTGCAGATTAATTTTAGAATATTAATAACTCAAATACAAGTATTCCGCAATGCACCAATTTTTATGCTGAAGAAAATTTTCTGACAAATTGATAATAAAAATGTTTTACATATGGTTTTACAAAAATTCAAATGTGCTCACTAACGTAAATAAAACGTTGAGAAAATACCATAACCGGTCATTATGTTAAATAACAAATAATACGTAATGATAACGAAAAAATATCCCAGAATAAACCAACATCTCATCTGAAAATTGACGTTTATGTTTAAGAGTCCACTAACGTATCACACAAGTGTGAGGGTGAACCATTTTTTAGACTATAGACATATATGCATGTTAATCAAGCTCCAGGAAAATACTATAAACGATCATTGCATAAACAACTGTCGAATTATAAGTAATAATAACGAAAAAAATTAGAAATGATGAGGACATTATCGTTTATTAAAACCAATATTTCGTGGAATTACGTTCCTTTTTAAAAACAGACGTTATTTTATTATATATATTTTAACGAAAAACTGATGCATACTTACGTTTATAAAACTTCCGAAAAATACCATAATAGCTCAACAAGAAACTAGAATATTCAATAATTCACTGAACATAGGCGTTAATATAAAAAATAGCATTTCTACTCCTTAACCAAAATCACATGTATTCCGTGCGGGGTCCTTTATGAAAAACAAAAATAAAATCCATAATTCTTACGAAACTGGTAAAATAAAAATATCACACCTGATCACTCAGAAACTAAATATTAAACTCTATGCAAAAGGTCATTAAATAATGAAAGCAAATTCAATATTTTAGGCCGTAATTTTGAATTTAATATCGAATGAATCTGAACTAACAATTTTTATATTCACACTAGTATCGATATGAACTCTCATTTTCACACTTGCTCGTGATTTTTCAACAGCAACATACGGAGATCGCTGGATTGGTCGAGGTGGGCCACACGTATGGCCTGCTTGATCCCTTGACTCCAACCCCCTGGATCAGGAAGGCTGAATGTACTATAATATACAGTGTGTTTCCGAAATTGGGGCAATACATGAAATGGGAAGTAGAAGATGACAAAAAAAACGAAATGAAAGAATACTTTTTCTCGAAAGAAAAATTATTATGGCATATATTCAATTTGAAATTTTTCAAGAATTTTTTTTTTGTAATCACTGATAAGAGGTCTGCAGCCTGCGCAAACCACACTGAAACACTGCCAGCGGTCAGACATACTGTGGCCTGAAGAATCAAACCAGTACCTCCCAACCAAAGGTAACTGAAATCGATTTCATAAAATTTCATAGAATTTTTCGAAAACTTTTAACTGCTTCAAAAATGAAATTTCTTGCAAATTATTATTTATTCATAGATTATGTTCCATATAACAACCCCTTTTCTTAATTGCCCCAATTTCAGAAACACCCTGTATATGATTTTTTTTAATGTACAAAGGAATATGAATAAAATCGGCTCGCCAATCGATGCGCGGTACCAAAATAGCTCAGTATACAGACTAACTGAATTTATAAGAAAAGGAAGAAAAAATATAACTTTTGTCCAGTTTCCACTAACACTTTACTACTCTATTACGACCGATTTCGGCTGTTACACCATTTTCAAGTAACTACAGATTACATCAAGTTCGTGAATATATATACATAAGAAAGTAATTAAAGAAAGGTTGGGTTTGATTACCTAACTGATGTTTCAAAGCAAGTTGGAAAATACCTGGAATCTACCTGATGAGTCAATCTAATTTATCCAATAGGGGTTCATACAATCGGTGGGTCCAACTTTGTTATCAAAAGTCACAAATTCAGAAGTGGAGAGCTACATAATTCTAACTGGTCATTGAGGGTATCAAAATTGGGGTTTTTATTCAATTTATTTATTTCCAAGGCTTCCAACAAGTTCATTTCTCTTCCTTTATTGCACGTATGAAGGATTTTCATGTTATTTTTATTTATTGTATGATTCGTCTCTTGCAAATGTCTATATATACCTGATTTTTTCCATTTATCCTTTTTGGGTTTTGCATTGAATAGTATATTCCCTAAATTACTACTACTAGTGAATGAAGTTATTATATTAAATTTTGAAAAATAGTTTTTAATATTTTCTGAGAGTTTTCCCGAGTAGCTTATACTAGCATATTTTTTATCACTTTTGGGTCCTATTTGATTTGGATATAATTCTTTCCTGATCATTGTCTGCTGTTTAGTGGAGATGATCTTATCAATTAAGTAGACTGGAATTTGGTTATTTATTGCAATCTGTTTTATGATTTTTATTTCTTCTTGCAAAGCCTTATCCGATGAAGGAATCATAAATGCCCTATATTGATCTGAATGCTGATAATTTGTGTGATAATGGACTGAAGGAATCTAAAGGTATTGTACAATCCGTAAAAGTATCTTTTCTGTATATGTTGAAGTGAAAATTATTATTAATGTTTTGTTCTATTTCACCCGTGAATTTTATCTTATCATGAAGGGTGTTAAGGAAATTCAAAAATTGATTTATCTGTCTCGTTGAGCCATTAAAACCTACGAGAATATCATCAACATATCTGAACCAGAATGCAATTTGTTTATGAGATAAGGCGTTATTTAGGACACGAGTGTTTTCTAAGTTATTCATAAAAATATCTGAATTTACAATTTATACTACCCTCTTTATCGTCCGAATACTTTCTCAATCTAATTCGCGCATGTCATACGTTTTTCGACATTCCGTTATAGATTTGCCAAACTGGTATTTGATGGAATATTCACTTTTCATCTGTAGGAAACTCGGTAAACCTACATCACCAACTCGTGTGGTCGGTAAGCACTCCAAGCTAGCACTAGACGGGATTGGCATCTAGGCAACTGACATTACACTTGCTTTTCAACAAGGCATGTGGTCGACTATCCATTCCGACAATCAGTAATCCAGAGAAAAAGTGTTGTACACCGGGCTCGAGCCGGCTATGCTGAAGTTTCGAACAGCCTGCGCCTTAGACCGCTAAGCCACCGGCCGTCCCAATAAAAACATACACCTCACAGCCCAAGTAACACACGAGGAGCTCTTAATGCGCCTAAAGCTTAATAAACGATTTATTCTGGGAACTTATGGAGCTAATAGTCTACATTGAAGTTTTGTTTGGCACTAAATTGCTTATAAAGAGATTCGGTGGAACAAAATTGTTAATAAAACGTTCTCAACCCTCAAATCTGAGCCTGTTTTATTAAGGCATCTAGTACATTGTTTTATTACTTTGTAATAGGTTTAGTGAGATCTCTCTTACAGAAACAAATTATGCACATTCATAAGTGTCATTTAAGCCTGTATATAACAATCACTCCTATTCCACAACCTTGCTAATCCTCTGTAGAGGCTATATAATACTGAGTTTTAAATGATCTCAAAGCAAAATTTCCCAGCTGTTCAGAACTTCAAGCCAATTGTCATCTATGCCGGGCACTATAAAGTACATTTATGAATTATAATTTATGAGAGACCACACATAGTTAGTTGGGCTTATCCCATTTAAGATGTTGAAAAAAAAATCAAAATCATTATTTCCGCAAACCAGCTGCACCTTTACGAGCTAGGGAAGATATAGCCCTCACCTTTCAAGTTTTGTCATACCATGTACGAGACCGGTGACCGCGCTTGGAATCGAACTCGTGTACCTTGGAGTTGAAATCGAACACTTTATCCACGTGCCACCACGACTATATGGACTATTTTGAACATAAAATACCAATTTATACTTGAGCACCTTCCTGTTTAATTTTTCACGAAATAAAAAAATATAGTTTTGTGGGTGAAAAATACAGGTTTATATAATATTCATAAGTTGAGTTCTATCTAATGAATAATAATTGGCTATCTGATTATATAGCAATAATACCACAAAGAACATCAAGGAAACCTCAAATAGTTACTTATACAGCACTTATACAGCACTAGTACAGCAACAAAGAGTCTGCTATAAAAATATGCAAGAGCAAGAAATAACTGTACAAATGTGTCAGAAAAAGTGAACACTCAATTTGATACAACAATAATACCAAAAAGAACATTAAGAACACTAATACAGCAACGAAATAGTCTTCCATAAGGTCCGCCATTTTTATCTTTATGGTTGCTCGAGAAATATTTCTTAAAGTAGCACTTTTATACAGCCAAAATGCTCTTTGAAAGGTTTATCACTGCTTTTATGGACACCTTCTTCGAATACTTTCAGGAAACCATGTTGAAAACTTCTAGAATATGTGGCATCGCGGCCCTTGTTACCAATTCAATTATTCGAAGTGAACTTGGCAACTTTTTCTGAATACATAATGTTATTTTTGTGAAATATCACTCATGAGGCATTGTATTAACATAAATACATTATTTCCAAAAAAATTTCTGAAAAAAGTATATTTAAATTTTTTAAATTGATTTTTTTAATTAAGGAATTATATATTATTATTTTGGAGGCGCGTTGAATTATTTCGAAGTAGAGGAGCATGTTTTTACAAAAATTTTTTCTTCGCATGACAAATTTGGTTTTCAATGGACTGCAGTAAGTACTCACAAGTGAAAAACTTTCAGTTAGTTTTATATGTTCGCCATAATAATATAATTTTGGATCATTTGATGATACAATCCCTTCCAAAACATCTCTAACAAAACCATAAAAATGCAAAAAGTATTCATAGATATAACTGTTGGAAACTATCACTCAGTAATTTTCATTTGTTACGAAAATGCCTTGCTTTTTAGATCCTTACATAGCTTTTTAAACTCACTTATACCTCTGTTTTGAAACAACTAAAAAGTTACATTGTATCACTAACTAACAGACGGTATACGATAGTTTCGTAGACTTAGAAGCTTTATAACGTGCTTTATAAGAACTGATAAAATACAACGGAGAGGTTGTCATAATATTGTATGAGCATTAATGTGACAGTTACAGATCTTATCGAGGCTGTATTATTTGTGCCTATTTTGATGTAGTGTTGTTCGAATATAAAACAATGTATAACAGTACGATGCCCTTTAAGTTGTCCAATCCCGTTTTCAAACTTTCCATTTGATAATAATAAACTTTTGCCACTAATACAGACATAACATGTGTACGGAAAACTCACTGGTCAAGACATCACAATAGAGGTCTAAACACATTCAATTGAACTGAGATATTTCACTATTGACAGAACTATCCAAAATTTAGTAAAATTAAATGACGTTTACTCTATTGTATTTCTAGGGAAATAAAGTTGACTGAAGTATAAAAAAATGAATATGAAAGTAGTCACAGTAATTATTATCATTACCAATAAATATGGAAAAAAACATGAAAAATCCACTTAGTCAATGAAAAGGATCACAATTTCTTTATGAATTATTATTACTAGGCTTACAATAACACAATTCGAATGATCAGATGTGTCATGAAAAATGAAAAAAAACATCACCAAGGTGAATATATTGTTGCATTATTTTTAATTTTTTTCGGTTCTGTTGAAATTGATTACTGTTTTTATACAATAATAATAATTGTTCCTTTCAAATATTCTTCAAATTTTTTTAATATGTACCCATGTTAGTACCATCAGATTTCAGGCGAACATTCCATGATTTATTTTTTCATGCCGCACTTAAGTGAGGTATCAACTCTTCCACAATAACAGATGTTATTGTTATGGACCTCCAATTCCAATACCCTTTATATATGTTCAAGTAAAACCCCGTAGAAAACTAGAAAGTGTCACAAGTCATGATGCCAAGAAATGTATCTATCTATTACAGTCTATTGTAAATTAATCATCTCTCATATCTCCCATCTTCGTTATAATCCCTTGGCCGCAATCGTTTCTATAAAAACCCGCATCGTTCGAGACAGAAACAGCTATTTTTAATTTGTCCGAGTTCCCTACCACTGTTATCCCCACTTCAGGCAGAAAGGATATTAGTTCAATAGCATGCATAATAGGCCTCTTTGGCGCTGCTTGTCGGGGCACAATTGACCCTTTCCTAGGGCACCACAGCTTTTGCCACTATTTCATAGATGGCACTACTCTAGTCACTAGATCAAAAGCCGATGTTGAGCCAGCTTAACCATATGGATGATGCCTATTCAAATCCTTGTGATTTATGTATGCTATTTTTTAGTTTTTATCTCCGCTCGCAATATCTATGATGCATAACTGTTCAACATTTAATATTTTTTTTTTTGAAATGACATTGCTGGAAGAACTTTCTGGCTGAAAACATGTTTGCAGTGAGATATTGGAAAACATGAAAGGTCTAATGGCTACAGGGTGTTTCAATATTTCTTCTTTTTTCGTGGAACGCGTGAATGTGGTATAAAATGTATCTTTAAGGTATGATATGAATGAAAATGAAAAAAATAAACATTTTGGAATGGAGTAGGTATTTGAAACGTTTTCTGATAACGGATCTTTGCGTTTCACTGTTTCGTTGAGAGTGATTTGAAAATACGCATTGTCTATGACAATGAGATGAATGAGATTATAAGATAGTGAGGATTTTGAAGTGTAAGACCTAAATTGTAAGTATTGAATCCCAGGTTTCGGTTGATTGAACATGTGAAAAGACAGTACAGTATGCACCATTATCCTACTTCTACATTGATTTTCTGATCTCATTGTGATTCAGTAAGGCTGGCACATTGAATTATGAAATAAATATTGGTACATATCGAAGAAAGATTATAGAAATGTTTTACCTCAATATGCGTTTCAATAGGAGGGAACCCGAATATGGTAGAAGTGAGACAGAACAGCTTGGCCGATGTAAAACTTTTGTCGATCTTTATCTCACAGTTACACCTGAGGGGGAAACCGCTGGGAAATTTAAATTTGGTGTACATGTCTCAGATATTAGTGGTATTACTCGGGTATTAGTCGGGAATTGAAGGCATTACTTGAAAATTACTGGCTGTAACAGGTATTATTGGTGTATTACTCGGGCATTAGAGGAATTAGTTAGGAATTATTGGGCATTACACGGGAAAGGGAGGTATTACTCGAGGATTATATGGGTATTACAGAAACTATTTGGAAGTAAGAGAACAATAAATTATAAACAATTATAATTACGATTATAATTATAACTATAATATAAAGAGCTACAAAAAAAAGGTCTTCAAAACATGGGATTTTACTTGAGTAATGAATATTTCAATAGAACTAACGGTTCAATTTCTAGTCGTTTTCTATCGGTTGCTCAAGGTTCTCGGATTCTTCAAGGTGACATATAACATCGCTGTAAATAAATCTGAAAACGCCGAACTTGATATGCCAATCAGAGTCAAGAGTCAAGTTTGGTATTATCGGTAATCCAAACTTGACTAGAGCTTCTGATTGGTTCATTCCGCAAGTGCGTGAAATAGTCAGTGTAATTGAATGGAAAAATTTTTCAAGGAAATGCTTTCCTGAAATTATGCCAAATCTTCATATATCCGAAATGACGGTTCTTATAACACTTTAGTAGCACTCCGTTTCCCAATACAAATTCAAATATAATTTGGTGAAGGTGAAGGATGGTTGAATAAGTGAATAGGAAATAAGTATCCACTAAAATTGGCCCATATAGATAAAACAATGGGTACTGTAAAACTGGAGGTTATTTCGATATTATTTCTTTGAACAGGTGTACCTATCTCAGTGGAGAGTTAATGTTGTAAACTTTGGAAACACAATCAGCAGTTATGAGTGATTTGAACAATTGGGGAATTATGAAAATATACATCAAGAAATTGGGAATAAATCTGATAAACGGAGAAATTTTGACGGAGTGAATGATCTGAATCTGGTCGTAAGGTGGAAAAAAATGCGCTTAAGTTCGATGATATTGTAACTTTTTGTATCGAAATGAAATTTCAACTATATTGCAATTTAAAATCATTCGATTAAAAAATGTTATGAAATCTTTTACAACAACAACAGATCGATAATGGTAAATCAAACAAGTTCAAGTTTTACTAAATGAGAATAGCTTTTGAGTACGAGCGAGCACAGCGAGCGAGTAACTCAAAATCTATCCGAGTTTAGTGAAACTGATTTTTACGTGGTTTGTTTATACTATTTTCTCGCATGTTTAGTTAGTAATAATTATAAACAAATAATCATAGATATAAAATTATTACAAAGTTGTGAAATTAAGAAAACTCGTAGTAGATACCTGTTTAGAATTTCCATATCCTAATCTGACGCGGTTTGTTTATTTCCAATATCAAATGAATTTTTTCTATCAAACTGTGTTTTATTGACAGTAACATTTTAATGCAGTGGTAGTCCTATGTGGTAAAATGCCACTTTATTAAACGAGTTTGAATTTAGTAAAATAGCACATATATTAGTGGCGAAGGTGCCGCGGCAAATGAGGTACGATAGGGGATCGTAAATTTATTTATTTTACATAATATATATATATATATTTATAATGACTCACTTTGTATTTCTGGAACACCAAGAAAATACCTATTCTAAAATATACAGGGTCCATAGACTAAACCTTTCTCTTCCCTCGAAAGATTGGCTCTCAAAAATTATGTTCGACTAGATCTTCATACAAAAAATTTGGATAATTGCGATTGTATAATTATCAAATCAATAAAACCAGTGAGTTTTATTATTTTTAAACGACAAAAGTAGTTTCAGTATTAGTAGGAATATTTTACGTAAGTAAAATTCGTCTATGGAGTAAAAACAACGTGAAACATTTCAAGATATTTTAATATCATTGGGTGAATAACTATAGACTCTCAGACTGATATAATAATATAATAATTATTATCATTTCAGTTTGATGCCATATCTCAATCTGGCTCCAACATCAGCTTAGTATATATTATGCTATTTTATACCACAGTTTTTGAGTTCAGAACATACTGAATCGGCAATTCAGATGTTCTTCTACCTACAAGAATACAAATTTTACTGTTGTATGGATATTTTTTACGATTATATCATTTTGTTTCTTGGATGTCTACTAATGGAACGTGACTTTTGTCTCAGGTTGCAGCCATGTTACTATGCAGACTTGCAAGGTGAAAGATAGTAGGAGCATTCTATTAACATTGGTGAGCCAATCCAGATATGATTTTTTTATCCATTCAAAGAGAGTCTAGAGTTCATGTTGATACTTTTTCTGCCAATAAGGTCTGGAAGAAACAAGAGACATATTCTTCAACAAGTTTATTGCCAATCTATCACATTTATTTTTCAGAATTGAAGTTTTCTCTCAATTTAATTATTCGTATCAACAAATTTAGTGCACTCATCTGAAAAATTAATGCAAAAATTGCATAGTCTATTGTTGAATATTTTTAATACAACAAATAAAGCATTAGTACTGAGATCTGCCACTTATCACAACCTTCACAACCTTCATAAACACAAAAACATAGAATATGCCATATTTCGCATTTGGAACAAAGTTGTGTATCTATGTTGAAAACGGACCAAAATAATCTTTTTCGAAGAAAAGCTACCTAAGCATCAAAACAACGTTGAAAATTTCAATCTATCCAGGATTCGCCAAAAATAGTTGGTATCGTCAGGGGGCTTAACGGCTACAAATAAATACCGCAATGCATTCATTCAGATTATTTTTTTTTAAATATAATGATTATTTGGTATTGTTCCCATTTAAATATTCATTATCAAAACGGTAATGATATGTTGACATCTACGAAAATGAGTGGACTTCACTTCGAATACGTCGACCGGACATAATATGATATTTTTTTCGAAATTGGTGTTGATTTCCAGTTACAACTTAGCTTGAAAAAACCACTTGCAGACGTGTTTTGAGGTTTGTCAGTGAGAGGGTAGGTCGGACTACATTAAAGCCCAGCCCAATGAATTATAATCCAAAGCAAAGACTTCAGGAAGTGAACAGAGAATTTTTGTCGGAGATTATCAAGTATAAATTAATTAGTTAAATCACCATGTGGAAATATGAGCTAAACATCTGACAGAAAACAACTACTTCCTTGGCTAATACCACAACGGATACTCAACTACATCTGACAGATATTGTTGTTTTCTTTCAGATGTTTGCCTCGTATATTCTTCATGGTGGAAATATTTGTAGAGAAGGGTACTTCGAGATTGTGCATTTTACTATTTTATTTATTGGATACCCTCCGGCAAACATTCTTGAATAGACTGTTTTGTAAGTCGCTGCTTCATTTGTGAGGAACTATTATTTATAGGTACAGTGGATTATAATTCAATGGACTTGGGAAGGACCACTTCGATGTTGTCTCACCTACTCTGTCATTGACGAGAGGCAAGAACCTCGAAACAGTCGAAACTCTTCTGCAGTCGGTCTCCCCAGCCAAATGAAGGATAATCTACTGTTTGATCACAATGAGCATTTGCAATTGGGCTTTCTTGGAAGAACGTTGCACAATATCTGTGAGATGTATTTCAATGTTCGTCGTGATATTAGCCAGGGAAGTAGTTGTTTTCCGACAGATGGTTTGCCTCATATTTTCTACATATATTTGGAAAGTGTATTTTGACATTGTAGATTTTACTGTTTCATTTATTTCTCCAGCAAAAATTATTGAATATGGTCTATATCCATAAACCATCCTCAATTTCAAGTTGTAACTCGAAATTAACACTTATTATTACCTTAATAATTTCGAGTTGTGAGTCGAAATTACCTTAATTTCGAGTTAAAACACGAAATTGAGAAAAAAATATCACATGTCCGTTCTACGCCTTCGTACTTTACTGTATCAGAGGATCAGAAACTTATATTAATAATAGTTATTAATGCAGTAATTGATTTCTATGACAGCTAGCGTGAAATCAATCGAATACCTATCATGGAGGACCACCTGTTTACCGATATCGTTGAATATGTTTGGCCCCTTTTGCCAGACAGATTCTTGAAATTTGGTTTTCTGTTTCATTCCAAAATCTATGTTACATCCTACCATCTCACCATGGTACAGAAAAAGTAGTTTTTTCGTCGGGATGTGTCTGCAAAAATATTCCTATTCCGTCGAAAATTGTCTGTCTTGACAAGAAACGGTATTTGATGAACGATAAAGGATTCTTCTCAATGTATTTGAACAGAAAATCGGTGCTACGGTTCAGAATATATTCAAATTATCATGTCGCTAGGTGAATAATTGCATAGTGAAGCCGTGTCTGTGATTTCGTCTCAGGAATCTTGACAAATCTTGTTATTCAATTTTGTTAGCAATTTGATCACATACCTCTTCCTGACAAAGAGCCCTAAAACAACTTTTAAAATTTTTGGCGAAGGAGCTATATCTAGTAGAACATCGGAAACATCAATTATGATAATGAATACGAAATAAATTTATAGAGAGCGGTGGCGTGGTGTAGTGGTTTAAGCATCCGAATCATAGGCCGAAGGTCTATGGATCGATCCCTGGCTGGGGCAAGCATTTTTGTTCATTTAGTTATGGTAGTAGACTGAATTTAAAAATTCTGAATATACGGATCAGTGCGAGTCGTACAAACCATTCACTGTTGTGTTCAAATTAACAGTGCTGCTCCTGAGGTGGCGTATGGCTCAGTAACGAAGCCTACAAGAACACTCTGGCTGAAGGATTTCTACCGTCAATGGCCATTCGACACATGTCGAAAAGGCACAATTACTACTACTACTACTAGATTTATGGAGAGCTCAGTGAATATTTACCATTCTGATTTTTATTGATTCCAGCTGCTTTGGAATACTATTGAATCTTTTTCATTTGAATGCATTAATGAATGAAAACTTTTGAAACTTGAAAATTTTTCTTGAGTATTTACTGTACAAATGATAATAAATCTAGTCATACTGAGCAACAAACAGAATGATTTCCACTTTCATGATACACATATTTTCAAAGTTCTTCAACACATTACAAATAATATGCATTGAATACGATAATAAACTAGAAATCAATATACTGTGATTGAAATGCACTTAAACACTGCCTAACAAAATTCTTTTGATACGATTTAAAAAATTAATGTATATTTCACAACCAACAATAGGCTGATTTATGTTCTATAATTAACTATTCTGATTCACTGATTAATTCTTCCGCTGGCTCGTGCTATTTATACGTGAAGCAATGTAAGTCCCGAATAAACCAGAATTCCTAGAAAGGCCTCGAATTTTGAACATTATCCGTTATAATTTCATAGCTGGCGTGGCGAATTCCAGAGCCGGCATCAGTGTCGTCACATTTCCTCCTTCTTCAAGTAATCCAGTACGATTGGGTTTTGAGACAAGAATCGATTGTAGCACCACCATACCACCATGGTATGCTAGTAGTTGGAACCATAATGAACACCAAAAAAAAATTGATTACCAACATTCCAGGAGTGGAACATATTTTTTTTAATTTTAGTTCGAAAATATGAATAGGACATTCATAAAATCTGTTGTGGAATCATCTGCGACTGAAAGACAAACTTCAGTCGCTATTTTCCATCGTTCAAGATGAACTATTCAATTTTCATGGAGAATGTTACCCTTTTCAATTTTTTTTTTTCGTTTAAAAATATATAAATAGACTTTTGCTGTAATCTTGGAAAGCATATGATTTATCAGAAAAACAATTCAACAGGTTGAAGAAAAATTAAATTTTCCACGAAAATTATCACTTGTAATTTCTTATGAAATGCGCTCGTTTTCTCAGAAAATGTGATTGAACGCCGACATCAAATTGCAGGTTTACGCATACCCGCCGCTGAAAGTTCTGGCGGAGCCAAATATTTGATTGGTCATAACTATGCTAAACATGATCGTAGAAGGAATTGGGAAAGATCATATCGTTTCTGAAGACTCCTACCTTCTCATGCAAATAGTGCTAGTATTTGAGTACCTAAAATGTGTTTTGTCGCATTTCACGGAGATGTTTGCGGATGATCTGAAAATCATGAATAATCAAGTAAATATGGAATTATTATACTTGAGCAGCAACCAATACCCTCTTTGGACTATAAGCAACAATACTAAAAAAGTGTGACAGGTCCCATTTACACATGCCAAAAAAAAACATTGTTTTACTCCTGTCTCATTTTCAACTTACCCATAAAATCCTGCATATATATATATATATATATATATATATATATATATATATATATTGTTATAAAATAATGATTTTTTTTTATTTTGTTTTTATTTTTGTATTTTATGGATTTTGTAGAAAAGTAGATAAAGTAGAAAATGTTAGTTGTAGAAATTAGATCAGAAAAATCACTTTCGTGGATAAATTATAGTATACATTATTGAAATTTCAGATTGCCCTTGCCAAACACTTACTCTTTCTTGTAGATTTTACCTTTTTCTTACTTTTTCAGGTCCCTAGCTGCTTCAAGTCGGTACGCCACATGAAAAACTCCTCATCTCAGGGTAGAATTCAGGAAAAATGAAAATTTTGAAATGTATCAAACAAATGCAATGTAGTGAACTATCACTAAAAAATGTATTAGATATGCAAATCAAAATCACTTTCTTTATTAAATTGAAATATGTCAGAGAAAATGTAAAATACCATCAAAATTATTGTAGTCAGCTCTTACTCTACCTACCACTAACCATTAGCTAACTTATATTTAATAGGACATGAAATCTTCAAGTCATAATGCAGAATTTCAACAATACTCTAGCTAGGTTAACGTGATCGCAAATTTAGACACTTCCAAATTGCGATACCTTCATCTTTTGATTATTTACTTGAACAAATGGCCTTCACCTTTGGTAATGGCTGTTTGTAGGTCAAGAAATAATAGAGAAGATTACTTTACTAATTACTATATACTAATTGAATAAAGTTCTGGAGGGTTAAAAGTTTTTATGCACTGTTGGGAATGAAATTGTTTGTGATTGAAGGAATGAAAGTTCGGGAGTGTAGAAAATCAGGTTATGGTGCACTTTGTTGGTGGAAAACTGTTGTTCTTATGAAGAGTTCGAAAATCTACCTTAATTTTGCTGCGAAAGGACCATTCCTGTAGCTGCTTTTCAGTTCAAGGATTTTTTTTATATACACAGGGTTTATGGTAAGTGGTTTTGCTTTACCTTTTTTAGTCAATATTCGTTTGACAGCGTTCGTAAAGGTTTTCTGGCAGAGTCTTGGGTTTTACTTGCATATTTTATAATTTTTCTTCTCTTCCAAAAATAATTTCAACCGCTTCTTTTCTGCTACTTTGTTGATTCCCCGATTCTCGTTTTTCCTCGTTCCTAGGTAATTTTTCTTGAAGATATCGAACATCCTGGAACCACTTTCGCGATTCACCGCACTAATTTTCACTTTCTTCTTAATATGCCTTATACTAATAATGAACAAAATTATATCATAAATTCTTATTTAAGATTGTCAACAATTTGACTAGTTTTCTACATTTTCTTTATTTTTCTGAATTTTTGAAATGTTGCTCACATGACTAGTAATTTTTGACATCTCAATTGCCACGTACTTTCTGTTTGACAGTGTCTAATAACTCAAATATGATATACAAAGTGATTTTATTTTTAATAGCAAGTTTTCCCAAATTTATTTGAATATCATTGTTTTTCAAAATTTTAAATTGAATTTGGATTTGTTTCTTGATTCTAATGAGTTAACTGTTCAAAATTTATTATTTTTATTTTAATGCTTTGTAAAATGGCATTCTTGAAAAGGTCATGTACTGTCCGTCGTCTTACGATTACTTTCATGTTTTGTCAGTATTTCTGTGTCGTTAGGTTTGGTAAAAAAACTTTTCTGATAAAATTTTGTTATAATTATGAAGTTTTCTATAAATTGAAAGATACTGAGTAAAATATAAGTATTTGCTTGGGCTTTCTGATGAAATTTTGAGGTAATAAAATTTTTATTTTTAAAATTGTATTTTTCTATTTAGTTGATGTAATTTCATAACAATATATATAGTGTTATCAAAAAATATATATATATATTCAATAAAACTATTATGATGAAGTACAAACCACAAGCTTAAAATCACATATTTCATTTTTTATGTAGCATTCTACATATGCATATGTATGAGCGATTATTTTCAACATTTACTGAAGAAATTAGCGCGAGCATGAAATGTAACGTCGGCGTTAAACCATGTTTTCTGAGAAAACGAGCGTATTTCATAAGGTATTACTGAAAATCATTCTTGTGGAGAATTGAATTATCTCTCAACCTATCGAAATAGTTTCCTGATATATCTAATATTTTCTGAAATAACAAAAAATATATATATTTTTTTTAAAGAAACATTTTTTAGGTTACACCCCTCATTTTTTGGTAAACAATTTTTTTTTCTGATAAAACATGATGTCGAGATGTCATGTGCCGAGATTCACTTCTTGCCCGAGTTTGTCTGTCGTTACTGGATTAAAGACATTCCATCCCGAAATGTCATCCTTGGCGTGTGTCAATACCTGCACGACTCTCCATATTTGCACCATTAAGTTCCATGGATGTAACACTCCATAGTCTTTCTATTTGTTTTGTAGTTGAAGATGGTTATAGCACATCATCGAAATCTTAACGTTGCTGGACCTGAATATAGTTTTAATAATATTAATAATAATAATGAATGGTCTTTATTTTACTTGGCGGAGTTTAGCAGAGCTATTCTTCCATTCAACCAAGTGCAAGCTCAAATGGAAATGTAACATTCGGGATAAACATTTTCAACGTGTTTCTTATGATTCTCCAATCCAACCTATCAAGCACTCAGGTCAATTTTGGGACTGCCAGGTCTATAAGATTTTGGTCCAGCATCGTATCTCTTAATCTAGGGAGGCTCTTCCCGACGTCTTCATAGGACGCTTTATCTCGAGTTCGCTTCTCGCTTACCAAGAAGAAGACATTTCTCTGTCCCTTCTTCAACTGCAACACCCCTCCAACTCTTGGGTTCTGTTTCCGTACTTCCTGGAGCTGACCGAATTTCTCGCCACGCAGTGAGCTAGCGCGTAGACAGTAGGTGCCTTGGAAAAGCCTCGTGACTCCTCTCGAATTACCTCATGAGAAACTTTCTGTCCGTTATCAAGGACGTGAACTTCTGAAAAACCTTAGACCTAGTTATTGTAAATGTGATACAACAATAATACAGATCAGTGATTATACTTATGATACCTCAAGACATTTTTTACACAAAATTGATTGACTCTTGTAACTACGGCCTCATAGGATATTGACGACAAGATAGAAAATCCCTCTGAAATTACCAGTTGTTCACCAGAATATTGGATCTGTAAGAAAAGATAACATTATGGTAATAATATGGTAACGAAAAATAAATATGTATACCTCAAATGTAAGGGACGCGTTACTCTAGCTACTCTGCGCAAATGGTGTTTCACCGATTCAATACCTGTCCCCCAGAGACCACCAAAATGTGGCGAGTATGCGGGTATGAATGACCATGATATTTCCATATTTCTGATTTCATTAGTCCAGTAATTATTCTCATTTATCAAAAAATTACCTAATTTTTCTAGTTCTAATTTGACACCCCTAGAATTGGAGCCATTGTCTGGATAGCTGAATGCAGGCTTCCCTCTGCGGGCTACAAAATGCCTTAGAGAGGCAATAAATGACTGTCGAAAGATCAGACACTAACTCTAAGTGAATTGCACGAGTTGTAAAACATGAATAAACTTATGTAGCATCTCCCCACGACCCGGTTTATTTTATTTCAAAGGAAGGACTTGCATAGTCACATCTAGTTGTGTGAAAGGTAGGTACGGGAATCAGTCGTTTTTCTGGTAAAATCCCTATGATGGGATGAATGAGTTATTATTATCTGAAATTGAATATGATACTTTATATGTATTCTATTTCTACCGAATTGTATTAAACATTTCACAGCCACGCGCTAGCCTTAGCCTTAGTGGTTCATTTGTTCATTTCAGAAGTGCAATTATTGTAGTTTGTTCTACAATTATTCTGTTTCAGCTATTTGTTATCATTATTCTTATAATTGTACTTTGTTCTTTATTCCGTTCTGAATAAATATTTTTTTTAATCCGTCTGGATTATACCAGTCGGGCCCTGTCTCGGGAGCTCCGACACATCTGAAGGGCGCGCTGGTGCCATTAACCCAGATAGCCACTTCCCACGTCCGTGGGGTGTGCAACTACTGGATTCGAGAATCATGTGCCCTGAGCAGCCTTCTGCATTCGTCCAGCTAGGATTTCTGCCGCATCACGGCAAGCCGGTATGATTTTTAGATTAGAGAGCAGCGTGTCCATCATTCCACCAAGAACCCCTATATTCAGAACCACCAATTTGACCGAATGGTTTGGGTTCAGCCTGCGGAGTTCAAAGAGTAACTCTCGATGTCGTTTTTCCTCGTCTTTTCGGACGATTTTCGTTTCGCCAGGAGCAGAAAACGAGGGAAATGAGTAGTTCCAATAGATTTGGCACATCCCATTCTCCACAACGGACTCAATATCACCTGGAGCATAAGGCAACACCGGTGTCTCGTCTATACCGTACGGGTATCGTAATTGATATTACAACACTCGTAGAGCCGCGTTTTGCCTGTGGATATAGGCTGACACACGGACAGCAAATGCATTATGGTCTCAGGAGTCCCACGACACTCTCTGCATCCAGTGTCCGGGACCTCTATACCCATCACGCGACTACGGTAGACCAGGGTGTCAAAGACACAATCCTGGCAGGCCATTATGAATCCCTCGGTCTCCGACTTCAGCTCACTCAGATTTTTGAATAAGTCAAGGTCTTCGATGTTCCCTAAGAAGACCACATGTCTCCTATGCTTTAATGTGAGTCTTCTACCGAACGAGCTCCAACTCGGTGACAGAGTTTGGATTAATTAATTAATGTCGAAAACGAGACCAAGTACATCGGCTGCACGGTCTGCTGCCTTGAAAAGAAATGCCCCGATCCCTGCTTTTTATGGTCACAGACGAAGAAGAAAAGGGGATCTGAACTCCTGATAACTTTACAGGCTCCATCCAGCACCATTCTGTTATGTAGACACTCCAAACTCAAAAGTCCATAGCCTTCTTGCTGTCTGGGAAAGTTCAACCGTGGAACGGATGATTTAGGATGCAAGCTCCTATTCATTTCACTGCTCCGAAGGAGTAGAGGAAGATCGGAACGGCAAGCATATTAGTTGCAGCAAGTTTTTTTTCCCCGACAGTTCTGACGACGAGATCTGTCGGAGTTTGTGCTGAAACTTGCAGGGAGAGAGTTTTTAATAGTGGTTACCTCTTAGGAGCGGCGTTGTTTTATCCCTAGGCAAGTGTACGTCTCTCCGGCGTCAAGATGATGTAGGATGCTTCCGTCTTCGAGCTTGACATCCTCTCTGTAACTTCGCATCGTCCTCTTTTGAGATGAACCGTGGCACATTTGTCAATATGATGAAACGAAAGAACACTCTTTTGTCTTATTTCCACTAGATTTTTACTAACTAACTAACAGTTAGTTTTTATACTTGATAATGGGATAAAACCCGAAACCGGTCGTAACAATAAAAATCTAGTGGAAATAAGACAAAAGAGTGTTCTTTCGTTTCATCAAAGTGATCATGAATTTCCACAAAATAAACAAGTCATCAATCACACACATTTGTCAATCCCAAACTCCATTCCGATAGAATGTGTGTACTCTCCCACCCTCAACACCACCACCCTCAAGGACTGATGTAGATCTTTTTCTCCGGAGGCATATATTTAAAAGCTTAATTATTTCTTGAGATATTATCAAAAACCAAACCGATATTTTTTCTTTTTCAATAAGTTTTTTATAACTTTTGTAACTTCTTACGAGCTATTCCGAATCGAATGACACCCCATTCATATTCTTCTGAAACTGCTGAAAAATAAGCACTTGTGCCCCAGAAAATCTTCTCAATGACTTTTTCATGAATATAGAATCTGCAGAACCAAACTTGCTGAGATTATTCCAATATATCAATCCCACTTTTTGCTGCAACCGAGCGGCTGGTATTGATAATAAAAATGGAAACTGTTTGTCAGTGCATTATACGCTGTCGTAGCTCTTACCGATATGAATATACTGGAGTTTTTTCCCAACGCCAAACCACTATTTAAAAACCTCGACACAGGTTTCAATCAACAAATCAGGGAAGATATTACGAATATCTCCTTCTGCACATATCCTAATATCTTAAAAATATCCAAAACCAAGGGACCAAGAAATGATCTGTGCAATTATAGAAAAATAAGTTGAAAATCTTAATTTACAGAAGTTATCGATTATGCTTACAGTTAAACACGGAATATTGTGGAAGAGGAAATATTTCAACACGGCTTCAGACACTGAAAGTGTTCTAGGAAATTAAGATAAATCGCAATTTGCTTTTGGAGTGAGTGGTGTTGTTAATGATAAGGTAGCAAATTATCTAGTAAACAGAACACAAATGGTAATTTACGCAGGCAGTCAGGTCCAGTCATGGTAAAAATGGGAGTGCCACAGGGTTCAATCCTCTTTTGACGTATATTTGATACATCAAGAAGAGTACTTTGATCACGAAGATGACTGCCGCAGTTGTAGTTGTAGGGTTTGGAGATTTTAACCAAAGAACACCACGACAAAACCCGGAAAACAACCACTTTTTCCTGTATTTTCACCTATAGAGTATATCAAGCTTTATTTGAAAAGGATAGAGTAGGAATTTCTTTTTTTTTTTCAATTTTTAAAGCATCGAAAAAACCTTCCATTCCTGCATTTTTGATTGTTAAACTTCTTGACATAGGCGCAGCCAGGAAAAGGTGTCAAAAAAAGAAAAGTTCTTATAGTTTTTTAATGATATGTTCAGCTCCTCAATCTGAAATCGTGGCTGAGCCTCTGCGTTCTTAAAGTTTCATTCTCCACAACTGTTACAAAATTTGCCAATTCTGAAATCATATTTGATAACAGAATGGGAACATTCTCGCTCTTGATATTGAACAAATATTCCACAACTGACTCTTATGCATACCATCACTTGGTAAGGAATGAATATTCTAACTCTCTTGTAGCAATAATACCGTTAGCCTTGACATAGTGACAAGATGTGAATTGAAATATCAAAATAGTTTTTCGTTTGCTTTCTATTCCATTATATGTAAAATTTGTGATAGAGTGTAGAGATAGTACAGTATGTTACTCCGTTAGAATGAAAATTCACGATCCTTGTGGTTTCCCACTAGCAACGAATTTTCATTCTAACCTTGTTACTATAAGTTTTATGTTTTGTTTTCAGTTTTTGGGAGACTCACAGTGAAAATGTGATTTTCAAAGTCTCAACTGTACCTTGACAAAACGTTTTTATATTTCAATTATTTCTTTTCGGAAATCTATCTCACTTTTTCTTGAATATAGCCGAAGAGACAAGTTGAAATTCGCTTTCTCCGTATAAATCAGAATATTCATGTTTTATTCCAAACAGATTAAACCAATATAAAATGTTTCATCCCGACTGTAACAGTTAACAAATCATTAGAAATAAAGAAATTTATGTAGGTAGAATAAGGTGCCGGATTTGGTGATCAAAATAAAAGATATTTATGGTGTATCCCAATAAAATCAAATCTTTCGATTCCCTTCCTTTATAGCAAGTCAGTTAAAATGGAAAAGTTTAGTGTACGAGGTTGATACTACACCTCCTTCAATTCCTTGGCAGTCATAAAGACCGAAGGACAGGTGGTAGGTGTTGCAATTTTTGGAGTGACTTTCCTGGCAATTGGTTCCAGAGCGATAGTGTTCGTTGGTGATACAAGACCCTTTTTTGACAAGTCTTCAGGATGATAAAAAATAAGTGGGAATAGTGCACTTGTGGAATCAATGTTTATGAAAATGTAGGAGAAGCAAATTTTGATATCTCACACGCACAAGATACTTTCTTCGGTTGGGAGTTTTGGAAGCTGAAAATACAGGTTTTTGGACATAAAAAGAAACAATGGTACTGCTTTCCAAGGGACAAATCGCAAACCTCTTGGTACATAACTTTCACTGGTAATGCTACCTACTTCAAAGTACCGTAAATTCAGGTGACGAAGATTTGAGTTCAAGTTCTGAATTCACTCATAATCTTTTGACCACAATAAATAACTTCGGAGAAAGGAACTAGAGGACTAACATTGCAGCATCAGAGCCGATGAGGAAACAGGTATCATTCACCGGTGGTGCAAAAAGTGGCAAAAGATTTATTATCAATTATGTATGTTTGAATTCTTGGTTGATGTATGACTTATTCGAAGATAGTTCCTATGAAAGTAACTACTGTGCACGTGGAAATTATTTTTTTGGAAAATCTTCTAAATATTACTTTGATTTCTCATACATTAATGACGCGAACGGCTGATCCTATGAAGTTTTATTAATGTATAAAAGAATCAACGAGCCTCTTTAACTAGGTTTGGCAAAAAGCCCCGAAGACAAGAGAGATGGCTCAAACTCATCCTAGGCTACAAATAAGAAACTCTGCATTAATGATCAATTAACTAGTCTCTTCACATGATAATAAATATGAGGAAAATAGTTTTTTATCTGCTCATCCTTCCACAAGTTTATCAGATCCAGTCTTGCGTCCGTTGGTCATATCGTCTACAAATTCATCCATCCGTTCTTATATCCTTCCGGCTACCCAGCCGTCCTCTGGTTTGGTTAACATAAATTACCTAATTAATTGTTTCTTAATACAACGAAAATCATTGTGACGCCGGTATGTATCGTACTTATCTTCCTACACTCGTATAATGAACGGTTATGTATGAGGCCAACCTTGTAAGATCAACCACTTATTTCTAACATTTTACTGCTGACCATTCTGAGTTAATTTCTTTTTCATTTCCAACAACCACTTCCATAAATATTTCCTTTCAGAGCCAATGCGAAAATCTGATATCTTTTTTATGTCTTATCATAAACATTATTATGGTGATATTTAACGATTGGAGAAATTCAAACAATATGCCATTGACAGTAACGATAAATATGCAGTATTCTTGAAGACTATAAGGTCTAGGGGTGTAATAATTTTATTGTTACGCGAACCAAACTGAAATGATTTTTAATTCAAGATAACTTACAAAAATTATATAAAAAAAACTTTCTAAAGACAAGCTTTTATTTAAATGCGCTGAAAAGTAAAAAAAAAATTCTTTAGATGTGAGTTAAAGATTCAAAAGGTTGCCGCTTCCGTATTCGAACCGAAAACTTTAGTTTTTTCAGTATTATTTTGTTTTGTGTTTTAGATAATACACATTGATCAATGAATTTCGGAGAAAGCATATAGTTATTACAAGGGCCGTTTCTTATGAGTTTTGATCTATCCAACTCTTCAATAAGGAGGCCACCTAAATATTCACTCGTCCGCCATCATATCAATTTTAACAAAAAATTCATGATCTTTGAACCCAAATACCCCACATACCAATTTTGGATAGAATCAGACTAAATTACATTTAAATTTTAATTTTTTTTTTTTTTTTAATATGCATTCCTTCGAGAATACCTTTGTAGGCAGTGAGTGCACAAAAGAACTACCTATGGGAAAGAGACGCTTGTCAAGTTTCCAAGGTGGGGACAAAAGGGCAAGTTAGGCCTATCTAGCTGCTCTGAAAAAATTCAGTAAAAATTTCACAACCCGAAACCTAAAAACCATGGAAAGCCAAAGAGTACAATTAGTTCAACAATGAACAAAATCACAGAAGTGAAAGAGATTGGAAAATCAGATCTAAAAAAAATTAATAAAAATTTGGAGAAAATCATCAAAGAAAATTTAACGATGATTTGGTTAAAAGAAGAAAATTGAGCTCGAGATGGAGCTAGAATACAGTGTTATGTTTGAAAAAGTTGAAGAAACCGAGGATTCAGGGAAATAAAAATAATAATAATCAGTCTGCTGTTCTTGTTATGAAAAATAATTCTGTTGAAATATTTAGGATTTCTTTTACATTATGTACCACTAACTCATAAAGAACATGTATGATATATTTGTTTCATTTAAACAGACGTTGTTTCTAATATCATGATTGCGTGTATTATTTCATTCTTGGTGGAGATCTACTAAATCCACATCTTCATTATTGTCATTTCCATCGTTTACATCATCTTTTTCTAATCCTATAAAAGAGTAAATACTTATATAAAGTCATTAGAAATAACTTAAATCCCAAAATATATTAAGAAAACTCTTAATACGTATTTCGGCAACTAAGTTGCCATCATCAGTAGAAATGAAGAATACTTATAGTTTTTTTTTAACATCAACATTCACTTTTGACAATTGTTCTATCTTTTCAGGTCTACTGATGATGGCAACAACTTAGTTACCGCAATACGTATTAAGAGTTCCTAAATATTTTCTGGTTTCTCAACCACAATCTTCAAATCTGTACTGTAGAGAATTTTGAATAATATGTTGCACCTTAAATGTACTCACAAAGTTTACAAGGATGCCAATTGTACACCCCTTCCGCTCAAAAATTTAAAGTGTATTTCTTTTCAAGTACATGGATATTTTCAATTTGTTGGTATTCAAAAAAAAATATGTATATATATATATATATATATATATATATATGGGGTCTTGTACCTGAATCTATGGTCAACCTGTATATCTAATAAAACTATCCATTCATAACTCACATCTTCAATACTTGTATTGAACATTCTCTATATTCATCTATCTGGAAAAAATGTCATATCGTCCCCTTTGTACAATCTCTAAAGCCCTTGAAAAAATTTTCAACTTACAGATGCGTGACTATCTTGATAAATTCAATATACTGCCCTCTAGCCAGTCAGGCTTTCGGTCGGATCATAGCTGTACAACCGCGCTGCTGAAAGTCATCGATGATATTCACACCTCCGTAGATTTGAACAAGGCATTCGATACAATCAGCCATAAACTTCTCCTAGTTTTACTTAAATATCTCGGATTTTCTGTTAATGCAGCGGAACTAATGAAACATTACTCACGTGACCGTTCACAGTGTGCAACACTTAACCAGACCAGCTCTCATTTTCTGAAAACACTAAATGGTGTTCCTCAGGGCTCTATCCTTGGGCCTCTGCTCTTCGTAATATATACTTCTCAGGTTCCTAACTGTCTATGGTATACAAACATTCACAGTTATGCTGATGATACGCAAATCTATATGCCATTTGATGAATACTCGGTAGCGGTGGCTTGTCAAAGAATCAATGAATACCTTGAATCTCTTGTTAACTTATCGAAAAAGTATTGCCTTTCAGTTAATCCCACTAAATCGCTCGTAATGCTCTTTGGTAGACCAGCAATGAGAAAGCGTTGCTTAAATCATATGAGTATTAGTATTGATAACTTACAATTATCATTGAAGGGTTGTGCAAAAAATCTCGATCTGATGTTAGACCATTCTCTTAGATTTTCGTCCCATGTCTCGCTCATTCTCAAACGAGGATACTGAAGTATTAAATCAATTCATCGCCATAGAAAGATACTCAATCAGAAATCAAAATTAATACTTTGCGAAGCACTTGTCCTCTCTCATGCGAATCATGCTGATGTGGTTATGGTCCTTACCTTCTACAAGCGGACGAGGAAAGACTGCAAATTGTACAGAACTATTGCCTCCGACTCATTATTGGCACTCGTAGAAGGAACCATATATCTCATCATTTAAACACTCTAGGATGGCTGAATATGGAATCCTAGCGTATTTTTCATGCTTGCAGTTACTACCACAAAATAATCACGCAGACTAAACCAGCTTATCTCTACAATAAAATTAACTCCCGGACGGATATTCATAAGCTGAATCTGCGATTTAGGAACCTGCCGTGGTTCCTTTACATTTTTCATAACTTGGCTATACAACCGGCTTCCCAACGAACTGAAGGATTTGCCTACTTTCATTTTTAAAAGATAGTGAAAAGTTACTTGTTATTGAACAAAATTCCAAATATTTCTGGATTTAAATGTTAGATTTACCAATTTACCATTTTTTTTATAAATCATTCATCTACTTGGATTTTGGCCATTATTGTTATTATTATTGTTATTGTGTTTATTCTATACCCAACTCCTTGAATGATATATACTATCAATGATTTGATGTATCAACATACTTAGCATGGTACTCTATCATGGTCATGGTCATACATTGAATCCTGCCATTTGATAGGATATTCTATTTTCTATATATGATGTAATTTCATTTAATCTATTACTGGTATTCATATCAATAAAATGTATTATTATTATATAGTGTCATACCATTTTCAGCATTTGCTCTTCTCAACATATTGTGCAAAGTGGCATGTCTTTGGTACATCAGCAATGAGAAAGCGTTTCTTAAATCATATGAGTATTAGTATTGATAACTTACAATTATCATTGAAGGATTGTGCAAAAAATCTCGATCTGATGTTAGACCATTCTCTTAGAATTTGGCTGCAAACTCTGGACGCTTCAGAACTCTAATACAGCGTTCGACTGTTTTTAGCTTGAGAATAGCGACCATGGGGTGTTTCTGAATCGACGTCATATATTGGTAAAAACAGAAAAGGATGTAGGGGATAACCTGCATCACCTGAAAAATTTGCAACACACGTTAAAAGGTAAGGGCTGCATCTTCCCTAGCCAACACAAGTCTTTCGAGGACTTCTGAGGGGTTCTTGTAAGCCGGTTGATGAAAATACATTTTTTTAACAACTTAATTTTTTAATATTTTTTACCATAAATGTAACTGTTTCGCAGACGTCTAAATATTGCACTCATTATCCAAATGACAGTGTCATGAACACTGCCTGGAAACCTAGAGTTCAAACTAAGAATTCATATAACAAATCTGGAAACAAAGATTATTCGTTCAAATCTTATAGTATCTAAGAATAATTAATACTTACAATTTTGCAGTTGATATCGTTTCAGATATACCACATCTGGTGGTATTCCTCCAAAAACTGGGCTAATAATGGCTATGTGAGTGCCATCGATTGCACCTAATATGCGTGGAAAATCAAACTTTTCAAAAAATGTAAAAAATATCAATAATGTACGGGAAAATGTTATTAAAGCTGTACGCTACACGTTACCCATTTTTAACATTAGCTCATCAATCGTATGTGGAAATTTAATGAACCTTGCTGAAAAATGGTCAAAAATTATTATTGAAGTCACCCGATGTACACATCTGCTTACAGATAACTGACTTATTGAATGATCTCGGTCTTTACCTATGGATTTTTGATAGCTACCATGTGCGTAAATGTGCAATGCAGTAAAAAAACTGAGAATAAATATAAATTTTACTTGAGTTACTACCGGTAGCTCTGTAGTTCGAATCCCAATATCATAAAACGGAAGAAATTGAAGAAAAAAATCGTGTGCCAGATCACGATGAAATCCAACTATTTTTCCGAATACTTCATGGTGGCTCCTAAATTTTTCATCAATTGCTTATTTATTTCCCTGAATAAAATGAAGATAATAATTTATCTGTAATACAGCTAAACATTTTCTACCTATAATTTGCATATTATTGTGGAGAGACTTTAATAACGGAAAAACAGTACCGATAATTATTGAACAAACGTTGTTTGAAACGAAGTAAAAAGTCGAACCAACACCAGATTGAGCTACCTTAAGCGAACGACATATTCTAATGAAATATTCGTTTAACAATGAAGTTCTTTAAGTTACAGAATACCAATTGCCGTTTACAACCGAATTTTATTCAACGGCGCCGTAGACAGTTACAGAATAAGGGCCTTATTCAAAAAAGTTATTACTCAAATTTTATCTAGGTGGCTCATTCTGGAAATGAAATTTAATTGCCAGAATATTTCAAAGTATTAAATGAAATAATTCAAGAATATGAACGTTACTTACGCTAATGCCACACATACGAGTTCCAAATGAAAATTAATAGGCGGGGTGTTAGGCTGCCGTTATTAACAGGACGAAGAAAGTGTTTTCATAACTACACTCCATTTAACCACACTTGTGCCTCATCGCTCTTTTATTGCAGAAACTGTTTATGACACTTTATCTGTGGATATTCCATTTCGTTTTCTGAAGTATAATTACTTGTTTTTGTTTTTACACATAAAACGTTATCAAGTAACCATATTATATTAATTACTAGCTGTAACCCCCGGCGTTGCCCGGTTAAAAAATATATGATCTTGGACAATTTCACTTGAATGTTTTTTCCGTACGTTCTAGAACCTTCCGAATACACTACTCTGGTTCATTTCACGATTTCCACGAATTTTCTGGATTTTTTAGAAATCTCAAAAATATTCCAGATTTTTATTTAATTTTCCATAAATTAAGTACCTAGAAAGTTACATTACCATGCTCTTCATCCTGTTCAACGAACTTTCGAGAACTTTACTTGAGTGTCTTTTCAGAACATTCTAGAACATAACGCTTATTCCGCGATTATTTCGAAAATTTCACAACTTTCCAGAAGGTTCTAGAACATTCTAGAACTTTCTTCCGTATATTCTAGAAGTATATTTTTAAATTCATTATTTTAAAAACATTATGAGAGCTCTGTTCTAGTTCATTCCACGAAGATCTCGAATTTTCTAGAACTTTCCAGAAGCTACAATAATATTCTGGAATTTTCTTTCTTATATTATAGGAATGTCTTTTTCATATTCTAGAATATTCCAGAAAGTTACATTACCACGCCCTCTCCCTGGTTACCGAACTTTTGAAAACTTACTCAGTTGTCGAAAATGGGATATTGGACGCCTGTGGTGTCACTCAATGAGAACAAAAAGTATTTTACCCCTTCACCACACAAGTAATTTAATTCCTAGATGCTATGCGATAACTTTGTTATCGAAATGCGCATCTAGGAATTAAATTAAGGGGTAAAATACTTTTTGTTCTCATTACTCAGTTGTATTTTCAGTATGTTCTAGCTTATCCAACGAAGATCTTGATATTTCTGTCTCATATTCTAGAAATTTCATTTGTATGTTTTAGATATTTCCAGGAAGTTTCCTTCCCACGCCCTCTTCCTGAACTTTGAAATATCTTTTTTATATTCTGGAATATTCCAGAAAGTTACATTACCACGCCCTCTCCCTGGTTACCGAACTTTTGAAAACTTACTCAGTTGTCGAAAATGGGATATTGGACGCCTGTGGTGTCACTCAATGAGAACAAAAAGTATTTTACCCCTTCACCACACAAGTAATTTAATTCCTAGATGCTATGCGATAACTTTGTTATCGAAATGCGCATCTAGGAATTAAATTAAGGGGTAAAATACTTTTTGTTCTCATTACTCAGTTGTATTTTCAGTATGTTCTAGCTTATCCAACGAAGATCTTGATATTTCTGTCTCATATTCTAGAAATTTCATTTGTATGTTTTAGATATTTCCAGGAAGTTTCCTTCCCACGCCCTCTTCCTGAACTTTGAAATATCTTTTTTATATTCTGGAATATTCCAGAAAGTTACATCACTTCGCCCTCTGCCCGGTGACAAAAACTTTTAAACACTTACTTGATTGTATTTTCAGTATGTTCTAGGACATTACGTATAGACTATGTTCTAGCTTATTCCACGGAGATCTCGAAATTTCCGGAACTTCTTAGAATTTTTCTTCGTATATTCTAGAAATTTATTTTTTATATTCTAGAGATTTCCAGAACGTTTCCTCATCACGCCCCCTCCATGATGGCCGCCTTTTCAAAAACTACGCTTAATGGTCTTTTTAGTATGTTATGAAGCATTACGAAGACTTTGTTCCTTCGAGGTTCCAACTATACAAAGCTTTGATTTTCACGTATCGGGTGTGCCGCCATGTTTTAATGAATTTTCATTTTTGTAGCAGTTCTTTGATTGAAGCAACAGCTGAGCTGTTGGGGGTTCCTACGATGGGTTCCAGTCCAATCATTGGTTTTTTTGATTCCTCCCTCCTTGGCTAGCTTGGCTATCTCCACATTTCCGAGCACACCTAAGTGTCGTGTATATTTAATAAAAAACTAACTTATCTTCGTTTCGCAAGGATTTTCAAGACATTTCCACACTCGGATTCCAGCTTTATTGTGATCTTGTTCCATATGCGCCAGTTTTGCTGCTACTGCCTGAGCAGATTGCAAAAAGTCATCGACATATACTTTAGCATGGACCACAGATACGTTATGTTTATTTCTTAGGCAATAGTACATGAGTTTTCAATTAAATATACTATCGAAATTCAAATAATTTCAATAACTTGAGTTGTGAAAATACATAACAACTTGCGTTAAAATCCCACTCTAATTTTAATAACCCATTCATTTTAAGTTGTGTAATTACACAGCACATGTTAATTTACTATTCGAAAAAGTATATATCCATGTGAATTTCCTCAGTGGAATTACATAGCTCATTTAAATTCAATATTGAAGAATAAGGTCGCTGCGATCAGTTCATCAGCATGTTTTTAAATTTGTGATTCTCAATAGTGGTTTTGAAAAATTAAACGTATTTTCACATATTCGACATAAAAACAACTCTAGATTAGAAGTGTCATTCTAAAAGGTATCTTGTTTTTCATATAATTTACAGTTGCAACTGAAGATTAGCACAAATTCACAGTTGCAACTGTAAATTAGCACTAATTCAAAGTTGTAACTGTAAATTAGCACTAATTCAAAGTTGCAACTATGAATAAGACTGACTCACAGTTGCAATAATAATAATATAATGAAAGTCTTCGTTTTCTTCAACCGAATAAACATAACAAACAATTCAACGAATAACAGGTATAAACTCCAGGCTGAAAAAAAAAAATGCCGACGATTAGATGACAGCACTCTGTGTGGTGGCAGATAGGACTCTCTCTGTTTTTCATCTTAAGCGAGATAGACATAGTCAACTGACCTTATTAGTTTAGAGCCATGTTAGCCATGGTTGCCAACTCTACACAGAAAATAGTCCGGTATGAAATTTCACGTGTTGTTGCCTAGTTGTTGCTATTTGAACTAACCCCACTTTGTTTGCTTTGGACTTCAAAATAAAAAAAGGAATTCAAAACCGCAAAGCAGAAGCTATAAAAGAGATTATTATAAAATGTCATTTTTAGTTTCTAGTTGTGACGTAAAACTCCATAGAATATGTTGGGATTATTTTCTTTTCACAGGGTCGCATCCAACATGGCCCTAAACTATTAAGGTCAATTTTCAAAGGCCGATTAAATCGCCTAATTCAATATACGTGTATACTATAAGGTTTTTACCGACTGTATTAAACTTGGTGACTTTTGAAATGTTCAACTTTTGTTTATTGTACTTTTTTCTATAATTTTTGTGTTATGTGATATTTTTATACAGGTTGTTTCCGAAATTCGAGCAATAAATGATATGGAAAGTAGGAGATGACAAAACAAAACGAAATAAGAGAATGCCATTATGTCGAAAAAAAATTATTTTAGGAGATATCGAATTTTAAAGTTTTCAAGATTTTTTTTGTTTTCAGTGATAACAGGTCTACAGCCTGGGCAAACCACGCTTAAACACTGCCAGTGGGCAGACACGCCGTGGCCTGGAGAATCAAACCAGTGCCTCCGAAACAAAGGTAATTGAAAACGATTTTATAACATTTTTCTAAAATTTTTGACTACTTCAAAAATGAAAATTCTTGCCATTTATTGATACATTATGTTCCATGTAAGAACCCATTTCAAATTGACACTCAACTTCAAAAAACATGTTTACACTTCAAATTCAACTTGAGAATTCAAGAAACGAATGGCACCAAAACTGATATTGAGAGAGAAAGAGAATTTTAAAATTCTCTGAAATTTTGCAAACATTTTTCTTCAGTTGTGTCTGCCAACCCGAAATTATATATTATTATATATTATAAATTTTATTTGAATACTTGATCCTGTTAATAATATTCTGTATATCCACATCCAAGTCGACTAAGTTGGTGCTGCCTATATTCAAATTATATTTTCTATGACTACTTATAATTTGCGATGAAACAGCATTCATACAGAATATCATTCGAATATTTCAACAACTGTTGACAGATTCGATTTCATGTTCCAGGATACATCATGCATGCCTTCATTTTCAAAGAGCATGCAAAACACCTCAGTTTGGGGATACGTAATAATTAATGTCCCACACAAGATATCTTCAATAAATTATGAGATAATACATAAATGAATATCAATTATGAAAGTGAAAGTTAAATCAATTTTGTTGCAAGAATTCACTTGTACAAGACAGTTGAATGCAGTACAATGGTTCTTCTAAATGATCAATTCTCTTGAAAATTACCATTTTTTATGATGTTTTTGTTTATTTCAGAAAGATTTGGATACAGTTTGTTTCGAGTGGAATCTTCATAAAATAACTAAATCCAGAAATTATATTTCTCCACAAGAACGTCCTTTTGCACACCTGGTATGTTCTTTGCTCGCATTATCATCGTCAAAGAAACTGTAACTGTAAATTAGACTGATTTACAGTTGCAACTGTAAATTAGTGCCGATTTATAGCTGCAACTGTAAATTAGGGCTAATGTACAGTTGCAACTGTAAATTAGCACTAATTTAACAATTTTTATTTTTCCTTAGATCGACTTGTAACTTACCCAAATTTTCCTGAAGATGAAGGATTAATACTTCGAAACATATTCTCTCTCTCAAGTTAGACTTCCGACTAAATGGTATCTAGGTAATGTTAGTCCTCTGACCACATGACATCTACAATAAAGATTATTTTTGGTGGAATAAGACTGAAAGTTTTTTCACCTTCCTTTAAATCTCACCTCCACTGTATGTGATGGATCGTCTCCGATGGATAAATTAGTATCTTTTTGGAAAGGTAATAATTGAAATAAACTGAACAGCCGTTCACAAAATTTATATTCTTCATGCCGTGAGTATACGATTGATAAATATCTTCGTTGTGAGCAGCTCGTGAAGCAAACTGTCATAGATGAAGTGAGTGACGTGACCATTACTCCAAATTCGATTGGTAGACCGAAAAATCGTTGATTATCAGAAGAAGAGAGTTGTAACAAGTACCGCAACAGACCCTTGTTCATTGGAGAAGGCTATGGATGAAAAAATAAAGTCGTCTATTTTTCTAATAAGAGTGTATTGTATGCATTGTTTCTCACTAAATCGATCTTATCTTATAATTAAAGAAATAAATAAATACGACTGTTGGACATACGCAATATAACACAATTACCAAAATATGAAAACAGGCATTAATAATTACGAATAAGTATTACGAAAAGAAGTATAAATGAAAAGTATTTTTTTTGTTAGAATGAAGCGATGAAGACTACATTTTCCAACACAGCATAGGAGAACTAAAGATTTGAAATACAAAACGGGCATTAACTTCTTCTTGCTCGAACTGAAAAAAAAAACTAGAATATGATACATGACCATAACCAAATATTATGAAAACGACCCTGAAAAGGGACGTTAAAAAAACTGTTGATTCTTGTAAAAAAGTGACTTCTCATGATTTGAGTTTCTATATTTCAATATTTTTTGACAATTTCCCATAGTTAATGGAAATGTACACCTGTGTTTTTCACTTATTCGCGCCGGTAATTTCATAATTTAAATAAATCATTCATATACCTTGAGGTTCACGATTTTATCGAACGTATTTATGGTCAATTACACGTTCGGACACGTCGCTCATTTCACCGTGCATTTTATTTATCACATTCGAAATCTAACATGTTGGGGATAGATGGCAAGAAAATAACACGCACCAACGTGATTGTCTTTCAGTTCGAAATGATGAACAATAAAGTAATAATTTTCATTCAGCAGTGACTTCTTCTAATATTGTAGAATTCAACAATGTACAGAGTGACCCATTTGATGAAATTATAACCAAAGGTGTCGATATGGGGGGGGGGTAATGGGATAATTACCCCCCTCCATGAATAGTTATATACTAGTATTTTTAGTATTTTTATATTAAATTTAAGCCTTTACCACCCCCCAAGAAAGCCTTTATCCCCCCAAGAAAAAAAAATTGCGATCCCCTGATTAAAACCTACCTTACAAAATATACATCTTTGCAATTAGAACGAAATTTTAGAACAACATATTTCATGAGAGAGTCTTCATATTCAGGGCACACTATTCTGATTTGTCAGCCTATGAAATTTATTAGTGATATTTCCAGAAAAATATGAGAGTACCTGTTTATTCATATTTTCATATGGTTCATTTCCTAAAATTATATTGAACGTGTTTTTCAAATTTTACTATCTTAGGATTTTTTCAATAATGAACAGAATTCGATGTTATTCTATCAGTGATAATTCCAGACTTTTTGAATCCAGTAGTTTAGACAGAATTTCTACCCTCCTCAGCTTTCACGCCAATGGATTTTTATAGATTTCATCATTTGTTTCTTATTTATCAATATTAAGAGTGGGTTAACCCTATTAGTGGTTAGTGGTGAAACAAGGAGCAGGAGACATCAAAATACTAAGAGCTTGCTCAATAAATTTGAGATTTTTTTCACTATCTGAATTCAGATTCACTATTTTTTATCTCACTAGGTAATTTTAAATTTTTCAAAAAAGTTCTCTGAGAGATGTCTCAATTATACATTTATCGTACTTGTCAAAAAAAATTCAGAGTGATTTTTGCTGAACCCCTGCATACTCAATATTGGATAATTTTTCGTCACCAATTCAAGCGCCCTCACATAAATATGAGCTTTTACATGGATACTATACAGTGCGGCTTTCAATAGTCCCCCCCCCTGTTAACTTTTGAACGGTTTGACGTAGGAACATGAATAAAAAACGGTTTTGAGGGTTTTACCAATACTACTTTTTGAAATAAAAAATATGGTGATTACCCAATAGGGGTCGCGGGGGGGCCCATCAACTCAAATTTTTTTAATGGCATGGGGGGCCAAGTGGCACATCGTCGAGAAGAAAATTCCATTCTCTTTACAAACATCTGAATTTTTTTGAATTTCGTTATTATTTTTTCTGCAATTTTAATATCAAATATAAATATGGAACGGTTTGATGTGGAACAATGAAACCAAAATTTTTTTGAAGGATATTACCGATACTACTTTTTGAGATAGAAAACATTGCAATTACTCGACATATGGCGCTGGAGGAACATTTACTAAAAAAAAATGGAAAGGCATAAAAATCGAAATGGGGAAGAAAATTAGGAACAAAATTCAAAAATATTTAGATAGTTGTGAAGAGAATTGAATTCTCTTTCCAACGATGTGCCACTTGACCCCCCATGCCTTTTAAAAATTTTGAGTCGATGCCCCCCCCCGCGCCCCTTATTGAGCAATCACCAAATGTTTTATTTCAAAAAGTACTATTGGTGAAACCCCCGAAACGGTTTTTCACTTATGTTTCTACGTCGAACCGTTCAAAAGTTAACAGGGGGGGGGACTATAAAAAGCCGCACTGTATATGGATGTTTAAATGGATTGGTGATTCATTCATTGAAATTCGAAATAACACTAAGTTTTCACAACATTTTAGCACAGGAGATAAACCAAGAGGAGTTGTAATTGGGTTTATTGAAGTTTAGAATATGCCGAATAATTATGTATATTAGAGAGTAACTTATATAAGAATAATCATGGCTTATATTATCAAATTATAACCCCTATATATTCCATATTGCATTTGATAGTAGATATGCAAGCAATTGTCTTGGTATACCATACGGTGAAGGTGAAACGTTCTACGAGCATATAGGGAAATCCTATATGAATTGAGCAAATATATAGTTCTGTATTTTAACATTTGCTTTCCGGAAACAGGCATTTGCTTTCCGGAAACAGGCATATAAACAGAAATGCTTTATTGAAGGATCATGATTATATTCCTTCAGTCACCCATTTCTGTATTGAAAACTAAGCATGTTTAGCGATCGGCAGTCGGTTAGACACAAAGACACGATAACCCCGAAATGATAGATCGGGGGATAGTGACAGATTTTGAGATACGATTTTACTCTGTATGACTTGTAGGGGACAGTCTTGTCCGTATATCCTCATGATAAAAATGCATGAATCAAATAGACCAAAGAGTCGTCTTGGTTGAAAAGGGGAACATTCTCCATGAAAATTGAAAAATGAAAAATGTGATTTATTTGTAATATCTAACAGAAAACAACTACTTCCCCGGCACAAGCCTTGAATGATGGAAAATAGCGACTAAAGTTTGTCTTTCAGTCGCAGATGATTCCACAATAGATTTTATGAATTTCCTATTCATATTTTCGAACTAAAGTCGTCTTGGGTTCTTCATATTGAATAATTATTCGTAATTTTTTCGAAAATTATGTGTTTTGGTACGATTCCAATCAGGCTGCCATGTGTTTGGTAATATGAAATTAAAAACATAAAATCCCCGCAAAACCATGCATACCAGCCCTTTGGATCTACCCTAAGTACCATTTTACACGGTCGAATGAAATTCATGAATAAATGATCATTGAAATTTGTTGGTATTTACACATGACAATTTATTCGTTAATTCTGGTGTTAGTTTACCTCAGACATACCAATATAATGACATGAAAAGGTGCAACCCAAAAACTTTAATCCAACGAGAAAGTATCATAACAGACCAAAAGTTACTAGAAATTGCTGTTAAATTCATGAATTATTAAGGTATTTGGAACGTTAAAACCGTTTTCAGGAGTAATACCACGAGTGATTGAATTTTCGCGATAAGTTTGTCGATTTATATCTGAACGAAACTGAATTGCTTCGTGAGTTCGCAGGACGAGTGGTGTTTTCTCAAAACAATTCAGTTGAGTTCAGAAATAAAAGACAGACTTATGAGATAAATTCAATCACGAGTTGAATTTTATTTGACTATTTCGAATAAAGTTTCTTCATTAATATAAATACGAACAATGTATGACAGTCATAAACAAATTATTAAAATCGTTAATATTATAATGTTTCGTTTCATAATTTTATTTGAATTTACAGTGAAGCGACTCATTCTGAATTCAGCTGAATTTTTTTGAGAATTTCCGTCCGTTTAGAATCGGAGATAATTGGACTCAAAGTTGCTTCCCAATAGACTTTTAAATCATTGCAACATAGGCCAAAAGCAATCATTGCTTCAAATAACACGCTGTACAGAAGAAACGAGTCTTAAAAAATTTGATGAAAAACTAACACATATCAATAAACTTAATAACAATGCTAATAACCAAATCTGGAAAAATTCGTCGGTCTAATTATCAAAATACAGGCTCCCAAAGTCGGCAATGTTTTGATCGGTCAGAGCATAAAAATTATCACGTCAAGAGCAGTGGCAACAACGCGCTGCAGCTGATAAGGAACACGAGAAATATATTCCGAAATAAATAGACCAGGAAATATATAAAATTTGTGATTACTCATTTGGTTTTCGTAGTATATTTTACCTCACTTCCTAGTTTGACCCGATAGCATTCACGTCGGAAATCACGATATCCTACAGAGTTGAAATTTCACGTGTTGGTTTAGTTCCGATGACATATAATGTCAAAAAATGTATCCCTTGTGCCCCCCGAAATTAGATAGAGAATGCGTAGGTTGTCGTAAGTTTTTTGACAAATTTAATCACGGAGAAAAAAAATTGGTTGGGGGGGCTCGCCCCCCTTCCGTTTTCTCGAAAAAAGTTGAAAAACTCGCGAAATTAAAATAAGAAAAATCCGTAAAAATAGTAAAAAACATCTGACAAAAACATCTGGTCGAATGAAATGGTTAAAAAAAATCACCCCCTCTACCCGATCGAAAGCTAGATAGAGAACGCGAAGGGATTCAGTAAATTTCTCAAGAATTTCGGACATGGAAAATAATTGGGGAAAAAATTCAATAGTTGTTCTCGTCACAATTCCCTGTCACGAAAAAAATTGGGAAAACTTGCGAAATGGAAATCGAAAACATCCACAAAAATAGTGAAAATCATCTGACTGTCAAATAATACCGTATCAAAACATTTCATCCCTCTGCCCCCCTTCGAAAGATAAATAGCGTATGATTTCGGAAAAATTTCCAATAATTCAACACCCTGTAATTTCCTCAATACTTATTTCAGAGACTATGATTATAGATACTTCTAGCCTTGGAATGAAATGAGGATTATATACACAGAGTGTTTCCGAAATTGGGGCAATTAAGAATTGGGTTGTTATTAGACTTCTGAATCAGTGACCACCAAAAGTTTTTTTGAAAAATCTAAAATTCAATCTCTCCCAATTATTTTTTTTTTGTTCGACAAAAATGTATTATTTCATTTAATTTTGTTTTGCCATTTTCTACTCCCCATTTCATTTATTGCTCCAATTTCGGAAACATACTGTATAATCGGAGTTAATTCCTTAATTCTGGTACACCTTGTATGTACTGAAAGGAGATATATGATTTGAGCGTGGGGCATAAGCTTCATTCGGGCTGTAATCGGGAGTAAACTCTTGAATTACTGCGGAATGGTTGTTTTGGTTTTCACAATACATATTTAACCATGAGCTGTCAAATTCAGATTTAAATGAACGCAGAACACAGTTCAAATTGCCATTTTGCTCAAAAATATGAATAGAATATTCATAAAATCTGTTGTGGTATTAGTAGCTATTTTCCATCGTTCAAGATCTTGGGAGGTATTCATGTTGAATTCTCCATGAAAATTGAAAAATGTGACTTTTTTTGTAATATCTAACAGAAAGCAACTACTTCTCCGGCTGAATGCAATGCCCATGACAGGTTTATGTCAAAAAACAACTTTCAAAGTGTTACTGCGGAAGAAATATTTTCATCATTTCCATCCTTGATGTGTAATTGCTTCTGAAGAGCCTGCTTTCCAATTCCGTCGATCTCCCTAATGATCTTAGCAAAGCGAAATAGATTTTCGTCGACAAAAATGTATTGGGGATTAAATGCGAGAGAAGCGAACCTTGCTTCAATGGAAGAACAATTTCTGTAAGTGATATTTTTGAATAAAATTCTCCCAATCTAATTTATTTAATGAATTTTCAATGAAAACTAGAGATAATTAAAAAAATCAATTATCCTAATTAAAATAAGAATTTGTCACTTTCAGATTTTCTTCTTTTCAGTTAGAGTCTTTTCGCAATATCTATCAGATGTAGTTCAATGTCCAGCGTGGCGCTAGCCGGGGAAGCGGTTGTTTATTATTAGATATTTTAAAAAATCACATTTTTCAATTTTCATGATGACAACAGTTTGCCATATTCACAAATAGTGGCTATCTTCTTCTAAAATTTTGGTAATCGGCTTAGATGTTTGATCGTTTAGGTAATATAACAGTAATAGAATTTTTTTTATCGGATATAACCGTCAAATAATCCAATACCTTCTTCATTCCGTTTTCCATTGTCCCTCACTAAATATATTTTTGCTTATTCAATTCTGATATTCAAGGTTCTCTAGACAAACGCCACAAATGTGCAGTTGGCTTCGCGTTTTCGACTTTCCATTTCTGATTCCACATCCGAGTTTTCACTCAATTTAACCGTACTGAGGAGTACTTAAGTACGAAACATGTGTCTACGGTTGCTTTTCCATTTGAGGGTTATAGTTACAAAAAAAAATTGTTAAAATTTGTTATTACGAATCTCCCAAGTTTTCGGAGAAAACCCCTCAGAAGCAGAGCTTGTGCGAACAAGGAAGACCCGGGACCTACAGCTTAAAAAGTGGAATCCGAACCACTTCAGCTCCAGGATGGCGGCGGGGATCGAACCCGGGCTGCCTGGGTGGGAGCAAACGCTTTAACACCACGACCACTTCGCTACAAAAGTTATATCAACCTATCATGTCATGCCCATGATTTTCGAGGATTAATAAACATATCTACAGTTCTACCAACATACCTGAGTATGTGAAATTCTGATTAATTGCGCGAACGCTCATGTTGAATGCCTTATCACTGTATATACAGGGTGTAATCTAACCTCCTGCACCCCCGTGGAGGATGGGTGTATAATGCCATTTTATAACGAATGACTGGTGTGAAAAATTCGAAAAAAGTTCATGGAAAGTTTGAATTGTGTTTGAAAATTCGTCGAAATTTTGGAAACCGCTGTCCGCCGAACGTCAGCTGGCCGGAGCAGAGCCGCAATAATACTGGAAATGCCGGATGGAAGAAACTGTGTAATTCGAACAACGGTTTCCAAAATTTTCCGAATTTTCCAACAAAATTAAAAATTTCCACAATATTTTTTTCGAGTTTTTCATAAAATGGCATAATACACCCGTCCTTCAGACCAGTGTTAAGACAGCAGCCAAAGCTATCTGCCAAAATTTCCTATGGAACCCGAGTGTCCAGTGGCGTTCGTCAAAATGAAAATGCTTATATTTTTTCTTGCCATTATATATTCAGGGGTAATATAATAAGTGGTATGATTATTACCGATAATTTTTTGGAATATTAATGAATTGCAATCCCAAAGCTGAAAATACAACGAGTCCGCAGGACGAGATGTATTTTCTTGCATTGGGATTGCCAATGAATTGATATTCCAAAAAATTATAGGTTTTTAATCATACCACGAATTATATTTAGGACGACAATATATCGATTTGAAATAAAGAAAAATCGTGTCACCTGGTAATTGATGTTTTACTTCCAGCCGTATTCAACGGAATACTCTTTTGCACGGCCTCATCTATGATACCAATGGACATTTGTCCCCAACGATCGCTCATATTGATAAGTAAAGATAACTAGTCAAAACACATAAATTTGACGTTTATAATTTAAATCATTATTTTCACTTGACAGATAGTAAAACAAAAACTAAGTAGGTTTATCACCGTGAAAATACAGCGACAAGCTATATTTTCACTGTAGTTCCGATTCTATTGGCTGAATTTCAAAATTTGAAATCCACTAATTGGTTGTAAAGCAAGGAAATATATTGTCGCTGAAATACGAAAATAATAGGCAGGTACATTCAGTGTGATTTTTTTTTTTTCAAGAATTGGATCCTCTCTTTTTTTAAAATCCTACGTACTAACCCATTGAACATTCAGAGTTATATTCAAAGACAACTTTTTGAGAATATGTTAGGTGAGGAATTGTCTCCCAAAATTTTTGTATACAGGGTTCAATATGTAATTATGTTCGTAACTGAGAAAATATTTTCTTTTTCGGGAATGCTATATATACCATCAGATAACAATATTAGAGTTATATACAAAAAGCAATGATCGAAACAATGACACAAACTAGAATGACATACAGGGCGGAATAAAGGAGATGATATCGTTTTTTTTTCTGAAAACGCTACATACTAACAGATTAAAATTTCAGTGTAAATATACAGGGAAGAATGCTCAAAACAATGAAGTGAACGAAAATATCTCCCAAGATTTCATACAGGGCGAAATAAATATTTTCTTCTCAAATATAAAATCGATTTTTTCTTAAAACGGTGCATACTAACAGATTCAAATTTTACAGTGATATACAGAGAAAAATGGTCAAAATGATGGAGTGAACGAGAATGTATCTCAAGATTTCATTCAGGTAGTGCAAGATGTTAAATTATACCCTGTATTATAGACCATAGTCCGTTGTAGGTATGCGCCAAATGGGCGTGCATGTTTCTTCACCGTTTTAGCTATGTTAAACAACTGTATCTATCTAACTAAAAACACATGCAGTAGTTGCTGCCGTGGTCGGCAAGGCAGGTAGATGTTTGTTGTCGCTACGGAAATCGCCAATTTGAGAATGTAACTGAAATTTTGGACAACAGCTTCCTGGATTGATTTGAAAATAAATATCATTTCAGTTTCTCAAATAATTTTTATTGGGTAACTCTCCAGTTTCTATTGAGTCACCTAAGTAATTTTCAAAATTGAGACTTGTTGTGTCCAGTTCTTCTGTTAACTGTAATACACTGCCTTGTACTTACAATATTTCCGTATCTCAAAAAACGAAACATGTCTTTACAATCACAAACATAACCCCAGTAAATTTTATCCACCCAACTCACTTGAAGCCGGTTGAAAATCAAGAAGAAACCACGATAATATAGAAAATATTGGGACTTTCTCATTTAATTTTAATAATTTGTTCGTTCTTGACTTTTTTTCAGAAGGTTTATCATCATGTTATAAGATTTCAGAAAATCAAATCTTGTTCTTGGTGTGATTTTCAATATTCTTTCAAACGAAAGAATACCAAAGTAGAACTTTAAGGTGTATATTTGGATGAAAAAATTAAATTAGTCTATGTCAGTAAAATTTCTTGTTTTGAGGGGGGGTACATTTTTAATCAAGTAAACCTTTTTCAAGACCATTTCCTGTGGTTTGAATACCTCTCTCTGCTGATTGATTACTTGTTATATCGCAGATTTAAACTATTTTCTGGCAATATGAAAAAAATTCGTCTTCGTTGTATGGTGAACCATTGTCCGAAACAAATTTCCTGGCAGTCCAAAATTCGAAAATAGCTCCTTTAATTTTGTTACGGTTTCCGAGGCAATAGTGCCTTTTCAAATTTTCATTTTTTTTAACAAAATTCATCAAAATATTTTCATTTAATATTTCGAAAGCTCTTAGTGAAATTTATAAATGATTGGCAAATATCAGTAATAATTTCGATTTTGGGGAAAGCAAGGTATGACTGATTATGTGTCCAAGATATGAAGTTCTACTGAATTTTTCGGTGGAGGGAGCAATTTCCTTGTATTAATTTTCTCATCATTATGGCGAATTCGACTAAAGTCAAATGAATACTTGTTTTTTTTTAGTCTTACATTGCTTTCAAGAAGGCAATAAATGTTATTAACGTAGCTTTAGCTAGTAAAGAGGAACCAAGTACTGAAATCTCAAGTATCGTTGGTTCGTTTGATATTTTCAAATCCAGCTGGAATAGTATCCATAATGGTTTAAACTATTCCAGATGCTGAATATACACTACATGTCACTGTAGTTGAAAAGAAAAGAGAATAGTAAAAATGACTGAGAATGCTTGCTACCAATTTTTTTTTTAGAGTTATTCTCCATGTCCGAAACTATTTCAATATTTTTCGAATTACTACGCGTTCTCTGACAAATATTTCACCATACAATGTGTTCTTCGTGCAGAAGATTCTTGAAAATTGGCGGTGTCATAAACCAAAAATTGTGGAATCAACATAAAAGTTTTATTAGAAACGTTAACATGGATTTTTGGATAAGTATCAGATACATCGATTAAAATTCCTGTTGTTTTTTCGACTTTCTACAATACATTCTTCAGTTTTTCTTTCCCTCATACAATGTTTTTATTCAGGCATACATTCTAGGTACTACTTTCAGTCAAAGGTCTGTCCCAGATAAAATGAAAAAATATATTCTGAGAGGTAAAACTTCTTCATCACTCACTGAAATATTCACTTAAAACCTTTTTTTATCACAGGATATTTTTCTAGCTATTTTAATTGGGTATCTCGTACAACTTATTACATCGAAAGCTCCACTTTAAGACAAAACCTGAAGCAATTAACAAACTTAAAACTCACTAAAACCCGAGCCATTTTTAAACAAGCTAATTTTCAACTTAGATATAAAGTCTTTTATGCAATTTTTCTGTCCCTGAAATACTTAAATACTTTTTAATTAAAGCTACTTTGCGAGCGCATCGAGTCTTAACAGCCAACCCTTCACTGACTCGTAGCTACTTGTACTTTTAATCTTTCAGTATTTCTTGGAGAGAAATGAAGGCAAAGATTATTAGCTGGGGAATTAACGACCATGTGAATACGCATAAATGGTTATTATTTTTTGTCTCATGTCTGTAACATTTTCAGCTTATGTGTCAACATGTAGGGAAATTAATTAAACGATAGCAAGCTGAGTTTATTTTTATTTTTTATTCAATGCCATTATTTCCAGTATACGCTGACGATATCGTGAAACATCGTTATGTGAAAGACATATCTATGAAGCAGAAGGCATTTTATTCCATAACTTCAAAAGGGACATGATTTTCAATAAGAAATGACGTTGCTCAATACTAGCCCGAAGAGTCTTCTTCAATAATTTTCTGTTAGGTAATCTTCGACTAAACTTGATGTGAGGTACATATTTGAAATGGTAAAATTTCATGTCAGTCAATAGTTGATATACAGGGTGTTCCTTAAAGACATGCTAATATTTGAGGGGGTGATTCTTTGACTTATTTTAAGGAAAAAACTTTCTATAAACGTATGTCCTAAAAGTCCTAACTTTTGAGATACAGTGTGATAAAGTTTTGAAAAAAAATCAGTTTTTTAATAATAACTGAGATAATATTGTAGACGTTTTTATAAAATTTGGTACATGTCTTCTATGCACCAAGGTGAATTTTTTAATGCACAAACATTTTCATTTTCTCAACCAGTGGCGTCCGTACGGGTTTTGCATTGAATATTTTTGGAGAAAAAAATACTACGCCACTGCTTTCTCCAAAAAAAATACTTTTGAGATCCTCATTTATTTTTGAGCAAATTTAATCTCTTGAGTTTTCTTTGTCCGCCGCATGGTTTTCGCTTAAAAAAATAAAAATCAAATTCAGGATCAATTCCTCAAAAATCTGATGTGGTGTGGAAATGATTGTGCATCGACTTAAAGCAAATAAAAGGATCAGATTTGTTCCAAAATGAATGAGAATCAAAAAAATATGGATTTCAGCTTGTACAAAAACGAATTTTATTTTATTTTATAAAAGTAAGTTTAAATGAACGGATCAAATTTATTAATTATTGACAATACTAACACTGATTATAAAAATTGTTGGAAATGGCCACCTTCACTTAATAGGCATGCTTCCGCCCGTCTACGCATGGAATTACGCACACGTCGAAATATTCCCGGCGTATTTCGAATAGTTTCACACGAGGCAACTATTCGCTCTCTTAAATCTTCTAAAGTATTAACGGGAGTTTTATACACTAGAGTTTTAAGGTGCCCCCATAAAAAGAAATCTAAACTGTTGAGATCAGGAGATCTTGCTGGCCATTGCTGAGGTCCTCCGCGACCTATCCAACGATTATGATAAACTGTATTTAAGATAGGTAGCTGAATTAATATCGTAAATCCATTCAGGTAATAATTCAAGCACTTGGGAGATTATAAGTGAAAAGATTAAGAAGCGGTAAAAAGAAATATCAATTATAAAGAGGTAGCTAAATTACTATCGGACGATTTATTGTCAACAAAATGTTAGGTACCTACTGCGATATGAAGCAATTTCAATTTAATTATTTTAATCAAGAACCGAGCATCTGACTAGAATTACACGTTTTTTTGGATTCTCATTCATTTTGGAACAAATCTGATCCCTCAATTTGATTTCAGTCGATGCACAAACATTTCCACACCGCATCAGATTTTTGAAGAATTGATCCTGAAATGAAACGATTTTTATTTTTTCAAAACCATGCGGCGGACAAAGAAAACTCAGGAGATCAAATTTGTTCAAAAATAAATGAGGATCTCAAAAGTATATTTTTTTTCAGGAGAAAGCAGTGGCGTAGTATTTTTTTCTCCAAAAATATTCAATGCAAAACCCGTACGGACGCCTTTGGTTGATAAAATGAAAATGTTTGTGCATTAAAAAATGCACCTTGATGCATAGAAGACATGTACCAAATTTTATAAAAACGTCTACAATATTATCTCAGTTATTATTAAAAAACTGATTTTTTTTCAAAACTTTATCACCCTGTATCTCAAAAGTTAGGACTTTTAGGACATACGTTTATAGAAAGTTTTTTCCTTAAAATAAGTCAAAGAATCACCCCCTCAAATATTAGCATGTCTTTAAGGAACACCCTGTATAGAGAATATTGGTGTGTGTCACGTTTCTAGGCACTGATGATGATCAACTAGTCTTGAACACGTGTATGAGGTAAAACTAATCAACTTTTCCTATTTTCATTAAATTATTACAAACGACCATGTTGAAGTGCTCATATCTCCAACCATATCCACCAAATGGAAAATACCCGGGAAACATCTTACAGGAAAGAGTGCTTACCTGGCTAATACCAAGACGGACAAACGCCTGACAGATGTTTTCACAATGTTTCTCCAAGAGGGACACAATTGTGAGTGTATTTGTAATGGAACAGTTATAATCCTCAATAGATAGATAGATGTCTTATGTAAATATAAAAATACGTTACACTAGAAACAAATACTTAAATGAAGATAAAACTATAAAAGAATATCACATACATTTTAAAATTTTAAAATTTCAGTGGTCATTAGGTGTATAAATAAAATATAAAATATATAAAGGTACGGTATAATTTAAAATTGAAAAGGAAGAGGGACTATATCGTCAATTAGTACCTGGCGAATATCAAAATTGAGATAATCTTCCACTGAATAAAAACAAGAATTCAAAAGAAAGCTTTTGATTTTGGTTTTGAAACCGTGAGCATTCAAATGTCTAATCTCCCTAGGCAATTTATTGTATACCCCGATATTGAAAGAATTTCTATCTGACTTCACTAGTCTATGCTTTGGTATTCTTAACAAATCTCGTGATCTGGTGGGATATTGGTGACCCACGTTTTCAGCCTCATAATCTTGTATGTTATTGTGAATTTCTAATAGAGTCAAATAGAAAAAAATTGTAGGAACTGGCATGATTTGGAGATTGCGAAAAAGTGGTCTACAATGATCCCTATACTTTGCTCATGATTCTGACGACTTTTTTTTGCTGAATAAATATTTTTTGAGAATAGTGGGAGTTGCCCTATAGAAGTATGCCATAAATTATATGACTATGGAATAAGCTGAAATAAGTCGATTTAAGAACATCAGAATTCACAAAGTGTTTTATTCTGCGAATCAGAAAAGTAGTGCTGGATAATTTACGAGCTAGCTGTTCGATGTGAGCTGCCCAATTCAGCTTATCATCAATCACTATACCCAGTAATGTTACAGTGTTACCAATTGAGATGTTCGGGTGAGATGATATCAACAACTCTTGATTTTTATCATTGTTTAATTTAAGGTTATTAGAATTGAACCACTTACTAGCTTTTTCCAAAGACAGTTTCGCAGATTCAGTTAGAGTATGCAGATTTCTATCACAATTTATTAGAGTGGTGTCATCAGCAAATAGTACAGTATTTATCGGGAGCATATGATGGTACAAGTCATTGATGTAAATAATGAACAGCAGAGGCCCCAAAATTGATCCTTGTGGGACACCATGAGTAAGTTTGGCAATAGGTGATTGGCTTCCATTTACAACAACACACTGTGATCTATCACTCAGATAAGACCGAAAAAAAGTAAGGGGTATGCCTCTTACACCATAAAGTTCCAGTTTATTCAGTAAAATGTCATGGGAAACACAGCCAAAGGCCTTCGTCAAATCGCACAGAGTAATTATTGAGTGTTTGCCCTCCTCAAGGCCTTCCACTATCTCACTAGCTTTGATCGTGGATTTATGTTTTCTAAAACCAAATTGACCTGCACACAGCTGTGAATTTGATTCTAAATATCGAGTCAGTCTTTCTTTCACTAAGAGTTCAGGAACTTTAGCTAGGACGGGTATGATGGAAATCGGTCTGAAATTTTCAATGTTCAGTAATGGTAAAACAATGGCAATTTTGAAAGAATCGGGAAAAATTCCCTTTGAAAAACATTCATTCAAAAGTAATGAAAACGGATGAGCTATTATATCAGCCAATTCTTTGAGAATATACGAGTTTAAACCGAAAATGTCTTGGCAGTAAGAATTTTTCAAGGATAGAATGGTTTCTTTCACTTCCAGAGGGGTGACTGGCGATAGAAAAAAAAGAGCATGTTGGTGAATTTAAGTTTTTCAAAAAATCAGAGGAGTCGTGATCCATGTGAGGCAATGAGGATATTAAATTCTTTGCAATATTACAAAAATATTCATTGAAATCATCTTGTGATATCTGTATGTCCAATTTAGAAGTTTTATTCTTATTGCGCTCAAAATTTACGAGCCTCCAGCTGTCTCTACATTTATTCGTTGAGCTGATGAAAAAATGTTCACAAGAAATTTTTTTATGTTCTTTAATTGATTTTTTGTAAAATTTACGATAATTCTTGAATATGTTGTACGTATTCAAGTCCTTATTCACATCGTATATTAGCTTGATAGTCGACAATGTGCCTCTCATATTTTTTAATTTGACATTGAACCATTTTATAGGTTGTTTATAATTTGCATTATTGACTTTTTGCAGTGAAAAAATATAACCTACGTGATAACTGAGAATATTCGACATAAGCTCGGCCAAAAAGTTCATGTCATGATTTTTTCCAAAAACGGACCAATCAAAGTCAAGAAGAATTGACTTCAGTTTTTGGAAGCCAGCGTCGTTGAATTTGTGTTTAAAGATGTACTCCTTGGTGTTATTGTATTTCTGAACTGACCATTATGGTCTGGTAAACAAGGATCCACTATAAATACCAGAATGAAATTTTTCAGTGCTACAATTTATTATTATATTATCTAAAAAAGTGGCTGATCCTCCATTTATTCTCGTATATTCTGAAATTGTCGGATTCAACCCGAATTCAAAATATTGTTCAGTGCCTCCATATTTGATGACGGATGTAAAAAGTTGACATTGAAATCACCTAATATTATAATATCTTTATTTTTATTTTTGGGTAAATATTTTATTAAGAGTCCTTCAAGCTTTTCCATGAACTTTTCAAAATCGCCCAAACAAGAACGATATAGTGTTAGTATAAGGAGGTTAGACAGCAATGCCACAGATCTCGATTTCCACTTCCTCACAGTAATCTGTCGTCAACAAAGGTTTAGAAGAAATGTTCTGTTTTGAAAAAATAGCCACTTCTCCATGTACATAAAGAGATCTACTAAAATTACTAGCTAAATAGTATCCAGGTAAATTTATCATTTTGAGGTTGGCCTCAGTAATATAGCTGGGGACGACCACCAGCGGATGTGTTTCGAGTTTTTCGCCTCTCGTCAGTGCCAGAGTAGGTGGGATAACATTAAAATCGTCCTGTCCGTCTTTAACGACTGAAAATGTCCTGTTCAATCTTCACAAATGACTCCGCGAATTCCCAGTCATTATATAGTCCAAGAGCCAGAGCCGAAATTTTTCTCTGAATCTATTGTAGCTGGTTTTTCGTTAATTAGTTATAGTCGATGTATACACAAACATACACTGGTCAGTCAAACGAATCGTAGAAGAGGTGACTCAGAAGCGACATAAAAATGTAACATTTACCGTGGTAACAAAATGGATTTATTGAAGCTGAAATTTGATATACAACTTCCGAGTAAAAACGGTGATTCATAATTGAATGCTAATTTCAAAGGGTTATAATTCTTGAATGATTTTAAGAAAAATTCTTCATATGAACAAAGGTCCGCAACAGCTTTAATTATGAGACTCATGATGTTGAAATTCAACAAAAAACTCAGTTCGTCCCCAATATTTTGGGGTTTTCTTTCAATTTTAATACATGCAAAGTACGCATGAAAAAACATTTTTTCCATGAGAAATGTTCTTTAAATTTTCATCAGTGGTGTCACTATTAACATATTTTTTATAAAAATAATGATACGCCACTATTATTTTTTCAAATAAAAATTATTTTTGTAATTCTCTTCTAACTTTTTATGAAAATGATCTCTTGCCTTTTTTTCGTCCGGCGGATAATCTTCAATTTAAAACTGAAAATTGAGACTAACAAAAACTGGCAAAGGAACAAGCAAATGAAGGCATTTTATTTTTTAAATCGAAAACTCGTTTTCCTGACAGATAAGAGGCACGACAATCACAAAAATAATATTCATTAGAAAAAAAGCAGTGGCGTATCTTTATTTTGATAAATAACTTTTATTTTATTAAAACATTTGTTATCATATAAATAAAGCAGTTGCGAATCAATTTTCATATGAAACGTTTTTCTTAAAATTACTCAAGGAATATCACCCTTCAAGATCAGCATTCAATTATGAAACACTTTGTATATTCGGACTGACTGACCAGCTCTGTTTCAATATATGAATGACTGACCTATATAACTTTCATTGACATGTATTATAGAAGTTGTGTGACAATTTTCAGCTTTGATAAATCCTTGTTACCTCGGTAAATGCTATAACTTTGATGTCGCTCCTGAGTCACCTGTTCTACGATTCGCTTGACTGACCAGAGTATATTTGTGTACACATCGACTATAACTAATTAACGAAAAACCGTCTTCGGTAAATTCAGAAAAAATGTCGGCTCTGGCTCTCCGTCTATCAGACGCAGCGCCACTCGCAAGAATAAACAAGAAGAAATCCTGAGAAAAAAAGACTTCAGAATGAGTTATTGCCAATTCAAAGAAAATTCGAAGAATTTTTTCCGTAAGTATCAATTGAATGGAATGAATAAAATGTACATTATCGAAGTAAACACTGTTTTCTTAACATTTTCAGCAAGTGCAGTCTAACAGTAAACTTTCAGTGGCCTGAATCGACTGCCCCAAGTCTTTCAATAAAACTTTCAATTAACTCATTATGCGTTTGCTCAGATGCCTTGCGGTGCCCGACCAAATTATAAGATGCATTGGACAATTGATGCGGAGGACTTGCTTTGCTTCTCCATAAGATCTGATCAAGTCAGCGTTCAAACCGAACAGGTAATCTTTAGAAAGGGTGGTTTTCAAGGAGACTTCTATATCCATATTCTTTTCTGCATCAACTGATTGTCATTGTCCGTTTCACTCATGAAAAACCCGTGGGTAAAACTGCGACACCCCAAGCAACCGGAGACCACCTTTTTATTTTACATGACCTCAAACTCTACGCCTCAGGAGAAAAGGATCCATATGAGTCCCTCAATATGGTCGCTCCCAAAAGGTTAGGTTAGGTCTCCGGGGCAAGCACCATCATAAACTCTGATAACCAGATCTGTCGGAGAAGAGCAAAGTGGCTGCAACTAATACGTATGCCATGCAGATCCTACTCTACTCTGACAACTCCACTTGAAAACCATAGGAGCTTGCAGCCTAAATCGTCCGTTCCACCGTTATCATTACTAGGACAACTTTACGACTTTAAATTAGAGGAAACAACGATATTATGACTGACTAGTCCAAACATTGGTCCTTCGAGCAAAAACTTTGGAAAAGCATGTCCATCCCAAGAAGTTGTGAACGAAAAACCAAGGGAATTCCTCCAGAAAGATATGAAAATATAGACGAAAACAAAAAATGTACCACGAATTCACAAGGGTCTTCTCATCCATCAAATATCCAGGAAAAAACTAAGTCAAGAAATGAATCTAAATTGACAAAATCGTCGAGTTCGAGAAGAAAGCTTTTAGAAATAGAATTGAACGAAGCAAGAAAGCTAGCTGAAATTGAAAGAAGAAAGGCTGAAATAGAAGCTGAAGTGATAAGAAAGGAAGCTCAATTGCAACGCGAATTGGTTCAGGAATGTTCATCCAAAAAGTCCACCATATCAGGTGCTGAGAGTATCTTCAATTTGAAAGAAATGACTATTCAAAAAAAAGTAGATAATTGAAAAATCTACGATACAGAAAATAACTATGTAACAAATACGCCAACAAATAATTTTTTGACAAGGACCACTGAAAATTTGAATCAGATTTGTGATGCTTTGAAAGTAAACTCTGATAAAGTAAAACATACTGACAGAACGGAAAGTTTCAAATATAAATCACCAATTTTTGATGGAAATCCAGAAGACTGGCCTATATTTCAAAGTCAGTTTGAACGTTCTACAAACATTTTCCATATTTGTGAAGAGGAAAATAAAATAAAAGTGTTTGAACGGAAGAGCTAGGGATGCTGTACAAACGCTTCTTCTTGCACCAGAGAATGTAAAAAAAATCCTAGAAACTTTGAAAATCACATTTGGACGACCTGAATTCCTAATTTCTAATTTGATAGATAAAGTTCGTCGATCCTGTCCTCCAGAAGAAGGAAGATTTGAACACATTTCTTCACCAACCTGCTGAAAGAGTGTTAGGACTTTGGTGGAATCCTGAGACAGACCATTTCACTTTTTCACTCAATCATCAGAAAATTCATTCAAGTATCATGAAAGAACGGAAACACCGACAAAACGGAAAATTCTTAGAGTCGTCAAGTCTGTCTTTGACCTCTAGGCTTGTTGTCACCACTGATAGTAAAGTTCAAAATTTTCATGCAAAATTTATGGAAACATGGAATCGATTGGGATGTTCAAATATCTGAAGAAATCAACACGAGATGGAAGCAACTTTTAGAAGAACTGAAGAAAATTGACGAAATACGTATACCCAGACGTTATGGTCCTCGACTTTATAAAAGCAGAATAGTAGAACTTCATGGTTTCTGTGACAGTAGTGAAAGAGCATTTTCAGCAGTTGTCTACCTTAGATTCACTATAAGATATATTTCAAATATCGTTTGTTAGTGCAAAAACACGAGTGGCACCTCTGAAACCTATCACTATACCCAGGTTAGAACTACAGGCCGCAGTTATGTTGAGCAAAATTACCAATACTATTAAAGAAAACCTCGAAATCGAAATCAGCAAAATTCATCTTTGGACTGACTCAAAAATCGTTCTACATTGGATTCGATCTGATTCAAAAAGGTTTAAAACTTACGTATCAGTGAGAGTTGGGGAAATAACAGACCTCACAGACGTGAATAATTGGCATTGGGTTCCTGGCGAACACAACGTTGCAGATGAAAGTACAAGAGAAGTCAATACAGCAAGCAGAAATGAATGGCTCACTGGACCAAATTACTTGAAATTCTCTGAAGAGCACTGGCCAAAAGAAATTGGAGAAAAAGTTGAAGAAATCTAATTGGAAACGAAAAAACAAAACATTTTGATACTTGCAGTTGAAAAAAAATATTTTCCCAATACTGAAAGGTTTTCGAAATACATAAAATTGGTGAGAGCCACTGCCTGTGTTACGATTCATAGAAAATTGCAGAAAAAAGGGAAAAACCAATACAAATTTAGAGGTGTCCGAATTGGATGAGGCAGAAGAAATCTTGATCAAATATAATCAGAGCATTAGTTTTCCCCAAGAAATTTCAGATTTGAACAACAAGAAATCTTTAGAAAAATCTAGTCAACCTTATACACTTATACTATTCCTTGACAAACGAGATATACTCAGAATTAAAGGGAGGCTGGAACAATCTGAAGAACTGAATTTTTTCCAAAAACATCCTGCAATTCTTGATCCGAAACAACGCTACACGAAACTGTTGAATGAGAATTATCATGCTAGGTTTAGACATCAGGGTCAAAAACTCATTATGAATAAGATTCGTCAGAAATTTTGGATTCTGAATTTGAAAAATGCCTTTCGAAAATGTAGAAACGAATGTTTTCTTTGTAAGAAAATAAATTCCCAACCACGAGTTCCGGAAATGGGTCAGTTACCAGAAAGTCGATTTCACAGCTTCGTGAGACCATTTACAGTGACCGGAATTGATTATTTTGGAGCTGTATCGGTAACAATTGGTAGACGGCGTGAAAAACGCTATATCGTTTTGTTTACCTGCATGAGTATAAGAGCCATCCACTTAGAAATAGCAAATTCACTCAATACCGACTCTGTTATCATGGCAATAAGAAGATTCGTAAGTCGTCGAGGATGTCCTGCTGATCGTGAACTGAGGAAAGCAGCCCAGGACCTGGATTCAACGAAAATTTTCGAATTTTTGTCTGTCAAAGGCATAACTTGGAAATTTATACCACCAGCCTCCCCGCATATGGGAGGGAGTTGGGAGAGGTTGGTAAAATCAGTAAAAAGTGTCTTGAAAGTGACTTTGAGAGAAAGACATCCTAGAGAAGAGGTACTGAAAACATTAATTGCCGAAGCAGAGAATATGGTTAATAGTAGACCACTCTCGTACGTATCCAGTGATTCTTCAGATCCTGAAACTCTCACACCCAACCATTTCTTACTGAACTGTTCTAACGGAGCTGCACCTCCTACTGGGAAGTTCGAGGAAGTCGAAGTCAATTTCAGAAATCAATGGAGGCTTTAGCAGATATTTTTTGGAGACGATGGAAAAAAGAATATTTACTCAACCTGAACTGACAAACGAAATAGTATGCTGATAGAGACTGTATCTCAGTCGACGATATAGTTCTTGTTATGGATGACTCACTCCAAAGAAATTTGTGGCCTCTTGGTAAAATACTAAAGGTATACAAAGGAAAGGATGAAAAATGTCGAGTTGTTGATGTGAAGACCAAAGCTGGAATTTACAAACGTACAGTTGCCAAAATTTGTAAATTACTTAGCAGCAAGGGAACCTGAAAAATAAGAGTTTTGTGATTTCATCACGAGGGGGAGAATGTCCTTGTTATTTTTTATTATACTCACCTTATACAAATGATATACTTTTGTTCTGTTATTGACTAAAAAATTGAATTTTGACATTGAATTGTATTTTGAAGTTGAATAAAAAAGTCTTCGAAAAAAGGTCATATCCTCAGTTTATTTCGACTTTCAATTAGAGGAAACAACGATATTAGGACTGACTAGTCCAAATAAGAATGTACTGATTCTTAGTGTTTGGGAATAAGGCCCAGTGATTAATAAGGCTCAGCCTTCTTTTTCCTCTTAGACTGAAAACTTTTTTCAAATCTGTCCTGAGTTCAGTCCACCATTAACACTGTATCTGCAAATTAAGGCTGCACATATAATATGTTCGCAATACGTGTTTTTCAATTCGTACATTTTCACTTCACATTGGTACTATCTTTCACAGTGAGAGGAAAAATAAAAAGCATTGTTCATTTTCCTCAAAAATGCATTGACGCCCAACGATCGCTCAATACGGCCCATGGGCTCAGTGGAAATGTGTGTAAGCTATGGAATTTGGGTCCACGAAACATTAATAGGATTGACGATATTAGGATTTTTACAGTGATGAATAGTATTAAAGTTTTTATTTATCAGTTATTCATAAAATTATTTTATATCTTCGTTGGAATTTTATTAGGTTTTTCAGTTTTGTTGGAAATAATGTTTATTTTTGCTGTTTTCATTATAGTTTTATCAAGATTCTACCATTTTTGATTAATTGAAATGATCTGAATACATATACATACAATCAATAAACAAAATTCTGCTCAACTCATTATGGGCTTCATTACCCTAATATGCGGGTAGTAAGGTAGGGTAGCAAGTTTCCATTATTTGCCATATTTTGGTTACCATAGGATTCAAAGGGGACGAATATTATTGATAAGATAGATAAGATCACATGTACAGCATTCACGGACAATATTTCAAACCTAAAAATGCATTTCTTATACTCCTAGGATATCGCATAAACCCAACTCGCATTACAAGACAAGAAAATCATCTTCGACTATTATCCCCTATGAACTTCGAATCTCAATATCCAACTGCATTAGTGAAGTTCGGTTGGGCTACTCATAATCTACTTTAATGGTTAAGTTTGAGATTAGCGGTCTCGATAAAATTAGTCTCTACCAACTCGAGAATTATTCTCCAACAGATTTTAGCTTTGTTAATCAAGGAATATTGAAGAAAATTAGTGATTACCAGTAGGTTCATAACTTACTTAATCTCACAGTTCAGTTCGATTTGATTATATATCCCTAACTATTCCACTGACCCTTAAAGTATAAGCCAAAGTAACGGTAATATATAATCTCTACCATAGCCCTATACCACCATCAACAATAATAATATGTGTACATAGGCCTCCCTCCCTCTATTGCTTTTTTTTCAGGAGAGATATTCAACTATGAACGTTGTTAGATATTATTTTGAAATAATAAAATCTTATTTACCACCACAACATGTTTTGACACCATAGTAGCATAGATACTGTTAGAGGAGTCATACGTCAACCACCTTATACTTGGAGACGCTGATACACAAGGTAAACTTAAAATAAAATTTTTTATACTGAAACCACTAACTTCGTACGGTTCACACCATCATAGGATTCAACTTGACGGACATCTATCTGTCCAACGATAGAAGCTCTGTTCCAAAAACTGTAGCAGATCAGGTAAACCAATTTAATCTCTATTTCTTTTTCTTTATTGACCTTACCTCCTTCTTCTTTTCCTTATTTTCCGATTTGGTAGCTGCGGCTACTGGAACCGTCTGCCCTTCTTCTTGTCTCCAGTCGTCATCTTCTCTATTTTTGACTACCTTGTTATTCACCTTCATGAAATGAACTCGTTTTTATCATTTACCCCTCTCGTCTTTTTTGCAACAACCGTCACTCAATCCAGCCCATTCTTCACTATTAAACAGCCTGGCAGAAAAGTCCCTAACCAGAAACTACTAAACACTGCTAACTGTTCACTCAAATGTCCTGGAGAAAGCTATCAACACCGAGCTCATGAAATATCAGGAATTCTCAGGATTAATCAATAATCGACAATATGGTTTCTGGCATCAGAGAACAACTGGTGACCTGCTTGCTTGTACGGCAAAAATCTGGTGAAACTCTGGCCGTTCTATTAGATATCTCCAAAGCGTTTGATCTCCTTCAGGTTATTTTTCTTGATATCTAGCATTCTTTCAGACCGATCTCTCCACTTGGTGGTCGATGGAGTATCATCCGACACTGTTTCTTCCTCACATCAATGATTTGTTGGGAGGTACCTCATATCCAGTGCACAGCTTTGCGGATGATAGTACCCTTCATTCCGCTTTATCTTTCAAAGCCCCGGTATCAGCCAATGAAAGCAGAATAAAACGGGGGCGAATCGTGAACGAAATAAACACGGACTTCAAAAATTATAGAATGGGGATCCAACAACTTATTGGAATTCAATGCGAATGAAACCCAAGCATCACTTTTCTCTAGAAAATCCGATCTCACATTTGCCAGCATAACTTTGTCAGGAGTATCCGTACCAATGAAATTTTCCATTTCAAAGATTGGTATTACCATTAGCAGCAACCTTTCATGAGAAAACCATGCGAGGTCCATTGCCAAAAGTGCCTCTGTTTTCTGTTTCCTGCCAAGAAATATTTCACTTCTTCTCAACTGATTATGATGTATTAGGCGCAAATTCGACCTTTCTTGGAATGCTGTTCCCATATATCGACTGCAGCACCCAAAAACATATTGAAACCTTCAAATTCTGTCCAAAAGAGAGCCATTCGTCTCGTAGGTGATATTCCGTTCACAAGCTAGCCGACATGGAACCACGCGTAAAGAGTGAAGGCCACGTCTTCCTTAGCTGGCACAAGTCTCTCGAAATCTTCTTAGGAGTGCTACAAGTACACATTAGTAGTCAATTATATACCCCCCAGTAGTTCATGTGAATTTTATGAAACTATGTTTGAATTCTTACAAAATCAAATAACTGTCGTCGAGCATGCTTTTATAATTGGTGATTTCAATATACAGGACATAACTACCTCAAATATAGATAATATTAATAATAATAAAAAATTAAACATGTTACATGATTTCATGGATTACAATTCATTTAGATTATTCAATAACATACCTAATATACAGGGAAAGATGCTGGATCTCGTTATTGGTCCTGAAAATTTCAATTTGATGGTAAATACAGATGCTATGCCTTTTGTTAAAGAGGATGATGAAAGTGAAAGTGCTAGAAATCGCTCGCTAAAAGGTAAGACGACGTTAATCCTTGACTCGCTCACGTTTCTACTTTTGAGGGCTGCCGTTCCTGAGGGGACGACAGCTGGTTAACAGATAAAGGATAAAATTGTCAATTTTAGTCCATACATATCTTTACTGCATAATTTTAGTTGTTCGATTAAAATTGACAACTAAGATTGTAACATTTTTTTTTTCATAAACAACAATTTTTTTAACAAATTTTTCAGCAACAAAAATGAAAGGAGAATATTGAAGTAACAAAGTAAAATACTTAGTAGGCTATGACTCCTTTTTCTACTTTTCAATTCTTAAACAGTACTTTGATTCACTTCCAATGGCCGGGTTACTTGCAGTAAATGCAACGCAGTAATTGCAACAATTAACTTCTTTATTTCTTGCGGTATTTCTTTTTTGAAACTGATTCATTCAAATTTTCTAGCGGTGAAAGCTTCTGCTACGACAGGTTTTGGTGTTTTGAAATTCAGTCTTTCTTCCTCGGTGAGACTAGAAGTGAGACTATTGAATGTTTTCTCTGCAGAACTATCTCAGCCAGAAAAAAATGTTTATATTCCGGAGGGAGTGTCATCAATATTTTATTCATCAACATGTTGTCACTTATAGCTTCGCCACAATTCTTCAAACTATGTGATACATTTTCTAGTTGGGCAATATGGTAAGCAATGCCTTCATTTTCATATATGTCTGCATAGCATTTTTGTTGGAGTGTGTGAACACTTGTTTCATCAGTTTTAGCATAGAAAGATCGCAGACGAATCCACATTTCTCTCGAAGATGTACATGATACCAAATGAATGAGGATTTTTTTGTCAATAATTTTCCGAGTATCATCTTTTTATTTTCTTCTGTATCAGTTAGATTCAGTACTCGTTCACCTTCGATTATATCATAGATTCTTTTTTCTTCAATGAAACTGATAGCTGGAACTTCCAGGCAACGAAGTTTCTTCCGCAACTCTCCAAACATACTCTGTACTGTTTTTCTTGTACTCCAGAAGTAGTATTGCTGGACTGATGAACTGTATTCAAATGAACTATTTGTTGAACCTTAACTTTAACTCAAATCTTTGATAATAAATTATTTATACAAAATCATGACAACTATTTTATTTTCAAAGAAAACCCTATAAAAGGAATATTATCGAATCAACTATTCAACGGTTATGTTACACCTGGTACAACTCCTAAACATGTTATTGAATGATTTCGATAATATTCTAATTTATCTCTTTTAATGAGTTTTGCAAAGCTGCTTCTCATTAGGCATCGGTTTAGAAACATGTCACCATATAGAATTTTTCTCGTACAAAATAAATGTCAATCTTGAAGACTGCCTCATAAGATTTAAATGGTCATTTGTTGTCCTCCTGAAATATGCAAATTTCTAACTGTAAATTGGGGACGAACTAAGCAAGCAATTTATGTGGACAAAGGGGTTAGAAGACATTTGATAGGGGAGAAAATCTATACTTAATTCTACTCGCACGCACTATATTGTCACCCTACGCCGTTTGGTTAAAAATTCTCAGATGGTCAAGCGTCCTCGTTTCCGCCTGAAAAAGCAATGTGCAACATCGAAGACTGAAATGCAGGTTTATAGATGAATGTACTGTTGCCCCCAACATGTTATGGCAGTATACCGAGTGAGCATGTACTCTAGTTATTTTCATTTGCACATGAAATTGCGAAAATTAGAGTTCTGATATGGAAGTAATTAGACCACTTCCTACTATAACGAAGAAATTATATTACTGATATTTCTTTCTATAAATGTTAGTTATAATGTGGTTTAGCTTACGTCTCTACGAATATTGAACTACATCTTCCTTGAATAGATTGTTTCGACTATTTACAGCCGCTGGATCAATAAAGAATGCTCCTTGAGGCAGTGTCCAAAACTATTGCAGATATGTATTTGAAATTTGACAGTCGTACGCCTGTGTTTAAATGGAAAAATTCGTTTTAGCGAAAGACAATACATAACGATTAAAAAATTCAAAGATATTTACCAATAAATCAAAATCGAAAAACTAATACGATAGGTAAGATATAATATAGGAGCAAAAGTCGGTAACAAATTTAGTTTTTCTCCGACCACACTAATATGACCTCATTATTTCTTAGCGTTCCATATCAAAGTAGGCCATTCATGTAGTAGGAATACGAAACTGGTCTGCTGTTGATTGGTTCTTCGAATCAGTCGAAGTCCTGCTATTTGCACATATGTCGAGGTATTGTCCTTGGAAGAAATTGTCTTCTCTCCGACATAAGTCATAAAATTCATACAAAGTTGAAATAATTTCGGAAAAGATTGTTTTCGACTGTTTTATATTTGTATCTATATAAATATCCATATTCATGTCATAAATAGGAGCTTTATTCAGATGTTGATGATCAAAAGCAGTCATTCATTCTGATAATTTCAAAGGAAATATCGATGCGATGATAGTCTCAATTGGAAGTCCGAAATCTAAGTGGGAATTGCGAAATCAAATTAAATTTTTTAAATTCAATGTCGTTCTAAAAACTATTTAAAATATATTGGTATGAACTGAATTTTTTCAACCAGAGCCATCTCTGAGAAAAGTGAGCTGATCATGGTTAAGCCGTACACATAATGAAATTGATATCACGAGTGATATCACAAGGGAGATCATAGAAAGTTGAGACAAACTATGGCCATATGATAGGACCTTTTGTCACGCAACTTTGTTCCCAGATATTTGATATTGTTGACAGCTGAAGTCAAGCAACACTGATGAGTGAGACGACCCATTTGGATGGTGGACTAACGTATTTGGACACAGGAGGTCCTCGTCTTCCCTATCTCGCGCAAATCTCTCGAAGTCTTCTGAGGGTGGGTTGTAAGGGTGCAGCCGGTTGACCGAAAAAAATAATTGTTTAATACATCTTTCTTTCAGATATAAATTTTATCACCTATTGAAAAAAATAGTTATACATAGTCATAGTTATGTGCTCGAAGATTTTTTCCGAATCAATGTGCCTTTTGACATGTACGATTTATAATTGTATTCATCAATGAGGAGTCTGGCTACCTTCCCTTCTTTGGGAAATAGCCTTTTTGTCAGTAGGATGTAGATTCGGTATCTGTATATTTTGTTCTGTCGTGTCTCAATGACAGCTTTGAAGACTTCAGATAGAAAGTCATTCGATCTGTGAGCTTCAATAATGGTAGTTATAGTCCTACAACACAAGTATATCACTAGAACATCCCAGGGACGTCCTCCATTTGCTACTAGGACTGGGATATCCTTCATCGGAACATGGTGCATACTAGAGACGTCCCAGAGACATTTCCAGGAACATTTCGATGAATTTCAACTATTCTTATGTAAATTGATATGAGGAATACCATGGAAATTAATGGGACAACCTATGGATATACCAGATGGGAGATCATCTGGACAAAATCTGAGGACATCCTCTGGATGGCTCTTCATTGCTCTTCATATAAATGTCCCTGTTTTTTTTATTCCTTCTTCTCGAACTATTTTTAACTTCAACGAATCCTTTTGAAACGATTTTGACTCTCATAACCGCGACATATGTTTCACCATACAATGGCTTCTTCAATCAGAAGAAGTCATTATATTTTGACGATATATATCACGGTTGTGTAAACCAAAAATTGTGGAAGTAACTCCGTATGTCTTACACTTCCATTGACGAACAATTTTTTCGAACAATGAATTTCTGCCACATAGTTTTTTTTTAGGAATATTGCAAGGAGTAGTAGTGCTTGGCGATCTCTAACTGAAAGCCATACCGTCCTCGATTTGCAAGGGCTGGCGGAAATGTTTTTGGACTGCCTATATCTGCGGGTTTTTCATCAGTATTTTTATGCAGTAGATGCCTTCAACTGACAGATTTACATTCTCCAACAGTGGACAAACTTCAATTTCTTGCAAAGCATGTAAAAGGCTGAATTCAGAGATAAGGTTCGTCTTTCGTATCGTTTCCGGTGTGCACTCCTATATGAACAACTTGCTCAACTTCCTTCGTTTAGGCTAGTGTCTCAAGAGCATCTTCAAAACAAGTGGTTAGCTCATTTTGAGGTGACAAATGGCTCTGAGCGCTGCCTGACAAACCTAGACTCCCGAACTCCACATCAGCAAATAGGCTACTGTTGCATATATCTTTTGATCCAGACTGGAAGCGGCAGCAGCTATACGTGCAACACTGTGGTTGGAGTCATCCTCAGTGTAATTTCTGAACTGATACTCACATTTTTTTCTATAAAGCTCATCTATTGCTATATATAGGACTACCACCAAATTTTGTCTCTAGATATTTACCCTAATTCCAACTCTTGAGCGAACGTGGTTGGTAACATGAACTCATTCTTCTCAATCTGTTTGGTGAACAGTGTCACCTCTGTTTTTGTTTGAATCATAGAAAGCCCTGCTGCACCACGCCATCTTTCAACTATTCTTTAGGTAACTTAGCGTACGTGACATACGATTAGGACCATTTCACCTGTCACGTATGCTTGTACCTCAAAACCCTTATCTGAGAACAACTGAAACTATAAGAAGACGACATAATAATTATACATGGTAGCCCACGAGATTTTGGACAGGGAATATCTAGGAACTCGGGTGTAGCTTTTTTTGATATTATGTTACCCAAAGCTCATTGGGTAACACAATATAAAAAAAGTGCACCAATTGCTTTAATTTACAACCTCAAAATTACAATTCTCTACTACTCTGGAGTTCCGAGATATTCATTGTCCAAAACCTCGTGAGCCACCCTGTATAGACGGGTCGGTAATGGCACATTGTTCACAATATTTTTTTAATTCATGTATCAGTTATGATTATTATAGGTTTTCAAATGTCGGAATCAATTACCTCAGACTGCTGACATGCAGGGACGTCACCAATAAAATTTAAATTTCCATTGAAAATTGAAAATTCAGAACTATTTTTTAGTGCGGGTGGTTTTTCTGATAATTTCAACTGATACTCCCTTGATAAATGAATTGGATACTCTGTAGAAAGCCCCAAAATTATCAAATATACATTTGAAGAAGAAGGTATTGAAGAACGATTCTTCGACGTCTCATTTATCTTGTGTAGAAAGCGCTGCACTTATTGTGAACAGGCAATTATTTTTGTTTACGAAAAGATATAAACGCTTTATAACGAGAAAATCGGATGGATTTTTTTTTGTAAATCATAGAACACCAAAATGAGCCTGTGGAAAAGTTAGACGTTTAGTAATCGTTCTTCAATACCTACTTTCTTTTTTTAACTATGTTCATTTGATACTTTCGGGGCTTTCTATTCGAGAAACGAGTGAGCAATTCTCTTATCGTGAGATTATCAGTTCCAATTGTAAGAATAGTATATTAAAGTGTGAGTGGATACAAAGTTCTTTCAAACACGCGCGAATTTTCGAAATAGAGCAAGTGTTTGAAAGATCAGTTATCCACGAATACTTTACGTTATTTTTTTTTTAGTGAAATCATATACACAGGTTTCATTATTACAAATAGTGGAAATAAGAACTTATAATGTAAAATGGTTGAATTCGTGATGTGCCATCAGTATACCTTTCGTTAATGTTTGAATAAAAGTTTTGCATTTGTTCGTAATATTTCATTTGAAGGTAGGTACTCCTGTCAGATCAATAATCATTACATTGTCATTCAGACTTCACAGTTGTCGATTTATTGATGGTAACTGTAAAAAACGTGCGTTTTTGAAAGGTCGATTTCCACACGCTTTAAATAGGTAAAAAGGGGCACCAATTGAAAAAAAACACAATTTGCACTCGTTGAAAAATCGTTAAAAATATAAATTTTCAATAAAAATTTTAATATGAATGGTGATTTGGTTAGGATATTTTAAAACCTACAATAATTATGAATATATTATAAAACGTTGCAAAAAACTGTCATTACCAGCCGGACTATTAGTAATAATGTTATTGAAGTTAGTAAAAAATTAAAAATATACTTATTTAACTAATCTTTTCAAAACTACCTACTGATAAAATTGAGTTTCGAAAAACACTTGAAACAATCAAAATTATGCATACGTACATACATACATAATAAATCACATTCAAGTTGTATATTACAGATAAGGTACATCTGTAGTAGATTTATGACATAGCAAGAAAGAATCTATCTCGTTGTTCCATGGATTGTTTGACTCACTTGAACATCACAATGCATTAGATCACATGTTATCAGGCCCGGAGAGAGGGGGCGAGGGAGGCAAATGCCCCGGGGCCCGAGAAGACAGAGGCCCGAAGTCCTATTGAAACATAATGATTATTATTCAATGCCAACACCTAAACTATGAGAAAGAGACAACCGAATGGTTTGGCGAAGCTCTCAATCGAGTCAAAATCAGCTAAGCAGCTGATTTTCATTTATTTATTTTATGTTAACATCTTTCAAATGAAAAACTTCAACAAAAATGCATTTTTGACGCCCAATTGCATCAGCAACTGATGGAAAAGGAAAGGAGGTAGGGGCCCAGCTTCATACTCCGCCCCAGGCCCAATGCTGGCTCTCTCCGGCACTGGATGTTATATTGTAGGAATCCCATTATCCCAGCATGTACTTATATCGAAGACTTCTGTGGGAGGGTTAGCCGCAAAGAATTTAAAAACTCACGACACATAAATACATACTTCACATACAGAAAGAGATTTATTTCACTACATTCATCTCAAGGTTATCGTACCACTCTATAGAAATCGCACATCAAAATGCCAGCGGGGGGTAACGTTTAACAGGAAAACTCCATCGGAAGGAACTGCGTCCGGAAGTGATCTGTTCTTATAGTCGGTGCTTTTCCTCAAGGTCACATGTTACAGCTAATCAATAGAAAAGTTCTTCGATGGCCAACATGAATGTTATTGAACTGATTCGTGAATTCAGAAATGGAAACATGAACTGGTCTCTAGGAGAAAGTTCATTACAAATAATTTTAAATGACATAACATAACATTTTTAAATGAACATGATCGTCATCCACCATAGTATATAGTTGAGATCATATACCAATAAAAACCCTTATTGATCTGAGGATCATACAGTTTCAGAAGGTTTTATCTCAGATTGTGATGGCAATTGAGGAAATTTTGAAATGGTTTGTATGGTTAAATATGTTACAGTAAGTTGGAATATCTTACAATTTGCGACTGTGTGTTGATTTTATATTCTGTGTATACGAAGTATTTGGAGTGATGATCTTATTCAGTAAGTACTTTCAAGAAAACATCTTTGATTTGCAAGCAGTCAATTCCATATTCAAAGTATTACTTCACAGAGATTTGTTGAAGATGAGAATAATGCAGTTGATTCATGTTTCGAAGATAATTTTACGAAAGCTGGGAAGACGATTAAAACGTTGATTGTTGAATTGGAAATGTCTTGCACTGAAAACACAAAATGGTGAAATTACAATCAAAATCGTTGGTTATATGTAGCCAACGATATTGATTGAATTATCACAATTATAATTGTTGAATCACTGCTTGAGCGGTATAAAGCTCAGCTAGTATTGTAAATCAGTTTTGCCATTGGTACTTGTATATTTTCTGTGCTTGCTGTGACATCACAGGCTTTTATGTTATTTCACAGAGTACATTGAAGGTTGATTTGTGAATTCACAAACCTACTGAAATATAATTACTGTGAATATCAAATGTGATTGTTTAACTTGCAATGGATATCACATACAACATTGTTATTTCGCAAATCTTTTCCACAATTCTATTGTGATTTCACCAATATTGGAAAAAATTTCATTGTGAAAAACTGCATAATATGTATCGGTTTTTACAATCATCACTGTGAATCCACCCAATATTTTCACAATACTACATTTACTACTACTAAATTTACTACGTAATTTTAAAGCCACTCTGGCATTTTATCGTGTAAATGCTGGGCTGATTTCAATACTCACTCCACCAATATTTTATTATTACACTGTGAAGACACAATCTCGCTATAACAAAAAAATTCATTTCCTTTATGTAAATTCAAATTTAACTGATGAATGTACATAATACCTAATCTTATAAAAAATGTATACATATGTTGAATGCTTGAACCAATCTTTGTTTTTTTGTAACTAAATGGAACATTCTGTACATTCATAAGTTATAATAATAAAAATAGTACAAGTTGGGTTGGGAAAATATTGAATATACTTGAAATCACATATTGAACACACAAAAATCTATTCTGATGTATGAATGATATAATATTTTATTCATACATCAGAATAGAATGTACTGTTCTGAAAAATAAAAATTTGGTTCCAGCATTCAACATAGGTATACATTTTTTATAAAATTATGTAATATGTATACATTCATCACTTAAATTTAAATTTACATAAAGGAAATAAAAATTTGTGATATATCGACATTGTGTCTTCACAGTGTAATAATACAATATTGGTGGACAATATATTGAAATCATCCCTGCATTCACACGATAAAATGCCAGTGTGGTAAATTTAGTAGTAGTAGATGTACTATTATTATAGTATGATAGCTCATTAAAAACGATCTAGACAAGTCAATGTGATAATAAGAGGGAAAGAAATGAAATTTACAACTTTCGTTATAAACTATAATGTTCAAACGCAAAAAAGCAAATAGCACCAAAAAATTAACACTCTTTATACAAAAACATAAATAAAAATAACGGAAAGGAAACCTTTCTTTGAACGAATTGAAGCGCATTAAACAAGTTGATGATATTTCATTTGATATTTTTAAGTCTATTCATCAAGGTCAATACTTCCTAGCTTCTTTTTACTTGACGATCATTTCTAAAGTTGCGCCAACTTGCTTCGAATTTTCAAGATTTCGATTGAAAGGTGTATCTCGGCGCCTCTGCAAAGGATGTGCATGAAGTGACGAACTCTTTTTCTATGATCACATCCCATATTCTGTCGTCGGAATCTGTGAAAAAAAAAATAGAAAAAAAATCCAGGAAAGTTCAAAACAATAATAGAATGTGATATTTTTCACATGAATGAATAAGCATTCTAATAAATTTCATTTTCAATCATACAAATTGAAGAGTTGTATATACGGAGTCCTTCAAAGAGTTGGCATCAAATGGAAAAAAACTTTTAATTATAAATTATCTTCAAACTCGACTTGGGCGTTGAGTCCTGCTAAAAAAAATATAAAAAATGACCTACTGAGACGGGGTCACTTGACTTTCGTTATCTATCAAAAGTAATTATGTTAAAAAATAAATGCTTCAAAAAGGCTATTTGATTTAATTTAAAAAAATTAAAAAGAGAAATGTTAATTGTATACCAATTTTACATAACCTGTACCATTACATTTTTTCAAAATAGTCGCTCATAATTTTTAAGGCCATGTTTTTTACGAAGAACTTGGCTTCTTAACTGAGGTATGCGAACTTAATATTATAAACTGTTTTTTTTTTTTAAATTGATATTTTTTTTTGTGATGAAAATTCAAGATCATCATAATTTTGTTTCCCCGACTCTACTTTCTTCTCTCTTTCTCTTCAATATGTTGAACATTATTGGGCAGACTCGGTGAGTGGCATGATTGCTGATGTTGGCAACCTCATTGAAAATAACTTCTAAAGCACAATTATTCAAGGGGCATATAATTTGACTTCCATTTTTAATGTGATTGTGTTTTTAATTTTTTTTCATCATTTCCTTGAACTAATCAATTTCTAACCAAGTATTTCAATTGTTTAGAATATTCTGTAATCTCTAATGTAAAACGTTTTTTCAGAATGATGGCGAATTAAGTGAAACTTATATTTTACCTAGCTATTCAGAATAATACTGCATTTGTTTCAGACACATTTGAAATTCACTCAGGGGGTATTTCCGTGATAATGGTAGAGTTCATATTTTCTCAAAAATTGTTTTCAGTACCATAAATTCCACAAAGAACACTGTACTTACCGACAACCAACTTCACTCAAAACACATACAATGAAAATGAAGTGAAATAATAGAACAACTGGCATAAAATTAGTTCCGACTTGTATAGGCCAAAAAACGTAGAGCAATGATCAGAATTCAGCATGTACTCGCGGAACACGTTCAGCATCCACGTGATAAGCAGCAGAAAAGCCATTGGATGAAATTTTATACACCGGAGAAATCACAAAACCAGTAGTGAATACCACTCTATTCTACAATATGAATTACCGCTACAATTACAGAAACCTTGTGAAATCTCAGTATGAAAACAAATATGATTTGTGAATCAACAAGTTCTATATAACTTTCACGATGTACTAATGATTATTTCATGTGATATCCCAAGGTCATTGTGATGATTCAGAAATACGGGAATAATTCCTCTCAGACTGTGTTTTTGAAAAAACAAACTAAAAATACAATGAAAACACTGTACTCGAATCACAATTTATGCTAAGATATTCCTCGCTGTCGAAGTAAAATTACAATTAACACTGTAATTCATCGTTATTATTGTATTCATACAAGCAAAAATGGATATTACTTGGTATATTTGATGAAACTCTTGACAATCACAAAAAAATGTTAATTCACAGTTATCTTTTGGGAAAACCATGTAATATTTTGTATTATCAAATGGTGCATTGTAAATTTGCATTCAAACCGATAATAAAATATTTTTACAGCGTCTATTGCGGTAAAATCTACAACTGTTGGCTGTTATTTTCACGTTCTACTAGCATTATTTGTTTCAGTGATGCCCTCAAACATCAATATGGAAAGATTTACAGCAAAAGACCATTGGAAAAGAGTGATCCATTTATTATCATTGGATTATTTGATTGAAAATCTAACAAATAGGTTTCCCGATAACTAGTTATATTTTAAATAAATTGATCCGAAACAATCTCTATAGTATGTTCCGTTAACATGTTATGAGTACTAAAATTTCATACCTTTGAAAGGTGTTTTACGTTTTTTTTTTTAATAGAGCACTGTGATTTTTCTTTGCTTCTTTATAAGCATTAATCAATGTTGGATGAGACCTCTGCAATACAAACAGATATTTCAACTTAAAGCTAGGAGAAATCACCTCATTGTCTACCCATTAATTATTTCTGTTACATCCATTCTAACAATTTTTTGGAAAATTGACATCAAAATTATATGAAGAATAAAGTTCTAATAATCGATTTGGTGTTTCGCACTGTCAACAAAGTGAATGTTGTCATTAGCAACTTAATGTTGGCGTTTATTAATGACCTTCCGCTTCTATTCTATCATTGTAAAAATTATTTGACATTTGTTAGTTAACGTCAAAGAAATGATTATCAAGTTTATTCGATGTATAATCGTAACGAATACCACTCGAGAAAACTAAAATAATAGATTATACTTGTAACTCGACGTATTCCTGAAAACACCACTCAAGCTAGCGCTCTCGTGGTGTTTCGCAGATTACGTCTCGTGACTCGGTAGTATAAGGCTGATATGACACGGTAATATTTCTATGCTATAGATATATTATCATAGATATTTGATCGAAGATATGACAGTGTATTCAGTAATTTTGATCATAGATGAAATATTATCATATATCTATGATACTATGTTCCCTTGAAGAGAACCTATGATCATATTTGAAAATGAAGATGTAACTAAAAATAGTACTTTATTTTTATTTACTTGCTCATTTAATACAGCAATTTAAATAAATAATATAATGAAGCTTAAATTTAGAATCTTCTCAAGCAATGGTAGAGAGGAGTCCAGTCTCAAACGAGCACAAGAAAAATAAATTTATGAAATTATTGCTTTCTCAAAAAATTTTTTTTTTTTTTTAAATTTAATAATCACTTACTAATGTTCAACTGACATGTAAGAAAAATCGTAAGAAAAATCATAAGAAAATATTCATCTCCCTCTTAAGAAAAAGTAGATACAGAGATACAGATAGAGAGAGAGTATTGAAATAATCCTTGATGTGATGCAGTATCACGAAGTAACTTGATTGTGTAACAACGACTGGAAGTGAAAGGTTGTCATGTAGAGAGGTTTCAAAACATATAGGGTTTCTTTCGACTATTGGCCAGGTCCCTCCATCCAAACCTGGGCAGTGATGTGGAAGAGATCGAGCCAAGAGTTCAAAGAATCATGAGCGAGTTTAGCTTCCACAGATTCAATAAAAATATAAATTTAAAGCTTTTAAACTCACCCATGAATCCTGTTCTCCTAGATACAAGGCCAGTCTTTCCTGCAGATCACTATCCAAATTCAGGAGGAGTACCTTTAGCTTCTCGTTTGCTGCTCGCACCTAGGCTTGCCTTCTAAGCAGATTGATATTTTCTGGCACTCCAAAAAAACTTGGTATCACTGAAAACCATTCAGCACGAACAGAAACAGGTCTGATTTGATATTTTAACGTTTTAGAGATAGAATTTACAGAAATTATTGCCACATGTGAGTCATCAATTTTTGAGGTTAGAAAGAATTCATTTATGACATTTCAGGACCGACTCGTCGAAAGAGGGTACGAAATGTTATTCGAATAAGATTGAATTGTAATATTTATTTTCAAAATTTGAAGATGTTAGTACAGATAATTAATGGTGACGCACATGAGGCCATCTTGTTTTCGTGAAGCGAGAAGATCAAAAATACATTTTGGAAATTTAGAAAAATATGCCAAAAGAATGCCGATATGTATATCGATTCGATTATTGAATCAATCAGAAATTGATTATATTAATCATTTAAATATGTATACGACCTTTCATTTCCTCGTTGTGGAAAATTTATCTTTCCGGAAGGGAAAATCAAAAAGCAACTGACTCTTCGAGTGCTCAATTCAGAAAGGGGCGAAGAAGGAAGAAGTCTTTTCAAAGAAGGAAGTCGCTCTCTCTCTCACTCTGTCTATGTTCAGTGTTACCAATCACTAAACAATTAAATAAATTGGAACATCTCAATAACATGTGATACCAACATGAAATAAAAAAAATGAAAAGTAACAAGATGTTTTACATTTCGTTACACCCTCCTTTAACTCCGGTAAAAAAAAAAAAAAGTTTATTAAAAAAATTTTTTTTTTTTTTTTTCTTTTTTTTTTTTAATTACAAAGAGAAAGATATCAAAAATCAAATCTGTAAATTGTAGCATTTACATAGCTGAAATTTTCTATAATAAGACAGGTATATTGCTAATTACCAATATCCTGGAACTAAAACTTGTAAGTTATAGCACTTACAGAGCTGAAGCTTCCAACTCCCTGTATTTCACAGTTCTGGAGTGAAGATACAAAAAGGGTCCAGCTACTGACTATTCCCCAAGGCAAAATCCGGCGCAGCCGAAGCCCTCCCAGACAATCTGGCAAAGATGCCCTCATCGCTGCAGGATGTTGATTGCGGCGCCGGTGAGTGAACATCTTCAACCACTCGCCTCCAGATTACCCGAGACAACCACCACCAACCAGAATTCAACCACAAGGAACCATCACCAACTATACCCTTGGTGAAACAAAAAAAAATGAATTATGAAAACAACAAAAAAAATAAGTCCAGTTGTCACCTCAACTGGGGTGAACTATAGCGCCACCAACTGAAATAGTGAAAACGCTTCACTAATAACAACAATGCAAAAGTTCGGGATACTCCCATCCCTGGCACTGTGAACAAGTCCTCAGATGCAACAGATCAGTGGAGCTCAGGAGAAACACAGTAGCCGTACCCAGCCGCCATTTAAGGCCTTGCTATGCTCACCCGTAGGCGCACCGCTAGCCCAAGTAAGACCCCCCAATGCTCTCCCTTCCAAAGATCCCGCTAGTAAACCAGCTGTCGCATCTGAGCTGAGCTCACACCCCACCAAAGTGAGTCCCTAAAACAAAAAAAGTTTAAAGTTAACCATCCTTTTTTTTAGAACAAGAAAAGGGTAAAAAACTTCCAGAATAACTCCTTCATTGGAGTGTCTATTGCGGGATATGAAGTAAAATTTAGGATAAGGGATTTAATTACAAAAATTCAGCCAAAGTACTGCAAAACTGAGAAACTATCAGAAAGTGAGTAATCCTGCAACACATAACAAGAGTGATAAGCTAGACAATTGTTGATTGAGATGTTAAACGGAGACATTAAAATAAGTAGGCAACCAGCTTCACATAAGCCACAACACTCTTAAGAACGTAAGAAGTTAATGTCTGTATTGAGTTTTCAATTTACAGAGAATTGTGAACTTTCTGAGTTCCTAGGCAATACTCCAAGCATGAATCTGATCATATAGAGAAAAATATTCAAGAAAAATTTATGTAATTTGGCAACAATACTGAGTCAAGAATCTATGATTGAAAAAAGGAAGATTGTGAGTACATTACAGAAAGTACACTACGAAATGCAAACCTAAGGATTACAATTGTGTGTCGATATGATGACAATGCCCTGCAAAAGGCACTACAGGGTAAATGCTGATGCATCATCATAATAATGATTTCCTTGTTAAAGAAACCAAACTAAAGGTCAGCGGACCTGTAGCACTGAAGATACTCCTCACAGAGGTGAACACTCTGCAAGAAAAAGATAGGGATAAAGGTCAGTAATTTGGGACATCTTATTAAACTACTAAGAGTATCTGATTATGCTGTTGAGAACCAATCAGGTTCCAAACACTTTAATTCCAATAGCACTTAGCATTTAGAAAATAATCAGAGGGTACCCACAGAAAAAATTTCCTCTATTACAAAATCTATATGTCAGAAATTTTCCAAATCCAGGGTAAGAATAGGGGTAGAGATTAGCAATCAAGGTTATCTGATTATACTATTGAGAACCAATCAGATTCTGAACACTTTAATTCCAATAGCACATAGCATTCAGAAAATAATCAGAAGGTACTCACAGAGGAATTTTCCTTCACTACAAAATCTCGTTAAATTTCTAACAACAGGGTAAGATAATGAAATGTACTCACTCTCAATATCAATCACCACAAGGCAATATTTACAAGATTTAAATGGATTGCAAGCAATGAAAATATAGAAAAATTATAATTACAGTTATAAGCTATGAAATTTATACAGGGGTACTCAGTAGTGTGCCAAAGAACATACATGGTAGTATCTAGAGTGGCGTAGTTAAAACTAGCCACTGTGAATAATAAACAGCAGATAGTTACTGTCGTAGGGAGAAATCAAGACAAGTTTCCAGTATGAAGGATCTCTTGAAATTCAACAAGAAAATCAACTCCTTACTCCAAAATTATCAAAATTTTCCCCTACTGGTTGGGTAGGATACTTCTACTAGAGCTTTAGGGAAACCCAAGGACATCCAACACATATGCCCTAATAAAAAGATACTATGTTGAAAAATATTCATCTTCGCTACTCTGATCTGAATTTGACTTTGAATCACTACCACTATTACTACGATAATCGTCAGTTATATCAGGTTTTATGTCCTTAATATGCCAATCACCCAAGTCTTTCCCATCTCTATCCCTCAAATTATAAACCAAAGGAGAGATCACCTTATTAACAATACATGGTATGAACTTGGGAGCAAGCTTGGCTGAAAAGTTATCACAGGCCTTAGAAAGAACATAGTTCTTTTTCCAAACATAGTCACCAACGTGAAACTTTAAAGAACGTTTCCTCAGATTATACCTTTTAGAATTTTGAACATAAGACCTGTATAGCTTCTTTCGAACATCTTCGTACAAAGGAGGCAAAGCTTGGGAATCCTGAATTCTATGGATTTTGTCACCAATAGATACAACATTATTTGCATTCTCTGCAATCTTCCCATAGAAGTCTCCTGATACTGGAACGTTCCTGGCAAAAACTAGAAAAGCGGGAGAGTAAGTGGTGACATCATGTCTTGCAAGACGAATAGCTTGTGCCACCTTGAAGATAGACTGATCCCAGGTTTTGTGATTCTCATGAACATAACATCGAATAGCAGTTGTGATAGTTTTATTAACTCTCTCAGTATGATTTATTTGGGCATGATATCTTGCGTTATACCAAATCTTTTGGACAGAATATTCTTTCATGAGATTTTTGAATTCTTTGCTGGTGAATTGTGGACCATTGTCGCAGGCAAAAATTTGTGGAATTCCAAAAATAAGAAAGACTTGATTTTCTATGAATTTCACTATTGCTTTCGAAGTAGCCTTAGCCATTGGATGCACCAAAACAAATTTTGTGAACCAATCTACCACAACCAGAAGATATTGATTTCCCATCTTTGATCTTGGGTAGGGACCGAGAAGATCCGCAGAAATGAGTTGAAATGGATGATTAATATTTCGATAGGACCCCATCAAGCCTGCTTGAGGTAGGTTAGAAGATTTGCTGGCTGCACAAACTTTACACTTTCTGATATAACGATAAACTGTATTTCTAAGATTTGGCCAATAGTACAATTCAGAGATGCGACTTAAAGTTTTAGAAAGACCAAAATGAGAGGAAGTCTCGTGATCATGAAAGGTTTCCAAAATTTCCTGTCTATTTCCAGTTGGAACAACAATTTTCCAATTGGTTAGATTACTTTCAATGTTGTACTTACAAAAAATGTGTTTATACAAGATATTATTTTCCACCTTGAAAGACGGATAAGACACAGGGTGTTCCTGAACCTTCTTAATCATTTCAAGATACCAGTTATCACGTTTCAAGGTAGATAGATCTAGCAAGGCAATTTCAAACGAACGTGATAAGGCATCTGCAACAACATTGAGAGAACCTTTTCTATGAACTATAGTAAAATCATACTGAGCTAATTTTACTAACCAACGTGCTAATCTTGGTGAAGGATCCTTCATGTTTCGAAGCCATTGAAGTGAACTGTGATCTGAGATGACAACGAAGGGACGACCATCCAGATAATATTTGAACTTGTCAATACCAAATATAATTGCAAGCAATTCTTTTTCAGTAGTGGTATACTTTCTTTGGCATGAGTTCAAAGTTTTGCTAGCATAAGCAATTGGATGTTCCATTCCATCCTCTTCCTGAAACAACACCGAACCAATACCTGTGTCCGAGGCATCACACATCAAGGTAAATGGCTTTGAAAAATCAGGGCTTGCCAATACAGGAGCACTAGTAAGAGAGTCTTTCATTTCCTGGAATGCTTTGTCAGCTTCAGGAGTCCATACAATTGGTTGACCTTTTTTTCTACCATGGAGTAAATCCGTTATTGGACTACATAAACTAGAGAAATTCTTGACGAACCTACGATAATAACTGACGAGGCCAATGAGACGTCTGATCTGTGTAGTATTTTTAGGTACAGGATAATTCACTACAGCAGACACCTTTTCTGGGTCCGTTCTTAGGCCATGTTCATCAACCAAAAAACCTAAGAATTTAAGAGAGGGACGGCAGAAATGACATTTCTCAAAGTTAATAGTTAAATTGGCTTCCTTAAGCCTATTGAATACTTTTCTCAAAATTTCCAAATGCTTTTCAAAATCTGGAGTGACGATAATGATATCATCCAGATAGTAAAAACAATATGGTTCTAAGGCAGGTCCAATAACCAGATCCATAAGACGACACATACTCTGACTTGCTGATACTAATCCAAAAGGCATAACGACAAATTCGTAGAGACCTTTGCCATGTACAGCAAAAGCAGTCTTTGCACGGGATGATTCTTCCAATGGAATTTGGAAAAATGCTTGTTTCAGGTCGATTGAACTAATGAAACGAGCATCACGGAGCTTGGTGATGATACAGTCAATCAAAGGTAGGGGATAAGCATCCTTATTAACTGTCACATCGTTAAGTTTCCTTCCATCGAAGCAAACTCGAAACGTGCCATTCGACTTTTTTACCAACCACAGAGGACTACACCAAGGCGATTTGGAAGGTTGAATAATGCCAAGTTTGAGCATTTCATCTACTTCCTTTTCCAGGTGAGATTGCATTACCTGAGACAAAGGATATTGTCTTTGTTTAAATGGCCTTGCATTTCCTGTGTCTATGGAGTGTGACATCAAATGGGTCCTGCCAATCCTATCAGCTGGTCCTATTTGTTTAAAAAGTTCAACAACCTTCTCAAGTTCACCCTTTTCCCGGTCACTTAAGTTGGAAACACTCTGTATAGTATTTACAGCACAAACTGAAGAACCTCTGACTTCATAAGAAAAGTTTTTTAAATTCATGGCCTCAATATGGAATAATTTTAAAAAATCTACTCCCAATATTAAGGTTTGTGTGATAGAAGGAATAACCAGCAACTTAAGTTCCTTACTAACACCATTTAAAAAGATAGGAATATTGACATAACCCAGGAATTCCTGAGGTTTTCCATCAGCTGTCGATACTTGAAGAAATTCATCATAGAGAATGGGAACTTTGTGACGTTTCAAAAGAGAGAATCCAGATGATCCAAGAATTGAAGCATTCGATCCAGTATCAACAAGAGAAACTACAGATTCACCAAAAATGTTGACACTAACATAAGGTCGATTGTCATTACCTTTTTTTAAAAATAAAGGAGAAACTGTAACTTTAGTGCAGAAGTTTTTTACTACAGATAACCAGGAGTTCCATTCAGAAGTGGTGGTAGCACAGACTTGTTTATTGTTCCTAGAACAAAAATTTTTGACAACACACAACCACTCATCCCACTCTCGGAAAAGAAGTTTTACTTCTCTGTGTTGTTTAGGGGAAGAGATTTTCCCTTTTTCTTCTTGGTGGATTGTGTAGTTTGGTCTGGACCTTCCGAATGACTGGTGACTGTGTCCAGTTTCATGACACCCTTCGGCAAGTTTTTTGAACAACGCTTACACCTAGTCTTGACAACACCCTTGGAACCACAGCCAAAACAGAAGATAGACTTGGGATTTTTACAATCACCATATGTGTGGCCAACCAAATCACAGTTCCAGCATGTTGGAAATGGACTTGTGGAAGAAGCACAAATTTCCTTAGAAAGGTGTGTGGAGTTCCTAGTTGAGCTAAAGGAAGGACCTGCTTCAAAAAAATCTGGACAACTCAGGTCAGGCTCAAGCAAAGAAGCTTTACGAGAGGATGGAGGCTTGTACCGACTAGACCATACACTGGATTCTTCTATCCGTTTACATAGTTTAGATAGTTCAGTCAAGGAATCAATATCAGATAGAGCCAGTTGAGAAACAAATTTAGGCAGCAAATTTCTGCGAATTTGATTAACAATAGTCTTTTCATCTGGTTTTGATGTTAACCTATTATATAAGCCTTCCATTGCAGAAATATACATAGTTACTCTTTCATTAGAACCTTGTGTTCTATTTCGAATTTCATCTAACAAATCATCATTGTAGTGATAGGGTAGGAAGTCATCTTTTAATTTTGTAACTAGTTCGTCCCATGTCTTGAAAGTTGAACGATTATTATTGTACCAGGTCCAGGCCTGCGATTTGAAAAGATCACCTGCAGAAATGAATAAATCATCTTTAGAAACCCCCCTTGCAATTCTCAAAGATTCAACTTTTTCAAGAAAAGAAATGACAGACTCTTTATGAGCTGTTCCAGTAAAATAAATGTTCCATTTATAGGCAGGGACTGGTTTAGTAAATGGAAATTGTGTCACATTTGAAGTGGAAGGTATAGGGGTTGAAGTTGCATGGGAAATTTTCTCATCGAGATCACCCTCTATAGTGAGAAGTTCCAATTGCCATTTTTCCTTTTTGGATTCCTCTGATTCGTCACTAGTTTGAGCCCTATGAATGCGGCCTGATAAATGAATGAGACGAGAAACTAATCTCTTATATGCAGAATCAGAGGAGGTTCCAACAAAATCTGAAATTTTTTTCTTTATATCATTAAGTGAATCTAAGATGTTTTTCTCATCTTCTAAAAATGAGAAAGGATCAATAATTTCAGCAAAACTGCGGTTGGCACATTCTTGACTGAGAAGACCTCTCAGAACTTTACGTTTGGAGTCTACATCTCCAGTAGGTTTTATATTTCTGATAGCAATCTCATAATCAAGTTCATTCACCTTCAAGTGTTTGGGGTCAATTTTTGACAAGGACATTTTCAAAAATTCAGTAAAATATCAAGAGTAAAAAAAAATCAATAAATGAGTGTGTTTTGATTTGATCAATACACATTCATTGAAAATAATAAAAGAGACTATTCAAGTCAGCAAACCTTGATCATAAAATGTTACTGACTGAGAATGCACAAAGAAAATACTAAGCAGATAAAGAGTTGAGGCGCCAAATTTGTGTAACTAAAAATAGTACTTTATTTTTATTTACTTGCTCATTTAATACAGCAATTTAAATAAATAATATAATGAAGCTTAAATTTAGAATCTTCTCAAGCAATGGTAGAGAGGAGTCCAGTCTCAAACGAGCACAAGAAAAATAAATTTATGAAATTATTGCTTTCTCAAAAAATTTTTTTTTTTTTTTAAATTTAATAATCACTTACTAATGTTCAACTGACATGTAAGAAAAATCGTAAGAAAAATCATAAGAAAATATTCATCTCCCTCTTAAGAAAAAGTAGATACAGAGATACAGATAGAGAGAGAGTATTGAAATAATCCTTGATGTGATGCAGTATCACGAAGTAACTTGATTGTGTAACAACGACTGGAAGTGAAAGGTTGTCATGTAGAGAGGTTTCAAAACATATAGGGTTTCTTTCGACTATTGGCCAGGTCCCTCCATCCAAACCTGGGCAGTGATGTGGAAGAGATCGAGCCAAGAGTTCAAAGAATCATGAGCGAGTTTAGCTTCCACAGATTCAATAAAAATATAAATTTAAAGCTTTTAAACTCACCCATGAATCCTGTTCTCCTAGATACAAGGCCAGTCTTTCCTGCAGATCACTATCCAAATTCAGGAGGAGTACCTTTAGCTTCTCGTTTGCTGCTCGCACCTAGGCTTGCCTTCTAAGCAGATTGATATTTTCTGGCACTCCAAAAAAACTTGGTATCACTGAAAACCATTCAGCACGAACAGAAACAGGTCTGATTTGATATTTTAACGTTTTAGAGATAGAATTTACAGAAATTATTGCCACATGTGAGTCATCAATTTTTGAGGTTAGAAAGAATTCATTTATGACATTTCAGGACCGACTCGTCGAAAGAGGGTACGAAATGTTATTCGAATAAGATTGAATTGTAATATTTATTTTCAAAATTTGAAGATGTTAGTACAGATAATTAATGGTGACGCACATGAGGCCATCTTGTTTTCGTGAAGCGAGAAGATCAAAAATACATTTTGGAAATTTAGAAAAATATGCCAAAAGAATGCCGATATGTATATCGATTCGATTATTGAATCAATCAGAAATTGATTATATTAATCATTTAAATATGTATACGACCTTTCATTTCCTCGTTGTGGAAAATTTATCTTTCCGGAAGGGAAAATCAAAAAGCAACTGACTCTTCGAGTGCTCAATTCAGAAAGGGGCGAAGAAGGAAGAAGTCTTTTCAAAGAAGGAAGTCGCTCTCTCTCTCACTCTGTCTATGTTCAGTGTTACCAATCACTAAACAATTAAATAAATTGGAACATCTCAATAACATGTGATACCAACATGAAATAAAAAAAATGAAAAGTAACAAGATGTTTTACATTTCGTTACAAAGATGACGTCGGTTAAGCTCATGTTGACAGCAGCTACAACAAAAATGTTAATTGCAGAATATGAAGTAAATTAAATGCTGTACAACGCTAAAAATAGTGATTATCAGAACAAGAATAAACGTTTGATACTGTATACGCTAATTGAATAGACTAATAACAATATTACTGATGGTTGTATAATAGCAGATGTGAGGAAGAAAATCAACAGGTAGAGCTATGATTATTAGCCGAAAAAATTACTGAAAAAATGCGTTTTGAGATTGATTTGGTACGACACTGGCCGGTAAAGGGCTTATCGTAATCCATATATTATAGTAATTATAGTAACTTAGTGGGTAGAGTCTATACCTGCGCGATCGCTCGCCATCACGTTTGGCGCTTACAGTACTTCTTTCTGTCGATTGAATAGGCGGTGTGGAAGTGTTGGAATATGGGCCTGACAGGATATTCAGTAGTAATACCACGAGAGCTACTTAATCAACTGAAAACCCTCAATATGTACAATTTCTATTGCGTCATACTTGACATCTATTTCAACAAGTTTTTGTATCTCTCTATGTGAGCCAAAATGTAATAATTTTTTTTTTAACTGATTGTGTTGACATTTAATAAAATTATATTGGGATTGAATATTGAGTTATTTGTGAGTTTACTTTGCGTTTCACAAAAACAAAAACTGTGATATACATACCCCAAATGGCCACATGTTTTGATTAATGGCTTTTTTGGAATTATTATCTTCAATGGTAACCTTGAATGAGGCATATTAATCAGGAAATTCAGAATTCAGACTATCACATTGAATTTCAAGGAAATGAGGCCTCAACAAGTTTTCATTTGTTCTGCGGTTGTGTTCGTACTATAGACATGTAATGAAATATGTTTTGGAACTTCCCTCACAGTTCCATTTTCCTTGTTCCTATCAATCAAGAGTTTCTTTTTTTTTGTGTTTTTTTCCTGGTAACTTCTCTTCATTCAGTATCATTCGATCCACCAGCAGCTTGCGCACCCTCATCATTAACTGCAGTTTTCGAGACAACGTTGTCCAGACTATTTGAAGGATTATTTAGAATTTCAGGAAAATGCCCTGTGATTCATCTCGTTTTTGTGAAGCTCGGGTTCACTATATACCTATGCTTTTGTTGCTTATATCGGCAAAACTTTTTGTTTGAATTACAATTTTTTTCTTCTGCCGATGATTTGGAAGATTTACAAATATCATCCATTTTGTTCATTAAATCTTCATGATTGTTCAAAGTTTTAATTTTATCCTTGTGTTCGTCATTTATCGTATCTTTTTGTTTGATGATGTGATTATATATATATGGATAAATATTTTTAAAATAGACGAAATCTAAATTTCGCAGTTAAATTCTTAGGAGGAGTAGATCAGATCTGTGCAAAGTTAAATGGAGCATATTATGCCATATAGCAAATGAGAGAACATTTGGACGAATCTGGAATACTGAATATTTATTATGCTATGGTCTACTCCCACATCAGCTTCAACATTATGACTTGCGGGAGAGCAAGAGAATTTGTAATTAAATAATTTTTTAAAAAACTAATTAACAATGTGGTTTTTTAAAAAATTATTTAATTACATAATATTTTAACATTTTATATCACACTACTTTATTTTCTTCTCCATAATTTTCTTGAATAGCTGATGATGGTTCTATATAGGACCGACTTCTACTTCTACTTTTTGATGGCTATCTGGTTGATAGCGGTCATTCACCGTTTCACCATCCTTTTGAACTAGATGGGAAATTAAATTGTGGAGACGACTTTGCGTTTTACTGATTTGTAAATTGATATTGTGCTAACAATACTAACCCATCGTTGCTGCCATGAGAGAAATTGAGGTGACCGCGATAAAAATGGATGCACCTTTTTTATCGCTATCAAAATGACAGTAGTTGATTTATCAACAGTAAAAGCACAAACGCTTTTTTTATCGAATAAATTTATTTCTTCAACGAACTAATTTTGTCAATCAGCAATTTCACGAGAAAAACGTACATAAAAAAATTGCGAGACCGTAGGTCAGTTTTTCGAGTGAAATTACTGATGGAAAAATTTTGAGTTGAAGAAAGAAATTTATTCAATAAAAGAAAAGTTCGAATGCTTTTTGTCAAGATAAATTAACGCCAATATATAAATACACCACAATAATAATCACTTTGATTGAAACACTTATTTGAAGGAGTAGTTATTAACAACTCAGCTTTTTTTAGCGGCTGTTGCTAGGCGACCGACAGTTTCATGCAACAACAATGACAGATCCGAATAATAACGAAATCCTGTCATAAAGCCAGTTATCATTTTCTTTGGCAACTAATTACCTATAAATATCTGATATACAAATGTTTCACGAATAATATTCTTAGCATTCTTACTATTAAATAAGTATTATCAAAATTCCAAACAATCACGGCGAATATATTCACAAGAACTATTGGACCTAATCCACAATAGGTAATCCAAGGTAGCTGTGGCTGTTTAGCCGTCAGAAACTAGTTGACATCAATAATTAATGAAATTTGTGAAATTAGGCATCTATCTAGATAACGAATTCTTGATAACTATGAATTTAATTTAAGTAGAAATGAAAAGTGATGAAGATTGAACGGAGAAAATCGTAGATAGTGCAACTATGAGATTTTCTTGACATAGTGCAAAGAAAGAAAAAAGTATTAATCAATGATCAATAATAATATTGACTTCGATAAATATGTTATTTTAATATTCGCTTCAAATTTTCCATTTTGCGGGATAGTGTGAAGAGAAAGGTATTTCGACTCTGTCAAAATTATTCGTTTCATTTATTTGAAACTCAACCCTCCGGCATACTCTTCGAACTTTGTTGGAATTATGAATCAATAAATATGCCAAATGCATTTCATATTTGCAAAAAACTTTTATTTATCAACAGTAAGAACACAAGAGTTTTTTTATCGGGTCAATTTCTTCCTTCAACGAAATAATTTTGCCCATCAGTAATTTCACGAAAAAAACTGACATGAAAAAATTGCGAGGCCGTAGGTCGAGCGTAGGATATAACATTTTCTTCGAAATTTTCGATATTGAATATATCGTTCACATATAATTAAAACAGAATGGGACCCAAAACAGTCTTCTCTGGCACACCCATGAAGACAAGTAGTGACAAGTATTTGATAAACAATCTTTAAATATATCCAATGTAAACTCCCACGTCTTCCAGTGGTTGAAAGAGTATGTCATGGTTAACGGTGAAGTCAAACGCCTTGGCCAGGCCTAAAAATACAGTTAAACACTCTTTCTGGTCCTAAAGACAGTTAAATACCTCAATTGTTAGTTCAAAAACTGCTTGTTCAGTTGATAAGTTTTTTCTAAGTCCATACTGGGAATTGGAAATTATGTTATTGTTATCAAGAAATGCAACTCATGTTTTTTTGCCACATGATTACTCTAATCAATAAGTACATAAAAGAATTATACTGGAATGAAAGGACCACGCACACACCTTATGGAAAAAAGTCTTTCGGTTAAAATGGCTGAATTTTTGATATGTTGTAGATGGAAGCCATTCTGAATAAAAGTCTCCATTGGCCCAACTCGATCGTATGACTCGACCGAATAATAAATTTTGTGATTTTTTGGAGAAATTCAGCTGAATGAAAAAATATCAATATCTCATTTATATTCAATATTGTTTGCTACTGAGAATTCCTAATGTCCGCGAGAAATATATTTCCATAATACAGAAAAAAATACGCCGTTGTTTGTATACAGGGTAGTCAACAATATACTCAATTCTTCAGTGATTGATTTCGCCTACGAGGTTAAAATTTGATTGAGTTTATCATTGAGGATCAATTAGAATGGTTTATTGATCGACCAAAATATAATGAAGCTATAAAAACAGAGTGTTTGGAATAAGATAGGCTCCATGTTTTATATACAGTGACCGCCAAAAAGTATGTACCTACCATATGGGAAAAAAGTTTATTAATAGAGTATTGGAAAAAAGATTCTTGGAAAAAGTTTGTGCATATCCGATAACCTGAAAATCGATCTTGACACATGTCACGTGATCGCTGGTATGGCGGCAAATTGAAAAAAATAACTATGAAAAGGCAAAAAGTGGGATAAAACTCCAAGGTATCAAAAAAGATTATTTCAAAAAGTTACTTAAAATTGAATTCTATACACATATACAAAGTTTGAAAAGATATTGAGAGAAAATTGAAAATAGCTATTTTTTTTTTAATTTAATTTTCCTAGCTGGATGAAAAGCCTGACTATACTGAAACATTTGTATTTCAATGAGAATGACAAAATTTTCTCATTTTATCCACACCAGTGAGCACTACATTTAAAAAATTGGATTTTGTCAAAACCCCGGCTGTTACATTGGTTCGTATCTCACAATTATAATATAATTCCACGACTGTTGTAATAATTACATGACACTCCAGAAACATGGTGTTTTCCAAATTATAATAAAGTTTCGATGATAATCGTGCCAGAGCGTTTTACTTACCAGCGATCACGTGACATGGTCAAAATACTCTAAAAATAAACTTTTTTCCCATATGGTACAGACTTTTTAGCGGTCACTGTATATAAAACATGGACCCTATCTTATTCCAAACACTCATAGCTTCATTATATTTTGGTCGATCAACAAACCATTCTGATTGATCCTCAATGATAAACTCAATCAACTTTTAACCTCGTAGGCGAAATCAATCACAGAAGAATTGAGTATATTGTTGACTACCCTGTATTTTTCTCTGTATTATGGAAAATATTTTTTGCGAAAATTAAGAATTCTCAGTAGCAAACAATATTGAATATAAATGAGATAGTGATATTTTTTCATTCAGCTGAATTTCTACAAAAATCACAAAATTCATGATTTGGCGCCCTCTAGCGCCGAATCTAGTCATACGTTCGAGTTGGGACAATGAAGACTTTTACTCAGAATGGTTCCATCTACAACATATCAAAAATTCAGCCATTTTAACCGAAAGACTTTTTCCCATAAGGTGTATGCGTAGTCCTCAGTTTTTTCATCTGAGCGAGTAATTTGCAAACTCGATATTGAAGAATTTCATCTGAATCCGTGTTCATCTGATAGTAACTAGACTAACTCTAGCCCTTTCTTATACCATTATTCCACATTTAAGTTCAATATAGATTATCTATTCTTAATTGATGATAGATAAGCTAAGAAAGGGTCTGAAGTGACCAAGTCCTGGGGCAGTTTCTGACCGTTCGAGCGAGCACCGTGAATAGGAGTGATTAGAGCGTTGCCCGAACAACTTTACAAGTGTACACTGAGTAAGTTGGCCGCCCTTGTTATTGGAACTAATAACTGCCGTAGGCGACAGTGTTTGCACAAAGCTGAGCCAGGGTGACCACTACTGAAATTATCAGCAAAACTTATTTGAAAAATTCTGGCCAGTCGTTTAGAGTATTAGGTATAAAGTTACCTTTGGATGTCTCGCAGAGGATTTAGATTGGAATATTCGAATTCACTCAAAAAATACATGATTTAAGGTAGGTACTTTCATGGGTTTACCAAAGTATTGAAATCCAACAGTCTGATCAATTCCGTTCCGTTCTGGTACAAGAAAATGAAAAATATGTTGATTCATTGAGATCTATAAATGCTTTAATATTATATTTCAGTAATTACTTGAAAAATTAAAATAGGGTTTAATCAGGTTCATTTCTTTGCATTTCCTGACTCCTTCACAACCAAGGGTTAGGAAGAAACGAAAAGGATTGTTGAAAATCTTTCACAAGCAATGCAATCCAAAGCTTCGTTATATTGTAGAAAATGTGCTGTTAGATGGGTGTTTGCAAGTCTTTCAAGACAAACAATACAGGAATCGTCGGTTCGATATCATAACAACAGCTGAAGACTATATGCGCTGATTCTGAAGGGCATCAACATAAATGAAAATGTGTACATACCGGGTGACTACAAGGTTAGGTACACCCCCCAGTTTTTCTATGGTTTTAAAAATACAGATTTCAAATTTGGTCGATATAGTACTTGAATACGTATATTTTGAAGCCTCTACTGAAAATTCACCACTTCCGGTTCAACCAGAAGTGACCCAAAAGTTTTTTTTTCGAATGACACCATCAGGTACATATTTTTTCATTATCAGAAAGAGCACGCAATTTGTGACAACACTGTTCTCCAAAATTGAAAATGGCGGAGATACAGATTGTTCAATCGAATAAATTTGGCCATGAAACTCGAACTTGAATCATTACAACGACATGAGAAGTTACCAGAGGAAGCTTCAAAGTGCGATAAAGTTAAAAACTGAGGTTCTCATGTAATTACAGCTCCCATGCATATATTCTAACAATTATCAAAAATTTCCTAAAAATGGAATAATGCCCATAAAAAATGCTTACAACTGCCATTTATCAAATGGCAATATCAGGGTTTTTCTATATAATACTGACAGGGTTACCGCGAAAAACAGTTTTTAGAGATTTCGGGGGACACAGACGTAAGGTAGTGAAAGAGTGCCACTGCTGCCAACATATAAGAATTACTGTGGTTGTTCCTATTTAACTATCCTTGTTCTTATGGCTTGTCCTTGTCCTACTTGTTTGTAGGTTCAAATTCTGGCACACAACTGACGTCATCAAAATGGAGATTTCGAGGTAACCCTGTCTACTTTAGATTTATATTAACCCTGGGCAACATATCCTTCTCAATTCGTCTTGATGAAAAATGATTATTTTCAGATAACTCGTGTGAAAAGTTTTGGAGATTTCCGAAAGGACTAGAAAATACAATGTTTTATTAACATGAGTGTTCTCAAAATAAGATATTCTTCAACGAAGATGGCCATGAACATAACAAAGCGAAACGAAGAATCGGCAATAATTAAATAAGTATATTGAACAAACTTCGTTGAAATATTTGTATTGCTTTCTTAATTATGTTCTAAGTTGCCTACGTTGAAGAACATTCAATTTCAGGAACACTCATCATGAAAACTGAATAAATCTCCGTTTGAATTCTTCAAAACTTTTCACACGACGAAACTGATAATTGATAATTTTTCATCTTCACAAAGTGAAAAGTACATGCTGCCATTTGAGAAATGGCAGTTGTGAACAATTCTTCATAGGTGTATTCCGTGTTTCGGTAATTTTTTATAATTGTTGGAATATGTGGGAGCTGCAATTACATGAGAACCTCAATTTTCAACTTTATCGCACTTTGAAGCTTCCTCTGGTGACTTCTGTTGTCGTTTGCCAGTTGTGATTATTTAGGTTTGAATTTCATGGCTAATTTTGTTCGACGGAAAAATCAACTGTATCTTCGCCATTTTTCAACCGATTTTCAATATTCAAGAACACAAATTGCGTGATCTTCCGGATGGTGGAAAAAATTGTACAAGGTGCCAATAAAAAAAAGTTTGGTGAATTTTCAGTAGTATGGCGTCAAAATATGAGTGTGATATATATATATATATATATATATATATATATATATATATATATATATATGAAAACTGGAAGTTCTGGTTGAACCGCGTCTAGAATTTGTTGAAATTCGACGTTTCGGCTCCGATTTTGGAGCCATTTTCAAGAAAAAAGGATGAAATGATTGAAAGTTAGGTCTCAATCTGCCTATTCCTCATGTATCATCAGGATTTTGTAACTTGACGCCGGGGTCTCAATCTGCCTACTCCCCAGGTCTCGTCACTTGGTCTCTCTAAGGTCTCAATCTGCCTACTCCGTCGAGAGAACTGAACATTTGTCGGTTGTGCAGCTGTATTTATACTTGTCATGGCGGCCATATTGGGCGTGCGTGGTGATTCGGAGTCTGGACTTGCGCGATGTGGTGCGAAGATTGCGCTGTTGCCAGGTGTCGGGAGACGAGAAATGAGTGGTTTCCAAGTAATAGGAAGTCTACGTCCATCATAACGGGTATTAAGGCAGTTGGGGCGCTTTTCTATTTCCAGGGCTTCCCGGATGATCCTAGTTTGCAGAGTTTTCTCCATGCCAATTGTTTTTGTGTTTTTAAAGTCTATTTTGTGGCCTGTTTCTTCACGATGTTTGTAAAGTGCGGAGGAAGAAGATGCTTGTCTGACTGCTAGTTCGTGTTCATATATTCTGGAAGTTACTCTTCTGTTAGTTTGGCCAATGTATGTTCTTGGACACTCGGAACACGGAATTTCGTATATCCCTTGAGACTCATTTGGTTTTGTGTCCTTAGGATATCTGAGACATTTCGAAATTTGATTGTTGATTTGATTTCACTGCCAACAATCAAATTTTGAAATGTCTCAGATCTCTTAAGGACACAATACCAAATGAGTCTCAAGGGATATACGAAATTCCGTGTTCCGAGTGTCCAAGAACATACATTGGCCAAACTAACAGAAGAAGAAGAAGAAGAAGAATTTCAGTCAGACAGAAACTACAAAATTGTAGCAATCTATAATAAAAATACTGAACTATACAGAAAAAATAGATAGTATGAGTAAAGAAATGATTTCGACGATCGAAATTCGATAGTGAAAGAATCAGCGAATAACAAAATGGGTGTAAAATCTTTTGCTCCTATAAATATTGCCAAACAGAACGTTGACATCTGAGCACTAATTACTAAACATTTTATCATTATTCCGGACTCTACTAAATTGCAAATCTCCGCAAAAATTTTATATTTTTCTCTTTTCTTTCTTGACTTTTTTTTTTTCGAGGCCGTTTTTCCAACAAAAAAAATCGATTTTTTGTATGTGTTACCATCGTGTTTCCTAACTACGAAGCGAAACTACAGATGGTGATTTGTTAGGTCGTTTTGAGAAAGAAAGTATGAACATATGTCCGGAGTTGCTTCGTTTCTGAGATACAGGACGTTAAAAAAAATTCAACTCCCTGTATCTCAGAAACGAAGCAACTCCAGAAATATGTTCATGGGACTTCTTATCCTAAAACGACCTAACAAATCACCATTTGTAGTTTCGTACCGTAGTTAGGAAACACGTTTGGAAAAACGCCCCTGAAACAAAAAAGTCACAGAGGAAAACGATGGCAGACTTGGTCCAAAGAATTCATACAGAAAGTTTGAAGAGAGTAATCTATTGGTGAATTTTTCGCCGATTGTCACTATAACTATAAAAATATTTTAGAACAGTATGTAAGAGATTGTACTTATCAGCCCATTGACAACAACAAAATCGATTATATTAATTTCTCCAATAACAAGCAAAACTCATTGGGAATATTTCACCGAACCATCAGAAGTATCCACAAAATCCTCGATGAGTTGAAAGTTGAATTCAGCCTACTGGCAATTGGTTCCATGTATTTTCTTGACAAATTCATTCAAAATAAACAAACAGGAAATTTTGCAGATTGAGAACTCTTCAAAAATTCACATTAAAAGAGGAATAATGAAAATTATGACTGTTATTCATAAAAGAAATTAAATGTTCTCACAGTCAAATGTAGTTCAAGTCGGTGGAATGACATTTATTGAAACTAAAATTACAATAAATGAACAACCAAATTTAACAATCACTGACATCTGAAGCCAACTGAAGTCTGAAAGGAAGGGAACACCAAAAATTGTATAAGTGAATAATTTTCCTACAGAATTCAAAAGGTGTCTTTTCTCCGTATGATTTCATGCAGTCTTTGGGCCCAACTAGTTTTTCGTCAGGACAACAAGACAGTTCCGAATTTTTAGGATACCTACTGAGTACACTTCATGAGCAGGAGAATAATTCGGTCGATATTTTTGAATGCACTGATGGTGAGGAATTACAACCTATCGCTTCTTCAGTACAAAAATCTTTTGGAGGAAGGATCGTCACAGTTTCATGTTGTAGCAAATGCAGAATGAATAGCAGGATCTTCAATGACTTTTTTGAATTAGAACTCGCGTTTCCCAATGTTTCAGAAATTCAGCCCATACAGAATCTACTCATTCATCACCTGAGACCAGAATACCTAACAGGTGATAGTCAACTGTACTATCAAAGCTGTGCCATAACAACAGACAGTCATAAAATAACAAGTATAGTTGAAACACCTGCAAATCTGATAATAACTCTGAAGCTCTTCAGTTATGACTGAGCAACCCAAAGATGCATCAAACTATTTCAACGAATCAAGCTAGAAGAACACCCCAATCTAGCCGACTGCAATTACGAGCTTTACGCAGTCATTGTTCACTTTGGTTCTGGAGCAGATTTTGGCCACTATTACACCTTAGCCAAAGATAAAACGGGCTGGTACAAATTTGAAGACAATTGCGTAAATAGAATACCTTCTTTGGAACTGGAGCTTTCGAAGACACCATACATCCTATTTTACCGTAGAGCAGATTGTCACAATTCGTCGAACCTCTTTAGAAGTTCTCTATCAAAGGAATTCAAATTCTTCAGATGATGTGGTGTTGCAGGTTTTTCCGGGTTTCCCTGCAGCTCTGAAATCGAATGCGCCACCAATACCATTTAAGCCGCCCCGGAGCGCCGATCAATCATTTTGATGTTTTTACTTTGTTTTTGTTAGTTTCACTATGTTAAATATTTTTAAAATGTGAAAATATAAAGTCTGCTTGTACTTCTGGTGGTTTCGATACCAAGATCACTGGCAATGAAGCAACATCAACTTTCATTTTTCTTAAAATGTATTGTATTATATTAATGTTCAATGTCCAGCGTGGCATTCCATTTTATTTTCATTGAAATGTTCCCCTTTTCTCAAAGTGCTTAAGTTGAGACAAATAAGTATAGAAAACAATATATTTCAAAAATCTATTCTTTACCCGCACAGGCTACATTATTGCCTGATGAAATATCGTTTTTGAATGAATTCAACAACTATATCAACGATCACTTCGTTTTTCAAATTAAAACTTGCAACGTTAAAAACAGACTGAACTATTAACTTTGAATGTTCAATTTCATTTTGAAGAGATTTTGTCCACTGACGATGCAATTTCAAGAGTATAAGGCATAAGTATGAGAAAGCCTTCGAAGACACAGGAATTTCATGAATGTCGCACAGACTGATGACGAATAATATTAGTGGTAGAAAGCAAGTAGTGAGAATAAGAAATACTTTAAGTGAAGGAAAAATATTTAAGTAACTCAGGGCACACTCTTGGACCGTTGATCTTTTCACAAACATCACTTTTTGTACTGATATGTTATCCTATCATGAAAGAAATTATTGAGTGATGAAAAAAAACTTATGGCATACAAATACATATATTTGTATTTTTTGTTATTGCATTCGTTAATTATTGAATTTTGCAATTATTGTTGAATGTTTCTCGCTTTAGGGGGATTGTAAACTTTCCAGATCAAATTCCTCCCAAATATACCAGCATTCCTTCAAGGCACGACACATTTTCTTTCCAAGTTCCACTTCTTTCTGAATCTGTTTTTGAACCTACGTAAGATTATGGACCTTCTTGGTCCTGTTCAAAACCAAAATGGACTCAAAGCGAACGTCCTATGGACATTTGGTGCTGTCCATTGTACGTCTGTAGGACGTCCGATCTGGATAGTATCTTTGGTATAATAAATTTATATTTCACGGAAAACGTTGTTGAAATAATTGTTAACCAGCTGTCGTCCCCCTACGATTGGCAACCCTCAAAAGTCGATTCCTAGCACTTTCTCGGACCATCAGAAAAAAAATTCTCGAGGGGCTTTGAACCACCGACCGTCAGCAAGAATGATTTGGAAGCGGTAATCATAACCACTCGGCTACCTGACCCTCTCAAATTCAATGCCAACATTATTTTGGATATTCCCTATAGTCTGCTATAATAACTACAAAATTCTGATTTATTGAGTGACAAAATATTCCAGTTAATTCTCTACAACCATACGTAATCACTATTGCAATCTGTTAGCGGCCTTCAAAAAATCGAAGCTAGTGGAACGAAATCATTAATAAAATGATAAATCATAAAGTAAAAATTCTAAACTACTTGAGGGATTTGCTCAGATCCTTCTCGTATTTATATATAATTTTTTCGTATCCTGAATTTTTTCTGCTGGGTACAAGGTACTTTATTGCCTCAATGGAATTGCATAAATTTAAGATTATTACTATTTCTGTATTTTTCAGAGCAAACTGTACTAATTTACCAATTTCTATATTTGCAGGAATGAAAACTCCTCAGTCACCTATTTCATTACTATCTCTTACTGCCGCGTCATTTAGGAGTATTTGTGTATCATAATAGCTCACGCAATGCCCGTTTGGTTGACTTTTTCAATCAAAAGCTTGTGCCTGAAATCAATTCTCCTGGAAGAAGAATAGGAACTAAAATGAAAACCTTCGTTTCAAAGGTAACAAGTCCAGTCCCACACGTTTAGAAGTCTTCTGAAAATGAAAAAAAAACGTGATTTCGAATAAATACAGGGTGTACTTAAGATGATGTCATTAATTTCAGGTGGTGATACGTTGTCACATTTTATTAAAGAAAGACCATATTAACGTGTGTCCTAACATGCTTAAATTAACTTTTTTTCTTGAAATGTGACAAAGCACCTGCTGAAATTGCTCATAAATACTTACAGTTGTCAATATATTCTTCACCACATTTCCTTAAGATTTTTTTGTAATAATAATTTAATATGCGTATAGTCCAATTCCATTTCGCCATTTCGAACTAGAAAGTGTGTAAAGTTTAATAAATCAGGTGAAAATATTTTTCATATGTTGGCTCATCACCTGGCTAAAACCTCGCCAGAACCCCAGAGTGGCTACTGGTACACCTTCTTAGAGGGTCTCTCAGGTCTCATGAGGATCAAGCAGAGGTACTCTCGGAGGACCAATTCATCCAAGAAATAGAAAAATTAAGAAATACAATGACCCATTTGAAGAGGCATGTCCTTTGAAAATGGTTCCAAAACGCCGGACTCGCTGTGGAACCAGTCGTTGGAGAGCCCAAGAAAAGCAATCAGAAAGACTCACGACAAATATATCAGGGCTGGCAACGAGGAAGCGTGAAAAGACCATAAAACCGCGAGAAGAGAGTTCAAAAAAGAGCTGAGAAAAAGTAAAAGGGACTACTGGAGATCTTATTCCCTAACAGAATCTGACAGACTCATGAGAATCCTGAACAGTGAGACTAAACATTGAAGAGACCGGTTGAGACTTGAACAACATCTTCCGAACATTCGCTGACATCTTTTACGCCCTGCCAATACAGCGGGTGCCCCGAGGGGACTGGCAACTAGGCATCGCAAGATGCCTTCTTCTTTCGTCCTTAACGATTGGGCGGAAGAATTAATGAACAAATATTGGAATGATACCACTGATTGCAGGCAGTTCACAGACTTTGTGACCGGCTCCAGCAAGTCAAGGATGGCATCGCAGAGATCGCCTCCTCGTAGGAATACCAGCAGGGCACTAGGCAATAGGCATAGAAGGCAGCCTCATTTGCCGCAGATATGGGAAGATGAAGAAACTTCTTTTTAATTTCTCGGCTAGTGAGAGGTGTGTGGGAGGGTTGAATGTGAAATCTTTGAAGAGAGAAGGTTACGAAAGTTTAGAAGGCATTAGAATTGATGTGGGTATATGGAGGGCAGGGGACACGGCAGGGGTTGCCAAAAAGGACCCATGGGGAGGCCTACTTGCCTGGCTGCAACGGATGCCTCCCCACGTTTACTTCTACATGGACTGATATTGTAAACATTTCACTCCTGCATTTCCTCTGCCTTCTTTCTGATATCATTATGACGTTCTCCAATTATTATCAAATACAAACTTATGGTTTCCATTACTCTCTAGTACTAACAAAAAAGAATTGTATGTCATGCGGTACTCTGCTTCGTAATAAGTAAAGTGAAACTGACTTAGCTAAAAACGTGAAAACGTAGAGCGCACTCGTAGCCCAACGGATTATATATAGTTCGTTATATACCCAGTGATAAGACACTCAACATGAACATAAATGCAATTTGAAATGTTAAGCTAGATTAGTTTCACTGTACGCGTTTTATTCGTAAAACTATCATACAGAAATCCTATGGAACAGATATTGACGAATTTAGAAATTTTGGCTTTCATGGCTGGCGCAATGTTTTGCTTGGTTTCCGGATTTTGCAGTGGTCTTCCATGGTTAAAATCTCCATAGTTTCAACTGTAACTGCGGCAGTAATTTTCAGTTTTTGATCCGGGAAAGTTCGTTGCTTAGCAACGGAATAAAATAGAAGATGAGCGGATTTTGGGGTCAGAAGTTGCTCCGAGAAAGTAGGCATTCTTGAGCGATTTCAGAAAAACTTTTTGTTTGCTACCGCTGAGTTTAGAAAAACGACTTAATTTCAAGGAAGAGACTCTGTAGAGATCAGACAATCTAGTGGTAAAGAATTCGTTAAAATGTGTTCATAACTGAATTAACTTATAATTTTCATGTTCCTATTTATTTTCTGAAATTTGTTTTTTCCGTTAACCTGTTGTCGTCCCCCTACGAACGACAGCCCTCAAAAGTCGAAACTTTTGCGAGCTAAGGATTAACTAGATCTTACCTTTTAACGTGCGATTCCTAGCACCCGAGGAGAATAGATCTCGAAAGAAGGTCGTCCGTAAGTCTCCCATCCAAACCATAACTTCGCATAGCGTTGCTTGGCTCTAGTTATCGATGACCGACACGCTCTACCGTTCGAGCTATCCTCTCGGATAATAAACATTCGACTCCAGGGATAATCATTTCAGGAGCGTCATTTCGATAAGTACAGTTCGGCAAACATAGCTTAAACTGAGACATCTCCATATATATATTGCGGATTATAGTCCGCCTTACGACTAATGCGAATCATGGGCGTGCATATTTTTACGGTCTCAGCTACGTGTGCTGAACTGTAGATTTCCTACAACTCAATAGATGACACCTATGATGTAATTATTATGCTGAAATAGGTACGTTAGAAAGCGTGCTAGGTACGCGATAACTTAAAACAAAAGGGAATATCTGTTTGTGCTATCTAATGAAGATCGTGGAATTTGCGCCAGCGGTGTTTTCTAATGGCCTAATTTGCAATTCGTGCACTCTTTACCACCTTGATATACAAGATAATATCTACACACAATGTTGTTCTAACATCATATAGGGATGATATCGACCCAGGATCACGGCCTAGGTGGAAAATTGGGGAACTAAGAGTCGTTACTGTAAGGTGAAATTTCCCACTCTTATCACAATCTCCGATATTTCACAAAACCTCACAGGATACGTACTTTGAATTTTGCAATTATTTTCTTCAGATTTTGGGCGAGGGTCAGTCCAGAAAATACTTTATGACCTTCCAACGGATGAATACAAACCTGCTTGTATTTCACAGTTTCAGTGTTACTGAAAGATACGTAGTTACTCCAAACAGATGATTGATAAAGCAAAAAATCAATTTCGAGAGTTTTACCCAGGGGGTAACTAGGCCATGGGTAAAATAAATGAATTTTTGTGGAAAATTTGAGTTGAAGTGTAGGGTACAGCTGGTTTATAGTAAGGGACCCACCACTGAAAAATTTAGATAGAGGGGCCGGTCTGCTGTGTTACAAATTCTGATTTTTGATCCATGTATGGGACATATATGAGAATACTCTTGCGCAACTTAGATAACAGGGCGCCAACTTGGAAAATGACAGTGAATGAAGTCACACGGGTTTTTTTGGCGACTGTGACTCCAATTTTTAAATACACAATTACAACTTTAATAGTAATGTGTTATATGTAGAATATGTTATGCTTCCAGATAACCTTCTATTAGACAATTCAATTCTGCGTCGATTAGACTTCTCGAGTTGTTGATGTCTAAATGACAGTGTTATGATTATTGATCTGACAGGAATACCTTGTAACGTCAAATGAAATATTACAAACAAATGCAAAACTTTTATTCAAACATTAACAAAAAGTACACTGATGTCACATCACGAATTCAACCATTTTGCATTATCAGTTCTTATTTCCATTATTTGTAATAATGAAACCAGTATTTATAAGTGCACCAATTGAAAAAAAATAACTTAAAGTATTCGTGGATAACTGATCTTTCAAACACAAGTGTTTGAAACACCTTTATATCCACTCATACTTTTATATACCATTTTGTAATTTCGGTTCAATATGGCGACACTTGTTTATATATTGAATGTCAAAACAAGTGTAAATATGAAAATTGTTGGTTCAGGTGTATTCGCCCAAGTAGCATTTTGGCGACGACAACCACATAATACTCCAAAATTAACGTTGTAGTTGGTGTAGAAATTAGTCATTTATGAAACGACGCTCTCTAAACCACTAACGTTTCTTCAAATATTTACTGCAGAGGACATGTAGGCCAAATTTAGATAATAATTATTTACCCAATTTATTATATATTTTTTAATTCAGTGACAAGAACCATTGTTTGCTAAATTGTTTGACAGAAAATGTATTTATAGTAAAGGAAAAAGGACTAGAATGATCCTAACCTAACTTTCGAATCGGAAATGAAAAGTGCTTACAAATTCACTGTCTTCTCTTACAGATAAAATAAAGTCGTGAAGGAACTTCACGGGCAAAAGCTAACATGAAGACAGACAGTTTGGAAATCTCAAGTTTAATTTCTTAAGGAACAAGTGCCAACCTGAATAGAGAGATATTGAGGAAAGCTACTACTTTTTCAAAGGAACAACTGTATTATAGCCAGGAGAAACAACTTGATTATGACCATGTACACAACAGTTTAATAATTTGGAAGAACAGAGGCAAAAACGCGAAAGAGACGGGTTACAAAATGTGGAGCGGAATGTATTCGTTAGTTGGAATTGGTTCAGTTTTTGGTCAGATAAGCAACTCCAGTCGCGCTTCGGGTATAAAGTTGGTTGTATGGCAGACCAACATTAAAAATTAGTATATTTTTAGTTACCTGACACCAAGGTCGCGTTGACGACTTGTATACTCCTACGCCATAGTGGAAGTGTGATTTTATTTGGAAACAAGGTCAGCCATTAAAACTTGGGATTTGAAACAAACATTTACGAAGGATTTTAAAGCCTCATTTTAGTTTTCTAAAAATAATTCATAGGTATTCCGTATTTAGTTCACGCTTGAATCGATATCAACACTGAAAATTGTTTATAAAAATATATATTTCTCATTCTTGCATTTGAAAACTTCGCAACAGATTGAAAGCCCACGTGTTTTTTAGCATGAAACAATGGTATATTTGACAGTAAAATGTAGTGCGTTGGCAATTTCTGTTTCTTAATCGTTATTTTTCGGTAATATTGAGCGTGAAATATTTCGATATTAACTTGCGGTAGTAGTTGCCAGAAAGTTTTTTCTTAGTGTCCATTTTGGCCATCAGTAATTATTCAGTTGATAAATCAACTATTTTCTGAACACCATAGAAAATAAACTGTCATTGCTGCTTGAGCAGAGCCGCTGGTGTTCAGTTGTTCGCAAGTAAATTCAGCAACGTTTAGAAAACGACAAACTGCTACCTACATTTGCTGCAGAAACGTAAAAACCCAAAACTGATTGACCAAATTGGTGTAAAACAGGGTTGTGACAACGTTGTGTTGACGTCTGTAACGCAACTTATGTTTGGTTGCACAACTTTTTCGAACACGTTACCGCAACGTTGAATTGCTACTTGGGCGGTACCTATCAGAATCACTCCTTTTGATTTGCTGCAGATTCTGCAGAAATAAATTACCAAAATCAAATGAATTCAATCGAAAGGCAGTCTGACAGATAATTTAATCGTGACAACTTTCCAACTGAAAGTTAGACCTTGGGAGCGTCTCCGATTACGTCTACTTGGCAACATAATCAGAATCATCATTCGGGACTCGTATTCTGCACTTATATATAAATGTAGCTGTTGCCCTAGGCTCTTATTCAGTGGATTTCATCATATTATATGAATGAAGATTCCTTCGAAATTACAAAAGGACTTGTATGTAACACATTGCAAAATGGTGAGCTTTTTACACACGACGTGTTGGACCACTCTGTACGCTCGTGTTCCAATACCACATCTGGTGCAAAAAACATGCTCATTCTGCAACTTGTTATATAAAAAGCTATATTATTTCAGAATGCTTTTTGCTCTTGAGAATGCTAACTCATGCGTCGAGCGAGAATTGAATTATTTTCTGTGTTTTGGGTATTGCTATTTACAACAACAATTTTTTATTGTAACCTTAAACAAATTCTTGCAGAACATACCTAAAATAAGATGATAAAATATAGCTCATTTGGTTCATAACGTTAAACGCTCAATTATCCATCCGTCTTGAGTGGAAACGGCTCCTCAACATATCAAGATGATAATGGATAATGGATCTCTTCACAGATTGCAATATTACTTGATCAAAATATCACTTAATTCTTCAGCTAGATCAAAAAGCATTCTCGAATTACCATACAAAAATGAAAAATCTCCTGTCAGTTACTATTGCCCGAATCGATGGAAATATTCCTGATCCAGCAGTCACCTTCAGTGGCAGGAAATGCATTTGTTTTGGTTAGTGTGTGAAGTGGAATGTTTGAAAATGGATAGGGGCGACTCTTAAGTATGTATGACCGTTCAATACTTAGCATCCGAAAGTATTCGGAAAGGGCTTTCCTACAATGGATAAGAATAAACACATATAAAAAGCTCCTGAAATACATTTCCTACTGTCCAAGCGAAGCGTTCCTTGTTGGATTAAAACGTCCGGCGTTTTAAAATGAATGCAACCCTTTTAGCGAAATTACAAAGAAACGACCATTCTCGACGGCATACATTCGAAAAGATTGATGTTCTTGTAAAAAATCACCTACTTTTCAGATACAATTTTTATGTCCCCTTCGATTACTATATTTATTTAAGTTGAAGACGCATCAGTGATAGATTGGGAAATAGCTATTCGTTTAATAATGGGCAAAATTGCGTGCTTTAATATTTAATCCAGTCATCATATCGTCTCTGGGAGTGCCTGTTTCAGGAAAAAAAAATGGATGAGTTTCCAGTTTGGTTCGTCAAGGGGCGAACCGTGCTGATCCCAAAAACCAGAGTTCGTTGAAACCAGAAAACTATAGGCCGAAACATGCCTGAACGCATGTTATAAGATGTTTACTCGGATCCTGTGCATGGCTACGTTTATGTTGACGGTCTCTATCCGCTTCAAATTCGATAGCATTGAGTCAATTTGAACCACCCTTCAATTTATGTCGCAATATATACGTGGATCGAGGAATCCTATGCTTCAATCCGATTGAAAAAACCTCACTTCACAGCAATATGTCGCATTTCGTAACGTGAAATTTCTTGTGTTCTGCGAATTAATTTACGAATAATGTTGACATCTGTCAATTTCAAACTCGTTTATATCGTAATTTCACTTCTCTTCAAGGCGATCGGTTGGGTCCAATCCTATATTTTGAACTGTATATATCGATTAGATGGATCAGATCCAGTCAAGTCAAACCCATTTTGAGAGGATCCAAAGTTGTGAGATAAACGTAGTCAATGTACGAACGGATATATGAGCAAAGAGGGCCGAAGAAGAGAGTCGCTGGCTGCAAAGAGAATCTGCTCATCGACAGCTCATGCATTTGCTCAGATGCCTTGCGGTTCAAGGTCGAATGGTGGGATGCACTGAACAATTGGTGCCGCTCTGGAGGCTATAAAATCAGGTCAAGCTAGAGTTCAAACACATCAGGTTATCTTTAGAAGTGGTGTTCCGGGATGATTCTCTCAGCCCTCTTTTCTTTTGCCATTCACTATTGCCATTATCAGTTGCGCTAAATAAAAGACGAGTGTACAACTGTGGCACCCCCAGCAACCAAAGGCATAAGGTCACCTATCTATTTCACATGGATAACCTCAAACTCAATTCCTCAAGTGAAAGACTTACATCAGTCTTTGAGGGTGGCGGAAGAGTACACGCAGGCTATCAGCGTGGATTTTGGGACCGACGAATGTGTCACAGTTCAACTCCTTGCAGACGGAAGCATCCTACATCATCTTGATGCCGAAGAGACGTATACTCTCAAGAGGAAAGCACAGGTAAAAACTCTCTCTACGTTAAGTATCAGCATCAACTCCGACAGATCTAGTTATTAGAACTGTCGGGAAAAAACAAATGAGATTTACTCTTTGAACTCAGCAGGCTCTACCAAAACTATTCTGTGGAAATGATGGTTCTGAGTTATTGGTGGAATGATGGACACGCTTATGCTCACTACACCGAGAGAAATATCTATTAGCTGTAATACAAAATTGTATAACCGTTAAATGATTTCTGAATTGAATAGGCGCCAAAATAGTTCGCTTTGCAATATGAACAACTTCTTTTTTTCAAAACAATTGTATTACTGTTAAAAGTCTCTCACTTAATAACGTATTTAAATATTGTTTTTTCAATACCATCTTTTAACTGCAATCGTGTTCTTTGTCAAAACTAAAAGGTAACATTTAGAGACAAAAAGAACGTTTTGAAAAAAAGACCTGTTTCATGTTGAAAATGTTTACATTTTGCATTCATCCGAGAAAATTTAGTGGTTACAATATTTCACTTAGCAGCTATAAGATTTTTTTGAAAAAATACTTGTATAACTAGATTTTTCTGGGTGTAATCTAAAAATTATACCGGCATGCCGTGATGCGGCAGAAATCTTAGCCGGACAAATGCAGAAAGCTGTCATACTTGGTTCACTCCGTCTACTCAGGGCACATGATTCTCAGACCCAGTAATCGCTCACCCCTCATGTCGAAAGTGACTATCTGGGTAAATGACATATGTAATAATAATAATAATTCGGCTCCTGGCGAAACGAACATCGCCAGAAAAGATGAGGAAAAACGGACTAAATATCGAGAATTACTCATCAGGCTCTATATCCAAACCATTATGTTAAAATGGTGGTTCTGATCATAGAGGTGGAATAATGGACACGCTGCTCTCCAATCTGAAAATCATACCGGCTTGCCGTGATGTGGCAGAAATCTTAGGCGGAAAAATGCAGAAGGCCGTCATCCTTGGTTCACTCCGACTGCTCATGGCACATGGCTCTCGGACCCAGTAATCACTCACCCCACGGACGTGGGGAGTGTCAACGGAGACAGGGCCCGACTGATATGATCCAAATGGATAGAAAAAGATAATAATAATAATAATTATAATGATAATAATAATAGGTCTTTTTTCCCATGTGAGTCAGACCGCATATGCTGGAGGGCAAATGCTTTATTTGCAAATAATAATAAAATAAAATAAAATAAAGTATTTGCCCTCCAGCATATGCGGTCTCAGCCTATATCTACTATACAGATATAACGCGGCACTATGAGTGTTATATTACAACCTACGTTACTCGAACGGTATAGACGAGACACCGGTGTTGCCTTACGCTCCGGGGGATATTGAGTGGGTTGTGAAGAACAAGAAGTGCCGAATTTATTGGAAATACTCATTTCCTACTCTCAGGCAAATTCATGCCAATAAAGCCTGATATAGTCCACCTCGACCAAGTTCGTCATAAAGTTTTCGTCTCCCAGTGAAACGAACATCGTTCAAAAAGAGGAGCAAAAACAGAAGAAATATCGAGATATACTTTTCGAACCCCGCAGGCTCTACAATGTCATTCTGTGAAAATGGTAGTTCTATTAATAGGCTCGGTGGTGCGATGCATTCGCTACTCTCTAACATAAAAAATCATACCGGCATGTCGCAAGACAGCAGAAATCTTGACCGGACGAATTAGGCCAGGCAAAATAATAGCTCATCATACCTACAAGTCACGAAAAAATTCCGTACAGGGTAAACTGGGTTGAAAAGGGTAGAAAAGGGTTTAACTATATGGGGACAAAAATTCAACATCTGAATGCTTGCAGTTGAGTAGGGGTGGGGGATGAAAAGAGTTGAAATCGGTTTTTCACGATTTGCAGCGTAAGTACGCATTTTATCAAAGAAAGTTTAATTTAAAAGTTGTAAATAATTAAAAAAATTACAACTTTGATTTCAACAAATTTTTCACATAACCTCAAAATTGCCGAGTGAAATGCGAAAAACAGAAATTAACGTTAACAGAAATTGGTAAGATTGTAGTATTTTTCATGCCATGCACGATGGTATTTTATTTTTGTCAAATAGTTCAGTGGTTTTTAAGAAATTATTGATTTTCACGAAAAACTCGTTTTTTTCAAGTCCCTGAAAAAGCTTTTTTTTCATTGTAGAGAGTCTTGTGGGGGCGAATTTTTTTCGAAAAGACTTCAATTTTTATATAAAAGAAAAAAATATACCACCTCAATGAAAAAAAATTGTGGAAATTGCAAAAAACTAAAAAATCGAATTCTGCTAATATCGACTTCCTCACTATAGTTACAAATTTCATATTATTTCTGGAAATACGGCTCAGAAATTCACAACAAATATTAATCATATAACATTGTTCGTGAATATTCAAGACTCTTGAAGACTTTTTATTCGTATAATTGAAATGAAGTGATGATTCAGTGAAAGAAAATGTACAATAATTTACTAATTACTGACAAAAATTAATTTCTTTCAAGACAGCAGTCTTGTGAACGCAGTAACTTATCGGGCAAATTAATTAATTTGCCCTTCTACACTTGTACAGATTTCTTTGGATTAAAATTTTTTTTTTTTTTTTTTTTATTTATTTTTTTTTCATTTTCAGATTGTGGAATGTGATAAACCCAAAAAATTATGTCAAGAACTGGATTTCCTCCACAAAATCAAACTTTTAATCAATATTTACTAATTACTATTTTGATGTAGGTGTATATGCTTCAATTTTTAAATCTTTCCCGTACACGAGATATACAATCTCTACGAGATGAAGAAGTAAAAGGAGAAGAAGGAGAAGGAGAAGAAGAAAAACAGAAACAAGAGGAAGAACAAGATGAAGGAGAAGATGAAACAGAAGAGAGAGATCAGCAGTGGGACTCTGTAACTTTTTCGCATAGCGATAACGAAACAAGCGGCATCTCTTTCCGTTACACCACAAAGTCATAGCGTGTGCTTTGTTTAACTTCGTTTCGGTTCGCTTCGCAAAACAAGTTACAGAATACCACCCCAGGAGTTATGTCCGCAAAGGAAAAATTTTAAATCGAAATAGAATTGGCACATAATTGTTTGTAAATCACTGAGTAGATCTGCCGCATCTCTTTGTTGATGGTAGGAAGGACATTATATCAGGATATGCGTTACATCAAGTTGAATTCGGCAACATACTAGGGGTACCTGTTTGATAAGGTGTTGATGTGTCAGCCTCGTATGACCTATGCGAAGTTGTGATATCATAACTTGTTGTTTTATAGGTATCCCAATGTGTAGGATTTAGATTTGGATTTAATTGGAATAATTTGTTGTTTACATTTCCACGTCATCTGTCCCCCCATATATTCCTCCTGTATCCGACAATTTTGCTATTTATGTCCATATGAGGGGTTTTTGTTACAATAGTGAAATGTGGGTTAATGCTGAAATTCTTAGCTACTGTGACTACCTTCTCATTGCCAGTGATACCAATGTGAGACGGGATCCATACCAGTTCGACGGTCTATTCTGACTTTGCAGTTCGTGCAGTTTTTCCTTAATGCGTCGTAGTAGTGGGTGTTTGGGGTAAATTAGTATTATATGGAGCTTGAAGAGTCAGTGAAGATATCTGCATTTTTATCGTTGATGTCTGTTGATGAGTCTATGGCTTCAGCTATAGCATACAATTTCCCGGTGTAGATGCTGCAGGATGGTGGTAAGTTGAAACTATGACTGCTTTCATTGAAGATAACTGCTGCTCCGATACGTTCGTCTCCTGATGTTTTGGATGCGTCGGTGTAGAGAACATTATAGCTTTCATTTCAGAGTATTTTGGCAGGGAATGTTGGGGCATTATCTTTTGGAAAATCGGTGAGAGATTTTTTGCAATCTATAAGCCAATGGGGCTCTGACGCTGGTGTTTTCGCAAAATATTGGTACAAGGTTGTTAGAAAAGGTGAGTTGGGAAGCTGGGGTTGTCATCGTCTGAAGAGATTTTCGCTGCATACGTTAGACTCAATAATGGTCTTCTGATTTCCATCGGGGGCTCAGTTGCTTCGACATATAGACTTTCAACAGGACTGGTTCGGTAAGCACCATTGCAAGTCTGATTGCCGTATCGTGAACAGTGTCCAGCTGCTTCAGTAAAAACCATTCTCAATAAGCATTTAAATTCCTTCACAAATAGTTTTCCGTATAATTCCAAATTGGGTTATGTTGAAGTGTTCTGTCTTTGAAAGAGCATGTATTTCGTTTTCGACAATGAAAACTGAAAGCCAGTTTCAAGGCACCACGTTTATAATTTTCATATTATGATCTGAAGCAATTTTTCCGCTTCGAGAAATTTTATTGCGTTGTTATTTCGCGTCCTTCGTGAATGAAAGAAGGTATTATGTTATAGTGTGTGTCGATACCTTTTATCTTCCTTATTTTGTACCATGTGTCGCTCATGGAAGTCGAACAAGTGAATAATTGGGGAGACAAACTGTTTCCAGGAGTTCCTTTTACTTATTAAGAATTATTAAGTTATTAGAGAATTAATCTGGAGTTTAAATAGAATTGTTAGGGTTCTTTTCATATTTTTTATTTTTTTTTCAATAAACTTCAATAAATCTAATTGTAAGAGATTATAATTATTATCTTCATAGTCCTATCACAGAAGCCATGTTGAAAACAGAAATAATCACTACATTTATAAGTTATTCTGCACTTTCTTTTATTGAATCAATCAATCAATCAATCTTTATTTCCTTTTTTTGACATGGTTTACATGTTTTGGAATTGTCAAGAAATATATAAAATACAAGATACAAGATAGAATAAAATACAACATGAAATGATAACAGGGAATGCTAAATAATAAATTAATATAAAATAACCAATAATAGTAATAAAATTAATAATAAATGCAAGGGTATAACATTGCACAAAATTTCGTCACATGTACGCTTATTTTTTATAAAATCATTTACGCTGTAAAAACACTTTTCAATTAAAAAACATTTCAATTCATATTTAAAAGAAGATAGTACAGTTATATCCTTCAGTTTTTGTGGAAGATTATCAAAAAGTTTGAGACCAACATGATCTGGAGCTCTAGACATTATTTCTTTTTTTGCAAAATGAACATGAAAATGGTGCATTGTTCGAGTTCTATATCCGTGTACATCAGAGTTTCCTATGAATGATTCTTTGTGTTTAATTACTTCATTTCAATTAGATGAATAGAAAGTCTTCAATAGTCTTGAAAATTTATAAATAATATTATGATTAATATATATTGTGAATTTCTGAGCGGTATTTCAAGAAATAATATGAAATTTGTAACTATAGTGAGAAAGTCGATATTAGCATAATTCGATTTTTCAGTTTTTCTCAATTTCTACAAATTTTTTTCATTGAGGTAGTATATTTTTTTCTTTTATTTGAAAATTGACGTCTTTTCGAAAAAAATAGCGTCCCCACAGAACTATCTACAATGAAAAAAAAACCTTTTTCAGGGACTTGAAAAAACGAGTTTAAAATATAAAATATCTGCTTGCTTGGAATGAAAAATGCTACATTCATGCCAGTTGCTGTCATCGGAAAGTAATAACAGGAAAAAATAAAAATCAAAACGAAAATATTGGTTTTTCGTATTTTACTCGGCAATTTTTATGTTATGTGAAAAATTTGTTGAAATCAAAGTTGTGGAATTCCTAATTATTTACAACTATTAGATTCAACTTTTTTTGATAAAATACGTATTTAATTATAAATCGTGAAAAGCCGATTTCACCCCCTTTCATCCCCCACCCCTACTCGACTGCAAGCATTCAGATGTTGAATTTTTGTCCCCACGTTAGTTAAACCCTTTTCTACCCTTTACAACCTAGTGTACCCTGTACGGAATTTTTCAATCAAAGAAAGGTAATTCACCTGGTGGCAGAAGGCTGTCATTATCGCTACATTGCTCAGAGCACACAATTCACCGACCCAATAGCTGCGTACCCCATAGTTAGGGGAGTGGTTATTGTGGTAATGGAAATTTTGAACTGAATGATGGTAAAAATACTAATGTTTAACAGTTCGGTACGAATTTTGCAATCTATTTTGGGCCAACTTCAGATAAAACTTTTAACTAGATGACACTGTGTTATTACTACATGATTTTTATTTATTGTTTATTTATTTATTGAACTTAAAATACTTAAATATATGAAAATTTTATATTATTGGTCAAAAAATCAATATATGATTACATATGTCATGATAGCTGTGTGTAATCATATAAATATTGAATAATATTTATGGATAAATATAAAAAATGTTAAAAATAACAATAACACTAACAATATATCTTTCTAAGAAAGATAAAATAACAAATGAGTATCACTGTAAAATATCACAATTCATTTAAACGGTACATGTTTCTCTAGTTTTTCAATATTCTCAAGAATCCACTCTTTTATACGTTTGGCGAAAGTTTTTTTATACAGTTGAAAAGGAGAACATTGTCCATGAAAATTGAAAAGTGAAAAATGTGATTTATTTTTAATATTTAACAGAAAACAACTACAGTTTCTTTATGTTCACTGGAATCAAATTCAATACTCTGGTGAAACGAACATCGAGCAAAAACAGAAGAAATGTCGAGATATACTTTTCGAACCCCCATGTCTCGTCTACAGTATCGGAAACTTTTCATCTGGGGTAAAGACAGAAATCTACACAAGCAACAAGGAACGCTATTATATGATAATACCTCATAAATAAGAGAGGCGCACTACTGCGCTCCTCTCCTGTTACCCCGCCCGACGAATTAACAGCTCACGTTGATATTCCTTCCTCGAGCGAGTAGAGGAAAAATTGTATTGCTCTCTCAACATATAGCAAGCTATTCTTCACGCTCTCATAAAACCACAGTACCCAAGATGAAAACTTTCCGATACTGTATACCGTTCGAGTAACGTAAGTTTTTATGTTGATATATAATTTCAAACCTACATAAAACATAGCTCGGAAATGGATGACAATTCAATATCACATAGCATAGTATGACAGTAATTATAACATTATAATAATAATAGACAATAATTGTGTGTTCAGAATAAATATTGCATTCGGTTTCAAACTAAATTCCCATTTAGGTGAACTAAAGGCAAGACAAAAAGCATTAAGTAAATATTCATTAAATGTTTGTTTTTTCAATTTTCTACGTTTTTAAAACTTATTGAAAAAAAAAATTTCATCCCATACAGATTCATAACCCAATACAGATTGTTCCAAAAATTAGAAATTGATGGGCATTGTTCACTCTAACAGTTGTATCGCACTGCAAATGACATGAACTATTGTTAGATTTTATTTAACAGCTTGTATGACTACAACTTACAACATACAATTTGAGTCACATATATTCATTTTCAACACCTAAATATCAAATCTGCGTTTTTCTAGTACACCACTGTATTAAAAATAGGACTGGAATTAGACAGAACAATAGACATAATGAGAATGGATTATGAATCTTGTGTAAGTCTTGTCACGCGCTGTTCGAAGCGATATTCTTCGGAGACATGTGGTTTGGGCTGGGTCAGGGGTGGTAGGGTGGTGAAGGTGTGCGGAAACACGCAAGCATATTACACCATGGAATGACAAAAGCATTTGCAACAGCCTTGTACGTGAATGATAAAAATATTAATTCCTCGATAGGTATTTTTTAATGAAGACAAACGCAATGTTTCAGTGAACGTTCACATTTGAACATCAACTCAGAATTACTAAGGAATATCTCAAGGAGTGAAGAGCGAAGTGTCTTCGAAATTCTCATTTAATGAAAAAAAAACATACTTAACGAATGTTGAACATCGTGCAAATTAAGTCGGCACCATCACCAACTGCATTATTATTGACGCTACGAATGTGGTAGAATGATAAAATACCAATTAATGGAATTTTTTGTCGTTTTTGTTGCTAAATATGAAAAATATTACAATCGCGTTTTAAAAATATTTCATTACATGCCATTTTTTTATTGGCACACTCTATCCCAGCCAACCATGCGATGAAAGAAACATATAATGCGACATCGCATTATGACGTGCGACATCGCATTGGAAGTCACAAACCTGTATCCAATGTATTGAGGCAAGGAAAATCATTGTGATGTCTTTCAGACATGAAATGCGACGTCACATAGAACATCACCAATAGGTGTTATACGAGTCCACATTTCATATCACAAATATGTCACACTGTGATATCAACTGTTTCTCATAGTTTTCTAGATCTCGATTTTGTCTACACACTGGAAAAGGGAATCCGAGAGTGTTGACGACCTCTGGGGTGCGCACTAACTATTCAATATAACCACTTTGTTTGAACCTCGAGAACAATTCTCATCTACTTATATTCATCCAAACTTCTGAGGATAGGTTCATGAGTAAGAACAGTTTGATACTGATCATGCGCTTTTTATCCTTATAGACTGTAGCATTTTGTAATATGTTTGAGTCATCGAAAATGGATAATAAAGATTGTTATTATTATTATTATTATTATTATTATTATTTGCGTACAACACCTGACTATTAGCATCTTCATATAAGAACAGTTATAACACCAGTGTGGGCACCTTAGGCATATCTTGAATATTTGGTAAACACAAATTGAAATCTAAAAAACTCACGTGTTTGAATATGAACGAACATTAAACCAAATACAATTAACAATTCCATGATAAAACATTACAAAACTCATTGAAATCCTTTCAAACGACACACTATTATTCTTTCTCAAAATATGAATGCCAAAAGACTAATACAAAGATTATAATCGTTCGATAAACACAAGGTTCGAACGCCGATTTCCAGGTTTTCGTCGATAAACAAAGAAAGACTGCTAACTTAGTAACGAGTTCGCACACCACAGTTGAGTGTATCCTATAATTTTCGTCTGATACATGTCTGAATGTGATATCACGACTTTGTAGATTTGTTGACGTCGAATAGGTGTTGTCTGATGAATGTTGCTGCCAATATAGATAAAGACTGAACTTCGCATTGGAGCAACATTGTTACATCACAGAATTCTTGATGTCACACGATGGTTGGCTGCGAAAACAAAAAAAAAGAACACGAGCGTAGCGAGTAGTCCAACACGTCGTGTGCAAAAATGTCGTCATTTTGCAATTTGTTACATACAAGTCTTTTTGTAATTTCGTAGAATTATTCATTCATATAATATGATAAATAACACTGAATGAGAGCATAGGGCAACAGCTACATTTATATTGAATATGTCATCTGTCAAGTAATTGCAATTTTCTTCTCTCAAAAAGTAGTATCGGTAATAATACCCTTCAAAATATTTTTGGTTCCATTATTCCACATCATATTTATCGAGTTATGAGTATCATTCAGATACCCAGTTATACTGGGTATCTTTTAGAATAGGAATTCTAAAAAAAAAATCTGCCAATTTCAGGTGGATGAAAAAATAATTGATTTCTATTTTCACATTTGAGTAATTATCATGTCTTTGATTTCAAAGAGTACTATCGGTGATACCCTTCGAACGGTTTCGAACAGTCCAAAGGTAGCAGGGATGGGAAGACTATAAAAAGCCTCACTATATTATTAGTATTACTTCTAGATTCAAAATTAAAATATAATTCGACTTTAATGTCGAAATTTCGACTTTTTTCTAGAAGTTTCGATATTAAGAAAATTATTGAATTTTGACTTTTTTTTTTTTCGAAATGATTAAAAAAGACTGTGGCCCTCCAGCGCTTTCGTAGACTCGATAGATGACCTCACGCTTCGTTAGAAAGGAAGTGTGGTATGGGTTGTCTAGAAGCGAATCTTGTCGTCTAGCTCGAAATACGATGTAGGTTTTGCGGATTATCATAAAAACCTAAATAATAATTTAGGAAAAAGCTTTTATTTAAATACACCCAAAAGAAGAATAGAGCAGGGCAACTAATTTTTTGAACAAAAAAATTCTTAGCAGTATGTGGATGGTCGACAAATTTTGGATGATTCATAATTTATGTAAATCAAGAAAAATCAAGACTACTCAGTAGAAGTTCCGGTAGGGAGGTGGGGGTACCTAAATAAACGTTTTCAGGGTTAGATGTTAATTTTTTATGATTTGTGGCTGAAATATGCATCCTAGGTAAAAAGTGTTTCGCAAAAGTTGTAGATATTTCAAAAATATAAAACTTTTGCGGACACCATTTTACAATATCACTTCGAAATTAATGAGGAAAACCCTCAAAACCGTTTTTTTTTGTTTTTATTTTTTTTCCCGCTGAAATCTTTTTTGTTTTATAAAATAAGCTGTGATTTTTCCAAACCAATCTATTTATTTTTCGATTGTCTACGAATTTAAATGAAATAAATTAAAAAAGGATAATTTTCAATCTAAAAATTGACTAACAAATTTTGAAGTTCCTAACCTTATAAGTACATTATTATGATGGTCTTTGTCTCCCTCTTAATCTCCCACTTTTACTTGATTTTTGTTTCCTTGAATTTCCGGGAGTTTTTTCTTCCAGTCGTCGTCCGCTCCAGTTGAACTTGTATCTTCACCATTTTGTTTCTTTTTGTCTGTGGCTGTCATGATTTTGGGCGATTCAGCAGTAGATTAGTGTGGACGAAGAGCTAACAGGATAAAAGTAAAAGTGTTTTGGGTATTTCTATTTCTTGAATTCTATTCACACCAAAGATTCCCAAAATTTATTTATTCAATTATTGAATTCAGTTCACCCACAGCTCTGTCTATCAAAAATGGACCCGTATTGAAAATGTGCCGTCTTTCGTATCATAATAATCAAGACTCGTTGACGCTAACGCTTCAATCTCGTTGCTGGTCTCAGTTTGAATGCACCCTTTGAATGGCTTTGTAATGATTCATGGTGAGTCCCACGAGTACGGATGTTTAGATGTTAATCACGACATTGCACCCTTACTTATACAATTCTTTTTAGGCATCTGGAGGTACGAGTCAGTATTACTAGGACGCAAGTGTCGTTCATCTTTTTAGCAGCGTTACTGATACTTTACGATTGCAGATTTTTTCCAAAAATGTACTCCTTTCATGGGTTGTCCTTAGCTTAGCTTCGCCACTCTCCTTCGACTATACCGGCAAAAGTGTCATTGCTCTCCGGATCATTGTGGGTACTCATCTACCCCACTCTATTTCCATTAGGGTTATTATTATGAACTCTTTCACATTATCTACTCAAAAGACTGTCTGACTTATTTTCAATATACACCTAGTTCATCAAACCTATCTTGAGTTTTTTGTTACCAAAGTCCAAATTTCGTTTCTAAACTTTTTCTTTCTTATCCGTTACTGACAGCTATTCTTTCACTGTCGCCTTTTCTTTTTCAAAGCGCTCCGATGTGAGGAGGTATGTTGCACTATAAAAAATTCTAAACCAGTGTGTTGTCCTCAGTGATGTGAGCGTCAGGGTCAAGTAGCTCAGTGGACGCATTCAAAGCCATTGATGCTACCGGTCGTCTAGATTCAAATTCTAGCTCATACAGATATTTTCTGATGACCCGAGAAAGTGCACGTTAAAAGTTAAGATCTCGTTAATCCTTGGCTCGCAAAAGTATCGACATTTCGGGACTGCCGTTCGTAAGGGGACGCCAGCTGGTTTTTTAACAATTTTAACAATTATGGATTCATACATGCAAGTGCTAGTTTAATTCCTGAATACATCATATTCTAGCTTTCCACATTAAATTATGATTACCAGAAGGTCTAGGGATAACAGTTGTTCTTTATTTTCTTATTCATATGTGAATGTTATTGACGGGAATCTATCATTCAAAATCGAAACAAAGCCCTCAATATTTTCGATTTTTAGATGTGATGTGAAACCTCTGTATCACTACATATAAGTTTTCTTGTACTGCATAAAATTAACTCAAAAACCATCACCTATTCAGGTAAAAATTCCTCAAAGGGAGGAGAGCATGAGTCCTTCTTTTCTAGAGAGTCAGGTTGGTCAGGTACTGGTTAAGATCGTCGCGTTCTAAGCTATTGATGCTGCTGGTCGTGTAGGTTCAAATTCTAGCGACTACAGAGTTTTTTCTGATGACCCGAGGAAGAGCTAGGAATCGCACGTTAAAAGGTAAGACCTCGTTAATCCTTGGCTCGCACAAGTTTCGTCTTTTAAAAGCTGCCGTTCGTACGGGGGACAACAGCGGGTTAACGAAAAAAAATTTTTTTTTCAGTCAGTAAAACTGTTACCAATACATTGGAACTCCACAAACTGCAAACAAACTAAGCAAATATTGCCAATAACGGATCATTTTCCAGGAAATACTTCATCTAGCAATGAAATAACATAATAATAATAATCGTCTTTATTCATTCACCAAGGCAATAATATAACAGTATATGTATCTACAGTGACCGCCAAAAAGTATGTACCATATGGGGAAAAAGATTCTTGGGAAAAGTTTGTGTATGTCCGATAACATAAAAATAGATTTTGACACATGTCACGTGATCGCTGGTATGGCGGCAAATTGAAAAAAATTACTATGAAAAGGCAAAAAGTGGGGTAAAATTGCAAGATATGAATAAAAGTTATTTCAAAAAGTTGCTTAGAATTGAATTTTATACACATATACAAAGTTTGAAAATAAAATGAGAGAAAATTGAAAATGGCAATTTTTTTTAAATATTTTCCTAGCTGTATGAAAATATCAAATAATCATCGTATGAAAAGGTTGACCGTACTGAAACAATTGTATTTCAATGAGAATGACCATTTTTTTTTCATTTTCTCCACACCAGTGAGCACTAAACTAAAAAAATTGGATTTTGTCAAAACCCTGGCTGTTACATTGGTTCGTATCTAACAGTTATATCAGAATTCCAGAAACATGGTGTTTTCCAGATTATAATCAAGTTTCGATGATCATCGTGCCAGAGCGTTTCACTTCGCATGCAATGTTGAAAACTCTACCCTCTTTAATTTGACGCACTATTTTTAAGATTCTGTGCGAAGTGAAACGTTCGTGTACGATTATCACCAAAAATGGATTATAATCAGAAAAACACGATATTTTTGGATTTCTCCATCATCGCAATAATCGTGGAATTCTGATATAACTGTTAAATACGAACCAATGTAACAGCAAGGGTTCTGACAAAATTCAATTTTTTTAATTTAGTGCTCTCTGGTGTGGAGAAAATGAGAAAGTTTTGTTATTATCATTGAAATACAAATATTTTAGTATGGTCAAACTATTCATAAGAAAATAATTTAATATTTTTATAAAGCTAGGAAAATATTTTTAAAAAAATGCTATTTTCAGTTATCTCACATTTTTTTGTCAAACTTTGTATATGTATATAAAATTGAATTCTAAGCAATGTTTTCAATTCAATTTTTTCGATATCTTGCCATTTTAATCGACTTTTTGTCTATTCATGGAACTTTTTTTCAATTTGCCGCCATACCAGCGATCACGTGACATATGTCAAAATCGATTTTTAGGTTATCGGACATGCACAAACTTTTCCCAAGAATCTTTTTTCGAATACTCTAATAATAAACTTTTTTCCCATATGGTACATACTTTTTGGTGGTCACTGTACTTTATGTATGTTTGCATATTTAATGAGGCGAAGTTGCGAAGTTTAGCTAATGCTATTCTTCCACTCAACCTCACTGTACTTCCTTAACTTGTTGTTTTGTCTTGTGAAAGTTTCAGCTGATAATCATTGACCAAACCTCTCATATTCATCAACATTTTCATAGAATATGATTCATATACAGATCCCAAATAATTTGACGTTTCGTTTCCTTTGCCATCCGATATCTTCGACTCATCGTCAGGTAATCACCATGTAAATGAACACAAATAGATTAGCAACCGGCTTATATGAGAAGGGTCATTTGGCTGAAGACGGTGCTAGTAAGTTAAAGGACCATAGACCATTGTGGGAGGTAGGTAAGATTCGTATCTGGCATCTCTGTGGCAGAGGATAAATGTCCGATTTACATACTGTTCCACTTGATTAAAACTTCAGTGTTCGCGTTGATGTTCCTTGATTTAGGTGAAACAATTACTGATCCAGTTTGATAACGAGGATTATGCAGTCGAACTGAATTGAATTGAACAATAAGAAACACTTATTTTTTTAGAATACATCAATAGTCTTTTTATACAGGGTCTCTTGTTTTATTAATATATTCCTTGTTTCACTTGAATAAAATAAAGAGAAGAAGTCAAATCAACTATTTAGAAAATACCACCCGATACAATTTCATGAACAAAAACACTTGATTTGATTTGTAAATTTTTTTGCGTTTCAATATGATATGCAAATAAGAAATATATCATTTGAAAATCAAATATAACAAAGGTGTGGTAAGAGTTATGAATTATTCAAGTTTTCCACTTGTTGCGAAGTGTTTTTCTGACAATCTGATGGGCTATTACTGTTAACTGATATATCCTTAATGTGCGTCTCCACCACTTTCCTGGTACATTTTCCTGAGTTGGTAATGTGGACTAATTATAATCCTCTGATTTCGAAACAAAATTTAAGAATACTTCTCGTATTGTTTTGGCTCTGAATAAACTTTCTTTTATTGAAACAAGTTCTGCACCACACAATAAAACCTAGAGAAAAAAAATCTGAAACTGCGGTAAAATAGAAATGGCACCGGGCAAACAAGTTATTGAAAAATTATAAAATGTTATCAATGTAAACCGGATGTCATACACCCGAATAACTGAGAAAGCGTTCGATACAAAGATAAGACCTATAGAACTATTCCTATTTCTTATTTTATTTTATACTTTTCGTATCAGAGAACACCTTCTATTATTCAATGATTTCTTGCACTGTTGCCAGTACTAAAGAGTGTGTTCTGCTATTCAGAAGAATTTAATGACATTAGAAACTTAGTGTCTTCATAATTTTCTCAAACTCGGCAGATCCGAAAAAAATGAACAGCATCGAAAGAACTAATGATCCATAAACGAGTGGCAGTGACGTGATTCATGAGAACCTCATTGCCAACTGACAAATTGGCTATAGAGCTCGAGCATTTTATATCTACTTAATAAAAAATACGATTTTTTTGTTATCTTTGATATTGTGCAACCATTCATAAATTTATTTCAGAATTATAATCTTGAAAGGATCTATACAATCTCTGTAATGCTTTTTATAAAATCGTCAACTGAAAATAAATTTTGAACTAGTTACGCCACTGCTAGAATAGTTTTGTCACATGGGTTATACATCCTCCAAATTACGTTGCTCAATTGAGTAAAACTTTCAACAAATGAGCAATTGTAATTGTAATTGACATACATTCGTAGACGTACGGAGTGACCCATTTGAAAGCGGGCCACCACCTCTCTAAAACTGTTATTTATTATCTGATTCGGAAGATTTTTTATTCAATAAATAGAGCATTACTTAATAGTTCTAATTGGGTGCCATGAATTCGAAATAAAAATAAAAATTTCAAAGCCTACTTCGAATTTTTTTCAAGGTAAAAAATCCAAAAAACATACTAGCGATTTTTTTAAATAGAATTTGGCGACGCCACTGGATTCACGACATTTTCAAGTGGTTTATGTGAAAATTTCGTAAGAATGCGTCCATCAATAAAAAAGTTAAGTATATGGGTATAAAATTTGAAAATTTTGTCAATAAATCAACCCACTACTTCAATTTCAGAACTTTTATCAAAATTCTGACAATACCACTGGATTCAAAATATTTCGAAACATATTTGGTCAGATTTCATCGAAATCTGTTCATAAATAAAAAAAAAATATGAAATAATAAAATAAAATTTTCCTAAAATTCCACTAATTTCAAATTTTATTATTTTATAACTTTTTTTTTTATGAACAGAATTCTACGAAATTCTGACCAAATGTATTTCGAAGTATTCTGATACCAGTGGTGTAGTTAGAATTTTAATGAAAGTTCTTAAATTGAAGAGGTGGGTTGATTTATTGACATAATTTTCAAATTTCTTTCCCTTATAACTTTTTTATTCATGGACACATTTCTACGTAATATTGACTCAAATCACTTGAAAATGTCGTGAATCCAGTGGTGCCGTCTAATTCTATCTAAAAAAATCGCTAGTATGTTGTTTGGATTTTTGACCTTGAAAAAAATTCGAAGTAAGACTTGAAATTTTTATTTTCATTTCGAATTCACGTCACTTAACTAGAACTATTGATGCTCTATCTATTGAAAAAACAAACTTCTGAATCGGATAATAAATAACAGTTTTAGAAAGGTGGCCCGCTTTCAAAAGGGTCACTCTGTATATAATATAAATCCGTGTTTTGATCAAACAAGAGTGAAAGTCATTGGTACCAACGTAATAAGAAATAAAATCAGCATTTCAGCGGTGCTTTACTTGACAAAAAGTTACAAAATAATAGCACTCAAGTCACTTCTCCTTCAATAAATCACTCAAAAGACATATTTTTATACTCAAGTTGATGCACTTCAACATTCCTTACAATATTACATTAACTCTCATAATAATCATAAAACTTTATACTATCTGAGCATATTCCGTTATTTTTTTGTTTATTCGTTAATTTATGCATTTGCATTTCATACCCAAACCTTCGAGACTCATTCTTTTGTGTTTTCATATTTGTTAAAATTGTGGTAAAATTGTGTTTTTCGTTAACCAGCTGTCGTCCCCTTACGAACGGCAGCCCTTAAAAGTCGAAACTTGTGCGAGCTAAGGATTAACGAGGTTTTACCTTTTAACGTGCGATTCCTAGCACTTAATGAATCTAATTACATACATTGATCCTAAAAAATATGTACTTCATCACGAAATTGGATAATTTCAAAACGAATGAATGAATATTTCAAAAGTTCAACTGATACAACGAAAAATTTCAACCGGTAACATTTCACTGGATCACCAAGTATGTGTAAAGAAATAATCCTCCATTTGCGTGTTCGGATACGCCTTATCGCTTCCAAAAATCAAGGAAATATGTACACAATATATAGTATCCTGAAGAATAATTGTCATAACGACTGTCTTTAAAAATGTATAAAGACAAGTTTCAGAGCTGTGTATGTCCATAAAGATAGAAACAACGTCGATATACTATAAGTAAGACAATCATTAGTTATCTGCAAATATTATCTAGATATGAACTACCCACCACGCAAAGGTATACACACGACTGAATTTATAATTCATGAAGTCATTTTAAATAATATTCTAGACATTGATATTCCATTACCAACAAATAGAGTTTGTCCCAAACATTATTCATAACTTACCTGTTTCAAACGCCCACTTCTGGAAATTAACACTCATTCTATTTACTTTTATCACCCCTTAATGTTATGTCCGAAATAATGGATTTTGGGGTAAAAAATTCTTGGACCTCAAACTATTGAATTTGTTTACACGTAATAATAATAAATATAATGATAATATTGATTCCCTCGTGGATAATGAGCAGAGCCTATGAGTAAATACATGCCAATAAGGCGGATATCTCCAACGACTTTTGTCGCGAAGTTTTCTACTTCAGGCGATACAAATATCTACCAAACACCCGAGCAAACACCTGAAAATTATACTCTGCAGAAGTCAGCGGAAAACCCAGCCATTGTCCTTTGCTTACTCCGTCTTCTAAGGGCACACGATTCTTGGGCCTCATGTACTAGTAGTAGAGTAGAGCACGATAAATTCCTCCAGTGTTAACAAAGTTAATACTTCTGAACCAAAGAAAGTATGTCTGTTTGATAAAAACGCAAGTAAAATGTGACCTGTCTTGCAGTTTACAGATACAAGGGTCAAAAAGGTATGCTTGTAAATTGCCCAAGCAGGGTTTTTGAAGTATGTGTAATTTACAAGACAGTTCACATGTTCCTTTGTATGTATCTGAGTATGCCTTCAAGCCAAGTGGTCGTTGTGATTTTATGTGGTTTGAAGGCTTTGGACACATTTATACCGTCTCTTGGTAAGCTGACTGATGACTATTTCAATCAAATTGTCTTGGTCATCTTGGTGTATATACAGCATACTTGGTCAGGTAACCTTGGTTTGGTACCGGCAATTGTTGCATACCAGACCAAAATAGTTAGATAACCAAGAGGGTGTGAACACCTACGGCCTTAACTTTCTAGCAAAATTTGGTTGAAACTTCTGAGCCCTTCATTGTTTGATTGCAATTTTGTGGACAGTGCTTTAGTTTGAATGAAGTTGGTCTGGGTTTCTCATTGTCTAAAAAATAAAATATTGAAAAGCAGAAAACGTATTCCCTACGGTGTCTTAGCCGCGATGTTTCGATTGTTAGCAACTACAATCGTTTTCATGTGAGTGAGAGTTCGTTTATTTTTCAGATATTGTCTTCCAAATTTCGAACAAAGGAATGGGCCCGGTATACAGCGATGTTTCTGTAGAGAGGAGGAGAGCTGCACCTGAGAAGATAATTACCATTAGAAGACAGCTTTACGCCTAAAATTGGTATGTACAGGGTGTTTCCGAAACTGATTTTGTCGAAAAATAAAATATTTTGGGAGATATTTCGGTAATCACTGACCAAAGGTCTACAGCCTGTTGCATATCGCACTCAAACACTGCTAGCAGGCAGACACGCCGTGGCGTGAAATATCAAACCAGTGTCTTCCAAATAAAGGTAACTGAATGCGATTTCATGAAATTTCATAAAAATTTCAAAAAAAAAATATTTCCCCAATTACAAAAATTGTTGCCATTTATTGCTACATTGGGTAACATAATACAACCCATTTTCTTAATCGTTTCAATTTCGGAAGCACTCTCCATAATTACCAGAAGTCGACCACCAGTCGAGGGTCAAAACGAATAGTTGTGATTCAATAGTAGAAGTAGTATTTATTCAACTATTTTTCATACATTTCTGTATAATTATATCATGTCAGAAAAAATGTATTTATAAAAACACATTAAAATACGTTGACAATGTCACCTTAAAATAAAATCAGAAGTATATACTAATACAAATACAAACATGAGAATATAGAGAGTAATATACAGTATCGGAAAGTTTTCATCTGGGGTATGGCGGTTTTATGAGAGCGTGAAGAATAGCTTGCTATAATGTTGAGAGAGCCTTCCAATTTCTCCTCTACTCGCTCGAGGAAGGGATATCAACTGAGCTGTCACTTCGTCGGGCGAGGCACCAGGAGAGGCGCGCAGTAGTGCTTCTCTCTTATTTATGTGGTATTATCATATAATTGCGTTCCTTGTTGCTCGCGTAAATTTCTGTCTATTCAGTGACAGAAAACAACTGATATTGAGGAAATCTGGCAACCGGACAGGCAGAAGTAGAGAGGAGTCAAACCGGGGGATGACGAACTTTCACGTCTCTATCATGAAAATGAGAAATATCACTATCTGATTCAATTGATTCATAACCTATGAAAAAATTCTAAATTTTTGATTTTTTAACGCCAAAGTGTTATTCAAAGTTTCAATCCGAGTACAAACCAGTGTACGAGAAGCACATTAGAATTTTTCCCGTATAGTAACTATCTTTTGATGGCACTTTTTAAAAAGTAGTCTCCAAGGATGGACCATCATGCGTAGTATATACGTGTTTGGGAATTTCTTCGTTAATATTGCACGCCCAGCCCATATTGAAAATGGAATGAAGTAAATTCATTAGTTAGCAGTTAGTTTACTTTAGTATCACGCTAAGGGACCCACGCCTGTCTACCCAGAGAGCGTTACCGCTCCTAGAGACATCTCTCGGGAGCCGCGCCTTCCAAGGTTCATCGCTAATTTACTTACGTCCTCACTATCTACTCTAGAATCTCTATCTGGCTATTAAAAATGTTATTTACGAGGTCATCTGATTATGCTGCTTGCTTATTACACCCTACAAACTTGACTCGTTACTGATAATCCGGTTGAGTTAGCCCAAATAATAGAGGTAAGGTTACAAAAATTCGCACAAAGCTGAACATCTGTACGAATATTCGGAACACCATTATAAATTAAATCTGAAAACTCCCTATCGATCCGACATTTGCAACAAAAATTATTCAAGATCAAAGTTCGCAAATATGGGTTTTTTGCGTTTTTCAGCCAAACTATTAATATAATCTACATAGAAACACAATTACACTTTTCTATGGTAATCTATGTGAACACAGAACCCAGACATTTCGATTTCTGAACTCATGAGTTTCTGAGCATTTAGTAGTATTACAGAACATTTTAGGTTAGGTATTTTGTGGTAGCAGTTAGTCACTGTTCTGTACTGTTATTATGTCGTTTCAACACTTGCCATTTAAATTTGTTTTGCGATACCAGATGCCATTGCCTATTGTGTACCGATTTGCCAGTAGTTTGTGGCGTGATTATTTGATTCAGAGACACTTGTACAGTTTGGACTAACATGCTCGATCATACTCAAAATACCAGATGTTTCCATTATCATCCTTATATGATATCATCCAATCTCGAGTATTCCCATTTCGAGTATTCTAAAATTTCAGGTAAAAACTGTGCCATCTCTAGTATAGGTGAATTTCGAACTGTTTCTTAGGTTCATTTCGAGTATTGTCTTAAATAAGGGCACCTGTTAAGATATACATTGTATATTAGAAAACTCAAACCACCATCTAATGTCTACGTAAGGTTAGTTCGTCTGGTTCGAATATGTTAAATAATTACTTCTCACAAAACGTATGTATTTAATTTACACGCATTCTAATGTCTACGTAAAGTTAGTTCGTCTGGTGATATCAGACTAAATTAATTATTCCTTCTTTTTTTCCTGTAATGCTTCTATTGCACATCTATCTATTTCGTCAAATCCATAAAAATGTAGAATTAGCGTTTCTGCCTTTAAACAAATACTATTGAGGGTGATACTCGAGATATAACCAGGAACCAGGTAGAAATTTACCTATACTCGAGATGGCAGGATTTTTCGTCGAGGACCCTGTGCTAAAAAAGCAAGGGGGGAACTGCAAAAGTTTCGACATTGCTCTGGTTTTTGTTCAATAACTTTATCCCTCACGTTCTACGGCAAAAACGTTAAAGTACTTTTTTGTAGATCGTAAAATTCCCTACAAATTTGTCATTCCAAACATGTTTGTGTGTCATTTTATTACCGAGATATGGCGCTTCAAAGAAATGATTATTTTTCAAATTTCGCTAAAAAATGCCACAAAATGCAGAATTCCACCCTATTTCTTCTGTTATACTAGAATTATGATGAAATGTAGTTGTTATTATGATTTCTACTTGAAATCACCAACTTCAGATAACCCCTACCATTGCTTGCCCACCAGGTGTCAGGTGGGCAATTTTTTTGCAAATGTCAGATCGATGGGGATTTTTTATATTTCATTTACAATAGTGTTCCGGCGATTCGGTCAAATTTTTAGCTCTATAAGAATTTTTGTAACCTTGCATGTCTAACTTAACCTAACCTAACCTAACCTAACCTAACCTAACCTAACCTTGCATGTCTAACTTGACCGGGCTATGGGTGAAATTATCTTGTTTGAAAAATGTCTGAAGGCGAACTGCTTGCATCGATTGTGGTCTTATGGTTTCAAACTCATACATATATGTTGAGAGGTAGTGTGAATGGAGTATTTTGACATATCAAGACTATTTCAAGCGAATACTGAAATATAGTTTTTCGTAGGAAAGAAATTTTACATATTTATATCCGGTGTTATCAGCAATGAATGTTACCAAAATTTCGAGACGTTATGTGGGGTAAAATAAGGCAAGTAAATATATAATATATTTTCTTTTTTCTATATAATACTAGCGGTCCTGGCCGACGCGACGGCGACGTTGTCCTGTGTATTGATATGTATATTTTTGTTTTACCCACTAAAGATGCGTTTCCTATGGGGTGGCTGACGCACAGCGTCTGACGGCTAGTACTGCTCATGTGACAATTTATTTATCCGAAATTATTTATTTTACATATTACGAAAAATTGTTGAATACATAAGTTGTAGGGTTTCATTCGATCTCTTCAATAGGTCAAGATTAATTTATACTCAAAAAAGCGCAGTGTCTTGGAAGTTATTTGTTTTTAAATAGGACACCCTGTATATCATTGCATACTCGGTTGGGGATAAATAAGGATAAGGAATCTCACAATAACAAGTTTGATGCATAAACTTCGGAGATATCCCCCAATATTTTATCCATGAGCCCAATGAGTGGGAGAGAGAAACTTTTTCTGGCGGGTCAATTAATTCTCTCCCACTCATTGAGCTTATGGATTAAATAAATGGCAAAATATCCGTAGTTTTTGGAGATAACAGCATCAAACTTGGTATTGTTGGATTCCTTGTGATCATCCCTAACCGATTATGCAATGATATACAGGGTGTTCTGGTTAAAAAAATAAACTTCCGAGTCGCTGTGTTTTTTTGAGACACCGTGTATAAATGAAACTTGAACCATTGAAGAGATCGAATGAAACCCTACAACTTATGTATTAAACATTTTTTTGTAATATGTAATGGTGGTCAGTGGTCTGGCGGTCTAAGGCGCAGGCCGTTCAGAACTTCAGTATAGCGGTAGTCGGTTCGAGCCCGATGTAGGTACGAGGAACTTTTTCTCAAGTACCCAATATCGGAATCAATAGACGACCACAGTCCTTGTTGAAAGCAAGTGTATTGTGTGTTGTCTAGATGCCAATCTCGGCTAGTGCTAGCTTGGAGTGCATGCCGGCCACCCGAGGTGTTGCTGTAGGTTTTCCGGGTTTTCCTGCAGCTGAAAAGTGAATACGCCACCAAAAATCAGTAAGTCGCCCCGGAGCGCCACGGCCAATAATAATAATAGCCGTCCCCTACCCGCACAGGTCATGCCTTTGGGTACACTCTACGAGTGTTTATGAGGGAGTATTATTATTATTATTATTATTATAAAGAAGTTGCGGGGGGGTGACGGACTTTTGGTCCTCACTGTATAAAGATATCATAGGGTGAGTAGAGATTTATATCAATAATTAAGTTCCAAATGACACTATGCAGTGTGTCATAAAAAAAAAACAAGAATTCTCCAGTATTCAGTACCTATGTGTGTAACAATCAAAGAATATTTGAAAACTCAACCAAAGTTATTCGAGTAAATAATACTTTTTGTTCAGTGATTTTCTGTACGAATAGATACATTTCATAAATAAAAATAATTACTCACAAATCCGATATTTTTCTTCGAGGAATGATTATTGGTTGAAAGCAGTACATTTTCGGGGCACAACAGTTTAATTATACTCAGTTTGATTTCATTTTATTATTTATTGATAAGAGAATTTTTTCTACTGGCGTGCAGAAAAAGACACTTTTCCGCGCTCATTTTAGTTTTAAAAGAGTCACTTTTCCGCACTAGTGAGGAAACTTTTTTCCGCACTCTTTTTAGTGCGGAAAAACATTATAGTGCGGAAAAGTAGATTTGTTTAGTTTTTGCGGATTATACTGACATTTAAATATTGCGTCGCAGAAGGTTAAAATAGAAAGCTTACCAAGTATGGTTGTATAGTTTAATATATATTTAATATAAATGTTCTTTATGTTAACTTTTGGGTATTTTTTCCGCTAGTAGAAAAAATAGTGTACCTAACACGAGCGTAAAGTGTCTTTTCGCACTTGTTAGGTAAACTACTATTTCAGATTGTCGAAGGTGACGAACTGTCAGAAATCTCCAAAATTATGGAGTTTTATTTTCCCACTTTCAAGAGACACCTTATAAGTAACCTTCATGCACGTAAACTGAACTAAATCTCCCTTATTAACTATTCAGTCATCTGATAAGACCAAGCTCTATGTTTAGAGGGTCCGATATATTGTATTGACAAACGTAAAATGGAATTCTTGCTATCGCCTGAAAGATCAGTAGAGGTATATCATTAGCATGCATGGAAAATGTTTCACGAAACTTTTGTCGTTCTACTATGAAAAATAAGATAATGGACATAACATTTTCCGGAGAATCTTTGTTGAGTGAAGAATATTCACGCTACTGACAGAAACTAATGATAATACAGTAACCACAGGCAAATGTAAGCCACAACTTAAGAATGAATCGTAGCACTTTGAAACGTGGCACATGACTTCTTGACATCATGCATTGTTAGAAAAAAAAATTGTTTGAAAAAAATCAGGGGAAAAATAATTTTTATTTAAAAAAATTATAATTTTTTTTTGCTGTTGTTTCGGAAAGTATAACATTTGTCATGAAACAATTTCAACAAGATGAAAGATAATTCAATTCTCCACAAGAAATATACTTCGTAATTTCTCACAAAATGCGCTTGGCCGAAAATTAGATTTGTCATAACTTTGCTAAAAATTATAGTAGAAGGAAAAGAAAGTGTCTATCGTTCCTGAAGACTTTTACTTTCTCATGCAAATACAATATGTGAGTATCTGAATACCCAAAATGTGTTTCATCCCACTTCACATAACCCTTCTACGATATTGAGGGAGGATACGAAAGTCATGGATATTTTAGTTGATATGAAATAATTACACTGAAGAAGAAATCTTTGGACCATATGCAATGCTTTTAGACTAGTGAGACACGTCCCACTTATACATGCCAAAGAAAAAACTGGGTTGTATCCTGCCTCAGTTTTAAACTCACCCATAATCCGGGCAATTTCTTCAGTAAATAATGAAAATAATCTGTCATACACATCCTACATGAAAAATGAAGTACGTGATTTCAAGCTTGAGGTTTGCTCTTCACAATAGTCAGAGCCCCCGCAAGGGTTACCGCCGACCACGTGCCAGGAATATTTTGGTGCCCTTTATAGACTAAGAGCTAGCCACGGAAATAGGGCAGCAATATATAGAACAATTAAAACCACCTAATCAGTTTGCCTTAACACCGTCATTAATTGATTCGGGCGCCTGGCAGATTTTCATTCTTTTATAAATTACAAAGGCAAAAATACAAATTAAACAATGAACAAATTAAACAAAATAAAAAATATTATCAGATCCAATCCCAAAATTGAATCAGTACTTGTTTGTATAGTTTGGCTACAGCAAATTCATTTATAATATTGTTAAAATCAATTGTATCGAGGCTCCCTATCCAAGATAGATTGCCAAACCATATAATCTTTCTTGAAACATTGTAGACCTCAAATAACTCAAATAATTTCCAATTTTTTTTTATTTCGAGAAGGATCTCTCACCAGAAGCAACAGATACAGGTAGAGTGAGGAGAATCCTTAAAGAAATGCTAATATTCGGTAGAGATGTAGACTATTGAGGGGATTTTACGCTTCAAGTAGGGAATATAACCGTAGGGCTTTTATCTCGTTATATAAATAATTTGTTTCCACGTCATCCTCCTTCTTTTCCTCATCTGTCAGCCTTTTTTGTAGAGTATGACAGCTTTTTAAAAGATTCTCGTCATTGAATTTAAAGATATTACAAAAAAACGTTGTCGTAATCAGATCAAACCTATTATCTAAAGAACTTAGTGTTTGATCAATTATTTTTGGATCTTGAGGTGCCTCACCCATCTGTTCATAAGCGAACAATTTTGGTTTATACTTTTGTCTTGCAGTATTTCATTAAGGAAAACCTTGCTTAACGTCAAGTATTGCTGCTAGTTTTCCAGCATTAGCAAGTATTTCTTCGAAGACATTATTGTTTCTATAACTCTTTTTTAACGAGGTGCTACACAAACCTTTGGTTTAGCGCCCCTTGGAATGGCGCCCGCGTTCGCGGCACGCATTGCACTCATGGTTGCGGGGGCCCTGGCAATAGTGTTATCAAAAGTATATGCAGGATATGAATAAGTGATTATTTTCAACATTTACTGAAGAGAATGCCGGTTTTATGGGTAAATTGAAAATGAGGAAGGAGTAAAACAAAGTTTTTTTTGGCATGTATAAGTGTGCTACGCTACTTTATAAAAAAAAGAAAAGATATTTATAATAACAATCAAAAACCACTAGAAAGCAAATGATAACATAGCAATCACCGACTAACTCAATCGGGGTGCCATGGGTTCTATCAATAATTTATACCGCGACAGTGATTTGAAAAGCCCAAAACACAGACTGCTCCTGATCTCTGATGGAGATTTCTAAATGGGATTTAAATTGATATAAAGTACTTAAAGCTCTGGTTGGTATATGTAGTATGATGACTACGCTGTTCGGGTGTTGGGTTCAGGATTGGAATGAAAAGCCAAACGCTCAGTTTACAAACCTCTATTTGTCCCCCAGGATGTCTGTAATATCCACTAATATCCACAAGGATTCCAGAAATATTCACAAGTAAGGAATACCTGGTAAGGTGTAAGTCCAAGTGCCTTCCAAACTCCGTTGTGATTACAAAGGGTGGAAAGGTAACAACCTGGAAATTACTTATTATATGGAACTAAAAGTTCAAACTCCGCCAGAACTTCCAGCGGCGAGTAAGCGTGAACCTGAAATTTGACGTCGGCGTTCAATCACGATTTCTGAGAAAACCAGCTCATTTCATAAAAAGTTACTAGGAATCATTTTTGTGGAGAATTGAATTGTCTTTCACCTTGTTGAGTGGTTTTTTGATAAATCGTATACTTTTATACTTTCCAAGAATACAGCAAAAATCTGTTTATTTATTTTAAACGAAAAAAAAAAATTCAGTAAAAATTTTTTTTTCGTGTTCATCATGGTTCCAACAACTAGCATACCAAGTTTAGTGGTGCTACAATCGATCCTCGTCTCAAAACCCAACCGTACTGGATTAATGGTATTAAGGGTTTAACATACAACGAATTAACAATTGAGCTCTATCACTGAATCGTAATTGGATGAATGTACCTAAAAATTGGTTTTGAAAACAATCTATTCATTCCAGTTTTTTTTAAGTTTCTAGTTCCCACAAAAGGTAAATCCTGTAACGTGTGAAATGATGTAGGAATTGGTGTCTCTCTTGAATTTCTAAATGGTCCCTAGGCAACAGAACAAGTTCCAAGCTTTGCCTTTCGTTGAAACAATGGGCCCTGAAAAAGAGGAAGTACCAGTGGATGAAAAATTATCGACAATGAAAATATCTATAAAAAAGGGAGACAGATCATAATCTTCTTTGCGTTGTTGCAGATAATCAAGTGTGTTGGTAAGGTATCAACGACGAGATTAATTGCTGTTTTTCGACGGAATCTAAACCCGTTTAAGATTTCAATATAACAGTCCTTATTATAGTTGATAATGGAATAAAACCCGTAACAGGTTTTTATAATAATAATAATAAAATATATACCTAGTGAATATTACACAAAAGTTATTTTCTATATTGTGTCTGTTACTTCTTTCAAGAATTCAGTCCTCGAAATTTTCAGTTGAATGCACTTTAAAAAACAAAGTATTTAAAAAGTTTCTCTACCTAGGATATTAATTGGTTCATTATAGCCGAAGAAAAATGCCTACTTCCTTCCATTTGACGAGCCAATCAAGCATTTTATTGTCAATCATTTATAATCATCAAAAAAAAACTGACTAACGAAAGGTATTATAACCATTGTTTCTAGCTTTATGGCTTTCGCAGCATATGCTTGGCGGATCATCTTAATGATGTTATGAGTTAGGAGGTTCGCAGTGTCTTAAGACGTTAGTCGAAGGGTTGCCGTTCTTCAGCCAAGCATAATTGACCGGAAATGTAATCGTTTCGCCGGAACGAAACACAAGGGTTGTGGCACGAGCTAGACTAGGTGTTATTTATTTTTGAATGAGAGGTAATAAATGATGATTTTGAAAAGGAGGACATTATCCATTTAACTTGAAAAATGTGATTTCTTTGCAATGTCTTACAGAAGACAACTACTTCCCCGGCTAAAGCCACGCTGGACATTAAACTACATCTGATAGATATTGTGAAAAGTTTCTAACTGAAAAAAAAAATGATAGTGAAATTGCGCATTTTCATTCCGTTAGGGAAAATGTCATTCAAAATATCACTCACAGAAACGTGCAGTTGTGGCACGAGCTAGACTAGGTGTTATTTATTTTTGAATAAGAGGTAAAAAATGATGATTTTGAAAAGGGGAACATTATCCATTTAAATTGAAAAATGTGATTTCTTTGCAATGTCTTACAGAAGACAACTACTTCCCCGGCTAAAGCCACGCTGCACATTAAACTACATCTGATAGATATTGTGAAAAGTCTCTAACTGAAAAAAAAAATGATAGTGAAATTGCGCATTTTCATTCCGATAGGGAAAATGTCATTCAAAATATCACTCACAGAAACGTGCAGTCTCTTCGGACGTGCTGGGGTGAGATTATGTGTACCATAGAATTCTATTGTCGACAGTTTTGTCTCCTTCTCTCCTATTAATTCAACCATACATGGGTATTGCATTTTGATTTTTGTTTGAAAATATGAACAGGATCTTCATTAGTCGCTATTTTCGGGTCTCCCTGATGAGCTTGGAAAACCATAATAGAATTTCGTCTACAAAAATGTATTGGGGATCTTATGTGAGAGGTGCGTACCAGTGGCGTATTTACGGGGGGAGGAGGGCATCAGCGTCATGAAGATTCGTTCCTATATCGCATTGACTTTCTCTGAATTCCGTTTAGGCTTATTCGCGATTCCATTTTAATATACCTACATCTATCGCCCCCCACCCATACCACTTTTGTGAATACGCCACTGGTGCGTATCTTGCATCAATAAAGTGAACGATTTCTGTGAGTGACACTTTTGAGTAACATTCTCCTTATCTCATTTATTTTCATGAATTCTCAATAAAAACTATAGATGATTGAAAAATCAACTATCTGAATAAAACTACGAATTTTGACTTCTCAGTTAAAGTGTTTTCACAATATACAGTATCGGAAATACTGATGATAGAGGAAAAACAGCGTTCTCTATCGGACAAGGCTGTACCAATTCAAAGTTATTCCGTTCGGTATATGTAATACTCCCGTCACCTTTGAGAGACTTATGTAGTATTGAGAGGTTTGACATGGAAAATTTGTCTAGTCTACTTGGATGTCATAGTAAGGGAAAGTACATTTGACGAACATCTGAATAATTTGGAAGAAGTATTTTTGAGGTTAGAAAATGCTAACCTGCAACTAAACCCAAAGAAGTGTTATTTATTTCAAAAGAAGTTAATTTTTTACGTGTCATCTCGGCCGAAAGAATTAAGACCGATCCTGCTAAAATCGAGGCTGTTAGGAGTTGGCCACGTCCTATTGATGAACATGAAGAAAGAAGTTTTCTGGGGCTATGTACATACTACAGAAAGTTTGTTCAAGACTTTGGTGAAATTGCCAAGCCACTCCACCGCTTAACTGAGAACAACGTTCAGTTTGATTGGAGCCCTGATTGCCAACAGTCGTTTACTGCGCCTATTTTGGCTTATCCACGAGAACAAGGCACTTTCATTTTGGACTGTGATGCGTCTCAGCAAGGCATTGGATCAGTTTTGTCCCAAGAACAGGATGGCGAAGAGAAATTAATAGCCTACTTTAGTAAAACTCTGGGCAAAGGAATTACTGTGTTACAAGAAAGGAGCTTCTATCGATAATCAAAGCCATTGAACATTTCCATACCTTCCTCTATGGCAGAACTCGTAAGAACTGATCACAGCGCTTTGCAGTGGATAATGAACTTCAAGAAACCTGAGGGTCAGGTTGCGAGATAGTTAGAGAGACTCCCAAAGTTATTCATCGCAGTGGCAGGAAACACAGAAATGCAGCAACATTATCAAGACGTCCATGCTTGGAACAGCATTGCCGATATTGCCAGAAACTTGAAAACAAAGGAGTCAATTTTTACAATGATGAACATTGCAGGGAAATTCTGCAAGTTCCGTAAGAGTCGAGTCTGAAGAATCTGATTTATGGACCACAGAAGATATGAGAAAGTTTCAAAAGAAAGACAACAATTTAAAGCTAGTCCTAAGCTGGCTAAAAAATGGAGTTAGACCTGAGTGGCAGGAAGTATCCAAGTTTGGTGCAGTTGCCAAGGGATATTGGGCTCAATGGGATTCCCTATGTCATTGTGATGGCCTATTGCATCGCAAATGGGAGAACCCAGATGGAGCAACTGTGGTGTACCAACTGGTCCTGCCGAAAGCACTTACTAAAGATGTGCTCGAGCAACTTCATAGTAGTCGTGCAGGTGGACACTTCGGAATCAAGAGGACCCTTGCTAGAATTCGAGATTGTTTCTGTTGGGTGAATTGTCGTCGTGATGTAGAAGAATGGTGCAGATGTGACCTCTGCACTTCAAAGAAGGGACCCAAAACCAGAAGTCGAGGGAAAATGGCACAGTATCTTTCTGGCGAACCATTCGAAAGAGTAGCAGTTGACATTCTTGGTCCGTTTCCTGTTACCGAGCAAGGAAATAAATACTTGATGGTAGCCATGGACTATTTCTTCAAGTGGCCTGAAGTTGTGCCCATTCCATACCAGGAGGCAAAGACCGTTGCAAATGCCTTCATAGAAAATGTAATAGCCAGACATGGAGTCCCACGAGAATTACATTCTGATCAAGGACGAAACTTCGAATCTGAGTTATGGCAGGAAATGATGAACATTCTAGATGTGAAGAAGACTCGTACCACAGCCCTACAACCACAATCAGATGGTATGGTTGAACGACATAATAAAACCATCAGCCAGTACCTGTCGATGTTCATCTCCAAAAATCAAAAGGATTTGGATGAGTTGGTACCACTATTTCTCCTATCCTATCGAAGTTCCCAGCATAAGTCCACCGAATATACCCCTTCAATGTTGATCACTGAGGGAGAAATGAAACTACCATGCGATCTGCTGTTAGGAATGCCACCCAGAAGTACAGAGGACAAAGTCCTCCCAGAATATGTCCAAGAGTTGCGAGAAAGACTGGATCAAGTTCATGAATTCTGCAGACGTCATCTTCAAATCTCCAATGATAAAATGAAAAAGAGATTCGACAGGGACTATGTTCGAGCCAGGTGATGCCGTTTGGCTCTACCAACCTCAGAGAAAGAAAGGAAAATGCCTCAGAGAAATTGGACAAGACCCTACGTCATCAACGAATTGGTATACCGCATCCAGCTCAACCCAAGGAGTAAACCCAAAGTTGCTCACGTCGAGAGGTTAGCAGAATACCGAGGCCACGATCCCCCAAATTGGTTCCAGAGAGACAACCAAAATGGTGATGGAGTTATCCGGGACGGAATAACCTGAAGGATAAAGACTTCTCGAAGTGTTCGAGATCGTTCGATGAATTAGATGGAAAAATCTAGAAGCACTAACTTTTGTTCTGGATCAATCGTCGAACATTTTTATTGTGTTCTATCGATTTCTTGATTTTTCTAGAACTTTATTTATATATAAAAGCAATGCATTTGCGAGATGAAGGAGTTACCTTGGATACAAGCATTTTGGTATCAGTTTTGACAGTGACGTTAGTAACAGTGACAAGTATTGTATTACAGTGTTGTCAAGTAAAGTTTGAATAATAATAAAGGCAAGTTCACACTAGTGACGCAACATTATGTATATCTATTGATCGTATAATGTTTATTGTTCATGTTAAAATAAAGTATTATTTCCAAAGTCTTAATTCTATTCAAAAACCAATAAATTGGTCTAAAATATATGCACCTCATTTCATTAGGTTATGGGCCTATTGAAACGTATATTTTGAATAGAGATACTACTATACCTGGATATTTGCAGTTCAATCTTACCTGGAGCATGAAGACATTTGGCACTGTGTGCAACTGATCAGAGTACCGAAGAAAAGAAGAAGTTGGATACGAGAACCAAGTCGAAGATTATCTTGTTAATCGAACCCATGAATTATGTACATATGCAAACGATCAGGTCCGCCAAAGATGCTTGGGACAATTTGCAAAAGGCATTTCAAGACGAGTGACTTTACTCAGACTATTGATAACATACGATTATATGATAGTGATTCCATTGAAGATTACGTGAACAAAATCATATCCACAGCACATAAACTTAGAGGTGTTGAAATGGATATCAACGACGAGTGGATTGGCACGCTCCTCTTAACTGGATTGCCTCATCGATGGAGATCAAACTCCTGTAGTATTTTATGGACAGAAATCTTCAAAGAAATTCACACGGAAAAGCAAAGCTCCGAGGTGTTATTCTTGCAATAAATATGGACATGTGTCAAAAAAGTGTGATAGAAATGTGAATCTCTTCTGTTCATCTATATGAGTCACTGGATTTGACGGGAACGATTGGTTTGTGGAATCTGGAGCATATGACTATGAGACGAGATTGGTTGAAACATGCTCGTAAATCATCTCAAAATGATGTTCTTGTTGCAAGTAATCAACGACTGAAAGTCTAAGAAATGGGTAACGTCAACATAATCATTTCAGTCGAAAATGAGACTGTCAATGCTTCCTTAAATGACGTTTTGTATATACCTTCCCTATGCGTTAATTTATTATCAGTCAGTGAACTAGTTAGAAGAGGAAACTTCGTTCATTTCCCCTCTGATGAATGGCGGATTACTAACCAGGATAATAAATAAGTAGCTACAGCTTCAAAGATTGGAAATATGTTCAGATTAGATCTTCCAAATTCGAACCTGAGTATGCCGGTGTTGAAACCAGAGAGTCCCGTGAGAACTCCGAAACTGGAATACATGATATGGCACAGACGAATGGGAAATGGTGGTGCTGACAGTTTGGATAAACTGAAGAATGGTTGTGTTGAAGACGTAGATTTTCCCAGTAACGATCATGGGACCTTCATAGTATGTTTGAAAGGCAAGCAAACTAGACTTCCATTCAGAAATAGTGTTTCCCATACTAATAATATTCTAGAACTGGTTCATTCCGACCCATGTGGACCAATTCAAGTTCGATCGAAAGGCGGTGCACGATATTTCATTTTATTCGTAGACGATTTCACCCGAAAAGTATTTATTTACATGTTGAAGACGAAAGACGAAGCGTTTTCAAAATTCCAAGTCTTCAAAGATCTTATAGAAAAGCAGCAATGAACAGTTTTACTCAAACACGGCATAATACATCAAACTACAGCTCCTTTTACACCCGAGCAGAATGGCCTTGTGGAGAGAATGCAACGCAGAGTCGTCGAGCGAACAAGGTGCATGTTGTATGATGCCAACCTCAGCAACATTTTCTGGGCAGAAGCCGCGAATACTGCTGTCTATCTGATAAATCGGTTACCTTTTCGAGGATTGTATGAAAAAACTCCCGAGGAAGCATGGACAGGCAGGAAACCGAACCTAGAACGTCTCAGAGTTTTCGGATGTAAAGCCATGGTACATATTCCGAAAGAGAAACGAAGAAAACTTGATTCGAAGTCGGATGAATGTATTTTCATTGGATATTGAGATGATTCAAAAGCCTACAAGTTATATGATATGAGCTCCGAGAAAGTCATAGTAAGCAGAGATGTCATATTTTTGGAAGATGCATATCATGAAATGTCACCTGAAAGAAAATTCGAAAATTCACCCCTGGAATTGGATAATTCAGTAAATGGTCAAGTCGGACAAAGTGGACAGTATTCCCGAAAATGAACTGTTCTCTACCGAAACCGAAACTTCCGATAGAAAAATATTCAGTGAAGTAGCAAGTGAAACCGAGACAGAAGATATCCAGTTGCGAGTTTTTTCCATAAGCCGAATGAGTGTGGGAGAGAATTTATTGACCCGCCAGAAAAAGTTTCTCACTCCCACTCATTTAGCTTATGGAGAAAGTAATAGGTGATATCTCCATAGTCTTTGGAGATAATAGCATCAAACTTGGTATTGTTGGATTCCTTATGATCGTCGCTAACCGATTATGCAATGATATACCGGGTGTTCTATTTAAAAAAATTATTATAGTTGGCGCTCAGCTGCCATTTTGAAACTTTTATCTGGAATTTTCTCATGAAAAATTAGGCTTTCATTTTCTATTTGAGACTTCCAAATTTGGTTGCGATATACCAGGTGGTTCAAAATTTAGTAATGGGGGAACGGACTTTATACTATAGCACTGTATATTACTGAGCATCCATCATCTAATCTGTCATTTTACTTTTAACACTAAAATAAAAGTATTTTTAACTCTAGTGTTAAAAGTGATTTTGTGAAAATGTCAGTTTTTAGTTCATATGTCAATGAATGTCATCTTCAATGAGAGTTGTGAAATAATTAAATTTTAAACCCAATTGAAACTGGAAATAGGCTAAAGTTTAGGTTCATTGTATTGTATTCCTTATACTGTATTAAAACACAAGAACGTCTGCTCCACATTGAAGGCAGTTTTTTCTCAGTCAGAAATGTTATGTATGTCAGCAAGATATAATTAGCTAAGAGATGGCAAGTTACCATCTTCTCCACATTCATTTTTTTTTTCTCCACATTAAATCCATGTAATTGAATGATCTATTACTGCCTTCATTTTCTCAATTATCATATACACAGAAAACATTAGTGTGTTTGCAAGTCTGTGACCCAGTCTGTTACTCTTTTATACAAAAACTTAATGCGATTTAATTACAATTCGATTATTTTTGAAAATTACATCAAACTCAAGATTGTAGTCCAAACACACGTATCACGTTATTATTCTTAAAAATTGTCTGTATGTTCGAAAAGGCTCTTACACCGTTTTGCATTTTTCACTTCGACTTCCTGTTTACCAGTAATTGAGTTTCGTGCACACTTTTCAAATTCTTTAATTTAGTTAATCCTTCCCAGCAATCAACTCTTTTTCGTTTTGTACTGATATTGATAACTAATTTATTCACAATGCACGTGTTCATAATGTAAACCACTTAAGATGCGTGAGTTGCTTTATGATCATCAGACCATGATCTGGCTGGCACAAGACAAAATCACCCAAGGAGAACTCCTTCAACGGTCGCGTGCCTTATCCTACAAATGACATATGGCATTTTCAAATTTTGTCCGTTAAAAAGTGGGGAACTTCTAAGATGATATTCTTATTGTTTAGGTATTGTTCAAGGGGTAGTCCGTTCGTAGATGTCTTAGAAAGAACATGACTGGCTTCTTATGGGCTAAAGGCTGACTGTGTGCAATTATAATTTTTTTTTAGTGAAACAAAGTGCAAATAATACGTTGGTGATCTGTAGCTGCAATATTAATTTTCATAAAATAGTGTGATAGCAATTTAGAATAGGATTATAATAAATTTTTTAATTTGTCGTAGTGCCTACCTACTTATTTTCGGATAATTTTTTTGGTAAGTAAATATACATAGATATTATAACGAAAAAAATCAAAAAATTGTAATAATTGAAGTACAAGATCAACCATTAAATTTTTCATCTCATTTTAATAATATTTCTTCAAAAATACTTGATTTAGATAACTTCTTTCCAATTTATTAATATTTACCGAGAGAAATAATGAGGTGGAAGTCGAAATAGCAATAAATACCAAGGAAAAGTAGGTAGGGAGTGTGGAGTCTCAACCTAGCAGGCAAATCTCGATGAAATTGCTAACGGTGGTAATGTTGATATTTTTTTGGAAGAACATGGTCCACGAAAATGTTATACAGGGTATCCCAGAATCAAGGGGACAAACTCCTATGACAGATTCACTTCACTTCAAGGCTAAAAGTTCCAATAAACATTTACCCTAAGGTGAGTATTAACCGAGTAACAGGGTGTTGAAAGTGACATAAAAAATTACATTATCCAGAATAACTCCATAACAGCCTGACTTTTTTTAATATAATTTGGTATGTCAGTTGACAGTATTCAGTTCCAAATTTCAATAAAAATGTTTCTAACTCTAAACAGAGGGACGTTCAGCAGGTGGGTACCCCTAATCGCCACTCCCCAACTTTCACGCCACTGGATTACTATCAATTTCGTCTTTTTTTTATTCTCAATATTTTCTATACAAAAAAAAGGATAGGGTTTGTTACCAATAATATTAACGGTTTTCAATATATTCGAAGTTGAATAAGTGCGTGCGTATGTGATATGGATAACTACTCTTTATTAATAATTTTGTTAGTAGCCATGTAAGTTTTGAATATCGGGGTAAATAAATGCTAAATATTTTCGAAATATTTGAATTTATACTCATTGCCAGGTATGAAATCAGTTGGTTATATTTTTATAAACACTTATCTACAAATTCCTTTCAAAAATCAGGAGATTTTGATACGCACGTACTTATTCAACTTCGAATATTTTGAAAACATTTGATATTTTTGATAACAAACCTTTTTTGCATGGAAAATATTGAGACTTAAGAAAAAGAGAACGAAATCGATATTAATTCGGTGGCGTGAAAGGTGCTGAGGGTAGATTAGGGGTACCCACCTGCCGTACGCCCCTGTTTAGAGTTACAGACACACGATTTTCATTGAAATTTTAAACTGAACGGTGTCAAGTGACATACCAAAATTTCATTAAGAAAAGTTGGGCCGTTATTATATTTACAGAAATAATGAAGAGAATCGAAAATCAATGAAAATATTGAGGAAATCATGATTCAGAGAGACTTGTTTTCGATTTTGCTCAGTTTTAGGTGTTTCAACGATCGATAAATAACAAAGTTGCATAGACCATTTCAACAATCAATATGATCACTTATAGACCTTCGATATCCAAAAAAAAATCAAGACAATTGTTCGTCGAAGGTAAGGGTATTTTTATCGAAAAATGTTCATAACTCGAAAACTACTCGTCTTCTGAATTGCGAAAAAATCATACTTATTTGACACCAGAAGTATTGATTTTTTTTCAAATTTTCATGTAAATGAAGTCATTTATACACGAGCAAAAACTTAAATACTGAAAAATCGATTTTTCGCCATTTTGAAGGTTTATTCGTGATTATAACAAAAAGTATTTGAACAAAAGTTTTAGATTTTTTTATTGTCTACAACTTGTTCATCAAACATTTTTCGTTAAAAGGTCACGTTTAGCCGCAAATCGTAAAAAACTTTTACAAACCCTAAACTGCATCCCCATTTCACCATTTGCGTGTTTTCGGGTTTAGTTTTATTTTTTCCTCAAAGTTGGAACCTCAACAACATTTTTCATCTGGTCCTTGCATGCTGCTAATTTTTATATTTTTAGCGTTTCAAATTCGTTTTGGCAACTCAATAATTAATGAGTTGTTACAGATTTTTGATACAGTAAAACCTCTATTTCTGAACACCGCTATTATATAGCGGACACCTCTTGTAATAGACAGTGAACACACGTCCGAAATGCTCCAATGACCATTTGCCTACAAACGACCCTCTCAATAGCGGACCCTCTATATAATGGACGCGGACATACAAATTAGTTACCAAAAGATATTTTTTATTTAAAAATTACCTCCAACTTTCAACAAATGTTACTAATACTCTTTACTGCCCGGATACTGCATGAAATAGTTATTTATGTATCAAGGGCGTAAAGTAGACGTGTGATAGCCCACGGCTGACGCCTTCGGGCCATCATCCACGCCGCAGGCCATAAACGCATTTTACGCACGTGATACATAAAAAATTGTATGCACTAGCGGTTTTATAGCGCGAATCACAAATACTGACATGAATTCCAATGGTCTACACTTTTCATACGTTATGTATACAAGAATCAAGAGTAAGGTAGTATGGAGAATATGAAACTATAGTAGCTGAGAGCTATATTGGAGAATCTTTTTCAAATTAATAAATCATCACTGAAAAAATTGCCAACGATTGTGCCGGAATGATACCAGATCGTTATTTCAATCAACTATCCACTTTATAAATGAATATTTGTTCTCGTATCGATGCAGATGCTGTAACGAAGCTTTCAATATGTAATAATTATGATCAAGAGAATATCCCATCTTCAACATCAGTAACAAAACCAACTGTATTTTCAATATTCAGGCTTATGACTTAATTACATGTTGAAAAAAATATAGATTAATAAGAAATATTGGGAAGAGTATTTCACTATTGAACTGAAATAATTCTGGTTCGTGTTAGGTCTTGCATGAAATGATGTGCAAATATGGACAATTTGAGAATTTTGTCTTCTTTACGGCCCGTGGGCCATAATGCGCCCGCGGGCGGTAAAGTGCCACTTTACGCTCTCTGAATCGGGAGGTAAAGTACACTTCACCACCCGCTAGTGCATAAAATATTAAACAAACCTGATTTCCGCATAGTTGAGTACGTATGGCGGTTTAAAATTTTCAATACCATACTATTTCCTAAACAATGATATTTTTCAAATGAGAAGATCTTTTAGACAAGCATTATTTAGATAAAATAATATTTATTTATGCACTAGTGGGCGGTGAAGTGCACATTACCGCCAGGTTCAGCGAGCGTAAAGAGGCTCTTTACCGCAGGCCGGCACTTTATGGCACACGGGCCGTAAAGTAGACAAAATTCTCAAATTTTTCTAATTCTTAATTCTCAAAATTCCTATATTTACACATCATTTCATGCAAGACTTAACACCAATCAAAATTATTTCAGTTCAGTAGAGAAATACTCTTCCTAACATTTCTTCATAATCGACATGTAATTAAGTTATAAGCTATACAGGGTGTTTCAAAATTCAGTATCAAGAATTAGGGTGCGTATATTTCAGGTCAATATAAGACTTTATTTCTTTTAAACATATGTCCGCAACTGCTTAATTTCTAAGATACAGGTTGCAGAAATGTAACAAAAATGATAATGGTACGCTACTGTTTTTTTTTTAATGAATATTATATTTTTTATGAGTGTCCTCTACCTATTCATAAAAATGGTCCCTTGACTTTTTTCCCTACGAAGAACAGTTTTCGATTTAAAAAGCAAAATGATACATACAAAAAATCACATAGGTACAAGCGAATGACGACCTTTTATTTTTTAAATCGAAAAGACGTCCGTCGGACGGAAAGTCAGGAGACCATGTTTGTGGAAAAATAGAAGACTATTATGAAAATGATACTAATTTGACAAAAAAAAAAACAGTAGCGTATCATTATTTTGATTAAAAATGACAGAGCATGTTTACAGAGACGCCACTGATGAAAATTAAAAAACATTCGCCATGGAAAAAATGTATTTTTATGTGTACTTTGCATGTTCCAAAATTAAAAAGAAAAGCCAAAGTGGTTTAGAGATATTGAAAAAGAACTGATTTTTTTGTTAAATTTCAACATCCTGTATCTCAGAAATAAAGCGGTTGCGTACGCATGTTTATAAGAAAGAAAGTCTTTTTTTGACCTAAGAAACACGCCCCTGAAATCTTGATACTGAATTCTGAAACACCCTGTATATTGAAAATGCAGTTGGTTTAGACACTGATGTTGAAGATGGGATATTCACTTGACCATAATTATTACATATTGAAAGCTTCGTTACAGCATCTGCATTGATACGAGAACAAGTATTCATTTTAGAAGTGGATGGTTGGTTCAAATAACAATCTGGTATCATTCCGGCACAATCGTTATATAGCTCTCAGCTACTATAGTTTCACATTCCTCATACTATATGTTACTCTTGAATTATTGTAAGTATACATAATGTATGAAACGTGTAGACCATTGTAATAGTATTTGTGATTCGGCGTGTGACATCCACGCCGCAGGCTATAAACGCATACTTTACGCCTTTGATACATAAATAAATGAATTGCACCGTTGAAAACATTTAGTATGACCATAAACCGTGTGCCTATTACCGGCAGGTCTATTAACACGTTGGTCATGCGGTTTTTACCGGTGTAAATGTTTGCGTTGCATATCTTTATTTTATTTCATCAAGAAATTAGATTGAATAATATCTTATATACATAGAATATCAATTCTCAATATGTAGTTATATTTCAAAAACCCGACATAGGAAATTATTGAAAGTTACACGAGTTCTGTGTAGTTCACTTTGAAATATAACTGAAAAATATGACTCAAATCGGCAGGTACATTCAAGAATATGTAACAAACATATACCGGATAATTGTGTAGGAAATTTCTACACTGACTATACTTTTATAGTGTATAAATGTGTTCAATCATAGTTGATGAACGAAAGGTAAAAATTATTTTTTTTTAAACATTTCTAGAATATTTTTAAAAAAATTTCTGATTGTTTATGTTCGCTATATGTTGAAAAAAACACGAAAATAATAAAAATTAGTTAAATATTTAATTCTATGACATATATTATCAATCTGTCTACAGTGTGTCCGCTTAGGTCTCCTACAAACTTTTTTATAATTGAATTTACGAAAAAAGTTATGATTCATGAAAAGTTCTGCATGATTTAAAACCTGAAATACGACCATCTAATAAAAAAAAATCCAGGCCGTATACGATGGTTGTCAAAAAATATAGAATTTTCTCAAGAGTGAAGTATTTATTTAAGTAAAAATCGATAATTGTTTTAAAAAAAAATGAGTAAAGCTGAAAACTACTGCCAATTACACATATCTGTGATGAAAAGTCAGGTTTTGTTGTGTTTCGTGATAGAAACATGTCTAACATATTATTTATTTTAGAAAAAGGCAATTCTAACATTATACATGACATTCACATAATTTGAATAAAAATAATGTAATAACTTTTCCTTCTCACAATTCATTTGCCTCGACATATCTTCCTTCGTTTTGCATACATTCAACAGTTCTTCTAGTAAAATTTTGTGAAACATTTCTAATCATGGCAGGAGTTGTTGTCTCTTATAGTTATCTCCAAATGTCCACATTTCGGAGAGGCCTTTAGATACTTAGCGGGCCAAAAAAATCTTAGAATATCTATCAGTTTTCCATTGAAAATGGTATTTAAGTATTTTCTCACATCCCTTGTACTGTGACATGGTGCACCATCATGTTGGTACCATAGCCGTAGCCTATCACCTATGGGTAGTTCATTTATATGATATCAGAATAGCTAAAACCAGATTGAAACCATCATGACCAATACTCTCATACCAAACAAGAGTATCCAATATTGAATCCTCTGATGTAGACGTTGTGATGACGTATACATTGGTCAGACATAAGATGTCTAAGAACCCTGGTGTAGCGACTCATACCTGCAAAACTGTGGAATAAAACGCGAGACATTCGCCAACTTGATTAATGCGAAAACAAATGAACTAGTGGTATGCTTTCCGAATGTTCCGCAATACTAGCGTGTATCGCCACCGTCGATTTTATTCTTAGGGTAAGTTTCCATGAATAGAAATTTCAAGTATTGCGTACGACTATGAACTGAAAAACAACATAATAAGTGGAATATACGGAACTATTTACTGTCCCAGGTAGTTTTTATTGTTACTGATATCAATTTTTGAAAAACAGTATTCAATTTTTGTTGAAATACAGCTAACTAGAATTACCTATAATGCATTTTATACTGGAGGCTTCAAATTTGGGTACATGGAAAGTCACCTTTAGTACTGTCAACGACTGAATCCTATGAAGACGCCATCTCTAGATCTAATAACAGAAACACACCACTAATTCATTTGTTTTGTCTTCAAAATAATCTAAACAAAATCGAATCAGTCGATACACCAGGGTTTTTCGACATCTTAGTCAGATAAGTACTCAAAAAAGTACAATACCCAAAGACAGAATAACTTCAAATAAAAGTGACTAAAGAAAGAATGTAAGCTCTTGAACGCTTGTTGAACATGTTGTAGATGAAGACCATATGAACATGACTACGCAAAAATTGTCGAAAATGAACAGAATCCCAAAAAGCGTATTTTCCTTGAAAGAGTTCGAAACTGAAAAAAACATTGATGAAAAGGAGAGACATCGCCTCAGAAGTATATTACATATCTATTAGGAAAAACACGAAGAAAATATCTCACCATGCCTTCCTTGAAACGATTTATATTTATTCATATATTTATACATTTTTATATTCTCAATCTGTATCTTTTTTAGAAATTCCGGAAATATGATTGAGTAACTTACCAATATTTGTTGTTGTCATTTTTTGATTTCAAATTCTGACACCTAGGTATGTTTTTTTTGCTTCTTATTAATAATTATATTAATTATGAATTCCATGTAAGTGAGTATCCTTCATCAATTATGTAATACCGTTACATATTTCTGTACAAACAATTTGGAGTAACGTCTTGAAGAAGAAAAGATGTTACTGACGCTCTACGTAAAAGCGAAGAAATCGTATTGATTGGTCTACCATTAACTGCACACCAATTTGTAAATAAACTATTGAACGGTCAGGAAACTTTACGAATGGGTATTACAACTTCGTTCCAACTGAGTGACAAAGAGAAAATTCACCAATAACATCATAAGCTGGTCTGGAAGCTGAAGTTAGAGCAATAGAGAATGAGACGGATGAAAAATAAAAAATACAATAAAAACCGACAAAAATGTGAATTTTTGAACCATTGTCATGCCAGATACCTCATCAAATGGAAGGGGAAAGGGGAATCCTCATAAATATAATATTTAATCCAATCGTGACATAAATCCTAACTGTTCAAAGTTTACAAAAGCAACACAAGTTAACAAAAGCTACAAGTATTTCTATAAATTGAATAAATAAATCCAGCATCCATACAATTTTCAACGCGCGATCAATATTCACAGTATCATTGGAATATATTTGTGTTTACATAATTATTAAAAAGTTAAATTTTTATTGCGATCAATGCATAACGCTATGTGAAATCGTAAAACGAATTAATAGGTGTCATTCGCGCGACCACTGAAAAAAAGTGGAACTGAAAAATGTAGCACTTTTTTATTTTCAACACAAGAGTACAGGACACCTGTTGTTGGTTTCCTACTATTAATAGAAATCAATACACTTTGTCTCATTTATCGTAAATGCCAACTTTACGCGAATGTGTATGCATTCCGAGATGGTTTTGATAACAAATTAATGCAGTTGTGTGTTTACCATAATTGTTCGGTAGTTTGGTTGGGATTATATGGTGGTTTGCAAAATGATGATATAGAAAAGAGAAGTTGACAATCAATCGCTTGATATCCAATCAAGACAAAAATACTTCGACTTTGAATCGTGATTCTCTTGAATCAAATATGCAGTTTAGGCTCTGTTGAATCGTTAAAGAACCTTTTCCTTTTTCTTTCTCTTGTTGGCTTAAGTTCAGCTGTAATGTTGGAAGCTTGGAGCCTCTCTTAGAATCGATTTCCAACTACCTCTAAGGATTTCAATATCTTCTGTCAAACCTAGCCTTTTACACACATCTTTAGACATTGAAGAATTGTATTCCTTTCATCAATAGTCTGCAGTATTTTGTACCACACAGAAGTAGGTAAAACACATCGAAGGTTGCATTTTGATTTTAGTTCGAAAATATGAATGGGACATTCATAAAATCTGTTGTGGAATCATCTGCGACTGAAAGACAAACTTTAGTCGCTATTTTCCATCCCATCCAAGATAACCTCTTGGGAGGTATTCATGTTGAAAAAGGGAACATTCTCCATGAAAATTGAAAACTGAAAAATGTGATTTATTTGTAATATCTAACAGAAAACAACTACTTCCCTGGCACAGCCATGCTGGACATTAAACTACAACTAATAGATATTGTGAAAAGATTCTAACTGAGAAAAAAAGAAAAAATCTGAAAGTGAAAATTTGCATTTTCATTCAGATAGCTGATTTTTTTCAATTCTCTCTAGTTTTCATTGAAAAAATCATTGAATAAATTAGAGAAGGAGAATGTTATTGAAAAATGTCACTCACAGAAATCGTTCATTTCATTGAAGCAAGGTTCACTTCTCTCGCATTTAATTTCCAATACATTTTGGTCGACGAAAATATATATCGCTTTGCCAAGCTCGTCAGGAGGATTGATATAGAATTAGAATAAAACAGCTAGGCTCTTCAGAAGCATACACATCAGGGATGTATATGAAGGATGAAGGAAATATTTCTTCTGCGGTGACACTTTGAAAATAATTTTTTGACATAGACCTGTCACGAGCATTGCATTATGATTTTAGTTCGGAAATATGAATAGGACATTCATAACACAACAGATTTTATGAATGAATTTTCATGGAGAATGTTCCCCTTTTCAAAATCGAAGGTCTTAAACCAATCATTCTGAAAATCAATTTTACACCGCTTGAGGGCACTTGAAATTCTGGGGCCTTGGGCAGACTTCCCTCCTGTGGTGGCGGTCCTGATTTGTATTTGTCCAAAGCATATCACGAGGTTCTTGTCATACAACCAACAATACATTTCGCCGTTCTATCTAGCCCACAGAACTCGTAATTATATCTTATGACTAGAATGCGTTTAAAATATGGCGGATGAACAAATCATGCATAACCTGCAACACTGTAATGTCCTCTTCACAGTAGCGGCGCATAAAATAATGGGCGTATCATAGGGATGGAAAATGGGTTGGTTTTCTTAAAAATGAGAAATTGCATATTTTTCTTTGCCTTTCTGCAGGAATTACCACAATCCTTAACAAAACCCTTCATCATATTGAACGGCGAACGGCTAATAACACTATATAATCAATAAATAAATATTTACTTATCGTCCAAAACACTCGTGTTGAAAAAATAAAGAATCAACATTCAACAGTGACGTGACAACGCCGCTCTGTTTACAAACAAACTGGCAAGCTTAACCGACAGACGTCCTAGATTCTACTCGTTTCCTCTTGGAACTACAAGAAATAACGTATGTGTTTTACTTAGTAAAAGTTGTCCTCTTTGCGGATGCCCACGATTTGTACAAGTTTAGGGTAGCCGACAATACATGAAGCGCGTTCTAGTCATAAGATATAATTATGAGTGCTGTGGTCTAGCCTGGGTTTATCAATGGCCCGAATCACTTCCAGGACCAGAGTGGCCGTTGAACCGGTAACTAAGGCTCATAAGGCCAGTCGTCTACAGTGGGAAATTAATTCAGCCTGATTTGGTGTACTCATTGCTTTGGTCACACGCTAGATTATACATGTAGGCTCCAACTACTATAGACATACAGGGTGGCCCTCGAGGTTTTGGCCAGAGAATATCTCGAAATTCGTGAAAAGTAGAGAATTGAAATTTTGGATTTGTAAATTAAAGCAATTGGTGCAGCTCTTTCTGATATTATTTATTGAAGTACCTGTAGTTCATAAACTAATCGTTTTAGACCACAAGTGTGGTAGTTTGTTGAAATCGTTTTATCAGGAGGAAAATAAAAATGCCAAAATATACAGGTAGTTTAATATCGGAATCGATAGACAACCACAGGCCTTGTTGAAAGCAAGTGTATTGTGTGTTGTCTAGATGCCAATCTCGTCTAGTGCTAGCTTGGAGTGCAGGCCGTTCACCCGAGGTGGTGCTGTAGGTTTTCCGGGTTTTCCTGCAGCTGAGAAGTGAATACGCCACCAAAAATTAGTAAGTCGCCCCGGAGCGCCACGGCAAATAATAATAATAGCCGCCCTCTACTTGCACAGGCTATGCCTTTGGGTACACTCTACGAGTGTTTATGAGAGAGTATTATTATTATTATTATTTATTATTATAGTTGCTCTAATTTACACCTCCAAAATTTCAATTCTCTACTACTCGCAAGTTCCGAGATATTCCATGGCAAAAACCTCGTGGGCCAACCTCCCCATTATTATAGCACAGATGGTTTACGTGCTTTACACAACATTGAATGGCGCAGGTAATATTGTTTATAACAAATATTAAGTACATAGAATTCAAACAAAATGACATTTTGTATTATTAGTAACCCAACACAAGTCAGGAAGATTCAACTCAGCGTAGTGCAGACTCGTGCTGGGCCAGAGTATTAATAATAATAATAATAATAATAATTTTATTACCCACCACAAACATTAGGTACAATAAGCAGAGCACTATTATAAAAAAAAAAACTTATATATATTATAACTAAGGCAAACTCTAACAAAACTATGAGAATAATCAAGGCGAGTAAATGGCAGGCTGGTTCAGATGGCAGTGGAGCACTGTTTCTGTTCTTCCACCAGTGCCAGACTTATTCATATTATTAGTTTATGACAGCGTAATGAATAATAACTGATACAGAGAAGTGTGAGAGAGAAAAACACGAAAGAGAAGAGGAAGAGAGATACAGAGAAGTGTGAGAGAAAAACACTTAAGTCCGGCGGTCAGAAAATTGACCCTTTGCCTGCCCTGGTGCGTCCCAGACTGCAGCTTAGTTGCATCCGGCGATCAGAAATTGAACATTTGAGTGGAGTAATTTAGTCTGACCTAACCAGTCGTGGAGTTTGTCTAAGGTGGTAAAAAAATGAATAATATTTGGACATAGAAATAAAACACTTGTTTGATTCTTTTAGTCCGATCCCACCAGAACGAACTAACCTTACGAAACCATTTGAGTGGGTGGAGTTTGTCCAACGTGGTATAAAAACGACTAATTGGACATAACCTATTTCAGGTATACCTACGACACTGAACGCAAATTGAAATTTGTAATTGAAATTCACCTATTTCAGGTGTACCTACGGCGAGACGCACCTCGGTGACCATCGCACGCATCTGTACAGAATATGAAACAATTTGTAACAATTAGACATTGGTTCGTAGCTGATAGTTCTATCAGAATTCCACGAATATTGTGATGATACGGCCATCCAAAAACATTTGATTCTCCTGATTGAAATCAAGTTTTGATGATAATCGTCCAGGAGCTCTAGGTAAACTACTTACAAAAAATGAAAAACCGTTTTCAAGTTGTGCGATGTAAAAGTCTTACGTACCATTACTTTCAAAATTTGTTTCCCTTTTCATCACAATAGTCGTACAATTCTCTAATAAACCTGTTAGATACGAACTATGAACCAATGTAACACTGTGAAGAAATGAGAAAATTGTGTTGTTAGCAACAGAATGCAAATGTTCCAATGTAGTCAAGATATTTAGAAAAAATATTCAGTGAGGACCAAAAGTCCGTCGTCCCCCTCTTAAATTGTTTATTTTACATATTACAAAAAAAAATGCAATACATAAGTTCTGGTGTTTCATTCTTCAATGGTTTAAGTTTCATTTATACAAAGTGTCTCAAAAAAGAGCAGTGACTCATTCCATGATCGGTTAGGCATAATCATAAGAAATCCATAAGCCTAATGAGTGGGAGAGAGAAACTGTTTCTGGCGGGTCAATAAATTCTCTGTCACACTCATTGGGCTTATGAATGAAATAATAGGCGATATCGCCGTAGTCTTCAGGGATAACACAGTATCAAAAAACTTGGTATTGTTGGATTCCTCATGATCATCCCTGGATGTCCTATTTTTTACTGCGCTTTTTTAGGAAACTCTGTATAAATGAAACTTAAAACATTAAAGAGATCGAATGAAACCGTACAACGTATGTATTCAACATTTTTTTGTGATATGGAAAATAAGGAAATTTCGGGTGGGGGGGCGATGGACTAATTGTAAAGAGATCAGAAAGTACTCGTAATATTTTCAGTTTTTCAATTTTTTACTTGAAACGGTATATAAGTACGTAGAAAATTATTTATTCAATTATTATTTTTCGAATTTTTGCCATCTTACCCTTCTTTTTGTCACTTCAAGTAATTTTTTTTTATTTGTCGCCATACCAGTCATCACGTGACTTGTGTCAAAAACAATTTTCAGGTTGTGGGACATGCTCGATTGATCACTCTTTTCTTCGCATTACCTACTCTAATAATAAACTTTTCTTCCATAGCAAGCTCTCTGAATTATGTCATTGAAGTGGATAAAAAAATTCTCGTGTAGTCTAGAGTCTGGTATTTTTAGTAAAATATTTAATAACAATATTGATTAAAAGTTTAATTTTGTGGAGGAAATCCAGTTCTTGACATAATTTTTTGTGTTTATCACCTTCAATAATAATATACAATTTAGGTATGCGAACATTCTTGCTAATAAACGGGGGAAAAATTCCACTGAAGGGATATTAACAAAAATATCCCTTGTGTGTGGTGAGATGTATAAATATAATAGTAATAAAATTATATAAGAAAAAGAGATAAAAAGATGAAATAATCTGATCTAAAATCAAGTACAATGATCATATAATTGTTTTGTCGGATTATTTTGAATTTACTTCTGGTTTATCATATCATGTATTGTTTTTCTTGTTTGATTATTCAGCCAGTGCCTCAAGCAACGTTTGAAAGTATTTTGGGTTTTATTTTTTCGTATTTCTTCTGGTATAAAATTATATATTCTAGGTGCCAGATATGTTAACGATCTACAACCTATGGTTTTATTTCTTCTAGGTAAGTAGTAGTTGTTCAATATATTCCTAGTTTCATAAGAGTGGGAATTTTTTTTTATTTCAATCTTTTGTTTGAATATATTCAGTGAGATTTTCCAGAAATACAATTGTCTAGCATCTAAGACTTTACTGGTCTCGAAGATCATATCACTTGAATATCCACGGTTTTTATTATAAATGATTTTTAGAATCCATTTTTGAATTATATCCAAATTATTCAGATATGTATCATACACACCTCCCTATCCTAGTATGCCATAGCTGATTTGGGACTGAATCAAAGAAAAATATAACGTTTTCAGTTGTTGGCTGTCGAGAAAGCTTTTCAAGTATTTGAATCGCCATAAAAGTCCTCTTATTTGATTGATTACGTTTTTAATTTGTAGATCCCATTTTAAATGTTGATCAATTATAATTCCTAAATATTTAATTTGTTTAGCCTCTGGAATGAAAGTGTTTTCAATTGTAAGGGGACCAAGATCAGGTAATGCATTTCTATATGATGCGAAAGAGATGTATTTTGTTTTAGTGCAGTTCATTGTCAATGTGTTTAATTTCGGCCATTTATTAATAATTTCAATTTCTTTTTCTGTCACTTCCTTTAATTTTTGCCAACTTTCTTCTCTGTATATAACTGCTGTATCGTCAGCAAAACTTATGACTTTGCCTCTGAGATCAAGCTCTAGAAGTCCATTTATATATACAGAGAACAACAGTGGACCAAGTACAGTACCTTGGGGCACCCCGTATGTAACAGGTCTCGCAGAGCTCATAGCATCGCCTATCTGAACATATTGAGATCTGTTGTCTAGATACGATTCCAGTAAGGCATAGACTTTGCCTCTAAGGCCGTATAATTTCAGTTTTTTCAGCAATGTCTCGTGACAAACCGTGTCGAACGCTTTGGCGAGGTCAATGAAAACACAGAGTGTCGGTATTTTTTCGTCTAAACCGTTATAAATGCAGTCAGTTAGATCGCATATTGCATCTTCAGTGGATTTTCCGGTCCTAAAACCATATTGTCTTTCTGAAATGACATTAAACTTATTAAAAAATTTAACTATCCGGATCTTGATGATTTTTTCTAATATTTTTGCTAGATTTGAGATGAGTGATATTGGCCTGTAGTTGCTCATTGATGTTTTATCACCACTCTTAAACAGTGGCTTGATTACTCCAACTTTGAGACATGTAGGAAAACAACCTGTATCTAATGCCTTATTTATTAGGTATGTGAGGGGAGTAGTAATGTTATATTTTATATGTTTGAGCGTTTCACTTTTTATTTGATCCTTTCCAGGGGCTTTTTTGTTTTTTAAACTGTCTATTATTCGTTCCACTTCTTTTTCGTTAGTGGGATATAGGTACATGGTGTTTTCTACGATTCTTGTGTGTTCTTCAAAGTCTCTTGGTTTTTCAATATTTTTAGCACATTTCTCTCCTAATGTACTATAATAATGATTGAAATTTTCTGCGATACCAATCTTTTCTTGTATTATCTGCCCAGATTCTATTTCTATATTTTTTATTTCTATTTTTGGTTTGTTTTTGTTACATAATACATTCACAGTATTCCATAGAGACGTAGATGAATTCTTGTTTTGATTTATCATGTTTTTAAAGTATGTTACTTTAGCTTTCTTAATCAATTTTGATAGTGTGTTTTTATATGTTTTATATTTGGTTTTTAAATATTCGTTTTCGGGATGTTCGAGGAGTTTCATATAGATATCATTTTTTTCTTGTATTCATTTCTGTAATCCTACGGTCATCCATTCTTTTCTCTTCTTCGTTATTTTGTGTCTTTTGAGAACTTTTGTATTATTGCTTATGTGGAATTTTAGCTTTTCGACGAAAATGAAAAATGCCATATTGACATCACTGTTTGTTAATGTTTCGTGCCACCTTTCATTCTTCAAATCGTTATTCAGGGACTTGTAGTCTATAAAATACCTATTTTGGGATTGTTCCCCTTCTTGTTTTATTTCGTTTGGTTTTAGTTTAATCATTGTTATTATTGGTGAGTGGTCTGTGATATTTTGCCTGAAGATAATTGGTATTATTTCGCTCCCATCTGCCTTAACAAAACAATGGTCTAGACAAGTCTCAGATGCTGGACGTGTATATCTGTTAATTTGTGAAATATATCCGGTGGTATTAAGAATATTCAAATATTCCTCGATAATATCATCTGCATTGGCAGATATAATATTAATGTTGATGTCGCCAATGAATATTCCTAAATCATGGTATTCTAGTCTACTCAAGTAAGTGATCAAGCTATTGTTGAACTCTTTTGCATTTGATGACGGTGATCGGTATACAGCTGTAAGTGTAATTTTTTTGTTGAACATTTTGATATTAACTTTAAGAGCATTGAAGTGGTCAATTTTTTTTATTTCATAGTTGTAATTGAAATTAGATTTGATGTAGATAACAGTATCATCATTTCTGTTCACTTTTCCCTCATTATATATTAGATCGTATCCATCCAACTGATAAATATCTAAATCATTTATTTGAAATGTTTCGCTCAAAACAATAATATCAAACTCATTTGGAAGGCTCTCTAAAATATTAAAAGTTCATCAAGGTTTTGGGCTATGCTACATATATTTATATGAAATATTTTCAAATAATCATTGGAATCGATTTTAGATACAATCTTTGTATAAGAATTTACATCAAAAACCTCATTGGTGTCTACAGATTCGTTTTCATAATCACGAATAAATCCATCCATTTTATATCAGTAGCAAGGAAAATAGAAAATTGTTATTGGTGCAGCACACTTCTTCTTGATTAAAGAATTATTGACGTTAAAACTTAATTTATAAAAATATAAGATATGTACATATAGTAGTTAACATAAAGTATAAAAAATAATGCTTAAGACTATTCTAATATGTCGAGACTGAAAGTTGTTATGTTAAATACTGCATAAAAATTGTATGAATAAATGTTTGAAGAGTAGTCTAAAATAAAATATATATATATAAGGGGATCAAAAGATTGTTCACCTTATTGAGGTTTTTTTTGGATTCTCAAGTTTCTTCCCTGGGCAGTACTCTTCTTTGGGGTCTCTGCCATTGAGGTTTGGGCAGGAACTCCTTTTTTGAAGGACTTCTTTGATTCTTCTATTGTATTTTTTGTTTCCGGTATAATAGATTTCTTTTTCAGTGACTCTTTCTGACTTTCTCCTTCAGTTTTATCTTCCACTGTCTCCTTCGCTGACTCCTTCTCACTTTCAATTTTAGGTTGGTTTTCTTCTATTTCAATTTCTCTTGGAGATGGCGTAGGAGGTTCACTGACTACCCTTCTTTCCTTAATTGGCGAGAAGTCACTTTCCTCCTGATCAAATTTTTCTACTATCAACTTATTTCCTTTCAGAAATGCCGTTTTGTTGTTCGACCTAGCTTCTCTCAGCGCCCCTAATAGAATTTTTCTTTCTTTCTGTTCTTCGTTTGTTGACGGTTCTAATGAAATATGTTCAGAGCACCATATAAAATCATTTTTAACTTTTTTTTTTTTTTTTTTGGATAAAGAACACAAAGTCGTCTCCACAAAATTTAATAGAGCAAAGGATATAAATCCAATCTCAAACAAGACATGTTTCGAACATATATATGTTCATCATCAGTTGGGTACAATTAATAATAAAGAAAGTGTGGAGAGAAAAATACAAAAATAGTAAGACTAACTAATTAAGATGAAGGTACATGATGTACTTTTAGTGTTATTTATATGAATTAGTTAGTTTACCCCTGTTTTCATATAAATAACACTAAAAGTACATCATGTACCTTCATCTTAATTAGTTAGTCTTACTATTTTTGTATTTTTCTCTCCACACTTTCTTTATTATTAATTGTACCCAACTGATGATGAACATATATATGTTCGAAACATGTCTTGTTTGAGATTGGATTTATATCCTTTGCTCTATTAAATTTTGTGGAGACGACTTTGTGTTCTTTATCCAAAAAAACTTGGTCTTCCACTTCGAGTATGGACTATTACCTTCTTATCATTTTTAACTTTTACACCAGCTTAATTCATACCCAATAGTCCTTTTAGTTAGATTGTACATTTTATTGGTCGTAACACACTGTATAGTAATCAATTAAGTGGCATCTGGCACTGAAGAACCTGATAGAGGGTTGGAACACTGAATATCACCGTTTGCTGTGCTGTGCAAAGAAAACTGTCATACTATTTCTTTCTTGACCACTCTTGTACGTAATTGAAGTATATGGCAGTTTAATAGTATTCGAAACTGCCGTTTGGTTAACCAAGACAGTTCAATTTCTAGAGCAATTTAGGCTACACGCCGGACGCGAGAGATAAACTTGGAGATATTTATTATTTGAACAAAGCAAATAATTCTTTTAGATACGTTATTCAGTGATATTCAGTGATAGAAGATTAAGTGAAGAGGTCCATTCCAAAACTCGCCTTTCATTAGTTAGTGGCGTCTGTATACAGTATTGGAAAGAATTCTGGGGTATGTTGGTTTTATGAGAGCGTAAAGAAAACCTTGCTATATGTTGAGACAGCATTACAATTTCTCCTCTACTCGCTCGAGAAAGGGTTATCAACGTGAGCTGTTAATTTGTAAGGTCGAGAGGCGCGCAGTAGTGCGTTTCTCTTATTTATGTGGTATTATCATATCATTGCGTTTCTTGTTGCGCACGTAGATTTCTGTCTATACCCCAGATTTTCGATACTGTATACATTCAATATGTAGACCTCTATTTCCTGAACACGTTTAATGTTTCACAACTCGCCTTATTCTATTCAAAAATGTATTTTAAAACAAATAATCATTCCAAAACTGGCCATATTCAATGGTTATATCATGTAAGGATTTTTATCCTGTGAAGATTTTTCCATTTTGCTCAAAATCACTCAAAATGCATAATGCGAGTTTTGGAAAAGTGTTATGAAACGTGTGACATTGGCTGTTCATAAATGAGTTCGTTCATATTGCATTGAAATTGCACAGAAAGTCAAAACTGACCCTTTGATATTTTACTACAGATTTTGTAATGTCGAGAGCAAGTTTTGTCCATGTCTCGAGCATGGATGAAAAATGAATCCTGCCATTTGATAAGATTTATGATGTACTGGGTATATATGAACTTATCAATAAAAACAATTATTATTATTATTATTGTGGGGTATAATCATATTTCCGCTCGATGAGATACTTTAGAAAAATGCTGTTCAATAATAATTTTGATTTTAGTTCGAAAATATGAATAGGACATTCATAAAATCTGTTGTGATATCATCTGCAACTGAAAACTTTAGTCGCTATTTTCCATCGTTCAAGAAGAGCTTGGCAAAGCGAAATAGATTTTCGTCGAGCAAAATGTATTGGGGATTAAATGCGAGAGAAGCGAACCTCGCTTCAATGAAATGAACGATTTCTGTGAGTGATATTTTTTTAATAACATTCTCTTTATCTAATTTATCTAATGATCTTTTCAATGAAAATAGAGAGAATTAAAAAATTCTGCTATCTGAATGAAAATGCGAATTTTCACTTTAAGATTTTTTCTTTTCTTTTCAGTTAGAGTCTTTTCATAATATCTATCAGATGTAGTTCAATGTCCAGCGTGGCTTGTGCCGGGGAAGTAGTTGTTTTTTTGTTAGATATCACAAATAAATCAAATTTTTCATTTTTCAATATTCATGGAGAATTTCCCCTTTTCAGCTATTCCATAAGTTAGGCCAGTAGAAATAGACAATCAATTAACATTAATTCCAAAAGTTTTCAAACTTTTGTCAAGTCAATGGTACACCAATAAAGCCATAAATCTGAGTTTGCAACCTCTTCCGAAGTACGCAACATTGTCAAAACGGTAATTTACTTGAATTTTGCTGTATATCCTCGTTGAGAACATTCCAAAAGTTCTGCAAACTTGGAGTACCTAGTACTGAATATATTATTTTGTATCACGAATCAAATTTGCAACCAATTCAAATGTACGAAACATTCTTTCATCGAAAACTAATGTTTTTCTTTGATATACCATAAGAGAAAATTCCAAAATTTCCGCAAACTTGGCAGATACATCGGAAAAATTTTCCGAACTGTTGTGCAGATTTGCAACCCTCAACGTTGACAGAAACATATATTTTTTTAATTCGTGGTAATTTTTTTGATCGAGGTGGTCTCGATATAATTACAAAAGTTTTGAAACTTTGTTGCAAATTTTGGTGCAGTCAAAAATTTGCAACCATGTACACAATCCGGAACTTTATGCAATTTGCAAAAATCTAATTTGTAAATTAATTAGATTTTTCAAAACTGCTTGAAGTTGTACAAGGTTGCAAATTTGTGAATGCATCAGAATTGATCAAAAAAATGACAAGGAATTAAGAAAATATATGTTCTGGTCAACGTAAAAGGTTGTAAATCTACATAATTGTTCGGAACATTTTTCCGATGTATCAGTTAAGTTTGCAGAACTTTTGGAATTTTCTGTTATAGTGTATCAAAAAAATCATTATGGGTCGATAAAAAACTTGAATTGGTTGCAAACTACTCCAAGTTTGCAGAACTTTTGGAATTTTCTCAACGAGTATACAGCAAAGCTTAAGTTAATTGCCATCTTGACAATGTTGTGTACTTCGGAAAAGGTTGCAAACTAAGATTTATCGCATTCTCGATGTACCATTCACTTGACCAAAGTTTGAAAACTTTTGGAATTATTGTTAAATTTTCGATTTTTCATGTTTATTTCTACTGGCCTAGGTACCAAAACTATGGATAATCGACATGAATAAAAATTTTTGCAAAATAGTGGTAATTCGAATGATCGTCCTTTGGCGGGAGAATATTACGTCAGAGTAAATTTCATCAAAGATTGTCCAAAAAGAAACACAGTTCCGGGATTCATAGTAGAAAAATAATGAAAAGACAATTGTCAAACACTTCCAAAACTCTAGGGAGACCGACCAACAATGAGAAAAGACCATGGAAATGATTTTTTTCGGCAACAGTCCGGGAAGTACCTACCTACCTAATATTTCGGATTTAATGAAATGCTCAGTGTTTTATGGGGATTGAATGTTCTGATCCAAAACACCGTCTTCTTGATGGACACATTTTTTGGGTAGGTACTTCTGGCAACACTATGAAATTCTTCAATGCATTCACATATTGAAATATTGTTTTCCAAGCAACACTCTTATTTTCAATTCATGGAAGAAAAGTATTTTCCATTCAGATGGATTTTGTGAGTAGAATCAGATGATAAAATACAGGAGGTTTCAATAAAAAAATACGATTTTATGAAATAGTTTGAGAACGCGAGGATCAATCTTTTTTGGAAACAGAAACCAGATTGCCGTCAATGACCAAGGAGTTAGCAATGATGCCGACTCAATTTGGCACATAGGCTAAGGAAAAAGGATCCTGATGAGTGAATATACCTAATTATGGATAATATAGATAAGTAAATAATTTGTAAATTCAGTTCCAAAATTGGAAAATTTCTGAGAGAAGCCATCTATAGTTCGTACTCGTAGACACTCAGTGGACAAACACCATTTACCAAATATTAATATGTACAGTGAAACCAACCTAGCTGAAATTGTGATGCGCACTCGTAGCACAACGGATTATAGATTATACGCGCAATTTCACCTATTCGGCTATGTTGGATTCACTGTACATGGACATCTGGAACTGGCAAGACACTCATAGGTATGACATAAGCATTTCTTGAATGCAGGAGTGTACAGCTTGGCAAATCTATGAAGGGATATGAAATCGGCACGCTTATCGAAGCGCGGTAGCCGAAGAGCTCAGTATACATTCTAACTGAATTTATACTACCTCTTTATCGTCCCAATACTTTCTCATTCTAATTTGCACATATCATACGTTCATCGATATTCCTTTATAGATTTGCCAAGCTGTGAATACTATCTAGTATTATGCACGCGAACATCAGCAACTATACCTTACGGAACATTCATGACAGTTCATGAAGCAGTAATGGAAAGATAATCTTATCTTATCTTATATATCTAAACGAGCAGTTCTTGTATATACAGTGAGTTTCAAAAAGTTAGCTCTATATGGGAAACTTTTTATATTATCCATTTGTCAGAACATTTTATTATTCTACTTATCAAGTTATCAAAATTCTAAATTTCCAAACAGTGTACAGCAGGGCAGAACAAAAAATAGAAATTTTGATCAAGAGTAAACCACCCTAGTTTAGGGCTTCGTGAGAACAAGAGTCTAGTCTCGGTCTTGTCTTGGTCTCAACACAAGACCAAGACCAAGACTTAATAAACCTACTCAAGACCAAGACCAAGATCAAGACCAAGACTCTCTCCCAAGAGTCTTGATAGAAAATGTTATGAAACTTTATTTCAATTATTAATTTTTCATATGGTAGGTTTTTAATTGTTTTCACTCTAAATCAAAAATACATTTTTCAAATTAAGTATATCAGTTTTACAGTTTACAACAAATAGGTGTATGCTGTAAGGTCGCAGTGGTCCATACCTCCTACTATTGAAAAAAGAAAAAAAAACTAATAAAAAAGGTATTTGGTTTGAATTTGAAATTTTTGGAAATATTTTTGATACTGCATTTTTGTCACTTCCTGAAAAAATCATCCTGAATAATGATACATACCCATTTCAACTTAAGGTTAAATATTATTTTAATATTCTATGCCTATCTTCAACTGTTTTTGTCCATTTTGATCCAGGACCAAAACTATCAAGACCAAGACCAAGGCTATCATGACCAAGTCCAAGTCTGAACCAGTCTCGTCTTGGTCTTGAATCATCAAGACCAATACCAACACCAAGACTACATTTATTTTTCGAGACCAAGACTGATCAGTCTTGGTCTTGGTCTCGCGAAGCCCTAACCATGTTTTTGACTTCATCAATAAAGTTTACTTTAAAAAGTAGTTCATTATTGAAAACAATATTTAGATTTAGAATGACAACCACCTGCGCAACAAAATATTGTCTGCTTTTTTTATGTTTCTAGCCTGATAAAAAGTTCTATTATCTATTATCTGTTATCTATAAAATTTAATATTTCACTCTCTATATATGTCTATAATAACTATCAGTATGATTTTATAACAAAAAATTATCGAATAAATCAATAAATATTGCTGAATAATTAAATGATACAAATCTACGAATTTACGAATCACTTTAATCATATAAAATAGGAAATAATTATTTTGTTGCATAGGTAGCTGTGATTTAAAATTGCAATGTTGTTTTCAATTCTAAACAACTTTTCCCGATAGACTTTTTTGATAATATCAAAAATGAGGTTAGTTTACCTCTGATCAAAATTCCTATTTTTTGTGCTTCCCTATACACTTTTTGGAAATGTGTAATTTTGACAACTCACTTGAAAAATTTTCGCAATGCACCAATTTTGAATGAAACGTTCTGACAAATCGATACTAAAAAAGTCTCTGTATATATTTATATTGGCTGTCTCGAAAACGGCTCCAACTATTTGGATCAAACTTTGTTCACACATCACATTTTACATTATAAGTTAATCTCTATAGGCGGAATAACGCGATTTCTGTAATAATAATTATTATGATTGAATTTCACATAGTTTGAATGTTCCGAATGATCTAAACTTTGTCACACATATCAAGGTCCGATGACAATACGAGAAATTCATGATAATAATACCTAATAATAATGAGAATTTTCAAATTCAATTCCAATCGTCAGAATTTGAAATTTGGAACACAGCCCAAGGACTGATGGCAACACAACAATTTCATAATAATAATCTAATAATGATACTAACAATAATGATCCCACTTGCAATAGTCCAAATAATCTGAAATGTTGCACACATATTAAAGACAGACGACAATACAAGAATTTCATGATATTGATGTTATGATAATAATGATGATAATAAGAATATTTGAATTAAATTTTCAACTACTTCCAATCATTCGAATAATGTGAAATTTTGCACACTTATTAGAATGCCGTTGGCAGTACAAGATTTCCATAACAATAATCTGAAAATAATAATAATAATAATGATATTCTAATCGTCGGCATTATTCATACATTATGGATATCTCGGGAACGAATGGCTTCGATCAAATTTCATAGATAGATGAGGTTTTGTTTTTTAGGTTTATACATACAGGCGTCTTTCCTGTAATAACGCGATTTCACACATTTTTTTTTTTTTTTTGGAAGAAAGAATTAAGTAGGTAATGATTCGATTTTTTTTCGAAAGTGCACATGCTCTTTCGCCATAATAAGAATACATTGACTTCCATCAAACCACTCAAGAAGATATGTTGTTCAAGAATAATAAAACCCCTGAAGCCGTTGGAATTTTCCTTACAGGATTTGAGGGAACGTTTGTTGCAATTAAAAAGTGTTTTACTACTTTTACGTTCGCTATTCAAACCATCGCAGATCATATTAAATTTTGAAACGAGCCATTATCTAGAATAAGTCTCACGTGAGTGAGTACACTCAGTTCCAAATCCATATGAATTTTTCAAAATTTCTAACGTTTTCAGACAAGTCGTGAGAGTATCCTAAAACGAAGTCGTGTAACCCTATGTAGCAGACCACCGCGGTGTACAGAACTTACCAAAGCGTACTCCCCTTCAAATCGCTCCGAAATCCTCTTTTCGACGTGGATGCGTGCAAAAAAGCTGCGTCAAAAGTTCTCGCCGACGCCAAAGGATGTGTGGGGGCACCACCAGTCGGCATCCTTAGCATCGCGACGCTGCTCATGCGTCTCCCCACTCCTTGATAATGCCTGATAGTATCCCACAAGACGGACATTCATTGCCATGTATCCCAAGTGTTATGATTCCTATAGTAAGTGTACTCGCCTTTTTTAATTCTTAAGGAAAAAAAAAACAAGGTAAGATTTTGACAAGGTTAAATTTTCAGGCTCGCTAGTTTTCGGATTTTTTTGTTTGCTTGCTTTCTTTAAGTTGCGCTCTGATAAGAGGTGAGTGAAAGTGAATTGCCAGCTGGACATGCATTCGGATCGAGTAAACATAAATGTTAAGTGACCAGGACTGAAATAAAACAACAGTAAATAGAAGTTTCATTCAGGAAAGTGGTAAACTTCTAGAAGAAGCTGAACAATAAACTTACTTAACTAATGCTACAGTGCGCCCAAAGTGACCAAACATTAAAAACCAGTTGAAAGTTCGCGAATGAACAATAAAAAATGGAAAATAACCAATAAAACTTTTCAAAATGGTGGCAAGGTGATAAAAATCTGAAGTGCAATCATGGACTCTGAAAAAAGGACTATTATAAAAGAGACAGAATAAAATCGTGGTAGTTGCCGTTAATAATTGAGTGAATTCTTGCATGTTCGGATATAATTGTATGCATGATTTCTATCAATTTATATTTTTGAAATTTTCCAAATTGTATGTCCTCTCTGTTAAAATATTCGTCTTGATACCGGCTGTAAATCATCCGCAACTTTTACAAAATTTTCTTCTCTCCAAACTATATACATTCCAGTTTTTTGAATGGTCGGTCGAATCTGAAAAAGAAATAAAAATAAAACATGATCCGCATTCATCATTTCTCATTCAGTACTAGCAAAGCCGGGTAGAATATATTTGATAAATTTATGAATCGTGGGGATACTATTTAAGTATATTCCTTCTTCTTCAATTGACAGAATGCGATTGAGAAAGAATCATTCATTAATCAATTGGAAACAAATTAAAACTCGTTATTTCTCGTTCATTCGAAAATTATCAGTTCTGAAGTAAATGCATGTGTATGGAAATAGTGGAAATTCACTAATTCAGTTCGTTAAAATCTTATTTTGAATGAAATTTTAAACGAACCAATAGTACTATTCGAATTTATTCTGATTGTACGAGCATTTTCTATCTAAATGATGATCTGTAAATGTGGAATTACTGAACCGTGGGCTCGTGTATTGTCTATCCTATCCGAACATTGATTTGACTTTTTGTAGTCGCTCAGATAGAGGCACAATGAAAAACGAAAGTTTCCCTGTAAAATAGAATAGCGAGAAAAGTATTGAGTGCCAGGCATGATTTGATTGCTAGTGCGATTACCAAATGAAAACTGTACTGTTTGGCTATTCGTTATTGAATGAATTTGAATGAGGTAGTCTGTCAAAGTATTTTGATGGATGTCTGGAGGAATAAGAATGTTTCGCTGCAAAAATGTATTCACGCAATATCACATACCTATAGAGGAGAGAAGCGAAATATTCTTTGGTATTTCCTAGTTTCCTGGTACCCAGTTCATTAACAAACAAGTGAAATATTAATAATTTGAAAAAATATTGAATTGAAATAATATTAAATTGAAATAATATGAATAGAATTTAAATTTTCGAGTTGAATGTCTATACTCAGTGACGCAGACAGGATTTCAGTTTGGGGGGGAGGGGCTGAATATACAATTTATCAGTTACCAGAGCTTTTTTTTTCGTCAGCCGGGTGTTATGAATAACGTAGTAATTTGGTAGCTTGGGGGGGCTGTGGCGCCAAAGACTCCACTGATGGTAGTTAGTCCCAATGGATATGTATTCCAGAGTCTCAGCATAATTTGAAATATGTAGTATTATTTACTATTATGTATAATTATGAACTAGTCAGTCAAACTCATTAACCACGAAAATTTTGTTTATGAGAATATTTGATCTATATTTATGTGTTTATTGGAACTTTCGATGTGAAAACGATTCAATATTATAGTAAATTACACTAAATAGTTTCCCTCCACGCTCGTTTCACTACTAACAATTCTCATTTTTTTGGTAGAGTAAAAAAAGGTTATATATGTTTTCGAAATATTCAACACTTCAGAAAATTCAATACGAATAAGTTGTGGTTGGTATTTATCATCAGGAATTATTAGATGAAAACAAAGAAAAATAATATTGGAATTCTGTATAGTCGAATTGAGTATAAATATTTTTAGAAAAATGTATGAATGTGAAATTAATAAAATACATTCAGGGTTTTTCAAAGTTGATCTCTACGATATGATACGAATAGAAATATTTTTTTCAGTATGAAAATAAGTTCGAGTAACTATGATATTCTTAATCTAAGGAATATTTTAATGTCAGAATCAACATATTGATGTGTGCTAAAAATATGCAAATTAGATGTATAATTCATGTAATCTGACAAACTTAGTCGAATCAGTTATATAGAAGGAAAAAAAATGTTCTATCGTTTGTAGGTACTTGTATTTCCATTGGATTTTTTTTATTTCTGGCCAATTCAAAGTTGAACGTGCTTGATTGCAGGAAAAAGCAAAATAAAAATAAATTTAATAATAATTATTATTGGTATGATCAAAATATCCGGCAAATTTATTTGTTATGAAAATGACTTCAAGACCCAAAAATTTCTGTTTGAATTGCTTCAAAATCCAAGGCGCAAATTCAGATATCTATTCATCATTCTATGATACTTTATATCAAGTAAAACAATAATCTTCATCATAGACTTCCTTACTATTATGAAAGGTGGAAATATGGGTACAATTCCTCTAAACCATCACTTCTTCCAATTCCATCAGTTATTCAGGTAGTATCAGATAGGATTGCCTATCAAAATGTGGTAATGACTATACAGTAAGTTTCAAAATGTTTGCACCTTATGGAAAGTTGTTTATTATCCATTTGTCAGCAAATATAGTTTTGATCAAGTGTAAACTACCCTTATTTTTGACATTATCAAAAAAGTTTATTCAAAGAAGCTGTTGAATAGGAATTGAAAGAACATTGGAAACAATATTCAAATTTGGAATCGAAGCCAGGGTAGTTTAGTCTTGATCAAAATGTTATTTATTTTTCTCCTCTGTAAGTAGGTACACCGTTTGTACACATTTTTTGACAAATCAATTTTCTGACAAATCAATTATAAAAAAGTGTTCTATATGGTGCAACTTTTGGAACTGAGTGTATATATTCATGACCACAATTTGATAAGCAACTCATTTTAAGCGTATTCGTCTATTCATAAAACTTCATAAAAAGTATGATTCATCTGGTAATCAGATGGGTAAAGTTCGACATCTCATCGGTATCATACCGTCGGTATATGAAATCCAAAATTAGCCTATAAAAAAGTGTTGATAAGCATTAAAACCGAGAGTCCTTCTTCAAAAATCTTAGCGGCTACTTAAAAATATCACTTTATTATCGTCCTCCCCTGCAAGAGGCGTGTCTGTGATGGAGGGGAGAGATAGCGTCGGCGCGCGTCCTTCCCCTGCGACGTCTTGCGTCAGTCGTCGGCCGGCGTCCTGCACTGGCGCCGTCTTTCCCTAAGGAGCACCTTAACCCATGTCTTAGCTAGTCGCCTTCACTCCTTCGATATCCTTCGTGGCGTAAGGACGCGGTGACTAGTCCTGCGCAGGATAACACACTTTGCCGATGCCTGAGCAGAATTTTGGACTTTAACTCTGAGTTCCTCTCAATTTAACTGTGCTTCGTCTTAATAATAATTGACCTAATAGTGACTAAGTGTTTAAGGACATGTGCGATATATGAATTTTGAGAAATGGATTATTATATTTTCATTTGAAGGTAATATTGTGCATGGTTAGTGTCATCAATAAATTTGCTTGTTTTTGTTTTTTTTTTGTTTTTTTTTTCACATTTTGTTACGGGCTAATAATACAAATTGAAATTTTTTGTATGTATACCAAGAGTTATTCAATTCATCAACAGTTTCAATGATCGATTCAACTGATCTTCGCTTTTCATCACCAATTTTTAATGTTTTTCTTTCTACCACTGGAAATTTTATATAATTCTTTCAAATAATTCCATCATAGTGAGAGTTTCAGAATTCCAAAATTGTTACTAAAGTTGGATTTTCTTAGGGACATATACAGTGAACTTGAAAATTCGTGTTCAATATGACAGCAGAACACAAAATTCGATCATTATGGTACATTGATATATGATTGAAAATATATATTATTCCATAATTACAATGTGTTGCAAATGGAATGATTTCCTTTAAAGGAAATATTAGCTTCTTTTGTCAGCAACGGATGTACAATTTATTTTATATCTTAGAATTTTTCTCTTAACCGAATCATATCCGAATGACACAATTATTTTTCCTAAAAATAAAATACACGAACCAGTTCCTGGAACGATACATTTTTTTCTGGATAGATTTCACGAGGTGAAGAACTCTACAACATTTTTTTTACGGGCGAAAAGAGTAAATGTATTTGAATATATTTTTTTTTTGAAAATTCGATATAATTATCGAAAAGCAGAAACGAACTCATAATATACAAACAAATACATTTTTGATTTATCTCCTAATTCACAACCCGTAATATTTGTATGCCTTTGATATATAATATGCTCAAGAAATATTTTAGCGATTTTGCATCACAACATTCACAATTCAAGCAAGACGCACATATTCTATTAAATTTTTTGTCATTGAACATAATATACCCCTTCTAAAAAATTTCCCGATGTCTCAAGTTTTTTATAAAGATGAACCAGTACTAACCACCATTTTTGAGATACCGAAAGTCACATCATTATATTTCTAGAAGATACAAGAGAACAAATAGTTATATAATCAATATATTGAAAAAGGAAATTTTAATTAAAAATAAAACTCAAATTATCATGTATTTGACTGCATAATATTGAAAAATAAAACGTTACCACATGGACCTACAAAGTGTAGGTGGTATACTAATAAATATATTGTATAAAGCGAGATTCCTTCATAATTTGTCATTCATTCATATTCATGTATTTCTATTTATATTTTGACGAAACCGCAAATCAATTAACTAAATATGCTTATAGTATTACATTTATTTACAAATACATTTTGATAATTTATCCACTCAAGATTTTACATGGTTGTTATATAGTTTATATATGTTTAATAGTTGAAATTAAAAGCAAGTACTGGAAAGCATAATGCCATTAAATGTCTTAATAATAATGAATACATTTTCAAAAATATTTTTTGAAATTATATTTTACTTGAAAAACCGAAATCAATTCTGGATAATGTTATTGAATCTTTCTAAATATTTTTCGATATGAGCCAACCTATGTGTGTTGAGAGAACGTCATTTTGAGTCTGTATGCAACAGTGAGTTTCCTGTTTCTAAAAGTTTTATTCTATTTCAAATATTTTTAGACCAAGACACACATATAAATATATAAAAAAAAATCAGAAGTTTTTCAAGGTTTTTGTGAGAATTTTGACTTGAGCAAATTTCGAAATATATATTTTCATGAATAGCGTTAAAATGGATGATAATTCTTTGTGACTCTTTGACTACAGACCAATGAAATTGATGGTTTTATCGTATCATTGAATAGTAAGCTTCTTTTAAGTTAAATCTTCATTACAAATTATTTACATCGTAACATCATAACAACACATACTACATTAGTCACAATGTAATATCTTAATTACTTTATAATAACCTAGATATCAAATGGAACGCTGTAATGACAATAACGTGACAACCAAAGTTGTTGATTTTATTTTTAGATCATCGTTGTCATTTATGCGCTAAATCTGTGAATGTAACTTGAGTAATATGTAATTTAAATAAAACTCGGAAGATGCACAGGCGACTCGATTATTATAAAGCGCATAATAATTTCGTTACATTAATAGCTATAATCATTAATTTGTGAGTTATGATTGAATTAAATACCTATTCCTATTTTATAATTACAAACCTTCATTCCATTTGGGAAACTGTTTATTACTTGCAAAAATATAAATTTTCAGGTTATTTTCAACCATTTATTTCGTTGGCATTTATAGAATATGGTTGTTCCCACATTCAGTTGTATTTTACGATAATTCAAACAAAATTTCATGGAAGGGTCGATTCAGTGTTCCTGAAACCGAATCGAGAATACAGAAAAGGGCAATCAACAATATAGTGACATGCAGATCATTCAGAAAAATTCAATTCTAAACTAAGTGTCTGTTTTTTCTAAACACAAAATGCACTATGAAACAAACAATTTATTGAAAATAAAAAATTGGGGTAGATGAATACACTTGCGTGGAATAAATGAAGAGGAATTTTTGTATAAAAGTTTATAATTTCTTAAAATTGCAACGCGCTTTCGACTTTCGTCATCTTCAGTGCTCCAAGTCAGGTAACAGGAAGTTCTACAAGACATCTTAAATATAATTAGTAGTAGTAAATGTTACCAATTTATATTTGAGATGTCTTCACAAATTGTAGAACTTTCTGTTACCTGATTTGGAGCACTGAAGATCGAAAGTGCTTTGCAATTTTAAGAAATTATACACTTTTATACAAAAATTCCTCTTCAGTTATTCATTGAAAATAGCATTTGGAAGGAAAAAGATAACTCAAATATCACTATCACAACTTGAAGATAACAATAAGCTGAATAAAGTGTATAAACGTCATCCATTATCATCCTCATTTAAGCCAAATATAGTGTCATTTCATCCACACGTTAATAAAAGTTACTTTATTTTACTGAAACAGAAATGGAAAAATAATGAACAGCTATATTTTTGAGGCAAACAAAAACACAGCTAGCCTTAGCATCTAGCACGCATCGTCATGGCTTTCTGATGTTCGCCAATGAACCAAGGAACGTTTTCTGTGACGTGGTATATTCTTTTAATTTCGTATTAAACTTAGCTATTTTTGGTTTGTGATTGTGAAAAAAAATAAATGAATATTTGGAACCGTTGGAGTGAATCCATATCAAGAAATTAAAATACCCAAAACACTAAAATCTGGGTGAAAATTGACACAATTTTGTCTAAATATACATAATATAACTGGAACAAAAATTTAAAAACTACTTGAGGCTCATTTTTTTTAACTGTGACTTTAATACGAAATAATCAAATTGTGGTTCGTGCATTCTATGTTAAATAATAACACTCCTTGGACGTGAGAAATGTCAATTTTACGAATACCTATCATAATATAATAGAAAATATAGAATCTTCTAGTCAACTGTCTTCATGAATATAACTGATTTATTGTGGAAGATGATATTTTTTTATTATTGCACTCATTATCCTTCATTTGAAAACTCATGAATACTTTCGTATTTCAATGTATCACCACCCAATTATGAAATATCCCAAAATTATTGCAACTATTCTCACCTTGAGCTCGGGAATCGATGAAACACCCATCACAACTTCTGGTGGAGTACTGCAAGGCTTCCACTACTACTCGGCGTATATTTCGTCGTGAACAATCAGTGTCCGTTATTAAGTGGAACAATACCTGTATTTGGATTCTAGAGACTTGAAAGTATACGTGATATACAGGCGAGTTTTGCGTCCAACTCATGCATTGTCAGGCAAACCTGTATTGCTTAATTCTAGTCTAACAGGATTTAACCGACTTGTAGCACAATTCTTCAACTCTACTGACTTCAGAGTATAATTTTCTGAGAATATGTATATTGATTCAATTTCGATATAGAACTATAAAAATATTTTCAAAATAATACTGTCTTTGAAATCTCAGTGTCAAAAATAACATAAAAAGCATTATGTCATTTTTGTGCTCTACCTATTTTATCAAGTTTTGCTTTGCCCAAGTTTCATATACAACTAACTCGTTGAGTGTGAGTTGGACTCAAAAAAACGAGAAAAAATTGGAGTCGACTGTATTAAAATATTTCCGAAATCAACTGATTGAATATCTATTCGAAACATGTTTACATTTCTCTGTTTCAATTTTATTAAACTTCGCATTGAACTGTCAAACAATACTGGATAGGAAGTCCTAAAAGTATTGATTGAAAGTAGTGGAGAAAATTCTTTTCTCGGCACGGTTTCCTGTGTGTTTTTATCTCTCCACATTCTGATAATAAAAAAAATTGAACTTCAAGAAAACCATGTCAAGAATGGCCAGAAGTTTTTTTTTATTGGTGACGTTGGTGTCGTTTTAGTATTGCAAAACCAATTCGAATAAATTTCTATCCTAAATACTTGACAATATATTATATCAGCTATGCAGCTTAACAGAAATTCCATGCGGTATTTTAAATGTTTAGGGAAAAACATATTTTTATCGATATTTTTTGGTGATCAAGGGATCATTGAAGATGCTGGTATAAAACAGTTTTGTCGAAGTAACGATTTTGTTATTATTCTAGAAATTCAAAGATATTGAAAAAATGGCAAGAAATATTGTTAACATCAAATCAATTCCTGTAACTGTATCGAAAAAAATACAAACTCAATAAAAAAATTACCGTGAATACAATTGGGACATAAATAACTCTGTGAAATTAACAAACAACCGTACTTTAAAAAGGAACAACTCTTTGAGAAAAATAGTAGGACTACGCCTGACTTAATGGGGCGACCAAATGCAAAATAGTTTTGGAATCGTTATTTCTCACCAGACCCGAATTAGCACAGGGCAATTTCGAAAAGATCCCCTGTGAAGCACCGTTGGATTATCGCGGACTCTCGTTACATGACGTTGTCCGCCGGGATGAATACTATGATTTGAGGCCGGTAAAGTCATGCTTTTTGTTGTAGTTCATTTGAATTAAGGATTCTTGCACATATGTCTGACAGGTTTTTTCAATATCCGTCGAGATATTTTCACCATGAAATCAGTTGTAAGACATTCCCTAAAAGTTGTGGAGATGTTGAGTCATGTCCGAAAATATTGTTTCGAATAATCCTACAATGTTCAGTAAACACATTGAGAACTCGTGGACTACTAGAACTCGTAAGAAGGTAGTAGTCCATACTAGAAGTGGATGACCAAGTTTTTTTTTTGAAAAGGAACACAAAGTCGCCTCCACAAAGTTTAATAAAAGATCAGGATATAAATCCTACCTCAAGACATTTTTCGAACATATATATGTTCATCTTCAGTTTAAAGTACAAAAGAAGAGGAATGAATGTGTGGGGAAAAAAATAGTAAAAAACCCTAACTAAGTACAATCAACAACATGCTGTGTTATTATTATTTATATGAAAACAGGGGTAGAACCCCAATAAATTAAATAATTCGCACAAATTTACGACCATTTCCTTGGCTCGGCCTTCTACATAGGGTTCTTTACTATTTTGGTCCCCACACATTCTTCCCTCTTCTTTCGTACTTTAAACTGAAGATGAACATATATATGATCGAAACATGTCTTGAAGTAGGATTTGTATCCTGGTCTTTTATTAAAATTTGTGGAGACGACTTTGTGTTCTTTTTACAAAAACAAAAAAAAACACTGAGAACTAATAAGAGAAAAAGGGTGGAAATTGACGATTTTTTTTAATTTCTGGAGCTCTACATCTTGAAATACGCATCCCCAGGAAATAATTTTCAATGCGATCAATCACTTGATTAGTGATATATCATGAAGAATGTTTCCATGAATGCATTTTAAGCGGTAGGTACCATAATACCTTCTTCATTAATAAACGGTACTGTTACTGCAAAGATTAAATTGAATATGCTTCGAGGCCCAGACGACGTCCTAACTACTCTACTTCTAACAATATGCTTTATTCTATGGTAGATATATAGAAAGAAGAAAGCAAATAAAACGGCCTAAAAGATTTAATTTGTAAACTAATTAGATTTCTCAAAATTGCATGAAGCTCCGGATCGTGTACAAGGTTGCAAATTTATGAATGCATGAGAATAGATGTTTTAAAAATTTGCAACAAAGTTGCAAAAGTTTTGCAATTATTTCGAAACCAACTTCATAAAAAAATGACCACGAATTAAAAAAAATATATGTTCCGGTCAACGTAAAAGGTTGCAAATTTACACAACCGTACGGAATATTTTTCCGATGTATCTGTCAAGTTTGCATAATTTTTTGAATTTTCTCGTATGGTTTATCAAAGAAAAACGTTATACACTGGAATTGGTTGCAAACTTGATTCTTCATGTGAAATAATATATTCAATACTACTTCAAGTTTGCAGAACTTTTGGAATTTTCTCAACGATTCTACAGCAAAATTCAAAGTTAATTGCCATTTTGACAATATTGCGTACTTCGAAAGAGGTTGCAAACTGAGATTTATTACTTTCTCGATGTACCGTTTATATGACCAAAGTTTGAAAACTTTTGAAATTATTGTTAAATTTTCGATTTTTTATGTCTATCTCTGCTGGCTTAATTCGCCAAAATAAATTACCAGAAATGCAATTATTTGTTTGAAAATCAGCTTTGAACAGACCGCCAAAAATGTAATCTGCCGGCTCACAACGGTACTAATCGTTAAACACTATAATATCAGTTTCAATTAAACATTAATTATTATTCGCACATATTTGACACTGACCTAGGGCGAGATGAACTACTGAATATGTCGATTAATATACAGTCAATGAACTATGCATAGGTATTCATATGTTGAAAGCGATTTAACGGGTGTTAATAGGACAATGACAAATTGAATTTTCTTTCTCTCCTAGAACTAATACAAATATTCAACCATACACACGACGATCAGAAACATCAGATGATATTCAGATTCATTGCTGATGTCAGAAAAGGACAAATATGAGAAGCTGAAAATATTTTGAAAGAGTCAAAAATTCCTCGTGTACCTATAAATCTATAAATCTAGAAAGTAGGTAAACGACAACGGGCAATTATTTAAACTAATGCTTATGATTTAGCAATAAGAAAATGCAAGAAAGAGTTCGCAATTAGTTTAGTCGGGCAGTAAATCATTTTGAAGAAGCAGTCGCACTAGGATGCCCTTGAAAAACGTCGATCATGTGTGTTTCAGAAGTGATTCATTGTTGGCAGGGCGAATGATATAGGCCAAAAAAATAAAAAGGTTCTAAAAAAACTTGAAAGCGAAATTTACTAGAATGTTTGGAAGATGAAATGTTATTGCCGCAATTACCTCCTGGAGGCCATCCATTTCAAGGCATCGCGGTTCAATACAGAAAAATTATCCTTAAAATTTAAGTACTTGGATTGCATAAGAGTGGGTAGACATTACTAACATGCCGTGCAACACCGTGGTTGTGTATTAATTAATACTTGATACGTTAGCTTTCAATGACTCATTCTTTCAACCTCCCGGTTCTATTTCGAACAGCTATGCCAAATTTCGTTGAAACATAGTTGATAACAAAAGTTTTAATTTTTTTTATTTGATATGGGATTTGTCGGGATTTAATTAAATGAAACAAATATAATTGTTGTTAAACAGTTGTTAGCTCTGTCGAAAGTATGGGCAAATATAATAACAATTGAAATTGGGTGAATATTCGTGTTGCAATAAATTTTCATAATTTTCGAAAAAAAAAAATTTAAGTTGTTTTTCATATTGGTTCCAACTAACACAGGATCATTGCAATTATTTTCTATCGAGATAGAAATCGAGCTCATTCATATCAATGATAGGCTGGTAGCTACCACAAGCTCAGCGCACAACTTTGCGGATGATAGTAACCTTCAAGCCGCTTTTTCTTTCATAGCTTGTCAGCCCGTGAAGCTAGAAATGAACGGGGAAGAAACGCAAACAATTTTAATATGGAGGAATTCTGGAAAAGCGTTCCTACAACTTGGTAGAATTCCATGCGAACAAAAACCGAGCATGTCTTAACGCTAAAAAGGCCAATCTCACAGTAGCCAGAGAAGCTCTGTCAGGAGTGTACATGCTAACGAAATCCTCCATTTTGATGATGGGTATAATCATAAACCGTTTCATGAAAAACACATGTGAAATCCATTGCCAAAAAGCATATGATATTTCAGTTTCGTGCCAGTCATCTGAAAATGATTAAATGATCCAACTTGTCCCAGAATACTGTTTCCATATATGCAGTGCAGCCGCTAAAGAAACACTGAAAATCTAAATATGGATCCAAACAGGAGCCATTCTTCTCGTCAGTAATGTTTTGCTCACAAACTCACTCACTTCTCTGGAACACCGCAAAGAGGCAAAAACGATCGAGGATCTGTTTTACAGATATATTCATGTTCGATTTTCTTTTGAAATGAGTATCTAATGATGGAAAATGGATGAAATGATCCAATATTCCGCAAAATACCTCGTACAATAGGTACTTTCGCCGGCAAGTATCCCACAGAAAACAACTACTGCCCCCTACGACCGTGGACTTATATCTGCTTGTTACTTGGCAAACTTTTCTACACGAAATACTTTGCAAGTCTCTTCGAATATCATAGCTGAAATAATGTTTTTATTGAAAAGAACACCCATACATACCCGCAAAGAAGCAGAAACTTTTCGACTTAATGCGGCGACTTAGCCTTCGATGATTATTGGCAAGAACGATGAAACCGGTAGATAGGGTGGATATTGCCAAATTCACAAAAAATCTAGAATTTTTATCTTAGAAACAGATAAATAGATTTTTAGAGAAAACTATAACTCTTTGTGTTAACACATATGAGGGAAATACAGTTTATCATTTTGAAAATGTAACTTGTGGTTAGGACTGCACATGAATGTCACATTGTGCGGAAATGACAGAAGCATCGTTCAACTTGTTGAAAATAGTATATTGTGCAGCTAGTGGGAAAAATAGGATATTTCATACGAGTTTGACAAGATGATGAACCACGAGTCGCGAGTATGAAATATCAAGTTTCCGCACGAGTTGTACACTATACTTTTTCGACGACGTACATGAAAAACATAGGTATGTCGAAACATTCACAATTAATGCAGTAATGTTACATCATTTAAAAATCATATTTTTACACTTGATAATTCTGCTCGTCTCAGAGCTCTGCTTATAGCGAATGCTAAGACAACCTAGAAGGATCGAAATGAACATTTGTTATGTCTCTAGTCTCTAGTAGTGAGCACTGTATCTTGACAAAATATCAATTTAAACAATTTCTATAATATATCTAATATAATAGTTATTTATTAACCAAGGGAAAAAAGTATTAGATTTCAGCTCGAGATTGTGTGGAGGCAAAAAATTGAGAGCTAAAATCTAATCTTTTTCCCGTGTATAATACACTATTTTTTTTCTGTGACGGGAAAAACAGCGATTTAATCAAATTTCTACCTTAACCTATGTGTATATATATATCATATCCCGGAAAAAAGTGAGTACTTTTTGCCCACGGGAAAAAAGTACTCACTTTTTCGGGGAAAAAAGTAATTTCATAAAAAGTTATATTTTGTTACCTGTCAACAGGGATAAAATGTCAAACTTTTTTCCCGTCACAGAAAAAAAAGAGGTTATGTGTGACTTGATTAATTATGAAACATCAAAATAGGAATAATAAAAAAAATACAAAACATTTTTCGTGATGCGATAGAATATCAAAGAATACATTTTTATCGTCGGATGACATAACAGCAAAGAAAACTTTGAACAAAATATACAATTTGATATTTACTTAGTGAATATCAACACACTGATACTATAATGTTATGAATATGAATTTATTTGTCACCGCTACCCATAATTGAGTAAAAATTAGAGTATAGTTAACTATATTCGGTACTCGCACCAATCGCAGAGCGAGGAGACTGTTCGAAATATTTCATTTCGCACTAGTACCTCATTTTGTGTACTAGTCCAAAGTGCGAAATGATATTTCAAATAGGTCGTCGAAAAAATGCATTTTCATCAAATTCCTTTTGGTTCACCATTTTGTAAAAAATTGTAATACATTTTTAAGGATTTGAATTTTTGGCGAATGACCATATGCCAATCCGCTAAAAAAAATATGTTGAGAACTGTCACTGTGGCAGTTTTTACAAGGAGAAATACACTTCAAATGTCTTATTAGAACAGACATCATTAAATTTGTCAACAAAAGTTTTAAGAACTCTCACAAAATTTAGTATCTCAAGAATGCAATAATAATTTTATTACAGTCTAAAATATTTTTCACCCGTAAAGTAAACTGTTATTTACCTCCATAGTCTATCAAATTGTACCTTGAAATAGCTATTTGTGTTTTAAGAGCGCAAAGTTTTTGCGCTCGAATTACACACAATATTTTTTCTACAACCACAGATTTTATAAAAATATTTGGTAAAAATTACTGATTATTGATGACCTTAAATTTGACAGTTCAAAGTTTGAAACGTGTGAGCATTACTCTCTACCACCTTTAGTTGCACCAAATTGTTAAAAAATAAAAGAAGAATAACCACCAACCAAGTTTTGAACAGTTTTCGTAACTGAAGTTGGTAGTTTTGTATTTTATTTAACGGGATAATTTGGGCATCAATTTAATTTATAGATAATACGAATTATTTACTATATATATATATATATATATATATATATATATTTCTACAATATGTAGTAAAATAAAAGTTTAGAAAATGAGAGTTCATAATCAAATAACTATTCTTTAATTTCTTTCTATAACTTAATTTTGTACTTTGCTTCTTTTATTGCTCTATTTACTAATAATAATTAATTAATAATTACTTATAAAAAAACCATTTGACCCTTTTCTGTTATGGTAACTCATCGAGCGTTTTGATTAGTTTTCTGCTAGGCGAGCGACAAAATAAAAAAAACTCGTTCCTCGGAAAAGTGCAACTTTGCGCTTAGTTGTAGAAAAAATATTTTTAAACTTACATCAGTAAAGTATATATGTTCAACATTTATAATGTAACTGGATTATTCCCTAAATATAATATGAACTAGGTATATTGGAAACTACTTTCAGTCAAACTCTTTGACCTATTTTCAGTTCCTTCTATTGAATACAATTGATTTGAAATAGGTACGCGATAATTTTCACTACTAATTCGAATTTGATGAACCTTTCACTAAATTGACCAGACAGATGCATATATATGTATAAACGCTAATGTATTTTGCTAAACATATATGAACTATATCAATCGACAGTGAACATCAATGACACCCCCACTCTATGTACATAATTTGGTCACTAGTTTACACATTATGGTTAATTGTGGTATCCCGCACAATTGCTCATTAAATGTTACGCTTCTGTTCACGTGATCGACACGTGGAGTTTGCTATACATACACACGATGCAACGGCGAAAGTCACGTGGTTGGTTCGACAAGTTTGCGATGGTTGTAAGAAACAAGGCTATTTAGCTTTGGAAATGGTCTCGATATTCCTCTGCCGCATACAGACGGGTGCATGTATGTTTGGTTGCATACGCTATAGAGAATGCCAGTGTTCCAAACTGGCTCAATAAAAGCGGCGAGAGTTCATTTGTATTGAAAGTTGCTGACACAATGGGACATGAGAGAAAAAGACTGCTATACTGCCGGAAAAGTATTCCGTTTTTTTCATCTAATGGAAATCAGTAGAGATTTTTCGTTCCACATAAGGAACTGCTGTGTTGCTGTGTTGCAATTTTTATTCTGAAGACAAGAAGTAAGACCTAGGGTACTTTTATAGTTTCTCGATAAGAACTCTTTAGAGCATACGTGGGTATGATAATCATAATAATATATATAGATTAGAAAAGTGTAATTCAAACGTTACTGCACTATTTTATCTTTTATTTGAAAGAAAACTAAAATAGATACTAGCAAAAAAAACAATTTTAAATATGTGCCCTTTATAGTGTTTACCACCTTATGAGAACTCCTTTCCATTCTACCCATTATCTTCCAGTCCAGTTCATAAGAAAAAAAAAATACGTAACACAACACACTATTCTAGGAGCACAATATGGAGGTTGAAAGCTTTAGAGAACACCTAATAATTATACCTATAGGCACTGAATTTTGAAGCATTGCCTTTCGTTGAGAGAACAATACTGAGAAAATCATACAACCTCGAAAAAGTAATCTCAAGACTGAACTTTGACCACATTAGATATTCCATTAGAACAACGACCTTGAAGGTACCAACCACAATCGGTTTTTCGATACAACTAGGTTTATTTTCAAATTCTGCTCTCGTCTAGATCTCAATAGACTGAATTCGTCGGGTTGATTTCGACGAAACAGCCAATGGTGCTTTTCCCGAGAAAATATGGCGAATTTGTTAGTCAACTAGACGAATTATTCTTTTCTAAATAGAATGTGAGAGCTTTGGTGTATGATCAGGAGCTGGTTACACCACGAGTTATGTGATAATGGTCCGACTCGATCCTAAATTGGTATGTGGGGGTTCTCTGGTTCGGATATTATGGTTTTTTCAAATGAGATAAATTCCATATGGCGGCTCCAATATGTCGGACAAGTTGGGAGATTATGGCGAAATTGGTATGTGGGGTTTTCGGAGTGAAATATTATGAATTTTCCGTCAAAATTCATAAATTTAATATGGCAGCTCCAAGATGGCGGATGAGTTTTGTGATTATGGTCCGATTCAATTCTAAATTGGTATGTGGTGGTTTTCAGGGTGGGAGATTATGAATTTTTCATCAAATTCAATAAATTCAATAGGGGTGCTCCCAGATCACGGACGAGTTAAGTGATTATGGTTCGATTCTAAATTGGCATGAGGGAATTTTGAGGATCGGAAATTATGTTTCATTGTCAAAATTCATAATATCAAGATGGCAGGCGAGTTTTGTGATTATGGACCGATTCTATTGAAAATTTGGAGGGTTTTTGAGGAATCGATAGATTAATTCGAACGAACTAAAAAGCACAAAATCAAATAATATTAAAGAAATTAAATACAAGCTTTTATTCAAATGCGCTAAAAAGTTAAAAATATTTTTTTTATTTGTTATCTTGGTTATTCTGTGAGTTACAGATTCAAAAGCTTGCCTCGCAACATTTTCAGTTCGAATACGAAAGCGGAATAACCTACATTACCGTGGAACCAGCTTAACGTTAGACGAGAAAAGGTGCTGCGCACTTGTCGGACTACGGATTATAGTCCGTTATATATCTAGTGATAAGACACTCAACATGAATAACGCACGGGAAATTTAAAATCTATCTGTTGATTGGTTTTACTGTACACAACAAAATAAATTATTATTTACTTTTTAGCATATTTGAATAAAAGTTTTTCTTTAAAAAGTTTTTTTTGCCATGTTACTTCATTCCAAACTCCAATCAGTGTCCAAACCACGTAATGTTTTTGTCGATATGTAAAAAAAGCCACAACCCTCTTTCGAAAAAGTCGGAAGGTATTCAAAATGTTGAAAAGGACATTCTCCTTTTTTTTGAAATATCCAACAGAAAACAACTACTTCCCCAGCAACAACAGATTTTATGAATATTCCATTCATATTTTCGAACAAAAATCAAAAAGTATTCAAAATATTTCCTTCTAACTTTGAGGGAAATAGATATCTATGAATAATTCGCGTATAGAATGTATGAACTTCCTCACGTGTGCATTACTTGTAATTACCGGAGAACATATCCGGACCGGAAATGCACACATATCGCCGCCCCTGGTACGCGTGCGCACGCGACTTACGGTAATCGTCGGCCGCCACCCCACTAATTGCTAATGTACATATTGCATTTGCAGCTATATTACGACGAATTACTAACTTCAACACAATTTGATGGACTAATCCTAATGAGATATGTGGTTTACTTATTACCTGCCCATATAGCATGCCGCAGTAGTAGGACTGTAGAAAGAGGTTCAGTATACAACAATGACTGACTAGAAATCGGCAGGAGTAAACTGAAAAATAACTAGATTAAAAAAACACAAATATCAAGTTTGGAAAATAATTTTAAAAAATCTTAATGCAGATCTTTGTTTTTACTGATTTGTTATAAGTACATAGGTATAGTATTTTTCAAAACTTCTAAGCACTATTTTCCTTCATTTTAAATATGAATCTATATTTTTCCAGAATTTCAGGCGTAATTCATTACTTCTCAACTGTTGACTGGAATTTAATCTGGTTGTTAGGATGTTTTTCTCGATAACCCAGACGAGTAGTTATCAGCATTATTAAACTCAAACCATGTGGCTTGTATCTTATCTGGGACTTTACACTGAAATTAAACTCAACTGTATTTAGAGAAATACAGTAACTGAATAGGTGGGTGGATGATGTTTTTCTTACGAAGAAGGGTATTAAATTAATCAACGCCCCTATAAATAAGTTAAGAACAATTCGTTGGAAATATCGACTGTTCAAAAATGTAATCGGTGTATGTCCTAATTGGACCTTTATATTATGATGAATGGAAAAATATTGTTTTATGGCGTACATGTAATTTGGTTCCCAGATTAAGATGGGTCAGATGAAATGAGTCATTCTGTTCCCGATATTTTAGGTTTACCTAATGTTTATGTGTAATTTAGTTTCCGACATTTTTGCACACCAAGCTTAAACTCACCACAGAATAAAATAATGTAGTATGTGAAAATTTAATACATAGATTTTGCAAGGAGTAATTATTTGGTATAATCAAACCATAACGAACTAACCTCACGTATAGACATTGGAGTGCAATTGAATTGGCGAAATTGAACTGACGCAGGGACGCAGGGACTGGGAACTAAATTATATATCATTATTGAGCATCTCAAATAAATTTCTAATATACTACCTGACGGGAACCAAATAATTATCAAAACCCGATTCATGGTACATTCATTATTATTATTTGAATGCATTGAATTTTCGCCGTATTACTAATTGATGAACTCTGAGTAATGTTTATGATAATATTTCGCGGACTTATATTACAGGGTCCGGCAACTGCGTTCCGGTGGTTCATAGCTTCCTAAACGAGAAAATTTGAAAAAAAAAATCGAATGCATGTTTCGGTCTTGAGAGAGTATCTCTGGGAACTATTCCGAAGTAATGATGACCCAGAAAAGAGCACCAAACCAAAGTTATGTTTTTTGTAAGTTTCTGTAACATGACTCATTTGAAATTTCATTACTTTTTGTGTACCGGATAGATCGAAACGCAAATTGAAATATATCTTCGTTTTTTTAAATGGATACCAATACATTCAATTTCAGTAATAGGCCACAAAATTTCCTTTCCAATAATGTATCACAATTGGTATTAACTTTACCATGTAAATAAAGTAAAGTATGAATGAAATACATTATGATTTGTGATGCACTTAAGGTCAACATAAATTTTAATAACTGGAGAGTTAAAGGAGGGATGCAATAAAGATGTAGTAGTAAATAATGTCCAACAAAAATGATAATTTTGAGAGAAATTACTTGAATTAAAACCATAGAAGAAGAGGAAATTGTTCCAGTAATTACTTCTGAAGTTATGACAAAAATACATTTTAAAAATGAAATTTCATTTCTTTCCAATGATTTAATTTTATTGCCTTTCCATTACTGAAATTAAATTTGTGGGTTTCAATAAAAAAAACCGAGAAATTTTTCAATTTGAGTTTTGATCCATCCGGTACACAGAAAGTAATGCAATTTCAACTGTGTGTCATTTTACAGAAACAAGACAAGATTGGAGTCATTTCGCCTCCCATCAATTTTTAGAATAATTTTTTGACGAGGAATTACAGAGTGTTGAATAACTCATATTTTTTGAAGTAATATCGATATATCTCCGGAAATAACGTTGATAAACATACTTGACCTTATATTTTTTGTATGCTCCAAGAATTTCTATTCTACCATTTCATGAAATATATAGGGTGTTATATTACAAAAAAACATAACTTTGGTTTAGTGCTCTAAATCCTGTATACTTTGGAATATTTTCCAAAGATACTCTCCCATTAACGAAACATGCTTAAATTTGAAAGTAAACCCTGTATATGATATTATGATATATGATGATGTAATATATGTAAATAACACAGCAAAGTTGGTGGAATAAGACATATCACAATAAATTTAAGAAATCTGCTGAAGATTGAAATCTTGTTCATTATAAAATTACAGCTGAGTTTTGAGTACATTTACAGAACAATAAAAAAAAGTCAAATATTTGCGAAGAGATATGGTAATTTGAGTTTTATGAAAGAAATAGAATGACGGTTAATAAACACTCAAGTAGACGACATGTTACTTCTGATCCAATAGCAAAAGTTGAGGTTTATTTAATAATGATAAGGTGCATCGCATCATACTCTCGAGGACCTCTGAGAGTTGCTCGTAAGGGTGCAGCCGGTTGACGAAAAAAAATTGTTCAACAATACCGAAATGCCTTCAACTTCCAGGTTTGCTCAATCAATTTGTTTTTGTTGTTTCAGGTCGAGTAAATGGAAACGAACTTATCATCCCCCCTTTCGAGTACACGGTAAGTACAGTTTACGTTTCCATAATTATACTCATGAAAGTTGCAAACAATGCTATGCAGTATTCAGAAATAAAAATATTGAACTGTACCCCTCAAAGTACTTGGTTTTTCATAAATTGTATCCATTCTATTTTTTATGATGAATTAAGTGTATACCAGTACTGAAAGTATTTATCGAATACAAGTTCAGACAGTGCGTAAGGGTAAAATCTAACTCGAACATTGCAAAGATGTATGATGCGTCAGTTTTCTTGTCTGCATTCCAGTTTCAAGATCTTTTCGATTCAAACATGTTAAGTTGTCATTACAAAATAAGCATATGTGACTTGAAACTGCTTTTGTAGAGTATCTATCCAACTCAGTGGTATCAACGGTTTATATAATACTTCTCTTTTCATGATAGCTTTCATTCTTGATATGAATTATATACAGTGTCCTTCGAAAAGTTGGCATCATATGGAAAAAACTTTCAATAATAATATGTTATGGAATTCTGCTTGGGCGTTAAGTCGTGCTTCGAAAAAAAAAAATAAATAAAAATGGTCTACTCGAACAGGGTCAAGTGACTTTCCCTATCTGAGATATGTAAAATCGAAATAGAAACAAATTTTTTCTTAAAATTTCTTGAAATTCTAACAAATAACTTTTGACACATAGTGAAAGTCCTGTAATCTCATATGATGTCAACTTTTCAAAGGACCCTGTAGAACAGGAACCTACATTATCAATGAATTCTACATATTCTTAAAACGGAGGGCTCCATTCAAAGTCAGGATTTAGTGGGAAAATTTTCATTAAACTTATTCTCTTGAAAATATTTCCATAAAACAACAACAAGTCACTGTATGATTTAAAATAAAAAAATTTAAATTGGTGAATGAATTCACCGTATTCAACTAAGATTTTTCTAAACAAAAACATAAAAAAGTTATTTGATAATGTATCCTACATATCAAATCAGCAAAATTGCTTCATACGAATTAAAACATTTGTAAAACTGTAGGCACTTCTGTTATAATTCGATTCTCACTCGTTGATAGTCAACAATAGTTATTTATTGTATAAGTGTTTTATTAGCCATATAAAACACGACAGAAAAGCCACACCAGAGCGAGGCTCGAGTGTTTGTTTTTCTTGAGTATTTTATAGACTAGTTGGAGATGAAATTCAATACATAATTTTATCTACATCTGATATATTAATACGGATACTTTTCTAATTTGAGGGTTTCTTTGACGTTTATTATACAGCTGCCGAGAAAGTAATGATATAGAGAGGAGTGACATGTCAGGTCATTATAACTCATAAAACACCATTGTTTTATTGACTTCATAAGACGTTTGTAAACAGAAGCATTATGCCTTCATAAGATTAAAGCTGTGGAGAAACAATATGAATATGGTTGTAAAATGGAAACGAATAATGCATCAGACTACATGCTAAACTTCTTTTTCTCGAAGACTTTCTCTGGAAGACTTTCTCAAGGTAACTTTTGCCGCTATCACTTATTTTTGAGAACAAAGACTCCGTATTTTAAAATACGCAGTACAACGAAAGGGGATTGTCCAGGTTGCAGTTTCCGAACTGATAAGGAGAATATTTAATAATGCGGCATAACATCTGAAAGCGCATTTTTATTCGTGGTTTGTGGTTACCCTACTGTTTCATATATTTTATTATCATGGACGGACTTAAACAGTTCTGAAATGGTACATGATATATTCATGACATACAATTTATTTGATCATAATATTCTCCAATGGCATGTCAACTATGGATAGCAGACGATAAGGAATATATTAACTGATTTATTCTAACTGGGTTGATCATTCTAACGTATCAAAATAATTGAAATGATTATAAATAAATGGTTTCTTAAACTCTCCATAAGAAATTTTCTTTCTCTCTCTATCTCTATCTCTCTCTTTCTCTCTCTTTCTCTCTCTTTCTCTCTCTTTCTCTCTCTTTCTCTTTCTTTCTCTCTCTTTCTCTCTCTTTCTCTCTCTTTCTCTCTCTTTCTCCCTCTTTCTCTCTCTTTCTCTCTCTTTCTCTCTCTTTCTCTCTCTTTCTCTCTCTCTCTCTCTCTAATTTGCGCTTGTCTGTTGCAAAAACCTACTCTGGTGTTTTGGGTAACGCCAGTCAGACAACCTAAAGTTTTCTCAAGTACCCCTTGGTACAAAATACAAGTCAAGCTCTTGAGAGGATCCTCTGAAAATTAACCGGACTTGGAAATGAACTTAGTTAAATCTGTTCTACCCGACTAACTCTGGTGACTGTAATATCGGCTTTCCTGAAAAACACAAACCTGAGTTTGTTGTATTCGAGACGTTATTTCATTTCCATTCCAGAATTATCTGGTGTCGCAAGCTGATAAGAAAGCTCTGTTAACTGCAAAGTTGTGAAGTGTGGACAGAAGGTGTATGCAACATTTATAAGTAGGAAACCATGGTACCAAATTGGATGAGATGCTTTGGATATATCCAATGCCAGAATCTTGTGAGTAATCTTTTTCGATAGAGTCCAGCAGTAAGGTGACGATTGACCAATTCACTTCTAGGGACTGGTTGAATTCTAGCTGTTTTCCGGATAAATGGAAAACTCCTCAAATCATAAGATTCAATATCTCACTAAGAACTGAACTTACTTGTTAGGCACATTTCATGAAAATAACCAAAAAGTTTGTAAGTATTGTTCAAAATTTGTTCTTCCAGAGACTTGGAATAGTTGGGGAAGACGAGGGTCTTACCTTGTAATGTGTAATGACTTGCACCGAACTAGCGACCATGATGAAATTTGTGTGTTCTTTCTTACACTATTAACCGATCAAATTGAAGGGCAAGGATTTTGATACCATTATTCTACATAACACCATCCAACTGTTATCTTTTGTTCAAGGGTCCAACTTGTGATTCAATTAATTAGCATGCTTACAAATATTTATATTGTGGGATGCAAGCGATTACACTTATCTACAAGAAAATCCATTTTTAGCACTGTTCACCCAGAAGAGATAAATATGACAACGAAAAGGAAACGGAAAACGATATCAGTCTCGTGTTCGTTATTTTAATTAGACATTCCTCACATCGCAAAATAGATCCTGGGGAAATTTTTATATATATCATCTTCATTACTCCTGATAAGAAATATTAACAGGGTGTCTCACTTCTCATGGAATCGGTAAATACACCAAAAATGTACATACTGACTTCGAATGGATCAATTCAACACTGCACACCAGTGGCGGTGGAAGCAACAAAATAGGCCGAACATGTTTTCGGGCAACTATTTTACTACCAATCCACTTTGTTTCTGACAAAATTTTTGTTCTAAAAATCCAAAAAATGTATCCCTCTTGTCATGGAAACACCCCATTATGTTCCGTAATATTAGAAATAGACCTGCGAAACTTGTAAAATCGACAGAAACTACGGCAGAAATTACTGAAATTACGGGGGTGTTTCCATGAGAAGTGAGACAAAGTGGAGTTTTAGAACTCAATTTTAGTTACGAGGCCATTGTATAAATTTCTGGTATATCTATCGATTCTACAAAATTCAGAGTTCTACGGCACATTACGAAAGTTACGGGAGTGTTTCCATGTTGTGAGACACACGGAATATATGGAACTTATTTTTGGATATTTTGAAATGAAAACCCAACGATTGGAAAATGTGTTCAGTGTATGCTTTGCAATTGCCAAATTAAATTATACGCAAAAAATAAACGTATAGAAGTCTCCCAAGTTGATCTATGAAACTCAATAGTTCAGTGTATTGAAAGAAATTTGAAAAATATCTATTCTGGCTGATGATTTTGGAACTGGGTTTCTCTGACCCCGATGTCGAATGCTCTTCTATGCCGGCAATTCCTCAATCAAAAAAATATGTTTTTCTGTAATCGCTCAGGAATGCGTGCTTTCTCGGAGCAACTTCAGACACCAAAATGGGCTTATCTAGTATTTTAGTCCGTTGCTAAGCAACAAACTTCCCCGTATCGAAAATGGTCCGGAAATTTTTTTTGCCGGCGTCTGAACAATACTCAAACGTTGCTAACGAACTTTCCCGTATTGAAAAACGTTCGGGAAAATTTTTGCCGGCGCGGCATCTCAACAATAATGACATCAATCAAAAATTTGTTATGCATTTATAAAAATTTCTTAATCTATGATAAGGTTGATTATGATTTCAGAAAAAATAGTATGTGTACCTCGTAGTAAAAGCACTTTCCCAGACTACAATGCTTGTTGGCCTTGGCTTAAGGCCTGTATGTAATGCTTTTACTACCAGATATACAATATACTATTGTATGCTTATGTTCAAACATTTTCGAAATGCTCAATAGTAAAAAAAAGAGATAATGGGAATTATAGACTAGCACTCTTATAGATTCATTGTAAGTATGAAGTAATGGGGCAAATAATACGAAGACCCACAGAGTTTCAAAAAAACAGCAGTCAAAATTTTTGCCTTAAACTACACGCCACATGTTACGAATTTAACATTGAACTACATAACGCTTCTTATTGACTTCAGGTGAGCCCGCATCTAACAAGGAATAATCAAATTAGAAATACCGCAAAATCTCTTACGATAAAAATTACAGTAAGAATGGCAAAAACAAAGATGGAGGGAAATAAACATAAAGAGAAGAGAATTCGGTCAGGGAGGCCCATGCACAGTTCTTCTCAGTTTGGTGCTAAAAGAAATAGAAGAAATAGCAGGCTATATAATTCAGAAACAATTTTTAACAATGACCAGTGCTTTGATGACGACCCTGAAACTGTGAAAGAACCACAGCGAACAACAAAAAGATTGAGTCTGAGAAAATAAACTGACTAGTTTGGTTTGATTGAAAGCAAAACAAAATTCTTATTAATGGGACAAACACGAAAAGGAGTAGAGATAAAAGTAACAAACAAGATATTTTCTATATACTTCCAACAAATATATTTTACATACGCAGGAGTAATAATAATAGTTGCATGTGTTATGTGCATGCTTTGTTACTCCATCGCTACCTTAGCAGGATCACTGTTGGTTTGAAGGTGAATTGTACAGGACTCTTTCCAGTCTAGCCAAGAAATTCAAAAATCTATCAAATTGAACTGAGAAATATCTACTCTGACTGGGGATTGAACTAGGAACCAATGGTTCTAAACTCGGACGATCTTCCACTGTGTCCGGCGAAAAAAAAAATTGAAAAATTTAAAATTCAATATCTCCCAAAATTATTTTTTTTCGACAAAAAAGTATCCCTTCATTTCGTTTTCTTTTGTCATCTTCTACTTCCTATACTTCATTTATTGCTCCAATTTCGGAAACACCCTGTATATTTGTCTACTATATTGACGAAACCAGAGTTGCCAAAATTCGCAACTAAACTTTTTCACTATATTAATTTTCTAATATTAATTATTAATTAATTAAAATACTTAATAGCTGAAAAATGCCTTTGAGGAAAATGTCGCTCTAACGGGTTTTAAAGAAGACAGAATTGGTACAAAACGGAGTTTTCCCGAGACAGTGATGCAATCAAAAACTCCTTCTGAAAAATGAAAATGGAAATCGCCGACGCATTAGTCCAAAACGTTGGTACTTTACGAGTCTTTGATTTACAGGGCTCTAATAATTCGGGTGGAGTGTCATCGAATTCCGATTATGCGTCCAGACTACTTGAATCGTGATCATCTTTATAAAAACAAAATTTTAAACAAAATCAATCATTCCTTCTATCTAATCCACTCTTTTCGAACGATGATGATTACTCTGAAAACACGAAGCTTGATTACCTACATCCATTTCCATCTTTCACTCGGTCAGATAATAAAATTGTCGGTCCTTCATTCTTCGAGGTACTCTGTTCCACCTGTTTGAATTTGTGGGTTTTCTTCCGTGACAGTGGGCGTTAACTTGAATTAAGACAAAGAAGACATGTTATAATTTATCTAAGTATGTTATTGATGTTACATATTTTCGATTTCAGAAGTGATCGAAATATATACACGTGTAAGTGTTTGATCGGTGACTAATCAAGGTCGTGTCGTTTATTTTCCAGTTCTGAAAAATCATACTTAGTGTTCAAGATCGAAATTTGGCTTCGATATAGAGATGGAGTGAATAACTAGTTCTGGTACAAACATATTTTAAATGATAACTTTCATGCCGTTTTCTCATAATACATTGTCTGATGAATGATAAAGTCAGTTTTCATTAAAGAATTAAGTGTTCGAGTGAAATGTACACAGAGTTTATCGTTTGTAGCTCAGGCTCTAGGGCTTCAATAAAAAAACTGATAAGCATATGGATTATTATTCATTTATTCAAGGTAAGATCTTTCTTAAACCGTATCCAGCAGTACAGAATTGATAAGTTCAATGTCTAATATACGCATACAACAGGAATGTCTTGTGATTTCAATTGTATAATTTTACTAATTACAGATCATTTTATCCTTCAGTGCAAGAAAAAAAACACTCATAACAGATATATACCCACACCAATAATAAAACTTAGTAACCTAAGTATTTATGCAATATGTCACAACCATTTTCGTTGTCAGTTTCATATCAAAGCAATAACTTAATGAACTTCTTCGAAGATTATATTTTTACCACGTGTTTTTCTTCTAACTTCTAAAAGAGGCCAATATCTCATTGGTCAGCGTCATTATGGGAGGAGTAAACCCATAGCAATTAAGTTCTTTTGGGAGATATTTATGTAACGATACTTGTTTCCGAACGATGTGTTATTAAACAAACAATTTGTCTCGGTGATGCCTCACTGACAAACTGACAAATTTGATGATCTATCTATATTTTACAGATTTGTTTGTTGTCAATAACAATATCATCTAGATGGACTCAACTAGTTCAGCCTTCACAACCCTTTGTTTCAATTTTAGTTGTCTGAAATTTGTATGGAAACTATAATGGTTCAAAGAAAGTCTCCGTTTGTTATTATAATTGTTTTCAACTAATCGAAATAGTTTCATGACAACATTCACTGTATCTTTTACAATAATTACACAAGATGAACAGTTCCTGCAAATCGCATTTAGTCCATAATTTATAATGTATTCGTGAAATTGTCTGATCGAATATCCCTTCCAAATGCAGCATTTTCAAAATACTTTCACCTTGTCAAGCACTCAAACTGTGTTGCTGTACAAAACACCACGATAGCTTGATCGAGCGGTTTTTAAGCAAACAGTTTTCGTGGCAGCAAGGTGAAAGCATTTTTTGAAAATTCCGCATTTTGTCGGGATACAATTACTAAAAACTCCATTTTTAACGTAGAATTGTGAAATTTGCAGGATTAATAGATTTAGCAAGAAGGAGTGATGGAACAACCGACATTTCCTGAAAAAAAAATCAGTTCCGAAAAATCCAAATTTTTCTCATTTCTTGTGGAAACGCCACCGTGAGTTCCATAATTTTTGAAACATAGAATTGTTTATAGTGTATCTATCGATTTTGCATATTTCACAGTTTTACGTCAAAAATTATCGAAGTTACGGGCGTGTTTCCATGATAAGTCAGACAAATTTTGATTTTTCAGAAGTGACTTTTTCTGGTAGAGACTGGTATGGTTCTGACCCGTTCGTTATGCATTTTAAGTACTATAATTTAAGGAAAACGACGGTGGTTCCATCAATTGAAAAGGCCCTTCTAGGTAAATTTCTGATATTAATAATAATAATGATACTCCCTCATGAACACTCGTAGGGTGTATACCCAAGTCCCAAAGGCATAGCCTGTGCGGGTAGAGGACGTGTCTTATGATTATTAGGCGTGGCGCTCGGAGGCGATTTACTGATTTTTGATGGCGTACTTCACAGCTATGGGAAACCTACAGCGCCACGTCAGGTGGTCGGTGTGCACTCCAAGCTAGTACTAGACGGGATTAGCATCTAGACACCTCAAAATATATTTGCTTTCCAACAAGGCATGTGGTTGCCTTTCGATTCCAACACCAAGTTACCTATTTGAGAAAAAATCTCTTGTACACCGGGCTAGAACCGGCTATGGCTATGCGGAAGTTTCAAACGGCTTGTTTCTTATGATGTATGTATTGATTCTGCGAATTTCACAATCCTACGGCAAAAATTACAGAAGTGACGGTAGTGCTTCCATGGGACGTGTGACATGCACACTATATTATGTCTTGTGTGATAGCTACAAAGATAAGTTCGATCATAAAATACTTGTAATATTATTTTTCATTTTCCTGGTCTGTCTGAATTCTCGAACTATTTTTCTGAACAATCGTTCATGTGCTTTGTTTGTTCGAGATAGCACAGCGTAGCACATATCGAGCTCGTCCTCCTCAACGAAAGAAAGAGAAACACACCTTACTTCCGCTGAGATACGATTGGCCAGTGAAACAATAACAACAACAAATCAGATGTTCCAGAGCAAGTTAGTCATTAAATCTGAATATGAAACAAACATTAACAAAGATAAAAACCACTCTGGAAATTGCAAGTATCATTAAATCTCAAACAGGTATTAAAATATCTTGCTTAAAAATCTAATTCGCCATGATGGATTCCAATCGCAGATAAATGTAATTAAAAGATGGCGTTGGCTGGACATCAGGGTAATGGACCTGTTGAGCAGCAAGCTATGAATCCTGTGCTATTATGGAAACACATTAGACATCGTTGGATAACAATCGATGGTTTTCTATGGAATTCCGTCGGGTTATAACAATTGTTTTGTCGCATGAGTAAGGTGACTCGATGTTACAGGGGTTGAATGAAAAGATAAATTATTGATAAATGTTTCTGTTGAGAAGGTATAAAAATTAATTTAGAATGCAAATTCTCGCCCCATCCCTTATAAAAGAATTTCTTCAGCAGCATTCCAAAAAAAATGCTTGGTAAAACTTCCACAAGAATTACTTCGCACGTACCTTCTCTCTACAAACAAAAAAAATATTCGCGTTCGCTTCCTAATCACAAATAACATACATAATGTGAGGCCTACGTCTTCCCTAGCTCACAAAACTCTCTAAAAGACCAATGCATTATGTATTGAACATGAAATAATTAATTTTTATTCAGTGTTTTTAAATTTTAATTTTCAAGATAAAAGAAATTATATCATTATTATCTCGCAACTTTTTGATTTCCACCCAAACAACTCCCCATTTTATACAAATAATATTTATGATAGATACTAATTATTATCCCGATTGTTCCAGCTCTGAAATGAATTAGTAATAGGTAGTTTCGGACTCAAATTGAGGTTAGAGTATATATGATGAACACCAAAAAGAAAATTTTGATCGGGCTATCACTACTATAGTTTGTTGTATAGACAGCAGACGATTCGATCTTCACAAACTTTCATTTAATGCCACGACCTGTTTCGCTTACACATCAGCTTCCTCAGGTATAATGGGTGTTCGTATCTCATTGTATAGTAACGTGTGTTAGCAAAACATTTCGATAGAAAACAGTTATGATAAACTCAATTAATGAATGATATTACTGACAATCAGTGGTCAACGTATATGAATTGATATGTGGCTTGCAAGGGCTAGTAATTCCCCTCTTCACTAGCGTTTTTGGAAAAATATACTGCACGAACTCAATTCGTCTACCATTTTGCCATCAGTCCGAGACCGTCCCGATATAATCCTTGTCAGAATTCGTTTTATATCGGAAGACAAACACTTTAGAGTTGGTTTCCAAATTAGATCTTTATACAGATATTCACCGATATACAAACTTACAAAAATAATTCCAACGTGTACCTCTTTTTCTATCGATCCCTGATCACATGATGATTCGTAAACATGACAGAGTCAACTTTGATTAAGCAAAAAATAAATAAAAATTCAGGTGATAATATCGAAAACCCAAGAAAAATTTCCTATGGATATGGGTGGATCATATATAGACGTCTCAATCCAAGTATACGGTCCTTCAATAATCAATTTTGTCTGATGGCAACTGAGTTATTGATCGAAGAAATGTTATGGATGTTACTGATAATGATAGTCCCCAAATCTTTATTTCCCAACTTTCCCTCGTAATGTACCTATGATGAAAATCGCAATAGAATAGAAACTTATTTCGAGTGGAATACTTTAATCCATGGTCGGAAACGATAACGGTCATCTATTTTAATAAAACCATCTGAATAGCAATAGGATGGGATGAAATTAAAATCTGAGGTAAGAGATGTGAATTTCCTGTTGTTAGGACAGGAGATACGCAAGGATAGAGACATTATTATCAACAAGTAGGACTTGAAAAATGTTTGTTTTGTTTGTCATTGAACAAAAGCAAGAAATTGCAAATCGACATACAAACGTGACTACGCTGTTTCCTTTTATGACATGTATATTCAGGAGTGGACGGAATATGTGATGGACGGAATATGTGTTTGCCTCAGGTCGTACGTTATGGAAAATTTATTTCTAAAAATAGGGTTTTGTTGCCTTCTAAAAATTTTAATGGTTCTTCAAGTAAACATGAATAATCTGATCTAAAAAAAAATGTTCCGGTGGTTCCCGCAAAAGACAGAATTTCCTCAAATATTCAGAGAACATTTTAAATTACACGTACGTTCATATGTTCAGTGCCTTATCACTGGATATATTGCGGACTATAATATGTTGTCCGACAAGTGCGCAGCACGTTTTTACGTCTCAAGCTAGGTTGGTTCCACTGTAATGAGTTTCAAAGCTTTACCTTTCGTTAGAAGAACAAGTCCTGAAAAAGAGATATTCATCATCCAAAGTGACGACAAATGGATGTGAAGACTGAGCTTGACTGGTCAGTCTGGGACCACTAACGATGAAACAACTAATATTTCAGAGCATCTTCTATTAAAATATCTATGAAACTCTGACACATAGCCAACTATTTTTGAGGTGCTTCAGAGTGGTGAGCCAGTTTGTATGTAAAGCATAACCGATGAGACGAATTTAATTTTTTGACTGATTCCAAGAATTTTAGTGTGTGTTTGGGGCTTGCACTTCATACAGATCGAGCAATAATTTAACGGATCATACCGTTTACCTATGCGATGTGCTAGACAGAAGGCAGTCAACCAGCCTATAATATTGATATTATGACGTGGGCGAGACTGAGACTCGAGTAAACGGAATTACTCGACTAGCGGCGATTGACTCTGGAAAGCAGTGGATCAGATGAGAATCTGAAACTCTCCAATGCATAACGTTTCACATTTGGTGCTGGTCGACTGTATTCTGTCTCGCACATCGAATAACATGGCAAACGCTATGATGCGTAAAATTTTTGTCATACCTCTATATGTGTACAGTATTCAAGTACTGCTCGAGTCTGCGCCTTATAAATCATGATCAGTCGACGTGAAGTGAAATTGCGCTTCGCACGAACAGAGAACTTCTTTAGAGGCACTTATGACAATGGACCGACCCCACATGGGTTTCCTATGAAAGGGTACTGCTAATGTTTATACCGAGCATTGAAATGAAGGAATTCATTGGTATGGATACTCCTGATATAGAGGGTGACCCAGGGTTTAACCGGTATCGGTTTTTCCCCAACTTGCTTCGTTTTCGAAATACGAGTGTCGCAGTTTTCAGAAAGATGCAAATGTCAAATATCGATTATTCCAAATTAGATATCATAAGATATTAATTCGCTTTCTATTATCGAATGCTTTAGAATCTTATTATTGTATGGAATATACAGGGTGCATCTTAAATGATGTCATTCATTTCAGGAGGTAATTTCTTGTCACATTTTAAGAGAAAAAGTTCATATAAACGGGTGTCCTAACTTGCTTCGTTTTCGAGTAACCGAGAATCAACTACGATGCCACTGGAAATCAAATGAAAATCTGATTTCGTGAAAAGAAGCCCTCTGTTACTACTAAGAAACAGACGAAGTTTAATCAGAATCGCGTAAAGAATTTTGAATAATTTAAAGAAACAAGTTAGGACACACGTTGATATGAACTTTTCTTCTTAAAATGTGATGAAGAATCACCACCTGAAATTAATGACATAATTCAAGATACACCCTGTATATGTTTCGCTAATTAGATTTGTGCGTAAAACAATTGCAATCACTCGCTTTTGTATATGTTCAGATACCTATTTGATAATAATTACCTGCAGATACACTCAGCACCAGTTTCAATACAGTTTTCTTCACTCGAAATGATATCCAAAGTCAATCAATTTCACGTATTTCCATATAACCGTTTTTTCAGCAGGAATACCAGTTATTCATCGATTTTGGCAGTTGCATATTCATTGTGGAGATGGGAAATCATATTTTAGAAAAAATCATACAGTATTCAACAACTCATTGAAGGAAAAATTACTTTGAGTGTTGAATTCACTCGCACGATACAAGAATAGAAAAAGTCTGACTGCACCTTTGGAAAACAGATCCGTTGTTACGGAAACAATTTCGTCCTATACTCATTCACAGATTTTAAAAATCTTGCAACTATTATGAACTTGATCCAGAAATATATCATAGGCCTCGGGCCCGATACCGGAAAAAAAAATTGGTTACCTCATCACCGTTGGTACTTTGTATATATGTTCTTCCTGTTGAGTCGACCAAGATGCAATTTGCGGCAATTCTCGATAGCGGGGCGTTTTTTAGCTCCCCCGCAAACTTTTGGGACTGTTGGACAACTAGAATGCCCCAAACAATTTGTCCGACAATATTACCACTAAATGTTCCATATTTTTATTAACCGATTCTGAAAAAATTATATGTGAGGTAATACATTTTATGACGTGATAACATGGCCAATTGACCATGTTTATCATTTTTGAAAACAGAAATCAGTTCTCTTTACAACCATCTGAATATTTTCGTATTTTCTGAATCCTGTTTTCGCAAAATAAAAATTTATGCCTTTTGAAATTTTCAAATTAATGTGCCCCAGCGCCATCTGTCGAGTAATTATACGAGTAATGTATCTTCTCTCAAAAAGTAGTATCGGTAATAACCTTCAAAATATTTTTGGTCCCATTGTTCCAAATACATTTGTTGAAATTTATGACAATAATTGACCCATATGCCTAATATGTTTCAAATTTTTGAGTTGATATCCCCCCGCGCTCTCTGTCTTTGATTTTAAAAAGTTGTACCCAATCGTCTATTCTGCGTACAAAGAGAAATCAGTTGAAATTGTTATAAAACAAATCCAAGTCGTTTTATGAAATAACAATTTTGATGAGAGAAGCGATTTTTTCTCTCTGACTCGTTAAATAAAAGATGAAAGAGAAATAAATTTTTGAGAGAGACTCCTAAAATATATTCAAGCGCGTTGGTAATTGGCGACTTAAATTAGGAATACTTGATATTTCAATCTTCTCGAAATAATAGTACTAATTCAACTCAATGAAGAAACAAATATTTCGACTCAAGGCGAAAAAGAACAACAAAAATAAAATAAAAATCGATATTTTTTCATGACACTTTTTTTGTAGTCTTTTTTGAAAATAAAATCAAATAAGTTTGAGTTCAAAATACATAATTATTTCCAAGTTATTTCCAAAAGAAATATATGGGTGTATCAATCAACATTACAAGTATCTTGAAATTCACCTATACTTTTCATGAGGAACTAGTAAACATTCGTTGAATATTCGTGGCTTATCGGCAAAAAATCAATCTTTTGTTTGGATATTTGTTTCTTTGTATAACGACCCCAAACAGATTCTTTGCGTACTTGACCGCAAATTTATCTGACAAAGAATTTGTTTGACCATAAAACACATCGATAATACCTCAAGAACTATTGTACAATACGTAATCCAATATGTGCCATTTGGCAGTGCAAAATGTATTTGTTTTCTCTTTTTGAAAAGGCAGATGCGCTACGTTTTACTTATAGATTATAAATTGTCTTTTAAATCGATGAGTATAAGCCCCAACAAATACAATGCGAACAAAAGTGTACGTTTCGAATATCGAATTGCAATCGATCAAATGGTCGACATTGATATCTGTAATTCTATTATTATGGAACGCTAAAGATGTTTTTCACGAAATACACAAAGACGATAATTTGGGTTTATTGGATCACGCCACCAAAACTGGGATGTTCTTTTGAGAAACCTCTTGATGAATATAGGAAGAAAAAGTCTCAAAAGAATCGCGTATGATGGATGGCCTATTGAAGGTCATTATATAGAACCAAATTTTGAGTTCTAGTAACATGCATATGACATTTTATTCGGGCGGTAAAACCTTTCTTCTCGGTATACTTTGATACTGAACTTTTTCAAATGATTTTTATTATGGAGTTCATGAAAAATTTCCCATGGAAAAATTGACAAAAGAGACCATACAACAAACACAACTGGTGAATTCTGAGGTTCATAACGAGGAGGAAAATAATCAGATTTCACAATAATTTGTATTCTATTCATGAGAAGTTTTTTCATTGACCTGCTCGGAAAAATACTAAGTTTGAAGTTGTTGTTATTACTTTTTGACAGAAAATCGCTTCGATGTATTTATATTTGGAAATTCCTTTTATTGTAAGTAAAAATCACCCAAAAAATTAATGAGAACTGTTTTTCAAAATTATATTTTCAATTGACATAAATACATAATATCGTCAACTTTTCTTAAAACATTAGGTTGAACCTGGTATTCAGCATTTCCAAATACTTGAAGAATATTCAGAAAATAATAACTTCACTTACTTTTTCAAATTACTTATTTTGAGTTAGGTTTTCAACCATACTTGGACGAAATCCTCTGCAGATGAAAAATGTTTTTCTTTCACTTTGTTCATAACCTTCATTCAAGTCTGTATACAAGATCCAAGAAGTTAGCATTAAAGAGAGAAATAAATGAAACGAATAATTCATACCTAATGTCGACATACCCTTCTCTTCAGGCATTCAAGTGTAAAATATGTGCCAAATCCTTCCATAGTTGATACCAGACAATGAACTACATCTAACATAACTATATTTGGGAAATATTTCTCTACATAAGTCTCAAGCTCTGTTTTTGATATATTTTTATTTGGGGAAAATATTTCTCTGCATAAGTCTCTAGCTCTGTTTTTGATGTATTTTTATTTGTGTTTTGTCATCGACTGCTGTGGTCATTAGCCAAGTGTTCTGGGTAGGCTGTGTTACTTTAGGAGCAGCACTGTTGATTTTTAACGCAACAAGATTCAATCATTCAGAAAAATCAAGTTTTATGTATTAAACGAATATTTATCACGTGCAGCGCTTAAGTTGTTTCGTTAACATTTATGTAATTCTAGTATTTACAACACACCCTTGAAACTATTTTTGGACAAATCTAATTTATGCTTGGTTGTAATCTCTGTTTTCTAATCGATGTAGGCAACATCGAAGAGGTGGCTTCTCAATTGCGGACAACTAAATTGCGGACACCCTACAAAACTCTCTCGGTTGCGGTCCCGTCTTGATCAGTGAACTCAGGTATAAAGATTGGCAGGCCCCACTTTCCCACTGGGCACACTGGGCATGTGCCCAGGGCCCCGCGATGGATTGGGGCCCCCTAGTCCCTATTAAATTACAAAACGATAACCGACAGCTAATCTCTCCTGAAAATAATCGGGCTTACCGAATGCAGCTTGTTTAATACATTTAAATATAATAAAAACTGTACTGTGATATAATTACATTCCTTTAAATTTAACTGTTTCGAAAGAATCATCAGTGAATTATTTTTATTTTGTATCTTTGATCAACAGTTACGGTAATGAATCGCGTCATTCAAATAAAGCAAAAAAAGCGTGAAGCGCGAAGTTTGAATTAACTTAATACATAATTTTAAGTTTGAATTGTGTTTGATTTGTATGGTTGTCGGTAAAATGGCTATTTTACTTGTCTACGGTTTAGACGAGACACATAGTATACATTTTTTTCATAAAATTATGTCTCTTTATTTACTGCTATTTTTTGTGTTGATAATGCATTATCATGAAATTCACTCAATTAAAATAGTCTAATATTGATTCATTAAATTTCAATGCAATCAATATATTTAAGTTCTTTTTTGAATTTTCACTATTTTTTATTTGACATCTTTTTTTTGAAAAAGATGACCTTGGTCTATGGGGTCGCGTGCCTCCACCAGGGTAATATATTATAAACACTTAGATATTTAAGTGACATGCGCATTTCCTACAAGATGACAATAGAACATAATATGTCATAAGAAATTTCGTATATGATGATTAATTTTTTTTCATTTCAGTTGCCTTTTGCAATGATAATTTATTTTAAAAAATTCATCATATCTAATATATTTGTGAAGAAATAAAAATAAAGTTAGAACTTTTCATATCTACGTTATTTATCTATTCTAACAAAATAGTGCTTTATTATGGTCATAGGGGCCCCATCATCCTAATAATAGATGAAAGACGGCTTGGATTGAGGTCAGACTGAAACAATTCTAAGTTGAGGGCATTTTTCAATAGTTATCGATATTCTAACGACAAATATTCATGATTTGCCTTCTTGTTTCGTATACCCAATTAAAATTGTATGTTCAATTTCCACGCACTCAAATATCTACGGTCAATTCGTTCTGGTCCCATTATACTAAATAATTACTGCTTCTTTTTTTCTTAGATTCAAATAATTCAAACCCTGGACTATATTTCCTAATAAAAAAAGGAACCTAAAAGTTACAGTTTTAAAATTACTTTATTTGTGTCCTTAATTCAGAGTCTACTACAAATATTACATCACCCCAACCTCAACCTCATATTACTTCAATATAAAACCCATTATAATTTTTGTATTTTATATTCTTTCCAACTTCCAACCCCAACGTAACGCCTATTCTGAATACTACATAATGGAAATATTTCGGTATTGGATCTTATTGGCGGAATATTAGATACCATGTGGAACAAATTTATGTTATTTGCAACTAATAGCTCTGACCACAAATTGTTCAAGCAAGACCCCGTCGAAGTCTGAGGGTTCATTACGCTCGTCGTATTTTTGCTACTGAACGGCAGATGTCGCAACAGGCGCCTTTTTCTGCTGAGTTTCGATTTTCGTTTAATTCTGGAAAATAATATTTTCAACATCTTATGGGAATACTTTTTTGTATTCATGATAAGTTTTGAAAAATGTTCGAGGAAGTTGCCGGAAACTGTGAACTAAATGAAACAATAATTTCGACAATAACGGAATAACCCTTCTCTCCACACTTTCCAACCAAGTAGAAATGTGCGGCAAAGATCCAACATAAATAACTACTTTTCTGGCCAATACCAGGATGGAAATTGGACCACATGTGACAGATATTTTTTTTTTGTTCTTTCCGCCACACTAACGCATACATATGAGCCACCCTCAGTCTTCGGGATACTTACTTGTGCGAGTTAGGGTAGACGAGGCATTCATTTCTCAACTTGTGAAATTCCATACATACATTTTTCGAGTGTAATCATTTAGTCTGATCTAACCAGAACGAATTAACCTCACTTATACATTGGAGTACGTGGAAATCTTATACATGTATTTTGCGAGGAGTAATTATTTAGTCTAATCTAACCAGAACAAACTAACCATACGTAGACATTTGAGGGCGTGGATATTTTATCATGGTACGAATGGGATTTTTTGTTTTTTTGTTTTTTTTTCGTTATTTTCCGTGTTTTTTTCTGTTTTTTTTCCGTTTTTTTTTCGGGGTGCCTTTACTGTTTACCCTAGTATAGATTAAGCACATGGGGTGTTAGTCATGCCCCCCTGTGGAAATATTTTCTTGTATTGATGAGAAGTGACTATAAGGACAAAGAAATTTTCTGGAAACTAACAGATAAGTGGATCGAATATATATTTTTTTTATTCTGGTTTCCACGAAAAGAAAAATGTATTGATCTGAGATCATCGTGAAAGCCGAGGGAAAGTAAGTAGTTCGTCTTGAATTTCTGAAGGCTGGACGCCTCAGGGAACTCTTCCCAAAGCAGCGAGTTCTTTGTAAGAACGAGCCCGGGAAAAGAGATGGTCAACATGTTTCCAAAATGACGGTATATGGATGGTAGTACTGAACTCAACGGATCAGTCTCGATTGGACCGCCAACGGTGAAAGGATTGATGATATTTCAGGAGAGTATTTTCGATGAAAATGTCTATAAAACAGAGACAGATCGCCACCATTCTGCGGTTTTCCAGAGAAGTGAGCGAGCTTGTGATAATGTTGAAATAACCAGTATCTTCAAACATTTCCAACAAGAGAGAAATGGGAGACAAATATCCTACATAAATGAGTACAGGGCCTGGCTAGTTCCACGACGGACATTGGACCATATGTGAAAGATATTTATACATTTCCTAAAAAGGGGTGAAGCCATGTCACTCCGAAACGGATTATTGTAGTTTTAAGTTACATGAGACCTCTACTAACAGTTTATGAAAGAACATTCCTCCACAACCGTTACAGAATTTGCCAATTCTGAAATCAAATTTGATAACAAATTGCTCTTGATATGGAGCAAATATTCTTCAACACTTGCTGTCTTATGCATTTTGCATCTTATTCCATTTCATCACTTGTTAAGTAATGAATATATTATAACACTGTTGTAGCAATAGTAAAGTTAGCCTTGACTGGCACCATAGTGAAAAAATGAGAGTTGAAATGTCAAAATAATTTTTCGTTGTATTTCCATTCGATTATATGTAAAATTCGTGATTGTAGGGAAAACACAGTCTGTTACTCGGTTAGAATGAAAATTCGCGATACTCGTGGTTCCTCGCGGTCGCCTCTAGCTCGCGCTCGGAACTTTCCACTAACATCGAATTTTCACTCCAACCTTGCTACAGAATATACTATACCACGCCGTATAGTTTCTACACCGATTGTAGGTACTATAATGCAAGAATTCCTACAAAGTTAAACAAATTTGTCATAACTACGAAACTAGTCATCAGGAGGTCACCTCTGTCAAATAAAACTTTAAAATTAGTGAATATTTGTGAGTAACAAATCCTCAGGTCCAAATATGTTTATCGCTAGAATATACACATAGAAATTTGAAACTTTGAATATTTAGGAATATAGACAAGAAAAATCGAAGGTTTAAAAATAATTCTAAAAAGTTTAAAACTTTGTTAGAATAAAAGGTACATCAAGAAAGAAGTAAATCTCAGTTTGCAACCTATTCCGAAGTACGCAACATTGTAAAAATGGCAGTTAACTTGAATTTTGCTGTATACTCCTTGAGAAAACTCCAAAATTTCTGCAAACTTGACAGATACGTCGGAAAAATATTGTGTAGATTTGACCGGAACATATATTTTCTCAATTCGTGGCCATTTTTTTTGATCAAGTTGGTCTCGACATAACTGCAAAATTTTGCAATTTTGTTGCAAATTTTGAAAACATCTTTTCTGATGCATTCAGAAATTTGCAACCTTGCGTACAAGATCCGGAACTTCATGCAATTTTGAAAAATCTAATTAATTTACAAATTACGTTCCGGTTCTCGATATATCATTCACTTGACCAAAGTATGAAAACTTTTGGAAGTAATGTGAATTGTCTATTTCTACTGGCCTAGTTGTTTGACTTGAAATGGTGCCGGTGCTGTAAGTTTGCCGGGTTTATCGAGAGCTGAAAAGTGAATACGCCGCCAGAAATCAGCAAGTCACCCCGGAGCAACGCAGCAAATAATAATAATAGTGTCTATGCCTTTGGGTACACTGCACGCGCGAGTAATTACTATTAAATTTCAACCCGATGTGGTGCTGTAGGTTTTCCTACAGCTGAAAAGTGAACAGCAAATAATAACAATAGCTGTCCTCTACCAGCACAGGCAATGCCTTTGGGTACAATCTACGAGTATAAATGGTTGCCAATGTTGGTAATGAAAACAATTCTATAATTCCAATCAGTAACTACCTTCGATTGGCAGAATTTTCAGTAGATACGAATTAGAGGATTGATAATCAATGAACTTTTTGAATCAATGAAAAATAATTGAATGGTCGCGGTCGGCTCGACGTTTGAAATTTCTCAACGAAATACGTTATTAATAAATAATAATTTATGCTGCTGTATACAAAGTTTTAGTCACTGCACATTTGTTGATACAAATTTGGTTACCTCTTTTCAAACAGACAGTCGTTACCGTCTGGAAGCAGTAGTCTGAATAATGTTTCCTAATTCGTGAAAGCATACGGGTAGCAATCTACAAAACATAAACAAAGTAATTTTTCTACGGCACCATGGAAATATGCCCATTATATGCGCTTTATCGATCAAGGAAGTAGGCCGATTGTAAAACACTTTTTTATTTCAAAATCGCGAACTGTACTGTAATGATCATTTCAGTACAGGATATTTCATTTCCCACGACTTTCATGAACTACTAGACTGTCATTTTTATGATCGTAAATAATATAAGATCGAATCAAGTTTGTTAACGTTCTAATACTGTGATATTTCACATCAGTATTTACAAAATTCGTTGAAAAAAACAAGTAATCGAAAATGCGTAGTAATAGTGAGGATGATTTGACACCACTAATTTCAATATAAAGAGTGGTGACAATCGAACTCTATATTTTCGAATAGTTGGCACGAAGTTTCTAAAGCAGTGAATTTCACCATATTATGTGAGATCGTAGCAGCGAGTGAAGAGTGAGGGAACGTTCAAGTTTTGGATACTGGGGGTGAGGGTTCAAATCCCACATAAACTACATTTTTTTCGTTTTCGAAATCGATTAGTGATCGATTTTTATTATAATTTTCAATATTTGCATCTTCAATTCCTTTTTTATATTTTATATATTATGGGAATCATGACGGCAGGGAAGTTTATGATAAAAAATGGTATTAAAAATATTACAGATTTGTTTATGATTAATATGGTCGTAGAAAAAGTATAGTGTACAAATTGCATGAAGTGACCCATCCCACTCGTAGGTATATGAAATTTTGTAGTACGAGCGTAGCGTGGGAAATGTATGCCATTTCATGCTCATTGTACAATATACTATTTTCCACAACAGATGACATTCAATCAAAGAGAAGCAATACGTGTTAACGCTGATTGTAATCAATTATACCAAATTACCGAAAATATTTATAAAATCATTATTAACTTGAACGTGAAACAAAGCATCGAAGAATGTTACGCTTATTTAGGTCTGTTTACAAGTAGAAAAGTCGGTTATATTGTTTTCTGTCGGGCATTTAAGGTGGGACGTCACCCACAGAACGCCTCCTGATAAGAAGTCATATGTGGTGGCATATGCTTAAACTAATTCAAATAAGACATCTGGCCTTATCCGCGGATAGCCCTTGTTTGCAGACCGTGGCAAATGCCAGGTGGTTATATCTTTCAAGGGGAGAGTTACCTAGGCAGATGTGTCTACCCTTACATTTTACCCCTTGCCTTACAACTTTCGCCAGGGAGCACCGACTTCTTATCAGAATTGTGCATCATGACACGACACGGAATCGAATGGCACTAACCTGGACATATTGAGAAGAGATTCTGCGAGGACATTTGCTCCAGAGGTGTTGGCTCAAATAGCAAAGTCTAAGAAAATATTTTTATAATGCAAATTCAATGAATATGATACGGATTTATTTCGGGCAGGTGAACAAGCAAAAAACAAGCTCATATCACTTAATCAGAATTTAGAATATAATATCGACTCTGAACTTTGGTAAATCGCATTATTTCACGCAGAAGAAATTTGAATTCTTGATCCGGCATTGAGGAAAACTCAAGTGAAATTGTCAAGCTGTGTGCACGCTTCAATATACTTGAAGGAAGAAACTTTGTATTTCGTGCAAAATATTGTTATTTTAAAAATTGTAGCAAAGCGCTTTCGACTGTTAAGTCACCATCAGTGCGTACCTGCAAGTAAGTAATGATTGAAAATGAATTTGATAAAATTGAAAATTTTTGAAATTTGAAAGTTATGAAAAGTGAGGTTATTATTCGTCAGGTGTACAAGAAGCCATATAAAAACATCATGTCCATGGACCAAATTAAAATGTTACAAAATATAAAACATATTTAAAATTGAATAATTTTCATCCTGTTTAAGGATTATTAAAGATAAAGATATGGGATACTACATCATATCTGTCTGAATGTTGAAGCGGAAGTGGAAAAGAAATTTAAATTGACAATGTATGCCAATGACACTATTGACAAGTGACAGTGACCATTGACATATGGGACATATAGAGTCAAAGAACTCAAATAGAAATTGAACTAATCCAGACATGAGTTTAAAAAGTAAACGTAAATCTGAAAGTGATTAGTCTAATGGGAACGTTTCGTTTTCCAAAAATACGCTACCAAAGAAAACTCTATCAAGATTACGAATAAATTATCAAATTTAGTAATGGGTGAAAAATAATGAGTAATAATCAGAAAGAAAATAGGGAGGTGGGTTCTCTATGGATCTGTCCATCCTCAACCAAATATTGCTAAGACACCGAGAAGAAGTCTAATGAGAACTTCACTCAATATACCTGCATACTGGGAAGACAAACTGAACCTAAGAGGTGACCCAAGTTAAGTGAATTAGCTCCAATGTTTGAGCACATAGAATTGGGCTTAAGGACATGTGAAAAGTCTAATGAGAACTATCTTAGTCCAAGTTTAGGCAATTTGGGTATAAAAATGTAGTGCTTTTTTCATTGATTTAAAATATGAAACTTTGGTTTTGAAATAAAGTCAATGAGTATTTTTTTTTATTCACAGAGCTTCCATTGCTACACGTTGTTCTTCAATAGAAACATCCATGTTGAAAATGAAAATTGTGTATATTTTAATTATTCATCAATACGTATTTACCATAAAATTTTGAATAACATTTTATTTTATACTTTATTTCCCGAATAACGTAGAGTAAATTCTCAGAAATACATATAGGCAATTAGTTTGTTTTCTGAGAATTTAGTGTACGTTATACTTAAAATACACTATAGTAAAGATTTACTATTGCATGAAATTAGTTTCTATCTATACTTTTATGCTTTCGCAAACGATATCTTTATTAGAACACCATTAGATTTTGTCTACAACAGTGCCTAAACTAAGTGCTTAGGCACTGTTCACAGTGCGTGAACTGATAGTTTTTACCACTAGTGTGTAAAAAATCAACAGTTCGTAAAATCAAACTATTCGTAATAGTTATTTATGATACAGTTAAAAGTGACATTTTATTTTGTGGTTGGAAAATATTGCGAAGCGAGTGTCAGCAAGTGGAGCAACCCCACAAGCACAATAAAATCACTTTTATCAAATTATTCACACAATACTTTTTGAGTATATAATTCAAAATAGACACACAGACGAAATTTCAACGTAATTGGGATTAGATACTATTTTACTTTTCACACTGGTGATTCGCTTGTCGCACTGGTGATTCACTTTTCGCACTAGTATGATTCACTGTTCGCATCGTTATTTTGAAGTGCCGTTTATCATATTGAAATGACTACTGAAAAATAGCATAATATTTCAGTTGACAGATCAAGACCTATAGTCTGCCAGGCATGTTCTCAACCAATAAAATCAAACAGTAATCGTAGTGATTATGTATGGTATGGTACTGTTTTTCAAAATTTGGGTTGGGTTGTGAATCTGTGAATAATCGATAATTGAGCACCGTACCTAATATAATCCAGTGAAATCGTCTCCGGGGGGCCTGTTTCAGGAAAAAAATAGTAGTTGTTTTCTCAATCGTTCTATATACCTAATGTTTGCTAACTCTGAATTTAATTTTTGCCACTTTCCACTGATATGGCTTCACAATAAAAATCGCAAAAAACTTCAAAATTTTCGATCTTTTTTCAGATTTTTGCCAAAAAGTCATGAAACTACATAACTTTTAACGTGGACCATTTCAACAAAAATAAAGAAAAGAACAATGAATTTTATACATAAAGCACCCCTCAAATGTATTTTTAGCTAAACGGTTTGGCCGCTAGAGCGCGCTGAGAAAAGGCCAAAATTTCTTACTTTGTGGAAAACTTTTCTTGTTAATTTTCGTGCAACTCAGATTATGAACTGACTACATTAAATTCCCTACGGTGCACACCTTAGTCACTTATTTTGAGGGTTGCTAGTAAGGGTGCAGCCGGTTTACGGAAATAAAAATTTTAACCAAAAACAGCAATAACAATTTTCCATGCAGACACAGAAGTCTTATTACATGGAAACTCCAATCCAATATATTATGAGATCACAGAATCACACACTAAATTGGTATGATGTTACAACATTTGTTTGATTACATCATAGAGGCTATTCCATTTGAACATATGGATCAGTTCTTATTAGAAAAGTTCTAAGCCACAAGAGTAAATACTCAAACGTATTGTGTGTCTTATACATTGAAAAAATGGTAGGAATGTATATGCAGTTGTCCGATACATATTTATGTTTTATAACGCATCTGGTAATTTTTTGTGAAAGTCTGTTCATTTGCGAAAATCTAACTAGTATAGGTAAAGCTATAGTGGCTTACCAAATTAATTTGCCTAGTAAATTAAAAAATGGGCTTCCTTTCTGTCCTTATGTTCTCCCAAGATTTTATGAATTAGCAATAAACACATCATTCATCAAAAAATAACAATTCATGGGATTTTAGAAATTCCTGGTGTCTTTGAGATTGGGCCTTGACTACCTACCATATTATTATATCTATTCTGCACATGAAAATTTCCGATTCAACTGATGTAAACTCGCAGAAAAACTCACTCTTCTGTGATTAAATACGTACAGAAGAATAGCTGGTTGTGATAATTGTTTTCATCATCTGTATTCGTTTAAAAAGAATGTCCATTCTAAGAGAATGTATTACTGTTAGGAAGATTATTATACTTATACCTACTTGCCAAAATTAAACTGCCCTATTGATATTTAGAAATATTAGACAAGCAACAGATTGTAATGATATTATTCCCATAAGAAACTGGGTTGGTTTATCGTCCAATTTGTATAACAAACTGTGACCATAAATCAATATGGAAAACAGGGCCTATTTCCATTTCATGTACATTTCACGAACTGCACATACAAATTCATGATAATCCTCAAAATGAATATGTCAGACATTGTCATAAAAATAGGAATTTGCAAAATTTATATCGCATAGGGATGTAGCAACATCGAAACATTTATTGTTATCTTAATTAATAGCACTGTTCACTTTAGGTGTGCAATGTTACACCATCGTGAATTGTTAAACATAATAGCCGGTATATGTTGTTTAATATAAATTTGTAATACGCTGAATTACCTGAATTGATTATCACTTATCGATCTGTCTAAAGGTGGGAAGTTGAAATTCGTGTTAACTTTGTTGCAAGTTCTATTCCGTTCCCCCAATTCCTTAACACCTGAGAGATGCAATTTTTCAAGTGTTGTCTCACTCGCGTTTAGTACATCCTAGCAAAATTACCTGAAATATTCTCGTTTCGTACACCGAACACTGCGATGGCTCAAAGGGTTGATCGGTGCCAGATAGTGCGAATAGTAATTATTTAGTCTGATCTTACCAGAACGAACTAACCTTGCGCAGATATTTCAGTGTGTAGAAATTGAGCACCTACATTTTGTGAAAAACAAATTTTTAGTCTGATCTAACCAGAACGAAGTAACCTTACAAACATTTGAGTGCATGGAAATTGAACACACACATTTTGCAAAAAGTAATTATTTAATCTGATCTGACCAGAACGAACTGACCTTACGTAGACATTTCAGCACGCGGAAAATGAACATATATATTTTGCGAAGAGTAATTTTTTAGTCTGAACTATTAAGAACGAACATCGCAGTGGTCGGTGTATGAAAAAAAAACCGAAAACTCATTAGCTAAATGGGTGTACGAAACAAGAATATTTCAGGTAGTTTTGCTAGGATGTACGAAAAGCGACTGAACGAAACGAGAAAAAACCACCAAAATGTATTCATATGAGTCATACAAGACTCTTAATGAGCGGTATTTTTAAGAATAGAATTTTCATTATTCTGAACATACTACAGCTATTTTCGATAGATTCGAAAAGAAAAATTTCATAATTTGTTTTTAAAAACACCACATATTTACCAGAAAGTTTTGTAGGTTATGGTTTTATCCAAGCAATGAATTGGTGTAACTGAATTCTCATTTCAATGATTGGTTTTGTTTTGATACATTATTAGCTCATGATTATTGGTTACATAACATCACCATCAGGGACGTATTAAGAAATATTTTTCGTTAAAAAAACTCATTTGAGGTTGAGATAATGGAGACCCACAGGCGTTTTCACCTAGGTATTTTTATTTATATCATATCAGGCCTTGCAACAATTTGACATTTCCAGAAATTCACTTATCAATGCATGTGCAATAATTACACCTCTTTACCATTTATCAGAAGAGAAATAAAATCAGTACAGACATTTCTAACGTACATCATCAAAGATTATTTATATTGGTGAATAATTGCATTAAAAAGTTGAAAAAGTTATTTCAAGGAGTACCCCATCATTTATTCGTTTAATGCACGGGAATTGGGATGTGCTACTGGCCTATTTGTTCGCTTATTACCCATAATGCTCTTTTATGGCAGGCACAGAAGCGCCCTCCGAGAATACGGCACTAAAGGCTGGAAGCTAGTGAAGTGCTCGTCAACGATAATAGCCACAAGTAGCTCACACATGCTTTTATGTCCTTTTTGATGTAAAATGTGTAGTTTTCTACAAAATTTGTCTTGTTTACCTGTGTTGCTGTTTGGCAAACATCCCCTTTATCAGAGATTTTCATGATTAAAATTTCAGATTAGAAAGACTTGTTGCATTTTCTAATTATGAATACGCGAATATTCTTTTTATTATGAAACTTGGAAAACTCATGAGCACAATGCAAAATATGGAGAAATATATATCCCAGTTTAAAATGATGCAGGAAAGTACCAGAGAAATTCCACAGAAAAATTAACAAATAAATAGAAAATGAGAGGTGGCCTTGTGAATGATTCATCCTCATTCGTGGCATCTAGCATTTGTTTTATAAAATAATAATAAATTTTCTAATAAACACTCATATAGTGCACCCCCAAGGCATAGCCTGTGCGGGTATAGGACGGCTATTATTATTATTTGAAGTGGCGCTCCGGGCGACTTACTGATTTTTTTGGGCATTTCAGCAGTATGAAAACCCGAAGAACCTACAGCACCACCCCGAGTGATCGAGAAAAATTCTCTCGCACTTAAACCGTTGAGAAGTACTTCACCAAGTCGAAATAAAAAACAACTCGAAAGGATACCGCACACTTTAATAGGGAAAGTGGCCCCCTGTCGAATCGGCTGAATTTTTGAAATGATGTAGTCGTAGTCATTCCAAACAAAAAGTCCAATAGGCACAACTTTTTTTACAATACAAAACGTTATCCTTGATAATCATCAGCATTCTGATTAACCAAGATGTAGACATTCATCAATATGAAATACTTTTTCAAGTATTGTTCTTTGGAGTTGTTACATTTGGTCAATTATACAGTGTGTTCCAGCTACTTACAATTTCTAAAGTTCAGTAATTCGAAAATCGCCTTAGGGATCTACAATCAAAAACTCTTAATGAATTTTATTCTACGTCGTTTTTTACATCACAAAGTTGAAAACTATACCGAGTGTTCGTTTTAAAAGAAAGCGATAGTTAAATTCGAAAAGTTCCGTATTGAAAAATATTTTTCGACAATCCTGTATAATTTGAAGGCATGGGAAAGAACAAGAAATATTAAAAATATGTCAATAAAATACCCGTAAAAAAAATTCTTTCTGAATCTATCATTGTAACGTCAGGGATTTTTACATTTGCGAATGGACTTATTTCGACCAAAAATTCGTAACATCCAACTGATTCAGAGACAAATAATAGTAGTAGAGAGGTGAATGAAGGTAACGCAGATGTTATAACTAATATTTCATTTTAATTTAATGCGTTTCACCATCCAACCCTATTTTTTTCGTATTGCCCTGTATATGAGGCAATAAATTCTTGTTTTGGATCCTGCTGTCTGGTTATTTCGATATCACACAGTATTCGGGAAATTGAACTTTGACGCATTATGAAAATATTATAGTTTAGATTCGTTTTGAAAACTGTTCAATCATTTTCAAAAATGGGGTACTGGATAATATGAAAACATTTCATCCCTTCACTACAGAAAAAAATACAAAAATTTTTCCATTGAGCAATGTTTTGATTGTTTGTGACTTCATGTCAATGTAAAGTTGAATATGGCGTATAATTTTGCAGTGAGATTCAAATGTTATGAGTGTGAATAAAATGGAGGACGAAGAAACCGAGTAAATTAATAAACCCCAATCTCATGAACAAGATAGATGGCAGGATTTGAGTGAGGAACATTTCATTTGAATTTGACGAAAGTATTGATATTCCAGGTCTATGGAGGATGAGAGTAAAATTTCGCCATCGAAATTCTATTAAATAACAACTGTGAATCAACTACAATGTCAGTTTCTTTGATCGTATCGATATGTTCCAAAATGAAACACCCTGTAAATTATTATCAGGGTTAATTCGACGGTGCTTCATTAGGGTCAACGATACTAGGTTCGAAAGGTACGTTAAATGTAACATATACTTAATATAGTGAGTTATAGCCCATCATTGTCTCTATATTATACTTATGCTAAATGTGTGAAATTGACCGGCCAGGAGGAGTTTCTCCATCATACTCCTTGAGCATCACTAAAATAATCAAATATAAATTAATTAGACCTATTTTTATAACATCCTCCTTGAGTTTCATTATCAACTCGAACTATTAGTTTGTTCATACCAGATGGAACACACTGTAAAATTGACCATCTGTAATTCACAAACGAAAAATACTAGTACTATCTTATATTGATGAATGCTTAGATTTTTATTACTCAGAATAGTGAAAATTATTCAGGGTAACTTTTTTTGTTGTTTAACAATAGAGAAAAGATTTGAATTTTCAACGCCCTCTAGCGTCAAAACTAGCCTATAGAAAAAGTTATGCCCATTGGACTTTTTGTTTGGAATGACTTTGACTACAAAATATCAAAAATTCAGCCGATTCGACAGAGGGCCACTTTCCCTATAAAAGTGTGCGGTGTCCTTTGCATTATTTATAATGCTAAACGGACAAAAATCAACAAAAAATGTATTTAAAAATACAGAAATGGAGATGACGTACTTAAAAAAATACAAAAACAATACTCGCTAAAGTAAAAAAAGGATCATGCATCTTAATGTAACTGCGCGGCGTGACGCGGTTCCGCGCGCCGTAGTGTGTTTCAACCTTAAGATGTAAGTCCAACACAAGAGTGATCAAAACTTTCTTGATTACCAAATTCAATTTGTGTCTGAGTAAAAAAAATGCAACACAGTGATTAAACTTTTTGCACAAAGATGGCATCGTGTTGAAAAAATCGTAGTAATCAAGGTATCATACGCTACGTCCGGTTTTTTCCTTTCACTAAAGTTTCATACCTATACGAAGGGGTATGATAGCTCGGAGGCAAGGATATCCGCTGGTACCACGGTCCAAAGAGCACTAGAAATTCAGAGGATTTACGGTGAGTAAAGTCATGAAGAGATGCAGCTAACGTATTGTATTATTTTTGTCATATACAGTATGTCCGCTTGAGTTGCCTAAGAGCGCTTTCACACGAGTATGTATACTGCAAGCGAGAGACCGGATCCAAAATACAAAATCGTTGTCGAAAACTTCGGGGCTGCTGAATCGAATTGACGTACCTCTTCATTCAGTATTATCCCAGTCAAGTTATTCATGCAAGGTTACAAAAATTTGCATAGAGCTGAAATTTGTACGAATGGTCGAAATGAAATGTGAAAAGTCACCATCGATCCAACATTTTCGAAAAAAATTATTCACAGTTTCTGAGATATAATTCAATCAGTTGAAAAAGTTGTATTCCTCATAAAGTATGCACGTTTCCACGCCACCTGTGAGGTAGCGTGTACTTGGCATTTTTTTTAACGAGGTTTCCCCGGTAGGCCTATTCCACGATCTATTGTGATCCTGCTTAATTCAATACTATTTAATAATAGTAAGCAGTACTATTGGAAATGATAAAAGCGGTGTGAATTTTAAGAAATTGGTTAAGATTATTCGTAGTCATCTTCTGCTCCCTCACATTCTTGTTCTTTTTTTCTTGTTCCTTGTCTTGTTCTCCTTCTTCCTGCTGTGTGGAAGTAAATTGTCCTAACAACAATGAATCAGATGTCTCCTCGCTGATATCGTATGAACACTCTTCTGATGGCAAATTACATTGTTTTTGGTGTTTTGGCAAAGACTATCAGTCAGCAAGTCAAATTTTTACATATGAAAATGAAAAAAGCTCGTCCCGGCTGGGAACCGAACCTGGGAACTCTCGGTCATTAGGCGGGCGCGGACTTCAAGAACAATGCTGGAAATAAATTTGAAATCTTAAGGCTCATTTGACAGTTCACGTGATGACATTGAGAACTTCTCGTTGTTACCTTGTAACCTTTAAAACACGATGTGTTTTGAACATTTCGAACGATTTTCAGTTCAATCCACAATAATCATTATGGATGTAATAAGCACTATGTTTCCTCTCACTTCTCAAAAGTTAATTCCGTTGTGTATGTTACCTCAGATGAAAAGTAAAGCTTGAACCAAGGGGTGTAGATAGGAGCATATGGGTTACTTATGAAAAATGAAGAGTTGAATAATTTTTTGGAAGTTGGGGCATTTGGCCCATATTCTCTTCTATCGAGAATTTGTGTTTGTTTCCATGGATGTGTGTTTGTGAAGCGGTGACTTAACGCCATTGATTGAGATATTCAGCCAAAACTCTTGGAGTTCGGTCCTCTTTTGAAGCCGAATAGTTCATTCGATATAATGTTCAGGTATTTTGATTCTAGTGCTGACTCTTTGCAGGATGATCTGCTTATTTGGTCGCTGATAGGAATATCTGAATAAAAGTTAACCGGAGAGAAGTATTTGAGGACAAAGTTTATTCGAATGGATCCAGATGACATTGAAACTTGAAAAATAAAATCCGTGAGTGCATCCATAATCTCTTATGCTGATGATACTGTCATTTCATGCTCAGGTAACTCTTGGAAAGAAGTATACTCTACATCGGAATCCAATCTTGCTCAACTAAAGCATTGGCTAGATTATAACTTACTCAGTTTGAATATTTGGAAAACTCATTTTATAACATTCACTTCTTCACGAAAAGACCAACCTGATGAATCAACCATCAAAGTGCGTGGATTACAATGTACTGGGAATGGCTCCTTTTGCAAATCTTGCAACTTGTCACAAATCGATAAAGTACGTTCCATAAAAATTAATTCTAGATGATCACCTCAAATAGTTTGATCATGTCGAAAATGTGAATAAAAGACTGAAAAAATCATAAATAAGTTCTACCAACTAAGAGAAAACCTAAACAAACTTTATTCCTGGTCTATAATGCTTTGGCAGAATCTGTCATAAAATACTGGATTATAGTTTGGGGAAGAATGTGCCAGACGTCTCTTCATAATCTGGAAACAACTCAGAATACTTTAATAAAAATCATCATGAAAAAATCAAAGCGATATTTTACTGAAACTCTATATCACGAGTCGCGTTGGCTTTGTATAAAAAACTCTCCACTGCCTTTTATGGATTTTGAAAAACTCACTGTCTATTAAATCCCATACATACAACACTCGACAAACAGAAAGTCTGCCTGTTGAAATTCCATTGTGTAAAAAGTCACACACTCAGAAATTCGTTTTTTATTACGGACCAAAATTTTACAAAATTCTACCAATAAATCTGAAAAACTATAAGAACAATGAAAAAACAAACATAAACTGAAAACTTTCATCATCGATAACTTCAAAGATTCCATGAGAATAATTGATAAATAAAAATCACACTAACAAATAAATATTTAGAAAAAAAATCGATTATCACTTTCTATGTTTCCGTCTCTCTTACCTGAGTATGTTCAGTTTGAAAATTACTAGTTTATTTTTGTTTTTAAATTATTTTCTAATTTCTTTAAACTTCATGTCATATTTAATTCTTAAGTGTCAGTTATTTCTATTGATGTTATACTTAAATTTAATTTATTTTTTGTCAATTTTTATACAATATATAATTTTAAGTGTTATAATTAGGTAATAATTCGAGATCCATAACACAAGCTTTCGTAGCTTAGGGCTCCTTTGCATTTATATCACAGGTAATTCTATTTCTAATTGTTCTCACATGAACATTTTATTTTATTTTATCTATACAACTTTCTTTAGAGATGTGAAATATATTTAATTTGATTTCATTTTAAATCACGAATTTTATAAGAGTTTCGTATTAAAACGCAACAGAAATGTTTCATACTGTTCGTAAAAATGTTAAACAACGCGCTATAGAACTGAAGTTGGTGGTGAACATTTTGAAAAAATCAATTGCAATTAGACTTTTTCTTTAGTTCATCCAGATTCCTCCCAATTTTTTTTAAGGAATCAATTCCTTTGTGAGAATAATGAATGCTTAGACACAGTCACACCACGTTCTTGATATTTTAACTAGAAAAATCATTTGGAGATGCCGAAAATTGTATAATATTTTGACAGGTGGTTCTTTCGTGTTCGTGGATCTATTTGTCATGAGCAGGAGGTAACTGTCGCCAAACCTCCACTTCTGATGGGTATGTCTATGTTAAATCACTCCCAGTATCTTAAAGGAAGGATAACCAGTTCATTTCAAATCGACTTTCAGGGGGCATCACTGCTCGTGATCGTGATATATATACCTTTATAAAAACGTCACTGGTGACGTCGTATAGGTACACTTGCATCGAAGGAATCTCTGTTGCCATGTCTTTACAACTACATGACTTCCGACCATACTCACTTGTATAGTAGGAAAAGGAGTTTTTATTCTTTTATTCATAAATAGTTATTCATTTTGCAAAAAGTTCATGGTAATGGTCGGTTCATATTGAAATTCTGAAATCGTTGTAAATCTATTTTTCATTATTCAAGAAATCTCATTGGAATGAAAATCGAACTTGCATTACTGAATATTATTTCAATTTCAGTGAACGAGAAAACAGACACAAACTTTTCGATATTTGTAGGTTTACTTTACTTTCATGGGACTTATGTTTTTTATTAAGTAGAAATAATGTTATATTTTGATTCGATGCGCAGTCCAATACTTGATGAATACCCATGTTGAAGTTGATGCATGAAGACCGCATTCTATGGTAAAACATAGGTCGCGGTTTTATAATCCAAAAATTTGTAAAAGTCACATTAAAGTTTCATATTGACTTTATGCCGATTATATGAAACTCAACAAATGGTAATACTGATCGTGGGGATATTTCAATAATTTAGATTATATTTGGTGATTTTTCCATAATATCCGAGTAAGTAGATATACACAAGTTCGAAGAAATGTTTTTTTTAATGAGTCACTTCATTGGAGCTTTTTTAAATTTATTTCTCTCCAGTCCAATTAACTGAGGTATCTTCTCCGCGTGAATAGTAAATCTTGAAGTTCTCCCAATCGGTAATTAAATGATGTCCGAGTACGATAAATTACTTTATAACTTTGGGATTGTTTGGGTCAGTGGCTATTCACTTAGATTAATCAAGTAGATACAATTACAAAAGTTGAGGAAAGTGATTTCAAGTCTCGAACCGAATTCAATTATCTGAATAAAGTTTGATGTTTGGATGGAAAGAACCAGGTATCTAAGCGATGGTTTTTGATAATCAGCATTTTGATACATTTCTCCAGATTGAACATTGTATAGTATCAATTATCACATTTAATGCATGTTACTCCATTTGTGGAGTTCACTCAAAAAATATATATATTCAGTATAGTGAAGAGTAAAAATAAATATCCTTTATATTGAAACGAGCAATATTCTACATTGAAAATTGAAAATTGAAAAATGTTTGATTTCTTTTATGATAACTATAACAGAACACAACTAAATCTCCGGCTGGAGCCACGCTGGATATTTGACTAGAACTAGATATTGTGAAAAGTTCCTAACTGAAAAGAAAAAAATCTAAAAATAAAAAGCATTTTCATTACGATAAGAGTTTTATGTTAGATACGTATTAAATTTTTTTTTTTCAATTTTTGCTTGAGAATGTTTTCCTTTTCAACATGAATACCATCCAAGAGGTTACCTTGAACGATAGAAAATAGCGACTAAAGTTTGTCTTCTAGACGCAGATGATTCCACAAATGATTTTATGAACGTCCTGTTCATGTTTTCGAACAAAAATTAAATATCCTTGGCTTACTAACTCTCAGGAAAAAACTTGGAATGAACACAAAAAAAATCGTTTTACCACTATCTGAAAGCGGTTCTAAGATACGAAGTTGAATTCGAAAAATTATCAATAAATTGTTTTATAGTATAATAAACAACAACAACTTATAGTTGTTTTATGATACGATACGACAGTTATAAAATACAATAGATAATTTTATCGAGATTCATGGTTAGAAATTTTTGGTAAATTAATTATTACGAATGTTAATTTGATGCAGTTCTGGAAATAAAAAAGTTTCCAAAATGATATTATAAATTTTTTAAGATCAGAGTAGCAGAAAAAATCACAATAAAACGTGATCAGAACTTAAAAAATTTGCCTTTGTTCCTGCTACCCTAATCTCGACTCATACCGAAAGTCGTGAATGCTATACAATGCTTATAATATGAATAATATATTCATTGCGTTAAATAATAGTTATTTATTGTATAAGTGTTTTAGATATCATCTTATTTGCGCAAGAATATTTAAATTTCTTAAGCAAATAAAATGTATCTAAAACACGCATGCAATACAACGTTTTATTCACAATCATATTCATTTAGTATCAGAATCGCGGAAATTGTTCATCACAAAATGATTTGACGTTTTGCTCTAACAGCGGCTGTCACCTCCTCAAAAATCATTGAAATAACATACAAAAATATCGGGAGGTGTTGAATGGTTGCTATGTATTTTTGATTGTTTATCGACTCCATTTGTAAAAATTTGTGAAGTTGGTGAAAAATGCAAGAAAATAATTCTGTTCCTGATATAATCCTTGAGGAAGCTGAAGAAGCAACACGCCAATTATTGCCTGCCAAGTCCAGAGAACATTATGAAAAAGTATTTTCCGAATTTAATGAATGGAAAGAAAAACGGAGGGTAACGGCAATAAGTCATGCTATCGTATTTTTTAAATTTAAAGAAGACGTATGCAATTTAATTATGATAAAACGAAGAACGAAATGTCTATTAATATAAACGTTTATGTTAATATTGATAATAAATAAGTAAAATGTGATTGATATTCAAGATTGTATTTTTCATTATTCCACTAGTGGAATAAAGTAATTTCATTATTCCACGGTTCATAAGTGTGGATAAAACTTCAATTATAAGGTGATTGTGGATAAAATTCATTAATACAAGTGTTGGCTTGTATCATTTTCAAGGGAGAGAAAGCTCCAAAATAAATCAGGAACGGCTTGAGATATCAAAGTTCGTAATTTCCTTATAATAAGAATTTTCTGTCTCCTATCGTTTTTGAGATATCATGCAAAGCGTCGAAATAAGGAAATACATTACAATATCAGAAATTAGCGCGGGATACGCAAACCCTTTGATGTGATTCAGAAAGAAAAGGGATCATATCAAATAAACTCAAGCTCACTGTTGAATCCACATCCAGAAACGAACCTGGAAACAACAGATATTAAGAAAAATATGGTGCTGAGGCACTTGGATTCAAGTATGACTCAAAAAGTTCAAGATGAAATCAGTAATAATAAGTATTGCTATTTGAATAAGGAAACAATTTCAATATCAGTCCAACTTGTTCAGAAAAATTCCTACGAATGACAGACAAATTGCTTGAGTAAATAAATCATATCTGCTCGAGTGAATCGACGGGAAAACCACCAGAGTTGTAAAAGATGAATGCGAAGATTGTAAGGATTGCGATAATGGGGTGATAACAAGAAAGGGAGGGTGAATTATTTCGGTCTTGGAAGTTAAGAAATCCACTGAGAAAACACCTGTTGAATATTCTTAAAGGGGAAGGAAACATGTAACACGAAACTTCCGAATTCTTGAGAGCAACAGTTGGCTTTTGATTTGATTTACATGTTAAAACCATAATTTTTTAACACGCTTATATTAGCTTCACTTGTATGTACTTATGTATCTATGTAACGGAAACTTTGGACGTGATTTTCACCCAGACGTCCAGGCGTCCGGATGATTTGAAATTTGGCGTGTTTTCTTAATTCCAGTGAGAATGCAATATGTCATTTTTGTTATAGAAAAAAAAATGGCGGCTCCAGGATGGCGGACGTGATTTGTGATAATGGTCCGATTCGATAGGATTTTCGGAGTCAGAGATTATGATGTTTTGTCAAACTTCATAAATTAAAAATGGCGGCTCTAAGATGGCGGACGAGATTTGTGATTATGGTCAGATTCGATTCAAAATTGGTATGTGGGGTTGTTTAGCTCGTAGATTCCGTTTTTTTTTTCAAAATTCATGAATTAAAAATGGCGGCTGCAAGAAGGCGGGCGAGATTCGTCATTATGGTCCGATTCGATTCAAAACTAGTGTGTGAGGGTCTTCGGGGTCAGAGATTATGAATTTTGGTCAACATTCATGAATTCAAGATGGCGGCCAAAGATGGTCGACGTGTTTTGTGATTACGGTCAGATTCGATTCAAAATGGTATGTGGGGGTTTTCGTTGTCGGAGATTTCGATTTTTTAGTCATAAAAATTATGGTTTGAAAAAACTATGGAACACGCTTTACTTCCAACATGTAAGTAATTAAGTAATTACTTAAATGTAAAAAAAGTATGGGGTGCTTGACAAAGTTCTCTTGAGCTCTTGAACGCTTAGTATTGTCAAATTATAATAAAAAATATGAGAATATAGATCGAGAGTAATTACTCACATTGTCAATTATTTTTAACTTTTTAGTCATGTTGGAAGTAAAGCGTGTTCTTTGGTTCCTTAAACTATTATTTTTCTGTTGAGAACTGCTTTTTAAAAGGGTAGGTGAGTATAATTTTATAATTATATATTCTTCTACACGAGAAAAATGTAATTACATCATGATCTAATCAGAATTTTCTCCTCAATTTTTTCAATCTAAACAATATTGTCAAGTATTATTAACATTTTTAATCAATTTTGAGGATATGTCTTATGGAAAATTACTGCTTCTCTGGCTAATACTTCAACGCATATTGAAGATATTGAAGATTATCAACTTTTCAAGAGGCATCTTTAAGACAACTAGTAACTGCAGAATGGTTTTGTTCCTTATCAGTGCAGCTAGGTCAGTAGGGTTGATATACACGCAAGATATCGCTACCCGTTATCATCAACCGACATGAATTCTGCAATTTGGTCACAGGCCAAGGTGATTGACCGCGTTTGGCACCAAGGACCCCTTATCAAACTACCATCTTATATCTTACCTCTTCCTGCTTGCTGTCTAGGTTTTCACTCACACCGATCTCTCCACGTGGTGGTGGGTGGAGTTGTCATCTGACACTCTAGGGGTCCATTCTAGCACCAACACTGTTTCTTCTTCATCAATGATTTGTTGGGATACCTCATATTCGGTGCACCGCTTTGTAAATGATAGTACCCTTCATACCGCTTTCTCTTCCAAAGCTCCGATATCAGCCAGTGAAATAAAAAATGATCGGGGAAGATTCGTGAACAAAAAAATTACTGACTTAGCAGAAATTCTAAAATGGGGATACAACAACTCGGTATAAAACCCAAACATGTCTTTCTTTCCTCTAGGAAGACCGATCTCATAGTGGTCAGGAGTTCGATACCAATGAAATCTTCCATTTCATTGCTTGGTAATGAAATATTCCATTTTATTACTTGGTAATGAACTGTGTGAGGTCAATTGCAAGTCACTAGTTTCAGAAGGGTACTTCGATCACGCCACTGAAGGTAACTTCCGCAGTTGCAGTTGAAACGTTTGGAGTTTTAACCAAAGAGGGTCCTAAAATGGTACACTGCGGTACACCAACTGTGAATTTTTTCTTTTGCTGGTAGATTTTTTTCCACTCTGAAACATTTAAAACGATTTTCCAAATGAAGTTGAACCGTATCAGTACACTGTTTCCAGACAAATCTTATCATTCTAATTTTTTCAGGAGAATTTTATGTGATACGCAATCGAATGCTTCTTTCACATCGCAGAAAGTTATTTCTGTCACCAGTTTTTTAAATGTTTTGATATTTTGTAACTGAGGTCTAATATTCCATTTCGGTGTTTTTTCCTTTTTGAAACCTATACTGAAAGTCCGTAATTTTTTTAAAAGTAATCTAAATTTTTTTGAACTGTATATAGTTTTTTATCGCCTATAAATGACCCACAGCATATTCGATGGTGTTGTAGAATATAAATTTACCTGCATTTGTTACTGGTCTCATTGATTGAAGGCACACTGAATGCACTAACTGTATTGTAGACACGGAGCGAGAAATAATAACAGTTACACTGTATTCGGAAATGTCATAGAAGAAACCCATTTCCCACAACTAATATGAAAATCAAGATAACCACATATCTTGCTCGATCGCCTGGGTGTCGGGTGTTTCATCGACTTTTCCCATGTCTCGCAGGAATAACGTGGGCGGCCGTGCTCTATGAGACACGAAACCGGAACCGCTTATTGTATTCGCTACTTAGCCACTTCCGCAGAACGCCGCGTTTCCGCAGGACTACTTCCGCTGTTTCCTTAGAACGCCCCTTATCACGACAGGTATACATACGACTTAATTGAGACGGCGGCGCTCGCTCGCTCTCGTTTTTTGCTTGACAGAAAAACACTTGTTGTTTCGTGATTGGTCGTAGAAAATCGCAGCATTTTTTCTTCATATTTCTATAATTGATATATACCGGGTGTCCACGGAAAGTGGCTCGCCGCTATAACTTTTTTGGTTTTGTAGATATTGAAATGAAATTTGGAGGATCTATATGAGACACAAAACTACATTTTTTGACAAATGACTCAGTATCCTGCGACTTCCGGTTTCACCGGAAGTTATATAAACTTTCGATTTTTAAATGAGTCACCCAGTATATTTTCACCTTTTTTTGTCTTCATATGACATTCTGAATACAACCATGTATGATTACTTAAGATATTCCTTAAATCAAACACCATTTCAGATTAAAATAAGATTCAAATACATTGGGTAACCTGTGACCTACATAACTTATAGAACAAGCTAATTTATTAAAAAAACATTGCTTGTCGATATGTTATCTTTTCCAAATCTAAGTTAGCAAACTATTGTGTACGCTATTGATTGAAAAACGTGTTAATAATATCATAATATCATTTATGAAAAGGGACATTAGTTTTTGGATTGATGGTTTTATTATATCATTTGTGGTGGTCACAGGTCACTCGATGAATTTTAATATTATTTTAATCTCAAAAAGAAAAATCTACCGTTATATTTTTAAGTTTATTGACGACAGTTTCTTCGAGATCTAATAGTGTGCAGTATCAAATTAATCGTAATGAAATGCTCTTTTTTTCTGACCCGACGAGCCACTATGTGGCCATTTGAAAAAAAATATAGTAATAATAATTTAAAAATAAAATTTTACCCAGCAGATGCATTTTAACCGAAAACCGTAAAGTTGCATTTCTCCCAATACTTTAGGACTAAAATTAATAATTTGAACGTATTCATAGCCCTCTAGATTCAAGAATAAATTTAAAAATTTTAAAAACTTTTGGTTGTAAAAAGTAACAAATTATACATGGTTTCATTCAGAATGTCATATGGAGACGAAAACAGTGAAAATATACTGGGTGTATCATTTAAATATCGAAAATGTATATCAATTCAGGTGAGACTGGAAGTTGCATGAAGCTGAGTCGCTTGTCAAAAAATGCAGTTTTATGTATTATATAGATCCTTCAATATCTCCAAAAACAAAAAATGTATAGGGGCGAGCCACCTTCCGAGGACGCCCGGTATATATATATATATATATAAAATAATAAATATGGCAATTTGCTTTGAAAGATGTATTTTGCTTAAGTCCTCAGCATACAGCAATGAACCTTCTCTTTGAAATGAGGAGTTGAAAGGAGGAGGCCGCTTAAAAATTCCGTAGACTTATAAGTAACCCGCCTTTCACTGTTATATCAGAATCAGAATTTAAAGTTGTTCTTGAGGTAGGCTTGTGGGCTGATGAGGCACTAACACTGAGTTTTTTCATCTTATCATCGTCAATTAGCTGTCCCCCTTCATGCAAACCTCAGAATGTTCACAAAACTTGTTCAATCCTAGGCGCCTCTAGCAACAATCGATGTCAAAGGTATTTTGATAACTTTAAAAGTGGACGTTTGTTATTTTCTCATGTCCAATAACGTTTCAGAAATGATCTTTAAAAGTCTTGGTGTGAATGAATCCCCTGTTGGATACCAGGTTCATTCATATGACATCTCATGGACTACCAAACAGAGCAAGGAATCAGACTACACAAATGAGGATCAAACAATAGAATGAAACTTTAACAATGATGTCTTATGACTTAGTACCAAATCTTCTATTGGAGCAGGTCAGCAGCTAATCTTTGATGACGGAACACATGTCAATAATTGATAACTCCTTAGCCTACCGGATATTTTATGAGTTCCACTATAACTTTTTCTGTAACCTTCGAATTTGAGAATAACTCTTTATTTTGTTTGATGGTTGTAGATGACATGGTGCCATCATTTTTGTCGTTCCGCATTTCTATCGTCTTAATCGATCGACATTCGATGTGTCAAGTGACGATGGATATCTAAAGTGAAAGTAATCAAGTGGCTTAGTTATACTGTCGACGTTTTAAAATGAAATTATTTTGACCATATACCGTGTGACACAAACCCATGGTACATCCCCGTTTCCTCCGTTGTTTCTATAGCTATTTTTCTATAATTTGAAACATTGAATATACTCACTAGAAAGCATTTTTTGACATGTTTGGAAAAAAATTCATTATCCGGTTTTTCCGGAAATTTCAAATGGGATACATGACTGGTTAGGAATTATCATAAGGAATCCAACGATACCAGGTTTGATGGTTTTATCTGCAACGACTACGGAGATATCGCTATGTATTCTATCCATAAGCCCACTGAGTGGGAGAGAGTTGAATGAACCCGATAGAAAAAGTTTCTCTCTCCTACTCATTAGGCCTATGGAGAAAATAATTGGCGGTATCTGTCTAGTCTTTGGAGATAGCACCATGAAACCTGGCATAGTTGGATTCCTTATGATCATTCCTAACCGATCATTGTATCAATATCCCCAGGATGTCCCATTTAAAAATCGAAAGTTGTTGTAATTCCCAGAAAAACCGGAGGCTGATTTTTTTTCGAAATATGTCAGAAAGTGCCGTTAGTGAGCATATTCAAAGTTTCAAATTTCAGAAATACAGCTCTATTTAGCTATATGTCTCTTTCTTTAAACAACTGAGAAAACGGGGGTGTTCCATGAGTCTGTGTCACACGGTATTGAAGGAAGGCGAAAGGCGAGAAAGTCATAATATTCATTCTGAGTGTGGTAAGGAGGCTATTTTCCAAATATAATGGCTATTCCATGGACAGGCTCAATCATCTTCAGTGTGAAGAAAAGGTGAAATAAAAGTGGATAAAAAAAGATGTGTCCCGAAAATATCGAAATATGAAGTCAAGTGATCGTGGTGTTAGAGCGTTTCCCTTTCACCTAGATAGCACGACTTTGCCACACCGTCTGTCACAGATCTAAAGTGGTTCGGAATCCACTTTAACGTATCTCCCATAGATCTCCCTTGCTCGCACAAACTCTGGCAAAAATCATCCCGGTAACGTATACCTTTTGCTGCTCGCTTTTATTTATCTAGGAAGAACATGATTTCGAAAATTGATATCGTGTTGGCTATTCAGAAAATTCTGAGAATGACATGCGAAAAACATCTTTGATGAATAATTACACGCCATAAGGTAAGTAAATAGTTTTACTCGCTCAAAGTGGACAACTGAATGAGTAAATGGTTTTGTAGAAATTTCCAACTGAAGCACATAATCCTGATGTGTAAGGAAATGGAGTTGCTGGTGGGGGAAAAAGTGTTTGCCGACATAATAATACATAATAATAATATTTCCTCATAAACCCTCATGGAGTGTACCCAAAGGCATAGCTTGTGCGGGTAGAGGACAGCTATTCTTATTATTTGCCGTGGCGTTCCGGAGCGATTTTTGGTAGCGTATTCACTTTTCAGTTGTAGGAAAACCTGTAAATCCTATAGTCCCACCCCGAGTGGTTGGTGCGCACTTCAAGCCAGAACTATATAGACGTCAGGATTGGCATCTAGACGACCCACATCACACATACTTTATGGGGCAAGTGATCGCTTATCAATTCCAATACACTCGAGAAAAAAAACTTTTCGCAAACAGGGCTCGAACATGGTCCAATGCTCGCAAAAGTTTTAACACCTAACCGTTTAGCCACCGGCCACTCATGGTTGTTGACATCAATAATGTTTGTTATTAGACTATAAAGAATAAAAAATAGTTATATATGAGTAATAGTAAAACAATTTTCATCATAATTTTCGGTCGAAGCTGAGTCAAACGAACTTCTTGTTGCACCCTTTAAAAATATTTACTCATTCCGTGACACTTTCAAGCTTTTAACGCAAAAAGCGTGACTTAATTTAGTAGCCTTTATCGTTTTTCTGTCCTATGGTTTTCAAATTATTTATTTATCGAACAGCGATTTTAATGTTTTTATAATTGTAGTAATCTATGGAAAATTGATAAGAAGGCTAACGCACTGTTTTCCTTGCGTTGGCAGTCGCTTTGCGTGTTAACGAATCGACTAGTGCCTTGTTTCCTTTTCAAATTGGTTTGTATTATCATGGTAGGTTCTACAAACTCATTTTTCCAATCTTATTTGCTATCGTTAAAAAACTGTTCTTTTTCCGATTGCATGGGATTATGTAAAACGTAGCTTGAAACGTAGACATTTTCGATGGTTTGAAATGGTCCAAAATAGATATTTACGATATAAGTGTCGTAAAGACTCATATTACGATATGAGATGGCCTTTAGGCCGAGTTTGATAACCCGATTATCGTAATATGAATTTACCATACAAATATTGTACAATATTTTACCTACCATCAATAATCCTTAATATCCACTGAAATATAATTAACAAATCTTCAAAATAGTAGTTCATAGGGGGAGAGCCAGCAACGTATTTCAAGTTGTCATTTCAAAAGCCCAAATTTGACATTACGTCAATTTCATAAACTCTCATCATGTTTATGTTCCAGTGTCGTAATGGAGTAACAGTGTCGTAATGAACCTCATTACGAAACTCATATCAGTATAATAATAATAATAATAAATGCTTTTATTGTTAGGATACTCAGTACAGATACTTAACCTAACAAAAGGCAGGATTCAATCTCCGCACATGAAAAATCATTGTAGAGCCTTGCTCTTCCATCCAACCATTAAAAATTAACTCATGATATTCCTAATTTCAACAAGAATAACAAGAAAAATAAAAAAAACATAAATCATAACTGGAGAAGTTACGGACTTCAGGAAAAGAAGATAAAGTATTATACCAAAGATTAAAAACTAAACATAACGTTAAAAAAAAATTTAAACATACACAAACATTTTTGTACTACTCTCAAAGGAAGTACATGATACGATCTAAAATACAGGAGTATGACATTTTTAGTTCATTTCATATCGTTATGATTGATATTACATATCGATAATAGGTAAAAAATCTTCCAACTTTGCGAATATTATTCCTTAGCTGAGGTTCCAGAGCTTTAACACTGTAGGAGATAATCTATGAAATATAATTCAGATATGTCATTACCTTTACTACAATAATGTGTCTTCTCTTCGTGGAAGTTGCAAATCACGTGAGTAACTTTCAGTATGTATTGAAGAGTTTCATTGTTGCACAAAACAACACGTCTTGAAGAAGGAAGAAACTAGTCGCCTTCAAACACTTTGAAGAATATTATGAAATGGGTGAGTTCTATGATGTAGCAGTAAAGGGAAACAAAGTAAATCACACGTAATATCATATCAAGCAGAAACATAAAACAGACAATTTTAAAATAAATTGTATTTACTGCATCAATATTTAAAATGAATTGAAATTAGGTAATTGCCTTCCAAAGAAAATCTTTTTCATTTCTTGTATGAAGCTAATAATGCTGCAATTTTTTTTTCGGTCAATTCATTCGAAAAAATATGTTTTAAACAAAATTTGGTAGTTCACACTTCAATAACTCCGAGAATACTCAGATACTTATAAAGAAGAATCATCAATAATCATCAAGTGCATGCTTACGTCTCCAAAGCTGTCGCTTTAAATCTTATCCGTATTGTAATAAACGGTGAATCCCACTTCCGCTATCACTCACGCGTCACGGAATAAGGATAAGGAATCAGACCGCCAACCAAGTGACGTCACCGGACACAACACAACCTTGAGACAGTTTTCTTACGTGTGACGTCACCGCATACTTGAGATGCGTGTCACGTGACGTAACGACGGCAGATGTTTTATTAGGTACATTTACATGATAAAGGGCATTAAGATCCGCGGCCCGGTGTGCAAGTCGTAGTACACATTGTAGTATAGGCTTCGACAAGAGGGGCGACTTTCTTTTGTTGGTGGAGGGTCAAAAAACAGGGCCCGTGTCAGACACGCGCTTGCTAGATTGTATTCAGTAGGAAGAGAAGTTGGGATAAAAATGTAAACGAAACACAGTGGCGTAGGTACCCATATTGCATTCGTTATAGAAATTGAATTGATATCAGTCATACAGGTTTATCAAACCAAAAATCCAATGCCTTGCATTTTTTTTGGTAGGATGCAAATGTACTTCACTGGTATGTAATTTCCCAATTTCGCGAAGTGAAGTAAAAGTCAAATTTTTACATATAACTATTCAATTAGTGTGACACAAAAAGTTCGTCACGGATTTTTTTTTATTAACAAATATAATGAATACCTATTTGACCGTGCAGTTTGTGCTTGAAGAATGAGTAGAAAACAGAATCTTTTGTTTTTCTCACGTGCTACTCTAAACCTATCAAATTTGACATTTTTTTTTCAGAAATCCTCAAAAATTTTTTTTTTTAAATTTCGAAAGATGCTAAATTAAAAAGTTGCTCAGTTTCCAATTTTATACCTTTGCTCCAGCATATTTAGACTCTACTGTACCTGCGTTTTTTTAGAATTTCTTCAATTTTTCGAATCTTTCGCTTTATTCGAACGAAACATGATTCAAATTTCATAATTTTGACAAATTCTAGACTTCAATGTCATATCTTGACCAAAAAAATACTCACATTGGCCTGTTACCAGAAAAAAGAATAACTGAACCTCCAGAAATTCGTCTTTGTTGTTGCAAAGTTCATCTAGTTTTTCATTTCATCATTAAACTGATTCGTATTTTCATTGTATGGACGTATTTCTCTTCGTTATTATTATACTCGTATTCCTTCTTTAACAGATTTGTATCCCGTTAGCTGCAGATGAGTTCGAAAATATTGTGATATATGTAGTTTTCGAGCAAATAATAATTTTCCGCAACATTTTTGATTTATTTTCATGAATTTTATATTCTATATTTTCACTATTAGACGTGTAATAAACATTAAACCGAAATAACCGTAACAAAATTCACACTACACGGCTTACTGTCGACACCCGTATGTAGGTACCTGGCATGTGTACAATGTTACAAATCTATTTGACAAGTGACAGTTCAATGTCAAATCACTTTGCCTTGAAATGAAAAAGTTAGTTTGCTACTGTATCCCAAACAAGACAAGGCACAAAAAATTAACAAAATTTCTAGTCATAAATTTCCTGAACTCAACTCCCGATAACGAAAATGTCAACTTTATGAAAGCAGCAAGGGCTCTAGAATGTATTTCGCCAAAAAAATCAAAGAAAATACTGACTGTTTCACAACTTATCCGAAAGTGTTTACCAGTATATACCTACACGTCGAAGCAATAAGTCGAATTCATTAAAATGGTCATCACTGGCTTGGTTCAAAATAGTATTCGATGTTGAAAAATCGAAGAAAAACTCAAAAATCATAACTTTTTGAACCAAAGTTTCGAGTTCAAAAAAAGATCCCATTTATGTTAAAATATGTGGTCATTTGTTGATACTTCACCGAATTTAATCAGTACCTATACTTTATGGAAGGCATCTAAGTTACTGCAACTTTCCAAAAGTGAATCAGTTGAATTCCAACCCTTGATTCAAACCAGTCAATATGATTCTTCGGGAGCAAAAGAATAATAATCATCATCAAATAATAGTATTAATAGTTGAGGCTGCTATACCTATACCTAAATAAAAAATTAACTTTTTTTTTAACCACGGATTAAAAGAGAGCATGAAATTTTTTGAACAATAAAATATTTGCTCTGATTATACGCGTATATTCTGACGGCCAATGAGATTCCTTCTATTTCTCAGAACTGTAGCCACCCAGATTTTCCGATAATTGATAAATATGCACATTGATCATGTGAACAATCGTGTTGTGAATGATACTGTTGGAATTTATACCTTGACAACTGTAACTATGTCAAATCATTTTCCAGTTTTCAACTAGGTTCCGTCGAGAATCATCGGAAAAAATTGAAAAAAAACTGTAGTTTTGTTAAAATACGTTCAAAATGAATTCACAATTTTATTTAAAATTTTTTGTCTTTTGTAGAAAAAAGTAGAAAAAAATCTCTCTACCGAGTTTTCGCGAATGTTTTACCCCGTATATTAATTTTTGATAATTTGCATTTCAATTTTCATACCATCAAACATGATTTTGTCAACAAAAGAATTATCTCTTACGCATTTACCTCCGATAAATTCCATTTCGCTTGACATAAAATGATCACTTGATAATAAATTTACCAAACAAACCTCAAATATCAATAGATATAACACCACCTTGAATCAGTATTATTCCTATTCGAAGAACAAACAACGAACGTCACTGTGGGCAAGTAAATGTGACGGTGCAAACTTGGTCTAACGGACAGCTGCACCACCTATGAGAGGGTGCAATACTCCTGTAGCCAGCTGACTTATTCTCCAGTCCATAACAAAGACGACTACCCTCCTTCCAATAAATAGAAACTGCATTCTACCCTTCTTCCCCTAACTATTGCAACCTTCAGTTTTCCCCTTCTTCGACGTCCCGCTGATGAACTTTGGCAGGACCGGCCCAAATTTTAAGTCAAACTGTGAACGGACTATGAGTACCGAAATATTCTTGAAACATGAGTAGATGTGGCGGAACATTACTCCCAAATAATACGATAGTTTTTGTATGTGAATAATTGTACCTATAATAGCTTGACACTTGCCACGTGTGTTCCAAAGCAAAGCTTTCGTGTTCCAAAGTAAGGCACATGCTTCCTTTGTAAAAACATTATAATAATTGTCATATACTTAGATATAATTCTATATATCCATCGATTGAGGGTTAATCCTTTTTATAATTTATAGAGATCTTGTTTTCAACAATGCAGGTCGATGATTTGAATTATTTCACTATTCTTATTGAAAATCAAGTAAGAATTAAAAGCAAAAATAAAAGTTTGAGAATTAATTCTATAAGCTGAACGGTTCACTATAGTTTTCAAAATTCTATTTTGAAATATCACGTCGAAGTTAAAACAAATCAACAATACGCTTTCTTCAAAATCTCTACAATCGCGCTGTGGTCTACATTTTTGCCCTTAATGAATATAAACAAGGATGGCGATACCAAAATATCGGTTTTTATTTTAATTTTATTGTGTACCTAATGAGGCAAGCAATTGCCAATCATGATGAAAATGTTTACATTTGTACAAGAAACGAGTAATAATTAAAATAACTCTTTCAAAAAAGAAATCTCCGTAAAGAAAATACAATTTGTAAATTTGTTAATTTCTGATTTTTTTAGTTAGGTCCATCTTCAATACTATTCATATTTATAAATTTTTTTCACTTTATTTTGGCAAGTTTTTTGTCTAATTCAATGAGTAAATAATGAAAAAAACTGCATGTTTATTAAAAATCGAGTTCCAACTCAGACACGATGATGACAAGAAAACTAATGAAAATAGGGATTAGGATTCTATCCCGTGACTTCCTTCTTCCCAATTTTGTCATTTCTTAAATGTCTACTAAGTACTATTCGTCGAGAAAGGCGATGGATATATTTTGTTGCATATAAAGTAGAACTTCAAGAAATTACCCCCTGGTCGATCTCAACTTTCATTGGAAATTGAAATAATTACATTGATCATCAACTTACAATGGCAGTCCATGATGGAATCTCTGAGAACCAAGGAATGAAATAGATAGAATAGGGTCTGAAATATATTCCGAAAGTTCTACAGACATTGTAACATTTTTAATTGGATTGAAATTCCTAGCATATTATACATATTAGAAAGAGCATACATTATTGCAAAGACCTCTGGAAAAAAAATCTTTAACACCTAGACAAAATGACACACTAGCTAAAAACCCAAAGAACGCTCTACCCGAAATGTGCATAGATAGAGGTGGTAGCTGAACAAATGGGTCCAGAAACAGCAACGATTCCAACTATTTCGACTTAAACAACAAAGGCAGAAAATACTGTACATCACAAAATATTGAGAAAGTGAATTTCAAGACTACTATCAGGATCATTACTGGGCTCCTCACTGACCATGTATATCTCTGAAGTGACTCATATTCCCATGTATAAGACTGTTGGGGTGGAAACTCATACTAGATAACTCATCGTTAATAGTGAATTGTGAAATAGAGAACTATATATTATAATTTGCAAAAATTTCCAGCAGCATTTAAAATTAAAATGTTTTATCATTTGAGTCTAAACATTGCCGGTCACTTTATAATGCGAAGAAAAATATTATCTGGGTCAACCAGATTTTTATTTGAATAGGCCGAATGAAATATTTATGCTGAGAGAAATTAAATTCATATTATTTGATTTTACTGTTTCTTAAGATCGAAAAATTTGACTACACAAGTAAATGAATGTTATTTCACTTATGGAAATAACTTTGCTGAATCTTTCGAAACAATAATTCATTCAAAGCCAATAACCTTCCCTTTATCTGCAGAAAAAACTGGATTATTAATTCTAATATTATTGGTACCAAAAATTCTTTTTCTACATTCATGCAAAAAGCAAACCTTCATTGAACTTTATTTAGTGGAAAAAGAAGTTCTTTATTGCACTAGTGCAATAAAGTTTTTATTGCACTCATGTCATTCAACTTCAACGTGCTGTTATCATGACAAACATAAATGTTCAAACCCACTACATATTTAGCAGATATTATTCTGTGAGAATGGCAATACGTTTTAAACAGTTACATATTTGATATTATTTTGTATTAATGTTAGCAGCCAGAGCTAAACCAATGCCTTCCCGAGGAAAATTCCATAATCAAAACTGATCCGCTTTGTTCTAAACCGTCTACCTGAATCGAGCAAACTGTCTGCACCACCTCTAGTGATAACATACACGCTCACGGCTACAATGATTTTGATTTTTATAATGCAAATGTTGCATCAATAACTATTAAATATGCGCAAGTATGTAATTGTTCTGGAAACCTTTATAGTGTTATTTATAATGACAATTTAACTCATGTATACAAAAAAGCATATGCCACATTGCAATTGTCACTTTGACAGCGGCAAAAGTTAGCTGCAACTTTTACAGCGACAAATGCACTAGTGGTTTTTTTCACTTATTCATTTGTTTATCAATTATCGCAGTGTTGGTTGTGTTGTTCAATTTCTAAATTCGAAGAACTGTCAACATTTCAATAGTTGACAATTGTTCTCGTCAATTGCTAGGAACCGGAAACAGTTTCTCATTCCACAACCCAAATTTACCCGATACAATACAAACCTCTCGTGCAATTAGAAGTGGAAAAAGTATAATGATTGAAACTAAAGAAGTGAAAAAAATATTGTTAAATGTAATAGTTCGAGAAAATCCAAATAATGCGAAGTCGGCCCTGCTTCAGTTTTAGATATTTATTTTATATCTACCCTTATGGAACCATTCTCTAAGAGCGACATTCATGTATCACCACTGGTGCTCTCGTCATCTACTTTTATAGAAGATGTTCACCCTGATAAAGTGTATTTCGATATGATGCATTAAAGTCTGCTCAATCTAAGAGGGGTATTGTCAAGAGTAGGTTAGGGAGAATTAGGGACAACAGTAGGTCACTGGTGCAATTTGGGTAATTTCATAAGTAAAATATTTAATCAATACTACTCGAACCGAAAATAATAAAAATAGTAATGCTGTTTTCCTAGTGTCATTGATATTCTGGAACATTATTAATCAAATAGTTTTCACAGTTCATGTGTACATGTGATATTAAAATTGGATTAGGGTTGAACTGGTATATTGCCAGAATGAATAAACTTCGCCTAATACTTTCTCAGAGATCTATCAGGTAGACCATTAGCAAATCGTAAATATAGATGTATTGTTGAGTACCAAAGAAAAACGCCAAGTTTGTCCATACAGAATTTGGGAAATATATCACATTTTGACAAAAGAGGACATTCTCCATGAAAATTGAAAAAAAAAAATGAAAATTTTGTTTTGTAATGTCTAATTGAAAACAACTACTTCCCCGGCTAAAGCCACGCTGGACATTGAACTTCATCTAATAGATATTGTGAAAAAACTCTAACTGAGAAGAAAAAAGTGAAAATTTGCACTTTCATTCAGATAGTGTTTTTTTAATTATCTCTAGTTTTCATTGAAAATTCATGAAATAAATTAGATAGGGAGAATGTTATTCAAAAATATCACTCAGAGAAATTGTTCATTTCATTGAATCTCGCATTTAATCCCCAATACATTTTTACATCGTACAAGAATTTTTCATTTAGAGAATCATATTTCAGTATGAAATAAAGTTCACATATTTTTGTATATATGTGTATGCATATTATAATTTTCTAGTTTGTTGTATTTTTTGCTTTATATTTTTAAACGTTTCGTCTTTTTAACATTTTTCACAATTTATTTGCATTTTTGTACTGGTAAATTGCTAAAATAAATATATTATTTTTTTATTGGTGTGTTGGCATCGACTGCTATTGCCATTAGCCAAAATATATTATTATTATTATTATTATTGGATATATATATGTTTTCCCCAATCCCACATCTTAAAATCCTAGTTCCGTAAAAAAATTAAACTTGTTCTTGAATTTGAATAAAGCGTTTGATACACTCGCTTTGGTCAATAATAAACTTGAATCAATTTAAAGTAGTGCTTACTCTATATGATGTAGCTACGCCTCTAATTCGTGTACGGCAAAAGATCGCACATTGCCTATGTCGATCATGGTCAACATTCTGACAGTATGACCTTTGTAGTTTGCTGTGGAATAGTTTGATTTATATCATAATAACATTACCTAATTTATTTTAGTAATTTACCTTATTACTGTACCGGGGATCGCACGTTAAAAGGTAAGATCCTCGTCATTCCTACTCCGTAAAAATATTTTTTAAGACTTCTGGGGGTTGCTCATACTGGTTCATCTGGATGACCATTAGAACAAACCTTAGCACCTACCACCCCACAGGTTCGAGATAGGATATTAATTTTTCATATGGGCACTATTTATACGAGCAAACAATTTCCAAAATATTTCTTCATAACATTTTTCGTATCATTATTCGGGAATGGCATAAAAAAAAAACATTCATGGACCAGTTTAAACATTTTTTGTATATCGGAAACAGGATGATGCACTATGAATAACACCGAGTAATCAAAGTACACAAAAAATTATATTCCCACAATAACTCATCGAACAATAATGCAGTGTTGAAAACAAATAAAACTAAATATTTTTATTGAAGAAAACTGAAATCAATTTATTTTTTATTGTTAATAAAAAATTGTGACTCTCGCAAATTATTTAAATATTTCATTCAAAGTGTGCACGAATGATATTAATCACGCAGTGGTAGTGAAAAAATCACTTTCAGTTTTCATTGATGAAATAAACAGTGTTTATATGTGGATTTATTGAATTGACAAATATAATTGCGGAACGAATATTTATTACAGTAAAAAATATAAAAATATTCGACAACTTGTTGATTGTGGAAACTAATTAAAATAGAAAGCCATTTCACCCCTGCATTGGAATAAAAATTAAACATGCCCATTAAAAATACATCCATTATTTTATTTCAACTGGTGCATCAATTTTTATCAAGAGCACTATCCCGTGATGCCCATTTGTAACATGAACAGAGGTATAAGTGTGCCATGGGTTCATAAGATAACGTTGTTCTTTTGTTATGTATACTGAGTCTCATTTTATTCATCCTAATATTACGTTTCATATATAAAGGGGCGGTTAATACGCACTTGAGTGTGTGCAGATGCGCTTGTAACAGTTTTTTTTTCGCATCCGCAGCAATTGAAAATTTCTGATTCATTAATCAAATTCAGTACTTATAGACATGTTGCAATTTGTTATATTTTTGAACAGCATCTGTCTGCAAATCTCAAGAACCGACCTCCACTTCTAAAAACCCTTTGAAGTTTTATAAAAGATGTTTCACCACACCCGAAAACTAATTCTTTTGGGTTCAAAGATATTTTGTATTCACGAGAAGCAGGTAGCTAAGAAGTACGAATTTACAAATTTTGTTTTGAAGTAAAAGGGTAAATTTATTTTGAGGTTTGCAATGATATGCATCTGCATTCGGCATCTGCATTATTGTTGTTGTTCCAAAAGGGGTTCAAGAATTCAAGAATTTGTTACTTCACAGAATATGCATCTCACTTTTCAACTGATGTTCTTGTCGAAAATTATAGTTATTCATGAGTGTCCCGTACACAATTAGTTTCGTTTTTCATTCGATTAATTCTAAATAATTTTTTTTGTTATCAATTTCATACGGCTTCCTCGATACGTACCGACTACATGATTTTAATAGTTCGGAACTCAAATTGCAGGCCAAACCAAGAAGACCCATCATTAGAAACAATAAATAAAAATTTTACGTTGATATTGACAAATTTAAGTGGTTGAAATATCTTGTCGCTTTCTCACTTTTGTTGTGCCCAAGTGTCTACGTAAGGTTAGTTCGTTCTGGTAAAAACCTACTGAAAGACTAGTGCTCACAAAATGTATGTATTGATTTTCCTTGTAGCTTGGTGTCTACGTGAGGTTGGATCGTTCTGTTTAGAACAGAGACTAAAAACTGACTCCTCGTAAGAAAAAAGTAAAACAATATTCCTCGCCAAATATATGTGTTCAATTTGACTTCCCTCCCGTTCTTTTCTATGTTCCACAATTCATGATTCATTGGATTCACCTTGCAAAATCTGAAAATACTTAGTTTATGGTTTTTGGTCTCCAATCCAAGCACGCCCATTCCATAGGTTGGTAACTTTTTCATAATGTCACTTCAAATAATATTGAAAATATGCCCAATGTAAATGAAATCGTAAAATCGATAATGTCGAAGTACCCTTCTCTCCAAATATTTCCACCATGTGGAAAATCTGACAAAAAACAACTACTTCCCTTGCAAATACCAGGACGAACATTGAGTTACATCTAACAGATAGTTGTGGAACGTTCTCCCAAGAAGACACTATTGCAATTGCTAATTGTAATTATACAGCAGATTATCCTTCATTTGGCTGGGGAGACCACCTGCAGACGAGTTTCGCGGTTCTTGCCGCTCGTCAGTGACATGCTATTCTTGAACTATGCCTGATGATGTTCTCACAAAACTTTGAACTTCCCACAATTTTGTTATGTTTAAAGTAGTTTTTTCTCACAAAATTGGGAATGAGAACTTTGACGGTTTATGAAACGAATAATTTTGATTTTTGACTAAATTGAAATGCCCATCTCTCCACATATTCTCACAAAGTGACGACTATGAGGCAAATATTCTTCAAAAAACATTCACTCCTCCTTACGGACTTTGAATTACATCTAACATCAAGGTGCAAGGTTCATCAAGAAAAGAATTACTGAAAGTGTTAATTATAATAATACTGTACTAATGATGATTAGGTAGTAATAGAACTCAAAAAGTTATATAATTTTTGGCATCGACATATAGGTAATAGGAAATTAAATTTTATGAATAAATCTCCATTTTCAGGCCGACTAATTTTATTTTTCAAGGTTTAAAATCTAAAAAAATTACAAGCGATTTTTTTGAAAAAATCTGAATACACCACTGGATTCGCGATATTTTCAAATGATTAATATGTAAATTACGTTGAAATGCGTCAATCAATAAATAAGTTATAAGGGAATGAAATTTGAAAAATATGCCGTTTAATCAACCCAGCAATTCAATTTCAGAATTTTTTTCATAATTCAGTATACACCACCGTATTCAGGTGGTCTCGATATATCAGTGGTGAAAATTTCATCGAAATCTATTCATAAATAAGAAAATAATCATAAGATTATAAAATTTGAAAAATATGTCATTGCATTTTAGTTCGAAAATATGAATAGGACATTCATAAAATCTGTTGTGGAATCATCTGCGACTGCAAGACAAACTTTAGTCGCTATTTTCCGTCGTTCAAGATAACCTCTTGGGAGGTATTCATGTTGAAAAGGGGAACATTCTCCATGAAAATTGAAAATTGAAAAATGTGATTTATTTGTAATATCTAACAGAAAACAACTACTTCCTCGGCACAAGCCATGCTGGACATTGAACTACATCTGATAGATATTGTGAAAAGACTGTAACTGAAAAGGAAAGATAAAATCAGAAAGTGAAAATTCGCATTTTCATTCAGATAACTGATTTTGTTTAATAAATTAATTTATTTAATGATTTTTTCAATGAAAACTAGAGAGAATTAATTAATTCATTTATCGCTCCAATTTTGGGAACTATATACGACAGATAACAACAGAAATTTAAAAAAGTTCAGCGAAGATTACAAAACAAATATAAAAATACAAAGAAAATAATGAAAACCTTAAAAAAATCGCAATGATGTGATATTTAAACAAATATACTGAGAAGAGTGATATTTTTATTTCTGTACTGATACTTTTATTCACAAAAATAAAAAATAAAAAACAAAAATCTGGGACTCTCATGTAAATTAACATTGAAAATTTGTGGTATTTTATTAGTGATATAATTTTGTATATTGATTTTTCGCTGATTCTCTCACGACACAAACTGCATTCCACGCGGGCAACGCCGTGGGCAGAGCTAGTCATATATTTAATTCATAAAATTATATTCTTGAAAGTCGTTACTAATTATAAAAGTAATTATTCTAGCCATACAGCATACAGAAATCTAACTATGCTACAAGAGTAAGAAACACAAAAACATCACGTTCTCAACAATGACAAAATACCTACTATAATTTATCGTTTTTCTTCAATGCCATTATTTCCGTAGAAAATAATAAGATCAAACATCACGCCTACCACCTGGATTTTCGAATATTTCTTATTTTAAACTGACTCAAAGGTATTGTCAGAATTTTATGTTTATTATGTGTTATATTTCTTAAGATGCCCACCTGTCTTGGGTTGGTTTTCGCACTAAAATGTTTTCAACTGAATAGGACGTCCGTGCTCACCCTGCACTTCTATAACTTCCGGTTCATTATGAGAATCGAAATTGCCTAATTTGGTACTTAAGGCTTTTGAACACCACAAGTAGGAAATAAATGCCACTTTAACCAATGATTTACTAGGAAGGTGAGCCCAAGCAACTGATTTTGTCGGATTACCTTACAACTTTGTTACAGATATTCAACAAGAGGATACAAATGTCCTTTGCTGTAGAAACATAGTTGGGGTAGTAATTTATTACAATTGTCGTCCGGATCAATGATCACAATAGTGCCTTTGAAATCTTCGAAATTTCGTGGAATATAAGGAAAATGCGTTTCGGTAGAGTCATTATCGAATAGTCTGGACAGAAATCTTTCTTTTTCATACCTAATAACTATTTGAAGAATTTTTATAAGTGGTTTTCGCTGTTATTTTTTTCAACTGCTTATTGATTCTGTTGAGAATAGTTTATTTAATTTTTGCCGGTTATTGGATCTACCCACAGAAAGTTTTCGTGGACACGCAGTTCCACTTAATTTATCACTAAAGGACATTATATTGAGAATAATTTATTAGTATTTGAATCTTTCAACTCAATATACCAATAATTCAGAATAAGTCATTCTGTTGGTTGAAAAAATCTTCTTATATAACTGTCAATTCGCAAAAAAAATCAATGATGGTACTTATTTCTCCACATGATGAATTGGACCTGTTTTCTCTTAGCACAATAGAGAATGTGTGAATATTATTTTATTGAATTTCCGTAATTTGTCCACTGACCATGTTGGATCCAAACCGAGAACAAGCAAATGGAAAACAAACAAACCACCCTTCAGAAACACCTCGATGTATATAAATCATATCGGCGGTGATCGCGATCCTTTTTTTCAGGTTGAATTATAACCGATCAGAAGTGGGATAGCAGAGTATCATGTTTTCAGGAGTGGGATGGAGTTACCGTTAATGCACACGTTTTTCCTGGCCTGCTGCAAATTGGCGGCGGCCGAGGATGAGGAAGCAGCCGAGGAACGGTTCTACCAGCGCATGTGCTAGTGTTGAAATTAAAGCGGCAATGAGGGAATCAAAGAGCGTACTTTTGAAACGATGACCGCTCGTTCGATCGATGTTTTATAAAGCGAGGCTGTGGCCACACCCAGGGCTAATTGAATGATGCCTGCACTAGACTTGCATGTAATTTTATGTGCAGTTTTTGTACGCCAAACGACGATGACTTCTATGTTGAACTGGTCAATATCGCCAGTGTAACGCGCGACATCCATCACGGCATTCTGTCAAAATTCCAACAATATGTGGAGATGTGCGACGTGATTATATTTCATCTGAACGAAATTACTGGCGGAATATTTCATGATTTCATAACCGCAGCTGATTGTTTCTACTTCGGACTTCAGATCAATGGAATCAATTAAACTACTTAAATTGAATTTTTATCTTCAAAAGCACTCATAGAAAACTATGGTTTCAGGACAATTCGACAGCTTTTCCAAATATTATTTCATGATAATAAGTTAATCATTCCTTAATATTCCACTTGCTAGTTAGATTTCATTAGACGCTATATACCGGTAATTATGTGATTTCTTCTTAAAACTGGATTATATCAAAATTTGGTATTTTGGAACAATTGTTTCTTCACCAACTTGAGGAATGTCAACTTTACCAAAATACTTCTTTACATACTCGACCTGAGTTTCGGTCAAAATGTAAGTACCCATCATCAGGAGCAATGATCGAACTAGAGATCCTGCTAACATTGTTAGCGAACTGTACGCCGAATAAGTAAAGAGCGTTTTTGTGAAAATTAGACGATATTCATAAAATGAGTGAATACTATTTAAAAAAAATTAATTCCTGAGAATAGGAGCGTAATTCGAAATAGCTCTATAATTTTCCAGACAAATAAATTCAGAATAAAATGATTGCTGAAGTGAACAAGAGAAAGGAAAATGAACAAAAAAGTGGTCGAAATTAAGTCATTTTATATGAAATTGACGACTGTCTTTCGCCTTGTCTTAACGGGCAAGAAAAAAATTGTTGTTGTTGTTAAAATTGTTTTTTCTATTAACCAGCTGTCGTCCCCTTACGAACGGCAGCCCTCAAGAGTCAAAATTTGTGCGAGCCAAGATTAACGACGTCTTACCTTTTAACGTGCGATTACTATCACTTTCTCGGCTCATCAGATAAAAATCTGTAGTCGCTAGGATTTAAACCTAGCCGACCAGAAGTTTTGAACGCGTCAGTCTCAACCACTGAGCTACCTGGCCCTAGCTTTGAGCCCTGTGTCTTTGGACCAAAAATAGGTATACAGGGTGTTCCTTAAAGACATGCTAATATTTGAGGGGGTGATTCTTTGACTTATTTTAAGGAAAAAACTTTCTTTTGAGATCCTCATTTATTTTTGAGCAAATTTGATCTCCTGAGTTTTCTTTGTCCGCCGCATGGTTTTCGCCTACAAAAATAAAAATCGTTTCATTTCAGGATCAATTCTTCAAAAATCTGATGCGGTGTGGAAATATTTGTGCATCGACTGAAAGCGGAGGACCTCAGCAATGGCCAGCAAGATCCCCTGATCTCAACAGTTTAGATTTCTTTTTATGGGGGCACCTTAAAACTCTAGTGTATAAAACTCCCGTTAATACTTTAGAAGTGTTAGTATTGTCAATAATTAATGAATTTGATCCGTTCATTTAAACTTACAAGCTGAAATCCATATTTTTTTGATTCTCATTCATTTTGGAACAAATCTGATCCCTTTATTTGCTTTAAGTCGATGCACAATCATTTCCACACCACATCAGATTTTTGAGGAATTGATCCTGAAGTAAAACGATTTTTATTTTTTTAAGCGAAAACCATGCGGCGGACAAAGAAAACTCAGGAGATCAAATTTGCTCAAAAATAAATGAGGATCTCAAAAGTATTTTTCTTCAGGAGAAAGCAGTGGCGTAGTATTTTTTTCTCCAAAAATATTCAATGCAAAACCCGTACGGACGCCACTGGTTGAGAAAATGAAAACGTTTGTGCATTAAAAAATGCACCTTGATGCATAGAAGACATGTACCAAATTTTATAAAAACGTCTACAATATTATCTCAGTTATTATTAAAAAACTGATTTTTTTTCAAAACTTTATCACCCTGTATCTCAAAAGTTAGGACTTTTAGGACATACGTTTATAGAAAGTTTTTTCCTTAAAATAAGTTAAAGAATCACCCCCTCAAATATTAGCATGTCTTTAAGGAACACCCTGTATAGTGTATATGGTGTTTTTTTTTTCATTTTTTTTTTTTCATTAACGAAATTTTATAAACTTTTTATTGTTCATTATAAATCGTATTGGCGGTTAGTGGATATTTTGAGTCTGCACTACAGTAATCGGTGTCGACTAATAACAAACGAAACCTACTAGGTATATTATTAACCTTTTGGGAGAACTTTCATTAAATCAGTCAAAATAATCAATTACCTGATAAATTTCACATTCTGTTATAAACTACCCGCAATATCATTCACTGAATCATTCAATATTTCTATTAACGTAAATTAGTGTAAATCTAAAATCATGTTGTGTCGAATGAATTATTCGGTTTTGTTTCGAAAGCCACTGTTGTATCGCTAAAACGAATTTGCCCTCATAATGATGTCAAACAAATAATAGAATTGAGAGTTTCCTATGAATTCTCAGACGAGGATTTTAAAGGAAAACGGACGGCCCTTCTGAGTTGCTTCGAACAATTTCCGAATTCAACAAGTCCCAAAAAATTAAAAAATTACACTAAGAAAACTTAGTTGATGCTTATTATACCCACAATGGACTGAAATGTTTGACTTGGATGAGTCGAACCTTAAAATAAACACATCTTCAAATTCTATAAATTACACATTTTCCAGTTTTTTGAAACATACAACTCATTTGAATTATTAAAAATTGAGTAGTTTTCATATACCTTGAAATTTGTTTGAAAGTTGTTGACAATATTTCACTTGAATAAGGTTTTTCTGAACTTCTATGGCCTGAAAGAAACTAATAAAATCAATTTTATACATAATTCACGACGTTTCGGCTATTAACGTATATAGCCGAATCTAGTTTCATACACTAGATAACGGCTATAAATGTTAATATAATTATATATAATTTCATTTTACTCATATTTGATATTTTGATGACGTGAAATTCAAGGATTTCTATATTTCCAAAAATGCTTTTCGGTCCATTAATTCCATATGTTTTGTTGCTATTAAATATGCAGTTATTACATATCTGTTTCGGTCTTTTGGTACTGAATGAATGTCTGACTGATAATTGAGAATATTGCAGACGATATAATTTTTTACGAAAATTTTCTCTTTGATTAAACTTACAACTAGTCACTGCCTATACTTCATTTAGTGAGAGATTTCTATTTGGTGTTTCAGTTTTACATACGGGGAATTCAAAATTTTGTCACATTATGGTATATGATTTTTTCTGAATCTTTTTTATTTTCACTTAGCATTTCCTGTATTATTCCTCAGTTTCATTTGGAGAAATCATTATAATTATTTGTTAAATGAGAGTTTTTTGATCTGAAAGCACCTTGCCATGTGTCAAGAGAGAACAACTTCAGAACCCAAGAATTTATTGAATTCACCTGGTTTTCATAATGGACTTACTTGAAACAAGATACGCCTTGTTACGATATGTAAGCAATCGTGACAAAATTAGTACGTTTCTAACTTCAAAGCTCAAACAATTTTCCCAAATTATCGCCGCGAGTTCGGAAAGCTATTAATAGGAACATTTCAATTCGATTCGCCACGATATTAAAGTTTGATTTCTGCAGCACTGTTGCATGACTCTAGAATCAAAAGCATATCACAAGAAGAGCAACTAACTGCCTGTCATATGTCTAAGAATAATTAGAGTTGGATTCATTGGGAACTGATGACTTGAGAACCAATTATAAGTCACACCTCGAATTATTAACGGAACTGATGATAAACATATGCTTTCACTCTAAACGTTTCATATGGTAATATTTTTGTTCCCTCGATTTATTTGGTGCATTGGATCATCGAGATCAGGTACATTTCTGAATTTATTAGCAAGTTTCCTGTAATATTCATTTTTGATAAATTTCCAGATTCTTGTTTTGAAGGTTGTAGACGATGTAGTAACTTGATTACTTGTGCTTCGGACTTCCATCGTCTTAATGGTTGAAAGATTTCTACTTCTTTCAATTTTTCACTACGTTTCAATTGCTTGAATCTGCAATCGTCTTCACGTGAATACTGACAAATTTTGAATCTACACGATGTTTTATTGGTCTGCCGGTAATTACGTTGTAAATTACGCGCGGTCTTGTGGCGCGCGTGTTTTCGCGCTAATTCTCCCTCCAAAACGGTTCATTAGCGGCCTCCATACGTTTTTGATTTCCACGCTCGGTTGACTGAAAGCACCATTAACCTCGATATAAGCGGTTTCAATAAATTTGCGTTTAAACCAGTGTTCTTCTCTATGAAGAACATTAGCCTCGTCCCAAAGAATTCGATGGTGCTCTGTCCACGCGTGGTCGGCTATTCCCGATTTAGATGTTTTCCCCCGTTGAGTCCACTTTTTGTGTTCAGCTATTCTTACAGATAATGGCCGCTTGGTCTCTCCGATATAGGAATCTCCACATTCACATGGGACCTCGTAAATACAGTTTTTGCTGGATTCTGTTTCGTCCTCTGGTTTCGTTTTGGTGAGGAAACTTCGTAAAGAGCTGCCGGATTGAAAGCAACTCTTGATATTGTATTTGTTTCCGAACCTTTTAATCTTCTCGGAGGTACCCCTAATGTAGGGAAGGACAAGAATGGGGTTTTGTGATCGTTCTTCGACCGTCTTGGTCCTTTTGAGTTGTTTCTGAACTTCCTCTATGAGTTTCTCGGGGTATCCGTTTTGGCGTAGGTCTTTCTTTATGTGGTTTATTTCCGCATCCAGAGACTCCTGGTTGTTGCAAATACACATTGCTCTCTCCATCAACGTTCTTGCAATGCCCCTCTTCGTGGAATTCGGGTGATTGCGGAGCCATAGTTGAGGTACTGTCCAGTGTGTGTCTTTTTTCACTGGTATCCTCACTTCTGTTTACAGAAAAAAGACGTACCTCAGTACCTCAACTATGGCTCCAATCACCCGAATTCCACGAAGAGGGGCATTGTAAGAACGTTGATGGAGAGAGCAATGTGTATTTGCAACAACCAGAAGTCTCTGGATGCGGAAACACATAAAGAAAGACCTACGCCAAAACGGATACCCTGAAAAACTCATAGAGGAAGTTCAGAAACAACTCAAAAGGACCAAGACGGTCGAAGAACGATCACAAAACCCCATTCTTGTCCTTCCCTACATTAGGGGTATCTCCGAGAAGATTAAAAGGATCGGAAATAAATACAATATCAAGAGTTGCTTTCAATCCGGCAGCACTTTACGAAGTTTCCTCACCAAAACAAAACCAGAGAACGAAACAGAATCCAGCAAAAACTGTATTTACGAGGTTCCATGTGAATGTGGAGATTCCTATATCGGAGAGACTAAGCGGCCATTATCTGTAAGATAAGCTGAACACAAAAAGTGGACTCAACGGGGGGAAACATCTGAATCGGGAATAGCCGACCACGCGTGGACAGAGCACCATCGAATTCTTTGGGACAATGCTAATGTTCTTCATAGAGAAGAACACTGGTTTAAACGCAAATTTATTGAAACCGCTTATATCGAGGTTAATGGTGCTTTCAGTCAACCGAGCGTGGAAATCAAAAACGTATGGAGGCCGCTAATGAACCGTTTTGGAGGGAGAATTAGCGCGAAAACACGCGCGCCACAAGACCGCGCGTAATTTACAACGTAATTACCGGCAGACCTATAAAACATCGTGTAGATTCAAAATTTGTAAGTATTCACCTGAAGACGATTGCAGATTCAATCAATTGAAACGTAGTGAAAAATTGAAAGAAGTAGAAATCTTTCAACCATTAAGACGATGGAAGTACGAAGCACAAGTATTCCAGATTCTTGAATCAAAGTAAAAATTCAAAACGTTATACGGTGTGTCCATAAAGTAACCCCCTCTGTTAACTTTTGAACGGAGTTGGTGAAATGGTAGTTTATGAGCTACTTTTTGACAATAATAAAAAATGTCTACCCTTCAAAATGGCGGGCAGGCGCCTGTGTAGAGAATTGAAAGGCGATTCGAATGAGGTATCACTCGACCTCCCATGCCTTTTAAAAAATCTTTCAAAATGGCACCTGGAAAAAATTGCACACCGTTGGAAAGTTAACAGGGGGGGGTTACTTTATGGACAGACTGTATAATATTAAAACATTAAATATTATTAAAATGGTGGCAGAACCACCAAAATCCGTCGATCTATTTTACCATTGAATATTGAAACCCAATAGAATTCTTGAGCTCAGTCCTCAACATCTGCTTCCCAGGGTTTGTTTTTCCACAGAACGGCACAGAAAGAAAATTACCCAAATTCAGTAGAAAAATTATGACAAGTAAACTGTAAAACAAAGTTAGATAAAATATGCTGGAGAGTTTCAAATAAATGACACAAAAATTTCGACGATGTCGAAATGCCATCTTCTCCACAAATTTCCACAAACTGTAAAATAGGTTGCAAATATCTGACAGAAAGCAATTCCTTGCCAATACCAAAACAGACATTAAACTACATCTGACAGATAATTATGCAACGATCCTCAAGGATAGTACTTTTAAAAATGCATATTGTTATAATTTGTATTATTATTAAAGTAATCGTTTGGAATAAATGTTTATTTGGAACATTTGGTGTGATAAAAATTCGAGAAATTGGAACTACCCAAAAGCTCAAAGCTTTGAGCTCGTGACCATGCCAACTTTGTTGTTGAAACGCGCGTTGTGTATTATCCATTTTGACATCATTTTCTCACAAATGAAGATACTTACTACTTACGTGCCACTCGCGAGCAAAAGCCAACTTATTTTAAGTCGCGGCTTCATCAGTTCTAATAAACAAACATCTGTAAGATGTAGTTTAATATCCGTCGCGTTATTAGCCAGAGATGTAGTTATTTTCTGTCAAATATTTGTCGCAATATTACCACTTTGAAGAGTATTTAGACGTCGTGGATATTATCCCATTCATTAATTAATGATATGGAAGTCGAAATTTCACAGAAACTCTTAAATCAATGGTATGTGGTATTTTACCAGAATGAATAATACTATTAGTATTCTGCATATCAAATTTCTAATATTTCACTGTAAAACTCTTCTAACATACCTGAATCACTGTATGATATGAAAAAATAACAGTATATTGTTCAGGAAACGTTTTCAATTAAGAAAAATAAACAGCCCTAGTCGTAAAAAGCACTAACTCATTATCGAAAAATTATTTTTATTTTTCTATTCGTAATTGTTTCATCCTTGAGCATTTTTTTGCAATAAAGCTTGACAATAATTGTATTCAGGTAAGCAATTATTGTCAACATCTTGGACTCAGCTTGAATTCGATTCTCATTGTTGATCAGAATTTTATCTGTTGTTTTGGATTCTTATGTTAACTCATCAACTTTTCTATGTCTTGAATGATTTGTTTAGTATATCGAAGATATGATAAATATAAATAATTGTGGTGTGATATGAATCAGACTTAACTATTTGTGAACGTTTAATCAAGAAACTATTGTTATGATGTATCCATTATTCATATACATTTTGTGCCATTGCGTCATTTATTGAATACGAAACCCGTTTCAACTATCAACAGACAAAATTGTAAAATTGCAGTGAAAACAACATATTATTAATAAGGTACCCCATGCTTTCCCGAAAAAAAATATGTTTTGAAGGAGATCGTTCCTATTTCTTCAAGGTCTATTTCAGAAAATATCATTTCATCGGAACTGAAGAACCATGAAAACTCTGTTCGATCACATCAATTATACAGTGACCTATCATGAAATTGCATCATTTTGGAAAAATAAAAAATAAATTCATGAATACCTAATTCATCTTGAATTTCAATTTGCCAAGTAAACTTGTAAAAGTTGGAAAAGCGTTTACGCGGGCCGGGTAAGGTGACTTTCGCTACCTGTCAAAAGCATATTTTTTCAAAATAATCTCTTGAAATTCTCTTATTTTTGAGTTCTTGAATATTTCCCAAATTTGAAATTTCTATTGCAAGGTTTATTTTTTATTTCTGTGAAATTTCTTTATCTTGCTACTATCCTTTGACTATCGAATATCGATAAAAATACGCTTATCTTTTAGAAAATGGGAAACCGTTTCAAATTAATTTTGTGTTTGATGCAAAGTTGATGTAATAAAGCATTTGCTATAGTCTTTCTAATACCAATTGCAGAACATAAAATCTCGTTCAAAGCCTTACCGACAATTTCGTTTGATATGCAGACACCTCATTTAAACGATGATTTACAACTCTCCAGCCAAATATTTTTGCAACGAAAGTACTTGGCTTGTAATTGTAGTAATTGCCAAAACATGAAGTTTATATCAAAAATTCATAGGTAACCAAAAAACTATCGATCATTTGCAAAGAATTACCACCTTGAAGCCTTCTACGCGGAATATATGCAAAATTCATCTTCTTCCTTACTTTCGACAATTTTCATTCACGAAAACTAAAAAAGTGTTAACCTGCTTCTGTATCTTGGTACAGACCGCGTCATAAGACTTCTGAGGGTTTTTAGGAAAGATCGGCGATCTGTATCTGTTTCATGGATATTTTGTTGGACGATGCTCTTCTGAAATATCATCAATCGTCCCATCGTTAGCGGTCCCATCGACACTGGCCCGTCGAGCTTCGTGCTCACATCCATATGCTGTCACTTTGGTGACATGCCAAACATCTCTCTTCCAGTACTTGTGTTTTCAATGAACGACGAAGCTTTGAAACTTGCTGCCTCGAGAGGTGTTCCTTGAGGCATACAGCCATCAGAAATTCAAGAAGAACACCATTTCCCACCCACTTTGTTCACGATGTTCTCTGAACAATACAGGATTTTTCTTTTAATGAGAACCAGATTAAAAAAAATATATACTAATTCATATATGGCGGGGTCTGTATCAGACATAATTGTATAATCTTAAATACTTTTTACTAGGTAGAAAAAATATAAATCTGAAAAGAATGTCCACTGATGACTTTTTTTATTGTTGATTGAGAGAATCAAATCTATATGTTTCACAAATTGCACAGAGCGAATAGTGGAAGGTCGTACTACTAGGGGATAGTAGAGAACTGATGAAAGTTGAAAGACACCTTTGAATTTCAAGAGCACCCTTACTTTCACACTTCATTGGAGAAACACGTTATCTGAGATGCTTATTCATGTCTTCTTTGTTTTCTTTGATGAGTAGAGAGTGACTTGCATCTTGTAAACGGTGATATTTCCGCTTCGAGGTAAGACATCTGGGCTTATTGAATTCTCCCTTTCCATTTCATTGATCACGTATTGTTTGTTCGTTATTATAGTGGGCTAGTCATTAAGTGATCTTTTCCAATTCTTTATAATCAGTTCTTATCCAAAATTGAGTTGTAATTAGAACGATTGGGGATTTGTTGAAGAAATTAAATTAATTAATTGTTTAAAGCTGGATGATACTGGGATACGTTTCAAGACAGTTTGTTTGTGTTTCATAACAGAATAGAAAATGAAATGATGATAAATGAACGATTCATCCGGTTTTGGAATCATTAAATGTAGATGATTTTATTATATGTCCATTTGTGAAAAACAAGTAAATGATTTTATTGTCACCTTGGATGACAATGCTTTTTTAGACCTGAAATAATGAATACCTACTATTTATGTTTGTATACTCACTACCACTAATATTCTTGTTGTTTTCTATTTTGTCCCATAGAAATTATTTTACTGTTATGAGGTTGACTATTCCATTGGAAAATGAACGAAGTAAATTACAAAATATAGAAAACATAATATCTCGAAGTTTTCAACAAAGTTTTGTAAGCAACTCAGAAAAAACTACACTGATAAGCATAATAAATGTAACTTTTTGAGTCAATAATAAATAAAGATCAAATCAACAAATTGTATATAATAATTAAGTTATTAAGTTGAATTTTCATTGCAATACATTTTCAAAATGCCTGCAAACTTTTAAGTACCCATTTTCATATGAAATTCTTGAGAAAAATCAAAAATTAAACTTCAGCTCATCGTCCTAAAAAAAATGCTTTACCAACAGAAATATACGTCTTCAAATAATTTTCAAAGCGAATAAACGAGAAAGCTGCAACACATCAAACGTAAAAGAGAGGCTAAACTTTTTTCCGAGTATTGAGTGAATATACTGACCCTTGCCTTGTTTTGTATGAAAAAGTACCAACTGTGAATGCTCTTTCCGCTGCCAGCTATACATCCTATTTCTAATTAGCATATACGAGTATCGAGCTGCTGAAAATTAGTTTTGATCATCTAGAACTTAATGAATTGATGGGTTCATCATTTTTCTGTGTTTCCTTCGTTATCGGAAATCTACACATCATATAATCGATATTACAATATGGAATGAATATATGAGCTTGATTTTTAAACTAAAAACCGCGAGTGAAAAAACCTAATTGCTCGAGTGATGACAGCGCAGATAATCACTGAACTATGAGCATTAGATAATAAACAATGACAAAAATATGTATGCAATAAGTGCGTAAACATAGATGTAAAAACCACATATACAAGATCCAATAAACATTTTTTTCTAAATCTGTCAAAAAGTCCTCAATTTTATGTGGTTTGAATGCCTAATAGTATATTACGTATCAAGTGTTGTAAAAATCATATTACGCACGAATGGAGTGCGTAATTGCTATACAACACGCAAAACGTAATATACTTTTTCTACGACTCTTATATACTGGGTGGTGCGTTTATTTAAGCCTCAAGTAATAAAAAAACGAAAGTAACTATCGTAGTTTATGGTTTAATTTCCAACAACAACAAACAAAACTAATTAAATACAAATTTGTACTATATAGTATACAAATGATGAATTTAAAAAATTTGTATGTAACTAAATAGGTAATAAGGAATTATTAATTATTATTACAAAACCTATAACCTCTTTATTAACGAAATATTGAGAATTGAGAAAAAGAAGACAAAATCAGAATATTCTCTACAGCAGAAGCTGCCTGAAGAACAATTAATATCGGAGTTGCTCATATTTTTAGACATACAAAGAATACTAATAAATTAAAGATCGGTTTATGATTCATAAAGTATCGATTTGAACTTAAAATCTCAAAAAATGACAAGGTCACTGTCAAATATTCAAAACGCAAGACAGATAAATGTCACGATTTGAGTGGTTAAGTCTAGTTTGAGTTATACTAGGCATCTTGAGGCAAAGATGAGCGTTTTTAATCTTTATGCACAGTTGTGCTTAAGAATGGATTTACTTATAGAGCGAACTGTTCGTAAAACAATGTTTACTAACATAGGAGTAGAAAAAGTATTAAAATATTTCGATAGCAAAACAATTTCATTATTATACGAAAAAGCGTAAAAATAGTGCACTTTTTTTAACAGTTATTTCTAAGTTACAGACATATGAGTAATTCTGTAAGCTGTATGTTAATTTTTAATGGATGTTAATACTCACACATATCAAATATCTGCTTATTCTGTAAAAACTATTTAAATGTTATAATATCTGTGCAAGCTATATGGCCTGTATGTTAATGCTCACACATATTAACATTTCTGTTTATTCTGTAAAAGTCATATAAGTGCGGTAATTCTGTAAGGTTAATGTAAATTTTTACCCATTTTTCTACACGTTAATATAATTTCTACAGAATAAATATATATGTCAATATGAGTGAACATGAACATATAGGCCATACAACTTGCAGAGATACCACTACATTTATATATTTTTTACAGAATAACCAGATACGAAATATGTGTGAAAATTAACATGCAGCTTACAGAATTAGCACTATGCAATATTAAAAAGCCTGTTTTAATTTTTTGTGGCAACTAATAGTCTATGAATATGTAATATACAAATATTTCACCGATAATTGTAGCGTATTGACTTTAAAGTAAGTATTATAAAAACTGATAGATGTGCAGCGAACTGCGGAATAATTACAATACTAAATATACTGTAGATATTGGACCTCATTCACAATATAGGTGATCCAGGGTAGAGGTGGCTATGGTTGTTATACAAATGTTTCACCAATAATATTCATAGAGTTTTTATTATAAAGTAGGTGCTACGAAAAATCGAAACATTTGCGGTGAACAGCTATAACATAATATACACCTTTAAGGAACAATCGGACCTAATTCACACTAGGTGATCGAAATAAGGTACCTGTGGATAACTAGTTGACATCAATCAATCAGTGAAATTGGGCATCTCTCCAGATAACCAGTTCCTGATAACTATGAATTTAATATAAGTAGAAATGGAAAGTGATGAAGATTGAACAGAGAAAATCGTATGGTTAGTGCAAATATGCGTTTTTCTTGACATAGCGTGAAGAAAAGGGTATACGTAGCTTCACGAATATTGTTTGATTATTTTTAAGAAAAATCTAAGAAAATTTTCCTCGATGGACTAGTTATTAGAAAGTTGTCAATGTTGATAATAATATCTACATCAATTAATATGCCAAGTTCATTCCATATTTGTAATAAAAATCTGAATTTTTGTGTCTTTCTTCCAGTTGTAGAAAAATAGCTATTTATGATAGAATCAATGATTGAATCAAAGTATAGGATTTTTTGACTAGCAGATAGACGTAGGATTGCGATCCTTGAAGTGCGCATGTCACATGAACATGAACAGCTTAGTAGATTCCTAATATGGACAAATATGGCTGGTATCTCTGAATTTTTAACTCAGTTTGCCTTCTTTTTTTGTCATCTAAACATACCGATTGAGACAGATAATTAGACAAATTTCAACGATAAGAGTACCAAATGAAATGGTTGTTAATAATTTTAAAATTTTTGATAGTTTCTCAAAAGCTCAAGGCGTAAGACGTCGTTACCCTTCAAATATAGCTTCAAGCTCTTAAGAAAATATTTAAATTTTTAAGTTCTTCGTTTTTATTCAAACAATAGTATTATTTTTTTTATTACAATACTTCATGCATAAAAATTTTGTTAAAAATATGTTTACGATTATTTAATTTTTATTTTTTTGTAGTTTTGTTGTCAAATGAATAGTACAAAAATATTCATCTCAATATTGACAGTTTATATTACCATTAAAATAATTGACGTTTGTCAGTTTCTCTTGCAAAATAATTCACCCTCATATTGCAGGCATTTTTAGCGAATGCAATTGTTGATGTTCTTGATCAACGTATTAACTATAAGAGGAATGAGTAGTTAATAACTGACAATCGATAACTTACGAGCCCATAATCCCTCGTTTGTAGGCAAATATCGAAGCATTTTTTACAGTTTCGGTTTGCATTGTTCACTGAAAACGTGGGCTTTGTCTTTTTCTTTATTGGGAGGCAATGAGAAACAGGGAGAGAAAGGGATTAATAGAAGACGCAAGTTCCAATTTAAGGGATTAAAAAGCGCTGGCATCGTCAATATGAAGTTAAGATTATTAAAACAAATCTATTACCAGAAACTCGTATATGGTTAATTTTGAGAGTATCAATCGATGTCTCCAAAAGAATAAATTGAGTTTGATGTAAATCATCCAAGTATATCAACAATTGTGATAAAAGTTCTTGAAGAATAGTTATTTGTTTTACTAGGCATAAAAGCACAAGATTTAATGCCGCGGCTGGTGTTTCATAGCCGAGCTATGCTCGGCTATGAACCAGCCAAGGCATTAAATCTGCTTTTCTGCCGTGTGAAACATATAATTTTTTCTTCAAATTTGTTCCAATTCCACGCAAAATCGACTTTTCATATTTAAATTGCGTTTCATTATCAATATCCAAATAATTAAATTATTTCATCAAAGGTAACTGGGCCCTGCGTTACTATGTTTACCGCTGATGACGTTTGTTGAATTTGTTTGTTTACTGTTTACTTTGTCATTGTCAATTTTGAAAAGTTGTCATGTTAGAAATGGATTTACTGCAAAGTGAGGATGAATTGATGAAATTAACACCACCTGAGATAAGAGACCAGGCGCGAGATGTGGAATTTAACCTTTTACCGGAAAAATCAAGAACTGCATATGAACTCACATACAGCAGATTCATGGAATATAGACAGAAGAAAAATATAGGATCTTTCTCTGAAAATGTGCTGATTGTCTATTTTTCCGATCTTTCAAAGAAAATGAAGCCTTCAACGTTATGGTCTACCTATTCGATGTTGAAATCTACCCTGAACCCTGAACCTGAAGTTACGGGTTTTTTTGAAACGCCAGTCAGACGGTTTCCATGCAAAAAAATCCCTTTTTTTTTTTTTTTGAGAAAAAAATACTGAATTCTATGTACCTAGTCTTTGCCAAGAAACGAAACATCTATATCATAAAAAGAGTATAAAAAGTTAAGACACACGTGTGTCAAACGCTATTTTTATTATGCTGCACTCCATATATGGGAACAGTATCTAGGAAAGGTCGTATTTGTGCCTAATAAATTGGTGTCAATTGCATGACGGGAAGTAATATACCTTTTTGGTACGAAACAGAAAACCAAGTTTTTTGTGGCACTTGACGTTGTTACCTAGCAAGAATCTTTCTTGCACGTCTTAGTTTTTTGTTCAAGATTTCACCCGATTTCAGTGCATTTGACAAGTTTTATGACGCACGTATAATAAAATCAGAAACAATGCTGGAAATTAATTTTGTATCAGGATGAAGTTTCTTTTATTTTATTGCCTCTGTAGGCTTAACATTTCAAATAATTAAGCTGAGAACTTGGCGTTTTTATCTAGCACGGCGTGTTATAAACTTTAATATTTTCAGTGCATTTGACAAGGATTATAATGCAGGTATAAAAAAATAGTATATTGTTTTACGAGTGACGAAAGTAACGTTTTTTTGGGGCGAGAGAACAGTTTCACGAGCTTAGAAAATGTTTTGTCTACAATCGCTATAGAATTTTCCAATTCTGAAATCATATTTGATAACAGAATACTATCACGGAGAAAAATATATGGCAATATTTACAATAATGTCTGGTATTATATGTGACAGCAATAATTTATACTGTCCTTAACCATAAAATATCTCAACTATTTCTTTGTATTTTACCACTTTCAATCCAAGTTTTCAGGGTTACCAAAAAATATTGTAATTTTTAAAAAAATATTGTAATTTTTATCATTATTTATTGAATATACCAATATGTTCTCTAGATTTTTCTCAGTGTAACATTGACTGAAAAAAATTATTCTACATTTCTGCTGTCTTATGCATTTTGCATGTATTTCATTCAATCACTTGTTGAACAATATTATTCTAACATTGTTGTAGCAATAATAACATTAGCCTTGACTGGAATCATATTAGTGACAAGATGTGAATTGAAATGTCAAATACATTTTTCGTTGGCTTTCCATTCGATTATATATGTAAAATTTGTGGTTGTGGAAAAAGCACAGTTTGTTACTCGGTTAGAATGAAAATTCGTTATGCTCGTGGTTCCTCGCGCTTTCACTCACATCGCATCGCATTGCATCGAATTTTCATTCTAACCTTGTTACAGAATATACTATTTGACGAGTGAATCACGATACTTTGTCTACAACCCCGTTTATATCATAATAATATATGCTAAAAAAGAACTATGAACAAATATTATATTGTCAATTAAAAACCTCTTTTTAGATTTTACTGGTAATAAATCCAAAAGGTTTTGATTTGCTATTTCTGATGGTGTATTTGGAAAATTTAAATCACTTTCCGAATCAGAAATCATGATAACTTAAAACGAACAATGATTTCAGTGCAAACTGACAAGTCTAAACAATTAACGAGGAACGTCGAACTAATGAAACCAGGCAACTAGATATAAATTATTTTTGAATCTCACGGTATTTTTACGATTCTATTTTGCTTTTAAAATAAACAAAATAACAAAAAAAATGAATTATTATAGAAATGAGTCTTGTCTTTGTTTATTAATAAATCAAAGTCGTCACAACATTATATTCGAGGGCGAAAAATGATTGAAAATATAAATTGAACTTTAGTCACTAGAGAAATTTGATACTCGGTGAAGAATATTTTCAAGAAATAGACTAGCATACTATTGTTAAAACGCCACTGTGAAAGCAAACAATAATTGTAATTTTTGAAACATTGAATGTCAGAATCAACGAAAAAGTACTTCTGGAATGAAGTAGAAAGTTAAGTTTTTGAGTTGCTCTTGAAAGTAAGAATAATCATCAAAACTTCATTTGAATTCAGGGAACAAAAAACATTTCTCATTCTCATCTCCGTCAAACAGAACGCCTCGTTGGAAGCTATCAATTTAAACGCATATTCACCGTTTCAAGAAAGATGTTTAATGAATGCAGTGCCGACTTGAGACTAAGACCATTGATTCTCTGGCTCACGGAAGGGAAGGCGGAGATCAATACAAACTGTAAAACCTCGTGGTGGCCGTATCGTGGTGTGAGGCAGGTTAGGGAAGTCTGCCTGCCCTTCTTATAGCTGCACTCTACTGCAGTCTTTGCTTCTTTCCGCTCCCTTCGCCCATTCATACTCACTTGCCAGGAGGCGATATCATTTGGCATGGAGAAAGCGGGGATAATTCAAAGTCAAGCTCGTGATTAACTGGGCTGACTCGGGACGAAAACATGTCAGTTAGGATTTCTTGCATAAGACAGACATTTTTTAAAATTCGTGTCGGAATTTAAATGAATCATAACAATTTCTAAAGGGTTTTTAGTTATTATTTGAACAAAGAAAAATCATTTACTTAAGAATCATTTGAGAAGTTGATAAATGAGCAAAATATTCTGCGTTTAGAATGAAAGGCTTTCACGGCCGGAAGTGGAATCAAGAAATATGGTTTCCGGGCTTTGGGGCTGTCATCGGTTCATCTCCGTGGAAGGGGTTTCTTTAGACGTTTCGCTCACAACTGCGGTGATCATCTTCAGCTCGGATGTTGTCTTCTCGAAGAGCGACGTAAAACTGATGTTTTACTTTTTGTACTGTTTTACGTCACTCTCCGAGAAGACCACATCCAAGCTGAGTATGCTCACCGCAGTTGTGAGCGAAACGTCCACATAAACCACCTCCACGAAGGTGAACCGACCACGGCCCCAAAGCCCGAAAATCATATATCTTGATATTCTGTGTTGTTCACCTTGGAGTAAAGAAGCTGGCAATGATACGAAATGGGCATCTTAATAGGCCTACAAGTTTCCAATTTGAATTGTATCAAACAAATGTAATTACGAGGCGTTTTTTCTGTTTATACATATAATTTAAAGATTCTTTCTTGCATCTTGTCCATGAAAACGAATATTCTATAATTTTCAGGAAACATCTTCAGGTGCAAGGTAAATGAGGTAAACATTGTTCTTTATCCATGAATTGGCTGAATTTAGATTTATCCTTACTGAATTTATCTAATTAGAATCGAAAGAATTGTAGCCAAAATTATACACTTATTGTGCTTCCTTTGACGATTTCGTTATATACACTCTCCTACATTGTAGGATTTGGGTCGGGTTTTGCCTTACCAAATAAGTGTTTCAGGCAATACCCCGTGGCCACGCGCAGTGAAAAGCCCCGTAGTAATCTTTACTACATTTCTGCTCAGATCCAGCAACAGCTGAGTTCGTTTATCTTACGATTCTGCAATAAATAGTTTCCCGAGTCCTTGTAATCATACTTTGTTCCAGTAGTTTTTTTTGCAGCTCCTGAACCCGATTTTTCAGTGTCTTCCCCAAATTGAATATTTCGGTACCTACCTATTCAGGAACTAGAACCGGAGGATATGGTTTTAGTTCTAATGGAATAACAAGATCGTAGCTCTCATTCTCTCTTTTTCTTGGCCTAGCTCTCAATAGTTCCACTCTTTTCTGTTATTACGCCAGTGCTTTCAGAATATCTAGAGCTCCATTATTTCACTTGTTGTCACGTCAGAGTCACTAGGGCTATCTGCCTATCAAAAATATTTACCTCATGTATCTGTTACTCATGTAATTTATATTTTTATGTCATATGTCGATTCATTCCTAAACCGGTACCGGAATGGAACAAAAAAAATTCAGTTAATAATTAGAAAAGCGCACATCCTTAGTCACATGACACAAACATTTCATCTCAACACATTAATCCCTGTAATTTCCTTTATTATTACCATGTTTTTGTTAACTCGCTTTCTTGTATGTCTGTCCGGGTGGAATTTTGTAATTGATTTTGAACTAATTTCCGATGATCTAGATACTTGAAATTTGGACCATAGCTCACAATGCATGAAAATGTGAAAAACGAGATTTTACTTATAATAATGAAACGAAAGTAATACAAAATATAACACAACAACAAAAATTAATTGGCACTCCGGGGCGACATGATTGATTCCAGTGGCGCATTTGCTTTTTCAGCTGCAGGAAAATCCGGAAAAACCTGCAGCACCACATCATCTGAAGATCCCGATCTGCCAATGTCCTCTCTCTCATAAAATAAAATGTAGGGCGTCTCCAATGCGTAATAATGACCACATTCCACGCCAGAACCACAGTGGACAAGACTGCATAAAGATTATAATAGTGGTCCGCTAGATTGAGGTGTTCATCTATTTCGAACTTTCGTAAGAATTTGGTGCTTCCGCTGGTCGAGTCGTGTTTGAAGAGCATCAGTGTTATAATTAGATTGACTGATGGCTCAGATATACTTATCTTATAATTGTCAGTCAGTTTGGCGCATATTCGGCTATACAGCCGATCATCACCAGTTAAAAGTTCTATTTCCAGATGATGACACAGTCATATCAGGAAATGCTAGTTGAAGCTCCAGAAAGTCACATACATTTTTGCTAACTCTTGAACATGTACCACAACGTAAACTATTGAGGATTTTTCCAGCAAAATATCCACAAACACAAGACGAGATAGATTGTACGGAATCATTCAATTCAGAGCGGTCAGGAGCATCGATTTTGTTATTTTCCTGCTCATACGGAGAGTATTCAGCAAGAACTCCAAGAATTCGGCACAATCCTCTTGTTGTCCTAACGAGCTTTAGTGGACTTCAAAGACTCCAGGAAATCGGTTGATGGAAATATTAATGATGATGTGAATGTTTGGATCTCGGAAACGGTTCTAACGATTTGGATCAAAATCTGTATATTCTTGTATACAGGACGTGAGTCTTTTTTTTCTGTTTGCTTATATCTTAGGGCCGGTTTATCAATGGTCTGTCAAATGTCTCTGCTACGTCACTGATGGTTAGAATGTGAATGTATCCGTCATTTGAGTCGATCGCACATTCATTCTAACCACCAGTCAAATTCAACTGAAAGTCAAACTACGCTAAAAAGATATCGATAACCCGTCCCTGAAATAACAGATTGTCAATATAATCTAACTACACCTTCAATGCTTATTTTCAGCCTTCAGCCCAAAACACTCCAGCCCGAAATCCTTCATAAAATGATTAGAAATTCTCGTCATTAATAACTTACAACCTAAACTCCACTAAAAATTGGAGTATGGACCACAGGCACAGAACACAATACATGATGTTCTATGGCACAAAACACTAAGTAAGGTATTCTGTGCCACAGGCACAGATTCCATAGACCAAATTGACACATTTCGTCAAACTATGTATCAATAGTATCTATATAGTATTGGTAAAAAAAATAAAAAATTCGATAGTATCCCAAAATGAAACAATCGATGTTTAACGAACACTTTCCACGACAGGAAGAATTATGCTGGAAATTGTACGACAAGTATGATGGAGAGTAACAAATAAACGAAACAATTGATGGCGATTGTCGAACAATAGATTTATTATTTCAGTCATCACGGAATTCAGTAGAAACATTTCATATAGAAGTATGTCATAAATCATTCAACATAATCACACTTTAATGAACTTTCGCGATCTTTACACCTCAACTTCGTATCTGCATTAACAAGATTTTTTATTGAAATTCAGCGCATATCATGAATAAATTTCTCATAAGAATGCTGCATTTCCTTTACAGCTTGCCGTGAAAAGAATCCCCGAGATTCTAAGTGCAATACATCTTTGCATCACATAGTTAAGACTGGAAGGGTTGTGAGTGGTCTTTGGGGGTGGAAATGGGTGAGGTATCTAGAGTGGAAAATGTGATTTCTTCATCTCTCGCTTCGGCGTAGGAAAAAATTAAAGGTGGACCAGAAAATTTTTGAATATGACCGCTGACAGTATAAAAAATGCAAACGACTTGCTCCGCTGTAGGAACGCTGATGTAGTATCTTCTAAAGCTTTTAATCATATCTCCTCGAATAATCTCATAAATGTGGTTTGAATGGTTACAAGGTTTTCCGTAAAGAAAAAATCTCTAACAAGATGTACTGAAAGATTGATTTTCGAAAGCGAAATGGGATTTTGCTTGGTGAAACCTATAGGGAGAGATTTACACAGTCAAATTCGATTTATTGTTTAACACTTCAAAGGAAACCGGGGAATTTTATCCAGTACTATTCCGTTCTCCATCCATCAATTTTTATTCGGCATAATCACAATGTTTACCAGTAACATAAGTAAACGTTAACCTCGGTGAACAATCTGTAGTATACGGAAAAAATACTATTTTTTTATTAATTTAGCTTATTGATGTCTGCCATTAATATTTACCTATGTTACAGTATCGGAAAGTTGTCATCAGGGTATACAGTATCGGAAAGTTTTCATCGGGGTATAGACATGCGAGCAACAAGGAACGCAATTTTATCCTTTCCTCGAGCGAGTCGAGGAGAAATTGTAATGCTCTCTCAACATAACAGCAAGCTCGTATGAAACCAGCATACCCAGATGAAAACTTTCCGATACTGTATTACATTCATTTGAACTTGATTAGAAAACTACTTAACTCTTCGTATTACGAAATTATTGTTGATGTACTTCTTTACTACATTTCACGTATAAAAACTGGTAATTTCCTTTTATTTTATAAATACTTTAAAAATTGATGAAAATGGTAAAATATCGAAAATGGCCTAAACGTTTCAGGCGTTGTCATCTGTTCAATTATCATTCAGTTAATGTATTATTTTATTTTCATTTTTAATTATTACCTGTTTGATAGTACTGATAAATCTGATAAGTATTATTTAATATACGAACATGTCTAAATCATTATCAGAAAAGTGCCACCAAATAGTAGCTTCTTTAATCGAATAAAAAGGCAAAGTTAGAGACATAAGTTTTTCTAATTACATCGAAGAACTAAGAACAGAAGTAACCTTGTTAAATAAACATTTATACGGGCGTCGCCGAGTTCCTCCACTTATACCTGTGGTAATCTTAATCTGGTAACCGAATTCCTCTACGGTACCGAAGTGAAATCGATTATAGGATTATAAAATCTAACCTCACGTAGAAATTTGAGTGCGAGGAAATTTAATACATGCATATTGCAAGAAGTAATTATTTAGTCTGATCAAACCAGAATGAACTAACCTTACGTAGATATTTGAGTGCGTGGAAATTTAATACATGCATTTTTCGAGAAGTAATTATTTATTCTGATCGAAGCAGAACGAACTAACCTAACGTAGACATTTCAGTGCTTTATTATTAGGAAGAAGGCAAAAAGCTGATAGGACATAATGGACATTTTTATAACCATGGATAGTAAATAGTTGTAAAAAAAAAAATTGGTACAAATCATGCCTGGTGGAGAAACTTGGCTTTGGAAGTAATTCCCAGAAACACATGAAGGATTATTATCGCAGGTAAAGTGGAGGAACTCGGTGACATAGATGTTGGGTTAAGTGGTGTGTATAGTTGTCTGTATTTCTACCGTAAATCGTATTGCAAATAAATCGAATTAACGTCTAGTACAGTTCGACATACTACGTGATGCGCACTCGTCGGACAACGTACTTTAGTCCGTAATATATCCAGTGATAAGGCACTCAACATGAACGTATGCACAATTTCCCATGTTGAGCTAGTTTGTTTTCCTGTACCAATTTAGCAGAAAAAACAAAAACGGGTGGAGCCATTTCTAGAGATTACAGATTGAAGGTTTAGGGTGTCGTTATGAAATGGGATCCATTATATTTAAAAATACACATAGATATTTTTGTATCTAGAATGCGAAATGATACTTTTACGTTCGAGAATGGAAGTTATTTTGCTGAACTTCAGCATTCGAGAACGCAAAAGTATTTCGACATACTGTTTGCATGACTTTGGTATGGTAGCAACGTAATAAATAATAGATAGGACTTTCTAGAACATAAAAGTCTAGAACGAAAGAGAGACACTTCGCTAACTGAGATTTTTTCAAAAATGTCAACATTTGAGTTTAATTTTCGAAAAAATATTTTATATTATTTTTTTTTTGTGGCTGAAGTTCTTAAGAATAGTTGAACTGGAAATAATTATACGTATATAATTACCAAGATTTCACGAATCTCAGCAATAGTTCGTGTATATTAACTGTTGGGTGACATATTTAAAACAGTTGAAAACGTAGTGTTTATTCTCATTATCTATGTTATTTTGTGAGATGGTAGACTTCCAACTTTTACAATGTTTTCATAAGAATTATTCAACTGAGATAGGTGGATTTAGGTTGTTTCAACATGAGGAAAGCGAAATAGTATATTAAACAAGTTTGGAAAAGTTTTTTTACCATAAATGAGTATAGCTTTTGAGTACGAGCGAGCACATTGATCGAGTAACTTAAAATCTATATATATAGAGAAGGGTAGTCTCTTGACTGGACTAGTTGAAAAAAACTCTTTAAATTAAGATATTCTCAACCTGATGAGTAAGAATATCCTTGGGGATGCAGTCAGGAATAAAAGTTGCAACCAAGTCTACATAGGTCAGACTAGTAGAAACCTGTCAGGACGCATCACGTCCCACAGGAGTGATTGTAATCTCAAAAAGAATAGCTGTGCTCTTGCAGAACATAGCATTAATACTTTTCACCATATCAATTTTAATGAACCAACCATTTTAGCAAGGGAGGACAACTATCTCAAGAGAAATTTTCTAGAGATGGTTTATATTAACAATGAACCAAACAGTATGAACAAAAGGTCTGATGTTGCAAATTTATCTGTTATTTACAATTATATTCTTAAATTAGAATCAAATCCATCATTTTCAAATTCGAATGTAAACTCTTTAATTAGTACATATAATCCCGCATAGAGGGCACTCACTTTATTTCCCATAGAACATAAACATGTTTTCATCTCTATCACAGTTGCATGGAGTCAGTATACATGACAGCTAACAGGTGGATGACAGCTGACATTTTAGTTTCATCTTTCTCTTTCATTGTGTCCTCTGCTTTCCTGTTTCTATGCTGGAGCCGGTTACATGTGACAATGTTGATTTGTGTTTAAAAATGTTTTTAATCTAAGGGAATCTCCAACAAGATTTCAGTTTTAATGTATTACGTTTGCTTTTCTCTCGATCGAGACAAAATGCACACTGTGTCACTTTTTAATTTTTCCGATTTTATAAACCAGTGCATATTTTTCATATCTTCTCCGTAAAACCTATTGTGTATACAATGACAAAGGGAAAAGCACATGCTATTTTCTTCAAACTATCCTCACGTTAGTAAGTTGTTTTTTATATTGTCATATTTTCAGATGTCTTGATAAAGAAATTAAAAAATTTTGAAAGCTTGACTATTTAACACCAGAGTGTTACTTCAACGAGGCCTTTTATTCCTGACTGCATCCCCAAGGATTTTCTTAATCATCAGGTTGAGAATATCTTAATTTAAAGAGTTTATATATATATATATATATATATATATATATATATATATATATGAGTGATATATGTATATGAGTTTAGTGAATTATTATTTTTTATTTTTTTAGCCCCAAAGAATTGAGTTTTGAAGTTTATTTATATATATTTCAGCAGAAACGAATTTTGTTGACACCATGAATCTTACTTGAACACCAAATATTTGAGCACCAAAATAAACCTAGCTTGCGAGTCGAAAATGCGTGAATTGGTGTTTCGCTCGCGCTTGACACAAACCTAATCTGAGCAACCTAACCTAGCATGCATATTGAAAATACATGAGAGATTATTTAATGTTTTTGGTGTTTGGTTATTAAATTAGGTACGCGACTTTCATATTTATGCCAACTTTTTAACATTTCAGGTGCACATAAATTCTATTTCTAGTTGAGGTTTTTTGGTGCTCGTTTATTAGGTGCTTTTGGTGGCCAAATATTATTTTGGAGACAGAGTATAAAACTTTGCACGTAATGCTGTAGCACAATAATTATGTTGGTACTCATTTGAAATATATCCGTTTGTTTATACTATTTTTTCGCATTTTGTGTTGGTAATTATAAGCAAATAATGATAGATATAAGAGGAAGGAGGGAAGTTATAAATTTAAGAAAATTCATAGTAGGTACCTGTATAGAATAGTAACCTGAAGCGGTTTGTTTATTTCCAATATCAACGTGTTTTTCTATCGACCTCATTAATACACTTGTTCGTTAAATAACTATTATTGACGGTGACATTACTATGTAGTAAAGAGACAGTTCTATGTGGTAGAATGCCACTTTATTAGACGATTTTGAATTTAGTAAAATAGTACATGAAATATATGTTTTAGAAAATGGAAATTTTAATGATCCAACAAAATCGTATGCAGCAAATTCGATGGTAAACTCAATTCGCAATAATTTTGCAAGTTTGCACTGACCTCTCCCTATAAAGCAGAACCGCCCCATTATTCATCACCTTCTTAAAACAACTGAGCATCAGTGAAGTGGTATTCAATTTATATACATGAAGATATTATATGGAGGTCTGAGATAATGTATGAATGTTCGGTACGGAAGGAAGGAAACCCTATCCGATACGTTTGTAGGTGACATGGTGGTTGGGAACTTGAATATCTCACGGCGATCATTCTCTTGTTCGTTTTGTTGGGCAAAAGTGCATTCCTAGAGGGACAAAGGAATTTGTTTTATTTTTCCATACGAAAAAAAAAATATTTTTTTCATACTATATTGAAGCTGAGGTTACAACGAAGAATATGAAAAATTCAAAATTTGTTGACCAATTTTCTTTAAATAATGACATAAATGAATCTTCTATCTTTGTTTACTAAACTACAATAAACAATATTAGTGCCACACTCTTTTTGAACAAAAACACATTTTGTTTTCTCTGGCTAGTTTTATATGCAACAAGATAGATCAGTAAAGTTGTGTGCAAATGGATGTACTGCTGAGGGAACTAACTCCTGCCTTAAGGATGAGGCCAGACATCTCACATAGAATGTAAATGATATTATATTACATGACAATTATTTTTTATTATAGTCAATGCTTATTTGCAATAAAAACCAAGAATTTCTCAAGATTTCTCAAAAATCTATCATCAAAAAGTCGTTTTATTTATCTTTTGCATTTTCAAGGATATTTTTATATACCAACAATATATTTCTGCCGTACCATCTCAAAGATGAGATTCCAACTAAGAAACTAAACTGATAAAACTGAAAAATTAAAAGTTTGTTAACTGACTTTTTGTACAATCGAACAATAAATATTTTGCTTAGAAAAAATTACAGTTTATTTAAAACATAAAAAACAACGCATTCACTGAGATCCATAAAGATAATATTTTCTCTACGGGTGATGAAAAATGAATACAAAAAAAAACTATAATTAGCGTTTTTCTTGTTGATTTCGGAATCATTGTGAAAAACGTGCCATAACAAAGTTTTTGATTTTTCAATTATCAATTAAAGTTTTTCCGATTATTAAGCCACAAATTGTAAAAAACTACTTAATAGCCAACGCTCAAAACATATAATTAGCTACCCCCGCTCCCCTTCCAGGACTTTTACTGAATCGTCCTGATTTTTATTGATTGGTTTCCATACATTTTTCACTATAAATTTTCTGACCAGCCACATATTGTTGAGAATTTTTCATCAACTCCGGTAGGTATTGAAAATCGTTTTGACTCCGGTCTATTAGTTAAGTATAGGTATAGATGCAACTCATCATCATACTAGGACAGAAGGCTGCAGACCAGTTGCGTCCGGCGGTCACAAACTGAACACGTACATATACGAGCACTAATTTAGTCTGACCTAACCAGAACAAACTAACCTTACGTAGACATTTGAGTGCGAAGAAAGTGCGTCCGTCTATATCCGTTTGACTAACGTGGTATAAAAATGAACATTTGGACATTGAAATAAAACCCTTGTACAAGTAGTAATTATTTGGTCCGATCTAGATATTTGAGTGTGTGGAAATTTTATTAGCGTTATATTTCAGTGTTCTATTATACAGAGTGGTCCAACGAAAAGTATGCACTTAGCTTTTCTCCTTTATTTGGAATTCATAGCAAATATACTCGGACACGTGAAGTGTGCCTTTGAGGGGGACACATTTTAGATATATTTTGCAACTTGTGTCTTCAACCCCCTAGCGAGGGGGTGTTACAACCCTAAAATTTTAAATGGAGCGTGGGGTCGAGTGATATATCATTTGAACGGGTATAAAATTATCTTTCCAATGATACCCTATTTGTTGAAATTTACTGAAACAGTTAATTCAAAAACGGCTTTAAGAACATTAACCCGATAATTTTGGTATTAATGAAAAATACAAATCAGTTTTGGTTCCTTACGAACGGCAGCCGTCAAAAGCCGAAACTTACGAGCCAAGGATTATCGGGCCATCAGATAAAGATCTGTATTCTGTAGAATTTGAACCTACAGGACCAGCAGCAGCAATGGCTTCGAACGCGACAGTCATAACAACTGAGCTATCTGCATATGATTACTAGATTTTCTTGGCGTTTTTTCTTCCAGTGGAGATTCATCCCAACCCCAAACCTCTGGTTTCAAGGACACGTGTTTCAGTCACCAAGAAGATGAAGGATGAAACTAAGTCTAAATAAAGAGTTGGCCTAATTTATACTCGTTTGATACCTGCTATGTACTTGCGTCTTAATTATAATATATCCCAAACTAATTTTACAGTTGCCCTACGTAGATGTCAAGTAAGTATTTGATAGTTGATAGATGAGACAAAAAGTAGAATCAATTAATTACCCTACACCATCAATAAAATTATTCAGGAAAATAAAACAGTAGGTGATCCGAGATTGAACAAGCAGTAGACAGGCCACTTAGTGGAATTATCTAATAAAATACGAGTTGAAATAATGACTTCGCATCATACATTCACACTTACCGCTAACGATGTTTATCCGCCACTAGAATTAAAGAAAACGGAAGGGGCCATTAAGTTTATGTGAAACAAAACTAAATATAAAATTCTCATAAGTTCGCTTCATTTAGGTAATGAATTAATTAACTTGTTTGATCAGCTAGAGTATCCAACCGAATGACAAAAAAATACACCGGATATTCTTATTAAAATGACTACGCTTGTTTCTAATAATTCAGTAAGGCGAATTTGAGTAAGGTTATAGCGATGGTCAGGAATTACCACTTGTTCAACTTGCACCAAAAGAGTTTTCAGAATTTTAAATCGTCACATCATGAGAAAGTAAGTTTGTTTATGGGTCACAGTTATATTTATCTTTATGTTCTTCCGATCCTAACTTTTTCCTTCTCGACCTTCTTTTCAACCCTTCCTGTCTATCAACCACCCTCTTCATCTATAATACAATATCGCAACGTGAAAACTTAATGTGATCAATCTATTCTCAACAAGTTACAGAATGTGATGCAAGAGTCAAGGTCAACAAAATCGTGTCCGTCATCTACAATTCATTACGTCAACTTAAAGTACAGTAGTGTGCATATAAAAAGTCGTACAAGATTTGTATGGTATCCAACTGAGGCATATCACTAATTGCACTAGAAAAATGTTAAAAGCGCGTTACTGACAAAAAAGTCGATAAGAAGTTTCATTAATATTGACATGCCTGACTCACAATAGCCTATAATTGCTGTAGGACTTTTTCTGTTGTACGACTTTTTTATGCACACAACTGTACATGATTCTTGTATACACTGTACATTCACTTCGAATGGGAGAGGTCGTTGGAATAATATCTGCCATCCGAATATATTCGGAAAAGTGCCTAAGTTGAACATTTCTTTGAAAGATAGTAATTATATTTTTATATTTGTTGAATAAAATATTTTCGTTAAACGTATACTATTGAATTGACTATATAATCAATGGACCTTAATTTTATTTTGGTTTATTTTGTCATACGGGAAATTAGAGTGAAGAAATTAAGGTGCATTGAATATACTGCGAATTCAATAGTATAGGTGATATTTTTTTGAAAGAATTTTCTGAGAAAGTGCTGTCATTTCAAAAGTTATTATTAATAAGAAATGACAAATATAACTTTAAGTTACTAACTATCATACAGCCTAACACATAATATAACATTCAGGTAATTGGATTCAAATCTACATATTAAAAATAATAATATTAATGATTTGAACCTCATATGGGCCCAGTTACCCCTTAATTTTTGGGCAAATAGACCACCCTAGACTACATTCCATTAGAGAACTGCAGCAATTGTATGAAGTGTCTGGGCTGTTTTCTATGCAGTGTATTTATTGACTGTGTTAACGTGATGGTTGCCTGAATATATGATCAAAATACATCATATGGCCGTTGTAACTTATGTATTACTGATGAGATACGTGGAAGTCCGTAGTACTTAAAGGGTTGAGAAAACTGCAAAAGTTGTATAAATACAAGTGTATTAGTCAATACAAAGTAATAAAAACAAATTTATCTCCTTGAAATAACTGAATAAAAACTAATAAATATTTGTTCATACTCGGAGGAACTTTCATGGTAATTATTTTCACTTTCTTGGAGTGAATAGGTGTCACATTCATTTTCATCACTTCAGTCGTTATCAATTTCGTAGTGTTTTTCATTTTTCTTCTTATTTTTTTGTACATTCCTCACTTTTTGTTTACGAGGAATACTGTAGAAATCAGCAGCTCTTCGCGTTGTTTCATTACCATTTTTCACATCATTAACAGCGTGCTCAAGATCTTCAGTAGGGTAAACCAACCCTGCTCCCTTTTGGGTCTTTCTTTGGTAGTTCCGGACCATCGTCTGCAACATAACAAACAGAATTGCGGTACCTGGTACCTTAAAATTATTTTTTTCTACAAACGTCAAAAAATGACAAGGTTCGCACATTGACAACAGTATGCGAAGTGGCACTTTTTTTCATTTTCCTTCGTTACCATGACACCGTGCGCGAAGTAATGTGCGAAATATATTTCGCACACTGCATGTAAACTATATGGGATTTTCAAATTCTAACCTATATATATGGTCCTCAATCAAGCAAAAAACAAGAAATCGTTTATTTATTAATGTAGAACAATAATTAAGGTTTTCAAATTGTGAGAAAATTTTACACTACCTAATTTTATTTGTTATTTACAATGTTAACATTAATGGTGCAGCCAGTGCACGAACCAATATTTATTCCTAAACCAGATAACTCAGATTCAGCTCGTGATATCGTAGTTTCGGGGGTTGGAAGACTATCCATTTTTGACTTGCAAGCAACTGCCGTAGAGGTGACAGCACTTGATCTTGAAATTTCACAGTCTAAAATTTTATTTGATATTTGAATTTTGTTATTGATAGAATCCTCCACGTATCCTTCGGCCACAGTCGAAGATTTCCATCCTCCATGTCGCTTCAAAACACATATATCGGCCCCCGTATTAGCAAGGAGTGTGGCTGATGTTCTCCGAAAACAATGACCAGTGTAGGCATCAGGATTTGGTAATTTTAGGTGTTTTGCTATTAAGCTAGGCATCTTTCCAATACTATTTATTCCAACAACTTGGTTAAAACTTCTCTTATTTTGATACTTCAAAAACAATCGGCGACTGGTAGCATAACTTGGACGAAGAGCCGCATATTTTCGGTAAAAGTCAGTATAATATAAATTTGAAACTGTAAAAATTCTTTGTATATTCGTTTTTGTATCGGGTACTTTAACAATCAAAATGGAATTTTTATCTTCTATGTCATCGACCGTCATTTTAGTGAGTTCGTCACGGCGGAAAGCACCCGAAATACTCAGTATTAAAACGACCTAAAAGGAAATCAGTAATTCAAAAAACATATAAAACAATCATCAAAAATCTACCTTAACCAACAAATAGGTTTCATCATCTGCCTCTCTTATGAATTGATCAACTTCCTCTCTAGTCAATACCTTAGATTTCTTAGGATGGTTTGCAACTGACAATTTTTTCAAATATGGAACCAACTTGGTAAATTTCTTAAAATCCACGTTTTCTTTAACATTGAGTGTTGCCTTCAACATAGAATACATTGCCCATAACGTGGAAGACTTCAGCTTCTTAGACTTCTGTGCAAAATATGCCAACAGCACATTTTCGGATATTTTTCTGGCTTTATTTGCTTCACACCACTCTTTAAATTGCTGATATGCGTTTTCATACTGGCGCCTCGATTTCTCCGGTAAAAGGTTGGAAATAACGGAATTGGCCGCATCGATCAAGTTAGGTGGGGTACTGCTTAGTTCATCGTCGCTCGAAATTTCCATTCTTTTACAATAATAAATATCACGCACGAAATTGACGCGAATAAAAAGTCAAAAAATAATTATCGAGAACTGTCACTTTGAAATAATTGTCAACAAATGCCATTTTATTTCCATAGTTACAGTCAAGATGCATAGAAACCCTACAGTAATTACTTGATTTGGAAAAATTATTTAAGCCAGTTCAATACTATTTTTCATAGTTATTATTTATTTTAGAACAATATTTTTGACGTTTGTAGAAAAAATTTTGTTTGCATCTCATGCGCGAAATACTTTGGTAATCTCGACTATTTTTTTTAACTCGGCTGCGCCTCGTTAAAAAAAATCAGTTCTCGATCACCAAAGTAGCATTTCGCGCACTAGATACAAAAATAACTATTTCTGCTATTGGGGGGGCCCCTTGGTCCAGTTACCCCAATGAAATGGCCCAGATACCCATTTCTGAATTAATTCCGAGGTAACTGACCACCCATGACTGGAGTAATACTAGAGGTTGAGTCATTCCAAAAACGTTATTTGTGAGTAGAATCAACCTCTAATATAATGTTATAGTAGTGAATATTGAAAAATAACTTCCCGGCAAATTGTTGGAAGCAAATTAAGTCACTTCAACAGCATGTTGACAAAAGAAATACGCCTTGACAAATTCTCCAACCTGTCACACGAATAAAATGTCACCAAGTGACGTTATTAATGTTGTTTGAAAGAAAAGAAAACATAAACCAGCTGTACACTACACTACAACTCCAAATTGCCATACATACTTTCCGAAATGAGGTACTTGACCCCCTATTGTACTTAAAAATATTGGGGGGTGGCTGTCACTTTAAGGGAGGTGAAAGAAGGGGTATTTTTTTATGTCACAAAGTCTCTTTTCAAAAACATAAAATGAATGTTTCCGTTACTTTAGGACCTCACCGTATAACTTCTCGTGAAATTATTCAGAGATTATTAAAAACGGAAACGGAAACTAACGACCAATGAGCTGATCTCCGGTGAACAATCACACCTCTTGACGTCACTAAACCTTCCGGTAGTTCATTAAGACCCTGAGTGGTCGGATTTTTTACTTACATGCATATACCAACCAAACTATAATATTCTTGTCGGTCAAAGGGAGAATCGGATGTGAATGGGTAATTGATGTTTTTTCATGTGCTAAGACAATTTAAACAATGTTTCATAATTTTTTCTAATCAATTTTGTTGTCATGCTTCAGATGATATGTAGTTAGAGACACACTTCATAAGTGTGACGGGAAGGACGGAAACAATTTGTAGCGTTTTTATTAAGTTGTGTGCATGTCTTTGCAATGCTGAAACTGGGTCATTTTATCCATCTGTAGAATGGATTACTCGTTGCTGTCTAAATATTATAATAATGAATACGAATATACATACATTAAAGAATGATATTGAGTTATTGAAAACTTCAATCATAAATTCTCACACAATTAAAATTGAATCTATAATTCCCCTGCGGTATTCAACGTTGATTCCCGAATATCACGATCCAAATATTAATATAAACAAATGCTTCGAATCGGGCCTTTGGACATTTGCATTTTACTCATTAAATTTAGTAGTAAATTTTCTGAAAAAATATACATAGTAGGTAGAAAGTTTAAAAAAAATCATTTTACTTTGAGAATGGAAATCATATTTTTCTAATAAAATGTTGCTTTTGAAACATTGATCAACTATCTAATAAAAATTGAAAAAAATTGCTAGGTACCCCACTGTCACATTAAATTTGGTACATCGATACGATGTATGCCCAATGACATTACGCAGTTGAGTAATTTTTGGAACAAATCGAACATTTGGTACTAATCGAGATAAAACGGTGATCACGAATGAGGATACTACGAAAGCGCTGAACGGACATGATGAAAAAAATATTATAATTGCCAGTTTATACCAAATTGTCAGTTCCAGTTGATATGTCCGTTTAGCGCTTTCGTAGGATACAGGAGTTATTGGTAAAAATGATGATGGAAAAGCACCAAATCTGTTCAAATGGCAATAGAATCAGCTCTCCTTTAGTACTAATCTTGATGAGTGATATCACTGAGGCGATTTCAAAACTGCCACATTACTGTCATGTGGCTACACCATTATGATAGAACCTTAGCAGACTTCAGGAGGCTAATACAATCTCGGAATTACGAGGGGCCGTACCTCTCAACGTACGATCACAAGCAACAGGTAATGTTAGTCTGAACATGCCAATCCTTCCAAACTGTTAATAACCTCTACTGGGGTTGCTTGGCTTTCTGATCGACACACCCGACTTATCCACTGTATAGTTGCCTTTTCTTTGCTTCTGTAATTGATCCCTAATTTTCGAATGATTTTTCATGCAATGTATCATTAAAACATTTCGCTGGATGATTCACTAATAGACGAAAAAAATATTCAGGGTTTTCCAAAGTCGATTCAGTTCTGGAGAACCGAACATATGATTGTTTTGAAAATAGGGTCTTTTAAGTAATTCGTTTTGTTCTATCGATCTAAAATAATTTCAGCACTGCGGTATTGCCGCTTATATTGAAAAGAAGCAATAACTTTTATATTTCAAATGGGACACCCTGAATATTATTGCATTATTCGCTTTGCCATTGCTTTTCAATTATTTTTGTAGGAAACTTCTCAATCTCTAGTGGTTTTAGAGAAATTCATTAATTTCCTTATTTTTTTGTGCGAAACACTTCAATTAAATATTTATTACTACATCATTTGGATTCCTAGAAAGCTTACATTTTGGAAGTAGTTTGACAATGTCCTGTGTATTGGTTAAGTCTGAGGGAATTCGTTCTCTATTATACGGGGTCCTTCAAAATTTGGGATTTTAGCGATAGATAATACAAAAGTGGTGTTCCAAATGGAACACCCTGTATATTATCGAATATTCTGAATAACAAATAAATTTGCTTTCAAATGATATAACATTATCCTATACCTAAATAGTCAGGTTTCCGAAATAAAAGTAAGTTTCAATAAAAATTGGATTATTGTGCCATATTTTGTATCCGCTAGTTATGAAATGTCATGAAACATGTCATTATAAATGTTTAAGCTTTCGTTAACATAAATTTGATTGGAAAAGAATCAGAATGGAAGACTAATCAAATAAAGTTTTGATGAAATTCTTTATCCTTCACGGTCAGCGTGATCAACTTAATGAGCGTGTATACATTTCATTATTGATGCAGTGGCAAAGTTGTCCAATTTCTATAAAAGTTGCTTTTATTTCGGTTTTTTTGCAGCTTCGTTCAACTAGATATTTTATCGGTACGTTTGGACATTGGAATCGGCTGTCTTGAAACATTTATCTACAGAACAAAAGTGATAAGCTTCAGGATGCTCAGTTATCTCAAGTAGCAGATATAGAGAAAGGAAACATGTTCTCAATTAGATGAAAAATATGTTCAATTTGAATTATATAATTCAATAAGTTTTCATATCTCATTAGCGCCTACATGAAACTAATGTTTAAAATAATATGTTATTCTTCCAGTACGTACTCAGTAACTCATTAATAATTTAATTTTACGAAAGCAGGATCAAAAAGTCTCATAACCTAAAAATGTATATAAATGAAGCTGAAGGTATTACTTGTCAAAGCCAAAGTCATTATTACCCTAGGCATGTAAATGACACTATTTACATTCCGTTATCAAGATGAATTAGTAAACGAATGATATATAGGCCATTTACCTGTTTTGTTGCTAAGCATGTATGGACTATTAACAGCGGAAAAAGTTTATTATCTTTCAAATGCCGTACAAGTTCCATGGTTTTAGACCGAGCTACAGATGGTAATTTCTACCAAATACATTTATTGAGGTGTTCTTTCATATTATATTATTCAGTTTCATTTATCGTCCATTAAGACGGTGGATATCTGAAATGTTCTGATTATGACATCATGTTAGACCATTGAATATTTCCTGAATAAATAAGTAGTAGCTGTTCTAATATTTCTAGGGTGTACCTTCCCCAGGGTTTTATGAAGCTAACATCATTTTAGTATTTCTGAAACAAAGAACATGGAATATTAAAAGAGGTCTTGTTCCATTTCTTAAATTCTCCATGCCTTAATTCGATACAATTAACTGCATACTTACTCTTTCACGTAATCATTACGTATGATAATCCAGAAATAGGTTTTCAGTATGAAAAATATGTCGTTTTTCATTATAAAAAATTAATGGCAAATGGAGGATAATCAGCTAGATTACATGTTTTAAAGACTTGGGAGAAAATTATATGAGCAATGAGGACCCTATGAAAGTAACGGATTAAGTGAAATGTATATTAGTCAAATTACCGGTTTATAGGGTAGCGATTTGCTTTTTTGTTACTTTTATTCATTTAAGAAGGCGAAACTCGTAATTTCGTGCACGAAAGAAGCTAATTCAAAAATCTATGAATGTTATACTTGAATTCGCTATTCAGTGGACACTATAATAGAAACTATACTGGGTGACAAAAAGATAAGGATCGGTTGATTTCCTCTGATGCATACAAAAAAATAAAGCGGTTTTCGACTGAATTATTTAAATTGAAGAGTTATGGAAGATGTTGATAATTTTCTGTAGTCAATTCAGATTGAATATCCTATATATTTATAGGTATATTTGAAATCTACGCACAATTGTAAACAATGCCATAATTTTATGAAATTTCTATGAGAATTCACTATCATTTTTGTATTTTTTATGGAAAGAGACTGACAGAAATACTCTTTTCGAAATGATCATAGAAATTCTATTCAATCTCGAAATTAAAATATGATATCACTTCAGGTTTGGCATATTATAATCCTTGTAATTTTTGGAGGCGTTAGAATTTGATAGGTATTTAAAATGAAATTCATAAACCATTATATCTGATCACATGAAAAAAAAACTAATTATCGTTATAACCAACCCTTCACTAAAGTATTTGGTCTTTCATCAATGCAACAGTATTTATTTGGTTGAAGAATATAAATACTTTTATGATTATTATAATTGAATATCCATATTGTGAGGAGAGAAAAAAGAGATATGGGGGCAAAATTTTGAACAACAGGATATAGTTAGCTCCATTTATTTCAATGGCTAATTGAATCCCCATCTATATCCTCAAATGGTGGAAGTGAAAAAAAAAGTATCAACCCTCCATGTACGCAATTATATTGATTTCTAACAGAATTATGTTTGTGCTCACAACGGCATACTAGCAAACAATGGACCTATAAAACTGCCAGCAATATCACCAGACTCAACTCCTATCGAATGTTCCCATCAAGGAAAGTGTTGAGGAATCTAGGTGACACCCATAATCTTCAATATCCGTAACTTTCGGATCAAAGGAGCGAATCAACGACGTCGGCCTTTCTCATTGTTATTCGCTATATTTTATTGATCGCTCTTAGGCGATAATTAATTAATTCTTTCAGCTTTTTGATCTCTGATTTTAATGTTCATGGTGACTGTTTATTTTCCGGGTAAATCTGCAATAAAAAAATCAGTGAGTTGTCGTGGAGCGCTACGGCAGATAATAATAGCCGTCCTCTACCCAGGAAGGCTGCACCCATGGGTAAACTCAGTATAAGTATCTGAGAGGAAGTATTATTATTATTATTATATCACTGACTACTCATACAGCCTCTGTGCCACAGATAGAACATAATTTTATTGATTCTCCACTAAATACGGCTTGTTCTCCTGACTTCAGTCCCTTAGTGTATTCTATATCATTTCATTTCCATATATCGATCTGAAACAAGATAAATGTCTCATATACCTTCCTACGATGTATTAGTGTAACTGGAGATACATCTTCATCAGCATCGTCAACCGGATGAATCATAGATTAGTGGCAGTAGCTTCAACACATACATCTTCCTAAATTCATTAATGTACACTTCCGAAGACGCAGTAATAAAATAATCGTAGGAATAATTATTTAATATCCTGACTTCGTATGTGAAAGGAACGGGACAAATCAAAGTAAACCCTTGCTGAGAAAAATCAGTGTAAAGGAAGTGCATAATGAGGAAACAAGGGAATGAAATAAGGCGATAATCATTACGAGACCATGACAAAGACAGGATACCATTCGATAGCGTGTATACACTAGTCTACAAAGGAACTGGTTATCATTCCAGTTTTGTACAATATTACTTATCGAATGATAAAGCTGAAATGGGTCTTTCATAGAAGGTATTCACACACATTAGCATCATTCTTTTTTGGAAGAACCACGATGGGCCATTTTCAGAAGTGCCTCTGAAACATTTGGTCTTTTTTGTGTTTTTTATATACCAATAGCTTTTTCACATCCCAGCAATTGATCATGTTCCATGAGGCACCGCTTCAACAGCTCCAACATATTCATTGAAGCTTTTAAATCTCCATTTACCAAATTTATCGATCGATTATGGCTCTCTCAAATTCGCTCACTTACTCACAATCATTGACATTAGTGGATAAATTAGGATTGTTAGAATTAATATTTGTTTCAATATTCAATGGTGGATAACCATTATCTAAAAAAAGTCGAAGTAGAATATTTAGGTCTTTTAATGGAAAGATTGATCTGAGATTTTAAGTACTCTGAATTTCATCTGTTTCACAAGGTTTATTTTCATGGAACGCTTGTGGTATGACTCAAAGTTAATATATCTGTCAGAGCTGCATGGTTTCCTGTACCAGTCTATAAGTATTTTGTTATCAGGATAACGTATAAATTCCATGTCTAAGAAAGGTACGGAAAAGTTACTCTCCTCAGTTTCTATTGTAAACTGAATATGTGGGTCGAAGCTATTGAAAGTACTTAGAATCTCAGTAATGCCATCTTCTGGCAATGCAATAATGATATAATCAATATATTTTTTGATGAAAAAAAGACCAAATGATAATACTGGAATTACTATGTCTAACACATCATCCATTACATATGCAACTAATATTGGGGAGAGAGAAGGTCCCATAGAGTGCCAAAATTTTGTTTTTAAAAGAAAAATATGTATTATCGAAAAGAAATATTAAAATTTCTATAAATGTTTCTTCATTAATGTTACATTGGTTGCTAATACGATTCCATTTTTTATGAATTGATATTTGACAAACCTCCATACATTGCTAAAAAGAGAAACCACATCAAGACTTGCCAAGACATGATCATTCGGTAAAAATGTGTTATTAAATTTGTTATTAACTTCAAAAGAATCTTGTATGTAGTACTCGTTATCAGAATCATATGCTTTAGTTAAAATATCTGTAAGAAGAGAAGCAAGTGCTTCTGTAGGGGACCCAATACATGCAACTATAGGTCTCATTGATAAGGTAGGTTTATGTATTTTTGATAAAGAATAGAATTTTGGAGAAATTGCATTATGTGAGTTTCTTTTTAATGATATCATCGATTTGATTTGTGTCATTAACTGATTTAATAAATTCGTTAGCTTTACTTTGTATAGTAGTAGCAGGATCTTTTTTTAATTCAACATAAGAACCAGTTTTAACAATCATGTCATTTAAAAGATTCAAATATTGTTCTTTTTCCATAATTACTGTCACATTACCTTTGTAAGATTGAATCAAAATCAGGTTTGGATTGTCTTTTAGGAATTTTTTTGATTTTAAAAGTAAATTACGAAAAATAGAAGAATGTTGATTTGATTGGATATGGTTTGTTATAATATTTGTGGCTCTTGCTATAGTGACATGTCTCTGATATTGGTCTGAGATAGATGAAGTGATGTAATCAACATCGGCTAAAAAGCCGTCAATGTGCGTGCTAGTATATTTCAAATCATGAAAGGGGTATCGCTAATTGCTACTTAAATTCCATTTATAAGAGACAAAGTCATTTGATGGTGAGTAAATGAGGACAAGAGGAGAATATTTCGTTCCTCAAAAGCATTTCACCACAATGTATATAAAACAGCTCAACTATTCCTGGAAATCACTTTTTATACAGGTCTAATCAATACACCAAATGATTGAGTAAATAAAGAAAAATGAATAATGACAATTTGTATCAATACTAGAAAGAATGAATCCATTATTTTTTGCTCAAATTATTTTACTGCTTTTATCAGAATGCGAAATATCTCATTCAAGTGGTCATGTAAAAAACAACACCAATGTTTAAATAAAATGTTCAAACGTTCTGGTCGTGTTGAGAAAATTACCAAAATAATATGTAGGTCTTGACCATTATTCATTATCAGATCATGAATATACTTAACCATAATAATTCAGGTATTATAATAAATAAATAAATTATACCAAATTGTATGAATATTTTGGTACTACGATTTGTTGTTTGAATATGCATGAAATCTAATATACCATACATACAATTCTACTCTAGTCAAATTTTTCACGTGATTACAAAGAAGGGCGTGGTGTAGTGGAAGAGAGTATAAATAAGTGAGTACACCGTGGTCCTGAGTTCGATCCTCAGTCGGGATAGACAAGTTGATTTAATATATTCGAAGCTTCAATTGAAAGATTCCCATACGATTCACTTCTATAAGTTCAAATTATCACTGCGACTTTTAAGGGAGCATATGGATCTAGTTAGGCTAGTAAGGCTACTCATAACAGATTCGTTACACTCCACGAGTGTTTATGAGTATCATTATTATTATTATTATGTTGAAAAACTGTAACTCTTTCATAAAAAGTGATGTCTCCAATATAGTTATACAGTGAGGACCAAAAATCCGTCGCTACCCCCCCGTAACTTCTTTATTTCACATATTACAAAAAATCTTTTACAGAAAAAGTTTCTCTCTTCCACTCATTGGGCTCATAGATAAAATAATAGGCGTTATCTCCGTAGTCTTTGGACTTGGTTTTGTTGGATTCCTTATGATCATCCCTAAGCGATCATGCAATGATACAGTGTGACCCATTTAAGATGGAAGCACCCTTCTAAAACTTACATTTTTCAACCGATTGGAATGATTTTTTTTTTCGTTAGGTAGACACTCAAAAAGTCCACCAGGACACCAAATTTCATGAATGAATCTCCATTTCCAGGGCCAACCTATCTTATTTTTCAAGGTAAAAAAATCTAAAAAAATTACTAGCGATTTTTTTATAAAAAATCTGACTACACCACTGGATTCGCGACATTTTCAAATGGTTCATATATGAATTACGTTGAAATTCCTCAATCAATAAAAAAGTTATAAGGGAATGAAATTTGAATAATATGCCGTTTAATCAACCCACCAATTCAATTTCACACTTTTATCAAAACTTTGACTACACAACCGGATTAAGGGAGTCTCGAAATATCACTGACTATAATTTCATCGAAATTTGTTGATAAATAAAAATTATGAGATAAAATGACATTTTCGTGAAATTCCATTTACATATTTCTCAAATTTTATTATCTTATGATTTTTTTATTTATGAACAGACCTCGATGAAATTTCGACCAGTGATATATTGAGACCTCCTGAATACAGTGGTGTATTCCGAATTTCGATAAAAGGTCTGAAATTGAATTGGTGGGTTGATTAAACGGCATATTTTTCAAATTTCATTCCCTTATAACTTTTTTATTGATTGACGCATTTCAACGTACTTTACATATGAACCATTTGAAAATGTCGCGAATCCAGTGGTGTAGTAAGATTTTTTATAAAAAAATCGCTAGTAATTTTTTAAGATTTTTTACCTTGAAAAATAAGATAAGTTTGCCCTGCAAATGGAGATTTATTCATGAAATTTGGTGTCCTGGTGGACTTTTTGAATGTCTACATAACGAAAAAAAAATCATTCCAATCGGTTGAAAAATGTAAGTTTTAGAAGGGTGCTTCCATGTTAAATGGGTCACACTGTATATAGATTATCATATTTAAAAAAAAAGTAGTCTTCCAAGTCGCTGCGCTTTTTTTGAGACACTCTGTGTGAATGAAACTTAAACCATTAGAGATATCGAATGAAACCCTACAACTTATGCTTCTTACATTTTTTTGTAATATGTAGGATAAAGAAGTTACGGGGAATTCTTTTCAGAGGTCCTAATGTACATGATGAGAAGGAGCGGACGAAAAACCTTTTTTAGTAAAAATGACAATAAATTAGGATTGTGTGTGATAAAACTGAGCTTTTCTTTTATGCTAGAATTAACTATAAAAATTCGTATCACGCAAGTAAACGTAAATTCGAAATTGCGACAAGCCATAACCAGGAGAATATAATAAACATGAAAATGTTTAGGACATTTCTTTTTAAAAGTCACTCACATCCCCCGAGTCAGATTATAAAACTCTCAATAATAAAGACACCTCAATACAATAAAAAATATCGTTTCCGAGATATATCACCTACTTGACATTTGTTTTGTACTATGGCTCGCATAAAATGTTTTGAATTGAAGTTGAAATTATTATATCCTAAGAAAGTAGAGCTGCTAAGTTATTACTGTGAGGTTACAGTGCAGACAACACAGGACATAGTAACTGCGAATTACGGGTAAGACATTTTTATTATAATTGTATTATAAAACTTTTCCTTCTCCGTCAAATTCGATGATGCGAAATTAACCTATCAAATTCGTGATTGACCATTAATTTATTTTCTGTTCTCTAGAAACTCTAATGAATGGGATGTGAAACTATTTTCGGCTGATAATCTTAAAATTTCCGAATGGTGAAATTCTCAGTGGAAAATAGACAAAAGGGTTTTATTTTGCTTAGTGCCCATTAATGATGTTGATTACAGAAGGACCACAACTGAAATTACTTAGTCCACTTTAAAAACAAAGTTATTCCCCATTTTTTCACATTGCATAAACATAGGTCTGCAACGGCTTTATTTCTGAGATACAGTATGTTGAAATAATAAAAGATCAGTGTCTCTCGATTATTTCTAAAATCGCTTTGGCTTTTTTCTTCAATTTTGGTACATGCAAAGTACGCATGAAAATACATTTTTTGTGTGATAAAAATTTTCTTTAGTTTCATCAGTGGCGTTCCTGTTAACATACCCAGCCAAATTTTTCATCAAAATAATGATACGCCACTGTTTTTTTAAATAAATATTATTTTTGTACTTTTTATCTACCTTTTGATAAAAATTATTTCTTGCCTGTTTTTGTCTGGAAAGCGGTTTTAGATAAAAATAAAAGAAGCAAATGTAGGTTGCTTCTACCTATCTGCGATTTTTTATTAGTCTGAATGACATGCATTTTGTTTTTTTAATCGAAAACTGTCCACCGAATGAAAAAAGTCAGTGGACCATTTTTATGAGAAGATAGAGAACAATAATTATGAATATAATAATTATTTAAAAAATCGAGAAATACTGAGAAAATGCCATATTTCCCCAATAACTCGGAAACTACTAAATTTCACCATATAAAATATTATATCGATGGAAAGCCTAATGAATGAACTTTCAAAAAACATCGAAATATACAGGATGTTCCATTTGAAAAAAAAAAGTTTTCGTCGTTTGAAATCTGTGATTCTGGCAGTCGTCTAGCGAGCGCCCTGTATATTTCTAACCAATTTTCAATGATTCAGTGGATATCTTCATTCCTGTACTGGGAGCTGCAATATTTTTTTTTGCGACTCTTAGTGCTGAGTTTTTATGGAATTTTACCCTTCACAATGATTTTTCAGAAATTTTCATTGGAAATGCAATAACTCAGCAACCTCGCATACAATTGAAAGAAATCAAAAACTGTTGTATAGCTTGTTATTCGCACTACTCAAAAATGGAAAAAAATACATGGTGGGTCATTTAAAAAAAAATAAAAAAATTTGGCACCTGCTCACGGAACCCTCTGTATACTTCAGCATATTTTACAGAAATAGTCATTTGTGTGCCATTTGTTCTCCAGGTGAAAAATATTTTTTATCTACAGTGGTTTAGGAACTATCTTCCGATCTGCAATAGTTGGCCCACCTTGTATATTGACGTATAATTAAAAAATTGAAAGAAGTGGAAATGTTTCAACCATTAAGACGATGGAAGCCCGAAATACAAGTAATAAAGTTTCTACATCGTCCACAACTTTACTGTTCAACCACTTAAAATGAAAAATAATTTCAGCTATATTTTAAGATCATTGCAAAATAGATCTTGTAGAAAACTTTTCCAGGTATCTAACAGATATCCTATTACTTGTTTTCTGTTGGATACTTGCGGAAGAATTACCTATTGTTTTACGTTCTTTTCGCGGAAGATTGGATAAAGTACGTTTTTAATCCAAGCGCTGTAACTAGAATGTTACTACAACCTAAATCCAATACAAATTATTTTTGGTACACGGGCAGTTCTTGAAGAGTACTCAAAAAAAAAAATGTTCTGCACGCGAGCACATACGGAAAGAGGGAAAAATTCTCGGGAAAGATCGGAAAATCAATAACTTGGAAGGGGTTTGAAATTTCGATATAATGTATGAATACAAACTTGTAGAACGTTAAAATTTCCATTAAAAAGGTTATTACATGTTTTTTCGAAAACTGCTTCCTTTGAGAAATAATGAGGTATAATTAATATTTTCAGATTTTACGCGAACTCGGGATACTTATCATAAGATTTACCCAGAGGCTGGACTAAAATCTGTCTCTTGTTTTTGGTGGAAAATTCAGTTCAATTAAAGTGGTTGTATCTGAAATTCAAAGTTGAAATAATAATAAACAATGTAATATTACTAATTTCTTACGTTTTCCTATAGGATCGAATTAACTCGACAAGCTGAGTTTGCACCAAAATTCAGTACGTTAAATTTGTGCAAATCGAATATAACATTCATTCCCAATTTATATTGGGTCTAAATAAATTAAATTTTTCTGTACCTGCTGATTTTTAGTTTGTGAAATTTCCGGGAAAGATAGAAAATGATGAATAGAAACTTTCTTATCAGAGATTTCTGAATGTACAGAGCCTTGGTAATATAATGACCAGTATGCTTTTTCAGAAATCTCCACTTTGATATTTTTTACGTCGATTGTAAAAGGAAAAATAAGCGAACTTAGAAACAACAGGTACAGAAAAACTTGATTCAGTCAGGCCCAAGGTAAATTGGGAATGAATGTTATACCTGATTTGTTCAAATTTAACCTACTGAATCTTCGAACAAACTCAGCTTGTCGAGCTAATTCGATAGGAAAACGTAACAAATTCGAACATCAAATAAAACCACGTCTGCCCACACCCGCCAGCTATACCTGTATATGATATTTGTTAAAAGATTTCTCTTCAAAACACCGTTGAGTTTATGAATTTTCGACCAAAAACAAGGGAGATACAGAGATTTTAGTCGAGCGTCGGGGTAAATCTTATAGTATCCCGAGTTGTTCGCACGGGAATCTCATACCATTAAAGCTTATTATCTCTCATAGGAGACTATTTTCGAAAAATATGTGGAAACCTTTTTTATAAAGACTTTCACGCTCTGCAAGTTTGTTTCCGTACATAACATCAAAATTTTTCACCTCTTCCAAGTTATTGCAGAACAATTTTCTTCTTAAAGTATTACTGCCTGCTTGTCAAAAACCATTTCTATTGGATTTAGTGTAAAGTTGTAACCCCTGGATCTCGTGCTATTTTCATTATTCGTATATTATTGCAGACTTGTAGTTGTTGTTGATTGTTTACACTTATACAGGTATCAATCAATAAAGTGATATTTTTCTTGATAAATGGTATTTTAATCTACACCAGATTGGTGCGAAATTCAATCATACTTAACACCAAATTGGTTTTACTTTTCATCCATTTCGAAATCACAAGATTCATTTGGAAATGTTAGAGATAACACCAAGCATCGGTGCTCTTCGAATTGGTGTGGATTAACACCAAAATATGCAGGACCTCCACGGAAATCAGTCGGTATTAGCTGTTGTTCCAATATTTCTGAGAGCGAACGTCGTTCAGAAATAATTTCATATCGAAGCTAAAGCATAAATTTTGGAAAATTTTCCTTGAGAGGAAGCCATTCAATTCATTTCAATACTCCACCAACAACGCATTTTATTTTGATAAAGAAAATATCTAAAATATATACATATCACGAACCTCTCTTTTATTCATTAAAAACACAGGTGTTGCGCCTATAATTTCATTAGTCAGAAGTCAGAGGTTATCTTTCACCATACATGGCGTCGTGGTGGCATATGGTCCTTCGCAAGATGAACTTCCGGTAAATCGCGAGTGTATGAGTATTTCCGGTCCGTCATGCGATGTGATCACCCAGAAATAATTCCCACCGGTGATATACTCTTAATGAATAAGAAAAAATGTCAGGTGGTGCGTTATGGGGGTGAGTATTAGACAAAGCAGGCAGAGGGTCAGTTGAAAGTTGCAGATGTACCGGTACAGTAATTATGTTATAGGAATCATCAGTTAATGTCATTTGGTGGGAATTGAAGCGAATTTTCATTATGAATATATACGTGGTCAACTACCTGCTTGTAATATGTTATAGACTGACAATGAGAAAACAGAACTCCTGTCAGATGAACGTCAAATGAACCAATCAGTAGCTCTATAGAAAAAGTTCGGATTATGGATAACACCAAACTTGACTCTGATTGGCCTGTCAAGTTCGGTGTTCATCTATGATAGTTACACGTTAAATATTAATCACGACGTGCACGCATTTAAAAATGAGCAGATTTGGGATGAATTATATCGAGTTTATCAACGGAAAATTTGATGAAAATATACCGGATATACGTTTGGTAGTAATTTACAAAATTTTTCGATGAACAAAAATACCCTATAGATGAAGCAACGCCTGTCGAGACACTAGCTGTTCGATGGTTCTCATTACAAGAAATGTGTCGTAAAGACGATCTAGAATATGTATGCTGGATTATTAAATCAACTGCTCAACTTTTTTGCTCATTTCCTCTAATTCTGCCGAATTGCTGATTTCTACCTTTCACATTGTTTGTGAAATAGTGTAATAAAATTCCACGCGTGATTGATTTCAGCATAAGTCTGTCTTTTATTACTGAACTCAACTGTGGACTCGTGGTGTTTTCTCGAAGCAATTCAGTTTCGTTCAGGAATAAATCTATAGACTTATCGTGTAAATTCAATCTCTTGTGGTATTACTACTGAAGATAGGTTTGAGGAATCCAAAATGTTGTTAGTGTGTAATTATTTCTACTCACATAGCTGAAACTGTGAAAATATTTACGCCCATGATGCTCATTCGTACAAAGGACTGTAGTCCATAATATATCCAGTGATAAGGCACTCAACATGAACGTTCGCACAATAAATGAGAATGTCATATGTTGAGCTATGTGGGTAGAACTGTACTTGCTAACCTGTATCCATTCAGAAAAACATGTATTAAGGTATCACACAGCTAAACCCAGGAAAGTATTCACTAATTTTTTTTTTTTAGATAAACGAAAAAGTTAATGAACGGATTAAATTATCAAACCAAATTTTTTTTTATAGTCCATGCAGAATGAACAATAGAAATATTAATAAAAAAAAATTCCTAACGACAATTATTCACTCAAATGCGCTAAAACGTAAAAAATAATATCTTTCGATGTGTCAGGTAGGTTATTCTGTGAGTTACAGATTCAAAACTTGCCTCGCAAAGTTTTCAGTTCGAATGAGAAAGCCTAACCTAACCTACATTACACATCTGAAGAAATTATTTCGTACTTTTTCTAGCTATCTAGCTCTTGAAAGAGAAGCAATCTCAATATTTACTCGTCTGCCATCCTGAAGCCGCCATCTTCAATTCATGAATTTTAACAAAACATTCATGATCTTCCATCCCAAATACACCCACATGCCAATTCTGAAAGACCATAATTGAAAAACTCGTCCGCCATCTTGGAGCCATCATACATACCAAATTTGATTCGAATCGTACCAAAATGACAAAACTCGTCCGCCATATTAGCACCGCCATGTTCAATTTATGAAATTTAACAAAAACTCGATAATCTCCGACCCCGAAAACCCCCACATACCAATTTAGAATCAAATCGGACCAAAACTATGAGACTTTTTCGCCATAATGGAGTTGCCATTCTTCTTTCTGTAACAAAAATTTCTTAATGCTTTGTCACCGGAATTAAGAACACCTGCCAAATTTCAAGTTAATCGTACAACTAGAAATGGGTCAAAGTTCAGTTGCAAGATTTGACCTAAACATGCATCTACAGTGCGGCTTTCAATAGTCCCCCCCCTTGTTAACTTTTGAACGGTTTGACGTAGGAACATGAATAAAAAACTGTTTCGAGGGTTTTACCAATACTACTTTTTGAAATAAAAAACATGGTGATTACCCAATAGGGGGCGCGGGGGGGGCATCAACTCAAAATTTTTTAATGGCATGGGGGGTCAAGTGGCACATCGTCGAGAAGGAAATTCCATTCTCTTTACAAACATTTGAATTTTTTTGAATTTCGTTATTATATTTTTTGCAATTTTAATTGGAAATATCAAATATAAATGTGGAACTGAATACTACTCATACCTCGATAAATTTGAACGGTTTGATGTGGAACAATGAAACCAAAATTTTTTTGAAAGGTACTACCGATACTACTTTTTGAGAGAGAAAACATTGCAATTACTCGACATATGGCGCTGGAGGAACATTTACTAAAAAAAAATCGAAAGGCATAAAAATCGAAATGGAGAAGAAAATTATGAACAAAATTCAAAAATATTTAGATGGTTGTGAAGAGAATTTAATTCTCTTTTCAACGATGTGCCACTTGACCCCCCATGCCATATAAAAATTTTGAGTCGATGGCCCCCCCCGCGCCACTTATTGAGCAATCACCAAATGTTTTATTTCAAAAAGTACTATTGGTGAAACCCTCGAAACGGTTTTTCACTTATGTTTCTACGTCGAACCGTTCAAAAGGGGGGGGGGCTATAAAAAGCCGCACTGTATGTAATATACATACAGGTATATAAAATTTGAACCACAATTCTTCTGGTATATCCATACTACAGACAAGCCCCATCCAAATAATCATTTATATATTTTCTTGCAACAAAAAACAATTTGATGCAGTATTAAATTTTTTATGGTTAGCTACTGACCAACCAACAGTCGATAAATATATAGGATACATATGTATCGGAGTTGCTGTTGAGCTTTGGGTGTTATCTTTTATTGGGTGACTATAATAATATTGTCTGACATATCCTAGCACTGAAGAGAGCGAAATAATCCTTGAAACATGTTAATACTGCTGGAGTTCATTCCCAACCAGATGGGGGATAATATTCAATGATTCATTAAAATAGGGTCTTGGTGGCGCGCAAGTAGTGTTCTCTCTTGCTATGCCAAGGTACGCGGGTTCGAATCGCCGCGCCGTCACCGGCCTCGTGCATGGCATCACATGTTGAAAGCTCGCCCAAGTTCCTCGAGGACTTCTGAGGGTTGCTCGTAAGGGGGCAGCCGGTTGATGGACATAACAACAACAATAATAATAACAATTAGTACTTGTAATAGTGTCATCTTGGAGGAACATTGTATAGAAATACACATCAGATGTAATTTAATGTTCGTATAGGAAAGTAGTTGTCTTCTGATGGATATTCGCCTCAAATTGTCCACTTTTGTGGATAGTCTGGAGAAAAGGTAATTTCTACATCGTCAAATTATTCGTTTCATTTATATAGATATATGATTAGGCATATTTATAGTTTTGCCCACTGAACGATGTATATTTTTGCATTTTCATTTTCCTGTAAAGTTTTTAAAGCGTGAGTATACATATTCTCCGTCGTTTTCTTACAAACATGAGGCATAGAGGGTTGTATGTTGGGTATTTGCTTCACGTCTCCCCTATTCAATGCATCGTATCTTAAAGGGTAAAAACAAAAGACCAGACTACTCAAGTACGTACGTAAATTCTCTGCATCCCAGCTTATTAATATCTAAACATACATATGCCATTACTTTCTTGGAGCTTCGTTGCTGTCACGTATACACTAAATAGAAAAATAAGCAAGTATGATGTCACTTTTTAATTTGCAGGTGTAGTTATATGCAACAGAAAGTATTCATTTGCGAGAAGTAATGTGCGAAATACCTATTTCGCAAATTGCATGTAAACCATATGGGATTTTCATAATCTAACCTATCTTCTCAATCGAGCAAAAATTCAAGAAATCAATTATTTCTATCTTTATGGTCCTCAATCAAGCGAAAATCCAAGAAATCATTTATTTCTGAATGTTCAATAATAATTACATGAGGCTTTATAACACTTTTCAAATTGTGACAAAATTTTATACTACCTATTTTTTTACGTTTGTAGAAAAAATTTTGTTTGCATCTCGTGCGTGAAATACTTTGGTGATCTCGACTATTTTCTTTAACTAGGCTGAGCCTCGTTAAAAAAAATCAGTTCTTGATCATCAAAGTAGCATTTCGCGTACTAGATACAAAAATAACTATTATTTAGAGTAATGATGATTAAAAGTACAATTATTATGTTGAAGTTGGAATTGCCATTGAAACTGATGTAGTCCTTTGCTGGCAGCTCTCTTCATTTCCCAATTTATTGATGATTTCTGTATGATGTTCTTTATTCAATTGGTGATATGGTTTGATAGAGTTGGTACTTGAATGTCCTGTTATTTTGATAATTTAGTTTTCGGTTGCTCTATTTCCAGACAGAAGGCTCACAGCTGTACATCTAATCGAATGGTTCGTTATTTTCTTCCCAACTACGTCAAGACCGATATATTCTGCACAAGTTTTTGTCCACTTGCTAATTTCGTTCCGACCTCCTGGAACATTCTTGTACCAAGCACTGTTTTTTGTCTTATTCCAAGCTTGCCCATTTTGAACTGATTATTGTAAAAATTGACGAAGTTAACTCGAAAAAATCTTTAAAAAAATTATTTTTATCACCCTGTATCTCGAAAACCAAGCTGTTTGAGACATATGTTTATATGAACTTTTCGTCCTGCAAACTGTCAAAGAATCACCCGTCGAAGTTTGTGAGAATATTTTCTTCTTAAATTTCTTTATGTTATGATATACTTACTGGAAAATGTTGGCATTAATATTTTCATTATACCTGAACCGTATAAGTAAATGAAAAACTTCAAGAGAACAAAAAGATGTTAAATAAAACAACATTGATTATTCTTGTCTCATAAAATGTCAGTGACGGCGGAAAAAAAATTCTGAATGGTTGAACAAGGCTCGACTATGAAAAAAGGAGGACCGTGTGATTTATTTGAGATATGAATTATTTTGTATCATGCGTATTATTGAATGAATTGTACTTGCCCAATATGAACTGATTATTGTTGAAAATGTCGAATTTTACATATTTTTATCACCCTGTATCTCCAAAACCAAGCCGTTTGGGACATACGTTTATATGAACTTACAATTTTATCTGAACTTACAATTTACTACCTGATGGTAACCAAATTACCAACACCCACCTAATCAACAGTTGGTGCGTTAGTTCGAATCCCAACGCGATCACCGTTCGCGCGCATATCATCACACGATAAGTCTCTCAAATATTTCTGAGTATTACTTGTTAGGGTTCAGCCGGTTTGACGGAAATAAAAGTAGTAACAATTTTCCGATTAGATCACGGATTTCCAACCAAGATATCGGTATTATGACACAGATATCGTAATTTCAACTTAGATCTAGGAATTCCGGCTTTAATCACAATGAACGTGTTTCAAGGAACAATGGTTGATCTGAAATAGTTTTTCCTTCATTAAAATCGTCGTTTAAATCGACTTCATTACCTTGAGATTCCATTATCATTAAATAAGAAGAACGTGACGAAGAAAATATGAAATTTGCTTTAATCGTATTTGTGAATGATTTTGCCGAAAAACCCTCATATATTACCAAAATAACACCGGTTCCTTTAATCCCTCGCATCAGGGTCGCTACCACACAGGTATAACAAGAAACCGTGCAGAACACCTTGTATTGTAAGACTGGTTTCTTTGTGAATCTTTGGAAGTTTGCGGACCATACCAAGTTATCATTTCTGTACTGCAGGTAAATGCAATAGCTGACAAGGTGCAAGGTCTTGTGCTATGTGAAAGAAAAATAAGGGGCGATCATGATATTATATGAAGATTCTATATTTTCTCGTGAGAACATTCTTATTTCGCATCTGACAGAAAATGTTAACGCATTTGAGGTAAATTCAAATTTTAACGATGTTTAGAACTCGTGTCATTATTTATGAGTTTGGACATCAGGGTCCTACTAATCAGTATAGTTTGCACGGTAAAAACAATTTTGTTGCTACAATCACTTTCTTTTTGTTAAGAGTTTATTGTTAAATGAAAAAAATTATTTGCATCTGCAGCAAAAACAAGCTTGAATAGATTAGCAGCATTTACTGAACGAACAAAATATTTTACTCAAATATTTTGTTATTATGAGAAAATATACACTTCGGTCGAATACTTTTTTGTGTATTGGACATGTGTATCAGAATTGGTTCGACATTATATGTGAATCGTTATGACTATCACAAATATTTCGCTTAAAAGATATTATGTTCAACCAACTAACTAGTGAATTACTTCAAAATTTAATGATTTGGTTGAACAAAAAGAATTGATTCAGTACTTTGTGAATTCAATCCGAAGTTTGTTCAATTTAAATTTATAATATGGTTTCATGTAAACAACCATAGAAGGTCCCATGAACATTATTGATTGATTGACAAGACAGAAAATAATAATTTCTTTCAAAACCATATTCTGTCTGAACAAATAATTAGAGAAATACTTCAGCAAAAATTGATTTGACGGAACAAAATATGTTTTACTCGCGAATACCAGAAAGATTTCATTGAAAACACAAATTTGTTCAAGCAAGTAATACGAAATTAATTCAACGTACATCGAATTGTCCTTTCGAAATATTTTGTCAAATTTACCATTGCGACACCACACGCAAGCGCAACAATCACATGGTATTGGCACAGTGAGCAACCCGCGTCCGCGTCGAAAATGTAGAAGGATGATGGTTGATGAGTAACGTCAGTAGCGTTGTATCGGAGTTCAAGGTTTCTTTTCAATTGTGTTTTTAGTGTTTGTGACTATTAATTATAATAATAGTGACCATAATAATATTGTTTGGCTCCTTGAAGAATTTGAACGCTGGTAAGTAACGTATTAAGATAATAAGGTTTCTATAAAACTATCAATGAGATTCATTTCAAAACATCATGGCGGTTCTAGGGCAACAGGTTAGTGAAGTTATTTCAGAATTCGAATTAGGTAGTTATTTTTGTTTCCATCTCACATAATATAACTAATGAGCTTAAATACCAGTACCAAAGTAATTGAAATCATGTTTCTCATTCTGCAACGGAAATTATTGAAAATAGATTCAACGAATATACTTTTGTTAATTGGTTAATTTTTACCTATTGAAAGTTAACATAAATCCCTGATTATTTCTAAACAAAAAATCTAGATTTTTTTAATTTTTGTTTTTTCACTTTTGTATTAACAATCCAAGGCATTGAGAAATGAAAAACGTAAATTTAGCAAACAGATTTTTTTTCAATTGTCTTTATTATCCTTATTGCTAATAAGATTTTTTTAAACGTTCTTTGGGAACGTAATCCCCGATGAAAATAATTTAAAAAATTCTCACTTCTTTTAACGAGGATCTTTTCTAAATTCTTTCAAGAAAAGCCTGAATTTTGGATATCTCAAATAGTTTTTAAAATATTTTGCAAAAAACAAATATATTCTTCTTGACTTAATTGTTTATAACTTTTGCAGTTTTTGCCGGCCCTAATTTTCAAGTTTAACATTTTTTCTAGATGCCTTTCGAATAGATTGAGACCAAATTCATAATTTTTAGTGGTCTAGGTCAGCTTTTATCTGTTATTTTAGTTTGTCTTTTGAATCTTTTGATTACCTTTTTTTAGTGCCTTAAGTATTATAATTCTCAAGTATTCCATTCTATTTTTTTTTTTCTTTTGGTGGTATCGCCAGAACTGAACCACTTCTTCACAGTCACTTTTCATAAGCGTTCTCGTGACAATTTCAGTTTTATTATCCGACATTTGTCGATCAACCAACATCAACTTCATCATCAATTTTTTTTAAATATTGTTCTATTTTAATAAATATATTTTTTTCAATTTATTTCAGTCTGAATTCAATTATGTACTTATCTCACATTACAATTTCTTTACCATTCAGGTCAATTTTCGATTTTTCACAGTCATAATGAATTTTTCAGAAAATGACATAACATTGGAAATTGCCAAAAAGCTGGACGATAATAAGTTGAAAGAACTCATACCATCTCTTGGACAAAGGAAAACATCTACTGAAGCTCTGAGGAAGGAAGACCAAGCTTTTGTGGTGATGAGACAAATATAAAGGCAAAGGATAATTTATTATGCAAAGAATTAAATGAATTGATTATGATATGATGGTAGTTTTATATATAATATACAAAAGAATTATATATTTTATTTTTTGTTACTGTTCAAATTGAGATGAATAAATTATTTGTTCAAATATATTTTACATTTCATTCATATCCTGTCTTGATTACCTAGGAAGGTTTTTCCAAGAGATCTTCAAAATCTTTATACCTTACTATTTAATTTGAATAATTTTCATTCGTAGTCATGGATGTATCTGGACGAACAGAAATCTTATAATTTATTTTTTTAACTAATCAACCATTTAGCTCGTTTGAGGAATATAGTTATGATATATTCGTGATTTTTATTTTTCAGGATCGACTAGTGGAGGGCCTATTCAAAATCGAGTCTTTTGCATCTCGAAAACTGTTAAGACACAGGGACAAAGTTACCACAAAATTGTGTTTTGAAGCTCTGTTAAAAATCTCCAAATTCATCTCAAGCTTTTTTGGTTCAGCAGATATACAGGGTGTATCTTAAATGATGTTATTAATTTCAGGTGGTGATTCCTTGTCATATTTTATGAACGAAAGTTTATATAAACGTGTGTCCTAACTTGCTTCGTTTCCGAGTAACGGAGTGTCAAAAATAAAAAATCGGATTTTCATGATCTACTAAAATTTTTTTTGGTCGATTTCGATTAAATCTCGTGTGTTTGTTAGTATTACCAAGGGGTTTCTTTTCGTGAAATCAGATTTTTTATTTTAATTCCAGTGGCGTTGCAGTTGACACCCCGTTACTCGGAAACGAAGCAAGTTAGGACACGATAAACTTTTTTCCATAAAATATGACAAGAAATTACCTCCTGAAATTAATTATATCATTCAAGATATACTCTGTATTCGTGAAAAATATCTATAATCTTCACTCTCTTGAATCTCCTTAAACTAAATGTCTGTGTTTGATTGGTGGACGTCTTGTTAAAGAGCTTCAAAATACAAAATTTGCGGAAATTCAAACGGTTTTCGAGATATTCATGAAAGATGGATCGGGATTTGAATGGACCTGTATGATTAATTGGAATAAATTTTATATTTGAAATCATTTCTGAATATTTCAGTTGACAAAATATTCTTTCAAATCAATTCAAACTATGTTTTCTTTTATAAAACTTTTTTTTCGATCTACTAACATAATTAATGAGTTTAAACAAACATTCGTAAATCGAATTAATCTATTTTGTCAGAAGGGTAATGGAATAACATTCACTTAAACGGATATTTTGTTCTATGAATTACCAAAATATTTTCATTCTATAAGATAATTTGTAAATTCAAAAATCCCTTTAGCAAATCGAAGAGATTGAAGGTATTGAATCAAAAAAATATTTTGTTCATTTTGATTTGTGTAGTTTCCACTTCAAGAAATATTTTGTTCAATCAAACGATGAACTGAATGAGTTAACAAAATATTTTGTTGGTTGGAATCAAATTCAAATCAAAATTCTAAAAGGTAATGTTGAAATATCAAATCATATGATCGACTGAAACATCTGATGTTTTCGAAAAGAAAAAACAAGATTTTCTATGAACAAAACATATAATCAATTGAAAGCAAATTGCATTAAATCTAAAAGGATTTCAGAGAGACAAATCAATGACAATATTTGTTTCATTTGAATTGATATTTAATTGTGGGATACTGACACTTTTATTTATTCGAGTTGAATGATATTTTGTTGATTTAACCAAGTTTTTTTCTGCGTGTGGTTGCATTAAAATAAACAAATTAAAACTGTAGCGGTCATTCATAACAATATCTCTCTTCAATTTAGATGAGAATGGCTACCTTGTTTTCGAAGTGGTTAACTTATCTTTTCGAAGTATTCCTATGATTAACAAGATGAAAATTTACGAAATGTTCATTGATAATATGCAATTTCGAACTATGGCAGTAATGTTAAATATTATCTTCCATCATTAACACTATTGACTTTGGAATAATGCTTTTTCAAGGGTTACTAATATTAAATTTATCGAAGAGCACACTTTGTTGTGTTCACCTTCTGTACAAATTCCGTTTTCTCTATTAGTCGGTGCCATATGGTATCAAGAGTAGTTTCCTGAATTTCTCACAACATTGAACCATCTGTCGATTCTGTGGTGAACCTTGTCTAATCTTAGTTGTTAATCAATGTTCACAGGAAAAACATTGCAAAACATCGAATTGATGAGACTGAATTTATTTCTCAATGTTAAAATGAATGGAACATTTTTCAAAAATGTTATTAAAAAATTCTCACATAAAAATAATATCAATTTCTTTTTACGGTTCAATTATTTGAAAAAACTGAAATAACCTGAAAACAATCTTAGAAAAAATATATTCAAGCACTTTTATGTTAGAATGAATACTCGAATCAATATACTGATTTATCACGCAGACTACTGAATCGAGTTAGCCTCAAGCTTTTCGCATTAATTCATGTTATTTGAAAATTTTATTTCTTTATAATATAAAATAAATAAATATAAAATGAAAAACCATTACAAAACATCGAATTGATGAGACTAAATATATTTCTCATCGTTGATATGAATTTAAAATTTAAAAATGTGTATAAAAAATTCTCACATAAAAATTAATATCAATATTTCGATTATCGTATTAACTCAAGTTATTTGAAAAAGTGATTACATATTTCTTTATGATTAAATGAATGAATCGAAAATTAAATTATTATATATAATTAATAGTTTTAGTTCAGCGTAACGACTTATCAGGAGCAGTTTTGTTTCGTTAGGGCTTGTTTTGTTTGCCAGAATAATTTTAGGAATATTCAACTACCATTTTCAATTCCAAATAAAAAAGTATAACACATATTGAAATCCAGAAACGTACATCGGCAAAATATCTTCAACTGTAAACGTAAACAAAATTGTTTTATAAACTGCAACTACAGTTCAATATTATATAATTTTATCTTATTTCAAAACATGACCGATTATTGCCACCATAGCATTGTTTGTACACGCGAGTACGGTCCCTCAGATATGCGTAATTGCGTAGAGGGTATACGATCTCATCCCGTTGTCGGAGAGTTACTGCGGCCTCCTAACAAATCAACAGTTGTTTCGCGGCCGCAGGTGCTACCAGCCGGAGAGAGCCGTCTTTCTCGGCAGACGCCGTGACGAGCCCTCACGTTCTGTTTAATTTCAGGTATTGACATGGGCGACTATTCTTAAAGTGGGGACGATAATCTGGAGGGGGACCTGCTCGACCAATAACGCTCCAACTTATGATGTCATCGGAGGAGGAGAGTGAGTTTGGCTTGTATACAGATAAGCTCCTGAAGAAAACCAAAAGAACTAGACAGCGTGTGGACGCCGGCGAGCCGCGTAATTCTTATTCCTCGATCCCGAACTTCAGTTCGCGACCGGCGTTTCTCGGCGGAAGTAATAATTTATACGGCGCCATTTTTACTCAACAGCAACAGTTCGGTCTCTTCGGACCGGGGTTCGCGCCCGCAAAAATGTTGAACGAGCTGCTCGGAAGACAAAAGCCCGACGGCGGTGCGGACGGCGAGGACATCAAGTTCGACAACGTGATTAGGTGTGACGGTAGCCCGCCTTCTGGGGAACAACTTGCACATCACATGCTGCGGGATATTCTTCAGGGACGGAAGCACGAGCTCCTGGCGTTAGAACACGATATGCGTAATGGTCAGGATCACATAATGAACAACAACAACAACAACAACGAACCTAAGGCAAGTCCTGAACGTAATGATGTTGAAGCCGCAGTGGCGATGAAAGAGTGCCTCGCAGAAGCCGGTGTTGGTGACAGACAACAAGCAGAACTAATGGAAGAAGCCCTCAACGGCATGGAGACTGAATCATTACCATCGCCGAAAGTAGAGCCTTCCAGCCCTGCGAAGCCAGAAGATGCCAAAAAAGCACGAGTGGAGAACATTGTCTCAGGTATGCGATCCAGTCCAGCTCCCCCTCAAGTGAATGGTTGTAAAAAAAGGAAGTTGTACCAACCCCAACAACATGACAGTAATGCGGAAAGATACGTAGATGACGAAGAAGAAGATATAGAACCGATCAGACAGAAGCGAGTGGAGAAAAGTATGCTCAAATCCCAGTTGAGGTCCATGCAAGAACAACTAGCTGAAATGCAGCAGAAATACATGCAACTGTGTACGAGAGTGGAACAAGGATCAGAAGAAAGTCAGGAAATTGAAGAGATTCCTAGTGATAGTGAACAAAGTAAAAGATCTGCTCCTCCTTCGCCTGTGACAACTAGTACTCCTACACCAGTGCAACACCAACCAACGCTGGCACAGGAGGTGAGTAAACTAAAAATCAGTCCTCCGGGCCCTCCTTTCCACAATGGATTTTTACATAATCCTCATCAGCATATGAGCAGTGCGGCGGCGATGTATCTGGGTGTAAGTCATAAGCTTTTTATGGAACAGGAAGCACGATTAGCTAAAGAAGCTGCAGCTAACGCCATGAGCAATGAATCGCAACAATCACTACCATCTCAACAACAAACTCCGCCTAAGCCCGATCATATTACCGAACGTCTAAGTGTCATGAGGAATATGACTCCCGGTGGTACGGATTTGGAAGGACTTGCCGACGCTTTAAAAAGTGAAATAACGGCATCTTTATCAAACCTCATAGATTCGATACTACATCGGTTCGTTCATCAGAAAAGATGTAAGCAACAAGACGCCGCAACCGCGGCAGCAGAACAACTCAACAAAGACTTGATGATGGCCTCACAACTCTTAGATAGGAAATCACCAAGGACCAAAGCGGCGGAACGACCCCAGGCACCTCCTCCTCAACCTAATCACCTTAGCCACCAAAATCACCAAAGCCACCAAAATCACCAAAGCCATCAAAATCAAATGGTAAATGGAAATTCGGGTTGTCCACCGATGATGCCCGTTCATAATATGAATAATATGCAAAAACCTTCAGATCTTCATATTCGACCTCCAATGTTTCAGCCTCCAAAACCTCCAGGTATCAGCGCACCCCTTTACGGAATGAGTCACCCTTTTTGCGTGTCCAAGCAAGAAACCCCGGAGCAGAACGAGGCGTTAAGTTTGGTAGTAGCACCAAAGAAAAAACGCCATAAAGTGACGGACACTAGGATAACCCCGAGGACCGTGAGCAGGATTCTGGGACAGGACGGAATGGGAATGTCTCCTGCAGCGATGGAATCAAACCCATGTTCTTCTCCACGGCCTCCCCCATATCACCAGCCGCCGCCGATGTTGCCCGTCTCCCTTCCGACGTCGGTGGCGATACCCAACCCAGGCCTCCATGAATCTCAGGTTTTCTCGCCCTATAGCCCCTTCTTCCACGGACCAAGTCATGGCCACCACATGGCAATGCAGGTAATTATTTAATTAATTAATTCATAATTGCACTAATTCATAATTGCACTAATTCATTTCATCCATCATCCATCCATCAAAGTACACTTAATTCTCTCTACTCAAACACCATTTTTTTTTAAGAAACATATATTGACAGACGAAACATCCGTAGTATTCTGTAGAGTTATTTGATAAGACTGTTTCAAAAATGGTAGGTAACGTGTTGAACTGAGGGAAGAATGAGATATAACACATTTTTTTCACTTTATTTCTAAAATTTGCAAGTTTTTCAAATTCAGACAGTTATCTCATGTTTTCCAGATCTAGTTACCTATGTGGAATTTTTCATTCCGTAACAGCTTACAAAACTATCAAGCTCTCGTTTGCGTATATTTTTTGAAGAAATGCAGTGTATCTCCCTTCTCATGGAAACATCCCCATGACATCTGTAATTTTCGTTGTAGTATTATAAAATTAGTAGAATCGATAGAAACATCAACAATGAACAAGATGACCTAGAAGGGGGCATTCGAAGTGATATACACGAGCGCCAGAACCAATGGAACTTTCGAAACAGCGAAAAATAGTAGAGGTCGAAAATGTCTTCGCATTCGTAATCAGAACAACCATTTTACTTCTAATTCACTTTGGCCCTTAAAAAATATCAGTTCTGAAGCATCCTAATTTGGATTATTCACAACTGATTTTTTTTTTATAAATAAAGCATTCTAATTTGGATTATTCACAACTGATTTTTTTTTATAAATAAAGTAGATTAGTAGTAAAATGGTTGTTTTGATTGGGAATCCGAAACATTGTCGATCTGTTTTGTCTTCTAATATAATTTTTCGAAAAAACACGGTGTTTCATAGCTGCTGGCGTGCAGTGTGTATCACTAGAAATGATCCCTGAATAGATATTTTGTATCTAGAATGTGAAATGATACTTTTGCGTCCGAGAATGGAAGTTATTTTGCTGAGCTTCAGCAAAACGAATACTAGTCATTGCATGACTATCGTATAACGGTAGTAACGTAATAAATAAGTAACATGACGTAAAAGTCTTTTACGTTCTAGAACGAAAAAGGGTCACTTCGCTAACTGAGATTTCAACGAAAATGTCAACATTCGAGTTCAGTTTTCGAAAAAGTAATCGTGTACATTTTGATGTACCTATCGATCTGCAAATTTTGCAACATATACACGTCACAAAAAAATGGGGATGTTTGTCTGCATATGTTTTTTTTTCATAATAAATCTGAATTTTTGGATAATAATAAAACATAGACAACCACTTTTTGGGAAAGAATAAGTGAATGGATCATTTATTGGAACTTCTATAAGGGATCATTGATTTTTATAAAACAGACCCACACTTTCCGAATTCTGATTCTTCCCGAATCTTATTATTATTGATTGATGCACTTACAATAAACATCTGTTATTTTTTTTCTAGGCTTCCTCCTCTCCACCCCGTATGCACCACAAGATTGAGAGAGAATCACCCCCAATTCACCACCCGCCCACTCTTCTACATCCCGCGCTTCTGGCCGCAGCCCAACATGGGGCCTCACCAGACTATGGGCACATGAGGGGCCCATCCGGGGGGATGAATATGGACAACGGCGATAGGAACTCGGACTGCAACTCAGGGGATATCTCTTACGACGGAATGCAGCCTACAATATCCTTTTTATGCAAAGATTTTGGGAAAAATCTTAGTGCACACCATGTATGTATTTTCAAAATAATATAACATTTTTTTCATGTTCACTTTTGGTTGAAAATTTCTTATCAGTAGTAGACTTGTTTCATAAAGTACTTTACTTATTACCGTTCTAGCAAAATAGTGGTTTGTAATAATTTTTTAATTAATATACATAGAATCACTCCCTCGTTATTCTGAAGCCACACCTGTCAGTAAAAACAACGAAAGATTCATTTTTAATGCAATTATTTGTAAGTCTTCTTATAAAACCTCTAACTTGGGGTTAAGTTTTTCGATAAGGTATCGGAATCAGATCTGAATAAATCCTTGTTAGAATCCTTATGAAACACCTTTATTGTATTACATGAAGAAAGAAAACTCACTTACAACTCTGACCAATCAATGATTTATTCATGTCCAATGAAAGGAATTTTCATTTATAACTAAATAAAAACTTCTTAAAACGTCGATAACTTGTAATGCGTGTTATTCGAAACTTTTCCGATGATAGCTATTATGAATTCTTTATCCACTTTTTGTGTCTTAATACTTATGTGAGAATAAAATGGAATATGCCATATGTTCCTAAGAAAATGAATTGGTAATTGACACACCAATTCAGTAGTATGGTATTAAGCTCATGAATAATAGATATGCTGGGATCTTACATATCAGAAATATCATCTCATTTCATGTCAGCAGTAATTTGGTGATTTATTATAAGGAAACGAAATCATCTCTCTCAATAGTTTCACAACGATTTTCTTCTTAGTGCATTCATGGTATGAAAACAACTTCATACCTAGTAATAATAGTTTAAAAGAAAACCCGAAATAGACGATTTTTCATTTTCTGTTTTACACTTTTTTGGTGGTATTGTTGAAAAATGAAAATTTTCATTTCAGAAGTGGACAAGTATCTACTGCCATAAAAAAATTAGATTATTATGTGAATTAAAATTGAAAATTGATATTAATGTTTGCATATACTTACTTCATGATTATTCAATAAGAGTCATGGTGATATATGAAAACATCTGAACTGTCAAAATACATGGAGTACTATTCTGTCTTCTCTTCCCACTCTTTAGCCCAATGTTTCCTTAACTCCTGAGCACTCGTCAACATTAACACCGATGCATCTCAGGAAAGCCAAGCTGATGTTCTTCTGGGTTCGATATCCGAGTTCAGCAGTTCTCAAAATGTATTTTCCAGACATCAAGTTCAATAAAAACAACACTGCCCAACTGGTGAAATGGTTTTCTAATTTCAGGTAAGTTGATAAACATTATGATGTTGGAATGCGTATGACGTGGTTCAGTTGGTAACATGATTCTGTACGATGAATTTGCAATTGATTGAGATATCTTTTAGTTTTAACTGTATATTAAACTCAACACTCAAACCACCAAGATTTATGCGAATCAACAGTAAGGGTGGTAGCTTCACCCTCTGGTACAGTATTCTTTCTGGTACAGTATTGACTCGAGTATTGATACATATTTACAGCTCTTTCATGATTCAGTAAGAACTTAATAAGTATCATTCATTATTTCCGGAAAAAAGGGTGATCAAGATATTGGAATTGTTTCATAGTCGATTGCGGATGGAAAAAGCTTCAAGTATGTAACACTAAAACGTTTGATATCAGATAAGAGCTTATATCGCCAAGTAATTTCCATATTCTTTATTATCAAATTGGATAGATTAAAGCACACGATATTGAATTTCTTATCTTATCGAACTAGGCCCATCTGTCTAAACAAACCGGAATAAAGTCGGGTTGGGTGTAGGTATGAACAATTACTTACTTCACTTATCTCACAATTTCCAGGAATTTGTTTACTAATCATTATCGCCATACTGAGACTTACAGGATTATGGATGAGCTATATGTCAGAGCTATTCTACCTTATATTTTTTTTATCATTGCAGTTTGTATGAGGTGTTACTTCAACATTTCAAATCAAATTCTCAAAATAAAAAATGTTAATGGTTCAGGTTTAACATTTTGTTTTATTAGTTTCATAAAAGATACGTAATTTCATTCCTCTATAATAGTTTATTCTTCAACGAACGTATGATGCTCATTATTCGGAAGTAGAAGACTATACTTTCTCTACGACTACACGAAAATTTATAAATTTATGACGAAAGCTCAATTTGTGGTACTTATAGGTAGCTATCGAAATGATTGCCTTTATTACCAAGAAGTAGTATAAATTACAAAGCAGTATAAGGAAGAATAACAATTATACATGAATAACTAAATGCTTGAGGGGAAAAATAAATAAAAAAACTTCCACTAGTAGGATTCGAACTCAAGATCTTACAACCTTCAACTATTCCACGGGTCCGTGCCACTGGACCACATAGGTACTTAAAAAAATTTGTGAATAAGATATATGACTAAACAAACTCTGTTTGACCAAAAACCGAGATTATGTAGAATGTTCAGAAAAATATTATTCGAAATACCTTTGTTGCAAGAAGATTTCATCAGGAGCTGAAGTTACGGGATACGGGAAAGTTCCTTGGTTAGCAACGGACTAAAATACTAGATTGACGTATTATGGGGTCTGAAGTTGCTCCGAGAAAGTACGCATTCTTGAGCGATTTCAGAAAAATATTTTTGTTTATTCAATAAAAATATTTTTGTTTATTGAATAAAAATAAAGTTCTTCTAAATGACTGAACATTCATGTTTCCATATTGTAACAACTAAGTCCTATAGATAGTCGTAGAAGGGCCGAATAATTTTAAATCAGAATTATAGTAAATTCCGACTTCAAACTCGGAGTTTCATTAAATTCCGACTCTATAAACTTGGATGTTTGCATAATTCAAAAGTCCGAGTTCAAGTTCGGAAAATGGTGAATGCAAAAAAAAATATGTGACATTTTTTCGCCTTTGGACAATATTGATAATAATTTATTAACACCAAAAATCGAAAATAAATTTGATTAGCGGAGTTCAATATAAAGTTCCTCATAATAATGTTAACGAATACAAACACACAGACACATAAGCAATCCATTACAATTATACAGTGACCGCCATATAGAAAAAAAGTTTATTATTAGAGTATTGGAAAAAATATTCTTGGTGAAAGTTTGTGCATGTCCGATAACATAAAAATCGATTTTGACACATGTCACCTGATCTTTGGTATGGCGGCAAATTGAAAAAAATTACTATGAAAAGGCAAAAAGTGGGATAAAATGGTGAGATATCAAAAAAAGTTATTTGAAAAAGTTGCTTAGAATTAAATTTTATATACATATACTGTCGCGTCCATGCGCTCTTGTGTGTGTCCTTTTATGTTTAACATTATTAATTTATTTATCAACATTTATAAACAAACCAATTTTCACATTAATTTAAATATAATGGGTATTCATCGGCATCAATAGTTTATTTGCTCCCCGGGTATAATCATTTCGCCTATCAAATCAGTCACCAAAAAACACCTCAAGATCCTCGCCTCGTCTCTCCCGTCTCAACGATGAAGAAAGATAGAAGAAAACCATTTTTCGATGGCACTTCTGTTTTCGCCGTGATATAGACTCGACCCCATATACTTATAAAAACTGATCAGAACATTACCAAATTCATTGTGATTCTACGCGACTAACATTGAGTCAGCAGAAGCATTGACCACTAGAGATCTCTAGGAGAAAACCGCTGAAGAAAGAACATCTCGCCCAGACTTACGAGTACAGGTAAGGTCTTGAGGTCTCAGTTCTCTCTTTTTTATTCTGATCATTTAACAACTCGCATACTTTTATTTCGTCTATTCTCAACCGCATAAAATAAAAACAGTCCATTAATCTCTTGAGTTTGTGAGTTTCTTATGAAATTTGCACGCAACTTAAATATATACAAAGTTTTAAAAATAATGAGAGAACATTGAAAATAGTTATTTTTTAAAAATATTTTCATAGCTTTATAAAAATATCAAATTTTTATCTAATGAATAGCTTGACCATAGAGAAACATTTGAATTTCAATGATAATGGCAACACTTTTTCATTTTTTCCACACCAGTGAGCACTAAATTAAAAAAATTGGATTTTGTCAAAACCCTGGCTGTTACATTGGTTCGTATCTAACAGTTATATCAGAATTCCACGACCATTGTGATGACATGACACTCCAGAAACATGGTGTTTCCAGATTATAATCAAGTTTCGATGATAATCGTGCCACAGCGTTTCACTTCGCTTGCAATGTTGAAAACTCTAGCCTCTTTAATTTGACGCACTATTTTTAAGATTATGTGCGAAGTGAAACATTCGTGCACGATTATCATCAAAAATTGATTTTAATCTGAAAAACACAATATTTTTGGACTTTCCTATCATCGCAATAATCGTGGAATTCTGATACAACTGTTAGATGCGAACCAATGTAACAGCAAGGGTTCTGAAAAAAATAATTTTTTCAATTTAGTGCTTTCTGGTGTTGAAAAAATGTGAAAATTTTGTTATTATCATTGGAATACAAATATATCAGTATGGTCAAGCTATTCATAAGAAAATAATTTAATATTTTTATACCGCTGGGAAAATATAAAGAAAAAATTGCTATTTTCAACATTCCCACATTATTTTTTCAAACTTTGTATATGTGTATAAAATTTAATTCAAAGCACCTTTTTCAAATATTTTTTTTCGATATCTTTCCATTTTATCCGACTTTTTTCCTATTCATAGTAATTTTTTTCAATTTGCCGCCATACCAGCGATCACGTGACATGTGTCAAAATCGATTTTAAGGTTATCGGACATGCACAAACTTTTCCCAAGAATCTTTTTTCCAATACTCTAATAATAAACTTTTTTCCCATATGGCACATACTTTTTGGCGGTCACTGTATATATATGACCGACTCTCGAACTTCATACGGAATTGAAGCTGGTGAACATATACATAGAACCTGTGCCATGCTTGACAGAATATCCAGAAGAGCTCAAAGCTAGTAACATTTCCATTATGTACTTCCTCATATAAAAAATATATTTAAATTCACGTGTTTTCTCTCTGATGGAAATTTCAACATTTTGTCTTCATTCGTAACTTATAAACAGCTGAAAGAAAATTTTAAATAAGTTTTCAATTTCTGTTTTGTTGGCTAGGACGAATATAGATAATGCTTGTAATTCGATCTGTGACCTTTATTGTTCTATGATGTAGTTTTTGCACCAATATCAGTGCAGAAAATTAATGGAGGATTTTCTCCCTCAGAAAAAAAAATTAAATTAAGAAATCGTTATTATTTGAAAAGGACAAAATTCCTTTTATATTGAAGGGAGAGGCGTATGAAAAAATAACATACATATTTTGTTTTTATTACAGTATTACCGGAAGCAAATATATTTCCTTTTTGCGAAATCAGCAAACGAAATTATATGATACTCAGTAATTTTAGGGTTAATTTTTGAACAAAACTTACATACCCATTTCAGCAAAACATTTCAAGATTCATACCTAGTTTTGTTTTCCATTCAACAAAACGCAGAAAGCTTATTTTTGAGATTGTACATGTTTATTTATTATATTATATCGTAACACACCTTTAGATTGGTTATTCTGCTTTTCTCATGCTCATGGTATTTTAACGTATTGGAACAAAAATTGAATGTCATGTTTCGACCAGCAACCACACAGTTGACTGAAGTAATTAGCAGCTTATTACTCAGTTTTACATACGACCTCAATGATTTTTAAATCCATCTACCTTAACGTAATATACTGCTTAATTAAAAATTACTTAATTAAGGTCTTGAGACTAATTAGTACGGCAGCCTTTTCCTTTTTTTGTTCAGGGATGTTTTTCACTACCTTCACATTAGATTTTGTTCATCTCACTTTGGCTTGTTAGCTTTCAAATGTAATTAGTCATTAGCAATAATGTTGTAACCACAATCCCACGGAAATTAATATGTTTTAAGATGCGTGTGTTAAAAAGAGTTGAAAAACAGTGTAATGGAGTATCGACTAGGGGAACACTGCTGGTCAATTTATTTTCTACTTAGTGTTCTTTTGATAAAGTTTTGATAGAGATATAGGTATGTCAGTAACAATGATTTATTGATTTTCCTAGTAATTTCTAATTGATACTAATACATGTTATGATTTTCAGAGAGTATTTTTAAAATAATTTTTCATTGTTGACAACACTCCGTACATTCCGGCGAGGCTGAAATTTTACGCTATTTTTAGGTCAACTATTTCTAATAAATTTCATTTTCCACCCGAAATAACAAGATACCATCGCTCAATGTAAGCATAAATAATTAACAATTTACTGGTCATAATCAATAATCTGTAATTAAGGTAATTAATTATTGATACAGCTGTGGCAAGATTGTACGTCCCATGATTTCATGGGCGGTATGGGAGGCGAGAAGGTGTACCCCACTAAATTACATCCGGTCACTTAAAATCCCTCAAATGGACTTCGGTTGATTTTCAATTAAAATAACACACCTTGATTTCATTTCAACTCATTTGCAAGCAGCATATGTACAACAAAAATGGAAACACTCTTTCTCAACCAATTGTGTGTCAATATATTTATAATGATTAGTTTCAAAATGATCCTTTTATTGGCTAGTTAGTATCTTATATAAGTTTTTCTTGGAGTATCCAACTGACATTTGTTAGTGGTGAGTTCTCAGCGTATTAAGAATTCATCTTTGCTGTGTCAAGAAGCGTCCTGGTTGATATTGACAAACAAGCCTTATGTCCACCCCATTCCAGGTTCTATTTTAAATATCTATCAAATCCCCAGGAAATTTTATTTTTCCTGTCATATTCTTCCGAAAGTTTGGATTAAAATATTTGATAATTGTATATTGGTACAATATTGTGAAAATATTGGCAAAATATTCAAATAATAATATTGGCGAGAAAAAAAATGTGAACATTCGGCGATATTGGTTCGATATTTAAAAAAAATATTGGTCTAATATTCTCGAAGCAATATTGCCTTCAAAATGTTAGGCGATATTAGTACAATATCGCTGTAGCAGACTTACATTGGAATAATATTGGTAAAATATTGGCAAAACATTAAAACGTAATATTGTCGAGATAAAATTATAATTATTTCGGGATATTGGCACAATATTACTTGGACATTATACAAATAATATTAGTGAAATATTGAGGAAGCAATATTGGCCCCAAAATATTTAGGGATATTGGTACAATATCATTTGCATATATTGGTAAAATATTCAAAGTGAATATGTTGCCATGGAAACATTGATGAAATATTTTCAGAAATCTCGAATAATTTAAAAATTCTACAATTTCGTTTCTACTTCAATTTACCACTGAGTAGATTGACGCATTGTGAGAAGCGTTATTTAATATATGTTACTATGATTCAGCTGTTGTTCCATATGTGGGGCCACCTAGCGGTTTCTTACCCAAGTTTAATCATGATTCATTTCAATATTGTTTATTGAATATTCCGCCAATATTCAAATTTCAATCCTAGTGATAAACGTATTTTGTAATATTGTATCAATATGGTCTTTCAAATATTGGCGTAAGGTTTTCGTAACAATCTCAATCAATATAGGGTCAATATAATTTTAGAATATGGATTAAATAATATTTCACCAATGTGCTGTCAAACTTGGATATACAATATTGTTTTTTATCTCTAAAATCGAAATGAGAGTAATATTGAAATCGCAATATTGGAGCTAGATGCTGGAAACAATATGCGCAGGCAATATCGCTCTATCGATATTGGTGAATATTATTGAACCAATATTGACCCAATATTTCATGAAACAATTTACATTCAGAACAGGTTGAGCCAATATTCCACCAATATTATTAATGATATATTGTTTTTCCAATATGAACCCATATTGGTTCAATATTATTTTTACATTTACAACATAGCCATATTGGCCCAAACTGAAAACAAGATTCAGCCAACATGAGGTGCTACCTGGGATGGTCGGATGTAACCATTTGAACAACAATTATGTTGATTGGTATCAAGTGTAGTTGTTGGATTGATGTTGAGAAGAAAACTACTGCAGTGAAAATGTTGAAGACTAGCCTTCAATTCCTACTCCTGACGTTCTTTTGAGGACATAAGTATAGTTTGATTCTCTACCGTGCTTGGGATCGCATATTGCAAAGTAAGACCCTCGTCATCAGTAGTATCCCGAAAATTTCTGAGCTTGCAGCTGTTTCACAGATTGAAAAAACTACAAAAAAACTAAATTTTTTCAACCTATGCGGGAAAGGAGTTTTTTTATTCTTGTCATTATACCCTTAAGTGAATGTTTTATCAACCTTTTATTTAACTTGCCTTGTTAGTTAGTATGTATGTGTGGGAAAAATCATGCAAATGAATTTCAACACATTTCTAGTCGTCTGAATAACTTGAAATTTTTCAGGTGTTGTGGGTTTTTTTGAGGTCGAATATTATGAATTTCTTGTTAAAATTAATGAATTTGAGATGATAGAAATTGTTATTTGGAATTTCTCGCGGTCGAAGATTGTGAATTTGTTTTCAAAATTCATAAATTTACAAATAAAGTGCTAATACCCCAAAACGGTTTATTCTCGTTCCGTATACTCGCGTTTCGACACGCTAGCAAAATTACCTGAAAAATTCTCGTTTCGTACACCGACCACTACGACGGCCCAAGAGTAATTATTTAGTCTGATATAACCAGAACGAACTAACCTTACGTAGACACTTCAGAGCGTGGAAATTGAACCCATAAATTCTGCGAAGAGTAATTCTTAAGTCTGATCTAACCAGAACGAACAAAACGAATAACCGAAAACTCATTAATTAATTGGATGTACGAAAAGAGAAGAGACACCACCCAATATATTGACGTAGTTTTGGTGTTTCTATTCCTTCAGTTATTTTCATATTAAGAGAACCGCAGTTATACAGCGAGTTTCCGAAATTGGAGCAATTAAAAAAATTGGGTGTTGTATGGAACATAATGTATCAATAAATGGCAAGAATTTTCGGTTTTGAAGTAGGTAATGAGAACAAAAAGTATTTTACCCCTTCACCACACAAGTAATTTAATTCCTAGATGCGCATTTCGATAACAAAGTTACCTTCATCAGTAGGATTACTAAAACTGTCATCAGTAATGTAATCAGTTTTAGTAATCCTACTGATGAAGGTAACTTTGTTATCGAAATGCGCATCTAGAAATTAAATTACTTGTGTGGTGAAGGGGTAAAATACTTTTTGTTTTCATTGAGTGACACCACAGGCGTCCAATATCCCATTTTCGATTGAAGTAGGTAGTAAAATTTCCGAAAATTTTTATGAAATTTTATGAAATCGCTTTCAGTTATCTTTGTTTAGGAGGCACTGGTTTGATTCTCCATGCCACAGCGTGTCTGCTCGCTGGCAGTGTTTCAGCGCGGTTTGCGTAGGATGTAGACCTCTTATCAGTGATTATCGAAAAAGTCTTGAAAACTTCAAAATTCAATATCTCCCAAAATTTTTTTTTTCGACAAAAAAGTATTCTTTCCTTTCGTGTTGTTTCGTCATCTTCTACTTCCCATTTAATTTATTGCTCCAATTTCGGAAACACCCTGTATATAATTGTACCAGTTAGTAGTGTGAGAGGTTAGGCAATGACAGCTCAATACTGAAAATCTAAGAAATGTTGGTGTTTTTTCAGTTTTCTCTAATTAAATTTATGATATCTAGGTCCGAATGATTGGTATCTCTCAGGTGAAGTTTGTTGCTGTACCCTCGCATTCACGGCGCTGTGGTAAACTTCTATAATAAAAATAATTATATAGCAATATCGAAGTTACTGGAAATATAGGGGTTTTCTCGTTTCGTACACTCGGCGTTTTGTACACCCTAGCAAAATTACCTGAAATATTCTCGTTTCGCACACCCAATCAATTAATGATTTTTCGGCTTCTCGTTTCGTACACCGGCCACTGCGGTGTTCGTTCTGGTTAGATCAGGCTGAAGAATTACTCTTCGCAAAATGTATGTGTTCAATTTCCACGCACTGAAATGTCAACGTAAGGTTAGTTCGTCCTGGTTTGATCAAGATGAAAAATTTTTCTTCGCAAAATTTATATGTTCAATTTCCACGCACCGATATGTCTACGCAAGGTTAGTTCGTTCTGGTTAGATCAGACCTAAGATTTACTCTTCGCACTGTGGCACCTAAACCCTCTTGGCCATCGCCAAGGTAATCAGGTAATTTTTTTGAGGCGTACGAAACGCGAGTGGACCCGTCTTCGTTAAAACAAATCAGCGCCTATATTGAAGTGCACCACTCCTTCTACATATAAGGTTTCCAAAACAACACATAGCTTACAAATTATGAAAGCTTTCTAACACGAGATTTTCCTCTCAGTTTTATATTTTTATGCGGAGCTAACCAAGCACAAACTGATTTGTTGGTTTTTATTCTATTCGCAGTTCTTTAAAAGTAACTTCTGTCAACTTGTTCAATACTGTGCTTTTTTAATTAGCATTGACTAATTAGCGTAAACCAACTTCAAGTTACAATTCCAAAATGAACTTACAATACGGATTTGTATTCTTTGTTTCCAGCAAGCTCTTCGAACTATGACAATCTTTTTCTAATTCAGAAAGAAAGTTGGAATTTTAATTCATGAATGTATTGTTCCAGGAGAGAATAGTGGAAAACGCGAGATTTTCACATCCTCATTAATTATTTAGATAAGGGTACAAATTCCCAACGTAGCTAAGTATCAGGGTAATTATCGAAGAAGAATTGAGAGTACAGGAAACTGGTACTTTAATGAATGTAATTTTTTGTTGAAATAATTTTCTAAGGAAATGTATCCATGATATATATAGAGAACTTGAGTTCCAAAGTCGAGTTACAGGGTAGCCTGATGGTGTCTGAGCGGTCTAGGTATCAATCGTTCGTATTCATGTATAGTTTAGTTCCTGAATTGCAGATAGTGACTCATAGGTTGTACGGTTCATAATTTATATGAAGCAGTCAAGAAATGGAACAGAAATGAGCTAGGTACTGAGGTTTTAAATCAAGTTTTACTTTCCCACGTTCTCACATGCCACCGCAATTTCAAATCCCGTAAAATCCTGAAAATATACGATGAGTCACTATCTACAATTTAGGAACTAGACTAAAGCTTTTTTCATGAGTACGATTCTACCGAGAAACTAGAATTTTCAGGCACCCGCATGCCTTGTTTAATGTAAGTGTGTTGTCAGTTACTTCGATGCCGATCCTGGTGACAATGGCTTGCATCGATACAGAGTACCCGGGGTGGTACTGTAGGTTTGTCCGGGTTTTCTTAGAGCTTAGAGCCATTAAAAATCAATAAGTCATTAGGGGCAAATGATAACGACAGCCGTCCTCCATCCGCATAGGCTATGCTTTTGGGTACACTCGTAAGAGTGGTTTGAAGTGCTTATTTTTTTGTCGTAAGGATTGGCGCACTGGTATAATTTACCCAAATAACCCAGTATCCACGAGTGTCTCCTGAGCAGACGAAGTGAACCAGTGATTGCGTCCATGAGTGGTGTGTCCACCATTCCACCAATGGCCCCTCTAACCTAAACCACCATTTTAAGAGAGTGGGTAAAGCGCGGACTTCAAAGATTTAATCTTGATTCTTAGTCCATTTTAATCCTCTTTTTGGACGAAGTTTGTTTCGCAGGGAACCGAAAACTCCATGACGAAAATCTTCTAACTTCGATGTTCTATGAGGACAACATCGGGCCTATTGGCTTGCAGTTGCAGTTGCAAAACGTACCACGTTTCAGTCAATGGAAGATATTCTAGCTCTCTGACTGGTTGTGACTAAATACAGGTGCACTTTGCCATCCAGTCTGAAACGTGGTGCACTTTGTCGCCCGGAAATTTGTTCGAAAAAATTGTGGTGAACAGGCAAGATAGGTTAGCTCGCTTAGGTTTGGTTTATGTGTATATCGCGAGCAAAAACTGACTCACGCATTTTTGACTATCAAGCTAGGTTATTGCTCAGGTTAGGTGTGTGATTAGACAGTCTCCGGACTATTTGGCCCTGTTAGGTTTATTTATGCCATATTTTCTTGTATTTTTTATTATTTTTATTCAAATTGTAACGCTTGTGTAAATAAATGATGATGAACCAACCTTACGTAGACATTTGAGTGCATGGAAATTTAATTGACGTATCAATTAATGATAATGTATGGTAACTCGAATTGTACAGGTTTTACTTGAAATGGTAAAATACTAGAAATAGGAATAATCGAGATGGGATGATACCGGTAGTATAACAGTCGTAGTGCTGGATTATGCCTGTAGATATACACTGAGACCGCATAAGCTGGGCAACCTGACAGCAAATGCATAAACGGGACGATTACTATTGTTATTATCATCATTATTATTTGATAAAATACAAAAAATTATTTGTTTTTCCAAAAATATGGACAATAAAAATTTTACATTCAACATCAACAATCAGAGTATTTTTTTTCAGAATTTTTGAATCATTGAAAAAAAATTTCAGTCACAACTGGCTAAAAAATGTTTGACACAATTTTATTTGAATTTCAAATTAATATTTTCCAACGGAAACATTAATTATTCTTCCTCATAAAGAATCGTATGCATTGCTGTGCTGGTGGAGAACGGCTATTGTTATTGTTTACCGTGGCCCTTCCGGGATTTTTGGAAGCTTATTCGCTATTCAGCCTTGGGAAAACTCAGAAAACCTACAGCACTACCCCGGGTGGTCAGTGAGCATTCCATGCAGGTATTTGCATAACCAGACAAAAACTGTGATAACTAACGCACCTAAAAAATATTAATGATTGTGCACAATTGCTCAACCGACTTTTGAAGTTTCCCTAAATTTTTTTCATTTAATTTTCATTTTTTTTCTGTTGCATTGATATGTTTGTCAATATGAGAAACGGCGTTATTTCATCAATTAAAAAATCGATGGACCAACGAAAATACTTCGTTGGCCGTTTCTATATATCCATGTCAACAGTTGTTTAAATAAGAGATATAACCGTTGGTCGCTTTCATTGATCTTGGCGGTAAAGTTCGTTATTCCAAGACGCGTGCCTTATTCTTAAGATGCCATGGGAATTTCTTGAAGAGGGTTCAGAGAGTAGAATATCCCACCAAGGGGAGGGTAAATCAAAAAGCAGCTGTTAAAATCTTTTGTGCCCGTTTAACGTCTTTTGCCTTCAAGAAGCCCTTGTGTGACTTACCTATTGATGCAGTAGCGCCGAAAATAAATTTAAATAGGGACGGGGGGATAGTTTCGACTAGATTACAGTTTGAACTAATGATAACAAATTTATTATATAATTTGTGCGATCCGTCAATTTAACGTATTTACGTTTCCATTCAAAGAATAGTAGCATGTGTTTACATACATTCGATCGGAAAAAACTGTCACTTACCGACTGAGAGAGTACAGGACAATGAGCATGAAATGACATACATTTGCCACTAGTATTGGTATATGAAATTTTGTTCTACGAGCGTACGGGTACTACAATAATAGTTCATATACCTATGAGTGGAAAATTGGTCATTTCATGCTCATTGTACACTGTACTTTTTTTACGACCATCTGAATCATAAACAAATCTGTAATATTTTAATAACACTCTCTATCATAAAATTTCCTGCCGTCATGATTCCCATAATACATACAACCTAAAAAATGAATTGAGGATACAAATATTGGAAATTATAATAGAAATCGGAAACTACTCGATTTCACAAAAGAAAAAAAGTGTTACTTGGATTTGAACCCTCGCCTCCAACCATGCAACGGCCGTCACCTGAATCAACTCTCGCTGCTACTATCGCACATAATAAATTACATAATTCGAATTTCAAATGATTCATATGTGAATAACGTTGAAATACGTCAATCAATTAAAAAGTTATAAGAGAATGAAATTTGCAAAATATACCGTTTAATCAACCCACCAATTGAATTTCAGAACTTTGACTACCCCACTGGATTCACGGAGTCTCGAAATATCACTGACTGTAATTCCATAGAATTCTGTTGATATATATAAAAAAAATAAAAATTATGATGAGAAATGAAAATTTTCCTGAAATTACAGTGGTGTATTCCGAATTTTGATAAAAATTCTGAAATTGAAGTAGTGAGGTGACTAAAGGACATATTTTTCAAATTTCATTCTCTTATAACTTTTTTTTGCAATTAAACCATTTGAACAATGTTGCGAATCCAGTGGTGTAGTCAGATTTTTCTAAAAACTTCGCTAGTAATTTTTTTAGATTTTGACCTTGAAAAATTGGATTAGTTGGCTCTGGTAATGGAGATTTGTTCATGAAATTTGGTGTCCTAGTAAACTTTTTGAATATCTACCTAATGAAAAAAATTTATCATCGGTTGGAAAATGTAGATTTTATAAGGGTGCTCCACTTAAGTGGGTCACACTGTATTACTTATGAACACATTATCCGTTATTTTTTATTATGGCAGTCTAGTAGTTCATGAAAGTCGTAGGAAATGAAATATCCTGTACTGAAATGATCATTACAGTACAGCTCGCGATGTAGAAATGAAAAAGTGTATACCATCGATCACCCTTCTTCCTTGATTGATAAAGCGCATGAAATTGTCAAATTTCTATGTGATCGAAAGCAGAATGAATCCAATCGGTTAAACTGTCACTTACTGACCTAAAGCAACGAATATTTTACCCATCAGCTGTCACATAATTATCACGTTGTCATCAAACCAATATAAAATCTAGATACAGAATTTAGATGCTTAAGTGTGCTAAAACTATAAAACAAACATTGAAAAATTAAACAAATTGAAATGACATAACTAATTCTATTGAAATCAAATATACATGTACAAAAACGTAAAAGTTACATATAGGTACTCACATATTCGAAGAATTTTTGCCAGAGAGTATCAAATAAATGAAATAGTAAAATCGACAATGTCAAAGCCTTCTCCCCAAATATTTCCACCATGTGGAGAATATGAGACAAAAATCTGACAGAAAACAACTTCTTCCCTGGCTGATACCACGACGGACAGTAAACTACATCTAACAGATATTTGTGCAACGTTCCAAGAAGACCGAATTGCAAAGTCTTATTGTAATTAAACAGTAGATCATCCTCCATTTTGATGGGCAAAACCACCTGCAGACGCGTTTCGAGGTTCTTGCCCCTAACCACTGACGAAATGAAGGATAATCTACTCTTTAATTTTAATGAGCATTTGAAATTGTGTCTTCTTTTGAAAGAACGTTGCACGAATATCTGTCAGATGTGGAGTGTTAAGGATTGGTTTAATTTTGGACCTGATATATCTATTATGAAAATCTGGTTCGCATACATAGAAAAATTGTCCTATCTGACATTTCTTTCAAAAATCTCATAATCATGAAAGTGTAACTGAAATATTTATATTCTATTGTATTCTGCTCGACACTGCAGTTTTTATCTTTAGATATCTTAGAAACCAAATATGTATTTTCTAACAAAATCAGTTTAAATGCCATTTATCTCACAACAATTAAATTGCAGATAGGACCTTTCATGTTAGTAAGGCAGTATTAGCCAGGAAAGTAGTTGTTTTTTGTCAGATGTTTGCCTCATATATTCGATATGGTGGAAATATTTGTAGAGAAGAGTATGTACATCGACATTGCATTACCATTTCATTCCTACATGTACCTATGCAAATATTAAATAACTATTTCGATGATTCTAGATGGAACTGTCCAAAAAATATATTTACCGTTTTTTGCAATGGTGGAAAACTCTCAAAAAAATATACTTACGATTTTTCACAACGGTCGGGAAGAATTTATTTATGAATCTATCAAATGGTGCAAACGACCAATTCACTCTATGAGCTCAAATTACACCATCCCTTAGCCTTTAATCAGAAACCAGATCGTAGATGATAATAGACCAAATGTTTACGATGAAACCATATTAATATTACCTAACATGGTAGTGTCATGTCATTGAATTCAAACGCCAATTATAGGCCAATTGGGCATGCATAATTAATATGCCTGTTTAACTATGGTAAAATATTAACGCTAACAACTGTTGCTTTCCGCGTGTATCCGATTGTGTATTTAGCGCAAGAAATTACAAAACGAAGCAGCACTTTGGAAAGTGTGGTGCCTTTATTTCTTTGACCTCTTAAAGGTTCAAACCCGCATTAAGTGTTTGCGTTTTAAGATCACGTATGAAAAAACACCTGTAGGTTGATAATAGTTTGTGTTTAGTGAATGCTAAGGAGTTATACTGTGGTCTATATATACTAATATTTGCAGTCGAAGAACTCTGAAAAACGTGATAGGTAATTAATGAATTTTAATGAACTATTTGTTGATATGTCAGAGTCGTTTTTTTTAAGCGATCGACAATTTTCAACATGTTTTAGTTTATTTTCTTCTGCAGCAATGATAGTAATTTATTTATCAAGTGAGTAAAGTAATACTTTTTTTACGAGTAAAAATGCACTTTACTCACGAGTTTCATACAGTATTTTTTCTACAACTGTCAAAAAACACAACCAATTCAGATTTTTTTGCAAATATGAAATGAATTAGGCATTTTCATTGATTCATAATTTGAGGGTAGCCGGAGAGTTTCAAACAAATGAAACGAATAATTTCGACATAGTCGAAATCCCTTTCCTTGTGGAAAGTATTTATTTACCAAAAAAATACATTGTCAATATAAGTGAAATTGTACAGATTGCAAATACATTGAGTTCAACACATCGAACAAATAATACTTATTTGAATCGAATGGGTACTTATTGATACAAATATTTCTTACTTTACTTTATTGAATAATTTCGCTTGTTCTTTTGATAAAAACAATTTTAAACCAAATTCTTTCCTCTTGAGTAATCTTATGTTTCACGAAAATAATCGAAAGTATACTAGGAAAATTGAAAACAAAAATTAAAATTTGATTGTTGTCAAATTCGAATACCTGAAATACATAAATTACAAGATGAACAATTATTGATGTTCCAGATATTTCATGTAATTTTCAATTTGTAATGTGTAATCTAACCTCTTGCACTCCCGTGACGGAGTGTGTATAATGAATGGCAGGTGTGAAAAATTCTAAAAAAAAATTGTGGAAAGTTTACATTGTGTTTGAAAATTCGTCGAAATTTTGGGAACCGCTGAGCGCCGAACGTCAGCTGACCGGAGCAGAAGATTCATGTATTCAACATAAAACATAACTCTTTGATTATTATTTTTTACGAGACCGAATAGCTTTGATTTGCCAACAACACCAGAGAATATAATTTGTATTTTTTGTTTTAACGTATCATCATCCTGTCTTTGAAGTTTTCAAATAGTCATTGTAAAATTTTTCTCTAACTATACATAATTTGTTTTGCGGTTTTTAGGTTTAAACGTTTTCAGTTTGACATTTCATTTATCTAAAACCACCATGGTCATTAACTTAAATTTTTCAATTCATAACTTGGATTTTTTTATAATTTACGTTAACATACCACATAAATTGAACTGGATGTATGGAATAATTTGATTTTAATACCCGTTGTGTCTATACATTCATTAACGAATGGTAGTTGATTGAACAGAGTGTCTCAAAAACGTGCTGTCACATGAAACATACATCAGATGCCAAAATAATGTAAAGAAATGAACCTGATCCTTGAAATGAGTTAGTTGAGTGGGGCCTCAAAATACAGGAAGCTTGTGATTAAAAAAAATTAAAGCTGCGGGAAAAGCCTCCATCGGAAGTTTCTGATAGATGCCAGATATTATTTATCATTATGCCTTCCAACTTCCTTTCGGTCTATCTAGAAAATTTTGCATGTCTTATAATTTACGAGAACACAATACAAAATTAAACACAGGTGCTGATCTTTCAATTGCTCAATAATATAAATTGATTATCAATGTCATTCACATCCCTTGTCTTCTTATTGGTTTTAGTATCAGAATAAATAATATTTAACGAATAATTCAATATATGCGAAAAAATACCACTCTATATACCTGTTTAGGAAATAATTAAACGTTTCTATATAAACATATTTTATCTCTGGGTCAATGGCTAATTCATTACTACAAAGCAATAAGGACCCAAAAAACATAGTACTTTGCTTTTTTTGATTGTAATTAAATACTCCGAAGTGCACGAATAGCATATAGGACGTCAAAGTATACCGCAAGCCCTAGTAACATACTTCAGTGTGCACACATTATAACTTTCTGTAAAAAAGGGACAACCAGATGTTCACTGGTAGAAAGAACCGTTACAAACTTAACCTGGCGATTTGGGATATCTTTCACCGCCACTGAGTTTATTCACCCCTCACAGATTGTATAAGAGAACGTTATTGGGGGTTTTATATGACACACAAAACGAATAAAAAAATATGCTGGATTTTTTTTATATTAAGGACAAAAAATAATGGAAGGAGATTCCTGATTTGGCATTACGTGCTTTTATTAACTGGTAAACTTTGTCGGTTAACAGAAAGTCTATTTTGAAAAGGTAAAAATAATATTCAATTCAGAGTATGATTCATTTTCAGGTAACTGAAAAGGTAAAATAAAAATTATGTAAATTCCAAAGACTTCATTTTTCTGAGAGGTGCATATAGGTATCGATAAATCATGAAATAGTTTTCAACCGTCATAAAATACTTTGACCGTTTACAAGCGTGAGATTGCCATTCATAATAAGCCCTTTTAAAGGAAGTCTTGTACATGATAAATACAATGTTTTGGATTCTGAGGATACAGAGAGTCCTAATGTACAAGTAATGTGGACACATTCTAAAACTTCCTGAATTACATAAGTCGCATTGAATCGAGACACAATATGAATATTTATATGTTGAAACTCCTGAATGAAGTTTCGAATCAAGGCCTATTGCTGTGATGAATCAAACATTTTTTCGAATATATGAGTACTTACTTCCTAAAAAGACACCAATTTCAACTTCATCGTTACTGACTTAGCTAAAATTCTTCATGATTACTATCAAGATTATAGTAGATTTGATAAAATATACCTCTACTGACCTACTGAACCACCTACTTGCCAGGATATTTTTCTACTGGATGAGATAAAAACGGCACTATTAATTCCTTCGTTCAAAAATGGAGATATTAGAGTAAGAAGTTATTCGAGAAAGTAATATTTACTAAGATACTAAAATGATTACTTTTTTAGAATTCCAGTTTAGTAGTATATTTCACGGAAAATACCTATGTCTATTGAAACGACATACCAATTACTCAATTTTTTACACTCTTAATTATAAGATTTCAACAGTTTTGTGATCAGTCTGTTTTCTGATCTGTGATACTTTCATCGCAGAAGGGTTGGCCATAGATGGTGCTCTTCCGAAATATCATCAATCGTTCCACCGTTAGCTGTCCCATCGAGATTGACCAGTCAAACTCAGTCCTCACATGCATATGCCGTCACTTTGGAGATATGCCGTCACTTTGGAGATATGCCGCACATCTGTTTCCCAGGGCTCGTTTTTCCAAAGAACAGCTAAGCTTTGGAACCCGCTGCCTCGGGAGATGTTCCCTGAGGCATACAGCCTTCAGAAATTCAAGAAGAACACCAATTTCTACCTATTTTCTTTGGCTCTCACGATGTTTTTTGAACATTACAGGATTTTCCTTTTCGTGGGAACCAGAATTGAAAAAAAAATATTGCAAATATCAGCCAGAACAGAATCAATACATCTCATGGTGTGGAAAAAATCATCTTATTTGAATACAACAAGTTCTGTGAATGAAATCTCGTGGAATAAGTAATTGATTGATATAGTTATGTACCAGATGAGAATCTTGGAATAATTCCTAGATGAAGCATCAAACTACAAGAAACTGAATTCAGCATTCTCTGCAATTAAGCAATGAAAGTCATGGAAAGTTTATCAATGCAGGTAAATTCTTGGGATTGTGGAAAAGATTTCACTAATTTGTGGGGCAGCAATACATTTTAAAACTGATCTTTGAAGGCCTACCCATAGTTACATAAAATATGTGAAATTTATCAGAAGCAACTCGAAGTTGTTCGAAACCAATGCTCCTTCATATGCCACGTCATGAGAATACCAAACCATACAACCACAAAATTCAAAAACTCTTCTTTACACAAAATGAATTATGCTTCTACAAAAAATTGTTCAGCACAGTTGAGAACTCTGAATGTGACAGAATATTTTATTATTCAATATTTGCTAACTGAAAATATTGAAGAATATTTTTTGGATGATTCAGTTTGATTTATTTTGAGTGTTCATTGCGAATCTTCTGTTCTGCTGTCGTCCTTTGTGTATTAATGAAATTTACGACTTTTATTTATACATGTAATCGTTCATTCGCATACACACTGTCATGTTTTATATCACTTACCATTTGTAGGTACATACTGTACCAAAATGGTAAATACTTTACTATTTTTATCTAACCAAACAAGACTGAGGTAGTCCCAGTGTTTATTAAGCTCTTTCGTCGGCTGTATTCTAGCTGCTTCACATTTCAATCTCTCAAAAATGAATGATTTGAACTTGAGCTTCCATTCTACTGAAGATATCCAGCATTTTTCATAATTTTTCGTCAAAATTTATTGCTAATATAATCTTTCTTTTTCAGGGAATTCTACTACATCCAAATGGAAAAGTATGCAAGACAAGCAGTATCAGAAGGTGTCAAAAACGCCGATGACCTACACGTTGGTGGAGACTCTGAGTTATACAGGGTGCTTAACCTACACTACAATAGAAACAATCACATCGAGGTATGGGGCCCACAGGTTCGTGAAATTGACCGAGACATCTCAGAAACACGGCTTGCTGCTTTTTTGTTAATTTGTTTGGCTTTCTTGCAGATTAATATTTTGATTTTCACAATTGCCTAGATTCCAGAAAAAAAATTCTTCCTATATAAAGTATGAAATTAAATGATTCAACAGAATTATTTCTTTTCGGTATATTTATGGTGGAATGGTTATCTCGTGTATGTGCTCTCATTGGATATGCATCTTTATCGTGCTTATTAAATGTTTATTCTGGAGTCTACCCATTTGTTAACTTTGACTGCTATTTTTTTAACCCTGCTTCACAGATGTACTCGAGCTTTTCACGTACTTCAGTATCTATTTTTGTTTGCTTTCATCTTACATCACACCGCTCAATATTTAATTGAAAACAATTAAACAAAATGATTTCAATTAATAGAGAAACACCTCTTTTGAAATCAGGAAAAATTGGAGGTATTAAAAGCTCTCGATATTGTTTCTCGTTATTAGAGAAAGGATATTGTTTGACTTATAAAATTTGTATATCCAGTCGCACTGACATAACGAATGAAAAAAAATGTGTAAAATTATGAAAGTGGAATAGTCAGGGAAAATTTGCCAAAATTGAAAATAAACTATCATTATCATAAAACAACCTTACATACGCGTTTTAGCCTTGTTATGATTAGTATCTAGTAGCCAAATGCAAAAATTCAATAGCAAAATATTTGTGGTTATTTAAGAAGATAGATATTGTGATATTAATAAATTGCAGCTAGCTTTCTTTTGTTGACTCCTTGCTACACCGTATTGATGATGACCAACAAGTCTAAAGCAAATTTATTTGGTAGCTTTTCCAAATTAGTTAAATACTTTTAAGAATATACTGAATACTTCAAAACAGAATATGGAAAATTATGCCTTTCGAGGGAAGAGACTACATGCCAAATGGTTTTTGTACATGTTGTGCTTGGGATCGCATTTAAAGAGGTGAGACACTCGTCATTCATTCCTCGCACAAGTATCCTGAAGACTTCTTAGTGTTGCTCGTAAGGTGGCAGCCAGACGACAGATTTATTCTACTTACATAAGTTTTATTCTGAACGATACTGACATCACCTGCTCGGTGGGTAGATGTTTCTGAAGTTTTTGAACAATAATCATTAAAGAAAAAGAAAAAAATGCGTTTAAATGTTTTTAAATAATTATTATCAGATAAAAATAAATTACTTATATCAGTGCCAACTACGAATTATTCTATTATTGGAGTCATATAACCGAAAAATTTTGACCGAGCGCTTGCAAATTGAGAAACAGTGGGTAACTGAAATACAAGTTTTGTCAGGAGGTGTTTTTGGTTGTGGTTTTCATAAGTTTTGTTATGATGTTTTGTTTTCTTGAATTTTTTATTTCTCAAATGTGAAAACGCAAGCATCTTTGTCTGTCTATTTGTGGCTTTTCATTATTACAGCAATACGAACTTCACGAATTTTCATTGGTGGGTTTGAGTATAAATATTTCCTGGTGTTATGCATTTCATTTTCCTTTCAATATTTTTAATGTTGTGTTAATGAAAAACGGAAATGTACAAACAATTTTAAGTATCTTCGGTATTCTTGTTGAACTATATTTCAATTAATGTTTGTTACTTGCTTCAGGTCCCTTCTAACTTCAGGTTTGTAGTGGAACAAACACTTCGAGAGTTCTTCAAAGCCATCCAAGAAGGCCGCGACGCCGAACAGTCTTGGAAAAAATCAATTTACAAAATAATTTCGAGGCTTGACGATCCGGTTCCGGAGTATTTCAAGAGTCCAAATTTCCTGGAACAACTAGAGTGACCGGTTAGTGATACCCGGCACAAACAGGTACCAAACTGTGACCATTGGTTGCAGGATGGTACCACCTGTTAGTGACTTACAGACAGCTAACAGGCTTTAACACCAGATGGAATCGGTGACGTATCTCACAAACTGTCAACGATTTTTATTGTTTTAAATGGTTTTGAAGACGTCGGAGTTCAAGAAGAACCTTGCCACCTTCGGACGTATTCGGAAATTTGTTGAATAGTCGTGTTAAGTTGGCAGAAAGACTTAATTATTTTGCCACAAGCTTTGCGTTCGTAAACACGGACAGTGAATACAAATCAATCAATTTTCCAGTGATGACCTGAGTATATACCGTATACCGGCTAGAAATTATTGACGTCAAGTCCTAAGTTTTTCAAACCAGCAGTTAGCAAAGTTTAAAATCTGCACCATCTTTCGTTTACTTTTGGCATGTTCTTTTTTACTGCCACTGTAAACTGTGCTATGTCTATACCCACTTGTATATATTTCTAAATGTATATAGTATTTATATCTTTTTTTATTTATATTGTAACATTCCTTACCAAAGTTATATTTTTGCTAGTCGTCTTGTAGGGTTCACCACCCTACTATTTTTTTTTTCAACATCGTACATTGAGAATCCTGTACAATCTAAAAAATAAAATTGCTTCTCTTTGTACTATGCTGACTGCATGGATTTGCCATCATTATTTCTCTTATTCATATTTGATACGATATGAGGCATAATGATTGTAATACTTATTAGGTAGATATGCCTTCTCTTGATCTATCCCTGATTAACTGGATATTCTGTTTCATGGTCAAAATTGATAAAAAAAGATTTTTCCTGAACATATTTTCCTTACATTTTACATTTTTATACATTCATTGAAAATTGAAAATATGTTCAGGATATGTAATCTTTTTGGACAAAAAAACTGAGCCAATTTTTTTAGCATTTCTCTATCTTATTCGCTACAAAATTTTCAAATTTTAAAGTCTCTCTGTAATTTACTCGATCTGAGAAGTTGTTTTAAGTTAATTTTTTTTCCTTCAACGACAGAACTTCATAAAGCTTATAAATCTCATACTTATTTGATTGAATTTTCTCTTAGACATACCGGCAAACTTAAATCGTTTGATGGAACTATGAAATAAATCAATATCCAAAATCTCCAGTATTCCAAAACATTCCTATAAGTACTCAACATAATTTGTATCCGTTTATGTATTATTTTTGTTTTAGACTAGTTGCTGTTTTTATTTATACCTGTAGCATATTTACCTAATATTCCTCTAGATTATTATTATTATTATTTTTATTATCACGTGCACAATACTAGTGTAGTAATACACGATCTCGCTGACACAGTGTGAGGCAACTAGTCATGTAAAGAAATATATTTGAATTTCAAATATTTTTGTTTTTTTTATTTTTTTATTTTATTGACAGTTTACAGTGGGTAAAAATTTCGGGAATAGATTTAGAGCCGCGGCAATTGGCCGAAATAAAAATAAAAGCAAATTGTACATAAAATTTTTAAGCCCAGTATTCCTTCTCATCCCACAATAGTACAGTCACAATAACAAGTAAACAGGTCCTGAGGAGTTATCTTAGTCTACAGCTAGACTATGAAATCGTGATTTTGCTGTTCCTAAAGTTATATATTCGAAACTGCCGAAATTCGAAAGACTGCCATTCATTTAAGGTTTAGTTGAATTATTTTCATTAAATGAATGAGTTACTTTTCAAAATTGATGGTTTGGATGTTTTTAAACTATTATAATTTTGTTTAATTTTACTCGGGACCTCATCAGGTACATTACACTAAAAACGTTTTTTAAAATTAAATTATTAAGATAGTTATTTATTAGATGAAAGTATTTAACGTTGTCGATTGTAAAGTACCCAAAATGCAGTCAGTTCTCAAACACTAAACGCTCGGTTCTTCAAATCAAATCTGTAATTATAATAATTAAATTATTGTGGTATGCTGAAGAAGTAACCTAACATGAAATTAAGAATCATGAATTTGCAATCAAAGAATTTGCAATCAAATCTAGGGCTAATAAAACCCCCCCAGGAATACATACTTGAAGAGAAAACAATTGATTGCTTTTCTTTGAAAAAGATTTTCAATCTATTTGTCTAATCTCTTTCGCAAGGAGCAACAATTGAATTGGTCCTCAACATACAAATTAGGTTTGTTAATAGTATTCAGTCTATTAAAAACGCTTGCCTCTGTTCCATGCGATATTCAAGAAGAGATTGTCCTTTAACATGAATTCAATATACAGTTTTCATTATATGATTCTGAAATTGAGTTTTTTTACTTTTAATCTTTTTTTAAATTTATGTAAATATCAAGTCACAACATTTTTTGGTATAGTCGAGTTTCTTGACAGAAGTTGAATTAATACCTATAGTGCATCATATGAATCCAAATGAATTCGAATTCTCGTCTTATTGTTAAAGAACTAGGTACAACTCTTTCTTGATTGTTAACTCTTCAGGAAGCCATAATGAGTATATATATGTAAATAAGCTTTACTCCATACAATAGATGTCGAACCGGTAGTAATTGCACATATTTGGTGTTACTTTTGAAATAAATATTAACAAATAGTGAATCGAGTATAAACCTGAGTACAAAAGTTTGTGAACTGGCAGCATGTGACAAAGGGATAATGAAGAGAATACCCAAGTGCTTTAATTTTAAGTGTTGTTTAGAAGCAAATCCTGCAGATTTTCACTTGGCTATGGACTGGCTGTAATAATAAGTGAGAAGCAATGGAAATTTGACGTAGAGTTCGCGAACTCATAAAATAAGGTATCGATTGTACATGGTCAACTGATTGTTCATCTTAGTTTTTATTTTAAGTTACACAAAATTCATTATATTACAATGGAATTTTGCTATAGTAACAAATACTTGTCAAAAGGTTACTCATTTGGTATCTGTCAACCTCTGGAAATTTGTTCATCTACATCACGATAATGTTATTGGTAGTTACGGGAAAAGATTATTACTAGTTTGCTTTCTATATGTGTCAGTTTCATACCTACGATTAGTGTCTGCAGAACTTAAAATATGTTTTAATTCAATCGAACTTCACTTTTCCGCGCAAATCATCATCAAACCATCATACAAAAATGCAATAAAGTTTATTAAATATGATTATTTTCAAGTACTCAGTCCTTCCTGTGTTCACTATTGATATCGTATATTTTCTGACGACAATGTCATGCTACAAAAAGTTGAATTCTTTCTGGAGTTTCTAAGGAAGTTTGTTTCAGATATAAGTATATGCAAAAGATATTCAATAATAAAATCCTGTTTTTTTGTTATAGATCTCATTAGTCTAGCGATTGAAGAGCTCAGGGGGAAAAACAAACATCAAGAAAAAATATATTACCAGTAGATGTTTCTAACATACCCTTCAAGATTTAAAGTGCAATATTTCAATAATCTTAAACTATATGGTCGTTTTTCCCCTGGACCCTTCAATTATAGATAAATAAATTGTTCTTTTAAAATATTTCTGAATATCAGTTGGGAAAAATAACAATATTAATCTTTCTCATAAATACGTATATGACTGTAACCAAATACATTGCCTGTGTTGTTAGAAGACGACTAAAATTATTATTTATTGCAGCGTTCTGGTGTGACTTATTGAGCTGTTGGCACATTTATAATTTTCAAGTGTAGAAAAACTTGGAAAAACATTGGTACACCATCCTGTTATTTTTTCTTACCAATATTGGCACAGTTGCATTGAATTAGCAAATGGGTTGGCACCTAATAAAGGAAATACCGCCTGAACATCAAGCCGCAGATACGTAGACCACTGAGATAGTGGCTACCCGGTAAAATACAATAGTTATTAGTTACTTATATTCTAACAACTGAAAAATATTTGAAGTAAGCGTTGATATGTCCTTAGACGAGTAATTATAGTACCTTATGAATAATTAAAATGGCAATCAGTTGATCACAAAATATGCTTCTTGTTTATGATTATGTTAGTCCGTGAACTTGACAGTTGAGACCTCAAAAAGTTACTGTTGGTTTTAACAATTCACCCAACTCTAACTTGTTCTCTAACAGATTCACCGATGATTATGACTAATTTCTAAAGCGAGATATTATGAAAGCTCGCCTCAATTCGCGCGTAGCCGTACAGAAGTCGGCTATTGTCCCGAATTGTTGAAGACAAATTCAACAGATGAATTCAGAAAAGGCCTGATCAAGGTCACGGAGGAATTACATTGCTTTCTGGATGAGACTGTATAAGTAATTTTTGAGGTCGATCCAAAAACCCGAAATTTCGGGTTTGTAGTGTAGTTATCCCTCTTTAGGTAGGACCCCTGCATAGTTCCTCTTGAGTTTATATTCTAAGGACTGGAAACTACGGAAACTCAATTTTCGTTTTCAGAAAATTTTGGCCTGGCTACTCCTTATTAGTGAGACTAGAATCAAACTTTTAGGCTAGTGTTAAAGATTGGATATATTTTATTGTTTCGGTATATATGGAAAAACCAAAGTATTTCTAAATTGTTAAAAAATTCTACGTGTCAAAATTTAAATTATATAGGCATAGGAGCTTGAGCTGCAATTTTATGAGAACGAAAATATTTATTCGGTAGTGGTGAGTCCTTCGTGAGCATTTTGCAACTTTTTGGCCATTTTCAAGTTTCTGAGTTTGAAGAGGCATTCGAAACTGGCTATTACATTTCAACATTATCACTATAGATCATTCAATGAAAAATATTGGTTTGAGTATCTGAAGGGAAAATATCATAAAATTGGAACTACTCTGTTGGAGTTGTAACAGCCGGTTTGGATAATCTCTAAAATATTTTTTTGCATCGTTTGGTTTCAATGCACACACATTCGGACATCTTTGGCGAAAAGCGGCTTCTCAAGCATGCTGACGAGCTTCCGCGAAAGTCACGGTATGCGTGTGGAGGTTGATCTTGATTATTTTCTTTTACAGGAGGTACTTCTACTTTACAGATTAAACACTGTTCGAAAAAAAAACATTTAGGTCACCGGTTCAAAAAGATACATGAAAAATATCATGAAAAAAGTACAAGCTTATTTTAAGCACCTCTGCGCCTTAAAATTAAATTTTGAAGCAAAAATGATATGAGTGTGTATAACCAAAATCTGCCTTATTCTATTTTCTTATGACGAAAATCTCCTACCGTTATAGCATTATCATTTGCTAGTGTATATCGTTCTTTACCACTGACACTGACGATTTTTAACCACTTCTCCATAAAATTATCAACTAATTAGTCCAATATGTAATACATAGAATTTTGTGTGGGTTGTAGTATACATGTACAATTGTTGGTAAACTACCGGGTGTCTTCATTGACTTCACCTAGTTTATGTTTTTTTTACAAACTCTGTTCAGTTACCATTAACTTAGGTTACAGCGTAGCCACTAGCGTTCAATGTTTCTGTTATTGAAATAGGTTAACCACACTCTATCGGCGGTTTCGTTGCACTTAGCCCTCTTTAATCACAGCAGTTGTAAGGGATAGGCAATCGGGCCGCTGTACTCATGATGTAACAGCAATGAATATTCCCAATAATGGATTTTTTCCTTGATAGCAACGGTTATTTTATGGCAGGAAAAGTCCTCAGGGGAGTTCTCAAACCTGAAATAGCCAAGAAAAAGACACACTGAAACTGACGCAATAGAAATGAAGGCAACCAACCAAAAACTACAGATTATTGAATTTTCGGAGACCGGATTTTCTTACTCATTCAAAATTTCACTGGGCCAATTCGTCCGTCAAAAAAGTGCCTTCAAAGTTGTTTTTACGAAAAAAATTACAAATTAAGGGCCCTAAATAGACACAATGCCCAACCAAAACTCTTCTGAGGCCTTTCTCTGCCAGCTGTCATTCTGATCTGTTTCACCAAGAGACACTCGGTTTCATAACATAAGATTATTTCTTAAATATTATATTGTTATGATAAGATGGCCGACAGGGGTGTTTGTCCACCCAGGCTATACTATTTGTGGTATATAGTAACTTTGATTAGAAAGTAGATAATAAACATACAGATTCAATGGTTTCAGTTACCCATGTTATGAACACAGGTTACGTTAGCTGTTATTGTTATTTGTTAAGCATATGCAACAGATATTAACCTCTGTGCCCATCGAAGACATGGAAACCACCCGTTCAGCAAGATTTATACCAAGCAGTACTTACACTGTATATATATACACCCGCACACTTTTTGTACATTATTGCAGTCACTAAATCATCGTGAAATTCAAAATTCTCACAGTTATTCACCAAGTGGTTTCCAGAAGCGTGCAATATTTCAGAGGAATATTTCTGTTGCAGATGGCTACCCCTCTATTAAGTTTAATTTTGCCACCAGATGACTATTTTGGTCTTCCTCGCTAAATACTCGACAACGACACATGATGACAATCGTCATTATAAGCCACTAATATGTCAGAATTTGGCATCTAAATTTCCGGAAATGCAACTGAAACAGTTGTATGGATATTACAAATCAAATTTATCACTAATTTGGCAAGTGTTCACAAATATTTTTAGGTTTAAATTTTGGATAACTCAACTGTTTTGAAACTATTTGCCCAGTTTCCACGAAGGGATTACTTAAAAATTCAAAACTCCATGATCGAAACAATTTGTAAACAATAACATTTCAATCCGCTAATATTAAAAATATGCGAAACCAAACCTCACTACATGATTTATTCAAAACATTCAACCTAAGACCTGCAATAAAATATTATGTAGGTTTTTATGAACATATTGTCTTCAATTCCTGGATTTCAATAGGAAGGTAATCAATCTTTCCAAAAAAAGGAAAATCTTTTGACAGCTAATGGATATACTTTCGGGGGTAATACCACGAGTGGTCGCAATACTAACTCGATCAAATTGCTTTGAGGTAACACCAAGCAATTTGATCTCGTTGATTTCTGACAGAATTATCGATTGTATTGTGAGCACGAGTCGTATTTATTGAGATAATTTCACGAACAAACCAAGTTATTATTTGAAATTTGATCGAGTAAACAAAGTGAATTCTTCAATAGTTGCAACTAATGAATAATAAACATGAAGTCTGTCAACCTGACGTTTATGTCATATTAGATTACAAGATGTATCATAGCTGTTTATATTTGTGGTTGACTTGACGACGTGGTCTTTCCGGATCGGAAAAAAAGGAAGCGAAAGGAAGCGTGTACTTTCGCGAAATCCCGTTCTGATAGGTCCTCATATCGCAGGAGACGCGACTTTCATATAGTGAGTGAAATTGTCTGAAAAATCATGTTTGAATAATGCTTGCACAAGGCAAAAATACTATGTTGAAAAGGAGAGTATTCTGCATTGAAATAGAAAAATTTAATTTTTTATTAATATTTAACAGAAAATAACGATTCCCCGGCTAAAGCCACGCTAAACATTGAACTACATGAATACATCCCAAGAGGTCTTGAACGATGGAAAATAACGACTAAACTTTGTCTCTCAGCCGCAGATGATTCTACAACTGATTTTATGAACATTCTGTTCATATTTTCAAACAAATTTAAAAATACTAGATTACGATTCCAGTCTACACGTGAGCCTTCAGCACGCGCAAAGAGTGTAAGTGCCCGATGCCTTAAGGCACTTGTTCACATGTATCATATGCTATTTTGTATTATGCCTGCATTGCTATTTCAGAAACTATGCTGGATATGAATTTTAGATCAGGATAATGTGTCTTGTATTTTATTACTTCTAATCGGAAGTAGTTAATGTACATCTGATGTCAGGTATTGTTAACATGGAGTTTTATTTGACAATTGATATGATACAACTGAGAACTTTGCGTTGTTACAACCTAATTTATAGCAAGCCGTGCTGTAATCTTGAAGATTTTTTTCACACGTTTTTCAGTTCATTTGACAAGGATTATGATGCAGGTATAATGAAAATACAGAGGTTAATCTGAAATAACTCATCCTTTGGCTAGATGTCGCAACAAAATTACCTGCCTAGTGAATGACTCAAGTCACTTTTGCAATCTCAATTTGTTTTCCAAATATCATGCAAGATGTGAAGCACACATTTCCACGCGAAATGAAATGGAGAAAAGTTCATCCGGCAGATCAAACCCGACGACGTGGTTTTGAATGAAAACTACGTGTTATGTGTCAAAACTTTTGATACATAACACTTGTTTGACATTCTCATCAGAGGCAATATCAACGTGAATCTGTAGGCATTCCATACATAATTTAATATGTTTATCTGGAGTTTCAATCTTGCATGTTGTATGGAAATTGCGATGTAGTTTTTAACACTTGATGCGGCATATAGTCAGAAAATGATTTCTAGAAAAAAATGTTCATCCATTTGGTAATTGTTAGAAGTGTCTATTCATATTGGGAAATTAGAGAGGAAATCAAAACTTTCAATTTACACACAAAATATATACTGTAATAAAGCTTACAATTGTTTCGATACACAGTGTCACCCTCGGAACCAGTTATAACCTCAAAACTCTATCCGAGAATGACTATTTCTCGCCAGAATTGTAAGCTTTCTTAATATATATATATAATATACATATATGAGAACTTGTTTCTATCTATATATTATGTGAATTTCAATGTGAACAAATTATTTTCCTTTTGTTTTTTCAAAGATTTAATTATTTTTATATTGAAAGGAGAAGTTGAAGTGAAACAAGTTCATTAAACCCTGTTTTAACTAACAAAAAATAATTTTTTAAATACGTGAGGAATTTCCAAGTGCCCTCTCAATTATTCCAACATCTATTTATTAATATTACATATTATATCATTTATTGATGTATCATATCAAAGCTTGTATTACATGTTTATTCCAAGAATCACCTGATTGATATTGATTACTGTCAAAGCCCATTAATAATTAAGCGGCTGCGACCATGAGTTTCACTTGGGCATTTTAGGAAAGTCTGAAATTTAGTTTAATTCAGTTCATATGTCATTGATTATCAATGAATGAAATGTGTAGTTGAAAATAATCTATTCATTATTGTCCATAATAGACCATCTTTAACTTGTAAAACCTAAACCACTTCAATTGTAGTTTACGTACACTTTCAAATCGTTTATATCTTCATCGTTAATAATATACATCTTTTCATTTTCATTTCAAGTTGAATTTTTTGGTTAACCTGAAAATGGAATACTGGGACATGGTTGAGTTATCAAATGAGGTAAAAGGTTGTGGCAAGTTGTCGAGAATAGGTCACGGTCACTGGTGTAACGCCACGAGGCTCCGAAAAATATAAATAAGGTACTGCATCGATAGAATCGAATAAGAATGTATATTTAGTACAAAAAATGAAAAAAAATCGAGATAGCTCAAAATTAAATAAACACTCCCGTCTGCGAGCCAACCCGGAAAAGTTTATATGTGTAAAAATTTAAGAGTATTTTTATATTTATATTGGTGTAAATCAAAATTTGGTATTGACAAAATTATTGTAGAAATTTTAGGTTGATACATTTAATGAAAATTAATCTTTAGGAATTCTTAAATAAATTTGTATATAAAAATTTATATAATATATATAGATGGTTGGTTCGGAGATGGGACACTCTTGGTATAATGCGTTTGCGTGGAGGCGTGGCGACGTATACTATATTATATACGTACAAAGTACTCATAGTTGTGCAGAAGCACTTTCCTACGTTGCTTTTTGTTTATTTAGCGTGTGCCGTATCCATGTTACATTAGACAATTTTACTATTTGGTGTACAGCAATTGTTTCGGCACCCACTTGGAAATGCTACTTGGGCAAGCCGAGATGTTGTGACTGTGTTTTCATTGAGCAGTATAATGAATATATACATTTATTTGGAGATATTGTTTTATTTCTTCACTATGAATGGACATCGTCCCTTAATACTTCCTGGAAATCAACAATAAGCGCATCTTAACAAAAAAAATCGATGACGAGGTGATGGGATATAATCGTTCAACCAACGAATACCCACATTATTGAGAATAAAGCAATTGAAAGCAATTTAAGGATTTACGAAGGCGTAGAAGGGCCAACAACAATATATTTTTCGGAACATTTGGAATTGCCACTTTGAGCTGACAATTGTCACTTTGAACTGGCAATTGTCACTTTGAACTGGCAATTGCCACTTTGAAATGGCAATTATCGTTTTGAACTGGCAATTATCACTTTGAACTGGCAATTGCCACTTTGAACTGGCAATTGCCACTTTGAACTGGCAATTGCCACTTTGAACTGGCAATTGCCACTTTGAACTGGCAATTGTCACTTCGAACTGACAATTGTCACTTTGAACTATAAATTGTTACTCAAAAAAGATATTTATTGCCAACTGCATGCATAAATATTGTTTTTTTTGGAATTAACAATTGCCAGTTCAAAGTGACAATTGTCAGTTCAAAGTGACAATTGTCAGTTCAAAGTGACAATTGTCAGTTCGAAGTGACAATTGCCAGTTCAAAGTGGCAATTGCCAGTTCAAAGTGGCAAAGTTCGAAGTGGCAATTGTCAGTTCGAAGTGGCAATTGCCAGTTCAAAGTGGCAATTGCCAGTTCAAAGTGGCAATTGCCAGTTCAAAGTGGCAATTGCCAGTTCAAAGTGACAATTGCCAGTTCAAAGTGACAATTGCCATTTCAAAGTAGCAATTGCCAGTTCAAAGTGGCAATTGCCAGTTCAAAGTGGCAATTGTCAGTTCAAAGTGAAAATTGTCAGTTCAAAGTGGCAATTCCAAATGTTTCGAAAAATATTTTGTTGTTGGCCTTTCTATGCCTTCGTAAGGATTGAATGGCTTACCTATGGAAAGAACATGGGGCTCGACAAATTCTTTTGATTTTTTGATATATTATTGTGACGGTAAAAAACAACAACTTTCCTCATTACACCTTGGGTTGTGACGATGCAAGGTCAGCACAGATTTTTTTTTGAAAACCTGCATTCAAACTAAAGCTATTTGAGTACATTACACTTTTCAGATCACATTTTAGAATGGTACCTACATTGTTTGACAAAAAACATTGATTCATGGAAGACGATACTCTTTACTATTAGTGGACTTTCTGTTGGTTTTCGATTTTGTCATTCTGTAGACGATGATAATCGATTCGACACTCAAAAAGTTGAAGCGGCTGCAATCTTATGCGTTTATGCACAACATCAGTGGTAGTAACAAAATTTTCAAAAAAATGACCAGCATTTACTTTAAAAAAATACATCTTTTCAGGATCAGTGAAAACTTCAATGTACTTGTACCTTTCGTATCAACAGAAATAAAATAAATGTTTGACCATAATTTCTTGTAAAAATAGGATTTTCGAGGATTCGTCTTTATGTCGTCACACAAAAGACTAAACGAAACTTGATCTTTATTCGCTGTGAAATATTAAAATCGGACATCAACAATGAATGGACATTGTGTGGACCGTTGTAAAATTTATTCAGAATATTTCTTTGGCTTCATCTACCAAATATGCTTCTAGAAAATCAGTGAAAAGTCTACACATGGGAAATAAGTCAATAAACAGATTTTGGAAAAAACGCGTTTTTTGCCTCATTTTGTAAGAATGTACACCGTAAATAATATATTCAAAGTCAACTGATATTTTTATTTATTTGACCCTTTTTGAAAGTGTAATGGAGAAAGTTGTTTCTTTTCACCTCTTCAATGATATATCCAAAAATCAAAAAAATATGTCGGGCCCCAGTGCCATGACCTGTAATCCAAATTAAGCGAGCTGTTCCTTCCTCGTAGATCAGATTGTAGTTTTCGTAGGTAATACAACAAGTGTATTGGTGATTATCGAAATAAAAATTTCTTCGGCTTTGAGAAACAAATTATATTGCTTGGCAACCTAAAGCAACCTAGGAAACCTAAAGCGGTTTCCTAAAGCAACATAATTTTTTTCGAAAAAAAGATGGAATTTATGATAATCATTGGTACACGAGTTGTATTTGTTAAGATTATTCCATGAATGAAATCAAAACCATTTTTATTTATTATTAATGTTAATATTGAAAGTACAGTTAGTGCTGTTGAATATTTCTAAAACTATGCAACTAACAAACCATACATATCTAATTGAGGACTGCCGTCATAATGAAGAAAGCCGTCTGCAAAAGTACTATTTGGAGTAAACTGCGCAGAGAGACGATGAGAGATCAGAAAACTCATCAGACTGTATCTTCAAACCCACCCTGCTCTTAGTGAATGTGGGTAACCTTAATATATCTAAAAAGTCACCTTTTATATGATAATATCAATGTATTTCCTTCCTTAGATATTTTATGCATAGTCGAAACAGGCTGGAAAGAAGAGAAGGCAAACTTTTGTCCTATAGAAGGCTTTTTTTGATAAACTGACGGAGGTTTTGAATTTTTCATTCAAACCAAAAATGAGAATTTTATTTATGTGTGGATTTCGATTTGGATTAGTATAGACCTGAGCTTTTTATATAAAAGATATCCTGTTCTTGAACCATCTTATCGAGATTCAAAAAGAAAACACACCGATCTATATATACAACGTAAAAAAAGAATATTATCAAAATAAAATATTCAATTCCAGCAATCCATCTAGACCTGCTTGGAAAGTGATAGATAAAATATGAAATAAAAATAAAAAACACGTAAACCTAGCAATAAGAGTTGATGATCAAAAAAAAAAGTAATCCCCACTTGATTGCCTCATCTTTCAATGTTTTTTTTTCACAGATGCTCAGAAAAAAATAATTGAAAACTTGATCAACAAGAATAGAACTCATATATTAGATTGTAGAGTAATCTGATGATTCCTTTTTTTTTACCCCTTATGGAGAAGATGAATTGGAAATACTTCTTAAAACAAATTGAAAAATAAAAGGTCTTCCGGCTCTAATCCTATACCTGTTTTTAGTGAAAAAAATTGTAAATAAGCCACTTACTCACCTTGAGAATTTATCATTCACTGCAGGCACGTTTCCTACCTGTTTGAAAGTGGGTAAGACTATTCCAATATTTAAAAAAAAGGACCAATTATATATACATTTTTATTGCGTCTTGATGATTTTTCAGAAATATATAAAATATTAACAGAAAAACAACAATGGTTTCGTGCAGAAAAATCTATTGATAAAGCAATTAACTCATTTTATAGTCAAATTATCAAATGTATTGAGGCCGCCGAGTGTCCTGTTGGGATTTTTTGTGATCTCAGCAGGGCATTCGACTGTGTCAATCGTAATACTTTACTATCGAAACTATATGACTATGGAATAAGAGAATAACCTGTGAGTTGGATATCATATTTTTTGAAGTATGGAAAACAATTCGTTCAAATACAACATAAATTCAAAGATGATAAATGTGTTCTAACTAGAGGACAAATAGATGATGAATTTGTAATATGCACAAGTAGACTCCCACATCAGATTTGGTATTTGTCTTTGGGGAACTCCACATTCAATGAATACCAGAAATAAAAGTAATTTCAGTGTGTCATTTTCAAAAATGTGTTTATTTTCAATAAGTTACCAGAAACAAAAATATTGACAGCTTTATCGACTTCAGGAAAACTCTCAAGACATTTTTAATAGTGCTTTTACCATCTGTCCGAGTACTTTGAATAATTTGTTTATTCCTCTATAATATTACCCAGTGCTTATTTTGATGTGTTATTTTTTTAAGCTATATATGTGTGTATATTTATATATTTGTTTATTTATATATGTATATATCTGTTTTGTATATTTACATATTGATATATTACAAAAGTGTAGTCTTTGGCAAAATAAATGATATCAATCAATCTATCTAAGAAGTATTGTAGTAAATAGAAGAAACTTAATTATTGTGTTGGTTATTTTCCTTTTTCCATCAACCAACTTCAGCTATTGCACACAGGAGATTCTAAGAGAACGAAATTAATTATTTGAAAATGAAATATGTTCATGTCATTCGAAACTTTATTGGATTTTTATGTTTGATTATGCATGCATGGTTGTGATTATTCTAATTGATCCAGGTAACGCTACATATATCAGAAGCACGTCGAAGATGCTGAATTATGAGAGGGGTAATTAAAAAATAATTCAACAATACTCAAATTTTTTAAATGGTATCATATTGGTGATTAGTACTAAGGTACTAATACCATCAATACGGATTTTTGTACCATCACCTACCTATCTTGAATCTGTAATATATTGTTGTTGTTAAAATTGTTTTTTCAGTTAACCAGCTCTCGTCCCCTTACGAACGTCAGCCCTCAAAAGTCGAAACTTGTGCGAGCCAAGGATTAACGAGGTCTTACCTTTTAACGTGCGATTCCTAGCACTTTCTCGGGCCATCAGATAAAAATCTGAAGTCGCTGGGGATTCGAATCTAGCCGACCAGCAGTCAATGGTTTGGAACGCTTCAGTCTCAACCACTGAGCTACTTGACCCTTACAACTGTACACATATCAAAAACTATTTTTTTCTAACTAAATATTGAAAAGGCAATATAAGTAAGGTTCTCAGATATCTTAAAAGAGTTTCCAACAGTAGATGGGACACTTGGGCCGATACTTGTGGATGCAAGTAGTGTGTTCACTACTTCCTTTGCTTCCTTCTTGATGGCCCTTTTTTCCCGAGCTGTTTGCTCTGTTGCACCCTTTGTCATTCCGTCCAGGTTAATTGTTGGAACTGCAGTTTTCTTCTGTATTTTATTCAATGGAAGGCCTAAAAAAATATATTTGATTAAAACAATTGGGGTTTGTTGTCATTAACTCAACTAATAGTTCACTCTTCATATCCCTTTCATAATCATTTACTGTGAAATGATCAGAGCAAATCCTAGACATCTCAGCATTGAACTTATCTGCTCTTTTGCAGCGACGTATCCATTCTCTGCAAATGGTGGAAGACACAAAATCTCTGCCCTTTGGGAATGTATGAAATATTAAGCTCGAACCCATTATTTTGAGAGTTTCTTGATTGTTTTTGCAAGAAGCTACAGTGCAAAGTTTTCCAGGCATGATCTGAAGTAAAAAAATATGAAGTAACACAATTGTAACACTGCCCAAGGAATTATGTCAACCCTTAAATATTTTTGGAGAACTATATTCACCTCAAATATTGTCTATAATTCGAAAAATCTTTAAATGAACAAGTGTCCTATCACGAAATGGGATTCAACATGCACTGAGCAGCCGATTAAATTTTCACTATTCACAGCCAACTTTAGATGTTTATGGCACTAAAAAACCATTGATTGGAAAGTTAAATTATCCAATAAATGCACACACTAAGAAAAACGAAGAAAAAATCATGAAAACAAGAAGAAAAACCTCTGTCAAAAAGTATAAAAATACACGGGCTCTTATGGCAGACGAACCATTCTGTAGGCCCGGTGACGTCACAGACGTCAATTGTCGCGCTGAAATTCGTCCAATGTACGGAGATAGGAAGTGAGCCATCCTGTCTCTCTTGTCTATAATCCTTGGGTTGTCTTTAGGTTTGTTCGCGTTCATAAAACAAACAGTCTGAAACCATCGGATGCATGCACAGAACTGTACGCATTCTTTGAGTTCTGTGGGACTACGCATGCTTGTGACGGTTTCGGGTTTCGGACACTTTAATTAGTGAACACGAACAATCCTATTGAATTGTTTAGTTCATTGGTAGATAGATAGTTACTCATCGTTCATTTTCATGCTTCGGTGTTGTGTCAAAAATTTGTCGAAAATTGTGAAGTTGATATGAATTAATAGTTAGGGCTCATCCATAGAAATTATAATATATTTACTTACTCTAGAATGCCAATTCAATGGTACGAAAGTGTTGTAAAAAGTTCGATGCATTATTTAGTGCGCATGATCAGGACCAGTTTCATTCATACCAGGGTGGGTTTCAGTGAGATTTTTAAATGATTCATGATATTGAGTAAAATCGATTTGATAATACGTTGGTGTCAGGGCAGTCTATGAGACACGAAAAGTTTTGGTGGGCATACCTATGTTGTGAAACTGATTATATCTGAGAAATTCATCTAACAAAATAACAATGAAAAAATATATCTTGAGTAGGTAACTATTGGTGACGTTTCTGAAATATAACTATTTTATGATTTTTTTTAAAGTTCTGATTCCCACGGAAAGAAACATCCTGTATTGTTCAGAGAACATCGTGAAAACCAAAGGAAAGTGACGCATATGAATGTGCTGAGGACTGGAGCTCGACGGGTCATTCTCGAAGGGATCGCTAACGGTGGAACGATTGATAATATTTCGGAAGAGCATCGTCCATGGAAATATCTATAAAACACAGACAGATCGCCAACCTTTCTGCGATGTTCCAGAGGAGTGAGCTAGCTTGTGAGTGAAGTTGTTGGATCACCATTCTGAAATTATTGCCAAGTGCGTATTTATTTCATTCACGATTTTTCACTGGCTGATATCGGAGCTTTGGAAGAGAAAGAGGTATGAAGAGTACTATCATCTGCAAAGCTAATTACTGGATATGAGGTAGCTCCCAACAAATCATTGATGTGAAGAAGGAAGTGTTGGTGCTAGAACTTATCCAGCGGAACACAACTGGGGAGGCAAGCCATAAGATGAATGATTCATCCAGAAATATTCCAGTCCTATTTTCAAAATATCAAATTGGAATCTGAACTGAAAATAGGATACAACATTCAATATAATTATATTAATTAAACTAAAGGTTTAGTTAAGCAATATGCACATCTTTGCACTTGGCTACACCATACTGATGATGACCAACAGTCTGAGGCACGTGTCGACTGTTGGTCTACATTTTAAGGGTTATACCCAATACATTCGTTTTTGGTGAGTTAATACAGCAAGTGAAATAAAATGAGAAATAAAACAAAATGAAGAGTAATAATAAATGAATTGTTTATAGAGCTGAGTGACTCAATATAAGAAATAAGAAACTGCCAATCAAAATTTTGAACTTTGCCATTTTTAATGTTTATAAATATTATATGAATACTTTTTGATAATAAAGGTAGTACTCTGCGTTTATTTTTCAAATGTGTACTTTTTCCTGATGGCCAATAGAACTACAAAAATAATCTACAAAAATATATAAATGGTTGGGTAATAAGTGCATGATATTGATTACTGAACATACTAAGTTCGAATAATGGATTCCAGGAATATTTCCTTTATTTCCACATCATAGAACCAAGCACGTCAACATTGTCAAAATTAAAATTTCACTACAGAAAAACCCGAAAACCAATAACATACACACTACCGATGAATAATTGAAGTAAACAACAGTAATAAATAAACACAATAACGTTGGAAATGGTTAATTTCACAATGAACACAAATCGCCTAAACCACCAAACTAACCCAAACCGGCTCTGGCAAACACCAGCCTTCCTCTGCGGCAATTGAAAACTGTTAACACTGTTGCACGATCCCAACAATTCAACGGGAATTTGGGTAGGCTTCACAGTAATGCTAGGTTATTTTCGACAGAATCTCGACTACAAAGATAAAATTTTCCGAAATTTGTCAACGCTGCAGAGTTAGGAGACTGGTTATGGGCATGCGCATTGATGAAAACTTTTGGAATTTTATAACACTTTTCAGTGTCCCACGAAGAGGGATTGGCATTCTAGAGTAAGTATATATATTATAATTTCTATGGTTAATTCTAAATGGGATGTGAGTACCACAACAAAATTAACAGATTAATAGTGTTTCATTCCATGGTATCATATCCCATCTCGAGTATTCCCATTTCGAGTATTTTAAAATTTTAGCTATAAACTGTTCCATCTCGAGTATAGGTGAATGTCTACCTGTTTCTTAGGTTAATTTCGATTATCGACTTAAATAAAGGCAACTTTTATGATATAAGTACATACAGTTTCAGTTTAATTTGGCCAAGGCCGTTTTTATACCGTGCCTTCATAGGGGATTAGCGCAGTGGATAGCTCATCCATCTGGTACCAGGTGCGGTTTTCAGCCAGGCTGAGCTTCTTTCATTTTTCTGAATTATTGAATCTCATTGCCTACTGGGAATAATCCTCCACGATTCACTTTTGCGTTAAAAATTAACAGGGCCGCTCATAAAGTGACGTAAGAAGTTAGTAATACAGCAATTACAGCATATACCCAGAAAACGTGGCTTATGAGCATAGCAGCTAGTCGATGCCAAAACACAAAAAATAAATGGGTACACTCTACAAGTGTCCTAGTGGAGGCCCAATAAGGCCGCAGAAATGGTTTAAAAAAGAAATTTGGGGAAAGGACCATTGAATTAGATTAATTTTAGTGAACAACCATCTGCTAAAAATATTTAGAAATTTTCAGTAACGAATTAGGCTTATTGAAGATTTAACCGTTTGGGAAAATGTTTTTCCTAAATTCTTCAAACACCGACCTTTGCCTTATGCAATGAAAAGTAAGGTTGAGTGTGAGATTGGTAGATTGGTTATTTTGGGTGTATTGAGACCAGTACAATATTCGGACAGGACCACCCCCATTGTACCTGCTATTGAAATCCTAGGAATCATAAGAGATTGTGAGGATTTTAAAATAACTTCAAATTCTGTGTTGGGAAAAATCGGTTACTACTACCAAGAATAAATTATTTGTTGGCTCAATTGAAAGGTGGAGAGAAATTCCCGACGATTGACTTGATTCAACCTTAACAACAAATTGCAGTGACAGAGGAAACCGCAAAATTAATGACTATATGCACACACTAGGGTTCATTTGGCTACACCCGGGACACATACGGGATTACAAGTAGGCCAAGTATCCTCCAAAATGTTGCTGAAATAGCTATTTGTCTATTAAGAGCGCAAAGTAGTACTTTGCCGCTTGAGAAAAAAGCGGAGCGCGGCAATGTTTTGAAAGTGGCAAAGTTTTGCGCTCGAATTACACAAGATATCTTCTATAACTGCAGATTTTACAAAAATATTTGATTTTAAAACGTGCGAGATTGAAAAATAGATAAAATTGTTGAAGGATAAAATAAGAAAAACCACCAACTAATTTTTGAATTGTTTTTCGTAAATGAAGTTGGTATCATTCAGACGTAGTAGTACAGTAACGACAGACAAATGTAAGCCACAAGTGAAGAATGAATCGTAGCACTTTGAAACTCGGCACATGACTTCTTGACATCATGTATTGTTAGAAAAAAAATTGTTTACCAAAAATCAGAGGTGTAACCCAAAAAAATTTTTATTTAAAAAAATTATAATTTTTTTGCTGTTGTTCTGGAAAGTATGAGATTTCTCCAGAAACAATTTCAACAAGATGAAAGATAATTCAATTCTCCAGAAGAAATATACTTAGTGATTTCTCACAAAATGCGTTCGTTTTCTCAGAAAACCTGATTAAATTCCGATATCAAATTTCAGGCACGTGATAACCCGCCACTGCCATTTCTGGCAGGGCCGAAAATTTGATTTGTCATAGCTTTATTGAAAATTATAGTCGAAGGAAAAGAAAAAGTGTGTATCGTTCCTGAAGACTTCTACTTCCTTATGCAAATATAATATGTAAGTATCTGAGTACCCAAAATGTATTTTATCCCACTTCACATAACCCTTCTACGATATTTACAGATGATCCGAGAGTCATGGATATTTCAGTTGAAAAGAAATAATTATACTGAAGCAGGAATTAGTAAGTACCTTCTTTGGACCATTTAAGACTAGTGAGACAAGTCTCACTTATACATGCAAAAAAAACTGGGTTTTACCCCTGCCTCAGTTTTAAACTCACCCATAATCCCGGCAATTTCTTCAGTAAATGTTGAAAATAATCGCTCATACACATCCTACATAAAAAATGAGGTATGTGATTTCAAGCTTGAGGTTTGCGCTTCACAATAGTTTTATTAAACATATAGGTATGCAGGATATGAACTAGCGATTATTTTCAACATCTACCGAAGAGAATGCCGGTTTTGTAGGTAAGTTGAAAATGAGGCAGAAGTAAAACAAACCTTTTTTGGCATGTATAAGTGGGACCTGTCGCACTACTCTAAACTTGTTGCATATAGTCCAACTAGGGTATGCTTTAGTAAAATAATTCCATATTTACTAAATTATTCATGATTTTTTGATCATCCGCAAACATCTCCGTGAAGTGCGACAAAACACATTTCAGATACTCAAATACTCGCATATCATATTTGCATGAGAAGGTAGGAGTCTTCAGAAACTATATGAACTTTTCCTTTTGCTTCTTCGATCATTTTTAGCATAGTCATTACCAATCAAATATTTGGTTCCGCCAGAAGTTCCAGCGGCGGTAAGCGTGAACCTGAAATTTGATGTCAGCGTTCAATAACGTTTTCAGAGAAAAAGAGCGCATTCCATAAGAAATTACTGGGAATAATTTTTGTGGAGAATTGAATAGTTTTCCACCTTGTTGAGTTGTTTTTCCGATAAATCATATACTTTCCAAGATAACTCTTTATTTATTTTTAAACGAAAAAAAAAAAAAAGTTTCACCCCTGGAATTTCGGTAAACAATAAATTTTTTTTCGTGTTTATCATGGTTCCAACAACTAGCATACCAAGTTTGGTGGTACTACAATCGATCCTCGTCTCAAAACCCAATGGTACTGGATTTTCGATGAAATTTAGAATTGGTATTTAAATTATTGAGGCCTAATGGATTGAGGGTACACAAAGATAAATGTTTCTTTTTTCGTCATGAAGTAGAATACTTGGGGCATACTATTGATGATTTCGGGTATAGGCATGAACCAACGAACTATCCCCTTCCTGTATAAATAAACATAGTACTATTGACTAACAGAACATATTATATAAACCAACGAACTATCCCCTTCCTGTAAAAATAAACATAGTACTATTGACTAACAGAACATATTATATAATATAGTACCATGATTTCAATTTTATTATTGTATCAATTGATTCTTAGTGTAGCGCTCATCGCGACACCTATCCGCCGGAAGCTCAAGTAACTACATTCAAGTAGGGTTGGACATCTCGAAAAAGATATCTTTGTTAGGCACGATTTCTTGAACGCTACGAATCCCAAATAAGGTAGGTTGAAATGAATTTGACTAGATGTCTCACCAAGAAAAAATAATAAATATGAGAGCAACGAAATTCTCAGAAAACCATGGCTTTTGCAACTATTCAAAATCAATCAACTAATCAAAAACATGCTTTATCAAGACCATACATACCTATTGACAAAGCGTTAAACTATGCTATTATGTATAGAGTCACAATCAATATGTAAGTCCTACATAAATAGAAAATCAATAAGTACCTATAAAAGAATATTAGGTATAATATTACAAATACTTTAAAATAATAAAAACTTTTGAAGTGATTAAGTTATACAGGGCGGACGTAAATATAGTCCCCCCAATTATATTTTGAATGGTTTGATATTTTTCAACCAAAGGCATACCTACTTGTACGAGACCATAAATACTACTTTCTACAATACTTGTCTTCTTTGTGACGTCATCCACACAAGCGTGACGTCAATTGGGGAAAAAATTAAATTGGAAGGTAGGTCACGTGACACCTCGTTTGGAAGATATTTCAAAGAAAGAGAGAATATGATGGCAACCATAAACACGCATTATACGAATTATGTGCGAAACCGTGTAGTTATCGTAGTTAATACAAGTGTATTGTGAATATCGAAATCGAAATACAAATTCCTTCGACTTTGAGAAACAAATTAAAGCAACATAATTTATTTCGAGGATATCTTGGCGGCCTTTGAATAAGTAGGATGAGTTTTTAAATTCATCCTTGGATAATGCTGTCTTTGTCATTTTCCATTATTAAAATAAGGATGGAAGATGCAATGCTCATCGATGAATCCTTCGATAAATTTAAAAACATGCCCTCAGTATAAAGCAATTTAGGGCATAGCAAATTGCTAGTTGCTATATGTTTTTCAAATGGAATTGTTTGATGAAGTATTTTCATAGTTGTTCAAACATGTGGGTTGCGAGTAAAAACGCATTTTAATTCAATTTCGTAAGGAAATAAGAGATATTTCATAACTGAAACTTTATTCATTCAATAAAAAGGCAAAAACACAACTTAAAAAAAGAAATAAAACCGAGTATCAATCAATCAATCAATCATTTATTTGTTTTTTAAAAACTACAGTTTTTATAACATAGGGTTTGTTTGGTCTTAACAATATATCGGATGCTAAAATCTAGTTAACGCATTATTACAGAGTTATATTGATGAGAAATAACAATAATAACTATAATAATAGTACAGAGTAAGTTCCATTTATCGGGCAAAGTGATTACAAAAAAAAATCAGAGAGAACAACAAGCGGTTGTTGCCCTACTAATTAATGATGTAGATAAAAGTAGGATGGGATATCAGTATCAGTTATGTCTATACGTATAAATAAATATTAAGCAAATAGATCAAGAGAAAATAAAGGAAGAATCAAAGAAAGAAATTTACTTCAAAAAACTCAGCGCTTTTTTGGTACCTTCCGGTTGTTGAGCTTCATGGTGAACTTCTTGGCGAAACAAGTTTGTGGACTAACGAAAATTTATAATGTCATTCGTTCACAATAAAAGCTCTCAATTTTAAAATGTTCCAGAGGTGATAAAATATCGATTTTGAAGTAGTAGGCGTAATATCGTTGAGTGCCGCTACGAAATATTCAGGACTGGTAAGGAAATCAAGGTTCGTTGGTCTCATTGAAGTGTAAATTGGACAATCAAATAAGATGTGAAAAATCGTTTCGGGGCAGGAGCTATTACATATCGTACAGATTTCATTTGGGTTTATTTTGTATGAGTAGCCTCTAAAGTTAAATTTGATAAGGTAGTTATTGTTCAAGCGAAGCTGGGCTAGTATTCGGGTTATCTGAAGAGGTAACTTAAGGTTTAGATATTTCTGGCTACCAGGTATTATTGTTAAGTGCGTATAAAACGCCAAGTAAGTAGAACGCGCATGCAGATTACGATCTTCTTGTATGAGTTTGTTCCTGAACGTTTCTAGAAGTGATTTTCTTTTTCTTTTAAGGAGAGCTCCATTAACCACACCCCAATCTTCATTGTATCCAGCATAGATAAGATATTCTCTCAACTGGCTCATCCAGTTGTATTTTGGGTCGTTATTCTGTAAAGCTATGAGGCGGTGTAAAGCAATTTTTGGTAGACGACCTTCATGCATGTCAAATATTTTGATGATCCAGTTAAGAGTGTTCTTAAATATGCAGTACGATATCTTCACTCTTCCAGTTTCTAACCGTACAGCGAAATCTGCTGTGCTTTTAGGTAGCAACAGAATTCTTTTAAGAAAGGCAATTTGAATTCGTTCGAGTATGTCTATATAACGCAAACCCCACACTGGAAGGCAATTCGTTACTATGCTAGTAATAAGGGAATCAAATAAATACATTTGTGAAGACCACGAGTTCATTTTTGATTCAGCCATTATTGGTATGATTGCACCACAGACTTGTTTAGCTTTATCTGATGTACTTGTCGCCATTTCTCGATACATTAAGGAAAATGAGAAGGTTACTCCGAGATACGTGAAATGGTTTACTACTTCAATTTTTTTATTGTCAATGTAGAAATTATAGTCGTTAGTTTTTTTTGTGCTCCTTGAAAAGGCGACAATTTTTGTTTTGTTTGTGTTTACGGTGAGTTCATTGTTATTGCTATAGTCTTCTAAGTATTTGAGTTTTCTTTTGAGATCAACCTCCGTGTCGGCGATAATGGCAACATCATCGGCATAAAACAACATCAAAGCATCATTCATGTTATCTATATTTATGCCCTTTGCACCATTGTTAATGAAAAAATGCTCAATGTCAGACAAGAATAAGGAAAAAAGTAAAGGGCTCAGAGTATCCTGGAGCACCCCTGTGGTTATATCAATTGGTTGGGTCATTTGATTTAATCCTAATACTCTCATAGTTGCTTTGTCATATATGCTCTTCACAATAGAAATTATTCTAACACTAACACCCAACTCAAATAGTTTCTGCCACAGCAATGTGTGGTTCAGCGAGTCGAAAGCTCTTTTAAAGTCCACAAAGGCAACGAATATTTTACGTTTTTTAAGCCTCAGATGTAGTTGTATTATGGCATTCAGAGTAAATACATTGTCAATACAACCTCTCGTTCTCCTGAAACCCGATTGTGATTCTGGTAATATATTATTTTCTTCGGCCCAGTCAGAGAGTCTGATTTTCAGGATGTGAGTGAAAATTTTTTCTAAACAATTTATAAGGGCAATTCCGCGAAAATTATTGGGGTCATCTGTTGAGCCTTTTTTATGCAACATTTTCATGACAATGTCACTCCAATTTTGCGGGACAACAAGTTTCTCCATTATTTGATTGAAGAGACATGTTATGAATAAGATCCAGTTATTTGGTAGGTTTTTGAAAAATTCGTATGGAATTCCATCGCATCCCGGTGCCTTGTTATTACGCTTAGGTTAAGTACATGGTAAACTTCATCGGAAGTAATTGGGGAATCAAGTATTGGGTGGGCTACTCCAAAGTAAAGCGTATTATCTATTATCCTTGACGGGTATATGTGCAAGTAAAACTCTTCCCAGACATTCGCAGGCAGATTAAGGTTATTCTTGTTTCTACGAAACATTTTAATGGTGGACCAGAAAGTGGCTGCATTTTTGCAATTAGCAAGAGTCTGTGTAATTTGTTTGTAGTGATTGTGTTTTTTTGCTTTTATGATTACTTTGTAGTTTTTTTTGGCTGTAAGATATATTCCATTGTGCTGGCCTGAGAAACCATTTTGCTTGCATATTTTAAGTGAATCTTTCAAGATACGTTTTGCACTTTGACATTCGTAGTCATACCAGACGGCGTTTGTTTTTTTGGATGTTCTGTTACTTGCTGAGTGACAATTAAGATTTAGTGTGGTAGCTGTTGCGATTATAGTGGTACACAACACATCATGGGAATCCTGAACGTTTGTTAAACGCGATATGTTAGTTGATATCTGCATTAGAGTTTTATACTGTAATAGAATGTCATTGGACCAATTCAAGGAAAAGGTTTGTGCTGGCAAATATTGGTTATCTGTTGGGTGCAAGTAAATACTGAGATTCAAGGAAACCTGGAGAGCGAAATGATGCGAGATGGTATAATCGTTAAGCACTTTAAGGTCGTGAACTATATTTAGGTTCGAATTATTCACCCATACTAAATCAATCACACTTTTACCAGCTTCGTTAACGTGAGTGTATTGAGCTGGAGTATCTGAGTTTGTTCGACCATTTAGAAGGCTGAATGAATTTTCGAGCATGAACTCAACAATACCACGTCCTCTAGTATTCAAAGTTTTGTCTAGGCTATACCTTCTCTTTGCCAGATTTGTGTCTGTTAGTAAGTCAGCAGGTATAGTTCCTAGTTGCCCAACCCTACAGTTATAATCCCCTATGAGTAGTATAGGTATATCGACGGAAGCTTCGACGATATCCGCAATGACAACTTGAAAAGAATCTAAAATAACCGGAAGGTCCAAAGATGGTTTGAAGTAAATTGTACAAACAATAAATGATTTATTCTGAAAGTTCAACCGGCAGTTAAGCCAATATGGAGATTTGTCTAATAATACTGCTTGAAAGTGTTTTTTGTAAAAGATACTGATGCCTCCACTGGCTCTACCCATTGAACTCTCTTTTATATCTGGTGAACTAAGAACATTATAGCTTGACATAAAGTATGGCGGTTCGGAAAGTTCTGTTTGCAGCCAGGTCTCAACAATACATATAACATCAAATGATTCAAAGTTTTTAACATCGCGAGCGAAAATTGAGAGGTTAGAGAGCCCCTCACAGTTTAAAAAATATATAGTTGTTTGTTGCTATTTCTGAGCGGTACATGGCACTTTTATTCCAGCGTCTATAAAAATAAAACCGAGTAGCAATTATCATCAGATCCATTCCAGATTTGGTTACTGCAAATTAATTTATAATCTTTCTTGCAACATTGTAGACCTCAAATAATTTTAAATAATTTTCAGGACCCGCCACCATGCTGTTGTTTCGGAAAGTATAAGATTTATCTAGAAACAATTTCAACAAGGTGAAAGATAATTCAATTCCCCACAAGAAATATACCCAGTATAAAACAAATGCGCTTGTTTAAAAAAACCTGATTGAATTCCGATATCAAATTTCAGGCTCACTCTAATTACAATTGAAAAAAATTCAGAATCAGTGAGACCCAAGTTCGAGAAACATCAAAACGACTTACCGATTTAGTTAAAACACACAATTGAGTTCAGGAACGTCCAGATGATGCTCCCCTTCATAAAAGGGCCCTTTTTGGTGGAAATATGGAAAGCGTAGGTGGAAATCTGGGATGCAAGTGAAGCTCCACGGCAACTATTCCAATGATCAATGTCACACACACAACCGATATAATTGTCAAATAACACAAAGCGAGTAATTTCAAGTAAGTGATGAGAAGAGCGGGAAATGAAGGGTTTTCCGTAGGAAAAGCCGATAGCGCGCGGAAGTATAGTAATCCAGTAACGACAGACAAACTCGAGCAAAAAGTGGAGAAGGAATTGTAGTTGAAACTCGGCACATGACATCTCGACATCATGTATTATTAGGAAAAAAATTGTTTACCCAAAAAAAAACGATTTCGATAGGTTGATAGATTATTCATTTCTCCACAAGAATGATTTTCAGTAATACCTCATGAAATACTCTCGTTTTCTTAGGAAATGTTGTTTAACGTCGACGTCACATTTCATGCTCGCGCTAACCCCCCACTGCAAGTTCAGGCAGGGCCGAAAATTTGATTTGTCATATAACTTTGCTAAAAATTATAGTAGAAGGAAAACAAAAAGTGCATATCGTTCCTGAAGACTTCTATTTCCTCATGCAAATATAACATGTGAGTATCTGAGTACGTAAAATGTGTTTTGTCTCACTTCACATAACCCTTCTACGATATTTACGCAGGATCCGAAAGTTATCGATATTTTAGTTGATATGAAATAATTATAGTGGGTAGGAGTCTTCAGAAACGATATAAACTTTTCCTTTTCTGTCTCCCAGCATTTTTAGCAGTGTTATGACCAATCAAATATTCGGCTCCGCCAGAACTTTCAGCGACGGGTGAGGGTGAACCTGAAATTTGATGTCGGCGTTCAATCACGTTTTCTGAGAAAAAGAGCGCATTTCATAAAAAATTACTAAATATAATTTTTGTGGAAAATTGAATTGTTTTTCACCCTGTTGAGTAGTTTTTTCGATAAATCATATACTTTTCAAGATTACAGCAAGAATATATTTATATATTTTTAAACGAAAAAAATTTTCCATCCCTGGAATTTTGGTAAACAATTTGTTTTCGTGTTTATCATGGTTCCAACTACTAGCATTAGGTGGTGCTACAATCGATTCTTGTCTCAAAATCCAATCGTACTGGATTATACCTTTACGATGTATATCGTTTCAGTTTTTAGGTGTTAGTGCCGTCCGTACAAAAATGGGACACAAAAAAAGGTTCGAGGTCCTTTCAAGTCAGACGTTTTGATGTTCTATTTGACGATAATAATAATGATAGGTGATTTTAATAATTGAAGCGAGGCGCAATATTTCTGCCCGGGCAAAATGCAGCAATTGCATTCTAAGCTAGAAAAAATAAATAAATCTATGCAAATTTGAAGAGAAAAAAAAAAAATAAATCATTTCAAATATTTTTTCTTACAACACGAACGAATAACATGTAAGTATGAATGAATTATTCGAATGGGAGAGGGCACAGTTTAACCAGAGGGCGTTTCAATGTACCACTTGACAGTTGCAAGTTGCAACCCTGGCTTTTTCATCATCTCCCACGAGCAAGGTGATGATACGTCCGAGTAACCATCGACACGGAGGTAAGTTATCCGCTTTTATTAAAACAAGGTAGCGTGACAAACGGTTGATATTGAGTTGAGTGTAATCAGGGAGCGGTAAGGCGGTCACTGGCATCAAATTTGAAAAATGACTCCGCATGAACGCATGCATGTCCTCAATATCTGCACCAAGTGTGGTCAAAGGGCGCGAATTCAATATTTCTTCGATTAGGGTCAGAGTGGTGTAGAACTCCTCGTAAGTGAGGATCTGTTGTCCCACTACCCCGGCTAAATGTGATTTTACCGATTAAACTCCGGCTTTACATAAGCCATTGAAATGTGATGCACTTGTAATACTAGGGTGTCGAGTTATTTTCTCATAATCGGATGCATCTTTTATTAAATTATTTAGTTCACGATTAGCCCCAAGAAAATTCATAGCACAGTTACTATGTTCGGTGCATTGAGTTAATAGTATTCGGTGAATTGTTTCCGGTGAAATTTTCGGAACGAGGAAGCGGCCCAATGTTAAATGTGCAGAAATTAATATCCGAAAAAAAAAATATATGAGCGAATAGGAAATAAAAATTCAGGAAGAGTTTCTATTTCATTCTACTCGATCGTGATTACCGAACATAACCTAAAAAATTGGCAAAGTTGCTAAAAGCGGTTTTTTGGTGATAACTTAAAAACTACAGCTCCGATCGAAAAAAGTTAAATCAAGAAATTGTAGGTATTAAAAAGATATATCAATTGAGTGGATTTTAATTTTTCGATATCATTGATACTTTTCGAGTTGTATCGGAAAAACCGTGAAAAATCGGGTTTTCGATAACTCGTTAATTGTAAGGCATTCAAACTTGTTACTTACTGTTATGTGTAGCCTATGGCAAGTCAAAAACATTTTTTTGACAAATTGATGAATAGTAATTATTTTTCAAAATATATGAAGTTTTCTCAAAAAAGATGCTTTCTCAATTTGGCTACTCTTGCTCGGGGAATGATGCTACAGTAACAATTCAGGGCTTATTTTTTTCTGTGAGAGTTGTACTTTCATATTATCGATTAAGTATATTGAGTTTTTTGATCCTAAGGATAAAAAAATTACTTAAAAAAATGCACGATTCCATAAATTCCTTAATTTTTTTATAGAAAGCAGATTTCTAGCATGACTTCGTGCCTTTAAAGAAAAAATTGAATTCCTACGATCACTAGGAGACGAGATAATTTTTTAATTAAAAAAAAAATCTGGAAGACGCAATAATAATAATTGCAGAAGAAGATGCCGATTTACTTAATCTGACTAGAGAAAACAACATAATTATAGTTGGAGATGTTGATTTGATTGTACTTCTTACGCAATTGGTTCCCAGTACACAGAACATATTTTTTTTTGAAAAAAGGAAAAGCACGAGAAGTAGATCGCTGGTATTCCAACAGCAGCTTTGAAAATCCACACCTATCGAAATATGTAGCTTTTCTTCACTCTGTATCAGGCTGTGATACAGTATCTTCGATCTACAAACAGGAGAAGGACAAATTACTGAAAATGTTTCACTCGAATCCAGACCACCTTCAATTATTGGATGTATTTTATGAAGAAACTGCTCTTTCTGAAGAAGTGACTCATAATATGTGCAAAATTATTTCTTCAAATCTTCCTTCTACTGATGGAGCCGCCAAACAACATGCCTTCAGAGTTTAGTTGTATTTGCAAAAATGGTTGGGCAACGACAAAAGGATCACTTAGTGGTGATGAAAAATTACGAATAATGCAATAATGCCAGTTTATACTGATGATCCATTGATACCAGATGAGATATTGAAAAAATCTCATGCAGCTGTATCAGTGGTTGCAAAAAGCAATTTCTATAATATTCGAGTGTTTGCACACATTGTGATTAGAGTGAATGCGAATTTTGAGACGCCTTTTAGTGAATTAGTGAATCTGTATCAATATAATATATGAATATTTTTTTATGTAATAATTTTATAAATGTTTTGTACATAATAGATTTATTTTATCATTCCGTGAATATGATATTCGTGTTTTTCTCGACAAGCTACCCAATATTAAGTACAAAGTGATTTTTGTGCGTTGTCCACAAGCCCAGATACTCAATATTTTTCAAGCGCAAGCTAATTTGAACGCACGAAATAAGCTTTCAGTGCTATCCGCACGCCTCCCTTCATTCATCAATTAACAATACTGCAAATGAACTAGACATATCTTAGTATTTTTTCATTGAAAATATAGGTATTCAACCTTAATATCCATGAAGGTGACTGCTGTACGATGATTATTACGCCTTCCAGATTTTTTTGCTCCTAGTGAATACATTTTTTTTTGCGTGATATCATGCTAAGAATATATTTTCATAAAATTTATTTCTATAAAAACAAAATTAAGGAATTAAAAAAAAAACATTTAAAAAAATTGTGCAATTTTTTTTAGGTCATTTTTTGACCCTTCAAATTAAAAAAATCAATATACTCATTCGATTATATGAAAGTACAACTCTTACAGAAGAAAATAAGCCCTGAATCGTTACTGCAGCATCATTCCCCGAGCAAGAGTAGCCAAATTATAAGAGCATCTTTTTTGAGAAAACTTCATATAATTAAAAAAAAAAAAATGTTTACCAATTTTTCAAAAAAATACTTTTTTGGCTTGCCATAGGCTACACATAACAGTAATTAACAAGTTTTAACAACTTACAGTTATAGAACACCCCATTTTCACGGTTTTTCCGATGTAACTCGGAAAGTATCAATGATATCAAAAAATTATAATGCATTCAAAGAATAGATCTTTTTGATACCTACATTTTTCTGATTTACCTTTTTTCGATCAAAGCTGTAGTTTTTTAGTTATCAACAAAAAACCGCTTTTCACAACTTTGCCTATTTTTTAGGTTATGTTCGGTAATCACGATCGAGTGGCATGAAATAGAAACTCAGTCTGAATTTCGATTTCCTTTACGCTTATATTTTTTGTTTTCGGATATTAATTTTTGCACGTACTTTTCTCTATTGCTTGGACTAATCGTAGTTTTGTAGTCAAACTATCAGGTTTGATGTCATAGTGATGCGGTAAGTATGTCTTTAGTGATACAGCCTTTTCTGTTATCAATTCCATATGATGCAGTTGTAAGTACTCTTTCATAAAATCAGAGTATAGCGAGTACAACGCGGGATTTTTAAGCAGACGACGTTCTAACGAATTTAAAAGCGATGCAAAGCGAGAACTCGAATTCCAGGAAATTCCGGTAGTTAATTCACCCTTGAAGGGTAGTGAACCTGTATAATGTCCATTTCTATGACTCTGAACCGTCTCTCAAAAGATATTTTTACAGGTTTCATTATCAGGGGAAACCGGAAAGAACCCCGCACAAACCTTATGGGAATTGGCTCTGTTGACTTAGCTGTAAATTAAGTTCTCAGCATCCAGAACAAAGGTGTCTACGGGCACAAAAAGATAGTATAAGTGGTTTTGAACTTATGGGACCCAGACTTTTAATGATGTTGCGCCAGTGAGTAGACTAAGCTGGGAGTAAAACTAAATGTGAACTCAAGTTCTATTGAAAAAATACTATCTTTAAATCCTACCGTTCAAAAGCGAGTAAGTAAGAAAGCCCGGGAATACCTGAAAAATCGTGAAAATCTCTAATATTTTCGCTGTCGAGATGAAATCAGCCAATGATTTAAAATAAAAAATAAAAATTGTCAGAACTTAGAAGCCCTGGATTGATACCAAAGTGTGGGAAAATCGGAAAATAGGTGAAAACTACTACTTTTTTTTATAATCAAGAACAAATATATATATGAGAATATATCGCTAATCAAATTCTTAAAATGCAAGAATCAATTACCTTTTTTGCCGCAATTGTTGTTGTAATAAACAATGGAAACCACATTAACTTCATAAACAGTTGACAAAACAGTGCCTAGGCCGATGGAGCGAAAGAGAGATAGATGCGTCACAAGCCGAACGCTTAGACCGATCGTGCCTCTATCGCTTGTTGCGCGCTCTCGGTTGCACGCTCGTCTCAGGCGGAACGTGACAATGAGTCATACATTTTCGTGCGTGCAGCCGGCGTTAATCGATTCATAAGACGTTATCACGTCAAAATACTCTCTACACCCAGCTTGCATCTTGCATTAGTCAGGATTATTATCATTTTGAGTGTTTAAAATATATGCAACAGTAACGTGGATGGATATTGTATTTGTGCTTGATGTCAATCATATCCTAAATACCAGGGCAAGAACGCAACATGAGCACGAGTACCTATATAAGATTCTTGATCCAGCTTTACAAGTACAGTAATGACCTAGAAGACGTGAATCGAGAATAAACTATCTTACTAAACCAGGCTCATTTTCCAAGCTTTTCAGTATTTTCTTTGTTTTTCAGACTCTCCCACACTTTATCACTAAGCGAGAGGTTACAAGCTCTGGGAAAGGACTTTTTTTTTTTAAAAAATCTAGGCTGTTTACATCTGGACAGCGAAAAATGTAGATTTGGAGCGAATTTTTCACGAATGTTCAAATTTTTCGGATTTTCCGACGTTTCTATCACTTACTTAAACGGTAGGATTCAAAAATATTATTGTTTTCAACATCCTTAGCTTAAGTTCACGTTCCTAGCTTAGAATACTTTCAGCTTAGTCTACTTACAGGCGTAGAAAATTGTAGTTCCCATGACTCCGAAACTATCCACAGGATCTTTTTGTGCCGTTGGAGACTTTTGTTCGGGAAGCCCAGGAATTAATTTTCCCAAAGTTTCAGCCAATTTGACAGAGGGCCAGATTCCCATAAGGATTGTTCAGGGTTCTTCATCTTGAACACTCTGTATATCACAGAAGTTCTTGAGAGTGTCCTCCATGGAGGGACAATTGTAGGAACTACAAAAATGAGCACAAGTCTCATTTGAAGATACATTGGAAGTTTTTGCCCATTAAAATGTACCGAAAATCGTATTGATCGCGTCGGGTTCATTTTCTTTTCCAGAGATATGACCATTTAATGAAATCATGGAAAATATTTCTGCCTCCAACAAAACGTAAACATTTCCTGGCCTATGGAAATCGGGGTCGGCCAGTTGAAGGTTGGCGATATGATTCTAAGTACCATAAGAAATATTAGAATCTGACAATTTATTGCAAATATAATTCAAAACAATAGCGTCGGTATGATACACCGGGGATTTCCGATAAGCCGTTCGGAATGAAAGTGTAACTCGTCCACTACTAACCGAAACAAGATTCCATTGAATCCAGAGCTTTTATTTCAATGGAGCATCTAGTCTTAGGTAAACCGAGTTAAGTGACCGCTCTTTGAGTTAAGAATGAGCTTATCCTTCCACTGTATGATAAGCATCGTAAGGTTGATAGTTTCCACAACTGTCAAGAACGTTTATGTAAGCGGTGGCAGTAGGACACTTGTCGATTGTGAAAGTATTCCAGAACCTACAGGGACTGAATATATTCGGTTTTGAATATTATTTACCGAAGTAGAAGTAACTGAACCCGATGTGGGTCCGATGGTTTCCGAAGATACCGTTGTAACAGGAATTGCAATTTTGTCCTGGTGAAGTAACGTGTGATGACTTTTCGAGGAACATTTCCTACAACCATATGAGGAGCGGCAAGCTCTGAGGTCATGTGATGAACTCTAGCAGTTGAACCAGAGGCGTTTACTTCACTTACAAAAGTCATATATCTCTTTGGGTGATATACTGGTGAACGACTGACAGTAACATAGCGGATGGTTTTGTTGGCAAAAAATACTACAGGAAACGGGTGATTTGTTCATGAAGTTCGAAGTAATGCGATTTTGCGGAGCTGGGGGCTGCCTGAAAGAAGAGGAATCTGAATTTGCGGTTTTCCTAATCCCTTGAGAAGATATTTTGAGTGTATCTGAAATGACACATTGGTTATTCAAAAACTGTCAATTCATCGTAGCTCGGTATCTGAGGCGATTTATGATCCATTTGAAATCGAGTAAGCATTGTCATCTCTTCATCAACATCATCACTAGGACAAAGCTCCACCACTGATCGGTGGGCAAACTCAATGATTTCAACGCAGCAAGATTTTCTGAAAATCTATTTTAGAGGTACTATAAGTTTCGCCCAGTGAGCTTGAGCTACTAATGTATTGTTCAAATATCGAGATCAACTGAGGTTTTATATGCAATCATTATTATCTGGGGTCAAAGGCAGTGTTCGAACTTTCGATAAGGGTTGACCTTGCAACGATGAAATCATGTAGTTGAATTTTTCAAGGGCAGTAAGGGAATTGTGGAATCCCAATCACTTCTCTCAAATATCGTAGACTTTTCTAATTCTGAACAAATATTTCTTCCAATTTACAATAATTGAGAATTTTTTATTTTAAAATTTTTCGTATGTTATGGGACACTGAAAAATATTTTCATTAATATTTTCGTTATAGCTCCTGAACAAGTGAATGAAAAACTTCAAGAAAACAAAATGAATATGTAACATCATTCTTCTTCTTCTTTCACAATATCTTACTGGTGGCAGAACGGTTGAACAAATCTTGACTCTGAAAAAAGGAGGACCCTGTGAATTATTCGAGAACTGAATTATTTTGTATCGTGCGTACTATTGAATGGATTGTACTTGCCTAATTTGAACTGATTATTGTCGAAAATGTCGAAGTTTACTTCAAAAAGTATTGAAAAAAATGTATTTTTATCATCTTGTATCTTTTCATCCTGAAAACTTTCACATAATCTTCTTCCGAAGTTTGTCAACTCACTTAATTAACACCCTGTATATAGTATAGTCGAGATCAACAAGACAATGAAAGACAGGTCGAAATAAGGAGGAGACTTATATCGTTGCACTTGCACTTACCTCAGATACCTAGGGTTCTGAAAAATTCTTCGGGACATATAATCCAGTACGATTGGGTTTTGAGACGGGGATCGATTGTAGCACCACCAAACTTGGTATGCTAGTTGTTGGAACCATGATAAACACCAAAAAAAAATTATTGTTTACCGAAATTCCAGGGGTGGAACATTTTCTTTCTTTTAAAAATAAATAAATAGATTTTTGCTGTAATCTTGCAGTATATGATTCATCGGAAAAACAGCTCAACAGGCTTGAAGACAATTCAATTCTCCACAAAAATGAATCCCAGTAATTTCTTACGAAATGCGCTCGTTTTCTCAGAAAACATGATTGATCGCCGACATCCAATTTCAGGTTCACACTAACCGCCGCTGAAAGTTCTGGCAGAACCGAACATTTCATTGGTCATAACTCTAAAAATGATCGGAGAAGGAAAAGGAAACGTTCATATCGATTCTGAAGACTCCTACCTTCTCATGCAAATATAATATGAAAAATGTGTTTTGTCACACTTCACGGAGATGTTCGCGGTTGATCGGAATAATTCAGTATATGGAATTATTATACTGAAGTAGCCTCTTTGGACTATATGAAACAATTTTAGAGTAGTGTGACAGGTCCCACTTATACATCCAAAAAAATAAAATAAAACCGGCATTCTCTTCAGTAAATGTTGAAAATATTATGCATATCCTGCATAAACAGTGTGGTCCAACGAAAACTCAACACCTCGATTTTCCGACGTTAAAATGAAAGTGAGGAAAATTGCTCGGACACGTAAATTTTTGATTCGAGGGGTAACAACTTTTCCGCTTTTTGCATCCCCGTAACTGCAACCCCTTAAACCCCTTAATTTTGATTTTGAAGATCTCATCGAGTACTAGCTGATCCTAAAATTTTGCATCAATATATCCATCGATAACGAAATGACAGGTAAAATAGTGGAAGATTACGTACTGTTCTGATTACTTTATTAAATGCTCGAAATTGGCACCATTCATTCACTTCCATGCAGTATTATAAGTTTTGCTGAAAATGTTCACGTACATTACGCAAGATTTCTGGTGTAATTTGACGGCATTCATTAGTGATCCGATTTCGCAAATCATCCAGTGACTCAGGCTGAAATCCAAATTTCAGGTGACCCCGTAAAAAAAAGTCCAGTGGAGCCAGATCAGGTGATCTGGGTGGCCACTCAATATGTCCCCTTCTTCCAATCCAGGCGTGAGGAAATTGTTGATCTAAGAACTGACGCACAGGTTGAACGAAATGAGGTGGTGCACCATCTTGTTGGAAAATGATCGTTTGATGGTCTTCGTCATTCTCCAATACTTGCGCGAGGGCTGGATAAATAGCGTTCTCTAATAGATCTAAATTATGTTGGCCAGTGAGATTACCGGGTATAAAAAAAGGGCTGATTATGTGGTGGCCATAAATACCCGCCCAAACAATTAATTTTTGGGGATGCTGAGTATGCACTTCGCGAAATAATCTTGGATTTTCATCTGACCAATACCGACAGTTATGCCTGTTTACAGTGCCGTTAAGGTAGAATGAAGACTCGTCCGAAAAACAGATATCGAACATGTAGTTTCGATTACCGTCAATTATTTCACTGACCACTTCACAGAACTGGAGTCGGCGATCGGGATCATCCATATTCAGTTCCTGCACCAATCGTATCTTATAAGGATGGAATTTATGTTGTTTAGGGATTCTTCTGATTGTTGTGCGTGAAACACCAGTACTAAGTACTAGTACTAAGGGTCGAACCCATTGCTATATGACCTGAGACAGCCACTTCCCTCGCTTCGTCTCTTTCATGCACCCTCTTCCTGTTTCCGACTGAACCAGTAGCGTCAAATTTGGCAACCAGTTGCACAACGTAAGCAGCGGATACATTTTTTCCAGGATGTCGTTCGTTAAATGCAGCCGCTGTTGTTCGTGCAGAGTCGTTATTTCTAAAATATAATTTTATCATTTCCACCCTTTCTTCTACGGAATACACCATGTTAATGCTACTACAAATTTACAATCGCTTTGACACACTTCCAACGTTCTTAAACATTCACGACAGACTAAGGTAAATCAAAAACATGGTCCGTCTACTTTTTTGGACAAAAAAGTAACAACATAAATGATAAATACCGTTGAAATGCGTCGGATATGAATAATATTCTCTAGATAAATTCCACATTGTTCACTCTTTTAGCTGTTATTTCATTATCGATCGATATATTGATGCAAAATTTTAGGAGCAGCTAGTACTCAATAAGATCTTCCAAATGACGTATCGCAACACTCCTCATTTATATTCATAATTAAGGGGTTGTGCTCACCCCCGTTAGGGGGTTGCAGTTACGGAGATGCAAAAAGCAAAAAAATTGCCGTGATTATGGGTAAGTTGAAAACTGAGGCAGGAGTAAAACCCAGTTTTTTCTTTGTCATGGATAAATGAGGCTTGTCTCACTAGTATAAAATCGTTACAAATGGTCCAAAGAGGGTACTGATTCCTGCTTTAGTATAATTATTTTATATCAACTAAAATATCCATGACTTTCGGATCCTCCGTAAATATCGTAGAAGGGTTATGTGAAGTGGGACAAAATATATTTTAGGTACTCAGATGCTCACATGTTATATTTGCATTAGGAAGTAGAAGTCTTCAAGAACGATATACACATTTTCTTTTCCTTCTTCTATAATTTTTAGCAAAGTTATGACAAATCTGATTTTCTGCCCTTCCTGAGGACTATTGCGGACTCAAGCAATTGAAACCTTATGAAAAATTGGGAGAAGTATAAATATTTCAACCATTAAGACGATGCATGGACGTCCGAAATGTAAGTAATCACGTGTGATCCACACTTGCATGTCCCGTCGCCTTGTCCGAGTTTAAATCTATGGTAGTACGCTTGCAGGTGTCCATGTCCTGTGAACAGTTGTGTCGTTTTCCATATCATTTGTATACTTTGAGTGTTCCCAGTATGTCTGCCACAGAAAGACTCCTTTGCTCTTCTCATCTCATTTCCACTTTGGTGTTAGTTGCTATTTTTTTGCTATCGTTCAGATGTTTCTTGTCGATTCTTTCAGCTCGTCTTATTTCCCTACATGGACAATTCTGATTTTGAATTCCATGTCGAATTCCCTTCGCATATAATTAGATGAACCATGTTGACGTTTACGTTCTTGCAATTCTTGGCCCTTCGAGTCCGTGTGTACTATGATATCTTGTGTCGTTTCCGTCATCCAGTCGCGACTCTCATGCTCCACAGTTCTATGGCGTGTATGTCCGTCCTGTCATCGACCCTGATACATTTGCCTTCCCAGTGTCTGTGGTATTTGTTAACTCAAATGCCATATGTCCTCTGTCATTTAGTTTAGCGTCCGTGTATATGTTTAGAGCGTTGTGTATATTATTGTCTATTTTTGTATTCGCTTTTGCGGAGTGAGAATTGTTTTGTTTTATTGTATTCGATCATCTGTTGGACCTGTTATGATTGAATGCTACCTCACCGTCCTAAGATGATAAAGAGAGCGTCTATTGGGTCTGTATGGTAGGTTTTTCCACGGCTGTAAGGTGTTTCATAATTCTCATTTCTCTTGTTCTCTCCCCCCATATGACAGAACTATAAGTTTCGTGGCCTTTTCGTAGATCGTCTTCAAGTTGTCTCTGTCCGTTCCCTATTCCCTGCCGGGTTTGACGAACAGCTTGTTTGCCTCTTCTTGGGTTTTAGCTATGGTGTATTTGACGTGCTCGATCCTTAGCATCTTTTTGTCGGTAACGAGTCCAAGGTACTTTCTAAGGCCGTATTTATATAAAAAAAGGATTTTCGTTTACTTGCAGAAATTGAAGAATTTACTTCATATTCTATTCGTAATAAAAGAAGGAAAGGATTTAATATTGGAACAAAAACCTTTTCATTCGAAAGGAAAAGGTTTTGCTATTTTGGAATTCATAAACAGTAAAATTTACTTCAAAATAGAAGGATTTGCTTCAGAAAATATACATCTAGTCCAAAGATGCTTCTGTAGCAATTACTTCAGTCATTTATAAGTACTAGGGCTCAATCTTCCAGTTGGGCACTGCACCGAGAAAAAAACATTAATAACCATTATTAAAACTTTAGTATTGGAAATGAAAACAAGCACCTGTATTTGGGACTGTCTCACTTAATTGCCACTGAGTAAAAAACGACCCAGACAGTATTTAATTGCCATTACAAACTGAAATTAAAATATAAAGTATGGTACTTACCTACGTACATATTCATACTATCAATTGAAGTACTTATAGAAATGACACAAAGATTTTGGCCCATAATATATATATATATATATTTAAATTTTTTTTCTGGTGATTTTTGGCATCGAATGCTAAGGTCATTAGCCAAATGTGTTTTGGTTAGACTAAGTTACTAACTTCTTGCGCCACTCCAGGAGCAGCACTATTGAATTTTAACGCAACATTGAATCGCGGAGGATTATTTCCAGTCGGCAACGAGATTTAATCATTCAGATTTTAACATCTGAAAATGAAAAAAGCTCGCCCCGATTGGGAACTGAACCTAGGTCCTCTCGGTCACCAGGCGTGCGCTCTATCCATTGCGCTCTTTTGCTGGGTCTTGACACAAACAGAAATAGTGGATCTGACATAATTTCTCCGATTGCTCTCAAAGAATGTGCTCTCGAACTAACACCAGTTCTTTGCAAGTTATTCAACCTCTCTTATAATTTGGGGATATTTCCGTCCAACTGGAAAATTGCATGAGTACAACCAGTCTCTAAAAAAGGGAAAAAGACCTTACCCAGCAACTACAGACCTATCGAACTACTATTTGTTATCTCGAAGGTCATGAAGAAAGTTATCAACATCGAGCTCATGAAATATCTAGAACACTCAGAAATTATCAATGATCGACCGGTGACCTTCTTGCTTATATCTTACATATTTGGCAGCAATCTATAAAAAAATATGGTGAAATTCTGGCCGTTGTACTAGATATCTCCAAGGCGTTTAATCGCGTGTGGTACTAAGGGCTCCTAGCAAAACTTTCATCTTGAGGCTTGTCTCCCCAGTTGTGCTCTTTGCTATCCAGCTTTCTCTTAGACTGATCTCTCCACGTAGTGGTCGATAAGGTATCATCTTCCAATCTCTTCCAATAAATGCTGGTGTTCCGCAGGGATCCAATCTAGCACCAACACTGTTCCTTCTTCACATCAATGATTTGTTGGGAGCTACCTCATGTCCAGTGAACAGCTTTGCAGATGATAGTAACATTCACACCGCTTTCTCTTCCAAATCTTCGATATCAGCCAGTGAATGCAGGAATGAACAGAAGAGAATCGTAAATGAAATGAATACGGAGCAATAATTCTAAAACAACTTGGTAGAATTCAATGCGAATAAAACACAAGCACGTCTTTTCTCTAGAAAGGCAGATCTCACAGTGGCTAGCGTAACTATGTCAGGAGTATCTATACAAATGAAATTTTCCATTTCAATGCTTGGTATTACCATCAGCAGTACCCTTTCATAGGAGAACCATGTGACGTCCACTGCCAAAAGTGCCTCTCAAAAATTGGTTGACTGTTCTGTAATACTGTTCTCATAAAAGGTTGAAACCTTAAGATTCTCGTCGGTGATACTTCGCTCACAAGCTCACTTAGTCCTCTGCAACATGGTGATCTGTCTCTGTTTCATACATAACTATTTTCATGGACGATGCTCTTCCGAAATATCATTAATCGTTCAAGATTAACTCGTCGAGCTGAGTCCTCACATTCATATGCCGTCCCTTTGGAGACATGCACATCTGCATTCCAGCGATTGTTTTTCCACCGAACGGCAAAGTTTTGGAACCAGAACTTAAAAATAATATTTTTTTCGTGAACTACGATAATACACGTTATAACTTCACTAAAGTACCACAAATAGTGGAACTTGTTTGTTTGGAGATAACTTACAGACTGGCGCGTGTCTATATTTCTTTTTATTTTATACCAAGGATTCGATTGCAAAGAAAAGGGAAATATTAGTTAGCCTTCCCTTTTACTTCTACCTTTACCTTTGTAGCAAATACTTTACTTTTATGAATACGGCCTATGGTGTCTTGTGTTGTTGGTGTGTACGCGCCTAGCTGTATGAATAAAAGTGCCTGTGTTGTGTTTGTTATGTGCATAGTTTTCGTTTTGTTGAGATTGTAGGATAATTTGTTGCGAACGGCCCCCAGGCTTTCCGTACTCGTTTCTATCTTTTTTCGATCTGTTTTTGTGTTCTCTCTGCTAGAACTATCACTTGGTTGTCGGTGAAGGCCTGGACCGTGAACTATGCGTTTTTGTTCATCTCCTTGTTGATTGTCTTGATCCAGTCATCCATGACCAGAGTCCAAAGGCTCGAGCCTTGTGAGCAACCTCTCTTCATTTGTCTGGTTACCTCTCCTGAGTTTATTGACATCGCTCGTAGGAAACTATGATATTTGTGACGGTGATATGTGTGTTCTTCTCTAGCATGATTCTCCTTATATTGGGGACCCATGCTGAGTTGAAAGCGTTGGAGATATCCAGTGTAATGATTTATGAGTGTAGTTTTTTTTGTTTTTGTTTGTGTGTATTGTTTTGATTAGTTTCTGTATGGCGTCTGTCGTACTTATTGTCGTTCTAAATCCGTATTATTCCTTGTCTATTTCGTTCTGAGTTTTTATAGTATTTTTACATTGCAAATACAGACGATGTCAAAAAAACCACGTGAACGCCAAATTTGAACATAGTCGTGTTATGCTTGTTAACCTTGGGAAATGAATTTGAAAATTTATAAATATTTCATATTCTTCTTGAAATGTGAACTAAACAACATCAGGACAACTATTTGAAATAAATAGTCAATAATTCAATTGAAAACACAAAAACGATTCACAGCGAAAACTTTAAACAAAACGCAGCTTAAATAACTGTAATCAAGTCGAATACAACTCTGCGAAAAAATTTCATTTTGTGTCGAGTAAGTTGATGTTCTGAAGGCCAATAGCGTTGCGAGAATTGGAGATCACGTGGTGGACAAGCATGCATTGATTACTCTTCATATGATCCGTATTTGAAATATGAATATATACTGTTAAAAAGGGTGTAAAATCATACATGCAATGTTGGTATTATTACATTCCAGTACCTTATTAGTAAGTTTACTCAATTTTTTATATTATTTGATGGAGTTCACATGCTTTTACAGAGAAATTACTCTTATACATGGTGTTTCCGAAATTGGAGTAATGAAAAAATGGGTTGTTGTATGCAACATAATGTATCAATAACAAGCAAAAATTTCTGTTTCTGAAGCAGTCAAAAATTGTCAAAAATTTTTATGAAATTTTATAAAATCGCTTTCTGTTACCTTTGTTTGGGTGGCACTGGTTTGATTCTCCAGGCCACAGCGTGTCTGCCCGCTGGCAGTGTTTCAGCGCGGTTTGCGCACGCGTTAGACCTCTTATGTGTGATTACCAAAAAAGTCTTGAAAACTTCAAAATTCAATAGTTATCTCCCAAAATAATTTCTTTTCGACAAAAAAGGATTCTCTTTCATTTCCTTTTGTTTTTTGTCATCTTCTACTTCCAATTTAATTTATTGCTCCAATTTCGGAAACACCCTGTATAATAATTACAAATGTTCATATAATTCTACAGGACAGCGCTTGGAATTCGCATTCATAAGGCTGTCGTCACGGCGTTTTTACATTTTGATTTGTGAATTTATGTGAGTTAAGCCCTTATGACACCATCCAGTTTTTCATCTAGTTTCTGAATGAAAAACTGTACTGATCCATTGGACATGCCTCCGGTCAGAATATTTTGTGTTTATAGTGTCACACAACATTGTATTTTTACACAAAAAATGATCCGTTTTATTATCAATGCTTAACTTGAAAAGTGATTCATTTTATGACTTATGAGTGAAAAACTGAACCGTGTCATAAGGGCTTTAAAGTGAAATATTACCGTTGAGAGAAAGGCTGCCATAAAGAGAACACTAAATTGCGCTCATCAACAGGTTATCCAATGTATGTTGTGTTTATTTTGTTTTCATTTTGTGAATGTTTTTGAGCTTTGTGATAAGTTTTAAATTTCGACTTTTCTAAGCCTGACTTTTCTTTTTATCTTTTTGTCCAATTTTTTATATTTTATGAGATCTTCTTTTGAGTTCGAAGCTTATATTCTACCCGTATGTTCATATATGAATATTTATACTATATTGAATGTTTTTATTATTATTTTGTTGTTTGATATAAATGGATGAATATACTGTTGCGTCTTCGGGTTCAAAAATAAGTGTACTCTGGTATAAACTTGCCTTTATTATTCCAACTTCACTTGACAACAGTGTAAAGTCACTGTCAAAATACCAAGGTAACTCAAGGTAACTTTCTAACTAACCTAACTAACCTTCTTCATCTCACAAATGCATTGCTTTTATATACAAATAAAGTTCTAGAAAACTTAAGAAATCAATAGAACACAAATAGAATGTTCGACGATTGATCCAGAACAAAAGTTAGTGCTTCTATATTTTTCCATCTAATTCATCGAACGATCTCGAACAATTCGAGAAGTCTTTATCAAATTTCAGGTCTGTAACACTGCCTCCTCCTTTAGGTTATTCCGTCCCGGATAACACCATCACCATTTTGGCTGTCCCTCTGGAACCAATTTGGGGGATCGTGGCCTCGGTATTCTGCTGACCTCTCGATGTGAACAACTTTGGGTTTAGTAGCAGGTTAACATTTTCTAACCTCAAAAATACTTCTTCCAAATTATTCAGGTGTTCGTCAAATGTCCTTCCCATTACTATGACGTCATCCAAGTAGACTAGACAAATTTTCCATGTCAAACCTCTCAATACTAGTTCCATAAGTCTCTCAAAGGTGGCGGGAGCATTACATAATCCGAACGGAAGAACGCTGTTTTTCCTCTATCATCAGGATGAACTTCCACTTGCCAATACCCACTTTTCAGATCCAACGTTGAAAACCATTTGGAACCGGATAATGTGTTTAGTGTATCATCGATTCTTGGTAATGGGTAGCTATCCTTCATCGTTACGTCATTCAGTCGACGATAGTCCACGCAAAATCGGGTTGATCCATCCTTTTTAGTTACCAATACTACCGGTGAGGACCATGGGCTTGTGGTTTCTTCAATTATGTCATCCTCCATCATGTTGTTTATCATGTCTGCTACCTCTCTCTGTTTGGCAAACGGTAGTCTCCTCGGAGCCTGTCGGATTGGTCGGGCATCGCCGGTGTTGATGCGATGATGAACTAGACTGGTACGTCCTGTCGAAGTCTCTGTCGAGAAAATGTTACGATGGCTATAAAGAAACTCTTTGGCCTTCTGCTTTTCTTCCATAGTTAAATGTTCCGTGGATTCCATCATTTTGTCTATTGTTCTCTGATCGGTGTTAGTGGTATTTCTTCGCAGTACCTGAGTGTGGTTTTCACAATTGATAACTCGAGTGACAGGTTTGCAGAATCCCAATTGGTCGTTTTTCTTCAGAAGGACTTTATTTTCCGAAATATTGGCAACCCTGACAGGAATTAGTTGTTCTGTGTTCACAAGACATCGGGCAATTAAAATTCCATCTTGGCGGTATTCATCATTTTCAATTATTCCAGTGCTCAAATCTCCAGGTTCTTTATCCATTCTGGCCATGATGATGGTTTCGGAGTTTTTCGGAATGTGGATGTCTTCGTCAACATAAATCTTAATTGGTTGGATTTTCTCATCGTATCTGCTCAGGAAGATTTCTTCATTGCCAATCCGCAAAATTTTCTGTCTGATGTTAAGGATGAACTCGTTTTTCTCCATGATGTCCAGACCCAAAACACATTCATCCCTTATTTCCGCAACCAACATAGAATGTTCCATGGTAATAGGTCCTATCTGGATGTGTACAAGTGTTTCCCCAATGACTGGTGCGGTTTGTCCCGTTGCCGTTTCCAAAACCATATTCCTTTTCATCGGCTTCACAGATTCTTGTATGAGGTCTGGGCGAACGACTGATCTTGAAGCTCCTGTATCAATAGTGAAGGTGCATTTCCGATCTTCTAAGTGGCCTTGTATTAGTAGACTTTGACCATTTTTCTTCAATGACGATATATGGATCTTGGGGCTTTGAACACTGAAAGTCGCCACGCGCCCCCTAGTGCCGACTAATTCTGGTTGTCCTGGTTGGGAGCAAGTCCTCTTTCAGACGTTTGAGGTCTCCTTTCTGGCGTGGTCGATCTCCTTTCTGGCGTGGTCGATCTCCTGAAGGCTCCTCTGGTATAACGCCCACGTTGCTCTGTTCCTGAGCTCGGAGATCTCGATCTATCTTCGTTGCTCTCTGATGACGACCTCTTCTTGGACTTCTGGATCTCGATCTCTCCCAGCAACTCCTCTGTAGATGGCCGCTTTTCCCACAGTTATAGCAGCGCCTCTTCCTGTCTTCTGGGGAAGGCACTCGGTTGCTTAATGCTGTTATGGAGTCCAATATTTTCTTCAATAGCGCCTCGCTTGTAGGAGAATCCTCGTTGAATTTAACTTCACGTAACTTGGGCCTCGTATTTCTTGATGCGTTTTTCGCGGCCTCGAACTCCAAAGATGCTATTAGTGCTGCGCTTATGGTTTGAAGTCGTCCTAGTCGAAGGGCTTGCTGCATGTCAGTATCTCTCAAACCATCGATGAAAGCCTGCACCCCAATTTGTTCTATGAACTCCTTCGGTGCTTGTGGGTATGCCAAATTAATGAGTCGCTCTACGTCGGCTCCATACTCCTGTAGAGTTTCGTTGGATTTTTGGTATCGACTCTTTATTTGGCTCTGAAATACTTGTTTGAGATATTGCTGTCCATATCTGATTTCCAAAGCTTCAACGAATCTAGAATATTCCTTCTGATTACTCTCGGGGATGTTCTGAAGGATGTCCAATGCTTGTCCTCGTAGACACAGGACTAGAGAGGTGGCCATTTCTTCCTCGGACCAGCCATTTGCGTTTGCTGCCGCTTCAAACTGACGTCTATACATGGACCACGAGGATTGTCCATCAAATGTTGGAGGCTTCAAAATGTTCACTTGTGTAGGCCTTATCGGAGTTGTCAGTGAGGATGGCCTTTCGCTGGTGGGGGAGATTTCCTCAGATGGTGCACGCTTGTGTGGAAGGTGTAACGTTTCCAGCCTCTCCTTGATCCTATCCACTTCTTCGTTGAATTTCTTGTTCATCTCTCGTGCCACCCGTTCATCTATTTTGGACAGTTCATTTTCGACGTCTTGGACCCTTCTGTTGACTCCCTGGACTCCGCCTCTGACTTCTTGAACTTCACCTTTGACCTCTTGAACTTCACCTTTGACCTCCTGGACTTTTCCTCTGACCTCTTGTACTACTTCGGTGATTTCATTCTGGAAGCACTGTTGACTGTGACTAATACGTTGCAGAAGATCAACGTGTTGTTGTCACTGCTGGACTAACCGCGCTTCCTGTTCCTCTTGTTCTTGTTTCCTTTTCAGTTCGAATTGTTGTAGAAGCTCTTCTTGTTCTTGTTTTCGTTTGGCTTCTTGTTCCTCTTGTTCTTGTTTCCTTCTCAGTTCGAATTGTTGTAGAAGCTCTTCTTGTTCTTGTTTTCGTTTGGCTTCTTGTTCCTTTAAAAACTCAAGGATATCTGCTGATGTCGTAATTATTTGCTCGAGTATTCACCATCAAATACTGGAAAACTGCCTTACTTTTTTTTCTTCAGTAACACTTATTCCGCAGCTGTCACCAATTGTTGCGTCTTCGGGTTCAAAAATAAGTGTACTCTGGTATAAACTCGCCTTTATTATTCCAACTTCACTTGACAACAGTGTAAAGTCACTGTCAAAATACTTGTATCCAAGGTAACTCAAGGTAACTTTCTAACTAACATAACTAACCTTCTTCATCTCACAAATGCATTGCTTTTATATACAAATAAAGTTCTAGAAAACTTAAGAAATCAATAGAACACAAATAGAATGTTCGACGATTGATCCAGAACAAAAGTTAGTGCTTCTAGATTTTTCCATCTAATTCATCGAACGATCTCGAACAATTCGAGAAGTCTTTATCAAATTTCAGGTCTGTAACAATACATATTTTTTTCTATAATCCTCTCGCGGTCATGAAAAAAACCCGACATGGAGGAAGTATAGATGATAGTGCCGAAGTGATGGCATATTGAGTATTCAAAATTTTCAGTATTTATCGCATTTAATTTTCAATTCAAATTTTTATCAAAAATTCAGATTTCAGGTAATACAACACTGACTGAATCATGCATAAAGATATCTGGTCTCACTAGCAGTGGAGCGATGATTCTTAATAAATCGCCTATATCTGTGACACCCTGTCCAAGAAAAATCCTCTACGGGAATGGTGAATATTTTCGAAATTACCGTACTCGATTGGCATATTCACAATTTATATTCGGTAAACATACGATGAAGGTCAAGAGCTTGTCTAAGATGTCAGTGGGAAATAGCGATATTGGGCGAAAACCTTTGCCCTATTATTTGGCAGTTTTTCATATTCGTAGAAATGTCCCTTCCATAAGAGCCTTGTTATATATTTTCCACAATGTTTCTTTCCACTTGAGGGTCAAGTAGCTCAGTGGTTGAGACTTTCGCGTTCGACACCATTGACTGCTGGTCGGCTAGGTTCGAATCCTTAGCGACTACAGATTTTTATGTGATGGCCCGAGAAAGTGCTAGGAATCTGTAATGTATCACCCTGTATTTATAGTCTGTCTGCAAAAACTGGCACGAACTCGGCCAGTGCTTTTTTATAATGCACCTTAATTATCGCTGCTGTGAGAGGGATTCAGTAATATATAGGAAATTGAATAAATCGTTTCATTTTGATTCCTTTGAGACATTACAGTTTGGCGACGAAGTGGGATTTTTTTTTAATAGTTATACTGCACCGGAAATTGTCGGTCAACCGTTAAACAGTATAGTGCCCGGATTTTTTATTTTTCATAGTGAAATAGTAAATAAAAAAAATAAAAAATGACATCGTTCATTGGACATTTGCGGGAGTTTAACCCAAGTATTTGTGACTGGCGTATCTTCAAGAAACAATTGTCACAGTACTTCATCGCAAATAAAGTGGAAGATGCAAATACCAAACGTGCATTATTATTAAATAGTTGCCACGAAAATAGTTTGGAATTGTTGGCGAGTTTGTGCATACCGTCACAGCCTGAAGAAAAAACGTATGAGGAATTGGTGAAATTATTTGACACTCATTTTTCTTCGACTCAGTTAGTTTTTCCAGAAAGGCAAACATTTTATTGTGCTGTAAAATCTAAGGATGAAAGTGTTCAAGAATGGGCAGCTCGTATAAGACAACTCGCTTGTAAATGTGAGTTTAAATCGATTGAACTGAACACTTTACTGCGTGACCGTTTCATAATGGGGTTCGAAAAAGGACCCATACTCAACCGACTTTTTGAGGAAAAAGAAGATGGGCTTACTTTCGAAAAGTGCATTGAAATTGCATGTAATAAGGAAGCAAGTAATAAAGTTCAGGATTTTGCCGGTCTGAAAATTAAACAAGAACCGGAAATTTTTCGAATTGGAGCAAAAAAGCAGCAAAGTGGTACTGGTAACAAAAAGGTTGGTGGCTCCAACCGTTTTTCTGCAACTAACAATGGATTCAATCATCCGGACATCCATTTTGATGGGCCCTCTACCTCCAGTGGTCAAAGTTCTTCAACGAGAGCTGAGTGTGGTGTATGTGGTAAGAAACATCCAGGCCAATGTAAGTACAGAAATTGTGTTTGTCATCTGTGCGGTATTAAAGGCCATTTGGCGTCAAAGTGTTGGAAAAACGAGAAAACACATCGTAAAAACAATAATAACAATTTCTTAAACTCCGAAACAATTGATCAACTTTTTGTAATGAATACTAGAAATTTTGAACCGATTTCAATACATGTAAATGTAAATGGTAAAAGTATACCGTTTGAGTTGGATACCGGTGCCAGCTTAAGTTTAATTTCTAAAGAATTACGAGATAAATATTTTCCTGAGGTTGAAATTGTTTCTACTGATAAAGTTTTTTCGACTTACACTGGAAATAAAATTTATCCTATTGGAAAAGTTCTTGTTGAGATTTTTTATAATAATATTAATGAACAAATATTTTTGTATGTTATTAATAATGGAGGTCCTCCTCTGTTAGGAAGAGACTTCTTCAACAAGTTTAATTTAAGTATAAATAAATTAAATGATGAGGAAACTATACTAAATAAATTTTACGATGAGTTTCCGTCAGTTTTCAGTGGTGAATTAGGGCTTTTCAATAAAGGACACATTCATTTGAAATTGAAGGAAAATACTCAACCCAAGTTTTTCAAAGCAAGAAATTTACCATTTTCTTTAAAAGATGCCGTTGAAAAAGAAATAAATAGACTGGTAAAATTAAATGTTTTGAGCCCTGTTGAATATAGCGATTATGGCACCCCTGTAGTTCCTGTACTTAAACGTAACGGCACAGTACGTTTGTGTGGTGATTATAGTTTAACTTTGAATCCGAATTTGGAAATAGATAAATTTCCTCTTCCACGAATTGAAGAATTGTTTGTGAAACTACAGGGTGGTCAAATTTTCACTAAACTCGATTTGTCGAATGCATATCAGCAAGTGTTATTATCGCCAGAATCTAAAATTTTAACCACTGTTACTACACATAAGGGTCTGTTTTGTTATAATCGACTCCCGTTTGGAATTCATTCTGGGCCTTCAAAATTTCAAAAAATTATGAATACCTTGTTTGATGGTATGGAGGGCGTTGCTTGTTTTCAAGATGATGTGTTGGTAACTGGAAATAATTTTAATGATCATGTTGATAAGGTAAGGTCTGTTTTGATGAAATTAGCAGAAAATGGTTTGACTCTAGAGAAATCTAAATGCCAATTTTTTGTTGATAGCGTAACCTATGTAGGTTTTGTAATAGATAAAGAAGGTCTGCACACTTGTCAAGATAAAATTGATGCAATTGTTGGGGCTCCTGTACCACAAGACATTACTCAATTAAAATCTATATTGGGTTTGATAAATTATTATAATAAGTTTATACCCAATGCATCTACTGTATTACAACCATTATATAATCTTTGTAAAAAAAATGTACAGTGGAATTTTGACGAAAATTGTTCACAATCTTTTAAAAGGGTTAAAGACATTTTGAGTTCTGCTGAAGTTTTAGTCCATTTTAACCCTTCATTACCCATTTATTTAGCCGTGGATGCATCTCAATACGGTGTTGGAGCAGTAATTTGCCATTGTGTCGATAATGTATATAGACCAATCGCCTATGCTTCGCGTATGCTTAGCAAAAGTGAACAACAGTACTCACAGATCGAAAAAGAAGCTCTGAGCATAATTTTTGGTGTAAAAAAATTTTACCAATATTTGTTTCATAAAAGATTTGTTTTATTTACTGATCATAAGCCTTTAGTTGCTATTTTCAATCCAAAAAAAGGTATACCTATTTATGCTGCAAATAGGCTACAACGGTGGGCTTTGATTCTAGCAAATTTTCAATATGATATTCAGTACATTAAATCTCAAGATAATTTTGCGGATTTTTTGTCTCGATTGCCTCTGAGGAACGATACTGAAGACGATGATTCTTCATTTGTTTTGAACTTCGTTTCAAATAATCAAGATTTACCGATAGATTGCTCAGCAATTGCTCAGTTTTCTCAGGAAGATCCTATTCTTGAGCAAGTTTATTATTTTGTTAAAAATGGTTGGCCTAGAAGAGTTAATAGTGAATTGAAACCTTATTTTGATAATAAATACTCATTTTCTATCATTCAAAATTGTCTTATGTTCGGAAATAGGGTGGTAGTACCAGAATATTTACAGGGAGACATATTAAAAATATTACATGTTTCACACATGGGAATGGTAAAGACTAAAAACTTGGCTCGTTCCTATGTATGGTGGCCAAATTTAAATTTGGATATAGAGAAAACAATTGTTGCTTGTAATTCATGTTCAATGAGCAGAAATAATCCACCAAAATCTTCTCTATTGAATTGGGAGTATCCAAGTGGTCCTTGGTCCAGGATCCACATTGATTATTTAGGTCCTATTTTAGGTAAACTTATTTTGGTAGTTGTGGACGCTTATACGAAATGGCCAGAAGTTTTTGTGGTAAATAGTTCCGGAAGTATAAATACTATTCGGGCATTAAGAAGTTTATTCGCAAGGTATGGTTTTCCCAAAGTTTTAGTTTCAGATAATGCTTCATACTTTTCATCAGAAGAATTTAATAATTTTCTTAGGCTTAACGGAGTTGAAATCAAGCATAGTCCGCCATACCATCCTGCAACAAACGGGGCAGCAGAAAATTTTGTTAAAACAATAAAAAATTATTTGTTAAAGTCAAAAAATTCTGGTCGAAACACAAATGATTTGGATTTATTAATAAATAGATTTCTCTTAGATTATAGAAACACTCCACATTGTTCAACAGGACTCACTCCCGCTAAATTAATGTTAGGTAGAAATTTAAGAAGTAGGTTAGATTTATTATTACCAGTAGATGAATTTAAAAGTAGTAATGAAATTTCCTCCAAAGTCAGTAAAAGCATGACCTCTCAACGAAAATATTATGGAGGAAAACGAAACAAAATTTTTCAAAATGGTGATTGTGTATTAGTTAAAGATTACAGAGGATTGAAAACTAACTGGATCAAAGGCATTATAAATAAAAAAATTGGTCCAAAAACATACATAGTTCATATCCCGGAGTTGAAAACAACTTGGCACCGGCATCTAAATCAAATTTTGGAATATTGTAATTTAGATTTAAGTACTCCTCATGTAAAAAAAAACGGTGCGTCATCAGTGGTTAGTGCAGTTTCAGAAACTGGTAATGACAATATAGCGGAAGAAAACAGTGGTGGTGGAAAAAGTATAGAGATTAAAAGTGAAGTAGAGATAAAAAAAGATAATTGGGACTCTATGATAAGTTCTGAATTTTTTGATCAGGGTATTTCTCCTACTCGAAGTTCTGAAAATAATACAGGAGGTAATATTAGAAAAGGAACACGATTAAGAAAACCTCCAAGTCGTTTTCAAATAAAATTTTTAATTTAATTTAAAAAACTATTTTCAGAATTTAAAGGGAAGGATATTGTAATGTATCACCCTGTATTTATAGTCTGTCTGCAAAAACTGGCACGAACTCGGTCAGTGCTTTTTTATAATGCACCTTAATTATCGCTGCTGTGAGAGGGATTCAGTAATATATAGGAAATTGAATAAATCGTTTCATTTTGATTCCTTTGAGACATTACAGAATCGCACGTTAAAAGGTAATCTCGCTAATCCTTGGCTCGCACAAGTTTCGACTTTTGAGGGCTGCCGTTCGTAAGGGGACGAGCTGGTTAACGAAAAAAAAAAACTCAGACCTCGATTATGTGTTTGGCTGCTTCATTGAGAATGTCGTCCCTCGTCGCTTCCTTGTTTGGTTTTAGCACTTGTATGATGATTCCTATTTTTTCAATTGTGAATTCCGGGTCATGTTCTTCTATGTCTGAGTCTTGTATCTAATCTTTCATTGTTGTGTGTTCTGGTGTGTCGATTCCGTCCGAAGGGAAGTATTGATCCATGATGATCCATAAGACCTTCTTGAATTTCTTCTTCTGTGGTGGTCCATGATCTGTCTCTCAACTTGATATTGCTCAGTATGGCTGGTTCTGACTTCCTTTTTCTTAGTATTTTGTAAGCCAATTCCCAAGGGTCTTCCTGATTTTGTTTTGTAATGTACTTCCTTCGCCTTTTCTCGTATGTTCGTCCCTTCAATATGATCTGCCTGTCTTGCTGCTAGGTTCTGCGTGCCTTGTTCGACGACCTCGTGAGTTCATCAAGTTGGGTAGTCCACCATATATGCTGGTATCGTTTCTGGTCTTTTCTTCGCGAGTTGATTTTTTCACGAGCTTCCCCACAATATTTATGTAATCTTTCGGCTGAGTCTTCTATCTCCTCTGTGTTTGGTGGTTCGTATCGTCCAAAAGGGTTGGGAACTTTTGTCTAATCGGTTTTCTTGGTGTCAAACTCGGGTTGTTTTCTGGGCTGTTTTCTTTTTTGTCCATGCTGTACACTATATTTTTGTGGTCACTCAGGTTCTCTTCTTGCAGAATCTGCCACCTTATCGTGTTCGTTTCTTCAGTCATGGTTATGTCCATCCAGCTCTGCCCTCTGTTGCAATCGTAGGTGGCCAGTTCGGTTCTGTCATGATGAACTCGTTTGTCACTGCCCAATCCATCAGCCTCCCCCTTGGGTGGGTTTATCTGCCTCTTTATATAGAATGTTGATGTCCCGTACTGAGAGAATCTGCCCCTCGGTCTGTTGGAGATTATCCTGTATTTACTTAAACAGTGCGTTTCTGATAACTCCGGGTTAATCATAGCTGTTGACTTTTTTCAGTTTGCCTTCTTTTTGAGTGATTTGTATTGTCGTCGCATTTTCGTTCACCGTGTCTGGTTTTTCTATAATGTTTTGGAAGTGTTGATGAGAATACCCGTTTTTGGATTGTTTTCCTGTATACATAGTGTATATAAATTTGATGAAGTGTGTTTGTTCATTTCCTGGATAATGGCTATGTCTATCTTTATTTCTTGATTGTGTTTTTACAGTTGATCTGTTGCAGTACTTCCTTTCCCCGTGTTTATTTTATTTGACCCTGTTGTTCTATAGACAATGTAGTTCCTTGATCACTCCAGCTTCTACCGATATGCTATAAGGTTATATTCCCTTTTTAATGGGTTTTTCACCTAAACCTTATTTATATACACGATGCGGAGGGCTAACTCTTAATGCGGAGGCAAAGGTCGTGAAACGATTGTTGGTGAATGAACCCAAATATATTCCTAAAAATTCAATTTATGGAAGCTAGAATGAAATAGCTAAATTAAAATTGTCATTTAGACGCCATCTACAGAAGTTCTGATTGAGTATTTCATTCTGTCTGTGTAGACAGTCTTTATTACACTGAAAGAGAAAATACTCCAGACATACATATAAAAAGCTGGACATTGAACTACATCTGATAGATATTGTGAAAAGACTCTAACTGGAACGAAAAAATCTAAAAGTGAAAATTCGCATTCTTGAACAATCGAGTGTTTAATTCACCCAGTTATTATACGTAGCTACCTACTGTTAAGTATTCTGGCAATCGGCCAAAAACAATCATCGCTCATTTGATGGCGAGAAGTGAATGAATTGAAGTCTTTGAGTATTATTTCTGTATGAATACTCACAAAGAGTCGAATAATTTTGAATAATTAGTTTTGTGATAAGCTTTTCAGTTTTAAATAAGCTGTCTGGCAGAACTATAAATATAAAAAAACATGTCCTATGACGCCACTTGAAAAATCATGGAAATTCATTGGAAATAAAATAATTTCAAAGGCATTATAAATGACAAAAATATGTTTTCCAATGAATTTCACTTTAAATATTAAATAGATAGTTACCTCCTAAATGTTATTTGTAGACACTGATTGGATGATTTTCAAAATAAAAATTTAAATCATCAGCGAGTTCTTTAAGCGAGACCAGACGCAGAAATGGACGAATAGGAGGCTAAACGGAAATTCAAAATTTGATCCCCTCCTCACATCAATGCTAACAAACAGTGTTACCAATTGTTATATTATCAAAGAACAGCTTATTAACTGTTGGTTCATATTTAGATAGAATGAAACCAACATCTTGGCTATGCATAAAAGCTTCAATTATACTATCTCTCTCTGCGTGGTGGTTATAAATTACATCTATGGTTTGGACGGAATTCTCACATTTCGTCAGAACTGGATAATTGCTTCAATTGTAAAACTAAATGAAAAGAAGGAGAAGAACTATTTATGAAATGTTGAGAAGAATTCAAATAATTCAAAAGGGATTTTGACAGTTGAGTATAACCAAATAAACAACATTATTATTGATTTTATTAAATATTTAATTATCCAGCCTTGGTGGAGTATTCAGCAGGGTTCTTCGAGTTACAAAATAAGATATTAATCGAAAACATTGTAAGTCTTGTTCATATTGCCAAGGTCCACCGTAAAAATGATACGAATGAACGTTTGTAGAAATACAACCGTTATACACCCTCCCTTACAAAGAAAAATTTGATCTTCAAATTTTTCGTCGACAGTGAATGGTAAGTTTAATTTGTAAAGTTGAAAAACCAAAACTAATTAATAATAAATTTTGTTTAGGAATGATCCAAGGATTCCAACAAAAACCCTAGTGGAAATATAGAATTTCACCACACCTAAAAAGTGTTCACACACTGAACACTGAAACATAAAGAAAAAACATGCCTCGGAAGTACTCCAAGCCGTATTGAAGGTTGTCAAACCGACAAATAGCTTCAAGCGGCCGTCTCACCATTAAGACAGTGGACTCCAACACAAACTTGGCCTCCTACTAAAAAAAAGGTTCAATATTCGCCATAATCTTCAAAATTCAATATGTTGAGACAGGCCAGCTCGATGAACTGTCATGTCAACACTGCGGGGTGAGTAATAAATTCCAACCCTCCTGGTTACAATGAAAAAAGTGAATAGTACTAAAATCGGACATAACCAACTGGAAACAACTATTCATGTACCAGTGGTCAATTAATATTTCTTGAGGTTAGTGCATTTTCATAGTTTTTTTCAAAATGTTAGACCCAAAACAAAATGTCAACTAATGACACAATAACTATCTAGTCATATGAATATGAATAAATAAAAGCACGACAAAATTATTTCTTTTACTAAGAAAAATTCCAACAGCAATGTTACTGACGTGAGATAGTGAGGAAAGATTTCACAACCTTCTAAGAACGCACAATCTCACTAGTTGGGAACCATGCCCAGGGTTCAAGTTGTTATAAGTTAACACATAACCAACCTTTACCTCACATTTCAAGAATCAGTGGCATGTTACATAGAGGTAAACACTCATAAAATTTATGAACACAAATAGCGGTGTTACTATCGTTGGAAATAAACCAACCTCTACCTTAGATAACAAGACACAAGAGCCTATTTCATTGAGGTGAGTACTCATAAATATTATGAACCTCTTGAAAACATGAATAGCGGTATTAGTGTCGTTGAAAATTCAAGAGAAATTTCAATTATCTGGGGACATGCCAAGTCCAAGTCGTCGCTTCATGCCTAAGCAAGGGACAACCAGATCTTGCCCCAATTGAACAAATAATAAGCTTCACTCACCACTTCAAATTTTAAAAATAATTAGTGCACCAAATCTAAGAAATATACTAATATCTATATTTTTTTTGTGAGATAATATTCCACATTTTCATTTTTCATCCAACCGAAATATGTATCTATCTAACTATGTAACTATGCATAGATTTTACAGTCTTCAATATTTACAGTATCAATATATACAGTTTCAATGACGTATGGTCATGGTACTGAGTTAGACATCGTGAGAGTGAGCTCTTGATAGTTTCTAATTTTAAAGTGGTTAAATTGGCTACAAAAATTCAAATTTTGATATCAAACTGAGTATTAAACAGTGGACAATCTGCCTATCGAAGAGTTTTATCAAAATATATATATGTGCTTTCCATAAAAGTAACAATTTTGATAATCTCCAGTAATTCGAACTGTTAATGCCCTGTTGCCAGATAACAGTGAATGGGAGTAGATTCAAGTAAGTCGCAAAATGAGTCAAAAAACGAGAAGTAATAGTAGTTCTTCTAATTCTGCTACAATTGATGACAGCACAATAGATCATTTAATCAATAAATTGATACCAAAGCTGAATGTCAAAATTGAAGAACAAATCGATAAATTATGTAAAAGATTCGATAGCTTGGAAACCAAGATGGAAAGTGTGGTAACCCAACTATCTTCCGTGAAGTCCGCGGCCGAAGCTAATAAACTCACTTAGTCTGTCAGGAATCCAAGAAAATGATGAAGAGAATCTGTTATCAAAAGTTCTTGCATTGTTCAATGAAGGAATGAAAATAAAATGTTCTCATTGGGAAATTTTCAATGTATATAGAATTGGAAAAAAGAATGAATCCCATGCAACACCAAGAATTATCGTCGTTAGTTTCGGTTCGATATTGAAGAGAAACGAAATATACAGTGCTCGAAAATCCCTGAAACAATCAGGAATATACGTTAACGAAAATCTGACGAGTAAAGCATATAGCCTCCTGCGTATAGCCAGAGAAAAATATGGTCGTCAAGCCGTGTGGTCAAGTAACGGAAGAATTTTTGTAAAACATGGCAACTCTGTGAAAATAGTTAAAGAGGAGACCGATCTAAATGGAACGACTTAAATGGCAAAAACTCTAGGATAGTGATAAGCTGTTGTTTTTTACTTTTTTACTTTTTTACGTATAAATTGGCAGTCATTGAATATATTTTCAGGTAAAGGCGGGTTTATGCCAACCATCTGTAGGTGTAGACACGTCTAGTTCATAAAAATAATGTTTTGTTTCATGTTTAGTGTATAGGAAATAATACTTAAAATTAAATGGTATAGTTTGCTCTTACAACAATTGACTTCATAACTCAAATATTGGTATACTCTTCTTTTCAGAATCAAGAATTTCACCAATTATGTACTACTGTAATATATTATTGTGTTTTAGTTTTCCTATCATTGTGCTCGCTCATGAAGGCGTATAACTTGGTATGTCAACTTCCAGCCTTAGTATTTATTACCAAAATTGTAGAGGGTTGAACACGAAATGTGATGAATTTTATACAAGTACACTGAACGCAGATTTTGATGTTATAATTGCCGTCGAAACATGGTTACAAGAGGGGGTTGGTGATGGAGAGGTGGTAGACGGTGGATTGTATAATATGGTAAGATCTGACAGGAATCTTGAGTTTACAAAAAAGTCTAAAGGTGGTGGAGTCCTGATAGCCATTAAAAAAAAGTATAAAATTTTGAATATGTTTAGACAAAACACTGATTTTGAATTAGTAATCGTAGAGGTAAAGGTGAATAACTACAAATATACATTTTGCGGTTTATATATTCCTTCTGGTAGTATATGTGACGTATATGAGTCAGTTTTTGAATTATTACAAAATAAAATTGTGAATGTTGATAAAGTTTACATTGTGGGAGATTTCAATATACGAGATATTAATGGAACAAATTACGATCCCAATAAGTCCAATGGTATTCTTGATAGCCTTAATGATTTCATTGATTTCAACAGCTTCAAGTTGTATAATGACGTAAAAAATTTCCAAGGTAGAACATTAGATTTAGTTGTTAGCTCAGAAAATAATTTGAACAAATGCAGGGTGACAAGGGACTGCCTTCCTTTTGTAAAAGAAGACGCATATCATCCTGCTCTTGACATCTCAATCACTTTAGATTGCTACCCAAAAATCAATAAATATGTCTCAAAACAGTCAAGGTACAATTATAAAAAAGCAGATTTCCTCAAATTAAGTAATAGTATTAGGGATTCTGATTGGGAATGTGTCTTGTCCGAAAAAACTAATATGGACATGGCTTTAGACAACTTTTACAAAAAATTGTATGAAATAATAGACGAGTGTGTACCCAAGAGCACAGTATTTACTAATTTCAAATGTTTTCCGTTTTGGTTCACAAACGAAATCAAGAGCATGATAAAAGAAAAGGATAAGTATAGGAAATTAAGATTCACATCTGACTTCTATAGAGATAAGTATGTCGAAATGAGAAAGACACTCAAAAAGTTGATTAGGCTAGAAGAAAAGAAATATATTAAAAAGGTAGAAACAGATTTAACAACGGATTTGAGAGGATTTTGGAATTTCATAGCGTATAAAGGAAAAAATAATTTTAATATTGGTACTTTCAATCACAACGGTAAAGATATTGATGATGGAGAAACCGCTAATGAGTTCGCAAATTTTTTTTCTTCAGTATACTCTGCAGCAAAAGCATCATATAATTTGAACTTTGAATGTGAAACCAGTGTTAATTGTAATGAAACTTTTGTATTGAAGGGCGTTTCAATCTCAGATTATAACAACGCACTGAAAAAACTGAAACCTAAAAAAGCCTCAGGAGAAGATGGTATCCCACCATATTTGCTAAAAGGGTGTGGACAATGGTTAAGTGAGCCTTTACTTCACATTTATAATCTTATTCTTTCGTCTAGTACTTTTCCTTCGCACTGGAAAACTTCAATAGTTACACCAATATTCAAGTCAGGTGACAAAATGAACATTACCAACTACAGACCCATATCCATAATGTGCGCTCCAGCCAAGTTATTTGAACAAATAGTTTATTGCCATTTATATAACTATATTGAAAAGTATTTTGTATCCCAACAACATGGATTCATCGCAAATAAATCTATTAGTACAAACCTGTTCGTTTTTGGAAACGGCGTGTATCAAACTCTGGAAAGCAAATCCCAACTAGACACAGTTTATACTGACTTTTGTAAAGCGTTTGACAAAGTAGATCATGACGTATTGTTGTTGAAATTATATAGGTTTGGTCTGTCTGGTATCTTCCTCAAGATAATAGCAAGTTATTTGAAAAATAGGTACTTAAAAGTAAAACACAACGGAAATACATCCGGAAAATTCGAAGCTAATTCGGGTGTGCCCCAAGGCTCAAATCTAGGACCACTCCTTTTCTTAATTTTTATTAACGACCTTCCGTCTGTGCTAAAATCTTCAGAATGCCTATTATTTGCGGACGATTTAAAAATATTCAGACAAATACATACAGTACGTGATTGTATTATGCTCCAAAAAGATGTCAATAGAGTTTATGAATGGAGTCTTATTAACAAGTTATACTTCAATGTCAAAAAATGTTTTACACTGACTATTACTAGAATAAAAGACCCCATTTTATTCGAATATATGATTGGAGATGAGGTCCTAATGCGCTGTAACGAGGTGAAAGATCTAGGTATTACCTATGATAGCAACTTTTCTTTTTCACACCACTTTATAAATATACGAAAATCGGCCAACCGGTTGCTGGGGTTCATAATTCGACAATCTACAAGCTTCACGAATATTAATTCCCTAAAAATTCTTTACTACAGTATAATTCGACCGAAATTAGAGTTTGGTACACAAATATGGTTTACTGAATACCACACGAAATTGGGTCAGTTGGAAAAAATACAAAACAAATTTCTGAGATTCATTTACTTCAAGAAATACAATAAACGAACAGACTATAAAATTGTTCGAACACACCAATTGAGAAATGAATTTAAAATAGTATCGTTAGAAAATAGACGAACTCTCACAGTGTTAACTTTTTTGCATAAGCTGATCAACAACAAAATTAACTCGCCGGAAATTCTATCACTAGTAAGATTCAACGTACCCCCAAGACGAACTCGATCTTTTCCTATGTTCAATATTCCTCTCATGTTCACTACCAGACCTCCGATTGTGGCCATGTTGCGACTAGCAAATGAATTCAATTCATTGATGGAACTAGACTGGATAGTGTCGCAAAATATATTTCGCTCAGCAATTTTGCATCATCTCATACACATTTCTGTGTAATTCAACTCCAATATTATGTATGCAAGTTACAGTAGTTAGCATTTACCTAATACCTACCTTCTCAGAATTTACTTTTATTACATTATTAAATTGTGTTACATCTTTTATCCTTGTAATGAGACCTTCGCGGTCTGTTAGGATATATATGAATAAATAAATAAATAAATAAATATTCAATATATACAGGTACCTACTATTGTGTAGTTGATCAGACTACGCTGATTTGGAAATTATTTCTAATATCCTACAAAAGGAAATACAGAAAATAACATATTCCAAAATCTCTTCGAACTTGATATATAGATATCAAAATCTACAGTGGAAAACTCAAGTTCCCTTCGACACTGTCATGCGCAATTATTTTTTGTGTGGATTCACATGTGAATAATCAATCTCCTATTCACACAGACAGATAGACAGACTCAAAAATTAAAATTTTTGTCATCTATAACCAGTCAACTTCATGACTATAAATACCATCAGTCTTCGGGGATATAATGACCTTTTTATCAAACCTAAATGAATTTTGTTTTCAACAAAAATTCAGCTAATTTGTGAAACTGTATTTTCTAGCACTATTCATTACTAGGATAATTCCAAAATCGAGATTGTAATAAGTCATTAAAGATCAACTTGTTTCTGAAAAATACAAGGAAAAACAAGGAGATTGAAATTTTCAATTTCATTTTGGGGGGAGTTAGACCCATAGTGAGGCTTGACTTTTGATACATGCCATCTGCCAGCAGGTGTACCATTTAAATAAGCCAATTTTGACAATACCTTCTTGATTTTACATAATACATATCAAAATGCTAACTTAGCCTGTTACAGACCTGAAATTTGATAAAGACTTCTCGAATTGTTCGAGATCACTCGATGAATCAGATGGAAAAATCTAGAAGCACTAACTTTTGTTCTGGATCAATCGTCGAACATTCTTATTGGTTCTATTGATTTCTTCATTTTTCTAGAACTTTAATTTTATATATGAGCAATGCATTTGTGAGATGGAGTTATTTAGTTAGAAAGTTACCTTGAGTAACCTTGGATACAAGTATTTTGGTATCAGTTTTGACAGTGACTTGTATTACAGTGTTGTATATTAAAGTTTGAATAATAAAGGCAAGTCCATACCAATGTACACTTATTTTTGAACCCGAAGACGCAACAATTGGTGACAGCGGCGGAATAAGTGTTACTGAAGAAAAAAAAGTAAGGCAGTTTTCCAGTATTTGATGGTGAATACTCGAGCAAATAATTACGACGAGATGGCGACATCAGCAGATATCCTTGAGTTTTTAAAGGATTAAGAAGCCAAACGAAAACAAGAACAAGAGGAACAGGAGGCGCGGTTAGTCCAGCAGTTACCACAACAACATGTTGATCTTCCAGAATACTTCCAGAATGAAATCACCGAAGTAGTACAAGAGGTCAGAGAAGAAGTCCTGGAGGTCAAAGGTGAAGTTCAAGAAGTCAGTGGCGGAGTCCAAGGAGTCAAAAGAAGGGTCCAAGACGTCGAAAATGAACTGTCCAAAATAGATGAATGGGTGGCACGAGAGCTGAACAAGAAATTCAACAAAGAAGTGGATAGGATCAAGAAGAGGCTGGAAACGTTAAACCTTCCACACAAGCGTGCACCCTCTGAGGAAATCTTCCCCACCAGCGAAAGGCCACTCGCACTGAAAACTTCGATAAGGCCTACACAAGTGAAAATTTTGAAGCCTCCAACATTTGATGAGCAATCCTCGTGGTCCATGTATAGACGTCAATTTGAAGCGGCAGCAAACGCAAACGGCTGGTCCGAGGAGGAAATGGCCACTTCTCTAGTCCTCTGTCTACGAGGACAAGCATTGTTCATAGAACAAATTGGGGTGCAGACTTTCATCGATGGTTTGAGAGATACTGACATGCAGCAAGCCCTTCGACTAGGACGACTTCAACCCATAAGCGCAGCACTAATAGCAACTTCGAGGCCGCGAAAAACGCATCAAGAAATACGAGGCCCAAGTTACGTGAAGTTAAATTCAATGAGGATTCTCCTACAAGCGAGGCGCTATTGAAGAAAATATTGGACTCCATAACAGCATTAAGCAACCAAGTGTCTTCCCCAGAAGGCAGGAAGAGGCGCTGCTATAACTGTGGGAAAAGCGGCCATCTACAAAGGAGTTGCTGGGAGAGATCGAGATTCAGAAGTCCAAGAAGAAAGAGGTCGTCATCAGCGAGCAACGAAGATAGATCGAGATCTCCGAGCCCAGGAACAGAGCAACGTGGGCGTTATATCAGAGGAGCCTTCAGGAGATCGACCACGCCAGAAAAGAGACCTCAAACGTCTGAAAGAGGACTTGCTCCTAACCAAGAAAACGAGAATTAGTCGGCACTAGGGGGTGCGTGGCGACTTTCAGTGTTCAAAGCCCCAAGATCCATATATCGTCATTGAAGAAAAATGGCCAAAGTCTACTAATACAAGGCCACTTAGAAGATCGGATGCACCTCCACTATTGATACAGGAGCTTCGAGATCAGTCGTTCGCCCAGACCTCATACAAGAATCTGTGAAGCCGATGAAAAGGAATATGGTTTTGGAAACGGCAACGGGACAAACCACACCAGTCATTGGGGAAACACTTGTACACATCCAGATAGGACCTATTACATTCTATGTTGGTTGCGGAAATAAGGGATGAATGTGTTTTGGGTCTGGACATCATGGAGAAAAACGATTTCATCATTAACATCATCATTTTGCGGATTGGCAATGAAGAAATCTTCCTGAGCAGATACAATGAGAAAATCTAACCAATTAAGATTTATGTTGACGAAGACATCCACATTCCGAAAAACTCCGAAACCATCATCATGGCCAGAATGGATAAAGAACCTGGAGATTTGAGCACAGGAATAATTGAAAATGATGAATACCGTCAAGATGGAATTTTGATTGCCCGATGTCTTGTGAACACAGAACAACTAATACCTGTCAGGGTTGCCAATACTTCGCAAAATAAAGTCTTACTGAAGAAAAACCACCAATTGGGATTCTGCAAACCTGTCACTCGAGTTATCAATTGTGAAAATCATACTCAGATACTGCGAAGAAATACCACTAACACCGATCAGAGAACAATAAACAAAATGATGGAATCCACGGAACATTTAACTATGGAGGAAAAGCAGAAGGCGAAAGAGTTTCTTCATAGCCATCGTAACATTTTCTCAACAGAGACTTCGACGGGACGTACCAATCTAGTTCAACATCGCATCAACACTGGCGATGCCCGACCAATCCGACAGGCTCCGACGAGACTACCGTTTGCCAAACAGAGAGAGGTAGCAGACATGATAAACAACATGATGGAGGATGACATAATTGAAGAAACCACAAGCCCATGGTCCTCACCGGTAGTATTGGTAACTAAAAAGGATGGATCAACCCGATTTTGCGTGGACTATCGTCGATTGAATGAATACAAAGTTTCGTTCCAGACCTTTTCGCCTTCTCTTAAAACATGCTCACGCTTCCTCAAATTATAATAATGAGCGTTTTTCTTGTAAAAAGCAGATAATCTATCCTGAACTTTTTATAAATAGAGGGTAGTTTTTCAATCTCTTCAGAATAGTTCTGTCTTCCCTGAGCATTGTTATTCAATTCGAAATCAATGACTTCACCATAATAATCTCCAGAAGCTTGTGTTATCCTTTCAAAATTGAGGAAATTTGGACTTAAACCAGTCACTTCATGAGTGGCAGAATTCAAAGTATGTTGAATTTTTAAAATTTCCCTTTCCCAATGTTTGTGAGAATCTTTAATGAAGCATCCAATTGTTCGATTGACCCTCTCTGTAGGATTCACCTGAGGGTGATATCGACAGTTATACCAAACTTTTAAATTTTAAACTCTTTGATGAAATCATTGAATACTTACCTGTGTGGGCTTATTCATTACCCAGATATAAAATTTGACACCATAAACGAAAAATACTTCCTCTGAAATGTCTTTAAGGAATGAGTATTCTAACACTGTGGCAGCAATAATAACGTTAGCCTTGACTGGCATCATAGTGACAAGATGTGAATTGAAATGTCAAAATAATTTTCCGTTGGCTTTCTTTTTGATTATATGTAAAATTTGTAAGTGTGTTACTCGGCTAGGATGAAAATTCGAAAATTTCAAAAATAAGGGTAGTTTACACTTGAACAAATTTCCTATTTTTTTTCTACGCTGTATACCGTTTAGAAATTTAAAATATTGACAACTTATGTGCAAGTTTTCTGCAATTCACCAATTTTTATGAAAAATAACATTTTCTGACAAATGGACAATAAAAAAGTTTTCCATATGGTGTAAACTTTTTGAAACTCACTGTATATCATTTACTGATTTTATATTTTCCAAAAACGAAGGTTTCAGTACGAAGTAATCGTTGAGAACATTCGAAAATGAAAACTGAGTGATCATATATTGCATAGTTATGAAATAACATTCCTGCCACGGTTAACTCCAGACACTAGAAACTTTCCATATTTGTCGGTTCTTCTACTTCGAACATTAGTCTGCGAGGATAGAGCTCAGCTTTTAAATTGTATAGCTGTACCCACTAATGTATTGATTTCGAATAAAAACGTCTGGGGTTTTATGACTGAACTATAAACCTGACAAGATTTATAACAGCCGCTTAGAATTTTCACAGTGGGTCTCCATTTTGAAATAATTAGTTCACACCTTGATACATATCGGTCACTAAAAACAAAGCGACTATATATGTATTTTTTGATTTTCAAATGGAAGAAATGTAAACGAAGGGTAACCCTCTTCTTATAACTTGGTGCTGCCTATATCTCTTTCAGAGCTGTCACATAGCACAGTGCTTTCAGATAAAGCATGCTATGTGTAAGCACAGTGCTTCCAAGCCCTTTTTTGGACCAGTGCTCAGTGCTTAGAGCTTCGAAGCATTTAACAAAAAGGCTTCGTGCTTAGTAATCCAGAAAAGTGCTCCGGAGTAATTTTCTATATATACCAATCACCATTCAAACATGCACCATTCTGTTATTTCTCACTTCTTCTTTAAGAAGATTTAAACAGTGGGGCCCATTTCAGTTTGATTTGATGACAGTGTGACCCATTTAAGATGGAAGCACCCATTATAAAACTTACTTACTTTCTACAATCGATTGGAGTAATTGTTTTTCGTTAGATAGACATTCAAAAAGTCCACGTGGACACAAATTTCTTGAAAAAAATCTCCACTTCCAGAGATAACTAATCTTATTTTTCAAAGTCAAAAATCTTAAATTATATGTAAATTATGTTGAAATGCGTCAATCAATAAAAAAATTATAAAGAAATGAAATTTGAAAAATATGTCGTGTAGTCAACCCACCGAGATACTCAAAATCAGATGGGCTATAAACAAATTCTCTCACTTCAAATTACCTGGAGTGGATGGAATTTACCCCGCTCTCTTACAAAAAGGGCAGGATGTACTAATACCACATCTATGCAAAATCCTGAGAGCCTGCTTGGCCTGGAGATATATACCAACTGCGTGGCAGAGAGTGAAGGTCCTATTCTTGCCAAAAGTAGGCAGGATTTCAGACTTCACTCCCAAGTCATACAGGCCAATTAGTCCATCGTCCTTCCTGCTCAAAACGCTGGAAAGATTGATAAGATAGGTACATCAGAGACGACACTCTCAAGGCCCAACCCCTGAGTGAACGTCAATACGCATACCAACCAGGAAGATTAACCGACTTGGCATTGGATGATCTCACCAGGCTACTTTCAAAGTCACTTGAAGACAAAGAACTAGCAATAGCCACCTTTCTGGATATAGAAGGAGCTTTCAATAACGTATCCACTATATCCTTGACAAATGCACTGACGAAGAGAGGAGTTCCTCCCACAATAAGTCAATGGATCCAAGCCAGCCTAGAAAATACGACCATTACGTCCATCCTGGGCGAGGCAACCATAGAAGCCAAAGTCAATAGAGGGTACCCACAGGGCGGAGTATTATCGCCACTAATGTGGGCCACTCTAGTAGATGGCCTCATTACAAAACTGTCCGCAGAAGGCCACTATTGCCTAGGATACGCAGACATCAATGCACAAAAAACCACAGTGGCAATATTCACAAATAAAAGAACACTGGTAGGCCTGAAACCACCAATGCTGACCGAAGTAGAGATCCTGTTTGTTAAAGAGGCCAAGTACCTTGGAGTAACTTTCGACCAAAGACTAACGTGAAACTCTCACGTCCAAAAAATCGCACCATTGCACTCGGAATGTGTGGCAGAATGTGCGGAAAAAACTGGGGGTCAACCCTAAAATGACCCTATGTTTATACACAATGGTCGTGAGACCTATGATAACCTACGGGTCAGTGGTGTGGTGGACAAAAGCACAGCAGACGGGGATCATTAGGCTAATAAATGGTATCCAGAGGCAGTCATGCCTGAGGGTGACAGGAGCCATGAGAACAACTCCGACGGCTGCTATGGAGGTCATACTGGACCTGCCACCACTACACATATACGTCCAAGGAGAAGCAAGGTCCGTGACACACAGACTAATGCAGGGTCAAGCTCCAATAAGCCAGAAGCACGAAGCTGACTACCGGAAGCTATATGAGGAACTGAGGGCAGACCCAGTAATGGGAATGCCAACGGACGCGATGGTTCCCAAATACAGATTCAAAAAGAACTTCAAAATACTGATACCAGACAGAAAGGACTGGAAGAATGGGCCACCCGTGAATGAAAAATCAGTCTGGTATACAGATGGGTCAAAGACAGATAACGGAGTCGGCGCTGGAGTTTACGGGGCAAAGCCAAGGATTAACATCCAGCTTAGCCTTGGAAAATACGCCACAGTGTTTCAGGCAGACGTTACGGCTATACAACACTGTGTCGGAGAAATACTGAGACGAGAGATAAGGAACAAAACAGTGGCATCTACTTCGACAGTCACGCTGCGCTCAAGGCAATCGGTTCCCACCAAGTCAAATCAAGACTGGTCTGGAACTGTTTGTGTGATCTGACCGAGCTGGGTAGTAGTATGACCCTAGCTTGGGTGTCAGGCCACGAGGGGCACCTGGGCAATGAGCGGGCCGACATATTAGCCAGAGAAGGCTCTTCGACAAGTAGTAGGTCTGCTGACAGGCCATTGTAGGCTTAACAGACATATGAATATTATAGGTCTCGCGGAAGAAGCATTTTGCAGGTTCTGCCAGGAAGAAGAGGAAACCGCAATACATGTAATGTGCCAGTGCGAAAGACTAGCAAGGATGCGGTTTCTACAACTTGGAGATGAAAAACCAAGAGCGGAAAGCTATCTCGAGAGGCCATTATCAAATCTGCTCAGTCTGATGAAATGGACGAAGCTAGATAATGTGCTATAAGCAATCGGAGCCTCCACAATAGATCTGAAAAGGTCGCAGTGGATTAGGCCAAGGGGCCAGCTCCCTTGTAACATCTAACATCTAATAACCCACCAATTCAATTTCAGAACTTTTATCAAAATTTGGAATACACCACTATATTCAATCTGTTTATATAAAAACACATAAGATAATGAAATTTTAAAAATATGTTAATAGAATTTCATGAAAATGTCATCATTTTTATCTCATAATATTTTACTATTTATTTATCAACAGATTTCGATTAAATTATGGTCAGTTTCAAAACTCCCTGAATCCAGTGGTGTAGACAAAATTCTGTTAAAAGTTTTGAAATTGAAGTGGTGGGTTGATTGAATGGCATATTTCTCAGATTTCATTCCCTTTTCACTTTTTCATTGATTGACGCATTTCAATGTAAACCATTGGTGTGGTCAGATTAAAAAAAAATGCTAATAATTTTTTTTTGAGCTTTGATCTTGAAAATAAGATGAGTTGGTCCTGGAAATGGAGATTTATCCATAAAACTTCAACTTTCGAATTTTTACCTGTCGAAAACAAAATCATTCCAATCGGTTGGGTACTTCCATCTTAAATAGGTCACACTATATTTCAAAATATTAAGGACTCCGCACTTCTCTTAGGGAAATTGGCCTTCGGTTCAATTTGTTGAAATTTCAATATGTTGTAACATGATCCTATGACTAGTTTTCGAGATATTGGGAGTTGAAGTTGAAAGTGGCAATTTTCAATTATTTTTGACGCAATTGCAAGATTCATTTTTTTTTCAGCGTTCGTCAATTTCAATTATTTACAGTGCAATCTTCAAACAAAAATAAGCTCAATTGATAAACAAAATGTATCAGGCCTTTGATATTTTTCATTAAAACTTGTATAATGAACAATCCTTGATCATAAATGACTTAGGGCTTCCAAACTCATACTGGGATTTTTTTTCAACATAAATTGGCTCAGTACTTTTGAGTCATCCTGTATATTCCGAATACGAATACGAATACGATTTAATTGAAGTTCAAATATGAATCTATATCAATTTGGAGAAATCTACAGGGTGATTCAAAAGAAATGAGCTGAATAAAATGCCGAAATATGGTTTTTTATTGAGTGGCAATATTCGAATGGAAGTCCAAAACTCTATATACCTTTTTCTACATTCATGCAAAAAGCAAAACTTTATTGAACTACATTTAGTGGAAAAGAAGTTCTTTATTGCACTAGTGCAATAAAGTTTTTATTGCACTCATCTGTCATTCAACTTTAACGTGCTGTCATCATGATAAACATAAATGTTCAAACCCACTACATATTTAGCAGATGTTCTGTGAGATTGGCAATACGTTTTAAACTGTTACGGATTTTATATTATTTTGTATTAATGTTAGCAGCCAGAGCTAAACAAACAATTCCTTCCCGAGAAAATCTCCATAATCAAAACTGATCTATTCGACATAGAAACATGAAAAAAAACCGTTTCGAGGGTTTCACCGATACGACTGTATGAAATAAAAAAATGGTGATTGCCCGACAGCGGGGGCAGGGGGACACATCAACTCAAAATTTTTAAAGAGCATGGGGGGTCAAGTGTCACATCGTTGAAAAGAAAATTCCATTCTCTTCACAACCATATTTTTTTACAATTTGAAATCGAAATATCAAAAATAAATGCGGATCTGAATACTCTCATACCTCAATAAATGTGAACGGTTTGATGTGGAACAATAAAACCAACAATTTTTTGAAGGGTATTACATTCATTTTTGAGAGGAAAAACAATGCAAGTACTCGACAGATGGCGCTGGGGTCACACTACACTAACTCAAAACTTTCGAAAGGCAATATCGAAATTGGGAAAAAAATTATGAACAAAATTCAAAAATATTTAAATGATTGTGAAGATAATTGAATTCTCTTTTCAACTATGTGACACTTGACCCCCCATGCCATTTAAAAATTTTGAGTTGATGGGCCCCTCGGCGCCCCCTGTCGAGCAATCACCACATTTTTTATTTCAAAAAGTAGTATTGGTGGAACTCTCATCTTCTCCCCGAAATACCAATAGGAAAAATTGGTATTTCCCAGTTCAGTGGAGTATATCCAGGATGTACTTTCCACCCCACCCACTGGTGGCTCGGTTTCCTATTGGCCTACGTAATTGTAGGAGTTTTGTATAAATGTAGTGATTGCGGTGCATTTATCATCACTCTCACCGCAGCCGTGGCTTGGTGTGGAGTTATCTGATAGCCCCCGTGGGCTCAGATATAGTTTTCGGTTTTTATTCGCCAGGAGCCACTGAGGAATACCTTTCACGAGTTCTCCTAGTGGTAAATCTCCTGCAGCTCTACCTGGACATTTTCAAGAACCTCCCAGTGCACGCGAACTTTGTCAGAACTCTCGACGTCAAACCGTTCAAAAGCTAACAGGAGAGGACTGTTAAAAGCCCCACTGTATATGATTTTGTCTACTTTAATTTCTGAAAAGCCAACCTTCAACATTAATTTTGATTTTGAGAGTACTTAATTGTGTGCAACAGCCGCGACAAAAAAATACTAAAGTTAGATCAATCAATAGACTATAAAATGGATGAATCTGTGACAAAAATACTAGAAGAAAACCGACCATGGCATCATATGAAAGACACTCCGAAGTTATATTATCTTATGTTTTGGACTCGCCAAAGTTATTTATTAATATGTTATGAACAGTTATATACAAAAAAGTGTGTTTTTATTTTTTTGCCGTGAAATACCGAAAACAATTTGCGTTGTTTTCTTTAATTTTTACCTCCGTTATTTTTTGCGCTGAAGTAGAGAATTATACAGGGTGTCCCAAAACTCAACGTCATCCTTTGGAGAGTTGATACTCCAGCTTACTACTTACTGACCATAATATGACCTCAGTAAAATATTGATGGAGTCGGAGATATTGGCACTTTTATAAATTTCGTGAAAATCTAAACCTTTGAATATTATTTCGAGTGATGCAGGTACAAAACTTCATAGTTTAAGATTCTAATTTTTGATATGCAACCTTCAGTAACCCTTTTATTGATTAAAATCCAAAATGAATATGTTGGTACAATTTCTTTTGAGAAACGAAACATATTTGCCTCATTATAGGTTTAATTTATTTTTTGTACAACTGTCACTAAATATGACGTTTTTAATTCATTGACATATTAACTAAAAGCTGATGTTTTCACAAAATCACTTTTAACACTAGTGTTAAAAGAAATGACAGATGAGATGATGGATACTCTAGTAGAAATACTTCAATCAGATATAATCAGAACACCTACTTAAGAGGTAGCATTAATAAAAGTTTGCACATGTATTTGGCCTTGTGCAATTGGTAATACTAATTCCTTTTAAACTTAAAAACGAAGTAGTATTCAGTCCAACTGTAGAAGGTCCTTCATCACTGACAAATAATGACTTTCATAAAATGCGTTGGGGTTTATTATAGTTGGAGTCTCTGCTTGTCTGTCTTGTAATCCAAAGATCGTGTGTTCAAATCCTTATAGATCTTATATTTTTTTGTTTTTTTTTTACTAGCAGTAACTGTTGTACAAAAAATGTGTATGATATATTTTTTAAAAGTGATTTTATTTTGCTCGTGGGGTTACTCCCCACTCACAAAATAAAATGCCACTTTTGACACTTGTATCATAAATAACTATTATTAGCTCACTTAGACTCTTCATACTGTAAACAAAAACACCACGCGAACCTGGCAAGTTATTTTAAAAAATCACTAATGATATGATACAACAGTCACTATCTTCCACTGGAGGAAAAAATATATTCCCAGTTTACTGCAATAAGAGCTCATTATAAAACACTTAAATTAATAGTTATTTATGCAACAAGTGCAAAAAGTAGGTGGACAATTTCAAGTCGAGTGCAATAAACTCTTTTTGCACGAGTTTCATACAATATTTTTTCTACGTTCATGCAAAAACTAGAAAATGTTTCATTTAGGTGGCACTAAACTGTAAGGAAGACATTGTTTGTTTAAATCTATCTGCTAAAAGTAATTCAAAAACATTTTTTGTAATTCAGATGATATTCGAAGGAAATAATTTTATTTTTAACAAATTGCATTTTCTAGTAATTTCATAGTCCGTTATATAATGAATATGATGAAACATGCAACTATTCAAAACGTAATACAATCTCACAGAAAATGGGCTAAATTTGGCGTCGTGCACTCAGTGCAATAAAGAGACAGTTTTTCCACCAAATATAGTTCAATAAAGTTTTGTTTTTTGCATGAACGTAGAAAAATTAAATAGAAGTGACATATATTCATTAACAACTGAACAAAAGACGAAATTCCTTGATCGAAATGGTTATTTGGTAATCAGTTATTTGGTAATAAAAACTTTGTACAACCCTTTTTCGAACTTTGAAGTTTAGACAGCATACCTACAATCGCTGACAACACTTCATTGAACACCACTGTACATAGCAGAAATATTTCGACTGAATACACTATTCCACAAAAATGTTAGAGCTTGCTGAAGCTGAGTTAATTAAAAATCGAAAGTTTATATCACTTCAGGTAGACCGAAAGTTGCACGAATCTGAGTCACTCGTCAAAAATGCAGTTTTACGTCTCATATAGATCCTCAAAATTTCATTTCATATCTTTAAAACCAAAAAAGTTATAGGGGCGAGCCACTTTCCGTATATTCGTATATATTAAAACGTATCAACAGTGTTCATTTAAATAATAATAGAATATTGAATTACAGTCAAACGGGTAAGTTTGAAAGAAAGTAGCATATGATATACTGATAAGATTGAGGCTCTTCTCTGGTGGCAGAAAGGTTTGCCAACTCCAATAGAAATTTAAGTATGGGTATCTCTTACCGGAACATCCTATCTCTTACTACTTGCTTGAGTTACAGGGGGTCCCTCGTAGCATAGTATTTGGATCAGCTCCAATATAAATTATATCCAATGAGGTTGAGGATCTTTGGTATCACACAGATTTCCCTTGAGGAGATATGAGGAAGATTAGTTGAAAATGCAAGGCCTGTAATGAAGGTTATTTATTATAGTGACTGGGGTACTGAATTAGCTTATTACTTAATTTGTTTCATCTACCTATCCAATATGGTGTATGGGCATAAAAGAATTGGCAGCCGGCTAATGCCTGAAATTTAATCCCCTACTTGACGGTATTTCTGCAAAAAAATACAGGCTCGCAGTTTTTCCAACTTTTGTTCAACTGTTCCCAAATTAGTCAACGCGAAATAAATCGGACCCTTCACATCATTTTTGAGGTCCAAGTTATGTGAAACTATGTAAATGTACGGATAACGCTTAATTCACAATAATACGATGAATTGAAAGTGGCTTCAGAATGAGTTTTGAGAGACCACAAACTATATTGCTTCAGCATCGCTAAAATACGGCCACAACCGCTTGAGCGAATCGATGGCTGAACGTTTTGTAATTCCGTTAGAAGCATTCTGAGAAAGAGAATGCATTGATAGCAATGAAACTTTTGATTTTTGTTCGTGAAAATTTGCATTTTCATTCAGGTAATTGATGTTTTCAATTATCTCTAGTTTTCATTGAAAATTCTTTAAATGAAGGTTCGCTTCTCTCGAATTTAATCCCCAATACATTTTTGTCGACGAAAATCTATTTCGCTTTACCAAGCTCATCAGGGAGATTAGAAGAATTGGAAAGCATGCTCTTCAGAAACAATTACACACATCAAGTTATTTTATCCAGGCAAGTAGTTGTTTTTTGTTAGATGTTACAAAAAAAAAACATTTTTAATTTTTCAATTTTGATGGAGAATGATTCCCCTTTTCAACATTCTCCCTATTTAATATATTTAATGAATGTTCCCTTTTCCAACATGAACACCTCCCAAGAGGTTGTCTTGAACGATGAAAAATGGCCACTAAAATTTATCTTTCAGCCGCAGATGATCCCACACCAGATTTTATGAATATTCTATTCATATTTTCGAACAAAAATCAAAATGCAATGCCCATGACAGGTTTATGTCAAAAAATAACTTTCAAAGTGTTACCCCAGAAGAAATATTTCCATAATTTCATTCCTTGAAGTGTATGATTGCTTCTGAAGAGCTTTCCAATTCTTCCAAAAATGAATTGGGGATTGAATGCGAGAGAAGTGAATCTTGATTCAATGAAATGAACGACTTCTTTGAGTGATATTTTTTAATAACATTCTCCCTATCTAATTTATTTAATTAATTTTCAATGAAAACTAGAGATAATTGAAAAACTCAACTATCTGTAAATTAAAAAAGTAAATTTTCACTTTCAGATATTTTCTTTTCAGTTTAGGTAATGCTAACTGTATTTTAATTGTGCTACTATGAAAGTACTATTTTAGGTACTTTTTCTACTTAATTTGTAGATGTATATATATAGATTATTTTTTCCAGTTTTTTTGTATAATCATCTCAAGTTGTATAGATAAATAATATATAAAACTAGTTAATATTGGCATTGCAGCAGGTCAAAAGTATACTCACAGTAAGAAGGAATAAATCTCACTTCAATGATTTATATCAGTTCTTTTATTAATGCAATTTTTATCTTGAGATATGAACGCCATTTCTAAAAAGGTTCTCTTAGTTAAGTGTGACTTTTGCTAATATTTTTGTTAAATTATAGTTCATTCGATGGTCAAAGTTGTTAACGCGTTTAGCAAAGGCACATCGTTCAGGATGAAGTCTATAATCAATTTCATGTGAGGAGATTCTACTTTTTAGGCATCTAGAAGTTTGGCCAGTATAATTATTATTACAGTCATGACAAGGAATGCTATATACAACATTTGAAGTAGATGTTAATGGAATTTTATCTTTAACTTTTGAATAAATTGACCTTATAGGCAAAATAGTTTTATTTGCAATTTTAATGTTACATACCGAATCAAGAAGTCTAGAAACTCTCGGTGTAATATCTTGTATATATGAAAGTGAAGTAAATGTAGGAACTGAAGGACTAGCATTAGCATCATTGCCATTAGTGGATAAATTAGGTTTGTTAGAATTAATATTTGTTTCAATATTCAATGGTGTTTTAAACAGAATACTTCTCAGTAAGCTAGGTGGATAACCATTATCTAAAAATAGTCGAAGTAGAATATTTAGGTTTTTTCATGGAAAGATTGATCTGAGATTTTTAGTACTCTGTATTTCATCTGTTTCACAAGGTTTATTTTCATAGAACGCTTGTGGTATGACTCGAAGTTAACATATCTGCCAGAACTGCATGGTTTCCTGTACCAGTCTATAAGTATTTTGTTATTAGGATAACGTATAAATTTTGTGTCTAAGAAAGGTACGGAAAAGTTACTATCCTCAGTATCTATTGTAAACTGAATATGTGGGTCGAAGCTATTGAAAGTACTTAGAATCTCAGTAATCCAAATTTCAACCATTTTTTATAATTCTATAACTGTGTTGTCACTATGTTTAACAAGAACATGTCAACCAACCTCAAAATAGATGTAAGTAAGATCATATCAAATAATATAATTTTGACATGTATTCTTTATAGTTTCCTGAAGATGTATACGAGTAATATACGAAAGCTTCAACATCAATGTTGATTTGTGTTTAAAAATGTTTTTAATCTAAGGAAATCTCCAACAAGATTTCAGTTTTAATGTATTACGTTTGCTTTTCTCTCGATCGAGACAAAATGCACACTGAGTCACTTTTTAATTTTTCCGATTTTATAAACCAGTGCATATTTTTCATATCTTCTCCGTAAAACCTATTGTGTATACAATGACCAAGGGAAAAGCACATGCTATTTTCTTCAAACTATCCTCACGTTAATGTCTTGATAAAGAAATTAAAAAATTTTGAAAGCTTGACTATTTAACACCAGAGTGTTACTTCAACGAGGCCTCTTATTCCTGACTGCACCCCCAAGGATATTCTTACTCATCAGGTTGAGAATATCTTAATTTAAAGAGTTTTTTTCAACTAGTCCAGTCAAGAGACTACCCTTCTCGATATATATATATATATATAAAGCTAGGAAAACTTGTTGGGTACGCAGCATGCAGGAAGTATACTCTTATAACACTGGTTCCAATATTTCGACAACGTTTATTGTCATCCTCAGGGAAAGAGTGTCGGTGAGGTTATGTGCATATATATTATAAAATAGACGTTAACAATTGCAATGTACATATTAAAACAATTTGTGAGAGTCCTTAAAGGTCATCATCAACAAGGACTCTCACAAATTGTTTTAATATGTACATTGCAATTGTTAACGTCTATTTTATAATATCTATGCACATAACCTCACCGACACTCTTTCCCTGAGGATGACAATAAACGTTGTCGAAATATTGGAACAAGTGTTATAAGAGTATACGTCCTGCATGCTGCGTACCCAACAAGTTTTCCTAGCTTTATCTTAACTGGTCAGCAAAGACTTCCTCTCTCCTAACTATATATATATATATATATATATATAAACAATTTTTTTTTAACAATATATATATATATATAGCTAGGGAAACTTGTTGGGTAAGCAGCATGCAGGAAGTATACTCTTATAACACTTTATTCCAATATTTCGACAAGTATTATTGTCATCATCAGGGAAAGCTACAATAATGTTAAAACTATAGTGAAAACAATTGACAACTGTGGATTCTAAACTACTTACGTGTTGATGAGATTGAGTAGTTTAGAATCCACAGTTGTCAATTGTTTTCACTATAGTTTTAACATTATTGTAGCTTTCCCTGATGATGACAATAATACTTGTCGAAATATTGGAATAAAGTGTTATAAGAGTATACTTCCTGCATGCTGCTTACCCAACAAGTTTCCCTAGCTTGATCTTAACGAGTCAGCAAAGACTACCTCTCTCCTATATATATATATATATATATATATATATATATATATATATATATATATATATATATTAATATATAGTTGATATAGATATTAGGTGAAGAGAAAGAGTTTTCGATTTAATTCACAAGAGGTCCACCATCCACCGACAGCTGTTTCGTGGTCTACCACTCGTCAGGAAGGCTTTATGGAGTCTCTTGGAATTAAATCGAATACACTGAAATAGTTGTGCACTAACACAAAGAAGAATAAGGTGCAGAATTGCTTCTGACATCTACAGTCAAATAGCGGAAACTTAATTTGGATCGAACCATAGACCAAAGACAGATGATCATCTGTTACATTGACAGACCGACAACTGTTTAGTTGTACTGACCAACCTAAGGTTCCATAAAGTTTCTAGTGCGTTAGGAGGAACGTAAAGACAGTATAAAGGTGTTATAGATATAGCTGAAAAGAAAGAGTTTTCGATTTAATACACAAGAGGTCCACCATCCACCGACAGCTGTTTCGTAGATGACATCAATGACATTTTGACGTTATTGAATATTTGAAACTTCAAAATCGAAATATATCAAAATATGTATATCCATAGCAACGTGCCTGTTATCAGTATAATGTTGTTCTTATTGGTTGTATTCAATCACATGACCTCAATTTAACTAGTTTCATTGGATTTCCGCTTGGGCAAAAAATGTTCAGTACATTGTCTGAAAATTAAATAAATAATATATCTGATAAAGCAAATGCAATAGTATCTAATATGTTACCGGCAAAATCCAAGTTAGTATAGATACGAGAACTCATATGACCAATTTCGTGAATGGTGCAAAAAGAAACATGTAAAAAAGGTTTCGGAAAATGTGCTTGTATTCAATTTTGACGAAAAATCAAAAATTATATAACCTTCTACGTTATGGAGTGTCTACTCAATTTTGAAAAGCACATTGAATGTTAAGGAAAATTGATATAAGGAAGTTTTCAAAATTGGTCCCGCTCATTAGGAACAAAAGCGTCGGATACCAAGGAAAGAAATCTAAAATTTTATCAATCGATGATATCAATAAATTTATACAAGATGCTGAAAACGAATAGTATAATTTATGTAGGATTGCCGCACTCCGCCTAAGGCGTCGTAAGTCAACATTTCGTACTCGTAAAAAAAGTATCACTTTACTCACGAGTTTCATACGGTATTTTTTCTACAACTGTAAGAAAAAATAACCAATTCATATTTTATTGCAAATAATATGAAATGAATTTGGCATTTTTGTATTGATTCATTATTCGAACAAAGTTCGAAGAGTATGCAGGAGAGTTGAGTTTCAAACAAATGAAACGAATAATTTCTACAGAGTCGAAATCCCTTTCTCTTCACACTATCCCGTAAAATGGAAAAATTGAAGCGAATATTAAAATAACATATTCATCGAGTCCAATATTATTATTATTAATGTTGACTTGACTTTCGAATAACTAGTCCATCGAAGTAACTTTTCATGTTCTTAGATTTGCATTCAAAATAAATAAACAATCCTCGTGAAGCAACGAATACCTTTTTCTTTCTTTGAACTATGCCAAGGAAATCTCATATTTGCACTATGAATCTTCATCACTTCTCATTTCTACTTAAATTAAATTTATAGTTATCTGGATTGTATGTTGTCTGTACCGCTTCCCAAAATAAAAACAAGTAACAGACTTATATTTTGTGTTTAATTTGACGGTTTTTCTTTGATAAATATATGAAAAAAGTATAAATTATATTCATTAAATTCAATATGACGTTTCATTCAAAATTGTTGTTTTTTAATGATGACGTTGCTTTGGAAACTTCTTGATCTGCTTCCATTATTTGGTTATCCGCTCATCAGAATCCGAAGTTGCCAGATCTAGTTCGCCAGCAGTGAATATGAGGAAAGTCTGAACATGGATAGATGCCCAATTTCACAAATTTCATTAGTTATTGTTGTCAACTAGTTTCTGACGGCCAAACAGCCATAACTACCTTGGATTACCTAGTGTAGATTAGGTCCAATAGTTCCTTATTTTGAATATGTTCGCCGCGATGGTTTGGAATTTTGATAATACTTTAATAGTAAGAATGTTAAGAATATTATTGGTGAAACATTTGTATATCAGATATTTATAAGTTATTAGTTGCCAAAGAAAATGATAATTGGCACTACGGCCGCATCATACAAAACGTAACAGATTATTTTTGACATATTCGAGAGGAAAATGTATTAACCAACATGTGGGGATGAATAAAATAGGATAAATTCGGAACTTGATCGCAAAATGGCTTGGACAAGACATGTATAAGAGGTCACTGTTTCAGAAGAAGTTCTGTAACTCTTCTGGCCAATGCAGGGGGTAACATTACATCCATAAAACGTCACGGTCACGGGAAGATAGTTTGAATAAAAAAATTGAGATTTCTAAAAAAATATTGAATTGTCCATTTCCTTCGAAACAAATTAAAATATCTGATAAAATTGTAGAATCAACACTTCAAGAATTATCTAACGTTTCTGATCAGCAGCAACATGGAAAATCTTCGGGAGTTTATGTTGTAAGTAATTGTTCGAACTTTACTCTCAATTATTATTCCAATAAATGGAATTGTTTTATGATGAATAATCAATTAATAATTGACTCTGTTAAAAATAAATCCTTCAAAAGTAATATTTCATGTTTATTCTTTGAATTATTCTGGCAGTGAAAAAAGTAAACATTTACGCATCAATAGATATGCAGAAATGTCAAGTTTTTTTGACAGTTGTACAAATAGACATATTTTTACAAATTTTTTTGTACATTAACTCATATTTGATATTCAAGGAAAAAATGAAATACTGAAAAATCGATTTTTCGCCATTTTGACGGTTAATTCGAAGTTATGTCAAAAAGTATTGAATACAAAAGTTTTAGATTTTTTTGATATCTACAACTTGACAATCAAACATTTTCCGCTAGCAGGTCACGTTCAGCCGCAAATCGCAAAACACCATTTTCAACAACTAAACTGCATCCCCATTTCACCATTCTGCATCATCTTTTCATGTTTTATATAATTTTTTCCCCAAAGTTGGATTCTCAACAACATTTTCCACCTGGTCCTGGCCTGAAATTGTCAAGCTGTGTGCACGTATCAATCTCATTGTATGAAGCAAAATTTGTATTTTGTGCAGAAATATATTTATAAAATCGTAGCAGAGCGCTTTCAACTAAAAAGTCATCATCAGTGCTTAAATAATAAAAAAAAAATGTTTTTCATAAGATACATTGAAACAGACATGTTCTATTGTTGAATTGTTTTATCCAGGTTAATCCTGGCCCAGCCCTTTTAATCTGTTAATGTTATAATAGTAGATTATACCACGAGTCAATAATAATAGCCATTATTGCGAGTAGTATACTCTACTTTATTTACGACAAATTTATTTATTTTAGATTTTTAATGAACAACTTTATTTGTCAATAACATTTAAATTAGTGATAGTACAATTAATAAACTGAATTGGTAGTGAATTATGATTAACTTTGGAAGAGTTTTCAACACGAATATTTGGAATTTCGGTTGCTGTAAAAGAAGAAGTTGCTTCATTACTATTTATCTGTTTGGCAATAGTATTTGCTGTAGTTGTTTTGTTTCTCATAGACTGATCAATGTATCCTTCAGCTACTTGGGTAGATTTCCAGCCCCCATGGCTACAGAGTGGCAGATGATCTGCGATAACAATGGCCGGTATAACTTTGAGGATTTGGCAAGTTTAAATATTTGGCAATTTGTCTACCAATGTCTGCAAATTTGTTTTTTCCTGTACGTTGTATTGTACATTTCGATTTTTGATAATTTAGAAAGAATGAATTGGTTTCTACATGTGACGGACGGAGATCGATGTACTTCTTTACAATATTGTAAAACGTACTGTTCATGGTGAATTTTCGTACAATTTTAGTTTTAGTCTTGGGTATTGTTATCAATAACTCTGTTTGGAAATCCTTCACGTCTTCTATCTTCATTTCATAAAGCTCGTTTGAGCGGCATGCGCCCATAATTCCAATAACTAATATAACCTGAATCAAATAAGAACATGAGTTTTTGAATAGATCAGATTAAATATGAACATTTACCTTATGCAAAAGAAAAATTTCATCAGGAGCTCTGTCAATAAATTTCCTAATTTCTTCCGGGGTCAGAGTGGAAGATTTCTTTGCTTGAAATCCTTCAGATTTTCTTTTAAAAAACGCTCGTAGTTTCTTATATTTTTCCAGATCAACGTCATGGTTTATCTTCAACACAGATTTAATCATTGAATAGAATGACCATAATGAAGATGGCTTGTATTTTGCACCCAATTCAGCGAAATAGGCCAGCAGAACATTATAATATAAGAATAAAAATAAGAATAAGAGTTTGCCTTGTTTCGAATACGCCATTCGTTGAACGATACAAGTGAAAGATTCTTCATTTTCATTCATTTTAATACAAATACACAAACACTACGCGTTTGTCACTGACACTTTTGAGTTTGGTTATATTGTTTCCATGGTATTATTTAATTCGAGAAATTTTGTGATAGGAGTACAAGAGGGAATAAAGACTATTAATCCCTCGCCATTATTCCCTAAGGGATTAATATATGGCATTATACTTCAAAAACCACAAGTATAATACTTATATTATATATTAGTCGTAAATAAAAGGTCATAATTTTAAATCACTTCCATCGTCCTCTGGAGGCATGTTTTTATGGTTGTGGTTCTTGTACACCGAGTAAGCGCTGATGATGACTTTTTAGTCGAAAGCGCTCTGCTATGATTTTATAAATATATTTCCGCACGAAATACACATTTGCTTCATTCAACTAGCCTTAAAGGCGTATGAGAGTTTGGGACTGGTAACAACTTAGTTGATAGCAAATTGGATGCACCAAGACATAAAAATCAATACCCATTAAAGTGACCATGCCATGCAATCGTATTACTTTTTATAACTACTTACTGGTTATGAGTTTACTCCCTCAAGAGGTTTTAATTGGACTCAATTAATATTAATTTAATCAATGATCGTGGCGGATTATATATTTCATTCAAATAGTATTATAAAAAGAGTGTGAACCAATTATTATTTAATTAATTGAATTATATTACGAGAAAAATTATTGGATGAATTATAGGTGATAATAAATAGAATAAACTGTTTTTCTGTTTTAGGTAAAAGGTTAATTGATCACTTTGCATTAAAAAATATAATCTAACAATTACTAGATCGCCCATTTTCTTAATGATTTGTTATTATTCCACTCGACATCACGACTACAGAGTTTTTCAACTGGTTAAACAAATCTACAGTAGGAAATACACTGTGAGCATTTGAGATGAAAAACTCATATTATCCTTATTAAGTAACTTTCAAGCAACGCTAAAACTTGTGAATTTTTCAGTTATTGTGCGAATATTTTAGATGACTGTAGGTTACACGTACTTGTATTGAATATTCATGGGTGATTTGGGAAATAAAGAATCCAAGCGCTTGACTCAATCGTACGTGGTCAGTCGGGAGATATACATCGACGGAGTTGTTACAAAACCACAGTGTTAGTGTTATTCCAAATACCCGAATACCTGAAGTGTGTACTTAAGTGTGATTAATGAATATACTGTATGATACATTGGCGACGAGGATAAATCAAAGAAGCAAAATAATCAATTAACATAAGATTAAACATCTGGATGGTTTAGAAACCATTCAGAATAATCAGGGCGATACCTGGTGAGAACTCGGTTGGTTAAGAAACCATTCAGAATAATCAGGGTGATACCTATTGAGAACTCGTTTGGTTTAGAAACCATTCAGAATAATCAGGGTGATACTTCGTGTGAACTCGTTTGGTTTAGAAACCATTCGGGGTTGGTATATAAGAACTCGTTGGTTTTGAAACAATTCAGAATAATCAGGGTGATAACTTGTTTGGTTTAGAAACCATTCGGGGTAAATACGTAAGAACTCGTTGATTTAGAAACCATTCAGAATAATCAGGGTGATAACCGGTGAGAACTCGTTTGGTTTAGAAACCATTCAGAATAATCAGGGTGATACCCGGTGATAACTCGTTTGGTTTAGAAACCATTCAGAATAATCAGGGTGATACAAGGTGAGAACTCGTTTGGTTGGTTTAGAAACCACTTGGAGCAGGTACGAAAAATCTTGTTTGGGTTTGAAACCATTCGATGCATAAAGTACCAAAGGTACTGAGGTGTTGAACACTCGCACCTGTTGAGAAAAAGAGTAACTGAGGTACAGAGGTGTCTCGCACCTGTTGAAAAAAAGAGGAGGAAGAATATAAAATTGTAAAAGCATGTCGTATTATATACAGTGCGGCTTTAATTGTCCCCCCCGTCTGTTAACTTTTGAACGGTTCGACGTAGAAACATGAATAAAAAACAGTTTCGAGGGTTTCAACAGTACTACTTTTTGAAATTTAAAATACGGTGATTGCTCAATAGGGGACGCGGGGGGACCCGTCAACTCAAAATTCTTAAATGGCATAGGGTGGACAAGTGGCACATCGTTGAAAAAAGAATTCAATTATCTTTACAACCATCTAAATATTTTTGAATTATGTTCATAATTTTCGATTTTTATGCTATCTGTCGAGTAATTGCAAAAAGTAGTATCGGTAATACCCTTCCAAAAATGTTTGGTTTCATTGTTCCAAATCAAACCGTTCAAATTTATCGTGGTATGAGTAGTATTCAGATCCGCATTTATATTTGATATTTCGAATTTGAATTGCAAAAAAAGTATCAACGAAATTCAAAAAAATTCAGATGGTTGTAAAGAGAATGGAATTTCCTTTTCGACGATGTGCTACTTGACCCCCACTGCCATTTAAATATTTTTACTTGATGTGCCCCCCCGCCCCCCTGTCGGGCACTCACCATTTTTTTCATTTCGAAAAGTAGTATTGCAGAAACTCTCAGAACGGTTTTTTTTCATGTTTCTAAGTTAAACCGTTCGAAAGTTAACAGGGGGGGACTATTACAAGCCGCCGAAAAACGGAAAATATAATGTGCTAGCATCTAAGAAAACAAACGATCTTCTATAAATATAGTGAAACCTCTGACTAGCGGACAGCTGAGGGGATTTTTTTTTGTCCGTAACTGGGAGGTGTCCTTTATCAAGAGGTTTGACAATTTTGATTTAAAGGAAGTTCGATCAATGCAAATTGAAGTTCCTTAAATCGATTTAGTGATATAAACCTTTAAAGTCTTTTATATTTGGGAAACAGGGTGTCAAAATTGAAAAATAAAAATATATTTTACAGTAAATTCAAAAATGTACAATTAATGAAAGCGATGAAAGCGATTCACCTTTTTGTGCAAATTTCTAGCAACACCCGTTGATAATATTTAATTGATTATGTGGACAAGCGGCGTTAAAATATTGGTATGTATGGTTTTCAATGTTTTTGAGTTTATTCTATCGGGTCCTGGTGCTGAGTTATTCTTTAGATTTGCTATTATAATGATCATTTAATTTTTTTATAGGGTCCAAAAATTTGGATTGATTTACTTTAATATCTGATAAAAAGTTTTTGGGTGAGTTTGTCTTTGGTATTTTTTGGCTCATGTTTTTACCTATGTCAACAAAAAAATTATTGAATTCGTTTGATATTACTGTATTGTTACAGACCTGAAATTTGATAAAGACTTCTCGAATTGTTCGAGATCGTTCGATGAATTAGATGGAAAAATCTAGAAGCACTAATTTTTGTTCTGGATCAATCGTCGAACATTCTATTTGTGTTCTATTGATTTCTTAAGTTTTCTAGAACTTTATTTGTATATAAAAGCAATGCATTTGTGAGATGAAGTAAGTTAGTTGGGAAGTTACTCTGAGTTACCTTGGATACAAGTATTTTGATATCAGTATTTGACAGTGACTTGAATTACAGTGTTGTCAAGTGAAGTTTGATTAATAAAGGCGAGTTTATACCAGTGTACACTTATTTTTGAACCCGAAGACGCAACAGTATTAATACTAACCGTAATGTTGTTTTCAAGTCTGATGTCATTATTTTCGATGTTTTTCTTTTGATCTCCACCTCGTATATTGTTAATTATGTTCCATATTTTTTTGAAGTTTAAACCTGCCTGATTTACTTGGGTTTTGTAGTACTCGGTTTTTGTGTTTTTTAACATGGAGTTTAATTTATTTCTGTATGTTTTATATTCAGATTCTAACTCTTTTGAATATTCTTTTAGCAGTTGTTTTTTTTAGGTTATCTCGATGCTTTATGCAGTTCTCTAGCCCTGTGGGGTAATCCAAGGTTTGATTTTGATGATTGATTTGTTGTTTTTTAATGGCTGATCAGATGTGGATGAATTTATGTGATTTTTTAATTTACTAATAAAATTGTCATAGCTTTGTTGCGGGTCCGTTTCAAACAAAACACTTTTCTATGTTTCTGTTGAGAGTAATGAGTTCAATTTTTCATAGTGAATATTCTGCCTTAATTTATTCTGTTTGGGATGTTTTTGGTTTTTGGTTTCTGAGAAAGTAAGGTTTATGTGCAAAATTATCGGTGAAATTGATACTCTTTTTTTTTAAAGAAGTTTCTGTTCTTATGAAAATTTGATCAATAGCGGATTTTGTATCTTCAGATACTCTGGTTGGTTTGTTTATGTAAGAGATGAAATCATTCGAACCTAGAATGTTCAAGTAGTTGTTTGTTTCATTTTTATGGATATTTAATAAATTCATGTTTATATCACCTAAAAGAAGTACTATTTGTCGCGGGAGGTCTGTCAGTCCTAATTTGTTCTGTTTTGACAGATGATTAGTAGGAAAAGTAGCTCTTAGGTAGGAAACGAATGTCATTTATTTCCACTGTTGTTACATCTGCTGATATGTTGTTTTTGATATAAATCATCGTCCCACCGCATTTGTTTATAGTTGATTCATTGTGATAGTGGGCGAAGTTAGGAATCGTAAAGTTACTTACCGAATCAATTATTCCTGTTTCTGATAGAGCAATTATGTCCAGTGAGTCTTTGGCCATTCGTATATATATATATATATATATATAAGTACTTCATCAATATGCTTTCGTAGACTCCGTTTGTTGAAATGTATCACCCCCAAAGTGTTATTTTCGTTATCCAATCTCATTTGAAAATATTAATCATGAAAATTATCATATATTTAAGTCTCTATAGTTTGGTTATCCAATTTGTTGATGAATTCGAGCATTACTCTAAAGTGCAAATTGTAGAAGAGAGGTGGGGCACCCTAAAGAATATATTTTATTCATATACATATATACATAATATGCATCTCAATATAAAATGGAGAAATGGACATTATGGCGTATTATTGAAAAACTATAGTGGTACAAATATCGGAAGATAAAAAGTAAGAGAAAGAAAAAGACAAAAAAAAAGTAACAATTTGTTTAAATAGACATTTTGGATTTTAATGTTGATAACATTTTTTTAAGTCCATTTTATCTTGTATCATTGTGACCTTACTGTCGGCGTTCAGGTATATTTTTCCTGACCCGATCCACACTTGCTTCAGTCCGAATTTGGAGATTGTATCATTGAGCAGTTCGACATTTGATTTAGTTAGATCCTCACGGATAATTATTCCTGTGCCCTTCAGAAGCTTCTTTTTAGAATATATCTGTTTGCTTGACCTCACCGTTTTTCATTTTGAGATAAATTCCTCTGGATTTCTTGTCGCAATTCTATAGCAAATCACGATTTCATTTGTGGTAATCCCTATAGGTTCATTTTAGAGTTTATCATATTTATAATTACCTCCCTTGTATTTTCTTCAGTTTTTTCATTCATGTTGAAAATTCTTAAACAATTCGAGCAAATTTTTCCTGTCCCCGGAGCGTCACGGCAAATAATAATAATAGCCGTCCTCTACCCGCACAGGCCATGCATTTGGGTACACTCTACGAGTGTGTATGAGGGAGTATTAATATTATTATTATTATTAATGCTTTTTCCAATATTTGTATTTTATTTTCGTGTTGTTGAGTTGTTCAATTAATATCTCAGGTCCCCCACTGAGATTTCCAGCGATGTTATCTTACTTTCAATTGTTTTTATAACTGTAGTGGCTACGTTGTTCGTGATAGTTTTTACGAGTAATTCTGATTTCTGGCAATTACTTAGTTGTGGTTCATTTATGTTTCATGATGTGATACTGTATTTAGGTCTTTTTTATAGTTTATATCTTATCATTTTCATGAAATAAACCTTATATTATTCGTATTATTTTTATTTCTACATTCAAGAAGTTGAACGCCTTATAATACCTACACAATTTGTACGAACTAAATACACAAATTGTTGCTATTGTCTATACATTGAATTTATGATTCTTACACAATTTATAAAAACAGTACACAAATTGGTGACATTCGTCGCACAGCACACTGATTAATTTTATACATTTTGTGTATTCGACAAGTAATAATGCACAAGGTGGTGCAATGTGCAAAATGTGTTTGTTTCTTAAACAAAATATTTACGTTTCATTAATTTTTTGCATCAGATGTTGAACAAAACTATTCTGAATAATACAACATTGAAGTGTATCGTTTACGTACATAATATTTTGAATACAATTTTATAGCGGAATAATGAACATATTGGTTCCGTAGACTTTTTTGAGACATTTTTGGCAGGGTTCTCCGGATGGAAGGAACCGCGTTTGGAGGCGAACGGGTGAAAGATTCAAGGAGTGTACTTTTAGCTTCCGTCTCAGTCATGAAGGAGGATCGCTCATGGTATGGGACGGAATATCAATGGAAGGTCATACTGACTTGGTTTTTGTTGAAGATGGGGCATTGACAGCACGAAAATACATTAATGATTTTTAGCTACGTTGTCCCATATTCACACCTTATAGGCGACAACTTCTTTCTTATGCAAGATAATGAGAAATCAAATTGGTCAGAATGCTCCCTCTGATGTAAATCCTGTTGGGCATGTTTGGGACTATCTATTGGTAGATGAGTGAGAAGTCGCGAAAGGCCACCTACGAACAAAAACGAACTTTGTGTTGCGCTCATAGAGAATTGGAATAACATGCACCAGGAGTATATTACAACGATAATCCGTGGAATGCCTCGGAGAATGGAAGCTATTGTTCAAGCTAGAGGAGGCAACACGTTCGCTACTTATATCGTTCAGCTGTTAATTTTTCCATAATAAAAAATAAAGATTACACAGAGAAAATGCAGTGCTTTATTCAATAATTCATAAATCTGAGAAGAATTGTGGTATCAAAATGAATGAAAAAGCAAAAAAGTGTCATCCTTGATTTCCTGATTTGAAAATACATTCTCGAAATTTGAAATAAATTATTAAACATCAGAAATTTTCATAACTTAATTTTTGTGGGTGGTGCCTGAAGTGCCAATGTCAAATATGATACAGATAAGCTTTTATACAGTGAGTTTCAAAAAGTTTGCACCATATGGAAAACTTTTTTTTCATCCATTAGTCAGAAAATTTTATTCTTCATAAAAATTGGTTCTTTGCAAAAAACTTGTATTTGAGTCATAATAATTCTGAATTTTTGAACTATCCTGATTTTTTATATTATCAAAAATATCTATTGAGAAAAGTTGTTCAGAATTGAAAACAATGTTCAAGCTAGAAATCACAGCCACCTGCGTAACGATTTTTTTTTTTATTTTTTATGATTGGAGTGATTGTAAATTCAATTTGCAGATTTCAATTATTTAATTATACATCATGAATTAATTGAATTTCTGCTACGAAATCATATTGAGAGTTATGATGGATATACTTAGAGAATGAAATTTCAATTTTGCACTAAAAAACTCACAAATTCACAATATTTTCAACAAACGATGCTATTTTGGTAAAAATAATGAATTGTTCCAATTTTCATAGTGCTTTTTCATTATAGGAAAATGAGAGAGCCGCGTGAGGTGTATAATGAGATACTAGAACTTTTTGTTTTCCTGCAAACTTTTTGAAACTCACTGTATATCGTTTTATTTGTATTTTTTACAGGGTACAAGTTTGATATATCATCTTTGGCATCGATAGAGATATACTTGAATAGCATCAAATTATATATTTCGTGTTCTAAAAACATTTTAAATTTTTTTTGTAAAATATTGTTGTTTTTTCTGGCATTGGCCTCTCTTGCAGAAATGAAATAACAAGAATAAGTCACTTTTCATCCCTATGCTGTATAACTTCAACGTTATCCACCATTTCGGTTATATTAGTGAGATCGGTAAGCTTTACCATATATATGTGTTCTGCCTGTAGTATTTCTATATTCACTAGTCTCACTTACGTACACACTTCATGTGCCGACTGGTTGAGTCGGCACATTTCATGACAACAAATTCAAAATTCCAACGTCTGCTTTTTCATCTCGTAAAATATTCATAGGCCGAAAATTAAATTTCCTTATACAGTATCGGAAACTTTTCATCTGGGGTAATGTCAAGCTTTAGTTTCGTCACATAATAACCATAACTCTCAGTATGATTTCGTAGCAGAAAATCAATTAATTATTGCTTTATAATTAAATAATTCAAATCTGCGAATTGAATTTACGATCACTCCAACCATAAAAAATAAAAAAAATATTTTCTTCCGCAGGTGGCTGTGATTTCTAGCTTGAATATTGTTTTCAATTCTGAACAACTTTTCTCAATAGATTTTTTGATAATATGAAAAATCAGGATAGTTCAAAAATTCAGAGTTATTATGACTCAAATACAAGTTTTTTGCAAAGAACCAATTTTTATGAAGAATAAAATTTTCTAACTCACTGTATAAAAACTTATCTGTAACATAATTGACATTTTTTTTCAAATTTCAAATTTCGAGAATGTATTTTCAAATCAGGAAATCAAGGATGACACTTTTTTGCTTTTTCATTCATTTTGATGCCACAATTCTTCTCAGATTTATGAATTATTGAATAAAGCACTGCATTTTCTCTGTGTAATCTTTATTTTTTATTATGGAAAAATTAACAGCTGAACGATATAAGTAGCGAACGTGTTGCCTCCTCTAGCTTGAACAATAGCTTCCATTCTCCGAGGCATTCCACGGATTATCGTTGTAATATACTCCTGGTGCATGTTATTCCAATTCTCTATGAGCGCAACACAAAGTTCGTTTTTGTTCGTAGGTGGCCTTTCGCGACTTCTCACACATCTACCTATAGATAGTCCCAAACATGCCCTACAGAATTTGCATCAGAGGGAGCATGCTGGCCAATTTGATTTCTCTATCCCCACTTTAATAAGGTTTTCTCTAACACACTTGGCTAAATGAGGTCTCACATTGTCTTGCATAATAAAGAAGTGTGAATATGGGACAACATAGCTAAAATATCAATAATGTATTTTCCTGCTGTCAATGCCCCATCTTCAACAAAAACCAGCTCAGTATGCCTTCCATTGATATTCCGGCCCATACCATAAGCGATCCTCCTCCATGACTGAGACGGGAGCTACAAGTACACACACCCCTTGAACCTTTTACCTACCCGTTCGCCTCCAAACGCGGTTCCTTCCATCCGGAGAACCCTACCAAAAATGTATCAAAACAGTCAACGGAACCAATATGTTCATTATTCTTCTATAAAATTGTATTCAAAATATTATGTGTGTAAACGATACACTTCAGTGTTGTATTATTCAGAATAGTTTTGTTCAATTTTATCAACCGATTTTATTCAACATCTGATGCAAAAAATGAATAAAACGTAAATATTTTGTTTAAGAAACAAACACATTTTGCACATTGCACTTGTGCATTATTACTTGTGGTATACACAAAATGTATAAAATTAATCAGTGTGCTGTGCGACGAATGTCACCAATTTGTGTACTGTTTGCATAAATTGTGTAAGAATCATAAATTCAATGTATAGACACTAGCAACAATTTGTGTAGTTAGTTCCTACAAATTGTGTGGGTATTATAAGGCGTTCAACTTCTTGAATGTAGAAATAAAAATAATACGAATAATTAATGTTTATTTCATGAAAATGACGAGATATAAACTATAAAAAAGACCTAAATACATCACATCATGAAACATAAATGAACCACAACTAAGTAATTGCCTGAAATCAGAATTACTCGTAAAAACTATCACAAACAACGTAGCCACGACAGTTATAAAAACAACAACAAGATAGCATCGCTGGAAATCTCAGTGGGGGACCTGAGAGATTAATTGAAGACAACAACTCAACAACACGAAAATAAAATATAAACATTGGAACATTGGAAAAAGCATTGAGACAGGAAAAATTTGAGAATGAGAAAATGAAGGAAAATATTGATGGACTAGATCAAGCAAGTCGCTCGAATTGTTTAAGAATTTTCAACATGAATGAAAAAACTGAAGAAAATACAAGGGAGGTAATTATAAATATGATAAACTCTAAAATGAACCTAAGGATTACCATAAATGAAATCGTGATTTGCTATAGAATTGGGACGAGAAATGATGTCAAATCCAGAGGAATTTATCTCAAATTGAAAAACGGTGAGGTCAAGCAAACAGATATATTTTAAAAAGAAGATTCTGAAGGGCACAGGTATAATTATCCGTGAGGATCTAACCAAAAAAAGTGTCGAACTGCTCAATGATACAATCTCCAAATTCGGACTGAAGCAAGTATGGACCGGGTCAGGAAAAATATACCTGAACGCCGACAGTAAGGTCACAATGATACAAGATAAAATGTAATCAACATTAAAATCCAAAATGTCTATTTAAACAAATTGTTACTTTTTTTTGTCTTTTTCCTTCTCTTACTTTTTATCTTCCGATATTTGTACCACTATGGTTTTTTAATAATACGCCATAATTTTCATTTCTCCATTTTATATTGCGATGCATATTATGTATATATGTATATAAATAAAATATATTCTTGAGGGTGCCCCACGTCTTTTCCAATTTGCATTTAGAGTAATGCCCAAATTCATCAATGAATTGGAAAACCAAACTATAGAGATGAAAAATGGGAAAAGTAAATTTCTATGTTTTTGTTCCAATTTATATTTATAACCTTTAGTTACTGCAGTTTCCGTCCTATATGGACATTTTCAAAACTATAGTTCAAACTGATCAAAAAAAAACATAGAAATTTACTTTTCCCATTTTTCATGATGATATCCTACCACATAGTAACGGCTACATCCATCAATTTATTCAAACTATAGAGACTGAAATATATGATAATTTTCATGATTATTTTCAAATAAGATTGGATAACGAAAATCACACTTTGGGGGTGATACATTTCAAAATACTGAGTCTACGAAAGCATATTGATGAATTACGTACATATATACGAATGGCCAAAGACTCACTGGACATAATTGCTCTATCAGAAACAGGAATAATTGATTCGGTAAGTAACTTTTACGATTCCTAACTTCGCCCAATATCACAATGAATCAACTATAAACAAATGCGATGGGACCTTGATTTATATCAAAAAAAACATATCAGCAAATGTAACAACAGTGAAAAAAATGACAGTCGTTTCCTATCTAAGAGCTACTTTCCCTACTAATCATCTTTCAAAACAGAACAAAATAGGTCTGACGGACCTCCCGCGACAAATAGTACTGAATTTATTAACGATTTGGAAAACTACCTATCCACCTTAAATAAAAAAAAATAAAGGAATTTTTGTAGGTAATATAAACATAAATTTATTAAATATCCATAATATTGAAACAAACAACTACTTGAACATTCTAGGTTCGAATGATTTCATCTCTTACATAAACAAACCAACCAGAGTAATTGAAGATACAAAATCCGCTTTTGATCATATTTTCATAAAAACAGAAACTTGTTTAAAAAAAAGAGTATCAATTTCACCGATAATTTTTTGTACAGACATGACAGACCATTTTACCCAATTTGTAAACTTTACTTTCTCAGAAACCAAAAACATCCCAAACAGAATAAATTAAGGCAGAATATTCACTATGAAAAATTAAACTTTTTACTCTCAACAGAAACATGTGGAAGTGTTTTGCTTGAAACGGACCCGCAACAAAGCTATGACAAATTTATTAGTAAATTAAAAAATAACATTAATTCATGCACATCTATTCAGCCATTAAAAAAACAACAAATCAATCATCAAAATCAAACCTTGGATTACCACAGGGCTAGTGATAACCTAAAAAAACAACTGCTAAAAGAATATTCAACAGAGTTGGAATCTGAATATAAAACATACAGAAATAAATTAAACTCCCTGTTAAAAAACACAAAAACCGAGTACTACAAAACCCAAGTAAATCAGGCAGGTTTAAACTATAAAAAAATATGGAAAATATCAGACTTGAAAACAACATTACGGTTAGTAATAATACAGTAAAATCAAACGAATTCAATAAATTTTTTGTTGACATAGGTAAGAACATGCGCCAAAAAATACCAAAGACAAACTTACCCAAAAACTTTTATCAGATATTAAAGTAAATCAATCCAAATTTTTGGACCCTATAAAAAAATTAAATGATCATTATAATAGCAAATCTAAAGAATAACTCCGCACCAGGACCCGATAGAATAAACTCAAAAACATTGAAAACCATACATACCAATATTTTAACGCCGCTTGTCCACATAATCAATTAAATATTCTCAACGGGTGTCATACCGTGGCAATGGAAAATTACCAATGTAACGCCAATTTTCGAAGCAGGAAAATAATCCCAAATCAATAATTATAGACCTATATCTATCATAAATACTCTAGCGAAAGTATTTGAAGAATGTGTCAAGAAAAGATTGATTGAATTTCTTGATAAACACCATATAATAACTGACAGACAATTCGGTTTCGTGAAAAACTCAAACACAGAAAATGCCACTATGGATTTTCTCGAATATAGCGTCCATGGCCGAAGGTCAACCAAATGCTTGGCCGTTTTTCTGATGGACCTGGCCAAGGCCTTCGATATCGTTGATCACTAAGTATTGATGAAAAACTTGCATAACTATGGTATTCGAGGAAATGCATACGTGATGATGGAAAACTACCTATCAAATCGAATTCAACGGGTGAAAATTGGGAACGAAATAAGTAAGGAACAAATTGTAGAAACTGGTATACCACAAGAAATAGTTTTGTGACCGATACACTTTCTTATCTACATTAACAGCATAACAAAAATCAACAACTTTGTAGGTGATATAATATGCTACGCCGATGATACTATACTAATCTACACGGGGCCAGCATGGCAAAAAATAAGAAATACAGCAGAAAAAAAACTTACAAAAAATATGCGTATGGCTGAATATTCATAAGTTATCGTTTAATGTGGATAAGAAAAAGTAACTGACTTTTTCCCCTACCCTCCGTCATCAACCAAAAGATTTCGAATTGAAAATGCACACACCACTCTGTAATAATCAGAACACTTGTGACTGTCAGACCATGGATCATTCTACTTCAACAAAATACCTTGGAAACATACTGAACAAACACTTAAAATGGACGGAACATATTAATTTCGTTGCGGCTCCGAGTATTAATGCACACTTCTTATGAACTACGCGACATACTTTAAAAAAAAATATTTGTTGTACTCTATAAATACGTCTCTTGCCGAATCTATTATTAAATACTGTATTCCTGCTTGGGCAACATTCAAAGCAGCCAACAGTCCGTTACAAACTGCACAAAATATTTTACTGGTAATAATTTTTAAAAAAGGTAGACTCTTTTCCACAAAAAAGTTATATGAAGAAACCAACATGTTCAATAATTTGTTTGATTGATGATCTATTTATTTTGTGGAAATTCATGATGAAATAAGAAAAGGAAGAAAAAATATAACTTTTGTCCAGTTTCCACTAACAATTTACTACTCTATTACGACCGGTTTCGGCTGTTACAACATTTTCAAGTAACTACAGATTACATCAAGTTCGTGAATATATATACCTAAGAAAGTAATTAAAGAAAGGTTGGGCTTGATTACCTAACTGATGTTTCAAAGCAAGTTGGAAAATACTTGGAATCTACCTGATGAGTCAATCTAATTTATCCAATAGGGGTTCATACAATCGGTGGGTCCAACTTTGTTATCAAAAGTCACAAATTCAGAAGTGGAGAGCTACATTATTCTAACTGGTCATTGAGGGTATCAAACTGAAGATCATACCGAACTATATCAAGTTCAAATTCTGCATCCAGAATGAAACCACATCCAAGATTCAACGGAAATTCGAAGATATATGGCTGAAAGAAGAAATCAGTCGTTCATATAGGGCAAGGGATAACATCAAACTACACCTCCAATTAGTACAGGACGAATTGAGATATATCCTCCATAATATAGAATTTGACTGTCCATAATAGCACAAGAAGTGAGTGAATTATCCGAAGTGAAGTATGAAAAACTAAAAAAGAAGATATCTAGACTTCTCAACAAACAAGAGACGACTCAGAAGAAACAGGACACGCACTTTTCTGATTACAAATTCTACCCGAGATTTGTCAAACTTACTAATACGGAATTCAACAAGAAAGAAATCAGAATTCTAGATAAAGGGCCTAAATTCACCCCGCCAAACAACAACGACAATAAAGAGGTTATAGGAGTACAAACCGAATTAATTATAGCCAACAATACTAATATAATAAACAACCCAACCCGCCATAGACATAAACTAGCAGACATTATCAGTAAATATGTACCAACAACCAGTTCCGAAGATGTTATGGAAACAGTAAATATGATAACAAAGAAAAGAAACAACAACCAACTGATAGAAGAACACCAGTACTTCTCAAAAATGCAATATATTGTGGACACTCTAGATGTTACCCTTCTGAAGGAAGACCCCACAAAAACATTCACGCAACAAGTCGAAAACACCTTAGAAGAATCATCGATGCTGTTTCCCACACCCTGGGATATCAAGAAAACAACCTGCATGAACCCTCAACCTCCATAAATGTATGGTTTGATCAAATTACACAAAGAAGGCAATCCTACCAGACCAGTGGTTTCCTATATTGATGCTCCAACCGGTAAGTTGTCAAAATTCTTAAATTCTAAGTTCAGAGAGCTCACAAATTTCACTCCAACAAACACAGTCATAAATTCTATAGACTTAGCAAATAAGCTGACTAATATTAACAACATAAATAACATTAAATTAGTTTCCTTTGATGAGAAGAACATGCTTCCAAACGTTCCAACAAACGAATGCCTTCCTCTTTTGAAAGACATACTTGATAAACATAATATTAATCCTTACATCACAGAGGAGTTATACATCCTCTTTGATGTATGCCTCAAACAAAATTATTTTAAATTCAAAAATAATTTTTACCTGCAAAATTCGGGTCTCCCAATGGGCTCTCCGTTAAGTCCCTTACTAGCCGATATTTTTATGAATAACTTAGAAAACACCCGCGTCCTAAATAACGCCTTATCTCATAAACATATTGCATTCTAGTTCAGATATGTTGATGATATTCTCGTAGGTTTTAATGGCTCAACGAGACAGATAAATCAATTTTTGAATTTCCTTAACACCCTTCATGATAAGATAAAATTCACGGTTGAAATAGATCAAAACAATAAAATTAATTTTCTAGATCTTACTATTACAAACATTAAAAATAATTTTCACTTCAACATATACAGAAAAGATACTTTTACGGATTGTACAATACCTTTAGCCTGGCATTTCGTTCTAGTGATATTTCGTTGGGAACAAAAACAATATATTTAAAGAATTTGTGTTCAAACACACACTACGACGGCTTTGAATTGTTTTCAGATCTCAATAAAAGTGAAACAAAGTTGCAGTCGGTTCAGTCCAGATCAAAAATAAATTTTTGCGGTGATTGGGTTAGTTTGGATGGAAGTCTGAGCTACCCGTTGAATTTCCGTATATCCAGCAACCCCCATTAACTAACACGTTGCTGGCTATATGTGTTTGATACCGCGCTATGAAACGTGGTCTAGGCCGCACCATCTTCCGAGTAGAGGAAGAAGCACTCCGAGGCTTCGGCTAGAGATACATTCATTTCATACAGAGCTTTGAGCTCACGACTTGTGAAAGGAAAATCTGGAGTTATATGATAATAATAATCTATTCGAATATTTCAGTAATGTTCTCGAATTTTCCTGGAATGTTCCATTTCGTTGATCTTGTGTGATAGTAATTTTTCAGAAAAATATTTTTGAAATATTCTGTCTTGGAAACATTTTGTTCAGACTATTCCATTTGGTTTCATAATATTACTGCTGTTGGATCTCATGAAATCTCATACGATTCCCATAAAATTGAAAGATCAACTGACTTACCTGTGAAGGAAATTTGATCATAATTATACGAGGGTTCTGTCTTCAATTATTACACCTAGTAGATGTTCAAAGTACTGCGATATAGTTGTAGGAGCCTCATTTATGGTGGAAAGGATTAACATTCAAGTTCCAGTCAAGACTGTTGTTTCATTCATTGAAGTCCATAGCCAGTGTGGCCTGGGCTTGGCCCTTTTGGACCTTGCATCAATTAGTGCATGGCAAGAGTGGTCGATGCCTACTCTTCATTAAGGGGGGTCGCGGAAAACATCCAGCGTTTGGTAGATTAGCCCTCCATACCTCCACGGTACGGCGTGGTGTTCCCTTATGGCTGTGATGTTCCTGGTCAGCGGGCTTCCCTGGATGTGATATCGATAGAATTTATTTGATTGAATTTTTATAAAATCTTCAATCTTCTCGATCTTGGCCAGCTCACGCAAATCGTCCGACCGAATGTATCTATTACTGTCTGTGATTATACGCAGTACTTTGTTCTGCATCACCTCCAGCCTACTCATTTGAGTGTTGGAGATGCTGCAGAACACCGTACAGGCGTATGTTATTGCAGGCCTTATTACTTAATTACTTAATCTCAAAGCCTTCACCCCTCCTTTCTATTTAGCGTTTAGTTTTCCGTCCGACTTACAGTTTACATTATGCTTAAATCTACCGAATTTTATTAGTCTACTCCAGAACGTGGAACGTTCAATACTCAACTTTTTTATAATTACAGTATTCGAAATGTTCGCCGATTTGGTGAAATATTTTGCCACCATCATAGGAGTTATCACCCCCAACGATGATGCGCAGATTCAAGAAGGGTTACGACAGTGTGTAAAGGGGATGCGACGGATTCGAGATGGATTGAAGAATGCTACTTCCATGGGAGAGAAGCAGCATCTAGAAGCCTGCTTGAGAAATATCAAGACGATGTGAACCCAGTTCAAAGCTGCACAGAAGAAGGGGACAGGCATTCAGTAGCTGAATTCGTACCATCCAATTTGAAACACAAGGACCCTAGAAAATTTTTGATTGATTGTATAGCTGTTTTCAAACGCCGCATACAGAATACCCTCAAAAAGGATGAATCTATGAAAAGTCAATATTATTTTTTGCAGTGAATTTGAAATATCGAAAGGATCGCAGATGATAAGGGAATGCAAGTATTTTACAACTGCCAATTCTCCGATATATGAAGATACTAATTTGGCTGAATGGTTCGAAGATGAAGTTATTGTGCCCGTTATTCGAGAGCTTGAAGAATTTGCCGAGAGGGACTCCGGATGGACGTTGAAAAAAGTAGTTAATTTGGGGGTTAACATCAATAAATATACTCCTTAGCTCGGATCTTCATATATCGAGTTGCCCGCCCAAATCACGAAGAAACATGCCTGCATCAACGTCAAGAATGATGATGAAGCTTGCTTTGCGTGGGCAGTAACATCAGCGTTGTATCCCGTTTCTGCAGCGGAAAATGCTAGCCGCACATCACCATACCCTCACTATTCCAAAGTCTTGAACCTGAAAGACATAGTTTTTCCGATGATAATGAAGCAAATTCCGAGATTTGAAAAGCAAAACAACTTATCCATCAATGTGTATGTGCTAGAAAAGAGCAAAAAGATGTTTGAAACTCTTCCAGCATACCTGACAAAGAATAAGCAGGATAAACGTGTCAATCTGTTGATGCTGCATGAAATATATGTTGAGGATTAAGAGGGTAAATCTCCAACTAAATATTATTTTGTATGGATCAAACATATGTCGAGACTCCTCTCAATTTTTGTGATTGCTGTCTACATTATTTTTATTCCGAGAAAAAGTTGAATAAACATATTGAAGACTGTCAATAGCTGAATGAAACTGCTATCAGAATGCCAGAGCCCGGGAAAAATATTTTGAATTTCAAAAATCACAAGAATAAGGAGAAAGCACCTTTCATAGTTTATGCCGACTTGGAATCTGTTTTGAAACCAGTTCAAGATCCCAAGAAGCCATAGCATCATGTTCCAGTTGCCATCGGTTACTATGTTGAATGTTCATATGATGATAGTCTATCTTTTTACCGGAGCTATCGCGGGCAGAACTGTATGGCATGGTTCGCTGACGAGATGAATCAACTTGCTGAAGATATGTCATCAGTGTTTTGGTGTCCTTACAGCATTAATATGACATGGGTGCAGGAAGTGCAATTTAAACTTGCGAAATACTGTCATATTTGCGAGAAACCATTCACATCAGAATGCAAGGAGGTTCGAGATCCTAACCACCTGATTTCTGAAAACAACTATCGTGGAGCTGCTCATGAGGGATGTGATATCAATTACAAGGACTCCTACACTGTTCCTGTTGTTTTCCATAACTTGAGCGGTTACGATGCGCACTTCATCGTTACAGATATCGCTACAAGAATGGCAGGAAAAGTTGATTTACTCCCAATAACCAAAGAGAAGTATATTTCCTTCACCAAGCAAGTTGATGATACACCAATTTAATTCAGATTCATAAATAGTTTTCGCTTCATGGCTTCTTCATTAGATAAACTGGCATCATATCTTCCAGAGTTCCTCAATCTGAAGTCGCAGTTCACCGATACTGAACACTTTGAATTTTTAACGAAGAAAGGAGTCATGCCATATGACTACATTGATTCATTCAGTCGATTCGATGAGATAGCTCTACCATCTCAAGAAATTTTTCATAATAAGTTGGAAAATAAGCCCTGCCCCCGACGTCTTCATCAACGAGCGCAGAATGTTTGGATCTCTTTCAATTGTCAGAATCTCGGTGAATATGTAGACTTATATATGAAGACTGATATTCTCCTGCTTGCCGATATTTTTGAAACGTTTCGAAGCTGCATCCTCAAGTCGCATTAACTAGCCCTGCCCACCATTTCATGCTACCGGGCTATACTTGGGACGCCATGATGAAGTATACAAAGATTGAGTTTGAACTCGTCACTGATGTCGATATGTTTCTCTTTGTGGAGCGAGGAATGTGAGAAGGACTCAGTCAAGTATGCTCAGAAAGACGTTCCAAGGCGAATAATAGATATATGCCAAATAGATTTGATCTGTCCAAACCGAAAACCTTCCTGATGTACTTTGATGTGAATAATCAGGTTTGTTGTTTCTTTTTTTTCATAAAGCAAGACATTTATCACTTTCCTTACAGTATGGCTGGGCTATGTCGCAGTACCTTCCTTATGGTGGGTTTGAATGGGTGAATACCAACATCCATGTAACAACAATCGCGGATGAATCTGATGAATTTTGGAGGTAGACTTGGAGTATCCACAATCACTTCACGATAAGCATAAGGATATACCGTTCTGCCCGCAGCACATAAATCCTAAAACTATGTTGCCTCCTGGGAATGTACAAGATATAACTAAATTGATGGCGACTCTTCACGATAAGACCAAATATATTATACATTATTGAACTCTGAAGCAGGCGTTGAAGCATGGCTTAGTATTGAAGAAAATTCATCGTGCCCTGAAATTCAAGCAATCACCCTGGCTCAAGTCCTATATTGATTTGAATACGGAGCTTCGCAAGAAGGCATCCAATTTAAAAAAAAAAACTTGTACAAGTTGAATAATGCAGTCTTTGGTAAGTTATTTTCAATGTTATTAACGCAAAAATCTTACTATGCTCCTTTTTACAGGAAGAACTATGGAGAACGTTCGTAAAAGGGTTAACATCTGCCTTCTGACCGAGTGGAGGGGGAGATATAGTGCAGAAGCCTACATCGCTAAGCCAGAGTTCAACAGTTGTTCTATATTCAACGAGAACTTGGTTGCTGTGGAGCTTCGAAGGTTGTAGATCTTACTCAATAAGCCCACATATGTATGGCAAGTTATTCTGGATTTAGCCAAGACAACCATCTACTACTTCCACTATGGCTATAGAGAACGTTTTGGTGAAGACTGCATGCACTGTTATATATACAGATACTGATTCCCTCATACTACATCAAGACCCCTACGAGGTAATGAAGCAGAACTGTCACGAACGCCTTAATAGATCCGACTATCCTGTTAATAACAAATACGGCATCCCCTTAGTTAACAAAAAAGTCCTTGGTATTATGAAGGATGAGAATAATGGTGTACCGATTATGTTGGTCTGCGGTCTAAATTGTATATGAAGATGGTAAAAGATATAGGATTCCTGGAACTCATGAAACGTTACCGTGGGGGCATTTTTCCATACAATTCGTCATGGATGTGGATAATTAGATGTATGATGTATCAATACTCAGCGTTAGTTTGATGATTATTTGTATTCAATATTTTTACTTAAACTCATTAGAAGTTGAGTTTTCCTTTGAGTTTTACCTCAATGAAAATTAGTTAGACGTTTCCAACCATTAGTATTAGCTATACCGAATGAAATTTTCAATATTCATATTTAGATTTGTAAGATAGTGCGGAAAAATCTGAATGCTTCAGATGCACTTCATCAAATGAGACTTTACCTGACTATGGATTTTCAATTAAGGAAATGTATGTTGTATCTATGATGGATTTAAGATATAATTTAAGTACCCGCAGGTTGCGCAAATTATCAATTTGTAGGAACTATGACAAATATTTTTGTTTTCACAAATCATTTTCCAGATAAATCATTAGGAACAACAAAACATGTTATTTAGCATACACATAGTAAATAACTCTTATGTATTGGAGTAGATGGTTGAAAATTTATTCAAAATCTCGAAAATTTTATAGAATACTCCCTTTTTTTAAAGTTTTTATAATAAGTCCCATCAATTGGCAAAGTTCAACGAATCGTAGGAATTATATTTGGCATTTTTTCAGTTGCTACTACTTGTTTCAGATAGATTATTAGGGATATCTAAAAATGTTATTTAGTATTTACATTAAGTGAATAATCTTATGTATTGGAGTAGATGGTTGAGAATTGAATCAAAATCTTGATAATTTTATAGCATACCCCCTTCTTCAATGTCTTTTATAATTTATATGTTTCTTCAAGTGATGATTATTCATCAGTTAACGTGCATAGCTAGCAGTCGCACCAGCAAACATGACCTTTTTGCTGTAGCAAGTACACTTACACTTGATTAAATTATGTATTGAACAAACATTTATTGTAAACAATTATTGTGGAGCATGTCTGCCAGCAAGTTTAATTTTCTACGAGTTAGCTAAGAAACATGGGTGAGGGTTATGTCTCTTCTGACAGTTGAAATATGAAGGCTACGTCACTTTCGACAGCGACTGCATCACACGTTAAAATGTTAGGGCTACGTCTCTTCTGAAAATGAATGCATCGCACGTTGGAATGTGAGGACTCCATCATTGTCGACAGTGGTTGCATCGCACGTCAAAATGTTAGTGCTACGTCTCTTCTGACAATGAATGCATCGCACGTTGAAACATGAGGACTCCGTCATTGTCGACAGTGGTTGCACCGCACGCTGAAGTGTGAGGACCCCGTCTGTGTCGACAATGAATGCATCACACGTTGGAATGTGAGGACTCCGTCATTGTCGGCAGTGGTTGCACGACACGCTGAAATGTTAGGACTCCGTCTGTATTGACAATGAATGCATCACACGTTGAAATGTGAGGACCCTGTCTGTGCCGACAATGAATGCATCACACGTTAAAATGTGAGGACTCCGTCATTGTCGATAGTGGTTGCACCACACGTCAAAATGTTAGGGCTACGTCTCTTCCGACAATGAATGTATCGCACGTTGAAATGTTAGGGCTACGGTACTTCCGACCGTGAATGCATCGCACGTTCAAGGTCACCACCCTTGTACTCTGTATCTAAAATTGCAACCTCAAACATTTTTATTGAATGAATCACTCATGATCTTTCGCTAAAGAGAGTATGGCTTAGGACCTTTTGGTTACATCGATATGATCCAGCCGCACTCGCACCCCGCGCGAGATTCCTCCACATTTCTTCTAATGAACAACCATTTCATTTTAATATACGAACACGGTTTATAGCCGTATCGGTAGGTTGGCGGACCAACACGTGGTTCAACGCCACAGAAAGATAACTTTTTTTTTTCATTTTAATACTCAGCATCGGACTTGGAAATTAAGGCCGGTTAGGTTGGTAGCGTGCAGGTCGAGTGATGAACGTAGGAGGTCGGGTTAGATTGAGAAGTCACCATCGAAGTCGCTGAATGTCGGGCGAGATCAGCTTTAGCATAGCAGCGTCAATGTGTTCTCGTGACAGTGTGAGCTCACCTTTATGTCACAAAGTTGCCAGAATCGAGGCCCATAAGTAAATACATGCGATTTTGTCGGTGAAGCCTCATAGATACCTTACTAATGGGATAAAACGAAATAAAAAAAAAAAAATTATCGTTAGACTGGTCCGCCGACGCTCATAGTATCGCGAATATCTTTGTGATTCTTCCACTTAGCCTTCTGGCGTTTTGCAGGCAATTCAGTTTTGAGTCACATAATGAGTATATAGATTGCCAGAAGTGCACCGACTCACATGATAAGTGCAAAATTTTTCACAATATAAGTGCCTCCTGGCGGGTCTTCATCTTCCACCTGGTCTTCTGCCAATTTTTCTCTACTTATTTGTATAAGCTCCGATTATTCTGCAAATTTTCAGTACTATACCTTATGACTTAGTTCACGTAAAAAAATATTTAACCCTCTACCCTCGCGTTATTCTTCCAGGGTGCCTCACGCTTCGTCGGTAACAACCGAACCTGCAGACGCTAAAATTTACCTTGAATCTAGTCACCCGTATTCCACTTAGCCAGCTCTCCGTCTATGACAAGCTTTGGAATGAGCATATAATATCGTTGTGACGTTGTGATTGAAAGTGGATTTCCTCATCGAATCTTTTAATCTCCTTAAACAACCACTGCCTGATACAAACTCATGTGACATGTATTCGGGTATGCTTATAAATTACATATTCTTATGAATCCTCATACAACCTTCCCAAAAGTGTATGTGCCAGGATTACGTACGTGTAGGTTACGTAGACTCTCATACATTCTCATAATTCGTCTATAATTCATGAGATTTTATGTGATATTTTTGACAGGGAATGCACACAAAATCGTTATCCATCCGTTAACATAACGTTTTGCGACTCATCTTTCCACATGAGATGTTGACGTGCAAACGTTAATCTTGCCACACGCTAACTTCTGAGCAACTATGGACCACTAGCTTGTCTACAAGCCTTAAACACAGCTTCGCGTAATCGGCGACGTATTGTTCACTTGCTCCGAACTTCGTGAAGTTAATTTTTTGTTTGCACTGATGTGAAGTGTATATTTCTCAAGGCAGTTTGAACAATATATCTGTTATCAGCATTGGCAATTCTAAATTTTGGACCATTTCCAGACCTGCATTCATTTCTGCCTGTTGCACTGAATCTCTGCTGGATTCTCCGTATAGTACAATTAGTACAATTTTGCCCCTCTTCTTATGGCTTTAGCACAGTTTTCTTCACTTAAAACCATTGATGGAAAGAATACAAGTTTTCTCAAACTCACGTTATGACAATAACACAACTATTAAATAATAAACGAAGCGGATCAATTGTTTTCCTGGCTATCGTGATCATTGAATATGACGAATACGTAGAGAAAATGCAATGCTTTATTGAATAATTCACACAGGATGGTTTTAAGTGTATTCCAGAAACTGCATTTAACCACAGGGTGTCCTGAACTTAGATGATAGAAATATAACCTTGAGTTCCCTCGTATAGTGTGTATACTTTAGACTTTATTAAAAAATCTGTTTGATGCGAATTAATCTAGGATAAATTGTATTCCATTTATTAAAAAACTATCGAAAGATGGCCATTTTTATGCACCTGAGGGTATTTTTTTCACTCTCGAAAAAGTAAGCATTTAAATAAATCAGTTATGTTCATTTAATATTATCATGCTTCCGGCTTATGACTGTTTCTATATGGCCTAAGAATAAAGTTTGCAACGTATATGCCAAATCCCATATAAGAAGAAACGGGCAGATTTTTTTATTTTTTCGCAGCAGCAATTTAAAATAATTTTATGTATTTATTTATATAAAACGTCCATATCATGTTTCCAATTTATGGCTCTTTTCAGGTCTTGAAATCAATCTTTCTTCCCATATTCCAATCCCCATCAACGAAAAATTTAAAAAAAATCTACATTTTAACAACTTATGGCCTTTTTTGGGGTACAAGCAAAGCTTATGGGATTTTTTTTAATGATGTTTATCCATCATCAAAATCAAATGGTTCAAAAGGCATAAACGAGAAAGTCTTCCGGAATATAAAAAAAAATCCGGCAGGAAAATTTACCTCAACAGCTAACCGGCTCATGAAACATTTTTTTCGGTTTCCTAACGATATCACATTCTGTGGATTGCCATAACCAAGAAAATACATCAGCAACCAAGTATTCTTTTAATCGCGCCCTTACTTCAAACATTTAGGTACGTGCAAACCTTATGGCTTTGGTTTTTCACTATTAGATTGTTTTACCTGTTGATATGTTCAAATCCCATAAACAAGAGATTAAAAAAGACTATTTTCTGTACAGGGGAAAAATGAATTTCCCATATGCCAAGCACACGTCCGATCGCTAAATTTTCATTTTTTGAGAAAAGATGAAGTGAGTCAGTATATAACATGGAAACTCACATTTTCCGAGTAATTAAGTGTAAATTTCAATAAATAGCTCAAACAAACAAATTTATCAAATTCGAGTTTTTTCGGTTTTTTTGCAATTTCTAAGAAAATTTGCAAAAGTAATGTATATTGTTATACAATCGGAAAGTAGAGATTTCAACAAAAAAAAGCATACCAATTTTTTCAAATCACAGATACTTTGACGGATGAATTTTCGATTGAAAATTAGGGTGCTTTTTCGTTATTAAATAAAAATAAGGGGAAACAATAAATATTTTGAGTCCACAAAATTACAGTGTATTTGGGAAATGAAAATGTAAATTGTCACAAAATTTCGTGGGAAATATTTTTTTGTGGGAGATAAAAATAAAAAACCGAAGAGTCGGTTCTTGAATTTTTTGCATAAATTTTGAGGTTATGTGGAAAAAGTGTTGATACAAAAGTTGTGGATCTTTTTATTACCTACATCTTTGCCTATCAACTTTCATTGATAGGGTTCGTAGCTTTGCCTAAAATCGTGACACACCATTTTCCATCCTTAAGATCTCCCCCCTGTCCCCTTCCCGACCTCAAATTTCCCGTAATTTATTTTTCCTTATATTGTTCTATTTCCTCACTTTTTCAATGGGCATCATCCTGTTCTAATTTTCTGTTACTTTCACCATTTTCAAAGGCTTCGGCACTGAACTACTGCTACAAAAAGCATTCAAAGATTTGAAGTCCAGCGATTCTGATTACTTTGCTTCAGGTGAGCATTAAAAGATTTTAAAAATTTTTGTTTTTTAGGGAAAGGAGAGGCGAAAATTAACAAATATTAACATGCAGTAACACAAGTTACGTACACCGTTTGATCATACGATCACTGCACAGAAAAAAATTGGTACCTGAATACAATGAAAAAGTTTAGTGACTCAATGAATATTTTCATCAATATTGTTCTTATGAACGCAATCGTTATGTCAATGTACCACTGGTTATCCATACTATGAATACGGATCTTAATAATATCAATGAATGCTTTCATTGATATCATGATCAAGTACATTAAATAGGTTCGATATGGAAATGAATTCCATTCGTCAAACGAATAAAGAGTGATGACCCAAGCAATTAATTGTATTCGTTCAACTGATGAAAATGTATTCATCAGATTAGTATTTATTGTCCATTCTTCAAATGAATGCTGTATGATTGATATAATGATTCAGATTAGTTCGACGATGGACATTTTTCATCAATCCAATGAATGGTGATTTTTAAGTATCGGTTTTTCCTCGATTCAATAATTGATATACATTAAATCTATGTTTCAGTTTATTCTCGTGATGCTTTCACACATTGAACTAATTAATTTGTTTATCATTTGAATAAGTGGTATTTATTCAATCATTGCATATCATTCGTAAATGCAATGAAGGCCTCCCACTGATATTGAGCATACAGTGAGTTTCCGAAAGATATGCAAAATAATTAACATGCATTCATCAAAACATCGAAATCCTGATTGGAAGGCGTATCTCCAAGTTATCTTTTATTTCGGCTGGCTCCTTTCGGAGCTCTTCGGATGTCTCTGTAGTCTGTGCTACCTGAGAAGATGTTTCAATGATCGCTTCTGTCTGCTTAAGTTAACCGTCTCTGTGCAAAAAACCAAGTCGTGCGGAGTGGTCCCTCTAGTGGAGGCGCTGTGTACTACCAGCTAAAGCTAACTTGCCAGCAACGGAGATTTCTATGCGAGGATTCGGCTGAACAGATGCCGGCAAAATTTATGATTATATTTAAACATGAGATGGCTTGGTTCGACATAAGGCTTATTATTATATTCATGAACATATTAATTACGGAGTTATAGAATGGGAGGAAAATGTTTCTTCTATCTGCCTAACAAAACTGGGACTGAGTAACTTCGTTACACCTTCTATGATCTTTCCATAGCCCCAATAAAACTTGTGTACAGATCTGAAAATAGATTATCATTGATTTCGATAAACTTGGATTCATTGTAACAATAAAATCATCTCTGGGACCATAAATTACGTTCATAGATATGATGAACAATTTCAAATGGATTCAGTGTACCCCTTTCATTATCTTAATAAACTTTTTCATAGCAGCAGTGAAACCTGTTCATAAATATAAAAAAAGATCATCTTCGATCTCAATGAATGTATGTATGTACAATGAACGGAAAGGTAATAAACGGTATTCATTGATATAATGTACCACATTTTATTCATAAAATAGTAAACATTGTTTCAATGTACTTCTTTCTTCATTTCAATGATCTTTTCCATTGCCGCAATGAAACATGTTCATAGATCTGAAAATAGATCATAGTTGATCTCGATAAACTTGAATTCATTGTTACAATAAAAACATACATATTTCAGTGAATGGTCATTCATTGACTCGACGAAAAATGTATTGTGCCAATAAACGAACCATCAACTTTGATCTCAATGAACTTGAATTCATTGTATCAATAAATACCTTCGTAAATCAGTGAATGTTTAATCATTATCACGATGAAAAGTTAAATGTGCCAATGAACGGAAAGGTAATAAACGGTATTTATTGATATTGTGTACCACATTTTTTTCATGAAGTAATATACATTGTTCCAATGTACTTTTTTCTTCATTTCAATAATCTTTTTCAAAGGAGTAACGAAATATGTTCATAGGTCTGAAATTAAATCATCATTGATCTCAGTGTACCCCTTTCCTCACCTCAATAAACTTTTCCGCAGGAGCAACGAAAACTGTTCATAAATGTAAGAAAAGATCATCTTTGATCTCAATAAACTTGAATTCGTTGTATCAATAAATACCTACAAAAGTCAGTGAATATTTATTCATTGCCTCGATGAAAAATGTATTTTGCCAATGAACGGAGAGGTAAAAAACGGCATTTATTGATATAACGTACCACATTTTTTTCAGTGTGGGGTGAGGCATGTTCATTCATTCTAGTGTGTAACATACGTTGTAAGAATTAGATCAAAAGATCTACATATCCACTGTGACATGTTACTACAGAAAACGAGATTGAACACACGATACGAACACCGTTTGATCATACGGTCAGTGGAAAGAAGCATTTTCATTAATTCTAGTGTGTAACGCTTGTTCACACGTAAGAATTAGATCAAACGGTATACATAGAGAGTTGAAGTAAAATGATCTTCGTAGACCTAATACACGTTAGTTACCATCAAATAACGCGCGTATCGAATTTCTTGAAAAAGAGTTGAAGTGTATATTTATAATTCTTCTTCGTGGAGCTACGTGGCTACGTTAACTTCAGTGAAGTAACTGATACTCGAAAATTTATTTTGTTTATGTTTATTCGTTTTCGGTGAATCATGATTAGTTTAGTCATCATGTGATTATTCGTTTCAGTACTCGGCACCACTACTCATAAACAATCGGCACCATTCTCTAGTTCTCCGTTAACGTACGTTGTTTTCTTTACGTCTACGTGAAAGTCCGTAAGATTACGTATACCCGTAAACCATCTACGTGCGCTAACGCAAAGAACACAAGACCGCGCATGCGTATCTGTCAATTTATTCGTTTACGTTCACGTTCATGGTTGCACTCCAACTCTCTCATATCCAGTGTAACACACATTACAATAGACCTGGAGAATACACGATTCTGATTCCTCCGCTTCTAGTTAGTTTTGAAAGATTTTTGTTTTTAGGAAAAGAAGAGGCGGAAATTAACACATATCAACATGCAGTGACAAATGTTACGAACTGCGTTTGATCATACGATCATTGGGGTGAGGCATGTTCATACATTCTAATTTGTAACACACGTTCACACATAAAAATCACATCAAATAATAAAAATAATACTAGGTCTTTATTTCCCACATATACAAAAAACAGAAAAACAAAGAATAAAGATTATATGGAAAACGCCGAAGATCAGCTGGTTTCATGAACATATCATGAGACCTCTGTTATCTTGATCTACATATCCAATGTAACATAACGTTACAACAGAAAATGAGATTAAACACACGTTAGAAATAACTTTTGATTATACGATAATTATTTGGCCTGAAACATGTTCATTCATTCTATGTAACACACGTTCACAAAAAAGAATTAGATCAAATGATCTGTATATATAATGTGACTTACGTTACAACAGGCGAGGAGGTTAAATGATCGCTAACATTGTCCTTCGTCTACAGATTTTGTCATGAATATGGAAGAGGCCGATATAATCATAGAGGACACAGTTGGTCCAGTTGAATAAGATTCTTTGCAATTTGGGCGATAAGCCGCATGAAAAATTGGCTGAAGGACAACCACTACATGACGAGATGGTCATTAGATGAACAGGTTACTTGCAAAGGGTATTGGATGATTTGATGGCAAAATATAAGCTGCCAAAAAAACTTTAAAGAACTTTTTTATCACCCTAAATGGCCTCCCAGAAAGTGCACTTGGACTCTCCTCATCTAAACTAGCAGATTTAGCTCAAATATTTGCTAGTGTGCAAATTTTCCTCACCACCTCTTTCAGGTTTACCAAAACAGCACCATGCAGGCCCAGATTATTTATCAAGCGAGTTGAGTAGCTGCTTAAAATCTCAGGAAGCGGTAAATTCTGATTATGAAAATAATTTCTACAATCCTCGATGGAAAAAGGCTTCGTCGCACCCTGCCATTGTTTGCATTCCTTTCGAACAAAAAACTATAGTAACCAAACATTTGTTTTGAGGAGCGGCAATATATATGCTACCTAAAACGGCAAAATATTTGCTGCTTTGAGCGGCAAAATTCCTAATCGGGGCCTGAACAGCACAGCATTTGAACTACTATCGACCAACATTCAAAACATAATGAAGGACAAAAGGAAAGAGAAGAAAAAAAAGCCCACAGCTGTTATGGGGTAAGAAAAACAGCTCAGCCTTTCTGTATCAACCTCACAGCCGAAATTTCTCAGGATAACAGTATTACGCAGGTTCTCTAGTCAATCATTCTGAAAAATGGAAAGGAATTACCCGAAATGCAACAATACTGAATTGGGTAAAATGCATTATAATTCCATTCACCTCATAACCAATTCAAATTCGAAAATAGTTTTTAAAGATTGATACCATTTAAAAACAAAATTATAAATCCACTATGAAAAAACTTATAGATATAGGAGCAATTTTAATATGTAAACCTAAAAGACATCAATTCTTGCCTCATTACTTCCTTACCAAAAAATAGGATGGTGATTTCAGATTCGTATTGATTTTAAAAATACATATCAATACATATAAGCTCCTCATTTTAAATCAGAAGATTTCAGGAACTTTTTGAAATTATTATCCAAAAATTACTATTCATCCAACAAGATGTGTATTTTTTCTGCCAATTATTGATGAGCTCTAATTACAGGGAATATTTGAGATTTGAGTTTGAAAAGCAATATTTTGAATTTAACTGCCTTCCATTCGGCCTGAATCTAGCGCCGTTAATGTTCAAAAAGCATTTTAATCCTTTAGTGACTTTCGTAAGGAATGAGAATATAATTCTTGTCATCTATCTGGATAATATTGGAAAAAGTAATTTAGTCATCTTAAATATTTGGGATTCATGTACGATACAACAATATGATATTATTCTTACCTGAAGAAAAGGGGGTTCAAATTAAAAACTGATCAAAAGCTTTGTCAAAAAATGTGAGTGTTTATGAAGGAATATGGTTGGGAAGCTTGTGGCAAAATTACCCTGCAACAAAATATGGTACTTATCACATGAAAGTTTTGGAAAAAAAATATTAGGTGTTAGGTAAAAGCAATTGAAAGTAAAATGGTCAAAATTAAAAAAAAAAAAATTGGCTGCGGTATTATATCCTGAAATGCTCGAATGCTTTCAACTCGATTTCAGAGCCAATCATCCCCTATACCGGAAAGGTACCCTGGTGACAGATCTTTATAAGGAGGGCTTTATTGAGTAGATGTAATACCGGACGACTTTATATCTCTGATTTTCTCTCTGAATCTCTGATTTGAAGAAGTACGCAGGTATGCAATCATTTACCCACCGAAATTTCAAACATACATTGTATGAAACACTTTAAAAAGAACGTCAAAGAACTTTTCAAATGGAACAGTTTTTATAACTTAGAGGATATAGATTCTCGTCATTCCATTGTATGTAAACTGTGATATTTTTTCTTTAAATTTGATACCTGATATGTGGTTGGTCACCAGGTCACTGTATAAGTGTGTTTCGTCTTTCATAGTATCAAATAATTTTATTCGTCTATTTATTTCTTCTCAACGTTGTCCATGATCAAATCGAGCAATATCCCAAGAAGCAATAATAAGGTTGAAATTTGAATCTCAGATAATATAAGACAAGCGAAGGAAAATGAACAGATTAATCGAATTACCTGTAGAAGGATTAATCATAATTTTCCGAGCTTGTCCGTAGATGTAGATATAATTGTATTACAAGGGAGGAAAGTGCAACTTTTTTTCCCGCAGGGAGGAAAAGTGACTTTACTCCCATGTAATACATGTGATTTGTCCTCCTACCCACTTAATAAACCTTTTTTGGTACATTTAAAACGCATCTCAACTGCTTTTGTTTAAATCGGTCCTATACTTGCATGATGTATACAAAATTAATTCATACCCATCTCAATTACTCTAATGGCGTAGGGGTATGCGACGCTGACTATACTCTAGTTCCTAAATTGTAGATAGTGACTCATCGTACATTTTCAGGTTTTTACGGGATTTAAAAGTGCGGGAAGATGAGAGCAAGTGGCACAGTGAAACTTGATTTGAAACCTAATCACCTAGCTGATTTCTGTTCCATTTGTTGCCCCGCTTCATATGAATTATGAACACTATCTACAATTTAGGAACTAGACTATAAAGGTACCGGGTTGGGTTCGATCCCGGCAATCGGTATTTTTTTTTTCAAGCAGGTTATTTTCCTTCTTTTCTTCTTTTATAATTATATTCTGAGATATAAATTATTGGATATTTGGATAGCTTATCCATTTGGGATTGAGATTCAGTGTTCATTTTCTCATAGGCAATATTATGTGCCTATTTTGAATGAATGTTGATCGTTTTTTCCTCCCTAGGGAGGAAAAGTACTTGTCCTCCCTACGAATTTCCTCCCTGATTTGAGGGAGAAAAGTGTGTACTTTCCATATTCTTTTTCAGCGATTTCATTTGGAAAAAGGAATGAATAATAAGCTTCTCAGCTTAGCAGAGGCCAGTCATAGGAGAGTGACAAGTCACTGAATTAACCGATTTTTTACCTCAAAGAAATATACCGTCGAGGCCCGACAAGGAAGAACTACCATGTAATTATATCTACGGACAAGCTCGGAAAATTAATATTCATCCTCCTACACGTAAGTCGATTAATCTATTAATTTTTTATGTAAACTTGACTTCATAAATGACGATTCATTATTTAATAATATAGTGATATATTATTTTGATCTACTGTCAATTACTAGAAAAAACTTTGAATTTGAGTTTCCGTTCAACAAAGACCTGAAAACTACTGATAATTTGGTTATCTTGATCAAGAATATCTGAACGATACTTATTATACTGAAATTTCAAAAAAGGATGTTTTAATAGAGAAATTGGGACTATTCCTGAAAAACTATTTCAACTTTCAAATGTTTAGAAATAAGTAATGTACCTACTAGTACTTTTTAATATTTTTCAATATAGGATAAGTTTTCTTCTATAATATTTTTCTTTTATCGTACATTGAAACCCAGGATAAACACATACGTTTTGTTACGAAAATGTACATTTTATCATTTTTTGCCTTCACAAATCTGCTGCTGAAGAACTCATTTGAAGATGATACGGAATGGTTCGGAAGTTGAAAGTTTGGGAAAATATTTCTTTTTTATATACCTAAAAGTGAGCAAAATCTTATGATCGGGAGCAGATGGCTCAGAAAAGCATACCCTTTACCTAAACAAGCTTCAGTATTTGTATATTGGGGCCAACTTCAGAAGTTATTTGAAATTTTCAGCTGTTATGTCCTACTATTTTGCTAATCCACACTTTCGAATTGTAGTCTCTGTTTCAACTGCGTGATTAAACGTAAAATACTGTCATTAGAAGAGAGATATAAAAGCCAGAACATAACTCGGGTCCAACTATGAATTTCGAAAATTTAATATCAGAATAAGACTGTGGAAAATTTAGTGCAGACAGTAACACGGTCGTATCAGCATCCATAAACAACAATGCACGGGCATATAACAAATAGAACACAGTATAATATCATAAATGGCTATTATAACCCTCTGGTGTTCACCCAATTGCAACAAAACTACTTCGGAATACCTGCCATCAAAACTCGCTTCCCAACGTTATTACCGCATAAAACACGGTTCTAAACTGCAATCCCGCACATGCATTTCCCCCACCGACCAAGTCGTAAATGATGTACCCTTTGCCCCGCTAGTATGCAATGCCAATGCAACTCACTTCACTTGGCCGTTTCAAGACTGACAGTTGATTCCGCGACAAGTTCGGTGCAGGACAGCGAAAGTTGGATCGCCACATGCGAATGCATTTAATCGCAGATTCCGCGTGCTTCGAACCTGTTGCATCAACTCTCGTTTCGAGTTTGCATGATATTCAGGATTTAGGTTCTGAATGACGGTGCTTGGTGCTTCATAGTGCAGTAGTGAACCGGTGTAACTAAACTTCTCAGCATGTCCGACTCGCAAGAATACGAAAGTAAGATGGATGTTAATGCCTCTAGCACCTCTACATCCCCACGAACACCTCCGAATTGCGCGAGATGCCGCAACCACCGTAAGAAAATCGCTCTCAAAGGCCACAAACGCTATTGCATGTATCGCACGTGTAAATGCGAGAAATGCCGGCTGACTTCCGAAAGACAACGTGTTATGGCAATGCAGACCGCGCTCAGACGGGCCCAGGCCCAAGACGAGGCCATGCTCAGAACCAGCTCTGCTAACGGGGACGAGCTCCCCATGATTCCGCTCGCACAGAAAAGTCCGCCCTTAATTAATAATTCGTTAGATTGTGATTCATCCGTTTCTTCGCATTGTTCCAATCCACCCACTATCGTCAGGAGGGTGACTCCTACGATGGCCATCCCTTCCACGACTACTGCTGGTGTTGGTACTATTAGCGACTGTCTTCCATCTTTTCCTGATAGCAAAGGTAATGTTCATTATTTTTACTCATTCGCTTTTGCTTTAGTTCGTATAAACAATGATCCTGTGAAACAAACTTACGGTGAAACCGTTTTTCAGAACATTTCGTTTGGAAAATATGAACATCATCCCATTCGTCTAGCAAGTAGGTACGTGCGAAAATGACCAACACTTTCGACAATTTTCGTGAGGAAAAACCAAACTTTCGCAAAATCATTTACAAATTGTGTTTTCAAATCTCAACCAGAATAAATGATTCAGCAAAAACTTTCATATTTGAATTAAAAATCACTCAATACAGATTTTATTTATTTTAATCCCGAAATACAGTGTATATCACTTCTCATGGAAACTCGCTGCGCGTCAAAGACGATGAAATACCGATTTGTGCGAACAATACAGCCTAAAAATTTCAGCTGTTCGGAATCAGGACATCAAATTCAAAGACCAGTGCTGATGGACGCCAAAAAATATAAAAGCGGGAAAAAATTAACACTATGAAACCTGCTGAAAAGGGAGCAAAATATTGTTCCAATGACGAGAAAAATAAATTGAAGTCGAAAAAATGCAAAAGGAACGGGGGAAATAGTAAAGTTGTTGATAATAAAAATATCTACAACTTTTGTTTCTATCATTTTTTCCACATAACCTCACATTTTCCTGGAAAACCGATAAACCGAATTTTCAGTTTTCAATTTTTTTCGAGCAATAATAATTTTTTGTAATGAAAAACTGATTTTTTTTTTCGAGAAATTAGTAAAAAGCGACCTCATTTTCAACTGAAAATGTTTTCCTTGAAACATCTACTTTTAAATTATGTAATAAAACAGTAGGACTACTATGGAATTTTTTTCCAGAAAACCCGAAAAGAAGAAAAAACAGATTTTTAAAAATCAATTTTTCAAATTTTTGTTCTAAACACATATTTATATATTAAAATTATCCAAATTAACAATTGAAACCGTTCGAGAATATTCATTTCATGTTACCTTAATAGGTACAAACTGCTGGAACCCACTTGCGTGCCGCTGTCAGAAACGAGGAGGAAACATCTACTTTAAATCTTGTACAACTGTAAATCTTCAGTCATTTGAGTCAATTTTCAGTCCATAAGTCTTTGCCACAGTCTTTCAGTCATCGATTTCCAGTCTTAGTCTTCAGTCTTTCAGTCTTCTAGTCATCGACTTGAGTCCTTCAGTCATCGACTTGAGTCTTTCAGTCATCCACTTGAGTCTTTCAGTCATCGACTTTTGTGTCTTTCAGTCATCGACTTGAGTCTTTCAGTCTTTGGCTATATAGAGTCTTTGATTTGAGACTTTCAATCATTAGTCTTTCTCGAGTCTTCCATTCCTCAAGTAACGAATTTCATTCTTCGAGTGTTATGTTTGAATCCTCAAGTCAGTGAATATTCATGGATGAAAGTGAGATCCAATTATTTTAAGACATTTACTTAGTAGGTATTTCCCGCCACTATTCGATTATATTCAGTCTCGGATTTAGTGAGAGCATATTTATTAAATCGTCTGCGTATTAAAACCATCGTGTAAAATATACATAGAACGAAGTGAGCAAGAAATAGATTAGGGGGGAAAAAGAGAAAAGTATATAGATATAGATTAAGGGATATAAGGAGGATGGAGAGAGTAGGAGATTAGGGAGGGAAAAATATAGAGGACAAGAAAATGAAAGAATTCATTAGCCTAGGTATGTGGGAATTTTTGAGGTCAGATAATATGAATTATTCGTCAACATTCATAGACTCAAGATGATGGCTCCAAGATAGTGGACAAGTTTTGTGATAGAGGTCCGATTCGGTTCAAAATTTGTTTACGGCGTTTCTCTGAATCGGAATTGGAAATAAAATAAATTCATAAATTTAAAATGGCGGTACCAATATGACCTAGGATTTTTTTTTGACAATGGATGTTTGGAATCTTTGGTGTGAATACAATTCAAGAAATAAAGGCTACCAAGCAAAACACCAAAACTTCGTCACTTTCGCTAACATTGTTAGCGAAACGCGCGTCGAGTGAAAGTGACGTATTTTTGGTGTTTTGGGTAGCTTCTATTTCTTGAATAGTATTTTTGTGATTTCTATTTTGGTGTTTGAGGTCAAAGATTATGAATTTCACGCTAAGATTCATAAATTCAAGATGACGGCTCCAAGATGGCGGACTAGTTTTGTTATTATCGTCCGATTCCATCCAGTATTGATGTGTGGTTATTTTGGGTAGAAATAAGATGGTGAATGTTTTGCCTAGTTCATAAATTCAAGATGGCGGCTCTAGGATAGCGGACGAGTTAATATTTAAGGAACTGGTGTAAGTTCGGGAGCATATTCCTTGAGAACGATTGGCGGAATTCTATCAGATCCACTAGCTTTGTTGGTGTTAAGACCTAGCAAAATGCAAAAATATTGTTTTTTTCCTGAGCTTTCGTTGCTAGTGTTTCATCTTCCTTAGTTTGGGGAGAAAATATGCTGGGCGTGAAATTTATTTCCATGGCTTTGGTAAATGACCAGAAAGAGCGGGACTTTCTAGGACACTCTTACGAGCTTTGATCGTATCTTGGCGTTGTAAGACTCTTTCGAGGATTCGATTGTTTCCTTGCAGATATTTCTTGCTCCAACATATTCCGATCTGGTCTCTGAGCTCTGATATTTCAACCACCTTCTGTATGCTGTCTGCTTGAAGGCGATATCTCTGGAGCAGTTTCTACTAAACCAGGGTTTATCAGATGATGTTCTTCTTGAGGTGTAAGGTATATATTATGTTTGCATCCCAGCATTATTTTTTAGAAATTGTCTCGGTGCATTGTGTTGTATTTATAAAAGAGAGAGAATAATGAGAAAAACATGCGAATTCCAGTCCGCTGAATATCAATGTGTCATACCATTGAACGAGGTACTTAAAAAATATTAGTTTTTTTCTTGTTTTGAGCTGAAATACGACGACCGAAATTACGATTAAAAGTAAAACGTTTTCTCACATTGCATATAATAGTCTAAAGCTACTGAAATAAATATAAATTTTCCATACCAGAGTAGTTTTACTTTTCCACACGGCATGCAGAAATTACTACTTTGCGCACGCTCGTAGGAAAAAATGATTTTTTCGTTCCGCTTTGTCTTTTACTGAGCTGTATGTCATTTCTCGCTCTCGCACAGTGTATCAGGATAGGTGTGTCAGCCTTTTTCCACGTATACCTATCGTTTTTAACTGTTATGTGCCCTTTTCACGAACGACTCAAATATCTACGTAAGTTCTCTCTGGTTGGATCAGACTAAAAAATTACTCCTCGCAAAATGTTTGTGTTGAGATATCCGAAAAATGCAAGTAAATTATCAATGACTGAAACTTTGACAACTTGTTTTCTAATACCAACAAACCAACGATCTAGAGACATTTGATAACAAAAGATGTTAGGAAATGGGTATACATTTAATTTTATACTTGTATCATTGAATTTCGAAAAAACATTATTAAGTCATGCAAAAGAAAAATGGCATGCGAAGTTGAATTCCAGTGAATTTGCCATAACCATCGTTGTTCACTATGTAGCCATAGAAAACTTTGATTATAATGATAACGCTCAAATTTAGATTTCAAAAAACTTATATTTAGGGGCAACTCCTATTTTCCGTGATTTCAAAGCAATTAATGGTAAATAATTCTGTAGGAAAATTCGAGAAATAAAAAGAAAATTTTGCATGAAATTGGGATACCTAACTGATTCACAAACTAGAAGTAAAATCGTTTTCAGCGAGCATGGAATTCTCTGAAAAAAATATAATTCTTACACAACTCTACTTTTCAGTAATGTCTTCTTCAGAGCTTTCCTACGGATACGTCTCCTTTCACTTGGATACAAATCACACAATAGCACTCAATTCGAACTAGACCGAACTAACAATAACAATAACAATAACAATAACAAACATCCCTACCGAAAGCGAATTTATTTGAGAACACTTAAATATTTCAGGTCATAACTCTAGTAGATCCTCAATATCTTCAAATACGTAAATATATAACCAGTTGGTAAAATCATAATCACATATTCATCCTTTATATAATGAGCTATTGCTACGAATACATAAAAACGCATTAAAATAAAATGTTTCCTAACATAATCCGCACGCCCTTGGATTATTTGCCGTGGCGATTGCATACCGCAATGCATCTCTATCGGAAAGGGTCTGTTAGAGGGCGACACTAATCGAGTGCCTTATTTTAACTTTTATGTTTCGCATTCCTTGGTTAATTTTATTTTTCGCAATTAAAACGATATTTTAATATAGTTATAATTTTTTTCTTGTGTAAAAATTGTATGTTTGTCGCAATATTTAGTGGAAATATACCTTTTATGTTCTCAATTAGATGTTTTTTGCAATTTGAAAGAACTGTTTCATTACATTCAAATCACATTTATTGAGTAGAAAACTGTTTGTTACAAAAACGTATTATTGTATAGTACTTACATTGAAATTTAAGGAAAAAATAAATGTTCTAGGAACTGAACTGAGGAACTTAATTAATGCTTTTCATAGTCTTCGTCGTCTGAACATTTCGTATTTTGCCTAGTATTTATTGGTTCTTCGAGTGTGGTGTGTTGTACTTTACTTTACCTGTAATTCTTTATATTTATATCCAAGCTCGAAGAACCAAAAATTAGACCTTTTCAAAAATTGTTTATTTTTCTTGACAACATCATAATCATTTTTTTTACATCACTGGTAACTTTGATATGTCACTAACATTGAAAATTAAAATACAGAGTGATAAATTAAACATATAACAAATAAATATAACATTTTCTCCCCCCAGTAATTGAACCGCAGGGAATCAATTACTTCCTAACATCCAAAATGATCAGTCTGGATACTGACCGCCGGAAGATAGCTCCAGTACTGTTTTTCACATCGACGATCCTGACGTTGCCGTCTTTCGCTGGATATCGGTTGACGACAACACCTTTCTGCCACAGGTTTCTTGGTCCATTTGGATCTACCATTATAACAATATCTCCCAGTTGTATGACTTTTCTATTTTCGAACCATTTCGTTCTCTTGATCATGGTAGGCAAATATTCTTGTGTCCATCGACACCAAAACAAATCAGCTAATTTTTGAGCAGCCCGCCAACTTGACATTAAATTGAGATCTTTCTCATTTGTCTTTGTACAGGGAAGACAAGCGTACGATGGTCCAATTAAGAAATGATTTGGGGTCAAAGCTTCGCTGGAGTCTGAGTCGAGGGAAACATGAGTCAAAGGCCGCGAATTCAAAATATTTTCAGTCTCTACCAAAAATGTTCTCAGGATATGTTCGGGTGGATGTCTTGATTTGAGTATTTCTTTGAGAATCTTTTTTGTACTTTGGATGAGCCTTTCCCAATTACCTCCCATGTGGGGAGCTAAGGGGGGGTTGAAGTTCCACTTGATTTTCTTCAAAGTACAGAATTGCGTGATTTCATCTTGTTGTAAATTTTGAAGATTTTCTGTCAGTTCTCTTTCAGCACCTCTGAAGTTCTGCCCATTATCACTAAAAAGTTCTTCAGGAAATCCTCTTCGGCATCCAAATTGACGTAGAATGTTTATGAAAGAATTGGTGCTCAGATCATGTGCGATTTCGAGGTGTACTGCTCGTGTCACCATACAAATGAAAATCACACCATATCTTTTCTCCCTACTTCTTTTTACTGGCACTTCGAAGGGCCCGAAATAATCCATTCCAGTTTTAATGAAAGGTCTCACGGTGGCTTCTATCCGACATGGTGGAAGTTGTCCCATTATCGGTATTTGTGGAAGAGCTCTTCTATTCTTGCAGTATTGGCAATTATTCCAAACACTTTTCACAGCTTGTCGCATTCTGAGGATCCAAAATTTCTGCCTAAGGTTATTTATAACGGTTTCTTGACCATGATGGTGTACGTTCAAATGATAATTTTCAATCAATAATTTGGTAATTCTGTTTTGAGGATCTAATATTATTGGTTTTTTCATATTTTCATTAATCAGAGCGTTATCCAATCTTCCTCCCAATCTGATCAAACCTTCATCTTCTGAATATATACAAGAGAGTGTATATAATCTACTCTGCGGACTCAAGCATTTTCCTGTTCTCAACAAATTAATTTCAGTAGGAAATGCATCCGCTTGTACCTTCCTGAAAAGTAGATTTTCTGCTTCACAAATCTCGTTTATGTCTAACTCTTCTATATTCCTTCTACCGGTTTGCCAAATTTTGATGAATCTTAAAACATAAGCAGTTGCACGTACAAGTTTCGTCCATTTGGAAAATCTGCTTGGGTCCGGAACTATGATGTCTTTTTTAATAGAAGTTGCTAAAATCATTTCATTTTTTTTGTATTCCAAGCTGTCCAAAGTATCAATTTTTGTAGTCTCCTTTTCTTCAGGCCAACTGTCTGGTGATAACAGCAAAAATTCAGGTCCATTCATCCATCTAGACTTTTCAGAGTAAGAAATGTCTATTGTTCTTTTTGTTGCCTCATCAGCCACATTGTCCTTTGTGCTGACATATTTCCATTCAAATACATTTGTCAATTCTTGTATTTCCCCAAGTCTCTGAGCGACAAAAACTTTGAATCTTCCAGCTTCTGAACGAATCCAATGAAGAACAGTTTTGGAATCACTCCAATAATATACATTTCGAATGTTCAATTCCAGAGAATTTTTCAAAGTATGTCCTAACCTAGCAGCCATAAGAGCTGCCTGGAGTTCCAGCCTGGGAATTGACATTGGTGGTTTCAGTGCTGCAACTCTTGCCTTTGCACTGACAAAACTGGTTTGTACATATCCATTGTGATGAATTCTGAGATACGCCACAGCTGAAAAACACTTCTCCGAGGCATCTGAGAATATGTGGAGCTGAATATCACCTTCATGCCGATCGAGAGTGAAATACTGCCTAGGAACAGCAAAGGTGAATATTTTTTTTAAATCTTTCAGCCAAGTCTGCCAATCTTTATCGAGACTACCAGGAATTGTATCGTCCCAGCCAATCTGGCTGCGCCATATGTCCTGTAAAAGTACTTTTCCTTGTATTAAAAAATTTGCCAAAAAACCTATCGGATCAAATATAGACATTACAATTTTTAATACTTCTCTTTTTGTAGGCCTTCTATTATCTTTCAACACATCTTTCGGGATTTTATGAAACTTTGTATGAAATTCAAAGGTATCTTTCTCTGAATTCCAGAAAACACCCAATATTCGTTCTGTTGCCATGTCGTTGGTAGTCTCCAAACTTTTGCTACCTTCAGACAACAACTCACTTGGTACACCTTCAAAAATTTCTCTGTGATTGGAAATCCAATTACAGATGACAAAACCTCCTTGTTTATGCACAAATATTATATCCTGAATCAATTGTTTGGCTTCCTGTTCGGTATCAGCTCCTCCCAAATAGTCATCCATGTAATGGTTTTTAACTATAGCTCTGCATGCCATCGGATATTCATTCTCAAAATATTTAGCATTTCTAGTCTTTGCCTCTTGAGCTAAACAAGGTCCACAAGTTGATCCAAAAAAAACTACCGCAATTTCATAAGTATCAGGTTTCTTCGGGTTCAAAAATAAGTGTACTCTGGTATGAACTCGCCTTTATTATTCAAACTTTACTTGACAACACTGTAATACAAGTCACTGTCAAAATACTTGTATCCAAGGTAACTCAAGGTAACTTTCTAACTAACTTCCTTTATCTAACAAATGCATCGCTTTTATATACAAATAAAGTTCTAGAAAACTTAAGAAATCAATAGAACACAAATAGAATGTTCGACGATTGATCCAGAACAAAAGTTAGTGCTTCTAGATTTTTCCATCTAATTCATCGAACGATCTCGAACAATTCGAGAAGTCTTTATCAAATTTCAGGTCTGTAACACTCGGATCAAATATAGACATTACAATTTTTAATACTTCTCTTTTTGTAGGCCTTCTATTATCTTTCAACACATCTTTCGGGATTTTATGAAACTTTGTATGAAATTCAAAGGTATCTTTCTCTGAATTCCAGAAAACACCCAATATTCGTTCTGTTGCCATGTCGTTGGTAGTCTCCAAACTTTTGCTACCTTCAGACAACAACTCACTTGGTACACCTTCAAAAATTTCTCTGTGATTGGAAATCCAATTACAGATGACAAAACCTCCTTGTTTATGCACAAATATTATATCCTGAATCAATTGTTTGGCTTCCTGTTCGGTATCAGCTCCTCCCAAATAGTCATCCATGTAATGGTTTTTAACTATAGCTCTGCATGCCATCGGATATTCATTCTCAAAATATTTAGCATTTCTAGTCTTTGCCTCTTGAGCTAAACAAGGTCCACAAGTTGATCCAAAAAAAACTACCGCAATTTCATAAGTATCAGGTTCTCTATGTCTATCCATCCCTCTCCATAAAATCCGTTGAGCACAACAATCTTCTTTCCTGACTCTGACTTGTAAAAACATTTCTTTAATATCCGACGTGAAAGCATACTTTTTTATTCTGAAATTCAATAAAATAATATACAGAGAGTTGTACAAGTCAGGGCCTGTAAGAAGATAGTCATTCAGGCTCACACCTTGGGATTTACTAGAAGCGTCAAAGACGATCCTTAATTTATTCGGTTTGTTTGGATTTTGAATTCCAAAATGAGGAAGATACCAAGTTTTGTCAAATCTTTTTCTGGCATCATCTTCACTAAGTTTTCTGATATATCCCTTTCTTTCCAAATCCAAAATTTTATCACAGTACATTTTTCCGTATTCAACGTTCCTATCCATTTTTCGTTCCGTACATTCCAATCTTCTCAAAGCGTTCATTCTGCTTTCAGGTAAAACCACATTTTCATTCTTCCATAACAATCCTGTCTCATACCTTCCATCGATTCGCTTCATTGTTTCATTCAAAATCATTTGTGCTTTTTTATCGTCAGGAGAAAGTACTTTTTTTACAGGAATATGTACACATTCTGTCTTCCATTGCTCTTTCACCATATCATGCAAAATATCCAAATCATCTTTCTCTCTTCTATCACATACACTCAAATGACATACGATATGTGTAGATCGGTTATCAGTCAAATTGCCATGTAGCACCCATCCTAATAATGTTTTACTCATCACCGGCTCATTCCAAGATCTTTTTATCAATTTCCTTGACACAATCAAAGGCCAGTTGTCTTGTCCAATGATGATTTTTGGTTGAGCATTTTTCATAGAGGCGATTCTATTGTCTACGTATGGATGCTTACATATTATAGCTTCTACATCAATTGTTTGAGAAGGTAAGGATAGTCTTGTTGTTCTTACATGTCTTAGTTGAAAACTTCGGTCGGATCCTCTGGAGGATACTGTAAAACTCACCATTCTTGAGTCATTTTGTCGATGAACTTCGTCTTCATTTGTCCACTGCAAACATAGAGGGTGTGAAGGTCCAGTGAGATTCAGAGAGTCTGCAAATTGTTGATCAATCAATGTTATTGTTGAAGCGTCATCCAGAAGTGCATAGGTATCCACTTTTTCACCACCTATACACACAACAACCGGTAAAATTTTCAATAAAATATTTTTGTCTGTAGCTATATGACAATTCGTTTGCGTTTCAGTCTTTACATCATCCGAACTAGTACTAGGTTTAACAAAATCATGTGAATCCTTGTGAAGCAATGCATTGTGTGGCTTTTTACATTCATGAATGCCACATATTTGTCGGTTTCTACACTGTTTCACATTGTGAAATGGTTTTAAACAAGAAAAACAAATTTTTTTCGATGTTATAAATGACCATCTTTCATCAGGAGACAACGACTTAAATTGTGAACACTCTGTGAGGTAATGTCTATCGTTATCGCAGCATAAACATTGCCTAGCAACACAATTTGTACTACTATTATTCGTTGCCAATGATACATTTCTTTTGACAGTTTTGAATTTTGAATTTATCTGACAGTTATTTTGATGTAAGGAATCGTCTTTCAAAGATTGAACGTGTGATGCAGTATTTGCCTTATCATCTAACCATTTCGAAAATTCAATTAGTTTCAGTTGAGGATTCTGTACTTTCAAGATGTGTTCTGTCCAAGATAATTTATAGAAGGTTGGTAGTTTATTCATCAATTCATTCAACAAAATAGGATTGTGCAAATGATCTTCCTCCTTTAGAGATTCTATTGTGGCGACAAAATTCTTGACTTCGTCCGAAAAATCAATAAACATTTCGAGTTTATCTTCTTTTATTTGTGGAATTTTCTTTATATCGTTAAGCAACATCATAATAACTTGATCAGGGCGTCCGAATCGACTCTGAAGTAGATCTATCACTTTTTTCACATTTTGTGGCATTATGAGAAGAGAACGAACTACTTTTCTAGCATTACCTTTTAGGCATTTTTGCAACCTAACTTGATTCTCTTCATCTGAATATGCACAAAGCGTATTAGAATTATTATACTGATGAATGAAGTTAGGCCAATCGATCGGATTTCCGTCAAAAATTGGCAGATCCCGTGGTAGAGATTGTCGCGTCAGAATCTTCGTAATTTGAGGAAGATTCACTTGATCAGGGACATGAGTGGTAGAATTATGACCACTTACCTTAGATTTAACAGATTTAGTGGAGTGTTTTTCGTCGTTACTTAACCTGTATTCCCATGGAACTTGTCCGTTTATCCATTTTTCCATGTTAGGCTCATTTGACTCATGTACCTCCAACCCAAACTGCGTACTGCTATCACTTTCTTCCCCGATTTCTTCCAGTTTCAAGGCTAACTCTAGGTCTAACAACTCTTGCTGCGTCTTCAGTTCTAATTGTTTCTTCTTTATCGCATTTTGTATCTCCGCTTTCCGAATTCTAGAAGCTTGACTACATTTACTTCTTATAGACTTGTTTTGAACGGGCTGAACTAATTCTGTGACTCCAGTCCTATTTACATCCTCTTCTGTTTGACTAATCCTGACGAGATTACTTTCGGAGTAGGCGTCTTTGGGAGCCACTTTATTCTTCAGTCGTTCGCTGCGTCTCACATAAACGGATTTTGGTGGTATATTCATTTCTCTGCTCATTATATCCAAAGTACCACAGTGCTAGTTACGTAATGACGAGAAGGACCATATGTTGTACTTTACTTTACCTGTAATTCTTTATATTTATATCCAAGCTCGAAGAACCATATGTTGTACTTTACTTTACCTGTAATTCTTTATATTTATATCCAAGCTCGAAGAACCAAAAATAAGACCTTTTCAAAAATTGTTTATTTTTCTTGACAACATCATAATCATTTTTTTTTACATCACTGGTAACTTTGATATGTCACTAACATTGAAAATTTAAATACAGAGTGATAAATTAAACATATAACAAATAAATATAACATGGTGTCTTCTGAATCACTTATATCCCCATGAATTATTTTTTCAATATTATGACAAGTTTCAGAACCACTTTGTACATACATTTGTGCTTCTCAAGCCATGTTTGCGACTTGTCATGATATTGAAAAAATAATATATGAAGATGTAGGTGATTCAGAAAACACCACATACGAAGAACCAACAAAAACCATGCAAAATACTGAATTTGAATATAAAGACGATGAAGAGCTTGAAGATTCAATAGATGTCGAACCAGATGATGAAGACTTGCTGGTGTCTTTAAAATTGATTTTTGATTGCATTATTAATTAATTCTCGAACGTTTGTTTTTCCTTAAATTTTGATGTAAATACTATATAATTATACATTTTTGTAATAAGCAGTTTTCTACTTAATAAACGTGATTTGAATGTAATGAAAAAAACTTGTTTGAATTGCAAAACAAACATCTAATTTAGAACATAAAAAGGCATATTGAAGGAAAAATCGTTTTTCCATACAATAAAATTATAGCTTACTTGAAACATAATAAGTTATATTTCCAGAAAATTTCGTGAAAAAAAAATTATTGGGCGAGAAAAAAATTAAAAACTGAAAAATCGAAATCGTAAAATGTCAGATACAAAAGTTGAAGATAATTTTGTTTTCAACAACTTCGCCATTTAACTTTTTAAGATAAGAGGTCAAATTTCATTGCAAATCGCGAAAAACCGTAAAATACAACTTTCAACACCTAAAAGTCCACCACGTTCCACCTTTCTACATTTGAATAATGTTTTTCTTCTCTTCTAGTGTGTCTCATGGTATTAATAATTTTTTATTTCGAAAATGCAGCAGCACTGGTCTATCAGTATCGATAAATATTTATGCAGAAAATATTTCAGTTCTGAAAAAACAAATTTCTCTCACTTCTCATGGAAACATCCCCGCATCTTTCGTAATTATTGGAGAATAACCCTGCAAATTCCAGGAAAATAATATTTGGGACAATATAGGCTCAACATTTCAAGGGACTCGGAATCAGAACATCAAATTCAGTTATTTTTGTTAAAATAATTTCAGTTCTGATAAAACCAAATTTATCTCGTCCGAGGTTGATCTGAGTGACATACACTGCCTGTCAGAGATGGAATAACGATTTTTGTGAGAAATGATATTAGGGGACAATGATAATAATAATAATAATAATATATATTCATTCAAATCATATAAATGATAGGTACAATGATGAATAGATATCAAACGTATCGATAAACATTGCAAAACTCAAAGTATAGAAATATAAGACAATCACTTGATAACAATAACTAAAGGATTAAAATTCACAGTAAAATCAAATGAATAAAAACAGTTGATTCAAATCAAAGAGTATAGACATATATACATAAATAGAACTAGACTAAACAAGATATTGCAGAATGTTACCAAAATTTAGGAATATAAAGTTTTAAAAATAAAAATCACATTACTTACAAGGGCAATTTTTTTCCCTAGGTTGGTTGTGAATGAAGATCTTCAACTCTTTTTATATAATCTCAAATTATCGATTTTTTTGTATATGGAGAGAGTTATACATTTTCGGAGCCATATAGTAGTATGACCGCTGGCCAATACATTTTTGCATTTGTGGGATTTTGTAATGTTTTTTTTCTAGTTTGATAATTATAATTAGGTATGTTTGAATTGATATGTTTTTCTCGATGTAATTTTATCAAAAATTAAAAATTTATGTTAATCTTGTAACCATATTTCAACGAATTAATTGAGGAACCACATTCGATAAAACTATAAAATAATTTCCATCAGTATGTAGGTAATACGACCTAAATTACCTATGGTGTTTTCTTCGACTTACAAAAATGGCTGAATAGTCTGTTTCCTTTTATATGTATTATCCTTCCTCGTTTCGAATACAGTAAAACATCTTCAGGTTGCTGAAACATTATAATAATAAAAAATTATGCGGTACGCATAAACATACTTAGCTAGTAATTCTATCATATTATTAACATTAGACAACTCGAAGGACTGGTAGGTATTCCAAAATGAATGAATTCGAGAAAAATTTGGTTCCTGTTACGTTCGCGCTTACTTCATTAATTTCTGAGAATTTCTGAAAACATATAAAATGCATTTTCATTCCATTTACCAGAATCTTCACCGATCCATTACCTCATCGGTAATTTTTGAGCTGTTATAGGACATTCATTATTATTTTGTGGGGAGGAATATCGTTCTCTACCCATTCTTTCACAATTTTTCAAAGACGATTCATAAATAATGTAATAGGTCAATGACTGAATCATGTCGGAAACGTCAAAATAACCTTGTAAGTTGGCGATTTATTGTTTAAGGAAAAAAGTTATTCTTAATAAAAAGTCTTTCATGTTCTGCATCATAATATTGAATATTCAACTTTTGAAATTTGGTGGACGTAGGTGTACAAGGAGTGTCGAAAAATATGAATTTGGTACAAGAGTAAAGTACTTTTATTCGTGATTATATTGAAAAGTTGTTACGAATACTTATTCACGTTCAAATACATAATCATATCTATCTACAAAGAAATGTTTTTTACATTTTTCACCAAGTTTAACCAAAACTATTAATTTTTTTGATAGAAAACCATTTATCAAACTTGTTCAGAATTCAACGTACCTAGAATGTAATAATGCAATGAAATACAGGGTGTCCCATTTAAAAAAATTAACTTCTAAGTCACCGTGCTTTTTTGAGACACTCTGTATGAATGAAACTTAAACCATTAAAGAGATCGAATGTAACCCTACAACTTATGTATTTAACATTTTTTTGTAATATGTAGAATAAAGAAGTTACAGGGGGGGCGATGGACTTTTGGTCCTCACTGTATATGTGTACTGTAGTATAGATATATCTAGGTATATGATTGTATTGTGTTTGCTAACTGAATCCGTCCATCAAGACGATTGTTAACAAGACGTTGCTCATAGTAGTTTTCTCCTTTTGAAATATCTAGATGCAAAGCTCGTTGATCGATTTTCTGAAAAAACGCAATTACCCAGAATAATATTATAAATATCTCTAGAGAATTCACCACTATAACTATTATCAAAATTTCAAATTGTATTGAAAGAAGATCACTACTCGAAACTTTCAAATGTTTGCAAGCAGGTAATCTCAATTCCTTGCAATTAATTTCTCAATTTGAAAGAAAATTTTAACGATTATATACAGGGTGATTCTAAATTCAATACAAATATTTTGAGGGCGTAGTCCTGAGGTCACAATAAGACTTTTTCCCCATAAACGTATATATCGGCAACCGCTTTATTTCTGATATACAGGATGTTGAAATTAAAGAAAAATGATAAAGATACGGCGAACAATTTTCGATTTTGAATAACAAAATGCATTTCGTTGAAACTTCGCATAGGTATACAAGCAAATGAAGACCTTTTATTTTTTAAATCGAAAAGCGTCCATCGGACGAAAAAAAGTGTGGGAAGATAGAAGACAATTATAAAAATAATACTTATTTGACTGAAAACAGTAGCGTATCATTATTTTGATTTGAAATGTGACAAGGCATGTTTACAGGGACGAAAATTAGGAAAATCTTCATTATGGAAAAAATGTGTGCTTTGCTTGTACCTACCAAAATTTAAAAAAAAAAGCAAGAGCGGTTTTAACAATATTGAGAAAGAAGTGACTTTTTTCTTAGATATCAACATCCTGTATATCAGAAATAAAGCGGTAGCGGACATATTTTTTTGGGAAAAGAAGTCTTATTTTGACTCCAGAAATACGTCCTCAAAATATTTGTATTGTATTTAGAAACACCCTGTTCAACAGTATAATATTCTTGTAATAACGAAAGCTGCATTATTTCCAAAACTTGTTTGTGTTCATGCAAATCTGAATAATAACTTGCATTGGTTTCCGTGCTGTGTAGAATCATTATTTCGGTCAGTTTGATCGATATGTCATAATAATTTTAATAGATAAATACCATCACAAATTCCTTTCTTCACTTCGAAATAAAAAATGCAGTTACGGTCAAAAATAAGTTCCAGTGTTGATTAATTCATTGTTAGTTATCGAAATTTGTAATATAACAATATTGAAGAATAGCCGGTTACTCCAAAATTATTCCCATTTTCTCAGCCTGCAGAAATGCTCTTTTGTTTGGAGTTTTTAAAATATTGTTTATTATATAAATAATGTTCTCTGAAGAAAATATTATAATAGTTCAAAAATAATATTAACTTGAAAGAAGAAAATTGAAATTTTGAACTAAAATTCATAAAATATTCTGATGAATACTTTAGTTCTCTCTATATAAGAATATTTTACTGGAACTAGAGAATTCCTCAAGAATTTTAAAGTTTTGAATAAAAACTTTCGATTTGATCAGAATAACAATATTATTTTTTAATAGAAACCATATTCTATATTAATTCAAGGAAATTTAAACAAAACTTTTAAAATTGTTAAGCTGAGAAGTAATTTTTATGTGTATGATTGTGTTGACTTAATTAACATCCATTGCGCGCCCTGAGCGATGGAAATACTGATGAATATTAAGTTTTTACAGAGTCCTGATCAGGATATGATATACATTTATATCTAGAAATTTCTAGTTTAAAAAATTCAAATTTGTTTCAGTTCCTATGATACGAGGCAGTTTATCTTGGAGATGTTTCTATGAAACGTGCAAAATTCGAACGTTTCTGCACTGAAATATTTCTCAGAAAGGATGTGCTGGTATATCAGTTATGAATTACTTACTTACTCGCCTACTATTATATAACCCAGACAAGATTTAGACTCATTGTTGGTACATCTATCGATCCTGAAATTTTTCAGAGTTCTACTCCATGCAATGATTGCCGAAGATACGTGGCTGTTTCCATGAAGCGTGACTCATTTTTTTTTCAGAACCGAAAAATTCACACTCGTGTATTGGTACTAAATGTGATGTCTGGATTCCGAATCCGTTGAAATTATGAGCCTATACTTATCGTCCCTAATATTTTTCGTGAAAATATGTATTTTCATCGCATCTGACGGGCAGTGTATGTTGATCAGATCAGATCCACCTCAGACAAGATTTATACTTATTGCCGATAGACTTCCAGAGTCTGAAATTTGAAGTTTTCCTCGGAAGTCAAGAGGGTGTTTCCATGAAAAGTGAGACAAATTTTGTGTTTTCAGAACTGGAAAATTTTCAGCCAAAATATTTATTGGTACTGAATTTTTGATATTTGATATTTGATATTTTGACTGATTCCAAATCAGTCAAAATTTTCAGCCTGTATTGTCCCCTAATATTATTTTTCGCAAAATCTTGATTTCCATCGTCGCTGGCGCGCAGTATATTAATAATAATAATAACAAAAATTCTGAGGCTATATTGCCTTTAATATTATATTTTTCAAAAAATGAGAGGAAAAAAAATCTGACATGAATTGCTGGTATTACACGTAAACGGTATATTCGATCAAAAAGTGGAAAAGTCACATGATCTGTTGGCCAAAAAAAAAATTGAGAAATTGAATTTGAAATAATTTTAGAAATGGGCGTCTCTACTTCACCATGGAAATATCAGGATATTATATGCATACCATCGGCAGAAATTTTACTGATAGATACTCTCTCAAAACTTTCTGTATGGCTTCTTTGGACCTAATTTGCCACCGTTTTCCTCTCTGACCTTATTTGTTTCGGGAGCGATTAAAAAAAAAAAAATTCTTTTAATGTGTTTCTTCCGTGTTTTCTGATTAAGGTACGGAGCTACAGAGGGTGATTTGTTAGCTCATTTTAAGAAAAAAAGTTCATATCAACATATGTCCGAAGTTGCTTCGTTTCTGATATACAGGGCGTATAGAAGTTTTTTTTTTTCGAAACGCCCTGTACCTCAGATACGAAGCAACTGCGGACATATATGGAAAGGAATTTTTTTCTTAAGACGACCTAACGAATCACTCTCTGTACTTTTGTACCTTAGTTAACACGAGGGAAAAAACATAAAAAAAATCCAATTTTTTTTGTGGAAAAGCGCCCCCGAAACAAAAAAGTCACAGAGGAAAACGGTGACATACTAGGTCCAGAGAAGCCATGCAGAAAGTTTGGAAAGTATCTATCAGTAAAATTTTTGCCGATGTGCACTCTAAGCATGATATATTGGAGCTGTATTTTATTGGAAAAATATTCTATCCGTTTATAATTTATAATTTATATTTGTTTGGAGATTATTTCATCACAAACGTCACATTACCAAAATAACTTTCGTATATGAACATTTTCAAAAAAGTTTGAGTAAAACTTGGTCCCAATTAACCGAATAGTTTTTGAATTATTCAATAAAATCATCATTGTAAATGACAAAATCTGTAACGCACCCTGTATTCAAATGAAAGGTAATATTGAACAATCACAAGTATCACAAAAGTAACCTATTTTTTTTTTCAATCAACAGTAGCAATAAATAATTTTTTTGTAGTAGAAAACGATCTGTCTATTGTTTTCAGTATAGGGGTATGATTCAAAATTTAAAAAATCATATTCTTAACAGAGAGAGTCATCATGAAACAGATCGAGAGACGAAAATTTTTAAATATGACCCGTTTACACTTCAAGGTACCATCATTATTAAGATTATAATTGGACAAGTGCCTTCAGTTTTTCACAAACTCGTCAGATAAGTATAGACAAAAATAAAAATCAAATCGTCAAATTTTGATTTTGTTCGAATTTTTCGTGACTAACTATAACAATATCTGCAATTTCCCAATTATTTTCAAAATGTCTTTATGATTCGGCCGTTAGTTGATGAAGATCCATAGTAATTGTATAGACAGGAGAAGATTTGATTTTCACAAACGTTTATATAACCACGAAATGTTTCGCTATCACAGTAGCCTCCTCACGTTACTCTAATATTAACAGTGTTGCTCCTAAAGTGGCGTACGAAGTAAGTAACACAGCCTATCGAGTGAGGATTTGATAATTCACAGTGAAATACCCAGCAACAGCGAGCCAAATTGAAAATATGTGACAAGAAAATGTTTTCTTAATCTATCCATAAAAATTTGATAATTTTGTAGAATATAACTACTTAAATCAATATCAAGAAAATAGCTATATCCTAATCAAATATATTTAACGGACTTTGTGACACAAAGCTGATAGTAACAAAATAACGTATATCAGCAATATATAAATGTAGTAAGCATGATGATGTATAATACTTTCCGCATGAAACTGAAAATGATTGCATTTTATTAATTTTTCAAGACTTCCCTTGAACTAAAATGTAATTGGTATTGCTAAACGTTCATTAGACTTCTTAACTTTTCAAAACGAGTTCTGTATAGTGGTTTGGTTAGTATGTCTGCTAACTGATTCTCACTTGGAATATGTTGTACTCGGAAACTAACCTCTTTCACCTTCTCCCTGATGAAATTGCATGTTCTTATTGCTTAAAATGTTTGAATACTTTTTGGATTTGATAAAGCTGGACATCCCGAAAATTAATTATTAATAATGTTGGTAACTAATATATTAGACATTTCAAGTGTACACAGCAGTTTTACTCCGAAATATAGGTACTCTTTCTTCCTCGTTGATAATGACACAGCGTTGCTTTTGATTGAATCATGTCATTGGCCCTCGATTCATTTTGCAGATGAATCCAGAAATTACTTCACGTACTTAATACGAATCACTTCAAGATTGAAGGTAACATCCACCAGGCTTTTTTGACAATGCCAGAGTCTAAGGTTTCTAAAACATGCTTGAGTAATCGCTTGATCATTCTCTTCGCGATTTTCCAGTGACAATGTCTCAGTTGGCAAACATTTCGTAATGTGGTAGTACAACTTACGACTTAGACTGATATCAGTCTCGGTGGCATCCAATATAAGTAGTTATTCAAGCATGAAAAGCCGTTAATTGGTCGAAGGCAATATTTTGGTGGCCGAGAGTATCGAGTCCCCTCAATCTTACCGGAGATCGGTAGCACGTACCGCTTGTAATGGTTATTACGTGCGTTTTGCACATTCCTTGTAATAACCAAATTAAGTGATGAAGTGACTTTATTTTTACTTATTATATTGAATCAATGTCGAAGTTACAATTCCATGATATCTGTTCTGTATAAGTGACAGTTCTTACCAGTTCTTACCGATCGAATATTTGTAAATTTTTAATCAAACTAGTAAATCTTTAACTTAACGGATCGTGAAAAATAGTTATTTATGCAACAAGTGCAAAAAGTAAGTGTTTATTGCACTTGAAGTGAAATTGTGTTGGACAACACGTCGAGTGCAATAAACAATTTTTGCACGAGTTGCATACAACATTTTTTCTACGTTCATGCAAATAGCAAAACATGCTTTATCAAGGTACGGCACTAAGTGTTGAAACATGAAAAGCGCAACTTGAATAATTGATTATTTCTATCGATTTGCATTGAAACAGGTCAGTATCATCTATTTTCTATTAATAATACTCATTTTGAAACTTACAATTCTGTAATTGTCAGAAATAATTGTTGACTGACGTTTCTAAGAACACAGTTGCATTATAAAAATGTGGTCATAGTACAGACAGTTTGCTCTATGCAGGTAAACGGTTTATAACAAAGCGGATCAGTTTTGATTATGGAGTTTTTCTCGGGGCACTAGTGCAATAAAGAACTTCTTTTTCCACTAAATATAGTTCAATAAAGTTTTGCTTTTTGCATTAATGTAGAAAAAATATATTTTTCTATTTTTTTTTGCACTCATCTGTCAGTCTGCTTCAACGTGCTGTCATAATGACAAACAAAAACGTTCAAACCCACTACATATTTAGCAGATATTCTGTGAGATTGGCAATACGTTTTAAACGGTTACATATTTTATATTATTAGGTATAATGTTAGCAGCCAGATTCAACCAAACAATGCCTTCCGGAGAAAAACTCCATAATCAAAACTGATCCGCTTTGTTCGAAACCGTCTACCTGCATAGAGCAAACTGTCTCTGTACTATGACCACACCTCGTGATAACATACGCGCTCACGGCTACTATGATTTTGATTTTTATAATGCAACTGTGTTTATAAAAACGTCAGTCAAAAATTATTTTTGACAATTACAGAATTGAAAGTTTTAAAATGCATTAATGGAAAATAGATGATAGTGATCTGTTTCAATGCAAATCGATAGTAATAATCAATTATTCAAGTTGCGCTTTTCATTTTCCAACACCTAGTGCCGTACCTTAATAAATAATTTTTTGCTTTTTGCATGAACGTAGAAAAAATGTTGTATGCAACTCGTTGCAAAATTGTTTATTGCACTCAACGTGTTGTCCAACCCGGCCTACTTTTTGCACTATTTTTGAATTAATAACTATTTTGTATGACCACTGTTTTGAATAATTGACCGTTACAATTTCTCAATTGTAATTACTAGTTTCTAAAGATTACGAGACGAATTATCCGAATTGTTAACAAATTACGTATAACTTGTCCAAAAGTTGGCATTTTCTTTAGATGACTATGTATATTACAGTAAAACCAATCTAAACCAATCTAGCGATAGATTTTGAATTGCGCGTTCGATCATGTTGAGGGCTTTATCATTCGATATACTACGGACTATAATCCGTTTTCCGGCCAGTGCTCAGCACGTTTTCACGTCTAAAGCTAGGCTGGTTTCACTATAAAAATAAACGTATTATTTATGCATATGAATAGTTTCCGTCATAAAGTGGGTTACACACATAATTATAAAATTTCTCTGAAATTACAGAAAAAATTATGAATATACAAGTAACAGTATATCGAGAGTGAGAGTCTAATAAGTGTGACCAACAACTACTGCCCTGACTATGATATCAGAAAATCCACAGATGATATCAGAAAAGCCACAAATGAAAGAAAGATGATTTTGTTAGATTATAGTAAGGCGTTTGATACTATGGATCCAAGTATCCAAATCATATTATAGAATGATAATGAAGCTGTCAAATCAATCAATAGCTATCTCAGTTATCGATATCAACGTGTGATGCACAACACAGAAACCTCCCCTTACCGAATCAACACTTTTGGTGTGCCACAGGAGTCAGTACTAGGGCCTTGTTCTCTATTTATATTTCAGATTTCCACATGCACCTGAAAACCTGTACCACCCCTCACTATACTGATTATACACAAGCTTACTTCTCATTATCAAAAATTGATAAATGCGGATCTTAAACCTCTTGTAAAAATGTTGAATGCTCACAATCTGAAACTCAATGCTGAAAAATGAACCATGATGTTATTTGGTCCAAAAGACAAACGAATATATGCACAGTCACAATTAAATATCAAAGTGAATAGAGAAAGTCTTCCTGTATCACCGGACGGAAAAAACTTGGGACTGTGGATAGACTCCGATTTCAGGTTTACCAAACAAATTATGAACCATCTGAGCAAATCGTTGTATAATATTCTGAGACAACTTGATTCTCTTAGAGCATCACTGAATCCAGAATTGAAATTGAGTCTTTGCGAATCTCTAATTGTTTCCAGACATTCTTATTGTGACTCCGTATATGGCTCGGCGCTGACGAAATTTTATGCCGATCGACTGCACAAAAAAAAACAAAATTCATTTGGAAACAGAAAGTTTGGTAGGATCAGTAACTCAATATCTAAAGCTGGAAGATTGAAACTGGGGATCCAAACATATTCAATACCCGTAACAACCACCTCTATGTTCAAACGAAGCTTCACATACCTATACAATGCCTGTATTTGTTACAATAACTTGCCAAAAGAATTTTAGTTCTGCTCAATTTCAAGGAGAAATTGAATTCACTCCTAGCCGATTGATTGGAATTTAGTTTAATGTGAGCCACATAAATGATGATGATGAATGTGAAGGATATACTTAGAATGTTATTTGTTACTACTTCAATATTCGTTTTGAATAAAATGTGTATTTTTCCATCCACAGGTTGAGTAGTAATAGAAATAATACTCTCTTATAAACACTCGTGGAGTGGACCCAAAGGCATAGCCTGGACGGCTATTATTATTATTTGCCGTAACGCCCATTTAGCGATACTTCGCCTTTTCACGTAAGAGCATTGATTTAAATGAACGAAGAAATGTTATTATTATTATCAACACAAATAATATCTAAATAATTTTCCAGATTTCTCTAAGTGCACCTTTAGTACTTATCAATCACTAAATCGTATGTGGTTGCCATCTCTGGAACTGATTACAAATGCACCCCACGATTTCATTAGTGATTTTCCTCAAAAAAATCCAAATAAAATCTAATCAGTCGGTAAATCAGGATTTTTAGGCATCTCAGGCAGAGAAAAGAGCGAATAAATTGGCTAATGGAATGAGAAAGTGAGATTCAGTGACGAAAGATTATCTGTTCCTGAATTGCAGCATTTTACTGGAATAAGAAAAGCGGTCAAATATTTAAACTTATGAAATGTTTTTAAAATTTGTTTTATTTGAAATTATTATTTTTGACTTCGAGACAATTGTGCGATCTTGGGAATACGTAGCTCTTACCTTTTAACGTATGATTCGGAGACCTGTGACCGCGTTGGAATTCGAACTCGCATGCATTGATCAAGAAGCGAAATCTTTACTCACTCGCCATCACGGTCCATGAATAGATTATGCATAGTTTTTGAATTTTCTACCAACCATTGTTTTTTTATATTGTCAAAATTGAGTGGTGGTGAATTGCTGTATATCAATAGGTAATATTTTCTGCAAAACAATTCTGTTATACAATTCTGCAACTGTCCAATAGAAATACATTATTCCAAAACTTACATCCAATTATTATTGAATTATCGAGAATTACACAATATTAGCCCATAAGGTCTGTGTTACTTAAAGGCATCAAAATAGTCCTGTTAACTTTTTTTTAAGTTTCCGTCCCTTTTTCTGTTCCTAATAAAGACTGACACTGACTGAAGATTTGATTCTCAATGGGTATGCATGCAATTAGTTCCTATCACCGCAATAAATAACTCAAAACATCTTCGCATGTTAACAGAAAGACTGATTTGAAGTGTGTGAGCCGCCAGTATCTGGTTCTCAAGGTGCCCTCGAATATATAATTCAAAAAATGAACGTTATTTTACCTATTCAGTGTATAAAACACGCTATACATTTTGATTTATTGTATAATAGAATGGGGGATAGTGAAATTTTGAAATACGATTTTACTCAGAATGCCTTTTAGAGGACAATATTGTCCGTATATCCTCATGATAATAATGTATGAAATTATTATTAGTCATTTCATATGTTTGAAAATGGGTACGAATAAAGCGTTTGATATTCAATGCACATATGCACAATCGAAAATTGACAATGTTATACAAAATAATCCAAATACACAATAGCATTACTCGATATTAAAATCGTATTTGCATGATAAAAAGGAAATGCTGGATAAATGTATACGTTTACGACGTTTAAATGAAAAAAAAGAAGAAGGGAAACTGAGTTGAGTGTACGTAAATAAATTTTTCGCTCGCATTTGACACACAAACCTAACCTAAGCATGCTAACCTCGGTTACGAGTCGAAAATGCGTGAATAATTGTTTCGCTTGCACTTGACACACAAACCTAACCTGAACAAACTAACCTAGCTTGCGAGTCGAACATGCGTAAATTCGTTTTTCGCTCGCACTTTACACACAAACCTAACCTGAGCAAGCTAACATAGCTTGCGAGTCGAACAAGCGTGAATTCGTTTTTCGCTCGCACTTGACACACAAACCTAACCTGAGCAAGCTAAACTAGCTTGCGAGTTGAAAATGCGTAAATTAGTTTTTTGTTCGCGGTTTTTATGATACTTTCGTTTTTTTTCAACTACCGTTTATTCCTTTTATCGAGCTTTTATTTCTTTAACATGAATTTAATAAAACATCTTACGATTGCGAATTTGAATCAAATAATCATATCGAGCATAGAAATTAATTAGCGGAGTAATAATTTGTTCTCTTTGAAAATTATATATTTTGGTATGATTTTGATCAGGATGCCATGTTTTTTGTAATGAAATAACAAAAACAAAATATTCTGAAACCCATTGGCATGCCGTTAGGGTATAGATGCGAAGGGCTGTGAACTTGTATTTTGAAATAGAAATGTATGTATCAAGTGAGTAAAGTGATACTTTTTCTCGGTAGTAGGAAAAAAGTCGTATTAGTAAAGAACACTTTACTCACGAGTTTCATACAGTATTTTTTCTACAACTATCAAAAAACACAACCAATTTAGATTTTTTTGCAAATATGAAATGAATTTCGCATATTTATTGATTCATAATTCGAACAAAGTTCGAAGAGTGTGCTGGAGAGTTTCAAACCAATGAAACAAATAATTTCGACTGGATTTGAAATCCCTTTCTCTCCACACTATTCCGCAAATAGAAAATTTGAAGCGAATATTAATGTAACATATTGTTGCTTCTTCGGGTTCAAAAATAAGTGTACACTGGTATGAACTCGCCTTTATTATTCCAACTTCACTTGACAACACTGTGATACAAGTCACTGTCAAAATACTTGTATCCAAGGTAACTCAGAGTAACTTCCTAACTAACCTCCTTCATCTAACAAATGCATCGCTTTTATATACAAATAAAGTTCTAGAAAACTTAAGAAATCAATAGAACACAAATAGAATGTTCGACGATTGATCCAGAACAAAAGTTAGTGCTTCTAGATTTTTCCATCTAATTCATCGAAGGATCTCGAACAATTCGAGAAGTCTTTATCAAATTTCAGGTCTGTAACACTGCCTCCTCCTTTAGGTTATTCCGTCCCGGATAACACCATCACCATTTTGGCTGTCCCTCTGGAACCAATTTGGGGGATCGTGACCTCGGTATTCTGCTAACCTCTCGATGTGAACAACTTTGGGTTTACTCCTTGGGTTGAGCTGGATGCGGTATACCAAGTCGTTGATCTTCTTTATGATGACATAGGGTCCTGTCCAATTTCTCTGTAGCTTGGGGCATTTTCCTTTCTTTCTCTGAGGTTGGTATAGCCAAACGGCATCACCTGGCTCGAACATAGTCCCTGGACTCTTCCTGTCGAACCTCTTTTTCATTTTATCACTGGAGATTTGAAGACGACGTCTGCAGAATTCATGAACTTGGTCCAGTCTTTCTCGCAACTCTTGGACATATTCTGGTAGGACTTTGTCCTCTGTACTTCTGGGTGGCATTCCATACAACAGATCGCATGGTAGTTTCATTTCTCGCCCAGTGATCAACATTGAAGGAGTATATCCGGTGGACTCATGCTGGGAACTTCGATAGGATAGGAGAAATAGTGGTACCAACTCATCCCAATCCTTTTGATTTTTGGAGATGAACATCGACAGGTACTGACTGATGGTTTTATTATGTCGTTCAACCATACCATCTGATTGTGGATGTAGGGCTGTGGTACGAGTCTTCTTCACACGTTCATCATTTCCTGCCATAATTCAGATTCGAAGTTTCGTCCTTGATCAGAATGTAATTCTAGTGGGACTCCATGTCTTGCTATTACATTTTCTATGAAGGCCTTTGCAACGGTCTTTGCCTCCTGGTTTGGAATGGGCACAACTTCAGGCCACTTGGAGAAATAGTCCATGGCTACCATCAAGTATTTATTTCCTTGCTCGGTAACAGGAAACGGCCCAAGAATGTCAACTGCTACTCTTTCGAATGGTTCACCAGAAAGATACTGAGCCATTTTCCCTCGACTTCTAGTTTTGGGTCCCTTCTTTGAAGAGCATAGGTCACATCTTCTGCACCATTCTTCTACATCACGACGACAATTCACCCAATAGAATCGTTCTCGAATTCTAGCAAGGGTCCTCTTGATTCCGAAGTGTCCACCTGCACGACTACTATGAAGTTGCTCGAGCACATCTTTAGTAAGTGCTTTCGGCAGGACCAGTTGGTACACCACAGTTGCTCCATCTGGGCTCTCCCATTTGCGATGCAATAGGCCATCACGAAGACATAGGGAATCCCATTGAGCCCAGTATCCCTTGGCAACTGCACCAAACTTGGATACTTCCTGCCACTCAGGTCTAACTCCATTTTTTAGCCAGCTTAGAACTAACTTTAAATTGTTGTCTTTCTTCTGATTCTTTCTCATATCTTCTGTGGTCCATAAGTCAGATTCTTCAGACTCGACTCTTACGGTGGTAACTTGCAGAATTTCCTTGCAATGTTCATCATTGTAAAAATTGACTTCTTTGTTTTCGAGTTTCTGGCAATATCGGCATTGCTGTTCCAAGCATGGACGTCTTGATAATGTGTCTGCATTTCTGTGTTTCCTGCCTCTGCGATGAATAACTCTGAAGTCGTATTGTTGGAGTCTCTCTAGCCATCTCGCAATCTGACCCTCAGGTTTCTTGAAGTTCATTATCCACTGCAAAGCGCTGTGATCAGTTCTTACGAGAAAACGTCTGCCATAGAGGAAGGTATGGAAATGTTCAATGGCTTTGATTATCGATAGAAGCTCCTTCTTGTAACGCAATAATTCTTTTCGGCTTTGCCTAGAGTTTTACTAAAGTAGGCTATTACTTTCTCTTCGCCATCTTGTTCTTGGGATAAAACTGATCCAATGCCTTGCTGAGACGCATCACAGTCCAAAATGAAAGTGCCTTGTTCTCGTGGGTAAGCCAAAATAGGCGCAGTTGTCAATTTCTTCTTTAGTTCAGCGAACGACTGTTGGCAATCAGGGCTCCAATCAAACTGAACGTTGTTCTCAGTTAAGCGGTGGAGTGGCTTGGCAATTTTACCAAAGTCTTGAACAAACTTCCTGTAGTAGGTACATAGTCCCAGAAAACTTCTTACTTCATGTTTATCCCTAGGACGTGGCCAACTCCTAACAGCCTCGATTTTAGCAGGATCGGTCTTGATTCCTTCGGCCGAGATGACATGGCCTAAAAAATTGACTTCTTTTTGAAATAAATAACACTTCTTTGGATTCAGTTGCAGGTTAGCATTTTCTAACCTCAAAAATACTTCTTCCAAATTATTCAGGTGTTCGTCAAATGTCCTTCCCATTACTATGACGTCATCCAAGTAGACTAGACAAATTTTCCATGTCAAACCTCTCAATACTAGTTCCATAAGTCTCTCAAAGGTGGCGGGAGCATTGCATAATCCGAACGGAAGAACTTTGAATTGGTACAGCCCTTGTCCGGTAGAGAACGCTGTTTTTCCTCTATCATCAGGATGAACTTCCACTTGCCAATACCCGCTTTTCAGGTCCAACGTTGAAAACCATTTGGAACCGGATAATGTGTTTAGTGTATCATCAATTCTTGGCAATGGGTAGCTATCCTTCATCGTTACGTCATTCAATCGACGATAGTCCACGCAGAATCGGGTTGATCCATCCTTTTTAGTTACCAATACTACCGGTGAGGACCATGGGCTTGTGGTTTCTTCAATTATGTCATCCTCCATCATGTTGTTTATCATGTTTGCTACCTCTCTCTGTTTGGCAAACGGTAATCTCCTCGGAGCCTGTCGGATTGGTCGGGCATCGCCGGTGTTGATGCGATGTTGAACTAGACTGGTACGTCCCGTCGAAGTCTCTGTCGAGAAAATGTTACGATGGCTATCAAGAAACTCTTTGGCCTTCTGTTTTTCTTCCATAGTTAAATGTTCCGTGGATTCCATCATTTTGTCTATTGTTCTCTGATCGGTGTTAGTGGTATTTCTTCGCAGTACCTGAGTGTGGTTTTCACAATTGATAACTCGAGTGACAGGTTTGCAGAATCCCAATTGGTCGTTTTTCTTCAGAAGGACTTTATTTTCCGAAGTATTGGCAACCCTGACAGGAATTAGTTGTTCTGTGTTCACAAGACATCGGGCAATTAAAATTCCATCTTGGCGGTATTCATCATTTTCAATTATTCCAGTGCTCAAATCTCCAGGTTCTTTATCCATTCTGGCCATGATGATGGTTTCGGAGTTTTTCGGAATGTGGATGTCTTCGTCAACATAAATCTTAATTGGTTGGATTTTCTCATTGTATCTGCTCAGGAAGATTTCTTCATTGCCAATCCGCAAAATTTTCTGTCTGATGTTAAGGATGAAGTCGTTTTTCTCCATGATGTCCAGACCCAAAACACATTCATCCCTTATTTCCGCAACCAACATAGAATGTAATAGGTCCTATCTGGATGTGTACAAGTGTTTCCCCAATGACTGGTGCGGTTTGTCCCGTTGCCGTTTCCAAAACCATATTCCTTTTCATCGGCTTCACAGATTCTTGTATGAGGTCTGGGCGAACGACTGATCTCGAAGCTCCTGTATCAATAGTGAAGGTGCATTTCCGATCTTCTAAATAGCCTTGTATTAGTAGACTTTGATCATTTTTCTTCAATGTCGATATATGGATCTTGGGGCTTTGAACACTGAAAGTCGCCACGCGCCCCCTAGTGCCGACTAATTCTCGTTTTCCTGGGTGGGAGCAAGTCCTCTTTCGGACGTTTGAGGTCTCCTTTCTGGCGTGGTCGATCTCCTGAAGGCTCCTCTGTTATAACGCCCACGTTGCTCTGTTCCTGGGCTCGGAGATCTCGATCTCTCTTCGTTACTCGTTGATGACAACCTCTTTCTTTTTGGACTTCTGGATCTCGATCTCTCCCAGCAACTCCTCTGTAGATGGCCGCTTTTCCCACAGTTATAGCAGCGCCTCTTCCTGTCTTCTGGGGAATGCACTTGGTTGCTTAATGCTGTTATGGAGTCCAATATTTTCTTCAATAGCGCCTCGCTTGTAGGAGAATCCTCGTTGAATTTAACTTCACGTAACTTGGGCCTCGTATTTCTTGATGCGTTTTTCGCGGCCTCGAACTCCAAAGATGCTATCAGTGCTGCGCTTATGGTTTGAAGTCGTCCTAGTCGAAGGGCTTGCTGCATGTCAGTATCTCTCAAACCATCGATGAAAGTCTGCACCCCAATTTGTTCTATGAACTCCTTCGGTGCTTGTGGGTATGCCAAATTAATGAGTCGCTCTACGTCGGCTCCATACTCCTGTAGGGTTTCGTTGGATTTTTGGTATCGACTCTTTATTTGGCTCTGAAATACTTGCTTGAGATATTGCTGTCCATATCTGATTTCCAAAGCTTCAACGATTCTAGAATATTCCTTCTGATTACTCTCGGGGATGTTCTGAAGGATGTCCAATGCTTGTCCTCGTAGACACAGGACTAGAGAGGTGGCCATTTCTTCCTCGGACCAGCCATTTGCGTTTGCTGCCGCTTCAAACTGACGTCTATACATGGACCACGAGGATTGTCCATCAAATGTTGGAGGCTTCAAAATTTTCACTTGTGTAGGCCTTATCGGAGTTGTCAGTGAGGATGGCCTTTCGCTGGTTGGGGGAGATTTCCTCAGATGGTGCATGCTTGTGTGGAAGGTGTAACGTTTCCAGCCTCTCCTTGATCCTATCCACTTCTTCGTTGAATTTCTTGTTCACCTCTCGTGCCACCCGTTCATCTATTTTGGACAGTTCATTTTCGACGTCTTGGACCCTTCTGTTGACTCCCTGGACTCCGCCTCTGACTTCTTGAACTTCACCTTTGACCTCTTGAACTTCACCTTTGACCTCCTGGACTTCACCTTTGACCTCCTGGACTTTTCCTCTGACCTCTTGTACTTCTTCAGTGATTTCATTCTGGAAGCACTGTTGACTGTGACTAATACGTTGCAGAAGATCAACATGTTGTTGTAACTGCTGGACTAACCGTGCCTCCTGTTCCTCTCGTTCTTGTTTTCGTTTGACTTCTTGTTCCTCTTGTTCTTGTTTTCGTTTGGCTTCTTGTTCCTCTTGTTCTTGTTTTCGTTTGGCTTCTTGTTCCTCTTGTTCTTGTTTTCGTTTGGCTTCTTGTTCCTTTAAAAACTCAAGGATATCTGCTGATGTCGCCATCTCGTCGTAATTATTTGCACGAGTATTCACCATCAAATACTGGAAAACTGCCTTACTTTTCTTTCTTCAGTAACACTTATCCCGCCGCTGTCACCAATTGTTGCTTCTTCGGGTTCAAAAATAAGTGTACACTGGTATGAACTCGCCTTTATTATTCCAACTTCACTTGACAACACTGTGATACAAGTCACTGTCAAAATACTTGTATCCAAGGTAACTCAGAGTAACTTCCTAACTAACCTCCTTCATCTAACAAATGCATCGCTTTTATATACAAATAAAGTTCTAGAAAACTTAAGAAATCAATAGAACACAAATAGAATATTCGACGATTGATCCAGAACAAAAGTTAGTGCTTCTAGATTTTTCCATCTAATTCATCGAAGGATCTCGAACAATTCGAGAAGTCTTTATCAAATTTCAGGTCTGTAACAATATTTATCGAAGTAAATATATTAGTATTATTAAAGTTTACATGACATTCGAATAACGAGTCCATGGGAAGTAACTTTGCATTTCCTTAGATTTGTCTCCAAAATAATCAAATTATACTCGTGAAGCAACGAATACCTTTTTCTTTGCGCTTCGTCAATGAAATCTCATATTTGAGCGATTTTCTTCGTTCAATTTTCATCACTATCAATTTCTGCTTGAATTAAATCCATAGTTATCGAGAATTCGTTATCTGGATGGATGCCCAATTTAATTTTCACTTATTATTGATGTCAACTAGTTTATGACGGCCCAACATCCACAGGTACCTTGGATTGCCTATAGTGTGGATTAGGTGCAATAGTTCCATAGAGGTATTATTGTGACAATCCCACTCATGTATAGTAATTCCCATTTGCGAGTACGAAAATCGTAGTTTGCTATCGGCTTAATAGGAAGGAACAGAAATGCAAGTGGATAAAAATATCGGATAAATTATGTAACCAACGCTAGCATTTACTGTTCGTTCATCAAGCATCGCGCGTCGCATCAGTTATTGTAATTGCCAAAAACTGAATTAAACAGGAAATAATATTCCAGTAAGTTTGTCGAGATTTGGAGTTGGTTCTTTCTAAACATTATTCTTCCACTGATTGTTCTTTTAGTTTGTTAAATGAAGTTCGATTAAATTTTCTGACAAATCACTCGAGCTACGCTCTCGTGATTTTGTCAGAACAGCTCTCGTTAAATTGCCAATGAAAGTAAATATTCCGGCTAAATCTGAGCTCTTGTGGTATTACCCCCGAATATATTCGCCACGATTGTTTGGATTTTTGATAATACTTTTATTTTATAGTCAAAACGCTAAGAATATTATTGGCGAAACATTTGCATATCAGATATTTAGGTTATTAGTTGCCAAAAGTCATTCTTGTATTCGTCTAGGAACAGCCGTTAAAAAAAGTGCACTTTTTAACGCTTTTCCGTTTGATAATGAAATCGTATGTTGATAGTGAAATATTGTAATACTTTACGGACACAAACCACCCAAAAATGTGGAATTGTGGAATTTTATTGACAGTTTTAGAAAAAGGAAATTTGAGGATTTTTTATTTATTTCATTACAAAACACGTGGCAGCCAGATTGGAATCGTATCGAAACGAATAATTTTTAATATGAAGAACCCAGGACGACTCTTCTATTCATGCATTACTATCTATCATGAGGGTATATGGACAAAATTGTCCTCTACAAGGCATACTTGAGTAGAATCGTATATCAAAATCTGTTAACTATCCCCCGGTCACTGTTTTAAGCGATATACTCATTTTACTGTTTCATCCTTCGTAGTCACTACGTTATTTGTGATTTGAAAAACTATTTATTTTTCAAAAGATTATCACTGCTATGGAAAGTACAAATTTAATTAATGAATCGGAAAAAAATTACAATAACAATGCTTCTTAGGCCAGTAGAAATAGACAATCAATTCGCATTAACTCCAAAAGTTTTCAAACTTTCGTCAAGTGAATGGTTTATCTAGAAACCAATAAATCTCAGTTTGCAACCTCTTCCGAAGTACGCAACATTATCAAAATGGCAAATAACTTGAATTTTGCTGTATACTCGTTGAGAAAATTCCAAAAGTTTTGCAAACTTGGAGTAGTATTGAATGTCATTTCATATCACGAATCAAGTTTGCCACCGTTGCTCTTTGAATTGGCGTGGAGTGACACCAAAATATGCAGGACCTCTGAGGAAATCAGTCGGTGTTAACTGGTATCAACTGCTGTTCCAATATTTCTTGTAGTGTATGTTCAAGTTTAGAAGGTTATTATTCAGCCAAATGGGTATTTTTCGAAGATCATTCTCTGCAGTTTTATAGACGTCATCCCAGGTTTCGCCTCTGAAAATTAGCACTGTGTCATCTGCTTAAAAGATAATGTGCCCACGAATACCACTGATTTGTGATATTTCGTTGATGTATATCAGGAACAGAATTTAACCCAAAATTGTACCCTGAGGCACACCTACAGATATATATGCTGAACTGCTCAGTTATTCACCTAGCTCAACATTTCACGTTCTGTGTGACAAATGATTTCTCATTAATTCCAAATTATTTCCTAGTATTCCGTACCCAAAAAGTTTCTCTATCAAAACACCAAATATGATACGGTGTCAATTTTCGGAACTGTCATAGATTATTCAAGTTAAGATGAGCAACGTTAAAATTCCCAATGCCAAACGTTCAATAGCGATGAAACTAGTCAAATTTCATTTCATCGCTGTTGAACGCATTTCACTGGGAATTTTAACGTTGTTATGTCGAATATAAAAAATTAACCAAATTAACAAGCTTGACGTTATGCTCATCTTAACGTAAATAATCTATAATTCATTAAACGTCTTGAGGATGATAATGAACAACACTTGAATGCAATACTAACATTTTACAGCTTGTGAGACAGGAAGGTAAATGACGCCAACGACACAACCCCACTACTCAGCAAATTCACAAACAACGCGCTAAAGATTTACCAGTCTGTATCTGTTCTATAAGATACGCGCGACTACTGAAAGGTTATCTTCTGGTTATAATTGGAGGATAAACATTTAATACAATGTCTTTCGATACAAAACATAATTCAATATGTACAATAATAGTTTACATATAACTTGTGCTAAAAATACAGAAATGAATATGTTTGTGAAACTTATGTAATCATCATGTTTGAATTGATGTGTCCCTTAATTAATGTGTTGCGAGTACTGTTATGTATCCATATAACATAGGGTAGAAGGATTGTAAATAAACACCTCTTATTTTAAAGTCGGTTTAATCTCGTCACTGCGAAATATCAACTGAGCACAATCCTGCTACAAAAGTGTCCTTATAAAAAAGATACCCTTTTTAATGATATTCTTAAAAGAAACGGCATTCGCCATAAATATAAAGAGAACCCAATATATAACACCTCTTTCCTTAAGATGATATACATAACAGTAAATTAAATAAACTTTATAATATTACATAACCTTTCTAAATATGAAGATACCCGAGAATTAAATGAAATATATAAGACTACATAACAAGTCGTTCAGGTGCCTTGAGTTGGCTGCGCCGCCTCAGTACTCTTTCTTCGCAATTATTTTTGTTCGTTTCATTGATTTGCTTACTCGTTTCCCCTTGTACACTTACATCATATTCCAGATTATCGTTCAATTCAGATCGTGGCACCAGCGAAACAAACTCATTTTTAATTTCAGAAACTTCTGATAATTCTTTTACCACTGCGTTATATTTTTTAATTTGGTCGGTATGCCTTTTCCAAATTAAACCACAATCTGTTTCAACCAAAAAAGTTTTTCTGCCCAAATTTTGTAAAATTTTGCCATGACACCATTTCTCTAAATTTGCACGGTAGTCCCTTGCATAGACCCAGTCATTTACCCTGAATTCTTTAACATTTTTTCTTTCATAATATTTTTTTTGATAGTTCTGTTTTGATTCCACCACCGCCTCAGTAGAGGGCAACATCAAGTCAAATTTAGTTCTTAAACTCCTGCCTAAAAGTAATTGAGAAGGTTTTTCAGCTGTAGTCGAGTGTGGTGTGTTTCTGTACTGAAATAAAAATCTGCATATTATTAAATGAGCGTCTAAATTAGGATCTTTATATTTACTCCTTATGATGGCCTTTTTAAGTATTTTGTCCCATCATTTGAAATTGGATTTTGTCGAAGAACTAGATATTTCGGAAGAACTTTCCAGCTATAATCACTGAACACTCAAGTAAATTTTTATAAAGATTGAAAATTAGATACTTGTTGCCAACCCGTGTTATTAAATCAAAATTCCAATTACTACGTTAAGTTGGAAAATAAAGACAATCATTATGGTATATAGGGGCCGTGAATATCATCACACGGCGTGACCATAATGATGATTTATGGTCCGAATTACAAACAAAATGTTATCTCCTCACATCAATAAATAGGTATAGGTATATAAATATTTTTAAAATTTCAAATTTAGTATTTTTCAAACTCAGTTATATTCGTATTATTCATCATGCAAAATATTGAGCAAGCTGTGCATTACCGTTTCGTTGACAATGCAACAGCAAATAATGCATTCACTGTCACACAGAAAGTGAGCGATTCTGATAGGAGTTTACCTTTGGATTTGAAGGATGAAGTTTCGTTTTTTTCGAAATTCAGAAAATTTTACCAATGAATTTTATTATAGTACAAAGACTTTCTGAATTTCATTATGGTTCTTGGCCCATAATGAACTCCATTATGACACTAAAATACATTGACAAACGATACATTCCTTTATTGACATTTCACACGTGAAGTAAACAAAATGAGTCATTCGAAATCACCTGACCTATTCACATGGCCTTCGAATTTTTAACATGTTTTTCGTTACGTTTCAAGTCTAAAAATTTACAATAATTTGAACTTTAGATAACTTTACCAATTGCATTACTTCCTGTAACTCTTCCACTTGGTGTACAAAGGGCGGAAGTCCAAATTCGACAAAAACTAATGAAATGCATTTTTTGATACAGAATTATGATTGGAGTACATGCAAAAAAAATCAGAGAGTTTACTTCCTTCAAATGGAAAATAAATGAAAAAAAATTAGCGGAAGTCCACGTGTATTTGGTGCACTAAAGACGTATGTGGACATCCGGCCTCAGACTTCTGAATGCTGTGGACAACCGCTTTGTGTCAGTGTGAAGTTTTCATCGTCACGCCGCTTCTCTCATTCGGCCATTATTGTAGTCATTTGTGAAGTAGCAGGTGTTTATTTGTGCTGCAGAATGTTTAATAATAACATATCTTCTAGAAGTAAATTGTTGGTTGAATCAGCTCGAAATGAGATACGTTCTTCTGAATTGGGACTGGCATCCGAAGGTATGGTATGGTAATAATGAAAATTATAAAATTGTGTTTTGAAGTTTTGAGGTTAGGTTTTTCAGTCGAGCAAACACCAAGTACGAATACAAATTTGGAGGACGGCAATGTTGAATCTCCGCTCACAACTGAACAAGAAGACATTCTTAGGGAAATTCCTCCAGACCTAGCAGATGCAATTGTCAGTAGTCCATGTGAAGACAATTATTATTACCATCCAAGTTACCCTAGTACTAGTAAGGCTGCAATCGGAGACCTGCACTCACCAAAACGTGTTTGGGATAACGGTTTGTAAATAACATTTTTTTAAACTATCTGATTTTATTGAAATGCATTTTTTAGGGGACAGTCAGGAAAATCGTTTACATAATACAAGAAAGAAAAAAACTTTCCATTCGAATCATGAGTACCATGACTTTTCGTCTGACGAAGAAATTTTTCAAGACAGCGGATCAGAATTTTGTCCCAGCGATTCTTCAAGCCTGTCGGAGGAAGATATTATAGAAAAAAAGTCTTCAATTAAAAAAAAATCAACCAGCTACGCACCAAGTTTTGATAAACTTAAAGTGGTTAAAAGAGCAATATTCTCTGAAATAACGCCGGGAAATATAAGCCAGGACAATATACCGTGTGATAATTTACAGTGTGGAATAACGCCGGGTGATATAAGCCAGGACAATATACCGTGTGATAATTTACAGTGTGGAAGTTATAGTATTCCTCAAGAAGACGGTAATGAATATACTCAACTAGGGATAACTACTATTAAAGAGGATCAGGTTTTGAAAATCGCAAAATCTAGAAAAAAGACACGTAATGAAAATAATTGGAAAAGGAACATTGTTAAAACTAAACGTCTATTAGGCCAAGAATACAAGTCAAGATCAGGTAAAATTGTCCCACAAAAAGTTATGGGGCCACACTGTAATAATTGTAGAAGTAAATGTCCGGACAAAATATCAGAAGAAGAGAGAAGCAATATTTTTAGACAATTTTGGAAAATAAATGGGGACCAAAGGAAACAGTTTATAGCAATGTCTGTAGTAAAGGACAGTATATCTCGTGAAAGGCCAAGAAATGGTAAGCAGGCTAATCGCCGACAATTTTCGTACAAATATTTTGTAGTAATAAATTCTTCGAACAAGGTCAACGTCTGTAAGAATATGTTTCTCAATACATATTCCATAACAGACAAATTTGTTCGAAACTGTCTCAAAAATACCCAGCTCAATGAATCCGGTGGATGTCTTACCAGTCCTGACAAACGACATAACCACCCTCCCACAAATAAAATTGACGAACAAAGAATACAGTTTGTGAAAAATCATATAGAATCGTTTCCGGTGTGCGAGAGTCATTATCGCAGAGGTAATACTACCAGAAAATATCTAGAATGCGGCCTAAATATTAAAATTTTGTATGATCTTTACAAAGAGAAATGCAGTGAAACAGGAAACAATCCAGTTAAAGAAAGTTATTATAGACATATATTCAATACACAATATAATATATCTTTTAAGACTCCTGAAACTGATACTTGTGACGACTGCGATGAATTTGAGAAACGATTGAAAGATGCTGAAACTGAAATGGAGAAAGAAATTGTTATTAATGAAAGAAACAGACATCATATGGAAGCAGAAAGGAGATACGACCTTAAGAAGAAAGATAAGGAGAGATCTAGACAAATGAATTCAGGTGAAATTATGCTGACTGTTGATTTACAGAAATGTCTCCCTACTCCAAGTTTGACGAATTGTAAATCATTTTACTTGAGAAAATTATGGACTCTCAACTTCACCATTTTGAACTCGACCAGAAACAATGAAGCTACGTGTTTAGTATGGGATGAAACTGTTGGAGCAAGAGGAGGAAACGAAATGGCTTCCTGCTTACTGAAATGGGCAGAGCTAAACTGTACAAATACTAATGAAGACATAAAACTTACTATATGGTCAGACAATTGTGGAGGCCAGATAAGAAATATTCATTTAGTTTTCATGTACTTCTACATACTAGATAAATTTCCTAATATAAAAGAAATAAACCATAAATACTTACTGAAAGGTCACACCCACATGGAAGTAGATTCCATTCATTCTGTTATAGAAAGAAGGAAAAAGATGCTCAAGACTATGGATATTTGCGTTCCCCATGACTGGGCTCAGTTCATCAGCACTTGCGGAAAATACAAAGTTTATGAAATGACACTAAACGATTTTAAGACGCCTTCTTCCTTAGGCAAAAAATTGAGGGGCGAATCTAATGCACCGCCATTTGTTCAAAGGAAACTGAACTCAAATTCTGAAGCTATGCTAATTTCCAAATGTGTGCATCTCAAGTGTACATCTGATCACATTGGCACATTATTCTACAAAACAGATTTTGAAAATGAAACTTTTAAAAACATCAATTTACGGCGGTTTGCAAGGCGTCCCCTGAAAATTCCCCAGGAATTACCCATAACAAATTGTACACTGCGTCCAGTGAAAGAGGATAAATTTAAACATATCATGGAACTGATGAAATGGATCCCAGAGTCATGCAGATCTTTCTACATGAACCTACCCCATGGCAATCAATTGTCAGAGGATGCTAGCGATGAAGAAAGTCAAGAATAATATACATACTTGCCATCAAATTTGATATTTTTATTTAATATATGGACACCCGCCTTCAGGTTGCAAATATTTTTGGACGGATGTCCAAGAAAAAAATTTTTTTTTCTTATTCAAAACAGATATGTAATTTTTATTTTTCCCAAACTGTTCAGTTTCCTGATATTAATAAACCTGTGAAAAATTAATGTTGTGATTTCATTTCGTATATTAGAAATAATTAGATATGTTTATAAAAATTCTTTAAAGTGACATTTCTCAAAACTTTAATTTTGGACATCCGCCCTTTGTACACCAAGTGGAAGAACTTAAATAAAGGATCAAGTAGCTCAGTGGTTGAGACTGAAGCGTTCAAAACCATTGACTGCTGGTCGGCTAGGTTCGAATCCTAGCGACTACGGATTTTTATCTGATGGCCCGAGAAAGTGCTAGGAATCGCACGTTAAAAAGTAGGACCTCGTTAATCCTTGGCTCGCACAAGTTTCGACTTTTGACGGCTGCCGTTCGTAAGGGGACGACGGCTGGTTAACGGAAAAAACAATTTTCACTAATATTTTTTTAACTTGACTCCAAATTTCATAACCGAATTTTTATTTTCACGAATTTTTTCATTCAATCAGAGTAGTTATTTAATCTCAGGAAGTACCGAAGGTGACGAAAGTCAAATTCGCTTTGCATTATCAAAAAATACTTTCAAACAACTGAAGAACACGCTTCTTTTCCAACATGGACTAAATAGTAAAAAATAATTGACAATGTAATGACTCAAATGTAAAAAAAGTGTGGGTGCTTTCGATCTGTATATTCTCATACTTTTCATTTTAATTCAACAATACTCAGCTGAGTAATTACATTGTCAATTATTTTTTTTACTTTTCAGTCCATGTTGGAAGAAAAGCGTGTTCTTCAGTTTTTTGAACTGTTATGTTTTTATTATCAAAAAATCGAAATCTCCGACCCCGAAAACCCCCACATACCAATTTTGAATCGATTCTGAATATAATCACAAAACTCGTCCACCTTCTTGGGCCGCCATCTTGAATTAATGAATTTTGATAAAACATTCTTAATCTCTGACCCTGAAAACCCTCTCACACTAATTTTGAATCGAATCGGACCATAATGACGAATGCCGTCCGCCATATTGGAGCCGCCATTTTTAATGACAAGAAATTTGAAATCTACGTTCTAAAAAATCCCAAAATATCAAATTTGAATCGAATCTGACCCTAATCACAAATGTCGTCCGCCATCTTGGAGCCGCCATATTGGATTTATGAATTTTGCCGAAAGTTCCATGATCTTTGATCCTGAGAACCCTTACATACCAATTCTCAATCGGATCGGACAATTATCACAAATCTCGTCCGCCATCTTGGAGCCACCATTTTGTTTTTTCCTATAACAAAAATGTCATATTGCATTGTCACCGGAACTATGAACACCTGCTGAGTTTCAAATCATTCGGACTTCTGGAAGTGGGTTAAAATCGCGTTCAATAATTCCGTTACATAGATAGATAGATAGATAGATAGATACATACATACAGGTGAAGCTAATGAAATCGTGTTAACAGATACATTTCTTATAACGTTCCCTCTTCGTTTAGTTATTTGAAAACCATGTTTGGTAGCATACATTTCCTATTACCTACCACTGAGGCTCCACCTATTAATTTAAATTATGTTTATTAATTTTATAAACCACACCTTTCAGAAATATATCTCTCATCTATAACTAACCTGGTTCGTCGACTGCCAGGAAAACTGTAATTAAAAGTGCAGACCATGAAAACACACCGATGAACATTAAATATACGTCTGAAACACTACTCGCCTATTACCTCATTTTCAATCTGACTATTGAGGAGTATGAAAATTTAACTATCGCACCATTTCGATACAAGTACCAGTTCTACTCACATAGCGGAAACTGTGAAAACTTGATGCATGCTCGTCGCATAACGGACTATAGTCCCTAATATAAACAGTGATAAGGCACTCAATATGAACCTACACGCAATTTCAATGTTTCAATTCTAACAACCCTACATTTATACGATATATATTTACTTGATGGAGGTTTGTATATGAAACTTGTCACCTAAAGATCAATGATATGCAGAATTGATTGAAATTTTCATGATAATGAATTATTTTAATTGGCTCAAAGTTTGGACCTAATGAATTACTGGTTATTTCTGCCTAGTCAATATTCTTGTTATTGCTGGAATTAATTTCCAAAAAATTGAATATCCGAATATTTCCCGTGACGGCGCACGAATAGGAAGATACAGTAAAACGCAAACATATAGCTTGGAATCTGGGAATACAATGCGCATTTGTCGTTCAACAGACTATAAATGAAAATTTCACATGTTCAGCTACGTTGGTAGAATTGTACGAGTTGGCATAAATGTTCAATTTTTGAGTTTTTTACCATAAAAACCTTTCTTTAAGTTTCGAAGTTTAGCCGTGATTTGGAAGAAACAGTCGCTTATATGGGTTTTCGACAAGTTTTTTTTTGCCTGGGAGGATATCATGTAAAATCAAATAAAGAGAGACAAGTCTTACCTTGTTCTACCCCCATATATACCTCTACAACTTTGAGCTTCGTCCACAATACCTGAATGTCTTGCGATATTTGTGGTGAGCTGCTTTACCCAAGTGCGAGCTGTGCAAGACTCTCGTCTACAAAGGTACACAAAATAGAACATATATTATATTTTTCTTGTAAATACTGATTCTCAAGCAAAGTTTATGTTAACATTCTATCATTTAATCAAAATATACTTTATTGTTGAAGAATATACCATTCTCATTTACAAAGTTGAATAATAAAGGGTAAAACTTTTAGGCAGTCAGTAACTTACTTACAGATACATCTACATACTACACTATTGTTAATTATACATACCAACGTTCGAAATGATATTAGAATTTAACAGGTAAAATATTTTGAAATATAATGGATACCATATACCCGTAATAGTTATGTACAGTGTGACCCACTTAAGACTAGTGCACCCTTATAAAATCTACATTTTCCAACCGATTGGAATGATGCTCCTTTCATTAGGCATCCAAAAAGTCTACTAGGACACCAAATTTCATGGATAAATCTCCATTTTCAGGGCATATTTTTCAAATTTCATTCCCTCATATTCTTTTTATTGATCGACGCATTTCAACGCAATTTACATACGAACCATTTGAAATTGTGGCGAATCCAGTGGTGTGGATGTGATTTTTCTAAGAAAAATCGCTAATAATTTTATTTTTATTTTTGACCTTGAAAAATCAGATTAGTTGGCCCTGGAAATAAAAATTCATTCATGAAATTTGGTTTCCTAGTAGACTTTTTGCATGTCTACCTATTAAAAAAAAAACACTCAGTTCAATCGGTTGGGAAATGTAGATTTTATAAGGGTGCACCGGTCTTAAGTGGGTCACACTCTATGTATGAAATGCGTTAAGTAGGCGTTTATGGTCTGCGGCGTAGATAATGGCCCGATGGCGATGGCGTACAACCCCAAAATTTCAATTCTCTACTACTCTCGAGTTCCTAGATATTCCCTGACCATTACCTTGTGGGCCACCCTATATAATCGAATAGTGAAATGCCTTCATTGTCGTTCAGCCAATGCTCTGTTGCATAACTATGTCGGGATGGTTGTTGTTATCACATAATATGTGTAGGTTGTCAGTTTTATTCCTAACATTCTGGCGTTCCGCGCATGTTTTGTTCTAGTGTTTATTATATTTCTATGTTCCGTACACATCGTTTCTCAGCGAAAGATGTTTGAGCTTATTCCTGTAATAAAAATACAATAATATATAAAAGCGAAAAATGGACTCTGAGCCATTTTGTGTATTGGAATGCAACAGCATCGATGATCAAATTCTATTATTCACTCAAGAAAAGTTAAAAACGTGTCGTGAAATATTGGCAATTCGTGTAGCTTTAAAATTGAAATATAACTACGTTAATTTGCCAGATACTGTGACAGTGATTCATGGATACCATTCGAAATGCTGTAAGGATTTTTTGGCGGTGCCGAAGACATATAGAGTATTGGAAAGTTTTCATCTTGGGTATGATGGTTTTATGGGAGCGTAAGGAATAGCTTGCTAGATGTTGAGAGAGCATTACAATTTCTCCTCTACTCGCTCGAGAAAGGGATATCGACGTGCGCATTGCCACGTGGTGCGGTAATGCGTCGGGCGGGGTAACAGGAGAGGCGCACAGTAGTCCTTCCTCAGCCTTCTGCCATTGCATACTCAGTTATATAGCAACGTATATATCAAAAACAAGAAATGAACATACTGCACCATAATATTTAAATTTGATTCAAGCTTCGTTATATTGCTTTCCGTCGCGATAGCCGCTTCAGCGACTTCCGGCCATGTTATCAATTTTTATATACTTAGCCATTACTTAGACTTCTGACAATTTATATACAGGTTCAGTAAGCCATGAATAATATAAAAATGTCAAAACTGCACCTTGTGTTGGAAAGGGGAACATTCTCCATGAAAATTCAAAAATGAAAAAAAAGATGTATTTGTAATATCTAACAGAAAACAACTACTTCTTGAACGATGGAAAATAGCGACTAATGTTTGTCTTTCAGCCGCAGATGATTCCACAACAGATTTTATGGATATTCTATTCATATTTTCGAACTAAAATGAAAATGCACCTCGTGGTTTAAATTCTAACATTGTTTTACAACTTTGTCGACTTCTGACAGTCTTCAAACCCCGACTTAGGCTTCTGACAATAACTTTCCTCGATTCCTACCGTTAAAAATAACTCTACCAAATATCAGGACTACACCCACGCCTCCCTCCCCGGAAGAGCGATCTGACGGCAGGGCTACGTACTTAAAAGGTACCAAGGAGACGTTTTATATAAAATTCGTGACTACACCTTATCAGTTCACTTTTTCGTAGCCAGGTCTCCCACTATGAACTTCACCTACTCAATGGATGGTTTTAATTGGAACATGATTTGGTCATATGGTCTCTGAGTTCACTGGAGGGGCTATTTTGAGTTACTTGGAGCTACTCATTGGGACAATTGAAAATCGACCCGCTACATTCTGGATTACCAGGAAAAATTAGTCCACAGACTTGCGTGATGCCTATCTCCTCGTCCGACGCGCTCAACCATATTCGTCGTCAGAACTGAACTGAAGCATGTTCAAAGATAAACGCTAGAACTACTTCTCACCACTTCTTTTTTTTTGTCTTTATATCTACAGTCACCACTCTTCGACCGCCTTTGCCATGTAGTTGCATTTTGGATTCTACTGATGTGGTTTTGGTCGATTCGACCGTTTCCTCATAACATTTTTGACTGTGCGAATTGTGTATGTTAAAATTTAGGACACTCGGCGAAGAAAACCTCCAGGTTTTCAAAATTGAAAATAAGTAAAAGTTTGGAAAAAACTAAATACACACGCTTCTATAGAAATATGGTCTAAAAAGTAGAGAGTAATCTATAACTTGTTCGATTGATGATCTATTTATTATGTGGAAATTCACATTGAATATGAGATGAAGAAAATAACTTTTGTCTAATTTCCACTCTGACTTCAATTCGTTACTACCGGTTTCGGCTTATCATACCATTATCAGGTAACGAATAAAACTCATAGTAGAAATTAGAGAAAAGTTATTTTCTCTATCCTAGAATTAACTTCAAAAAGCATGTGGGGCTTGATATCAGTATCTTATCTTTTAAATTGTTATAGCTATTCGTGAATGCATTTTCAACATTGAAGTTAATTTTAGAAAATAATTTTTTTCGTTTTCGTCCATATACTTCAAAAGCGTGTGTTCTGCAAAACTATAATATATATTCTTCACTTCGAAGTTTATTTCACTATGAAAGTGTGTTTCTTCAGTTTTTCAAGGTATCATTTATTTTATTTTTATCAAAAGCTCCGACACATTTGGTGGCTGGTGGGTTACTCGTTACCCCAATAACCACTTCCGGAATCCGGGAATCGTGTGCTCTGAGCAGACGCAATGCACCGAGGATAACAGCATCTTGCATTTGTCCAGCTATGATTTTTTGAAATAGACTCCATGGGCTTTATACCGAACGTGTCCAAATTATTTCGGTTAGGCCGTTTGTTGTCTTAAGTAAGACCAAACTCATCATCCGCTTGGGCTGCCGCCTTGAAGAGAAACGCTCCTATCCCTGAATTCTCATGGTCATGGACCATGTAGAGAAGGGGATAGAAATTCCTGATGTCTTCACATGTTATTTTATTGTGATTTTATTGAGGATCCTCCAAACTCAAAAGTATCATTGTTGTCGGGAAAGATATAACGGAGAAACGGTCGGTTTAGAATGCAAACTACTGTAAAGATGCATCATTTTGCGCTTCTTCACTTCGAGTTGTTGCAACTGCTCCTGTACCCACTTCAATACTCCAAAGGACTAGAATAATATGGCAACGGCAAGCATATTTGTAACAGCCACTTTGTTCTTCCCCGACATGACAGTTCTGATTACCAGATCTGTTGGAGATTATGCTGATATTTGCCGCGGAGATAGTTTTCAACTGTGGTTACCTCTTGAAAGGTGTTGTTCCATCCTTCGGATTAGTATACTTACCGGCATCAAGATCATGTCGGATACTTCCGTCTAATAGCTCGCGTGTACTATACTGCACTGAGTGCTGCATAACACATATGTCAATGGGCAGATTCTCCTCGCAATTAGCGACTCCTTTCTTTGAATCTCTTTGCTTGTAAATCAGTTCGTGAACGTGGTCAATTGTGATGAGTATTTGCTTGTAAGATGCGAGTAAATATCTTATAACATGCTTTCAGGCATGTTATCGGCCTGTAGATTTTTGGTTCCGACGAATCTCCAGTATTTGGGATCAGCACGGTTCGCCGCCAAACCAATATAGAATCTGCTGCTCCCCATTCAGTCAGAGTTGGAATTGATGATGGGTGCTTGGAAATTGTTTCTACCATTAGTTCACCAGTCCATCAAGACTTGGAGCAGCCAAGTTCTTCGTGTCCTCAGGAGCTCGTCGAACATTTTTCGGGTTTATCGGGTTGCGCGGTTCAATAAGCTCTGGCCATCGGAGCCCTCGACAGAAAGCTTGCGCTAGGGTTGGAGTGTCTAAACTCAGTGTTTGTGACTATTCATGAATATCATTCCAAAAGGATTCCACATGATTAACGGTCGGTGGATTTTCTACAAAACGGTAGAGACTTCCGGAATAAGTGAGTAAGGTGACTTTTTCAGTCGTTTGCATTCGTTTCCTATCAAGGTAGTGCCATTTGGTGGCCATAAGCACTTCTTGATACAGCGTTTGATTGGATTGTCTCACTTTTTCGGCTATTCGTCGCACTGCTGACGTGAACTGTTGCCAACCATTTGACTGAGTATGTCGCTACAGAAATCGAAAAATTCCCCTACATCACAACCAACACCGCTACGGTTAGTTATGCCGCAGCGGCGCATTCGCATCGTTGTAAAAAATTATGTGGTGTACCGTCTGTGGCGTTTTCAGAAATTATCACATTAGGAGCTGTCCGGGGCTCCTTATTCTAGTATTTCTAGCTCAATCATTGGTTAAAAACTAACATCAAATGTCATCTGTCAAATTCCACCAACCAATAATAGCAAACTTAAAATTTGAAGGCCAGCAGGAGCTCAGCCAACTGCGTAAACAGTTTTGTCGACATAAAATTCTATGTTACACGGAATCCCACCAAATCGCATCCAAACATGGCGCTTAACTAATAAGGTCAATTGACTAATAATAATAATATCTACTATTGATCATTGAATAATTCAAATTGTTATAAAAACTTAATAGATTCTAAATAAGGTGCTTTTTTTGGAGAATATGACCTGAAATCCAATCTTCCAATATAGAATGGAGGAGGGAATAGCTAAAACACTGTTTAGTAACAGACTGTACAAATTAAACCAGATAAATACTTTATTTTTCTGAATAAAGACTTTCCATAAAGTTAACAACACAGAAAACATACATAAATAAGAAAACATTTATCGATATGATAAAGAACAAAAAATAACTAAAAAACATTTCTCCTAATGGTAGAAAAACATGAAAAATAAATATACATTTTTGGCAGGAAGGAGAGATCAAATTATGAAAAAAAAATACTTCATTAGGTATATCGATCAACTGAAAATAGTTAACAGTCTCAGTCAGAATTCAGAGCAAAGTCGAATCTTGTTCCGATTCATATGATGAAGCATCTTTTTATTTTTGTGGTTATGCACATATTTATTATACTTTTCATAAAAATTCTCAGTGAAAATATATTCACTGTAACATTTGTTTTTGGAAAACGTATTTAATTTAATAGTGAGAATTTCAGCATGACTGTAGACATCTTATTACGCTTTTTGTTTTGATATCAGACAAAAAAGAAAATATTCTCTCGACATCTGCATTCCCATGGGGCAATGCGAAGACTGTGAGTGCTAATTCCGATATTGAGGAAAATATGAATGTATTACTAAAATCTTTGGTGTGTTTCAACAACATCTTTTGGAAGACTTTCCAATTCATCTTCTCTGAAATATGATCTTATTAAATTAAACTCTCTTATACACTGATCTTTGTCGCTGTGAATTTTGTTGATCACAGCAGCTAAATCACAGTGAAAATTTATATTCACAGCGACTTGAGGGTTAACAAAATTTGAATTTTTGAAAAACTCATTCAGAGGAAATCTTCTGAGACATTCAGAGAAAGCTTTCTGATGAAATTTCAAACACACCAATTGAAAAGTTAATTTCAATTCTACATTGAACGTACTCAAAATGGATTTCACTTATTCACCCATGACAATTTTCTCCACTGCCAAAAGATTAGTGTGATTGAACAAGTCCAACAAAACAATATTCTTCTCACTTTTTATTACTTCAGGCTTTATAAAATAAAGTTAACATCAAGGATCTTTAAAAAGTGAACACATTCTTCATACATCAAAAATGTTATTGGATTTTCTGACTGAAAAAATGCATTGAAGCGATTGAAACTCGGCAGAATGAAGTTTAAAAAGAAAAGATAAGCTTTCGTCAGTGAATTTCAGAGTTCATTATATATTGCTGCAGCTGCTCCATTTTTTTATTCAGTCTGCAAGACGAAAGAGTTCAACAAGAACGTCCCACATTTTCAATACCCTCTATACATTTTGCCAATGCAAGCCATCTTGTTTGACTTGGTTTTAAAATTTTCAATTTTTGAGCTTTCATGAATTTTTGGAATTCTTCTAGAATTTATTGCCTTTTCGGGCTTCAAGAAGAGTATGGAGGAAACTTTCTATATTTTGGGGTAATGAACCAGTGGCATCAGTAGCTATCAGATGAACCAAGTGGCATATGCACCCGTTAATAACAATTAGGAAGGATTATGTGACAAAAAATATTGCTTCACACTTTCCTTATTTCCCATCATTGAATTTGTGTTGTCGCTGTTCCTCCATCAGATGGTATTTCTTTTAAATCTAGAAGAGATGTTTTCATTTGGGAATTGTTGAAGTATTCCACGAGGATACACAATAATCTCTTGTTACTAATATCAGTGCTTTCATTTAGTAAAATGGACAATTTGGTATTTTCTAATTTTAATTTTAGTTCTTCATAAATTGTTTTAGCCAACACAACTATTACATTTTGTCCTGTTCAACGAAACTCTTTTGGCTATTTTAGTATCTGAAAACGCAGTTTTGTTGGTTTCAGTAATATGGTCAATTGTACTAACACTGATGTAGTGGCTAGCTACAAGAAGGCTTTGCCTCAGTGTTGCCTCAATAGATAGATAGATAGATAGATAGCGTTTATTTGACTACGTTATGCAAATACATACTTTTGTAGCAAGTCAAGTGTTACAAGTAGAGCCTGATGCTAGAATCAGGAAATCACTTAAGGATAAAATGCTTATACATACATAATAAAAAGATATTGAAATATTAAACATAAACAATATAAAAAGTACATTAAAAAAGATAGAACAAATAGATACGTAAAACACGGGTACAGTTATATACATATTAAAATACATATTAAAATACATGCATAAAATGCATCAACCGTTGGACACTGTTACAACAGGTGGGTTAGCCATATACTCTTCTGCATTATAATAACATTTGGAGACTAATTCTTTTTTGATAAAATTTTTGAAAGTTTGAAATGTAAATTTTTTCACTTTTTGTGGTAGGATATTATACAGATTTGTATTGAGGGAGTTAGATGCAGACTTTTGTAATCTATATCTGGAAGGTCTAATGAGTGCTGAACTACGAGTGCTGTATTCATGAAAGATCGCATTAGTATCGAATTCATTTACATGTTCGTGAATGTCAAGGAGCGAGTGATAAATATATAATGTAGGAAGGGGCATCAATCCCAGATTCTTGAATATAGGTCGGCAAGTGTCTTTATAACCTGCATTCGCAAGTATCCTAACCGCTTTTTTCTGAAGCTTGAAAATCCTATCTGAAGAAGACGAGTTTCCCCATAGAACAATTCCATATCTGAGGTGTGAATGAAAAAAGGCGTAATATGCTGTCAACAAAGTTTTGGGACTAATCATAAACTTCAACTGACGTAGCAAGAATATATATTTAGATAGTTTAGAGCATAGGTCATCAATATGATGAGACCAGTTGAGATTATCATCTAAGGTAATCCCTAGCAGATTTACACTCTCACCTGTTTTGATTTTATTATCCGACGAAAAAATCAGATTTTGGGTTTTGTCTCTGTTTAACTTCAGAAGATTTTCAGTGAACCACTTTTCTGCTTGATTTTCCATATGTTTCATTGTTATGACTAAGTTTTGACAGTTTTTGTCGGAGCAAATTAGTGTGCTATCATCAGCAAAAACGACACATTTACCAGGTAGCATGTGATGGAAAAAATCATTAATATAAATAATGAAAAGAAGGGGCCCCAGAACAGAACCCTGGGGTACTCCTGTTTTCACGACTTCAATTGACGATTGTTCATTATCATTAAGGACCACACAGTGCTTTCGATTGTGAAGATATGACTGGAATAGAGTAAGTGTAATGCCTCTTACACCGTAGTCAGAAAGTTTACTCAATAGAATATCGTGAGAGACACAGTCGAAGGCTTTGCTTTGCTAACCTTTCTGTCACTGACATAACTCTAATGATTTGTGAGTTTTGGCTGATGTTTCAAATTTATTTCCAAGCTTTTACGTCAAACAGAATTTGCATGTTTAAGAAGATCAGAATATTTGGTGTTCAAAATTACATTACAAGATGTACATTGAGCTCTTGAGTTATCTTTCACGACTGGTTTGATCCAACCCTTCAAGTTGGGATCCGAAAGCCATCGAGTTGAGAACTTTTGTTTTCGAACTTTGCTGATTTTTTTTGCCTTGCAATATTTCGAAGTGTGTGCTTCGTTTGAACTGCTCTCAGATGAATTCCATAATTACGATATAGGTAATAATTATAATATAATGATTTAAAATAATAACAAATAAACTAAAAGTAAGGCAAACAATAACAAATTTGTAAATTTGTGACAGTTGACAGTAATGACATCAGTTGACAGTTGAAAGTTTCCATGTGTTTTCAGTTTTTTTACATCGCATTTGACAGTTGACAGGAAGGACTATTCCTGTTTTACTTGTTACTGCCATGACTACGGCTACAAATTTAATACTCATCCTCAAATAAGCGACACTGAAGTAATCTGTCGAATACTCCTGAAACATCTCAGGATTCCGCTGTTTTTTCATTGAATACCGCTACGCCGCTACAAGGAACCATAAATCCGCTAACTGTAGCGGAATTCCGCTACGGTTGGCAACTCCCGGGGGTGAAAGGCATGTTGACGATCATATAGTCCCAGTGACGGTTTTAGAAATTGAGGGCGGGAGGGGGGGGGGACACACCATCGCTAGGCACCGAGTATTCAGTAAAAACACAGGCAAGTATACAGATTTATTCCATAGGGTGGTAATTCGTGGCGCAGGGGTAACCGAAAATAGAAAAACACTGCAGGAGAAATTTCTTTTTTCGGATGCCTTTAAATTGATAGTCACGTTTGTTAAAGTAGTATCATATTAATAGGAAAAATGGGATGTGAAATTTAGTTTGTTTTATTCAATATGAAAAACGAAGAGCACAGTCGAACAAACAAATGATGACACCTTCCAATTAAGAGAAAATGGGATCGAGTATTATGGAATAACACAATTTAAAACTAACTATATTTACATAGGTAACTTGAAGCAAAGAAAAATCAGGTTAACAAATCAAATAACACAAATCAATCAGGTACCCAAGTCCCAAGTCTGATGGAGATTAGAATTAGAATTATTTCCCCTCCTTACGTTTTACCTGTACGTTCGTTGCCACATAGATTAGATTTAGATAGTTATGCGTTATGTTAATCAATAAACATAAAATTTTCTACAATAGAACCAAACAAGTCTCACTGTTGAGAACACCCTCACTGGCAAACCCTGCATCTGGATCTAGTTCGTCAGCTTCAAATCAAGTAACCAACCAACGCCTCCCCCCTTTCTATACGCGCCTGAAAAGGCATAGGCAATATAGTTATAATAATAATAATACTCCCTCATCAACTCTCGTGAGTTTACCCAAAGGCAAAGCCTGTGCGAGCAGAGGACGGCTATTATTGTTATTCCCGTGGAGCTCCGGGTCGACTTACTGATTTATGGTGGCGTATTCACTTTTCAGCTGAAGGAAAACCCGTGAAACTCACAGCGCACCATCCCTATTTCGAATAATACTATATTTATCATTAAAAAACAATGTAACGTAGCAGCATCCTCTGAATCTGAATCTTTTATTCCATACTCAATCGAAATTGAAAAACTGTATACTCGTCGAAAAAACAAACCAGACTGTCACTACTCACTAGTGCCACTACTGCCAGGCCGGGATACAATCTCTTAGATGATAACTACAGTATGCATTATAGAGACAGGTAGAGGTATGGGATTCACAAATGACTAACGAATTGAAAGCAAATGTTTCCACGTTTATTGGATTTACGTACTTTTGCACACCGTTGTAACACTATATTTGTAAGATATCTGGAATTCTGGAATGTAAGGGGGCGCTAAGAACGACATTTTGCATAGGGCGGGGGGGCATACTGCTCCCCTTTGCCCCCCTTGGCACCGCCACTGTATAGTCCATCACATATTGCATACGAGACTTGTGTTATTATTAATATTATTATATATTACAACGTTGCTATGTGTGCCCATGTTTTGATTATTCGGACGTCGTCGGAATTGGGTAAAAATTTAATATGAAAATCCCACATTACATTATCATTATGAAATGCAAGGAGTTTCATTGGTCCTTGATATTTGTGTTGAATTTTAGATTATTCGAAGCTTTGGAAGTGGGTGAAAATTGACTTAAAAAATGTTCATCATTATTATTACAAAATTATTATGAAACTAACTGAATAGTTATTTCTAATCATGAACTAGTTAACATTTCAAGATATTTCAAGTTCGATATCAATGCAGAAATTCCTTATCCATGCTCTTATACTTACAAAAAACTCACCAGGGCAGAGTATAACGAACGTCTGCATCATAGTGACAAAATTCCACAGAGAGCTTCTACAACTTCAGACTGCATGGTTTCATAATTTGTCGGAGATCACTGTCTAGTGATCGGTTTATAAATATCCCTTTAGCATAGTTTGACTGACAGCTGAATTTGACTGGTGATTCGAATGAATTTAACATGCGATCAAATGAAGGAATATATGCACATTCTAGCTATTAGTCAAGTAGAAGAGATATTTGACTGAGCATCGAAAAATTGGTTCTAAATATTTTTGCTTATCTGACCTGAGCACATATTTGAATGTGCTTAAGGTCGTAACTAGAAGACGAATTGTGTTCACTAAAAATATTTACAGAATTGTTGAAAAATGTTCAACTGTATGCCATATACGGGTGTTTCAAAAAACAAGGCAAGAATTGGCAACGAAAAAAAAAAAAAGAAAAAAAAAATGGATAACGTAAACGTTGAGACATACCGACGCGTTTTTTGTCCAGTTCCCGCAAACTCTCGGAACTGTCCGACCACTAGAATGACTTAAAAATTTTGTAGGACAATGTTACCACTGAGCTTTTTTAATTTTGTTCAGCTTGGAAGACGATTCTGAAAAAAATCAGCTGCGGGATGTGTTTCTAAATTTTTTGACGGACGGCAAGATTATGACGTCAATAATTTTTCCATGTACCGATATATACATTTTTTTGTGGCCATGCAATCGACCACTTTGACGCGTCAGACTGGAAAAACGCCCCGTGTTCTATGTCAGACAATGTGAAAATAGTTATATTGATTGAAAGTTTGATTTTGTGGAGGAAATCCGATTCATGCCATGATTTTTTGGGTTTATGACTTTCCACAATTTGAAAATGAAAAAAATTTTAATCCAAAGAAATCTGTACAAGTACAGAAGGGCAAATTGATTAATTTGCCCGATAAGTTACTGCATTCACAAGACTGCTGTCTTGAAAGAAATTAATTTTTGTCAGTAACGTACCCTACACTGAATTTGCCTATCTGAAAAAATGAAATTGAATTAACAAAGAATACTTCTCTTTTTTTGAAAATTGTTGACGTTTCGGAGGCTGTATCTGCCTCCGTTATCAAAACTTCTTGGAAAGACGCTGAAGAAACTGAATTTGAATTGCGGGTTTGGAAATAAGATCTTTCTTTGACAGAGTCAAATGAAATCTGTCATACATTCTTTTGATTGACATTTGGTATCTTGAAGTTTGATAATAATTGTTCGACGAGGCCGTTAGGCCGAGTTGGACAACACGTCAAGTGCAATAAACAATTTTTGCACGAGTTGTACACAACATTTTTTCTACGTTCATGCAAAAAGCAAAAAATGAATTATTAAGGTGCGGCACTAGATGTAAGAAAATAAAAATCGCAACTTAAATAGTTAATTATTACTATCGATTTGCATCGAAACAAATTACTATCATCTATTTTTTCATTATTATTACCCAATTTCAAACTTTCAATTCTGTAATTGTCAGAATTAATTTTTGACTGACGTTTCTGTAACTATAGATGCATTATAAAAATCAAAATCATAGTAGCCGTGAGCGCGTATGTTATCACGAGGTGTGGTCATAGTACAGACAGTTTGCTCTATGCATGTATGCGGTTTAGAAAAAAGCGGATCAGTTTTGATTATGGAGTTATTCTCGGAAAGACATTATTTTTTCTTTTCAAGTCTGGCTGCTAACATAAAATAATATGAAATAAGTATCTAACTGTTTAAAACTTAATGCCAATCTCACAGAATATCTACTTAATATGTAGTAGGTTTGAACGTTCATGTTTGTCATGATGACAGCACGTTGAAGATGAGTGCAATAAAAACTTTATTGCACTAGTGCAATAAAGAATTTTTTTTCCACTAAATATAGGTCAATAAAGTTTTATATATAATAGAATAAATGCGTGAAGCTGAATACACTTGTTTGAATAAATGAAGCGAAGTTTTGTATAAAAGTGTATAAATTCTCTTTATTGCAAAGCGCTTTCGACTGAAGATGACGAAAGTCGAAAGCGCTTTGCAATAAAGAGAATTTATACACTTTTATACAAAACTTCGCTTCATTTATCAATAAAGTTTTGCTTTTTGCATGAATGTAGAAAAAATCGTTTTATAGCTCTCAATGAATGGATTCTGAGATAATCAGATGATTATTAATAAATTTTCCCATGGTCGATTTTTCGACATATTCGAGGGGGTAAATAAATAAGATTTTCCTAAAATATTCCATTCAGAAAACACAATTATTTTTAAAGTTTTTGATGAGAATATCTTCATCTAAGGCTCATGAACTTGTCTTCTGTAAAATACACTGCAGAATTGTAGATCCACGTATGATTGATAGCCTACAAATTCATCAGTATGTACCTGACATCACTTCGATTCATTGAAATTCAATTCGAGTTTCTAGCAAAAAATTAACTTATATCGGGAGCATGAAAATGATCGGGTTTGTTTGGACAGTGACATGAAAGTCACAAAAGAGAAGATGTATGTATGAAGTAGGTAAGTATATATCATTACTTGTTCGATGTTAGAATTGAAATAACTGGTTAACATTCCTAAGCGGTGGCTGGCTAGGACACGACAACCAGTTGAAAAGATGCAAATGTTTAGAATTTATATTCGGCCAATATAAATTCTATAGGCGTGTTCTGGAATTTGCCATAAGATGTTATCAGACGCAAATGAAGAAGCGAAAAAAAAACTTTGTGATGAAAAAATAATGTTTTGAAAGTAGGCCACCTCATATCCCTTGTAGGACATCGCGCATCGTTAGAACAAAGGGATTTGAGGTAGCTGGCAAGGAGTTCAAGAGCTTTGCCGTTCGTAGTTTAGTGAAAGGTATATTTGGCATGTCTTCATTCTGACAAAAAATTTCTATAAAAAAATAAACTAGTGGGGTCCGATCTCAATGAACCATATAAGTAACAAATAGCGAACTCCTCTGCCGTTTAAATGAGACGAATAGTCAGGATAGTCTTATCATTCCTTCCTCGTGAATTTTCGATTTTTAGTGCTGAAATCAATAGAATTCAGGAGATCGCTGTACGCAGAAAACTTGATTTTTTTTAATCGTTCAAAATTTCTGTTCAATTCCATTTTAAATCATCACTTAAATATTTTCAAAATTTCAACTGATTTAATTCAAATTATTTTCAACCATTACTCACCTTCAGGTAAGGACAGATGATGGCTTTTTAGTTTAGTACGATTTTATAAATATATTTTTCTACAACTGTCAAAAAAGTCCACTTTTTTGTGTGGTTTGTGTGCGTAAAGTATTACAATATTTTACTATCAACATACAATTTCATTATTAAATGGAAAAGCATAAAAAAATGCACTTTTTTTAACGGCTGTTGCTAGGCAACAATAGTGACAGATCCGAATAATAACGAAATCCTGTCATAAAGTCAGTTCTCATTTTCTTTGGCAACTAATAACCTATAAATATCTGATATACAAATGTTTCACCAATAATATTCTTAGCATTCTTACTATTAAATAAGTATTATCAAAATTCCAAACTATCGCGGCGAATAAATTCAAAATAATAGCATATACCTCTAAGGACCTAATCTACACTAGGTAATCCAAGGTAGCTATGACTGTTTGACCGTCAGAAACTAGTTGACAACAATAATTAATGAAATTTGTGAAATTGGGCATCTATCCAGATAACGTATTCTTGATAACTATAAAAAATTTAATTTAAGTAGAAATGAAAAGTGGTGCAGATTGAACGGAGAAAATCGTGGATAGTGCAAATATGAGATAATCCTTGACATAGTTCAAAGAAAGAAAAAAGTATTCCTTGCTTCACGAGGATTATTTTTTTATTTTGAATACAAATCTAAGAAAATGAAAAGTTACTTCGATGGACTAGTTATTCGAAAGTCAAGTCAACAGTAATAATAATAATATTGACCTTGATGAATATGTTATTTTAATATTCACTTCAAATTTTCCATTTTGCGGGATAGTGTGAAGAGCAAGAGATTTCGACTCTGTCGAAATTATTCGTTTCATTTGTTTGAAACTTAACTCTCCGGCATACTGTTCGAACTTTGTTCGAATAATGAATCCATAAAAATATGTCAAATTCATTTCATATTTGCAAAAAAATATGAATTGGTTATTTTTTTTGACTGCTGTAGAAAAAATACTGTATGAAACTCGTGAGTAAAGTGTTTTTTTTTACTTGTAGGAATTGCCGCAATCCGCCTACGGCGTCGTGCGTCAACATTTCTTACTCGTAAAAAAAGTATCACTTTACTCACTTGATACATAAATTACTATTCTGCACGAAATACAAATTTTGCTACATTCAGTTATATTGATACGTGCACACAGCTTGACAATTTCAAGTGTACTGGAGGCCCCACTACCATACCGGCCTTTTTATGTGTATAATGAAGTGAAAAGCACGAATATATCAGTGCCATACCCATGACATTTCGCTAAGGTGTACAATTAATTGTATATACAGTGTGACCCACTTAAGACCGGAGCACCCTTATAAAATCTACATTTTCCAACCGATCAGAATGATTTTATTTTTCGTTAGGTAGACATTCAAAGTCTACTAGGACACCAAATTTCATGGATCAATCTCCATTTCTAAGGCCTACTAATCTGATTTTTCAAGGTCAAAAATATAAAAAAATTACTAGCGAATTTTTTAGAAAAATTCTAACTACAGCACTGGTTTCGCGACACATTCAAATGGTTCATATGTGAATAATGTTGAAATGCGTCAATTAATAAAAAAGTTATAAGGAAATGAAATTTGCAAAATATGCCGTTTAATTAACCCATCAATTCATTTTAAAAACTTTTACCAGAAGTTTGACTACACCACTGGAATCAGGGAGTCTCGAAATATCACTGATTGTAATTTCATAGAAATCTGTTGATAAATAAAAAATAAAAAAATATTATGTAAAATGACAATTTTATTATCTTATTATTTTCTTATTTATGAATACATTTAGATGAAACTTTGACCAATGATATATCAAGACCTCCTTAATACAATGGTGTATTTCGAATTTTAATAAAAGTTCTGAAATTGAATTGGTGAGTTGATTAAACGGTATATTTTTCAAATTTCATTCTCTTATAACTATTTTATTAATTGACGCATATCAACGTAATTCACAACTGAACCATTTGGAAATGTCGCAAATCCAGTGGTGTAGTCACATTTTTTCTGAAAAAATCGCTAGTAATTTATTACAGCGACAGACAGATGCAATTTGATGTCCGTAAGGGGAAATAGTTATTTTATGGCAGATATTTGCCTCATATGTCCCACTTAATGGAAATATGTGGAGATAACAGTATTTAGATTTCATCTGAATTATGTTTTGGTTGGTTTGCGGGTTTAGCCGTGGTCTTCTTTGGTTAAAATCCCAAACGTTTTAAAATTTTTCGTGGGTAACTTTTAACTGTTGTGGCAAAGGAAACGTTTGATAAATCTATTTATTGAAATAACGATGAATCTCAGCCAAGGCACTATATGAAGTTGTGGGGTTTTGGTTGAAGAACGACCGAGCACTTTGAAGTCGAAGAATGAACTGTCTCTTAGTTGACTGACTGTGACTTGTCTTTCCTCACCGGAAATTCCCGGACCAAACGTTCTCAGGCAAAAAGGGTTTGTTTCGCCTTAAAACCCACAAATAAAAACTGCCGAAAGATATTTCCCGAAGGATTTCCAAGTTAAAGAAAGGATCTTAATAATTACCCTGTACAAAAGTACAAGTAATTTTATTTTCCCAAGCCATCGCCAAAAGATATAATTAATCGTTGTAATAGCTACCTACTGATTTATAATGCACCTCCTAACTGAGAAGTTTATCTATTTATATATTCTTGGTGGTTATCTACCTAATTTTCCATTTACGCCTGCTGGTCGAAAGGGGTCTATTTAAGGTAAAGGTGTATTTTTTCTAGAAGTTAAAGTGAAAGAAATCATTAATGTTTTGTCTAATGTTGCAAATATTACGCATAGGTATTAATTCAAACTCAACAGAAAACATTGTAATAGATATTTATTATTCGAATAGTCGCTCAACTTAATAGAATTCAATGTCCGTTTCTTCAGATCCAGAGATATGTATACAAATCACACTCACTCTAACTGTAGATGCAACTTATTTGATGTTTATGTTAACATTTGCAAATACCGCTTTCTTGTCATCGGTTCAGGGGCCACACTACCTATGTGCGAACGGTACCGGCTGCACAAACTATTTCAAGTCGATTATCGAATATTTTTTTACGAATATAGGTTCTTTGGGATAGTTCAGGAACATCCTACTATGAGAAAGAAAGTACGGCAACATTGTATATCATCACACGGCGATATTCGCTTTCTGATGAAGTCGATCTCTTTCACTCCCTATATAGGTTTCGTGTAAGGTAGAGAGGGGTTACGGACATACTGTCCAAAAATTGCAACAGTGGACTAGAACAAAACCACCAGGTTTTCCATATAAAGAAGAAACCTTCAGATTCTACAGTGTGACCCCTTATAAAACATATTTTTCAACCGATTGAAATTTTTTTTTTTACTAGCGTGCGGAAATATCCACTTTTCCGCACTCATTTTAGTTTTGAAAGAGTCACTTTTCCGCACTAGTGCAGAAAAGTAGATTTGTGGATTATACTGACATTAAAATATTGCGTCGCAGAAGGTTATGGTTGTATAGTTTAATATATATTTAATAATAAATGTTCTTTAGGTTACCTTTTGGGTGTTTTTCCGCTAGTAGAAAAAATAGTGTACCTAACACGAGCGTAAAGTGTCTTTTCCGTACGCGATTTCTGGCCGAACTCAGATAACGCGTCGTTCGGCCATGTGCAATCGCGTGCGGAAAAGTATCACTTTTCGCACTTGTTAGGTAAACTACTATTTTCCATTAGATAGACATTCAAAAAGTCTGCTAGTACACCAAATTTCATGGCTGAATCTTTATTTTCAGAGCCAACTATTCTTATTGTTTAAGGTCAAAAATAAGAAAAAAAATAAAAGCGATTTTTTTAGACTAGATCTGACTACACCACTAGATTCGTGCCATTTTGAAATGTTTCATGTTGAAATAACGTTGAAATGCGTCAATCAATGGGTAAAAAGTTATAGGGATATAAAATTGAGAAATGTGCCGTTAATCAACCCAGCACTTCAATATCAAAACTTTTATCAAAACTTTGACTGCACCACTGGATTGAGGTAGTCTCGAAATATTACTGTCACCAGAATTTTGTCAAAATTGATAATTAAAAAAAAAATTGTTTTTTCCGTCTACCATTAGCTATCGCCCCCTTACGATCGGCAGCCCTCAAAAGTTGAGAGATGTGTCTTTTAAGTGCGATTCCTAGCACTTTCTCGGACACTCGGAAAAAAATATGTAGTCGCTAGGATTTGAACCTACATGACCAGCAGCATGAATGGTTACAACACGCCGCTCTTAACCACTCGGTTACCTGACCCTTGAAACTTATTGATGAATAAACAAAATTTAAAAATTTCATTATCTTATGATTTTTTTATTTATCAACAGTTTTTGGTAAAAATCTGACAAGTGATATATCGAGACTTCCTGAATACAGTGGTATATTCCGAGTTTTGATGAAAGTTCTGAAAACGAATTGGTGGATTAGTTAAACGGCATATTATTCAAGTTTCATTACCCTAAAACTTTTTTAATGATTGACGCATTTCAACGAAAAATACATATAACCATTTGAAAATTTAGCGAATCAAGTGGTGTAGTCCGATTTTTTTCGAAAAACCTCGCTAGCAATTTTTTAAGTTTTAAAAATAAAAACAGGTGGCCTTGAAAATGGAGGTTTATTCATGAAGTTTGGTGTTTTGGTGAACTTTTTGAATGTCTACCTAACAAAAAAAAAACGTTTCAATGGGTTGAAAAAAGTAAGTTTTTCAATGATGCTTCCATCTTAAATGGGTTACACTGCATATATAGGCTTATTTTGTCTTTAGATCTGACAAATCTCCTTTTTTGGGGATGAGTACAGTTTGCCTCCTCGACAAACTAATTTGGAATCAGTGGCCATCTTCGGAAAACTAGATGTTGGTGGGTGCTGGTACATTCTTCCAACTAATAAGTGTTCAACCCATCTTGGAGCAACGAAGTTTCCCGAGCCGTTAGAAGAGCCCGTCGAACTTCTTAGGGAACTATTGGGATGCGCAGACCATTGTGCTCCTGCTTACGAAGCCTCTTGCATAAATATTCGAATTCAGAAGGTTTTCAGTAGATCACTGGCCGGCGGGTTATTCACAACTGAGAAGATAACTATAGGTGGTAGATGGTCTCCACCGTCAATAACTTCCAGGCACTCTCAACAGCTAAGATCATAATAATAGGAGAATTCAATGTACACAACTCTACCTGGCTCTAAGTTTCCAACAAAGCAGATGAGGCAGGTCATCAAGCCGTCGCTATCACGTATGGTCTAGAGTAGCTGAACGAGCTACACACGAATATCAACGGCCACTATGCCAATGCACTGTATCTTTTTCTCACCACCAACCCAGATCAATACAGTATACCGGGTGATTCTCCAATATGGCTCACCCCTATAACTTTTTTATTATTGAAGATGGAAAAACGAGATTGGGGGGTTGTGTATTATAGTTCAATTTACATTTTCTGACCTATTAACTTGCTTTGTTGTACTTCCGGTTTGACCGGAAATGACTATAACTTTCGACTTTTAAATGGGACATCCTATATATTTCTACTTATTCCGATCGAGAATGACATTCTAAATCCAACAAGTCATTTCTATTTTAATTTTAATTTTTCGATCTAGAATGCCATGGATCGTGTAAATCGCTTCATTCTTGATCAAGTAACATGGGAAAAATACGACTTTGAGGCTTTTGACTTCACAGTCGTTTTAAGAATTATTTCAATATCGCAAATATGAATTTTTCCAGTTGACTTGATTTTGTCAAATCGAAAAAGGGTGTCTTGTCGACTTTTTGTGAATAATCATTTTCTTACGAATAATTTTTACTATTTTTGTGAATGATTGCAAGAAGCGATCATACCTAATGACAAATAATACGTATTCGGTATACTTATGCACTAAGTCCTATTATTGTAGTTATCCGTGAAAAACAATCGAAGCTGTTGCTAGGACTACCTAAACAAATAGGCCAATGAATATGTTGTCACTTTCCAAAATTTATTTGTTGCGTAGTTCATAATTTGATAGGGAAAATTATACTAGAAATGGGAAAAATGACATGTTGCTTATTAACGGATAAGCAAAAAAGAATGCAAATGATGAAGCTCGAATGTATGCTCAGAGATTCCCTAATCGGGCATTATTTTCCAAAATTGAAAAGGAAAATGCGAAATGAACCAGAAGAAAATAACAATAACTTCATCGTCAGTGAAGAAATAAAAGTAGACTACACAGAAAAAAATTGGTACATGAATACAATGGAAAAGTTCAGTGACTCAATGAATATTTTTATCAATATTGGTCCAATGAACGCAATCGTTATGCCAATGTACCACTGGTTTTCCATACTATGAATACGGATCTTAATAATATCAATGAATGCTTCATTGATATCATGATCAAGTACATCAAATAGGTTCGTTATGGTAATGGATTCCATTCATCAAACGAATGAAGAGTGTTCACCCAAGCAATAAATTGTATTAGTAAATATGTCAAAATAGGTAATTTCAACTATAATACACAACCCCCAAATTTTGTTTTTTTATCTTCAATAATAAAATAGTTATAGGGGTGAGCCACCTTGCAGAATCACCTGGTAGAAGTTTGTGCTCCACCCCGGAACTCCGACCACAACCTCATCTCCAACCTTTGCCCTTTTTGTACACCGTCAAGCAGCGCAAGGCTACGCTGGATACATTGGGAAAACAACCCCAGCACATCTTTTCCATCGACAGTTATGGCTGAAATTATTATCCGCCAACGAATAATCAGACGCATTTTGCTGGATCTTTACACCAACAAAGCCAGCAGATCTGACGAAATTCCACCGATTGTTCCCAAAGAATGTGCTCTCGAAGTAATACCAGCTCTTTGCAAGTTATTTGACCCCTTTTATAATTTGCAGGAGTTTCCGTTCAACCAGTGCCCCAAGAGAGGAAAAAGACCCCACCCATCAACCACAAACCTATCCTACTGCTATCCGTTAGCTAGGAGGTCATAAAAAAAGCTATCAACATCGAGTATATGAAATATCTAGATCGCTCAGGTATTATCAATGACCGACAATATGGTTTCCGGCATCAGATATCCACTGGTGACCTGCTTGTTTATGTCTCATATATTTGGCAGCAATCTTTCGAAAAATATGTTGAACGTTTGATCGTCTTTAGCACCAGGGCCAAACTTACACCTTATGTCTTGACTCCCCAGTTATCTTCCTAGCTGTCACTCTGACCGATATCTCCACGTGGTGGTCAATGGAGTATGATCCGATACTCTACCAATAAATGTTGGTATTCCACAGGGATCCAATCTAACATCAACAATTTTTCATCTCCATCTACACATCAATGTTTTGTTAGTGCACAGCTTTGCGGATAAAAGTACCGTTCATACCGCTTGCTCTTCTAAAGCTTCGATATTAGTTAGTAATTAAAGAATGGGGAGCCAACAACTTGGTAGAATTTAATACGAATGAAACCCAATCATGTCTCTTCTCTAGAAAATAAAACTGATCTCACAGTGGCCAGCGTAACAATGTCAGGAGTATACATACCAATGAAACCTTCCATTTGATTGCTCGTTGTTACCATCAGCAGTACCCTTTCGTGGGAAAACCATGTGAGGTCCATTGCCAAAAGTTCCCCTCAAAAACTTGGTTTTCTGTTTCCTGCCAATAAGTATTTCACTTCTCGTCAATTGATTATGAATTAAACGGCACAAATTTGACCTGTCTTGGAATACTGTTCCGATATTTGGAGTGCAGCACCCAAACACATAAAACTCTCCTAGTTTCTGTCCAAAAAGCCATTCGTCTCGATGGTAATACTTTACTCACAAGCTCGCTCACTTCTCTGGAACATCGCAGAAAAGTTGGAGATCTGTATCTGTTTCATAGATATTTTCATGGATAATGCTCTTTCGAAATATCATGAATCGTTCTCCAGTCTCGAGCTCAGCCCTCACATCCATATGCCGTCACTTTGGAGACATGCCGAGCATCTCTTTCCCAGGACTCGTTCTTTCAACGAATGGCCAGAGCTTTGGAATTCGCCTCGGGAGGTGTTCCCTGTGGTATACAGCGTTCAAAAATTCAAGAAGGAAACCAATTCTTATCAATTTTTTCTTAGCTTTCACGATGTTCTCTGAACAATACAGAATTTGCAAAAGCATTCGTATTCCAGACAGTGCCGTCTGATAGTGATTAACGATTCACACACGGGGGCTGTCCTGCAGGTTCTGAAGCTCTGCATTGGCAGTAGCGATAAAATTTTAGGCAGCATGCTTTGGGTATCTTCCACACCATGTGTACTGTCACCAAGGCCATGTAGCTCAGTGGTTGAGACTTTCGCGTTCGAAACCATTAACTGCTGGTCGGCTAGGTTCGAATCTTTAGCGACTACAGATTTTTATCTGATGGCCCGAGAAAGTGCTAGGAATCGCACGTTAAAAGGTAAGACCTCGTTAATCCTTGGCTTGCACAATTTTTGACTTTTGCGGGCTGCCGTGCGTAAGGTGTCGTTCAATAGATTACACCCGCAATATTTATGTTTATAAATTTCTAACGATTCTAAATTTCGTATATTCGGTAGATTTAGTATATTCGCCCGTATTTAATGCAGCCCTTCCACATTGTCGAGCATAAACACATTTCCATCAGGTATAAGGATATAATTAGGGGTTAAATTGTTATTTGTAAGAGATGCCAGGTATAAAAGGCGTATATTGATATAGTCAATTATCAGTTTGAATTATAGTTTTGAAAATGTCCATATAGGACGAAACTGCAGTAGGTTTAGGTTTAAATGTGACTGAGCACTGCAGAAACTAAAGGTTATAAATATAAAGTGGTACAAAAACATTGAAATTTACTTTTCCCATTTTTCATGATGATCTCCTACCACATAGTAACGTCTACATCCATCAATTTATTAAAACAAAAAACTTTCGTTCACTCAGAAAGCGTCCTTTGGAACTCCATCGTTATTGGCTCTAACTCTTTTCCTCCGACCTATATTCCGATGGGTTCGGTTTTGGGGCATATACTCCTGTTTCCATGGGTGGGAGGTTAACCCGGTAAAAAAACGGATTACAATAATTGAGGGAGAGTTTTAGTTTTCCCACGAATGCGGCTGTGTTCGATTTTGCAACCGTAGCTGTGGAAAATGGTGGAGCAATGCACTAGGACTCACATGTTGGTTGTTCTATGTTTACTTTTTATTATAAACTCATATTCAGTATATCTCTACATTTCAAAATTGATTTGTTCATGAATAATCATGACAGATGTCGAAAAATAGTGAATAGAAAAATATTGAGAAAGATAGGCAAATAAGTAGTTTGTTTCAATATTTTTATTTGGAAGAAGTTGTTTCCATTCATTTGTACTTCACAAGGTTCTGTCATCGCCTATGAGGAAAGTGTGTAACTCGGGGTTGATCACTTTGACCTTCTTATGTTACTCCACTAGTTAAGTATTTATATTTTCATAAATTACCCGCCGAAGGATGCTTGTGTGAATTACACAGTAATTATTATCATCAGCGACTACCTTCAGTAGTCATTTCTAAATCGCCATTAATTGAAAGGTAGTAGCTATCTATGTCTCAAATATGATAATATGTAATTAATAAGCAACTTATTTTAATCATTCAAATAAGAGTGCGTATGTGCAGTCAAGTTTATAATAACGGGTGATTCTGTATTTAAACTTATGTCACACCAAGGCCATCATATATTAAGACGATCAGAATATCAGAAATACATAAAACTCAAGATATTCTAATAAATACCCACTAAAATGTTTCTGTATATTGGATGCTGTGCAGACGGATTCTTAATGAATAGTACTAGCAGAGGTACGGTAAAATAAAATAGATTACGCCGTATTGGATTGGCGATTACTTTTACAGCACCGTCCCAATGAGCACGAATTTATTCATGTCAGATTTTATTAAACTGAAAAATTATCTTTTGGCGTTAATTGTGTACAGAATGAATTCGCATGCAAACAGTAACATACATAGAATAGTAATTTACGTAACAAGTCCGGAAAACACAATTATTTTGGACGAGTGGACAAGATTCTAGGACGAGCGAAGCGAGTCCTGGAAGTCTGCGAGTACAAAAGAACTGTTTTCGGACGTGTTGAGTACACAATTTTTTGGAAACCTTGTACAATAACAAATCGAGACACATTTATTTTTTATATTTCTTGGTAAAAGAAAATTTCGAACATTTTAATTCTTATTTGTATTAAATATAGAAATTGGAACAAAAGATAGGTACTAACAGAAACATTATAATTCTTATTTATATTAATATTTATATTAAAATTTTAGGATTTCCCGGACTAGTCCGGAAAGTACGTACTTCCCGGACTAGTCCGGGAAGTGATACTTTCTCAAAGAAAAATCGTCTGGGAAGTACCTACTTTAAAAAGCGTACAAAAAAAATTCAATTTCAACACCCTGTATGTCCGAAACGAAGCATTTCCGGACACTAGTTTATTTAGACTTGTTTCTTAAAATTGTCTCAGGAATACATTACTTGAATATTTTAACGTACTTATGTTACACCCTGTATAGACTCGCTCATCAACGCTACGCTTGTTCTTAAAATACTTGTTACTAGAAGGACGTATAACACTTGATACATACTCACCTACTTTTTTCACAATATTCGTTGATGAAAATTCTAAATTCTAAATTTTGCCTAATAGAACCGTCAGTGAACCGACTGTCAGAGTAACAATCGATTAATCGCAGATTCATATTTTGTGTTTGAAGCAACTTTGCAAGTAAGTAATCATGGCAACTCCATTCTTCAATAGTTATTTATGCAACAAGTGCAAAAAGTAGGTGTTTATTGCACTCGACGTGAAATTGTCCAACGAGGCCATCAGGCCGAGTTGGACAATTTGCACGAGTTTCATACAATATTTTTTCTACGTTCATGCAAAAACCAGGAAATCTTTCGTTTAGGTGGCACTAAACTGTAAGGAAGAAATTGTTTGTTTAAATCTATCTGCTAAAAGTAATTCAAAAACATTTTGTGTAATTCAGTTGATATTTGAAGGAAATAATTTTATTTTCTAGTAATTTCATAGTCCATTATATAATGAATATGATGAAACATGCAACTATTTAAAAGATAATACAATCTCACAGAAAATGGGATAAATTTGGCGTCGATTTAAAAATTTAAGTCTGTCATGATGACAGAACGCTATAGTAGAATGACAGATGAGTGCAATAAAGTCTTTATTGCACTCAGTGCAATAAAGAGACAGTTTTTCCACCAAATATAGTTCAATAAAGTTTTGTTTTTTGCATGAACGTATAAAAATACATTAAAATATCCTCGGAAATATCGTTTATTAAAACAATATTTATCACAATATCATTGAACTAATGTAAAAATTTCTCAAATTAGTGCTTCAAACACTGACATCGAGAATAACAAAATTTAAAGTTAGTACAGTGATGCAAAGTGATATAAACAAACAGACCTCTATGGTCTAATTACAATGGATAATCATGTGTTTTGTCTACTCAGCTCACTACCAGTAAGCTAATAGTTCTTTAGAATGCTTACTTTGTTGGCGATAGAGAAAGTAACGTAGCTTTGGTGTTTTGGGTATCTTCTACTTCTTGAATTGTATTCACACCGAAGGACCCGAAGATTAAATTTCGATACAAAATTTCACAATAAATTCACGTCAACATATTTGGTTTCTTCAATATCGATTCGGAGAACTCATCAAAAACAAAAATCGAGGTGTGTCATATCTGGTGAACGAGGGGTTCAATACTACCGTATTAAAATTAGTTTTTCCTATTAATTAACTTTCTTTCTTTTAACTTCAGCAAAAAATAGCCTGTGAGCTTTTTTGTTGAAAATGCGATCAAAATTCGAAGTACCTACATAATGAAATATAGAGAATTTTATTTGAAAAAATATAATTTTTTTTAATATTTTGAGGACGCTACTGTCAATTAAATTTTTGTGTTGAGTATCGATATGGCCATAAAAGTGCTAAAAGTTTGCTTACCTAACCGAATTCGTAGCTCCAATAATAACGGAGTTGGCAATTTGCCCTCCTTAATTTGGAGCAGCTTGTTCGTCGGCTTAGTGTAAGAAGTCATTAACCACCAAAAATTTACAAATTGAGTTTATTGTCGCCAACTGCTTCTTGCGATACCCTCGATGTCATATAGTAATCACTAACTACATATGTTGTCATATTGGTGTTAATGACCTCGATTCATAATTTGAAAAATTAACTTTTTCAAATTTTATTGATTGAAAATCATCGTTTTTGTTAGAAAGTCAGATAGTGGCTTCTTGCACTAAACCGACGGTGTACCGAGTCTCCCAGAGCTTTTAGGCCAGCAGATATTTCAGTTATTTGCAGAAAAAAAATTATACAAAACCATATTGTAGGAGGCCATAAGAACTTTCATGCAGCATAGCATGATTCACCCCCTGGTGAACAATCCCTGAGAAACCACTACTAACTTTTGTTTTTCGAATTGCACCCCCATGTTTGTTGTTGTTCAATTCACAGCCCTTTTGATTTCTTAATCAACCATATATCATAATAAGATGAAGCTAGTCGAGAAAATTAAAATCGTTAATGGGTACTATTAAATGGACTGAATCAATTATTGTTCCAAGTTGTAGAGACAAGAAAAAGTGAAAGTTGAAGAAAATGTTGGAACTTTTTGTGCTTCGGTTACAGGACTACCCTCACTGGGTAAGAGAAACCAATTTTCAAACAATCTGGAGTGTGAACAAGTGGTGTGGTTTACATAATGTACGTCTCATCGGCCCTCATTTTTTCTAAGACACTTTGACAGGCCACCGATATCAACATGTCTTACACTACTAGAAGATATTCCAATTGAAACACAGCAACAAATGTGGTGGCAACAAGATGGACATAACCATAATATAGTTACTATATTCCCCAATAATACCTTTCGAGACCTTTGGATTGCACGTTCTCCAGATCCCACGCCATTAGACTTTCTCCTATTGGTATATATGACACAAGTTGTCAAGAAACAATAAATATTGAAGATTTAACCCATCAGACAATTTCAGATGCTTGTTATACCGTTACTCCGTAAATGATTGAAGCTTCCTGTACTCGCGGGCTGATTCGGTAACTTGAAGAATGTTTGACAAACGCTTCTTAAAATTTGGAAAAATTTCTGTTGTGTAATGTATTATTCAAAATGCAGATGAGCTTATAAGTTAATATTCCATTTGTATATTATTTTACCACAAGTATTTCTGCATGCCATGATAGCTTCCATGATATACCATTGAATGAGAAATGAAAAAGACTGTGAGTTGAACCAAAACAAATATGTGGGGTGCAATTTGAAAAACAAAAGTAGGGGGGTGAATTTTGCTAATCTGTATGAAAGAACTCATGGTCTCCTACGACAAGTATTTTTTTTTCTGTAAATAACTGTGGTATCTGCTTGCCAAAAAGCTCTGGGACACCCGGTATACCTTATATAAACCTATAGAGTACAGGAGAACACAAAATATAGGAATTGTGATCACGAGTAAGCTACCCCCATTTTTGATATTATGAGAAAAGTTGTTTAGAATTGAAAACAATATTCAAATTTGAAATCACAGCCACGTATGCAATAAAATATTTTTTCCTATTTTTTATGATTAAAGTGATTGCAATTTCGCAGATTTGTATTATTCCATTATTTAGCATCAATTTATTGATTTATTTAATGATTTTCTGCTACAAAATCTTACTGATAGTAGTTATTATGGACATACATAGAGAGTGGAATATCAAATTTGCACCAAAATAATGGTAAAAAATCAAACCGTTTTCAACAAACGTCGATATTTAGTAGGTACAAATAATAAATTGGTTCAAATTTCGTATTGACTTATTATTATAGGAATGAGAGGGAGCCGCCTGAGTCGTATATGAGATACTTGTACTCTTTATGAGGCTAGAACCATAATTTTTTTCCTAGATGGCTGTGATTGTAAATCTAATAATTGTTTCAATAACAAACAACTTTTCGGAATGAACTTCATTGATAAGGTCAAAAATAAGGGTAGTTTACTCTCGATAAAAATTTCTATTTTTTGTTGTTTCCTGTACACTGATGGAAATTTAGAATTTTGATAATTCTAATACGAGTTTTTCGCAATACACCAATTTTCTGACAAGTGAATAATAAAAAAGTTTCCCATATGATGCAAACTTTTAGAAACTCACTATATATCCGCTCACTAAATCTTAGACTAAATCTAAATCGAAGTATTGGCCAGAAGCTACTACACTAAATGTGTTAAAATAATGAATTGTAATTGAATCCAAATAAAAATAGGAACACCTTTATCTCCAATATTTACTATGGCAGACTTTTTTTTTCAATGATTCAATTAATGAAAGACTCGGACATAAGACTTGAAGATCCAAACATAAGACTCGAGACTGAAATCCATTTCAATAATTAATCCTTAGCTCGCACAAGTTTCGACTTTTGAGGTCTGTCGTTCGTAGGGCGACGACAGCAGGTTAACGGAAAAAACAATTTTAACAATTAAGTCCAAGATCGAAAACTCAAGCCGAAGACTGAAGGACTGAAAGATTGAAAGCTTAAGCCGGTGACTGAAAAACAGGCGAAGATTTAAGTCTGAAAATTGAATCAAATGACTCAATATTTTCCCCTGAAGGAAATTGAGGACTATGTCCAGGGGCGTTTTAAGGAGTGAATCCTCCGATTTCGTTTCTAGCTCCGTCAACTTTTGGCTTTTTCATAGGATCTGCCGGCGCCCCTAAAATCTGTGGCGCCTGAGGCTTTAGCCTCATCAGCCTTATGGATAAAACGCCCCTGACTATGTCATATGACCTGCCACCAAAGGTGAACTTGGGTCGCATATCAAATGCCTTTCTCAAGATGTCTAAAAACCCTGGTGTATCGACTGAATCGATTTTGTTTTGATAATTTTGGAGACAAAACAAGTGGTGTGCTTCTGTATTTGATCAAGAGATGGCATTTACCACGGATCCGCCACTGCAATAGAGCTGGCCGGGCAATATCGTAGTATTTTCGATTTCCATCGTTCTGAAACCTGCCGGCAACGCATGAAATGCATCGGCCATACCAAAAATATGTGGCTATAGGGCCGGGCATCGAATATTGCATAGTCTGGCTGTAAATGCTGGCAATGTTTCTGGCAACTGTATGGCAGCCATATATTGCAGTGAATATATTATCCGTTCAGGCGCACCTTTAGATATACTCGTACTGAATCGGGTCATACAATTATTTTTATATGAGACTCAACTAAACACGGATAAGATTTTCACAAATTGCAATAACTAACGATAGATTTCGCTACTCTGGTAGCTTTCTCGGGTGACTAGAACCATGTACTGTATAGTGGATACTTACTGCTATATGTGACGCGCCCTACAGGGTGTTGCAAATTTAATTCTTTATATACAGTGCGGTCCATAGGTATGGAATAAATTAATTTTTAGTGTTATTCTGTATTTTATTAAAAAATCCTGAAACATGTCAATTTTTATTGTCAATTCGACAATTTAGATTATGAAAATATCACCCCCTTCTTGTACCCCTTCTGAATTATGAGCACCCCCTCAAAAAATTTAAATGAGAAGGGGGGTCGTGTGGCATCTTGTTCGAAAGGGATTTTCATTATTTGTTCAGGAATACTAAGTTTTTCATATTTGGTGCAACCATAACTGAGAATATTTGTTATTAAAATTTAAAAATATTGACACTGTAAATTATGTGATAAAATATATAATAACGCTAAAAATAAATTTATTCCATACCTATGTATATTCGAAACCTCGATATAAATGAAAATATTCATGACAGCATCTGAAATGAAAGAGGAATGAATTAACAATGACCAATAAATAATTTTATTGAAATGGATTGGCGGACCGCCTGAAAATCGTCTTTGTAATTGTAGCTGTTGGAGTCTCGAGACAGGCAAACGTAACGTAAATTGCATTGCATGCATTTAATATTTTTATTCAATGACTCAAATCATATGAACTTGAGATAAGGAAAAATGTATTTGCTGCGATCATTTTATTATCCAAGAGTGTTTATAGTAATTCTTCGTACAACAACAAACACTTCTGTGCGAGATCGAGACCAATCAAGGAACACTTATCCAAATAACTTTTTTAATGATTACTGCACGTGTTAACTGGTGTGACGTTAACGTCCGTTTTTATCTAGCGGCCATACGACCAGAGGTAGGTATCGGGTGAAATTCGACAAACTTCAAAAATTAAACTGAATTGAATATTATGATGAAGTAGAATAAAATAAATAGAAAGACTGATACAGTGCATTCCATTTAAAACGAGCCACCCTGAATAACTTTTGGCACAATGATTTTCAAGAAAAATAAAAAAACACGTCAACAATAATATACAGAGGGACACATTTTGACATACCTATTCACATTTGATGTTACTTCCCCTATCGCACCCCCAGAGCATGTCACCATTTTTTTTAATGGATCACCCTATATTATCTCGCATTATCACATGCTCCATGATGGGCAGATTTCAAAAAAGTATAATACATATGGTCTGACGGTAATAGTTCGGGAGCTAGAAATTATTTCAGTAGAAAACGAGCCAACCTGAATAACTTTTGGAAAAATGATTTGCAGTAAAAATAGAAAAAAAAAAACAGGTCAACAATTATACAGGAGGCCACATTATGAAATATTCGTTCTAGAGACAAATAGGGAGCGATGGTTGGTTGGTTGGTTGGTTTGAGGCTGACGAGCCAGATTCAGGGTTTACCCATGAGGGTGACCCTTAACACTGAGACCATCTGGGGTCTATTGTATTATTCTGTCGTCAGTAGTTCCTAGTTAAATAGGCCTGTGTCTTTTATCAGGTTTATTAATCTATTTGCTAGGTGTTTCGGATTCATGCCTATTTCTAGGTTGGTCTGTCCGAATATTCTATAGCGCTTGTTATACAGCGCATCGCATTCAAAGATGATGTGAGAGGCTGTTTCCTCCTCGTCACCACAAAGTCTGCACTCCACGGTTTCTCTGTTTATTCCCATGGTGTACAGGTGTTTCCTAAGGCCGCAATGTCCGGTTAGTAAGCCGGTAAGTATGCGTATCTTAGGTCTGTTCAAGTTGAGAGTGTCAGCCGTCAGTGTTTGGCTTAAATGCCTCACCATGGCTGTGCTGTGTCGATGCCCTTCGATTTGGTCCCAATATGTTTGGTGTTTTGTTTTCTTCCACTCATTTATTAGGTTTCCGCATCGGGTTTTGCTTATACCAAACACTGGTTCTGGGCCTATGTATGGTAGTTCAGAAGCTCGTCTGGCAAGTTGGTCTGCTTTTTCATTACCTTGTTGTGTTTTGCCAGTTCATTGAGGCTCTGAAGGCATTCCCATACTTGCTTTGACTTGATCTGTACTGAATTCAGAGCTTTTATTGCGGTCTGGCTATCAGAGAGAATGTAGATGTGTTTTCTTTTGTATCCACTGTCTAGATTCATCTGTATGCATGTCCTTATGGCATGTGTCTCAGTTTGGAATACTGTGGTGTCATGGCCAAGTGGAAGTATTATGTTCCTTTTTGGCCTCACCCCATGTATTCCTGCTCCAGTTTCTATCTCTGTTTTGGAGCCATCTGTGTACCAGATGATGTTGCCAGATGATAGTGATTCTACTCCCGAGTCCCATTCGTCCCACTTGAGCTGTGTTCTGAATAGTTTTTCGTATGAGTATTTAGGTAGCATATAGTCTGATATCATTTCCAGCTCGGTGATGTTGACTACTTGAGTAATTTTGGTGTGCCCAATTTGTGGTTGGGATCTCCAATTACCTGTTTGTATTAGTCTGTATGCACTCATCCTTGCCTCCCCCATGACTGTGATGTCTAAAGGTTGGAGGTTCAGGATGATTTCCATTGCAGCGGTCGGGGTGCTGCTCATGGCGCTCGTGACACACAGACAGGCGAGCCTCTGAAGTTTTCCGAGGTTAAGTTTTACCTGCCTCTGTTTCACTTTGGGCCACCACAACAGCGAGCCGTATGTGATTCTGGGTCTTATGATTGCGGTGTAAAGCCAGTTCATGACCTTCGGTTTCAGTCCCCATGTTTTTCCAAAAGCTCTTCTGCACATCATAAACGATGATTTGCTCTTGTTGATTACATGTTGCAGATGCATGTTCCAGGTTAGTTTCTTATCAAGGAACAGCCCTAAGTATTTAACATGGTCAGCAACTTGTAGTGTTTCGCCGAAGAATTTGGGTAGTTTCATGCCTCCCAGAATTCTTTTGCGTGTAAAAGGAATGAGCGTGGTTTTGCTTGGGTTTGCCCTCAGTCCTTCCCTTTTGCACCATTCCTCAATGGTCCTCAGTGCATTTTGCATTAGCTCTGAGGTTATTTGGGCGTGCTTCCCCTGCACGATGACTACAATGTCATCCGCATAACCTTGGGTGTAGTATCCCTGATTGTTTAAAGATTCCAGCAGTTCGTCAACTACCATGTCCCACAGTAGGGGTGATAAAATCCCACCCTGTGGGGTTCCCCTGGCAATTTCCAGCTGCGCGGATTCTTCAAACATGTTGGTCTGGGCCTTCCGATTTTGGAGCATTGAAAGTATCCACCTGCAGGTGGTTTCATCAACGCTTCTCCTCCTGGCCGCTGAGACCATACTTTCGAATAGTGAGCGATAAATCAGAAAAAGAGATTTTTTATTGAATTCTTGAATCAAAATCTGATTACTTGACAATGAGAAGAAAAATATTTTCTATAGTAAATGTTCAAAAACGTTTCCACCAATTTCCATATAATGGTACAAATAAGCTTCCATTGCCGCCCTCGCATGGTTGAGAATCTCGGGAGTTATTTCTCTGCAATGCCTTATGATATTCTCTCTCAAATCTTCTAATGTTGTTGATTCTATTTCATACACTTTAGACTTCAAATGACCCCATAGAAAGAAATCTAAAGGAGTGAGATCCGGAGACCTTGGTGGCCATTCTGTAGGACCTCTTCTGCCAATCCAGCGACCAGGAAAATGATTATTCAAAAATTGTCGCACTGGAGCTGCATAATGAGGAGGTGCCCCATCCTGCTGAAAAACTATTTTGTTTTCGAATAAATTCATATCCTCCTCAATTGCCCTATTGATGCATGGTATTATTCGATTCTCCAACATATCCAAATATTTCTCACCAGTCAAATTACCATCGAGAAAAAAAGGTCCTATGATGTGGTCACCTAAAATTCCTGCCCAAACATTCAGTTTTTGAGGTCGTTGGGTATGAACTTGACGGTATAAATGAGGATTCGTATCACTCCAATATCGACAATTTTGCCGATTCACCTCTCCATTCAAACTAAACGTACTTTCATCCGAAAAACAAATTTTATACAAGAAATTCTGATGCAAGTTGATCCGTTCAGTGAGAATTTCACAAAACTCGATACGTCTATCGAAATCATCTTCGTTCAATTCATGAACTAGTTTAATCTTATATGGATGAAATTTGTACTTATGAAGGATCCTGAAAACATTTGTACGACTGATTCCTGATTCTCGAGATAACTTAGTGAGAGATTGCGTATTTTCTATTAGTCCAACGTGCCCTAAAAGTACAATAGAAATAGCTTCAGAGTTGACAACTCCTGAACGGTTATGCGTTTTATTGTTAACAGATCCAGTTTCCATAAATTTGTTCAATAATTCCGAAACGTATTTGTGCCTTACATTTCTTCCTGGATGATTATCATTGAACATACGGGCAGCAGCTCTAGCACTATTTCCATTTTGGTAGTACAAACTTACTATTTTTATCCGTTCTCGAAGCGTATAAACCATTGCTTCTCAAGAATTCACAGAAACAGAAACACCAATTGTAACTTCACCTGGTAGGTAATCGTTATTGTAGAATGAGACAAATACAAAATGAAGAGAATATCGAATTCAAACTTAACTAGGCAAAATAAGACTTTTTTGAAGTATACTTCAAAAAAACACCTATGAAACCAAGGTAACAGATTTTACAGAAGTTCACACAGGGTGGCTTGTTTTCAACTCAAGTAATTTTTAGCTTCCAAACTATGCGCTTCAGACCATTTTGTATTATACTTTTTTGAAATCTGCCCATCATGGAGCATGTGATAATGCGAAACAATATAGGGTGATCCATTAAAAAAATAATGGTGACATGCTCTGGGGGTGCGATAGGGGAAGTAACATCAAATGTGAATATGCCAAAATGTGTCCCCCTGTATACTATTGTTGACATGTTTTTTTATTTTTCCTGAAAATCGTTGTTCCAGAAGTTATTCAGGTTGGCTCGTTTTCTACTGAAATAATTTCTAGCTCCCGAACTATATGCGTCAGACCATATGTATTATACTTTTTTGAAATCTGCTTATCATGGAGCATCTGATAATGCAAAACAATGTAGGGTGATCCATTTAAAAAAAAAATGGTGACATGCTTCGGGGGGTGCGATAGGAGAAGTAACATCAAATGTGAATATGTCAAAATGTGTCCCCCTGTAAACTATTGTTGACGCGTTTTTTCATTTTTCCTGAAAATCATTGTGCCAAAAGTTATTCAGGGTGGCTCGTTTTAAATAGAATGCACTGTATATTTGTAATAATGAGTGATAGTGATGAACTGCATTTGTGGGTTAATTTTCAAAAGTCAGTAGTTTATGGTGATGGTTATGGTTATGGTAAGAGTCTAATGACGAAAAATAAATTCAAAAATGAAAATTTGGCAACACAGTCGTATGTAATTGGACTCGTGGAATCTCAAAATGATAAACATTCATCAAAATTTGGACATGGACATGAATTGGTGTATTCAATGTAACATAGTGGGTTTGAGTTCCAAAGTTGTGCCAATCAAGTTAGCTAAATACTATAGAGGGTGTTTAACGAATTACTCCAAATTCCGACTAGGTAACATAAACCGAGACGGCATCCAAATCAGACTTCTCTTAGTATATAGGTATCATTCGTGTGTTATGTGGAAGTTTCTGTGGTGGATTTATGATAGTGTTTGTTCGACAGTCATGACGAATTTACACATACTAAATGCCAACGCCATAGAACTTTAAATTTGTTGTAGGTATTAGTGCTTTACAGAAAAGTTATAAAATCATTTTATTAAATGTTTCTTTCTGATAATAATGCTGCAGATGGCATTTTTCATTCAGTTGCTACTTCAAAATGAGTATTGTATAATTGGCTAAAACACTGTCGATAAAACGCTTTCTCGATAATTATGAAACAAAAAAGTACTTGTTGGGATTCCAGTATGATTTAGATTTTTTTATAACATAAAGGTTTATTTAGATTTCTATGTTCTGTTCTTATTATTTTTACATCGGAGTTGGTGTTGGCAAAACAGAACAGAATGTAACAATCACCACAAATACAATCCAAAAACAAATGGGAAAATTTTAAATAAATATCTTGGAAATGTTTAAAAAAGCTAAGTGGTCAGTCGAACCTAAGTGCACTTCCGTATATAATATTAATTATATTGTTATATTTTCAAATACCATCGGTTTTCCACAAATTAGAATCACCTCTGTTATTGGCAGTTCTAGGACTGTTTTTTGAATGATTAGTTTTCGAATGATAGTTTTTCGGAGGACAGTTTTTCGAATGGACAGTTACTCGAAGAGATAGTTCTTCGAACGGACAGTTTTTCGAAGAGGTAATTGTTTGAACAGACCGCTTTTCAAATTCTTTCGCGATGGGTAATTTTTTAGTCTGATCTAACCAGAATGAATTGACCTTGCGTTGCAATTTGAATGCGTGAACCTCAATCAAATACATTTTGCGAGGAGTGATTTTTTACTCTGATCTAACAAGAATGAACCAAGATGAATGGCACTAATTTATTGATTATGGTGTTTGAAATTAACCCTTATTATCTCAAATAAAACCAACTTATTTCGAAAAATTGTCTATTCGAAGAATCATACATATGAAAAAATTTCAGTTCGAAGAATTGTCATTTGAAAAACTTTCCAGATACTGTTATTGGCACATTTAAAAAGAGCGAAAAGTACTCTATAAGATATGCACTACGAGCGCTATATACGCAGTGCTAGTCAAAAGTCCCCTGCCTCCCTCGTATCTTTAGAATGAATTTGAATTTTTCTTTGAAATTTGTTTTGATGATGAAATGGTCGTTCATAAGCTACTTTATGACCATAAAAAACTCATATATATTTCAAATATATTTTGAAAGATTTTTTTAAATGGCTTGGTGGGTCGAGTGATAACTCATTCGAGGCTTCTTTCAATTTAAAGCGAAAATATTTATTCGGAAAAAAATGACGGTACATGATATTGGAACTCTTATTGAGTAACCCCACCCCTGTTAACTTTTGAAAGGATAGGAATATTCATTTGAAATTTCGTGCAGTTGAATAATAGGTAATAAACTACTTTTTTAGAAAAAAGGTTTATTTTTCAAAATGGCGTCAGGCCGCAATTTCCAAAGATTTTTTAACTTTTCAATACGATAACAAAATTTCAGACAAAAATATTCATACAAAAGACACATAACGTTAGAGCTCTGCTATTATGAAACTTTATTTTTTATTCAGTTTGCTATGTTATCTGTCTGCTGGTGCAGGGAACTTTTTGAGAAGGATACCTTAAAAGATTTCATGATTTTACTGGAACTAGTTAGATTCGAAAGATAGCAACATTATGTGCTGCCATTTTGTTTTGATCGAAAATGTTTGTCTAATATTTCATTTCCTCATAGAAAATTTGGAGGGGATTCAAATGACTTATCACTCAACCCTCGTGTTAAGTTTTCACTTAAATAAGTTAAATTAGTTAGTTCTTTATGTCAAGCAATTTGTGAGGTGTGTGCAGAAAAGAATTATGTACGCCATTGAGCAGTCAGTTTTTTGCCTACCTCCGGAAAGAAGACATCGAAAGAATAAAAAAGGCAGTGCCGACCAGTTCCTCGTCACGAGCCTTACCTTCAACTATACAAAATTTGTTCAACGCTATTTTTGTCTTGTGCAATTAAGATTGGCGACGCTTCGCCTAAGTTGTGTTTATATCGATTACGTATTTCTCATTAAGTGTGGTGATCCCTTTTTGCCGTGTGCCCAACTCTCACGGACGTCTGGATAAAGAAGGGGCGCCCCAAACATCACGAAACCTACATCCAGACCAGACTGACGATCTCCTAGGAGTCCTCTTCAATTTGGCTTAGGTGAGATTGTTCAGTGGTTTTGTCATTACTGTTATTTCTTTTAAAAATGCCGCCTATCACAAATTGCATTGCAGGTTCATTCATCTCACTTTTGAGTTATCGAAGCTAAAAAAACGCACAGAAACATTTTGAAAAATATTTTTTTTGGCAAAAAGTAGTAAATGAACTATCATTCAACAAAATGAAATTTCGAGGGGGAAACCGCTGAGGAAATTGTGTACACTAATTTCCAAAAATCGTAAGTTATGCATGTAATACCCAAGTAATTTTCGAGTAATACCCCCAAGAAATGCCAGTAATGCCCAAGTCAGAGAAGTAATGAAAATATTAAATCGTCGTGTATTAATGTTGTTTGTTGTCAAGTACAATTCTGAATTCCTCTTGTTTTTTTCATTGCACAATTCTGATTATCGCCAGTGCTCTCCAATGTAATGCTGGAGTAATACCCCCCTTTCCCGTGTAATGCCCGATAATTCCTAACTAATTCCTCTAATGCCCGAGTAATACATCAGTAATACTTGTAATTCTCAATAATTTTCAAGTAATGCCTCTAATTCCCGAGTAATACCACGAATACCCAAGACATGTATGTACACCAAAATTCCTTAGCGGTGTCACCCTCGTAAAATTTCAAATGGAAATTTCCATCAGTTCAAAAGTTAGCAGGAGATATACAATTTTTTTATGTCCAAAAGTAGCTTATAAACAACCATTTCACCAAAACAAATTATAAAGAAAATTTCCAATCCGTTCAAAAGATACGAAGGGACGAGGGGACTTTTGACTCGCACTGTATAACATATCAAAACCTACATTTTTTTGAATATATTTCATGACTGGACACATATGAAAAGGATATGTTCAATTAACTATACCTATATTATACCCTCAGACAGGACAATCTTCTGTGAAAAATTCTTAATTCTAACTGATGAATACCTACTCCCATTCCAAACTGATTGAGCTGTTTGCTTCTTCACAAAAATTCTGTGTCTGCAGTGAAACATTCTACCTTTTGCCCTACATTAACTCATTGTGAAATATATTCCTCTTGAATTAAAAATATAATTCCTTGGCAAGGATCTTCAGATATGGCACTTGGGCAGTGGCGGATCCAGGATTTCTTTCAGGGGGGGGGCGCACAGTACCGAATTCACATGAAAGTTATACAGAAGGAATTGTACAAAATATTGAAAAGTAATTTTTCCATTTTTCAACATGATATATAAAACATTTCATTAAAAAAAAATATATATATATATAGGGGAAAGGGATAACGGGGATTCATCAAATTATATATATACAGAAAACTCATCGCGGGAGCGCGGGGATTCACATACCGTACGCGGGGATTCACACACCGTAGCGGATTTGGGTATATGTCGGATTGCGTCGCACGAAGACGAAGCATCATTTACCTTGTGGTTCTTTGCTTTCTTTTCGTGATGTCGAGTCCTCAACATTGTCAAACTCGCAAATTATTATGTATCCAGATCAAAATATAAATCGCTGCGCCCCCTCCCCTGGATCCGCCACTGCACTTGGGTCATATGACACATACAAATAATAAGTGGATACTAGTGACGGCGAAATCACGCGAAACCGCGACCTACCTGCAATTGCGGCTTCCATTCTGACCATTTCATTGTATTCGACTGTTTGGCTTGGGGATTATGTCTGTAATACTTGTTTGTTTTGTACGAAGGTGTTCCGCTAGTGAACAACTGTTCCTGATGTACAATAAATGCAATATGGAAGTTAAAACATTTCTGGTGAAATTAAATCCAGCACTATTATAAAAAAGATTTTTGGATTTCAACAGTGTTGTGTATTATATAACTATTTTCATAGAGAAAAAAACGTTTAAAATTGATATTTTTATTTAAATGCGCTCAAAAGTAACAAGTAATTTCTTCAGATGTTTGATGTTTGTTATTCTGTGAGTTACAGATTCAAAAGCTTGCCGCTTTCGCATTCGAACTGAAAACTTTGCGCGGCAAGCTTTTGAATAACCAACATTAGACATTTGAAGAATTTATTTTTAACTTTTTAGCGCATTCGAATAAGAGCTTGCCTTTGAAAAGTTTTCAATTACAAAAACTTTTCCGCCATTCTGGATTTATGAATTTTGACATCTTTGACTCCGAAATACCCTACGTACCAATTTAGAGTCGAATCGGACCATAATCACAAAACTTGTTCGCCAAATTGAGTTTATGTATTATGACAAAAAATCGTAATCTTCAACCCCGACAACCCCCACGACGTCATCTTGGAGCCGCCATAGTGAATTCATGAATCTTCGACCGCGAAAACACCGACACACCAATTTTGAATCGAATCGGACCATAATCACAAAACTCGTTCGTTAATCTTAGGGTCAAGTAGCTCAGTGGTTGAGACTGACGCGTTTAAAATCATTGACTGCCTCCCTCCCTATTGGCCCTCATAGATTTGCCAAAATAATGACAAACTATGAGGAGTTAACGGAAGTCTTGAAAAGGCTTCCGACGAATAAGGCGCCTGGACCTGATGGCTTGGACGCCATTTTGCTTAGGAACCTTCCGCGGAAAGTCCTCGCTCAGCTTATCCACCTTATAAACGCCATTATTAAATGGGGGTATTACCCAGATTGTCTAAAGAAGGCACTGGTGATACCTATTCTGAAACAGGGTAAGGATGGCCACAAACTAGACAGCTACCGCCCGATCTCGCTTTTGAGTGTGATCGCCAAAGTGGTCGAGAAGATCCTCTTAAGACGGCTGTTGAGTCTCGAGGAGAAACTCAAAATGATCCCCGATGTGCAATACGGCTTCAGAAGAGGTCATAGCACCACATCGCAAGTCGTGAGAATTGTACACGGGGTGAAAGAGGCAGCTCAACAGTCATGGTCCTGCTGGACATGAAAAAAGCCTTTGACTCCGTATGGGTTGAAGGTCTTATCGCTAAAATGCTGTTAGCAGGCATGCCCTCATATATGGTAAGACTGTTGAATTCCTACCTTGTTGGGAGAACTTTTATGGTGCGGGTTACTAACACTCGCTCCGCTGAGTTTCCGATCGAGGCGGGTGTCCCGCAGGGCTCAAGTTTGTCACCACACTTGTACTCCTTAAATACGTACGATTTTCCTCAGTGCGAGAGAGTGGATATGGGCACGGCGGTATACGCAGATGATACCGCCATCTTTGCCCATTCATTCTCAAGCGTCGCTGCCCAGTATAGGATCCAAGTTCACTTGGATAGGAAGGTCGTACCCTATTTGGCGGAGAACAAGATTGTGGTTAATCCGGCCAAGTCAGAGACCATCAACTTTACTAAGAAGTACACGCACTCAAAACTCTACAGGAAGTTGATGATCAATGGCGAGGCTGTTGAGAACGTGAGCACTGCGAGATACCTGGGGGTACAGCTGGACAGGCGTCTGAACTTCGGCAAACACATAACCCTGGCTATTCAGAGGGCTGGAGCTGCACCTACCCTCTGATAGCCAGAGTCTCGAAATTAAGTCAGGACAATAAAGTCCTGATTTACAAACAAATAATCAGACCTGCGATGACATACGCTTGTCCGGTGTTTGGCAGCCTGAAAATGACCCCTCTTATGAGGTTAGACAGGATGCAAAACAAGGTACTCCGTGTTATTACAAACAGTAGAAGATATCTTCGATTTGAGAATTTAAGGGAGCTTGCAGGCGTCGACTCAGTTCCGATATACAGGGTGTTATGTAATAAGTGTCCGATATTTAATAGGACGATTCCTCAGTTAATTATAAGGTAAAAAGTTTATATAAACATGGGTCCGCAAGGCCTTCAGTTTTGAGATAGAGGGTGTTGAAAATTTATTTTTATTTTGGTTTTTCGTGAATAAATTTTGAAATAATGTCGATATTTGATCAAAAATTGGTATTTGGGGACTTTTCAATATGAGAAATTCAAATTTGATATCTGTTTGGCACTTTATTGTAGGTGGCGCCACCTACAGGTCTTTGTTTCTTTTGGGGAGTCACAACTTTTTCGTGCATATATGTATCACATTTTCTAGAAAAAAAAAACATATTCCACTATAATTTTTACGTGAAAAACGAATACTTGTCAAAAGTCGCTACAAGCAGCCGTTATCGAGATATTTTAATTTAAATTAACCGATGCATTTAACCGCCTTCTCATTGATTCGCGAACTCTTTGAAAATTAAATAATCAAATAAGCTAGTAAATTTATTTCAATGTTTTTTTTTGTGCTGTCATTTCAAAAATTATATCTTGACGCATAGTTAAATAGTTTTATTTGTTACTAGTGTGATTATTTTATTGAAAATGGTAAACTTCACCAATGCAGAGTATGCTGACATACATTTTTATATACGGACTTGCTAACGGAAATGCATATGAGGCTAGACGTTTATATCAGGAGCGTTATCCGAACCGCACAACTCCTACTTCAAAAACCTTTTCAAGAATTCACACTCGGTTATGGGAAACAGGAAGTTTTGAGAAAGCTAGTTAGTCATCTGTCGGGTGCACATCGGACGGTAAGAACCCCAGCAACCGAGGAAGCAGTTCTTAATCTGGTAGGAGAACACCCGGAAACAAGCTCCAGGAAAATAGCGCTGACGTTGAACATTTCTCATGTTCTGGTATGAAAAATTTTAATTGATAATTTGTTATATCCCTACCATATTCAGAGACTTCAGGCACTCCTCCCTCGTGACTTTCCTTTACGTATCAACTTCTGTCGTTGGTTTCTACAACGCCTTATTCAGAATCCTTTATTTGAAAATCAAATCCTGTTTACCGACGAAGCAAATTTCTCACGCAACGCTATACGCAATTTCCACAACAATCATTTGTGGTCATAGGAAAACCCCCATACAGGAATCACATTTGGGTGTGGGCAGGAATCCTTGGAGATTATCTGATAGGCCCATTCTTTATTCCGGGGAGATTAAACGGAGAGAGATATCGTCATTTTCTTGAAGCAGATTTGCCTATTTTACTGGAATATGTGCCGCTTAGATTACGACATGAAATGTGGTTTATGCGTTACGGTGCCCCGGCACATTTTACCATACAAGCGCGAGAATTCTGAGACCAAACTTTCGGCAACCGTTGGATAGGTCGGGGAGAGCCTCAATCATGGCCCCCTAGGTCACCAGACCTTAATAGTTTAGATTTTCTCCTGTGGGGACGTCTGAAATCCTTAATTCACTAGACACCTATCCAAAGTAGAGAAGAATTAAGAAATCGAATAATAATTAACGCATGTAGATCGATTCAAAATACTCCAGGAATTTTCCAAAGAGTGCGAGAATCAATGAGAAGAAGATTAGATTGGATTAGATTAATATTTAGTGTTCCGTTATTTATGGTTTATTAGGAATTAGCTTTTGAAATGTTTCTAGGTTGAATAAAAAACAAAATCTTTTTTTTTTCATTTTTGGACAAACGCATACATCGATTAATTTAAATTAAAATATTTGGAAAACGGCTGCTTGTAGCGACTTTTGACAAGTATTCCTTTTTCACGTAAAAATGATAGTGGAATATGTTTTTTTTCTGGAAAATGTGATACATACATGCACGAAAAAGTTGTGACTCCCCAAAAGAGACAAAGACCTGTAGGTGGCGCCCCCTACAATAAAGTGCCAAACAGAGATCAAATTTGAATTTCTCACATTGGAAAGTCCCCAAATAGCTATTTTTATTCAAATATCGACATTATTTCAAAATTTATTCACGAAAAACCAAAATATAAATAAATTTTCAACACACTCTATCTCAAAACTGAAGGCCTTGCGGACCCATGTTTATATGAACTTTTTATCTTATAAATAACTGAGGAATCGTTCTTTTAAATATCGGACACTTATTACATAACACCCTGTATATACGTAACTTGTCATACAAGTTCTATAAATACCACATTGATAAAAGTCCTCTCACCAAGGATATTACCAAGCTCAGGGTGTATGATAATGAGCCCCGCAAACATGGGAGGCTCATCTATCAAGCGCTGGATATCTTCCAGGAGTGAAGGGAGGAACCGGTTCCGTAGGGAATCTAGACGAAAGTAATAACTAAAACGCGAAGTACCTTGACCCGGTTTTTTGCCTCAGCCTTTTCCGGGATTATCATCGAAACAACCAGCCTCACAAACTAACTGCAAGCAGTATCTACATTGAATGCAATATACAACACGCATTAGCTTTGCAGGAGGCGTGTGTCTTACCGAACAGTACCGCAATGTTATGAAATGCCCGGCTTTGCGTTACCATCAGCGCGGTCGGGTAATGGCGTCCTCTTTCGGGGGCTCTAGGCCTGACCTGGCAGGGCGTCCTTCTGCTCTCTTCACCGAGAGTAGAAAGGATCGCTACTTCTGCGTCCGTCTATCCATCCTACCCTGGCCCCCTGGGTTAAGAAGAATGTATATATGTTAGATGGCATGTCATACGTTGTGAAATGTATATATTGATAACTTTGAAAATAAACCCCTATTTATTTATTAATTTATTTATTTAAAAACCATTGACTGCTGGTCGGCTAGGTTCGAATCCTCAGCGACTTCAGATTTTTATCTGATGGCCCGAGAAAGTGCTAGGAATCGCACCTTAAAAGGTAAGACCCCGTTAATCCTTGGCTCGCACAAGTTTCGACTTTTGAGGGCTGCCGTTCGTAAGGGGACGACAGCTGATTAACGGAAAAAACAATTTTAACAATTTTTTTTTAGCTGCCATTTTTTATTTTACTCTCACAAAAATTTCATAATGTATTGGAAACCAACCAAAACCAATAGAAGTAACTCAAATTTCAGTTGCAAGATTTGACCGAAACATATATACTAACAGGAGGCAAAATAACCATTTGAGAACGCAAAAGTACTTCGAATTCGAGATGCAAACAATATTTTTTCGAAAACTTCATTAAACTAATATATGAGAAGAAAAAAATAATAAATGAGTATCTGTCATTGCTAATTGACATTTTGTGTTTGAACGAAAATGAGCGATCTAGGTGTTATTGTTTGCATGACTATTGTAACGGAAACAACGTAATAAATAATAAACAAAACGCAATAGTTATTTACCTAACAAGTGCGGAAAGTAGTACTTTTCCGTAAGAGTTAGGTACAATATTTTTCCTACGAGTGTTTTTGTCCATCTTATTTATGAAAAAAACAAGGTTTTTAATAAACAAGTTTTTATAATAATGCTACAAAATGACTTATTAGATAGAATAGTTACATAGATCATTTAGTTAGTCCTACATATCCTCATTTTCAACAATACAAAAAACGTGCGGAAAAGTAAAAATCGTACGGAAAAGTAAAAATCGTGCTCGTAGGAAAAAGTCGTTTACGTTCTAGAACATAAAAGACTTGCACGTTCTAGAAGGAAAAAGAGTCACTTCGCTAACTCAAATTTGAGATCAGTTTTCAAAAAAAGGTATTTTTATTGTACCAAACTTGTTTTTGGTGTTAAAATTCATATTTGTGTTATGTTTACTTCATGCGTTACAACTCATACAACAAACAGATAGTTTACTAAATTCATCAATTTTTGGTATCCCCAAAATGGCGATTCAAACTCCTTTGCACCTTTTGAAAATGCTGCCATTGCATATTTTCATAACCAAGTATAAAGTGTACATTTGTACTAATCCTCCAAGTTTAAAGAAGAATATGAATTCATTATCGAAGTATTCTTGCCTCAACCGACTCGCATCATTCAACAAAATAAGTGTTCAGAATAGTCTCAATTTTTATGAGGGTGAAGTAGCTCAGTGGTCGAGACTATCGCGTTCAAAACTATTGACTGCTGGTCGGCTAGGTTCGAATCCTAGCGACTACAGAGTTTTATCTGATGGCCTGAGAAAGTGCTAGGTAATCGCACGTTAAAAGGTAATAAGACCTCGTTAATCCTTGGCTCGCACAAGTTTCGACTTTTGAGGGCTGCCGTTCTTAAGGGGATGAAAAGCTGGTTAACGGAAAAAAACAATTTTAACAACAAATTTAACAAAACAATTAAGGTGGAAATGTTCATGTATCTCAGAATATATTCGTTTCAAGCGGTCAAGGGGATTCCGTCAAAAAATCAAACTAATATTTGGTTGGTTTAGATTGATGAAAAAATTTCCTTTTTTCAGTGTAAATTCTACCACACAGGAGCAAAAATATCGCTAAGCATGTGGTCTGTGGTTTTGTGGTTGTATGTTCAATTAGCGGTACTCTGAGCTCATGCGCCATCTGGAAGAATGCAGTCGTATCCTACAATTAGGAGCGACGTTACCTTTTAACCACTAAATTTGAAGTACAGAGACGGATCTGACTTTCTTTAATTTTTAATAAAAAGCATTATCACAAAAGATGAAGATAAAAACATAAGGCGCTGAATCAATAGTTATATGATAATTTACAAGCACAAAGCCCGCGGAAAAACCTACCAGAACTGAAATTCTTCTTTTTAGTTCGAAAATTCAATCCTCCTGAAGAGCCAAAGCGAAATAGATTTTTGTCGACCAAAATGTATTGGGGATTAAATGCGAGAGAAGCGAATCTTGCTTCAATGAAATAAACGATTTCTGTGAGTGATATTTTTTTAATAACATTCTCCTTATCTAATTTATTTAATGATTTTTTCAATGAAAACTAGAGAGAATTAAAAAAATCAGCTATCTGAATGAAAATGCGAATTTTCAGTTTCAGATTTTTTCTTTCCTTTTCAGTTAGAGTCTTTTCACTATATCTATCAGATGTAGTTCAATGTCCAGCGTGGCTTGTGCCGGGGAAGTAGTTGTTTTCTGTTAGATATTACAAATAAATCACATTTTTCATTTTTCAATTTTCATGGAGAATGTTCCCCTTTTCAACATGAAATTTTTCGTTTCACCGAAGAACATCATGAAAACATGTTTTTTCGATAAAATTCAATGATCTTGTATAGGATGTAGCAATTAATCAATTCTTCAATCAATTATTAAATCAGTTAGTTTTTCCTGCTAAGAAAAGTTTTGAAAATTTAAACATCTGCAAGACGCAGGTAATATTGGAGAAGTGTTCTTCAACATTTTTTTTTTATACTTGGGTAGTTTCAAATCTTTTATTTTATCCATCTCTGAAAAACTTGGTTTCCTTTTTCGTGCCAAGAGCCATTTCACAAGTTGTAAAATGTCTGTGTTTTATAACGCATATGTCCGATCTGTCCTGGAATATTGTTCCCTTATTTGGAGTGCAAACTGAAACATCTTTTGTCTCACAAAATTAGAAATTTGTTCAGTCGGTAATGCTTCACTGACTATTTAAAATTCTCACCTAATCTGACCAATCGGAAGCCAAAGACAACTCGTGTTATCGCGATAACACCAGCTGTCTTTCAATTCTGATTGGAGAATCAGCTTCGGTATTTTCGTACCATGACGAAATGAATACGTTTGACTGTTCGATCAACAATAAATATAGCTGATGGATATGTCAGAATGAGTCGCTTCACTTCAAATTCAAATGAAATTATGAAACGAAACATTATAATATTGCCGATTTTAATAATTTGTTTATGACTGTCATACATTGTTCGTATTTATATTAATGAGGAAACTTTATTCGTGAAATAGTCTGATAAAATTCAACTAGTGATTGAATTTATCTCATAAGTCTGTCTTTTGTTTCTGAACTCAACTGAATTGTTTCGAGAAAACACCACTCGTCCTGTGGACTGGTGTTTTCTCAAAACAATTCAGTTGAGTTCAGAAATAAATCGACAGACTTATCGCGAAAATTCAATCACTCGTGGTATTACTCCTGACTATTTCACTCACTTGCGAAAATCAGAAGCTCTAGTCTAGTTCGAATTACTGATAATACCAAACTTGACTCTTGACTCTGATTGGCCTATCAAGTTCGGTGTTTTCAGATTTGTTTACAGTGCATGTGACAGTTAAACGTCAAATATGAGTGCATTCAAAAATTCAAAAATTTTTGTGAAATAGTCTAATAAAATTCCACTCGTGATTGAATTTTTCTCATAAGTCTGTCCTTCATTTGTGATCTCAACTGAATTGACTCGTGGTGTTTTCTCGAAACAATTCAGTTTCGTTCAGAAATGAATCGATAGACTTATCGCGAAAATTCAACACTTGTGGTATTACTACTGACAACTCTCTCACTTTTCTGGCATAACCTGAAAAAACAACTACACGTGAATATAGACTAAACTATACGCGTAGGCACCCCCCGCCGCTTACGACGTCGTGCGTTAATTTCTTCTCTGATGTCATTTTAACATGTAGATACATTTCAAAGTAGTAATAAATATTTGATTATGTAATTTAATCTTCAGCAAAAAAACCCTATTAATTTTCCGTCAAGTATTCAACAAAAACAACTACTGTCCCTTACGGCCATTGAATTAAATCTGTTTGATACTCGTCAAAGTTATCTACAAGAAATAATTTGCAATACTTTTAAAATATCATAGCTGAACTTATCTTTCGATTCAAATGTAAATACACCTACGTACCTCACAGTAATAAAAGACATAGAGATACCCTGCCTATACCTCCAAACACAAATACCTGTTTTGAAGTGAACATGAACTATCCGTTTCTATACAATTTGTTGGCGAGGAGGGTGACGGGTGGTGAAATGTTATGGCAGTTTGTTCATATTTAGAGTAAGAAGGACCATAATACAAACGAAGAATGCCAACTTGATCCGAATGAAATGAGCGGGCATACACGAAACTATCCGAATGAATACAGACTTAACATGTATAAGGCCCTCGCTTGTAAACAAGCAAAGTTATGTTGAGTTCAAGACAAGGATGATGGAGAAGGCATCTCTATGGTCTTTTATTACTCTGGGCTGCGTTCGTAAACTTACTCAGACTAAGGACTGCTTACTCTGAATCGTTCGTAAACTTATTCTAGCTTCATGGAGTATGCATCGACAATCGTTCAGAAACTTACTTAGAGTAAACTATACGTACTCTGCGTTTGAAAAGTAGTGACATACTCTGACAGTAATGACAATGGCAGGGAACTTATCTGATAGTTGAAATATGTAGTTGTTTGTATCTTCATATTTCTCCGTGCTTTAAAAGTGAAAATTTTGAAAATTACGGAAGTTTTGACAATTTATAATATATAAATTTATAATATATAAATTGTAGTCCCACGATATGGATTTTTTCGTATGTGGTATCAGTTGGTAGGTATACTTGTTATTCTTGAAAATGAAGATATGCTTCAAAGTGTAATGAACCATATTTCACTTCTGGAATCCCTAATAAAGAAAGAGTCTCAACAATTATTTTTTACTCAAAACCAAACAAAAACTCAATTTCAAGAAACACTTTTGTCAATACTGTCATTGAACGACTATTCAAGAGTAATGATCGACGTGTACTTTTAATCTCGTGACCGTACTATTACTCTACTCTCAGAGTAAGTTTATGAACGCAGCCCTGAGCTACGGACTGGTTTCATGGTTCTTGACAATCATTACAAAAGTATTCCAAAATAAGTTCAACCATCGTTTAAATAAGTGTCACGTGCCTTGGAATTGTATACTTGTATCATGTATGGTCATCATAGTTCTGATACAGTTGAAAGAATAATTTAATATTGATGGCACTGGAGAAAATTATTTTGGAGACCGTTAATTGGGACGAGTCATAAGTAAAATGAATGAAAACCTGTTTTTATGTCGTACGAATCCAGTCCTGTTTATTGAGAATGTTGCTATAACTGCAGTGACTGATATTTATTTCAAAAAATGTCGGCGTGAAATGTTTCCCATGATTGCAATGTCTTTTTAGACAACTAATTTCAAATTAAAACTCAGAATCCTCTTAACATATTGTGGATACATTATTGAATAGTCTGAAATGATTCCAACGTACCTTAGCATTATAACTATTGAAGTGCCATTCCTCGTTCATTACGCTTTGCGTCGAGCATTGAAACATTCGGTTCGAAAATGTATAGCTTCTTTAAGCCTTGAGCTATTTCACGAATTACTTCAATTGAATATTAGGACAATCATTTGGGCTCAGTTGAAACCTATAGACAGTGCATCGTTTTAATTTAAAAAAATGTGGAATATTCAAGAACTAGAAAACTGATTAGAATACGTCTCGGGATTAGGTAATGGAATTTCTAGTTCCTTAGCAACTGAACTCGGATCACTTGAACTGTTGTTGAACCTTTCTTGTACAACTGGCCCTAAATGCAAATAGATTATAATTAATCCAGCCTTTAGCAAATAAATTTCCTATACTTTAGGAACTTTTTGGCAAGCATCGAACAAAAATAATCCAACAACCCGATAGAACTACCGAATCAACACCTGACACATTTTTCTACAAGAACATACTTTGTAATGCTTCCTATAACAACTAGCAAATGTTAATCAAAACAGGCGCTATCTGTATAATATTTTCACGGTTTTGCAGAACATTAGTGCAACCCGGCCAGAACAGAAAGCTACAACCACAACCTCATCTCCACTCTTTGCTCCTTTTCTACACCATCGAACAGCACGCTGCCCCCTCTAATATGACACTACAATTCAGCCGACTGGGATGGTCTTCGCATGATTGTCTCAGCATTACCATGGGAATGAGATCATAATGCTGGGGATGCAAACATACAGTGTGGTGTTACACTTCTCATGGAAACACCCTCGTATCTTCCGTAATTTTTGACATAGAATCATGAAATTTTCAGGATCGATAGATACACTAGAAATGAACTACTGCACAAAAAAGGTCAACCTACGTGATATACACTGCACGCCAGCAGCGATGGAACCACCCATTTTTACGGTAAAACATACTAGGGGGCAAAATTCGCTTAAAATTCTTTCAGATTCGTGATCAGCACTACCAAATTACTATAAATACACCTGTCTCCTATATATGCCCAATGAGTGGGAGAGATAAACTTTTTCTGGGGGGTCAATAAATTCTCTCTCACACTAATTGAGCTTATGAATAAAATAATATGCACCTGTGGTAGAAGTCCATTATGTCTCAAAGTGGAGTGGTATGGATATACAAATCAGTAAAACGCAAAGTCGTCTCCACAATTTAAATAAATTGTGGAGACGACTTTGCGTTTTACTGATTTGTATAAAATAATATGCGATATCTCCGTAATTTTTGGCGAAAACATCATAAAAATTGGTATTGTTGGATTCTTTATGATCGTCCCTAACCGACCATGCAATGAAATACAGCGTGTCCTATTTAAAAAATAAACTTTTAAGTCACTGCGCTTTTTTGAGACACTCTAGATAAATGAAACTTAAACTATTGAAAAGATCCCTACTGCCAAATATTCACTTATAATCTCCCTAGTGTTTGAATTATTGCCTTGTTTCGACCATCACAAAAAATGTAGGACTGCCCAAATATACAGGGTGACCCTTAACCTAAATAATTTGGCAATTGCTCGTTTCAGACGTCGTGAGAAACTTGACCCCCATGCCAATTAAAAATTTAGACTTGATGTGCCCCCCCCCGCGCCCCCTGTCGAAAAATTACCATATCTATTTTATTTCAAAAAGAAGTATATGTGAAACCGTCAAAACGTTTTTTTTTATGTTGAAAAGGGGAACATTCCCCATGAAAATTGAAAAATGAAATAAATCACATTTTTCATTTTTCTATTTTCATGGAGAATGTTCCCCTTTTCAACATGAATACCTCCCAAGAGGTTATCTTGAACGATGGAAAATAGCGACTAAAGTTTGTCTTTCAGTCGCAGATGATTCCACAACAGATTTTATGAATGTCCTATTCATATTTTCGAACTAAAATCAAGTTTTTTTATGTTTCTTCGTCGAACCGTTCAGGGGACTATTGAAGGCGCACTATATATATATATATTTTTTTGTTTTTTTGCTCCCATTTGGGTCTGAATTCTTGACCTCGCGCCTATCAGGCCAACATTTTACCAGTTGGCTGCGCGGCTGAAAAAGTGACGTGTGAAATTTTCCCTAAAGTAAACTGATATGTATAACAAGTATAGCTGATATTTATTAAAATTTGTTATTATTGTGTTCAATACATTTTCTAAGTAGTTTTTGAACGTGACATTTCTTTTATCTGGAAACAATCTACAGATTCATGATAAAATATTTGAATTTGTGTTCAGTAGGGCTCGCGATGTCTCGTGAAGTCAATCAAAATTTAATAAAGAAATATTTATTTTATTTTTTTGATAGTCAAGGTATCATGAGATATTCATGTAACGAAAATATATGCATGAAACTTCTGGCTAACTATCCATTGTCGATTAACAATGAAATACTACCATGAAACTTTGAAAATAATGTTTTGTACAAATTTTATAAATGTTACACCAGGTTACAACTTTCCATTCCTGAGCATTAATATTCGCTACTGACTTTTGAATATCAATTTGTCAGCAAGATTTGTTATGACATAAAAATTCCATTTGAATATTTCTTTAGAAGTTTTCTTGAATTGCTTTGAAAGTGGTTCAACTTTGACAAGCCCTTTTCCATTTCCTTTGTAGATTTTTGTGGTTTGGCTTATAGTTGCTCCATTGTGACAATTAAAAATTTTGTTATCTTTTCAATTATGTGAATATATCAAAAATTCAGATCTCTCTCTAGTGGTAAATTCCAAGAAGAAAGAACAGGACTACTTGAAATCATAGGTTAGTGAGTGAAGAATTATCATTCCTGCTGCGGATATCAAGATACTAGATCAGTTTGTATGATTTCTGCGGAGATTATGGACCATCAAAATTCGTTTTGATTTTCATGCGACGTATATGGGGTTGAGTGGAACATCAGAAAATGATTTCCATGCTTCTGCTACGAATAATTGGAACGTACTCTGAACTCCGCCCTTTCCAGATTTTTTTTTAATGCGAAATATACACTATTATTATTATAATTATTATTTATCATATAATCTCATGAATCATGGATTCGGTATTATTCTTGCAAAGCCCCTAATCGCTTAGTTGCACTGCACTGCTTGGGACCTTTGGTGTAGTAATGAATATACTGGAGTTTTATCCCAAGACCAAACTGCTATTTTTAAAACTTGGACACGTGTTTCAATCACTAAGTGATCATCTTCAAGAGGGGAGATTCAACTAAATCTACAATCAGAGTTGCTCTTATTTATACCCATTAGATATCTCTGCTAGATACCTGGGTCTTGCGATTGTCATGGTGGCTTCTCGATTGCGAACACCCTACAAAACCCTCTCGATTGCAGTAACCTCTTGATCAGTTAACTTAGGTATAAAGATTGGATTGAGTTCAGCCTGAAATTGGACGTGGACTGGAGTAGGTATATCGATATTCCAATGACAATAATTCATGATTTGCCTTCTTGTTTCGTACACCCAATTAAAATGTATGTGTTCAATTTCCACGCACTCAAATGTCTACGTAAGGTTAGTTCGTTCTGATGCAATTATACTAAATAATTGCTTCTTCTTCTTTCTTCGATTCAAATAATTTGAACCCTGGACTGGATTTTCTGATGAAGAAATTAACCTAAAAGTTACATTTTCAAAATAACTCTATTTGTGTCCGAAATTTAAAGTGTACTACAGGTATTACATCAACCCAACCCTCCTTACCTGAACCATCAAGTACAAAGTGTCCGCTATCGAGACATGTTCGCAATCTGGGTGTTCGCAATTATCGTCATAGTCACATTGATTTCAAAGTAATGCCTAATCTACTAATAAGGTAAATGTTGAATTGAAGGGGTATGGTGATTACATCATGTTATCACATGATGTAATCACATCATGTTATCACATGATGTAATTACGGTTCTACTCACCTAGCTGAAAACGTGCTGCGCACTCGTCACACAACATACGCGCAATTTCACATGCTCAACTAGGTTTGTCGAACTGTAATAAGCATATAAATAGCAGGCTATTATGAATCAATCGGTCTCCGACTTCAGCCCACTTGACCTGAGGAAAGCAAAGGTACAATTTTTGGATAAGCCAAGGTTTTCGATGTTCTTGAAGAAGCCTCGACACTCTTATATAATTTTTTTGTATTACTGATTTATTATTCCTCTAAATTTCTAATTCATTGTGAATTATTCTCTCGATTTCTCTGTTGTTTATTCTGTTACTGCGAATCTTTCTGAAACAGTTCTTTTAAATATATTCCAATATTAGGTATAAGATTATCAAAATATAAATGATGTCACCATATGACCATCCTAATAATTTTTTTCAGAATCGCTCAAGTCTCTTTTTACATTTTTTTGTGTGAAATTAGTCTACCTATCCTCAAGGACATAAATAAAACCCTTCGATACTAGGGTGACTCTTATTTTAGAACCTGATGTTATCATTTGAATGAACAAAAAAATAGGTTGAGCTGCCACTCATGTACTCATACACGCCCTTTATCTGACAAAATCAGAAAGTGAATAACTCTTTTGAACATATTATAAAAAGCAATTTTTTTTTACCGGTGAATACGAATATTCCTCAACAAATTCTGTCCTATTCTGTTATATAGTGCTATGCTTGTTTATTGCTATCAAACTCTCGCCCCCCTTCACTCATAAGTTTAACGTTGTATTTCTGTTGTCGAAAGAATAAATTTCACTTTGTTGCTATCTATTCGCAAAATGCTAAACCGACTCCACCAGTAAACAATGGCAATTTCTTCTAAATTTTCTGGATTTTGGTACATTGTCTCCAAATTCTCATTTTTTGCAGCTGATCTCAACAACACTGTGCGAGGTCTTGCTTTATGTTAGGTTTTGAACGATTTCGCAAGAAAGACTCACGAGTTTCTGAAAAAAATAATCCTAATCTTCCCATGTAGCACAGTCATATTGGGACAATATTGGTACAATATTATGAAAATATTGGCAAAATATTCAAATAACAGTATTGGTGAGAAAAAAAATGTGAAAATTCGGCGATATTGGTACAATATTTTGAAAATAATATTGGCCCAATATTCTTGAAGCAATATTGGCCCCAAAATGTTGAGCGATATTGGGCCAATATCACGTAAATTGGAATAATATCGGTAAAATATTATAAAAATATTGGTAAAATATTCAAACAAAATATTGGCGATATAAAATTATTATTATTTCGGGATATTGGTACAATATTACTTGAACATTATACAAAAAATATTAGTGAAATATTGTGGTAGCAATATTGGCCTCAAAATATTCAGCGATATTGGTACAATATCATTTTGTATATATTGGTAAAATATTCAAAGTGAATATGTTGCCTTGGAAACATTCATGAAATATTTTCAGAAAATGTCGAATAATTCTACAATTTAATTTCTACTTCAATTAACCACTGAGTAGATTGACTTGCAAACGCATTGTGAGAAACCTCATTTAATAAATGTTACTACGATTCAGCTGTCGTTCCATATGTGGGGCCACCTAGCGGTTTCTTACCCAAGTTTGATCATAATTTATTTCAATATTGTTTATTGAATATTCGGCCAATATTCGAATTTCAATGATGGCGATAAATTTATTTTGTGATATTGTATCAATGTTGTCTTTCAAATATTGGCGTGAGGTTTCCAGAACAATTTCAATCAATATAGGGTCAATATAATTTGAATATGCCTGAAGTAATATTCCACCAATATGGTATCAAACTTGGATATACGATATTGTTTTTTATATCTAAAATCGTTATATGAGGAATATTGAAATCGTAATATTGGAGCCTGAAGCTGGAAACAATATGCAGGCAATATCGCTCTAACGGTGAAAATTATTCAACCAATATTGACCCAATATTTTATGACACAATGTACATTCAAAACAGATTGAGCCAATATTCCACCGATATTATTAATGAAATATTGTTTTTCAAACATGCACCCATATTGGTTCAATATTATTTTTACATTTACAATATAAACATATTGGCCCAATATGAAAACAGGATTCAGCCAATATGAGGTGCTACCTTGTTAATCTCGTCCACAACAAAAACATTTATATTTTATATACCCGAAGAATATTTCATATGGATATTTTCAATGGAAAAATTGTATCCGATATTTCTGAAAAATAATAGTACAGTTCAGCACACATAAGGTGAAATCTCTACTTGCGAATATTCATGTTGAGTTCCTTATCACTGAATATACAGGGTGTTCCTAGACATCATGTACAATCGGAAGGGGGACATTTCCTGACTTATTTTACGACTTAAAGATCATATAAACATAGGTTCGCAAACGATTCGTTACCGATATATACCGGGTGTTGAAATTTCAAGAATTTTTTTTTCTCAATAGATTCTGCAGTTTTTGAGATATCTGGCTCAAATTCAAAACATGTGTTACATTATAGGGCTCACATCGATGGACATCTCAAATGTTTACGAGAACTTACAAGGTGATATTTTTTTATGTGTCATGCCCCCTTTTCTCCTACTGCAGTGCGCCGTTGGTCAATTTTAAAATCAAAAATTAATTTTTATGTGTGTTTGCAAACTTTTTTGTATCTTGTAGTTTTTCCGTATCTTCGACCATTATCGGGTAAAAAAATAGATTTTTTTGTAATTCGCTAAAATTTAGTTTATTAGCAGCTGTCTACTAAAAATTAAAGCTAAATGCGTGTGCAATAACGATTTATTATACAAAACATCTGATTCAAAGCCATAACAAAGAAACTACGTTATAACAATTGTTAAAAGTGACCTCCAATTTTCCTCATCCGATTGTCTTCTCGTTGATGCCCGTACTCTGTCAAACATCCCCGGAGTATTTTTTACAGTTTCAAATGCATTTAATATTCAATTCCGTAAGATGATAAACAATTTCAAATTGTTTAATAGAATCGCTTTCCCCACCCTAATGAACTTTTCCATAGCAGCGAAGAAACCACTTCATAAATGTGAAGAAACATCATCTTTTATATCAATAAACTTGAATTCATTGTATCAATAAATACCCACGTACGTCAGTGAATGTTTAATCATTGTCACGATGAAAAATTCATTGTGCCCATGAACGGAAAGGTAATCAGCAGCATTTATTGATATAATGTACCACTTTTCATGAAATAGTACACATTGTTTCAATGTAATTTTTGCTTAATTTCAATGACCTTTTTCACAGCCACAACGAAACCTGTTCATAGTTCTGGAAATACATCATCATTGATCTCGATAAACTTGAATTCTTTGTTACAATAATAACTCAGTGCTCTGGAACCACGAATTATGTTCGTTGATATGATAAACAATTTCAAATTGTTTCAGTGTGCCCTTTCCCTCATCTTAATGAACTTTCCTATAGCAGCAACGAATCCTGTTCATAAATGTAAAAAATCGATCATCTTTGATCTCAATAATCTTGAATTCATTGTATCAATGAATATATACGAATGTCAGTGAATTTTTAATCATTTTTCTGCTGCAAAATTTATTGTACCAATGAACTGAAAGGTAATAAACGGCATTTTTTGATATATTGTATAACATTATTTTCATGAAATGGTGTACATTGTTTCAATGTACTCTTTTCCTAATTTCAATGATCTTTTTTGAAGCCGCAACGAAATATATTCATAGGTCTGAAAATAGATCATCACTGATCTCGATAAACTTGAATTCATTTTATCGATGGAAACGTACATATTTCACTGAATGGTTATTCATTGACTAGACGAAAAATGTTTTGTGCCAATAAACTAAGATATATTCATTAATATAATGAACGATATTTTTTAATAATATATACATCAGTACTCTTGGACCACGAATTTTGTTCGCTGATATTATAAACAATTTAAAATTGTTTTAGTGTACCCCTTTCCTCAACTCAATGAACTTTTCCATAGCAGCAACTAAACCTGTTCATGAATGTAAAAACCGATAATCTTTTATCTCAATTACCTTGAATTCATTATATCAATAAATACCTACGAACGTCAGTGAATGTTTATTCATTGCCACGATGAAACGTTCATTCTGCCAATGGAGGGAAAGGTGATAAACATGCCACATTTTTTTCAGTTTTCAAGTAATACATGCATTTTTTGAAACACGAATTGCCCCAGCACATTTTTCTGTTTTGGCTCGGCAATATTTAGATGAAGTGTTTGAGAACAAGTGCATAGGACGAGCTGGACCTATACAACACCAATGAATACCATTGATGACTTACGGAATGGAATATTAAATGCATTATTTGAAATCGTAAAAAATACTCCGGGGGTGTTTGACAGAGAACGGGCATCAATGAGGAGAAGAGCGTACGCATACATAAGGATTGGAGGAGGTCACTTTCAACAATTGCTATGGCTTTTAATCAAATGGTTTGTATGATAAATCGTTGGTGCAAACGCCTTTAGCTTCAATTTTTAGCAGACCGCTGCTAATAAACTAAATTTTAGCGAATTACAAAAATTCTTTTTCAATTTTTTTATTCCATAACGGTCGAAGATACAGAAAAACTACAAGATACAAAAAAGTTTGCAAACACACCATAAAATTCATTTTTTTATTTAGAATTCACCAACGGCGCACCGCAAAAAGTTCAGTGGGAGAAAAGAGGGCATGACCCATAAAAAAATATCACGCTGTAGATTCTCGCAAACATTTGAGATGTCCATCGATGTGAACCCTATAACGTAACATACGTTCCAAATTTGAGCCAGATATTTCGAACACTGCAGGATCTATAAAGAAAAAAACGAGAAAACACTTGAAATTTCAACACCCAGTATATCAGTAACGAATCGTTTGCGGACCTATGTTTAAATGAACTTTCAGTCGTAAAATAAGCTATGGAATGTCCCCCTTTTGGATGTACATGATGTTCAGGAACACCCTGTATAGGGACTAATATGACTAATGCGCATCATGGGCATGCATGTTTTCACGGATTCAGCGATATGTGTTGAATTCTGTTATTTAAATAGTTAACAAGAAAATCTAAATTTCGTTCTAAAAATCGCCAATAATTCGCAACGATTGCAACTTCTCATTCATTATTCAACCAAACTATTGTTGTAGTATTCACATAACCTATTGGTGATTAATGAATTTTTTACCTATTTCGAAAATAATTGAATTCAATCGTTGCCAATTACGCATCAGAGTTGTACCATTCAAGGTATCGATGCCAAATACAACTTTCAGTTTTAAACGTATTTAACGAAGACATTGTGAGTGGTGAGTGTCGAATTCGGATCTTTATGAATGAATTTCGAATATCATTGGTGATGTATGATAATTAGATGATGTTTATTGAAAAGGTACCAAACGCCATTTTGACGTTTTTAGAAAACGAGCAATAATCAACTCAATGATATAGCCAGATATCTTGCTTATTTGTTGCAATTTAACGGCCATAAAATATAACAAGAGCAATTTATTAAACTTCCTCTTTTTGGTTGTTGGTTCCTTTTCAATAAATGCCAAATCTAGTGATTATTTTATACAAAAGGAACCAAACTTCATTTTGACTGACGCTTGGTTTTATTCACAAAAACAAATTTTATAATTTTTAAAACATCGTTATTCAAAATACACGTTACAAGAAATAAATAGATACAGAAATGTAAAAAATTATGAGCGTCATAAAGAAGGACTACCTACATATTATTTTCCTCCAGAGTATTCAATTCCAAATCCAGCGTATTCCCAAAAGTGTCTAAATCATTCTCAAAATCAGAAGTTAATACTATTTTTTAGAACAGCTTAGCATCAAAGTGTATAATCAGCGATTTTGTATCTGCTGCTCTCTTCTCAGAACTTTAAATGAATATTGAGTGAGGTTTTTTTTTTAATTTTCATAAATTTGGTGCTTAGCCAACGGACTTCTTCTTGTATAATGCTCATTTTCCGATCAACGAAAAGTTTTTTTAATACCAGTAGTAGAAAAAAACGGCAGCTCCTTTCATGTTGTGTATTATAACACGGTTCCTATATCGTCCGTAACGCCCTCTATATCCTCAAGTGATTTAATTTTCCCGCACTAAAAAATTTCCCGTGCGCTAAATTTATCTCAAGTGAGATTTTCCCGCACTTGTACGGAAACTTTCTACAACACAAGTGCGAAAAAAAAATGTCTCCCTCATGTAAGTTTTTTCGAGAGCTTTGCATGCATGCGGAAAAGGTACTCTTTCCGTGCATGTTAGGATAATAACTATTGCAGTTTGCGATAATGGAATGGAAATTCCCGAAAGTATATATTCGTACTGGTTGTTTAAGTGCTCCCTCTATCTGTATCATTTGTAAACAGCTATGACCCGATTCAAGGCATTTAAAATGAATAGTTTGGTTATGAAGAACGGTCTTTGAAAGTAATTCGATTTTGATATTGCGGTTTAGGCCTCCGCAGCTGTCGGACCTCCTCATTTTGTAAATGCTAAGCTGTCATTCGTTAGGAGTTTTGGCCAACCTAAAACCTTTTTCCATGTCGTGATTTAGAGTTTATATACCTATTTTGTTACCTGATCAATCCTTGAGGAGGAAAGGTGTTGAAAGGGATCTTTGGTGATGTAACAAAAGATTTATAGTGCCTTACCTAACCTATTAAGGCCAGACACTTGGCTAGCTCAGTGGGCGGTGGGGTGGGTAAGGTTGGTCACTAAATGAAAAGTGGCTTGTTCACAAAAAAAATATATTTCAATTACTCCCTCCAAAGGAGAAAACACCAGGTTGACCTCCGTCAGGTTTAGAAGACACCACTATAAAATAAATGAAATACCAACCAGTGCCTCTGTTTACCAATACATAAATAATCAGGTGATAATTACCACCTGCAATACTATCTTAAATATCTATCAATGAATTATACCCTACCGAGGTGATCACCGCAGTTCACAAAAAGGGGGTTGGTACGCTCAAAGGTCTTAGAGTGTGTTCTTCGAGAAGCGAAGCCTGAAGGGTTTTCACTATGGAGTCCTGAAGGGCTAAAGATTTATGCCTCAGGGCTCGAAATAAAATACAGGTGCTTGAAGAGCTCAAACTAAGTACCTGAGGGCACGAAATACAGGTGCTTGAAGAGCTAAGGTATATGGCAGTAAAATAGGTTAATAGAACAAAAAAAAGGTATGAATAGTTGCTTGTTCCACACTATGCATATTCTATACTTGGCAGTGACGTCCAGTACGACTCGTAGGGAAACAGGAGTCTATAGAGTATTCTCGGGATGCCCCTTCAATGTCTGTGTTAGTTCTTTTCAAGGGAGTTGTTTCCACCACTCTGTCATATGACCCTAGGGCACACCTTCGCCGAAAGAGTCCTTGTCTCAAAGTCTTGTACTAAAAGTCATATCCCTAAAATATCCTCTCCGGACAATAGCCCCTCCAAAAAGAAGTCCTGTTGAAATATCCTCTCCGGACAATAGCCCCTCCAAAAAAGAAGTCCTACAAATAAAGTTCTCTATAAGCATATGCCGCCAGATCGGGGTGAAACTGAGATGTGCCAGCACGAGGAATTTGCCTACCTGTTGATGTTGGATGGACTTGAAGTGAATAGTCGACGTGAGTGATAATCCCCTCAACGGGTTTTGAACGAATTCAAACTCAGTACCAACGGCAATAATTCTTCCAATAATCCCACCTTTCCTAGTGGAGAGAGAAATAACTATAATTTCAAATGAACAATATGGCCAATTGGAACTCACGTATCATCAAGACTGCCAGGTCGGATCTCTAGGACCCCCTTTTTTTCCCTGTACCCCCCTCCTCTGTCATCAACCGGTAACAATGAATTCCGACAAGTCCTCTGGAACTGATTTTCACCCCTATACATCACCAAAAATAGGGCCAGAATTTGCATTAACTCGCAAATTGAATTAAACCGCAAAGAAGCCATTATTCAGTTCGACGGAAGTACATCACCAAGAAGGAGGCATCATGCGCCTGCGTCAGACATTGTCAACTCGCTCATAGCGTCCGTTGCCCAACCACAACAACACGCAATGCAAATGAGTGGTTTTCCGACGACTCACGAATACTTCCGAACAAATTCAATAGTTTCTCCCAACGATAAAACTACACGCTGATGATAATAACGTCCCAACTAACTGGATTCCACCTAACAGAAATTCTACCAGTTCCAAATTCAATTAAATCATAGACCATTACTAAAACGCTTGTGACCAATAACCATAGTTTCAGATGTCAACACTACCGAGGTCACCTGTCGACGGAGTATGCGTTCGGAGTAGATCGTGTTCCGTAGCCCATAATCACGGAACTAATCAGTCATAGACAATCACGAATGATAGTTGGGAACTGTTACTTATCACGACCGGTTTTTCGTTTTTTGTTGTAATATTGGGCTATAATATAATATAATATAATAAGTTAGGAAGTGAGAGTTGACACTAGATCAACCCGACCGGTCTATTCTCGCCCTCACGTCAATGGAAAATACGAAACAGATCACAGAGTTTTCCTAGCTCTCACGGCCCATGAACAACGCGGAGCAGACTACACGGACTCGTCAGAGGAAAACAAGCAAGCAGATTTGTAATGACCGAACGCACCTTCTGTCGATCGGTCCGACACAGGACCAGAAGAAGAATTCCATTTAACCTTGTTGACATTTAGAAATATGGGTTACTAGAAGGGTTAGATTAGACATGTATTTTTTTATTTTTGCCCGTATCAAACTAGCAGCTTCAATATGTTCATCATGGGCTTGCTGAAAAGAGCTCTGAGAACCATTTCTTTGCTAAACAAAAAAGTATATTGCTGATATTCGCACGAAACCGAATTTGTGTAAATATTTAGAGAGAACCAAGTGACAAATTGAATATTCATTTAAGAAGTAATTACTTTATAGTGAAACCAACATTGTCGCTTGGTTCGACCGTTCATAGATGGCACTAGGTGGTATTCTCACTTATCACTTGGTTATTTTCATATTATATGCAGGTAAGGCATATTTGGCGGTTGGTGCATTTTGCGTAATTTTTCCCTATTGTCGCTTGGTGCCTTTTCAAAAAACACCATTCAATTTCAGATCACTTTGACAACGAAAAGATGTTCATTTACAAAATATACGTAAGTCTTTCAAAATCTACCCTCTTCAATTTCTGAGCACTTCATTATCAATATCAAGCAGCGTAGGGCGAAGTTATTGACAAATTGTGTCCGAAACAGTTGTGAAAGAATTATTGTAATGAAGTGATTCTTTCAGCGATCTCCGAGGGGCTAGTAATAGATTATGTGGAACTTGGTATAGAAGTCGCAGTCTGTTTACTCTTTATACAACTTTCTCAAGGAGAATGTTTGTACGATGGATTGAATTTCATTCCTTCAACCAAACCCTGAGGCGTGAGAATTTTTGAATTATTCTCGTTGAGATGTCCATATCACTGATGCCACTTTTTAAGGTCGCTATTTTCACTGTCTTCGACTGTAGGTGTTGTCGTTTCAAAATCTTGGATGTAATAAAGTTTTCCATTATTTTTTGATATCTTGATTTTGATCCCTAATTTCTGCAATATCTTTCGAAAACTGTGTTTGTTTTCCATTACCTGCTGCTTTCGAAGTTAATATTAAATTTGTTTTCAAATCATCGGTGAGATTATGAAAACCGGATACAAGCTGTCACCATACGACGTAAAAATCGCTGTGATCATTTCGGTATGAGTAACGTCGACCTCGATCAAATTGAATGTTCATAATTCCACTGCAGGTACGTATAAGGTATTCTCCAAAGTTATTTTTCTCAGTCCCGATGTTCCATCATAACTGTATCTTTTCCAACAACATTTGCCGTTTTATTAACTGCCAGCCGCACTTTTTTTCCATAGAAAGCAATTATATTCGAAAACTTTGATTTTTCATAACACATATGGACTATCGAGACACCATCCATCAGTTTTTGTTTTAGTGTATGCTTTTCAAATTTATTTCGTGGAAATAATTTTCTATGAAGGCTTCTCCTGCATTCGATGCATAATGTTGTCTACTCGTTTTATTCTTTTTTCTGTATTCCTAACCTTTATGGCCAGGTGTTCGACAGAAATTATATTTGTAGCGAAATTTTCTGTTTGTTAATAATTCAGAAGTTGCTTCTTGGTAACTTGGCTTATTCTTCGATTCGTATCTATCTGATGTGTTCTCCATGTTCGATTTATATTTGGTGAAGCATTTTCGTTATTTTCTTCACCTTATCGTGCACTGAATTCATCTAGAAGTTTTTTAGGGCATCTGGTTTTGAAAGTTCGTCTCTAGCTTCGATTGAGCAACAAAAATTCTCGTATGTATTTGGAATGCTTTGAATCATCATGATAGCAAGGAGATCGTTAGCAACGTTGATTTCCATTTCTTTCTATAAATGATCTGCCATATTCTCATTATTACCCATTTTTGTAAAAAGTAAAAAAAAATGGATTTCAAAAATCTATTCCTTGCCAAGAGTTTTTCGTAGGAAGAAATTTAATAGCTTCTCTCTACTACACGCTGTTTTGAGTAGATTTTTACCGACATAAATTCCTTTTGTATAGGATTTGGCAGAAAGTTAGTTTACAAAATTGTTCATTATTTGTTTTTGGGAGCTTCTGTCAAATATTTCTAATCCAATTCCAATTGAATATTTTACTCAGTATCGAAGGAGGCGTTAGTCGGAGTATTTTCAGTTTCCAAAGATGGCGATGTACTCAAACCACAATTTTTAATCTAATTATGTAAATATGTTTTAGGTATATCTAACTGGTATCATTCGGGCACAATCGTTGTTGATTTTTTCGATGACGATCAATTTATTTGAGATAGATTCTTCAATATAAAAGTTTTCAGCTAATATAGTTTCACATTCTCCATACTGTGCTACTATTGATTATTGTATACATAACTTATGAAACGTGTAGACCATTGGAATTCAAGTCAGCATTTGTGATTCGGGCTAATAAACCGCTAGTGCATAACATTTTGTATGTAATACGTTCGTAAAATGCCTACTTTACGCCCTTGATACATAAATAACTATTATAATTACAATTCAGGTTTACCAATGGGTTCCCCATCAGTCCAGTTTTAGCCTCGCTTTAGCATATTCACTCGAGATTCACAAGGTGTTTCATAATTGAATGCTGATCCTAAAGGGTGTGAAATTTGAATGATTTGACTAAAAATTCTTCATATGAATAGGTCCGCCACCGCTTTTTTTCCGAGATAGAGTATGTTGAAATTGAACAAAAAAAATCAGTTCTTTCCCAACATCTCTAAAACCGCTTAGACTTTTTCTTTAATTTTGGTAGACGCAAAGTACACATTAAAATAATTTTTTCTATGATGAAGGTTTTCTTGATTTTCATCAGTTTATCTTTAATAAATGTTATCTTTGTAATTCTTCTTCTTCTCATGAAAATGACCTCTTTCCGTTTTTTCGTCCGGCGAACGGTTTTCAATTTGAAAAAAGAAATGGCTTCATTTGTGTTCAAGTTCCAAGCAAAAAAAGGGCTACCAAAATCTCATTTTCATTAATTTTCTTTATTTTATACTTTTCTCGGATATTTAAATCGGGATGGGTCTCTTATCACCCGCTATCTTATTCTTGCGACTTCGAATACACGAAAGCCGACAGACACGAGTGTGTGTGCGATGAGTCGCAGAAATATATACGAAAAACGAGTAGACAAATTGCAAGTGCGTGCATACATTTATCTCAATAATTCTCATGTTTTGAAACAATGCCATAATTGGACAATCTATACTCTCCACAAGTAACAAGTGAACGAGAATAGTTCCAGTATTAATCTAGGCCTGGAAAGGGACGGCAATTTTAGGGAACAGAGGTAAGCTCATTCCAAATGGTCTTTTCTTTTCAACGTTTTGGATTGTTATTTATTACATTTTCCCATTTTCCAACATTTTGGTCCAACGAGCCGAATCATTTGTGAATTTGTTACCTAATTATTCAATTATTCAGTCAAATCTCAACTCATTGCTTCTTTTTTATGAAATTGGTAGCCTATTCACAAAATAGTTCTCGGTAAACGCTTCAAATCAGCAAGGTTTATTTGAACCGTACGCGCACCTCAATTGGCGCTTTGGTCAAGCGCACTTGTTTATTTGTTTTGTTGTCTCTGTCGCTAAAGATTAGATTAGGTTCTGTGTTCGCTGGCGCTAGAAAATCACGACGATCATCAGCTGATCGCCGGTGCACTTTCGCAATTCAAATTTTCGCTTTTTGTGGGTTTCAATTATTAATATACCAGATTTATAAAATTACTTCATTACCTATTTGGAGCTCCAATAATTTTCTCAGCACTATACTTCCTTCTTGGTAGCTTGATATTGCTTGTTTATTTTTTACCACTGATAAACAAAAATTCTGTCTCCCTGAGAGCTAGAAGGATTGTTTGGCATTTCACCAATAACATGACCGTTTCTTACCTCATTCAAGTCATCTAGTACTACTGAAACCATCTCTATATTATTTCCTTTGAAATTCGAAATTTCATTATTTATTCCTTCTGGTATACGATAGAGTCTACGACCTTTGTGATTTATTCTTCTTTTTAAACGATTATATGTTTCGATATTATCACCATCATAATCATCTACAGTCTGCGAAATGGACTTCACACTTTCATCCATGTCTTTTGTCTCAGTTTTAAAAGTTCGGCGTTCCATAGGTTACGTTTGGTCTAGCAATATTCTTTTTTATTTCACGTCTCAAAAATGTTGGTTTCTGAGCAATATCAACTTTATCAGTTATAACATCTCGAATCAACAATTCATGTACCCTCAAATGATTTTCATCTATTTCAAAACTGTAAAAATGAAAATTTTACTTAAAATCAATTTCGAAAGTATAACTTATGTTGCTCCCTGTGTAATAACTTTTTGTTGATCCTCTATAAATATAAATAAAAGTTTCGACGTATAACTTATAAACCACTCCGTATATCCACCATTGAATAATAATTCGTAATAAACTGAAGACAACCAATACTCAATTATCAGAACAGTAGGTGTATGTAAAAAATGTAAAATTGTAATAAAAACACACGGACGACATTGTGAACTACTTGCAATTGAAAACATTTTTTTTTTAAATCTATTGTTTTGTACAAAATGAGAAAGAAGGAAAGAGAATATTGATTACTTTTTCCGGCTAGAATGCTGCCAACTAGGTACCAAAATTTTTGAAGTATGATTGATAACTGATGCAATGTAGATCAGGTCTTTTTTGTCATAAGCGGCAATGTATCTATTTCAACTGTTTTCTCATTATTAATCGATTTTTGGACAATGAATTGAGATTAGGGGTATTCTTTAGTATTCATAGTTTCAGAATAAGTCACCTTGAAATGGCATCAGAAGTAACAAATTTCATTACTAAGCGTATTTTCTTGGTGCTGCAATGCTGGATGTACTATCAATAGTACCAAAGACAAAGTTTATTTACATTATTTTCCATTAAAAAACAAAGAGTTTTGTAAGACATTGCAACGTCGTCGTGGATGAAAATGTCTGAGAAACTCATTTCAACTTTCGACATCTCGAGTACTTCATTCAAATTTGAATGGGACTGAAATGAATCACTATGGTCTCTTATGGAATTTAGCATTTGATCATCGTTATATTGTTTCGCGCCTGCATTTTAAGCGCCACCTAGCGGGGACGCATTTCGCGAATACAAACAATTCGATGTAAAAAATAGAAGGCCCAAGACGTTGTGGCGTCAACGTGACGGTTTATTTGAGTTCTAATCTCAAAGTAATCAAAAACCATATGTTATTCTCTTAATTAACATGGTCAAAAGTTTCCATGGGCCCAACTCAATCCTATGTTGTAAGTGACGTTATACGTACGACAGAAAACACTTTCGTGTATCTGTGCCTAAAAATGAGTCGTCCAGTTCAAGTTATATCTTCATAATAATTTCGTTTGATGAATGATTCAAATCACTTGAACACAGACAACAGTGTTTCGACTTGTTCAATATGTTGGAAATTATTTAGTAAAAAGTGGATGGATGAACAATAACCAATGTAAAAATAAGAGTCAATTTGATAAAGTGTATTGCACAGATTTCGTTCCTGATACCAACCAACAGCTTTGAGTGTTGGAAATTATTTAGCAAAAAGTGGATGGATGAACAATAACCAGTGTAAAAATGAGAGTCAATTTGATAAAGTGTATTGCACAGATTTCGTTCCTGATACCAACCAACAGCTTTGAGTGTTCGTAAGTAGAAAATCATAATTTTGAGCGGCTGTATCTCGACAAATACTCATAGGATCGATGGGCCAATGGAAACTTTTGATCAGGATAATGACGAGAATCCATACTGAATTTAGTACTTACGAACACTCAAACTTGATGGTACTGGATACAAAATCTGTGCTGAATCAAATTAACTCTTATTTTTCCTTGTTCATTGTGCATCAAACTACAAATACATTTATAATATATTGAAGAAGCTATTGTCAACAAATCAGTGTTGTCAGTATTCGTGATTCGTATCATTCATCAAAAGAAAAGAAAAAAATTATTATGAAGGTATAACTTAAACTGGAAAACTGATTCTTAGTCACAGATATATGAAAAAAGTGTTTTGTGGTTCCTATATACTTCACTTACAGATACATAATCATACATTTGAGGGGCTATATCTCGAAAACTCATAGGATCAAGTTGGACCCATGCGGGGTACTTTATCAAAACAGATAAACCTCGTTTTTTTAGACAATCGTCGATACATATTTGCATTGTCCTGAGTTAACACATTTTTCTACTTATAGATTACATGATCTATGATATAAAAAAAAATCGTGTGTTCTATCCATTTATGCTTTCAAATAAACTCAGTTTCCTTGAACTTTTTTCAACAGATAACTATCATCTCATAAGAAAAAGTGAAATAGGAATTTTTGCCTGCCTACGGCAGGCAAAACTAACTGGTCAATACCATACATTTGCAGATGACACAGTATTGCTATATAGTGGCAAAAACATTGAAACAATAAAAGAGACAATAAATGACGATCTGAATACCTATACACATTGGCTACAGAAAAACAAACTCAAAATCAATACCAAAAAAACTAAGTACATGTTATTTCACCAAAAAAATATGCAAGTCGAATAGGTAACTATACATATCAATGGAGAACGAATTAACAAAATTATACCTAGGGTTTGTAATAGATGACAAATTGATTTGGCAAAAACATAGTGACCATCTTATTTCTAAAATAGTGCCAATGATTGGTGCACTCTACAGATGTAGGGAATATCTGAATAACCATAATTGCTTACTAATCTACAATGCATATTTCCTCTCAAACCTACGATATCTCATCACAATCTCGGGGATATGCACTGTCACAAAATTCAAACAAATACAAATATTACAAAACAAAATAATAAAAATACTTTACAACTACCAATATCGCACCCCAACAGAAATGATCTATGAAGAAACAAAAATAGTACCTATAATGAAAATTCTTGAATTAGAACAAGCCAAATATATTTATAAAGTAATAACAAACCAACAAAAAAGCAATACACACTTTAGTTATATTAATAATATTCACGAACGTGAAACAAGACAACTAATTAAAAATAACCTCTACTTAACAAACATGAGATCAAATCTTGCCTTAAATAATCCAGTTAATAGAAATATAGAAACATACAACTCTATTCCCATGAATATAAGGAATATTGATAACTACAAACAATACAACAAAGAACTTAAAGCACACATCCAAGAAAAACAATGATACCAGCATTTCGCTGAACAAGAGCCGTACCTTAAATCAATTATGTACTATACTACTTGTGTAAAATGAATATTACTGTGATTTCTTTCATTACCCACTAAGACACTATGCTGTGATATTGTAATTTTAACTATAATTAATTTATAATAATTTGTAAAACTCCATTGAAAAACAGCTACAACTACTTAAGAAAATTGAATGGCCAAAAGCTACTACCTATAAATCCACATTAATTATAATTATACTCCGTTACCAGCATACTATTGCTGATTAGGAGTCTTTTGTATCTTTTAGAAAACTGTGTATTATGTATTTTATATCTGGAAAATATCCATTTTAGTCTGTATGATTAGACCTAGTCTTAATGTGTTTTTTGTTTTATATATCTATTGTACAATTGATTATGTTTATAAATACATTTTTTCTCAAATTGAGCGATTAATGAAAATATTATTGCTTCCTCAATTTCTATTGCACACTTTGGAATACAATAAAAGTCGCCAATGCAGATGTAATAAATGGATTGGTCTGAGAAAGTCTCCAGTATGATTTATTGTCGAATATAGAAAGGAGGCTCATTGATCATTGATTGTTACAATTATGTTGAAATACTATTGAAGGAGAATTAAAATTGAATGAAGCGAGTGCATAAAGGCATCTACTTAATAGTTATTCAAGTAATAATGAATGTAATGAATGAATGAATGTTAACAAACGAGGTGAGCGAGTACGAGCCGAGGCATGTCGCTTGTCGAGGATGTTAATAGTCGATACATTCCGAGTTACTTATTACGTTTTTCCCACTGCCTGTTGACATTTCTCAAAATTTGCCTGGAATGAAGTTTGTTTTCTTACCCTTTCTTCGTGATTAAGCGTTCCGCTATTTCATTCTAAGTTGCTTGAGCGCGTAACTAAGTTACCGAATAAACAGACAACAATAAAATTCAAAAAGTCTCATTACCTAAAAATTCATATAAATGAAGTTGAAGGTATTACTTGTCAAAGCCAAAGTCATTATTACCCTAGGCATGTAAATGACACTATTTACAGTCCGTTGTCAAGATGAATTAGTAAACGAATGATATAGGCCATTTACCTGTTTTGTTGCTAAGCATGAATGGACTATTTACAGTGTCAGCAGCGGGAAAAATAAATTAAGTTTAGTGACAGTTGATAAAAGTTGCAGATTAATAAAATGCGGTGTGCATCATAAATGCACCTCGTTCTATTTTGTTCTAAAAAATTGGGTACATGTAATTTGGTTCCCAGATTGGGAAGGGTCAGATAAAATGTTTTATTAGGTTCCCGAGATTTTAGGTTGACCTAATTTTTATGAGTAATTTGGTTCCCGACATTTCTGCACTAATCCCAAGCTTGAACGAACCACAAAATAAAATAATGTAGTGTGTGAAAATTGAATACATACATTTTGCGAGGAGTAATTATTTAGTATAATCAAACCAGAATGAACTAACCTTACGTAGACATTTGGGTGCGTGGAAATTGAATAATACATACATTTTGCGAGGATTAATTATTTAGTATAATCAAACCAGAACGAAATAACCTTACGTAGACATTGGAGTGCGTGGAAATTGAACTGAAGCAGGTAGTCCCCGCGGAAACCAAATTACTAATGTCCTTTTTGGAACTGGGAACTAAATTACATATTATTATCAAACATCTCAAATAAATTTATAATTTACTACCTGCGGAAACCAAAATACCAACACCCGTGGTGAATATCATCATTACGATATAACTCAGGTAGTGGATGACAATAAAAATAGGTTATAAATGTAAGTAGAAATGTAGCAACTAACAAAAATTACAGACTGATTCTCCTTACCGTTCTTTAAATGAAATATGACTAAATATCTATGCAACATTCGTATGAAAAATCGTTAATAACAGGTATTGCCAATGACAGATAGGGGTTCATTACGGAAATGATATGTATTAAGTAAGTGCCTTCAAATTTACTGATCGTATATTTCATTCCTTATCATTTGCACACATGTTCATGTTGTTGGTAACCAGAAAAAGTTTAAATTCTTCAGAAATTACGGTGTATACATTTCAAAGGGAAAGAACTGTATATTTTGATATTCGTAAATCCCTGATTTTACACAAACGAGTGACTTGAGCAATATACCCTTTCATGAAATTGATGAATACGAATTCATGTCGAGAAGAACTATCATCAGCTAAAAATAAATGAAATTTAAAGTTAATCTACAATCATATTTAATTTATTCCGTATCAACAAGTGACCTGAGAAATGGAATAAAACAAAACATGTGTTAGTGGTAATCATTTCTTGTTCTTCTTTCTATTTGTATTTGTGGAGAATATGATTTTATCATATTCATATATTATGAGTTGACATTTACATATAAATGTTCCTGTTAAATATGTAAATTGCCACAGTTTAATCAACACGATTTTTATTCTTTCTCGCGTATTTGTCTGTTGACTGTTTACAGCTGTCCATTCTGTTAAAAAAGAAACTAGATACTTCATTTTGCAAATATTCCAAGGATTTCGCCTTTGTTGACCATTTATCCACTATCTCAGTCAATGGAATATTTCATGAACATTGGATAAGTCAAATAAGTCTCATCAGATTATACCAATTCGTTGATATTTCCATTACTATTGGACATTCAGCACCCGATGAAACCCAATTTTGATGAAATGCCATGCGCTCCTGTCGGTTGTGGAAAAGTCACCGTCTCTCAATACCCTGTACTCCGCGCGCCTATGAAATGAGCGACTTCAAAACAATCCATGTTGTAAGTATGGCAATGCTGAGTCCATCTGTATTCATACAATACTAGCTGCCACACCCGGCGATACCCGGGTAAACAAATGTGATCTTGGACAATTTCTAGGATATTCCGAACACTCAGTTCTTGTTCATTTCACGATTTCCACGAATTTTCTAGAATCTTACAGTAATATCGAGAATATTCTAGAACTTCTTTTCATATCCCAGAGGTAAGGCACCTAGAAAGTTTTATCACCACGCCCTTCATCCTGTTCGCCAAATTTCGAGAACTTTACTTGAGTGTCTTTTCAGTACATTCTAGAACATTACGGAGACTAGCTTATGTCACGGAGATTTCGAAATTTCAGAACTTTCTAGAAGGTTCTAGAACAGTCTAGAACTCACTTTTATATATTCTTGAAATTTATTTTTTATAATTTAGAGATTTCCCGAACGTTTTCTCACCACGCCCTCTCCCTGACTTTCGGAAAGTGCACTTAAGGGTCTTTTTAGTTTGTTATAAAACATTACGGACTCTGTTTTAGTTTATTCTACGGAGATCTAGAATTTTCCGGAACTTTGCAGAAGCTTCAAGAACATTCTGGATTTTTCGTTCTTGTATTATAGAAATGTCTTTTTCATATTATAGAATATTCCAGAAAGTTACATCACCACAACCTCTCCCTGGTGACCATAATTTTGAAACCTCACTTAATTGTATTTTCAATATGTTCTAGAACATTACGGGGACTCTATTCTAGCTTATTCCACGAAGATCATGAATTTTCTAGAAGTATCTAGAAGCTTCAAGAATATTCTAGGCTTTTATTTCTCACATTCTGGAACTTTAACTTTTATCTTCTAGAGATTTCCAGAAATATTCCTCACCGCGGCCTTTCCCTGATAAGAACTTTCAAAAACGGAACTCAGTGTTCGCTTTAGCAGGGCCCGATCCATGGGGGGGGAGCCGGGCATTTGCCCAGAGCGGCAAAAATGAGGGGCGGTAAAATTCTTCCATTCCATTTTGTCACTATATATGCAATTATACTAATAAGGGTTTGAAACTGAATTATTTAGAATACTTAGAAATTCATAAAAATAAACATTACCGATGTAATTTACTTCATGATCAGGTAGACTTATAGTAGGTATATTCACCCTTTTTTAATGTAGCCTTTCCACATTGCCCATCATGAACACATTTTCAGGTACACGCCTTGTACTACAAGGGTATAGGTAATTACTTAGAGACATTTTTATTTTTATCCAACACATAACAGTTATTACTGTCTTTTTAGACAAGTAAACTGTCAAATAACACACTAGTGAGTTATAATCCATAACTCACTGGTGACTTATGGATTATAACTCACTGGTGACTTATGGATTATAACTCACTAGTGTGTTATTTGATAGTTTACTTGTCCATAATGACAATCATAACTGTCATGTGTTGGATAAAACATTGTATGCCACTCGTGTGTTATGTTGCCTCGGCCTGTTAATTCTCAACCGTGCCTGCTTACCAGCAGTCGCCTGCGACTCCTCGCGCACACCACAATAATTATTAATCTTGTGGGAATGAATTACTTTTCTGGGGTAAAAAGTAGTATGTCCTTTTCCAAAGTTTAATTTTTACTTACATACCAAAAATTATCCAAACTGATTCATCGGTTTTATAGAAAAAACGTCAGTCAGACAGACAAACAGAATAATTATAAGAATAATAATATTCCCTCATAAACACTCATGGAGCAGGCCTGTGCAGATAAAGGACGGCTATTATTATTATTTGCCGTGGCGACTTACTAATTTACTTACGACATGGCAAAGTCCTCACTGGAAGTTACAATTTTTTTAATAATGTGCAGAAAATATTTGTTTTTTTTCCTCTTCAACATTAAGATGGTTAATTCTTTTGAAGAATGTAAAAGGTATTACCCTAAAACCACTTAGTGACACGAGATGGGAAAATCGAATCGACGCAATAAAACCACTAAGACATCAAATAGGGCCAGTTTACGAGGCATTGTTTCGTATTTACCAAAGCACAGATATGGATACCTCCACGCGAGACGAAGCTTCGGGTTTGTTGAATCAAATTAAACATTTTAAATTTTTATGCTCTATAATAATTTGGTACGAAACTTCGATTCGGATAAACCCTGTTAGTAAATTAATGCAATGTAAAGATTTCGACTTAGTTTCTGTCATTAAATTACTTAAAAACACCAAAGATTTCTTTAAAAACTCACGTTCAGATGAGTATTTTACTCAAGATCTTGAAAACGCCAAAGCCTTAGCTTCTGAACTTGATTGAGAGGTGTTAGACTTTGAAGATATACCTAGACCTCGTGCACAATCCAAGAAGAAGCAATTTGGTTACGAGTGTGTTGACGAACTCATTGAGCCTCGTCAAAAATATAAAATCGAAGTATTTTTTCACATTATGGACAGAGCGATAAACTCCTTAGAATTAAGATTTTCCCAGATTTCTGAGCATAGTAAACATTTCGCTTTTTTGTATAATATATATACAGGGTTATGATAAAGTAATGCACAAAATTCATAAAACGTACATCGATCACTTTTGAAAAAAATGCAAAAACACGTCAAACTGTTTTTTTTATTCCGCATCTTTTGACATAAGTTACAAAAATAACACGTCAAAGTTGTCAAAGTTATGACGTCATCAACAAATTTTTTTAATGGGAAGCTAAGATTTTTATTACATTATGTGATAGAGCTTGTGTTTTTACACAAGGGAAAAATAGTTGCAGTAGGGCTCACATAAGAAAAAAAAACGAGAAAATGAATAAACAACGAAATAAACGTAATAACTTTTCAATTAACTAAACAGTCCCTTAAACCAAAACTATTTTTTATAGGAATTGTTCAAAATGTGTCCCGTTTACTAACTGACATAGGCCAAGACGATGGTAGACTGCATTTATAGAGTTTTCGATCATCTGCGGAGTTATACGAGTCATTTCGTGTCTAATTCGTTCCATTAAGTTTTCTAAATTGTCTGGCCGGTTAATGTAGACCCGACTTTTCAAATGTCCTCACAGAAAAAAAATCAAGGGGGGTTAAATCAGGTGACCTAGGTGGCCACTCCATTGGTCCACGTCTTCCAATCCACCGTCCTTCAAACTGGTTATCCAGAAACCTTCGAACAGTATGACCATAATGTGGTGGTGCGCCATCTTGTTGGAACCAAATACTGGGATCCAAGTTGTCCCCATTATTTGGATCCGGAAATGCCACAAGTAGGTCCAGAAGCACTGTCATACGAAGATGTTCCAAATATCGTTCAGCTGTTAAATTCCCGCGAAAGTAATAAGTAAATCTTCCCCGGACGATTCCTACCCAAACATTAATTTTTTGGGGACGCTGGGTGTGTTTTGTCTGCATCCAGTGGGGATTTTCCCGAGCCCAGTAGCGAGAATTGTGTCGATTTACAGAACCACTTAGACAAAAGTTGCCTCATCGGAAAATACTACACTATTAAAAAAATTTGAATTTTCGTCACAATGCCGCATGAAGATTTCACAAAATTCCAAACGTATGTCCGGATCATCTTCTGAGAGTTCGTGAACAAGATGAACTTTGTATGGGTGTAGTTTTTCTTTTTTTAACATCTTTACTACAAACGACTGGCTAACATTTTCTTGTAAGGCAAGTTCTGTTGTAGTTGCGTGAGGGTGTTCTTCTACTGACAGCAAAATATCTAACTTTACATCGTCGCTTATTCCTGGTCGTCCAGATTTGGGAGCATCCCTCACGCTTCCCGTTGCATCAAATTTTGCAACAATTCTGCTTACTGTGCTTCTAGCAATTGGAGGTCTTTCAAAATGTGTTGCGTTAAATGAAGCACATGCTTCTTCATGACTTCGAAGGCGATCGCCGTAACCTACCATCATTAGAATTTCTATCCTTTCTCTTTCGGTTAAACGAGCCATAATAATAAAACTGTTGTGACACTAATTGTACGACTGACACTGACAAACCGTTGTTTTAGTAAAACAATTGAAAAAATTTATAAGAACAAATGTTCTTACTAGATAAGTTTAAGTTTGACCTCTTTTTATAATTGGTTTTGTTATTTCGGTTTTTATTCCTTTTCTCGTTCTTTTTCTTATGTGAGCCCTACTGCAACTATTTTTCCCTTGTGTAAAACCACAAGCTCTATCACATAATGTAATAAAAATCTTAGCTTCCCATTAAAAAAATGTGTTGATGACGTCATAACTTTGACAACTTTGACGTGTTATTTTTGTAACTTATGTCAAAAGATGCGGAATAAAAAAAAACAGTTTGACGTGTTTTTGTATTTTTGTCAAAAGTGATCGTTGTACGTTGTACTTTATCATAACCCTGTATATACCTTAAGAAAACTCTCAAAAGATGAATTATTAGAAAATTATAAGAACCTCGAGGCTATTTTAACTCACGAGAACCAAAGCGATTTAAATGCATTAGAACTTTCTGAGGAGTTGTCATCAACTGAATCTTAAATTTAGAAAGACTACAACTATTGAATTCAAATGGGAAATTATTATATATGTTAGCAATTTGGAATGAGAATGAAGACCGATAGAGAGCAGTTCTATGAGTAGGTATTGTCAACTTGTATGTTATTAGATAGTAATTTATATCAAAATGTTTTGAAAGGACCCCGCACATTTCTTATGGGAAATGGCTTTCCGTGAATTTGGCTGAATTTGGTATGTTGTGGTTCTTGATGAGCTAATCAAAACTGGTCACAGCCACAAAGCTCTAAAATGGACAGTTTTCGAGATATGGAGCTTTGAAAATGGATTTTTTTCATTTTTTTTGGGGTTTTTGCTCATCTATCAGAGAGCTCTCATTTCTTGTTGGGATGGAATTCGACTATTTGGCGCCTAGAACCCGACTGAAAAATGGTCTTCCTCAGTTATATTAGGTACCATTTTCGAAAAATTTTCATACACTGCTCAACACTGCCTATGAAACGAGGTACAAATTCCAAGACCTTCCATGCTATAAGATAACGCTAGAATATTTTATATTTTCGGAAAATGTCATATTTCCGGTATTTTTTGAAGAGAGGCTGTAATATTTGATTCCAAATATATCTAATATCCAGTAGTACCGAATATGTTTTCCATAACGAGGCTCAGCGAGCTGTAATAGGAGAAAACGGAGAAATCTCAATCATATATCCTCAGAGATAACAATTGTGATCACTATTAATATCATTCACATATGATATGTCATTTACTTGTCCCAAATCTCGATAATCTGACAATGGGGTGCCAAGACATTTTCCTCAGAATGGTTTGAAATGGATAATAGCATTTCACAGCCAAACGAATTCGTGAAAATGTCTGCATCTTTACTTGTTCTGTTTTAATTTTTGGGTATTAGGTATGTTCTTTTCTTTGTCAGCCAATCCAGAATGATTCGGTTGTTAATCATTCTGTTGTTAATTCTTATGTGCTGCATGAAACTTTTCCAGCCAAAAATTGGTTGGTACTGTGGAGCTGTGTATGAAATTTTTTTGATAACTCTGCCTAGTTTAACTGAGAAAGACCATTTCTCAGTCGGGTTCTAGGCATCGAATATTGAAATTCCATCCCAACAAGAAATGAGAGCTGTCTGATGGATGAGCAAATACCCCAAAAAATTGAAAAAATCCATTGGCGTAGCTCCATATCTCGAAAACTGTCCATTTTTGAGCTCTGTGGCTATCGACACTTTTGATCAGCTCATCAAGAACTGCAACATACCAAAATTTCAGCCAAATTCACGGAAAGCCATTTCCCATAAGAAATGTGCGGGGTCCTTTAACACAGATTTAGGATTTGGTCCAAATATCAGTATTGCCCTCAGAATCCTTTAAACTTTGCCAGTAACAGTTGCAAGTGGTGAAAGAAGCTTTTCCAAATAAAAAATAACAAAAAATTATTTGCGATCAACCATGACACAGAAAAGAATATCTGGATTGGCTATGATTTCAATAGAACACGAGGTTTGCGACAGAATGAATTTATCAAATATTATTAAAGATTTTGCAGAGCAAAAAGTGCGAAGAAAATTTCTATAGATTTTTTTATTATTCTCAAAAAAACTGTTTTATTTACAAAATTTTATTATTTTTAAGAATGACTGATTCGTTCTGTATCGCCACATAATTGTTTTTTATCTTTATTAAATTTTATAACAAATCTTTCTTGTTTTTTTTATTCTATGACTTATGAATCTTAACTTAAAAGGTGTTAGTGTATGTAAAGGGCGGCAAAAATTTTGTTTGCCCGGAGCGGCTAAATACCTAGATCGGGCCCTGCGCTTTAGTATGTTATAAAACATCAGGAAGACTCAGTTCTAGTTTATTCCACGGAGATCTCGAATTCTCTGAAACTTTCTAGAAGCTTCAAGAACATTCTAGAATGTTCTTTATTATATTATTGAAATGTCTTTTTCATATTCTGAAATATTCCAGAAAATTACATCACCACGCCCTCTCCCTGGTGACCATACTTTTGAAACCTCACTTAATTGTATTTTCAATGTGTTATGGAACATTACGGAGACTCTGTTCTAGCTTATTCTGCTGAGATCGGGTTCGATCCCCACCGCCGTCATGGTGCTAAAGTGATCCCTAAAAAAAACAAGTAGGTACAAAAAATGTAATAATTAATAATTCAATGTTATATGCACGTAGCCAGATGTTGAGTAGGTTCAGAAAGATTTTACTTATTTTAATCCGAACTTCTGTAGGGCTCATATTTATCTCAGAATGCATAAAAATGTCTGATTTTCCAAATTCTCTCCTAAAAATTGGTGTTGCTAGTAGGAGAATAGATTAGTGATCCCGTACCGTCTATACACGACTCACCTTGAATCTTCCAATTCAATTTAAAAAAATGTGCGAATGAAAATAAAATTCAATAGGTTTGAACGTTTTTCCTAATCGTGATTTTATTTCAACACATTTTTCACTACTTTATACGAAAGCGTCTAAAGGCCACATCTGACAGAAAACAACTACTTCCCTATTTAATACCACGACGGACATTGAACTACATCTAACAGATATTTGTGCAATGCTTAATGTAATGAAACAGTAGATTATCCTTCATTTGGCTGGGAAAGACCACCTGCAGATGCGTTTCGAGGTTCTTACCTCTCATCAGTGACGTAGGTCGGACAACATTAGAGTCGTCCTGCCCCAGCCCAATGAATTATAATCCACTGTAAAACTAATATTTCCTCATGAATGAAGCAGGGACTTACAGTAAAGTCAGTCGCAGTGCCACCCACGGGGAAGATCCAAGAAGCACTCCCCACTAGCAAAGAGTCCAGGAAGTGAACAGAGTTCAAGAATTTTTGCCGGAGAGTATCAAATAAATGAAATAGTAAAATCGACAATGTCGAAGTTCCCTTCTTTCCAAATATTTCCACCGAGTGGAAAATATGAGGCAAACATCTGACAGAAAACAACAACTTCTCTGGCTAATACCACGACGGACGTTGAACTACATCTGACAGATATTTGGGCAACGTTTTTTCAAGAAGACCCAATTGCAAATGCTCTCGTCAGTGTCAGGGTAGGTCGGACAGCATTATAGTCGTCCTGCCCCAGCCCAATGAATTATAATCTTCTGTAAAACTAATATTTTCTCACAAATGAAGCAGCTATTCATATTGAAGTCAGTCTCAGCGCCACCCGCGGGAAATAAAACAAAAATTCACTTCTCTGTAGTAAAGACTCCATAGGAAGTGAGCGGAGTTCAGGAATTTTTGCCGGGGAGTAAGTATCAAATAAATGAAATAGGTATTTGCCATAATAAGCCTACGTCGTATGTATACAGGGTGTTCGAAATTAAGTCGGCACCATTGTCAACTCCGTTATTATTGATGCTACGAATTCGGTTAAATGGGCAAACTAGTGGCATTTTTAATGGCCTTCTCGACGCCGAAAACAAAAAAAAAATTGACAGTCGCGTTTTCGAAATATTTCATAAAAGGATATTGTTTAAATGGAACACTATATATTTTATCATGCATTTCGACTCGTAACTACATTCTTAATAACAAAGCTCTTAAATTTTTTTTTCTAAAGTTGCAAATGAGCGACTTATGTGGAAATATTTACTAGTACAAAAAATGTCTTTGTTTTGGCGAATAAAACCTCATGATTGTCCAAACACCCAATTTTGGTATTTATACGAATGACAATATTTTGTTACTAACAGCAAAATAAGACAATAAAATGAAAAAATTGCGCTGGGATTTGAACTCGTGAAACCCGTCAGTTGACACAACTAAGCTATGTGGTATTAATTTACAAAACGATAATTTCCATCTTAAAACCATTCTACTAGCCGTATTTAGTTTGTGAATCAAAATATTTCTGCCATACTAATAACTTTGAAGCCGTTTTTATACAGAACAGAAAATGCTGGAGCGTCATATTAATGCGGTTGGAAATAGCTATTTGTGTATTTAGAGCGCAAAGTGATAGATTGCTGCTCGAAATACACACAATATTTTTTCGACAAACGCAGATCGCGGATACAGAGAATACACTCGATACTTTATTTATCATTGATTACCTTATAATAATATTAATTTCTTTTATTATTTACTAGATTAAAATTGAATGTACCATTCTGACAATTTTTAATAGATATAGCCAAAGTCGGTATCCAAATTACTGGCAATACAGTCCATATCTCTTACACTTAAAAAAAAATTGCTTCGACCATGATTTGAACACGGGTCGCCGGCGGTGAGGTGAAGACGCCTTAGCCTCTAGACCAAACAGAAGGCGGTGTTTTTGAACATTTACTCGATATTTCATAGCGCTTTATCAAATCCGATTTTTATAAATGTTTCCTATTGACGAAACTGACTTATTTTCAACTTTAGGAAAAAAGTCATCAATAATAACGGAGTTGGCAATGGTGCCGACTTAATTTGGAACACCCTGTATATGGGAGTAAAAAGGGGGAACCAATGGTCCGAAACGATTATCGTTCAATTGGATTGTTAAAACTCAGTAAACAAAAATATCTTTCGTCACACTGAAGAAGATTAACAATGTGTGACTTGCATGAAGCAAAAGAACTGAAATATTTAGTCAAAGCTCCAAAATTCCGACTTTAAAGTCGCAATTTCCAACTTTATAAAGTTGGAAAAACAAAATTCCTACTTCAAAGTCGGAATTCCGACTTTAAAGTCAGAAATTCCGTGTTTGAAGTCAGAAAAATTGAAAAAAATTAAACTATGTGGCCCCTAGACGCTTTCCTAACTTTACGAATATTCTCTATATTAGAGAAAAAATTCTATGGGTCATTGAATAATAATTATTCTAACCCCGCTAAATGGACAGAAAATAACAAAAGTGTACTATCTTACATTGCCTAATCCGATTTGCATTATAATATTTATCATTTATCAAACAAGGAAAATCAAACAATTTGATGAGATTATGAAATTTATCTTTTTTTCAGAGTAGTCACACGTGTAGCTGCAGTGACGGCACATCTATTTATGTCAGGGGACTATTGCATTTCAATTCACGTTGATATATGGGCAATTATGTTAACCTGGAATAATCGGATAAATGTTTCCCTCTCCTAATTTGTTTGGCCTATGGTGACTCCACTTTTTTTTTGTTAAGTTCTGGTTCCCACGGAAAGGAAAATCCTGTATTGTTCAGAGAATATCGTAAGAGCCGAGAAAAAGTAGGTACAAATTGTTGTACTTGAATTTCTGAAAATTGAATACCTCAGGGAACAACTCCCGAGGCAGTGAGTTCCAAAGTTTTGCCGCTCGTTGTAAGAACGAGCCCTGGGAAGCGATGTTCGGCATGTCTCCAAAGTGGCGGCATATGCATGTGAGGACTGAGATCGACGGGTCAGTCTCGATGGGGCCGCTAACGGTGGAACGATCGATGATATTTCGGAAAGGCATTTTTCATGGAAATATCTACCTATTAAACAGAGACAGATTCTTTCTGGTTCCAGCGAACTGCGGGAGCTTGTGGCTGAAGTATTACCAACGATACGAATGACTCTTTTTTGGACAGAATATAATAGATTCAATTTGTGTTTGGGTGCTGCACTCCATATTTGGGAACAGTATTCCAAGGCAGGTCGGATTTGAGCCTTATACAGTGATCGCCAAAAAGTATGTACCGTATCGGAAAAAAGTTTATTATTAGAGTACCAAAAAAAAATTCTGGGAAAAAGTTTGAGCATGACCGATAACCTAAAAATCAATTTTGACACATGCGGCACGTGATCACTGGTATGGCGGCAAATTGAAAAAAATTGTTATGAAAATGCAAAAAGTGGAGTAAGATGGCAAGATATCGAAAAAATTTATTAAAAAGTTGCTTAGAATTCAATTTTTCACTCATAAACGAAGTTTGAAGGGATAATACAAGAAAATTGAAAATAGCAATTGTTTTGAATTATTTTTCTATTCATATAAAAATATCCACTTTTTTCTTATAAATAGCTTGACCATACTGAAACATTTGTATTTCAATGATAATGACAAAATATTTTCATTCTGTCCACACTGAAGAAGATTAACAATGTGTGACTGATAAAATCCAATTTTTTCAATTTAGTGCTCTCCGTTTGTGAGAAAATGAGAAAGTTCTGTCATTATTATTGGAATACAAATATTTTAGTATAGTTAAGCTATTCATAGGGAAAAAATAAATATTTTTAAATAGATAGGAAAAATATTCAAAAAAAATTGCCATTTTCAATTTTCTTGTATTATCTCTTCGAACTCTCTTTATGAATATAATATATCTTGCCATCCTACCCCACTTTTTGACCTTTTCGTAACAATTTTTTTCAATTTACCACCATACCAGCAACCAGGTGACATGTGTCAAAATCGATTTTTAGGTTATCTGACATGCACAAACTTTTTCGCAGATTTTTTTTCCAAAACTCTAATAATAAACGTTTTTCCCATATAGTAAAAGTAAAATACTCCTTGGCACGAAACAGAAAAGCAAGTTTTTGAGATGCAATGGACCTCACATGGTTCTTCCATAAAAGGGTACTGCTGATGGTGATACCGAGCATTGAAATTGAAAATTTCATTTGTCTGGCATAGTTACTCTGGCCACTATGGGATCAGCCTTCCTATAGAAAAGACACGCTTGGGATTTATCCTCATTGAATTCCACTGAGTTGGTGGATCCCCATTCTAGAATTTTTACCAAGTCCGTATTCACTTCATTTACGATTCTTCTTAGTTTATTTATGCTTTCACCGGTTTTGGAGGAAAAGCGGTATGAAGGGTACTATCACTTGCAAAGCTGTGCACTCTACGTGAGAAAGCTTTCAACAGCACAAAACAGTGTTGGTGCTAAAAATTGTTAAAAATTACTAAAATTGATTGAAAGATTGTCGATAATCGTGAAAATATAGTTTACTCATGAGCAAAATTTACATTTTTCGAAAAACCTCGTATAAAAATGCAAAAAATGATTTCTAATTATTTAGTTTTGGGCTTTCAGGCCATGTGGAAGGTTTTATCAGGAATAACTTTTTTTATGAAATAAATTATAAAAAAGATTCAACTGGACAACTGTGTAATGCTCGGTTAAATGCCTACATGAACACTGGGACCAGCTTCGAAGTAATAATTTTTTTAATGATTTGGTTCCCTTTTTAATATTTAGGTATTAAGCGCCACGGGAAAAGTAATGATAGCCGTCCTCTACACGCACAGACTATGCCTTTAGGTACACTCTACTAGTGTTTATGAGTATATTATTATTATGTGTTGGCCTTGCTGTAGCCACTCCCTATTAATATGAGCTATATTTTGACAGATCATGGAGCCAATTGTCACATAAAAAATTATATGCATTGAATCACAGCTTGTTCTATATGACTAGTATTATCGAGAAAAATAGTGCACCTCTGGAATGACAACGATGTAATTTTTGTCTTACATAATTAATTAGAATATAAAATCGAACAAGTAAATTTTTCTTTCTCGTATGTTTGTTTTATATACCGATGTCTATCTTCTTTTCTACTTTCAATACCTATATCATTTACCACATGAATATTTATACTTGAATGATGTAAAATTTATTTTAATGCCGTGAAATTACAATACTTATAACTGGATTGCATTATCTTAATTTTCACTGGATATTCATATGCTTAATTAAAAAAACTGAAATATCGAAGAATTTTATTGATAAGGATGCATTAAAATGTTTTGAAACACGTGTCTCAGTGGCGTCTCTGTAAATATAAATTGAGATTGTACGGTAATTTGGTCCAATCCTCATAAAAGAAAATATATCGAATGGTAATTGGCGTTATAATAATGTGGTAGAGAGAATTTAATAGAGAAGTAACAATTATGAGTTGAAAAACATGAATAATTTTATGTCCACACCAGGTTAGCTCTTTCAGATCTGATTTTTTTTAATATTGTAAGAAAATGTTTGCCATTTCCACCTCACCTCGGACTATAAGTGAAACTCAATTTTTCTGTATATTCTGAAAAAATATACCCAAACATTTATAAGTAGTCTTATACAATTATTCATCTATATACACAATTTTCTGGTCTTTACAAATTATTGACCACATTCAAACAGGACATCAGTTGAAGAATATGATCTGACATGTTTTCTAATAAAGTAACTATACTAAAGAATTTTTCACAATACATTCAAATTCTAGTTCCTAGGAAATGCATTCCCACATCTAGCCATTGTGTGTGTCTGTTGCAGAGCTTATATTATGTTCGTAAAATCTACAATTTTTCGAATTGTTTACGCGGAATATAATGTAAAAAATAATCTCTAGAATATTGCGGCTCCACGAATATATTTTTTCTTTTTTCCGGATCTAACCTTGTCGAGAAGCTCCTTCTATTACATCTTCATCAGCTATCCTCCATTGAATTTATTGCATTTTAATTATATGTGCAGGATTCATCTGATCCGAAGTTATCTCGTAAATCATTCTCTTCATCCATATAATCCTTTCGCAATAAAATAACTACGTCTCATTTCTTGTCAAAATATCAGGTCCTGATCACTATACGAAAACCACATATTCTTGAAGACCTTCATTGAAGCCTACATCTAGTTCTATGCAGATATATTAATTTTCTATACAGTTCATCAATTCTTGGGTATCTCGAGAATTTTCCAAGTTATATCATTTCCGAGGTGAACTCTATACGATTTGACTATTTGGCGGTGGGTTCGATGTTGTACATATTTGAGCTGTGTAGATCTCTTGATGATTTGACCGTCAAGCTCTCACAGGCTTAATCTCCCTTGGAAAAGACTATGGCTGCCCTAGAGGTCCTGGGGGACACCAAGCGCTATAACTTTTGAGCAATCTATGAAGTTATGCATGTTCAACACCGGTTCCGCTTATTATTGACTTCATGGACAGGCATAAGAAAGACCTAATGCTCATATGTTGCCTCATACATTCATCCTGGATGACTTCACGACTATCAGGGTCGATCATCCCCAAGCAGTGAGGGAGGAGAGTGGTCATCCTTATCAGGAATGGTATCGCGCATGCGCAGCTCCCACTTATATTATTATTATTATAGAACTAATTGATGGGACCTGTGTATTCGCGATATACAATGCACCGAACAGTAGGACCATTCCTGTGCTGATTTGGAGAATATGTGTAACACCGGCCATAAAGTGTTGCTAGCCGGGGCTTTAACGCTAGGCGAGCTGATTGGAGGGGAACTTCACAGCCTAACACCAACGGTAAGACGTTGTTTGAATACTCCCTTGACAATAACGTTGCAATTGTGCACTCAGACGAGCCAACACATCACCCCTGGAATAGGACCACTCCAACTATAGTCGACTTGGTGGTAAACAAGACTATTACTCATATGAGTGAACCCGAGGCCATCCACGAGATGACTTCGGATCACGATCCAGTGGTATTTCGTTAAGGTGTAGGATGGACGAGCATCCTCCGACGACAAAATACAATTACCGAAATGCCAACTGGCCCGAGTTCCGGAGGCTTTTGAATGCTATGACATTGATCAAGTCAAACATATCAAAAGATGAAATTGAAGAGGTAACTCTTATCAGAAATATTCAAGTTGCGAGAGATCGTGCCGTCAAGAAGTTTATAGTCGAGAGTAACCGGAATATCATCCCACCGCACGTTAAGGCGTTGATCACTCTGAAAAATTCTCTCCGAAAGAAGTGGCAAAGTACCCGTAACCCTATTCACAAAAGTGACATGATAAGGTTAGGTAGAGAGAGTTCGGAGTTGATCAACGACAATAATGACAGCGTGTGGAAGGATAAGCTGGAGAAGCTGGACCTTCGGGTCAATTCTCTGTGGCGGATAATGGAGCGTGCTGATTCCAACCATGGAGAAGGGTAACGGGAGACTGACGGATCCTCAGAAGGCGGAATTGTTCGGGAAGCACTTTGCCAACATCCATAAAAGGGCGCCTGACGTTAGTGGGGGGCACAGATGGAAATTTCAGATAACGGAAGACGAGCCTGTGTCCACCCTATTGGCCCTCATACATTTGCCAAAGTAATGACGAACTATGAGTAGCTGAAAGAAGTCATTAAAAGGTTTCCGACGAATAAGGCGCCTGGGCCGGATGGCTTGGAAGCCATTCTACTCAGAAATTTGCGTGGATAGTCCTCGTTCAGTTCATTCACCTGATGTACACCATCATCAAATAGGGGTATTACCCAGATTGTCTGAAGAAGGCACTGGTGATACTGGTTGTGAAACTGGGTAAGGATAACCACAAACTATGGATAGCTATCGATCTACCTCGCTCTTGAGTGTGATTGCCAAAATAGTCGAGAATTGTACACGGGGTGAAAGAGGCAGTTCAATGTGGACTCAACACGGTTTTGGTGATGGTTTACGCTTGTCCAGTGTTCTGTAGCCTGGAACCTATGTCTTTGTCGAGATTGGACAGGATGCAGAACAAAGTCACTGACAGTAGACGATACCTACGAGTGGAAACCCTTAGGAAGCTTGCAGGCGTCGACTCAATCCTTTACTTTAAATACTTTACCTCAAATACTCTATCGATAAAAGTCCTCTCACCAGGGACATTTATCAGGGTACATGATAATGAGCCCTGCAATCACGGCGTGCTCATCTATCAAGTGCTGGATATTTTCCAGGGGCGAAGGAAAGAACAAGGTTCCGTAGGGATTCAAGTCGAAAGCAGAACCTGAAGTGCAGATTACCTTGACCCGGTTTTTTGCTTCAGACTTTTCCGGGATTCAACATCGAAACAATCAGCTTCAACAAACTGCAATGTTCAATATCCACATAAAATGCAAATGAACAACACGCATAAGCTTTGCAGGAGGCGTGCATCTTACCGGCTTTTATACCTTGTTGTGATAAAACGTTAAGCCCAGCGTTACCACTAGCTGGGGCGGACTACAGCGCCCTCTCGCAGGGATCTACGTTTTCCTTCTGCTCTCCTGATCGGACGCGGAAGAGCTACTATTGCACCCTTCATTCCCATCTTCCCCATGTTAAGAAGAATGAGGTATTGATGAATAGTGACATGTTGATTTTAGTTCGAAAATATGAATAGGATATTCATAAAATCTGTTGTGGAATCATCTGCGACTGAAAGACAAACTTTAGACGCTATTTTCCATCGTTCAAGATAACCACTTGGGAGGTATTCATGTTGGAAAGGGGAACATTCTCCATGAAAATTCAAAAATGAAAAATGTGATTTATTTGTAATATCTAACTGAAAACAACTAGTTTCCCGGCACAAGCCACGCTGGACATTGAACTACATCTGATAGATATTGTGAAGACTCTAACTAAAAAGAAAATAAAAAATCTGAAAGTGAAAATTCGCATTTTCATTCAGATAGTTGTTTTCTGTTAGATATTACAAATAAATCACATTTTTACATTTTTGCACCTGGAATGTATTGCTGATCTTAAAATAAACCCCTTATTGATTTATATATTGATTCATTTATTTATTTATTTATTAGTCTAGTGGTGTCGATCAGAGAAGCCAAGCAACCGTGGGAGCGGTTATTGTTTGAATGGGTGAATTGGACGTGAACATTTTCAGTTGTATTTCGCGACCGTGCTAGGGATTGCACGTTAAAAGGTAGGATCATCTTCATTCTCAGCTCGCATAAGTGTTCTGAAGACTTCTGAGGCTTGCTCGTAGGAGTGCAGCCGGATGTCGGTTAGAACAAAAACAATGATCCATTCATGTTTGCTAGCAACTTTCAGTAAAAACGGAAAATCGTATTCCTTTCGCACAGCTTGTCAAAAATATTGCTGTCATTTTGATGCCAATAATACTTCTCCACAAGTCGTCAGAAACATTTTGACAAGAGCAATATGGTGCTTAGTTAATAACTAGGCGGTTTCTCTGAAACAGCGTAAAATAATTAAATTTAAAATATGATCGAATAAATATTTATGAAGTTGTTTCTTTCCTATCCCACTAGATTAGTCTTTCTACTGGAAGCTCCAATGATAAAAATATTATAAATCTTGTATTCTCTCCACCCTATTGATTGAATATAACAGAGCTTTTCTTTTTTGTGTAAACCTGAATAATTGTTGGTCTCACGTCAATTCAATTTCTGAAATGTTAAGTGCTCTAACTTTTGTTATGGCTCAAGGGTTGGTTTCTTTAGGAGCGTCGACAGCGACGTTCAACGGTCGCTGACAAACGCGCCATTCTACTGCGATTATGGCTTTTTGTACAAATGGTTTGCTTGGACCCTTCGACACACATACCCACCGTCGTTGGCAAGGCCACAACTTGTTGTTTGCCTATTAGTATAGTAAAGTGTCACGATAGATCCTTAATGTAATGACAAAGTTACAATCGAAGAATTGAAGAAACATGGCAACTTACGATATCGAAGCGAAATATTGTATCATAAAAATATCCGAATGGATTTTGTTCAAACTATTGAAAACACTGTTCTACTGTTAGCAGTAGTAGAATATCGTTCTTTCGATATGATTTTCGAGTAATTGAACGTATCAAACTGACAAAAATGTGAATTCAGGAAAATCGTTGCCAACGGAAGATTTTTTTATCTCCAGCCGTAAAGAAAATAGAGTTTACAGCAAAAATTTCTATAAAAATCTTTGAAAATCTCCCAGATCAGCATCTTGTTGTACTGGCCAAATTGACAAACGAGTCGTTTCGCAGAGGAATCTTTCCTGATTTTTCTGAAAACCTCTGTAGTTATACCTATACATAAAGGGGGAAACCAGGATGAGCCGACCATTATCTCTAATACCCACACTAGCTAAAATCATAGGGAAGCTAGTTGAAAATAGATTAATAAAATACTCTATAGAATATAACGCCTTTAGAATATACGGCTTTCAAGAGAGAAAAAATACCAGTAGTGATGCCATCTTCTCTTTCCTACAGGGAGTATATCCAAATATCAATAGTGGTGAGGCTCTTGCGGCAGTGTTTTGCGATTTCTCAAAAGCGGTTAATTGTGGGGTGCCACAAGGATCCATATTGATCCCACTCTAATTTTAATTATATATTAATGACCTGCTTGGAGCAAACATTTCAGGAAAGTTTATGGTCTTTGCTTTATCGACAGTAAACTGAAATTTGAACATGTTTGCAACTTGAATAAGAAATGAGCTTCTGGATGTTATGCTGTGAGACGAGTAACAAAAGAGCTAGGACTCTCAACAGCAAAAACAACTTACTATGCCTTGATAGAGTCCGTCCCACTTAAGATACGGAATCCCATTTTTGGGAGTATGCAAATAAAACTCACATACAAAACACACTCATCTTTCAGAAACGAGCAATTACAATTAAAGCAGCCTGCTTTATATATAATCAAACAAATATGTTCTCAAAAGGATAGAATAATTTACCATTAAAAAATTTTAATTCACCGAATAAAGCAAACACCTTCACCCAAAACGTTAGTTTCTCGATTCGAAAAATTATTCTTTTCTTTTGAGAACCTATTTTATTGATTATATATAAAGCAGGCTGCTTTGTTTCAAGATATTTTTTTTATGTGTGTAGATATCTATCTACAGCAAAGACAGGCGATACCTGTATACCATAAAATAAATACAGTCTTCGCCATCTTCATCCATGAAACAGTATGCTTGATAAAAAACATTTCAATCAATTTAATACTACGCCTTCTTATTACTCAATACGCAAGCAAAACAATATTAACCTACCAAGGCCAACTTCAACCCTAGTGAAGGACTCACTTATTTATAATGGTTGCAAGATGATCATCTACCAGAGCACATAAGAAATATAAGCAATACCGACCATTTAAAAAAGGCTGTGCAAGAGTTATTGAGTGATCAACCTTACTATAAATCTTGAAGACTTGACAAATTTTAATGTCTATTCTTATACTCCTAACTGTACAATCATATACGTCTACTGTTCTGTTCTCCTCTCTCAATGTCATGTCCCCGTTATATACTTATAGATATTAATTTTAGATTTATGTAAGCATTTTGTCCGTAAGAATGTTTTTTTTTCTTGATGATATTAAAGTATATAAGATTAATTGTTATGTGAAATGTGTTTATATATTTTTACTTATTTATACCTTTTTATTTATATTTTTTACAAGACTTTGTCAATAAGATGTAAATCTTCAGAAAATAAAGGATATTTTGATTGATTGAGCAAGTTTTGATAACAGAGGAGATATAGTCAACGCAACGTTACACTTTTTTGAAAAAGAGAAATAGGTTTTAGTTATTTTGAAGTTATTTTTTCACATAGGAAAATTCACAATACGATACGTTACTGATACAATTAAATAATTTCGTAAAAGAAGTAACTTATCGGAGCTAATCTTGAATTATTTTATTTTCATTTTCGGACTGTGGAAGTCTACTAAAAAAGATATCATTTCCTCCATAAAATCAAACTTCAATACAATAAAATAATTCCGCGAGGAAAGTAGCTATTTATTAATATATCACATCCATTATTATACGGAGTGTTTTATAACGAATGACAGGTGTGAAACATTCGAAAAAAATTTGTGGAAAGTTTAAATTGTCTTGGAAAATTCGTCGAAATTTTGGGAACCGTTGTCCGCCGAACGTCAACTTACCGGAGCAGAGCCGCAATATTACTGGAACTGCCGGATGGAAAAAACTGTGTAATTTCGAACAGTGTTTTACATGATTTTCTGAATTTTTCAACAAAATATAAAATTTCCACATCTTTTTTCTTGTTTTTCACACCTGCCATTCGTTATAAAATTGTATTATACACCCGCGGGAGTGCAAGAGGTTAGATAACACCCTATATATCTCGTCGAGGTTATCTACACTATAGAGAAATACTAGAAATTGTCGGCGTCGAGTCGTGTTCAAATCAAACGCGTCGAAGAAACCACCTAGAGCGAACCAGACCTTTACACTAAACCATTTATCTTAATTCCCCAAAAAATCAATGCTTTTCAAGAAACTCAATTTTTTTATTTTTCAATCTCGTGTTGCGCAGAGAAAAGGTCATGAAACATTCATACTCACTGTCTCATCGTGAAAAAAATAACCTCACGAAGATAACCTACTGTTTTCAGATAACCCAAACTGAGCATCATTGTCAAGGTTCTTTCTAATGACATCAAACAAAGATAACAGGCGTTTTTTCGCATATAAATATAAGATATCTAATTCATCTTATTGTCTAGTCTATTTCTATGTGTTTAACTGGTGTTTTTTTCGTTTCGTACCCTAGCTTTTCGTACAGCATAGCAAAATTACCTGAAATATTTTCGTTTCGTACACCCAACTAATTAACGAGTTTTCGGCTTCTCGTTTCGTACACCGACACTGCGTCCACTGCGATGTTCGTTCTGGCTAGATCAGACTAAGGTGACGGGTACATTGGATGAGAATTCGTATGAAAATTTGTTTGTTCGAATCAGTTATTTCGAATTGAATAGGCATGTGTGGTTCTACGCCGAAGTTTTATTTTTTTGAATCATCACCATTAGTGAAATATTTTTTACTGAAACAAAAAAAATTGATAACTGTTTTTTATCCAGAAATAAGGAAGGGGCGTTTGGAAGTTGTAACTCTCTGTTGTGATATTGTTTGATTTTTTGATACCACAGGGATTCGTGCACTAAATTTATCAATAATTCGCAATCCATGTTCTCACTTCTCTGAAACCACAAGAAAAAGGCATGCTAGTCGTACGAACAACTATGAAAGAAACAAAATATTTTGGTCGTATGGAAATCACATACGAATTTATACGAATTCGTAACAAATGGTCGTACATAATATAACCACAAACATGTCAATACATGCATTTGTTTACTTCCGACGATTTCTTACGACTTCGTACGACTAAATTTTCGTACGAATTCTTATCCAATGTAACCGCCGCAAAATGTATGTGTTCAATTTCCACCTACTGAAATGTCTGAGTAAGATTCGTTTTGTTTGATCAGACAAAATATTCACTTTTTGCAAAATATATGTGTTCTTGTTCAAAAGGAAAACATTTTCCATGAAAATTGAAAAATGTTATTTTTTTCTAACAGAGAACGCTAAAGCCACGTTGAACATTGAACAACATCAGAAAAAATCTGAAAATGAAAGTTCGCATTTTCATTCAGATAGTTGAATTTTTAATTATCTCTAGTTTTCATTGAAATAAATTAGATAGGGAGAATGTTATTCAAAAATATCACCTACAGTAACCTTCCATTTCATTCAAGCAAGGTTCGCTTCTCTCGCATTTAATCCCAAAATACATTTTTGTCGACAAAAATCTATTTCGTTTTGCCAAGCTCATATGGGAGATTGGAAGAATTGGAAAGCAGGCTCTTCAGAATCAATACATGCATTTGTTTACTTCGGACGATTTCTTACGACTTCGTACGACTAAATTTTCTTACGAATTCTTATCCAATGTAACCGCCGCAAAATGTATGTGTTCAATTTCCACCTACTGAAATGTCTGAGTAAGATTCGTTTTGTTAGATCAGACAAAATATTCACTTTTCGCAAAATGTATGTGTTCTTGTTCAAAAGGGACACATTTTCCATGAAAATTGAAAAATGTTATTTTTTTCTAACAGAGAACGCTAAAGCCACGTTGAACATTGAACAACATCAGAAAAAATCTGAAAATGAAAATTCGCATTTTCATTCAGATAGTTGAATTTTTAATTATCTCTAGTTTTCATTGAAAATTCATCAAATAAATTAGATAGGGAGAATGTTATTCAAAAATATCACCTACAGTAACGTTCCATTTCATTCATATAAATAATAAATACATTTTTTCTCATATGGGAGATTGGAAGAATTGGAAAGCAGGCTCTTCAGAAGCAATTATACACATCGCATCAAGGATAGAAATGATGGAAAATATTTCTTCTGTGGTAACACTTTGAAATTTATTTTCATGAAAATGAAAAATGTAATTTTTTCGTAATCTAACAGAAAACAACTATTTCCCCGGTTAAAGCCAGCCTAAACATTGAAGTACGTCTGATAGATATTGTGAAAAGACTCTAAATGTAAAGAAAAAATCTGAAAGTGAAAATTCGCATGTTCATTCAGATAGTTGATTTTTGTAATTATCTCTAGTTTTCATTAAAGATTCATTAAATAAATTAGATAGGGAGAATGTCATTCAAAAATAGCATTCACATAAATCGTTCATTTCATTGAAGCAAGGCTCGCTTCTCTCGCATTTAATCCCAAATACAATTTTGTCGACGAAAATCTATTTCGTTTTGCCAAGCTCATCGGGGATATTGAAAAAATTGGAAAGCAGACTCTTCAGAAGCAATTGTACACATCAATGATGGAAATGATGTTTAATTTCTGCGCACTGAAATGTCTACGTATATGAGGTTAGTTCATCCGACTTACTACAGATATAACATTTTCCTGAAAAAAAGTTAGTGCAGATATCCTTGATTCGCTAGCTCTACACAGGGCACATGATTTTCTGACTCGGGATTCACTCACCTGAGGCACTGGTGATTAGCGACTCCACCTATCCGAGTAAAGAATGAAAAATCGGACCGGCAGCTGATGCACATCCGGAATGAAATAACTTGAAAAAATCAAATTTCATTTTTAGTAGTATGTATTTGTTAACTTTATTTTCCATATTTTTTACATTGTAGCCTTTGAAAAAGCCAATAAACATTGGCAAAAGCTTGAGAAGCAGAAACGAGTAATTTCTTCCTTCGTTTGACCGAATCCCCGATAAAAGAGTGTTTCTCTATATACCGAGTGACCACGAGGTAAGGTACGCCCCCAAATTTTTCTATAGTTTTGAAGATACAGATTTCAAATTTGGTATGTCGCTATGGTGCTCAAATACGCATATTTTGACGCCACTTCCGGTTTAACCAACAAGATGTTCATAAAACCTGTCGTGGAAATGAAAACTAGAGAGAATAAAAAAAAACAGCTATCTGAATGAAAATGGAATTTTCACTTTCAGATTTTTTCCGTTCCACAATATATATATATCAGATTTAGTTCAATGTCCTGCGTGGCTTTAACTGGAAAAGTAGTTGTTTTTTGTTGGATATTACAAAAAATTATATTTTTTATTTTTCAATATTCATGGTGAATGTCCCCTTTTTCAATATATTCATGATATTCTTTCAGAAGAGGCTGACATCTGGTAAATCAACTCTGCCGTGTATGGCGAATTTCAATTTCTTCCTGAAACGGAAAGGAGAAATACAAAAAATCATATTTTTCATTTTTAAATTTTCATGGTGAATGTTCCCTTTTTCAATTTTATATCCACGATATTCTTTCAGAAGAGGCTGACATCTGGCAAATCAGCTATTTCGTGTATGGCATATTTCAGTCTCTTCCTCAAACGTAAAGGAGAATTACCGCACCTCTGATTTGGAGGCACAAGCGATGCATACACAAGATGGACGCCAAAATCAAGTCGGCGTAACAACACGCGTCTCGTATCCAGTGTGTGGTGGACTACGTGGCAACAAATAGGCCTTTCACGCCCGTAGTCAGTCATATTGCCGTGGAACTGAGCTCAACACACATCGATTCATGGCGTGGTGTTTACCATCAAACAGCACTGATTGATTGGATTCGGATGCTGGTGGCCGCAAAAATGTAATGAGGCGGGCAAGAACAATCGCGGAAAACACAAAATACTACTCTTCAAGAAATAGAAGCTACCCAAAACTGCGTATAGCTATACGGATTGCTATCCGCTTACTACGGGTAGTAAGCGCATAGCTCTTGAGAATGCTAACTTTGTTAGCGAAACGCGCATCGAGTGAAAGTGACGTAGTTTTGGTGTTTTGGGTAGCTTCTTTTTCTTGAATTGTATTCACACCAAGCACCCACCAATATCTGGCTAGAGTTTTCGACTCATGACTAGATAGGGAGCAGCAGACTCCGGATTGGTACTCATCCACAAAAACGAAGATATTTCTGATCCAAATAACTACAGATCGATAAAATGCTTACCGAAGTTGATCCGGTGTATAAATGTTTACATTGGCAAAGAGGGGCAAATGAGGGAGATGCTGACTCTAAGGAAAATCTGCTGATTGAAAGATGCAGTATAAGCGGTACCTTTCGATGCTCTGGATCGAGGCATTTGATACAACTCCGCATGAGCTAATCTGGCATCCGCTCTGGTCCCTTGCGGTTCAGGATCAGATAGTAAGATATATCGAACAGCTGATGGCGTCTGGAGGATTCGTTTTATCATAAGATCTGGTCATGTCAGAGTTCAAACAGAGCAAGTAATTTTAAGAAGGGCCGTATTTCAGATATACTTCCTCGACCCTTCTTTTGTGCATCTCACTATTGCCATCGTCCGTTGTGGACCAAACTTTGGCACCCCCAGCAACCGGAGGCACAAGGTCATCCATTTATTTCACATGGATAACCTCAAACTATGTGGCTCCGGAGGGGCGGATCTACATCAGTCCTCAAAAGTGATGCAAGAGTACTCGCATGCTATCGGAAAGGAATTTGGGATCGACAAATGTTCCACGGTTCATTTCAAAAGAGGAAGATGCGAGGAATACGCAAACGACATGAAAGGAAGCATCAAACATCATCTTGATACCGGAGAGATGTGTACTCACCTTTAGACGTGGAAGAACACCGCTCCCAAGAGGTAACCACTATTAAAATATCTCCCCGCGGCAAGTGTCTGCATAAACCCCCAGAAATCTTATCAGAGTTGTTGGGTTAGAACAAAATTGCTGCAACTAATATGCTTGCCATTTCGATACAACTCTACTCTTTGGAGCGATGAAATCGTTGTTTGATAATTATCAAACAACAGGAAATTGAAAAAACTTACAGTCTAACTCCACCAAAAATTTCCTATTGAATCTCACCTCCACTGTATGCAATGGATCGTCTCCGATGGATTATCAAACAACGATGAAATGGTTATTGAAGAGTCAGTGGAATGATAAAATATTTTTTGGTTTCTACAGAAGTTTTCTCTGTCACTCAAAATGTCAGATGGGTGCCATAATGAAAAAAAATCAAAAAACTATATAAGTAGTGTGATACACCTCGTTTTATTGAATATCATCAAAGTTCAGGAAATTAACTCCCATCTGCAATTCAAGGGACAGAGAACATTTGAAGAAAACATATTTTTTCATTTCAATAGAACTCGTTTAAAGCCATTCATTCAAAATAATTCTCCTACATTCCTAGCATAATATGCCACCATTTTGTTTTGCATTAATATTTTTGTCTGAAATCTTGCAGGCATATAGAGATTTGACGATCCGAATGAGTTACCACTCGACCACCAGTTCTATTTTAAAAAATTTTCCAAAAATGCGCGGGGCCACCATTTTGAAAGATAGACATTTTTCACTGTATTTATAAAGCAGCTTATGAACTACTAATTTACAAAAAAAAATTTAAAGTAAATGTTCACTACGTTCCAAAGTTAATATGGGGGAGTTACTTTATGGACAGACTGTATACACTGAAAACACAAAATGGTGAAATTACAATCAAAATCGTTGGTTATATGTAGCCAACGATATTGATTGAATTATCACAATTATAATTGTTGAATCACTGCTTGAGCGTTATAAACACAGCTAGTATTGTAAATCAGTTTTGCCATTGGTACTTGTATATTTTCATTGCTTGCTGTGACATCACAGGCTATTATGTTATTTCACAGAGTACAATGAAGGTTGATTTGTGAATTCACAGACCTACTGAAATATAATTACTGTAAATATCAAATGTGATTGTTCAAGTTGTAATGGATTTCACATACAACATTGTTATTTCGCAAATCTTTTCCACAATTCTATTGTGATTTCACCAATATTGGAAAAAATGTCATTGTGAAAAACTGCATAATATGTATCGGTTTTTACAAACATCACTGTGAATCCACCCCATATTTTCACAATACTACATTTACTACTACTAAATTTACTACGTAATTTTAAAGCCACTCTGGCATTTTATCGTGTAAATGCTGGGCTGATTTCAATACTCACTCCACCAATATTTTATTATTACACTGTGAAGACACAATCTCGCTATAACAAAAGAATTCATTTCCTTTATGTAAATTCAAATTTAACTGATGAATGTACATAATACCTAATCTTATAAAAAATGTATACATATGTTGAATGCTTGAACCAATCTTTGTTTTTTTGTAACTAAATGGAACATTCTGTACATTCATAAGTTATAATAATAAAAATAGTACAAGTTGGGTTGGGAAAATATTGAGTATACTTGAAATCACACATTGAACACACAAAAATATATTCTGATGTATGAATGATATAATATATTATTCATACATCAGAATAGAATGTACTGTTCTGAAAAATAAAAATTTGGTTCCAGCATTCAACATAGGTATACATTTTTTATAAAATTAGGTAATATATATACATTCATCACTTAAATTTAAATTTACATAAAGGAAATAAAAATTTGTGGTATATCGACATTGTGTCTTCACAGTGTAATAATACAATATTGGTGGACAATATATTGAAATCATCCCTGCATTCACACGATAAAATGCCAGTGTGGTAAATTTAGTAGTAGTAGTAGATGTACTATTATTATAGTATGATAGCTCATTAAAAACGATCTAGACAAGTCAATGTGATAATAAGAGGGAAAGTGAAATGAAATTTACAAGTTTCGTTATTAACTATAATGTTCAAACGCAAAAAAGCAAATAGCACCAAAAAATTAACACTCTTTATACAAAAACATAAATAAAAATAACGGAAAGGAAACCTTTCTTTGAACGAATTGAAGCGCATTAAACAAGTTGATGATATTTCATTTGATATTTTTAAGTCTAAAGTTGCGCCAACTTGCTTCGGATTTTCAAGATTTCGATTGAAATAAATATAGTGCAAAGGTTTATCTCGGCGTCTCTGCAAAGGATGTGCATGATGTGACGAACTCTTTTTCTATGATCACATCCCATATTCTGTCGTCGGAATTTGTGAAAAAAAAAAATAGAGAAAAAATCCAGGAAAGTTCAAAACAATAATAGAATGTGATATTTTTCACATTCAAAATAGATAATAAGCATTCTAATAAATTTCATTTTCAATCATACAAATTGAAGAGTTCTATATACGGAGTCCTTCAAAGAGTTGGCATCAAATGGAAATAAACTTTTAATTATTAATTATCTTCAAACTCGACTTGACCTACTGAGACGGGGTCACTTGACTTTCGTTATCTGTCAAAAGTAATTATGTTAAAAAATAAATGCTTCAAAAAGGCTTATCAAATGGTGCATTGTAAATTTGCATTCAAACCGATAGTAAAATATTTTTACAGCGTCTATTGCGGTAAAATCTACAACTGTGGCTGTTATTTTCACGTTGTACTAGCATTATTTGTTTCAGTGTAGGTATAGCGCCGTGAATATATATTTTTTTATTGGAATAATTTTTATTAGGGTGGTGATAAGAGAAATGGGACAACAATTTGATGGATCTTCCACCACCACATACGGTTTAATGGTTATTTTCCGTCGACCGTTCATTTATGATGTATTTTAACGTACGTTGATTAATGACCCCTGTTAATGAATGATTTTCTATTAATCAACGATTTGATTATATGCAACCCAACATACATTGCTCTTATACATTTTATATTGCTTAGTAGTATCTGTCATTATTTATTTGTCAATTTTCAAATAAAATTTCAGTTCAGTTAATTACACCAGTTGTCACTCAAAACCATATATGGTCCCGTGGCGTAATGGTAAAGTTCACACATACACTGAACACTTCAAATAAACGGGGTGCGCTGCCAACCCCCGGCCCGGGGAGCCGGGGAACCGGGCCGGGGGGGGGGGCACTGCACCTAGTGTGGGGGTGGATTATTCCCCCCCCTCACAACAACTTTTATAAAGCAGGTTTTTTTTAGTTTTCCTGCTAAAAACACACAACATTTTCGTACTTTGTACATTAAATCACAAATGCCAGCATAAGCTATTGCAGGAGGTTGGCCTGACACGAACCGCTACACAGTGAGGGTGGAAGAATGAGCTGTAGCCAGAACACCGGCTGACCTGGAGAAAGTCTGCTCTTGCAAGGGAGTAGAAGATCCTGGGATGTTATGGCAAGACGTCTTGCACATGATCTGTAGATGTAACCTTTAATATGCAATAAAAACCTTACTCATTTACTTACTTACCTGACATGCAACACTGAGGTCGAGAGTTCAAAACCCACCGAGGATATATTTTTTTTTATTATTTCAATTTGAAAATAAATAATAAAAAATAAAATAAAACTACCACTGAGAAAAATTAAACTATATTTGAGTATCTTAGAGTATCTTTAGTTAATGGTTATTTAACGAACAAGTGTATTAATAAGAGCGATTAACAATCGAGATATTTTAACGCGTGAGCGGAGCGAGCGCTTTAATGTTTGAGATTGTTAATCGCCATTTTAATTCACGAGTTTACAAAACTTTTCCGTCGACAGTAGTTTTCGAAAATAGAGATATCTCACTTTCAATGTTTATTTATTTAACGTTACGATAAAAAACAATCGCTATTTCATATTTATATTAACTCTACTCAAAGATAGTTTAATTTTTCTCAGTTGTAGTTTTATTTATTTTCAAATTGGAATAAAAAAAAAATTTACGCCCGGTGGGTTTTGAACTCTCGACCTTAGTGTTACATGCAAGGTGAACTTTAGCATTACGCCACGGGACCATATATAGTTTTGATAACTGATGTTAATGAACATTTTCTGAAATTTCATTTGAAAATTGACAAATAAATAATGACAGCTAGTACTAACCAATATAAAATGTATAAGAGCAATTTATGTTGGGTTGCATATAATCAAATCGTTGATTAATAGAAAATCATTCATTAACAGGGGTCATTAATCAACGATTCATAAATGAACGGTCGACGGAAATGATACATTACGTCACTAATGATAAATTTTATTAATATTGGTTACTAAGGCACAGAGTTGAAACGGGTACATTTTCATTTTAATTGGCCTCCGCGTCCTCAGGAAGAAGTAATTTTTCATTCTGATAAACAGATTTCAAAATAACATAATTTACTGACTATACCTATAATTGAATTCAAGACAAAAGTATTGTAAACGCAGTTGCATCGGCTCCGATTGATTCGTTTGCCTTTTACACTTATATAGATTTCTTTGAACTTACATTATTTTTCCGTCGACCGTTCATTTATGATGTATTTCAACGCACTAAAAATCGTTGATTAATGACCCCTATTAATGAATGATTTTTAATCTATCAACGACTTTATTATATGCAACCCAACATACATTGCTCTATTACATTTTATATTGGTTAGTACTATCTGTCATTATTTATATGTCAATTCTGAAATAAAATTTCAGAAAATCTTCTCAGTTGTCACTGGCAATCACAGAAAGGCAAGTGTCGTAATGGTAACGTTGCCCTGACATCCGATAGATGTGACAGTGAGGTCGACAGTTCAAACCCACATGAGAGCATTTTTTTTATTTCAATTTAAAAAAAGAATACAAAACTACTACTAAGGAAAAGTAAACTATATTTGATTAGAGTTAATATAAATAGGAAATAGTGATTGTTTTTTATTGAATAGTTAAATAAATAAACATTGATAATAAGATATCTCTATTTTTGAAAACTACGGTCGACGGAAAAGTTTTGTAACAAACTCGTGAATTAAAATGGCGATTAATCGCCCTTATTAAATACACTTGTTTGTTAAATAACCATTAATTCTCAGGCGTCGGGAACCCAAAAAAACCATGAAAAAAAAAAAGAATGTTCTCCACAGAATCAAACTTTCAATGACTTAATTCATTATGATCATTTATGAATAATATGAGAAATTATTTTATCTTGAGATTTTGGTATAGTTTTTTGTTCACGTAATAATGTTCATTCAATAGCTCTTCATTGTCTCTGTAACAGAAATATTTCAATTAATTTCTGCATTGTTTCATTTCGGATGTATTAGGTATGTATATGAAGCTTCAACATTATACGAACACGTAAAATCAATAACACAGTCGAATTCGAATGATACGACGATGGTCCGTTATGATTATAATAATTATATCTTCTGCCGATGACTGTCATTTAGAGTATTTTCTTGCCTGGCCCAACTACTGTGCACAGGAAACCGCCGCATCCTCGATTTAGCATGGTACTTCCCATAAGCTACTGCAGTTCTCAACGTACTCGAAAAAATATTATTATAAATTCGATGTAAACGTCGAATTTTCCATATTATCTGTAATCGAACGCTTCAAAATCTTGGACCAACATCCTGAGTGTATTTGAACTTCTGAAATTATTATATTTAGTGACGGCAAGTGGTATTTTTCGTATTTTTATGCACACATATCATTAGGGCATCAAAAATGTGTATTTTATTGTTTTTTCGCTTACCAAGGCGCACCTTGAATATCGGTATTTAATTTTCAATAACGATATTCGAAATATTTTTATGTGTTTGAAGTTTCATGAACATGTGTGCAAATGATCAGTAAATTTGAAGGCATTTACTTTTAATACATATCATTTCCGTAATGAACCGCTATTTATCATTGGCAATACTTGTTATTAACGATTTTTCATACGAATGTTGCATGAATATTTAGTCGTATTTCATTTGAAAAACGGTCAGGAGATTCAGTCTGTATTTTTTGTTAGGTTTATATTTCTACTTACATTTATAACCTATTTTTATTGCCATACTTTGTAGATAAAATCCTTATTTTGTTTATTCTGTGTATCTTTTAAGGTAACATGAAATTAATATTTTTGAAAGTTATAGTTATAGTTAATTTCAATAATTTTTATAAATAAATATGAGCTCAGAAAAATAATTTAAAAAATTAATTTTGAAAAATAATTTTTTTTAAATTGTTTTGCGTTTTCTGGAAATTTTTTCCATAGCAGTGCTAGCCAGTTGAAAAAGAGGTCGTTTTTGGAATTTGCAAAAAAAAAGGAAAAATCTGTATTTCGTTACAAAAAATATTACCTACAGCTTATTTGAAACATAATAAGTTATATTTCCACCAAATTTCGAAAAAAAAAATTTTTGCGCAAGAAAAATTTTAAAATTGAAATATCGGTTTTTCCGATTTTCCCGAAAAAATTTGAAGTTATGTGGAAAAATGTTGAATTTAAAAATTGTAGACCTTTTAATTATCAACAACCTTTATTAACTTTTTCCGATAAGAGGTCAACTTTCGTTGCAAATCGCGAAAAACCGTGAAATACCACTTTCAACCCCTAAAAGTTCCACCCTTCTCCATTTTGTCGACTCAAATTTATTTTTCCCGTCACTCGAACAATATCTTACTTCTCTTCCAGTGTATCTGGTGTACATTTTTTTATCCCAAAAATGCATCAGCACTGGTCTATATTTAATTATCCAAGTAATTATGATGTTATTGTCAATTTCTGTAAATTGTATGAGACTAGGAATTATCCTAATTATCTCAATTGATAAGAAGGGTATTTGAGTAGTTTTCAACGTACAATAATTTAGTGTGCTTGAGAAATATACTGCATGTGTATGGAAACATGTCACGAAGATAATAAAAAAGGAACGGGCACAAACACCTATGAAAGTAAAATTTTATGATTTTTTTTATATTTTGTTTGATACAAGATCCTAAACAGTTAAGGAGAGGATCGTTTGATTAGGAGAACCGCTAGAAGGCGGCAAAGTTGAATAATGCACAATACATTGTTTTTGTATTTTCCATAGACAAATCATAATTTGTTCGATTGAGATGGATTTTTAATGCAAAAATCTCTCATCATATTGAGAGTAAAGAAAGTTCTATACCACATTATCCCTCCACTCACATATCTTATTAATTTGTCCTTCACTTGTGGAACATTTCCATCTTCATTAAAGTTGGGACAAGTTATACCAGTATTTAAAAAACATAGTCCTTTACTAGTTGAGAATTATAGACCTATTTCAATAACATCCTGTTTTTCAAAGTTCTTTGAATACTCTTTTCTTGAAAGTCTAATGAGTCATCGTACCTTCTCAAATAACCAGCGTGGTTTTTTGCCAGGAAAATCAACTCAGAGTGCTGTGATGTCATTTTATGAAAAACTGATTGACTTCATTGAGCTGGTAGAGTGCCCTGTTGGGATTTTCTGCGATTTCAGCAGGGCTTTCGACTGCGTTCAACATGATTTGCTTCTGTCAAAATTATACTCATATGGTATTCGAGGAGTTGCTCACAGTTGGTTGAGGAGTTTCTTAACTTCCAAAAGACAATTTGTGAATTTATCGAAAGCCAAATCAAATAACCGAACAATTTCAATGGGAGTCCCCCAGGGGTCAGTTCTGGGTCCGATTTTATTCTTATTTTACACTTCAACATTATTTTACAGTTCAACTGCCAGCTTCATAAGATATGCCGATGACACGACTGTTCTCGTTTCTAATAAACTCGACAATACTTTGCAAGAAAATTGTACATCAATCATGGAGAGTCTCATATCATGGTGTAACTATAACTCCCTTCACTTTAACAGTGAGAAAACAAATTTAATCAGATTCCATAATTATCAAAATAAATGTATAACTCCGAATATACATGTAGATGATAAATCAATTGAACCAACCAATTGTATTAAATTCTTAGGGGTATTAGTGGATGAAGGCTTGAATTGGAAGGAACATTGTGCCTTCCTGATCTCTAAGCTGAACTCTATCTGTTACATGTTCAGGAACTTGAAATGTATTTTAAAACAAGAACAATTATTAGTTCTATATCATTCCCAAGTCGCCTCACGGTTACGCTACGGAGTGTGCTTTTGGGGTACTTCCACTCGAGCACCTGATGTATTCATTGTGCAAAAACGTATATTGAGAATAATATTCAATAAAGCAAACAGGGATTCCTGCAGACCAATTTTTGAAAACCTCCAAATTTTAACACTTGTTGGTATTTTAATTTTTGAAATGTGCTTGTATATATTCACAAATAGACATAAGTTCATTACTAATAAGGAAATTCATTCCTACAATACAAGGAACTGTACTGATCTGTAAGTCCCACAATGTAAATATCTTTTCTCATCTAAAACTCCTCGCCATCTAGGACAAAAGATTTTTAATAAACTTCCAAAAGACGTAAGCAAATCTGCTGATGTATCACTTTTTAAAACTCGTTTGAAAACCTATTTAGTCAATAATACTTTTTATACTTTAGATGAACTTTTTTCCTTCTTAGCAACAACTTGTAACTATTCCTATATGTATTTGACATCTTTGGGAAAATAAATGTATTTATTTAATTATTATTTATTTAGAGTCAGTAATGTTTAAATGTGAACCACCAAAACACAAAGTTTAAGTACGAGTATAGTGAAGGGTAAGATATATCAACAAAAATGTTCGAAACTAAAACACTCAAATCTATAACAATGAGTTACATAGTGTAATAACATAAATGAAAATATTACAGACTGGTTACTCATTAATACTTTGCGAAGCATAATACCATATCGCCCTCGATATATAGGATATAGGTATAGGTAATAAGACTGCTCATACCCACATACTAATACTAAGTAGATATACATTCACAGTAATATTTACTTTCATTTTGATTCCTGTTATTGATTTCAATGACGATGTTCCACATCATTTCTAAATCTGAAAAAACTTTGCACATAGCTGGATAATAATCTTTTTCCTTTATGATTCCATTGATTTTACTTCTGATGTTCTCTCTACAGAGGTGCTGGTTTGAGTTCGTATGTACCCACTCTCGAGTCTCTTCAAAGTTGATCGACTCTGATTTTTTAGGATGGTTGATAGATTTTGACATTTTTTGCTGAAAGATAGATTATCTTGACGTTTTTTCTGTACGAGATTTTTATTTGGATTTTGAGAATCTGAATTGATTTATAAGTTAAATAAAGCTTATCATCCTTGCTCAAATGGAATGATCGAAAGGTTTCATCGTACAATGAAAGCTGCATTGAAGTGTCAGGAAGATGAAAAATGGAGTGACGCCCTCCCAACGGTTTTACTTGGAATGAGAGTTACAGTGAAAGAAAACATTGACTGTTCTTGTGCAGATATGGTTTATGGAACCACACTTCGAATACCAGGAGAATTCATAATACCGAATTCGAATCCGAGAAACGATGGATAAAATCACACCAGTATCAGGTTCGAACAATGACCAGAGAAAGACATTCATCCACAAGGAACTTTTCGTTTGCAGTCACGTTTTTTGTTAGAACAGATACACTGAGAAAATCACTGCAGGCTCCCTACACCGGTCCCTATAAAGTGATATCAAGGAATGAAAAATGTTTCAAGATATCAGTTAACGGAAAAGAGAAATTCTTATCAATAGACAGATTGAAACCAGCATTTTTAGAAGAAGAACCCCAAGAAATATTACCAAATAAACAAAATGCCAGGAACAAACGAAGAGTTAGATTCGCTTGTCACTAGGGGGGGAGTAATGTGGTGCCATCAATTTAATTTTCATCTCTCAGTAGATTTTTTAGGATGGTTGATAGATTTTGACATTTTTTGCTGAAAGATAGATTATCTTGACGTTTTTTCTGTACGAGATTTTTATTTGGATTTTGAGAATCTGAATTGATTTATAAGTTAAATAAAGCCTTCTATTATAATTGAAATATATAATTTCATTATAATACAAAACCCATAATATGTATAGTTTACATTTATAACATACATTATGAAATTCAGTTAAAATAAAGTTTGGGGTATTTCAAAATGTCAATCATAGCGAAGGGAAGACCTCAATAAAATTCTCATCATGGACTCTATAAGAAAATGGAAAAAATAGAAATATATAGGCTTTTACGGTTAGAATCCATATTCTGGTATGTGGATAAGTTCTTCGTTCACACCACTAAAGATGTGTACTTCGTTCACATCACTGCATGAAGATGACTGTCCCAGTAACGGTCGAAACCTTTGGACATCTTATCCAAACAAGACCACGGCAAAAAACGGGAACCAACCAATAGAGGAGAATATTATCATACTGCATGCGAATTTTATTCAGATTCTGAAATGCGGTGAAATAATTTATCATTTAATTCACTAGAATGAAAATGAAAGTAGATATTACTGTTTATGTCAATCAAAGCTTTTCCGTCGACCGTACTTTATAAATGAAGATATATATTTCTTAATTTTAATTTTTATTTATTCAACGATAAACAACTATTTTCTATTTATATTAACTCTATTCAAAGTTGTTCAATTTTCCTTGTTGTAGTTGTAGTTTAATTTTTTTTTTAAAGCTCCGATTTGGGCTTGAACCTACGAACTCGCAGTCACCTCGCGACTATCATGCCCATATTTTACCAACCGGCTACGCAACTTGATAATAACGCTAGTAGTACCTACAGTAACCACGCCAAATGTAAGCCACAAGTATGAATCGTAGCACTTTGAAACTCTGCACATGACTTCTTGACGTCATATATTGTTAGAAAAAACTTTTTTACCAAAATATCAAGGGTGAAACTAACAAAAAAATTTTTTAAAATATTATAAATTTTGTTTGCTGTTGTTTCGGAAAGTATAAGATTTATCAGAAACAATTTCACCAAGTCGAAAGATAATTCAATTCTCCACAAGAAATATACTTAGTAATTTCTCACAAAATTAAACGGTTTTCTCAGGAAACCTTATTGAATTTCGATATCAAATTTCAAGCTCGCATTAATCCGCCACTGCAATTTCCGGCAGAGCCGAAAATTAGATTTGTCATAACTTTGCTAAAAATTATAGCAGACGGAAAAGAAAAAGTTTATATCGTTATATAGTAATGCTGAAGCAGGAATCAGTACCCTCTTTGGACCATTTGTAACGATTTTAGACTAGTGAGACACGTCTGACTAATACATGCCAAAGAAAAAACAGGGTTTTACTCCTACCTCAATTTTCAACTCACCCGTAATCCCGACAATTTCTTCAGTAAATGTTGAAAATAATCGCTCATATAGAACCTACATGAAAAATTAAGTACCTATGTGATTTCAAGCTTGAGGTTTGAACTTTACAGTGGTGTTATTAAACATACTTATATGTAGGATATGAATAAGCAATAATTTTCAACATTTACTGAAGAGAATGCCGGTTTTATGGGTAAGTTGAAAATGAGGCAGGAGTAAAGTTTTTTTTTGGCATGTATAAGAAGGACCTGTCACACTACTTTAAAATTGTTGCATATAGTCCAAAGAGGGTATGGGTTGCTGCTCCAGTTTATTAATACCATTTTTACTAAATTATTCATGATTTTCGGATCATCCGCAAACATCTCCGTGAAGTGCGACAAAACACATTTTAGGTACACAAATACTCGAATTATGACCTTTTCTTTTTCCTTCTTCGTTCATTTTTAGCAGAGTTATGACCAATCAAATATTCGGCTCCGCCAGAACTTTCAGCGGCTGGTAAGCGTGAACTTGAAAGTAGATGTGGGCGTTCAATCACGTTTTCTGAGAAAACGAGCTTATTTCGTAAGAAATTACTAGTAATAATTTTTTTGGAGAATTGAATTGTCTTTCACCTTGTTGAGTTGTTTTTTCGATAAATCATGTACTTCCCAAGTTTACAGCAAACAACAAAAATCTATTAATTTTTATTAAACGAAAAAAAAAAAATATGTTTCACCTCTGTAATTTTGGTAAACACTATTTTTTCGTGTTGTGTTGTGCTACAATCGATCCTCGTCTCAAAACCCAATCGCACTGGATATGGAGACAATAGGTGATTTTAGTCTAAGAGCTGGCTACATGGCGAGCAACATGCCTCGGTGCAAGCAATATTTTACCTGGCAAAGGTTCGATTGATGTCGGCAAAGCGAAAGCCCGAGCCCGACCGTCAGAAGGCGCGCTGGAAGCCATATGCGTGGGCGGACGATGAAACAAATTTCCCGCCAAAAAAAACTGTCGAAGTGCAAGGCTGAAAATTTGCACAGGTATTGAAGATCAAGCGCAAGTGGAAGCTAAAGGCTTGTCAGAAGTTGCCAAAGTTGCAGAAAATCTCGGAAAATTTACATACAAGAAAAACGTCTGTCAATTTACATTTGTATTGTTTACCTAAAGAATAGAGTACTTGCAAATTATCAGAAGCCAAAGTGGAAGAGATAATGAGAAATTCGAGGTCAAAGTGCAAGAGCGTCTGTTCGCGGGCGGAGCAGCGTGCAGCTGACCGATCGCTTTCTCGTGATTTTCATACAGAATATATTTCAGGGCACTTCTGACAATTAATACGAATATTTATGGAGGATTAAAGATACTATTGTTCAAATGTCAGAAGTCAATCAAGAAGAATTCATCCATTTTTATAAGAAATACAAAAATAGTTTTATTTGTCACAAAGTAAATTTATAAATTGTTAATCAGTTTCGTATTCAATGTCCTGAACAGTTTCTTCTGCTTCATCTTCATCGCTCTCATATTCGGACTCCTTGTCATCAATTGAAAATAATAAATGGTTAAGTACATTAAATAAATCATGAATTGAATTGAAAATTACCATCCGAATCTTCATTGTCCCACATTATATCTTTCACCGATGGCGGCCACTGTGGGCCTTCAAACCATTGTCAGTTAAAGTCCATTCTGAGGTCTCTGGCTCGAATTGAGTTGGATCCGATAACGTGGCGTTATTCCACAAATGTGCAATGTATAGTGTGCTCTTCTTATTTGCTGTACAAGTTCGGTGTGGCAAGCAGGAAGCGTCGAATTGTTTCAATTGTTTTTTAAAGAAAGGTTCGTTTCTATTTTTTATTTTATAATTACGAAGGAACATCTGAAATCTGATGTCGATTTTTTTAAGTGACTGAAATCCATACATACTGCAAACAAATGATTCTATTTCTCCATATATTTCGCTAATATCAATTGACGTATCTCCTAAGGTAGCAAATGCCTTCTGAAGAAACTTATATTTTTTTGCGAGTAATTTACAAGGACGCTGTTTACCTTTCCTAAAAAATACGCAGGGTTGTGATCGCAACCGGTCATTGCATGAAATCCCGGTAATGCTCTGCACAGGTTCAATCCTAGATGTGTGTGAAGCGCTTTTACATCTATAACATGCCGACTATTAGAAACTCCACCATCAATGTAAATTTTCGCTGTTATTTTGTGCGAATTAACTAACATAATTACAACAATATCTGTATCAGAGCACTTCACCACAACATTACAATCTGAATTTATTTTAGACGCATGATAAATAATTTTAGTGTCTGCCTCTTCGTGCGAAGGACAAAAAAAATCGGGATGCTGCATTCGAACAACATTACCATTAACGACGCTGTATGAGTAACAATGAATATAATTCAATATAATAGTCTTATTTCCTATAAAAGGGGCTACATCATTACTTTGCCAGTGTGAAATTAGGAAAAGGACAAGAGCTTCTTTAAACTTATCGTTCCTAAGTTCTTTGGCAAAATCATGAGTTCTAGCTTGTTCCGGACCAGATAACATAGGGGAGAGGAGGGTAAGATGACGATGCTAATCAGAAAATGATAATTTTTATCAAATATAGGCATGAATCCAACTCAGGTTCGATGCAAAACAAACTTCATCATATATATATATATATAAACATTCTATTTAAAAAATTTGCACAAGTCTCCAACTAAAAGGTCATTATTTTAATTAACAAAAGAAAAGACATATTCGTCGTTTTACCCAACTAGTGGGGTAAGATAATAACCGATATGGGGCAAGATGAAACTGGGGTGGGGCAAGATGAAACTGGGATAATGCAAGTTGACAACTCAAAGGCAGTTATCAAAAAGATATTTTTCCAGTCCTTTTCTCCCCAGCATGTCTGGTGAACCCACTCAAGGCATCTAATGCATCTTATCCATGGTTCACCTGAAGTATCAGTGCTATACTGCTGAGAACAATATATACAAAGTGTGTCTTGATTTTCTTTTTCGCTAGAATCCTCATTATCGGTCGAAACGTAATTGGGTTCTGATAGTGAAGAATTTGAGGATTCAGAGCTTTTACCCCGTTTGCTATCGAACACATTCCTCTTGACTTTTTTCAGTTTTTTTTCCTTCGTGTTCTCTTTATTCTTTGCTTCTCGCATCTTCTTTCTTTTTTTGTGATGCAATTTTCTTTGCTTCTTTTTCTTCCAAATAATCTTTGACAGGTGTGCTAGTTATCACCATAGAAGGTGGTTTTTGTCTCTTTGTTCTGTTTTCTTTCCGAATCGCAACCGGAAGAGATGCTATACGAACTAACTTAGTTCTACGTTCTTCTGGTTCGATGGTAAACGAACAGCTTGCAACCGGTTTATTATTGTTATTGGAATTATTTTGAGTTGCATTATTATTCTGATTGATTGTTTTCGTTGGAGTTTTCGAACCGTCATTTGGACGATCCTGTACATTCTGATCCACTTCTTGCGAATTTTCAGAAATCATTTCAACTGGCTGTACAGCCTGGTTGAGTTGTCGTTCCTTGGGTATCTCTTTTGGTGGCTCTATTGACTCCAACTCCCTATCGGTAGTTGAAGAGGCGGCAAAGTCTCCATCTGAGAAACACTGAGAATTGAATGGCTCAATTCCGCAAGCTTCGAATCCTTTGACAGCATTTTCGTAAGTTGCAGCTTTTGCGTAAGCTTTTCCAAATATTCTACCTAGATCTTTTTCAGCTATTACTTGTCCAGGATTTGACACCATAAAATCATCAGCGAATTGAGAAAAATATGTTTTGAGGGGTCCATAAAGAGCGACATCTAAGGGCTGCATACGATGACTCGTATGAACGGGAAATCCTAACAACGTGATATGGTTTTCTCGACAGAAGTTAATAACTTTCAAGTTGATATGACTAACGTGATTATCAAGAAGAAGTAGTATCGGATTAACTGCACTAGGTAAAGCATATTTTGCAAAATGCTGCATATAGCTATAGAACAGGTCCGCTGTCATCCATCCACTATCACTGCAAAATCCAACAGTTCCGACTGGAGTCCCTTGAATCAATTCTGGTTTCATCCTCTTTCTGGGAAAAATTAGAAATGGGGGAATGTTTTTTCCTGTTGCACTCATGCAACATACTGCAGTGACATTTTTACCTCTCTCGCCTGACACAATTTTCGAAACTCGACGAGCTCCTGTGGGAGAAATAGTTTGAGGCAATTTTGTCGGTACCGTCAAAATACCAGTTTCATCTACATTAAAAATTTGGTGTGGCTCATATGGTGTTTTTTGTTTTATATCTCTCAATGTAGAAAAAAAAACACCTACATTCACTTTATTGAATGCCATTAATCGGCCAATTGAAGTGGCTTCTGGTTTTCTCAAGCTCAGTTTGTTTTTCTTCATGAAATTGAATAGCCAGTCCTTACCAGCCATTTTCAGTTGCCTATTGAACCGATGTGGTATGCCATTTTCTTCTGCAAAGTCATATACTAAGCGCCTACATTGCGTTCTTGTTAGACCAAATGCCCTTTTATCAATATCAATTATATATGTTCTGAGGACTTCCAATTGTTCCGTAATGAATGTTTCGCGAAATCTCCCTGCATGAACCGCATATTCCTGGAAATTGAAGGATCTGATGATTACACTTACAGGCTCAGTTTTTTTCACATATCGTCTCAAAGTTGGCTCTGGGATATCAAAAGCAATAGCGGCTGCATTGCAAGAATTACCATTATGAACACTCCTAATCGCGGCTTTTAAATTTTCCTCCGATCAATTGCGTCTATTGGTTTTCCATTTATAATTCCTTACCATTTTTTTTTCTTAAATAAATCTGGGTCTGGAATTCAAATAACAGAATTACACTCTGAGAAAAACAGTGGGGCAAGATGACGAATTCGCCATCTTATCCGAACCATCTTGTCCCACCATAGCATTTCAGTTAAGAAATATAATTTTAAAAAAATGGATGGATATAGTGTTACTGAACTGATACGATTACAGTAGAAAGAAGCATAGTTGAATACTATAAGATTTGTATATAAATAGTACTTACCAATAGTCGAAATTCTCTTATTTCCGATACTCGCAATATTACATGAAACACAGTATTCAGTAACTGACGCTCGAGATTCGATAAACTGTTAACATCAGAGCGCCGCATTCATGGAACTAACATAACATCTTGCCCCATTCGTCATCTTACTCTCCTCTCCCCTACTCATGGTAACTGTCGAAACCCCCTCAACGAACGTTCATAATCTTTAATAGACGGGGACCAGTAGCGATCAAAAATTATATGAATACATGATGCATGATAACTCGTAAGGATTTGTAGCGATCAAAAATTATATGAATACATGATGCATGATAACTCGTAAGGATTTGTAAAATTTTTTTTGAAATATTGCCAAACGATTGTGGCACGTCTTTCAGAGCATGAATTAAAAAGAAACCATCAACAATTACAACATCGATGTGGGCCGGTACAGCACTGTCATTTCGCAGAATTTTCATCAAAGCTGATTTTTCGGTTTTGCAAATCGTGCTATCAAGATGACATAATGAGGTAGACATCGGAGTCATCGGATATGAAAATAATTTTTCTATATCTGTCGCTTCTTTCATCGCAATCCCTAACATTCGACCAAATAAATCGCGTTGCATGCGAACTTCCTGTATTAATATATATGCCCGCATTATTAAATAATATACAAAATTAAACGAATATGTTTCTAACGTTACGATAAATAGTTGACTAAATGGATGAATTCTTCTTAATTGACTTCTGACATTTTAGTAATAGTATCTTTATTTACGACTAATATATAATATGAGTATTATAGTTGTGGTTTTTGAAGTATAATGCCATATATTAATCCCTTAGGGAATAATGGCGAGGGATTAATAGTCTTTATTCCCTCTTGTACTCCTATCACAAAATTTCTCGAATTAAATAATACCATGGAAACAATATAACCAAACTCAAAAGTGTCAGTGTCAAACGCGTAGTGTTTGTGTATTTGTATTAAAATGAATGAAAATGAAGAATCTTTCACTTGTACACCACCAGAAATTGTACAATTAGCTGCAGCAACAACATCTACCTTTTAATACCAGAAACATCGAAATCCATTTATAATAAAACGTACGCATCGTTCAACGAATGGCGTCTTCGAAACAAAAGGCAAACTCTTATTCCGAAAATGTTCTGCTGGCCTATTTCGCTGAATTGGGTGCAAAATACAAGCCATCTTCATTATGGTCATTCTATTCAATGATTAAATCTGTGTTGAAGATAAACCATGACGTTGATCTGGAAAAATATAAGAAACTACGAGCGTTTTTAAAAAGAAAATCTGAAGGATTTCAAGCAAAGAAATCTTCCACTCTGACCCCGGAAGAAGTTAGGAAATTTATTGACAGAGCTCCTGATGAAATTTTTCTTTTGCATAAGGTAAATGTTCATATTTAATCTGATCTATTCAAAAACTCATGTTCTTATTTGATTCAGGTTATATTAGTTATTGGAATTATGGGCGCATGCCGCTCAAACGAGCTTTATGAAATGAAGATAGAAGACGTGAAGGATTTCCAAACAGAGTTATTGATAACAATACCCAAGACTAAAACTAAAATTGTACGAAAATTCACCATAAACAGTACGTTTTACAATATTGTAAAGAAGTACATCGATATCCGTCCGTCACATGTAGAAACCAATTCATTCTTTCTAAATTATCAAAAATCGAAATGTACAATATAACGTATAGGAAAAAACAAATTTGCAGACATTGGTAGACAAATTGCCAAATATTTAAACTTGCCAAATCCTCAAAGTTATACCGGCCATTGTTATCGCAGATCATCTGCCACTCTGTACATTGATGGAGGAGGCGATATAACTGGATTGAAGCGTCATGGGGGCTGGAAATCTACCCAAGTAGCTGAAGGATACATTGATCAGTCTATGAGAAACAAAACAACTACAGCAGATACTATTGCCAAACAGATAAATAGTAATGAAGCAATTTCTTCTTTTACAGCAACCGAAATTCCAAATATTCGTGTTGAAAACTCTTCCAAAGTTAATCATAATTCACTACCAATTCAGTTTATTAATTGTACTATCACTAATTTAAATGTTATTGACAAATAAAGTTGTTCATTAAAAATCTAAAATAAATAAATTTGTCGTAAATAAAGTAGAGTATACTACTCGCAATAATGGCTATTATTCTCTCGGAATGTTACTCCCTCGCCGCTAACGCGGCTCGGTTCGTAAAAATTCCTCGAGAATAATAGCTATCATTATTGACTCGTGGTATAATCTACTATTAATCCTCCATAAATATTCGTATTAATTTGACCTCGAATTTCTCATTATCTCTTCCACTTTGGCTTCTGATAATTTGCAAGTACTCTATGCTTTAGGTAAACAATACAAATGTAAATTGTCAGTTTTCCTTGTATGTAAATTTTCCAAGATTTTTCGCAACTTTGGAAACTTCTGACATTTTTTTCCCTGCTTTTTCTCATGATCATCAATACCTGTGCAAATTTTCAGCCTTGCACTTCGACAGTTTTTTTTGTCGGGAAATTTACATGTTTTATCGCCCGCCCACGCATATCGCTTCCAGCGCGCCTTCTGACGGTCGGGCTTTCGCTTTGCCGACATCAATCGAACCTTTTCCAGGCAAAATATTGCTTGCACCCAGGCATGTTGCTCGCCATGTAGCCAGCTCTCCGTCTATTTGAAGATTTTCAGAAATTTTATTTCAGAATTGGCAAATAAATAAGACAGATATTACTAACCAATATAAATGTATTATAGCATGTATGTTGTGTTGTTTATAATGGAATCGTTGATTCATAGAGAATCATTCATTAATAGGGGTCATTAATCTATACGATTTTGGGTGCGTTAAAATACACCATAAATGAACGGTCGACGGAAAAATTGCATAAAAGACTAATGAACTAATCACCCGGAGAGCAGATTTGGTTTTCAATTTTCGAATGTTCCTTATGCTGTTGGACCCCCACCTGTAAGATGACGAATATAATTTTTATTTGTAACTCATAATTATTATTCATGCAAATTTTTAGTTTCTGATCACTTTCAAATCTTTCATATATCCACGAATGACTTTTCGAGTTTCCGACGATTTTTTTATTATTAACGGTATGATTGAAAAACTCTTTCTCTCTGTTATATTTTGATTAGATTATTTTTGATCTCAGTTCCCAACTGATTTTATTGGGTTTTGGTGTTCACTGTGTACGTATGAATATTACTGACTCTTGATTTGATTAGATTTTTGCATCAAAATCATATCACAATCAACTAAATCATGATTTACCTACAAAAAAGAAAGAAGGCACTTATCAAAAAATAATTATTAAATTTTGCGGAAAGCCATTTTTGTAGGGTTTTGTGCCCTGCCCTTTAATCGTGTTTACCTTACTTAGTGTCGTATACTATACTCGAGTAGTGACTATAGTGACTCATAGGTTCATAATACATATAACGCAGGTCAAGAAATGGTATTGAAATCAGCTATCTTCTTAGGCTTTAAATCAAGTTTTAATTTGACACTTTCTTACATTCTCTACGCATTTTCAAATTCCGTAAAAACCTGAAAATGTACGATGAGTCGCTATCTACAATTTACTACAAGTATATGGATTTCCATCAAGTAACGGCCACAACAATAAACAAAATCAAAAAGTTGGTTGGTTATTGATGCTTTCAGACAGATGGTCATCTCGCCGGTCTGAAAAGGAATGGTCAGGAGTGAGTTCGGTGTACGATTAACATAATTACAGTGTGATAGGTACCTAATCTTCCTATATTTTCTTTATTTGTGGAATAGGAAATTATATTATGGTGAAACTTTATTTGCAGAGTTGATACAATTTGAGACATGATATCGACACGTAACGTAGATCCGAGTAACCTTCTCGGGCACTATGAGTGTGAGGAAGACGGGTATATTGGAGTCGTGAGTCGTAGATTAGTCAGCATTAGGTTATCGAACGGAGGTGGAATGCGAATGTTTTTCCCTTCAGTTTCTAGAATCTTAGCAAAAAGAGGAATGACGAGTATATTCTAGAATTTTAACGAAATAAGGCGTCGTTGCCCAAAGTTTCGGGAAAGGAAAATGGGTTATTGAGTTTTGGCAGAGTGCGTGTACGTCATTGAACTCCTTCTAAGCGGCTGGAGCAATTTTGATGAATTTTTTTGTGAGTGATCAAGTGGATTCGAGAATGATTCAGATTCGGTCCACTACAAAATGTTTTTTAGATAATTTTTCATTTATAAGTTGAATGTACCCGCTGCTCTTAGCAACTTCGCCATAAAATGAGTTCGGCAATAACATTAATAAGGGTTTGATCACCTACAAAAGCGTTTTCAAAATCAGTCACTGTTGCTGGTCGCAAGCCTAGCCACCTACATATCAATCAATGCGACCTGGTCGCAACGTTCGTGTCGCAGCGACTAGGACGCAAGCATGGCCGTGCACTTAGTCGGCGAAACAGGAATGTACACATTGATATAGGAAAACGTTTGCCGGAACCGCTAGTATTATACTTATATAAATAATGAAAAGTGACTTGTGGCATCTACAGACACTAGTTGAATTAATTCAAATTTTAAAAGAACGATGGAATCCAAAGTTGAAGCAGGCAGCCAATAACTTTTAATCACAACAGTTTTTGACGTGAGGTATACATTCAGAGTGGGTTCGTTTTGATTTTGGGAGCTTCCATGAAGCTGTCCTGACGAGTTGTGAATGACAAAACATCTGTCGGCAGATGATAGAACTCTCGGAATTAAATCGAAAACACAATGAGTAGATGTTGGATATCATGATTCTTCTCAAAGTGAGTTTCAACTAATGACTGTGGATGTCACAAGTTACTTTTCAATATAGGTGTCTTTGTCGCAAGGTATCAATTCAGAGCGCATTTGTTTTCGATACGAGAGCTTTCATAGAGCTGTCCTGACGGGTTGTAAACAAAGAAACAGCTATCGGCAGATGATGAGACTCTTGGAATAAAATCGAAAACACTCTCTTCACTTTAGATTTTATTTGCGTTTCTCTTAACGTATTAGAAACTTGATTGAACCTTGGATTGTCCAGAAAAATTAAATTGTTGCCTGCGTGCCTGCCAATGAGAAGATAATCATCTATCTTTGTATTCCATGGTTCTTCTCAAATTATGTTTCAACTAGTGACTATAGATGTCACAAGTTAATTTTCATAATGTCATTATGTTTATGTTTGTACATACAGTGACCGCCAAAAAGTTTGTACTATATAGAAAAAAAGTTACTTATTAGAGTATTGGAAAAAATATCTGTGGAAATGTTCGTGCATGTCTGATAACCTGAAAGTAGATTTTGACATTGAAAAAAAATTCTATGAAAAAGCAAAAACTGGAGTAAGATGGCAAGACATCAAAGTAACTTTTTCAAATAACTTTTTTTTTATATCTTGCCATCTCACCACACTTTTTGCCTTTTCGTAGCAATTTTTTTCACTCTGCCATATTAGCGATCACGTGACATGTGTTAAACTCGATTTTTAGGTTTTCGGACATGCACAAACTTTTCCCCAGATTTATTTTTCCAATGATAATAATTTTTTTCCCATATGGTGCGTACTTATTGGTGGTCACTGTATATACAATGCGTTCATAGTATGGAAACGCTCCATTACCTTACGAGTTAATTATTTTCGGAGGTGGAGTTGGGCAGGTCGATTTTGATTTTCAGTCTTCCGCCTTTGTTTACAAAAATTTGATTTTTTTCCCCACCACCTTACAAGATATCATGTCAACGATATTTTTTTTGAAATTGAAAGTGTATATTTTATATCAAAAATTGAAAGCCCATATTTTTCCGAGTTCAACCTTACCATATATGTCATATCTAACACTTTACAGTATATTGAGTAAAAAAGAAACCAGTGTGCATATTTCCCAAATTTGTTCTTACCAGTTGATTATTTTCGAAGGTAAAACTCGAATAGGTCGATTTTATATTTCAACTAACCCAAGGAGCTCAGTTCGAGCATTTGCTGTAGATTTGTAATTTGTTTATTTTCACTATTTACCTATGATATTTTCATTGCAAATAAATATTGAAAAGTGTTTGCGGACGAAAAGTACTTGCCTTGAAAAATAGTCGATTTTCGTCCGGAAATTAGTACGTGAAATGTACAGGGGTGGGAGGTGGTCTATAAAGAGCCACACTGTATTAGGTATACATCGAAACTGTAAATCCATATTGCAGATATTAATTTTGTGCAACTAGCATGAAATACTAAAACAAAATGTATCCGTTGCTTCCACTCTTACCTTTTGGTAATTTTCATTCCATAATTATTGAATAATCGCCCAGGAAAGTGTGACTTACAAGATAAATTGAATCTACCCAATTTTAGGCGTATTCTAATTGAGTTGACCGGATTTTCTTCCCAATATTCAATGAACTAGAGTAATTAATGAAGTTTAACAATAGGAAAAATAGAAATCTTTTGTAAAACGTTAAAACATTCAATATACTCTACGCTAAAAACTGAACAGGAAAGTGTGGCTTACTTTGTTATTTTCCTCGAACACCTACAGCAGTTGTAAATCATTTATTGCTTTAGTAAGCACCAAACTTTTTCAATACCCTGTTAGACCGTACTCTGAATTGGAGCGAACTAATTATCAAAATTCATCTCTTATTGGATTCCATTTCACGATAAATTTTCAAGTGATTTATTATTTGTCACATAGAAAGTAGATACATCATTGAATTCGTGAATACTTGTGAAACGTATCATGCCATCCTCACTTAACCCATACTATTTTATTACCATTGAAACTATTACATCCTTCAACCGGCTGCACCCTCTCGAGCAACCAGAAGTCAATAAGATTCTAGTGCGAACTAAGGAAGACTTAGCCCTCGCCTTTCAATGTGTGATGCCATGCACGGGATCATTGACTGCGCTGGGAATTGAACCCACGCACGTACCGATTAAGAACCGAATGCTTTTTCTTCGCGCCACCATGTAAAGTAATAGATATTTACGATTTAAGTGTCGTAAAGAGTATCATAATGAAGTTCCAGTGTCGTAATAAACCTTCATGTATAAGTTCCAGTGTCGTAATGGAGTAACAGTGTCGTAATGAAGTTCCAGTGATGTGATGAACCTTCATGTTTATGCTCCAGTGTCGTAATGGAGTAACAATGTCGTGATGAAGTTCCAGTGTCGTAATGAACCTCATATCAGTATCGTTATGATTGATATTAATATCGATGGTAGGTAAAACGAATTTACCTACCAGCGATATATTCGTTTTACCTACCATCGATATGTAACATTAGTCATAACGATACTGATATGAGTTTCGTAATGAGGTTCAGTACGACAGTTTTACCACCATCAATATGTAATATCAATCATGAAGATACTGATATGAGGTTCATTACGACACTGGAACTTTATTACGACACTGCTTCTCCATTACTACACTGGAACATAAACATGATCAGAGTTTATGATGAATTTATTGAAATTGACGTAATGTCAAATTTGGGCTTTTAAAATGACAACTCCCTCTATAAGATTACTAATTTGAAGATTGTTGGGTATCTTTGAGTGGATATTTAGGATTATTGATGGTAGGTAAAATATTGTACAAGATTTGTATCGTAAATTCATATTACGATAATCGATTAATGGCCTCGTTTGACAAATATTCCATCTCATATCCTAATATGAGTCTTCACGGAGTTTTTATGGAAATGTGAAAAAAAAACGCAGTTTTACTGAAAATCCGCAAACGCTTCTAACGATTTAGATCAAATTTTGAATTTAGATGAGGATTTGCTTCTTGAGTCCACCTATATATATAGTTGTCTATCCTAAAAACGCGATTTCACTTATAATAATAATGATGATGTGAATTTTTGGATCTCTTAAACGGCTTTAACGATTTACTAAGGATACACTAAAACCAATTTGGTCTATTTTCCACGATAATTTTATATTTGTTGACTAGTTTCATTAGGTCATTACATCATTTTCAAAACTGACTAGATTACATCTAAATCTGAATATTTATACCTACATTGCCTAACCTAGGTAGCGGTATATCGATTCTCTGAATCAATATCAATAATAAATGAACAAACTAGACCGAAACTAGTCAACAAATATAAAATTATCGTGGAAAATAGACAAAATTGGTTTTAGTGTATCCTTAGTGACCATGAATTTCCACAAAATAAACAAGTCGTCAATCAAAGAAGTTTAACGATTTAGATCAAATTTTGTATTAAGATGAAGATTTGGGTTTTAAGTTTATCTATACAGGCATCTTTCTTAAAGAAACATTATTGCATTAATAATAATAATAATGTGAATTTTTGGATCTCAATACGGCTTTAACAATTTGGATCAAATTTTGTTTTCAGATATGATTTTGCTTTTTAAATTCATCCATGTAGGCGTCTTCACTGAAAAAAACACGATTTCATTAATAATAATAATAATAACAATAATGATATGAATTTTCAAATTCTATTTTCACCCATTTCTAAACACCGAATAATCTGGAATTTGGCACACATATCAAAAACAGACGATACTACAAGAAATTCACAATATTGCTATAATGATGATGGTAATAAAAATAATAAGAAGAATTTCAAATTCAACTTCCACCCTCTATCAATCCTACGAATAATTTAAAATTGGGCACACATTCCAGAACCGACGACAATATAAGAATTTCGTAATATTCAGAGGAAATTGTACTATACTGTGAAAAGTGTCAAGGGTTTGGTAGTCCCTAACTGTCCCTAAAAAATAAATATATATTGGGAAAGATGTTATCTATGTTCCCATTTTCTTACTATTTCAAAATTTGATTTTGTTTTTTCTGAAAAAAATCGCAAAAGTCCATTTTTTGATGGTTTTCCAATTTTTTTTTGAAAAACCAAATCAAATTTTCAAAAAGGTGAGGACATAGATTAGATCTTTACCAACACGTCCTAATTTTTCCATCTAGTAATAATGAAAAATAAACCATGAAAGTTAGGGACATCAAAACTCTTGCATAGCAATATTTTGTATGCGGAGAGTGGGCCATAGGTATTTCAGTTTTTAAGTTATCACTTGCACTTAATGTAATAATAATTAATAATAAGATAATTAAATCCAAGCAAATAAGCCTGAAGAATAAAATAATTTCTCTAATCATTATGAGGAATAAAACCACATACAGATTTCAGACATCGGTTCACATTATTTGCGGTGCAATGAAATTGTTAGTTGGCTATTAATAATGCATCAATAATTTGCTGCAGACTGCTGCATGTGCCCCATGTTTTTCGTTTCCATTCTTACAATTATTTTAAAAGCTATCAAAAGTTGCAAAGTATGAATTTTCAGGATTATTTACGAAAAGTTGGAAATTATCATGTGGTTTTATCCTTCATGAGGATTAGAAAAATTATTTTTTCTACAATTGTCAAAAAAAGTGTACTGTTTTTGTGTGGTTTGTGTAAAGTATTACAATATTTCACTATCAACGTACGATTTCATTATTAAACGGAAAAGCGTAAAAAATGCACTTTTTTAACGGCTGTTGCGGGACAACCGACAGTTTCATGCAACAACAGTGACAGATCCTAATAATAAAGAAATCCTGTCATAAAGCCAGTTCTTATTTTCTTTGGCAACTAATAACCTATAAATATCTGATAATATACAAATGTTTCACCAACAATATTCTTAGCATTCTTACTTTTAAATAAGTATTATCAAAATTCCAAACTATCGCGGCGAATATATTCAAATTAATAGCATATACTAAGGAACTATTTGACCTAATCTACACTAGGTAATCCAAGCTATGGCTAATTGGCCGTCAGAAACTAGTTGACAACAATAATTAATGAAATTTGTAAAATTGGGCATCTTTCCAGATAACGAATTCTTGATAACTATAAAGTTAATTTAAGTAGAAATGAAAAGTGATAAAGATTGAACGGAGAAAATCGTGGATAGTGCAAATATGAGATTTCAAAGGAAGAAAAAGGTATTAATTGCTTCACGCGGATTGTTTATTTATTTTGAATACAAATCTAAGAAAATTAAACGTTACTTCGATGGACTAGTTATTCGAAAGTCAAGTCAATATTGACCTCGATGAATATATTATTTTAATATTCGCTTCAAATTTTCCATTTTGCGGGATAGTATGAAGAGAAAGGGATGTCGACTCTGTCGAAATTATTCGTTTCAGTCAACTCTCCGGCATACTCTTCGAACTTTGTTCGAATAATGAATCAATAAAAATATGCTAAATTCATTTCATATTTGCAAAAAAATATGAATTGGTTATTTTTATTGACAGTTGTAGAAAAAATACTGTACGAAACTCGTGAGTAAAGTGTTTTTTTTACTCGTAGGAGTCCGTTATAAAAACATGGTACATTAACATTTTTTTATTTTATTACTTTTCTTATTATTTTTCATAAGAACATGAGATGCAATTGAATAATAATTATTATGTTACAAATATATGCAGTTCTCGAGAACATATATTATATACAACAGTTTTCAATAGGTAAATGTCTAGAGAAAACTTTCATTATAACTCTGTATGTTGTAAAGAAATGCTCCATGCCTGTGATTCATTAATCGTTCAATCTTCTGGAGAGTCATGAGAAATATTCTCCGGATAAGGATCCCACCAATGTTAGGTAAACATGTGAAGCAATTGAAAATGGTATTGTTGTGACGAGATCGATTAGGTGTTGGAGTTTTCTTAACAAAGTCACGTCCCGCAATGTTTATACCATGGAAAAGGCAAGATTATTTATTTTTATCGTCTACAATTTAACGAAACGACTTGTGAGCGAGCTCAGAATGCTGACTCTGTAGTCTAAATAGTCTTCACGGTATCAAGAGAAGAAAGATTCATGCAAATTGATACTCTTAACTTATGTAAATATTTACTAATTTGACGTGTGAATATCAAAGTCTCAAATATTGAAGGATAAGATAGAGATTTCGATTGAATCATGGTCTGTTTATTTATAATGACACAAGAGTATGAAAAATGTTCTTTCGGTCATTTGAGAACATGAAAGTCGTTTTAAACGAAGGATTAAGTAGGTACACTCATTCAGCGTTATGGTATCAGTGAAATAAGAATAAGCCATCGATATTTTTCAGCTATTTGAATATTCAGGTTGTTTCCGATATAGCGTAACAAACTTCGTGTTCCAATTCTTAATGCAAAAATATGAAAAGAAAAACAAAAAAAATTTTCGTTTAAATATAGGTCCGCAAATGTTTCCTTAAGAAGCTATGGCCTTTCAAATAAATGGCCCCTGTAAACTGAAACTAAATTTCAATTCAGTCGCTCAGGAACTCGTTAAATATACACCAATCAAAGTCGGTATACGATTCAATATCAGTGGGGATCATTGTTCCCTAATAAAATCAGTCGAAACCCTTTTTAACCATAGACGTGCGGAACCTGAAGGGGACAACATTTTCTTCCCGTATTTTGAATGTTACATTTGAGAAATTCCTTAGTCGCTGACATAATAATAATAATAATGATAATATTTATTCATCCTTTGTGGGAAAAAAGATCATATCATTTCCGCATTCGTGCTTGTCAAATTGTTCCCGTCTCTCACTCTCATCTCGTCACATCACTCGTGAACCAAAGATGCCATATGTTAAGAGGAACAATTTATCAATATAGTTTATGCAGAATTCAGATATGAGCTTCAAGCAACACATCATAGTTGTCGCTAACAATATCGATTGGCATTGATCCGGTGGGTTTGCTGTCGACCTTACTGTCACATCTCTCGTTTGTCAGGCCAACGTTACCATTACGCCACGTGACTTTCTATGATTACAACTAACAAAACTGGGGTGTTGAAGACTTTATGAAATTCTTTTTCAGAAACGACAAATAAATAATGACATACCGGGTGACCACGAAGTGAGGGACGCCCTCCAATTTTTCTATAGTTTTGAAGATACAGATTTCAAATTTGGTGTTTCGCGATACCCAAGTAGCACAGTCATATTGGGACAATATTGGTACAATTTTTTGAAAATATTTGCAAAATAGTCGAAAAAAATATAAGTGAGAAAAAAAATTTGAACATTCGAAAATAATATTGGTCCAATATTCTTGAAGCAATATTGGTCTCAAAATGTTAAGCGATATTGGGCCAATATTACTTAAATTGGAATAATATCGGTAAAATATTATAAAAATATTGGCAAAATATTCAAATGAAATATTTGCGATATAAAATTATTATTATTTTGGGATATTGGTACAATATTACTTGAACATTATACAAATAATATTAGTGAAATATTGGCCTCAAAATATTTAGCGATATTGGTTAAATATAATTTTGTATATATTGGTAAAATATTATAAGTGAAAGATTCATGAAATATTTCCAGAAAATGTCGAATAATTTGATAATCCTACAATTTCATTTCTACTTCAATTAACCACTGAGTAGATTGACTTGCAAACGCATTGTGAGAAACCTCATTTAATATATGTTACTATGATTCAGCTGTCGTACCATATGTGGGGTCACCTAGCGGTTTCTTACCCAAGTTTGATCATAATTCATTTCAATATTGTTTATTGAATATTCTGCCAATATTCTAATTTCAATGATGGCGATAAATTTATTTTGTGATATTGTATCAATATTGTATTTCAAATATTGCCGTGAAGTTTTCGTAACAATCTCAATCAATATAGGGTCAATATAAATTTTCGAAAATGTATGAAATAATATTCCACCAATATGCTATCAAACTTGGATATACCTACAATATTGTTTTTTATATCTAAAATCGATATGTGATGAATATTGAAATCGCAATATTGGAGCAAGATGCTGGGAACAATATGTAGGCAATATCGCTCTAACGATATTGGTGAAAATTATTCAACCAATATTGACCCAATATTTTATGACACAATGTACATTCAAAACAGGTTGAGACAATATTCCACCTATATTATTAATGAAATATTGTTTTTCCAATATGCACCCATATTGGTACAATATTATTTTTACATTTACAATATATCCATATTGGCCCAATATGAAAACAAGATTCAGCCAATATGAAGTGCTACCCGGGTAGTACTTGAATACGCATATTTTGAAGCCTCTACTGAAAATTCACCACTTCCGGTTCAACTGGAAGTGACACAAAACTTGTTTTTTTCGAATGACACCCTGTAAATATTTTTCCATTATCAGAAAGAGTACGCAATTTGCGATAACGCCGTTCTTGAAAATTGAAAATCTGTTGAAAAATGGCGGAGAAAGCCGAAATCTACTGAAAAAGTAGAAATCTACCAAAGGCAATGCTGTGTACGCAAGTTCATGCAGGAAATATCATGGTTTTAGACCACGTGACCACATTGACGTGTATCTCGTAAATCAATACGCATCCAAAAGTAAATGTAATTAGACAAATTAATTGAACTCAGAAAATGTAATTGTACTTATAAGTGTAATTGTAATTGTGAAAAGTAATTGTACTTATGAGAAGTAACTGTAATCAGATTATATGAATAATATAATTACAAATTACAATTCCTGCAAATAATTTGATGCAATTACAATTCCAAATTACTTTAAGAAAAAATTACACTTACAAAATAAACGAAAAAAAAGTAATTGTAATTATTAATAACTTTTCAGCAAGGAATTCTCCAGCTCTGGTAGAGGTTCAGATTTTTTGAGAAATGAAATATCGAAGCTAGTATGAATTTAATTATTTATTATTGACAAAACTATAAAAAAGTTGACTTGTGGATATGCAGTGTGTCTCTCTTCCGAATCTCCCGTAATTCTTGAAGTGGATTTGTGAAATGTGCAAAATCGATAATATACACTGAATAACCCCGAGGGGTCTAGTTGTTTTAAGTTATATACACTGCACGCCAGCAGCGATGGAACCACCGAAATTTCCGAAAAAATCATAGTTGGAGACAGAATAGATCAAATATGTCTTCGAATTCCTAATCCAATGCACCTGAAAAAACTTCATTTCTGAAAATCGAAATTAGGTTAGTGGTAAAATTGTTATTCTGAATACGATTCCGAAGATAGTTTTGACCTAAATTGCCTCATACTATGATTTTTCGGAAATGTCGGTGGTTCCATCGCTGCTGGTGTGCGTGCATGTAACTGAAAAAAAACTCCTCCAAGGACAGTATGCACACGGACTGAAATAAATGTGATGAAATAAACACATACGCTGCTACCGCGATATCGACCACGAATTTATCGAACAATAGCGCCTCCCATCTTTCTCACGATGCCGTAATGCTGCTTTCACGATTCACTTTCATTAGTTCGAATGATACACGGTATTTATTATAGTGCTTTGAAGATAATATTTTCATAACCCCAGCAAGTCATATAAAAATACTTTATCAACGCAGACGAAAATGAACGTAATGAAATGAATAGCCATACGCTGCTGCCGCCATACCGAGCACGACTTTATCGATGCGTAGCGCCGCCCATCCTTCTGACGATGCCGTAATGCTGCTTTCACGATTCACTTTCATTAGTTCAACATATACACGGTTTCCTAGCTATTGATTATGGTGCTTTGAAGATAAGATGTTTATTTTCTCAGCAAATTCACATAAAAATATTTCTTCCACATGGACGAAAATGTGATAAAATGTATACCCTGCCACTGCGATACCGACCATGAATTAATCGCATACGCTGCTGCCGCGATACCGAGCACGACTTTATCGAAGCGTAGCGCCGCCCATCTTTCTGACGATGCCGTAATGCTGCTTTAACGATTCACTTTCATCAGTTCAAGAGATACGCGATATCCTAGAAATTTATTATAGTGATGTGAAAATAATATTACTTTCCTTTCTTCCTTTCTTCCTTTCTTCCTTTCTTCCTTTCTTCCTTTCTTCCTTTCTTCCTTTCTTCCTTTCTTCCTTTCTTCCTTTCTTCCTTTCTTCCTTTCTTCCTTTCTTCCTTTCTTCCTTTCTTCCTTTCTTCCTTTCTTCCTTTCTTCCTTTCTTCCTTTCTTCCTTTCTTCCTTTCTTCCTTTCTTCCTTTCTTCCTTTCTTCCTTTCTTCCTTTCTTCCTTTCTTCCTTTCTTCCTTTCTTCCTTTCTTCCTTTCTTCCTTTCTTCCTTTCTTCCTTTCTTCCTTTCTTCCTTTCTTCCTTTCTTCCTTTCTTCCTTTCTTCCTTTCTTCCTTTCTTCCTTTCTTCCTTTCTTCCTTTCTTCCTTTCTTCCTTTCTTCCTTTCTTCCTTTCTTCCTTTCTTCCTTTCTTCCTTTCTTCCTTTCTTCCTTTCTTCCTTTCTTCCTTTCTTCCTTTCTTCCTTTCTTCCTTTCTTCCTTTCTTCCTTTCTTCCTTTCTTCCTTTCTTCCTTTCTTCCTTTCTTCCTTTCTTCCTTTCTTCCTTTCTTCCTTTCTTCCTTTCTTCCTTTCTTCCTTTCTTCCTTTCTTCCTTTCTTCCTTTCTTCCTTTCTTCCTTTCTTCCTTTCTTCCTTTCTTCCTTTCTTCCTTTCTTCCTTTCTTCCTTTCTTCCTTTCTTCCTTTCTTCCTTTCTTCCTTTCTTCCTTTCTTCCTTTCTTCCTTTCTTCCTTTCTTTCTTTCCTTTATCTTTCTTTCTTTCTTTTCGCAGACCTGATAACTAATCACTCACTACGACAAAGAAAACTAACGCTAATAAGTTACGTATTCCCACTAGGTACCATTCCGTAGAATACGCAAGAGAAATAGTTCTCGCAGGGATTTACACGGACTTCATTCACCGCAATTCACCTTTTTTTGGAACATAAAATTTTTAATTGAATGAAGATTCTTGTGTTTTTTTCAATTTTTGATTGTCACATTTGGAATAAGACGGGAAAATAATTGAAATTCTGTATTTTATTTTTCTTGGAAATCATATTTACAATATTTGCTCCAGATGAGAATTTGATATTTGAAAGCATTTCCCAACCTGTACCATATTCATATAAATGAGATAAATGAAATATTTGCCAAATAAAAATTAGTTTGGGTAGTTGAAGGTTTAAACGCTTGTTGAGAAGTTTAATATTGGTAATTCATTCTCGAGTATGTGGAAAAAAAATCCTGAAAACTACCTAAAAATTACTGAAATAGATATATTTCGTCTATATTTTCTGATTTCTCAGATAATAACCTGGATTTCAGGAGTACCAATAAGCATCGTTTCAACCTTTTCCTATGAGCTACCCCTTACAGAAAATTGATAACATATTTAGTTTCCTCAAACGAAAACAACAGCGAAGCTGCAGTACGAACTCCTTTTTGCTCCTTGTCCACTCTTAACTCCTAATGGCATTTCTATGATATTTGAATGTGTTTTTAGACATAACTGTTATCTGTTTCTATCAGCGATTCCTGGGATGAATCCTACATTTTTATGAGGTCCATCCAGTTTGATAATGAATGAGAACATATGAGATTTTATAGCATTCTCATGATTATTTGAAAAAAAATGATATTCTGCGAGATTGTCCATGGCACCTTCCATATGAACGTAATAAATTCAATGGACTATTATATGCACAAATGCACATACAGAAGTCTTTTTCAACTTCAACTGCGGTGTAAATTTACATAATATAAATTACACATTAATTTCCAACAGAAACGAAAAGGAGGAAGAGCAGATCTGTGCAGACAGTTTTAATGCCATCTGTTCCTCATCCGTATTTTTTATAACTCCCATCATACTATTGCTGGCTATTTGCCCATTCTGATCCCGCGCTATGAAATGTGGTCTAGGCAGCTCCATCTTTCGAGTAGAGGTAGAAGCACTCCGGTAGAAGTCTCTGGTTAAACATTAGACATACATTCATTTCATACATTCGAACATTTAGAGCTTTGTGCTCACGACTGTAAAAGAATAATAAGTAGATAAATTCATTCTCGGTGATCCGATTAGGATAAAAAAAAATGAATCATTCGCAATTGAAGTCATTTTGAAATATATAGGTTTTCCTGGTGTGATGGTGATCTTTTTGAAATATTTTTGAAATATTCTGGCTTAATATGATAATAATAATCTATTCGATGGCTAATGACCATAGCAGTCTATGCCAAAACACCAAAGAAAAAAAAAGTTATATTTTCAAATATTTTGGTAATATTCTTAAGAATATTCAGTTTAGAATATTCCATTTGATTTAGTAATGTTCTTATACTGTTGGATCTCATGAAATCTCATAGGATTCGCATAAGATTGGATAAGGAATTCCAAATACAGATTGGATCATCATATCCTGAAGCCAATTTTTTATACGATACCGAATAAGATTAGATTATAAATTGTGTGTTTTTTCCTCATTCAAAACATTATTGTGAGTGAAATTGGAATATCTCATCGAATCGCGTATAGTCTCTTTGCACTACCACTACCTAAAACAAACTCTTATAATTTGTATCCTTCTTTTCTTATCGACACTTGTGAATTTTCAGTGATTTTGAATTGTATGAAAACTTATAGAAATCGCATAAATTTATATAAGGAATTTCTGATCCAAACCATCACATCCTGATCCCACCATTTCCGCAAGATATCCAATAAAATTGAATACGGAATTCCCGATACAGACCATCGAATCCTGAATCCACCTTCTTTATTCGATACCGAATGAGAATATGAATTGTGAATTTCCACATATTTCTCATACGTTGACAATATCGTTATGATCGAAAGTGGAATACGTCAACGGATCTTTTAACAACCACTGCCTGATACAAACTCTTATGACATGTATTCGGGTATGCTTATAAATTACATCTACTTATAAATTTTCATAGAACCTTCCAAAAAGTGTATGTGCCAGGTTTATGTACTTGTAGGTTACAGACTTTCCACGTAGATCTTTATAAATTATCATAATTATTCTATATTTTTTCATGAGATTTAATGTGACATTTTTGGCAGGGGTACCTCACCTCGTGGTCACCAGGTATAGTTTGCAATCCCCTCCTAAAAAGAAAAGCTTGGATGGTTGTCGCGAAAACATCATAAACCATTTCTGGTTCAACAAAAGTTCATATGTTATGATGTCGAAAATAATAAATCAGGTCCACCTGAACGATTAATCTTAATATTCATCATTCAAAACATGCTTTGTAATAAACATAAACAGCAAAGACAGAACCAAAACTTAGCACAACTAACCTCCTCTCAAAGTTGGTTACTTGTGGTTAGTTTTGGTGAGCATTTATTCAAATTTAATGACGTCAGTGAACTACGTCATCTATTTTCCCTCTCTTACCAAACTTATCGAAAACAATACCAAAACAATACCAAATATGATACGGTTATGTTTGGTTTGGTAAGTTTTGGTTAGTCTCGAAAATTACTCTTATGTTGGGTTGTAAATAATAAAATCGTTGATGAATAGAAAATCATTCATTAACAGGGGTCATTAATCAACGATTTTGAGTGCGTTAAAATAAATCAGAAGTGAACGGTCGACGGAAATGGTTATTTAACGAACAAGTGTATTAATAAGGGCGATTAACATTCGAGATAATTTAAAGCGTGAGCGGAGCGAGCGCGTTAATGTTTGAGATTGTTAATCACCATTTTAATTCACGAGTTTGTTACAAAACTTTTCCGTCGACAGTAGTTTTCGAAAATAGAGATATCTCACTTTCAATATTTATTTATCTAACGTTACGATAAAAAACAATCACTATTTCCTATTTATATTAACTCTACTCAAAGATAGTTTAATTTTTCTTAGTGGTAGTTTTGTATAATTTTTTATTATTTATTTTCAAATTGAAAAAAAAAAAAAAAAAATTAACCCTCGATGGGTTTTGAACTCTCGACCTTAGTGTCGCATGACAGGTGAACTTTACCGTTACGCCACGGGACCATATATGGTTTTGAGTGACAACTGGTTTAATGAACATTTTCTGAAATTTTACTTGAAAATTGACAAATAAATAATGACAGATAGTACTAACCAATATAAAATGTATAAGAGCAATGTATGTTGGGTTGCATACAAACAAATCGTTGATTAATAGAAAATCATTTATTAACAGGGGTCATTAATCAACGATTTTGAGTGCGTTAAAATGCATCATAAATGAACGGTCGACGGAAATAGTTATTTAACGAACAAGTGTATTAATAAGGGCGACTAACAATCGAGATATTTTAACGCGTGAGCGGAGCGAGCGCGTAAATGTTTGAGATTATTAATCGCCATTTTAATTCACGAGTTTGTTAGAAAACTTTTCCGTCCACAGTAGTTTTCGAAAATAGAGATATCTCACTTTCAATGTTTATTTATCTAACGTTACGATAAAAAACAATCACTATTTTCTATTTATATTAACTCTACTCAAAGATAGTTTAATTTTTCTTAGTGGTAGTTTTGTATAATTTTTTATTATTTATTTTCAAATTGAAATTAAAAAAAAAAAAATTATCCTCGATGGGTTTTGAACTCTCGACCTTAATGTTGCATGACAGGTGAACTTTACCGTTACGCCACGGGACCATATATGGTTTTAAGTGACAACTGGTTTAATGAACATTTTCTGAAATTTTATTTGAAAATTGACAAATAAATAATGACAGATAGTACTAGCCAATATAAAATGTATAAGAGCAATGTATGTTGGGTTGCATATAAACAAATCGTTGATTAATAGAAAATCATTCATTAACAGGGATCATTAATCAACGATTTTGAGTGCGTTAAAATGCATCATAAATGAACGGTCGACGGAAATAGTATATTAAAGTATGAATGTATAAAGAGGTCTTTCGAACACGCGCGAAAGAGAGCAAGTGCTTGAAAGATCAGGTATCCACGAATACTTTTCTTTATTTTTTTTCAATCAGTGCACTTTGAAATCAGAAATACAGGTTTCATTATTCACTGGCGCACTCAGGAATTTCTCTTGGGGGGGAATGTTCTCCCATAAGGGTTAGCGGCGTTAGCGGGTATGTGCTTACATAGTACAAGTGTTGCCGATTTGACAGTAATTACTGGCTTTTGCCAGTATTTTTATAGCGTGCCAGTAAATGTGCCAGGATTGAAAATTTTGACAGGATTGGAAATTTTTACAGGATTTTTAAAGAATTAGGCATACCTACCTGATTATTACTCTTTTAACGAACGACACTAATATTTGTGAAAAATATTTTTCTTACACTTTGTCTTGGGGGGGGGCTCGAGCCCCAAAGCCCACCCCCTGGGTGCGCCAGTGTCATTATTACAAATGATGGAAATAAGAACTTATAATGTAAAATAGTTGAATTCGCGATGTGATATCAGTTTAACTTTCTAATGTTTTGCATTTGCTTGTAATATTTCATTTGACGTTACAAGGTATTTCTGTCAGATCAATAATCTGCTCTAGTTGATCGGGATAACTTTCACATATGTTTATCTCTTTCTAACACTTGTACTTCATTTTTCTTTTTCTTTTAAAATATCAATTTCGAGCAATCAGAGTATGTCATAACGAAAAACAGTTGATTTCACGGTTTTAGAATTGTTGATGTAGTCATGGTAACTTTAAAAAACGCGCGTTTTTGAAAGTCAGATTTACAAATGCTGAGGTGTGCTTTCAATAGGTAAAAAGGGGCACCAATTGGAAAGAAACATGTTTTCTGGTCGTCTACCACAGTTTGGGTCTGTTGTTATAGGAGTCTCACCATGTCAGCATTACGTTGTTTCATATTTTCTATCTGCTCTTTTAGCATAGCTATTCCGTTTACTAATATTTTTTGTGTTTCTCTAGTTCTACAGAAAATATTTTTCTAATGCTTTCTGTAGTCAACATGTTGTCATCTTGTCAGGTTGCTCTGGTATTCACTACTTTTACTTACATTTTCAACAAAGTCACATTATCAGCACAAGTTTCACAGAGAGCACAGACCGACACGTCCACACCACTCGGTATCTCGAATATACAGAGTGTTACCTAAGTACGTTGCCAAACTTGAAGGAGTGATTCTTTGAGTGATTCTAAGACGAAAACTTCATTTATAAACATAGGTCCGGTAATGCTTCGTTTTCAAGATAGAGGGTGTCAACATTTTCAAAAAAAAATCGTTTTTTTCGTAAAGAATCCTTGACCCGATTTTCTTGAAATTTTTCAGTGTTTGGTAGTAAGGGGCTAATGTAGCCCTAACTTGAGAAACTTATGTCCAGTGGCATACCGGAAGGCACCAATTTTGTTGACCAAAAAATTTGCGCCACTTATTTTTTTTGCACTTTTTGTGTTTGTTCCATATTGAACGACTCAAACTACAACTTTTTCATCTTTATAAATTTGTTTTGTATCTTGCTTCGTTTTCGAGAAAAAACATAAGAATCACTTTATTGCATGTCTCTGGGACAACATAGTAAAAAAAATGTCACTAACAAACCATCAGAAACTGGGATATACTTGTTATTTTTTTTTTTCATTATCAGCAGTATTCTAGTCATAAAAATGTTATTAAAATTAATGCAAGCGAAAAAATATTGAGTTATTTATTAATAAAAAAAATTATATGTTCATGGACATGCAATAAAGAGATTTTGTAATAATTAATAAAACCAAATTTTTTATTGCTTGTATAAATTTTTATTGAATATACTATTCATATGGTAAAAAATAATAGATACACCCTAGTTTGGTAGTAAGAAATATTAGAATGTTCCATTATGTTGTCCCAGTGACAAGCAATAAAGTGATATTTATGTTTTTCCTCAAAAACAAAGCATAATACGAACAAAAATTCTCTCCATAAACAAGTTTTATTTTGTCAGCCGATAATGACAGTGCACACTCGTCTCATAGTACGATTCGATTCTAATTTTCAACCAAAAATTAATTTCGTACTTCTCTGGCCAAGAGACTCGATATACAAAGTTCCTTCAATGTAGAACATAAAGATACCAGAAGAAGTTACAATTGTTAATTATTGAAGATTACTCGCTTCATTGTTACTGTTCTGATATATTTTCACAAAATGGAAAGTGAAGTGATTCAAAATCTTACGGCTTTCTCAGAATATTCAAACAAATGATCGTAATTTTCCCAGAAAGTGCTGGAAATATATATTCCTATATTTATATAATTTTATTCCAGACAACGAAACAAACTCTGATTAAAACTACGAAATATCTCAATAAATCCACGGTGGTCTTAGTTCAATACTAAACACGTGTGGTAATCCAAGAATAATAATGTATCCATGTAGCACTTCGCTCTTCCACAACAAAAATGTAACTGTAAAGTGCCTCTACATAATAGTAATATAGTAAATGTGCGAATTTCAGTGGGATCAATTCCAAAATAGCTTATTATGGAATGCAGTGGCTGAAATAGAACGTCCAAGAATAATTATTTTGCATTCGATCACGTTCAAGGAAATATTATAAGTACATACAAATGTACCTAATACAGCACGGTCGTGATGTGAAAATAAACCAAGAAACTCTAGAATTCCTTTGACATGTATTCGTTTCCATTTTCAATACTCATGTCGATCGATCAACTCAACCAAGAATATCAAATTGAAAAAGAGTCCACGTAATAATAATGATGGTTTTTCGGGTTTTTAGGCCGACATTTATTTTGATTACAAACAAGTAGTGTTCAGTAATCGGAGCTATTAGCATACCTCTTGAAAATGCCAATTACTCGTGTTGGCGAAACGTCAAGAATATCTCAAAATAAACGTCGGTCCAAAAACCCCGAAAACTATTACTTGTAAGATTTTTCTAGGTTGATATATCCTATAGCAAGTTATATCCGTGTCGATATTATCTTGTTGCTGAGTCTTCCCTTCATCAATCCATTTCAGATTTCGGTATTCAACGGCGGCGATTTTCCAGTATTTGAAATCTATACACTTTACTTATGATCTTCAACTAACAGTTTCTCAGAAACATGTTGTTACGGAATACCCTACCCTACTGCATAGCGAACAGTTTCGTTTTGACGACTATTCCACTCATGCTAAAATACGTGTTTTTGATTGGTGGAAATTTTCATATTGATAATTGAAAACAGCATGTTTCTGATTTTGTAGTTCGGCAGTTGATTGGCTATTAGATACCTTTGTAGTTCGCTTCGTCATTGGTTGTTTTATAAAACAAACTTATCCGTCCAGCAAGTTGGTATAATGACACAACACCGAACTTTGACCCAAACCATGATGAGCACTAACTATTAATTCATATCAACTTCACAATTTTCGACAAATTTTTGACACAACACCGAACTTTGACCAAAACCATGATACGCTTCACTTTTCATTCATATCAACTTTTCGACAAATTTTGCATACACGTAAACCAAAACTCCGCCCTTTCAATTCCCATAAAAGCATGAAAATGAACGATGAGTCACTATCTATCTACCAATGAACTAAACAATTTAAGAGGCTTGTTCGCGTTCGACGCGTTCACAAAATAAACTGTCCGAAACCCGAAACAACTGTCACAAGCATGCGTAGTCCCACAGAACTCAAAGAATGCGTACAGTTCTGTGAAACGGCGCATGCATTCGATGGTTTCAGACTGTTGTTTTATGAACGCGAACAAACCTAAAGACAACCAACGAAAGACGCGCCCTGTGAATGGTCACTGAAACAGCGGGAAGTTTGAAATACCAAGACAGCTGATCTGCGCAGTTTACTCCAAATAGTACTTTTAAAAATGGTTTTGATTTCATTCATGAAATAGTCTTAACAAATACAACTCGTGTCCCGGCGATGATTATCATAAATTTCATCTTTTTTTCGAAACAAATTATGTTGCTTTAGGAAACCACCAAGCAACATAATTTGTTTCTCAAAGTCGAAGGAATTTTTATTTCGATAATCACCAATACACTTGTTGTATTACCTACGAATATACTTCCGAGAATTCAGTTATTTTTCCGTAACTATGTTCATATGAAGAATTTATCTTAAAATAATCCAAAGATTATCTCCCTTCAAGATCAGCTTCCAACTATAAAACAGCCTGTATGTTATACATAAGCACGCAGGTCACCAGTTCTTCTGTGATATCAGAGCCTTCTAGATATTCCTTGAGCTCGATGATTGCTTTTTCTATGACTATTGAACTCACAGATAGCAGTGCGACAGGTCTGTATCTGCTAGGTAGTGACAGTTAGACGGAAATACCCTCAAATGATAGGAATGGTTGAATAACTCGCAAGGAATTGGTGTTAGTACGGCAGAACATTTCCTGAGAATGACCGGTGAAATTTCGTCAGATCCACCAGCTAATGTGGTGGTGAGACCTAGCCAAAATTGTTCTGATACTTCAAAGGGAAATCTTAGTCATATGACTGTCAATGGGACTGATGGTCTGCGGTTGTTCTCCCAATGAATCGTATTTTGGCGTTGTATACCTCCGATCTGATCTCACGGTTCAGAATTCTGACCATTGATGACAACAGCTCTAGAAATTTTTTGCTGAACCAGGGTTCATCAAATGAACTTCTTTTTGAAGTGTTCCGTATATACAGTGTGACCTACTTAAGACCGGAGCACACTTATGAAATCTACATTTTCCAACCGGTTGGAATGATTATTTTTTCATTAGATAAATATTTAAAAAGTCTACTAGGATACCGAATTCCATGAATGAATCTCTATTTCCAGGGCCAACTAATTCACGGTCAAAAATCTCTAAAAAAATTACTAGGGAATGGATTTGCAACATTTTCAAATGGTTTAATTGTAAATTACGTTGAAATGCGTCAATCAATAAAAAAGTTATAAGAGAATGTAATTTGAAAAATATTCCATTTATTCAACCCACCAATTCAATTTTAGAATTTTTATCAAAATTCGTAATACACCAATGGTCAAAGTTTCATCAAAATCTATTCATAAATAATAAAATAATAAGATAATAAAATTAGAAAAATATGCTGATGAAATTTCAGGAAAATTGTCACTTTACATCATGATTTTTTTATTTTTTTCATTCATCAACAGATTTCTATGAAATCACAAAGATATTTCGAGACTCCCTGAATCCAGTGGTGTAGTTATAGTTATGATAAAAGTTTTGAAATTGAATTGGTGGGTTGATTAAACGGCATATTTTTCAAATTTCATTCCCCTATTACTTTTTTATTGATTTACGCATTTCAACATAATTCATATATGAACCATTTGAAAATGTGGCAAATTCAGTGGTGTGGTTATAATTTTTCTAAAAAAATCGCTAGTATTTTTTATATTTTTGACCTTGAAAAATCAGATTAGTTAGTCAGTTAGAAGAAATAATCATTCTAATCGGTTGGAAAATGTAGATTTTTATAAGGGTGCTCCGCTCTCAAGTGGGTCATACTGTATTAGATAGATAGATAGATATTTATTTCGCCACAAAAGATTACACACAATGTAAGAAAAAATACAAATGTATATAAACTTATCGGACTAGTCAGGGGGTAATGGTTTGCATAATGAAACATCTTAACACAAGTACATATATAGATAGATTATATTTGATTATACCTATTCGAATCCCCAGCATAATGATGTCCTGTTTGATGATGTAGGAAATAAGCAAAAAGGAGGTTGTGGCAGGAGTTTTCAAGTGGAGCACAAACTTCTATACTTACTGTATTGATCATGATTGGTTGTATCGACATACTGGTTGTTGGCATCAGGAATGCATATGGGTAGCTCGACCAGTTGTTCTAGACCATACGTGGTAGCGAATACCTCAGCTGGACGTCCAGCCTCGTCTTCTTTGTTAAAAAAATTGAGTGATAAAAATTAGAAGAGATCGCTATTGTTAACATGTTATTGCCATTAACCAGCTGCATCCTAACGAAGAACCCTTAGAAGTCCTCGAAAAACTTGTGCAAGCTAAGGAAAGACGCAGTCCTTACTTTTCAACGTGTGATGCCATGCGCCATGATACCGCTGACCGCGCGGTGAATTGAACCCGCGCACCTTGGATTAAATAAATAAATAAGGTTTTTATTATAGATTTCACATTCTAACATTCACAACATTCACTAACATGGTAATGCCCTCCATAATCCAGGCGACTAGAGGAAGGACGGAACCACGAGCAACTCTCCTGCTCCCGTTCAGGAGGCAGAAGAGCGCCTTGCCAAGGAAAAAATAGTCACCCCCGCGAAACGGTGCTGTAGTTCGCCCGCACTGATGGAAACGCTAAGCCGGACTTTTCATTATGATGCGGTGGTGAATCGGAAAGATACACGCCTCCTGTAAAGCTTATGAGTGTGGTGCATTTGTATTCAATGTAGATATTGCTTATTGCAGTTTATGAGGCCGGATATTTCGATGTTGAACCCCGGAAAAGGCTGAAGCAAAAAACCGGGTCAAGGTACTTCGCGTTTTAGTACTACTTCCGACTTGGTTCCCTAGGGAACCGTTACACCCCTTCTCTCATGAAAGATATCAAGCGCTTGATAAATGGGCCCGTCGTGTTTGCGGGGCTCATTATCGTACACTCTGAGTCTGGTAATGTCTCTGGCAAGTATTTATAAAACTTGTAAGACAAGTTTTTTTAAATGTCGGGATTGAGTCGACGCCAGCAAGCTCCCTAAGGGTCTCCACTCGAAGGTATCGTCTACTACCGGTAATGATACGGAGTACTTTGTTCTGCATTCTATCCAGTATCGCTAATGTAGCTGGTGCTAGGCTGTAGAACACTGGACAAGCGTATGTCATGGCATGTCTTATGATCTGCTTATAGATAAGTAGTTAATTCTCTTGTAACAATTTGGATCCTCTGGCTATCAGAGGATAGGTGCGCTTTAGCGTAGCTCCCGCCCTCTGAATAGCCAGGGTTGTATGTCGACCGAAATTCAATCGCTTGTCCAGATGCACTCCCAGGTATCTCGCATGGTTGACGTTCTCAACAGCCTTGTCGTTGATCCTCAACTTATGGTACACCTTAGAAAAGGTATACTTTTTCGTAAAGTTAATGGTCTCTGACTTGGCCGGATACCTTGGATTAGAAAGCGAGCACATTACCCATGCGCCACCATGGCTATAGGATGGTTCATAAGGAGCAGTAGAGGATTTGGTCTGCTTGGTGGTAGCTAGTTCGAAACAAATCACGTCAAAGTCTTTTGTTTCAAAACTCTCTTCTTGCTGGCATGAAAGTTAAGTCTTAGAGTGAAGGTAAACAACACCTCTGAATCTGAATTGAAAATGGAGTTAGTAACTATAGCAAGGTATGTGGACCGTGTTGGAGGAGTTCACTTGTGTATCCGTTAGAGCCAAAATATCTTGCCATTACCGTTAGAATAGTAGCCAATAACCTAGTTCATCCTTAGTTGCATTGAATGGTACGTTTCTTTTTTCTTGTGTTCTTGTAAGGGATGTGACTGAGGTGACAAATCCAAGTTTTCGATCTCGGCAGCCCCCCGGAATATCCCAAAAACTATTTTGCAAGTTTTTTGGTGTTGTCTCATTTTGACCATGAACGATCATGTTTTTGACAAAGACCCTTCTATACATTTCAATATACTAGATTGAATTTGCTTTGATATGATGTCAGAATGAACTTGGTTGACCTAATACTTTCCGAGATACAGCTTTTCAAAGTTTGGCAAATTTTCCAAAAGTGAAAATTTTAAGATAATTTCCATGCTTCACCATATTGTCTGTATATCTTCAACAACCTGTCTCATATGAGTCGGTGAAGTGAATATTTATTGAATTGAACATTTTGAAGGGGTATGGGGTGAAGTGGTGAGATTTCCTCATCTTCGAAGGACCAGGGCCAAGCAAATCCGCCAATCCGCCTCCTTCATCGTCTTGAATCTCCTGAAATGGAATGAAAATATCAATTTTGGAATATCCCAAAGTAAAAGCCAAGAAGTCCTAATATGAATGAAATTCACATGTTGGTGAGTATGAATTGATAAAAATAACGGTTTTATGAGATTTCGGTGAATAATAAATAGAAATAATGGTAACTTTCAGCAATAATAAGAGTGTGAGTATACCTGGTATGGTTTCTCGATAACAGCATCTTCAGAAATTGGTTGACTAAATAGGCGTACAGCTCAATGATCATTTTCTCCCCGGCTCCAGCTACTTGGGCAGGTGTCGCAGCTGGATTCGAAAACACTGCAACTTTCTCTTTGAGGTCTACATGTTTCTGAAATATTTAAAACTACTTGAGTTTCCGGTCGAAGAAGCACGAGGTGGAATCACAGCCACTGAAGGCGTGAGTAAAAGGGATGAAATGGCTGTCTACAGATGTTGATTAAGGTGGTGGAGTAGAAGACATCTGGCGTTTTGCCTTTTCTTTCTTCTTTGTGCCTTTGCTATCAACTGAGCGGGCAAACAGAGAGAGACGCCCTTGTTTTTTGTTTCCACTGGTTAACTAGTAAGAGATAACACATCACAAAGAACACAGCATCAAGATCATATCAACTAACAAACGATTGAAAGCTCGGTTATTCATATAAACATTTGGAAAATCTGCAAAACTTTAAAAAGCTGTATCTCGGTACCTATTAGAGGTACTGAGTACACTGATTTCATATTATAGAAAATTGAATCTTGGTAAAATAATTACAATTTTTGGGATATCGAAAAGTGATCCGGGAAGCTGCCGAGTCGAAAAAAAAACCTACTACCATTTGATGCAACTTTTCATGACAAGGTAACTGGATTATAAGATCTGAAAATTAAGGAGAAATGAAAAAAGCTTACCGAATTTCATCTACCAAACACTAAAACGTGAAATAATATATTTCAGTGCATATATTCGATGGGGCTTGTTTCGCCTTGGGATTGTGGATAAATATCTTTTTCTACGACCACATGGAAATATGCCCATTTCATGAGCTTTATCGATCAAGGAAGTAGGCCGATTGTAAAATACTTTTTGATTTCTACATCGCAAACTGTACTGTAATGATCATTTCAGTACAGGATATTTCATTTCCCGTGACTTTCATGAACTACTAGACTGTCATTTTTTGGTCATAAATAATATAAGATCGAATGAAGTTCTAATAATTTGACATTTCACATCAGTATTCACAAAATTCGTAAAAAAATGAGTAGTAATAGTGAGAATGATTTGACATTGACACAGCTAATTTCAATATGAAGATTGATGATAATCATATTCTAATTTTCAAATAATTGGCACAAAATTTTATCATAAGACTTTGTAGAGGGCGCCAGTTCGCGCGTACGACCGAGACAGGAGAGAGAGAGACGCGAGACTAAAGACACCAAGACGGTCTCCGTCCCGGACTAGTGGTGTCTCGTGTCGCCAATAATGACTACTTTTCCTGGCGAAGATTGAAAAGCTGATTGAACTGATCAGACATTACCCTTCAGTATACAATATACAACTAGACTCCTACAGAGACGAAAATTCTGCCTTTTACAAGAATTGCTTTTTCTAGTAAATTTAATACATAATCAAAATTAGTTTAATTCAGCCGAAAATATGTCCTAAACATATCGTCATCAAACAGTATTTTGGTTGCGGTCTCGGACATGGCCCACAGTTCATGCCGAAGAAACTGAGGCACTTGTCGCGGTCTTCTGTCTCTGGTCTCCGGTCGCGGTCGTGGCGAGAACCGTCACCCTCAAGTTACTCGTTCGCAGCAATCGATTGGGGACAGCGACAGGAGACAGAGACAGGCGACAAATAACATACCAGTTCAACGAAATTGAAATAGTCCTCGTTCGATGACCACGATAGGCTTGAAGTAGATTCCAGATACGCTGGATCAATGCGCCAAGTACGTATTCCCAAAGAGCAGATCCCCAGGTCATCTCTACCGTAGCACGGTATTCATAATGATATCACGAAACCACCGCCCCCTGGAGGCCCACCGCAGTGTGGAGGGAGCGCCAGGGTCGTACCTCCCGACGGGGCTGCCTCCATTCCCCTAGTGCCCATTATCTCCGACAACGTTGGATGGGTGACCGTTCGCAGTCGTTTTTCCAACTGCTCCCATGTTGGCCTACGTTTGATAGGTATCAGTCCGTGTCACCTGGATATTACCATGTTAACTGGGCATGGACTACTCAGCTTTCACCAGCCGCAAAGGCCTCCGACTAGAATCACAGGGAGTACCCAGCACCCCGAGGCGTGGACTGCCGATTTTCAACCAGTCCGGGGAGCCTCACGACTGGAATCACCAGGAGCACTCTACGCACCACTCAGAGGCACAAGCGACAAAAATAAGAGTGTTTGTTCTGTATGGTCTCTGTCGCCTGGCTCTCTACCGTATACATAGTCATCCGCCAGTGACTCTCCAGAGGAGCGCTGTTCGCTGGCCTATACATTTTGGGTTTGTGGCTAACGCACCTCTGGAGACTCGCTGGCAAATGACTATGTATACGGCTTTCTGTCTCCTGTCGCTGTGTCCCGTCTTGGTCGCTTGATGCGAACGAGTACATTTAAACGAGGCAACTCGCATTCGCAGAGCACTTACGAATAAATATAAGTTACATTACGTCACAGGCGAGTCAGAGGCCACAGACTTCCGCGCTAAAATACGTAAATTAAAATAATCTATTTCCCAGTCATTTATTGATGGATTAAAAAAAATTCACTGATTTATTAATTTTGATCTGTATTTTAATTTCATTGCGTTGAATACAATATTAATAATTTTGTGGTATCATTGAACATTAAGCTTCCTTTGAGTTAAATCTTCATTATAGGCCAATCAACAGAGCCATTTTTCTCAAATTGTAACTGCGATTTTTTTTTCTGAAATTGAGTCGTCATGGAGGATTGAATTATTAGCAACAAAATTATCCTACTTACTGGGGGTGCAACCTCCCACAAAATCCAAAAACCAAAATTTGCAGAATCTTAACGGAGACATTGAGATCTAGAAGTATTGTTAGAAAAATTATTTTCAAATTCCTGAGAAGATAAACTTATTTTATAAATAAAACGTGGACCGGAGGTAACGAAATGTATTATTGTTTTCCAGTGATATAGTACACAAGTAATCACCATACAGAAATCTACGCGAGCAACAAGGAACGCAATGATATGATAATACCACATAAATAAGAGAGACGCACTACTGTGCGCTTCTTCTGTTACCCCACCCGACGAATTAACACCTCACGTCGATATCATTTCCACGAGCGAGTAGAGGAGAAATTGTAATGCTCCCTCAACTTATAGCAAGCTATGACACTAAGGTAAAAAACGATAAAAATGTCCACAAAATGTATTGTCTTTGCGACATGTTTCGATACACAGTATCTTTTTTAAGCAAATGTCGTTCATTAAACTATTCTTCATTGAAATTACTTAAATACCTTTCTTACCCATTAACAAATTAGGGAGTACCTATAATTATCGTGAATACCTAGACTCATACAACTTATAAAATTGACATAACAATGAACCTACATGGAAATCTCAAAACACAACCACCGCTCAATTGAACAAATTTAACAAAGGGGAACCGTTCAGGTCCAGTTGATCATTTAATAAACAAGATGAATTTTTCAATTTATTAATTTCCAAGAATTCTAAATAATTAAGCCTGATGCCCTTATTTTCATCGAAGTCATGGCCTTCCTCCAAAATATGATTGGCATATGATGAGTGTGCTTTATTGTTTACATAATTCATACGGTGTTCACGTATGCGCTTTTTAAATGGTCTACCTGTCTGGCCGATATATACTTTGGAGAAATTTTAATCGTTTTTTTACCTTTGTTACATAACTATGGATTTCCATCAAGTAACGGCCACGTCAATCCAAAAGTATAGCAAGCTATTCATTACGCTCTCATGAATCCACCATACATGTGATGAAAACTTTCCGATACTGTATATCAAGAAATGTGCCATCTGCCGCTTCGACTAGTTCTCAGGTCGATATTTTTCAGATATAAGAATCCCAATGAGTTTGAAGCTGGCACTCGTCGGGGCAGTTTCTTTGGATGCATTGTATTCCTCGGCCTCGAATCCCCTTATTCCTTCAAGGACTGATTCAATTTTTCTTTCCATAAGAAATAATGGGATCAAATGCGGAGAAACCCCTATTTTGAGTACTTAAAAGATTGACTAGCTTGCACTTGAAATCTGTACACATTTGTATTTGTATGAATATTTTCAAAACGAGCAGAGTTTTTTCTGCAAACTGGCTTTTCACTCATGTTCATACGTTCTTTTATCTCTGAGTAATTAGAATTTATATACTCTGTCAAGAATTTCTAACCCAAAATATGCGAAGATTTGAAAACACTCGTATTTAAAACTAACGTTATTTGGACCTGGTAAACGTTATGGAATTTGACAATAAAGTTTTTCTCGACTGTTCGTTTTACTTGCTACAAGTAAGAATACATTATTTCAGTGACCACGAGCATTATTTCACGTCAAGTCAAGTCAGGTACGTCAAGATTATGAGATTTTCAATTGCAATTTTGCCTGGCAATTGCGCGTGTAGACATAAATAATGGCATAATATAAAGCTGCGATCTTTATCTTCAAAATGACGACAAATTTATCCGAATTGAATATTTCTGTCAGGAGTTATGGAACTTTACTTCCACGCGCCGGTTGAAGAAATGCTCCTTTGCGGGCCTGCCTGATCGCGAAAGCATAACTTCAACAATTGTTTTCAAGAAAGCCGTGCGATTTATTGAAATTTTGGGAGGGACAGTTTTTTTTATAAAAATTTGTACTCTTTCAGAATCTGAAGTTATTTTTTTGATAAAAAGGTTATTTTGTGAGATATTTCAAAATTACCTCAAAAATAACATCAGCGCGTTTTTTTGGTGGGGTCGCACCCCCGAAAATGAGAATATTTCTCAGAAGTGATGCGCACGTTGTGACCTTCAATTTCGAAAAAATATCTTTGGCCTATTACAAATTATTTACATCATAACAACGCATAATACATTATTTACACTATAAGACGTTAACAGTTATTTTATAAAACCCTAGATACCAAATGGCACACTCATATGACAAAAACTTTTACAATAACCTAAGTTGTTGATTTAATTTTCTTTGTTACTGGACCTTTTGGAGCCTTCAAGGACACCATACATCCTATTTTACCGTAGAGCAGATTGTCACAATTCGTCGGACCTCTATCAAGTAATTCCAACTCTTCAGATGATGTGGTGTTACAGGTTTTTCCGGGTTTCCCTGCAGCTCTGAAAGCGAATACGCCACCAATACCATTTAATCCGCCCCGGAGCGCCGATCAATCATTGATGTTTTTACTTTGTTATTGTTAGTTGCACTATGTCAAATATATTTCATTTTCACATCATCGTTGTCAATTTTACGATAAATCTTTGAATATAACTTGATTATTATGCAATTTAAATCTCGGAAGTTGCAGTTGAAGTTGAAGTTTATTCAATTCAAGTATTGCTTGTACAATATTACATTTTTTTCACAAAATGGGGTTATATTTGCTCTCTGAGCACAACGTACCTATAGGCATAATTGCCTGTGTGTGTGTTGTATCCAGGGCTTGTCTAAAAACTATTAGTACTGTACATAACTATGCTAAAAATTTAAGCGGGCAAATATTTTAAGAGAAAAAAAAGAAAAATATGAAAGATAAAAAAGATAACTGTATTTTATATGTACACATTAATTTTAGCCAAAATTTTGTTGATATTTGATGATTGGTACGGGGCAGTGATAGCGGCAAATGGTGGGATGCATTTTTTTGTAATATCTATCGTTGTATTTTATAGAAAGTTTCCTTGTTTATTAGGATATAGTTTTTTATTTCAGTTTTGAACTTACTAAGTTTGTTAATTTTTTTTTTAATTGTAAAATTTAGGACCGAAAAATAGAAACGTTCTCTGGGTTATAGCTTTTTCAAAAGTATGTATTGCTAATTCTTCATTTCTAGTTTGTCTAGTTGGTTGGACAGCTCTGCTTTGAAGAGAGTTTTTAGTTGTGTATACTCGAATTATACATTGATGAGCATACAAAAGACTGATTGGAAGGATTTTTGTTTCTTCATATAGTAATTTTGTGGAGTACTGTTTCTTTTTTCTGTGTATGATTTTTATGATGGAATTTTGTGTGATATGAAGCGGACGTAAGTTGTTTACAAAGGCTCGTCCCCATATTATATTACCGTATCTTAAGATGGATTCTACTAGGGAAGTATATAGCATATGTAGGCTTTTGCGTGATAGAATATCTCTTAATGTGTAAAATCTGTGTAGTAATGCTCTCAGCGAATGTGCTGATCCAAAGTCACTCCTAGGTATTTTATAGATGATACTTGATCTATTTCTGGGCAGGTACATGTATTAGTATACGTAAAATCTCGTATTTGGACTATATCATTCATATAAACCAAAAAAAGAAGTGGCCCCAGGATAGTCCCTTGTGGTACACCCATTTTCACAGTCAATTCTGAGCTCACTTTTTTCCAATCTTTACTTTTTGTGGTCTATTTTTGAAATAGTTTAGCATCAAGTCCAATGCGATACCTCGAATTCCGTAGTTTTCTAATTTTTTTTTTAAAAGGATATTATGTGAGACCGTATCAAAGGCATTTGCAAGGTCAAGGAAAATAGCCAGACATTTTGATGATTCATCTAAAGCCCGCAATGTTTTTTCGAGGAAGTCAGCTATGGCGTTTTCCGTACTAGATTGTTTAATAAAACCGTACTGTCTGTCTGTTATAATTTTGTGTATGAAAACTGGATAACTAAAAAATCAATTATCTGAATGAAAATTACAAAAACGTGATAATGATTTCCTTCTTAACATTCAAGAGGTTATCTTGAACGATGGAAAATAAGCGACGAAAGTTTACCCTTCTGCCACAACTGATTTTATGAACATCTTGTTCATATTTTCAAAATAAAAATCAAAAGTTCTTTCAATTTTCAATCAAGACAGTGAATATATTTGAATAAAAAGTAATAATGAAAAATAGACTTGACCTATGGCGTCTTAGGAAAACATAACTTGTTGGTTCTGGAATACTACTAGAGAAAATATTATAGAAAACAATTTTTTGTACTATATGACCCATTTAGACCTTGATATACTACCATTAATAAGAATATGATTGGACTTGTTAGCGAGTTCCGAAAAATTAATTTTAATCCTGAATTTGTCTTATTTCGACATACAAACCAGTTTTTTTTTGTGAACGACGTTTGTACGAATTTTGGTCGAGTATTACTCAGAATCCACACGTACAAAATTAATCAAACACACATTTTGCCAACGACCCATTTGACTAGAACATAATAAATTTTCAGCCAATTTGACCAAGAGCCAATTTCTCATATGCTTTCGTGCAGAATCCTTTCTGTTCGTTTGGTCTGTATAAGCTGCTGAATATTCCCCAAATTCCAATCTATTATACAGAACGTTTCTGAAATTGAAGCGATAAATGAAATGGGTAGTAGAAGACAAAACGAAACGAAATGAAAGAATATTTTTTGTCGAAAAAGATTATTTTGGGAGATATTGAATTTCAAAGTTTTCAAGACTTTTTTTGGTAAACACTAATAAGCGATTTCATAAAAAAATTCGAAAATTTTAGACTACGTCAAAAACGAAACTTTTTGCCATTTATTGATACATTGCGTTTCATATAACGACCCAAAGGTAATTGAAAGCGATTTCATGAAAAAATTCGAAAATTTTAGACTACGTCAAAAACGAAATTTTTTGCCATTTGTACATTGCGTTCCATATAACAACCCAAAGGTAACTGAAATCGATTTCATAAAAAAATTCGAAAATTTTCGACTACGTCAAAAACGAAACTTCTTGCTATTTATTGATACATTGCGTTCCATATAACAACCCAAAAGTAACTGAAAGCGATTTCATAAAAAAACTCGAAAATTTTCGACTACGTCAAAAACGAAACTTTCTGTCATTTATTGGTACATTGCGTTCCATATAACAACCCAAAGGTAATTGAAAGCGATTTCATAAAAGAATTCGAAAATTTTCGACTACGTCAAAAACGAAACTTCTTGACATTTATTGATACATTGCGTTCCATATAACAACCCAAAGGTAACTGAAAGGGATTTCATAAGAAAATTCGAAAATTATCGACTACGTCAAAAACGAAACTTCTTGCCATTTATTGATACATTGCGTTCCATAATATATAACAACCCAAAGGTAACTGAAAGCGATTTCATAAGAAAATTCGAAAATTTTCGACTACGTCAAAAACGAAACTTTTTGCCATTTATACATTGCGTTCCATATAACAACCCAAAGGTAACTGAAAGCGATTTCATAAAAAAATTCGAAAGTTTTCGACTACGTCAAAAACGAAACTTTTTGCCATTTTTTGATACATTGCGTTCCATATAACAACCCAAAAGTAACTGAAAGCGATTTTATTAAAAATTCGAAAATTATCGACTACGTCAAAAACGAAACTTCTTGCCATTTATTGATACATTGCGTTCCATATAACAACCCAAAGGTAATTGAAAGCGATTTCATAAAAGAATTCGAAAATTTTCGACTACGTCAAAAACGAAACTTCTTGCCATTTATTGATACATTGCGTTCCATATAACAACCCAAAGGTAACTGAAAGCGATTTCATAAGAAAATTCCAAAATTTTCGACTACGTCAAAAACGAAACTTTTTGCCATTTATACATTGCGTTCCATATAACAACCCAAAGGTAAACTGAAAGCGATTTCATAAAAAAATTCGAAAATTTTCGACTACGTCAAAAACGAAACTTTTTGCCATTGTCTGTCTGCACCACATGGAAAACTTGTTTATTATTATTTGTACACAAAAAAGATATTTATCAAAAGTTCTTAATCTAAAATGCAATCATCAGATATCCAATTTTTTCAGTCGTATACGAGGTTTTTCAGAAATTATTAATTTTGTCCAACAGTAAATTGAATTTATTTTTGAAAATATCCGGAACTTTTATGTGTTATCTCTTTATTCTTCAAAAATCTGACATCCTTCACGTCTCTTAACCGCACTGTTGTATTATTTTGATGATGCATTGACAAAATTATTTATTTCACCTACAATTATGAACAACATATATACAGTGCTAATAATATTAATTGCGTAACAAGCGTGTGATAGTTTATCATCAATTCACTATTACTTCAACTTATTCGCCTTCTCTCACAATACTGGTTTTCGTTATAGAGGAAAATTCCCTCAATAGGTATATTTCTAATTATATTCGGAGTTCTGAATTGTTTTCGTAATAATTGTCTTCAAATGTTCTACATTTGTGAACGGCCTTTGAAGTGATCCCAGAATGAAAAATCTATTGGGGTTAAATCTGGAGACGAAGCTGGCCAAAAAATATCGAAATATATATGAATTAACCTTACATTGAAGATATTTGCAAGGTATTGCATTACCCCATTGTACTATTATGATATGTTGCGCCGTCCTGGTGGTACCACACCTGTTGCCGTTCATGTTTTAGAAGACCACAAAGAAAATCATGCAACTAATTTTTTAAAAATATTGGTATTGTTGAGAAGTCATAAATTGTCGAGAAAAAAGGTCCAATTATTTCACCTTTGTAAATGCGGCACCAAACGTTAACTTTTGAAATGATATTGATCGCGAGTGAAGTGAGGCTTAGAGTCAGTCCACCATCGACAATTTTGCGAAGACATTGTACCATTATCAGTGCATCCTAGATTTCACGTAACTACAGTTACATTTGGATGTAATTGCATATTTGAAATTTGAATGTAGTTTTTAGTTCTGGTCAACTTTTCCTACTAACAATTTTCGATATTGTCAAAAATGTAGGTAATTTACTCTTGAGCCAGATTCGTATTTTTTGAGAAGCCGCGTGTGAGACTAGAAAAATTTGGTATATGTTGGGTGAATTTTAGTTTTAAGACCATGCAACTTTTTATTCGAACAATTAATAATAAGGTTTTCCATATGGTGCGAACTTGAGCAGACTCACTGTATACCTATATTCACTCTGTAGTTAATATGTCAAGAATGACAACAGATTTTTTGAAAACAAAAGTTGAGTTCTTGTCAATCTCAAGTTGAAAAATACATTATGAAGTGACAAGAAAAGGTACATCAAATGAAATCTAACGCGAACTAAACAAGAGTTGTGCGAGCTACAGAAGATAAAATACATCAATTTTGGAGAAAAAAATGCAGGTAATAATTATAAATAAAAAATATTCAGAATCAGAGAGCTCAAACTTCGAGAAAAATCAAAACGACTTTTCAATTCAGTTTAAACGTTCGGAAACTCCCGAATGATGTTCCTCTTCATAAAAGGGCCACTTTTGGTGAAAATCTGGAAATCCGGAATGCAAATGAAGCTCTGCTGAAACTATTCCAGTGATCAATGTCACTCACACACAATCGATATAATTGTCAAATAATACAAAGAGAGTAATTTTAGGTAATGAGAAAGGCGGAGAATAAAGGGTTTTTCTCCTACCCCTATAGAAAGTACACACTTTCTTCCCTCTAATCAGGTAGGAAACTCAAGTCTTTCCTCCCTAGGGAAGAAAAAATGATTGACAATTCATTGACAATAGATACATAATATAGCCTATGAAAAAATTAACACTGAATCTCAATCCCAAATGGATAAGCTATCCAAATATCCAATGAGCCAAATCTCTAAAAGAAGAAAAAAAGGAAAATGACTTGCTTAAATAGTAACTTACGTAACAAGTCCGGAAAACACTGTTTTTTAATAATATTGTGAAAATATTGTCAAAATATTCAAATAATAATATTGGCGAGAAAAAAAAATGTGAACATTCGGCGATATTGGTCCAATATTCAGAAAATAATATGGGTCTAATATTCTCGAAGCAATATTGGCCTCAAAATGTTAGGCGATATTAATACAATATCGCTGTAGCACACTTAACTACATTGGAATAATATTGCGTCAGCTTAGAGTGTAAACCTGCTAAATCCTTTTTTTACCATTATAACGTTTTGCCTATCATTCGAAAGAGAGAATCAAAATATACAAACCACTGTCATTGTTCATTTTAAATTGATGAAAACGCGTGATGAGTAAAACCGTCAAATCCATTGATTCAAAAGTTCGCAGCTAACTCCATCTCAACCGGCAGTTTGTACTGAGTTTCCAATGTTCGCACGTGTGCTCTGGCAAATAATTACTCAGTTTGGTGTTACTGTGGTGTAATTGAAGGTTTAGGAATTGGAATATTGCAGAGGTATGTATTTTCATTGTTATCTAATTCTTATTTTGTATAAACTTTACTGAAAAATGAGTATTGCCATGAAAAAGTAAGTTAACCTACAATAGAATAAGGTTGGAGTAAGCAGTTTTTCTGTAGAGTTAATCAGACAATTATTGTACTCAGCAGGTTTTATGTATTGTAATTATTAGAATTTATTCATGTTTTAATTAATATCTCGATATTCAATCTGTATGTTCATGTATCAAAATTATATAAATTTTTTTTTAATTATGAAAAGTGTTTTATAAAATATATTTTTTTATACAGGCGTGATATTCGTGTTCGAACGTTGTTTATAATTTTATCTTTTCAGTTGAAGTTCTTCAGATTATTATTTACATAATGTGTTAATTTTTTCTTCATTTTTCAGATGTCTTCAGGGATTCCTTGGCGAGCTCAAAAAATCTTGGACTTGTGTAATAGTAGTAGAGAACAATATGAACAAAAGAAGCCGAAACCATCTAAAACACCGATTTCTGAAGAATGTTCTGTAGTGCAAGATGTTGAATTTGAATACATAAATTTGTCTGAAACAGTATCCGAGGACTTAATCAGCTCAAACTCGTCCACTGTTGAAAATATAAGGCACCCAAATGCTATCAGTTGCAACCGTATCTCACCCTCCATGCCAAATGAGGTAATATTGCGAGATTCTAGTGTGCTCACACTTAATGATACACTGACATTTTTTGATGATGATTTTGTGGACACAGAAATAAATAATGAATTTTTTGCTCAAAATGTTCAAGAAGAACAAGACCTTCAACTCAAAGACAACAAAGTGATTTCCCTTTTATCTGCAAACTCGCCCTTATCCAACTTGATAACCGATGAGCACCACCATAGCAAAAATATAGGTTTGCTAGAGATGCCATCGAGCAGTGCACTTTCCAAGAAAGTGGAAACAGCCACAGAAACCCTTTGACACTTGTTACCGGTAGTAACGATCCTAGTTCGTCAAAATTAAATGATCAAATAGAAGATGTGATATCAGATGAAAGTATAGAGGGCTTAGTACCGTATAAAACTAATTCCGACTCTGAATCTGATTACGAAAACTACCCACAGAAAAGCAAGAAAAGAAAGAAACGTGTTCAGATTCAAAAATCAAATTGGTTTGCGGAAAGAAACAGAAAGTTGAGAGAAAATGGAAAAAAGTATTATGGAAGAAAAAAAGAAGAAAAATGGAATTACGAAATACCAAGAAAGCCTAGAATAATGGAAAGTAGATGCCTGTGTAAAGAAACGCAGAAAGGATCTTTAAAATGTTCTATATTTACAGAAACAGATAGGCAGAATATTTTCGAATAATTTTGGAGTATGAGTTGGCCAGAAAAAAAATACATGTTAATAATCTTGTGACATCCTTACCTGTTGAGAGACCAAGGTGGAGAAAAACTTATAAAGAATCACGAAGAGCACAATCTTTGTTTTACTATTTGAAAAAATCAGATCAGCCAGTGAAAGTCTGTAGAACCATGTTTCTAAAAACTCTAGGTATCGGAAGATGGACCGTTCTCAATTGGAAAAATAAACAATTACCTGTTTCCAAGAGGAACAACAAAGATTCCGATTCGCGTAAAACTAAATATTCTACTTCGAAGCCTTTTGAAATAGAACGTCAGGAGCTCAATTTTTTTTTAAGAATCATTGCCAGCAATGGAATCGCACTACTGTCTTGCTCGTACACAGAAGAATTATTTGTTGCCAGAGTGGCGATCAAAACGATCCCTGTACGATTTTTATGTGAACGACTGGTGTAAAACACGCAACGTGCATGCTTTGTCCATCTGCAAGTTTTCTGAACAATTTGATGTCCAGAATCTTGGATTATACTATCCTAAAAAGGACCAATGTGAGATATGTGCTCTCTTCAAAGTTGGCAATAAGTCTCAGGAAGATTATGTAGCACATCAAAGTAAGAAAGAAGAAGCTCGAGCAGAGAAAGAAAAAGACAAAGCTGAAGAAAGTTTCGTTTTTACTGTTGACTTGTAGGCAGTTCTGATGGCACCCAGATCAAAAATCAGTAGTTTATACTATAGAACAAAGCTCCAAATACACAACCTTGCCTTCTTTAATTTGAAGAACAAAAATGGCTATTGTTATTTATGGAACGAAACCGAGGGAGGCTTAAACTCTGAAGAGTTTGCAAGTGTATGGGTTAGTTTGTTGCACCTATCAAAACAGAAACTGTGTAATGTCCAATGCATTGCTATCGTCGGCTATCAACCATAACATAATTATAGAACAAAAGTTTCTAGAAGTGGGGCATACACAGATAGAAGCCGACAGCATCCATTCCTCTGTTGAGCGGGCTCTCAAAAACAAAAATATCAATGTTCCTGCGGAGTATATCTCTATTTGCAGATCGGCACGAAAAAATCCTTGACCATATGATGTTACCTACCTAGACCATACTTTTTTCAAAAGTTTTGATGAAGTAAATTTTTTTAAAAGCATTCGTCCTGGACGTGGCAAAGGTGACCCTAAAGTTACTGAAATTAGAGCTCTTCAGTACACTCCAAGTGGTGATGTATTTTTTAAACTGAGATTCACCGATGAGTGGAAAATACTACCGCAAAGAAAAACACCGGCTGTAATTGCTTTGCCTTTTGATGCCCTACGAAATCAGCACCTTACAAAAATCAAAATTTCAAAGAGAAAGTTTGAAGACTTGCAATATTTGAAAAGCACTTTACCTGAGGACTATCGTTATTATTATGATAATTTACCTCATGAATAATTACTGCTCGTAATTATGTAATTGTTGAAACTGACTAGTTTGTGACTTATATTATAGTACCTGATGTGATTCACTTTGTTTTAAATTTAGAAAAAATTAAGGATGTAAATGTTACCATGTTCAATGTACTTTATGTTAGAGAATATAAAAGACTTGAAAAATATAAATGACTAAAAGAATACTTTTTATTAGTTTTGAGAGAATTTTTGTTTTATTTTTAAAATAAAAAAAAGTAAAATAAAATAATTGTGTAGTTATTTAGTATTAGATTTAAGGTTTCTGATAGTTTTCCTCTGAGCTAAAAACTGCTAAGTCCTTTTCAAAAACTTTAGTCTATTACAAAAACCTGCTAAGTCACAAAAGTGTTGATAAATAAATAAACACTGAATTTAGTAACTCTCCTTTTATTTTATATTATAAAAAATAAATACATAGACCAACTATATCAATGCCCTCCCTTGAAATTAATCTATAATTATTTAAGAATGATTTTTATTTCTCCTGTAAATTTACCTATTATGGCGATAGCAGGTTAACACTCTAAGCCGACGATTGGTAAAATATTAAAAGGTAATATTGGCGAGATAAAATTATTATTATTTCGGGATATTGGCACAATATTACTTGGACATTATACAAATAATATTAGTGTAATATTGAGAAAGCAATATTGGCCCCAAAATATTTAGGGATATTGGTACAATATCATTTGCATATATTGGTAAAATATTCAAAGTGAATATGTTGCCTTGGAAACATTGACGAAATATTTCCAGAAAATGTCGAATAATTTAAAAATTCTACAATTTCGTTTCTACTTCAATTTACCACTGAGTAGATTGACTTGTAAACGCATTGTGAGAAGCCCAAAATTCAAATTTCAATCCTAGTGATAAATGTATTTTGTAATATTGTATCAATATTGTCTTTTAAATATTGGCGTAAGGTTTTCGTAACAATCTCAATCAATGTAGGGATTAAATAATATTCCACCAATGTGCTATCAAACTTGGATATACAATATTGTTTTTTATCTCCAAAAAAACCGATATGAGACTAATACTGAAATCGCAATATTGGAGCTAGATGCTGGAAACAATATGTAGGCACCAATATAGGAACCAATATTGACCCAATATTCCATGAAACAATATACATTCAGAACAGGTTGAGCCAATATTCCACCAATATTATTAATGAAATATTTTTTTTCCAATATGAACCCATATTGGTTCAATATTATTTTTAGTTTTACAATATATCCATATTGGCCCAATATGAAACCAAGATTCAGCCAACATGAGGTGCTACCTGGGAAATATTGAAATAGATCATCATTGATCTCGATAAACTTGAATTCATTGTAACAATAAAAACATACATATTTCAGTGAATGGTCATTCATTGACTCGACGAAAAATGTATTGTGCCAATAAACGAAGAGGTATTCATAAATTAAATGTACCATATTTCTTTAAAATATATACATCAGTGCTCTGGGACCATGAATAATGTTCATTGATGTCATCAACAATTTCAAATTGTTTCAGTGTACCACATTCTTCACCTCAATGAACCTTTTCATAGCAGCAACGAAACCATAAATATAAAAAACCACCAACTTTGATCCCAATGAACTTGAATTCATTGTATAAATAAATACCTTCGTACATCAGTGAATGTTTAATTATTATCACGATGAAAAGTTAATTGTGCCAATGAACGGAAAGGTAATAAACGGTATTCATTGATATTATGTACCAAATTTTTTTCATGAAATAATATACATTGTTCTAATGTACTTTTTTCTTCATTTCAATAATCTTTTTCAAAGCCGTAACGAAATATGTTCTAGGTCTGAAATTAGATCATCATTGATCTCAGTGTACCCCTTTCCTCACCTCAAACTTTTCCGCAGGAGCAACGAAAACTGTTCATAAATGTGAGAAACGATCATCTTTGATCTCAATAAATTCGAATTCGTTGTATCAATAAATACTTACAAAAGTCAGTGAATATTTATTCATTGCCACGGTGAAAAATGTATTTTGCCAATGAACGGAGAGGTAAAAAACGGCATTTATTGATATAACGTACCACATTTTTTTCAGTGTAACAGTGTTTCGTTAAAAAATATTGTTATTTTTCTGCATACTCTTGACGGAATTCAAGTCGTATGCATAGAGATACCAAAGACTACTTCGATCGAAAGAAAATAATTTATTCGGTAAATACTGGTTTATATTCAGTGTGATTCAATTCCACTACGCCTACTCTTCTTTTCAATGTGAACAAACCACAAAGATCTGATTCTGCATTGAACCGTTTTTCGTGTAAATATATTTTAATATGACCACATTTCTTCGTTACAATACTGATGTGACATTACTAAGAATAGTAACTGCAGGGTGTGTTGTTTTGGAAAGGAGTCAATAACACTATGGAGATTTCTTGCGACGTTTCGACTGCTTTTTTAATGAAATTTTCAGACCATACAGATAAAAGGACTTGAAACATTTTTAATGGACGTCCATAATGAAAGTTATCAATGTTAGATAAATAAACTGAAATACTTTTATTCTTGTATAATTTTCAATCGTCACGTTCAAAGTTGAGATCACAGTGAAGTGTCACAAGTAGGAGGACAATCACCCGACGTCTTCAATATGGTCTAGTCAGCTTTGTTTATATTCCTGAACTAAACATCGGAGAGGCCTACTGGGGTACGCATATAATCAAATGTTCCTACGTTCGGCCATCCTGAAGCAGGTCTGTTCTTGGACCTATTACTGACCTGAAACAATTGCATGAATTATTATGTCATTCACGGGCGATGTTCGTCCAAACTTCATCAACGTTTTATCTAACCAGGCGACTTTCGCCTTGAGGTGACATTTATCATAAGGAGATGTTTTCTCAAACATCACCAACGTTTGCTGTAAATCATGGACTTTCACCTTGAGGTGACTTTTACCACATGGAGACGTTCTCTTGAATTCAATAACGTTCTCCTAAACTTCAACAACGTTTGCTGCAAACCCGCGACTTTCGCCTTGGGGTCACGTTCACCCTAAAGAGACGTTTTCTTAAACTTCAGCAACGTTTGCTGTAAACCGGTGACTTTCGCCCTGAGGTGACGTTCACCGTTAAAAAAAAGACATTTTCTTAAACGACAGCAATGTTTGCTGACAAACAAACCAAACTGAACAAAAACGAACCCATTGAACCCATTTTCCATGAGGCTAGGTGAATCTTTCTGGTCAATTTTCTGCGAAAAGTGATTTATAAAAATTACAATTACATCCACAAAAAACGAATTTTCATTTCATCAAATATCAAATGCTTTGTTTGTCCCCACATGATCGCCTTGTTGTGACGTCAGCTGACAGTGCTCTATTCGTCTACAAATGAGGCGGAACAAACATACACACTTCATGTGTATTAGAGTAAAACATTTTATCAAATTGGCATACGTAAAAGTTAGAAAATACCAGCTCTGGTGTTGAAATACAGTAGCATCTGTAAATATGCCGCCGGGCTATGCATACAATCAGTTATTCCTACATCAAGTTACCAAATTCTCTAAAACGTTTGAGCAAACTGTTGGATATATTAATTATATGGAAAATGAGAGACTGATACGTTGTCCCCTATTTATTGGTATTTTTTCGTTTATTCAAACATTTCAGATCATAGAATCATTTGGTCATAAAGTAGACTGAATAGCACCAATTGAATATCAAAACGAATTTTCAACACGAAGTAGGGAATGCTGAGGTTTGTCCCAATTATTTTTCGTTAAAGAGAGTGAGGAGGACGGGCTAGCAGCATTGATTTTTGTTGTTTGTTGAAATTGTTTTTTCCGTTAACCACCTGTCACCCCTAAAACGGCAGCCCTAAAAATTCGAAAATTGTGCGAGCCAAGGATTACCATTCAACGTGCGATTCCTAGTAGTAGATAGGAATTGAAGCTACACGACCAGCAGCATCAATGGCTTGAACACGACAGTGTTAACCACTGAGCTACCTGACCCTTCACAAATCTCTTGGAAACCCAGAACATGCAAAGTTTTCTGATAGGCCAGTAGAGATAGACGTTTTTAAACTCTGGTCAAGTGAATGGTTCATCGAGAAAACAATAAATCTCAGTTAGCAACCTCTTCCCAAGTCCGCAATATTGTGAACAAAATATTCGGACGTCATTCAGATGCACAATCTTCACTTATTTCCGATTCATAACTTTTCATTTGCATGAACAAATTTCCGGTTTTCTCCATTTCTTGTCCACCATTACTTTCTGCAGATGCCATTCCGGCAATGGTTTGTTCCGAGATAGGCCCAAATCCCCCAAATCTATTATCGTTAAAATACTCAGTGTTTGACGCAAGATAAACTTAACAGAATATATGTCGATATATAATTTAGGGTGGGCCGATATCAGTGATTTTCAAAAATTGGAATGTGCATCTATAAAAAAGTTGCAAAACCAAGAAATAATTTTTTTTTTCATTTGACGAAAATATATTTTTTTATATCTTCAACTGTCACAATGACAGTTAATTTTCAAATTTTGAATTTTGTAAATGGCAAATTCTGCAAATGCAAAACTTGTTTGACACTCAAAAGTTTTTGGTAAACAAAAATGCTGAACCATTTTGGTTGAATAGTCTCCCAGGCAGCAAGCGTACGTCATAATGACGTATCTTATAGGTCATGGTAGACGTCATATTGACGTCATTCGGACGTCTAAATGACGGTCAAATGTCAGCGTCATTATGACGTCAGTATATGGCGTCATTTTGACGTTACATATAGCTTGTATATGACCTGTTAGGTCATACACAAGACGTAAATATGACGTCACTCGAACGTTATAAACATCGTCATTAAGACGTACTTTTTTAGTTAATTTGGGGATATGAAGCAAAAAATGCAATGTTTTTTCACAATACTTGTAGCAACTGTTGGGATATTCGTATTTTTCTTGAAGAGAATCACAATCACACAGAAAAATTAGAAGGCAGTGTACTGGATGATCAATGACTGATACAAACTAGGTAGATTAGGAAACGTCAATGTCGTGGTTAATTTTTTTGATGCAAAGGATTAAGAAACTCGTGATCATGGAAAGAATTTTTATTTATAACAACATAAAACAATTTCGTTTCAGTAAGTAATACAGTAAAAAACTATTATAACCATTATAAAAGTCAGTAAAAATGTCATTGAATTTTTCACACTGGATTATGAGGTTTATATAGCACTTAATATGACTATAGTTTTTATTCAATTATTACTAACCATCTAGTACAATATTCAAAAATTAATTAAACCAAAATACACATTACATACCTCTAGTGTAAACATATTTTTTTAATGGAATATAATGTCTATTTATCGGAAATATATCCTTCTCGTTTTACCGCTTTTCAATATAAGCTTCATTGTCTTTCTTTGTCGGGCGGCCAAAATATTTAGCTTTTTTAGTGAAGTAAACCACTCAGACTTTACGACTATAAGGGCACCTTCATATTGTTTATTTGAACTCTACAGCTGAAAACACTTTGAACACTGTAACCACTGTAACACAACAACTATTACCGAACTCTGCAATACTATCACTTGTATATTTATGCATAATGAAATCTTCCGACAACCAGAGAATAATGGTGACACCAAAACACATAGACATAAAGAACGAATACCATCGACATTCCACTGCACATGTTCATAGAAGGAAGCCTCGACGACGGCCATGTTACTTAATCCGAACCAATCCGATGCGAATGTGTCGGACAACTGGTGACTTTCGCGGGAAATACAAAATGACGAAAATAATAAGCAATTTTATTTCTTTACATATGTTGGTATTTTTATTTGATTCACTTTTGAGTTATACGTTTTTAGGTAAATAATGATTTAGTGTGTACTCTAAATTAAACTTGTACCTTTATGCCACGGGATGAACGCAATGGTTATTTTATGCTATTTTAAAAGTGACTCTATATAGGTACAGGTAATTTAAATATATCATCACTAGCCACTTCAATGAAATAATTTTCAGAAATATCTGCTATAAAGCATTTTATGGGATATATAATTAGTTGGATTTTTTATTTAAAAAGTTCTTCTATTTTTTGTGTAACATTAGTGACCAAAGAATTACGTCATAATGACGTCATGTGAAAGACGACATAGTAACGTCCACTGAATGACGTCTGGCAGACGTCATTTTTGCGTCGATGACGTCTACCGTCATGAAATCACTAATTAAGTACGTCATTATGACGTACGCTTGCTACCTGTGCTATTTTTCTTCATGTATAAACTGCCACATCACCGATATTTATATCATTCCATTTATCACAGTCTTTCGCTGTAATTATAATACCAACGCCCGCCGCTGACGCCGTACCCCCACTGAAATGTGACAATTTAATACGGCAAACACGTTTATACCAGTTGCTTGTTGACTAAGCGAGGTGAGTGACGTGAGTGTGTCTACTACAGATTAGATGAATAAAATGTCCCGAAGTGATTTGGAATGTCCTATATTTGGAGCTCCCAAATGTATAAGTGACAATGTACTACCAACATATGAAGATATGAATAGGTATTTCAACTGGGTGGAATATGTACTGAAGCCACTAAAGTTGTTGCGATAAAAATTGCAGAAATTTGGGTTAAGGCTTCTATTCCCACTGTACTTCAATGTAAGTACTATCATTAAACGTATAACAAGTTATCGTCTCAAAATAAGAAATTTATTAAAACCTAATAAACAACGAAATAATGTCACAAGCTATCAAAAGCAGTGGCAGAATTTTAGAACACAATCTAAAGTCCTATTTGAAGTGACTGCCTGTAAATGTCCAGAATTTATTTCGTGCGTTTGCGACAAAGTCTTGAAAGTTCCACAAGCAGAACGTTCTTTTTTATTAGATCAAAGAACCGTGAGACATATGGTAATTAGTTCCATGGAACAAAAAATCAACTAGAATGTATCAGAAGCGGGTCGAAAGGAACGATTTGAAAAAAAGAAGTGAATCAGAGGAGAAAACTAGCTCACAAGAAGGGAAAAGTTCACATATAAGGAATAGTGGAAAGATCCCAGCAAGAACCCAGTACTTCTCAACAAGTCTCGATTGTGCCTCAAGGAAGTTCACAAATCCGATACCATTCATTACAACTACTCGTGCTAGCGAGAACACTTGATCGTTATGGTATTTCTGATAGAGCTGGGGCTGCAGTAGCTTCAGCCGTTCTACAGGATATTGGTATTATAAATAAAGAGGAGAATAGAAGTATCATAGATAAGAACAAGATTCGTCGCGCTAGAGGTAAGAAACGTGAAGATATATTAGATAACACACCAAATTCATTGTTACGTGGCTTATTTTTTGATGGACAGAAAGATGAAACGCTAAAGATGGAAGACAATCGTCGGCAAAAAATTCGAGAAGATCACATTACTCTTATAAGAATGCCAGAGTCGGTATACTTGGGGCATATTTGCCCCGAATCAGGAACTTCGGCAAACATAATGAAATGAATTTTGAAGTTCCTGGACGAATCTCATATTGCAACAGATGACCTGAAAGTAATAGGATGAGACGGAACGAACGTCAATGTTAAAAAACTTTCGGGAATAATTCTTCTATTGGAGAAACATTTGAATAGACCGTTGCAGTGATTTGTCTGCCACTTGCATGCTAATGAACTGCCACTGCGACATCTCATAAATTTTCTTGATGGAAGCACAACTGGGCCTCAAGGCTTCTGTGGACCTATTGGAAAGGCATTGAAAGAATGTGAGAGTCTTTCCATTGGTAATATATTTATTTCTATTTGTTTATTTACTTTATTCATTTATTTTTTTCTTTTCAGTCAACTTCAACACAATTGAGTCAAATGTTCCGGTATTGCATGCTCCATTAAGACTGATTTGAGCACAGATGAAAAATACCTTTTTGATATATGTGATGCAATTTTAAAGGGAATTATAGATGAAAACTTATCCAAACGAAGCCCTGGTAAAATTGTGCATTCCTGATAGCTGACAACGGCAAATCGTGTACTGCGGCTATACGTTTCAACCGTTAAGCCATCAGAAAACTTGATTGTTTTAGTAACTTTCATTTTAAAGGTATATGGTCCAATGTGGTTCATTATTCAAACAAAACCATCATGCATGCAGGCAGCCTTTAATGTATGGAAAACAATTGAATTATCTAGGTATTTACCAACAAATTTGACGGATGTGATTGATGATCCAGTGATATTGCGAAATAGTTATTTCGCACATCATGAAAATATCCTACTTGGAATGCTAGGAGAAACCAGACAGCATATTCGGGAGCTTGCTGTGCGTCGAATTATCAAAGCTCGAAACTCTAACAAAGAGCAGTTACTATGACAATTTAAAGTTCCAAATTCGCTGAATATCAACGCCTCAAACTATATGGACTTGATTGATTGGAGTACGTTTGTCATAACTGAACCGCCATTAACAATGGGGTTACCTGTAGAAGTTTTGATCGACATCGTAAAAAATCCGGATACATCAATACTGTTCTCTGAAATAAAATCGTATCCATGTCACACGCAAGCAGTTGAACGAGCTGTTGAAATTGTAACAGAAGCTTCAGCTACAGTTTGCGGTAGTGAAAACAGAGATGGTTTAATAAGGTCAAAATTGGAATCACGTGAAATTATGCCTTATTTCGCATCAAAGAAAGATTATAAATTGGATTGAGTTTTATTGATACCATATCTACATATTTTTAAGTTATATATCTAGATTATCTAGTATCTACCTAAACCTATACCAAACTTACTAAAATATTTTCATTTCGCATTTTGTTGTGATTGTGAATTCGTTTTATAATAAATACATTCTCTTTCTTGTATTGTATTTGAACCACTCCATTTGACTTAACATTAAATTACAAATAAAAACTTATTAAAATGCCGTTTTGGCAGTTCAAATTTCAAAAATAGGGAAAAAAATATTAAACAGAATTTGTTTCTTTTTAAGTAATACAACCTCTAAGAATTTGGAGATTTTGAAAATATGAAATTTTTAAAATGAAAACTTAAGTGTCATTGTGGCAGTTGAGAAAATAGAAACATCAAAAAAACAATTAATGAAATATTTTTCTTTTCGTATTTCACAACTTTCTTAAAGTTGCAGACACAAGAATTTACTAATTTTCAAATCCCCTATACCAATCGGCCACCATAATTATATATGCGAACTCAATAACCTTAATCTTATATGTTTTTCAGAAACTCGTCAATCACTAGTTACTTTGAACTCCTTTAAACTCAATAATTTCTCCTTATGGACCGTCAGATAATGACATATTTTACTGACTCATTTTCTCGTTTCAGGGATTTTAACCACTGAAAATTATGTCAGTGTTGAGCTGAAAATATTTCCTTTTGCAGAAAAAAATGTTTTTTCCCAATTTTCTCGTTTATGGCATTTTAACACATCAATAGGTAAAACAATCTAATAGTGAAAAACCAAAGCACGTACTTAAAGGGTTGAAATAAGGGCGCGATCTTGTAAAAAAATACTTGGTTGCTGATGCACTTTATCGCTTATGGCAATCGACAGAATGAAATTTAATATTGTTAGGAACCCGAAAAAAAAATTCCATAAGCCGGAAAATATTTTTCGTTTTCCGGCAAACTTTCTTGTTTATGGCATTTGAACCATATGATTTTGATGATGGATAAACATCATAATAAAATTCCCATAAGCTTTGCATGTACCTTAAGCCATAAGTTGTAAAGTTGTAGGAACATTTGTAGAAATTTTTTTCATTTTCTCGTTGATGGGAATTGTCATGTAAGAAGAAAAATTTATTCCAAGACCAGAAAAAAAAGCCATAAGTCGGAAACATTATATCGATGTTTTATACAGTGTGGCCCATTTAAAATGGAAGCACACTTATAAAACATACATTTTTCATCCGACTAGATTGTTTTTTTTTTCTAATTGGGTTGATAATCAAAATGTCCACTAACACACCTAATTTCATGCACGAATCTTCAGTTTTCATTCATTTTTTTTCAAAATTTATCTTTTGATCTAGAGAGCCATGGATACGTTCAAATAATCAATTTCGGTCCTAAAATGTTTATAAACATGCAACTTTGCTGTTTTCTGCCAAAATGTTTCAGCTAGGTGAAGTTTAATTTTAAAAATTGTATTACTATTTTTTTTCAAATGGCAATATGGCTCGTTTGGTTAGAAAGAAAGAGCATTTTATTACAATTAATTTGATACCACACACTATTAGGTGTAAAAGAAACTTTATATAAAAACAAGATTTGAATTCATCGAGTAGCATTGACCAACACACCTGAAACAAAAACATTAATTTTACATAGCGGGATAGTGAAGTTGTCTTCTGCCAAAATTTTAGGACTGTAAATAATAATTTTTTGTACGTATCCACGGCCCTCTAGACTAAAAATTAAATTAAATAAACGGTTACAAAAAGTGACTTATGATACATGATTGTATTCAAAATATCATATGGAGATAAAAAACTGAAAATATACCAGGTGTCCCATTTAAAAATCTAAAGTTTATGTAATTTCCAGTAAAACTGGAATTGGCAAAAAAAGCAGTTTTATGTCTTGAACAGATTTTCCAAATTTCATTCCATTATCTCCAAAAACAAAAAAGTTATAGGGGCGAGCCTCCTTGCGTGGACACCCGGTATATAGAAAACAAAATTCGCTTTTCCGAATGAGGAAATTGTTTGTCAAACAGAGCAACATTTTCTGCAATCAAAAAAAAATGTGTTCAAAAATTAAATCCAAAAATTTTACATAATTTTGAAATCATGACATTTCGTATCGAATATATTATATAGAAGAGAATTAGTAGCAGTAAGCAATATCTGAGTACACTTTAACTTTCTACAATGTGGGTTATTTTCTGTTCCTAGGGCTGGAGAAAATAATAAACACCAGCCCGTTTCCCCGCCACCTCAGAGGCAGATTTCCAGCGCGTTTTTTCATAGTGGCATCCCCTTCAGGCCTAGTTCACTCTTAAGAAGTGAAACTTCCAGAATAATGAATTGCTTCTATGTCAAAATGAAAAATCAAAGTCATTTCCTGATTCGAATCAGTTCTGAATCAATATTTAAATCAATTAGCAGTGTCTTCGGTACAATTCTAATGGTGAACAAAAGGAAATGTCATGTCCTAGCACTGGACCTACACGTACCGTAGTAACCTAAGATGGGCTGATCTTCTAGATTATCATTATCGGTTTCTCTGAATACTACGCATAACATAGGTTTCGTGGAATTTCTGAAAATTTTAGAACCTCAAAAAATTCTGTTCTTGAATGGATTAGTGAATCTCATCAAGGGTTTTTCAACTGAACCCATAATCCATTAAAAAAATTGGGTGAGTGGATGTCACTTTAAGGGGGGTGAATGAAGTGTGATTTTTTTATGTCACATGGTGTCTTTTCGAAAGCAAATCGACGTGACTCAAGGTTTTTCTTAAAAATAGCTAATAACATAGAAAGGAAATGTATCCAATACATGTTACCGACTTATGGCATTTTTTTTCTGGTCTTGAAATCAATTTTTCTTCCTACATGCCAATTTCCATCAACGAGAAAATGAAAAAAATTTCTTCTGATTTTCCTGCAAGTTTTCTGGCTTCAAAAACTATGATAAGCACAAACTAGACTTATTGCTTTTTTTATAACAGACTTTTACATTAACAAATTTATATTGCACTCTACTTCGTTCACGAGAAAGTTTGCCGGAAAATGAAAAAAAAATTCACAAAATTTTCCTGCCGTAAAATTTATTTCAACAGCTGATCGGCTTATAGGAATTTTTTTTCGGGTTCCTAACGATATTAAATTTCATTCTGTTGATTGCCATAAGCGAGAAAATGCATCAGCATCCAAGTATTTTTTTACAAGATCGTGACCTTATTTCAACCCTTTAAGTACGTGCAAACCTTATGGATTTGGTTTTGCACTATTAGATTGTTATACCTATTGATGTGTTAAAATGCCATAAACGATAAAATTGGGAAAAAAACTATTTTTTTCTGCAAAAGGAAAATAAATTTTGTATATGCCTAGCACACGTCCGATCGCAAAATTTTTATATTTTGAGCTCAAGACTAACATAATTTTCTGTGGTTAAAATCCCTGAAACGAGAAAATGAGTCTGCAAAATATGCCATTATCTGACGGTCTATTACTTGCAAGCTTCAATCGATCTCAATTCAAATTTGGTATAGTCGCGATATGGAGTAGGGATAAAATACAACTAAAATCATTGGAACTGGATCAGTTCTACACCGAAAAACATTTTTAGATTTGCGGGATTCTTACAAGAAACGGAAACTCAAATTTCATTGTAATATCCTATTACAGATCACCTTCTGGATATATTTTTACAGAAATTCTGATTGATCTCTTTGACTTTTTACAGCCATACAATGCAAATGTCGTATTTTGTGGTGACTTGAACATTGACTCACTACTCCTCATTTCAACAATCTTTTAACTCTTCTTGAATGCTGCAATATGCAGAGTCTTGTGAAGTAGCCTACAAGGGTAACAGACACTTCTGTCAAAACAATTATTATTTAATTTCAATGAAAGTGAGATTCCAATAGTACTTGACAATAATTCTAATATAATATAATAATAAGTAAACTACAAATGGAATTGTGGGAAAATTTTAATATTTGTTTTGTTTTCAGGTGAGTTCTGAAATTCGATTCTAATTGAGAATGGTAAGTTGGTACTTGTTAGTTGTTTCCATATACATCAATCAATATACACACAGTGCTTAGTGCTCGTGAAAGTGCTCGAAGCACTTTTTTGCTTCTAAGCACTTTGCTCCCAAGCACTTTCCTAATTCAGTGCTTAGTGCTTAGTGCTCCGACGCATTTAACGAAAAGGCTTAGTGCTTAGTAATCCCGAAAAGTGCTCGCGAGCACTCCAGTGCTCCGGAGCAACTTTCGGGATTACTAAACACTAAGCCTTTCCATATAAATGAATCTTGGATGACATTTGCCATCTTGATACAGGGATGTGCGGTATGTCAATTATACCATTCTGTTATTTCGAACTACTTTTCTTAACCATATGCGGCCCATTTCGATTTGATTTTGATTTACATGTTCTGGTTTTTTTTCAGACTGTGCGAGGTTAAACACTTATAAAACGATGTCAAGAAAACCACAATTCAATCAATATTCATATTTTATTGGAATCAAATTGTTGATTTCAGCAATTCTATTTCAAAATAGCATATTATGTTAAAAACAGAGTTAAAAACGTCCTTTCAGTAACAAGTATTTTATCCACGATTGCAGCGTTGCAGAACGACTGTTCAAAAAACAATTGTCTCGAAGAGTTCATAAATGCTTTACATATACTGTACTTTTTTACGAACTCATATTAGAACCACAACATTGTATGTTTTTAAGTTGATATCTTTTTTATCATAATAGTTTCAATTGACAGGTCAAGAACGACCTACTCCCTCAGGGTTTCATCAACTGAACTCAAACAGTAACCCTAGCGATTTACTTAAAAAAATGGAGTTGTTATAGCGGAATATGTAATCAATTGATCATTCATCGTGGTACGCTGAATGCCAGATATTATGTGAGTAAAAAAAGTAACTTAAGTTTTTATTTGACTCGGTTGTTACTTGATGGAAATCCATAGCACTTCTTGGACTGTTAGAAACGTAAGTTACTGTAACTTGATTTGACACGATAAGATTTCAACAAATGATCGAGACATGTTTCACTACACTATAGTTTTCCAAGCTGTTAATATAATAACTGCTTGAAAAAGCGACAGTGTAGCGAAACATGTTGCGATGTATTATTATTTGTGAAAATATTACGTGATTGATTAAGTTTCAGTAACTTAAGTATCTAAGAGTCTGAAACATGCTCAGTGCTTAGTGCTCCCTGACTGGATTTATATAAATAAAAGTGCTTAGTGCTCGAGATTTCGGAGCACTTTTCCAGAGTGCTTAGAGCTTAGTGCTCGAAGCACTTTTTATCAGTGCTCGGCACAGCTCTGTATCGAGACATGTTTCGCTACTCTGTAGTTTTTCAAAGGATTAATATAATAACTGCTTGAAAAAGCGACGGTGTAGCGAAACATGTCGCGATGGATTATTATTTGCGAAAATCTTACGTGTTTGATTAAGTTTCAGTAACTTAAGTATCTAACAGTCCGAAAAGTGCTTAGTGCTTAGTGATTAGTGCTCCCTGACTGGAATCACTTTTCGAAAGTGCTTAGTAATCGCAAGCATTTCATAAATAAGAGTGCTTAGTGCTCAAGAATCCCCGAAGCACTTTTCAAGAGTGCTTAGAGCTTAGTGCTCGAAGCACTTTTTGTCAGTTCTCGGCACAGCTCTGATCTTGGGTATGGTGGTTTCATGAGAGCGTAAAGAATAGCTTGCTATAATATGTTAACGTTGCATTACAATTTCTCCTCTACTCGCTCGAGGAAGAAATATGGACGTGTGATATGTGCGGTGTGTCGCATTACCACGTGGTCCGCTGAATGCCATTTTAAATATTATTTGAGATGTGAGTAGAAAAATTAACTTAAGTTTTTAATTGACTCGGTTGTTAGTTGATGGAAATCCATAGCACTTCTTGGACTGTCAGAAACGTGAGTTACTGAAACTTGATTTAACACGATAAGATTTCAACAAATGATATTATATCGAGACAGAGCTGTCCCAAAGCACAGTGCTTAGTGCTCGTGAAAGTGCTCGAAGCACTTTTGTGTTCCTAAGCACTGTGCTCCCGAACACTTTTCTAATTCAGTCCTTATTGCTTAGTGGTCCGAAGCATTCAATCAAAAGGCTTAGTAATCCCGAAAAGTGCTCCGAAGCACTGGTGAGCTCGCGAGCACTTTTTGGGATTACTAAGCACTAAGCCTTTTCATATAAATGAATCTTGTCGAAACACCCGCCGTCACCCACTACCAAAAAATAAATTTTCTACGATAAGTACTGCGTTTAGAAGATTACTGTCTTGAAAAAAATAGTAGGTACAATTTTGTCAGTTACTTTTTCTATATAAAAAAATAATTTCAAAATAACTAAATATTACTTCTTCTTTTCAAACTACCTTGACGTATCAGAAACAAAATCTGTCTCTGTTATCAAAACCTATAAAACAATTTTTTTTTTATTATCGAGTCAAATTGTTATTTCTTTCACGAAAGTCAAAAAAGTACTAAAAATTTCGTATGGATGACATTTGCTATCTTGATACAGAGGATGTGCGATATGTCAATTACCATTCTGTTATTTCAAACTTATTTTCTGTGTAATCATATGCGGCCCATTTTTATTTACATGTTTTGGTTTTTTTTCAGACTGTGCGAGGTTAGGCACTCAAAAAACGATGTCAAGAAAACCACAAAAATAAACATTCAATCAAAATCAATATTCCTATTTTATTGGAATCAAATTGTTGATTTCAGCAATTCTATTTCAAAATAGTATATTAGTCAGTGCTCGTGAAAGTGCTCGAAGCACTTTTGTGTTCCTAAGCACTGTGCTCCCGAACACTTTTCTAATTCAGTCCTTAGTGCTTAGTGGTCCGAAGCATTCAACGAAAACGCTTAGTAATCCCGAAAAGTGCTCCGAAGCACTGGTGAGCTCGCGAGCACTTTTCGGGATTACTTAGCACTAAGCCTTTTCATATAAATGAATCTTGTCGAAACACCCGCCGGCACCCCCTACCAAAAAATAAATTTTCTACGATAACTACTGCGTTTAGAAGATTACTGTCTTGAAAAAAATAGTAGGTACAATTTTGTCAGTTACTTTTTCTATATCAAAAAATAAGTTCAAAATAACTAAATATTACTTCTTCTTTTCAAACTACCTTGACGTATCGGAAACAAAATCTGTCTCTGTTATCAAAACCTATGAAACAATATTTTTTTTTTTATTATCGAGTCAAATTGTTATTTCTTTGACGAAAGTCAAAAAGTCTACTAAAAATTTCGTATGGATGACATTTGCTATCTTGATACTGAGGATGTGCGATATGTCAATTACCATTCTGTTATTTCAAACTTCTTTTCTGTGTAATCATATGCGGTCCATTTTGATTTACATGTTTTGTTTTTTTTTCAGACTGTGCGAGGTTAGGCACTCAAAAAACGATGTCAAAAAAAAAACACAAAAATAAACATTCAATCAAAATCAATATTCCTATTTTATTGGAATCAAATTGTTGATTTCAGCAATTCTATTTCAAAATAGTATATTAGTTAGCAAAGTTATTAACGTCCATTCAGTAACGAGTATTTCATTCACGAGTGCAGCGTTGCGGAACGATTGTTTAAAAAACAATTGTCTCCAGGAGTTCATAAATGCTTTACATATACCGTACTTTTTTTACGATTATAACCACAACATTGTATGTTTTAAGTTGATATCTTTTTATCATAACATTCATAACAGTTTCAATTGACTTCAATTGACAGATCAAGAACGACCTACTCTCTCAGGGTTTTTAACTACTGAAATCAAACAGTAACCCTAGCGATGTACTTAAAAAATGGAGTTGTTATGGTAAAATGTTTAAAAGAAAATCTTCAAATACAGATTACGGAATATGTAATTAATTGATCATTCATCGTGGTACGCTGAATGCCAGATATTATGTGAGTAAAAAAAGTAACTTAAGTTTTTATTTGACTCGGTTTTTACTTGATGGAAATCCATAGCACTTCTTGGACTGTTAGAAACGTGAGTTACTGAAACTTGATTTGACACGATAAGATTTCAATAAATGATCGAGACATGTTTGAAACATGCTCAGTGCTTAGTGCTCCCTGACTGGATTTATATAAATAAAAGTGCTTAGTGCTCGAGATTTCGGAGCACTTTTCCAGAGTGCTTAGAGCTTAGTGCTCGAAGCACTTTTTATCAGTGCTCGGCACAGCTCTGTATCGAGACATGTTTCGCTGCTCTGTAGTTTTTCAAACGATTAATATAATAACTGCTCGAAAAAGCGACAGTGTAGCGAAACATGTCGCGATGGATTATTATTTGTGAAAATCTTACGTGTTTGATAAGAGTGCTTGGTGCTCGAGAATCCGAAGCACTTTTCAAGAGTGCTTAGAGCTTAGTGCTCGAAGCACTTTTTGTCAGTGCTCGGCACAGCTCTGGGGGTCTATTCTCGAACCGTTCGATTTCAAATCGTATACGAAAAAGAGAGAAGAACATACATATTCCAAGTGTATTGGTATGAAACAGTATATCAAAATCGCATACGTCCAAATTCGAGAATAGCACCCCTGATCTTGGGTATGGTGGTTTCATGAGAGCGTAAAGAATAGCTTGCTATAATATGTTGAGGGAGCATTACAATTTCTCCTCTACTCGCTCGAGGAAGAAATATGGACGTGTGATGTGTGCGGTGTGTCGCATTACCACGTGGTCCGTTAATGCGTAGGGTGGGGTAACAGAAGAGGCGCACAATAGTGCGTCTCTCTTATTCATGTGGTATTATCATATTATTGCGTTCCTTGTTGCTCGCGTAGATTTCTGTCTATACCCCAGATGAAAAGTTTTCGATACTATATATATAAAAGAAAAGTGTGAGTGGGTATCTCCAGCCTTCTCTCCGTGACCACCTACTGCCACCCACTGCCACCCACTTGTGGTTGCAGTGGTAGAAGGCCCCACGTGTGTACTTGCAAGTAAGGGAGTTTGGTTGCTGTAGGAGGAAGTGGGTGGATGTGGGTGGTAAAAATGTGTAAGTGTAATGAGATACTTCTATATTCTAGAATATGAAAAAGGCATTTCTATAATATGAGAAAGAAAATTTTAGAATGTTCTTGAAGCTTTTGGCATGTTCTAAAAATTCGAGATTTTCGTGGAATAAACTAGAACAGAGTCTTTGTAATGTTTTATAACATACTAAAAAAAAAAACCTCGAGTGCAGTTTTCGAAAGATCGTTTATCAAGGTTGTGGTGGGGAAAATCTCTAGAATATAGAAATGAAATTTTTAGAATAAAAAATTAATTTCTGGAATATATGAAGAAATTTATAGAATGTCTAGAACCTTCCAGAAAGTTCTAAATATGTTAAGATCTCCGTGGAACGAGCTAGAACAGAGTTTTCGTAATGTGCTACATTGTACTGAAAAGTACTGAAAAGTAACGTTCTCGAAAGCTCGGCTAACAGGATGAAGGGAGTGGTAATGAAACTTTCTAGATGGAATATAAAAAAGAAAATTCCAGAATATTTTCGAGATTTCTGTAAAATTTCAGAAAATTCGTGGAAATCATGAAATGAACCAAATTCAAAATCAAAAATTCAGAACTACCGGTCCGTTTGTAAGTTAACCCCGCTTTTTTGTCTCTATTCATTCATTCACAACTGACCAAGGAACTGAAGCGGATATTGCCACCTTTATTGGTTCTCTGTGCTTTTGGTGAGAAAATTTGTTATTTACATATCGTTGCAACACTATTTTTGTAATATATCTGAAATTGGAGGGGGCGCTAAGAACGACATTTTGCAAAGGGCGGGGGGGCATACTGTAACCTACATTATTGTATGTGATATTTTCACTATGAATAATTTGTTCCATATATGCTATTTTTACTCCTTACTGTATTTATTATAAAGGAATTATAAACTGTATTACACTATCTATTTCTTCGTTTTTGGCCAAACCGATTCATTTTCAAACACATCAACATATTATTATGATTGATTGAATTTGACGTTTAAGATGTATTTATTAAAAGTACTGTCAGATGCATAGTTAGAGTGCCCATCGGCAAAAATTTTACTGATAGATCTCTCTCCAAACTTTTTGTATGGATTCTCTGGACCAAGTCTGCCATCGTTTTCCTCTGTGCCTTTTATTGTTTCGGGGGCGTTTTAAAAAAAATGTGTGAATATATGTCCGGATTTTCTTCGTTTCTGAGATACAGGGCGTTGAAGTTTTTTAAAATGCCCTGAATCTCAGAAACGAAGCAACTCCGGACATATGCTCATGAGAACTTTTTTCTTATAATGAGCTAACGAATCACCATCTAGAGTTTCGTACCGTAGTTAGGAAACACGAGGAAAACACATACAAAAAAATTCACAGAGGAAAACGGTGGCAGACTTGGTCCAAAGAATCCATACAGAAAGTTTGGAGAGTAAATTTGTGCCGATGGGCACTCTAACTAGCACAGGCTGCTTAATACAGTGACCATGCTGAATAGTCGGTGACTATCGTGCACCATGCAACTGGTCACTAATAGAGCGTGTTGATTGGTCTTTTCAGACGGGAAACAAAAGTGTGATGGGTTGATGATTGGTATACAACAGACGAAAGAAATAATCGATGCAAGCACGAACGAGTAATGTAATGGCGGATCGAAGTGAATAAAGGCCCACATGTTTGGTAAAAAGATGTATTTTTGACATTTGGCAGATCCCACAAGTTTTAATAAAGGTTTTTTTCGTTTCGCGACATATCAGTCCATACTTGCGTTTGAGGGCATACCAACATTTATAATACCCTAAATGACCTAGAGCTTCGTGAAATTCCTCGGAATTTTTTTTTCCAATTGTTGTCTTCATCACTCTTACGATGGCATAGGATTTCTATACAGGATTTTGGCATCCAGAGACAAATCGTCAAACAGATACTCGCGTATATCCCGTATTTTGGCATCTTTCAGTTGATAACTTTCGATATATTTCAATAAAATTTGGTTTCCAGGCAATTTTAAATTGAAAACTTGAAATGATTCATTTTCCGGCGTAGGAAATCGAACGTAAGCATATCGCGTCACATAATCCGCTACGATATTATCGGTTCCTTGTATACAGTGCGCGCGTAAAGTATGGATATGGATATCTTTGACACCCCGTGAGATACAATAACAACATTTTAATTATGTATATAAGATAGACCAGCGATTTTAAATTTTATATTTTAATCCAGTAACGACAGACAAACTCGAGAAAATAGTGAAGAATGAATTGTAGCACTCTAAAACTCGGCACATGACATCTCGATATCATGCATTATTAGAAAAAAAAAATGTTTACCAACAAATCATATCAGGCGTGGAATCTAAAAAAATTTTTCATTTAAAAAAAATATATTTTTTTTGTTGTTATAGCATATAGGATTTATCAAAAAACAATTTCGATAGGTTGAGAGATAATTCAATTCTCCACAAGAATGATTTTCAGTAATACCTTATAAAATACGCTTGTTTTCTCAGAAAACGTGGTTTAACTTCTTTAACTTTCATGCTCACGCTAACCCGCCACTGCAAGTTCAGGCAGGGCCGAAACCGAAAATTAGGTTTGTCATAACTTTGCTAAAAATTATAGTAGAAGGAAGAGAAAAAGTGCATATCGTTCCTGAAGACTTCTACTTCCTCATGCAAATATAACATGTGAGTATTTGAGTACCTAAAATGTGTTTTGTCCCACTTCACATAGATGTTAGATGTTGGCCTAATCCACTGCGACCTTTTCAGATCTATTGTGGAGGCTACGATTGCTTATGGCACATCATCTAGCTTCGTCCATTTCATCAGACTGAGCAGATTTGATAATGGCCTTTCGAGATAGCTTTCCGCTCTTGGCTTTTCATCTCCAAGTTGTAGAAACCACACCCTTGCTAGTCCTTCGCACTGGCACATTACATGTATTGCGGTTTCCTCTTCTTCCTGGCAGAATTTGTAGATTGCTTCTTCCTCCTTTTATAGCTGAGGAGTTCCGTCGTGAATTTTGGCGAGCGTCTTTTGATGAACTCCTTGGCCTGTCTCAATCCTGGTCGGATTTCCCACCACTCTTGAGATTTGTTTTGTACCCACTGTTTGGTGTAGGCTTTTGTGGTGGATTTTGCTACGCCGCAGAAGGGTTCCGGCCCAATGAGCGCTACCGAAGAGCCTTCTCTGGCTAGTGTGTCGGCCCGCTCATTGCCCAGGTGTCCTTCGTGGCCTGGCACCCAAGCTAGGGTCACATTGTTACGATTACCCAGCTCGGTCAGATCACACAAACAGTCCCAAACCAGTCTTGATTTGACTTGGTGGGAACCGATTGCCTTGAGCGCAGCTTGACTGTCGGAGTAGATGGCCACTGTTTTGTTCCTTATCTCTCGTCTCAGTATTTCTCCGACACAGTATTGTATAGCCGTTACCTCTACCTGAAACACTGTGGCGTATTTTCCAAGGCTAAGCTGGATGTTAATCATTGGCTTTGCCCCGTAAACTCCAGCGCCAACTCCGTTATCTGTCTTTGACCCGTCTGTATACCAGACTGATCTTGCATTCACGGGTGGCCCATTCTCCCAGTCCTTTCTGTCTGGTATCAGTATTTTGAAGTTCTTTTTGAAGCTGTCTTTGGGAACCATCACGTCCGTTGGCATTCCCATTACTGGGTCTGCCCTCAGTTCCTCATGTAGCTTCCGGTAGTCAGCTCCATGCTTCTGGCTTATTGGAGCTTGACCCTGCATTAGTCTGTGTGTCACGGACCTTCCTTCTCCTTGGACGTGTATGTGTAGTGGTCGCAGGTCCAGTATGACCTCCATAGTAGCCGTAGGAGTTGTTCTCATGGCTCCTGTCACCCTCAGGTATGCCTGCCTCTGGATGCCATTTAATAGCCTAATAATCCCCGTCTGCTGTGCTTTTGTCCACCACACCACCGACCTGTAGGTTATCATAGGTCTCACGACCATCGTGTATAACCATAGGGTCATTATAGGGTTGAGCTCCCAGTTTTTTCCGCATATTCTGCCACACATTCCGAGTGCAATGGTGGCTTTTATGTGCGATTTTTTGGACGTAAGAGTTCCACGTTAGTCTTTGGTCGAAAGTTATTCCAAGGTACTTGGCCTCTTTAACAAACGGGATCTCTACATCGTTCAGCATTGGTGGTTTCAGGCCTACCAGTGTTCTTTTATTTGTGAATATTGCCACTGTGGTTTTTTGTGCATTGATGGAGAGTTGCTCTTCTCTACACTACCTGTCAACGATGTTTAGAGCGCTTTGCATGCGCTTCAAGACTATACTTGGAAATCGTCCTCTCTCGACTATTACCAGGTCGTCTGCGTATCCTAGGCAGTAATGGCCTTCTGCGGACAGTTTTGTAATGAGGCCGTCTACTAGAGTGGCCCACATTAGCGGCGATAACACTCCGCCCTGTGGGCACCCTCTATTGACTTTGGCTTCTATGGTTGCCTCGCCCAGGGTGGACGTAATGGTCCTATTTTCTAGGCTGGCTTGGATCCATTGACTTATTGTGGGAGGAACTCCTCTCCTCGTCAGTGCATTTGTCAAGGATATAGTGGATACGTTATTGAAAGCTCTTTCTATATCCAGAAAGGTGGCTATTGCTATTTCTTTGTCTTCAAGTGACTTTGAAAGTAGCCTGGTGAGATCATCCAATGCCAAGTCGGTTGATCTTTCTGGTTGGTATGCGTATTGACGTTCACTCAGGGGTTGGGCCTTGAGAGTGTCGTCTCTGATGTACCTATCTATCAATCTCTCCAGCGTTTTGAGCAGGAAGGACGATAGACTAATTGGTCTGTATGACTTGGGAGTGAAGTCTGAAATCCTGCCTACTTTTGGCAAGAATAGGACCTTCACTTTCTGCCACGCAGTTGGTATATATCTCCAGGCCAAGCAGGCTCTCAGGATTTTGCATAGATGTGGTATTAGTACATCCTGCCCTTTTTGTAACAGAGCGGGGTAAATTCCATCCACTACAGGTGATTTGAAGGGAGAGAATTTGTTTATAGCCCATCTGATTCTATCCGGTCTGGTTATTTCGGTAGCCAGCTTCCAGTCTGTTTGCGTGGGCCGATCAAGCTTCTTCTTGGAGCCTTCGGCTCCCGTCCAGTCTTTCAGAATCAATGAGCCCGGAAAGTGTGCTTCCGTGAGCATTTCTAGGCTTTCCTTTAATGTTTCTGTATAGGTTTCATCATGTTTCTTAAGGAACCCAATGTTTGTTGATGATCCATCTTTGGCTAGTACTTTATGGATTCTGGAGCAAGTGGGTGTGACACTCACCTCCTCACAGAATTTTCTTCATGAGTACCTTTTCGCCTTCCGAATCTCTTTGTTATATAGCGTTAGCTTTATATTGTAAGAGTCCCAGTCCTGGTTGGTTTTGGCTTTATTAAACAGCCTTCGAACCTCCGCCCTGAGCTTATCGAGGTTCTTGTTCTACCAGACTGACTTCCCTTTTTGATGTCTCTGGACAGTGTTCCTGGTAGGCCGCCATTACGGCTTCGTTAACCTGTTCCACTGCCAGACCGAGACTTTCTGTGTCGCTTATGGAGACTGTCCCGCCCTCGAGAGCCTCCCTTAGGGATTCCTGATATCCTTCCCAGTTGGTTCCCCTTGGGTTTCTAGACTTTGTAACCATAAGAGTTGGAGTAATAAGGTCAAACCGTATCTGCCTGTGATCGATGGCTCACTCGACACATGCCAGTTACTTATGATATCACTTGTCTTACCAGCGCATAGAGTCAAATCCAGAACTTCGCGGCGGACCGACGTGACGAAAGTTGGTTCTTTGCCTTGGTTGGCTACTACTAAACCTTCACTAGAGATAAATTCTATTAAAGACTCACCTCTTTTGTTGATGTTGGTGCTCCCCCAGCTGGTATGGTGTGCGTTCGCATCACATCCTATGATTAGGTGTAGGTCCCTCTCCTCACAGTAGGCTATTATGTCGCTCAGCTTCTGCGGCGGAAAGTTCTTCTCCTCCCCTTGAAAGTAGGCGGAACATATCACCCATTTCTTCAGTCCTTCTTCCGTAGGTACAGTAAGCGTGGCTGTAACAATATCCGCGGTGCATAACACCGGTATAAGTGTACAATTCACTTTACTGCTGTTGTATACTATGCATGCCCGTGGTCTTTCTATAGACTCTGTGTATAGTACCGTGCCTTGTTGTGGTTTAAGGCCAATGACCCTCTTACCACTCAACCAGGGTTCCTGCAGGAGGGCTGCGTGGAGTCCTTCTTTTTCGAATCTCCTGCATAACACAGCAGGATCTTGATTTGCTCATTCAGGAGTTCGAATCGCCAGATTCAGCCCCTCCAGTGGCCGCCCCTTCGTCCATCGGTTCAATCCGCTCTTGGGTGGTGGGCCTTAGGAGCGGACTGACTTCATTTGGAGGTAGGGGTGGGGCGCTACCGGATGTGGCCTCGACGATCCTCCCGCCTTTTTTGGCTGGGGCTCTCTCTGTGGTGTTTTGGCCTTTTGAGAGAGCCTTTTTGACCTTTTGCGAGCTAGATGTGGACGGGGTTTCCCCTTTGTCCGCGTCCTGCTCTACTGTCTTGTGCCCCGGGTCTTTGAGGCGGAATTTTATTCTCCCTATTCCAAAGAAGGGGCACATGTCCAGTTTTTGGAGTTCTTCCAAGGACTTTTTGTCCATTGAGAACACCCAAATCTGCCCTGTCTTTGTAGGGGTGTTACCCCATACCGTCCAGAGCTTTGTGTTCAGGCCGTGGTTTCCCACCTGTAAGCGGGTGAGAATCCTTTCGACCTCGAGCTTCTTCCCATCCTCGTCATTGACATGGACAGTGCAGGCGTAGGGCTTCGGGATCTCGTCCTCCCCCACCGCCCTGAGGGTTGCTCCCTCCCAAGGCGTAAGGGTCGGTACGATGCCTCTCAGCCAACGCGCACTGGCTCCGTCCGCGCACGCCATGACGAGGAATCCCGACCTAAAAGTTCACTTGGTTAAGCGCACCTGTCTTCCCTCGAAAAGGAATTTCCTCATAGGCCAAGATGATGGAGCGTTGGACAGCCTTTAGCTTTTCGGGCTCCATCTGGGTTTCTGGGTAGTCCGCACATATCACGGCCACCTTCTCACAGGTGAGTGCCTCTTTGAAGGAAAGCCCTTCTGTTCGAGGCCTCTTTCTTTGAGCGCTGACCGGTGGTGTGCTGCCTTCAGACCTAGATCTCTTTTGGGCCTCAGCTTTGCTCTGTTGGCTGCTGATATTGGCCTCCTTAGTGACCGTAGGTTTTGGTTTTGGAGCAGTTGACTGCTCCCTGTTTGTAAATTTGGTGAAGTTGTCCTTGATTACCAACCTTTTGGCCTGTGTGTAATCCTGACCTTTCTTCACCAGATCTTTGAGCCTCTTTTTGGAGTCTCCAGACAGTCGGGCTTGTATGACCTCTTCATCTGTCATTAGGTCAACCTTTTCTAGAGAGTTGGCCCTACAGCTAGTTTTCGGCTTGAGCTGGAGTTTGTTTTGGTCCAATATTTGTATTCATATTGTTCCCACGAGTAGCTAGGGAATTGTGTGTCCACCCGACCAGAGCCCCGCATGGCCGGGTAAGGCTAGATACAATAGGGTGTCGCCCAGTGCCCTAAGGGGAACGTTAGCGACCGCACTTTCAACCCTGCGGCCATGCAGCCCTGGCACGTTGCCTTCCACCTTGGCTTGGGTTATAGTCATCGACGTGGAGGTGAGAGTAGCTTTGAGGTGCTGGGGTTTCTAAGTGTCTGGGCCTCAGGCGCACAGTCACTCAGAGCCCTAAACCCCCATTTGAACCCACTTCACATATTTACGGAGGATCCGAAAGTCATGGATATTTTAGTTGATATGAAATAATTATACTGAAGCAGGAATCAGTACCCTCTTTGGAGCATATGCAACGATTTGAGACTAGTGAGACAAGTTTCACCTATACATGCCAAAGAAAAAGTGGGTTTTACTCCTGCCTCAGTTTTCAACTCACCCATAATCCTGGCAATTTCTTCAGTAAATGTTGAAAATAATCGTTCATACACATCCTACATAAAAACTTAAATATGTCATTTCAAGCTTGAGGTTTGCACTTCACAATACTTAGTGTTATTGAATATATATTCAGGATATGACTATGCGATTATTTTCAACATTTCGTGAAGAGAATGCCGATTTTAGGGGTAAGTTGAAAATGAGGCAGGAGTAAAATAAAGTTGTTTTTTTTGCATGTTTAGGTGGGACCTGTCACACTACTTTAAAATTGTTGCATATAGTCCAAAGAGGGTATGGGTTGCTGCTTCAGTATAATAATTCCATATGTACTAAATTATTCATCATTTTCGGACCATCCGCAAACATCTCAGGTACTCAAATACTCCTATATTCTATTTGCATGAGAAGGTAGGAGTCTTCAGAAACGATATGAACTTTTCCTTTTTCTTCTCCGATCATTTTTAGTAGAGTTATGACCAATCGAATATTCGGCTCCGCCAGTACTTCCAGCGGCGGATCAGGGTGAACCTGAAATTTGATGTCGGTGTTCAATCACGTTTTCTGTGAAAACGAGCGTATTTCGTAAGAAATCGCTAAGAATCATTTTTGTAGAGAATTGAATTGTCTTTCACTTTGTCGAGTTGTTTTTTCGGTAAATTATATACTTTCCAAGATTACAGCAAAAATCTACTTCAAACGTTCCACCCCTGGAATTTTCGTAAACAATTTTTATCTTGGTTCTAACTATTAGCATACCAAGTTTGGTGGTGCTACAATCGATTCTCGTCTTAAAACCCAATCGTACTGGATTATTTTGGAAGTTGCCAAATGTACAGTTCCTGAGATTTACGAACACTATGTTTATGTTTAAATGGGATGGCCCGGCCCGTATATTTTACAATTATCTGTTTGTAATATATTGATCTACTGTAGAATATTTCAATAAAAGGTAGATGTTTTCAGAAATACTTTACTGACAGGAATTGTAAAGATATATCAATTGACAATCAACATTAACAACAACTTGTAGTCATAACGATACATTTTATCTAAAATGATATACTGAGTATATATAAGAAAAGCGACCAAATAAACATATATCACACCTTCACCCTTAAGATTGAACATCATATAGAATTTTTTTTTATAAATTCAAACGTTCAGGTGGTCTTATCTGTCTACAAGGTCGGTCCCCTATCATACCTGATGATGTAAGTGCAATATTAGACGTATTATCTGAAACTTGTTCCTGTAGAGTACTTTCATTAGAAATTAAAGGTAATGCTGAGTATTCCACATTATTTTCATCTTTTTTACTGTCTTCTGCTCTACTTGATATAACTGACTGTACATCATCATCACTATCATCCTTTCTCTCAAAATCACTGAAAAATTGCCTAAATTTCACCATCTGATTCGCATGCCTCCTCAATTCCAATCTATTGTCTTCTACTGGTACACAAACATAATTTTGTCTACCTAATCTCTTTTTAACCACTGCTTTCGTCCAAGATGAACTTCCATTCCTATACGTTCTCACATACACTTCCTCTCCCTCTTCAAAAATCACACTTCTATTTCCCTTGTGATACTTGATCTGTCTGTCTCTAGCTTTCTCAGCAACTGGGCGAGTTAAAAAATCAAGGCGTGTCTTTACTTTATGAGAAAACATCAACTTTGAAGGAGTTTCCCCCGTTACACAATGAGGAGTGTTGCGAGAGAAAAATAAGTATTTACTAATTAAAGTTGTAATATCATGAAAATTATTTGTATCATCTTGAAGAAGCCTATTTATTCCATTTTTGAAAGATTTAACACTGTTTTCAGCTGCTCCATTTGTTGCAGGATGGTAAGGAGGTGAAGTTACATGCAAAATACCATTATTTTTACAAAAATTATTGAACTCCTCAGATACAAAAGAAGTTCCATTATCAGATACAATTGTATTAGGTAACCCATATCGTGAAAAACAATCCCTAAGTCTATCAATTGTGCTGGAAGAATCAATTTTCTTCATGTCATATACTTCTGGCCATTTCGAATATGAATCAGTAATGATAAGAAAAGTTTTGCCTTTGAAAGGACCCAAAAAGTCAATGTGTACTCTATCGAATACATGTCTACCTTGATCAAATTTCAATAAGGGTACTTTGTTAGGTGTTTTAGTAAACATCATACAGGAATTACAATTTTTCACATATTCTTCTATGTCTTTATCCAAATTTGGCCACCAAAAATATTGTCTAGCAAGTGATTTCATTTTGACTACTCCATTGTGTGCACCATGAATTTCATCTTAAAGTTGTTTTCTAAAAATGTCAGGTATTAACACCCCATATCCCCACATAAGCATATTATTATCAATACCTATTTCCAAAGCTCTTCTGAAAAATGGTTTTAACTCATCTGAAACTACGTCTGGCCAGCCATCTCTACAATATAAATACACTTTACTCAAAATTGAATCTTTTCTAGTTTCTCGTTTAATATGATCAGAATTTATGGGTAATTTATTTTCGATCAAAAAGTTAAAATAATCAAATTTAGTTTCAGATGTATTCACAGCATTTTTAATTGGAAATCTTGATAAGCCATCTGCTCCACCATTATCATTACCTCTTATGTGTTGAAAAGTATAATCAAACCCACTGAGAAAAATTGCCCACCTTTGCAACCTACCGGCCGCCATTTGAGGAATTCCCTTTGTCTCCCCATATAAAGCAATCAATGGTTTGTGGTCTGAGCATAAAATTAACTTATTTCCTATCAAATATTGATAGAATTTACGTACCCCCCAAAAAATGGCAAGTGCTTCTTTATGTATTACAGAGTAATTCATTTCACTTTTGTTCAAAACGCGGGATGCAAAACTAATAGGTTTTTCAATACCATTTGGGTATACATGCAATAAAACTGAACCAATGCCTACTTTTGACGCATCACAGACTAACTTCATTGGAATAGTAGGATCAAAATGTGCTAAACTTTGTTCAGAAGATACAGCAGCTTTTGATTTTACAAATGCTTGTTCGCAATCATTTGACCATATAAATGTGCTATCTGATCTCAATAATTTATACAGAGGTTCTAAAATAGATGATAGATTTTTAATGAATTTTCCATAATAATTTATCATACCGACAAAAGATTTAATTTCTGATATATTTTTAGGTCTTTGAACCTCTACCATAGGTTTAATTTTTTCTGGATCTTTATGGAGTCCATCTTTATCTATAAAATGGCCTAAATATTTAATCCTCTCCTGAAAAAAGTTACATTTTTTTAAATTCAACCTAAAACCTGCCCTGGAGAGCCTTTCAAAAACATCCTCTAAATTTTTTAAATGAATTTCTCTGGTTTCACCGGTGACAACAATATCATCTAGAAAATTTATTGCTCCTTTAGCTCCCTGCAATACTTTTTCAACTGTTTTTTGAAAAATTGAACAAGCTGGTTTTGTACCAAAAGGTAAGCGATTCATTTGATAAATTCCTTTATGTGTACTCCAACTCAACAATTTTTTTTTATTATCAGTAAGTTCAAGCTGGTTATATGCATTTGAAAAGTCTAGTTTTGTGAATCTTTCCCCCCCCTGTAAAGCAGCGAAAATTTCTTCAATTCTAGGAAGTGGATGTTTAACATCCTGTACAAATTTGTTAATAGTTATTTTATAATCAGCACATAACCTAATTTTACCATTTTCTTTAGGAACCGGTACTGTGTTCCCCATTTTGAATCCTCAATTAAAGAAATCACACCTTTCTTTTCCAACTCGTCCAGTCAACTTTCTTTTTGAAAACCAGTGGCACTGGCCGTGGTTTACAAAATATCGGTTTAACAGTGTCATCAACTTTCAGTTCAACTTTTTCAAATTTATATAAACCTAGTTCATCCTTAAATAACTCATCATACCTTCTCAATAAGATATCAAAACCATCTGATTCAATTTTGTGTACTTCTTCCATGCCACTAATTTTAAGATTGAAAACATTCATCAAATCTCTTCCAAGCAGACATGTAGAACTTTTTTTCACCACTATGAATCTACAGTTGTCTTGACAAATTCCATTAAACTTTACTTCAAGAAAAATTTCTCCTTCTGGAATAATAACGCTTCTATCATAGGTTCTTAGTCGAACAGAAGTTTGCTGCAAAGTACAGAAATTATTGAATTTTTCTTTAAAAATACTCTCAGGAAGAATTGAAATCCCTGAACCAGAATCAAGTTCAAACAATAAAGGTATATCATTGAGTAACATTTCAATCATGACTGGTTTTATATAACATCCTATATTAAAATAATACATTTCCATGAACTCTGACAGTTGTGATTCGTCACAACTTTTGATGTCAACGAAATGATTATTGAAATGACAGTCCCTAGCCAAATGTCCAACTCTTTTACAAATTTTACAAGAGTATGTTTTATAACGACATTTCGCGAAATTATGGTTGCCCATACCGCATCTTTTGCAAGTGAGACTACTTTCCTCTTTAACAGTTCCTTTTTCTTGAGTTTTTTTCTTTTCCAAACCCATATTTCTTCTTTCTGTAGAGCTATGACTGCGTACTTTTTCTTGCCTCACTTGTGATCTGCCTTGCAAGGTGCCAATTCTGTTCAATTGGGTGATGGAAGATTGGGAACAGGAAGATGTAGCTATCGTTGATTCTTTCTTCAATGCAAGTTCCACTATCGCTTCTAAAGTTGAAGTATGGTCTTCTTCACAAATTCTGTCGATGATTTTTCCTTTCCGCATACCAAAAACGAATCTATCCTTGAGGATATCTTGCAATAAATTTCCAAATTTACACTTAATCGCCTTATTCTTCAGTCTGGCATACCATTGGCCCACTGATTCATTTTTTGATTGTTTCAATTCGTAGAATGCTATCCTTTCTTTAAACACAGAGACTCTCGTAGAAAACTGACTTCTCAAAATTGCACATAGATCCTCGAACGATTTATCTTTGGGTAAAACTGGATCGCAAAGATCTCTTAATATTTTGTAAGCCTGCTCACCAATTAATGTCAGCAAAACCGCAACTTTCTTATTCTTTTCAACATAATTGGCAAGAAAATATTGTTCCATTCTTTCTTCGTAAGTAGACCAGTCTTCATTCAATCTATACTCTGAAAGGGATCCAATTGTACCTCTTAAAACTTGACTCGTTTCTCCCTTTATAATGAATTGTCTCTTAACAGTGACAGAGCGCCTTGCCCAATATACCAATAACTAAGGTAGATGTTTTCAGAAATACTTTACTGACAGAAATTGTAAAGATATATCAATTGACAATCAACATTAACAACAACGTCAAAACGATACATTTTATCTAAAATGATATACTGAGTATTATAAGAAAAGCGACCAAATAAACATATATCACACTGTTAAAGTTTTTTTTTATGGCGGATGCATCATACAAGCTGTTAATGGCCAATATTGACTATCAGGTTGAAGAAATTAGGAGTAACATTTTTATTGTGTAATTAATATTGCAGTATAAACAGAGAACAATACATAAAAAATTTGAAGGAGATGAAGGAGATGACCTCGTTGTCTTTGAAAACAGAAATATATTCTGAATGATAATTCATCCAAGTCTTTTCCAATCGTTTCAGAAGAAATTAGTTAATCTCCTCTGTAATTCGGTCTTTCAGTCCTTGGATAGTCTATAAAGACTTCTCGAATTGTTCGAGATTGTTCGATGAATTAGATGGAAAAATCTAGAAGCACTAACTTTTGTTCTGGATCAATCGTCGAACATTCTATTTGTGTTCTATTGATTTCTTAAGTTTTCTAGAACTTTATTTGTATATAAAAGCAATGCATTTGTGAGATGAAGTAAGTTAGTTAGAAAGTTACCTTGAGTTACCTTGGAAACTAGTATTTTGGTATCAGTTTTGACAATATTACAGTGTTGTCAAGTGAAGTTTGAATAATAAAGGCAAGTCTATACCAGCGTACACCTATTTTTAACCCGAAGACGCAACAATATCATCGTTACACCTAGGATCCTGATTTTCTTTTCATGTTGATGTTTTGATATTGTCTTATGTATTTTGATGATTATTATGATTAATTTGACGAAGTCATTTACTGGTTAAGTGTTGATACGCGACATTTTGGCGACCGTGACAGGACCCACAAGTATATATTTTCAATTGAATCCGGAGTTGTGTCCTGAGTATACCGAAATGGATAAGGCGGTGAAAGGTGACAATTCTTCACGGTTAACTAGAATCCCAACTGAAGGCATTGGAAACCTTCGGAGTAACCTCTGAAAAATGTGCTGCCATGCTGTATCCTCTAGTTGAATCGTGATTACCAGAAGAAACATTGCGTGCTTGGCAAAGAGACCCACAATTTTCAACTAATGCTACTGTGAAAAGACGATAGAAGAAAGAGAGGCAGCGGGGAAAGAACATTTAATGAAAACTGTTACCATCAATCACTTGGGCAGATACGAGGATTCCATGCCATGGATTGAAGATCATCCACCTCTACCAGACAATTTCGATCCGGCGAAAAAGCGATTGGATAATCTCATACAGAAATCAACCAAAAATAGATGTTATGTTGAATAAGATGCAGTTTTTCAAGAATGGCTGGCTGAAGGAATCATCGAAAAAGTTCCCGAAATTGAATATGCAGCTGACGCGTTATAGAACAATAATTTTTATCGTGGATGTCAGAATTGAATTTACTTGTCAATCTCAAAATTCCCCGATGAATATTTCAAGAATCGCCTGAAAATATGTACGAGTCCGGCTTACAACTCTTTAGTGATGCTAGTGAAGATGCCTACCCAGCCACAATCTTTTTTAGAACTGTTAAATGTTAAATTCAGCTTTTAAAAGCGAAAAGTAGAGTATCTCCGTTCAAAAAGATATCCATTCCACGTTTAGAGTTACTTGCTGCAACTATTGGAGCACGATTGAATTCTTCAATATTGAAAACTTCGGATCGCTGTGAAATCAGTATATTGTTGGACAGACTCCACTACTGTGCTCTTTCAGATCAAAAGAGAAGACAAATGGAAAACTTTCATCCACAATAGTCTTCGAGAGATTTGAAGCTTGACTAACAAGGAAAACTGGTACCATGTTTCTGGTAAAAATAATCCTGCCGATCTACCATCTAGAGGATGCTCTCCAAGACAACTAACTGATTCAGTCTTGATGATGAAAGGGGCCATACGATGGTTACTGAAAAGTGATGATAAATGGCTAGCTCAGGACTACAAAGTCGACAAAGAGTCTGTGCATCTTTGTGACATCTCTGTTTTCCGAAAACAGAGATTTTTCATGGATTGATAGATATTTCTCCCAATATTCAAAAATTTTGAATATGATCGCATGGATGAAGTGATTTGTCTACAACTGCAACAATAATCGTAAATCCTGGTCAGCTAAAATTCTACGAGATCGAAAAAGCCATAGACTTATAATAGATATGGAGGATATGAACTGGCTATCACGTGACTCTTATATACACTCATTTCCTGCAGCCAACATTACAAAAAGAAGTACTGTGAAGGATGGAATAGTTATGGGTAAAAAGGACATGTCTGGAATCTCGTACGCGGGATTATTCTGAAATGCTTTGGCTCAATGACGCTGTTTTCCAAGTATCAAAATTGAGTGCAATCACTACTCGGCTGTGGCTGGTGAAACAAAGTAACCAATTTTTTTTTTTTTCAAAATTCTGTACCTACCGAATTATTTGATTCGGTGTGAAGGGTCGACAAGCTAGAAATGGACGGAGTTTGGATTTATTCCATAGGTCAAACAGGCACTGCCATCTAGCGATATAAGTTTCTTATTTTGATGGATAAAGATCGTTAAATGGAAACTGTTTCCCAAATTTTCTCCCAAAGTTTTTTTTTTGTTCTTCTCAGCAGTAAAGTTTGTATGATAATTTGTTTCGATAGACGCGCCAGGTGCCATGTTTGTCGGCACGTATCCCACCTTACCGAATAATTACATACAGGTCAAGTTACGACAATTATTCGACGGTTCGATGTTTATCAAAATTGTAACGTATTTGAGTTTCGTTAATTTTCGCAACTCTATCATCATTTGAAACAATCAGAAAATTTTTCAATATTCCACGCATTTCTAATCTACGCTGGGCATTAGGTTTTTCAAAACTATATTATTCGATGGTTGACTATTTTTCACCATTTTTATGGATTTTTCCGATTTTTATTTCGCAAGTTTTCGCAATTTTTCTCAAGGGAAGAGGGGGTGAACCCACCGACAGACATATTTTTCTTCGTAATTTTCCATGCGTTCGAGGGTGGTAATATTTTTTAAAATCGTATTATTCGACAATCAGATGATTTTAACTATTTTTCGGGAATTTTCCAACTTTTATATATCAATTCATTTAATACATTTTTCATCACTCAACAGAATTAATAAGATGTAGCTTAGTATAGTTAGTAGTTTCCTAACATGAAATCATGGGCGGAAAAAGAGCACTCGGAGCCATAAGCAAATCTCAATAATGGATACATCAGAGAAAATATTTATATTATTCATTTTTACATTATAATGAAACGAAAGTATATTACAAAATATAAAACAACAACAAAAATTAATTGGCGCTCGGAGGCGACTTGATTGATTTCAGTGGCGCATTTGCTTTTTCAGCTGGAGGAAAATCCGGAAAAACCTGCAGCACCACATAATCTGAAAATCCCGATCTGCCAATGTCCTCTCTCTCATGTAGGGCGTCTCCAGAGGCTCCACCGTCAGAACATTCAGTGACACAACTATCATCAAACTTAAACCAGTCCGTTTTGTCAATTCGTAATAATGACCACATTCAACGCCAGAACCACAGTGGACAATGACTGCATAAAGATTATAATAGTGGTCCGCTAGATTAAGGTGTTCATCTTATTCGAACTTTCGTAAGTATTTGGTGCTTCCGCTGGTCGAGTCGGAATAATTAATCAATTAATTGACAAAAAAAATGCTTCGAATACTGGGCTATTCACGGGTCCCCAAGGAACCGGGTTCCTAAGCGTTGCTTATCTTTAAATATTGGTAGTTCCGCCAGTGCCTGAAATACATTAAATTTTATTCACTGTAATATTTTATTTTGATAAGTGGTCTTACTATTCTAAATGACAGCAAAGTATCTGACTGTACTTCTTTCTTCTCTAGAAAAGTAGAGGCATAGTCTAAACAATTCTAACGAACAATATATATTTTCGAAACGAAATTCAACATTCGTGTAAAAGTAATGAAATCCTCTCAAAAAATTGTATCTTAAACCACTTACATAAAGCAAGAATCACTGTAAGGGTATCTCCGTGTAATGCTTTGAACAATTTTTGGCTCTCCTGGAAAATATTCTCTGAAGCAGATACTTTGTTTTTCCACACAGCAGCCGTACTGCAGGACTATTGCTACGGAAATATAATCGGAATTTATAATTTTGTACGCTAATTTGTTAGTCTACTCGAACGATAAATATATTTCAAAGGTGCAAGAAAGGTATAAGTGCTGTCGTACTGGTGAAAACTGTGAGTGCACGAAAAACGTTGGTGTCGTATCGTCTCATTATCGTGTTGATGTATTTGCATGTTGTGTTGTGAAAGATGTGTCTCAATTTATTTCGTGTAGTTATACTATTTCTGAACTGTTTGATATACTATAAACATTGGTCTTTATGCCTGCCTCGTGTGCAGCCTATAATTGTAAAGTTACGTTCCAAAAAGGGGCTGGCTGTGCATAGGTGCACGCTGTCCGAGCATTCGCTGGTTCGGGGCTCATTCGGTGCCTATGCGGAACGAATGCTCAAGTGAATGAGTGCCTTTCTGATCCAAATTACTTACAAAACCTTATCTGCTGGCATCAATAAATAGGTACATAGGTAGATATACATATTTTTTTTCTACGTTCATGCAAAAAACAAAACTTTATTGAATTATATTTGGTGGAAAAACTGGTACTTTATTTCACTCAGTGCAATAAAGACTTTATTGCACTCATCTGTCATTCTACTATAGCGTTCTGTCATCATGACAGACATAAACTTTCAAATTGACGCCAAATTTAACCCATTTTCTGTGAGATTGTATTACGTTTCAAATAGTTGCATGTTTCATCATATTCATTACATAATGGACTATGAAATTACTAGAAAATGCAATTTGTTAAAAATAAAATTATTTTTTTCGAATATCAACTGAATTACACAACATGTTTTTGAATTACTTTTAACAGATAGATTTAAACAAACAATGTCTTCCTTACAGTTTAGTGCCACCTAATGAAACATTTTCTGGCTTTTGAATGAACGTAGAAAAAATATTGTATGAAACTCGTGCAAAAAGAGTTTATTGCACTCGACATGTTGTCCAACTCGGCCTAATGGCCTCGTCGGACAATTTCACGTCGAGTGCAATAAACACCTACTTTTTGCACTTGTTGCATAAATAACTATTAAATTCTAAATTTAGTATTTTTGAAACTACAGATACATTCGAGTTATTGATTATGGAAATACTAGTTTGAAAAACTGAAGAACACGCTTTACTTTCAAAATGGACTGAAAAGTAAAAAATAATTGACAATGTAATTACTCAAATGTAAAAAAGCTTAGGAGCTTTCTATCTATATTCCCATTCTTTCAGTTTAATTTGACAATACTGAGTGTTCGAGAGCACTTCACGCTTTTTTTACATTTGAGTAATTACATTGTCAATAGTTATATTTTACTTTACTTTTTAGTCCATGTTGGAAATAAGGCGTGTTATTTAGTTTTTCGAACTAATATTTTTTTGACTACAAAATCGAAATCTTTGATCCCGAAAACCCCCACATACCAAATTTGAATCAAATATGACCATAATCACAAAACTCATTCACCATCTTGGGCCGACATCTTCATTCATGAATTTTAACAAATAATTTGACCCCGAAAACCCTGTCATTAATTTTGAATCGAATCGGACCATAATGACAAATCTCGTCCGTCATATTGGAGCCGCCATCTTTAATTCATGAGTTTTGACAAGAGTTTCAAAATCTACGACCTAAAAAACCGAATCGAATTTGAGCCTGATCACAAATCTCGCAATCTTGTAACCGCCATTTTGAATTTATGAATTTTGACATACAGTTTATTATATCTGACGCCGAAAACTCACACATACCATTATCACAAATCTCGTCCGCCATCTTGGAGTCACCATTTTGTTTTTTCTATAACAAAATATCATACTGTATTGTCACTGGAACTATGAACACCTGCCAAATTTCAAATCATTCGGACGTCTGGAAGTGGGTGAAAATCGCGTTCAAAGATTCCGTTACATAGATACATAGATAAATACATACGGATGAAGCTAATGAAAGCGTGTTACGAAAAATAGTGAGCAAGCTGTGCCTTACCATTTCGTTGACGATGCAACAGTTAATTATTCAGCCAGCATCCGAATTGACACAGATAATCTTTTCAAATACAACACGTTCTTCAAATTTTATCAGATTTTTTTTTACTTTCATCAGTAAAACTCATTTATTTGGGAAAAAATATGTTTAAAATTTGAAGCACCTTTGATATTCAAATATTTGCAAAATAATATTGATTCATGTTTTTGGCGACAAACGTGTAACCACACTTCAATACATCGTTACACCATTTTCAACTCATGCACATCTAATTCTACTTGACAGCAGTGTGTGTTTGACAGTGAATGAATAATTGCTGCTGCATTATCAACGAAATGCTAAGGCACAGCTCGCTTACTAATTTTCATAATAACTTGAATGTATCTGTAGTTTCAAATATACTAAATTTGGAATTTGAAAAATATTTACTCATAACTATTTATTGATGCCAGCAGTTGAAATTTTGTATGTAATTCGGATTATAAATTATCATTATGGTGCACGCCATGGTATCATACCACAAGGATCATCATTATAACATAAATATTTTTCATCTACTATAATAATGACATCGTTATGTCAATGTATTTCAGTGACATATTGAATTTCATTATAGGCCAAGGACCGTAATGAAGTTTAAAAAGTCCTATTACAGTAATGAAAATCAAATGTAGAGTTTCTGAATGCCTAGCGTGAATGAACTTTATAAGAAAAAATGCAAGCAGGTATTTTCAAACAGTTTGATTCAAAATACAAAACTTCATCCTCCAAATCGGAACTGCACATCTAATTTTACTTGACAGCAGTGTGTGTTTGACAGTGAATAAATAATCTATCGCCTCGCTCGATAATATTCGCGGCTACGATCGTTATTATGATCCTTATCACATAAATATTTTTTATAGCAAGCAATCTTGAAACAATTCTATACCTCCATTATATTTCCTTTCATTTAATTCTCCAGTGATAATAATACTCATAGTTATAAATAATGTCATAGAGCCTCCTATGAGTATACTCGGACGCATAACCTGTTTTGGTTAGTACAAATATTATTATTTGCTGTAGCGCTCAAGGACCACTTATCAATTTTTGGTTATGCCTCACTTTCCAGCTTTAAGGAAACTTAGAATACTTTCAGCATCACTCTTTTTTCGTATTGGTTTTCTGCTTTGATAAAATGGATGATGTCCGTATATACCTCATTGTTGATAACAAAAGTATGCAGTCAACAATCCCATAAAGTACAGTGTTGAAAACAATTGAGATCTAATTGAGAGTAATCGGAAATATCTTTTGGTTATCCGCAATACAACAGACCTTTCCGCTTGGATGGATATATTAATAATCAATTAATTACTATTATGATATAAAACAAAGTGGTATTGTTGCCTTTACTGGGTGGTCGAGAAAATTATTTCTCAGAGTTATTAAGAAATACATAATACATGATAATTCTGGACGAGCTTTAAGATATTTTTAGAAAATTGTTAGGAATTGTAGAAGATCGTAGGAGAGTATGTTACAAAAGGTGACGTAAAAACTTCAATTACATCAACTTGTTCAAATGGGTGGAAACATGTAGATAAAAAAACTTTTGGCAGCCAAAAAATCTAGGAGTTGAAGGGCTATTTGATTATTTGTTTTCGCTAGTAACTCTTAAACGGTGTCTCCTAGAAAAAAAGGTAAGTTTTCTTTATACTTTACTTTAAAAGATCTTCCAGTCTGTCCATAATATTTTGCATAGCAGTCCTTACATTAAATTTCGTAGAGTTCCGAATTCTCGACTTTGTCCTTTGGGTTACCAAAAAGAATCTGTAGTGTCTGACTTCTTTTAACTACCACCCCCATGGTGGCATAGAACTGAGATATATTTATCATGGTTATAACGATAAAATTGAAATAAATATTAACAAGTGTGGTAGAAGAAACGGCATGTTGAATCCAAGAGTTGTGACCAGGCCCATAGCAAGGAAGCGGGAAGGAAGTGGGGTTCTGCTTACGGACAAGCGTCTAGCCGTACCAATTCTGCTTTTGATCCCGTAGTTCCTCATGTGCACATCTCGAATTAAAATTATGTAATTGACCAAGTGCGTCATTTAATAGCGGTGTGGAGGGGTGTTTGGATAACAAAACAAGAAGGCAAACTGAGTTGAAACTACGTGAATTTGTTTTTTTGTGTTTAGCAAGCTAACCTAACTTGCGAGTCAGTCAAAAATGCGTGAATTAGTTTTGATGCAAACCGAGTTGAAAATGCGTAAATTACTAGCCAACCATACCAAATATGGCCTAACCTAATAACAATACAAAATTTTTATGAAATAACGACTATTTATTCAAGATTCAGAAAGAACAGGCGTGGAGAAGCCGTATTTGACGGTTCACATCACTTCTAGCGTAAACAAGTGCGCATGCGGAACTGCAGAATCAAAAGTAGAATGGTTAGACGCTTTTTACTTACGGAGCTGCTTACAGTTCAAAGGTTTTTGAGGTCTCTAGCTATAATTACATGCATTTATACGAGCCAGAAAGTTTATGGTCAAGTGTTACCAACAATTTAATGTTATAAAATGGTCCGTATGGGGCTACAATCAAGCCTGAGAACATCAAGCGGAACCTAACTTGTGATTGCGATCGTCCAGCTCACAACTTGTATACCAATAGAGAATGCATAGCTTCTTAAGTAATTCAACAATTATAAATTGTTCAGACAAAAGTTGGGACACAAAACCATTCAGGTTTATTCTCTATTGGTTTTTGAGGGTCGCTGAATATAAATTTTGAGATTCTTTGGCCTGAAAAGTTGACAGTCAAATATTCCTAACAATTATTCTGGGTTGGTAAATCTTGAAAAATCAGTTATTGATGTGTAAGTTCAGGAAAAATAGTTATCCCAAAAGAAATAGCTGTGAAAAAATGGCGCACAATCCAACATGGCCGCCTTCGTACGCACGAGATACGAACTTTTTTCCCAATATTTTCCCGAAGTTTCAAGTTCAAATACCTGTCACAACAGCATCCCCGAGAAATTCAACCACATGCATTCTGAAGCTGGGACCTTTCTCTTTCAGAAAATTCTGAAGAGAAACTCTCGAGACCATTCTAACACATATCCCGTGTAATTTTTCGAGAAGATACGATCTCTCATGAATTGCTGTTCTTCCTCGAATTACATGAATTCCTTGAGAGTATTTCAGAATTACATAAATTTTTTTCAACATCAAACCCTCGCCTTCAAAATGATACAGCTAATTGTCCATATTCGGGATATCACCCTTAGTGGGACAAAACGGTCACTGTGTGTGCGTCATCCCAAATGACAACCACGTCGACCAAACTGAAAACTCTTGCCGTAGCGAAACTCAATCAGTATGTGCCTAACCACAGACGGAGTATGGTCGTGTTCGATTATATTGGTGAGTATTTGTAAGCATCAGGTTTGACCTTGAATTTTTTTGCGAATTCTTTGTATATCGAGTGACATGTAGAATCCAAAATAATTTTTTCTGGCTTGTTTCGATGTGACTGCCGCTTCAGTAAAAATCACTGGAGCCTGATGTATAAGAAAAATTATCAGCTGTCCCAAGTTAGGCTGCTTTGAAAATCATTCATAATTCGTGTCTTCGATTCCAGATAAACATGGATATCAGGAGAAGAAAACGAAAGTATCGGGATTTATCCGATGAACTTTTGAGTGAGGTACTTACGGATATCAAAGAAAACCATTTGTCGGTAAGAAAAGCTGATGGTATTCCAAAAAGCTCTTTAAATAGAAGCATTAACTCAAAGCAAACCAACAAACATGGTCGTCCGCCTGTCTTCTCTGTTGCAGAAGAAAATCACATACAAAAACGTGTAACTTTTGCTGCCGAATGGGGATTTCCATTAACTAAGTCCAACCTGAAGGATATTATAAAAAAAAACATTAGATTCCAAGGGGGTCACAGAAGCTCGGTTTGTAAATAATAGACTAGGCCATAAATAGATGAAGAACTTTTTGTGTATCGATAATAATATCAAAAAAAATAGCACACACTTATGCCTTGGATTTGGCATATTTAATTCCGTTAAAAACAGCTTGGAGAAAGATGTTGCAAGATTTTAAAAACAGACATAGTGGATCAATGACCAAAGACGTGTTTCCTCGGCATTTGAAAAAAAGTCTAGAGGCAATAAATGCAAACTTTGAGAAGAACTTGAAGGATGGATTTAGGGCTAGCGGGATCTACCCACTGGATTTCCAACAAGTACTGGAACGTTTTCCGCAGAAAGAAAATAATAATGTTGAAGAGTGGACTAAGTCATTTGACAAATTTTTGAAATCTTCAAGGGAAACGACCACAAAGAAGCAAAAGAAAAGAGTCAATGTAATTCCGGAAAAAAGTTTGTCAGAGGCAGAGGACAGAAAGTTTCAAACAAAAGGAGAATGAAAATAAAATAAAAACTAGTATAGATAAAGACAATCTAAGTACTAGTAAAAACCAAACAGAACTTTCACGACCAAGCAAAAAAAAGCCAAAAGAAATAGAAGAACCATTTATGAATTGTTAGACTCTAGCGAAAATGACGATGAGATATTACTCCGTGACTCAAATAGTAATAGTATAATAGTATTATACATATAATTCTTCAAACGTGGATATGGCGGTGAACAGATATCAATTCCATTTTCTTAACAATTTGTGACTTATTGATAAACATTATATCTTCTATGTGAGTAAAGATATACATGTCCTTATCATTGTTCATTTGAAGAACTTTTCCCACAAATATTTTCGTAGAATGTTTCTTGGTACCCTCACTGTAGATTAGTGAAGCAAGGACGAAATCCCCTTTTTGTACGAAAATTTTGCTTTTCAGCAGTGTTTGAGATTTGGTTTATTCAGGGTGTCTTTGTTCTTCACTTTGATATCTTTTGTCCTTTTATTCATTTCAGCTTTTTCTGGTTATCAGTCTGTAAGATATCATCAATCTCTCGATCAGTCTCAATATTCTCACACTCTTGAAGGTCCGAAAAATCTTCAGTACTATTACTATTACTATTTGAGTCACGGAGTAATATCTCATCGTCATTTTCGCTAGAGTCTAACAATTCATAAATAGTTCTTCTATTTCTTTTGGCTTTTTTTTTGCTTGGTCGTGAAAGTTCTGATTGGTTTTTACTAGTACTTAGATTGTCTTTATCTATACTAGTTTTTATTTTATTTTCATTCTCCTTTTGTTTGAAACTTTCTGTCCTCTGCCTCTGACAAACTTTTTTCCGGAATTACATTGACTCTTTTCTTTTGCTTCTTTGTGGTCGTTTCCCTTGAAGATTTCAAAAATTTGTCAAATGACTTAGTCCACTCTTCAACATTATTATTTTCTTTCTGCGGAAAACGTTCCAGTACTTGTTGGAAATCCAGTGGGTAGATCCCGCTAGCCCTAAATCCATCCTTCAAGTTCTTCTCAAAGTTTGCATTTATTGCCTCTAGACTTTTTTTCAAATGCCGAGGAAACACGTCTTTGGTCATTGATCCACTATGTCTGTTTTTAAAATCTTGCAACATCTTTCTCCAAGCTGTTTTTAACGGAATTAAATATGCCGAATCCAAGGCATAAGTGTGTGCTATTTGGTGGCAGCAATAAGAATTTGATATTATTATCGATACACAACTCTTGAACCTTGACGGATTTATGGCTCGAAAAATTATCTCCCATGATACATTTCGGTCCAACACCCAACTTTTTGAAATATGGGAGAGCTATTGATATGAACCAATCCTCGAAGAGAGGCCCTCAAAACATCTAAACTTTGATCTATTATACCTAGATTCTTTTCCATCTAAGTGTAGTACATGTTGGTCAAAGACTTTTATAAACAACATAGACTGGAAGAGTGACCCCACTTGATGTTCCTATGCAAACATAACAGAATATGCTGCCTTTGAAGAATGATACATTTATTCAGGGTCTTTACAATTTCTTTGAACTATTATTTTACTCGTTCCAGGATTATCCTGCATATTCATCATAATTGATGATTACCTCTGGAGGAATGTCTTTCAACGAGGACTGTAGCTCTTCAAAATATTTTGTTATACCTTCCGGACTGACTGGTGCTCTTGCACATTTTATGTTGTGAGAGGCGTGTTTTCAGCATTTCACCTTATCGTTTCAAAAAGTTCTTCATCTATTTATGGCCTAGTCTATTATTTACAAACCGGGCTTCTGTAACCCCCTTGGAATCTAATGTTTTTTTTTTTATAATATCCTTCAGGTTGGACTTAGTTAATGGAAATCCCAATTCGGCAGCAAAAGTTACACGTTTTTGTATGTGATTTTCTTCTGCAACAGAGAAGACAGGCGGACGACCATGTTTGTTGGTTTGCTTTGAGTTAATGCTTCTATTTAAAGAGCGTTTTGGAATACCATCAGCTTTTCTTACCGACAAATGGTTTTCTTTGATATCCGTAAGTACCTCACTCAAAAGTTCATCGGATAAATCCCGATACTTTCGTTTTCTTCTCCTAATATCCATGTTTATCTGGAATCGAAGACACGAATAATGAATGATTTTCAAAGCAGCCTAACTTGGGACAGCTGATAATTTTTCTTATACATCAGGCTCCAGTGATTTTTACTGCAGCGGCAGTCACATCGAAACAAGCCAGAAAAAAATTATTTTTGATTCTACATGTCACTTGATATACAAAGAATTCGCAAAAAAATTCAAGGTCAAACCTGATGCGCAGTCGAGTTGAAAAAAATTGTTGATATCACCAAAGTATTTCGCGCACGAGATGCAAACAATTATTATAGATTCAATTCAAATACTCAAGCTTTTAATGATAGGGTACCTCAAGGATCAGTGTTGGGATCGCTCCTATTTATATTATATTGCAATATTGAGGCTGCGGTTGCTAATAATACATGCTTTATGTATGCAGATGACACTTCACTTCTAATTTCGGACAAAGACGAGAAATTTTTAAAAGAAAAATGTTGCATAGTGTCAAATCATTTCGTTTCGAGGTGTGGCGCTAACTCACTTCATTTCAACTCTCATAAAACATTTCAATACGGTTTCATCACAAACAAAAAAATCTGTTCCAACGTTGAAATAAAAATTAATGAGAATGAAAACATACTTTTTCAAACGATGAATGTGAATTTTTAGGACTCACGCTAGATAATTGTAGATAATTGTCTGTACTGGAAGAGTCATTGTAATGAACTGATAATAATAATAATCGTCTTTATTTCATCAAAATGGAACCTTTATGGGAATATTATGTTCCTTTTCACTATTACTTTGCACTTTTAAAATCAAGAATCAGATATGGCATTTGCCTTTGGGAAAGCTCATTCTGGTTCTAAATGTATCTATTGCCAAAAAAATATTGTACCAATTTTAGCAGGCGTTAATCAGAGAACCTCCTTCATACACACCAATAAGTCGAAATATGATCACAATTCTTCCTACCATAATGCATATACAAGAAAACGTGATTTCCACATAAATCTCTACAAATATATAACGGCTAACTAACCTTCTCACTTGGGAATAAAACTATATGACAAACTGCCCAAATCACTGAAAACTACAGATAGAATTCAAGTTTCTAAAAGTACCCTTAATAGTTATTTTTGTATCTAGTGCGCGAATTTCTACGTTGGTGATCGAGAACTGATTTGTTTTAACGTGGCGCAGTCGAGTTAAAAAATAGTCTGTATCACCCAAAGAATTTCGCGCGCGAGATGTAAAAAAATTTTTTTCTACGAACGTCAAAAAATATTGTTCGAAATAAGTAATATGCTTAGCTTGATATTGAAAAATAAAATTACATATTGTAAAATTTTTTCACAATTTGAAATTTGTTGAAAACCCTTATTTTTAAACATTATGAAATAACACTATACTTCGCGCACGGTGTCATGGTTACGAATGAAAATGAAAGGTAGGGTCACTCCGCAAATTGTTATTAATGCGCGAACCTTGTCATTTTATGACGTTTGTGGAAAACGTTTTGTTTGCATCACGTGCGCGAAATACTCTGGTAATGTCGACTATTTTTTATAACTCGTCAATTTTTTTTTCAAAAGTCTAAAAATAAAATAAGTAGTATAAAATTTTATCACAATTTGAAAACTATTAAAAAGCCTTACCTATTTATTATTAAACATTCAAAAATAAGTGATTTCTTGGATTTTTGCTTCATTGAGGACCATAAATGATTTTTTGGATTTTTGCTTGAATATGAGAATCCCATATAGTTTACATAGTGTGCGAAATATGTATTTCGCATATTACTTCGCGTACGGTGTCATGGTAACGAAAGAAAATGAAAAAAAGTGTCACTTCGTATATTGTTGTCAATGCGTGAACCTTGTCATTTTTTAACGTTTGTAGAAAATTGTTATTTTTGTATCTAGTACGCGAAATACTACTTTGGTGATCGAGAACTGATATTTTTTTACGAGGCGCAGCCGAGTTGAAAAAAATTGTTGATATCACCAAAGTATTTCGCGCACGAGATGCAAACAATTATTTTTTCGTCAAAAAAAAAAAATAGGTACTTAGTATACCATTTTGTCACAATTTAAAAAGTGTTAAAAAGCCTCATTTAATTATTGTTGAACATTCAGAAGTAAATGACTTCTTGGATTTTCGCTTATTTGAGGACCATAAAGTTAAAAATAAATGATTTCTTGGAGCTTTGCTCAATTGAGGACTATACAGTATCGGAAAGTTTTCATCTGGGGTATGGTGGTTTCATGAGAGCGTGAAGAATAGCTTGCTGTAATGTTGAGAGAGCATTACAATTTCTCCTCGACTCGCTCGAGGAAGGGATATCAACTGAGCTGGCTGGTCGGGCGAGGCAACAGTATTGGGAATTCAACATAAGGGATACTCTCTCTGGTGTCAAGTATTGACAATATAGATAAGTACATTGAAATTATTGTTTTTGTCAAAATTCCCAAGATTTTGGCTATTATTTATGTGCATTTTGTTGAACCTGTAATGATATTGATAAGTGATGAATTTCTGGTACATATTAATGGTGAATATTGTGTTCTTCGCCCAGTAGTGCATGTCTCTTATTTATGTGGTATTATCATATCATTGCGTCCCTTGATGCTCGCGTAGATTTCTGTCTATAGCCCAGATGAAAAGTTTTCGATACTGTATAGGTCAGAATATGCAAATCCCATATAGTTTACATGCAGAGTGCGAAATAGGTATTTCGCACATTACTTCGGGCACGTTGTCATGGTAACGAAGGAAAATGAAAAAAAGTGTCACTTCGCATATTGTTGTCAATGCGCGAACCTTGTCATTTTTTGACGTTTGTAGAAATAAAAACCATTATTTTTGTAATATTGATGAATTTTTCAATTGGTGATTTTTTTTCACTATCGCATTTGTCTATTGGGTGTGAATGAAGTTGAAATGTTTTGTCCCTCATTGTATATTGTATGCCTATGACAATATTCTTATTCTGTATGTTTGATTTAATTCTACTTCTACTATCATTTTATGTAGGTATGTTCAAATTGCTAAGACAGTTCTATTTGACTTTAACATTGTAAGTTTTACAGGTACAGGATTAATAAAGTGATTGGATTTGATTCACTTCATTATTAAGTTATTCTGCACACCCAAACCATCAGATATATCACAGAAGAATGTTACCATACGATCATACAATGGTAGACCCGAAGCGACCCTATAGTTGATAGATAATATAAATAGATAAGATGTTCGTTTGTAACCTTTTATAGTAATTTTCTGTAACCAGTGCAAAAAGTAAGTGTTTAATGCACTCGACGTGAAATTCTCAACAATTGACAACACGTCGAGTACAATAAACAATTTTTGCACGAGTTGCATACAACATGTTTTCTACGTTCATGCAAAAAGCAAAAAATGATTTATTAACGTGCGGCACTAGGTGTAGGAAAATGAAAAACGCAACTTGAATTATTGATTATTACTGTCAATTTGCACTGAAACAGATCATTATCATCTATTTTTCCATTGATAATACTCATTTTGAAACTTTCAATTCTCTAATAGTCAGAATTAATTTTTATGACGTTTCTATTACCACATTTGCATTATAAAAATCAAAATCATATTAGCCGTGAGCGCGTATGTTTTCACGAGGTGTGGTCATAGTACAGACAGTTTGCTCTGCAGGTAGACGGTTCAGAACGATGCGGATCAGTTTCGATTGCGGAGTTATTCTAGGGAAGGCATTGGTTGTTTAACTCTGGCTGCTAACATTATTAAAAAATAGTATAAAATATGTAACTTTTTGAAACGTATTGCCAATCTCACAGATTATCTGCAAAATATGTAGTGCGTTTGAACGTTTATGTTTGTGTTGATGCCAATGACAGATGAGTCCAATACAAACTTTATTGCAGTAGTGCAATAAATAACTTCTTTTTCCACTAAATATAGTTCAATAAAGTTTTACTTTTTTCATGAATGTAGAAAAAATTATATTTCATACTTTTATGTATACAAGGCGCGTATATAAATGAACTCGAGTAGCAATACCTTATCTAAATAAAAAATTTGATTCAAATCGTTGAAGCCGTTTTCGAGATCCAAAAAATCATCATTATTATTTATCTAAGAAAGATGCATATATAGATAACCTCAAAATTAAAAACTTCATCCAGATACAAAATTTGATCCAAATCATTAGATTCGTTTCCGAGATCCACAAATCCATATTATTATTATTAGTAAAATAGTAAAAGGTACCTATATACAAGATATTTCCGAAATTGAAGCAATGAATGTAATGGAAAGTAGAAGATGACGAAATATAACGAAATGTAACAATAATTTTTTGTCGAAAAAAAAAAATATTTTGGGAGATAGGTATTGATTTTGAATTGAATTTGAATTGAAAGTTTTCAAGACTTTTTTTGTAATCACTACAGTCTACGCAGACTGTACTGAATCACTGCCAGCATGCAGACACGCTGTGGCCTGGAGAATCAAACCATTGCCTCCCAGACAAAGGTAATTGAAAACTATTCCATAGAATTCCATAAAAATTTTCGAAAATTTTTTGACTGCTTCAAAAACGAAAATTCTTGCCATTTATTGATACATTGTTCCATACACAACCCATTTTTTAATTGCTCCAATTTCGGAACCACCGTGTAGATGAACTTAAGTGGCAATTCTTCATCTGGATAATAAATTTGATCCAAGAAGTTGAAGCCGTTTTCGAAATCCAAAAATTCACATCATTATTTTTATTATTTGTAGAATCGACTTTTTCTAAAATATAGATGAACTCAAAACGCAAAACTTTTTCTGAATACAAAATTTGATCCAAATCATTAGATTCGTTTCCGAGACCCAAAACTTAATCTTATTATTATTTTTTTTTTATCCGGTTGGATTATAACAGTCGGGCCCTGTCTCCGGAGCTCCGACACATCTGGAGGGCGCGCTGGTGACATTTACCCAGATAGCCACTCCCAACGTCCGTGGGGTGAGCAACTACTGGGTCCGAGAATCAGGTGCCCTGAGCAGACGGAGTGAACCAAGGATGACGGCCTTCTGCATTCGTCCGGCTAAGATTTCTGCCATACTATGGCAAGCCGCTATGATTTTTAAGTTCGAGAGCAGTGTGTCCATCATACCACCAAGGACCCCTATAATCAGAACCACCATTTGAACAGAATGGTTTGGGTAGAGCCTGCGGAGTTCAAAGAGTAATTCTCGGTATTCAGTCCGTTTCTCCTCCTCTTTTCGGACGATGTCCGTTTCGCCAAGAGCCGAAAACTCTATGACGAAAATCGTCTTACTTTGATGGTCGAGAAAGACTACATCAGGCTTATTGGCTTGTATTTGCCTGAGAGTGGGGAATTAGTAGTTCCAATATATTCGGCACTTTTCATTCTCCACAACGGACTCAATATCTCCCGGAGCATAAGGCAACACTGGTGTCTCTTCTATACCGTACGAGTGTCGTAGATGGTAGTAGGACCGCGTTATGCCTGTTGATATAGGCTGAGACCGCATATGCTGGACAAGTTGACAGCAAATGCATAAGGGTCATAAGCAGACGGAGTGAACCAAGGATGCCGGCATTCTGCATTCGTCCGGCTAAGGTTTCTGCCATATTATGGCAAGACGGTATGATTTTTAAGTTCTAGATCAGTGTGTCCATCATACCAGCAATCAGAACCACCATTTAAACCGAATGGTTTGTGTAGAGCCTGCGGAGTTCAAAGAGTAAGTCTCGATATTTAGTCCGTTTCTCCTCCTCTTTTCGGACGATGTTAGTTTTGCCAGGAGCCGAAAACTCCATGACGGAAATCGTCTTACTTTGATGGTCGAGGAGGAGTACATCAGGCTTATTGGCTTGTATTTGCCTGAGGGTGGGGAGTGAGTAGATCCAATATATTCGCCACTTCTCATTCATCACAACGGACTCAATATCCCCGGGAGCTTAAGGCAACACCGGTGTCTCGTCTATACCGTAAGAGTGTCGTAGATGGTGGTAGAACACTCGTAGGGCCGCGTTATGCCTGTGGATATAGGCTGAGATCGCATATGCTGGACATGCTGACAGCAAATGCTTAAGTGCCTGAGGCGCCCCACGACACGCTCTGCATTTAGTGTTGGGGATCTCTATACCCATCACGTGGCTACGGTAGACTTGGGTGTTGAAGACACCATCCTGGCAAGCCCCTATGAATGCCCCGGTCTCCGACTTCAGCTCACTTGACCTGAGGAAAGCAAAGGTCAGGTTTTTGGATGAGCCAAGGTCTTCCATGTTCTTGAATAATTTCCCATGCATTGGCTTATCGTTGTGCAGCTGCAGGAGAACCTCAGTCTCTGCAGCTTTGATGTGAGTTTTTTGCTGAACGGGTTCCAACTCGGTGACAGAGTTTGGGTTCGCCCGTTCTGTGTCGAATACGAGACCAAGTTCATCAGCTGCCCGGATTGCTGCCTTGAAAAGAAATGCTCCAATCCTTGCTTTTTCATGGCCGCGGACTATGCAGAGAAGGGGATCTGAACCTTACAGGCTCTATCTAGCACCATTCTGTTATGTAGATACTCCAAACTCAAAAGTCCCCGGCCTCCCTGCTGTCTGGGAAAGCACAACCGCGGAGCGGACGATTTAGGATGCAAGGTTCTATCATCTTACGAGTTTTTACGAGTTGTCGCAGCTCCTCTTGAGTCCATTTCACCACTCAAAAGGAGTAGAGTGAAATCGGAACGGCAAGCATATTAGTTGCAGCAACTTTGTTTTTCCCCGACAGTTCTGACGACCACATCTGTCGGAGTTTGTGCTGATACTTGCCGCGGAGAGAACAGTGGTTACCTCTTGGGAGCGCCGCTGTTCCACCCCTAGGTAAGTGTACGTCTCTCCGGCATCAAGGTGATGTAGCATGCTTCCGTCTACGAGCTGGACCTGGCGTGACCTTATGCCTCCGGTTGCTGGGGATGCCGCGGTTGTAACCACGGAAGTTTCTGAGTGCAACGGACAATGGCAGTAGTGAGATGCAGAAAAGGAGAGGGCTGAAGCAATCTCCCTGAAATATGCCCCTTCTAAAGATCTGCTCTGTTTGGACACTGACTTGACCAGATCTTATGGTGAAGCAAGTCTTCCAGAGCTGCATCAGTTGTCTAATACATCTCACTATCAGATCGGGCACCGCAAGGCATATGAGCAAATGCAAGATAAGCTCATGCAAGGTTGTATTGAAGGCCTTGCAGTAGTCGATTCGGGCCATCGAAAGGTTACGCTTATACTGCACGGAGTCCTGCGTTATACATCTGTCGATGAGCAGGTTCTCCTTGCAGCCAGCGATCCCTTTATTTGACTCCCTTTGCTCATATATTCGTTCATACACTGGGTCAACTGCGGTGAGTATTCACATGTATAAGATGCGGGTAAACATCTCATACATGCGTTTAAGCTTGTTATCGGTCTGTAATTCTTTGGATTAGAGAAATCTCCGTTTTTGGGGATGAGTACGGTTCGCCCCTCGACAAACCAATCCGAAATCTGCTGCTTCCCATCCAGCCATGAGTTGAAAACTCTTTCCAGAAGGTGGGTCTGGAGCAGCAAAGTTCTCTGAGCCTTTAAGGGCCTGTCGAATTTCTTCCGCGGTTATCGGGTTGCGTAGATCATTGTACCTAAGCTGACGAAGCCTCCTGCAGAAAGCTTCGAACTGTGCAAAGGCTGGAGTATCTACATTGAGAGGTTGCGGAAACTGATAGATGCTCTTCCAGAAGGTCTCCATCCAATCAGCGGCCGGTGGGTTATCCACAACACGTGGAGGCTCTTGGAATAAGCGGTAAGGTTTATCGCGGAACTTCATGTTTTTCGCGACACTTCTCGCTCGCCTCACTAGTGACTTCTTCGCAGCCACCAGCATTCGTATCCTATCAAGGCAGTACTGTCTGATGGTAAACAGCACGCCTTGATTTAGTGTATGGTGAGCTCGTCTTAATTTTGCGGCAATTCGCCGCACTGCGAGCGTGAAGGGCCTTTTGGCCACCACATAGTCCATCACACACTGGATACGAGGCGCGTGTTGTCTCGCCGACTCGATCTTAGCTCCATATTTTGCATTCGTCGTTCATACCTCCCAATTAGAGAAGTGGTATCCCTCCTCTCCGTCTGGGACAAAGCCTGGGCGGCGTCATACACGGCAGAGTTAATCTGCCAGATGTCAGCCTCTTCCGAAAGAACATCGTTAATATCCATATCCACTCGTGCCAGTTGTTGTGGCTTCAGGCACTAGGTCTAATGAAGCGCCCTGCGGGTTCTGATATCCTCCATGGGTGCTATGATGTGAGCCTCCTCTACAGCCAGAACGACACGTGGCACATTTGCCACTTGTGCTACTTCGTTAACCGGCTGAGGAGGAGCTCTGACATAGCCTCGTTTCCGGAGATGAGATACTTGATCCCTAAGGTTTTGGGCGGAAAGGGCGGCATGCTCTGGGTTTCTCACGCACCACAGAGCATGCCATGTATCCTCTCCGGGTGGACTTACTGCTCTCGTAGTCATGCAGAAGATCGTCCCTCAATTCATCAGTCCACTCAAAGCGTCCTTGTTCATTGCGGTCGTCATTAGTTGGCAACCACCTTGCCTTTGACCCCTTATCCGAGGGGGTTGGTTGTGGGGGACTCTACCTCGTTCGTTGGGAACCCGAGTCTTAGGATATATCGGGGGATTAGCCTAGTATACTCAGGGGGACCAACTGTCATCCAAGGTCTTGGTGAGTTGCGACACCACTTTCCTGAGCAACAGGTGCAAAACCGGACCGGCAGCATAGGCGCACCCCGAAGAAAAAGAACATTCCGTCTGATGTCGGCCGTGGGTATATTATTATTATTATGAGTAAAGTCACATTTTTTCATAAAAAGCGCCTATATAGATTAATTTAAATACAAATTCCAATCCTTAAGGCGCGTACACATCTGGCGAACGCATGTGGCCGAAGCCCTTCGACCGAACGCCTTCGGTAAGTGTGTACGCCCCAACAAACGCTAATCAACGCATGCGTTTGCCTTCGCGAGAGTTCGCTCGTCGGGCGGTACATCAAAAGAAAATTGAAGAACGAATTCTTTCGTCTGGGTTTAGTGTGTACGCTTCTCATAAGTGTCGAACGTCGTCGCGATTTTGCTTTCATTTCTATTTTGCGATAATGGAGTGGACTTATTCTGCTTGTTTAAAATTGATTAATTTATATCGAGAGCGGGAAGTTTTATGGAATCCAGTGCATAATGATTACAAAAATAAAATAAAGAAACTTGATGCCTGGAACGACATCAGCAAAATTATGAAAGGCGATACAGGGGAGGTTAAAAAGAAAATGGAATCATTATTAACGTCATTTCGACGTGAGAGACAAAAACAAGACAACTCTTTTACAACTGGCTCAGGAACCGACACAATTTTTAAATCTAGCTGGTTCGCTTTCAAAGATATGCTGTTCTTGATGGATAAGTTTATACCAAAAGAAACTAAAAACACTGAGGTAAGTCAAAATATTTATTCTTTTATGAAATGAAATATTCCTACATATGCAAATATTATGACGTATTGTATACAGTACGACCGAAAAAAATCTCCCTTTTCTTCGTTTGAACATAAATGAGATATAAACTTGAAAAAATGAGAATTTAACTCCATACTTAGGTATTATTGAAAAACAAATAGGGAGGGCATTTTTAAGACCGCAGTGTCAAGGCAGTAATAAGATGGAAGTTTATTATTATTCGTCGAATAATATTTATGCATGTGTATTCTGCCAACTCACGCTACCTTCGCCCATAAAATATAAAGCAAATGTATTTCTAATTGCTTCACAATTTACCGAACTTTTTCGTCCTAGCTTAGGTATTGGAAGAAAGGACTCTGCATTTCTATTTTCGTTTCCCTGCCTCCAGAGTCCAGGAATGATCTTTCCATCTTTTTCCTCATCAAATGTCCCTGGTGGTGTGTAATTCTTGCGGGAATGTTTACTCTTTCGTAAGAAGTTGTGTAAATAGACGCAAGCTAAAACTACCAAAGTTGCTTTTTCAGGTGATAGTAGCATCACTTTTCTCAAAACTCTAAAAACAGCTGACATGATGCCGAAAACATTTTCAACAATACGCCTTGCTCTACTGAGTCTATAGTTAAAAATACGTTTCGTAGAACCTTTTTTCTGTTCTACTGGATACCCTTTCATTAAATGCTCACTAAGGCTAAAAGCATCATCTCCTACAAATACATAAGGAACTTTCACATCTCCTTTAGGTAGAATGTCATCAGGTGGTAGATGAAGCTCATTGTTTTGAATTTTTTTCCAGAACATGGAGTTTTTTAGTACACCTCCATCAGAAATCCTGCCTTGGCAGCCAACATCAGCAAACAAAAAGCAATAGTTTGGATCAGCAACTCCCAACAAAACTATACTAAATTGTGATTTATAATTAAAATAGTCACTGCCACTGTGTATTGGGGCCTGTAGTATGCAGTGTCTACCATCTATGGCACCAAGGCAGTGAGGAAAATTCCATTGAGCTTCATAATTTTCCGCAATATATCGCCATTCTTCTTCAGTTGTAGGCATCTAAAAATAAAAACAAAAACAATAGTGTAAAAAATTCTAAAACCAAAAACTTTCCAGGAGATGGTTCGACCGAGGAGTCAACATGCAGTAGAAGAGGAGGAGAAGGAAGAGAAGGAAGAGGAAGAAGATACTGCTAGTAACGCAAATAATAATGACACACAAGACACAGAAGTACCAGAACGAACAACTCTCAAAAAAAAATCAGATTTTAAATCTCCCAAGACAGTCAAACGAGTACTACCTGTGTCTTCTGGGGAACGTGGGACAAGCAGTGGGACAGCTACCTCTAGAGGACAGGAAGCATATCAAATATTACAAGAAACTATTGCAAGTAGAAAACCGAGAGACGATAGCACAATTTTTGGAGAGCATGTGGCGGCGAAGCATAGAAAATACAGCGTTCATACACAAAGTGAGGTGGAACATCTAATTGGAGATATTCTGTATAAGGCGGATAAAGGTCTTTATGAGCATCACGTGTCCCCAATCAGTTCCATTGGTCATAAACAATATTATTTACTTGAACCCAATCAACAAACTTATACGAGTATCACGCCTAGCACAACACCCAATCCATATAATCAATATTCTTCAGACACTCAAAGCACCAGTACTCCTTTCGCATCACCTTCAATTGGCCCATTTTCTCCTGAAAATGAGTCCGTTTGTCTGGCGAGCCCATCAAACCTGACGCTGCAGGAAACAGATAATTCGCAGACGTCCATTACACGCTTTATAAATACATTTACAGATAGTACTTAGGGCACCTTTTGATGTTTTTTATGTAAACTCGAGACTTTTCCAATAAATACTTAAAGCATTTTAGATAACTATTTCACTTACCTTTACATATTCTTTAAGAGCCTCAATTATAGCAGAGCAAACTTCTGGTATTATTCTTGAAATGAGTTGCTTTGAAATTTTAAAGGTATACATCAAACTTGTATATGAGTCACCAGTAGCTAAATATCGCATGGTTAACATTAACCTTTCTGCCGGCGGTATCGCTTCTCTGAACTTTGTATCTTCTTTCGAGATTTTTGGACCGATTTCGTTTAATAACCATTCAAAATCAGTTAAATTCATTCTACAAAAATTTTGAAACATTCCGTATTCCATTTCAGCTTTAAGATCATTAATTAAGTCTATTCCTCTGTACCGACTTCTGCTCTTGAACAATGATGTTGTCCACCAGCGCCGTTTTCGTCGTTTTTTGGGGGGTTCTTCCGCTGCTTCGGCCTCCGCCTCACTAATAATAATATACATCGCACTTGCTATAATGATATCCTCATCAGACGCCATTCTTTCAAACAAATAATAACTTTCGCGCCACGAATCGCCAAAAATACCTGCGAAACTGAACGAATGACTGCAAACGAATTCGTTCGCCGTAATGTGGACGGCAGAGCAAATTTTCCGTCGAACGCCGGAATTATCGAATGAATTCGGTCGAAGGGCTTCGGCCACATGCGTTCGCCAGATGTGTACGCGCCTTTATATAAATACAAAATTTGATCCAAATCGTGTTTTTCCAGAATAAAGGGGACAAATTGCAATGGTAGTATACTCACTTAAATTAAAGGCTGAAAGTTAAAAAAGACATATACTCTAAGATGAAAATTAACCGAATTACAGGGTGTTGAAAGTGACAAAAAAATATGTTTTCCAGAATAACTCCATAACGGCTCAACTCTCCTTAATGAAATTTGGTGTGTTACTTGACAGCATTTTGTTTCAAATTTCATTGTGAATCGTGTGTTTGTAACTCTAAACAGAGGCGTACGGCAGGTAGGTAACCAATTTCTATTATTGGAAATAATAATAATAAAATTTGTTCAAATCAAAGTTGTAGATTTTCCAATTATTTACAACTTTTACGTCATTTTTATTTTATTTTTTTATTATTGAATATGTATTTACGCTGGAAGTCGTGTAAATTTCACCCCCATACCCTATCCAACGTAGTTTATCTTGTAAGGAATTTTTCAGTCAAAAAAGGTTATTTTTTTTGCCTAATAAGTGAAAATCTTATCTTCGTTTTTCGGCGATAATTCCGATATCAAACTAACATAAAATTAGCTATAAATCCCAAAATCAATACAGTTCTAACAACATAGCTGAACATTCTGATGTATTGCACGAACGTTCGTGTTGACTGCCTTATCACTGGATATATTATGGACTCTAGTCCATTTGTGCGACGAATGCGTATTATGGGCGTGCATGTTTCCACGGTTTCGGGTGTGTTAGTACAACTATTTTTATTGAAATTGAAAAGTATATTAGGTTCCATTAAAAAAAAAATTGTCTCAGTGATCCCAAAATTTTTATTGTCAATATGTGTATATATATATATATATATATATATATATTATATATATACATACATATATATATATATATTTTATTTCAATCGATGGACTAACGAGTGAATCGAACGAGCTCAATTTCGTTTAATTAACGTATTACATTTCTACTGCAGTGTTTTCATCAGATACTCAGTGATATAATAACACTGCCAGAAAATAAATTTTCGTTTTCACTTTACAAGTATGTATACATCATTGTCAGGTAGTTTCTTCCCACTGTCTAGTTTTTCATAGAAAAATATCAAAAATATATCGATTGAGTTTCTCGATGTATGGACCAAATTTGAAATAAAGTGGTTATTGTGAATTAATTCGTATCTGTACTGAATAAAGTAACGTACTTAGATAATAAAATCGATTCAGGTTGATACACTGCTTTATCATTTCAGTTTCCCAGAGAACTTTCTCAAAAAAAAAACACGTTATACTTTCGTGTCTTTTGAGAAGTTCTTTTGATGATTCTTTTTATAAGTTTAGTAGTACTTACATTTGAACAATTTCAAACATTAAGTGCATATTTTATTACAAGAAACGTCGACTTCAACAACGTACTTTTAATGGTGACTTTTTTGGTAAGTGAATTATAACCCATGAAAATATTGCGAGCATCCTTGCACAATGCGCCGCCGGCAATATAACTTAGTCATTACGATGCGTTCTACTAGATCAGCTTTTATGCATTTTTTACGAGCAAACGCTTTAGAATTCGAATTCGAAATGGTATCTGGAATCAGTCATATATATACATATATATATATATATATATCAGTCTGGAGAAAGATACCACTGAACTTAAAATACTAATCCGGAGAATTTATTGTGATGCCACGTGATATCTAAAATGTTTACTGATATGAATCCTTGATGTTCTTGCTGATTTTTCAATTTATACGACAAATAAGTTATTCATCAATATCCTGCTGTCGTCCCCATACGAACGACAGCCCTCAAAAGTCGAATCGTGTGTGAGCTAAGGATTAACGAGGTCTTACTTTTTAACGTGCACTCATCTGTCATTGTACTATAGGGTTCTGTCATCATGACAGACAAACTTTCAAATTGACGCCAAATTTAGCCCATTTTCTGTGAGATTGTATTACGTTTTAAATAGTTGCATGTTTCATCATATTCATTACATAATGGAATAAAAATGGATAAAATGATTTCCTTCGAATATCAACTAAATTACACAAAATGTTTTTGAATTACTTTTGGCAGATAGATTCAAACAAACAATGTCTTCCTTACAATTTAGTGCCACCTGAATCAAACATTTTCTAGTTTTTGCATGAACGTAGAAAAAATATTGTATGAAACTTATGCAAAAAGAGTTTATGGCACTCGACGTGTTGTCCAACTCGGCCTAATGGCCCCGTTCGACAATTTCACGTCGAGTGCAATAAACACCAACTTTTTGCACATGTTGCATAAATAACTATTTTCTACATTAATGCAAAAAGCGAAACTTTATTGAACGATATTTAGTGGAAAAAGAAGTTCTTTATTGCACTCATCTGTCATTCAACTTCAACGTGCTGTCATCATGACAAACATAAATGTTCAAACCCACTACATATTTAGCAGATATACTGTGAGATTGGCAATACGTTTTAAACACTTACGTATTTTATATTATTTTGTATTAATGTTAGCAGCCAGATCTAAACAAACAATGCCTTTCCGAGAAAATCTTCATAATCAAAACTGATCCGCTTTGTTCTAAACCGTCTACCTGCATAGAACAAACTGTAACTATGACCACATCTCGTGATAACATACGCGCTCACGGCTACTATGATTTTGATTTTTATAATGCAACTGTGGTTATAGAAACGCCAGTCAAAAATTATTTCAAAATAAGTATTATTATTGGAAAATAGATGATAGTGATCTGTTCCGAAGCAAATCGATAATTGCATGCAACTCGTGCAAAAATTGTTTATTGCACTCAATGTGTTGTAAAAAAAATCTTATTTTTTTATGTGTTTTCCTTGTGTTTCCTAACTACGGTACGAAACTACAGAGGGTGATTCGATGAACGATGAAAATGTTCATGAACATATATATGTCCAGAGTGAGAGGCAAACCGCTGAGGAAATTGTGTACACTGATTCCCAAACATCGAAAGTAATACCTCTAAAATACTCAAGTAATTCCGGAGTAATACCCCAGTAATACCCGAGTCATACCCCCTAAGTAATGCCAGTAATGCCCATCAGAAAAGTAATAAAAATATATAATCATGTCTTAATGTTAGGTTTATTGTCAAGTACAATTCTGAAGACCTTTTTATTTCGGGCTATTCATGTAATTTCCAATTTCCATGTTTTTTGCCCTTCAACGATTATAATTGTGCAGTAATTCTTCTCTGGGTTCCAAATAATTTTTGTAATACCCATGTTATGTCCGAGTAATAGCTCCCTTTTTCGTGTAATGCCCAATAATTCCTAACTAATTCCTCTAATCCCCGAGTAATACATCAGTAATCCAGTAATATCTGTAATACCCAATAATTGTCAAGTAGTGCCTCCAATCCCCGACTGGTACCCGAGTAATACCACTAATACTCAAGACATGTACACCAAAATTCCCGAGCGGTTTTCCTCTCGGTCCGGAGTTACTTCGTTTCTGAAATACAAGGCGGTGAAGTTTTGTTTTTTAAACGCCTTTTATCTCATATGGTCAAAGGGACTTTTTTCTTTACCGTAGTTAGGAAACACGAGGGAAACATAAAAAACTCGGATTTTTTTTTTGAAAAACGCCCCCGAAACAAAAAAAGTCACAGAGGAAAACGGTGGCAGACTGAGTCCAATAAAGCCATACCGAAAGTTTGGAGAGAGTATCTCTCAGTAAAATTTTTGTCGATGGGCAGTCTAACTATAGTGTTCATATGTACATTGAACGCCCGCATACCCGCTAAGTTGGTTGGACGGCCAATTTATAGATACCAGGTGAGAAAGGTAACTGAGAATAGGATCAACCTATTCTAAATTCTGATGACTGATTTTTATATACAGAGTGAGTCAGAATAAGACCGGCAAACTCCGACTACAGATTCCTCACCTCATTTCGATGTATAAAGTTCCTGTCCAGGTACAGTGACCGCCAAAAAGTATATACCATATGGGAAAAAAGTTTATTTTTACAGTATTGAAAAAAAGAGTCTTGGTAGAAGTTTGTGCATGTCCGATAACCTGAAAATCGATTTTGACACATGTCACGTGATCGCTCGTATGGCGGAAAATTGAAAAAAATTACTATGAATAGGCAAAAAGTCGGGTAAAATGGCAAGATATTAAAAAAAGTTATTTGAAAAAGTAGCTTAGAATTCAATTTTATACACATATACGAAGGTTGAGAAAATAATGTGAGAACATTGAAAAGAGCAATTTTTTTTTATATTTGAATGAATAGCTTGACCATAGTGAAATATTTGTATTCCGATGATAATAACAAAACTTTCTCATTTTCTCCACACCAGAGTGCACTGAATAAAAAAAAAAATTTTTTTTTCAGAACCCTTGCTGTTACATTGGTTCGTATCCAGCAGTTATATCACAATTCCACTATTATTGCGATGATAGAGAAATCCAAAAATATTGTGTTTTTTTCGATTATAATCGATTTTTGATGATAATCGTGCACGAACGTTTCACTTCTAAAAATAGTGCGTCAAATTAAAGAGGTTAGAGGTTTCAACATTGCATGCGAAGTGAAACGCTCTGGCACGATTATCATCGAAACTTGATTATAATCTGGAAAACAACATGTTTCCGGAGTGTCATGTTTTGACAATGGTCGTGGAATTCTGATATAACTGTTAGATACGAACCAATGTAACAGCCAGGGTTTTAACAAAATCAAATTTTTTTAATTTAGTGCTCACTGGTGTAGAGAAAATGAGAAAGTTTTGTCATTATCATTGCCAAGCTATTGGTTAAGCTATTCATAGGATAATAATTTGATATTTTTATACAGATAGGAAAATATTTGAAAAAAATTTCTATTTTCAATTTTCTCTCTTTATCTTTTCAAACTCTGTATATATGTGTAAAAAAATTTATTCTAAGCAACTTTTTCAAATAACTTTTTCTGATATCTTGCCATTTTACCCCACATTTTGCCTTTTCATAGTAATTTTTTTCAATTTGCCGCCACACCAGCGATCACGTGACATGTGTCAAAATCGATTTTCAGGTTATCGGACATGCACAAACTTTTCCTAAGAATCTTTTTTCTAATACTCTTATGATAAACTTTTTCCCCATATATAGTACATACTTTTTGGCGGTCACTGTAAATCCTAAAATGCATCCCCTCTGAGATACAGGGTGTCCGAAAAAAAAATAACATTACATTTTTTTTTCCAAAATCCCTGAAGAAAATATCATCAATATTGGTACACTACTCAAGGTTTACCAAAGTGATAATTTGAAGTAATAAATTTTTATTTTCGCGAACCAGTGGCGTAGTTACGATGGTATGCGGTCATATTTTCTTTGTACAAGTGAATGGATAAATGAGCGTTTGACATCAGTTATGTTCATCGGTACTCGACCTAAAAGCCATAACATTCCATGTGCCTGAAAGTTGATGTTTCTGAGACAATTGATAAAAACTGAAGATGTCCGGAGTAGCAAAATATCGTTAATTAACGATTGACGTTCACTAACGATATCGCATATGTTACGGAATAGGCCTCTGAAGCTTAAAAAAAATCATGTAATTCAAGTAAGAATCAAGAAGTTGCTCATTGCAATAATCCTATACAATAGGAGTGATTGGGCAAAAAATCCATCATAATACAACTACTTTCCTGGCTAATACCATAACGAACGTTGAATAACATCTAATGAATTGCCGTGCAGCGTTCCTACGAAGCCTTTTCTGCAATGGCTAGTTGAATGGAAATGTTCGTTGAAACATTTAGACCACCTATAGATCAATTTCTGGGGTTTGCCCTCATCAGTATAGAGTAGATCTATGCAGATAATAATTAATGTCTGCAACAAATATTTCAATCATATCTTCATCAGAAAACCTCAGCTAAAACCGTTATAGAATAGGCTAAAAGGAGATGTGATTGAAATATTTGTTGCAGACATTAATTCTTGTCTGAGGTCTTAAATAATTTTTGCGAAAAATTTAAGATAGTCTTAATTTGTTGTATTTAATGTTTGGACAATAGGAAAAATCTCTAAAAATGATACTCCAATATGAAATTCAACAAATTAAGAGCACTTATCTTCAGTTTTTCGAAAAAATTCCATACCTCAACTCTTATGTGAGTGGAGTATTATGGATTTTAGGGTGGGTTCGTTTGTCAGTTGATCTGTCAAAAAAATCATATACAAAAAAGTATGGTAACATATCAGGGAATTCACGAAATCGATTCGATCTGATAATTAAAAAAATGGAGTTGTTGGTCTCATCCTGACTCACCCGTACTATGTTTCCGTTTCTCCCAAAATTCAGGAGGTTGACAAATGTAAAAAATTAGCATGATGCGATTATTACACATATGAAATTACGTTGCCACTCAGGACATATCATCAGTTTTTGTCAATTATCTCAGAAACCTCCACTTTTAGGCACATGGAATGTAATGACTTTTAGGTCGAGTATTGATGAGTCTAACTGATATCAAACACTTATTTGTCCATTCACTTGTCCAAAAAAAAAATATGAAAGAAAATACCATCGTAACTCCACCACTGGTTTACGAAAATTGAAAATTATAACTTCAAATTATCACGTTGATGAACCTTGACTAGTTTGAATTTTCTTCCTTTGGTGGTTTTGGAGAAAAAAAATTAAATCAAAGCTACACTGTTAATGTGGTAATTTCACAGCAAATAAAGTAGGTCATTAAACAAGCAAAGAAAATGGTAAATTGAAATCAGTTTGGTAAATTTACTGTTATCTGTAGAAATGTGAATTTTTATTCATGTAATTTTTCTGCTGTTTTTTGTAGAATATAAGCTATAATTATGGTAATTTTTCAACATTATTACTCTAGATTTACAGCAGTCTTGTATTTTCACAGTGGTTTTAATAATAATTATGTCCCTAAAATCCCTGTAATATTTAACCATTTTTAAAGAACTCTGTAAATTTACCACAATGTTTTGGGTCAAATTTTGGGGTTTATTTGCTGTGTTTTTATTTCACCATTAGATAATAATGTATTGTTGCTTTAATATTACTTGAACTTATATTGTTTTTCTACATTCATGCAAAAAGCAAAATTTTATTGAACTATATTTAGTAGAAAAAGAAGTTTTCTATTGCACTAGTGCAATAAAGTTTTTATTGCACTCATCTGTCTGTCATTCTACTTCAACGTGCTGTCATCATGACAAACATAAACATTCAAACCCACTACATATTTAGCAGATATTTTGTGAGTATGGCAATACGTTTTAAACAGTTACATATTTTATATTATTTTGTATTAATGTTAGCAGCCAGAGTTAAACAAACAATGGCTTCCCGAGAATAACTCCATAATCAAAACTAATCCGCTTTGTTCTAAAAATTATTTCAAGTAGTCATATTGTACACAGTACGACACAGTATGAAGAGTCTAAGAGAGCTAACATCATGAATTAACTCGTGAATCGGGCAAATACTTTTTTTCTCCAAAGGTACGGCAGCATTCAATTTATTTTGGCCTGTAATCCATAGGGGGGTTGTTCAGGGTTACATAACAAAAATTAAAATCTTAAACTATTAAGTTCTGCACCTGCGGCACTCGAAATACTGATCAAACTTTTCGATTTTCACGAAATTCATAAAAATGCCAATGAGTGTTTACCATTTCTATAATTTGGCAAAAAAATAACTGTCGGAGAAAAAACTCAGTATTATACACTGTCCTACTTTACGAACTTGTATCATAAATAGCTATTACCTATTTTCAGGCACAAATCTCGTCCGCCATCTTAGAGCCATTTTGTTTTTTTTCTATAATTAAAATGTCATATTGCATTGATATCTACCATTATTGAATCGTTTTCATGAAACAACTTCACTACTTAGTTTAAGCTATCTTATCGATAAAGTCAATCGATCAAGTCGTTGGAGTAGTTAACAATATACTTATGGTTAATTAGCTTTTTGGTTGTGGTGTTTCCGTGACATTCTTCGGGTGCAAAAAAGTTGAACTGAACGGTGCGACCCTCTTGGAGTGATTTGTGATTCGATTAGCGTCTATTGAGGGTGTGATTATTTCAATGAATTGTTTTCCAGTAAGTAAAGATAATGTAGGTATGGTCATCTTCAACTGTAAGTATTTATACTGGTATTGAATAAAAATTGCCTGTAACAATTTATACTTCAAACTGTTACGAAACATGAATTAATGGAATATATCGAGGACTATTAATTATCAAAGTATAAGAGAAAAATCTTAAACCAACTTGACAATAGTTATTGGATAATATCATATTTTCAAACGTTTCAGAGGATATTTTTGTGTGAGGCAATTTTTATATAACACTTTACCAAGTGTTGAAAATAATACCACTGATATGTCCAGAAGAAAGAGGCTGAAAAATTATAGATTCAGTACACTTGAGGTTATTGATCAACTTACTAATGATAATGCACCTATATTCTACCCATAAGTGAACAATTTAACTGGCATTAGTAAGTCCAATAATGCATGGTTAATAAAGTGGTCAGTAACGGGTATCAATCTGAAATATATTAAATTGTGTTGATAGTGGTGAGTGTTCATTTCTAGGAACATATTTTTTCTTGTGGTAATTATCTTGTTCATTTGTCCCACATAGTATTCAAGTTTTCACTTGTGGGTATTCAAGTTTCGCGAATGGATAGTAGGGCTCACACTGAAATTATTAACGAAACTACAGTGAAAATACATTGAGAACTAATAGATGCCATTTGGTTGATTGTTATAGCACTACGTTAAATAAAGAACAGTTATTTCTGCATATATTATTTAGCCATTTTAAATAGCCAAAAGCCAGACTAACATGTGCGCTCTCAGCGGTATTAGACCATCAGGTAATGACATATTTTGCTGACTCATTTTCTCGTTTCAGGGATTTTAACCACTGAAAATTATGTTAGTGTTGAGCTCAAAAAATGAAAATTTAGCGAGGGGACGTGTGCTAGGCATATGGAAAAATAATTTTTTTTTAATCTCTCATTTATGTCCTTTCAACACATTAACAGGTAGGAACAATCTAATAGTGAAAAACCAAAGCCATAAGGTTTGAATGTCCTTAAAGGGTGGAAATAAGGGAGCCATCTTGTAAAAGAATACTCGGTCGATGACCCATTTTCTCGCTTATGCATGGCAATCGACAGAATGAAATCTGATATCGTTAGGAACCCGACAGAAAATTCTCATAAGCCAAACAGCTGTTTAAGTAAATTTTCCGGCCGAAAAATTTTGAGAATTTTTTTTTCATATGCCCAGCACACGTCCGATCGCTAAATTTTCATTTTTTGAGCTCAACACTGACATAATTTTCAGTGGTTAAAATCCCTGAAACGAGAAAATGAGTCAACAAAATATGTCATTATCTGATGGTCTATATGTAATAATAACAATATCTTAGGACTTCTTGAGCCCATGTTTTTACAAATCATAAACTACCATCAGCCCAAGAAATGTCGTCTGATAAGGTTGAACCTCTGGCTGACAATTTTCGTGTTTTTGATCAGAATGAATCTATGGAACTACCCGAGTTTATTGAGAGTTCTTCGAAGAGTGGAATAGAAAAATTATGAGTAAATTCATTAGCCAATATGCACAGAAAAAAATTGGTACCTGAATACAATGAAAAAGTTCAGTGACTCAATAAATATTTTTATCAATATTGGTCCAACGAACGCAATCGTTATGTCAATGTACCACTGGTTATCCATACTATGAATACGGATCTTAATAATATCAATGAATGCTTTCATTGATATCATGATCAAGTACATTAAATAGGTTCGTTATGGTAATGAATTCCATTCATCAAACGAATAAAGAGTGATCACTCAAGCAATGGACTGTATTCGTTCAACGGATGAGACTGTATTCATAAAATTAGTTATTATTGTCCATTCTTCGAATGAATGCTGTATGATTGATATACTGATTAAGATTAGTTCGACGATGGATATTTTTCAACAATCCAATGAACGGTGATTATTAAGTATCGGTTATTCCTTGATTCAATAATTGATGTACATTAAATCAATGTTTCAGTTTATTCTCGTGATGCTTTCACACATTGAACTAATTATTTTGTTTACCATTTGAATAAGTGGTATTTATTCAATCATTGCATATCATTCGTAAATACAATGAAGGCCTCCCACTGATATTGAGCATGTGAGTTTCCGAAAAATATGCAAAATAATTAACATGCATTTATCAGAACATCGCAATCCTGATTGGAAGGCATATCTCCAAGTTATCTTTTATTTGGGCTAGCTCCTCTCGGAGCTCTTCGGATGTCCCTGTAGTCTGTGCTACCTGAGAAGATGCTTCAACGATCGCTTCTGTCTGCTTGAGTTAACTGGCTCTGTGCAAACAACGAAGTCGTGCGGAGTGGTCCCTCTAGTGGAGGCGCTGTGTACTACCAGCTAAAGCTAACTTGCCAGCAACGGAGATTTCTATGCGAGGATTCGGCTGAACAGATGCAGAGTATATTTAAACACGAGATGGCTTGGTTCGACATAAGGCTTATTATTATATTCATGAACATATTTATCACGGAGTTATAGAATGGGAGGAAAATGTTGCTTCTATCTGCCTAACAAAACTGGGACTTAGTAACTTCGTTACACCTTCTATGATCTTTCCATAGCCCCAATAAAACCTATGTGTAGATCTAAAAATAGATTATCATTGATTTCGATAAACTTGGATTCATTGTAACAATAAAATCATCTCTGGGACCATTAATTACGTTCATTGATATGAACAATTTCAAATGGATTCAGTGTACCCCTTTCATTACCTCAATGAACTTTTCCATAGCAGCAACGAAACCTGTTCATAAATGTATAAAAAGATCATCTTTGATCTCAATGAACTTGAATCATTGTCACGATGAAAAATGTATTGTGTCAATGAATGGAAAGGTAATAAACGGTATTCATTGATATAATGTACCACATTTTATTCATAAAATAGTATACATTGTTTCGATGTACTTCTTTCTTCATTTCAATGATCTTTTCCATAGCCGCAATGAAACATGTTCATAGGTCTGAAAATAGATCAAATAGATAAACTTGAATTCATTGTAACAATAAAAACATACATATTTCAGTGAATGGTCATTCATTGACTCGACGAAAAATGTATTGTGCCAATAAACGAAGAGGTATTCATCAATAAAATGTACCATATTTTTTAAAATATATACCTTAGTGCTCTGGGACCATGAATTATGTTCATTGATGTGATGAACAATTTCAAATTGTTTCAGCGTACCACATTCCTCACCTCAATGAACCTTTCCATAGCAGCAACGAAACCTGTTCATAAATATAAAAAACCATCAACTTGTTTGATGTGAATGTGAATGTTTAATCATTATCACGATGAAAAGTTATTTGTGCCAATGAACGGAAAGGTAATAAACGGTATTCATTGATATTATGTACCACATTTTTTCATGAAATAAAATACATTGTTTCAATGTACTTTTTTCTTCATTTCAATAATGTTTTTCGAAGCCGTAACGAAACATGTTCATAGATCTGAAATTAGATCATCATTGATCTCAGTGTACCCCTTTCCTCAATAAATGTAAGAAACGATCATCTTTGATCTCAATAAACTTGAGTTCGTTGTATCAATAAATACCTACGAAAATCAGTGAATATTTATTCATTGCCACGATGAAAAATGTATTTTGCCAATGAACGGAGAGGTAAAAAACGGCATTTATTGATATAACGTACCACATTTTTGTCAGTGTGTATGTCACGTTGCAATCAAATTTTTTTTATGCGATAAGGCATTACAAACGATAATTGACGGATTTTCTGATATAGAAAGTTTACCTACATTATCTGGAGTGCGGATCGAACGCAAAAAACTATCATTCTTATAGACGATGGCGACGAAGATACATATAACAGCCTCATATTGAAAGGAGCCATATTTATTAATTCTTTTCCATTAGTTGTCACTAGTCACTCTAAAATGATTATTCAAAGGAGAAACTATCCACAGTGTATTTGACATTTCACATAAATATAAACTCAAGTTCTCAAATAGTTATTTCTGATAAATAATAAGTTCATAATAAGAGCGTGATATTTTCCGAACGAGGTATAGCCGAGTTCAACAAAACACGCCAGTTTAAAGATTTTTCTACAACAATTATTATAAAGACAAATTTTAGCACATTTTTCATTAATTTTAATGTTTTATGATAAGAATTGTCGTCGTATAATCAAAAGATGAATTCCGACTAAAATTTTAAGCATAATAGTCCTAATACTGTTTTTTTAAAGAGTGAAAGTATGAACAGTTATGTACGAACAGTTGATCTTTTCTCGTCCACGCACCATTGATTTTTTAAGCACTTGTGCTAAAAAATTTAACTCTCACACTGTGAACACAAATTGGTCTGTGTCAATCGATTATCAAGAAAAATGAGAAATAAAATGACTATGTTATTTTAACACCTTTTATTTGTAACATTTGCGTTACAGCAGTTTCGTCCAGTTACAAATATAAAGTGGTAAACAAAATTTTATTTCTCATTTTTTATGATGATCTCCTACCACGTAGTAGCGGCTACATCAATCAATTTAGTTTCAGGAAATCTTTTCGATTATTAATTCAATTAACATACTGTTTTCTTTCATTCAAGGTGATAAACAAGAAAATAGAGTTCTTTCTGCTATGGAATATTTATGGAGTACTTTGTGTACAATATACATTATTGCGTTTTATTTTACTAGAACAACATTTGTCAAATTTCGTGCAGAATTTGAAAATAGGCTGCATCGTTGTTTACAAAACAACGGAACCCACTTTGAATGTTTACTTTATTGACATTTTTAACAAATTTGTAGTTCAACAAAAACAAGGTTTCACAATTATTGCTTAACCCTGTACAATTATTATTTATACCTTTGGATACTATTTTTATAGGCTTTTCAATGATGTATCAAAAGTAGGAGTTTGCTATTTAAAACTTTATAGTTGGGGTAGGTGGGGCCTATGAGTTTGACGGGGGTGAGTTTTCTTTTATGTCATTTCAGTTCCACCTTCCTGTCCTAGAAACGGTTTCGAGCATTTTTTTATATCATCTTTCGTTATCATTGGATAGCATTCTTTTAGGCCTTTGAATGATGTATAACAAGTAGGGGTTAGCTATTTAAAGTTTTTAGTTGGGTTGGGTGGGGCCTAGTTTTTTTTTTCCTCTGGGATGCTGGTCCAATCGCCAGCTTCACCTCAGTCTCTTGGGCTTTTTGTGCTTTCCGGGTTAGTTTTACAGCACCCACTCTGTAACTTTAGTCCCCTGTACCAGTCTACAGGTTCTTCACCTGTTGACTGTTGTATTCTTCGGTAGTTAATCTGGGTTTCACGAATATTGCCTGTCTCTTGTCTGCAGGAAATTTCTCCGTTGTACAGCCCCACTATGTGCAGGTGTTTTCTCATTGGACTGTGATCAGTGAGAAGCCCCGTTATTGTGCAGATTCAGAGCCAATGTATGGAGTTGATATGGCTTACTTATCAACTTTTTCAGTGCCCTCGATGTCACAATGTCCTGGAACCCACATCAAATTTAATTTGCTGTGTTCTGATAGAATACTGAGTTCTTCTCGACATTTCCATACCAGTTTTGATGTCACTTTCGTGTTCATAAGATACAAAGGCGTTTGAAAAAAAAATCAATGCCCTGTCTCAGAAAAGAAGCAACTCCGAACATATGTTCATAAAAACTTTTTTTCTCAAAACGACTTAACGAATCACCCTCTGTAGTTTCGTACCGTAAATAGAAACACGAGGGAAACAAATAAGCACTGTTCTGAAAAATCGAATTCTCGGTATGTTATCCCCAGGAGCCACTCGTAAAAATATCTTCATTTTACTCCAAATCGATATACTTCTCAACCCTATTCGAGGCTTGTATGCGAAAATGGGGCACCTAAATCTGTCACTAGCTGACGGTCTATCAGTGACGCCTCGCTGACTGCATATTTATCCATGCATTGCGCATTCTACTCACATTGATTAATGAAGATGAGTTATCTTTTATGTCATTTTAGTTCCCCCTTTCTGTTCTAGAAACGGTTTCAAGCATTTTTTGATATCTTTCGTTTGTGAAATATAGCCCATTGTAATTTTTTGAATTGTCACACTATAAACAAAACATAATGAGTCCAATTATACACTAATATTTCGTTTTCGTGTTCATAACGAGGTACATACAGCACTACGAAAGTAAATGGATTCGATATATTCATAATCAGTTTAAAGCGTGGGATGCTTGATAAAGTTCTCTTGAGCTCTTGAACGCTCTATATTGTTAAATTGAACTAAAAAATATCAGAATATAGATCGAAATTTAATTGTCAATTATTTTTTACTTTTTAGTCCATTAGAAGTAAAGCGTGTTCTTTTAAACTATTATTTTTCAGAATATGTGTAAAAAAGATATACTTAGCAGTTAATTAAAATTCGCCAAGAAGCCTGGAAGACTGGATTGTTTTATGAATTTCTGTATTTCAATAATAAAGTTCCCAAAAAATATGTCATAAAAACAAAATTTTAGTGATTTTTTTATTCAGCTTGATGATCATTAATATAATGGTTTCCTTGGAATTATTCATTTTGGACTTCTACATCGGTTACGACCGCCAACTAAGTACTGTACTATAATTTCCACTGGAGAAAAACACATGTACCTACCTACTTTTCGAATTGCGCTGGTGAACGAATCGCAGCTTCTCGGTTGCGGTCGTCAGTAGCATGCGACCTTGGAAGAAAACGTACCTTTACCGCACGACGAGCGGTAGCGCTAAGCGAAGAATCACGTGCATGAATAAATTATTGCTCTACCGTCTTCCGTTCCTTTCGGACTCTTCGTCGCTCGGAGGATAACTGCTCTTTTTCACATAAAAACCAGTCATCAGAATCGCAATTTGTCGACTACACACAAATTTCATTGACAGGGATTTGGTCTCATAACTGGTGTTTGAACTACTTTATACTGAAGTCGATTCTGCTAAATGAGAAATTATTGTCGCGGCTCCTAAATAAATACGCGCCGAATATAATCTCGGAAAATCAATAACTAAAATAATGGTGAAAGCCAGATCAGGTATAAGTAAGAAGAGCGAGATTTTCAAGCTGTATGCACGTATAAATATAATTGATAAAGCAAAATTTGTATTTCGTGCAGAAAAATTCGTTACTTATTTCAGAACCCGAATTTGTAATCGTCAAGAGAGATTGTTGTGCAAATGGATGTTGCCTGTTTAAAATATCCCTGTTACTCGTACATATTTCCGTACACAGTTGTGTAGCAGTAATTGAATGAGATAATTAAGTCACGCATCGTTAGTTTGCACCACTTCTTCCTTTTTTTCATGTCGTATTTGGTACACGAAAAAAAATGTATTGGGGTTTTTAAATACAATATTTGTAGGCGATTTTTTTTATTTCAGTCGTCGTGTAATGAACAAAACACGACACGAATGGAGCAAATGACTGCACACCAATGAATTTGTAAGTCCTCTTGCGAATACGAGCCGCCTCGTTCAAGTCGCGTGACGTAACACGCTAGAGCGCCGCATACAATGAAATCATTATTCCAAGCGCCAAGCTTTAACTTTTTCATTTCTAGAGATAGTTCAATGATTCTCTCACAGTTTTGTTTTATTTTACTTGAATTTTTATAAGTAATCCATAACCAAAAAATGAAAATTTGTCCATTATAGTCGGAGGTTTTTCCACTATGAGCCCTCAGTAACCAAATATCAATCTTATTTTGATAGCCCCAACGATTTTCTTTCAGTAGTCTCTTTTGAAAAGAAGAACATTGCACATGTACGTATTTGATATAATTCAATATAGCCGTTCAGGTGACAGCAGCTTGAATTTCTGCTGACATTGGAGGTTTGTTCCAAACACGGCACAGGTAAAAAAAAATTGTCTCAGATGTATCGGTATCGATAGACTACCACACATTTGGTTAAAAAGTGTAAGACAACGAATAGTCGACTATCTACTTTTGACACATATTGTATACATTCACATCGTCAGTATATCTACGCATAGTTTATAGTCAGATAGTATATTGTGCGACTAGTGCGGAAAATAGAACATTTCAACATCGTCTTGTCGAACGAGTAAGAAATATCCAGTTTCCGCATGAGTTGTACACTATACTTTTCCTACGACCTAAATGAAAAAAATAGGTATGTCAGAATCTTCACAATTAGCGCAGATGTCATTTAATTCCTATATTTTCACACTGGCCAATTAATCTCGTCTCAGAGCTCCGCTCATAGCGAATGCTAAGGCAACCTAGCAGGATTGAAATAAAAATTAAATGTTTATTTTAGAAGTAACAAAGTTTGTTATTTCTCCAGTAGTGAGCACTCTATCTTGACAAACAAAATTATAATTTAGATAACTTGTTTGATATATCTACTAGAAGTCTAGAAAATGAGTTTGTAAGTGAAATTATTATTTACTTTTTTATTAAGAAATATTAAAATAGAAAAAATAAAAAAAAAATTATTCGATAGGGATTCGAACCTACGCCACACTGCCACACAAATATAGGAGATTTATTTGATTTAAGTAAATAAATAAATAAATGAGGGGTCTATTATAAAATTAATCACATTCTACATCTCAAGTATGTTGATGTAGCAGAATATTATTTCGTTCTTGTAACTCAGGGGGTCAGGGAAGGGCGGAATGATTGGTGCAAAACTAGCTACCACTCTGATCTCGATCAGGAGATCAGAAGAGTGCTTTGCCTAAGCGAATATAGTTCCCCCGCGAGAGGGCGCTGTTGTCCGCCCGCGCTGGTGGTAACGCTGGGCCGGACATTTCAGCATATCGTGGTTATCTAGCGGATGAAATACACGCCTCCTGCAAAGCCAATGCGTGTTGTATCTTTGACATTCAATGTAGATATTGCACGTATCAGTTTGTGAGGGTAGTCAGTTCGATGTTAATACCGGAAAAGGCTGCAGCTAAACACCGGTTAGAGGTACTGTGCCTTTAGGACATTCCACTAGGTCCCCTAGGGAACCGATTATTTTCTTCGTTTCTGAAAAATATCAAGCGCCTGATAGATTAGCCCTCCGTGTTAATGGGCCGACTCATCATCATCGTATGCTCTGACTCTGGTAATGACTCTGGTGAGAAGACTTTTATGGATGAAGTATTTATAAAACTTGTAAGAAAAGTTTTTTATATATGTCTGAACTGAGTCAACGCCAGCAAGCTCCCTAAGAGTATCCAATCGAAAGTATCTTCTACTATTAGTGATGATACGGAGTACTTTGTTCCGCATCCTATCCAACCTCTCGAGAGGTGTGGGCTTTGGGCTACAGAACACCGGACAAGCGTATGTCGTATGTCATAGCTGGTCTGATGATCTGTTTGTATATCAGCAGCTTGTTATTTTGACTGAGTTTTGAACCTCTGGCTATCAGAGGGTAGGTGCGCTTTGGTGCTGCTCCCGCCCTCTGAATAGCCAGGTTAATGTGTCTAGAAAAGTTCAAACGCTTGTCCAGCTGTACTCCCAGGTATTTCGCAGTGTTGACGTTCTTCACGGCCTCGCCATTGATCATTAATTTCCTGTACACTATGGAGTGTGTATACTTCTTAGTGAAATCAATGGTCTCTGACTTGGCCGGATTCACCTCGATCTTGTTCTCGGCCAGAAACGGTATGACCTCCCTATCCAGATGAATGAGGATCCGCGATGCGGCAACGACGCTTGAGAAGGACTGGGCATATATGGCGGTAACATCCGCATATATGGTCGTATTCATGTCCTGTCTCCCGCACTGAAGGAGTCATAAGTATGTAGCAAGTACAAGTGAGGTTAATTAACATGAACCCTGCCGAACACCTGCCTCTATCGGAAACTCCGCGGGGCGAGTGTTGTTTACTCGCACCAAAAAAGTTCTCCCAACAAGGTAAGAATTTACCAACCTTATCATGTATGAAGGCATGCCTGCCAATAAACAGCATTTTGGAGATCAGACCATCGACCCATACTGAGTCAAAGGCTCTCTTCATGTCCAACAGGACCATGACTGTGTTGAGTCCACGTTGAGCTGCCTCTTTCACCCCGTGTACAATTCTTACGACTTGTGAGGTCGTGCTATGACCTTTTTGAAAGCACATCGGGGATCATTTTGAGTTTCTCTTCGAGACTCAACAACCGTCTCAAGAGAATTTCCTCGATCACCTTGGCGATCATACTCAGAAGTGAGATGCAGCGGTAGCTATCGAGCTTATGGCAACTCTTACCAGGTTTCAGGATTGGTATCACTGGTGCCTTCTTCAGACAATCTGGTTAACACCACCATTTGATAATGGCGTTAATCAAGATTTATTTGATTTTGCCTTTACGAATTGCGCCACCGAAAATACCAATATAATTTATTGGATACAACGATTTTTACACACACACACACCATTCATCGTGATGCAAAAGAATATCGAAGAATTTTTTTTATCGTCGTATGACATTGCAGCAAAGAAAACTTTGAACAAATTATACAATTCGGTATTAACATAATAAATATCAATACACTGACACTATAATGTTATAAATGTGAATTTATTTGTAGATAGGTATGTCATTGTCACAGCTACCTACATATGAGTAAAAGTTATTGTATAGTTAACTATATTAGGTAATCGCAGAGCGAGGAGACCGTGCACAATATTTCATTTCGTAGGTCTCGGATAATGTCTTTTTTATGTTTCGGAGAATCCGAGAACTTATGATGCAGAGGATTTAGTAAATCTTTAGTAATAAAAGGCGAAATATTTATTCGCACTGAAGAGAAACTAGGATAGTGGTATAGTCTACATCGTTTTTTATTTCCAGTGAGCAATAATTAGTAAATCTGAATACCATCAGTTCATTGGGATCAGTATATTTCAGTGGCGTTCAAAGTGATAAGTGAAGTAGTCTGTAATCATAAAAATGGTGTAAAAAACGATACAATATACCGGTGCTAGGAGTATCAGATTGGACAATTCACAAGAAACCTTTGCAAAATCATTTCACGGAAAATTCGATTCAGAGGCCTTAACTGTAACTAAAGGTGTGCCACAGGGATCTATTCTCGGACCCTTATTGTTTAGTTTATATATATCTGACTTCCACCATTTTGTTAACAACTGCTCCATTCATCACTATGCTGACGACACCCAGATCTATTTTTCATTTCCCATTTACGATCTAGACCTGGCTCAAACTCATATAAATACTGATCTCCAGACCATTTTCGATATTTCTACTGCTCATAAGCTTAAACTCAATCCAAAAAAGTCTGCAGTGATGCTATTTGGCTCCAAGAAGAACAGGGATATTGCAATGAATACCATACAAATTCGCCTTGAAAATGACTCACTTCCAATTCTGAAAGAATTCAAAAATTTAGGACTACCTATGGCTAGATCCTGAGCTCAGATTCACTAAACATGTTTTAAGGCAACTCTATCCAAACAGGGACTTACTTTCATCTGAATTAAAGCTTAAACTTTGTGAGTCACTTATATTCTCTAAAATTTCCTACTGCGACAGTATATATGGACCAGCTTTACGCCAACTTGACCGACACCGCTTGCAACGTATCCAAAATAATTGCCTGAGGTTTTCTTTCGGTGTTCGTAAATACGACCTTATATCTGTGCCGATGAAGAAATCAGGTTGGCTGAATCTGGAGAAACTTAGGAAATTACACCTTCTAACTAATACACATAAAGTTCTAACTTCCCAAGTACCAGATTACCTTTTCAAAAGGCTAAAAACCTTTTCGGATCTTAACAGATTTTCCACTCGTAATAAAACAACACTTATCATTCCAAAGCACAAAACTTCATTTTTCACTCGTAGCTTCTCGTACAACGCACCGAAATATTATAACTCACTACCAAATGAATTTAGATCCTATTCATTAAATAACTTTAAAAAAAGATTGAAAGTTCTTCTCGGTGAGTAGACTGTCTCCTCTCGAACTGACCGGCTATTAACCAAACTGATATGCATTGCTTTTCTTACTGTTTTATGTATAATATCTACTTTGTAACTCCCACAATGGGGTTAACATATTGTTCATAGTGTTTATTTATTATCCGTATTGTTCATATTGTTCATATTGTCTATATTCTTTATTTTATCTTATTTCTTTCATGTCTTTCCCTTCAGGAACATAGGGTTGAGTTTAAAAACAGCTCACGCTGACACTCCGCCTTTTCACCTTAGCTGTTAAACTGTACTTGTTCTGTTTGTTCTGTTTGTTTTGTTTTATGGTGAATAAAGACGAATTATTATTATTATTATTATTATTATTAAAGAAGGTGATCGCAAACGCCACCTCCTCAGTCTCCTAAATCTGGTTCCTTACATGTGTATTCTGGAGGTACTCGAACAAAAGCCCTACGCGTACAGTATTGAACAAATGGATGAACATTTTCAATTGTCGGTGTGTTTACTTGTCGAGAAAATTTTTCTAATCGAGAAAAATTGCAAACGAGCCATCAAGAGAGTGGGCGGCTCCCCTACGTAATTTAGTGTCCGTGTATGATTTCAGAGGTTAGGAGATTGAATGTGCTTATAAAAACAATTTCATAATCGGATGCGATAAAGGACCTGTGAAAGACCAGTTGTTCGAGGAGAAGGCTACTGTTAAGTTTTCGGTGGTGGAAATCGCTCCTTCAAAATCAACCTGTAGATCATATGGCGCCAGTTGCGTGAGTACGGTTAAAAATGAACCAGAAATCAACTCCACGGCTTCTAGTAATCCTGCGCAGGTGCGCTCTTCTACCTTGAGGATGACAGGTGTAAGGCTTTTTCTTTGTCGGGCTGCGAATTGGAGCTCTACCAAAGAACCCAATTCAGCAACCCCTGGTTGCACGGTCAAACGCTTACAATTGGATAAGAGACTACGGTAGACTTGTATTCCCTTTTCGGTGTGTCTGGCGCCAGCTTTTTAGTTGTGTGCTCCACATATAACTAGCTAGCAACATATGTCCGTTATCTTGACCAAAACTTTGATATACAAGTAGATGCAGGCTTTAATTGCATCACTTGTGAATCTGAATACCTATTGCTTCACTCTCAGCTTCGACGTTTCACACTACACGGTAACTCTTCCTGAAATGACACTAAGGTAAAAAACACAAAATTAATTGTCTTTGCGACATGTTTCGATACACAGAATCTTTTTCAAGCGAATTTAGTACATTAAACTATTCTTCATTGAAATTACTTAAATACCTTTCTGAAATGTGAAAGATGCGGAATTGATAGTCAAAAATAAACCACACAATGGGTGTTGTGAATAAAAGCTAGCAAAAGCTTTTTCTATAGGTGTGTCTTTCTCATTTATTAATAAAATGGATAGGTCTGTTTCAAGAAATCTGATTAAAAGCATTTGCTCAATGTTTATTCATTAGACCCAATGAGTTGTACTTTCAACAGCTATGTCTATGGTCACAGGTAATTTTCCTTCCAAAAATTATTAATCAAAAATAAGATTAAATTCTGACAGTTCAAATATAATACTTAGAGTGTCCATCGGAAAAAATTTCACTGATAGATACTCTCTCCAAACCTTCTGTATGGCTTCTTTGGACCTAGTCTGCCACTGTTTTCGTTTTATTTCAGTGGCGTTTTTTCAAAAACAAAAACCGATTTTTTTAATGTATTTTTCTAACTACGGTACAAAACTACTGAGGGTGATTCGTTAGGACATTTTAAGAAGAAAAGTTCCTATGATTATACCGTGAAGATAGCTCGAACGGTAGAGCGCGTGGGTTAATCGATATCTCGAGCCAAGCAACGCCATGCGAAGTTATAATTTGGTTGGAGACTTACAGACGACCTCTTTTCGAGATCTATTCTCTTCGGAGCGTGCTAGGAATCGCACGTTAAAAGGTAAGACCTCGTTAAACATTAGCTCGCACAAGTTTCGACTTTTGAGGGCTGCCGTTCGTAGGGTGACGACAGCAGGTTGACGGAAAAAACAATTTTGCACGATTTGAACAAATATGTCCGGAGTTGCTTCATTTCTGAGATACCGGGCGTTTAAAAACTTCAACGTAGACTACGGTGTTTGTGAGGTGTTGGAGAGTTATAGGGTGGGTGGGAACTCATTGGTTTTCATTGATCATCAAGAACCTATTTACCTTTCCCCTAGCATCGTCGACATATAGCGATATTTAGCTGGGATCGGGTGTGGATTTCCGACCACTGAACAAATTTTATCCAAACATGAAAATAATTAAGTGAGTTTGCGTCTGTGTTATAACACAGTGTCCATCGCTATATGGAAAATAGGGTATGGAAGAATAAGCTGGAAAAGCTGGACGTTCGGGATCAGTTCCTTTGGCGGATTTCAAAGCCCGCCAGTGGAAAGGAACCAGAGCATGCAGTTACGAACCCACACAAGGCGAGACTGTTCGGCGAGTACTTTGCAGAGGTCCATAGAAAGGCGCCTGACATTGTTAGAGAACATAGGGAAAAAATTAAGATAACGGAAGACTTAAGGGGATCCCTATCCCCTCCTATTGGTCCACATATTTGCCAAAATCATGGCAACCTATGGGGAACTGACGGAAGTCATAAAACGACTTCCGACGAATAAGGCGCCTGGAGCGGATGGCTCGAATGCAGTTCTTCTCAAACGACTCCCTCGTAAGACCCTGGTCCAGCTGTTACACATATTTAACGCCATCCTACAATGGCAGTGCTACCCAGTTCGCCTGAAGAAGACTCTGGTAATTCCGATCTTGAAAGTTGGCAAGGATGGCTATAACCTTGATAGCTACCGCCCCATCTCACTTCTGAGTGTGGTAACCAAAGCGGTCGAGAAAATGATCCTTAAGAGAGTCCTAAAACTCTGGAAGAGGTTCAAAATGATCCCCGATGTACAGTTTGGTTTCCGGGCCGGCCATTCTACGACCTCTTAGGTCGTCCAGTACATGGGTGAAAGAGGACTCTCACGTAGGTAATAACACAGTTATGCTCCGCTTTGACATGCACAAAGCTTTCGACTCCGTGTGGGCAAAAATGCTGTTACTCATACCTGGTAGGCAGAACATTTGCGTTGAGAGTGAATAACACGCGCTCCACAGAGATTGCAATCGAAGCAGGTGTCCCACACTGGTCGAGTCTATCGTATTCGTACTCTCTGCATAAATATGATTTTCCCGAGCACAAGAGCGTGAATACGGCTATATACGCGGGTGACACCACTATATATGCCCATTCTATTCTATTCTCGAGCGTGACTGCGTCTTATCGGATGCAAGTTTACTTGGTTAGGAGAATCATACCGTGTCTAGAGAGTAACAACTAAGTCTGAAGTGATCAACTTCTACAGAAAGTATAAATGGTCAAAAGTGTACCAGGAGTTGAGAGTCAAAGACAAGGTCGTCGAGACCTCGAGATCTGTGAGATACCTGGGAGTACAATTGGACAAGCGTTCAACTTTCCAAAAGTTCCTTAATCTGGCCATACAGCGGGGACAAGCTGCGCTTAAACGCGTGTACCCGTTGGTGGCCAGAAACTCGCGCTTATGTCTTGATAAAAAGATGCTTATTTACAAGCAAATTATAACACCGGTAATGTTATACGCTTGTCTGGTGTTCTGCAGTCTAAAAACCACTCCTTTCAAAAAGTTGGATAAGCTGCAGAACAATGTACTTCGTCGACAATGTGGTCAATAGGATTTGAACTTACCCGGCTTTGAACGCGACAGTCTTAACCATGCTTTCTGAAACCACTCAACCGATTCATATTTTGTGAATATGTATTGTTTGGGCCAATTTAAGATAAAGGCTGGTTTTTATCCCCATAAATGACCTTCAATTTTTTTTTGCGAATTCAAGGATTTTTCATAGAATATCCAGCTTCTGCCCGCGACATCGCAATAAGATGAGTCTGACAAAAACATTATAAAATTAGCGAAATAGTCCTGAATGCCATTTTGATTCTTATTATAAAAATAAATTTGGTTGGTGTGTATCACACATCTCCTACCTGATGTATTCCTATTCAAAATCCAATATTGTTAGATTTGATCCGCCAGATGACCTAGGCTAATAATTGAGAATGTGTTAATCTGAACTTTTTTTAAATAACCAGGATCTAAATTTCAGGAACACTCTTACAAGACACTGACTATGAAATGATTTTTCTCAAATGTATAGTCGCTCAAATCAACAATATTTTATTCTAAAAGTTATTAAACAGTGTTCTATGCGTTAGGTTAATATTCTTACCGAGATAAATTAATTCCAACTATGTCAGTGATTACTGAAAATGTGTTGGTCCACACCTTTTTTCAACAATAGATATAAATGTCTATTTTCATTATCCATATATGTCTTTCAAAACTAGAAGCACATTATTTTAATAGTGGAAACGTGCACTTGCAAATACATCTTTTCATTAGTTACGTTGATTTTTATTTTCAAATCCGCATGGAATGTGCTGGAACTAATTATTGTACTTAGAAACAATACCACTTACAAATTATTAACATAATTATGAGCTTCAGGAAATCTACAATGTAAAGGTATCTCGTCCGAGTTGAGTGACATTCAAGACCATTTCTTACTATCACTAATTTCCACACCATAACAAGGACAACACAAAGCGTTAGACATGATGGATAAAATCCATGTCAGTAGGAGAATAAAATAATATAATCAATAGATTAATCGACTTACCTAAGGAAGATCAATCCAAATTACTTGAACTCTGGATCTGTAACGTTTACTTTATAGTATACAATGTTTGGATTCGAACTTCACACTTTTTTAAAGCGATGAGCAAAATAGCTATTTTTATTACAAGGGAGAAAAGTGCCGCTTTTCCTCCTTCGGGATGTAGTTTACTGCCCAACGCGAAGCGGAGGGTACTAAACATTCAAAGGAGGAAAAGGCACTTAACTCCCATGTAATACATATGATTTTTCCTCCTACCCACCAAATATACTTTTTTTGTAAATTTAAAACGCATCTCAACTGTTTTTTTTTAAACGGACATATACTTGCATGATGAAAAGTATACAAAATTAATTCATACCCATATAAATTACTCTGATGGCGTAGTGGTAAGCGACGCTGAGTAGTAAACTGAAGGTACAGGATTGAGTTCGATCGCGGCAATCGGTAATTTTTTTCTTCTGTTAGAGATATAAATTATTCGATATTTGGTTAGCTTATCCATTTGAGATTGAGATTCAGTGTTAATTTTCTCATAGGCAATATTATGTGCCTATTTTGAATGAATTGTCAATCGCTTTTTTCCTCTCTGGCGAGGAAAAGTATGAGTTTCCTCCCTGATTTGAGGGAGGAAAGTGTGCAATTTCTATAGGGTTAGAAGAAAAAACCCATTTCTTGCTACATATCTCTACGAGGCAACCATTACTTTGGAGTGGAGAAAAGTAGATCGTTCATGTTTGGGCAATATATTGGTGGGAGGGAATTTAGATTGATCTTCCTTAGGTGAGCCGATTACTCTATTATTTACTCTTCACTCTTCCTCTGTAACGTTTACCATGTAGCTGTTGAAAGACAAGATAAACAAATCTACGGAATACATTTTATTTTCCCAAAAATACTAATTGCATTTTCAGTAAAATTACGGAGAGAAAAAAAATTATAAATCAATTGGAAAAACTGTGATATACCAGTCTAATAGGTAGTTAATTTTCGAATATATGTAGGTGAAGAGAAAGAGTATTCGATTTAATTCACAAGAGGTCCACCATCCACCGACAGCTGTTTCGTGGTCTACCACTCGTCAGGGAGGCTTTATGGAGTCTCTTGGAATCAAATCGAATACACTGAAATAGTTGTGCACTAACACAAAGAAGAATAAGATGAAGATTATTCCAATTTCCATTACCCTATATTCAATTGTCAAATTCCAAGGTAGTCCTAGTATGTCTCTGGATAAATTTCCAGAATGTCTCGGCCAACCGGCTGTCTGCCTAGTCCGTGGATGTGGCTGTAGGTATGTCTTATTGAGCATCACTTGAATCGGTCAGTATTAACACCACTATTATACTTTTGAAATAACCCTTTCAAACACCGTGCATTATAGATTTGGTTTTTGAACTTCGTTAGACTGTATGTTCATTTTAGTTCGAAAATATGAATAGGACATTCATAAAATCTGTTGTGGAATTATCTGCGACTGAAAGACAAACTTTAGTCGCTATTTTCCATCGTTCAAGATAACCTCTTGGGAGGTATTCATGTTGAAAAGCGGAACATTCTCCATGAAAATTGAAGAGAATGTTCCCCTTTTCTATATATTCATCTTTATTCAAAATTCAATTTCAAAAAAGCGTGGGTATATCTTACTAATTTTAATTTTACAATACTGAGCATTCAAGAGCTCAAGCGAACTTATTTCAAGCACACCAAGCTTTCTTTACTTTTGAGTAATTACATTGATTATCCCTTATACGATCCTGTCAAACAATCTTCATGAGAAAACATTTCAAATCGACCGATAGCATTACAATTACAATGACTATTTCACTCATCTTAAAATTCTCACCTAATCTGACCAATCGGAAGCCAAAGACAACTCGTGTTATCGCGATAACACCAGCTGTCTTTCAATTCTGATTGGAGGATCAGCTTCGGTATTTTCAGCGACGTAACCATGACGAAATGAATACGTTTGACAGTTCGATCAATAATAGATATAGCTGGAATGTCAGAATGAGTCGCTTCACTGTAAATTCAAATGAAATTATGAAACGGAACATTATAATATTGACGATTTTAATAATTTGTTTTTGACTGTCATACATTGTCCGTATTTATATTAATGAAGAAACTTTATTCGTGAAATAGTTTAATAAAATTCAACTGGTGATTGAATTTATCTCATAAGTCTGTCTTTTATTTGTGAACTCAACTGAATTGTTTTGAGAAAACAATTCGAAGCAATTCACTTTCGTTCAGAAATAAATCGATAGACTTGTAGCGGCTTTACCAACAATAAGACTCAAATAATTTTTTATTTCCAAAGAAAATAATCTTACTCCACATCTCTACATATTCTTATATTCTTAATTCTTTTTCCTTCTAAAGGGCCTTTGTCCGACTATAAATGTTTATAGAGGGAAATATTAAAAGCCTTCACCATAGTTGCAGAACTAGGGAATTCCATATTTAAATTTCCGGTAATAGGATTATCCTGGGTTTTACGACTGAGCTTTTATGGTGTCTAGGAACATCAAATTTCAAATAGGATTATAATTCCGTAAGCTGGGGAATTTGGACATTTGGGATTTTCCCGTGACGTAGACGGGGGTTTGCCTCCTACCTATACGGAGATTTGAAGAGGATGGTGGGGAAGATGAAGGAGTTAGTTTTTACTTTTCGGTTCGCGAGGTTCTCCGTTTTTCAGTCTCCTGACTCGCTGTTCTCGAGTCGAGATTTTTCTCCAAGTTTATCAAGCTGTACGTTTAACTGTTACGTATTATTGTTAGTGTTGTTAATAAATTGTTATTGTTATTTGTTAACTGCTGTGTCCGTTATTTGATCACAACAAACTCACCCGTTACACCGTCACGACAGTGGTGACCCCGACGTGATGTAGTTTTTGTGTGACAGTGACGCGAGTGAGTTATACATCGCGGTTTGGGACCTAGATAAACGCACCGGAGAATCAGCACAGATATTACCGCCACAATGACCCCCCCTATCGACAAACCCGCAGTTTTCACGCACCCCAAACTTCCGGTATTCTCATCAGAGGACCCGGAGCTTTGGTTCCAACAGGTAGATTGGGCACTCAAGAACGCTGGTGTCAGAACAAGCACCGACAAATTTTGGTACGTTGGGACGTCGCTCGAGCCGCAATATGCTAAGGAGGTGCGTGACCTGTTGTTGAACCCACCAGAGGAAGCGGAGGACCCGTTCAAAAAACTAAAAGATGAGCTTCTCCGACGACTTGGCAAATCACAGGCCAAGCGCACGCGGCAATTGTTGGAACGTGAGGACATCGGTGACAGGACTCCGTCGCAATTCTTGCGTCACCTCCAGCAACTTGCCGGTGTAACGGCGGCCCAAGACATCGTCAAAGCACTCTGGACGGACCGGCTCAACCCGATCGTGCGTGCCAGCCTCGCAGCCCAGCCAGATACCACGGATCTCGACGACCTGGCGCGGATCGCTGACAACATTATGGACTCAATTGGCTCGCTGGCGCCGCGGATCCAGGTCTCCGCGGTATCAACTACTCTAGAGTCGAAGCTGCTGGAACAGCTTACTAAACTTCAACAACAGTTGTCGGAAGTGCAGAGCGACCAGCGACGGGAGATCGCCGCCTTGCGTGCAGAGCTCCAGGAGTCGCGCCGCCGCCAACCCAACGCCCGCGACCGATCCTCGCCAAACAGCCGCGGTCGTTCACCGTCGCATCGCGGCCGATCCAACTCGCGCGAACCGGCACAGTACGATGGTATGTGCTGGTACCATTTCAAGTTCGGGGATAGTGCGCGAAAATGTAGGACCCCGTGCAGTTTGAACGCCTCGTTCGTCGCGCGAGCGGGAAACGCGCAGGGCAGTCACTAGCGGCGGCGAGTGACGGTTGCCCCACCCCGCGACGTTTATTCTTGACAGACCGGAACAGTGCGGTAGACTTTTTGATCGACACCGGTGCCGATTTGTGTGTGTTTCCGCGGAAATTAGTGTGTGGCCGACGGGTGAAAACCGGGTACGAGCTTTCCGCAGCTAACGGCACCACAATCGCCACCTACGGTTTGATGCCGCTCACGCTTAACCTGGGTCTCCGTCGCGATTTCACGTGGAACTTTGTGATCGCGGATGTGTCAAAGGCGATCATCGGTGTGGACTTCCTATCCTATTTCGACCTCCTCGTCGACATGCGTAATGAACGCTTACTAGACCGCGCTACGAATGTGAGTGTCACGGGACAGGAATCAAGGTGCGCGACGGTCGCGGGAATCAAGACAATCACTGGTGACTCGCGATATCACACCCTGCTCCAGCAGTTTCCGGCAATCACTCGTCCCGACGGTGCATACAACATGGACAACAGGAAACACAAGACGGTGCATCACATACACACTACGCCAGGACAACCCGTTGCTTCGAAACCACGCCGCCTACCCTTGGACAAACTCAACGCTGCCAAGAGAGAATTTGAGTCCATGCTGCGACTGGGCATCTGCCGCCCTTCAGAGAGCAGCTGGGCCTCCCCTCTACACCTGGTGCCGAAGAAGGATGACGAATGGCGACCTTGTGGCGACTATCGTGCACTCAACGCCCGCACGATACCCGATCGCTACCCAGTCCGCCATATCCAGGACTTCGCCCAGACCCTACGCGGCAAGAAGATTTTCTCCACGATCGACCTGGTACGCGCATACCATCAGATTCCTGTGGCACCGGAAGACGTCCCGAAGACCGCAATTACCACGCCGTTTGGTTTATTCGAGTTCCCTGCGATGAGTTTTGGTCTTCGCAATGCAGCACAGACCTTCCAACGGTTCATCGACGAGAAGCTACGCGGACTGGACTTCGTATACGCCTACATCGACGACCTCCTTATTGCCTCTGAAGACGAGGACCAACACGCAGAGCATCTCCGGCTGCTGTACGAACGCCTTCGGGACTCTGGTATTGTCATCAATACGGCCAAATGTGTTTTCGGCGAGCCTGAAGTCAAGTTCCTCGGCTATATGGTGTCTGAAAGGGGCACGCAGCCGCTCCCGGAGAAGGTCTCCGCGATCCAGGAGTACCCAAGGCCCCAGACAGCAAAAGAGCTCCGACAGTTCCTAGGTATGCTTAACTTTTATCGACGATTCATACACAGGACTGCTCAGACTCAAGCGCCTCTCAACGACCTCCTCAAGGGCAACATCAAAGGAAAGAAGCCAGTTACGTGGAACGATGCCGCTGAAACCGCCTTCATCGCTTGCAAGGACACCCTCGTCAAAGCGACACTCCTTGCGCACCCGAAACTCGGCGCCAAGCTCTCCTTAGTCTGTGACGCGTCAGATCACACCGTTGGAGCCGTCCTGCAGCAGCTGGTGAACGACGAATGGGAACCTCTTGGGTTCTTCTCAAAGAAGCTGAGCGGTGCCGAAACAAAGTACAGCGCGTACGACCGAGAACTCCTAGCAATCTACAAGGCTGTAAAGTACTTCCGACACATGGTGGAAGGGCGTCATTTCACCATCCTGACCGATCACAAGCCGCTCACCTTCGCTTTCCGCCAGAAGTCCGACCAGTGCTCTCCACGTCAGTTTCGTCATCTGGACTTTATCGGGCAGTTTACCACCGATATCCAGCACATCTCTGGCGAGGATAACGTTGTAGCAGACGCTCTCTCCCGAATCGATGCCATCGCTGCGCCACTCGATTTCGAAGCACTATCAGCAGCTCAGCAACAGGACCAAGAGTTGCAGGAACATCGCCAGAGGGATAACTCGGGCCTGACCCTGCGCCAAGTGACCATCCCAGGATCCAACGCTGCTATCTTCTGCGACGTCTCCACTCAGACGGCACGGCCCTTCCTAACAGCCGCCTTCCGCAAACCAGCCTTCGACGCGATCCACGGCCTATCGCACCCAGGCGTCAAGGCGACGACGAAGCTGGTGAAACAACGCTACGTCTGGCCTTCCATCAATGCTGACTGCCGTTCCTGGGCCCGCGCCTGCATTCCCTGCCAGCAGGCCAAGGTCACACGACATGTCTCTACCCCGATTGGCAATTTTACAGCACCATCCAGACGATTCGAGCATGTCCACATCGACCTCATCATCATGCCATACTCCGAGGGATACAGGTATTGCCTCACCTGCGTCGATCGCTTCTCACGATGGCCAGAAGCAATACCCCTCCCGAACCAGGAAGCAGAGACCGTAGCCAGGGCATTCTACAGCAACTGGGTCGCGCGCTACGGCGTCCCTCTCCGCCTGACTACGGACCAAGGTAGACAATTCGAATCGCATTTGTTCCGTTGTTTAAACCGGCTGATGGGCACCGACCACCTCAGGACCACGGCCTACCACCCTGCAGCCAACGGTATGGTCGAACGCCTCCACCGTCAGTTGAAGGCTTCTGTGAAGTGCCTGCAATCCGATCGGTGGACCCATACACTCCCAACAGCTCTCCTGGGGATCCGTGCGGCCTGGAAGGAAGATCTGCAAGCCACCGCTGCTGAGATGATCTACGGCGAACCACTCCGTCTCCCAGGCGAATTTCTGGCATCTACCTCCACCAGACACATCGATGACTCCGCCGACTTTGTTCGTGAGCTGCGCCAGCATTTCCAGACACTCCGTCCAGTCAATGGCACCAGGCACGGCGGACGGAAAATCTTTGTCTTCAAAGATCTGGCTACCACCACCCACGTCTTCGTCAGACACGACGCAACCAGAAGACCGCTGCAGTCACCATATGATGGTCCCTACGAGGTTATTTCTCGAGCCGAGAAACACTTCACGCTCGCGATGCGCGGCAGAAATGTTCCAGTTTCCATCGATCGCCTTAAACCGGCCTACATCGTCGCCGAGAACATCGCCGCACCAGAGGGCACCACGGACGACGACGACGATTTCGTTCCTGTTGCTCCGGGAGAGAATCAAACTCCGGTGCAAGAGGATGCAATTCCACCACCTGCCCCACCAGCTCCACCAGCTCCACCAGCTCCAACAACGCCACCTGCCTATAAGACGCGCTCAGGTCGTCGCGTCCGATTCACTGAACCCTATCAAGCAGGCTTCAATTAAATGATTTCGCAATATCCATTCATTTTTTTTTAGTCTTATATCGTTCATCACTGGCAAGGGGGTACTGTAGCGGCTTTACCAACAATAAGACTCAAATAATTTTTTATTTCCAAAGAAAATAATCTTACTCCACATCTCTACATATTCTTATATTCTTAATTCTTTTTCCTTCTAAAGGGCCTTTGTCCGACTATAAATGTTTATAGAGGGAAATATTAAAAGCCTTCACCATAGTTGCAGAACTAGGGAATTCCATATTTAAATTTCCGGTAATAGGATTATCCTGGGTTTTACGACTGAGCTTTTATGGTGTCTAGGAACATCAAATTTCAAATAGGATTATAATTCCGTAAGCTGGGGAATTTGGACATTTGGGATTTTCCCGTGACGTAGACGGGGGTTTGCCTCCTACCTATACGGAGATTTGAAGAGGATGGTGGGGAAGATGAAGGAGTTAGTTTTTACTTTTCGGTTCGCGAGGTTCTCCGTTTTTCAGTCTCCTGACTCGCTGTTCTCGAGTCGAGATTTTTCTCCAAGTTTATCAAGCTGTACGTTTAACTGTTACGTATTATTGTTAGTGTTGTTAATAAATTGTTATTGTTATTTGTTAACTGCTGTGTCCGTTATTTGATCACAACAAACTCACCCGTTACACCGTCACGACAGACTTATCGCGAAAATTCAATCACTCGTGGTGCTCCTGATAATTTGTTAGTAGAAAAGTACAGCGATAATTGTTTCACGTTGTTTGATTGGATCTTTGTTCAAACAAATGCATAAGAAAGTTAGTCATTGACTTGGTTGTTGCGATGACACTGACAAATGTCCGGTCAAGAAATAATCAAGCCGAATTTCATTCTTGGAAATTTTTAGTATCATACTTTCAATTATCTGTCTGAATAGGTGCGCCAGGTGCTCAGGGGTTGATAAGATAGTGGCATGCGTATTTTGATATCCCGTGCATCCATCCAGCTTCTCGGCACGTACCGTCCCTTAATGGACATATACCAGCGCAAGCCACGAGAAAATAATTCGAACGCCCGTTGTTTCTCCCAGGTTTTTCCAATCGAATTCATACGCTTCGTCTATCTAGCATAAAATATTTTGAAACCAGATTTTTTGAGGTGCAGGTGTTTTTCATAATGTTAAATAACTTTTACACTTTCATTTCTGCGTTCCTTCGTAACTGACTCTTTTTTTATCGAAATTTTCCACCTCTGAATCATTCGGAATTTTTTTCAAAATCCTACGCGTTCGCCGTCAGATGGACAAGAAGTTATTATTTATACGGATTTTTCTGATTTTAATTCTGCGGGTTTAATTTTTTTTTATTCAGACTTTTCGATAGTCTTATGTTTTATTTTTACGGGTTTTTTCGATTTTATTTCCTCTTATTTTAAGTTATTTTCTTTTGAGAAAGAAGGAGGTAGGTGAGTAATGTTTTCAATCAAAGCAATGGATAATTCGCCAGTTTCCGCAATTTTTATCGAGAAGGAGGAGGGTATGATAGTTTTTTTTTCAAATTATTCACTGGGTCCATGTTTCGCACGATTATTATGAATTTTTCTGAATTTTTTTTCGCGAATTTTTTTCGCGGTAATTTTGAATTTCCAAAACCGTTTAAGTTGGATGACAGCAACTGCTAGAAGAATGGATTGCTAGTTTTGAACCGGAAAGATAGACAGACTGAAGGATATGTCTGATAACTTATTGACATGAAACATACTTTTCACTACATTTTTCAAGAATTTTTTTTTGAATTGAATAAATAACCTGGTGATTAGGATCACTAAGGTGAGTTGGGGCAAGAACGTTTTGTATATAGTATAATATTGTTAATTGAACTTTTGTAGTTAGTTTTTCGATTAGGGTGCGGGTCGCACTTGCCCCTCAAGGATCTGCTTACGGGGCAAGTGCAATATTTGTAGGTGAGATAAGTGCGTTTGCAGTAATACTTCCCAATATTAGTACCTATACTAATCTGGAAGATGCACTTTTTATAATTATTAGATATTCTTTTGTTATTTATAGCTGTAAACTGTTAAATGCGAAATAAAATCGTTAAGTTAATAGTTCTTCACGCATTTGCTTAACACAACCCTTCTATTATAAAAAGGTTTTCAACTCTTAGGGATAGAATGTTCTATAAAAACAAACACAAAAAAAAAGATAAGACTGAAGTAAAATACTGTTGTCCCGTAAAAGTTGATATACTTTAGATGTATTTACTAAAGCTGAAATCTCACTTGCCCACTCATTTGGGGCAAATTGAACAAATATTTTCTCGCCTTTCAAAATTGTTCTAATATGGTAAAATTGGTCATACTTGTCCCAACACACTTTAAAATATGTATCAACTACACAATCGTAAAAACTTTACAAAAAAGTTTATTCTAAAATCTTAAAAACTCTACAAGAAAGTTTATTTCAAGTTAAATGAACTGAAGTCCCTCAATTACCCTAAGACAATAAATGTAATTATGCTAATCGAAGGGATGAGTATAGATTTCTAAAGGTAACAAACATGTGTATCGCATGTTGAAAAGGGGAACATTCTCCATGAAAATTGAAAAATGAAAAAATGTGATTTATTTGTAATATCTAACAGAAAACAACTACTTCCCCGGCACAAGCCACGCTGGACATTGAACTACATCTGATAGATATTGTGAAAAAAGGAAAACTAGAAAGAATTAAAAAAGTCAGCTATCTGAATGAAAATGCAAATTTTCACTTCCAGATTTTTTCTTTCCTTTTCAGTTAGAGTCTTTTCACTATATCTTGTGCCGGGGAAGTAGTTGTTATAGTTGTAGTAGATATTACAAATAAATCACATTTTTCATTTTTCAATTTTCATGGAGAATGTTCCCCTTTTCAACATGAATACCTCCCAAGAGGTTATCTTGAACGATGGAAAATAGCGACTAAAGTTTGTCTTTCAGTCGCAGATGATTCCACAATAGATTTTATGAATTTCCTATTCACATTTTCGAACTAAAATCAAAATGTGTATCGCGTTACTCCACCTTTTTATCCTCTTGCATTACTTGAAAATGGCTCCAAAAACGGGCCAAAACGCGGTTCAACCCTGTTTATATTTACCTAGAATGTGCGCCTATTAGTATCCGCTCGGAATGACCAGCACAATGTTTATCGAATTTTTTTGCAAAAATTAGTCGAGAAATAAAAATTCAAGTTTTTCTGTCGTTATTTATTTTTTTCGTTCTGCTTTTTTTACAAACTTTTTAAACTGATCAAAACTATATACAAGGTAATTCATAAAGCAAACAATAAAATCTTAAAAATAATCCAACATCCTTCTCCCTGTATTCGAAGACGACGTTAGTCTTGAATACATCCTTCCAAACTATCCACCATGCACAATTGGGAAACAGGTCGACGATAAATGCTGTCCTTGATCTTGATATCGAGGACACGAACCTTTCTATCTTGCCCTGAATGGACTTCAACAATTCTTCCCAGTAGCCCATTGTTTCTTGGGAGTTTGTTACTACTACTACTTCTCCTTTTTCCAAATGTTTCTTATCCTGAAACCATTTACATCTTCTGCTGAGTGTTGGCAAATATTCCCTGATTCAACGATTCCGAAAACGTTCAGATAATTGCTGTGAAAACAGTCATTGTTTTTTAAAATTGTGGTTTATTTCATTATTGTTGAAAATAATAGGTGGCTTAGCTTTACTCGATGAACCTATGAGGAAATGATTGGGAGTAAGGTTCTCGGGATCTTTGCAATCTGAAGAGACATACGAATGAGGTCTGCTGTTCACAGTATGTTCCACTTCATCTAGTGAGGTTATTTAGGTGCCTTTTCTTTAAGAATGATCTTCAGAGTTTCCTTAACAGAACGTACCATACGCTCCCAAACTCCCCCCATATGCGGACTTCCTGGTGGAATAAATTTCCATTGGATTTCATCAGCTATCATTCGTCTAGAAATCAAATTTTCATCTATATCTTGAATAGCTTTTTCCAGATCTTTATTAGCAGAAGTCAAGTTCGAATTTCAACAGGATGACCTCTCCTGGAAATGAATCTTCTGATTGCTAAAATCTTCATTGCAAAAAATACATTTTCGTATGTTTTTGCTATTTTCATGAGAAGTAACAAGAGTTGTTTTGAATTTTTCTTTATTGGATTGATTTTGAAATTTCTTACCATGACTCTGGCTTTGTAAAGTCTTACCCACATTCACTGACTAAACATAACTCACCGCTTCTGATTTCCTCCATATCCACTCCTTGAATTCTCGAAGAGAGCTCCTAACATTCATATTCATCATTTTCTCATCCCATGCTACATGTTGTAAAATCTCTTCTAGAGGTTGTGGACATTCCAGGTAGTATCCATAATTTCCAAGGTAACCACTAGGTTGGATACCTCCTCTGCAAAATGAGTCAAGGAACTGAAATCATTATTTTTCATTACTGGAAAATTAGTTGCTTTGCTGACAAGACTTTTCACAACCAAATCTGCTCGACCATATCTACTAATCAAAATGTCGATAACTGATTTGACTGATGAAGTAGACAAAAGTAATCCTTCAACTGATCGTCTATCATCCCCCTTTAGAGCTTTTCTTAATCTGCACATGTTTTCTTCATCTGAAAGACCTAAAAGTTTCGTTGTAGAAAGAAACTGTTGATAAAAACTTGGCCATTCAAATATATCACCAGAAAATGTAAAAAGATCTTTTTCTATTGATTTTCTTGTAAGCAACTGCAATATATGTGTCTGCAACTTTATGAAGAGTGTGTCTTGGCCCTAAACTATTTTTGTGAAATAACCCTGTACTATTATTGTAAGATTGACTTTTATGGAACGACCTGATATATTTTTGGCGCTTTTCCCGATGTCTTGTAACCACCCACTTACTACTTTCGTTTTGGATTCGACTGAGGAAGATTCCTCACATATTCTAGCTTTTTCCAGTGCCAACCTATTTTCCACCATTTGCCTCTCCATTTCTATTTGGTATTAGCATTGGACCTGATAGATTTAGTTGCCAAATTCTTCTCAGATAGTCTACCATCACGTCTTTCATTTCCACTCGACGAGGTTTCGAATATTCTGTCTTTCGCGGCGCCTTGTTCAGTATTCATGCTCCTATTGAAATCCTTGGTAGCGATACGTCTGAAATTTTCACTTTTGGTTTTAGCAGTGTTGCTTCTTGTTTTAATTTGCCGTTCTGTAGGCTGAAGGATCAGCACAATGTTTATATTTACCTAGAATATGCGCCTATTAGTATCCGTTCGGAATGACCAGCACAATGTTTATCCAATTTTTTTGCAAAAATTAGTCGAGAAATAAAAATACAAGTTTTTCTGTCGTTATTTACTTTTTTCGTTCTGCTTTTTTTTACAAACTGTTTAAACTGATCATAACTGTATACAACGTAATTTATAAAGCAAACAATAAAATCATAAATATAATTCAACAAACCCGAACTTTCAGTTTTCAAATATCTGACCGCGGAAACCTATCCGAACATATATACAAGGTGTCCCAGAATAAAGGGGACAAACTCCGAGGGTAGAATTCTCACTTCATTTTAAGGCTGAAAGTTCCAATAAACATATACCCTAAAATGAGTAGGTATTAACCGAGTTACAGGGTGTTGAAAGTGACACAAAAAAATATATATATTATGCCAAATAATTCCATAACGGCTTGAATTTTCTTAAAGAAATTTGGTCACTTAACAGCATTCAGTTTCATATTTCAAGGCAAATCATGTATTTGTAAGTCTAAACAAGGGCGTACGGCAGGTGGGTACCCCTATTCGCCCCTTCCTAACTTTCACGCCACTGGATTAATATCGATTTCGTCTGCTTTTTCTTAATCCCCAAAATTTCCTATACAAAAGAGGAATAGGTTTCGTTTTACAAATATCAACGGCTTTCGATATATTTCAAGTTGAATAATTGCGTGCGTATCAAAATCTTTACTATTTTTGAAAAGAATGTGAAGGTAACTATTTATAACATTATAACCAACATATTGCATACCCTGCAATGCGTATAAATTCAAATATTTCGAAAAATGTTGGCATTCACAAGGGATTTTGTTCACAAAAATTTCCCGATATTTAAAACTTACATAGCCACTAACAAAATAATCACTAATGAGTATCCGTATCACATACGCACCCACTTATTCAACTTCAAATATCTCGAAAACCGTTGATATTTGTGAAACGAAATCCTTGTTTGTATAGGAAATATTGGGGATTAAGAAAAAGAAGACGAAATCGATATTAATCCAGTGGCGTGAATGTTGGGGAGGGGCAAATAGGGGTACCCACCTGCCGTACGCCCCTGTTTAGAGTTACAAACACACGATTTGCCTTGAAATATGAAACTGAATGCTGTTTAGTGATATACCAAATTTCATTAAGAAAAGTTAAGCCGTTTTGGAGTTATTCTGGAAAATATATTTTTCTGTGTCACTTTCAAGGCCCTGTAACTCTGTAAATACTCATTTTAGGGTATATGTTTATTACAACTTTCAGCCTTAATATATTACTTAATCACTCTGGAACTTGATGTTCAGAAGCATATTTGAATTTTGTATCAAACCACAGGTGCTTGAGAAAGGCCAGTAGTTTACTGATCTTGTGCCTTTTGACCTTCCCTGTATTGTTTTATGTAGATTATTTTGTTTTTTGTTGGAATGGTCCATAAATGAAATCATTATTACATTATTATTATATGTTGCTTTCAAATCATATCGTATATGTATGAATCATTGGAAAGTAAGTACAGGGTTATTTCTAGGCCTAATCAGCCGACATCAAGACATCAATACCCCTCTAAGAAAACCACAAAGCGGCACTTCAAACAAGAACATTAGGTTTTATTTTTCATTTTTACGATCTGTTAGAGGGGAAGTATCGAGTTTCTCCAGTTTTGACATGGGAGACGTTAACGACCATTATTCATATTTTCGATCAGTAATTCATGAATTCTGTTTCATACACGACAACTTTTATGAGACATTTTTTAGATTCCTAAAGAGTGAGGTCCTTTTATTGCTGGTGGGAAGGTTGAGAAACGCAATAAAACTGCATGAAAATAGCGTTGCAGTGTGGATCTTCGGAAAGGTAAATTGAACGTGAAGGAATATTCGTCAGCAAAAGGTTTATTTCACTTACATTCTACGACACTTCTTCAAATGAAATATTTTATCCCCAGTTCTACGTTTTGATTGAACACAAAGTCTGGTGAGGTTCAGAAAGGTATAAGGAAAGAGGTTCAAAAGTTTTTTATTTCTTCATTCTACTGTTAATGGTTGTAAGGGTAAGTACATGACGAAGATGCCCCGATGAGCGATGATCCATGACCGATTAGCGATGAACGATATAACAAATCGATTATAGATTATTGGTGTACACACCAAGATAGCTTCCTCGATGAGCGATGAAAAATAGGAGTCGTAGTTAAGGTTCTATTCAGACAGAATTATTTTCAATGTTCTGAAGGAACAATCGGTTTTTATACACCCTCTTTTTTATTTTATTGATAAAAAATATTTTAATGCGGGTTTTCATCTTATTTCTTGATGCTGTATATATGTATTGGTACAGCTTAAATGTTAATCCAAGGAAATTTGTACAATTGTAGATGGGCAAGTTAATTAATTTGCTCAATAAGTTACTGGATTCACAAGACTACTGTCTTGAATGAAATTATTAACGTATCCTAAACTGAATTTGTCTTGCTAAAAAAATGAGTTTGAATTAACTAAAAACTACTTCTCTTTTTCATTTCATTTGGTGAAAGAAAGATCTTATCATTTCCAAACCAGTTTTGATAACGTCAACTTATTTTTTCAGATAAGCAAACTCAGTGTAGGATATGTTACACAAATTATATGACAACAATTTTAATTTCATTCATGACAGCAGTCTTGCGAACGCAGTAACTTATGGGGCAATTGGATCAGCATTCCACAAAAATTGGTGCATTGTGAAAAACTTCTATATGAGTTCTAAAAATTCGAAATTTCCTAGCAGTGTACAGGAAAGAACAAAAAAATTTTGATCACACTGATAAGAAGGATGTCTTCAATCAAATATATATATGTATATAAATATATATATATATATATATATATATATATATCCTCTTGAACAGAATCATCTTCAGAAAAGAATAATTATTTTTAATTGATGAATATACTCTTATTTCAAACTCATTGAACTGTTTGCTTCTTTACATAAATTCTCTTGAAATGAATTTGTTTGCATTAATACATTCCAACTCTTTACCCTAGAGAACTCCTGCTTGTGAAAAATGCTCCTTTTGACTCAAGAATATGATTTCTTGGCGAAACCCCGCTACCGGAACGACGCGAACCCACGCAAAAGTGCGCACTGCGACGGCCGACTGAATCATAATTCGTAGTTTTGTATTTGTGGTTATGTGCAAATGTGCTGCTACAGAAGTGCAATATGGAGGTCCAATTATGTCTGCACGATTTTAAATTAGGTCATTTATGGACCAGTTGTGGAGGTAGGTTGAAGATATTTTTGTTTTCAACAGGTGTGTGACAATGGCGAATGACGCTGTCGTTTCTATATTCGATCGCATTTCTATGCGTCACCGAAGAGGTGCCTACGTTGATTATATAGTTTCTGAAATTAAAATATTACAAAACTATTTTCATATATAACCATTATACCTCAATTGTTCGCAGTTCTCTGTTTGTTGAACTGTACCATATGAACATGGCTTCCATGGCATATTTTTATAACCAAGTGCACATTTGTACTGAGCCTCCAAATGCAGATAATCTTGAATCAAAAATGTATGGCATTATGAAGAAGAATATTGTTTGTTATTGAAGTTGAAATATTCTTGCCCCAACCAACTCACACCATCGAACAAAGAAAGTATTCACAATAGTGTTCATTATCAAAGTTGAAATATTCTTGCACCAAACAACTCTCATTATTCAGTGAAGAAAGTGTTCATATGTCTCAAAACAGTTTCCTTTCAAGTGGTCAAGAGCATTCTGATGTCAAAACTAATATTTGGTTGGACCTATTCAAGAACACAATCGACTTGAATCAATGCAATTATGCATTGATGCAAAATATCCTTTTTATGTCTTAAACTACTCTCATCTTTGATATTATCAAAATAATCTAATGAGAAAAAATGTTTAGAATTGAAAACAATATCTAAATTTGAAATTACAGCCACCTACCCAACAAAATATTTTTTCCCTATTTTTCATGATTAGTGATGATAAATTCGCAGATTTGTAGTATAAAATTTAACTGATAGTTATTATCGACAAACACAGAGAGTGAAATATCAAATTTGCACTAAAAAAGCAGTATAAAGTTAAACCATTTTCAACAAGCGTCGATATTATATTACAAATAATGAATTGGTCTAAATTCTTCAATGACTTATTATTATAGGAACGTGAGGAAGCCGCCTTAGGTATATAAGAGATACTAGTACTTCTCATGAGGCTGGAACCATAAAAAATGCGAACAAAATATTTTGTTGCGTAGATGGCTGTATTTCTAAATCTAATAATTGTTTTCAATAACAAACAACTTTTCCAAATCAACTTTATTGAAAAGGTCAAAAATAAGGATAGTTTACTCTTGATCAAAATTCTTATTTTTTGTTCTCTCCTCTACACTATTCAAAAATTTTGAATTTCGATAACTCTAAAACGAGTTTTTCGCGATGCACCAATTTTTATGAGGAATACAATTTTCTGACAAAAAAATAATAGAAAAGTTTCTATACCTTTTAACGAATTTGTTCCCACCTTTACGTGCTCATTGTATATACGTATTGTATGCCAATTCTAATTGTTAAACGGCCTTTCAATGCGTAATTAAGTAAATATCTATTTCTGAAGAGCAGCCACGGGTAGAGGAGGGGGGAAGACAGGGGGCCCGGAGTCCTCTTGAAACCTAATGATTACTATTCAATGCACCACCTTACTATGAGGACAGACACGACTAAATGGTTTGACAATGTTCTCAATCGAGTAAAGCTAGACAGCTGAAGTTTGAAAAATTAATACATGGTTCTGCCGCCAGAAAAGATAGAAAGGCGAATTTGTTTTAAAAAAATTGAATTCTACCTGCTTAACAGACAGGAGAAAGTTACATTTTCTACGGCCAGTCGAGAAAATAAATTTTACATTTTCACGCTAGGTGGCGACGCCATTAATCGTCAGTATAAAACAAAAATTTATTTGAGACCAACTGCATCAAATCCCGAAAAGTGATGGTATAAATGGGAAAGGAAGGGAGGTAGGGGACCAGCTGCATACTCCACCCCAGGTCCAATGCTGTCTCTCTCCAGCCCTACTGAAGAGCTGAGGAAAGCCGTTTAACACCTAGAATTGTCATACATATGCCTCCTTTTCCCTCCACCCCAGCCCCCTCACAGAAGTGGTTTGTGATGATACGGGGGCAATTTTATGAAGTTAAACAAAAGAGACTGCTCAAAATTTGAAAAAAAAAAATCACCAAAGTTTGAAGACCTGTATCTCATAAACTATTAGGTCTATTGAGTAAAAAAATTAAAAATTCAGCAAATTTCATCTAGTAGAGGGGTCTGCACATCATCTCGAACATTGTGTAAAAAAATCGCTACTACCTGATCCCATGTACGTGAGAATGTACTATTTGACTGCGCTAAAGAGCTCATGACAAAATCATGTTTTATCCCATTCATACAGAAATTTATGAGTTATAAGTTTTTTTTACATGCTGAAATTTCAGATTATTATAGGTTCCGACTAATTAATTAAGGTAATTACCTGTTTCATGCTGTCGATCACCCATCACCCTCATAAATAACACCTGAATTCCTACTTACTGATGAGTATTCAATAAAACAATCAGTGTTACAGTACAGGTGCGATAGTCTGTGGACGACACTCAACATATTGTACTACTCTCGTCGTTTGATCCCAAAGGTTAAAAGCATCGGTATTCATTGTTCACACCATTTACAGGCGGTTACACTTTACATAAAGTGCATTAAGGCCTTCGTTACTCGCATTGCCCACTGATGTTTCAGTGAAGTGATTTGAATCTGAAATAAGTAGGTAGGTAGTTCATTTTCAATTGACCGGGTAATTTGGTACAGAAACCGTTCGTTTGAGTATCATTCAGTCAATAAATTAATTGTCGATAAGTAGAATAACTGAATTCGAGAAGTTCTACGTACTAGGGATATTTCAGGATATAGCTTTCCGAGAAACAAATCCAAATGAAATACTTCGATCAGGACATTTTTCGTACAAAATATGATTCATCTAAACTGAAGTTGAAGATACAGAGATTAGTTTTCAAGTATAAATACCGTCCACGCCAAAAGATATTTTTTTACTTAGTTGGCAGTCTCCAATCCGGATCACTTGAGTATGTGAAATTTAAGCTTGGAAAAAGAAAGTTTTCAACCTTTCTTTGAATCCTTATCATTTTTTAAAAATCAACCCGTTATCTTTACCAAGACAAAATTCCTGGAAAAGTGATAAAATGAAATTAATTGGAGAAGAGAAGAATTTATTAGATTGTTTGCTGAAGGTCTTTTATTTCTCTGAGGTGAAGTTAATCTGTCCAAAATTTCATAGGGCCATTGTTATTTTTGAAAATACTTTCCAAAAATATAAACCAAATCAATGATATATCGATTGTTCAATGGTTCCTCCAAGTACTTGCGATATACCAGTCGAGTCAATAATACTTAGCGAATCTGATATCGATATTAGAAGCCTACAAAATATATGAATATTAATTTTTGCACATTCCTGTTTTCTTGGTTACTTGTATCTGTTGTCAAAACAGGAAGTTTTTTACTGATTGCTAAGTCAAAGGTCAATTGACTTTTCAGTTATAAGCTGAAAATTATTGTTTGAATCAAGGAAAAACTTGCTAGGATAGTGCAAAAAACTCTATTTAGTATCACGATCGTTAAGTTTTGCCGATCTCCTGACAATAATTGGAGTCGTCGCTATATGCTCTTGCTCCAAACAGTGGGAACTTGCACAAAACTTAAACTTAAAAAAAAACACCCACAAACGTAAGTTGTTACTATAAAAGAACCACTGTTCAAGACAAAATTCATTATTACTTTTTATTTGATAAATATAAGAAATTCAAAACTGCATAATTCGAATCATTATAGTAACGTGCCAAACTTGGCGATTATGACGTCATACTTTCATACAGCTCATTACGACATGGCACCGGGCGACAGAAAACGGTTTTAGTCTTCTCAGTCTCAGTTTTTAGGTGGTTTGTAGAGTGTGTATGCTTTAGTATATAAAATCAAACATTCAAAATGACCCCGAAATAAACGTAAACACTTATGGCCGCCCTACTGCCTTCCGATCGAACGAGCATCGTGACGTCACGACCATTCCCGCGCGGTTTGTCGTTTGAAATTAGCTGGCAGTCATAACTTCAATTGTTTATTGCAAATTAAATATTGCGAAAGCTATTTGGTATGTGCTGTTTCTATAGAGACAAATAAATTGAAGAGTCAAAAAAATAAATAAATTCAAGTTCTCCATTGTCTTCGATCGGTAAAATGTTCTTACCGTTCTTGATACTCAATATACTATACACTATCACCCTGTAGATCGTGGGTCCGTGCAGGAATATTTTTACTATAATTATGCAATTTGAAATTATGGAAAAGTTAACTTCAACTCCCTACATAAACTAAACTATTGAATTTGAAGCACCAGTGCAATAAAGACATTTGATCAGCTATACGAGTTCTTCAATATATGGAAAACTTGATACAATACCCAGTGTTGCACGGGTCAGAAAACTTTACAGTCTTAGTGGTATGTGAACCAGTCTCCCTGTTGATAATTATTAATATTATTGTTATTACATTACAATTTTCATCCTCCTCAGAACGGAAGCCTAGTTACTTTAGCAATAAAGTTCAGCAATGTATTTTTTTTATATTTTTTTAGGAACGAAATAGATTACAGAATTGAGCGAAATAAGTATTGTTTATGGGATTCTAGAACTGGTAATAATTTTTCACGTCTCCAGGACCGGTATGGCCCAGACAATAATTCATAACTTCCTCATTATGAATTCTGCCAATTTCATATTTTAGTATAATAATCACAATCAGTTGAGACAAGAAACCACATAGTCGGAATAAATTTTCCTGGCGTCCAGGACCGGCTTCGCTCCAGCAATAAATCTTAACTTTCTTATTAGGAACTCTGCCAATTTCATATTTCGGGATTATCATCAGGATCGGTTGAGAAAAGAATCCACATTTTCAGAATATTTTTCCGGGCGTCCAGGGCGGGCTTCACTCCAGCAATAAATGTTAACTTCCTCATTAGGGACTCTGCCAGTTTCATATTCCAGCATATACTTCACATGATCAGAATAATTTTTACGGGCGTCCAGGGCCGGCTTCACTCCAGCAATAAATCTTATCTTCCTTAGTAGGAACTCTTCCAGTTTCATATTCCAGCATAACGAAGAGAATCGTTCAAGAATATAATTCACACATTTAGAAAAATCATTCTGAACATGTGGATTCTTTTCTCAACCGATCCTGATTTCTACTCCGAAATATGGAACTGGCAGAGTTCCTTATAAGGAAGTTAAAATTTATTGCTGGAGTGAAGCCGGCCCTGGACGCCCGGAAGAATTATTCTGGACATGTGGATTCTTTTCTCAACCGATCCTAATTGAATCTCTGAAATATGAAACTGGCAGAAATCCTAATAAGGAAGTTAAGATGTATTGCTGGAGTGACGCCGGCCCTGGACGCCCGAAAAAATTGCTCTGAACATGTGAATTATATTCTTAAACGATTCTCTTCGTTATGCTGGAATATGAAACTGACAGAGTTCCTAATAAAGAAGTTAAGATTTATTGCTGGAGAGAAGCCAGCCCTGTACGCCAGGAAAAATCATTCTGAACATGTGGATCCTTTTCTAAACCGATCCGGATTGTTACCCTGGAATATGAAACTGGCAGAGTTTCTAATGAGGAAGTTAAGATTTATTGCTGGACGTCCGGAAAAATTATTCCGAATATGTGTTTCCTTTTCTCAACTGATGATTGTGATTGTTATACTGAAATATGAAATTGGCCTGGAAACGTGAAAAATTATTACCAGTGCTAGAATCTCAAAAACAATTATTTTGCTCAATTCTGTGATCTACTTCGTTCCTGAAAGAAAAAAAAAATTGCTGAACTTTATTGCTAAAGTAGACTATTATACCACGAGTAAATAATGATAGCTGTTATTCCCGAGGTAAATTTACGAATCGAGTGGCGTTAGCGACCAGGGAGTAAGATTCCGAGAATATAATAGCCATTATTGCGAGTAGTATACTCTACTTTATCTATGACCGATGTAATAAAAAAATATAGGTCCCGATTTCCTCGTTTCGTATCGTTCAGATTTTCTCTTCAAGAAAGTACGCAGTTTACCATATTTTTCTTTATTCACATTGTGATTTATCATTAAATTATCTTTCGACATTGAATAATAGGACCACAATGAAAAAGATTTATATATTTTCCCCAATATATGTAAATTTATATGTATGTAAATATATTTAAATACATTTTCCGAAAACGAAGTTGTCTTTTTCTGAATTCTCCAGTCCATAAAGCTTCTCTATGCTTTGTCGTATACACGTTTTTTTGACTTTTGAGGTTGTAATGCAGAAGTTGTTGCTTCTGCTTGTTGGAAAACATCTGGTGGTGTACAGGAAAATGCTTCTTCCATATCACTTTCCATTACATTTTCTACATTCTCCGTCATTGAAACACAAGTAAACACGCTTTTAACAATTATTTAAGTTTGTGTCAGATAATAGTCATGGCTATTTTCATATACATTTCGAATCAAATACGATTATTCATTAATCCGCCAGGGAATAATGATTCATTATTCCTGCGCGAAAATAATGAATGACTTCATATTGTTAATGTCATATCTATAATGCGTATATTATATATTAGTCGTGGATAAAGTATATTATATCGCAAGAAAAATTACTGATGTATGCAGATGATACTTTATTCCTTATTTATCTTAGTAAAATTCATATTAATTCAAAACGGCATATATACTCTTCTACGAGCAGGAGGACATTTCATCACATGTTCAAAATTATACTTAGTTTTATTTTATGAATATTATTATTGTATTTTGCAAATAACTTGAATTAAAATAAATTGTTTAAAAGTTCGGAATATCTGACAGTTTATATTTTCATTTATTGGTAATTCGAGTTCGACTACTATTTTCTAACAAACCATTTCGATAACAACCTTAACTCTAAGTATACAGTAAGTTAAAGATGGTGATGTCGGAAACGGTAATAGATACAGTGTTATGGAAAAAACATTTTATTAACATAATTTTTTTATTTTGGGTATGTGCATGAAATCCATGCTGATAATCTTATCGGCGCATTTTTCATCGTATATGATACAGTACCACTTCTAACTTACTCGAGTCAGTTTTGTTAACCACTAGCACCAAACCGGCCATTTGAGAAGAATTCTGGACTTTTTAAACCCGAGCACCTTTAAGAGGATTCTAGGCCAATCAATAATGTGACGCCGTCGTTGAAATTCATCATTTTGGAAAAACATTGGGTTTATGAAACCACTGAAAGCTAACGTTCCGCAACATTGGTCCTTCGATTCGGATAGATAAAACTAGCAGTTCTTTTTTTATATCAATCATATTGTGATGAAAATGCACTTCAACATTGTCTAACAAATAATATATGTTGATATGATTTCTACCACTAATTTATGTTAGGACTGCTAGTTTATATTTTACAATTCACTACTCTGATTCACTGTTCGATTCTTCCGCTAGCCCAATCTATTTATATGCAAAGTCGTAAAAGTTTCAATCAACCCATACATTTCTAGAAAAGCCTCGAACCTCGAATGACATCATCCGTTACAATGGATAGCTTGGATGTTAACGATTCCACGGTTGGCTCAGGGTCACCACAGAAATATCATCGTTGGAGTGTATTGGTACCTACTCACGACTTCCTATATCTGCACCGTGAAGTACGATGAAAGTAACACTCCACAGTCTTCTTGTTTGATCGATGAAGATGGTAACAGTACACTAAAATCTAAAGGCCGCTGGATCTCAGTAGCGTTTCCACCATGCTTCCCATCTCTCCAATACAGCCCATCAAGACCACAGGACGATTTTGGGACTGCCAGGTCCATACCATTGTTGCCAGGTCCATAAAATTTTGGCCCAGCATCGAATCTCTTAATCTGGTGGGGATCAATCAATCAATCAATCAAATATGCTTTATTCTCTAAAATGACTACATTTTGTCGACAAAGTCTTCTTTCAGATCTTTCAGATGTCTTCATAGGATGGTTCATCTCGAGATTGCTTCTTGTTTACCAGGTAGAAAATGTTTCCCTTCTCCCAATGTAACACGCCTCCAACTTATAAGTTCTGTTCGCGCAATTCCTGGACGATAAGCCATAAAGAACAGATCGGCTCGTTCATGGATGTGGTCCATCCTCTGCCGAAGCTTGTTGACATGATCATCTCTCACAGTGTCTTGTCCTGGAGGCCTCCCAAATTTCAGGAGAGTCGCAGCTCTCGGTCCATCATAATACTAGGAGGGGTTCGGCTGGTTGACTTGTACACTGCTAAACGATGGCCCTTAAAGAACAGACGGCCACAGTGTGTAATTTTTGCAATCAGCTGGAACTAATCATGGAAGGATTTATTTCATTCAAATCATAATATTGATTGAACACTACAATGGGAACATATTTTAGTATATTGTAAAATGATAATTCACAAAGCAGAACAAATAATGCTGGATTTTCATGCATACGATATCCGACGATCCGATGGTACGAAAATGTTCTGATTGGTTGAAAAAACGTTTTGATTGGTTGAATTGTTGTCACATCTACCAATTCAACCAATCAGAACATTTTCGTACCATCGGATTGTCGGATTTCGTATGCATGAAAATCCGGCCTAACACTTTAGAAATTGAAATTACAATCAAGACCAGTTTTATTATAACAATATGAAAATGAGAACATACAATTGAAATATTTACATGGAATAATCAAAATTTGTCAGTTGGACTTAGTCAAGGGGTGTTCTCTTGAATTTGATTCTTTCTAAATTCAATCATTGCTGTAGAAATTATATTGAGTAAAGCAAGTCAGAAACAGTTGAAAGATATGTTTTTTATGCGGAATCAGATTCGCTCTGTATCATATCCTTAGATCTACCAAAATGTTCTGTGGAATCTGCTGATATTTCTAACACTTCTGAAATGATCTTTTGGCGCTTTGTATGTGGAGAAGCGCGTATGCTTGCAATGAGTGGATCTGAAGTTATTAAAAGTCTATGAAGCAGATCAGTATTGGTGTCAAGTCTAGACGTTTTTCTCGTGAACAATTCCCTGTTGACGATTTTGTTTATTTATTGCTTCTTGTGCCTCTTCTGAAAGCTGGCCGATTGGAAGAATACAAGTAGCTACAATATCTTTTCCATGAAATAGTACTTTGTGAACGCTTACAGGCGTTGGATACAATTCTCTTGTTGTCTTTGTATATTTCTCAAACTTTTTCAAATTCAGTTGATAGACACAATTCAGACACTCCAAGATGACACGGAACCGTTTAATTATCTCTATATTGAGTCCAGTTATTTGTGCAGATTTTTCTGCATTCCTAAAAAATTTACGAGCAGTATTTCCATCATTTGTGTTTCCAGCTTGTTGTCTGGGCATATCCACTAGCAAACCTAGTTCATTTCTGAATGCATCTTGTACTTGTTTTTTCTTCTGAGCAACAATGTTTTTGTTTATTTCTCCACGAGCTTGTCAAGTGTTTATTTCAAGCCTATAAGAAATGTGCATTGAACACTCGAAGAAGCGAATCCACGAATGGAGAGGAGACAAGCCAAAGGATAAAAATTCTGTTTTCACTTTTAATTGAGAGATTTTTTCATTATTATTCATATCACTGGGCTTAGCTCCACATAAATAGCAAGTTTGAGTTTGAGTATGCCAGTGTATTACACACTTTACCATCTATCATACAGAGAATCAGGTTGGTTTTAACCAAAAAGTCAATATCATTCACAACGATTCTTGTAGGCGCTAGAGTAGATATTTGGTCATTAACTTTCTCAATTTCCGATGTTGTTATATCGACAGTTTCCTTAGCAAATATAAATTTTATTGGGCGACAGAACCTTGTTGAAGAAGGCGAAGGATTTTGCCAGATAATGAAATTTTTATTTTCATTGTCAAGGCAAAGTATCACAGGGACTAAAGAAATGCTAAACAAATTCTCATCGGTACATCTTTCGTCCGAAAACCTTTGGCGGTATCTATTCATTCTGATTAGATCCATCACAGCCCCACTTCATAACAATGGATAAATTGTCTCTTTCCGGTGAACAAACAGATTGTAGAACTTATTGTATGGTCAATTAGAGATTGGAGTTTAATTTCAGCGAAAGTTTCAGAGATGTTAATTTCAGTGGGATAACATAATTGCTTGGTCATTTTTACCTTGAAATAAGGCGGGTAAAGAGAACGATTGATGTTCTTTACTTGATTAAATTATACTGGTGAGTCGAAACTTTCGCATCAACTATCATAGACAGTGCTCACTGAGTTTTGGTTAAATGATTTGCGAGCATTCTTCGATTCAGTTCCTCTTTTTGGAGATGAAGTAGCAAGTTCTCTCACAATCGAAGCAGAGTCCCGTTTTCCTTCTTTTCTCAATGTTATTTCAGCGGCCATGAGAAGTTCATTAGAGCTCGTTGAATCCACAAGTGGTTGTACTTTATTTTTTCGAGCCTTGGAACAACACGTTTCAAATACTTTTTTGTATTTGTATCTATACTTTATGTACTACTGCTTCAGGTAAGTTTATATGGGTTTCCAGCCAAGCTGAATTGAATCTTCCAGCTTTCAACCATCTTTTTTTAAATTTTTGACACATACTTCTCACAGCAAATTTCAATTGCTTGAGAATATTATCTTGTAACACAAGAACTCCCAGTTGCTGCAAGACGAATTCAATTACGGCATTGACTTTTTCATTTGTGCACTTAGTAATCCATATATCGAAAACTGCACGACGCGTGATCTTCGGAGGCATTCTAAAAAAAATAAAAAAATATTAAAAATTAGCAAATATTAGCAACAATTGTTTCCAGTACTGAATACTATACAAACCAGGTTTCAATAAGAAACTATTGGTATGTTGGTATACGAAGGTATAATTTACTGAAACTCAAACTAAAATTTGAATATAGCCAATTTTGGTCATAGAAAACATGCCTATCAGTAAATGCACGTTTTTCACAACTGAGTTATTGAAAAGAGAATTACAAATATGTATTCTTACCTTGAAGAACAGCCTTAAAATATCTCTCAACTCAAAAGAATGAGCGACAGAACATAGAACAACACAAGACTTCAGAAGTTGAACGAATCGTATGACAAACTAAATATATTTATCCAACACATGACAGTTACGACTGTCATTATTAATGTCATTTTAGACAAGTAAACTATCAAATAACACACTAGTGTGTTATAATCCATAACTCACTAGTGAGTTATGGATCATAACTCACGTTCATATTTAAAGTAGAATTCTATTTATTTATTACCATTTCAAGCAGAATTCACATTGATATTGAAATTAAAGGAAAACGCTAACGGTTTATTCGAATTTGAAGTTATTGTAAAATTGGTTGGTTCATTGGAACCAGACGCTCCCATATCGGTACAGCTGCTGATAGTGCTGGAAGACGCCGACACATTGGAACCTTGTATTTTTTCTGCAATTTGTATTTTGTTATGCACCGATTCTTCAAGGTATCCTTCTGCTACCGTCGAGGACTTCCATCCTCCGTGACGCTTCAAAGTAGTCATGCTAGCCCCTGTATTGGCCAAAAGAGTCGCCGAAGACCTTCTCAGGCAGTGACCGGTGTAGAGTGCTGGTTCCTCCAATTTCAAAAACATTGCAATTCTTGAAGGTATCCTCGACAACGTATTTATTCCCACACACTGGCTGGTACACCTCCCATTCTTCTAAAAAACAAAAAAGCGGCTAGAACTAGTATTCTTTTGGTCTCAAAGACATGTATTTTTTACACAAATTGATCGGGTTGACTGGAAATCCTTCTTCAAGTATGGTGAAACTTCTAGATTTCTTGGTTTTAGTAATATTTTCCTTTGTCTTGAATATTTTCTATTTTCAAATTGACTAATTCATCGCATCTACAAGCACCGCTAATCCCCATTATCAAAGCCACTTTCATCAACAAGTACTCGTCATCGGGAGCTTCGTTCAAAAACTTCTCTATTTCAGGTCGTTCTAATGTCTTGGACTTCTTTGGTTTGTATCCCTGTGATTTCGAGTATTTGGTCCACAGCGACGATGGGGCTAATTTTTTTTGCAAATGTAAAAATAAGCCAATAGAACATTTTCGTCGATACCTTTTATTTTCCTTGAATTCATACAAGACTCAAACATTTTGAACTCCTTGTCATAAGCATCTCGGGACTTTTCTGGCAAAATCTGCATCGCTGCTTCTTCCGCTTCCGTAAGGACATCCTCAGGAACGGAATTTTCATCGATTTCCTCCATTTTCTATACGTTTTTTTCTTCAAAAAATGTTTCTTTTTCTGCAGGGAAAACTGACAAGTGTCAAAATTTACTTAAACATTTGCAACAATGTGTCATGCCCGTGGCAACTAAACAAACAACCTACCTTGACCAAAATGTAAAAAAGTCACTGTCAAGTCATTCTGACATGTACAGGGTATTGAGACGCAAGTAGCTTCGATTTGATCACAAAACTTATTAATTATTATCTCATAAAAAAATTATTTCTTCCACTTATTGGATAAAACATTGTATGCCACTCGTGTGTTATGTTTCCTAAGTCACTTGAGAATTTATACCACGAGGCCTGTATAAATCTTTCTCGCGTGACTTATTTTCAACATAACACACTAGTACCATAAATAACTATTGTTTTCATTTTGACAGGCACAGCATATTGCGCATTAACTGACTAACACCGGCGATTTCAGTAGACCTAAATCAGGGTATGAAGTAGTCATTATATTAATCAGATTATATGTTATTTTGGGAATATAAGAGGGTTGCAAGAATCTATTAATTCCTGCTAGATGATTGAAATTACACACTACGGCGGTTGATCGTCCCATTCATCTGCTATGGTTTTTTCTTCCGCATTTCAACAGTCGATACATTTCCTAGGGGAGGTTGGACTCGAAATGTCTGCCTTGGTGCGAATGTAGCTACAATGGTAAATCGCATCGGCGTATCCATGTATTTGTTCCCATGATCGGATTCTGGGAACGGGTCCACGATGTCAATGGAAATTCTTTTAAATGGATAGCCTACGTTATACTGGCGCATTTGAGGTCAATTACTGGCAGCGCAAACATCACACTTTCTGTCTGTACCAGTCATTCAAGTTACGTTTGAAATTCGCCCAGTAGAACCGTTGCCTTACTTTCTGCAGGGCCTTTGATTATTTTTTTTCCAGCCGATAACCAAACGAAGATCTTGGTCTTTCTGGATCTTGTTGTCAATCCAATTATCGTCTACTGCCGTCGTCCTGCAAATTGTTGCTTCTTTATCTTTTTCTATTCGACAATATGAGCAGTCGTTTGGCCATTTTCTTCTCGACAGGGTATCTGCGTTCCTGTGGCTACTCCTCGCTCAATGTTCGATCTCTAAGTCGACTTTTTGGATCAATATTTTACTGATGTCACATTTTGATATTCTGGTCTGTCTGCTGGACTGTTTTCCCTCCAGAAGCCCTCCAAAGGATGACGTTGAGTTTTGGGACACATTATATAACGGGAGTATGAATTTTTTTCTCAAAAAATGCAATATTTCGCCATAATTCAACTCTTTGTGTGGCTGGAGTGTTAAATTTTATTGATGTTCCTTTGCAGACGATGTGAAACACGGCTCCCATAGGAGACAACAGCTCAACGTTAATGTATGCAGATATAAAATGTATTTGATGATGTCGTAATTCTGTCTCTCGAAAAGTTATCTGCCTTATGGCTGCAAACAAAAGTCGCCTTAACAAACATTCCAGAATAGAATGGGGATCTTATCGGTGTATATAAGCTGAAATACATCTTTCGTAACTTCACAGGTTGGAGTAATCGACGGGACTAAGAATAAGGAACAGGATATGGCTTCCTTGCTAACAAACTTTCATCAATATCTCGCACGGACCAGGGTTTGGCCGATTTAAATCAGAACATATTAGGTTTAACACTGATTTATTTGGAGCTGCCATATATGTTGTTTTCTGTTCTACGAGCCATTAGTAATTTCGCACTTACTTAATGTCTTAGAAAAAGTTCTAACTATTTACTTCCACTTCCTTGAGCCACTGTCAACAAAAATTCAACATCTGAATGCTTGCTGAGTAGGGGTGGGGGATAAAAGGGGGTGAAATCGGTTTTTCATGATTTGCAGCGTAAATACGTATTTTATCAAGAAAGTTGAATTTAAAAGTTGTGAATAATTAAAAAATCTACAACTTTGATTTCAACAAATTTTTCACATAACTCAAAATTGCCGAGTAAAATACGAAAGACCAATAGGGACAGATGACGTGGAAATGTAAACAACAAATTATTCCAATTAAATCCAAATCTAAATCCTACACATTGGGATACCTATAAAACAACAAGTTATGATATCACAACTTCGTATACGAGGCTGACACATCAACACCTCATCAAACAGGAATCTGCTAGTATGTTGCCGAATGCAACTTGATGTAAAGCATATTCTGATATAATGTCCTTCCTACCATCGCAAAGAGATGCGGCAGATCTACTCAGTGATTTACAAACAATTATGTACCAATTCTATTTCGATTTAAATTTTTTCTTTTGCAGACATAACTCCTGATCTCTCTCTTCTGTTTCATCTTCTTGTTCTTCCTCTTGTTCTGTTCTTCTTCTTCTCCTTCTCCTTTTTCTCCTTCTACTTTTTCATCTCGTAGAGATTGTACGCTACTAAAATCATCTGCCTCGGCAGCTTCAGAGTCGATTCCTTCATACAATAGTTTTTCGGCATTCGTGCAATTTTTTAATCCATGGCAATTTAATACTATATTACACACCGAGGTGGGAAGAGATTCATTCTTGTTGTGAGATTAGTTAGTTAACCGAGACGCAAAGCGTCGAGGTTAGCTATGATCTCGAGACAGGAATGAAACTTCCTACCGAGGTTTGTATACTATTTTATTTACAACCATCATATTTCGATCAAAATTAATAAATCTCTGTTTCGTTCTGAACATACCTGAAATATAGTAGATATATTGTTACCGTGACTACGGGGCATACAATTGTCACCGATATAAATAAATGGCAGATGAAGTCAATAAATGTCAGATAAAGTCGGAATAGAATAGATGAAATGAGGGCGGGAAATGCGGGTGGGAAGTGAGGGCGGGAAGTGAGGTGTGTAATGTGACACCACCCAACCTTCAATGACGTTAGTAATGACAGCATTACATATATGGTTGTAAATAAACATAAATTTGAGCACTGTAACCCAGGCTTCCGACAACCGCATCTTAAAGTATTGGAACTTTTTTCGCAGCTACAGGAAATCTTCGAAAGTAAACTGTCGCGAATCAATTATTCTTCCGTATACATCGGCTTCAGAATTCCCTCAGGTGATCTTTTCCAACTCCAACCTGTTCGATTCTTTTCGTTCCCTAGCCATGACTGGAGCTGCAAATACGCTCTAACCGAATTAACCGAATGCTGAATTGCAACTCCTTCGGTAGAAGGCAATCTTACTAATTTGAATGTTGATTTTGTTAAAACTGTTTTATACAGTTCGTATCTCAAATCGTGCAATTTTGATTTTTTTTAGAATGATAAATAGATGCAATTAAATCACATCCATTTCTCGCCAGCAATGCCTTATCTGCCTCTTCGTCGTAAACAATATCGACCAAATCAATTTTTTTTTTTAAGTTGTTAGTTCTTTCATCGTTACCCTTTTTCCTTTTCCAGTGACACCAGAGGTAATGTTCGCATCCAGTAAAACAATGCAAAAATGCAATATATTCGCGATGCAACTTATATTGAAAAGGAGAAGAATAGTAGTAACGATCTCTTGCATTACCTGCACCTGTTTTATAGAAATAAATGTCTAAGCAATGATACCAGGAGATCTATTATATCTTGTCCGACAACCACGACAGTTTTATTATGTTGTGCGATCTGTATTGCTGTATTGATGATCAATGAGTCAGCATCTTCTTCAGCTTGTGCACAAGTCAATCCGACAGTCTGAAACTCTGCAGATAAAAATTTGATTAATTGATTTTTGTTATATTCATTGGATAAAAAGTTGTCTTGCGTAAAAGGTATTATTATGTGGTCTTGAAAATTGTGCACATTCGCCGTTATCAAAGATGGTTGTCGTGGTGAACATTCACTTGCTTTTGTGCTATTTGAAACTGTTGCTGCTGCTGTTATTGTAAAATTGGACAGAGAAGTTTTCATGGCATCGGGATAACCATCAAATATGATGTGACTGTTTTCAACGTAATTATAGTTAGCATAACTTAAATACCTTTTTTTTATTTTCTGCGATCATTTCTGCTATAATATTATGATTAATATTTGTTGTGAATTTCTGAGCCGTATTTCAAAAAATTATATGAAATTTGTAACGATTTTTCAGTTTTTGCAATTTCCACAAATTTTTTCCATTGGCGTATTTTGTTCTTTTATATGAAAATTGAAGCCTTTTCGAAAAAAATGCGCCCCCACAGAACTCTACAATAAAAAAAAGCTTTTTCAGAAACTTGAAAAAAACAGTTTTTCGCGAAAATCATTAATTTCTTAAAAACCACTGAACTTTTTGACAAAAATAAAATATCTTCTTGCTTGGTGAGAAAAATACTACAATCCTACCAATTTCTGTTAACGCAAAATAATAATAAAAAAGAAAAATTGAAAACAAACATATCGCTTTTCTGTATTTCACTTGGCAATTTTGAGGTTTTGTGAAAAATTTGTTGAAATCAAAGTTGTACATTTTTTAATTATCTACAACATTTACATTAATTTTTTTTTGATAAATTAGGTATTTAGGCTGTAAATCGTAAATAACGGATTTCACCCCCTTTCATCACCCACCCCTCTTTGACTGCATGCATGAGCTATTATTTTGCCTGGCCTCTGATGCCATACAGATTGTTCTGAAAAATTCTGATTGTGAATTTCAAAATACCTGTAAAACGTATACGCTTGAAAAAGATAATTGATGCGTTGATAGTTCAATTGAGTCACTAACAATTTCATTGCACTTAAAATGTTTTGCTCAAGCGGATATCCAATGGGATGACACAATCAATCAGAACAATAAGATTAGTTAAATTGAAGTCAAGTGAATGAATACAGCCAATCAGAACAATATTATATACTGAGAACAGACCATATGGTCTGTTTTCACTCTCACGTTGCTATTGATATACAGGATGGCCCCCGAGGTTTTGGCCATGAATATCTCGGAACTCGAAGGATTAAAATTTTGGGATTATAAATTAAAACAAATGGTGTAGCGTTTTCTGATATTGTATTACCCAATGAGCTTTTTGTTCTAAGTCACGTGACATCAAATTCGGAATCGTTAATGAGACCACTCGTATATTTTGACATTTCTATGTTCTTCCCAACAAACCATCACACTTATGGTCTGAAACGATTAGTTTAAGAAAGACAGCTTCTTAAATATCATTTATCCCACATTTTTTAATAAAATATGGGTGATTATTATAATTATGCCTTGTTTTAACCATCACAAAAAATATAGGACTGCCCAAATATACAGCCTAAACCTAAATAATTTGTAAAAAGTAAATTGATGTTTTGGTTGGTTTCCGGGTTTTGCCGTGGTCTTCTTTGGTTAAAATCTCCAAACGTTTCAACTACAAAAGTATATATTGGAGAACCTATAGTTCTTAAACAAATCATTTTAGACCACAAGTCTGATAGTTTGTTGCAATTGTTTTAACGGGAGGAACATTGAAATGTCAAAATATACAGGTTGTCCTTGTTGGTTATGGGATACAAATAATACACAGTGGACTTGGTTTTACTAATATCGATTTACATTACTGAATAGAAGACCGCACTTGGAAGGTCTGAACGATACCTAACCATTAACCATCTAAATAAATGAGTTTATGAATCACAACACATAAGAAAAACCGATAACCTTACTCAGCTGTTTTTGTACATATAAGCATGAATTGACTATGTGCTTTTAATATATACAAATCGTACTAATCTAGCAGTGAAGACAAAGAACATTAAAATTAATTTTTCTAAGTAACTTGATTTGATATTACAGACTATTTTTGGGCCTAGGAAATTTCGGCCCCGGTCAGTTAGCGACCAGATTTTGATAGGAAATTTCGGCCCCGGGATGGATCGGTCATATTTTTATTACAGGCATTTTCGCCCCAATAGTCTAATATTTCAACATTTAAATTTTAAAAAGAAGGATTATAATCGGTCTCTAAACATGCAATGTCTGAGGCCGAAATTTCTTCCGCCGCCCCCATTTTATAATCTAATACCTTCCTTGCATGTGCCTGGGAAACAAAGGACCAGGCAGCGGCCTTGTGGAAAAATTGTCGCAGGTTAATTTTCCTGAAATTTTGGTATGTTGTAATGGCTAGTTTTCGAAAATAAAGGGTGTCGAAGTTGGAAATATTGCTCTTAAGCTTCGTACAGACTTGAACATTACGCCGAACAACAAACAGAACAACGAACCGAACGGCAAATGGACGTATTTGATTTCAACGAACCGAACAACAAACGGAATGTTTGTGCTGTTCCCCGAATTGTTTCAGTAGTTGTCCGTTCAAGATGGAAAAGAAGTGCAGCAGCTAAACCAAATTGTGTTTGTCACCGTCTCGTTGTTCGCGATTCTTCCTCCGTAGTTAACTAATGGTGACAAAAACATTTTTATGAAAATATAAGTGTAGAAATTTTCAATGTAATAGGCGAATTAAAGTTTCGAACTGTTCAATGGACATTACACAAATGGCCAACACGATGCCAGTACGCTATTTCTTTCCCACATTCCTTTGCATCCATATTCACAGTGTGGGAAATTTCCTCCTAAGAATGTTGTGGATGTTTTGCTTTCCACATTAGGCCCTGTTCAGCTAGTTCCAGAAATTCGTCTTCTGTCCACTCCATGGTTGACACAACAAACACTCAGAAATACAGGAGACAAACTAACCAATTCACAGGACTGATGCTCACCAACAATGGTCTGTTCGTCGTTTTGAGTTGACCCGTCCAAATCTGCGATCGCATTCGCAAGCATTTCCTTTGATGTCAGAGAGAAAACCGATAAGTGTTGGGAACGCCGCCAACCGTTCGCCGAACGGCCAGGATTTGCGAAACTGCAAACGCGCTCGTAGCACCGTCCATATTAGTGTCCTGTTCGCCGCTCGGATCGTTGCTCTGTTTGTCGTTCGGCATGAAGTTCAGGTCTGTACGAAGCTCCGCACAGACCTGAAGTGATGGAAACGCTGCGAACTTCAGGAAAATATCTCAAATGAAAATGTTTTGCGAGACAAATATTGCCTGTCCATGAGATATTATTTCAGACTGGTTTTTGATGGAAAATATTATTAGATACAGTGTGAGTCAAGCATTATTCAAAATTAAATTCTCAATCAACCCTATACTATAAAGATGTAAAGAATCGTTAAAATTGACAAATTCAATATTTTGTATCGAGAAGTTTTGCCGGAGAGTATCAAATAAATGAAATAGTAAAATCCGAGTACCCTTCTCTCCAAATATTTCCACTATGTGGAAAATATGAGTCAAAAATCTGACAGAAAACAACTACTCCCTGGCTAATACCACGACGGACATTAAATTACATCTGATAGATATTTGTGCATCGTTCTTCCAAGAAGACTCAGTTACAATTGCTTATTATGATTATACAGAAAATTATCCGTCATTTGGCTGGGGAAGACCACCTGCAGACGCGTTTCGCGGTTCTTGCCGCTCGTCAGTGATTATTTCATGTATTTGATAACCTCCAGCAAAAATTCTCGAACTCTGTTCACTTCCTGGTGTCTTTGCTAGGGGACTGCTTATTGGTTTTACCGCGGGTGGCTCTGCGACTGACTTTTACTGTAAGTCGCTGATTCATTTGTGAGGAAATATTAGTTATACAGTGGATTATAATTCATTGGGCTGGGGCAGGACGACTTTAATGTTGTCCGACCTACCCTGTCACTGGGAAGTAGTTGTTATCTGTCTTTGCCTCATATTTTCCACATGGTGGAAATATTTGGAATAAAGGGTACTTCGACATTGTCGATTTTACTATTTCATGTACAGGTTGAGTTGAGGAATGACAGTTTTTTTGGTAACATTGTGTAAATATTTATTATATATTTTGAGCTTTAGGGGTTCTTGACTACGAACCATTCAACATACCTCTTATCCGAAATAGATATACAGTATGAGACAAACATTAAGTGATAACAAAAATCGCTAAAAAGCGATTGTTTTATAATTCACCTTGTAATTAAAAATTTAAATTAAAAACAGCCCAATTCGGCCCCAAACACAAAATGTAACTATTTTAAATTCACCTATCTCTTTCGGGAGGTTTAACGGTGGATTAATTTGGTACCTATTTATAATTTTGAATCTAAAGGTACAAACATAGAGGAGCGACGCGTCAAGCGGCAAGCGACACGACTAGCGACGAGACAAAAAACATGCACATAGTAAGGCAACACTTTTTGAACTCTTGTCAGTTTGATATATGAATTCTATTATATTTATTACCTGTTAATTTACTTTCTTCAGCTACTTCTGCCCATAATTGCTCCAGTGACTACCGATTTCGGTGATCCGGATGGGATTTATTCCATATAGCTTGTATTTTGAACACAGAATTTATTATCTGTTCGGTTTTCATCGTTCTTGAATACTTATCCCCAGTACTGAAATCAATAATCAAATTTACAAAATGCACTCTCCTTCCAAATACAAACGATTGCACTCACTCCCACGCTAGACACAGCTGTCACGCGTAAATAAATATTGTCGCTTGAGATACGTAGGGCGTCATCGCGGCGCTTACCTCCTCACTATGTGCACTCTAACACAGAATGCACAGAAATATTCTAGTCGCATCGCTAGTAGCGTCGCTTGCCGCTTAACGCGTCGCTCCTCTATGTTTGTACCTTAAGACTACGTTTATCTCGACGGTCTTTATTCGCCTCAAATTCGATAGCATTGAGTCAAGTAAAACGTCCCTTCTGTTTATGTCGCAATATACAGTGTCCTTCATAAAGTTCGCATCATATGGGAAAAACTTTTATTAATAATTTATTTTGAAATTCGACTTGGGCGTTAAGTTGTGCTTGAAAAAATATGAAAAATGACCTACTTGGATGTGGACACGTGACTTTCGCTACCTGTCAAAAGTCATTTTTTTTCAAAATTATCGCTGAAAATAGGCTTATTTATTCGAATTTCAAAAAATTTTGAAGGAAAAAGTTGTTTCTTTTTCGATTTTACACCTCCATCTCGAATTTGAACGTTCTATTGCAACTTTCACCTTTTGGCATTTTTTTGGATAATTACGAAATTTCTGTAACATTAAAAAAATCGTAACTTCCACCAAACTGTTTTATACCACTAGCTCTAATGTGCAACTAACTTTCAATCATGAATCATCAACAAAAATATGTTTTTCTCAAGAAAATGAGAATTACTGCTTAACATTTCTGTTATGTTTGATGCAAAGTTGACATATTTTCAAGCATGTAGGATAAAAATTTATTTAAGTGGATTTTTTCAGTATTAAAATGATACCAAAGTCATAATTCAAAACATCACAAAACTTCTTTACGTGTCTAACCAAAGTTTACGACTTTTCACGGTACAAATCTCAAATTAAATTCTTACCCCTCCGGCTATGAAACTTTCATCAATTTTGTGAAGTAGGCTATGGAGATAAATGAAATTGGTAATCTATGATAAAAATTAAATATATTTAAACAAACTTACAAAAAAAATATTGTCAACCTCACTCAATTAAGAATTCTAGAATGCAAATAAAGTCAAACATGAAAAATTCAAACTTATTTAATAAAAAACACAAATTATGAGTTAGAATTTTCTGAGCCTCACTCAACTTTACATTTCTGTATGCCGCCCTTCTCTTTCAATACATAACATGGTTCTTCTGTGTACATCTTTTACTGCATTTCTGATGAACTGTGGGTGTATATTCGCTACACACTCTCGAATGGTCTGCTCCAAATGGTCAATATCGTTGAATGGCCGGTGCTTGTATACCTGCTGCTTCAGATAACCCCACATGAAAAAATCCAGTGGGGTTAAGTCAGGAGAACGAGGTGGCCAATGATGTTCCCAATTGTTGCCAATTATTTTACCTCTAAACATTTCACCAAGAAAATTTCTTACTTCTGTGGAATTGTGAGCAGGTGCACCATCCAACTGAAACCACAAATCTTGAATAATTTGAAGGGGCATATTGTCTACAACTTCACTTAGTTCATTTCTTAAAAAATTCAAGAATCGCGCAGCGTTTAAGTTCTCTCTGAAAAAATATGGCCCGATAACTTGATTATTCAATATACCACAAAAAACGTTCGTTTTAAACGAGTACTGGTCGCGACATTCAATAATAAAATTAGGGTTTTCCTGAGACCACCACCTGCAATTTTGTGAGCTAACAGTTCCATTTGAAGTGAACGTTGCTTCATCGGTCCACAATATTTTATATGGAAATCTGTAATGTTCGTCACATTCTCCCTGATACCAAGCTGAAAACCCATAACGGACATCAAAGTCCCTTTCCTTCAGGGTATTAATAAATTTCGGCTTGAAGGGCTTGAATCTATTTTTTCTTAAAATTCTCAATACACTGCTCTCGCTTACATTCGTTCTTCTGCTAATTTGAGAAATACTGGACTTTCCGTGTTGTACAACATCCAAACAAACATTTAATTGCACTTCCTCAATGTTTTTCGAAGGCTGATGTGGTTTTTTGAAATCAGTTAAAACTGAACCAGTACTTTTGAATTTTGTCAAAATTCTACTAACAGTAGACTGCTGTATATTTTTTCCTGGGTGTCGTATATTAAAATCTTCAGCGACTTGTCGATGCGGTGTACTTTCTCCACACATTAAAACAATCTCAATTTTTTCTTGTACAGATAACATTATTACGTTTTTCTGAATCAAACGTATTGAACTGCGTATTTAACTGTCAAACAATGCTTAATATGAAATTGTCTCCATTGACTACCTTTTTCATTTGTTTCCAAAGCCTACTTCACAAAATTGATGAAAGTTTCGTAGCCGGAGTAGTAAGAATTTAATTTAAGATTTGTATCGTGAAAAGTCATAAACTTTGGTTGGATACGTGAAGAAGTTTTATGATGTTTTGAATTATGACTTTTGTATCATTTTAATACCGAAAAAATCCACTTATATGAATTCTTATCCTACATGCTTGAAAATACGTCAACTTTGCATCAAACATAACAGAAATGTTAAGCAGTAATTCTCATTTTCTTGAGAAAAACATATTTTTGTTGATGATTCGTGATTGAAAGTTAGTTGCACATTAGAGCTAGTGGTATAAAACAGTTTGGTGGAAGTTACGATTTTTTTAATGTTACAGAAATTTCGTAATTATCAAAAAAATGCCAAAAGGTGAAAGTTGCAATAGAACGTTCAAATTCGAGATGGAGGTGTAAAATCGAAAAAGAAACAACTTTTTCCTTCAAAATTTTTTGAAATTCGAATAAATAAGCCTATTTTCAGCGATAATTTTGAAAAAAAATGACTTTTGACAGGTAGCGAAAGTCACGTGTCCACATCCAAGTAGGTCATTTTTCATATTTTTTCAAGCACAACTTAACGCCCAAGTCGAATTTCAAAATAAATTATTAATAAAAGTTTTTCCCATATGATGCGAACTTTATGAAGGACACTGTATAAGTGGATCGAGGAATCCTATGCTTCAATCCGATTGAAAAAAAAACTAACTTCACAGCAATATTTCGAATTTCGTAACGTAAAATTTCTTGTGTTCTGCGAATTAATTTACAAATCTTTGTTGAAAATTTTCAAAATCTCAATCCTTTCCTCATCCATGTATCCCAAAAAACGTTTTTCCTTAATCAGTTGAATGAAAAAACTGCTCTCTTCTTTGGACAATACGTTCTTTTTCCTTATCATTATTTCATTCTCCATTTTGAGAAGGAAAAACTCATACGATTACAGACAATAATTGAGACGATAATTAACCAATTTTAATTTTGCTACTTTTATCTGACATCTGTCAATTTCAAACTCGTTTGTCTCGTAATGTCACTTCTCTTCAAGGCGATCGGTTGGGTCCAGTCCTATATTTTATGGAATTGACTCATCTGGTTCAATCCAATCCGTAAACTGTTTATGTCGATTAGATGGATCGGATCCAGTCAAGTTGAGCGGATCCAAAGTTGCGAGATAAACGTAGTCTAATGCATTTACAAGTGTAACTGTCACTATACACAGAGAAATAACAACATATACCATTTAATTTTGTTTTCCGTCGACAGTTCATTTATGATGCATTTTAACGCACTCAAAATCATTGATTAATGACCCCTGTTAATGAATGATTTTCTATTAATCAACGATTTGATTATATGCAACCCAACATACATTGATCTTATACATTTTATATTGGTTAGTACTATCTGTCATTATTTATTTGTCAATTTTCAAATAAAATTTTAGAAAATGTTCATTACACCAGTTGTCACTCTAATTTATATATGGTCCCGTGGCGTAATGATAAAGTGCACCTGGCTTGCAACACTGAGGTCGAGAGTTCAAAACCCACCGAGGGTAATTATTTTTTTTTATTTCAATTTGAAAATAAATAATAAAAAATAAAATAAAACTACCACTGAGAAAAATGAAACTATCTTTGAGTAGAGTTAATATAAATGGGAAATAGTGATTGTTTTTTATCGTAACGTTAAATAAATAAAAATAAAATAAGATATCTGTATTTTTGAAAACTTCTGTCGACGGAAAAGTTTTGTAACAAACTCGTGAATTAAAATGGCGATTAACAATCTCAAACATTAACATTAACGAACAAGTGTATTAATAAGGGCGATTAACAATCGAGATAATTTAACGCGTGAGCGGAGCGAGCGCGTTAATGTTTGAGATTGTTAATCGCCATTTTAATTCACGAGTTTGTTACAAAACTTTTCCGTCGACAGTAGTTTTCGAAAATAGAATCTCACTTTCAATGTTTATTTATTTAACGTTACGATAAAAAACAATCACTATTTCCTATTTATATTAACTCTACTTAAGGATAGTTTAATTTTTCTCAGTGGTAGTTTTATTTTATTTTTTATTATTTATTTTCAAATTGAAATAAAAAAAAAATTACCCTCGGTGGGTTTTGAACTCTCGACCACAGTGTTGCAAGCCAGGTGAACTTTACCGCTACGCCACGGGACCATATATAATTTTAAGTCACAACTGGTGTAATGACCATTTTCTGAAATTTTATTTGAAAATTGACAAATAAATAATGACAGATAGTACTAAGCAATATAAAATGTATGAAAGCAATGTATGTTGGGTTGCATATAAACAAATCGTTGATTAATAGAAAATCATTCATTAACAGGGGTCATTAATCAACGATTTTGAGTGCGTTAAAATGCATCATAAATGAACGGTCGACGGAAAACAACTATTAAAAGTTTATTGATTAATTAATTGATTTATATAACAATATGTACAAAAACCGCATTAATCCTACTCATCAGAATGTTAATATGATAAAAAATTCATGTAATCTAATTTTGATATTTCCTTCTTCTTATATTTTTCTTCTTATTTTTTTATTTGTTCCTCCATGAACTTTTGTTTTTTCTTGTCTAAATTTCTAGACATATTTGTACATTTTACGATTGTTTCTATTTGTACATTCAAAAGTTCTTTAACAAAAATAAATATAGATGGGTGAGTATGAAACATTGAATTATCAAAATGTGCATATTAAAGAAATCTGCATGCATTGTTCACAATAAGCTTGTCAAGAGAGAAACAAGATGTCCTGCACTACCAGGACGACGCTTATTGCCGTAATCCTATACAATAGGAATAATTGGGTCGAAAATCCATCAGAAAACAACTACTTTCCTGGCAAATACCACGACGAACGTTGAATTACATCTAATGAATTTCCGTGCAGAGTACTACAAGGATATCTCCGCAATTGCTAGTTGCATGGAAATGTTCATTGAAACATTTGGACCACCTATAGATCGATTCCTGGGTTCTTGACCTCATCAGTATAGGGTAGGTCTCTGCAGACAATAACTAATATCTGCAACAAACGATTCAACAAAATCTCCATGTAAAGGCAGAAGCTGAGAAACCGCCCGCAGCCTAGCGTTCACTAAACCACGGGCGCCATCTGAACTCTAGCCCCTCAACAAAGCAATACCCAGAACTTCCGTGATTAATTCAACCACAAATACAAATTAAAGAAATCTGCATGCATTGTTCACAATAAGCTTGTCAAGAGAAAAACAAGATGTCCTGCACTACCAGGACGACGCTTATTGCCGTAATCCTATACAATAGGAATAATTGGGTCGAAAACCCATCAGAAAACAACCACTTTCCTGGCCAATACCACGACGAACGTTGAATTACATCTAATGAATTTCCGTAGTTCTTCATTATTCTTATTCAGAAATCTACTTAAAATGTTGACAGCTTTTAAGCTAATCCTCCACCTAGCTATGTTTATTTTTAAGGAGAACCGGTGCAAATAGCTGTGAGTACTCAAAATATTCGGTTTTACATCCATATGATTAAAAAGACAGTTAAATTTATTAATTAGAATTTATTTTGTTAAACTGATACGATTCGTAATTGTGCAGGAAGTTTGATATGTATAACCCTAAAATATTTTGAAGTACGAATTGTATTTGAAGCGATTATTTATTGAGTGACACAATGATAAGATAAACGTCAAAACTTTACGTCCCGTTTTGTTTGTGTGTAGCGATAGAATTGATTACTATTGAAATCCAAGTATTTTTAAATTTCTGTTTTGTGGAGTTACTCTATGGATGATCAGGTATTATCAGGGGTAATATAATTAGTGGTACCGATAATTTTTTGGAATATTAATGAACTGCAATCCCAATTCTAAAAATATTTTCTTGCATTGGGATTGCCAATGAATTGATATTCCAAAAAACTATAGGTTTCTAATCATACCATGAATTATATTCAGGATGACAATATATCTATTTGAAATGAAGAAAAATCGTGTCACCTGGTAATTGATGCTTTACTTCTAGCCGTATTCAACGGAATACTCTTTTCCATGGCCTCATCTATGATACCAATGGACATTTGTCCCCAACGATCGCTCATATTGGTAAATAAAGATAACTAGTCAAAACAAAAACTAATCAGGTTTATCACCGTGAAAATACAGCGACAAGCTAAATTTTCACTGTAGTTCCGATTCTATTGGTTGAATTTCAAAATTTGAAATCCACTGATTGGTTGTTAAGCAAAGAAATATATTGTCGAAATTATACGAGGTACGAAAAAAATAATTAAATGGAAAGCCATTGAACAATTATTTTGATATTTCACTTCAGATCTTATCACTATGATGACATAAGGCTATAACGTTTTTATTGCTGCAACAGTGTTAGAATATTCATACCGTACTTTGTTATGGAATGAAAATGAATGCGAAATGCATAAGAAAGCAAGTGTTGCAGAATAACTCAAGAGTGAGGATGTATATATGTTCTATTATCAAAAATAATTTTGGAATAACTACATTCTTTCATGCTTGTGGAGAAAAAATATCCGTCATTCTTAGAGAAAATTTGTTTTTGGGAGTCAATCTTCAGTGGCAGTTCTAGAAATTGAGGGCAGGGCCACACCCCATCGCCAGGCGCCGATCACCTATTATATAAGTAGAAAACAGAGTAATGTCACCAACCTATAATTATCTTCATTTTTTTAGCGTTTTTTTTAACTCACGATAATCCAGTTTGAAAAATGTTACCTTTTTATCATTCGAAATCGAAAAAATGTTTACTCGTCAAAGTCCCAAACCAAACTGCCACTACTGTCAAGTGGGGGTGCAATCAATGGACATTCTCTCAGATGATGCAAGTTATAGTTGGATAACCTCGCAAAGCTTCTTCGAACCAGCTGAACTCAGCGACACCCGACACCTGGAGCAGCGTCAGCGTGAGAGCTGAAGCAGTTCACCACGTTTTAATTGTTAGTTAGTCTGAAACTTATTGTAAACCGAACAAGTCTTCTTTGTATTATAAATATTTTTATTTTCAACTTGAATTAAATCTTTTAAAAAAGTAAATTATCAAGTATTGAAATTTAACTGGCGCAGTTGGTGGGATCGTGAAAGAGTCTATTTTAAGAGTCGTTTTCTAGTGTTTCTTCGCGATCTTTCAAGAAAGAAGAACCTCATCCCCGGAGTGCAGCATCAAAGCTGACCACGACCGGACCCCAGAGAACGAAAGCAGAACAAAAGAGAATGCAGCTAGCCAAAACCACTTCTCTGTGAGAATTTCATGTCAGACTCCTCTGTTCCTAATCCTTACTGTGAACCTTGTGCAGAGTTAGATTTGAGTAACCTACAAAATTTGAGTATCACAAGTGAAACAACCAATAATCAACCTATAACCAATAATATCATTATGGCTGAGGTTTCGACATCAAGAATTTATGCATTTTACCGAATTTTGATGGGAACCCAAATGACCTATATAATTTTATCAAAGTGCCAACTACTCTCCTCAACCACTACTGCGACGCAACCCCTGCCAACGTGGTATGCATTCAGAACGTCCTCCTTCGGCAAGGAATAATCAGCGAACTCACCGGGCGAGCCTAAGAAGTAATCTCAATATTCGGATGTGAAACATGGGACTTCGTCAAAAACTCCCTCACCCGTGATTTGGTTATCCTGAGACAACTGCCAAATGAATCACCTATTCAATTTTACGAAAAATGTATGGGACTCCTCAACACTATTTGCAATTACATCGATCTCTACACCATCAATCCAATTGTAAGAACAAGCACGAAAGAATTTTTTCAACAGCAGACGCTGACCACCTTCTTAGCAGGACTGAAGGGGCCACTTGGAGCAACAATTAGGGCAAAGCGACCTGCAAGTTTGTCTAATGCCATCCAGTATATTCAAGGAAAGAAAAATATTAGTTAGCTCCAGAGGAACCCTCCACAACAAGCCAACGTCAGAAAACCGATGCCAATGCAACAGTTTCCTAGGCAACAAATAACTCCTTGGCGCACCCAAAATTTTGAGTCAACGGGACCACGCCCGTTTCCGCAAGGATCAATCAACGTGATACCAAGGCCAAATCCAACACCGCAGCGTTTTTTCAAAAACAACCAAAACCAACCCCAATGAGCATATCAACAAGGAACACAATTCAATCGAACCAAAATCGAAGAACTTTTCAAAATTTCGGATGCCAAAATTTCCAAAATTTCGGAGGGCAACCACAGCAAAAACCAAACTTTATATCCGAAGAACTTTTCAATATCGAACATTACCAATATTGCGAAAATTCACACCAGGACTAAAAGGTTTTGGCTACTTCACAGAAAAGACAGCTCCTGAAGGATTCGTACCCGAAGAAACAGTGGAATATGCATCTGAAGAGCAAAACATGAATATTTGTCGAGAAGTCGATCCACCACACGAAATATAGTGGAACTCCACACCTTAACAGACAAAAAAGAATTAACTTATATAAACATAACCGTACCGCTACTAAAATTGCTCATCGATACTGGTGCATACTGGATTTCCCAAATTCTGAATTGTTCATCCAAAATTCAACAATTCCAATTGGGTACTATAAAACCAACAAAACCCAATTTTATTTGATTCAACTGGACCTCCACACAATCAGTCGCGTTAGGCTTCCAGTTAAAGAAACTGAAGGAACAATCTTTTTACCTTTCCAAAATCTTCAAGGTGTCATTTTGAGAGGTACGCTAACAAAAGCATACAATTAACTAGCCTGGGCAGAATTAATCAATAATTCTTACGAAGAAATCCAACTCTCCTTGACAAAACCAATCGATACCTCAAAATTTAGTGAAGAAGAATTCCATATATATTCAGCTGATATTCAACCGATAGCTTCAGATGAAATCAACACCCAAAATTTGATCAGGGCCGAACATATGAACGAAGAAAAGAAACAACAAATTGAAAAATTATGCCAAAAATCTTCGGACATATTTTACCATCCTAATACGCCCCTGACCTATATAAATCAAATCGAACATCGAGTAAAAACCAAAGATGAAATTCCTGTTTACACAAAATCGTATAGGTATTCACATGTGCATGAAGCCGAAGTACAGAAGCAGATAACGTCAATGCTGGAACAAAATATCATCAGGAAAAGCGATTCGCCTTGGTCCTCACTGATCTTGAGAGTTCTGAAGAAGCCGGATGCATCTGGAAAAATTAAATGGTGCATCGTTGTGGACTACAGGAAACTAAACGAAGAAACCATCTCTGACAAGTACCCAATTCCAAATATATCGGATGTTTTCGACAAATTGGGTAGGTACCAATATTTTATAACATTGGACCTCGCCAGCGGCGCCCACCAAATAGAGATGACCGAGGAGGACATACCCAAGACAGCTTTTAATGTTGAACATGGGTACTACGAGTAACTTCGGATCCCGTTCGGGCATAACAACGCTCCAGCAACGTTCCAACGACAATGTCCTGAGGGGACTACAGGTCATATCTGCCTTGTGTATATGGATGACATGATTGTATAGTCGACATCACTCCAAGAACACATGATCAACCTTACCAAAGTATTTTAACGACTTCGTGAAACAAACCTGGTAAAACACTGGACACTGGACAAATCCGAATTTTTGAAGGAAGGAATAAAACTAAAGCCGGACAAAATCAGTGCAATTACAAAATTTCCAAATCCAAGAACAACCAAAGAAATCAAAGGATTCCTCTGACTTCTAGGCTATTACCGGAAATTCATCAAGGATTTCGCAAAAATAACAAAGCTGTTGACTTCTTGTTTGAAAAAGGATGCCAAAATTGAACACACACCAAAATTTATCGAATACTTCGAAACTTGTACCAGGATTTTACCAGGCCATTCAACCTGTAACTCTGCGGTAGGAGCCGTCCTGTCTCAAGGACCAATCGGAAATGACAAGCCAATTACCTTTGCATCCCGCACACTCAACGAATCGAAACAAAACTATTCGACCATTGAAAAAGAAATGCTTTCCATAGTGTGGGCCAAGAAATACTTCAGGCCGTACCTTTTAGGGAGAACCTTCAAAATCCTGTCAGAGCATCGACCACTCCAATGGCTATTTTCGCTCAAAAATTCCAATTCCAAGCTGGTAAGATGGAGACTCAGGTTGGAAAAATTCGACTACTAAGTCGTCTACAAAAAGGGTAAAGCAAATACGAACGCAGATATTCTATCCAGAGTAGAAATAAACACGACAGAATGCTTCAGCTATTACATAACGGAATTCAACAAAGAACTTTCGAACGAAAATAATGACAACGCATCAATGTATAACAATGTATCAGATGGCGAAACATCGGATAAAGAAACGACCGTTAACAAACCTGACCTATCCGAACCTAGAGCACACAACATATCATCCACGGATAGCGCAGTTGAGCGCACCGATTTCTCAGAACGAGATAAGGAGACAGTGGAAACCGAAATTGTAGATGAGCGACCTGGCCTACCTCAACCCGTTTGCAGAGAATAACGCAGCAGACGATAACAGTTCCAATCAAACCATCCATTCAAATCATGAAAATCCATCACTAAACATTCCAATTTCCGAAAAACCACTCAATTACTTTAATAATCAAGTCATACCGAAATTCGTGAATTACAACCCAGCCAAAGTTGTAACCGAACGGGCCGTTCCCAACAAACAGCAACTTCATGCTCAAATAGAACTTGACGACGTAAGAGGTAATTTATTAAAATTCTTCACGAAATATATACCTTCAAATATTAAATACGCCCTTCTATTCTTCTGAAGAACGACATTCAAGAATACATTGACCTCTGCGAAACTTGCCAAATAAACAAGTATGACAGAAATCCAGCCAAACTTAATTGTATGATAACATCAAAACCAGGAAAACCACTAGAAATAATTCACATCGATACATTCCAAACGAATGGACAAAAATTTTTGACTGTCATAGACGTTATCTCCAAATATGGACCAGCCTACCCAATGGACAGATCGAATGCAGTCAATATATTGAACTCTCTGATATGATATTTATAACCCATCATGGATTACCACAAATTATTGTATCCGATAGCGGAACTGAATTTAAAAATGGGCTCATGCAAGAATTTGTGGACACCCACAAAATTCACGTCCACTACACCACACCGGAAAATTCACAGTCCGATGGTATGATAGATCGTTTTCACTCGAACATCTTCATATACTGAAACATAATAGGAATAATTTCAATATCAAAGAACAAATGCCATATGCCATCCTTGGATACAATAATTCGATCCACAGCGTTACTAAACAGAAACCAATAGATATACTAAACGAGCATTTCGATTCCCGCGATCATTTCGATATCGATATCAATAATTTTATGAAGCAACATCGGGAGAAAAGTAAAGAATTTTACAACGAACGCAATCAACGAGAAGCAAAAATCAAAGAAAAAACAATAGGAAAACGAAACGGACAAAGAGATCCACCAATTACGTATAAACCAAGTACAAAAATTTATAAAAGGACCACCGAAAAACGAAATAAGCTACTCCTCAGCTTCACCCCAAGATTAGTGAAATCAAATAACTCAATAACACTCACCGCCACCTGTCATAAGAAAAATATTAAGCACAAACCAAAGAAGAAAACTGATTCTGAAAATGTGTTTCAGATGGAATCTCGCCATGGGTCACGAGATAAAAATTCAAGACATGAAAGAGAATACAGGGATCCTACCCCTCAAGCGGGACCAGCGAGGATTCAAATTAGTGCGCACGATTCCATTCATTATTACAATCTTACACCAATAGCCTTTGAAATTGATGTCATTCAACATCAATACGAAGCAGTGAGCGCCGTAATAAAAAATGGATTAACTCACCTCTACTGTATCACCAGCCTGACCAACTTCAAATAAGGAATTCAATATCAATTGGAAGCAGCCCGACGAAAATTCCAATCAATATATCCATCACATCGAAGCAAGAGAGGACTCATGAATGCCCTTGGCAGCATCGTGAAAGCCATATCTGGCAACCTAGACCACGAGGATGCAGATACAACAAAGCTATATCCACCCTCCAGAAAAACCAAATGAATGTAATTCAGGGACTGAACCAACATATGTCACTCACTAAGAAATTGATAGAGAACTTCAATTCAACTATAAATCTAATAACACACAATCAAGAAGTTGTTGACCAAGAAATCGATAGAATCAATTCCAAAATCGATAATATCTTTTTCAATTTCACTGACTGCATGCAGACCCGAAATATTCTCGATCCAGGATGAACGCACTGCATAATAGTATAATCAAAACCAACGAACTGAAATCAATAATCCATACGATGCTCGAAAATCATCAGGAGGAACAACATCACCTATATTCAATTCCTTCCACCAATTTGACTACCATCATACCATCCACACCATATCTGACAGTATACAAACGAGTCTTGCAGAAAAATCAATCCAAGTTACCTGTGCCACAGCAATACTATCCGATACGATGGGAAATCAGAAGACTGCATCACCCAAATACTCCAACTCTTTGAAGAAGAAGCCAATTGCCACCATGTACCAGTATCAATCCCAACCACTTTTGTCGAGCAGCTGACTCCAGCCCACATATTCCCAGAATCGACAGAAATATCGAACCAGTATTCCACCACCGGAATACTGAATCTATAAGGAACATTTCTGATTGATATACCTCCCGGCTACTAATTCAAGACACCACATGACAGCTTCGTGAATTTTAAAGAAAGAAAGATGATTTTGAAATTATTTCGAAACATGATTTTAATAACTACGTCAACGTTTTTGTTGTCGAGAAAATAAATGTTTTTGAAAAATAAAGAATTACGTCATAAGTCATAACTTCAAAGTTTTCAAAGGTCCAACAATAACATAATTGAAGCACAGGATATTATAATTATCAACACAGCAGAAGGGTTCTCAAATAACACTTTTGATTAATCATTTGCAACAGTGTCAGGAAGAGGTTGATACATTCTTCAATTATGTCTTTTTATTTTCCAATCCCAGCCCAAGTAGTCCCATCAGGGATGAAGAGAATTGGTTTACAAATTTTACAGACTAGGAATTTCATTCATATACTTCCGGGGGTCAAAAAATACATTCAGTAAACTCCTGACTGAAATAAATAATCTTGAATTAGGGGGGCCCAATTTGAAAACACCCTATAATGGAAGTGAAAAAGATGAGAACCTATTTCCCCAGAGTGGCTTTGGGCTTTGAGGCCGTGCGGTGAGCATCTTCAGCAAAGGTTTAGTCTTCTCGAAGAACGACGTAAAACTGATACAACGATTGGAAATTGTTCGTAATTTATAGTTGCATCCTGGTTAATTAGTTTTGCTTGGGGTGACTGGGGTACCTTACCGGGTGGAATGTAGCCAATGTCTACCTGCCTAATTAGTGAGTCGTGATTGCCCCTTCCTACCTGCTTGATTGTGTTGTTTAATTGTTTTGTTTTTGTGTTTTTCAAGGCTGGGTACCAGGCTTTGTTGAGCTTTAGGGATTCTTCCTTTCTGTTGAAATTGTTTTTATGTTTGTATATTTCTATGGCTTCTCTATTGAGGCGGGCATGATAGTGTTTCGCGGTTGAGAGCACTTCTGTATTATTAAACCGGATATCATAGGCACCTTCTCAGTAGGCGTGCGATTAATCATTTGCAACAGTGTCAGGAAGAGGTTGATACATTCTTCAATTATGTCTTTTTATTTTCCAATCCCAGCCCAAGTAGTCCCATCAGGGATGAAGAGAATTGGTTTACAAATTTTACAGACTAGGAATTTCAATCATATACTTCCGGGGGTCAAAAAATACATTCAGTAAACTCCTGACTGAAATAAATAATCTTGAATTAGGGGGGCCCAATTTGAAAACACCCTATAATGGAAGTGAAAAAGATGAGAACCTATTTCCCCAGAGTGGCAGCTGCATTGTCTACTGTTAATATGAGATCTTCCATCTGGATTTGCACCATTCCATTCACAATTTTTTTTATTTCTCTGGACGATTCAAAAGAAGTTATTTATTCTTCTTGTTTTCAAACTTAACGTCTTCAACGTCTTTTGAAACATCCTCCCGATGTGATTTTGAAATAATTTCAATATTTGACAGTTGTGACGTCATGGTTCGAAATAATTCCATCAAGAAAATAGAATTTTTTCAAATTATTTGAAATACTTTCACGAGAAAATATGGCTCAGAACAGCCCCTATACACCTGAGCGGAAGAAGAACCCCACTCATCTCGAGAAGAGACTCCAAGACATACAAGACCACATCGCTCCTGTACCCTACCAACAAAGTACCGATCCGACCCACTTTCGGACAACTCCTGTATACATTTATCATCGCAGTGAGCTTGGCCTTCCTATGCTACAAATTCCGACGCAACCGTCCAGGCAAGAAAAAAAATTCCCAGGAGCCACCATCATCATCAGAGCCACCAGTTTTGTTCGTCCCTTAAAAAACTTCTTCAGGGGATGGAGAAGTTATAGTTGGATAACCTAATAATTTTTAGTTAGTTTGAAACTTATTGTAAACCGAACAAGTCTTCTTTATATTATAAATATTGTTGTGAAGGCTTTCACGGCCGGAAGTGAAATCGTGAAGAATGGTTTCCGGGCTTTGAGGCCGTGCGGTGAGCATCTTCAGCAAAGGTTTAGTCTTCTCGAAGAACGACGTAAAACTGATACAACGATTGGAAATTGTTCGTAATTTATAGTTGCAGCCTGGTTAATTAGTTTTGCTTGGGGTGACTGGGGTACCTGACCGGGTGGAATGTAGCCATTGTCTACCTGCCTAATTAGTGAGTCGTGATTGCCCCTTCCTACCTGCTTGATTGTGTTGTTTAATTGTTTTGTTTTTGTGTTTTTCAAGGCTGAGGTGAACCGACCACGGCCTCAAAGCCCGGAAACCATTCTTCACGATAAATATTGTTTGCATTATAGAAAGAGAGAGCAGCAAGAGACAACTGATCGAAGAATTGGAAGCGAATGTTACCACGAATTGGCATTCCATATAACAAACACTATATTTTGTAAGATATCTGAAATCGAATGGGGGGGGCGCTGAGAACGACATTTGGCATAGGGGGCAAGGCATACTGCCCTTGCCTCCTTACTCGTCCTAAAAACAATAAATTTTTGTACCTTATTACCCATTCACTTTGATCAGGAAATAAATTATCTTCAATTTCTTGGAGAGTATTGAGTGCGATTTCCATTGTGAATGGATGAATTGTTCTTTTCCCATTCCGTCACGTTAATTTAAAATTCCCAAGGAAGTTGATTATTCATAGATAATTTTACTGCAGCAAGATTTTATATAGGCCACGAAATGATAGTGTACATATTTTAATGGTAATCATTATTCAACCACAATGTAGTCTTGTGCTACTCTTTTGTGTGATGCAACATTTGCTTGAGAAAATGAGTTTGTATTCCTGATAATCACTACATGATTGTAACAGTACCTATTGATCATATAATAAGTGAATTTTTCATAATTATCTGAGATCCAATAAAGAAACGTAGTGCTACATTTATTTCATCATTGCTCAAATGTTCAATATCCTTTAATATAAGCTCAGAAACGTTAAAAACTACCAAAAATAGCAAAATTGAAGACCTTGGTGCAAGAAGGAGACAGCTCCACTTTGTGTTGGTTTTCTGTTTTTTATTGAACTATATGAAAAAAATATTCGCATTGTTTGTGCAAGCAAAGGAGATGTGACAGTCTGTGTTTCGGGGGACGAATGGGATAGCTACCGCGAGCATTTTTCCGTTTCCTATAGCGCCTGGTCCACACATTGGGTCGAGTGTTGGGGCCAACAGCATTTGTCCTATGTGTGGATGAACGAAATAGGGTTGGCACCAACTTTGGACGATGTTAGCCGTCAAGTTGGTTCAAACGTTGGCCCCAATGTGTGGAGCCGGCGCCGGCGTAGGGGTAGCGCAGGCAGGTTCACATCTCATGTAGGAAACCGATGCGCGAGACCTATATTCCGTTTCCTGAGTGGTTAATGCACCTTAGGCAATTATTAAAAAACTGCACGATACAACAAATAGAAATACGCAAGGTAGGTTAGCTTGCTCAAGTTTGGTTTGTGTGGAAATTGCAAGCGAAAAACTAATCCAAGCCTTTTCGACTCCCTTGCTTAGGTTAGGTTTGTGTGTCACTCGCGAGTAAAAAAACAAATTCACGCATTTTCAACAAAAAGTATTTTCTGTACACTGCATGAGGGCTGTCAGTTGCATATAACCACTTAACCACTTAATAAACGGAATGCACAAAGAAAAAAATTGGTACCTGAATACAATGAAAAAGTGACTCAATGAATATTTTTATCGGTATTGGTCCAATGAACGCAATCGTTATGTCAATGTACCAATGGTTATCTATACTATGAATACGGATCTTGCTTTCATTGATATCATGATCAAGTACATTAAATAGGTTCGTCATGGTAATGAATTCCATTCATCAAACGAATGAAGAGTGTTCACTCAAGCAATAAATTGTATTCGTTCAACTGATGAAACTGTATTCATCAAATTAGTTATTATTGTCCATTCATCGAATGAATGCTGTATGATTGATATAATGATTCAGATTAGTTCGACGATGGATATTTTTCATCAATCCAATGAACGGTGATTATCAAGTATCGGTTATTCCTTGATTCAATAATTGATGTACATTAAATCTATGTTTCAGTTTATTCTCGTGATGCTTTCACACATTGAACTAATTATTTTGTTTATTATTTCAATAAGTGGTATTTATCAATCATTGCATATCATTCGTAAATGCAATGAAGGTATCCCACTGATATTGAGCATATAGTGAGTTTCCGAAAGATATGCAAAATAATTAACATGCATTCATCAGAACATCGCAATCCTGATTGGAAGGCGTATCTCCAAGTTATCTTTTATTTCGGCTGGCTCCTTTCGGAGCTCTTAGGATTTCTCTGTGTAACAATCGCCATATGGGTTATTTTATTTCTCAAATGCATAAAGTCATATCGAAAGACATTTAATTCGTGAAACAAATACAAAAATCTTAAAACTCGTTCCCATCGGAAATATCTCATTCACGACAAGAAAAAAAACACGTAATCTCCTTATAGAAATTGCGGCCTGTTGTTTAGTCTACCGCGGAAAAAGGCCATTTAAAATATCGAGTTCAGAATAGGGCCTTGTATTAATAGTAAGCAGATCAATGAATGAAACCATTGAGTCGGGAGACTGCTTAGTTGGAAAGCGATACACACGTCCTGACACTTACGAATTTTGCTGACGGGGGTCAGCTTGCATTAATTTTTAATTTAGGCACTGAACGTGGGAAATACTGATTCAGCAGAAAAATTCGACCATCTTGAATTGGGCGGGACTAATTCATTTTTCATCGTGAAGAAATCTGAATTATGGCCCAACGGACGAATGACTGATAATTTGGTTCCTGAGGGAGGACTCGAAAAATGGTACCTCCAACGAATGTTGGGAGGGGACCTCTGATCAGAAATGTCGAGGGAAAGTCAGTCAGGCGCGCGGTTCGGTAGAAATCAGTCAGAAAACTGAGTTTTCGTTTGTGGTCGGGAGGTCGGATTATATCTACACATTTTTCCAACGGTTTGTGTATAGTTTTATATCGAAAATTTGCCATCTCAGAAACATCCGAATTCTAGAATCTAAAATTCTAGAATTATTTCTTGTGATAAATTAAATATATAAAAGACGCGTCTATGACCGGGATTTCAAATAGAGTGTTTCATCCCAGACGATAAATACATAAAGGATTAGCTGTTTTTGTTTTGGTAAGAAACCCAATTGATGTATACATGAACTAACTCATATATGTTCATTTCTGCTACGAATGCTTATCTCTTGCACTTAGCCAGATCTTCTCAGAACACCAACCCATAGTTTGTTCAAAGTAATAGTTAGGGACATTGGCTCTGGTTAGACGTAGGAATTATAGTGAGTGTCGCTAAGTGGAAGACACAGTTGATAATTCTGATTTGGAAATCGTTGAAAGAACTCCCTAAGAGAACTTATTTTGTTATTGATGTAGAAACGGTTTTAGCATTTTATATAATTTTTGTTTAATTCGACATTTTCCTTCGTGATTATTTGTAAAATCACCAAGAGACTTCCTCGCAAATTGGACTCATCAAATAGTTTTTTTATTTATCGATATATATAGCCATTTATTTGGTTTTGTTTTATTTACATTTGAGATATTTTTATTATTTTTTTTCTTAATAGATATCGTTTTTCCGACGGTCGACTATTATTTGTAAAATTCCTTCTCTACTCCCAAAAATACCTGAGCAAAGACTTGCAAAACCAAAAGACTGCCTCTTCGTGCAGGCAGCCGAATTCTAGCCCTTACGGCCAGGATAAACCAGATAGACCGAACTTTAATTTTTATTCCTATCTGGCGTCTCCGCACCAGATAATTTTTTTTCTAACATCCTAAAAACCGCGGAGTGGTGATAGCATTGCTGCCAAATTATTTTTATCTGGGTTGTCCTGGGTCACAGAGGTTCTTTGAAAACCTTTAAGGAAATCTGGTCTGGGGAACTTTTCCTCAGATACCTGTAGAGTCAGTGTATCACCGAGAGAAAGAAGAAAAAGCAAAAATAAAGACTGGTACAGGTAAAACAGTTTTCCATAATTAAACTTAACGACCCTCTTAAAGGTCAGTACTTTTCGTGACGACAAGTTGATGCGTCACCTTGGGGTAAGGTTACACACCTACAAAAGGGGTACCCCCCAAGTTTAGTACAATTTGGTAACAGAGCGGTGGGATATATCGACATTTATTTGGATAAACCGAGTGAAATTTGGTGAAAACAGCTGTGAAATTTACTTGGAAAACCTAGTCACAATTTCACTAACAAGGGTTGTGGGATTTATTAGGAAAATAAACCCAGTATGTTCAACTAACTAAATATTGCTCAGAGATTATAGGAGAAAAAAATACAAAACTAAGGAGTAAGAGAGTAATTTCGGTGGCAAACGGGACTTTTATTTTTAAAGCTATAGTGTTGGAAAAACGAATATTCTATAAATTCTTTTGAATCATTCCTTAAGAAAAGACTAATTGCATATTTTTCTGTCTCGAGATACAGCGAGTTAATTTAAAAGGTTAAGTTCAAGTTCAGAAAGAAAGCCAATTCGAAGCAGAAAATTTTTGTTTGACTTTGTGAGTGTGTTGTTTATCTATTTATTTCTCATCGAAAGCGAAAGGTCTGAAAAATACATTTTCGGGCAAATCCGGTCAGATATATTTAGCTTTGAGTGTAGGATCGAATTTTGTCGTTTTAATTAGTAGAAAAATCATTAATTTCAATATTTTGGTCACATTGGGCATTTTTTAGCCGCGTTCCTTGAGATTATACTCAACGGAAGAGTCAGTAACTTTAATAAAATAAATATCTTCAATTTTTCATATACATTCCTATATTTTTTTGTTGTTTTGTCTTTTTACCTGCCTTTTGCTGAGTAAATACATAATTTTATGTAAAGTAAAGAACAAGTCATTAGAAAACATATTCCTTCTCATTTTCAGAGATAGATTAATTTTGAGTTAGGGAAAATACGGTTTGATTTTTTTTTATCAGTTAGGGAATTACAGGGTAGGACGTCGTAGAAGAGGCCATAAAAACAAAGGTTTGAAACTGTCTTGATAACAGCACTCCAAAGTCTAATAACCCTTAGTGACTATAATATTCACCGGCAAGAGAAGAGGACACTGCAGATAGCTAGCTATTCCGGCTAGCTATACACGAAGGATAGTCGTGGGCTTGGGCTGACTCGCAGCTTAAGGAAAACTTGGTTGAAGTTTTCCATTTCAAATTATTGTAGGCGTCGGGAAAACAATTTTTAATGTACTCAGAATAATTCAATTGAATTTTTCTGCCGGGCGGAACGAAACGGTAATCGACAATTTGTCAATATTATTTTTGTAGCGGATTGAGTGTTTTTGGGGAAACCAATTTCCCCTCGTACTGAGAATAATTCAGTTGAATTTTTCTCTCGGGTTTGTTTTTGGCGGTTTTTTTTTTAAGGTAGCGGACATTTTATATTTTGGCATTGACGTCATTTGTCATTATACGGAAAAGACAACTAGCGGAGTTTCGTTGAATTATACGGAAAAGAGAACTATAATCGATTAGAAGTCTTTGGTCTTAAATAAAAGGCAAAATAATTTTGGTTGCGCTCTTTGACGATTGATTTTTCCAATTTTTGTTTGGAGTTTTATTCGGTGACATTTTGACATTTGTTTTTTTTTTTCTATACAGGGTGAAACGGAAGGGTAGTCTAAAACCCGTAAGGTCAATTAATATTTTTTTAGATTTTCAATTTTTTTTTTATTTTTGCGTTGAATCTTGATATACAGTGTGAAACGGAAGGGTAGTCTGAAACCCGGGAAGTCAATTAACATTTTAATTTTTTTTTAGATTTTTTCATTTTGTTCCGAATCTTGCTATACAGGGCGATACTGAAGGGTAGTCTGGAACCCGTAAAGACAATTAATTTTTTTTTATTTTATTTTTTTTGCTTTGAATCTTGATATACAGGGTGAAATTGAAGGGTAGTCCGAAACACGTAAGGTCCAATAATATTGTTAATTTTTTTTTTTGATTTTTCATGTTTGTTTTGAATTTTGCTATACAGGGTGAAACTGAATGGTAGTCAAATAATACTGTCATTTTTTTTTAATTTTGATTTTTTTGTTTTAAATCTTGCTGAAACTGAAACGTAATCGGAAATTAATAAAATCAAATAATTATTTATTTTTCTGATTTTGATTGTCATATACTACAGGGTGATACAGAAATTCAATTCGAAACCCGTAGAGAATATTAATTTTTTTTTAACTTTTGGTATTGTATACAAGGGGATTCGGAAGGTAGCTTAAGTCTGAGGACTTCATTGAATAATTTTTGTTTATATTGCGTATATTTGGTGGTAAACCCTAAGTCACCATGCAAACCGGTTCGGAAAATAACCCCCAGGCAGGAGGAACCGCCCCTGCCCCAGTTCTCCGGTTGCCCACTGTCTATTCGTTGGGAATGGTGGCAACCACATTGGATAGTTTTTCGGGTAAAGAGGTGGTTAGATACTTTGAAAAATTGGAATCGCGATCGAAATTGGACGGATGGACTCAAGAGGATACGGGGAAACTCTTTAAATTCAAACTCACCGGAGAAGCCTATAATTTTTTTAAGTCGGATACAGGGTTGGACGCTTTGACTTATCCTGAAATCAAAGCAAAATTTTTAGAAAAGTTTACCCCCATAAAATTACCAGGGGAAAGTCAGTGGAATCTTAGTAAGTGTTTCCAAAGGTCGGATGAGGATGTGTCGTCTTTTTGCACGAGGTTGAGGACACTAGGAGCGAAGTTACTGAAGGAAGATTTGCTGGGAGCCACAACGGAAGAAGAAGCGGGAGTCAAGAAGAAAAACCGGGAACTATTGTTGAATCAATTCAAAGTGGGACTGAGGAAGGATTTGATGAGAGAGGTGGGCATCCTCTTATTGAGGGAAGATAAGCTGGACCTAGAAAAAGCCGAGGAATTGGTGAAATTACAAGAAATGACCGCGATGATGTTGCAGGGAAGAGCAGGAAACTCAAGGGTATCGACAGTGGAGACAGAAAGGACTTGCTATGCATGCGGCAAAAAGGGACACGTCAAGGAAGATTGTCGGAGTTCTAAACCCCATAGGGGAAATTTCAGTTCAGAGGAAGACAAAAGATGTTACAACTGTGGAAGGTATGGCCACTTCGCTAGGGAATGTTACGGCATGAAGTACCAGGACAGAAGCCCAAATAGTTGTTTTGTGTGCCAAGAGAAAGGACATTGGGCGCAAGATTGCCCAAGGAACCGGAATCGAGGAAACGGAGGATACCCGACGAGAGGACAGAGTTCAGGCAGAGGGGGATTTCAACAGTATGCAGGAAGAAGAGACGGAGGTAGAAGAGAGGGTGAGAGACGAGATTGGAGACCATCTACTGGGGCTATCCCAAAGCGAAAACCCGAAGGTAGGTCAGGGCCGCAGGGACCACCAACCAATGACAAAAATCAAGAAAATTTAAACTAATAAGACCGAAATAATACTGCCAAGATGGAGGTCACAGAGAATACTGGCAGAAAACTTTTTATTCAAAAAGGTATCAAAATTTTCATAGACGACCACCCAGGTACCACCGGAGAGAAAAGGTGAAAATGGTTATTCCGGAAGTATCAGCTTTTACAATGAGAGACGTGCCGCATGTTATTAAAATATATTTGAATGGAATATCTTGCTCGGGCGCAGCAGTTACGATAGTTCAGGAAGAGATGGTAGATAGAAGAAATATAGACCATAGTGAAGCAAATAGATTCCAGTTGTCAAGCGTGACAGGCCATCCCTTGAGAACAAGAGGAACTTCGAGGGTCATAATAGAAAGTGGAGATGGAAAATGGCGGAAAAATTGGAATGCCATAGTTTGCGGAAACCGCACGTTAGGAAACGTTCAAGCAATCCTAGGAAGAGATTTCCTGCAGGCCACTTGGGCCCACATCAGATATGGAACTTACCCAACAGTGAAAATTGAAAGAAAGATTTTCCAGCTTTTATACCCGGAAGAAATCGAGGACGCTAGAAGCAGTACCCCTAGGAATATTGGGAAGATTTGGAGGAGAGACAGATATACCAGAGGAAATAATTACTATAGATCTAGGCCTTATGAAGGTGGCCAAGGGAAGAGGATTAATGAAAAAAGAAGGTTGAAAAATAACAGAAGAGGGAGAAAAAGATTTTGGAAAAACGTGAGAAGAAGAGAAGAAGATGAAGAAGTAAGCCAAGCGACGCCGAGGACGAGTCACCAAGAGAAGGAAGAATGGTGTCAACGAGTAGGAAAATTCTATGCGAATGAGGAAGACGGAAAAGCAGAGGAAGAACAGAAGATAGGGGAAGAAACGACGCTGAGAGAAGACAAGGAAGAAGAGAAAAATATAATAGAAGTATGTCACATTGAAGTCCAAACTGAACCACCTTCGGAGGAGGCGAAAGTACCTGTCGAAGAGGAGGCCAAAGAGCTAGAAGAGAGATGGATGGAGACAGAAAAAGATGAGGTAAAAGAAACAGGAGAGGATTCCATGAGCCAAGGAGGCTCACAGCGACTTTGGGAGACAGATATCTTGCTAGAAGAAGAGGTTATTATACCTGCAAGAACAGAAGCACTCGTGGCGGCAAAACTGAAGAAAGAAATAGAAGGAGGACTATTAGTATGCGAACCAGTGGACACAGGAGATGGTCAGGTCCACACGGCAACTATCGTGACGGAGAACGCTAGGAGAATCTGGGTACGAGTCATAAACACTTCATGCAAAGAGGTAAAATTAAGCAGAAAGAAAAAAGTAGCTACAGCGGTGTCGTGCGAGAAAACAGAAAAAGAGGTGATCAAGACGGATAGGACGATTGGCGTAGTTAAACTAGGAAATGAAGAACGAAGAAATAGCGGGTTTGTCTTGGATCATTTGGAGGAAGGTACGAAGAATAAGTTGAAGACTTTGATTCAAGAATATCAGGATCTATTTATAGATGAAGACGTGGTGAGAACCAGCACCACGAAAGTCAAGCATAGCATAACCTTGGAGCCAGGAGCACAACCTATATGCAAGGCACCATATAGAATACCTTACCATCAACGAGAAGTTTTGAAAAAAGAGATTGACAGGCTACTGGAAGCGGAAGTTATTCGACCATCATATAGCCCTTGGTCAGCACCGGTGGTGTTGGTCACGAAGAAACTACCTAATGGGGACGAGAAAGTGAGGATGTGTATCGATTACAGAGGGCTCAACAGCGTGACGAAAAAGGAATATTATCCTTTACCAAATATTTCGGATCTGATCCAGGGATATAGTTCAGGGGACGAAGCCCTATTTTCCGTGATGGATGTCGCAGAAGCTTATCATCAGATAGACATGGAAGAAAAAGATATACCCCTCACAGGTTTTAGTACGTTTCAAGGGCACTACGAATATTTAAAAATGCCTTTTGGATTAGTCAATGCGCCGTCAACATTCCAGAGATTTATGAACATAACCTTGTCAGGCTTGACAGGAGACATATGCATGGTCTACCTAGATAATAATTTTCAATTCTACTGGCGCCGAGGACCATATTGGAAGGTTAAGGAAGGTGTTTGAGAGGTTGAGAGAGGTCAACGTCAAATTGAAGCCAAGCAAGTGCAACTTTTTGTTAAAAAGGGTCAAATACCTAGGTCATATGATTACTCAAGATGGAGTATTTCCGGACCCCGAAAAGATAGAGGCAATACATCAGTTTCCGTTACCGAAGAACGTACGAGGAGTAAGATCATTTTTAGGACTAGTGAACTGGTATAGAAGGTTCATACCAAATGCTGCCGAGCTAATTGCTCCACTAACCAACCTGACGAAGAAAGAGGTGAAATTCGAACTGACACCTTCGGTGCTGGAAGCCATCCAGACCTTGAAGGAGACCTTGACATCAGATATGGTACTGGTCTTCCCCGATTTTACACAGCCCTTTGTGGTGGCTGCGGATGCGTCTGGATCAGGGGTGGGAGCAGTTCTTAGCCAAGTACGAGAGGGCTACGAAAGACCTATAGCATATGCCAGCCGAACCTTCAAAAAAGCCGAACAAAATTATGCCACAACAGAGAAAGAACTATTAGGAGTAGTATTTGGGATACAAACATTTCGATGCTACCTGTATGGAAGAAAGTTCACGGTCATATCGGACCATCGACCATTGAAGTGGCTTTTGACCCTAAAGGACCCCGGCTCAAGATTAGTGAGATGGGCATTAACTCTAGCCGAATATGATTTCTCGGTAATCCACAGGAAGGGAAGACTTCACGGAAACGCCGACGCACTGAGTCGAATGTACAACAAAGACGACCACTTTCTCGACCTAGAGTACGAGGAATTCGAGGAATACCGGAAACAACACCAGGTACCTAGAGCCAAGAACATCACTACTCGTCAAGGAGATTTATTCTCCGCTCCGGAAGATTGGGCGCTAGCCCATTGTGTTTCACAGGATTTTGCCATGGGAAAAGGAATTGCGCAACGATTCAAAAGCATATATGGTTCCGTGGACATTCTGAAACAACAAAACAAGAACCTTGGGGAAACAGCGGAATTGAATTTACCGGAACGAAATATCTATTATTTGATAACAAAAGCCGCCTATTATGAAAAACCCTCTTACAGAGCTATGTGGACAGTGCTAAAAGATCTCAGACATTGTTGTGAGAAAAACAAGGATGCCTATTTAGCTATCCCTAAGATAGGATGCGGATTGGATGGACTTTTGTGGGACCAAGTGTTGGAAATGTTAGAATTCGTGTTCCATAATTCAACCATAAAAATTGTTATATACGAGGGCACCTCAAAAGTATGTGTTATTAAGGTGAATCAAGAACCGGACACGGGAATGATACCAGAGTGGGATCGCGAAGAATTACGAGCCGCACAGGAAAAGGACATTTTTTGTCAAGAAATTATTAAGCAAGTGAATGGTGATTGGGAAAAAGAAGAGGACTACTATATGACGAAAGATGGCATTTTATATCGCGCTGAAGAAGACGGAGATAAATTGATTGTTCCAAAGAAATTTACAGCTAGAGTTTTGGAAGATTTCCACGATTCACCGATGGCGGGACACGTAGGGCAACAGAAAACCCTATCTAGTTTGAAACGAAGATTCTTTTGGCCAAATATGCGCACTGAGGTAATCCACTATTGCGCCAGCTGTGAACCCTGCAGTAGAAGAAAGACATCTCCCCATTTGAAGAAAGCGCCACTCCAAAGGTTCACCCCGACTACCGAACCTTGGGAGCTGACATCTATGGACATTGTCGGACCATTGGTGACCTCCCTGAACGGAAATAGATACTTGTTGACATTCCAGGATTACTTCACCAAATACGTCGAAGCCGTCCCGCTACCAGACCAGAAAGCGGATACCATCGCACGAGCCTTCGTGGAACAGGTTATTGTGAGACATGGAACACCAAAGAAGCTGCTGACTGACCGAGGGGCAAATTTCACTTCCAGCCTCTTCAAGGAAACGTGCAAGGCCCTGGAGATCGAGAAAATACAGACAGCAAGCTATGCACCGACGACGAATGGGCAAATAGAGAGGATGCACAGGGTGCTCAAAGACATGCTGTCCCATTATATCAGTGAGAGCCAACGAGACTGGGATAACTGGATCCCGTTCGTATTAATGGCCTATAGGGGAAGTACCCACAATTCCACGGGATATAGTCCCTATTTTCTACTTCATGGGAGGGATCAAGTACTCCCTGTAGATGCATTCATAAAATCAAGCAGAGTACGATACGACTACGACGAGAATTACGTAGCAGAATTCCTAGAAAGAATGAGGCAGGTATACACTAACGTATACCAAAATACCGAAAGGGAAAAGGCGAAGAGAATCAAGAGGTTCAATCGCAAGGCAGGAGAACAGGAGTTTGCCATAGGGGATCAAGTGTACATGAAGGACATGGCTGTTAAGAAAGGTTTATCCAGAAAATTGGTACCAAAATGGATTGGACCATACCGAATCATAGAAAAAAAGGGGCCGGTAACTTATAAAATCAAGAAATGCGGAGGAAGAGAGGAACAGATGGTTCACGTGAACAGATTGAAAACCTACGTGGCGAGGGAGGACCCTCTACCAGCGGAAGAAACCAGGAGCAGGGCAGAGAAATACCAAGAATCGGAAGATGACAGGGACCCGGAAGAAGAAATAGAAGAAAGGGCTAAGTCCTACCCAGGGATGATACCGCCGTACGTCGAGATACCGATACTGGGAAGTGACAGTGAGGAAAGTCGGGAAGCGGAAAGCGAGGACCAGTCGGCCAGTGAAGAAGATGGGATATTGGACGAACCAGCAGGTCCAGTAAGGCGATCCACGCGCGTCAGAAGGCCGCCAGATCGTTTCATGTACTAAATCAGCGTTGAGAAAGAGGAAATGAGATGGGTGACACTATATATCTAACTGAACTCCGACCCCAAATTCCTATCTCATGAAGCCGACCAAGGAAACCTTGACCGACCAGGAGTTTTAGTTTACGTCTAATTTTTTTTTCCGACAACAATGGGTATGATATGTTGTAGAGATAATATAATTTTTTTCTTCTGTTTCAGTAAAAAGAAATCAAACCAGGGACGGAGTTTGATTTTTATTGGTTTATAGGAGGAGGCGAGGCCACCTGGAAAAATTGGTGGTGACACAGACTTTTGTTTTAGTAAACCAGACCAAGCATGGAGTATATTTTTAATGAGTTTATAGGTGAGGCGAGGCCACCCGATGAAGATGACGGTAGAGCAGATAATATTTTTTTTCAGCAAAGGAAACTGACCAGACAAGGAGTTTCATTTTTTTTTGTTATAGGTGAGGCAAGGCCATCAAATGTGATGGTGTGTTAAGTAAGCCGAAGTAGTTTTTTTTGGGCCTTGCAGCGGAGGCCTAAGAATCATGCTGCCGGGAAGTGTGCCCACCGGGAGGGTAAAAGTCCCCCAAAGCATGGCACAAACCGTGGGGAAAAGGAAGGGAGTGACTCTGAGGTATGGGGCCCCGTTATTCATGACCGCAGCCTGGGACCCGGAGCTGGCGCCTGAAGCCCCGTTACTTATGACTCAGAGGACACTCCTAACATCACCTAATTTAGCGCACAGCTAAATAAAAAAATCCCTCACCCCTTTTCTTTTTATTCTGTACGCTTTTATTAATTTTTTTCTTTTATTTTCATGTCGGTTCTGTTTTTTCCCACATTTGTTACCACCTACTGACAAGTCAATTCAGTATACCCGTTCAGGTGTTTTGATTGGGATTGGTGTTTTTGTTTTGTATTGAAGTAATTTCTGTCTACATCGGGGTAACTGCTCCCTCATCTGAGCAGGCTGATTTCATTTATTTATTTTTCATTTTTTTACCGATTGTTCATATATGTGTCTGCACGACTGACTAGTAGTACAGACCGGGGTAACTGCTCCCTCATCTGAGCAGCCTAATATTAATTTAATTTTTTTTTTCCTTTAAACATAAGTAGAGTCACACTCTACTTGATCACATCTGACCCCATTTTTTTTTGTTGGCCATCGGGCCTTATAAGTTTAAGGCAGAGAGCTAAGCTTGTTATCCGTAGGATACGGATATAAAGAGGCATGAATTATTGTATGTTGTGAACGTACTAGAGGTATATGAAAAGCTAGGTGAGGTATCGTACACCGAAGCTTGGGGAATTGGGATTCGTATTGACTATGTAAATTTTTTTTTTTCTTGTGTTTTTGTTTGATGTCTAATTACTCTGTTGTTGCAGGAATGGTAACGGATGCTGAGGAAGATCAAAACGGCGGTTTAGTATATAAGTAAATTATAAACTGGAGCCAAATAGAATAAGTAAATATTTAAGTGTGTCTTAGGGTAATCTGACCATACTATTTTATTGTCTAGATTTTTTTTTATTTTTTGTTTTGTAACCTGTTTTTTTAACCGAACATTCTTTCGTCAAACACGTGTATTCGAGAAGAAAGAAGGCAACATGGGGCCTAGTAGGCCAGCATTAATGGTGGTGGGGATAACCTACCTCCTGTATTCTGGATTCGTCACTCAGGTGAAGACCATCATTGCCTACGATTGTGATGACAAAGACACTGAAATTACAGCAGTTTCGATTCGCGACGTCGCGAGATGTCCAAGTATAGAAACTGCCTACCAAAGTGAAGCCGTGGACGTGAAAGTGATTCAGAGAGACGAATTCTCTCTTCAACATGTGTGGACTTGCCTAATCGAAGTCACACGCATCATAAGTCACTGTGGCATGCACAGTCACAGTTCCATAGTAGCCGGAGGCATTACTAACTTTGTCTACCGGGTTGGTGCGGAAGAGTGCCGTAACATACATCGATACCAAACCATTAATTTGTATCGTCAGAAGATTGGAGGGATAACGATGAATGGCACCACTACAGCCTCACTCACATTAGAAGGAGTGGTGGACGCCGCGGGAACCTGCCAGGGGACAACCTACCACGAAAACGGACAAGTATGGAAAGATGTTGTTATCATAGCGACTGTCAAAATTCAAACGACGGACTACACCGCCAAAATCAAGACGGAGGAGAATGAAGTGAGCCTATTGGGAGGAGTCGTCTGCCCATACCTAAAGGGCTACTGCTTCGACACTACTATAGGGGAAGTTACATGGGATGCCACACCCTTGAGGACCTGTGAGGAGCAGCTGAGCTTGCTCTATCAGGGCAAGGCAGAAAAAGTAAGAAACCAAATTACTACTGAGCAAATTATAGTTGTGGAAGACAATACGAAGGTCTTTGCGGTTACCTTAGTGAAGAAGGTCAACCTCTGTCAGCTAGAGATCTGGCAGACCGAACATCCTAGGATATTGGTAGTAGAAGGGAACCAAGAGAAGTTTCTGATGCCGAAAGTGACAATTCTGCCGCACAATGCAGACCTCATGGCTTACATAAATAGCAAATTTCTATATGTGGAACAGGCATACACCAGGAAGCTGGATCGGCTGTATACAGACACCATCCACCGAAGATGTCTCATGCAGCGCGAGATACTGAAAAACAGATTACTAATGGCACCACTAGTTCCCAGCACCCTGAGTCAGTTGGTAAAAGAAAGCGGAGGATACGTAGGAAGAGTACTAGGCGAGGTCCTATACATAATGAAATGCGTACCCCGAGTAGTCACCATAAGACGAACCGAAAACTGCTACAATGAATTACCGATAATGATGAACAACGAGTCCAAATTCATGGCACCCGTTACCAGAATAGTACAAGCCCACGCTGAAGAGGTGGACTGCAATAGCTTGATGCCCCCCCTTTATTTAATAGACGACCAATGGATGGGACTGAGCCCCTATCCAACCGTTAAGAGAAGACCGGAAGAACTAGCACCAGAAACAAGTCAGAGACTCACTTTCAAACCGATTCAACCCATGGGTTCCTTAGGCATTTACACGCAGGAATAAATTAGTGCCGCGCAGAGGATACTCACTTTTGGGAACGAGCGAAAGGCTGTTGAAAACATTCTAGCTCGCAGAGTAGCTGGCCTCGAAACCAATAGTCAAGGTTTCTCCACAGTCAGCATTTTTGACGTCGCAGAGATGAAAGAATTAGCCCACAATACCATGCATCAAATTTGGGGCTGGTTCACTGACCTAGGACTTTTCATGAGTGGTCTGATGGGTTTTTATGCAATATTCAGAATGCTAAAGTACGGAATTGGAGTAGTCCTGAACGGAGTACACCTTTACCAAACAGTAGGATGCAGCGTCATAATACTAGCCAGCCTATGGAATACCCTAACCATGTGGATAACTCACCGATACCAAGTGAACCGCCAGCGAGACGAGCCAACTCCCCCTGCAGAATCACCAACCCCAATCGAGGAAGCGCCCGCCATAAATATATACCCACCAATACAACACTGGTCCGAGTGTCCACCAGTTACAACCGACCAGCCAAGATAATCCAGTTTCACAAATAGTAAATTCTCGCGCGAGTGAACGGTACGCCGAAACAAGACAGTTATATTAACTCAGGGGCAAGTGAAAACCTCAACAATACCAATGTTCGGCAATGGTATAGTCAAACGTAGTCTAAAGTTTGACAACAGACATTCCGCGTACATAGTCATCAGAACGAGAGGAGGAGACCCAAATAGTCCTGAGATCAGCACGTGAAGGCTATTCCCTACCACCCAACGATCATTCTACAACACATGGCAGCGAACACAGTGCGTGGAAATATGAGAAATATTGTAAAGTGCGCGCGAAAAGTGAGTAAATTTGTTAGTAGGATGCTGAATGCTATGTATTGAAACATTGGAAAAAAAAATATTGTACTCTTATTCGACATTGATTTTTTTTGTTATCTGTATTTTTTTTTGGACCTCCCCAAATATTGAACAGGACCGGCTCTTTCAGAAAAGACAGTTTAGCGTTTGTTTTTGGTAAAGAAATATTTGAATTCAGTGCTTCTTCTATATACCAGGAGCGATCAGAAATGTCGGTCCCAATCAATAGTTTTGTCACCCTGACAAAAAGAAGGAAAAAGCATGGGCGTGCCCATACTTTTTCCAAGGGGATAAACATAGGTAAGAGTAAATTAAGTGAATTGAATAATATGAAAGTTGGTGGTGTTTTGGGAACGCTGTTCTGGAAAAGTTGTGGCATTGGGTATGCCCAAAACTTTTTGAAAGGAGGGAGTAATGTAACAATCGCCATATGGGTTATTTTATTTCTCAAATGCATAAAGTCATATCGAAAGACATTTAATTCGTGAAACAAATACAAAAATCTTAAAACTCGTTCCCATCGGAAATATCTCATTCACGACAAGAAAAAAAACACGTAATCTCCTTATAGAAATTGCGGCCTGTTGTTTAGTCTACCGCGGAAAAAGGCCATTTAAAATATCGAGTTCAGAATAGGGCCTTGTATTAATAGTAAGCAGATCAATGAATGAAACCATTGAGTCGGGAGACTGCTTAGTTGGAAAGCGATACACACGTCCTGACACTTACGAATTTTGCTGACGGGGGTCAGCTTGCATTAATTTTTAATTTAGGCACTGAACGTGGGAAATACTGATTCAGCAGAAAAATTCGACCATCTTGAATTGGGCGGGACTAATTCATTTTTCATCGTGAAGAAATCTGAATTATGACTGATAATTTGGTTCCTGAGGGAGGACTCGAAAAATGGTACCTCCAACGAATGTTGGGAGGGGACCTCTGATCAGAAATGTCGAGGGAAAGTCAGTCAGGCGCGCGGTTCGGTAGAAATCAGTCAGAAAACTGAGTTTTCGTTTGTGGTCGGGAGGTCGGATTATATCTACACATTTTTCCAACGGTTTGTGTATAGTTTTATATCGAAAATTTGCCATCTCAGAAACATCCGAATTCTAGAATCTAAAATTCTAGAATTATTTCTTGTGATAAATTAAATATATAAAAGACGCGTCTATGACCGGGATTTCAAATAGAGTGTTTCATCCCAGACGATAAATACATAAAGGATTAGCTGTTTTTGTTTTGGTAAGAAACCCAATTGATGTATACATGAACTAACTCATATATGTTCATTTCTCTGCTACGAATGCTTATCTCTTGCACTTAGCCAGATCTTCTCAGAACACCAACCCATAGTTTGTTCAAAGTAATAGTTAGGGACATTGGCTCTGGTTAGACGTAGGAATTATAGTGAGTGTCGCTAAGTGGAAGACACAGTTGATAATTCTGATTTGGAAATCGTTGAAAGAACTCCCTAAGAGAACTTATTTTGTTATTGATGTAGAAACGGTTTTAGCATTTTATATAATTTTTGTTTAATTCGACATTTTCCTTCGTGATTATTTGTAAAATCACCAAGAGACTTCCTCGCAAATTGGACTCATCAAATAGTTTTTTTATTTATCTATATATATAGCCATTTATTTGGTTTTGTTTTATTTACATTTGAGATATTTTTATTATTTTTTTTCTTAATAGATATCGTTTTTCCGACGGTCGACTATTATTTGTAAAATTCCTTCTCTACTCCCAAAAATACCTGAGCAAAGACTTGCAAAACCAAAAGACTGCCTCTTCGTGCAGGCAGCCGAATTCTAGCCCTTACGGCCAGGATAAACCAGATAGACCGAACTTTAATTTTTATTCCTATCTGGCGTCTCCGCACCAGATAATTTTTTTTCTAACATCCTAAAAACCGCGGAGTGGTGATAGCATTGCTGCCAAATTATTTTTATCTGGGTTGTCCTGGGTCACAGAGGTTCTTTGAAAACCTTTAAGGAAATCTGGTCTGGGGAACTTTTCCTCAGATACCTGTAGAGTCAGTGTATCACCGAGAGAAAGAAGAAAAAGCAAAAATAAAGACTGGTACAGGTAAAACAGTTTTCCATAATTAAACTTAACGACCCTCTTAAAGGTCAGTACTTTTCGTGACGACAAGTTGATGCGTCACCTTGGGGTAAGGTTACACACCTACAAAAGGGGTACCCCCCAAGTTTAGTACATCTGTAGTCTGTGCTACCTGAGAAGATGCTTCAACGATCGCTTCTGTCTGCCTAAGTTAACCGGCTCTGTGCAAATAACGAAGTCATGCGGAGTGGTCCCTCTATTGGAAGCGCTGTGTACTACCAGCTAAAGCTATCTTGCCAGCAACGGAGATTTCTATGCGAGGACTGAACAGATGCCGGCAAAATTTATGAGTATATTTAGACACGAGATGGCTTGGTTCGACATAAGGCTTATTATTATATTCATGAACATATTAATTACGGAGTTATAGAATGGGAGGAAAATGTTGCTTCTATCTGTCTAACAAAACTGGGACTTAGTAACTTCGTTACACCTTCTATGATCTTTCCATAACCCCAATAAAACCTGTGTGTAGATCTGAAAATAGATTATCATTGATTTCGATAAACTTGGATTCATTGTAACAATAAAATCATCTCTGGGACCATTAATTACGTTCATTGATGAACAATTTCAAATGGATTAAGTGTACCCCTTTCATTACCTCAATAAACTTTTCCATAGCAGCAACGAAACCTGTTCATAAATGTATAAAAAGATCATCTTTGATCTCAATGAACTTGAATCATTGTCACGATGAAAAATGTATTGTGTCAATGAATGGAAAGGTGATAAACGGTATTCATTGATATAATGTACCACATTTTATTCATAAAACAGTATACATTGTTTTAATGTACTTCTTTCTTCATTTCAATGATCTTTTCCATAGCCGCAATGAAACATGTTCATAGGTCTGAAAATTGATGTGATGAATAATCTCAAATTGTTTCAGTGTACCACATTCCTCACCTCAATGAACCTTTCCATAGCAGCAACGAAACCTGTTCATAAATATAAAAAACCATCAACTTTGATCTCAATGAACTTGAATTCATTGTATCAATAAATACCTTCGTACATCAGTGAATGTTTAATCATTATCACGATGAAAAGTTAATTGTGCTAATGAACGGAAAGGTAATAAACGGTATTCATTGATATTATGTACCATGTATGTATGTTTCATAAAATGATATACATTGATCCAATGTACTTTTTTCTTCATTTCAATAATCTTTTTCAAAGCCGTAACGAAATATGTTCATAGGTCTGAAATTAGATCATCATTGATCTCAGTGTACCCCTTTCCTCACCTCAATAAACTTCTCCGCAGGAGCAACGAAAACTGTTCATAAATGTAAGAAACGATCATCTTTGATCTCAATAAACTTGAATTCGTTGTATCAATAAATACCTACAAAAGTCAGTGAATATTTATTCATTGGCACAATGAAAAATGTAATTTGCCAATAAACGGAGAGGTAAAAAACGGCTTTTATTGATATAACGTACCACATTTTTTTCAATGCAGGTCTCGTGCATCCATTTCCTACATGATTAGTGCACCTAGTTGCGCTAGCCCTATAGAAAATGAAAATATGCCAGTAAAAACCAATGAAACGAGCAAAACTAGGATAACTCTAATACATAAACCCTATACTTATTATATGACACGAATATTTTTTTTTATAAAAAATATCATTGAATTTGGTTTTTGAGTGAAAAAGTCTAAAATAATATACAATATAAGAGTAAAATCTTTAAAAATAAATTTCTGGCACCGATAATCCAGTACGATTGGATTTTGTGACGAGGGTCGATTGTAGCACCATCAGACTTGGCACGCTAGTAGTTGGCACGATGCCAAACAAGAAGAAAAAAATGCTCACAGGGGTAGAACAAAAAATTTTTTTGTTGAACCATAAATGAATCGATTGCTGCTTTAATCTTGGGGAGTATATGATCTATCCAAGGATCTATCAGAAAAACAACTGAATGAGGTGAAAGACAATTCAATTCTTCACAAACATTATTTCTAGTAATTTCTTCTTTTGATACCCTGTATCTCAGAGGGGATGCATTTTAGGACATACTTTGATAAGAACTTTTTACTTCGAAATGAGGTGAGGAATCTGTAGTCAGAGTTTACCGGTATTATTTTGACTCACCCTGTATATATCATCGTTGCGAGCTGGAGGAAGCTGCTAATACTCTTCTTCAATTTCTAATCAAAACTTCACATTTGATATGTTTAACTGTTATCGAACTTTGATTAAACCCACAATTTAAAAATCTGGTCGAAATGCAAAAAACTATCTTACATACATACCGGGTGACCACGAGATTTGTTACGTCACGCCATCTGAATATTTTCAAAGATAGAAATTTGAAATTTTGATATGCTATATGAGAGATATTTTTCGATTATTGTCCGTATTTGAATCTGAAACAGGACTTCTAGCATACCCCCAATTGTCTTCATTATTTTGATTTGTTATTCTGTTCTGAATCCAACCATATGCCATAATATATGATATCATTTTCAACATGATGTAACAATTTGAAAGAAATGAAAATCTGATGTAACTCGAAAACGCCAAATAGAAAAATGGGCGTAATTCATCCTGAAAATTGAGAGAAATCGATAATTACCTACCGATACAAATAAATGTAGAGCACCTGAGAAGTTGTTTATGTACGCAACTCGTTGTTGTCGAATGGAAAGTACCATACATAAGTATACAATATGCTCAAAGAGAAACAACTCCTTGTTTTTCATCTTCGAGACAATTCTCAATAAATGGTTACGGGTGAATAATCTTTGCAGAAAAGTTGAAAAAGGTATCAATATCTAGTTGGTGCACAGAAAAAATACTGTACTATATGCAACAATAACCTTGTTTTTGAAAACACCTACATTGCACCAATCGAAACAATTGTTCAGCACACAAAACATTTTTCCGAAAAGAAAATATCTAGCTGTCGAATAATATTTGCATAACTCCATGTTCTAGGATGATTTAAATTTTATTGGTATCTGTCCTGTTTCTAGAATTAACAAAACAATGGAGAGCCTTTGGGCTTGTTGTATAATACCACTTTTTTTTAGGGCAATCGCACTGACTAGGACGACTAGATAAATACATCTTTCTTAATATATTAATAATTAATGTTGATTTTTAATATGCAATATGTTATTGGTACATGTTTGGAGTTTTTTCTATATTAGAATTAAATATTCAGTTTATGTTTGAAATTGTATTTTTATTTCCAATTATTAAAGGGACCTGTACATGATTGACCAAAATATTGTAAGATATATATCTATTTATACTTATAAACCATAAAATTTTAGTTTTACGACTAAACGCCACAGATTCAATTTGTTTGTCTAGTATATGAATAGCGCTAGACGATTCTCACCCAGAGAATACGGATTTAATCCATCAGTCAGAGTTGTGAATAAAGTTATAAAAGTGGATGGAAAAATGTTGAGGATTTTGTAAACGTTGAATTCTTCAAAAATTTGGGCATTATATCTCCACTTCACCAAAACACTTCATTGCTATAAATATTCATCTGGAGACTATTATCACTCCTGATGATGCTAGTTTTATTAGCGAAACGTAAGTCGAGTATAATGAAGGGCTTTGGTGACGAGGAGACAAATTTCTCAAATTAATGGATACATCGATGGGGTATTGAATAAAACATAAAATGTACCTATATGTATACAATAACACAATATACAGTGAGGCCCTAAAGTAAGGGCTAAACAAATTTTCTACGTTATTAGCTATTTTAAGAAAAACCCTTACACACTTCTATTCATGTTTTCGAAAAGACACTCTGTAACATAAAAAAAAATCGCCGCTCCTTCACCCTCTCCAAGTGACAACCACCCCCCAATTCTTTTAAATGAAATAGGGGATCAAGTGATACCTCATTTCGAAGGGTACTCAATGGTCTAAGCCATGCCTATTTTTTTGAATTTCGTTGATGCGTCATGAGAAAAATTTACTTTCAAATTCACTTTCAAAATGTTTCAAAATTATATATGCTACGAAATTCGCTGTATATTCAATCCACATTAATTTTTTTCACATACATTTTTCAACTCTACTGTCACGTATGACAAACAACAGTAAATGAACCAAACAAAATTAAGGTGCATTGAATATACAGCAAATTTATTAGTTTTCGTGACATACTTTGTAACATTTTGAATTTTTTTTTCATGACGCAACAACAAAATTAAAAAAAAATAGACATGACTATATAGACAATTGAATACCCTTAGAAATGAGGTATCACTTGACCCCCTATTTCATTTAAAAAAATTGGTGGGGTCACTTTGAGGAAGGTGGATGCCGGGTAATTTTTTTTATGACGCAGAATGTCTTTTCGAAAACATAAATCGAAACGTTTCAGGGTTTTTCTTGAAAATGGCTGGTACGGTGGAAAATTAATTTATCCGTTACTTTATGATCTCACTGTATGAATTCATGATGATGTAATCCCACATTATGAAATCAAACCGTAATATTGCAATGTGAAATTCCAGTGCAAATTATTTGTGTTAGAAAATTACACCGTAATATTGCAATGTGAAATTCCAGGGCAAATTATTCACGTTAGAAAATTACACCGTAATATTACAATGTAAAATTCCATTGCAAATTTTTGATGTGGAGTAATAAAGCAATGTGAAGTTCCATCGTAAAATTATGTCACAATGTAAAGTTCCATCTTAAAATTATATTACAACGTAAAGTTACATCGAAAAAGTGCAGTCAGTTATTCAGAGTAAATCTCCAAGGTGATATGACACGTGATATGCAAAATTTCTCTCGAATGTAAATTCCCGCCAAAACGGGCGGTAATTAAATTGCCGCTACTGGGAACGGAATAAATTCTCCCGCAGTGCAGAAATGGCCGTGGTGCATCAGTTGATTTGTCGTTGTTCCGTACCTAATACACTCGCGTTTCGTACACCCTTGCAAAATTACCTGAAATATTCTTGTTTACATCCATTTGGCAAATTTGCGGCTTCTCCGTACACCGACCACTGCGATGGCCTAAAGGCAGGGCCGATCCTAGCGCGTGTGTAGTGTGTGGCCCCGTACGCAGGCGCGACCAAACAAGGGGCGGCCGAAGGCCGCATTTAGTCCATGGTCGGCACACGGTTTGCAGTTCAATGGTCAAAACAAACTTTATTTTAGCAGGTCTTCTTTGTTAAAGGGATGCGGATTCGGCATTTTTACTTTCTGTTACTCTACCAGTATATAATAAGGGAAAAAACCATTCTCATTTCAATATGTTCATTCAATTTGGATTTAACATACATCAATAATACTGGTAACAAAATAATGATGTGTAAACAAGAAGTGTAAAGAAATATTAAGATTACGGTTGCATTTCCATTTGAGGGTTATACCCAATAACATTTCTATTTATATTTTCATATATTGCCCCTCACTATATCCATCTTAATTTATATTTTCCTGGGTAGGATTGTCACTCAGGTAGCTATAGCTGCCTCCGTGGCTATGTTAGTTGTTGCCTTATATATACCAGAGAATTCTTCCAGATCCACAGTGTACAGTAGAAACAGGAGCGGTCATAGTATTGAGCCCTGAGGAACTCCTGGAGATTATGGCATTGCACTGAAACTGGTTTCCTCTACGATAACATACTGACATCCTTTGGAGAAATATCTTTCAATTAAACCTATAAGTGGAGTTCATAACGTCAATGTTGAGTTATAAGTCAAAATACGAAAAAAGTTCTAGAGGGGTGGTACACAAGAGAATTGTAGGTAATTAGACTAGGGTGTACGAAACGCGAGTATACGAAACAAGAAGGTACAGGTACTCACCCCCTTCAATTGAGTGGAGCAAATCAGTCAAGATTAAATGGTGAATGGTATTTTAATTCTTGTGCACTAATTTGACATTCGATATTTTCATATTGTGTCGATATGAATCAGGGGTGGATCTATAGAGGAGTAATAACCCCCCAGACGGACTTGATTCATAACAAAAAATACTATAATAATTCAAAAATTTTCTTTGTTTTCGATTAAATATATGTTTTACCCACATGTTTTGCACAAAATGTTTGTACCTTCAGAATGATTTTTTTAATAGAAATGATATATATATATATCATTTTGTTTATCATTGTTTTTCATTTTCTCAGAATTCATATATAATAATTCATATATTTTACTATTTTCATTGGCTTCTATGAGGCCCCCTAAGAGAAATTCCTGAGTGCGCCAGTGGTTTTACCCGACAGAAAAGTTGCGTAGATCCGCCCTTGATATGAATTATCATATTCACACCAGGACACTGTCGCAATATGACTGTAATTTTAACAATCACAACGTAAATAAATAATCTATTGTTACGAAATTACAGAAAATTATTGTTAACATTCACAAGTCTCCAATACTCGTCCACCTGATAGCTTTACGATATCACAACACGTATCCAAACCAAAGCACTGAAAATACATTAATCACTTCCTTCTATATACGGCATGTGTTTCGTGACGTACTGTCTATGACCAATAGAAATAACGCATCGAGTGAAAGGTGGAGTCAACAGCGTCCCGCATTACCATTGGATACTTATAATATTGAAACTTGATTCCCAAGAATACAAAATATTCCCCTACCTCGGTCGGTAATGACCCCATTGTGTTGTCAGCAGGATGCCGATGTTTCTGTATCTTTGAGCACTATTGGACGATTAGTTTAGGTGGTTCGTTGTATTGTTCGTCAGTTCTATTGCAGTTAGTTTTAAATAACGATCTTTTTTTATTACTGTATTCCCCACACATGGTGTATGGAGGGTTGAATAAATATCAATGCATCAAAATTAATGTTTGATTACTATTTACTTGAAAAAATAATTGAGTAGATAAGTTCTGTTGTTTTCAGTTTTTGTAATATGAACATTTGTTTGGAGAGTTTGACGAACAAGATATTTCAAGATTCAGGGAATGATGTAACAGAAGAATCACCTCTGGTTGAAAACCCTGTTTAAAAGTTTGAATTGAATAGAAAGGAAAGAGTATAAGTCGATAAGGTGGTGCCTGAGATTGACGTCTTGTTTCTTGGTCTCACTTGAAATCAACTCTAACCTGCATAAGGGCGCAGCTAGACAACTTTTTTTTTGGGGGGGGGGTATAAAATATCAAGGAGATGCTTTCCTATTTTGTTTGAAAAAAATTAATACTTACATTGTTTTAAGGTAAGGTGGTGTTGGGTAATAAGGCCCACTTGACTTTTGTGATTTTTTTAACCATATTTCATGCAAGAAATCGCAAACGTGGTGATTTTTTGTCATATTTGCGGCTATGTTAACAATAACATTCGTTTAATTTGAAGGCAAATAATAAAAACTTGCTCTCGGGCCTTATTACCCGCATATTAGGGTGATGAAACCCATAATGATTTGTGCAGAATTTTGTTTATTGATTGTATGTATAAAGTGTGACACATTTAAGATGGAAGCACCTTTATAAAACTTACTCTATTCAACAGATTAGAATGATTTTTTGTTCGTTAGGAATATCTTGAAGTCAATAAATGAAAAATATAAGGGAATAAAATTTGAAAATATGGCATTTAGTCAACGCACCAATTCAATATCAGAACTTTTATCAAAATTCGGAATACACCAATGTATTCAGGAGGTCTCGATATACCACTGGTCAAAATTTCATCGAAATCTGTTCATTAATGAGAAAATCATAAGATAATAAAATTTCAAAAATGTTTTAATGGAATTTCAGGAAAATGTCATTTCATCTAATAATTTTCAATTTTTTAATTTATCAAACAGATTTCGATGAAATTATGGTCAGTGATATTTCGAGACTCCCTGAATCCAGTGGTGTAGTCAAAGTTCTGATAGCAGTTCTGAAATTGAAGTGGTAGCTTGATTAACCGGCATATTTTTCAAATTTCATTCTCTTGTTAATTTTTTATTGATTGACGCATTCCAACGTAACATATGAATAATTTGAAAATGTCGCAGATCCGCAGCAGTGTGGTCAGATTTTTTCAAAAAAAATTGGTAATAACTTGCTTAGATTTTTGAGCTGGAAAAATAAAATTAGTTGTCCCCTGAAATGGAGATTCATTTATAAAATTTGTTGTCCTAGTGGACTTTTTGAATCTCTATACCTAATAAAAAAAATCATTTAAAATCATTCCAATCGGTTAAAAAATGTATGTTTAAAAGGGTGCTTCCATTTCGAATAAGTCACACTGTATATGTATACACATACAGATCATTATTATCAATCAAAAACGGTAGGAACTTAATATAATAAATAATAAAAAACCAAAAATAAACATTATTTTCAACAAAACTGAAAAACTTAGCAAAACCTCACGAAGTTATAAAATTACTTCTTCTACAAACGTCAAAAAATGACAAGATTTGACAACAATATGCGAAGTGACACTTTTTTTCATTTTTCTTCGTTACCATGACACCATGCGCGAAGTAATGTGCGAAATACCTATTTCACACACTGCATGTGAACTATATGGGATTTTCATATTCTAACCAACTAACATAAATAATATAATAAATTAAGCAAAAATTCAAGAAACCATTCATTTCTAACTTTATGGTCCTCAATCAAGCGAAAATCCAAGAAAACATTTATTTTTGAATCTTCGACAATAATTAAATAAGGCTTTTCAACACTTTTCAAATGATTGTGACAAAATTCTATACTACCTACTTTTTTACTTTTGTAGAAAAAAATTTGTGCGTGAAATACTTTGGTGATCTCGACTATTTTTTCTGTGCCTTGTTAAAAAAAATCAGTTCACCAAAGTAGCATTTCGCGCACTAGATACAAAAAGTACTATTTCAAAGAACTGATAAATACAAACTTCAAAATCATAGACTGTCAGCTAGTGACAGATTTAAGTGCCCCATTTTCGCATACTAGCCTCGAATATGGTTGAAAAGTATATCGATTTGGAGTAAAATGAAGAGATTTTTACCTGGGGATAACATACCGAGAATTCGATTTTTCAGAACAGTGCTTATTTGTTTCCCTCGTGTTTCTATTTACGGTACGAAACTACAGAGGGTGATTCGTTAAGTCGTCTTAAGGAAAAAAGTTCCTATGAACATATGTCCGGAGTTGCTTCGTTTCTGAGATACAAAGGCGTTTGAAAAAAAAAATCAATGCCCTGTATCTCAGAAAAGAAGCAACTCTGAACATATGTTCATAAAAGCTTTTTTTCTCAAAACGACTTAACGAATCACCCTCTGTAGTTTCGTACCGTAAATAGAAACACGAGGGAAACAAATAGGCACTGTTCTGAAAAATCGAATTCTCGGTATGTTATCCCCAGGAGCCACTCGTAAAAATATCTTCATTTTACTCCAAATCGATATACTTTTCAACCCTATTCGAGGCTTGTATGAAAAAATGGGGCACCTAAATGTGTCACTAGCTGACGGTCTATCATTCACCGCAATAAAAATCTTCAACATCTTCAGCATTCAATCCTATGCAAGTTTTGTGGATAACCAAATTCCATATTTTACAAACATTCTAGCCGAGCCCATGCGGGCCTTATTACGAGCGATCGTTGGAACATATTACCGGGCAAGCACTTTTTCATGAGCATGCATTTTCCAGGAAAATAATGCTTTTTATTTTTCACAAACACGTCTCACCTGCTTGCAAAATTATAATCTTGCAGCCTATAAATACAGATAGAGTGTTTTTTATGGCGGACTGAACTGAACATATTTTCGTATAGCTTCAACACTCGGATTGTAAAAATATCTTGTATGATATTTTTCTAATTATGTCGACTAAAATAAAGTGACGACTGACGTTTACTTTATTTCACTTTATCGACAGTTCTTGACTGATTCCGCCTCGTCAAATACAGAGCGATAGCAGAAGTCATAACATGTCTTCCCCCAAAGAACATTAATAAAGTATGCAATGACAATAACAAAAGTAAGTCTTGGTCAATTCCACGATAAGCATCAAGTCAATTGGAAGTCAGTGTTGTCATTATCATTATTGAATTCAATTTCAAACGAATACAAAACAAATACACAAAATGATATAATAATCAGTGAAACAATTTAAAACTCTTTCTGAATTGGAGACGGTTCGTAATTCCACCACTCTTAGTATTCCGTCAGTTCCAGGAAACACATTTTCATTTCTTCCTATTAGTCTCCAGGATTTCGTTATGAAATTATCATCTTTCATAACAACAATATAATTCTTTTTAATTGAAATTCCATCATTTGTCCATTCACTTCGTCTTGTTTAACTTGGGAGATATTCTTTTATACAGCGAGTCCAATAGTCGTCAGTCAGTTGTTGTACTCTTCTCCATTGTTTTCTGAGATCATACTTATCTTCTGCGGGGCACAATCCATTCTAATTCGAATATCCGATCAGGAAACGATTGGGGGTCAAGGCTTCTAGATCATTGGGATCAGACGATACTGTTGTCAACGGTCTTGAGTTCACCATTTGATCAACTTCACTAAAGACTGTGAGTAATATTTCATCGTTCAAAGGTTTATTTCGGAGAACTGAATAAAACGATTTCTTAACTATTCTTATTAACGTTTCCCAGACTCCACCCATGTGAGGTGTTACTTGGGGAATGCATTTTCATTCTATGCCTTTCACCAACATTTTCCGATGAATTTTCTTCTGATCCAGGTTTTTCTTAGTTCTTCGGACGCTCCTCGTAAATTAATTAGTTCCGTTGTCGGAAAATATTTGTTGAGGCCGTCCTCTTCTCGCCATTATTGTCTTCAGAGCCATAATTGTGGAATCAGTAGTTATGAGGAATGCGCTACTTCAAGGTGTATCGCTCTGACGGTGAAGAATGTGAATATCACTATTACAGAAAAAAATTGGTACCTGAATACAATGAAAAAGTTCAGTGACTCAATGAATATTTTCATCAATATTAGTCCAATGAACGCAATCGTTGTCAATGTACCACTGGTTATCCATACTATGAATACGGATCTTAATAATATCAATGAATGCTTTAATTGATATCATGATCAAGTACATTAAATAGGTTCGTTATGGTAATGAATTTCATTTATCAAACGAATAAAGAGTGATCACCCAAGCAATGGACCGTATTCGTTCAACTGATGAAAGTGTATTCATCAGATTAATTATTATTGTTCGTTCTTCGAATAAATGCTGTATGATTGATATAATGATTTAGATTATTTCGACGATGGATATTTTTCATCAATTCAATGAATGGTGTTTATTGATAATCGGTTACTATAATGCAAGGTTCGTTGGGGTAATGATTTCCATTCATCAATCGAATGAAGAGTGTTCACCCAAGCAATAAATTGTATTCGTTCAACTGATGAAACTGTATTCATCAAATTAGATATTATTGTCCATTCTTCGAATGAATGCTGAATGATTTATATAATGATTTAGATTAGTTCGACGATGGATATTTTTCATCAATCCAATGTACGGTGATACTTATATACTTATAGTATCGGTTATTCCTTGATTCAATAATTGATATACATTAAATCTATGTTTCAGTTTATTCTCGTGATACTTTCACACATTGAACTAATTATTTTGTTTATCATTTGAATAAGTGGTATTTATTCAATCATTGCATGTCATTCGTAAATGCAATGAAGGCCTCCCACTGATATCGAGCATACAGTGAGTTTCCGAAAGATATTCAAAATAATTAACATACATTCATCAGAACATCGCAATCCTGATTGGAAGGCGTATCTCCAAGTTATCTTTTATTTCGGCTGGCTTCTTTCGGAGCTCATCGGATGTCTCTGTAGTCTGTGGTTCCTGAGAAGATGCTTCAAGGATCGCTTCTGTCTGCTTAAGTTAACCATCTCTGTGCAAATAACGAAGTCGTGCGGAGTGGTCCCTCTAGTGGAGGCGCTGTGTACTACCAGCCAAAGCTAACTTGCCAGCAACGGAGATTTCTATGCGAGGATTCGGCTGAACAGATGCCGGCAAAATTTAAGAGTATATTTGAACACGAGATGGCTTGGTTCGACATAAGGCTTATCATTATATTCATGAACATATTAATTACGGAGTTATAGAATGGGAGGAAAATGTTGCTTCTATCTGCCCAACAAAACTGGGACTTAGTTACTTTGTTACAGCTTCTATGATCTTTCCATAGCCCCAATAAAACCTGTGTGTAGATCTGAAATTATCATTGATTTCGATAAACTTGGATTCATTGTAACAATAAAATCATCTCTGGGACCATTAATTACGTTCATTGATATGATGAACAATTTCAAATGGATTCAGTGTAACCCTTTCATTACCTCAATGAACTTTTCCATGGCAGCAACGAAACCTGTTCATAAATGTAAAAAAAGATCATCTTTGATCTCAATGAACTTGAATCATTGTCACGATGGAAAATGTATTGTGCCAATGAACGGAAAGGTAATAAACGGTATTCGTTGATATAATGTAACACATTTTATTTATAAAATAGTATATATTGCTTCAATGTACTTCTTTATTCATTTCAATGATCTTTTCCACAGCCCCAATGAAACATGTTCATTGATGGGATGAACAATTTCAAATTGTTTCAGTGTACCACATTCCTCACCTCAATGAACCTTTCCATAGCAGCAACGAAACCTGTTCATAAATATAAAAAACCATCAACTTTGATCTCAATGAACTTGAATTCATTGTATCAATAAATACCTTCGTACATCAGTGAATGTTTAATCATTATCACGATGAAAAGTTAATTGTGCCAATGAACGGAAAGGTAATAAACGGTATTCATTGATATTATGTACACATTTTTTTCATGAAATAATATACATTGTTCCAATGTACTTTTTTCTTCATTTCAATAATCTTTTTCAACAAACTTTTCGAAAAAAGATAAGTTATTAGACGGGTTTTTGAAAGACAAATATTTGCAATTCTTGTTATCAGTCCTGTTACTCTCATTAGCTTTGTCCAATTCTAAAATCTGTCAACATCAGGCAGAACAGGGTTATGTTTTTCTGTTACTGTAGTCAAAATTACAGTCTTGTTTTTCAGATTTGTTTTCTATTAACATTTGGAACAAATGGATTCGTCGTGTTCAGTTTAAAACCTGGGTCCGGTAAACCACTCTTGAAAACACGTTGAGTTACCATCATTTTCAGCACCGTTCATTTTTGATGGTATCCAAGCCAATCTTCCACATTGGTTAGTTCTAAAATTTCACCAATTCTGTGAGTCTCTAATTATCCTAGGCGATTTGATTTACTTATCCAATACAGGAGTGTTGTAGAGTCTGACCAGTAAAATATTCGATCGATTCGTATATTAAGCTCACTTTTGATAGTGTTTCCTAGGAGACTTCCCAGTAAGCTTGCTTAGAGTTCAATAAATGGAATGGAAATCAGTTTCGTTGGTGCAACTCGAGCTTTTCCGAATATTATGGAAACATCAACACTGTCATATGTGGCGACTCTTAAATATGCTACTGCCGTCGCAAAAAATATGAATAGTTTTTGCCAAAGAAAATATTTTCTGAGTAACATCGTGGGATTGCCATGTTGTTGATTTCCCTAAGATCATTTATCCCCGCCAACCATTTCTTGTAAGTCTGGTCATCAATAAAATCGTTCCATCCTATTCCACTTCTCCAGGTATAGTGAAATTTATCAACATGCCTAGTGGATCGAAAACTGTCATTAATATCTTCAAGACGTATCTTTTCGTGGGGCGGTCGATCGAATTATCTTCTTGAATTTTTTTTTATTTTGAGGACGAGATTATCTTCTGAAGTATTCCAGTGCATTCCCAAAACTCTATTTTCGGTTATGTTGGAGTTTAAAATCAAATATTTTTTGATGTTTTCGTTGGGTTTCAATTTATCTCTAAGCTCTTCAGAGTTTGTTGTCCAGTTGACGAATTCGAAACCACCCATTTTTTGATCTTCAAAGACATCAGAAATCATTTCTGTAGGTTCTTCTGCATGTAGTTTCAACTGAATCAAAATGGTCATCATTGCGCATCTTGATTTGGTGAAATATAGCCTTGACGTCACTTGTGAATGCAATTTTTCTCTGCCGGAACCTCATTAGAACTCCAGTCAGTGGTACGTGTAAGTCGGGACCGGGATAGAAGATTGTCATAGAGACTTGTTCCTGAAGACTTCGCAGCAGCATCAAAGACTAATCTTAATTTATGTGGTTTTTTATCGTTGATGACACCGGTGAATACCAGTGAATATCAGGTATGAGAACTCTCTTTGACAGCTTTTTCAATAGTGAGTTTTCGTACGTAGCCTTTGTCAATATATTTCTTGATGACTTCACTATACCTCACTTAGTTTTCATCTTTCTCCATCTGTTTCTCAATGCATTCTAGTCTTCTTATCGCTGTAGTTTTCATGTATGGAAAGGAAACATCATCAGACTTCCATAAAAGACCAATTTCGAAGCGATCATCGCTCACACGCCATGCTGTCTTCTCCATGGTTGTCAATGCTCTTTCAATTTCTTTGTCATTCTTTTGCGAATATGGTGAAGTCTCAAACGCATCAACTGTGAATGAATTTTTCACTAATTGATGAAGAGCTTTATCCAATATATTATTTTGGCATATATGGAAAATATAAACCTTTTTTCGAATTTTATGGTCAGTTCTCCCGAAGTATCCACCCTAAATTAGTCTTAGTTCCTATTGGTGAATCTTCTGAACCCTGGACAATTTTTCTGGGTACAGTGAGACAAATATTGTTCTGTCCGATAATAATAATAGATGTTCTTTTTATATCGGCAATAGGTAAACCATGTAAATTAATCTCTTGTGTCTGTAAAGATAGATTTTTTATGGAGCGAACGTTCTTCATCCTGAAAACTTTTGCTCTGTCGTAGTCTCCGCATATATCTAAGTCGAAATATTTCAAATCTTCGTGGTTCGAAGTAATATTGTTTGTTCATTGAACACAAAATGTTTGTCTCTTCCCTCTGATTTGAGTTGGTCAACAATAAACTGATCAATCAGTATCACATAAAGCAACAGCGTGAATAACAGAGTTATTGGGGCCATAAACATTGACATTTATCATTCGCAAAAGAACATTATTTGAACCATGATTGGTAGATAATATATTTTCGTTTTCATGGGTGTCTGTCGATATATCTCTTTCCTCCACTTCATTTTATTTTGTCATTGTTTGTGTTTCTTCCTTATGGAGTAGTTTATGATGGGGTCGTCTGCATCCTTTGATTCTGCAGCTTTGTCTTATTCGGCATTTCATGGTTTGGTTGTTACTTTTCTAACATGAAATGCAAAGTTTGTTTTTGGTAACCTTTTTCTATCTGGAGTCTACATCATCTGACTGAAATGTTTGACTACTTATAAAAATGATTCCATGACTTTTTTCGTACGTGGAACAGTTTTAGATTTAAAAAACAAAATTTTTGTCACAAAATCTCAAATGAAATCCTTTTATTTTTAAATCGAAAACAGTCCGTCGGACTAAAAAAAGTCAAGAGACAAATATAATACTTACCAAAAAAAGAGTGGGGTATCATTATTTTGATCAAAAATATGACAGGGCATGTTTAATCAAAATCAAAGAAAAAATTGATTTTTGTGTGTACTTTGCATGTAACAAAATTGATGAAAAAGCCAAAGCAACTTTAGAGATATTGAGAATAACTGGCTTTCTGTTAAATTTCAGCATCTGGTATCTCATAAATGAAATGGTTGCGGACAAATGTTTATCGAAAAAAAAGTCTTATTCTGTTTTGTTTTGAATTAAAAAATGCTCTGTCTTGTAGAAGTTCTTGTTGTACAATTTTGTGGATATATAGGTACTATAAGAATTATACACATCTAAAGGTAGAAGTTACACTTTATATTGATTTTCAGAATATCGCCCTATGGAATGAACTATGACAGACTGTTTTTTTTTCGTCAATTATTCAGTCACCTGATATAAATCCGATGACAATTTGGCACCCACTTACTCTCTTACACAAAAAACAAAAGATCGCCTGTTTGTTTCCGTAAATCGGAGTCATTCGGCTGTATAATAACAAAATGTCGTATAACTAAGGGTATGGTCCGTATATCGCCGAACATTTCAGATCGGTAAGTAGCGGTTTCTGAGTTTTCAAGCAACCGGCTGCACATATACGGACCACTTGTGACTTGTCTATAGTCAACAATTCGAAAAAAATTTGTTAAAGGTATAATTTTTTCATCAAAAAACAATTAAATGTAATGCTTTCACACCCAAAGACCTTTTTTGAGATAAATATTATATTTTTGATCCAAAGTTTCAAATCTGGGACTCAATAAAATGATTCCAATTGACAAATGACAAGCGGTTCCCGAGTTACCGAGGAAAAAGTACGGTTGCTCTTGTGACAAATAAATCACCGAAGTTTCAGGAAATAGTCACCGTATTTTTAGGAATTTGGTATATACGAATCGCCAAATTACTATTCACTTCGACAAGGAAAATCTTCAGCTTCATTTTATAATAATAATAATAACAATAATAATTTTATTACCCACAACAAACATTAGGTACAATAAGCAGAGCACTATTTTCACTTCCGATTTTTGCTTGAGGAAATATACCATTCTGTATTTGGAGAAATCGTCTTTCAGTAGCAAGAAGTATCTGGCTCCTCCTAAGGAGTCCACAGACATCGGCATACACCAATTCGCCTGAATTCTTGGTGTTGCTTGGTCGTTGTCCAAACTTCAATCGAGTTTAACAACAATCATTTTTCAAAAATTCGAAATATTCTGGAGGCATGGTATTCAGAATCCTATTTATGAACAAAGATTCGGGAAGCTTAACTTCATTTTCCTTCCATGTTTCATCTTGTTGTTCAACCCAGAGTTTCTCCAACTTGGCCATATGCTTTGCTACACTGTCCAATTCGTCTTTCTCTCGCATACAAAAAAACTGATTGAATAATCTGTCTTGTCGTTGCTCTGTTCTCTGTCGGATACGCTGTGAAGTTTCTGCCACACATCGTTTGAAGTTGAGCATATATTTACAAGTTGCCTTACTTGAGAACTGACTGGAGAAGATTATATGTTTTGCTGTATACTCCATCTCATTGATATCTGCTCGTGTATTCTGGAAATCTTTCACCACTCTTGTTTCAGCTCCAACTCCAGGTGCTATTGTATAATTCAGCTTTCCTGCTACTGCTTCCATGACTCCGCATACTTGTAATTGAATTTTGACTTGGAACTTCCAATCAACCTAATTTGCTTTACCTTCTGACTTGTCAATGACAACTTTAGAAATATCCACCTCCTCCCCTTGAATATCTCGAAAATTATTTTTTATTACATATACTTTCTTTTTCAGCTGGGCTCATAACCACTTGAAAATTTACCAAGAAAATGTACTAACGAGAGTACCTATTCGACTTATATTTTGAAGGAGTTAGAAAATGTATCTATGCAAAAACTGCATAGATACCAAAAAGACATACTTGATGTTAACTCAAAATAAAATATAATAAACAAGGTGATTCAAGTTACATCTTCAACAGTTTGTACCCCTCCAGGGGTTGAGCTTAATTTGTAGTGCTCCAAAAACGTCGAAATTTTTGGACTTTTTTCAGTTTTTCGCTTATAACTTCTAAACAACGCATCCTAGCGCAGAATTTAATGTTCTTCAAATTGTTTATCAACAAGGTTTTCGCTAGGATGCGTTGTATAAGTCCGAAAATTTCGAAGTTATCGTAGGACCACCTGAACCATTACTATCACTACTTTATAAGTGGTGCTGGAGTTATCGTAAGACCACCTGACAAATAGCAGATGGTATTCAATTGCAGGTTGTCGGATAAGACCAGTGGCTCTCCGTCCTGACCGGGTATGCATTGATGATCGACAGAACCGTGAAACTAGTATGCAGATAATCACCTGTTTTTTTATTGGCATATACTGGTTGTAACAGGACGCATTGCCAAGTATGTTTATGTAAATAGTTATTTGTATACTAAGGCCGCAAAATGCTTTTTCGCGTTCCGAGAGAGAGATTATCGCCGAGGCCGCTCCGGCCGAGGCAAGATAATTTCGAGGTCGCGAAAACATTTCGCGGCCATAGTATACACAATATTTTTCGTGCAACCGTGAAAATTACATAATTTCAATAAACATTATATCTCTTTAGAAAAGACAGCGTTTCAACGCGAATAGAGAAAATTACACCTCAATATCACAATGTTTCTATGGAGATGAAATATTTAGCAATACAAATCAATTTGACATTTCTCGTGAAGTCGTGAAGATGTCCGATAGCGATAGTGATATTTCAGTTACTTGCACTCCTCCTGAGCTGAGAGATCTCATAGACTCAGCACTTTCTGATTTGATACCCGAAAAATCTAAACGGAAATATGAAAAATGTTACAACAACTTCAAAGATTGGTGTGTCAACCAAAATGTCAAGACGGTGTCAGAAAACTTATTATTAGGATATTTGATGCAGCGATCAAAAGTTGTGAAGAGTTCAACTTTATGGAGCATTTATTCTATGTTAAAGACTATGCTTAACGTACGAGATGGAATTGACGTAAAGAAGTTTTTAAAATTGGTACCATTCCTCAAGAAAAAGTCAGTTGGTTATCGAGCAAAGAAATCAAAAGTTTTTACGCACGAGCAAATTGATTCATTCCTCAAACAAGCTAGTGATGCAAATCATCTACTGTGGAAGGTATATAAATATAGAAAAAAAGTGAAGTATGATGTTTTATTCATAATAATAATTATTATAGGTAGTTTTGATAATGGGAATATCAGGAGCATTGCGACGAGATGAATTAGTGAGAATGACCCTCGAAGATATTCAGGAAGACAAAACTGTATTGATAGTAACTGTTCCTGATACTAAAACTGATCAAAAGCGTGTTTTTACCATTACTAATCAAGATTATATAAGAATTTACTATAAATATGTAACTCTTCGACCAAAACATACTGCTATTCGTCGTCTATTTCTGAGATATGAAAATGGAAAGTGCTCGGCACAGGTTGTTGGAGTGCATACGATTGGAAAAATACCTAGTATGATTGCAAAATATCTCGGCTTACCAAATAGTGAGGCATACACAGGCCACAGTTTTAGAAGAAGTTCCGCCACGCTGCTTGCCAATACAGGTGCTGATATATCAGTTCTTAAACGCCACGGTGGATGGAAGTCCACTACTGTAGCGGAAGGATATGTCGAGGATTCCATCCATAATAAGAACAAAATTTCCGATGCAATTTCTGGCACTGTAGCATCTAGTTCAAATGTAGTCAATCGCAAAATGTTAATGTCCAAAGAAAATAATACGTTTTTGTCTAATGTAAATAATGATTGTTCAGAAAGAATAGATTTAGTTGCTTCATCTTCAGGGATGAATATCAGTAATAATATAAACAGTACAATCAATGTTAATATATATCAAAAATAAAGTATGTTTCTGTTGTGAATTTGGAAATAGTTTTTGGTTCGAAATACATTGTTATTGTCATATTTCAGAAATGTCAAATGCTGTAGTGGCGTTCAGTTTGCCGGCAGTCACTATGGGAACGGCCGTAAAAATTTTTGTCGGCCGTCACTCTGGGTAACGGCCGCAAAATATCATTTTGCGGCCTCTGTTGCGGCTGCAAAATGCTTGTTTTGCGTCCGGTTGCACGAAAAAAACTTTGCCAGGTATTGGGCATGCGGGGTGCTTTGGCACTCGTTAGGGGCTGGTAAGTATGTAGATATTGTGAAAAGTCCCTAACTGAAAAAAAAACTGAAAACTGAGATACTTAGTTGATTTTTCAAGTATCCAGGGACGAACCGAAAAGAAATTATTGGGGGGGCAAAAGTGAATTTTGCCAACTCATTTTAAAACTTTCAAATATGTATTTGGGACAGAAAAAGAAAATTAGTAATTGATCACCCTACACAATATTATGAAAAAACAGCAAATTTTAAAGTCATATTTAATTTATGGCATGGAAAAAATATGAGACAACGTAAAATTTAAAATATATATATATATTATATATATATATATATATATATATATATATATATATATATATATATATTTATAACCAATTAACAACAAAAATAATAAACAATGTTCCATTGCTGTATTCGGTTTATAGGCTTGACATGGTATCTAGGGTATATTGGGCCAAACTAATTCATTTATTTTTTGTTGAGTTCCGATGAATTTTCCAGACATTGCCGAAGCGAAGTCATATGATTGAAATGATAACTTGAAAAATTGATTGAAAGTTTGATTTTGTGGAGGAAATCCGATTCTTGACATGATTTTTTGGGTTTATGACCTTCCACAATCTGAAAATGAAGAAATTTTTAATCCAAAGAAATCTGTACAAGTGTAGAAGGGCAAATTAATTAATTTACCCGATAAGTTACTGCGTTCACAAGACTGCTCTCTGAAAGAAATTAATTTTTGTCAGTAACGTACCCTACACTGAATTTGCCTATCTGAAAAAATGAGATCGAATTAACAAAGAATACTTCTCTTTTTTTGAAAATTGTTGACGTTTCGGAGGCTGTATCTGCCTCCGTTATCAAAACTTCTTGGAAAGACGCTGAAGAAACTGAATTTAAATTGCGGTTTTGGAAATAAGATTGTGGAAGGTCATAAACCCAAAAAAATCATGTCAAGAAAAATTTAAGTTGAACCAAAACTTCAGAACAGCTAATAATACCACAGTTAATAATAGAGATAATTATACGGCGAATGACGAACTGACAACTAGAACTGACTAGTTCAATCTAGTTAACGCAACTAGCACTGCACACTGCACATCATCACGTGATCGGTAGGACGGCATACAGGACAGGGCTGGCAAGGTGAATAAGCAAATTTCGTGAAATGTTACATGTAAGTGAGGAAGCGATAAGCGATAAATCATATTTTTTCCGTCCAAACAATTTGCTGATTTGGTGACTAGGAGTACGGAGGGCGTGTTTGTGTTTCATCTATTCACAATACCCCTTTCCATACAATCTGAAAACTAGGAAATTTCGACTACAAACTCGCAATTTATTGCTTGTTTGAGGTTGAACATTCCCGTAGTCTAGTTCCTAAATTGTAGATAGAGACTCAACGTACATTTTCTGGCTTTTACGGGATTTGAAAGTGCGGAGGGGATGTACGAAAGTGCCAAACTAAAACTTGATTTGAAGCCAAAGTACCTAGCTTATTTCTGTTGTATTTATTGACCTGCTTTATATGAATTATGAACCGTACAACCGATGAGTGACTATCCACAATTTAGGAACTAGACTATAGTTTGAAGTTGAAAATTCCTAGAGTAAAGTTCAGTGACAATTCCCATGGAGTCATAAAAAACTAAAATTTTTTCGAATTTTGTTTCAGTTTACTTAATTTGCCAACTTGTCTAACATTGGGGGGGGGTGAACCCCACCCAGCCCCCCCCCCATAGGCCCGTCCCTGCAAGTATCTATAGTTCTCATTGAAAATTTATATAAATGTATGCGAAAGGGAGATGTTATTCAAAAGTATCACTCACAGAAATCGTTCATTCATTTATGCAAGGAACGCACCTATTACATTAGATCTCCAATACATTTTTGTCGACGAGAATCTATTTCGCTCTTCCAAGGCCATCAGGAAAATCGGAAGAATTGGAAAGCAGGCTCTTCAGAAGTAATTTCACACAGCAAGAATGGAAGAGATGGAAATGAAAGAAATATTTCTTCGGCAAAATAACACGTTTAAATTGTTTTTTACCATAAACCTGTCATGTGTATTGCATTTTGATTTTTGCTAGAAATATGAAGAGGATGTTCATAAAGTCAGTTGTGGAATCATCTGCGGCTGAACGACAAAATTTAGTTGCTATTCTCCTTCGTTTAAAATAACCTCTTGGGAGGATTTCATGTTGAAAATGGGAACATCTAACAGAAAACAACTACTTCCCTGGCTAAAGCCACGTTGGATATTGAACCAAATCCGGTGGAATATCTATATTTTTCTTCTGCGGCAACGTCGGTGACACAAAATCCATCATTTCCAAATTTTATTGGAGATCTAATGTAAAAGGTGCGTTACTTGCGTCAATGAAATGAACGATTTCTGTGAGTGATACTTTTGATTAACATTATCTCTTTCTCATACATTTATATGAATTTCCAATGATAAACTATAGATACTTAAAAAATCAACTATCTGAATGAAAATGCAAATTTTCAACTTCAGATTTTTTCTTTTAGTTAGGATATTTTCACAATATCTATCAGATGTGGTTCAATGTCAAGCGAGGAAAATAATAAAACTTTGAAGTCGGAATTTAATTATTTTATGACTTCGAAGTTGAATTTAATTATTTTACGACTTCGTAGTCGGAATTGAAGTTGGAATTTTATTATTTTCCGACTTCGAAGTCGGAATTTCATTATTCTTGGAGTCGGGAATAGTGGATCACGTATGGAAGAATTAGCATAGTATCGCATGGTCGGAAGCCGAAGTCGTCCACAAAGAACAACATTGGTATAAAAGAAAGTTTATAGGTCCGGCATATATTCTGAATGATGATGTTCAGTCAACCAAGCATAGAAATTCGGAATGTGTGGAAGCCACTTATCACTCAGCTAGATCAATTAAAATTTCAATAAAACTCTGTGTTAAGACCGGTCATCAATAATAACACTCACCAGACAACTCAATTAAGGTCGGTGTACCGTGAAATTCCGAAATTAATTTTATTATTGCGTAAAGGGCAACCCCACGCAGAACAAAATTACCCGCATAGAGTACATTAGTTGCATGCTAATGACGGCTATATAATGAGTATCCGAGATATTTTTCGCAATCACACACTTGATAATGACAGTTGATGTTGTGAAGTCCAGAAGAATTCTATACTCACCACAATTCTATATAATACGATGATTTTGAAAAGGGTATTATCTCAATCGCTGACATTGAAAGTAATTGTTGAAAAATTAATGGTCGAAAAGACTATCTATATTAAAATTTTTGTTTCAGGTCACCAAACTACAGACCTATTAGATGACTGCCAAAAACTATTGGAAAGGTTTAAGTACCCATGGGAAATGATGCCACTGATGTATGCCATTCTGAAAGATGCCAGAGCTGACTTGGAAGAGGCTTCTAGGCGAATAGATGAAGGTGAGTTGAATCCCCTATAAATGCACCTTATTCATTTTCATTGCGCAAGTATATAGATAATCTGTGTACTACTTTCCACCTAGGAGAATGGAACTACCTTTACTTGCCATTTAGTTTTAGAAAAAGCACACAGTCTAGTTTTAGGTCAATATTACCTTTTAAATTGTAAAAAAAATTATAAAAGATAATGTCAGGTAAATAAAAACGAAGAATTCTCAAAAATTCGTAATCTTCAAATTATCCTCACTAGCCAATAACGAATGATTATTTTAGTCTTCAGAAGCTTATTTATCAAATGAGAGTATGAAATTTATTACAATATTAAGAATTTTAGGCATATTTCGAATAATATGCCTGATAATCATTAATTAATCACATACTGCACTCAGTATTTTGTTAGTTTCAAGAAATACTTACTTAGTTGGGTTTCACATTTCAGTTTACTCCTATTCTCAAAGTAAATAACGGAGAAAAAACTCATTCATTATTGGGAAGTGGTATTTTATATTCTTGTTATTGAAATTAGAGTGTACAGTAATATACAGGGTGATTCAAAAGTACTTTGACAAACTTCAGGAGGTGATTCCTCACAATATTCTAATATGAATTGTCCAAAGAAATAAATGTCCGGAAACGCTTCGTTTCCAAGATACAGGATGTTGAAGTTTCATTTTTATTTTCGTTTTTTTCAAATAACTTTTGAAATACTGAACTTAATTAAACGAAACTTGGTAATAGGAAGTTTTTGAGGTGTCGAATTCGAACCTGATGTTCTTATTGCTCTTACTCGTAGGGGGCGCCACCTACACGTCTTTATCTTTTTTAAAGATTCATAACATTTTTGGGCGTACTTCTAGCACATTTTTCAGTAAAAAAATCGATTCCTCTATCATATCTACGTAAATAAGCTACCCTTGTTACTAGTCGCTATAAGCAACCGTTTTCTAAATATTTGGACTTGAAAACTTCAAGTCGATTATTTGATAATCGATGCATGTTGAAGTTATTACGAATATTTTGCTTTTTTCACAAGAATGCTTTGGAAATAAATTTGACGTTTGTGAGTAGTTTTGGTAATTACATATTTTGTGACAGTTAGACGTTTTGTTGAAGTTTCCGTAAGTAGAAGTAGAAAACACTTATTTTGAAAAAATGGATTATTTAAACAATAATGCTCATTTAGCCGATATGCATTTCGTTTATGGCCTTGCGGATGGCAATGCGCGCGAAGCAAGACGTATTTACCAGGAGCGATTTCCTAATCGAGTACTGCCTTCAGCTCCAACATTTGCTAGTCTCCACCGTCGTTTGGCAGAAACAGGTAGCTTTAAGAGGGCAGCTGATATTATTGGAAGACCACGAGCAGTCCGAACCCCAGAATTGGAAGAAGCTGTTTTGAACGCTCTCGAGGAGAATCCAGAAACAAGCACAAGAGTAATTGCTGAAGCTGTCAATTCTACTCAGTCCACAGTTTGGAGAATTATCCACGATCAACAGTTTTATCCATACCATATTCAAAGGGTACAAGCTCTTTTGCCACGAGACTTTCCCCAACGCATTACTATGTGTCAATGGTTTTTGAGAAAATTGGCTGGAAATCCTCAATTTTGAAGATATGTACTCTTCACGGACGAGGCAAACTTCTCCCGAAATGCTATCACAAACTTTCATAACAACCATGTTTGGGCTCTCGAAAATCTGCACGCAGTTAGTGAAAGGCATTATCAGTATCAATTTTCTGTAAATGTATGGGCGGCAATAATTGATAATTACTTGATAGGTCCTTTCTTTCTTCCGCTCCGACTGAATGGCGCAACTTACAGACACTTTTTAGAAAATGAATTGCCGGGACTACTTCAGAATGTACCATTAGAAATTCGTATCCGCATGTGGTTTATGCATGATGGGGCTCCGGCCCATTTTAGCGTTGTAGCCAGGGAATTCCTTAACACAGTCTATCCAAATCGATGGATCGGTAGGGGTGTAGAAGAACCTAACCAGGCGTGGGCACCAAGGTCCCCAGATCTAAACCCGATAGATTTTTATTTTTGGGGACATTTGAAGTCGCTAGTTTATAAGACTCCAGTAGTGAACGAGGAAGATCTAAGAAACCGAATAGTAGACGCCTGTGAATCAATAAGAAACACACCAATAATTTTTGAGCGAGTACGAGATTCAATGACTAGACGACTGTATCTTTGCTGAAGGTGGACACTTCCAACAATTTATTTGAATACCATTTAATTTCGTTTATTTTAGTTTATTCTACATATTTAAAATTTCCTGAAATAAAATGTTGGCATTTCTTGCAAATTTTATTAAAACAAATAAACTATTTCGCTTAAGGAAGAAAACTACTTACTTAAACGTCAAATTCATTTCCAAAGCATTCTTGTGAAAAAAGCAAAATATTCGTAATAACTTCAACATGCATCGATTATCAAATAATCGACTTGAAGTTTTCAAGTCCAAATATTTAGAAAACGGTTGCTTATAGCGACTAGTAACAAGGGTAGATATGATAGAGGAATCGATTTTTTTACTGAAAAATGTGCTAGAAGTACGCCCAAAAAAGTTATGAATCTTTAAAAAAGATAAAGACGTGTAGGTGGCGCCCCCTACGAGTAAGAGCAATAAGAACATCAGGTTCGAATTCGACACCTCAAAAACCTCCTATTACCAAGTTTCGTTTAATTAAGTTCAGTATTTCAAAAGTTATTTGAAAAAAACGAAAATAAAAATGAAACTTCAACATCCTGTATCTTGGAAACGAAGCGTTTCCGGACATTTATTTATTTGGACAATTCATATTAGAATGTTGTGAGGAATCACCTCCTGAAGTTTGTCAAAGTACTTTTGAATCACCCTGTACATGCATACCTACATAAATAATATCCTATGACAAATTATTGTTATTATCAGAAATTATTGATTGTATTTTGTGATAATTTGAAAATTGTTTGGTTCAGTACGTAAATATATGAATAGTTTAATCCCTAACCAGTCAGCAGCGACTACCCTGGTGGGGGCACTCATACGATACGGTCCCTATATATCAAACCATTAATTTTTTCGGGAATTTCTCCATTTCATTATATGTATATTGATAAACGCAACAGAAGGAAATTATTCTGGAGTCTACAGGGTGGCTCAAAAAAGTGTGACACTAAGGTTATGTTTCTTAAATGTAACACACTGTATTCCGTTACACTTTTGAAGAAAAAAAAATTGATTTCATAGAAGGTACTATGTACCTAATCGAGGGGGAAACCACTGAGGAAATCCTAAGTAATTCCTCTAATACCCAAGTAATTCCCGAGTAATACCCCGTATAGCCCAAGTCAGAAAAGTAATAAAAATGTTGAAACGTGTCCTAATGTTAGGTTGTTTGTCAAGGACAATTTTGAAGACCTGTTTTTCTTTTTTTTTTTGTCGTTTAACAATTCTGATTTTCGCCAGTGCTCTCTAATTTTCAGATAATTCCTATAATTCCCAATTCCAACGTTCTAAAGACCTTTTTTTAATTCCCATCTAATTCCTCTAATACCCGAGTAATGCACCAGTAATACCTGTAATTAACATTCCCAGCGGTTTCCCCCTCAAGTTATTGATTTTTTTAATAAAATGCTAGGTACAATTGCATAACATCGAAATGTATAGAAATCATCCCTTCGAGTTCTAACGATGCATAAAAGAGGTTTTGGGCCATTGATTTCGATAAAACTTGTTTCTCAATTATACAGAATATTCAAACGTCTTTTTCACTTTTTTATGATTTCGGGCAAAGATAAGTTTGTTATTTCAAAAAGAACACCTTGTATTTTTTTGATCTGGACAATATAAAATTAAATTAACTTTAATTTCATATTGGGGTTCCCTATACCCAACCTGATTAGTTTTTCAGGTATTGGCTTTTTCGAATACACCCAAAAAAAAATAATCTTGAAAGAAATCAACTTGCTTCTTTACAAAAAAATCATTCTTTTATATATAGTCAAAACAATATTTTCTCAAAACGAAAGAATAATTTACTTGGATTAACTGTATCAAATACTTACTTCAACAATTATAACTTCCATTCAAGAAAACCGTAATTTAAAATAAAATATTCTTCAAGTTCACTCCAAAACATCAGAATTTTTCAATAGAAGAAATCTGAATACTTAACTCGGACGAAAAAAACTACATTTTTAATTCAATAAATTCTACAAGTTCACTTCAAAACATCAGGTTTCGATATAAGAAATCAGAATAACTTGGATAACACATCTACAAATTTTATGAGTTCGCTTCATAATAATATGTTTTCAGACTAAGAAATTTGAATTACTTGGATGTACAAGTGAACTTCAAAACATCGGGTTTCAATACAAGAAATTTGAATTACTTAAAAAAATAATCTCCGTACTTCAAACAGTAGATTATGTACAAGTGAACTTCAAAACATCGGGTTTCAATACAAGAAATTTGAATTACTTAAATAAATAATCTTCGTACTTCAAACAGTAGATTTATCTAGGACAATATTAAACTCGTCCTGCCCCAGCCCAACGAAATATAGTCCACTGTATAACTAATATTTCCCTACACATGAAGCAGCGACTTACAGTAAAGTCAATCATAGCTCCACCCCCGGAGAAAGCACAAAATGAGAAAATCAAATTACTTGGATAAAATATATATACATTTGAGGTGATTTTTATATTGAAAGTATCAAAAAATTATTTGAAAAACAATATTTTCTCAAATTAAAGAAATGTGTTATCTCGAAGGTCATGGAGAAAGCTATCAACATCGAGCTCATGAAATATCTAGAACACTCAGGAATTATCAATGATCGACAATATGGTTTCGGGCATCAGAGATCGACTGGTGACCTGATTGCTTATGTCACACATATTTGGCAGCAACTTATTGAGAAATATGGTGAAACTCTGGCCGTTGCATTAGATCTCCAAGGTGTTTGATCGTGTTTGGCACCAAGGACCCCTAGCCAATCTTCCGTGTTATGGTTTGCCTCCCCAGTTGTGTTCTTTGCTGTCTAGCTCCGCCTCGGACTGATTTCTGAACAGCTTTTTTTTTCTATGTATTTTATCCTTTGCTTTGCGGATGATATAGCACCCTTCATACCGCTTTCTCTTCTATATCAGCCAGTGAATGCAGAAATGAACAGGGGAGAATCGTGAATGGAATAAATATGAACTAAATAATGAAATTCTAGAATGGGGATTAAACAACTTGGTGGATTTCAATGCGAATGTAACTCAAGCATGTCTTTTCTCTAGAAAGGCCGATCTCACAGTGACCAGCGTAACTTAGTCAGGAGTATACATACCAATAAAATCTCCCATTTCAATGCTTGGTATTACCAGTCATCAGTACCCTTTCATGGGATAACCATGTGAGGTCTATTGCCAAGATTGCCTCTCAAAAACTTGGTTTTCTGTTTCGCGCTAAGACGTATTTCAGTTCCCTTCAAGTGGTTATGATTATTAAGGCAACATTCGACCTGTTCTGGAATATTGTTCCCATATATGGAGTGCAGCACACAAACACACATTGAAACTTTTAGATTCTGTCCAGAAGCGAGCCATTTGTCTCGTCGGTGATACTTCACTCACAAGCTCGCTTACTTCTCTGGAACATCGCAGAAAGGTTGGCGATCTATCTCTGTTTTATAAATATTTTCATGGACGATGCTCGTTCGAAATATTATCAATTGTTCCACCGTTAGCAGTCCCATCGAGACTGACCGTCGAGAGGTCAGTCCTCACATCCATATGTCGTCACCTTGGAGACATGCCGATCATCTTTTTTCCAGGGATCGTTTTTCTACCGGTCGGAAAAACTTTGGAACTCGCTGCATCTGGAGATGTTCCCTGAGGCATACAGCCTTCAGAAGTTCAAGAAGAACACCAATTCGTACCTACTTTCCCTCGGCTCTCACGATGTTCTCTGAACAATTAATAAAAAAATACTTCCACCCGTACCGTATTCAGATGCACCAGGAATTATATGAAATAAACTGTTTTCGATTAATTAAGTTTTGTCGATGGGTTCTGGACAATTTTAGTGAGGATGAATATTTTTTGGATTCCATTTTATTTTCGGATTAATCTGCTTTTTATAACAATGGCTTAGTGAACAGACACAGCTTCCATTATTAGTGATGTGAATCCTAATTTTTTCCGCACTCCGGATTACCATGCAGAATAGGTGATCTGTTAAAGTTTGGGGAGGAATTATAGCTACCCTCGTAAAGCTATATAGCCACTTTGGACTTCAATTTAGTCTCAGGCCATAACTTTTGGCTAATTCATTACCTTATTCCCAATTATTTTTCTCTTCAATTGTGGGAGATATCGCGGGTTCTGCTAGCTTAACGTTAAGCTGGCAGAACCAAATCGCTAAACGAATGTTAATGAAAAATCTGATCACGTCATAGTTTTAGGATTGATTTAGGCTCACGTTTGAATCTATTGCCGATTTTGTTGGAGTGCGTTTAAAAAAAATCCTGGATTCTGCTAGCTTTACCATTAAGATAGCAGAACCCCACCTTCAAAAAACAACTCAGAACGAATTCAATTGAACAATAATTTTATACTTTATTTAGGCTAATTCAGTATCCAAGTATATATTTTTTTGGTCTGCAGTTGGAGGAGTTGGATCATATGTTATGTAAGCTCAACATTGAGCTGGCTGTACCAAAAGGCTAACCGATTCGTTATGAAAAATCCAATCACATCATCATTTCAGGCTCACGTTTGAACCATTTGTCAATTTTTTTTGGAATGCGTTTTTTGGAAAAATCCTTGGTTCTGCTATCTTTACCGTTAGCTAGCAGAACCCCAGAACAAATCCAGTTGGACAATAATTTTAGGCCTTATTCAGGCAAATATTAACAAATTTTATATTTTGTTTGCTCTTCAGTTAGAGTGGAAATCATAGGTTCTGTAAGCTCAACATTGAGCTGGCTGTACCAAAAGGCTAACTGAATCGTTATGAAAAATCTGATTACGTCATAATTTTAGGAGCATTTTAGGTTCACGTTTGAACATACTGCAGATTTTTTTGGAATACGTCTTTTTTTTAAATCCCAACTGAAACTTGCCACTCTAACTGGAAGGCAAAAATATATAACTGGGTAATAAATTAAACTGAGTAGAGCCTTAAATTATTGTCAAACTGAATTTGTTCTGAGTTCTTTTTTTAAGGTGGGGTTCTGCTATCTTAACAGTAAAGCTAGCAGGACCTAGGATCTTTTGAAATTACGCAATCAAAAAAAATCGTCAGTAGGTTCGAACGTGAGCCTAAAATCGTAACGTGATCAGATTTTTCATAACGATTCGGTTAGCTTTTAGGTACAGCCAGCTCAATGTTGAGCTTACAGAACTTATGATTGCCACTTCAACTGAAGACCAAAAAAATATATAATTGGGTATTGAATTAGCCTGAATGGAGCCTAAAATTACTGTCCAAGTGGAGTTGTTCTGAGTTGTTTTTGTATGGTGGGGTTCTGCTAGCTCAAGCGGAACCCAGGATTTTTTTTAACGCATCTTAAAAAAATCGGGAATAGGTTCAAACGTGAGCCTAAAATGAGCCTAAAATCATTACGTATTCAGATTTTTCATAAACATTCGTTTAGCGTTTTGGTTCTGTCAGCTTAACGTTAAGTGAACACGTGGACAGTAAATTTTTCCGATAAAGTGAAGTTTAACAACTGTCAATAAGGAGAAAATGATATAAATGTCGATTCAAATAATGCATTGAAATAAGAACTGGTATTTGAAAAAGCCAATATCTGAAAAACTATTTTGGTTAGGAATTGGGAACCACACTATGAAATGAAAGATAATCAAATTTTATATTCCTCAGCCAAAAAAATACAGGTGTTCTATTTGAAATAACTGTCATCTTTGTCCGAAATTATTTTTGAACATTCTGTATGAAACTGAGAAACGGGTTTTATCGAAAGCAATAGCCCAAAACCTCCTTAAATGCATGGTCATAATTTATACCTTTCGATGTTATTTAGTCTTCAATTGTACCTAGCCATTTTCATAAAAAAATCAATAACTCGAGAATTTTAAATCATATTATGTTTTCTTTGCCTATTCAAAACTGTAACGAAATACATGGTGTTCCATTTAAAAAAACACAACTTTGATAATTCACACATTTTTGAACCACCCTGTAGACTTCAAAATAATTTCCTTTTGGTGCCTTAATCAATGTACAGTGACCGTGCCGTATGAGGTCTCCCACCCTGTATATATCTTTGCACGATCTAGTTTTCTTAATACTTACGGTATCTGTTGTCATAACGGTAAGTTTTGTTTACTGGTTGCTAGGCCGAAGGCGTCGGTAAGTATTACTTACCTACGCCTAAATTACTTACCAACGTCTTCGTAAGTAATTAACTTACCGACGCCTTATGTCACTTTCATTAAATGTCACTTTTGACTTTTCAGTTATTAAGAGAAAATGCTAGGATCGTGCCAAAACGTTTTGAGTATCACCAAAGTTAAGCACTGCCGATCTCAGACAATAATTTGAGTCGTCGCTACGCTCACCCTCCAAAGAATTGTCTTCCATCGGTAAAATATGCTTAACGTTCTTGAAACTTAAAATACTGATACATATACAGTGACCGCCAAAAAGTATGTACCATATGGGAAAAAAGTTTATTATTAGAGTATTCGGAAAAAGATCCTTGGGAAAAGTTTGTGCATGCCCGATAACATAAAAATCAATTTTCGTGATCGCTGGTATGGCGGCAAATTGAAAAAAAATTACTATGAATAGGCAAAAAGTCGAGTAAAATGGCAAGATATCGAAAAAAGTAAATTGAAAAAGTTGCTTAGAATTCAATTCTATACACATATACAAAGTTTGACAAAATAATGTGAGAAAATTGAAAATAGCAATTTTTTTTTAAATATTTTCCCATTTTTATAAAAATATCAAATTATTTTCATATGAATAGCTTGACCATACTGAAATATTTGTATTTCAATGGTACTAACAAAAGTTTCTCATTTTCTCCACACCAAAGAGCACTAAATTAAAAAAATTGAATTTTGTCAGAACCCTTGCTGTCACATTATTTCGTATCTAACAGTTATATCAGAATTCCACGATTATTGTGATGATGGAGAAATCCAAAAATATCATGTTTTTTCGATTATAATCAATTTTTAATGATAATCGTACACGAACGTTTCACTTCGCACATAATCTTAAAAATAGTGCGTCAAAGAGGCTAGATTTTTCAACATTGCATGCGAAGTGAAACGCTCTGTCACGATTATTATCGAAACTAGATTATAATCTGGAAAACACCTTGTTTCTGGAGTGTTATGTCATCACAATGGTCGTGGAATTCTGATATAACTGTTAGATACGAACCAATGTAACAGCCAGGGTTTTGACAAACATTTTTTAATTTAGTACTCTTTGGTGTGGAGAAAATGAGAACATTTTGTCATCCTCTTTGAAATACACATATTTCAGAATGCTCAAGCTATTCATAAGATAATAATTTGATATTTTCATACAGCTAGGAAAATATTTAAAAAATTAGCTATTTTCAATGTTCTGTCATTATCTTTTCAAACTTTGTATATGTGTATAAAATTCAATCCTAAGCAACTTTTTGAAATAACTTTTTTTGATATCTTGCCATTTTACTGCACTTTTTTTCAATTTGCCGCCATACCAGCGATCATGTGACATGTGTCAGAATCGATTTTTGGGTTATCGCAAACTTTAACTTTTTTCCCATATGGTACAGACTTTTTTTTGGCGGTCACTGTATATATATATATATATATACATACATATATATACATACATATATATATATATATATATATATACTGTAGATTTTAATTTTTCACAAAGTATGAATGTCTTCCACTAGGAGTACTTATGATTTAACCAGTTCATTCTTTTAATCTGCGAACTGGGTATAATGGCCTGTGGAAAACCACTTCCTTTTGATCAAGAATATCCTTTTTGGTTGAAACCACCAACTTATGTTTGAATTCGAATCGAAAAATTACATTTAAATCATTATAATGGGATATGTTATATAAAAAAGTGATTTTTTTCTTGCAAATATTACCTAAGTAGCCTCCGTTGCTTCCATATATCAACGCAAAGTTTACTTTTTCCGAGTCAACATTTTCACTTAAGATCGGCAATATCGAAAAATCTCCTCAATATTCACCGCTTTTCTCGAAAAGTAAACGGTAAACGGTGAAAATACCAAACACCTCCGAAAAAAAATTTACTGAAGAAAAAACGGAGAAACACCCGGAAATGAAACCCCTGGAAAAAAACCCGGGATAAAAATCCCCAGGAAAGTTTTTTCTACGCAAGGACATTGTAAAGAAAAACTGAAGATATGTTGAGCAGCAACGTAAATTTTCATGTGCAATAATCGCATAATGCTAATTAATCTACTACAACATATCGAAATATTTGTCAACCTCATGAACATTTTTTGATGTTGGGAGAATCGGAAATATATAGTGCGGGTGACTCAGAATGAAACCAATAACTCCATTTTTTTCAATCATCATTTTATTTTTCACCAATACTCTCTTGCATATAATTGTTTCGACACATCAACTGATAAATAAACCCAACCTCAAATTCATAATTCTCCACTCAGATAAGAGTTAAGGTCTGAAATGATTTTTGCGAAAAACTGAAGATAAGTATTCTTAATTCGTTGTATTTTATGTTGAAGTATCATTCTTAAAGCCTTTTCTCATTTATCACTTTATCAGCATATTTTTGATGAAGAACAATAATTAAAAATGTTGTGTATTTTTAATGCTGATTGGATGTTTTCGCAGATAATTCAATCAGAATAGACTCTAAAATAACCTCCAACATAACATACATTAAGAGTACTTATCTTCAGTTTAAAAAAAAATATTTCAGACCTCAATTCTTATCTGAGTGGACTATTATTATGAATCTGAGGGTGAGGGTTTTTTTGTCAGTTGATATATCAAAACAATCATATGAAAGTATCAGTGAATCGACGACATCGATTCGATTAAATAATATGATGAGCCTGTAAAGTCATCAGGAGTTCAGATCCCCTTCTCTGCATGGTTTGCGACCATGAAAAAGCAGGGATTGGAGCATTTCTTTTCATGGCAGCAATCCGGGCAGCCGATGAACTTGGTCTCGTATTCGACACTGAACGGGCGAATCCAAACTCTGTCACCGAGTTGGAACCCGTTCAGCAAAAGCTCACATCAAAGCTGCGGAGACTGAGGTCCTCCTGCAGCTGCACAAGGATAAGCCAATGCATGGGGTCTTCTTCAAGAACATTGGCTTATCCAAAAACCTGACCTTTGCTTTCCTCAGGTCAAGTGAGCTGAAGTCGGAGACCGAGGGATTCATAATGGCCTGCCAGGATGGTGGCTATCGTAGCCGCGTGATGGGTATGGAGGTCCCCGACACTAGCGTGTCGTGGGGCGCCTGAGACCCTTATGCATTTGCTGTCAGCATGTCCAGCATATGCGGTCTCAGCAGGCATAACGCGGCTCTACAAGCATTGTACTACCATCTACGACACTCGTACGGTATAGACGAGACACCGGTGCTGCATTATGCTCCGGGGGATATTGAGTCCGTTGTGGAGAATGAGAAGTGCCGAATATATTGGAACTACTCATTCCCCACCCTCAGGCAAATACAAGCCAATAAACCTGATGTAGTCCTCCTCGACCATCAAAGTAAGATGATTTTCGTCATTGAGTTTTCGGCTCCTGGCGAAACGAACATCGTCCGAGAAGAGGAGGAGAAACGGACTAAATATCGAGACTTACTCTTTGAACTCCGCATGCTCTACCCAAACCATTCGGTTGAAATGGTGGTTCTCATTATAGGGGTCCTTTGTGGTATGATGGACACACTGCTTTCGAACTTATGCAGAAGGCCGTCATCCTTGGTTCACTGCGTCTGCTCAGGGAACATGATTCTCGGACCCAGTAATCACTTACCCTACGGACGTGGGGAGTGGTTATTTGGGTTACCGATTCAGCGCGCCCTCCGGATGTATCGGGGCTCCGGAGACAGGGCCTGACTGGAACATCCTTTTAGAAAAAAAAATATAATTATAATAATAATAATAATAATAATAATAATAATAATCGCTTTTATTGACAGATAATGGTGAACAAAAATGGTGAATATGTTACATTATTTGTCAAAAGGCAGAGTTAGTTCTGGTTCGGACTCAGTGAATAGACGAAAAAGTGCTTTCTTCCACTCAACCTGTATGAAATAACGTTGCTACTTGGGACATAATATATATCTTCAGTTTTTCTCAATTATCTCAGAAACCTCTACTTTCAGGCACCTGGAATGTTTTAAATTTCAGGTCAAGTATCAATGAGCCTAACTGACGTCAAACGCTCATTTGTCCGTTCACGTGTCCAAAGAAAATATAAATAAAAATATGACCACAAACTATCGTCACTACGTCACTGGTTTATGAAAATTAAAAATCATGACTTCAAATTATCACGTTATTAAACCTTGATTAGTGTTCCATATTTGAAGTTTTTTCGTTCAGAAGTTTTGGAGTAAAAAATTTTAAAAAATATATTTTTTTCTTACTTTTGACACCCTGCATCTTAGAGGGGATCTTTACTGAGAGCTGCGTTTGTGCGTCGCGGGGTAACTCTCTTTGTCGAGTGGCAATCCATCACTTTGTGCTCTTAATATACAATAGCTATTTGTGTATTCAGAGCGCCAAGTTATAGATTGCTGTGGTAACCTTTGGAGAGCAGCAATGGTACTTTGTGCTTGAAATACATACAAGATATTTTTACAAACGCAGCTCTTAGACAAAACAATCTCGATCCTTCAGTCAACATAGGCACATAATATTGCCAATGAGAAAATTAACACTCAAAATAGGTATCTGGTGTAAAGCTATCCAAATATCCAATCATTCACATCTCTAGCAAAAAAAGGGGAAAATAATGCATGTCTGAGAAAAAGAAAAGATTGCCGGCGGAGATCGAAACCGGGCTCCAACTGTTTGAATTATTTTGATCGAGCGTTTCTTTCAATATTTTCGCTCTGGGGCGAAATGACATTGGGTGTTATGAATAAAAGCTAGCAAAAGCTTTTACTATAGGTTTGTCTCTCTCATTAATTAATAAAATGGATTGGTCTATTTCAAGAAATCTGAGTAAAAGCATTTGCTTAAGGTTTATTCATTAGACCCATTAATCGGACAACCTCATATTTATGTTGAGAACTGAAAGTTTCAGAGGCTACCGGTAAGCAGTTGTAGAAAAAATGTTTTTTTTTATCACATTCATATATTTTCAATTGAATCAGTATTTTCTTTTAAAATTAAACTGACAACTCTCCACATAACATTTCCTGGTGCTCATAAATTATAATGTTTTTGATATTCTGAACAAATACCATGAATTTCTTTAATTATAGGTTACAAAACGTTATAAATAAAAGTATATGTAAAGTATTTATGTGCCAATAAAAATACCATTTGCTTGAATATCAGGCAGATTTTATAGCCACACTTATTTTTATTGCCAATTTGTAACTTAATGCATGCAGATCTGATACGGATCCGCTGCATTGTGTGTCCACCTTCACAAATATTATTCGAAAAAACGCAATTCTTAATGAAAATGGTATTCGGCGAGTGGTACGAAAAAAGGTACATAAATACTAAATGACCTGATTTTAGTAGACAAGTCTCCTAAATGAAGCAAGTGTGAATTAACATGACTCCTTAGAAGATAAATTTATGTTTAATCACAGTACATTTCATTGTAATTACTCACTTGTGAAAAATTTCATCAGATAGTGCCATTCGATGATCCAATTATTTTCCCAACGTTTATAATAGCCACAACATAAAATATTGGAAATATAGATGATATTTTATTTATTTATTTATTTATTTATTTATTTATTTATTTATTTATTTATGTGCAGGCCCCCTAACAGACGCAAGCCCAATGACAAGGAGGCACATATTACAAAAATAATACATATGCGTACCTAAATCTAGAATCCTAAGAATAAACAAAAGGTAAATAACTATTATGAATGAACATTTTGTAAGTTATATGTAAGTATACAGTATTTATAATAATTGTGCAAAACTAGGAAAGAGAAAAATTAAATAAAACATGATAATAAAAATACACATGCCGACAAAATATTAATTCGTGAACTATTCACTGAAATAAATACGAACATATGCGAACTTGATAAATTCATCACATTCGTCAGGGAAGAGCAACATACATCGAAACGAGAAGTTCCTTCAATTTTTTCTTAATGGATTTTGAGGCTCGAAATATATCAATGGAGGAGTCAATTACCATGGTATTGAATGTTAAAATACAGCGTGTGATGGGTGCATTGCCTGAGTAATTATTTGTGTAGTAAGGAATATGGAAGGTTTGTTTAACACGAGTATTATAGGGGTTACATCTAAGATAAAAGCGGTCAGTTAAATGTGGACAGTCTACAAGATCATTAAAAATTTTAAACACAAGATAAATGTCAATAAAATCACGTCTATTGGTGAGATTCTCTAGCCTATAAAAAATCAAATTATTTTGGTATGAAAAGTAATGTCTGTACCGATGAAACCTGTAATTGAGAACATTAACAAGCTTTTTCTGAACAAATTCGATACGTTTAATGTATTTATCATACGCAGGATTCCATATAGTGCTACAGTATTCAAGTATCGGCCTGACTAGCGAGTTAAAAATTTTAATCACGGATCGGTAGTCCTGAAACTCTTTGGTGCTTCTTAGAACGAAACCGAGGGTCCTCAACGATTTTTGTACAATATGTTCAATTTGAGCTTCAAAACAGAGTTTGACGTCAAGTCTCACTCCCAAATCAGTCACCTCGGATACTACCTTGATAGGGACGTCCTTCAGTTGCAGTTGAATCGGAGTGGGTTCAGATAGATAAAATTGACATTTGAATATGTACATACATACACCTTTATAATACATACATGTATGGTTAGGTTGAATGTGAGAGGGCCCATATGAGTTTCTCCACAATGGCCTATTGTACATGAATAGATATGAATAGATTCAATTAACATCTTCCAAACGTTGGTAGATGTAAATAAAACTCACAATGTAAAATATATAACATATAGACTGACAATGTATAAACATATAAATGAAAAATGTTACCGTCATTATAAATATGAATAAAACGTATTGTGTGTAATATATAAATAAACAGACAAAGTATAAACATATAAATAAAAAAATAGCAGCATCAACGTAGACCAACAAGTTAAAATGAATAAATGGTAAGAAAGGAGAGAGCGTCTGGGATACCAATATAAATGAAGAAAAATCAGCGGCGTGCAGACAAATTTTAAAATTCCAGAAGATAGGATCTCCCCGAGTAGGATTGAACCCACGACCTCTGGAGTGCTCCACCAACTGAGCTACCGAGAGAACATGCGTTCCACTACATATCGGGAGACTGCTTTTTCCTAGAATTTGGTGTTAGTAAATCACCAACAAACTATGGCGTTTGTGAGGTTTTCGAGAGTTACGGGTTGTATGAAGACTCATTCGCTTTCAGTGCTCATCAAGATCCATTAAGCTTTCACCCCAGTGTCGTCGACATATAGCGATATTCAGCAGGGATCAGGTGTGGACCTCCAATCACCAAAAAATGTTCGCTAAACATGAGAATCAAGAATGGAGATAGCGTCTGTGATCCCTGTTGAATATCGTTATGTCGACGACGCTAGGGTGAAAGGTAAATGGATCTTAATGATCACGGAAAGCGAATGAGTTTTCATACATCCGTAACTTTCCAACACCCTACAAACGCCATAGTTTGTAGGTGATTCACTAACATCAAAATTCTAGGGAAAAGCGGTCTCTCGATATGTAGTGAAAAGAATGTCTTCTCGGTAGCTCAGTTGTTAGAGCACTGTACCAGTAATGCAGAGGTCGTGGATTCAAATCCTAATCTAGGAGAATCTTTTTTCTATAATTTTTAAATTTGTCTGCACGCCGCAAATTTTTCTTCATTAAATAAGTAGTAAATTAGTAAAAATACTTTTAAAATATTTTAAAGCCAGGTCAGATTGTCACTGTAATATTCCTGCAGGCTACATAGTATTACACATTATAGATCTCTCTATATAACTTCGAAGATGAGGGAATTTTTCCTCAGTGTTATTGTAGGTCTAGGTAGTGCGATATTATTGTTTTGGCAAGTGTTATTAGATCTATCCTTGTCAACAGGTGTTACCTATAGTTTTATACATTACACAGGCTGTATCTAAATTGAATATGCGGGTTAATGTTAGGATTTTATGTTTAAATGTTCAATGTTCTAAATATCGGGCTTTGCAGAAGTACCTGACTGTTCTTTTTTGTAAAACAAATACTGAATTCATCAATTGAATGTTTCAGAAACATTTCCCTAGTTATGATTCTGATGGCATATCCGCCCCAGACTAATTTATTGATGAATACTCAAGAAAAGAAAATTACTTACTCAATTTTTCAAAATTCACATTATCAACATTTCTTAAATTTATTTCAATGTCACTTACTTACAGGTACGCACTGATGATGACTTTATAGTCGAAAGCGCTTTGCTATGATTTTATAAATAAATTTCTGCACGAAATACAAACCTTTTCTTCATCCAATTACATTGGAACGTGCACACAGCTTGACAATTTTCACGTATAACTATTTGGCATTCTTTTAAAATCAAACCACTATCAACACTCAATTCATTTTTGCCATTCCAGTAGGGTTTCAGCTCATTTTTAATCTTATGTTTCGATTCTGAGAACCCTCCGTTAATAATTTCATTTTTGAGTGTTTGATAAGATTCATCTTTTTCAGCTAACTCTTTCAGCTTGATGAGCAAAGAATCCTGTAGATGTGATTTTCTCATTCCATCCTCAGTGTGATCTAAAACTGATATTTGATAAAGGATCAAAGAATTCTTTTGACTCTCTGCTTCTTCAGCCAATATGTCCTCTTCTTTGGGTACGGAGATAGGTGATCGGGAAAGTGCGTCGGCAATCGCATGTTCCTTGCCTTTCTTCCATTCAGCTATGAAGTTGAAGCCTGCTAGTTTCCCTTTAAGTCTCTGCAAGCGTGGATTTTCTATACCATCCAAAGTGTAAGTGTTTAGTATCGGAATGAGCGGTTTGTGATCGGTAATAATTTTAAATGAATCCAAACCGAGCAGATATAATCGACACTTAAGGACTGACCATACTATTGCCAACATTTCAATCTCAATCATGGCGTATCGAGTTTCTGTATCAGAGAGAAATCGTGATCCATGCTTTTGTAAAAGTACATATCCAAGACCATTCAGAAGAGATGCATCTGTTTGTATCATTGTTGGTAATGATTGGTCAAAATGTGCTAAAACAGGTGGTTCTGTTAAAGAATTGCTTAGTTTTTGAAAAGACTCATCATGAATTGAAGTCCATAAGAATTCGTTTTTTTTCTTCAGTAGATTTCTTAGCGGATTTCCATGAAAACTTATTTCAGCTGAAAAATGGCCAAGTTGATTGACCATCCCCATAAAAGATCACAATTCAGTTATATTAGAAGGTTTCTGAAATTTTCGAATTGCTTCTATTTTGTTGGGATCTGCTATTATGCCTTCTCTTTCAATTTTGTAACCGACATATTTAACTTCTGATTTGGCAAAAACGAATTTTTCAGGATTCAGTGTGATGCCCCAATCTCTACAACGATCTAATATTCGTTTTACCCTCTTATCAAACATTTGATCATGTATCAAAATGTCATCCACTACCTTCTCAATATTACCGATGTCTAACAGTGCCTCATCACCTCTACGACAATACTCATCCCCTGAGCTCACTAGTCCCATTGGGTTTTGAGCGTGTGAATTTTCTGATGTTTCCTCTGTTGACTGAATACTTCTCTGTGGATTATGAGAGCTACCCGAACTATCTGCATCTTGTTTGGTAAGTGAAAGTAAAATTTGATTCATTTTTTCCTGCATTGTTTTCATTTCCTCATTGAAATTGGATTCCATATTTGATAATGTTTTCTTGGTATTATCTTCCAATGATTTCATTGTGTTTTGTGCTATAGATAGAGCCGATTCTATCGGTACTAGTTTACTCTGAATGAGTAATTCGGTTTGATCGGAAGTAGTACGTTTTTTGGGCATGCTGAATAAATATATTCTTTAATTGATTATACGTGATTTAAATCACCGACTGCGCCATGTTATGATTAAAATAACGTGTCTATTATGGGAACGTTTTATAATTGACTTCTTTACATATGTCCCTTTTATCAACCTACTACAACAAAACAATATTTGGTCTACATAGTGACCCAAACAAATACTACATCTCTATTTTATTGGTATGGCACGTCAAAGACGGCGGACATTCGTCACAAACATATATCTCATTCATACTAGTGTTCTGGCTAGGCTTTTTAACTAACTCCATACGCCACCTTAGAAGCAGCACTGTTAATTATTAACGCAACAGTGAATCGTGGAGGATTATCCCCAGCCAGCAACAAGATTCAATCACTCAGATTTACATCTGAAACTGAAAAAAATTTGTCCTGCCTGGGGATCGAGCCCGCGACCTTTCGATCAAATAAATAAATAAATAGTGGTTTTATTACAAAGTTAACAATTTACATTTCACAATTTATAACATGCCACATTTCATTTTCCACGCTTCTTAACCCAGGGGGGTCAGGGGAGGATGGAAAAAATAGGTGCAGAAGTAGCAACCCTTCCGCTCCTTTTCAGTGGAGCTAGAAGGGCGCCCTGCCAAGTCGGACACAGAAACCCCCAAGAGACCTTTCGATCACGAAGCCCCGACACTACCACTGCGCCAAGCCCCGCCCCCACTGTGTAGATATAATGTTTTGGTTGAAGAACGACAGAAGTCGAAGAATAACTGTCTTTCGGTTGACTGACTGTGTTGAAACCCTTAAATGATAACTGGCTTAGGTACTTGTTAAATCGCATTATAGTACAGCAATTTGTTTGTTTGTAAAATACGACACCTCAACTGGATTAAATTTTAAATATATTCAGGAGCTTAGAAATAATATTTGAAATTGAAATGTGTGAAATATTGACCCGATTACTAATTTACATGTATGATGTATAATATACCAGTGGGATAATTCCCCTCCATTCCAAAATTCGTTCTGAGGCTACTATCCTGAATAAGATAGGATCAATCAATTCAACTCTTATTTCATGTATTGAACCTGGACCTGACAAGACTCTGAATACTTTAATAGTTAGTCACCGTAAGTAAGAGTTTTTTAGACAGATTTCAACCCACGCAATAACATTGTTCAATTTTCTTATGTGCATAAACATGGAATAAAGCACAAATACAATACAAAGATGTATCCCAATCACACGCCCAAATACTTGCATTACACTGGTTTTGGAACCTTTGGTGTAGTAATAAATAGACTAGAATTTTTTTCCATACACCAAACCGTTATTTTCAACACCTCGACACGTGTTTCAATCACCAAGTGGGCAATGATAAAACTCCAATACCTATATTCATTACTACACCAAAGGATCCAAACAGTGCAGCGCAAGTCAATATACCTATTATCAATCTATTCTATACACAAAAAAAAAATACCAAATCAATTTCCACTATTTTTGTGTTATTTTTTCAACCTTAATATAAAAAATAAATAATCAGCTCATATATGGCAAATTTCAAGATTCTGGTAACTTTTTCAAATAGGTTATTTTGATTTTTTACATATTATACATTCAATTCAGCTACGACTGAACACATTTACAAATGGATATATTTTAAATGAGCACCAAAATAACTATTGTGCTACAAAATTACCTGCCAAGTTTTATACTCTGTCTCCAAAATAATGTTTGGCCAGCAAAAGTAATAAACGAGCACCAAAAAACCTCAACCAGAAATAGAATTTATGAGCACCTGAAATGTTAGAAAGTTGGCATAAATATTGAAGTCGTAATACACAAACACCAAAAGCATTTAATAATCTCTCACGCATTTTCAACATGGTTAGGTCAGGTTAGGTCACGCATTTTCGAATCGCAAGCTAGGTTTATTTTGGTGCTCAAATATTTGGTGTTCAAGTAAGATATGTGGTGTCAATAAAATTAGTTGCTGCTGAAATATATATAAATAAACTTCAAAACTCAATACTTTGGAGCTCAAAAATAAATAATTTGGTAATTAAATGTTGATGCTCAACCGTGATTTTTGTCGACAAAAGATAAATATTTGGAAATCATATCATTATTACTTTGGTGCTCGGTTGAATACGACCTTTTATAAATTATATTGAGCCCGTTTATTTTTCTTAGGGATGAATGCGCTTATGAACACGAAATGTCATTGGTTAAACACACTTACAATGTTCTATTATGTACTTATACATACCTACAGTGTGTCCATAAAGTAAGACCCCCCTGTTAACTTTTGAACTGATTGAAATTTTCCTTCGATTTTTTTTTTTGGTTAAATAGTAGTACATAAACTGCTTTTTGTCACTAATAAAAATTGTCTATTTTTTTCAAATGCCAAGTGGGGGTCGAATGATTCGAATCGCCTTTCAATTCTCTATACGACAAAAAAATTTCATACAAAAATATTCATTCAAAATAAAATGGCGGTCCATGATTTTATTACTCTCATAAGAGGATTATTTCGAATAAATGGCTATTAAAGAGCTTTATTGCAATGATAAAATATTTCTTGGTTTCTACAAAAGTTCTCCGTCTCACAAAAAGGCAGATGAGTGCAATATAAGAAAAAATCGAATAAGTGGAAAGTAGTGTGATAGCTCGTTTTATTGAATCTCAACAAAATTAAAGATATCATCTCCCATGTGCAATTGTGAGGGACAGAGAACTTTGTAGATATTATTTTTTCATTTTGATAGAGCCCGTTTAAAGCCATCAATTCATAAGAAATCTCTTATGAAAGTACTAAGTATAACATAATGTGCCACCATTTTGTTGTGGATTAATATATATATGTTTAAATTTATACAGTTGTATAGAGAATAAAAAGAAAGTAGTTATAACCATTAAAATGGCAAGTATTTTATATCACTTTCAAAACTCGATTTGATATTTCATCCCAGCTTGCTAAGTTTTCAAGCAATTGAATATTTTCGATAGGCCGCACGCAAAAATCTTGATAAACAAATCCTCGCTCAAATCCATATTAGGAATCTTGACAAAATTCCAACATCGATTTTCTCGTGAACTGTCAATTACACACAAACGATACTTGAGAACTTTCTATTAGGAAATTATTCAAGGTTTCTTTTTTGTAATGAATACTTTTCTGATATATTTCAACAGTTGATGAGTTATAGGAGTAAATAGGCTCTTTTGACACAGAATATTTAGTTTCATAGAAGATATGCAGTTTTTACAAGATAAACAGAAAGTTTTATCAGTGCATTAATGTATTTATTTCATACTGATACATTATAAACAACCCTTAGTTACCGTAACTATAAACATGTAATAATATGTTATGCCAAGCAGTTATAAATGTTTTACTCCCTTCAATATATGTACAAAAACAAATCGACAATTGTCGAATTTTCCACTGTAATTATTTCCCGAATTGCAAAGAAAGGAAATTTGGTTTTCATATTTCATTTGGTATGAAATTAGTTATTGGATGTAATAACCATGGCCAACTTAACAATCTGTTGCCATCTGTAATTAACATCATCCCTTGATGCAAAAATAACTATCCTATAGTACTCAAGTATAAGCTCTTGGAAATTATAGGTATATCATCGAATGGCACATATCACATATTCAAATAATATCTATACATACATTAATCACTTTTCAATTTTCAACACAGGAAAACGGGTGGTCAACGAATACTCAAGAATGCATAATCTGAACATGTACGATGGAGTGGAACTTCGTAATTCAACCCGTCAGTATGGATGATTAAAAAATTAATTTCCACCCCAGACTTCGTTTTGAGTTCACATGCTTCTAACACTCATATCGCTTTTTAATAATTTTTTTCTAATTTGAGCTTTGAATAGTTTGGGGTGTGTCATTCTTTTTCAGATTATTAAGTAACAAAAGTAATACAAGTAATTTTTCTTTGGAATAGATAACAAGGTCCATCAAGAAAGAAGATCATCGTTCAACAACTCAACTTTCAAGTCCGTCAATCTTCAGTTCAAATGCAACGTACTCATTTAATAAACACTTCGTTACGTCTGTACTTATGTCGTGTAATTTTGTATTATCAGTGTCGTGAACGTAAGCAGATATTTATTTATTTTTTCAATGGACATTTGCCCATAATAGTTTTATGTTAGTCATAAGCCTACTAAGTACATTAAAAATGTTTCAAAATTGTGATATAAAAATATACCGAAGAGAAATGAAGAAACAAGATTCCGGCAGCAATCAAGAAGTGGTGTCAATTTCAAACACATTGTCAACATTTCTGTATCATACAATTCAATTTGAGACTTTACCCTTTGAATGGTATATTTTAATGTTTATTGTGCCATATTCCTGGAAGATATTATTGTTTCTTATACTACTGCACCCATAACTCAACAATCAATTGGTAAGTATGAAACATCATCCGATATTTAGTCTGAATAAACCTTAGCTTTTGCATCTTCAATTGTCGTTGATGTAGATGAGGCAGTCTTTCTGCGAAATTTCATATTAAAGTAGCCAAAGTGGATAGAAAAATTATACGAATAGTTTCTTTTAATAACTACTATGCTTTTGAAACGGACTTGAAAGAATCAAATAGTTTCTTCTATCCCCCTACAGACTTCCAATCTTTTACAGATTGTTCTAAAAATTTGTGAATGCAAAAGTTCAAAAGATACTTATATAATATTTGAAACAAAAAACGTGCGGCGCATGCAATGAATAATAGAAAGGATTATAGGTAGTAGATGTAGTTGATATAAAACACAGTTCATTTCATTTGCAGAACTATAAAATTATTGTCATTGACTCCGGTGAACTATTGCATGACCCCAAGTTTTTTGTTTTGAGTCTTACAAGTATGTTCATTGCTATAAACAATCTCAATCAAAAATTTTCAGAATATTCTGTAAGAGGTTATGAGAATCTGAGTGGGGCTAAGAGAAATTATTCTTATTAGTCCGTTTTAAAAACGTATTATAAAAAAAATAATATTAAAAAAAAATTAAAGATAAGCTTTCGTTTAAATGCGCTAAGAGTAAAAAAATATTTCCTTTAGATGTGTTACAGATTCAAAAACTTGCCGCCTGAAGTTTTCGGTTCCAATACAAAAGCGTCAAGCTTTTGAATCTGTAACTCACATCTAAAAAAATTATTTGTTACTTTTAAGCACATCTGAATAAAAGCTTGGCTTTCGAAAGTTTGTTTTTTTAATATTATTTTATTTTGTGCTTTTTAGTTAGTACGCATTGATCTATGGATTTCAGAGAAAGCATGGTTATCACAAAGACCGTTGAGTTTCGAGCTATCTAGCCACCTAAATATTCACTCGTCCACTATCATATAAATTTTAACAATCAAATCTTCGACCCCAAATACCTCACACCAATTTTGATGGATTTATGAATTTTGGCAAGAAATCCATAATCTCCAACCCCGAAACCCCCCATATCAATTTAGGATTGAATTGGACCATAATCACAAAACTCGTTCTCCATCTTGGAACCGCCATATCGAATTCATAAATTTTGACGAAAAATTCATAATCTCCGACGCAGAAAACTACCGTATACCAATTTAGAATTGAATCGGTCCATCATGCGTCATTTTGAAGCCGCCATCTCAAATTTCTCAATTCTGATGAAAGAATCATAATTTGCGACCCAGCAAACCTCTAGATACCAACTTTGAATAGAATCGGATTATATAATTACAAAACTTGTCAGCCATATTCGATCTGTCATCTTGAATTTTTCAATTTTGACGAAATAATCATAATCTCCGACCCTGAAAACCCTCAGATACTAATTTTGAATAGAATTAGATTATAATTACAAAACTTTTCTGTTATATTGGAGCCGCCATCTTGAATTTTTCAATATTGACAGAAAAATCATAATTGCCGACCCCATAAACTCCCAGATACCAATTGTCAATAGAATCAGAAGAGGAAATTTCCTTAAAAAATTCTTGGAACTGTAAGACCAATATATTTATAATTTTCCCAGAGAGTTGAAAATACTACCGAAAACGGCATCTCTCGTTTGCGCAAACCATGACCACTTCGGACACTTTCACAATAAAATTAATTTTGAATACATATTAAAAATTGAGAAATGAAAAAATTCAGGCAATTACTAGATAAAAAAGTAAACAACTGTGATAATTGTGAGACTACAAATCTGAAATTTTTTCATTCTATGCAGCTATTCTTGAAAGGTTTTTGATTTTATCCCCGTTGAAAAATAAAAAAAGAATAATTTTTCAGTTTTTTAATAATAATTTTCTCAGTTGAAAAAATAACTTAAATTAATCACTGAAATTTTTTAAAATATTTTTTATAATCCGTTTTTTCATCATCAAAAGCTGCATAAAAACGACTTTCAATAAATAAATACATTAATTGTTTACAAAATAATTGATTCTTTTTTTCAAAAATGATTATTGCTTGAAAATTTATTTTTTAAATTATTTTTTTACCACTTATTATTATTATTGAAAAATACATTTTTTTCAAATAATAATTTATCTTGCTTTTCGATATTATTTACAAAAAAATTTATTTTATTTAATTTTTCATTGTTAATTTAATATACAATTTGTTATGAACAATTAAATTTGTACATAATTTTTTTCTTATTTTACTTAATGAAACAAAAACAAACCAAAGCAACCATAAACAATTTGCTAAAAAACAATAAAAACAATGAAAAATTAAATAACACGATTTTTTTTGTGATATTGAAGCAAGACAAATTATGAAATAATATACTACAGCATAAAAAATGTTATTTAACAACTGCGTTATAAATTATTAAAAAAAATATTATAAGGTACGATTTTTTTTAATCATTTGTATCAAAGATTAGTATTCCAAAAAAATTTCCCATCACTAATTATTTAGTGCATTTGTTTAAAACAATTTTTTAAACAATAGGAGATAAAGATTGTAAAAAATCATTTTCATGCAGTTGTCGATGAAGAAAAATCGGATCAACAACATTGAAAAAAAAATTATTAATTTAAATTTTCAATATTTAAACTACGTACATTTTCAATAAAATTTTTTTTTTTATATATTTCTAACGATAATCTATTCTGACCTTTCAAGACTAGTCCTAGCCTATAGTCAAACAATTATCACACTTACAATGTTCACACTCAAGTAGAAAAAAACTGTTTATTGACTATGGGAAAATCATGAATATTGGTACTATAGTTCCGAGAGTTGAAAATTTTCTTTTTTTATACTTTTTTTTGTGATTTTTGCAATGTTTTCGAGCGGAACTTAATTTTTTCAAATATCATCTTGACGATATTTTGAATCCAATGACACCTCATTCATATTTTTCCGAGACTGCTGAAAAAAGTCGGCAAAAAAAGCACTTAAGAACCAGACGATAGAGACTAGGAGGCCCGAGTTGGAACAACTGCTCCCCTGGGTAATATCACGACGGGTATCGACCTACTCACGGGTATTGATCTGTTCGCCAGGTGAAGCGGCTTACACCGTTTCAGCAGCGTAACACCAAATTGACCAAATAGTCGAAATGATGAGAGGATTCGGACGGGGAACAGATGGCTTCAAAGCTGTCTGTAGTGACCTACCCTGTAGTGATGACGAGAAAAAAACCTCGAAACTAATTTGCATGTGGCCCCCCTGTTAAACATTTGGTTACAGGGAGCACTTGCTATTTCCTCTGCAATGAGGTACATTTCACAAGTATCTGTTGGATATATATATATAATTCAATGCCCGTCGTGGTATAAGCCAGGGGGAGTAGTTTTTTTCTGTCAGGTATCTGCCACAATTAGCCTGAGTTGTAAGTATATTTTGGAGTAGAAAGGGCGAAACATCGGTCGGCGACGACTATCATTATAATTATTATAATATCAACAAATGCAATAATATTGCATTGTCACCCAGATCTGAGCTATGTTTGAAATTGTTTGCAAACTTTTTCCCATGTTTACTTTATGTCAAAACTTGTCTTACTTTGACGGTCAAGAACTTGCCTGAACGCCAGGAATGAATACATAGTTACAATAGATATGACATTTATTTTGCTCCACAACGGACTGAATATCCACAAATGAACCAGGCAACAAGGTTCCCGTCTATACCGTACCGTGTCCTAGCTGGTAGTATAACACACGTAGTATGTCTATGGATTAAGGTTGAGACACCATGAGCTGGGCACGCTAACATCAAATGCTATTGTCTCGGTGCCTCACGACACGCTTTGTATCTAGTGTCCGTGACCTCCAACGCATGCTGCGGTAAACCAGGGTGTTGAAGACACCATCTTGGTAGGCCATTATGAATTTCTTGTTCACCGACATCAGCTCAAGGTAAAATTATTGGATAACTCAACGTCTCCGGTGATCTTGAAGAAGACTTCATGCACTGACTTATTTAGCTAGAAACTTCATTCTTTGACCCACGTTGCATATATCCGTTCATACACAAGGTCAACTGATGCGGAGAGTATTCAAATGTTTAAGATGCAAGTAAACATCTTATAACATAACATGTATTGAAGCATATTATCGGTCTGTAATTCGTTGGATCATACAAATATGAGTTTTTGGGGATGGGGACGGTTCGTACTCGGTGAACCAATCTGGAATCTGTAGATCCCAATCCAGCCGTGAGTTGAAACTCTTTGCCAGATGGTGGTGGGTGTTTGGCAATTCTTTCAACCGATAGTTATTCAGGGACTGAAGCTTAAAGGTTCTTCGAGTTTATAATGGCTTGTCGAACTTCTTCCGGTGTATCCGGTTAAGCAGAGCATTCGTTCATGCTAACGAAGCCTCCTGCAACGTTGCGTGTTGGCGAATAATTACTCATAGATATTCATCCAGATGATTTTCACACTCAAAATTCAAAAGTCCTCGCCCTCCTTGTTGTCTGGGAAGATGTAGCAAGGAATGAACGATTTAGGGTGCGAATATCTATATAGGTTCAACATCTTGTCCGTTTTCTCGTCAACTTGTTGCAGCTCTTTCTGTGTCATTTCATCACTCCAAGAGAGTCGATGCTAACTCCATGCTCTTTCCTCACCCTCCAAAACTGATTTTACCTGAAGTATAAAGTATAATATGATTCATATATAATTTTGCCTCCAGTTGCTCCAGTTGCAATAGTAAAATTCAAAAAAGAGTGATGGGAGAATCTCTCAGAAACACATACCTTCCAAAGATAACCTGATCTGTTTGTACTCAATGCAATACTAACGCAAGTTCTCCAGTTCTCAGTTATTTAATGCATCCTATTATTTGATCGGATATCGCAGCAAGGCATCTGAGAACATGCATGATTAGTTCATGTGATGTTGTGTTGAACGCCATCCGATAATCTATCCAGGCCATCGGAAGGATGATTAATTGTTTCTGCATTATAGAGTGTAAACCTAGACCAGTCCCTTAAATGTGTCTTGTACCAATTGGAATTCAAAAAATATCATGATTTCGAATTATATGGCGCAAAAAAGGTCACGATATCGAACATCAGTTTCTCTAAATGGAACACCCTATATGTTTTATCAGGAATGAATTCTCATTCATTTAAACTAATTATTTGGCCAGTAGATACAGACAATCAATTCACAATAACTTCAGAAGTTTTATAACTTTAATATAAGCAACTGGGTAGTGGAAAAACTTACAGTCGAACTCCACCAAATATAATCTTTATTGATTGTGAATGTGGGTGTAGTCAGGGAACTCACATCAGCACATTACAGGATATGGTCGGAAGACTTACATCATCAGGGGGACATGTTTCGAAAGATTAATCCTTCATCTTTAGTGGGGTTACAACATTAAAATTATCTATGAAATATCAAAATTTAATTAATTAAAATATTAAAAACAAAAAGGTTGTGTTAGTGACATTTTCCGCACCTAATAGCAAGGCCGGAAAAGGTTTACAAACAAACTATAAAATTTTGCAACCTGTTCCGAAGTCCGGATCAATGTCAAAATTGCAATTAACTCGAGTTTTGCTGTATATACTCGTTGAATTCCAAAAGTTCTGTAGACTTGCAGTAGTGAATATATCATCTCATGTCACAATTCAAGTTTGCAACCAATTTAAGAGTACGAACATTTTTTTTATTGAATAGTCACATTTTATATATATCCTTAATAGCACAATTATGATCAATGGACGTTCATCGGACGTCCTCTAAGGATATTCAGAACGTCCATAGGGCGTTCAAATTTGGTAACATGTACGTCCATTGGACGTCTGTGGTACTCACAAATGTCCCATTTGTGGACCAACTAAGGTCGTCCTTTCAGGATATCCCTGGAACGTCATTCAAGGACCTGAACCAGAAATTTCGGTTTTGAGCAGCACTGAAAGTCCTTAAATATCCTTATCCTTGTCAATGTTGCTGGACATCCATCATACGCCCTGACGGATGTTCATTGGACGTCTGACAGACGTCCGTCGAACGACCCGCCGGACGTCCATCGAACGTATCGATGGACATCCATTGACTTTCTCCATAAACGTCCAACGAACGTCCCGTCGAATCTCCATCGTACGTTCCGAAGGACATTCATCGGACATACCACACTGCGTTGGAATTGAATTGGATATTCTACGGTACCAGATGATTCACCATGAATGATCCCTTGTTATTTCAAAACCGATTCTGGAATCTAAAATTATTCACCATCGAGATTTTATTTGCAATATACAAAAATACCAGATGTTAGAAACAAATGAAGTGAAAAGATTTATTTTAAAGCATTTTTTTTACTATAAAATACCCTTTTTATTTCTATGACTATTAGTAAAACAATCAGTATATTATTATTCAAATTCCAGGATTGATTTAGAAATACCCAAGATATACTTTTATGGTGAATCATATAATAATATGGTATGTCCTTGATATGAATCTATTGTTCTCTATAGGAAAACTAGTATACAATCTGTCCATAAAAAAAACTCCTTGTTAACTTGAAAATGGCGTCAGACCACCATTTTCAAAAAAGAATTTAAATGTATAGGGGTCAAGTAATACCTCGTTCGAATCGTAGTTCAATTCTCTATAGACAGCAAAATTCAGACAGAATTTTGTTCCAAAACAAATTGGCGGTACATAATGGCTATTATAACGAGCTTTAGGAAAATCATATAATATTTTTTGATGCCTACAATAAAAGTTTTTTGTCCAATTCCAGATGAGAGACGATTTCCTTGATTTCGCTGAGATTCAGTAAAACGAGCTAGGTATTACTCAGGTACCTATACCTTGTCATTTGCATTTCTTCCTAAGATGGCACCCATTTCTCATGCACAGGAACAGAGAACTTCTCTAGATACCACAAAATATTTTGTTATTTTACTTCAGCTCATCAATAGCCATGTATTCGAGAGGATCCTCTTATATCTGAGAGTTCTAACATTATATACTGCCATTTTGTTTTGGATGGATATGGATATATCTAGAATTTTACTGTCATATAGAGAATTGAAAGACGTTTCGAATGAGGTATCACTCAACCACCTATGCAAGTAAAAAAAATCTGTCAAAATGGCGGCTTCACGCCATTTTGTAAAATAGATATTTTGTCTTGCTGACAAAGATTATGAACTACCATGTACTAGAAAAAAACATTCGAAATTCAAATTCATTGAAATAAAATTTCAAAAAGCAAAACGTTAAAATAAAACTCAAAGTTAAACTTTCAGAATAAATATATCATTCGGAAAAGGCGTTCACTATCTAACAGCTAGTCTCTTCTCTTCAGCAATCGCCCTTTCGGCTGATCTCAAAACTTTTTGATGTCCTCGTCCATTTCCTTTATGGTTGAAGCCCTGGTTTTTCCATTTTGTTGAGCTCATCCTGTAACATACAGTTTTTTATAGTTCTAGAGTTGAATGCTAACAAAAAAATCAACATATTCATTTTTACTCTAGTTGCTTTGTATTGAAACTATTCATGAAATTGAATCGACTGAATATTTAAAAAGAGTGGCCCAATACTTACGTATCAAAAGGTCAGATATGCTCATTTTAGAAAATATTTTCTTTTTTTTCAGTCCAACCCAACTGAATTCCACTGCCAGTTTGTGGGTAATCAATTTTGACATAGCCAGTCCTCTTCATAAATTCATTGGCATTACTTATCGCCACCAATTCTGAATAATTCATTGATCTGCAATTCAAAATTGGATACACACATTACTCATTATCATTGTTATTTCAATCCATCCAGATTTTCCATGAAAACTTTTGCATCTATATATACAGGGTGTCCCAGAATAAAGGGGACAAACTCCGAGGGTAGAATCCTCACTTCATTTTGAGGCTGAAAGTATGTCACTTAACAGCATCCAGTTTCATATTTAAAGGCAAATCATGTGTTTGTAACTCTAAACAGGGGCGTACGGCAGGTGGGTACCCCTATTCGCCCCTCCCCAACTTTCATGCCACTGGATTAATATCGATTTCGTCTTCTTTTTCGTAATCCCCAATATTTCCTATACAGAAAAAGAATACGTATCGTTTCACAAATATCAACGGTTTTCGAGAGTTAAATAAGTACGTGCGTATCAAAATATTCACTATTTTTTAAAGGAATGTGAAGGTAACTATTTATAACATTATAACCAACATATTTCATACCTTGCGATGACTATAAATTCAAATATTTCGAATATTGGCATTTACGAGGGAATTTGTTCACAAAAATTTCCCGATATTTAAAACTTACATAGTCACCAATAATCACTAATAAGTATCCGTATCACATACGCACCCACTTATTCAACTTCGTAAAGTTAAAAAACAAATTGACAAGCGTTTTCAGTGCGCACAAGTACCTGACAGATGAACCGAAACGTGAGTAATGTACAAGGTGTTTCCTAATTACGGTTTATAACTGCAGAGGATGATTCGTTAGGTCATTTTAAGAAGAAAACTCCCTATGAACATATGTCCGGAGTTGCTTCGTTTCTGAGATACAGAGGGCGTTGAAATTTAAAAGAATAATGGTAATTATAAAATATCATGAATATCCTAGAACCGGTTTGCTTGATATTTGGTAAATTTATTCGAACTGATAAGGCGATCATTTGGCCCTCACTAGATTGAAATTATTAGGGTCAGTGGCGTATCAGTGGACACTACAGCCAACAATATTGTAAAAAAAGTACGCCAAAACATTTTTTTTTTCATTATTTCGACTCACAAGTCGAAATTTCTTAATTTTTTACAATATTGTTGGCTGTGGTGCCCACTGAAACGCCGCTGGCCCTAATAATTTCAATCTAGTTGGGGCTACATGAGCACCTTATTATAAATGTACCAAATTTCAATCAAATCTGTTATAGGATATCTATGATATTTTATAATTACCGTTTACTTTTTTAAATTTCATTGCCCTGTATCTCAGAAACGAAACAAATCTGGACATATGTTTATTGAAACTTTTCTTCTCAAAATGATCTAACAAATCGCCCTTGCAGTTATCAATCGTAGATAGGAAACACCCTGTATATTACTCACCTTTCGGCTCACCTGTCGGATACTTGTGCTCATCGCCTGTCAATGGTTTTCTAAACTTTACAGTGAATGAACAAAATATAAAAATTTCAAACTTACAGCAACAAGTTTTTTTTAAATTTCATCTACACTTTCAAAAATATAGGAGTTGATGACGTGCAGGGTTGAGGCATGCCAGGTGATGGTTACCGTATTTAGCATGCTATGACTCATCATTATAGGACTTTCTATAGACTAACAGACATACCGTTAGTAGCAGGGTTCACTAGCTATTCTACTATTATCTTGTGGAGCGAGTCAAATCCAATGTTATTATTTTCTCCTAACCAATTCACATATATTCAGAGACAAATTGTAACCTTTCCTGATGATAGACATCATCATTCTCGTGGTGTCTCACACTCTCTGCCACCAACAAAACAATACTTCATTAACTGATAAACATAAAAAACTTTATTAGAGCTAGGTCACTATTCATAAAATGCTAGAAAATAGTAATAATTAAGAATAATTTATTATATAGATTTCGGTAAAGAAAACAAGAAATAATTCATATAATATCTATGCACTATGTGATACATTAAAAACTATCAATAATACTCACAATTTCTGAATATTTCGCCATTTTTTAGGTTAGGTTGTTTATCGTGAAAATACTGAATCGGCCATGAATGATTTCCTGGAAATTCTTAATGACGCTCTGGAAAATTGTACATTTGAAAAACAAGTGAAGAAAAAAAACACAAAATTGCACTTTGGATAACATCTGAATTAGTAAAATAAGTAGATACAAATACAAATGAATTACACAAAAGATCTTGTAATGATCCTACAAACTGAGAATTAAAAATCAACTCAAAACATCCCAAAAAAGATTAACTAACTTGATCCGTAAAACCAAATACGAGTAAGTATTACCAAAAACAAATTGACACAATCTCTTTTAATGCGAATAATTTATGGAAAGTAATAACACATGTAAGCAACACAAAAAATGGCAATCGAGCAATCACATCAATAAAAGGCGAAACAGGCAATCTTATAACGAATAAACAGGATATTGCAAATGAATTCGATTCCACATATACCAGAGTAGGAAAAAAAATGACTGGGAAAATAATCAGAAATTCTAATTTTATACCCATAAAACAACAGTCCTGAACTCGTTTTTACTTTTCCCAATTGAGGAATCCGAAATTGAAGAAGCAATCAGAGACCTGAAACTTAAAAAAATCTACTGGAATCGATGGTATCAACGCTGAATTGCTAAAATCTATCTGCGCCTACATCCAAATCCCTTAGCACATCTATTATTCACCTCATGCCTAGAATCAGAAACTTGGTCCGAATAAAGTATTGTGGTACCTGTATTCAAAAAAGGAAATGCTAAGAAAATTACCAATTATAGACCCATATCACCCATAACCCATTTAACAAAGGTTTTTGAGAAAATTCTGAAGAAAAGATCAACAGCATATTTAACAAAATATAACTTGGTTTCGTACAGACATCAGTTCATATTTAGAGAAAAAATCTCAACTAACAATGCAATACTATAGCTCTCACAAATGAAGTTTCATCAGCTCTAAATGAGAACAGGCCAAGTTTATGCTTTTCTATCGACCTATCGAAAGTTTTCGATACGGACGATCATGAATTGCTCTTACAAGCCATGGAAGAGATCCGAATTAGAGGCAGTCCTCAAAATGTATTCAAAAGTTATCTCAGTAGACGATTTCAGTGTGTGAGAGTGGCAATGTATTAAGCAACTTCCTTCCGCTTGAAACTGGAGTACCCCAAGGTACTGTTTTGGGGCCTCTATTATTTAACATATACGTTAACGGTTCATTTTCCCTAGAGAGTAAGGGAAAAATCTTAGGATTTACAGACGACACAGCCATATTTTACGAAGCAAGAAATGAAGAACATTGTGGAATCTGATTTTGATTTAATAAAGAATTCGCTAGTATATAGGCTATTAACTGTTAATCTCGGAAAAACATATTACTAATCATTCAGCTGCAATAAAACTAAAAAAAAGTACCCTTCAATAGCCTGAAAATAGGACAGCATTACATCCTCCAGTAAACAAAAGTTAAATACTCAGGCGTGATGATAGACTAATACCTCAAATGGGATGCCCATATAAGCTATGTCTGTAATAAGTTACGATATATTCTATACAAATTAAAATTCATTAAGAAAATCGTTTCGCTCCGCCACATTGATATGAAAGTACCACTCCCTCGTAGAAAGTCACATCCGTTATGGGATAGCTTGCTGGGGAGGAGCATCCATACTTATATTCGTTCTCTTGAGATAATACAAAAAAGATTTTCAAAAGTGATTTTATCCAAAACACCCCGCTTCTCAACTGTAAGTTTATTTTTGTAAGCCAATGTTCTTGGTATCCGTCGACTGTTTTATTATAATATCATAATCACTTACTATCGAAATAAACATTTGCTACTTCCCACCCATATTTATAACACACGACAAATAAATCAACACATTATTCCCCAAGTTCAAAAATTAATATGCCAGCGCTAATACAGTTATCAAACTCCCAAACTATACAGTATCGGAAAGTTTTCATCTTGGGTATGGTGGTTTCATGAGAGCGTAAAGAATAGCTTGCTATATGTTGAGAGAGCATTACAATTTCTCCTCTACTCGCTCGAGGAAGGGTAATCGACGTGAGCTGTTGATTCGTCGGGTGAGGTAACAGGATAGGCGCACAGTAATGAGTCTCTCTTATTTATATAGTATTATCATATCATTACGTTCTTTGTTGCTCGGGTAGATTTCTGTCTATACCCCAGATGAAAAGTTTCCGATAGTGTATAATACTATTCCAGATGAACTGCATGACATAAATGCACTCAATTTGTTCAAAAAAGCCCTAAATCATTCATTTCCAGTAAGACAGATAGGCATATAGTCGCAGATCTTATTGATGGGAGAAACTTTTAATGATTCATTAGAGGCTCAGACCTTCTCACAAATTTTGCTTTCTTGCATTTATTTCTATTCATTTGTTGAATGGATATATTTTTGTATTGAAATAAATATGGTATCTGTCACAGAACAATGCCTTTGCGGGCTGGTTTGTAATTTAATTTGTTTGAACTGAGGCGTTTATTCACCTTTTATTTTTACCAACTGATTCAAAGAAACCTGGTTTTGAATTTAAATTTTTATTATTGCTATTAATAGGTATAAGTATTCTATATTTTACATTTTAATATTTTTAAACTTATAATTTTATCATTATATACTTTATCGTCGATTTTATACTAATAACCCTTGTTATATTCTATCTAGTTCTCATTTGTATGCCATATTACTAGTATTTTATAATATTTAATCTTTTTAATGGCTTCTGCTGCTTTGTTCACATTACCACTTAATTAATATTTTTTTTGTGATATTTTTTGTGAATAAAATTATTATTATTATATTTGAATCATGCACACGTACTCAGTACAAGGGTAGGAGAGACTTCGCCTTCACACCACTCTCGATCAATTTCGGATGAGGATAGTCCACACCTTCCTGAAGGGGGACTCAAACCATCAGGAGAGCAAGTACCAATCGATCTGGTTGATATTGGAGTAGAACCGTCTTTTCACTCACAGACTATTCCCAGAAGGGTGTCATTTTCACCTGAGGAAATACAAAGAAATGAACAATATCGTACCGACAGTTTCCTACCCCAAAGAGAATCTAATCATGACTATCCCAGAACATCAGCTCAAACTATAGATACCGACGCCCATTGTAGGAAGAGAGTCGGCTAGCCAGATAATAAATAGCTTTAGACAAAGTCGTAACGTTTCAAAATAGACTGGATTTTTGAAGAACAAGACCCGAGACTGAATTAACTGATGAATCAGGGGCCCGATTCTCAAATGTCTACTACCCTATGTCGCATGCGACAAAATATCTCTATATCTATTTAATGCTTGGTCCAGAAAAGTGATGGAAATATTTTGTCGCATGTGACATAGGGTAGTCGACATTTGAGAATAGGGCCCCAGGGCTTCGTGATTTCAGTGGCCAAAATCATATGCCAGAAGCTAGATTCTCGGATATTTCACAAAATGACATAATGACAACATATTGGCGAAATCACAGAAGTTTCTATATTTGAAATCATATATTTGAAATCATTTCTGAAGGGTGAAGCTGTTTCTCTCAATTGTGAACTGGATATTTCTGATGACAACAACTATAGTAAGGCTCTAGAACTGTTGGAAGCTCAATATGACAAAATATCACCAGCAATAAATTATCACATAAATGGCTTTATGGAAACCAATGTGGTCGAAGGTTCAAATGGGCTTCGTGATTTCACCAAATAGGTTAAACAGCATATTAACGCATTGGAAGCACTAGGAGTAAAGGTTATGGGTACTTGGGATTTACTTTTGATAAATATTTTATCTAGAAAAATTGATAGGAGTTTGATAAATTATTTTGAACTTGAAAGGGATCAGGAATAATTGCCAAGTCTGGAGAAATTTTTGAAATTTTTTAATAGAAGGATAACTGCTCAAGGTAATGAAACACATTGGAATGGAACAGAAATCAAAATATTTCAATAAACAACCACTGCTTACTCATTCTCATATGGTTACTAGTACTGATCAAAGTGGTAATGAACAAAAGTGCCTTATTGTAAAATTTTCGGATATAAGATTTTTAGGTGCACTAAATTTATATCAGCGCCAATTATTACAAAAACGAAAAGAAAGGAAAGTTTATGTTTTGGAAAACATTCAGTTTCCCAATGAACAAGGAATAGATGTAAACTCTGTTCAGGAAAACACAATACCCTTCTACATAAAAATTGTTTTAGTAATAATAATAACACAAATCAGATCATTTGAAAAAAAATATCTCATCGTTCACAATTTCCTTCAAATATTTCTCAAAAGCCTCATTTTCAAGTTTCTTGTTGCTCTCAATATCACTCTGATTCCCAAGGATCTTCTAACCCACAAACTTCCAGTCAAACTCAAGGATCGTCTAACTCTACATCCCATTATCAATATCAAGGTTTTTCTCAGTCATCTAAAACATTAACTGGTAGAGAGACAGGGACAGATCAACATTGTTTGATTTCTTCTACTAAAAATCAGTTATTATCATCTACAGCCAAGGTTATTTTATTCTCGGAAAATGGTAAAATAATAAAAGCTCGCGCTTTAGAGGATTCAGCCTCTCAAACTACATTTGTTACTTCTAGAGTGGCGAAACTGTTGAATGACAAAACATCAAAGTGATTTGATAATTTCAGGAGTATCTCAAAGTGAAAGTAATGTTTCAAAAATGGTTGATTTAGTTTTAGAATCAAGATACCACAATTTAGATAAGGAACTGTTTCCAGTAACTGGTGGTGTTTTGGATAAAATAACATGTGAACTCCCTCAGGCTCAAATTGGCACGTCTCAATTTTCTCAAATTCCTTCCAATTTCGATTTTGCTGACAACAAATTCAATGTTCCAGCGAAGATTGATATGCGAATAGGTGCTGATTTATATTTTGATTTGATACAACCAGGTTTGATCAAGTTTACAAAATAGTAAGTTGGGATGGGTATTAGGAGGCGTAATCAAACATCAGGTTTCAGATCGAATCTCCGTGTGGTAGTGCACACCCATACTGACATTGATGAATTGATACCAAAATTCTGGCAGTAAGAAGAAATATTTTATGTAAGAGTTTTATCTTTTGAAGATAAAATACGTGAAAATATTTTTTTTTTACTATTCAGAGCACTGAAGATGATGGGTTTATGGTGAAGTTACCCCTCAAAGGTGACATTGAAAATCTGAATTCAGGCGAATCATTTGAACTGGCTAAACGTAGATTTCCCTCACTGGAGAAAAGATTCTATAAAATTGAAAGTTTGCGCTTTCAGTATAAGGCATTTATAGATGAATATATCAATCTAAATCATGCTAGGTATGTTCAACTGGAAATGAAAACTAAGAATTTCAATAAAATAAAATGTTTACCACATTCATGTGGTGGTGTTTGAACCAAAAACGATCGAACGAGGTGATACTGTTTTTATGACTATCAAATATTGGTTGCAACGTAATAAATAAAACAGAACGCAGATATCTTTTATGTTCTAGAATATAAAAGCATTTTACTTTCTAGAAATAAAAAGAGATTTTAACGGCAATGTCAGCATTTGAGTTCACTTTTCGAAAAAAATAATATTAGTTCACCTAAACTTCAATTATTACCTTTCAATGGAAATATTACAAATTTCTCTTCCTTTTTGGATATATTTGATGCAGTCATCCATACTAACACTCAATTGAGTGATATTGAAAAGTTCAATCATTCGATATCTTCATTGAAAGGACCTCCTTTGTCACTCGTACAAAAACTCCCTATGACATCTGGTAACTACTCTATAGCTCACGACACTTTGGTGAATAGGTACAACAATAATCGATTGATTGCTGTTCCACACTGGGCCGCAATCTACAACACTTCCAGATTATCTTCAGATGATCAACTGGATTTGCGAAATGCGTTGGATACCTTCTCTGATCATTTCGCGGCCCTCAAACTTCTTAAACTACCCGTAGACTCATGGGACTTTATATTGGTACAAATGATATTGAAACGGATAGACGTTTCCATAGCCACTAAATCATGGCACTACTACTATTGCCACATATTCTCAGATGACAGATGTTCCCAATAAACATTGTAACGCATTAGACATTGTGAACCTTATTATGAAATTAAAGCCAGTGGAGAAAGTGGAATCTCCCAAATATAATCCTTCACCATATCATCAATCCACTAGTTTCATAGTCATTGCCAAGACTTCAACCTGCATTATCTGTAAACAAGATCAGCTAATTTATGATGTCCAGAATTTTCTGGCAAATCTCCCAATGAACGCTTCCGTATTGTAAAAGATAAAAATATATGTTCAAACTGCCTGTCTAACTCTCACACTGCAAAAAAATCGTATATCGACTCATACTTGCCATAACTGTAGGCAGAAACATCATACCATGGTACATTTTACTATACCCAATCTTCAAATATTTTGTTCCCCACAGCCCTTGTTCATATCCTGGATAGCCGAGGAAACTTTCAGCAAGCTTAAATTCTCTTGGATTCAGGATCTCAGAGTAATATTATCTCACAAATATGTGTAAGTCGACTATCGCTCACTGGCTACCACCTGTTCTACAGAAATTTTCTGTTATATTAAACCAGATGGTAAACATCACGCACTTACAACCTTGAAGCTTTCGTCATCCCAAAAATGTTTAGCGATTTACCTAATGGTCCCATTCCATCGTTATAACATTCCCATCTCAACCAACTGCTCTAAGCAGACCCAAGGTTCAATATACCTGGCTCCATCGATATTTTGATAGGTGCTGATTTATTTACCCATATTCTCCAAACCGGCCGTCTTGTGGGTAACTCCAACGATCCTATTGCCTTGAATACCCGTTTTTGGTTTTATTTTAATGGGTAAAACCAATGTCGAGTCGCAGGTGTAACCGCAATCCTTTCCATGCCTTGACAGTGCCCTGGAAAATATCATCAGGAAATTCTGGGAGGTTGAGGAAGTCTCTAGTTATCCTTGCATCTCTCCTGAAAACAATCTTTGTGAGAAAATATTCCAAACTAACTTTCAGCGAAATAATTCTGGAAGATTCATACTTTCATTACCATTCCGCAATGACGAGCCTTCTTTTCCACACATTGCAATGGTTGAGACTTTCGCGTTCAATACTAGTGACTGATGGTCGGCTAGGTTCGAATCCTAGCGACTACAGATTTTTATCTGATGGCCTGAGAAAGTGCCTGAAATCGCACGTTAAAAGGTAAGACCTCGTTAATCCTTGGCTCGTACAATTTTCGACTTTTGAGGGCTTCCGTTCTTAAGGGGACGATAGCTGGTTAACGGGAAAAAACATTTGTAACAAATTTTTAAGGAATTGCAATCTCTCGTTTTCTTTGTTTAGAACGATGTCTCCTCAGGAATCTAACTATTTATCTGGCCTATTGCGATTTCATGAAAGAGTATCTTGATTTGGGCCATATGGAGTGTCTCGAGGGGGTGTCTGATACTGAGAAAAGTTTTTATATTCCCATCATGCCGTTATAGTCCGAGTGGTTTTCAATGCTTCATCCAAGGCTCCTGGCCAGCCATCACCTAATGACTGTCTTTTGACTGGTCCAAAAACTTCAAAGAGATATTTTAACGATTTCATTACATTTTCGTTTATATCGATATATATTCACTGCAGATATTAAACAGATTTATGGACAGATTCTTATCAATCCCGCACACAATGATTATCAACAAATTCTGTGGCGTTTTTCCCCATCCGAGCCGATTAAAGATTATCGTCTCCTAACTCTCCACTTAATGTTTTTCTCGTGCCTCCTATTCAGCTATTAAAACTCTAGTAACCTTGGCTGCTAAAGAAACGGACAATTTCCTCGAAGCCGCACAAGTAATTCAAACTCAAACATCCATTGATGACATTGTCACTAGCGCTTTCACGTTGAAGGCTGCTCAGAAACTCCAATGTCAGTTATTCACGTTGCTGAAAAAAAGCGGCTTCGAACTTAGCAAATGGACAAGTAATGATCCCCGTCTTCTAGAAGGTTTTCTTACTTCTCACCTTTGTGATGACTCACTTGCTCTCAATTTGGAGGCCGATACCCCACTCAAAATTCTTGGCCTCCTTTGGAACCCATCGTCAGATAGTTTTTACTCTTTGGTTCAGTCCATAAACCATACCTGTACCAAGAGAAACTTCTTATCTAATCTAGCACGCATTTTTGACACTGTCCAGTAACTTTTTTTGTCAAATATCTCATTCAAAGACTCTGGACCTTGAACTTTGGATGGTATACACCTCCAACACCCGATATAAAATGTATTTATTTGGAAACGATTGATCCCGGAACTCCCCTCACTGACTGCAAACTTATGCTCCCTGATACCTCCAGCGACCTCGACCTTCATGGCTTCGCTGATAGCTCTGAAAAGGAATATTGTGCCGTAATTTATCTAGTCCATCGTTCTGCAGGAAATTAATTTACCACTTCATTTGTGCCAAATCGAAAGTGACTCCCCTCAAGCGCATTTCTGGGCGGGCCTATCGGTTTAAATATCTCCCCATCGTAATTAGTCACCCCTTCCTCACAGTGCATATTCAGGAGGAGCTCTAAAAGAGGAACAAAACTTAAATTTCTCCGCCACCGCTGAAACACTTCTTCTAGACCTTCTCCTTGAACAGTTTTCCTCGCTGGGACGTTTACAGCGTCATTGCTTTGATTCACATATAATTGTCGTAATCCTTCCCAAAAACGTTCTGGATGGCATGTGCCTTCTGAACTTGATCAGTCCCTCAATATCTTCGTTGAATATACATAATCTCAGTTATTTAATGACGATATAGCTCTTATAAAAAAGAGAAAAGCACTCTCCAAATCACTTCGCAAACCCACCCCCTTTGTGGATAACAACGGCATTCTTCATGTGGGTGGACGATTGGCTAATGCTCTCATTTCCTATGAATGAGGATTTTCCACTCTGCCTGGTAATAATCACTTCACTCATTTGATTGTAACTCATGTCCATGTCATAAATGTACATGCCAGAATTCATCAGGTACACTATTTGGTGTTTTGAATCCTTTCAGCAACATGTGCCATTCGAAGCCCTTCTCATTCTAGACCGCTCACTCCTCTAAGCGATGACCCCAACGGTTATACCGCGCTCACTCCGGGGCATTTTATCACAATGGAGCCTTTAAACATGCCTCCGGAACCTATTTTTACTGGTTCTCCTCTAAATCGTCTCACTCGTTGGCAGTTGTTGCAGCTTATGCAGCAAGATTTTTGAACCTGATGGTCCCAGGAGTACCTCTATATGCTGCACCAACGCCCTAAATGGACAGACAAGGTTGATCCAATCACTCCCGTGACATTAGTTCTTATAAAAAATAATAATACGACTCCTATGACTTGGCCAATGTGCCGCATCACTTCTGTTCATCCCGGACGCCTATTTCGCGTATCAGAGAGTTTATAGTTTTGATACCGATGGTCGCCTCTGGACAAAAAACAGAGTACCTTATCAATTAAAAAAAAAAAAAACACCAGTTCCCGAACATTGTAGACAGACGAAGAGTCTCGTCGATGCTTCCCAATCGCTTACCACAATTTTCCCATAAAAGTTATTTTTCGATTCTTTCAATCTACAAATTCAGTGCTGTGTGCATTACATCATTTGTTTCCTGCTGGACGACGATAAAACCGGCCGGCTGTTTCCCAGCAAGAGCTGCAGTCACCAGATCTCCAAGGCAAATGTAACCAACTTCAAACTCTCTCGCAATAATTGTTCAATTATATAATTATTACATCTCAACTACAGTCCATCTCTCAGTTGAATATATCTATGATTCATGGTGGACCGAGAAATTCGACAAACACATTTCGAACTACACGAGTTTTCTGACGTAAGTCCCAAAGCTTACGTGACAAGTTTTTATTTCAAGACAATTTACTATTATAATAAAGTGACTTGTTGATTGATTTGTTCAAAATCAAGGGTGGCTCCGCAAAAAATAATCACACTTCCGAAACTAGAATTACGTGGTGCATTACTGATGTCCTACTTTGAGCAGCCACCCCCTCGTATTTTGTTGACAGTGGAGTGATTTCAAAATTTGTTTTTCAATTCGAGAAAACGAGGGGGTTATAAATTATGTTGAATTTTTCGAATAAAATTTTAGAAACTCGTGCTATGGTGTGAATCTAAAATTATTTTATGTTAGTTACAAGGTGTACCCACAAGGTGGACCACATGCAACATGCAATGAATCCATGGCTCCAATCGCTAATCATACTGACTCAAGCTCCAATCTTGATTCCAAGTTAAACGCTCTGCAGGTCTCACTAATACAAGGAAGATCAGGTGGAGAGTATATCAGTGAACGACCAATGCACGTCAGTGGAACCTGAAATTTAATGGTGAGTCAATTTTTCTGAGAGAGTTGAAGAGTTACGCATATCAAGGGGAGTTTCCATAGAATATTTGCTACGTTCACCACCAGCATTATTTTCCAATGAAGCTGTGGTATAGAACAAGCTTTTTCACTTCATGGGACGATCTGACATCGAAGCTCAAGGAATTGTTTCAACAATATGATTATGAGTATCGGTTGATGGATGAGATACGGCGTCAAACGCAGGGAGCACAGAAAAAAGTTGTTAGTTACGTCGTAGTTATGGAGAGCCTGTTCAAAAAATTGTCTAATTCTTATCGGAAATTACCTGGGTAAACTACATGAAAAAAAGTATTTTGCCACAGATCCAAACACAATTGGCAAGTTTCCAAATATTGTCAATGGCAGAACTGATACGTCTGAGTAATTCCATTGAAGAAACCCAGACAAGAGTTCAAAAATTTCAGCCTGCTTCCTCAAACTTCCGAACATTCTTGGAACCAGAATAAGCGTACAGAGAGGCCCTGTTCGGTTGTTTCGGCCAATCTTGAAACAAAAATTCTGCTGGACTACGTCCTAGCTCACGCCACTGGCGATACACGTTCTCATCTCTAGGCGCAGAATTCCTTGGTTTGTTAGATTTAGGAGCCTCCCGTACAATTATTGGTGGTCCTGGATGGGACATACTAAAAGGTATCTGTACTCTCCAAACCTCTAATATATAGGCATGTACGTTGCTAATGGCCAGTCATGCCAGGTTGAAGGAATATTATCCGTTCCAGTCTCATTAAGCGGTCATGTGAGGGTATACAAAATCCTGGTTGTTCCATTATTACCGCGCATACGTTGATATTGGGTATGGATTTTTGGACCAAAAAATCCCCGATATGTTTCCCAGTCAGTGGTCCTTCAGACACCTTCCCAGGATCATTCCTACCACAACTGCATTAGGTGCTATAGATACGCTATCTGAAAATGAACGGTCGTCACTGAATAATATTATAGATAAAACTTTTGTGTCAATGGGATCCAAGTGGAACGCGCTGATTCAGTATATCATACGATACGTACTAAGTCCCCACCTATACTTCAAAGGTACTACCCTCTTTCGCCTGCACTATAACGCCAAGTTAACGAAGAATTTGATCTCATGTTGGAGGACGATGTAATCGAGCCTATGGAGCCTTCACGATCTCCCTGGGCTGTTCCCATTCTGCTAATTCGAAAAGATGATGGCAGATATCGATTCGTGGTAGACTTTTGGCAGATCAATAGAGTTACAGCCCGTGATATGTATCCCCTTCAGAGGTGAGCTCTACTCTGAATAAGCTCAAAGATGCACACTAACCTCACAACACTTGATATAAAATCAGCATACGGGCAGATTCTACTTGCAGAATAGGCAAAGCCATTGACTGCTTTTGTGGTACCGAGCCGTGGACTATTCCAATTTAAAAGAATGCCAATGGGTTTGCACAACGCCCAGGCAAAGATTCATAGATTAAGTGTTGGGAGTTGATTTAGAACCATACTGTTTCGTTTACTTGGACGATGTGATTATCTGTACTGGTAGTTTCGAGAAGCATATTGAGGTTTTACAAGAAATCTTGCGTAGGATCGCCAAGGCTGGATTAACCCTGAACAGGAGTTGATGCCATTTCTGGAAGGGTGAACTCAAGTACCTCAGATATGTCGTGGATCCATCTGGATTGATGGTTGACCCAGCAAAAGTAGAGGCAATCGTTAGTATTCCACCCCTGGAGTTCGTAGAGTGATAGGGTTGGCATCCTGGTACAAGAGAGTTGTACCCAACTTTTAAACTCTAATCACTCCGCTGTGCCAGCTCTTGAAAAAAAATTAAAATTCATTCGGAGTGAATCGTGTCATGTAGCATCATTTCAAAAGCTCAAAGATTATTCAGTGTCAGCACCCATTGTGTCTGGACTTCACCTGCCCCTTTGTTGTGTAGACTGACGCTTCCGAGTATGGCCTCGGGGCTGTGCTTTCTCAAATGACGAAGGAGATAAGGAGGTTGCTCACTTAAGCCAATCCTTAACTAGTAATGGGAGAAAGTTCAACACTACCGAAAAGGAATTTCTGGCCGTTCTATTTGCAGTTGAGAAATTGAGCCATATATTGAGGGTAGTAGATTCATAGTAGTTACTAATCAGTACTCGCTTAACGATTTCGATGTGGTTCATCAAAAAAGCAAGGAACACGTGATTTTTATGCTCTTTTCAGAGTCGTGCCATTCCTGGACCTCATCAAAGTCGAAGAGGCCGTGCCTGATTGCGACACAAAAGATCGTTGGTTCAAAACAATGATGGGAAAAGTGCGAAAATCCTTTCATCGATATCCATGTTGGAGGTTGGAAAACGGCCAACCCTATAAGAAAAATTATTTACAATACCCGTAACTTGCAAACCAAGCCGATAGCTGGTTGGTGGTAGTCCCGAAGAAAAACCGCTGGGACATTATTAAGATGAATCACGATCCACCTACATGTGGACATGTTGGGATATAAAAGACCGTTTCACGTATCATCTTAAAATATTATTGGTCAAAACTTCGTCAAGACGTTTGCACTATACTGCGATGCGAAACCTGCTTGCTGACCAAGACACTTCAACTAAAGCCGGCTGGACTCATGCTGAGCGCCATACTAACTACGACCCATCCATGGCAAGTGCTGAGTACTGACGTTGTAGGCCCTCTCCCTGGATATACTTCTGGCTGTCAACAGTGAGCGATTTATTTAGCAAATTTTTTATCGTTTTTTTTCAAAGCGGTCTGCAAATGTAGTTACTATTACACGCATTTTCAAAGAGAACGTGATATTGATCTTTGAGGCAACCCAATGAGTTATCATGGATGATAGTTCTCCATTCAAGAGTCGTTTATTCTTATACATGCTAGAAAGGTTCAGCGTGGAACCCAGACATGTTTCAAAGTACCCAATCTTGAGGCTGAGTCCACTCACCTTGTCTCAATTTCCATGTGGCTTTCTCTCTCTTTTTTGGTTACCTTTCGTTGGAGCATGTGCTTCTAATCACGATGTATCAGATTTTGTGTGCCAGAAAAAAAAACGAAATATAATAATATTGCATTTTATTTTATCTTCGGTAATAATTTACCATTTCATATGGGATTCAGCAAGATTATATTCGAACAGATTTCTACGAGGCCACACACCACCTAAGGTAGAGATGCCACCAGATCCTTGAAGGGACTTTCAAATGTCTTGCACAGTTCTGCACTATCACAGCTTCGTTTATTTTAAGCCTCCTATTCTTCCTCCTTTCCCTCCGCTTGATCTGCTGCACGCCACTGACAATACTGCCATTTTGGTTTGCATATACCAACCTCCAGGTCCCACTGTATAGGAGTTCCAGCTTCTGCAGACAGACCTGAAACTGAACTCAGTATTATTGAAGATCAGGCCGATCTTTCCTGTTAAACGATACCTGTCAGACTCGAGGAACAGATAAGAAAGATCATTCCTTATATGCATGGTTTGCCATCGTAGTTATTGTTTGAGACCGCTACACCATCTGTCCTTCAGGGATCTTCGTTTTCTATAAAGCTGAAAAGGAACGTACCTCACTTGAACAGCTTCAACGTTATATTAAACAGTACAAGTTCTTACTGTCACTAACTGTGAACCTCAGGTATTCCTTGGGTGCATCGTCAGCTGTTTGCTGACGGTGCTGCAAGTCTGTGAAACTATTTAACTTTTTAGCAAAAAAAGCTGAAGAAAGGTCGAACTTTTTAGGTTTTCTGAGATTTTAGTTGTGAAACCATATCCGTGAAAAGTAGCAAAGTTGAAATTCGAATTTAGCACACCGAAAACCATATAGAACGACTGAAAAATCAACTACTACTACGGTGAGTTGGGGCAAGAACGTTCTCGGGGCAAGAACGTATTCGGAGCAAGAGCGACCACCCTTTTCAAAAACACCTATTATATACATTTTCATAAATTAACTGAATTTCGCAACTATTGGCAACAGGGTACAATTAATTAGAAATCGCTGCCTTAGATTTTCCTGAAATGGTCGTCTTGTGTTTATGACATGAATGGAATAACTAGTGTGAAGAGTATACATGCGAAAATCCATAAATCTGAGTTAATCTAATAATAATATATGTAAGGTAGGTGATTTGTAGGGAAGATTAACAAATAATACTGCACTGATAAAAAGGTTATTTTGCATCAATGCATAATTGCATTGATTCAAGTCTATTGTATTCTTGAATAAGTCCAACCAAATATTAGTTTGATTTTTTTTGATGAAATTCTCTTGACCACTGGAAAGGAAACTGTTTTGAAACATATGAACACTTTCTTCACTGAAAAATGAGAGTTGTTTGGTGCAAGAATATTTCAACTTTGATAATGAACACTATAGTGAATACTTTCTTTGTTCGATGGTGTGAGTTGGTTGGGGCAAGAATATTTCAACTTCAATAACGAACAATATTCTTCTTCATAATGCAATACATTTTTGATTCAAGATTATCTGCATTTGGAGGCTCAGTACAAATGTGCATTTGGTTATAAAAATATGCCATGAAAGCCATGTTCATATGGTACAGTTCAACAAACAGAGAACAACTGCGAACAATTGAGGTATAATGGTTATATACGAGAATAGTTTTGTAATATTTTAATTTCAGAAACTATATAATCAACGTAGGTACCTATTCGGTGACGCATACAAATGCGCTCGAATATAGAAACGACAGCGTCATTCGCCATTATCACACACCTGTCGAAAACTAAAATATCTCCAACCTACCTCCACAACTGGTCCATAAATGATCTAAATTCAAATGGTGCAGAAATAATTGGACCTCCATATTGCACTTCTGTAGCAGCATTTGCACATAACGACTGTGACAAATACAAAACTAACAACTTAAATTATGATTCAAACACAACCCCCAAACCAAACGCGGGTAACAGCAAACAGGATAGAGGTCCCATTCGGCAGTCGCAGTGCGCGCTTTCGCGTAGGTTCGCGCCGTTCCGGTAGCGTGCACCCGCTAAAGTAAAGCTCATTGGTTGACTGTGCCACGTGCTGCTTCCTCCTGACCTCGCCAAGAAATTATGTTCTTGAGTCAAAAGGGGCATTTTTCACAAGTAGGAGTTCTCTAGGGTAAAGAGTTGGAATGTATTAATGCAAACAAATTCATTCCAAGATAATTTATGTAAAGAAGCAAACAGTTCAATAAGTTTGAAATAAGAGTATATTCATCAATTAGAAATAATTATTTTTTTCAGAAGATGATTCTGTTCAAGAGGATATATATATTTGATTGAAGACATCCTTTTTATCAGTGTATCAATTCAACTTTTGCAGTTAGTTTTTAAGTTACGGCGCGGGACGCACTTGCCCCTTAAGAATCTGCTTATTATTAGATTAATTTTTGTTATCTTATAGCAGTAAACTGTTGAACGCGAAATAAAGTCGTTGATTTTATATTTCTTCACGCACTTGCTCAACACAACATGTATTAAAAAAATAGAGTTTCTGTTAGAACACACCAATCTTGTTTGCATTCATAAAAAAGTTTCTATAACTCTAGAGATGAAAATGTTCTGTGAAAATCATAAAACAAGTTATGACTGAAGTGAACTGCTGTTTCCCCGTTAAAGTCAATATAAAATAATTTGACTAGTTCCAACTGATCATTCACACAGTCAATTAAGAACATCCCAAAGAAAACACAAAAAAATTGAGTGCAACATAGATATTGAAATAAATATTTTCTCGCCTTTCAAAGTTGTACATATGAAAGAAGTGGTCGCACTTGCCCCAGCGTAGGTCTATGCAACAAATAATTCGATCACATCTTCATTTCATATTTTGTATGTTATTGTTATTTCGGAAATCACGCAATTTTTATTGCTTTCAGAGATGTCATTCAACGTTCGTCGTAGAATTTGCCAGCAAAGAAGTTGTTGGATTTTTAATCCAATCATTCCTATTTAATGGATTATAGCAATGAGCAGTCCTGGTAGGGCATGACACATTGTTCATGTAAAAGCAATCTCAAGTAAAGCGAAAGTATTTCAAAAATGTGAAAAACGAACAAACAGGACTAATAAATCTGCACGCCTATGCCCTACACGTGCTGCAATAAAAATTGTCCAACAATCATTCATCGATACATGAGGTTTTTACGCTCCTGATTACGTAACAATGTTTAATAATAACGTTAACCAAACATCTGATATTCAACATAGTAACAAATCGGCGCGTGCAGCAGGCTTGCCAAGTGCAAGGTCGTTTAAATTCAGTTTCGGATGCGGAAACCAAGTTTGATAATGCTATTTGGGCTAGTAGCTGACCTTAAAAATGTTGTTCGGAATGAAATGAATGAATCTAAACATTATGGTTGGTGAACTTCATCAGTTAATGACCCTGCACTTCACTTGCATATGTGAATGGAATATCAACAACAATGCATTATTCTGTGTTTTGATTTCGATTGCTTCTTAGTTTGATACCTTTTTCAGATTCACTTTTACTGAAGTTTATATTATTAGAATGGTTATTTTTAATCTTATATAATTTAAACGAGCAATTCTTGTCTATATTTTCGATCTAGGATTCTGCTTTAATAATTTGAATAAAATTTTGTATGTAGCTCAGGTTTTGCTTATTAAGTTTATCTATCTAGGCATCTTTCCTGAAAAAAATCGCTATTTCACAGAAAAAATGCATGTCATCATATAATAAATTCGTGAGATGGCGGGCGCTTGACACGCGATCAAATCAATATTAGATATTTCCTGAAAGAACGCGATTATACACAAAAAAAAAATTTATCTGCTCTCATGCTAATATATAATAGTCCTAATAATGTCATATAGCGCTATATCGTACATTTTTGTCATTTCATAATTCGTGAAAATGGACACTTGAACAATTATTTTTGTTTCTTCAATATATTTGTCTATCCATAGAAACAGCACATACGAAATATTAGCCCTCAATTCGCAATATCTTATTTTCAATAAAAAATTAAAATTATGATTGCCAGGTATTCATTTCAAATGACACGAAACACGCGGGAATGGTCGTGACGTCACGCTGCTCGCTCAATCGGAAAGCAGTAGGGCGGTCATAAGTATTTAGGTTTATTTAGGGGTCATATTGAATGTTTGCTTTTATATAATAAAGCACTCACTCTACAAACAACCTAGAAACTGAGACTGAGAAGACTGAAACCGTTCCCAGCCGCCAGGCGTCATGTCTCAACGAGCTGTACCACAGTATGACGTCATAACAGGTCCCAGCCAAGTTTGGCGCGTTACTATAGTGATTTGAATTATGCAGTTTTGAATTTCTTATATTTATTAAATAAATGGTAATAATGACGTTTGTCTTGAACAGTGGTTCTTTTAATAGTATAAACTTACGTTTTTGGGTGTTTTTTATTCAAAATTAATTTTTGTGCAAGCTCCCCATTGAAGAATTACAGTCGATTTTGGCAGTCATCAGCGGCCGGGTTATGCTCAAAAAAATTATTGAAGGGGCATGATATAAGATTTGATTAACCTAAATTGTTCATGTAAACTTTTTTATAGTAAATCAGTCATGGCCTAGCGGTTTAATGGTCGAACCCGTATGCGAGGGCTCCTGGGTTCGAATCTGCAAGAGGAACTTCCTTCTTTTATTTTCGTGAATAATTCTACAGTATTTGAAGTAGACTTAGAAACTTTAGTATTGTGCACGGCATGTTATACAGTGCGCGCATAAAGTATGGAAAAAATTAATTTTTTCTGAATAATTCGGAAATATCCTCGAATAAGTCGATTTTTTTTAGATGGGTCAAATTTTCAAAAGGGCACCCAGTATATTTTTCTATATTTGGTTAGGTATCGTCATTATGAATCCAGTGATAGCAGATTTGATAGGATTATGTTAAATGGCTGTGGAGATATTAGCGTTAGTTTCAAAATTTGATCCAATGAAAAAGAAAATCGACCTATCCGAGGATTTTTTCGAAATATCTTTATATTCAGAGAAAATTAATTGTTATATTATTTTTTATCTTGAGATAGTTCGAAATAAAGTGTCGAACTGAGTGCATTCTTTTAAATCAAATGACTGTAGGTCATATGTAGGTAAGATTGCAATATATTCATATGTAATGAGTATGTTATCCGTAACTAAATAATATCTCCTAATGTCTCGAGAACGAAGACAGATACAGTCTTCAAACGTTGACGTAAAACTAAATTAATTTCCTTTGGGGCAAGCCAGATAATATCTCATTGCTCATTGCTCATTGACGTTTTTTCCTAATTCTTGATTTACGCGGGGACTTTCATGTTGAATAGATATCATGTTTTTAATTTTCAGATTTGCAGTCGATTATATAAACAGAAAATGTGGTGTAAAATAATGTTTGTTATGATGGCTATAGCAATCCATAATTCTACTATTTTTGGAATAAGACCACGCGAAGGCAAAAGACAAAATACATTGTAGCAGACCGCCATTTCGTCCTAAATACCGTCAAGCTTACGTGTCTCATTTTTTTTTTTGGTCCAGCATAATGTCGGAGTTTCTCTTCAGTCGGTCAACAAGAAGCAAAAGTCTGGTAGATGACAAAAGAACAAGCAGAACTTCTCATTATAAGAACTAGCTCTGATATAGGCAATACAGTAATTTTTTTTAAATTCTGGTTCCCACGAAAAGGATAATCTTGTATTGTTCAGAGAACATCGTGAGAGACGAGGAAAAGTAGGAAGGAATTGGTGTTCTTCTTAAATTGAGGCTGTATGCCTCAGGGACCACTTCCCAAGGCAGCGAGTTGCAAAGCTTTGCAGTTCGGTGGAAAAATGAGCCCTGGAAAACAGATTTTCGGCATGTCTCCAAAGTGACGTCATATGTATGTGACAACTGAGCTCGACGGCATGATATTTCAGAAGAGCATCGTCCATGAAAATATCTATAAAACAGATCACCAACCTTTCTGCGATGAAACATATTAGCGAGCTTGTGGGCGAAGTATCACCGACGAGACGAATTGCTTTCTTTTGGACCGAATCTGAAAGTTTTAATGTGTGTTTAGGTGCTGCACTCCATATATATGGGAACAGTATTCCAGAACAGATCAAATTTGTACCTTATAAATTATAATCAGTTGACGGGAAGTGAAATACTTCTTGGCGCGAAACAAACAAGTTTTTGAGACGCACTCTTTTCAATGGACCTCACATGGTTCTCCCATGAAAGGGTACTGCTGATGGTAATACCAAGCAATTGGTAGAGTATCGGATGATACTCCATCGACCATTACGTTGAGAGATCGGTCTGAAAGAAAACTAGATAGCAAGGAACACAACTGGGGAGACAAGCCTGGAGATATCCAGGGCAACTGCTAAAGTTTTACCATATTTTTCAATAGATTGCTGTTAAAAATGTGAGATATAAGCAAGCAGGTTACCGGTTGATCTCTGATGCCGAAAACCATATTGTCGATTATTGATAATTTCTGAGCGTTCTAAATATTTCATGAGTTCGATGTTGATAGCTTTCTCCATGACCTTCGAGATAACAGATAGTAGTGCGATTGGTCTGTAGTTGCTGGGTAGAGTTTTTTCTCTTTTTTGGGGACTAGTTGTACTCTTGCAATTTTCCAGTTGGGCGGAGATACCGCCAAATTCTAAGAGAGGTTGAATAACTTGCAAATAACTGGTGTTAGTTCGGGAGCACATTTTTTAAGAACAATCGGCGGAATTCTGTCAGATCCACTAGCTTTGTTGGTGTCAAGACCCAGCAAAATGCGTCTCTTGGTTCGCTGGCGAAAGATAATTTCAGGCATATGACTGTCAATGGGGATGATGTTCTGGGGTTGTTTTCCGAATAATTCGAGCGTAGAATTTGTAGCAAACATGTTTGCAAATACCGGGTGTCCCAAGTTGTCGTATACATACAATATCTTGCTTATTTGACAAGATAATTAAAAAATAGGAAAACTGCTCTGAATAGCATTAAAGTACATTTCTGATGACCTATAATAAAATAAATTTCATTTGTCAGCCCTGTGGTTGCTACCCCTCACTTTTTATTTTCAAATGGCACCACTTGTATATTGCAATGGAAAATTGTGTGTTATTCTATTTGGAATACGATACCTAATTATCCTTATAAAAATGAAAAATGAAAAATTGCCTCCGCAAATGTTTATAAAACTTGACAGAATAGGAGTAGCCTTATTTTCCAAAAGTTTCAATTAAAAAATAATTAACCACGTCATAAGCACATACCTACAATGCCATTTACATTCAGTTCAGATGAGTACGTTGACATGCTGCTGGTTTAGGTTTGGTGAATGTGAGAGAAACAACAGATTTTATGAATAATATTCATATTTTCGAACTAAAATTAAGAAAATTTTTTTCTGTCAAGTTTTTATAAACAAGTGGAGCACAAAGTTTCATACTATATGCATCATAATTGGTGGTGAGAAAAAGTCCAAGGAATAGAGTATATACTACCCAATTCGCTAATTACCACGCGCATCTCATACAATGTGAGATACACTCAGTGGTAGCTTACCTTAGTATATGTTAAGGTATTAGACCCCGAAAAGAAACATTATTGTGGTTTTCGTTTGCGTTATGAATTGCGTTACGAAAAATCAATAAGTCGATCAGAACACCCAGTTTCAGTCTTTCTTCAGGACAGTTTGCATTAGAGCCATTATTGAATTGTTGAATTTTCCTAGTATGGTACTCAAGTCGTCATTATTTAGGGTCTACTTGAAACCTCCCCACTGTGCAAAACTTGTAGAATAAACGGTATTATACAGAAACTAAAGTACATTGTAACGTTGTGAGTATTGTCCCAATAACCCCCCATTGATAATTAATTAATAGATAAGCTTAAATAAACTGCTAAACAGCAAAAGTACTTTTCCAAAGAGCAACGAGAGTGAGGCCGTGGAAGAAATTTCATTTGTGTCTTACTTTATGCTAGACACTCTAAGTGTGAGGTGAAATTTGCAGTCTGGTGAAATAAGCAAAACATTGTAATTTTTCAAGTATTATTAATATCGTCATTTATTAGAAAAATATATATGTCGACAAAAACAATTGTTGAAAAATGCGAATGTTTAATCATTTATAAATTTCAGTTACACTATAATATAGCATAAATTTGGAATCAAATAGAATTCTTTCCACTTATGTCCATCTCTATGATGCACAAAGCATACCTGGAACAGTTGTTGAAAGTTCTTGGCAGCTAAAAATGCTGTAGGTATTTATAAACCTGTTATTCATAACGAAGTGTTATGCAAGAACTCTTCCAAGAAGTCTAGAGATAGCATAAAACTGAAAGAATTATTATATTCGAAGAATATATATCACTCGTTGAAGATGTATATTTCACATAACATTTTTGAATAGGTACATCTTCAACAGGTAGTGTATTTCAATAAGGTAATTAGGTCTGCAAGTACACACACATTACAAATGAGAAATATATTCAACAATTGACTTTACGAACAAAAAAATAAATGAAGAATAGGTTAATTCTTCGCCATTATATACTTGTGAAAACTATGAGAACCTACAAAAAAAATCAGGAAATGCAAAATCCTGGATCAGCAATCATTTAAATTTGAACTTACAGTCTTTGCAAGGCAGCTAGTTTTTGGATTAACTTAGTAACATTTACTTGGAATGTCCTGACTATACCTACATATTCCATAGCTATTTTATAAAACAATCGGAAGTCTTGGAAAAACTTTTTGGACTGCACTTGAAATCAGAAATGTATTATAACGTTGCTAGAAATATGTATCACTATACCTACATTGTATACATTTGATTATCTCTTCCTCTCTGGAATTATTCTTTAGTCCCGCCCAGGAACAAAATGCAAGTCTGTCATGGTCAAAGATAATATCACGAAAGCAGTTTTACTATTTCTGTCTGTTCCTAAAAATATTCACAATACGTTTCAGTCACTTCTTTGAATAATGTCAGTATGGCTTATATTGATAAGACAGACGCTACAATAAAAAAACAAATTTTTGTTTTGTTCTTTGTTTGTTTCATTTTTTTCGTTAACCTGATGTCGTCTCCCTACGAACGGCAGCCCTCAAAAGTCGAAACTTGTGCGATTCTTAGCACGTCCATAAGTCTCCATCCAAACCATAACTTCGCATATCGTTGCTTGGCTCGAGATATCGATGACCCATCCTCTCGGATATATTGTGCCTATATTGTTCAATATATATAATTGTCTTTTTAATATCCTAACTCTATGGAAAGGCATGAACGAAAACTAAAGTTATGCAATAGATGAAGTTTTGCGTTTGTTCAATATATATAACTGTCTTTTTAATATCCTAACTATGGAAAGGCGTGAACGAAATCTAAAGTTATGCAAGTTTTGTCTATAAAGGTGTATTTTCTGGAAAAACGCGATTTTACTAATAATGATGATGTGTGGGGGCGGGAATTAGCGCAGTGGATAGCGTACGTGCCCGGTGACCAAGAGATCCCAGATTCGGTTCCCAGCCGGAGCAAGCTTTTTTCATTTCTCCGTTGTAACAGTGCTGCTCCTGAAGTGGCGTAAGGAGTTAGTAACACAGTCTACCCAGAACACGTGGCGAAAGTATTGCTTCCCAAGAACGTTATTTTACTACTAATAATAATAATGACATACATTTTCATATTTCAAAAACGGCTCTAACAATTTGGATCAAATTTTGTATACAGATGAGATTTTGTTTTTAAAGCTCATCCATACACGTCTGTTTCCTAAAAAACGCGATGTTACTAATAACAATAATGATGATGTTAATTTTTAAAATCTATTTTCACCTACTTCCAAATATCAAGGACCGGCGGCAATACAAGTATTCCATAATGTTACACGAATACACCTATTATAATGGCTTGCCTATCAAAATGTGGTCCAGACTATATACAGTGAGTTTCAAAAATTTCAAACCGAGGTTACAGCAAGCAGGCCCTCGATTGCTCGATGACGACGTGCTGTTAAATAGTATAGCAGCGTTGATCAAAAATAAACAGTGGCGGCAAATTGTCTGTCTGATTTAAGTGATTTGTCTGTAATGGAATCGGAACCTTTTCAAAGCAACGGCTCAGAATATATCATAGATGAAAAAGTGTCAGAATTTGATGACATCGAAACAGACGTAGAAAGTGCAAGGTCGGCGCCATCAAAAGCATCAAAACGAGTTGAAGTTGATAGAAGTGTATCTAATAAAACGAAAAAAATTACGGATTGTTTCATAGTCGAGCGAGATCCTATAAGACTGATAAAAATACTGACAAACAAGGCAAATGTACCCTATGTACGGCCGTTTTGAAAATGAAAAACTACGGAACATCTTCACTAAGGCGAGATTTGCAAGCTAAACACACTAGAGTATCCGAAAAAAAAATATCCAGCCCACCTAATTCCGGAGCAAATATCTCTACAGGTTCGAATAGGCGTAGCACAATTTCAGTTTCAAGTTGTTCGAGTTGGCTTGAGAAGGCAAAACAATAATTAGATTTCAGCTATAATTATGTAGTAGTTTGTGACACAATTGAATAATCTACACGGTGGATCAAAAAAATTTCCACATCTTATTTTCTTTAATATTTTTTTATTTCTGGCTGGTTTCTTATAAAATTTTGAAAGTCTACAAAAAATCTATAGGATTCAAGTAATCTAGTGAAAATTGTGGCATATGCTATACATTTTTATACAGGGTGTGACGTCTTTACGTTGTCACATGTCACTTTGACACCCGAATTCATGCAGGTTACGGATTGCCTCGGGCGCCATCTCTGTTTAACGTGTGAAGGGCCACTTGCTCCGGGCAACTTCGGTGGAGAAAGAATACTCCAGGGGTCAGGGCCAGGAGGCAGGCTTTAATAGCCCCTACTGGGTTTGCTTCCTGGGTACTTGCTGCGAAAATAGCTGTGAACTCACAAAGCAATTGAGTTCCTTACTGGGAGGAGTATACAGTATCGGAAAGTTTTCATCTGGGGTATGGTGGTTTTATGAGAGCGTGAAGAATAGCTTGCTATAATGTTCAGAGAGCATTATAATTTCTCCTCTACTCGCTCGAGAAAGGGATATCGACGTGAGTTGTTAATTCGTCGGGCGAGGCAACAGGAGAAGCGCGTTAGTGCGTCTCTCTCATTTATGAGGTATTAATTATCATATCATTGCGATCCTTGTTGCTCGATTAGATGTCTGTCTATACCACAGATGAAAAGTTTCCGATACTGTATAGTCAATGTCGAGTAAAACACCAAATATAATCCAATATCATTTATTTCGTAAATCAAAAGAAAACAGATAACTACAGTTACGGAAATATTCACCTTGTTCCCAGAACTAGAAGGGACAGGAAGAAGCAACACTCTTAGCAAGAGTCAAAAGCGATGTAGTTACGGGTGCAAAAGCGGGGTAATTACGGGTGCAAAAGCGGGGTAGTTACGGGTGCAAAAGCGGTTTTGGTGAGTGGGGAGGGGGGTTAGCGGTCAAGCAGACAACGGTATTAATGGCGGCTACGGTATACTCAAGCTCTATATTCAGCCAAATCTCTACTTCCTGGGCTCGCAGTTCCCAGTCTTGTTAGTTGCTTTCATCTAACTTCGGAACGGTAAGCTACCCTATTACGGAACGTCTATCCTACGCGCCTGTCAAACAGAGACGATTGTTTCACACTCTCTCATTGACAGGGGTCCACTCGGTATATCGAAAGCTACCTACGCGCCTGTTAATTAAAATGGAATAGTAGTTATATTTCAAATTTATCTTTCACCCTCTACCCATTCTGCGGATAATCTAAAATTTGCCACACTCATCCAGAACCGACAGCAATACAATTCTTTCATGATATCAATGTAATAATATTAATGAGAATTTTCAAATTCAGTTCAAATAGTTCAAATAATCTGAAATTAGGTACACATCTCAAGGACCGATGACAATACAAGGACTTCATTATAGTAATGTAATAATAAAGTTGATAATAATAATAATCAGTATAGTAATTCACCGAGAACTTGACGTAGACTCGCAAAATGATACATCTTCAAAGGAGCTTGCATCCTGAGTCGTCCGTTCCAAAGCTGTAATTTCCCAGACAACAGAGAGGCCTTGCACTTTTGAGTTTGAAGTGTCTACGTAACAGAGAAATTTACTGGAGGGAGCCTGTAAATTTAAGTTCAGATTTCCTTCTCTAAAAAGCAAGGATTGGAGCATTCTTTTTCAAAGCAGCAGCACGAGCAAAAAGCTCACATTAAAGCTGCAGCTTCATAAGCATAAGCCAATGCATGGGATCTTCTTCAAGAACATTGAAAACGTTGGTTTATCCAAAAATTTTACCTATGCATTATTCAGGTCAAGTGGGCTGAGGTCCGAGACCGAGGGATTCCTAATGGCCTGCCCGGATGGTGTCTTCAACATCCTGGTCTACCGCAGTCGCGAGTTGGGTATTCATAGAGGTCTCCCACACAAGATGCAGAGCAAGTCGTGGGGCAGCTTAGACCATAATGCATTTGCTCTCTGCGGTCTCATTCTATATCCATAGGCATAACGTGTCTAGTTCTGTATGAACCAGACACTGGTGTTGCCTCATGCTTCGGGGATATTGGGTCCATTGTGGAGCATGAGAAGTGCCGAATTTATCAGAACTACTCATTCACCACCCTCATGCACAACAAGCAAATAAGCCTGACAACATCAAACCATCACCATCGACCATCAAAGTAGTACGATTTTTATCATAGAATTTTCAGCTCCTGGCGAAACGATGAGGAAAAACGGACTTATTATCGAAATTTACTCTTTGATTTCCGCAGGCTCTACCCAAACTATTCTGTTAAAATGGTGATTTTGATCATACGGGTCCTTGGTGGAATGATAGACACGCTGCTCTCTGAACTAAAAATCATACCGGCTTGCCGAGATGCGGCATGAAGCCAGACGAATACGGAAGGCTGGTATCCTTGGTTCACTCCGTCTACTCAGTGCACATAATTCTCGGACCCAGTAGTTGCTCACCCCACGGACATGGGAAGTGACTATCCGGGTAAATGGCATCAGCGCGCCTTCCGGATTTCCGGATGTGTCGGAGCTCCGGAGACAGGGCCCGACTGGAATAATCCAAACGAATAGAAAAAATAAAAATGAAATAATGATGTGAATTTTTATATTCTATATCCACACACTTATAACTTTCGGAGGAAACCTCTCAGAAACAGAGCTTGTGCAAGTAAGGTAGAAACGGGAATAAAATAATAGAAGTCAAATGTCTATTCTACGGAGGCGTAGAAGGGCCACGGTTTTTTCTTTCTTCAATCCCGACATCTAAGTCGGGATCCCGATTTCTAACTCGGGATCTCGAGATCTTGACTTTGACGTCTGACTTATAGTCTGGTTGACGAGTGCAATTTTGTCAAAAAGCTGACCAAGAACACCGAAAATTATGATTTTGGTCTCATTCGATTCGGAATTGCACCAATTAAAAGTAAACACAAAAAGAACGGTTTGGCTTTTTCCAGATATTTTAAAAATTATTCCAGATAAATAAGATTTGAATAAAAGATTCTCAAAGAGTAGGATATTTCCTATAAAAAAGTATTCCCGCTTGGTACTGACAATATTTATAATTTCAATGCATACGTGAAACTTGGGATCAAAACGAGCAGTCGTCCTTACACGTGCATCGACCGATTCAGAAGCATGTTGAAAAAAGTTACCCATTGAAATATAACAATTAAAGAATACAAATATGTTTATACGATCTAAACACATAAATAAACAATAATCCGTCAACAACAAATTTTTTACACCAATTTTTCTAATAACTATGCTTTTGTTAATTAATTAATTTTTACCTGTTGAAAGTTGACATAAAAGCGCTGATTATTTCTAAACTGACCTGGATTTTTTTTTCACTCTTTAGAGCCATTCGTGAAAATATGTATCAAAGATATCCGTTGGAAAAATTAAGAAATTTCACTTTTTTGTTAACAATCCAAGGCATCAAAAAATGAGAATCGTAATTAGGCAATCAGAAATTATTGTTTTTTCAGTCATCCTCAGTATGGTTCTTTACGATAATAATAAAAAAAATACTTCCATTGATTGTTTAAATAACTGTTATAAACATATGCATTGCTAATAAGATTAAAAAAATGTTTGGCAATCTAATCCTTGACGAAAATAATGATTTATAAGAAAAAACGTTGCTTAAAAAAAATATTGCTAAAAACGCACTTGCTAATTAACAATAATTTTTGTTGGTAAATATTAATATTAGGAAACCATTTTTTTTTCATGATATATAAAACTTTCTTTCAGAAATGCACATGGTTGTTTTTAGTATTGTTTTAGTATTTAAAAAAAATAAAGTGCAAAAATTCATTTGTTTATAACAAATTGTTTGTTTATTAAACAAATGAAAACTAAATTAATTTTTTTCATAATATGAAATAACGTGATAAATCATGTTAAAAAATGGTTCCTCAATATAAACACGTAGCAACAAAAATGAATTGTTAATTAGTATGGTCGTTGCGTTTTTTAGCAATAATTTTCATTCAGAAACGATTTTGTTCTCATGAATCATTATTTTCATCAAGGATTGAATTCTTAAAGAAATATCGTCAGTATTTGTATTAACAATGCTTTCGTTTATAACTATTATTTAAACAATGGAAGTTATTTTTTTTTTTCAAAATTATTGTTCTGTAGCTTTTCGCAATAAATAAACAGAATAATGAGGATTATTTTAAAAAATCTGATTGCTTGATTATTTATGATTTTCATTTTTCAATGCCTTTAGAATAGAAAAGTGAAAAATCGAAATGTCTTAATTTTTCCAAAGAAGTTTACATCCTTTCGCGAATAGCTCGAAGAAGTAAAAAAAGTATAAGTTTTCAGTTTGGAAATAATTTATGGTAACTTTCAACAAGTAAAAATTAACCAAGCAACAAAGGCATAGTTGATTGAAAAAAGTGGGGTACACACTTTTTTGACGTTGATGGATTATTGTTTATTCATGTATTTAGATTATACCAATATTTTTCCATCATTCTTCTGATTCGGTCGTCGCGCGTGCAAGGATCACTACCCGCTTTAATCCCAAGTTTCACCTTCAAATTAAAATTATCAGTATTGTCGGTACAGTACAGAAAGGAAAAGTATGCTCTTTGAGGATCTTTTTTCAAATTTGGTATGTCTCCAATAGTTTTTGAAATATCTGCAAAAAACCCAAAAATTTTTTTTGTTTACTCAAATGTTCCAGTTCAACATTTTTTTCTAGATGCTATTTCGAATCTAATGAGACCAAAATCATAATTTTCGGTGTTCTAGGTCAGCTTTTTGACAAAATATCACTTGTGAACCAGACTATAAGTCAGGATCTCGAGATCCCGAGTTAAAAGTCGGGATTCCGACTTAGATGTCGGGATCTCGAGTTAGATGTCGGGATTTCGAGATACCGAGATAGAAGCCGGGATTAAAAAAAGAAAAAACCGTGGCCCTTCTACGCCTTCGTATTATTCAGCTAATAAACATACTCTTTGGAAGCTGCTACATTTTTTTGCCTTTCATCTGATGACAATAAAAGTATGAACCAAATAGGAGACATAATTATTTTCATCAGATACAAGAGTAGCTGTACACTTATCGAAGAACATTTTGTGATTTTATAGTTTGGACACTTGAGGGTATTTAAATCGATATGGAATTTGTTAAAAAACTTATGTAAAAATTGAAACTGTTCTATTTGAATCATTACGCTGTTGGGTTGGTTAATAGTAGACATGATAGAAATATTCCGATTTGATACTACTGTAACTCAAAACAAACTGAAAAAGCGAATAAATTGTGAAGAAATATAGTTTCGAGGTGACGTTGATTGTTACGTTTCCCCTGCTACGAAACCAACTGATTGGTGATTTATTACTTTTAGTTATGCCAAGAATCACCTTTTTGAATTTCTTCCTATAAAAACCAAGAATATCGTCATCAGGTAAACTATGATTTAGCAGAAACTTCTTCAGAGCTGTCGCATTCAAGCAGACAGCATACCGTCTTTGGTTGAAAAATCAGGGACCTCAGATCAGATCGGATTATGTTCAAGCAAGAAACATCTGCAAGGAGACAATCGAATTCTCGAAAGAGGATTACAACGCCATGATACGATCAAAGCTCGTTTTGAGTGTTCTAACGGGTTCCGCTGTTTTTGGTCATTTGCCAAAGTCCTGGGAAGACATTTAATTTCCAGCTCATTTCCTTCTCTAACCATGCAAAGAACACGGACACTAGCATCGGGCTCTCAGAAAAAGCCAATATCTTTGCCAACACATTTGCTGCAAAATCTACGCTAGATTCACTGAGATAACAACCCCAGAACAGCATTTTCATTAACAGTCGTTGGTCGAATTTATGAATTTTTAATTCTTAATATCTGGACCCCGAAACTCTCATATACCAATTTTTAATCGATTCTGAGCATAATAAAAAAATCGCCCGCCATCTTGAACTTTACCAGAAAATTCATAATCTCTGACTGAAAAATCCCCAAATACCAATTTGGAATCGAAACGGACCATAATCACAAATCTCGTCCGCCATTTTGGAACCGCATTTGTTTTTATCCTCTAAATTCCTTAATGCATTGTCACCGAAATTATGCCAATTTTGAAATTATTCAGACGTCTGGAAGTGGGTGAATATATCGTTCAAAGATATATATATATATATATATATATATATATATATATATATATATATTTATATATATAGACGAAAAGCTAGAGATTGCAAATGCATTCAATATTCATTACAGTGAAGTAGGTTATAAACTTGCAAACAAAATAGAAACTCCGAAAGATTTTTCAGAGATTATAGACAGACACCAAAAGAGTATGTTCATGTATCCGACGAATCCGGAGGAAGTCCTGAATATTATAAAGGAATTGAAACCAAATAAAAGTCCGGGAAATGATAATATAAGTGGACAAATGATAAAAAATATTGCAGATTTAATCGTAACTCCCCTCACGCATATTATCAACTCTTCTTTAAACACAGGAATTTTTCCCGATATTTTGAAAATAGGTATCGTCAAACCAGTATACAAAAATGGGACTAGGCTTGAGATTACCAATTACAGACCTATATCGCTAATCTCAAATTTCGCAAAAATTTTAGAAAAAATCATAAAAATCAGATTAACGGGATTTCTGAAAAAATTTAATATTCTATCTGAACAGCAATATGGATTCAGAGATGGAAGGTCGACAGAGGACGCTATATTCACCTTAACATCGGAAATTTATAAATCATTGGATCTATCAAAACCTACCTTATATATCTTTGTCGACCTTTCAAAAGCCTTTGATACTGTATGTCATAAAATCCTCCTCGAGAAATTAGAAAACATCGGCATTCGGGGTAAATCACATGAACTCCTCAAATCCTATTTGAGCAATCGAAAACAGATAGTTGACATTGATGGAAATAGAAGTAGTCCAAGCACGGTAACTTACGGTGTCCCTCAAGGTACGGTCTTGGGACCTATCTTGTTTATTATCTACATTAATACCTTACTGAAAATGAATTCCGAAGGAACCATTTTCAGTTTTGCAGATGATACCGCAATCCTCTATAATGGGAACACGTGGCATGGTTTTATTTGAATCATTACGCTGTTGAGTTGGTTAATAGTAGACATGATAGAAATATTCCGATTTGATACTACTATAATGGGGACACGTGGCATGACCTCAAAACAAAATCAGAGAGAGATTTCCAAAAAATTTTAAAATGGTTTCAATTCAACAAATTAACGTTGAACGCAGATAAAACAAAATACTTATCATTCACGTCTTACACTAACAAGCTGCCAGACATGGGACCATTAAAAATCAATCAAAATTTGACGATTCCCGAAAGTACATCCATTAAATACCTAGGTTTAATAATCGATCGACACATGAAATGGGATTTACACATGCACTACCTAACACGAAAATTGCGAGGGTTTTTATCTCGTTTCAAAATCTTGAAACAATGGCTAGAAATTCCCTATCTGATAACTGTATACTATGGTCTGGTTCAGTCACAATTGTCTTATGGCATTATAGGTTGGGGAGGAGTTAAGGATACGCACTTGAGATGCCTGGACACGCTTCAGAAAAAAATTCTGAAAATGATATTAGGTAAAGGAAAGACGTTTTCAAGCGATGAGCTATTCAAGGGCAGCAATGTCCTGGATACCCGACAACTATTTAGCCAGAAAATAATAATGAGGGTTTTCGAAAACAAAATTAAAACTAAACCAATCGAGCATCAATATAATACAAGAGGCAAAGAAAAGTCATTATTAACCCCAAGATGCTATAAATTAGTAGGACAAAGGCACTGCAATTACCTAGGGCCAACGATTTGGAATATACTACCAGAAAAAACACAATCCATCAATAGGTGCAATAAATTTAAATTTAAAAAAGAAATTAAAAATTGGCTCAAAACTTCCGATAGAAAGACGATTCATCATATCATAAATCAAAATAACTAAATACTTCACAAATCACCACCTACCAGATCGAAAGGATCACTAGTAATTTACTATCAGCAAACAATATGATCCACACATATTTATATAGTAATTGTGACACAATATCAGGATATTTTGATGTTTTACTCGTGTCATCCCATAAGTACTACCAATACTAATTTTATGTTCGTTTTTATCTCTACTCATATATAATTTATACTATATATATATATTCAAACTGTATTGAAACAAACTGAATAGCATGATCATATCCAGTTTAACATTATATTTGCTATTTTAATTATTTATTTATAGTTACTGTTTACAGGTGATAAGATTTGGCAATATCACGCACAAGGAACATTTTTTCGGAAATGTTGCTTCTGTGATGCCTGTGTTTTTTACTACCCTAGCTCTGTATCATGTATATGTACCAGTAATGTGAATAAACACACTATTATTATTATTATTATTATATATACATACATAGATACAGACGTGTTAAAAACATTGAACCTCTGCGACTTCATGGAAATAATATCTCTTTTAAAAATAAAATATTATCGTTATTTTTTTTATTAGGTGAATGTACACAACAACCATAATCAATTATTTTTCTGCGACCACATAGGAAAGTAACTTATATCGCACTCTAAAGTCGCACAGAGAGTACCTCTCCGCACACGTGCGGATATGCCGTCAAATACATTATTTTTAATTGGAATTGACCTCTGTCGAGCTATAATTTTTATTTGGATTCAACTATTCAACAATTTAATTCGAAACAAAATAAACAATCTATTCGAAATTCGTAAATTTCTTCATTTTCATTTATCAAAAAAAAGTTCAACTCTACGTGAAAACGAACCCGCGACGTCTCATTTTCTAATCTTACTCTCTACCAATGGAGCCATTAGGCTTCTGGAAATATGTTGGACATATAGGTGTCCCAGAATAAAGGGGACAAACTCCGAGGGTAGAATCCTTAATTCATTTTAAAGTTTAAAGTTCCAATAAACATTTACCCTAAAATGAGGATTAACCGAGTTACAGGGTGTTGAAAGTGACACAAAAAAATATATTTTCCAGAATAACTCCGTATCGGCTTAACTTTTCTTAATGAAATTTGGTATGTAACTTGACAGCATTCAGTTTCATATTTCAAGGCAAATCATGTGTTTGTAACTCTAAACAGGGGCTTACGGCAGGTGAGTACTCCTATTCGCCCCTCCCCAACTTTCACGAAATATCTCGAAAACCGTTGATATTTGTGAAACGAAACGTATTCCTTTTTTGTATAGGAAATATTGGGGATTAAGAAAAAGAAGACAAAATCGATATTAATCCAGTGAAATCCTGTCAAGTAACATACCAAATTTCATTACGAAAAGTTAAGCCGATATGGAGTTTTTCTTGAAAATATTTTTTTTTGTGTCACTTTCAACACACTGTAACTCGGTTAATCCTCATTTTAGGGTATATGTTCATTGGAACTTTCAGCCTTGAAATGAAGTAAGGATTCTACCCTCGGAGTTTGTCCCCTTTATTCTGGGACACCCTGTATACCTATCGCCTCTAATAAGGTGGTAGGTAGGAAGTTTTCTCTTAACAAACAATTTCTCCAAATGAATTATGTCAGTATAGTCCATGTCGATATTTCTACTTTTTGAATAGCCAGATTTTCCGAAACATTTCTTGTAACAATGATGATTTTATTCATACGTGAAAATTTATCTGTAATTTCTGATACAACTATCATAGTCCTTGTCGATATTTCTGTATATCAGGATTTTTCCGTGATACTTTTGCCCTACCCTCTATAGAACATCTTGATTATTCTGCTTTTTGCCAGTCAATGTTTTCCCGTGAAAGCCGTTATCATATTCAGGACCCCCATGTACACCCTATGCATCTAATGAAGCGACGGCATCGTTTTTCTTTTTCAACGATGTGCCCAAGTCAATTTTATCGTATCCTGACGATTTTTCGATACATTTGACTTTGTCAGATATAGAAACAACATTAATCGGTTGTCTTTGTTTAGAAATATTAGCACAACTAAAATTTTAATTAATTTCTTTCCGGCAGAGGCAGCATCTACTGGGATAATAAGATTTTTTCGGCCCAAAGCTTGCTCCAAATATTACTTTTAAAAATTGAAAGGAATCGTTTTCATGCCTGAAAAGTGGTAGAACTGTTTTCCTCATGTTCGATCTCAATGAATTAATTGAAAAATGCTATTTTTCCTATTTGTATTGATCTTACAGCTAGAATAAATGAATTTTCCCCCTTTATAAAAAACCGTACTTAGGAAAAAAATTTCACTTTTGAGTAGATCCAATTTTAATTATTTTGTTCGAATACCATTGGACATTTTGTTTTCAAAATTGCAGGAATTTGTGGATTTGGAATTCCAAAGCACTCCGATTTTTTGCATGATTTTTTAGGGCGCGGTTTTTTTTTTCCACGGGTATATATGAACCTTAATAGGTTAGGCATCCACAGAACTCTTAGACCTACATATCGAAAAATCAGTAATTAAATACAATATAAACTTGATGTCGCTAAAAGTTCAAATCAAAAACAAACCTGTCTGAAAATCGTGTCACTTTCCGACATATTATTAAGTTTATGAAATTGATTGAAACGATATATTTCCCAAGAAGATGTAACGATCTCAGAGTAAATAAGTACCTTTTTGATATTGTATCACCATAATTTGCCTGATACATCAGAGATGAAGAAACATTGAAATTGTAATCAAATCCAAATTGTATGACCATCCTATGCCTTTCTGCAAGTTGAATGTGGGTACAAGCCGTACACTAAAAAAATAACGAGATGACTACTAATGTTTCCCGATAACACTTATCTTAAAAAAAGTAGAAACAATCACAAAACAAACAACGCCCAACGCGTCATTCACAGATCAGACATCAGATCACAATCACTTGTAATTTTCACGGAACTAATTCGTAAGCTTTTATGACACTAAAATAACCAAAGGATGTGAATGGGACGTGACAATTGATTGAATCGCCGATGCGTTCCAAGGATGTGTCAAAAGTCTTCTTCTTCTTCTTTTCATGTGATTGGCCTCAGCTGCTAGGACTATCCGGCCAGTTGGTAGCACACATTACTTTTAGAGCCAAATGTGGTCACGGTAAAGTGAGCCTGGGTTGAACCCATCCACATTTGGGTTGAATGTAAGGCTGAAAAATGGGTAATTCATATAGAAATAGGTTGGCAGTCTGAATTTCAAATGTCCATGCACTACAATAAAAGCTCGAACAGAGCATAGTCACTTTGGTTATTTCTATCAGATCACCAATGTCTTTAGCATGCAATTCAAACACTACGCACAAATTGGTTACAGCTTTAGATGGGATGAGGATAAAAACGAGTATAATGCCTCTATGTTGCGAATAGTCAAGTGGTTAAATAATAAGTCATTCACCGATAACGGCCCGAGTTGATTCTTCGTCAAATGAATGGAGTTATGCAGTCGGGATATGTTAGCTTGGTTATTTGGGCATGAGAACAAAATATGCCATAGATCCTGTCGCTCGCCACAGTCACACCTATCATGGTCTTTAACACGAATTTTGTGTAAATGTGCCATGGTAAGGCAGTGGTTACTTCTCATTCTAGTTATAGTAGTAATAAGTCCTCGTGAACATGAGTTAAAAGTAGAGAACCATGGTGTCTTTAGAGGGTGTGGTACTGAGGAGAAATAGGCAGTACCTTTGTATTGACCTAAACGAGAATATGTCGTCGACCAGCTGACCCATAAATTTGCTTTAAGCATCGGAAGAAATTCTCTAAAATCTGCTTGAGGGGAGTTTGTAGCCGCTTCGGTCCGTCCCATGTTTGCTAAATGGTCGGCTTTGTCATTGCCTGGTATAGAAGAATGGCTGGGTATCCACACTAAGGCAATATGCGCACCTTTTTGGCTTGCTCGAAAAATATATTTTCTAGTTTGAAGCGATAGATAGTCCATCTTAGCCGAAATTTCACTTCGTGTTATTTTAAACAAGGCACTCTTGGAATCACTAAAAATTACAGCCTTTGTAATGTTATGATCAAGAATGTGTTTCACTGCTTCCTTGATGGCCCATACTTCAGCTGTACAAATTGAGAAGATTGAGGGTAGACTACCGCTTCTTTCAAGAATACGTGGTGAATAAATTCCGAATCCGACGTGTCCGGAAAGATCTTTAGATCCGTCAGTATAGAAATGAGTGTAATTTGGGAATGTTTGGTTAGCCAGACAAAGAAAATCAACTTTGTTGTCACTATGTTTAGGTAACTCAAATTCGATGAAGGAGAGCTGGTCCAACTTGACTACATAACAAGGGAGAGCAGGAAGGAGGAGAATATCGTTCAGATGCTGGGATAGGGAGTGGTAAGCCTCAAGAATGTGGGGCAGATTGTTACTCCGCCAGTATTGGGGATCTTGTAAGTAGGTGTCGTGGAGCTCCATTAGGAGATAAATGATGGGATTACGATAGGAAAGAAGTTTCGACACCCATTTGGCGGCCAGCCAGTTTCGTCGAATATTTAATGGAAGTTCCCCTCCTTCCGACAAAATGACGTTCGTGGGGGTGGACCTCATCAACCCCAAAGCAATCCTCAAAGCTTGATACTGAATCTTGTCCAGCTGTGCAGTTACAGATTGAGTGCAACGACCGAAAAGTATACCCCCATTATCGAGGTGCGATCGGACTAGTGCACGATAAAGCAAAAGAAGTGTAGATGGCGAAGCTCCCCACCAGGTCCGACAGAGAGCTCGCAAGAGATTAATACCTTTTTGGGCTTTCGTACAGATCATTTGCACATGCGGTTTCCATGACAAGTGTCTATCAAATATGACACCCAAATATTTTATTTGAGCACTCCATGATAATGGGCAATGATTAACACATATGGACTGTTGGCATGGTATAGATCTTCGCCCCCTCTGGAATAAAATGGCCTGACATTTGTCAGTGGATAATTTTAAACCATTATCTTGCATAAACTCGGTTATATTATCAATGGATCTATTGATTTTGTTAATGATGTTAATTACATGTTGCCCATTACCAATCAAAGCAAAATCATCAGCGTACCCCAAAAGTGTTATCCCATCTTCTACAATCTTCTACATCTTCAATGGGTCACAATAAATATTGAAGAGTAAGGGGCTAAGCGGCGAGCCTTGTGGAAGTCCTTTGTAAGCCGTTTGAGGGCCCACTCGAGTTTTCGTGGAAGGGTCAAGTACGTATACCTGCCGGTCACATAGAAAAGAGAGAATGAGATCTGAAATATCGTCAGGTATACTGTACTCCAGTAAACGCTTATGTAAGTTAGGAAGCAGAACGTTGTCGTCTGCTGATGATATATCAAGTAACACTACAACGGAATACTGATCTAAAGCAAGACCAGTTGCCACTAAGGTTATCCTGAATTCCCTTGCCCCTCCGGAAGCCGGTTTGAAATGGATTGAGAAGTTGGCGATTCTCCAAGTGCCATTCCATTCGATTTTTGATGATTGTCTCCAATAATTTCCCTGGACATGAGGTAAGAGCAATTGGTCTCCAGCCCTGTAGGCTGCATAAGTTTTTGCCTGCCTTAGGAATGGGAACCACAACTTGCGACTTCCATTCTACTGGTACGGATGCCTCTTTTCTAAATAATTTATTGAAAAAGTGACGAAGGCTCTCAGTACCCCTCTCGGGTAAATTTTTAATCATACTATAGGTAATTAAGTCATTTCCTGGTGCCGAGTCCGTTTTAGTCTGAAGAGCCACAACGTACTCCTCGGCACTAAAAGATGGACTGGGGTTAGCTGGGCGATTTGATGGTAAGAAATGGGAGTCAAAAACTGGCTGAGTTAGTAAGTGAAGGAAATCATCGGCTATTTGAGTATTAAGAGGAGGTCCCCGCCGAGTGTAAGTCCTGGACTTTGAAAAAGCTCGAACTGAAGACCACACCCTATCAATAGGGGTGGAAGGGGATAGCTTGGTGCAGAACTCATGAAAACCTTTCTTTTTATTTTTTTCTGAGGGTTATTCGTGTCATTGCTCTAACCCGTTTGACCATGACAAAATTTTCCATAGAAGGTTGAGCTTTATAAGTCGCAAATGCAGTCTTCCGTTTAGAGATCGCCTCCGAACACTCTTGGTTCCACCATGGGTGTTGTGGTTTTCTATTGGTATAAATATGCTTTTTGGGGATTGATGCTTCTGCAGATGTAATTATTAGAGTTTGTAACACCGAGTATGGAGTCTCATGTAAAGGAAGGTTAAGTTGCAAAAGATTAGTATACTTATTCCAGTCAGCGATACGAGTATTATAGAGTACTCTTCGCATCCCAGTAGGTTCTATGTCCCTGGATTCTTCTTGAAACGAGCAGATGACTGGATGGTGATCACTCATTCCCGCATCATCTATAAGGTCCCAATATAGATGAAAACATAATAAAGGAGAACAAATAGCTATATCAGGTACACTTGCATTGTTACCTGGTGGTACAAAGCGAGTACACCTTCCATCATTCAGTATACTCCAGCCAAACGAATCAATTAGGTCATACAAAATACTACCATTCCGATTGTTGATACTTGAGCCCCAAGCTTGATGTTGACCATTAAGGTCTCCAACTAAAAGAAATGGTTTAGGAGATGACTGTATGGCAGTTAATAATATGTTTGGTAAAAGAGCAGTATCAGGGGGAATATAAATATTAAAAATAGAAAATTTGTCCAATTCAATACCTATAACCTGCATTTTTCGAGGAAATTGAATATGAGATAAATCTAGAACGTTATATGATAACTGGGAGCGAATGAAAAAGGCCACTCCACCCTTACCATCGTCCCTATCCTGCCTTATACAATCAAATCCACTAATAAAAACAGTGTGTACCGCTTTCAACCAAGTCTCGTTGAGAGCAACAATGTCTATATTATAGTCTCTGATGAGGGACACCAAAGTGTCATGATTACTAAAGTAACTTCGTATATTCCAGTGAAGCACCTTAAGGTTCATTGAAGAATGAAAAAAATTCCCAAGCAAACTGACGAAAGTATGTTACCAAACGTGTCCAGATATATATATTATAGTAAAAAGGTCGGGCGCACCTGAGAACCAACTCTCAAATGCGCGACCATGTTCCCTATGTAAATGAAGACATGGCTGGGTAATCCTGGAAGCCTCAGCCAAGTGATAAAAATAGGAAGAAAAGCAATTAATACCAAGTTGACACCAATGTGTAAGGCTAAAAAATGTATTATTAAAATAAAACCTGGCTAGAAAAAGCAAGAAAAAGAAGTAGTTGAAAAGAAACATGTAACTTAACAGCTGAAAAAAATGATTTTTAAATATTTTCTGTCCCGTTGCCGTTATTCTTAACTTTTGAATGGATAACATTGTCAAAAAATGCTTTTAATATCGGGGTGAATTGGCATTTAATCATTTCATCCAAATTGTCAGAAGGAGAGGAGGTTAAATTTTGGGAATGAGATGTCGAAGGTGCTACGTGGGGAACAGGCTGACTTTGGGAGAAGGGGGATGTAGAGTGAGTGGCGTTGAGAGCCTGTAATGCTTGTGAAGTGTTATAGGATGGGATTCTAGTAGGTTGAGGGTCATACCCAGACGAAAGTCTTTCAATGGTGTTTGGTTTAGGACGCTTCGCTCTTGAGACTACCCTGGAATAGCTCCTTTGAAACTGTGACGAAGAAGGGGCCTGAGACGGGTTTGCTTGAGATGCACCTGGTAACTGAGGAAAGGCTTGTGGAGTCCTATTAAATTGCTTCGAGTGTTCCTTAGGAATAAGGGACGGAAACATCTGGCAACCTTCATAATAAGAAAGATCATGGAAGGACATGGCCTCATTAATTAGACGCTGTCTTTCAAACTCTTTGCAAGCAAAATTGGTAGCTTCATGGGGTTCATGGCAATAAACACATTTCAGTTCTGTCTTGCATTCTTCATGTTTTTCTCCGCATTTCTTGCACTGTGTCTTTCCCCTAAACAGGTTAGCAAAAATGCAATCATCATGATTGCCTCCACAACGAGAGCAACGTGTTTTTCCTCTACATAAATTGGCAGAGTGACCAAATCTAAGACAATTCTTACATTGGTTAATCGGGGCAACATAAACGTCGACAGTAGTTGTAAATGAAAATAGTTTGACTGTGTCTGGCCTTGTTCGACCTTCGAAGGTAACAAGCATTGAGCGTGATGGCTCAAAAGTAACTTCGTCTCCCTTTCTCACTTTTCTGTTGAGCCTCCTAGCATCAACAATTCTAGCAGAACTTTCAGTGAATTCAATAACGTCCTCTGCGGTAATAGATGATCCCACATCCCTTATAATACCTTTAACGGTTACAAATCTTTGGGGAATATATATTTTGAATCCTTGGCTAATTATGTCTTGGTTGCACAAAAAATTGTTAGCATCTCTTGAGGTAGAAAAAGTAACACCAATACGGTTTGCCCCTTTCTTCTTGATCCCTGTGATATTCCTCACACCCAGATTATGAAGTTTTTTGCCCAATTCCATGGGGTGGAGTTGAGCAACATTATTTCCTTCTACAATTACCGAGAAGGGACCAAAATCGGTGTCATAATAGGATATCTTCCTACGTTTCGCTAAGCTAATTTTTTTTTGTAATTCCTCTACTTCTTTAAGTATGGCAGTATCATTACTGAAGAGGGCAGACAATGCTGTAATTTCACTTACCAAGGTATCTATGGCATTGTAGTGAACAGGAGAAAGCTGATGTAGGGTATTCAGGAGAGTTTTAGAAGAAGGAGTAAGCTGATTAATGATATTAAGGCTTTGCATACTGACATCTGAAAGTTCAACATTAGGGTTTTGCGTACTAAAGTCAGGTGGGTCCCCCCCGCCGAAGGGTGGGGACCTCGTCCCCATAATGGGAAAAGCCAAGCACTACACACTACTTGCCAAACTGTATGTCCAGGTAAAAATTAAATAAAATGTCAATTCACGAAAGTTTCGTACAAAAAGAGTCACTAGGCTCACTGACTTTTTCCAAAAATTTCAACTTTACACAATAGTAGAACACCAACAATTATTCAACTCGAATTCCTATGACAAAATTCCTTTTATCTTTTCAAATATTTTGATATGAGGAACTCAACCGACAGTTTCGACAGATCATCAAAACGGTGAAATTCAAATTCGACCGTGTCAAAAGTCGTTGAGAATGAAATGAAGTTAGGATGATTTCTGAGTCCCTTACAGGGTCGAGATACATTATAAAGTCATGCGTCATAAAATCACCTCTTTAAGAGGGATTTAACCCCTAAAAGGTTGGATCTAGGCATCTCTCCAAGTACTTTTTCAATTTTTGTCAAAAATTACCTTGAAAAAAATGCAGAAATTTGACCAGATTCACTATTTTTTTTCTCACTAGGTAAAAAAGTACTCTGAGAAGTGCTTGTCTCATACATTTATCTTTCTTGTCTGTCACAAAATTTGCAAGAATCGCACCGTCAAACTGATTTTTGCTGAACCCCTGCATACTCAATAATGGATCTCTTTTCTTCTCTGATTCGAGCATAAATATGTACTTTTACATGGATACTAGGGATGCTTGATTGGATTGTTGTTTCATTCATTAAATTTGTAAATAATACTGAAGCTATTTATGAAATTTTAGCACAGGAGATGAAACCAATAGAAGTTGTAAATGGGATTATTGAAGTTTAGAATATGTCGAATGAATAACTACTGAAATTGATGAATATTGGTTGTATTCACATATGACAATTTATCCTCCAATTCTGTTGTCAGTTTATCAGATATACCAACATATTGACATGAAATGGTTCAACCCAAGAACTTTTATCCAACGAACAGGTATCATAACAGACCGAAAGTTACTAGAAATTGCCTTAATATTCATGAATTCCTTATTGGTAAATGAATATGAACGAGAATTTTCCATTTTCACCTGTCAATAAAATTCAAGTTCACAAAATTGATGAATTTATTTGATCGTATCCATTGACACTAACGACGTATCAATGGTTTTCCAAATATTTTATAAAATAACGAAAATATATTTTCGTTATTACATTGCGAAACATGCAAATGGTGGCCTAATTAAAATTGTACCCGAAACAAACAATTTTCGAACAAAAATGACGATTCATTTTTTAAAATGAAGAACCCAGGACTGAATAAAATATAACACTTGAGAAAAAACTAAAATTATCCCTGGTGCATTTTGACAAGCTAATAAATAAATAGCTAGGAAATGAGAGCGGTGGGCATTATAAGGGGGATTTATACAGCACGGAAATAAAATAAGAAATAAAAGACTATATTTTAAAAGAAAATCATAAGAATATCATACAGACATAAAATAAAAGAAATAAAAGTTATGAAATATATAAATCCAAATTTTGATTGGCAGCTTCTCATTAATTATAATTCACTCAGCTCTATAAACACTCGTTTTATTTTATTTTTCTACATTCATGCAAAAAACAAAACTTTATTGAACATATATTTAGTGGAAAAAGAAGTTCTTTATTGCACAAGTGCAATAAAGTTTTTATTGCACTCATCTGTCATTCAACTTCAACGTACGTGCTGTCATCATGGCAAACATAAATGTTCAAACCCACTATATATTTAGCACATATTCTGTGAGATTGGCAATAAGTTCTAAATAGTTACATATTTTATATTATTTTGTATTAATGTTAGCAGCCAGAGCTAAACAAATAATGCCTTCCAGAGAAAAACTCCATAATCAAAACTGATCCGCTTTGTTCTAAACCGTCTACCTGCATAAAGCAAAGTACTATGTACTATGACCACAACTCGTGATAGCATACGCGCTCACGGCTACTACGATTTTGATTTTTATAATGCAACTGTGGTTATACAAACGTCAGTCAAAAATTATTTCTGACAATTACAGAATTGAAAGTTTCAAAATGAGTATTATTAATGGAAAATAAATGATAACTGATCCGCTTTGTCTACTTGCAAAGGGCAAACTGGCTGTACTATGACCACACCTCGTGATAACTTACGCGCTCACGGCAATATGATTTTGATTTTTATAATAGAGTCAATAACAATGAACCTACCTGGAAATCTCAAAACATAGCTGGGGGACTGTTCAGGTCCAATTATTGATCATTTAAATACAAAATGAATTTTTCAAGAAAAAATAGCTTTATTTATGCATAAGCAAAATTTAAGGGTAGTATATAAAACAGACAATATATCTCCTTGCTTAACAACCAATCGGTGGATTTCAAATTTTGAAATTCAGCCAATAGAATCGGAACTACAGTGAAAATATAGCTTGTCGCTGTATTTTCACGGTGATAAACCTGCTTAGTTTTTGTTTTACTGTCAAGTGAAAAATAATGATTTAAATTATAAACGTCAAATTTATGTGTTTTGACATTTATCTTTATTTTTGAATGTGAGCGATCGTTGGGGACAAATGTTCATTGGCATTATAAATGAGGCAGTTGAAAAGAGTATTCCGTTGAATACGACAAGAAATAAAGTATCAATTACGAGGCAATTCAACAATTTTTGCACAAACAGGGGTTATGTTATCAATGCAAATACCACAATTACGGAGCTGCCTGATATTTTGAAAGATTATGCCTGTAATATGCGGAAATTGGATGGTACAGACTATAAAGAATCTGTTATCAAAACACACTGGAATACTGTTGCCAAGAAACTACAAGAAAGTTGTTTGAAAAGCTGTGGAAAAAAAATTCAACCCATTTGGTGACCTAGAATTTAAAGGTGCAAGGGACGCACGAGATTACAAAAGAAAGCAGTTACAAATAAGACCGGAGAAACGTAAACAAAGCGCTGCTGCTTTTACTAAGGAGAAACTGTCATCTCTGCAAAAATGTTGGGACGAAGATTCACCTGCAGGGTTGCAGAAGAAGTTTTTCAACATCGTTGCTACCGAACTTGCTTGGAGAGGCAACGAAACAGCGAATGCTTTAGTATCGTATTTTCAGAAAGAGCTTGACAATTACGGCAATGAAACAGGAAGAATAGTGTATAATCCAGTATTTTCAAAGACTAACCAAGGAAGTGCAAGAAGTTGTGCTAATAATAAATGGCTGACTCCCAATGAAATTGACCCAGACATATGTCCAGTTTGTTTATTCAGAAAGCTGATGGAGAAACGTCCACCGCATATTACAACAGACAGACTGTTCATTACACCAAATCCTAATTGGAAATTAGCCGATTCTAAAGGTTGGTACAAAAATACTCCCGTGGGGATTTGTGAGTTGTCCAAATGGACTAAAACAAATGCAGAACAAGCTGGGCTTGAAACAAAGCGAAGTTAAATCACTAATCATAGTCACCGATCTACAGCAGTTACACACCTTGCAAACGCAGGTGTTTCAGATCAGCAACTTATCAAAATTACTGGTCATGGTAATTCTAATTCCATTGCTCCATACCTTACAATACAGCCTAAGCTTCACGAGGAAGTTGTAAACAAAATGAGAGGAAATATGGTTAACTCCATAAACAATGTGATAGCTACAACTACAAATACCGAAGTTTCAACAAAGACAGGTCCACGCGTTCTTTTTGAAAATTGTACCTTCAATATTCAAACCTTTAACTGTAACGAATTAAAATAAAATCACCCTAATTTTTCTCTTTAGTGTTCACGTTGTTAGTTTTTGATTTTGATTTCTGTAAATTACTTCAAATTAAAATGATGACACGATTTTTCTTTATTTTAAATCGATATATTGTCGTCCAAAATATAATTCGTGGTATGATTAATAACCTATAATTTTTTGGAATATCAATTCATTGGCAATCCCAATGCAAGAAAATTCAGCTTTGGGATTGCAATTCATTAATATTCCAAAAAATTATCGGTTATAATCATACCACTTATTATATTACCCCTGATAACACATTAGGAAGGTTTACCAGCAGAAAAAGCACAAGAGCTTTTTTTTATCGGATAAATTTCTTTCTTCAACGAAATAATTTTGCCAATCAGTAATTTCACGAGAAAAACTGACGATGAAAAAATTGCGTAGGTCGAGTAATTTTGTTTAATGTAATTTTTTTCGAGTGAAATTACTGATGGAAAAATTTTGAGTTGAAAGAAATTTACTCAATAAAAGAAAAGTTCGAGTGCTTTTTGGCAAGATAAATCAACGACAATATATAAATACACCACAATAATAATCACCTTGATTGAAACAGTTATTTGAAGGAACAGTTATTAATAACACAATTATAATTATGCTATTTGTTATCTGTTCAGATGAAACTTTCCCACAACGAGTCAACAATACTGAACAATCATCGCTGTCATGACAGAAATTGACTTCCGCTTACTAGATGAAGTCTATTTTTGAAAAACAGGCATTTTTATCGCGATAAAAAGGGTGTATCCTTTATTATCGCTGTCAAAATGACTCAGATGTCATATTTGAATGAGTTTTCTACAGGAGTTGATTTATCAGGAATAATAAAGATAAAACGAAAAAATCTTAAAACTCAGGAGTTTATAAATGGAATTGTGGATATATCGGCCAGACAGGTGGATCATTCAAAAGCAGCATACGTGAACACCGTATGAATTGTGTAAACAATAAAACACACTCATCACATGCCAATCATATTGTGGAGGAAGGCCATGACTTCGATGAATTTTTGGAAATGCATAAATTGAAAAATTCATCTTATTTATTAAATGATCAATTGGACGTGAACAGTTCCCCTTTGTTAAATTAAGTAGTAGGTAGGTTCATTCTTATTGTCAGTTTTATAAGTTTTATGAGTAGGTATTAGCGATAATTATAGGTAGTCCCTAATTATGTTGATGGATAAGAAAGATATTTAAGTATTTTTCAATGAGGAATAATTTAATGTACTACATTCGTTTGAAAAAGATACTGTGTATTGAAAGATGTCGCAAAGACAATTAATTTTGTGGAAATATTAATCGTGTTTTACCTTAGTGTCAAAAAAACCTTAATTATGTTAGGTTTGAGTTATGATGAGCTTGATCAACCATTTTTGAGTACTTTAATATCATGAATATTATTTGAAGTCATTTGTAGTTTATATTTTTATGAGGATAATACATTATCGACCTTTGCAAAATATAATATCACTTATGCAAAAGGCATGTTAGTACCACTGTCATTTTCATTGAATGAATAACGCAGAAATCTTATCTGCTCCACAAATATCAACTTTATCAAATGATCATGGAAATACAATTTCAATTTTTTTTCCTAGGACAGGCAGCGGAAATCCTCCTAAATATGTGCCAGCGACTCAAGGATAAATTTCAGTTGCCGTGGAGGATGATATCGTTGGTGGACGTTATCCTCAAGTACGCCAAAGAAAATCAGGGTGACGCTTGGAGTAGAATAGAAGAAGGTAGGATTAGAAACAAATCTATTCTGTTATTGGGATGGCATTATTGGTAAAATTTTCACTGAGTTAAAGGACACGGCACAAAACCCTACAAAAATGGCTTTCAGCAAAATTTGATAATTTTTTGATATCTTGTTTGGTCCAAGGCCCTACACAATTTTAACAAGTTAACACAAACATCCTTGACATGTCGCATTCATATCACTAAATGTTACGAAAGCGATACATACATACATACATACGATAACACGTCGCTGTTAACGCCAAGGTACACCAAATGGTATAAATGTTCACAATGCCCTTTTCATTTCGGCTGATTTGAGTCTAATGTGCATGCCAATTGTGAATCTCTTTGAATTATTGAGCACATTCATAACGGAAACAAAAATTTCAGTAAATTAGAATTTTTATCTCATGTCCCAAAGGTGCAAGAGTGATTCACATAATTTTAAATAAAAATAGCTAATGTTGATATCAGTTCGTGAAACTTTCTAGGCTCTCAGAAATATACATATCTGAAACAACAATTTCTATCTTCTAGAAAGGATGGCGATCTTTCTCTGGTTTATAAATATTTTCATATTTCGAAATATCATCAATCGTTCCACCGTTAGCGGTCCCATCGAGACTGACCCATTGAGTTCGCCCTCTCATCCATATGCCGTCACTTTGGAGACATGCCGAACATCTCTCTCCCAGAGGGTTCGTTCTTTTACCGAACAGCAAAGCTTTTGAACTCGCTGCCTCGGGAGGTGTTTCCTGAGGCATAGAGCCTTCAGAAAAATTACTACCTACTTTCTCTCGGGTCTCACTAGAGAATATCACGAAAACATATTTTGCTTTATGTCTCGCAGTAAACCTTGTTAAAATTGTTGTTGTTGCAGATAATCGAAACCTTTTGTAGAAACATTTCTGAAACATTCCAATACAGGTTATAATCATATAATGGGAAATTTTTCATAATAATGTGAATTCAAAATAAGATGTGTATATGAGTCGCAACTCGACTCACAGGTGTGTTGTTGAACGTGAATGTGAGGTCCGCTGACATCTCTTAGATCGATTTGTGTTTACTGGAAGGATCGTATGATAAGAGCAGACGCAAGAAGGCGGCAAAGTTGGATATTTCGAAATGCTTTGTTATCGCATTTTTTCTAGCAAAATCATGATTTCTTTGATTATAATACGACTTTAGTGCAATAGTCAGTCAGATTTTTGGAAAATCGGAAAGAAATTAGTTGGAAAAGTTCACGAAAGTGAATAAACCGATCATTTTGGAAATATTTCTTGTTGAAATCGACAAGAAAACGAGATGACTTTTGATTATGTGATTAAGTATGTGATAAGTGTTCAATAAGTTGGAAAGGGGGACATTCTCCATTAAAATTGAAAAATGACAAATGTGATTTTTTTGTGGTATCTAACAGAAAATAACTACTTCCCCGGCTGAAGCCACGATGAAAAAAAATTGGCGTTTTCATTCAGATGGTTGATTTTTTTAATTATCTCTAGTTTTCATTAAAAATAATTGCATAAATTAGATAGGGAGAATGTTATTCAAAAATATCACTCACATTTTGTCGCGAATATCCAAAATTCAGAACGGCTGGCGCTATCTAGTGGAGAAATAGCGGAAGAATAGCGGTAGCGCGAGCATTGCTTGCGCGAGTGACGGCTATCGACATCTACTACAAGCGAAGACGGCGACTTAAAATTTCTAGCCTAGAAAGAGATAAGAAAGATTCTAGATTCATCCAGAACTTTCGTTTCCCATTATAAGAGGCCGTGCGTGTCGCTGGAGAGAGTCAGTCATTGAAAATATTGAAGTATTGAGTAGTGAAAAGAGTTAGACAGACCAATTAAATATAGCCCAGTGATTGTGTTGGAAATAAATATTCTTGGAGTGAAATTGTGAAAGTTTTTTACAATATATTTCCAAATAAAGCAGTTTCGCTTCCTTGAACTTTCTTAAACGAACGATTTTCTGATTAACCGACGATTTTCGAGGATGTTTCATTTTGATTCGTGATTTTGCACTTGTAACACATTGTTTTCAATTTGAGTGTTGTGATTCCGAACTCTTATTATTTCCAATTACTCGAACTATTGAGTTTTGGTGTTTACTATACACGTATGAATATAACTGACGGACTTTTGCCAATGACTGTGACACCACAGTCAAACTGTATAGGGTCTTGCACCAACCAAAATATCAATAAGTTATCAAATTGTGCTGAAAGCCGTTTTTATAAGGTTTTGTGCCCTGTCCTTTCCATCAGAAGGGTTTCAGTTTTCAGAAATGTAAAATATTCTTAATCAATGTGTGTGTGTACCAAGTTGCAAGTTTGAAACTCGACGTTTCCGTTTTAAAACCAGATTCATATTCTGTCATATACAGGGTGTTTCAAAATTCAGTATCAAGATTTCAGGGGTGTATTTCTTAGGTCAAAATGAGACTTTTTTTTCTTATAAACATGTGTCCATAATCGCTTCATTTCTGAGATACAGGATGTTGAAATTTAACAAAAAAATCAGTTCTTTTTCAATATCTCTTAAACCACTTTGGTTTCTCTTTTTAATTTTGGAACATGCAAAGTACACATAAAAATACACTTTTTCCATGCTGAACGTTTTCTTAATTTCCATCAGTGGCGTCCCTGTATCAAAATAATGATACGCTACTGTTTTTTTGTCACATAAGTATAATTTTTATAATTGTCTTCTATCTTCACACAATCATGGTCTTTTGATTTTTTTCCGTCCGACCGACGGTTTTCGATTTAAAAAATAAAATAAATTTTTGTTTGTCTCATTTTGTTATTTGAATCGAAAACTGTTCTTCGTACGAAAAAAAATTAAAGGACCATTTTTATGAGTAGATAGAGGACATTCATAAAAAACATAATATTCATTAAAAAATAAACATTGGCGTATCATTAAATCCCAATTAAATTTTTGTTAAATTTCAACACCCTGTATCTTAGAAATTAAGCAGTTGCGGACACATGTTTATGGAAAAAAAAATGTTATTTTGACCTGAAAAATATGCCCCTGAAATCTTGATACTGAATTTTGAAACACCCTGTATATGTATACAACGTGTCTCACTTCTAATGGAAACTTTATCGTGAATTAAAAACTAACATAATGACTCAGAAGGGGTTATTTCAAGTGGCATACAACGCACGCCAGCAGAGACGAAAGCATCGACATTGTCGAAGAGTTAGATAAGGAGAAAGAAATAAACAAAAACATCAGTTCAAAAACAACCTTTGATACATAGACTATTGCACTGTAAAGTTAAGAATTATAATAGGTATATGTAGTTTTTGATTTCTACAAAATATCTAAATTTTCAAAAATTCCTCTGTTTCGCAAACTACATATACAAAATATTAGTTTTTACTGTTTAGTTCAATAATCTATGACTGATAGCTTGTTTTTAAGAGGATGTTTCATGTTTATTGTAATTTGTACTCTTCAACAATAGAATTTGTTTCATTCAATGCCCTAATAGTTCAATCGTTAGAGGATTTTTCCTCTAACCGGGATCAAAGTTGATGAAATTCAGCATACTGATAGATTTTGAGTCGAAGAAACGAAGAATCCGTGCCGAGAAATGAGGGTGAAACTACCCCCTGAACTTTAAACGCATTTTTATTCATAAAGGGGTAGTTTTTTCCAAAAAATAGTTCTGCTATTCGACAGTACGGAAATTTTATACAAGAAATAGTCATTCGTATATGTAAGATATTTTTCTTCCAAGTTTGAGAAATTTTCACCCCCGAAAGCGCGCGAAACTGATAATTCAAAAATGTTCTATCGGTTTCTGCAAGGAAATTGAGTTTATGAAATAACGTAAAAGAATATCGTGGGAAGTAATATACCAAACAAAGAAACAAGTTTAAAGCTTCATTTCGTGCTCAACAACACCAGCGGAATTGTTAATATAAAAAAATAATGTTGTTGCAAAATTATGACATGGTCAGTAATCCTTTATTTTAATTTTATGTTTGTAGCTGAAAATTATAGCAACTTGAGGATCAGTTATATTTTTCAAAAGTCGTGTTTAATATTCCTACTATTTGGATGGACAGGATTTACTTCTTCTTCGTGTGATTACCTATGAAACTTGTAAACTTTTTTGACCGACCCAAATTGTTAATAAACAAATCATATTTCAATCATTTTCCGCATAATAAAAAACATGTTAAGGGTAACATTTTGAATAGAAGGGTTTGATGTTGAAGAAAATATATGTACTTTCTGCAATATTCTTAAGGGATTCAATTTATTCGAGGTAGAACAGCAATTTATGAGAAATCGTATCTTCTCAAAAAATGACACGAAATCTGTGCCAGAGTGGTCTCGAGAGTTTCTCTTTAGAATTATTTTCTGAAAGAGCAAGGTCCCAGCTTCCAATTGCATGTGGTTGAATTTCTCGGGATGCATCTGTGACGGGTATTTGAACTTGAAACATCGGGTAAATATTGGGGAAAAAGTTCGCATCTCCTGCGCACGGAGGCGGCCATGTTGGATTGTGCGCCAATGACATTTTTTCACAGCTATTTCTTTTGTGCGATACTATTTTACCTGAACTCACGCATCAATAATTGATTTTTCAACATTTATCAACCCAAAATTGTTTGTAACATTTGACTGAGAATCTCAAAATTTATATCCAGCGACCTCCAAAAACCAAAGAGAATATAGCTTCATTGTTCAAGTACAAGTAGTGTTCAGTAATCAGAGTTGTTAACATATCTCTTGAAAATGGCAACCACTCGTGTTGGCGAAACGTCGAGAATATCCCAAAATGAACTTCGGCCCAAAAACCCCGAAAACTATCATTCATTCAACGATGGCCTCGAAAGCGTTTTACAATGTGTTAAGTAGGGATATTTTTTCAAATAAATTATCCGCCGTTTTTGACAATTTTTATGGATTTTCCGATTTTATTCTCACGATTTTTTGCAACTTTTTTCAAGAAGGACCGAGTCGGGATTTAGACCCTGACCAGCATTTTTCTTTCGCTTACTTTTCCACGTAGCCTTCAGGAGGTGCAGGTGGTAAACATTTTTTGATGTTCATTACTATTTTCGGATCTTATTCCGATTTTTACACATTTCTCGAACTTTATATTGCAAGTTGTCGTCCTCCAACCGAAATTTTTTAAAATTATTTTTCATTTCCGGAAACATGAAACATTTTTTAAATTCATACGTGTTCTCTATGTAGCGGGGAGGGAGAAGAATTAAATTATTCGGCTCGACTTCGACGCCGACGGTCCGATGTTTCTTAATTTTTTCAAGGATATTTCAAATTTTATTTCCCAACTTTTTTTCAGATTATCAGAAAATTATTCTAATCCCTACGCATTCTTCAGCTAGCCTTCTAGGGACAGGGAGTAACTTCCGATGTTCTCTACTATTTTTGTGGATTCTTTCAATTTCAATTGAGCGAACCCTACCGTTTGTTTTTCGTAGGCGTATTTTTCTACACAAAGAATCCATGGTGTGGTGTCTATTTTTACAAATCATAAATTAGAATAAAAATCAATTTCATTAGGAGACTTCTCTAGAGAACTTGATTGCGAGTATTGCGAACTCGTAAAATCATCATCAAATAAATTGATGGACGTAGCCGTAAGTACGTGGTAGGAGATCATCATGAAAAATGAGATATAAAAATTCCTCTGTTTTTTTTTCTGCAGTTTATAAACTCCATAGTCCATAGTGTAACAGTGTTTATGTGGGACTATGTGGGACAATGTGGGACAATGTGGACGAGCTGTTTCTAAAAGATATGCCGAGCACGAAAGGTCCTTCAGACTGGAAAATAGTATATTAAATTATATGAGTGGATTAAAAGGTCTTTGAAACACGCGCGATTTTTCGAGCACGACGGCGCAGCCGAAGTGCTACAAATGGAGCAAGTGCTTGAAAGATTAGTTATCCACGAATACTTTAAGTTATTTTTTTCAGTTTGTGCACTTTGAAATCATAAATACTGGTTTTATCATCACAACTAATGGAAATGAGAACTTATAATGTAAAATGTAAAATAAAAGTTTTGATTTTGTTTGTAATATTACATTTGACGTTACAAGGTACTCCTGTCAGATCGATAATCATTAAACTATCATTAAGACTTCACGGTTCTCGAGTTGTTGATGTAGCGTTTTTGAAAGTTCGATTTGCACACGATACGACGTGCTTAGAATTGGTAATAAAGTGCTTCTATTGAAAAAAAGCTATTCTACATTGTCAAACAACCCTTTGGAATGCAAGCACAAATTCCCGAATTTTGACGATACGTAAATTTTGCACTATGCCAATGAAGGTTGGAAACTCAGAAATTATTTATACTACAAAAACATGCATTAGAAACACAATGACCACAATTATTCAACGATATTTAATCACTATCTATAAACACCACGATATAATTTGAATGTTAACTCAAGGAACCCATCTGCAATGGTATGAGGATTCATATATATATATATATATATATATATATATATATATTATTATTATATATATATATATATATATATATATATATATATATATATATATATATATACAGAGAGAGAGGATGCTTATTTTCGTCTGTATCTATAATATTTTTGTAGAATTTGCAGGTATTCAGTCAGGTCAGGGAGAAAAATTCTTCTTTACTCTACCGAGCTTTCGATAAATTTATTGTCTTTATCAAGGCTAAAAATTGTACATGGTTAAAAAATATCTCAAATGAAAAAATGGTATGAACTCACATGTAAAATGAGTTAAATCAACGAATATAATATCATGTATATTGAATATGTCGACATGACACATACAGAAATGTCACACTAAAAGACGTTTTCATTGAAAGAAAATGGAAGTATTTTAATAGGTTGTATAAGGGTTTTTTTTTTATTAATATTTGTATAAAAATTCATTTTGTGAGTAAATACGAGTAAACTTTCTCAGATCTCTTATTCATATTGTTATTGTCTCTGTTAATTGCAACCATTTGTAAGAAAACTCTTTTTGGTAAATTTTGTTCTTGATTAATAATTATTGAATCATCATAATTCATTATGTGATCTGAGTTCACTACATGATTAGAGAGTGCGCAAGAGAGTTTCTGGAGTCTACAGTCACTTTTATGATAGTTTACTTGTCTAAAATGACATTATGACATTAATAATGCCAGTCATAACTGTCATGTGTTGGATAAAACATTGTATGCCACTCGTGTGTTATGTTTCCCAAGTCACTTGAGAATATTTCTCGCTTGACTTATATTCAACATAACACACTAGTACCATAAATAACTATTATTGAGAGTATATAATCAGTTCTAAGCTGTGTGTTAGAGAACCAAAAGGTTTTATAAATTGGGCCTTTTTTGGTTGTATGCATACTGTATCAGAGCTGTGAAGGATATTTGTAGTTTCATTAGGTTTGTTATATAGTAGTTTATAAAACTCTTAATAAACAAAATTTGCTACTTGGGCTGGTCCGGCTTGCGGTGTATCGAATTTGGTCTCGGATGGTCTGTCAAGATCTATAATTTTTTTGTGCCTTCTTCCTCTCCTTCCAACGTGTCTTAGCTGCAGAGTGATACCTCGCTCGCTCGCTCGTCTGAAGACCCGTTTTTGTCCGGACGACTTCATCCTCTATCTCTTCAGTTAGGGCGCGCTCTGTATCTACAATTCAATCCCTCAACACTTTCAAGTTATCTTTATTCTTCTCTATCATCTTTTTCAGTCTGATAGAGTAGCGAGTTTCTTCAATCTACCTGCGAAAAGACTGATAGGGCTGGTTTTCGGCCGAGTGGCACGATCCCGGACAAGGCCCCTTCCGGACATTACATTAGGGCTCTTACTAGTCGCAAAGCTCCCGATCCGAGGCCCCTTTTTGGCTTCCGCTGGAGTCAGATTTTCCAGTTGTTGCATCCCTCTATAGCGAGTAAGTGTGTGTGTGTATGTTAGGTGTCGGAAAAATGAGTGATTTTGGTGCGGTGTTTGGTTAGATAGGGGCCCACGGGTCGCTATCTTCGTCGGCTGCTGCGCCTCAGCCACTCTAGGTGTCTACTTTTCTCTCGTTAGCCGTCATGCCGTTGTACAGGATTTACTACGGGGAGGAGAGTAGCGTTGGTATACCCAGACCCCAGACAGACACCTTTGAAGTTTGAACCACACTAAACAATCTAAATCCCTAAGATCTGAAAATTATTGAGTGGAAGTATTGACTGCGGCACAATTTCCTATTTTGAATTCTACTTTTTCCATCAATTTCTCCTGGATTCACTCAAGAAGATGATCGTTTAGAGTTTGGTCATTATAAGTTGAGGTATTGAACAAACTATTACACCTATCAATGAATCTATTCAATGTATTACTATCACCATTGCATTTTGATACTTTTAATCTGAATTTGACAGATTCTAGTTCATGATTTGGGTTTCAAATACTTATTTTACTGGTGGAACCATATTGAAAGCTATTAAATTTCGAAAACAATGATTGATATTTTATTCAATCTATTAAATTTTCATATATTCGTAAACATTTTTTTTCTATTTGGAATCAATCTTGAGATTAATCGTCTAGAATAGACAAAAATTCGTTCGCGACGAACAGCTTCAAGTATTTGTATCCAAATCCGTGTAGTTTTCAGTTCCTCCTTTGTTGATTTTGTGTAGCTCTGCAGGGGTTGAGAAGGCAGCTTATCCGCTAGTGCGGTATATCATCGATGGACTATTGTCGAAATATACTTAAAGGTTGAAAATATATGACGTAAAAGAGTTTTTTTAACATTCCCTCCTCCTCTACCCATTTCCACCTGGTGGATATATTTTGAAAAAAGGTGACTTCGACATTTTCCATTTTATTTTATTTATTTGATACTCTTCTGCGAAAATCCTTGAACTCTGTTCACTTCCTGGAGTATTTGCTACTAACGAATGCTTGTTGGTTATTTCCCCACGGGTCATGCTGCGACTGACTTTCATTTATTTACTTATTTATAAACGGGGAAAACCCCTTTTCAGATAATACATATAATGTTAGTAGTAAACAGAGCTGAAGTAAGTTAAAATTTAATTTACAACACAAGTGTTTATGAACGAATATAAACAAAAGCATAGAGCTAAATATGATCACATGACTAGGTCTTTTAATTGGCGTACAAAACTATCACGTGTATAAAAAAAGTCGCGACATTCGTTGTACTGATTTGCTAAATTGGTCGAACGAGCAACAAATGTGTTCCGACCATAGTTAGTCCAACAAAAGGGTATATTGAAAGTGTTGGTTGAACGAGTAGTTCTGGCCGGGACATGGAAACCAATTTCACCAAGTAATTGATTGCATGGTATAAGAGAGTTGAAAATATCATATAGTGTTCTAAGATCCTTCTGTTTGCGTCTTGTTGTGACTGGCAGCAGATTTAATTCAGTTCGTATGTTTGCATAATCAATATTTGCTATATTGATACCCTGTTTGAAAGCTACATAGCGCAAAAATTTTTGTTCTACTATCTCTAGTTTTGTTATTTGAGTTTGGTAAAAAGGTAACCAGACACATGAAGTGAATTCTAGATGAGATCTGATTAGAGAACAGTACAATTTAAGTGTGTTAATGTTTGTAAAGTCTTGAGTAATTCTTTTGAAAAAGCCTAAAAGTTGAAGAGATTTGATGATTATATTTGATATATGTACAGTAAAAGAGAGTTGAGGATCGAAAGTAACTCCTAAGGGCCGATTTTTCAATGTTCAGTCAAAGTCTATGCTACGTGACTAATTGTTAGAATGTGACTTTTTTCCTTTATGTGAACAGATATATCGTTCATTCTAACCACTAGTCAAATTTAGCCGTCAGTCAAACTACGCTAACAGGATATTGAAAAACCGGCCCTAAGTCTTTCACATGTTCCTTTACATCTAAGTCGACACCATTGATACTGTATTGAAACTGAGTGGTGTAACGAGATCTATGAAATAGAGCAACATGACATTTTGCTGGATTCAATTCCATGTCATTTAACTCACACCAGTTGGCCAAGTTTTGTAGATCTGACTGTAACAACATGCAGTCCAGTTCAGATGTTATTATGGAATACAATTTCAGATCGTCGACAAATAAAAGAAATTTGGAATGATAGAAACAAGACTAAATATCGTTTACAAATACGTTAAATAGTAGGGGACCCAGATGGGATCCTTGAGGTACACCTGACGTGACGATGATGTCATGAGATTTAAAGGTCGCGATACGAACAAACTGCCGTCGGCTATCTAGATAGCTCTCAATCCAGGAGAGAAGATTTCCCTCGATACCGAAATTCTTTAATTTATATATCAAGGCATTATGATTCACCCTATCGAACGCTTTGGAAAAATCCGTGTAAATTGAGTGTACTCCGTACGCAGACTCCAAAGCACGTGATATATCATCAGTATAGGTTATAGCAAATTCAGTTCAGTAGACCGCTTGTGTCTGTAAGTCGCTGCTTCATTTGTGAGGAAGTATCAGTTATACAGTGGATTAATGCTGTATAATTCATTGGGCTTGGAGCAGGACAACTCTAATGTTGCCCGACCTACCCTGTCACTGACGAGCGGCAAGAACCGCGAAATGCGTCTGCAGGTGGTCTTTCCCAGCCATATGAAGGATAATCTGCTGTATAATAATTATAATGAACATTTGAAACTGGGACTTCTTGGAAGAACTTTGCACAAATATCTGTCAGATGTAATTCAATGTCCGACGTGGTATTAGCTAGAAAAGTAGTTGTCAGATGTTTGCCTCATATTTTCCACCTGGTGAAAATATTAGGAGAGAAGTGTACTTCGACATTGTCGATTTTACCATTTCACGAATAATTACTGGATTGAATTTTCAACAGTTGTTGGAATTTGATGTTTATTTTCGTTAGACCATTCGAATACTATATATGCCATCTTATGATGATTATCACATTCACATTCGAAAAGTATCATACTTCTCCCTGAATTTGTTTCTTTTTTGAAAGATGTAAATATATAATGAATCATGCAACGCCGCATTGTTTATTTCTTCATGATTTATTTTATGAGGCTCTCGTACGTAGTTATATTCTCAAAAATATTTCAGATTTTATGTCTCACTGAAATATTATAACCATAAAGCCATAAACCACCTAGTAGGTAATTGGTGAAAAGTTTGCATTTCGACTGCATTTTTTTGGTCGTATATACCAACATTTTCATTGCATCTTGTTGAAATTGGTCATGAAAACACATTGATTTATCGTTTATAAGAAATAAACTATGCGGAGAATACATGAGAACACCCTGAAGAGGTTCTGCAAAATAGGTATACCAAAGTTCGAGAACTTGATAACGTACAACGTTCTTGGAAGAACGTTGCACAAATATCGATCAGATGTAATTCAATGTATGTCGTGGTATTACGTAAGGAAGTAGTTGTTTTCACTCAAATGTTTGCCTCATATTTTCAACCTGGTGGGTGGAATTATTTGGAGAGAAGGGTACTTCGACATTGTCGATTTTAATATTTCACGAATCATTACTGAATTGAATTTTCAGTTGTGGAATTTGATGTTTATATTCGTTAAACCAATCGAATACTATATATGCCATCGTATAATGTTAATCACACACTTCACATTCGAAGAAGAATCATACTTCTCCCTGTTTCTTTTTTGAACGATGGGAATATATAATGAATCATGCAACGCCCCATTGTTTATTCCTTCATGATTTATTTTATGAGGCTTCCATACGTAGTTATATTCTCAAAAATATTTCAGATTTTATGTCTCAGTGAAATATTATAACCATAAAGTCCGCTGTACGTAGTAGGTAATTGGTAAAAAGTTTGCATAACGACTGAATTTTTTGATCGTATATACTAACGTTTTCATTGCATCTTGTTGAAATTGCTCATGAAAATAAATTGATTCATCGTTTATAAAAAATACATCATGAGGAAAATACATGAGAACACCCTGAAAATTTACTGCCAAATAGGTATACCAAAATTCGAGAACTTTATGAAAAGAATAAGACAATATAGATCTACGGAATACATTTCATTTTCCCAAAAATGATTGCATTTCCAGTAAAATTACGGAGAGAAGTAAGCAAAATTAATTAATTAATTGGAACAATCATGATATACAGTGTTTCCATAAAGTAACCCCCCCCTATTAACTTTTGAACGGATTGGAATTTTCGCATGAAATTTTTTTTGGAGGAATGGCAGTTCATAAGCTACTTTCTGACGACAAAAAAATGTCTATCTTTCAAAATGGCGGCAAGACGCCATTTTGAAAAAAAAATTTAAATGGCATGGAGTGATACCTCATTCGAAACGTCTTACAATTCTCTATACGTCCCCAAAATTTCAAACAAAAATATACACCCAAAACAAAATGGCGCTACATAATGTAAGAACTAGGTACCCTTCTACAAAAGTAGGTATTCTGTAATTGATTTATTATCAGCAAACAGATAATCAAGCAAAATGAATAATATTAATATCGACCCAGGTAATCGGGGCAATCAGTTATAATAACATCCCTTAATTAAAAGTAATTCCTCAAATTAGAACAATCCATCAATTAGTCATTATAATATGGTACATGTTTAAAGGTATAAATAAGAAATTCCCTTATCAGGAGAGCGATGCGTACAAGAGGAAAAAGTTTTTGCTGTTAAAGTTTACTACCAGTCTCAAGCGAATGCTTGCAGCTGTGCGATTATTCAATGAGATGTATCCAGGCAATCCCGTTGACGGAAAATATTTAAGAGAACTCATTAGGAAATTTGAACAAACTGGGAATCTGAGTAATATGAAGAAAAGTGGTAGACCATCTGTCTCTCCAAACAAGCAGATTGATATCTTGTTGGATCTTCAAGAAAACCCTCAACAATCCACAACTGAATTAGTGGATAAAAATGATATGCCACGTTCGATAGTACATAAAATACTAAAAAAATAAAATTACATCCCTATAAAATAAAACTGGTTCACGAACTTTCTGAAGACGATCCTGATCGTAGAATTCAGTTCTGTGATCTGACGAGTGAGAAACTTCGTCAAAATAGAATTCACGTGAGCAACATTTGTTTCAGTGATGAGAGCACGTTTTTCTTGAATGGACATGTGAATAGACATAATCACCGCTATTGGAGCAATGAAAATCCTCATGAGTTCAAGGAAACACATACTCAGTACGTCCAAAAAGTTAATGTTTGGGCTGGCATACTAGGCAACCGTATCATAGATCCATATTTCTTGAGACAAAATTTGAACGGAGTTCGATATTTGAGGATGCTACAAGAAAACATCTTTCCGGAAATAATTCAGGTGGCTGGAAATAATATAGAAAATATTTATTTTCAACAAGACGGAGCACCTCCTCATTATTTCAGGCCAGTTACCAACTTTTTAAATGAACATTTTCCGGAAAGATGGATCGGTAGGAGGGGTCCTATTGAATGGCCAACTCGCTCTCCTGATTTGACCCCTTTGGATTATTTCTTGTGGGGATATCTCAAGTGTACAGAACCGCTCCAGGAACGATAAATGAATTGGAGGAACGCATAAGAGACGTATGCAGGAATCTTACACCAGAAATGTTTGGAAATGTAAGGAGCGAATTTCAGAATCGTCTCTTCATTTGCCAGGAAGTCAATGGCCAACATTTCGAACATTTAATTTGATTTCCTTTCTCAATTTTTTAGATATTTGTGTAAAATAAACATTGTTCTTTATTCTGGATGGTTTTCTTAATTTTGTTGATATTCAATAAAACAATCACCTGCCTTCTCACTAAATTTCATTCGAAGATGGCACTCCCCCCATGCCATTTAAAAAATTATTTCAAAATGGCGTCGGGCCGCCATTTTGTCGTCAGAAAATAGCTTATGAACTGCCATTCTTCCAAAAAAAATTTCATGCGAAAATTCCAATCCGTTCAAAAGTTAACAGAGGGGGGGGGGTTACTTTATGGAAACACTGTATACTTAACAGTCTTACTGAGATTTTTCTCATAATAGGTAGGAAGTTAATTTTCGAATACAGACATATATTTACATCAAATTTAATTTTAGGTTGTGTAGGTATATACATTATATAATATATATAATTATAATCAAATTCCAAGGAAGTCCTAGCTAGACGTATGTCTACGAATAAACTTTTCAGAATGTCTCGACCACCCGGCTCTCGTCCTAGTCGTGGATGTGGCATGTGGCTGCATGTCTTATTGAGTATCCCTTGAATCGGCCAGTATTAACACCACTATTCTACCTTTTGAAATAAGCTCTTCAAACACCATTCATTATTGCTTGGTGTTGAACTTGTTCGAAATATATATATATAGGTTGGTCTTGTTTATCTAAATTCAATTAGACATAAGGTATTAATGGACGAATACACTACCTTGTTGAGAATTTAGAATATTATAATGATTGAATGTGCCTTTATATCCTAAAAGGAAATTCAATTCAATTTTCGCAATTTTTTTTTATGTGATACTACTTTTGAGTTGGTCAGTCAGAATAAATTTAACTGAATTATTTCATCGAAACTACATTGAACCATATTCTGTCTCAATCCATAGAGCTTCAGATTCGAATTTGATATTATGTTTATGTTTTCGTTAGATTTTATATATAAAACGAATATATATGAATGTCCCATTGCCGTATTTTTGATGCTTTCCATCTTATATAATAACAATAATAATAATTTTTCATAAACGCTCCCGAAGTGTACATAAATGGCATAGCCTGTGCAGGAAGAGAAAATTCATAATTATTATTTTTGCCATGGTGCTCTGTGGCAACTGAAGGAATTTTATCGGCTTATTTACTTTTCAATTGTAGGAAAACCTACAGCACCGTACCTTGTGGTGGACACTTTTACCAAGCAAGCATTATATATCAGTATTATCATCTATCCTCATCACAACTGAACAATTATCCATCTTTGAGGAGAAAACACCAGACATTGAAATTATCAAGTAAATCAGATTAACCCCAATACTCGAGATTGTCTGTTATTACAAATAGCACTTCAACCCGACCTAGAACCAGATCTGATTTCTATTCAAAATTTTGAATTCATTATAATCCAGTACGATTGAGTTTTGAGATGAGAATCGATTTTAGCACCACCAAACATGGTATGGTATTTGGAACCATGATAAACACGAAAAAAAATTGTTTACCAAAATTCCAGGGGTGGAACATATTTTTTTATTCGTTTAAAAATAAATAAATAAATTTTTGCTGTAATCTAGGAAAGAATATGATTTATCGAAAAAACAAGTCAACAGAGTGAAAGATAATTCAATTTTCCACAAAAATTATTCCTAGTAATTTTTTATGAAATGCGCTCGTTTTCTCAGAAAACGTGATTGAACGCCGACATCAAATTTCAGGTTCACCCCTACCCGCCGCGGTAAGTTCTGGCGGAGCTGAATATTTGATTGGTCATAACTCTGCTAAAAATGATCATAGAAGGAAAAGGAAAAGTTCATATCGTTTCTGACTCTTACCTTACCTACTCTTATTTTCTCAAGCATATATAATATGCGAGTATTTGAGTACCTAAAATGTGTTTTGTGGCACTTCACGGATATGTTTGCGGGTGATCTAAAAATCATGAATAATTTAGTAAATATGGAATTATTATACTATAGCAGCAGCAAAGAGGGTATTCTTTGGACTATATGTGAACATTTTAAAGTAGTGTGACAGGTCCCACTTATACATGCCAAAAAAACCTTACTCCTGCCTCATTTTCAACTTACCCATAAAATCGGCATTCTCTTCACTAAATGTTGAAAATAATCGCTTATTCATATTTTGCATATATATATTTATTTAAAAACACTATTGTGAAGTGCAAACCTCAAGTTTGAAATCACATAATTCATTTTTTATGTATTTCAACATTTACTGAAGAAATTGCCGGGATTATAGTGAGTTGAAAACTGAGGCAGGAGTAAACCCTGTTTTTTCTTTGGCATGTATAAGTGAGATTTTTCTCAATAGCCTTAAATCGTTGCATATGGTCCAAAGAGAGTACTGATTCCTGCTCCAGTATTATTATTTCATATCAAAGGGTTATGTGAAGTGGGACAAAACACATTTTAGGTACTCAGAATCTCACATGTTATATTTGCATGAGAAAGTAAAAGTCTTCAGGAACGATATGCACTTTTCTTTTCCTTCTACTATAATTTTCAGCAAAGTTATGACAAATCTAATTTTCGGCCCTGCCTTAACTTGCAGTGGCGGGTTAGCCTTTTTCTGAGAATACGAGCGTATTTCGTAAGGTATTTTTAAATATCATTCTTGTGGAGAATTGAATTATCTCTCAACCTATCGAAATCGTTTTTTGATAAATCTTATATTTTCTGAAATAACAACAAAAAAAAATTAAATTTTTTTAAATGAAAATATTTTTAGGTTCCACCCCTGATTTTTTGGTAAACTATTTTTTTTGTAATAATACATGATGTCGAGATGTTATGTGCCGAGTTTCAGAGTGCTACAATTCATTCTTCACTTTTTGCTCGAGTTTGTCTGTCGTTACTGGATTATTATCATTTTTCTCCAGCTTAAGTCAGTCTTGAGATAATTATCGTATTCTTTTTTTGAACTTCAAATATGTTTCTTCTCTGATTTTATTTATGTACAGCAAACCATAACGAATGGCTTGATAGAAGGTTTTATAGAACCAGTGAATTCACCATCAGATTTTCTTTTATCATTCACTCATTATATGGATGGTGTACTGACCAATTTTAACGCTTTGTCAATAAGAATAATTTTCTTCAGACAATAAAGTATAGGTGATTTGATTTGATAACTTTTGATTTTAAATTTATTGTCACTTGGTACCAAAATTATCATATTTCTGGAACCAAATAAGGAACACAAATATCCAATATTTTAGAAAGGTATCATTAAGCTTCTTTTGCACATTCAGTGAAATGCCCAGCGTTATCAATAGCTCATTAATCATGTGAATGTTCTTTGAACATTAATTTTCATTGAATCTGGCCATAGAGATTCGTAATATGTGGAAACCCTTAATTAATAATTATAGATCTTTTGGAATTGCAGTGCACTAAATTCATCAGCATTGGTATAACTGAGGGTCCAGGGGCAGGGTTAATATAATATTTACCCACGAATGAGATACATTAGTTTTATAAGAAGTATCCTTGAGAAGCTGTCGTATTCATACCTCGATAATAGAGCACTGTCAGCTGACGTCACAAAATGGCGGTCATGGGGGGACAAACAAAGCATTTGACATTTGATGAGATGAAAATTCGTTTTTTGTGGGTGTTTGTGGATGATTGCGATTTTTATAAATCACTTCTCGCAGAAAATTGACTAGGAAGATTCACGTAGCCTTATGGAAATGGGTTCAATGGGTTTGTTTGTCCCCCTTTGACATTGTTCCGCAACGGTCATATTACGTCACTGACAGGGCTCTATTGTGGATAATTAAATTTTTTTTGTTTCCTTTTAGACAATATGTCTAGAGAAAATTTACACAAGAGGAACTCATCTCAATGGGTCGCTCTCTAACTTGGGAATATAAATTAAGCTATATTCAACGTGTAAAAGGAAGCAAATGCGTACATGATATTATAAAATTCTAATTATAGAAATTTTCCATTTTGAATATGCATGTTTATATAAAACTGATACTTTATTAAAAATTTCAAAAAAGAAAGATGATTCTGGAAATGAGGTACATCTATAAACCTATTTAACTCCTAAGGTTAAATATACATCTGCATTCTTCATGTGATATTTCCGTATGAAAATATTATGAGTAAAATTTCTCTAGCTATTTGAGCGAGCGAGTTTTGTATTGATGAGTTTTCAACTGGATTCAAAAGTTGGCAAGGTTAAATTTTTGAAGTAACAATTCACCTTTATGTCTGATGGTTGTCACTCTGTTGTTGCTCTTGATGATTTCCTTTCGTGCTCCTATCTCTCTCGAATTTGGCTTGATTCTTCGTTTCAAGTTGTGTATTGTAGTTTGGAGCTTCGGAGACTAGAAATGCTAGTAAATGGCTGTTGCCTTCAAAGATTGCAATAGGTTGCATTATAGTTCAACTGAATGTTCCAGTTGTATCTTTCATACTCACAAATATAGACTATAAACCTCCTGGTTTAGGTATTCTTGAGGAAAGAAAGGAACCTTCTAGGTTGTTGGGCCTAGTAGGACTTCCTCCATAACACAAAATGGTCTCAAAGGCAGTAGAGTGCTTCACATTCAAGTTTCAGTCCACATGAGTGAAGTGAATTGTCACTCACATTTAGTCTGAATGTGACATACCAGCTGAGAGCTTCACAACTCATATTGACACTATTGTGAAGATAATTGAGATCTGTAGTCACTGCATCCACAGTTGGTAATAGTGACGTACTTTGAAACCCATTTACAAGCAGGAAAAAACGATAACGTAGAGATGTTTGTGGTAACTGGGCATTTTAAAATGATACTACAGGAGTCGGAGTTGTATACAAACCACCGACTTTTAACTCAAATTTATTTCTGTCCGAATTTCAAGATACCATGAGTGTGCTCGTACCAAAATTTCATCAACTAATATGTACAGGCGATTTCAATTTGGATCTACTCAATTTTGAAAATTCAACAGTTCAGTCGCTTTTCTCTCTTCTAGAAGAATTCGATCTGAAGCAGATTATTGATACACCAACATGCATTACCGGGACCACTGCCACACTCATTGATCTAATTATCGTTTCGAGCAAAACAAACGTGTTGGATAAAGGTGTCCTCGACTGTAATTTGTCAGATCACCAATTGACATATATAAACATTAAAACGAACTCTGAACGTTCGAGTTCAAGGATGCTGACATATAAAAACTTAATAAATTTAGTTATGAATCTTTCAGGGAAGATCTGTTTAGAATCCCATTTTTTCACATTTTTGATATTGATGTGGTAACATCACAAATTTGTTTGATAAGCATACGCCCATCGTGACAAAAAAAAATACAAACCCCCTGCTCCCTGGCTAACAGAAAATATTAGATCAATGATGAATATTAGAGACAGGTCACTCACTAAATATAAAAAAAACAAAAATGTAAATGACTGGGAATATTACATGCAAATAAGGAACTACAGAACATCGGCTATTGAAAGAGAAGAAAAGGCTTTTTTCACATATAAGCTGAAAAATGTATCCAACAAAGAATTTTGGAAGATTCTAAAAAATAACATATATACGAAAGAAAAAAAACAGTTGCTACCGGAGCTGTCTAATGCTGATGACATCGATAATTTTCTGGTGAATTCACTTCCCACTCTACATGTAACCGACTCAGTTCTTGACCAGTATAATAATATAAAGTCAACAGATTCCAAATTAAATCTCGCACCTGTAGACGAACCAACTATTCTTCAGATTATAGGACAAATCAAATCTAATTCCACTGGCTGTGACGGTATAAACTTGAAAATGATAAAATTATGTAGTACACATATTGTTACATATCTGAGACATATAATCAATTTTTGTTTGGAGAAAAGTGCTGTTATCACTGTGATACCGAAAATTACCACTCCTAAAGGAATTAGAAGATCTTAGAAGAATTAGTATTTTACCGACGATGTCAAAAATAATGGAAAAAATAGTTACTTGTTGAGGAATTCACTGCTTCCCACGGTACAATCAGGATTTAGAGCTGGTCACAGCTGTACAACAGCACTACTACACGTAGTGGATGACATCTTAGAATCGTCAGACAAAGGCAAACGTACTATTTTGGTTCTACTCGATTTTAGTAGAGCTTTTGACACAATTAACCATGAAGTACTACTTTCAATATTATCTCATATGGGATTCAGTGCAAACACAATTACTCTGCTGAATAGCTATTTAAAAAATAGGCAACAAAAAGTACGCGTGGAACAGGTAAATTCTACTTACCTAACGCTCACATCAGGTGTACCCCAAGGTTCCATTTTAGGACCACTCCTGTTTACCCTATACACCAGTCAATTTGTCAATCATATTAAATATTGCACATCTTACTTATATGCCGATGATACCCAAACTTATTATTCCTTCCATATAGATGATGTCGAAGACGCATGTTCTCGAATAAATAGTGACCTAATAAAATTTGCCGAGCTTTCTGCAGAACATTGTCTTCTTCTGAATCCAACTAAATCTAGTGTCATGTTATTTGGTCCAAAACAAAAGAGAAATGAAATTGCAGATGTAGTCAATATCAGCATTGGACAAAACAAACTCAAGGTAGTGAAACATTGTAAGAATTTAGGTGTCATCATGGACAGTGACTTGCGCTTTGAAAAGCATGTTAATAAACTAACTCAGAGAGCAAACAAATCTTTGAAAATTATATATAGCAGCAGAAAATTTCTGCCATTCAAAATCAAGGTAATGCTATGCGAAAGTTTAGTTCTATCCATTTTGAATTTTGCCGACTGTTTGTATGGCCCAAGCCTCACTTATATTTGTAACAATAAATTCCAAAAAATACAAAACTCTTGCTTGAGAATGATTTTTGGCATTCGAAGTCGAGAGAGTATTAGTCATAAGTTGAAGGATGTAGGTTGGCTGAACCTGACAAACCGTAGATTGTTACATGCAGCATGTCTATTTCATAATATCATCAATAAAAAAACGCCAATTTATCTTTGCAACAAACTGAAATTTCGAACTGATGTACATACATTGAATCTACGATTTAAGGGTTTATTGACACCCCCAACACATCGTACCGAACAGTTTAAACGATCGTTTAGTTACCAGATAGTTAAAATTCACAATAATGTACCAAGCCATCTGAAAGAGATGAAAGAGAAAAATTTCAAAAAACATTACAAATCATTTCTTTTCAATAATCATAATAGATGAAATGAGCCTTCTCCCTACCCCCCGTGTAAACAAATATGTAAATAAGTGTGTTTTCTAGTATAGGTAAAACTTTGTGTTCTCCATTATAGACTGGTCTGTTTTGAGGTTGAGTGGAAGAGTAGGTAATATTACCTTTTTATTATAATCTATTTTCATCGATTATTTTCAATTTTGTCAAGCTAAACTCCGCCTATTATGCCGTTATTTTTTATGTAAATAATTCATGTTATTTAAAAAAAAACTGAAATGAACAATAAAGACGCTATTATTGTTATTATTATTTGTGCCAGTAATATAAAAATAAACATGTTCGCTTTCAGTTTATAGGTATAGAAGATATACTGGAACACATCCACCTCTTTATTCAACTCTGAAAATAATAAGTATTTGAAATTCATTCTCAAAAGGATGAACTTTCTCTATATGGTTTGAAAACGCCATTCGGTTAAAAAACTGTCCCCACAAAAATGTATTCGGTTAGAAAATATTCAACTTTGTCGGAGTATTTTTCTGTAAGTTAATACGTATAGTGTATTCCGATATTCAACCCAATAAGGGGCCCCTTTGTTAACAGAGGCTAGATGAATATTCACAGTGATAAAGAATTATACATTGGGTTTGTTTTGGTAACTTCCATTCCCGATTCTGAACCAGTTCGGAACAGTCGCACAACCAAGTACAATTGCCCAAAATTTGTCAGACTTCAACTGGTTTGGACGGCTGTAGGACGGTTCTAACTCAGAAACAAATCAAGCCTATTGTGTCCTGATTCCGAATTCATTAGAATTTTGAGTCTATATTGTTCCCTAATATCATTTTTGGCAAAACTGGGTGATTCCATCGCCTCTGTCGAGCAGTGTATATCACTCAGATCAACCCCTCAGATTCAGACTGATCGTCGTTTTTAGAAAAGGAAATGAACTTTGAAACATGCAGATTGGACTACTGGGTGCGAAGGTATAAAACTCAACAATTTGGCGGCCATTTTCAAATATGGCGACCAAACTACCATGATTCGGACCATGTGACCAATATTTATAGCGCCTAGACTATTAATTATTCATGGACATATGGAGTAAGAAAAGGGTTTTTTGCTTATCGCGTCAAAAAAGTGTTCAGTTCGGTATCCAAACATTGTATACTACATGGTAAACATTACAGAGGAAGAGTGAAAAGTATTGAACAGTTTTGTTATATTGAAACTCGTTATACCTTCCCATTCAATGGTTAATTTTAGATAATCTAATAGCCACTATGAATGAAGGATTATTAACTTTATGTATAAAATTTATCGAAAAAGTGAATAAAATTTACGAAATCATATCTCTGGTAATGGGTACAGTGAATTTTCGCACGAAATTCATCTCAAATCCGTGATGCATTGGAGCCGTATTTCGATGATTCTCCAACAAGTTAAAAGCACGCATATGCACATACTAAAAATATTATACCTCTGCATTTACGTTTGTCATAAATTATAGTTTAACGATTATGTGCAGTTGTTTTCGAACATTTCGCAGCATTGCTTCTCTCGGTCATATTTCATAAAATGTTATTCGCACTACATGCTCTTATCGGTTCATTTGTCAACTGGAAACATTGAATAGGTTGCTTTGTTTTGAAACTTAACGTTTGAATAGTGTGCATAATTGCTACTACCGTTTGTTTCTATACCAACCAGTGACTTCTGGCAAGAAATACATCTAAGGTGCGTTGGGGCAAGTGCTACCACTTCTTTCATTATTACAACTAGCGAGAAAATATTTCTTTCAATAAATAAGTTGCACTCAATTTTTTGTGTATTATCTGAGATGTTCTTGATTGACTGTGTGAATAATTAGTTTGAACCAGTCAAATAATTTTATTTTGAATACCCAAAATCTCAGCTGATTTCAGCTGTAGTAAATACATCTAAATGAATATCGAATTTTACGGTGCAATAAACAGCATTTCACTTTGGTCTTAAATTTTTTTTTTTATTTTTATAGAACATTTGTTACTCTAGGTGTTCAATAGTTACTTAGAAACGTTTTAATAAATGCAAACAATATTGTTGTTGAAAAGGGGAACATTCTCCATGAAAATTGAAAAATGAACAATGTGATTTATTTGTAATATCTAACAGAAAACAACTACTTCCCCGGTACAAGCCACGCTGGACATTGAACTACATCTGAAAGATATTGTGAAAAGACTGAAAGTTAAAATTCACATTTTCATTCAGAGAGGTTTTCCCTTTCAGATTTTTTTTTTCAGTTAGACTCTTTTTACAATATCTATCAGATGTAGTTCAATGTCCAGCGTGGCTTTAGCCGGGGAAGTACAAATAAATCGTTTTTTATTTTTCAATTTTCATAGAGAATGTTCCCCTTTTCAACATGAATGCTTCCCAAGAGGTTATCTTGAACGATGGAAAATAGCTACTAAAGTTTGTCTTTCAGCCGCACATGATTCCACAACAGATTTTTTGAATATCGTATTCATAATTTCGAACAAAAATCAATATCGGTGTGTTCTAACAAAAACTGTTTTTTTTTTAACATGTTGTGTTGAGCAAATACGTGAAAAAATATATCTAATAATTATAAAAAGTATGTCTTCCAGGTAAATATAGGTACTAATATTAGAAAGTGTAACTGCAAACGCACGTACCCCACCGACAAATATCGCACTTGCCCCGTAGTGCACCACCGAACACGCATTGAAACTTTTAGACTCGGTCCAAACGAGAGCCATTCGTCTGGTCGGTGATACTTCGCCCAAAAGCTCGCTTACTTCTCTAGAACATCGCAGAATGGTTGGCAATCTGTCTCTGTTTTATAGATAATTTCATGGACGATGCTCTTCCGAAATATCATCAATCATTCCATCTTTAGCGGTCTCATCGAGATTGACCCGTCGAGCTCAGTTCTTACATCCATACGCCGTCACTTTGGAGACATGCCATACATCTGCTTCCCAGGGCTTGTTTTTCCACAGAATGGCAAAGCTTTTGAACTCGCTGCCTCGTGAGGTGCTCTCAGAGGCATACGGCCTTCAGAAATTCAAGAACACCAATTCCTTACTACTTTCCCTCGGCTCTCACGATATTCTTTGAACAATACAGGATTTTCCTTTTCGTGACAACTTGAAAAAAGAAAAAATATATTAGATTCTTGAGGGGCAAGTGCGACCCGCACCCTTACTTAAAAACTAACTATAAAAGTTGAACTAACAATATTATATGTTAATCTATCCTATAAAACACCTACCTGACATATATTATTATTAGATTATTGGTGCTAAACAATTTATGAATGTTCGCATGTATACTCTCCACACTAGTTATTCCGTCCATGTCATAAACACAAGACGAATCATTTCAGGAAAATCCACGGCAGTGATTTCTAATTCATTGCACGCTGTTGCCAATAGTTGCAGGATTAGTTAATTCATAGAAATTCTCAAAATGTATATTATAAATTCTTTCCCCAACTCACCTTAAGGCGCGTATTCATACAGCGAACGAATGCAACCGAACAAATTCGTTCGGTTAATGTGGACGTCACGGAAAACAAGACCGAACACGTTTGTTCGCCTTAGCTAGAGTTCGTCGACAGTCTGTACATCAAAAGAAATTTGTGACGAATTCGTTTTGACCTGTGTTTTAGTGAGTACGGCTTGACAGCAGCATTCGGTTGTTTCATTGAATCCATATTTCTTGCAAAGCAGAGTTGCATTTATTTTATATCGAGTGCGGTATTATTGAACTAATCATTTGAAATTAGTGATGGAGTGGAGTAATTCCGTTTCTTCTCTGCCTTAAAATCTGATTATCGGATGCTTCACTTTTAATAATATACGCTGCACTTGCAATTATTAGATCCTGCTGAGACGCCATTTCTTTCTTTAGCAGACAAAACAACATACACCCGCGAACATAAACAAATGACTGTGAAAGCATTCCTTCGTTCGTATGTGGACACAATGCCAATTTTTGAGCAAACCCCGAACGAATTCGGGCGAATTCATTCGAGCGAATTCCTTCGCCTTCGTTTGCTGTACAATTAGTTCAGAAAATGAAGCTCTTTGGCTTGCAATTTTTTCGTCCGACATCGATTTACAGCAGGTAGCGAATAGCCTAAGGATCAAAATCTATATCTTGCCGAGGGTCGCTTTTTTCCTTACCCCACCTCGGGAGTGGAAATATTTTATTAAATTTCAACATCAGAAATCGATAGGAACAGTAATTCTAAGTAAAAAATGTTTCATCATTTTTTTTTGTAAAATTAATTTTGTTTCGAGTTACTCGCGATTGAAAGTAACAGTTTTTGAACGAAAAAATTCAACGGTTTTAATCGTTTTTTCGTGAATAACTCGAAAAATATGCATTTCATGAAAAAGTAAAATTTTAGCCTTTTAAAAATCAAAGACAATCTTTTTCCTATAATTCCTGTACGGTCAATACGGACCGAGCTACGGCTTGTTAATAATCAGCTTTTGTTCACCAAATGCTAAATTTGAGAGATTTAGAGTCAAATTGCGATAAAGCTGTGCAAATAAACAAGGAAAACTTTAAAACGGTTTTTAAAGAACCTAAAAAGAGCTTTCTTTGAAAAAATAATTAACGTCGCTTGTATCAAAATTAAGCGAGTTACGGTGAAAATAAGGTCGGTTCCTACATTTTTCTACGAAAAAGTCAGGGAGAACAACCACCTAATTGGCACCCTAATCAAAATTGATCGTCGCCCTCTTTAAATTCTTTTTATTTATGTATTATCAATAGATCCTAGAAGTTTGACCAATTTAAAGTGCCCTTTTCTTGAAAATAACTCCAAACATACTGGAGATACGAAACAAGTGCTGGAGTATCGAATTGTAGCTTTTTTAATTGCAAATATTTATATATTCATATATTTTCTGTACGATAAATATTTGGCGAGATATGGCCGTTTACAACCTATATTAACGAGTGAGCACCACCTTATTCGAGCCGTTTAAACTCACCGCATTTTGAAACTAAGCGATCAAAAGTTATTTAATTCACATAGCCTTGTCGCTTTTTGAAATCCCTATGAAATAATTTTTGGATAAACTTTCTATCGTTTATAATGAGGAGCTATGTTTAAAAACCACAAACCACATTTATTCAAAAATATAATTCTCTACATCTGCTCTTGTGTCAACTAATGCAAACAAAATTTTAGGCATATTAAGCTTTAAAATATTATTTTATAAGTTTTGAACAGCGCCCATTGGCAGATTTGGAAGTAGAGGGTTAGATGAGCCCAATTCCGAATTTTATGCAATTCGATACAAGACGAAAAAATTGCGAGGTCTTGCCTTTCTTTGAACTTTATTTGCTGGGGTAAGTAACTTTCACAAAAGATGTGAGCTCCAACGATATTTGCCCTAAAGTGTATTGTTTGAATTGCTTATGATTGTAGTTGATTGATAGAGCATATCCACAAAGCAAACTCTAATTGTTAGGTATCAGAGGTTTGTATGTACTTATACATCCTCTGATTCATAAGCTTTCTCTCTCAATCAAAACGAGAAAAATCCTGCCAATATGTTTTGAGTTGAGTTGATGTTTCTTTTACAATTCTAGTAGAAGTCTCCCATAATATGGAAAGGATACATAAAATATAATTTATTTGGGAGATCTGAATTACAATTTATCATTCTGAATTACAACTCATACTTTCTGAAATACATCTTATACTTTCTGAATAACAATTGAAAAAGGTGTAGTGAGAAGAGCTAGAACGAATCCTGCAGCAAACTGATGCATGTTGCTTTACCAGGACCTTTTCGCCGCCACCAGAATTCGTATTACCTCTCGGACGGTTTTAAATCGATTGAATGAAACAGGTTTGCATTTCTATAGGCCTATAAGACGCCCATAGAACTCAAGGTTTTTTTTATAAAATCTTTATGTGATATATAATTTTTATCACATCGAAATCTCAAACCATATATACCAAACAGTTATACCTACATGAATAACTTAAATACCAACTGAAAAAAAATTATTCGTTCAAGAAAGTTATGAACAGATTGTTCTTGACTTTTTGAAACCTATTATATCTCATCATATCCTGAAATTCTGTTAGATTCTCATTGAGTTCTAAATTATTAAATAATAAACCACAAAAAAAACATATCCACTCTTTCTTGTTCAAGGCATTTGTAAACCTAGGATAAAATAGTACTCTTGAGTATGGTGCGATATTATTACATTTATATCTTCCCAAAAAAGTTTTTTCTGACCAGCTCCAAGTATTACTAGAATTACCACATGAAGCTATTTTATGGTTGATATATTCGACCTTGCATTTTCCACAAATATTTGTAGACTTCATAGAATGTCTTTTTGATTTTTCAGCAACTGTATAAACTTTATTCAGTACTTGCTCTCCACTTCGTAGGTATCAGTTTATCAGACATTACGTTTGACCATATTTTTTTCCAATTGCAAGAAGTTTTTGTTCGATGGCTGGAGTTTTCTCTTGTTGATTCAACAATATTTTAAATAGTGTTTTGGCTTTTAGGGGCTAATTTTCGTCAGATCTTATATCATTTTCTCTAATTATGATGTTTTTGAAACTTGTGTCTACTCTGTGTTGCTGATTATCAAATATCACGTTCAATACTGAATTATAATGCATTATATTTCCAACATCAGACCATGACTGTAATTGAGTTTTTAAAAAGAGAGCCGTTGCCTTTATTTCTACATTCATCAAGTTGAACCCTACATCTTGTATTCTCACTTATAATATCACAAGAGCTTAAATTATTTCCAGGAATAATTTAAGCTTCGTGGGATTCGGTAAAAAAATTTCACACCATAATTTGGAAAAAAAAATTATTAATTCAATCTGACATTTTAAATTAATTTTACTGCTTGTCAAGTCCACCATGTTTTGTTAAATAAAAAATATTACCAACTTTAGTTACACCAAATGCTAAAACTCAGATGGATATTAGATCAGTCTATCGCCCTTTCATAATTTTAGGTCGCTAAACGTGGTAGAAATGTATTTTTTGTTAAATTAATCCATAACACTTGTAAAAAAATATAATATTAACATGGTTTGTTGCAGTAGGTGGCCGTGATATAGGCGGCCATGCTTTTGACAGATGAGGTTTATATTGGTAAATTACATTGAGTTACTGTATAGTAAACCAGCAAACAAAGATATTCTTATGCAAAAGATTTCATTTGCGTTAAACAATTTGAGAAAACTGCTTTGAAAAGTACAATTTATGTCATCCAAAATTAATATATTTAACGAATTTAATGGAAGATTGCGACCAGGAAGCGTTAGAGTCGAATGGTTTGTTTACGAAAATCCAAGAAAGTCTGCTGCAGATGTCAAGTAAATATGGCCTTTTGCGTTAAAGAGATTTGAACAAAATTGTTTCAAAATATTACATATATGTCTTAAAACACAGACATCTAATTAATTCGTCACCTTCCTATTCACCATTAAGAAGAGGGGATGGGTTAGAACTCAAGCAACATTTAAATCTTACTATGTTTGTAGATCCTACGTTTTTCTACTATAAATTGTTAATGCATAATAATTAAACAAATTTGTGTTTTCTGTTTAATGAAACTTTATAGGGAATAATAAATAATAATGTTTTTGTACAACTGACATTAAAAATGACGTTTTTAATTCATTGACACATGAACTAAAAACTGACGTTTTCACAAAATCACTTTTAACACTAGTGTTAAAAGTACTTTTAACACTAGTGTTAAAAGTAAAATGACAGATGAGATGATGTATACTCAGTAATATAGATCTCTCTAATAGAAACACTTCAATCAGATATTTAATCAGAACACCTACTCAAGAGGAATCGTTTATAAAAGTTCACACATGTATTTGGTCGTTTGCGCAATTGATAATACTAATTCCTTTTGAAGTTACAAACGAAGTAGTATTTAGTCCAACTGTAGAATGTCCTTCATCACTGACAAATAATGACATTCATAAATAAAGTGCGTTGGGGTTTATTATATTTGAAGTATCTGTCAGTCAGCCTTGTAATCCAAAGATCGTGTGTTCGAATCCTTATGGATCTTATTTTTTTTTTGTTTTTTTCTTACTAGCAGTAACTGTTGAACAAAAAATTTTGTATGATACATTTGTTAAAAGTGATTTTATTTTGCTCGTGGGGTTGCTCCACTCGCTAACGCTCGTTTCGCAATATTCCCCACTCACAAAATAAAATGCCACTTTTAACACTTGTATCATAAATAACTATTATTCTTATAGAAATTTTGCATTATTCACAGGTATATCTACAATGTTTAATGGTTGTAGATCATATGTTTACCTTTTCAACTGTCAAAAAATTTCCACTTAAATATCGTGGCGCCACGAAATTTTGTTAGTTGCCATGGTAACTAGTCAAAATTAAGGCATCTTATTGGTCAAAAAGTTGAGGTGTGAAATTTTCGTTGTAATTGTTCCCGTGCTACCCTATAAAGACAGCCATGCCAGATATATGTCACTGTAATTTAGTTTATGTACCAGGTTTTCCTTATTATGTCAAGCTCTTTTACATAATTGACTATAAGTGTTGTTATTTTTAGTGATTCCTACCCAGGTATTTTCAAAAGTTTCTGTGAAGATTTTTAGACAGAGTCATCCCTAAAATTTTAATTGTATTTCTTACCGGATTTTTTTTGCATTGCCTGTCTTTCTGTTTCAGCTAATCTTGCTAGGGGTAAGTAGTATGTGCGACTTCATTATATTAACCTTCATAATTTACCAATTTTTTGAAATCCTTCAGTTCGCTTTCCTTCTCAATAAATATTGACACGTCATCTGCGTATGCTATAACCTGTATAATTATTGAATAATATTCCTTGTATCGAGAAATCAATCAGTTTAATGAAGGGTTCTGATGGTAAGCTGAATAAGATCTGATCTGATCTGATGGATGTTTTTATGTTAAAAGATTCGGATAAACATCAGCAGTTTTGAATCAGTGTGATTATCTTCTGATAGAATCCGATTTTCTTTAGAAATTTCCACAGATATTCGTGATTTACTTTGTCAAAAGCTTTACAAAAGTTTACACTCAGAATTGCTCCGCTTTCCTGTTTGTTTCTGTCAAAATACAGAATAGTGTACCAGGTACTAAATATAGAATTATCTGTATCGCAAACTTCCCAAATATATTTCCTGCGATGTCTTTCATTCTATTCGCAATCAATTTCGTTTATAGGCCTGAAGGACACAGTGTCTGATAAATATTTTTCGTTAAGTGGGCAATAGTGTGCATTAACGGGAGTATAAACGGATACACTTCTCGCCTGTAAAAGTTCTAAGAACTCTTGGACAATTCAAATATATTGAAGGAAGAAATTCAAGAGAAACTTCTAGAAAATTTTAATAGTTTGAAGTTAGTTTGGGAAAATTGAAGGAAACAATCAGTGATGAAATCAAAGACGGACTGGAGGCGGAGATCAACAAAATAAAGAAGAAAATCAGTAAGTTGGAACACCAGATTTACACTACCCATACCACATAATCTGTCAATGAGAATTCAATGCTGGAACTGAGTTTGAACTTGGATGATGTTTAAAAGGGTTTGAAGCATATAAAAATTAGTTCGTAAACAGGAATGCTCTCCACGAAACCACCTCAGTTTGATGGAAAAACACAATGGGCAAATTACCGCCGACAATTTGAAGCTGCAGAAAAGGCGAATGGATGGAATTTACGAAAAAGAGCTGTAGCATCAACATTGGCGTTGCGTGGAGAAGCAACAAATATCTTACAAACCCTCACGGCCCAAGAACAAGAGGACTACAAGCAGCTGATTGAACATCTAGAATTACGGTATGGACAGACCCACCTAGATCATGTATACCACTCGCAGCTCAAAAACCGCTGCTAGAAATCAAGCGAATCCTTACAGGGAATTTGAAGCAAACACTGCACGCTTGGTTCGTCTTGCATATACAGTAACACCGGAAAAGGTAATGGAGCGACTGGAGGTTCGAGCATTCTTGGATGGACTTCGTGACTAAGAAACCAGACGAGCATCGACACTAGCTCGTCCAACACATCTCGTGGATGCACTGGCACGTGCTTTGGAATTTGAGGCTGCAAAACAATCTTGTAAGAGCCAAAGTAAGGTCCGGATTATGTAAGAAATTCTACAGGAACCTGCCATAAGGAAAGTGATGAAGGAAGTGTTGCCCGAGAAGAGACTGGTAAAATCATCGGCCTATACTCAGCAAGCCCCGGTTAACAATGCATATGACGCTCTTCAACAACAGAACAAAGTAGCCTTCGTAGACGGCTTCATCAACAGCAAGCCTTGCACCAATTTTAACAATTTTAACCATGCTGTTGGATACATACAGGTACAACTAGGACTATTTTTGGACCTACATTTGCCACAACACCGACCAGAATTGAACCGTCGACTTGGAAGCTACGCACAGCAACAGAGGAGTCAGCTACTTTGTAAGATTGAGCTGATTCTGGACAGCACTATACTGAAACATCGGGCGTTGGTAACTGTTATCGAGGACGACGCAATCATCGGAATGGACATCATGAATTCAAAAGTGTTCGAGCTAAATTTCAAAGATGGCGTCCTGCGTGTGAACGGAGAAGAGCTGGTACTTCATGAAAGAAGTGAAGAAATGATTCGTGTGCTCTTGACTGAAGATGCAAGCGTACATAAAAGAGCTGAAACCATTCTGGAGGCTGGCATGGAAGGCGGAGCGAGCCGTGGGAGCATGGTGATGTTGGAGCCCGAGCTCCATAATAGGAAAATTGGACGAGGAATAGCATTAGGAGAGACCGTGCTACGTGCTGATGAATTTGTGTCTGTGAGGGTGACCTTGAAGAGGGGAACTATTTTGCTCGTCTATTTCCTCTGTGGTCAGGAGTGTACTGTTAGCCAAGACTGAGGATTCTCGACCCATCCGCCAATCAGCCAGTAGATTCCCTTTTGCAAAGAAGGAAGAGGCTGACCAAATTTTCAACGTTGTGGGAAAAAAAGAAATAATTGAACCCTCCGACAGCCCCTGGTCATCTCCAGTTGTATTGGAAAAAAAGAAAGACAAATGGACACGCTTCTGCGTAGACTATGGTCAATTTAACAACGTGACGAAGGACAGTTACCCTCTCTATAGAAAAGACGATACTCCAGACACTTCAGCTGGCTCAACAGTTTCTCGACTCTAGATATGAAGAGCAGATATTGGCAGGTAGAACTGGCCTCAAAAGATAGAGAGAAAACAGCCTTCACTATTGAAACTTTGTACCGCTCCAGCCACCTATGAGAGATTGCTGTGTTGAAAGGACTATAATGGAAAATGTGCCTGGTGTACCTCGACGTAGTCGTAGTCGGCAGATCGTTCGAGGATCACGTGAGATATTAAGAGGAGGTATTCCTGCGCCTGAGGAACTCTGGGCTGCAACTGAGCCCTAAGAAATTACGTCTGTTCCAGAAGGAAGTCCATCACCTTGGACACATCACCTTGGACATATTATCTCTGGGGAAGGAGTAGCAGTGGACGACCAGAAAATTCAATCTGTCAGAAATTGGTACATTCCAAAAGACATCCACCAGCTTCCGAGTTTTCTTGGCCTGTGCACCTACTACCGTCGATACGTACTAGGGTTTGCCAACATCGTCAAACCATTAAACATACTAACTGAGGGACAGACTCAATTCCAGAGGTCTTCGGAATGCCAAGAATCATTCAAGAAGCTGAAAGAAGCCTTGATCAACGCACCGATCCTGAGCTATCCCTTACTCTTGAGAAAATTCATTTTGGACACTGACGCAAGTGTCCCAGATCCAGGAAGGAAAAGAGAAAATCATTGGGTATTTCAGAAAAACCCTCAGCAAACTGGAGCGCAATTATTGTGTCACCAGGCGGGAACTGTTGGCTGTAGTAAAATGGGCAGAACATTTTTACAAATACGTCTGAGGAAGGAGATTCTTGGTGAGGACTGGCCATGCAGCCCTCAAATGGCTATTACAGTTCAAAAACCCCGCAGGATAGGTACTACGCTGGATCGAGCGAATTCAAGAATTTGATTTCGACATTGAACATCGAGCAGGGAGCAGTCACAAGAACGCCAATATATTATCACGGGGTCCATGTCCAGACGGCTGCTCACACTGTCGTCGAGCCGACGAGGACGCAGCCGTTCGTAGGACCACGGTGGTTGACGATGACTGGAAATATGAGAAAATCCAGAAAGACCAAGAGAAAGATCCAGACCTTGGTTTGGTCAGCGGCTGGAAAAAGGGCAACCGGAGACCATCCTGGCAGAAAGCCGCACGACTAAATCATACTGGGTCCAATGGAATTCCTCTATGTTGGAAAATGGGGCCTTGAAACGAATGTTGGAGTCCAAAGATGGCGGAAATGAAAGACGCCAGACAGTGGTCCGAGAAGTGCATGACGGAATCACTTAAGAACATCTGGGAGTGACGAAGACCCTGCAGACATTGTGACAACGATTCTATTCGGCCAATTGTCAAGAAAACGCTAGGGACTGGTGATGAAAGTGTGCCGTATGCGCTGCCAGCAATGGGCCTCGAACCCTACCTAAGGCCCCGATGCGTCAGTATAACGTAGGCAGCCAATTCAAACGGATTGCAATAGATATCGCTGGCCCGTTTCCTGAATCTGATCAAGGAAACAAATACATACTTGTGACAATGGACTATTTCTGTGAATGAGCAGAAGCCTATACCCTACCCAATCAGGAAGCCGTTACCATCGCAGATGTCCTGGATAAGGATTTTTTTGAATCTGCATTTGGACCAAGGCAGAAACTTCGAATACCACTTGTTTTAGAAGATGTGCAAAATGTTATATAATCGTAAAACTAGAGCAACAGCCCCACACCCACAGTCCAATGGGATAGTAGAACAAATCAATGGGACAATAAACCGTTACCTATCCAAGGTAGTCTCTGCCAATCAAAAAGACTGGGACCAGAACCTTCATCTCTTTCTGATGGCTTATCGTTTGGCAGTGCACGAGTCAACCGGCCAAACCCCTGCCAGGATTTTCTTCTGATGACCCGAGAACGTGCTAGGAATAGCACGTTAAAAAGTAAGACCTCGTTAATCCTTGACTCGCACAAGTTTCGACTTTTGAGGGCTGTCGTTCGTAAGAGGATGACAGCTGGTTAACGGAAAAACAATGTTAACAACAACAACAACAATGTCAGCAAACTCGGAGAATGCACGGCATCCACGAACGAGTCCGTTTGAATATCGAGAGTGCCAGCAGCCGAATGAAGAAGGCCAATGACGTTGACGCAGTTGCTGGAGCATTCAAAACCGGCGACCCATTTGGCTGGCTGGCTGTTCAACCGTGGCTTCTCACCGAAATTGCACAGTTCGTGGGAAGGCCCATACAAGATCATTAAAAAAATAAATGACCTCGTCTACCAAATTCAAAAGTCACCCCAAAAAAACCATTCCAACCATTTCCATAGGTTGGCTCTTTATGCCTCAAGAACTGCGGAACAGGAGCCAGGAGTTGGAGGAGTGTTACAGTTGAAGGAGGGCCGGAGAAACATCTTCTACCTGGTAACCAAGAATCAGTCTCGTTATAAACCGTACTATGAAGACGTCTGGAGAAGCCTCACCAGATTGAGAGATACGATGCTGAACCAAAATCTCGTGAACCTGGCAATCCCAGAATTGTTCTGTGGGCTTGATCGGCTGGATTGAAGAATCATCAGAAGCATGCATGTTGGAAACGATATTTAGATTCAGAGCATTGAGATTTTGGTGTGCTAGCTGTAATCATCTTCAGCGACCGAACAGGAAGACTGTGGAGTGCTACTTCTATCAGACTTCATGGTGCAGATATAGGGAGTCGTCCAGGTACCGACACACTACAAAGAAGCTATTTCGGGACCAAATTTCTTCAAGGAGGGGGCAATGTGGCGTATCGGCTGGAATGCGTCCAACAAATTGCCAGTAGCGTCGGATATACGCATTTTGATTGGCATAATTCGTTATGGTTTTATGCTATGCACTATGTCTGTGGTGGCCCCAAACAGGCTGACTTCACCGGCGCTCACGAACACAGCGGTATACACATTTCCATTCGGCATGAGTCATCGATTCCGTTATCCGATCTCTTCGATCTTTAACAACGACTCGATGCCATCTAGATGTGGATAGCAAAATGAAGAGCTGTCCAGAAAAATCTGGGAAGGTGGCTTCCGACTATATAACGCTGCGTTTAGCCTCTAGAAGACATTGAAAATAAATACATAGTCTAGTGGAGTAATATTGGTTTCATAATACTCGTTGCATACATGAGTGTATTGTTATTATATACTTGCAAATAATTTTTAATATCATAACAGCTTTTAAAAAAATGTTTGGCGGGGTTATGCTATTCAATAGAAGATTGAACAATTTCTGAAGGTCAGCCCAATTTCTTCGAAGAATACTATGTAAAATTCATACGAGAGGACATCGGGCCCTGGCGTTTTTTGTACAGCATTCCTCCAGGATGTGCCAAATTTCGCATTTTGCATTGTCCAACTGACTGATATTACTTTTTAAATGAGTTAGCAGACATCTCACGTCTCTCTCATCGAATTGTGATTGTGAATTTTTTCAGTAAAATGTAGTTTTGCGTATTTTAGGATATCGTTAGTTTTTGTCGAAGTTTGTGTGTTGTCGGTTTTAATCGAAACTATAACTGAATTTAAATTTTTTCGTTCTTTGATCATATTGTTACAGACCTGAAATTTGATGAAGTCTTCTCGAATTGTTCGAGATCGTTCGAAGAATTAGATGGAAAAATCTAGAAGCACTAACTTTTGTTCTGGATCAATCGTCGAACATTCTATTTGTGTTCTATTGATTTCTTAAGTTTTCTAGAACTTTATTTGTATATAAAAGCAATGCATTTGTGAGATGAAGTAAGTTAGTCAGGAAGTTACTTTGAGTTACCTTGGATACAAGTATTTTGACAGTGACTTGAATTACAGTGTTGTCAAGTGGAGTTTGATTAATAAAGGCGAGTTCATACCAGTGTACACTTATTTTTGAACCCGAAGATGCAACAATTGGTGACAGCGGTGGGATAAGTGTTACTGAAGAAAGAAAAGTAAGGCAGTTTTCCAGTATTTGATGGTGAAATAATTACGACGAGATGGCGACATCAGCAGATATCCTTGAGTTTTTAAAGGAACAAGAAGCCAAACGAAAACAAGAACAAGAAGAGCTTCTACAACAATTCGAACTGAAAAGGAAACAAGAACAAGAGGAACAAGAAGCCAAGCGAAAACAAGAACAAGAGGAACAGGAGACGCGGTTAGTCCAGCAGTTACAACAACAACATGTTGATATTCTGCAACGTATTAGTCACAGTCAAAAGTGCTTCCAGAATGAAATCACTGAAGTAGTACAAGAGGTCAGAGGAGAAGTTCAAGAGGTCAAAGGTGAAGTTCAAGAAGTCAGAGGTGGAGTCCAGGGAGTCAACAGAAGGGTCCAAGACGTCGAAAATGAACTGTCCAAAATAGATGAACGGGTGGCACGAGAGTTGAACAAGAAATTCAACGAAGAAGTGGATAGGATCAAGGAGAGGTTGGAAACGCTACACCTTCCACACAAGCCTGCACCCTCTGAGGAAATCTCCCCCACCAGCGAAAGGCCATCCTCACTGACAACTCCGATAAGGCCTACACAAGTGAAAATTTTGAAGCCTCCAACATTTGATGGACAATCCTCGTGGTCCATGTATAGACGTCAGTTTGAAGCGGCAGCAAACGCAAATGGCTGGTTCGAGGAAGAAATGGCCACCTCTCTAGTCCTGTGTCTACGAGGACAAGCATTGGACATCCTTCAGAACATCCCCGAGAGTAATCAGAAGGAATATTCTAGAATCGTTGAAGCTTTGGAAATCAGATATGGACAGCAATATCTCAAACAAGTATTTCAGAGCCAAATAAAGAGTCGATACCAAAAATCCAACGAAACCCTACAGTAGTATGGAGCCGACGTAGAGCGACTCATTAATTTGGCATACCCACAAGCACCGAACGAGTTCATAGAACAAATTGGGGTGCAGACTTTCATCGTTGGTTTTAGAGATACTGACATACAGCAAGCCCTTCGACTAGGACGACTTCAAACCATAAGCGCAGCACTAATAGCATCTTTGGAGTTCGAGGCCGCGAAAAACGCATCAAGAAATACGAGGCCCAAGTTACGTGAAGTTAAATTCAACGAGGATTCTCCTACAAGCGAGGCGCTATTGAAGAAAATATTGGACTCCATAACAGCATTAAGCAACCAAGTGTCTTCCCCAGAAGGCAGGAAGAGGCGCTGCTATAACTGTGGGAAAAGCGGCCATCTACAGAGGAGTTGCTGGGAGAGATCGAGATCCAGAAGTCCAAGAAGAAAGAGGTCGTCATCAACGAGCAACGAAGAGAGATCGAGATCTCCGAGCCCAGGAACAGAGCAACGTGGGCGATATACCAGAGGAGCCTTCAGGAGATCGACTACGCCAGAAAGGAGACCTCAAACGTCTGAAAGAGGACTTGCTCCCAACCAGGAAAACCAAAATTAGTCGACACTAGGGGGCGCGTGGCGACTTTCAGTGTTCAAAGCCCCAAGATCCATATATCGTCATTGAAGAAAAATGACCAAAGTCTACTAATACAAGGCCACTTAGAAGATCGGAAATGCACCTCCACTATTGATACAGGAGCTTCAAGATCAGTCGTTCGCCCAGACCTCATACAAGAATCTGTGAAGCCGATGAAAAGGAATATGGTTTTGGAAACGGCAACGGGACAAACCGCACCAGTCATTGGGGAAACACTTGTACACATCCAGATAGGACCTATTACCATGGAACATTCTATGTTGGTTGCGGAAATAAGGGATGAATGTGTTTTGGGTCTGGACATCATGGAGAAAAACGACTTCATCCTTAACATCAGGCAGAAAATTTTGCGGATTGGCAATGAAGAAATCTTCCTGAGCAGATACAATGAGAAAATCCAACCAATTAAGATTTATGTTGACGAAGACATCCACATTCCGAAAAACTCCGAAACCATCATCATGGCCAGAATGGATAAAGAACCTGGATGTTTGAGCACTGGAATAATTGAAAATGATGAATACCGCCAAGATGGAATTTTAATTGCCCGATGTCTTGTGAACACAGAACAACTAATTCCTTTCAGGGTTGCCAATACTTCGGAAAATAAAGTCCTTCTGAAGAAAAACGATCAATTGGGATTCTGCAAACCTGTCACTCGAGTTATCAATTGTGAAAACCACACTCAGGTACTGCGAAGAAATACCACTAACACCGATCAGAAAACAATAGACTAAATGATGGAATCCACGGAACATTTAACTATGGAAGAAAAGCAGAAGGCCAAAGAGTTTCTTTATAGCCATCGTAACATTTTCTCGACAGAGACTTCGACAGAACGTACCAGTCTAGTTCAACATCGCATCAACACCGGCGATGCCCGACCAATCGACAGGCTCCGAGGAGACTACCGTTTGCCAAACAGAGAGAGGTAGCAGACATGATAAACAACATGATGGAGGATGACATAATTGAAGAAACCACAAGCCCATGGTCCTCACCGGTAGTATTGGTAACTAAAAAGGATGGATCAACCCGATATTGCGTGGACTATCGTCGACTGAATGACGTAACGATGAAGGATAGCTACCCATTACCAAGAATCGATGATACACTAAACACATTATCCGGTTCCAAATGGTTTTCAACGTTGGACCTGAAAAGCGGGTATTGGCAAGTGGAAGTTCATCCTGATGACAGAGGAAAAACAGCGTTCTCTACCGGACAAGGGCTGTACCAATTCAAAGTTCTTCCGTTCGGATTATGCAATGCTCCCGCCACCTTTGAGAGACTTATGGAACTAGTATTGAGAGTTTTGACATGGAAAATTTGTCTAGTCTACTTGGATGACGTCATAGTAATGGGAAGGACATTTGACGAACATCTGGATAATTTGGAAGAAGTATTTTTGAGGTTAGAAAATGCTAACCTGCAACTGAACCCAAAGAAGTGTTATTTATTTCAAAAAGAAGTCAATTTTTTAGGCCATGTCATCTCGGCCGAAGGAATTAAGACCGATTCTGCTAAAATCGAGGCTGTTAGGAGTTGGCCACGTCCTAGGGATAAACATGAAGTAAGAAGTTTTCTGGGGCTATGTACCTACTACAGGAAGTTTGTTCAAGACTTTGGTGAAATTGCCAAGCCACTCCACCGCTTAACTGAGAACAACGTTCAGTTTGATTGGAGCCCTGATTGCCAACAATCGTTCACTGAACTGAAGAAGAAATTGACAACTGCGCCTATTTTGGCTTACCCTCGAGAACAAGGCACTTTCATTTTGGACTGTGATGCGTCTCAGCAAGGCATTGGATCAGTTTTATCCCAAGAACAGGATGGCGAAGAGAAAGTAATAGCCTACTTTAGTAAAACTCTAGGCAAAGTCGAAAAGAATTACTGCGTTACAAGAAAGGAGCTTCTATCGATAATCAAAGCCATTGAACATTTCCATACCTTCCTCTATGGCAGACGTTTTCTCGTAAGAACTGATCACAGCGCTTTGCAGTGGATAATGAACTTCAAGAAACCTGAGGGTCAGGTTGCGAGATGGCTAGAGAGACTCCAACAATACGACTTCAAAGTTATTCATCGCAGTGGCAGGAAACACAGAAATGCAGACACATTATCAAGACGTCCATGCTTGGAACAGCATTGCCGATATTGCCAGAAACTTGAAAACAAAGAAGTCAACTTTTACAATGATGAACATTGAAAATTCTGCAAGTTACCACCGTAAGAGTCGAGTCTGAAGAATCTGATTTATGGACCACAGAAGATATGAGGAAGAATCAGAAGAAAGACAACAATTTAAAGTTAGTCCTGAGCTGGCTAAAGAATGGAGTTAGACCTGAGTGGCAGGAAGTATCCAAGTTCGGTGCAGTTGCCAAGGGATACTGGGCTCAATGGGATTCCCTATGTCTTCGTGATGGCCTATTGCATCGCAAATGGGAGAGCCCAGATGGAGCAACTGTGGTGTACCAACTGGTCCTGCCGAAGGCACTTACTAAAGATGTGCTCGAGCAACTTCATAGTAGTCGTACAGGTGGACACTTTGGAATCAAGAGGACCCTTGCTAGAATTCGAGAATGATTCTATTGGATGAATTGTCGTCGTGATGTAGAAGAATGGTGCAGAAGATGTGACCTATGTTCTTCAAAGAAGGGACCCAAAACCAGAATTCGAGGGAAAATGGCTCAGTATCTTTCTGGTGAACCATTCGAAAGAGAAGCAGTTGACATTCTTGGGCCGTTTCCTGTTACCAAGCAAGGAAATAAATACTTGATGGTAGCCATGACTATTTCTCCAAGTGGCCTGAAGTTGTGCCCATTCCAAACCAGGAGGCAAAGACCGTTGCAAAGGCCTTCATAGAAAATGTAATAGCCAGACATGGAATCCCACTAGAATTACAATCTGATCAAGGACGAAACTTCGAATCTGAATTATGGCAGGAAATGATGAACATTCTAGGTGTGAAGAAGACTCGTACCACAGCCCTACATCCACAATCAGATGGTATGGTTGAACGACATAATAAAACCATCAGTCAGTACCTGTCGATGTTCATCTCCAAAAATCAAAAGGATTGGGATGAGTTGGTACCACTATTTCTCCTATCCTATCGAAGTTCCCAGCATGAGTCCACCGGATATACCCCTTCAATGTTGATCACTGGGCGAGAAATGAAACTACCATGCGATCTGTTGTTTGGAATGCCACCCAGAAGTACAGAGGACAAAGTCCTACCAGAATATGTCCAAGAGTTGCGAGAAAGACTGGACCAAGTTCATGAATTCTGCAGACGTCGTTTTCAAATCTCCAGTGATAAAATGAAAAAGGGGTTCGACAGGAAGAGTCCAGGAACTATGTTCGAGCCAGGTGATACTGTTTGGCTCTACCAACCTCAGAGAAAGAAAGGAAAATGCCCCAAGCTACAGAGAAATTGGACAGGACCCTACGTCATCATAAAGAAGATCAACGACTTGGTATACCGCATCCAGCTCAACCCAAGGAGTAAACCCAAAGTTGTTCACATCGAGAGGTTAGCAGAATACCGAGTCCACGATCCCCCAAATTGGTTCCAGAGGGACAACCAAAATGGTGATGGTGTTATCCGGGACCGAATAACCTAAAGGAGGAGGCAGTGTTACAGACCTGAAATTTGATAAAGACTTCTCGAATTGTTCGAGATCGTTCGATGAATTAGATGGAAAAATCTAGAAGCACTAACTTTTGTTCTGGATCAATCGTCGAACATTCTATTTGTGTTCTATTGATTTCTTAAGTTTTCTAGAACTTTATTTGTATATAAAAGCAATGCATTTGTGAGATGAAGTAAGTTAGTCAGGAAGTTACTTTGAGTTACCTTGGATACAAGTATTTTGACAGTGACTTGAATTACAGTGTTGTCAAGTGAAGTTTGATTAATAAAGGCGAGTTCATATCAGTGTACACTTATTTTTGAACCCGAAGACGCAACAATATCTTACAAACCATATTTTTCACTGATTAAGTCTTTATTTGTATTCTGAAATTTATCATCGAGTTGTCGCTGTTTGTCATCGATAATTGCGAATTTGATTTCACGATATTCATGAGCGACTTGATCTCCTCTGTTCATTTTTTCATTCAATTTGGAAAGAGCACCTTGATAAAATTCTAATAATTCTTTATATTCGATAGCATTTCTGATTTCACACTTTTTGAAAAATTGCATTGTTCTCTTCGGTCTCTTCTTGAAAACTGAAAACCACCATTTCATAAAATCATTTCGAAAGGGTGGATTTCTCTTCAAATAATTTATTTCACTTTTGATTTTTGTATGATATATATTAAAAATGAATCGCATTAATTTTTCATTTTGGCCGCAGATGGGGCATATATATTAATATATCAAATGTCATTTTTTGAAGCCAATATCACTCTGCCATCCTTCGAACATACAATATCCTCAACTTTGAATCCCTGAATATTATCCCTGTACCTTTTCCGCGCTGCCTATGTTGCTAATCAAACAGTAGCTTTGAAGTTTGTTATATATTCAGTATTCGAGTTCTGGATAAAAGCTATATCTATATCATATTTCGTTATGAAATCACTCAACAAATTTTGTTTTACAGAGCTTTTCATACCATTCACGTTAATGGAAGCAATTGTTTTCAAACTGGACATAATAAAAATATATATATACATACTCGTAACTTTGTGAATCGAAGGTTGTAATCGTATTAAAAAAAATTCGTATCCCATCTGAAGATACATTTTCAAATGCTTCTCCCTGCTCTTCAAGTTTTCTCCTCTGCATAGTCTGGTTGACTTCGTGTACATTGTTGACTATCTGGTTATCATTCAGTTTAATATTAAGTTTGGGCACTTTCTTCTTCTCTTCTGAGCTACTTGCTTTCTATTTCCTTCTTCTGCCTTTGTTCTGGTTTAGCTGCCATGTACTGTGCCACCTCAATGATGTTTTCGTCTGTCTGAGGATCATCCACATCCAATTCATCCAATTCAAAGTTGAAATTAGTACCATCGGCACTAGCATAAGTTGGACTAGGGCGGTTTTCAATTTCTTATTCTTGTTCCATGATCGGTTATAGTAGATCTTGTGCGTTCGGTAATTCTTGTTCAACTGTTTCTTGGTTTACTGGTTTTTCATGCTATTCAGCTATCTCTTGGGCTTCCAATTGTTTCTTTGTAGTAGGAGCGTTTGGTCTCCTGATCATGTTGATTTTATTCATTAACCGTTTAGAACAATCCTTAATTTCGTGACCTGGTTCAATACAGAACATGCACGTCCTTGTTTGATTATGATAGGTGGCAATAGTAGTTAAACCGTCCATTGTTGTGTATGATGGTATAGGTTTTTTCATGCCTATAGGTTCACCAGTACATTTTTCGTTTCTTATGTTTTTTACCACACCATAACGAGACGAAGCTTCCTTCATTCGCTGATTTGCCATTTCAAAAGGAAAATTGAGCGACCTTGATTGTCCTTCTTCATTTCTGTACATCGATATTCCATTTTCGAATTTTTGTCTGCTTAATCCACATATGGAGAGATATATTCGGTGTTTTTTTCCGAACATTTTTAAAATCCAGCGTTATTGTGTACGGATGCCTAATCATCATTCACGTAATATAATATTTATCACTACACAGCTGTATTATTCTCTTCAACAACTTGTATAAGACTGACGTTTGCTTTGGTGTAATGAAAGAGTCAATTGGAATGATGAGTGGCGTACTGTTATTGATGTTCAGTGATGAAACTTTTGTCTTCGTGTTGACAGACGTACAATTCGTGTCTGGAGACCAAGAAATTCAAAAGTTGATGACCGATATGTTCAAGAAGTAACGTTGTAACAACATAGATGAAACAGTGAAAACTTCCACGCCCATAATGCGCGTTCATCTTACACCGGACTATAAACTGTATATATTCATTCTTAACCCTGCCAAAAATGTCTCATAGAGACTGATAAAAAAATATACATAAGAGAATTTAGAGATCCAAGTTGGATAGTGAAACCTCAAATCTTTATAGAGCCATATTCGATATTCATCAGTATTTAGAAGACATCACAGATACATATTGTTTTAATTTCTAATGTGTTTTTAGACGTAACTGTTATCCGTTTCTATCATCGATTCCTGGGATGAATGCTACATGTTTTTATGAGGTTCTGCAGTTTTGAAATAAATGGGAACGTATGGGATTTAATCGGAGTCACTCGATTATTAAAAAAACACCATTGATATTATTCGAGATTGTTTCTGGTACGTTCCATATGAAGATTGAAAATTATTCCAATATATTTCATATGCACGTACAGGAATAATATAGTATATAACAATAATAGTGCGGAAAGTGAAATCACTTTTTCTGCGACCACATAATAATTACTCCAAATAATGAATAATCATTATCTGACATATTAGTACAGAATATATCATAATTAAAGACGACATACCTAGTTTATTTCAAAAAGTTACTCAACAATTATTATTATTATTATTTCTACCTAAATGAGGACTTAATCTTCATTGATTTTGTTGGTAGGATTTTTAGGGAGGATATTTTTGGTGCCTCCACGCAAAATCAATGCACCTTCCATTCACTATAAACTCAAATAACTTTTGACGTTTGACACAAATTGTTCAAAGTATGCGTTTCATAGCAAGATGATTACATGATCGACTGACTAGGTATAGGGAATTGATATATGAAACTATTTAATGAAAAGGACCAGACATTCTGCATTCATAGCTCACGACTTGTGAAAGAACCATGCAGTTCCTTCGAAAAAAAACGAAAACTGTTTATCACCGAATACATTTGACATATAAGGGAAATAATAAGTAAATAATTTCATTCTCAATAATCCAATGATAAAAAAATTTGCTCATTCGCAATTGATGTCATTTTGATATATATATATATTATTATTATTTGTAGGCGTAGGTAAAATAACTTTGGGTACATTAAAATTTTTCTGATATATTTTGAAAATCTGGAGTAATTTCCCTATGGGCACAAGGACGTTGAAATAACGTTTTGAAATGGCTGAAAACCGAACGTTTTTTCAATGAAAAAGTGTCGCGTGAAACAACGTAATATTAAACCAATTGCTTACTAATTATCGCTTTATTGCCGTTTTCAGGTTCATTGAATATCGAAGATACTCAATAAAACAACATTATTTCGATCAAATAGAAGGTTAAGGAACGTATCATAAACATTAATAAATGAATCGCATTAAGCAAGTTTGATCTTTTTGAATTAACATAACGGATTGTTGAACGTATATTCAACGACTTGTTAAGGAAGTTACGTTGAAAACACATCTTTATAACGTATTCTTTCAACGTTGAAGATTACACTAAATTATTGACATTGAAATTTTCAACCAGAAACGTTTATTCAACCAATGCCACGTTCATAAAACGTTTGAAAAACGTACTTGTGTCCATTGGGATGACAGTAATAATCTATTCGAATATTTTAGCAATATTTTAGAAAGGTTTTCCTTGAATGTTGTATTTCGTTAATCGTGTGTGATGTGATCTTTCTGAAATATTTTTGAAATATTTTTGAAATATTCTAGTTTGATAATATGATAAAAATAATCTATTCGAATATTTTGGTAATATTCTCAGGAATATTTTGGTAATAATATTCAATTTGGTTTCGTAATGTTCCTACTGTTAGGTGAAATCTCATAGGGTTCGCATAAAATTGTATACGGAATAGGCTCATTCAACATTTTTTTTTAATTTCATAATTCAAAAGTACTGTACCGAAATAGTCTAACTACCAAAAAAAAAAATTTTATTTACATGTTTACAGCCTAAAATTAATATTTTATATCCGTGCCCGCCGAAACGACGCGCGGCTGACTGTGACGTCACTATACGTACGGCTGATGGGCGGTAGACAAGACGCATTCGTTATTAGTCAACTCGGGTCAGTTTTCGTTGTGTGTTGACTTAATGTATCGTGAATTTACTGTCGTTTGATTTATAATGGGTAATAAAAAGAGCGTTCGCAAAAGTTGCGTGGTACCAGAGTGTAGGAATACATCTATAAATGCATACTCCTTTCATTTCACTGCTAATAAATTCCTTATTTTCGTTGAAATAGTTCTTTATCATGAATATATCCACTTCTGATAGATTACCAGAATCAGCTTTCATAAATCCAACTTTCAATGCGTACATTTTAAAAAGAACAACACACTTCACCAACAGGATAAAAAATAGGAGTAACACAAGCGATGCCGCGGCGACTATACCACGTGTGCGTATAGTGACGTCACGCGCGGTTCCCGGTACTTTTCCACCAGCGCAACTTCAACTTGAATTATTTCAGTACAGGATAGAGCTATTGGTGTGAAATTTTTGTCAGTATATTAGGGGTCCGGACACTACAAGAAAATCCATAAAAAGGTTATAATGTTAATTTCACTGAACGACCCTATTCCAAATACAGATTCGACCATCAACTCCTGAAGCCACTTTTTTATACGATACCGAATGAGATTATAAATCGTGAATTTCCATACATAGGTTCTCAAGATTTTGAATGAGGATAAAACATTATTGAGATTGAAATTGAGATACCTCATCGAATCGTGTATAGTCTCTTTGAACCACCACTGTCTAATACAAACTCTTATGCTCTGTATCCTTGTTTCTTATCGACACTTGTGAATTTTCAGTGATTTTGAGTTGTATGAAAACTTATACAAATTGCATAAATTTAGATAAGGAATCACATCCTGATCCCACTGTTTCCACAAGAGACCCAATAAAATTGGATACGGAATTTCTGATAGAGGCCATCGAATCCTGAATTCTCTTTCTTCATATGACCACCCAATAAGATTATGAATTGTAAATCTCCACACATTTCTCATACGCTTGTGAATGAGCATATAATATGTATGGTTGTGATTGGAAGTGGAATACCTCATCGAATCTTATAGTCTCCTTAAACAACCACTGCTTGATACAAACTCGTATGACATGTATTCGGGTATGTATATAAATTACATCTACTTATAAAACCTCATACAACCGTCCAACAACTGTATGTGCCAGGGATAACGTACGTGTGGTTTACTGACTTTCCACGTAGATCCTTATAAATTCTCATAATTCGTCTATATATTTTCTTGAGATTTCATGTGATATTTTTGGCAGGGAAGACACTCGACATGAACGTTAGCACAATTAATGAGAATTTCAAATGTTCAGCTATGTTGGTCGAAGTGTACATCGATTTCAAGGTGAAGGTGTGATGGTCTGGAGTGGAATTTTCTACGGGTGTCGAACGGAGTTGTATGTTTGTGAAGGTACAATGAACGGTGAAATTTATGCCGACGATATCATTGATAACATGGTGAATGGTCACCGTTGGAATTTGGAGCCCAATTTCAGATTTCTGGATAATGAAGCTCACCCGCACAGAGCCAGCGTAGTACAAGAACGGCTAGCAATCAATAAAATCAATCATCTACTATTTATTACCCCCACACTCTCCAGATTTAAACTGCATCGAACATGCTTGGGACATGCTCGAAAGGACAGTAATTGCCATCAACCACCTGTTCGGGACGTAAGGTCACTCAGGCAGTGTTCCACATTTATGGGATACCATGGATCAAAATGACTTGGACCATTTGATTTCAAGTTTGCCTCGCCGAATTAACACGCTATTAGTACATTTTTCGTTTTTAATAATTATCTGTTTTGTTACATTATTAAAGAAAAGTTGCCTGTAGACTCTGATTCGAACGTTTTTTCAGTTAAGTTAATGTGTTTCATTTCTGAAAGAGATGGGAATATGTATATTTCTCTAAAACTGTTTTTTTCTCAGAGAATTTACAATATCCTTAACTTTTTTTGATCAGGTTAGTTATGAAATAATAATTTAAATTTCAATATTCAACTGAAGACAATTGCATATACAAGAAATCAAAATTTTTAAAAAACCTTCAATAATTGCAGACAGTGGACTTCATACTAACTCAATGTTAAGATAGACTATAGCACCAAAAAACGATAGGCATAAGGGTGAACTTGTGACAAAATATGAAAATTTTATGATTTTCTCGTTGCTGCCCATTGGAAATATGAATGTTTTTGTCATAAATTGCTCATTAAAAAATTGACATAAGGTCTGTGTATGCCGAAGTGAGGTTAAGTGTCGAATTTTTTTTTGGAAAATTATAAGGTTTTTTGATGACATCACCTCTTATGCCTTTGAAACCATATGAAGTTTATGATGAATTGTTCATTATGTAAAATTGGCATGGCGGTTGGAAGTGTCCATCATGAAGGCATAAGCTATAAAGGTGCAGAAAATTGTATGACAATTTTCACTATTTTGTTTTTTTTGCCATTCTGCAGGTGCCTAGGAAAAGTGATTTCAAGCCACTAGAACAAAAGGCATAACTATCGATGATGCCGAACATATAAAAACAATTATAGCAAACATTGAGCAAGATTGTGCATATTTTCAGTTTTCAACAATTAATTTTTTTTATTATTTCCGCAGAAATAGTATCAAAAATCTACGTTTAGAAAAAATTGCAAAATATAATTCCAATTTTCAGTACTATGATTGTTTTTATGTAAAAAAATGCGAAATATCACTAGGTAGCGGTTTTTGAAATGAAATTTCGACTCTGGATTCAACATCCTTAATTTAAGTAAATCGCAAAATTTCATTGAAAAATATCAATTGGCAACAACGTTAAAACAACATTTTGGTAAAATACCATTTTTATGAATATTTCTGACAAATTGTTTTCAAGTTATAACATCAACCCTTTTGGAACTGAGTAATGGAGTCTAAAAAAACAGCTGTTTATGTCAATAAATAGTTATTGGTAATGTCAGGATTTCCCTGATTGAAGGATGCTGAAACCAGTGGTGGAGTCGAAATTTAATGAAAAAAAAAATCGCTAATGACATTTCGCAATTTTTAAAATGAAAAATAAAAAAATAATAGTACGCCCTGAAAATTGGAATTATATTTTAGAAATGTGTGTAAACGTAGATATTCTGATACTCTTTCTTGAGTACCTACACCACTTGTCGAGTGTTAACTAGAAGGGGCGATAGCGTAAGGGGAAGATCGTGTGACTAGTCAAGCCATTCGATAGCAAAGTCGCGGATTCAAATCCGAGAGGAGTTGTTCATTTTTGAATTTAAATTCTTGATGAAAAATTTGTGTATTTTATATATTGTTATTTTTTATGCATCTCTTTTTATAGAAAATAAATAGTATGGGTTGTTAACCCAGGGTTAGTTATTTCTTATGAATTTTTGGTTGCTTTTCATTTCTTTCAGTTCAGTCTGTTACACAGTCAGAATGAAAATTTCACTCTTGTGTTAAAATGTACATAAGAGGTGTGGAATTATCGCTGAATTACAGCGGTAATCCACCTACTATGTGGATTATCGCTGTAATTCAGCAAAAAGGAGGAGGTTCAAGATCAACTATAACAATAAATAATATGAATCTTTTTGTATTCTTGAAATTTTCTACCAAATGCCATTCGTAAAACAACCAAAAAATAAACTCGTGCAGTTTTTAAAAAACACTGCACTTATGGTATTATCCCCGAAAATTCGTTAAGCTCGTGGTTTCCACTAACATCGAATTGTCACTCTAAGCTTGTTAAAAAAATATACTATTCTCAGTTACCTCAAGTCCCAGCAACATATCTGAACATGTGAAATTCTCATTTCTTGCGCGAACGTTCATGTCGAGTTCCTTATCACTGGATATATTACGGACTATAGTCCGGTGTACGACGAATGTGCATCATGTGCGTGCATATTTTCACAGATTTTTGGGCCCTTTTATTACTGTTGATTTAAGTCACCAATCACATAATCTACAAGTTGTTTAAAGTTTAATGTTTGTATTATATATAGGATATTTTCAAATTTTGTAGAACCATCAAGGGTACCACTTTTGTATTTTTATCGTATCATAAACAAAATAACTCGAATGAATAACCCAAGAAGTGATTATTCTTGAACTGTTAAAATGACAGATCAAAATACACTTGGTCCAACAAATATTTTCTGACTAGTATCAAACCTGCTAAATATTGCTTCAAAAACTCGGTTTTCCCATAATCAATCAATACTTTATTCTTAATAAACCGGCTGTTGGGGGCTGCCACACTCTACTATTATTGTTCAACATTTATATGAGATTCACTACTAAAATTATCACATAAAATAACAACTTGAAACACGGCATTTTCGATACTTATGCCTTTTGTTATAGGGACTCGACATATTTTTTTCGAGGCACATGAAAAATTGCATGAAAAAAAAAATGGTCTGAATTTTCATAAGTTTTTCTGCAAGTTCGTTATTTTTTTTCAAAACGAAGGTCATCTCCGACACTTATGCCATTTTGCGTGATGAACATTTACATCATAAACTCAATATCTTCATTTCATTGACGACAAAATCATTGAAAAACCGTTAGAATTTTCCACAAAATTTTCCGACACTTAACCTCAATTCGGCACACGCATACCTCATGCCATTTTTTTGATGAGCAATTTATGATGAAAACATTCATATTTCCAATTGGCAGCAACGAGAAAATCACTTAAAATTTCCATTTTTTTTCACAAGTTCACCCCATCATTTCAACCCTTTGGCCACTCGCAACCCTTATGGGTGCTATAGTCTATCTTAACATTATGTTGGTGAACGTGGCAGCGACGAGAAAAACCCCAGGGGTCCTATTCTCAAATGTCTACTACCCCATGTCGCATGCGACAAATTATCTCCATTTCTTTTTAATGCTTGGTTGAGAAAAGTGATAGAAATATTTTGTCGCATGCGACATAGGGTAGACGACATTTGAGATAGGAGTCAATGTACGCCGACGTCGCGTCGATTTACACTTAACTTAGCCATATTTGTCACACTAATAGAGAGTTATCGGAAGCTTCTGTGCAGTAATAAAAGATGACGTTATTCTAATACCGCATGACCTTATTTGTTTTGTGAAATTAGTGTTATCGGTAATTATCTGCTACTCCCTTATTCATTACCTTATTTCCAACCTGAGTAGGTAGTTGGAAATAATGGTATGTAGTATGGAAGTATGGCAAATCAATAACCATTTTTAGTCTAAAAAAGACAAGAAATGAGGTTATGAAGAAATATACGGGTGTGAAAGCAGCGACAGTTCTCCCACTGATGATTCTTTTATTAAATTTTTATTTTTTTTTTGCCTTATTATTATTCTGCACCTGCTGCATACGCTTTATAGGGTGAAATAATTTGTGAACCAAAAACTACCCCTCTACAACCCTCCCAGGAAGAAAAATCTTTAAACTATTGAAATAACCGTTGCTCGTGGTTTTTTGACGAAAATAAATTATTCTTCACCTGCTGAATACGCTCTATAGGTGAAATAATTTGTGACCCAAAAAAAACTACCCCTCAACAACCCTCCGAAAAAGAAAAATCTTGAAGCAGTTGAAATACCCGTTGCTCAGGATTTTTTGACGGAAATGAATTATTCTTTACCTGCTGAATACGCTATATAGGGTGAAATAATTTGTGACCCAAACACTACCCCTCAACAACCCTCTGAAGAAGAAAAATCTTGAAACTGTTGAAATATCCGTTACCCGATTTTTTTTTTTCGGAAATGCATTATTCCACAGCTGCTGAATATGTTCTATAGGTTGAAATAATTTGTTAACCAAAAACTGCCCCTCGATAACCCTCACCAGAAAAAAAATCTTGAAACTGTTAAAGTACCCGTTGCTCGATGTTTTTTTTTCGGAAAAGCATTGTTCTACAGCTGCTGAAAGCTCTCTACAGGGTGGAATAATTTGTGAAGCAAAAACTACCCTCAACAACCCTCCGAAGAACAAAAAACTTGAAACAGTTGAAATGTCCGTTGCTCGTTTTTTAAGAAAATGCATTATTCTTTACCCGCTCAATACGCTCTAGAGGGTAAAATAATTTGTGACCCAAACGCTACCCTTCAACAACCCTCTGAAGAAGAAAAATCTTGAAACTGTTGAAATACCCGTTGCTTACATTTTTCTTTTCGGAAATTCATTATTCTACAGCTGCTGAATACGCTCTATAGGTTGAAATAATTTGTGAACCAAAAACTACCCCTCAACAACCCTCCAAAAGGAAAAATCTTGAAACATTTGAAATACCGGTTGCTCGGGATTTTTTGACAAAATAAATCATTCTCTACCTGCTGAATACGCTCTATAGGGTGAAATAATTTATGACCCAAACACTACCCCGCAACAACCCGCTGAAGAAGAAAAATCTTGAAACTGTTGAAATACCATCTCACAAATTTCTAGATCCATTTCACAGGAGAATTCCTTGTAACATAAATTTTTTGAGGAAATTGAATTTTTAACAAAAATTGCTACTCCACCATGTGCATAAATATGTCGACACAAATGACTAGCTAAGTAATACCCTGGTAAATTAATGGATTTGATGGACTCGTCGCTCATCCAGTGTTCTGATATACAAAAAATGTCGAAAGGATTTTTTTTCACAAAAAGAACTAGTTCCTCAACTTTGTTCAATAGACATTGTATATTGATGTTAAAAACGCCCACCTCTTCGGAATTAACCTCAGAATGGTTTACTTTATGGAATTTTCGACAGGTCTTCTGTGAAAAAATGTATTCACCCAAATTCTTTTCGGCCAGATAAAAGGGTTTAAAGCCTTCTCTACACGACTTTCGAGGATAGACACTTTAAAGGAAGAATACAAATGTGGGTACATCGAATTGAGTTTTTCACATTTGACTTCTGGAAACAATGGTCTCAGTATAGACGTGAGGTCTTCTTGATTAGTTTCTGGATGCATTTGGTATGCATGCAGAAACGATAATTTGGGAGCATACTTGATCCTTGAACCACTGGGGAGATCCAATTGCCCAACGATTGTAAGATTGTTACATGGTTTCTTTTTCTTCTTATGCGAAACAAGAGTGAACCCCTCTGATGTGGGGGCTGAACTAGGGGCTACCTCATTAGTACATAGTTGAATGATGTCCCTACATTTAGACTCAGACTTCGCCTGGTGTATAGCAGCTGACACATCTTTTCTAGAAATACTCGAGTTTTTGGGCAGAGTCGAGAGGTTTGGCACCGTTGTAATATCAGTATCAATGGGATCAGCACTGGCATTCCCTTTATCAGTGATCATTGGACTTTTCAGACTAGCCGTGTTCACCGGTTCCGAAGTGAAAGATGCAGAGCACTCACCTATGGACTTTGGCATGTCAGCTGGATTGCGCTTTTCGCCTAGAGATGTCCCTGGCTGAGCTGATTGTAGATTTAAATGGTTGTTCTTGATGGATTGTTTCAATAACTCAATTTGATCACCAAGTGCTTTCAGTGTAAGACTTTGGTTTTCGATTAACATATCTTTTTACCCAGGTAAAGAATAATTTATTTCCGTCAAAAAACCCCAAGGAAGGGATATTTCAACCGTTTCAATTTTTTTTCTTCAGAGAAAAAAAAATAATTTACCTACTAAATGTGCGGGGTACTTTGTTGGATAGCCAGGCTCAAAAATTATTACTAACGATAAATAAAAATGCACTGTACCTGAATGACTCCCCAAATTATGTCAAAATCCTGAATTTCGTAAAAGGAAATGTGGTATACAAATTAACCGAAGTTTTACCTCATCCCAATAGAATCAAACTTGGCCTAATAGATGGATTGGGATCAATTTTCAAAGCTGTTTCAGGAAATTCAGATGCAAATGATGGAGAACGATATGAAAGACTAATTGAACAGCTGGAAAATAACCAAAAAGAATTAGCATTGAAAATCTAAATGAGAAATTTCTTCTCTATTGAAGTAATCAATAAATTTAATAACACCGTTCAGAAAATAAGTTAGAACGAAAAACTAATTGAATCCAAAATTAACCAAATTGCTGAAATTGTTGAAGGTCAAGTATATCGAGAAAATTCAATGTATATAAAAAATGTTTTTATTGAAATAATTAGCTTGTATGAAATGATTTTCTCAATTATGCAGGACATTGAACACTCTATTATAATAAAAACTTCTGAATTTTTCTCCGAACTTGTGTATTTACAAAACAAACTTAATAAAAACCAGCTACCTCTAGAGGTCACCCCAGAAAATGTACATCTATTGGAGAAAATTGTGAAAATAGAAAGCTATACACTCAATAACAGAATTATATATATTTTAAATATACCAATCACTTTGCCATTCGAATTCGATTTATTCCACTTTTATTCCACTCCTATTCCTGAAAAGAGTCAACTCAAGGTCATCATATCAAAAAACAAATTTTTGGCAATCAATAAATTGTACTACGCATATTCGAACGACCGTTGCAAGAAAGTTATGCCTCAATCATACCTGTGTGATGAAGTGAAACCGCAAGAACTTCGAGAAGAGAACCCCTGTGAAGTCCAACTTCTGAGTCTGAAAAACACCTCTACATGTCAGCACACGTACGTTCTTCTGAATCACCCTATATTCCGAAGACTTGGAGTATCCAACCAATGGGTAACCATGCTGCCAGGGGAAGAAAAAATAAAAATTAGCTGCTACAACCAAGTAGAAATCGTATTAATCAAGGGTACAAACCACCTATTCGAGATTCAGAGGGATGTCAAATAACTACATCGCAGCATCAGTAACCAGGAACATTTCACCCATCCAGGACAAGCAATATTATTTCCAAAAATAATTACCAATGAAAACTAAATGCCTCAAGATTTCTTTAGAAGAAATTGGTTAATCTACAAAATATCAAAAAGGTGATAGCTGAAAATCAACCGAATTTGTCCTTCACCATAATTTCACATACCCCTAGCATATGGACAGTGCTTTTGTATAGAATTGGAATTATATTGATTGGGTTTATCCGATACAAGAGAACCAGATCAAGATGGTGCAACAACAAGAAGAAAGAAAACAAGCAACCACCACTAAATCTTTCAGATGTTCAAATCGCTAACCCTGTGGATTTGAATCTTCAAGGGAAGGGAATATCTCACCGAGTTCGTCGTCTTTCTCAAGAAATGTGCTGATTATTTTGCCGCAGCAGTATCACCTTACCAACGAGATGTTGACATAATTCTTTCTGTTAGAATCAGTTGTAGTTGAGCACTCGTACAATTCACATTTATTTTCTTATATCTCAGTTTAGTTGTTTTACGAGTTTTGTAATTAAAATAATTTTTTTTTAAAAGGACTTAAGCATTCCAAAAGTTATTTTACTCATACCTTATATTTCAATGACAAGAAAGGACCCCGCACATTTCTTATGGGAAATGAATTTGGCTGAATTTTTGGTGTTGCAGTTCTTGATGAGCTGATCAGAAGTGTCCATAGCCACAAAGCTCAAAAATGAACAGTTTTCGAGATATGGTGCTATGGAAATAGACTTTTTCAATTTTTTGGGGTATTTGCTCATCCATTGGAGAGCTCTCATTTCTTGTTGGGATGGAGTTTCAATATTGGATGCCTAGAACCCGACTGAGAAATAGTCTTCCTCAGTTACATTAGGCACCGTTATAAAACATTTTTCATACACTGCTCCACAGTGCATATGGAATGAGGTACAAATTCCAAGATCTTCCATACACCTTTCCATGCTCAGGATGACGCTAGAATAATTCATAGTTTCGGAAAATGATATATTTCGGGTATTTTTTAAAGAGGAACGATAATAACCGATTCCAAATATATCTGATGTCCAATAATATCTTATAACATTTTCCTCAGAATGGCTCGAGATGGATAATAGCTCTTCATAGCCAAACGAATCCGTGAAAATGTCTGCACCTCTGATACGTGATGGTACTTTCCAGGTGGAATGCGGTAGTTCAGGTGTTGGAAGCAAACGATGAATGGAACTTTCGATATTTACACCCAAATTCTTGAGAACGCTTTCACAATAAAGTTTACAAATATAAATAACTGTTTATTCATATAATTGCATACAAAACCTATAAGTGGATGAATCGAAAACAATATATAAGTAAGAATAACATTCATAATAATAACAATAATAATAAAGAACATCGACGAAAACAAAGTGAAAGCAGCCATTGGACATACAGCCAATTGGAAATCGCCAGGTTTTGACTGCATAACCAATTTTTGGCTGAAAAAGCTTCATGCAGCACATAAGAATTAACAACAGAATGATTGGCTGACAAAGGAAAGAACATACCCAATACCCAAAAATGAAAACAGAACTAGCAAAGATGCAGACATTTTCACGGATTCGTTTGGCTGTGAGATGCTATCATCCATTTCGAGCCATTCTGATGAATATGTCTTGGCATCCCATCGTCAGATAATCGAGATTTGTAAGAAATAAATGACATATCATATGTGAATGAATTGATAGTGATGACAATTGTTAACTCTGAGGATATATGATTGAGATTTCTCCGTTTTTCCCCATTACAGCTCGCATTTTGGAAAATAGGTATATTCGTTATTATTGGATATTAGATACATTTGGAATGAAATATTACGGCCTCTCTTCAAAAAATAGCGTTATCTTGTGTCATGGCAGTATGGAAGATCTTGGAATTTGTACCTCGTTCCATAGTCAGTGTAGAGCAGTGTATGAATTTTTTTTTAAAACGGTGCCTAATATAACTGAGGAAGACTATTTTTCAGTCGGGTTCTAGGCGTCGAAGAGTCGAATTCCATCCCAACAAGAAATGGGAGCTCTCCGATGGATGAGCAAATACCCCAAAAAATTGAAAAAAATCCATTTTCAAAGCTCCATATCTCGAAAACTGTTCATTTTTCAGCTTTGTGGCTGTGAACACTTTTGATCAGCTTATCAAGAACTACAATATACCAAAAATTCATCCAAATTCACGGAAAGCCATTTCCCATAAGAAATGGCGCGGTCCTTTTCAATTTTTACCTATAAATAAATAAAAAAGCGTGGGGTTCTTGACAACGTTTTCTTGATCTCTTGAACACTGAGTATTGTTGAATTGAAATAAAAATAAAGAGAATATAGATCGAAAACATCCACACTTTTTTTACATTTGATATATTATATTGACAATTATTCTTTACTTTTTAGTCCATGGAAGTGAAGCGTATTCTTTTTTTTGACCTGATAACGTCTTATAAATCGATGAACGCCGTCTGCACGCACGAAAAAGTATAAAAAATAACTGATTTTTTTTATTAAATTTCAACGTCCTTTATCTCGGGAATAAAGCGGTTGCAGAAACATATTCATGGTAAAAAGTCTTATTTTGACCGCAAGAATACGCCCTTGGAATATTTGTATTGATAATAATAATACTCTCTCATAAACACTCGAAGAGTGTACCTAAAGGCATAGCCTGTGCGGGTAGAGGACGGCTATTATTATTATTGATTGGTTAGAGGAGTATCAGTATTCATCAGAATGAACTGGCACAAGGCACAACCGTAGAGGATCAATTCAATTGAAACCAATGAAATAACTACCAGTTACTCATTTCATTGTGAAATTAACACAAAATCCATCAAAATATCTGTTAATGCTTTACCTGCAAAGTATTGCTTATTTATAGAAATATCCGGTCTCGAAGAACAAATTTTATTAAAAGTTCTTTTTGTCAGAAGATTGTCAAACTTATATTTTTTTTTTTTTCAACAACAACACAGTCTACTTTTCAGTAATATAAAATATGACATTAACACATACAGAATGAACAAAATATAAGTACGAAAAATAGTAAACTACAACATTTCTCCCACCCAGTAATTGTTCCCATTAACAATTACTTCTCTTCGCTATCCTTTCGAACTGGTAGAATGCAGAGCCTGGAAACTGGTCTTCGGAAAACGGTCTTATTTGCTGTCATCACGTCTACAACACGAATTTTTCCATCTTTAGCGGGATATAAATTGACCACTATTCCTTTGGGCCAACAATTCCGAGTCGCATTCGGGTCACAAATCAGCACAACATCACCCAATTTGATAGATTTCTCTTCCTTGTGCCACTTTGTCCGTTTTGTGAGTGATGTAATATATTCACGGGACCATCGTTGCCAAAAGAAATCAGCAATCTTCTGGGCTGCCTTCCATTTCGACAACAGATTCAGGTTCTTTCCTTCAATTTCAGCACATGGTAATGCGGCATATAACGGTCCTATCAGGAAATGATTCGGAGTCAGTGCCTCAGGATCATTTGGATCAATCGACACGTGAGTCAGTGGTCTTGAATTGAGAATATTCTCAATTTCAGCGAAGGTTGTTCGTAGAACATACTCGTGAGGATATCTTTCTTTCAAAACTTCCTTGAGATTTTTCTTTATTGACTGAATCAACCTTTCCCACACTCCTCCCATGTGCGGAGATGAAGGGGGATTGAAAGTCCATTTCGTTTTCTTCAAAGTACAGAATTTCTTGATGTCTTCTTGATTCAGTTTATCAAGATTTTCTGCCAACTCCCTTTCGGCGCCTTTGAAATTGAGTCCGTTATCGCTGAATATTTCCTCTGGGAATCCTCTTCTGCAACCAAATTGTCTGAATACATGAATGAACCCATCAGTACTTAAGTCGTGTGCTATTTCTAGGTGGACTGCTCGGGTTACCATACAGGTGAATATAACCCCATACCTCTTCTCGTGAGATCTTTTCACAGTCACTTCAATGGGCCCAAAATAATCCACACCAGTTTTGATGAATGGTCTGTTGCTCAAGTCTACAAACTGGCAATTGCCCCATAACTGGAACAATTGGTGAACTCCTTCTATTTTTGCAAACCTGACAATTCGCCCAACAACTTCTAACTGCTTGTCGAATTCCAATGATACAATATTTCTGCCGAAGATTGTTAACAACGATTTCTTGGCCATGGTGGTTGACGAGTTCATGATGATATTTGATGATGAGTCTGGTTATTTCATGTTTTGGGTTTAATATTACAGGTTTTTTCGTATGATCACATAAAGGTGCATTGTCTATTCTTCCTCCATGTTTCATAAGTCCATCCATCTCGTCGTAAAAACAATCTAAGTTATACAATTTATGGGATGATTTTAATTTTCCTTTGGATTTCAAAGTCCAAATTTCTTCAGGATATGATTCCAACTGTACTCTCTTCAGTAAGTATATTTCTGATTTCTCAAGTTCCGAGGGATCAAGTTCGCCACTTCTCCTGTTCTTCCTGCAATTTTCAATGAATCTGATTACCCATGCCATTGACCGCAATAACTTTTGCCATTTGTTGAAGTACTCCAAATTTGGTATATCGTTTTTTGTTTCAATTTGAACGCAAACGAAGTCTTTTCTTATTTCAAATTCTTCTTGATTGATGATGGTAGATAGTTCCTCTTGGGGCCAATTATCGGAAGATTACCACAAAAATTCTGGACCATTAATCCATCGACTAGAGCTTGAAAAATCAGTCTTACCATAATATTTTGTTGCTTCATCTGTGACATTATCTTTGGATTTCACATATCTCCATTCCAGGGCGTTGGTAAGTTCTTGGATTTCACCAAGACGTTGTGCCACAAATATCTTGAATCGCCTTGCTTCGGAACGAATGCGAGACAGGACGGTCTTCGAATCAGTCCAATAGAATGTATTGGAGATATTGAGCTCCAAAGATTTTTTTAAGCTTGCTCCTAGTCGTGCTCCTAACAAACCAGCCTGCAGTTCAAGGCGTGGTATTGACAAGGATTTCAAGGGTGCTACACGAGTTTTTGCATTTAAGAAGCAAACTTTTATATTTTCATCTTGTTGCCATCGTAAATACGCTATACTTGCGTACGCATTTTCTGAGGAATCAGTGAAAATATGTAACTGAATGCTACAAAAATGTCTTTCCATCTGGCAATATTGTCGAGTCAGTTTGAATTCAACAATATTTTTCAGATCATCTATCCACTTCGTCCATTTCATATACAGGGTCTCGGGAATTTCATCATCCCAGTCTATTTTACTTCGCCATATGTCTTGAAGTAATATTTTTCCCTGAATTATGAAATTTGCAAGAAATCCGAGTGGGTCAAAAACCGACATAACCACTTTCAAAACATCTCTTTTAGTTGGTTGTCTCTTTTTGTCTAATAGATTTTTATCCACTTTATAAAAGTTTGTTTTGAAAGTGAATATATCTTCTTTAGGATCCCACCACACACCGAGTATCCTTTCAGTAGATAATTCTGAAAAATTTTCAATTTTTTTCTGACAATCTGCCAAAAGATTTTCATCTAAATGTTCAAGTAAACGTGAATCATTAGCAATCCAATTACAAATCGTAAAACCTCCTTTATTATGTACAAAACATACATCACGTATCAATGCTATTGCTTCTTCTGCAGTATCAGCTCCACCAAGGTAATCATCCATATAATGTGAATCGATTATAGCTTTGGCAGCATCTGGGAATTCATGACTGAAAAAACGGGCATTTCTGTTCTTGGCTTCTTGTGCCAAGCATGGACCACAAGTCGATCCGAAGAAAACGACGTTAATTTCATAGACATCTGGATCTATTTTTCTTTCCATGCCCCTGTATAAAATTCTTTGGGCCATTCGATCTTCCTTTCTCACCTTCACCTGCAAAAACATTTCTTTTATATCTGATGTGAAGGCAAATTTTTTTATCCGAAAATTGAGGAGAATTGTATGCAATGAGTTATATAGATCAGGTCCTGTCAATAAACAATCATTTAGACTCACCTGATTAGATTTTGCTGATGCATCGAAAACGACCCTCAATTTTGTGGGTTTATTCGGATTGGTAACTCCGAAATGAGGAAGATACCAAATTTTTTCTGAGGAAATATTAATATCTTTGGGTGAAAGTTTTGAAATATAACCTTTTTCTTCCATGTCTTTCATTTTTCTCACATAGTTTTCAGCAAACGATTTGTCTTTATCCATTCTTCTTTCGGTTGCTAGTAGTCTCTTCGTGGCATTTTTCTTACTCTCGGGAAGAACCAAATTATCGTCTTTCCACAGAAGCCCTGTTTCATATCTATCTCCTATCCTCTTCATTGTAACATCCAGAATTTGCTCAGCGCGTCGATCTTCTTTGGACAGTGACTTATCTAACTCGTTACAAGTTTCGATTTTCCACTGTTCTGTCACGAGATCATGTAAAATATCGAGATCATCTTTTACCTTATGATCCGTGAAACAAACAAACTGTCCTTGTACACTTTTACCATTCACTTTGAAATTTCCATGGATGACCCATCCCAGAGCAGTTTTGCTGGCAGCAAGACCATGCCACGGACCAGAAATAAGTTTTTTGCTTATGAGTAGTTGCCAGTTGTCCTGTCCAATCAATAACTTTGGTTGTGCGTCAAACAAAGATGAAAAACGACTATCAATGTATGGATAATATTCATTGATTTCCTGAATATTGATGGTTTGGCTAGGTAGAGATAAACCTTTGATAGTTCTGACATGACGTAAAAGGAATTTAGAATTTTGATACGATTTTGATGAAATTTCGAAACTCACAACTCTAGAATCATGTTGTTCTTCCAATTGATTATTCGTCCATTGTAAATGAAGAGATTGTTGTGGTCCTGTCAGTTCTAAGTCATTGGCTAAGTCTTCGTCTATCAAAGTACCAGTGGATGCATCGTCAAGAAGGGCAAATGTTTCAATACATTTTTTACCCTTTGAAATCACCACAGGCAAAATTTTAAGTAGAACTTTTCTGTCTGTCAATATGTGGCAATTAGTTTCAACATCCTCCTCCTTTGGAATAGACGTCTCTCGATCAATGACATGATGTAACATTTGATTATGAGGTTTTCGACAATCGTCAATAGAACACGTTTTCTTCTTCCTGCATTCCCTAATACCGTGGAAAGGAAAAAGGCAAGAAAAACATATTCTGTTCGATGTCACGAATTTCCATCTGTCATCTATCGAGAAAGACCTAAATTTGGGACAAATACTCAATTGGTGAATTTCATTTTTACAACACATGCAAGTTTTACTATAACTTTTAGTCGTAAGAGTGATATCTTTTTGTTTTGATTTATTTTTTGAAAAATTTTCATCAGAAATTCGAGGAATCAGTAGATGACTGGCAGCATTGGCTTTTGTATCTAGCCAAGTAGAGAATTCAACCAATTTATGTTTAATTTTTCTATCAGAAATATATTCGACCCAGTTTAACTTTTGTGAAGTTGGCAATTTATTCAACAGCTCTTGTAAAAGTAGGGGATTGCGCAAATGATCTTCCTCTTCCAATGCTCCAATGGTAGCGACAAGATTTTTCACTTCATCTGAAAATTCAACTAACATTTCTAATTTGTCCTCTTTGACAATGGGAAATTTTCTAACTTTGTCTAATAAAAGTGATATGATATATTCCGGACGACCAAAACGACTTTCTAAAAGGCTAATAACTTTGTCAATGTTCTGGGGTAATATCAATAAAGATTGTGTTACCTTTCTTGCGTTACCTTTGAGGCATTTTTGGAGTCGACATTGATTCTCCTCGTTTGTATAACCGCACATAGCTGTTGAATTTCTATATTGATGTATAAAGTTTGGCCATTCTGTGGGATCTCCACTGAAAATGGGCAAATCCTTTGAAATACCTTGCCTAGTAAACATTTTTCTAATGTCATGATCTGTCATTTGACATTGGCGAGAATGAAAGTTTCTATCTTTTATAGAATATTTTTCGAAACTTTTTGAATGAAAGTTACTAACTCTACTTATATTATGATCAGATACCTTAGATATAGTAGATTTGGCTGTACCTTCAACTTCGGCGTGTCTTTTCCAAGGGACTTCTCCCTTCATCCATTTTTGAACATCTGGACCCTCACTTACCACTGACTCTTTGTACCGATTTGATCCAGTTTCATCATGATCCGTGTCTGATGATTCCGTTTCTATTTGTGCTAATCTCATGGCTAGTTGTAGATCCAAAATTTCTTGTTGTCTCTTCGGAACTTCTTGTTCCAATTCTTTCTTCTTTATTTCTACGTCTATCTCGATTTCTTTTCGTTTTCTCAATGACAAATTACTTCTTTTCGAGCCTACCTTCGTGTTTCCATGTCCAGACTGACCATGTTCAGACGTATTCTTCTTGCTGTCGGCATTCAAAGATTCTCTGGTAGATATCTTGTCGAGATTATTGGCTACCATCGATATCTTGGAAGAAACTTCGTTTTGAATATGTTCAGATCTTTTCGTGTCTTCTGTAGCTTGCTTAGCTTTTATGGCGAGTCTTTCACTTTTTCTTACATTCGACATTACTATTGTATTCCAAAGTGCTGTTCTTTAAAGGCGATGAAGGACCATATGTTAATGCTTTACCTGCAAAGTATTGCTTATTTATAGAAATATCCGGCTCGAAGGACCATATGTTAATGCTTTACCTGCAAAGTATTGCTTATTTATAGAAATATCCGGTCTCGAAGAACCATATGTTAATGCTTTACCTGCAAAGTATTGCTTATTTATAGAAATATCCGGTCTCGAAGAACAAATTTTATTAAAAGTTATTTTTGTCAGAAGATTGTCAAACTTATATATTTTTTTTTCAACAACAACACAGTCTACTTTTCAGTAATATAAAATATGACATTAACACATACAGAATGAACAAAATATAAGTAAGAAAAATAGTAAACAATATCTGCACACAGGGATAGATAAGGTATCGAGCTTTTATTTAAGGCCCATGTTAGTATGTATGTATGTATGTTTGGTACAAATCTTGCAACTGAAATTTTACCCATTTCTTGTCCGATTAACTTGAAATTTGTCAGGTGTTCATAATCCCAGTGACAATGCATTATGAAATTTTTGTTAGGGAAAAATAGAAAATGGCGGCTCCTCCAATATGGTGGATGAGTTTTGTCCGATTCGATTCTAAATTGGTATGTGAGAATTTTCGGAATATGAATTTACGATGTTCTTGTCAAAATGCATAAATTCAATATGGCGGCTTCAAGATGGCGGATGAGTATGGTTATTCGGGGTCCGATTCTATTCTAAATTGGTATGTAACCCCCACATACCATTCAGGTCGGAGATTATGATTATGATTTTTTGTAAAAGTCATGAAATCAATATGATGGCTCCAAAATGGCGGACGAGTTTTGCGAGTATGGTCCGTTTCGATTCTAAATTGATATGTGGGAGTTTTCGGGATCTGAAATCATGATTTTTTTGTCATAACTCATGAATTCAATATGGCGGGTGAGTTTGTGGATTTGGTTCTAAAATGGTATGTGGTGGTATTTGGGGTCGAAGATCATGAATATTTTGTTAAAATTGATATGAGGGCGCACAAGTAAGTATAGATTCAGATTGCCTCCCTATTGAAGCGCTTGTAATAACCTAACCTAACCATGCTCCCTCTGAAATTCATAGATTAATGCATACTAACTAAAAAGCACAAAATTAAAATAAATTATAATAAAAAAAAACTCTTAAAGACAAGCTTTTATTCAAATACGATAAAAAATTTGAAATAGTTTTTTTTAGACGTGTAATGTAGGTTATTCTGTGAGTTGTAGATTCAAAAGCTTGCCGCTTTCGTATTCGAACAGAAAAGGGACCCCGCACGAAAACACGTATAAAATTGGCTCTCCGTCAAATTGGCTGAAATTGTATTATGTTATGGTGGGATGGGTAATTAGGAAAATGTGCGAGTTTGAATGATTTTGTACGTGTCATTTCTGAGATATAAGTAGCGAAAGTTCGAAAAAACGTCGGAGTTGGATAGGGTTGTCGAAAGAAAAAAACTGTTTTGTTAGTCGAATTAAGACAAATTTAGGATGACAATGTTTCCATCGGAACTCGTTAACATGTCCAATTATATTAAACATTAGGGTTTATAGGGGCATAGTCAAAAATTTTTTCTTGGATTTGCGCATATTTTTTAATTTAATCTTGTTTTTGCGTGTAGTTTGTGTTGTTCATAGTATCAAACAATTCGATATGTTAGGTAATAGAATTTAATTTATCATAAGATCTCCTAAAGTTTTGTTCAATCGATAGTAGCAAAATGTACTTTCATTAGTAACGTTATAATTGGACATGTTTATCGAGTTCCGCTCATTTCCACTAACAAAACATTTTTTTCCTTTGCCAACCCAACCAAACTCCGACGTTTTTTCGAACTTTGGCTGCTTATATCTCAGAAACGAAATATACAAAATAATTTGAACTCGCACTTTTTCCTAATTACCCATCCCACTATATTAACACAATATAATTTCAGCCAATTTGACCGAGAGCCAATTTTACAGGTGTTTATGTGCGGGGTCCTTTTAAATAAAAGCTTGTCTTCAAAAGGTTTTTAATTATTATTATTTTATCATAAACTGCAATCAGAAGTCGACTTCGAACAGACTAAAACAGTAAGCAATTTCATTATATAGGTTTCTATGCTTTGAAGAAAAATAAAGGTAATCCTCACTCGGAATTGGAATTCCTGTTATTTTTACGATCCCTTATTTAAAAAGAAAGAAACTATGCTGAGTCAAAGCGTATAAAGTTTATAGCTGCTATAAGATTGCAACTAGATCTGAAAAAGGGCACGTGGTACAAAACTCCTGCAATGCTGCTCTATCTAATATGATTCCATCATATAACGATTCATTTTAGAATCATACTGAATTGTAGGAAACAATGAAACTGAGTTTTCACGAAAACCAATACTGTTGATATAATCAAGAAATATTGTTTCTAGGGTTTGTGGCCGTGGTCGGTTCACCTCCGTGGAGGCGGTTTCTTTGAACATTTTTCTCACAACTGAGGTAAGCATATTCAGCTTGGATGTTGTCTTCTCGAAGAGTGACGTAAAACTGATACAGCGGTTGAAAGGTCTACGTAAATAATAGTTACAGTTTGTCTAATTACTTTGTTTTGACTTATTCGCTTGTGTTTTGCTTGGGGTGGCTGAGTTACCTGACCGGATGGAATGTCTACCTGTCTAACTAATGAGCCGTGATTGTCCCGTCCTACCTGTTACCTCCTACCTGTCGTTTTATTTTCGTGTTTCTCAGGGCTGGGTACCAAGTTTTATTGAGCTTCAGGAATTCTTCTTTTCTATTGAAATTATTTTTATGTTTGTGTATTTCTATGGCTTCTCTATTAAGGTGGGCATGGTATAATGTCTTGTGGATGAGAGCACTTCAGTATTCTTGAACTGGATATCATGGGTACCTTCTCCGTGGGCGTGTAATGCCACGGTAGACTTCTCTGCCTTGGCTAGCCTAGATTGTCTGTGATGTTCAGAGGGCCCAGTTTTTTCGCTGCGGAGGATGGTGCCGATGTATACAGACCCACACGAGCACGGTATTCGGTATACCCTGGAAGTAGCAAGGAGGTCTTGCGGATCTTTCGCTGAACGGAGCAAAGAACCAATCTATCTGGTCGGCTTGTAAATGGCTTTGACGTTGTGTTTTGCCAGTATTTTTTCAATCCGGTAGGTGACCCTCAGGAAAGCTCTGCTTGATGATGTTGTCTTGCTGTTGCCGTCATCTCGATGCGACCTAAGATTACAAGCCCTAGCAATTTCTTGCCGGGTGTAACCATAGGTTTGCAATGCGTTATCGAGATGCCGTAGCTCTGATTTTAGATGGGCTGGCTCACAAATGCGTTGCGCTCTGGTGATGAGAGTTTTTAAAACTGGACGTTTTTGCCCTGGGTGATGGTTTGAGTCTCTGTCTGACTTGTTTGATTGATGATCTATTTATTTTGTGGAAATTCATGATGAAATAAGAAAAGGAAGAAAAAATATAACTTTCAAGTTACTTGAAAATGGTGTAACAGCCGAAACCAGTCGTAATAGAGTAGTAAAGTGTTAGTGGAAACTGGACAAAAGTTACATTTTTTCTTCCTTTTCTGATTTCTGTCTGTCTCTGTCTGTATGTGGAGGTTTTCTGTATACTTATTGGCCTAAAGTCTCTTCTGGTTTTCTGATGACCAAGACATTCAGAAAAGGCAGTTGTCCATCTCACGGTGGAAGAAGAAAGAGAGATTTTTTTTTCTAATTCTACTTGTATTTTTTCATCAGATTTTCGTTTTCTACATAAAAAACTCTACGTACCTACTCAATGAATACATTTTTTGGAATATTCGTTACTCATAATATTAATAGATATATAGATTTATAGATAGATAGATAGATAGATTTTTATTTAACCACTTTACATAAGTTATATGTTTGTAGCAAGTCAAGAATTACATATATGTCTAGACATAGAAGTTAGATGCTAACATGCGCTAAAACTACAGATCAGCTAGAACATTGAGATTAAAATCGAATTAATTAAATATATATGTCAATAATAAAAGCTACATATACCTACATAGTATAGGTTGAAAACAAAACAGGTCCAAATGACAAAATCAAACGGATTAAAATTTATATAACCAACCGGATTAAAATTATGTATGCATGTACAAAAATGTAAAATTACATATGCCTACATATACTTAAGCGAATGTGGTATATAAATGATTAGGAATTTGGGGTGAGCATCATGAGTTCATGGTTGAATGAGAGGTATTCCTCAATTGAGTAAAAGCATTGTGACAGTAAGTGATTTTTTACCCATTTTTTAAATTGAATAAAATTTAGTGATTTTATAGCAGGTGGTAAAATGTTAAAAAATCTGACATTTGGAGAATTTTGCTCCGTGACACACAGTCGGTATTTACGAGTTCTGAGTTTACTTGCTGCTCTTGTAGCATGGTTGTGGACATAGTTATTTATGGTACTAGTGTGTTATGTTGAAAATAAGTCAAGCGAGAAAGATTTTCACATATAAATTCTCATATGACTTAGGAAACATAACACAGGAGTGGCATACAATATTTTTTCATCCAACAAGTGGAAGAAATCGTTTTTTTATGAGATAATAATTAATAAGTAAATATGAATAGTGAGTTATGGATTATAACACACTAGTGTGTTAGTTAGTTTATTTGTCTAAAATGACATTAATAACGACAGTCATAACTGTCATGTGTTGGATAAAATTATAAAGTTGCGCCAAGTTACACTAATTCTAGATACAGAACTGTCCTTATTTATAACTATTAGATATATATGCTAGATATCTGCGTCTTAAGCTGCGTACAGACTTGTATACACATGCGGTGTGAAGCTACGCATACAGATACGTATGCAAATCTGGATGGTGTTTTCGTGGCTTCTCGCTGCATGCGGTACCTCTCGTGAATGACGTCCTATTGGTGAAAGCGGTAGTTTGTGATCTTGTTATCACCATTTTGTTATAAAAAATTCTAGTTTATCCGAAAGAAGGAAGGATGGACATGATTTTTATACTCGGAGAATTTCTTCAAAACTGTTTTCTGGCATCACGAATTTACGCTGAATGATTTCCCAACAGAAAATTCGAAAGATTTTTGACACTAGTAAGACGAACTGGAAGTTTTCAGTATGAAAAGAAACACCTATCAAAAAGAAACCTGTGACAGAAAACGAAGTCAAAAATCCTCATAAAAGTCAAAACCCAATTACGGAAAATATTAGTCAAGCAAGAATTTAAAAAAAAAAAGTTACCATCCTTATAAAATCCGGCTTCACCAAGAACTTTTCGCAAACGATTATGGAAATGAGTTGGAGTTTTTATGTGGGTATATTACTTCAATGAAGTTGCAGATGATAAAAACTCTTTCAATTCCGTTCTGTGATGAGTGCACCTTTCATAACAAAGGGACTGTTAATAAAAATAACTTTCACTATTATTCTAATTTCAATCCACAACAATTTAGAATTAACCAAAATTAATACAGGTGGTAAGTGAATGTATCGGGTGGAATAATGTGTCAATATTTGATTGGTTCTGGAACATTTAAATGAAAATGTTTTTAGAAGACATCCCCTTAGACTTAAGAAGAACGATCCGGTCCGTGAATATTTAAATGTTCATTTCCGAAATCGATGGACTGGAAGGGATGGATTCCAAAATTGGTCACCAAGGTCATTGGACCTGACGTCACCTGATTTCTTCTTATGGGTATACATTAAAGGACTCGTTTATAATACTCCTTCAACAACACCAGATAATATGAAACAGCGTATTAGAGAAGCTTTCCTGAATGTTAGCCCTCATATGTTAGCAAATGTTACTGAAGGTTTTAGAAAAAGGATACGTTCGTGTTTGGAGTCTGATGGTAGCCATTTTGAACACTTGATATGAAATATTGTTTTTTTATATCCACCATTTTTTTTCAGAATAATTTAAACTACTACATAATATGTAAAATATTGAAAAATAAACGCATTTGTCATTAGATCTCGGTATTTATTTCAATCAATTCTGATTCGTCAAAAAGCCCTAGGCAAAATGGAAATGTGCATTTTACTTGAAAACGTGAAGAGTTAGCTATAAGAATACATACTAATATTTGATAGACATAGAATGAAGACTTTCACGGCCGGACGTATGGTTCACAGACTTTGAGGCCTCCGTGGAGGCGGTTCCTTTGGACTTTTAGGAACCGCCTTCACGGAGGTGAACCGACCGCGGCCTCAAAGCCCAGAAACCATTTTTCTTCATTTGATAGACAATTACATTTGACATCTGCCTGCTGTTGGCATAAAATACAGGGCGTTCCATTTAAATTAAACAAGTTAGTACCGTTCAAAGATCGTGATTATTTTGCCTTAATTTTTACACACCTTGTATAAGTTGTATAATGTTTTGGGTGAATTAAACCTTAATGAAACTTACCTTTATTTTGATCATAAATTCTTAAAAGAAAATAATGTACAGGATATTCCATTTAAAATATAACAACTTTGAAAATACGTTTCTTGTTTTTGGCACACTCTGTACAACATAAAAATATTTTTAAAATGTAGCGCTAATAGGTCCCTATCCATGCTAAGGAAAAAACATTTCAAAAATCGAATGCTTCAGCCATAATGCTTAGTGTCGAATAACGTGAATAACCCTGTATATAAAAGACACCCTTCATTTTATAATCCAAATAATAAATTCTTGCTATTCTAAAACGAAGAAAATTGATGCATGAAAACCATTGACAAAACCATAACCAACCCTTCAGGCATTTTTACTACGAATGTATGGAGCGACTTGAACACAAGAGCACGCATGCATATGCGACAGTAAAAGTACGAACGCATAGGCGTAGCTTCTCACCGCATGCATGTGCAGGTTTGTACGCAGCTTTAGTTATCTTAAATTACACAGAAATCGGGCATTATCGCAACAAACACTCGAAAAGAACGTTTTGAATATTACTAATGAAATTATTTATTTATTGTAATGGTGAATAATCAAAAACTGTCTTGTGTTCAAGCTACTGGTAGGTATTTATTACAGCATGACAAGACAATGTTCACAGAAATGGATAAAAATCAATACCTTAATCGTTTTGATTTTCAGTCAATCCGTTAAAATTAGAAAACAAACGGCTAGAATTTGAAAAAGGTATCGGAGCAAAAATCATTGGGGATATGGGGATTCAAAATGATGCATTTGTGGCTGGAAAATAAGTCGCAGAAAGATGAACCATCGGGGATGCCTACATGTGGGAGTGCAAAATGACCCATGTGTCATCTGTCAAGTGACTGTTTTGCGTAATGAAAGATTTTTGTGAGTGATACTTATACTCTCCCTGAACAGTTCACATATGACAAAATATGACAAAATAGCCTTGAATAGCTTGTTACAAGTGCGGAATTCTCGTTAACAACAACAATAAGAGGAACATTCTAATTCAAAGTAATTTTATTTTTTGTTTTCGGAGGTTGAACAGGACTATTTGTCTTACTTTCATTTTTCGGGGGATTAGCAGTATAGCAGAGAGACATCTTACGAACTATTTCTAAATTAATTACTGACTACATTTCACGATTTTCACGAACAATTTTTATTATTAGAATTTTAAAATCAAAACGAACAATATTTCCTTTTACTATAACCTTACTTCTGGTAATGGTGCCATCTATCGGATTTTAGAATTTATACAAGACACAATTTCAGTAATTAATAAGGTAGGATTATAGAGGACAGGTAGTTTATTATTAGGAAACATTTTCGAGAATAGCAGATGTTTACTTTTGAATTATTTCATGGTATTTCAGTTCTTGGAAAGATTTATTTCCACTACTTAATTTTCATACAGAGTTTCAAGCACCAAAATTATTAAAAACAAATTTGACTATCATATTTGACTTTTTCTTAAAATTGCATATTTTTTTCAAATTATATACCGGACAGCCCACGTTCCAGAATCCACCTGAGACCAGGAGTTTTTCATGTTTCACTGGCTGAGCTGAAAAGAAGGAGATATAAGTGAAATAATCGGTTAAGCTTAGGGCAATTTCATAAAATTTAAATACAAAAGAAAGTTCAATCTATTTTAACAATAACACAAAATATATATCACATTTTCAAAAACACGAAACACAAAAATAAATAAACATTCACTCAGAACACAAACACATAAGAGTGCATATATAATATAACACAAACAAAATGTCCCCCAACGCGGAGCAGAGATTGGAATAAAGTGGATAAAGTCTGAAAAATTGAAGTGAAGGCTTTGCAGGAGTGTGAATAGAGAGAAAGATTCAAAAAGGTGTGAACGAGTGTGAACGAGAGTGAATATGTATTTGAGAGATGGTAAGAGAGTAGGTGTGGAAGGGAATATGAAAGAAGGTTATCATGGAGAGACAAGTGGAATAATACCAGAGAGAGAGTTAAGAGAGAATCAAATGGAAAGTGGAATGGATGAAAAATTTAAAATGTTGATGGATTTTATAGGAAGCAACATAAGAGGTATAAAGGAAAATATGGAAAGAATAGAAGAGAGAACAAAGGAAAATATAATGGAAAACATGGAGAAGATGGATCAGAGTATAAAAGAAAACATAGAAAGTATGAGGGAAAGTATGGAAAGTAGAATAGAGAAATTGGAAGAATATATGATAAGAAAATTTGAGGAAAATAATAAGGAAATAATAAATAAACAACAAAATATAGAATTTTATAGAAAAGTGAACGAGAAAATGAGTAGTATAAACAATTCAGTTGAACAAAATAACAAACAAATAAATATCATGAAAATAGAGTTAGAGATATCAAATCACAATATCATACAGGAGAAAAGTTAATGAAAAAGTTGATTGACAAGAACAAAAATTCAATTAACAAAATTTGCAGTATTGAAAATGAAATAATAAATATTAAGAAAAAAATAACATTACGTCGGCTTAGAGTGTAAACCTGCTATCGCCATAATAGGTAAATTTACAGGAGAAATAAAAATCATTTTTAAATAATTATAGATTAATTTCAAGGGAGGGCTTTGATATAGTTGGTCTATGTATTTATTTTTTATAATATAAAATAAAAGGAGAGTTACTAAATTCAGTGTTTATTTATTTATTAATACTTTTGTGACTTAGCAGGTTTTTGTAATAGACTAAAGTTTTTGAAAAGGACTTAGCAGTTTTTAGCTCAGAGGAAAACTATCACAAACCTTAAATCTAATACTAAATAACTACACAATTATTATACTTTTTTTATTTTATAAACAAAACAAAAATTCTCTCAAAACTAACAAAAAGTATTCTTTCAGTCATTTATATTCTTCAAGTCTTTTATATTCTCTAACATAAAGTACCTTGAACATGGTAACATTTACATCCTTAATTTTTTCTAAATTTAAAACAAAGTGAATCACATCAGGTACTATAATATAAGTCACAAACTAGTCAGTCTCAACAATTACATAATTACGAGCAGTAATTATTCATGAGGTAAATTATCATCGAAAATGGGATATTGGACGCCTGTGGTGTCACTCAATGAGAACAAAAAGTATTTTACCCCTTCACCACACAAGTAATTTTATTCCTAGATGCGCATTTCGATAACAAAGTTACCTTTGTTTTTACTTTGTTATGTTAACTTTGTTATCGAAATGTGCATCTAGGAATTAAATTATTTGTGTGGTGAAGGGGTAAAATACTTTTTGTTCTCAGTAAATTATCATAATAATAACGGTAGTCCTCAGGTAAAGTGCTTTTCAAATATTGCAAGTCTTCAAACTTTCTCTTTGAAATTTTGATTTTTGTAAGGTGCTGATTTCGTAGGGCATCAAAAGGCAAGGCAATTACATCCGGTGTTTTTCTTTGCGGTAGTATTTTCCACTCATCGGTGAATCTCAGTTTAAAAAATACATCACCACTTGGAGTGTACTGAAGACCTCTAATATCATTAACTTTAGGGTCACCTTTGCCACGTCCAGGACGAATGCTTTTGAAGAAATTTACTTCATCAAAACTTTTGAAAAAAGTATGGTCTAGGTAGGTTACATCATATGGTCTAGGGTTTTTTCGTGCCGATCTGCAAATAGAGATATACTCCGCAGGAACATTGATATTTTTGTTTTTGAGAGCCCGCTCAACAGAGGAATGGATGCTGTCGGCTTCCATCTGTGTATGCCCCACTTCTAGAAACTTTTGTTCTATAATTATGTTATGGTTTATAGCCGACGATAGCAATGTATTGGACATTACACAGTTTCTGTTTTGATAGGTGCAACCATCACTATAAAAAATTATTTTAGTTGGTCTGATTTATTCTGTGATAAAACCTTATTTTCAATTAAACTAACCCATACACTTGCAAACTCTTCAGAGTTTAAGCCCCCCTCGGTTTCGTTCCATAAATAACAATAGCCATTTTTGTTCTTCAAATTAAAGAAGGCAAGATTGTGTATTTGGAGCTTTGTTCTATAGTATAAACTACTGATTTATGATCTGGGTGCCATCAGAACTGCCTGCAAGTCAACAGTAAAAACGAAACTTTCTTCAGCTTTGTCTTTTTCTTTCTCTGCTCGAGCTTCTTTTTTCTTACTTTGATGTGCTACATAATCTTCCTGAGACTTATTGCCAACTTTGAAGAGAGCACATATCTCACATTGGTCCTTTTTAGGATAGTATAATCCAAAATTCTGGACATCAAATTGTTCAGAAAACTTGCAGATGGACAAAGCATGCACTTTGCGTGTTTACACCAGTCGTTCACATAGAAATCGTACAGGGATCGTTTTGATCGCCACTCTGGCAACAAATAATTCTTCTGTGTACTAGCACGACAGTAGTGCGATTCCATTGCTGGCAATGATTCTAAAAAAAATTTGAGCTCCTGACGTTCTATTTCAAAAGGCTTCGAAGTAGAATATTTAGTTTTACGCGAATCAGAATCTTTGTTGTTCCTTTTGGAAACAGGTAATTGTTTATTTTTCCAATTGAGAACCGTCCATCTTCCGATACCTAGAGTTTTTAGAAACATGGTTCTACAGACTTTCACTGGCTGATCTGATTTTTTCAAATAGTAAAACAAAGTTTGTGCTCTTCTTGATTCTTTATCAGTTTTTCTCCCCCTTGGTCTCTTAACAGGTAAGGATGTCACAAGATTATTAACATATATTTTTTTTTCTGGCCAACTCATACTCCAAAATTCTTCAAAAATGTTCTGCCTATCTGTTTCTGTAAATATAGAACATTTTAAAGATCCTTTCTGCGTTTCTTTACACGCAGGCATCTATTTTCCATTATTCTAGGCTTTCTTGGTATTTCGTAATTCCATTTTTCTTCTTTTTTTCTTCCATAATACTTTTTTCCATTTTCTCTCAACTTTCTGTTTCTTTCCGCAAACCAATTTGATTTTTGAATCTGAACACGTTTCTTTCTTTTCTTGCTTTTCTTTGGGTAGTTTTCGTAATCAGATTCCGAGTCGGAATTAATTTTGTACGTTACTAAGCCCTCTATACTTTCATCTGATATCACATCTTCTATTTGGTCATTTAATTTTGACGAACTAGGACCGTTACTACCGGTAACAAGTATCAAAGGGTCTCTGTGGCTGTTTCCACTTTCTTGGAAAGTGCACTGCTCTATGGCATCTCTAGCAAACCTATCTTGTTCTTCTTGAACATTTTGAGCAAAAAATTCATTATTTATTTCTGTGTCCACAAAATCATCATCAAAAAATGTCAGTGTATCATTAAGTGTGAGCACACTAGAATCTCGCAATATTACCTCATTTGGCATGGAGGGTGAGAGACGGTTGCAACTGATAGACTTTGGGTGCCTTATATTTTCAACAGTGGACGAGTTTGAGCTGATTAAGTCCTTAGATACTGTTTCAGACAAATTTATGTATTCAAATTCAACATCTTGCACTACAGACCATTCTTCAGAAACCGATGTTTTAGATGGTTCCGGCTCCTTTTGTTCATATTGTTCTCTACTACTATTACACAAGTCCAAGATTTTTTGAGCTCGCCAAGGAATCCTTGAAGACATCTGAAAAATAAAGAAAAAATTAACACATTATGTAAATAATAATCTGAAGAACTTCAACTGAAAAGATAAAATTATAAACAACGTTCGAACATGAATATCACGCCTATATAAAAAAATATTTTATAAAACACTTTTCAAAATTTGAAAAAAAAATTATATAATTTTGATACCTACATGAATATATCGGGATATTAATCAAAACATGAATAAATTCTAATAAGTACAATACATAAAACCTGCTAAGTACAATAATTGTCTGATAAACTCTACAGAAAAACTGCTTACTCCAACCTTATTCTATAACTTACTTTTTCATGGCATTACTACTCATTTTTCAGTAAAGTTCATACAAAATAAGAATTAGATAACAATGAAAATACATACCTCTGCAATATTCCAATTCCTAAACCTTCATTTACACCACAGTAACACCAAACTGAGTAATTATTTGCCAGAGCACACGTGCGAACATTGGAAACTCAGTACAAACTGCCGGTTGAGATGGAGTTAGCCGCGAACTTTTGAATCCATGGATTTGACGGTTTTACTCATCACGCGTTTTCATCAATTTCAAATGAACAATGACAGTAGCTGTTTTTTCTGGTTTGTGTATTTTGATTCTCTCTTTCGAATGATAGGCAAAACGTTATAATGGTACAAAAAGGATTTAGCAGGTTTACACTCTAAGCCGACGATTAGACAGGGACAATAGTGATAATTTTGAGAAAATCAAAGAGTTGGAAGAGAAAAAAATAAAAGGAAATAGCAAGAAGAATTAAACTGTAGAGACTAGAACAATAACCAACTGCCAAAACTTTCAAAATAAATAAATTTGATGGCAACATAAGACCCAATACCATTTATTGAGTTAATGAAAAATATTCGAGGAATAAAAGAATTGAAAGATTTTATTAGGGAATTTTCGGTGAATCAAACTTGTATATGGTTCAATAGTCAGGAGAAGAACATAAATAATTGTGATGATTCTGAAAGATTGTTTTTAAAAATTTACAATTTGGAAAATTTGATGAACATAGAAGCATGAACTACAATAACTAACATGCTATACAGTTATATTCCATAGCACAATACCAAACCCAACTATGAATGAAGGGGAGATTGTAGGTAATATTAGTAGGCATTTCAATCGGGTTTTTGAAATAATAAGCATGCATACAGAAAATGGGATAAAAAAAATCAAAATACAAGGTATTCTAATAATGGCAGTCAATATCACAATAATCAAAATAGTAATGAAATTAGAAAAAAATACAGCAATAATAATGACAATAACAAAGAAGAACAAAATAATAATTATTATTATAATAATAGGTACGTGGGAAATCGAAATAACAAGTAATATAATAAAAATAGTAATTATTATAATAATAACAATAATAGGGACAGTTATCAAAATAGGTACTATAATCAAAACGATAATAATAGAAACCGAAATCGAGGTAATTATCAACAAAATAGAAGTGACTATAATAGAAAAAGTAGGAGAAAATCGAGGGGGAAACCGCTGGGGAATTTTGGTGTACTTGTCCTGGGTATTAGTGGCATTACTGGACATTAGTCGGGAATCAGTACTCGAGTATTAGTTGGGAATTAGTGGCATTATCAGGTGGGAATTAGGGGTATTACTTGAAAATTATTGGGCATTACAGGTATTACTCGGGCATTAGAGGAATTAGTTAGGAATTATTGGGCATCACTCGAGCATTACATGGGTATTACAGAAATAATTCAGAAGTGAGAGAACAATTATAATCGGTGAAATCCAAAATACGATTTTATATTTTTCTTATTTTTCTGACGGACATTACTGGCATTACTTGGGGATATTACTGGGGAATTATTGGGTATTACTCGGAAATTACTTGGGTATTAGTGGCATTACTGAATATTTTTGAGAATTAGTATTCACAATATGCTCAGCGGTTTACCCCTCGGAGAAACTCATTCTCGGATGGACAAAATGACGAACGTACGAAACAAGTACATTTTCATAGAATGGGAAATACAGAGAATTCAGGAAATTTTTATTAAGGAAACCATATAGTAAGTTGGAACAACCAATTTATACATTGATTTGAATGATAATCCAAAAATAGACCAAATAAATAATTTAAAAACATTACAAGGAAAAATTTGAGATAAAATTCGTATTGACACAGGTTCACTTATAAATAAAAATAATCTGGGAAATGATATAGAAATTTTGAAAAAGATGGTAAAGATTCCAAAAACAAATTTACTGAGGATAAATGGGAAAAAATTAGCAGAATAAAATAGATTTATAAATTAAAATTTGGAATTAGAGGGAAAATGAATTGAAATGCAGTTATTAGTAGTACAAAATATGGACATAGATATAATTATTGGTACAGATCAATTGGAGAAGAATAAAGCAAAAATAGATTACGAAAGAAAGGCATTAAAATTAATGAAAAATTGGTTCAATTTTGAAGATTTGAGTGAGGAAAAAGATGATTTGAAAAATGAGATTTTATGTATAAAGAATATGTGTGAGATGTGTGAATGTGAATATAATAATAATAATAATGAAAATAAAGGTGAATTTCAAAAAGAGGTAATAAAATATGAAGATTTAAATAATAATGAATATAAATGTTAATATAAAATATGAGTATTATATGTGTGAGTTATTAAGAAAGTATAAAAGTTTAACAATGTGTGAATCAAGAATAGCAAGAAAGTATGTACACAAAATTGAAGTTAAAGAAACAGAGAAATTCAAATCAAAAAGTTATCCTATTCCATATCGATTCAGAGGAAAAGTGAGAGCAGAGATTGAAAAGATGATAAAACAAGGAATTATTGAAAAATGTACCAGCAGATATATAAATCCAATTGTAGTAGTGCAAAAAAAGGAGGAACTCAGATTTTGCTTAGATGCACGAGAATTAAATAAAATAACGACACCGCAATATGAATCTCCAATGAATATAGATGCTATATTTGGCAGAATTACAAAAACAATTATTTTTTCCAAAATCGATTTGAAACACAGTCTTTGGTTAATTCCATCAGAAGAAATGATGAGAAATTCCACAGGATTTTGTATAGAAGGGTTAGTCTATAGATTTTGTGTTGTACCATATGGTTTACAATCAGCTTGTCCAGCAATTGAAAGAGCATTATATCAAATATTAGACAGATACGAACATTTTGTGTTACATTACGTAGACGATATTTTGGTTTACTGAGAGAATGATGAGTTACATAAAGAACAGTTAGAAAAAGTTTCAGAATCATTAGACGAGGCAGGTTTAAAAATCAACTTAAATAACTGTGAGTTTTTCCAAAAAGAAATGACATATTTAGGATACAGATTAAACGAATTAGGTTTTGATGGGTCCAGAGAGAGTAAGAACAATGAAGGAATATAAAAGACCTCACAACTTAAAAACTCTTAGATAATTTTTGGGAATGTTAAATTACTTCAAAAGACTGACTTGAGCAGAAAAGAATTGCCACTATTAAATTTATTGAAAAAGACTGTGGAAATGGGAAGAACAGCATGAAAAAGCATTTTTAGAATTAAAAGATAACTTTGCACAAAATTTGAAAATTTACCACCCTAATTATGATTTACCTTTCATTGTGAGAACGAATACAAGCATATAGAAAGACTAACGGGCATTTTAATAAAAATATAAGGGGGAACAGAAGTACCTATGTCATTTATATCACGAGTTACTAAAAACAGGAGAGAAATTATAGTGCTAGTGAGTTGGAATTGGCCGGTATCATTTTTTGTGCAACCAAACTTTTATTTACTTGGAGCAAAATTTTTTATAAAAACCGATCATGAAGCTTTAATTTCAATTTCAAATTGTAAATATGCGAGTAACAGAATTCACAGATGGGCATTATTATTGCAGAAATATAAATTTAAGATAAGGCATATACCAGGAAAGAAAAATTTTATACCAGATACAATTACTAGAATGGGAAAAACTAATACAAATAAATTAGGACAGGTTAAAGTAGGACTAGTAAATTCAGCTGGGAAAGAGTAAAAATATGACCAATAAAACGAGCCAAAAAGTATAATTTCCAGGAAGCCATTACACATAGTATCAATTAATATTATTAGTAACCTGTTAAATAGTAAAAATAAAAATAAACATATTTTTGTAATAGTAGATCATTTTTCAAAATTCATAAAATTACATCCTTGCCAGAAAACAAACTTTAAGGTAGTAAAAATTTAGGAATCCACTTAAGGTTCACCATTTATGTTGCTATGTAGTCTCGAAGAATAATGATTCACAACAGATAACTTTTCAATATTTGTTTCGTGAAGTGGACTTAAGAAATGGTTTTTCAATTGTTGTGCATTCAGAAGTTCTTCAGGAATGTAACAATTTTTTGGTTTAGTGATTTTTAAGTTTTTGATGTCTTTCCAAAACAAATTACGGTTTTCGGGTCTGGATATAAACTTGAAAGTATGCTCGTTTTTCATTTTTGATAGCATTATTAGTGAGATTTTTCAATTGCTTATAACATTCTTTTTTAGCCCTAGCAGGATTTTTTTATATATTTTGCTTAGGATTTATCTCGGAGTTTCATTATGATTTTTATCACGTTTTTTATAGGAGCGTGAACATTCAGCAAATCTATTATGATGGAGTTGATGGCGTCAATTTTCTGCTCAATTGTTCTTTGATTTTTCACATTGTTTCAGCCATAACCCTTCAACCAAAATTTGGTCGAGACCGAGTCCTACTACTATTTACTCATTAAAAACTATTTATTTGTTCTTAATCAACACTTATTAATAATATCGACATTATTATTCAAAAATATGTTTGGGTATTCAGACACAAAATACTGAAATTTTTATATTAATTATCATTATCAAGATAGGTGGGTAGTTAAAAAAATGTGATGGACAGCGACAGTTTTCGATGCTTCGCGGTTGAGGGTCCTGGTTTCACTTTGAAATATGGAAGGAAAATTATGATAACACATGATACTATAAATCGGATAGCTGCATTGTACAGTGGATTCAAAATTGTATACCTCTTTCATCTGCAACCACTTCGTGGACTGTAGTCTCGCTGATGTGCTGTGAAGGGTCATTTGAAAAATTAAAGGAAACATGCTGGTGATAAGGGAAATTCAAATGAATCAGTAGGTACTAGAGATGTGGAGATTCTATGTGTGCTGCAATAAAATCCATTTTCATTCGAAATTTGTTGTATTGGAGGTGTGTCGTCCACTTAGTCCATTGCCTTCAACGAAATATATTTTCATATTGCTGCAATATGAGCCAGCCTTCTAACATCCCCAATGCGCTTTGGAAGTCTATCGTGAATTTGCAGGAATTGAGCTGCAGTTTGTCAGGAGCAGGGGTCTCGAGGATGGTGATGAGCTGGAGACCATATATGTTCTTCATCCACCCCAACTGTTCAGGATCTTCCACGAAGCCCAGCCACGTCTGTACTCTGAGGTAGACCCTCAATGAGTGCTGCCGTGCTGCAGCATGTGTTGGCGATGTTAGATGTCATCTTGAACGCAGATTTTATGAAGAGTCTATGTTTAAGGAGGTCATTTATTTGCCGAACTAATGGAGAGCAAGAAAAAATGTTTCTCCTCCTCCCACAACTGCCTTTAGAACAGCCTGAAGGTCTTTAACTATATTGATGGGAGGTCCAAATTCTAGGTTCTCCTTCAACGTTTCCACACACTTCATTTTTCCCTGGTTATATACAGAGTTCAGTTCAGTGTATATTCATAACTTCATGTGGTGATTCAGATGACAGTGGCCATTGAGTAGTAGTAGACCCGTTAAACAACGTCATTTATACTGCAGTCTAACAATAGTTTGGTTACCTTTTTTCGAAGGATTCATAAATGCCTTGAAATTGACCAATCCTGGCAAGTTACACCAGAAGTCTAATACCCTTCTTGCTGTCCATGTATTCAATGTTTGTTTGGCAACACGTGAAGAAATGCCGAGTGCACTTCTAGTCCGATAAAACCTTTCGTGGCCCCCTCGTTCGCAAGGGATCATACCACTTCATTGCCTTCCATGCCAGCGTGTCCTGGAATCCAGACCAGAGACAGATAATCTTTCAATTGGGGAGAGTCTTTTGAGGTCGCTTGAATGTAAGTTTTCTTTCACACTGATTCTAATCCCTCTGCACATAAGTGAGTGACGGGCATTTTGGCGTGGATTACGGTCGCATAGGACCCTAGGCAGATATCTGTACTAGGTCCACTACTGTATATACCTGCCGCAGTGCCTGAGGGTGTTTTTGAATCATCAGTGAACCAACAGTTGTCTGCACTTAGTAGTTTCTCCTTTTTAAAGACCGATTCGTCTCTAAGTGACTCACTGTTGGGGGCATTATATCGGAGGTAACTCCCAGAATGCTCAGCAGTCTGCTAGGCTCCATATGAGCCTGTTGTGTGCAACAAGCAATATGCACAATTCTGTATGTTGTCCATCTGGCCCTAATCTAACCTAATCTGATCTGATATACCAGCAATTTTTGAAAATAAAAATCGACAACGCCAATGGATTCACGATATTTTCATATAGTTTATGTGACAATTAGTAGGAATGCGCCCATCAGTGAAAAAGTAATATGGGAATAACATTTGAAAATGATGTCATAAATCAACCCACCACTTCAGTTTCATAACTTTTATCAAAATTCTAACACTAGATTCAGAAAATTTCGAAATATGTTGGGTGAGAATTTCATCGAAAACTGTGCATAAATAAAAAATTATAAAATAAAATTTTTCTGAAATTTCACTAAACAACATTCTTTTCAAATTTTATTATTTTATTTATGAACAGATGTCGATGGAATTCTGGCCGAATCTATTTCGAAATATTCTGAATCCAGTGGTTCAGCCAAAATTTTGATTAAACTTCTGAACTGAAACTGTTTCAAATTTTATTCCCATATTACTTTTTGATTGGTGGGCATGTGGCCTAGTGTCAACAGGACAACTTTTTTTTTCAAATCTAAAGGGGATTTCGTGACACCTGGTATCGAAGGCTATCCGATTCTGAATCTAACACCGTTTCGTTTGTGGAAATCGGCCAAACCGTTTCAAACTGACAAGCGTTTAAAATTTGCTTGAAATATTTGACAAATAAATTATTTTAACTATTAATTGCAGCAGAATTTCAACTTCGTTACTAATTAGGGTTGAAAAGCAAATTTTCACTAAAAAAAATTAGCTTTTCGTAGTTTGAGCAGAATCTTAGCTTCATTTTAATTATAGGCATAGTTTTTGAGTTTTTGTGAGAAAGCCTAGCGAGAAAACTGATACAACGTATTTAATTTTGGCGAGCCAAACCGTTCGACCAAATATTACATTTGAGGAATGCTTTTTGAAGTAAATTCCATGTTTTTTATTTTTTAAACGGACGGTATACCTCGAAAAGTGTATAGTTTTTCTTACTTTTGGCAAAAAACTGGAAAAATGTAAAAAAAAAATGATATTTTTTTGGAACTTTAGTCATGAAGCCATATCCGTGGAAGATACCAAAGTGGAAATTCGGATTCAGCACCCTAGAAAACACATGGAACGTGTGAAAAATGAACTACTATATTTTTTTCCGGGTCAAAATAGTTTTGGAAATACAGATTTCAAATTTGGTATTTCGTTATAGTTCTTGAATACGCATATTTTGACGCCACTACTGAAAACTCAACCACTTCCGGTTTAACCGGAAGTGACCCCAAACTTTTTCTTTTTTTTTTTTTCAAATGACACCCTGTACTTTTTTCCTTATCTGGAAGAACACGCAATGAAATTCAAACTTAAATCATCACAACTGACAAATGACATCAGAAGTTCCCAAAGGAAGCTTCAAAGTGCGATACAGTTGAAAACTGTAGTTCTCATGTAATTGCAACTCACATATATCCCAAAATTATCAAAAATTACCTAAAAACGGAATAGTACCTATAAAGAAATGCTCACAACTACGATTTCTCGAATGGCAACATGTACTTCTCACTTTGTCATGATGAAAAATTATAAATTATTATCAGTTCACTCGTGTGAAAAATTTTGGAGCATTCGTAAAGAAAACGAAGATTCAATCAGGTTTCATGATGAGTGTTCCTAGGCCGTAGGCGGCTTAAAACATAATTAAGAAAGCAATACACAAATACATATTTTTGTATCTAGAATGCGAAATGATACTTTTGCGTTCGAGAATGGAAGCTCTAGCGAAGCAAAATGACTATTCGAGAACGCAAAAGTATTTCGCATTCGAGATGCAAACAATATTTTTTCGAAAACTGCATTAAAACTAATATGAGAATGAAAAATTAATAAACCAGTATCTTTCATTGTAAATAATTGACATTTCGTGATATTTCGTGTTTGAACCAAAATGAATGATCTGGGTGATATTGTTTGCATGACTATCGTAACGGTAACAACGTAATATACAGTATAGGAAACTTTTCATCTGGGGTATAGACAGAAATCTACGCGAGCAACAAGGAACGCAATGATATGATAATACCACATAAATAAGAGAGACCCACTACTGCGCGCCTCTTCTGTTACCTCGCCCGATGAATTAACAGCTCAGTTGATATCCCTTCCTCGAGCGAGTAGAGGAGAAATTGTAATGCTCTCTCAACATTATAGCAAGCTATTCTTCACGCTCTCATAAAACCACTATACCCCAGACGAAAACTTTCCGATACTGCAGTATTTCGAAGTATAAGTGGAGAAAAAGTTCTGCGTATTTGAAAGATCAGTTATCCACGAATACTTTACGTTATTTTTTTTAATTCGTGCGCTTTGAAATCATAAATATTGGTTTCATTATTTCAACTAATGGAAATAAGAACATATAATGTTAAATGGTTGATTTCGTGTTGTCACATCAGTATACCTTTCGTTAATGTTTGAATAAATGTTTTGCATTTGGTTGTAATATTTCATTTGACGTTACACGGAACTCCTGTAAAAACAATAATCATAATATTGTCGAAAAAGGGAACATTCTCCTTGAAAATTAAAATATGAAAAATGTGATATCTGACAGAAAACAACTACTTTCCCGGCTAAAGCAATGCTGGACATTGAACTACATCTAATAGATATTCTGATAGATAGTGTGAAAAGGCTGAAAAGAAAAAAATTGAAATTGAAAATTTGCATTTTCATTCGGATACTAGATTTTTTTAATTATCTCTAGTTTTCATTGAAAATTCATTAAATAAATTAGATAGGGGAATGTTATTCAAAATGATCACTCACAGAAATCGTTCATTTCATTGAAGCAAGGTTCCCTTCTCTCGCATTCAATCCCAATACATTTTTGTCGACGAAAATCTATTTGTCATTTAGACTATACGGTTCTCGAGCTAATGATATAGCCATGCTGAGGCGTGCTTTGAATAGTTAAAAAAAGGGCACCAATTGAAAAATAGTATATTAAAGTATGAGTGGATAAAATGGTTTTTCAATCACGCGTGATTTTTCAAGTGAGCGAGCAAGTGTTTGAAAAATCAGTTATCCACGAATACTTCACGTTATTTTTTTCAATTGATGCACTTTGAAATCATAAATACTGGTTTGATAATTACAAATAATGAAAATAAGAACTTATAATGTAAAATGGTTGAATTCGTTATGTGACATCAGTATACCTTTCGTTAATGATTGAATAAAAGTTTTGAATTTTTTTGTAATAGGTATTTCATTTGACGTTACAAGGTTCTCCTGTCAGATCAATAATAATAAAATTATCATTTAGATTTCACGGTTCTCGAGTTGTTGGGTATTCATCGTGACGAAGTTAAAAGAACATGAACATGAGATAATTGTTGGGATATATGGGAGCTGCAAATACTTTGGAGCTTTCTCTGGTAACCTCTAATGTCGTTTGTCAGTTGTGATGATTCAAGTTTAAATTTCATGGCCAACTTTGTTCAACTGTATCTCCGCCTTTTTATAACCGATTTTCAATTTTGGAAAACACTATTATCACAAATTGCGTGCTCTTCCGGATAATGAAAAAAAATACACGGTATAATTTGAAAAAAAAAAGTTTGGGATTCTTCAGTAGTGGTGTCAAAATATGCGTTTTGAAATACTATAGCGACATGCCAAATTTGAAATATGTATGTTCAAAACTATAGAAAAATTGGGGGCGTACCTCATCTCGTGGTCACCCGGTATATAGTGCTGATACATGATAATTTTTTTTTCAATGACTTCAATAACTCCTCTCATTATTTACAGCATTTCTTGAATTCCGGGCCTTGGCTGCGGTAGAAGCAGCGAGATATACCTACCACCATATTCCCTACCCAGGATTTTACTCCACGGCGGCGGCAGCACTCTATCCGCCCGTCTACTTGCCCTCCATGTCTATTTATCACCATCCAGCGTCGATTTTCTCGGCGCCCTCCTGCTCGTCACCGACGTCGCATTCACCATCTACGGGGTCAACGCCTATAAGGCCGGGCAGCCGAACGTGAGAAGGTAAACGATATCGTTCTTTCTACAAAAATGCCAAGACTATTAAGTGACATTTAATATCAAAAGTTTCAGTGATGGATTTACCACAAAGAAAACCGTTAAGTTAATTAATGACTAATTAGCTGAATACTACTTTGTAAATTGGGTTCGATAAGTATGAGTCAATATAATATTCTACAAAATATTGTTATTTGTTTGATAATTCTTCCTGAATATTCAAATTGTAAACCCCATCTTAAATAGCAACAGCGCAATATAGCTTTTTTTAATCCAAAATGTTACCCTCATACATTAAAAACCTTCAATCCATGAAGAGTCAGCGTCGATTGCACGAAGATATCAAATTTCTCATACCTCGGCAAAAATGTATAATATATGAATGTATAATTGAGTAGGCATTTCCCAAGCAGCATTATTTCTCCAACTACCGAATGAATTTGTACCAAATCTGATGACAGAGTTGGTACAAATATTAGTAATTCATTGCTGGTCGGCAAAAGACTTCGCGCCGTTGTCGGATAGTTTACCAAAATGTGAAAGTTGGAAATCCAACTACGGCTCGAAGTCATCATTCCAACTACCGACCTAGTTTATACCAAATCTGACAACGAATTTTGTACACGTATATCAGAAGTAAATTGACGGTCGGCAAACGACGTTGCATCGTCGTCGGAGGATAGTTTTCCAGAAAGTGGAAGTTGTATATCCAACGACGGCTCGATATCATCTATCCTACTACCGACGTACTATGTACCAAATCTTTTGTTTTTCAGGTTCTGGTTCCCACGAAAAGGAAAATCCTGTATTGTTCAGAGAACATCGTGAGAGCCGAAGAGAAGAAGGTAGGAATTGGTGTTCCGGAGAAGTAAGCGAGCTTGTGAGTGAAGTATCACTGACGAGACGAATGGATCTCTTTTGGATAGAATCTAAATAATTCAATGAGCGTTTGGGTGCTGCACTTCATATATGGGAACAGTTTTCCAGAACAGGTCGGATTTGTGTATTATAAATCATAATCAATAATTGACAAAGAGTCAAATAATTCTTGACACAAAACAAAAAAACAAGTTTTTGAGAGGCATTTCCAGCAATGGACCTCAGATGGTTCTCCCATGAAAGGTTACTGCTAATGGTAATACCGAGCATTGAAATGGAATATTTCATTGGTATGGATACTCCTGACGTAGTAACGCTGACCACTGTGAAATCGGACTTTGTACAGAAAAAGGGTTTTATTCGTATTGAATTCCACCAAATTGTTAGATCCCTATTCTAGAATTTTGGCTAAGTCCGTATGTGAAGAAGGAACAGTGTTGGTGCTAGAACACCAGCATTTATTGGGAGCGTATCGGATGATACTCCATCGACCACCACGTGGAGAGATCGGTCTGAGAGAAAGCTATATAGCAAGGAACACAACTGAGGATGAAAGTCATAAGATGCATCGAAGGTATGCTGCCTGCTTGAGGCCGACAGCTCTGGAGCAGTTTCTGCTAAACCAGGGTTTATCAGATTATGTTCGTTTTGACGCGTTAGGTATATATGTTTGCATCCCCAGCATAACAATCTCAGAAATTGTCTCGGCCCATTGTGTTGGATCTCTAAGAGAGAAACACGCTCTTTCCCATGGAAATGCTGAGAAAAACATGCGAAGACCATACCAGTCGGCTGAATTGTAGTGTCATATGAGACGAAACAGCCTTGAGGTACTCGATGGTGTAGAAAAAGAGCAAAGAGTGGAGATAGGGTTGTGGTCGGAGTTACCAAGTGGAGCACAAACTTCTATTCTGTATGTATTAGGATTGGTGGTGAGAAAAAAATCAAGTGTATTGGCATACTAGTTGTTGACATCAGGAATATTGGTTGTTGACATCAGTAATGCGTATGGGTAACTCAACCAGTTGCTCCTGACCATACGTGATAGCGAAGGCCTCAGCTTGACGACCTGCCTCGTCTGTTTCTTTGGAAACTTTGAGCCATGTAGAGTTGTGTACATTGAAATCTCCCTTTATCATGATCTCAGGTGTTGGATGGTTTTGATGGATGAAGTCTAATTTGAGTGGTGAAAACTCAAATAGGTCACTATAAGATGGTTCATTAAAAGATACGTAAAGGCATAGGAATTTGGTTTGTTTGATATCAGCCAGCTTGAACCACATTACGTCAAAGTCTTTCGGCTCCAAACCTGCTTCGCGTTGGCATGATAGGTCAGTCTTAGAGTGAAGACAAACACCACCTTTGAGTCTGAATCGAGTACCTAGAGCCAACTGGAGTACTCCTCGCCCGGAAATCCAAATGAAGACGTATTTTGCTTCCGGAGTATTTTACTCAAGGAGACTTTTTCTTCTTTATTGCTATACTAAAACTTGAAAATTGAAGGGGAGAGGAAAAGAAAAGGGTGGCCGGAAGTTATCGACCGAACACTGAAACATGGAAAAATCTATTTCACAGAACCTGTAGTCGATATGGTGGTATTTCATCGGGCGATGTGGAGACCATCTACCACCTATGGTTATCCTTATCATCAACGAATTTTGTGCAAGTATCTGTCGTCCATTGATGGTCGGCAAACGTCGTTGCACCGTCGTCGGATAGTTTAACAAAAAGTTGAAGTTGTGCATCCGACGTCCCCGCTACGTCGGGTAATGTTTCCGAAATCAGAATTACAAAATTCATATGTACCTACTCCTAGAGGTGCGCCACTGGAGTATTGAATAAGAATTCTATAAATAGGTAATACAGTTATTTGTTTTGACGAGAGAGACTTCGCCACGCCTACCTGGAATATCTTTGTCTGCAAATGCGAATTTCAACTTAGTATATGCAACCAAAAATACTAAAGGTAAGAAAAATATCTTCATTCAGGGGACACTTCAAATTGCAGGAACTCTCTCTTAAAATTGTATTTACTTCAAAATAAATGATGTTTAATAAATAATAACACGACATCTCTTATGTATTTCTTCTAGGTTTTTATTTAGTTAACTTAGTCCCAATTTACAGGTAGAAAAATTAATTTTGCGCAGTCCTTTCTTTTGGTCCTCAATTCGTGTGTGCATGTACAAGATATGAAAAGATGTTTGAATAATCAAGAAAATAATATTTAGTTATTTAATCAATTATGATCGATATTTTAACGCGTGAGCGAAGCGAGTGCGTTGATATTCCATATATCATAAATCGTATTTTAATGGTTATTTAACGAACAAGTGTATTAATAAGGGCTATTAACAATCAAAATCTCACGCTCACGCGTTAATGTTCGAGATTGTTAATCGTCAGGCCAACGTTACCATTGCGCCACGTGACTTTCTATGATTGCAAGGGACAACTGGTGTATTGAAGATTCCCTGAAATTTTTTTTCAGAATTGACAATAAATAATGACAGATAACACTAACCATTATAAAATGTATCAGAGCAATGTATGTTAACAGGGGTCATTATTCAACGATTTCAAGTGCGTTAAATATATCATAAATGAACGGTCGACGGAAATAGTTATTTAACGAACAAGTCTATCAATAAGAGCGATTATCGATGGAAATAATTTAACTCGCCAGCGGATTAAACTCGTTAATGTTCGAGATTGTTAATCGCCATTTTAATTCACGAGTTTGTTACCGAACTTTTCCGTCGATCGTTTTCTTCAGAAATAAGGATACCCTACTTTCAATTTTTATTCACTATTTCCTATTTACATAACTCTATTCAAAGTAAGTTCAGTTTTACTTCGTGTTGGTTTTATTACTGTAAATATTAATATTAAAAATTTTACAATTCCGACACTAAAGGAAAAAATTAATAAATTGATAAATAGAAAACTCAGAGTAATGAAGAACATAGAAAGGCCTTTCCCATCCTTGTCAAGGCAACATGACTTTGTTGCATATGCGTGGCCGGCGTGAAGTAAGCGGCCAATTTCCAGCAGCAAAATTGTCGAAGATGGCCGAACGTTCATAGACGTACTTCCTTTTTTTTATTTAGGTAAAATGGGTTCATAGATGATTAGTGTTGAATTAGTGTTATGGAAACATCATATTACTTTCAATCGAATAAAAAGAAGGGTTTTCATTAGAATTCTGAATAAAGTGTCTCGTTTATAACAACAAAAACTACTCAATCGACGAAAAATTTAATAGTTGGTAGGTATTACAAAAATATTAAATAAACATGAACGAAAATAAAATGTTTTGTTTACAAATAAGTACAATTAAATTAAATGAAAAATAGCTCACAGACACACACAGTTGGTAACAAACCAATGATTTTGTCAAATCAGAATTAAAATTAAAGAAACTGAAAGAAATAAGCTAATGGAAATGAAAATTAAAATAATTCGAAACACCAAGAAAAAAATGGAGTGTCACATTCATATTCCAATAGAAGAATCAAACATTCATTGGAAAACATACAGTGAAAAGGTGAATTAGTAACAGGCCTTCAAAACAAAAATTTGAAGAAGATTTAAATCATTCGAATCACCAAGAAGAAAACGGACTGTCACATCCATGTTCCACTAGAAAAATTAGACTTCCATTGGAAAACACAAAGTGATAAGATGAATCAGTAAAGGACCACTGAAAAAATCAAACTATCATTTGAAAACACGTAGTAAAAAGATGAAAACATAAGCGAATAAAAAATTTCGAAACTCGAAGTAGGAAACAAACTGGTACTTACATATTTCACAAAAAAAACAAATACATAAAAAAAATATTTGTGGTAACCTTACATTGTAAGTACAGATAAAAATTGATATTTTCATCACCTAGTATTTTTGACAAAGTTCACACATGCCATTAACAGGTTTTTTTTTACATCAAGACCGTTTTCCGTTTCAGGAACCGTCAATAGCCATTTTTTATGTATGAATTTCAAACATGTTCTACACTTGAATATTGTTTGGGGATTCTCGAGATTTACAGTCTGAGCAGGAAAAAGAAATTTTTTCCGTATATTTTCACTATTTTTTAAGAGAAGATATTTCAAATCTGTGCGATACCCTGAAATATCGAAACAATCAGTCAGATTCTGTTGCTTCACCATTTTAGAGAAAAAATAGATTACGTATAGAGACAACAGTTGTAATTATCCGATTGTATTGCGTGGTCCAAGGAATTGTATGTTCAGTTTTCGTAATTCTAATTCTTCAAGCGGAGAAACTTTTTCGATCTTTCCAACAGTAACCCTTCGGTAATTGCCTCATTTTCCATGTCATCAATAATAGTAATTTTTTCCTCAGTGAAATTGGCTTTCAATAGAATAAAATGGTTATATAAAGCTACTGGAAATATAATGTTGTATTGCTTGAAAGTGATAGAATCCACAATTTTTTCTCTCAGAACTTCCCCACCGAAAATAATAGAAGATTTTGCTATCTAAATTATTTGGTATTTCGAAATATATAGAATGCGATCTTTTGCAAAACTGCTCAGCCAATTGTTACCGTCAAGTGTCAAAAAGTTCTCAATGAGAATTTCTTGAATAAAAAATTCAATATCCGGATTTGATGTGACCACGTATCCCCTATTGTGATCCAATTGTTTATAAAAATTTACGTCCGACACAAGACCGTTTTCTAAAAAAATCAGTTTTTCTGAGGTGGTCCATTTTTTTCAAATTCAGAGGGACGAGTTCTGCCAGAATTTTGTCGATCTGTCGAACTCTTACAAGTTTTATTCCTTTGAGAGTGACAATAACTAAGTCGCACCATGATCGGTCTGCATTTTCCATCAAACCTTGAATTTATTAATGATAATCATGAACCAAACTTATTTTGGTAATGTGAAAATCTAAGTCAAATTCATACGAATCAGGATCTATATTCCTAGAATTAAACGGACACTTCACGTCACCTCACCTCAATAAGACCGTCGGAAGAACCAGCAACAAAAGAATATTTTTTGTGGATTATAAGTCCAGATGGCTGATATTTTCTGTTTGTTTAATATAAAGGGAAATTGCTTCTGCTTCAAAATCAATCCCATATTTCATGGCAGTGGTTTTGATCTGCTTGCAGTTCCTCATATTCTTTATTATGTTTTGGTACGAAGATATATTTCGTTCCTTACAAATTCTTCCGAAGTGGGATGATGCAACTCTAAATTTCCTCTCTTCGACCCCTTTGACTGATTCTCCTTTTCACTGGGTGTTTTCCAATGAAAGTTTGATTTTTCTAGTGTAATATGGATGTGACAGTCCGTTTTATTTTTGGTGTTTCGAATTATTTAAATTTTCTTCGTGGTATTCCGAAATATTTTTTTTACGATTTCGACCCCTCTGGCGGCCCGCTACTAAATCACCTTCTCACTGTATGTTTTCCAATAAAAGTTTGATTTTTTTTGTGGAATTTGAATGAGACAGTCCATTTTGATCTTAGTGTTTCGAATGATTTTAACTTTCTTTTGTCGATTTCGACCCTTCTGACGGCCCGTCACTGATTGGAATATGAATGTAACACTCAATTTTTTTCTTTGTGTTTCGAGTTATTTAATTTTTTTTAATGATTTACACCTCTTTGACGGCCCGTTACTAATTCACCTTCTCACTGTATGTTTTTCAATGAAAGTTTGATTTTTCTAGTGGAATACGGATGTGACAGTCCATTTTGTTCTTGATGTTTCTAATTATTTTAATTTTCTTTCGATGACTTCGACCTCTCTCACGGCACGTCACAGATTCATTTTCACTGTTTTCACTGTGTTTTCCAAAAAAAGTATGATTTTTCTATTGAAATATGAATGTCCATTTTCTTCTTGGTGTTTCAAATTATTTTTATTTTCTTTTCCATTAGCTTATTTCTTTCATTTTAATTCCGTTTTGACAAAATAATTGCTTTGTTTAGCAACTGTGTATGCCTCTGAAGTATTTTTCATTTAATTTAATTGTACTTATTCGTAAACAAAACATTTTATTTTCGTTCATAAAGTTTATTTTATATTCTTGTAATACCTACCAACTATTGAATTTTTTGTCGATCGAGTATTTTTTGTTGTTATATACGAGACACTTTATTTTATTCCGAATTCTAATGAAAACCTTTCATTCTATTCGACTGAAAGTAGTATGATGTGTCCATAATACTAATCAAACACCAATCATCTATGAACCCATTTTACCTAAATAAAAAAAAGAAAGTACGTCTATGAAGGTTCGGCCATCTTTGGCATTTTTGCTGCTGGAAATTGGTCGCTAACTTCACGCCGGTCATGACCGTCATGTCAGCTGACTGGGGTGTCAAACATCAAACGTCATGCATTTGATATTTGATGAAATGAAAATTCGTTTTTTGTGGGTGTTAGTGGATAATTGCGATTTTCATATACTTTACAGACAGTAAGTGATTCACGTAACCTTATGAAAAATGGGTGCAATGGGTTTGTTTTCGTTCAGTTTGGTTTGTTTGTTCCCCTATGACATTGTTTCGCAACTGTCATATTATGTCACTGTCAGCAGTATTCATACTATTCATAGTCACCGTCGCTAAAGGGACTTCCATAGTCAACAACCAGCTATTCGCTAACTGAAATAATCTTCGTCGTGGGCATGTACTACCATACTAGAAAACATACTGGTGATTTATGCATGAATGTTACTAATAGAGGCATAATTATATCAACGAAGAGGTCTACGGTGTCGAAATTCGTTACTTGTGTCCTTGTGTGCCCTATTTGAATAATGAAAACTGAATGGGAACAAAATAGCGAATTACTTGTTTTACGTATGAAAAGAAAAGACCTAAATTAGCAAAATAAAAAGAGAATATGTGCATGGTGAATAGGTATGTAATCTTTAATACCTATATATTTCTCTATCTTTCAATATAATATTAACTCATTCGCTTTCAGTGATCATCAGCTCAGTTGGTTAGAGCACTGTACTGGCAATCCAGAGTTCGTGGGTTCAAATCCTGCACGAGGAGAAACTTTATTCTAGAATTTTAACATCTGTCTGTATGCCGCTAATTTTTCCCAATATATTTATATCACAGTCGCAAACTCACTTCATTATTGATAACAATATTTTGGAAGGGTTAGTTAGCGAAGTGAAAATATACACTTCAATGCACAGGACAACGTCTTCCGGGGCAGCTAGTGTCATATTATAAAACAGCACAAGCAACTATTACTTTAAAGCAAGTTTCGGGCTTACTATTTAGACCCTCTACAAGGCATGGAAATCTTCGTTTCCATAATCGAAACATTCCTTTTATGGAATTTCGAGCTCTTATATGGGAACGATTGTATCTGTTTTCTGCAGGACTTAAAGGATTATATATAAGGAAACCAGGATATCCATTGTCTCCTAAAATATATCGTCTTAACAACCCGCGTTCAAATTTTGTATTGACACAACTATAATTGAATATAACGGAGTCATGCTCTCTTCCTGGCCAGCGTTCTAAAGACTTCTACAAAAGGTCCTCCGTTTATCCGTACATGAGTGTAATCGATGTATCTGGTAACGTCGAAAAATTGAACAATTTCATAAAACATTTGCCTGGATAGAATACTTTTCTCTTATGTGGAAAAACGAATATTGTCAATGTCTGGCAATTTGTGTGGATACAAATAAAACACTTCCACAAACAGTACTTCGCGAAATTTCACCTAAGTCAGCACAAACCACCTGAAATTATTTATAAGTAATGTAATTTGATTTTTCAATCTTTGAAATACTGTTCACATGAAAATTTGCTATGCTGTAAAATCGTAAAGTAGAACGAAGCATTATCATAGGTGGTAATGGAAGTACTTTATTATTTCCGATATATGGCCAATTTATTAAAGACATTATAGAATCCACAACAGTGTTTTTCTCAAATTGAAATAAAATTGTGAAGTATTGTCTGCATCTTGAATATATCATTTTGGCTTCGTCAACTCAATATAAATATCATTCATCACATCAAAATCTACCTGAATTGCATATAACGAGTTCAAATCACATTCCATTGTTGAGAAACTGACGAGTGGCGACTCGCTGGAGTTGATCTGTGTAAGCTTCGACAGAGCGCCAAAAAATTCTGGACTGCGCAGATACATTTCGGCGATTCGCCGACTATGAAATGCATTTTAGCAAGTGTTCATCAAATGAAGCCTGTCGAGCCGCTGGAGAGCGACTATGAATACCGCTGCGTGTCTTTCAGTCTGCGCACCGTTCTCTGACAGCTCGCGTGTCTCACCCATCCGCCACTAGAGTAAATACCAGGACCCGCTCGCCCCATAGAGAGGTTGTCTTCCCCAATAACTGATAAATATGCACCTTGACCACGTGCTCAATCACGTTGTGAATGGTAGTGTTGACATTTCTATCTGGAAAACTGTAACTGTCAGATTATTTTCGAGTTGTCAACATGATATAAAATTGCGAAATACATTGTCTGTCTCACGGAGTTGTATATTAATTTCCCTGAAATACATTCGATATCATATTTTCATAGATAAATACATTTCAAATTGCATTCAAATTTTATTGTCTTTTGACAAAACATCTCGAATCGAGGAAAGTAGAAAAAATCGCTCCAGCAAGCTCTCGAGATTTTTTCACTCCCTTGATTCTCGATATTTTGTCATTACAATAAAATTTTCATGCAATTACACATGTATTTATCAATAAAAATATGATCTCTTATGTATTAACCTTCAAAGAAATTATGGTCCGAACCCTGATTAAAATCGCCAGATAAAATTGTTAATTTAAGACCATACACTTCAATCTTGCCTACACAATTTTAGTTGTCCGATTTAAATTGACAACTAAGATTGTAATGTAGGAGGCCCTATAAACAGAGAGGGTTACTGTCCACTAACAACTTTTATTAGGAATGACAAGGACGCCGACCGGCTGGCCTACTGCGCACTCAATATTCAAAGGCCTAGCTACATTTGTCAAGCTGTAAGCTTGCTCAAGTTGTGTTTTAGTGTGAAATCGCAGCCGGAGAACTTACTCACCGTAAATTTAAAAAAAATTGTGTGTTGGGTTGGAGCGCGGCACTGTTATAAATAATTGGGCAGCGCAAGTATGGTGACCCTCAGGTGTCGGCGTGGCAGTGCGCAATTATTTGAATGTGTCAAAAATAGCTGTTTCCTTGGGGAATGAGCGCAAGCTAATTCGTAAGTATACATTAGATATCCAAAATATGTAGGAAATGTATGCCATACCGATTCGGCGTCTCAAACTAGCCGAGAAAAAGAAGACTGGCCTGGACTGAAGCGGAAAAGGCAGAAATGTCAGATATTCTGACCCGCTGGCGCTGTGTCGCCTCAAAAACGCTTGAGCAGTCAGAACAGTTTGTGAATTATTTTCGGATTATAAGTTTGAGCATACGCAGAATGTAATTCGTGTAGAGGTTAATTTTTGGATTTGTTGTAGGTAGTGTTTTAACCACTCTTTCTTGGACCTGGACGGCTAATATTCGAATTAGCCGTGTTTGTACTGTATTTGAGCTTGAATGAATGAAAACATCCATCTTTTCTTCTGCATGACAGGTTACATTAATAAAACATAATTTCATTCATACATCTAGAATTACCGATCAAATTCTCTATAATTATTATTGCAAACTATTAAGAAACGTCTTAAGAAATAAAAATAATATTTATTTTTGTTTCTCAAGATTTTCACTTTGAATGACAGTTGATAGTCCCAAAACAATCCGGAATCCGTTTCAACAAAGGTTTGCGCTGGATTCCGTCAGAAAACAGTTTTAATCAGATGCATGCTCAATTGAAAGTCATGGATTAGTCCTCAAACTGTCAGAAATTGCTTGTTGGAAAAAACCTTATATGTTACGGGCTACGTTCGATACGGACCCTTTCGGTATACGTATCCGGAGGCGGATCTGTCAAATATACGAAAGTAAGGTTATAAAACCATAATTTCCAAGATATTTGACAGGTTGATATATAACATTTGAAGGTTCCAAATACGTTTGGGTTGACGAGTGGCTTCAATGGATTATTTCCCCATTAACTTAATTCGATGAGATACGTAATTTTTCACCACTATGCAACGACGTGTGTGTGTTGCAGCATAATGAACAATGCTTATTCGCTTCAGTGCAATTTTTTCTGTTTAAGTTTCGCACCATTTCACATTTTTGCTGATAATTATTTTCAGCATGCATTCACATGAAATAGCCCCTTATTTGCGAGTTTTAGTCGCTCTTAGAAAACTAAAAGGACTATAAAACCAGTATCATGAATCGATTTTGCTTTCTCAAAACGTTTCCTGGTCGAATGGATAACTGCTACCGTTTTATGGCTAGTTTGGGTTTTACGGCCTCTAAAGAGAGATGCATAGAGGTATAAAACTGCGAAATGTTCTTTACATATTAATTTCAGTCCTGCATACGTTTCTTATGGAAACTATGATATTAAAATAAGCCATGAAATATCTTACGGATGTACCTTATCTCATTGGCCACATTTTCAAAATGCACATACAGACATAAAAGTTTACGGCAGTTTTGAAAATACAAATGGTAGGATTCGGCATAAAAATCGACCGCATGATCCTAAGTTCCATTGAAAATCGAATTCTGGGTCACTTAAGCCCCTGGCTCATCACGGTCAAATACTTTGATCAAACTCTTCTGAGGCAGTTTGTTTGTTTCAAATTGTGTGACAAAGCGACATGACGCCACTTCAAGACATTTTGATCAAGCTATTCAACCGTAAGTAAACGGCTTCAGAAACCACATGTCTCAAGAAAATGTGATTCCGTTTTTTCATTCGATACAACGAACAATGGCAGTAGTGAGATGCAGAAAAGAAAGATGGAGTCTCCCTGAAATACGCCCCTTCTGAAGGTAACCTGCCCTGTTTGGACCAGATCTTATGGTAAAGCGAGTCTTCCAGAGCGGCGTCAGTTGTTCAATGCATACCACCACTTGATGGTGTACCACGAGGCATCTGAGCAAATGCAAATTGAACTCACAAAATGCCTTGCGGTTGTCGATCCAGGCCATGGGAATGTTACGCTTATACTGCACGGAGTCCTGCATGATACATCTAACGATGAGCTGGTTCTCCTTGCAGCCAGCGACCCCCTTCGTTGATCCTCTTTGCTCATATTTGTAACATTATTATTTTTCCACTATCAACTACTCAGAGTCATAGTTATAAAATTGAATTCGATTTGTATTTATTAGCTCGATGCTTAAAATTGCCTACCTTAATAAAATCTAATTGTCATTGAAACATTATTTCTTCCGTAGTTTGTCCACTTTGGATATATTTACAGCCATTTCTCATCTTTCATTATTAATACTCCCTCAAATTATTTGTATTTCCAGCGCTGTCTATTGTCAGAGCACAGCTGTTAAGTTGGCGGTTCAGTTCAGTGACTGTCTTTTGGGCATAGAGTACTTTCCCAGGTAGATGCGACTCTTACTATATAACATATCTGTGATGTATCCGTCGAAATGACCTTCAAAAGCCGTCGGTGTCATGAATTGGGAAAGACACCCTATGGTGATAATAGTTATCTGTCCTGACGAATTTCCGTATGTTTGAGTATTAGGTAATGTTATGTCATGAAATGTACGAAACATCTTAGAATCCTTTGTTGATATTTTGACACGTCGAGGAATGAAGTTACTTGGCAACTCCGCTAAGGCTCTAGGTATCGGTCTTGGATATGTCAAAGAGGAGATGGTTTCATAACCGGGCTCAATAAAAAAGAAGAAGAAGAAGTCTATTCTGATTTCTGATTTCCGATTTCCGGCTACTGTGGAAATTATTTGTGAGCAGAAAGTGATGAGAATTTTGAGTTGAATTTGAATATTGATTTCGCAATCATCCAGTCAATGGGATTATTCTTTCAACTGAATTAATATTTTCCATAGTTTGTCACGTTGGTGATTTGATGGGAAGCTGATTATTTTTTGGAAAACATACCCAAATAGGGGACTATAAACTCACTTTCTAGCCACATTTTGTCCGGGCATAATTTTGATCATCGTGAAAATCAAGCCTAAGTTGTTGATCCTTTGACTAGGACTATGATATTTGGACATAACATCTGTATAGGAGCCTGTTAACAGGATCGTTGCCGCAGTTAGCACCAGGCCTTCCTAGACAAAGGTATGAGGTCTATTCAAGTTGGTATCAGACAGTCAATTATTTAATTTCAGGGTCTTTGGTCTTGGCATACTTTACCCCGGAGCCCTAGTCCTACTGGAAGAACTCATCTTTGGTATTGGCATACTTTATCCCGGAGCACTAGTTGTACTGAAGGAGTCATCTTGGGTCTTGGTATATTTCATCCTAGAGTACTAGTCGTACTAGCAGGACTCATCTGTTGTCTTGGTCTACTTACCGTTCGACTGAAGAACTCATCTGTTGTCTCTGCATATTTATAGTTAGTCTGGAGGACTCATGTGGATGTCACTGCCCTGAAGGCTGACAACTTTGCACCTTCACTACTGGTATCCTTCCACCTGGTAGATTTCACCATATTTCCTGGCTGAAACCAATCTGATGTGCACGCAAGTTAACCAGTTCAACCAATATTATATACCTTTTTACCTTTTGTTTATTTAAAATAATTACCTTGAGATTCTGTAAACGCTACAGGTAAGGTGCACCTAACTTAAGCGGGTTTATTTACTATTCTACCCTAATGGGGTATATTGTGTTGAGCAAGATAACTGTGGGTAACTACCCCTAGATAGTTTGAGCCCTGGGCTATTCTTCAGGTTAATTTATGTAATATTTTCTATTATACTTCACCACTAAGGTGTCTCTGATAATTACTAATAAGCCTTCAGCTACTGCACCAGTACGGTGGCTGTGATAATTTCTAATAAGCCTTCAGCTACTGCACCACTACGGTGTCTCTGATAGTTTCTAATAAGCCTTCAGCTACTTCGACTGCTAATACTAATAAAACCCTTGTCACCTCATAGATTATATGACTTAATCATAAAGCTGGTTATTATTTAAGAGTGTGGCAATTGCCTAAATTATTACTATTCGAGTTATATGGGAATTGGTAAAATTATCTCTACAGGGGGCTCAGCATTCATATGACTGGCGCCCGCACTTCTAATATCACAAGACATTTTGTTTTGTCCAACCCACTCCCCTCTTCACTGGAGCTTAGCCGCGAGCCTACCCTGTCACTCTAACAGCTTTTGGACACTTGTCAAAAGCGTAAGTGGTGACCTTGCTCACTGTAATACTTTAACGGTATGGTAGTGGCAATTTCCGTTCATACACCAGGTCAACTGTGAAGAGTATTCGCATGTACAGAATGCGGGTAAACAACTAGTGATATGCATTCAAGCATTTTATCGGTCTTTAGTCCTTTGGCTCAGACAAATCTTCGTTTTTGGGGATGAGCACGGCTTGATACTCGAAAAACCAGTCCGGAATCTGCTTGGACATTTTTTCCACCAATAGTTATTTATCCCATCAGGGCCTGGTAAAGCAAAGAGGGCCTGTCGAAGTTCTTCCGGTGTTATCGAACTGCGCAGCTCGTTGTGCTCAAGCTGACGAAGTCTCCTGCAGAAAGCTTCGAACTGCGCTAGGCCTGGAGTATCTACATTAAGTGGTGACATAGATATTTTTCCAGGGGTTTTCTACCCGATCAGTGGCCGGCAGGTTATCTATAACACGTGGAAGTTCTTGAAATAAGCAAGAAGGTTCATCGCGAAACTTCATGTTTTCCGCGATGCTTCTCGCCCGCCTCCCTAGTGACTTTTTTGCAGACACCAGCATTTGTATCCTATCAAGACAGTGCTGTTTGATGGTACCTTGATTCAATGTGTGGTGAGCTCGTCTCAATTTAGCAGCAATTTGCCGCACTGTGGTCGTGAAAGTTCTACTGACCACCACGTGATCCACCATACATTGTATACGAGATGCGTGTTGTCTCGCCGACTTGATCTAAGCTTCCATTTTATGTATACATCGCTCATGCCCCCCAACCAAGGAGGCGGTATTTCTCCTTTCCGTTTGAGAAAGAGTCTGAGCGACGTCATACACGGCAAAGTTGATTTGCCAGATGTTAGCTTCTTCTGAAGGTCTATCCCGAATATCTGCATTCACCTGTTTCAGTTGCTCTGTCTTCAGAAGCTTGGTTTTATGAAGCGCCCTACGGGTTCTGATGCCCTTCCTTGATAGTATGATCTGAGCCTCCTCCACAACTGGAACGACACATGGCGTATCTGCCACTTCTGCCAGTTCGCTAAAGTTTTGGGTGGAAAAGTGGCACGCTCTGGGTGTCTCACGCACCACAGAGTATGCATATTCGCCATGTTAGCTCTCCGGGCAGCCTCATTGACCCAATAGAACCGTTGTCTAAATTTTTGCAGAGTCTTCATACCTCATAGATGTGCTCCAGTGATTCCGTCATGTACTTCTCGGAGTACTTCCTGTCTTCTGGACTTGGATACCACTGTCTCGCGTCTTTCCTCTCCGCCCCCCTCGGACTCCAACACACGTTTCAAGATCCCATTTTTCAACGTAAGGGAATTCCATTGGGCCCAATATGATTCAACATCTGGAGAATAGCATGCGACTCCCAGCCATGATGGTCTTTGGTTGCCCTTTTTTTAGCCAATGACCAGAAAGGTCTGGATCTTTCCTTGGTCTTTCTGGATTTTGTCATCTTTCCTGTCATCGTCATCGTTTGCTGAGGGTTTTTGCTGAAATACCCAATAACCTTCTCTTGTCTTTCCTGGATCTGTAACAGGACGGCTCTAAGTCCTACGTTACTGGCGTTGGTGACCAAAATGAATTTTCCCTTGGCTGGAGGATAAGCTCAGGTCGGTGCGTTGATCAAGGCTTCTTTCAGCTTCTTGAATGACTTTTGGGATTCCGGAGACCACTGGAACTGAGTCTGTCCTTCGGTCAGTCTGTTTAGTGGTTGGGCAATGTTGGCAAAACCAAGCACGTATCGACGGTAGTAGGTGCACAGGCCAAGAAAACTCCGGAGATGGTGGATGTATTTTGGAATGAGCCAGTCTCTGACAACTTTGATTTTTTGGTCGTCCACTGCTACTCCATTCCCAGAGACAATGTGGCCAAGGTAAGGACTTCCTTCTGGAACAGATGGCATTTCTCAGGACTCAGTTTTAGCTCAGAGTTCCCCAGGTGCAGGAATACATCCACTAGATTTCTCACATGATCTTCGAACGATCTGCCAACTACGATGATGTCGTTGAAGTATACCAGGCACGTTTTTCATGACAGTCCTTTCAACACAGTCTCCATCAATCTCTCAAAGGTGGCTGGAGCGTTACAGGCCAAATGGCATAACTGTGAACTGCCACAATACTGAACCGATAAATCTCTTGGGGCAAGTTCTACCTGCCAATATCCGCTCTTCAAATCTGGAGTCGAGAAAACTGCTGAGCTAGCCAAAATGTCTAGAGTTTCATCTATTCTCGAGACAGGGTAACTGTCCTTCTGCGTCACGTTGTTAAGTTGACGATAGTCTACGCAGAAGCGTGTCGATCTGTCTTTCTTCTTCACGAGTACATCTGGAGATGACCCCATCTGGCAAGAGGGAGTCTTCTGGCTGATTGACGGATTGGTCGAGCATTCCCAGTATTAATTTTGTACTGGACCACCTTCGTTCTACCTCCTTCTCCCTCCTGGCTGATTGACGGATTGGTCGAGCATCCCCATTATCAATTCTGTACTGGCCCACCTTCGTTCTACCTCCTTTTCCTTGTCTGGTGTCGAAGATGTGTTGATACTCTTTGACTAATTCGATCAATTTGGACTGCTGAGCTGGTTCTATGTCCTTCGATGAAGTGATGACTTACTTCTCTAATTCTGCTGGAAAGTTGCTGTCTCGGCTAACAGTACCGTGTACACCCCTGATCACAGAGGAAATATTCGAGCATTATCCCAAAACAGTTTCCCTCTTCGAGGTCACTTGGTAATAATTGACACTCATTATCCTTACCGTCACAAATTTATCAACACACAGCAAGGTCTCCCTTAGTACAATTCCTCGTCCAATTTTCTCATCATAAAGCTTGGGCTCTAACATCAGCACGCTCCCACGGCAGAATTGTCCACGGCAGAATTGTTTCAGTCCTCTCAGGTACGCTAACATCTTCAGCCAAGAGGACACGAATCACTTCTTCATTTCTTCCATGAAGTACCAGATGTTCTCCGTTCACATGCAGGACGTCATCTTTGAAATTCAGTTCTAACCGTTTTGAATTCATGATGTCCATTCCGATGATTGCATGTTAAGTGCTGCTCAGAATCAGCTCAACCAGTAGTTCGTCATACGCAGTGGCCGGTTCCCCTGTTGCTGTGCGTAACTTCCAAGTCGACGATTCAATTCTGGCCGGTGTTTTGGCAACTGAAGGTACAATAATAGTCCTATTCACACCTGTATCTAGCAGCATGGTGCAAGGCTTGTTGTTGATGAAACCGTCTACGAAGGCTCCTTTGTTCTGTCGTTGGAGGACAGCGACATATGCATTGTTAACCGGGGCTTGCTGAGTATATGCTAACGATTGCTCTCCTCAACAGCCTTGGTTGGTCTCGACCTCTACAGTTCCGGCATCTTACCAGTCTCTTCTCTGGCAACAATTCCTTCATTACTTTCCTTATGGCAGCTTGTAGTGTAGCAGGCTACTGTAGATCTTCTTCCACCATCCGGACCTTACATCGGCTCTCACAAGATTGTTTCGCTGCCTCATATTCCTAAGTGCGTGTCAGTGCGTCTACGAGATGTGTTGGACGAGCTAATATCAATGCTTGCCTGATTTCTTTGTCACAAAGTCTATCCACGAATGTATAAACAGCTAATAACTCTATTACATTTTTCGGTATGGCTGGGTATGCAAAGCGAACTACGCGTGCAATGTCAGCTCCGAATTCCTGTAGGGATTCACCCACTTCCTGGCAGCGGTTTTTCAGGTGTAAATGGTATACGTATCTGTCCATACCGTAGTTCTGGATGTGTTACCAGCTGCTCATAGTCCACCAGTTTTGGTCCGTAAGGGTTTGAAAAATATTTGTTGCTCCACCACGCAACGCAAGTGTTAATGCTACAGCTCTTTCTCCTACATTCTATCCATTCGCCTTTGCTGTAGCCTCAAATTGTCGGCGGTAATTTGCCCATTGTGCCCATGGTTTCATCAAACTGAGGTGGTTTCATGAAGAGCTTTCCTGTTTCCGAACTGACACTGACAGCTTTCAAACCCTTCCCAGGTAGCAAGCGTACGTCATAATGACGTACTTAATTAGTGATTTCATGACGGTAGACGTCATCGACGCAAAAATGACGTCTGCCAGACGTCATTCAGTGGACGTTACTATGTCGTCTTTCACATGACGTCATTATGACGTAATTCTTTGATCACTAATATTACACAAAAAATAGAAGAACTTTTTAAATAAAAAATCCAACTAATTATATATGTCCCATAAAATGCTTTATAGCAGATATTTCTGAAAATTATTTCATTGAAGTGGCTAGTGATGATATATTTAAATTGCCTGTACCTATATCGAGTCACTTTTAAAATATCGTAAAATAACCATTGCCTTCATCCCGTGGCATAAAGGTACAAGTTTAATTTTATAATTTGCATATACAATCAATAGAGTACACACTAAATCATTATTTACCTAAAAACGTATAACTCAAAAGTGAATCAAATAAAAATACCAACATATGTAAAGAAATCAAATTTCTTATTATTTTCGTTATTTTGTATTTCCCGCGAAAGTCACCAGTTGTCCGACACCGACACATTCGCATCGGATTGGTTCGGATTAAGCAACATGGCCGTCGTCGATGCTTCCTTCTATGAACATGTTCAGTGGAATGTCGATGGTATTCGTTCTTTATGTCTATGTGTTTTGGTGTCACCATTATTCTCTGGTTGTCGGAAGATTTCATTATGCATAAATATAGAAGTGATAGTATTGCGGTAATAGTTGTGTGTTACAGTGGTTACAGTGTTCAAAGTGTTTTCAGCTGTAGAGTTCAAATAAACAATATGAAGGTGCCCTTATAGTCGTAAACTCTGAGTGGTTTACTTCACTAAAAAAGCTAAATATTTTGGCCGCCCTACAAAGAAAGACAATGAAGCTTATATTAAAAAGCGGTAAAACGAGAAGGATATACTTCCGATAAATAGACATTATATTCCATTAAAAAAATGTGTTTACACTAGAGGTATGTAATGTGTATTTTGATTTAATTAATTTTTGAATATTGTACTAGATGGTTAGTAATAGAATAAAAACTATAGTCATATTAAGTGCTATATAAACAGCATAATCCAGTGTGAAAAATTCAATGACATTTTTACTGACTTTTAGCAAGAAAAACTTATAGTAACTCTTCCGAATTAAGTACATATTTCAGAATGATCTGCATAATTAAGTTTTATAATAGTTTTTTACTGTATTACTTACTGAAACGAAATTGTTTTATGTTGTTATAAATAAAAATTCTTTCCATGATCACGAGTTTCTTAATCCTTTGCATCAAAAAAAATAACCACGACATTGACGTTTCCTAATCTACCTAGTTTGTATTAGTCATTGATCATACAGTATTCTAATTTTTCCGTGTGATTGTGATTCTCTTCAAGAAAAATACGAATATCCCAACAGTTGCTACAAGTATTGTGAAAAAACATTGCATTTTTAGCTTCATATCCCCAAATTAACTAAAAAAGTACGTCTCAATGACGATGTTTATAACGTTTGAGTGACGTCATATGTACGTCTTGTGTATGACCTAACAGGTCATGTACAAGCTATATGTAACGTCAAAATGACGCCATATACTGACGTCATAATGACACTGACATTTGACCGTCATTTAGACGTCCGAATGACGTCAACTCTGGGTCAATATGACGTCTACCATGACCTATAAGATACGTCATTATGACGTACGCTTGCTGCCTGGGTTTTGAACATCACCAAGTTTAAACTCAGGTCTAGCATTGATACATTTCTGTCCTTGAACGACATATCATCAGTCTATCATTCTTATTGTTTTTTGACGCGAAGAGTGTATCAGTTTATTCAGTCACTGTCTATTTTCGCGATAACAAAACTCTAAAAACACAACGAAATGCCCAATTGTCTACTTACATGAACACTCTGTGTTTATTTTTCTTCTAATAACCACTTCTGATAACCACTGTGGAAAACTTTCACAAAATTCACTTTTAAAATATTTTTCCTACGAGCGATTTTTAGTTTTGAAATTTGTACTTTTCCGTACGATTTAAAATCGTGCGAAAAAGTTACTTTTCCGCACGATTTTTACTTTTCCGTACGATTTTTACTTTTCCGCACGATTTTTGTATTGTTGAAAATGAGGATATTTAGGACTAAATCATCTATGTAACTATTCTGTCTTATTAGTCATTTTGTAGCATTATTATAAAAACTTGTTTATTAAAAACCTTGTTTTTTCATATATAATATTAACAAAAACACTAGTAGGAAAAATATTGTACCTTACTCTTACGGAAGATGTCTTTTCTGCCCTTGACGGCTTGCACGAACTCCGCTCCACGTCGTTCGTGCAACTGCCGTCGCGTGCGGAAAAGTACTACTTTCCGCACTTGTTAGCTAAATAACTATATTTTCAACACTTAGAATACAGTAATTATTTATGTAACACGATGACTGGACTATTTATACTTGCACTACACTGTTTGGAACCTTTGGTGTAGTAATGAGAATACTGGAGCTTTATCCCAACACCAAAACATATTTTTAACACCTCGACACGTGTTTCAATCACCAAGTGATCATCCCCAAGAGGAAGATCAAATTAGTTAAATAGGTTAGTTAGTTAAAGTAGTTAGTTTAATCATCCTGTTGAGGATGATCACTTGGTGATTGAAACACGTGTCGAAGTATTGAAAATAGCGGTTTGGTGTTGGGATAAAACTCCAGTACATGGGTTATTCATGCTAATATTCAAAGTTCCAACACTTTAGTAGACTATTTATCTTCACTGTACAAATACTTTACTTTAGCGATACGTACAGCCCTTTATAGATGGAGATAAATCTTTTGGACGATACTAGAATTCGTCCATCTTTTTTCAGGCTAGGAACCGTCATCGTCCTTGCTTGTAGATGGCGATAGTTGTCACTCGCGCAAGCAATGCTCGCGTCACCGCTGTTACTCCCTAAGTGGCGACACCCGAACAACCCGGTCCGAATATTCGTGACAATATAATATAATTGAGATGTTATAAAAAATATTTTTGGCATTCTCGTCGTAACGGAATATTTCTATGAAAGTGTGTCATGGAAGATGAAATAATAGCATGTGAGTAACAATAATCGATGTCAAAATTTTCGCAATAAGCAGACGTAAGTATTTCCCCAATTTTTATTTTTCTTTATTTTTCAACGCCAATAAACTAATTTCTTTTAAATGGGAACAGGACTTTTTTGTGTAGGTTATAAAGTCCTATCTATATTGAAATACAAAATACGAAAAGATCTACTTAATTTTTTTACATATCTATTTTTCATGGAGATAAGTTGAAAGATTCGTTATTCAGGTATAGAATGGAGATTATCTTCATAAAAAATAAATGGGAAACACAAATAAGTAGTTATTCTATGTTTTGTATTTCAATATAGATAGGACTTTATAACCTACACAAAGAAGTCCTGTTTCCATTTAAAAGAAATTAGTTTATTGGCGTTGAAAAATAAAGAAAAATAAAAATTGGGCAAATACTTACGTCTGCTTATTGCGAAAATTTTGACATCGATTATTGTTACTCACATGCTATTATTTCATCTTCCATGACACACTTTCATAGAAATATTCCGTTACGACGAGAATACAAAAAGTATTTTTTATAACATCTCAATTATATTTATATTGTCACGAATATTCGGACCGGGTTGTTCGGGTGTCGCCACTTAGGGAGTAACAGCGGTGACGCGAGCATTGCTTGCGCGAGTGACGACTATCGCCATCTACAAGCAAGGACGATGACGGTTTCTAGCCTAAAAAAAGATGGACGAATTCTAGTATCGTCCAGAAGATTTATCTCCATCTATAAACGGCTGTACTTATCGCTAAAGTAAAGTATTTGTACAGTGAAGATAAATAGTCTACTGATAAGAGTTTCTAACCTACCCCAAAGCATTTAAAAGAAATGAGTTTATGGGTTTCGGAAAATAAAGAAAAAATAATTAGAAAAATAGTTATGCCTGCATACAAATTATGGTGTGAAAATATTGATATCGACTTATTGTTACTCACATGCTATGGTTTCATCTTCTACAGTACGAGAGGATTATTACAAAATGTATTTTTTTTTAATCTCAATTATATTAGTAGTTTGTGAATTGAAAGTATGATGGTGCTATATCATTAGAGAGTCAAGTTTGTATCGAAACGAAATTTTTACAAAAAAATGGTAATTTCGGTCAAACCGGAACTATCAAATTCGGTCTGATACTTGCTAAGTTGTACGTTTATGACATCAAATATCTGTTCCAAATTTTAAACATCCATACATAATAACGACGAAGATACAGGGGCGTAAATTGGTTCCGGGGCAGCCGGTATTGTACGAGTATAGAATGACACTGATTTTTCAAGGGTTATCGAAATTGTGATGTGAGCCGAAAGCGAGAGCCGCAATTTATACGAGTTAGAAATGGATATTCAATGCTCGTTGTACTCTGTTTTTTTTTTCTATGACTACATTATTTCAGTCAATCGCAATACATACCGACCAGCAAGAATTAGAACAAATAATGTCAGGGTGCATAGTAACTATTTCAATTATTGAAGAATTATTGGAAAACCGTAATTTGATAAATTTCGTTAATTTATAATTATGGATAAAGAACGTGATTTCAGTGATTAATTGTTCCAGAAAAGCCATGCACGGTGAATTAAATCCATTACACAGTGAGGTATGCTAAGGAGCAAGATATTATTAAAACTAGTCATTCAAAAAATTGTTTTATAACATTTCAGGTTTTATTCATTATAGTTGTTGAAGAAATTCATTTTTCTATATTGTACACAGAATTTATATTTTTCAGCTTTTGAATCAATTATATTTATACCTACCTACAAGTAATTGAAAATTATTAATCAAAAAGCACAACAAATACATAGTTAGTTATTCAGGGAACAGGCAACTATACAGTGCCACCCTAAATTATGGAATAAATTCATTATTCCTGAATATAAAGATATTTTGGAAAAATCCTCGGACAGGTCGATTTTCTTTTCCGATTGGCCAATTTTTGGTTATCCACATTTGAGTAAAAATGACTGTGGTGATATTTTTAAATAGGACACCTAGTATATTTTCCTATGTTTGGTTAGGGATCGTCATTACGAATCCAGTGATACCAGGTTTGATAGGATTATGTCAAAGGGCTGCGGAGATATGGGCAAAAAACTTCTTTATATGCCTAATGAGTGCGACAGAGAATTTTACTTTCTGAATCGTGTGGAGACTCGCAGTCGCACTCATTAGGCATATGGAGAAGTTTTTTGCCCATATCTCAGCAGCCGTTTGGCATAAACCCATCAAACCTGGTATCCTAACCTAACCTAACCTAACCTAACCTAACCTAACCTAACCAAATATGGAAAAATATACTGGGTGTCCCATTTAAAAAAATCACCAAAGTAATTTTTACTCAAATGCGGATAACCCTATATATTTTGGGTGGGGTTCAAAAATTGGCCCATCGGAAAAAAAATCGACCTGTCCGAGGATTTTTCCAAAATATCTTTATATTCAGGAATAATGAATTTGTTCCATAATTTAGGGTCGCACTGTATAAATATACCGAATAGCGAAAACCAAAAATTTCCTCCACTACAGGAGATGAGAGTAAAAAAAAAGTACAAATATTGCAAGGTGGGTACAGTAGAATATATATGTTGCATATAATCCGAGAGAACAGCTGGAACGGTAGAGCGCGTGGGTCATCGATATCAAAGCCAAGCAACGTGATGCGAAGTTATGGTTTGGATGGAGACTTACGGATGAGGTCCTTTCGAGATTTATTCTCTCGGGTCGTGCTAGGAATCGCACGTTGAAAGGTAAGATCTCGTTGATCCTTAGGTCGCACTTCTGAGGGCTGCCGTTCGTAGGGGGACGACAGTAGTTTAACGGAAAACACAATTTCAACACACAACACAATAATATGAACGGCATTGTAATTGTTAATTATTATTTTATATAGGCAATGAAATTTTGTGAATGCCGTACAATAAATAAAGATGCAACAACATAATGCACAATCTTATCAGCTGTGAGAAATCCTCAAATTGAAAATGTACGGCATAATTTTTTTTGTTTTGGGATGTTTGAGAAAATAAAAAAGCAATGATTTTATAAAAATCACGTCTCTAAAAAATCAGAGTGCAGTATATGTGCTGCACCGCTTCAAAAAGTAAGCTTATGAAGTTTAACATGGGAAAAACGCTTAGGTCGATTTGGGAGTTTTTGGTTCCTTTCGAAGTCACGGGTCACTGGTCTGCCGTTCAGTCATGACGTAGTCGAGCTGACCCACTGTGCTAATAACAGTAGATGCCAGTAGAGCGCGCCAAGTATTCAATAGCAATAAAAAAGGGTTCTTAGACTGATGGATCGGAGTGAGCCGGCCGGCCATCTTTGGATTACAGAGCGTACATGAACACACCAGGCTATCAGCCTCGTTGTAAATATAGGTTGAAATGTTGCTTATACAGCGCGAAGATAAGTCAGTAGAGTGCATGTCATTTAAAAATTATAAGGTATATAGGGTGTACCAACATAACATCACAGAAAAACCAGCTTGTCAATAAATCGTATTGAAAACAAGGGGTTTCAAAACACTCATTAATTGCAACCTCTTTTTATTAAGTGAAATAAAAAGGAGCAAATGCAGACGGCAGCTCTTCGTCGGTTGGCACTATGGGTTCGTTTAAAAACTGAATAATTGTATCATCGAACAATAAATGGATGGTCAAAAAATAAAGAGGGGGGCGCAACTACAACTTTTAAACTGTCTAATGTCAAAGATCACTTATCAGGAAAATTGAGCAACCGAATAAAGACTAATTAGATGTTATACCCAAAACTAGAATAGACTTTACCATGAGATGTTGTCAAGTTGATGAGTGTTAATCAATAAATAAATAAAACATAAATAAACACACAAACATTTAATATAAATGAAAATGAATCTTTAATGGTTCAGAGAAACAGTTGTAAATAAGAATTATTGTGATTCTAAAAAAATATTCAATATTAGATACCTGTTAAACGCAAGGTTAAGTTATTTCGTAGAAAATTCTTTAGGAGATCAGTTTTCCCAGCGCATAGTACTATGTGGTGGTTTACAAGTAGTGGACGAAGTGTATATATCGTAACCTGTGTGTATCAAAATTGAATAAATATATAATTCAGGCTTTATCCTAATAAATTTTTTTAAATAAAATCTGTTCCTCTGGGGCACCAAATTGAAGTTTCTGCACGTTCTCCTAGGCGAACCAGGAGTGGAGCGTTGAGTGGGGATGACTCTACGAAGGTTTCCGCTTGACTGATTTCTAACAGGAGTCCTCAGGCTGAGCCTTGGGGTATACTTTCTGGAACGTGAGCCGTAATACCAAGAATATCCATTTACTACAGATGTGGGGCTTAACCAAAGCTTTGGAGATATTTAACCAGAGCAGTCTCTGCATGGAAATCTTCCAAGTTCATCAAAAATGTTGAGACCTGGTACAACCATACGGAGGTGGAACAGCGGTACAACCAAGGAAGTTGAAAGCGTGATACAATCATGAAAGGTGGCAGCGTGGTATAAGCCAAAACATGATAATACCATAAAGGGTGGCTGCGTGGTACCATAAAAACCTATAAATTTTCTAAATAAATAGCTGTCCTTTTCAGTCACTAGCATGAAATGATGGAAAGAAAAATTGGAAAACTCACCTCGTGTGTGACGGTGAGACGGATAAAACAGAATATTCACCGGGGACGCTAAACAAAATCGGGATTCGTCAGCTGAACAGAGCCAGGAATTTCCTGAAAGCTCGATGAAATTCTCTACCAGACTGATCAAAATATTCCACCTGTCATTCTCTTTCCTCTTCTGCTTCTTCTTCTTCTTGATTTACCAAGTGAGAACTTTAACCCAACTCCGACTTAACATTCCATTTTTCTATCACGAAGAGAAAATTGACAGCAGTTGTGCATTTTCACAATAGATTTGTCATAATTTAACTTGAAGTTGTATTGAAGACAATACTGAAATACGCTAGAGGTGGTACTAAACGGAACTGCATAAAATAATATGTTTGTTTGTCTCTGGCCAGACACTCGGAAAGCTAAGTTGGACACACTGATAGCTCAAAAATTAAATTGTTGTCAGGTGACAATAGGAACATCATCGAACAGCTGATTACTGTAAATAAACGAGATATTGAATTTTAACCAAAAAACCATTTGGTTTTATAATCACTGTAAACCCAAAAATTAAAACAGACAAAATAAGAAGACATCTTTTGATCATTTTTGATTTGATTTTGATTTGATTTTGATCATTGAACGTGGTTTATGAATCAAAATTAGCATTGGAACGCCGACACGGATTCTATATTGGAGGTTAGGCAACCAATAACACACCTATATGTATTAGTGTTCACCTCAGTCTATGCAGAGTGAAATATCATTGCTCTGAAGCTCTATAAAAATAAAAATTATACAGTAGCGAAAATTTACATGCTACATAATCAAGAAAAAAATCACCGACATCATTTAAGGAAAAAGAATATGGTGACTCACAAAATTTCTTTTCCAGGAAAAACGGTGAACAGAGTGTCTTAGAAAATGTCATCGTTGTAAGAAAAAAATATGGCGGCGTTTGATTGGTCAACGCATATCATAGTTCGTAGAATAGGGACTTCTTATAAATTTATCATTCAAGAAAAAATATATACAGGGTCTCTTAAAAAAATCTCAACGCTGCTAGGGAAAAAAAAGATGGCGACGTTTGATTGGTCAACGCACATCATAGTTCATTGTATAGGGTCGACTCACAAATTTTTCCATTTGGGAAAAATATATTGTCATTCGTGTAACTAACCTTATGTTGGTGAATAGATTTTGTATGATGTAACCAGAACGAACTAGCCTCACATGGCACCACAAAAAACCCAATAAATTTTGGGTGATCTAACCAGAACGAACTGACCTTCAACTGTCAGAGTCGCTACAGTCACCTGGCATTCGTGTAACTAACCTGATTTCGGTAAATAAAGTTTGTATGATCTGACCAGAACGAACTAGCCTTACATAGCACCACAAAAAAACAATAAATTTCGGTTGAGCCAGCTAGAACGAACTAACCTTCAATTGTCAGAGTCGCTTCAGTCACCTGTTGATTTTGGGTGATCTAACCAGAACGAACTAACCTTGAATTGTCAGAGTCGCTTCAGACACCTGTCAACTGTCAGAGTCGCTTCAATCGCCTATCATTAATCAAATTAGGCGGCGTTTGATTGGTCAGCGCACAGCATAGCTCGTTGTATAAAGTGTCTCAAATACTTCCTCATACAAAAAAACATAGCGCCCGCTATACCAGGTGTACGAACATGTCATTTGAAAGAAAAAAAACTGCTGCTTGTCAAATGTGAGGTGGAAAAATGAGTCAAAGAAAAATTCTACCCAGAACGAACTAACCATACCTACCATTTGTCGGCTACCTCACCGCAGAAAATATTAGTTGTTCAACTGTCATTTGAAGCCACTCGTTGGAGAAAAAATAGTGTGTTTATCTTACGTCATCAAGAGATGAAACAATATATATTGTGGTCACCACAACGTTCCACGATTTTGAAAAGGGTGGTCACACCAACGTTCGACGGTTTTTGGAAAGGGTGTTCACCCCACGTTCAACAGTTTTGAAAAGCGTGGTCTAATAAATTTTGTATTCAAACTATTTTATTTTATTTTTTACTCATAACTTAGGTTGATCAATCGGTCTAACACGTTGGGGTGACTCCACTGCGATGGCGGTCCCCCGCAAAAATGTGATCAAAATAAACGTTTTTCGCGTTCTGAAAAACAACCTAAAATTAGACCGTTAAACTGCATGTTTACATGTATTTCTTATGGAGATTTGACATTTCAAAATTACTCAAAGTACACGTTTTCGCGTGCGACCACAATAAGCGTTAAAACATACGAAAATGCGACTAAAATAGACGTTTTATAAGGTTAGTTCATCAGTTCGTTTTCGCTGAATGTGGTATGTAACTGCATGGGTATGTTCAGGATGTTTCGGTATATCAGTGTATGTCGCAGTATAGGGTAGTTACGCTAAACGTGTTATATCGCGGTATGTCGTGGTATGAGTATGTTTTGCATGTCACGGTATGTCGCTGTATGGGTATGTTCGGTATGTCGTGATATGTCGCAGTATGGCGTAGTTATGTATATACAGACTTGATGGAATATAGAGAATTGATACACAGTAAAAACATGAACACTTCCATGGAAGAACAGGGTAGTAAACGAAATCATGACTCAGAACAGCAAAGAATGATTGAGTCCGATACTTATGGTCTACGATTCAACGATGGATATGTTATTGATAATACCCAAGTGCGTTGTTGTACATGACAGAGATTTTGTTCTAACGGAGGGATTACTCCAATTGTTATTGAAACGAGCACCTCAACATTAAAATGCAGAAGATATGACTGCATATAAAAATATTGGTCTTCATGGTAGTGCTTCATCCGTATTCGTCGACTGGTCCTCAATATTATCCAGAATTGGAATTGAATGATATAGTTTCATCATTTCCTGGAATCAAATATCTCTTCATCATCATCATCATCTTCGGGTGAGAGAGCAATCTTTCCTTGGGCGATGGAGTGTACTTGGTGTTTCTCAGAGCGAATCAGTCTCTGAGTCACACCCATGCATTTCCAACTGTTGAGGCAATCTTCATAAATATCAAACGTTGTTAGTTTCAACCACCGAAGATTTGACCCCCTTTGCTCTCTTAGTTGCTCAAAATTATCCAAAATTTCCTTGATTTCATCTTCATCATACCCCTCATCAAGCATTTTTCTTCTTTCATTAATAAAATCAACCTCAGTTGTGAGTACCTTTGTTGTGTATAAGTTAGATCGAAGACCGACGTGGTTCGTCATAGAAACGCCATTATTTTCGTCGTTCATCATACCCAGCACTTTTAGGTTCACTAATGGGATGCCATAGATGTTATCAGCAGGGTAGTCGGATGTATCGAAGCATTGATAGCTGTCTTTCCTCATTATTTCGTAGGGATCTTGTCGCAGTTCATATATGAGGGAATCGGTGTCCGTATACATAACGGTACAGTCTTCACCAAAACGTTCTCTCATATAGCCATAGTGGAAGTCGTAGATGGTAGTCTTCGCCGAATCCAGCATCGTTTGCGCCCTCTTCCGGACGTTCTCCATAGTTTTACTGAAGGCTGCGTTATTCATCAATTTCTACAAGTTTTTTTCGAAATCATTGGAGGCTTTTTCTCTCAACTCTGTGTTTAAATCAATATATGACTTCAGCCAGGGACTCTGCTTGGTTAGGTTAGAATCAATCCATGTGTTAAAGCCTGCTTCAAAGCTCTGTAGTGAATGACATACTTTTTCTTTGGATGTAAAGTAGCCATCAACTTTGTGAGCTCTTTAGCGTTTACTGGAGGTTTTCACATCTTGGCACTTATATGCTGTGGACATAATGGAAGATCCTCATGCTTATCGTGGAGATGTTTGGGATACTCCAAGTCCACTTCGAGCATATAGCCTTCACCAGCATCATCGGGAATTTGAGTTACATCGATGTTAGTGTCAGCCCATTCAAATCCACCATGAGGAAGGTACTGCGACATGGCCCAACCGTACTGATTATTGATGTCAAAGTAGAACATATCTTCGAGCATACTTGACTGAGCCCTCCTCGTATCCCCCACTCTACAAAAAAAAACATATCAACATCAGTGAAGAGTTTAAATTCAATTCCTGTATATTTCATCATAGCGTTCCACGTATAGACCGGTAGCGTGAAATAGTGTGCGGGGTCTAATTTATGTGACTTGAGGATGCATGTTCTAAATATTTCAAAGACATCGGTCAACAGCATAATATCAGTTTTCATATATAAGTCTACATAATCACCAAGATTCCGACAGTTGAAAGTGTTCCAAACATGCGTTGCTCGCTGATAGATACATCGGGGGCAAGGCTAATTTTCCAGTTTATTAAAAATCTATCTTGAGATGGTAGAGCTGCCTCATCGAATCTACTAAACGAATCGATGTAATTGTATGGCAGGCATTACCTCTTTTTTCGTCAACAATTTGAAGTGTTCCATAGGCACATCACTAAACTGCGACTTTAGGTTAGGAAACTCTGGAAGATGAGTCGCTAGTTTATCCTTTGAGGAAGCCATAAAACGGATACTGTCAATAAAACGAAATTGTTTGGGAGTGTCATCAACGTGTTTCGTAAAGGATATATATTTTTTTCTTTGGTGATAGGCAGCAGATAAACTTTCCCGGCCATTCTTGTTGCGATATCTGTCATGATGAAGTGAGCATCATATCCACTCAAGTTATGGAAAACAACGGGAACAGTGTGGAAGTCCTTGTAGTTGATTGTGCATCCTTCATGAGCTGCTCCACGATAGTTATTTCCGGCAACCAGATGATTGTGATCCCGTACTCTCTCATCACCAAACCACGCCATACAGTCCTGCCCACGATGACTCCGATAAAATAATAGTGAATCATCGTAGAAACATTTTAGAAAGTATATGATGGCAGCTGGAACATGGTGCTGAGACTTTTTGAGATTGTCACACTTTTCCAGGACACTTTCCAAGTCGGCATACACCACGAATGGCACTTCCTCCTTCTGCATAAAATTTTTAAATTTCAGGGTGTTTTTCCCTAATGGCAGTCTCGTCCAATTTCTCAGAGTCCTCAAGGTGGCTATTGAGCTTTTGTTCAGAGCGAAAGTAGTGAAGGCAACGATCGCAAAAGAATTTGCAATGTCTCTCTTTACTCAGCTGTGTTGAAAGAAGTCTCGACATATGTTTAATCCAAACAAAGTGATAATTTGCAGGAGCTTCACCCTCAACATATTTGTCTTCCACCATTAACAAATTGACATGTTTATCTTTGTTAAATATGTTGGGAGAGTTTTACATTTTTGAAGGATATGCACATTTATCGAAACATTATTTTGCCTTTCAAAGTTGAAACCCTACAACGACGCACTAGCTTATAGTAGTTTCTGGATATTTGCGGCTAAGCATCAGCGGAGATGGGGAGGTCCATAAGTGATTACTGATTAGATATTCAAGTTGTGAGGGGGCGCCAGGTAAATCAAATTCCCTCAAATATCCAGCTAAAAGTTCAATTGAACCCGTCAATTTACCAAAGGGGCTGAAGAAAACACGTCGGTACGACTCTAATTAATTTTAATTAGTATATCATAAAGTAACGTAACTGTTAATTACTAGTCTGATTGGTCCAATTGACCAAACTCATTGAAGTATACAAAAATCAAGCAAAACAACATTAAATCCAATAAAGCCAGTTAGCAGACTTCAAGCGACAACCTAACTCTAAATATAAGCGAGCATATGGCCTAGGAATAGCAAGTGTTAGGAAAGTAATGAATGCAAGTATAACACGCATATAAATCTATAATACTACAAATTCAAGCGTTCTAACTACTAAGCGGTAGCGAAAATTGGGACGATTTTCATCAATAAACGGAAAATAATAGGGACAAGCGACCGCTTGAGCTCAGGCGTGGCGCATGCGTAATACCAAAACCATAATAATCAAAATTAATGAATAAGCGGATACCAAAAAAATATATAGCAGCTACTATCAATGGTAGCGATGAATAAAAATAAATAAATTATTATAACTGTGAATCTTAAACTTGCGTGAAATACTTCAGGTATAGCTACTCGAAAGCACTCCTTATGATGGCCCACCCTGATGTGGTGTTGAAAGTGGTCACCCTGTGGGCTGCTACACAATGGATTACCATGTAGATCCAAGTACCAACTAGTAGTAACCTCCTGGCGAGATCACCCTGTATACTGGAAAGGTGGTACCCCTCAGTAAATGATGTCCAAATTGGTCACCCTATAGGCTGCTACACAATAGACCACCATGTAGATCCAAATACCAACTAGAAGTAACCTACTGGCGAGATCACCCTGAATTCAGGAGAGATAGTACTCCGAAAATGATATCCAAAATGGTCTCCCCGTAGACTACTTCCTTGGACCACTGTGTATGTAAAAGTCTCCAACTGGTAAATTGGAACCCCCAAAAAACCCTGAGGAAAGAAATACGGAATTAGAATTTTCCCTCTCATAGAGAGTTGAAGTGTATTATTATTTTCCCCCCTTAGCCCTACTTAGAATTGTAAAAATAAAATAAAAATAAGATATCAATGAATGCAACCAATGAAACACATCAGATATGAATCATTTTCTATATGGTGCCTTATATGCAACTAGCCGTAACTCAAGGGGTTTTTTAATCCAAATATTCACTGGAACACTTCCACTCAGGTTGTGACGATGTCCGATTGAAAATGGACAGACAGGTTGAACGGGACGATTATCAGCCTTATCATTTCTTTTAATAAAGAAAACAATATTTCATGGGCTATTTTATCTCCAAGAGGTATTTCAATTAGGACAGGCAATACAAATATAAAACATACCTTTTCAATCTGATGAATTCAACATGCAGGATGGCATGGTGTGAATATTTTCAAATCCTCCGCAGAGTACAAATAAAAATAAATATTCACTATGCACACAGGCACTACCAATTCATTCAAAACTCGTCGAATTTGGTTCAAGAATTCCCAATGAGGGATGATTCGAAGATCACAATTTTTCCGGAACCAATTGCTTCACACGCCTACGCCTTCACCGAGCAGAAATGAATAAGTTTTCCTATTAAAAAAAAACTACCCCCTTGTCAACCGACAAGTCTTACGCTTGACCAATCAGGAGCGCGCACGTCCGTCCGAACTTTGTCTTCTCGCCCAAAGATGCCGCTAACTCGACGATTCGTGTCGGAACTCGATACCTTCGATATTAGAATATTACCTGTGCTTGAGTTTCTGAAACACTCGTAAGCACATTTTTCATAAGAAAAGTCCACAAATAATCAGTCAATTCGAAATACGGAAAAGATAATTCTCAAAACCTCGATGACCACTGTCATCATGCCCGAGGAAATTACGTCTCAATGCTTGGCAACACCGTACGTTGCCAGAGACCGAGATCGACAGAGATCAGTCGGTGCGATTGAATCGAACCTCAAATGTCAATTTTATTTTGGTTATGACAAATGTAAACAGCTGAAAAGATGGATTCATTAAAATTATTTGTTTTATGAAATAATATGGATTGTCGGAGACTGTACGAGGTATGTCTTGCCTATAATAAATTAATTACTTAGGAGGCGCAAAAAAGAAAAATCCAAAATGTCGACAATACAAAGAACCACGGGACCTGGACAGAAACTGAGGATGAAACACAAAACGAACTAATCAATCAGTACTTTCCACCAGACACAACTAAAGAAAACATCCACACAAACATCCTCAGAGAAATACAAGGACAGCAAACAAAGACGGACGATGATCTAGCGTTCACTATGGGGCAGCTTGTTGAAATAGCTGGAGAGCTAAAAAGCAACAAGGCGGCGGCGGAAGACGGCATACCTAACGAGTCCGCACGGTACATCGTAGAAACAATAGGCATCTACCTGTTGGAAATCTTTAATATGGCACTTAGTCAGGGCAGATTTCCGGACAGATGGAAGCGGGCAAATATCGTGTGGATACCAAAAAAAGGTAAAAGTCAACGACCGATTTCGTTGCTTTCTACGCTGTGCAAGCCGCTCGACAAGCTCCTTACCAGAAGGCTGACGTTCTTCCTGGAAACGAACAGCAAGGTGGATAAAAGGCAGTTCGACTTCAGGAAGACGCTAAGCACGGTGGACGCTATACAACACATGTTAAGGACGATACGTACAAACAAACAGAAGAAAATAAACACTCAAATCATAACACTAGACATATCAAACGCATTCAATTACACATGGACTCCAAACATACACCCCCACACGACACTAAATACACCAATTAATCTGAGGAGCTTGTGTGTGGACTTTCTCAAGGGTAGGGAAATCACAAGCTGTCAGATTACAAGACAAACAGAGAGAGGGTGTCCACAGGGATCCAGTCTGGGACCCATCCTACGGATAGAGTAGTGCTGGAGGACTGGTTTGATTCCGTGGACACCGCGACGGACAAAGACAGTTCAATTGCCGTACAGACGTTTGCAGACGACCAGGTTATCGTTATAGCGGGACGCACCCGAGGCCAGATTGAAAAAAAATGGAAAAATTCTGGGCCGGATGCAGCGCTTGAGCGGCAAAGAACAAACGTATGTACAATAAAGACAAGACAGAGACCATTTACATCACGGGGACAACAGACGCGTCGCCTCCAGACATTAGGATTAACGATTTTGCGACTCAAAACAAAGAGTCCCTAAAATATCTTGGCTTAACGATCGACAGAAAGCTGCTCTGGTTGGAACACGTTAAGAACCTCAGAGCCAAAACACAGAACATTGCAAATAGGCTCTTTGTGGTGGCCGGCAGAGAGTGGGGCGCAGACAGGGAGATATTAAGGATAATCTTTGAAAGGGCCGAAAAACCCCTTGTTTTGTATGCGGCAGAAATATGGGGCTCAAGAGCCAAAGATACCCGTATCATCAGACACCTCAGAGCCTTAGAGCAACCATTGCTGCCGGCCATCACGAAGGCTTATAGGACCACACCGACGGACGCACTACACATACTGGCGGGGACCGTCCCCCTTCAGATCGGAGCGGAAGTCTCTAACACGCACCTGGTGGAAAACAGAGAGGAAATTGATGGAAATAAGACACAACACATAGCAAGACCTCATCCGGCCAAGATACACAGAGCGATGAAAGTTCCAAGAGAGTGCAAGACACAGACGCCACCATCAATGAACAAGAGCACAGGTCATACGGAGTGGCCAAAACCAGGGACCATATAAACTGGGAGATAACAGGCACTCGCATGGCGAATGAAAAAGACATCCACAACGCCGAACTGGCAGCCATCAAAACAGCCATAAGCAACGTCAGAGTCACGGATAGAACAACAACGATACACACGGACTCACAAAGAGCCATCACAAGGATCGAAAATACAAGGACAACCGACAACACGACGATAAACATCCAGAAGATAATCCAAGACAGATATGACCGGAGACAGAAGATAAGTATAGTGCACACAATAAGAACAGCATTAGGCATTAAAAAAAGCAGAAAGCGCAGCTAAAGAACAAAGCAACGACGAAGAAATACAAACCGTGTACAAGACAAGAAAAGAACTGAGAATCATCAAACGCCACAACGAGCTACAAAAATGGCAACAGCAATGGGACTCTTCGCAAAAAGGTCGGAACACCTACAAAATATGCCCAATAGTAGGAACAGAAAGGATTGCACTCTCTTGGAAAGTCAGTCAACTGGTAACGGGACACGGAAACATGCAAGCGTGCTACAAACGCTTTAGTCTGAGGGATACGGAGGGTGTTTGCCAGTGTCGACAGGACGAAGAAAACTTTTAGACAAAAACACATTAATACACATAAATACCTGGGGCAGCTCCATGATCCAAGACGACGAATAAAAGCATTTTAGGAGTAGTGTTAGTTGGGATGGGTTTTCTTGCCGGGGATTTCGCTAGTTAGATGGTAGCTCCACAGGCCTCATACCGAAAGGGAGGAGGGCCCTCCATGGGAGGAGACTGTCTCTACCCTTGGAAAACTATGTCGTCATGTACGAGGTATGTGGAATTTAACGGACGCTTCAAATATAAAGGTGTTGCAACGAGTACTCGATTGATCTGATTCGAAACTCACCGATCTCACTGAAAAATAAATACAAGTAATGTTTTTCTCTTATTTGCAGGACTTACCTTGAGAGCAATGCCACAGGCATCGAAGACTAACCCAGAATCAGTGAGCAGGCTCGGTACAGGTGCACTAGTGGAAGATATGGGCATGAAACATGCATTAAATAATCTTCACATATAGCTTCACTTCAGCTGATGTGAACTATCCATAAACCAAGCGCAGTCAGGTATTGATTCATCAACTTCGAACCTACCAGATCCATGTAAGGTTTACTCTTTTCCTAGATTTTAACGATACAACAGTGGACGGGGTGAGATGGATAGCAAGCAGGCCTTTCAAGAAGATAACGTTTCATATTCAATCTTCCTAGCCTAACAGTGTTATAATGAGAATTAATAAAGGAACATGCAAAGAATAAACCGTGAAGTTCATTAATAACAGGGTGGAACTACTTAAGGTCAAAAATGAAGGTAACAAAGTTTGGAATCTGCCTCATGGTCATTGTCCATTGAATTCCTTTCAGCTTAAGTACACTGGGGTAGTGAGGGTATGATGATAGTTTATTTAGATCATATTGCGCCGGATACAGAGCTGACGTTACTGCCCAAGCGAAGCAAGCCTGATCCTCATTCTTGACATTTACGCAGGCATGCTTCTTCTTGATTTCTCCTGGTAGTTCAATGTAAGAAGATCTAAGTTGAAGAGTAAACTTGTTGATGTTTACCCCCAAATTAACCACCTTCTTCAACGATGAATTACTTGTAGTCCTTCAATACACTAGCACCCTTCATAACTTCGAATTCACCGCAAAAAACTGCATTCACCTTGACAGCATGATTTGTACTGAACGCTTTCTGGATCTCCTTCCTGAATAATGTTCTGCAGTCCACCAGGAAAGAACCAGGATTTCTCTGTTTCAGATTTAAGATGACTCCGAATTCTGCTACCAAAGGCTGAGTCGGAGTTACCCCAACAAACACGTTCTCTCGCTCTGGCACGACGAGTAGAAAGCCCTGCCCCTTGCTTCTGCATCCTTTTAAATTCATTTCGAATTGTGGTAATGTTCCTTAGATATGTTTCTAAGTGCTGCTTCTCTTCCACATTCTTCATCGCTTTTCGGATTCTCCGCATTCCCTTTAGACACTCTTCAAGGCCCTCTTTGGCAATTTTTCCATTATGATTTGGGGTTATGAGCCCCAAGATGGTAGCAAAATGCCACACAAGATCGGTAAACACTGACATACTGGAATAATAAAAAGTCAGGTGTTGAACGTTCAACGTTCTAAAGGAGACTAAAGAAATTTAATAGAGCTCAGTATATGTAAACTTTTGCCGGATGGAGGACTGGGCGTTTTATAAAAGGGTGGGGGTAAAGAAAATCTATCAGACGGAAAACTGAACGGTTTCAAGAGGCCCCCAGTTCTCAAGTAATGCTTCAGTTAACATAAGAATACATATAAAAGTGCTGCATTTGGCATATATCGAGGTATTTGTAACATTTGTATGCTTCGATTTCCATAACAATGCATGTGAAATGCTATTTATCGCTTGGCACAATTATAAAATTGAAAAATAAAATTTTCAGAAAACTATGTTTCAAACTGAACGCTTTATGAAAGAGAGGAGGTAAAAAAAAAATTTAAGGCGAAAAAACTGAACAGTTCCAAAAGGCCCCCAGTTTTCAAGTAATTGTGCTTCAGTTATCATAAGAATACATATAAAAGTGCTGCATTATAATATTTTTATGCTGCGAATTACATAATAATGCACGTAAAATGCTGCATATCGTTTGACACATAAAAATATTTAAAAAAATAATATGATTTGGGAGTTTCATTCATCATTTAACGTTCTCACTGAACAGTCGCATTAGCAAACAAGCGCAAATATGTCTAATCCCATGTTACATCAAGTTCACTTAAACTTGATTAAAACATGTATTGAACAAGCATTTATCGAAAACAATTATTGTGCAGCATGTCTGCCGACACGTTTAATTTTCTACGAGTTAGCCCAGAAGTATAGAATGACAGCAAAGTTATGTGTCGGGACAAAGTTTTACTCAAATGGGGTTATGATTACTCCGCATTTTTGGATTGAGCATCATCAAATAGTGTATGATTCTACTGATGCAATCACCAAATACTATTTTCCTCATGAATACGAATTTACATTGAAAAAGGGAATGTTTATGCGTCATACTGCTGAAGATACCAAAATGCTCGTTATTTGTCATAATGTCAAACAAACCAAGTCCACAGCAGAGTACTCTGATGGAGCTCCAAAATGTCTATTGAAAATACGAAAAAATATTCATAATGTTGTAGCTACAATACTTAACAACGAAAATAAAAATGTATATTTATAATTTCCATATAAATTAATATTGCGAGTGACTGAATACATATTGCCAACAAGGAATGGACGCAAGACTAAACATCTAATAAAGAGGAGGGGGTAATGATTGAAGGTTCATTCAGTGATGGAAGCAGTGAGGTTATTTTATGGTGCTCAAGCTGCTAAGAAAATTGAGCAGTTGAAAATTGAAAGTGATCTGATCCAACGGTGGTATTATGATTGAAAACTCAGCTGTAATATTATCTACATCGACGATAAACCAACAGCATTTGCGTTGCTCTCATCTATGGATTTCGACCCTTTGAAGAAACATTCAAAGCCGAAAACCCTCAATTATATTCATACGTTAGCGGAGTACTGTAGAAAATGATATGCAGCTAAACTCATCGCTCACATTAAGAATCACGAGGAATTTACAGATTTTTGCAGCAATTAACGATTATTCGAAAAATGTGGTTGTAATTATTGCGGTGAAATAATATATCCAATGTTGAGATATGCATAATAAAATAAGTAAAAAAGGTTAGTCTTTCAAAAACATATGTCAACCATGGTTGAAAAAACTCATCATTTATATCACGATTTTGGAGATGATATCTGAAGCTGGGTTCATCTATACCGGTTCAAATGATATAGTTATATCAAATATTGAAAATAATACTGTTTGCTCATCAGCACAGGAACGTTATATGAGTGACGATTGCTGTTAACCAACAGTTGGAGAGGTAGATGCTAGAGGGGGGAAACAAAAATCCTTTAAATAAACATACGAAGATTCGATGGCTCATTCAACGCTGAACTCGCAATGCGATCGTTTGCACTGTTGCTATCACTGATGCTGTGGCTGAATCGTCAGCGAATCTGACTGAAGATGATGTTAAAAATTACTTTGTAAAATATGGTTATATATCAAATACTTCCCAAACGGACCTCAGTGATGTTATAGTTTTTCAAGAACGAAACAATATTTCTGTGGACGGCACTCTGAAACAATGAAACTGTAGTATTGATTGAAAAATCTAGAATGATGCGAAAAATTACTTTGTTAAATTTGGGTATTTGACTAGTACTTCGCAAACGAACCTCAGCGATGTTATAGTTCATTTTCAAGAAGAGAACAATCTTCCTGTAAACGGCACTCTGAACAATGAAACTATAGCCTTAATAAAAAAACCTCGATGCCAATACAATGAAAACTCATACATTGTACAAGGGAAATGGAACGAAACGTCACTTTACTGGTACTTTCCTTCTATCAATATGGATTAAGGCAAATATACTATATACAAGAAATTTGTTCATAAAGCTTTCAATATATTGCAAGACGCGACTGTTTTAAAGTTCAAACAAGTCAACCTGAAACTTAAACAACAGCCAAACATTACAATTGTGTTCGTAAACGGGACACATAATTTTCTAGCAGCCTGTATGGTTAAACACCAATGCGACTACACTCGTGATAGACCAGGAAGAATGTTGGGACACTCTTACTTTCCTTCAAAAGGCTCGACATGTGTTGAAATTCATGTGGATGATGACGAAGAATGGTATTTGGGTTATGCCTACAATCTGCTGATGACTCTTGTACACGAAATCGGACATGCTTTAGGTTTGGGACATTCAGATGCCGAATCAGCAATTATATGTATAGATTTTATCAACAAACGACAATACCTCTCCAACAAGATGATTTAAATGGAATTGAAGCTCTCTATGGACGTAAACAAAAATTCGCTGCTCAGAGCACCCCTCGTACGACGACGATGAATAGCGCCTCAGCTATAGACAAAGCGACATCTAACATCAAACCGCTTACCAATTTATGTGAGATTGAACAGCCTCCAGATGTAATGTTCTTAGCGTATGCACCCATTTTCTCAAATTATCGTCTCTACATTATAAATGAAGATCTGATATGGAAGTTGGATATAAACAATAATAAAACCATACCAGAACCAGAAAAACTTGGAAATTATTTACCCTTAGAAATTGGTTGAATAAGTATTGAATCTGAAAATAGTCTTCTAGACTACCAGATCTGAATCACATGAACATTATAAATCTATCAAACTTTGTTGTGAGATATGTTCTGTCTTCTGAGATGGGTGATGATTGCAATCAACCTGCCTAATCCTTAATTTGTCGCCATTCCTCGATCAATAATCAAAAATCATTTCAATCAACCCGAAAAATATTATATAGAAACATAAACTCTTTTAGTACCGAACAAAGAAATGTTGAATTTATCTCCTCGTATATGTAGATGCAGGCTTCTATGCTAATATTCAGCGAATATCTATTCAAGTAGTTGACGTCTCATGACCATAAAAATGACTAAAGAGCTGACTTCATTTGAAACAATCCTTGAATCCTAAACATCAAAGTGCTCAGAGCTGACTTGAATAGAGTAAAATTCGCTATACAAAACTAATACCGAAATAGTAGTTTTTAATATTGAATATTTAAAGCTTCAATTGTGTAAAATTTACCATTCAAAAATAACATTGAATAGATAGTAGACACAAAATTAAATAAAGAAATTGGAGAAGCTGTGTTCAATTATACGAAACTTATAACTAAATAATAGCTGCGTACATTTTTTACATCACGAATTCAATAATTATCTCTTAACCCTGTACACGACGCTCTGTAGATAACAATTTATGTGAACCCACATACATCTGTAAACATATTACGTGCGAACCAACTCAGATGACAAAATTTCATTATACTGTGCATTTATTTGAATGGCCAGTTTGAATATGGAACGAACGAACAATGATATGACGATAAAGATTTCTATTCTATTCTATTCTATTTCCACAGTATGGCGTTTAGTTACTAGACTAGTTCGCCAGCTATCGAGAGTCTTCAAGTAAGAAATGAGATCCACGTGCCACGTGAACCACAACCTCACTTCTTTACTCCCCTTCCGTGGGCAAACTGGAGTCTCACTCGAAGTGATACCAGGAATGCCCGAATTGTTACCACAATAAATAAATTAAATAAATGTATATATCCACAAAATAAAAGTTATTCGTTGCGATGCACGTAAAACGGCGATAAAAAACTATTTTAACTGGGGCCCCCTTGATCTTGATACGGCAAATCCGTTGCCATAGGGCCTCTAACCCCCGTAGATATCAAGAGGGGGAAAACTATTGCACAAACTATTAATTGTTAACACTAACAAACATATATTTTACACAAAATACTGTTTCAATGCACAAAATGGCGGACGGACATATCATGACTCCCGACCTCTACGACGGCCGGCAGTCGAATCCGACGATAAAGATTGAAACCTCCGCTTTAGGCTATTTACGAACTCACTCAGATGAAAAATGTATACTACAGTGGCATTTATTTGCATGTTGTGGAGTGCTGTAGACAGTTTTTAAATACGGAAAATGATTTATATACTCAATATTTTGTGTAAAAATGAATGATGTGTGTATGTGATCGTAAAAATAAGTTAATTGATCTATTAATGGTGAAGCAAAGACATTGTTATTCAAACAATGGAAAATAAAGGTGAGTTAAAAATAAATACTTCATATAATGGTTAATTTAATCATGAAAATGAAAAACAATTTGTGTAATAATGCTCGCTCAACCGAACACTCAGGGGTGGTGCTCTGAATTTTCCTGTAGGCTTCCATTTTGTGTTTATGAAAGAATATTATTATCATTGAACCATGAAAACGATTATAAAATCTGAACTTTAAAAGACCTCTTGTTTTGGTTGCCTTTAGGAAATTTACATAAAATGTTATTAAATTTTTTCGATTAAATTATTAGTGCAGGAAATATTTAAAAATAACTGAAAATCACTTATATTTATCTGAAAATGATGCACAAACATAAATATGCTAGGAAATAATTGAACGATAATATTTGAATGAACAATGACGCTATCTGAATACCTCTGCTTGCTTTTATAATGACTGCCGACGCAACTCACTCGGCGCGCAGCCTTCCAGAAATTTCTGGATTAACTTTTTATTTTCCATGAATATACTCAGATACCAAAAAATCCGTTACTCGTGCTGTTTTCTAACATCCTGTTGAAACCTCAACTCAATGCCAAAGTGCTTATCACCAATTGTTAGCTCTACATGTCTATTTCGTATTAGATGAAACAAATATTTCAATATTCAACAATTTACTTATGCCATTCAAACTGATCATTTCTACTACTCATTGACACCTACTTTCCAAAAATAACCCCTCCACTCACCTGATGATGAAGAAAAGTGAAAAAAAAAGAAAGATAGAATCTGACGTGAGTTGTAGTGTGTCGAGCTCACTTTTTGGGTACTGCTCGGGACTTTTCAGGATCTTAAAGGATATATATACAGTGTCCTTCATAAAGTTCGCATCATATGGGAAAAACTTTTATTAATAATTTATTTTGAAATTCGACTTGGGCGTTAAGTTGTGCTTGAAAAAATATGAAAAATGACCTACTTGGATGTGGACACGTGACTTTCGCTACCTGTCAAAAGTCATTTTTTTTCAAAATTATCGCTGAAAATAGGCTTATTTATTCGAATTTCAAAAAATTTTGAAGGAAAAAGTTGTTTCTTTTTCGATTTTACACCTCCATCTCGAATTTGAACGTTCTATTGCAACTTTCACCTTTTGGCATTTTTTTGATAATTACGAAATTTCTGTAACATTAAAAAAATCGTAACTTCCACCAAACTGTTTTATACCACTAGCTCTAATGTGCAACTAACTTTCAATCACGAATCATCAACAAAAATATGTTTTTCTCAAGAAAATGAGAATTACTGCTTAACATTTCTGTTATGTTTGATGCAAAGTTGACGTATTTTCAAGCATGTAGGATAAGAATTCATATAAGTGGATTTTTTCGGTATTAAAATGATACAAAAGTCATAATTCAAAACATCATAAAACTTCTTCACGTATCCAACCAAAGTTTATGACTTTTCACGATACAAATCTTAAATTAAATTCTTACTACTCCGGCTACGAAACTTTCATCAATTTTGTGAAGTAGGCTTTGGAAACAAATGAAAAAGGTAGTCAATGGAGACAATTTCATATTAAGCATTGTTTGACAGTTAAATACGCAGTTCAATACGTTTGATTCAGAAAAACGTAATAATGTTATCTGTACAAGAAAAAATTGAGATTGTTTTAATGTGTGGAGAAAGTACACCGCATCGACAAGTCGCTGAAGATTTTAATATACGACACCCAGGAAAAAATATACAGCAGTCTACTGTTAGTAGAATTTTGACAAAATTCAAAAGTACTGGTTCAGTTTTAACTGATTTCAAAAAACCACATCAGCCTTCGAAAAACATTGAGGAAGTGCAATTAAATGTTTGTTTGGATGTTGTACAACACGGAAAGTCCAGTATTTCTCAAATTAGCAGAAGAACGAATGTAAGCGAGAGCAGTGTATTGAGAATTTTAAGAAAAAATAGATTCAAGCCCTTCAAGCCGAAATTTATTAATACCCTGAAGGAAAGGGACTTTGATGTCCGTTATGGGTTTTCAGCTTGGTATCAGGGAGAATGTGACGAACATTACAGATTTCCATATAAAATATTGTGGACCGATGAAGCAACGTTCACTTCAAATGGAACTGTTAGCTCACAAAATTGCAGGTGGTGGTCTCAGGAAAACCCTAATTTTATTATTGAATGTCGCGACCAGTACTCGTTTAAAACGAACGTTTTTTGTGGTATATTGAATAATCAAGTTATCGGGCCATATTTTTTCAGAGAGAACTTAAACGCTGCGCGATTCTTGAATTTTTTAAGAAATGAACTAAGTGAAGTTGTAGACAATATGCCCCTTCAAATTATTCAAGATTTGTGGTTTCAGTTGGATGGTGCACCTGCTCACAATTCCACAGAAGTAAGAAATTTTCTTGGTGAAATGTTTAGAGGTAAAATAATTGGCAACAATTGGGAACATCATTGGCCACCTCGTTCTCCTGACTTAACCCCACTGGATTTTTTCATGTGGGGTTATCTGAAGCAGCAGGTATACAAGCACCGGCCATTCAACGATATTGACCATTTGGAGCAGACCATTCGAGAGTGTGTAGCGAATATACACCCACAGTTCATCAGAAATGCAGTAAAAGATGTACACAGAAGAACCATGTTATGTATTGAAAGAGAAGGGCGGCATACAGAAATGTAAAGTTGAGTGAGGCTCAGAAAATTCTAACTCATAATTTGTGTTTTTTATTAAATAAGTTTGAATTTTTCATGTTTGACTTTATTTGCATTCTAGAATTCTTAATTGAGTGAGGTTGACAATATTTTTTTTGTAAGTTTGTTTAAATATATTTAATTTTTATCATAGATTACCAATTTCATTTATCTCCATAGCCTACTTCACAAAATTGATGAAAGTTTCATAGCCGGAGGGGTAAGAATTTAATTTGAGATTTGTACCGTGAAAAGTCGTAAACTTTGGTTAGACACGTAAAGAAGTTTTGTGATGTTTTGAATTATGACTTTGGTATCATTTTAATACTGAAAAAATCCACTTAAATAAATTTTTATCCTACATGCTTGAAAATATGTCAACTTTGCATCAAACATAACAGAAATGTTAAGCAGTAATTCTCATTTTCTTGAGAAAAACATATTTTTGTTGATGATTCATGATTGAAAGTTAGTTGCACATTAGAGCTAGTGGTATAAAACAGTTTGGTGGAAGTTACGATTTTTTTAATGTTACAGAAATTTCGTAATTATCAAAAAAATGCCAAAAGGTGAAAGTTGCAATAGAACGTTCAAATTCGAGATGGAGGTGTAAAATCGAAAAAGAAACAACTTTTTCCTTCAAAATTTTTTGAAATTCGAATAAATAAGCCTATTTTCAGCGATAATTTTGAAAAAAAATGACTTTTGACAGGTAGCGAAAGTCACGTGTCCACATCCAAGTAGGTCATTTTTCATATTTTTTCAAGCACAACTTAACGCCCAAGTCGAATTTCAAAATAAATTATTAATAAAAGTTTTTCCCATATGATGCGAACTTTATGAAGGACACTGTATATATATGGAACTAGTAAATAGTGGGGCTTTGCAGCAAAATCAAAGAGTACTACTTTAAAGTTTGTCCAAGCTTTCGGAAATTTAATAAATCATTTCCATCATCAGGGATACTACAAATTGCATGTGTAGGTAATATAAAAAAATATATATGTATTGTTAACTTACATCTTTGTTGAGATTGTGAGACGCGATGTTATTCAACAATAAGTGACACATTGTGCAAGATGAAAGTTGATATAAAACATGTAAAATTGGTAGGATGTCTTAAAATTTTTTCATAAAATACGTTACATTTAAAATTGTTAAAAAATTTTTATTTTTGACCACACCAGGCCAAAGCAATGCTCTAGGTTAGGAGAAGACAGACAGTTAACATGTCATACGACTCAGTCAGTGGTACCAATTTACAGTTACCAACCTATGTTGGAATCCGTAAATCCGATTTTTAATTGGTAAGGCGACACCTAGTGAGCTAGGAAGAAACCTGAATTGAGTACATTTGGCATGTAACTAAATGTCTTTAGTAGAATCAAAATTTTTTTTGGACGAAAATGAGTTAAGTTAAATGTATAAATTATTTATCAAAGTCATAAAATATTTGTTAATCAATTTTCATTGTTAATGGGTGATGGATTCTTATCCAACGTCAAAAGGTAGGAATAAATTTCACTCAGATGATTGATATCTGTTTTTTTATTTATGCAATTACTATTTTCTGCTATAAAGGCCATTTCAAGAAAGGTCCTTTTGGATAGATGCGATTCACTAGCTAAGACCTTCGTGGCATCGTAATTCATATGGTGATCAAACTTGTTGACATGTTCAGCTAACGCGCATCGTTCTGGATGTAATCTACAGTCACTTTTATGTGAAACGATTCGGGAGCCTAGAGATCTCGAAGTCTGACCAACATACATTTTGTTGCACGATTGACAAGGAATACTATATATTACATTCGTTTGAGAGAATAGAGAAAGTTTATCTTTAACTTTAGAGTGAATTGCTCTAATGGTTAGAATTGATTTATTTGCAATTTTCAAATTTGGTAAATCATTAAAAATTCTGGTAAAGAACTGTAGAAAGAAATTAATGGTGCAATATTATTTTCAATGTTATTAATGTTACTATTATTATTATTCCTAATACTATTATTATCATTGTTATTCAATTGTGCAATCGTTTGATTGCTTATATCAAAAGCGGATGAAGAATTAAACAAAATATTTTTGATCATGCTCACTGGGTAAGAATTTTCAAGAAATAAATTTAAAAGAATATCAAGATTTTTTTTGTGAAATTGATTGTCAGAGATTTTCAACACTCTATCTTTCATTTGTTTAACTAGATTCACTTTCATTGAATGCTTGTGGTAAGACCAATAGTTTATGTATCTTCCTGAGCTACATGGTTTTCTGTACCAGTCTATCAGAATTTTATTTTCTGATGACCGTATGAACCTTGTGTCAAGGAATGGAACGGAGAAATCAGCATCTTCAGTTTCCATAGTGAACTGAATGAAAGGATCATAACTGTTAAAGGTGTCGAGAATCTCTTCAGTACAGTCAATTGGTAAAGCCAGGATAATATCATCAACATATTTTTTAATAAAATGGGGTCTGAAGGACAAAACTGGTAATACTGTGTCTAACAAATCATCCATTACATAAGCAGCCAAAATTGGAGAAATTGATGCACCCATGGGGGTTCCAAAAGTTTGTTTGTAAAATTTATTATCAAAGGAGAAATAGGTATTATCAAATAAAAATTGTAAAAGATTTATAAAATTTTCTTCAGAAATACTGCAATGTGTAGTAAAGTAGTACTCTTTGATTTTGCTGCAAAGCCCCACTATTTACTAGTTCCATACCTACCTAGCAACGACTACCCTTCCTCTATATATATATATATATATATATATATTTTGCTACAACTAAGAATATGCATTTTTGAAAACTTCGCATTTTTTTATTCATTTCGTGAATTTGGAGCTATTTTGCCTGCATTAAATCTGGATCACATTTTAAAAATATTTTTCCACATTTTATAGACAATTCGGCCCGTGAAAAAAATATAATTTGCCCATTCTTTCTAATTTATGAACGAAAACAACGTGTCAATATTTTCTGCGGTGAGGTAGACGACAAATGGTATGCATGGTTAGTTCGTCCTGGTTAGATCAGAAGAAATGTATTTACCAACATGTGGTTAGTTCGTTTTGGTTAGATCAGACGAAATTTATAAGGGGGCGCTGTACCTACGTAAGGTTAGTTCATTCTGGTTAGATCAGACGCAATTTTTTCTTTGACTCATTTTTCCACCTCACATTTGACAAGCAGCAGTTTTTTTCTTTTGAATGACATATTCGTTCACCTGGTATAGCGGGCGCTATTTTTTTTGTATGAGGAAGTATTTGAGACACCTTATACAATGAGCTATGCTGTGCGCTGACCAATCAAACGCCGACATGGTTTTTCCAAATGACTGATGATAAGTGATTAAAGCGACTCTGACAGTTGACAGGTGTCTGAAGCGACTCTGACAATTCAAGGTTAGTTCGTTCTGGTAAGATCACTCAATATTAACAGGTGACTGAAGCGACTCTGGCAATTAAAGGTTAGTTCGTTCTGGCTGGAACAACCAAAATTTTTTGGGTTTTTTGTGGTGCTATGTAAGGCTAGTTCGTTCTGGTTAGATCATACAGAATGTATTTACCGAAATAAGGTTAGTTACACGAATGACAGGTGACTGAAGCGACGACAGTTGATAGGTGATTGTAGCGACTCTGACAGTTGAAGGTCAGTTTGTTCTGGTTAGATCACCCAAAATTTATTGGGTTTTTTGTGGTGCTATGTAGGGTTAGTTCATACAAAATGTATTCACCAATATAAGGTTATTTTGTTTTGGTTAGATCAGACAAAATTTATTTGCCTACATGAGGTTAGTTCGTTCTGGTTAGATCAGACATTTTCTAAGACACCCTGTTTACTATTTTTCCTGAATAAGAAATTTTGTGAGTCGCCATATTATTTTTCTTCAAATGATGTCGGTGGTTTTTTCTTGATTAATGAGTGTTTTGAAACCCCCTGTTTATAATACGATTTATTGACAAGCTGGTTTTTCTGTGATGTTATGTTGGTACACCCTATATACCTTATGATTTTTAAATGATATGCACTCTGCTGACTTATCTCCGCGCTGTATAAGCAACATTTCAACCTATATTCACGAGGCTGATAGCCTGGTGTGTTGATGTACGCTCCGTTTTCCAAAGATAACTGGCCGGCTCACTTCGATCCATCAGTCTAACAACCGTTTTTTATTGCTATTGAATATCCATTTCACTACTTGGCGCGCTCTACTGGCATCTACTGTTATCAGCACAGCGGATCAGCTCGACTACGTCACGACTAAACGGCAGACCAGCGACGCGTGACCTTGAAAGGAACCAAAAACTGCCAAATCGACCTGAGCGTTTTTTCCATGTTAAACTTCATAAGCTTACTTTTTGAAGCGGTGCAGCATATATACTGAGTGCATTTTTTTTAAACCCATTTTTATTTATTTCATCAATTATAACCTGATATTAAGTAAAACAAAAATATTTAGTATAAAAACCGGTTGCTGTACAGGCATTTATATCCTCTCTTTGAACAATATAAGATTCAACCAAATGCAGGTAATTTTTTTATTTTATTTTATGCACCAAAATTTTCAGACGGCACAGTTTCTGAAAATCATTTCATGTGTTGAGTAATAATGTGGAATCGATGCCGTACATTTTGCGTTGATCTTGAAACATACAGGTACGAATTTGCGCTCGGGGCTCCTCACCCCTGTACCGGCAAATATGTAAGGCGTTGCTAAAAAAATAAATCTATGTAGTTATACAAATGCCGTAAAGTAATAAATCCCCTGAATTCGTAACAAAAATTTGCGGAAAATATTTTTTTTTCTGGCTTTCACTACCGTTTTTTTTTGCACGGCGTTAGGTCCTACTTGATTATTTTTCAGTGATCTATCATCTTGAGAAATACCGTACAAGAACCTTTTGTCAAAAAATCTCTCCCTTCGATGAAAAGTTTCTTTGACCTGCGTACTTACCTGCACCGCTCACAACTGGAGGCACAATGCGTAAAGGACTTGTTTGGAATGACAGTATAATTCTGAATATCATTCATGCTGTGTCAAATGACACACTGTAATTTTTCCAGAAGCAATATGGCATTCGATCAGTGAGAATGAATAAGGACTAAATGAAAGAAAACATTTGTAAAAATATACATATTTCCTTAAATTTTTTTCATGGAACAAAGAAAATAAATACAAATTTCTGCTTGAATTTCTAAAAAAAAATATTTGAATTACCATTTTCTTCTTTAATAAAGGCATCAAACGCTTTAATGGATTTAATGTTTCATTGAATATTCGTCTTGATGATTTCTGGAAAAAAAAAATTATTTTCGAAAACTGAACTAAAATGTTGACATTTTCGTTAAAATCCCAATTAGCGAAGTGTTTCTTTTTCGTTCTAGAACGTAAAAGACATGCACTATCAGGCGGTAAAGTACACTTTACCTGTTCAGCGAGCGAAAAGTGACAATTCACCGTTCGCGGGCGCATTATTGCCCGCGGGTCATAAAATAGACAAAATTATCAAATTGCCTATACACATAATTTCATGCAAGACCTAACATGAATCAGAATCATTTCAGTTCAATAGATAAATACTCTTCCTAACATTTCTTCATAATCGACATTTCTTCAACATGTAATTAAGTCATAAGCCTGAATATTGAAATATGCAGTTGGTTTAGCTGAAGTTGAAGATTCTCTCGAACATAATAATCGATAGCTTCGTTACAGCATCTGCATCGATACGAGAACAAGTATTCATTTTAGAAGTGGATGATTGCTTCAAATAACTATTAATCCAGTAACGACCGACAAACTCGAGCAAAAAGTGAAGAATGAATTGTAGTAGCACTCTGAAACTCGGCACATGACATCTCGACATCATGCATTATTAGAAAAAAAAATTTTACCAAAAAATCAGGGGTCGAACCTAAAAAAATTTTCATTAAAAAAAAATATTTTTTTTTTGTTGTTATTTCAGAAAATAATGTTTAAAAAAACGATTTCGATAGGTTAAGAGATAATGAAATTCTCCACAAGAATGATATTTAGTACCTCATGAAATACGCTCGTTTTCTCAGGAAACGTGGTTTAACGCCGACGTCACATTTTATGCTCACGCTAACATGCCACTGCCAGTTCAGACAGGGCCGAAAATTAGATTTGTCATAACTTTGCTAAAAATTATAGTAGAAGGAAAACAAAAGGTGCATATTGTTAAAAAAAAAAATGTTTTTTCCGTTAACCAGCTGTCGTCCCCTTACGAACGGCAGCCCTCAAAAGTCGAAACTTGTGCGAGCCAAGGATTAACGAGGTCTTACCTTTTAACGTGCGATTCCTAGCACTATTGTTCCTGAAGACTTCTACTTCCTCATACAAATATAACATGTGAGTATTTGAGTACCCAAAATATGTTTTTTCCCACTTCACATAACCCTTCTACGATATTTACGGAGGATCCGAAAGTCATGAATATTTTAGTTGATATGAAATAATTATATTGAAGCAGCAATCAGTACCCTCTTTGGACCATATGCAACGATTTAAGACTAGTGAGACAAGTCTTACTTATATATGTCAAAGAAAAAACTGGGTTTTACTCCTGCCTCAGTTTTCAACTCACCCATAATCCCGGAAATTTCTTCAGTAAATGTTGAAAATAATCGCTCATACACATCCTACATGAAAAATTAAGTATGTGACTTCAAGCTGGAGGTCTGCACTTCACAATAGTGTTATTAAATATATACAGTGCGGTCCATAGGTATGGAATAAATTCATTTTTAGCGTTATTATGAATTTAATCAAAAAATCCTCAAACAGGTCAATTTTTATTGTCAATTTGACAATTTACAGTATGAAAATATTACCCCCTTCTTGCACCCCCTCTGAATTATGAGCACCCCCTCAAAAAATTTGAATGAGGAAGGGGGTCGTGTTGCACCTTTTTCAAAGGGGATTTCAATTCTCTGTTCAGCAATACTAAGTTTTTCAAATTTGGTGCAATTATAGCTGAGAAAATATTTTGCAAATGTGAAATTTTTATACTTTATGCAGAATAAAGGAAATATTTTTAGGAAGTGTTTTTCAATTTATTTTACAATTAAATGAAATGTTCAAAATTACCACCATTCACTCTTTGACAATAAGAAAGGCGATCTTGGAATTCTCGTACAGCATTTTGTAGGACCTCAGAGGTAATGTTGTTAATTTCTTCCGTTATCCTAGCTTTTAAATCTGCAATATTGTCTGGTCTATTGAAATATATTTTTGTTTTCAAATAACCCCATAAGAAGTAATCAGGTAGTTTCTTATCTGTCTTGCTAAACATCAGGAAAAAGTCGTTCAAGACACCAAAAAATCATTCACAAAACCCATAAATAATATAATGGCAATCTAGTAGACTACTGTCATTTTGATATTTGTGAGTTGCTGGCAGACGTCGGTGTATTGAAAAATACTTTTGTGTGTATTCGATTCAACTATGGCTCATTTATCAGAAACTCAAAGAATATACATTTTAATTATGATTGGATGCGGTAATAAAACACGAACTCAAAAGGAAATTTGTGAAATGTCTCACAATCTACAGTTAGCAAAATAGAAACAAAATTCCGTGAAACTGGACATGTAAAAACTCTTCAAAAACCTGGTCGAAATGCTAAATTGGATGAGGAGAAAAAGTTAGATGTACTGTTAGCGATTGAGGAAAATCCGCATGTGACAAGTAGACAACTTGCCGCCGACAATGATGTAAGTAAATCATCGATATTGAGAGCTTTACATAAAGAAAAATACCATCCTTATAAAGTTAAGTTGGTTCAGGAGTTAAATGAGGATGACCCTGATAGAAGGCAACAATTCTGTGAACTGATGATGGACAGAATCGAAGCAGATTTGCAGTTCGTAAACAAAATTGTCTTTTCTGATGAAGCTACTTTTCATTTAAATGGAACGGTTAATAGACAAAACTGTAGATATTGGAGCAGAGAAAATCCTCATTGGATGTGTGAGGCTCACACACAATATCCCAAAAAAGTGAACGTTTGGGCTGGTATCATTCAAAACAAAATTATTGGCCCCTATTTTTTTGAAGGCACAATTAATGGTGAGGCTTATCTAGGTTTTTTGATGAACTTTTTACTGCCTACATTAAAAATACTTTTTCCCGATGTTAATGATCCAAATGCAATAGATAGATCAATTTGATACCAACAAGATGGAGCTCCACCGCATTACACACGTATTGTTAGAGATTATTTGACAGATGTTTTTCCCAATAGGTGGATTGGAAGACGTGGAACAATTGAATGGCCGCCTAGATCCCCCGATTTGACTCCTCTCGATTACTTTTTATGGGGTTATTTAAAATCAAAAGTATATTCCAATAGACCAGACAATATGGCCGATTTAAAAACTAGGATAACGGAAGAAATTAACAATATAACCCCTGAGGTCCTACAAAATGTTCTACGAGAATTCCAAGATCGCCTTGCTTATTGTCAAGAAGTGAATGGTGGTCATTTTGAACAGTTAATTTAACTGTAAAACAAATTGAAATATACTTCCTAAACATTATGTTACATTATTTCCTTCATTCTACATAAAGTATCAACATTTTACCTATTAAGAATAAATTTTCTCAGTTATGATTGCACCAAATTTAAAAAACTTAGTATTGCTGAACAGAGAATTGAAATCCCTTTTGAAAAAGGTGCAACACGACCTCTTCCTCATTCAAATTTTTTGAGGGGGTGCTCATAATTCAGAGGGGGTGCAAGAAGGGGGTAATATTTTCATACTATAAATTGTCAAATTGAGAATAGAAATCGATTTGTTTCAGGTTTTTTAAACAAATACATAACTTAGAGTATAAAAATTGTACATTTTTAAAATAATTTTTTTCAGTTATGATGGCACCAAATTTGAAAAACTTGGTATTGCTGAACAGATAATGAAAATCCCTTTCGAACAAGATGCCACACGACCCCCCTTCTCATTTAAATTTTTTGAGGGGGTGCTCATAATTCAGAGGGGGTGCAAGAAGGGGGTAATATTTTCATACTGTAAATTGTCAAATTGACAATAAAAATTGACCTGTTTGAGGATTTTTTGATTAAATTCATAATAACGCTAAAAATGAATTTATTCCATACCTATGGACCGCACTGTATAAGCAGGATATGAATAAGCGATTATTTTCAACATTTAGTGAAGAGAATGCCGATTTTATGGGTAAGTTGAAAATGAGGCAGGAGTAAAACAGAGTTATTTTGTGGCATGTATAAGTGGGACCTATCACACTACTTTAAAATTGTTGCATATAGTCCAAAAAGGGTATGGGTTGCTGCTTCAGTATAACAATTCCATATTTACTGAATTATTCATGATTATCGGATCATCCGCAAACATCTCCGTGAAGTGCGACAAAACACATTTTGGGTACCTACTCAAATACTCGGATATTATATTTGCATGAGAAAGTAGGAGTCTTCAGAAACGATATAAACTTTTCCTTTTCCTTCTCAGATCATTTTTAGCAGAGTTATGACCAATCAAATATTCGGCTCCGCCGGAACTTTCAGCGGCGGGTAAGGGTGAACATGAAATTTGATGTCGGCGTTCAATCACGTTTTCTGAGAAAACAAGCGCATTTCGTAAGAAATTACTAGAATAATTTTTGTGGAAAATTGAATTGTTTTTTACCCTGACGAGTTGTTTTTCCGATAAATCATATACTTTCCAAGATTACAGCAAAAATCTATTCATATATTTTTAAAGGAAAACAAAAACATGTTTCACCCCTGGAATTTTGGTAAACAATTTTTTTCTTGTTTATTATGGTTCCAACTAATAGCATACCAAATTTGGTGGTGCTACAATCGATTCTTGTCTCAAAACACAATCGTACTGGATTATATTTGGTATAATTTCGGAGCAATCTTTTTTAGTTATGATCAATTTATTTGAAATAGATTCTTCAATATAGTTTCACATTCCTCATACTATGTTACTTTTGAATTATTGTAGGTATACATAATGTATGAAACGTTGTAGACCATTGTAATTCAAGTCAGTATTTGTGATTCTCGCTATGAAACGGCTAGTGCATACATTTTTGTATGTATCACTTGCGTATTGCGTTTATGGCCTTCGGCGTGTGATGGCCCTCGGCTGACGGCGCTGACGCCATCGGGCCATCATCCGCGCGGCAGGCCATAAACGCCTACTTTACGCCCTTGATACAAAATTAACTGTTGCGTCCTGTACGAAATTGTCTCGTATAGAATAAAAGGGTTCGGTAATGCTTGCAGTTTCCAATATTATAATCGAATCTGTGACAGCTGGAAATCTCTCATAAAATTAAATGAGATTTGAGTGAGAGGTAGAGAGAAAGAACGACTGTGATTTCTCACCTTGAATGAGTGGAGATATCTGGAGCACCGTTGTAGGATGCACTTTTGGAGGATGCACTCTCGGAGGATGCACTTTTGGAGTATGCACTCTTGGATCATGCAACCGGCCGGCGCCAGTAATGAGAAAGAACCGAGAGAACGCGATGAATGTGCATTTCTATTGGTATTGGTACGTACTCGTCCCAGTAACCTTTTTTGATACTGTCACGCCGAGGCCCTTTTTTGTCTCCTAGTGGGGATAAAAATCACAGAGAAGAATCGCGAAAAGGCATGGGCGTAGGTATGGGTACTTAAGAGATCTTTATAATTAATGATAAACTAATCTAATTTTAAATTAAACTAAATAGGTGAATGAAAACTGTACACGGCCTGTTTATTACTTATAACGTTACTACCATCAGAATGTCATGCAAACAGTATCCTCTCGTTCGTTCGTTTTGTTTCAAGCACGAAATGTCACGAAATATCAATTAACAATAACAGATACTTATTTATTAATTTTTCATGCTCATATTAGCTTCAATGCCGTTTTCGAAAAAATATTGTTTGCATCTCGAATGCGAAATACTTTTGCGGTTTCGAATGGTTATTAATAACTTCCATTCTCGAACGCAAAAGTATCATTTCTCATTCTAGGTACAAAAATATCTATTCAAATTCACTTTTACACATGTATGGGAGTGTATGTATATATTTGTCTATCGATCTTCATGCTTCAGAGTAATTGCACCCTTCAGTCAATCATTACGTCCTGTTCCACTTTTGATTCTCAATTCTTATTAAAAATGCTTTATACACTTTTCTAAGGCATACATCATCCGTTAGTCAATCCACAGATATTGATGAATAAATTCAACTCACCCTAAATGAATGAACACTTATCACAAACTCACTCTGAACTGCCGACCAAAATGGCAATAAACGTAGTTTGATCGGAATGATTCGGTTTGGTTCGTGTTCATTACGAGTGACAGTGGTGCCAACTGAAAATGACACATGTTTTCCCACGGACATTGATGGGTACTATCGAGCTGTACTGTGGAAGAGATGGACCATCAAACTGGGAATTCTTGCGGACATTTTATTGCAATTTTCGGAGGAAGTGTATGATAAGAAGGACATGCTTGGGATGGTTTTCCTGAGAATGTCCCACCATAATCAACCATGGTCAATTAAGGATGTTCTAGGGATGTCACCAGGACTGAGAGATCAGTCAGGAGGTCCAAGGGTCCTGATTCGCACACTGATTTGGGATGTCCTACGGATCCAGTTGAAAGTATTTATATTGTCCCACGAGCATTGATGAAATAAATATTCGGGATGTCCTGTAGATGAGTCGGATGACCGAACGGGGAATTTCTGAGAACATTGTGTGCTATCTGGGTCCCACCAGTGTCGGATTGTACCACTGGCACCAGGATACCAGTAATTTATTAAAAAGTCCTTCAAGCTTCATAACATTTTTGGGCGATACAAATCATTTATTACATAAATTAATTGGAAAATGTTTGGACTCACCCCACCATCAGTTCGGCCAATTTTTGCTCAACCTAACTTATCCTCTTACCCAACCGCTTTCCGCACCATTCTGTCTAAACACTTTCAGTTAATTCAGACTCGACCGCTGTACTCAAGTTAATGGACGATATTTATTAGTTCTAAAATAGCCGAATAGAAAAAATAAATTATGAAGTTTTGCCATTTTGGGATTATACACAACAAAGAAAAATCTTTCAAAATCAAAAGAGTTCTTGAGTTAGTAGGGTGAGCTTCACCCCTAAAAACCACCCCTTTACCCACTGTGGTGGTTTATCTTGTTTTTCTTAGAAACCATTCCTCGCATAGAAAATTTTATACCCACTAAAAATATTCCTCATAAATTTTTCTACAAAAAAAGGTTATTTCATTTTTTCACTCCATCCAGTAACCAAGTGCAAAGAGGGGTGAAAACGAACACAGGTCGCCTTTCAAAGTATAGTTCGTCAAAGTAGTTTAGCGTTCTAAATATACACGCGACAGATTAGATGCTGCAAAATAGAGAGAAAGAAAGAAGTACGTACTTCCCGGACTGGGCCGGGATTAAACATACTGATTATGGAAATTCATAAACAGACGAATACACCTGTAATGGCTTGCCTATCAAAATGTGATCCAGACTATATAGTATATACAGGGAGTTTTGAAAAATTTGCTCCATATGGAAATCTGTTTTATTATCGATTTGTCAGAAAATTTTATTCTTCTTAAAAATTGGTGCATTGCAGAATACTTGTATATAAATTGGCAAAATTTCAAATTTCCAAACAGTGTACAGGGGAGAACATAAAATAGGAATTTTAATCAGTTGTAAACTACCCAGAGATTCACTACTTGACTTGATTTTCTAACTACTTGACTTGTCTTGAAATGGAAACAAGCTCAAGTCAAGTGTTTATTTTTGAAATTTAAGTCGAGTCAAGTAGTTACACATCAGGTACTGGTAAATCAAGCTACCTACTTGATTTTTCTTGAAAATCTAGTACTTTTTTTATATCAATCTGATTAACTACCAAAACGTAATAACAATAAAAATATATGGAACAAAATAAACAAAACTGGAGTTGAATACAGTACCATAATATTCACGTAATAATGTTCCATTCTTAAATGGCGAAGTAAGTTATATTTTTGAAATGCCCTGTATAAAAATGTATAGCATATGCCACAATTTTCACTAGATTACTTCAATCCTATAGATTTTTTATAGATTTTCAAAATTTTATAAGAACCCAGCCACAAATAAAACAATATTAAAGAAAATAAGATGTGGACATGTTTTGATCCACCTTGTAGATTATTCAATTGTTCAATTGTGTCACAAATTGTTTTACCGTCTCAAGCCAACTCAAACAACTCGAAACTGAAATTGTGCTACGCCTATTCGAACCTGTAGAGATATTTGCTCCGGAATTAGGTGGGCTGGATCACGTTTTTTTTTTTTTTTTTTTTTCGTAGACTCTAGTGTGTTTAGCTTGCAAATGTCGCCTTAGTGAAGATGTTCCGCAGTTTTTCATTTTCAAAACCGCCGTACATAGGGTACATTTGCCTTGTTTGTTAGAATTTTCATTGGTCTTAGGATCTCGCTCGACTATGAAACAATCCGTAATTCTTTTCGTTTTATTATACACACTTTTATTAACTGTAACTCGTTTGGTTTTTGATGGCGCTGACCCTGCACTTTCTACTTCTGTTTCGATGTCATCAAATTCTGACACTTTTTTATCTACGATATATTCTGAGCCGCTACTTTGAAAAGGTTCCGATTCTATTACAGACAAATCACTTGAATCAGACAGAGAATTTGCCGCCACTGTGTAATCTTGATCAACGCTGCTCTACTATTTAACAGCACGTCTTCATCGAGCAATCGGGGGCCTTGCTGTAACCTCGGTGAATCCCCTATTTTAACGCTTCGGTGTGCATTTCACGGATCGCTATCAAGTAATATCAAGTAGTTTCATTTTACTTGATATCAAGTTAATTAGTTCACACCGTAAATCGAGTCAAGTCAAATATCAAATTTTCAAAAGCTTGAGTTTTGAAGTCAAGTCAAGTATTTAAGAAAAAATTCAAGCTACTTGGCTTGATGAATCCCTGAAACTACCCCTTATTTTGGACATTATCAAAAAGTGCATTAAAAAATGTTGTTAAAAATTGAAAACAATATTCAAATTTGGAATCACAGCCAGGGTAGTCTACTCTTCATCAAAATTCAATTTTTTGTTACCCCCTGTACACCAATTGGAAATTTAGAATACCAGTATTCTGCAACCAATTTTTACAAAGAATGAAATTTACTGACAAATAGATAATAAAAATGTTTTCCGTATGGGACAAATTTTTGAAACTCACTGTATGTAGTCTGGACCACATTTTGATAGGCAAGTCATTATAGGTGTATTCGTCCATTTATGAAACTTCATAAAAAGTCTGTTTCATCCAGTTAACAGTATCTCATTGATTCGTTATTCTACACGGTTGCCGAAAAAATAGTGTACGCAACACGTCCGAAAACAGTTCTTAGGTCTCGAAGACGTCTAGGCTCGTCATAGAATTTTGTCCACTTATCCAAAAAAACAGTATTATCCGGAGTTACGTAAATTACCATTTTGTGTAATACTCTCTTTAGGTTTTTATATTTTAACTTATTTAAATTTTACTGCTACCTTCCACACCACCCATTCGGTAGAGCCTTCGGCGCGATTTTTCAATAAGTAGTTTCTCTTTAGGCCTACTGTTACTGTCGAAAAAAAATTATTTCCATCAACTGGCATTACTAAGCTAACTTTGATCTACATGTCATTGTCTACACCCTACAGTTCCTACTATGTGTATATAGTGTGTCCAAGATAAGGATGGGGTAGCATTAAGATTTCGGAAACGGTTGGAATTATAATGTTTTGAATAAAGTAAAATTTTCTATATTTGTTTATATTTTTTTCTGACATTATTTTAAAAGATATGAGGAAATAAAGAATACATTTTCATTGCCACTTCTCAAGGTCAACAAGATGACCTCTACAGATTTTTTACTACGGTGTTTCGTTTCCGAGGAACCTTCATCAACCTTCATCACCTTTTTTTTAAACACGGACCTGTTATTTTTATTACAAAATACGAAGCCATTTTGTATTTTTAAAAACGTCAAATATAATTTGTAGTTGTTCAAACATATTTTCAGCTTATTTTAGACATTTCTTAAAATTATTCAGGAAAAAACTGCTGAACGCAACCCCTAACTTCGATCACTCGTTGCCCGAAATTCATTGGATAAAACAAAATAATCATTGAAACCTGTTTAGGAAAATCAAATTTTCTGTATGATCAATGGTTTCTGAGAAAAAAATGCTTGTTAGGGGTGAAGCTTCTAAATGTTTTGATTTTAAAAAGTCTCATTTTCATGTATTTAATCCCAATATTATATCAAACCTTTATAATTTTTTTTTTTTTTTAATTTTGTTAATATCAATGGATTATTCTTCAGGATCGTATCGACATATGAAAGCAATGTAAGCTGCGTCGGATTCTGGGCAATAGAGCCTACCAGGAAATTTACGAAGGGGGCCGCAGCTTTTACTAGGTGTTTGTTGTTCAATTGCCCTAACTATAGCGCCCTGACGACATTACTACTAAATTAATATAAGAAGGCACAAATTCCAATATTATCCTATTTCAGCTAAACGTCAGCGACTGTTATATTTGTTTCCCGAGTTTAATGTAGTTAGGGAAAAAATGCGCTAATAGCTAGACTCCTTCCGAGCTTAGGAATGGAAATACCAAATCCAAAATATTTCTGATTTTGAGTAGGGCCCAGCCCAGAAACAAGAGAAATATTTTGATAAATTTTAGCCGTCTTCTATATTCCTTCCGTTGAAATATGTTTTTCACAAAGTGATCAGTTATCATCTGACAAAGCGGAAGGAAATTTGGTTGGGGCCGGGGCTGGAAAAAAGTTTTGCAAATTTTCCTCCCGAAAATGTCTCAAGTCAAAAATAAGCCGGTCTCCTATATTCTCACTTTTTGGTTCATCAGTTTCATTTTGGCATCTAGATATCTAAAATCGAGGTGGAAGGAATTGTTATCAGGGCCGGGTCATAGGGGGGGTCCCACGAATTTTTCGAGTGCTACCTTTTGCCCCCGTTAAGTTGGTAGTTTTTTATTTTATTTAATGCGATAATTTGGGCATCAATGTAATTTACGGATAATGTGAATTATTTACTGAATATACATTTCTACCATCTTCAGTGTAATGAAAAGTTTAGAAAATGAGAGTTATCAATCATAATAACTATTTTTCAATTACTTTCTATAACTGAAGTTTGGAATTTGCTTTATTTATCGCTCTATTTATTCTCCGTATCTTAAATATGATTACTTTCTCATTAACATTTATTCGCTTTTTCGAATATTTGTTCTAGTACAAACCTCAGCTCTACTAATTCGAGCAAGTATAAACTGAACTAAGTGGAATTAAATAGTGCCCACGAATAATCGAACGTTATTCTGTGAACGCGCTTTTAGTCACTCCTTTCCTCTCGTTTATGGTGCAAACCAACTCAGTACTTGACCTTGAGTTTGGTTCGAATAATATACAAAGATTGTTGGTTCAGTTGGCAATACTGAATCTCTAGGTGTTCCGTTCATCTGAGTGATATATAAAGCTTGAATAGAAAAAAGAGTACACTTATTTTCCATACCCTTGTTGACTGCATACCCGAATTGAAAGGATTCTTCTTTAACTTAGACAGTCGTCTAACCTTCACAACTATATATATATATATAAATATATATATATATATATATGGAAAATAAGTGTACTCTTTTTTCTATAATAATAGTAAGGATGATTTATGCAGCACAAATTTACACTAAACTCCAACTTGAATTAAACTTCAACTAAGAAAAAATTAAACTATGGGTTATATGGCATTTATGCGAAAAAAATAAGACAAATTACGCATGCGGCATATGTGTTTGGTATAGTTCTTTTAACCTATCCGTTCAGCCGTTCAGCCCGCGGAATTCAAAATATGCGCCAACAATTGCGCAGTAGTGTCAATAATTAACATTCACACTAGAAAGATGAAAGTTGGCCAACTATTAATTTAAATTTAGTTTTAATTTCCCTGAATAAAATGAACTATGTCAAATGAGAGGTTTATCTTCTTAGTTGAAGTTGAAGTGTAAATGCTAATTGTACTTTAGTGTAAATTTGTTCTGCATAAATCCACCCTAAAAGTCTACAAGAAGATTCCGTGAATTATCCAATATCGATTTATTTCGTTTATTCGTGAAGGGATTTGGAGCAATTCACATCGTAAATCTGGCGATTGCAGTCGTAGTATATATTGACAACAATCGTCCTCTGTTTTACAGGATTTAGTGAGTCAGGACTTGTAGTACCACATTGTGTTGTAGCCACTAGAATACTTGAACTAGTTGTCAGACGGCAACGAACCATCCTAGGCGTAGATCTTACCCTCCCACTGAATAGAGGTTAGTATTGTTTTGTTCGGACCTACTAATGGCCCCCACAGTTAACACATATCCACCATAACCTAACCTAACCTAACCATCATGGCCTCGATTCATTTAGGTAACTGTATTGAGAAACTGGAAGACCGCTGTGCCCTATCCACCGTACTAGTAGGATTTCTTGAAGAGACTTGCTAGCGTGCTATCAGATAAGTTCAGATTATAAGCTGTGGTTGTCCCTAAGGTTTCTTTTTAACTGATAAGCCGTTGTAAACTATAAAGGTGACGTCACGTGTATAATCCTTGCTGTAGGAATAATTCATTCAAATAATATCTTAATCATAATCTTATTTGCAGTCACATATAGCCCATGAATATAATCGTTTGGTGAAATAAGGTAATCGTGTGTTGACACTGTGCCTAACATATTCATCAATATATTTGAATAAAGAGGCAACATCAACGCGTCATCACGAAAGTAAAATTTTATCATTGCGTCGCACATGTTTGGTGTATGAGGATATATTTTTCAAGAGCGATAATGGAGATAACAACAAAAGTGCTGTGATTGCGGACTTTAATTATTTTGTTGTAAATCGATATGTCTGAAAAAAGTCGAAAATACGATTTAATGAATTTATTATTATTAAAAAGAAATGATTTTCTACCGTTAGGAAATTTAATGATTAAAAAAAAATGAATGGAAATTTCGAATTTTTCTCAAAAGTTCGGCTTCAATGTCGAAATTCAATTATTTCATCATTAATGTTAAAATTTCGAGAAAAAAGTCGAAATTTCTAGAAAATTCAGATATTAAAGTCATAGTTTCCACTTTTTTCTCGAAATTTCGACTTTCTTCTCGAAATTTCGACTTTTTTCTCGAAATTTCGACTTTCTTCTCGAAATTTCGACTTTCTTCTCGAAATTTCGACTTTAGTGTAGAAATTTCGACTTTTATGTTGAAATTCAATTGTTTCGTCTTCAATGTTGAAATTTCGAGAAAAAAGTCGAAATGATGAAAAAAAACTTTTGCGCTTCGGGTTCCATTCTTTTACCAGTCATCTCAGTATCACAAAACTTTGGTGAGTTGTTGGATGAGAGTTTTGTGATTATAATTAGATTTTGTTTAAAATTGATATGTAGGGGTTTCTGGTATTGGAAATCAACATATTTCCCAAAGTTCAACAAGAATTCAATCCACTGGAAATATAAAGGGGTTTTCATTAAAAAAATTATTACTTTGATAAGCCACACATTAACGAGACACCCCGTATGGTGACAAGTATTTTGGGATCATAGGTTTCAATGGTTTTTATAACTTTTATTCGAATAATTTTTTTTATCCCAAATAGATAAGGTACGAAAGCGTACAAGAGCCACACAAAATTTTATTTTAAAGTCTTTTCCAACTTAGATCTCAGAATTCCGACTTAGATTTCCGAATTCCGAGATGAAAGTTGGAATCCCGGGATGTAAGTCTGAATTCTGAGATCTAAGTCGGTAAAGTCTTTGAAATGAAAATAAAATATTGTGTGGCCCTTCTACGCTTTCGTAATAGGGAGCTATCGTATACTAACGCATTGTTGATAAACCCCGTATATACATTCAGCTAATTGACTGACATAACTTCAATTTATATGCAATAAGGTATTTGTTTAACAATTTTAATATTTGGAGAATTCATGTTATTACCTCACTAGGTATGACAACTTTGATAGTGTACCTGGTGAAACACCAGTTTTCAGTTTCGCTTGACTGACCACAGTATGTTTGTGTAAACAACTACTTATATCAACTGTTAAAAGAAACTAGTCTGAGTAAATTCAGAAAAATCATTTGCATCTGGCTCTTAGACTATTAAGTGAAAATTGTCAAGCTGTGTGCACGTTCCAATGTAATTGGATGAAAAAAAGTTTGTATTTCGTGCACGAAATACAATCTTAGACTATTGACCGTCAGATAATAACAGATTTAGGTGCCCCATTTTCGCATACAAGCCTCGAATAGGGTTGAAAAGTACATCGATTTCGAGTAAAATGAAGATATTTTTACGAGTGGCTCCTGGGGATAACATACCGAGAATTCGATTTTTCAGTACAGTGTTTATTTGTTTCCCTCGTGTTCCTAACTACGGAACGAAACTACAGAGGGTGATTCGTTAGGCCGTTTTAAGAAAAAAAATTCCTATGAACATCTGTCCGGAGTTGCTTCGTTTCTGAGATACAGGGCGTGAAAAAAAATTCAACTCCCCGTATCTCAGAAAAGAAGCAACTATGGACATATGTTCAAGGATTTTTTTTTCTTAAAATGTCCTAACGAATCACCCTCTGCAGTTTCGTATCGTAGTTAGGAAATACGAGGGAAACAAAAAAAAACATGGATTTTCGATATGTTATCCCTAGGAGCCACTCGTGAAAATATCTTGATTTTACTCCAAATCGATATACTTTTCAACCCTATTGGAGGCTTGTATGCCAAAATGGGGGATCTGTCATTAGCTGACGGTCTATATGACTAGTTTGTCAAACTTGTCTTTTAGAATGTAACAATTGCTAAGTTGCCAGCTTCCTTAGACGGTTGCTATACCTAATTATGTGTGTACATGTGAGTACACTCTGGGTAAAAACGACTGACTCTACAGACACAGCCATTACTATGGAAATCCGCACGGACAATTAAAAAATTTTTTTCACCAAAGGTTAGGGAAGTACTACCTTAATAGGGTACATAGCTGTTCTAATCAAAGTAACCCATTTACATAATTTAAAAAATACCTTTACATATTATAGTGTATTATTTCAGTAATATTGAGGTAGTGGGTTGTCTCATTCCATCGCGGTGGTTTCGGATTTTTCACTGGCGATAAATTCGTGGCGTTCCAGAAAATGAAACCCCATATTTCAATTCCTTTCGAAATCTATTATTTTCATTGCCAAATCCACGTCCCACTGATCTTCTGGGTAAGTTAAGAGCGAGAAATATCTATCGCACATTCACTGCTCAATTCCCCTAAATTTTGCCCCTAACAATATACATAGTTTTATGATTTGGAATCTAAAATTTAATTACTTATAAAAAAATATTTGACATTTTTCTATTACGGTTTCCATGGTAACTCAGCGAGCATTTTGGTTACTTTGTCGCTTGGCGGAAAAGTAAAAAAACACTCGCTCCTCAGAAGTGAAACTTTGCGCTTTCTTTTTGAAACACAAACATGTTACTTGTACATATTGATCAACTTTCCGCCAAATTAAGTCAAGCATGTTTTGCGATCGCTATGCTGAAGAACAGTTTAGATCGTGCCTCTTTGATAAACGTATACTATGCACTTTTTTATTCAAAAATTTCTTATAACATAATAGCATGGGGTCAGTGTGTGGATCTACAGAGAATATTTGTCATGGATGTTGAGAGTTATATTCAATAAGGGATATAGGGAATCTTGCAGAAATACCTTCAAAAATAATAACCTGCTTACTGTTACATCTATCTATTTATATAAGTTACTCGTATACATGGCATTAAAAATAGGTTGCCAACACACCGCGCCAAACACGAATATAATACACGAAGTCGAAATAATTTATACATAAATAATTATAAGCTGACTTTGTATAAAAAATCCCCTATATGTGCGGGCAGTGATCTATACAATCGGCTGCCCTATGATGTAAAAAGGATAAATGATGTAAAGCATTTTAAATCTAAATTATTTAAACTATTATGCAGTAACTACTTTTACTTCTCTGGATGAATATATCAATACCGCATTATAAACTAATTATAATGTCACCTTAGATAAATCATATCATAATTAACGATACAGGTTATTGGTACCTTGTACCATGTATGTCGTACAATACTTACTATAAATACTTAAATCTTATTAATTATACTCTCATATGTTGTAACTGTATGTTATACATGATTCACGGTCGACATTTTTACATTTTTATTTTTATATTTATTTATTTTGTGTGCATATACTAGGTTAAGTATCTATCTTACTGATATTGTGTTGTAACTGACTCATGTTGTTTAACTGTAATAATGTTTAGCTTGTAACTTTCTGATGACACATTCTATCCAATCTATGTTATTGGCTAAAAGAATTAATAAAGTATATCTATCTATCTATCTATCTTTTCGATCGGTTGTAAAAAAAATTGTCAATGGCTTTGCAGCATTTTTTAACATTGTCTATACGGCCTCTTATACACACTTTGATTTGAATGAAATAACAATAACAGCCCAGAAACTTGTTCCGTTCGATTATTCGAGTTATTTATTCCAATTGGAATCAGGCTGACTGTAGCAAGAATTGTCCGGTAGGAAAGAATACGACGCGACGTCCACTTTGTTTGAGTCAGCATCGGGGAAAAATCATTCAACCAGGCTACATTTAGATTCTGAACATTATCAAAATGTAATTAGTCCACAAGTAACGTCCTCAACACCAATTCTCCGACAAACTTTTTTTATAGATCAGTCGAATTTAAAGAAAACACCAATAGATATTTTCCAATGATTGTTTTCAATAATACCAATAACAAATAGGGTAAACCAATAATTGAAAATAGTAATATGGTATAATTACTTCAATAATAATAATTTTGTGTTGATATTAGTAAAAGGTACTATTAATTGTTTAGGGTTATAATTGTTAATGTCTTACATAATAACACAGGTAAACTTTATTTTTTTCATAATTCAAGTATTATACTTGCAGATACAAAGTATGAAAATAAAATGGTGAAAATAAAAACGTTACACTCATTTTAGTTTAATAAATTTATTGAAAATTGTTTAAAACAAATTCATTTTAATATACAGTTATAACCCAAGTTATGTGCACTAAAATTTTTATGATATTTTTGTTATTCTTTAATCGTAAATAACTGTAGGAACAAAGTACCTGAATGAAATTGTGAAAATAATAATTTTCTACCAACTTTAGTTTAGTAATATTAGTGAAATTTATTTAACATTCATAACTTAAGTTATGTTCACTAAAATTCTTGAAAAACTACCGCCGGAAATACATTTTTAAATTCTGTTGAAAAAATATCACTGGAAAAATGTATTCAATTTTTTAAGTAAGGTTAATCGTTCTGGTTAGGTCAGATTAAAAAATTACTCCTCGCAAAATGTATGTATTAATTTTCCACGCACTCAAATATCTACGTAAAGTTAGTTCGTTCTGGTTAGATCAGACAAAATAATCACATACTCCTCGCAAAATGTAGGGGCCGGAAATTTCACTGAAAACAATTCACCTAATACAATTCACCAAATACAATTCACCTAATACAATTCTCCGAAAAACTATTCACCGAAAGAGCTATTCACCCTACAAACAGTTCACCGAAATAAAATAATTAAATAAATTCATGGTTATAAAAATGGCTATTATATCCTACTAGCTTTTTGCCTTCTTCCTAATAAAAAACACCGAAATGTCTACGTAAGGTTGGTTCGTTCTTAGATTGGACTAAATAACTACTCCTCGCAAAATGCATGTCATAAATTTCCACTCACTCAAATGTATTCGTTCGTATGTGTTCGTTCTGGTTACATCAGACTGAACAATTACTCTTCGCAAAATGTATGCATTCAATTTCCATGCACTTTGGCACACTCAAAAATGGGTATGATGTATTTATTTATTTTATTTTATTAATTTCGTTCGTTCGTTGTTCGTTCGGTGAATTGTTTTTCGGTGAATTGTATTCGGTGAATTGTTTTTGGTGAATTTTCCTAGACCCGCAAAATGTAAGTATTCAATTTCGGTTTAATTTTCCTTTTATATTTATTTTTGGTTGTCTCCGGATAATTTCAGTTAATACGGGTGTCCTTCCTTACTCATCACTGAAAAAAGACGATTTTTTAATAGATTTTGGATGTAATCAATAAGGGAGAAATTAAAAAATAAAGTAATATATTATTATGTAGTAATTGTTTAATTTTGATTTGCACAAAAAGTAAACAAAAAATCATATATATAAGCAAAATGATTTCGTTTCCATGGTGACCAAACAAAAAAAAACGATACTGGCTTGAAAATAACGGTGTGATATTTTCAGGAGTAATACCACGAGTGATTGAATTTTCGCGATAAGTCTGTCGATTTATTTCTGGATTGCTTCGTTAAATTATGAAATTATGAAACTCGTCAATATTATAATGTTTCGTTTCATAATTTTATTTGAATTTGCAGTGAAGCGACTCATTCTGACATATCCACCTTTATTTATTATTGATCAAACTGTCAAAAATATTCATTTCATCATGGTTACGTCGCTGAAAATACCGAAGCTGATCACCCAATCAGAATTGAAAGACAGCTGGTGTTATTGCGATAACACGAGTTGTCTTTGGCTTCCGATTGGTCAGATTAGGTGAGAATTTTAAGATGAGTGGAATAGTCAAGAAAATTTACAAATTGTTCCTTACAACGCGCATATAGCAGTACAAGGAATTTGATGGTTTGATGGTTGTGACTAATCATTAGCTATCTTCAGACTAGACTCCTGAAACAGAAATGGCCCTAGTATGGAAATAGAATGTACCTGAATTTTGTTAATTGTCATTCTGGCCAGCAAAATCATAATACAAGGCAGTTTATAACTTATTTGAGAAAAAATTGCCTGTATCTAGTGGTGTCAACCTTTTTTTTTTCATCATGAAGGCGAAAGTTTTGCTAATACGACAAAATAAAGGACTACGGTCTATCGAACTCGATTTCGTTCAGGTTTGATCAGACTAAATAATTACTATTCGAAAAATGCATGTAATTTCAAAGAAGCGTTGGTCGATTTCCGGGCCTTGCCTCTTGCCCTATCTTGCTTGTGACCCGGTTAGCAGCTATTATGGTACATAGAGATAGAGCCGTCGACAAGGAATTTGAGTACCTATGTGATGATTTTTTGAAGTTCAATAAACACAAAAAGTTGGACTACCTCATACCTCAATCAACGGAATGAACAGTTTTAAAATTGGCTGATGGACATTGTGCAAATGTCATCATAGCCAAATACTCTGCAAGATTTTGATTAGACTAGGAGAAAGCATCCATGATTTTGCTGTGAGTAGATGGAGGAAGTGTGTCTGACGAGATCCCCGATTAATAAAATGTGAAGTGAAAAACAAATTTAAAAAAATAAAAATGATTAGACTACGGAGACCATATATTTAAAATAGTTTTTAGGCAGCCTTTCGATCTAGCAGGGTACACCTTCCATTTTGAATGTGTGATACTTGGTAAAAGTCTTTTTCTTGCTGGATAGCATTTATGTTTTTTTAATAATACTTCTTACCAGTGAATAAATGGCTTTGGAAGGCACTCGGTGTTTTTAAATTGTCTTCTGTTTCTCATAATGAATCCTAACATCCTCTTATTTGATTTGACAATTTCTCAAATATCATAATCAAAGGTTAGTTTTTGATCTACAAAAATTCCCAGATGTATTTTGACCAGTTGAGTTTATCATCTAGTGTGATACCTAAGTTTCACCCTATCACCACTTCTGAGGTATTTAAATAAAATAATCAAAACATGTGGTTTTTTATTTTGAACAATGTGCCATTGTTACTTCTGAACCAAAATTCTATACTTCACTTTGCAAAATACATTCAGTGTCACAACACAAGATTAAAGAGCCCATCAATCTGTTGAGCCGCATATGGCAACCGAATAGGTAACTTTTTTTACTATATCAGTTATTAAAAAATAAAATTGGTTTGATCTTGTCAAATGTTAGAATGTTAATGACTGTCTCGATCTGATCTATAAAACAATTCACATTGTTGGAGCAAGTCATACCGAAGTATCCAGAAAAAGCAACTACAGATAAACCCAAATATCTATGATCGACTTGGTCCATAAGATAAGAAAGAAAAATTATTTACACAAATTAATTTAAAGAAATAGTACGGACTCTACGTAAAAACCTAGTGCACTAAAGCAAATACAAAGCATCAAATCAATAATAAAGGAAATATTGCACAAGATCACAACCCTTTTTGGCTATTTGTAAGGTCCATATCCAGAAGTGGATTGCCTAGAGAAATGCAGCTTGATAACTTAGTCAGCAGTAGTGATATTCGCAAATGCTTTCGTACAGTTCTTCCACTGTTTATCGGGTCTCAGAAAATCATAGCAATTTCAAGGCTGCCTCGGATGCATCATCTTTAACCTACCTTTGGTAACCGAATCTGATGTTCTCAGAACTATAATAAATCTAAAACCAAAAAGGTCAACAGGCAGAGACAATATATTTATTTATATGGTTATACCAATTTTACATAAACTACAATTATAATACAAAGCTACGTGAAAGTTATGAATTTATACAGAATACCTCAAATAGTTTGCAGTATATATATTTTAATGCATTATTAACTAGGTCAATAGAACCAAGGTTAAAATTCCGATGAATTCTTGCCAAGGGACTGAATTGATATGGCACTATGGGTATCTTATTGTCGGTATTTTTTGTAGGTTGTCACTGACCAATACTTCATTTTCATGAGAAAAGGATATATAAATTTTTTCAGTAGAAAGTGAACAATACTACACAACACTATGTTCCTATCAGATCTGGGGGGCAATTTGCTGTTGCTGTAACAACTGGACCAATAAACCAAGAATTGTCCATTACCGTATTACCGATTAGATAAATCTTGAAAATATTTTATTAACATAATAAACTTTTATCTATGAACATGTCATTCCGGAATTCCGGATTCGACTATTTTTGAACATTTCGTACATAAAATTGACATGTGTCGGTAGTTCAAACGTTGGCTCTCATCTAACCTAACTTTTTCTGTGGGTTATTTTTGACATTCGAACTAATAGACTCCTCCTATTGGCCGTACCCGTAGAAGCAAAGCCTTCTGGATCCAGTGACCCTAATGTTTTTCATACCATAGTGACAGCTATCTTTTATAATATTTCCAAATAAATTACAGTTTTCTGCTGGAATATCTACCGAATATCCAATGGTCAACCCTATTGCTACTGCATTTTTGCCAAATCTCAACATTATTCGAAGTACTGCGAAATAGCTCACAGGATGATTATTATCAGCTGGTGTCAATTGTGGCAATGTGGTTCAATGCATTATGTAGCTATATTACGGATAGCTGGATTACTAATAATAGTAATTATTATTACATTTATTGTTCGTTGTGGAGATGATTTTGTGATTTCTTTCTCTTCAATAATGAATTATTATATACTGTTTTATCTACATTAGAGATACAGATATATATATATATATATATATATATATATATATATATATATATACAGATAAGATGCCACTTATACAGTGTTTTAATATGTTGATTTTTCCAATGGTTTTATTAAAAAATAAAAAAATAAAGTTTTTCGAAAGCTTGACAATTTAACCAAGAATTGTTCTTCCACCAGGCCTTTTATTTATGACGGTATCCCCAAAGGATATTCCCTACTTTGGTTGAGAGTATCTTTGATCTAACTGGTGTTGTTTTTATATATATATATATATATATATAATATGTATAAGGCTAAGGCAGTCTTGACTGACTAGTGAAGGAAAAATGCGGATGGATCTTGAGGATGCAGTCAAAATACTGGGCCTGTCTGTAAATTTGGTGGAATTTACAGTGCCTCCATAATTTTGTTGGGTGGAGACCTCGATGACCTCGTTATTCGAATTCAGTGGCCTCTGCTGAGTCCGTGAATGTGGTGAAAGTGCTTCTGGTTTTTGTTGGGTGGAGTGTGCATCCTCCAAAAGTGCATCCTACAACGGTGCTCCAGACATCTCCAATCATTCAAGGTAAGAAATCACAGTCGATCTCTCTCTATTTCATTTTATGAGAGATTTCCAGCTGTCACCGATTCGATTATAATATCGGAAACTGCAAGCATTACCCAACCCTTTTATTCTATACAAGACAATTTCGTACAAACATCCAGGCTTACCATGGAAACCGCCTTTTGTTCTAAAAGGGGTTATCTTTTCAATCGTTTTTAGTGTTTCCAAAGGTGGGGACCATTTTCTTTGAAGCTGGTTCATTCTTTTTCTTAGATTTTGGTTTATTGATGATGCCTGTGCCGTCGGTTTTCCTGTGGAAGGAAATCTTGAGAATCTTTGGTATTGCCCCTTTTTTTCGGTTCACCAGTATATTATTTATTGTATTCTTTTCGTTTGTTTGTCTGATATTCGGGGTGGCAGTGCCCATGGGTTTGTTATAGATATAATCAGTCCGTGCTTGATCTTGCTTCCTAGATTAGATTTGCTTTTAGCACAAACAACAAAATTGTTGGTAAAATTCAAAAAAAGCAGCTAATATGAACAACTCACTATAATTTATTTTTATCAATATTTTTCAACTTTTTAAGCTGAACTCCGCCTAATTATTCAGTTATTTTTTATGTACCTATATAATTAATGTTGTTTAAAAACAGGAATGAACAATAAAGACTCTATTATGATTATTATTTTTTTTTTTCAATTGTGTTTTGCATCCTGTTTTATTTCCAAAACTGATATTTTAAATCGCAAAACATAAAACTTCTTATTACTTACATACTTCTTCAGTTGTGTCCAAGGACTCCAAGGCTTTAGGCGGACCAATCCAACATCCGACTGATGAACTGATAAACCTCTATGGACGTAACTTTCATTTTCGATAGATTAAACAAATTACATCGGTTACCGCTGTCTAGAACTATTGGCAACACTGTACAGTAAATATGACAGTGACAATAATTCTGTGCAATACCTTGTGGACAGTGGCAGAATTATTTTTGTCTTTTCGTTCATGTACTACAGAGGAATTACTTACTGGAACGATTTACCGTTTTTTGTCCGAGGTTTTGAAAATCATTATTAAAAATATAAATCGTTTGATTTTATGTCTGAAAAATAGTACGAATAGTTCCTCAATGTTCAGTCTTCTAAATTTCATATAAATATCACTTGCAAAAGCGATTCTTCTCAACTGTCTTTGATTTTATAACAAGATTTTCTGATTTTTTTTAAATTGTGAGGGAACGTTGAATTCAAAAATTCTGAAAGAAATCGTGATTATCTTTTACTTTCACATTGATATATCATGATATTTGAAATGGAATCTGATGAATGGTTTTTGTTTAATAACCTCTAAAAATTAGGTTTTTATTTTTTTCTTCAAAAACTGTTCATCAGATTTTCTTCTACACCTCTCTAATTATTCAATTTGAATGCCAAAATGACTCGATTTTTTTTCAGAATTTTTTAATTTGCCGTTTATTTTTTCATGGGGTTTACATGAACCTTAAGGTTATTTCGTTCTGGTTGAAAATTCATAAACTAAACAGATTTGGAGAGAAAATCCTGCAACACATCGATGGCCTAATTATTCTAACATGTCGACATGTTAGAATTAGGCCATCGATATATAGGTGACGGTTGTCGGCAGAAGTGATTGTATCTGATATTCGAAGGGGAAATAATGATCTTCGATAATTTTAGGAATTTTTTACGTTTTCCTATCGAATTAGCTCGACAAGCTCGAGTTTGCTCCAAGTTTCAGTGCGTCAAATTTGAACAATATAGATATAGATATAACATTCATTCCCAATTCATCTTGGGCCTAACTGTACCCGTTGTAATTGAAAAAATATCAATATGGAGATTTATGCAAAAGCGTACCTGTCATTTCATTTCCATTCAGAAAATGGGTATAATATTGTTACAGACCTGAAATTTGATAAAGACTTCTCGAATTGTTCGAGATCGTTCGATGATTTAGATGGAAAAATCTAGAAGCACTAACTTTTGTTCTGGATCAATCGTCGAACATTCTATTTGTGTTCTATTGATTTCTTAAGTTTTCTAGAACATTATTTGTATATAAAAGCAATACATTTGTGAGATGAAGTAAGTTAGTTAGAAAGTTACCTTGAGTTACCTTGGATACAAGTATTTTGACAGTGACTTGTATTACAGTGTTGTCAAGTAAAGTTTGATTAATAAAGGCGAGTTCATACCAGAGTACACTTATTTTTGAACCCGAAGACGCAACAATTGGTGACAGCGGCGGAATAAGTGTTACTGAAGAAAGAAAAGTAAGGCAGTTTTCCAGTATTTGATGGTGAATACTCGATCGAATAATTACGACGAGATGGTGACATCAGCAGATATCCTTGAGTATTTAAAGGAACAAGAAGCCAAACGAAAACAAGAACAAGAGGAACAAGAAGCCAAACGAAAACAAGAACAAGAAGAGCTTCTACAACTATTCGAACTGAGAAGTAAACAAGAACAAGAGGAACAGGAGGCGCGGTTAGTCCAGCAGTTACAACAACATGTTGATATTCTGCAACGTATTAGTCACAGTCAAAAGTGCTTCCAGAATGAAATCACCGAAGTAGTACAGGAGGTCAGAGGAGAAGTTCAAGAGGTTAAAGGTGAAGTTCAAGAAGTCAGAGGCGGAGTCCAGGGAGTCAACAGAAGGGTCCAAGACGTCGAAAATGAACTGTCCAAAATAGATGAACGGGTGGCACGAGAGGTGAACAAGAAATTCAACGAAGAAGTGGATAGGATCAAGGAGAGGTTGGAAACTCTACACCTTCCACACAAGCCTGCACCCTCTGAGGAAATCTCCCCCACCAGCGAAAAGCCATCCTCACTGACAACTCCGATAAGGCCTACACAAGTGAAAATTTTGAAGCCTCCAACATTCGATGGGCAATCCTCGTGGCCCATGTATAGACGTCAATTTGAAGCGGCAGCAAACGCAAACGGCTGGTCCGAGGAGAAAATGGCCACCTCTCTAGTCCTGTCTCTACGAGGACAAGCATTGAACATCCTTCAGAACATCCCCGAGAGTAATCAGAAGAAATATTCTAGAATCGTTGAAGCTTTGGAAATCAGATATGGACAGCAATATCTCAAACAAGTATTTCAGACCCAAATAAAGAGTCGATTCCAAAAATCCAACGACACCCTACAGGAGTATGGAGCCGAGGTAGAGCGACTCATTAATTTGGCATACCCACAAGCACCGAAGTAGTTCATAGAACAAATTGGGGTGCAGACTTTCATCGATGGTTTGAGAGATACTGACATGCAGCAAGCCCTTCGACTAGGACGACTTCAAACCATAAGCGCAGCACTAATAGCATCTTTGGAGTTCGAGACCGCGAAAAACGCATCAAGAAATACGAGGCCCAAGTTACGTGAAATATTGGACTCCATAACAGCATTAAGCAACCAAGTGCCTTCCCCAGAAGACAGGAAGAGGCGCTGCTATAACTGTGGGAAAAGCGGCCATCTACAGAGGAGTTGCTGGGAGAGATCGAGATCCAGAAGTCCAAGAAGAAAGAGGTCGTCATCAACGAGCAACGAAGAGAGATCGAGATCTCCGAGCCCAGGAATAGAGCAACGTGGGCGTTATACCAGAGGAGCCTTCAGGAGATCGACCACGCCAGAAAGGAAACCTCAAACGTCTGAAAGAGGACTTGCTCCCAACCAGGAAAACCAGAATTAGCCTGGCGACTTTCAGTGTTCAAAGCCCCAAGATCCATATATCGTCATTGAAGAAAAATGACCAAATTCTACTAATACAAGGCCACTTAGAAGATCGGAAATGCACCTTCACTATTGATACAGGAGCTTCGAGATCAGTCGTTCGCCCAGACCTCATACAAGAATCTGTGAAGCCGATGAAAAGGAATATGGTTTTGGAAACGGCAACGAGACAAACCGCACCAGTCATTGGGGAAACACTTGTACACATCCAGATAGGACCTATTACCATGGAACATTCGATGTTAGTTGCGGAAATAAGGGATGAATGTGTTTTGGGTCTGGACATCATGGAGAAAAACGACTTCATCCTTAACATCGGACAGAAAATTTTGCGGATTGGCAATGAAGAAATCTTCCTGAGCAGGTACAATGAGAAAATCCAACCAATTAAGATTTATGTTGACGAAGACATCCACATTCCGAAAAACTCCGAAACCATCATCATGGCCAGAATGGATAAAGAACCTGGAGATTTGAGCACTGGAATAATTGAAAATGATGAATACCGCCAAGATGGAATTTTAATTGCCCGATGTCTTGTGAACACAGAACAACTAATTCCTGTCAGGGTTGCCAATACTTCGGAAAATAAAGTCCTCCTGAAGAAAAACGACCAATTGGGATTCTGCAAACCTGTCACTCGAGTTATCAATTGTGAAAACCACACTCAGGTACTGCGAAGAGATACCACTAACACCGATCAGAGCACAATAGACAAAATGATGGAACATTTAACTATGGAGGAAAAGCGGAAGGCCAAAGAGCTTCTTTATAGCCATCGTAACATTTTCTCGACAGAGACTTCGACAGGACGTACCAGTCTAGTTCAACATCGCATCAACACCGGCTATGCCCGACCAATCCGACAGGCTCCGAGGAGACTACCGTTTGCCAAACAGAGAGAGGTAGCAGACATGATAAACAATATGATGGAGGATGACATAATTGAAGAAATCACAAGCCCATGGTCCTCACCGGTAGTATTGGTAACTAAAAAGGATGGATCAACCCGATTTTGCGTGGACTATCGTCGATTGAATGACGTAACGATGAAGGATAGCTACCCATTACCAAGAATCGATGATACACTAAACACATTATCCGGTTCCAAATGGTTTTCAACGTTGGACCTGAAAAGCGGGTATTGGCAAGTGGAAGTTCATCCTGATGATAGAGGAAAAACAGAGTTCTCTACCGGACAAGGGCTGTACCAATTCAAAGTTCTTCCGTTCGGATTATGCAATGCTCCCGCCACCTTTGAGAGACTTATGGAACTAGTATTGAGAGGTTTGACATGGAAAATTTGTCTAGTCTACTTGGATGACGTCATAGTAATGGGAAGGACATTTGACGAACACCTGGATAATTTGGAAGAAGTATTTTTGAGGTTAGAAAATGCTAACCTGCAACTGAACCCAAAGAAGTGTTATTTATTTCAAAAAGAAGTTAATTTTTTAGGCCATGTCATCTTGGCCGAAGGAATTAAGACCGATCCTGCTAAAATCGAGGCTGTTAGCAGTTGGCCACGTCCTAGGGATAAACATGAAGTAAGAAGTTTTCTGGGGCTATGTACCTACTCCAGGAAGTTTGTTCAAGACTTTGGTAAAATTGCCAAGCCACTCCACCAATTAACTGAGAACAACGTTCAGTTTGATTGGAGCCCTGATTGCCAACAGTCGTTCACTGAACTGAAGAAGAAATTGACAACAGCGCCTATTTTGGCTTACCCACGAGAACAAGGCACTTTCATTTTGGACTGTGATGCGTCTCAGCAAGGCATTGGATCAGTTTTATCCCAAGAACAGGATGGCGAAGAGAAAGTAATAGCCTACTTCAGTAAAACTCTGGGCAAAGCTGAAAGGAATTACTGCGTTACAAGAAAGGAGCTTCTATCGATAATCAAAGCCATTGAACATTTCCATACCTTTCTCTATGGCAGACGTTTTCTCGTAAGAACTGATCACAGCGCTTTGCAGTGGATAATGAACTTCAAGAAACCTGAGGGTCAGGTTGCGAGATGGCTAGAGAGACTCCAACAATACGACTTCAAAGTTATTCATCGCAGTGGCAGGAAACACAGAAATGCAGACACATTATCAAGACGTCCATGCTTGGAACAGCATTGCCGATATTGCCAGAAACTTGAAAACAAAGAAGTCAACTTTTACAATGATGAACATTGCAAGGAAATTCTGCAAGTTACCACCGTAAGTGTCGAGTCTGAAGAATCTGATTTATGGACCACAGAAGATATGAGGTAGAATCAGAAGAAAGACAATAATTTAAAGTTAGTCCTAAGCTGGCTAAAGAATGGAGTTAGACCTGAGTGGCAGGAAGTATCCAAGTTCGGTGCAGTTGCCAAGGGATACTGGGCTCAATGGGATTCACTATGTCTTCGTGATGGCCTATTGCATCGCAAATGGGAGAGCCCAGATGGAGCAACTGTGGTGTACCAACTGGTCCTGCCGAAGGCACTTACTAAAGATGTGCTCGAACAACTTCATAGTAGTCGTGCAGGTGGACACTTTGGAATCAAGAGGACCCTTGCTAGAATTCGAGAAAGATTCTATTGGATGAATTGTCATCGTGATGTAGAAGAATGGTGCAGAAGATGTGACCTATGTTCTTCAAAGAAGGGACCCAAAACTAGAAGTCGAGGGAAAATGGCTCAGTATCTTTCTGGGGAACCATTCGAAAGAGTAGCAGTTGACATTCTTGGGCCGTTTCCTGTTACCGAGCAAGGAAATAAATACTTGATGGTAGCCATGGACTATATCTCCAAGTGGCCTGAAGTTGTGCCCATTCCAAACCAGGAGGCAAAGACCGTTACAAAGGCCTTCATAGAAAATGTAATAGCCAGACATGGAGTTCCACTAGAATTTCATTCTGATCAAGGACGAAACTTCGAATCTGAGTTATGGCAAGAAATGATGAACATTCTAGGTGTGAAGAAGACTCGTACCACAGCCCTACATCCACAATCAGATGGTATGGTTGAACGACATAATAAAACCATCAGCCAGTACCTGTCGATGTTCATCTCCAAAAATCAAAAGTATTGGGATGAGTTGGTTCCACTATTTCTCCTATCCTATCGAAGTTCCCAGCATGAGTCCACCGGATATACCCCTTCAATGTTGATCACTGGGCGAGAAATGAAACTATCATGCGATCTGTTGTTTGGAATGCCACCCAGAAGTACAGAGGACAAAGTCCTACCAGAATATGTCCAAGAGTTGAGAGAAACTCGACCAAGTTCATGAATTCTGCAGACGTCGTCTTCAAATCTCAAGTGATAAAATGAAAAAGAGGATCGACAGGAAGAGACCAGGAACTATGTTCGAGCCAGGTGATGCTGTTTGGCTCTACCAACCTCAGAGAAAGAAAGGAAAATGCCCCAAGCTACAGAGAAATTGGAGAGGACCCTACGTCATCATAGAGAAGATCAACGACTTGGTATACCGCATCCAGCTCAACCCAAGGAGTAAACCCAAAGTTATTCACATCGAGAGGTTAGCAGAATACCGAGGCCACGATCCCCCAAATTGGTTCCAGAGGGACAACCAAAATAGTGATGGTGTTATCCGGGACGGAATAACCTAAAGGAGGAGGCAGTGTGACAGACCTGAAATTTGATAAAGACTTCTCGAATTGTTCGAGATCGTTCGATGAATTAGATGGAAAAATCTAGAAGCACTAACTTTTGTTCTGGATCAATCGTCGAACATTCTATTTGTGTTCTATTGATTTCTTAAGTTTTCTAGAACTTTATTTGTATATAAAAGCAATGCATTTGTGAGATGAAATAAGTTAGTTAGAAAGTTACCTTGAGTTACCTTGGATACAAGTATTTTGACAGTGACTTGTATTACAGTGTTGTCAAGTAAAGTTTGATTAATAAAGGCGAGTTCATACCAGAGTACACTTATTTTTGAACCCGAAGACGCAACAATATGTATGTATCTAAAAACTTCTGATAAAATAGTTTTCATTCATAATTTTCTATACTTTCCGGAAATTTCCCAAAACGCCTCAAAATTCTTCTGATAAGTCTCGCGGGTTTATTTTATCGACTATTGATTTATGAATATGAAAATCTGTAGTTGAGAATCTGCTCTTTCTCGCAGTGACTTTTATTTTTTGTTGGGAAATCTTAGGCCAGTGTAAAAATCAACATATTTTTATCAGTAGCCTTAGGCGGAAAAGTTCTAGTCTAAGAGCCGAATAGGAGTCGAAATTCACCATCTGCTCACCGAATGAAACACACTTTTCATTAAAATGTGGTCATAACTGTATACAGTGAGTTCCAAAATTTTGCAACATACGGGCAACTTTTTATTATCGATTTGTTAGAAAATTTCATTCGTCATAAAAGATGGTGCATTGGGTTATCAAAATTCCATATTTTCAAACGGTATACAGGGAAGAACAAAAAATAAAAGTCCAAACTAGCCTGGCTGTAATTCCAAATTTGAATATTGTTGTCAATATTCTTTCAATATTCTACAGTTTATTTGAATAAACTTCCTTGATAACATAAAAAATAAGGCTAGTTTAGAAATTTGGAATTCTGATAACTTGAATACAAGTATTCCGCAATGCACCAATTTTTATGAAGAATTTAACTTACTGACAAATCGATGAAAAAGTTTCTCGTATGTTGCAAACTTTTGGAACTCACTGTATATAGTTATGACCACATTTTGATAGGCAACCCATTAGGCTGATGACACACTGCAGAAACTAATTTCGTGAAACTCGTTTCACGAAACAGGCAACTCGTTTCAATATCAAATAACCCATGTACATATATGAAACGATGGACACTGGTGTTTCGTAAACAGGATACCAGAAAGTGTTTCTTCAACAAGTTGCACGAAACGCAGCGTGCTCTGTTTGTTGTTAGTTGTTTCTTGAAATTCTTTTATTTGCGTAGTATTCGCCGTACTAAAGGACGGTATATATCATTTTTCTTCGGATTTTAATACTAGTAGCAAATCAAAAGAAAAATCCATTTTGATAATGAACTTGTGAAAGTTGTCGAGCAGCACCCTTGTTTGGGACAAAGTAATTGATTACTAGGATGTACCCAAAAGCTTTTGTTTTCTTAATTACTCTATTTCGGCGTCTGCGATTCGCCCATCATAATAAAACTTCTTCATCTTCTTTATCGAAAGGCATATTTGCTACTAGTTATTCCAATAATATCATGCATGAAACTAGTTTCTCCAATGTCCACTAAACGAGAAACTAGTTTCATGTAAACAAGTTCCACGCAATGAATTTCTCTAGTTTGTCAGCTGACTTATAGGCGTACCTAATCGCCTATTTATGAAACTTCATGAAAAGTATGTTTCATCCGAAGAGCAAATGATGAAGTTCGACCTTTATTCGGCTCTTAGACTAGAACTTGTCCGCCTAAGGCTACTGACAATATTGATAGTTAGACTGGCCTGAAATTTTCCAACAAAAAATAAAAGTTACCGCAAGAAAGAGCAGATTCTCAACTACAGATTTTCACATTCATAAAGTAGTTATAGACGATAAGATGAACTCGGGAGACTTATCAGAAAAAATTTGGAGCGTTCTGGGAAATTTTCGGGAAATATATAAAATCGTGAATGAAAACTTTTTATTAGAGGTTTTTAGATACATATTCTAAAAGTACAGGGCCTTCGAAATAAAATAACAGTTACGCTTTTTCAGAAATCTCCACTTTGATATTTTTACGTCGAAAAATTCGTAAAATTACATTATTTATTGAAGATGATTATTTCAAATTAAACCATATTTGCTGACAACCGCCAGCTATATATGAAAATTGTTGAAGGATTTTCCTTCCAAACTCCGTTCAGTTTATGAATTTTTTACCAAAAAAAAGGAGATACAGAGATGTTAGTCGAGCGTCGGGGTAAATCTTATGATATCCCCCGTGTTGTTCGCGCGGAAATCTGATAATATCAATTATAGCTCATTAAAAGGGAAAAATCCTTTTTTGTAGAGATTTTGATGTTCTACAATTTGTCGTATATCATATCGAAATTTTGAACAACTTCCAAGTTTTAATGGAATACCGGTTTTCCTAGTTTTCCAGGGAATTTCCCTACTTTCCATAAGTGTTCGCGTGCAATTTTTTTTTTAAGTACCCCCTCAACTACTGCTCGTGTGCCAAAAATCATTTCTATTGGATTTTTTGTCAGGTAAATACCCCTGGATCCTATGCTATTATGCTTCGCAACACATATCTCGAACAGTTGCTTTACGATTGACTATCTGGTGGAGACTTTTTAATGAATCGTTAAAAATGTTAACCTTTGTTTTATTTGGAATTATTTTATGGTCGTTTCTACAGACTAAGTCGAACCCATATAAACTTAGTAAAATATGTGTTTTCTGACTTTAACGTTTGTTTCTCATCTACTTTTATACGAATCTTTAATGCTCCCTGTTAAACACTTTCACAGTGTCGATTATTTGTGGACGGATTCGAAAAGTTTTATCCTTTCTGGAAAATTGAAAAATGTCAGTAAATTCGTTTTTGAGGAAACATCGCAAATGAATTCGTCATAACACCCAACGACTATTTTTAACGCCTTGTCTTCTGGAGTGAAATCAAACTAAAAATGATGAATAATAGTGGATTGGTGTTCATTATAACTCCAAATATTCTACACAGTGCTGCGCAATCCATAAATTAATAGATTCAAATTTAATGAAGGCACATTTTTCATCGGATCCTTCAATAATTGGATTTCTAATTACATAGTTTAGACTGAATAACAAACTGTTAACATTGAGAAACAATGGAAAATGTGAAATAACTTTCATAAAATAACAATAGTTTTCTCAATTTTCAATTCAGAGTTCAATTCTCACAAACAAAAAGCGTTTTTTTAGAATTGACGTTTCGACGAATTCAAATACGGGTAGCGAGCAGTACATCACAAAGCTCGTTTTCTTGACACCGCGAATGCTCATTTTGAATATTTGGCTCAACAGTGCTCCATCTTGATTTCTGTTCGAAAATATGAATGAAATATTCATAAAATCTGTTGTGGAATCATCTGCGGCTGAAAAACAAACTTTAGTCGCTATTTTCCATCGATTTTTGTACTCGCAAATGGGAATTATTATACATGAGTGGGATTGTCGACGATAATCTATTTCTAATCTATTAGAAAGCAGGCTCTTCAGAAGCAATTATACAACAAGGATGAAAGTGATGGAAATATTTCTTCTGCGGTAACACTTTGAGAATTATTTTTTTACATAAACCTGTCATGGGCATTGCATTTCGATTTTTTTTTTTTCGAAAATTTGAATAACATATTCATAAAATCTGTTGTGAAATTATTTGCGGCTGAAAGACAAACTGAAAAGAAAAAATCTGAAAGTGAAAATTCGCATTTTCATTCAGATAGTTGATTTTTTCAATTATCTCTAGTTTTCATTGAAAATTCATCAAATAAATTAGATAGGAAGAATGTAATTAAAAAATGTTACTCACAGAAATCGTTCCTTTCATTGAAGCAAGGTTCGCTTCTCTCGCATTCAATTCCCAACACATTTTTGTCGACGATGATCTTTTTTGCTTTGACAAGCTCATCAGGGAAATTGAAAGTATTGGAAAGCAGGTTCTTTAGAAGCAATTATACAACAAGGATGGAAGTGATGGAAATATTCCTTCTGCGGCAACACCATAGCCATTCTAATGAAATATTCATACCGAAAGAAATGAAAAAAAACGTTGGAGACTTATTTAGGAGATGCAAACAAACTTCTTCTAGGAGATGCAAACAAACTATTCAGTTTGCGTTTGCACTCTTCTACTGAAGTAGCATTCTAGCCGCATGCCAGGTTTTCTAATCAAAAATCTGGAGTGTATGAGCTTATATAAGTGTCCAAAGTGTAACATTGTTTATGTGGAACAATGGAGACGACCTATTTATAAAAAATATGCCGAACATGAATGCTCTTCAGACCCTTTCTTGGAATGCAAGCACCAATTCCCGAATCTAAATGATGCGGAAATTTGGCACTATGCCAGAAAAGGTTGGAAACTCAATTATTAAGATTCATACACTCAATCGTAAATACATATTCAGGTACAAGGTAATAGATAATTAGATAAGATATTTTTGTTGTGGGTTAAATTGTCATTAATAGTTAATGAAAAAATCCTAGTATTTAAGGCAAGTGTATTAGTATATTCAGTTATCAGTTAGAAATATACTTTGAAACTGTCCATATAAGACGAAACTCCAGTAAGTAACTTAAATGTTACAAATATAAAGTGGTGAAAATTCATAGGAATTTTTACCATGTATTTATTAACTCGCTTTCTTGAATGTTTGTCCCGGTGGAATTTTATAATTGATTTTAAACTAATTTCCCGATGAGCTAGATACTTGAAATTTGGACCATAGGTCAGAAGTGGATGACAATGCATAAAAATGAAAAACGCGGTTTTACTAAAAATAATAATTAAAATGATGTGCTTTTCTGGATCTTGTAAACGGCTCTGAACATTTGGATCAAATTTCGAATTTAGATGCGCTGTTTTTACTTTTTTGATGTTAGGTTGTCATTTCCTAATTCACCAAATTTGCCCACAACGTCGAAACATCGGTTGGATGGTTTGCAATTTAGGTTGATGCAACAGTATTAAAAAAACGCATGGGGACGTCAAACTGAAATCCACCAACAAATATAAAAAAGGAATTGATGTCAACTATCAATAGGAATAGAAGGCGATCAACAGCCTTTCAGCACAAGCAGAAAAAAAAGTTTCTGTAAAAAACGCGAGACCGAAGAGCAATCAAAGATCTTGGATTACAGTATTATTTCAGACCAGCTGTAATCTTACGTATCGAGTTGGCCAAATGCGCCACATTGGAAGCAAAATTCGAGAAAACTGATGAAGAGAGAGACAGAGAGAGAGGAAGATGTTTTGGTTTGAGTGTGAGTATAAACCATTTTCTTTCTGAGAGTGTCAAGCCCCGAGGCTTCTTATAGTAGAAGATTTGAGCCGGTTCTGGGCCCTGACCTTTGACCTCGACCTTGGCCGTGGTCTTGACTATTGTGTTTGACCTTGAGATTGTGGTGAAATAGATTTTTTTCATACACAGACAAGTACATGTATTTTTTCTTACCCCAATGTCTTCCATGTCCTTCATGTATACCGAAGTATAGAGAGGGTACACACCACGGAGATCCAGTTAGATATGTGAACTCTGATTCCTTTCCAGTGATGTTTACCTTGCGGTGGTGGTGGGAGGAGAGGTTGCGTGACATTAACACTCTGTACAGCTCTCCGTCCTCTATCGATGTGTTGCAAACTCGCGCATGGTGAGGGCTTTGCATCATACATGGTGAATAAGTCTGTGGTGGGGGTAGTTCGCTATCTATTATAAAATAAGTTGGTTTGGTGATATGAAATCAGAAGTTGTATACCTAGCAGTCGAGCAGTCAGTAAGAGTAGTGAAGTTATTTAGTGCCTGCACAGAGAGAGGAAGAGATTAGTGAGTATGTTATGTGTATGTATTATTTATATTTTCCTTATATATTTTCATCATCATGTCAGTTCCAAAGGTAGATTTACAAAAAATCAATTCTATAATTGAACAAGAGATGGAAGTGTTCATTTATGCGTTGATTACAAATGCGGTGTAAATGAAGGATTAGTCCAGGCAAATCACACAAACCGCCGCATTGACGATGTTTTGAATAGCCTCCGTAATTCCAAATATTTCTGTAAACTTGATTCATTCAAAGCTTATCTCCATATAAGAGTTGATGACGAAAGCAGCGTCATTCAAACAATTTCAACTCATCGTGGTACTTATCGCATGAGCCGTCTTAGTTTTGGAATAAAGACAGCTCCATCCGAATTCAATCGAATTCTTTCTCAGATACTCAAAGGCCTTCCAAAAACAGAAGCATATTTCGACGACATAATTGTCCATGGAAGAATGCACAGAAAATCTAAAAGACTGTCTGAAAAGACTCATGGATTTCGATCTTCATCTTAACAAATCCAAATGTTAATTTTTTAAGAAACAAATCGAATATTTGTGATATACTGTGGAGTTCAACAATATTTCTAAGTCTCCAGTAAAAGTCCGCGCTATTCAAGATATGCCACGTGCTGCCAATGCCGATGATCTTAAAAGATTTCTAGGACTTATTACATATTATTCCCGATTTGTTCCTGCTTTTTCAAGTATATCCTATCCTCTCCGATGTTTGCTGAGGAAAAATGAACCATGGGCATGGACAGCAGAATGCGAATCAGCTTTTCTAAAACTGAAGTTTGAACTTTGTAGCGATCGTGTTCTTGTACTATTCGATCCCAGTTTTCCTGTAGTTTCGACCACTGATGCAAGCCCCACTGGAATAGCTAGTGTACTCAGCCATTCCATCGATGGAGTTGAGAGGCCAATCGCCTATGCCGCGCGTTCCCTTACTGCCTCTGAAAGGAATTACAGCCAGCTTGACACAGAAGCACTTGCAATTATTTTTGGTGTAACTTATTTCTATAATTACTTATTTGGAAATCATATTTTGCTCATTACCGACAACGAGCCATTATCAAGAATTTTCTATCATCATAAAACACTGCCACAGATGACTTCTTCCCGACTTCTTCGTTATGTGTCATTCCTCTCAGGATTCAATTACTCTGTTAAGTTAAACCAAAATGTTGATTGTTTATCTCGAGCTCCGATTCAACATTCCAGAACTTCAACTGATGCTCTTATTGGTGATGAAGTAAAACAGATATGTGATCAACAGATTTTTCAGATTTCAAGCGATGAAATCACACACATGACGATTAACAATGAAACTGAAAATGATCTTGAACTCAAGAAAATTATTCAAACCCTGAAAAATAAATCCGAGGATTTCGAATTCACACTGGTGGGTGGAATTCTTTTTCGGAAAGATAGAATCGTTATTCCAGGAAGTTTGAGATCGAGGATACTTGAAGAACTTCATGAAACACATCTGGGAATAACAAAGATGAAGCAGCTCAGCCGTCGTTATGTCTACTGGCCTAGTATCGACAAGGACATCGAAAGATTAGTCAAAGGTTGTGAAAGCTGTGCAGTGACCAAATCAAACCCTCCTAAAGTACTTGTCCATCCGTGGGATACTCCTGAAAGTAATTGGGAAATAATCCATATCGATTATGCTGGTCCTTTTGGAAACTGCTACTTCTTGGTATGTGTGGATTCAAAATCTAAATGGGCAGAAGTTAGAATCATAAAGGACGCACCAAGTAGTTTAAAGAAAATAACAATACTGGAAAATATTTTTGCGGTACATGGATATCCTGCAGTAATCGTATCAGATAATGCATCCATTTTCCAAAGCGAGGAATTTCATACGTACTGTAAAATCAATGGAATGATCCAAAAATTCATTGCTCCAGGACATCCGGCGACAAATGGACTTGCAGAAAGGAACGTGCAGACCTTGAAACAAAGATTGAGGGCTCTCAAGAATGATTCTATGTCTATTCAAGACAAAGTACAGAACATTATGTTTCGTTATCGTGCGATACCACTTGCATGTGGTCAATCGCCTGCAGAACTATATCTTCATAGAAAATTACGAATCCGCCTGGATGCAATTTTTCCATTTCGTCCTCAAGCCTCACATTCTACATATAAACCAGTACGTTATTTCCAAGTGGGGGAGAGGATCCAGATCAGACTTTTCATCAGTAACAGACATGTATGGCAATTTGGAGAAGTCAGAAAAAAGCTTGGTCGACTTCATTATCTGGTCATTTTAGACTCTGGGAGGCTGTTGAAAAGACATGTTAACCAGTTACGATCAACTCTTGTTCCAAGAAAGACCGTTACATTTGGACCTTGCCAATCAATGTACCCAGATATCCGGCAGCTCCACCAGAACAACCAACTGTTTCACCACTATTGAATGATCATTAAATAGGTGCTCCGATACCGAATCAGAATGTAATACGGCCACAGAGAGAGATACGTCCACCTGTCTGGTCCAAAGACTACAGAATGTTTTGATCACTTTCAATTGTTCCATAATGTTAACATCATGAGTTTTTATTTTTTATTTAGTCAATTACATTTAATGAGTGTGTTTTCAAAATATGTGGGGGAAAATGTTGTGACCCTCAGTATATAAATATTAATGACATATCAGTTATTCGACATACAAGAACAACAACTGTCAATGCGATGAATAAAAGTATACGTTTTTTCACATAGCACTGATTTATAAAATATTCTATTCGAATAATTCAATCTCAGTCATATTAACCTTCCTTTTTAGCTGTTTGTAAAATATTTTCAAATCCTCGTCGATTATGTCTATTATAATTAAAACCCATAATAGTTGTTGGATTCTTTTTAATTCCAAAATCATAACAATCTTTTCTGCACTTCCAAAATCAGTGAGATTATTTTTTTGATCCAAAATACACACTGTTATGTTGTGAATCAACTGACGACCTTCTGGACTGATGGGCATATATATTATAATCTTGTGTGGTTCTTTTGGGAAATTGAATCCAGGCTTCATATCGATATCGAATGAAAAAAGAATGTGGGACTCTTCATTGTTTATGTATGAAGCAGATATAAGGTTGCAACCTAAGTGAATGAGTCTCACAGTTGTTATGTTTATCGGATGTGAGAAATCGTATATCTGATTCAGTTGGAATCTATCAAAAATTCATACCCATCATCTCTTCTATAGAATTCGGATGAGTTAGATCAATATCATATTTTGATCGCATCTTACATTTCAAAGTATTATTATTGGCATGTAGGTAGAATATATCATCTGCATTGGTATCGTTTTGATTTTTACCACGAAACAAATCTAAACATGATATATTTCTGAATAGCTGCATTGATTTCATCTATTTCACCACATGAAATTTCAATTGTGTATTTCTGAAGTATTGGTGATCAATGATTCTTAAACCGATCACATTGTTTTTTTCAGTTATATCATTGACTGTGTTGCATCCATAGAATCCTAAAATTCCCAGTCCATAACGACTGTTTCTATCCAATTCAATGGGTGGCAAAAAGTCTGCACTCAAGACACTCCTCCTGACAGCTTGTAGTTCGAACTTCCGTGACATGACTGATACACTTTATGAATTTCACTTGAATTTATTGTTGTCTACAACATACTCTAGTTAACCTAGAATTTTTAGGAGATGGTTCATCAATTTCTATTTAATTTTTATCAGCACCAATATTCATATCACCTATATTGCAATAACATCAGAATATTTTTCGGGGTATAGGACCATCATTCACATTAAAACTGAAATGATTACGTCGTCAAGATTGTGGTGGTCATTGCAAATCTATATTTCATTATGTCGACATCATCTTGTAGACTTTTACTTTTCCCAAAAAGGTGCAATCTCATGTGCAGCGCATGCGAGTATCACTTCCTTCGGCATATTTGCAAGCATTATTCGATCCATTCTTATCAAGGTCCGATGTTTTGAATACATCTTGAGGGAAAATCCTATCCCTTAATAGCGTCTCAAGTCATTGCTGGAGTTGAATCCATTTTATAATAATTCAGAGAGAAAATTGTGGAATTTTCATTTTCTTGGCATAATAATTGAGATCGATGTCGGTGAGAGGTCTTCAAGGTAAGGAATCAACTAATTTTTTGGATTGTATGATTTCAAATACAGTCCGAGTCCTTTGCGGTATGGTTTGAGGTATACACCACTACCACTTCTACCCAATGCCACACTTTCCATTTGCTTGGCTTCTGTTGAATTCACAGCTCTGGTGATGCCTGCAACAGTACCTGCTTAACTTCCAAGCACGGACAATCCAGCAAAAATCGGTATCAATAGTAGAATCCCTCTGACTTTAGGAACTGGAATTATGCGAGGCGTGCGGATTATATTTTTTCCACCGACAGCTTTGAGGTATTTATGTGCCGCATGCAATGCTAATACGGTAGCTTTTTTCAAATTATCCGTCACAAATTGCTCACCCCCAGCTTTCGTCAGTATATTCCGCACTTTATGAAGCACCCCAAAACCAAAGGAAATTTTTCTGAGATTATTTTTCTTTGTTGATTTCTCTTCTTTTCCTTCGGTTGATTCCTCTTCTTTGCCCTCATAGTAGTACTACTACAACTCATACCGAAACGCCTCTTTGATTTCATAATGTTGGTAATGAGAAGAGCAGCTATTCTTTCCTTAATACCAGCGTCGATGTAACCCTCTTCCAAGCTGCGTATTCGAGTTCTTTGTCTGCTCTATGTCTTGCTGTGAGATCAGTTAGATGATTCAAATAATGAATATCGTGTTGTTTGCATGCAATACCCAATTTATTGATTCCAGGATCTTTGCGGGCCTAACTTTTTTCCAATTTTGTACCCGGTCCACAGTACTGATATCCTCCGAGTGAATGTAATTCGAACGGAAACTCTGAAAAAGAAATCTTTTGATATCACCCTCCACCACCACCTAGGCAATATAGAGAAACTTTGTCGGGGTAAGCTGCTGACTACCCATTGAGCTAATGCGGCCTCCGAAAGTATTGGTTAAATTTCTTCTCTATGAATATTTTCAATCAAACCCCAAAATGTATGCAACTGAACATTCATGCTATACTATGACTATTTCATAAAACTGAAGAGTTGGTCCATCTAGCGCCAAATAGCACAACACAAATAAACTGTTTTTATGTCGGTATAGGTTCCTATGAAAACTTTTTTTTGCACACAAACTCCAAAATGTATGCAACTAAACCTATATGCTATACTATAACTATAATTTCATAAAACTGAAGACTTGGTCCATCTAGCGCCAAATAGCATAACACAAATAAACTGTTGGTATGTTGGTATAGGTTCCTATGAAGACTTTTCCTTTGCACAGCGCAGCGCAGCCACCAGCTATTGCAGTGCAGACTCTATGTGATTTTATTTCAAGTATAAGCTACAATTTTAAATATATATATATATTTTTTGAAAATATGATCATTTTGAATGTTCTTCACCAACGAACAAATTGATATATGATTTTTCAAAAGTAATTGAGAGTAGGGGGTTTGTGCCAGTTGTGGGCCTGCTCCCACCATTATAACTTTCGACCCGCTCCTTACTTCGCGATTTTACTCGCGATCGCGAATTAATTCGTCAAGGCCGCAAATCCGTAGATTCGTCCGTAGGCCTATTATTTTAGATTTTCAACTTTTTTAATGTTTAACACCTGTTTTCCCTATGAAATTAGTGAAGGTAACTCCTGGGAGGGATATCTACGCCCCCTCCTTCTATGGTGGTTTGTTGTCATGTCCATTGTGCGCATGTACCAGTCGACTTGTTTGAATAAAACTTGGAGTCGCATCAACATCAGCACCATTTCTGTCCACATTTCATTCATATCACACATTCCTATGAGCTTAATATGAACTCACTACCAAATTTGTTTATTGAAGGAGATGCAATGCCATGTATTGCACTAAATGATGAGTTTGGTTTTGGAAATATTTCGATCTTAAGAAGGTTTCACCGATGAATATAACATGGATGATTATCTGAAGATGGGAGATACACCGGATCCTTCAGAAAGTGTTCATCCGACCCTTCCACAATTATCACCATCGAAATGCCCTTTACTTCTCTCTCTTCCTAGTGTGGATACGAAAGCAAAACCATCTAAAAGAAAGATCGCATCTACTGCTTCTAATCCCAAGAAAACAACTAAGGGTGTACGGAAACCCCGTAAGAATAAAGTAGATGACACCTTCAAGAATGTGATGGGTGAGATGGAAGATGTATCGTTTTAATTTTTTTGGTTCACTGCAGTGTTGTGGGGACATGTTGAAGAAAGCGAAATGCCGCATCGTAAAAGCAAAAGCCGCCATCGTTAAATGCGATGACAATGTTCAAAGAGACAGTACAGACGAGGTGGCTCTTCAGGATCTCGATGTGAAGATTATTTCATCAACAAAGGTTGAACTGATCAAAATGTGTGAAGATGCAGATAAACTCCGTTTCGAAATCACACAGAAAAATTAGTCCACCCATTAAAAATGCAAGCTGAGATGGAGCTTCAGGAGTTCATTTAAATTTTGATACGGCAGCATCTGTACGTGATAAGTGGCAAAAAGAGTTTGATAACATATTTCAATCTGATAGTGACTAGCTCTAGGGATTATGAAATGTTATCCATGTTGTCAGTTGAAATGAATAACTTCCTCAAAAATCTATGAAGTGGGGAGGAGTATGCAGATTATTCGGTTTTGGCATTTGGTTGGGGCAACGTTCACCACTTCATGATTCAAATCGTTTCAAACAGTATATAGCAATGCTCTACATGAAACAAAGAACTCAAAATGTTTTCGTGTTTTTTATAGTTTTTTTTAATAATCTAAGAGATTAATGAAAATAATAAGTAATACAATTTTATTCAAATATTAAAGTACAGCCCTTTTCTCTATCCATGAATTCGGTTCACTAGGAAGACCTAACCACTTCCTTATAGTTTATCTTTTTTAATCTACATCACCTTCTCGACCAGATAATGTCAGGATATTCTGTTTTCAATAACTCTGCTTCATAAAAACATCCTCTAATCGGTTGACCATCAATATCTTCAAGAATATACGTTGTGGAGTATGTCCTATTGATTTTAATTTCTTTTAATAGTTCAGTTGTGAAATTTGCAGTATATCCTTTTTAGAAGATATATTTGTACTTGCTCATACGTACAATGTCATTCAATCGAAATTTGGGAATACTTTGTTTTCTTCGGAGGATTACTTTGGAACTTTTGAATTTTAGTTATGTTGTTGGCGTAACATCGATTGGTTTCATATCAATTGTACGATGCACTTTATGGTTATATATCTTTGTTATGATAGGAAGAATATCTAACCATTTGTTGTGTCCCATCGCTGAAAATTCTGTATAAAGCCACGACTTTCTTGTTCGAATTACTTTTTTTGCTATGGCAGCATCCATAGTGCTGAATTTTGAATAATGGTTGATCTTATATTTGCGCATTGGAGATGAAAAAGAACTATTGGAAAATTCTGTTCCTTGATTGCTTTGTAGATGTTTCGGGGAATAATCGTCTTCTTTCAGCACATTTTCCATTGCACTAGATACAGCACTACCTGTTTTATTTTTATTCGGCTTCGTCCGTAGATATTTTAAGTAGCAATCAATGACCACAAGAACATATCGATATCCTTTGTTATTTTTAGCATAAGGTTGTAATTCGGCAAGATCTATTTGCCAGAAATCTGCAAAACCTTTGACCGTGGTGGTTCTTCTGGTGAAATTATGCCTTGTCGACTTATGTAACTCATTGACAACTTGTCGTTTGAGATCACTTACTTCATTTTTCATCTTCTCACAATCACTATGTAGTGTTTTGATTTGTTTTCATTCAGACAAACAATGTTACGGCATCATGTAATGAGGGCAAACTGATCATTTTTGTTGATGTATTAGATCATTATACCTTCCTCACGTAATTCTTCAATTATGGAAATTATTTAATTGTCATGTTCAGTTTGTCCAGCTGACTTTGAAGATATGAATAGCCGTAAACGAGCAATTAACTCCTTGGGTGAATTCCAGTAGGCATAATTAGCAGGTTTGGGATCATACATTTTCTGCATTTTCATTCGATAGAACCCCTCACCTTTTTTTGTCCTACTTCTGGTCATCTGATAATGTGATGAGTTTAGTACCGGTTTGATAACTTCACGGAATTTTTTTGATTTCGGGTGTTTTAAACCATTTCGCAGTTGATGTTGTTTATATGGTGCGTTCGTTAGCGTCAATATTTTAGCATATGTTTGACGAACTTCATCATCATCAACTTCAGGTAGGTTTTTCAGAAAAATCATAACTCCAGACTACTTGGGAATTCATGTGTTTTTGTTTTATCGTTATTCCAAAATAAAATATTTCCATTACTGAAACGTACATTGAGACTGCCCATTTTCAGTTTTTGTGTAGTAGGATCTAACCGTATGCTAAATATTGTATCATAAGCTGCATTCTTTATTTTGACATTTTCCAAATGTCTTTTCAAAACATCCCCAATATTGTTTTCAAAATTATCGAATAAGGACATTTCATATTTTCCGAATCCTTTGATGGTATCTGTCTCACTATAAATAGATGATCACTACCAAATGATGAATTATTTCCCATTGGACTTCTCATAACTTTCATTGAAGTAGACTAAGAATTCACTTGCTTCATCGAAGACGTTGGCTGTGGTGATGGTGGTTTCATGGTAGCAGCAGCTGAAGATAGAACGTTTAATGGCTTCATTATGGGATCATAGAGTTTCTCAAGCGCCATTCGATTTTCAATAAGTCCACTCTTGATAGAGTTTTGCCATACAGCTTCTGTTGTCTCAACTAGTTGGCGTTCCAACTTCAATTCAATGTTTTTATTTTCAACAACTAGGTATATAATTTTTTGGTTATATAAAACTATCGAACCCCATGCGATATCTACCTTCATGCATTTTTCTATCCTTATCAATGGCCAGAAATCCATATTGATCCTCCCAACATTTAACACACATCAATTGGAATTGCTTGAATGTTACATCGGGTGACACGAGATCGGAATACCTATGGTGCAGATTCGTTTCATCTTGCTTGAACATTACGATAAAGTTGGTATTATATCGCACTAACTGTTTGGGCACTCGTGAATATGTTTGAGCAAGATAAAAATAGTCAACATCTTTATGACGTCCCATACAGGAATATAATCTTATAATGTCCTGTTTTTCACATATTACATCATCGAAAATGAAAACAGAATTTGATTTGGTATCGGACGGTTTCACTACTTCTGCATTATTACTGAACGTATATGAGTGATTTTGAATAGAGATAAACGTTCGTGAATCGTAGTTCTTGTGGATGTGTTGGAAGAGAGATCATGGCATTCGTCCTTCCACAATCCGATAATGAGTCCTCGAACAGATGATAGAAGTAGCGGACCATGCCGCAAAACTTTCTGTCCATTCAATCCACAACCGAATTTTTCATCTAGATTATCTACAGCAAACTTTTCTTTCTATTCACAATGCGCATCGTACCGTGGTTGGAGACTATGTAAGCCATGATATGTTGTGAACGACAACGTGAACGTTAAATGAGTACCTTCAAACGATACGGATGTGTTCGTGGTGTATGCAGAAAAAGCGGTCGTGGATTTGTTAATAATTTGATGAACAAACTTCTGTTCAAATTACATCAACTTGGAGAAAATTAGTACTGTGGACCTGGTACAAAATTGAAAAATCGTTCTGCCCGCAAAGATCCTGGGATCAATAAATTGCAAATTGCATGCGAACAACACGATATTCAATATTTGAATCATCTAACTGATCTCACAGAGAGACATAGAGCAGACAAAGAATAGATGCCCTACTCGTTACCAACATTATGAAATCAAAAAGATGTTTCGGTATGGGTCGTAGTAGTACTAGTTATATGTACCAAACCCCAGAAAACCCTTAGATTGTAACTTCCATGTAGTGCTAACTTAGGTTTATACGAATACGATTGACCATGCTTTATAGTTAGTTTCAGTTCTGTTAGCGACTACAGGACAAAGTTACCGTCCAAAATCCTGATTCCCTAGAGGCAGCAATGAATTTCGTCCTGGAAGACGAAAATTTCAGACACACTCAGAATCTAGTATTCCAAAATCGTCAAAACATTAATGCACCCAAACCACCACCTAATAGACAAATTGGACAAAATCGAAATAACTTTCATCCAAACTATAGCTTTCCAAATCCTCAATCAGTAGCCCCAATTCAAACAACAAGGAACCAAAATCAATCCCCAGGTTTCCAAAATAAACCTTCCAATATTACTAGAATGCAAAATCAATTTTCGAATTACAGCCAGAACAATTTTAGACCCCAATTTCCCAGCCAACCGATAAATCCCAGACCAGTGAGACAAACATTCCCAACCAACAGACAAGTTTTTGGTCCGCCACGAAATGTTTTTAAACCGGCAAGTAAACCGGACCAAAGGACTTTCGAACCAATATCCACTACGTCTAGAAATCCTACGGTTAGCAGACCCATGTCCCATTCATTCACCAATCGGGCCCAATCGCAACCACAAAGATGGACACCCATCGACGAGGAAATGTACAACCACAGCTACGATCAATTTGATGCTGCACATAACTATTACCCGAATAATTACCAATACGACTATCATACGTATGACCAAACTGACACTATGCAAGAACTTTATCTTGAACATTTTCAAGATAATTCCTATACCGACCATTACCCCGACGAATATTATCTACCCCAAGAACAATCAGATAAACCGAACAACGACATTCGCGAGCCTGAAGGCGAAACTTTTTACGAATCGCCTCCAAAGAACGAGATAATGTGATAGAACTTCACTCCGCCACTGTCAACGGACTCCCATAAATAAAAATCCGTAACCCCCCGATTAAACTATTGATTGATACAGGATGTCACACCTCAATTCTGAAACCATCAATTATTGAAAAATATTATCCTGATAGAATTTTTAGGCAACCCTCTCAATTAAAAACTTCCTTAGGCGAAAAAGAAATTCAGTTAGAGCCCTTATCTCCGCTTTTGAAGAATTCCGGAGTTGCTATGAGACTGAGTACGTTTTATTTCAATTCCATGAATTTTTTGATGGTATTCTGAGATTGAAAGAATTGAAAAACCTAGGTTTGAATATCGATTTTACCAACCAGTTACGACGCAACGACCATGTACAGATACCATTCTTTTACAGACAACCTCACGAAACTTCTTTCACTTTCGAAATACCGCCTTTCGAAAGTTTGGTTCGAAAATACCCCGTCGATACTAACGAAGGCGAGATCAAAATTACTAATAAAAATTTCAATGGATTATTTATACTGGAAACTTTGACTTGTGCTTCAAAGTATCGCGCTACTTTCGAAATTTTCAACAATACAGATAGGACAATTTCTGTCACGATGAACGAACTATTCAAAGCTATCCAAATTGAAAAAGAATTTTTTGAATTTTACCTTATCGAGAGCGCCTTACCGAATATTGAATATTACGATTAGACAAAAGACGTTTGTGACAAAATTAGGACAGACCACATGAACCCGGAAGGAAAACGAGCTATTTTGAAGCTCTATAAAGAATTTGCAGACATATTCCATGCCGAACATGACAAGTTTTCATTTACTAATAAAATTAAACATGAAATAAAAACCAAAGATGAGACACCAGTACATACAAAATCTTATCGCTTTCCACACTGCCACAAAAAGGAAGTCCAAAGGCAAATTCAGAAGATGCTCACCGATGGAATCATTCGGCCATCATCTTCCGCTTGGAGTAGCCCGATATGGATCATACCAAAGAAGACCGACGCATCAGGAAAAAAGAAATGGCGCATCGTAGTAGATTACAGGAAGTTGAATGTAAAAACAATCGAAGACCGATATCCAATTCCGAACATAGGAGACATCCTAGACAAATTGGGGAAATGCAACTACTTTACCACCCTCGACCTGGCATCTGGATTCCATCAGATTGAAATGGAAGAAAGATCTATCGAAAAAACGGCCTTCAACGTGGAGCACGGGCATACGAACGTACTCGTAATGCGTTCGTATGCCATTCGGCTTGAAAAACGCTCCAGCAAGCTTCCAGAGAGTAATGGATCATATCCTCAAGGATTTACGAAATAAAATTTGTCTGGTGTATATGGACGATATTATCGTGTTTTCAACTTCCTTGCAAGAACATGTAGCCAATTTAAAACAAGTCTTTAAAACGTTACGCGAAACTAAATTGAAAATCCAATTAGACAAATGCGAGTTCTTAAAACAAAATGTCGAATTTCTAGGCCATGTTGTCACTCCTGATGGCATCAAGCCTAACCCTAATAAAATAAAAGCCATTCAAAATTTTCCCATACCAACTACCGCTAGAGAAATCAAATCTTTTCTTGGTCTATTAGGGTATTATCGAAAATTTATGAAAGATTTTGCAAAGCTCACCAAACCATTCACGCGATGTTAAAAAAAGGGCGAAAAAATTACTCATAACTTAGAATTTTTGGAAACTTTCGAGACATGTAAACAAGTACTCACGAATGAACCCCTACTCCAGTACCCTGACTTTAGTAAACCCTTCATACTGACTACCGATGCTTCTAACGTGGCCATCGGCGCTGTTTTATCACAGGGTGCTATAGGAAAAGACAAACCTATCGCGTACGCGTCCAGAACGCTAAACCCCTCACCCCTCCGAACAAAATTATTCAACCATAGAGAAAGAATTATTATCGATAGTGAATTTCATCAAATACTTTAGGCCATATTTATTCGGAAAAAAGTTTACAATCCTGACGGATCATAAACCCCTACAATGGCTTTTCAATCTCAAGGACCCTAGCTCAAGATTGGTTAGATGGCGCCTAAAGCTGGAAGAGTATGATTATAACATCGTGTACAGGAAAGGAAAAAATAATTCCGTAGCAGATGCCCTATCCAGGATAGAACTCCACCCACTGGAAGACCAATCAATGATTGCAAATGTCGATCTACCAAACAACCGATTTGAAGAAGACTTTCCAGAAATCTTCGCGGACTTGGCGAACAGAGAAGAAATCCCAGAAATTTCCGATGAAGACCTTCAACACCTTGACAACCGCTTAAACGAAGAAATACGGAAACTTGCAGCCTGCAAAAAACCACCAGAAGAAGGAGAAGAAAACCCACCAGAAGAAGAAAAAGAAAAACCACCAGAAGAAGGAGAAGAAAAACCACCAGAAGAAGAAAAAGAAAAACCGTCAGAAAAAGAAAAAGGAATAAACATTTTATCGAATGTAGTTTTAATTCCAGCACAGCAGGAGCTGCAAGAACCCGACGACAGCAATGAGACTCAACGCTCTTCTCAAGAAAATCCAATTCTCGAAATCCCGATTTCTGAGCAACCATTGAATAAAGTCAAAAACCAGATTATACTTTCCGAAAGTTTAAACACAATTTCCTCCCGGGTAAGACTAACAAAACCATTCGATAAAACCCGTCTAAAAGTAGTACTGTCAAGCAGAAATTTTGAAGATGACCTAGTGAGAATCCTCTAAGAATATCTCAGCCCAAAAATAGTCTATGGCATACTTTTTGAAGAACATTTGAATAATAAAGCAATCCCAATAATTCAAAAACATTTTAAACATTCAGCCTTCAAACTGATCCAGAGTAATTTACTTTTAACCGACATCACAGATAAAGATGAACAGAAACTGAAAATCCAACATCATCACGAGAAGAAAACCACTCATAGGGGTATAAATGAAACAAAAGACTCCCTATCTAGAACATATTATTGGCCATACATAATTCAAGACGTGACGAATTATATAAACACTTGTGTCACCTGCCAGAAGTCTAAATATGAACGTCACCCTAACGTTATCAAATTTAACCCCACTCCTATAGGAGAACACCCCTTCGAGCATATTTACATTGATGCATTTTCGGCAGATAAACAAAAATTTTTGACAATTATCGATAGCTTCTCGCGTTTTGTCCAAGCATATCCGATTCATTTGAATGCACCAAATATATTAGATGGTCTATTAAAATTTATTTATCATTACGGCATCCCGAATAAAATCACGTGCGACTCTGGTACAGAGTTCAAAAACAGTCTGATTGAAGATTTTTGTAAACTACACAAAATAATTTTACATTACATAACACCAAAAAATCCTAACAGCAACAGCCCTGTAGAACTGATTGAGCTGATTGAAGAAATCAGAACGCTAAAACTCGACCGCCCTGACAGACCAATAACTACACAAATGTTGTACGCAATTTTGTGATATAACAACACTATTCACTCTGCGACAAAATTCACCCCTTTCCAAATTATCAAAGGAAACGTTGAACACCAAGATCCATTTGATATAACATTTACAAAAATAACTTCTGATTATATTGAAAAACATGCGAGAAATCAAAAGATAATTAACGAAATAATCAAACAGAATAACGAGAAATCAAAAAATCTTACCGAAGTTAATTCCAAAAGAGATGAACCACCAGAGATAAAAATCGACAAAAACGCGTTTCTCAGAGAATCACCCCGAAATAAATTATCTCCCATTTATAGGAAAATACAACCTACCCAAGATTGTAGTATCAAAGTGAAAACGAAAAAAATCAAAATATCATAAAAGTAAACTGAAACCTCAGAGAAAACTAGCTCAGAAACAAATTTTTCCAGATGACAATGCTGTACATTCTACTTCTCGGGATCCTAACCACTAATGGACAAAGGATAACCATGACAGAAATATCTAACCCCATCCTTCCTTTCTCTCTCGGAAAAGCAAGAATTACTACCCAAAAACATACATTCTTGAAACCTATCGATTTGAAACAATTTGACGATCCGATAAATAGTATAGCCAACAATTCGAAATACATAACTGACCTTATTTCAATAAAAGACGCCTTGTATCCACAACTACATCATATGCATAATCATTTATACAACTTCTCAAACAAATTTCTGTGAAACTAACAAATATCCAACCTCAAAAGTTCAGCCGATCAAAAAGAGGACTAATCAATTTTATAGGCAGAACGAATAAATGGCTTTTTGGCACTTTGGACGACGAAGATGAACAAAAATATGACCAGGCAATTTCTACCCTAACAAACAATCAAAAATTGTTGCATCACGATTTGGAAAATTACGTAACTATCACAAAAATATTATTGAATGAAACAGCAAATAATTTGCAACAAGTTGTCAAAAACCAACGACTAATCGGCGAACAAATAGAAACTATTGTGAACAGTCGCTATTCTTACGGCTTCAAAACTCACTCGATACAATGATAATTGACTGTCAAAATGTACTGTCAACACTGAACAATATCGAAGAAGCTATATTGTTCGGTGAACTGAATATCATTCATAACATAATATTACCAATATCCGAGCTCAAAGAATTAATTGAGGTCATGCTTAATATGTACAAAGGAAGTCTACCGGATTTCGATAACATCCAATCATATTACAAACTTCTAAAAATTGAAACTCGATACAAAAATGATTTAATTCTATTCACGATTCACGTCCCGATACTTCGAAAAAATCTTTACGATTTTATCATTTATTTCCTATCCTGATTTCCAATAATGCCATAATTCCCTTGAAACCATACATCATCCTGAACTCGACTTACCACCACTACGAGGACAGCCCATGCCATGAAATCGAGACAACCTGTATTTTCCGCCCGGAAAATCAAATACCCAAGGAAGACTGTCTACCTGAACTATTGAAAGGAAAGAGCAGCAAGCCATGCCAATCGCTACAAGTCCATCTAGACCAGGATGTAGTAGAACCTGTCAGTGATTCCTATGTCATTGTCATTCCCGCCAGATACACCACTATTGAAAACCGGTGTAAAGAAAGCGGATATGAAGAAATCCACAAACCACAGCTGATCTACCTTCCTCAGAAATGCAGCCTTACCATTAATGGGGAAGAATACAGTAACGATGTTTCTTCAATACGGGTGACTCCTCTGGAATTACCCAGGGTAGAAATCCTCAAACCTGACCACGCAGACCACCCCCTGAAGATCTTGGACAAGATTAACCTGGACGAGCTGACAAGGCTCCAAAAACTAGCCGAGAAAACGCAACTCCACCGACTCCAGACCTTGGAAGAAAACAACACTCCGTATAATACGTTTTATATTTGTATTATTCTAAGCATAATTACTATCACTCTCATTTTTTATTACTTTTCTATGAAATACAAGAATAATATTTTAAAACATTTCAAAAGTAACGAGACAAAACCTAGAGACTCGAATTCCGAAAATAATACTACCGTATTATTCTCATCTTAGGGATGGAGGAGTTATATGTACCAAACCCCAGAAAACCCTTAGATTGTAACTTCCACGTAGTGCTGACTTAGGTTTATACGAATACGATTGACCATGCTTTATAGTTAGTTTCAGTTCTCTTAGCGACGTCGTACCTTACACACCTCTCTCTGTACAAATAAAATTATTTGTTCGAAACTTAATTTTTGCTTTTTAAAAATAGTTTCTCGTGGCTCGAATGCTTAATTTACTACTATGAAGACAAAGAAGAGGAATTAACCGAAGAAAAAGAAGAGAAATCAACCGAAGAAAAAGAAAAATAATCTCAGAAAAATCTCCTTTGGTTTTGCAATTTGTGACGAATAATTTGAGCAAAAGCCACCGTAGTGGCATTGCATGCGGCACGTAAATACCTCAAAGCTGCCAGTGGAGAAAACATAATCCGCACGCCTCGCATAATTCTAATTCCTAAAGTCGGAGAGATTCTACAATTGATACCGATTTTTGCAGGATTGTCCGCGCTCGGCAGTTTAGCGGGTGCTGTTGCAGGCATCACCAGAGCTGTGAATTCAGCAAAAGCAAGCAGAACCGCCCTGATTGAAGCGAATCGTCATAATAAGAAAATGGAAAGTGTGGTATTGGGTAAAAGTGGTAGTGGTATATGCCTCAAACCATACCGTAAAGGACTCGGACTCCATTTGAAACCATACAATAAAAAAAAAACTAGTTGATTCCCTACCTCGAAAACCTCTCACCGACATCGAACTTACTTACTATGCCAAGAAAATGAAAATTCCTTACTTTCGCGCTATTTTCATGCATGATACATTACCCACTAGAGGTCCACGACACCGCGAGACCGCCATTGTCAATTTATATGGAATAAGAGGATACGGAACACATTGGGTAGCATACAGCAAATGTGAGAAAGACAAACCATACTTTGATAGTTTTGGTGATCTACCCCCGCCAATAGAGTTGATTCAATACTTTCAGAATTGATCGAAAGTGGAGATTCTATATAACTATGAACGCCAGCGGAAGTTCAACACAGTTTTCTGCGGTCACTTGTGCCTGAAGTTTCTCTCTGATTTATTATAAAATGGATGCAACTCCAGCAATGAGTCGAGAGGCTATTAAGTGGGTGGGATTTTTACTCAAGATGTATTCAACATATTGGAACTTAACAACAATGGATCGAATAATGCTTGCAAATATGCCGAAGGAAGTGATACCCGCATGCGCTGCACATGAGATTGCATCTGTTTGGGAAAAGTTACCTCAAGGATGATGTCGACATAATGAAATATAGATATTGCAATGACCACCACAGTCTTGACGGCGAAAGCATTTCAGATTTACCATTTACCTACATGCCAATAATAATACTTTCAAATGTAAGATGTGATCAAAATATGAAATTGATCTAACTCATCCGAATTCGATAGCAACGATGATGGGTTTCAATTTTGATAGATTTCAACCGAATCAGATACACGAATCCTCACATCCGATAAACATGCCATCTGTGAGACTCATCCACTTAGATTGCAACATCATATCTGGTTCAGGCATAAACAATGAGGAAACCCACATTCTTTTTTCATCTGATATCGATGAGGAGCCTGGATTCAATCTCACAAAAGGACCACAAAAGATTATATATATATATATATATATATATATATATAAGTTAGGAGAGAGGAAGTCTTTGCTGACCAGTTAAGATAAAGCTAGGAAAACTTGTTGGGTACGCAGCATGCAGGAAGTATACTCTTATAACACTTGTTCCAATATTTCGACAACGTTTATTGTCATCCTCAGGGAAAGCTACAATATTATTAAAATACAATGAAACAATGACTAACAGTGGATTCCAAAACTACTTACAGTGTCGGTGAGGTTATGTGCATAGATATTATAAAATAGACGTTAACAATTGCAATGTACATATTACAAATTGTTTTAATATGTACATTGCAATTGTTAACGTCTATTTTATAATATCTATGCACATAACCTCACCGACACTGTAAGTAGTTTTGGAATCCACTGTTAGTCATTGTTTCATTGTATTTTAATAATATTGTAGCTTTCCCTGAGGATGACAATAAACGTTGTCGAAATATTGGAACAAGTGTTATAAGAGTATACTTCCTGCATGCTGCGTACCCAACAAGTTTTCCTAGCTTTATATATATATATACATGCTCATCAGTCCAGAAGGTCGTCAGTTGATTCAGAACATCACAGTGCGTATTTTGGATCACAATAATAATCTCATTGATTTTGGAAGTGCAGAAGAGATTGTTATAACTTTGGAATTAAAAAAAATCTAATAACTATTATGGGTTTTTGTTATAATAGGCAGAATTGAAGAGGATTTGAAAACATTCCACAAACAGCTCAAAAGGAAGGTTCGACTAAAAAAAGGCTCATGCCAAAAGTGTACGCTAAACAGTTAGCACACCACGCTGCTCTCTCAGTGAGAGATCTCAAATTTTTGAAATCAATTTGACTGAAAGTAAGGGAACAATAGTGCTCGAAACAAATAGTGAAAAGTTGAATCGCCGAGCCGATACTCGATCATTTCCTCACAAGTGTACATGAGCATTCATACAAACCATATGGATCACCATTGTTTAGGAATTCAGATAAAATTCGAATCAAGACGTTATACATGACATTGCTGAAAGTTTCATTTATATGGAGTGTAAATTAACACCTTAAGACGAAACAAAATTATGTTATCTCTCGAACAATGCAATCGCCTTCCATTTTGATGAAAATAGGTGGTGAACGAGTTGCTGTCGTCAGGAAGCCGGGGATAACATCTACAATGAAGAATATGATTTCATTTAGACAATCACATGTTAACACATTATGGGATGGGTAATTTCGGAAACTAAACAGTATATCTTGGAAACAACCAGTCACGTATTCAGTGGTGAATTACCACTGAAATGTTTGATGGGTTTCACTAAAGATTACAACAAAAGTATATTGAATGCCAAACAAAGAATGATTTTAATAATCGCTCGATCCTTCAAGAACTCATATATTGGTGAGGTTGATGCTGATTTGAAAATCAATAAAATTGAGTGGAAAATAAGACACATAGTGCCAGAAGATAAGCATTAGCTCAAATTTTTGGATAGAATTAACAAAAGTGATCTGAATGCTAAAATCAAGTTGGCTTTGCGCATGTGGGATCTCTATGAACTTCCGTCACTACGTGGCACATCTTCAGACATATGGGCTATCAAAACAACCAACGCCCTTGAAACACTTCTCTTTCTCTTTCTTTTTCTCTTTCTCTTTCTCTTTCTCTTTCTCTTTCTCTTTCCTCTTTCTCTTTCTCTTTCTCTTTCTCTTTCTCTTTCTCTTTCTCTTTCTCTTTCTCTTTCTCTTTCTCTTTCTCTTTCTCTTTCTCTTTCTCTTTCTCTTTCTCTTTCTCTTTCTCTTTCTCTTTCTCTTTCTCTTTCTCTTTCTCTTTCTCTCTCTCTGTGTGTGTAGGCACTGAATAACTTTACTTCTCTTGCTGACTGCTCGACTGCTAGGTATACAACTTCTGATTTCATATAACCATACTAACTTCTTTTATAATAGATAGTGAACCACCCCCACCACAGTGCACCATGTACGATGCAATGCCCCCACCATGCGCGGGTTTGTAACACATCGATAGAGGACGGAGAGTTTATTTATTTATTTATTTACATGAATAGGCCACTTAATAGATGGTTTTACCCATCCAATTACAGAGTAGCACGAAATAAAACAATATAATTAATAGTTGTGAAAGTTTACAATAAAGTGAACACGGTGCACGGAACACGGTACAATGAATGGGATCAAAACATAAGATATAAAACTAAATAATGATTGTGTTTTGTAGTAAATAAAACTTGAGACATTTTTTGAGTACGATAAAAATAAATTATTGAAAGTGTCAAATTAAGTAAATAACGCTACCAAAAGTAACAGTGTCTTCAGCCCTTCAATATGTTACTAAAAAGTTATTATAAAACAAGAAAAGGAAAAAAAACAAAGTTTCATCAATGATTTAGAAACATTATTGATTTCAAACGTTTTTTGAAGCTCAAGAAAGAAGTGGAAAAAATATCCAAATCAGAATGATTTCCAACAACAGAATTATAGGATTTCAGGGATCTGATGAATGGTGAGTTCAAGTGTGCATTTGTGGAGCTGTGGCCTACCATGAACAATGGTCTGTTCCTAACAAAGTACTGTGTGCAGTTGAAGTTGAGATTACTAAGAAGGGACGATGAGTCGAGTGAATTGTTGACTATTTTATAAATTATACATATATCTAGAAATTTCCATCTCATTTCAAGTTTGCTTTTGAATCTAAAGTTAAGTACACTCACAAACTTTCTTTGGACTTTTTCGCTACGGTTAGAATGTACGTTGTAATGAGGGTTCCAAATAATGGAGCCACACTCTAGGGTTAATCTCACCATAGAATTGTATAGAGTAATAACCCCATCAGGTCTTGAAAAGCTTTTAGTTGCTCTTAGAATGAAATCAAGATTTCTTCGAATTTTCAGAACAATTCTCTCAACGTGGCTGTCAAAGGTGAGTTCAGTATCTAGTTGAATTCCTGAATCCTTAATAAGATTTGATTCCTTGAGAGGCTCTTCACCTAGAAAGAGATCAAGGGGGAGAAACACTCCGGGAGAACAATATTTTATAACATTTGTTCAAATTCAAGTGCTGTTGTGGATTAATTGACATTTTGATTTGGAAGAACAAGTTATTTATTTGTTACTATTACTTCAAAAAGAACAGAACAGAAGATCTATTAAAGTATCAACACATGACTTGATGAAGAGGGGTGATAGTATCAGGTCCTGGTCCTTTATTCTGATCTAGATTTGTGATTGCAATTCGGATTTCCTCCTTGGTAATGATGCTCAAAGAAATATTAACTTGACACATTTTATCTAGTTGTGCATATTGTTAATGTCACGCGACCTCTCCCCCCCCCCCCCATCGCAAGGTATACATCACTGGAGAGGATTCAGAGTTCACATATCTGACTGGATCTCCGTGGTGTGCAGACGTGAACCCTTTCTATACTTCGGATTAGATTTTCATGCGTACCCCAAACATTAGGATCATACACAATGGCAGACTAAGTATACATGAAGGACATGGAAGACATTGGGGTAGGAAAAATATATGTACTTGAAAGAAAGTACTTGTCCGTATATGAAAAAAAATCTAATTCATCACAATCTCAAGGTCAAAAACAAACCCTTAACACCAAGGTCGGGGTCAAAGGTCAAGGTCACTGATGACGTCATAGTGGTGGTGGGAGGCCCAGAACCGGCTCAAATCTTCTACTTGCCGCACCTACACTACTGACACAAACTTTGCCCCCCCGGCTTCAATTATATCAGCAGGTTATTGAACGAAAACCATCGGTGAAATTTTTGGGCACAATATTCGATAACAAACTCAATCGGAAGAAACATAATAATAAATCTAGTACTTTCCTGTAACAATAGACTCAATTTATTGAAAACATTAGCAAGTAAAAACTGGGAATCTGATCAGTCTACTCTTCTACTTCTATACAGAAGTCTCATCAGATCAAAGCTTGATTTTGGTTCGACTGCGTACCCCTCAGCTCATTTCATGGCCAAACCACCAACCAAAGATTCGTCCTAACGAATTTCCTGAGTTTCATCCAAACCATCCAGAACGTGTTTACAAAAAATCTTGTCGAGCTGTTAATCAAGACACAACGGGATCTCGTAGCAAAAACGAAAAAACTGTGGATTTCATTTAGATTCCTTCTCAAATCGGTGTCCACGTCAGAAGTGCTCGTCAAGCAGTGACGATTACGCCAAAACATTCAGTAGTTGTATCTCTTCCGATGTCAAAGCCTTTCTTTAAAAAAATAATAGTTTAAGAAAACTAAAGAACACGCTTTACTTTCCATGGACTAAAAAGTAGAGGTAAATGTAAAAAAAGTGTGGGTGCTTTTGATCTATTTCTCATATTTTTTCAGTTTAATTTAACAATACAGCAATAATAAGCAATAATGAGCAATAATAAGCAATCCATGGTTTTTTTACATTTGAGAAATTAAATTGTCAATTATTTTTTACTTTTTAGTTCATGGAAAGTAAAGCGTATTCTTTAGTATTTTTTACATTAATATTTTTTTTTACTAAAAAATCGAAATCTCCGACCCCGAAATCTGACCATAATCACAATACTCGTCCATCATCTTGGACCCCATTTTGAATTCATAAATTTTTACGAAAAATTCATAATTTCTGACCCCAAAAACCCTCACACACTAATTTTGAATCGAATGAGACCATGATGACATCTTGAATCCATCTTTTATTTATGAATTTTGACAGAAAATTCCAAATATACGACCGAAAAAATCCTCACATACCAATTTTGAATCGAATCTGACAATAATCACAAATCTCGTCCGCCATCTTGGAGCCACCATTTTATTTTTTATAACAAAAAAAATGTCATATTGCATTGTCACCGGAACTATGAACATCTGACAAATTTCAAATCATTCGGACGTCTGGAAATAGGTGAAAATCACGCCCTAAGGAGTCGGTTACAAACATACAAACAAACATACAAGTGAAGCTAATATAAAGCGTGTAAAAAAGGCTACTTGATAAGTAGCAAAGTGAATGGCAAACCTCCTAATCCAAGTTACGTGCGGTACCAACAATTAAACAACACTTAAAATTATAGTACCTCTAACAACTGAAAGACATACACAAGTGATATTAACCAGCCTTCGTCTTGGACATACTAGACTCACCCATGAACATTACATTACATTACATTACACGTAGTGCCATACCAGTTTGTGAAGACTGCAATGTGCAACTGAGTGTGGAACATTTTCTAGTGGACTGTCCAAACTTTTTCAATGCTCGAGTCCCACACAATATTCCACAAAAGCTATCATTAATCATATCGAACTCAAAACTGTAACTGTAATAGTTAGGATTATTGCAAGTTTGATTATTCATTGTTATCCATTATCACTCAACAGTATTTTTGTATAATAAGTATTATTCTAGTAACTGTCAATTTTTTGTTTGTTATTACATTGTTATGTATACTGTTCCGTCGCTAAAAACCGGAAGGTCGATGCGACTTTATTCAATTAAATAATAAGAAAAAGATCATCATTTCACCTTCGAATATCAAATACAACCACTCGTCACCCACACCCGTCAAAAGAATCGGAAAGTTTTCATCTTGGGTATGGTGATTTCATGAGAGCCTGAAGAATATCTTGCTATATGTTGAGAGCGCATTTCAGTTTCTCCTCTACTCGCTTGAGGAAGGAATAGCAACGTGAGCTGTCAATTCGTCAGGTGGGATAACAGGAGATGCGCACAGTAGTGCATCTCTCTTATTTATGTGGTATTATCATATTATTGCGTTCCTTGTTGCTCGCGTAGATTTCTCTCTATACCACAGATGGAAAGTTTCCGATACTGTATAATTGCTGAAGGATTTACCTTTGAAACAGCGTTTCTGAATTTTGAATAAAAACAAGGGAGATACACAGATATTAGTCGAGCGTCGGGGTTAATCTTATGACATCCCGAATTGTTCGTGCGGAAATCTGAAAATATGTGATTACCTTTATTATGGAAATTTTAAATCTAGGAAAAAAACAAAAAAACGGAAAGACCCCAAGACAAAAGGAAGGAAAAAAACGACGAAAAAACGGAAAAAACCATGGAAAAAATGATTAATTCATTCTGATATAACTAGAGCTATATAATCTTGCGTAGACATTTGAGTGCGTGGAAATTTAATACATAAATTTTGCGAGAAGTAACTATTCAGTCCGATTTAACAAGAACGAACTAACCTCACGAAGTTATTTGAGTGCGTGACAATTTTGTTTTTGTTCCAAGTCATACACGTTCAATAATGCTCTACGAAAATCAAAAGGTTTGTACAACTTATCAAAGTTATCAACAACATATTCGAAATTCACCAGAATGTGAATCATTTTCCTCTTTGTTGATCTGAGACCACTTATACTTGGCAAAATTTTGAACAACTTTTTTCGTTAATTGTAGAGGTAAAGGTGACTGGATAAGGAACCTGCCTGCAGAATAGATGTTTACGCAAACGGTTTTGATACAAAGTTGCTCTGAATTACGTTACGTTAAACTATAGTGCCCCCACGGCAATGAATCAAATGATTTCGGGATAAGATGACGTTTATCGTCATACGGACTAAGAGCTATTTTCGACTGCTCGATACTAAACACATCATGGGCGAATGATTGGATTGTACACTGAGTTATTTTCTTTTGCTTGCAATCTTCCAAACAATCCACGTAATCTTCGAAACCTATTTTATCTTTAACAACATTATATTTTACTCCTTTCGCTTTTTTAACTACTTTGCCTCCCTGCACTTTGGGGGTAATAATTATATTATTGAATGTAGCCCTGCAAAGTGCGTGGTAATTTCACCATTCGTTTCATCCTTCATGAGTCCCGAAACTTGTTTATTCACAAGTGGAATATTATAATCATTATTTTTTGGATATTCAGACGTATCGAATTTTGCGATATGATTTTTAATAATTTCTTCGTACCCGTCGTCGCACGTTACCTCATAAATATAACTGTCGGTATCTGTATACATAAATTAACATTTTTCCACACCTTTATTTGACAATATAGATTCGTATACAGATACATTGGTTTATTGAATACAAGTTCCGCTGCTTTTAATTCAATAGCCATCAGGTTTGAATCTAAAACAGTACGATTATGAAATCGAGGGCTTGAAATTAGATTTTTGGTGCCATATCTGCCCTCGTTATTGATTTTCCTAGCTTTCCCGGGAATTTTCCCCACTTTCCACAGGTGTTCGCGTGCAGAACAATTGAAAAAATATTCCTATTGGATTTATTGCCGGGTTGCAGAAACATTTTAGCTACAGCAGCAGCGCTTGGATTATGATGAAATGTGGATACAACGTCATCTTCCATTTTTCAAGTGTGGATCTCACAATGTCCTACGCCACTACTAAGCGGCGCAAGAAATAAACAACTACGTTTATTTCAAAAATATGGCTTTGTGTTTTGTAACCAAAAAATACCCACCATTTTCCATGAGTTATCCAAAGTCTGCGATCCAACTTCTCCTAGAAGATTAAACAGCATAAGTGAATTATACTAATGACATTTTGGTGGGATTCAATGCACCGTCTTTTACCATGGTGCCTGATTGTAAGTGTTGCGGTTATCTTATTAAATTTATTTTTAGTTTTCTCTGCGAATATGAATTTTCTGAAGTAAAAAAAATTCATTGTTACGTCATGTAGTATCATTCCTATTTTCTCACTATATTTCACGGAAAGTATTATAGTACAGAAAAATTTGATATGAGCTTAGTTTAGCAATAGAGGAAAAGGTTTCCAATTTGTGAAAATCGAAAGAAAAACCGGTTCCAAAAATGTTCCGAAGCTTTTCCGTCTGTAACTTGAAAAAAACGTGGAAATTGAAAAAATATCATGGTATCAAAAATAAAGCTGTGAAAACATTGAATAAAAAAGGTTTTTTTTTTATTTTTTACAAAAAATCAAAAATTTTCTCTGAAATTACTTTGGAACGCCATAACAACGCTCACGTTTTCAAATAAGAAAGAATGCTTTCAAAGTTTAAACTGGCATTACTCAGGATCTGCTAAAAGGATGTCGATAAATCAACCAGAGGATTGAAGGGTAAGACTTGATGTTCAACCTTAGAGGCAGGTGACAACTCAAGGTATTGTAACCCCTCTTCATATAGAAATTTAAAACTTCTAGGTCGCGCGCTTTATAGATAGGCAACACATCGCACTTGTATATGCATTTTCATTCAACAGTGAACACTTGAACTTGTATAAATATGGAAAACATTTTCTGTTGGGTTTTCTAGTACAATTTTTTTAACGAATTATACAGAAATTCCACGCAGTATCCCATTCAGTCCCTTATTAGTTTTGAAGCTCGTACTATGAAATTTGATTCCAGTCAAGCAAACTTTGCCTACTGATTTCGTTTTTGAAAAATCTCTCTGACACTCACTGAGTAAAGAAACTATTTTGAGTTTAGAATTTTTGTAGTTTTCGAGTGTTTTTTAGAAGTGAAAGATGGTTGCGAAAATTTTTAGAAAATTCCAGGATGATCTGAAATCCGCCGAGTGCCATTTGTATTTTTTACCATATGAGTTAATAGCAAGAAAAAATTGAATAATCAATTTATTTGAACATTCAGCTAAAAACTTCCTATTTTGTGTTTTTCTCCTGGTTAATTTTGTATACAACTTTTCTGAATACGTTCTCGGTGGAAAATTAGAGCCCATATAGTGATATTATATGTTTTCGTTCACTGGTTTTGAGTAGAGATAGACATGAAAAATCGAAAATTCAACAATAATTCCAAAAGTTTTCAAACTTTGGTCAAGCGAATGGTATACCGAGAAAGCAATAAATCTCAGTTTGCAGTCTCTTCCGAATTACGCAACATTGTCGAAATGGCAATCAACTTAAATTTTGCTGTAGGTATACCTGTTGAGAAAATAGCAAAAGTTCTACAAAGTTGGAGTAGTATTGAATATAATTAATTTGCAAATTAGATTTTTGCAAATTGCATGAAGTCCGGATCTTGCACAAGGTTGCAAATTCGTGAATGCATCAGAATAGGTATTTTCAAAATTTGCTTCCATTCATTTCAAAACTTTTGTAATTATTTCGAGACCGCCTTAATCAAAAAGATGACTACGAATTACAAAAAAATATATATGTTCCTGTCAACGTAAAAGGTTGCAATCTGCGCAACTGTTCGGAATACTTTTCAATGTATCTGTCAAGTTTGCAGAACTTTTAGAATGTTATCTTATGGTATATCAAAAACATTAGTTTTCGACAAAAAAAAATGTTCCGTGCACTTAAATTGGTTGCAAACTTAATTCTTGATATGAAATAATATACTCTTAGTTTGCAGAACTTTTGGAATTTTCTCAACGAGTATACAGCAAAATTCAAGTGAATTGCCATTTTGATAATGTTGCGTACTTCGGAAGAGGTTGCAAACTGAAATGTATTGCTTTCTCGATGTACCATTCACTTTGACCAAAGTTTGAAAACTTTTGGAATTATTATGAATTGATTGTCTATTTTTACTGGCCAATGTTTCTTATGTGTGGTTCAGGGAGTATTGAGGCGGACTGGAACCCCGTTTTTGAATAGAACGAACTGACGTCTTCTGCGCATGCCCTTCCCGGTCTCGCAGTTCTCTATAATAATAATAATAAAGTAAAATCTATCATAACATTTTAATGCTACGAATATGTCGCATTCTGAACTTCTTTGGATATTCGGCAAAAATATTTTAGGGGTGGAATATATTTATGGGTTCGCTAATCAACGACCTTCCTTTCGGAAAAAACCGTGTTACTGGCTGACCATTTGTGAATTCTACGCCCAGTAATCTTAACATTATATATACCGTATTAAAATATGCAGCTGAACACAATAAAGAGATACACACGGAAACGTGCTTTGTAACTTTTGACCAGAAAGCCATTGAAATTGTGAAATATATAAATATAAATATTAACCAGAATATTCTCTCTTCTGTATTTTCTAATTGAAACCATGAAAATGTAAAGAAAAAATTCAATTCCTCATCATTTATCTTGGAATTTTCGATCAAAAGTCGGAGTGGATACATTTTTTTCCTTCTCTTTAATTTTTCGATCAAACGTAAGGTGTTCTTGATATTTTTTCAATTTTTATGTTTTTTCCGAGTTACGGCCGGAAAAGCGTCGAAAAATTCTTTGAACCGGTTTTTATTTCGATTTTCACAAAGTAGGGCCCAGAACTCAATGGATAGCTGTTCGTCTATTATCAAACTAACCATAATTTCATGGTCTTCCAATTTAATTTGCAGTTTTAGTGATTTTTTTATCTGAGAGCTGTACTATTATAGTACAGAATCATTGCAGGTGTTAACGGTATTCAAATAACGAGATATATGAATATTTTTCGATTATTAGCATGTCAAAGAACAGTAATTCATAAGTTGTAGAATAACGCCAATACATTAATTGAGTTTTATGAAGGTTTACGACTGGGTAGCAAAATTTAAATCGCATTCGGGATGAGTTTTACGACATTCTTGGCGAAAATAAATGTCGATGAATACGAGTCTGCCCATTCAATTTTTTTAACCGTGTCTTGAAGCCGTCGACATTTCATTCGACGTCGCAAGCTTTGAAATCCATAAAGTTAGTCTGCGAATTCAAGCAAAATTATTATAATGAGTAGTTATACACATATTTTATGACTTTTTAACTATTACCGCTGAATTGGAATGCCCAGCAAATATAATGTAAAATGTGCGAAGCACTAGCAATCGCTAAAAAATTAAAACTTCAAGGCTTTTAAAATTTTGACTTGCTTACCTAAACCATTCCACATTATACTGAAAACATAACAAGTATTTATTCAGATAAAAATTCTGAAACATCAGGTATTATACATCAATGGTATTTGAGTATGTCAAAGAGCCTCAAAAATATTTTATGTTACTCAAGCCGTTTGAAGACTTTTTGAACTGACTATTATTCTGGTCGGCTGGTGGTACACTAGAGGGGGCACTCCGTACGACATTAAAGCATGTTTTAGATAGCACAAAGACATCCAAAGTGCTCCGAAAGGAGCCAACCGAAATAAAGAATGACACCGAGACAGCAGAGCCGAGCCGCCGTCCAAATCAGTACCTAAAGGGGGAGCAGTTCTTGGACCAGAGTGCCAGATGTATTGGGTAATAGATAAATATAGACATTTTGTTGCTTCTGTCATCATAAGGTAATATTCTAGTAGATGTACATGTAGTGTTATTGATTTTTTTGATACAATATTGAAGCTCTTTGTTTTAATTGTCGTTATTAATTGATATTTATAATTTCTTCTCAACTTTTACCCAAAAAGAGGTATCCCACCTTGCGACACCTCGTTTAATAAATTTTTGGGTACTAAGGAGCGATTTCCCCCACCCGTTCATTGATTGGAAGCACCGTAGCCAAGAAAGGAGCCGATCAAGAGGTAGTTCGTGCCTGACCAAGATACGAGCAATACATGCGTAAACCCCAAGAGCCGAGGAAAGGTCTTACGATGAATCCGATACAAACGAGGACCCCGCCTCAAATCAGAATCTGCCTGTGTTCCCAACTACATCCATTTGCTGGAGACAAGCCCGCAGAGCAACACCGCCCCTTCACATCAGGCTTATGATATATGTTTACAGATGATTCTTACATCAATGCACTTCAAAGCTGCCACTGTAAATGTAAGATCACTGTTTGAGGGTTTTGAGGAACATTTTTAATGAACATCAGTTTGATATCACTATCATTACAGGTTAAATTTCTCTAATCCATGTTGCTATCTGTGATTCATCAACAGGTAGCAGATTAGTTGTGGAAGAAGTTTCCACTGATTCTGCTACAGTGTGATTTCAGAAGCAGTTGATTCTTTACTTCCATCAGAAAATGTGTTCTCCAAGGAAACAATATTTCTTGCATGCACAACTTTACGTATATATTTGGAATCTCTGAATTTGTACGCTTTCTTATCTTCATTATAGCCTACAAATATGTACTCCTTACTCTTCACATCCCATTTCTCCATATCTTCTTCAGGAACGTGAACGTAAGCTCGATACCCAAATACCTTGAGATCTCCTAAATAAGGACGTTTACCGAACCTTTTTTCTTCAGGAGTCATGCATGTTACAGATCTACAAGGAGCTTTATTCTTGAAATATACAGCTGTTCTAGCTGCTTCCTCCCAAAAAACTTTAGGGAGTTTAGCACCGCGTAGTAGATAGATCCGATTTTATTGAAATCGGTGTAAACGAAAACACGGAAACGCTTGGGTTTGCTTTGTTTCGCAAGAATGACACTCTGCAGTATTGTTGTGGATATTTGCAAACGGTCAAAAATGTTCGATATTTTATCAACGATGTTTGAACATCATTGAAACTGATTTGGACTGTAAATACTACAATGTTAAGGTTCAAAATCGCTTACCTATGATGGTCCTATGGATTCTTGAAAAATGTTGATCAGGAAAAAAATGAAATCGGTGAATACCTGATATTCAATTCTTGAAAATAATCCAAAAGATTTTCACTATCATCAAAAGCACATTGACTGAAAATATATCTATTCACTCAGTTTCGCTCGCATTGTCAACTAGCCATATATCTGTCGTTTCTTACTACTGCGCGTCTACCGGACTCCTTTCCTAGAACTCGTCGTTCAATTTTACTTGTTTTTGCTAAGTTTTTTAAATTTCAAAATTGTATTTAGCCGAATTGATGCTACTTGGTGGACAACACACCATACACCTGTTTGTAGAATCCCATATTAATGTAAACTAAAATTAGAAAAATTAAAATAAATTTATCGACTAAACCGACCAAAACAAGTATAATATCAATTGTTCTGCGGAAAGCCGAGTTACTAAGAGAATTATACTTTCATGCATTGGTCAAATTTTTGATCCTTCAGGTCTTTTGAGTCCTGGTGTCATTACTGCAAAAATAATCACACAGAGTTTATGGCGAAAAAACTTAGCATTAGATGAGTCTGTGCCTTCATCCTTCCAGCTTGAATCAAGTTCAAAAAAGGCTTACCTCTATTGACCATATTCACCGTCACCATATTGTCACGCGACAATACCAACTATACATTGTAACCAACAGTTAAAAATATAATGTATCTTTAACAAATCCGCAAAAATCATATTTCATGTGCGTATTTTATGAGTTTCAGAAAAATTTGACTGAAGAGAAAATCCAGGATAAATGGGTAGATATCACTATGGGTATCAGCTTTTCACCTGAGTTTTAATAGTGACAACATAGGCACAATAACTCAGTAAAACATTTTGAACTTTATGTATTTGCCTTATATGTATATGTGGTAACCAAAAAAGTGCTATTTTTGACACTGCCTGGTGTAAACTTCTCTTTTTGTATTACAAAATATCATTTTCTTTTGATGTTTTCAGAAATTCCGAAATGTTTATGTCAACGGACCCTTAGTTTTCATCTAAAAATGAAGTCAACTTGATAATAAAAGTCACTCCCACTACACTAAACATTTTTTTGAGAAATCACTGCCTGAATAAATATCATTTTGAATTTTCACTGACAATGTATGGAATTGGTAAATTTAGTTATTCATGACAATATGGCGACGGTGAATATGGTCAATTGAGCCATATAGAAATTCCACGTGTTATCGGTTGATTCTCGAGAAGTGCAACTGCGCGGTTGTTGTGACTCGTCTAATCGAGTTCACGGAACGTGCGTCTATTAACGTAGTATTGATGATGATAGTGGAAATATCAAGGTAAACTTTTTATGTCCCAAAACAAAGGTAGCGCCTATCAAAACAATCACAACTCCCAAGCTTGAATTATGTGCTTTTGGCACGATTGCTAAGGAAGATATGGAAATCTCTGAGATTGAAATTAGATGGTTTCACTCTAAGGACTGATTCCACCATCGTGTTAGGGTGGATTGAAATATCTCCGAATCTTCTAAAAACATTAGTTGCCAATAGTGTTTCAGAAATACAGGAATTGAGCAGGCATTGCGAATGGCGTCACATTTATTCGAAAGATGATCCTACTGATATTTTATTACGGAGCGTACACCCAAACGAAATGAAATCTTGTCATACATGGTGGCATGGTCCTGAATGGCCGAATCAATGTGAATATGATTGCCCTAGTTCAAATAAAAACATAAGTTCTGATAATTTACCAGAATTTAAATCACCAATCAAATCTTTAGTTGCGGAAATTACAGACCCTGTAATCGATATCAATCGTTTCTCATCTGTAACAAAGTTGAAAAGAACAACTGCTTTGGTTTTCAGATTCAAAAACAAGTTATTATCTAAGGGAGTTTGTGACGCTGATATATTGTCAGTTGAAGAACTTCAGAGTGCCTTCAATTTTCTCTTGAAACTGTCTGAACAAGATTCATTACCTGAGGAACTGAATGCACTCCAAAGAAGTAAGCATATAGATTCCAAAAGTGAGATCTTCAATCTAAATCCCTTTTTAGATAACAAGGAAATTATGCGAGTAGGTGGACGATTACATAATTCCGAATTCCCATTCGACAAGAAGCACCCTATTATTGTATCTTCGAAACAGAATGTAAATACATTTTTTAATATGAATATTTGAGGTTGTTTCACGCGGGACCACAATTATCACTTGGAACTATTCATCATATTCATTATGGCCAGTTTCTGGTAGAAATCTTGCAAAGGCAAAAGTTCGAGAAAGTGTAGCATGTTTAAGGTTCAACCCCAAAAATGCCACACCGATTATGGGTAATCTACCACAAACTCGATTTTAAACTGTATTTCCTGTCAAAGTGAGTGGGGTAGATTATGCAGCCCCTTTTTTCGTGGAAGACATAAAAGGGAAAGGTTGCAAAACCTTTAAGTGTTATATAGCATTGTTCATTTGTTTCGCAAACAAAGCCGTACATCTCGAACAATATCTGATTCGTTTATATTAGCTCTAATCTAAAGAGAGTCATAAGTAGACGCGGTAAACCCTGTCGTATCCGTTCAGATAATAAAAGCAATTTTTTAGGAGCAAATTCTGAAATGAACGAATTTAAAAAAGCATTAGAAATCATGGTAATAACATTGAACAATTGTGTGCAGTTGAAAGTATAGACTGGAGTTTCATACCAGTGCGTTCACCTCATTTTGGGGGTTTATGGGAATCGGGCGTGAAATCATGTAAGTTTCATTTAAATAGAGTAATGGGTAATGTCATCCTCACCTTTAAAGATATGTGTACAGTGCTTGCTTAAATCGAGGCAATACTGAACTTCCCACTCATTTCTCCCATTACCATCGATCCCAATGAATTGAATCCTCTTACTCCTGCCCACTTTCTGGTCGGAAGACTATTGACTTTGAACCTTGAACCCGATTTAACTCTCATATCCATAGGACGTCTTTTCCGTTTTCAATCAATAGAGCAAATAAGGCAGAATTACTGTTCCAGATGGGGAAAGGAATATATATCCGAGCTGCAGCAGAGAATCAAGTGGAAGAAGTCACAGGGCGATTCAACACTGGGTACAATGGTACTCATAAAGAAAGACAATCTTTCACCCATGCGATGTAGACTAGGACGTGTGATAAAATTGCATCCAGGTAGGGACGTAGTTACCAGGGTAGCTTCCAATAAAACTCCATTCTCCAGTCTCCAGTCATTCGTCGAGGATTTCCGAAAATTTGTCATTTACAAAACGAAGATGGTTGAAAGTTAAATCTTTCAAGGCGGGGGTCATGTTTGAAACACGTTCTATTTGTTAATGATATATTCAGACGTCAAAAATGACAAATGTCAATCTCAAGTTAAAAATACATTTTAAACCGGCAAGAAAAAGTACATCAAAAAAGGCTAAAGCGAACTAAACACAAGTCTTTTTGTAATTTCGTAGGAATCTTAATTCATATAATATGATAAATCACACTGAATACGAGAATAGGTCAATCGCTACATTTATATTGAATTGCATAACACGAGTCTCGATTGATAACCTGATCATGTTGTCGAGTAGACGGTAGCGGAGACCGCGGTGACACATTTTGACAGTCGAAATGTAAACGAAAAGTCGCCATATTGAAACGAGATTCGAAAAGCAGTTTACGAACAAATCTACCATTTTGTAACCGAAAAAAAATTCTACCCCAATAACAATAGAGAGTGCATTACTGAAAATCACTGATAATTTAATCTCAGCATGTGAAAATAATCAATTCAGCATACTTTTATCATTAGACAACAGTGAAGCATTCGATACTATGAAACTTTTATGTACCAAACGAAAATATTTTGGATTAAGCCATAATACCTGTCTCTTCATCAAATCTTTCCTAAGCAACATACTCCAGTGTGTCTCCATAAATAATAATATATTATCAACTGAATTGAATGTATCGCATGTAGCACCTCAGGGGTAGATTCTTGCTCTTTTACTTTCCATATTTTATATCTCCGATTTCAAACAGGTAATAGACCACATCAATTCAAACGCGTTGATGATATATTTATATTGTAGCGTTAAAATGAAGTGAGGATTCTTCCATCCCAGTTTGTCCCCTTTATATATATATATATTTAATATTGGGGATTGCAGCAGGTCAAAAGTATACTCTATAGAGATATTTCAAGCTTTCGTATATTACTCATATACATCTTCAGGAAACTCTAAAGAATACATGTCAAAATTATATTATTTGATATGATCTTACTTACTTATCTATTTTAAGGTTGGTTGACATGTTCTTGTTAAACATAGTGACAACACAGTTAAAGAATTATAAAAAATGGTTGAAATTGTATAAAAAAGGGCCAAATTTCGAATAAAAATCAACAGAAAATTTTGAAATCATTCATCGAAAAACAATTGACTTGTTTACTAATATCCAAGTGATATAAACAGATGACAATAAATGAAAAAGACAACATTAGTGGGTAAATTAGGATTGTTAGAATTAATATTTGTTTCAATATTCAATGGTGTGTTGAACAGAATACTTCTCAGTAAGCTAGGTGGATAACAATTATCTAAAAAAAGTCAAAATAGAATATCTAGGTTTTTTTATGGAAAGATTGATCTGAGATTTTCAGTAATCTGTATTTCATCTGTTTCACAAGGTTTATTTTCATAGAACGCTTGTGCTATGACTCGAAGTTAATATATCTGCCAGAACTGCATGGTTTCCTGTACCAGTCTATAAGTATTTTGTTATCAGGATAACACATAAATTTTGTGTCTAAGAAAGGTACGGAAAAGTTACTATCCTCAGTTTCTATTGTAAACTGAATATGTGGGTCGAAGCTATTGAAAGTACTTAGAATCTCAGTAATGCCATCTTCTGGAAAAGCAACAATGATATTGTCAACATATTTCTTGATGAAAAAAAGATCAAATGATAATACTGGAATTACTATGTCTAACATATCATCCATTACATATGCAGCTAATATTGGGGAGATAGAAGCTCCCATAGGAGTGCCAAGATTTTCTTTGTTGTAAATTTTGTTGTTAAAAGAAAAATATGTATTATCGAAAAGAAATATTAAAATTTCCATGAATGTTTCTTCATCAATGTTATAATGGTTGCTAATACGATTCCATTTTTTATGAATTGATCATTGACAAACCTCCAAGTATACATTGCTTAAAAGAGAAACAACATCAAGACTTGCCAAGACATGATCATTAGGTAAAAATGTGTTATCAACTTCAAAAGAGTCTTGTATGTAGTACTCGTTATCAGAATCATATGCTTTAGTTAAAATATCTGTAAGAAGAGAAGCAAGTGCTTCTGTAGGGGACCCAATACATGCAACTATAGGTCTCATTGATAAAGTAAGGTTTACTTTGTATAGTAGTAGTAGGATCTTTTTTTTTAATTCAACATAAGAACCACTTTTAACAATTATGTCATTCGAAAGATTAAAATATTGTTCTTTTTCCATAATTACTGTCATATTACCTCTGTCAGATTGAATCAAAATCGGGTTTGGATTGTCTTTTAGAAATTTTTTTGATTTTAAAAGTAAATTACGAAAAATAGAGGAATGTTGATTTGATTGGATATGGTTTGTTATAATATTTGTGACTCTTGCTATAGTGACATTTCTCTGATATTGGTCTGTGATCAGCTAAAAAACTCTTTACAGAAATGTCTTTTACAATCAACGGTTCCACACTGAATTTAGATCCTAAAGTAAAAAATTGCAAAATATCTTCAGGAATAATTGTTTTAGAGATGTTAGAGACCGAATTTGGTTTAGTTTTCAATTTTTTTTCAAAATGATTTTTACACCGTCTATAAGATTTACAATGGAAATAGCGAAAAATAATTCTCTTCCTTTCTTGGATTAATTGATCAATATTAGTGATCCCAAACTTGATTCTTCCATTCATAGAAAGCCCACTCGTACAGATTCAGTAATTCCTTTTTCTTCATGCCATCCTTATTCTCACAAATTTCCAGCGTTTAATTCACTCTGTCATAGGCTATTTAATATCCCGATGTCGCCTGAAAATTTCAACAATGAGTTGAACACTATTAGGCAAATAGGCCACAATAATGATTTTCATTTTTATCCAATCAATAGAATCTATAACATAGGTCTAAATATCATAATCGTAGTTTAATTCCCATTAATAACTCCAATAAATACTGCTCCATTCCTTATTTAGGTAAAGCACAACTGGACTTTTCAAATATTTTCAGAAGGTTTGGCAACGATATTAATTTTTCTTTTTATACTACGGATAATGTACCCATTTCCATATCAGGTGTTTACAAAATTTCTTGTTCACAACCAAATTGTCCTTCTGAATATGTTGGACAAAGTGCTAGAGAAATTAAAACAAGAGTTTCTGAATATGTTAAACTAATTGGGAGCTCTAGAAACCCACACATAGATGAATATAATACTAAAAGTTCTTTTGCAAATCATATTCTTAATGTAAATAACTAATTTGATATTAATACCGATTTAGATATTTTGTTCGTCAAAAAGGTACCTTACTCAACTTTTTTGAATTTTTTTAAATCAATTTCGCTATCAATGATTCCAACGTTATTTCTCCCAATGAACAAATACAGTTCGACTGCAAAAATTTTTTCAACTCACTTAATTTTCTTCAAGTACTTTTTCCTACCTTGATAAGAAACGTTATCCATTGGTCATTTTATTTTCTCTTCGGATTGGCAACAATTGATCTGTCAACTTCTGTTCTCTTTCCATGCATACTCGACAAATGTCTCACTTCATGGCGTGGATCGAACCTGTTGTTCGATCCACATATTCACATATCTGGTTTATACTTAAGTTTTCATTGTAATAGGTTTTAACTATGAGATTAATCTGCTCAGAATACCAGTTGCGATGATGGATTTGTTTCGTCTACGTCTGTGTTCTGTGTGTATGTTTCTCATGTCATTTGTCCATGTCATTTTTGACGTTAAGCTATTTTGGCATATATGATCCTTCCTCTTCAATTCACTAACGTCATTCTCTCTTCACTCGTTGAGTCGTTTTCAGTCAACTTTGATACCGATGTTAATTTTTAATAAAAGTCACAGGGATAAAGTCTCTAGCCTCCCTCACTGTTTCTCTTGCCAAAACAAAAACGGGATACAAGCTCCAAGGGAGGCTTTGAATTTTTCGTAACAATTCAAAAATAATATACACAATGTTTTGTGCCCACATAACCCCTAGTGGGAACATGTGGTTACACCTATTTTTAATTTCATTAAAGTTTCTATATAACAATTTTCTCTCCATGTCAGTAATATTATACTGTGTTAGATTACTGAGAGTTACAATGTTCCTCTTTTATTGTAGAATTTAAACTTAGCTTAAGATGAACTTATATAGGTTCGAAACATGTACTACTATGTTACCGTTGAACTGATCTATAGTTCTATCATCACATAACATTTGGTTATTATTATTATTTTTATTATTATTATTATATTAAATTGTGGAGATGACATCGAGTTTTTCTTCATCGTAAATCGTAAATAATTTTTCTTCATTTAATTGTTTGTTTTTGTTCTTTGTTACGTAACATTTGGGACTTGTACTGATACTACAGTTTAGGAATGGTTGAGCATTACTTTAAACGTGTTTAGTCAATGAATAAATGAATAAAAATTGTTTGACCTTTCAGGGCTTGTACATTTGTTAAATAAATGTTACCTCTCTTTCGCGAGACTTACCACAATCGTAGACTTAACAAATTTTACCACGCTAGCTTTTAAACAATGGAGATATGAGTGGGTCTTTGATTCAGGGTTGCGGTCCATTCGGGATGAACAGTAAATCGTACAAGTTCAGTAAAATATAATTTTAATGTCTTTCCGTTAGTTGCATATGCGCCACCAACCTGGAACGGCTTGGCTGATAGCCCTACACAAGCATAGAGCCAATAGAGAACCTAGCGCATAGGCTCTTTTCTCTCCGTTTTCCAAGTTAACTCCTGCTCCGGCTTGTCCTTCCTCCAGTTTGGACCCGTCTGTATAACAGACCAGGCTTTCTGGGGGAAAGATCACCCGTTACTCTTCCCACTGTCTCCTGTCCTTTTCCACCTATTTGTATCTTCTGCCTGTATCACTTTGATAGCGGATAGTGGGATTTCTTTCTCCGCTACCACAGCGACTTCGGTGTATCCTGTGTACGTCTGTCCTGCTTCCTGAGTTCCGCTTTCTCAGATAGAACACCATCCCTTCTTTCTTTGAGCAATTTGGAAGCGACGGCAGACCCAGTAGGAGGCCTAGGGAGGGTGTCGTCCTCATCGCGCCAGTTATTTCACTACAAGCCAGTCTCTGAATTTTTTCCAGCATGTTGGTTGTGGTTATCTGGTCCACTCTCGGCCACCAGACCCCTGCTCCATACAGAATTCTGGGTCTGATTACCGCCGTGTAGATCCAGTGGAGAAGGTGAGCAGGTTTGAGACCCCACATCCCTCCCACCGCCCGGCGCGAAGTCCATATTTATCGACCACCGCCTTCTCGACTACTCGATCGACGTGTGGCCTCCAAGTTAGCTTTGAGTCCAGAATCACTCCAAGGTATTTTACCTCTCTAGCCAGCTCTAGGGTTCTTCCACCCATTACTGGTGATCTGAACCCGTGATCGCACCACCTTTATATCTTCCTGCACGACAACTGCATCCAGTCACAGACCATACCTAGGAAAGGGCCCGTCACCAGGACAAGCCCGTCGGCGTATGCCTGGACGTAGGAACCATTGGCGGCTAGTCGCTCTCTAGCCTATGCTAGGCTGATGAAAACCTTATTGTTATTGTTTCTCAATCATGAGCGGAACAATTATTTCATGACCTCGGTTTCGATATTTTTTTTATGACCCTCAAGAAAACAGCAGTGCCATAAATCTGTAATTATTGACTATTTGTCGCTTTTACGGAATGGTTACCCTCACAATTTTTCAATTGGATAAATAAAACACACATATTGTAACTGAAATCTATCTTCATCAAGTATGTTGATTAGTTATCAAACTGAAAAATCTAAAAATTGTAGAGAATAATATTCAAATTTCAGAAGTATTCACGATTCTGTTAAAAAACCTACCTAATGTCTTATATTGTCTGTGAAGATCCCAATAAAATATTACAAAATAGCTTGTTGGAACATAAAAATGGTAGAAGCTACTGTCATAATTAGGTAATAAAGTTAAATATATTCATAGTTTCTTTACATGTTTTACGACTTCAACAAATGAAACCTGATTTCACTCTTAGCCGCCTTTTATGTTTCCATGGTATGGTTATCGTTTCAAACTCACCCAATTTGTTATGTAGCGTTAATAATAATGGAATAAAGAAGTCGCAAAAAAAGCCAAACTTCAACACACACGTGTTGATTTTTATTACTTTCTTTCAGAATGAAATGAAATGAATTTTTATGTGTCCTCGTAAAAGTTTAAAAAATGATAATGAGTTGACCTCATATGTTGATTTCTTTGTCAGTTGACTGTGTGAATAGATTTAAAATTAATCCAGTATTTGAAGTATAACACTTCTTCAAAAGGTTTTGCAAATTACTGTAACATAAGATTGTTTACAAATTGTTAGCTACGGGTAGAAGCTTCCGGTACGGATTGATGAATAGAAACTGCAGTAATTTTTTATACCCTAGCGAAAATAAGATGTCAACAATAATAGTATATTGTGCAACTAGTGCAGAAAACTCGTTTAACAAGATCTTGTCAAACTCGTATGAAATATCCAATTTCCGCACGAGTTGTACACTATACTTTTCCGACGACCCACATGAAAAACATAGCTATGTCGAAACCTTCACAATTAATGCAGATGTTACATAATTTAAATTGCACATTTTCACACTGGCTAATTAAGCTCATCTCAGAGCTCCGTTTAAAGCGAATGTTTAGGAAACCTACACCCAGAAAAATCTAGTTTTACAAGTATTTTTTCAAAAAAATCTTATAGCTGCTAATTGAAATATTGTAACCACTAAATTTTCTCGGATGAATGCAAAATGTAAACATTTTCAACATGAAACAGGACTTTTTTTCAAAACGTTCTTTTTGTTTCTAAATGTTACCTTTTAGTTACGATTACAGTTAAAAGATGGTATTGAAAAAACAATATTTAAATACGTTATTAAGTGAGAGACTTTTAACAGTAATACAATTGTTTTGAAAAAAAGACGTTGTTCATACTGAAAAGTGAACTATGTTGGCGCCCATTCAATTCAGAAATCATTTAACGGTTATACAATTTTGTATTACAGCTAATAGATATTTCTCTCGGTGTAGAAGGATTCAAATAAACATTTTTTTATATCTAGTTTGAAGCACTGTATCTTGTCAAGAAATATATAATTTAGACAATTTGTGTAATATATCTACTTTAAAACGAATTCATAAAGTGATATGTTTATCACTCTTCATTTATGAAACATTCAAATATATAAGAAAAATAAAATGAAACATATAACTCTCTACCGAGATTCAAACCTAAACCACAAGAACCTACACGACTAATAATTCTGTCTGTGGGTGTGATTGTTTTTAAACCTAAAACCTCAAAAATATTCATTAAATTAAATTGACATAAAATGTATACAGGCAACATACAGAGACATAAATAAATGAAATATACTAAAACTATCACTTTACACAAGGTAGTGGGGAGAAGGGAGTTCCGTATAACTGTCCAAAGACAGCCCCGCGATGTTGTACGGAATGTCCCCGTAGTTCCTAAGTCAGATACTTGGGTCAGCTCCGTTTCCTCGTTGTTATACGGTCGCCTTTGTAGGCTTCGTATGTGACTTTGGCTATGTATCCATTGGTTGTTAGAGTCTCGGTAGGTTTCCGGAAAAGCGTCAAAAAACCGGGATAAAACATTTCCTTAGATTATGTGTCATTATTGACGTTCTGGATTTTCATAAAAAAACCAATGCCTGGTTGAGATACTCACCATGCCTTCATGACTCATTATATCATTACTTCTTGACTGATATGTCCCTGGTCAATACACTTCCGAACGGGAAGTGGCGGTAAAACTTTTTAATGTAGTCCTCGAAGGCACGTTCGCCAAATCCCGCAATTCATTCAGCCGGATGTATCGATCACTATTAGGAACGACACGAAGTACCTACTTTATTTTGCATCCCCTCCAGTCTCAATATTGGAGTTTTGGGTTGGCTGACGTGATTATTGAAATTTAGCCGCCTCTCCAGCTATAATCCCAGGTATATCACGGAGTCGGACTCCTCAATCTGATTCCCCAGAACTCTAAATCCCCCAAAAGATTTCCACGTTAGTGCGTTTCTGCGTGAAATTAATGAGCTCTGTTTCATCAAGATTCAACACTATTCTGTTTCTCGCTAGATACGGTATGACTAGCCAATCCAGATGGGTTCTTGTCCAGGATGCCGCCGCCGTGCAGTAAAACAACTGTGCGTATGTCGTATATCACCGTGTCGTCGGCATAGACGGCCGTGCTGGTGTTATTGAACATGGGAAAATGATACGTTTATAGCGAGTACAAAAGTGGAGACAAGCTCGACCCCTGTGGTACCCCTGCTGAACAAGTTGCCTAGCTGGATTCTTTGACCCTTACTCGAAAGTTTCTATTGACCAGGTACGAGTCAAGTATTCTTACCATGTATTCCTCCAGACGGTGTCAAATGCTCTCTGGACATCCAACAGAACCATAACCGTGTTGAGCCCTTGCAGAAAACCCTCCCTAACGTCGTGGGCAATCCGAACCACCTGGGAGGCTGTTGAGTGCCCCTTCCGGGAGCCGAACTGCTCCGACGGGATCAGGTCGAGTCTCTCAAGGTCAACCAATCTTGTGTCTGTGCCTTGACGGATTGATCTATTGAAGGATATTATAATAGGGGATCCGAAGCGGGGATTTCGGGATTTACTAAAGCGTGGCAGATAAATATACAGGGGGATACCTGTTAGAATGTGTTATTTTAGAGTCTTTTGTATAACGGTTTCTATTGTCACGTTAATTTGATTTTAGAAAAATAAAAAAAAAAGTATGTAACTGTCTGTCAATATAATTGCTGAGTTAATAGAACGTCAGAGTAATTTTATTTTATATTGAAAAAGCATTTTTCCAAACAATATTTTCTGTACACTGCGATATTAGTTAAAAACTAACAGGTTATGGGCCCAGTCATAGGAATAAACCATTGATTTTGATTTTCTGGACGACGAGAATTTCAAGTCAAGTTGACAAGGGAGTAAAGAGTATCCAGTCATTAGTTCAAGCAGAAAATGGACGAGTTGAAAGTGGAAAAATTGAATGCAGAGAATTACAGATATTGGTCAATGAGAGCTCAAGGCATCTTAGAAGTCAAAAATCTTTGGTCGACGATTGATCCTGGTTACACAGACGACGAACTGAAGGTGGATAAAAATAAAAAGGCAGACCACAGTGCTAAATCAATCATTTACCTAATGATTAATAATGATAGTTTAGATGACGTGATGGAATGTAAAAGTGCCAAGGAAATTTGGGAAATTTTGCGACAAATCCATACCAAATATGATACATGGCACGGTTTGTTGTTATTGAAAGATTTCGTTAATACATCCAAAAGAGTGGAAGAAAATATAAACGAATACTTGACAAGACGAAACGGGTTGTATCACAAGGTCAAAAATGCAGGATTTGAATTTAGCGACAAGGTTCAAGCTGGTTTTGCTGTGTTGGGACTACCAAGTCAATATGAATTTTTAGCCAGAAATCTGAGAGCAGACGAAAATGATTTGAATATGAGTAAGCTGAAATCAAAACTACTTGAAGAAGAGAGAAGAATAGAAAGCAAAATGAGAGAAGAGGGCGAAATTGAAACAACGAAAGCACTTATCTCTAAAAGAAATTTCAAACAATATAAAAAGGGAGAAAGGAACCGTAACAATCCTAGTTCAAATAGGCAATCACTCTCAGAAAGTAGAGAAAGCAGGCAATTCACACGCAATAAGAAATTTCAGCATTCTCATGAATTTTTGAGATGTTTTCTGTGTCTAGAAATTGGTCATATTGGGAGAAATTGTCCTTTATCAGAGCCGAAAGATAAAGAAGACAATAAAGAAGACGCTGGGACCTCATCTAGGACTGCATTCAGTTCCGTGAATTCTAGAGTTGTTTTTATGAATTAAAATTCGTCTCGTATAGCCAACAGAAAAAATACATTGAGTTTCTGGATACTAGATAGTGGCGCAACAGATCATATGACGGGTCAGCGAGAAAAATTTTCAAATTTCACAGAATCAATTACCAATATAGAAGTTGCTGGAGGAAGAACTTTATTATCGCCTGGATATGGTGATTTGAATCTGCAGTTGAGTGATGAAAATGGAGGAGCCGAAATAACCCTGAAGAACGTTTTATATATTCCCTCATTGAAACTGAATTTAATTTCTACTACCTTAGCAGAGGAAAACGGTTTAAGAGTAATTTTCGAAAATAATATTGCTAAAATAATGACGAAGGAAGGAAAAATCATTATAAAATCAACAAAAGTGACTGCATTATATCTATGAAAAGGAAGTTGAAGAAAACAAAACGAAACAAAACATGGTGAATAAAGCTTTTTCGAAACAAGAACATCTATGGCACAGACGTTTAGATCATTTGAATATGCCGAATGTAAAGAAATTGATTGGTGAAGATGATCTTGAAGACGAATCTGAACTAATCACAGAAAACTGCCAGATTTGCTATGAAGGAAAAATGAAGAGGTATCCGTTCCCCAAGAAAAGTTTAAATCGAGAAGAAGTTCCTTTGAAATTGATACACTCTGATGTAGTAGGCCCTATAAGTCCAGTTTCCAACGGAGGAAACAAATATATCGTTACCTTTATAGACGATTTTTCACGATATTGTGAGGTTGGAATGATGAAAACCAAAGACGAAGTATTCAAAAGGTTCGTTGAATATAAAACAAAAGTGGAGAACATCCAAGGGAGAAAAATATCCTCTCTGAGAAGTGACAATGGGGGAGAATATTTGTCAAATATATTCAAAGATTACCTGAAAGAAAATGGTATCAGTCATCAACTGACCGTTCCTGGGAATCCTCAGCAAAACGACGTAGCAGAGAGAATTAACCAAACCTTGTTCGATGCAGCTCGCTGTATGTTGATTGAATCGGGTGTACCGAAAAAATTCTGGGCCGAAGCCATCGCTACAGCCTGTTACGTTCGAAACAGGAGTATCAGCATGGCTAATGATGGAGTGAGTCCTATAGAAAAATGGAAGAACAAGAAAAATAATATTTCCCATCTGAGAGTTTTTGGCTGTAGAGCATGGGTTTTGAACAAAGAAAGAGACAATAAATTTTCTCCAAAAGGCATTTCATGTATATTTTTGGGCTATGACGAAAATGCCAAGGCATATAGATTATGGAATCCTAGAAATGACAGAATTTTTATAATTAGAGACGTGAAATTTGAAGAAGATGTGTTTCCATTGAGGCAGAAGAAACCAAAAATGTCGACAGGAGCGACAAATAGAGATGAAGACGTTCCAGCCGATTTATTTATGAATATATTTTCTCCAAACCCAAATGATGACAAGGACGAAGAGCAGGATGATGGTGAGAAAGATGAAATTTCAAATGAGGGTGAAAATCAGCACAGAAATCAGGTAGAGGAAAAGTCAGAAGATGAAAAAGTTACAAGATCTGGGAGGAAAGTTAAAAATCCAAGTTGGTTAGCAGATTATCAGACCAATTCAGAAAAGAAGATAGTAGGCATATGTAGTCAAATAGTGAATAGAGAGATGAGAGAAAAAGATCCAACAAATGTAAATGAAGCTTTACATGGGGAAAAGAGAGAATTTTGGAAAAGATCTTTGATAGATGAATTCGAGAATCTCATTAACAATAACACTTGGAATATTGTGAAGAACCCAGGAAATAGGAAAATTATACGGACGAAATGGGTTTTCAAAACAAAATATAATGAGAATGAAGAAATTGAAAGGTATCGAGCTAGACTAGTAGCTTTAGGCAATACTCAGATGCCAGGCATAGATTTTGATCAGACGTATGCTCCAGTGGTCCAGAAAAAGACGATGAGACTGTTGTTTGCAATAGCAGCAAATAGAGATTGGATAATACACCACATCGACATAACAGCAGCTTATCTATCAGCCGATCTGAATGAAGAGGTTTACATGGAGGTACCAAAAGGATATGAAGACGTTTTTGATATCCTGAACGAAAAATTTGCTAATTTACCTTCAACCGAAGAAATAAAACATGACAAACTAGTTTGCAAGCTGAAGAAAAGTTTATATGGACTGCATCAATCGGGACTGATGTGGAACAAAACTTTGGATTTTTTTATTAGAAGTCAAAATTTTGTAAGATCTATTGCTGAACCATCTGTTTATTATCAGATGCAAAATAACAATATATTCATCACTACCTACGTCGATGATATATTATTATTTGGGAGGAGTGAAGAAATAGATTGCGTGAAGAAAAAATTCAAAGAACGATTTGAAGTAAAGGACCTAGGTGAAGTCAAGCATGTCCTATCTATGAGAGTATCTAGACGAGAAAATACCATCAGACTAGACCAAACACTCTATGTTGTCGAAATATTGAAGGAGATGAACATGCTAGAATCTAGAAAGGTATCTACTCCTCTACCAATTGGAGAAAAATACAAATCATGTGAAAATGACGAAGACATGTTAGACGACAATGAAAAAGCCATATTTCAGAGAATCATTGGAAGTGTTTTATATCTGTCGATATCTACTAGGCCAGATCTAGCATTCGCAGCGACATTCATGAGTCAATTTAATCACAAACCAACTAGCCGACATTGGAAGGGAATGAAGCATATTCTCAGATACTTGAACGGAACAAAACATTATGGATTGGAATATCATAAGGATGGAAAGAAAATTGAAGTGTTTTGTGATGCAGATTGGGGTGCTAATGAAGTGGATAGAAAATCATATAGTGGATATGTTTGTATATTAGCAGGAGGAGCCGTGAGCTGGGCAAGTCGCAAACAGCATTGTGTAGCATTGAGCACGGTAGAATCCGAATTTGTTGCACTAAATGAAGCAGCAAAAGAATTTGTGTTTTTGGAGAAGTTAGCTGAAGAAATTTCTCAAAAGGGATATTTTCAAGAATGCCACATCAATATTGACAACCAAGGAGCAATCAAACTTGCAGAAAACCGTACCACTTCGGAGAGATCCAAACATATAGATCTGAAACTATTTTACATAAGGGACCTGATAGAAGATAAAATATTTCGTCTGAAGTATACTGAGTCCAAGTCAAATGTTGCCGACCAATTAACGAAGATTATATCTATGAATCTTATGAAGAATCATTTGGAAAATATGGGGATCGCAGATCCAGGGGGAGTGTTAGAATGTGGTATTTTAGAGTCTTTTGTATAACGGTTTTTATTGTCACGTTAATTTGATTTTAGAAAAATAAAAAAAAAAAGTATGTAACTGTCTGTCAATATAATTGCTGAGTTAATAGAACGTCAGAGTAATTTTATTTTATATTGAAAAAGCATTTTTCCAAACAATATTTTCTGTACACTGCGATATTAGTTAAAAACTAACAATACCTTGTACCCGGTTAAGTACCTCCACCAAATATGAGCCCCATATATAAGGCCGCCCGTGAAGGATAAAGGATCAGATTAGTAAAAAAAAATTGATCATCAGAAATTCTTGTACGCGTCAGATTAAGGTAGGGTGAGTTAATTACATGCTAAAAAGTGTATATTCCACTAATCTGACAATTTAAGAGTGACGTAAAGAAAGGGGAGGGCAGCAAAGTTGTAAAAAAAAACGTCATTCCCGAGGGTAGATAATTTTTTTTTTATTTTGAAGAAAATAATTCAAGGATAACGAAAAATATATAATCTGACAATTTCCGCAAGCCAAAATAACAAAAATTCGTCGATAAAGGTTAATGCGTGCAGCTGCGTGATGCCTATAATTCCCTCTTAGCGTTTCTATTCCTCTCTCACTCTTTCTTTATCTATTACTCTCTCACTCCGTCCCCACTCTGGTTTCTATTGCCAAGACGCCATCATAGCTGATCACAGAGACTCGTTCGTGGCATATTATTTACAACGTGTTTCCAACGTTTTGGCTTATTTTGTTATTTTAATATTAGTTATATGAATTAAGGTTTATGAATATTTAATATGAGTAATATTAATTTAAAGTATATTTTGTGGTGAAACTACTTTACAGAAAACAATTGAATTTACATTAAGAACATTTGAAAAATGTATACATATTTTAGGATATCGTCGGAGCAAACCGGTTCTCCGAAAATTTCGAACAACATACGATAATCTCGAAAATTCCAAATGATCTGGTTTGCAGGTGATCAATTGCCGAAAGCGTATGAAGATGTAGTCACAACACCTGATATTCTTGAGGATTCTCCAGAATCAGGTATATCGTTTCTCCAATAATTAAAATAACACGTTATTCATAAAAAAAAATATTGTTTAATGTTTTGATGATTTTTTGTTACAGATACGCAATCTGAGGATGAAATCGCGCTAGAAGAGGAAGATGATTCTACTGATGGAGATGATGATTGATTAATCAATTAATTATAAAAAATTTAATTTTTTTGAACAATTTTTTCAAATTATGGTATTACAAATACAAGTATTCTACTTTAAAAACATACACTTATTTATTTGCATACGATTTCCAGAGCTTTTCAATTAATTAAGTTCAATGATTTAAAAAATTTAAAAAAATTTATTTTTTTGTCAGATTAGGCGAATCCCTCTAGATAATTGTCAGATTATGAGACAGCACGTTTAGAACATAAAGATGAACCATATACAGGGTGACCCAGGGTTAAACCGCCAAACGTTCAGTTTCGGTTTTTCAGGTGAAATAAAAATGTTTTCTTCATGTGTCCCAACTTGCTTCGTTTTCGATATAGGGTGTTGAAGTTTTCGGGAAAAATTAGTTTTTTATTGATTACTCAAAAACCATTTGGCTGATTTTAATAAAACTTGGCATGCTTATTTGCATTAATTAACGGCTTAATTTAATGTACTTTGAATGAAATACTCTGTACCACGAAATCGAAGCAATTTGGGACACAGGTTTTTATGAAAAAATAATCTTATTTTCGCCTAAAAAGACGATACTGAACGTTTGGCGGTTTAACTCTGGGTCACCCTGTATATCTTAATCTGACGCGCTTTAGTATTTCAAAATGGCGAATATTTTTTGCTCATTATAATAATGGCCGCGAGTTTGCGTCACATCGAAATCGTCAGATTATTGAATGAGAGCTTTTTTTTGGTGCTCTTAACACACCCTTAGAAAATTATACAATTCGGTATCTACTTAGTAAATATCAACACACTGACCTACTTGAAATACGTATCATTTGGCACTGTAAACTAGTACACAAAATTATGTATTCCGCACTATGGCGAAATTCTTCATTTCGCACTAGTGCGATTGGTGCGAAAACCTAATACAGGTAACTATATTCTAATTTTTACTTTTACAGGTAGCTGCGACAATGACATATCAACAAATATATTATAACATTATAGTGTCAGTGTGTTATAATTTTCACTATGTAAATACCAAATTATATAATTTGTTATAAACATTTTTTTCATACATGAGTTGAATTGTCTTTAAAAATTCACCTTGATGATAAAAAAGCGTGTGGTGATTTTCTCTTACATTTTCATAATTTTGGAAAAAGTGTTTGTTTAAGTGACAAAATATGTAAAAATTCCGAGAATGTTAATAGTCGATACGTTCTGTGTTACTTGTCAAGTTTTTCCGACTGCAGCCGCTCGAAATTTCTTAAAATTTTCCCAAATTGATGTTTTCTTACCCGTCATAATTACTCACTCTGACTGTCTGTGCTTGTGTTCGTAACTGGGTATAAACAGACTACAATCAAGTAATATTCAAAACATCACATATCCATGCCAAATTTCTGATTTACTGTCATTTCTTCTAGTAGGTAGGCATAAGAGGACAATATTTAATTGGTTAAACCAGCTGAAGCATTAAAACTGCTTTTCTGCTGTGTGAAACAATTTTTTCTCAAATTTTATTTAAAATCCAATCAAAATCGTCTTTCTAACACGTTTATATTAGCTTCATTTGTATCTTTCTACCTATTTCCACCCACTTCCTGGCGTTCGAATCATTTGAAATTTGGCATGTGTTCATAACTCCGGTGACAATGCAATATGACAGTTTTGTTATAAAAAAATATGGCGGCTCCAAGATGGCGAACGATATTTGTTATTTATTTATAGTTATATATCGAAACAGATGGTCTAATCACTACGGATATAATGTGTTCTGGGTAGGCCTTGTTACTAACTCCATACGCCACCTTAGGAGCAGCACTGTTAATTATTAACGCAACAGTGAATCGTGGAGGATTATCCCCGGCCAGCAAAAAGATTCAATCTCTCAGATTTATATCTGAAACTGAAAAAATCTTGCCCTGTCTGTGGATCGAGCCCGCGACCTTTCGATCACGAAGCCCCGGCGTTACCACTGCGCCAATCCCCGTTATGATGGTCGAATCTGATTCAAAATTGGTATATAAGGTTTTTTGGGATCAGAGATTGTAAAAATTCATAAATTCCAGATGGCGGAAGAGATTGGTCATCAGGGTCAGATTCGATTCAAAATTGGATTTTTAGAGTTTTTTATGTCGTAGATAATCTCTGACTCCGAAAACCGCCACATACCAATTTTGAATCGAATTCATGAGTTTTGACAAAAAATTTAAAACGTACGACCTGAAGAATACGAAGGCATAGAAGGGCCATATAATTTTTTTTTTTTATATTTTCCACTAGTTTCCGACTTTGAAGTCAGAACTTAATAATATTCAGACTTCCCCTGATAATTTCACTATAAATGTTCAAACTGCCTTCAGTTTACTGTAAGATTGGTAATTTTTTGTAATTTTTTGCAACACTTGCATATAGTTCAATATCCACCTTCTGACCTTCTGCAAATGTTCAAAATTCATTCAACATTTGAGTAGTATATTTCTCTACATGTAATAAGTTTTGTAACTCTAGTGAAACAAATTGATAACATGATTGAGGATAAATTAATAATTCAAGCAGTCCGGGATGGCTTTGGACAATTGAAGTCATGTGACTTATATGACATTCGCTCATTCAATAAAAATACACTAGTGCATAAATAATGATTGTGATTCTCAAGATTATATCCAATAAAGACGGATTTATAGTTGCTGCCTCGTTATTTGTGAAAGAAATGATATTGAAATGCCACAGTTATTTTCACCATATGAAAATGTTGACATGTTGCTCATATTTGGCGAAACGCGAAAAACTCCCGCAGAGCTGATGTATTGTACAGTCAACGTTACCCAGATCCAAAACAACCAGAGACAAATAACTATATTAGACTTGAGGCTAAACTGCGAAATGATCAGGAATTACCATCAAACAAACAACCAGGACATTCCAAGTCATTCGTGAATGATGATATATTGATTAATATTTTAGCATACATACACCAAATTCCTTATTCATCGATACGATGAGTTGCTCAGGAATCAGGTCTCTCGAAGATTTTCGTACATAGGATTTTGAAGACCCACGGACAACCTCCATATAAATTTAATTTAGTTCAGGCTCTAAAACCAACTGACTATGATAGGCGGATAGATTTCATTTTTGAGATGATGGTAAGAATCCATGATGATGGTGATTTTTGACCCCTTGACTTGACTTGACCCCTTTAGATTTTTTTTGTGGGAGTATCCAAAGTCAGAGGTGTATATTACTCTACCAGTGAATTTGGAGGATGTGCAAAATAGAATGTTGAAGCTTCGTCAAAGTATAACACTGCAAATGTTGGAAAACATTACAAAAAATCATGTGATGAAAAATCTTGAAATGTGCCTTGCAGCAAACGGAAGGCAATTCGAACATTTATATCAATATTATTCCTCAAGACAGCTTTTTCTTGTTGCGACTGTTTGTTTAGTAGTTAAGTACAGGTGAATAAATAGTTTAGTATATTTTTTTATTTGCATCTGTTGATAATGGAATTTCCATCACTCTTTCACAACTATTGACCATAAGCAATAGAACCACCAATGGGATATAAAATCATGCATATTATAGGGTGCACTATTTGAAAAATTGATGTGGAGAAAGTTTGAATTTCGTGAAAATCATATAATTTTTCTGACCACCCTGTATAACCTTCGAAAAAGATGAGTATTTCATATGATAGAATATGCTACAGACTGCCGCCTTGAATGATTTCAAAAATTCTTCGTAGCACGAATGATGGGTTTTACTTAAAAAATGTCTACATTTAATGAAAAACTGGTATAACTTGGCAACGCCTTGTCGGATTTTCAAAAATCAGAACCAAAGAACCAAAGTACCAAACATTAATTTGTTAGCTTCAAAACAAAGCTTTTAAAAACACTGTCATTTTTTGACGTTTGTAGAAAAAACTATTTTTTGTATAGAAAAATTGGGTTAATTTGGTAAATAGTTAAATACCACCAGGTCAAAAGTTGGTGATTTGGGTATAAAAATAGGTGACGTTCAAGTGAAAAATTTGGGAATAACAATCGATGACGACTTGAGATTCAAAAAGCTTATGGAAAAATGAAACTATTATATCCACACAGACATTCCTTAAACCTGAAAACTAAATTGCTAGTGTGTGATTCTCTGATTCTGTCCACCTTCAACCATTGTGATGTAGTATGTCATGCTACTTTTTGAATACCAATGAACAACAGAGAATTCAGGAGGTTCAAAACTCATGTTTGAGATTTTCATTTGGCATCAGAAAGAGAGATCCCATTTCACACACCCTTGGAAAAGCAAAATGGTTGAAGATGCTTGATAGACGTACACTTCATTCTGCGGTTTTATTTCATAAAATAGTTGTCACTCATACACCCCCATACTTATATAATAAAATACAGTTTAGAACTGATGTGCATCATGTGAACATAAGACGTAAAATGATTCCTATTGTTAGACATTTCACCGAGCAATTCAAACGATCTTTCACCTATACCATCGCCAAGTTATATAATGGCCTCCCACCGGTTCTCCAATCTAAATCTGTTTTATGTTTCAAAAACTGTTACAAACAAAATCTTCTATCAAATAATTACCGTTAGTTAATGCATTATGTTCTCCACTTTCATTATCACCAAATATTTTTGTAAGTTCTCATTCATCTATTACTTATATCGTATTTTTATTCTGTATTCTTCAATGTTTTCTTTTTTTCTCTCTATTATTGTCGTTCTATATTATTCACACTATTATCATACCGCTAGTTGTCTTAGTATTGTAAAAATAGCCATATAGTATTTGTATATTTTCATGTGTTTGTTGTGGATTTCATGATTTCAATTCCTAATGTTTTTTAATGATGTCTCATGATATAGATATATGCTGAACTTCATCTAGAAAACAATTGTATTATAAGTAATTTCACGTTTATATGCTTTCTCTCTATTATGTATTTATTTTTTTTTTGTTTTTGTGCGGTGCAAGAGTAAGGATGGTTTATACCAATCTTGTAACCTATTGACAGGTTTTTCATTTTTCTTCCTCCCCAAATAGGTACTATATTATCTGTCAATAAATATATATTATTATTATTATTATTATTATTATTATTATTATTATTAAATTGTGTTGGAAAATTGGTCGAAATTTTGGGAACCGCTGTCCGCCGAACGTCAGCTGACCGGAGCAGTGCTGCAATAATACTAGAACTACCGGATGGAGAAACTATAATTTCGAACAGCAGTTTCCAAGATTTTCCGAATTTTTCAAAAAAAATTAAAATTTCCATTTTTTTTTTAATTGTTCACACCTGCCATGCATTCGTCATAAGATGGCATTATACACCCGTCCTTCACGGGAGTGCAAAAGGTTAGATTATACCCTGTATGTTTGATGCATACTCATTCTTTAGCAAAAACTTTACAAAATGTATGGTCAAACCTCAACTTAATTAATTCGAGTCTGATACAAAAATAGTAAATTTGAAACGACCGCAGGGAATAATCTCATTCGGAAATTCTACGTACCGCGACATTACCCGCGAACATAAAACGCACTTTATATCCATTTTATGGCATCCATTAAATATTGCGTCGCGGAAATGATATATATGCAACCGACGATTGGAATCTCGTATCATCTCACAGACTCTCCCAAATTGAAAATTCTATTCTACATATTCTCGAAGTGAGTATTTGGCCTGTTTTAAACCGCTTATTCATACTAGTATCAACCTGTCTGGTGTCTCGTGGCACATGAGCACCGAACAGAACGTCAAGCACACTTTCACCGTCTACACTGAGCACGAAAAAATCGACGAAAAACGGTAAAAGATAAAATATTATTAAAAAAATAGTAATTTACGTAACAAGTCCGGAAAACACTGTTTTTTTTGACGAGTGGACAAGATTCTAGGACGAGTGTAGCGTGTCTTGGAAATCTAAGAGTCCAAAAAAATTGTTTTCGGGCGTGTCACGTACACAATTTTTTCGGCAACCGTGTAGAATCGACAAATCGAGACACATTTATTTATTATATTTCTTTGTAGAAGAAAATTTAGAACATTTTAATTCTTATTTGTATTAAATACTGAAATTGGAACAAAAGTTAGGTACTAACAGAAACATTCTGATTCTTATTTATATTGATATTTATATTAAAATTTGAGCATTTCCCGGACTAGTCCGGAAAGTACTTACTTCCCGGACTAGTCCGGGAAATGCTGGAATTTCACTATAAATATTTATATAAATAAGAATTAGAATGTTCCTGTTAGTGCCTATCTTCTGTTAGAATTTCGATATTTAATACAAATAAGAACTAAAATGTGAGAAATTTTCTTCTGCAAAGAAATGTAAAAAATAAATGTGTCTCGATTTGTTATTCTACACGGTTGCCGAAAACATTGTGTACGCAACACGTCCGAGTTTTTTTGAACTCGCAGACTTCCAGGACTTGCTACGCTCGTCCTAGAATCTTGTCCACTCGTCCAAAAAAACAGTGTTTTCCGGACTTGTTACGTAAATTATTATTTGAAGACAAAATTTTATTCAAATGCGCTAAACAGTAAAAAATATTTTCCTTATATGTGTAATGTAGGTTATTCTGAGTTATAGATTCAAAAGCTTGCCACGGAACGTTTTCAGTACGAATACGAAGGCGGCAAGCTTTTGAATCTGTAACTCACAGAATAACCTACATTACACATCTAAAGAAATTTCTTTTTCACTTATTAGCGCATTTCAATAGAAGCTTGTCTCTGAATTATAAATTAAAATTTTATTTTCTGATTTTTAGTTACAATAATAATACTAATAATTTATTCAATGAGGGGTTAACTTAAAAAAATATATGATTACATGAAATTATACAAGAAAATATATGTATCAACCTAATCAATTGAGCTGATGCTTGTCCTAGATAGATAGATAATATAAAAAAATTAAAATTCATTTAATTGATAGATCTTTTTAATACCTACAATTTTCTAATTTAACTTTTTTCGATCGGAGCTGTAGTTTTTTAGTTATCAACAAAAAATCGATTTTCACAACTTTGCGAATTTTTTAGGTTATCTTCGGTAATCACGATCGAGCCGCATGAAATAGAAACTCTGAATTTCGATTTCCTATACGCTCATATTTTTTGTTTTCGGATATCAATTTCTGCACGCACTTTTCCCTATTGCTTGGACTAAATCTGCATACGTAGGTAATTCGCTAAAGTTCAAACGAATTTATTGTTTCTTGAGGCAATTTGGACATGGCTATATGAGTCAAAAATAATCATCTAAATTTTTCAAGTTCAATCTCTTTAGAGCTGATACATTTGTATCGAAACTTTCCAAAAACTCTTGCAGACTAGAAGGGGCTGTATTGAACTGTGTACGAAAATTCACAAGGCGTTAGGTATAGGGTGAATAGGTATTTTTTATCATCATAAGTTTCTTCTAATATAATATATCATAATTTTCAGGTGATTATAATTAAGTATTAAGTATAATTAAGCCCGCCATGTTTGCGAGGCTCATTATCATAAACTCTGAGCCTGGTAATTTCTCTGGTGAGAGAGAGGACTTTTATCGAGCATATATTTATAAAACTTATAAGATAAGTTTTTTATAAATGTCGGAATAGAGTCCACGCCTCCAAGCTCCCTAAGAGTTTCCACTCGAAGGTATCGTCTGCTACCAGTGATGATACGAAGTACCTTATTCTGCATCCTAACAAGCCTCGCAAGGGGAGTGTCTTTCAGGCTGCAGAATACTGGGGAGCCCCACATCAACATACCAGGCTATGAGACCCTCTTAGTAAATGTAGGTTGGAATGTTGTTTATACAGCGCGAGCCGCCGATCGGCGAAGTCGAGCGGCGTTATCTACCGCACGCCGGGTTCTATCTACCGCAGGCCGGCTTCGAGCGCTCGAATATTAAATAAAAAGAATAGTGATTGTGAATGAATAAATTCGAATTGTTGAAGTGGTATAATAATATAATAATAATAATAATAATAATAATGTTTATTCACAATAAAAAGTTTCACAATAAAAAGTACAATAAAGAGTACAATGAAAAGTACAATAATAATAACAACAATAATAATAATAATGATACTGACAATATAGACTTGAACAATGTACAAAAATTGCAATGTTCGAATAAACAAATAAACCACTAAGGCTAAGAAGCCAGCGCGTGGTTGTGGAGTGTTATTGAGCATTACAATGTAGTAACTATCCGAAATACTAATTAAACAATACAACAAAATAAAAGGTTATAGATATAATGATAATATTCAATAATACCCAGTATTAGTAACAATATTTACAGTTTTCCTATCAATCAATACATATTAGTACAGGGAATTTTATGCGGGTCTATTAAATTATGTATTATTTTTCTCTCAGTTTCATGGAGGTACTGTTTGGTTTTTTTTTTGAATAACACTATGGAGTTCGAATCTTTGATATTCCTGGGAATGTTGTTAAATATTCTCGTGCTTAGATAAGTATATCCTTTCTGACCTATAGTTTTGGATGAATACTCAGTACGTATCATGTTTTTTGTTTTTGCCCTAGTATCATAATTGTGATCAATATTTCTTAAATAACTTCTATGTTTGTATTGGTCTATTGCTACACGTAGAAAGTAAATTTGCCTAAGGTCTAGTACTTTACTTTCAAAATATAGCAAGTTCGATGAATACGTTTGACATTTATTGAAGCAAATTTTCAGGAATTTTTTTTGAAGAGTGTCTAGGAAAGTTAAGTAACTGCTTGCAACACCTCCCCAACCTAAGATTCCATAAGACAATCTAGACTCTACTAGTGCGTGGTAAAGGATTTTCATTTGGTGTGTATTCAGTATGTTTTTGAAGTATAAAAATTTTGAAATGATACTCCTCAGAGTTCCAACAGTTTTTTTTATGTGAATATCCCATCTGATGTGTCTATCAATGTATACGCCCAAATACTTAACAAATTCTGAAGACTTCAAATGAATGATATCATCAGCAATTTTTATTTCCAGGTGATTGAAATTAGGGAGGTGAGATGAGTAACAAGAAAAAGGTAGGAAAGAAGTTTTTTCAAAGTTCATTGTTAATTTTTTTTCATTGAAACAGTCTATAATATTGCTCATATCATTTTCCACTTTCTTTTTCAGGTTTTCCCATGATGTGTCTTCATAGAATATTGCTGTGTCATCTGCAAAGCTGATAATTTCTCCGTTGGTTTGTGAGGTGAGTATGTTATTCATGTAAATAATAAAGAATACCGGTCCCAATACTGTCCCTTGCGGCACTCCATATTGTACAGTTCTTTCATCGCTCAGTACATTTTCGATTATTACACGTTGTTTTCTATTACCCAGGTAGTTTTCAAATAGCTTTTGTACATTTCCCCTGAATCCTAGATCTTGCAAATCCCTCAAAAGCTGTTTGTGTTCAACAGTGTCGAAGGCTTTTGCAAGATCCAAAAATACCGCTAGAGACTGTTTTTTCTTATCCAAACTATTATATATTTTTGAAGTGAGTGAGCAAATCGCGTCATTTGTTGATTTTCCTACAGTGAATCCAAATTGTTTTTCAGATACAAGTTTATTTTTATCAAGGTAACTGACTATTCGGACTTTCAGGAGTTTTTCGAATATTTTTGCGATATTGCTGATTAGAGTGATGGGTCGGTAATTGAGGATTTCATCGTTTTTTCCACTTTTGAATAGTGGTTTTATTACTCCAAGTTTGAGTGCTTCAGGCCATTCTCCATATTCTATTATTTTATTTATTAAAAAGGTGAGGGGTTGTGATATTTCATTTCGGATTTCTTTCAGTAACTCTGCTTTTATTCCATCAGATCCCGGAGCTTTTTTGTCTTTCAAGTTATTTATTGTTGTAATTAATTCATTTTGTGTTACAGGTGAAAGAAATATTGAAGACTGTGTGAGCTCTTTTCAGTGGTGGAACGGCGGGAGCCTGAATCTTATCTGCGAATTTTTTTCCTAGCGATATATAATGTTCATTGAATAGGTTTGCTATTTCGACTCTATCAGTGATAGTTCTATTTTCATGTTGTATTTGATTTATACCACATTGTTTTTTTGCAGCTGATAGTTCCTTCACTGTATTCCAGATAACTTTACTGTCACCTTTACTGAGATCGATTTTTTTTTTATAATATGAGGTTTTAGCGTTTTTTATTAATGTGTTAACTATATTTCGATATCTCAAATATTCATTTTTTAGGATGTTATCGTTTTTATTTATTTTGTACTGTTTGAAGAGCTCATTTCTGTGATTTATACTTTTAATTAGACCTTTTGTTATCCAGTTTTTCCTTTTAATTTCGTTATGTTTTATTTTATATGATTTGGAGCAGTTTTCTACTGTATTTTTTAAAAGGGACATAAAGTAATCTGTCCAGGCCTCAACATCTTGTAGTGAATAAAAGGTGGTCCAATCATGATTTTTTAATTCGTTTCTCAATTTGTCGTATTCAACAGTAGTGATTGTGTTAATTGAATTTGATGGAGTATTCGGATGTTTAAGTGGCAACTCCATCAGTGTAGTAGAGTGGTCCGTCACATCTATTTCTAGCACTGCAGATGACACAGCAATTTCGTTTTTTGAATTTTTATAAAATATATGATCCAAGCATGTGTTACTCTGCAGTCTAGTTGGGCAGTTTATTAACGAATGGAAATTGGATTCATACATTGTATTCAAATAGTCGAAAATAATATCATCCTCAACCAAAATATTTAGATTCATATCACCTGCAATAATGTGATGGTTTGTATTGTATTTTTGCGCTTTTTTCAAATATTCCCCCAAACTAGTAATGAATTGTTTTGGATCAGAGTTTGGAGACCTATAGACAGCAGTTATACAAAGATAATCTTTATCTATTACAAATTTCACTTCTATTGCTTTGCATTTATCTATACGAACTATTTCGAATTTACATCGTAGGCTAGTTGATGTGTACACCAATACTCCATCACATTTGTTTACATCTCCTTCATTGTATGTTATGTTGTATCCGTCTATATGAAATAAATCCACATTCGGAATTTGTCGTGTTTCTGTTAAAATCAAAACTGAAAAATCATTAATAGTTTCTAATAAATATGCCTTAAGAGTATCTAAATTTTTTGATATACTCCTTATGTTCTGATGTAGAATCCTGAAATTTTGCTTATTATGTGAAATATGTTCATTGCATTTTTCTATAGTTTCAAACCTCAATGTATTGTGGAATTCATACTCGTAATCCCTTATATATTGATTCATTCTTCAAATGTGATGGTATTACAAAAAATAATACAGAGAAAAGAAATTTTAATAACAAAGCTAGGAAGTTAATTATCTAAATGTAAGTTAGTGGGTGAATCTATTTTTTGTTTGTTGAACGAAGTCGTAGTCTTTCTGTAGTTGTTTGGCTTGTGTTTGGATTCGGCTTCTGCGTGTTTCTGAACGAATTTTGGTCTATTGTAATAATAATAATGATGTTTGAAAAAATTCAAAAAATGGCGGGGTAACGAGAGAAATTCAAAAAATGGCGGGGTAACGAGAGTCTGACGTTTTAATGTGCGATTCCAATGACGAACGTATACAGGGTGTTTAAAAATACATGATTTAAGAGGAAAAAACAACAGGGTGTTTCATAATGCATAATTTAAGAGAAAAACAACAGGGTGTCTCAAAATAAGCCATTTAAGAGGAAAAACCAACAGGGTGTTTCATAATGCATAATTTAAGAGAAAAACAACAGGGTGTCTCAAAATAAGCCATTTAAGAGAAAAAAAACATGGCGGCTGCTTGTCAACGTGTTATACCAGGTGTACCAACGTATGATTTAAGAGGAAAAACATGGAATGTTGGGTAGGAAAATCATCATCATATCATTGGGGCATGGGGGGGATGCAAAAGTTTTTGTTTTATGTATACAGGGTGTGTCGAAATAGATCATTTAAGATGAAAAACATGGTGGTTGCTTGTCAAATATTATACCAGGTGTACCAACGTGTCAGTTGAGAGAAAAAAATATACAGGGTGTCTCATAAATGTGCATCCTGATGGGGTCAATCATTTTTAAAGTGCGATTTGGACTTGGAGAAAAAACAACGGGGTGTTTCAAAATGCATCATTTAAGAGGAGAAAACATGGAATGTTGGGTGGGATCAACTTTTGAGTTTTTCGATTCTTGACAGACAGACAGAGTGACAGATATTCAGTTTGATCGAACCAGAACGAACTAACCGAAGACAGGAGAGGAGACACGTGTTGGTCAACGTTTTTTTGTTTTCGTTTTCGCTGAACGCGGTATGTAGCTGTATGGTTGTGTTCTGTATGGTTGGGTATGTTAGTGTATGTCACAGTATGCCGTACTTACGCTAAACGTGTTGTGTCATCGTATGTCGTAGTATGGGTATGTTCGGTATGTCACCGTATGTCGTAGTATGGGTATGTTCGGTATGGTTCGGTTTGTCACCGTATGGTGCAGTATGGGTATGTTCGGTATGTCACAGTATGTCGCAGTATGGTGCAGTATGTCGTAGTTATATATAGACTTGATGAAATGTAGACAATTAAGTTGTATTCAATATGTTGCATCGAACACTTGGTAAAAATATAGAGGTGGAGGGTAGTAAACATGGGGAACAGCAAAGAATGATCGAGTCTGATACTTATGGTCTACGATTCAACGATGGATATGTTATCGGTAATACCCCAGTACGTTATGAAAAAGATAAGAGTGGTTGTACATGACAAAAGTTTTGTTTTAAGGCTGGATTACTCCAATTGCTATTGAAACGAGTACCTCAACATTACAATGCAAAAGATTTGATGGCATATAAAAATATTTTGATACTAACTAATGCTCACAAACAAAGATATAAATCCGAAGAACTTGTGAATGCTAACAGTTCGTGGAAATATCGAAATATTATATACATGCTGTTCCTACCTAAAAGAAGAAAAAATAAGCATTTATCATGCAATACACATCTTGAACATCGCAGCAGCAGCAATGTCCAAACACCCTCCTATATTAATAACAATGAAGCAATGAAGAGTGATATGGGACAACTCAACGAATATTTCGGCAGAAAACTAGATGAAGAAGCTTATAGATCATGTAGAGGTCTTCTTGTATTCAATAGATGTTGAAATTATGATGTGTGTTTTATTTCTAATCAACTTTGATTTATGTAATATTTGAGTAGCAATTTTCCCATTTAAAAGAATCACACTTTGAAATGTGTGGGCTACATATATTTTGAATGTATTGTGACACACGTTAAAATGTAATGATTTATGAAATTTTGTCTAGGAAAAATGTTCTCATTCCACATGACGACAAGTCCGTTTCCACATCCCCCAGGAGGTAGGACAGCCAATGCGTTTCCTTTTTTTTGTGGAAGTTTCCCCAGTAGGCATATCATAACCACCAAATTATCTTTAAGTTATTGCTTATGAAGCCAATAAAAATTTTGTCATCGTGGGAGTGAGTAGAAATACTCAATATTAAGTTACGCATAAAAACATAGTTAGTAACTATGCATATGTGTAATAAAATTTTATTCAGCAGTCGTTTCCAATGTTCATGCTATAGGATTAGTTCATCTAATTGGATATTATTATCGAATTGATGTAAAGTAAGTACATCAATCCCCTTACCTTCTGGGAGAAATTAGTGAAAGAATAACATTTGGGAATTATTCTATAAGATGAATCAACATTTTAGATAAGCGATAAACATATATCGTCAGAAAACACCGTTTGAATAACATTACATATACGATTAGCTTTAACGTTGAAATTTTCAACTGACTTTTAACGTTGAACTTCTCAACCAAAAACGTTTATTCAACCAATCATACGTGAACTAAACGTTGTAAAAACGTACATGTGCCCATTGGGTAGTCGATGAAGATGCCATGAGTATCGAGTATGGTATACACGGTGCTACTGTAGTTACTGATAGTGATCGACTTTCATGAGCTGATAGCTGCCCCGAAGATAATATGCTTATAGTCAAAATCGGTCTTAACGTGTTCTTTCACGATGAAAATACCATTGGCATGATTTATCCACAAGGTGCCGGTCAATGATCGACTATAATATTTCATAGACGAGTAATGGTAAGAATGGCAGTAAAAGAATCATGGGTATGGTAGGCATAATTATTTTAACAGTAACCGACTATCACAAAATGATAGACTTACCAAAAATTAACGATAAAGATACCATTGGATGGTATATTTTTATTGAAAAGGGCTGGTTAATATTCCACTATGATAGATGCCCCGAAGACTAAAATGGTTTTTCTTCAATAATGCACTATACTCAAAATGAACTGTATAATTAACAAATATTGCTTGTCGAGGTCTTCCACGATACAAAATCAGTGAACATTGCTCTGACATAATATCAATAATATGTAATTTTTCCTTTGTCATTCCTCAACTCAAATTGGTTTCGGCCATGGGCGTACGCACCTTGTTCAACTGGGATCCACAGATGGCAAGAAGTTAATTTAAATTTTGGTGAATATATCTTTAAGGTTGCCACACCTCAGTGTCTGATGTCCCACGCGACACGTGTATTTTTTTGTGTGCATGGCACTTTCATAACCTCAAATGGTTGAGTGATGGAGACTCTTCTTCTCTTATATCCCTCGAGTGGGCCTTGTGGCTAACTATAGTCAGTAGCCAGCCTTGCAATTATTCCATTGACAATATATTTCCTTGCGTAACAACCAATCAGTAGATTTCAAATTTTGAAATTCAGCCAATAGAATCGGAACTACAGTGAAAATATAGCTTGTCGCTGTATTTTCACGGTGATAAACCTGCTTAGTTTTTGTTTTACTATCTGTCAAATGAAAATAATGATTTGAATTATAAACGTCAAATTTATGTGTTTTGACTAGTTATCTTCATTTATCAATATGAGCGATCGTTGGGGACAAATGTCCATTGGTATCATAGATGAGGCCGTGGGAAAGAGTATTCCGTTGAATACGGCAGAAGTAAAGCATCAATTACCAGGTGACACGATTTTTCTTTATTTCAAATCGATATATTGTCGTCCTAAATATAATTCGTGGTATGATTAAAAACCTATAATTTTTTGGAATATCAATTCATTGGCAATCCCAATGCAAGAAAATACAACTCGTCCTGCGGACTCGTTGTATTTTCAGCTTTGGGATTGCAATTCATTATTATTCCAAAAAATTATTGGTAATAATCATACCACTTATTATATTACCCCTGAGAATATAGATGAAGAGTAAACTACTGCAATATTTTCAAGAACTCTAATAGGATTTTAAATTATGAATGTTACTTTTATTTTCAGATGTTTATGATATAGACCCGCTCAGAATATAGTTGGGGCGTTCTTTCAATGAATGATGAAGTGGCCTTGATGAATCTTCTCAAAAGCAATGATCAGAAAAATACGTAGGTGAAAGGTTGCCTGGCAGCCTTCCCTCCTAGGAATAAACCCTGATGAAATCAATGCCGTAGTCAATCTGCTAGTTGTCGCTCAGAATTTAGGTGCGAAACATTTTAGTAGTGATCAGCTATAAATATGTCCAAAGCTGAAATAAATTCATCAGACATTTTCATCTATGCAGGCATTGTCGTTTTTTTTTGCATAACTAGTTGTTTTTGCAACTGGAAAATAATATAAATGAATTTGTTTGGTACTATGGATAATCCATTTAGCATTAGGGCACTGATCGAATACGCCTAGTAATAGAATTTTTTTGATTTCCTCCATGTTATCTGATTCCGAAACTATGAACATGACCAAATTCTGTTTTTTCTGTTCAAAATATGTTTAGTTCGAATAAAGAAAAAATCCTGGACACTGTGAATCTGAATTTTAAGAATCAAAATTAGACATATTATTTGAGTTTTTTTTTCATTATCAATTTTACTTAGGTAAATTCGAATGTATTAATAACTATTGGGTCTGTGCATTTCATTTATACAAAATTTCTCCTCTGTACTTCTCCTTCAATGATTTGTTGATCAGGATTATTTTCTTCTGACAAAGCATTTTTGGATTTGATATTATATGATGTTCATTTAAGGTGAGGACTATAATGTTTGTGCATCTCTCCAATTTTGAGCTTTCTTTCTGAACGTTAAGGGAGTATCCTTATTTTTTGCCTTCAAAAAACATAAGAGAAATCTTGATAAAATTTTTTTTTGAAAGCTGCAGAGAAATAACGAAAAAATTATTACAAAGTCGATTGTTTGGGTATGTAGTCAGTCTGCTTCCAGCACAAATTTTCTCATGTTGTCAAGAAATTTAAATACTCAAACACTTGAAAGAATGTATTGTGGGTCTGTCTCAATCGGCCCTGCTTTTTGGTATTATTGCTGTAGACAGGCCAAGAATGTCTTATAGGGAAACAAAAGGAGATTGGTAAATTCTTTTCCGCACTGATAACATCACTGCTATATTGTTTACATCAATACAATAGATATTTGCATCATATTTCAGCTCAGAGGGACACCAACAAGTATATTTTGAGTCACGAAGAGCCCCTATTCGGACGGGATGAGAGTTGTTTGATGATGCTCACGAAAGTAAATTTGGGCTTCCCCAAACTGACATTCTCGCAAACAGAATTGATCATTAATGTTCCACAATGTCTGTTGGCATCTGGAGTGGATGAAGTGGATGCATGATTATTCTTCATCCTTCACCCTTTCCAGCTGTATTGTGGTACTTAAGAAAATTATCAGAGTTCGTGCAAGAGGTATCCTGATCGTTCCATGGTGGACGCAGAAATCAATTTCACAGCATATGCTATATCAATATTCCACCAGACAATGGAGACAAATTCCAGGTGACGGGTTCTGAAGAGGTACACAAGAAATTTGACTCCTGGCACCAAAATACTATGAGATTTCGGACCCCCTCTTGTTGTCATCAAGATTTAAGACATTTTTATCCCAACGAAGATCTGAAATAGAGAAATAATAACTCTTACGTTAATTACGGTTTACGGTGCTCGAGAGAAATATCTCATTCAATATGAAAGGGAAAGATAATGGTTTAATCATAAAAAATTTCTATAATAAACAAAATAAAGTATGATAATGAATTCATTTTTCGGTCGCAATTTGTCAATCGAAGTTGTTATATGACAAAATAAATTTCTTCTGCCTGGATCATCGGAACTGCCTTTAAACATCTACACTGTTAAATCATTGAGGACAAGGCGTGAATATAATTATAAGATCAAACGAACTTACCATAGCCAAGCTGCGATAAAAGCAGTCAACTCAATGCAAGTTACCTCAAAATTTGTTTGGGACTGCATAGAAGCCCTAAAAGAGCTGGGCAGTCAGAACAGACTGACACTAGCCTGGGTACCAGCACACACAGGTTATAGAGGCAATGAAGAGGCCGATACACTAGCCCGAGAAGGAGCAAGTAAGGCCCTGAATGGCCCAGAACCGTATTGCGGTATAGCAAAAGCTGTACTAAAAACAAACACCAAATCATGGATTCAACAGAAGTCTCAAGAATGGTGGAACAATGCACCAGGGATGAGACAGACCAAAGAGTTTATCAAACAACCGCAGCCAACATTTACAGACTATCTACTAAGCCAGAAGAGGAACACTACTAGAATAGTAGTAGGACTTCTCACAGGGCACTGTAGGCTCAACAAACATATGAGTTCAATAGGCCTGGCAGAAGAAATGCTATGCAGGTTCTGTCAGGAAGAAGGGGAAACATCAGTACACATACTATGCCACTGCGAGGGCTTGTCAAGGCAAAGATTTCGAACGCTGGGAGAAGAAAAACCAAGAGCTCCCAGATTCATGGGAGTTCTAAAAACTAGCCTGTGGAGTCTCGTAAAGAAGACAGGGCTAGACAAAGAACTCTAAATGATCTCGAGGACAAACACAATAGATCTGTGTAGAGGCTTATAATCTATCTAATATATAATCTACCTAAGTGAAGTTCGATTATAATTATATGAACGCCTTGTCCGAGATGATCATACCCGCCCTTAAACCCAACCCAAGATCGTCTCCAGTTGCAATGACATGGCTTTAAAAATAATGACACGTAAATATGGACGGATGCATAGCAACGGGCGGGTTTACGGAAGAGCGGGGTACATGCGAGCTTTAAATATTGTGGTACATTTGGCAGGAAACAGGGAAACTAACTGCACAGTTAAATCATTTTGGACAAGGCGTTTCATATGATCGAACTTCACTTAGGTAAGTTCGTTTGATCTTATAATTATAGACGAAATGTCTAGGAAAAGTCGAAATGAAAAAATACTCCTGTGGCCCTCCTGTGCTTTCGTAGATAAAATCAAAGAAATTCTATTTTTTTAGATCATCTTTCCTAAAAAATGGTCAGGGATGCTACATCTACCACTATAGTGCGGAATCTACCACCTTCGAATAACTTCTACCACTCTACTCTTAAAATGAAACACACATGCTACTTGCTTGAAATATCAGCATAGACTAACTTTTATTTAATGTTTTATGACCAAAATGACAGAATGATATTACATCATATTTCAACCAAACTCACAACAGATGGCGTTAATATTTAGAGGTGAATAATTTGTGATTAACTTCAACACTCCCACTATCACAAAATATTCAATTTTTTCTCTGATAAAATAATGTCGGACATCTATGTGTTTCGACCTTTTATTCAGTATAGGATTAGCACACAGTTTCTGAGCACTCTGGCTGTCATTGTATAGAGTGACACAAATATTTTTAACAGTTCAAATTTTTTAAATGAATAGCTTCCTTGGAAGCTTCAGAAACAGCCATGTACTCAGCTTCCGTGCTCGACATAGCAACTGTCTTTTGTTTCTTGCTCTCCCAGGATACGGCAGAGCCAGAAAGCTTGAAACAAAATCCGGTATAAGACCTACGATCAAGGCAATCACTTGCCCAGTCTGCATCAACAAAGCCCTCTAACTCTGTACTATCCTTTACAAACTTTAAACCAAAATTTTTAGTACCCTTTAAGTACTTTAAAATACGTTTAGCCTGCTTCCAATGACTTTCATCATAGCAATTATTGAATTGGCTTAAAAAGTTCACTGAATAAGCAATATCTGGCCTAGTCAGTACAGCGAGGTACATAAGGCTACCGATTAATTGTTGAATGTTATGTTATTTTTACAATCTTGGTCCTTAGTAAGATTTACATTAGTTTCTATAGGTGTAGCAATTTGTTTACAATCTGACATATTAAATTTTGTTAATATCTGATTCACATAATTCTCTTGATCTAAAGTTATAACCTTATTTTTCTTATCGACAATAACTCTCATTCCCAAACATAGCTTGATTTGCCCTAAATCTTTGATTTTAAATTTTATACCAAGTTTAGATTTCAAATCATTTGTTTCGGTTATGTTATTCGACAAAATAAAAAAATCATCAACATACAAAGTAACAATTGTTATGAGACCATCTATTATTTTCATATATAAACAAGGTTCAATTTTGGATGATGACCTAGAGCTTTGTTTCAGCCCATAAATGGCTTTCTTCAATTTTAATACATTGTTTTTGAAATTATATACCTCATGTCCTTCTGGTAACCTCATAAAGACATTTTTAGTTAAAATGCCATTCAGAAAAGCTGTGGTTACATCTAAATGTGTTACGTCTAATTCCAATTTTATGGACAATGCTAACAATAGCCTTAATGTAGAATGTCTTACAACAGGTGCAAATGTTTCATCAAAATCGATACGTGCTTTTTGGGTAAAGCCCTTAGCCACTAGTCGCGCACGATACCGCACATGATTTTCATGATCACTTTTTCTTCCAAAAACCCACTTGCAATCAACAATGGTACCATTTTCCGGAATATCTACCAACTCCCATGCATCATTATCCTCGAAAGACTGTAGTTCCTCTTTTATCGCCTGCTTCTATTTGTCTCTATCAGCTCTGGACAAAGCATCATTGAACGTTACTGGATCATTTTGAAGAGTGTCATCACCAACACACAGGTAAGTTATGTTATCATCAAAAACTTTAGGATTAGGTTTTCTTTCTGATTTTCTGGCCGTAACTGGTTCATTTACTTTATATTCAGGAATAAAGTCGCTATCATCAGCATTGCTAGAATTTTCTAAAGTTTCATTCAAACTTTTATCCACATGTGATGATTCTCCCACTGAATCTATTGCCTCTTTATCAGTTTCATCTATATTATTTCTTATAATATCCACTTCGTTTTTAAATTTTTCAATGATGGTTACATCTCGGCTCGTAATTACCATATTTTTTTAGGATTATATACTCTGTAGCCTTGCGCAGTTTCACTGTAACCAACTAAAATATGTTCTACTGCCTTTTTATCCCACTTTAATCTGTTTTCTTTTGGAATATAAACCATAGCGTTGCTACCAAATATACTCAGATTGCTTATATCTGGTTTCTCACCAGAAGCTAGGGATCTGTTGCGTAAATATGCAGCTGTATTGACAGCTTCCGCCCAAAACTTTTTCTCTAGATTTGCTTCAAATAACTTTTGGTTCCAAATTAAAAGTTGACGTTTTTTTTTACCAATCTAATTTTTTATTGACAACTTTAGACAACTCCCTTTCATATATAGGGTAATTCAACATATAAAAATATAAACAAAATATTTCATCAACATTCTCCAACCTCCAGACGACTTAGTCCATTCACAGGACGAACTAAACTCCAAGTAGACGTAGAAATTTCCACCGATCGAATGTGACCATTACGACCTGGAAATATCTTAGTTACCCTGCCAAGTTTCCATTGATTCCTACTACAGTCGTTCGGAAGTGCTACTACTTCTCCAATTTTTATATCATCTATTTTCTTGAATCATTTCCTTCTTTTTTGTAATTTCGGAAGATATTCTTTTAGCCACCTACGCCAAAACTGATCTGCCATGTACTGAGAGATACGCCATTGCTTTCGGCCATAGAGGTCCCCAGCTTTGAAAATTCCTGGTAAGTTCTCGGAATTAGCACTACCTATCAAAAAGTGCATAGGTGTTAAAGAATCGATATCTCCATTATTGCAAGAAACGTAGCTAAGCGGGCGTGTATTCACTGTTTTCTCAGCTTCTAACAGCAATGTATATAGAAGCTCTTCTGATGGTGTTTGTTCCTTCAGAGTGATATATAATATCTTTTTTATGGATTGTACCATCCTTTCCCAAACACCACCCATAAGGTGCAGCTGGACAATTGAAAATCCATTTAATTTTGTATTTAGACAATCGTGTGATGATTTGATCCTGATCTAAATCTTCTAAATTTTTTCTTAACTCGTTTTCAGCCCCTACAAAGTTGCTCCCGTTATCAGAATGGATCTCAAGTGGTTGACCTCTTCTGCAGATGAATCTTTGCAGAGCCATAAAAAAGGAATCAGTCGTCAAAATCTTCGCAATTTCAATATGAACAGCGCGTGTGTTCATACAAGTGAAGAGTGCCCCATATCGTTTCTCTCGGCTTCTTTTGACCTTCACCAGAAGTGGTCCAAAATAATCCACCCCTGTATAAGTAAATGGTCTCGTGAATAGCTTCATTCGGGATTCTGGAAGAAGTGACATCTGTGGCTATCTGGGTCTCGCTCTTTTCACTTTGCAGAATTGACAATTTCGTATGCTCATCTTCACACTCTGCCTCATTTTGATTATCCAGAACTTCTGTTTCAAGTTATTGATGACAGTTTCGTGACCAATGTGATTAACCAACTCATGATAATGACCAATCAACAAATCAACCCATTTTTCCCTCCTAGAGAAAGGTAAAATAATTGAAAATTTGGTGTCGAATGCAACATCTGCATATTGTATTCTGCTATCCATTAGCAATATTCCATGTTGGTCAATAAAAGGCGACAATTCGTATAATGTGTCTTTTTTCATCAACTTCTTTCCTTTATTCAAAATTTCAATTTCTTTGTGAAAATGCTCGTTCTGGATTTGTTTCCACCACAATATTTCCGCATTTTCTATTTCTTCCGGGCTGGGAGGATTCTTGTTTATTTCTTTAAATCTGGTATTTTTTATAAATCGGAACATCCAAGCTGTTGCTCTGATGAGACGAAACCATTTTGAGAATCTTTCTGTATCTGGCAATGAACACATTTTCTTCGTTATGAGACATATAACTTCTTCATTATTAGATTTCGAGTCATTCGTTTCCTTGGGCCATTCCAATTCGGAATATTTCAGAAAAGAGGGTCCTTGGAACCAAACTGAATCTGTTGAGAAATCTAGTTGGGTTCCTTCTTTGGTGGCTAAATCAGCAGGATTCAATTTGGATGGCAACCACTTCCATTCCGAAACATTAGTCATTTGAGAGATCTCTTCGACTCTTGTGTGCTTCATACGATTTTAGTTTGCAAGTCTCTGACCTGATCCATTCCAAAACAATTTCTGAGTCTGTCCAATACACTTTTTTGATCAGTTTATAAGTTGTTTCTTTCTCGAGTTGGTACCCCAGTCTAGCAGCGATAACAGCCCCACTGAGTTCCATTCTGGGTACTGAAGTCAACTTATTCAGTGGTCCCAGTTTGCATTTTGATGAAACCATGCACATTTCAACTTTATCATCTTCCTCAGCTCTGAAGTATGCAATGGCAGAGAACGCCTTGTTACTTGCGTCACAAAAAATATAAAGTTGTACTTCTTCTGGGCTATGAGCGAAATTATGACGTGGAATCTTCAAACTATCCAAAATTTCAAGTGATCTGCACCACTGCTGCCATTTATTGAACAAATCTTCAGGTATTGTATCATCCCATTCAATCTTTCTAGCCCAAAATTCTTGAAATATAAGTCTACCCTTTATAACTAAGGGCGATAAAAATCCAATGGGATCGAATATAGTCATGACAATTTTCAAAATTTCTCGTTTAGTTGGTATTCTTTCACCACGTAACAATTCAGTTGGAATTTTTCTGAAAGTGTTCTCGAATATAAATATATCTTTTTTAGTATTTCAAACAAGACCAAGAATCCCTTCATGCTGATTGGAATCGAATGTCATCGTGCAGGAATTCGCCAAATATTCAGATGGAATCGTCTGTAGGACTTCAGCCGAGTTAGAGAACCAATTGACCATTTGAAAACCGCCTCGTCTGTGAGTTTCGATTACTTGTTTGATTGTTTCTGAAGCATCTGATACGGAATCTCTACAATCCAAATAATCATCGACCCAGTGTTGTTCTAACATAATCTTCATTATTTGTGGAAATTCTTCTTGGAATTGGCTGGCGTTGTGATTTTTAACAAATTGGGCAATAGAAGGTGAACATACTGCTCCAAAAATCGCAACTTTCATCTGGTATACTTCAGGATCTTGAACTCTTTCCATCCCTCGGAATAAAAATCTTTGGCAACTTCTATCTTCCTTTCCTTGATGGAACATATCACGGATGTCCCCGCAAAAAGCATATTTCTTTTTTCTAAAGCGCCAAAGTATAGCTACCAGAGAAGGATACAAATCAGGACCCTTGAGCAAGAAGTCATTCAGACTCATATCATGGCTCTTTGCAGCAGCATCAAACACAAATCGAAGTTTCCCAGGTTTCTTAATGTTTTTTACTACGAAGTGTGGAAGATACCATATCTTTCCGTTGTCTTCTTAGCAAATCCTTTATTAACATATTCTGTAATTTTATTACAATATTGTTCTGCAAACTCTGTATCCTGGTCCATCTTCTTTTCCATACACTTTAATCTTTTGAAAGCACAGCTTCTACTTTCTGGCAAAACTATATTCTCCTCTCTCCAAGGTAATCCTATTTCAAATCTGTCTCCAATTCGATTGATAGTTTGTTCGAAAATTTTGACAGCTTTTTTGTCTTCTTTGGACATCATTGGGAGATTGAGAGGATCGATATTTTCGATTTTGAAATTGTCCTCAATCATTCTCACTAAATGATCCTCATCATGATGGCACAGGTTAACATTCAATTTCATTTCACTAGCTATATGAGGGCCGTGGACCACTCATCCTAAATTCGTTCTGCTGAAAGCTGGTTGGTCATGTCTAGGATGAATAATTTCTCGGGTAGTCATGACATGGACATTGTCTTGACCTATCAGAATTTTTGGCCGAACATGTTCCACAGATTTAAGAATTTGCTTACCTAAGTACTGATATTTATCACACAGGAAGTCAGAATCGATGTTTTACTCAGGGAGTGATAAATTTTGGATAACTCTAGCACCATTTATTAAGTCTTTTTCTCTCCAACAATTTCAAAATTAACCATCATTGAATCATTATCGTTATGGGTAATTTGATTCGTCCACTGTAAACGGAACAACTGGACCCTTCAGTTTCAGTTTTCTAGCAACTTCTACATCAAGCAGAGTGACTGTAGACCCTTCATCCAATAGTGCATATGTTTCTATAGACTCCGCATTAGCAAGAAGTTTCACCTTGATAACTTTGAGAATCGCTGAAGTTTTTTCAACTATTTGGCCAACAAATTCAGAACTGTCCCTTTCCTCTTTTATTTCTTCTTGATTTTGCTCTTCGAACACTTTCTTTTCCTCATTGAGTTCTCTTTTTGTACGTAGGCGATTGTGTTTTCTTCTACATTTGTCTATATTGCAGAAAGTTTTGGAAAAACATTTTATCACTGTATGTCCGGAATTTAAACATCTGTAACAGAAGTTATGTGCTTGAACGTATTTGATCCTTTTGTCGACAGATTTCTCCAGAAATACTTTACAGTTGAAGAGTTTATGATTCTTCAACTTACATAATCCACATATTTCTGGCTTTCCTTGGACTATACTCACTACTTTTTCTTTTCTCTCGGGAATGTATTTATTCTGGTATGTATATATCTGGGATGACGTTGATACTGACATTAATAAATTCACTTCGGACTTCAACCAATCTGAGAAATTTTCGAGATTCACTCCACATTTTATTTCATCTTTCATTTTCTGTTGCGCCCAAGCTCTTCTAAAATTTCTTGGTAATTCTTCTTCGAGTTTCATCAGAAGATCGGGGTTCTCAAGGTATCTGTTATTTCCAGTATTTACCATGGAAATAACCATATTGGAAACAGTTACCGAGAATTGTAAAAATGTATCCACCGAATCTTCCCTAGGATTGACACAACGTCTGGCTTTCTCTATTTGATTGATTATGATCCAATCACTTCTACCAAAATTCAAAGTCAATGTATCAATTATAGAATCCACATTTTCTGGACTGCAAAACAAGTCTCTAACAAGATCTCGTGCTTTTTCTTTGAGACAACATTGAAGTCGACTCAAATTTTCAGAATTTGATAGCTTTTTTTCAATCGTTGTGCGACGAAATTCTTTTAACCAGACGGGAAATTCATTTACGTTACCGTAAAAGTTCTGGAGCTGATTTAACGATTGTTTATTCACTATTTTTTTCAAATTTACATTGAGTTGTTTCATGCAATCAACAAGCGTTTGATTTTCCTTTTCGGCATTCCTTTCTCCTGTGGCAAAGGTAATCTGCGATTTTCTATTTCAGTAACTTCTTTCATTTCTTGGAACTCCATTTGTTCATCAACATCGTGAACCCATTTTTCAATGTAACCATTCTTGTCGTTACTACATTCATCATTGAAATAGCTTCATTTTTCTGAGTTTGTACTTTTAGTATTCATTGATCGGCTCAGGGCTTCTTTCTCTCTGTAGAGTTTTTTATTTGCAAATAAATCAGTTGTTCTTTTACTTCTTTCTCTCTTGCTTCTAAATCATCTTCATATTTTCTAGACCATATTTTTTTTGGTTTTTACTGCTTTACTTTGATGCTTTGAGCAGTTTCCAGATATAATAGATTTTTCGAAATTCTGTACATCCACTGTCGTGTCTTTGACGAAATCTCCATCAATCTTTCGCTCAGTCATCATTGTCTTTTTTTTTGTTAGTTGTACATGACCATCTAAACTGCTTTCTCCATATCTTCTTGGTGGTACTCCACGGTTCATACGGCCACTTTTTCGGATACCGCCTTCCATTTCTTTACTTTTACTCGAAGGACCAAATGTTAAATTCCACTGATAACACCTCTAGATGGAATCTAACTGTTTTTTAAACCTTTCAGTTCCAAATTAAAAGTTGACGTTTTTTTTACCAATCTAATTTTTTATTGACAATTTTAGACAACTCCCTTTCATATATAGGGTAATTCAACATATAAAAATATAAAGAAAATATTTCATCAACACTTAGCTTTCTCAACAAGGGTTCTGTTAAGCCTTTCCGACATGCCATTTTGTTGGGGTGTGTAAGGGTTTGTTTTCTGAATAATACCACAGTTCTTCAAAAATTGTTCAAATTCCTTAGAACAAAATTCCCCTCAATTGTCTGACCTAAAGACCTTTATTTCCTATTCAGTTGATTCTCTGCCATGTTTTTGAAAACTTTGAAACAGTCAAACACTTCGTCTTTTGATTTTAGGAAGTAAACAAAAGCCATACGACTATAATCATCTTCTAGGATCAAAAAATATCTGGAACCTCCAATTGACTTAGTCTCCATTGGACCGCAGACATCTCCGTGAATTACTTCAAGCAAATTTTTAGCTCTACTGCCCTTCTTAGAAAACGGTTATCTTGCCTGCTTGCCCTCGCAAAAGGTAATACAATTCTGATTACTTATTTTTACTGAGCCAGAGTAACAGAGTCCATTTACCAAGCCATCAGCTGGCTTACTGACAATAAGTTTGTAGTTAAACCTGGGACATATAGTACGTCTCTCACTACGATATCAAAATGCTGGTTGTTAACCCTAGTTGTCAAGTTAACCTCGCCTGAACTATCAACAGCTAGTTTAGTTTCATTTGCAACCATTATTTCTTTCGTTTTTGTATCATGGGATATATTTTCCAACAAGTCTTTATTTGCAGTTAGGTGAAAACTTGCACCAGAGTCCACATACCATTCTGTGCGATTAAATGTTCTATTTAAAAATACAGCACTGAATGCATTCCCAGTGGATTCAGTTGACTGTCCTGAATTACATTTTTTATAATCTAAATTATTGGGACATTTATTTTCAAAATGTTCAATTTGTTTGCATCTGAAACATTTGACATCACTTCTGACTTTTGACAGTTATGGTTCTTTTGGATGCCACTGCTACCAACATCTTCATTTCGTTTGCGCCAACCTGCTCTGTTGTAAAACGCAGAGCCCTCTGCGGCATTGCCATTACCTTCCATATCCATCAACTTAGATTTGATTACATCTGCGGAAATGGTAATACCGGAATGCTCAATAGCCATTATCATGGAAAAGAACTTCTCAGTTAGACCTGCCAACAATAACGAACCGATCCACTCACCATCTATATTGAATCCGGTAGCACGTAATTTCTCTCCTGTTTCAACAATTTGATTCACACAGTTTTCCATCGAATCACAATTTTCCAAGCGAGTAGAAATCAAACTTCGTAGTAGATTGATTCGTCTTGAAAAATCACTATCAGCAAACATGGACCTTAATTTCTCCCATAATTTTTTAGTGTTCTCAGCACCTTTCACATGAACGTATAGAGATGGATCTATAGTCAAAATCACTTTCGCCTTCGCCTTGGCGTCGTCATCGCTCGCTATTACTTCCGTCAGACATTTTGACAGTCTTTCAAGTACCAGGAAATTCTCGACAGCAAACGCCCAATCCCCATAGTTTTCGCGTCTTTTTAATTTCGGAACAATCACTATATAATTACCAGCCATTCTTGCAATTTCAACAATAGCAATACTTTCATATACTTATTAAAGTTATGGAAAAGTCTGGGCCCATAACCTGTTAAAATGAAACACACGTGCTACTTGCTTGAAATATCAGCATAGACTAACTTTTATTTCATCTTTTATGACCAAAATGACAGAATGATATTACATCATATTTTAACCAAACTCACAACAGATGGCATTAATATTTAGAGGTGAATAATTTGTGATTAACTTCAACATCTACCACCTCTCTAACATTTCTACCATTATTTACGTAGAGTCATTTCAATAATCATCATCACTGGTGGTCGGTGGTCTGGCGGTCTAAGGCACAGGCCGTTCAGAACTTCAGTATAGCGGTAGTCGGTTCGAGCCCGATGTATGTACGAGGGATTTTTTCTCAAGTACGCAACTATCGGAATCGATAGGCAACCACAGTCCTTGTTGAAAGCAGCAAGTGTATTGTGTGTTGTCTAGATGCCAATCTCGTCTAGTGCTAGCTTGGAGTACACGCCGGCCACCCGAGGTGGTGCTGTAGGTTTTCCGAGTTTTCCTGCAGCTGAAAAGTGAATACGCCACCAAAAATCAGTAAGTCGCCCGGAGCGCCACGGCACGTCCTCTACCCGCACTGGCCATGCCTTTGGGTACACTCTGCGAGTGTTTATGAGGGAGTATTATTATTATTACTATTGACTGCATTAGCAAGCAAAAGACAAGTAAGCAACAGTAACAGAGAACATCGGAAAGACAGAAAATAATTTTCCCTTGCCTTACTAGAAAACGCATCATCTATGGTGTACTGTGCTTGGCCGCTTTCGTATTCGAACCAAAAACTTCAGACGGCAAACTTTTGAATATGTAACTCACGTTTGAATAACTGTCTTTAATTTTTTTTAATATTTTTCCCAATTATCTCTGATAAAAACTAAATTAAGAAACAGACTAAAAATTGAAACGGTTTCGGAAACAATAAAGCTATATGTGTCATGTGCTATTTATTCATGTGTAAATTTAAGGTTCGTTATTTATTGTTACAAAATACAAAAACAAAAAAGTCGGTTCTTTCAATATCTCTAAAACCACTTTGTTTTTTTAAATTTTGGTACATGCAAAGTACTCATAAAAATACATTTTTCACATGATGAAAGAATTCAAAAAATAAAAGGTCTCTCCATTTGCGTGTACTAACTATGTTAGTTTCAATGAAATGCATTTTGTTTTTTTTAATCGAAAACTGTTCAGTGTACGAAAAAAAGTCATGGGACCATTTTTATGATTAAATAGATGGCAATCCATTCATTTGAAAAAAAAACAATGGCGTATCATTATAATTTTTGTTAAATTTCAACACCCTGTATCTCAGAAATAAAGCGGTTACGGACACATGTTTATAGGAAAAAAATCTTATTTTAACCCCAGGAATACGCACTTAAAATATTTGTATTGAATTTAAAAACAACCCCAGAAAATTGTATTATTTTGTTAAATAAACAAATACGACCATGTGTTTTAAAATTTCCCGTCTTTCAAAATCATTTTGTCAAATCTGACAGCTAAATTTCCTAAAATCTAGCACTATTTTCATTTTGCTCGTAGCAACACTGTTGATGAATTTCAGTTTGACGTCTCAACGCGTTTTTTATTACCGTTACATCAACCTAAATTGCAAACCATTCAACCGATGTTTCGAGGTGGTGGACAAATTTGGTGTATTAGGAAATTACAGCTTAACCTCAAAAAATTAACAGAGTTGGAGATAAATGAATGATTCAATTGAAAATAATATAGGATACAATAACAAAGTGTTGACTGCACGATTAGCGTCAGAAAATGAGAAATTTCAAGTATTATATACATTATTGCACATTTATAAATGTTAAATCTCACAACGAATAATTGTTTTTCAGATGCTAATAGAACAATAATAAGTTGAAAATCGATTGTCAGTTGTCAGATGTGAAGAACAGCGTTTTTTAATGAACCACTGGTGACTCCACCATGTTGGTGTAGCGGTGACTGACGTCAGCTCACCAGTGGTGAATATACGGTGGAAATAAAAACGTGCCTAAGTTCTTTTCCTCTCCGTTTTACATCGTACTTGCTCTCTCCATGGAGCCGCAGCGTTTCCAGACATTTTAAGTGAACGACTCCGACGTGAAAACTTCATGTACTTTCTTACTGAATAACTCCAGAAGAAAACACAAGAAATTTTCAAAATTTTGATAGAAGTTTCATTTTTGAATGAAAAATTAGTGTTCCGTTTTTCGAATCGGCCATAACTCATAAGAGTGGATCATGAAATAGTTATGTTTTAGACACATTTTAGTACTGCTCTCCTATACCGTACATGTAAACGTGGTCGGTATCTACTATATTTATCAAATACAGAACACATGATGACTAAATATATTAAATATTTTTGGTCTTACAGAAATTTCTTGAAGAAAGAATTTGGTTTTCCAAAAATAGTGGAAATAAATGGCAGTGCATGCTTGGAAACCCCGCAGGACATTGCAAAAGCTTTCGCTGACCACTTTCAGTCTTGTTTTGAAGAATTAGTACCTGTAAATAGGAAAAACACTTATGTTGACCAACAAGCAATTTTACTTTCCAATCATATTTTCACAGAAAACAAAATTCAAAATAAACTAATTAGCCTAGATACAAATAAAAGTGCTGGCCCTGATGGGATTCCACCTATTTTGTTGAGGAGCTGTAGCAACTCTCCTATCTCTACCCTTGAGAATTCTTTTTCAAAAATCATTCAAACAGGAAGTTTTCCCTATCCTTATTCCTTATTAAAATATGTCATTCATATGATGTCCTGTTTTTAAATATGTACATGGTCCTCTGATGGACACATGATATTTTTATGGTCTGGCTCTTGTACACCTGACGAGTAAGTAATTTTTCAATTTTCAAAATTCTCATTATTAAAATTTTCTAAATTCTATTACATGTCACTTACTTACAGGTACGCACTTATGATAACTTTATAGTCGAAAGCGCTTTGCTATTATTTTATAAATAAATTTCTGCACGAAATACAAACCTATTCTTCATACAATGACATTGGAATGTGCACACAATTTTCACTTAAATATTTTTATCTTTTTACCTATGTACCATTTGGAATTTTGTGTCATTATGTAGTGTACTATATCAAGAATAAAGAATAAAGAATTATTATTATTTTTACACGCGAGAAGTGTATCAGTTTATGCTCCCTGTTGATGCACACAGCTGTCCACTTCACGAAAAAAATGTATCAGTCACTGTCTATTCTTCGCGAAAACAAAACTCGAACAATGCGTATTTTCTTGAAACACAGAACTGTCTACTTACACATCCACTTCCGTACACCACTCTAAAGAATTTTAAGTATTTCACTCTAAAAATATTTATTTCAACACTTAAAACAGAATACTATACACTAGTTTATTGTACAACAATAATTGGGCTACAATATAATTTCAATGGGCTTTTCCAATACTACCTCTTCAGCGACGCGCACGGCCTCTTATAGTTGTAAATGAAGCTTCTGGATGACCCTAGAATTCTCTAATCTTTTCCAGGCCAGGAGCCCTGAGCCATTCTTCCCTAGGTGGACTACGCGCCACTCTAATAACTTGATCATGATATACGCGACAACTAGCGTCTAGCGACAGCCCGGATATTTTGGCTGACGAGCATATTGACAGTATCATAACTTCCAAATTGGCAGCTTCCTTGGTCTGATTTTTCAAAAACACATTAAAAGTAATTTTTCACAATTCTCAAAACCCGTAAATCACATTTTTTCACATTTTTCCTTCCTCAAAACCCGTAAATCACAATTTTTCACATTTTTAAAGAAGGCTGAATGGTTGAAAAAAATATGAAAAATTGTGATTTGCGGAAATCAGATCAAAGAAGTTGCCAATTTGGAGGTTATGATACTGTCAATATGCTCGCCAGCAAAATATCCGGGCTGTCGCTAGACCCTTGTTACACGACATAACCCTTTGCAGGGATGCTACGTCTACCACTATAGTGCGGAATCTACCATCTTCGAATAACTTCTAGCACTCTCCAACCTCTTTAAAATTTCTACCACTATTAACATAGAGTCATTTCAATCATCATCGTCAATATCGAATGCATTAGTAAGCAAAGACAAGCAAGAGTAACAAAACATCGGAGAAAATAATTTTTCCTACGAGCGTGCGGAAAAGCAACTTTTCCGCACGATTTTTCGTTTTGAAAGTTGTACTTTTCCGTACGATTTAAAATCGTGCGGAAAAGTTACTTTTCCGGACGATTTTTACTTTTCCGCACGATTTTTGTATTGTTGAAAATGGGGATATTCAGGACTAACTAAATGATCTATGTAACTATTCTGTCTTACGTGTCATTTTGTAGCATTATTAGAAAATCTTGTTCATTAAAAACCTTGTTTTTTTATAAATAAGATGGACAAAAACACTCGTAGGAAAAATATTGTTCGTGCAACTGCCGTTGCGTGCGGAAAAGTACTACTTTCCGCACTTGTTAGCAGGTAAATAACTATTCCCTTGCATTACCACAAAACGCATCCATCTATGGTTAAGGTGTACTGTGCAGGCGGCAAACTTTTGAATCTGTAACTTACATCTAAACAAATTATTATTTACGTTTCAGCGCGTTTGTTTAAAAGCTTGTCTTTAAATTTTTTAAAAATATTTTTCTCAATTATCTCTGATAAAAACTGAATTAAGAGACAGACTAAAAATTGAAACGGTTTCTGTAATATTAACAATAAAGCAATATGTGTCATGTGATATTTATTCATGTGTGAATTTTGGGTTCGTTATTTTTTGTTACAGACCACAAAAACAAAAAAGTCAGTTTTTTCAATATCTCTAAAACCGCTTTGACTTTTTTTAAAATTTTGGTACATCAAAGTACTCAAAAAAATATATTTTTCACATGATGAAAGTTTTCTTAATTTTCAAAAAATTCAAAAAATAAAAGGTCTTCATTCGCGTGTACCTATGTTAGTCTCAATGAAATGCATTTTGTTTTTTAAATCGAAAACTGTTCAGTATACGAAAAAAAGTCAAGGGACCAATCATAAATATGATATTTGTTTGCAAAACAAAAAACAATGGAGTAACATTTAAATATTTGTTAAATTACGGACACATGTTTATAGAAAAAAAAATCTTATTTTAACCCCAGGAATAAGCACATGAAATATTTGTATTGAATTTAGAAACAAACTTAGATTTGTATTATTTCGCTCCTAGCAACACTGATCCTTTGATAATATCGAAATTGGAAGTTGGAACTGAAGTAACGTTAGTCGTTAGTGTTACAAACTAACAGAAATGTTATAATCATTTTGTAGATTTTAGTTCTTTTGTTTAAGTTTATTCCATGTTCTTTTTTAGGTATAGATTTGAAGTGCTTTGCCCTTGATATGGTTTTTTTTATGTTTGTGTTGTGTGTGCGTTGAAGTTTATTTTATTATCCATAGTGATCCCTAGATATTTTGTACATATTTCTGGACTGAGTTCATATGGTCATATAACCTTACTGACGGTGGTGTAGGTGATGTGGAGTGGAAAAATATAAGCAAATGTGATGTCCTTGGATTAGGTTTCAGTCGCCATTTATTGAACCATGATGTTGTTCTGTCTGCTAACTGTTGTAGTCTTTCAACGGTTGTATTTATACTCCTGCAGTGAGAAACCAAAGCAGTGTATCATCTGCATATTGTAGTATATAGTTATCGAAATCAAAGTGTTCTGGGTCTGCATGGTATATATCTGAACAGTATATGTTGTATAGTAAGGATGATAATGGAGATCCCTGTACACCTTGCTGTGGGGAAAATTCGTTTTGTTTTGTCCTGCACTTTAACTCTGTTTCCTTTCATTCAGTAAATTGGCTATCACATGGATCAGGTATTTGGGACAATCAAGGTAGTTCAACTTGTATATAAGACCTTTTGTCCAAACACTATCGAAAGCTTTGCTAATGTCTACAAAAATTGCTGCTGTTTTGTTTTCATTGAGCTAGATGCTTCTATGTTGTTGGTGAGTATCGCTAGAGGGTGGGTTGTAGAACAATGACTTTTGAATCCAAACTGGTATCCTAGGATACAATTCCCTATTGATTTTATTATTCTGTTTTTTATGATCTTTTCTAGCACAGGTAGCAGCGTAATTGGTCTATAAATGGTAGGTGTAGAGTGATCCATGTGTGGTTTCGGAATAGTAACAATTGTACCCGTTTTCCAATCTCTAGGTATTTAGCTGTTTTTCAGATAAAACTGATACATTTTAATGATATATTCGTGAATCATATGGTGTAGGTGTTTGACCAACGAATTTTTAATGAAATCATGGCCTGGGGCAGTGTTTTTAGCTTGGTTTATTATACTGTAGTATTCTTCTTCGATTTCATATTCCTCAGGGTTCACGTAAACTTCCTGTGGGTCTTACCATGCTGTACCATTCAGAGATAGTTTCATAGTGATGATCATCGAAATTGTCTTGTTCACTTTCTTCATATGTGTTTTCGAAATGCTGAGCAAATATGGTACTTTTCCGACGAGTCGACTTTTCGACCATTTTCTATCAGTAGGTGAGTTGTTTTTATATTTCAAAAGTTTCTTATTAACGTTTTACCCTGTTTATCACTGATCTCTTCACATGCAGTCAACAACCATTTATGTTCTCTGTATTACTGAATCATCTGAATATTTTTATTTTATTTATTTGGTTCTACTTTTAGAGCCGGGTTGCCAATATTCCTATATTCCCTATACATTTTTCTTTTCCTTTTAATCAGTTGTATAAAGTATGGTGGTAGTTCCTGGGTAAAGTATCGCATTTATTCCCAGACAGCACACAACATACTATGAATATTCTCACAAAGTTCACAACATACCTCCTATCGAATATTATACAGAAGATCCGCAGAATGTGATAAGTATGTTTTGGATATTCTAAGAATGTTATCCAGGAATGATCATAGAATATATTATTTGAATATTCTTAGAACTTTTTAGGATATTTCACAATATTCCGTGGATGTTCTCAAAGGATGATCATAGAATATAATGTTTAAATATTCTAAGAAAGTTCTAGAATATCTTATAATATTCTATGAATGTTCTCCATGAGTGATCATAGAATATATTATTTGATTATTCTGGGAACTTTTCAGAATGTATCATTAGCTTCTATGGATGTCCTCAAGGAATGGTCATAGAATATATTATTTGAATATTCTTAGAACTTTTTAGGATATAAAATGTGGAGAGGTTATTTTCAACTGAATTGAAATTTTTTGTTTTCATTGATATAAGGAATGCGTACATAATAAATAATGGGATTAAATAAATTTAACATATAAATGAAAACAAATAATTTCAACTAAAGTTGAAAATACCCTACTCTCACAAAATGAGTAGAGAAGGGTATTTTCAACTTTGGTTGAAATTATTCTCACAAAATATGGAGAGAAGGGTATTTTCAACTTCAGTTGAAATTATTTGTTTTCATCAATATTGGTATTTATAAATCCCAATATTTATTATGGGCTCATTTTGAGAATAGAATGCCTGAAATGTTCTAAGAATATTCTTAGACCATCCGAGAGTATGTCCCACAGATGTTCTGAGGATATTCTTGAAAATATACTGATGATGTTCCGCAAATATACTTGGGTATATTCTGAGGATGTTTCGATAAAGTTTTCAGAACATTCCAGAACATACCCAAAATATTCTGAGCATGATTTTGGAACTTGCGTTTCTGTCCCATTTTCATGTTCTCAGAACATTTTGTGCACCTTGTTCTACGAAACTATTCTGAGAACATTCTCAGCATTATCTTGTGCTGTCTGGGATTTTTTGGGGATATTTTCCAATACAACTTTTTTTAGTTTAGAGTTGACATTGCTGAGCATTCTTCTGTTCACGTCCTGCTTGTTGTTGTCTAAGTACCTCAACATAGCTGTGTTCATTTTATCTATATTTGTTTTCCTGAAATTATATTTCTCAATTTTGATATATTTTATTGGGATGTGAGGGTCAATGACCATAGGCCTGGTATATTTTCAACACTTTTGATGTTTCTTGCTAGATTGGAGGTATGAAAGATCATATCCGTTGTTTAGTCTGCATTATGATTCATAAGAAAAGTCGGCAGGGTATTTAACAAAGTTGGTATCATTTACTTGTTTTTTTTTTCGGCTTGTATTGGCATTGATATCTCCAATTACAATGGTATATTTGTTGAGGCTGCTCATCATAGATATATTTTCCTCTATTCTGGAGCATGGGTGAATGTAAACAAGAAATAATATGCCTAATCATCAAGAAATGGCATTGAAAAATGTATACATTCATTTAGAGTGTTGTTGATAGATGGAGCATTACCTTTTCTCATTCTCAGTAGTGCCATATTGATATCATTGGATTCAATATATTTTTGTATAAGCTCTTTCTTCCTGGAATATCCATTGATGTTTGAGTATACTATATTAATTAAGGACACGTTCATATTGGGTATTATTGGTGGGCTTAGTAGGCGAGTGATGTGAGATGTCAATTTCTTCCATGTCAAACATGAGGATGATGTAGGTACATTTCATTTCCTAAAAACACTGCAACGCTATCTACTCTGAAGTTGTTGACAAATTTTTTACGAAGTTGTGTCACTAGTTTGTCTCTGTTGGTCAATATTGGGTTGTTCAGTTCATTTTAACATAGGTATTTATGATGGTATCATGTATGGTTATTGGTTGATGTATTCTTGATTTTTTTTAGTTCTGTTGAGACATTAGGTATGCCTTGTATTGGTTGTCTTGGTCTATTGGGGCACTTATGATGTTGAAGTTTTTTTTTAAACAGTCAATATCTCATGTATCTCATAAACGAAGCATTTTCCCAGATAACACAAACATTCTCAGAATATTCTCATAAGGTGCGAAAATGTCATGTTGTAGAATATTCTTTGGAATATTCACGAAATATTCTTGGAATGTTGCGAACATTCATGGATCATTTCATGGACATATTCTAATAATATTCTGAAATTACATTCCTAGAAGCTCCTGAGATGATATATTCCAGTATGTTCCTGAAATAATCTCAGAATGTTCATAGATTGTTTCATTTGAATATTCCAATAATATTCTAGAATTACATTCTTAGGAACTTCCGAGATAAAATATTCTAGAATGTTCATGGAATAATATCCTCAGAATGTTAATACATTGTTTCATTTTAACCTTCTAATAATTTTCTGGAATTACATTCTTAGGAGCTCCTATGATAAACTATTCTAGAATGTTCTTGAAATAATATTCTCAGAATGTTCATAGATTGTTTCTTTTGAATATTCTAATAATATTCTGGAATTACATTCTTAGGAACTTCTGAGATTAAATATTCTTGAATGCTCATGGAATAATATCCTCACAATGTTAATAGATTGTTTCATTTCAATATTCTAATAATATTCTGGAATTACATTCTTAAGAACTTATGAGAAAAAATATTCTAGAATGTTCATGGAATATCCTCAGAATGTTCGTAGATTATTTCATTTGAATATTCTAATAATATTCTGGAATTACATTCTTAGGAACTTCTGAGATTAAATATTCTTGAATGCTCAAGGAATAATATCCTCACAATGTTAATAGATTGTTTTATTTCAATATTCTAATAATATTCTGGAATTACATTCTTAGGAACTTATGAGAAAAAATATTCTAGAATGTTCATGGGTGGAGTTGTTCACACAGAAAATACACCGGGTCATTTTTTAAAAAGACCCACCAGTGATATATCTGAAAGTAAAGCAAAAAGAGGAATTATCATAATGCTCCAAGTTCAGTTTATCTTTCAGTGTGTCATAGAAATGTACGCCATTATCACATCTTTGTCCTCATTAGCCACCCTTTAATAATATTAAAATAAATCAATTGAAAGGTAATATGACAATATAATATTTTTTCGGATATATTCACTGTCTACAAAGGTATACAAAAATACATTTATAGGTGGATATTATTTTGGAATTTTTAAATATTTAATCCTCTCTGTATATTTTTCTTGGATATCCTAATATAGATCACCAGCTGTTATAATAACAAAAGATATTGCAGTACAAAGTCATATTCCAATTGGAGTATTATTTCCCATTTAGAATTTCCCAATGTGGTTGATGGGGGCGAGGGGGAGAGTGATATACATTCCTATGATTGTTCATCAGAACTTAGAGTGTTTTAAAAATTCAACATTTTGCTTCATTTCCCAAGATATCCATGGTAGCTCCTTTTCAAAAAACCAACCATATAACCTCATATTCTGTAGACATTCAGAATATTTGGTGGATGTTCTCAGAACATTTTCAGTATATTTAGTGAACGTTCATAGAATGTGCATAGGATATGAAAGAACATTTCTAGAAACATTCTATTGAGCTACTAAGAATATTTTGATAATATTCTCAGAAAATCTCTCAGAATGTTCGGAAAACGTTTACAGAATGTGCCTAGGATATGAAAGAAATATTCTGGAAACATTCTATCGAGCTGCTAAGAATATTCTCAGAAAATTCTTTGGTATATTCAGAGAACGTTTATAGAATGTGAAACTCAGTCCGCTTTGGATGTCCATACAATGTGCATAGAATATATAGATTGTGTTGTGGAAATATTTTGAGAACATTCAAACATTCCATCATGTGCTTCTATGTACTTGTGCTGTCTGGGTCCGACATATGTTATAGGACCTTTTTTTTCTCAAAACGCAGTTTCGTACCGTCGTTAGGAAACACGAGGGAAAAAAAAAGTCTATTTTTTTTAAACACGACCCCGAACAAAAAAAATCACAGAAGAAAACGGTGACAGACTAGGTCCAAAGAAATCATACAAAAAGTTTGGAGAGAGTATCTATCAGTAAAATTTTTGCCGATGGTCACTCTAATTAATCCATCCAATTAATGGAAGTTAGTATTCACTATTTACTATAAATCTGACAAAAACTAAATGAAGTTATAGTCAGATACTCAAATAAAGCTTTCGAAGTACACAATCGTGAATTACTAATGTCTGCCATCCAAGCGTCATATAGAATTTATTTGACAGTTTGTCTAACTCATGTTAGACTAGGTTGGTTAGTGAGTCAGGTTAGGTTAGAGTTGGCTAAAATTCAAGCATTTTAACTCAGTTCACATGTAACTGTCTTGTAATTCAAAATTCCCGCCATTACAGTGACCAATCACAGAACACTTATTTCGTGTATTTTAGTGTCATCAAAACTATTGTGAATGTAATTTTTCGTTATATCTAGTATGTGTGTCAATAATTAATTTTAGTTTTTTTTTTCAACACTTCAAAATGTTATTTCCAGCGATTCTGTCTCTTTCAAATCAAGTTTCAATATTTGTAGATTTATGTATTTAGTTATTTTTCCAATTTTTGACCTATTTCAACATATGCATTCATTGCTACAGAGCCCTGATGATGAATTTATTTATCAACATATTATGCAATAATATTGCTTTGTCATCCAGTTCTGAGGAATATTTGAAGTTTCAAGTCTCTAGCTCATCAGGAAGTCAGTTTAAAATTTATTGCAAGAGAGAGTTAATAAAAACTAAAAAAAAACACTTTACATCATAAAATAGAAAATTTTTAATATCCATAGTAATGAAATTTATATATTTTTCAGTACAACCATATAACTTGTAGGTTTCACTAAAAATAGTATCACAGGTCAGTTATATGGCTAAAAAATAAAAAAAATAAATTCAACACTGAATAGAAAACATTAAAACTAAACGTTAATTCTAACTACATCTCTGTCGATTCTAAAACTTAAACATTCATAGTAACCAACACTTTGGACAACAAATAAAATCTCAACTTCATTTTTGATGATATGGTCACCAAAATATTATAACAACTTCACCATTCTTCATCATTTTCTTCAGCTGGCTGAGTGCTGAAATTCTGTGCTTTACCAAAGTCATTCTGAAAATAAAGAAATACATAAAAATATAAAAAAAAAGTTATAGTTATTTGGAAAAACCTGTTTCTAATAGACCAAGAGCTAGTGAACCCTCCGAGTAACGGTATGTCTTTAAGGCTAGAAATTCTTATAGTGATGAGTCATAGCATGCTAAGAACGGTAAGCATCACCTGGCACGCCCCAGCCCTGCACGCCATCAACCCCTCTATTTTTGAAAGTGTATATAACTGAAAAAAAAACGTGTTGCTGTAAGCTTGAAATTTTTATACGATTTTGTTCATTCATTGCAAAGTTTAAAAAAAAAATGACAGGCGTTTTCGATGAGCACAAGTACCTGACAGGTCAACCGTAAGGTCTGTAATATAGAGGATGTTTCCTAACTATGGTTCCTAACTGCCGAGGGTAATTTGTTAGGTCATTTTAAGAAGAAAAGTTCCCCTGAACATATGTCCGGAGTTGCTTCGTTTCTGAGATATGAGGCGTTCAAATTTAAAAATAAAATATCATCAATATCCTAGAACCGACTTGGTTTAAATTTGGTACATTCATTTGAACTAATAAGGCGCTCATTTAGCCCTAACTAGATTGAAATTATTAGGGCCAGTGGCGTCTCAGTGGGCACCACAGCCATCAATATTGTGAAAAAAGTACGCCACTGACTTATTTTCCGTATATTTTCACTTTTTTTGGATTGACCAACTGAGAATACAAATTTTTGGGCACTTGAATTTTTTTCATATATACTTTCATTTTCGAATGAAATATTCACTTAACTCATTCTAAAAACTGAGAAAACGCAGGAGAGCCACAAGAGTGTTTTTTCATTATTTCGACTTTAAAAATTTCGATTTTTTTTTTCTTTCTAGAAACTCGAAATTCCATCTCTTATCGCGAAGTTTCGACTTTAAAGTCAAAATGATGAAATAAAAACTCTTGTGGCCCTCCTGCGCTTTCGTAGGTATTAGAATGAGTTAAAGTAAAATTTTGTGTTTTTTGGCAAAAACGAAGCTAGATATGAAGAAAATACCAAAAAATTGTATTTTCAGTTGCTCAATCCAAAAAAATCTACGGAAAATAAGTCAGTGGCGTACTTTTTTTTACAATATTGATGGCTGTGGTGCCCACTAAGACGCCACTGGCCCTAATAACTTCAATCTAGTTAGGGCTAAATGAGCGCCTTATTAGTTCAAATGAATGTACCAAATTTAAACCAAGTCGGTTCTAGGATATTCATGATATTTTATAATTACTTACCGTTCATTTTTTTTTAATTTCAATGCCCTGTATCTCAGAAACGAAGCAACTCCAGACATGTTCATAGGAACTTTTCTTTTTAAATAACTTAACGAATAACCCCCTGCAGTAAGAAACCATAATTAGGAAACACCCTATATCTTTCACACCTTTCGGTTCACATGTCAGGTACTTGTGCACATCGAAAACGCCTATCAATTTTTTTTAAACTTTGCAATGAATGAACAAAATCGTATAAAGATTTCAAGCTTACAGCAACAATTTTTTTTTCAGATTTTATCTTCATTTTCAAAAATATAGGGGTTGATGACGTGCAGGGCTGAGGCGTGCCAGGTGATGGTTACCGTACTTAGCATGCTATGACTCATCACTATAAGAATTTCTAGCCTTATAGACATACCATACCGTTACTCGGAGGGTTCACTAGCTCGTGGTCTAAAATATGAGTTATCACCTACTATTGTTTTCCTTTATATTTCATCAAAACAGCGGATTTAGCGGATTCGCAATGCACAATTTAGTGCGTATGCATAATTTTATTTCACTGTGGTTGAAAGCATAGTCAATAATAAAGCTGTAGATTTCTTTAAGAATTAAATTTGTTCCTTCCTTTTCAGTACACAACACGATAAAGTTATGCTTATGCACTAAATTATGAATACGCTATAAGATAAGATAACTAAATGATTTAACAAAAGATTAATTCTTCTTTATAGTCAGATCTAAAGGAAACTTTGTTTTAAAAGGACATACATTTTTCTAATTTTCCTCATATCATTATAAAATTGAAGAATCTGATTGAAATCCTGTATAGAACTACAAGCCCACATAACAATTTGGGGGGTCATTTGACCCAGCATGAAACATATTCAGAACGATGCTGCTATATGAGAAAATATTAGGCAATATGCCGTCAATTTTTGGTGGTGCAAATGACTGTAATAATAATAATTTTTCATCTGAAGATGTGCTTTTCCGATAAAATATTCTTGTACGGCATTCCCCACATTGGTAGATTATGAAATAATTATCTCCTAAAACCTACTGTCGTACAAAATTAAAGGGACCGGAAGCCAGCAAATATTTCAATTAACGAACATTTTTAAAAAATCATGGGTTCTGGTGGTATTATTTTTGTTCTAGAAGATTATTATTTCATAATCTATCAACGTGAGGAATGCCGTATGAAAATATTTTTTCGGAAAAGCACATCTTCAGATAAAAAATTATTATTATAATTATTACAGTCAAATGCACCTCCCAGAATTGACGGCATAGTGCCCCTGTCCCCTTCTCGACCTCAAACCAAATCGCCCATAAATTATTTTTCCTTTTATTGTTGTTAAATTTTCTCACTTTTCCAATGGGTATCATCCTGTTATAATTTTCTTTAACTTTCTACCATCTTCAAAGGCTCTGTCTATATGTTTCTAAATTTCTTATTCAGTAAATTGTCATGACGAATTACACTCAAGTTTTTCTCGTTTACTTGCTAGGAAACAGTTTCTCATTACACAACCCAAATTTACCCGATATCAATATAAACCTCGAGTGTAATTCGGCAGGACAATTTAATGAATAAGAAATTCAGAAACATATCAATGTCAAAAAAAAAGTTAAAAAACGACTAGTGTATATATTTGTCGCTGTAAAAGTTAAAGCTAACTTTTGCCGCTGTCAAGGTGACAATTGCACTGTGGCATATGTGATTTTTATACATGAATTAAATTGTCACAAGTGGTTTGTATTTTATCGGGTAAATTTGGGTTGTTTAATGAGAAACTGTTTCCTAGCAAGTAAACGAGAAAAACTTGAGTGTAATTCGTCATGACAATTTAATGAATAAGAAATTTAGAAATATATAGACAGAGCCTTTGAAGATGGTAGAAAGTTAAAGAAAATTATAACAGGATGATACCCATTGGAAAAGTGAGAAAATTTAACAAAATTAAAAGGAAAAATAATTTATGGGCGATTTGGTTTGAGGTCGAGAAGGGGACAGGGGGGATATTTCAAGAGTGGAAAACAGTTTGTCACGATTTCAGGCAAAACTACGAGTCCTATCAAAAAAAGTTAAATAGCATAGATGTAGGTAATAAAAAGATTCACAACTTTTGTATTTACACTATTTTCACATAACCTCAAAATTTATTCGAAAAATCCAAAAGACCAACTTATTGATTTTTTATTTTTACCTCCCACAAAACATTTTTATTTTCCACGAAATTTGGTGAAAACTTACCTTTTCATGTTCTAAAACACTGTAATTTTTTGAATTTGAAATATTTATTATTTCTTTTTATTTTGATTTAATATCATACCCTAATTTTCAATCGAAAATTCACCCGCCAAAATATTTGCGATTTGAAAAAAATTGGTGCTTTCTGTTCGTTAAAATCTACTTTCTGATGGTATGAAAAAAATATATAGCTTACTATGGCAAAGGAGGGTATGCTTATCTGGGACAACTGCTCACGGTCATAAGATTTTGCACACTTTTAGGTCTATAAAAAAGGTACGTTTTTATTTACACCGTATATTTACAACTGACGTCAGTTACCGCTGCACGTGGTGGAGTCACCAGTGGTACATTAAAAAACACAGTTCTTCACATCTGACAACTGACAATCAATTTTGTTGTATCGGCAAAAATTGACAAGATAGAATATAATAGTAATAACAATAATATGTCTTTATTTTAATTATCCTCGGCGAAGTCCAGATAAAAAAAAAAAAACATTTGAATATATGTATACAGTGCTAGTCTAAAGTCCGTTCCCCCCTACTAATTTTTTAACCACCTGGTTTATTGCAACGAAATTTGGAAGGCTCAAATAGGACACAAAAACCTACTTTTTCATTAGAAAATTCCAGCTAAAATTTTCAAAATGGCAGCTGAGCGCCATCTTCAATAATTTTTTAAATAGAACACCCGGTATATCATTGCATGATCGGTTAGGGACGATCATAATGAATCTAACAACACAAAGTTTGATGCTATTGTCCCTGAAGACTATGGTGATATCGCCTATTATTTTCTCCATAAGCCGAATGAGTGTGAGAGAGAATTTATTGACCCGCCAGAAAAAGTTTCTCTCTCCCACTCATTCAGCCTATGGAGAAAGTAATAGGTGATATCTCCATAATCTTTGGAGATAATAGCATCAAACTTGGTGTTGTTGGATTCCTTATGATCGTCCCTAACCGATCATGCAATGAGATACCGGGTGTTCTATTTAAAAAGATGATTGAAGATGGCGCTCAGCTGCCATTTTGAAACTTTTAGCTGGAATTTTCTCATGAAAAAGGAGGTTTTTATCTCCTTTTTGAGCCTTCCAAATTTCGTTGCAATATACCAGGTGGTTCAAAAATTAGTAGGGGGGGAACGGACTTTAGACTACCACTGTATATATATATTATATATTGATTAATTGAAAAGTGTTGTACTCACTTATTAGCATCTGAAAAACAATTATTCGTTGTGAAATTTAACATTTATGATGTGCACTAATGTACATATCACTTTAAATTTCTTAATTTCCGACGCTAGTAGTGCAGTCAATACTTACAATAGTTATGTATCCTAGATTATTTTCAATTAAATCATCAATTTTTTTAATTTTTTAATACTACTCTCCAAAGCTGTTATTAATTTTTTGAGGTTAAGCTGTAATTTCCTAATCCACCAAATTTGTCCACCACCTCGAAACATCGGTTGAATGGTTTGCAATTAAGTTTGATGCAACGGTAATAAAAAAAAACGCGCTGGGATGTCAAACTGTAATTCATCAAGGAATATAAAAACGTAGTTGGTGGATTAGTGGAGCCACCAGTGAATTAAAAAACGTGCCTGAAGAAACGTTTTTCTAAAATTTCAACTTTCAAACCATTCCACAACATCTTCAAATAAGTTCTTTTAGAGCAGAGTTTGTGTTTATCCTGGGTTTCAATGTACAATAAATGGAAAATGTCAGTTTTGACAATTAGTTATTGAAATAATTCAAGAGCAATGTTGTCACTTTGCATTCTTTGAAAATATTTGATAAGAACATAGTATTTCTAAGCATTTGAGAGAATTTAAATGTTTTTTCATGAACAGCCCAAATTTCCCTATCAAAAGGATACCCTCCTTTTCTCAGAAAGTGCAAAAACCGAAAAAACTCGAATTCAATAATTTTTTTCAATCATTATGTAAAATTTTGAGCTATTTATTAAAATATACACTTTAATTACCCGAAAAATGAAAGTTTCCATGTTCCATTGATAAACTAAAGAATTCCTAAGTATCAAAGATAAGATTTGAAGGGGAATTTATATTTAAAAATAATTTATATTGAATTCTAATTATTTATACATTAGTTTTTGCTTCTTTGATGGCATTTCTCCATAGTTAGATTCGACAAATGTTCCCGATTCTAGTAAATCTTATGACCGTGAGCAGTTGTCCCAGATAAGCATACTTACCCTCCATTGCCATAGTAAGCTATATATATATATTTTTTCCATACCATCAGAAAGTTGATTTCAACGAACAGAAAACACACCAATTTTTTTCAAATCGCAAATATTTTGGCGGGTGAATTTTCGATTGAAAATTAGGGTTTGATATTAAATTAAAATAAAAAGAAATAATAAATATTTCAAATCCAAAAAATTTCAGTGTATTTGGGACATGAAAAGGTAAGTTCTCACCAAATTTCGTGGAAAATAAAAATGTTTTGTGGGAGATAAAAATAAAAAACCAAAAAGTCAGTTTTTTTGATTTTCCGCATACATTTTGAGGTAATGTGAAAAAAGTGTGGATACAAAAGTTGTGAAACTTTTTTGCATATTTGCCAATCAACTTTTTTGATAAACCGTTTTCCACCCTTAAAATCTTCTCCCCGTCCCCTTTTATTTTTGTTATATTTTCTTACTGTTCCAATGGATATCATCCTGTTCTGATTTTTTTAGGTGTAAAAAATTATCGACCCTGGCCTAATATCAATGTCAAACTATTTATTTTTGCAACCAACACCGCGATAATTGATAAACAAACGAATAAGTGAAAAAACCATTAGTCCATTTGTCGTGGGTAATACCACAAAACGTTTTTATTTTATCGGAAAACTTTCATTTTGCACGAAAACTTGGTTGCTTTTATAATTGACGAGAGCGCAAATAACATTACAAAATCACGACACCGAAGGTGGAGTGATTTATCTAATGTTATTTGCTCGAGTCATATTACAAGCTAGCAAGTTTGAGTTGAACATAATTTATTATCGCTCATTTCAAGTGAAAAAACACTTTGAATCAAAAAGTAGGAAAATTTGTTGACATTTAGCTTTCTTGATACAGGGTACAGCGTGCGGCTTCAACAAAGTCATACGACAATTAAGAATTGTTGCCGTGGTGAAGGTAAATAAAACTGCCAAAACTGACGTTTCATATGGACGATTTAATATATGAGTTAAGTTATCGCTGTAAAAGTTCGGCTAACTTTTGTCGCGATAATTTTTTTCTGAAAATGACTGGAAACGCTCATTCTTTGACATGAAAGTATATTCAAATAAATTTAGGCGAAATTTCAACATACTTGGTATACAGGGTGCGATTGGAGCGATTAAGAAATGGGTTATTATATGTAACAATAAATGATAAAAATTTTCGTTTTTGAAAGAATATATTATAAACTCGCTTTCATTGCCTTTATTTGGAATGTACTGGTTTGATTCTACAGGCCAGAGTGTGTCTGCTCGATGGCAGTGTTTCATCGCGGTTTGCACAGACTGTAGACCTCTGATCAGTGATTACCAAAAAAATTTTGAAAACTATAAAATTCATCATCTCATAGATTTTTTTTTTTTTCGACAAAAATATATTTTTTATTTCGTTTTGTTTTGTCACTTCCCGCTTCATTTATTGTTCTGATTTCGGAAACACCATGTATATCATTCTAATTTTAGATCAACCTACTCATAGAGTAGGTGTTACTCAGTTAGCAAATGGTTTGTTTACAAACAGATATTGATCTTTTGTGGGAATTCAAATCCTACAAAAGGAACAAGATATACTTGATGATTAAAATAATGATTACCGAAGAAATAGATGAATATTCTGAGGCTTCTGATACAGAAGGAGCGAAAATACAGTTTCAAAAAAATTCTACTCCCTGGCCCTCTTTCGAAAGCTTGATAGAGAACGCATAGGAATTCGAAAAAAAATTCCAATAATTTTGGACATGGGAAATATTTTGGTAGGGGGCATTCTTATCGAAAAAAGTTGTAACAACTTGCGACAAAAACCAAATGTATGCTATTCTCCTCACGAAATGAGGTTATGGAACCGAAACTAAGACTCCCAAATTATGATTTGGAATACGTCGACGAACATACTTTCCTAGTGTTTCCTGATGTTTGACAAGAAACTAAAATGCAAGCTCACATCCGTCAACTGAAGGAATCGTGTCTTAATGAGAACACTATACAATCAATACTGGGGAGCTGATCAGACAACTTTACTTAAAATCTATAGAACCCTTATTTGATCGAAAATAGATTATGTCTCGATAGTTTATGAAACTGCGAACAAAACACTACTGAAACAATTAGACACTATCCACAATACCGCCATTTAACTATCACTTGGTGTTTATCGCAAGAGTCCGATTGAAAGCCTCTACCTAGAAGCCAACAAACCCTTTTTATCGATCTGAAGCGAATTTTTTAAACAAGGGAATTTTTGAAACTAGGGAATTTTGAAACTCTCTTATGCAGCAAGACTCCACTAACATAAAGAACCCTACTTATCAAAATATATTCTTAGACCAACTTGGAGACCTTTGCCTACGAAAACCAAATATTGTGCCACCCTTCTCTGAGAGACTGAAAAAACACGAGATAGACCTTAACAATGTTATATCCTTAGATCTTTCCCAACCCCCACCATGGACTTTTTTCAAGGTATACCTCACTACGACTTCAAAGAAGAAATAAAAGCATATACTAGGCTGTAGGACCTCGGCCAACTGCCTTTTGAATTATCACTTGCTTATAGTTCAATAAATATCATTTATTATTATTATTATTACCAGGCGACTGTGGGTAGGACGTTGGAAACCACACAAATGACAAACTGAAGGAAAGAAAGAACATCAATATGGGACAAATAGGAGAAGTCAGGTTATTTTGTCAAGAATGCGCATCGGATATACAAGGCTCACCCACCAGTATATTCTCTCAAAAGAGGCAAGATGTGAAGACTGCCAGACCGTCCTCACCGTAAAGCATATTCTGAAATGCCCAGTTTATCAACGGGAAAGAACAGTAGCGGCAGGACCACCGATCTTAGAGACTTCACAGGGATAATATTGGTATCATGATGACTTTTCTGAAAATAAATCTCACTAAAGACATTTGATATATTGTTACTTGAATCTCACTGACTGTATCATATTGAACTAAAATACCAGATAAAAAAAATGCTAAAATAAAATAAAAAAGTAAAAAACATTCGATAGTAGATTGATTAAAAAAAAGTAACCACCCTGTCCCCTGTAGACTAGAATAGAGAACGCGTAGAAATTTGGAAAAATATCCGACAGTTTCGGACGAGGACAATGAAAATGAAAAAAAAATCACTCTGGGGGCTCCGACCCCCTACGTTTAGGAGACTTGCAAAAATATAATTTCAGGAGTTCCTCAATAGTTAGAATTGGGTCTACTGCTATTCTTGCTTACATTAATGTCATGCATGTTAAAAGGTGTAAGATAAAACTGTTTGCCGACGACACTATGTTGTATTGTTCTGGAACACCTAATGAAATAACGGAATGGGGAACTATCAAATATAAACGAGTAGTTGTATGACAACCGCCTCAAGTTAAATGTTAATAAAACAAAATGTAGCAAACATCGTTCAAGACAAACAGCTGTCATTGGATATTCATATAAATAATGTTATCATTGAGAGAGTTACAACTTTCAAATACTTGGGAGTGGTATTAAATCAAGAATTGCATCTTAATGCGCACTATAGTTGTATTCAGAAGAAAATTGCCACGAAAATTCATCTTTTTGTGACCTTCGAATTATCTAAGGTACAGCCACTCAACCGATTTACGAGTGTCAAGTGGGTATTTGCGGCTGCAGTCAGTGAAGACGCGGAGGTTCTTTAAATTGATGTTAATGGGCGCCAGGTAAATTGCCCAACAAATACTCTAACTTACCAAGGAATATGAAATAATACAACAATACCTATAAATTATTTAATTTTAGAATCACGCGTTAACATCTGCTCATAAACTTGAATATACGATTCGGATATGTACAACAAAACAAAAAACTAGCTTCAGTAGCAAAGTAAGCTTCAAACAACATAAAAACTTAAAGTCGGTAAAAATCAAACAGTAACAATTAATAAGTAAGAAAAAAAACTAGCTTTAAGAAATAGTATTGAGAGTGGCAACAAACCAGCTGATTACCCAAGCAGTAAGCAGTAAGTGGCATGCAAGCACTACAAGGTATTGGAACCAATATAAACATTTAACCTTCACCAATAGCACCAGTCAAACTATATTGCATTAGCAGGTAATCACAATCACTAATAAATATACTGTAAACTAGTGTCAAAAACAAAACACAAGCGAAGCGTTATATTAGACGTAGCGCAGAAATCGAAATGCACATAGATCGAGAATGATGAGGGTGGCGTCGCGAGAGCTCAGGTGCATGCGCACGGGAGGATCATAAAATCAAAATTATAATAATGATACTAAGCATTCAATTTCCGCTTCACAATGTATATCGAAATATAAGCAAATGTTCAAGCCCGGATGCACTAATTAAAATAATAAAAATAAATAAAATCAACTGAAATGCATATATGAACTTGCGTGACTTCAACGGTGAATGGGAGCAGCTTCTAGCAGCTTCTAGCAGCTACTGATCAGCCTTTGCAGGTGTGAAGTAAATACCAGTGATCATGGGTTGCGGTGGGACAACCGGTATATGATGTGTACCGTATACTGTTCCAGCAACTATGCTGATGGTGATTAGCCTCTCAATGTATGGGTTGAGTTCCGCGCAACCAGTATATGATGTGTGCAGTACTATGTTGATTGGCCTCTTATGTAAGAATTGGCGCCCGCAAAAACAGATTTTAGATAAATCCAGGCCACGGATTTTTTTATAATGAATATATTTTCCAACTAGCTGGACTTCACGAGTACAGCTTTATTCTATATACAAGGTGGTATCGGCCCCTATTGTACCTTCTTCCTATAACAGCTCCAATCTACACTATGCTCGCACGTGCCGGTGACAAAAAAAACTACTTCAATCCTTGTTTGACTCTGAATCGTACCTCCAAATAAATATCCACTGTTTTAAACGAAATAATTCAGAGTCTTGTGAAAGTACTACAGATGATTTGAAAATCACAGATTTTTTTGCAATGAACAAGTGGTCAACTATATCGTGTTACCTCCCAAGCAAGAATTAACAATTGGACAGCCCAAAATGGAACTACGAAAATAGACGAGTGGTGGACCTTACGGTTAACCTCGATAGGTGGCCCCTCTAATGGTTTTCCGCAATGAAAATCTTCCGGCCCTAGTAATCAGTGATCAGTGATTAGATACTAACTACCACATCTCCTCATCAACGATATTCCTTACAATGTTCTGTTGATGAGTGGGTTATAAACGATCGCCATCCAGATTAATGACAACGATTCCGAAATGCAAGGTAAGTGTTCCTGTGGAAGATTTTCTTATTTTTCCTTGTATTGCAATTTACTCGTTGTTAATATTTTTTCATGCTGTAGAAAAAATAATAAATATAGACGTGTCAGTACGAAAATTGGTGTTTTGTCACTGACAAATTTCATCAAAAATTATATATTCAAAGGCCAGTAATTTGCAAACTAAAAAATAAACGGAGTCCATTACATAGTTGTCCTTCGAGCAAACTAACCAGTTAGTGGAAAATGTCTAAATCTTTACCTTCAAAAAGAAGTGCCAGAGCAACTAAGGGAACAGTACCAGCCAGATTCCTGGCTGATGTCATGGAGAACCAGCAAAAAGGCAATGAAATCTTGCAAAATGGAGAGACAGGAAATGATGAGGTTCATCCTGATAACATGGGTGTCAATAAAAATCAGGTACTTCTTGAAAATACATCCCTCAAGTTCGAAAATATTGGATTGAGCAAGGTTTCTAGTCGACAAAACGAACAATCTGTTAAATCATCATCTATCATAACCAACAGTAGTTCCATCAAGCGCAGGCAATTAGAAATAGAATTGGATAGGTAGAGAAGACTAGATGAAATTAAAAAAACTTATATTAAAAGAAACAGAGTTAAAAAGGGCAGAATTAAAAAGTTCTCATTCACATTCAAACCCACGTTCATATGTTCCAGAAGAAATACAGTCTGTGTCTTCCAAAACGTCTTATGTTAAAGACTGGGTGAACAATCTGAAAGAATCAAAACCGGTAGGAAATCATGCCTAAAATGGGGCTGAAACGCTGAATATAGACAAATTCTTGGCCAGTCAGCCATTTAGCAAAGAACTTCCGATAGTTTCGGGTGAACCAGGGGAGTGGATGAACTTTATCAATCAATTTAATGAAACAAATAAAATTTGTGGTTATTCTGATTCAGAAAATATAATCAGACTACAGAAATGTCTTGAAGGTAAAGCGAGATAATCCGTGAGTGCCTTGCTTAGTTTTACACAAGATGTACCAAAAGAAAACCTCAAAATACGATGTACTAACTCAATGACCTGTAAGGAGCAAAATTCGAAAAAAGTCTCATTAAAAATTCGAGGTCAACAAGAACAGGAAACATATACTTTGAACAATGTACGGACGGTTGGAGACTTATCATTGCCAGTTCAATCCATAAGCATGAATAATTTCAATAAAAAATGGGCGCACTTAAGACAAATACAAATTCCCTCTTTAATCGACGCAAAACCTAATATTTTTATTGGGCAGGATAACATCGATCTGATTATTTCCAGAGAAGTTCACGAAGGAGGAAAAAATGCACCTATTCTGCTATTCTATCCAAATCAAAATTAGGATGGATTGTTCACCGAAATATAAAAAAAAACTCATTTAGGCCGTATAGATTAATTCTCATGTTTTGTAAATCATCAAAATTGCGATTTGAATGAACTGGTCAGGAATTCATTCAGATATACGAGCTGATGAAATTCTGGAAAGAACTACTAAAAGAGTTAGTATGAATAGATGGGAAACAGGATTATTGTGGAAATGGAATGATTTTAATTTACCGAAAAACAAACTCACAGCATCAACTCAACTGAAATATATTGAAAAAAAAATGGATAAAGATTGAACTTTTTGCTGGGGAATATGCGAAGAAAATGTCAGATTATTTGGAGAAGGGGTATGCTAGGAAGCTTTCTATAGACGAATTGAAAAAGGAAAATGATAAAATATGGTACTTGCCGCACTTTGCAGTAACTAATAAAAACAAGCCCGGAACAATAATGCAAAAATCAATGGAATCAGCCTAAACGAATGTTCTTCTTAAGGGACCAGATTTTTTGAATTCCTTACTTGGTGTGATATTCAAATTTCGACAAAAGAATATTGCGTTTACCGGGGATATTATGGACATGTTTCATCAAGTTCAAAAGACAGAAGCGTGCAAAGATTTCTGTGAGATGTAGAGAAAGATATGGTGAACCAGATGAGTATGAAATGTTTTCAATGATTTTTGGAGCTGTCTCTTCCTGCCAACGCACAGTATGTTACGAGGAAGAATGCTATGAAATTCAAAGACACATTCCCAGGTGCTGTAAGAGCTATAAACGAACAACACTATGTCGATGACTATTTGATGTTGATTTCGTCGAAGAAGCGAAGGAACGCATCTCTGAAGTCATCGAATACAAAAGGTCAATCAACTAAAACTAGCCAGAGAAGTAAATGAATTTTCTGTAATACGAAATGATTTTTGTTTAGAAAAAGTATGGCACTATTAATGTTTAACGTATTGAGGTAAACAAAGGTACAAGATTAATTTTTCAGCATTTAAGAGGGTCACCTATTCTGCCCATGCCTTGCTGAACATAGAAATATCAACGTCAAATTTTCAGGCCACTCATATCATTGGGAATCTTAAATTGTGTGCCTGAAAATTTGAGTTCGTTTTAATGTTTTGCCTATCAAAATGTGGTTCAGACTATATACAGGGAGTTTCAAAAATTTGCACCATATAGAGAACTTTTCATAAAAATTGGTGCATTGCGGAATACTTGTATTCGAGTTATCAAAATTCTATATTTCCAAACTGTGTACAGGGGGGAACAAAAAATTGAATTTTGATAAAGAAGAAACTAATCTGGCTGTGATTCCAAATTAGAATATTGTTTTCAGTTCTAAACAACCTCTTTGAATGAACTTTTTGATAATGTCAAAAATAAGGGGTAGTATACACCTGATCAAAATTCCTATTTTTTGTTCTCACTGTTTGGAAACTTAAAATTTTGACCATTCATATGCAAATATTCTGCAATGCACCAATTTCAAAAATCGATAATAAAAAAGTTTTAAATATGGTGCAAATTTTTGAAACTCACTGGATATAGTCTAGACCACATTCAAATAGGCAAGTCATTATATTACATACAGGGTGTCCCAGAATAAAGGGGACAAACTTCGATGGTAGAATCCTCACTTCATTTTAGGAATAAAAGTTCCAATAAATATTATATATCCTAAGATGAGTATTAAGCGAGTTACAGGGTGTTAAAAGTGGCAAAAAAAAGTATTTTTTCCTAAATAACTCCGTAACGGCTCAACATCACTTACTCACTTAACAGCAATCGGTTCCAAATTTCAATGCAGATCACGTGTTTGTAACTCAAAACAGGGGCATACGGCAGACGGGTAACCCTAATTGTCCCTCCCTAACTTCCACGACACTGGATTAATATCGATTTCATCTTCATTTTCTCAATTCTCAATATTTCCCATAGAAAAAAGGAATACGTTTCGTTTTCGGAATATTAACGACTTACGAGATATTTGAAGTTGAATAAGTGCGTGCGTATGTGATTATGGAAAGTCACTGTAGATTATTTTATTAAATGTTGCTGTAAACTTGGATGGTAGAATCCTCACTTCATTTTAAGGCTAAAAGTTTCAATAAACCTATACCTCAAGATGAATATTAACCGAGTTACAGGGTGTTGAGAGTGGCATAAAAAATTATGTTTTCTAAAATATCTCCGTAACGGCTCAACTTTTCTTAATGAAATTTGGTATGTCACTTGACATCAATCTGTTCCAAATTTCAATGCAAATCACGTGTTTGCAACTCAAAACAGGAGCGTACGACACATGGGTACCCCTAATTGTCCCTCCCTAACTTCCACGACACTGGATTAACCCAGACAGCCCTACCGTCCTTTTAAACGGACGCACTACTAAGTATTTCTTTCCAGCTAATTCTGCTACTGGAATACAGGTGGCAGCCGATCAACACAGAATACGGAGTGTTGAGAAGCCACCTGCAGTACAAGTTTCCAGTAAATCTTAGATTGCCGACAGTAAGACACGTGTGTTTGTTTGTTATTTCAGTGGCCATTGACGATGATTAACTATAGATAGGTGATTGTTATTGATAAGAGTAGTTACGATCGTTAAATTTCATATCTGAGTAACCTAATGAAAAAGGAACTCTTTCATTATGATAACCTTGAATTTTCATTTGAATTTTGCCAAATAAATGGCAAGAAACAACACTGTCCTTTTAAAAGGACAGTAGGTCTATCCACTGCTATTGACTATTTTTTTTTCTAGTTATTGGAAAAAGCCGCTGACCTTTTCCGAATTACTAGCAGAATTGGAAAATGACGAGGATGCTGTGATTCCAGCAGAAAATGCTAACGAAGGTTGTGACACGGATGAAGATTCAGGGGATGTGAACGACGTTGAACCTAATAATTTACCTGGAGCACAACTGCTAGCAGAAATTGAAGTTCAAATGCCATCAGAATTAGAAGAAGAACTTGGGGAGGCATGGGATAGTGACGACGATAAACCTCTATCAACATTCGTGGAAAGAAGACCAAAAAAAGTAAAAGAATTTCACTACGAAAAACAAGATTTGGTCGTGAAGGATTTTGCAAATTGGGAAGTTCCATCATCTGCGGCGATCAACCTTTCACCTTGCGACATTTTTCGATTGTTCTTTCATAAAGAAGTGATAGATCTGATTGTATATTATACTAATAAATATGCACAACAAAAAAATCATGCAGGGGATATTACTCCAGATGAGATATATTGTTTCATTGGAGTTCTTCTACTTAGTGGTTATGTGTCTTTACCCCGAAAAAAGATGTATTGGCAAAATAGGGATGATACCAATAAAAAATTAGTATGTGAAGCCATAGCGCGCGACAGATTTCAATATATTGTGAGTAATATTCATGGCAACGATAATACACAACTAGATAAGAAAGATAAATACTCCAAACTGAGACCTTTATTCGATATCCTCAACAAAAAGTTTTTCGATTTTGCTCCACCCGAGGAAAACCACAGCATAGATGAGTCTATGATTCCATATTACGGTCGTCACAGCTGTAAACAGTTCATTAGAAACAAACCAATTCGTTGGGGATACAAATTTTGGATTGGTGCTTTGCGGCTAGGATATATCGTTCATTTTGACCCCTACCAAGGATCTTCATCTACACTGCCTGATAGATACAAACATTTGGGACTTGGAGCATCTGTAGTTCTAAAATATGCAGACATTCTGAAAAAAATGCCTTATCAGCCATTCCATTTATATTGTGACAACTTCTTCAGCTCACTCTCTCTCTTCAAAGAATTGAAACTTCGAAAAATGAAAGCTACAGGTACGATCAGAGAAAATCGAGTTCCAAAGTCTCCTTTCACCTCAGGAAAATCATTGAAAAATAAAGAACGTGTTTATTTTGAGTACTTTTTGGCTGACAAGGAAGTAGTCATCTGTAAATGGAATGACAATAGCGTTGTGAGTGTAGCTTCTAACGCTCTCACAGTTTTTCCAGTAAACAAAGTGAAACGCTTCTCACAATCCAAGAAAAAATACATCCAGGTAGATCAACCAAGACTAATAAGATCCTACAACGAAAATATGGGAGGTGTGGATCGTGGTGACCAAAATTTGAGTGAATATAGAGTATCAATAAGGGGAAAAAATGGTATTTTCCGTTGTTTGCTCACTGCATAGACATGGCTGTTCAAAATTCTTGGCAACTGCACAAGACTAATGGTGGAAAGCTGGAACAATTAGAGTTCCGAAGATCTATAGCTACGCAGCTTCTGGAAACACACAAAAGAAATACAAAAAGGGGGCCTTCAAAACCGCCTAAAAGTTCTCATGAGTTTTCTCGTTATGACAGAATAGACCACCTAGTTCTGTACAACGAAAATCAGCGACGATGTGCTGTATGCCACAAAAAATCTAATTTCATTTGTCGAAAGTGTAATGTCGGTTTACATCCAAAGGATTGTTTTGTAATATATCATACAAATTAATTATTATTAATTTTTTGCATTGTATCGATAAACATAAATTTTATTTTCATAGTAGTGGATAGACCTACCGTCCTTTTAAAAGGACAGCTTGTCTAGGTCAGTCGTGACCTTTTGAATTTTTTTTATTATTTTTGTGAGAATCTACCCCCTTCATGAAACATAAATCACGAGAAAAACTTTGAATTTTCGGAAAAAAATAGTTTTAGGGCTGTATGGGTTAATATCGATTTCTCCTTCATTTTCTTAATTCTCAATATTTCCCATAGAAAAAAGGGATACGTTTCATTTTCGGAATATCAACTACTTTCGAGATATTAGTAGAAGTAGAATATGTGATTATGGAAAGTTATTATTGGTTATTTTATTAAAAGTTCCCAAATTTAGGATTTCTAGGAATCCAAATACTGTAGTAATAAAAAATTAATTACAACTATGTTTTGCACAAAAAATCAGGAAATCAATGAATTTTTCGAAAACCATCAGAGATAGGTATAGGGAAGTATCATACAAAAATGATCGAAAAGTAGTAGCGAAGCGAAAAACGCAATAATATACAGGGTGTCCCACTTCAAATATCAAAGTTGTTGCTACTTTTTAATAGAAGCGGCAACACCGCAGTGCTGAAAATATTTTAGATCGATAGAACAAGACCAATTACCTAAAAAACCCAATTTTCTCCAGAAATGTCTAATAGGCCATCGAGTTTGGGACACCCTGTATATAATTAAAATTAAGAGTATATAGTGAGGGACAATATATGAAAATATAAATAGAAATGTTTTTGGGTTTAACCCTCAAATGGAAATGCAACCGTAGACACGTATATACAGGGTGGCCCAGCGAAAACGAAACAAGGCCGATATTTCATATTTATCGTTCACAGAAAAAAAACGCTCGGACCCGTTGATTTTTATTGCGAGGGGGACATCTTTTGCGCATATTCTCAACTTTGTCACTTCAAGCTCCTCGGAGGAGTTAGCTCCAACCCTTAAATCTTTAATGGGAGTAGGGTTCATGTGATACCGCATTTTGAAGGTAATCGAATTCTCTTTCCAACGTTTGTTAGTTTTTTTAATTTGATGCAGTAGTTCTCTTTTTTTCTATGGGGTCACTTGAAGTGTATCATCTATAAAACTCAACCAGTTTCTTTACATGATTTACTCGGATCATTGATGAATGTCGGAACATTACACCTGTAATGCTTCAGAACGTCCGAAATCGTTTAGAACAAAACCTCTATTATTACTGCATGGAAGCAGGAGGCCAACATTTTGAACACTTGTTGAAATAAAAAGTAAAATAATAGCCAAATTTTTTATTTTAATGTTTTGAATCACCCTCCCCCCCCTTCTATGTATCAAAAACTTAGAAAACAAAATATTTTCTCAAACTATTGCCATGAACACAATTCTAACAATTCAAGTTGAAAATTGATACGAATTCATGTCAATGTTGACTTGTTAGTATATCAACAATGATTTCTCGAAAACTACTGCATCAAATTCCAAAAACTGAAAAGCGTTGGAGAGAGAATTCGATTACCTTCAAAATGCGGTATCACATGAACCCTACTCCCATTAAAGATTTAAGGGTTGGAGCTAACTCCTCCGAGGAGCTTGAAGTGACAAAGTTGAGAATATGCGCAAAAGATGTCCCTCTCGCAATAAAAATCGACGGGTCCGAGCGTTTTTTTTCTGCGAACGATAAATATGAAATATTGGCCTTGTTTCGTTTTCGCTGGGCCACCCTGTACATATATTATGTTTCATCCGGTCAACAGATGGGTGACGGTCGACCTCAATTCCGTCTATTCGACTACAAAAAAGTGAAAATAATGTTTTAGTTTATTTATATTCTTTGTATGATGGAAAAAGACTACTTTTATTCGAAAATACTACCTTATTCCATCGGAAATAGGTGCAACACAATGCAAAGAATACAAAACATTATTTTCACTATTTTGCAGTTACTGGCTTTCTCAATAGTTGAACAGGATAGATGTCTATTAAATGCTGAAAAATTAATCTTCTACTTTGTTTAACACAATACATTAAATAATATTAGTGCCACACTTTTTTAAACAAAAATCTACGAAAGCGCAGAGGGGGTCTCAAGGCGTTTTTTTTTCATCACTTCGACTTAAAAGTCGAAATTTTGAGAAAAAAGTCGAAATTTCGAGAAAAAAGTCGAAATTTCGAGAAAAAAGTCGAAATTTCGAGAAAAAAGTCGAAATTTCGAGAAAAAAGTCGAAATTTCGAGAAAAAAGTCGAAATTTCGAGAAAAAAGTCGAAATTTCGAGAAAAAAGTCGAAATTTCGAGAAAAAAGTCGAAATTTCGAGAAAAAAGTCGAAATTTCGAGAAAAAAGTCGAAATTTCGAGAAAAAAGTCGAAATTCGAGAAAAAAGTCGAAATTCGAGAAAAAAGTCGAAATTTCGAGAAAAAAGTCGAAATTCGAGAAAAAAGTCGAAATTCGAGAAAAAAGTCGAAATTTCGACTGTAATGTTGAAATTTCGAAGTGATGAAAAAACCTCTTGTGGCCCTCCTACGCTTTCGTAAAAATACTTTCGTATTACAAAAAAATCAAAATGGACCTTTTGTATTCATTTATTTCTCCGTCTAGTTTTGGTTGATAATATCATTAACATGGATCAATTGTGTGTAAGTAAATGGATGTACTGCTGAAGGGCTAACTTATTTCTTTAAAAATGAAGACAGCCACAAACATTGCCTGGCATATCCCATTAAATGTAAATGACATTATATTACATGAAAATTATTCTTTTTAAGCTAATGGAAAGGTCGTTTTTTTTTGCATTTTGAACAAATTTTTTTCATATGAACAATATATTTTCTACATACCATCTCAAAGAGGTTTGGAAGATGATAATGAGTACTGATAAATTTTGAGAATAAAAATTTTTTTCGTGAACTTTTTGATTGAAAATTATGCATTTTTCCAAATTTAAATTCGTATACCATCGAAAAATAAATATTTTGTTCTGAAAAAGTTATAACAAAAAAAAATTGCGTTTTTCTCGTTAATTTCGAGGTTATGTTTCAGAGTTATCAATTATCTACCACTTTTCATAACTTTTTTCGATAGAATGCATACCTATTTCAGCCATAAATCGTAAAAAAACAAAGTCCAATCCTCAAAATAGCTATTTATAATACAAGTTCGTAAAGTAGGACTTTTTTGTATGAGCGTGAAGTTTGTTGAATGAGGCGCTGATAAGGCGTTGATACCCCAAGCAAGAATTAATAAAAACATTTATATTATTTGAACATATTGACAATAGCGCTTTTAGGTATGTGACAGTAAGCATGTCCTGTGTATCCTTTCAATATTGTACGGCCTGTTGCAGCGGTAGTGTTTAGTAACAGGCGATGTAAGTAAGTGGGGTCCCGCTAGGACCCCGATCCGGCATTAGGCGATGAAAAAAATAGCGTTAGTAAATATTTTTTTACTAGCTTGCGGAAAAATCCACTTTTCCGCACTCATTTTAGTTTTGAAAGAGTCACTTTTCCGCACTAGTGCGGAAAATTTTTTTCCGTGCTCTTTTTAGTGCGGAAAAAACATTTTAGTGCGGATCAAATCGATTCAATAAAATACATTTATCATTATTATTATTATTAGTGAAAAATATCAGACTTTCTGACACTTGGAATTCGGAAAAATGTCCAAACGTCGTAGACATGGAATACCAAGACAAAAAAATATGGGTCGGCGTGCTCCAAACCTTCTATTTTTAGAAAAAAGTGAAAATAAAATTGGAAAAATCCCTAAGAATTTTGAACAACATTGAATCAAAAATGACCTCACCCCTCTTATATCTCTTCCTCCAAAGGAATCGCCATTCTCCCCTGATCCAAAGTTTCCATTAGCAAGCCAATCTGGGACATCTTGACCTGCTTGCTTTAAAATTTTTCCCAGATCCCCAGCCAAATTGGAGTCGTGAGCCGGATCAAAAAAGCTTGTAGCCTTTCCTCGATTCCCTGAAAATAATAATAATAATAATAATAATAATAATAATAATAATAATCTTAAGAGGGGGAGATGAAACAAGGAGAAATCAAAAGACTCGGAGCTCGGTCAAGATTTTTTTTCACCATCTGAATTCAAAAGGTTGGATCTAGGCATCTCTCAGAGTACTTTTTCCAATTTTTGTTGAAAATTACCTTGAAAAAATTGCAGAAATTTGACCAGATTCACCATTTTTTATCTCACTAGGTAATTTTTTGTTTTCAAAAAAGTACTCTGAGAGGTGCCTGTCTCATACATTTATCTTTCTTGTCACAAAAATTTGCAAGAATTCATCCAAAATCGCACCGTCAAAGTGATTTTTGCTGAACCCCTGCATACTCAATATTGGATCACTTTTCTTCACTGATTCGTGTACTTTTACATGGATACTATGGATGTTTGTATGGATTTTTGTTTCATTCATTAAATTTGGAAATAATACTGAAGCTATTCACGAAATTTTAGCACAGGAGATGAAACCAATAGAAGTTGTAAATGGGATTATTGAAGTTTAGAATATTCGAATGAATAACTACTGAAATTGATGAGCATTGGTTGTATTTACACACGACAATTTATTCGCCAATTCTGTTGTTAGTTTATGAAATATACCAACATAATGACATGAAATGGTTCAACCCAAGAACTTTCATCCAACGAACAGGTATATCATAACATACCAAATGTTACTAGAAATTGTTTTAAAATTCATGAATTATTGGTGAATTAATATTGACGACAATTTTCCATTTTCACCTGTCAATAAAATTCAAGTTCACAAAATTGATGAATTAATTTGATCGTATCCATCGACACTAATGTCGTATCAATGGTTTTCTAAGTATTTTATTTTCGTTATTTCATTACGAAATATGCAAACGGCGGCCTAATTAAAATTGTACCCGAAAAAAACAATTTTCGAACAAAAATGATGATTCATTTTTCATTATGAAGAACCCAGGACTATATAAAATGTATCACTTGAGAAAAAACTAAAATTATCCCTGGCGGAATTTTGACAAGCTGATAAATAAATAGGTGGGAAATGAGAGCGGTGGACATTATAAGGGGGATATATACAGCACGTAAATAAAATAAGAAATAAAATATTATTTTAGAATATCATACAGACATAAAATAAAACAAATAAAAGTGATGAAATATATGAATCCAAATTTTGATTGGCAGCTTTTCATTTATTATAATCCACTCAGCTCTGTAAACACTCGTTTTATTTCATTTTAGGGTCCACCGCTCTCATTTTCTATCTATTTATTTATCAGCAAGTGTGATATTTTATTTAGTATGTATGAAATAATGTGTTAATGTAGTACTCCACATAATGACATGTTCTTTTGATGATTAAAAAAATAGATGGAAAGGCAGAATTTATTCCTATTCACGTAGGGAGTTCAGCTGAATCTCGTCTCGGGTTTTCTTTAATTATTTTTGTTCTCTTACATGTCTACATATTCCAAATAAATATGTTCTTCATTAATAAATTAATTAAGTAATTTAATTTGATTTTTTTTATCACTTGATATTATTCAACATCATTTCCTTGTTACTGTACTAGTTTGAGCAAGTTTAGTTGTTAAAAAAAACAACTTTGCACCAAATATTTTGAAGTTTACCTCAGTTCAAAAGCAAAATAACCACAGGTAACCTAATATTTGGGCAGTTTGTAATATTAGACGATTTTTGATGGATCGTTGTATACATGACGTCAACTCATTATGATTGATGAGGCACAAATCCGATCAGTCTTGGGTTTCAATATATGGAGTGAAGCACCCAAACACATATTGAAACTCTCGGCGGTGATCTCCGTTCACTCCGTTCACAAGCTTGCTCACTTCGCTGGAACACCGCAGACAAGTTGCCGATCTGTCTCTGTTTCATGCATATTTTCAAGGACGATGCTCTTTCGAAATATCATCAATCGTTACACCGTTAGGGGTCCCATCGAGCTCAGTCCTCACATCTATATGCCGTTACTTTGGAGGCAAGCCGATCATCTATTTCTAAACATCGTTCAAAAAAATATAGGCCATTCATGGGTAAAAATTTGTCTACTCCTATAACATGGATTTTCATTATATATATTTCAAAATATAAAGATAATTATGGATCGTTGATTTAAAAAATATTTATATATAGTTTTTTACTTTACGTTGAAGAATTTTCAAAGAAACTCAAAGTTTCTTTGTGGACACAATGTTCGCATTGAAATTCATGTTCGCGTAAAGATTGAATATAACTAGATTGAAATACAGTTTTGTTTTAATTTTGTATTGGTCGTAGAAAAAATATATGCAACGATCATTTAATTGCTACTAACGATTGCGCACGAGATTAACGACAGTCGCACGAGATTTACGACACTCGCCTACGTTACATAATATACCTACTACCTATTTATCCGATGTTATCCCTGGTTCTATAGATATACAGGGTGTTCCAAATTAAGTCGGCACCATTGCCAACTCCGTTATTATTGATGCTACGAATTCGGTTAAATGGGCAAACTAGTAGCATTTTTAATGGCCTTCTCGACGCCGAAAACAAAAAAAAAATTGACAGTCGCGTTATCGAAATATTTCATAAAATGATATTTTTTTAAATGGAACACTATATTTTATCAGGCATTTCGACTCGTAACTACATTCTCAATAACAAAGCTCCCATGAATTTTTTTCCTAAAGTTGAAAATAAGTCAGTTTTTTCAATAGAAAACATTTATAAAAATCGGATTTGATAAAGCGCCATGAAAAATCGAATAAATGTTCAAAAAAAAAACAGCCTTCTGTTTGGTCTAGAGGCTAAGGCTCCTTCACCCCACGCCGGCGACCCGTGTTCAAATCGTGGTCGAGCCATTTTTTTTATGTGTTAAAGATATGGATTGTATTGCCAGTAATTTGGATACCGACTTTGGCTATATCTATTAAAAATTGTCAGAATTGTACATTCAATTTTAATCTAGTAAATAATAAAAGAAATGAATATTGTTATAAGGTAATCAATGATCAATAAAGTATCGAGTGTATTGTCTGTATCTGAGATCTGCGTTTGTCGAAAAAATATTGTGTGTATTTCGAGCACAAAGTGTAATTGCCGCTCTCCAAAGATTAACGCGCTCTGCTTTTTGCGCTCTAAATACACAAATAGCTATTTTCAACCGCATTAATATGACGCTCCAGCATTTTCTGTTCTGTACAAAGTTATCATTATGGCAGAAATATTTTGATTCACAAATTAAATACGGCTAGTGGAATGGTTTTAAGATGGAAATTATCGTTTTGTAAATTAATACCAAATAGCTCAGTTGTGTCAATTGACGGGTTTCACGAGTTCAAATCCCAGCGCAATTTTTTCTTTTTACTGTCTTATTTTGCTGTTAGTAACAAAATATTGTCATTCGTATAAATACCAAAATTGGGTGTTTGGACAATCATGAGGTTTTATTCGCCAAAACAAAGACATTTTTTGTACTATAGTGAAAAAAATAAATATTTCCACATAAGTCGCTCATTTTCACCTTTAGGAAAAAAAGTCATAGGAGCTGTGTTATTGAGAATGTAGTTACGAGTCGAAATGCATGATAAAATATAGTGTCCCATTTAAAAAAATATTATTTTATGAAATATTTCGAAAACCCGACTGTCAATTTTTTTTTTGTTTTCGGCGTCGAGAAGGCCATTTAGTTTGCCCATTTAACCGAATTCGCAGCATCAATAATAACGGAGTTAGCAATGGTGCCGACTTAATTTGGAACACCCTGTATACAATGACTTCCAAAATGAATATAGTTATTTATGATACAAGTGTTAAAAGTGGCATTTTATTTTGTGAGTAGAGAATATTGCGAAACGAGCGTTAGCGAGTGGAGCAACCCCACGAGCAAAATAAAATCACTTTTAACAAATGTATTATACACATTTTTTTGTTCAACAGTTACTACTAGTGAGAAAAAACAAAAAAAATAATATCTATGAGGATTCGAACACACGATCTTTGGATTACAAGGCAGAAGCTCCAAAATAATAAACCCCAACGCACTTTATTTATAAATGTCATTATTTGTCAGTGACGAAGGACCTTCTACAGTTGGACTGAATACTACTTCGTGTGTTACTTCAAGAGGAATTAGTATTACCAATTGCACAAACGCCAAATACATGTGTGAACTTTTATTAATGATTTCTCTTGAGCAGGTGTTCTGATTATAATATCTGATTGAAGTATTCCTATTAGAGAGATCTATATATTACTGAGTATCCATCATCCCATCTGTCATTTTACTTTTAACACTAGTGTTAAAAGTATTTTAACACTAGTAAGTATTTTTAACACTAGTGTTAAAAGTGATTTTGTGAAAAACTCAGTTTTTAGTTCATATGTCAATGGATTAAAAACATCATTTTTAATGACAGTTGTACAAAAAATTATTTACTGAATTGGCACACATTTCTATGTAACCTTTTTACGTCTGATTGCTCTACTTATTTTTTACACATGAGGAAATTCGAAAGTCTCGTACGCTAAAACAATGCAATTGTACAAAATGCAACTGCGGACTTATTCATAGAAATTTTCCATAAATATCTCTAATGAAGACCCGTAGGATGGTTTTCTCATAATTTGAATAGTTTTTGCAGCGTTGCTATTTACATGTCGATAAACACGATTTTTTATATTTTTTAATTATGATGTTTGTCTAAACCACACATATTTTCATGAGTTATATCAATACCAATCAATATACGAAATATCGATCCCAATGAAGAAAGCAAGAATTTTCATTTTTATTACCCATATTTGAGTTCTTTCTTTTAGAGAATACGGGACAATGTAATAAAATCGAGTCGGCCAAAGCGGTTAAAAGCGGCGAGCGTTTGGGTACCTATTTATAGACAGCCTCGAAGCGTTCAAGGTTAAACTTACTATGACTGACTATGAGTAATTTTTATTTCACATCGAAATGTGTTGAAGTAAGACACTTAGATTTCTTTTATTTTGAGACTCCTCCCCTATCAAATGGAATCCGTACCTCGCCCTTTTACCCGCAAATATACTTTGACCTTTTTCAGAAGGTAAACCCCTTCTTAAGGAAGAAAATTTATCGCCTTTGCAATGGAGATTGGGAAGAGTCATTAAAGTATATGTGGGATCCGATGGAAAATGCAGAGTGGCTTCAATCAAAACCCAGCATGGCGAACTGAAACGATTTTTGTCAAAAATTTGTTCCTTGCCAATAGATGTCTCGTGAAATGAAAGATAGACTCTCAAGATTGAAAGAGCGAAGTCTTTCAAAGTGGGGGGAACGTTCAAGATATCACTTTGTATTTATAAATAATTTTTGTTGGTTACCAGAGAGAAATATAAATAAGATTTTGTGACGCGAAAAATAAAAAAGTCAAAAAATTTTGAATTTAAATTGAGTTTTCTTCAAACAAATAAGAGAAACAGAATAAATATTGAACATTGGGATATTTGATTTTTTCTCTAAATAGAATTAGCAAGACCCTGAGTAATCCATTCATTTCTTTTTTTAACTTTTTCTTTATATTCTTAATATTTTTAAGTTTCTTTCAATAGTGTCGATAATAGTTTTCATGAAGTGTATAGTAGCTTCGTCAACATTTTCTTTATAGTAAAAGTGTTCCCAATTGAGGTTATGCAATTCAATTATTACTTTGTCATGATCTATTTCTATTCTACATTGTGATATTTTGCAAAGGCATTTTAATATCTGAGTGTAATGATCGGTTATGTAAGATTTTAGTATTAATGGCAAACAGTTTTCAATGAATTCTTCTGAACTTTTAACAAATATATGATCTATACAAGATGACGTTCCCCCTTGTTCTCGAGTAGTTTTATTTATCATAGAAATAAATCCATATTCGCTCATTACACTCATATATTCATCTAACAACTCATCATTCTCCAACTCAATATTAATGTTTATGTCCCCACCTATAACATGAGCTTCGCATTTTATAGATTTTGTTTGTTCCAGGTAGCGACAAAGTGATTATACGAAATCATCTGGATTGGTGGAAGGAGATCTATATATCAATGTAATAATTATGTTATTGTTTCCAGTTTCAATTTCGATTTGTATTACTTCTGTTTCGCCAATATCAACATATTTGAATTTGTAATTTACATTTTTTTTTTTTCAGAAAGACCATTAAACCATCATTTTTGTTTATTATTTTACTACTCGTGAAATTTTCATAACCATCTATTCTAACTATATTAGCATCAAAATTACTGAAAGTTTCAAATAGCAATATGCAGTCAAATTCCGTATTGATTCCTTCTAGCATCAATTTCATTTCGTCCAAATTTTTTGAGACACTTCGTAAATTTTGGTGCAATATTGTGAAAGAAGTATCCCGAGTTTTGATGTAACTATTAAGCTTTGGAATACTTTCTATAATTTTAATTTTAATTGGTATGTAATTATAATCTCTTATATACTGGTCCATTTTACATGGAATTTTACTTCTATATAGATAAATGAATAGGCTGTATAAAAAGAATGGCAAACTACTAATTATGGTACCTACATACTTATTTATTCTAGCAAAAAGAAATAAGATAAAAAACTAAGGAGCGAATTGAAAAGAAGTTGATTTCAATATTTAGTACAGTCAATTCACTGGCAACAAGAGGCACAAAATAATTTTATTTTTGTTTCCTGAGTGTTCTCGACGAGGACGATTTCTCACTAGATTCTGAGTTGGTGCGCTGATGTTTCTTAATATCTCTTTCGAAAGGAAATTTTGCTGGTGTGTTCACTGTTTTCTCAGTTTTCTTCTTATTGTATTCATTGTTTTCCACATTGGTTTGCAGTTTTGCAGTTTTTATATGCGTTTTGATTTCTTGGGCGGTTTTTGTAATTATTGGAGAATTTGGAGCGCTGTTTGGCAAACGAAGCTGATGGGTATATTTGACTTGGATATTATGATCTTTATCCTTGAGTTGATCTATTCCGAAGATCTCTCCGTTGACAATACGGGTATTGCCTTTGATTTTCGCTTGTAGATGTTGTGCCCTCGCTCGTTTTTGGTGATCATGGGCGATATATATATTCTTTGACTTCAACTTGTAACAATTTTTTAGCACCCTTTGCTTAACCAGGTATGAAATGAATTCAATTTTTATACTGGGTGTTTTCTGGTTGTTAATCCGATATATGTTATTGATATCTCCAAGGTTCAGGTGTTCCTCCAGAAGGTTATTCAAATTGTTTATTGCGTATTCAGGAACATTTTCGGAATCTGGTGTATCGAGTCCAAAAACTACTATGTTGTTTTTTCTTAGGCGCTTATCTATGGTGTAATATTTCTCGTTCGATTCCGCATACTTGATTTGGGGGTTATTAAATTTAGCTGCATTTTCTAGGTTATTAAATTTAGCTGCATTTTCTTCAAGTGTTTTCAGTAATTTAGAATTTTCAGATTGGACATATTCTTTGAGTGTGTTATTTTCCGATTTTATTAGGGCTTCTATGTTCGCAAGTAGGTGTGAAATATCAGTTTCTTTGTCTGGCATATCTCGTATTTGCTTGTTGTCGGGTTTAACTGGACTATCTAGCGAGATTAATGCCGTGTATGAGCAATGATATTCGAGTTATTGATGGTTTATCTATTTTTCAATTGTTACTTGAATAATGAGATCACATACCCCTTTTTTCTCTTTATTTCAAAAGTTTATTCACTGTTTGGCTCACTTGCGAAGTTACAGTTTATTTAGGAAACTAATTCCACGTTATTTGGGCACTTGTTCTGGGAGTCGAATTATTCTGTGTTATTCTGTGCACTCACTTTACATCCCTGTAATCCAACGGTAATTGCACACCTCTTATGGACATTATATCACGAAGGCGACGTTTCAATTGTCAGTATCAACTCACCTGAATACAATAATAGTACAGGAGAGAGCGACAGAAATTTGCACATATTTTAACAAAGCTAGTTTGTTGTTTTGATGTAACAAGTAAACAAAATGAGGGTCTACCACTCCAATGATTTTGCGTTGAGTTTCAAAAGTTTGCACCATTCGGAAAACGTTTTTATTATCGATTTGTCAGAAAACTTTATTCTTCATAAAAATTGGTGCATTGCGGAATACTTGTATTTTGAATTTTGATCAAGTCTAAACTACCCTGGCTGTTACTCCAAATTTGAAAATTGTTTTCAATGTTCTTTCAATGTTCTACAGCTTCTTCGAATAAACTTTTCTGATAATGTCAAAAATAATGATGATTTACACTCGAAATTCTTGTTTTTTTCCTCCCCTGTACACTGGTAATTTGAAATGTTGACAACTCATATGCAATCATTCTGCAATGCACCAATTTAATTTTCATGAGGAATAAAATTTTCTGACAAATGGATAATAAAAAAGGTCCCAAATGTTACATCGAAACAACAAACTGATAACAAATCAGCTTAGTAGAAATATGTGCAAATTTTCTATCGCTGTCTCCCGGGCTATAAATAAGACCTAGTTGTACATTCCAAGTACAAGGCTCGGTTCAACTAAATTAAGTACACAGATGAACTCGGTTCAAAATTATTATTTTTGTTGTACAAGCTCGGGTCTACTAAACATAGTTCAAGACATGCGTACGCAATTAATTTTTTTTTCCCCAAAATCACTGCATGTAGGTCTACTGGATGGCCGACCGCTCACTAATTTAGCGTTCGGTGCCGGTCCGACCGTAAAATAACATTTTGTTGGGGTCCGACTGTACAGACAAGCAAAGGGAAAATTTAGTTGAAAATGCGTGAATTTGTTTTTTCGCTCGCATTTGACAAACAATCCTAACATGAGCAAACTAACCTAGGTTGCGAGTTCACCACAAGGTACTTTTTCGAATGTGTATCAAGACAAGAACGCGAAGAAACAAATTCAAGCATTTTCAAATTTGCTTTTTTCTTGTCTGGATGATCGGACCAGTCCCGAACAAAATGTTATTGTACGGTCACATAGTGCAGGATTTGTTTGTTTAAGGTTTGTAAAGATTTTTCAAATATTCCATATTATATAATAACATAATATCATATGGAATATTTGAAAAATCGAAAACACTCGCTTCACCATAAGATATTTATTTACTGGCTAGCTCGTTTAAAGTATAAATTACAATTTTAGCTCATAATTAAAATAAAATGAAATATGGAGCGCTGAAATACAAATTACAACTAAGATTAAGTTGAAGGTTAATTTAAAGTTTAAAGGAGTTAATTTAGAATTTAAGAACGACAAAAGACAATAGTCAATAGAACGTATACTTTACATTAAACCATTAAAGCTCAGTATTCCGTAATTAGGTTTTGGAAATCATGCGAAGAGGTGTTAAACATCTCAAGATCATTGCTACTATTTGCTAATTGTAAAGTTCTTGGAATGCAGCTATTGAATGTGTGGTTTGAACGATAAAATGGTATATAGAATAATGTTTGTTTCTGACGAGTTTAGCTGTTTTAAACATGTAGATTGATTTTTTCTAGGAGTTCAGCACAACTGCATTTGCCATTAATGATACTTTTCCGTCGACCGTTCATTTATGATGTATTTTACCGCACTCAAAATAATTGATTTATGACCCCTGTTAATAAATGATTTTCTATCAATCAACGATTTGATTATATGCAACCCAACATACATTGCTCTTATACATTTTATATTGGTTAGTACTAATTATTTATTTGTCATTTTTCAAATAAAATTTCAGAAAATGTTCATTGCACCAGTTGTCACTCAAAACCATATATGGTCCCGTGGCGTAATGGTTAAGTTCACGTGGCATGCAACACTGAGGTCGAGAGTTCAAAATCCACCTAGGGTAATTTTTTTTTTTTTATTTCAATTTGAAAATAGATAATAAAAAATAAAATAAAACTACCACTGAGAAAAATTAAACTATCTCTGAGTAGAGTTAATATAAATAGGAAATAGTGATTGTTTTTTATCGTAACGTTAAATAAATAAACATTGAAAGTGAGATATCTCTATTTTCGAAAACTACTGTCGACGGAAAAGTTTTGTAACAAACTCGTGAATTAAAATGGCGATTAACAATCTCAAACATTAACGCGCTCGCTCCGCTCACGCGTTAAATTATCTCGATTGTTAATCGCCCTTATTAATACACTTGTTCGTTAAATAACCACAAAAGTAGTGTCAGATAAAATTGCACGTGTTGTTCCTATATTCAAAAATGGTGCAACGACTGGTTGCTTATCATCCAATATCAATTATCAGTGTTTTGTAAAATCATTGAAAAAATAATACTAGAGAAAATGAGAAGCTTTCTAGGTAAATTTAATGTTCTTTCTAATAGTCAGCATGGCTTTATTGCAGGTATATCAACAGCCACTGCCACAAAAAACTCTATTCAATCCATATATGATGAACTTGACAGTGCACTGGACATATCATTCCTGGTAGAAAAGCTAGAAACCTATGGATTTCGAGGAAAATTTTTAAACTGGTTACAGTTATATGTTTCTGATTGTACTTTCCGTATAGCACTAGGCGACACTCAGTCCAGCATCAAAGATATACATTCAGGAGTCCCCAGGGGTCTGTAATTGAACCATTGTTGTTCATCCTCTATATAACCGAACCATCATCTAATATCACTACAGCCTCTCTAATAACTTTCGCTGATGATACAACAATAATAGTTTCGGCACCGGATCCAGATGAACTCCAAATCTCAGTTATCTCAGTTATTAATGAGATTAATATATGGTGCAAAAAAATCGACTTATTCTAAATATGAAAAAAGCTAATTGTATTTACGTCTCCAGAAGAAAATGTGTACCGTATGAATTAACAAATGCACTCAAACAACTCAACATCCCAATATCACAAAGTACAAAATTTTTAGGCTGTATAGTGGACGGAAAACTCATGGTGAGATCAGATAGACATGCCATGTAAGAAAATAAATAGTGGTTGCTTTGCAATTGGCCAACTCAAAAAAATTTTAGATGAAAAACATCTCATAAATACCTACTATGCAACGATATATTTGCACTTATCATTTAACATAATGATGTGGGGACGCGCCGCTGATATTCAACGGGTTTTTGTACTACAGAAACGAGTAATTCGTATAATATTTGACTCTTGCAGACCTATCAAGGAAAATTGAAACTAAAGAGTCATAAGACAGCTTTGTATGAGAAATCCTCTTTTTATTCCTCAGCAGTACTTTATAATGGTATGCCAGCAAACAAAAGAGATACATGCTAACAAAGTATTCATGAGACATCAAAAGGAGTTTATTATAAGCAGGTGTTTCTATTCTGTTAAAGCGTTTTTGTATGGCTGACTCAGGCAGTGTTTTAACATGTTTTGTAATCGTGATTTTTACTTGTTCATAAATTATGTTGAAACTGTATAATTGTATTGTAAAAAATGTTTACTATGAATGTGATTACCGCTGTAACAATTCATACTCGCAACGAACTCTCAATTAATATGCTATGTATCTGAGAAAGTTATGTTGGACATTTTCGATTTTCCTGATATATCTTATATAATGAGGATACCAGACAGAAGAACAATCCTCAAGGTAACGAGTCAGTGAAGTCATGGGTTAGCCTTTTGATAAACCTGAACATTTTGGCTTTATGGATAGCGGTAAGTATGTGTTGGGGTCTAGAATAACTCCAATGTCTTTGATTTGATTAAAAGCCTCAAAAGACATGACAATTTGAGTTGTGATCAAAAGTGGTAGTAGGTTCATGGGATTGATAAAAGCGCATGACATGGCACTTTGAAGCATTCATGTCCATGTCATTAGGAGCACCAGTTTGATAGATTGTCAAGGTCAGACTGAAGCCTGTGGGCATCCAAAGCGGTTTTAATAATTAAGAAAAGTTTTAAGAAATCTGCAAATAGTAATGCTTTGGCATATCGGAAGCAATGAATAATGTTAATAAATAAGTTGAATGGACCAAGGTGTGACCCCTGAGGAACATTTGAGGTTACTTCGAATAGTTTGGAGTAGTGATTATTTGCTTTAACCATTTCAGTCCTATTCGTAAAATAGCTACTGCAGTAATACCCCGCCTACACCATATCTGTCGAGCTTTTAAAGTAAGAGGGTTGACCCTGCCAAAAGTCTTAGAGGATTCAGTGTACCAAACTCAACTGTCTGGATAAATTTATTAAGAATATAGAAGAGAGGGCGAAACAAAACGAATCTTTAATTTCTGAGTAGTAAAGGAGGAACAATAATAAAAGAGTTACCAAGGTTCATATTATCAGGTATGGTGTTGTAAGATTGTAATCTTTTAGTACTAACAAAATTCCAGAAGGTTTTAACATTTCTTTTAACAGAGGTTTCAACTGAATGTATGTAGTTTGAATAGCATTCTCTCGATATAATCTTTCTTGCAACTGACCAAATATTCATAGTTTCGGGAAGTTCTGTTTTGTTTATAAATTCTATTTGCAACCCTTTTATTATTAACCAAGGTTCTAAGTTGAAAAGAATGCCAATGTGGGAATCTAGTCAGTAACAAATTTCTTTAGGGGAACAAATAACTCAATTACCGAATACAAAACGTCATAAAAAATAAAAATAATTTCAGAAAGTTCTTTACTAGATGTAGTCCTCCTTGACCATCAAAGTAGGACGATTTTCGTAATAGAGTTTTAGTCTATTAACAGAACGAACATCGTCCGAAAAACTGACTAGATATCAAGAGTTACTCTTTGATCTCCGCAGGCTCTACCCAAACCATGCTGTTAAAATGGTGGATCTGATCAGAGGGGTCCTTGGTAGAACGATGGACACGCTTCTTAAAATCATACCGGTTTGCCTTGATGCGGCAAAAATTTTAGGCCGGAAGAATGCAGAAGGCTGTCATCCATGGTTCACGTCAAACTCAGGGCACATGATTCTTGGACCCAGTAATCACTCGCCCCACGGACATGGGGAGTGACTATCTGGGTAAATGACACCAGTTTTCATATCAATACCTTCAACTACGTGAATACTTTTGGAGGATAAAAATTCGATTTGTACCAACACTGTTTCACAATTCAGAATACCATATTTCATGTGGGAGCAATAGTATGTAAAGTATAGCGTAAGCAAGACATTTTTGCTGAAGTGTTTTTTCATAAATTTTTACTGAGCTTATTAGATAATAATTCTATATGATCTGCCCATTGTAGATGTTTGTCGTGAGTTAATCCCAAGATATTTCTTTCTATCCTTTAGAATAATACAGGTGGATTCTGTTTGGATCTGCCGAGGTACAGTCTACATAACAAATAACTTTTTTATATTGTTTTATTTCCACAAAAGTGGAAGGTAACTACAAAGAGCATCATTCAGTCAAACAATCTGAGCAGATATAAAATCCATGCTGATTTCTAGAAAACAGTCCCTAGCCCACAAAAATGATTAGAGTTGATTATTGATGCCACTTACAATGAGTTTGGAGAGACTCGACAATAAACTGTATAACTCGAGCAAATTTTTACCACAAATCAGCTTTTCCAGGATCAGTAACAGAGTTGAAATTCTGCTGCAAGTAATAGGTAAAATAATATATTTGTCAAATATTTGAAGCAAATTTCAATCGTTTGTCAGTTTGAAACGGCTTGGCCGATTTCCACAAACAAAGCGATGTTGGATAGAGAATCGAAAAGCCTTCAAAACCAGGTGCCACATGACCCTCCTTTACATTTGCAAAAAAAAATTATGGTGCTCTCTCGACACTAGAACGTGGTACCTTTTTATATTAGTTAAAGAGAGGGGAGGACTTTTTACGTCCTCACTGTATAAATAAATAGATGATAAGAAAAATTTTGACAAAGTCGAATTCCCCATATCTCTACACTTTCCCACAAAGTGAAACATTTTAGTCAAATATCTGTCCGACCTAGCATTGCATTGATAAGTGGTAAACAAACTGTGAAACAGGTCATTCTGCAGGTGGTCATTCCCAACTAATGGGGGATAATATTCAATTCTTGATTGCAACTAGCACTTGCAATTGTGTCCTCTTGGAAGAACATTGCACAAATTGATGTCAGATGTAATTCAATGTTCGTAGGGGGAAGTAGTCGTTGACAGATATTTGCCTCAAATTTTCCACTTTGTGGAACAGTGTGGAGATATGAGGAATTCGACTTTGTCGAAATTTTTCTTTTCATTTATTTATATGAAACTCTCCGAGACACTTTTCGGACTTTGTTTGAATTCATTCTCACTGTATGTAAATTTCCTGCTTCATTAATTCAATGCAGCTTTACGAAGATTTGTAGCTCAAAGAGGTAAACCCTCACATATGATATCTAATGATGAAAGTAATTTTGCAGGCAAAAAAATTAAGGTAAACCCTCACATATGGCATCTAATAATGAAATTTTATAGGCACAAAAAATTAACTCGATATTTTAGCTCAAATTCTTCATTTTTAGCTAGTGTGCTTCAGGCAACCTCTATAAAAAATAAGAGCTCGGCTGGTTTAGATGATATCTTTATAAAGATATTTGAAAGCATTCTTGATGGTGCTCTTGGCACTCTTGCACAAGTCATAAATAGCTCATTTGAAACTGGAATTTTTCCGACTCCTTATAATTCCTCTTCATACAGTAAGTGACAGAGAAGATCCCTCTAACTTCCCACACTTGCAAAAATAATAGAAAAACTAGAAAATAATTATGGAATTTCTGACGAGTCATAGAATACTGTGTGCAGAGCAGTTTGGTTTTCAGAATTCAAAAAGCACAAATGATGCCATCCAATCCACAGATTAATGGTAAGCTGTCACGGCGGTGCTGTGGGATCTTTCAAAAGCATTTGATTGTGTGGATCATGACATTTTGCTGCAAAAGCTCAATCGAAATGGATTTGAAGGAGTCACTCTGAACTGGTTTAGATTTTATCTCTCAGATATAAAGCAGTGTTTTACAAAATGTTATTAAACCAACGCTAAGACAGTGCATACCTAAATTTCAAAAATTTCAATTTTTCTAGTAATTGAGGTTCTGCCCCCAAGTTCATTAAATTCATCTATATAACTGTTATTATGTAGGTACCCAGATGGGAACTCTATAATTTTATTTAAATTTAGTTTTATCTCCACTCACTCTTCCTTCTTCATATTGTACTTTAAACTGAAGATGAAAGTCTAAGCGGGATTTCTATCCAGAGCTTTTAAAGCTTTTAGAACTTAAAGTAGGAGATTCATTCAAAGCTTTAAGTATTAAACTATTAGTGAAGACGACTTTGTCTTAAGTTTTCCAAAAAAACTTGGTTTTTCACTTCCTGTTGCACTTGCACCCTAAGAAATCAAACGAGACCACCGGGTTCCGCAATAAACGCGTTGAAAACACGTGCGTGAAAAGTTGTCTCCGTATTTGGTGTACATACGTTTTGCGGGGTTTCCCGGTTCCCGCAATGAAAAGGTTAAAATGCGAATTTTCACTTTCAAATTTTTTCTTTTCAGTCAGTCTTTTTACAATATCTATCAGATATAGTTCAATGTCCAAGTGTTGCTTTAGCTGGAGAAGTAGTGGTTTCTGTTAGATATTACAAAAAAATTACATTACAAAAAAAACACATTTTTCATATATCAATTTTCATAGAGAATGTTCCCCTTTTCAACATGAATACCTTCCAAGAGGTTTATCTTGAATGGTGGAAAATAGCGACTAAAGTTTTTTTTTCATCCGCAGATGATTCCACAACTGATTTTATGAACATTCTGTTCATATTTTCGAACAAAAATCAAAATCTTCATCATATATGCATTTGAAACAGATAAACCCTTTTTAACAATAACAAAGTATAATTCATCATACCTAAAACTAATTTACTTGTAACTATAACTTATAACTATGATTTCACATATAGACAGAATATATACAGTATTGGAAAGTTTTTATCTTGGGTATTGGGGTTTCATGAGAACGTTATCAATAGGTTGGTAATGTTGAGAGAGCATTACAATTTCTCCTCGACTCGCACGAGGAAGGGATATGTACGTGCGCTGTGTCGCATTGCCACGTCACAGAATAGAAGAGATTCTGTGGCCACGTGGTCCGTTAATGCGTCGGGGGTGGTAACAGGGGAGGCGCACAGTAGTGCGTCTCTCTTATTTATGTGGTATTATCATATCATTGCGTTCCTTGTTGCTCGCTTAGATTCCTGTCGATACCCCAGATAAATTGTTTCCGCTACTGTATTTCTTATATCAATTATCACATATTTTCAGAATAAGTCAGGTGTATCACATTATTCATCACAGTGTGTTAAGGTTTTTCAGCAGCTTTCTTTTAAAAGATGACAGTGAAAGATAGAAAATATCAAGTTCAACTTTGTTGCAGTTAGTTAACATAACACATTGGCGAGAGCATACCATAATTACATCGATATTTTCTTGGCTTGTACAAGTAGGTGTTCCTAGTATTTCTGAGAGGTACACGGAGATCCATAAGATCAAGAAGTCAGGACAGTCAATCTCAGCATTTAAACTTTTGTGTAACAATAAGATATCAGTTTTTGTTCTCCTTGCGACTAATATGTCAATATTTGTTAATCTGCGAACATCTCAATAATTCTTGGAAATTAATAAATTGAAAAATTCATCTTGTTCATTGAATGATCAACTGGACCTGAACGGTTCCACTTTGTTAAATTTGTTCAATTGAGTGGTTGTTGTGTTTTGAGATTTCCAGGTAGGTTCATTATTATGTCAATTTTATAAGTTGTATGAGTCTAGGTATTAGCGATAATTATAGGTAATTCCTAATTATGTTAATGGTTAGAAAGGTATTTAAGTAATTTCAATGAAGAATAGTTTAATGTACTACCTTCACTTGAGAAAGATACTGTGTATAGAAACATGTCGCAAAGACAATAAATTTTGTGGAAATTTTAATCGTTTTTTACCTTAGTGTCATGATATTTACAGGCTAAGTTGTAGACAAACAAAAAACAGCTGGCTAGCACTTGCTCGACAGATTCAAATATTTTCTAACAGGGGTCGTGACCTAATGCCAAACTCTCCGATTTCGACCTATCCATCGATTTCCATAATTATTATTCAGCCATTCTCTTACAATAACTGCATTATGTACAGAACTCCCATGTAATTGAAACTTCAAATACAGGCGATCCTGCACTGATAAGTTATGTATTGCGTCAAAAAATTCTTTCAAAAGTTATCTACGAAAGATTCGATTTGGCCCAAATGTACATTTCCTTTTTAGACTTTTCGTCAACAGTGGTTTTTCTTTACCCTGTAGGTCAAAAAATAGAAAATTTATACTGCAAAGAAGTACCTATCATACATACCTTACCAAAACTAAGACCGCTCTTGTAGGTATATTTGCAACAGCATTGTCCGTAAACAGGAATCCCAGTTTGTCTATTCCACCTTGCAGTTACTTCTCCTAGTGTATTTTCTTTCCCGACTCACATATTATAATAAAATACCTCACACTCCCTTGACAAACATGTTGTGGATAGCCTGAGCTCCTACCGCGAACATTAATTCAGGCAGTTTCACCACATTTTTTAATTAGATTAAGCACAGTAGTTGTTGCTACAGTCAATTTACTGGAAATTTCACGCATTGTTTTCCCTTTATGGTACTGATTAATGATAATTTCTCGCACTTTTGGATCAGTCGGTTTTCCACTTAACACTATTGTATTTTATTCGTGATAAAACTGACTCAAATCACGTGTGACAATCATTGTTGACAACACACTTACTCCTATGTTTCATTTTAAAGACTCCTTTGCGTCGATAAAACTCGATAAACGTGAGGAAAAGTAAAACATGTTTTAATAATTAGTTGTCAGCATTTTTAGATCATCAAACAATTAATTAAATAGTAATAAACATAAAATATATAATTAAACCGTAAAAATAACTCCACACGTCTTAAAAAATATTTCATATTCAAAATTGAAAACGAATCAGAATGAAAGAATTTTGGTAAACTGGCATTTTATTCCCAAAGTAATTGCTTGTTCCAACATATAGTTGCTAGGGCTGGTACTCTTCTCAAAGGATCATTCCATTTTAGAAAAAGGTTTTATTTGTGATGCAATACTATGTAACTGAAGTTTTCAGACACATAAAATTATTAGTTTGTGATAAAAATTACATTCAATGTAAGACCTTAAAGTTTCGATACTGTATGTATTAAACAATTTTTTTCAATTTTGACGAACTATTTTTTATTATAATTATTTTTCTATTTTCACTGTAACGTATGATGAATGAATTGTCCACTAATCACATTATAGTCAAACAGGGAATTACCCAAAAAACGAAAAAATAAATAAATAAATAAAAGCAAAAAATAGAAATATATTCTTACCGACTCTTCCAGTTCGTCCTATTCGATGGACATACTCATCAATACTATTTGGTAAATCGTAATTTATTACATGCTGGATGCCTTCAATATCAAGCCCTCTTGCTGCTACACCAGTTGCTACAAGAATATTACAAATCCCTTTTTTGAAATCCCAGAGAGCCTGTTCTCGTTCTCTTTGCAATCGGTCACCATGAATACTGGTCGTTTTTATATCATTTTCACTGAGAAGGGTGGCAAGAAAATCTGCATTTCGTTTGGTTTCTACAAACACTACAGATCTTTCCTTAGATCCTGTAAAAAATATGAACTGGAAATAGTTTATCTCATTTTGAAAATTAAGAACTTTTTGTAATATTCAACAGAAAACAACTATTTCCCTGGCTAAAATCAAAACAACTACTTCCCTGGCTAAAATCACGATGAACGTTGAAATTCATCCGATAAATATTGTGAAATGACCCTAACAAAAAATAAATTATTCAAAATTGAAAATTTTCATTTTAATTTAGATACAACTTTTCAATTATTTAGTATTCAGTAATAATTTTGACTTCTGACTGAAAAATTAAAAAGTTGTATAAGGATAAAAAAGTATAAAAGTATAAAAATAAAAATTTCACTTTTAAATTTTTCTTTTTGGTTAAGGTCTTTCCACAATCTATGAGATGCAGTTAAACGTCCAACGTGGCTTTACCAACGGAAGTAGTTGTTTTTTGTTGGTTATTACAAAAAAATATATGAATTTTTATCGTAGACATCCCCTTGAACTTCAATGCAGCCATCCTAAAAGAAAAAAATATATAAAAGATTTTCTTGAAAATGGATTCCAAGGGAGGGAATAAATGATTATGATTATTTAAATGCCTCTTTAGCGCCAAATAGTTTTTTTTTTAATATTTTATAATTTGTATTACCTTCGATTCAATATAAATTTCGTTCTGAATGTATAAATATTAATATATTATTTTTTTTTTATCCGGTTAGATTATACCAGTCGGGCCCTGTCTCTGGAGCCCCGACACATCCAGGGGGCGCGCTAGTGACATTAACCCAGATAGCCACTCTTCACGTCCGTGGGGTGAGCAACTACTGGGCCCGAGAATCATGTGCCCTGAGCAGGCGAAGTGAACCAAGGATGACGGCCTTCTACATGCGTCGGGCTAAGATTTCTGCCATATTATGGCAAGCCGGTATCATTTTTAAGTTTGAGAGCAGTGTGCCCATCATACCACCAAGGACCCCTATAATCATAACCACCATTTTAACAGAATGATTTGGGTAGAGCCTGCGTAGTAGAGTAAGGCTCGATATTTATCCCGTTTCTCCTCCTCTCTTCGGACGATGTTCGTTTCGCCAGGAGCCGAAAACCCTATGACGAAAATCTTACTTTGATGGTCGAGAACGACTACGTCAGGCTTATTGGCTTGTATTTGCCTGAGGGTGGGGAATGAGTAGTTCCAATATATTCGGCACTTCTCATTCCCCACAACGGACTCAATATCCCCCAGAGCAAAAGGCAACACCGGTGTCTCGATTATACCGTACGAGTTTCGTAGATGGTAGTACAACACTCGTAGAGCCGCGTTATGCCTGTGGATATAGGCTGAGACCGCATATGCTAGACATGCTGACAGCAAATCCATAAGGGTCTCAGACGCCCCACGACACGCTCTGCATCTAGTGTCGGGGATCTCTATACCCATCACGCGGGTACGGTAGACCAGTGCGTTAAAGACACCATCCTGGGAGGCCATTATGAATCCCTGGGTCTCCGACTTCAGATCACTTGACCTGAGAAAAGCGAAGGTCAGATTTTTGGATAAGCTAAGGTCTTCCATGTTCTTGAAGAAGACCCTATGCATTGGCTTATCCTTATGCACCTGCAGAAGCACTCCTGTCTCCGCTGCTTTACTGTGAGCCTTTTGCTGAACGGGCTCCAACTCGGTGACAGATGGTGACAGGTGGATTAACCAGTTCAAAGTCGAAAACGAGACCAAATTCATCGGCTGCACGGGCTGCTGCCTTGAAAAGATATGCTCCGATCCCTGCTTATTATTATTATTAATTGAGCCTCTTGGCAGAATACCTCGGAATTTCAATGATATACCTTGGTTGTATTGACCTAGTTAAAATCGCATTAAACCAGTTAAAGAATAGATTGAGATCTGTACTAGAAATACAAAATACAGGATGTAATCTAACCTCTTGCACTCCCGTGAAGGACGGGTGTATATTGCCATTTTATAAAGAATGGCAGGTATGAAAAATTTAAAAAAAAAAAATGGATTGTGTTGGAAAATTCGTCGAAATTTTGGGAACCGCTGTTCGCCGAACGTCAGCTGACCGGAACAGAGCCGCAAAATACTGGAACTGCCATGGAAGAAACTTCTCTGGGGGATATTGAGTCCGTTGTGGGGAATGAGAAGTGCCGAATGTATTGGAACTACTCATTCCCCACCCTCAAAAAGAGGAGGAGAAACGGACTAAATATCGAGACTTACTCTTTGAACTCCGCAGGTTCTACCCAAACCATTCTGTTAAATGGTGGTTCTGATAGGGGTCGTTGGTGGTATGATGGACTCACTGCTCTCGAACTTAAAAATCATACCAGCTTGCCATAATATAGCAGAAATCTTAGCCGGACGAATGCAGAAGGCCGTCATCCTTGGTTCACTCCGTCTGCTCAGGGCACATGATTCTCGGACCCAGTAGTTGCTTACCCCACGGACGTGGGGAGTGGCTATCTGGGTAAATGTCCCCAGGGCGCCGTCCGGATGTGTCGGAGCTCCGGATTAAAAAAAAAACAAAAAAAAAAAAACAAAAAAAACAGCAAATTCTGTAACCCGATTCTAGACAGACCAGTTATAGGCCCCCACAACCGACCCCATCGGAATAGGGGTCAAAGGCAAGGTGGTGGAGCCCAAAACGATGGATTGCCAAACGACGACAACCGCAACTACAACGGACGCTTTGAGTGGACAGATGAGCTGAGGGACGGCCTTCTGCATTGCTACGAGAGCAGTGAGCCCGCCCGGAGAGGATTCCAAGGCGAGAATGCATGATCTGTGGAGTGAGAGATAACCAGAGCATGCCGCCCTTTCCGCCCAAAATCTTAGGGATTACGTATCTCATCTTCGGGCCAGAAGCTATGTCAGAGTTCCTCCTCAGCCAGTTAACGTAGTGGCAGAAGTGGCAAATATGCCACTCGAAAACCTGGCTGCAGAGGATGCTCACATCATACCACCACCACCACCACCACCAAAGTTAGCAGCAATCGAGAAATCTGACGTCAGTATTGCTATTGTGTCGGCGGAATTTGCACCACTTGGAGAAAGAAAGGACCAGGCGACATATATAGAGATAAATGTGTCCAGAGTTAAGTGGGGAGTCAAGAGACAAAGAGAGAGATAAACTGACTCCAGCAAATTCTCCCGCGTTGCCAACAGGCCAAATATGTGAAGCTAGTGGAAATGTACGCATATGCTCGATCTGCCAATTCTTACCGGAGACGCCCCTCGTTTCCGGTTAAACAATAACCTAAGAGGACGAACTGGCCTACCCTGTCATTCGCGTCTCGAATATGTTCAATTCGATTATTCAGAAAATATGCTCAGATTACACCTTTGGCAGGTATTAGAAGGTCCAAGCATACCAGTTTCGAAGAATACACCCAGAGAAAAGAGAAAAGGTAAATCCACAACAGGAAAAAGAGTAGAAGACGGAATTTTCTAGAGACACGACACACCTATAGTGAGAGGAAATTTCCGTATGAAAAGGAGCAACGTCACTGTAAGATTTCAAGACATTCTGAGCACCTGAGAAAGCGAACCTTGAAGCACCCCTTTTATTAGGTTAAATTGTAATTGAGGAATAAAGACGAGTAGTAGTGTTAATAGAAGTATTTTTGTAACCAATGGGATCAAGGGAAAACTGGGGATATAGAACGAGTAGCATCGCGGTTGCAACTCGTAGTAAACAGCAGCGTAAAATTGTTATTTCGTTGGAGAAATATAGATCACCTTTCTAATCAGTTATTAAACGTAAAACTGAGATTTTTTTTTTTTTTTTTCATTTCGTTTGCACAGAGTTAACTTACATGGTCATATAGGCGTAATATAGGTATACCAGAAATGTTAAATGGTCCAATAGAACAGTCGTGTAGAATAAATAGTGTAGAAATAACGAACCGTAGAAAGTAAACTAGAACACCCAGAAAATTAAAATTATTTCTTTCGTGTACAATTTCCAAACGATAGCGCTGTGTACTTAACCAAACTAGTTGTGACGACGAGTGAACAGTATGGTAGTTAGACCACGAGAGCCTAAAGTTGATGAGATTCAAATGTAACGAGATTTTTCAGGAAGTGACTTGACCTAGGACGTTGGAGAAACCGACGATGGCAATGGGTAACGCTGGAACCAAGAGATGTCTCAGTCAGCAGCCTGGGAATTCCAAAAGCTCCAAGAAACCTATGAATGGAAGAAAACCCTCCGAAGCCTAGGAGTTCCAAGAAAGGGACTTCAAGGGAGATCAAGAATTCGTTGTAAGTTAAAATAGTATGTGTAGATATGACGTTTCGATTTATTTCCATCAAGAAAAATAATCCCACGTCTAAAGGGGGAAGGTGTAATAAAATTTTGGGATACGCTACTAATCGCGTGTCAAAATCTATCTTTGCTAAGATCAACAACCAGACATTTGGCGCGAAGATGGTCGAATATCGGGGAAAAAACGCCATAAATTCTAAAAAAATTATCGAACTACAAATTTAGTATGGACGTGCCACAAACAATTAAGTTTCAGAGAATCATAAATAATAGGGACAGTTTTAAGTTGTAACGTTTGGGAATGCAGTGAACAGAAAAGGTCAAATAGCATTTCTTGGAACCAATTAACCCAATTCGAGCTTCTAATTAGTCAATTTAGTCAAAAATAATACTTATATGGAAATAGGTCGTTCGTTGTAAAATATATACAAATTTTGTAATTTTGGACTAAGGCAATAGGGCATCGTGGACAAGCAAAATAATGTTTTGGGAGTTTTGTGATCGTTCTTCCAATAAAGATTAATTCACATTCAGTGAGTCCTAATTGTACGGGGCAATCACCCAAATGATGTTACTTAATAGGAAAAGTTATAGGTAGTTAATTAGAAATGTAAAACACATAAATAGGGTTTAGAATACCAAGATCGGTCAAGTAACGACATCTATTGTACAAGTTAAGATCCTGAAGGGATGAGACCATCCCTTCTCCACTGGAGGAGAATGTCAGTCTCGGCCAGCTTGAACTCTCAGAATAAGAAATCAGTTGAAATGGTATTTTTTAATCAGTAAGAAGTGTTCAAAATTCTCAGGTCAAGGCTTCCACCTTGACCTGACGCATACCGGTATATTGAGTTCAAGGGTTTCTTAATTATTTGTCAGTCATTAGAATTTCTTATCAGTTCAAGTATTTGAATATGGTCTTGGTAAGCTAACACGCTAGGTATTTTTATCGTCAATTAGATAGTTTTTTTTTTTCTCGTAAATATCAACATTGTAGTCACATATTTAAACAATTTATATTTTTGTTGCCTTAATAAATGAAAAACAGACTATTTCTTGAGTTTCCTTTGTAAGTTAAGTGAATAATTGAACCAAACCAAAGATTATTGAATTAGTAAAATCAATCCGCTCTGAACCACTTAATTAATTGTGCGTGTTCTATACGTTAATGTGTACTCGTTCATCACCCCAGAGAAATGAACCAACCGGACCACAGAGACGGGCGAATGAGTATAGACTTGTCAATTATTTTTAACTTTTTAGTCCATGGGAAGTAAAGCGTGTTCTTTAGTTTTTTTAAACTATTATTTTTTTCTTGTGGATTTTCACCAAAAATTTCAATTTCGTCAGCACATAATATATTTAGAAATATACTGATATCACATCACGAATTCAACCTTTTACATTATGATTTATAATTTCCATTATTTGTAAAAATAAAACCAGTATTTATGATTTCAAAGTGCACCAATTGAAAAAAACAAAGTATTCGTGGATAACTGATCTTTCACACTTGCTCTATTTCGTTCACGAAGCTCCGGCACGCCGTCGTGCTCGAAAAATCGCGCATGTTTGAAAGCCTCTTTATCCACTGATTCTTTAATTTACCATTTTTAAAATAAATAAAATGTTTATAATAACTATAATTGAATTGCAATAAGTAGATTCAGCCAAATGAATATGTTCTTTACATATTTAGCATATTTTATACAAAGATTTTGCATTTTTTAAAAGATATTGACAAAATGCATAACAGAAAAAGAACTGTTGAGGTAAAATTTTTATTCAAATATAACGGACAAAATTTGGTATTAGGTATTTCGTATTTATGATCACAAAAATCACAAATAATTATACAATAAAACTTTAGTTTCATTACTCGTTTTCTGAGGTTTGATCGGAATTTGTCCCAGGAGTGATAATAATAGGTTCAACCATAATTTCGACGTGAGTATCCAAGTCCCATGAGTACCAATACTGACAAAAATCACTTTTCAAACAATCCAGCATTCATGTCTCTTTATATATATCTTCTCGTATTCGAAAACGTATGTCTGTTATCATATTCAAGGCACAACACCTAATTGTTATTCATGTATCAAGGGAATTATAAGACATTTTTTGTGATTTGTGTGGCTTAGAAAATACCATGTTGCACTGTCATCTAGTTCAGAGGATGTTCAAAATTTCCAGTATTTATGAAGCCCAGTAACCACAGATAAATTTAAACCAAAAGTGCAGGATAAATTGTAGCACTATGAAACTCGGCACATGACTTCTTGACATCATGTGTCGTTAGAAAAAACAATTGTTTACCAAAAAATCAGGGGAATAAAAAAAAAATTTTATATTTAAAATTTTTTCTTGCTGTTTCTTCGGAAAGAATAAGATTAATGAAGAAACGATTTCAACAGGGCGAACGATAATTCAATTATCCTCAAGAAATATTCCTAGCAGTTTCTTACAAAATGCGCCGTTTTCTCAGAAAACGTGATTGAATGCCGATATCAAATTACAGGCCTGCGTTTATCGCCACTGCAGTTTCCGGCAGGACCAAAAATTATATTTGTAATAACTCTGCTAAAACTTGGCGTAGAAAGAAAAGAAAAAGTGTATATTGTTCCTGAGGACTTCTACTTTCTCATACAAATATAACACTTCACATAACCCTTCTACGATATTTATGGAGGATCTGAAAATCATGGATATTTTAGTTAATATGGATTTGTTATAATTAAGTAGGAACCAGTATCCTCTTTGGATATGCAACGATTTCAGACTGATTTTTTTCCGAAAATGTTGAAAATAATCGCTCATACACATCCTACATGAAAAATTGTGTATGAAATTTCACTTCACAATAATGCTATTAAACATGCATGCAGGATATAAATAAGCGATTATTTTCAACATTTGCTGAAGAAAATGCCGGTTTTATGTGTAATTTTAAAATGAGGCGGGAGTAAAACAATTTTTTTTTGGCAAGTCGGACCTGTCACACTACTCTACACTAAAATTATTGCATAAAGTCCAAAGATAGTATGAATTGCTATATTTACCAAATTATTCATAATTTTCGGATCCTCCGCAAACATCGTCATGAAGTGGGACAAAAAACATTTTAGGTACTCAAATACTCACATGTTATATTTGCACGATAAGGATCCTTCAGAAATAATATACACTCTTCCTTTTCAATCTCTGTTAATTTTTGTCCCTCTCAGAAATTGCAGCGGCGGCAAACGTGAGCCTGAAATTTATCTCTTCTTCTTCTTTCAAGATTACAGCAAGAATATATTAAGTTATATTTTTAAACGAAAAAATTAAATATATTTTCACCCCTGGAATTTTGGCATACCAAAATTGGTGGTGCTACAATCGATCCTCGTCTCAAAACCTAATTGAACAGATATGACAATAGTGTTGCCAGATATGTCAATAGGTTTGCCAGTTATGACAATAGTGTTGCCACAGTTCATACATCAGAAAGAGGCATAGATTTAACATAAATAACAGGACTGCATGCAGGTAGCACGCTGACGCTGTATGGTTGTGGTTATTTTCTTATCATGATTAGAGCATGTTTGAATTAACCGATGTGATTACATTGAAATATGTTGCAGAGCTGTGTCAAGCACTTAAGCACTCAAGAAAAGTACTCGAGAGCACTCATCATTAAGCACTTTCAATAGTAAAATCTCGCCAGAACTACTCAGAAATTTCGGGAACTAAGAACTTCTGACTAATTTCGAAAATTGACAAATGTAACATAACTTTTCAGTTTGATTTCTTATACAGAGTAATGGCTAATAATCAAGAATGAAAATATTGGTATAGAACTTGTCAACTGCCTTTTTTGAGTTTTAGAACGGAAACTCTAAAATAGTTTAACAGAAAACAGAAAGAAATCAACTATTTAAAAAAATGAATTAAGAATACAAATCAGGATATTCCACATCATATAAGCTTTGACACAGGCAATAGGCAAATAGTTTCGAAAGATAGTAGGGAGACAGCACATAGAATGAATGAATATTTTATTGGAAGTATTCAGAACTTTATTCAAGGAATAAATAATACAGAAATATGTACTAATTCAAATAACTTGTTTTTGTCATTTGATAGCTTTGAGAAACTCTCTATGCAGGATTTACGAAAAATAGCAGCTTGGATAATAAATTTTCTTTTTCTACATTCATGCAAAAAACAAAACTTTATTGAACTATATTTAGTGGAAAAAGAAGTTCTTTATTGCACTAGTGCAATAAAGTTTTTATTGCACTCATCTGTCATTCTGCTTCAACGTGCTGTCATCATGACAAACAACAATTTCACGCCGAGTGCAATAAACACTTACTTTTTGCACTTGTTGCATAAATAACTATTGTATGAAACATAGAATTGCAGAATGTTGAAAGAAGTATTTGAAACCATTGGACATGTTATCTTGAATTTTAATCAATACATCTCTAGTTACAGGTAAAATTCCAATAAATTAAAAGATTAGTAAGGTCTTACCTATTCAAAAAGCAACTAATACCTCTAAAGCTGAAGAATTTCGGCCAATAAGTACTCTGCCACCAATTGAAAAACTTCTAGAAATGGCAGTATATGAACAATTACTACAATACGTATCACTCAATTGCATCAGTCTGGATTCAGAAAAAATTACTTGTGTGAATCAGCCTTGCAACTTACACTATGTCATATTAAAAATCATATATGTTATCACCGTATTTCTCGACTTGAAAAGGGCTTTTGAGATGATCGACAGAGAAATATTGTTGTTTAAATTAAAACAATATGGTGTTGGTGGTAGAGTGCATGAACATCTGAAGCAACTGGTACCCTTCAATGATAACATGTCATCGTAATTGAATAATGATGTAGGTGTTTCACAGGGAAGCGTTCTGAGCCCGCTACTATTTACATTATATCTAAATGATATTGAACTTTTCGTGGATTCTGAATTCATTAACTTATTCGCTGATGACACTTTAATTGCTTGTAGTGATGTCAACATCCTGATCATCAACAATGAAAGAATTCACGTAGTTCAAACGTTAAATACTTAGGTTTTCTTCTGGATAATTGTTGGAGTTTCAATGATATTTTTTTTTTACCGGAATAGCTCAAGATATGTTGACTGAGTCTAAAATTACAGCGTATACTTCAATAATTCAGCCGCATTTTGATTATTGAGCGTCAATTATATATACCTGTTCAGTCTGAATGAAATAAATATGCTGCAAAAACTGCAAAATCGTGGAATATTATTTTGAAATCTAGTCGACTCACCCCAATTAGATCGATGTTAACGAGCCTCAATTGGTTTTCAGTGGAAAGAAGACCTTTATTTTACTATGATTTTAATATTCAAAATTATTAACAGCATGACACCCGAATATTTTCAGAAATACGTAACTTTTAATAAAAATATCTATAACTATAATACTTCTTACCAAAAACTTCTTACCACAGCACTATGAACTCATTATTTTTCAAAGGCTTTCTAGAATTTAATAAATTACCAGATGCCATTAAAGCATCCTCTTCTATAATACATTTCAAAGACAAATTGAAGAAATACATACAAGTATAATAAGTGTAAATATGTTTGATTAATATTTGTTAGTAGAGTTTTTTCTTTTGTTTTGTGCAATATTTCTATTTTAAACTGTTTGTCCTGGTTATTATTTTTTACTCTTCATTTTCCCCTCCTATCTCTAAAATATTTAAAAAATTTAAATACAATTCATCAATATCTTCACAATGTCGTAACATTAACTGTCTGAAATATGCCTTACTATACAGTTCGATCGACAAACCTAGCTGAATATTTGAAATTGCGAGTACATTCATGTTGAGTGCCTTATTACGGACTATAGTCTATTGTGCGACGTTTGCGACGAGTGCGAATCATGTTTTCGCGTTTCTAGCTAGGTGAGTCGAACTGTAACTTAAGTACTTTAGGTCCCAAAGTAACAGTAAATCAAACTACGTGATAAAATTCCCTATTTTATAAGCTTGTGAATGACAGGTTTTCTCCCACAAAATGGAAAGGTCATAAAAACAATTTCTAGACAAATTCTGGGTATTGCTTCCGTTCGAGTATAATTGTGATAATTATACCGCATTCGGAACTCTTCTTTGTTTTTGTTACAAAGATACAATACATGATCAAACTCAACAGTGGTTTCTGGGGGTCTTACAGGTCGCACATGCAATTCAAGAATTTTCCCATTCCTACTGGTTTTATATCTGTATGTCTCTGTCAAATATTGCTTTTCCATTTTTGAACCACTTTTAGTCATCCAATGATTCAATCGACTTGAAATTCGGTTGATGTTCATAACTCAGGTGAAAATTCCACACCTAATACTTTCACCAATTACAGGACCGTATTTTTATCATTAACAACTAATAAAATTTCCGGAAATGTGTCTTCTCCTTGGGGAGCATGAAATTACACTGGAAATTTTTTGACATTTATAGGTAAAATTATATTCAATAGTTATTTGTTTTATTATGCATAAAAGCACAAGATTTAATGCCTCGGCTATGAAACCAGCCAAGGCATTAAATCTGCTTTTCTGCCGTGTGAACCATATAATTTTTTCTTCAAATTTGTTCCAATTCCACGCAAAATCGACTTTCTCATATTTAAATTGCGTTTCATTATCAATATCCAAATAACTAAATTATTTCATCAAAGGTAACTGGGCCCTGCGTTACTATGTTTACCGCTGATGACGTTTGTTGAATTTGTTTGTTTACTGTTTACTTTGTCATTGTCAATTTTGAAAAGTTGTCAAGTTAGAAATGGATTTACTGCAAAGTGAGGATGAATTGATGCAATTAACACCACCTGAGATAAGAGACCAGGCGCGAGATGTGGAATTTAACCTTTTACCGGAAAAATCAAGAACTGTATATGAACTCACATACAGCAGATTCATGGAATATAGACAGAAGAAAAATATAGGATCTTTCTATGAAAATGTGCTGATTATCTATTTTTCAACGTTATGGTCTACCTATTCGATTTTGAAAGCTACCCTGAACATAAAAAATAACATTGATTTGGCAAAATACCTGAAGTTACGGGATTTTTTGAAACGCCAGTCGGACGGTTTCCATGCAAAAAATCCCGAGTTTTTCAAAGAGAAGAAATCAAGAAATTTTTAACAGATGCCCCAGATGAACTGTATTTGTGTACGAAGGTAGGAATATATTGAAAATGATCTATCATGGATTAAAGAACTAATTTTCAATTTATATTTTAGGTTGTACTTATTGTCGCAGTCGCTGGGGCTTGTAGATGTGATGAGCTTTTGCAAATGAAAACAGATGATATAAATGATATGGGCGACAAATTGCTAATTATGCTACCAAATACTAAGACCAAAAGATCAAGATCTTTTGTAGTAACGGAATATTTAAGCGTTTACAGAAAATATGCAGCCTCCAGACCCTCGAATTTAAATAATCGGCGTGTCTTCTATAAGTATGCAAACGGTAAAGCACATCATCAATTCATTGGCATTCACAAATTCGGTAAAATGCCAGAAGAAATTGCTACTTTTCTGGGACTATCCCATGCGAAAGAGTATACCGGGTACTGCTTTCGCAGAACTTCGGCCACGTTGCTGGTGCATTCTGGTGGGGACATAACAATGTTGAAGCAACATGGAGGATGGAAGTCTTCTGCTGTCGCGAAGGGCTATATTGAGGACTCACTAGCCAATAAGTCGAACATCGGCAATAAAATAGTTTCTGGCGTTTCCGGAGTATCAAGTGTTGATACTAAAGTTGTTAATTTTACTGGAAAGGAGGGAAGTGGACAGAGTTCAATTGTATTAAATAGTTGTTCACAATTCACCATAAATATATCTAATAAATAAAAATTTCGTGTTGTAGTTTGTAGTTTTAATGCAATAAAACCAGTTTATTATCATCAGCATCATTTTGAGTTTTCTTAATGTCATTGTCAATTTTAATAACCAGTTTGATTAAAATTATTACTTGGAATGTTGCCTAGCAACGAACTTTTTCTGCCTAGGCAGTAAAAGTGGACTTTTTCTGCCTAGACATTAAAAGTACAATTTCTAAGCCTGCCAAGTGTCATTAAAAGGCCGCTTTTAATGTCATTTGGAGAAAAAGAGTTTTGAATCCCACTGCTGGACATTTTTTTCGTATTATTTTTCCCCGCAAGCATTTAGTTATTCATGTATAATCGTTATTCTACCTCATACCTATTGCTGTCAAATTAACATACAAAAGTAGTAATTATGTAAGCTTTATGTTAATTTTTAGCCATTTAACATATTTTGTTAAAAGTATATACAATTTTTACAGAATAATAGGTATGTTGATATGTGTGAACATAAACATGCAGGCCATACAGCTTGCAGAAATACCACTACATTTATATATTTTGTACAGAATAATCAGATTTTTTTCTCCACAACCGTTACCGAATTTGCCAATTCTGAAATCATATTTGATAACAGAATGGTAACATTCACACTCTTGATATTGAACAAATATTCTACAACACTTGCTGTCTTATGCATTTTGCGTATATTTCATTCAATCACTTGTATAAGCATGAATATTCTGACATTGTTGTAGCAATAATTACGTTAGCCTTGACTGGCATCATAGTGACAAGATGTGAAATGAAATGTCCAAATAATTTTTCATTTGCTTTCCATTTGATTATATGTGAAATTTGTGGTTGTGGAGAAAGCACAGTCAGTTACTCGTTTAGAATGAAAATTCGTTATGCTCGCATCGAATTTTTCATTCTAAACTTGCTGCAGAATATACTATTCTTGAACACGAAATTTGTTAGAATTTTTTTTTTTATATTTGTGTTGTCGAAAAAATTTCCAGTAATAATTGAAGCTCTAGTGGTATTATAAGTGACAATAGGTTTATTCGTTTGCATCAAGGTGTAGTGTAGTGTAATTTACACCACATTTTGAATCAAGTGTAGCTGAGTGCAGTTCAAACAAAGGAATGTGTCAAATTAATCTACAAACAAATACTAAAATCGAGTGTAAATTACACCAGGTGTAGGAAAGTGCTATACCTCGATGCAAACAAATAAACCTAATAAGTGATGACTTTTTTATATGGTGAATAAAATAAAATGGCAGTTTTGTCATTTGTGGGCCGATCGTATTCAAAATCGAAACATAGGAGATAACGAGTTTTTGGGATGACATATAGAGTGCTCTTTTTATGAGCACCAAGCACTGATCCCTTTTATTTGATGAAGTACATGGAGCACTAAGTGCCGATTTGAAAAAGGGCTCGTAAGTACGGTGCTTAAGAGCACAAAAGAGCTTAGAGTGCTTGGGCAAGCACTAAGCACAGTGCTTGGTACAGCTCTGGTTTTAATCATGATGAGTTAAATAACCACAAACCTATATCTAGCATACTACCTGCATACGAGCCTGTTATTTATGTTTAATCATTGCCTCTTCCTGATGTGTGAACTCTGCCGAGACTATTGTCCTATTCGGCAATAATACCATCTCAATGTGAATCCGACTATAGCTCATTGGGAAGTTAGTTTAAAACAAAATGAGAAAGCAAGGTATGGTTTTTTGGGCCAACTGCCCCCGGTCATAAGATTTTGTACATTTTTAGGTCTATAGAAACATTTCCCAAAATGTTAACTTCCAAACTATTCCGGAACATCTTTAAATAAGTTTTTTTAGAGCAGAGTTTCTGAAGGCAAAATATGATAAAATAAGCATTTTGGCAACAAAGCGTATGTGTTCGTCCTGGGTTTCAATGTACAATAAATAGAAAATATCAGTTCTAACAATTAGTTATTGAATTAATTCAAGAGCAATGTTGCCACTTTGCATTTTTTTTTTAATTATAAGAACATATAATAGAAGATAACTTATTCTATATTAAAAAAATTTAAATGTACTACTACATAACTCATTTCTAACCATTTGAAAGAATATAAATATTTTTTCATGAATAGCCCAAAGGACCTCGCACGGTTCTTATGGAAAATGGGCCCCAGTCGAACTGTCTGAAAATTTAGTATATATTTAGTAGTTTATGATGTCATGATCAAATGTTTCCATGGGCACAACGAAATCTAATTGACTGTTTTTGAGATAAAGGGTGTCAAACATGCAGAGAGAGGGTTGATATTTACCTTTGAAAAATCGATAATGTGGCGATTATTTTGTTACAAAATGTTAGGGAGAATAATTGCAACTTTAATATTGTCGACGCGAGAAAAGTTCTAAAACTCCGTATACAGGGTTATTTATAATTACATAATTTTTTCATGTAATTCTTTGAACAAAATCAGTTAAACGCAAAATCTCGTAGACACGCAGAATGAGTGAATATCATTTGATTTTGATATTGGGTGATCTATTATAGATGGTCACTCAAAATTTAGTTTGTATATATGTTCCTAAAAAAAAATAAAATGAATACAACTCAAAAAGAAAATTTTGAGTGATTCTATATAATAGTAACCTAATATCACCCAATATCAAAATCAAATGATATGTACTTATTTTGCAGATCTACGAGCTTTTGCGTTTGACTGATTTTTTTTTTAAAGAATTAAATAAAAAATTATTAATTTTTAATGACCCTGTATACGGAGTCTTAGAACGTTTCAATACAACTTTAATCGACAATATTAAGATTGCAATTACTCTCCCTAACTTTTTGTAACAAAATTATCGCCACATTATTGATTTTCTAATGGTAAGTAACAAACCTCTCTCTGCATATTTGACATCCTGTATCTCAAAAACTATCCATTGGATCTCGTTGTGCCCACGTAGACATTTGATCAGGACATCATAAACTACATTATACTTAATTTTCAGCCAATTCGACTGGGACCCATTTTCTATAAAAACCGTGCGGGGTCCTTTCCCTATCAAAACCATACCCTCCTTTGTACCGAAGAGACAAATTTTATAATTATTATTATAACAATATTTCAATAAATTATGCAATTCAGTTCTGAGCTGTGGTCAAAATTTCAAGTCTCTAGCTCTCATCAGGACGTTAGTTAGATTGTGATTAGACCTGCATATCAATTAACTTGTTACGAATTATATATTTAAAATATCCCAATGGAACAACAAAAATATCACATTCAAAATAGAAACTATTATAAATTTTGCAGATATTATATACTGGCGATTTTATCGGAACATTGATTCTTGGAAGAGGCAAATAGAAGCAAATTTTGTTTCTACTACTTAGTCTTGGTATGTGAAAATCTGAAATGAAACAACAGTGAATCAATTTATATATGAAGAAACAAGCATACTATGTTCTTCTCTCTTTTAAGGATATTCTCTCTTCTAGGGATAAGAGGGAGAATTTATTTAGCAACACTCTATTATATAATAAACTTAAAAAACTAAACCCTATCTACATACAAAATTTCTCCCAAATGAATGAGCCGTTTCCGAGATATATCAAAATGTGTGTTTTGTTTACAAAAACTTTGCGATTTGTTTACCGTGCGTAAGGAGCTATTTACCGAGGCTGTGATTCGTATCTTTGCCTATTTTCTGCAGTGGCCGTAGGTAAAAATATAAAATATTGGAAAGTATTCATCTCAAAATATTTACTGTGCCATTTAAAAAAATTATAGGTCCTTTAGTATTATTGGATACGATTTACGATTTGCAATATTAAATAATTTTTTCAGAAGTGAGCATTGTACTGAGAATTTTCTGCAGTCTGCCAATCACAATCAAGGTAGGTGAGTGAGCATGTAGCAGACTTGCCTTAATAAAAAAACTACAAGTGGGGAACAACGCTTCAAGAAGTATTATTATTTATTATTTATTTTATTTATTTATTAATATCCTGAATTTCCAAGCGGTGTACTGGGGAGAACAAAAAATAGGAATTTTGATTAGGAGTAAACTACCCTCATTTTCGATTTTATCAAAGAATTCAGATTTGGAAGCACAGCCAAGACAACAAAAAAAAAATCCAATTTTTTATGGTTTTATCATCATAAAGAGTACTAGTATCTCATATGCAGCATTTCAATGCAAAATTTGGTCTAATTCATCATTTGTACTAGAATATCGACGTTTGTTGAAAATTGTTTGATTTTTAATAGTTTTTTGGTGCAAATTTGATATTTCACTCTGTATATAGGTATGTCCATAATAACTATCAGTGTGATTTTATGTAGGGAAATCATTAAATAAATCAATTAATTATTGGTTAAACCATTAAAAGATACAAATCTGCAACTTTACGATCACTTCAATCATAAAAAATGTGTTTTTTTTTTATTTTTTCCGCTTAGGTGGCTACGATTTCGAATTCGAATGTTGGTTTTGATTCAAAACAACTTTTCTAAATAAACTTTTTCGATAATGATAAAAAATAAGGGTAGTTTACACCTGATGAAAATTCTTTAGAAATTCAAAATTCTGACAACTATTATGTAAGTTTTCTTTGATAATAAAACAAGTTTTCCATATAGTGCAAACTTTTTGAAACTCACTGTATATAAAATAAGCATCAACTACACAAAAAACATGTATACTCTTAATAAAATAAGTATACAATTACATTCATTCAACCAGTATCATTGAGCCAAGTGTTTAATTTAAGGTCACGTCTGCAAGTAGAAAAGGGTATGCCAAAGTAGTTCAAATCTACATCATTACCATTCTTTGCCATTCTTGTTAAAGGGCTGTGGTACCCGTAGTTTCGGTAATGATGTTTGATTTGAAAGGTATCATCTGACCTAGTGTCAGAAGTATTAATTTTAAACCCAACATCAGATGAGAGATCAGAGGAATAAACTACACCAGCTAGCAACTTGAACAAAAAACATAAGTCGGTTTCAATATTCCTGTTCTCAAAAGTAGTTATTTTTAATAAAGACATAGGGCTGAATAATCATAGTCATAGTCACATGAATTCCTACTTTGTATGCATATCTTTAAAATTTGTGTGAACAGTTTCCAGCACATTAACATAAGTCTGATAATAAGGGTTCCATAACACAGACGCATATTCCATGTTTGAACGGACAAAAGCACAGGAAAGAATCTGAACCCTTTGCGGTCCTTTGTCGGGACAGCCCCGACAACAACAGTTTAACGTTCCGGCCCGATATTAGGTGATCCCCGAAAGTATCACGTTTCGGTCCGGTGTCGGGGTAGCCCCGACACTGGCTTTGGTCGAAGTTACTGACTTGTTTGTTTTAGGTTTTCCCCTGTTTTTTTCCTTTGCATATTTTGAATGGAATGTTTTTCATTTCCTTGATTATGACAATATAATTGGACTACAAATGGTTAATAGCGTTGATTGAGAGGTCTCTGTCTATTCTCTTGATGTAACCCAGCATCTTGCATGCATTCAGGGAGATCATTATTATGTATTGTGAAAATGATAGTTTATTATTATCCAATAATACCCCGAGGTCTTTTATTTGAGTTACCCTTTCGAGGTCTAGTGAGTTGATAGAGTATGAAGAGTATGAATAATCTATAGATGTTTAATTTCTGTCGTGTAGTAGTAGTGGTACTAATAAATTATAATTTAAAAGAAGGGGGGTCAACCTTACCTTCTTGAAGCATACTGATAAGCTTTTCCCTCTTGTCAAATCTGGTAACTTGATGAAAAATTTGCTGAACATCGGTTGATGCACTACCAACAATTCCCACAGTTACAAATATGTAGTTGTGTAAAAACTTTCCAGCTAGGTGCTGAATTTGTTCTGGAAATGTTGCCGAAAACATAAGTGTTTGTCGTTCACCCTGAAAAAAAAAAGGAAATGGTTCAGGAATATTAAAACAAATATACCGGGTGTCCATGGAAAGTGGCTCGCCCATATAACTTTTTTGGTTTTGCAGATATAGAAATAAAATTGGGACGATCTGTATGAGACATAAAATTGCATTATTTGATGAATAACGCGGCTTCATGCAACTTCCGGTCTCACCGGAAGTGATATTTACTGATTTTTAAACACCCGGTATATTTCCACTTTTTTTTTCCCCATATGACATTCTTAATTCAACTATGTATCACTTGTTACTTTTTGTAACGAATTTTTTTTTTTATTTGAAATTTTATTTTTAATCCAGAGGACTATGGATACGTTCAAATTATTAATTTAGTCCTTGGGAAAAATACAACTTCACGATTTTCGGTTAAAATTTGATTTTTTAATTATTACTATCTTCATTTTATTTTATTTTTTTTCAAATGGCAATAGTGGCTCGAGTCAGAAAAAAAATTAAATTTGAAGAATTTATACTCGGCTTCATGCAACTTCCGTTCTCACGGAAAGTGATATAACTATATATAACTTTCGATTTTTCAATATGACACCTAGTATATTTTCACTTATTTTGTCTCCATTTAACATTGTGAATACAACTATGTGTCACTTGTGACTTTTTGCAATAAAACCTTTTTTTGCTCTAGCGGGCTATGAATATGTTCAAATCACTTATTCAATCAACATTTTTGTGGGATATTGTTTTCAGTCGAAATGTTTCTGCTATGTACAATTTAATTTTAGAATTTGTATTATAAATTTTTTCAAATTGCAACATTGTGCATTTCATTACGATCATGTTGATACGGCTTTACTATTATAGGAGTCAAACAAACTTTCGTTAAAAAAATCAAAACTATTTCAGAATAAAATGAGTTCAATTGCATTGAGTAACCATTGACCTACATAACGGTTGAAACAAGGATATTGAAAATAAACATTACTTGTCGATAATTTATCTTACCTCACTTTTGCAAAAGTAAATTAGGAAACTATTATGTACACTATTGAATAAAAAAAAGTTAATAATATGATTTATGCGAGCAAATATGTCATCTGTTTGTGGATTGATGATTTTGTTATATCATTCGTGTTGGTTCCAGGTTACTTGATGACCTTTAATATTATTTTAATCTCAAAAGGAAAGATCTACCGTAATATATTTAAGTTTGTTGATGAAAAAATGCAGTTTTATGTATTAAACAGATCCTCGAAATTTAATTTCGATATCTTTATAAAAGTTGTAGGGGCGAGCAACCTTCCGTGGATACCCGGTATACTTTCCTGAGTACATCAAAACAAATAAATAAATAAAAATAAAATAAATGAATTAATTAATAAATGAATGAATGAATGAATGAATGAATAAATAAATAAATAAATAAATAGATAAATATTACTTAATGACAGGAAATAATTTACTTACAGTTGCCCTCATGGAAGAATCGCTCAACATTTGTTCCACGGTAGGAAGGAAACCCATATCCAACATTCTATCAGCTTCATCTAATACAAAATATTGTATCGAGGCAAATGATATGTGACCTCGTTTCACAAAATCATTCAATCTTCCCGGAGTAGCTACCAATATATGACAACCCGACTAAAACAAAGTTGAATAAATTGATCGATTAGCTTCTACGTGGCAGGAATACTTCAAATAATATGAATTCTAGGAAGTACTCTTTTGATAATGTCCATGTAGAACAAATCCATAGTAACGTTGGTTGTTACAAAATATAAGTGTTAGAATATTTTTTTCTCATTTGCTACTAAACAACATTCTTTAATATTCAGTCAATTCATGAAAATTACATTTAAAAATTCACTTTTCTGTTGATAAATCTTCTCAAGTGCATACTGATGTAAAAGATTAGGTCAAAGTTTGCCGAAAGGGTTACCAATAAATGAAACGAAAAATATTGAGTGTTATAATAATACCTTTCTCTCCAAGCATTCCCACAGAGTGGAATATGTGGCAATTATCTGACAGAAAACTTTTCCCTGGCTAATATCAGGACGGGCATTAAACTACATCAGTAGGGCTACTTGCAATCAAAAGACAGAGTTTATGCTTAAATTAGTCCGGATGACTATCAGCAGATTGGTAAGCGTTTAATGCCACTCGTTAGTGGGGGTAAGTCAGACAATAACGATGTTGTCAGTACCCCAGCCAAGTAAACCCAAAACATCATAGCTCCCCCATTGAACAAAGCAATGAGCACTCCTCCAAAACAAAGACTCTAGAACTTTTCATAAATCTTACTGGTATTTGGTCTGTACTTATTTCATTAATATTCGGTTTTCCATTTTAAAGCTTTTATTAATGCCTTTTTTAATGGTTCGAGTGAAAATAATACTTCACAATTTACACAATACTAACATTTATTGCTAAAAATGATTTCAACAACACTGTGCCATCTTCTGAGCGAGTAATAAACTAGCCTATCAATAAAAAGATAATGATTACTAATTTTATAATTTATTCTTTTCTACAAGGTGCTCTCCCCTTTGAGTTACCCAAATTGCCTCTTCTGGGACTAAGAATTCTCATCGGACTTCTCGCATGACCCTGAGCTCAATTCTGGTGGCTCAAACAGTACAGAACACACATAAAATCTTTATCAATCTTTATCAAGATTTTATGTTTCTCTTTCCCCATTAGACTGATCCTTTTCGGATCTATGTTCCGTTGCAAGCTCATATGTCTATTAGAGTTCTTTAAATCTATGTCACATATGTCAATAGTCATTGTCACTTGTCAATAGTATCATTGGCACACATTGTTAAATCAAATTTCTCTTCCACTTCAACATTCAGACAAGTATGATGTAGTATCCCATATCATAATCCAGAATATAAGTTTTATTAGGTAAAATTTTAAATTTCAACTTGGTCCATGGCCATGATGTTTTTATATGGCTTCTTGTACACCTGACGAGTAAGTAACCTCACTTTTCTAAATTTTCCTAACATTCATATTTTCAAAATTTCAATTTATCAAATTCAATTTCTATTACTACTTACTTATAGGTACGCACTGATGATGACTACAGTCGAAAGAGGTTTGCTATGGTATATAAAATAAAAATATTTTGCATGAAATACAGATTTTCTTCCTTCAAGTATATTGAACGTGCACACAGCTTGACAATTTCACATATATACATTGCAGACGTAAATAGTCCCCCAGCCACTTTTTACAATACTTATCTTCTTTATAACATCACCAAAAAATAAATTGGGAGGTAGGTCCTGTAGCACCTTTTTTGGGAGGTATTTCAATTCTGTATCCAATTTCAATTTTTGCCCACCGTTAGGGGAGATAGGGGCATTTATATTTTGAAATGATTTATGTATCCTATGCTAATATGTAGGCAAATTAGTTGGAGATTATTTTGACAATGTAGTGCTGCCTACAATTATTTTGTTACGACCCAATGCATTTTTCAATGCGTTTTTAATATTCTTAACGACATTTTCAGCTGCGCCATTTGATTGCGGAAAAAATGGCGCGGATGTTATATGTTTAATGTTAAATTTTTGTAAAAATTGCTGAAACTCAGAACTTGTGAAAGTTCTCGCGTTGTCCGAAACTATGAGGTTGGCTAAACCATACCTCGCAAATGTACTTATGCAAGGCGGTTATTGTAAAATGTGAAGTAATATTAGAAGTAGGAAAAACTTCCACCCATTTTGAGTGAACATCTAATGTTATGAGAAAATATTTATTTAAAAAAGGTCCCATATAATCTATATGAAGATGAGAGAAAACTTCTTCTAGCCATTGTCAGGGGTTCAATGTAGTTTTTGGGGGACTATTATTATTCACCGAACAGTTTTCACAACTATTACATAAATATTCAATGTCCTTATTTATACCCGGCCAGAAAAGAAAAGCTCTTGCAATAGATTTCATTTCAACTATCCCGAGATGGGACAAATGCAACTGATTTAGCATCTGATTTCTGTTATTCCAAAGCAAAACTTCATTTAATTGTCAGTTCATTTCGAATCATATAAAATTGTTTATATTTAATATCTGTTTTCGTGTATTTCGGCCATTTATTTTTCAAAAATTTCATTAGATTTGTTAATATAGCATCCATTTTTGAAAATACTTTAATATAATCAAAATTTGTAGATATCAACTTGCTTTCTGAAAAAAAAATTATGTAATCAACATCCACAGGTTCCCAAATTTCGTTTTATTTATTTTCGATTGTCAATCGAGATCGCTGTTAAAGGCTACAACATTTTTTTGAAGAAGTTTATATAATGGATGTAATAGGGTTGCTAAGTTGGGAATGAATTTCCCATAATAATTTATCTTCTCAGGTGAAGTATGTAGACCGTCTTTATTGAATATGTAACCAAGGTAACTAATTTTATCTTGAGAAAAATTGCATTTATCAGGGCTAACTTTCAACCCTACATCCTGTAATCTGCTAAAAAGACGTTCTAACCTTTCCAGGTGCTCATTACAATCCCTTCCACATATGAGTATGTCGTCCAAAAAACATACACATCCTTCAATATCGCAAGTCAAGGACTCCATGATCTTTTGGAACATTGAAGGGGCAGAAGCCACCCCGTCAGGTAATCTCTGATACTGAAACAGACCCCTCTGAGTTGAGATGGTAACTAGAACCTTTGAAGGTTCATCTAGACATATCTCCGCGTACGCGTGTGAAAAACTAAAACTTGTATATCTGTTGAAAAATTTATCTGATTGATACTAAAATCGTATAGACATATAGTCTCTACCGAGAATAGGAAAAAAAATATTCAGCACCTTTTGAATATCCTTGTAGCTGACGGTGAATCTACACATTCCTAAAGCAAACATTTTTTTTCCCGTATAAACTTTTATTCGGTAATTTGAAAAATATCTAATATAGCTGAAATACTTGCACCTGTATCTAGTTGAAAAGACTACTCTTCACCATCAATTAAAACTTGTATAATATATAGATTGTTTACGACCTTTTTATACGTAATCGAAAACAGCTCTTCACATTCAACAAAATTTTTAATTGATCTTGGGTTAGAAGTTCCTCTTGAATTTTATTTCTTCTTTGGACACATAGCCATATGCCCTTTGCCCTTGCACAGATTACACGAATAATTACGTAACCGGCAATTTTGGGTTATATGATTGCTCCTACCACAACACGAGCACTTTTCCTTGGGCCTTGAACTCTGTGAAGGCTGAGATGATGAATATGCAGCCTGACGATCTCTTCTTGACGAAACATGATGCACTACTGGCTCGGTTTTGATGAAAGGTTGTTTGCTACTAAAATTTTCCTCCGACGCCATTTCTGCCATTGCAGTTTCAATCACATCAGCAAATTTGGAGGCAGACGTTTCCTTGAAATGTCTAGATTGGATTGATCCTTTATCAAATCCCACGATGAATCGATCACGCAGCATCATATCTATAACTGCATCCTCAAATTCACAGTTGAGAGCTAAATTTCTCACTCTTGCCGCCCACTCGTTGGCACTTTCATGGTGATTTTTGAAGGCAGCAAAAAACTTTGAACTTGCCACAAACAAAGACTCAGACCCTTTGAAGTATTGTTTAAAAAAAAATTGTTTAAAATTGTATTTTCCGTTAACCAGCTGTCGTCCTCTTACGAACGGCAGCCCTCAAAAGTCGAAACTTGTGCGAGCCAAGGATTAACGAGGTCTTACCTTTTAACGTGCGATTCCTAGCACTTTCTCGGGCCATCAGATAAAAATCTGTAGTCGCTAAGGATTCGAACCTAGCCGACCAGCAGTCAATGGTTTCGAAAGTGAAAGTCTCAACCACTGAGCTACTTATGGCCTTGTATTGGTCAAACAGTTCTGTGAGCTGTTGGTAACTTTTTTCCTCTGGTAACCTCGAAAGACACAGATTGTACATTACCTTTTAAGCATCTTCATCCAAAAAATCGCCTTCTTCTTTCCATCGGCGATCCCATTTACTTGAAAGTAATTATCAAGTCTACGCTTGTAAATCACTATCCTGAGCACTAAATTCCCGTACTTGTCCATAATATGATGATTTGTGATTGTCATTTGTTCCGAATTATATCGCGAACAAAACAAAAAAAAAATACGTTCAAACTGACACTATATTCTCGTAGGTTCTACACTTATTATACAGTGTTATATTCCGGGAGGTACTGTCACTTTGGGATGCGTCATGCACTCTAAATTTGTCCGTCAATATTTCAGTAGTATTAACTGTAATAATTACAGAAAATTCACCATGTCAGAATGTAAATTTACAATATTCATTAAATTAACCTCAATATTACTGGGTTTAGTAAAATCTCAGCTCTTTTCCCGTCGGTACAATAATTTTGCATTAAAATTCATGCATGTGGTCCAAAATCCCGGTACTTTTACAGACAGTCCGGAAAAGTACAAGAGCTCGTAATACTGCTTGAAATACTCCTTGAATTCGCTGCTTAAGTTACTGTGAAACCACAGACACCTGTAAATTCGAGGCAGGCAACGCAGGCGTCGTTCTTCCAGTCTCCACCAACTTGAATATTCACTGACGCGTGTTGTAGTATAGTCGTAGTCTAAGTTTTGAGTGGATTTAAGTGGTTTTTTGGGGATAATATTCAACTATTATTTTGCTGAGGGGTAAGTACGACAATTTATTATAAAGAGTAAAGAGTACATATGTATTAATCACATATTAATATGGATGCTGTATAGGCACTTTTTCAGAAACTCCTTATACCTTGCGTCTTCAGTTCTTTATCAAGTGTTCAACCACAATTACATTGTTTCATTAGTTTCTTCAATATTTTAATGTTTTTTGTTAGATTTGTCACCGTTATGTAACACAATATAACACAATGCAACAATTTTCAGATTTATACTGAGAGAAAATTTACTATGCGGCCATTGAAAAACAATATGTCTACACAAATAGAAGCTATTCTTCGTTCCAAGATGCATTCCTCGTATGTTTCGCTTTGTATTGTAACTTTGGAGTTAAGTTCCCTTAGGGGTGTAAGCACCACTTTGGAAATGATACAGAGATATATACTGAACGATCATCCGGATTCTGGGACAAAATCAAAAAAATTGTCAACGTCCAAAAGGAAAGTAATTTCGTTGATAAAAAGTTAAAAGATATGTGACTATAAGTGCGCGCTACATTTTAATTTTCTTTTGTTTTTTCCTAACTTCGTTTTATTGTAGTTTTGACGCCTAATCAGAAATGTTTTTTTTTTATGTTGTGCAATGACTTAACTTATGTTTATTTTTATATTTAAGAATTATGTTTTTACGTTCAAATAAATTTATTGAATATATTTTTATTGTCCATAAAATGTGTTTTTATATTTAGAATATCTCAGATCTTTGAGTATTCATGAAAATGTTGGTTACTTTTAAATGTCTGTTGTAACACCAGTCAAATTACTGCAGATTTAACAGGGTTAATCAAAGCATATACATAATTAATTTTTGTTGTGGTAAAAAAGTCAGCATATAAAACCATATTTTGAACCAAAATTTACCGAGGTATGTGCTGTATATTTTTGGATCGTTTTACAAATACGGCAATTGTGGCAGTAAAATTACTATAATTTAAGCAGTTAATAAAAAAGCATATAAAAATTACATCAGATTCAGCAGTAAAAACAATATAAGTTCAAGTAATATTTCATCCAAATCCCTCATGAGCGGAGATGCCTATGTTCTCTTCTATGAGCAGGAAAGCACTACACAAACACATCTTTTAGATTATACTTAGTTTTATGTTATGTTTCATTTGTACTTTACATTATGTTCTATTTTTACTTATTAATTATATTTATTCATACAATACATTATTATCTAGTGGTGAAATGAAAACACAGCAAATAAACCCGCAAATTTGACCCAAAACGTTGTGGTAAATTTACAGGGTTCTTTAAAAATTTGTATTAAAACCTCTGTGAAAATTCAAGACTGCTGTAAATTTACAGTAATAATGTTGAAAAACTACCGTAATTATAGCTTATATTCTACAAAAAACAGCAGAAAAATTATTATTATTATAGATGTAGTATTTGGTACCCAATAACCGAAAATACCAAAATCCTTGTTCAGGGGTATCGAAAAGGGGGTGACAACCACCCCTCAAGAGTGAAAAATGTGTATTCTCCTTCAAAAGCAGAAATAACGAAAAAAAAATCTTAATACTTCTTTCAGTGTACTTTAGAAGTGCGGTAAAAGAAACGGCATGTTGAGTCCAAGAGTTGTGACCAGGCCCATAGCTAGGGATGGGGGAATAATCATAAATTGTTTGGGAAAAAATGGTACACAGAACCATGCAGGTATATTCTCTATTGGTTTTTTTAGGTTCGCTGAATATAAATTTTGAGATTCTTTGGTCTAAAAAGTTGACAATCAAATGTTACTGACAATTCTGGCTTGGTAAATGTTGAAAAGTCAATTACTAATGTGTAAGTTCAGGAAAAATTGTTGTCGCAAAAAAATGGAATTTACGCAAAATTCAACATGGCCGTCTTTGTACGCAGGAGATACAAACTTTTTCTCCAATATTTACTCAATGTTTCAAGTTCAATTACCAGTCATAGAGTCATCCCAGGGAAATTCAACCACATGCATTTTGAAGCTGGGACATTGCTCTTTCAGATAATTTTAGAGAGAAACTCTCGAGACCACTCTGGCATGTCATTTTTCGAGAAGATTCGATTTGATAAAAATTGCTGTTCCACCTCGAATTATTTGAATTCCTTGATAATATTGAAGAATTTATGCCCTTAACAGGTTAGTTATTATGCTGGAACTGATTGAAATCTGATTTGTTTATTAACAATTTGAGGCTGTCAAAAAAGTTCACAAACTGCAAATCCTGTAAATACAAATAGTAGGAATATCAAACACATGACTCCAAAAATATAACTTATCTTCAAGTTGCTATACTTTTCAAGCTACAACCATATAAAATTAAAATAGAGGATAATTAACCATTTCTTACTTTTGCAACATTATTTTTTTATATTAACAATTTCACTGATGTTATTGTGGACGAAATGAAGCTTCAGACTTGTTCTTTCGTTTTATGAATTAGTTTCCACGATATTTTTCCACATTATTTCAAAAACTCAATTTCATTGCGGAAACTGACAGATCATTCATGAATTATCACTTTTGCCTGTAATTAGGGAAGAAAAATATTTTATGTGTATAAATGATCATTTCTGGTATACAATTTTCCGTTCTTTCGAATGGCTACACTATTTTTTTAGAAAAAACTACACCTTCATGAACAAAAAGCCGTTTAAAAGTTCACGGGGTAGTTCAGGGGGTAATTTCGTCAACATTAGTCCCGGTTAGAGGAAAAAACCCTTTAACGATTGGACTACATACTCCACTTTTGGGAATAGTTGGAGAGAGTATTTCAACACTGGATAAACTTATTGTTTTGTTTTAATACCAATTATCTCACCAGAACATGATTTCTTTGATGATTCACAGAGGTTCCTCCATAAGCAACAACAGTTTTGACAATAGAATTGTAAGCAAACTTTTTTGCTTGTTCATATATTTGTATAGCTAATTCTCTAGTTGGTGAAACAATCACAACTTTGGGTTGACAACAATTTGCTTCCGTTACTGGTGGTTCTTGATTAGTTAAGAGCTGGTTTATCATCGGTAATAAGAAGGCAGCCTTAAAAATATACAAACATAATAATCATCTAAGAATTGATTTAAAAGCAACTTACAGTTTTGCCAGAACCAGTCTGAGCACAGCCCATCAGATCTCTTCCTTTTGCTATGATAGGAATTGCATATTTTTGAATAGGTGTTGGTTTGGTATAACCAGATTTTTTTATATTCTCAAGTAAATGTGGCCGCAAGCCAGACTGCTCGAAAGATGAGAGAGGAGGGGGGACATCTTCACCTGAAACCTGTTTAGAAACATTTTATTTAATTATCATTTTCATTTCTTAGATTGGGTATACATCAGGCCTCTCAAATACTTATGAAAATTTCAATTTTTTTTTGTATATTTTCAATCATTTCATGTATAGGTTTTATCACATTTCAATACATATAACCTACAGTATAATAATTGATTGGAAAGATTTTTTTTTATTAGGTAGACATTCAAAAAGTCCACTAGGACACCAAATTCTATGGATAAATCTCCATTTCCAGGTTCGACTAATTTTATTTTTTAAAAGGTCGAAAATCTAAAAAAAAAATACTGGCGATTTTTTTCAGAAAAAATCTGACTACACCACTGGATACGCGACATTTTCAAATGGTTCATATGTAAATTACGTTGAAATGCATTACTTAATAAAAAAAAGTTATAGGGGAAAGAAATTTGAAAAAAACTTCTATCATAATTCGGAATACACCACTTTATCAGGAGGTCTCGATATATCACTGGTCAAAATTTCGAGGAAAATGTCATTTTATCTCATAATTTTTGATTGTTTTATTTATCATTTTATTTTGAGACTCCCTGAATCTAGTGGTGTAGTCAAAACTCTGGTAAAAGTTTTGAAATTGATGTGGTGGTTTGATTAAACGGCATACTTCTCAATGCATGTTAATTATTGCTAAATCAGTTGCATCTCTGCAGAGACCAGCAGATCAAACATCTGGAGAAAGTGTTGATAAGGGTATGGACATCACTAATGATGGCCAGACGCTCATTTGGCAAAACATGGGGACTTGGATCCAAACAATCTCTTTGGCTATACACAGCAATAGTTAGGCCCCTCAATATCGTATGGAGCCCTGCTGTGGGGGCCAAAGGCAGAACAAGTGTGACAACCAGGGGAAAGCTGGATAGCTTACAAAGACTGGCCATGCTCGGAGTCACTGGTACCGTGTCCAGCACATCGACGAGGTAATCCTGAACCTCCCTCCCCTTAATTTGCACATTGCACTAGAGGCCAGGGTAGAAGTATCCAGGCTAAAATGTCTGGGCCAATAGAGTGGCAATAACCAAGGCCACTCCAGCACACTGGAGGTCATGAATAGACACGTCTGAGATGCCGTCGGACAAAATGACTTCAACATACTCCTTTTTTGACGGAACATATACCACCATCATAGATGGGGAAAGTCACATCAAGGGCAAATCTGGTACACGGATGGCTCTAAGACAAGCAATGGAGTAGGGGCTGGAATATACGGGGAGAGACCGAGGCAAGACATTAGTCTAAGCCTCGATACTCAAGCTTCTATATTCCAAGCCGAGGTAATGGCAATTTCCGTCTGCACGAGATTCTGAAGAGAGGTCCTAGAAACCAACCCATAGCATTTCTCTCAGACATTAAGGCGGCGATAAAAACCCTACGATCATGCAGGTTCACTTCCAAATTAGTTTGGGAGGCACACCGAAACCTCAACAACCTAGGAACACAGAACAGGGTAAAACTTGTCTGGGTACCAGGTCACAAGAGCATCCGGGAAAATGAGAGCACAGATGCCCTAGCAAGAGCGGGACCAGAACCAGCCTGCGGAAGGCTGATACACTTTTCTTGATAATGCATGTTGGGATATCGTCTACACCACTTGAAAATTTATTTTTTTGACCGGTCTACTAATTCTGTTGATAAAATTGGCTTCGTGAACATTGACTCAATATTTTATTCTATTTCAGATTGAAACGGTACATTAGGAAGATTTGATATCAAATCTGGAACAATAGTGGTCAAGTATGAGGTGTAATCATTAACTATTTTTTCTGGTTCTCCTTTGATTTGGCACTCACTATTTTTAGCCTTGCCTATTATTTCTGAGCAAATACTTCACATGCATTAAGAGGGGCTTAACCATATTCGTGGCTATTATTGGTTAAACAAGGAGCAGGAGAAATCAAAGTACTCAGAGCTCGCTCAATAAATTCGAGTTTTTTTTTACCATCTTAATTTCTAAAGGTTGGATGGAGGCATCTCTCAGAATCCTTTTTCAAATTTTTCAAGTAACCTTGAAAAAAAGCACAGGAATTTGACCAGATTCACAATTTTTTATTTCACTTGGTTTTTTTTTCGAAAAAGTACCCTGAAAAATGCCTCACTTATACATTCTTCTTTCTTGTCAAAAAAACTGCAGTAATTCATCAAAATCGCACGGTCAAAGTGATTTTTGCTGAACCCCTGCATACTCAATATTGGATAATTTTTTGTCACTGATTCGAGCGCGCTCACATAAATGTGTACTTTTACATGGATACTATGAATGTTTGAATGGATTGTTGATTCATTCATTTAATTTCGAAATAACACTGAAGCTATTCACGTAATTTTAACTCAGGGGAAAACCCAAGAGAAGTATATTGAAGTTTATAATGTGTCGAATTAGGTAACTTATACAGAGTGACCCAGTTGAAAGCGGGCCACCTCTCTAAAACTGCTATTTATTATCCGACTCAGGAGGTTTTTTTTTCAATAGATAGAGCATCAATAGTTCTAGTTGAGTGAAAAAAATTCGAAATAAAAATAAAAATTTCAAAGCCTACTTCGAATTTTTTTCAAGGTCAAAAATCCAAAAAACATACTAGCGATTTTTTCACATAGAATTTTACGGCGCCACTGGATTCAAGACATTCTCGATTGATTTGTGTGAAAATTACGTAGGAATGTGTCCATGAACAAACAAGTTATATGGGAATGAAATTTTAAAATTATGTCAATAAATCAACCCACCTCTTCAATTTCAGAAATTTCATCAAACTTCTGACTACACCACTGGATTCAGAATACTTCGAAATACATTTGGTCAGAATTTCATCAAAATCTGTTCATAAATAAAAAAATTATTTTTTTATTTTATAATTTTTTTTATTTATGAACAGATCTCGATGAAATTCAGACCAAATATATTTCGAAATATTGGGAATCCAGTGGTGTTGTCAGAATTTTGGTGAAAGTTCTGAAACTGAAGTGGTGGGTTGATTTATTGACAAAATTTTCAAATTTTATACCCACATAACTTTTTTATTGATAGACGCTTTCCTACGTAATTTTCACATAAACCACTTTAAAATGTCGTGAATCCAGTGGTCTCACCAAATTCTATTTAAAAAAATTGCTAGTATGTTTTTTGGATTTTTGACCTAAATTTTTATTTTTATTTCGAATTTATTGCACTCAATCAAAACTGTATCTATTGAAAAAAAAACTTCTGAATCAGATAATAAATAACAGTATATAAGAAAAATCATGGCTTATATTATCAAATTATAACCCATATATATTCCATATTGCATGAGAAATATGCCAGGCATTGTATAGTAGATATGAAAGGTATTGTATACTTTTTGTCTTGGTAAACCACATGGTGAAACATTCTAAGAACATAGGGAAATCCTATATGTATCTATGACTTATGAGCAAATAGTTCTTCATTTCAACATTCAAAATTCCACTTGAAAATTTGCTTTCTGGAAACAGGGAAATAAACAGAAATGATTTATTGAAGGATCATGATTACATTTCTTCATCAGTGTCCCAATTCGGTATTAAAAACTATGCAAAGACACAAAGACGCGATGACCCCGAAATGATTTTACCGGCGGATAGTGACAGATTTTGAGTTACGATTTTACTCAGTATACCTTGTAGGTGACAATATTGTCCGTATATCCTCATCATAATGACATTTTTTATACTCCCTATATCTAACACGGATTTTCATTATGTAACAAATTATGGCCAACAAATATACGTACTTTTCATTATGGAACGGATTTTTGAAATAGGTATTTGGGGTTAATCAAGTGCGTTGTTTTAATATACTTAGGTACTTGTTTGGCGTTTAATTTCTATTGCATTGAAAGAAATTTATAACAAAACAAAAAAATAGTGTATGCAATGATCATGTAATGGTTATAAAACACTCGCACGAGATTTACATTATCGTTACATGATATACTATTTTTCCGGTATTTCCGAAATAAAAAAATTACTCACCGAATTGACACACATTCCTATTTAACCCTTTTACGTCTAGTTGCGCTACTTAATTTTTACACACAAGGAAATTTGAATGTCTCGTAAGTACGCTAAAACAATACAATTGAACAAAATGCAACCGCGGACTTTTTCATAGAAATTTTCCATAAATATCTGTAATGAAGACTTGAATAGTTTTTGCAGCAGTTTTTATATCAATACTTATTAATATACAAAATATCTATACTGGACAATGTAATAATATTAAGTTGGCCGGAGTGGGAAAAGACGACTCAGTAAAGGTTCCAGAAGGGGGTAGGGGTAGCTGAGGGTTGGATCTTAGTTTTTTACGATTTGTGGCTGAAATATGCATTATGTCAGAAAAAGTTGTGATAAAAAGTTGTAGATAATTGATAAATCTGAAACGAAAAAATTAACGAAAAAAGCGCTTGTTTTTAATTTTTATCTTCCTCAAAAAAAACATTTTATTGAATGAAACTTTTTAGTGTTTTGAATGAGCTGTAATTTTTTCCAAACAAATTATTTATTTTTCAGTGGTATACGACTTTAAATTTTAAAAACAAGCATAATTTTCAATCGAAAAAGTTCACGAAAAAATTAAATTTTCGATTTATCAAATTTTCAGTACTCATTTTCTTCTTTGAAACCTCGACTTTGAGATGGTATGTAGAAAATATATTGTTCGTATGGAAAAATATTGTTAACAATCCAAAAAAAACTACCTTTTCTTAATCGATTTTTCAGTAATATTGAGAATTTCTAATTTTTTATTGCGAATAAGCTTAAAAAGAATAATGTTCATGTAATATAATGCCATTAACATTCAATGGGAAATGAAGGGAAGGAGGGAAATAAATTAGTTCCTTCAGCAGTACATCCATTCGCACAACTGATCCATGTTCATGATATTATCAGAGAAGTAAATTAATACAAAAGGTCCATTTTGATTTTTCTGTAAAACAAAAGAAATTTTGTTTACAAAAAGTAAGTCACTAATATTGTTTAATGTATTGTGGTAAACAAAGGCAGAAGATTAATTATTCAGCGTTTAATAGAGACATCTATTCTGCCCAACTATGGAATAAGTGAAAATAATGATTTGATGTATTTGTATTGTTTGCATTGTGTTACACCTATTTCCTATAGAAAAAGGTAGCATTTTCAAATAAAAGTGCTGCCTACGGTATACAACCCCTTTTGGCCAGAAAGATGGAGTATGTAACTTCTTAAAAGAAAAATTTGCTCCTACCATAATACATTTTTTGTTAGGTATTTTAGATTCCAATTCCTTCACTACTATGATCTCTTCTTCACCCAACTTTTCTTTTAGGTAACTCATTATATGCTTTTCTTCCACTTCTGGTAGCACTTCGTATAAATATATCCACGCCTCGAGTTGAATTCCACCAAAACCATGGTTGTTTCCTTCTAACGCATGCCCTAGTTTTTTGGTTGGTCTTCTTTCTAGTATTTTTTGTGTCCTTGACTGGACTACTGGGAATGATTCCTCTTTATCTGTTTCATTCACGGTTCTCTGTTTCTGATGACCCATCGTTTACATTTTCATCTGTATGGATCCTTATATTTTCAATTGTTGGCTTAGTTTTTTCTTGCCCATCATTAGTCTCTGTGTTTTTATTTATCTGGTGTCGGTTTGTTATTTCTGCCCATTTTTTGGCTTTTTCAGCCTTTTGTTTTCCAGCAGAATTTCGTATTTCTCGTCCTTTTCCTATATAATTTTTGATAAAGGTTCATTTTCCCTGAGCAACCATTCAATATAATTATCTTTCTCGTCTATATGATTTTCTTTTGGTTTTTCGTTCAGTACTACGTCCTTTAATCTTAATCTTAAGGAAAAGCGAGTCCTCTAGAGAGGCATCAGTTGTCTCATGCATCTCACTATTTGATTGGGCACCGCAAGGCATCTGAGCAAATACAAGATAAGATAATGCGATGTTGTATTAAATGCCTTGCGGTAATCGATTCAGGCCATCGAAAGGTTATGCTTATACTGCACAGAGTCCTGCATTATACATCCGTCGATGAACAGGTTCTCCTTGCAGCCAGCAACCCCCTTCTTTGACCCCTTTGCTCATATATCCGTTCATACCCTAGATCAAATGCGGAGAGTATTCGCATGTATAAGATGCGGGTAAACATCTTATAATATGAGTTCAAGCATTTTAACGGTCTGTAATTCTTTGGATCAGACAAATCTTCGTTTTTGGGGATAAACAATGTGTGCTCCTCGACAAACCAATCAGGAATCTGCTGCTCCCCATCTAGCCATGAATTGAAAACTCTTGCCAGGTGGTGGTGGTGGGTGGTTGGGAATTTTTTCCACCAATAGTTATTCAACCCATCAGGGCCTGGAGCAGCGAAGTTCTGCGAGCCTTATTATTTTTTTTTTCCATCCGCAAGGATTGTTCCAGGTCCAGATAGTCACTCCCCACGTACGTGTGGTGAGTGATTATTGGGTCCGAGAGTCATGTGCCCTGAGTAGACGGAGTGAACCAAGGATGACGGCCTTCTGCAATATTCCGGATAAGATTTCTGCCGCATCACGGCAAGCCGGTATGATTTTCAAATTGGACAGCAGCATGTCCATCATTCCACAAAGGACCCCTATGATCAGAACCACCATTTTAACAGAATGGTTTGGGTAGAGCCTCCAGAGTTCAAAGAGTAACTCTCGATATTTGGTCCATTCTTTCTTCTCTTTTCGAACGATGTTCGTTTCGCCAGGAGGTGAAAACTCTATGATGAAGATAGTTTTACTTTGATGGTCGATGAGAACTACATTTGCCCGAGTGTGGGGAATGAGTAGAATAGATTCGGCACTTCTCATTCTCCACAACAGACTAAATATCCCCTGGAGCATAAGACAACACCGGCGTCTTGTCTATACGGTACGTACGCGTGTCGTAGATGGTAGTACAACACTCGTAGAGCCGCGTTATGCCTGTGGATATAGGCTAGATTAGATTATATATTAGGGACTTTCGTGCTACAAGCCTCTACACCGCGACCTTTTCAGATCTATTGTGTTTGTGCTCGAGATCATTTAGAGTTCTTTGTCTAGCCCTGTCTTCTTTACGAGGCTCCACAGGCTAGTTTTTAGAACTCCCATGAATCTGGGAGCTCTTGGTTTTTCCTCTCCCAGTGTTAGAAACCTTTGCCTTGACAAGCCCTCGCAGTGGCATAGTATGTGTACTGATGTTTCCTCTTCTTCCTGACAGAACCTGCATAGCATTTCTTCTGCCAGGCCTATTGTACTCATATGTTTGTTGAGCCTACAGTGCCCTGTGAGAAGTCCTACTACTATTCTGACTTCTGTTGAATCCATGATTTGGTCTTTGTTTTTAGTACAGCTTTTGCTATACCGCAATACGGTTCTGGGCCATTCAGGGCCTTACTTGCTCCTTCTCGGGCTAGTGTATCGGCCTCTTCATTGCCTCTATAACCTGTGTGTGCTGGTACCCAGGCTAGTGTCAGTCTGTTCTGACTGTCCAGCTCTTTTAGGGCTTCTATGCAGTCCCAAACAAGTTTTGAGGTAACTTGCATTGAGTTGACTGCTTTTATCTCAGCTTGGCTATCTGAGTATATGGCAATGTTTCTTCGTGAAAAATCGTGCCTTATTAGCTCTTGTGCACAATGATGTATTGCAACGATTTCCGCTTGAAATATCGTCGCATGTTTGCCCAAGCTCAGTGAGATTTTCATCTTCGGCTTGGTTCCGTAAATGCCGGCTCCTGCACCTTCATCCGTTTTGGAGCCGTCCGTGTAGACAGCGATTTCCGCATTGATGGGAGGCCCCCCCTTCCACGCATCCCTGTCCGTTATACTTGTCCTAAAAGTTTTGTCAAAGCTATATCTGGGAAGAGCTCAGTGAGATTTTCATCTTCGGCTTGGTTCCGTAAATGCCGGCTCCTGCACCTTCATCCGTTTTGGAGCCGTCCGTGTAGACAGCGATTTCCGCATTGATGGGAGGCCCCCCCTTCCACGCATCCCTGTCCGTTATACTTGTCCTAAAAGTTTTGTCAAAGCTATATCTGGGAAGAATGCCATCTGTTGGCATTCTTGTAACCGGGTCGTTATCCAAACTCTTCATATAGCTTGTTGTAGTCTCTCCCGTGCATATTGCTAATGGGTGTTGTCCTCTAAGCAACCTGCTCGTGACAGACCTGGCTTCGGCTTGGATGTATATGTGTTGTGGAGGTAGGTTGAGCAAGACCTCTAAAGCGGCTGTTGGGGTAGTTCTCATGGCCCCGGTGGCACTCAGACATGCTTGTCTTTGTAGTCCTCCAAGCCGTGTGGATATAGGCTAAGACCACATAAGCTTGACACGCAGACAGCAAATGCATTATGGTCTCAAGAGCCCCATGACACACTCTGCATCTAGTGTCCAGGACTTCTATACCCATCACGTGACTACGGTAGACCAGGGTGTTGAAGGCACCATCCTGGCAGGCCATTATGAATCACTCGGTCTCCGACTTCAGCTTACTTGACCTGAGAAGAGCAAAGGTCAGATTTTTTGATAAGCTAAGGTCTTCGATGTTATTGAAGAAAACCCCATGCAAGCAAGTTCATCGGCTGCACGAACGAACATGCTTATATCATTGTTTAAATATAAGGAGGATAGTTGGTCAACCTTATGGGATTAATATTGGATTCAAATGGAGGCGACATGTAGATGGCGTCAGTGGTGTTCGCATCCAAGTCATGTCGCAACTTGAATGCGAAGATGGCGGATCATGTGATGAATTGTAAATAGAGTAGGTAGGTGGCACCAATGACTGCAATAAAATTAGAAATATGGTTCAATTCAAGAAATTATTTCTTCTGATGTTTCACGGACCGTATCCGCTATAATTAGGGTGACACCGTGAAGTAGGTAGGTATATTTGGGGTGTGGTGATTTAGTTGTTAGTTTGAAATGTGGAATCAGTGGATGTGTTAGTATTCATTCTGTTGTGTCTATTGTGTTTTGGATTTCGTAAAGTGATTTAAATATAACTGATAATTAAAAGCAATTTGGACAGCGGTAAATGGTGGCAGGAATATATAAATGTCACTTTTGACTCTTAAGTTTAGTTATTAGGTGGAACTTAATTTAAATCATTTTAAAGATAGCTGGTTACAACTGAACATTATTGCAAAGTTATCGCCTTTAATTAATTTCAGATTGATATTTCTAAACAGCCCTCATCTTCAATTACCCCTTTCTAACCTCAAAAATAAGTATGGTTCCAGAATATCAAATCAAGCAAACAGGTTCGCCTGAACCACATTTTACTTAATTATAATGAGTGACTCTTATTTGGATCCGTGCCTGAGTGATGATACATTTGCAGTAAACTCACCCAGAAGCATATTTACAAAAGCTACTTTGCTTGCGAATCTGTGAATTCCAATCCCTTATATGACCAGCGCGATTTCTTCAAAGATGTACTTGCTACATCGCAGTACCCTGTGCACCTGTGTAAACTAGTAATATTTTACAATATATCCCAGAAACAGAGACAAGAGACATATTTGATGACCAGGTTTGTGTGTATATCCGTGTTAAGGTTCTTTTGCATGAAGAACTGTGTAAGTACAAAACTAGTCACTCAATACTGAAATATACTATACTTTCAATAATTAACAGAGAAAATTTGCTCGACTGAAAAATATACAATAAAAAGTTCAAACAAAATAGCTTTCAAACTTCTTCATGATCATCCCACTCTGCTTCCACTGCTATAAAATAAATGGTTTAAACATGTATGAAGATGTGTTGAAATTGCAAAGAAGGAAACTTTAGGAAGTGTTTTGTTTACGTGTAGAAACCTTCTACAATATTTTTGTAGTTCCTCTCAATGTCCACATTTCTTATAGTGGGCGCATCAGTACAGCAGTAAAGTGACGTCACATATTCATGTTAGCAAATAATTACGCTAGATGGCACTCGCGTTTGGCTCCAATACCAATTCCACAGGAATTGACTAACTATCCCCCTTATTTAAACAATGCTTATATTAGCATCACTTGTGTGTATGTAACGGAAACTTCGAACGTGATTTTTACCCACTTCCAGACTTCCGATTGAAATTTGGCATTCCGGTGACAATGCAATACGACATATTTGAATGAATGAATGAATCTTGAATGAATAATCCTAATATACATACAATAATTTATCACAATTTATCACAAAAAAAAAATAAACTTATATCTAGAGATATAAGCCTGTTCATAAAAGGGTACATGAACCTAAAATTTGATTTAATTAATTAAAGTTGTTAATTTTATTTTTGCTATAGAAAAAACAAAATGGCGGCTCCGTATTTGTCATTATGGTCTGATTTGATTCAATATTAGTGTGTGAGGGTTTTCGGGGTCAGAGATTATGAATTTTTTGTCAAAATTTATGAATTCAAGATGACGTCCCAAGATGGTGTGATTATGGTAAGATTCGATTCAAAATTAGTATGATTTTGATTTTTAGTCATAAAAAAAAATAATAGTTTAAAAATCTAAAAAACACGCTTTACTTCCAACAAACTAAAAAGAGTAAAAAGTAATAAATAATTGACAATTACTCAAACGTAAAAAAAAACGTGGGGTCCTTGACAAAGTTATCTGGAGCTCTTGAACGCTCAGTAGTTATGTCAAACTAAAAAAATATGAGAATATAGATAGAAATCACCCACGCTTTTTTTTCATTTGAGTAAATAAATTGTCAATTATTTTTACTTATTAGTCTATGTTGGAAGTAAAGCGTGTTCTTTAGTTTTTTTAAACTATTATTTTTAACAGAATGGTTTGGGTAGAGCCTGCGAAGTTCAAATAGTAACTCTCGATATTTGGTCCGTTTTTCCTCCTCTTTTCGGACGATCTTCGTTTCGCCAGGAGCCGAAAACTGTATGACGGACATAGTCCTACTTTGATGGTTAATCACTTCTCATTCTCCACAACTGACTCAATATCCCCCGGTTATAATAATATCATTATTATTATATTTTTTTTTTATCCGGTTGGATTATAACAGTCGGGCTCTGTCTCCGGAGCTCCGACAAATCCGGAGGGCGCGCTGGTGGCATTTACCCAGATAGCCACTCCCCACGTCCGTGGGGTGAGCAACTACTGGGTCCGAGAATCATGTGCCTGAGCACACGGAGTGAACCAAGGATTCGTCCAGCTAAGATTTTGCCATATTATGGCAAGCCGTTATGATTTTTAAGTTCGAGAGCAGTGTGTCCATCATACCACCAAGGACCCCTATAATCAGAACCACCATTTTAATAGAATGGATTGGGTAGAGCCTGCGGAGTTCAAAGATTAAGTCTCGATATTTAGTCTGTTTCTCCTCCTCTCCGGTTTCGCCAGGAGTCGAAAACTCCATGACGAAAATCGTCTTACTTTGATGGTCAAGAAGGACTACATCAGGCTTATTGGCTTGTATTTGCCTGAGGGTGGGGAATGAGTAGTTCCAATATATTCGGCACTTCTCATTCTCCACAACGGACTCAATATCCCCCGGAGCATAAGGCAACACCGGTGTCTCGTCTATACCGTACTAGTGTCGTAGATGGTAGTACAACACTCGTAAATCCGCGTTATGCCTGTGGATATAGAGCCATCATATGCTGGACATGGTGACAGCAAATGCATAAGGGTCACAGGCACCCCACGACACGCTCTGCATCTAGTGTTGGGGATCTCTATATCCATCACGCGGCCACAGTAGACCAGGGTGTTGAAGACACCATCCTGGCAAGCCATTATGAATTCCTTGGTCTCCGACTTCAGCTCATTTGACGTGAGGAAAGCAAAGGTCAGGTTGTTGGATAAGCCAAGGTCTTCAATGTTCTTGAAGAAGGCCCCATGAATTAGCTTATCCTTGTGCAGCTGCAGGAGGACCTCAGTCTCCGCAGCTTTGCTGAACAGGTTCCAACTCGGTGACAGAGTTTGGGTTCACTTGTTCAGTGTCGAATACGAGACCAAGTTCATCAGCTGCCCGGATTGCTACCTTGAAAAAAAATGCTCCAATCCCTGCTTTTTCATGGTCGCGGACCTTGCAGAGAAGGGGATTTGAACTCCCGATGACTTTATAGGCTCCATCCAGAACCATTCTGTTATGTAGACTGGGGAAGTATAAATGTGTAACGGACGATTTAGGATGCAAGCTCCTATAAAGATGCATAATTTTTCGAGTTTTAACGTCGAGTTGTCGCAGCTCTTCCTGAGTCCATTTTACTACTCCAAAGGAGTAGAGTAGAATCGGAACGGCAAGCATATTGATCGCAGCAACTTTGTTCTTTCCCGACAGTTCTGATGACCAGATCGGTCGGAGTTTCTGCTGATACTTGCCGCGGATAAAGTTTTAAATTGTGTTTACCTCTTGGGAGCAGCGTTGCTCCACTCCCAAGTAGGTATACGTCTCTACTGCATCATTATTATTATTATTATCATTATTATTATCATTATTATTATAATGTATTCATCATAAATATTTGAAGAGATAATTTTTGGAAAAAGTGTATTTTACTGATTTACCAATGGAAAAAATAACAGACAATCTACTTACATTTACTTCAATGTCATCTAATTTGATAAAATTTATTCCTGAGGTAATTGTACTAGTGAAAAGTTCCTCATCAGTAGTCCTTTCTGGAGGGATGTATATTTCTCGTTTTACATCATCACCCCCTTCCCCCTTTTCCTTATCAAATCCATTCTCTTCATTTCCAAACCCACCATCTGCATCTCTATCTCTGCCACCACCTCGTCCACCTCTGCCTCCACGACCTCGATCTCCTCCACCTCGACCTCTACCACGACCACGACCTGAAATAGTTCAATTGAAAATAATAGTGATCTACTATTTTAAAGCAGGTATCTCGTTAGAAATTGGTGTTGGCGAGAAATTCACTATATAATGCTCAAGATTTCATAATTTTTATTCATTCAGAAGTGTCGCTTGTTATACAGCTTAACCCAGTAGAATATGGCATGATTTTGTGATTACGTCTACCACAGATATTGTTTTTTAAATATATCAAAGTTTGATAGATATACAAACTACGCATCGTTAAAATATACTGTATAAATAATGGCCTGCAATGATCTCTAGAGGATGCAACTGCCATGATTCTTATTGCCTTTTTTTGTACACCAAATACTTCATGAGCTTTGGCAGATAAACCCCATTGTTCTAGACCATAAGCTATGACAGCCTGAATTAAATTAAACTATGGTATAGAATTTTGATAACGTCAAAAGAGGCTGTTAGTTTTTGTTGAAATATACTACAAAATTATTCCATCTTCGTGGTATCCTTCTGTATGCTCCGATTGCTGCGATATTCCTTTTTATATTTACGTAGCAATGCAATGTTGTTGATAGTTTTGTTTTTCAATATTTTGTCAAATATACTTTGTGAATGTATTGCATCTGAATAAAAGTTATATTAAAACCCAAGTAGTTGTTGGGAATATATCTGTCTCCAAAGATAATCTTAACAGTTTTAATTAACGAAGTAAATATATATGTTTACTAAGCTTCAATTCAACACTGTTGATATGGTAATTCCAGGTCAGCTTGTTATCAATAGTGACCCCCAAAAATGTAGTAAAATTCACTTGATGTATTGTCTCATTATTTAGTTTGACTAAATAGCTTTTATTTATGGTACTATTTTTAGGAATAAAGTTAACCATTTGAAATTTGGCACTATTTAGCCATTCAGAGAACACCACTCAGAAATGTCCTGAGATCTAATTTGTGTGATTGATGATTTGTTTATTTTGTGGAAATTCATAATCACTTTGATGAAACGAAAGAACACTCTTTTGTCTTATTTCCACTAGATTTTTATTGTTACGACCGGTTTCGGGGTTTATCCCATTATCAAGTATAAAAACTAACTAATACAATTGAACTCTAAGCCTAGTTATATAGGGAGTTTGCAGGTAGGCTGGATGGAGAGGTAATTAAGAGAACAAGGGTGAAACAATATAAACTTAAACCCTGGAGGTGATGGATATTACCTGGGTTGTCAAATTTATAAATTCAAAAGTGGAGACCTACACAAATCGAGTTGCTCGTTGAGGGTTCTAAATTTCTGGTTTTTAATTGATTTATTAATTTCCATGGCTTCCAACAGATTCATTGTCTTCCCTTTATTACATGTGTGTAGAATTTTGAGGTTATCTTTAATTATTTTGTGTTTGGATTCTTGTAGATTGTACGAACATGTAGATTGTACGAACATCTACAAGAATCCAAACACAAAATAAGTAAAGATAACCTCAAAATTCTACACACATGTAATAAAGGGAAGACAATGAATCTGTTGGAAGCCATGGAAATTAATAAATCAATTAAAAACCAGAAATTTAGAACCCTCAACGAGCAACTCGATTTGTGTAGGTCTCCACTTTTGAATTTATAAATTTGACAACCCAGGTAATTTCCATCACCTCCAGGGTTTAAGTTTATATTGTTTCACCTTTGTTCTCTTAATTACCTCTCCATCCAGCCTACCTGCAAACTCCCTATATAACTAGGCTTAGAGTTCAATTGTATTAGTTAGTTTTTATACTTGATAATGGGATAAAACCCGAAACCGGTCGTAACAATAAAAATCTAGTGGAAATAAGACAAAAGAGTGTTCTTTCGTTTCATCAAAGTGGTCCTGAGATCTATCAACTACTTCAGACGTATTACCAGCAGATACCAAAATATCAGTATCATCTGCAAAAACCACAGTAATGGAGGATTTCTTACAGAATTTAGGTAGATCATTAATAAAAATTAAAAATAAAAGTGGTCCTAAAATAGAACCTTGTGGATCCCTAATTGATACACTTCTTAAACTCAAGCTTGTTCTATTTACACCTAGCTGACCAGCTAGGTAAGACCTAAGCCAATTCAGTGCAGAACCTTGTATGCCATAGATCTGTAGTTACTACTAAAAAATAAACCTACAGTTTGCTGCTGCTGTTTTTGTCTAACATTTGTAGTACATGTTTAATAAGCTGATCTATTGCAGTGCTAATAGATTTATTTTTTCTCCACAACCGTTACAGAATTTGCCAATTCTGAAATCATATTTGATAACAGAATGGTAACATTCACGCTCTTGATATTGAACAATATATTCTACAACACTTGCTATCTTATGCATTTTGCGTGTATTTCATTCAATCACTTGTATAAGAATAATATTCTGACATTGTTGTAGCAATATTTACGTTAGCCTTGACTAGCATCATAGTGTGATAAGATGTGAAATATCAAAATAATTTTTCGTTGGCTCTCTATTTGATTATATGCGAAATTTGTGGTTGTGGAGAAAGCACAGTCTGTTACTAGGTTAGAATGAAATTCGTTATGCTCGTAGTTCCTCACGTCTGCTTTCAGCTCGATTCGAATTTTTCATTCTAAGCTTGTTTCAGAATATACTATTCTATAACCATTATGACTAGAAGAGAATAATTTTGATGTTTCAAATCTTTGATAAAAACAATTTTCCATAATCTTAGAAAACTGATCAAGTAGGGATATTGGTCTATAAGAAGAACAATCCGTGCGAGAACCTTTGTTTTTGAAAATAGGTAAAATTTTTAACAACTTTAAGATATCTGGAAAACTCCCCTCAATGAAAGAAGTGTTCACAATATGACTCAATGGTTTAGAAAGTAAGTTTGTGACCTTAGATAAATACTCTGTAAGGAGCTCATATCTCTCAGCTCATTAGAGATCCATGGAGAGCTATTAGATATTTTATCCCGAATTTTCAGTTTTGGGAATGAAAGATTAAAATAATGAGAAATCATATTATGAAAACATTCAGACTTGGAATTCACTCAAACTTCAATCATACAATACAGACCAACTAGTTTCAGATAGCAAATCACTAAACATTTCAATATTATTTTCACTGAAACATCTGAGTGTTTATCATAAACCCTTTCATAATAAAAAGTTGCAAGTTGAAAAGTGTGATCAGAAATACAGGAATGAATGACAGAGTAGCCAATAGGATCAACCGAGGATAAAATATTGTCGATACATCATACAGAATTACCGATATGCGAGTGGTTCATTAATAATCACTTTTATACTGTGTTGCTGAAGTATATTCATGAAATCAGTATTCATATTGCTATTTTTCAACATATTAATGTTGAAATCACCACAAACAATTGTGTCAAATTCAACAAAGTTATAGGTGATCTATATACCGACAAATATATTATATTTCTAGTTTTTGTTCGTAACTGCAGCACATATTTCAACGACTTTGTCAATACTAGCAAGGATTCCTTTGCAAAAATACATATCCCTCCCCTGATATGCTTCTCCCTACAAAAGAAAGTGAGTAAATTTAAAACTTGCACACTCATGTGATATAAGCCAGCTCTCACTTAAACATTGTAGAGTGTTGAACTCCATATAGAGAAATTTATTTCAACAAACTTGTATATTAATTACATACATTACATACAATTCTATGTTAATTGATCCAAGTCTTGTATTGCCAGATGGATCACATTGGTCAGTCATATTATTTTTAGAAACATGACTTCCTCCAATAATAGTAAAGCTATTTAAGATTCTTGAATGCGTGGATCCATAACTTCTGCTGGCCTCCTCTTCATTGAGAAAAACGATTTAATGCAAGTAGCAAGTAGGCTCCCACGGACCCTTTTCACCACCCCCTTTTCTCCTCATGCATGGTATTCCGCCTGCTCTAAACGTCAAGGGAGCGAGTTCCTTCAATACTCTCGTCGTGAAAGCCCTGGCATGACTGGTTTTCAGTCGGGCGGTGCGCGGCCGCAGGTGATTCATCACCGGCTACCAGTCCTGCAGTATCCGATCCGAAGCCCCTTCTCAGCTCCTATTAGTACTAGTTTTTTTTTCCTGGTTTGCTCTTCTTCTGAGGAGCATTGTACATGTCAACTGCTCAGGTAACTCACCTCACCGGGGTGAAGAGTAGGAAAGAAGCAAGGCAATCAACCGTCAGAGTTGCCAGCGCTTCAGAGGATCAAAAATAGTAGAATAGTGACTCATCTTTCACAGAAATACTGGCATAATAGTGACAATTTCCCAAAAAAATCAAGGGATCATTTCAGAACATTTGCAGTATTTCCATGAGAAACGACCCCCAACGGAATACATGGGATTTTGATTGATTGCTGAATTCAATGAAACTCTAATATGATGTATATCACGATCTGTAGGTAACACTTTAAATGGATCATAATCAAATCATATGATTAGTTTCTGATAAACAGGGCGATTTTAAAAGTGGTTACAAAAACAGAAAATAAAGATAATTCATCACAAATGAGAATATTTCTGGTTCATTCTCATGATTTGGCTAAAATATGTCATGCCTTTGGAGATGCAACACTTTCATGATACAAAACAGTATTTAGTTTACCGTAGTATCCCATTTCGACGTTGTTTAGCTCACAATTGAGATATTTTCTAGTATAATTTCTAGATTTGCCTGAGTATTGTTGAGAGTTTGAAAAAGCAATACTATTTTAATACAAACACAGTATTTTTACCAAGTCGGGGTCATCAGAAAAGTACTTCAGAATATCTTATTCCCAAGTTATTTTCTTACTTCATTCTTTCAATAGAAACTTTGAAAACCCCTATGTTTTCAACGTTTAACGTTAATATGTGAGAACCCTAAGCCATAATACCTAGAAAACCTCAAACCAAACCCACATTTTTGAAATACAATGGTACTACAAAAAAATTATCGACGACACTACATCTTTGGACTTTCTCTAAAAATTGTCATGTGGCGCAATTTTCATAGGTTTATTATATTACTATATAGGTATATGATAGGTATATTAAACGTTTGAGCTTTTGTGATAGTTCTCGTAAATAAATAGGAGAAAAATAGCGCCGCGTCGCCTCTGAAAAAAAGTGACAGAAAAGATAAAAACTCTGCCCCTTTGTCCCTTTTCTGGTAAATTTTTTTTCTTCTATGATGTCCGCATTGGGGTTCAAGGAAATGTCTGAAGTTCAGGCACCCCAACGCTACTCTCACCTCTACGTGGTGAATCCTGGGAAACGGCATGAATTGTCATGAAACCTAACGAGAGTAAAGCAGACTCTAGCGTGGCTTAGGCGCCACAGCTAACGGGAGTAGAGACCCGTGGGCCCCGGTGCTACGGTGGCCGCGGACAATACGTTAACTGGCTACCAGTAACAAGGCTCCTCCTTGACACCCACCGAAGACAGGTGTTCCGGTTACCGTTGACAGTTCCTTGAAGACACCTCCTCGTGAAATCCAGGTATACCTGATTCCCAGCCGGGCGGTGCGGAGGTTCCGAGCGATTTGTTCACCAGCTACCAGTCCTGCAACAACCAATCTGATCTCCTTCCTCAGCTCCCACTGGAGATATGTTTTCGTGTTCCAAGGGAGAGAGTAAAGGGGGTAATTACCCCCAGAGCTCTTATATATCATTGGAGTTTTGCTAAAAATTCATCTGTGGCAGTTTTATCTTTTCTGTAACTTTCTATCACAATGTTGGCCAGCGACGCTATTTTTTCCAGATATTTATTCACGAGAAATGTCACAAAAGCACACACGTTTTGCTTAAACATCTATTTCCAATTTTGATCTTTTTTCATCCACATGCGAATTTTTGGAGAAAGTCCAAAGATATATTGTCGCCAACAAAAATGTTGTATTTCAAAAATGTAAATTTGGTCAGTTTTTTCACGAATTATGACTTGAGGGGTTTTACATTTCAACGTTAAACGTTGAAAACATAGGTTTCTACAAAGTTCCTATTGAAAGAATGAAGTAAGTAACTTCGGAATATGATATTTTCAAGTACTTTTCTTATGACCCCGACATAGTTAAAATACTGTGTTTGTATTAAAATAGTATTTCTTTTTCAAACTGTCAATATTACTCAGGAATATCTCGAAATTATGCTAGAAAATATCTCAATTCTAATAAGTAAGGTGATCAACGTCGAATTGAGACGACCCCGGTGGTAAAGTGGTGCGTTTCCAAAGGCATTACATGTTTTTGGCAAATCACGAGAATAAACCAGAAATATTCCCAATGTGCGATAAATTAACTTTATTTTCGTTTTTTTGTAACTAGGTACTTTTAAAATTGCCCTGTACTCGCCATGTACTCGTCCGATAGACCTGACGATGCCAGCAGATGAATATTATTATAATTAACTCATTAGTTAATAATAAGTTTTGGAAAACCATAATTTTAAGTCGTTAATTCTTAGAATTAAGGCATTGGGACCAGGTCAGGTTTTATGAGGTCGTTTTAATCTCTTGTAGGTATGAATTAGAAATAACTTCTCAAATAAAGTTGTTGTTTTTCTCTTTACTTTCTTTTGCAGTGGTGCACTTTCCTCTCTCAGCCCTCTCTCACTGCCTCCGTCCCTGCCAGCATACCTTGAGCCACCTTCTACGCTGTCGTATATTTCTTCTTTAATACATTTTCAAGCTTTTTCTTCCAATACTTGGTCTGCGCCTTTCCTCTGTTCTTTTCTCTGCCTCTTGCTTCTCTTAGAATTTATTTTAGAGATTTGTGAATGTTTCTCTGTCTTGTCGCTGCTCATTGGCCTCCCTTTGACGGCGTTCTTCTTCATCCTTTGCCTGTTTTCGGGTTTATTAGCCAGAGAAGTAGTTGTTTTCAGACATATGCCATACAAGTTATACAAAGTTATAGTTATTTCCTAACAGATTGATTTCGACTCTATTACAGTCATTGGAACATATGGTCAGTAGCTTGGCGGTCTAAGGCGCAGGCAGTTCGAAACTTCAGCATAGCGGTAGTCGGTTCGAGCCCGAAGTAGGTACGAGGGATTTTTTCCTATGAAGATGCATTATTTTTCGAGTTTCAATGTCGAGTTGTCGCAGCTCTTCCTGAGTCCATTTTACTACTCCAATCGAGTAGAGTAAAATCGGAACAGCAAGCATATTGGTCGCAGCAACTTTGTTCTTCCCCGACAGTTCTGATGACCAGATCTGTCGAAGTTTGTGCTGATACTTGCCGCGGAGAGTTTTCAAATGTGTTTACCTCTTGGGAGCGGCGTTGCTGCACTCCCAAGTAGGTATACGTCTCTCCGGCATCAAGATGATGTAGGATATGCTTCCGTCTACGAGCTGGACATCCTCTCCGTATCCCTCGTATCGTCCTCTTTTGAGATGAACCGTGGCACATTTGTCAATTCCGAACTCCATTCCAACAGCACGCGTGTACTCTTGCACCACCTTTAAGGACTGATGTACGTCTCTTTCTCCAGAGGCATACAGTTTGAGGTCATCCATTTGGAAATAAACAACGCATTTAGAGCAGGTAGGCTCGACGAAAAGCAATCAAAGCCAAGGCATATTGTGGTTTCATTTGTAACGCCTATAAAGAGAAATGAAGTTTACACAGCAAGAAGTAAGTTGAAGGGTACGGGAATATTCATAATGGAGGACCTTACATCACATTGATATGAATTATTAATGCAAGCAAAGAAAACATTTTTCTGAAATATAACAACGCTGTAAAAATTATTAAGAACCAAAATGATTTACTGTAGGTCCTACTATTTGCTTATTTTTTTATTCATTGCTGGAAAACCTTATCATTGAAAGAAAGTCGTATAATTTATATAGACTGGAGTCCTTCATTATTTTGATTGTATAAAGGCAGGTCTACATTATACTTTCTGGAATATGTATAATTCTTAGAATATCACTCATAACTAGGCCATGTTATTAATTTTTAGTTTTTTTTGTTTTGATAGAATGGTGTGATATTTTTTGCAACCGAAGAATAGGTAAAAATTGTTGTTACCTTTTCAGTATAACTCGATGTATACATATAATTTTTATTTTCTCATTAAGTCCAATAGAACACTGTCAGTGACGTCATTTGACAGTACTCAAAGATTCGATGGGGGGACAAACAAAGCCATTTTCCATTAGACTACGTCTGTCCTTTTTGTGGATTTTCTGCGAAAACATTTCTAAAAACACGTTCTTGTCATTTTAGTGAGAAGTTATTCATTGGGTATAGTCTGAATTGAGTGCATAAGCCTGTAGAGGTGTTATAAACATGGATTTTCCAATTCAAAAATACGTTGTTATGATGGTAGGTATCATACAAACAGTTTTCTTTCTTAGATTTGAGGACATTAATCATGAAGACTTGTGCTGTTATGGGTTGTTATAACCGATCCAGACCAGCACGTGAAATTTTCAAATGTCCTTCTATACAAACAAAGCAGAGACAGGTAGAAACTGCTGGAGTACAGAGACATACTAGTCAGATCGTTATGTACCTACCCAAAATACGCAGAACAAAAAAATGCTGGGAATTTACAGTCAACATTGCGGGATGTTATGAAAGACGGAAAGTTTTGTATTACTAGTAGATATTTATTGTCAAAGACCACAAAACTAACAGCAAAGTTATTAGTAAAATTATACGATTTCTCATCTGAAACTAGAGTATTTCAAAATATTATCCGATAATAGGATCACTAAATTTAGTAAAGTTTTAAAAAATCACAATTAACCACTAATCACCGCAAAAAAACAATTTTCAAACTCAAATTCTTTGTTTGTTCCCCCATCAGCTGATCATCGCCATTATGTGACGTCAGGTGACAATGCTCTATATGTTTGCAAGGCCCACTCTATCATATGCTAATCACATAATTTCATATGCAAAACTGTAGGGGACTCAACAGTAAATGTTCCAAATTTTACAGGTGATGTCTGGAGAATGAATTTGATATAATTATTGCAGTAGAAATATGGATACAGGAAGGAGTGAAAGATGGGGAAATTATATATACTGAACGTTGCAATTTAATGAGAGCTGATAGAGACCTTGAGTTCACAGGTAAAACCACGGGAGGAGGAGTATTAATGGCAATTAGGAAGAAATATCGGATATTAAAGTTTGTTAAAAAGAGTACGTATTTTGAAATAATAATTGCACGAGTAAGAGTTAAGAGGGGGTTAACCCTATTAGTGGCTATTGATGAAACAAGGTGAGGGAGAAATCAAAATACTCGGAGCTCGCTCAATGAATTCGAGATTTTTTTTCACCATCTGAATTCAAAAGGTTGGATCTAGGCATCTCTCAATGTACTTTTTCCAATTTTTGTTAAAAATGACCTTGAAAAAATTGCATGAATTTGACCAGATTCGCCATTTTTTATCTCACTAGGTAATTTTTTTTTTCAAAAAAGTGCTCTGAGAGGTGCCTGTCTCATACATTTATCTTTCTTGTCACAAAAATTTGCAAGAATTCATCCAAAATCGCACCGTCAAAGTGATTTTTGCTGAACCCCTGCATACTCATCTCTTTTCTTCACTGATTCGAGCGCCCTCGCATAAATATGTACTTTTACATGGATACTATGGATGTTTGAATGGATTGTTGTTTCATTCATTAAATTTGGAAATAATACTGAAGCTATTCACGAAATTTAGCACAGGAGATGAAACCAATAGAAGTTGTAAATAGGATTATTGAAGTTTAGAATATTCGAATGAATAACTACTGAAATTGATGAGCATTGGTTGTATTTACACACGACAATTTATTCGCCAATTCTGTTGTTAGTTTATGAGATATACCAACATAATGACATGAAATGGTTCAACCCAAGAACTTTCATCCAACGAACAGGTATATCATAACAGACCGAAAGTTACTAGAAATTGCCTTAAAATTCATGAATTATTGGTGAATGAATATTGACGACAATTTTCCATTTTCACCTGTCAATAAAATTCAAGTTCACAAAATTGATGAATTTATTTGATCGTATCCATTGACACTAATAACGTATCAATGGTTTTCCAAGTATTTTATTTTCGTTATTTCATTACGAAATATGCAAACGGCGGCCTAATTAAAATTATACCCGAAACAAACAATTTTCGAACAAAAATGATGATTCATTTTTCAATATGAAGAACCCAGGACTAAATAAAATGTATCACTTGAGAAAAAACTAAAATTATCCCTGGCGGAATTTTGACAAGATGATAAATAAATAGGTGGGAAATGAGAGCGGTGGACATTATAAGGGGGATATATACAGCACGTAAATAACGTAAGAAATAAAATATTATTTTTTAAAAGAAAATCATAAGAATATCATACAGACATAAAATAAAACAAATAAAAGTGATGATATATATAAATCCAAATTTTGATTGGCAGCTTCTCATTTATTATACTCCACTCAGCTCTGTAAACACTCGTTTTATTTCATTTTAGGGTCCACCGCTCTCATTTCCTACCTATTTATTTATCAGCAAGTGTGATATTTTATTTAGTATGTATGAAATAATGTGTTAATGTAGTACTCCACATAATGACATGTTCTTTTGATATTAAAAAAATAGATGGAAAGGCAGAAGTTATTCCTATTCACGTAGAGTTCAGCTGAATCTCGTCTCGGGTTTTCTTTAATTATTTTTGTTCTCTTACATGTCTACATATTCCAAATAAACATGTACTTCATTAATAAATTAATTAAATAATTTAATTTGATTTTTTTATCACTTGATATTATTCAGCATCATTTCCTTGGTACTGTACTAGTTTGAGCAAGTTTAGTTAAAAAAAAACAACTTTTCACCAAAAATTTTGAAGTTTACTTCAGTTCAAAAGCAAAATTACCACAGGTAACATAATATTTGGGCAGTTTGTAAAATTAGACGATTTTTGATGAACCGTTGTATACATGATGTCGTTTAAATGAACAAAAATTATTTCATTTCCGTCAACTCATTATAATTGATAAGGCACAAATCCGACCAGTCTTGGGTTTCAATATATGGTGTGAAGCCCCCAAACACATATTGAAACTCTCGGCGATGATACTCCGTTCACAAGCTTGCTCACTTCTCTGGAACACCGCAGACAAGTTGCCGATCTGTCTCTGTTTCATGCATATTTTCATGGATGATGCTCTTCCGAAATATCATCAATCGTTCCAGCGTTAGGGGTCCCATCGAGCTCAGTCCTCACATGCCGTTAGTTAGGAGACAAGCCGATCATCTCTTTCCAAACATCGTTCAAAAAAATATAGGCCATTCAGGGGTAAACATTTGTCTATTCCCTATAACATGGATTTTCATTATATATATTTCAAAATATAAAGATAATTATGGATCGTTGATTTAAAAAAGATTTATTTATACATATATATATATATATATATTATTTTACTTTACGTTGAAGAATTTTCAAAGAAACTCAAATTTTCTTTGTGGACACAATGTTCGTATAGAAATTCATGTTGACGTAAAGATTGAACATAACTAGATTGAAATACAGTTTTGTTTTAATTTTGTATTGGTCGTAGAAAAAATAATATATGCAACGATCATTTAATTGCTACTAACGATTGCGCACGAGATTAACGACAGTCGCACGAGATTCACGACACTCGTCTAGTCTCGTGTCAACATGATCGTTACATAATATACCTACTACCTATTTAACCGGTGTTATCCCTGGTTCTATAGATATATACAATGACTTCCAAAATGAATATAGTTATTTATGATACAAGTGTTAAAAGTGGCATTTTATTTTGTGAGTAGGGAATATTGCGAAACGAGCGTTAGCGAGTGGAGCCACCCCACGAGCAAAATAAAATCACTTTTAACAAATGTATTATACACATTTTTTTGTTCAACAGTTACTGCTAGTGAGAAAAAACAAAAAAAATAATATCTGTGAGAATTCGAACACACGATCTTTGGATTACAAGGCAGAAGCTCCAAAATAATAAACCCCAACGCACTTTATAAATATCATTATTTGTCAGTGACGAAGGACCTTCTACAGTTGGACTGAATACTACTTCGTTTGTTACTTCAAGAGGAATTAGTATTCCCAATTGCACAAACGCCAAATACATGTGTGAACTTTTATTAATGATTTCTCTTGAGCAGGTGTTCTGATTATAATATCTGATTGAAGTGTTTATATTAGAGATCTATATATTACTGAGTATCCATCATCCCATCTGTCATTTTACTAGTGTTAAAAGTGATTTTGTGAAAAAGTCAGTTTTTAGTTCATATATCAATGAATTAAAAACCTCATTTTTAATGACAGTTGCACAAAAAATTATTTACTGAATTGACACACATTTATATGTAACCCTTTTACGTCTGATTGCGCTACTTATTTTTTACACATGCACATGCAATTGAACAAAATGCAACTGCGGACTTACGGTGGATTCATGCAACATCACTAAAACTAAAATGAATTTAAGATTTAGATGAATTTTAAATTAAGAATATGACGGTGTTCATGTAGCATCAATTTAACGAAATTAAAAAAGTACTAGACATGGGCATATCGTTCCAACAAACAAATAATATATGCAGTTCTATATAATCACGCAGAGAAATGTACAGTACCTCAACAGCATGGTTTTGTTAAAAATGGAATACAAATTTATTTATATTCACAAATAAAGCAAATGACTCGTTGGAGGATATATCTCATTTATCTATTTATTAGACACGGTATATACAGACTTTAAAAAAGTTTTCGATAAAGTTAATCATGATGTTCTCCTGAATAAACTGAATAAATTTGAAATATCTAACAACCTTCTTTTACTTATCGCAAGTTATCTAGAAAATAGGAGTTTTATTGTAAGACATAATGGTAACACGTCAGGTAAATATCATGCTAACTCCGGTGTCCCACAGGGCTCTAAGTGGGGCCTTTGCTTTTTGTACTTTTTATAAATTAAGGGTTTCCTTATGTTTTTGAGAGAAAATTTCCATGTTAGCTGGTCCAGATCCGCGACTTAATATTGTGAGAGGCTGCTGATCTCGCGAGAAAACAACGATTTTCGAAGTATTTTAATGAAGGTAATAATTTGCAGATAGCTAAATGATTGAATTAGAATCGTGAAAAACCATGTTAGCTGCATAATTTCTGTGACTTAACCTGTTAGCTGCGCGGATGAATATGTAAGATAGAGTTTGAAAATCGGACCATTTTACCAAGGCTGAAAATGATATACTGAATAGTAATCAGATTGAAAACTATAAAAAAACATGTTAGCTGATGCTCAGGTGTGACTAAACTTGTTAGCTGCGCGTATGAATATGTAAGAAAAAGTTTGAAAATGGGACCATTTTACCGAGGCTGAAAATGATATACTGAATAGTAATCAGTTTGAAAATCATAAAAAAATATGTTAGCTGGTGCTCAGGTGTGATTAAACCTGTTAGCTGCACGTACGAATATGTAAGAAAAAGTTTGAACATCGGGCCATTTTCTCGAGGCTGAAAATGATATACTGAATATAGTAATCATAAATAAACATGTTAGCATGTGCTCAGGTGTGATTAAACCTGTTAGCTGCGCGTATGAATATGTAAGAAAAAGTTTGAAAATTGGACCATTTTACTGGGGCTGAAAATGATATACTGAATAGTAATCAGTTTGAAAATCATAAAAAAACATGTTATCTGGTGCTCAAGTGTGATTAAACCTGTTAGCTGCGCGTATGAATATGTAAGAAAAAGTTTGAAAATCGGACCATTTTCTCGAGGCTGAAAATGATATACCGAATAGTAATTGATCTGGATCGGACACTATCCAGGTCTACATTCAGAAGGTACATATTCGATTACCTTTTAAACTCTTCAGTGTAAAAGTAATTGTATGCACCAGGTATAATATTAGCATGTGATCTTGCATTGATTTGTGTAATATATATATATATATATATATATATTATTATTAATTTATGCTTGTAATTAACAACAGGTTGGAATGGATGAGAGATAAATAAATGAATATTAGATACTTGTACTCTTTATGAGGCTATAACTATAAAAAAAATATTTAAAAAAATGTTTGTTGGGGAAGGTGGCTGTGATTCCAAATCTTAATATTGTTTTCAATTCTAAACACCTTTTTCTAAATAAACTTCTTCGATAATGTAAAAAATATGGGTAGATTATTCTTGATCAAAATTCCTATTTTTTGTTCTACTTTGTACACCGTTTGAAAATTCAGAATTTTGATAACTCAAATACAAGTTTTTCGCAAAGTACCAACTTTTATGAAAACATTTTCTAACAAATGCATAATAAAAAAGTTTCCCATATGGAACTTTTTGAAGCCCACTGTATACAGGGTGTCCCATATAAAACTCCGCGGCCAAATATCTGGAAAATTAAAGAGGATATCTATATTTCGTGAATGCAGGTGTTTTTGATGTCAAAGGGTCCTCTTATTTACGTAGAGATTCATCAATGGGCGCCATCCGTTAGGGCGTCGCGACACCGACGCCAACTTTTTTGAATGGCACCCCAGATTTTTCAATACCTCTTGTGATTCTGCATCAAATTCTGAATTCACTCATAGTTTCCCGTGAATACTGATGCACCACAGCAACTTTATGACATAAAATGAATGCAATAATACGAGTATTCATAGATCTGTCAGGAAACCTGTCAGATTTTACGGAAGGACATTCAGTTTTGTGTCGGTTTTTGGTGAAATTGAAAAAATGGTTAAATTTTCGAATGCAGAAAAGTTGGATATGATAATATATGTATTTATGGAGAAGAAAGAAGGAATGCAAAAAAGTTGGTGTCGGTGTCGCGACGCCCTAACGGATGACGCCCATTAATGAATCTCTACGTAAAGAAGAGGACCCTTTGACATCAAAAACATCTGCCTTCACAAAATATAGATATCTTCTTTAATTTTCCAGATATTTGCTCGCGGAGTTTTATATGCGACACCCTGTATATACCGTAAGTCATCAAGAAAACTGGATCATGCAAAAAAAGTAGTAGTCACAATTATTATAAGACAAGTTCCACTTAATTTGCTCCATCAAACACACCATTCACACCATTTCTTCCTATATTTCTTCAACAGACATATAACTGTGGGATCAGAGTCAAACATGTTTCTACTACATTATAGGTACATACAGTGGTGAAAGATATTTTTGGTTGAAAACCGAAAAATTCGATCCAGTTCGTAGTGCTTATTTATGTTAAAGTCTCCTGGTGGCTAGTAAGATGATTTTCGGAATTTATTAGATATTATATCTAGTAAACTATGTATTTTATCAAAAATTATGTCAAAATCAGAGTATATCTAGTGTATTATCAAGTACGCTACATCCTAATGTCAATAAATTTGTTATAATTGTATCAATTGTTTTATTCTTTTGTCTTGCCAAAATAATGTGTTGTCATCAGCAATAAGAATAGGTCGGATGTAAATTATAAGATTAGAATATACTAATCTATCAGATCCAATGCACAATTCTGCTTTAATCCATCACAAGTTTTAACACAAAAAAATGCACCTACCTCTTCCTCCTGAACTTTCATCATCATTGTCTGCTCCCCAACCATCTGATTTTCCTTCTGAATCACCCCAACCATCTGATGAAGATTTGGCTGTCCTTGAATTACCCCCGTCTCCCCTAGAGGTGCTTGTATCATCTCTCCAACCGCTGTTTCCATCACCATTTCTATCTCGAAATCCACCTCTCCCTAAGAAAATACATTAATACTCGTTAAAAACATGATTCTCATTAAATTCCAAGTAATCATCTTGGCTCAAGAGTGAAATACTGAAATAGATGAGACATTTCTTTTTGGTTTATAATTTTGCAATAAAAGCATGGTTTGAAAATATTATAATAGTTATACAAATATCATATCACATGATATATATCCGATATATATAATTTTTAAAATTAATTAAAAACATCTTTGGTTTTGGCATATTGAATAAAAAGCACAACTAACTTAACACGTTAAGATGCATCAACAGCGCGTCACCACGAACGACAAATTTCGTCATTGCGCCGCACATCTTAGGTATGAGGGAATATATTTTTCAAGAATGATGGTGGAGATAACGAAGCACCTGTTCCCAACAATACTACGTAGCTAGGAGCGCCAATAAGCTAGATAGCTCCTAATCGTAGTTTCGGTTTTGCGTAAAAACTAATGATTTTATAAAAAAAAAAATCCTCTAGTTGTATAATTTCCTTAAGAACCCGGGAAACTACCTATTTTTTTCATTTGTCAAACCATAAAAAAAATGTTTTCTTCAAAATCATCAAAACCAAAAATCAGTTAATTTCCCGCATTCTTACAAACAAATTAAATCATTTGTACCAACATAATTTTCGGAAAAAACTAAAACTGATCGCTCAAAACCAAAACTCGTTTCATCAAAGGTATTGTTTGCTCTTAACACTCAACACAGAGGGGAAACACATAAAAAGCGGTTATTTGGGAAAGCAAAATCAATAACAAAACAAATCGTCGCGAAGCTGGGAATCCCGAAGTCGGCGCGGTGATCCCTGCGCAGCAGCCGAATAAATAGCTTGGTGGAAGACATTTTCAATTTAAATAAAAAAAAAAAAATTATCGAATATATCGGATACATATCAAGTTTATTTATACATCCGAAACTGCAAGATTACCGGGAGCCAATCAGACACTCGCCGGTATGACCTGTTTCCCCGCGCACACAGTCACGCACAAAAAGAGTTGGCGAGGTCAGTAGCAAATTGGTTTTTGGCAGAGTGATTGCTCAGATTGAATGACACCCGATAAGTGGAAATATTCTTGTTCTTTTACTCGAAAATCTCTGTCGACCAATCATCTCACATTCTCGTGGAGCCCGTCAATTTTGTAATTTAACGTAATCATCCGTGAAAACGTGTAAATGCAAGAACAGTTCGAAAAACATGAATCTGAAGTGTTTACCTAAATCATAGTATTTACGTGAAGTTAGCCACACTTTTCTGGCCACAGTTTTTGGTTTTGAGTATACCTTAGGTGGAATTGAGGAGTTACCGTCTGCGGTGTTGCCACATCAATTGTTTAGTTCATTACCAGTTTTTTAGAGTATTTGCAGCTAGGTAGCATTATTATTCAACAAACTATTGAAATGTAGTAGGTAAGAAACATGGAACTGTCCGAAAAATCCCGAATTGAATATGAAATAGAAATACTGTGCGATAGACGCCTTCCAGAAATGTTAGTATTTATAGAGGGAATTGAAAGAAACAACGATTTATTATATTCATAATTTACAAGTTTTTATTTAGTTTAATTTTTTACTTTATTCGTTCGTTCGTTTTGGTCAAATTTTGAATGCGAATTTTGACTCACTCCTGGTTGTCCGATTAACTTGAAATTTGGCAAGTTATCATAATTCCAGTGACAAAATGCATTATAGAATTATTTCTAGAGAAAAAAAAAACAAAATAGCGGCTCCAACTTGACGGACGAGATTTGTAATTATTGTACGAATCGATTTTAAATTGGTATGTGGGGTATGTGACGTAGAAGACATGGAAATGAAGTGCGGTGACATTTTCAACAATTAAAATCTCTTTGCATGGCCGTAGGAGAGTTGAAAGAAAAATTAAAATATTTTCTCGGGCTAAAAAATATAAAACTATGTCAAGCAGGTACGGTGCACAAAAAACAAAAATACCATCGGAAAGAGCATGGAAATCTTAACATTTTCGAAACTTCAAATCTCTTTGGATGGCCGTAGGAGAGTAGCAAAAAAATTAAAATGTTTTCTCGGGCTATAAAATATAAAACTATGTCAAGCAGGTACGGTGCACAAAAAACAAAAATACCATCGGAAAGAGCATGAAAATATTGACATTTTCAAAACTTCAAATCTCTTTGGATGGCCGTAGGAGAGTAGCAAAAAAATTAAAATGTTTTCTCGGGCTACAGAATATAAAACTATGTCAAGCAAGTACGGTGCACAAAAAACAAAAACACCATCGGAAAGAGCATGAAAATCTTGACATTTCCAATACTTCGAATCTCTTTGGATGGCCGTACGAGAGTTGCAAAAAAATTAAAATATTTTCTCGGGCTATAAAATATAAAAATATGTCAAGCAGGTACGGTGCACAAAAAACAAAAATACCATCGGAAAGAGCATGAAAATCTTAACATTTTCGAAACTTCAAATCTCTTTGGATGGCCGTAGGAGAGTAGCAAAAAATTAAAATGTTTTCTCGGGCTATAAAATATAAAACTATGTCAAGCAGGTACGGTGCACAAAAAACAAAAATACCATCGGAAAGAGCATGAAAATCTTGACATTTCCAATACTTCGAATCTCTTTGGATGGCCGTAGGAGAGTTGCAAAAAAATTAAAATGTTTTCTCGGGCTATAAAATATAAAAATATGTCAAGCAGGTACGGTGCACAAAAAACAAAAATACCATCGGAAAGAGCATGAAAATATTGACATTTTCAAAACTTCAAATCTCTTTGGATGGCCGTAGGAGAGTAGCAAAAAAATTAAAATGTTTTCTCGGGCTATAAAATATAAAACTATGTCAAGCAGGTACGGTGCACAAAAAACAAAAATACCATCGGAAAGAGCATGGAAATCTTAACATTTTCGAAACTTCAAATCTCTTTGGATGGCCGTAGGAGAGTAGCAAAAAAATTAAAATGTTTTCTCGGGCTATAAAATATAAAACTATGTCAAGCAGGTACGGTGCACAAAAAACAAAAATACCATCGGAAAGAGCATGAAAATATTGACATTTTCAAAACTTCAAATCTCTTTGGATGGCCGTAGTAGAGTGCAAAAAAATTAAAATGTTTTCTCGGGCTACAGAATATAAAACTATGTCAAGCAAGTACGGTGCACAAAAAACAAAAACACCATCGGAAAGAGCATGAAAATCTTGACATTTCCAATACTTCGAATCTCTTTGGATGGCCGTACGAGAGTTGCAAAAAAATTAAAATGTTTTCTCGGGCTATAAAATATAAAAATATGTCAAGCAGGTACGGTGCACAAAAAACAAAAATACCATCGGAAAGAGCATGAAAATCTTAACATTTTCGAAACTTCAAATCTCTTTGGATGGCCGTAGGAGAGTAGCAAAAAAATTAAAATGTTTTCTCGGGCTATAAAATATAAAACTATGTCAAGCAGGTACGGTGCACAAAAAACAAAAATACCATCGGAAAGAGCATGAAAATCTTGACATTTCCAATACTTCGAATCTCTTTGGATGGCCGTAGGAGAGTTGCAAAAAAATTAAAATGTTTTCTCGGGCTATAAAATATAAAAATATGTCAAGCAGGTACGGTGCACAAAAAACAAAAATACCATCAGAAAGAGCATGAAAATATTGACATTTTCAAAACTTCAAATCTCTTTGGATGGCCGTAGGAGAGTAGCAAAAAAATTAAAATGTTTTCTCGGGCTATAAAATATAAAACTATGTCAAGCAGGTACGGTGCACAAAAAACAAAAATACCATCGGAAAGAGCATGAAAATCTTGACATTTCCAATACTTCGAATCTCTTTGGATGGCCGTAGGAGAGTTGCAATAAAATTAAAATGTTTCTCGGGCTATAAAATATAAAAATATGTCAAGCAGGTACGGTGCACAAAAAACAAAAATACCATCGGAAAAAGCATGAAAATCTTAACATTTTCGAAACTTCAAATCTCTTTGGATGGCCGTAGGAGTAGCAAAAAAATTAAAATGTTTTCTCGGGCTATAAAATATAAAACTATGTCAAGCAGGTACGGTGCACAAAAAACAAAAATACCATCGGAAAGAGCATGAAAATCTTGACATTTCCAATACTTCGAATCTCTTTGGATGGCCGTACGAGAGTTGCAAAAAAATTAAAATGTTTTCTCGGGCTATAAAATATAAAAATATGTCAAGCAGGTACGGTGCACAAAAAACAAAAATACCATCGGAAAGAGCATGAAAATCTTAACATTTTCGAAACTTCAAATCTCTTTGGATGGCCGTAGGAGAGTAGCAAAAAAATTAAAATGTTTTCTCGGGCTATAAAATATAAAACTATGTCAAGCAGGTACGGTGTACAAAAAACAAAAATACCATCGGAAAGAGCGTGAAAATCTTATTTTCAACACTTCAAATCTCTTTGGATGGCCGTAGGAGAGTAGCAAAAAAACTAAAATATTTTCTTGGGCTATAAAATATAAAACTATGTCAAGCAGGTACGGTGCACAAAAAACAAAAATACCACCAGAAAGAGCATGAAAATCTTGACATTTTCAAAACTTCAAATCTCTTTGGATGGCCGTAGGAGAGTAGCAAAAAAATTTAAATATTTTCTCGGGCTATAAAATATAAAACTATGTCAAGCAGGTACGGTGCACAAAAAAAAAATACCAGTGGAAACAGCATGAAAAGCAATACAACACTATTAGTTGTGGAAGAACAACTATGTTGAACATCGCCTCCCTTGACATAGTTTTATATTTTATAGCCCGAGAAAACATTTTAATTTTTTTGCTACTCTCCTACGGCCATCCAAAGAGATTTGAAGTTTTGAAAATGTCAAGATTTTCATGCTCTTTCCGATGGTATTTTTGTTTTTTGTGCACCGTACCTGCTTGACATAGTTTTATATTTTATAGCCCGAGAAAACATTTTAATTTTTTTGCAACTCTCCTACGGCCATCCAAAGAGATTCGAAGTATTGGAAATGTCAAGATTTTCATGCTCTTTCCGATGGTATTTTTGTTTTTTGTGCACCGTACCTGCCTGACATAGTTTTATATTTTATAGCCCGAGAAAACATTTTAATTTTTTTGCAACTCTCCTACGGCCATCCAACGAGATTCGAAGTATTGGAAATGTCAAGATTTTCATGCTCTTTCCGATGGTATTTTTGTTTTTTGTGCACCGTACCTGCTTGACATAGTTTTATATTTTATAGCCCGAGAAAACATTTTAATTTTTTTGCAACTCTCCTACGGCCATCCAAAGAGATTCGAAGTATTGGAAATGTCAAGATTTTCATGCTCTTTCCGATGGTATTTTTGTTTTTTGTGCACCGTACCTGCTTGACATAGTTTTATATTTTATAGCCCGAGAAAACATTTTAATTTTTTTGCTACTCTCCTACGGCCATCGAAAGAGATTTGAAGTATTGAAAATGTCAAGATTTTCATGCTCTTTCCGATGGTATTTTTGTTTTTTGTGCACCGTACCTGCTTGACATAGTTTTATATTTTATAGCCCGAGAAAACATTTTAATTTTTTTGCTACTCTCCTACGGCCATCCAAAGAGATTTGAAGTTTTGAAAATGTCAAGATTTTCATGCTCTTTCCGATGGTATTTTTGTTTTTTGTGCACCGTACCTGCTTGACATAGTTTTATATTTTATAGCCCGAGAAAACATTTTAATTTTTTTGCTACTCTCCTACGGCCATCCAAAGAGATTTGAAGTTTTGAAAATGTCAAGGTTTTCATGCTCTTTCCGATGGTATTTTTGTTTTTTTTGCACCGTACCTGCTTGACATAGTTTTATATTTTATAGCCCGAGAAAACATTTTAATTTTTTTGCTACTCTCCTACGGCCATCCAAAGAGATTTGAAGTTTTCAAAATGTCAAGGTTTTCATGCTCTTTCCGATGGTATTTTTGTTTTTTGTGCACCGTACCTGCTTGACATAGTTTTATATTTTATAGCCCGAGAAAACATTTTAATTTTTTTGCTACTCTCCTACGGCCATCCAAAGAGATTGGAAGTTTTGAAAATGTCAAGATTTTCATGCTCTTTCCGATGGTATTTTTGTTTTTTGTGCACCGTACCTGCTTGACATAGTTTTATATTTTATAGCCCGAGAAAACATTTTAATTTTTTTGGTACTCTCCTACGGCCATCCAAAGAGATTTGAAGTTTTGAAAATGTCAAGGTTTTCATGCTCTTTCCGATGGTATTTTTGTTTTTTGTGCACCGTACCTGCTTGACATAGTTTTATATTTTATAGCCCGAGAAAACATTTTAATTTTTTTGCTACTCTCCTACGGCCATCCAAAGAGATTGGAAGTTTTGAAAATGTCAAGATTTTCATGCTCTTTCCGATGGTATTTTTGTTTTTTGTGCACCGTACCTGATTGACATAGTTTTATATTTTATAGCCCGAGAAAACATTTAAATTTTTTTGCTACTCTCCTACGGCCATCCAAAGAGATTTGAAGTTTTGAAAATGTCAAGATTTTCATGCTCTTTCCGATGTTATTTTTGTTTTTTGTGCACCGTACCTGCTTGACATAGTTTTATATTTTTTAGCCCAAGAAAATATTTTAATTTTTTTTTCCGTCGACCGTTCATTTATGATGTATTTTAACGCACTCAAAATCGTTGATTAATGACCCCTGTTAATGAATGATTTTCTATTAATCAACGATTTGATTATAGGCAACCCAACATACATTGCTCTTATACATTTTATATTGGTTAGTACTACCTGTCATTATTTATTTGTCAATTTTCAATAAAATTTTAGAAAATGTTTATTACACCAGTTGTCACTCAAAACCTTATATGGTCCCGTGGCGTAATGGTAAAGTGCACCTGGCTTGCAACACTGAGGTCTAGAGTTCAAAACCCACCGAGGGTAAATTTTTTTTTTTATTTCAATTTGAAAATAAATAATAAAAAATAAAATAAAACTACCACTGAGAAAAATTAAACTATCTTTGAGTAGAGTTAATATAAATAGGAAATAGTGATTGTTTTTTATCGTAACGTTAAATAAATAAACATTGAAAATAAGATATCTCTATTTTTGAAAACTTCTGTCGACGGAAAAGTTTTGTAACAAACTCGTGAATTAAAATGGCGATTAACAATGTCAAACATTAACGCGCTCGCTCCGCTCACGCGTTAAAATATCTCGATTGTTAATCGCCCTTATTAATACACTTTTTCGTTAAATAACTATTTCAACTCTCCTACTGCCATGCAAAGAGATTTTAATTGTTGAAAATGTCACCGTACTTCATTCCTATGTCTTCTACGTCACATACGCCACATACATATAAATACAAACATTTCTGGAAGGCGTCTATCGCACAGTATTTCTATTTCATATTCAATTCAGGATTTTTCGGACAGTTCCATGTTTCTTACCTACCACATTTCAATAGTTTGTTGAATAATAATGCTACCTAGCTGCAAATAATCTAAAAAACTGGTAATGAACATATCTGTAAAAACAATTGATGTGGCAACACCGCAGACGGTAACTCCTCAATTCCACCTAAGGTATACTCAAAACAAAAAACTGTGGCCAGAAAAGTGTGGCTAACTTCACGTAAATAATCATAGTGATATCGTTAGGTATAGTGAATGTATGCTGAACCACGTGAAATGAACATTGTTATTGTTGAATAAAACTGTTAGAAAAAAAACCCTGATGTTTTCGAGAGGTTTCCAAAGAAAATTGTCTCGTCTCCATACCAGCGACTTGATTTCAAAGGTAAAAGGATGCTGTCTCGAAAAATAATGGTCCTTACGAATCCGGATATAATTTGTGAATTATTGTGGATATGAAAATTGAAGAATCAATAATCAGGTCAGAAAATCTCATCTGAACACCGAAGCCCGAAATCCCGATTGAGAAGCAATAGAAATATTGCAACGGCGTTTAATCAGCACCTGCGAGCACCAAATACTAATGAGAGTGGTAGCCCCTTTCACCCGCAGCCCCGTGAGCACCCGAAATGTTGTTGCAGCTTGTTTGTAACTGACCGTTACGAATCCGATGACATCTGTGACCTGTGATGAAACTTGCCAACCCTTGGCCTTGGCGCCCGGCAGAATGTAGGTCAATGTTACGAGGTAGTAGGTACAAGACAATACGGCCTTAGAAGGTAGGGTCGTTTGAATTAGAACTGTAAAACCTATTTTTCACGATTTCTGTTTGATTTTTTATGAACTCTAAATTACATTAGCTCCAATTACTATTTTCGGTAAAATGGAGTATTCATCTCTATACTTGTAAACTTTGATATTACTTAACAGAAAGATGAGTTTGGCAGAGCAAAAAAAGCAAAGAAAAAATGCCAAAGCTACCATTTCACGTATTTCAAAAAAATGGGCAATGGAAAATAAAGATACAGAAAAAGATTTAAATCAATTTGAAGTCAGAATACAGGCAATTTCTGATGCATTCGATAAATATTCCAGTGCCCAGGATGAAATAGAAGATTTAGTTAGTAAAAATGCCAATTCAGTGGCGGAGGAAGTTGAGAACAGGGTGCAATTTGAAAATAAATATTTTGAAACGTTAGCACTTTTGAATGCTCGCGTAAAAATATTGTCTCATACAATAAACAACAAAAACTCTAATGTAAATCTGTCTCACACAACAGCTATGATCCCCAATGTAAAATTACGTGAAATTAATATTCAGCCCTTCTCTGGTAATGACCAAAACTGGGAAAGTTTTTTTGATTTGTTCAAGTCACTCATACTAATTGATAACCCAAAACTCACTTCCGATGCTGAAAAGTTTTACTATTTAAAAACTCTTTTGAGAGGTGAACCTTTAAAAGTAATAGACTCACTCAAAGTTACAAATGAAAATGTTTGTACTGCATTGGATTTGCTTAAGAAAAGATATTTATTTTCACTCATTTTGTAACACACCAGAAATTAAAAAATGTAAGCCAGAGAATATGAGAGAGTTCGTCACGCAGGATCGGAAAAGTTTAGAATCATTAAAAAATTTAAAGTATAGTACAGATGAACTGTTTGATGCTCTTCTAGTATTTTTGTTAGAACAAAAGTTAGATTTTTCGTCACGTAGGTGTTTTGAAGAAGAAAGAGATATAAGTACTCTACCACAAATTGAAGAGTTTTTTGAATTTTTAAAAAAAAGGTGTGTTGTTCTTGAAAACCTCTCTAGTTTTGATGGCAGCCCAAAGACTTTGGAAAATAAAACTTTCCGAAACTCAAATAAAGTAAATTTGAACACAAATGTTAAAAAGTCTGCACCTCCCTCGCCAACTCTTGGCAGAAATTGTTTATATTGTAGCAGCGGAAGCCACCGTATTTACACGTGCCCAAAATGCAAAGCTATGAATCCCCCAGACAGACATAAGTTTGCAAAAACCAAAAATCTTTGTTTTAACTGCTTAGGGAACAAGCACAATATGGAAAATTGCCCCTCTACCTCAACGTGCGCTCTATGCAACCAAAAACACCACACGTTACTCCATTTAACGAATTTAAACCGGAGAAACTGCCCCCGGCAAAACACTTCCTCGTCACAGTCAAATCCAAGAATTCAATCCCACTCCATCACTCGAAACTCAAACTCTCCCAATCGTTCTCAACACTCTCAGATGAATCAGTCGCCAGGCCTCTCAAACAGGGCGCAGGAACGTAACACTTTCGAAAACTCGCCACTACAAACTACCACCCTCTCCTCATTTTCCTCTCATGCCTCTCACATCTTGTTAGCGACAGCTCAAGCTTTTGTCCACCCGGAACATGGCCCTCCCTTTTTAGTAAAAATTCTTCTCGACGCGACAACGGAAGTCAAAATTCGTTTATGACTCGATCTCTCGTTAAAAAATTAGGTTATACTCCCTATAAACAAAATATACACATATCTGGAATTTGTGCTAATTCTAGCAATTTCTCAAATGAAATGGTGGATGTGCACTAGAGCAAACGAAAAAATTTAAAATTTCCTGTGCTATTATTGACAAAATCACACAAAAACTCCCTCAAATCCCTCTTAAAATTAGCGAATTCAAAATTCCTGAAGAAATTGCAAGCTCTCTTGCGGACTCCGAATTCTTTAAACCCTCCGAAATTAATATTTTAGCTGGCGCCGACATCTATTATTCGTTTATCAGGAATGGATTTGTGAAATTAGGTAAAGACCTGCCCACCCTCATCAACTCGCATTTAGGTTGGATAATATCTGGGACAGTGCCCAGTAGTTGTTTGGAAGATCAGTGTCATCTGTTCCCTTACTCTCACTCCTTTTTAGCCACTCAATCTTCCCCTCACGTTGATGACATTGAAAAACTCGTAGAAAAGTTTTGGGATCAAGAAGAGATCCACACTACCCCCGTTCTTTCTGAGGAAAATGAAATGGTAGAAAATATTTTCAATTCCACAACTCGAATTTTAGACAATGGTAGATACAATATTTCTCGAAAAAGATTTTTTGCCCTAGAAAAACGGTTTGAAAAAGAACCCAACCTCTTTAATGACTATAAAAAATTTATTGACGAATATGTCAATTTAGGGCATGCCCAATATGTGCCTCTCTCTCTTACAAATCAATTCTTAGAAAACAAATATTTTATCCCACATTTATGTGTTGTTAGAGAAAATAGCCTTACCACGGAATTACGCGTTGTGTTTGATTTTTCATGCAAAACTACCTCTGGCTTATCCTTGAATGACGTCACTCTGAAAGGGTTTCAAGTACATCCCGACCATTTTGACATTCTCTGCCGTTTCAGAAGTTTCAAATATGTATTGACTGCTGACACAAAAAAAATGTACAGGCAGGTACAAATGAACCCTCAGTACAATTTTTTGCAAAACATTTTGTGGAGGGAGTCCCCCTCAGAACCACTGAAATGTCTTGAACTCTCTACTGCCTCATTGGGCCAAAACTGCTCCCCCTATTTAGCCACTCGTGTCCTAAAGGGCATTGCCCTTCGAAACAACGAACTCACTCTTGCCTCGGAGTCCTGACTCACTCAAACATATGTGGACGATATTCTCACAGGCACTGACAACATTTCACATCTTGAACAACTGTAGTCCGAATTGATCAATGCTGTCCGCAAACACGGCTTTCGTTTGCACAAATGGTGTTCGAATTCTCAGGAGTTTTTGCAAAAGATTTCCCAACCTCAAACCTCCGAATTGGATTTAAATTTTGATGAATCACCTTGTAAAATACTCGGTTTGAGATGAAATCCACTTTCGGATAATTTGACAATTTCAGTCCCTACTTCTCTAGTTGGAGAAAACATCACTAAACGGAAAGTTCTCTCCGCCGTTAGTTCATGCTATGATCCCAATGGATTAGTAAATCCCATCATTGTTTCTGGAAAAATATTATTGCAAAAATATGGTTACAAAAATTGGATTGGGATGTCCAAATAATTGATTGTTCTCTTTTGGATGAATGGAAAAATTTTATTACAAACATTTTATCAAAAACATTGAAATACCTCGCTATTTATTTCTGAATAAAGCAATGACAAGAATCGAAATACACGGTTTTTTTTATTCTTCAACTCTAGCTTACGGTTGTAACATTTATGTACGTGCTACATACTCTGATAATACTTTTTCATGCACACTTGTATGTTCTAAATCCCGTGTCGCCCTCTTAAAGAAAGTTTTAACTATCCCCAAGCTCGAACTGAGTGGAATGTTGCTATTAGCAAAACTTACTGAAAAAATTTTACATATTTTTGAAAATAAGTTGGATATCGATTCAGTAAATTTGTGGAGTGACTCACAAATTGCCCTTTCTTGGATAAAATCACCTCCGAGTAGATGGTCGGTTTTTGTAGCAAACCGCGTTTCCCAAATACAAAATATCTGCAAATGTTATCAGTGGCATCACGTAAAATCTGCACAAAATCCTGCTGATATTCTATCTCGCGGTATTTTTAATGAAAAAATTTGGTTCTCGGGCCCATCATTCTTACACGAACACGATTTAGATCTGCCAACAATTGATACTTTTTGCAGTGTTGCACACCCACCAGAAGAAAGATGACACGTTGCTGTCAAAGAAAATGAAAATTTTTGGGTAACAATTTTTTCAAAATTTTCTAAAATCTAGAAATTACAACACACTAGTGGCTTACATATTTAGATTTCTACACAACCTTAAATCAAGCACTGAAAAAATTAGTGGTCCCTTGCAAGTTGATGAACTTTCTTGCGCTCTCAGTTTCATATTGAAAACCGTTCAGTCCCAGCACTTTTTCAAGGAAATTTATGAAATTACCAATAATAAGACCGTCTCTAATAAACAGTTACTTTCCCTTAAGCCTTTCATAGACTCGTCTGGTATTTTACGTGTTGGTGGTAGGTTACAATACGCAGAAATCCCATATGATCAGAGGCACCCAATTTTGTTGCCCGCTCGTAGCCATGTCATTTCTCTACTATTGTGCCAAGAGCACTCTAGACTCGGACACAGTGGTCCTCAAAAGGTTTTGTCCAATGTTCGTCACAGATATTGGCCTTTAAATGGTTTGCGAGACATAAAAAGAATTATGAGAAATTGTATTGTATGTCACCGATTCAATTCTCAGGCAGCTCAACAAATAATCTCCGATCTCCCCAAAGATAGAGTGCAAATTTCTCGTCCTTTTCAAAAAGTAAGAATCAATTTTGGTGGTCCATTTTTAATCAAATCATCTAGACTACGCAAAGCCCCGCAAATCAAGTGTTATATTGCCCTCTTCGTCTGCATGGTAACAAAGGCAATTCATATTGAAATTGTTTCTAGCTTGTCATCTGAAGCCTTTCTGTTGACCCTCAAAAGATTTATTGCTCGCAGAGGTAACCCTTCTATAATCTATAGTGATAATGCTACAAATTTTCTTGGGTCGAGAAATCAGTTAAGAGATCTTTATGATCTGTTTCAGTCTCAGCCTTTGTCTCACCTCATTGGGGTGGTATTTGGGAATCGGCTATAAAAAGCACCAAAAACCATTATTATTATTATTGTAGGTAATTCACTATTCACGTATGAAGAATTCAGCACCATTGTAGCTCAGATTGAAGCGATTTTAGACTCGCGACCTTTTTACACTCAGTATACTGTAACTTGAAGTGTAAGATATGATGTATGTGGTATGGTTGAACTCAGAAAAATATGGGCTTTCAATTTTTTATATAAAAATATACCCTTTCAAATAAAAAAAAAATCGATGACGTCATATCTTGTAAGGTGATGGGGGAAAAATCATTTTTATGTAAAAAAAGATGGAAGACTGAAATACAAAATCGACCTGTCCGAGCTTTAGCTCTGAAAATAATTATATCGTAAGATAATTGAGCGTTTCCACACTTTATGAACGCACTGTATATGTGATTTGTTACTCACAAATCTCTATAATCTAACAATGGGGTGCCAAGACATTTTCTTCAGAATGGACAACAGCCAAACGAATCCGTGAAAATGTCTGCATTTTTGTTACATGATAGTACTTTCCATGTAGAATGGGGTAGTTCAGGTGTTGGAAGCAAACTATGAATGGAACTGTCGATATTTTCACCCAAATTCTTGAAAACTGTTTATTCATATAATTGTTTGCAAAATGAATAAGTGGATGAATCGAAAACAATATATTAGTAAGAATAACATTCATAATAATAACAATAATAATAATAAAGAACATCGACGAAAACAAAGTAAAAGCAGTCATTGTAAATACAGCCAATTGGAAATCGCCAGATTTTGACGGCATAACCAATTTTTTGCTGAAAAAGCTTCATGCAGCACATAAGAATTACCAACAGAATGATTAACAGCAACAAAATTATTCTGGATTGGCCGACAAAGAAAAGAACATACCTGAAACCCAAAAATGAAAACACAGAACTAGCAAAGATGAAGACATTTTCACGGATTCGTCTGGCTGTGAGATGCCATCATCCATTTCGAGCCATTCTGAGGAAAATGTCTTGACACCTCATTGTCAGATTATCGAGATTTGTGAGATATAAATGACATATAATATGTGAATGACATTAATAGTGATCACAATGAATATATATGATTAAGACTTCTCCGTTTTCCCCCATTACAGCACGCTGAGCCTCGTTATGAACATTTTGGAAAACATATTCGATATTACTGGATATTAGATATATTTGGAATCAAATATTACGGCCTTTCTTCAAAAAATACCCGAAATATGACATTTTCCGAAAATATAAATTATTCTAGAGTTATCTTGTAGGAAAGATGTATGGAAGATCTTGGAATTTGTATCTCGTTTCATAGACAGTGTAGACCAGTGTATGAAATGTTTTTGAAAACGGTGCCTAATATAACCATTTTTCAGTCGAGAGAGCTCTCCGATGGATGAGCAAATACCTAAAATGCATTTTCAAAGCTCCATATCTCGAAAACTGTCCATTTTTGAGCTTTGTGGCTGTGAACACTTTTGATCAGCTCATCAAGAACTACAACATTCCAAAAATTCAACCATATTCACGGAAAGCCATTTCCCATAAGAAATGTGCGGGGTCCTTTGATATTAATTGTTTCCGAGACTCATATATCTAGATTTTTGAGAATGGTGAGTAATAATTGGTATGAATTCTAGAGATTATTACGGGTTGAAATTGTGCGACATCCGACTAGTTATCAAACCTTTCTCACAGTTTGTTATGACTTGAGGATAACTTACTTAAAGTTGCACAGAATAGTAAATATATAGAATCAAAGGTATTTTGCCTCTTTCTATTTTTCCTCAAATTGTTAAGAAAATTTAGGATCTGTCAATTTTTTCCTGAAGTGATAATGTAGAGGTATCACAAATGGAATAAGTATTATATTCGTTATTATAAATATTCATTTGATTTCCATTGATTCCTGTTATACATGCTCCATTTCATTATAAATATTACACCAAATATCTCGAAAAAGAATCAGAGCTAAATTACTCCTACCGGAAATCATGCAGTCACAAAATAGGGTTTGTTTATGAGCAGTGGTGATATAAGCCCAATTCATGTAAACGTAAAGTTACGCAAGAACATAAGAAATTTAAACCATTCGAATCATATAGACACATTTATGAACTAGGGTAGAGTGTTTCATATACCTAGTTTTTTTACTAGCAGGAGATTTTTCATATCTTCTACATTATTATGTATAATAAAAAGGCAAAGTATCAAATGACAATATTACTTTTATAGTATCCTTATTCGAACAATGCCACTGAGAGGTTGATAATATTTAATTATTTATCTATAAGCTAACGTTTAGCAATATGTATTGAACAGATTGCTAAAATCAGCACTCAGAGGCACCGTTGTAACTGTTTATGTAGAGTTTGGTCACAAAAAAATCATTTCTCGATGATAATTCTCTCAAATTGATCTCTTGTTTTCATTTTCTCTTTTCATAATATATATATATATATATATATATATATATATATATATATATATATATATATATATATCTGTCGAAAAACCTATCATCAAAAGTATAGATAGAGGGTCCGGTAACACGGTGTAGTATGTAGTATTTCTCCATAAAATGGGTAATGTTAATGATTATACTGAACCATTCTTCGCCAATTTTTTACTGTATTATTATATCGATTACAGTTGCACATCTCTCAAGGAAAATCCACGTTATGTACTGAGAACATCAGAAGTATAGGCAGTGGATATGAAATTGATCTTATTCTTCTGGTGGTTTTAAAGCTTCGAGGAACACTTCCTCAAACGAGTTCCACAGATTTGCTGTTGGCTAAAGAAAGAACGATGAATTTCCATCATCTTTTCAATTCATAATAATGTTTTCACCATTATTTTTGAGAATTAATTCATGGTAAACATTGCTTACTAATGGTTACAAAAGTTCATGAATCCAATCCAACATTCCCTAGAAAATTATTAAATTTTACCAATGTTTTCGGAATGAGATCACAAACTACGAACTCTTCCGATTGTAAAGAAATAAGAAAGCGATACTTTGAAGCGGTCACACGGAATACCAATTGAAGCTACTATAGAAAATAATTATAGAATTCTATGGTGACAAGAAAGTCTCGCTTAGAAAGAGAAATAATGATTTTTTCCACAAAACACAGTGAAGAACAACAGAACACCAATATTATTTTAAACGTTTTTGAGCATTTGGATGTGATTTGTTATTTTTTGGTTTGATTTTTGTGGCAAATTTGTAATTTTTCATCGTCTCAATAGAGTATTGATATTACTAATAAGTAATGACGTCACGCCTCCTTCGTGGTCATGGTGCATCATCCAAGCAAAGAGTTTGTTTATGGTGTTTCACGTGTAACATTTCTTTTACTTCTGGTGATGATTTTCAGAACTTTAAACAAATATCTTGACTTTTTTGGGTATTAATGAGAAGCGCAAAAATGTGAGTACTGTAATGTTTTGAAGTTAATACCATGAATTGATTTTTTATACTTGTAATGCCTATAAATCCCGTGGATCACATCAAATAGTTTGATCAAACTGCTTTGATGACGTTGTTTCTATTGTTTTGCTTCACAAAATTCGAAACAAACCAGTAGAAATGACGTCACTTTTAGGCAATTTGGCCAAACTATTTGACCGTGAACCACAGGCTTAAAACTTACTTTCACTTGTGTATCCCTCTTTTAACAATCAATAAATCATACAGCTCCCAAAATCACCACCAAATTAACTGACACAAGTAAAACACTGAAAACAAACTCAAGTACAGTTCCCTGACGAACATGACATTTTATGATGAAAGAATTTTTTTTACTCCATCCATCCATAACACATCATACTGTGTCGATCCATAATATGGGCAAGTTTTTAAATTCATCGATGGATAATGCGCATTCGTGCTGTCATTGTCATTTTCCATTGGTTAAATAAGGATGCAATGCTCATCGACGGATCCATCGATGAATTTAAAAACTTGCCCTATGTGAGAGAGATTATACCTTGCATAGAGTTCATAGCGGAAGGTTTCCAGAATGATTTGTTCCTGTAAAGTTACCGATTGCAGGAGCTTGGTACGGTGATTTGATGCTGGATTATACCGAAAATATTTGAGAGTGAGTATCAAAATAGCCGGCTCTATAAAACTCTCTGTTTTCCTTTCGCTGTCCGTCAAAATATTACACAAATCGCAACGGTACTTGTTATCGCCCATTAATTTTTCTGGTTGCAGGTAGTTTTTCAACAACATCTGAACAGATTGTTTCTCCGAGTGGTTCGGAATTGGGAGCTGGAGGTCCTCCGAAAGACTGCTGCACCACGGTTGGTTTTTCTGATGCTGCTCCATCTTCAGCACAGACTGCATTGAAATTGGTCTCTTGTTCATGCAGCGAATCCAGTAGGTGCATCAGGAATTCTGAACTGTCTTGTTGAAGTCCTGGAAGGATGCCGGAGGGCCTTGAAATATCTGATATTTCATTCGGTGAAAACGAAGACCTATTGGAGAACTGCAGCAAAGCAAAAAGTTCTTGTAGCCTCAAGAACAGCTCGGAAAAATCTGTTATACAACAAAACATCGTTTCGAAAAGTCTTTGTCATATATAACGCTTGCAGGAGGCTATTCATGTAACACGTATTGCCCAAGTTGACCAAACCACATTTTTCCTCAGTATCCTTGCCCAAACCCGAAGACGATGTGACGGAACTTTTATATTTTGGAGATGACGATGGATTTTTTTGAACAAAAGAATGTGTCAGAATATCTTCGTTTTTCTATGGAGCTGGCGGTGTTCAAACAGATTGGGATGCATGGTCCTTGGACCATGGGATGGTTCCGAGAAAAGAAGCAGCATTGCCTCTCTGAATCAAAAAAGAAGTAGCCCTGGGTTCATTCGTTTCTTTTTGTATCCTTTTCCCTATATCCTTGATGAATTTGATTGCTTGAGGGCCAAAAACACCAAACGTCTCAATACCAACAGGATAAAAAATGTAATTTTTGTCCAAGTTGTCATATTTTCGGGACTTCAGTTTTTCGCCTGTCGCAGCAGCTGAACCAGCAGAAACTGACGTGGTTGAAATATGTGATGGAGCTAAAGTGTCGACGCAGGTGAAGTCCCAAACAACTGGTTTGCCGTGTTGCCAAGGTATGATAGACATACCGTCTGGACGTTTACCCAGCTGGTACCTAGAGGCTCTAAAACAGCAGGTACTTTAGCAGAAACTAAAGTACGCCTTATCAAATCATTAACTGCTTGATGTCGAGAAAAACGGCCTGCACTAAATTTACAGCAGAGACCATGTGTTCCTGAATTGTCGACAAGAGAACCACATACGCATTGATGTTGAACGCAAACGCAAACGGAAGCCAACAGCAATTCTGAATGATTCATCATCCAAAAGTGTTCCAAGACAAGAAACGGGTAAAGCATTCAACCATGCCCCTGCATTTTTGGAAAAATCTGCTTTTAGGCGAGCTTTTTCCGGATTTGTAGCATCTTTCAGTAATCTGTCTGTTATACTTTTGATGAGAGGAAGATCCCAGGCCTTTTGAAAAATTCTTTCGGAGTTTGGCAGAACGGAATTAGATTTATCGGACCACATACGTTCTCCTTCTAATAACGCAACATCAGGTGGAAAATCTGTAGGTAAAATGGAATCGATAACATGAGAGAAGACAGAAATGGACGAGAGAAATGCTGGTAATGCCAGAGAGCTGGTCAGACGGACCCCTAATCCCCCAAAGGAGACTGGAAGATATGCCTGTATTGTTAATTATAACGTTTGTGTTATAGAGCAATTCTTATTTCTGTGCGATATGTCTATCCTCATGTTATGATCTATTTTAGTATATGTCTGTGTCTGATCTTTTGTTCCGTGTAGTTGATAGATGACATCTGGTACAAGTCAAGTGCATACCGGACATACCGCTAACGATTTGCTTTTTTTTGCCATTATTACAAAATATAAGTATCTTCAAAATCAAGAATAGTGTTTTAATAACTCTGCAAAGTCTGCATGTATCCATGATTTGTCATCCATAAGGTTGTTCACAATTAATTGCAAGGCCTCGCGCATAGAATTGTCGAATGTTTCCAAAGAACGTTGATCATGCCAAGATGGATACATCTTGGATACATCTCAAAATATAAATTAGTTTTGGAATTGCTAGACAATGTTTAAGTAAGTAAAATGCTACGTGTGCAGGAAGTTTATTGAGACGAGAAGACATTAATTGAAAAGAACTGATTTTTTCTTGAAAACAAATAGGGAGAGCAACGTCTGTCAGGGGAGTACCAAGAAGTTGAAGTTCTGATCTGTTAACAGTTTTTATTCCTGGAGCAACTGCATTGAATTTTTTTATAATGATAGAATTCGATTTACCCAGGAAAAATAGTTCGCACTTATTAGTAGTTTAAATCAAGCTCCAATATCCTTAGATTTTGAAATTATAGATGAAAGGGCATCGAGTACTACAAAGGCATCACCCCCGAAAGAGCCATCATCTAGATACCAACCATTGAATTCTGTATTGATCTTTTGCAATATATTGTTGATGGTAAGGCAAAAAAGAGCTGGTGCTAAAGGATCTCCTTGTTGAAAACCCCGCTCAGACATAACATTTTCTCCAAAAGATAAAAAAGAAGGGTGGTGATAACACTGAAAAAGGAATGGAAACAATTCGGGAATAGTGTCCAAAACAATTTGAAGCATAACATGACGATGAATCATATTAAAGGCATTTCTGAAATCAAGTTTCAAACCTTGAAGGATTATTGTGTTGGTTGATATAACGTCGAGCTGCATGAACAACAGCTTCATATCCCCCTGGAGTGCCGAATCCAAATTGAATTGGACGAAAATATTCACCAAGCTTTTCCTTCAATTTGGAACAGGCAAGCTTAGCGACCAAACGACGGTAAAATGTACCTACAGCAATAGGACGGATTCCTCCAGATTTCTTCTTTAGGCCGCATAAAGATGCCCCATAAATTATTGGACAAATGTCCTGAGGTACTCCACCGGAAAGCAGGAAGTTACAGAGGGTTGTTAAAGAAGATAACAGCTTTTCACCTGCTGAACCCGTACTGTAGCTGGTCATATCCTGTATAGATGGTCTCAGAGAGTCCAAGCCTCCAGCTTAACTGGTTCTAAAAAGCGTGACGAACATCTTCTATATTCACACTCAAATTACAACTTGGTTGACACTCTACAGGAAACAAGCCTTGATGGCTATTGGATGCTTCGACTCTAGTTCTAAGAGAGTTGCCCTATTGAATTCAGCAACCGTATCATCAGAACATAATATTCTGACAGCTGATGTCAGATCTCCATCGGAAACTTTACTCATCACCAATTTAGTTCGAAAATTTTCAGATTTTGAATGCCTCTTTTTGGAATATGAGGTGTTTGGGTGGGATTATTGAGGTTTCTTCTGATAACACTTGACAGTGATTCTCTTTGGTAATTTTTATTATAAGGCACACTGAAAGATTTATAAGGGAACATGAGAAGATTTTCCCACGAAGAAACTGTATTAATTCTCAGGCAATGATGGTCAATTGATTTGGTTAGAGCAGCAGCAGCAAGTATCCTCGTAGCTTTAGGTATCCTTTTGATAATAATGATTGCGTTTGTGCATTGCCAGTGTAATATGATATGGAACAGATTGGGTTTCAGATTCCAAAGGCGTTACATCAATACCACCAATATCAGTAAGATTTTGTGAAATTTCTAATTTATGTATCCTGCTTTTGTGGATCTTCAAACCAGTAGAGTTCTTGAAACTTCTGCAGCAAGAATCGCAAATTGATGATGACACTGACATATTACAAGACATAGGTACAATAACGATATCTTCTTCGGAATTCTCATCTAGTACCCGTAATTGTAAACTCTGATCAAGCAAATTTTCATTAGAATTTTCTAGTTTTCTTTTCTCCTCTGCATTATCATAACTGATAGGATATCTCTTTATGATTGATTTGTTTTAATGTATAATCACTTTTTTATTACTGCGTGTCGACTACAGACGACAAGACCGACAAACATCAGTGGACAAGAAAAAATGGCAATCATTCACCAGTTATAACCAGATATTTAGCGACAGCTACAGCTTTACTGCATTCCTACATGACCCATATATGCTTTGCAGGTCATGAAGACAAATGGATCATCATACCTCATCACCCTTTCTTGCCATTCCATGCAGAAGCTAGTTTTATGGCAATTTATCAAGTACCACTTTACTCACTCACTTTAATTATATCAACTTTTCTGTACATACCTTGTGTTAGTGAATAAAGTTCATTCATTTTATTATTATTCAATTCTAACGCAAGTGAATTATTTGTATGCAGCATTTTTTAGCTAGTATGTTAGCACATGTTGGTCCAGATTTTGATAAAACAAATTTATTTATTAACAACTTGTGGAAACAAAAGTTAAGTAAAGCACAAAACCAATAAAGTATAAATATATAAAACAAACTTCAGAAAATGACAATCATTACATTCCCAAAATCTGCTCGATGTTTTCAAGACAACACAAATGAACACGATCTCTTCCGATTCGAAAGCGATACTTTCAAAGGCACACAGAATACCTAACGAAGCGATAGTTAACAAATAATTGTAGAATTATATTGTCGCTACGAAGCGAGGGTATACGGAATCCCACCTCAGTCTTTTAACTGCAGTCCAATGAGCTCTGCCAGGGTTATTGTTGTATTTGCTGAGAGTATTATAGGAAATATTCGGTCGTGTACCTTGAGCGATATACAAAATATTGCTTGTTGATATAGTACTTTCTTCATATACTACTCCGCATCTTCTTCATTTTGTGGTGACATTGACTGACCATCGGTGTACTGACAGGTTTACTCAGCCATATTGTATTTCACCAGAAGCTCAGTGATGTGTCTCTTCTGACTCAGAAAAATTTGACCTGTCGTACGATTTCTTGATATTTCCAATCCAACACAACTATTTGTTTCTCCCAAGTACTTTATCTTGAAGTTTTTATGTAACTCGTCCTTCAAATAGTCTTGCATCTTCCCGTGGTTGGAAAAATTAGCAAATCGTCGACATATACAGCAACAAAAGTCATGTGTCTACCAGAAATATTATAGTAAACGCATAGATCCAGTTTGGTTTGGTTCATTCCAATTTGTTTCAAAACAGCGTCCAATTTCTTATTCCATTCTCTGCTAGCTTGCTTCAACCCATAACTGGCTTTCTTTAGTTTGCAAACTTTTGTTGGATTCTGAGCGGAAAGGAATTCCTTGGGCTGATCATTTAAACCTCTTCATTTAGATCACCCTATAGAAACGCAGCAACGGCACCGATTTGCTCTATATCCAAATTAAACTTTGCAGCTATCAGGAAACGTATGGATGTGTATCTGACTACTGTGAAAAAAATCTCTTGATAATCAGTTATTTTCCTTTGAGCACAGCCTTTGATAAGGAGACGTGCTTTGTAGCGTAGAATTTTTCCAGGGTCTTTTTTCGTTTTGAACACCCACTTTCAATTTATTAAGTCGGTCAAAATCTACGTCTACCTGTCTGGCCGATATACACTTTGGAGCAAGATCCACAATTCAATTTATAAACTCCTGATTTTTCAGATTTCTGCGTTTTATCTTTATTATTCTTGATAAACCTTCCATTTAAAGGCCGCATACGTGAACACCGTATGAATTACGTAAACAATAAAACACACTCATCATATGCCAATCATATTTTGGAGGAAGGCCATGACTTCGATGAAAACTTCGAAATTCTTCATGTGGAAAATAAGGGCATTAGGTTTAATTATTTAGAATCCTTGGAAATTAATAAATTGAAAAATTCGTCTTGATCAACTGGACCTGAACGGTTCCCCTTTGTTAAATTTGTTCAATTGAGCGGTGGTTGTGTTTTGAGATTTCCAGGTAGGTTCATTGTTATGTCAATTTTATAAGTTGTATGAGTCTAGGTATTAGCGATAATTATTATAGGTAGTCCCTAATTATGTTAATGGCTAAGAAAGGTATTTAGGTAATTTCAATGAAGAATAGTTTAATGTACTACATTCGCTTGGAAAAGATACTGTGTATCGAAACATGTCGCAAAGATAACAAATATTGTGGACATTTTAATCGTTTTTTACCTTAGTGTCATAACTAGTTGCCTCGGCCCAGAACTCCTTTCCTACTTCTGCATACTGAATTAAACATCTAACTTTTTCAACAATGGTTCAGTTGGTGCGTTCGGCCAAACCATTTTGTTCTGGAGTATAAGGAGTTGTGGTCTGATGTTGAATTCCTGATTTCCGCAAACGACTCAAACTCTTGGTTGCAGTACTCTGAACCATTATCTGTGCGTAATTTATTTATTTTCAAACCTTTCTGGTTTTCAAACAAATTTTTAAATATTTACTTCACTTTTACATTTCAAGAAGTATACGAAGGTTTTTCGAGAAAAATCGTCTATTAATGTAAAAATATATCGTGCTCCTCCTAGTGAAGCTACTTCTATCGGCTCAGAGAGATCACTGTGAATAATTTCCAGGAAATTTTCTGCTCTTTTGCCAACATGGTTGAACGGCAATCTGCATTGTTTACCTTTCAGACAAGCTGTGCATGATTCTAACTGTCACTCTTCGAAGTTGATACCTGATGCCAATCCATTTTTCAACTTTGTCAGATCGGTGAAATTGATATGAGCAAGTCTACGATGTCATAATAATGCGTCCGATTCATAGAAAACCAAGAAATTATAGTTTTCTTGGGAAAAAATGTTTAGCTGGTACATGGTTTCCACTAAATTTGCATCAGCTACTGTATCATTCCGATTATTGAAAATTTGACAAACATTTTTGGGAAATTTGATTTTGTATCCATTCTTAGTGATACAACTTACAGATAAGAAATTAGTCGAAAGTCCGGGTGTTTAGTTTTCATAAGTTTTTTTTTATATATATTGGTTTTTTGGGAACTAAGTTTATTTTTGGTATTTTTCAAATTTGGGATAAATAGTGGGTAGTTATAAAATTCATATTTCGCGTACCAAACTGTTTGAGATGCAAACGTTGACTACTACCACGCATGCGTGAGCCACACGCATGCCTCGAGAGAGAACTCTCTTAAAAAAAAAGTCGAAGACTGATCGGCAGAAATTTTAACTGTCACATTAATCAAAAAAACGAGTGCATAATTCTCTTGACAATCTCCGCTAGGTTCGTTATATTCAACGAACATTCAACCGCCGCAAGAAAGAACGGAAGTCTGGGCCCAGGAAGAAGAAAGAAAACTTTGATCTGGTAAGTCAGCCATTTGTTCTTTCAAACAGTTTCGCGTATATATCAACTGAGTAAACAAAAAATAATTTGTCACACACACCGGGAACCAGTAGAACATTTTTGATTTGGATATTTTGGACGGATCCATTCAAAAGTATTCTTCTCAAACTGATTGTTCCCAGTGCAGTAACTTGGAGTTTAGAATTGTTTGCTACAACTATTTCATTTACTTCAGGTGATACTTTGTTTTCGAGCCAATCATCACTCATCGTCATATGCGCAGATGCGCTAGAATCGATGTACCAGTTCATAACATCGGCTTTCCAGTAGAAAATACTGCTGATCAACCTGACTGATGTGTCTTGGTAGCTTTCGGTTTTTCGGATTTGTCACTGTGCTTGACGTTTTTGTTACATTCGTGCGCCTTCTGACAGTATTGGTTACATCGAAAACAACGTGACCCCTTTTTACATCTTGAAGGAGCTTTATTTTGATAGAATCCCCTGTGATCTTCACACCTGAGCTTTCAAGGCCCATGATCATGGGTTTATATTCATCGGGTAAACCAGCCAACAAAAGACTACCAATCCACTCTTCACTGACTATGAAACCAATACCCGATAGTTTGTGCGGTAATGATTATCGAATTAACGTATTCCTCCACTGAATTGCAGTTTTCGAGACGTGTGGTTATCAATGTTCTGAGGAGACCAACCGTCCTAGTTAAACCAGAGTCTTCGAAAGCTTCTTTTAACTTGTCCCATACCTCTGTAGCAAATTGCTAGGTATTATAATTCTCACGACCCCTGAGCTTTTCTATCAACGGCAAACTTCCTAATCCAACTGATGAAGCCATTTGTAGATAGCAAAAACTTGATCTTGGAAAATTAGTTCTCAACTTTGACAACTTGTCAAAAAATATTTAAAACTTTTTGAAAGTTCTGATTAATCACCTACGGACAAGATAAAAAAAATAACGATATGACAGCTTTGTATATTGAACTACAAACTTCATCTATATAAACAATACATGGTTACAATCATAAATCAGTAGGGATGAACATGCAGGATGTTCTTCATTCCAATAAATATTTCTTCAGATATATTTTCCAAATGATCCAAAAAAGTTGCATAACCTTCGCTTGGTGATTGGTATAGACAACCAATTACCCATTTTGTACCAGAATATGTGGTGGTGATAAATTTACACCAGTAATTACGATTATAAACAAATGTTTTATACACCGAATATTGAATTTCCTTTCTTACATAGATAGTAACACCTCCTGTATACCTCGAATCTGAGTCGCATCTACTAAGAAGTAATTTTTAATTTCAAGTTCATGATTATTTATTTCAACTGTAGTTCTAGATTTACTGAGTAAAATGAATGCTGGATTGTGGTTGAATATGTCACCTAAAAGTTGAGGTTTATGAGCTAATAATCTTTCAATATTTAAGTAAACTACAGGGTGTAATCTAACTTCTTGCACATCCGTGAAGGACGGGTGTATAATGTCATTTTATAACGAATAACAGGTGTGAAAAATTCGAAAAAAATATTGTGGAAAGTTTAAATTGTGTTGGAAAATTCTTCGAAATTTTGGGAACCGTTGTCCGCCGAACGTCAGCTGACCGGAGCAGAGCCGCAATAATACTGGAACTGCCGGATGGACGAAACTGTGTAATTTCGAATAGCAGTTTCCAAGATTTTCCGAATTTTCCAAAAAAAAATTAAATTTCCACATTTTTTTTTCGACTTTTTCACACCTGCCATTCGTTATAATATGGCATTATACACCGGTCCTTCAAAGGAGTGCAAGAGGTTAGATTACACCCTAAATATCTGCACTATACTCGAGTTTATTATGATTATTGATATCAGAGTATCTGTTAGACGTATGTCGAGCTGGCACAGCCGTTTCAGCACAATCCAAAAAAACAAGTGCAGTATTCTCTACCTAATTAATAACTATTTTCTAACACAACTTTCAATTTTCAAACTCGAGCCGTTCCGGAAAAAAGGGGTTGTGCTAGCTTAACGCTTAAGCTGGCACAGCCATCCCGTAACTTTTTTCCTGCAGAAAATCTTTGAAGGATTGAGATGCTAGAATTTCTAACTTTTTAATAACTTTCGAGTAACACAACTCTCAATTTTCTAACTCAAGCCGTTTCGGAGAAAAAGGGGTTGTGCTAGCTTAACGCTTAAGCTGGCACAGCCGTCTCGTAACTTTTTTACTGCTGAAAATTTTCGAATGATTGAAGTGCCGAAATTTCTAACTTTTTAATAACTTCCTAGTGATATACAAGAAGTTTCGATATTTCGCTTCCTAAGGCGCAAAAATCCCAAAATACTCGAATTAAATTGCATTTTTTTCAACGTTGACTTCTTCATTGTCTAAGTTTTGCAAATTTGAAAACTGACAATATATTACCTGATATCTCACTCATATGGCCGATTGTGGTGAAGAAAATTTCAGTGGAAAGAATTAAAATTTTCTTCGAAACGCAACGAGACCGAAATCCAAATCATATCACCTTCTTTCTCCTCTTTAATTTTTTACCTTCAATACAAACATTAGAAAGAAGCCTACAGGGGAATACGACATCATATAACACCAATGCGAACTGGTTGCGATTAAACATTTCTATATTAAATGCAGAAATTATATTTCTAACCGTCTTCAAAATTTGATGAGACCGGGGCCAATATAGGTACGCAATTCCTTATTTTTTTGCCTTCTGATTTTCTAACAATAACACAAACAGCGGATATAATGATACAGGGATGATTGACATTACCTTAGACCTATGTGAATTGATTGTGATGTGAAATATTATCTGATATCTATTTATATTATTTCGCAATGTTCATCAAACTTGATCTAAAATGCATCGAAAATCAACTGAGAAAATATTTTAACTGTGTTCAATAATTGATGAGACCGATAACCCCTAGGGATTCGAAAATAATGGAAAAAATCTTGGGAAAATATTTTTAACCGCCTTCAAAACGTGACGAGAACAAGCGCATTTAAATTTCATCTTTGTTTATCCCTCTGATTTTCTAACTTCTGCACAATCATTGACAATAATAAAAAAAGGGGTGTATTAAAGTATATTTTACCCTCAGGATCTGAAAAGAACCTAGAATTTCCTAGGAAAATATTTTTGATCCTCTTCAAATCGTGATGAGAACGAGAGATTTGAAATTTCACATTTGTTTTACCCTCCGATTTTCTAACTCCAGCACAATCATTGGAAATAATAAAAAAGGGGTATATTGAAGTATATTCTACCCTCAGGATCTAAAAGGAACCGAAAAATTCCTGGAGAAATATTTTTAATTCTCTTCAAATCGTGATGAGAACGAGAGATTTGAAATTTCACATTTGTTTTACTCTCCGATTTTCTAACTCTATCACAATTACAAATAATGATAAATCTAGGGTGTATTAAGGTATAATCTTCCTTCAGAATCTGGAAAAAACTGGAAATTTGCAGAGAAAATATTTTTAATCGTATTTAAATCGTAATGAGAACGAGAGAACATGTGTTTCACCCTCTGATTTTCTAACTCCAGTACAATCATTAAAAATAATAAAATAGGGGTTTATTGAAGTATATTTTACCCCCGTGATCTGAGGAGAATGAAAATGTCTTGGAAAAATACTTTTATTTTTTGGATTGACGTGGCCGTTACTTGATGGAAATCCATAGTTATGACACTAAGGTAAAAAACGATTAAAATTTCCACAATTTATATATAAATTTTTTATAGTGTCATAAAAATATTTTTAACCGCCTTTAGAACGTGAAGAGAATAAAAGCCTCTAAATTTCACATTTGTTTTACCATCTGATTTTCTAAATACAGCACAATCATTGGAAATAATGAATCAGGGCTGCATTATAGTATAATCGTACTGAAAAGAACGGAAAATTTCCCAGGATAATATTTTCAATCTTCACCAGAACTTGACGAGAACGGGAGCATTGAAATGTCGCCTTTGTTTTACCGTCTGAATTTCTTACTCTAGCACAATCATTGGAAATAATAAAAAATGGATATTTTACAGTATTATTTGACAAGTACGAAAAATATCTTAGAAGTACCAACTTTATGGACGCTTTTTCCATGAGAAAGTGGAATTTTACCAGCCAAGTCCGGAAAGTAAGTACTAACGAGAATCACATCTTTATTGTCATTGTAAATATGAAAATCTTGGTAAGTATGGTTTTGATAAATGCAGTTGATCATTACCGCAGCAGCGCAACAACTGACAGCTATTTGATTTTTGAAAGTTTGCATGGTTTTCGGTCGCAATTATCGCAATAAACTATGGAAAGCAGCAGCGATAGTGAGTTTGAAAATGTGCCATACAAAATTTCCAATGCAGCAGCTGCTGCTACAAACACAGTTATCTTCTGTTGGAATTTCAATATTTGATACAATCAAGAATTAATAAGTTCAAATAATTTTTGGTTTCATTGTTCCACATCAAACCGTTCAAATTTATCGAGGTATGAGTGGTATACAGATCGGCATTTATATTTGATATTTCGAATTTGAATTAAAAATATTTCTCCTGGAATTTTTCGGTTCCTTACAGATCCTGAGGGTAGAATATACTTCTATATACCCCTTTTTATTATTTCCAATGATTGTGCTGGAGTTAGAAAATCAGAGGGTAAAACAAATGTGAAATTTCAATTCACTCGTTCTCATCACGATTTGAAGAGGATTAAAATGATTTTTCCATGAATTTTTCGGTTCCTTTCAGATCCTGAGGGTAGAATATACTTCTATATACCCTTTTTTATTATTTCCAATGATTGTGCTGCAGTTAGAAAATCAGAGGGTAAAACAAATGTGAAATATCTATTCTCTCGTTCTCATCACGATTTGAATACGATTAAAAATATTTTCTCCACAAATTTTCGGTTTTTTTCAGATTCTGAAGAAGATTATACCTCAATACACCCTAGTTTTATTATTTTTAATGATTGTGATGGAGTTAGAAAATCAGAGGGTGAAACAAATGTGAAATTTCAATTATCTCGTTCTCATCATGATTTGAAGAGGATTAAAAATATTTCATAGGAAATTTTCGGTTTTTATCAGATCCTGAGGGTAGAATATACTTCATTTTACCTCTTTTTTATCATTTCCAATGATTGTGCTGGAGTTAGAAAATCAGAGGGTAAAAAAAATGTGAAATTTCAATTATCTCGTTCTCATCACGATTTGAAGACGATCAAAAAATTTTGCTAGAAAATTTTAGGTTCTTTTCAGATCCTGCGGGTAAAATATACTTAAATACACCCCTTTTTCATTATTTTCAATGATTGTGCTGAAGTTAGAAAATCAGAGGGTAAAACAAATGTGAAATTTCAATTATCTCGGTCTCATCACGATTTGAAGATGATTAAAATATTTTTCCAGAAAATTTTCATTTTTTTCCAGATCCTGAGGATAATATATACACCCCATTTTGATTATTTTCAATGATTGTGCTGGAGTTGAAAATTCAGGTGGTAAAACAAATGTAAAATAAAAATTCTCCTGTTCTCATCACGATTTGAAAACGATTAAAAATATTTTTCCCAGAAATTTCAAGCTCTTTTCAGATCCTGATGGTAGAATGTACTTCAGTACAGACCCGTTTTATTATTTTCAATGATTGTGCTGGAGTTAGTAAATCAGAGGGCTAAACAAAGATGAAATTTAAATGCTTGCTCTCGTCACGTTTTGAAGGCGGTTAAAAATATTTTCCCAAATTTTTTTTCTTCTTCTCATTTCCCATTCTTCTCGAATCCCTAGGGGTTATCGGTCTCATCAATTATCTATGATAATAAACACCTATTTCCAAAAAACTCTGATATACATAATTACGCTACTCGGGGTGAAGATACTTTAGAATTCCCCAAAATATTTGGGTATTAAATGCTTCAATAAAATAACAACTTTTATAGGAACCAATAAGAGTAGAACTGTAATGAGACATAAACTATATGGTTTCTTGTTTGATAACTACTTCTACAGTATGGATGAATTTCTTGCTTTCAGTGTTTAGATACACAAAAATAAAAAATTAAATTAAATTCCACTATGTGTTTATTTCTAGATAGTTTCTTTTATACATGTAAAGTCTTTTTTAAATTTGTACAAATCAAACATTTGTGTTTTATCTTTTTAGCGTTTTACTTCTTTGACTAGTCCAATAAATTTTCTCATGTATTTAATTTTGTAATTGTGTATATGTGAAAAATTTTAGTGATGAATAAACTATTTCTATTTCTATTGAACACAGTTAAAATATTTTCTCAGTTGATTTTCGATGCATTTTAGATCAAGTTTGATGAACACTACGAAATAATATATATATATATATATATATATATATATATATAAGATTAAGTATTTCACATCACAATCAATTCACATAGGTCGAAGGTAATGTTAATAGAATAGAATAGAATTTATTTATACTGCATTACAAACAGGTTCTTACCCATTGACATGTACACAGTGTAACACATAAGTCTAAACCTAGGACTATGGTAAGTTGTAGCAAATAATATATAAAATAAATAATAAAAACATCTAACAATTACAAAGTAGTACTGGTTAATAGGTGCAAATTTATAGTAAAAAATAGTGGTTAAAGTACATAAGAAGATAAAATAAATGATAGTCATCTAACAATCACAAGATATCACATTAGTATTTTGTGCTTTATTTCAGTTGCTGTGCTGTTGAAAAAATCGAAAAACGAATGCTTTTTATTTATGTCATTAATTTCCTTAAGGCAGCGATTGAGTGGAGATTCCGATTGGACATTTGTCATGAAAACACGATTTCGATTTCTGAGTCTTTTATCTGGAATGTGTATATTTATTGCAGACAGCAGTTCAGGTGTATCGATAACTTGGTTAAAAATATTGAAAATAAATACCGCATCATTCATTCTTCGGAGATCAGCCAGAGTATTTTTTTATTTTTTTATTTATTTATTTATTTAACGGGGACTAGCCCAATTCAGACAAAATACAATTATTGTAAGTAGGATCGAACATTTACAATAAAAAAGAAAAAAAAATTTTTGAGTTGATTGTTTAAACATAAAAAATACAATAAAATGTCATCTCAAAGAGTTCCAGCTGTGTTTTGTAGGCAATCATAAAGGCGGATACTTTATATTTTCTATAATATGTGCATCTTAGGAATTTTTTCTGGATTTTTTCCATCATTTCTGAGTGGAGTACCGTTTGAGGGTTCCAAATTGTTGATGCATACTCCAGTTTCGATCTGACAAATGAGTTGAATAGAAGGATGCCCACATCCCATTTGAATTCTTTGGAATTTCTCAGAACAAAACTTAGTTTTCGGTTTGCATCTCTAGTTATGTAATCTATGTGGTTGTTGAAACTGAAATTGTTACTGAATATCACTCCCAGGTCTTTAATTTTCTCTAGCTTGTCCAATTTGGTTTCATTTATAGTGTATTCAGTGTGGAGGATACATTTTTTGCGTGAGAATGACATGCTTTTGCATTTTCCCTCGTTTAGTCTTAAGTCGTTTGCTTTACAAAATAAAGAGATAGAATCAAGGTCTGTCTGAAGGTTCAAATAGTCGTTCTCATTGTTGATAACCTGATATAGTTTTAAGTCATCTGCGTATAGTAAGAATTTTGATGTTTTTATATACTTACCTATATCGTTAATGAAAATAACAAATAACAATGGTCCTAAAATTGAACCTTGAGGTACGCCTGACGTAGGTCTAATTATTTTCCATTTTTTTTCATTAAATGAGACAAATTGATCTCGGTCCGTCAGATATGATTTCATTAGCCCTACCAATGAGTCATTCAAGGAATAATTTTTCAGTTTAGAAATTAGTGTTCCATGGTTTACTTTGTCAAAGGCTTTCGCTAGGTCTGTGTATATTACATCTACTTGTTGTCCTGTGTCTATTGAGAGTCCAACATCATTGCTAAATATCATAAGGTTTGTCACTGTTGATTTGCGGCTTACAAATCCATGTTGTTCTATGCATATTACATTTTCAATATGACCATAAATTCTATTATACAGGATCCTTTCTAAAATTTTAGATGGTGATGAAAGTACTGTCACCGGTCTATAATTAATTATCATGCTGTAATTACCAGATTTATGTATTGGGATAATGCGACCTATTTTAAATCGCTTTGGAAATACACGGCTTTGAATTACCGTATTAAAGACTATGGCCAAAGGCCCCTTGAGAATATCCATGTAGCATTTGAAAAAGTAGGGTGGAATCATCCTTATAATAAGGAATTGCGTACCTATATTGGCCCCGGTCTCATAAATATTTGAAGACGGTTAGAAATATAATTTCTGCATTTAATATAAAAATGTTTAATCCCAACCAGTTGGCATAGGTGTTACATGATGTCGTATTCCTCTGTAGGCTTCTTTCTAATGTTTGTATTGAAGGTAAAAAATTAAAGAGGAGAAAGAAGGTGATATGATTTAGATTTCGGTCTCGTTGCGTTTCGAAGAAGATTTTAATTCTTTCTTCTGAAATTTTCTTCACCACAATCGGCCATATGAGTGAGATATCAAGTAACATATTCTCAGTTTTCAAATTTCAAAGTCAACGTTAAAAAAATGCAATTTAATTAGAGTATTTTGGGATTTTTGTGCCTTAGGAAGCGAAATATCGAAACTCCTTGTTTAGTTCAGTTCATCTTTGAACTTAGTTCAGTTCATCTTTGAACTTGGTTCAGTTCAATGTAGAACTGGACCTTAGTTCTTAATATTAGGTAAAGATGCATAAATTGGCCATTACCCTCCCTGTCCTGGTCTAGTTCAGGCCAGACCAGGCTGACCCTCATGTAAAATGCTATTATCATTAACCCATAGTTTTTCTCCCTTATAAATAAATCTTTACTCACCCCCACGACCACTACCTCTTCCATCGCGACCGCCCCTGCCACCCCGACCATTACCGCCAAATGTGTTAGATTCAGAGTCATTCCAAGTATCCGAAAAACCAGTAGCTTTTCCTACAGAGTTATTGGAATCCCAATCATCTTCGCTGGATTTCACAGCTTTGAATCCTCTTCCTGCCGAGAACTTTTTTCCTCCCTCAGTAGCAAACCCAATATTCTGAAAAATATTGATAAATAGATACAATTCAACAGATGATTTTTGCTGCATAGTTACCGTTGATGCTGGGGTACTTGTATTATCGTCGTCCCAATCAGCGTCCATATTTCGACTACAAAAAGCGTTGAAGTGTTATAGGGAATAGCATGTTGGAATTAATTAATTTATAACTGTTCCGGAAACACGTGCTTATATATCTCTGAACCAAAAATTGCAAATGCACCAAAATAAACAAAATAAAATCTTACCAGAAATAGATGACGTTTCTGTTTCAATTATTTAAAATATATCTCAGAAGCAAATATGATCAAATATCACTTGAAAAACTGACTACAACTTGAAAAGTAAGATGGATTCGACCAGAAACTAAAAACCGGTAGTAACTTTTCAACAAGAATAAGAACGGATAATGGACATTTTTTGAAGAGTGAAGCATGAACTCACGCATGCGCACTTGGTAGTCTTAGTCTTGGTACTATTAAATTAACTAACTATACCTAACTAAAGTCATATTTGTGCGATCTGGCGCCTTGAAGCCAAATCTTGAAGAGTCTTCATGTGTGACGTCATCAAATATTTTCCTTGCTCAAACAGGTGACAGTTACCGTTACGTCATTGACATTGAGTTGATAGAAACTCGAATACACTCGCACTCATGAGTTAATCAGATTCTGAAAGGAATCCTTGTAGTGATTTTTCTTATTTTCCGAGTACTTATTTTTCCAACATTCTGCTGTTTTCAAATCCACCTGTACCAACAGCCCATTCAAATTTACAGTTTTTAAAAGTATTCTTAAATATTTATGGTGGATTTACGAAAATAATATTATTGATTGCACATTACACACATTACATAAACTTAAAAAGTGCCAAACAATTTGAAAACATCATTATTATCCCCACTTCAATCCGCTAACATACCGGTTCGCAGCCTCCGAACGCCGTGAAGTGTCGCTTGAAACGCCTTTTAGCGTGACGTCATAACTTATTCGCTCAAATGTTGCCGCTTACCGACTGTACTTTCATTGTTATTTCCTCAGAGTAATAAAAGACATAGAGATGCCCTGCCATACCTAAACAAATACATGTTTTGAAGTGAACGCAGGAACTATCCTTTTCTATAGAATTTGTGGGCGAGGGGGTGGCGGGTGGTGAAATGTTATCGATAGTAGAGTATAGGTTTATTCGTTTGCATCGAGGTATAGCACTTTCCTAGACACAATTTACACTCGATTTTTAGTATTCGTTTGCAGATTATTTGACCCATTCCTTTGTTTGAACTGCACTCAGCTACACTCGATTCAAAATGTGGTGTAAATTACACTACACTACACTACACCTCGATAGATACGAATAAACCTAGTTTGTTTACATTTAGAGCAAGAAGGACCTTAATACAAACGAAGAATCACAACTTGATCCGAATGAAATGAGCGGGCATAAACGAAGCTACCCGAATGACTATGGACTTACATGTTTAAGTGCCTGTAAACAAACAAAGTTATGTTGACTTCAAGACAAGGATGGAGAAGGCATCTCTATGGTCTTTTATTACTCTGAGGTTATTTCGACGTATATGTAAATGATCCGAAAATTTTTCTAATCTGTGATCCGAATGAGTTGTTTTTCACAAAAACTTGTTGTGCTAGAAGGGAATTTTAACAGAAAAGTAAATGATCAAATGCATACGTCCTCCGATTCGTATTGTTACAGACCTGAAATTTGATAAAGACTTCTCGAATTGTTCGAGATCGTTCGATGAATTAGATGGAAAAATCTAGAAGCACTAAATTTTGTTCTGGATCAATCGTCGAACATTCTTATTGTGTTCTATTGATTTCTTCATTTTTCTAGAACTTTATTTCTATACCTATATAAGAAATGCATTTGTGAGATGGAGTTAGTTAGTTAGGAAGTTACCTTGAGTTACCTTGGATACTAGTATTTTGGTATCAGAATATCAGTTTTGACAGTGACTTGTATTACAGTGTTGTCAAGTGAAGTTTGAATAATAAAGGCAAGTCCATACCAGTATACACTTATTATTGAACCCGAAGACGCAACAATTGGTGACAGCGGCGGAATAAGTGTTACTGAAGAAAGAAAAGTAAGGCAATTTTCCAGTATTTGATGGTGAATACTCGAGCGAATAATTACGACGAGATGGCGACATCAGCAGATATCCTTGAGTATTTAAAGGAACAAGAAGCCAAACGAAAACAAGAACAAGAAGAGCTTCTACAACAATTCGAACTGAAAAGGAAACAAGAACAAGAGGAACAGGAGGCGCGGTTAGTCCAGCAGTTACAACAACAACATGTTGATCTTCTGCAACGTATTAGTCACAGTCAACAGTGCTTCCAGAATGAAATCACCGAAGTAGTACAAGAGGTCAGAGGAGAAGTCCAGGAGGTCAAAGGTGAAGTTCAAGAAGTCAAAGGCGGAGTCCAGGGAGTCATCAGAAGGGTCCAAGACGTCGAAAATGAACTATCCAAAATAGATGAACGGGTGGTACGAGAGGTGAACAAGAAACGTTACACCTTCCATACAAGCGTGCACCCTCTGAGGAAATCTCCCTCACCAGCGAAAGGCCATCGTCACTGACAACTCCGATAAGGCCTACACAAGTGAAAATTTTGAAGCCTCCAACATTTGATGGCAATCCTCCGTGGTCCATGTATAGACGTCAATTTGAAGCGGCAGCAAACGCAAACGGCTGGTCCGAGGAGGAAATGGTCACTTCTCTAATCCTGTGTCTACGAGGTGTACACTTATTTTTGAACCCGAAGACGCAACAGTATTTTACAAAGCCAGCAACTCAACAGACCAATAATTGACAATATTCCACAGACTATCGGTGATTGTTTTTTTGTTGTCACGTTAGTATTAAATTTTATTTTTAAATGTTTGAAACACTGAATATTTATAAACTGACAAGTGACATTTATTTATTTATTTATTTATTTACATTCATACTTACATACATTCTTTGCTACATGCATAGGTATACTCACACTTCCCAAGTAGCCCACAGAGGTCATATATGGGTTGTACAGATGTCTAGAAGGACTTCCTCAAAAGTCTATGACTTTTATGTCTTGTAATATGCTCAAACGTTGAAATGTATGCTAATACGACAAAAAGGCGCACTTTTGGGACGTCACATAAAGTAGTCGCAATGACTCGCAAATATAGACTTATATAAGCCAGTCGTAGAAGAGGGTTGGATTGGATATTATTATTACGTCGTTAAGTGGTCATAGTGTTGTCATAATATCATTATAAATGAAGGTCATAAAATGACAATCCAATGTATTACAATACGTTTACCATGTTAAAACGTATAATATAATACTATTATAATATATATTACAATCTCCTTTACCACAACCATAACCACAACATGACTGCAATAATGGTAATCATAATAAAAAATGTGATTAATGATAAGGTATTTATTATAGCGTTGTAGAATATTGTCCCAATACCGTAACTACATAGACAGCATCATTTTTATGAACAAAATTCAATTCTACTCACTCAAAATGCATGCGAGTTATATATACCAAACCCCAGAAAACCCTTAGATTGTAACTTCCATGTAGTGCTGACTTAGGTTTATACGAATACGATTGACTATGCTGTTAGTTTCAGTTCTGTTAGCGACGTTGTACCTTACACACCTCTCTCTGTACAAATAAAGTTATTTGTTCGAAACTTAATTTTTGCTTTTTAAAAATAGTTTTTCGTGGCTCGAATGCTTAATTGGCGCAGTCGGTAGGATAACGGGAGAATATCGATCGCGAAATTCGTCAGTTTCAACTGTTAATCCGTTATTGAAAGAACAGCTTCGATCGCCCATCAGAGACCGGCATACCAAGTTGCAGCAGACTCCAGAAAAGGATAACCTGGTTCACCATCGTGGTAAGTCGAGTATTCCTTTCTGCTTTCGATTTTTCTCCGAAAACTTTATCGTAAAGATTTTTGTTTGAATTTGTTAAATATCGATTATCGAAATCAAATAATCCATCATTTTTCTTTTATCGCAATCGAAATCGGTGGACTGACTATAGAAGTCACCTAGATTAGTAACTATTGATCAGATTCAAAACATTTTATTTTTTACCCGAATTTTTTAATAAGTAGATAAATAAATATAATCGCATTTCGAAACCTGATACTGCTCAGAGTTCGCTGCATTCTCAAAAGGCAACGACATTTGTTCGAGTGAAATATTACACGGTTTGAAAACCGACTGTGAGAAGAGAAGGAATACCTTGTATTGCACAGTATTATCTTCAAATTCTCGAAAGACATTGTTTTATTCGTTCAAAACATATTTTTGTGAGATATTTCAGCATAAATTCATAATTTTTACAGATTCTTTTATTCCATTTTTATACAAAATTTAAGCATACGAAATAGCATTTGATGAACGACCCCGTTATTGAAAGTCTATCCAATTGTTCAAAATTTATTCGGATACTATTCCAACATACAATGGGTCGTCAGAGACCCTCGAAATATTCGTAAATGCTGCCGATCAATTTCACAAAAAATATCATGGCGCGGACACCACATTGAATCAATGCATTTTGAATATATTATTGAGTAAGTTGAAAGATAGAGCCCAGCTTTTAATCGGAGCAAGAACCGAATTGAAAACATGGACTCAAGTAAAATTAGAATTGAGAAATACCTTTGGCGACCGACAAAGCCTTGACAACCTCGAACAACAATTGTTTACTCTTACACCAAATAAGGGCGAACATCCCTTAGACTTTGCGAAGAGAATCCAACTACTACGAAGTAAATTAACTTTTAAAATGAACGCTGACACCGACATGGACAAAGATGTTAAACCTATACATATTCGACAATACGAATCCCAATCCCTCAAAGTATTTTTGAGAAATCTAAATGTTCGACTACAGGACAAAGTTATCGTCCAAAATCCTGATTCCCTAGAAGCAGCAATGAATTTCGTCCTGGAGGACGAAAATTTCAGACATACTCAGAATCTAGTATTCCAAAATCGTCAAAACATTAATGCACCCAAACCACCTCCTAATAGACAAATTGGACAAAATCGAAATAACTTTCATCCAAACTATAGCTTTCCAAATCCTCAATCAGTAGCCCCAATTCAAACAACAAGGAACCAAAATCAAGCCCCAGGTTTCCGAAATCAACCTTCCAATATTACTAGAATGCAAAATCAATTTCCGAATTACAGCCAGAACAATTTTAGACCCCAATTTCCCAGCCAACCGATAAATGTCCAGCCCAGACCAGTGAGACAAACATTCCCAACCAACAGACAAGTTTTTGGTCCGCCACGAAATGTTTTTAAACCGACAGGTAAACCCGACCAAAGGACTTTCGAACCAATGTCCACTACGTCTAGAAACCCTACGGTTAGCAGACCCATGTCCCATTCATTCACCAATCCGGCCCAATCGCAACCACAAGGATGAACACCCATCGACGAGGAAATGTACAACCACAGCTACGATCAATTTCATGCTGCACATAACTATTACCCGAATAATTACCAATACGACTATCACACGTATGACCAAACTGACACTATGCAAGAACTTTATCTTGAACATTATCAAGATAATTCCTATACCGACCATTACCCCGACGAATATTATCTACCCCAAGAACAATCAGATAAACCGAACAACGACATTCGCGAGCCTGAAGGCGAACATTTTTACGAATCGCCTCCAAAGAACGAGACAATGTGATAGAACTTCACTCCGCCACTGTCAACGGACTCACATACATAAAAATCCGTAACCCCCCGATTAAACTATTGATTTATACAGGATGTCACACCTCAATTCTGAAACCATCAATTATTGAAAAATATTATCCTGATAGAATTTTTAGGCAGCCCTCTCAATTAAAAACTTCCTTAGGCGAAAAAGAAATTCAGTTTAGAGCCCTTATCCCCGCTTTTGAAGAATTCCGGAGTTGCTATGAGACTGAGTACGTTTTATTTCAATTCCATGAATTTTTTTATGGTATTCTGGGATTGAAAGAATTGAAAAACCTAGATTTGAATATCGATTTTACCAACCAGTTACTACGCAACGACCATGTACAAATATCATTCTTTTACAGACAACCTTCCGAAAATTCTTTCACTTTCGAAATACCACCTTTCGAAAGTTTGGTTCGAAAATACCCCGTCGATACTAACGAAGGCGAGATCATAATTACTAATAAAAATTTCAATGGATTATTTATACCGGAAACTTTGACTTGTGCTTCAAACTATCGCGCTACTTTCGAAATTTTCAACAATACAGATAGGACAATTTCTGTCACGATGAACGAACCTTTTAAAGCTATCCAAATTGAAAAAGAATTTTTTGAATTTTACCATATCGAGAGCGCCTTACCGAACATTGAATATTACGATTCGACAAAAGACGTTTCTGACAAAATTAGGACAGACCACATGAACCCGGAAGAAAAACGAGCTATTTTGAAACTCTATAAAGAATTTGCAGACATATTCCATGCCGAACATGACAAGCTTTCATTTACTACTAAAATAAAACATTAAATGAAAACCAAAGATGAGACACCAGTTCATACAAAATCTTATCTCTTCCCCCACTGCCACAAAAAGAAAGTCCAAAAGCAAATTCAGAAGATGCTCACCGATGGAATCATTCGGCCATCATCTTCCGCTCGGAGTAGCCCGATATGGATCGTACCAAAGAAGACCGACGCATCAGGAAAGAAGAAATGGCGCATCGTAGTAGATTACAGGAAGTTGAATGAAAAAACAATCGACGACCGATATCCACTTCCGAACATAGAAGACATCCTAGACAAATTGGGGAAATGCAACTACTTTACCACCCTCGACCTGGCATCTGGATTCCATCAGATTGAAATGGAAGAAAGATCCATCGAAAAAACAGCGTTTAACGTGGAGCACGGGCATTACGAGTATGTTCGTATGCCATTCGGCTTGAAGAACGCTCCAGCGAGCTTCCACAGAGTAATGGATCACATCCTCAAGGATTTACGAAATAAAATTTGTCTGGTGTATATATGGACGATATTATCGTGTTTTCAACTTCCTTGCAAGAACACGTAGCCAATTTAAAACAAATCTTTAAAACGTTACGCGAAGCTAATGGCATCAAACCTAACCCTAATAAAATAAAAGCCATTCAAAATGTTCCCATACCAACTACCGCTATAGAAATTAAATCTTTTCTTGGTCTATTAGGATATTATCGAAAATTCATAAAAGATTTTGAATGGCTCACCAAATATCTCAACCCAAAAATAGTCATTCAGCCTTCAAACTGATCCAGAGTAATTTCCTTTTAATCGACATCACAGATAAAGATGAACAGAAACTAAAAATCCAACATCATCATGAGAGTAAAACCACTCATAGGGGTATAGATGAAACAATCTAGAACATAATATTGGCCATACATGATTCAAGACGTGACGAATTATATAAACACTTGTGTCACCTGCCAGAAGTCTAAATATGAACGTCACCCTAACGTTATCAAATTTAACCCCACTCCTATAGGAGAACACCCCTTCGAACATATTTATATTGATGCATTTTCGGCAGAAAAACAAAAATTTTTGACAATTATCGATAGCTTCTTGCGTTTTGCCCAAGCATATCCGATTCATTTGAATGCACCAAATATATTAGATGGTCTATTAAAATTTATTTCTCATTACGGCATCCCGAATAAAATCACTTGCGACTCTGGTACAGAGTTCAAAAACAATCTGATTGAAGATTTTTGTAAACTACACAAAATAATTTTACATTACATAACACCAAAAAATCCTAACAGCAACAGCCCTGTAGATTGAAGAAATCAGAACGCTAAAACTCGACCGCCCTGACAGACCAGAACTACATAAATGTTGTACGCAATTTTAGGATATAACAACACTATTCACTCCGCGACAAAATTCACCCCTTTCCAAATTATCAAAGGAAACGTTGAACACCATGATCCATTTGATATAACATTTTCAAAAATAACTTCTGATTACATTGAAAAACATGCGAGAAATCAAAAGATAATCAACGAAATAATCAAACAGAATAACGAGAAATCAAAGAATCTTACCGAAGTTAATTCCAAAAGAGATAAACCACCAGAGATAAAAATCGACGAAAACGCGTTTCTCAGAGAATCACCCCGAAATAAATTATCTTCCATTTATAGGAAAATACAACCTACCCAAGATTGTGGTATCAAAGTGAAAACGAGAAAATCAAAATATCATAAAAGTAAACTGAAACCTCAAAGAAAACTAGCTCAGAAACAAATTTTTTCAGATGACAATGCTGTACCTTCTACTTCTCGGGATCCTAACCACTAATGGTCAAAGGATAACCATGACAGAAATATCTAACCCCATAATCCTTCCTTTCTCTCTCGGAAAAGCAAGAATTACTATCCAAAAACATACATTTTTGAAACCTATCGATTTGAAACAATTTGACGATCCGATAAATAGTATAGCCAACAATTCGAAATACATAACTGACCTCATTTCAATAAAAGACGCCTTGTATCCACAACTACATCATATGCATAATCATTTGTTACAACTTCTCAAACAATTTTTTGTAAAATTAACAAATATCAAACCTCAGAAGTTCAGCCGATCAAAAAGAGGACTAATCAATTTTGTAGGCAGAACGAATAAATGGCTTTTTGGCACTTTAGACGACGAAGATGAACAAAAATATGACCAGGCAATTTCTACCCTAACAAACAATTAAAAATTAAAAAAGATTCTTGAATGAAACAGCAAATAATTTGCAACAAGTTGTCAAAACCAACGACTAATCGGCGAACAAATAGAGACTATTGTAAACAGTCTGAATAAATATACGCTATTCTTACGGCTTCAAAACTCACTCGATACAATGATAATTGACTGTCAAAATGTACTGTCAACACTGAACAATATCGAAGAAGCTATATTGTTCGGTGAACTGAATATCATTCATAACATAATATTACCAATATCCGAGCTCAAACAATTAATTGAGGTCATGCTTAATATGTACAAAGGAAGTCTACCGGATTTCGATAACATTCAATCATATTACAAACTTCTAAAAATTGAAACTCTATACAAAAATGATTTAATTCTATTCACGATTCACGTCCCGATACTTCGAGAAAATCTTTACGATTATTATCATTTATTTCCTATCCCGATTTCCAATAATGCCATAATTCCCTTGAAACCATACATCATCCTGAACTCGACTTACCATCACTACAAGGACCCGAGGAAGACTGTCTACCTGAACTATTGAAAGGAAAGAGCAGCCAGCCATGCCAATTACAAGTCCATCTAGACCAGGATGTAGTAGAACCTGTCAGTGATTCCTATGTCATTGTCATTCCCGCCAGATACACCACTATTGAAAAACGGTGTAAAGAAAGCCGGTATGAAGAAATCCACAAACCACAGCTGATCTACATTCCTCAGAAATGCAGCCTTACCATTAATGGGGAAGAATACAGCAACGACATTTCTTCAATACGGGAGACTCCTCTGGAATTACCCAGGTTAGAAATCCTCAAACCTGACCATGCAGACCACCCCCTGAAGATCTTGAACAAGATTAACCTGGACGAGCTGACAAGGCTCCAAAAACTAGCCGAGAAAACGCAACTGCACCGACTCCAGACCTTGGAAGAAAGCAACACTCCGTATACTACGTTTTATATTTGTATTATTCTAAGCATAATTACTGTCACTCTCATTTTTTATTACTTTTCTATAAAATACAAGAATAATATTTTAAAACATTTCAAAAGTAACGAGACAAAACCTAAAGACTCAAATTCTGAAAATAATACTACCGTATTATTCTCATCTAAGGGATGACGGAGTTATATGTACCAAACCCCAGAAAATCCTTAGATTGTAACTTCCATGTAGTGCTGACTTAGGTTTATACGATTACGATTGACCCCAGAAAACCCTTAGATTGTAACTTCCATGTAGTGCTGACTTAGGTTTATACGATTACGATTGACCATGCTTTATTGTTAGTTTCAGTTCTGTTAGCGACGTTGTACCTTATACACACCTCTCTCTGTACAAATAAAGTTATTTGTTCGTAACTTAATTTTTGCTTTTTAAAAATAGTTTCTCGTGGCTCGAATGCTTAATTTGCCCCTCGAAGATAATGAGAAATAGATCTTTTTTAAAATAATTGGAATTGAATCTGGAAAAATATATTTCATGATTTTTTTTCATAAATCACTAAAATATGGTGACAATCATTCAAATAATACTCATTTAGTCCATTTACACTGTTTCTTTTTTTTAATACAACACCCCTAGTCCTATATTTTAAGTTTAAAAAATGTTTGTTTCAATATGGCTGCTATAATTCGAACATCAATCGAACAAATAACATGGATGCCATCGTCTTAGTATCGAAAAGTTATAAATACTTCGGTATATACTACCACAGAATAATTTACGACTGTCTTGAAGACATCGCAATAACTTACATACAGGAGTCGTTACATACTCACTGAGACCATATTTGCAGGAGTTACTGTTTTATGTTTACATTGTTTACAAGGGTTGTATTGTAGTCGTACCCAGTCGCACCAACTTGGGAACGACACCATGCCCCAACCATTTCACTAGAAATAGGTTATGTGGTGTTATGTTTTGTTGATGATAAAATATTGTGTTGATGTTGGCTCTATTATGGAGGCGATACTATCGAAGCATTTCTGTAACCCTTGATACCATGCAAAATAAATCATCAGATTCTCTGGACCCATGGGAATCACTTGTATTTTTCGTGGTCTCTCCAGCAATGTTCTAGAATCTTTTGGCAAAATTCATTCAACGCTGTGTGAGAAATTTTGTGAACTAATGCCTAATTCTTCAATTTTTCTTTGATAAAGAAACACTTTTTTAAATTTTCTTCAGCTTTGATATCATCCGTGTCTATAACTCCCCTCTTCACATTCACTTTCCATGGTTACACTCTGGGGTAGGTAGAGGTTCTGAAAGTATTTGGAAACTTGTTCCTGGTACATTATGTTGACCTAAGTCTGCTGGAAGAACTTTATTTTCTTGTATTTGCAGTCTCTCAAGAAGAGCCTGCGGTTTATAATTGTTAATAATTTTTTAAGTACTCCTTCCTCTGTATATTTTTTTAAAATTGATCTTTATGCGCCAGTTCACTTGTAAGGCAGATTACATTTTTGCTTTCTCATTTTTTTGTTGAGCTGCCTATATTCAGATAATGGATGAATACATAACCACCAAATACAATCGAATTGTATATACATATTGTAGTCAATACTACCAAGTTCTTCTTTTAATAAAAAACTACATTATATAAGTTCGATATATAGTCGTTGAAACGTTTAAAAATGTATATATTACAACCACATAGATTTATTGTCATTATAACCTCAGAACGACTTCTTTTAAAAACTACTCAAGGACACATAGAATTCCATTACATACAAACGACACAAAAACATTTTCTAGAGAATTATTGATTATATGCGAGTAATATCCACGCTACGACATAACGACCCCTAAATGTTATTAAACGTACATTAACTTTTTAGTTGTAAAATAACGCATATACGTGGTTTTAAAGACGGTTTAAGAAGTCATAATGTGAATGTTATGACTTTGTGCTACTTGGGTTATGAACACATATATTTCAGATCAGACACACATTAACTGAACTGGCACTATCATATATAGAAATGTAAATGAAAATCAGGTTATTGTAATAAAATGGAGTGCAGTAATGTAAAAATATGGTAACAAGTATTTAAAAAAGAGACAATGTACAAATTAGAACCTATCAATTAAATAACTTATAAAATTCATCAACACTGAAAAGTGTCTTTTCAATCAGGATGTGTCGGATCTCTTTTTTGAAGATATTTATTGGAAGATCTTTTACGTTTTCAGGGAGTTTATTGAATAATTTCAGTCCAGTGAATTCTGGTCTTTTTTGGCACTTCCCAAGCCTACAGTATGGGACACCTAGGTCATTTTTGTTTCTGGTGTTGTAGGTATGAGTGTCGCTAATTTTCAAGTAATTATATCCTTATTTTGTTTGTCTGATATACAAATAGATTTTCGTATATGTATTATGATGGTAATGTCATAATTCCTAGAAGTTTAAAGGCAAATCTAGAATTATCTCTATACCCCAGTCCACTCACAATTCTTATTGCCCTCCTTTGTAATCCAAAAACCCTCGCAGACTGTGATGTTCTACCCCAAGAGATCAATCCATAGGACATTTTACGGAGTGAAATAGAGCATGGTAGGCTGTTTTTAGTGTGCTTGGAGATACACTGCATGCTAGATAGACTCCAAAGTACATAAACATTACTACGAAGTCGGCTACAGATATAATCTATATGGGCGTCCCACTGTATAGTTTGAAATCAAGATATACCCCAAGAAACTTTACAGATTTGCACTGTGGAGTATTATCCGTTATATCTCTCAGTGAAAAGATAATGTTATTCGTTTTTTCTTTATTTATTATTAATTTGTTTGAAGTAAACCAGGTTTCAGCCCGTGACTGTGCCTTTTGGGTCTCCAGGACCACATCTTCAAGTGATGATGCAGATAGGGAGATGGTGGTGTCATCCGCAAAGAGGGTATTCCCCACCCGAGTGTCACAAAGAGGCAGATCATTTATATAGATCAAAAATAGTACTGGTTCAAGGACAGACCCTTGTGGTACACCAATCCGGAGCAACGTCTCTCCGCAGAGAACACTCCATTCACCCTAATTGACTGGTACCTGTCAGATAGATATGGCTGCAACAATTTAATACTGCTGCTTGAAAAGTTATTATAACTTTGGAGTTTTTTTGTCAAGAGATCGTGTGAGACACAGTCAAATGCCTTGCTCAAGTCACAGAAGATAACCGAGCTATACTCTCTAAGTCTTCATAGCTATCCATAATGCCCGAGGCTAAATTGAGAATCCCTATATGATGGGTAATTTAGACAAAAAATACTGGGGTCTATGTAGACCAATGAAATAAAAATTTATTCAGAAGAACAAAAAACAGATTAAAATATCATTCACAAAAGTCTGTATACTGTTCCATCTCAGGAACTGAGTATGCCCCTCTAGCAGTTTTCTTAATGGGTGTGTTGATGATTTCTATTATATCATTGAACTCATAAATGAGTTCGTCCTTTTTTTCAGGCCATTTCCAATATTGTAAACTGTTTACCATTGTTGAAATTTTATATCCACATTTACGTACTTCAGTTATTTTTCCAGGAAAGAATATATTTTCATATCTCACAATCACATATGTGTTGACATGTAAGTTTTCAATTATATTTTCTTTTTCAGAAATTGGCATATTATTATGATGTTCCTCTTCTTCGTTCTCTTTCTCATTGTCATCTGCTCTGAGCGTTTTATTTTTTTTTGTTCGTTTATCATCAGATTCTCTGTGATTTAGTTGTTGCTTCTTCAACTTCTCTTGTTCCCTTTTCCTTTTAGTTTCTTCTCTTCTTGTTTTATTTGCCTCTTTTTGTTTCAATAAATCAGCCTTTTCCTTTTCTTTTTTTTCAGCAATGGCTATCCATGCATTAGACGTCAGTACAGCTGGCATTTTTATCCTTGGCTTTCTAGTTTGTTTCTTCTTTTTTAAGTTATTGTTCGGCAACACTAATACGTCACTGATGACATTAATTTTTGCTTTATTAACCGATACACTGGTGATAATATCACAAACTTCATTTTCATTTGCTTCATTTTTTCTATTATGGAGTTCGTCATTCTCAGCTATATTGGTCTGATTACTAACATTATCATTCCCTGATTTATACATCTCAGGAAGAGGATCTCCATCGTTCTCAATGATAGCTACAACAGTGGCATTGGTATTACATAAATTTACATTTTTAGGTACAGCTTTGTTGGTTGTGTTATCACATGAATTGTATATATTCAATTCGGTATGGACATCATTTGGTGATTCGGATGATTCATAGTTTTCCAATATACACTTCTCAGGAAGAGAATCTTGTGGTAGGATATCAGTTTCAGAAACAGTTGTCTCAATTTCATCAATATCACATAAATTAGCATTCGTATCAGATACAAATTTCTCATTTTTATCACAGAAAGGTACATTGCCAGGTTTGATTTCAGTATTCCTTATTGCATCTAAATAAGATTCTACATTATTCTGGGGTTCACCAAGAGTTTCACTATCGGTTTTAGTACAATTAGTATCTGATAATGCATCTCTTTCAATAATAAGACTTAAAGTCGCGATCTCATTTTCAGCAGTTATGTGTTCCTCAAATTCCGGAAACGGAAATTCAATAACTCTTGAATCAGGGATATGGCCTTTCGTATCGATATGTGTTTCAAAAAGTTCTTCATTTTCTGATGGATGTTTTTGTATATCAAACTTGAATTTTTGCCAGACTTCAAACAACATTGAATCTCTGCCATCTTTCAGTTTTTCCCCAGTTTCAAAACATCTCCTGAACTTCAGTAAAACATCCATATCTATTTTTGATCCCAAATATTCCAAGAATTCATCTTTGATAGTCAAAATGTCAATATTTGTATTTTTATCAGCAGTTGCATGATCGCTCAGTTTCAAATTCTTAGAGGTACATTTGGTGTAATCCACATTTTCTGGATTAAAAGGATATATATAACCCACAAACTCTGAACCCATTTTTAATTATGGATTCAAAAGAAACACCATTTATAATTTTGTGAAGGAGCATCGGGACATTTTGTTTTTGAATGTCGTGGCCATCGTGATCGATTCTCCACTGTTTTACTTCTCTTTTCCAATGTGTTTTCAATGGAAAAAACACCGCGACATCCAATGGTTGTAATATATGTGTAGTGTTAGGGAAAAGGCATACTACTATAATACCATTATCCCTACAAAATCTGCTAAGAGAGACACTCAAGTGCGAAGAATGGCCATCCAAAAACACAATAATTGGGAGTTTATATTTATTTTCAACAAGGTAAGGATGAAACACATTTTGAAAATATTCAAAGAACGTTTCTGCCGTTATCCAACCGTTCTTAGATTTTCCTATAACCCAATTTGGAGGGGCTGATTTAATATAAGCAGATGGGATTCTATCAAATTTATATATTGTTAACGGAGGTGCATATTCACCTTCGGCATTAACTGTAATTAACGTCGTAACATTATCTTTATCGCTATTAGATGAAGTGAAATATGCATGTTTACCCTTTTCGGTAATTATCAGTCCACCAGAAGGGTTAAGGTAAAATGAGGTTTCGTCCATATTAAAAATTCGTTTAGGATCTTCTTAAATATGAGCAACCTCACCTAGGAGCTCTAGAGTTTCTGCAAACCATTTTCTTATTTGTTCTGGCGTTATCAGAGCTCGTGTCTTGCTAATGTATTCAGCTTGCTTAACAAAGAGATCAGGATGTCTTCCCATGAAACTGTCGAACCATTTTCGACCTGGTCGATTTTCTCTAAAAGGATTGGGTATTTTCGTTTCATCCAAGTATTTCTTCACTGAATAACATAGGCCATCCTTATTGATAGGAAACCCCATTTGGCAAGACTTTTTCATCCAGTCGCATAGAGAATTTTCTGCCTCTGATCCTAGAACACATTCGGGACCTACTTTGCCTGTAGTTTCACTAGTTTCAGGCCAAGTTCCTCTCTCTCTCTCTCTCATAATTTATTGTCCTCAGCTTCCTTTACGGCGCTATATGGACATCCCCAACTGCGGCAAATCCGTTGCCATCCGGCCTTCAACCGGCGTAGACAGTTGAGGTGTATCGGGGGAATGCAGTAGTCTGGCTTGAAGCCATACTGCATCACAAGTGTATTTTTCAAACATCACATATTATAAATATTTTTCCTGAATATTGCTGGCACGTCGTAGACGGCGGACATGTGTCACAACATATAACCCATTCATACAAGTGTTCTGGCTAGGCCTTGTTACTAACTCCTTGCGCCACCTATGGAGCAGCATGATTATTCGTGGTCCCGTCAATCATGAAAACGTGGGAAAGGTATTCTTCAATAACCCAGAGTTAATTTCTAATGAAAAAAAGTCTGGTTCATTGGAGAATCGAACTCAGGACCCTTGGATCATGAGACTAGCGCTAAACCACTGCGCCACCTCGCCTACAAGGCCAAGTTCCTTTTATGTCGATAGCCAGTGGAATATTGTCAATAGACCATTTCAGAACCCGTGACTTTGACAATTGACAATATTCCACAGCCTATCGGTGATCGTTTTTTTGTTGTCACGTTGGTATTAAATCTTATTTGTACATGTTTGAAACACTGAATATTGATAAACTGACAAGTGACATAAGTCAGCACTTCACACTTCCACTGTCGGTATTTTTACTATTTTTAGTTTTTGACTTTTTGAGTCTTAACTTAATTCCACTCTGTTATTCATTTCATTGTGGTTTTTTAGTTTGATTAGTGATATTTTGTTATTGTAGCTAACTCCATTTTTCTTCAAAATTTCTTGATCTTCGAATAGACGAATTCATAAAGCATACCAAAATGGTGAGGAACAATAAATTATTTTTCAAATTATATATTTTTGGTTTAGGTTATGTTTTTATTTGATGCAAGTCATTCAAATAAACTTGATGTTTTTTGTTACAGGCTCGTCGGTATGATACCAGAACGACAATTTTTTCGCCAGAAGGTAATGAGTAGATGAATGATAGAAATATATTGCTTATAAACTTTGTTGGCTTGATTCTAGGTAGACTTTATCAAGTAGAATATGCCATGGAAGCAATATCCCATGCAGGTACTTGCCTCGGTATATTAGCTAATGATGGAATTTTGTTAGCTGCAGAAAGACGTAATACAAATAAGTTACTGGATGAAGTATTCGCCTCTGAGAAAATATATAAACTGAATGAGTAAGAGTGTTTTTTACAAGTATGCTAGTGTTCTGCATATATGTATGTAGTTTGTGTGACAAATTGTCTTATAATTCGAGGCTTGCAAGTCAAAGGGGCTTATCTCATTTTTTCTAACTTTTCTAGCTTGAGATTCGCCCTTTTGTCTTGAAAACTATTTTTTAATTATAAGATAAGACCGAGTTTAAAAAATCCCTGCATTAAAAATTGAGATATACCGAAAATATTGCCGGGTAGAGTTCGTCAAATTATTGAGATAAGCCCCTTCGTCTTGCAAATGTTGATTTGATCAATTTTCAACTGAGTATACTTATTAAATATGCAGCATGGTATTTACTGGTGCCCAGATTCCTTCATGTTGATTTTGCAACTTTGTGTTTGTCTTAGCTTTAGCCTTTGTTGCTACTCTTATCAGAGAATAAATGGAAAGATAGATATTCATTTTACTACAAAAGATTACACATAATGCAAAAAAAAAACTACTAATGTATATAAACTTATCTAGCGGTGTGAAGTTAGCGGCCAATTTCCAGCGGCCTAATTGTCGAAGATTGCCGAACGTCCATAGACTTACTTCCTTTTTTTTATTTAGGTAAAATGGGTTCATAGTTGATCAGTGAATTGATTAGTTTTATGGAAACATCATATTACTGTCAATCGAATAGAAAAGAAGGATTTTATTATAATTCTGAATATAAGTGTGTCGTATATAAGAACAAAAAATACTCGATCGGCTGAAAAATTCAGTGGTTGGTAGGTATTACAAATATATAAAATAAACTTCAGAACGAAAATAATGTTTTGTTTATGAATAAGTACATTTAAATGAATTGAAAAATAGCTCACGGAAACACAGTTACTAAACAAACCAATGATTTTGTCAAAAACGGATTTAAAATTAAAGAAAATGTATTTATATATATATATGTGTTCGGATAGGTTTCCGCGGTCAGATATTTGAAAACTGGAAGTTCGGGTTGAACCGCGTCTAGAATTTGTTGAAATTCGACGTTTCGGCTCCGATTTTGGAGCCATTTTCAAGAAAAAAGGATGAAATGATTGAAAGGGTGTGAAGTTAGGTCTCAATCTGCCTATTCCTCAGGTATCATCAGGATTTTGTAACTTGACGCCGGGGTCTCAATCTGCCTACTCTCCTGCTCCTACTCCCCAGGTCTCGTCACTTGTTCTCTCTAAGGTCTCAATCTGCCTACTCCGTCGAAGAAGAGTTCTCTTTCGATATGTAAATATCAATGACTTACGAATGTATAACAGGCTGAAGGACCCCGGTCGGTAGCCTATTGGGTAACCAATAAAGTACTTTTATTATTATTATTATTTAAGCTTATGGTCATATACATTTCACTAAAAAATCTAACTAACTGAAAAAAAAAACACTGAATCAGTGGTGGTCCGTCAGAGAGGCCGAAACCGTCAAAAGAAAATATAAGAAGGAGATGGACTGTCACATTCATATTCAACTAAAAAAATCAAATTTTCATTGGAAAACATACAGTAAAAGCGTGAATCAGTAACGGGTTGTCAAAGGGGTCGAACTCGTAAAAAAATAATTCGGTCCTCCAAAAAGAAAATTTAAATAATGAAACACCAAGAAAAAAATGGACTGTCACATCCATATTCCACTAGAAAAATCTAACTTTCATTGGAAAAGACACAGTGAGAAGGTGAATCAGTAACGGGCCGTTGAAGGGGTCGAAATCGTAAAAAAAAATAAAATAATTCGGAATTTGAAGAAGAAAATTTAAATAATTCGAAACACCGAGAAGAAAATGGGCTGTCGCCTTTATATTCCACTAGAAAAATCAAACTTTTATTGGAAAACACACATTGACAAGGTGAATCAGTAACGGGCCGTCAAAGGGGTCGAAATCGTAAAAAAAATAATAATAGACCACATTCTATATATTTTGAATTCAGGACGGAAATAGCAAATAATTTCGGTAGCAAAATGATCTATTATTTTCGGTGGGGACCTTCTGAGAGAAAAATTTGTGGATTCAATCACATTCAAGCAAAACGACATCATATTTCCAGTAGCTTTACATAACGATTTTATTCTATTGAAAGCCAATCACTGAGGAAAAAATGACTATTATTGATCCCATAGGAAACAAGGCAATTACCGGAGGGTTATTGTTGTAAAGATTTAAAAAGTTTCTCTTCTTGAAGAATGAAAATTATGAAAATTGGACTTACAATTCCGTGGACCACTCAATACAATCGGATAGTTACAACTGTGGTGTCTACGTAATCTACTTTTTCTCCAAAATGGTCCAGCAACAGAATCTGACTGATTGTTTCGATATTCCAGGGTGCATATAAGCAGAACGTACCACGTTTCAGTCAGCGGCAGATATTCTGGATTTCTGATTGGTTGTGACCAAACACAGGTGTATTTTGCCCATCCAGACAGAAACGTGGTGCATTTTGCACTAGCGTGAATTAGTTTTTCGCTTCTGATTTACACACAAACCTAACCTGAGCAAGCTAACCTAGCTTGCCTGTTCAGCACAGGAAATTTTTTCGAATGAATTTCCGGGCGACAAACTGCACCACGTTTTAGTCTGGATGGCAAAGTGCACCTGTGTTTGGTCACAACCAATCAGAAAGCTAGAATATCTTCCGTTGACTGAAACGTGGTACGTTTTGCTTATATGCTTCCAGGGTATCACACTAATTTGAAATATCTTCTCTTAAAAAATAGTGAGAATATACAGAAAAAATGTCTCTTCTGTGCTCAAACTGTAAATCTTCAGATCCCCAAAAATTATTCAAGTGTAGAACTTGTTTGAGATTCATACATAAAAAATGTCTATTGACGGTTTCTGAAACGGAAAACGTTTTTTATTTGAAAAAGAAAACGGTTAATGACATGTGTTAACTTTGCCAAAAACACAAGGTGATGAAAAAATATTTATCTGTACTTACAATGTGAGAGTACCAGATATATTTTGATTTTATTTTTTTTACGTTCCCGCCAACTCCGTCGGCCCATAACTAGCTCATCTTCTTTACTGTATATTTCCTAATGACAATTTTTTTTTGTGAAATAAGTATTTACCAGTTCGTTTCCTACTTCGAGTTTCGAAATTTTTTATTCTCTTAAGTTTTCGTTTTTTTACTACGTGTTTTCAAATGAGAGTTTGATTTTTTGAGTCGTCTGTTACTGATTCACCTTTTCACTGCATGCTTGCCAATCAAAGTTTGATTTTTTAAGTGGATTATAAATGTGACAGTCTATTTTCTTCTTGGTGTTATTATTTATTATTATTTTAATTTTCTTTTGACGATTTCAACCCATCTGACGGCCACTGATTCATCTTTTCACTGTGTTTTTTTCAACAAAAGTTTGATTTTTCCATTGGAACATGAATGTGACAGTTCATTTTCTTCTAAGTGTTTCGAATTATTTAAATTTTCTTCTTGGCGTTCCGAATAAATTTGATTTTTTTTGACGATTTCAACCCCTTTGACGGCCCGTTATGGATTCACCTTGTCACTGTATGTTTTCCAATGAGAGTTTGATATTTTCAGTGGAATATGGATGTGACAGTCCATTTTCTTCTTGGTGTTTCGAAGAACTTGAATTAGTGCAAGGTACAAGACGTGAACACCCAGAAAATCTCAAATCCAAAAGTACTCTTCGACAATTTCCTCTGAATAAGAGCATCTTTCTCCATAGTGATATAATTTATCAACCTAGATTTAGAAATACTTCTTCTGTTACTAAAAGAAAAATGTTAGTTCTAACAGATGACATCGGTAAGTACTTGTTCAGGGCCTTGTCCAACTGCAACAATTTGAGTAACTTCAATATTGATCTATTCACAAACGAGGAGGAACCTTTGCTAACATATTAGAAAGAATCTCCTAACTAAAAACTGTTCTGAACGAGATTATGTTATTGTGCCAGCTGGACACAATGATTTTACTACCAATAAAATTCCCAAAGTCAAGGATATATGGAACAAAATAAAACTTTGTCTCCATACTAATTTTATCTTTCTTTCCTGTCCTATAATAAAAAAAAACACCTCAAAATCATTGGTAAGTTCCACAAACGTTTCCACGACTTTCTTTTAAAAGTGAATAATCTCTCAGAACAATTTATCTCAACTAAATATAACTAATGCCCAGGGTCTAAAGCTACGAAACAATGTTATTGCTGAACGAATTGCAGCAGAAGTTGAACGCAAGTGGAACAATTTCAAATGTCTCACTTTTGTAAAAACGGCTAGTACCTTTGATCCTCACCATTAATTCATCTAATGCAACTAAAGGAACTGACGATTTAGATAAAAGTGAGAAACCCAAATGTAACTAATCCTTCCCCCACTTTTTTAAAGCAGAGTCAACCAGTGCATACTTATCCTTAATGCTACTCAACACACAATCAGTACGTAAAAAGACCAATGACCTAACGATACTTTTGGACAGCTTAAGATCTCCAAGGCTAGTCTTACTAACTGAACACTGGCTGGAGATTGATGAAATAATTCACATATATAATAATAATAACTTAACTAAATTTTCCAGAACAAACTTCTCTTACGGCGGAACTATGATTCTTGCTCACGAAGAACTTCTTGATATTGTTAGGCTTGACAAATACAATGATATGCTATTTGAAAAAGAATTTGAATTCTGTATAATATTTAGCAAAAGACTTGCTCTGATCCTAATTTGCTTATATCGTTCTCCGAAACAGATGTTAAAACTTTTCTAGAAATACTTGAACTCCTCTTGATCAAATTCTCTGCCCAAACCTCTTTAGTGTTAACTGGGGACTTCAACATCAATTTTGAAAAAAACAGTTGCTCTCATAGTTCAGCACTAAAAAATCTATTTGACTCTCTCAATCTTACAATGCATGTACATACTCCGACTAGATATTCCCAGTACTCTTCCTCTACTCTTGATTACATATGCTCTAATATCACTAACACTTCTTGCAATGTTGTAAATGCTGGTTTATCCGACCATGAGGCAGTTCTGTTTACATTCCCAAGCCTGGGAAAGAAAACTAAGATGGTGAAAAATTTGAACGTCTTAACTCTTCCACCCAATGGCATACTATCTTTACCCATGATGACCCCCTAACCGAATTTCACACCAGCTTACTACATAATTTCAATAAATGATTCCCGAGCCGCCTAAAAAAAAAACTCGTAAACCATGGATATCCAAAGGTCTGCGTATATCCTCAAAAAACCAACGCTCCCTTCACTACATCAAAAAATGTTTTGTCCCAAACAGCTGGTTTCTCTTACTTTAACAAATACAAAAATATCTACAGGACAACTATTTTAGTAGCAAAAAAAAACTACTACAAAAAAGATTACTAGGATCAAACAATATACAAAAGGAGACCTGGGCAATAATTAATGATCTAAGAGGAGCAAATAATGCTTCTACCAATATTCACACTCCTTCTTAGCTCAACAAATATTATAGCTCAATCGCCTTGAATATATCTAAAGATATACCAGTCTCGGAAGACCCTCTGAACTTTATGGTTAATGTACCCATCCAAAACATTATTTTTTCCTACCACAGATCCATACGAATTAAAAGAAGTATTTGCTGAAATAAAAAACCAGAAGGGTTCTGGCTTGGGATAAAATCTCCATAAAAATTCTTGAACTACTACCGGTGAGCGCATTAAATGCTCTAGCTGAGGCAATTAAAGGTTCATTCGAGAAAGGCATGTTTCCCTGTTGCCTAAAACATGATGTTGTTATTCCAATATATAAAGGTGGTGATTGTGATGAGCCCAACAACTTTAGACCTATCTCTCTTTTACCTACTCCCTCTAAGGTTATTGAAAGACTTGTCAAGAAAATAATCCTATCCTTCTTAAACAAAAATAAAATAATATTACATGCTCAGTTCGGTTTCCAACATGTAAAATCCACTAATGATGCCATATTTAAACTTCTCAAACATCTCTATATGAGGATAAACGATAATGAAGCTGTGGCAGTGGTCTTCTGCGACTTATCAAAGGCCTTCGACTGCCTTAATCACAGAATACAACTGAGTAAGCTAGAAAGTTATGGTGTCCGTGATGTGTCTTTCAAATGGTTCGAGTCTTACCTTTCCAATCTTAGTCAAGTAGTGTGCTCGAACGGCCTAACCTCTCAAGAAGCTGCGATAAATTATGGGGTACCTCAGGGCTCTGTTCAAGCACTGGATATTGTGGGTAGGTTTACTCTGTTTGCAGACGATACTACCATACTGTTGACAACAATTACACGCAAGTTTTGAGTACAATTGTTGAAAATAACATCCTCAAAGTTAAGAAATGGTGTGACTCCAATCTCTTGATTTTCAATATAAATAAAACCCACATTCTTACCTTCAAATGTTCGCTCAACCCTACTTCGTTAGGTGATCAGTATATACAGGAATCTTCTCATTCCAAATTTCTGGGGATGTATATTGATAACAAGCTGACATTCAAAGAACATCTCTCAGGCTTATGTACTAAACTAGCAAGAGGCTGTTATGCACATAGAGTCGTATCCAGAGAACTTTATACATCTGTGGCAAGAAAAGCATACTTTTGCAATTATCGAGTCCCACTTGAGATATGGGATCTGCTTCTGGGGTAATGCTGACCAATTATCCCTGCAGGCTGCCTTTGTACTCCAGAAAAGAGCAGTGCGGTATACCTGTAAAGCTGGCTATAGAGACACATGTCGGCCCCTATTCAAAGTACACAGACCCTCACGTCAATATTTATATTAGAGACCTTATGTCTGATGTTTAAGAAACATATCTTAGGTAATAACTCCACAAGAAATCCCCGTTATCCCACCAGACAGACTTGTAAAATTGATCTACCAAGGCCCAACTCCACCCATGTTAAAAAATCACGATTTTACAATTCTAAAAAAAATATTTAACCATCTACCTCAGGATATTAAGAGGCTAAAATCAGAAAACAGCATCAGAAAAAGAGTCAAGGAGTTGCTTTTTGATCAGGCGTACTACAACTTGGATGAGTATTATACTGATAAGCTTTGAGCCCCCAATTCAGTAGTCACCAGAAATTTGGTTAGCGGCACGTGTTTAGGTTTATTTTTATATTTTTACATTTATTTTTAAATATTTTTTTGTTTTACATAGATAGATAGTTAGATAGTTTATTCGTCACAAAAGATTATAATGTGTAGACATCAGTGCATAATACTTATCGGACTAGTCAGTTACAAGGCAAGGTATCTTAATAAAATTAAGATACATCCACACGCAAATTACAAACATTATTAAGTTAGTTATTTCAGTAAAAAATACACACAATAATAATAACAATAATAATAAGTAAGACAATCAATCAAGTATAAGTCATTTGAATCTTGTTAAATTATCATATTCAGGAGCAGAGAAACTCTTCCACACTATAAAATGCTCTCTCATATAAGAAATTTTGCACCCTATTTTTGAATACCGAATCGCAACCACCTACACCAATAAAATTCCCCATCTTATTAAAACACTTGATACCGGTAAAGCTGGGTGATTTTTGACCAACAAGTAGTCTGGAAAATGGTAGATGGATATCATCTTTAGCCCTAGTATTGTGAGAATGTATTTCATTGTTTTTGAGAAATTTGTCTTCATTATCTCTTATGAGCATTATTAAGTGAAATATATGGAGATAGGGCAATGTCATTACTCTTGATTTTATGAATAGAGGCTTACATGAAGCTTGAGGATGAGCATTATTCATTATTCTAATAATTTTTGTCTGAGATCGAAAGGCTTGATTGAAATAACTTGAGGATCCCCAGAAAATTAGGCCGTACTGTAGAGTTGATTGAGCTAATATCAATTGATGTTGTTCTAAATAGGCTGTCAATCGTATGGGGTATGATGCTTCGAATATCTTTGTGATTTGGCTCTTTATGCATATGGACCTATAATTTTTGAGATCAGTTTTAGGACCTTTATTCTTGTATAGTGGAATACATTTCGACTCCTTTACATTTGGAAAAATTCCAAATGTGAACGAGACATTTATTAATTCACAGAGAGGCTCGCTGATAAGTTCCGCAACATCTTTCAGTACCTTTCCATTTATGTCATCTATACCCTCAGCAGTTTTTGACGTTGTTGTGGATATAATCTCTAGCACTTCTAGGGGTGTAACTGGAGTAAGGAAAAAACTAATATGGAATTTTTTTAATTTCGTGTCCATGTTTGGTGTTGGACAGTTCTTGAAAGAATCTATGAAATAGTCATTGATATAATTTGTTTTTTTTACTGGATCTATAATAGGTTCACCGTGGTCGTTCAAGGGTTTTTTATTTTAGGTTTTTTGTTTTCATTTATAATTTTCTAACTCTCTTTCATAATGTTACTAGACTCCATAATGCGTTTATTGTGTTTTTGATTTTTAAAATGTTTAACTGTATACGTGTAATTCTTTTTAAATGATCTGTAGTTTTCAATGTCTTTAGGATGATTGGACTGTTCTTTTTTGATCCAGTTGGCATAGTTTCTCATGCATAGCTTTAATTTCAGGAGTGAACCATTTTTTTTCGGAAGTTTCGTTTTTGTTTTTGTTATTGGAAAGGAGCAGTTATAGTAATATGTGAACGTTTCATAGAAAGAAGAAAATTTCTCGACAAAAGTGTTGGCCGAGTACATTTCATTCCATGATTCTCTGGAAATAAGGTTCTTGAAATATTCTATGTTGGATTTACTGTAAATTCTTTTATAATTGTTATCCAAGATATTAGGCTCGTGACACATTACGTTGAGAGAACTTATTTGGTAGGTGTGATCTGACAGAAAAGAATTGTGTATACTAACCTTTTCGATATCTAAATTTGAAAAAAATATTATCAATGCAGGTGGCGCTCTTGTTCGTGATTCTCGTAGGTTCCTGAACATGGTATTCCGTATTCCAGTGGAAGATTTGTCAGTAAAACATTTTTTTTTTTCATTTTTCATTTTATACTCTACCTTTAAATGTTGTTATCCTGCCTGACTTCACAACACTTTATATTTCATGTAAGTTATTTTGCATCTCTGTTGGTCTGACTGTGTTTTATCTGTTCATTTTATTATTATACAGGGTGTTTCAGAATTCAGTATCAAGATTTCAGGGGCGTGTTTCTTAGGTCAAAAAAAAACTTTCTTTCTAATAAACCTGTGTCTGCAACCGCTCAACAAAAAAATCAGTTCTTTTTTAATATCTCTAAACCACTTTGGCTTTTCTTTTTAATTTTGGTACATGCAAAGTACACATAAAAATACATTTTTTCCATTTCGAACGTTTTTTAATTTTCATCAGTGGCGTCTCTGTAAACATGCTCTGTCATTTTTGATCAAAATAATGATACGCTACTGTTTTTTTTTACATTAGTATCATTTTCATAATTGTCTCCTATTTTTCCACAAACATGGTCTCTTGACTATTTTCCGTCCGACAGACGGTTTTCGATTTAAAAAATAAAAGGTCGTCATTCGCTTGTACCTATGCGATTTTTTGTATGTCTCATTTTGCTTTTTAAATCGAAAACTGTTCTTCGTAGGGAAAAAAGTCGAAGGACCATTTTTATGAATAGATAGAGGACACTCATAAAAAATATAATATTCATTTAAAAAAAAACAGTAGCGTATCATTATCATTTTTGTTAAATTTCAACACCCTGTATCTTAGAAATTAAGCAGTTGCGGACATATGTTTATAGGAAATAAAGTCTTATATTGACCTGAAATATACGCCCCCTAATTCTTGATACTGAATTTTGAAACACCCTGTATAGAGTTTAATTGCTACTGTTGCATCTCAATTGCACAGTCATACATGTTTATATTTTTATATCTTTTAGTAAATGCTTTATCAATTGTTCCTCATCTTCGACATTAAAGTATTTTTGATTGATTGATTCAACCCCTTTGACGGCCCGTTACCGATTCCCCTTTTCACTGTATGTTTTCCAATGAAAGTTTGATATTGTCAGTGGAATATGGATGTGACAGTCCATTTTCTTCTTGGTGTTTCGAATTTTTTTAATTTTCTTCTTGGTGTTCCAATTTATTTTGATTTTTTTTACGATTTCGACCCCTTTGACGGCCCGTTACTGATTCACCATGTCACTGTGTGTTTTTCAATAAAAGTTTGATTTTTCTAGTGGAATATAAAAGCGACAGTCCATTTTTTTCTCGGTGTTTCGGATTATTAGAATTTTCTTCTTCGTGTTCCGAATTATTATTTTTTTCTATATCGACCCCTTCGACGGCCCGTTACTGATTCACCTTCTCACTGTGTCTTTTCCAATGAAATTTGGATTTTTCTAGTGGAATATGGATGTGACAGGCCACATTTTTTTCTTAGTGTTTCGAATTATTTAAATTTTCTTCTGGAGTTTCGAATTATTTTAATTTTTTTTACGATTTCGACCCCTTTGACAGCCCTTTACTGACTCACCTTTTCACTGTATGTTTTCCAATGAAAATTTGATTTTTTTTAGTTGTATATGAATGTGACAGTCCATCTCCTTCTTATATTTTCTTTTGACGGTTTCGGCCTCTCTGACGGACCGCCACTGATTCATCTTTTCACAGTGTTTTTTTTTCAGTTAGTTAGATTTTTTAGTGAAATGTATATGACCATAAGCTTATTTCTTCCATTTTCTTTAATTTTAAATCCGTTTTCGACAAAATCATTGGTTTGTTTAGTAACTGTGTTTCCGTGAGCTATTTTTCATTTCATTTAAATGTACTTATTCATAAACAAAACATTATTTTCGTTCTGAAGTTTATTTTATATATTTGTAATACCTACCAACCACTGAATTTTTCAGCCGATCGAGTATTTTTTGTTCTTATACAGAGTGGCCACTTTTTTAATGTGTATTGGTAACTTTTAAACCATAAGAGTTAGAAGGTTGGTTAAATGGAGAAAAAGTTGCATTCATAGAAGCATTATCAAGTGGTTCAAACAAATCGAGATTATCAGGACCGGTTATTGAGATATCATAAGAAAAGTAAATTCTGTCATTTTGATTTTTCTTTTTTTCCCACTTTATTTCAAATATTATCAAAAAATGTTACAGGAATTTTTTATTCGATAGTAAATTATCCTTAATTTGACCCAATCAGATTTCGTATCCAACGTTTCGTACTCTCTGGGCCACCCTCAACCTATTTTTTTTTTAAATACGGACCTGCATATTTTATGACACTTTTCGAAATAACTTTTAACGCTGAATTCAACAATATATCATACAATGTCATTCAAAATTGATTTTCAGGTGATTTTGACGATTATCCAAATTTCTCTGGGTCGGATCTGTATTGCATTTACCTTTAGTTTAATTAACAACATGCAATACATTTCGATTAGAAAAACAACTCAGTCATCTTAAACTGAATGGAACGTATCAGAATCAAAGCAAGAAATAAGTAATAATTATTTACATGATATTTCAAGAGAAGAAAAACCTAATGCAGAATAATTAAACGAAACTATCATTTATATGAGAGAAAAATTAAATGATTATTCGAAAGTAAATGAAAATTAATGAAGTAAGTGTTCAAAATGTCCACCATTTTATAAAATGCACTTTGCGGTTCTGGAACTCATACTTCTTATACATTTGCTTATTTCGTCTCCTTGAATACCTTCCAATACATTCTCAATCTTCTCGCGAAGAATCTCTATTGTCGGGTTCGTAGAATCATAAATTTTATTTTTGAGATATCCCCACAAATAAAAATCCAGCGGATTCAAATCCGGAGATCTTGCAGGCCATGCTACTGGACCTCTTGTTCCAATCCATGAATCGGGAAAAGTTCGATTTAGATAATCTTTGACTATTCTTGAGTTGTGTGGACCACATCCGTCTTGTTGGAACCATGGACTATTACGCCGATACCGTATAGGAAGATCATCCAACATTTCTTCTATAATTTCTACATATTTTTCTCCGGTTAGGTTGCCGTCAATAAAATAGGGTCCCAGTAATTTATTATTCAACAAACCGCACCATATGTTCAAAGAAAAACGATATTGATGTCTAACTTCATGAATAAAGTGAGGATTTTCTGTGACATAAAAATGTTTCTTCCTTCGATTGAACATGCCAGAATTTGTGAATGTCGTTTCGTCTCCCCAAATGATATTGTGCGCAAAATTGTTGTTATTCCGCACCTTCCGTTGAAACCAATTGCAGAATTGCAACCTTCTCTCAGGATCATTACGATATAGTTTTTGCACGGCTTGGTATTTATAGTCATGGTATCCGTGTCTCTTGACTATTTTATTAACAGCACTTCTTGATAAATTGCATTCACTGGCCATAGTTCTCGATCCTATTCCTGGATTCATTCGAATTTGGGCTAGAACATTGATGTCATTGATAGGCTCGTTTCGTCTTACATAAGGACCTCTAGGTTTGATGAATGAATTATGTGCAAGTAACGTTGTAGATAAACGTCGAAATATTTTAATATTTGGTGTTGTTCTTTCAGGATATAATTCACCATACCTTTGTTATGCTTTGAACGAATTCCTACCTAGTTTTATGTACACTTCGTACATATCTCTCTTTTCTTCATTTGTGTATCTTACCATACCAAATAAGTTAAATTGAAATTACACAGAAAAGTATTTAATGACGAGTTCTTGTGACACAATAATGAACGAAGTGACAAATAATATGACATTTCTTGTTATGTTCTTTTTTATCCACGGCCTACTACTTGAAAATAATACATTCAATAAACCTAGAGTTTTGTGTAAGTAAGAAAAAACAAGTCTATAAACGATAACAATATTCCGCCCAAATTCAATTGAATCCATAAAAAAAAATCGAAAACTGTCGCCAGTGAATAAAATGTATCAAAAACTGCTGTTAATAAATGATTTTAAATTTGAATACCAAGCCTTGCAAGAATTATATCGTAATGATCTTAAAAATAAAGTTCGATTCTGTAATCTGTTTCAATGGAACAAATGACAAATCCAACAATAGTGATTCCTCTCGAGAAGATTGAGAATGTATTGGAAGGTATTCAAGGAGACGAATTTAGCAAATGTATAAGAAGTATGGGTTCCAAAACCGCAAAGTGCATTTTAAAAAATGGTGGACATTTCGAACACTTACTTCATTAATTTTCATTTACTTTCGAATAATCATTAAATTTTTCTCTCATATAAATGATGTATGATATATTGTTGAATTCAGCGTTAAAAGTTATTTCGAAAAGTGTCATAAAATATGCAGGTCCGTATTAAAAAAAAAAATGAGGTTGAGGGTGGCCCAGAGAGTACGAAACGTTGGATACGAAATCTGATTGTGTCAAATTAAGGATAATTTACTATCGAATAAAAATTCCTGCAACATTTTTTGATAATATTTGAAATAAAATGGGAAAAAAAGAAAAATCAAAATGACAGAATTTACTTTTCTTATGATATCTCAATAACCGGTCCTGATAATCTCGATTTGTTTGAACCATTTGACAATGCTTCTATGAATGCAACTTTTTCTCCATTTGACCGACCTTCTAACTCTTATGGTTTAAAAGTTACCAATACAATCTCATTAAAAAAGTGGCCACTCTGTATACGACACACTTATATTCAGAATTATAATAAAATCCTTCCTTTCTTTTGACAGTAATATGATGTTTCCATAAAACTAATCAATTCACTGATCAACTATGATCCCATTTTACCTAAATAAAAAAAAGGAAGTAAGTCTATGGACGTTCGGCAATCTTCGGCAATTCAGCAATCAAAATGCCGAAGATGTCCGTTTCTGTCTGTGTATGTGGGTGTGTATGCCATGTTTTGTTGGTGTAGTTGGTTTTGTAATGTCTCTAGTGCGTTCTGCCTTTGTGGTATTGTGCAGTCGTGTATTATGTGTTTTCTTCTCCTTGCCCGCACTGGCAGGCCCCGTCCGTCCCCCTCAGGCCGAACTGTCTGTAGTACTCCTTGATGTTTCCATGCCCCGTGATCAGTTGAGTGGTCCTCCAGGAGAGTGCGATTCGCTCTTTACCCACTGTTGGGAACTACCTGTTCTGGATGAGTCCCAGTGTTGTTGCCACTTGACTAGTTTCCGTTGGTTTTTGGTGTTCCTGAGCTCTTTCCGTGTTTTTTGTTTGTAGTGTTTTTCTTCGTCTGCTATATGTTCTTTGGCTATAGCTTCCGCTATCTTGATTCCTTCGTTTGCTCTTCTCGTGTGGGTGATGTTAATTGTTTGGCCCTGGTCGTATCTATCCTGCACTGTTTGTTGTATGTAGGTCACTTTGGTGTCTGTGGTCCAACTGTTTTGGATTCTATGTACATCGTCTCTGTCTTACTTTTGTCGTATGTCAGTTTGTTTTTAGCTGACCAAGCGCTGCAGCCCGACCAGACTTCCTTCCACCTTCTTTCAGTTTGTGCTCGGGTGCGTCCCGCTATGACAATGACCTGGTCGTCCGCAAACGCTTGGGCTGTTATCATTTCGTCTTTGTCCGTGGCGGTGTCCACAGCCCCCAACCAGCCCTCCATCACTACCGTCCATATGATGGGACCCAGGCTCGAACCCTGTGGGCACTCCCGCTCTGTCCGTCTTGTTATTTGTCCGCTTGTTATTGTCCTTCCTGTGAGAAAATCTGTACAGATTCTCATCAGGTTGTCTAGTGTTCCTTGTGTTATTAGTGTGTGTTGTATGTTTGGTGACCATGTTGTGTTGTATGTTTGGTGACCATGTTGTGTTGTATGTTTGGTGACCATGTTGTGTTGAAGGCGTTTGTGATGTCCAGAGTCACGACTTGTTTGGTATTAGGTCCTTTGTTATCTCGACAAGCTCTTCCATCGTGAACTCTGGATCATCTTGTGTTCTGTTGTGGTGTGTGTGTACAGTGTTTAATATATCTCTGTGTGTGTGTCTTCGTTGTTTGTCTCGGCGGGGAAATATTGGTTTATTCATTTTGTGTGCGTTTCGTGTTCCGTGCTTGTCCATGTTCCGTCCGTTTTTTGTATTGTCGTCTTTTTTCCTTTTTTCGTCTTCTCAGTAACTTGTAGGCCAAGGATCGTTTTGGCTGTTTTTTGTATATTTTTTGCACTAGTGTGATTTGTATGTCTCTGTCTTTCATTGTCTGTGTCAGTTGATCCGAGGCTTCCTTGCCTTTACCCAAGTTGATTTGCAGCAACCTCATACGTTCCATTCTCTTCTTTGTTTTATTTAGTTCGGTAATATATATACCCCATCGTTATCTGCAGTTTTCTAGCATATATTGGGCAGTTCGTGACTCTTGCTTCATGTTTCCTTGGGACCAGCTTCATTGCTTCGCAGTTGACGCAGTTGGGTTCTCCTGCTTTGCAATCCTTGCCTTCGTGGTTATCTTACAATATTTATTAACATGGCAATATCTGCTGCACTTGTAGCACATTGGTACTTTTACGTATTCCTCTACGCGTACCGCTATCAAGTCTATGCTGACCTCTTCCATGGCTATTAGCGAGCTGAAAATGCCGGGTGTGGTCTGGATGATGCAATTTTCCCTCCTAGGGTTCCTACATGGCCGTTTATGTATTACTTTTATAGAGTTTCTTACATGGTCCTCTCCGTGGCTATTTATTAGGTTATCGTTCTCTATGATCAGCGCTTCCAGTATTTCTTCCTCTGCCAATCCTGCTTCGATCCCTGTCAGCATAATCATGGGTTCGTTCCCTCCCATATGTTTTGTTTGTAGGGTTTGGTTCTTCTTGAGATTGTCGTGCACCCTTAGGATTTGTTCTTCGTCCTTCGCTTCTACTATGACTGCTCCGCCAGCTGTTTGTCTTATGCTCCTCAAGCCTCCTGATTCTTTCTCTTGCATCAGTGTTTCTTTCACTGATTTCAGGGTTATTTTTGCGTCCGTATTGTCTGGGATTCTTACTATGACTTCGTGTTTCTTGGTTGTTGGTGAGCTCTATTGTGTGGGTGGTGTCCTGTTTATCGGCTTGTTGACTGCTATAGTTGCGTATGTTGGCCCTTGTATTTGTTGTGTTCTGTTGTGCCCTCGATCTCCATAGTTGTACTTGTCCGTTTAGTTTCGCGTTCGCTACTTGTAAGGTTCCTATTTTTCGTGTGTACCTTGTTAATTTTGCCATAATTTCTTGTAGTGCGCTTCTGATGATAGCTTGCTCTGCTTTCGCTCTTCCCGTTCTTTTCATTAGCCACGCTGTTATCTATCCTATTGACGGCTGATATTATATCTTCCATGTCTTGATCGTCTTCCTTCAGTTGTCCTGCGTTTTTGATTTGTGTAGCGTTTCCTTGATTTTCTCCTGTCTCTTCTTCATCTTCGCTTTCGCTGTTTAGATTCAGGATTGTTTTGTCCAAGTTCAGTTCATCTTTCCTGGGCTTTTTGTTGTCTTGTTCTGCCGTGAACGGTGGTCCGGGGGTACTTGCTTCTTTGTGTTACCCGTTATTCCCGGTATTTCTCGCGTATTTGTATCCGGTTCGTCACTTTCTGATTTCCGCATATTGAATTATCGTGTCACTTTCGTGACCTGTGCGCTTTGTGATGTGCTAGATGCAAAAATGTACAAAAATGGAGCAAAAAATGTCAATTTTTGCATAAAAAAAAACCCGAAGAGGCCAGAATCGGCTTCTCGAGCTGAATATGTTAAATCTGTTGTCTCACTTTGTCTTGAGTCCATTATTTTGTGTCTTTGTCACTCTTAAAACGAATGTGTTTGATTTCACTTGCCTTAGTTTTGCTGTACTGCAGCCCCCCTCTCCTGTCCTTGCACTTATGCAATTTCACTTAACCTACTTCTGTGTCTTTTCACCGTGTCCTTTCTCGCTCTAAGTGTCTAAATCTCTTTGTTTGTTTACTTCGCGAATTTCACAAGCCCGAATGGAAATGGTGGTGAATGGATTTTTTGGCTTAAAAAAAGCCAATGCTATGCATCGGCTAAAAATAATCACCTTTCTCAAACACTTCCAAGGATGCACTATGCACTTTTCGCTGCACTAATCGATTGCAGGAAACACGTCCGACTAGTATGAGCTCTGTCGACCGAATGGTATTAGTGGGACAATCAGTATTTAAAATGGCTAGAGATATATATTTTTAATTATCCCTATTTCTCATTATGTAAGTTGCATATATGCTGCATATTTCCTCACCGCCTCAAGCCCCTGGCTCACGGTCAAATAGTTTGATCGAACTGCCTTCAAATGACGTCATTTTCATTGGTTTGATTCACACAGTATGAACAAACTAATGAACATGACGTCACTTCACTGCAGTTTGATCAATCCATTTGAACGTGGGACATGAGCTTTAGTGTTATGATTAAGATACCATGCCGTCCAAATAGGTCTGAGCTTTGGAAAATGGGTCTAATGGTAGAAATAATAAAACTTATATTATATTTAATATAATTTCTTAGTCTCTCCACCGTTATTCTGTCAGATTTGTGAAGGGAATGTTAATCAATAAATGTTATCGAATGGTTACGCTTATACTACACGGAGTCTTGCGTGATACATCTGTTGATTAGCAGGTTCTCTTCACAGCTAGCCCCCTTCTCCCTTTGCTCATATATCCGTTCATACGACGGATCAACTGCGGAGAGTATTCGTATTTGTAACATGCATTCAAACAAACTCTATCATTTATAAGTCTTTTTCAAAATAAGCAACTTTCTTCTACTCTAATAGGATATTCTTCCCCTCAATTTTCACATATCACATAAACATTGAAGTTTCTATATTTTTTCAAAACACGGTATTCGAAAATCTACGTGAAGTTTCCTTTTTAGAGCCTTTTTTTTTCAATATCCTGTTAGCGAAGTTTGACTGACAGCTAAATTTGACTGGTAGGTAGAATGAATGTGACATTCGCTCAATTAAAGAGATAAACTAACATTCTAACCATCAGTCACGTAGCAGAGACATTTGACTAAACATTGCTAAACCGGCCCTTAGTGTAGTCTGCCATTGTTAGGGCTGGTTTTTCAATATCATTTTAGCGTAGTTTGACTGATGGCGATGGCTACAATGTGATTTTATTACTTCATTTGAGTGAATGTCATATTCATTCTAACCACCAGTCAAATTTGGCTGTCAGTGTAACTATACGCTTACAGGATATTGAAAAACCGACCCTTAAAGCCAATTCAGATACATGCGTGCCAATCCTACATTTTTAATCCCGCATTGGAAATGCTTGACCATCAATGTTCACACCTGTGCCTGTCAGCGTGCGTGAGAAACGCGGGGTGACCACGAACGGAATAAGAACATGTTTAGTTCATTTAAGATACTGTGAAATATACGGTCCAATAATTTGAAAAACTCAAATATCATTCCTCCAGTGTCAACAAAATCTATACAGAACCAAAGAAAATATGACTTGATAGAAAGGCAAGTTAAAGGCTCGCATGCTCAGAGTAACAAAAGACAATAGAGTGGCCTTTTCCATCCTTGTCTAAACTTTGTTTACAAGGCGAAGGCCTTATACCTCCGAGCAAATATAAACATAGAGATGCCTTTCTATCCTTGTTTTTTAAGCCAACATCACCTTGTTTATATTTACATCTGTCCTCCAACTAACGCATCTAGTTGCATTGTCCTCTGAACTGAATGTTTACATCCCCTCAGTCCCCTTGACCATATTTCATTGTTGAGAGAGATGGACATCATGGTTGTCTACAAATCTGTTATGTTTGAATAGAGAGGACATCTCTATGTTTATTATTGCTCTGAGCCTTATACATGTTAAGTCCGTATTCAATCGGATAGTTTCGTGTATGCTCGCTCATTTCATTCGGATCAAGTTGTAATTCTTCGTTGATAATATGGACCTTCTTACGCTGAGTGTAAACAAACTGTCCATACCGTTTCACAACCCGCCGACCCCCTCGCCAACCAATTTTATAGAAAAGGATAGTTTCATGTTCACTTCAAAACAGCTATTTGTGTAGGTATAGGCAGGGCATATCTATGTCTTATTACTCTGAGCTCGCATGTTGACTATCTTGCAGTTTTCAGGCAGAAGCGTAAAAAATGCATATGCTTGTAAATTTCATGTCTTACTTCAAAACCACTTGGCCTCGAGGCCGATTCAGATACATAGGTGCCCACCCTGCATTTTTGACCCTGCATGAAAAATGCATACCCATCGACGTTCACACTTGTGCCTGTCGGCGTGCGTGAAAAACGCGGCTGAGCACGCACGGAATTAGAACAATTTCTAGTTCCAATAATGAAAGGTTCAGTGAAATCTACGACGGGATAATTTGAAAAAATCAAATGTCGTTCCTCCAGTATTGAGAAAATTAATACAGAACCAGAGATAATATGACCTTGTGATAGGCAAGAGGAAGGCTCGTATGTGAATTGTCTTGCAGTTTTCAGGCACACGGGTCAAAAATGCACATGCTTGGTGATTTGCGCGTGCTTCATAAACCCTGCGTGGGCACCCATGTATCTGAATCAGCCTTGAAAAGTGGAAACCTAAAACACTAGATCACGACAACCGACAAACTTTAAACAATTAAAAGTATGAAATTTCACTTTTGAAAGCGGTTTTATAATATAAGCTCCATTCCGACTATTCTACCTAAAACTAATTTGAGTGTAGGATATTCGTCTGATTTTTTCATTCGAAATTCATAGACGAAAATATTACAGATAACACAATAATTTTGAAGAGCCGAAACACATGTTTTTAGCATTAAGTGTTAAGTAAGTTTTTAAGCATTAAGTTTCAAGAAAAACAAAGCCCCAGGACTAGACTTGATCACCTTTAGTATTGTTCAGGCGATAGCTGAATATATAATCGACCTTTGTCATATTTCCAACACAATCTTGCAAAAAGGTCATTTTTAAAATATATTGAAAAAAATAAAAATAAAGCCTGTTTATAAAAAATATGACAAATTGGAAATTTTTGGAAAAATATGAAATTTTATCCCCACAACAGTTTAGCATTAGAGAAGCCAGATCCATGCAGGATGTAATAGAGGCCATGAAAAATTATTAACAACATTAGAGCAGACAGGAATAAGAGGGCCATGCCTTGAGTTAATGAAAAGTTATCTTAATGATAGAGATAGAGAAATACAAGAAATTCTTAGCGATTTTAAAATCATATAATATTGTGTGCCACACGGCAACGTATTAGGTATTTGAATAGCTTGTTATTCTTAAACATCGATGGCCAGATAGTGAGCTATGCCGATGATACTAGGATTTTTTATAACAATTGGTCGGATCTATTCACCAAAGCACGGCAGAATTTTGCAAAAATAAAAAGTTGGTTTGACTTTAGGTTGCTGACAGTAAATTTCGATAAAATAAATTATGTTCCATTCAGTATCCAGAAACTTGAACTTAACGACTTTCCAACAATTTCACAAACCACCCCATCGAATATTTTTTCAATATCACCAGCGAATTCCGTGAATTACTTAGGCCTTATTATCGACTGCAATCTCAAATGGGAACAACATGTAAATAAATTATTGAAGAAACTGCGGAGTTTGCTATCACTCTTTAAGCATTATAAAACGATGGTAGATAATCATTAGAAAACAATATATTATCATGCCTTGGTAGAATCACAAATTAGGTATGGAGTAATAGCATGGGGAGGAGCATATAATACGTATCTATCGTCATTGATGGTTCTGCAAAGATGGATTTTAAAAATTGTTTATGCAAAAAATAGGGCATTCCCAACAGTAGAACTCTTCAATTTATAGCAGGTTCCCTCTATCGAAGAATTGTATATTCTCTGTCTAATACTGAGTGGAAAACACAAAAAAATCAAAAATAAATATCAACGATAAATCAAGTTTCTTGCAGTGTTCCTCCCAATGATGAATAAAACGCTTACATTGAGAAGTTATATTTATCTTGGTCCTAGGTTGTTTAATGAGAGTCCCCAAAAAATACGTGAAATAAACTCTCCCGAAATGTTCAAGAAGATTAGTAAACAATGGCTATTATCAAACAAAAATATCACAGAGCGCTATCTGTCCTAGTTGAATAAATCTGAGTGCGATAATTAAAAAAGAAAAATATAAATTACACAAAATTCTACATAAACTCTCTCCTTCTCTTTGTAATTATCTCAAAATTCTCACAGTTTCCCCAATATAGAATCTTATTTATTTGTTGGAGCTATTCTTGATGTAAACATGCCTATTGTGGAGTGGTGTGTGAGCTAACAAGAAAGAAATCTTAATAGCCACATACCTCGCCTTCATCACTGTTTATGTATCACGATTATTTTTTCTTTATTTAAAAATATGTAGATTCTATTTCAATATTAAGGTCGTATAAATTCAGAAAAAGACTTTATGACAGAATCACATGTAACATATCATTTTTAATCATTTTAATTTGTCACTAACTATTAAGTAACTATTTTACCATTTACATTCACCCACACACAGTGGCAATCCCTCAGTGGGTTTAGAATTTATTAATTTTGCACATCTTGTATTTTCTATGATTTGTATTATATAGATGATGAATAAATATTATAATTATTATTATAAAACGAAACTGCCATTGTCATAATTATTCTGATCACACCCAACAAATAATCTGGTTGGTAAATTTCAAGTTTTATTTTTCGTTTTTGTTTTGCGTCATGTTTGTCTAAAACAGATATCTAAAATCGCAAAACTTGAAACTTATTACAAAAATATTCTATTAAATCTAAGGCTTCACGCTATTCTGATTCAAATTTGAAAAACGAACGTTAGCATTGCGCCAAAGTCCAAATACGAATAGTTTCGTAGATATTGTCCAATAATACTGGAAAGTAACTTGCTTAAAAAAAAACAGAGTAGCACACTCATTGCGAACGAACCCGGGACCTTCGGATTACTAGTACCTCACCACCACCACAGTTATTTACAATATTAGAGTAATTTTTGCGACTAACCAAAACTCACCAAACCATACTCGTTATTGTTTTCGCGAAGATTGTAAGAGAGGGGAAATTGATGACGTAGTTCAATGACGTCATTTAATTTGAATGCTCACCGAAACTAACCACAAGTAACCAACGTTGGGAGGAGGTTAGTTGTTGTAAGTTTTGGTTCTGTCTGGATCACTTCTGGGTTCGCTATTTAGTGTTTATCACAGAAAGAAGCATATCTTTTGTAAAAGTGAACTGGAAATTATTAATGTAATTTCAAATAATGATCAAGATTCAATCGTTCAAGTTTGAAACAGCAACAAAATTGATCAATGGTATGGCGAATGAATTATAAAAGGGACTGGCTCCTGCACGGTCCGACCGCTCACTAATTTAGCGTTCGGTGCCGGTCCGACCGTATAATAACATTTTGTTGGGGGCCGGTCCGACCGCGTACTGACAAGAGGAAGGCAAACTGAGTTGAAAATGCGTGAATTTGTTTTTCGCTCGCACTCGACACACAAACTTAACTTGAGAAAACTAACCTAGCTTGCAAGTTCACCACAGGGCACTTTTTCGAATGTGTATCAAGACAAGAAGGCAAAAAAACAAATTCACCCATTTTCAAGTTTGCCTTCTTCTTGTCTGTACGGTCGGACCGGCCCCGAACAAAATGGTATTGTACGGTCGCACCGGCCCCGAACGCTAAATTAGTGAGCAGTCGGACCGTGCAGGAGTCACTCTCATTATAAAATATGTATGTACCTAGATAAATAGTTGATATTTTACAACTCCAAAATCAGGTACGACTTCTTTGTTCCCACTGATGAACGATTTCTCACTTGGTAATCCTTCAAGAAGAGTAAAAATAGATTTTGTTTGTTACAACCTGGTCTTCTGTTTGTACTTGAAAATTATCAAAAAAAAGTTAATCAACAATATAATATACATTTCCGAAATGTTTATATTATTTTTGACATTATAACCTCACAATATAAACTGTTGTTGAACCAAAAATGATTGATTATGTTTTTGCGACGACCAGCCAAGCTTTTCTTTTTAGGAGGGGATAGCTAACTCAGTAACCACCGAGGTAACCACTCCATGTAACCACAACATACCCCTGAGTTAGATTTGGTTAGTCGCGAAAATTACTCTGTTGTGAATTTATTATCTATACTTTGCATCATGCAAGAATAGCTTAGTTTTCAACAAAAGCAGTGGATATCGAGCGTTTTTTTCAATATTTTCATTGGCCAATACCAATTAGGCAATCCAACGAACTGTCAAATAAATTCAAAATGGCGCTTGGTTGGCAAATATTAGAAATTCACGTTTGTTTACTTGCAGACTTCGAAAGCTTTATTGAAGTATTTGACTATAACTTCGTTTAGTTTTTGTCAGATTTCAGTAAATAGTGAATACTAAGTACAATAAATGGATGGACACCAGTTTTTAAACATTTCTGTTTGTAACACTAACGTTACTCCAGTTATATCCAACTTTGATATTATCAAAGAATTACTTCAGACTAAGCGAATGCTGTACAAATATCCTTAAACATACCTAGGCCCAGACACGTCATAAACGACCAATGATAATTTTTCCAATAACGAAATTTGATATCAACAAATTATTTTATTACTCATTTTTTCTATGTACTGCCTATAAACAGAGTCCAGGTAGTAAATTGGTTTCATTACGCTTAGTATTTTATACATTTTTAAACAAGTGTGCAGTTTGTATTGATTTATTTTCATTAAATATAAATAAGACAGACACAGTACACCAAAACTGTAAACGTTAATAAACACCAAATCTATGACACAAATTCATTATCTCATATATATATATATATATATATATATATATATATATATATATATATATATATATAGAAATCAACCAGAAAGCATGTTGTACTCAGTTAACGATACTTGCTCCGTGGTCAATGACATATCAATTGTTCGTGATATTTCGATCCATTCTACATAATTTTTCGAAATAAACCTTCCTTCAAAAATACTGAATACTATTGTTAATGTTGTATCTGAGGATTCCTTTGCTAGAAAATGGTTCCACTACTATCCTCAAAAGAAGCAGTACGATCCAAACTTTTTATCCTTCTTGATTTATGAAACGTTCTTCACATCTTTGGATTTCTGTTATTGGGACAGAACACATTTTTGTGAAGAGTGATGGCATGGGTCACAAAGCAGCTACATCAGTACACGAAACTATAACTTAATTATGGTTTGTATATCCAGCAGCGAAAGGCCAAAGTGCCAATGTGTACAGTGGCCGCTTGAAATTGAACACCATCTTTAGTAATAATACCTCAAGCAGTTTAGCACTGGCATTTTTGTGAATGCCTTAACTAAAAAAATACTGTATAAGACTCTGATGAACATGAGGTATAAGCTATATAAAAAAAAGATAAATAAGATCACTACAACTTTTATAATAATTATAAAATGAAGTATTTATAATCATCTTCATGATGTACATGACATAGATCATCAACAACCTATAAGAATATTAAAAACAAAGAGTCACCTTCACAACCATGACATGAAAGTCATTTGAAAACTTTGTTCCTACTTTTGTTTTAAAAGGGGTCCAAATCCTCGATGATATCAGCTTCATTTTATACCTACCAAGATTATTGGTAATGCATGAAATATCACTAAAATTTTCGTATTTACCTCTGACCAACGTCTGGGTGTTCATGCAGCAACTTCTTAAAATATGATTTCTGCATACTGAAGCACCGTATACATATAATATTCATATTTCTTTCACTTCCACGTTCACCCATTTATCTTTAATATTTTTAAATAAGACATAATCCAGTGTACTTTCTCTGCCAAGAAAGGAAAAAATTCATTTGTGTTGACTCAATCATATTAAACTCTAAGTGAAACCCAAGTGACCGTGAATTCTCATTCATTCTTACGTAGAGTATACAATATCTGTAACCTCATTCGAAAATGCACTAGCAGTTCAGATACAAATAAAAATGAGTGATTGAAATTGGTTTAGGAATTCTAAAATGATTTATTCTTCATGAAGAATCTAATCGTTTACGGTTAATTAACTGATTTTTTACTTAATAGTATAAAGGACATCTCACAAAAACTCATACTATTATTTATTGACATGTATTTATATCGATACAGAACAAAAACCTCAAGTACTTCGTACTTCTTCAATTATGTAACATAGACCACACAAATTGTTAAAATAACTCAGATTTGAATAAAAAACAGAATAATGTAGACAGGGTATTTTTCACTATTCATAGATGCAGTCAGACCAAATTGATTATTTATCTGTACAACATTTTATCGCTGAAGTAGAAAGGCAGACTAAGAAACGGAAGCGAGTTTACTTTTCTTAATTTAATTAAAACATTATTGATATGATGATGCTCCCTGGGCTATTCGCCAAAATTAACTCAAAACACAGAAGCGTCATTAGAGATTTTTTCTTTATCAGAAATTACTTTTTTTTTTTTAATTTAATTGAAACATTATTGATATAATGATGCTACCTGAACCGATCGCCAAAATAACTTAAAACACAGGAGCGTCTATTACAGATTTTTTTCTGTATATTACCTACATTTTTTCATTTTTAATCTAATAATGATAGCGTAGATGTTATGGGTCGATTACCACAGGAGCGTCTATTACAGATTTTTTTCTATATATTACCTACATTTTTTCATTTTTAATCTAATAATGATAGCGTAGATGTTATGGGTCGATTACCACAGGAGCGTCTATTACAGATTTTTTTCTGTATATTACCTACATTTTTTCATTTTTAATCTAATAATGATAGCGTAGATGTTATGGGTCGATTACCAAAATAATACTAACTAGGCATTTTTTTCTTTATAATTGATATGATTGTCACACAAATTGTTCAAAAAATGCAGATTCACATTATTAAAAAACAGAATGATGAGGTCTACATTTTTATAACTCATAGAATACATCCATGTCGGTGAATCTCAGCTGAAAATTTTCTTAAATGTTCGCCCTATGCTACTGTACTTCCGACAGTTGACTGATTGCATCGCACGGTGAATGATAAAGCCCCTTGTGATGCAAACAGCTAAATCCGTATGATATTTTGCTAAAGATGAGTACGGCTTAAGACCATTTGTTCACATCAAACAACACAGCCCAACAATTTGCGAGACCTTGCACATTCTCTCTAATGAACGACCATTTCGACTTAATATACAAACACGCTTCGTAGCCGTATCGGTAACTTTGCGGCTTTGTAAGCCGAAGGTACGTGGTTCAAATCCACAGCATAACAACTTTTTTTCCATTTTAATACTCAGCATCGTACTTAGGTTAGGTTACTATATGAATATGATAAATCTTTAACTCATCAAAAATTTGATGCGATGCTCGCAATGGGGTACTGGGGATCCTTAATTCCGACAGATTCACAATGGCACATCAAATTGGGATATCCACCCTGATCTGGGATCCACCATCTTGGTAAAAACAGAATAATGAAGACTACACTTTTTCCATAACTTATATGATGCAACCGAATCTCAAAAATTCGTTGGATGGCCACCATGGGGTACTGGGGATCCTTAACTTAATTGATTTGTTATGATGTATCAAAAATTTGGTAAAATTTCTGCCTTGGCGTTTCGGGTTCAAACTAAAGAAGATATATATTTTTCATAATATCAAATACAACATTTACAGTACTTGACCTTGAATTCCACAAAATCCGCATAGGTACACTACTCCCATGTCATGCTCGAGGAATACCTTGCTTTCCCGTGTAATGCCCAATAATTCCTAACTAATTCCTCTAATGTCCGAGTAATACACCAGTTATACATGTAATACCCAATAATTTATAATTTTCAATTAATGCCTCTAATTCCCGACTAATACCCGAGTGATACCACCAATACCCAAGTCATGTACACCAAAATTCCCCTGCGGTTTCTCCCTCGTTAAATTCCAACATATTTTGTTTTTCAAGTAACCTAACCTAACCTAACCTAACCTACGGCTCGTAGATCATCATCCTGTCACTCTTGTTTGAGCTATCCTATCCTATTTTCCCATTTCCGCACTAGTTATTATATATATATATATATTATAAAATTCGGAAAATATTCTGCTGAACATCTCAAAGGATATTTAGAGTTATAATTCTGAATTTTCAAATGGTGTACAGGGGAGAACAAAAATAGTAATTTGATCAAGAGTAATCTACCCCTATTTTTGATATGATCGAAGAAGTTGTTTAGAATCAAAAACGATATTTAAATTTGGAATCACAGCCACCTACGCAACAAAAATATGTTTTCCTAATTATTTATAATTCTAGCCTCATAAAGAGTACTAGTATCTCATGCACCTTAGGCACATCTCTCATATTTCTACAACATTTCAATTACTCTTGATCAAAATTCCTATTTTTTGTTCTTCTCTGTACACCATTCAGAAATTTTGTATTTTGATAACTCAAATAAGAGTTTTTCGCGAAGCACCAACTTTTATGAAGAATCAAATTTTCTGAAATAATAAAAAAGGTTCCCATATGGTGCAAACTTTTTGAAACTCACTGTAGATATAAGGTGACTTTCATTGTTTCGATATTAATTTTAATACTTTTAGTTATGCCAACATTGCCAACATCACCTTTTTGGATTTCTTTCTATAAAATAGTATATTACGTAACAAGTGTTGTAAAAAGCATATTACGCACGAATGGAAAATTTACGCATTAAACCGCGTAGCGGCGAGTGCGTAATTCCATGAGTGCGTAATTGCTTTGCAACACGCATTACGTACTATACTTTACCTACGGCCATATACAGAGTGCGAAAAAATTCGGAAGATATGATACACAGAGAGAAAAGTGACAGGTACACAAGTTTACTAGGGTAAAATTTAATAACCATAAATATATTATCGAACTTTCGTACCATTACAACAAGTAAAAAAATGTTTCTGATATCGTCGAAATCGAGTATCGGTGGCAGGAGAACCATGATTCCGTAACAGAACATCTTTCTTCTGCCTGATACATTTTTATCATACTCAGTAAGCAACAATCCACCTAACAGTAAATGCTATTCAACACTTTAATAATAGTGAGTTGAGAGTAAATATATTTATTCATTAACGACAAATGAACTACTCAAGAGAGTGTCTGCTGCAGGTATACCAATTCAGAAAAAATATTTTATCTACCACTATCGAACAGTATATCTGTCCCAAATAGTATTCAAGTTTTTAATTGCGACTATCAAATGTTTAATAACTGTTAGTCAACTTTTTTCTCTGTGTATAGTACGTCATTTCTTCAAATAGGATACTCTGTATTTTATCGCATCGTTAGATTTTTAAACCATTTAATTTACAAAAATATCACAAAATTATAGAGCATATATTGTGTTTCACAACTTAAATGATCATACAGGATATAACTTCAAACAAATACAAAATTTGATCCAAATCATTGCATCCGTTTCCGAGATCCAAAAATTCATATTATTATTATTAGTGAAATGACGTTTTTTCAGAAAAGGCGCCTATATAGATGAACTTAAGTAGCAATATATTATCTGAATAATAAATTCGATCCAAAAAGTTGAAGCCGTTTTCGACATCCAAAATTTCATATTATTATTATTATTTTCTAAAAAAGACACCTATATAAATAAACTTAAAACGCAAAACTTTATCTAAATACAAAATTTTATCCAAATCATTAGAGCCGTTTCCGAGATCCAAAAATTCATATTATTATTATAATGAGTAAAATCACATTTATTCATAAAAAGCGCATATATAGATATACTTAAGTAGCAATACCTGTATACCTTTCACCTATAATAAAGCGGTAGCAAACTTCCTCCAACAATTTTCCAATATAAATTTGTTTCTTTGATTTTTGATTTTCTGTGAATTTTTTCCCATATCAATAGTTTATCTGTTACATCTTTAAGACAACCAATGTAGTCCATATCAATATTTCAAGCTTTTCAGTGATATTTTTGACACACCCTGTATAATAGTCAATGTCAATAATTATTATGATTTTTTGCATAGCGATATTTTCCCGTATCCATATTTGGGACACCCCTGTATACCTATCGCCTCCAATAAGGTAGTAACCTCGTTTCTACTAACGAACAATTTTTCTATATAAAGTGTTTCAGTAATATTTTAGAGACTACCGGTGTAGTCCCATGTCAATTTTTCTACCCTTTGTATAGCCAGATTTTCCGCAACAAAAGTAATTTGTTTACGTGTGAAATTTTTTTCCATGTCAATAGTTTTTCTGTTTTCTGAGCCATGTCGATATTTTTGCATATCAGGGTTTTCCCGTGAAACTTTTGCCCCACCCTATATGCATTTATTGCAAATATTGGCGTGCATTTTGCCTGACAATTTTCCCATACATTTAAATTTGTCAGATACAGAAACAACATTCATCGGTTGTCATTGTTTAGAAATATTGGCAACATTGTATAAAATTGATAGTTATGAGAGAAATGAAATGATTCCTTCATGTTCAATACCACTGAATTAATTAAAAAAATATATATTTTTCCGATTTGTATTGATTTTACAGCTAGTTTCAATTAATTTTCCCGCTTTATAAGTATAAGTGTGGGTGATATACTTTATAACAAAATTGAAATTCTATAGGACTTGATGTGATCTGTCGAATACTTTTTGAGTAGATCCTAAAAAATATCTAAAAACTACGTTTTTATTTTTTTGCTCGAAAACTATTCGATAGATTGTTTTCAAAATATCAGGAATTTTTTGATTTGGAATACCAAAGCACTCAGATTTTTTTATGATTTTTGCACGCGCATTTTTTTTCACGGGTATATATGAAACTTCAGTTATTTAAGAAGCTATCAATTCTCCATTGGTACAATTTGTGAGCCAGACGATCGCAATTACAAGTTAAGTTTTGTTTAATGATCTCGTTCTAGATTGTAGCCCCAAACGTACCATTTTACAACAAAATATCTAAAAACTACGTTTTTATTTTTTTGCTCGAAAACTATTCGATAGATTGTTTTCAAAATCTCAGGAATTTTTTGATTTGGAATACCAAAACACTCAGATTTTTTTTAATGATTTTTGCACGCGCTTTTTTTTTTTCACGGGTATATATGAACCTTCCGTTATTTAAGAAGCTATCAATTCTCCATTAGTACAAGTTGTGAGCCAGACGATCGCAATTACAAGTTAAGTTTTGCTTGATGATCTCGTGCTAGATTGTAGCCCCAAACGTACCATTTTACAACATTAAATTGTTGATAACAATTGACCATCAACGTTCTAAGTCATATAAACTCGAAAAAATATAAAATGCACATAATTCCAGCTCGAGACTTCAAAAACCTATGAACTACAAGCAGCGCCGTACGTAATAGCACCGTTCCTCCCTCTCCCTAGCTTCGAGTCTGGTCACTACTCTTAGATTCAACATGCCGTTTCTTCTATAGGACGTACAATGTACCAGAAAAGAACGTCCTATGGATGGATGTGATGTCCATAGGACTAGTTTGTGCTATTAGGGATGTACCTAGAACACAACGATTATCATTGCCTACCTATAACTTACCACTATTTGCACTGTTTGTTCGTTCTATGGTGGAGTCGGTATGAAAGAAAGCACCAAAAAACCATAGAAAAATGTGGTAATTGACATGAGGTATTTAAATATAAATTGAGATAAGCTGGATTGTATTAGTTATGATTTCTTACCTCTGAATATAGGGATGAGCCCACTAAACATTAAAACATAACTTAAACATAAATGTTACATCACATTGTGACTTTGTAATGTTGTTCAGAGGTATGCTGGACATTACAGATACGTTGCGTCCATGGTCCTTTGTGTCTCTTTCAAATATTACAATGTAACGTTTAAAACTAAACGTTACAAAAATGTATCGTATTAACATGCATTCAATGTTGCTCAAAACATGTTTGTAATGTTGGTCAAATCATGTATGTAATGTTGCTCAAAACATGTATGTAATGTAATAACGTTGTTACTCTTCTATATTTTAATTTTGATTTGTAGTATACAGGGTGGAGTATATACTCATGGTATTTTTTCTGAATTTATACATACAATTTGGAATATCAATAGTCCCTTTTTGGTAGGCGAGTATATAAAAATATAGAAAGAGAACATATATCATGAGCCACCCTCGCACCGTGTATCTCAAATGGAAAAATATTGCTTTTGAACGTCGAGCATTCAACTTTTTTTCATTTGAGATACTGGGTGCAAGTATAACTCATTGTATTTTTTCTCTTTTTACATTTATTAAGTCGAAGTTATTCACCTACAAAAAAGTTACTACTAAAATTCCAGAAATGTATCTATAAATATAGAAGAAAAGATGATATACCATGAGTATATGCTCCACCCCGTACTCTACAAATCAAAGTATCAAAACAGATGGAGGTAAATGTTAATGGGAGAATGATATCAAATAAAAAAAACTACAACTGCATTAAATATTTAATGGAATAAAAAAATATAAAAAATAATAAAATACTCCTAAAGAATAAAAGTAGAATTTTCACTGAATCAATGATCACGTTGTTTGTGTGTCACTACTCCTTCCTCTTCAGCCTCTTTTGCAAACCTTATCCAATCCGTCACAATGAGTTCAAACTCAATTTCATCTGTGGTTAAACGGAGTGTCATTTACAGATCCTGAAAATATAGTTATTGTCACTGAAAACTTAAATCAATTTTAAATTTATATTGTCAACAAAATGTCAATTGTATGCTATGTAATAAGACTTGGAAAATTTTTTATTAATTCTTGAAATATTTTTGGTAATTCTTGAAATCACTAATAATTGCTTAAAACCCATTTATATTTCATTTTAATGGGTGATGAAAATGAAACTCATACGTATAGGTACCAGCTTTACAAGACAGGCCAGATTGCAATTTAATAGAATTAAATATTTTATTTGTTTATTACTATAACTCATGCTTTATCAGTTAGCAGTATTAATCCTATGTTAGTTCAACAAAAACCTTAATGCAAATGGGTAACAGAAAAACAAATCACTAATTTGTGCATCGATTATTCTTATCTCATACCAGTTCTGATAATTAATCTATTTTGAAGCCATAACTTGAAATGTATGGAAATATTAGATTCACATTTCAGCATCACTTCAAATAATAACATTTGTTGGAATTGAGATATTGATTGAATTGATATTGAGACTGTATTTTTTGAATCCTGTTTTAAGAATTTCAATAATATTGTTTCAATCACTATTGAAAATAATAAGTCGATAATAAGGGTCCAGGGCTTCTTCCACCAACTGTAGGAACAACTGATACGCTTCTAGTTTTCTATGAATTAAGCAGCATCCTGAAGTTAATCGAACAGCATCCTGAAATGAATCAGTGATGTTTATTGAATATTTTTTAGTAGTTTGAAGTTCAATGCCTACCTCAAATATCTGCCAACAAATATCTGGCTATTTGTTCATGTTTTTATTCTTCCTACCAAACTTCAGCTGGTACGAAAATCATATCACTCGCGAACTGGTCAAAAAGTCAAGTAAGAACTTTCAATCAAAATATAGAAAGGCATTAGATTATCCTACAAAAAATGCACAATGAAAATTGAAAGTACTCGCTCACAGCTTGTAAAATAAACAAGATGGATGAATGTCATGACCATGAACGGGAAAATTGCATTTAAGAAACATTTTAAGATAATATTGATTCCAAAAGTTTTCAGTACACATGTGAGTAATGTTTTGAGGTAGTTAAACACAAACATCGTACAAATAACATAATCACTCTGTCTGAGACATACCTGAGGAACATATACTCAACATTTTATATATCTTTTAATGAATATTATTTGTTATATTATTTCGATGTGACACAAACATATAGCTGAAAACATTTTGTAAGAAACATCATGACAACATTAATATTCTGTTAGTTTGCCAATATTAATAAAGTTATCTCTGGTAAATGTTTTTATTATGTATCATGTTTAGTGGGAGATGACCCCGATTCCATTCTTCTAATATTATACCCATAACACAATAAAACACATTTACAAGTAACAAGAGATGATGGCTAATGACCATAGCAGTCGATGCCAAAACACAAAAAAACAAGAGATGAACCGTCACCTTGAGCGAACATAATATAACAACGGTGTTGTGTACTTCTGTAGTGCCGGTTATCCATTATTTTTATGGTTTCGGTGAATGTCACATGATTTGACCAAGTGACACTTCCCGAAGACTCGACCTTTGAGCAGTCTGTTTACTAAAGGCATCTATTGGTTGGTATGAATAAAAGCTAGCAAATACTTCTACTATACTGTATGTTAAGGTCTCCTGAAACCAAAGCTGGAACTGAATTTGATTTCTGTTCATTTGCCGATTTTCAACAGGAAATCCGTATATAGGCTTTGTCTTTCAACACTCCAGTCCCATTAATCTACATATGCCGAATTTGTGACAAAAACCCGAATGAGTCAGTTTTTTTTTCACTTTTGATCTCCTAGATCTAGATTTTTTTTTTTGAGCCTTTGATCATCTGTACTCACTAGGTAATCAAAAATCTTCGATTTTACAGATATAACAGAAATGAACAGATAGGTATCAGACTGCGTAAAAAATTCAGAGTATTTTTAGTTTTGGGTTTATGACTCACAGTCAATAGGGTATTAGACAGTATCAATAATATATGTAATGGTGTTGCAAATATTATAGAATGAATTAAAATAGACGTCAAAAATCATGTTTCTGCCATTTTATGGGTAGATAATGCAATATAATGGAAGTTGAAGTTTGAATATTTGGCTACCTGGCTTGGCGCCTTTAAAAAGACCCATGATTGGTGTGACGTCACCTCGCAAGGTCTGTTCCGGTATTAAACGTCAGATTAGCAATGTTCACACCGATCGTATATTCTGTTCTCTGTCAAACAAAGACGATGAAAAGAAATGAATATATTACATCCAGTAATATTGCCGAACACACCATCTACCACATTGTCAACTGTCAATTCGAGACTTTATGAATGTCTGTTTCAGTTTGTATTATTTACATTTTACTCTCAGTACGTTTGAACTGTGTTTTACAATGGAAAATAATTTCATTAAAGCCGATAGCGCTAATTTGCCAAGAGTGGATATTCTTATGATTGGGAGTTATTTCATATCAAATCCAGACTTCCATTCGGCCGAGTTCAGGAACGTAAAAACTTCTGTGTAAGTAATCATTTTAATAAGTTTTGAACATTCTCAACATTGATATTAATTGTAAATTCAGCATGTAATTCAACTGTCCATCCACTAAAAATGGTCATAAAAAATTTTTTGTTGTAGGTCTTCGAGACAATCCTATGGTGATGATGCTATTGGATATGTACAGCTGCGAAGAGAAGCAAATTTATGTACTGTTAAGTGTAAGATTTGTCCTGAACACAAAGTGAATTCAAAGTCATACAATGTTACAATGATTGTTGATGAAAAAGACAGCAAAGTGATGAGTGTTCAATGTCACGATTGTGCTGCATCAGAAGGGGGCTGCAAGCATGCAGTTGCATTCCTAATGTGGGTCCATCGTAGAAGTGAAGAACCAGCTTGCACTTCAATTGAGTGTTATTGGAGAAAGTCCAAATTGGCTAAAGTGGGGAGTTCTTTGAAAATCATCAAAGCCAAAGACCTATGTAGGAAAAAAGAAGTTCCAGTTGTTGACACAATAGAGGATGAAGCGCTGGGGAAGCTCATTTTCAAAGATTTTTTGAAAAATGCAGAGGAAAGAAAAATTGACTGTCAGGTTCTCCGACATCAACTAACTCATGAGATTTCTGATAAAATGATGTCTCTTCATAATTTGATGATGAAATATGGAAATAAGTGTGGCAATGATAGCACCAAATTTTTGGAGTGTATAAAAAATATTCCAAATGGGTCGGTGATACAAAAAATCGAAAAGGAGACGAGGGAGCAATATAAAAGTAGTCTTTGGTATGAACTGAGGTATGGCAGAATAACAGCTTCAAAAGCTTTTGAAGTGAGTCGATGTAAAACTGCAACTGGCTCATTAGTCGCCACAATTATGGGTGCCAAGATGCCGGACACGCAATCAATGAAACGTGGAAGGAACCTAGAAGATAGTGTAAGAAAAACTGTTGAGAAAATGTTGAAAAAAAAAAATTGAGATGTGTGGTCTCATTATAAGCAAAGAAATTCCAATTTTAGCAGCGTCACCAGATGGTAGATGTGAAGATTCTATCGTAGAAATAAAATGCCCATCGAAGTCAGACACTCTCCAAAACTACCTGAAAAATGGCCAGATTACAAACAAATGTTTGGCCCAGGTTCAGCTACAGATGTTTGTGTCAAAAGCGAAAAAATGCTATTTTTGTGTCGCTGATCCTAAGTTTGAACTAAATAACAAAGTACAAATAGTGTTAATAGAAAATGATGATATATATATTAATGATATTGTGAATACCTTGGTTTCTTTTTGGAAAAAAAACATTTATACCCTATTATATAATAGTACAATAATGAGATAAGCCATATTTTCTTGTGACATTATTTATTTCAGTTGCACCATACAAATATATTGACAAAATAGAATATGTAACAAATATTACATGAATAAATTAAATACTTCGAAATGTTTTATTTGATAATTGGCCCCTGTAAATTCACAAGTCCACAAGCTATGGTAATGATATCGTCTGTAATGCTTATCAAATTAGAATTGATAACTGAATGAGGTTTCAGCATCAAGAATTCTCGAATTCTTCTTATAACACGTTCAATGTGGATTCTAATGCTGGCAATTTCTTTGGTTTGTCGAACATTTGCTTTTGATAATTTGCTTCCTGTAGCAACACTAGGAGGCCTCAGTAGTTGGAACCCTTGTTGTAGGAGTAATTCTTCTACATGCTTGAATCCTCTATCTGCCAAAATACAAGCACCAGGTGGCAAAGTTCCTAAGAAATTACAATCTTCAACCAAAAGTACATCACTTATTCTACCCCCATAACCAGGAGAAATATAGTTGATGAGCCCATCAGGAGTACATGAAATCAAATATTTCAATGTATTTGCTTTTTTGTATTCGGACCATGTCAAAGCTTGATGCACAGCTTTTGAAGGCTTTTGTATTTCAATTTCAAGACAGTCAATAATACAACTCACATTGCTATATTTACACCTGAAAGCAATGGGTAGATTCCATTTAATACTTGATTTGGTCACCTTTGGCATGAAGGATCGTAGAATAGTAGCAAGTCTTGGTATAGTCTTCATAAAAATTTTGCTAGCATACGATGTAGACACACCAAAAAGATCACCAAGTTCTGAAAATGTGGTATTTAATTTTATTTTTCTCAAACATAATAATATATGTTTTTCAGAAATATTAGAATGTTTTTGTAAAATATTTATAAGAAAATAGCACTCTTCAGTTATACCAATATAAAACCGTGGTTTTTTTCTTATGAGTCTGAGAGTGTTCTCAAGAGATAGTTGAGCAGTTTCTTGTTCTTTGATTATCGATTCAGTTTCTTTGGCACTACAATCCGAAGTCATTTCCGACAGTTGATATGAAGATGAATCTCCACTTGTCGATGGCATCTGTAACGATGATTCACTGTCTGATTCAGTTTCTTTCTCAAATTTTAAATATCTACGAACTCTGCCCTCTACTGACATGTTTTCTTTGAGCAACTGAACTTTAAATGGAGATGTAGATATACTTGCAGTTGAAGTAACTTTTATTGGGGATACTGCTGTGCTTTTCAGTTTTGTTATGCACTGGGTGCTTTCACTTCTGAACTTTTGGCGAATATTCACTTGCACTGATTTTGAAGTAGAGGGTTCTGTCAACTTCTCTTCGAGGAATACTGAACCTAAAATAAAACCATAAGTAGGAATTCAGATGTTAACAATGGTCAAGTTATTTCTTTACAGAAATCTTTTGGTTCTAACTTATTGAATGACGAGGGTAAATGTGCAATCTGCAGAAGTACATTATATGAATGCTGAGCTTATTCTTCAAGTATACTGATAATAAAAATAAAATGCCCACCTGTATCTTCTGCATCCTGTGTTTTTACTGATGTACTTGTTTGAGCTGTCTGATAGTAATCCAAAACTTTCACAGATTCTTCCACTTCTGACAATCTCTTTCTCTTCAAAGATGAGGGTGAACATGTGGTTTGCAGTATGCTTTTGGAACGCCCCTGACATTCAAATTTTGAAGGGAAACATCCTTCCTTCATTCTAATTCTTTTTACTGAACCCATAATCTTGTACTGTATATAGTTCTCCATATCACTTGGTAACTATAACGGAAAGTTTCGAGTTATTGATGACATCTTTTCAACCTTACCTGAACTTTTTCTAAACTACTGACATTCATAATTCAGGATATAATATAACTCACATTGAAATGATCCTCACAAATATACAGATGGCTTTTGCTAGAGAATTCTTTCACATTCCTTCCTGAAATCTCCAGCCATTTATTTCGAATTTCTAATTTTGAAGGCACTGAAATAAACAGCTTTTCTGGATTTCTCCGTAAACTGTTTCCACATAGCGGTACCATACAACTATGAAATGTTTTATCCATTCTGATTCCAGTGAAACTCGGTTAACAATACAAAAATTCAATAACACAAATTTAATATGATCTAGTCCTGGTCCTGAACATATGTTTATGTTTTGATATACTTCATACTTCAGCCTTCACTGTCATTTGTCACTTGCGAAGTGACGTCAGCATTTTTGATTAAGCGTTTTAGCGCCAAATCACTTCTGTGAAAATCAAACTCTATTTTTCGGCTTATTAAATATTATTTCTAAAAAAAAATTGTTTTCGAGAGTATAATGTATATATACGTATACTATGAGACATTTTATCAATTTAAGTCTAATACCCTATTTCAGCCAACAATGTGATATAATTTCTTTTTAAATCAATTTTTATTTGCTTCAAGCAACATTTATTACTTGTAAATAAATAGTTTTTCAGCAAATGCAATGGTTTCACACAAACAAATCTAATTCAAATGAAACGATAACTTGAAACGAATAATATGATTTGGTTCTTAGGAATAACATTTGTTTCCCACAATTAATAATTATTCCTTGCAAAGAAATATAAGTCAAATATAAGAAAGAATCGTTTTTCTCTGTGCGTGAATATTACAGTTTTGTCTGTTATATATAATATATAATATAATATATCTTTTGTATATCAGGCACACCACTTCAAGAATTATTTTTTATTTTTTAAAATTATTTATTTAACGGGACTAGAACAGTAGGATATCAATAACAAGCTGTGACATCAGAAAGAGATGACGAACATAACAGTGGTTGTGGAACAATACATACCATACATATCACTAAAAATCAGACGGGAAGTATCACAGATGATGTTTTTGTATAAAGTAATAAATAATGAAATAAATGGTCCGAGTATCTTGGAATTACTACCTTTTAACGTTCCGTCATACCAAACAAGATGTCCAGAATTATTTAGGGTACAGAAAGTGAGCTTGGTGGCCACATCTAGAGCTCCTCTCTTGACTATGTTTCGACTTGCCAATCAGGTTAACCAGATGGAAGATATTGATTACACAATGCCATGCAATTTATTCAAAAGGATTGTAATGAGTCACTTTATAGCCAGGACTTTTTGAGTATTTAAATTGGGACAATGTAATTTTTTGTTGTTACTAATATTATTATTGTTAGTCTGATTGCTATTACTACTATTATTATTATTTGTCTATATGAAATTAATATTATTAATTTAAAATTTTCCATGTTATTAGGTTTAAGCCTGTATGGAAATAAATAAATAAATAAATAAATAAATAAATAAATACATTACATAACAGGTTATACATTTACACAAGTAATTTGATGAGTTAGTACAATAGTACAATAATGAAAATTACAAAAAATAACTAAAATAAGAAAATAAAATATGGTTGCACATAGGGGAAATACTCAAAAAAGCCAAATTGTTAAATTTATGTTTACGTTGCGACTTGCCGGATAAAATTAGTTTTAAACTCTGGCAATGAAAGGCTGAAGAAATCTAATTGAACATGAGTATTTGCGAGTCTTTGAATTCGGGATAGGCAGCTGTTGTATCCGTAGTTGGAGCGATGGAACGGGTTGTAAAATATTTGGTGAAGTCTGGTGGTGCACGAAGGTACTTGAAAATGTATCTTAGATAATAGCTGGGGACAATTGAAATTACCCTTTATGATTTTGTAAAGGAATAAGAAAAAGTCCCTGTGTTTTCTCCTCACAGATAATGGAGATAGATTCGTAAGTTGCTCGGACTGCTGATGTTCAAGGAAAATGTGAAGTTTGAAATTGACGTAATTTAGAAATCTGTGTTGAACTCGTTCGTTGTTTTGAGAGTGGAAGTTGTAGTAAGGGTTCCATACAAGAGATCAATATTGTATGAGGTTATGTTTGTGAAGTCCGATGTTACCCTTTTAATAAACCCAAGTAATTTCAATGCTTTGTTTACTGTAGAGCAAATATGTAAACTGAAGTTCAAAATCGGATCTAGAATGACCCACAGGTCTTTGATGTTACTAACAGCATCCAAACTATATTGTTTATCTGATAGTGAAATATGATTGGTTGTTTGCAACGTTAAAATCTTATCAGGTGGCATTTATAACCATACCATTTGAGTTGCTCCAGTTGGCAATGTTGTCGAGATCGGCTTGAAGCAATCGTGGAAAATATTTTGAGATCATCAGCAAATAAGAGGGTTGTTCCATTCGAGATGCCAGGCGATACTTTAATTTTTAATGTTTCAATGATTGAGGTTGCACACTACACTTGATATTCGTGGTGTCTTCAGCTCCCTCTGTAGATTTCCCTACACAAATATCTTACAGATATTTTTTGTATAAAAACCTGATTGAGAAATTTTTTGCTGCAGAATCCCCAGAAAGCAATGTCATATCTCAAATGAAATTCTACTTGGGCGAAGTAAGTTGATCTGGCTGTAGTGATGTCTAATTCATTAGCAACAGTTCTCACAGCAAATGATCCCAATGCAAATTTCTTATATATGATATGATGTCTTCATTGAATTTTAACGCCAACTGCGAAAACCTATATTTCTATATAATAATAATAATATTAAAGAGCTTTTTGGGTAATAGGTGTTGTAAGGGAGATGATGGTAACAGGAGAAAAAGCTTTAAAACTATATAGGTCATCCAAATTAAATATCCACTTACAGTCGTACAAAGATATAAGAAACCATCAAGCCATCGAAACAGAAAAACAATGTCATATGTTCGACAAAATTCAAAAGAAACGTGAAAGACCTGGAAACATAATAATTTTTTACCCCAGATCTACCAAACTCAAACGAATGCAGCAGCAGAAGGATAAGAACATCAGATTATATAATATTCTGTTTCCCGCACATTTAAAATTAACAAATGTAATTATTCGTTTAGAGGTGAATTTTGAAAATATATGTATTGAATGTGTTTGAGTTACTTATATTTGTATTTGTTATTTGTCTTAACATATTTTGTGGGTTATTTTTCAGTGTACATAGTATTGTAACAAAAATACCAATTTATTATATTTATCTGTTATATTTATCATTATACCTTATATCACCCATTTCTATTTTGTGGACCTTGCTATTTGCTATTTATGCAATCAAATCACTTAGCAGTCTGCATCATTGTGAAATCCATATGTATACCGGTGACACTCAAATTTATTAGTGCTTTTCACATCGAGTGATAGTACAGTAGTAGTAGTACCACTTCAATTAGGGTACTAATGATAGATGATAACCTTGAAATGATTTTACGGTTGATCCCGACTTTAAATAAGACTGAATTTTTAAATTCCTTAGGACTTGCATGAGTCAGAGAGGATAGATATCATGGAATGTTGGATTTCAAATCCATTTTTCATTAGTTCATAATTTAATTGCCTTCCGTCAAGTATTACTTGACAATCTATAATTTGAACTACGATTCCAGGGATATGGTCTGCAGTGTTGCTGGTATAACATCTGATGCCAATGTTTTAACAAACGAACTACGTTTGATAGGTCAGCGATATTTATTCCAGTATGGAGAATCCATTCCATGTGAACAGTTAGTTTCTTGGTTATGTGATGTCAAACAGGCGTATACTCAATATGGAGGTATATAAATATCAATTGTCACTGCACAGACATTTCTTTATATTTGTTTTAGGAAAACGACCATTTGGTGTTTCAATATTATACATGGGCTGGGACAAACATTACGGATATCAACTCTATCAGTCGGATCCCAGTGGAAATTATAGTGGATGGAAAGCAACTTGCATTGGAAACAATAGCTCTGTAAGTATATAAATTGAGAACTTTCCCTGTAATAATAATAATAATAATAATAATAATAATAATAATAATAATAAACTTCTTTATTTTGAGAAATAATTACAATACATTGAATGTAGGCAACCATTGAACAAAATAAGGTCAATCTCACTAACACATTTCTAAAAATTCTTCTACTGTCTAGGGTTCCAGGTTTAGTAACATCTTATAGATTTCTTTGTTATATGTAATAAGGTTATTGATTATTTTGATCTGTTCTGGCAATTTGTTGAAACACTTGATGGAAGAGTATAATGCTCCTTTTTCAGTTACACTTAGTCTATGTATTAGATACTGTGGATTTATGTGTCTGGTTGGGTGAATAAATGCTCATTTCTGAACAAAAATAACAGGCATTCTTGAATGTAAACTGCTGATGGTGTTTGTAACTTGTTTTTCCTGAAGTGACCTCTACATGACTAATTGTACTATAAATTTATTATAATTCTCAATGCCCTTTTCTGAACTAAGAATACCTTTTCAATTTCTAATAATAAAACACCTTGGTCAATTATTAATATTCTTAAAAACAAAAATAATTCAATTAAACCTAATATGCAAATTATCTCCCATTCACAGAAGACGAGATGGTTCCCATATTTGCAAAACCTAAAAATAAACCATCATAAGGCCTTATAATCTCCCATTCAATATCGTCAAGGAATTTAGCTTATTCATAATAGAACCAATCACTCATATTGTAAATTTTTCTTTTGAAACAGGCATTTTTCCAGATCCACTGAAAATATCTAAAGTTATTCCAATACATAAAAAAAGCCAGAGCGGAGTTGGACAACTACATATCTTTGACACCAGTGTTTGAATACAGTATGCTGGATAGGCTTAATCCCTTTATTGACAAATTCAACCTTATACCTAGTGAACAACATGGGTTTAGGAAAACAAGATCGACTAATACTGCTATTACATGTATATTGAATGAATTTGATGAAAAAAATATCCCACTGGAATATACTCTGACTTGAGCAAAGCCTTCGATTGTGTACCACACTATTGACTATTGGACAAACTTTGGTCACTTGGTATTAGAGGCAAATCACATGCCTGGTTGAAATCATTTTTAACGAACCGAAAACAATATTCACTTATATCCTATAATGATCAGTTCCCACAACTCGGGCACTTCACCTGTAGAAATAGGAGTACCTCAGTGTTGTAGCACCTACATTATTCTCTCTTTAGGTGGCAGATATAGTTTTATATGCTGTTGACTTATCAATTCTCATGTCTAAGGAGTCACATGATTTGAACCAAACAGCTTATGAGGATCTAATGTCAAATAATGCATACTGTTTTTCCAGAAATATGCTTTACATAAATACAACAAAAACAGAGTTCCTTATTTTCCATACAAAACAAAAACAAATTCAGAGTCTAACTATTAATATTAATAACAATTACATCAATCAGAATAACAGTAGACCAAGCTCTAAATTTAAAAAAAATAAATTTTTATAAGATAGTTCGTTAATGAAAACCCCGGCTTTCGCCCCAGCAAAATCGCTTTGTAGAAAGAGTGAAAAAAAAATTACTTTGTTTGTTTTTATGCAAATCTTCCCAAAACTATTGAAGGAATCGTGTTACAGTCAATAGAACTTTTCTAGAGAATTATTAAACCTAGAAAATAGTTTTTTGTACGATCGGATCGGTGCATTTTTGTCTAAGAAAATCCGGGAAAACTTCAAAAGAGAGACCATTTTTCAAAAATTCACAATTTTTATAAATCTAAAACTAGACAAACAATATTCCGGAAATTGATAGATAATAACATGTGGTTCAACTCAATATGTTTTCTGTCCGATGTGTAGTTTTTGCACAATCGCGTTATAAACAATTCAAGGGCTTATCTTCTAGATTTAAGGGAAATCATCATATTCAAATTCTGTGGACGGTATCTGGAAGTGAAGATCAAACGCTACAATTTGTATATTTTGGATTTTCATCTGAGAGGTGGAAAATGTGTTGAAAATACCACTGAAAGTTGCTCTAAACGCTTGAAAGTGTGTTCATGGCATAGTCGAGTAGCAGTAGTGGGGGAACTATCGAGGAGAGGAGAGTGTAACCGCGCGGCGATTTGAACATTGCATTTTCGCAACTACCGCTTCTCGATTCTGCCACAAACGTACTTTCAAGCGTTTGGATCAACTTTTAGTGACATTTTCAACACATTTCCCACCTCTTAGGTGAACATCCAAAATATACAAATTGTTTATATTGATATCGTCTTCCACATATCTTCAACACAATTTGAATATGGCTATTTCGCGATTGTACAAAAACTACACATCCGACAGAAAATGTCTTGCGCTCAGTTGAACAACATATTATTATCAGTTTCCACAATATTGTTTGTTCAGCTTCAGATTTGTACAAATTATGAATTTTTTAAAAATGATCTCTTTTTCGAAGTTTTTCCGGATTTTCTCAGTGGAAAATGCACCGATCCTGACGCTTAAAAATCTGTTTTGTAGGTTTTATAATTCTCTACAAAAGTTCCATTGACTGTAAACGATTCCTTCAATACTTTTTGGGATATTTGCAAGATACCAAAAAAGTTGTAATTTTTTTCACTATTTCTTGTTTAAAAAATTCCACAAAGCAATTTTACTGGGTCGAAAACTGGGGTTTTCATTTACAAACTATCTCATAAAAAGTATTATAGGCCATTTGCGTCTTTTATTTTGTGTGAAAAGAGCCTCTTATTTTTGAGCATAGAGTGAAGGCTTCTTCACGACCTCTTATTTTTATCTACAGCTTGGCCTACAACATTAATTTTTTGGGCATGACGATCAGTGATAACTTAAAAATAAAGAATTTAATCAAGGTAGTAAATACCAAAATATTTCAAATACGGAGCATGTATAGAGTACTGACAATGCAAGTACTGAAAAGCATTTATTATGCAGAAATTCAATCAAGACTGACTAATGGTATAATACTTTGGGGGGCAGTCTACGGCTGCAAAAACACTATTTATTTTCCAAAAAAATGTATACGACCTCTGCTTTGCAAAAGTCAACGTGCTCTTTTAAAAAAACTTGAGATATTACCCCTCACATGTCTTACATATTGGAAGTTGCCTGTTACATCTACAGGGTGTTTCCGAAATGGGGGCAATTAAGAAAATGGCTTGTTATATAAAACATAATTTAAAAAAATGGCAAGAATTTTCGTTTTTGAAGCAGTCAAAAATGTTCGAAAAATTTAATGAAATTTTATGACCAGGTTAGCAGAAAACGAGTTGTTTTAGTGTTACATCTAGGTGAGAATTTAGTATACCTATCAGATCATCGATATTACGTAGTTGTTGTGGAAATGCTTCACTGAGTCGTATTCTGGTATAAAGGGACAATCAAATAAAATATGTTCTAATGTCTCTCTTTGATGCAGGTTACAGACTGTACAGAGTTCCTCTGTATCAATGATGTAGGTGGAGCCAGAAAAACAAAATTTCAAACGTGTCTTACTGCAAGTCTGAAGCTGCGCAATGATTCTGCTAGTGTGTATTGGGCTCGTAGTCTTCAGATATTCTTGACAGGTGTCATAAAGTGTTAGTGACTGGTAGATATGGGGATAGCTTGAGTGATTCAGCTTTTATAGGTCCTTATAGCATTTAATAACGTGACTGGTTATTTTTTAGATGGATTGCTCAAAAGAACGTCCCACTTATGAACCTGATCTGCAGATATAACATACTCTTTGACTTGTAGAAGCCAGTTGTATTTTGGCTCTACGTTATTTAAGTTTGACAACCGCAGTAGACAGATTTTAGGTAGCCGAGTATTGTCCATATTATTTATTATTTCATTATTTATTAATATTGTTCAGACTTGCCAGCCAGGAGAGGGCTGCTTTCATTATAATGACACTAATTTTATGTGAGCCTGTTTCCAAGCGGATAATATAATCTGGGGTGTTTTTTGATAGCGATAGCAGGCATTTGAAAAACCCTACCTGGACTCTTTTTATTAATTCCGCATACCGCAGACCCCTGGCATCCCACGTGTTGATTTTAGAGCGGCACATTAAATTCATAACCGTGACGATTGCTTGGGTGCTCTTGGTCGTAATATATCTAGACATTTCTAAAAACATCGAGGAAGACGAAAATACCGTGCCAAGGTAGGTGAAGTTTTTAACCACTTCAATCAGTTCATTGTTGTTATAGAATTTTCTCTGATAGTTCAAATGATACCCGCCCCTACTATATATAATTATTTTTGTTTTAGCCGTATCCTCTTTCAATTCGTTTTTTAAGGAGTATGATTCTAGGGCTTTGAGTTTTTTATTTAGATCAGATTGCGAATCGCTCAAAATTACAATGTCATCCGCATACATTAACATCAGTACATCGTGTTCCCCATCAATATTGATCCCCCTCAGTCCTTTGGAATAAAAGTAGTTTTCCATATCAGCAAGAAAAAAAACAATAGCGATTTACCCTGTAGGACGCCTTGTGTAATATCATAAGTTTTGGTAAATTAATTCTTAACCCTAACTGACATGGTAGTCTGTTCATATAAACTCTTGATTATGCGTATATATTTAGCACTGAGTCCTAGAATATATAATTTATTCCATAAAAGGGAGTGACTAACAGAGTCAAAAGCTCTCTTGAAGTCCACAAAGGCAGAATATATTTTTCGACCACGAAGTCTGAGATGAATTTGGATCACAGAATTCAATATAAATATGTTATCGAGACATCCCCTATTGTTTCTAAAACCAGCCTGGCACTCTGGTAATATCTTGTTTTCCTCGATCCATTATGATAATCTATTTAGCAAAATGGATATGAAAATCTTGTTTGAACTATTAATTAATGATATTCCGCGATAGTTGTTAGGATCAGTCTTTGGTCCTTTTTTTGTGAAGCATGGTCATTACTGTAGCGTGCTTGCCAGCTACTTGGAACCTGTTTACAGTTTAAAATTTTGTTATAAAGCGTGCACAGGTATAGTTTCCAGTTCTGAGGAAGATTTACTATGAATTCATATGTAACCGCATCCATCCCAGGGGCTTTGCCTCTTTTGCAGCGTAGTAGACAGCTTTCCATCTCTTCGAGAGATATTGCCTAGTCTAAAAAGTTATGACCTGCATCAAAATAGGTTAATTCAGAAATTATCCTTGGGATGTATATGCCACCGTAAAAAGTTTCCCAGTCTTCAATCGAGATAATAGTATCATTATTAACACATCTGAACCTTTTTAAGATTCTCCAAAATGCATTTTGATTATGAGTTTCACTGAGAATCCTTACAATTCTTTTTTCAAATTCGTCTTTTTTTTGTTTAATTATTTTTTTATAGTTATACTTTGACGTAATGTAATTTGTTTTATAAGGTTCTTGAAATTTATTTTTTTTGCAGATTTTCAGGTGATTTGTGACGTGCCTTTTTGCAAAATTACAATCCAAATCAAACCAGAGTTTGTTTTTGAATTTATTCAAGTGTACATGTTGCTTTTTCAGTGAATTCTTGTTAACTGTACACTTCCATATTGTTGTACAAAGATTAGTACACGAGTCATCAATATCACCAATGAAACCCACATTAGCAGATAATTGCATTGCAGACATGTACAAAAGCATTTGCTTGCTTTTCCACTGTAATGTTTCAGATAATTGCATTGTAGACTTGTATAAAAGCATTTGCTCGTTTTTCCACTGTAATGTTTCAGAGGAATGCTGTGAGTCAGTAGTTGCTTCCAAGAAGATATTTGTGATCTGAGATAGTAACCGTATGGTCTAACACCTTTAAGTTGTTTACAATATCAAGCCTATCATTATTACAAAAAACTAAGTCAATTACACTTTGTCCTTGCTTATCAGAGAAGGTGAAATTTGCAGGACGATCTGAGGCAATACTACCATTGATCAATGAGAAATTATTAGCAATCATTCGTCCTCTTTTGTTTATTATTTTGTCAGAGTTCTGCATGTTCGGAAACAACACTTATTTTCCAGTAGCTGCTCTGGTATCGTCCCCAATTCATCAACCCTGCTATGGAAGTCTCCAATTATGAGGAATACATGATTTTGGTAATTTTCATGAATATCATTTAGAGTAATTTGAAAAATATCAAGGGTGTCCTCTAGGTCATTAGATGGTTTAAACTATAAAAAATATATAAAATTCAATATTTTAGAGTTTGACTAGATATATGAGCCACCACTGAGTACAGTCTAATGATCGAAATTCTTAGTGTTTTTTGTATAGAATAACCAAACCTCCACTGGCTCGCCCTCGAGATTTTTCTTTTATAGCAGGTGCGCGAAATATATCGAACTCAGATTTCAAAAAAGTTGGAACTAATACTTCGCCAGTCAACCATGTTTCACGAAGACACAGAATATCGAATTCAATAGTTACCTCGTTAAAAAAGCTGTCAAGATTATTGTAGCCCTTCATGTTCCAAAATATTTTGCTTCCACTACGGGGTTTTTTGAATTTTTACCAGTCTTGGCCATCCTGTTGATTTTTTGTGGATGTTGCGGTAGGGAATCGCCCTCACGTATCTGACCTCCAGCCTTTCTCCTTTCGCATTTCGTTCGTTTAGCTCCTTGTAGATCCCTGCAATTTCATGCAGTTCCTTAGGTGTCTTATCCAATTTTATTTTGACCTCAGGAAATCTTGAAGAGAGTTTATGTTTTTGTTTCATCACAGTTACCGCGTCTTTCTTATTGGACAGTCCGACTTTCATAGGCCTTCACTTCCTAATCTGAAGTTGTCTTTAATTTGGAGGACCTCTGGGAACGTTACCCCGTTCAGGATATCTCTGACAAGCTTGTTTGTATCAGCATTCTCGGCCATCCCATATATAATAATGTTTTTTTCGCGCTCTATCCGCATCTTGATTTCATTGTACATATCAGCCGAGTCTACCGATAGCATTTTATCATCAAGTTCTTTAACTTTCGAACGCAATTTATCTGTTTTTAGCTGAAGGGAATCAACTTTTTTCAAGCAGGCGTCTAATTTTTCATTCTGCTGCGTCAGTATATGCCGAATCTCGTTGGAACTCTGAGTTAATACTCCTAGCTGAGATACAATCAGTTGAAGTTGCAGGGCCATTTGGTTGTCTGAGCCGTCCCTGTTCATTGTCAATATTTAATCATTAAAGTTTTTTTTCCGTTCGTTGAAAGATATAGCACCTGTGCCACAAAAAGTCAGAAAACACTGTGCAACTTTTTGAATAAATACCTACACAATTATCACTGACTAATAATTGTTTTTTGCGGATTATACAGCCGTGTGTTTGACACTTACTCGGCGTATTTATTCAGTTTACACTATAGACCACGTCCTATACTTTGGCACAAAATTAACCAGAAGATTTTGCTTTTAATTCTGAGCGAAGACACGTGTGTACACCTCCAGTAGTTCGCACCCACCATTTCAAATTCAAAAAATATCTATCAAAACTTCTAAGGGGCGGCTTATTCTAAACTTTAATATTATAATATTTTAACATGTATCATACAAATATATTGTTGAATTTTATGATGATTGTATATTCATTGTCTATTGATGTTTTATTATGCGAGGCTCAATAGAATGGCCTGCTTGATCTCCTGATCTACCACCATTAGACTTATTTTTATGGGGACATTTGAAATACAAAGTTTATTACACACAGCACAATTCTCTTAATGATCTACGCAGAAGAATTTTAGATGAGTGTCATACAGTGACTTCAGAAATGTTGAGAAATGTGTGAAGACAATTCGAAAATCTCTCATACTTCTGTATAGAATTGAATGGTTCACATTTCGAACCTTTCATGTGATGATAACACTTAGTTTTCATTCAAACTTCCACAACACTTAATCGATTCTCAATAGCGTTACACCGATGTATTTGTGATTGAATTTCCTTCAAAATGATGTATAGTACCTAGTCCAATTGAAAATTCTGAAGAAGGGGCTGCTGGTGATGAGGGGGTTGACAGCACAATGATGACGTATTTGGTGAAGGAGTTCCTCCTCGAAATAAAAATCGATAGGTCTGAGCGATTTTCAATTTTTTCTACTTCGGAGATAAGCGGGGTGACGAGTTTTTGCTGGGATACACTGTATATGGGGGAAGCATATGATAAATTTTTCCCTAATAAATACTGGTTTATAGCTGTCTCGGTGTTCCATGCTGAAAATTAGTCAAACAATGCGTTTTGTGCATTTGTGTTGAATTCAATACTGCAACTGTCTGTATTGAACGGTATACAGTGTGTCTCACGTTTCATAGACTTCCGTAATTATAGAGGTAGAGTAGATAGCATTGTGCACCTACCGGCTCAATGGTGTTGACATAATTGATATATACTGTCCGCCACTCGCGATGGAACACCCCAGATTCTGTTTGCGTTGGAATAATCCATTTTTACGGTAAATTATATTAGTATAATGTATATATAATATAATACAGTATATATATATATATATATTTATTTATTTTTTACAATTATTATCTAGTAATTCTCTTAATTGTATTCTTGAACTATTGTACTAACTCGTCAAATTACTTGGTTGAATGGTTTATTCCATTCAGTTCTGTTTTTTTTCAATATAATACCTCAACGGTTGATCCTAAGACGAAAAACGTTCTATACAAGCTTGAAGAAAATAAATACATTTTATATGCCGACATTTTTTTTGTCTCGCATGTATCGAGCTATAGAAGCGTGTAGATGATTTTTTGTCACAAAATTGTTAATTTTCCAATTTTCTGGATTTATTTTCATTATTTATAGTAATTCCTTACATAATTATGATAACTTCAACATTTTTACGAAATTTCCCATATTTCTTAGAACTCATTTTCTGTATTTTCAATATCACTATTTTTTTCTCATTTTTGACAGTCTATGTTGAAGTCTTCGCTATAGTTCTCTTCCTCAATGTCATCTTTTAACTCATTGTCTGCACCCAGAAGAAATTGGACTTTCATTGATATTGTGTCATCTTCGTCCTCACTCTCAATAATAATAATAATAATAAATTTATTTCTTTGTTTAACATACACAGAGTATAAGGACATTACACAATAGAAATGTAACAAAGAAAACGTCATCATAAAGCATAGATAAAAACAGAATGCACAATACATACTATCCAAAAAAAGATAATCCTGAAGCGTACACGAAGGAAAATACAAAGTACAATAATATCCAATAAAAATAAAATACATTCAACATATAGAATATTATGTAAAAAACTCATCAAGAGTGTAAAACGTTTTATCAATAAGGTGCTTTTTCAACAGAGACTTGAAAATGTGTATATTGAAGGCTTCCTTAATATACTTGTCAAGCTTATTATACACCTTACAACCCATAAAAAGATGCGACTTCTGATATGATGTACGATGTGCATCTAGTACAAGAATACTCCCATTTCTTGTGTAATAGGTATATTGTGGACTACTCTTAAATTTACCATGATTTTTGTAAACATATATGCACAATTCATAGATATATAAACTTATAAGTGTTAGAATATGAAACTCTTGGAAAGCATTTCTATATGTATCTTTCCACCTCAAGCCAGCAATAGTCCTCACTGCGAATTTTTAAAGAACAAATAATCTATTGATACCAGTAGATAAACCGCAATTCAGTATGCCATATCTCAGGTGTCAGTGTATATTTGCATAGTAAAGAGTTAACAGTACTCCAGAGTGAGTGACTCGAAAAAAAAATTCAATGCATAACAATTTTTCCGTAGTTTACTACAAAGTGAAACAATATTGGGCTCCCAAGTGACTTTATAGTCCAAGATTATTCCTAGCAACTTAGTTGTCTCAGATGGATCTACTTTCCTTTCATCTTCACTAAAAATAATGAGAAATTGTCTGAATTTCCACGGAGATTAAATTTCATTACAGTTGTCTTTTGCATATTCAGTTTTAGGCTTTTCTTTTTAGACCACTTACCTACTTTATTGTATACCATTTCCCTTATTTCTAAAATTTGTTTATGCGATTCAGGGACCTTTATAAGAATATTCGTATCATCTGCATATGATACTACATGGGCAAAGTGTAAGTTATGTAGCATTAAAATCAGGTCATTCGCATAAATGCGAAAAAAAAGATGCCCTAATATTGATACCTGCGGTACTCCTTGTTTTATCGTCTCTTGTTTGCTTTGGACATTATTTATTCTCACACATTGTGGTCTGTTTGGATTTTATTAGTTCGAGGGCTCTACCTCTAATACCATATCTATTCATTTTACCATGTCAAAAGCACGCGAAAAGTCTATAAATAGTCCATAGATCTGTCTTTTGCATGATTTTTTAAGAAGGTTGTTTGAAATGAGGTCATGACCACTTGAGTATGAGTTTTTTAGCCGATTAACAATGTTCACTACTTCCTGTTCTGTGACTGGAAAAATAAAGATAGAATTGTGGGACATTCTAATTTTATTTTGCTCATAGTCAAGATCATGTTTGTCCTCTGGAATTGGAGAGAAATATTTATTAAACTTATTTACCATATCTAGCATAGTAAGATTCATACCGTTTTCAGTGATAGTAAAATCTTTTTTTCTTTTGTTTTTTTTTTCTGAATTTGATTTATCAGTTGCAAAGTAGTGTTCGATTTATTGTGAGATTTAACTATTTTGTTATCTATCCAGCACTTTGTGTTTTCTTTTAGTGTTTCTCTATATATTTTTGTTAAATCTCTACTCCTCTCTTTATAGTTAGCATTAAATTTAGCTAGTTCATTGTAAAAACTGACCTGATTTTTCAACTCAGTGATTTCCGGTGATATATGATAATTATTGCCTGAAGTCTTGTTCGTCTTATAGGAAATGATATCTCTAGGTAATACATGAGTATCCTATGAAAAGTATCATAGGCTATGTTTGGTTCATTTTCTCTGGTAACTTCATTTCAATCCTCATTTTGTATATACAGTTTAAAATTTGTTATATTTTCTTCTGAAAAATCTCTCTTAAATGGGTAGTCATTTTTAGGAAGCTCGCGAGCATTCTAGGTATTTGGATCCTTTTTCTGATATTTCAGAGTTTTCATGTGAATCCGGTCGATTTGACAACGCTGTTGAAGCAGAAGGGATCGCCTGTTCATTTGCATGAGCCATCTCATTTATCTGTTGTCCTTTTTTTCTAAGCTGCTGTGTTGTGTGACCCTACATTGGCAAGAACAGGTGTTGTTTTATGCTTATTTTTTTCATCACCTGCAGTAGATCGAAATTCAGTAGAAGTGGATTGTTTTTCATCTTGAATGCTAATTGTTTGGGTACTGGTAGTAGATGTATCCTTTTTTGCTTCCTTGGTGTTTTGTTCCTCAATTTTTTGTTGAAGACATTTAATCTCGCATTTCATGTTCTCGATTGTTTTTTCGTGTAGTTCAATCAAATAGCTTGACTCCTCTTCGAGTTTCAATGCTTCATTCATGAACATTTCTTTGTCTCTTTGCAATTTTTCAATGAAATTGTCTTTCATAAGTCCTTCTGTGGAAAATTCATTTATAGTTTCCTCTAGTATGCTCACCTGATCGTTATTACTCAGGTTTTCTATGCATTTGATTTTGTTTCTGTGTCTAGGTAGACAGCTTTTGTGAAACATACTCGCGCACTTTATGCACACATAATGAATAAAAGGTTTGGTTTTACAACATTTAAAAGTGATATTTATGGAGCACATGTTGCTCATATAACTGATCAACTGCGAATGATAGCTTGGTGTATTCTCGCATAATTCACCTTTACAAAATCCGCGCACAATAGAGCACTTCAACCCAGCTTTCCTGCATCTACATGCTCCACCGAATTTTTTTTTTTTTTTTTTTTTCGTTTGCATGAAATAAAATTCAATAAGGTTTAGGGTGCTGGTGACTTGTCGCTGTTAACGGTCTTTAGCCCTCAAAATAAGAAATTTATATCGCTAGATGGCAGTGTGTGTTCGAACGATTGAATAAATTCAAACTCCACCCATTTCCAGCTTGTCAATTCTCGCGCGGTACAGGACCGAATTGAATAATTCGGTGATTCTTTTTCCTATTCGCTTTCGTGGTAATCTGAAAATTTGCACGAGCATTTCAAACTAAATATTACGCTCCAGTCACAGAATAAATCGAGAATTAAAAGCAAAATGAAAAACTGAAAATCTGTAGAAAATGAACCGTTAAAAATAGTAGTTATAAATGGAAACTATTGAACTATCAAATATAAAAAAGATGTTTTGAATGAGAATTTTGGGAAAAAAAGACCGCAAAAAGATAAACTAATGGTCTCGTCTAGAATATTGGATAAAAACTAATGACATGCATGCAGCATAAATATACAGGGCCGGCGTATGAAGTCTTCATCATAATTATTTTTTGAAGGTTTTTTTTTAATCATATTGGAACACAATTAATATTATTGGGGTACTTGTTCATAATTCCGGTGATGATGCATTATAATATTTTTTCAGAGTAAAACACAAAAGTAGCGGACGAGATTTGTGATTATGGTCCCATTCAATTCAAAATTTGTATGAGAGGGTTTTCGGGGGCGGAGATTAGGAATCGTTTGTCAAAATTAATGAATTCAAGATGGCGGCCGAGATTTATGATTTGGTCGGAATCGATTCAAAATTCGTATATGTGAGATTTCGGTCTAGGAGATTATGAATCTTTTTTTTTAATTATTGTTTTCAAGATGACGGTTTCAAAATGGTGGACGAGTTTTATGATTAATGTCCGATTCGATTTTTTATGCTAATTTATTGGTTTTTCACATTTTTCATAATTGTAATGTAATTAGTGTTTCAAAAACATGTTTTTGTACAACTGACATTAAAAATGACGTTTTTAATTCATTGACACATGAACTAAAAACTGACGTTTTCACAAAATCACTTTTAACACTAGTGTTAAAAGTACTTTTAACACTAGTGTTAAAAGTAAAATGACAGATGAGATGATGGATACTCAGTAATATAGATCTCTCTAATAGAAACACTTCAATCAGCTATTATAATCAGAACACCTACTCAAGAGGAATCGTTTATAAAAGTTCACACATGTATTTGGTCGTTTGCGCAATTGATAATACTAATTCCTTTTGAAGTTACAAACGAAGTAGTATTTAGTCCAACTGTAGAATGTCCTTCATCACTGACAAATAATGACATTCATAAATAAAGTGCGTTGGGGTTTATTATATTTGAAGTATCTGTCAGTCAGCCTAGTAATCCAAAGATCGTGTGTTCGAATCCTTATGGATCTTATTTTTTTTTTGTTTTTTTCTTACTAGCAGTAACTGTTGAACAAAAAATTTTGTATGATACATTTGTTAAAAGTGATTTTATTTTGCTCGTGGGGTTGCTCCACTCGCTAACGCTCGTTTCGCAATATTCCCCACTCACAAAATAAAATGCCACTTTTAACACTTGTATCATAAATAACTATTTTGATTTATGTTTGCTGAAACTTTTTGACAAGTGATTGCCAAAGCGGCGTTGATAACATCCCCTCCCTACTCTGGGGTAAAATATATATTGAGGAGACGACTTTGAGTTTTACTTCATCATACTGAAACTACACTTTGAGTAAGTATGCATTACTTTCTTCATATAAAAAATTCAAGATATCGGACGATATTTGTGATTATGGTCTGATTTTATTCAAAATTTGTATGTGGGGGTTTTCTGGCTCGGTGATTTTTATTATTTTGTTAAAATTAATGAATCCAAGATGACGGCTCGAAGGAAGTTTTGTGATTATGTTCAAAACATCAAAATTCAAAACTGGTATTTAGGGATTTTCAATGACTATGATTTTCCTGTCAAATTTGAGGAAGTAATCCATTAATCGATTCTATAACTACAATATTGGTATTCAGGGGAATTCAAGCAGGCTATATGTGTTTTGTGATCTGTGGTTGTATTTTATTCGAAATTACTATTCAGCTGTTTTTAAAAATGCATGAATTGATTCAAATTATTTCGGAAATAAGAACAGGATGTTCAGAAAATCACATGTAGAATCATGAATAATACAATCTTGACAAATCAAGTGGAAATATTGATCAATAAAATCTCATCGTAATTTTTTTGAAAACCATTTGATCGATTTGAATGTAATTTTTGAAGAAAATGTGAATATTTTACCAGTGTCTAATTCAATATAAAGGGTGAGATAATATAAGTCAATCTCACAAGTGAACAGCCAATTCAACAGATGCAAATGCAAATGGAAATTAACGAAAGTAAACAAGTTTTTTGTCGGATGTTTCATTCCAATAAAAATCTATAAAAAAGTTAAAATTTCTTTCTTTTCTTGATATTTTTTTCTTTTTATTCAATAAAATGAGACGTGTGTCGAAACGGTAATCTCAGGGCGCTTTGATTTTACGAGTGGGTTCTTGAGGACTGAATGGGAATACTATCCAATACTCCAGGCAAAGATCATTTTTATTAGCATTGACTAGACTATCGCTATGACTAGACTGTAACTGCAATACTTTAGAAACTACTTCTGTGATAATATGACTAAGATTTTGAGACTCTGAGGCTACAAAGTTGTTATAACTATTTCCTTCCTGTGGTACAGTTCTTAGAAGTGGGTTCACCGTAGGCTGCAGATTGTGCGTATTCAACTGGGCAGTTGGGCCCAAAATTGTCCCCAAACTAGAGGTTGTCCCCAAATTAGAAGTTACCCCCAAATTAGAAGTTGCCACCAAATTCGGAGTTGCCCCCAAATTAGAGGTTGCCCCCAAATTCGGAGTTGCCCCCAAATTCGGAGTTGCCCCCAAATTCGGAGTTGCCCCCAAATTCGGAGTTGCCCCCAAATTCGGAGTTGCCCCCAAATTAGAAGTTGCTCCCAAAATCTGAGTTGCCCCCTGATTAGATGTTATCGTAAAATTACGAGGCTTTTCAAATGAAGTGTTAGGGGGTAGATTGTTATTTTTTCTAATGTTTCTTAATGCCTCGATGATGGGGGTCCGGTTTCTAACTTGTGTGTCTTTTGAAATCGCCCCTTGCGATTGTGGGTTGATATTTTGGGTGTGTTGACATTTTGGGTGTGTTGATTATTAGAAATAATTGGTTCACTCCTACCTTCATTTTAGATGACTCACTGTCCAGTGTTCCCGAGGCATTCTCCCATAATCGAGTGATTTTCTATGCCTCAAGTTGTAATTACTTGGTGTATGTTCCATATTACTAGCCAAGTGATAAAGAGTTTATTGGATATTGATTCGGCTCCACGTGTGTTGGACGTCACGTTGTGTCGAAACGGTAATCTCAGGGCGCTTTGATTTTACTAGTGGGCTCTTGAGGACTGAATGGGAATAATATCCAATACTCCAGGCAAAGGTGTTTTATTTCGGCGTAGTCTACAATTATAATATTGACCATAATATAAATTATGTAAAAATAAATAAACAGACAGACAAACATTCAGGTACATAGTACAACAAACTTACCTATAATATTGACCAGGCGGCAACAAATAAAATATTCAACAATATGATATGTAGTTGCATAAAACTTAAAAGGTTCAATAAATTATAATTCAGACTCCTAATATCATTTCATGGAAGAAAACATTCCCTTCGAATACACAGGTTAAAAGAACCTGAAAAAGAAAATTATTACTTATCTTAGCATCAGAACGGTTTTTTGCCCTTTCAAACATGCCACAAAAACTCGCCCAAGGCGCCAAGATTCTAATGCGAGAAGATAGGAGCCACAAGGTAGGCATTGGTAACGTGTTCTGGAATACTCAATAGGATATCAAAGACGCTGCACAAAACAAAAGTTTATTGGAATCCATTGTAGAATAGAGTTACTAACATAGAGGTTATAAGAGCAAGTTCTTCAGTCATTTATCATAAAAATATGCCACTTTCTGATATTCTCGCTAAATAGCCCTGACGAAGTAGAGAGTGTATTTTCTGAAATGGAAAAATGTTATAATACAAGATGTTTTTCAAGTGTAATGAAAACATTATTTTCCTCAGATCATTCCTAAAATTGTCATCTACAATTATTGAATTTTGAAAAACTCATCTTCTACCCCAAAAACCCTAGATGCAAATTTTGAATAGAATCCCACCATTACTCATGCATCTCGAGGCCGCCATATTGAAATTTCTAATTTTGACGAAAAAGTCAAAATCTCCGACTTGAAAAATCCCTATATTTCAATTTTGAACGGAATCGGACCACAATTATGAAACTCGTCCGTCATTTCGAATTCTCATATTTTGTTAAAAAAAATTATAATAATCAACCACTTCAAACCCTATACCTCTACTAATTCAGAATAAAATCGGACCATAAATCGGAAATTTCTTCTGCTATTTTGGAGCTGCTACCTTGAATTCTGAAATTTTCGCAAAAATATCATGATATCGGAACCCAAAAGCTCCTATATATCAATTCTGAATGAAATCGAATCAGTAATCACGATACTCGTCCAACAGGAGCCGCCATATTGATTTTTGTCTCAATCTGAAAATGTCATGATGCATTGTCTCCCAAGTGATAAATTCCTGCCAAAAAAGTCGACTGGGTGACTGAAAGTGGTATCGACCAGTGAATTTTATCTTGTCCCAATCCCGGAGTACATCCACAAATAGTTGCATCATCTGTAGAGTTTATATCCAAATAAGTTTGAGAAAACAATTTTGACCAATTGAATGGAATGTACTTTCATTTAATATCATAACCGGTAGTTGTAGGCATATAAATAGCACAACAAAAATGTCTAGGCGCAGAGAATATTTCAAGTAATCCTAAATCCGATCCTGTGCCAGAACTTGTATGATCCCTCTCTTCACGTTTCGCGTTATCAGCCGTATGGGAGGAGCAACATGAGGTGCGTAAAGAAATTCATTTCTGTTTCGGAATCCAGAATTGTAAGAAATAATTAATTTTCGCTAGTCGACGGCTGAAATATTCCTTTATTAAACGTCGTTGGTAAAATTGGATATTTCCCAATTCAGATGGAATAATGCAAGGAAATCCATTTCACGAAAACAACACTTTTTTTTAAAATTATTTACAAATAAACGGAATTTTTTAAGAAGAAAATGAGAATGACGTTGAACTGAGTAAATGATAGACTTCAATAATACAATGAAAGATCACAAAAATATTCGTTCATTTTGATGGTGGCAATGATCAAAAATGCATAAAAATGGGGGGGAAATATCCTTTTCATTCATTTAATACTTTTAAAATATTTTTTTTTGTTATGCTTATCTGTATACACTCGTACATGCCTTCATCAATCAGAAAAAAAAATCGTTTCCGACTCCCTTTTTTTCAGGGATAAAGACCCTTAATGAAGTGAGCCGTTGGTGCTAAGTTTCCAACCCCAGTCTTCCGGATTTTTTTGGATTCCATACCATTTCTGAACCCGGTGATACGTCCTAAACGCATGATGTCGTGTAGCATCCTTCGTTTGGGTTAAAGTTACAAGACAGAATTTGCTATTTATTGTTGCTTTGACAAAACGTTGGTAGCTCCAAGGTTTCCTTTTCCATGTTGTCACTACACGAAGCAATAGAAAGCGTGCTCCAGCAACTGCGATGTCTTCTTTTTGAGCATCTTGATCTATGAAGATACTAACAATCTCATTGAGTCTTGTGTTTTCCTGTACAAACGAACAAAATTTTCCTGGTTGAAGAGTGACGACGTCGTGTCGCAGCCACAAAATGCATGTAGAAACAGGATGTTTTCAGCTACTGCTTCATGTTTCAAACTATTCGCAGAATACAGTCTCACAGCAAGTTTTCCCTTCCCAGGTTTGCGAAAGTATATTTTGCTTGTTAAGCTTGTTCAAATTTTTTTGTCAGCAACAAAATCAGACGGGCTTTATTTTTTTCATTGCGTAAAAAATGGTTCTTGCGAAACTTGATCCAACATTGTTTCATCGAAAACAAAATCCACAGACATCTGCTTTTTTGATCGACGACGTCTTTATGCGCTCTTGGTACTTTTTTCGCCACCATCAAATGGATAACATATTGAACGTACTGTTCACAAATTGACTCAAAACAATCATTACGATGCCATACAGCCTTGTGTAAAAGATACCCTCCATCCACAACATTAATTGTGTTATCTCTGATCCTTCTTCCGAAAAAAGCGACAAAGCAAATGGAGCAAGTGCTTTATACTCGTTAATCCTTGGCTCGCACAAGTTTCGACTTTTGAGGGCTGCCGTTCGTAAGGGGACGACAGCTGGTTAACGGAAAAAACAATTTTAACAATTTTTTTTTTAACAATTTAACATGTGAGACTCACAAAAAATAAATTGGAATAAAAAATGTGTGAAATTTTATCCCCTTTCATATTTTGGCATCTTTCATCCAAGATGGCGGCCCGAGCCTCAAAGTCACAAACTTAGTACAACCTAAACGACATATTCCAATATTGTTACTACACCACCTTTTGTAGGGCAAAGGTCTTTTTTTCATATACACTGAATGGATTATGTTATGTAATATATAGTTCCACAACTACTGTATTGTTTGTCATCTCTTTCTGATGTCACAGCTTGTAATAATAACCTGTCGTACTGGGCTAGTAGATGAATAAATAAATAAAAATAATAATTTTCAAAATGTCAAAAAGTATCACATATACTATGAAATTTGTTTTATATTTACAGTAGAGTAAAAAAACTGTTTGTAAAAAAATTGAAGTTCAATTAGTTTTTTACAAATGAATTTTTTCTCTGCTGTCACGTATGACACTTTTTAACATTTTTCAATTTTTTTTCATGACGCATAAACGAAATTTAAAAAAATAGACATGGTCGTATAACACAATTGATCACTGTAAACACTCATTTTTTCTTATATATTTCAATTTGTTTATGTTGTTATAAAAAAAAAATAAAATATTATTCTGACAAGTTAGTCAATATCAGTAAAAATATTGAAATAAAGTAAAATTTTCAAGAGGTCTGTGCTTTACTCTTCGAAAATTACATGGTCCTTCGAGCTATCCAGAACACATACTATGCACACTAGAAATACTGTCAAAGATGATAGAGCTACGATGTTGCGTAGGAGTACAAGGTGCACTAAAGAAGTTCCCCCTAGAAGATATGCTGCTAGTGAGAATATGGTTTCAACTAATTCAGCTAGAGCGCCTGAAAGAAACCTTTCCTAGCCCATTGGTGATTCTCACTCCAGTGGCCTCTGAACATACTCCTAACATTGAATCCAAATCAGTTATGGAGAATTGTCATAGTACATATGAAAATTATTATGCCAGAAGTCAGAAGCAGTTCCAAGAAAATTCTGTAATTTCTAGAATTTCAAAAACAACAAAACTGAATATCGAACAAGAAATATAGAAGAGCAAGAGAAGTTGCATCTAGAAGAAGAAGAAGAGAAGCTGAAAATGATAGACAAAAAGCATGAAGTTCTATTGAAGGAAATGGAAATAAAGAAGATAATCATTGACGCAGGATCATCTATTGAAGAAAAGCTGTATGAAATCCCTCATCGATTCAACGTGGATTGATAATGCAAGAAAGTGTGTTGGTTCAGAACATATCCAACAAATGAAACCATCGAATCAGTCTTTTTCGGCCATGGAAAAGTCTCATTCTGTGAGCAGCAGTAGAACAAATGAGATTCTTGCAGATATTGCAAAGCAATGTGTAGGAAATTCTGCAGCTACCACTAAATTACTATTGCGCCACAAACTCCAGGATCTTGCTTGTTTTTCTGGAGTGTTGAGTGAATGGCCAATGTTCTTTAGTGAATATGAACGAACAACAAAAACTTATAATCTTAGTAACGACGATAATTTACTACGATTGGACAGAGCACTGAAGGGCATAGCAAGAGATGCTATTAGAGTATTGTTGACAACATCAGATAACGTTCCTAGAAATGAATTTTGGTCGCCCCGAATGGATTATTCTGTCGCTGATAAAGTGAAGAAACTGAACCCAATCAAAGAAGACAATTTCGATAGTAACATTTTTTTCTTGAATGCGGTGTCAAATACGGTGACAATCCAGAAATATTGTCTACTTTAGTTGAAAAATTACCGCAAATTCAGAAGTACAACTGGGCGAAAGTAAAAAGCCGTCTTGAGAAAGAAAAAGAACATTATTATACTTCACTTGAAGACTTCGTCGAGTGGTTTGTTGAGGATTGCACCATTGAAGATACGTGGTCCAGCCGGAGGAGTAATAGTTTTTGCACTTTTTGATGAAGGTTCTACATGCACCATGATGGAAGCCGAATTAGCTAATGAACTCCAAGTTATTGGACCAACATTTCCTTTGTGTTTCCAATGGACCAATGGGATAAACCATCATGAAGATGATTCTAAGATTGTTTACTTCGAAATTGTAGCTGATATACCTAGCCCTGTATTTTAGAAGATGAGAGGAGTCCGCACAGTTGAAAAACTAGATCTTCCTCTACAAAAGATCGACGTTCAAGATATGAGTAAAGTTCCCCATCTGAATTGTCTCTTGAATCTGTTAAATCTGCCAAGCCTAGAATTTTGATAGGCCAGGACAACAGTGGACTGATTATTCCGAGGCAAATCATTCAACCCAGATTGAACCTACCCATAATGTCGAAGTCGAAGTTAGGATCGACAATTCATGGACCACTCAATAATGATGGTAACAAAAATATGCATCATGCTAGCCTTTTCTGTAACCATTTCGAGAATGACAATGAACTTCACCATTTAGTCAAAGACAGCTTCCGATTGGAAGATTTTGGTATAAAACTGAAAGACTATCAAGTCAATAGAAGACAGAAAAGCTCTTGAAAAATACTATGAAGAAAGTCGGTGATCACTATTCAGTTGGTCACTTATGGAAGAACGACAAGAAACGTTACCTGATAGTCGGCAAAATGCTCGTCTCTATTGTATGGAAAGAAAAATGAATAAAGATCCACAGTTTTCTGAACAATACTGCAAGAAGATAACAGAATATCTTGATGAAAGTTATGCCTAGAAACTAGATGCTGATGAGATTTTTAAAACTCCAAAAACGTGGTATTTACCACATTTTGCAGTATGGAAAATAAACCAAAAAAAAATTCGACTTGTTATCGATGCGGCAGCGAAAAGTTAAAGCTACAGTTTAAATGATTTCCTTTTGCAACGCCCGAATTTGGTTCCATCCTTGGTTGCAGTTTTATGGCATTTTCGACAAGGCAGAGTCGCAGTCAATTGAGATATAAAAGATATGTTCCACCAGGTTTTGATAAGAGAAGAAGATAGATGTGACAACGCTTTTTCTGGCGCGGAGTGAACCGTAAACATCCTCCTGGAATGAATGTTATGATTTTTGGAACAGTGTCGTCACCTGCAGTTGCTCAATTAGTAAAAAACACAAATGCGGAAAAATTGAAAGACCATTATCCAGGTATAGAACGAATCATGAAAAAACAACATTATGTCGACGATTATCTTGATTCATTCAATACTGAAGACGAGGCAGTGAAGCAAGTTAAGAATGTAATAGCAGCCCATTTAGAAGCTGACTTCGAGATGACAATGTGGATAAGTAACTCTGGAAAAGTAATTTCTTCGATACCTCCAACCTTAAGAGCCATCAATCCAGGAAATTTAAAAATCGACATTCGGGCGAGTTTTAGGACTTTCCTGGTGTCAGGTGACTGATAGTTTCGTTTTCACAATAAATTTGAAGAAAATAGATCCTCAGATTTGGCCCCTACGAAAAAAGAAGTTTTGAGAGTCATCATGTCGGTTTTTGATCCCTTGGGATTCCTTGCACCAATCATGATAAAAGCAAGAATTATGCAAAATATTTGGAAATGTCAAATCAATTGAGATTTTGAAATAACCAAGGAACTTTTCAAGACATGGAAACTATGGATAGACGAGTTGCAAAACTTAGTACCATTTTAAATTCCTCTCAATCAAAACGTTTTCCCATGTTTGTTGCTTGTCGTTTAGAAGAAATCCAATAATTCTCAACAGTGAAGCAGTTGCATTGGGTACCTTCAGCTTCAAATGCAGCAGACTTTGCTACAAAAGTTTTAAAGCCTGTTAAGATCATCTTAGGAAGTTGAAAAGGGGGAACATTCTCCATGAAAATTGAAAAATGAAAAATGTGACAAAAGATTTTATGAATTTCCTATTCATATTTTCGAACTAAAATCTTAGGAAGTGTTTGGCTACATGGACCAGATTTCTTTATGTCTTATGAAGAAAATTGGCCAATGGAGCAGAAAAATCAGTGCCAAGAGAAACATAATGTGTTGGTCACTTCTACTACTAGTGAAGCCCCTGATATGCAACAAATTCTGCCAGATATTCAACGATTTTCGAAGTGGACCAGACTTATCAGATCTACAGCATGGGTGATTCATTTTTCCAAAATATTACAATTAAATCCTACAGATCGACCATCAAGTTTGTTGTTGGAAGTAGACACGATTAATGAGGCCACAAAAATATGGATTCGCCAAAGTCAAGCAGGCTGTTTCAAAGACGAAGTTAAATTGTTGAAAGGTCAGAAGTTCCTTCCTAAGTCTAGTCGTCTGTTCAAGCTTTCAGTTTTTCTTGATGAAGATTCGATTTTACGAGTTTGTGGAAGGATACCAGAAGATGTTCGAATCGAAAATGATTCTCGTAACCCAATAGTCCTGGACTATAGAAGTAAATTCACAGAACTTTTAATCAACCATTACCATGAGAAGGCAGGTCAAATTGGCATCGAAACAGTCATCAACAGTCTGAGAAGCAAATTTTGTATTGTCAAAATTCGACAAGCCGTGAAAAAATGTTTCAGTCTTTGTCGGCTCTGCAGAATAAGGAAATGCAAACCTACAGTCTCTGAGATGGGTAAGCTGCCACAGGAATGGGTGGAAAGTTATGCTTATCCCTACGTCGGAGTAGATTTTTTTGATCCCGTTTCTGTTGGAAGAAGAGTGGAAAAGAGATGTGGTGTCCTGTTCACGTGTTTGACGGTACGAGCTGTTCATATCGAACTATCAGCAAGTCTGGATACCAGTTCGACTATATCTGTGATAAGAAGGTTCATGTGTAGGCGAGGTCAACCGAAAGAATTCATCTCCGACAATGGTACTAATTTTGTCGGAGCCGAAAGGGAACTCAGGGAATAGGTTCAGTCTCTTGACCAAGATAAAATACTTTTTGAACATCAGAGAAATCAAGTGGAAATTCAACCCCCCTCGAGCATCACATGAGGAAGGTATATGGGAAAGGATGATACGCACAGTAAAGACTGCTCTTGCCATATCATTGAAGTCTAACAACCCTAAAGAAGAGGAACTGTTTACCCTTTTGCTTGAAATTGAATATATGATGAATTCAAGACCGCTCACTCATATTTCAATTGATCCAATGGAGCCATGCAATTAATTAAACATTTACCAAGAAACATTGGCGAATTGCTCAATCTCTAGCAGATTCCTTTTGGAGGCGATGGATCAGAGAATACAGACCCACTTTAATCCAGCGTTCCAAATGGCATTAAAAAACTAACCAGATCAGAATTGACGATATGGTTCTGATAGTGGATGAGATAATGCCAAGGAATGTGTGGCAGCTGGGACGAGTCACACAAGTATATCCCGGAAAGGACAATATTGTTCGAGTTGAGATTAGAACGAATCGAGGAGTTTATACTAGACCTGCTGCCAAAACTTGTGTTTTACCTACATCTGGGGAATTGGTGAAGAGGTCTCTTCACGCTGCGGAGAATGTTAACACTTATTTTTTCTTATATATTTCAATTTGTTTATGTTGTTATGAAAAAAAAATATTATTCTGACAAGTTATAGTCAATATCAGTAAAAATATTGAAATAAAGTTGAATTTTCAAAAGGTTTACTGTGCTTTACTCTTCGAAAATTACAATCACCCTTCGAAATGAGGTATCACTTGACCCCCTAAGCCATTTTGAATAATTGGAGGGATGGCTGGCACTGTGAGAGTGGTGAAGGAGGGGCGATTTTTTTTTATATCACAGAGTGTCTTCAAAAACATGAATCGACGTGTTTCAGAGTTTTTCTTGAAAATGGCTAATAACATAGAAAATTAATTTATCTGTTACATGTGGTCCTCACTGTACATGTATTAAAAATAGTTAAAAAAAAAAATTGTTCGTTTGATTTATCCCATCTATCTTTTTTTAATCCATCATGGACTTGGATGTCACTTGTGTCCACGAGGTGAATCTCCCGAAGTCACAAATATTCGGTTGGATTTTATTATTATTGTTATGTATTTGCTCTAGTTTTATACTATGGATAGTAAAAATTGACTTTATGAAGTGAAAACTTTGATGACAAAAATATGACAAGAGTCATCATTCAAAACATGACAATCCAAATCTGAAAATATACAAAGTGAACATAATAAAATCCTCCCTGATAAATTTACAGGTTTAACCTTTCTGGTTCCCTTCTTACTCTTGTACTTCTTCGCAAGGGTATAGTTGAATTAGTTGAAGAGTCTAGGTTCGGCATGATTGCCGAAACATGACCAGTACTAGAGCTGCTCTCACCACTTCCAGAATTTGTTATCGAGGTTTCAGAAGAATTCGCTCGAGCGGCCCGTAGATTCATGTCGCCATCATTTTCAGATTTTTTTGAGTAATTTGTATGTAGCACAAAGCAAAACTGGGATTGAGAAGAATTTGGAATCACTACTTTTGTCGAAGCTATTTGATTCACATGTCTTCTTATTATTCGTCCTTCAATTTAAGTTAAATAAATCAAATTACTTTCTCTTTTACAAATTTTTCCAAATTCCCACAAGCAATTTTTCTTTTTGTCGTATTTCCTTACACGAACCGTTTCCCCAACACTGAAAATTGGAACTCCTAGATTTTGATCAGATATTTCCACAGGTGCCTGAAATTTAACTAAATCAAGTTTGGTTCTGATTTCTCTTCCAAACATCAGCTGTGAAGGTGACTGATTGATAGATGAGTGAGGTGTTTTCCGATATTTTATAAGAAAATTTTGAAGTTTTAATTCCAAATTCCCAGGATCTCTCATAATATTCTTTAATGTATTTTTCATGGTACCAACATACCGTTCGATGCTGGGTGATAAGGAGCCGTGAATTTGTGTATTATTCCATTAGTAATAAGAAAATTTTTGAACCCTTGTGACGAAAATGTTCCTCCATTATCACGCACTAGCGTAACCGGCAACCCAAAACGAGCAAAAGTACTTCGTAAAATTGAAACTGTCTTCATAGTGTTCATGGAATTAGTAATGAATATTTCTGGCCACTTGAAAAATGCATCACAAATCAAAAGAAAGTGAGTACCTTGAAAAGGTCCTGCAAAATCAATGTGTACTCGTTGCCAAAGTTTTTTTGGAGTTTCCCAACAAAGTGGTGGCATTTTTACCTTCTCATGTAACATGGGCTGACAACTTTGGCATTTCTTAGCGATTTCCTCAATATCAACATCTATTTTTGGCCACCAAACGAATAATCGAGAAAGTACTTTCATTCTCACTATTCCAGTATGTGCTTCATGTAATTCAGCCAATACTCTCTGACGTAATATTTTAGGTATAATAATACGTGACTTCTTCATAACAGTACCTTCATTTAAAGAACATTCCATATCTTTCCCTATAAATTCCTCTTCTTCAATTTTCTTACCAGTCGTCAAACATCTATAGACATTTTTTAGAACTGGATCCTCTTGTGTCTCTATCGTAATTTCCCTGTGTGTAACTAGCAAAGCAAGTATTTGTTGTAGCTGATGTATTGTAACACCATCCATTGTTTGTTTAAACATTTCTGTAATATTCATAGGTAATATTGATAATATTGATAATATTGAAATATTCGAATGCGTCGGCATTCGAATGTTTCTCAACAGATCTGTAAACAATGTCGTAATCGAACCCTTGCAAAAATTGTGCGTAATGGAGCATTCTAGTAGCTGGGAAGGTTTTTGTTTGGATGGAAAATTGAAACTAGTGGTTGATGATCAGTAACCAATTTGAATTTACGTCCATAGCAATACTGGAAGAATTTATTGCATGCAGGTTTTTTAGAAATCTTCCATAATATGTAACTAAGCCCAACCAACTTTTTAACTCAGTTACGATTGTTGGCACTGGAGCATATTTTATCGCTCTAAATTTTTCTTCAGTTTTTTCTAAACCTCTACTTGTAATTTTATGACCTAAGTATGTGATAGATTCTTCGAAGAATTTGCACTTATCATGTTTTATGCGTAAACCAGCTTCCTGCAAACGTTTCAACACTATTCTCAAACTATCTATATTTTCTTGTGAAGTAGCTCCTTGAATTTTGATATCTTCAAAAAATACACAAACACCAGGTATATTTCCTAATAAATTTGATATGTATCGCTGCCATATGGTTGGAGCAACTTTGGTACCAAACATTAAAAATTACTTTGTAATATCCATTTCCGTAGATATTGCCTGTATCTTTACACTTTCTTCATTCATTGGCATATGTAAGTAAGCTTCACGAATGTCTAATGTGGTAAAGATTTACGGGTGTGAAGTTGTCCACATCCACAAATGTACACTGAGAAAAATTTTAAAAAAAATCATAGAAGGCACAAATGGTACACGTTTCTGCCCGGAATATGTTATGAGAAATGCTCTTTTCTTTATCCCTCATACCACGTAGGAGTTTTCCAGGCCATCCAAGGGTGTAGAATGGGGGTGAATTTCCGAAAAAAAATCATAAAAGGCACAAATGGCTTTGCAGCCGATTGTGCTCAGAATATGTTATGGAAAATGCTCTTTTCTTCATCGCTCATACCACGTAGGAGTTTTCCAGGCCGTCCAAGGGGGTAGAATGGGGGTGAATTTCCGAAAAAAAATCATAGAAGGCACAAATGGCGTTGTAGCCGATTCTGCTCGGGATATGTTATGGAAAATGCTCTTTTCTTCATCCCTCATACCCTGTTGGAGTTTTCCAAGCCGTCCAAGGGGGTAGAATGGGGGTGAATTTCCGAAAAAAAAATCATAGAAGGCACAAATGGCTTTGTAGCCGATTCTGATTTGGATATGTTATGGAAAATGCTCTTTCCTTCATCCCTAATACCACGTAGGAGTTTTCCAGGCCGTCCAAAGGGGTAGAATGGGGGTGAATTTCCGAAAAAAAATCATAGAAGGCACAAATGGCATTGTAGCCGATTCTGTTCGGAATATGTTATGGAAAATGCCCTCTTCTTCATCCCTCATACCACGTAGGAGTATTCCAGGCCGTCCAAAGGGGGTGAATTTCAGAAAAAAAATCATAGAAGGCACAAATGGCTTTGTAGCCGATTCTGCTCGGGATATGTTATGGAAAATGCTCTTTTCTTTATCCCTCATACCACGTAGGAGTTTTCCAGGCCGTCCAAGGGGGTGGAATAGGGGTGAATTTCCGAAAAAAAATCATAGAAGGCACAAATGGCTTTGTAGCTGATTTTGCTCGGGATATGTTATGGAAAATGCTCTTTTCTTCATCCCTCATACCCCGTTGGAGTTTTCCAAGCCGTCCAAGGGTGTAGAATGGGGATGAATTTCCGAAAAAAAATCATAGAAGGCACAAATGGCTTTGTAGCCGATTCTGCTTGGGATATGTTATGGAAAATGCTCTTTTCTTTATCCCTCATACCACGTAGGAGTTTTCCAGGCCGTCCAAAGGGGTAGAATGGGGGTGAATTTCAGAAAAAAAATCATAGAAGGCACAAATGGCGTTGTAGCCAATTCTGCTCGGGATATGTTATGGATGTGGACAACTTCACACCCGTAAAGATTTTCCCTCCATGCATTGTCGTTGCAAAAATTTCTTCTGTTTGAAATTGAAAATTTATCATTCATCAGTACTTTATTTAATGTAACTTTAAAATCCGCACAAAGTCCAATCGAACCATCACTTTTCATAATGGGAACTACCGGGGTACCTCATTCACTGTATTCCATTTTAGATAAAACTCCTATTTCTTCTAGTCTGTCAATTTCATTTTCAACTTTTTCTTTTAATGCACAAGGAACTCTTCTCGCAGGAACATAAATAGGTTGGGTATTTTCTGTTAAAAACAATTTTGCTTCATAATTTAGAATTTTCCCAAGTTCAGGTTCAAACACTTCCGGGAAATCCGTTTTCATCTTTGTCAAAATTTGCAATTTTAGAAGATCCGTAATATTTACTTTCTGTAATTGATTGATTGAGGTAAATTGACTTGAATCTTATTCATCCATTCTCTACCAAAAGAAGTATAAATTTAATGATTCGATTTGAATCTCGTATTTAACTTGAAAGGTTCAATAGCCCACGGGTCTTATGACTTCTCCGGTGTATGTTCTCAAAGGTAGATTTGTTCTTTGGAGTAGTTTTGTGAGAAATTTGTTGATGAATACGTCATGTGATATTGAAGAATCTGCTGCTCCTGTGTCATACTCAAACTTGATGATCTTTCCATCCAGTCTGATATAAACTAAAATCTTGTCTGGCTTTCTTAATGATTCAGGTAACAGTTTCTGTTTCTTCTAGTTCTTCTTGTACTTGATGAACTGTTCCTCCTTGCGATTTCTTCATACATACAATTAATACTTAAATGAACATATTTAAAACAAGCTGTGCACTTCGAATGTTTGTGCCTGCAAATATTGGCTAAGTGTGTTTTGTCTCCACGTCGATAACACCATTTTTCTACATCTGATTTTTGTTCACGTTTCTGATGTGGTTTAATTTGATTTTGAAAAGTTATACTAGTACTGCCTTGTGAAAAATGAATTTCTTTTGAGTCCTTTTGAGCTAACTCCAAAGCCAGTGCTGCATCAACACAATGTTTGAACTTATTGTCAGGATCTTTAAGTTGTATTAATCTTTCAATGAGGTTTGTGTTTCTCAAACCACTAACAAACTGCAGTCGTAAATGAGCATCAGATTTTGAAGGCTTGTATGTATCACAAATGAACTTTCAATCTGTGGAGAGCCTTTTTAATTCAGTGACGTAATTTGCAATCGTTTCTCCTTCTTGTTGAACATGTTTTGTGAAACGATTTTGTTCGGCAATTGTACTTGAAGTAGGACTATCAAATCTATCAATGTGTTGTACGATGTGGTTTTAGGATCATCGGGACATGTTAAAGAGTATAGAAGTTGTAGAGTTTTAGTACCTATGGTATGTAATAACCATTCTTTCTTTTTGTTTTCAATAAAATCTGGAGTACCCATAAAATCTTTCATAGAGAAAAAATTCTCTAATCTTCTTGTAAACATCTCCGAGGTCTCATTCTCTTCAGAAAAAGGTTCCAAAGTGATGTTTTGTTGAAAATTTGTAGTGGTGTTCTGGTTACCATTTAAAGCATATGTAAGGGTTGCTATTAATGTACTAAATTGTTCAGCATCCATAAAGAGGGTATCTTCCGTTCTCGTCGCCAATTTGTTATGTATTTGCTCTAGTTTTATACTACGAATAATAAAAATTGACTTTATGAAGTGAAAACTTTAATGACAAAAATATGACAAGACTCATTGATTCAAATCATCATTCAAAACATGATAATCCAAATCTGAAAATATACAAAGTGAACATAATAATTATTAACACCGCTTATTTGTTGTTTTGCTAGCCAGGTGGAGTCATAATAGTAAAATTTTTATTGGAGCATGAATAGTTAATTTTTAAATTTTGATTTACTTTAATCACTCTTATTTTTTACAGGCTGCTATTTCGAATTTAAAACAAGAATACAAGGAAGGTGAAATGACACTGAAAGATGCCAAATCTCTAGCTATCAAGGTTCTCGTCAAAACTTTAGATATGGCTAAGCTTACATCGGAAAAGGGTAATTATGCAGCAACACTTACTGTAATTTGATAAAAAAAAAATGTATTTCAATTTCTGGAATTTAACTTGTTCGGTTGCGTGTTTTCAAGTATTCTAACACTTTTTTCATCAGAAATTTTACTACACTTGTATAGCATAACGCAACGAAAATGATTTAGAAAAACGGGAGAGGTGGAAGGTAACTCACCGGAGTGGACTGTGGACTATGGTGTTGAATCCGGATCTTTTGGACTCTGTAGACGATGGTTGCCGGTAGGCCTACCTTTTGGATCTCCTGCTAGTTTTCTTGTTTCAGTTCTGTTGCAGTTGATAAGTTCTTTCGTACTACCTTTTGATCAATTCGATAAGCACTTTCGAAACCCAACGAAAATGTTCTTTTCATTTAAAAACACGATCTAAAATTTCTGCGACACCTCAACGCGGAAGCCATAGTAAATTCGCTTCCTTCCTCCTTCAACCGTCTCAGACTCGCGCATTCGCAAACATTAAATCGCGAATTATCAGTGCCATATCGCCGCAACCCACAAACCAATGGATAATTTTCAATAGATATATCCGATTTAATCATTAAGGCTAATTAAATATGGAAATCAACTATGAATCATGATAATATACAGGGTGGGGCACCGAAAACGAAACGGATCGAATATCTTCAAAACGCATGTGTTCTGAAAAAAACGCAAAAACACGTCGATTTTTTAATCCAAGGGGGACATCTTCCTATCATAACCTCAACTGTCATACCTCTCCCCCCTCCCCTTGGTCACTATCACCCAAACAATTTGAATAGGGAAAGTAGTGAGTGTGACACATCATTAAAAAGATAATTTCATGAGGCAAAAAACAAAATGGCGGCTTCAGAATGGCAGGCAAGATTGGAAATTATGGTCCGATTTAATTCAAAATTGATAAGTGGTGGTTTTCAGGGTCTTGGTTTTTTGCATCGACAAAAAAATCATAATTTCCTATTCTGAAAATCCCTACATACTAATTTTGATTCGAATCGGACTATAATTACAAATTTCGTCCGCCATCTTGGAGCCACCATATTGTTTTTTTGCATTGACAAACAATTCATAATTTCCGACCCTGAAAACCACCGTTTATCAATTTTGAATCAAATCGGATCATAATTTCAAATCTTGCCTGCCATTCTGAAGCCTCCATTGTGTTTCTTTCAACACCCTGTAACTCGGTTAATACTCATTTTAGGGTATATGTTTATTGGAACTTTCAGCCTTGAATTGAAGTGAGAATTCTACCCTCAGAGTTTGTCCCCTTTATTCTGGGACACCCTGTATATACACACCGGGTGACCACGAGGTGAGGTACGCCCCCCAATTTTTCTATAGTTTTGAAGGTACAGATTTCAAATTTGGTGTGTCGCTATAGTACTTGAATACGCATATTTTGAAGCCTCTACTGATTATTCACCACTTCCGGTTCAACCTGAAGTGACTTAAAACTTTTTTTTTTCAAATGACACCCTGTACGTATTTTTTCATTATCCGAAAGAGCACGCAATTTGTAATAACGCTGTTCTTCAAAATTGAAAATCGGTTAAAATGGCGGAGATACAGTTGATTGTTCAGTCAAACAAAGTTGGCCATGAAATTCAAACTTAACTCACCACAACTGACAAACGACATCAGAAGTTATCAGAGGAAGGTTCGAAGTGCGATACAGTTGATAACTGAGTTTCTCGTGTAGAAAATTTCCTAAAATATTTCCAATCCACCTATCTGGGAATCTTTCTTGTAGGTATTCACATACTGCTCTGATATTATGTGGAGGGGCACCGTCATGTTGAAACCAATATTGATTTAAATTTACGAGAGGTAACATATCTAGATAATCCTCAAAAGCGCCTTGGAGAAACTCCAGATAAGTGTGTCCATTGAGTTTTCTATTTAAAAAATAAGGACCAATGATTTGATCTCCACAAATTCCAGCCCACACGTTCAAACTGAACCGTACCTGTGGCCTAACTGCTCCAAACTCTCTGGGATTGTTCTGACTCCAGATGTGCTCATTATTTCTATTGAACATACCACAATTAGTGAAAGTGCTCTCATCCGTCCAAATGACCTTTGGTAGAAATTGGGGAAAACCATTTCGATTCATTAGCCAATTACAATAAGCCAATATCCGTTCAGGATCACCTGGGTATAATTTTTGGCAAATCTGAATTTTGAAGCATTTTAGACCATTTCTTCTGAGCTCCCTCCAAACACTTGTTTGTGGCGCACCTGTATTTAGAGCAACTTCATGTGTTGAAACTGCTGGATTCATATTTATCTAAAAAACAGACAAGTAAAAAAAATTAATATTTTAATAAGAGGATAGAAGGTTATTACCGCATTTTGAATATTGTTTCTCGTATTTTCATCTAATCGATTTCCATATTTATTCCTCGGTTTTTTGAAACTACCATACTCGGTAAGGTTTCTATCTAATTTTTTGAATAATGTTCTTGCGGGTTGTATTCTTTCTGGGTATAGTTGAAGATACATTTCTGCAGTTCTCTCAGTATTACTGTCTGATTTATAATACAGTTTCATCATATCCCGTTTTTCTTGATTTGAAAACACCATTTTACGTTTATTATCACTTTAAATTTGTGACAGCAGACGTGACTACGTGACAGATAATAGTGTAACAACGAATCAACTCCTTTAACAAGTGTTTTTGACGGAGTCAGAGCCTACTTGAACCAAAGTATCGCATATTATACATCGTTTGAATCAGAATGAAAAACACTATTTAAATTTGTAACAATTCAATATGACGCCCATAAGAAAAAATAAAGTTGATGATGGTGGCCAACAGACGAAACGTTGGATGGTAAATCTGAAAATACCGTCGTATAGCGGGGACAAAATGGCAAGGTAAATGTACTGTTTATTTTGATGTCCTTCATCAAATAACGCCAGAAAAAAATTAAAATGGTTTTTCAAAATATCGGTTTTTTTCGTATATCTCCGGATATACTCGGAATTTTGAAACTTTCTTAACGGCATATTGTTGGTCACATAGATGCGCAAATTTGCCCCAATTTAACCATCTTTGAATCTCTTATAGTTTCCGAAATCCCAATGGTGGCCCTCGAATTTGAATTACCCAGTATATATATATATATATATATATACAGTGTGTCTCACTTTTCATGGAAGCACCCCCGTAACTTCCGTAATTATCGAGGTAGAAAGATGAAACTCGCAGGACTGAAGAAAATGATAAAAATGCACCTACTGGTTGAATGACAATGGCCTAAGTGATATACACTGCCCGCCAGTCGCGATGGAATACCCCAGTTTTACGGTAAATCATATTAGGGGGCAAAACAGAAACAAAATTCCATCAGATTCGTGATCAGGACCCCCAACTTATTACAGATACACCTTTTTCCTGAAAAAAATTTAGTCCTGAAAAATCTGAATTTGTCTCACTTTTCATGGAAGCACCCCCGTCATTTCCGTAATTATCGAGGTAGAATGATGAAACTCGCAGGACTGGAGGAAATGATAAAAATGCACCTACCGGTTGAATGAAAATGGCCTAAGTGATATACACTGCCCGCCAGTCGCGATGGAACACCCCAGTTTTACGGTAAATCGTATTAGGGGGCAAAACAGAAGCAAAATTCCATCAGATTCGTGATCAGGACCCCCAACCTATTACAGATACACCTTTTTCCTGAAAAAAATTTAGACCTGAAAAATCTGAATTTGTCTCACTTTTCATGGAAGCACCCCCGTAACTTCCGTAATTATCGAGGTAGAATGATGAAACCCGCAGGACTGAAGGAAATGATGAAAATGCACCTATCGGTTGAATGACAATGGCCTAAGTGATATACACTGCCCGCCAGTCGCGATGGAACACTTCAGTTTTACGGTAAATCATATTAGGGGGCAAAAACAGAAGCAAAATTCCATCATATTCGTGATCAGGACCCCAACTTATTACAGGTACACCAAATTCCCGATAATTCCGAGTTTGTTCCATTTTTCATGGAAAATTAAAAATCACCATCCCTTTGCTTCGTACATGTAAGTAAAAAATTGAACGTTCTCTTTTTGATAATTTCCAAGCGTAATTATATTTGGCAGTTTGCTGTATGGCTCACCCTTTATAAGAGTAATAAGTATTAACTTCAAATATTGAATTATTGAGTGTTAGAAAAACGTATTGTGAATTATTCATGAATCACCCTGTGGCAGCAAATATTTCAAGCTGTAACTGTCAATGTACATCTGACCAAAACTCATATTGAACTAACATACTCGATAAAAGTCAATGCAGTTTTTCATTGGCCATTGTCATTCAACCGGTAGGTGCATTTTCATCATTTCCTCCAGTCCTGAGAGTTTCATTATTCTCCCTCGATAAATACGGAAGTTTCCATGAAAAGTGAGACAAATTCAGATTTTTCAGGACTAAATTTTTTTCAGGAAAAAAGTGTATCTGTAATAAGTTGGGGGTCCTGATCACGAATCTGATGGAATTTTGCTTCTGTTTTGCCCCCTAATATGATTTACCGTAAAACTGGGGTGTTGCATCGCGACTAGCGGGCAGTGTATATCACTTAGGCCATTGTCATTCAACCGGTAGGTGCATTTTCATCATTTCCTCCAGTCCTGAGAGTTTCATTATTCTCCCTCGATAATTACGGAAGTTACGGGGGTGCTTCCATGAAAAGTGAGACAAATTCAGATTTTTCGGAACTAACTTTTTTTCAGGAAAAAGGTGTATCTGTAATAAGTTGGGGGTCCTGATCACGAATCTGATGGAATTTTGCTTCTGTTTTGCCCCCTAATATGATTTACCGTAAAACTGGAGTGTTCCATCGCGACTGGCGGGCAGTGTATATCACTTAGGCCATTGTCATTCAACCGGTAGATGCATTTTCATCATTTCCTCCAGTCCTGAGAGTTTCATTATTCTCCGTCGATAATTACGGAAGTTACGGGTGTGCTTCCATGAAAAGTGAGACACACTGTATATATGATATAGAGGAAGGAGTAGTCGTTGCTGACTAGTTAGGAATGGAACTAGTAAGTAGTGGGGCTTCGCAGAAAATCAAAAGAGTACTATATAAAGTTTGTCCAAGCTTTCAAAAATTTAATTCATAATTTCCATCATCAGGGATACTACAAATTGTACGTGTAAGTAATATATAAAAAATACATGGATGGTTAACTCATCTTTGTTGAGAATGTTAGACGCGATGTTATTCAACCATGAGAGACACATTGTGCAAGATGAATATTAATACAAAACAAATAAAATTGGAAGGATGTCATTTAAATTTTGATAAAATTAGTTATATTTTAAAATTGTTAAAAAATTAATGGACCACAGCAGGCCAAGTAACTGCTATTGGTTAAAGGTAGGCAGACAGTTGACATGACATGTGCACTTGTCAGTGGTACCAACCTATGTTGGATTCTGTAAATCTGGATTTTAAATTGTTCAAAGCGCTACCTAGTGAACTAGGTAGGAACCTGACGAAAGTACATTTGGCATGTAACTCAATGTCTTTGTTCACCTATAATTATTAATATTATGTCCCTGTGCGGGCAATAATAAAATAATTTTACCTTTTTCGATCCAAACTTTCTTTAGGTACCTAACCTGTACTAACAAATGCTCTAAATTTACACGTTTTGTGGACAGATTTTTGTACATTTATAATTCACATATCCCCTATTTATTAAAAATGTCACAAAGTCTGTGAATGAAAGGAATATAATTTGTATAGAACGGAAACGACGGCATACTGAATGATGAATTCGGGTTCTTTATGAGACTATCAAGATGATTCAATGAATGTTGCGATGTTTTGTTGTGAATTTTGTTATTGTTATTTTGGTTTAATGTTTTTTACATGTCTAATGGTGAAAATGAAGAATATAAGATTTATGAAATTATGTCCAAAAACATTACCAAAAATTATAATTTGCTGAAAACTACATAAATCAAAATATTTCGAACATGCAGCTAACAGGATACAAATCTGTAAAAAAAGAAATACGAGTATGATAAAAAATGAAGAGAAATTCGTTCATTCGATTACAGACATATTAACGTCGAAACACTGAAAATACGAATCAGTTTAATAATGAAATGAAAAAACCAGATGAAAAACAAAGACGAATTTCTGTAGGTTCATTCATTTTTTTTCTGGTAACAGGACAATGTGGGTATTTTCTGGACAAGATATGATATTGAAGTCTCATATTCATCATTCGATTCGATAGAGCGAAAGATTCGAAAAATTAAAAAAAATTGGAGAAAAAAGTCGAAGTGACAGTAGAAAGTCCAAACTTAGAGCAAAGATATGAAATTGAAAACTGAGCCAACTTTTTTATTTGGCATTTTTCGAAATCTCCAAAAAATAGCAATTTTTTGAGGATTTTCGAAAAAAATGTCCAATTTGACAGGTTTAGAGTACCAATTGACAAAAGAAGCACATAACACATATTAACTGCAAAGTCAAATTTTTATTATATCTATCAATAAAAAATACTTCCAATGTTACGAACTTTATGTGTGACACTATATATTTCAAAACTTTAAATCTGTAACTGTCTACTCCTCCCTGTGAGTCCTTTTGTTATACTATATTCATAGATCCCTTTCAATGATACCTCCATATATGCACAAAAATATCCCACATCTTTAATTATGTTGATATTGATAAATGATATTTTCATGGACGATGATCTTCCGAAGTATTATCACTCGTCCCACCGTTAGCGGTCCTATCGAGAAAGGCCCATCCATATTCCGTTACTTTGGGGGCATGCTGAACATCTCTTTCCCAGGACTCGTTCTTCCAACAAACGTCATAGCTTTGGAAGTCGTTGCCTCAGGAGGTTTTCTCAGGCATATAGCCTACATAAATTCAAGAACACCAACTCCTACCTAATTTTATTCGGCTCTCACTATGTTTCTGAACATTACAGGTGTTTCCTTTTTTGTGGGAACAAAAAAAAATATATTTCACTCTTTGCGATTCCGTTTTCTCACAAGCATTCCATGACTTCAGCACTTATTCAGTAAATGTACCTTTTACAACTTCATCATACTCTCCATATATGAATATAAGGTTAAGAAAATCATCGATGGTAAGTAGAGTACAAATGAGACCGCTTTGGGAGGAACGAGTCAGCAAATAATTGTTACTTAGATACCAAATTACGTTTCATGGAATTCGATGACGTCACGTTTCCGGTTGCAAACATGTATGAACAAATCAAAATTTCAAGGTGCCCCCATTAAAAAATTTCAAATTGATACAATTCCTAAATTCAAGAAATAAAGTCCAGATATGATAAGGTGTAATGAAATCCATCCCCAAAATATGTATATGATTATTATAGGTAATAGAAAAGGTATAATTTTTACAAGTATTGAATATAATGCAAAACAAAATTGTCTAGTTGCAAAAATTCATAGTATTAATTTTTATCAAATGACTTCCATTCATTTGTTTCCAGGATATGCATATTTTGTTTCATTTCCAGTATTATAATATCAGAATTCTCTCAAATTACAAGTTCTATGGATTGCATTATGCCAAATATTTCAAATATCTTGAACTGATTTGCATGCCAATCAATAACAATTCCAAGATAGAAGTCTTTTGTTTCATTTAGAGTATTGTAATATTAGAATATACTAAAATGACAAGTTGAATGAATGCTACAAAAACCTGTGAGAATTAAAAATTGCTAATTATGTAATGTCAGTGATTTTCCTCAATATTTCATAGAACTATAATCAATCAATTGACTCCTCCCATTAAGTAACAAAGGAATTAATTTATTGGTTTGTTTGGGATGGTGGAGTATTTATATAGGCTGAAAATATATGTTCTATGAGAATATGCTTTTTAAAATCAGGTATTGGTTCATTATTGGAAATGGGTGATGTTCCACCCCACATTTCTAAGTATGAAAGTTAATAATATTTAAAGGCAATTATAGACAATTACTATAGTTAACAGTCTTTACTTGAACGAGAACGAACTGAATTTTTATTCAAAAGTGAAAAAAGTTGGTAAAATGAAAACCATAATCGTCAATGCTACAGGGCAGATGTCCCCCAAAGCCCCCAAGAAGCAGCTTCGCTTGATTTCCCATTTCAAGAAACTCCCCAGCCAAAATGGGTTGGAAGTGGTGAAATCTTCGGCCGCTTCCAGTATTGGGAGCGAGATTCAGATCTTGGACGGATCATTCTCCAACCTTCGCCCCATAAACGCTAAGAGGAGGACATTCAGACCACTGCATCACTCAACACCAGTCCCAGTCTACGAGGATATAAGTGATGTTAGTGATCTAGATGAAAGTTCCATCAAAATCTAGAGTGAAATGGTGGGTGAGGGGGACGAGCATGAAGAACGGCATGATGATGATGAAATGGTGGATGAAGAGCGGGCAATGGAGGCTGATAACTTGGACAAAGCTGATAACTTCGACATGCTTGAACAGGACCTGGATTATACGACGGCAGACTCTCTCGATGAAACTATTCAAGAGGAAGTTGAATTTAACAACCTCGTGAATAGTTTCATGAGGGAAAAACAGGCCAAGTTATCAGCAGCGATGAAGAAGTTGAAGAAGCACCGGCGGATTGTTCGACACTTGGAGAAAGATATAGCAGATTTGCAACAAGCAATTCAGCAAGTGCTGTTATTTTTTGAAACCCTCTGAGTAGCAGAAGCTACTTGGGGGGTTGACAAATGGTTTTTTCTCCAAGTGTTAAACATTTCGCTGGTGTTATATTTGTATATATTATATTTTTATCTTTTATAGTTTTATTTTGTATATATTCTCATATTTTAACCGTTTACATATTATTCCTATATTTTAACCATTTACATATTATTTCTATATTTTAACCATTTACACTTTTTCATATAATTTTTACCTATATACATTTAATAAAAATAAATAGAATAGAATAGTATCTGTGATGTTTTCATTATTCATTCTCATGATAAAAATTAAATATATTTTTACTTCATTGGAGGTAGAGGTATATTATTGAAATATGTTTAAGACAGTGAGTAAAATATATTTATAAATAGTAACTCACCAAGCAAACTTGAACACTCGAATTTGCATGTTTTTGTATATCTGATTTTCACTTTCCATAATCTTTTTTGGTTATGGTAATAACACTTTGTCAAAATCACGATTTTATAGCAGCGTTTTCAAAAGAATAATACCTTTCTACGCCAAATTTTCACCAAAAACAAAATTTGAACACTTGAATTCACATAATGTTTTTTTATCGGTATAATTTTTACTTTCCATAAGATTTTTTGGGTGTAGTAAAACACTTTATCATAATTATGATTTTTATAGCTGAGTTTTCGAAAAATACCTTGAATATAAATATTATTTACTCAGCGAAATTTCAAATGACACAGATTCCAACCGACGTCAGAAATTCAACGGTCATGTCTTCGTCTCTATAAGTTTTTTGGTTTCTTTGAGGCACATTCAGCCAGCTCACTTGGCTCTTGCTTCGTTCAAGGTGCGTTCAGCCAGCTCACACAATTGGCATGGCTGTTGCTTCGTTCAAGGTTCTTGACACCAATGGAGTGGAAAATTTGGAAAGTTGGGATTGTGATGAATATCCCACCTATACACCCGATTTGAATAGGGATATCATCAGGTGCCCACCCATTGGTTCAACTAGGACGGAGAAGAGGTGGTTTCGAAGGGAGGAGAGGCTCCGTCATAGTCGCCTGGAGAAGGGAGAGAATCAGCAAGTTCCTGATGCCAATGGGGTGGAAAATTTGAAAAGTTGGGATTGTGATGAATATCCCACCTACATACCCGATTTGAATAGGGATATCATCAGGTGTCCACCCATAGGTTCAACTAGGACGGAGAAGAGGTGGTTCCGAAGGTAGGAGACGCTCCGCCATAGTCTCCTGGGGGAGAAAAAGTTTTAGGGATGTAATCAGCTGTCCACCCATTGTCAAGTAGGACGGAGAAGAGCTGGTTCTTGAACAGGGATATCATCAGGTGCCCAACCATTGGTTCAACTTATACCCGACTTGAAAGGGGTATCATCAGGTGCCCACCCACCTATTGGTACAACTAAGACGGAGAAAAGCTGGTTCCGGAGGAAGGAGAGGCTCTATCATAGTCAACGATTGAAGATATGATATATATATATATACACTAATGAATAAATAATTCTCTAATACGTATGCTTTTTTACATCATCAACTCATATAGTACTAAGAAATGGTATTTCAACTTCAGTTTGAATGAAGCGTTCAACATGTTCATGAATATTATAATTTTACAAGCTATTTGGAAAGGTGTTCTCCTCATACACCAACCTGATTATGTTGGTGATGTTTTCATATGCTTCGATAGTAATGGTACATGGAACGAAACTCTACCCTCCAAGTGGGCGAGGATGATTCCTTTCGAAATCAATAATCTGAGAACTCTAAAAAGTTCAATACCAGCCAATAGCACAGAATATAAGTTATTGATGAGAAAAAATAATTCTATTGAACAAACAGAGAATCAAGTTACACCCCTCACCACCATCAGTTAACATTAGAGATGATGCAGACTGTAAAATAAATCATTTTCTAATTTACTACCTAGGTGTGTGCTCCTCAGTGATCCTTGTCTTTTCACTGAAAGAAACTGTTCAAAAAATATGGAAGGTGTTCACTGCCTAATTGATCTTATAACCAAACATGAGAAGCATGCCATTACACAAGTTTACTGAAGATGAACTGCGACAATCTCCACTACAATATTTGATTCGTAAAGGTAAGCCTTGGGAACTTCTTTCAGCATGGTACAAACTACCAGATGAATATAGGGACAAGTTTGAACTACAGGTTCAACTACCTTGCTTCATTCATCATAATCGACCTGAGTGGGAGAAGCATGTAGATGGTCCACCACCTCCACAATCAAGATGTTATTTAGGCTTAAGTAGTTTGAAGTGATATGTATTTCGGGTATTTAAATAAAAAACATTCAATATCATCGTATTATTAACCAATTAAAGATTCCTAATTCATTATTCTATCAAATTATCTGACATCAATAGTAGTAGATCCAACATTGCGTCACTATCATTCGCATTTAATTTATGATGACCCCAAACTAATGTTTCCACATTATTGGTTAAAACAAATCTTTTGTCATCAGTATATGATAGTGCAATTTTGTTTCTCAACTCCGTGTATAAATGGTGTGTAAATGAGAAATAAAAATATACATTTTCCGTAAGATAGTGCCACCTGTTTCAACAATTCGAATATAATCTGAAAATTGAATTGTATTCTCTATCACATTTTTAGTAACACGTTTTGCCTTTTTCATAACTGTAGTGCTCTCTTCTTGACGCAATATGCTTTCGCACCTGTACCATAAAAACATTCTATTGGTGATCTGGAGAATTCATCTTTCATCTTACCGATCACTGATGTCGTTTTAGAAATACTGTGAATATTGTCCTGTTTGAAATTAGATGTATCAAAGTATTCCATGTTTTCCCTAATATCATCGTATACATTTTCTGTGAATATCTCCAGAATCAATGAATCAGTATCTGTGTAACAGAGATTCGCTTTCTTACCATATTTTGTTTTGATGTAAGCATAATAAAAATCATATATTACTGTTTTTAAAATATCCAAAATTGAAAATCCTACATAAAGAGGCTTGTCATATGTCACAGTTAGTTTTTCCATTTGGATAGCTACTAAATTCTCATCGAACACTGTACACGATTTGATATGAGGTTTTGCTATAAACCCTCCAGCTCCCACAGATCCCGGCATATTTTTCCAGTGACTACATAGTTTAATGTCTTGTCTCTTATCCACATTTTCCATAGTTTTTCCAAATATCGAATTTATGATGAATTTGAAGAGATCGCGTTCAAATTAATTTTCCGGAGATAGGTATTCAGGTCAATATATAACTTCAACCATGTTGATTGTGGAAACTCTAAAACTATATGTATTTTCTTCAATTTCAACCCATATTTCAAACACTGGTTCAAATTCCTAAAGTGTATGATGTATCGTTCCTTAAACATCAAAGGACCCCGCATCATTCTTATGGGTTTCTGGGTCCCTGTGGAATTGGCTGAAATTATAGTATGTTATTCTATTCATTGTCCTGATCAAAAGTTCCCATGGGCCCAACTCAATCCTATGACTAGTTTTCGGAATACAGCCCCTCAAAGATATGATTTTGTATACCTGTGAGTGTAAGTAGGAACTTACGACAAAACATATTTTTGTGTATCTGTGCCTCGTAATGAGTTTTCAGTGTAAATTGTACCTTTAGAATCATTTCTTTCGATGAATACTCAAATTTCTTGAACACGAACAACAGGGTGTTGACTGAATTCATGACAATAACAACTTCAATACCTTTATATGACTTATTTTCGTTTAGCAAACAAAAAATTAAACCAAATAATTATTTAGATCCTTACACAATGAACAAAGAATAAATAGAAATAGGACAAAATATATGTGAATTCTTCTCTTAAATGACCCATCGTATGAAACTCAATTGATATGTCTGTATAAAAAAATTAGGATTATTCTGTTCTGGCCGATTCGCAGCGTCTAGCACAGAATTCAATAAATGTGTTGAGGGGTAATGAATATTGGGCTCATGTCTTGCGTAACCCAAAAACCTTAAAACACTCGCAACGTGTGCACATGAGCCAAGTGTTCTGGCACCTGATCTGCAGGTACAGTAATACCCCAAAATTGGCTCATCATCGTTTTGGCAATATGCAATCCATAGCTGATATTTCGTTGCATTACGAAATCGGGAAAATAATCGCACCCTCAAAAAACCAGCCTCATCAATCAGAGTATCTAACTCAAAGTCTTCTTGTCCTTCGCGTTGCGTCTTGTCTTGAACGTAAGATGGTGCTAGATGAACCTGATATGTGCCGACAGTAAGTTCTCTCAAATATGCTAACGTTAGATGCGGAAAGTCTGGCAACTGGCGCTGATCTAGACGGAGCCATTGGCCTCGTCTGATATGTAGATTTTGAGCTTCGACTCTTGCTTGTACGATATTGATACTCCTTGACCTCTCCAAAAGTTCTGTCGCTAATTCAGCATTGGCTTCTTGTATATGCAAAAGTGGATGATACCTATTTATTATTGCTCCACATATCCGGTAAAGTTCACCAAGGTGATGTACATGTGGCATTGCGATTATATGGTCAAAAAACTTGAACAGCGATTTGAAATGTCCGTTTCTTCCTTCAACTATCCATCTTGTTTTTGTGACTAGACGCGTCTCATTTGCTTCTTCTGTTGTTAATTGGCGACATCCACGTTCAAGATGTGTTCAAGTAGTGGTATGGCATCTCTATATCCTAAGTCCACAATAAAAATGTCACCTTCATGAAACCATTCCCTCATAACGTTTACATCACTTTCTAACTCATTACGCAACATTTGCGCATCGTTATTGCGCGAGTCTGCAAAATAGGGGCCTTGAATTGCAAGTATATAGCCATCTGGAGCTACAATCAGGGCAGGTTTTACTAAATAACAACCCTTATGTACACTGTAGGACCGTCTCAGTGCTCGAAAGTTTGAACTCTTATGAATATATGAGTAGGTTCCGTCAATATAAACAATGGCCCTTGGGATATTAGGACTTGGATTATATAGTTCGTTAGTAAAATCACTAACATGTTCTGCTATATACGTTTGTCTAGTTATTGCATTAAAACCAATATTTTGATGAATGAATCTTCCCATCAAAGACTGCCTGACAGTAGCAACAGCCATAGTAACTGCTTGTCTACTTGAATATCTGAATATTACCTTCAGAAAAGAATCACTCACTCCTTGTCTCATCTTTACAAAAAATGACAAAAGGTCTTTCTTCATGGCATGCCGGACTGCTCCATTTTCTCTCGGCACTGGATCACAATATGTAAATAGTTCTTGAAATTGACCTCTATTAATTGAAGTCAAAGTGTGAAACTCATCATCATTGAAACTATCCTCATTTCCGAAATTATCTTGATTAGTTGCTGCGAGGCGAAGTGTCTCTAAAAATATTTGCAGTTGTTGTCCTTTTATTATGTATGGTCTATTAATGTACCGCAAAGTGGGAAGCACTTGATGTAAAACAAAGCCGCGATCATCTAAGTGTTGTGCACATGATCTTACTTCTTCAGGTATATAAATATTCTTGAGAACAAAAACGCACATCATTAGCTGCATTGCAAAAAGCACATGTACCGTTTCGGGTTTGTCTCAAAACATTTAATCGTAAGCAGGCAGGATCCAGCTCCAAGGCCTGTAACTCTTCTACAATTGATACATTGCAGTTTAAACATATTCTGCTATGTTCATTTAAATCTAATGGTGCCATCCCATTGCCATCACGTCTGAACATAGCAATCGCTCTTTTTTGTGCATTCTCTTCTCCGCACATCCGTGCCATTTGTCGTGCAGGAAATGTAATTTCACAAACGTAACATTGAAACCGGATTCTGTAAGCCATATTCAACTTCACAAACTAACAATGAGAAGTGAAATCGGAAGATGCGTCTTTGTGACAGTTTATTGTCAATACAATTTATTTTATCGTATCCATGGCATCATTTCCACCAAATTCAGAAAATATTTTGGAGGCAACCCACTTCATAATCTAAATATTTCCATCGGTCAATGAGAATTGATCTATCCCAAATAATATATATATATATATATATATGTATATATATGTAAAATATGTGAATATGATGAACCTACAACTTGAACAAAAATACTCTTTTTGAGGCAGCCAATGCAAAAACTACGTTAAAAATATAAGTATATCTGTCTTAATAACACTCATAGCTGATACAAAATCTGTGCAACGCCCAGTATCAAATAAACTCTCATTTTATATTTGTTCATTGTGTATAAACCTAAATATATACTTTAATTTTTTTTTGCTAAACGAAAATAAAAGATATTGATGAAGTATATTGTCCTGAATTGAGTCAACACCCTGTAGTCCGTATTCAAGTAATTTAAGTATTCATCAAAAGAAATGATTGTGAAGATACAATTTATACTGGAAAATTCATTCTGAGGTACAGATACACAGAGGAATGTTTTGTCGTACTTACACTCATGAGGTACAAAATCACACCTTTGAGGGGCTATATCTCGAAAACTAGTCATAGGATTGAGTTGGGCCCATGGGAACTTTTGATCAGGATAATGAAAAGAATAACATACTATAGTTTCAGCCAATTCCACCGGGACCCAGAAACCCATAAGAATGGTGCGGGGTCCTTTGGGGTCAATTTGGAATATTGGCTTCCTGGAGGTTTAATTTAAGGAAGGTCATTATGATCATCATGTAAGTTCGGTGGATAGTCCAAATCAACTTCCAACACATATCCTTTTGATGATTCGTCCCCAATTTTGAAGCAGTCAAAATTGTCCAGCTCATACTGCTCAAGCCATCTAAAATCTCGCATTGGAAGATATTCACTCATAGCAGCTCCATGCAAATTTGTTGCATCTAGGTATAGAATGAATGAATTTGGCTTGGAAGGATCATAAGTTGATACAAATGGATTATTAGCTATAGCCTTTCTTTTGCTACATTGGCTTAGCCCACGACGAATTCTTCTCTTGAAAAAGTGAACCATATCAATATCAGTAGCTCTAGTTCGACTTCAGTTAAACGCAACATAGCGTCCCAACTGAGTGAAGGAGCAGTCACATACTGGGCTGGATCTAGTTTATATTTTTCCAAGCACACATCCCTGAAATTCTCGAAGACATCTGCTGATAGTAGAACATCTGATTTCAAATAAATATCAGAGTATTCTCCTAGAGTTGAACATCCAAATTCCTGCCATACTTCACAAGCTCGATCATAATCCTCTCGAGATATATATTTGGCATTCAGAATATCGAAGAATTCAGATTGATTTGGTAATGTAGTTTGGTTAAATTTTTCATACGAGTCAACATATGAATAAGGAAATATATCTTTGCGTCTTATCATATCAAATTTTCTATTATCTAGAAAAAATTTCCTCACCTCACGACATTGTGATAGTTCCAGTGTTTTGCTCAGCTTATCTAATGGTTTGGATAAGAAGCGGAAAGAATCGACAAATCTCAGAGAGACGTATTTATCTGGAATTTTAGGATTTTCTGATTTTTCAACCAAATATGATTTGGTGAATGAAATATATTTCTCTTTGTTTTGGGCAATCACTGAAATATTCTCATTATTCGAAGACAGTTTTTTTATGAATGGGTGACAATCATAATTCGTTAAATTATGGAAGAAAACAGGAATGAATTTCACCAGCTTATATTTCAAATTACATCTCGAGTGAACACTTGCACGGTACACACCCGTCAAGTGACAGTGATCTCGGACTTTAATGTCTTAAGATTTATAGAAGTTACCACAAATATCACATTCTGTGGAAATCTGAAATTATTTCTCTTCTTTTTCTGAAAGCGGTAACATTTCTTTGACATGTTTGACTTCAAAACGAGCTCATCCAGCATCTTAACAAAAACCTCAGCACAATCAACCCCACGATATTGTACAAACTCTGAGTATTTGTCATCAAAATTACACTCACATCAAAAACCAACTGAATACGGCTCGTGTTCGTATGCTTTTAATGTGAATGAATGCTCGTCGAATGGTTCATTGGGATGAATAGGTTTCAACAAACTCTCAAAATCTGCATAAATCACAAAAAGAACAGGAAGTTGTTTTTCGAAATTTGTGAATTTGAGAATGTTTCCAGGCACGACCTCACCATACTTGTTCAAGATCATATCTGGTTTAGGGAGTGATTACAATCATATTGTTGATGAGTCGTCAGTTTCTTGCTAGTTGGAAAGAATTGAAGACAACCATCACAAGTATATACACGGCCTTTATGCTTTGAGTTTTGCCGTGATACCAACTTCGATAAATCTGTAAAGAGGCAGGGTTATTTCCATCAAAATCAGCTATCAGTAAGAGATTCACATGAGTTGCAGATCGATGTGTTGTGCAATGTAAGGGCCCCGCGATGTTGGTTACCATTTTTCCTTCCTTGAATTTAGTATCTTTTCGAAAAACATTGATGAATATCTTTCAATTTCACTGGAAAATCAATTCCTTCAAAACTCAGTAAAGTAGTATAATGGGGATATGAAGATGGGCTCGATGGATCTCCATTCGAAGGATTGCTGCCATAATGGACCAAGCGAAACAAGCATTATCAAAGTTCTCCATATTCAGAACGGCTTGTTTCATATTAATTGCTTTTGGTAACTTGACATAAGAGGAAGCTGATAATGGATTATATGTGTTCATATTCACATCGAAATACCAAATCTTTTGTAATGACCAGCCTGAATCCCTTTTCTGGAAGTCGGAAGCCTTTGAAGTCATCTCATCATAGATGAAATCCAAGTCAGTGGAATACGTGACAATTTTTTTCTTTGTATTGAAGGATTTCACATCACTTAACTCTTTCTCAGGTATAATGCCCAAATAATTCAAAATTCATTTTCAAGCCTTGTTTTTCCTCCAAGTATTCAGTGATTATATTCAGAACTCTCGGATTAATTTCTTCCATGAAGTTAACATAATCAACATGTGTATTCCGCTTTTTCCTTTCCTTTAACAAAAATAGTATCCAGTCCTTCAGTGAGCCTCTTCATTATGTTTCCAAACTGGTGTAATGGTGTGAATCCATCATTACAATCTATACAATGGAAATGGAGGTTTGAAAACATAGTGGGAGACTCTACTTCCATCAAATGCAGCCAATTCTTTCGTTGAAAATTTATCATTCTCGATCTTAAAATCTTGCACATCTATCACCAAAATCATATTATCAAATTGATAAGGTTCCTTTAAGTGATTGCTTGGAATTGTATGACTCAATCAATTGTTTAAGGACTTTCAGGTTATTATGGTGTCGCTTCAATTTTCTTCTATACTCTGATATCATCTTCGAACTGATGTTTCAAACATGCCAGGCTGTGTATATATAACATATCGAGCATGCGCATTAAAATTGCCTAACAATTTTCGTCAACGGATTATATGAAAATTCTTTCTCATGTAGAATAAGGCAGTAGGCAGTTACATTTTTGGGTGTAACTTCAGCTGTTTCAATTTCAATTCTGAGTACTATGGAACCGGTCTGAATCGCTTCTTTTTGACGTGAGCAATCGATGTGAACCAACGGTGCCATCATTTTGAATTCATTTGGATTGAAAATAGGTTGGTTTGATTTATGATGATAGTAACTCTCTTGGAAATTGACATGCATTTCATATAGTTTTGCAAACTTATTTTTTTGAATTCAAGATTCAAGTCATTGTAAGGGTATCATTCAGAATTCAGAAATACTCTTATTTTACTCAGATTGCAGTGATCAAATATGCTCATATCAGTGGTAAACTTTTCTTTTTTAGCTTGTTGCAATGCAATAATAATATGTCGAGGAGTTTCAACCTTTGTAGTCGTTTTCACAGCCCAAGTGTGTCTTGTTGTTTCATTCAGAGAAGGGTACTCAATCAATTCCCAGCTTCTGAATTTCAGAGGTACTTCAACATTGCTTTTAATTATTTTATTTAATCGTAGTTGTTCCTGAATACTTGGTGTCACATGAGGGACACACCAACTCAGCTTGCTTATGCTCACTTTGGAGTTTTCAGAATCATCTATGCTAATCACGGCATCCAAATCATGGCTTTCACGAATCAAAACTAGTTCCTGTCTCATATTCATCATAATTTTCCGAAAGTCTTCAAAAAAGCCAGCCCTTAACTTGAGCGAAATACATACGTTGAAATTCCCTTCGCCTTCAACTAATATTTTATCACCCGCATTACGTTTAGGAAACCAACCAGCGTTTTGCAAAGAAATGCTTTCATTTTCATTCATAGACAAATAATTTTTCATCGTTGATACTAGTCCAATGTTCCTGACAGAGTCTACCACCACACCATTCAGCTCATATCGTAGTTCTCGGAATAAGAAAGATATTGCTTTGTTTATGAATTTTATTTTCGTAATTGGATCCCCGTCCGGCCTTGTGAGCTTTCCCTCAATGTAGATATATGAATTACAAGGTAATGTATATGCATTCAAGTCTTGAATTGGAATTCTTATTTCATCATCATATTTGATTTCATTGGTGATATATGGCTGATATGTATGAAACTGATAATCTTCGATTGTGTTGTCAATAAATGGTTCATTCGTGATTTGTAGCAGTTCCATTATATCAAAAGTTCAAACCCCAGAGATTTCAAATATTGTTTGTTTTTTGGTGTTAGTAATTCGGCAGTTGCTTCCAAACTGTCTTCCAAAGTTCGCTTCGTCTTCTTTTTATAGGATTGTTGGAATTCTGGTTTTTCAAATCTCCACACCATTATTCAGAACGTCTTTCTTCTCAAATGTAATCTAACAGTGAGTTCTTCTATTAAATATTGATTGAACGAAGGAAAAGGTCTATATTTGAGACCTCGCAAAGGTTATGGAATGTTTGCCCAGCCATATCAAAAACTGTTGAAGTTGCCACGTCGAGCCTTGACCAATATCGATTTGATGAAGAATGTAGAGCGTTTGGGAATTCCTTACTACTTTCTAGGTGTCTTTATGAGAGATAAACTTTCCAGAAAAATTGGAAGCAAGGAGTGCGGTATTATCAATCTGGATTCTGATTTAGGAGAAGGGACTCATTGGACTGCATATTCCAAGGATAATGCCAAAGTTATATATTTCGATAGTTTTGGAAATCTCAAACCACCCAAGGAATTGATAAAATACTTCCTCAGCGCTGGTGACGTGAATAATATAAAATATAACTATGATTCTATGCAGAAGTTTAACTCTTATCAGTGTGGGCAATACTGTCTTTTGTTTTTATATAATCAATATCTCTGATGTATTTGCTTCATTAATCAATAAACTACAACTGAGAAAATATGTCTTTTACTTTCACATTAAGTGATTCATCCTCAGTGTTGAGTTATAATTTCAACGCTCCAATTTATCTGGACGATGGTGCGGAATATGAGATAGGCTTGGCAAATTTTGATTCGTTCAATGTTATTCCAAACGTAACAAAATTGAACAATATTTTGGTATAGGGCGAACACGATGAATTCAGTTATATCATTCCTGAAGGGTTTTATGATGTAACAGATATTGTTGATCTCATCATTAAACAGATGACTAGCAACAATGAAGATGTGATATCCATCGACCTAAACTGGACAACTTCAAAAGTGATCATTCGGACAAACATCAAAACCAATTTTTCAGTACAAAATTCCATTGGTCATTTATTGGGATTCGGGAAGAAAATACTCAATGCAAACGGCATCTACAAATCAGACCATGAAGTGAAAATTCTCTCGATCAATACAATTTGCATTGATTGTAATATTGAGATGGCTTCATTTCTGAATGGTAATCCAGTGCATATGATTCATCATTTCTTTCCAACCGTGCCAAGAGGGTATAAAATAGTTGAAACTCCACTGAACATTCTGTATTTTCCCGTCACTGTCAAGACAATCAACAACATCACTGTGAGAGTTGCGGATCAAAATTTCAATTTGATCGATTTTCGGAACTTCTTGACATGATTTTTTGGGTTAATGACCTTCCAAAATCTGAAAATGAAAAAAAATGTTAATCCAAAGAAATCTGTACAAGTGTAGAAGGGCAAATTAATTAATTTGCCCGATAGGTTACTGCGTTCACAAGACTGCTGTCTTGAAAGAAATTAATTTTTGTCAGTAACGTACCCTACACCGAATTTGCCTATCTGAAAAAATGACATCGAATTAACAGAGATTACTTCTCTTTTTTTGGAAATTGTTGACGTTTCGGAGGCTGTATCTGCCTCCATTATCAAAACTTCTTGGAAAGACGCTGAAGAAACATGAATTGCGGTTTTGGAAATAAGATCTTTCTTTGACAGAGTCAAATGAAATCTGTCATACATTCTTTTCATTGACATTTGGTATCTTGGTACATAGGGTGTTCGGTATCAATCACCATTCTATTAGTTCTTATTTCATCTCTGAGGAGAGGTAACCAGGTGCGGTCCATTTCGATGGAATTGGTTGAAACGCAGTTGTTCGATAAAAGAATGCACGCAGTTTCCTTTAACTTTCTTTTTTCTTTCTCAATAAAATTTTCGTATTATTCCATTCCATCATATGATCGCCATCAGATGTTAGAATATGTTCGGATATTTTCGAAACCGTTATTTTTCGATTTCTGATGTAACTTTTATGTTCTTCCTGGCGCACAATCACTGGTCTTGATGTTTCACCTATATAACTTCACCACACGAACAAGGTATGTTTTAAACACAATTTTCTGAACATTCACCAGCGTTTTTGAGTTTTGTAAGTGTGAGTATTGATCTCAATGTATTGGATGTTTTAAATGTTGTTCTTACATCATACCTATGGCCAATCCGTTTTATCTTTTCAGAAAGAGACATACATTGAATACTAGAACAAAATTGAATGTAGATTCTATTATTGAACTCATAAAACTCTGTACTGAAAAAACAAGAATTTGGTATGGCAATGGGTTCTCCATTATCACCCATTTTGAGTAATATATTCATGGAATATTTTGAAAAATTTTTCGTTGAAACGGACCAGAATGGACCCAGAGTATGGTGGAGGTATGTTGATGATGTGTTTGCTGTTTGGAATCAGAGTAGAGATGACTTGAAAGTGTTCTTAGATTACATTAATAAACAAGAACCAACGATAACATTCACATTAGAAACAGAAAAAGATGATGAACTTCCTATCTTAGATGTTTTGATAAAAAAATCAACATCTCGAGTCAACACAACTGTTTATAGAAAGAAAACACATACCGATAGATATCTCCATTATAACTCAAATCACATCTTCATTGTTGCTAGTCATCTGTTTAATGATGAGATCAACAATATCTGTTACATCATAAAACCCTTCAGGAATGATATAACTGAATTCATCGTGTTCGCCCTATACCAAAATATTGTTCAATTTTGTTACGTTTGGAATAACATTGAACGAATCAAAATTTGCCAAGCCTATCTCATATTCCGCACCATCGTCCAGATAAATTGGAGCGTTGAAATTATAACTCAACACTGAGAATGAATCACTTAATGTGAAAGTAAAAGACATATTTTCTCAGTTGTAGTTTATTGATTAATGAAGCAAATACATCAGAGATATTGATTATATAAAAACAAAAGACAGTATTGCCCACACTGATAAGGGTTAAACTTCTGCATAGAATCATAGTTATATTTTATATTATTCACGTCACCAGCGCTGAGGAAGTATTTTATCAATTCCTTGGGTGGTTTGAGATTTCCAAAACTATCGAAATATATAACTTTGGCATTATCCTTGGAATATGCAGGCCAATGAGTCCCTTCTCCTAAATCAGAATCCAGATTGATAATACCGCACTCCTTGCTTCCAATTTTTCTGGGAAGTTTATCTCTCATAAAAACACCTAGGAAGTAAGGAATTCCCAAACGCTCTACATTCTTCATCAAATCGATATTGGTCAAGGCTCGACGTGGCAACTTCAACAGTTTTTGATATGGCTGGGCAAACATTCCATAACCTTTGCGAGGTCTCAAATATAGACCTTTTCCTTTTTGTTTCATCGCTAAATCATGTCTCTTTTGTTCAGCAAGTCGTTGTTTCTCAGATTTTGCTTTATTGACTGCTGAAGCGATAGATGCTGCCCCTCCTCCTACAGCACCTAGTGCTCCTAAAAGTGCTAGTAAAAGTGGAAGAAATCCACCTTTCTTTGTACTTATTTTCAAAATCATTATACCAACCTTAATATAATTATTTGAGGATTTTGCTGGAACTTATGAAAGAAATTGGATTTTATGTATACAAAGACTACTGAAGTTATTCTTCCTGAAAACATAAAAGATCATTCAGTCATAATATTTGACGACGTCACCACATGTGATCAAAACATAATTAAAAATTATTTCTGCTTCGGTCGTCACAGACATACAGATTGTTTTTATTTATGTCATACATACTCAACATATTCGGCTATTTCCAAACAACTCGTTAGAGATATTGCTAATTTGTTTATAATTTTTCAACAAGACCTAACTAATTTGAAGCATATATATGATGATCATGTTAGTATAGATATGTCTTTGCAGAATTTCAAAGAAATCTGCTCTTATTGTTGGAAAGATAATTTTGGTTTTCTCGTTATCGACAAAGATTATTCCATAAAAAAGGGGCGATACATAAAGGGTTTTGATACATTCGTTATATATAAACTTCATGATTGTCGAATAATTGTCATTCATCATGAATAGTCAATTACACTACTCAGTGTAATTGTACTCTTGCACTCGCAAGAAAGGCTTTAAGAAAAAAATATGAGACTTTGAAATCCGATATAACAAAATCTCAATCACATTTAGAAAAAACTTATGAACCAATCACTCAACCTTTAAAAGAATTCTTGTCTGTCGTCCAAAAATCCCCAACGTCTCAATTCAAGCAAGAATTGTGTAACGAAACCATTGTCCCTTTTTGTATCGTTTGTTATTTACAGATATTATTTATTGATATACTGTTTTTTTTTATCGGTTGTTTTGTTTGCCGTTTGCGTCGTCCCCGCCCGCATTATTTTATTTGTGGTTAGGTAGGTATATGAAGCACGGCGTCACTTTTATCATTAATTAGCGTTAGGCAATTTTCATGCCGTCCGTGTGGTATTGATGGTTGCATACCCTAAAGGTCAGTAATTGCGAATAAATTTAATTTCTCGTAAATTGAGCGCATTCCATTGGAAGGATTATAAAAAACGCTATCTACTCTTTTTTGTAATATCGTTTATTTTATGCGAAGTATAAATCAGATTTCCAGTGAGAAACAAGTGTTTGCCATTATTTAAACAGCTCAAATATTTCGAATGCTTTTGGTCTTAATCCACAAATATAAGCGATAGCTCATATTTCGTATGGTGTGCCTGCGTTTGTATAGGTAGGTTTTAAATCAGTTTGTTTTAGGGGTATATAACTTTATTTCCTTAAGGAAATAAATATATATACGTATATATACGTATTTAAATACGCCCTAAATATTAACACGTTTGTATAGTTTTAGCTGTGTACAAAATCTGATGCTTTCATTGGTGTCACACGTGTTCAGCATCTCCTTGACCACTCAAATAAACCGGAAAAGTCAACCTGACCCAGGTCATTTTTATTTGCTCCTGAGACCCGAACAATACCCTGAGATAACGAGATCCTTTGCAATTGCAACCTGAAGTTAAATCGCCTCTTTCGAATCATCAGTCGACAGCCCAAAAATTTCACCAAACAACACCTCCAAAATTTCATAAACCTGATGAAGAAACATTTCGAAATGATTCATCCATTTCACAATCCGACTTGGATGGAAGTTATTTTGAGGAAAGTATGCACCCTGTGATGAATGCACAGCAACAATACTTACTACATTTCACGATTCCGTTACCTCGCGCATATATAGACGACAAAATTTCAGATACGAAAAATATATTTATTTGATGATACTTTTGGAATATATTTTGATGCAAATACGGAAAAGTTTGCCATAGGTAAGGCAACTGTGGATTTTGATGGTGCCGATATTGTTATCAATAATAATTTCGGATACACCGGAACTCCGGGTTTATATGAACTGATGTTCAAGAAACAACCCCTTCGATACAAAAATAAAGATCTTGACTCATATATCGATATAATAAGAATAAGTAATGCACAATATCTCCGTCATGATCCTACAAGGCGTCTATCAACATCAAATGCATCAAAGTTTGTTAATATAATAAAACCATGAATCACAACACTACACTATTTGGCTTAAGAACGTGAACTTGAAAAAAACTCAAAAACTCATGAAACCCAACTTATCTGTTCCCAAGCCAAGACCAAGAATCAGTTCGGCTCCGGGCACAACTACAAGAAGTTAGAGGGGTTCAGGACTGACTATGCTTGATTTCAACAATATTCCTATTGAATATAAATATTTTGATGATTTCAATGAGCTTGTTATGAACTCAACGAATTGTGAGTTGAGTTACTCTTGTGGACTGTATTAATTGACTTTTAATTGTAAATAGGACACTAGCTTATAGTTTTTAAAGGTTTACTGAATATAATAATACAATGAATTCTATCATGCATCTGACTTTTTTTTCTGTCAGAATAATAATTTATTTTTCAATCACTCAAAAAAGACAAATCGGGCAGTCCAGTTTCTCTACAGAGTGATCTTCATTGCAGTTCGCTTCCGCTAACTAAATACCATACATATTGCCCGCCTTGAAACAATACGTTTGTTTCAACAAAAATATCTAATCAATTTTACGAACACTATTGTCAATATCATTGATAAGAAGAACACAAATCTTCGTTACAGGACGTTTGAATATATGGTTTCCAATTTGCACAGATACGACCCTGACGACGTCATCTTTACCGCGATGAAGTTCAGTTATTTTTCCTAGAGTCCATTTTAAGGTAGGTTGGTTATCTTCTTTGATGATGACAAGGTTTCCAGTCTCAAGAGAAGTGTTGAATGATGACTTCCATTTTGATCGAACTTGTAATTCCGAAATATATTCTTTGTGCCAACGGCGCCAAAAATGTTGTAAGATTTGAAGTTGTCGTTGATATTTATTCAGTCGGTTCTCCTGGATGTGCAGTACACTAGGTTCTGGAATTGCTGTCATTGCTCGTCCAATGAGGAAATGAGAAGGGGTGAGGGGATTGAAATCGGTTGGATCAGATGACAAAGGATTGAGAGGTCGGGAATTAAGTACACTTTCGATCTGAATAATCACTGTAGTGAATTCTTCATAAGTCAAATGAGCATTACCTATAACTCTCGTGATATGTCTTTTGACAGATTTTACTCCGGCTTCCCACAAACCACCAAAATTTGGGGACTTGGCCGGAATAAATTTCCAACTGATACTTTCGTTGGATGCATTGTTGATAATAGTTTGAGCATTATCTTTTATAAATTTAGAAAATTCTTTCAATTTGGCATCGACGCCCACGAAATTTGAACCATTATCTGAATAGATAACTTCTGGTTTACCCCTCCTAGCAACAAATCTTTTCAGACATGCGAGAAAAGCATCGGTAGTGAGATCAGTGACCACTTCAAGATGCATACCCTTGGTACTGAAACAAATGAATAAACAAATATAACTTTTTATCAATTTTGCACCTCTTGTTCGGCGATCTTTGATAAGAATTGGTCCAGCGTAATCAACGCCCGTTTTATGAAATGGAAAACATTGAGATAATCTAGCAGATGGTAAGTTGCCCATGATGTATTGTGATGCTTCAGGATTTGACTTGAAACACTTTACACATTTTCTGACGACTAATCTAGAAGTGTTTCTTCCGCATAATGGCCAGAACTGTTGCCTTATTGAATAAAGAAGTTGTGGCCCACAATGTAACAGACGTTCATGTTCTCTTTCGAATATGAGACGAGTTATTACATGTTTTGCTGGTAGAATCATGGGATGTATTTTATCAAACCTGTAGTTTGCATTAGAAATTCTACCACCGACTCTGATAACTTTGTTCTCAGCGTCCATAAATGGGTTGAGGCAAAGTAGTTTACTTGACTTGTCGAAAAAACGATTATTCTTTAGGGTCACATATTCTTGAGGAAAAACCTCTTGTTGTGTTACTGATACAATCAAATATAGAGCCTTTCTACATTCACTGGCAGTCAATACGCCCAGTTGACGATCCTTTAATGCTGGGCATCTCAAATTTGAGTAATACCGTAAAAGATAAGCTACCACACGCTGCAGCATCATATATTTTGAAAATCTAGAAAAGAGGTTGCTGAAAAATTCAATTGAGGTTTTATTGACAACCTCAGCTACAGCAACAACTATCCGCTGCTCAGGAATATCTGATACATTCTCTGCATCGATATGATTCCAAGAGCTTTCATTTTTCTCTAGCCATGGAGGCCCCTTCCACCACAATTCGGAAGATTTGATTTGATCGGCATCTATACCTCGTGATAGTAAATCTGCTGGATTCTTCGCTGAATTCACATGATGCCAATCAACTTCATTCGTCAAACTTTGAATTTCGCTGGTGCGATTCGCAACGAACGTTTTCCACCTACTACTGTCTGATTTGATCCAACATAGTGAAATCGTTGAGTCCGTCCAGTAGTAATAGGCATTGAACTTTATTTGCACCGCGGAACAAACTTTCGGGACTAAATGTGCTAATTCATATGCTCCGCATAGTTCCAATCGCGGAAGGCTCACCTTTTTTATTGGCGCTACTCGCGACTTGGCACATAACAAACTAGATTTATAGGATCCATCCTTTTCCTCACACCGTATATATACACAAACTCCATACGCGCTTTCTGATGCGTCAGAAAAGGCATGTAATTCAATACGTTTACAATAGCTAGACAGAACCCATCTTGGAATATTTATTTCATTTAAAATATATAAATTATCTCTGAATTTTATCCAACGAGTTTGGATATTCTGAGGAATTCCTTCATCCCAAGATAATTTAGATTGCCACAACTGCTGCATAATCATCTTAGCAATTACGATGACAGGTCCTAACAAACCCAAAGGGTCATAGATTTTTGCTATAGTAGACAAAATTGTCCTTTTTGTTACCGGACCCATCGTTACTTTGATAGAATATTGTATATAGCCTAGTTCAGAATTCCACATGATACCTAGAGTTTTGTTATGGCTGTCACCCAAATCCAAAATGCTACATTCTATTTCGGAATGTACCTTTATAGCATTCTGAACAGCTAAATTATTGGTACGATATTTGTGGAGTTCAAAACCAGCACCATATAGAATCGAATGAACTCCTGCCTGAATCTCCAACAAATCATCGATACAATCTGCTCCTGTGAGCAAATCGTCCATATAAAAATCTTCTCTAATGACTCTACTGATTACAGGAAGGGATGGCTCATTTTCGTTTGGCAAGCTGTCGAAGACACCTTGTTGCCAAGTATGGTGCAGATGCAGTCCCAAATGTCACTGTATTGAGTTCAAAGCAACTGAGTCTCTCAAAGAGCTCTTTCCTCCACCATATCTTTTGAAATGCCCATTGAGATTCAGTAATGAGGATCTGAAGATACATTTTAGAAATGTCACCGCTAATAACGAACCTATATTTTCTGAATCGTAATATTATTGAGATGAGGTCATCTTGTACTGTTGGACCCACATATTGCACATCATTCAATGACAAACCGCTATCGGTCTTCATAGAAGCATCGAAGACAACGCGAAGTTTCGTAGTCAAACTAGCTTCTTTTATCACTGCGTGATGTGGCAAATAGTAACAAATTTCATCAGTGTGGCTGAATAAGTCAGAACTATTTTCAGGTATTTCATGCATATATCCTAGATTTTCGTAGTCATCCATAAATTTAACATACTGCGATTTCAATATTGGATCTCTATTAAGTTTTTTCTCTATTGCATAAAAACGTTGCAAGGCAATGTTTTTCGAATTCCCCAACATATTCACCGAAATAGTATCTGTTTCACGGAGCGGCATACTTACTATAAACCTACCCTCAACATTTTTAGTATGAGTATTCATGAAGTGATCCTCACAAAATCGCTCATCTTTGGATAACTTTGATTTATTCGTACTGTATTCTTCTATATGCCAGAACTTAGTTAATTGAGTATCGATATCGGAATTAGTTTTGGGAGTCATATTTTTAGAGACAGTACAATAGCTATAGTTGTATTTTGCATTCGGAATCGATCCGCCTGCAACCATCCAGCCTAACTGGGTCTTTTGCAATAAAGGTAAATTTCTACCTAGCTCAATCTGGCCAACGCACAGAAGATTCCAGAAATGACGAGCACCAATCAAAATATCGATTTCACCTTTACAATGAAAATTGGGGTCGGCCAATCTTATATTATTGGGAATAGACAATTGCGACCCTTCAAATGATTCTGATGGTATAGGACCTGTAATTTTAGGAATAATCAAACATGACACATCACCTACGAAATTTCCGAATTTAGCTCTCAAACTAACGGTTGTGGAATGATCAATACTAGTGAGTGATTGTCCCACTCCCTCCACTGAAAATTCCACCTTCTTTTTTGGTAGACCTAATTTCGTACACAAATTCATAGTAATAAAGTTGCTTTGACTACCGCAGTCAAGAAACACTCTGGCCTCGTGAAAATTATCATGATTATCCTTCACCAGTACTATAGCTGTAGATAGTATAGCTTGTTGACCACTCAAATTTAAATTGCATGTAGTTACTTGTGTTGTTGACGAATAAACCTCATTATGAGAAGGCGATTCTTCAATTTCTGTCCTAATTTTTTCGGAACTTCGTTCCAAATGAACGAGAGAATTGTGTTTTCTGTTGCATTTTTTGCAGCCATTGAGTCTACAAAATTGATTTGAATGACCTGGTCTGAGACAATTCAAACAGAGATGTCTATTTTTAGCTTCCTGAATTCTCATTTCAATAGGCAATTTTAAAAAACTTTCGCAATTGTAAATAGCATGTGCACCTTTGCAGAAGAAACACTTCAGACCGTTTTCTTGTTTACTCAGATTAACTTGAACCTTTTGTTTATTATTTTGATTAGAAAAATTACCATTCGATTTCATCAATTCTTTTTTATTGAATTGTAACTTTTCTAATAACTCACATCTGTTTTTCAAAAAAGTTATCATTTCCTCCAATTTTGGAAGTTCACCTTCTATTTCATATTCCTCCCAATTTCTCCTTGTAACAGGGTCTAGTTTCATTGTGATGATGTGAATCATCAAGATATCCCAATTCTCCGTAGGAAGTCCCAAAGAACTCAAAGCTCGAATATGTTTAGTTATATTGTCAGAGAGGCGTCTCAGTTCGACATATGATTCTTTATGAATATATGCTAATTCAAAGATATTTTTCACATGGGTGAAAACTATCAATTGTTTATTTTCATAACGTTTCATCAACAATTCCCATACCATTTCATAATTACTATCAGAAACTTCTATATTTTGAATCGCATGTGAAGCTTCCTCGTTTAAAGACGATCTCAAATAATAGAACTTTTCTGATTTGCCTATTGCGGGATTATTATGTACCATGGCCTTGAATGCATCTCGAAATTCGATCCACTGATCATACTCCCCATTGAACACCGGAAGTTTAATAACAGGTAACTTGATATTGGATGTCGTCTGTTCACAGAAGTAGAAATAACATTGATCTTATGATCTTCATATTTTGAGATTACACCCTGTACTCTACTTAGCAAAGCATAATATTTTTTTTCAAATGAGATACTTTCCTCTTCCACACCTTCTGGATCAATGATCTCAATTCCTAACTGAACTTCGTTAAAATTATTCAAAGAAGGCGTGAAATTGGCAACTCTATTTTTCAAATCCAAAACGATACCATCTGTCAACTTATCAAAATCCAAAGATTCAATATGATTTGAAAATCTTGTTAATTGGGCTTTCAAAGTACGCCGTTTAATTTTCAATTTGTTAATTTCACTTTCCATTTTTTTATATTCAGTTCAAAAATATAGCAGTAGATGAATGGAGTTATAGGATGTTACTGATTAGGAATTGAAAATAAATAGAGGAATAGGAATGAATATAGGAAGCAGGAATCTCACCCCTTCTTCTTGTCTTGCTAAATCTTCTAGCTGCTGGCAATAGGCACCAAAATCGGGATCAACTCGTAGGGATCCGGCTCGAAGGACCAATGTTATGAACTCAACGAATTGTGAGTTGAGTTACTCTTGTGGACTGTATTAATTGACTTTTAATTGTAAATAGGACACTAGCTTATAGTTTTTAAAGGTTTACTGAATATAATAATACAATGAATTCTATCATGCATCTGACTTTTTTTTCTGTCAGAATAATAATTTATTTTTCAATCACTCAAAAAAGACAAATTGGGCAGTCCAGTTTCTCTACAGAGTGATCTTCATTGCAGTTCGCTTCCGCTAACTAAATACCGTACAGAGCTAGTGGAGCGATTGAAATTCTTGATTGCATCAAAATGTGCTGGAAACACCGGTGTGAATAATGAAATCATTAGAATAATTGAGGAACTTCGCGAAGCAGGAATAATAAAATAAAAATATATCCGATTTAACTCCATTTGGTGTTTAACCGTGACACCATGCCCATCGACAAATTTGGAAGACATTTCCTGAGAGCATCTCAAACACCATATTCTGAATTAGAAATACTTCCGAAAGCCCCTTCAATCAACACACCTTTCTACATATGGAATCCATCTTCTTATCATAGCAAATGTGTTCTTCATTTGAGAGCAACCAAGAATATCAGAAAGAGTGTTGGTTTTTTGTATTTGATAATGATACAACTACATATGAATTTCCTGTTTCCGGAAAAATTGAAAGCATCAACTCCCAGCGAGAAGATATATGTATACCACTAGGAGAAGAGTATGCAGATATCGTTTCACTAATTAGCGTGGTAGGAAAGTTTTTGAATAAAGGTGATAAGATCAATTTTTTAGTCGATCACCAGCAGCATAAATAACTGAATATGGATAAAATCAAAGAAGATATTATAGGAGAATTACATAGAAATTCACGAAGAAGATTTCAAAGGAGGCGTGTTATCACCAAAGGTTTGAATGATCTCCTTCAAGCTGATTTGGTTGAAATGATTCCCTATTCAAAATCTAACAAAGGATTCAAATACATTTTGGTTGTTATAAACGTATGTTTGGTGCGAGCCTGTTAAAACGAAAAGTGGGGAAGATGTGACTCGTGCGATGCAAAAAATATTGAAAATATTGATATGAAAACTGAAACCAAAAATCTACAAACGGATATGGGAAAAGAGTTCTATAATATAAAATTCAAACAGTTGTTGGATAAGTATAAAATCAACCATTATAGCACTTTTTCCAATTTGAAAGCTAGCATAGTTGAACGAGCAAACAGAACTTTGAAAAATAGAATGTGGAAACAATTCAGCCTACGAGGAACCTACAAATGGTTGGATATTCTACCAGAAATAGTTTCTGATTATAACAATTCTGTTCACAGAACAATAGGAATGAAGCCCAAAGAAGTTTAAAAGTGCCATGAGAAGTATTTACTAAAAAACGCTTATAGTCACATCAAAACAGTAGATCCAAGGAAACGAAAATTCAAAATCAATGATCACGTAAGAATAAGCAAACACCGAGAGGCATTTGCTAAAGGGTATACTCCAAACTGGTCCAATGAAATTTTCATCGTGAGAAAAGTCTATCAGTCAAATTCTGCAGTATATTTTCTTAAAGATTAAGATGATGTTGACATACAAGGCGGATTTTATGAGGAAGAACTCCAAAAAGTTAAACATCATGATGTGTTTCTGGTTGAGAAAATTCTTAGAAAAAAGGGAGACAAATTCTACATAAAATGGTTAGGACTAAACAATAAATATAATTCATGGATATCAAAAAATGATTTTGTATGATACTTTTTGAATAAAATAATTTATATTCACAAAACAATTTTATTTATACAATAAATACACTATAAATTAATTACAAAATCTTTGATTGAAAATTATTTGTCTATGTGTTGAATCCAAAACCGGGGTGATGATATTCGAGGTTTCTGCTATTCGCCTGTTGAATCGCATTCTATCGATTGCTGCATACATCCAATAAGTTTTTCGAGCATCCTTGTATGCAAATTTCCATTTGTACATATAATAACTTTTATTATTACTTTCATCAATTGTCACCCTTTTATTCATGGTTTATATCAGAAAACTCCTCACTGAAAACTTCTGGGTAAAGATAAATGAATTCCAGAGTGTAACTAATATTTTCACTATTATGGTTCATCTCTGGTTGAAGCAAATCTATTGCAAATTCAGTGTAGGGTACGTTACTGACAAAAATTAATTTCTTTCAAGACAGCAGTCTTGTGAACGCAGTAACTTATCGGGCAAATTAATTAATTTGCCCTTCTACACTTGTACAGATTTCTTTGGATTAAAAAAAATTTTTCATTTTCAGATTGTGGAAGGTGATAAACCCAAAAAATTATGTCAAGAACTGGATTTCCTCCACAAAATCAAACTTTTAATCAATACAAATCTATTGCATTCGGTAACACATCACCATTCAGCTGGCAAGTCCGTTTTTCAAAATTTGAAAGTACTGTTCATAATGTTGTCTTTTCAAGATATCGACTCTATAGGGGTTCTCATAATTTGCAAACTGTTTCGAATCCCAAGTACACAGAGGAATGATCTTTCTTTATTTTGACTACTTGTCCATTTGCAAATTGGATAAACTCAGTGGTGAATTTATCGTCCTCAATGGCATTTGTAATGATCCGCTCTTGGCTTGTAATGAATATTAAAACTGTCCATTCCCTGAAAGTGCAACGCAAGATAGCCACGCGGAAATATGGGTCCAAACTACCGGCTCTTTATTCTAAAGTCGATGACTGAAAATGTTTACCTACCCGAGGTTATTAAACCACATTCCTTCTTGTTAAGTAGATTCCCGGCGCACGTCCATCGGAGGTCACAATAACAAAATCATCGTCGTAAAATAAATTCAAGATGTTTATTGCCTAAAAGCAAAGTGTATCTGACAAAGGCATGGTCAATTTACATAAATCCTAGTGTTTAACGACGCAATAAAGTCCAATATTAGCAATAAATACCCACTTTCAATCGATTAAATGACAATCCGAATCACTCATACGCGACTTCTCTTGCTAAGTGGGATAATTAAGCCCAAAACTAAGCTATAAATGTCGACATGACAAATGGTAATGCGACCGAAAGTCGTGACTTCCCAGAATATTTTTCCCTATATATAGTCGAATTTGAAATATTCAAAGTCAGTCTTGATCGCTCGTCTAAACGGTGTCATCGGTACTCGCCAGTGTATTTCTAATAAGTTCCAGTTAGTGCGATATTCCTGTTCCGTAGTAAAAACCCCTGTTTTACGATGCATCGCGTACGAAATTAAGTTAATACTATCCGTTGACTACTCGCTGAAAGGATTACCAGTTTCAAATAACTCACGATGTTTCCGTTTCATAGTAAGTTGTCTTAAGATGATCTGCTAAATGCAAAATAATATGTTTCTTTCCCGTATTAAATAATCGCCAATACGAGTGACTGAACAAACAGCTGTGCTTTCACCCTCTTGTACGACAGACTCGTAGGCATTTCGACGAGGTTGGTTTATTATACTAAACATATGGCCAGTTGCGTAAATGTATTTCCTTGAATAAGAAAGATGAACGCTTGCTTGATTTATATAATGTGTTGTATTATAATCGTAATTTTGTAGCAATAAGTATTTCCGACAAGATATGTTTGATTGGTGCATTCTCGATTTAAATATGTCTAATGGTTAATTTTGAAAATATTATGTTGACACGCCGATTTATTCTGTATACCTGTATTTCGCATAATTCTAAGGTCCTGCATACCGTATCTAGAGTGTTTATGTTTTGAGTTAGCAAATGGATGTTTTTGTTATAATATGTTTCATGTGTTGACTATTGAATTTTACTCATACTTTAAATATACTGAATGGAATATTTACTGTCCTGATCTGTTTTTGCGTAGATTGATGATCTGTAATTTAGATTCTTGAATGTGTACCTTTAACTTGGGTGTTTATAATTAAATATCAATGAGTAAAGGTGCCCTAACTCTGTTCTCATTGTCACTATTGGTTGTACTCGTATATTTGGATGGAGATTCCCTAGCTCTATTAGCACCTATATGTCTGACACTGAATGAGTTACTTTTGTGATTCTTTATTCAATAAGAAACGTTACTAGCCTTATGCCCTGTTACAATTCAAACCTCCAATTCTTTGTCCGCCCAGGTAGAGCTATCCTGAACAGGTAGAAGGATTGCCCAAGTATGCGATTACGACTTGTTTATTAGTAATTAGAGCATTGTCCTTTGTTTATGAATTGTACGGAGATCCGACACGGGGAAGGCAACGCTCGAGTTTGATTTCTCAAATTTAATCACAATAATAGGTTTTTATTACCGCATGCTAAACATCAAACCAGTAACAACAAATGTACTCAAATGAATTGATTTCCATTACTTTGGCTACCGGTCATGTTTATAAAACTTGCTTTTTATAGGAAACTGATATTCTAGATGAAGCTTGAATTTCTTGAAAGAACGATCGTTGTCTTGCTTTATAATATTTGGTGTTTGACCTGCTAGCTAATTTTCCTGTTTTTCACTTTAAGGTTCTTGAATGTACACATATTTTTATCTGAATACCAATGCTTAAATATTTACAATATATACTTTATACTCAGAAATAAGGTGTTTTCTTTCTGATTACGATTCTCATTCTAAGCAGTGTGACACGAAATTTCAACGAACAAATAAGTAAATTTTTTTTTTTTTTTTTTGGATAAAGAACACAAAGTCGTCTCCACAAAATTTAATAGAGCAAAGGATATAAATCCAATCTCAAACAAGACATGTTTCGAACATATATATGTTCATCTTCAGTTAGGTACAATTAATAATAAAGCTGAAAATGTTATAAGGTTAACAAAATGTGGATAATTCATCATATTTTATACTTACAAAGTGTGGAGAGAAAAATACAAAAATAGTAGGACTAACTAATTAAGCTGAAGGTACATGATGTACTTTTAGTGTTAATTATATGAAAACAGGGGTGGAACCCCAGAATATCAGATCAAAAGACATATTTGAATGTGAAAACTATATCATACAAGAAGCGACGCTTATTCTTTACAAAATGGAAGAGAAACAAAATTCCCAATGGCAGAATGACACTCCTTGGAGACAGAGGGGACACCTAGTGGAAACCTTAAGCAACTATTAAATAGGTGAAGAAGAAAACTATTTGGAATGAAAATAGGCAAAGTTAGCAAATTACTTATAAGTTATATAATGAGAATTAATGGTTAATAAAGTTCAGAGAGTTAAAAAAAGGTATGCAATCAAAATGGATCTGATCATTAAGAGAATGAACAGCAGGTTGTTTCAAAGTTAGATTTATATGAAAAATTTCACTAATATTCAGTAAAACTCCCTTATTACAAATATGTAATATGTCAAAATTAGTTTCTGGATTGAAAAAATGATTAGAGTTAATAATATGGTTAGCAAAAGAGTTATTAGTTATAATCTCAACGTTATTATCATGATTTCTATGTTTATCTATAGTTCTGGTATGTTCTTTAAGCCTTGTTTTGAAATTACGCCCAGTTTGACCTATGTAAACACTATTGCAATCAGGAGTGGAACAAACCAGTTTATACACACCCGACTTTTCCATCAAAGGGATTTTGTGTTTATTGTTAATTAGATTCTTACCAATTGAATTGTTCGTTTTAAAAGAAATGCATAAAGTGTTATCTACTCTGTTAAAAATATTTTTAATGTCATAAGATACTTTTCCTAAGAAAGGAATGGAACTAAATTTAGTGTATTTAATGGAGGAAAGAAGGTTTTGATTAACATTTTTGAAGACATATCGTTTATAGGTTTTTTCAATCAAATGGGAAGGGAAACCATTATTGGCGCCTATTTGTCTAATGATATTAAGTTCGTTAGTGAAATTATCTTCATTTAAAGGGATGGCAAAGAGTCTAGAGAATAAGGAATTGAAAGAAGCAAATTTATGTGTGTCAGGGTGAAAAAATCAAAAGGGATAATGTTATCCGTATGGGTTGGTTTCCTATAAATAGAAAATTCAAAGTTTTGGTTTTTCTTGGTGATCAGTAAATCTAAGTAAACTAAAGATTGTTCAGTTTCAATTTCCATAGTAAACTTGATAGCAGGATGAAGAGAATTCATATAACCTAGTAAGTCATTAAGCTCAGTAAGATTGCCATTAAATAGAATCAAAATATCATCTACATATCTATGATAAAATAAAATTTTCTTAAAGTTATGGTATAGATTGAGTTTCTTTTCTAAATCAAAGAGAAAAATTTCAGCTAAAAAAGGAGATAAATTAGAGCCCATGGCTAGTCCTGAATTTTGACGAAAAAATTTATTGTTAAATTGAAAAAAGTTTTGTTTGAGAACTGTGTCTAGTAAGAGACAAATATTTAAGCAATTGTGAAAATTAATATTAGCGTCAAACAAAAGGTTTCTGACAATTCTAATACAATCATCAGGGGGAACGCTAGGAAACAAATTTACTATGTCAAAAGAAACCAAAATAGAGTTTTCTGGTATTATAATGTTTGAGATTTTGGACGTTAAGTCTTTAGAATTTTTAATGGAGTTGGGATTGTGAAAATCTAAGAGGTCTCTCAGCAAGGAGTTTAACCATGAAGCTATTTTTGAAGTAGGGGAATTAATGTAAGAAACGACAGGTCTTATAGGGATGTTTGTTTTATGTATCTTAGGTAATCCATATAAGAGAGGGGTTTGACAATTCATAGGAATAAGTTTTTTAGGGTTAGATTCATAATGACAAACTGTATCAGAAGTTATTTCTAAAATCTTTTTTGTGTATAGTACAAATTTGGAAGTAGGGTTAGTTGTGATATTAGAGAAATCATTATCATTCAAAAATTCTAAGACCTTGTTAACATAATCTATCTGGTTGAGAATAACCAAGCAATTTCCTTTGTCTGCTTTAGAAATTACCAAGTTATTATCAGCAATTTTGTTTTTAATATTTTTAAGGTTATTTCTATCACGTTTGTTAAATAAATTTCTAGAATTAGGAGTATAGTTAGAATTATTTTTAATAGCAGCAGAGATAAGACCTCGTAAAATGGTTTTATCTTGAAAATTATTAACTTCAATCACCTTCTCACATTCTATTGCTAACAAATGTAAATTTCTTTTATTTTGAGAATTATCTACATTATATTTCAAACCGGAGTTCAGAAGTGAAATTTCCCCATCATCAAACAAAGTATCTGATAGATTCAATATTCTAGGGTGGAACTTAAAATCTGTATATTTATTTTTGTGGCAAGCTATTGGTTTAATTTGTTCATCAAAAAGTCGATCTAATTTGGATCTTAATTTGTGGTATTTACGATTACCTAAATCCTCAACTACGTACCTCAAACTGGTCTCCAAGGAATACCATTCCGCAACATGTAGCAAACTAGAAATTTTTAGGTGAAGCCATTTCAAAATTAAATAATATTAATTCCAAATTGAAATGGCTTCACCTAAAAATTTCTAGAAATTTCTAGAAATTTTACGTAGTTGAGGATTTAGGTAATCGTAAATACCACAAATTAAGATCCAAATTAGATCGACTTTTTGATGAACAAATTAAACCAATAGCTTGCCACAAAAATAAATATACAGATTTTAAGTTCCACCCTAGAATATTGAATCTATCAGATACTTTGTTTGATGATGGGGAAATTTCACTTCTGAACTCCGGTTTGAAATATAATGTAGATAATTCTCAAAATAAAAGAAATTTACATTTGTTAGCAATAGAATGTGAGAAGGTGATTGAAGTTAATAATTTTCAAGATAAAACCATTTTACGAGGTCTTATCTCTGCTGCTATTAAAAATAATTCTAACTATACTCCTAATTCTAGAAATTTATTTAACAAACGTGATAGAAATAACCTTAAAAATATTAAAAACAAAATTGCTGATAATAACTTGGTAATTTCTAAAGCAGACAAAGGAAATTGCTTGGTTATTCTCAACCAGATAGATTATGTTAACAAGGTCTTAGAATTTTTGAATGATAATGATTTCTCTAATATCACAACTAACCCTACTTCCAAATTTGTACTATACACAAAAAAGATTTTAGAAATAACTTCTGATACAGTTTGTCATTATGAATCTAACCCTAAAAAACTTATTCCTATGAATTGTCAAACCCCTCTCTTATATGGATTACCTAAGATACATAAAACAAACATCCCTATAAGACCTGTCGTTTCTTACATTAATTCCCCTACTTCAAAAATAGCTTCATGGTTAAACTCCTTGCTGAGAGACCTCTTAGATTTTCACAATCCCAACTCCATTAAAAATTCTAAAGACTTAACGTCCAAAATCTCAAACATTATAATACCAGAAAACTCTATTTTGGTTTCTTTTGACATAGTAAATTTGTTTCCTAGCGTTCCCCCTGATGATTGTATTAGAATTGTCAGAAACCTTTTGTTTGACGCTAATATTAATTTTCACAATTGCTTAAATATTTGTCTCTTACTAGACACAGTTCTCAAACAAAACTTTTTTCAATTTAACAATAAATTTTTTCGTCAAAATTCAGGACTAGCCATGGGCTCTAATTTATCTCCTTTTTTAGCTGAAATTTTTCTCTTTGATTTAGAAAAGAAACTCAATCTATACCATAACTTTAAGAAAATTTTATTTTATCATAGATATGTAGATGATATTTTGATTCTATTTAATGGCAATCTTACTGAGCTTAATGACTTACTAGGTTATATGAATTCTCTTCATCCTGCTATCAAGTTTACTATGGAAATTGAAACTGAACAATCTTTAGTTTACTTAGATTTACTGATCACCAAGAAAAACCAAAACTTTGAATTTTCTATTTATAGGAAACCAACCCATACGGATAACATTATCCCTTTTGATTTTTTCACCCTGACACACATAAATTTGCTTCTTTCAATTCCTTATTCTCTAGACTCTTTGCCATCCCTTTAAATGAAGATAATTTCACTAACGAACTTAATATCATTAGACAAATAGGCGCCAATAATGGTTTCCCTTCCCATTTGATTGAAAAAACCTATAAACGATATGTCTTCAAAAATGTTAATCAAAACCTTCTTTCCTCCATTAAATACACTAAATTTAGTTCCATTCCTTTCTTAGGAAAAGTATCTTATGACATTAAAAATATTTTTAACAGAGTAGATAACACTTTATGCATTTCTTTTAAAACGAACAATTCAATTGGTAAGAATCTAATTAACAATAAAGACAAAATCCCTTTGATGGAAAAGTCGGGTGTGTATAAACTGGTTTGTTCCACTCCTGATTGCAATAGTGTTTACATAGGTTAAACTGGGCGTAATTTCAAAACAAGGCTTAAAGAACATACCAGAACTATAGATAAACATAGAAATCATGATAATAACGTTGAGATTATAACTAATAACTCTTTTGCTAACCATATTATTAACTCTAATCATTTTTTCAATCCAGAAACTAATTTTGACATATTACATATTTGTAATAAGGGAGTTTTACTGAATATTAGTGAAATTTTTCATATAAATCTAACTTTGAAACAACCTGCTGTTCATTCTCTTAATGATCAGATCCATTTTGATTGCATACCTTTTTTTAACTCTCTGAACTTTATTAACCATTAATTCTCATTATATAACTTATAAGTAATTTGCTAACTTTGCCTATTTTCATTCCAAAATTCAAATCACTTAGGCCATCTGCCGTTTAAATTACTAAACTTTGTCGCGTGTCCAACGGGCATATTATAAATATAGTTTTCTTCTTCACCTATTTAATAGTTGCTTAAGGTTTCCACTAGGTGTCCCCTCTGTCTCCAAGGAGTGTCATTCTGCCATTGGGAATTTTGTTTCTCTTCCATTTTGTAAAGAATAAGCGTCGCTTCTTGTATGATATAGTTTTCACATTCAAATATGTCTTTTGATCTGATATTCTGGGGTTCCACCCCTGTTTTCATATAATTAACACTAAAAGTACATCATGTACCTTCAGCTTAATTAGTTAGTCCTACTATTTTTGTATTTTTCTCTCCACACTTTGTAAGTATAAAATATGATGAATTATCCACATTTTGTTAACCTTATAACATTTTCAGCTTTATTATTAATTGTACCTAACTGAAGATGAACATATATATGTTCGAAACATGTCTTGTTTGAGATTGGATTTATATCCTTTGCTCTATTAAATTTTGTGGAGACGACTTTGTGTTCTTTATCCAAAAAAAAAAAAAAAAAAATTTACTTATTTGTTCGTTGAAATTTCGTGTCACACTGCTTAGAATGAGAATCGTAATCAGAAAGAAAACACCTTATTTCTGAGTATAAAGTATATATTGTAAATATTTAAGCATTGGTATTCAGATAAAAATATGTGTACATTCAAGAACCTTAAAGTGAAAAACAGGAAAATTAGCTAGCAGGTCAAACACCAAATATTATAAAGCAAGACAACGATCGTTCTTTCAAGAAATTCAAGCTTCATCTAGAATATCAGTTTCCTATAAAAAGCAAGTTTTATAAACATGACCGGTAGCCAAAGTAATGGAAATCAATTCATTTGAGTACATTTGTTGTTTAGCATGCGGTAATAAAAACCTATTATTGTGATTAAATTTGAGAAATCAAACTCGAGCGTTGCCTTCCCCGTGTCGGATCTCCGTACAATTCATAAACAAAGGACAATGCTCTAATTACTAATAAACAAGTCGTAATCGCATACTTGGGCAATCCTTCTACCTGTTCAGGATAGCTCTACCTGGGCGGACAAAGAATTAGAGGTTTGAATTGTAACAGGGCATAAGGCTAGTAACGTTTCTTATTGAATAAAGAATCACAAAAGTAACTCATTCAGTGTCAGACATATAGGTGCTAATAGAGCTAGGGAATCTCCATCCAAATATACGAGTACAACCAATAGTGACAATGAGAACAGAGTTAGGGCACCTTTACTCATTGATATTTAATTATAAACACCCAAGTTAAAGGTACACATTCAAGAATCTAAATTACAGATCATCAATCTACGCAAAAACAGATCAGGACAGTAAATATTCCATTCAGTATATTTAAAGTATGAGTAAAATTCAATAGTCAACACATGAAACATATTATAACAAAAACATCCATTTGCTAACTCAAAACATAAACACTCTAGATACGGTATGCAGGACCTTAGAATTATGCGAAATACAGGTATTCTCGAGTATTCTTGGTGTTGCAATCCTCCCTTCAGACACCAGAGGGTGCGGTACGGATTGGACACGGAGTATTCTTGAGAGATTCTAGAGCTTCCATTGACGTAGGTCAAGGGGCTCGTGACACATTCAGTTTATCAGGTGAGTAAAAATGATTGGTAATGACTCCTTGGTGTGTCAAAAACTGCTTCCACTCGCGTTCTAAGAAAATCACTCGATCTCCCTTATTTCCAGCAATTTCAATTCATGGGGTGAAATTCAAATCATATGAAAGATTCACAGCAACAAATTTACATTTGGATTTATTTAAAGGTAATTTTCTTTCACCTAACCCTACTTTTGATTTTTCTTTTCAAAAATATTCTCTTGACAAGTCAAATTTGGACTGGGTATTACTCATTTTAATAAGGGAATGTCTACTATGATATTGTACTCCGTTTTTATATTTTTCATCAACAGTAGTGGGGGATTATTCATCTCGGATTTTTTCGATTTAACATGTACGCAATCGAAATACAATATCTGGTTCATTTAACCCACATCAGATTTTGTTGACCACCATGTAATTGGAAACGTTACGTCAGCAAATTCCAGAAAACGTAATTTGATATATAACACGTGCACTCAGTGACCTTGAAACATGTCATTGAACCCACATCAAGTTTTGTTGACCTGTCTAGACAAGTAATAGGATGTTATCGAATTCCAGGAAATATGATATACGTCACGTGCACTCAGTGACCTTGAAACATGTCATTGAATCCATATTGAATTTCGCTGATCTAGACAGGTAACCGGAATCGTGACGTCATCGAATTCCATGAAACGTAATTTGGTATCTAACAATTATTTGCTGACTCGTCCCTCCCAAAGCGGTCTCATTTGTACTCTACTATGGTATATCCCGAACATGACAGATCAATTCAAAACTTTGACAATACTAATACTAATTAATATAGAACCATATTTTGTAAAATACTATCTTACCTGTAATGGGGAAAGGGTTGATAATTTAATAATTTTGTGATAATTGTATTTTAGTGTTTATTAATTAAATTTTAAATTTTTGGATTTTAAATTTTAAATTTTTTATGTTAATTCGAAAATTTTAAATCTTATTTTAATTCGAAAATGAGTTTTTGGCATAGCAGATGGAAAGATGAAAATCAGAACTACATTTAAAAAATGTAAAACTACTTCATTATTATATTTACTTGGCTGTCATACACACTTGAAATTTCGGATGTGAAGTCGGTGGATAATCCTATATGTGATTGACACCAGCTGTTACATCAATATAATTTCACGGGGTGTCTATGCGAGAATGTGTACATCTTTTCATTTAATCATCATCATCGTTTCATACTAACACAGAACTGAATTTGAAATGTGAATCGCTGGTTTTCGAAACAGAATCGAGGTTAGCGCATATGACCGGACACCATAAGATCCGGGTTGGAATCCCGGTTGATCAACATTTTTTTAATTTAGTTCTGATTTTTCTCTCTCTGTCTGCTATGCCAAAAATTCATTTTCGAATTTAATTCAAGTACAGACGTAAAACTACTTCACTTTTATTTTAACTTTGTGAAATTTCACTTTAATATATGTATAGGTGATAATAATAATTTATTTGCCACTGTGGTACAATCTGTACATATGGTCAGTTAGTAATGTCCAATATGGGCATATAAAATACAATCAATCATACAAAATAATGACAATAAAATAGAAAGATTTGTTACCACTTGTAAATTCCTGTGCATAAAGCATTTTCTATTCCATTGTATTTAGCCAAATAAGCTGAATAACAATCATCCGTGTTGTAGAATCTAGATATAATCAAAGTTGTCTTTATTTTATTTACAATTTTACATATAATTGGTTTGATGATATCAAAAATCGATAAAATGAAACCATGTTTTGACAAAGAAACATATTCGTTTTTATACTTGAAATAGGAATACCTCAAAAATGGTTTAACCTAGGCATGAGGTTCTTTATACATTTCCACATTATTTTTCAGTTGTTTTTTTGATATCAAGAAAAAGTGTTCATTCCATTTAACGAAAAATTGGAATGTTGTAGCGATATGTCAAGATATATCAAATTATGCTTTCTGGAGCACGTACCCCATATGTATTTTCTCAAGATGTATGTGATCACATTTGCTCTTCATTACTTTTTTCAGTAATAACAATTAATCTATGGTAGTGTATTTGTTGTATGCTTGAAAGCTATAATTCTGAGGGGATGCAACTGACTAGAAAATAAAAAAAGCTTTTTCTCGAAAACTATACATTGCAGACATTGAACATTATTTACCAAGTCATATGTCTCATGGGGATTTCAATTTTTTTTTCATTGGATATCTCATTAAAAATAGAAAAGTTCCATAACGAGGAACCAAGAATCAACGAAAATATTTTAAAAGTAACCGGAATATCATAAATATTAATGAAAAAAAAAAACTCTTTTAAGAAAAGATTTTATTCAAATGCGTTAAAAAATAAAAAATATTTTTTTCCAGATGTGTAATGTAGGTTATTCTGTGATTTACAGATTCAAAAGCTTGCCGCGCAATGTTTCCAATTCGAATACGAAAGTGGCAAGCTTTTGAATCTGTTACTCACATAATAACCTACATTACACATCTAAAGAAACTATTTTTTACTTTTTAGCGCATTTGAATAAAAGCTTGTCTCAAAAAAGTTTTTTTATTATTATTTTATTTTCTGATTTTTAGTTAGTACGCATTAATATATAGATTTGTGATAAAAAATGGTTATTACAAGGTCTGTTTCGAGTTATCTAGCTCTTGAATGAGGAGGCCATCTAAATATTTTCTCGTCAGACATCGTGAATCCGCCATCTTCAATTTATAAATTTTAACAAAACATTCATGATCTTCCATCCCAAATAATCCCACATACCAATATTGAAGAGAGTCAGACCACAATTACAAAACTCACAACCTCCGACCCCGAAAACCACTGAATACCAATTTTGAATAGAATCTGACCAAAGTCACAAATCTCGTCCCCCATCTTGGAGCCGCCATGAATTTCGTCAAGAAAATCATAATCTCCGATCCCGAAAACTACTACATACCAATTTAGAATCGAATCGGACCAAAATCACAAATCTAGTCGGCCATATCGAATTCATGAATTTTCCTACCCCAAAAACCCCCACATACCAATTTAGAGTCGAATCAGATTATAATCACAAAACTCATCCGCCATTTTCATTTTTTTTTCTAAAAAAAATTCCATAATTCATTGTCACCAGAATTATGAACACCTGAAATATTTCAAGTTAATTGGACAACTAGAAGTGGGTCAAAATTCAGTTGCAAGATTTGACCTACACAGACAGGCATACATACATACTAATAGGGCAAGTTAAATAAAAACTAATGGAACTAAATTTCTTCTCACATTTCCAGAAATCGACAGAAATATCGTACAAGCTCGTCATGAATTGCTCTGTATAGAAGTGCTTATGTCTATAGATAATTTTGTAACCAAGTGTATTTGAAGTGAAGCAAATATCAAAAGTTTTTTTTCATACTGAGTTGATGGTGATGGAATGTAACTTCCTAATATTGATGAGAAATATAATTTTTCATCATTTGTTTTTCTTATTTCAGTGGAAATGGCTACGTTGTCCCGTGTCAATAATAAAACGGTTATCAACATTTTAAGCAGTACAGAAGTAGAAAATCTAATCCATGATTTTGAGAAGACTGAAGCTGCACTTGAAGCTACCAGAAAGGAACTGAAACAAGCAACATAATTCCTATGTAGTTAATTCAAACGTTTCTTTTTATTATTGAAGCTGTGAACACAAATACATGGTTATTAAAGTTCTAGTTTTTTTTTTGATTATTTGGTTTTAAACTAAAACATGGTGTTGCGGAATCGCAAATATTTAAGTACGGTCCTGTATATATTCCCATGAGTCTATAGGGTGCAATACTAATCTGCGCTTGCGCAATTTGGAGGCTCAAGAAGAGAGAGGGCGCGAGATTAGGGTGCGCGCGCGAAGAAAAATATATTTACTCTCAAGAAAGTTGAAGTTAATTTTCCAAGTACTTTTTCTCAGCGACAGCATCGCTTCATCATATCGTACAATTAATGTTTAATGTGTGTTTTGTGCATTTACAACCGTCATAACAGCTATTCCACGTCAGGAGTCGTCTGGGGCCCCAAGGACACTATCAAGAGTATCAAGATCACAATCAGTCGCAGTAACACGAGGCAAGGTATGTGCCCTTTAACGATTTAATGTGGGACTCTATTATTATAATCAGTTCAAAATCGACCCAATATTGATTCACAGTTCGTTTGCGATCTCGCCCCAGCATTGATCAGTCTACCGGCCACCAAAATTGATTCAAGGAAGCTTTAGAGAAAAAAAAATTATGGAAAAAGGAAAAGTTATTCAATTGAACTACGCTACTGTCGCCATTGACTGTAATAAATAAGCAAAACTATATACAAAATGAAAGCTTAAATAATAAAAAAAAGAGAAAATATAATAAATTAACTTATTTCCATATGGGAAGAGAACATACTTTATTCACGGGTCGTGTAAACTCGCCCTTAGTCCTCACAGATACCACTATAATTACCCCATCCTGTCCAGGAAAAACCTGCGATATACGGCCTAGAGGCCATTTGAGACTACGCAGCTGTTCGTCCTTAAGGAGGACCATGGTGCCAATTTGAATCGGTACGGAGTCTGATTTCCATTTACCTCTTTGCAACAATGTATGCAAATATTCATTACGCCACCTGTGCCAAAAATCTTGTTGGAGACGCTGTACCAACTGCCACCTCGATAATCGTCCTAAGGGGATATGACTCAGCTTTGGATCAGGGAGAGAAGAAAGGGGCTCGAGGTTCAAAAACATACCCGGACAAAGAACTGAACTACAGTCAGAGGGATCATCATTGAGGGGACACAGAGGTCTAGAATTGAGAAGAGACTCTATCTGTACAAGCACAGTATAAAATTCTTCGAAGGTGAGAATCTGATCTCCCACAACTCTTTGAAGATGAATCTTGACAGACTTGATGCCTGCCTCCCAGAGGCCTCCGAAATTCGGAGCAATGGGAGGGTTGAAATGCCATTCAAAGAGTACTGATTTGCTTAGAGGCACCCACAAAATTAGTACCTCTGTCGCTGTAAATATGGCTACATCGTCCCCTTCGAGCAATGAAACGCCGCAAAGCAGCTAAAAAGGTATCAGAGGTTAGATCAGAGGCCAGCTCCAAGTGTGGTGCCTTTGTGGCCATGCATATAAACAGGCACAGATAGGCTTTGTGGGATTTTGCTCCTCGATACATACCCTGAGTTACAAGAAAGGGACCCCCAAAGTCAACCCCCACCTCCGAAAATGGTTTTATTTATGAAATACGGCATTTAGGCAGATTCCCCATTATGGGTTGTGAAGATTTTGGATTGAGTTTGAAACAAGGGAGACATCCTGACAATACCTTTTTAACGATTTTCCGGAATGAAAGAATCCAAAATCTTTGAGCTAAGAGGTATTGAAGTGTCTGCGCTCCGGGATGAAGATAAAGTTTGTGGTAATATTCAATGATAAGCCTCGTAAGACGATGATGGCTAGGTAACAAAATAGGATGTTTCTGTGAGTAAGGGTTGACCAATCGTCCACCCACTCTGAGAACGTTATCTTTATCGAGAAAAGGGTTTAGTTTCCTCAAAACTTTGGGAAGAGACTTCCGAGATTTCAGATCGCGTATCTCTCGAGAGAAGGATACACTCTGAACAAATTTGATGAGAATAGTGAGTGCGAAATCAAATTCTAATAAAGAAAAAGTACCTGAACGTTTATCATTTTTGAAACGGGCATTATGGACAAATCTAACAGTATAAAACATCACACGGAGAATTTTCCCAAAAGAAGAGTAACGTTCAATGAGGGATGAAAAGGGATTCACTTCCTGGACAGCGACACAGATAGTTTTTTTTTCTTCCTTGCATATTTCTGAATTCAAAACATTTTGCGAGGTATAGATTGGCCTGGAGTTTTCAGAAAGTATTAAAAATTTTGGACCTTTCCACCATAGATCACAATGCATTAATTCTGAGGGAAACAAGCCCCGAGATGCAGGGTCAGCGGGATTATTGTGCGATTCTATGTGTCGCCAGCAAGTAGGAGGAATCCTCTCCTGAATTTGAGTGGTCCTATTGCTCACAAATGTAGACCATCGATGAGGGGAGGATTTTATCCAACTTAACGGTATGGTAGAGTCCGTCCACGCAATTATGCGGGAAAATTTGATTGAAGAGTAAGTTTCCTGAATGAATTCAACGAGGTGAGATAGCAACAAAGCAGAACAGAGCTCTAGGCGGGGAATACTAATGCGTTTGAGGGGGGAGACACGAGATTTTGAACAGACAAAAAAGGCAGAGACAGCAGAACCATCTGTTACTCTAAAGTATATCACAGCGGAATATCCCTTTTCGGACGCATCGCAAAATCCGTGTATTTCAATAAGAGAGTTCGCTGGAGCACTTATTATTCGGGGTATGCTCAATGATTCAAAAAGGCATAGTCCTGACTTGAACCGAGACCACGAATCGTTGAGATCTTGAGGTATCGCCTCGTCCCAGTCCAGACCTAATGTCCATAGACATTGAATCAAAAGTTTGAAATAAAGGGTGACAGGGGTAAGAAATCCAACTGGGTAAAAAATCCTAGACATCTCAGCTAAGAGAAAACGCTTGGTAGAACCTTTGTGTAAAGGATGAACCGAGAAGGTGAAAGAATCTGCCAAGGGGCTCCATCTTAAGCCAAGAATCTTAACTGAGATGTCTTCCTCCAAGTCCAAACTGAAAGAATTTAGCTGAACATGTGAGTCAGGAAAACGGGAGAGTAAATCACCGTGATTTGAGATCCATTTACGAAGCTCGAATCCGCCAGACTGAAGAAGTCTGATGAGTTCATCTTGCAGCATCAAAGCTTCCTCCAAACTGTGAGCTCCAGTAACAATATCATCGACATAACAGTCTCTTTTGAGAGTGGCAGATGCGTGAGGATATGAGGACTGATAATCATTGGCAATTTGAAGTATGGTCCTGTTTGCGAGGAATGGTGCGGATGAAGTACCATAAGTGACGGTATTGAGACGAAACTCTTTCACTGGCTCGTACTGAGAAAATCTCCACAATATTTTTTGATAGTTCCTATGACCTGGGAAAACCAAGATTTGACGAAACATCTGACAAACGTCACAACAGAAAGCAACTGGATAAAGACGAAACCTAAGGAGAATGGTGGCTATGTCATGTTGTAATTTTGGACCAACGAGAAGTGATTCATTGAGGGATTTTCCATTTTTTGCCTTCATTGACGCACTAAAGACAACACGGATCTTTGTGCCGAGAGGAGTCTGGGACTGTGCCAGTCACGATATCCATATGTCCTGAATCTAAGTAATCCTGCATAAAATCTCGATATTGAGAATACAAAGTAGGATTTCTCATCAGACGACGTTCTAGGGCAAAGAAACTTTTGAGAGCTATATCCCTCGATCCCTCAAAAGTAGGTACCGAAGAGCCAAAGGGAAGTTCTACGATGTACCTGCCTGTATTAGAACGAGTAGGGGTTGTAGAGTAGATCTTTTCTGCAAGAGTATCTGCTGGAGAGAGGGCAATAATGTTTGGAATTTGTTCCAACTCTCAGAATCTACGCACAAAATTTTCGAGCTGTGTGTCTTCAGCTAAAGAGGTGGTGGCAAGAAGGGAATAAGAGGGTGGTCTCTGAGAGGGAAAAGACAATTGACCCATTAGTACCCATCCGAAAATGGTTTCTATGGCCACTGGAGAATGATTTGGAGTTTGGGCTTGGACCCTGCCTTTCAATATGTTAGCAAAGATCGCTGCACCCAAGAGCATGTCAATGGGACCAGCTATATTAAAATAAGGATCAGCAAGTTCTAAAAGAGGGGTATGAGAGAAATTATTGAGTGCAATGTCCACACTAGGCATGCTTAAGCAAATTTGAGGAAGAATAATAAAGTCCGAAGACATAATTGGTTAATTACATCCACGGGGTTTGAAAGAGCAGCGAGTTTGGAAAGTAACTTGAGTGGATATCATACCAATACCTCGAATTTCAGCATTACTGACACTTCGAGAGAGGCCAAGTTTTGTAGAACACTCCTCAGTTATAAAATTAGATTGACTACAGCAATCGAGAAGAACACGAACCTGATGATAACGACCCTCAGCGTCCGAAACGTCTATGAGGGCAGTTGAGAGTAGCACCGACGGCTGAGAGTTACATACAAGAGAGGTTTGAGGAGAGGGGGGCGCTACTCCCTGAGCAGCAGCCTGTGTAGGCAGTGGGTGCGTGGAGGAGCTTGCTTGAGTAGAAATATTTGAGGAATCCAAAGGAGCACTGGCGAAGTGTAGAAGAGTGTGATGGGGTTTGGAGCATTTTCGGCAACGAGAGGTGCTGGAACAGGTCTTGTTAACATGTTGGTTACCTAGGCAGTTGGTGCACCATTATTTTTAACAAAAACAAATCTTTCGTTAATTGATTTATTCAAAAACGAAGGGCATTGGTATATAAAGTGATCCCCCTTACAGAATTGGCAAACTTGAACAGTATTCGCAACTAGAGAGTAATGAGTTTTACTGCTACTTCTTGGTGAGCTGAATTTATTTTTTGCATGATCAGATCTTTTGTTGAGTTCTGATAACATATCAGCACTGTGAACCGTATCCATAGCATTACACCTTGTATTAAGAAATTGAAGTAAAACGGGATAAGCAGCATCAGGTAATTTTAAAGATGAACCATGGGCCACTTGGAAAGCGGTTGCGGTGGTCTATCAAAAAGCATATTGAACAAAATGAAATCCCACTGCTTGGTAGGTAAACCGAGATTCTCTAAAATTGATGAATTTTCATCGAAACAGTCAAGAAGCTGCCTTAAAGCTGAATAGTTATTAGGTGGTATCCCTTTTATGTCTTGTATGGCACGCCAATGAGACACTGCTATAGCTCGTTTATTCTCATAACGTTTAACCAAGGCACTATAAGCCAAAACATAATTCTGAGCTGATAATGGTTTAGACCGAACCAATGAGAGAGGAGGGCCGCGAAGTGAGCATAGTAAATAATTAAACTTATCAATATTTGAGATTGAAGCATTATCATGAATCATTGAAATGAACATGTCAATGAAAGTTTGCCAATTCCGAGTGTTGCCATCAAAACTATTCAATTCAATTTTTGGAAGCCTTATATTGCTTGTGAATTGAGAAGTTGAAACGTTAAGAGATGTGTTAGGAGATTGTGGTCACCTAAAATTTGTTTGAAGATTGCCTCACAATGAAAGAAGTTTTCTTCGAAAGAAATCATTATTCCGTTATGACTTTCTAAGTCAGGAGTCTCTTGGGCAGAGACAATATTGATAATTGCAATATGGTATTTATCAAAGTTTTCTTTTATCAGCTCGATTTGTTTATACCTGCAAGAGAACATATTTTGATCTGCTTTCTTTACCAAGGCTTTATCAGCTGATAGTTTCATCTGCTCCATTTTCAAAATTTCAGTTTGCCTAGAAGCAATCAAAGATTTTAGCTTCTTATTATCTGCCGACATTTCGAGAGAGTATCTATTCAAGTAACCCAAGAGAAAATTTAAGTATTTATGGCAAAATGAGTTTGTATATCTCACTGAAAACAGTATTATATTATCAATGGGGCAAATTCAGAGTAATTGAACAATGTTTTCAAGTTTATTTTGAACACAAATTGTTGAGTATGCGAGAGAGCGAGCTTATATCGAATGAAAACAACTGCCCAGAGCCAAAACAGTAGTTTAAAAGCGAGCAGAGTGTACTGAACAAATAAAATTCGCGAGAACAGAAACTATTTTTACGAGATCTGACACTATGTCAAATTGAATTGTTTGTTGCGTGAGAGATGAGTTTATTATTATTACAGTTAACAGCGAGAGTAATACAATGCAATAATAAACAAGTTGGGAATTTTATATAAAATGTAAACAGCCAAATAGTTCGTGAATCGAATTTATCATCTGACTGAGAACTATCGAAGTGACCACTGAACTGAAATCAAAATATTACTTACGGCGCAACGTCGATTGCGTGCGCATATCACTTAACCACGGGAAGGATAGATCTATATGCAAATGGCTGATAACACCAAATTTACTTTTACTTTTCATCGAAAACCAATGATATCAATAAATAATCAATTAAAATCAATCCGGCTTCTAGAAGGACCAATGTTGGGGCGAGATCGATACCTTGCCTCGTGTTACTGCGACTGATTGTGATCTTGATACTCTTGATAGTGTCCTTGGGGCCCCAGACGACTCCTGACGTGGAATAGCTGTTATGACGGTTGTAAATGCATAAAACACCCATTAAACAATAATTGTATGATATGATGAAGCGATGCTGTCGCTGAGAAAAAGTACTTGGAAAATTAACTTCAACTTTCTTGAGAGTAAATATATTTTTCTTCGCGCGCGCACCCTGCTCTCGCGCCCTCTCTCTTCTTGAGCCTGCAAATTGCGCAAGCGCAGATTAGTATTGCACCCTATAGACTCATGTGGGAATATATACAGGACCGTACTTAAATATTTGCGATTCCGCAACACATGGATTTTTTTCCTAAGATCTGTCTATGATTTTAACTGAGGAACAACTGCGCCCAAAGTGGCCTATTGTTTTGGAAACGCTTGTATGTGCCTACTATTAAATGGATAGATGAATATAATTTTTTATTTGTTACTTTTAAAGATACCTTTGAGGTGTAGTATATGTCATTGTACTAATAAGAGAGACAAACATGAATATTTTATCAAATTTTGTATCAAAGTTTGTTTATGAATATCTTAATGTATTGAGCGAATGTGGCTTCATTTCATACATTAATGGCTGTACCAGATTAAAAAACAATGAAAAATCTTGAATAGATCATATTTTCGTGAAGAGGAGTCAAAATAAAAATTCATTCAAAATAATATACAAATATTAAATCACTGATCATTATCTGATAAATGAAGAGGAATTTTTGTATAAAAGTGTATAATTTTTTAAAATTGCAAAGCGCTTTCAACTTTCATCATCTTTAGTGCTCCCTGAATTGGAATGATTAAAAAAAAAAGGTTATGAAATTTGGAAAAATATAAATTTAGTTTAGTACTTACAAGTCGGGTAACAGAAAGTGTTACAATTTTTGAAGACATCTTAAATATAATTAGTAATGAGGCTTGATTCTAACGAAAATCATCATGGCCTTTGTATTTCAAACATGATTACTATGTTAAATGTTAATAATTATATTTAAGATGTCTTCACAAATTTTAAAACTTCCTGTTACCTAACTTGTAAGTACTCAACTAAATTTAGATTTTTCTAAATTTCATAACCTAATTTTTTTAAATCATTTCAATTCAAGAATTCCTCGTACAATAGGTTTATTTGTTTGCATCGAGGTGTAGCACTTTCCTACACCTGGTGTAATTAATATACACTTGATTTTAGCATTCGTTTGCAAATTAATTTGACAGATTCCTTTGTTTGAACTGCACTCAGCTACAGTCGATTCAAAATGTGGTGTAAATTACACTACACTACACCTTGATGCAAACGAATAAATCTATTCAGAGTATTTACTTTCAGGGAGCACTGAAGCTGATGAAAGTCGAAAGTGCTTTGCAATTTTAAGAATTAATACACTTTCATAGAAAAATTCCTTTTCATTTATTCTACACAAGTGTATTCAGCTCAGTGGCGTAGCCAGGATTTCAGTTTGGGGGGGGGGCTGAACATACAATTCATCAGTTACCAGAGCTTTTTTTCCGTCATCCGAGTGTTATGAATAACAGTAGTAATTTAGTGGCTTAGGGGGCTGCAGCCCCCAAACACTCTCCTTGGCAGCGCCAATGATTTAGCTTCCCACATTAAATTTTCCGATGTTTCTTCAGTATAATTTGTACAGAAATTATGATACATTTTTTTTATAAAGAAGTAATCGACTACAAAACACTACAGATATGTTTGAAAATAAAAATTGGAGAGAATTTTATAAACTGAACAATTGTCATGACTTGGCAAAATACTTGATTAAAAAAATTCAAATACTGGAAAACGAAAAGAGTGGATGACTTCAGCATTACTAATATCTGTATAAACATCTGAAAGAAAATCCTAATAATGTACTAGCGAAACTTGATTATAATACTTATAAAAACTGACTAACTTGGGTTATTAGAGAAGCAGCTAAAAGACAGTATTATCAAAAACAGCTAACAGACAGTAGTGATTCAGTTGGAAGTTTATGGGAATGTATAGAAAAGATGTCATGAACATAAAACCGTAGAAGAAATAAAACTATGAAGTAAAGTGATAATTCAATAACAGATTAATGGTTATTTAACGAACAAGTGTATTAATAAGGGCGATTAACAATCGAGAGGAGTGAAAGCGTTAATGTTTGAGATTGTTAATCGCCATTTTAATTCACGAGCTTGTTACAAAACTTTTCCGTCGACCGCAGTTTTCAAAAATAGATATATATTACTTTCAATCACAATCACTATTTCCTATTTATATTAACTCAAAGATAGTTTAATTTTCTTTCTTGGTAGTTTAATTTAATTTTTTCAAATTGAAATAAAAAAAACGAAAAAAAAACTGCCCTCATGTGGGTTTGAACTATCGACCTCAGTATCACCTCGGCCGTCTGACTAACTTTACCATTACGCCACGAGACTTTTATGATTTATACTGGTATTTTAAATATTCTCTGAAGATTTATTTCAGAATTGACATAAATAATAACAGATAATACTAACCAATATAAAAAGTATTAGAGCAATGTATGTTGGGTTGCATATAATCAAATCGTTCATATATTTCTCGTTTCTGAACAGTAAGATGGCGCTGGTGAGCTATGTTTTTCATAACGCACCCAAAAATAGCTACAGGGATCTGCTATAAGAAAACCAGAGAAATTACAGTTTTCTGCTTGAAATTAATTGAATATTTGCCTTCATCTTCCTGGAAATACATTGTTGCCAAGTCTCATAATTTATCGAAGTACTCCGAAATAGCTCAGGATTATTATTATCTGAACATAATAGGTGGTTAATTGCAGTATGTTGGTATATCACGGGAGACAATCTATAGCCAGATTACTAACAATAATAATTATTAAACTACTTGTTCGTGGTGGAGATGATTTTATGTTTTTTCCCTTTTAAGGTAGTAACTCCCTCAGACGGTTTTCTTAAGAGAAGGCTGAAATCTATATATGAAATGGATAACATGTTGTTCTTTAGTACCCAAAGTTTGAAATCTTTCTTGTGTTCCTTTTTTGAGATATATGATACATGTACGGTATGGGAGAGCAGTACAGAAATGTGTCTAAAACATAAGTATTTCATGAAACGCTCTTACGACCGATTTAAAAAACGGAACACTTATTTTTTATTCAAAAACGAAATTTCTATCAAAATTTTGACCAGTTGTGGTGTTTTGTTCTCAAGTGATTCAGTTAGAAAGTACATAAAGTTTTCACGTCAGTGTCGTACACTCATAATGTCTGGCAACGCTGCGTCTCCATGAAATAAAAGAGCAAGTACGATGTAAAACGGAGAGGCAAAGAACTTCTTCACATGATGTATCAAAATAATAGTCGGGGGATCAGGGACAAAAAGTGCGGTGATTGCCGACTTGAATTTTTTTTTTGTAAATCGATATGTTTGAAAAATTGAAAATACGTTTTATTGAATATATTGTTATTAAAAATCAATGATGTTCTACCGTTATCACGGATTTTTCGGGTAATTTTTTAGGAAATTTAATGATCTAAATAATCAATGAAATTCCTTTGATGTTATCTATGAAAGCACAGGGAGGGCCGCAAACGAGGGCCACAAGAGTTTTTTTTCATTTCGACTTTTTCTAGAAATTTTAATGTCGAAAATTCGACCAAAATATCGAAACCTCGACCTTTTTCTAGAAACGATATTGAAGTCGAAATGATTACATTTGAACATAAACGTTGAAATTCAGTCATTAAAGTCATAGTCATTAAAGTCATAGTTTCGACTTTTTTCTCGAAATTTCGACTTTTTTAAATAGGATAGTTCAAACAAGTGTGACACGATGATGAACCACGAGCCGTAGGCTAGTATGAATGTACACTATACTTTTACGTCAACCTACTTGAAAAAAAAAATATGTTGGAATTTAACGACATGACTTGGGTATTAGTGGTATCACTCGGGTATTAGTCGGGAATTAGAGGCATTACTTGAAAATTATGAGGCATTATATACAGGTGTTACTGGTGTATTACTCGGGCATTAGAGGAATAAGTTAGGAATTATTGGGCTTTACACGGGAAAACGAGGTATTACTCGAGCATGGCATGGGTATTACAGAAACTATTCGGAAGTGAAATTACACGAATTATCCAAAAAATTAGAGAGCAGTGGCGGAAATCAGAAATGTGCAATGAAAAAGAAAAAAAAAAGTCTTCAGAATTGTACTTGACAACAAAGCTAACATTAAGACATGCTTTTATATTTTAATTACTTTTCTGACGGGCATTACTTGGGGGGTATTACTCGAGAATTACTTGGGTATTAGTGGCATTAATTACGATTTTTGGGATTTAGTGTACACAATTTCCTCAATCATTTTTACAAGAAAAACTAGATTTGGGATTATACTACTTCTCTAGGTATTATATCAAATGAACTGATTGAAGAAGCATATTAGAAAGACGTAGGTATTACACAAAGAAAACGAAGTTTATTAAACATTCATCAATTAAGTACAGTGAGACCAATCTAGCTTGACATTTTAAATTGCGCGTACGTTTATGTTGAGTACCTTATCACTGGATATATTATACCGACTATAATTCGTTACGCTACGAGTGAGCATCACGTTTTCACGTCTCAAGCTAGGTTGGTTTCACTGTAAATTGATCTATTTCACACGTTCAGGAATAACTATAATTAATACCTGATTTTGTGTACTAGTTTACAGAGCGAAATAATACGTATTCCAAGTAGGTTGTCGGAAAATATCATTTCAAATTTTCTCTGAATGTTTTTCGGAATATGCATGACATGGTATTGCAAAATATTTCACGAAAATTATAGAACGTTCCATAATATTCTTTGAATATTTTCCGCATGTATACAGCAAATGTTAAAACTGAGAATATTTCTGGATTTTTTTTGATTATTTTGTCGAGTATTATAATATTGAAAAAGAAAATATCAAAAATAGTTATGACGTATATCAGTAAACAACTAATTTCCTAACGCACACCTCTACAGGTACATCTGAAAGAATTAACAACAATTTTCTATATTTTCATATTAGATTACTTTTACTCAATATTTGATGTGATGAATTTGTGAAAATTAATGAGAATTAGAAATCAACTAAATACACTGATCTATCGAAATGATAACCCCTTTGCGATTTCTAATATACGAGGCATTGTACCTAACGCTATATCTGAATCATAAAATAACACTGATCACAAAATATCAACAATTTTAATTTTATCTAGGTAGATACTAATATCAACTTGCGAAAACCAAGGGTCTCTAACCTTCGTGTTGTGTCACAATTCACAAAAATGTAATATAGAATAATATAGATGTAGAATAGGGTTGAGCTGGAGCTCGTATGAAGATCGTGTCCAATCGTCCTCCAAAGAAAACGTCCAAGAAATATTTTATGCACAAAAAATAATTATTTACATATTCGCGCCATAATCTTCCGAAGGAACCTGCGATACTTACCAACCTTTGACATTTATTACCGCTACCGCAAAGGCGGCACCCGCGACAATGGCTGCATGATTTTTGTTTATTGTCACGTATTACGTCAAAAGCCAACTAGGTTTCTGGATTCAATCAGATATGAAATTCTGTTATAAATCTTATAGATTTCCGGATGGTACAGAACGATGAGGCTAACCAGCTTCTGGAAAAATTAGCAAACTCTTACTAGGTACCTCTTAACTTCCTTGGAGCCTTCGTAAAGTTCAACAATATTTCCTTCCGTTATTTCGCCTCAACCACTTTCATATTCCAGGAAAAATAAAATTTCTTGTATCCTTCACTATCAAATTGAGGAATACCTCACTAGTTACTAGTTGAAACATATTTCTGTGTCGTCAGGGCAGAGGACTAGGGCAAACACTATTACGTAAATCCTTCATAACAAAAGGCATTTAACTTATTATATTATAAAGAACTATGTATTCACCTGTTCGAAAATTTGCACGAAAACTTCATACCAAGGTCGTGTATCTTGTAGTTTGAAATAGCAGAGTCTATATTCGGAAAAATTAATGATAAGTTTGTTGATAACAAAAGTTATACTGGGTGAATACATCAAACGTAGATGATTAAGGAGTAGATTCTAACGATATAGACATTTTTACTATCAAATTTAATGATAACAAAAGTTGTCAGTGTCAAATGATACTTTTAAGATTCTTCTGGTTTACAATATATTAAAGTTACCTATTTTGACTCCAATAATTCTCTACCTTGAGATGTCTATAACGTTAGAATCTACTTCTTCATCATCTACTTTTGATGTATTCACCCAGTATAAGTTTGTTGATAACAAAAGTTGTCAGAGTCAAATGATCCTTTTAAGATTTTCCTTCGTCGCCAAATGTAATGTTCTCAAGGTAGAGAATAACTGGAGTCAAAATGGGTAACTTTAATATATTGTAAACCAGAAGAATCTTAAAAGTCTCATTTGACACTGACAACTTTTGTTATCAACAAACTTATACTACTTCCTAGGTGGAGAACAGTTTTAGATTTAGTTAGACCCTGCAATAGGAGAGTTATAGAAAATAAACAAGAAAATCAATGTGAGAGTTTTATAGCGAAAGAGCGTGAAAAACTTGAAGAAGGAGATGAAGTAATAATCAGGGATTATAGGGCAAACAAAAAATCATGGGTGGAAGCAAAAATATTGAAAGTTTTAGGAGTTAGAAATTTTCTTTGCGAATTGAAAGATGGCACTATCTGGAAAAGACATTTGGATCAGATTGAAAAAATCAATAAAAAATGGTCACATGTAGTTGAATCCCGCAAATATGCATATATACCTGATCATTCTGTCTATCCTAATAATGGGAAACATGATGATCAAAATGAATCATGTGTTTCTTCTGGTATTTCATCTAGTACTACCCTTAACAGAACGGTTAGGCCCTAAAGAAAAGTAGCAATACCAATAAGATATAGAACATGATTGTATTCTTCTATTCTTTTACTTGAATCGTTTATTATTTTGTATCTTTTGAGGGAGGTGTGTGATGTATTCACCCAGTATAAGTTTGTTGATAACAAAAGTTGTCAGTATCAAATGATACTTTTAAGATTCTTCTGGTTTACAATATATTAAAGTTACCCATTTTGACTCCAGTTATTCTCTATCTTGAGAACATTACATCACCAATACTACTTTTTGAGATAAATTGAATTGCTCGATGGATGGCGCGGGGGGAGGGGTAGTGACATCAACTAATTTCAGATAACATGGGGGGGGTCAAGTGTCACATCGTTGAAAAGATAATTCAAAGCTTCTTTCAACAATCTGCATTTCTAGAATTTTTTGAATACAGTCTATAACAATTTTAAATTAAATTATCTTTTCAACGATGTAACACTTGACATACCGTGTTTAAAATTTTCAAGTTGATATACACCCCGAGTCATCTAAGGAGCACTCACAATGTCCTTTATTCCCTCTCTTTTTCAGCTCTTCGCATAGCCTTGTTCAATATGGTGAACAGCATTTGTCAAATTTACAATGCCTCTTTTCACGAATGGATACCCCGAGGACCTCAGTGTTAGTTATCAGCGACCTCAACGGAATCTCGTCAGTGAATTTCGAGAAATTTACAGGGCCTCTGATGTTTTGTATACCTTGTGGTTATCGAGATCAGTGGCTTCGATTGAGTCCTGTCTATGACTTTGGTGGAATTTACAGTCCCTCCATACTTTTGAGTAGAGACCCCACGATCTTGTTTTTCGAATTCAGTGGCCTCTGCGGAGTCCTGTCTACGAATTTGGTTGAATTTGTAGTGCCTCCGGTTTTTTGTTGGACGAACACCTCGGAGACCTCGTTATTCAAATTCAGTGGCTTCTGCTGAGTCTTGTCTATGAATTCAGTTGAATTTATAGTGTCTCCGATTTTTTGTTGGGTTGAGACTCCGAGGACTTCGTTATTCGAATTCAGTGACTCCGGCTGTGTCCTGTCTGCAGCACCCTCAGATGTATCTTGTGTGGATACAACGTTTTTCGAACTCATTACCCCATGCTCAGTCACGTCTACAAGTTTCGGAAAATTTAACAGCTAAGCTTGGACTAGCATATCAGTAGTTCACATACTCAACAACGCCCAATTGACTGAAACCCCGTTATTTAAAATATATATTCGTTAATGAAGTAGATAAATAATTCCTTATTGTAGGAGCTATACCTGGTTAAGGTAGTACTTCCCTAACCTTCAGAGTCAAAAGTTTTTTAATTGTTCGCGCGGATTTCAATAGTATAATGGGTGTATCTGTAGTCAGTCGTTTTTACCCAGAGTGTACTCACATATACACATATAATCAGGTATTTCTGCCTTCCAAGAAAGCTGGCATCTTAGCAGTTGTTATATTCTGAGAGAATAGTCTGTCAAACCAGTCATAGTCTAGAGGCAAATAATTTCTCTGAATTTACTCAGACTAGTTTTTTTAACAGTCGATAAAAGTAGTTGTTTACATAAACATACTGGGGTCAGTCAAGCAAAACTGAAAACTGGTGTTTCATCACGTACACTATCAAAGTTGTCAAACCTAGTGAGGTAATAACATGAATTTTCCAGAGATGAAAATTGTTAAACAAATACCTTATTGCATATAAATTAAAGTTATGTCAGTCAATCAGCTGAATTTGTATCAGAGCTGGTCAGTCAGCCACAATGTATATACGGGGTTAATCAACAATTCGTGAGTATACGATAGCTCCTTATCTATTTGGTATGAAAAAATGCTTCGAATAAAAGTTATAAATGTTGATTTCCAATACCAGAAACCCCTATACATATCAAATTTTTAACGAAATCTAATTATAATCACAAAACTCATCCAACAACTTACCAAAGTTTTGTCATACTCAGATGTAAAGGACGAATGAAACCCGAAGTGCAAGAGAGCCACAAGAGTTTTTTTTTTCATCATTTCGACTTTGTTCTCAAAATTTCGACATAAAAGTCAAATTTTCGACATTAAAACCGAAATTTCAACATACAAGTAGAATTATCGACATGAAATTCGAAATTTCCACCAAATTCGTAGACAGGACTCCGCAGAGGCCACTGAATTCGAAAAACAAGATCGTGAGGTCTCTACTCAAAAGTATGGAGGGACTGTAAATTCCACCAAAGTCATAGACAGGACTCAATCGAAGCCACTGATCTTGATAAACACAAGGTATACAAAACATCAGAGGCCCTGTAAATTTCTCGAAATTCACTGACGAGATTCCGTTGAGGTCGCTGATAACTAACTCTAAGGTCCTCGGGGTATCCATTCGTGAAAAGAGGCATTGCAAATTTGACAAATGCTGTTCACCATATTGAACAAGGCTATGCGAAGAGCTGGAAAAGAGAGGGAATAAAGGACATTGTGAGTGCTCCTTAGATGACTCGGGGTATATATCAACTTGAAAATTTTAAACAGCATGGTATGTCAAGTGTTACATAGTTGAAAAGATAATTTAATTTAAAATTGTTATAGACTGTATTCAAAAAATTCTAAAAATGCAGATTGTTGAAAGAAGCTTTGAATTATCTTTTCAACGATGTGACACTTGACCCCCCCCATGTTATCTGAAATTAGTTGATGTCACTACCCCTCCCCCCGCGCCACCCCATCGAGCAATTCAATTTATCTCAAAAAGTAGTATTGGTGATGTAATGTTCTCAAGATAGAGAATAACTGGAGTCAGAATGGGTAACTTTAATATATTGTAAACTAGAAGAATCTTAAAAGTATCATTTGACACTGACAACTATTGTTATCAACAAACTTATACTGGGTGAATACATCACACACCTCCCTCAAAAGATACAAAATAATAAACGATTCAAGTAAAAGAATAGAAGAATACAATCATGTTCTATATCTTATTAGTATTGCTACTTTTCTTTTGGGCCTAACCGTTCTGTTAAGGGTATTACTAGATGAAATACCAGAAGAAACACATGATTCATTTTGATCTGAATATGATCTTGTCAAAACATTAGGAAAAACATCATCAACTTCATGTTTCCCATTATTAGGATAGACAGAACGATCAGCTATATATGCATATTTGCGAAATTCAACTACATGTGACGATTTTTTATTGATTTTTTTAATCTGATCCAAATGTCTTTTCCAGATAGTGCCATGTTTCAATTTGCAAAGAAAATTTCTAACTCCTAAAACTTTCAATATTTTTGCTTCCACCCATGATTATTTGTTTGCCCTATAATCCCTGATTATTACTTCACCTCCTTCTTCAAGTTTTTCTCGCTCTTTCACATTGATTTTCTTGTTTATTTTCTATAACTCTCCTATTGCAGGGTCTAACTAAATCTAAAACTGTTCTCAACCTAGGAAGGAGTATAAGTTTGTTGATAACAAAAGTTGTCAGTGTCAAATGAGACTTTTAAGATTCTTCTGGTTTACAATATATTAAAGTTACCCATTTTGACTCCAGTTTTTCTCTACCTTGAGAACATTACATTTGGCGACGAAGGAAAATCTTAAAAGGATCATTTGACTCTGACAACTTTTGTTATCAACAAACTTATACTGGGTGAATACATCAAACGTAGATGATGAAGAAGTAGATTCTAACGATATAGACATCTCAAGGTAGAGAATAACTGGAGTCAAAATGGGTAACTTTAATATATTGTAAACCAGAAGAATCTTAAAAGTATCATTTGACACTGACAACTTTTGTTATCATTAAATTTGATAGTAAAAATGTCTATATAGTTAGAATCTACTTCTTACTTACTACTTACTTCTACTTCTTAATCATCTAAGTTTGTTGATAACAAAAGTTATACTGGGTGAATACATCACAGGTGATATCATTAATTTTTCCGTATATACTCTGCTATTTCAAACTACAAGATACACGACTTTGGTATGAAGTTTTCGTGCAAATTTTCGAACAGGTGAATACATAGTTCTTTATAATAAGTTAAATGCCTTGTTATGAAGGATTTACGAAATAGTGTTTGCCCTAGTCCTCTGCCCTGACGACACAGAAATATGTCTCAACTGGTAACTAGTGAGGTATTCCTCAATTTGATAGTGAAGGATACAAGAAATTTTATTTTTCCTGGAATATGAAAGTGGTTGAGGCGAAATAACGGAAGGAAATATTGTTGTAAATATTGTAAGAGTTTGCTAATTTTTCCAGAAGCTGGTTAGCCTCATCGTTCTGTACCATCCGGAAATCTATAAAATTTATAACAGAATTTCATATCTGATTGAATCCAGAAACCTAGTTGGCTTTTGACAGAATACGTGACAATAAACAAAAATCATGCAGCCATTGTCGCGGGTGCCGTCTTTGCGGTAGCGGTAATAAATGTCAAAGGTTGGTAAGTATCGCAGGTTCCTTCGGAAGATTATGACGCGAATATGTAAATAATTATTTTTTGTGCATAAAATATTTCTTGGACGGTTTCTTTGGCGGACGATTGGACACGATCTTCATACGAGCTCCAGCTCAACCCTATTCTACATCTATGTTATATTAGAATAATGAATGGGCCCTTTGTCCCAGAATTGCGACACAAATCACAAACATTACATCAGCTTCTACGCAGTACCCAGAGGATATTCTACAGCAAGTTTCAAGGTCTTCGTGGAATAACAGGAACTACGCAGTATCCAGTCAGCATTCCCGACCTTATAAATTCAAGAACTCAAGAGGAGACGTCATTCAAGTCCTCCCAGTCTTCGAATCACTTATTATAATTATTTTATAAGAATTGTTCAATATTGCTATATTGTAACTTAGTAAATAAAGTTCTTTTTTTTAAAAACACAAATCAGTGAAAACTGATTTAACAAATTGGCGCAGTCGTACGGATCTCGAAAACGCTGTGATCGAAAGAAGAAACAGCGGTAGTCTCCAGACTTCCAACGAGTCAAAGAACCGCAAAAGCAGAACCCAGTGACGAGACGGTCTCTTCAACAACAAGAAACCCGCATAAGTCGTCGAACGTTGCTCACCAGGTTGTGAAGAAATCAACTCTTGGAACTCGCGTAAGTCGTCGAACGCTGCTCATCCTGTTGGAGCCAGAGCCTTATGAAGTAGGATTTCATCTTGCCACACCCCGGAGACAAACAGCAAGAAACGAAGAAACGAAACCAAGAAGAAACAAGCACACGAAGTAAGAAGTAAGAAACAAGAAGAAAGAAGACAACACCACAGCCCCAGAAGCCTGCAAAGCTTTAGGAGTAGGAAAAAATTGTAAGTACTACATTGAATCATTTATCTGTACATTGTGAAAAGATTTTACAAAATTTAAAAATTTGATTTGACCCTGTTATCCCGAAACCATCCAAAATGTCGTCACATCACAGTTCAGTTGAAAATTTACACAATGAACCGGAAGTTCCACTCGAACCATACAAACTTTCCGAAATTTTCTCGATAATTCCAGAATACGATGGTGATTCAATTTCGCTAGGTAATTTTCTAAACGCTTGCGACCATGCACAAGCTATGGCCGTAGATCAACAAAAGTTGTTGTTGACAATTCATATAAGAAATAAACTAAGAGGAAAAGCTGCTCAATTGATAAATTCCAGAAATCCAGGAAATTATCAAGAGATCAGAATGTTATTAAATTCTCACTTTGGTGATTCCCGTGATTTAACATCTTTAATCCAGGACCTCCAGAGAATTAGACTAGCAAATGGGGAAAATGCACTGACGTTTTTCTCACGATTACAAAGTCATAGCGCGAAAATGTACTCGTGTATTCAAAGATCAATTTTAACAAATGCCCAGAAAAATGCACAAACACAACAAATTGAAAATATGGTTTTGAACACTTTACTAACAGGCCTAGAACCAAAAATCGGACAAATTATTTGTGCAAGTAATCCGCTTAATATGCTAGAAGCGTCTATCAGAATAAAGCGTGAGATACAGCTCTCATACTTTGAAAATCAAAAATCATTTAATCGTCCAACACAACCTCAAAGCACTAAAACAAATCAGAATACAAAACAAGGCCAACTGAGACCAAATAATTTCCAAAGAAATTATTTTCAATCCCAATCTAGTCAACCCCAGATGAGACAACCACAAATGAGACCAAATATTTATCAAAATATGAATCAAAATTCTCAAAGACAGAATCCAAATCCTAATTATCAAAATTTTAATAGGAATGGTACACAACAACCTTTCCAACCAAATCCTAATCCAAATTTATTTCGCCCACAAAATCAAATGAATAGATCTACAGTTATTCAAAGAAATCCTCAATGGAATTTTAATGCAAACAGAACCCATCTTTTAGATCATGATTATGATTCATCATATACAAACGCATATTCAAATACTGATTTTGAATATCAAAATAAAAACTTTTATGGCTAAGGAAACGAGTCATTCTACAATAAGAATGATTATTTTCCAGAAGAACAACAAAATTTTGAACAGCTTCAATATGAACAATTTGATTATGAACCACCCTATAACGAAAATTTTGACTATGAAGTAGAACAACTTCAATCGGATTTTCACAATACCCTGTCATTAAACAACCCCCCTATAAACGAGAATACCAACCAATCTATCGACCAAAGCAGTCCAGAGTCTCGTCAAACCCTGTATTCAGACAATCTAATTTTAGAACCTCAATGTGCGAAGCGACAAATTCCTCCTGCAATCGAAATGAAATCGAATCTTGCAGCTATAATCAAAACTCGCGAACTCAATACGGAAATGAATCTCGCAGATTCAACGAAAGCGAAACCGAATATAACAACGGACAATCGCAAGACAGATCAGCAATTCATATAAATCCTAACTCAAGTGATTTATATTATTTAATTAGTCCAGCCAATTTTAGAATACTAATTGACACAGGCGCAGGTATCTCAATTTTTAAAAGGAAAACAGTTGAAAATTATACTCAAACATTTAAAGAAAATATACCAGTTACAGGAGTTACTGATGGAAAAGTAATGGTAAAAGAATCAGTTCTAATACCGTTTGGAACTAAAGAAAAACCAGTTTGGCATAAAGTTTACGTACATGACTTAGATATTGAATTTGACGGAATTTTAGGTACTGACTTTTTGAAACTATTTGATGGAATAGTAGATATTGGAAATAGAGTGTTAATATTAAATTATCAAACTTTCCCTTTATATTCAGCAAGAAAAACACATGTAGGACAACAGCCAGAAGTCGAAATAAATTCGGAAGAAAATCTTCAGGAAAATCTTGAAAATAATTTTGAGGAAAATTTTGAAAATAAAATTACTATTGAACCACGAGTTGAACAAGTTTTTAAATTGAAATCAAAATTTAAAAACACAGAAGCTATACTGTTAACTACTGAAAAAGAAAAAGTTAGACTTCCAAATGCTTTAGTTAGAATAAATGAAAAAGGAGAATTTTTAGTAACTATTGCAAATATAAATGCTATTGAAAAAACTATTTACTTTAATGACTTACAATTTGAAGAATTTACCAAAAATGAAATTGAAAATGAAATTGAAAATGAAACAGAAATTTTACAAAAAAGTCGTTCAGAGGAAATTAAAAAATTACTTCGTTTAGAACATCTTAACGAGGAAGAGAAAGAACTTATTGAAAATTTATGTTCAGAATTCTCAGACATCTTTTATTTAGAAGGTGATCCTTTAACGTTTACAAGTGAAATAAAACATACAGTAAAATTGAAAGAAGGAGCGCAACCAGTTTCAACAAAATCGTATAGATACCCACACGTACATAAGGAAGAAGTTAAATCCCAAATTTCAAAATTATTACAACAAAATATAATCAGACCATCAATTTCACCATGGTCAGCCCCAGTTTGGGTCGTTCCGAAAAAACTTGACGCATCCGGAAAACAAAAATGGCGTATAGTCATTGATTATCGAAAATTAAATGAGTTAACCGTTGATGACAAATATCCTTTGCCCAACATTTCAGATCTATTAGACCAACTTGGAAAATGTCAATATTTTACCACCCTTGACTTAGCCTCAGGCTTACATCAAGTTGAAATGCACCCTGATGATATAGAAAAAACAGCATTTCTGTTGAAAATGGCTTATACGAATTTTTAAGAATGCCATTCGGAATGAAGAACTGTCCTAGTACTCTTCAAAGAATTTTAGATCATATTCTAACCGGACTTAGGAACGAGAGATGTTTAGTATATATGGATGACATAATTATTTATTCCCCGACTATAGACGAACATATATTAAACTTAAAACTTGTTTTTCAAAGATTAAGAAAATCAAATTTGAAAATACAACCCGACAAATGCGAATTTTTAAGACAAGAAGTCGCCTATCTTGGACATGTCATAACTAAAGATGGAGTAAAACCAAATCCCGCGAAAGTTGATTGTATAATTAATTTTCCAGAGCCAGCTAACCCAAAAGAAATAAAACAATTTTTAGGACTAGCAGGTTATTATAGAAAATTCATTCCCAATTTTTCAAAGATTTCCAAACCCATGACGAGGTTATTACAAAAAGATATATCCTTCCATTTTGATGAAGAATGTAAAAAATCTTTTGAAGAATTAAAGAAAGCTTTAACTTCAACCCCTATTTTAATTTATTCAAATTTTGATGAACCCTTTATCTTGACAACCGACGCAAGCTCATTCGCAATTGGATCTGTATTATCTCAAGGACCAATAGGAAAAGACTTACCTATTGCTTATGCATCTAGAACATTATGTCCCGCAGAAACTAAATATTCAATGATAGAAAGAGAACTTTTATCGATGGTATGGTCAGTTAAACACTTTAGGCCCTATCTTTACGGTAGAAAGTTTAAATTTATAGTAGACCACCGACCCCTTACATGGTTATTTTCAATCAAGGACCCTGGCAGCAGACTAGCCAGATGGCGTTTAAAATTAGAAGAATATCAATTTGAAGTAATTTATAGACCAGGTAAAATCCATAAAAATGCAGATGCTCTATCTAGAATACGAATAAATCATTTTAAAGAAAGTAGTAAAGTTTTATCAAAAATTTTAATGGCTTATGACAACCCTGAAGAACCCGAAGTTTCAGAAACAGAGACTGAAATAGGTCCAGAAACTATATTAGAAGAATTAAAGAATTTTTCTAGACTTTTCAAAATTAAATCATTAATTGACTATTCAAAGTTTACATTTTCTAATGACCAACTGCTAGACAAAAGTCATAAAGACATCGTTGTTTTTCCACAAAACCACAAACTAGCACCTATACATGAGGAAATATTCGATGACATATTTGAGGAAGATATAGACTTTTAAGGAAATAAAATAAATATTGTTAATAGTAGAACAGTTAAAAACCGAAGGTACTATTTGATATTATTACCTTTTGATCCCGAAGATGCAATAGAATACATGTTCACTTCTTTATATAGAGGACAAGGCACGTTCGAACCTTCAAAAACGTACTATGTTGAAAATAATATCGATTTACCTATACAAGAACTGCTCTCTTACATCTTAGCAGATAAAGAAGACATAAAATTTGAAATGTGTCAAAATGTTGTTCAAATCCCAGAAAAAGACCAAATACCAATAATTTTAGATCAATACCACTTAGGAAAAAAGAATTTGCATCGTGGAATAAATGAAACATTAAGACGAATCAGAGAAAAATATAATTGGACCGGCATCACAAGAGATGTTGAAGATTTCATAAAATCTTGTGAAACTTGTCACAAATCAAAAATATGTAGACAAAATTTAGAGAATCCCCTTGTATTAACTGAAACTCCAAAAACAGCTTTTGAGAGAGTTAATATTGATATTTTAGAAATCCCTGTACAAAATTATATTCTTACATTTAGATGTGAATTAACAAAATTCACTCAAGCTTATTCAATACCTGATAAAACCGCAAAATCAGTAGCAAGTTCATTACTTATATTCTTCCAACACTATGGAACCCCACTCCGAATCCATGCAGATTCTGGAAAAGAGTTTAACAACCACATAGTTAAAGACATTTGTGCACTTTATGACATTAAAATGACATTTTCTAGTGTAGACCATCCACAATCGAATGGCTCCCTAGAAAGATTTCATGCCACTTTCACTGAAATGCTACGCGTTCATAAGATAGAAAATCCTAATGAACATCCCTTATCAATTTTGCCCCTTGCTGTTATAGCATATAATAATAGTAAAAATAAAACTTTAGGCCTTATGAGTTAATTTTTGGACACACTTCAAGTAGACCCCCTGAAAACAAGTATAATCAAAAAGATCTTTTGACAAAGTATATCAGAGATCTTAATAATAGAATGGAATATTACTACAAAGTAGCTCGTGCGAGAACTGACAATAGAAAACAAAAAGCAAAAGAAAGATTTGATAAACATATTCATCACAAATCCCGTACTTTTAAAATTGGAGACAAAGTCTTTGTAAAAGAGTCTCAAATTAAAAATAAATTAGAAAACAAATTTAACGGACCTTTCGAAATAATCGAGGTATTTCAAAATTCAGCATTACTTAGAAACCCCAGAACAAACCAAAATTCTAAAGTGAATTTTGATAGAGTGAAACCATATTTTGTTTCAGAACAAGAAAATCCAGACTCAGAAAATTTAGAGCAAGAAATTTCAGATCAAGAATGATTCTCCTACTGTTAGCAGTTATCCAAATTATAAACGCACAGTATAAGCTGACACCTATTAACAATTCAATAGGAGTATATTATCATGAACAAGGTGAGATTAAAATCTCAAACGTAAAATGGACTTTATTAGTAGTAAAAGATACAGCACAGATCAAAGAAGCCATTGATCATAATGCAAGAATATTAAATGAACTAATTGATCTTATAGAAACTGATAACCCGCGAATGAAATATTTTAACGGAGAAATAAGCACGCATATAAGCTTACTAAATAAAATTGCTAACCAAGTAGATTCAAAGTACTATGAATCGCAAATAGATTCGAATGACTATAACAAAAGATATAAAAGAGGATTAATTAATGGCGCAGGTTCAATTTGGAAAGCGATTACTGGAAATTTAGATGCCAGTGACGGCGAATATTTTAATGAATGTATTAATAAAATATATAGGGATGAACACCAAATTGAAAATTTACTCAAAAATCAAATTTCAGTTACAACCTCTGTTATAAAAGAATTCAACTCTACTATTCAGCAACTGCAAGTAGATGAAAAAACATTTAATGAAGATATAAAGCAAATTGAAACGTCCATTTATGAACTTTCCGACCATTTAGCAATGGTTGATGCGAAGTTGAAAACTATTGAAATCTGTGAACAACTATTAGAAAGTTATACATTTTTGGAAAATTATTTAAATGATATTCTGAATGCAATTACGTTTGCCAGATTATCTATTATTCATACATCAATTGTTAAACCCAATGACTTAGTATCATCTCTTCAAGAAATTTCGCAAATAATTCAAAAGAATTATCTACCCTTACCAGCGAAACTTTCATCAGTTTCCAAATATTTAGATATTATTGAATTACAAGCATTTCAAGCTGATTCAAGAATAGTTTTCGTTTTGAAAATTCCTTTAGTTGAACCGGAAACCTATACTGTTTACCTATTATACCCTATCCTTATCCTAGATAACAGAACAGGGTTACATCACATTTTACCAACGAATAAAAATTATATTGCAAAAGATGATGATTCTATGTTGTACGCTGCTTTTCAAAATTTAGACAAATGCAAACCTTTATATTATAATTTTCAAATATGTGAAAATGTTATTTCATATCCAATTGATAGTAATGCAATTTGTGAAGCTCAAATTTTAAGACCATTACTAGAACTTCCTAGAATGTGTTCAATTTCTTTATTATTTGCAAAAGACTATAATGTTTTTGAAATTGAAACAAATACTTGGCTGATAACTTTATCTGATCCTTTAGCTGTTACAATAAATTGTCAAAAACAAGATATTGTTACGAAAATAATTACAACAAATTCAATTTTGAAACTACAACCGAATTGTAATTCATTTATTGGAAATACGAGGGTTTATGCAAAGTATTTAGTTACTCAAGAAAAAAATATTACTTATAAAAGTTATCCAATTTTGATTCCATATCAATGTTGCAAATATATACCGAATAAAGAAAAACTTCCAGAATTGAAACCTTTAAAATTGAGCAAATTAAATGTTGATAATTTGAACATTGCTCAACATAAGCTGAATCAATACTCAGATCAACTTGATCAAATTATTAATGAACCTTTTGTAAGAAAACATATTTCATGGTTTACTATTTTTACAATTGTTATAATTGTCTCTGTGATTTTACTTTACATATTCTGTAAGTGTAAAAATAGACGTTCAGTGAAAATTGGAATTATGACACCAAGAAATGATCCACCTCCACAACCACCAAGAACTGGAAGAACCTTTGCATCTCTTAGAAGACTCTTACCCTCAAGAAGAAGACCAAGTATTCACTTAGATGAAAGAGAAGAGGAAGAAATGGAATTGAATTCCAATAAATCATTAGCTTGATGTGAAAGTTGCCGCACCGCATCAACTTTCTTTTCAAGGAGGGAGTTGTTATATTAGAATAATGAATGGGCCCTTTGTCCCAGAATTGCGACACAAATCACAAACATTACATCAGCTTCTACGCAGTACCCAGAGGATATTCTACAGCAAGTTTCAAGGACTTCGTGGAATAACAGGAACTACGCAGTATCCAGTCAGCATTCCCGACCTTATAAATTCAAGAACTCAAGAGGAGACGTCATTCAAGTCCTCCCAGTCTTCGAATCACTTATTATAATTATTTTATAAGAATTGTTCAATATTGCTATATTGTAACTTAGTAAATAAAGTTCTTTTTTTTAAAAACACAAACCAGTGAAAACTGATTTAACATCTATATTATTCTATATTACATTTTTGTGAATTGTGACACAACACGAAGGTTAGAGACCCTTGGTTTTCGCAAGTTGATATTAGTATCTACCTAGATAAAATTAAAATTGTTGATATTTTGTGATCAGTGTTATTTTATGATTCAGATATAGCGTTAGGTACAATGTCTCGTATATCAGAGAAGAAATCGCAAAGGGGTTATCATTTCGAAAGATCAGTGTATTTAGTTGATTTCTAATTCTCATTAATTTTCACAAATTCATCACATCAAATATTGAGTAAAAGTAATCTAATATGAAAATATAGAAAATTGTTGTTAATTCTTTCAGATGTACCTGTAGAGGTGTGCGCTAGGAAATTAGTTGTTTACTGATAGACGTCATAACTATTTTTGATATTTTCTTTTTCAATATTATAATACTCGATAAAATAATCAAAAAAAATCCAGAAATATTCTCAGTTTTAACATTTGCTGTATACATGCGGAAAATATTCAAAGAATATTATGGAACGTTCTATAATTTTCGTGAAATATTTTGCAATACCATGTCATGCATATTCCGAAAAACATTCAGAGAAAATTTGAAATGACATTTTCCGACAACCTACTTGGAATACGTATTATTTCGCTCTGTAAACTAGTACACAAAATCAGGTATTAATTATAGTTATTCCTGAACGTGTGAAATAGATCAATTTACAGTGAAACCAACCTAGCTTGAGACGTGAAAACGTGATGCTCACTCGTAGTGTAACGAATTATAGTCCGTATAATATATCCAGTGATAAGGTACTCAACATACACGTACGCGCAATTTAAAATGTCAAGCTAGATTGGTCTCACTGTATTTAATTGATGAATGTTTAATAAACTTCGTTTTCTTTGTGTAATACCTACGTCTTTCTAATATGCTTCTTCAATCAGTTCATTTGATATAATACCTAGAGAAGTAGTATAATCCCAAATCTAGTTTTTCTTGTAAAAATGATTGAGGAAATTGTGTACACTAAATCCCAAAAATCGTAATTAATGCCACTAATACCCAAGTAATTCTCGAATAATACCCCCCAAGTAATGCCCGTCAGAAAAGTAATTAAAATATAAAAGCATGTCTTAATGTTAGCTTTGTTGTCAAGTACAATTCTGAAGACTTTTTTTTTCTTTTTCATTGCACATTTCTGATTTCCGCCACTGCCACTGCTCAAGTAGGTTGACGTAAAAGTATAGTGTACATTCATACTAGCCTACGGCTCGTGGTTCATCATCGTGTTACACTTGTTTGAACTATACTATTTTCCGCACTAGTTATACAATATATTATGTATTATAACAGTAGGAGATTTGAGCCGGTTCTGGGCCTCCCCCCACCACTATAACGTCATCAGTGACCGTCTTCCTATGACCTCGACCTTGACCAAGGACTTGGGCTTGGCTTTAGCCTTGACCATGATGTATATTGTTGGGAAGTGTTCAGACTTGATTTTTTTTTCATGCACGGACAAGTACTTTTTCCAAGTACATATATTTTTTTCTTACCTCAATGTCCTTCATGTATACTTACTCTGCCATTGTGTATGATCCTAATGTGTGGAGTACGCATAAAAATCTAAACCGTAGTATAGAGATGTCTGCACGCCACGGATATCCAGTCAGATATGTGAACTCTGATTCCTCTCCAGTATACCTTGCGATTGTGATGGGGGGAGAGGTCGCGTGACGTCAACGCTATGATCCGATGACGATCCAGTGATGTGTGTCAAACTCTCACTGACGGGTCACACCCATACACTGCGGTGACTCATCGACTACTATTTACTCTCCGCCCTCTCTTTATTGATATGGTGGGGAGGGTTCTGCTGTGACGTTGTATGAATAGTCGAAGCGGATAGAATTTGTTCACCCTCTCTCCCACTCATCGATATTATATATAAAGGAGGTGGGAATGATTGTGAAATCAGTATTTTGTTGAGTTTTTTGCTGAGAAGACGACATCGATAAAATGTATTCCTGTGGTTGTGGTAAATCGTTCACTCGTAGTGATAATCTTCGTCGGCAAAGTTGCCGAGGTGGCTCTTCTGTGAAAAGGATTAAGTTAGATGTGGCTGCATCGACACCAATGTACACATGCAAGTGTTGTAATGTGACAATTCCTGCTTCCCAAGTTAATTCTCACAAAAGAACTCTCCAACACAGGAACAATGCATGTGTGCAAGTGAGTGGTGGCATACAGATTATAAGGAATGCTTTCAAGTGTAGAATTGTGAGCTATCGAGTGGAAAGTCCCAATGTTTACACTGAATATATGCCATTCTTCAATGAGATCAGGGAGAAGGTTATTGGATTACTTGAAGAGGCAATAAAGGTTTACAAGATCTTTAAAGTGAATATGGAAGTATTTGGCAGCTACATTGTTCAAACACGGGATTTGAGTGACACGAAGTCATTCAACTCACAGAATAAAATTGTGGATCAGTCAACGGATTTGGGTGCTTTATTTGATAGATTCCGTGATGTCATCATTGCTCAGACTACGGAATTTGAAGAACGTGAATCGGGTATGTTTGAAGTTTCATTTCTATGTACATGAATAATAAATTATTGTTATGTTTCAGGATGGAGTTGTGAAAAAATTAAGTTCCTCGAAGTGAACATCAACAAGTATAGTCCACTCAGCGGATGTTCGTATGTGAAGCTGCCCGATTTCATTGAGACGAGAAAAGGCGTTGTGAATATTCGTAATGAAGATCAACATTGTTTTGCATGGGCCATCACATCTGCATTGTTTCCTGCAAATGGTAGAGTGTCAGAAGTTTCCTCATTCTTGAATGTAACAGGTATGGATTTTCCAGTTAAACTCCAAGCTATAAAAAAGTTTGAGGACATGAATGATATTTCAATTAATGTCTATGGGTTAGAGTCAAAACTTGATAAGGGTAAAATGAAATATGAAGTGGTTGGTCCGTTGCGTTACTCACAGAGAAGACTTAGAAGACATGTTAATTTGTTACTTATAACAGATGATTCTGGCAATAGTCATTATTGTTGGATTAAAGAGCTTTCTAGGTTAGTTTCAAGTCAACTATCTGCGCATGAGCATAAAAAATATTTTTGTGATGGATGTTTATTGTATTTTTCTCACGAGCGATTACTGTTAAGTCATCAGTTGCATGACTGTAATCACTTGAGTACTACAACACCATCAGTCAATTTCAGAATCAACAAATATGGTAAAATGTTACCGGGTAATGCACTTATGTTTGAAAATTTTGAGAAACAAATGAAGGTGCCATTTGTAGTTTATGCTGATTTTAAATCAGTTCTCAAACCCATTCAAACTAGTCAACCCAACCCTAAACACTCATACTCGAATAAAACATACAAACACGAACCTTATTCATTTGCTTATTCGATAAAATGTTCATACAATGATAAATTATTGAAATTTGTTACAAAACTTGAAGATGATTTGAGAAATATTTATCACAATCATTTGAGGTATCCAATTCCTATGGTTGCACAAACCCCCGCGGAAGAAGCAGAGTTTTTTTCTGCACAATTTTGTGGAATATGTGATAAACCATCCACGGGTGGTGATGTGAAAGTGAGAGACCATTGCCACCTCACTGGAAAAAAAATATCACCTGCCGCACATTCCGTATGTAACTTAAATTTCAAATTGCCAAATTTTGTTCCAATAATTTTCCATAATCTGAGTGGGTATGATTGTCATTTGTTCATAAAAGAACTGTATGGAAACAGAGACAAAGTGGATGTTATCCCACAAACTAAGGAAAAATATATATCTTTCACTAAGCATCTATTCACTCACACATACACTGACAAAGATGGAAAATAAAAAAAGAATTTTTTGAAAATGAGATTTATAGATAGTTTCAAATTCATGTCGAATTCTTTGCATAACTTAACATCCGATCAGTGTATTGAGATGCATAAACATTTTCCACAAATTGACAAATTCAATTTGACGAGACAGAAAGGTGTTTTTCCATATAACTTTGTTGATCATATTGACAAGTTGAATTATCCAACTCTTCTCACCAAAAATCAGTTTTATGACAATCTTAACGGAGAGCATATATCAGATAAGGATTATATGAGAGCGAAACTTGTTTGGCATTTATTCGAGTGTAAGAGTTTAGGGGAATACTCGGATTTATATTTGAAGTCCGATGTTCTTCTATTATGCGACATATTTGAGAATTTTCGAAACATATGTTTAGATAAATATAAATTAGATCCGGCAAAGTATTATACAGCGCCCGGAATATCATGGGATGCAATGCTGAAGTATACGAATATTGAATTGGAATTATTGACAGACATTGACATGATTAATTTTTTCAAGAAAGGAATACAGGGTGGAATAAGTCAGTGTAGTGAAAGGGAGCATATAGCTAATAATAAATTTTTACCCGATTATAACCCAGATGAACCTTCATCATACATATCATATTTAGATGCAACTAACCTATATGGTCACAGTATGTCACAACCATTACCCACCAACGATTTTGCATGGCTAACACCTGATGAAATTATCAATTTGGATGTAATGGAAGTGGCATCTGATAGTCCATACGGTTATGTTCTTGAAGTAGATGTTCATTATCCCCAAGAATTACATGACAAACATGCGGATCAAAAATTCCTCAATTAATTCCAAATTTAAATGACAAAAGAAAATATATTTTACATTATAAAAACTTACAGCAGGCTGTGGCCAATGGTCTTATTGTCATGAACACACATAGAGTGTTGAGATGCAAGCAGCCATGTTGGATGAAACCTTATATTGATTTGAACACTGAAATGCGAAATCGATCTAACAACAAAGCTGAAAAAGATTTCTATAAACTCATGAATAATGCAGTTTATGGGAAAACAATGGAAAACGTTGATAACAGAATTGATGTTAGACTAGTTACGCATTGGGAAAGTATCAAGAGGAAAATTGGTGCTAGCGCCCTAATATCACGTCCAAATTTCAAAAGCTGTTCAATTTTTTCAGAAAATTTTGTTGCTATTCAATTGGGCAAAGTTAATGTATTGTACGATAAACCGCTATATTTGGGATTTTGTATTCTAGAATTTTCCAAAACAGTCATGTACAACTTTTTCTATGGATGTATTAAACATCATTATGCAGAAAATGCCACCTTACTCTACACTGACATGGATTCTTTTATTTTGAAAGTAAATACCCATAATTTTTATGATTTCATTACCAACAATATATGTGAGTTTGATACTTCCAATTACAACGTAGGAAACCAATTCAATATTCCTATTACAAAGTCAATTCTGGGTAATTTCAAAGATGAATTTCCGAATGATCACATAATTAGCTTTTATGGTACCGGTGCCAAAGCATATTATGTTCAGTCTGTAGGTAGTGAATTCAAAAAAGCAAAAGGTGTCAAAAGATCCGTCATAAAGAATGAATTGACATGTGAAGATTATAAGAAAATTGTCGAACAGGGTGTTCTAATATTCAGGAAGATGAACTCGTTTAGAAGTATATTGCATGACATGTATACTGAATTGAAGAACAAAGTTGCATTGTCATACCATGATGATAAACGGTTCATCAGACCCAATACGACACACACTCTTCCTTGGGGTCATAGCGATATAGAATTCTACCAGAATGATCCAGAAGAGAATATTCGTTGGGTTTCCAATATTATTCAATCTTTTTCCCAAGAGAGTCCTTTGGATCAATTACTTCATTTATTAACAGCTGAATTGAACAAATGAAATATTATTTCAAATGGAAAATTCACCACCATACTTATTTATTTGTATTTGAGATGTAATTAAGCTTATTATATAAAAGTCAAATTATACTAGTCAATTTTAGTTAATGTCTTGTCCTGTTACCAAATATATAGTTTAAAATAAACACGTTATTCTGATATCCTATTGTTTCATTCAAGAGAATAAAATACCTATCAGTGTGAAAAATATCAATGTGGTAGGAAGATGTCCAAATTCGGTCGTAGACGAAAATGGGGTACTGTCAAAGTTCGAGTACTTCAAGATTCACAAGGTTCTCAAGGCATAGGATTCAAACTTTCACCTGATGACCAATATGATATGCAAGGTAAAATACTGAAAAATGCTGGCGAACCGATAGATGAGAGGGATTGTGTAACTCAATTATATCTCAATGAACAAATCACGGAGACGAAGGCGCTTGTCCTTAAAGCCTTGCAGACTGCCATACATGACACAATGGCTAAGATTGTACCTGAAGCCCGTCAAGCATTCAATGAAAAAGTAGAGGAGCTGACTGATGATCTAGATCGCAAATACAATAATCAAAAAGTGAGGTGGGTATCAAAGTATGGGATGCTACAGCTACAATGACACGAAAAATAACAGAGTTGATAACTGAACTCGATCACAAATGCAATAATCTGAAAAAGGATTTGGATGCCAATGCATTGAATGTCACATCTTCAATGATGCTGAAATATAATATTGATTTATAAAGGAGGTTAGCCGAATTGGAGAATATGATGTTTGGCTTACACATAGACCAAAACTGTGGGCTCCAGGTAGTGATCCAGAACCCGCTGTTTGAAAAAGAAATTTGTATTATCATGAAAATATTACAAATAAAATGTTCTAAATCAATGTTAAAATTTTTCATTTCATACTCACCAAATATATTATGGAATTTGGTAGTGGGTGTGTTCTTTTTGAAAAGTATCAATTCAAGTTATGAAAACTTTGTACATTTTTGCCATTGAGTGGCGCAGATGCGTGTGTTTATGTTCTTTGTGTGGCCCTGAAAAGGGCCGATTGGGTGCTCCGAAGAGCTGGGTGTCATCCCGCATATTTATGCGGGACGACCTCGGAGGGCAAGATGAGGACTTAGATGACATCGTCATCGTCGTCATCCGATGACACCAAGATGATGGTGTCATCATCGGAGTCATCCTCTATGGGAAACTCCTCCGGGTCGAGGTCCATGTTAATGTCCTCGACACGGATATTGACCACTTGGTCGTCATCCTCGGACTCGTCCTCCGAAGAGCTATCGCTGTCGAAGTCGTCGACGCGTTCATCCATATCTTCGTCGTCCGATGTCGACGGAGATGGATAGTTCCACACATCTGTGGAGTTCGACACCTCATTTACCTGAATGGGTCCCCGTGGAACTCGCGGATAGAATCCATCCCACCGCTCACCCTGGTACACCTCCTCGTGCTGAACGGCAGGCAAATTATTTGCTTCTCTGATCGCTACCCATTCTAAATCATCTTCGTATTCGGCACAACGTTTCGGAGACGAGGTGGAGTCTGAAAGAGGCATCTTGGAAGACTGGTACCATAATCTGAGCTCGTATTTAATTTATACCAGTTCAGGGGTGGTAGAGAAGGGTGGGAGAATTAGGGGGTTTGAAAGGTGAGGGATTTTAGGAGAAAGGATAACATTTTAAATATAATTATGTAATGTTATAATGATTCAATAATTCAATTATGATTCAGTCACGATCATTCAAACCCATTGATGTAAATATTGAATGAGTATGTTATATTTGAACTTTTAAATATGACTTTTTAAAAAACACAATTACTCTTGAAAACTTCAATATAAAATAAACAAAACTACTTGGTTAATATATCTACATCAACTAACTTATATTTGACCTCGCAGGGCCTATTTATATATTCTCAGTAGCTTCATGAGCATCAGGCTTGAAAATAACAAAAACACCTATTCTGCTGATTCCGCGTCTCGGATTCATGGGAAGTCGTTATCGCAAGGTGACCCGATAAAGGGACTGCGTAGATTAAAGCATAATTACGATATAACAACTCCCCTTTTCAAAGAAAAGATGGTGCTTTGCAGCAACTTTTATCAAGCAATTGAATTGATTTGTCAAAACTAGAGGTTAATTCGATGTCCTCTTCAATGGGTTCTCCTATTCGGACGCTGGGTCTTCTCTTAGGGATGAATCTTGTAAGGGTTCTTAAAGACGTTCTTGGTGGTCTTGGTAGTTGATCATCAGTTGACGATGTAATTCCAATTCGTATGGATTTCCTTCGACGACATTTAATGAACAAGTACAAAATAATTACTAAGATAATGAGGGTGATCGTAAAATACGTGAACCAGGAAATGTGTTTGTTCACGAATGGTTCATTGATCAATTTGTCCAAATCATCAGAGTACTGACTTAGTTTATGTTCAGCAATGCTAAGGTCTTCAGTATTTAGTTTACTGAGTTTGAGCGGCTTGAGATCCGGGAGCTTTGATTTCTCCGGGAGATGGTCGCAACATTTGTATGGTATTTGAACTGCATGATTTTCGTATGTGATGTTTTTGAGTTTATCAACAAAGTATTTTGATGTAATCCGATGTAAGCATTGCAATCAGGCTGGAGTTTCAAAACAGAATTGGATTTGATAATTTTTGTAATAACTTCTCGGTTAATACATTTAATCGTAACTGGTAATGGATCCGATACAGAAATCAACCATATATTTTGGGAGATTTCTTGAACGTTGTAGTCCTTTGCGTAAATCAAAGTTGATTGACAGGAATCGGGAATTTTCAAGACTTGTTTCAGAAGTTGGGCTTCACAGATGGCGTTATTGTCTTTTGGGTAAGGGAGCACTTCCGAACATATTCTCACATCGCGTTGGATTACTTTACAATTGTCTAAATTTCGAAGGGAGATGTACAACATTCAATCATCATCACGCGCAATAAATTTTTGAAAGGCTAATAAAATATGATGAAGTCCTGTTCGAGTATCCAAAATTGGTATTGGGTAAAAATGATAGAGAGTATATGTTTCGTGCTCCACGAGTGGAATATTCAAAACAAACACTACTTTATGATCTGTTCGAACTGCCTGTAATTCGATAAGTTCAAAATATTGAGCAATGTTTCCAAGATTTGTCGGTATAGGCAATTTATTTTTGCCGAGTGTTTGCGATATTCCCCTAAGTGCTGTGACCAAATCTTTTGAGGATATAATTGAGTTATGGATAATTCTCAAGCGAGCAAAAGTGATCGCATTCACAGTATCTTCGATGGCGTCTTCAAGGAACAAATAGCTTTCCATGAGTGATTCACATATATCAAGGACTTTCACTTGTGCTTCATAAAACGCCAAGGTATCTGACATATCCATTAAAGTTTTTTCAATTTCTTTAATGTCCTTGTTGAATGTTTCTTCATCAACCTGTAGCTTTTGAATGGTCGAATTAAAACTCTTGATAACAGAGGTAGTAAACGAAATTTGATTTTTTAAAAGATTTTTAATTTGGTGCTCATCTTGACTAATTTTATTTATACAATCTGTGAAATATTCATCATCAGATGCATCGAGGTTTCCTGTAATGGCTTTCCAAACCGTACCAGCGCCATTTATTAGACCACGTTTGGTCCTTTTTTCAAAACTTCCAGTATCTGACTTTAGTTTTATTGCGAGTTTTCCAGTTTACTAACATTGCCGAATTTGGGTAAATTTCTATGATTTCAAAAGGTCCATTAAATTTATTCCCAAGTTTGTTTGAAATTTGGGATTCTTTAACATATACCTTATCTCCTACTTTATAATCAGGGATAGTTTCAGAGACCGTTCGGTCGAATCTAATTTTTTGCTTTTTCTTTCTGTCTGTCTGTCTGTCTTAGCTCTGGCAACTTTATAGTAGAATGACATTTTATTATTCAGATCTCTGACATATTTTGATATGAGATCTTTTTGGTTATATACCGTTTCTGCAGGTCTGCTAGCAGTATGTCCAAATACCAACTCCTGAGGGGTGAAACCGTGAGTCTTATTTCTGGTATTATTACAGCAGATGACAGCATAGGGTGCGACATTTAATGGATGTTCATCAGGGTTTTCTGCCTTATGTGCACGCATCATTTCGGCAAATGTCGCATGGAATCGTTCTATAGATCCGTTTGACTGGGGGTGGTCGACACTAGAATATGTTAATTTAATGTCATACAGGGTACAGAGGTCTTTCATGATTTGACTAGAGAATTCTCGACCGTGGTCGCAATGAATTCTCAAGGGTGTCCCAAAATGTTGGAAGTAAAGAAGAGTGTTTACAACAGATCTTGCAGTTTTATCTTCCATTGCATAGGCTTGAGTGAATTTGGTCAACTCATCTCTTATTGTTAATACATAGTGTTTAATCGGGACTTCAAAGACGCCGACGTTAATACGTTCAAAACAGGTTTTTGGGGTTTCGGTAAAGACAAGAGGTGTACTGAGATTTTTTCGACAAATTTTGACTTTTTGACAAGTCTCGCAATGTTGCACAAAATTTTCAACGTCTTTCGTCAGACCTTGCCAATTATATTTTTCCCTAACTCGTCTAACTGTTTCATTGATGCCGCGGTGTAAATTGGTTTTTCCTTTATGGCATTGATCTGAAATTATTGGGATCTGGTCTTCATCAGGGGTTCTTGTTATATTTTGACAGACTTTCAGCTTTATATCTTTGTCTGCAAATATGAATAAAAATATTTCCAGTATGGGTAACTCCAAATTATTTTCAATTGAGTATACTTCTTGAGGGTCAAATTTGTCTTGGGAAGAATAAATTATATAAAACAAGTGTTGTACAACAGTTGTAGGGTCATAAGGAAGGGGAATAATAATGTATTTCTTATTCTTGACCGATTTACTAGTAAGTATGTTAAGTTTGTTACCACGAAAATCGGGATGTTCTTCGAAAATATCTTCAATGATTTCGTCATGCAGTACTTCTAGTTTATTTTGCCAAAAGAAGCTCACGATGTTTTTATGATGTTTATCCAAAAGTTGAGAATTATCGAATTCTACTTTGGAATAATCGATCAATGATTTTGTTTTATAAAGGTTAGCAAAAGACTCGAATTCTTCTTGAATGGTTTCTATAGGGATTTCAGGTTTTTCAGAGTTTCCTTCAGGGTTTTCTTCAGGGTTATCTTCAGAGTTTTCTTCAAGGTTTTCTTGTTCTCCACTTTCGTCGGTGTTGGAAGTGAAAATTGAAATTTTCTTCTGAAGTTTTGCGCATTCTTTAAAGTGATTGATTTTGATACGGGATAGAGCGTCGGCATTTTTATTTATTTTGCCGGGCTTATATACTATCTTATAATCATATTCTTCAAGTTTAAGTCGCCAACGGCCAATCTACTTCCGGGGTCCTTTATTGAAAAAAGCCAAGTAAGAGGTCTATGATCAGTGACTAGTTTAAACTTCCGTCCAAAGAGGTGCGGGCGAAAGTGTTTAACTGCCCATACAATGGCAAGAAGTTCTCTTTCAATCGTAGAGTACTTCGACTCGGCGTTACAAAGGGTTCTGGACGCATAGGCTATTGGAAGATCTTTGCCAATAGGCCCTTGTGATAATATGGCTCCAATGGCGAAGGCACTCGCGTCGATGGTCAATAGGAATGATTCCTCAAAATTTGGGTAAATGAGAATTGGGCTAGATGTTAGCGCATTTCTTAGTTCATCGAATGCCCGTTTGCATTCTGTATCAAAATTGAAAGGGGTATCTTTTTGCAATAGTCTCGTCAGAGGCTTTAAGGTTTTGGCAAAATTATATATGAACCGTCGGTAATAACCGGCTAAACCTTAAAAGGATTTTGTTTCTTTTTGGGTTTTTGGTTCAGGGAAGTTTTGGATGCAGTCTATTTTTGAAGGATTTGCCCTTACTCCTTCGTGAGTGATAACATGTCCAAGGTGGGCAACTTCTTTTCTCAAGAATACGCACTTATCTGGCTAGATTTTCAAGTTGGCTTTCCTAAGTCTCTTGAATACTTCGGTAAGCCTTGCTATGTGTTCATGGATGGTAGGGGAATACACTATGATGTCGTCCATATAGACGAGGCATCCTTCGTTTTGTATGCCCAGAAGAATGTTGTCCATTACTCGCTGGAATGTAGACGGAGCATTTTTCAGACCGAATGGCATACGAACAAATTCATAGTGACCATTGTCCACGGAAAATGCTGTTTTTTGGACATCTTTTGGTTGAATTTCAATCTGGTGAAACCCTGACGCCAGATCGAGAGTGGTAAAGTATTGGCACTTTCCAAGCTGGTCTAATAAGTCAGATATATTTGGCAATGGATACTTATCATCTACAGTCAACTCGTTGAGTTTTTGGTAGTCGATGACCACTCTCCATTTCTGCTTTCCCGAGGCGTCCAATTTTTTTGGCACGACCCAAACAGGTGACGACCAAGGTGAAATGGATGGTTGAATAATGCCTTGGCTTAGCATTTCACTTCCTCTTTGTGTACTTGTGGGTACCTGTAGGATTTTGTGAAAACTGGTCTAGCATCCTTTGTTTCTATACCATGTTTTATTTCGTTGGTGAATGTGAGATTGTCTCCTTCTAAATAAAAAATATCTTCGAACTGAAGACATAAATTTTCACTAAGGCATTAGGGAGTCTAACCTTTTCTTTTTCTTCCGCTAACAGTATAGCGTCAGTGCTCCTAAGATCACAACTCAATTTATAAATTCGTTCCATACGGGGTTCAATTTTAATTTGGTTTGGTTTTTCTGTATGATTGGAATCTCCTAATTGATTTTCTTCCAGGACTTCAAATAATGGGACTGTTTTGAAATTTGTAATTAATTGTTTATTTTTTAAATCAATTATACAGTTGTAATGTTCCAAGAAATCAGACCCAAGCAGGCCATCAAAGTCAATATCTAAATTATAAATATAAACCTTGTGTGGGTCCTTTGGCTTGAAGTCAACCAAAGTGGATTCATTAACAATTATTTTTTGGTCAGTAATGCCTTGTGTAGTGACATTTTCGGGAAATCTATGGGGATATTTCTCACATGTTTTGGGTTTAAAAATTGATATTCCTGCACCAGTGTCGATGAGGATTCTGAAGGTATTTGAAGCATCTTTAATATAATAAAGGTTCTTTGAATTTACGGAGAACAACGAACTCAAATGAAACTCTGTTCTGGGAAGTTCAGATCCGGGTGGTAATCTTGTATGTTCAGTAACTGGATTTGAGTTTGAATTTCTAACATGGGATCGACTGATTGGTTGTTGCTCATCTGGAACTGATTCGGTGGGTGATTTGTACTCGGGAGTGATAAAAAATCCTGGTATGTCGAAAGATCTTCTGGGGCCTGTAGTTGTTACAATGTGTCATTTTGATAATATTGATTGCTATCTGTATAGTAATCATAATCATTATTACTTGGATAAAACTCATCGGTTTGCGGACAATCAACAGTGTAATTGTCCTGATTATCAACTGTATGATAATTCTGAGCTTCATATGTCATAAAATGTGCTCTCTGTTGGTTTGAGCGTTCTGAAAAATTTGGATTTCGTTGAATTACGGGTGTTCGCTGTTGATTTTGGTGATTTTGGAATTGGGTTCGAAATTGGGGTTGAAGCTGGGGTTGAAGCTGGGGTTGAAACTGGGGTTGATTAATTTGGGGTATATTGTATTGTTGGTTAGTTTGAGAATTCTGTGGCCTGAAAAAGTTTTGATTAGATTGGGAACTTGGTTGTCTCAAAAAATTCTGATTAAAATTTTGAGGGGACTTTGAGGTTGCATTCTTTGTTGTCTCACTCGACATTCAGTAGAAATATGGTCTATACGACCACAAGAATGGCAAGTTCTATGGAATGCAAGTGGTTGGTTTCTCCTAACCGTTTGTTGAGGACGTGACTGGTTTGGTTTCTCATATTTCTGATTTTCGAAATAAGACAGTTGCATTTCTCTCCTGATTCTAATATGTACTTCGAGAAGGTCTCCAGGGTTAGAGGCACGTATTATTTGACCTATTCGTGGTTCAAGTCCAGTTAAGAGCGTATTTAGTGCCATTATTTCGATAAGTCCGCATTGCGCTGCTTTCTGATCTACAGTAAGAGCAGATTTTTGAACGCACGAATGCATTTTGGCATTGTGAACTTGAAGGCGGTTGAAAAATGTCAAAGGCGATTCATTAGATAGCCGTTTAATACGCTGGAGATCATGAATCAGTGAAGTCAGAGCACGAGCGTCACCGAAATATAAGGTTAATAAGTGTCTAATTTCATGATAAGTTACAGGATTTCTAGAACTTATTAATTGGGCGGCTCTACCTTTGAGCTTATTTTTTATGTGAATCACTAATTGAACTCGTTGGTCCACTGTGGCCATGCGATACGCACAGTCATACGCATTTAAAAAGGTGTTTAAAAAATTTGGTCTCCTTCAAATTCAGGCACCAACGAAAACACTTCAGATAATTTATATGGTTCAATCATATCAGCTTCAGCTTGAGGCTGGTTATTTTGTTCATTTTCCATATCAAATAGAATTTACTGAATACAGGAAAATCAGACTTTCAAATAGTCGAACAGGACGACTTATTCAATGCAGTAATTGGCTGTACAATTACTAATATTATTTAGCTAGGAATACTCACTGAGTATGAATATTAAGTATTTGTAAACAAAGTATAAGCGAGTTGATTCAAAATTGCTTACAGTATTATGATGCTCATTGCGATTCGTCTTGTTCTCAAGTCGTCCAGCCAGGGGCTTCACCAGGTGGTCCTTCCGCTGCTCCTTGAGTGTTGACTCCTCTGGGGTTTCGGTTCTTCTTCTGTTGAAGGATTGGGATCCGCCGGTACTAGTTGTACTAGACTAGACTACCGCCGGTAGTACCGCCTAGTAGTCATAGTCTAGTACCGCCGGTACTAGACTTTTTAAAAAACACAATTACTTTTAAAAACTTCAATATAAAATAAACACAACTACTTGGTTAACATCTCTACATCAACTAACTTATATTTGACCTCGCAGGGCCTATTTATATATTCTCAGTAGCTTCATGAGCATCAGGCTTGAAAATAACAAAAACACCTATTCTGCTGATTCCGCGTCTCGGATTCATGGGAAGTCGTTATCGCAAGGTGACCCGATAAAGGGACTGCGTAGATTAAAGCATAATTACGATATAACAAGTATTTGAGACTATTATTCAATGTTCTATCAAATAGTTGAAGATTAAATATTCATTGAATAATATGAAAAAATATAATTAAAATTGAGTGTTAAACAATTTTTTATTTTATTAATACTAATCCTATTTGTACAAAACAATGCCCCATCCACGCATTATTTAGTGTGTACCAACTAAATCCAACTGACTGTACACTCCTTTTTTCACCCAATATTTTTTTGTTTTTTATTTTATTAATGCTTATCCTAATTGTACAAAACTTACATCTAAATCAACATTTTTACAATACTTAAACATAACTTAACCTATCTACCTACAACTTAAATTAAGATTGAGTGGTAAACAATGCCCCATCTACGAATTGTTTAGTGTATACCAACTAAATCCGACTGACTGTACACTCTTTTTTCCACCCAATATTTTTTTGTTTTTTATTTTATTAATACCAATCCGATTTGTACAAAATTTACATCTAAAACAACATTTTTACAATACTTAAACATAACTTAACCTAAAAAAACATATTACATCTAAAAATGTATACCCGCAAACTCCCGAATGTTTCTAGTGAGTCGTTTCACTATAGCCGCACCCTGAGCCTTGGCATCTCTCAGCCTGATGGAAAGCTGGACCTCCCGGAGACTTTGCTGCCGATCGCGGGCCATCAGCTCTGCCTGCTGGTGTTCAAGCTCTTCCAGCTGGCGGTTGAGTTCTGCCCGCGCCAGCTGACTCTCATCGTAGTCCCGCTGGGCCTCCTCTATCTCACGCTTTGCCCGTTGAACACTCATCTCCAGCTCAGGTACGATAGGGGCTGGGGGTGGACTTCTTTAGCGGAGGGTTGTGGAGGGGCAACTTCAACAACAGGTGGTAAAGGTATGTCGATAACTGGTGTCACAACAGTTGAGGATGTCTTCTTGGACACCCTTCTTCTACTATTGTGCGTGTGCTTCCTCGATGATGATTTCTTCGGTGGCTTTGGTGGCAGGAAATCATCATCGCTGTCAGCAATATGTATTATAGGCAAACCTTCCATCGACGAATTTGCTCCCGCGTTACGGAATCTCTTGGGAGCAACTCCGTCAATGAACCCACCATGCCGTCTGCGTTGGTCCATTTGTTCATTGACTTGGGAAGCCATCATCAGCGACTGCATCTCGGGGGCCTCTCTCTTGATGACGTCCATTACGTCATTGAATTGTTCTTCGTCGCGCATTTGAGGTGCGTCATCCACCCTGATGTTGCTCAGGATAGTTATCGCTGCGAGACCAGTTAATGCGGGAGAATCCATAGCTAAACATAGAAAAAAATCAAACGGGTTCATAATTACAAGATTGTTAACTTACTTTATTATTATTATAGCTTGCTGTAGTCTGCTAATACTGGTGGCTGATCTGGCGGGTGATCTTGTGGCTGATCTGGTAGCTGGTGTCAGTTCAGAAGAGAGACTGAAGATTATTCGGAGGAAGTTCTTGTTTTAAAAACTCAGACCTCCACCCCACTACTCTTCTTCTTCTCCAACCTCTCACTTCAATCCCCACTCCGACCCCCCACTCCGACCTTCCACTTCAATCCCCACTATGTCTTAAGCCACACCTCTTTCTTTAGCCCTCAGACCAGACAACCCCACCCCATCATAAACCCACCCCTATTTCAACTCTGCTATGTGTTACAATGTACACATCCACCTACGGGACAGAGCAGATATAGGGGTGAGTGAGTATTTGAAATAAAAAATCTATTTTAAGCTGGGATCCGAACAAAATATGTAAAACAAATTATAATCGAACAGAAAAGATTTGACTAGGCGAGTTCAAGGTCACAAAGCCAAAAAAAGCCCGAGAAATGAATCTCAATATCACCCTCCACCTACCTCCTAGGTGATATAGAGAGATTTCTTTCTCGGGGAAAACTGCAAACTAACCACTGAGCTACGCAGCCTCCGAAAGAATTGGTCAAATTTCTTCTTTATGAATATTTTAAATCAAACCCCTGAAATGTATGCGACTAAATATACATGCTCCTACAATTCCATAAAACTGAAGAGTTGGTCCATCTAGCACCAAATAGCAGAAATAAAAGGTAGGTATGTCGGTATAGATTCGAACTCGAAAATGTATGCGAGTGAATATTCATTTGGAACAGGCAGTGCAATGCAACTACTAACCATTGCAGTACAGGGTCTTGTGGTTATGAGGGGTACGGAATTGAAGCGCTCTTCAGATATCTTGCTGCGATTTTTTTATAATTTTTCCTGGGAAGATATCATCATTACGAGAGTTTTTTACCAATAAACTTTTTCGAAATTCACTTTTGAGTGAGATGATTTTTTAAATCGAGATTTTGCTGCAAAAATTTTTTATAACCTACAATTTTATATTTTTTCTTGAAAGATATGATCATTTTTAATGTTTTTGACCAACAAACTTTTTCTTTATTATCATCCATGAGTGAGATATAATTTTTCAAGAATAAGTGAGAGTAGGAGATTTGAGCCGGTTCTGGACTTAGCCCCACCATTATAACTTTCGACCCGCGAATTACTTCGCGGTTTGATTTGTGATCGCGAATTATTTCGCGGTTTGATTCGCGGTCGCGAATCAAAACAGCGGTCAAGGCCGCGAATCCGCGGATTTGTCTGTAGGCCTATTATTTTAAATTTTCCACTTTTTTAATGTCTAACACTTCTTTTTCCTATGAAACTTGTAAAGGTAACTTCTGGGAGGGATATCTACCCCCTCTCCTTCTATGGTGATTTGTTATCATGTTCATTGTGCGCATGTACCAGTCGACTTGTTTGAATAAAACTTGGAGTCGCATTAACTTCAGCACCATTTCTGTCCACATCCCAATTACATTCCTACACACACATTCCTACGAGCTAAATATGAACTCATTGCCAAATTTGTCTGCTGAAGATGCCATGTATTGCAACAAATGATGAGTTTGGTTTTGAAGATATTCCGGTATATCACTTGTCATCCCAAGAAGGTTTCATCGATGAATATAAAATTGATGATTATCTGAAGATGGGAGATATACTGGAATCTTAAAAAAGTATTGATCCAACCCTTTCGCAATTCTCACTTCCAAAATGCCCGTCACTTCTCTCTCCTCTTAGTGTCGATACGAAAGCGGAACCATCTAGGAGGAAGAGTGCATCTACTGCTTCAAATCCCAAGAAAACAAGTAAGGGTGTACGGAAACCCCGTAAGAAGAAAGTAGATGACACCTTCAAGAATGTGATGGGTGATTTGGAAGATGTATCGCTTCATTCTTTTAATCCACTGCAGCGTTGTGGAGACATGCTTAAGAAAGCGAAATGCAGCATCGTAAAATCGAAAGCTATCATCAAATGCGATGACGATGTTCGAAGAGGTAGCATGGACGACGAGGTGATTCTTCAGAAGCTCGATGCAAAGATTGTATTATCGAAGGCTGAACTTATCAAAATGTGTGAAGATGCAGATAAACTCCGTTTCAGCATTACACAGAAAAATCAGTCCGCCCTTTGTTTGAAAATGCAAGCTGAAATTGAGCTTCAAAAGTCCACTAAACTTTTTGATATGTACGTGATAAGTGGCGAAAAGAGTTTGATCACGCATTTCAATCTGATAGTGATTAGCTCTGAGGATTATGAAATGTTATCAATGTTGTGAGTTGAAGTGAAGAATTTTTTCAAAAATCTATGCAGTGGGGAGGAGTATGCAGATTATTTTGGTTTTGGCATACACTGAACGTTGCGTATGGTTGGGGCAACGTTTATCACTTCATGATTTATTCATTTAAAAAAAAACTCAGAAAGGGTATTATGTTTTCTATAGTTTATTAATAATCTTACAGCTTAGTGAGAATAATAAGTTATACAATTTCATTCAAACACTAAACCATAGCACTTTTGTGTAACCATGAATTATTTTCGCTAGGAAGACCTAACCACTTAATGTATAGTTTAGTATAGTCAGGATTTTGCGTTTTCAATAATTCTTCTCCATAAAAACATCCTCTAATCGGGCTCCCATCCATGTCTTCAAGAATATAAGAATGGGGTATGTTTGGTTAATTTTAACAATTTTGAACAGTTTTGTTGTGTAATTGGCAGTGTAACCCTTTTCGAAAAAATTCTTGTACTTGCTTATACGTACAATATCATTCATTCGAAATTTGGGAAAACTTTGTTTTCTTCGGAGGAATACTTTGGAACTATTGAATTTTAGTTTTGTTGCTGGCATAACATCGATTGGTTTCATACCAATTGTATGATGCACCTTATTGTTATATTTCCTTGTTATGATTGAAAGAATATTCAACCATTTGTTGTGTCCCATCGCTGAAAATTCTCTATAAAGCCACGTCTTTATTGTTCGAATTATTTTTTCAGCTATGGCCGCCTTCATGGTGCTGAATGTTGAATAATGGTTGATCTTATATTTTCGCATTGAAAATGAAAAAGAACTATTGAAAAATTCTGATCCTTGATCGCTTTGTAGATGTTTCGGGGAATAGTTGGCTTATTTCAGCACATCTTCCATTGCATTGGGTACAGCACTACCTGTTTCATTTTTTATCGGCTTCGTCCATAGATATTTCGAGTAGCAATCAGTGACCACAAGAACACATCGATATCCTTTGTTATGTTTAGCATAAGGTTGTAATTCGACAAGATCTACTTCCACAGATCTGCAAAACCTTTGACGGTGGTGGTTCTTTTGGTGAAATTACGTCTTGCCGGCTTATGTAACTCATTGTCAACTTGTCGTTTGACATCACTTATTTCATTATCCATCTCCTCGCAATCACTTTGTAGTGTTTTAATTTGTTTTCATTCGGACAAACAATTTGACAATGTTACGGCATCATATAATGAGAACAAACTGATCATTTTTGTTGATGTATTATATTATTATACCTTCCTCGCGTAATCCTCGCGTAATTCTTCAATTATGGAAATTATTTCATTATCATGTCCAGTGTGTCCAGCTGACTTTGAAGATATCAATAGCCGTAAACGAGCGACTAACTCCTTGGGTGAATTCCAATGGACATAATTCGCAGGTTTGGGATCATTTCTGCATTTTCATTCGATGGAACCCTTCACCTTTTTTTGTCCTACTTCTGGTCGTCTGATAATGTGATAAGTTTAGTACAGGTTTGATAACTTCACGGAATTTTTTAGATTTCGGGTGTTTGAAACCATTTCGCAGTAGATGTTGTTTGTATGGTGCATTTGTTAGCCTCAATGTTTTAGCATATGAATGATGAACTTCATCATCATCATCAACTTCAGGTGGGTTTTTAAAAAAATCATGTTGTATAACTCCGGACTACTTGGGAATTCATGTGTTCGTGTTTTATTTTTGTTCCAAAATAATATATTTCCATCACTGAAACGTACATTGTGGCTCCCCATTTCCAGTTTTTGTGTAGTAGGATCTAACCGTATGTCAAATATTCTATCATAAGCTGCATTCTTAGTTTTGACATTTTCCAAATGTCTTTTCAAAACATCTCCAGTATTGTCTTCAAAATTATCAAATACGGACTTTTCATCTTTTCCGAATTCTTTGATGGTATCTGTCTCACTGTCAACAGATGATAATTCACTACCATATGATGAATTATTTCCCACTGAAGTACTCCTAACTTTTATTGGAGTAGACTGAGAATTCACTTGCTTCATCGAAAACGTCGGCTGTGGTGGTTGTGGTTTCATGGTAGCAGCAGCTGAAGAAAGAACGTTTAATGGCTTCATTATGGGTCATAGTTTTTCAAGCGCCATTCGATTTTTCAATAAGTCCACTCTTGATAGAGTTAAATTTCTGCCGTACAGCTTCTGTTGTCTCAACTAGTTGGCGTTTTAAATTCAATTCATTGTTTTTATCTTCAACTACTTTATCATTTTTTGTCTTCATTTTGCTTCACAAGAGAGAGAATACACTGACGTAACCTCTATGCAATTCAGCGATCGATTGAATGCGTATTGTATCGTCGTGGATATATAAAACTATCGAACCCCATGCGATATCTACCTTCATGCATTTTTATATCCTTATCAATGACCAGAAATCCATATTGATCCTTCCAACATTCAACACACATCTATTGGAATTGCTTGAATGTTACATCGGGTGACACGTGATCGGAATAAATATGGTGTAGATTCGTTTCATCTTGCTTGAATATTACGATAAAGTTGGTATTATCTCGCACTAACTGTTTGGGCACTCGTGAATATGTTTGAGCAAGATAAAAACAGTCAACATCTTTATGACGTTCCATACAGAAATATAATATTAGAATATCCTGTTTTTCACATATTATATCATCGAAAATGAAAACAGAATTTGGTTTGGCATCGGACGATTGCACTATTTCTGAATTATTACTAAACGTATAAAATCCCAACCCTTTTATAGGTTCCAATACATTTCGTAGAAATTGATATTTGGGTTGATTGAGTGATTTCGAATAGAGATAAACATTTGTAAATCGCAGTCCTTGTGGATGTGTTGAAAGAGAGATCATGGCATTCGTCTTTCCACAATTCGATGGTCCGATAATGAGTCCTCGAACAGATGATGGAAGTAGCAGACCATGCCGCAACACTTTCTGTCCATTCAATCTACAACCGAATTTTTCATCTAGATTATCTACAGCAAACTTTTCTTTCTGCTTCACAATGCGCATCGTACCGTGGTTGGAGACTATGTAAGCGATGATATGTTGTGAACATTTCATTTAAATGAGTAACAACAAACGATACGGATGTGTTCGTAGTGGATGCAGAAAAAGCGGTCGTAGATTCGTTAATAATTTGATAAACAAACTTCCGTTTGAATTACATTCACCCGGAGGATATCAGTACTGTGGACCCGGTACAAAATTGGAAAAACGTTTAGCCCGCAAAGATCCTGGAATAAATAAATTGGACATTGCATGCAAACAACACGATATTCAATATTTGAATCATCTAACTGATCTCACAGCGAGACATAGAGCAGACAAAGAACTCGAATACGCAGCTTGGAACAGGGTTAAATCGAAGAACGCTGGTATTAAGAAAAGAATAGCTGCCCTACTCGTTACCAACATTATGAAATCAAAGAGACGTTTCGGTATGGGTTGTAGTAGTACTACTGTGAAGACAAAGAAGAGAAATCAACCGAAGAAAAAGAAGAGAAATCAACCGAAGAAGAAGAAAAATAATCTCAGAAAAATCGGCGGTTCTGGGGTGGTTCATAAAGTGCGGAAGGCACTGAAAAAAGCTGGGGGTGAGCAATTTGTGACGAATAATTTGAAAAAAAGCCACCGTAGTGGCATTGCATGCAGCACGTAAATACCTCAAAGCTGCCGGTGGAAAGAAAACAATCCGCACGCCTCGCATAATTCCAATTCCTAAAGTCGGAGGGATTCTACCATTGATACCAATTTTTGCTGGATTGTCCGCGCTCGGAAGTTTAGCGGGTGCTGTTGCAGGCATCACCAGAGCTGTGAATCGAAGCGAATCGTCATAATAGGAAAATGGAAAGTGTGGCATTGGGTAAAAGTGGTAGTGGTATATACCTTAAACCTTACCGTAAAGGACTCGGACTTTATTTGAAACCATACAATCCAAAAAACTAGTTGATTCCCTACCTCGAAAACCTCTCACCGACATCGATCTCACTTATTATGCGTGATACATTACCCACTAAAGGTCCACGACACCGCGAGACCGCCATTGTCAATTTAGATGGAATAAGAGGATCGGGAACACATTGGGTGGCATACAGCAAATGTGGGAAAGACATTACATACTTTGATAGTTTTTGAAATCTACCCCCACCAATAGAGTTGATTCAATACTTCCAGAAATGTTCGAAAGTGAAAATTCTATATAACTATGATCGCCAGCAGAAGTTCAACACAGTTTTCTGCGGTCACTTGTGCCTGAAGTTTCTCTCTGAATTATTATAGAATGGATACAACTCCAGCAATGACTCGAGAGGCTATTAGGACGATGGGATTTTCACTCAAAATGTATTCAAAATATCGGACCTTGACAAGAATGGATCGAGTGATGCTTGCAAATATGCCAAAGGAAGTGATACTCGCATACGCTGCACATGAGATTGCTTGGGAAAAGTTACCTAAAAGTCTACAAGATGATGTCGACATAATGCAATGATCACCACAATCTTGACGGCGAAAGCATTTCAGATTCTGATGTGAATGATGGTCCTATACCTCGAAAAATATTCTGCTGTTATTGCAATATAAAGGATATGAATATTGGTGCTAATAAAAATGAAATGGGTATTGATGAACCATCTCCAAAAAAGCGTAGGTTGTCCCGAGTTTGTTGTAGACAACAATAAATTGAAGTGAAATCCATAAAATGTATCAGTCATGTCACGGAAGTTCGAACTACAAGCTGTCGGGACGAGTGTCTTGAGTGCAGACTTTTTCCCACCCATTGAATTGGATAGAAACAGTCGTTATGGATTGGGACTTTTAGGATTCTATGGATGCAACACAGTAAATAATATAACTGAAAAAAACAATGTGATCAGTTTTAGAATCAGTGATATAAGTTCACCAATACTTCAGAAGTACACAATTGAAATTCCATGTGGTGCCTATGAAATAGATGAGATCAATGCAGTTATTCAGAAACATACCATGTTTCGATTGTTTCATGGGAAAAATTAAAACGATACCAATGCAGATGATATATTCTACCTACATGCCAATAATAATACTTTGAAATGTGAGATGCGATCAAAATATGAAATTGATCTAACTCATCCGAATTCCATACCAAAGATGATGGGTTTTAATTTTGATAGATTTCAACCGAATCAGATACACGTATCCTCACATTCGATAAATATAACAACTGTGAGACTAATCCGCTTAGATTGCAACATTATATCTGGTTCATACATAAACAATGAAGAATCCCACATTCTTTTTTCATTCGATATCGATGTGGAGCCTGGATTCAATCTCACAAAAGAACCACACAAGATTATATATATGCCCATCAGTCCAGAAGGTCGTCAGTTGATTCACAACATCACAGTGCGTATTTTGGATCACAATAATAATCTCATTGATTTTGGAAGTGCAGAAGAGATTGTTATAATTTTGGAATTGAAAAAAATCTAATAACTATTATGGGTTTTTGTTATAATAGATAGAATCGACAAGGATTTGAAAACATTCCACAAACAGCTAAAAAGGAAGGTTCGAATAGAAAAAGGCTCATTCCAAAAATGTACGCTAAACAGTTAGCACACCACACTGCTCTCTCGCTGAGAGATCTCAAATTTTTGAAATCGATTGGACTGAAAGTAAGGAACAATGGTGCTCGAAACAAATAGTGAAAAGTTGAATATATTTGACGAGCCGATGCTCGATCATTCCTTCACAAGTTTACATGAGCATACATATAAACCATATGGATCACCATTGTTTAGGAATTCAGATGAAATTCGAATTGCAATCAATAATCAAGACGTTATACTTGACATTGCTGAGAGTTTTATTTATATAGAGGGTAAATTCACACCTAAAGATGAAACAAAATTATGTTATCTCTCGAATAATGCAATCGCCTTCCGTTTTGATGAAATTCGTTACGAAATGGGTGGTGAACAAGTTGCTGTCGTCAGGAAGCCGGGGATAACATCTACAATGAAGAATATGATTTCATTTGGACAATCGCATGCTAACACTGTATTAACAACTGGATGGGGACTTTCGGAAACTAAACAGGATATCTTGGATACAACTAGTCACGTAACCAGTGGTAAATTACCACTGAAATATTTTGATGGGTTTCGCTGAAGATAACAACAAAAGTATCTTGAATGCCAAACAAGAAATGATTTTAAAAATCGCTCAATCCTTCAAGAACTCATATATTGGTGAGGTTGATGCTGATTTGGAAATTAATAAAATTGAGTGAAAAATAAGACATATAGTGCCAGAAGATAAGCACAAGCTCAAACTTTTGAATAGAATCAACAAAAGCGGTCTGAATGCTAAAATCAAGTTGGCTTATCGCATGTGGGATCTCTATGAACTTCCATCACTACGTGGCACGTCCTAAGACATATGGGCTATCAAGACAACCAACGCCCTTGAAACAACTCGTTACATCATCATTGGATTCTAAAGCACTACCACTTCTGAAGACAGGACAAAGGACATCACTAATTTCACAACTGCTGATATCAATAACATTCGTGTGTACTTGAACTCTGAAGTATACCCATATGAACGTTGGAATTTGAATTTCGATAAAAAACTCGATACTTCGGCTTATTATGCCTATGAAACTTTCAACAAAGTTATTATGATAAAGATATGAGTGAGCCTCTCATGGACATTGGTCAATTTCGACAAAATCCACTATTCATCATCGATTGTTCACATCAGCCGAATGCCACAAAATCATCAACTATTGATATTAAGCTCGAGTTTGAAACTAGGAAAGTCAACTTCCCCGCCAACACCAAAGTATATGCACTCATTCTGCATGATACATTTTTGACATACAATGCATTGGATGGTTCAGTTCACTGCAGATATTGATGAAGACACATATTTTTGATTATTATGTATTTCATTTTTCTTTCTTTATTCATGTAAAAGAGGAATAGGTAAATAAAACATGTATGAAAAAATTTTATTTTTTTTTATTCAGATATCACTAGCTTAGAATTCAAATAGTCTTAGGTATGTACAAACAATCTAACTTCTTCTTCATCTTCATCATAATTTTCTCCTTCTTCGATTTCACTATCATCATCATCCAGTTGGTACTTTTGGATGATGTATTCAGGTAGGTATGGTAGGAGACGGTGGAGAAATCTTTTCAGCTCACATTCAATCATTGCGTCGCAGAGGTGATGTAGATCGAAAGAACCATATGTATATTTCTCGGAGAGATCCACACCCTTTTTGTAGTTATCATAATCACGCATACAGTGTTGGATCCTTTCTTCACCATAGCACACGCTCAGGTCATAAATGGTGGCGTGGTGAGCATGCTCGCTCAAAGCACACAACTTAGAAGTTAACCTTTCAACAGCTGAAGAGATGTCTATGGCTTCGGTCCAGTGTTGACTTGCATACATCATCCACATTTTTCAAAAATGAAGCTATGATCAAAGAGAAATTATTGAAATAAGAATGCTACAAAAATAATCAGTTCTACGCACATTAGACTTTTGATGATGTCTCCACCGAAGAGTGTGTTTAACAATGTATGAAAAGTTTTTATATTTTCCTTAGAATTATCACCTATAATATTGAGAATCAGAATTAGCCTATGACAAGTGGAAATTATATATCACAATTATTCAGTGAGATCAAATTTGACCAACGATCTCGTTTTCATGTCGCCAAAGTCATACCAACTTTTAAAATGAATATTGAACCACCCCCACCAAAGGCTCATGCACATTGTACGATGCAAAACCCCCACCATGCGCGAGTTTGCAATACTTCGATAGAGGACGGAGAGTTGTGAATAGCGTTGACGTCACGCGACCTCTCCCTCCACCACAATCGCATGGTATACTGGAGAGGAATCAGAGTTCACATATCTGACTGGATATCCGTGGCGTGCAGACGTCTCTATACTTCGGTTTAGATTTTTATGCGTACTCCACACATTAGGATCATACACAATGGCAGAGTAACTATACATGAAGGACATTGAGTTAAGAAAAAAAATATATGTACTTGGAAAAAGTACTTGTCCGTGTATGAAAAAAAAATCAAGTCATCACAATCTCTAGGACAAACACAAACCCTGAACACCTCCCAACAATATACATCATGATCAAGGCTAAGGCCAAGCCCAAGTCCTAGGTCAAGTCCTAGGTCAAGTCCTAGGTCGAGGTCATAGGTCGACGTCATAGTGGTGGGGGGAGGCCCAGAACCGGCTCAAATCTCCTACTTATAACATTCTGAAAATATTCTGCTGAACATTTCAAAGGAGATTTGGAGTCATCAAAATTCTGAATTTCCAAATGGTGTACAGGGGAGAACAAAAATAGAAATTTTGATAAAGAGTAATCTACCCTTATTTTTGATATTTGATCGAAGAAGTTTATTCAGAAAAGTTGATTAGAATTAAAAACAATATTTAAATTTGAAATCACAGCCACCTACGTAACAAAAAAATATTTTACTAATTATTTATAATTCTAGCCTCATGAAGAGTACTAGTATCTCATATGCACCTTAGGCGCATCTCTTATATTTCTACAACAACATTTCAATTACTTTTGATAAAAATTCCTATTTTTTGTTCTTCTCTGGACACCATTCAGAAATTCTGAATTTTGATAACTCAATTGAGAGTTTTTCGCGAAGCACCAACTTTTATGAAGTTTCCCATATGGTGCAAACTTTTTGAAACTCACTGTAGATACAAGATGACTTTCATTGTTTTGATAGTGAGTCGAGGAGAAATTGTAATGCTCTCTCAACATATAGCAAGCTACTCTTTACGCTCTCATGAAACCACCATACCCAAGATGAAAACTTTCCGATACTGTATCTGACATTGCATCCCTTATCTGGAATAAAAAACAAGTAGTTGACGTACCCCTATTTTTGCACCATCCTGTATTAAAACATTTTCTGGGTCTAGTTGATGACTGATTTCCATTAATGCCACAAAAAAAAAATCGTCAAAACGGACCGTTGTGTCGAATATTGGACTCACACAATATCCTCCTATAATTTCACTTATCCCATTCGTAATTGTTGAAAATTATGAGAAAAATTATAATATTTCCTCTTCAGCCTCTGTGTCCATGAAATATTTTTCAGGGGAAGTTGAAATCTACCACACAGATACCAAAAATACAACAAAAATCAATTTCTCATTAGAATGGTGCGGGGTTCTTCGCACCCAAGTTTTGGGATCAGTTTTAACAAAAAATTTTACCGTAGAAAAAATTGTAATGTCTGAGCAAAACATATATTTCGACAATATGATGAGTCGGTGTAGAAATTTCCTACACAATTAACTGGAATGGAAATGTTCTTTCATTAACTGTTAGTATAGATGTCCCACAAATCATAAAACCACAATGATATGTTTTGAGGGGACATGGCTTCGTCCTTAAAAATACCACCCTTTTGGTCAAAAAAGGCTATTTTCGCCTTTAACTGGCCAACCGTTGAAAATATCGAAAAAGTATTTATGAAAAAAAACTTTATGAAGTTCCTCAAAGAAAGTTCTCTACTAAATTTTCTGTATATATGTCGAAATTTTGTCAAGATTCGCAATAGAGATTTGCGCCAATTTGTTCAAATTTTTTCGCGTACGGCCTATCGATTAAAAGTAATTGCTCAATAACTACACAAGCTACGATGAAAAATCGAATTGGGTTCTTAAGGTGATACAAAATACTTGCAGTCTTTGTCATATTCAGTGGTCGCAGGAATATATAACAATAAATTAAAACATAAAAAGTGAAATTATCCACTGATATTTCGTGTTCATAACTGCATCCAGTCCTACGAAATATAAAGAGCTTCAATATTGTTGTTGTTATGGTTTCTTGTTATTGTTATTTCAACCAACTGGCTGCCTTCTCACGAGCAATCCTCAGAAGTCTTCGAGAGACTTGTACGAGCTAGGGAAGATGCAGCCCTTACCTTATAACGTGTGATGCCATGCACGAACTCGGTGAGCACGACGATTCGAACCCGCGTACCTTGGCATAGCAAGCGAGAAAACAACCTGTGCGCCAACAAGACATATGATTTAAAAATGTAAAAATCATAGTTGAATGGTAGTTGTTCGATGTAAAAAGGAAAAAAATTAAAACATTCCATTTGAATAAATTTCCAGCAACATAAAATTGGCCAAATGTTTGCTGAATGTTGCTGACCAACAGACCAGTCTCTCCTTGAAAATAATACTTACATTTCAAAGCCTAAAAAAAAATAATCTTAGATAGGTAGTTTTGAATTAATCATTGGAGTTGTCCTCCATCGCACCAAAAAAACTTGTATACATAGGAAGAGTTCTGGCACACAGCACTGAAAGGCGCCAAAACAAATCTATGCCACCCAGAAAGTGCGCTCCAGAACAGCATCATAAATGACGTACCAGGAATAAGAGCTTCCAGTTGTTCCAGTTTCAGTTGATACGTTGCGAAGAGTAGTTGCAGTCGAAAACCAAAAAGACCAGAGCAAAATCCGCAAATCAACTGAAACATTAACGTCAGCGGTGAAAGCCTATAGTTTGATATAGAGTGTTCCATTAAGAAATAAAATTTTGGGTTCATTTCCGCAAATATCTGAAGTCGGTAATATTGAGTCCTTCACATCATGAAATTTCATCCATAAATACAAAACTTATATGGGCGACTCATACGCCCGTTTCTATATAGGTCAAAACGTACAACGTACCTATATTGTCACATAATAATAATAGTACTCCCTCATTAACAGTTTTGAGTGTACGCAAATACATAGCCTGTGCAGTTGGAAAACGGTTAACATTATTATTCGCCGTAGCGCTCCTGGGGACTTATTGATATTTGGTTGATAGAGCATACAACTATGTGTTTGGTGTGATAAGGAATATTTTTTGATTAATTTTTGAAACTTTCTAAAATGACCAATTTTATACTCAAAGTTTTCGGAACAAACCTAATAAAAGTCTATGATATTTATATCATCTTGTTCTCTTGCAAAATCAGTTTGTTTACTTCTAGCTCAATAACATGAATTATGTACAATGAAACCAACCTAGCTTGAGACGTTAAAACGTCGTAGCACAACGGATTATAGTTCGTAATATATCCAGTGATAAGGCACTCTACATGAACCTACGCGCAATTTAAAATGTCAAGCTTCACTGTACTTTAGCTCTGCCTATTTCCACGATTGAAAGACTTCTTGAATTTATCTTTTTCATTCACAAAGAGAGGCTACAACGTACGCCTCGTTCAACGTTAGGAATCAAACTGGAACACGTGGATTAAAATCGAGATGTTGCCATTTTTGGAGGTCACAACTAACCCGCTGTATGAGGGAGTTTTTAACGCCATATTTCACACAAATATGAGTACGACAGTAGCGCCAGTGATATACTGTCGAAGTAAAAATTTCTTCTGTAGCTATAGGGGGGTTCAAGTGACCTCCAGACGAACTTTTGATATAATATCCTTACACCCTGTACAACATTTCTGGCTAAAAATTAATGGAAAACGTCACCTCCGAAAACGGAGGACACAGCGTTATATATGAGGTGACAACGATGTTCGTGTTTCCGTTTTGAGGTGACAACGTACCCTTTATCTATATATATAAATATATATACAGGGTTTCCCAAAAGAACCGGAACGGCCGAATATTTCAGCAACGGCTTGACATAAAGTTATAAAATTTGGTATACGGGGGTTATCAGTAGTGCCGGATCTAAAAATAATATTGGCAACGTTGCCAGATTTACAGTTTTTCCTATGGAGCTCTCAACTTTATTTTTTTAGATGTAATGCTATGTTTATTTTTAGCGCATTCGATTTGTTGTGTTCAAGTTACTATGATCCCATGATATCAAATTTTTATTTCCCTAATTTTTGTTAATATGGAAACTCGTTGAAAATTATCACAAAATTTCAATATCTCGAGAAATCGAGGCGATATGACAATGAAAATTATATTAGTAGAAATTTATTGTTAATTCTGTTATTAAAATACCATTTACAACGTTGTCAAATTTACGTGTTGGTTTCACTAAATCTTCCTAAGTATTTATTTCCTTTTAAATTTTGTGTATTTTATTTGATTCCATAAAGTTAAATTTTTTCAACTGAAACTAATAAAAAAACACTGACAAACAGGAAACAATACAAAACTACGTAGGTAATACAAATATTCCTTTTTATTATGGTAACTGATAAACTAAATATGATTAAATAATCCAATGACAAACATTAACAGGTCTAAACTAAACGAGAAAATAAAAGACTTAACGTATTAAGTGTTCAGAATGTTGGCCATTATTTGCCAAACAATAACCAAGCCTGTCATAAAATTCACCAATAGTATTATTTAACACTTCTGGTGTTATAAGAGTCGATTCGTATAGAATTGCTTCCCTTAGATGATCTAAACTTAGTGGTCTATTTTTGTACACCCTATTTTTCAGATGTCCCCAATAAAAAAAAATCCATAGGGGTCATATCCGGGGAGCGTGCTGGCCATTCTATCGTTCCTCTTCGCCCAATCCACTTTTCTGTGAATACCTCGTCCAAATTTGACAACGTTGTGAATGGTATTTTTAGATCAGACTTGCCAAAAAATTTCTAATAATTATTTTTCATTATCATATCGCCACGATTTCTCGAAATAATGAAATTTTATGATATTTTTTAACGAAATGATGAATTGCAACATCAACAAAAGTTAGGAGAATAAAAATTTGATATTATACGATCATAGTAATTTGAACACGACAAATCGAATGCGCTAAAAATAAATATAGTATTACATTTAAAAAATTAAAATTGAGGGCTCCATAGGACAAACTGTAAATCTGGCAACGTTGCAAATATTATTTTTAAATCCGGCACAACTGATAACCCCCGTGTACCAAATTTCATAACTTTATGTCAAGCCGTTGCTGAATTATTCGGCCGTTCCGGTTCTTTTGGGAAACCCTGTATATATATATATATATAGCATCAGAAGCTTATATTTAACACGGCTGACCATTTTATTAAGAACACACATCAGTAGACGAAAAAAATCTTCACTACTTCCTGAGCAGATGTGTGTATAGGATGCATCATTATACAGGGTGACCCAGGGTTAAACCGCCAAACGTTCAGTATAGGATTTTTGAGTGAAAATAAGATGTTATCTTCATATAAGCATGTGTCCCAATTTTCTTCGTTTTCAATATACGCAGGGTCTCAAAGTTTTAAAAAATATATGCTTTTTTTAATTCTAAGTACAATAAAGTAAGTAAGCCTTTTATCTTATTTTTCTTAAAACTTTGACACTGACACAAAATGAAGCAAGTTGGGACACATGCTCATATATAGAAAACATCTTATTTTCACCTAAAAAACCGATACTGAACGTTTGGCGGTTTAACCCCGGGTCACCCTGTATATTATATAAAATTATATTATTTTTAATGAATGTGGAAATATTCACATGGCAACATGCATTTCGTTGGTTCTTAGACTTAAATAAGTTTTAAATTCAAGCAGATAATGTTTTTACAAATCTCGATACTTCCTGTTGCCTGACTAGTAAGCACTGAAGATGACGCAAGTCGAAAGCGCTTTGCAATAAATAATAAATGTATACACTTATATACAAATTCTTCGCTTCATTCATTATTAACAAGTGTATTCAGCTTCCCGCATTCATTCATATTATTTTTAGACTTGAATGTTATTATAGGTTTTTGTTACAATGTTGTAACGGAATCTGTACACCTCTGTATATACTTCTCTCTTCTCACCGGCAGATGCCTCGCCATGCCCGCATTCAGTCGAGCCATTGAAACGGTCTGACGGTTTTTTTTCTCTCGTTTGAAACGCCCGAAAAACTGAGCTGTTGAACCTCAATGTTTTCGATCGTATACATGACCTGTGGTGCGGTGCTATTAATTTATTGAAATATATTATATTAGTGGCATATATTCCTGTTTTGTAGGTGAGTTGGATACCCACGAATATGTCGGTATTTGGTACTTCCCCCCAAGTTTTGGTTTACGAGAGTTATTTTGTTTTGTAGATCGAAACCTATTGAAATAAACCCCTACACAACTGTTGGAACCATTTTGTTTCCCTAACTCGGCCCACCTACCCTGAGATACCGGCGCTTCATCAACCACTTTGTTACAATATTAATACTAATTGTAATACAAAGCAAATACTACCGTGAATAACTAGATGGTTTTCCGACAGAGCCTTCAAACTCCGCCGTCCATCTTTACGGCTTCAAATAAATTCTACTAATTGTGTGGCCGACTGTCAGCTTGCAATTTCCATTTACGGCAATGTAGAAACGTTCATGCTTTGTACACGGGCGTTTTTTCGACAACAATTGAACTTTTGCCGCCGTGAAATGGTCGAGCCCGTCCATAATAACAAGTCAAATTGTCCGTATTCGGCTTGATCGAACCGTTTTGGCTCGACTACACAAAGAGGCTGGGTTGTACCACTTCAGTGGTCAAAACTGCTACAAATGAACCACTTTTTGTCGTCGATGTCGACTTCAAAAAGTGGTCCGTGGAAATATGACCTCAGAACATGACCCGGTCGTTTTTAGTATTTTTGTGAACGTTGATAAAGATGCCCCGTGTTTCATCATGATAAAGTGGTTATGTATATATGAATAAATCTTTATATCATCTTTTTATCCACTTAATACTATTGAATTTTGACTTAAACAATTGAAAAAAAAAATCATTTAATTTTAATTCATCATTATCATACCCTAATATTTATTACTGCTTAATTCTCTGCAACATACTTATTTGTAATAGTAGAAATTATTTAAAGCCGAAATATGGACGGCAGAGTTTGAGGGCCCAACTGTCGGAAAACTATCGAGTTATTCACGGTAGTATTTGCTTTGTATTATTATTATTATTATTAACTTTAATTGTAACAAAAACCTAATAACATTCAAGTCTAAAAATAATATAATTTTATATAATATATAATATATAACATATAATGCACACATCTGCTCAGAAAGTAGTGAAGATTTTTTTTGTCTACTGATGTGTGTTCTCAATAAAATGGTCAGCCGTGATAAATATGAGCTTCTAAGGCTATATATACTGACATATAATAATGGCAGCTCTGGTCAATTACTTTCAAAATTTCATAATTTTTAATACCTTCAAATTGTCTGCCACGATGTTAGTCGCGCGATAATGGTCAGCCATTGTTATTTTTCAATAATAATAATATATTTCAAAATTTCTAAATGGCAGCTCTGGTCAAATACATTTAGAATTGGTCTAATTTTAGTACCTGTGTTGCGAGCGGTCAAGGCAATTGAGGCAGAAAGTCGTCGATGAAAAACACTAGATTGGTTTTACACTATTTATTCTATTGTTGGACGGTGATGTTTTTGTTTGGTAAAAGTCTAAAGTGGTTGTTACAATATTAAAGTTACAGTGTTATCTGCCGTGCGTGGCTTCTCTAAAGTTTATTTAAACAACCGAGAAGTCACATGGTTTCATAAAAGAGACAGAAATACATAAAAGTGACTACTTAGTAACTAGGTGCAGAAAGTAAAGTTCATTAGTCTTCGAAATTGCTGACTTATCAAATGCATGTGTTGAAAGTCAACTAACTGAGTAATGAATAAAAGGAATAATAATGATTATACACTATGATTCTTAAGAGTAATTATATAGGGTAATACAGCAGTTCACAACACCTTCCCCCTTAAGATGAAAATTGTATTTATAAATGATATGCAATTTTCATTTTTTTAGTCCTTTATTCTTTTTTGATTTTGAATTTTCTGGTAGTTCAATAGATTCTGGTTGAGGAGGAGTATTGGAATCACTGATAGTTGAATTTTTTTTTCTTTAGGAAATACAAAACAAAAACAAACTAGTTATATAAATGATAAGAATAACATAAGTACATATATGTTAAATCAGTTTTCACTGGTTTGTGTTTTTAAAAAAAGAACTTTATTTACTAAGTTACAATATAGCAATATTGAACAATTCTTATAAAATAATTATAATAAGTGATTCGAAGACTGGGAGGACTTGAATGACGTCTCCTCTTGAGTTCTTGAATTTATAAGGTCGGGAATGCTGACTGGATACTGCGTAGTTCCTGTTATTCCACGAAGACCTTGAAACTTGCTGTAGAATATCCTCTGGGTACTGCGTAGAAGCTGATGTAATGTTTGTGATTTGTGTCGCAATTCTGGGACAAAGGGCCCATTCATTATTCTAATATAACAACTCCCTCCTTGAAAAGAAAGTTGATGCGGTGCGGCAACTTTCACATCAAGCTAATGATTTATTGGAATTCAATTCCATTTCTTCCTCTTCTCTTTCATCTAAGTGAATACTTGGTCTTCTTTTTGAGGGTAAGAGTCTTCTAAAAGATGCAAAGGTTCTTCCAGTTCTTGGTGGTTGTGGAGGTGGATCATTTCTTGGTGTCATAATTCCAATTTTCACTGAACGTCTATTTTTACACTTACAGAATATGTAAAGTAAAATCACAGAGACAATTATAACAATTGTAAAAATAGTAAACCATGAAACATGTTTTCTTACAAAAGGTTCATTAATAATTTGATTAAGTTGATCTGATTATTGATTCAGCTTATGTTGAGCAATGTTCAAATTATCAACATTTAATTTGCTCAATTTTAAAGGTTTCAATTCTGGAAGTTTTTCTTTATTCGGTATATCTTTGCAACATTGATATGGAATCAAAATTGGATAACTTTTATAAGTAATATTTTTTTCTTGAGTAACTACATACTTTGCATAAACCCTCGTATTTCCAATAAATGAATTACAATTTGGTTGCAGTTTCAAAATTGAATTTGTTGTAATTATTTTCGTAACAATATCTTGTTTTTGACAATTTATTGTAACAGCTAAAGGATCAGATAAAGTTATCAGCCAAGTATTTGTTTCAATTTCAAAAACATTATAGTCTTTTGCAAATAATAAAGAAATTGAACACATTCTAGGAAGTTCTAGTAATGGTCTTAAAATTTGAGCTTCACAAATTGCATTACTATCAATTGGATATAGGCTTAGTCTTGATGAAAGATTCACCCTCCACATGGCTTGTCTTATCTATAAGATTAATCAGACTCAAACCCCGAGATATCTCTATTCAAAGCTGATTAAAGGATCTCAGACCCACAATCGACCTACTCGAACTTGTAATTTATACAATATAACTGTCCACTCCACCGCTACGTTTCAAAAATCTTTCTCATATGTTGCAGTAAAAATATTTAACTCTGTTCCTGAATTCATAAAGAACAAAAATACACTTTTTTCCTTCCGAGAACAAATGAAATCCCACCTACTCTCCTTGAGAAATAATTAGTCGTGTTCTTGGAGTATTTTGTTTATGGTGTTATTTCCACATTTATGTTTAGAAATTTTTGAATTGTAATTTCTATTTTAGTTTGATAAACAAATTTGTAATTTCTTTGTTGTAGCTATAATTATCTTTTGTATCTATTATGAGGTCTCTCAGCTGGTTGGTATTTTGGGGGGGTTATGTGGAAGAACAACTATGTTGAACATCGCCTCCCAAGAGTAATTGTCTTTTGTTAATTATTGTATCTGTAAAGAAAAAAATAAAGACCCATTATTATAAATAACATATTCACATATTTGAAAATTATAATATAAAGGTTTGCATTTGTCTAAATTTTGAAAAGCAGCGTACAACATAGAATCATCATCTTTTGCAATATAATTTTTATTCGTTGGTAAAATGTGATGTAACCCTGTTCTGTTATCTAGGATAAGGATAGGGTATAATCGGTAAACAGTATAGGTTTCCGGTTCAACTAAAGGAATTTTCAAAACGAAAACTATTCTTGAATCAGCTTGAAATGCTTGTAATTCAATAATATCTAAATATTTGGAAACTGATGAAAGTTTCGCTGGTAAGGGTAGATAATTCTTTTGAATTATTTGCGAAATTTCTTGAAGAGATGATACTAAGTCATTGGGTTTAACAATTGATGTATGAATAATAGATAATCTGGCAAACGTAATTGCATTCAGAATATCATTTAAATAATTTTCCAAAAATGTATAACTTTCTAATAGTTGTTCACAGATTTCAATAGTTTTCAACTTCGCATCAACCATTGCTAAATGGTCGGAAAGTTCATAAATGGACGTTTCAATTTGCTTTATATCTTCATTAAATGTTTTTTCATCTACTTGCAGTTGCTGAATAGTAGAGTTGGATTCTTTTATAACAGAGGTTGAACTGAAATTTGATTTTTGAGTAAATTTTCAATTTGGTCTTCATCCCTATATATTTTATTAATACATTCATTAAAATATTCGCCGTCACTGGCATCTAAATTTCCAGTAATCGCTTTCCAAATTGAACCTGCGCCATTAATTAATCCTCTTTTATATCTTTTGTTATAGTCATTCGAATCTATTTGCGATTCATAGTACTTTGAATCTACTTGGTTAGCAATTTTATTTAGTAAGCTTATATGCGTGCTTTTTTCTCCGTTAAAATATTTCATTCGCGGGTTATCAGTTTCTATAAGATCAATTAGTTCATTTAATATTCTTGCATTATGATCAATGGCTTCTTTGATCTGTGCTGTATCTTTTACCACTAATAAAGTCCATTTTACGTTTGAGATTTTAATCTCACCTTGTTCATGATAATATACTCCTATTGAATTGTTAATAGGTGTCAGCTTATACTGTGCGTTTATAATTTGGATAACTGCTAACAGTAGGAGAATCATTCTTGATCTGAATTTTCTTGCTCTAAATTTTCTGAGTCTGGATTTTCTTGTTCTGAAACAAAATATGGTTTCACTCTATCAAAATTCACTTTAGAATTTTGGTTTGTTCTGGGGTTTCTAAGTAATGCTGAATTTTGAAATACCTCGATTATTTCGAAAGGTCCGTTAAATTTGTTTTCTAATTTATTTTTAATTTGAGACTCTTTTACAAAGACTTTGTCTCCAATTTTAAAAGTACTGGATTTGTGATGAATATGTTTATCAAATCTTTCTTTTGCTTTTTGTTTTCTATTGTCAGTTCTCGCACGAGCTACTATGTTCATTAGGATTTTCTATCTTATGAACGCGTAGCATTTCAGTGAAAGTGGCATGAAATCTTTCTAGGGAGCCATTCGATTGTGGATGGTCTACACTAGAAAATGTCATTTTAATGTCATAAAGTGCACAAATGTCTTTAACTATGTGGTTGTTAAACTCTTTTTCAGAATCTACATGGATTCGGAGTGGGGTTCCATAGTGTTGGAAGAATATAAGTAATGAACTTGCTACTGATTTTGCGGTTTTATCAGGTATTGAATAAGCTTGAGTGAATTTTGTTAATTCACATCTAAATGTAAGAATATAATTTTGTACAGGGATTTCTAAAATATCAATATTAACTCTCTCAAAAGCTGTTTTTGGAGTTTCAGTTAATACAAGGGGATTCTCTAAATTTTGTCTACATATTTTTGATTTGTGACAAGTTTCACAAGATTTTATGAAATCTTCAACATCTCTTGTGATGCCGGTCCAATTATATTTTTCTCTGATTCGTCTTAATGTTTCATTTATTCCACGATGCAAATTCTTTTTTCCAAAGTGGTATTGTTCTAAAATTATTGGTATTTGGTCTTTTTCTGGGATTTGAACAACATTTTGACACATTTCAAATTTTATGTCTTCTTTATCTGCTAAGATGTAAGAGAGCAGTTCTTGTATAGGTAAATCGATATTATTTTCAACATAATACGTTTTTGAAGGTTCGAACGTGCCTTGTCCTCTATATAAAGAAGTGAACATGTATTCTATTGCATCTTCGGGATCAAAAGGTAATAATATCAAATAGTACCTTCGGTTTTTAACTGTTCTACTATTAACAATATTTATTTTATTTCCGTAAAAGTCTATATCTTCCTCAAATATGTCATCGAATATTTCCTCATGTATAGGTGCTAGTTTGTGGTTTTGTGGAAAAACAACGATGTCTTTATGACTTTTGTCTAGCAGTTGGTCATTAGAAAATGTAAACTTTGAATAGTCAATTAATGATTTAATTTTGAAAAGTCTAGAAAAATTCTTTAATTCTTCTAATATAGTTTCTGGACCTATTTCAGTCTCTGTTTCTGAAACTTCGGGTTCTTCAGGGTTGTCATAAGCCATTAAAATTTTTGATAAAACTTTACTACTTTCTTTAAAATGATTTATTCGTATTCTAGATAGAGCATCTGCATTTTTATGGATTTTACCTGGTCTATAAATTACTTCAAATTGATATTCTTCTAATTTTAAACGCCATCTGGCTAGTCTGCTGCCAGGGTCCTTGATTGAAAATAACCATGTAAGGGGTCGGTGGTCTACTATAAATTTAAACTTTCTACCGTAAAGATAGGGCCTAAAGTGTTTAACTGACCATACCATCGATAAAAGTTCTCTTTCTATCATTGAATATTTAGTTTCTGCGGGACATAATGTTCTAGATGCATAAGCAATAGGTAAGTCTTTTCCTATTGGTCCTTGAGATAATACAGATCCAATTGCGAATGAGCTTGCGTCGGTTGTCAAGATAAAGGGTTCATCAAAATTTGGATAAATTAAAATAGGGGTTGAAGTTAAAGCTTTCTTTAATTCTTCAAAAGATTTTTTACATTCTTCATCAAAATGGAAGGATATATCTTTTTGTAATAACCTCGTCATGGGTTTGGAAATCTTTGAAAAATTGGGAATGAATTTTCTATAATAACCTGCTAGTCCTAAAAATTGTTTTATTTCTTTTGGGTTAGCTGGCTCTGGAAAATTAATTATACAATCAACTTTCGCGGGATTTGGTTTTACTCCATCTTTAGTTATGACATGTCCAAGATAGGCGACTTCTTGTCTTAAAAATTCACATTTGTATTTTCAAATTTGATTTTCTTAATCTTTGAAAAACAAGTTTTAAGTTTAATATGTGTTCGTCTATAGTCGGGGAATAAATAATTATGTCATCCATATATACTAAACATCTCTCGTTCCTAAGTCCGGTTATAATATGATCTAAAATTCTTTGAAGAGTACTAGGACAGTTCTTCATTCCGAATGGCATTCTTAAAAATTCGTATAAGCCATTTTCAACAGAAAAAGCTGTTTTTTCTATATCATCAGGGTGCATTTCAACTTGATGGAAGCCTGAGGCTAAGTCAAGGGTGGTAAAATATTGACATTTTCCAAGTTGGTCTAATAGATCTGAAATGTTGGGCAAAGGATATTTGTCATCAACGGTTAACTCATTTAATTTTCGATAATCAATGACTATACGCCATTTTTGTTTTCCGGATGCGTCAAGTTTTTTCGGAACGACCCAAACTGGGGCTGACCATGGTGAAATTGATGGTCTGATTATATTTTGTTGTAATAATTTTGAAATTTGGGATTTAACTTCTTCCTTATGTACGTGTGGGTATCTATACGATTTTGTTGAAACTGGTTGCGCTCCTTCTTTCAATTTTACTGTATGTTTTATTTCACTTGTAAACGTTAAAGGATCACCTTCTAAATAAAAGATGTCTGAGAATTCTGAACATAAATTTTCAATAAGTTCTTTCTCTTCCTCGTTAAGATGTTCTAAACGAAGTAATTTTTTAATTTCCTCTGAACGACTTTTTTGTAAAATTTCTGTTTCATTTTCAATTTCATTTTCGGTAAATCTTCAAATTGTAAGTCATTAAAGTAAATAGTTTTTCAATAGCATTTATATTTGCAATAGTTACTAAAAATTCTCCTTTTTCATTTATTCTAACTAAAGCATTTGGAAGTCTAACTTTTTCTTTTTCAGTAGCTAACAGTATAGCTTCTGTGTTTTTTAATTTTGATTTCAATTTAAAAACTTGTTCAACTCGTGGTTCAATAGTAATTTTATTTTCAAAATTTTTTTCAAAATTATTTTCAAGATTTTCCTGAAGATTTTCTTCCGAATTTATTTCGACTTCTGGCTGTTGTCCTACAAATGGTTTTCTTGCTGAATATAAAGAGAAAGTTTGATAATTTAATATTAACACTCTATTTCCAATATCTACTATTCCATCAAATAGTTTCAAAAAGTCAGTACCTAAAATTCCGTCAAATTCAATATCTAAGTCATGTACGTAAACTTTATGCCAAACTGGTTTTTCTTTAGTTCCAAACGGTATTAGAACTGATTCTTTTACCATTACTTTTCCATCAGTAACTCCTGTAACTGGTATATTTTCTTTAAATGTTTGAGTATAATTTTCAACTGTTTTCCTTTTAAAAATTGAGATACCTGCGCCTGTGTCAATTAGTATTCTAAAATTGGCTGGACTAATTAAATAATATAAATCACTTGAGTTAGGATTTATATGAATTGCTGATCTGTCTTGCGATTGTCCGTTGTTATATTCGGTTTCGCTTTCGTTGAATCTGCGAGATTCATTTCCGTATTGAGTTGGCGAGTTTTGATTATAGCTGCAAGATTCGATTTCATTTCGATTGCAGGAGGAATTTGTCGCTTCGCACATTGAGGTTCTAAAATTAGATTGTCTGAATACAGGGTTTGTTGAGACTCTGGACTGATTTGGTCGATAGATTGGTTGGTATTCTCGTTGATAGGGGGGTTGTTTAATGACAGGGTATTGTGAAAATCCGATTGAAGTTGTTCTACTTCATAGTCAAAATTTTCGTTATAGGGTGGTTCATAATCAAATTGTTCATATTGAAGCTGTTCAAAATTTTGTTGTTCTTCTGGAAAATAATCATTCTTATTGTAGAATGACTCGTTTCCTTGGTCATAAAAGTTTTTATTTTGATATTCAAAATCAGTATTTGAATATGCGTTTGTATATGATGAATCATAATCATGATCTAAAAGATGGGTTCTGTTTGCATTAAAATTCCATTGAGGATTTCTTTGAATAACTGTAGATCTATTCATTTGATTTTGTGGGCGAAATAAATTTGGATTAGGATTTGGTTGGAAAGGTTGTTGTGTACCATTCCTATTAAAATTTTGATAATTAGGATTTGGATTCTGTCTTTGAGAATTTTGATTCATATTTTGATAAATATTTGGTCTCATTTGTGGTTGTCTCATCTGGGGTTGACTAGATTGGGATTGAAAATAATTTCTTTGGAAATTATTTGGTCTCAGTTGGCCTTGTTTTGTATTCTGATTTGTTTTAGTGCTTTGAGGTTGTGTTCGACGATTAAATGATTTTTGATTTTCAAAGTATGAGAGCTGTATCTCATAGCTTTATTCTGATAGACGCTTCTAGCATATTAAGCGGATTACTTGCACGAATAATTTGTCCGATTTTTGGTTCTAGGCCTGTTAGTAAAGTGTTCAAAACCATATTTTCAATTAGTTGTGTTTGTGCATTTTTCTGGGCATTTGTTAAAATTGATCTTTGACTTTGTAATCGTGAGAAAAACGTCAGTGCATTTTCCCCATTTGCTTGTCTAATTCTCTGGAGGTCCTGGATTAAAGATGTTAAATCACGGGAATCACCAAAGTGAGAATTTAATAACATTCTGATCTCTTGATAATTTCCTGGATTTCTGGAATTTATCAATTGAGCAGCTTTTCCTCCTTAGTTTATTTCTTATATGAATTGTCAACAACAACTTTTGTTGATCTACGGCCATAGCTTGTGCATGGTCGCAAGCGTTTAGAAAATTACCTAGCGAAATTGAATCACCATCGTATTCTGGAATTATAGAGAAAATTTCGGAAAGTTTGTATGGTTCGAGTGGAACTTCCGGTTCATTGTGTTAATTTTCAACTGAACTGTGATGTGACGACATTTTGGATGGTTTCGGGATAACAGGGTCAAATCAAATTTTTAAATTTTGTAAAATCTTTTCACAATGTACAGATAAATGATTCAATGTAGTACTTACAATTTTTTCCTACTCCTAAATCTTTGCAGGCTTCTGGGGCTGTGGTGTTGTCTTCTTTCTTCTTGTTTCTTTCTTCTTGTTTCTTACTTCTTACTTCGTGTGCTTGTTTCTTCTTGGTTTCGTTTCTTCGTTTCTTGCTGTTTGTCTCCGGGGTGTGGCAAGATGAAATCCTACTTCATAAGGCTCTGGCTCCAACAGGATGAGCAGCGTTCGACGACTTACGCGAGTTCCAAGAGTTGATTTCTTCACAACCTGGTGAGCAACGTTCGACGACTTATGCGGGTTTCTTGTTGTTGAAGAGACCGTCTCGTCACTGGGTTCTGCTTTTGCGGTTCTTTGACTCGTTGGAAGTCTGGAGACTACCGCTGTTTCTTCTTTTGATCACAGCGTTTTCGAGATCCGTACGACTGCGCCAATTTGTTAAATCAGTTTTCACTGGTTTGTGTTTTTAAAAAAAAGAACTTTATTTACTAAGTTACAATATAGCAATATTGAACAATTCTTATAAAATAATTATAATAAGTGATTCGAAGACTGGGAGGACTTGAATGACGTCTCCTCTTGAGTTCTTGAATTTATAAGGTCGGGAATGCTGACTGGATACTGCGTAGTTCCTGTTATTCCACGAAGACCTTGAAACTTGCTGTAGAATATCCTCTGGGTACTGCGTAGAAGCTGATGTAATGTTTGTGATTTGTGTCGCAATTCTGGGACAAAGGGCCCATTCATTATTCTAATATAACATATATGGTACATATATGGTGAACATAATGTAAATATATAGAGTCATTGGATAAACGAGTTGAAGAAATATCATTTTTCATTTTATTTACCCTATATTTATTTACTTAGGTTAATTATTTGATCAGTTTGAATCAAAGATTTCAAAGTAGGAAGATTTTCAGAGAGTGTAATTTTATTCAATTCTGATATTGTAGTTTCATTGATATTAGTATAAATAACAATTTCGGATACGTTTATTGTACTAGAAAAGGTTTTCTCTGTATTCAGAATAATAGAGTCAGTATAAGCTGTAGCACCAGCTTTGATTTTCAAAATTCCAGTATCATTAATTTTAACTGATATCTTCTTGTTCTTATAATTAATATGAAATACAAACATTTTTGAACATATAAATAGCCATATATTGGCAGTTGCCAATTGAATAAAAATTGTTTTTTTTATTTTAATAACTCGTTGATCGCATGAACCAGGTACTAATTTAGGCAAGAAAAATAACTTTAGAGGTTTTGTTTTTTTGACAAACCTCGCAGGTGTTTACATACTTTTTAATATGTGATCGCATATTCGGCCAAGAATGATATTGCTTTATTTTTTTTGTAAGTTTTACTAATTCTTTTGTGACCTCCTGTAACAGGCGAGTCATGAAATTCTTTCAATATTTTTTGGATGTTCTCTTTATTGAGATCACCACTTTCAATTCCGTCAAAGATTTGCAGAGTTATATCAGTATCTTTGAAGATATACCGCAACATCGGTAATACATTTCTGAATTTCAGATTGCAATATTCAAAGAGTTTGAATGGGTTTTCAAAAGATATGCAATTAATTTGAAATCGCAGCAGATGTTAATTGTTTCAAGTCGATTAGTAATTTGTATAATTTTTCATAAGTTAATCTATCCTCATTGTGAGTAATGAAATATAATACTTTAAAATCACTTATATCCACAGGAATGAAACTAGGTGCCGTGGAACTGACGGATTTAATTTCCTTCAGATGTGACTTTAATCTTTCTAGCTTATCTCTTAATTAATTCATTGTTGGCAGTAACTGCACAGTTTATGAAAATTACTAGAGTTGAGTTATGCAAGCATTTCAGGATATCTTTATCGCTGATTTCATGAATATTTTTATTTAGAATAATGCTGCTTTCGAGGGCTTTCAAATAATTTTTGTAAGTTATTATTATTCTCATTTCGATTTAAAATACTTGTACTAGTAGGATTTTCATTAGTTTCTTCTGAATCTTGTTTATTAGAGGTATTTTGTTCATTAGAGGTATTTGAACGCAATGTCATTTTTTGGATACGGGAAAGGGCATAGCAATTTGTATTACTTGTACCTTTCTTATAAATTATTTCGTAATCGAACTGTTCTAGACTTAACCTCCAACGCATAAGCAGAGAGTTTGTATCTTTACAGTTAAATAAATACTCTAGCGGTTTATGATCACTAAGTATGATAAATCTTCTCCCATACAGGTAGGGTCGATAAAATTTTGTGAAATGGACGATAGCTAATAATTCGCGTTGTATGGTAGAATAATTTTTTTCACTTTTGCTAAGTGTTCGGGATCCATAGGCTATCGGTGAGTCGCTACCAATTTTCCCTTCCGAAATAGAAACACCACTAGCATCTGTTGTTTAGATGAATTCGCGTGAAAAATCCGGATATTGCAGAATTGGTGAATTTATGAGATGTTTCAATTTTTCAAATGCTTTTGTACATAATGGCGACCAAACGAAAGTAGAATCCTTTTTCAATAAATTATTTAATGGTTGTTCTATTTTTGAAATGTTTGGAACGAACCGGCGGTAATATCCAGCCAGGCCAAGAAAAGATTTCACATAATTGGAACATTTTGGTACTGGAAATCTTTTGACACAGTCAACTTTTCGCGGATCAGGAGAAATTCCTTCCTCGCTAATAATGTGACCTAAATAGCACAAAGAATGTTGCAAAAATTGACACTTTTCAGGTTGTAATTTGAGATTACATTTTCGTAATCTAGAAAATATTTCTTTCAGTTTTGAGTTATGCTCTTCTATGGTTTTTCCATAGAACTATGTCATCCATGTACACAAAACAAGTTATATTCTGTAAACCAGCTAAGCAATGATCCATCAAACGTTGAAAGGTATTTGGACCAGAACGAAGACCATAAGGTAATTTTTTGTAGTCATAATGACCAGAAGGGGTAGTAAAGGCAGTTTTACACCGATCATTCTCAGAAACTTGGATTTGATGAAATACATTTGCAAGATCGAGTGTTGAATAATATTTAGAGTTCCCTAGTTGGTCAAGAATATCAGTAATACTGGGTACTGGATAAGCATCTCCAATAGTCTTGTCGTTCGATTTCCTGAAATCTACTACAATACGCCAACGTTTGTTTCCATCAGAATCACATTTTTTAGGTACTACTAAGAGTGGAAAATTCCACGGGCTTGTGGAAGGTGTGATAATATCTTCTTTTCGCATTTTGTCTACTTGAACTGTTACCTCTTCTTTTTGAAAAAAAGGCAAACGATACGGTTTAACATGTATCGGTAAATCATCAGTGGTTGGAATACTATGAGTGGTACAGTTGGTATGAGATAGTTTATCACCCTCTAAGTAGAATAAATCATTAAATGCACTACAAATTTCTATAATAGAATTTCGCTCAGTTTCTGGCATATGATCTGTACTAATACTTTTTATCACCTTATCAGTGCGCTCAACATAATTCAAATTATTTACGGAATGGTCTGTATGTAAGGCAAGAATATCGAAATTTTCGATCGGATCTATATGCAAGTTTATGTTGTCCAAGGTTGAATTTACAAAGGTTGCAAAAGCTAACCCATTTTTTATTTCTATTATACTATTTCCGATATAAAGTCCTTCAGATATTTCTCCTGACTTGCATAAATAAATAACTGATTGTGAATTAGTACGGTCAGTAGAAACTCGTATTCTTTTTATTACTTGAGTTCGAGCTGGAATAGTGATTGACTTTTCAGAAATCATATTGAGAACAACATTTTTAGTTCCGGAAGAAAAAGATAACGTTTTATTTTCATAATTGAGCATACACCCATTTTTACTCATAAAGGCTTTGCCAATAATACCATCACATAAAATAGGAAAATTATCAGGAACAATATGAAATTTTTGTTCTAAAAGTTCGTTCTCTAAGGTAATGATACCAACACAAGTGCCATACGTTTTTATTGTTTGATTGGTAATGCCTTTCAGCTGAGCAATAGAATTTGTATCTATCACCTCATTATCAATTTAGTACTGTTTAATTTCAAAAGTGAACACTCTGATCCGGTACCATTAATGGCAAGTGAAATGGGAATGTTTATACATTCACCTCCGTTCTTTTTGAAAGAAACTGAGAATTTGAGAAACGATACTGCTTTCGGGAGTTTGTAACTCTCGAATGCAATCAGAATTTTGTATAAGTTCGTTATCAGGAATTTGTAAGTAGTTTTCATAACATTGAAAATTTTGCTCACTCTACAAGTTTGAATAAGAAGTTTGAAAATATTGAGCAGAGAAGTCATGTTCATTACTAGAATTATTTATTGTTCTAAAACAGCGTTTTTGATTTGACGGACCTGGGTTTGGGCAGCGCTGCTCTGTCCAGGTCCCATAGAGTTTTCCGAAAACTGGGAATTTGAAGGGAGTGGAGAGTTTGATTTTCTACTCTCGTTAAATTTTCTTTTATAACAATCTCCGATGTGATGACCATTTTTTTACAGTAGCTGCAAATCAAATGGACTTGATTTACGTTTTCAACCTTAACTTCTTTATTTTGAAACTTAGGTAATTGTTTGTTGGTTCTAGAAAACAGTTTTCATACCTATGGCCTATTTTGTTACAAAAACTGCATTTCATTGGTAAAGACTGTTTTGGTTGACTGTTTTTGAACCTATGATTACAATTTCGCTCTTCATCAAGGGCAGCATCAATCGCTTCTGTCAGTGAAGCGAATCTACTGGCTTTTACTATGAAACAGGTATTAGGATTCAATCCTTCGATAAATCCTCTCAAAGCTGATTTAGAATTTAAATTTTCAATAGTTGCTTTGGCATGAACACCCTCACTGGAAATACCTGCGTCGTTCAGTTCAAAAAGTAACTTTAATAATAATAATGTTCTTCCTCTTAACCCTACTTCCACTTAACCCTTTTCAACACGGTTTGCAAATGTTCTAACGTTTTCTGTAGCCAGTTGTTTGATATTTATCAGTTCAGATTGAATTTGAGCTATAGTTCGTTTTTCTGCAAATTGTCCTTGTAAAATAATTTTTAATTCCTCCCAAGTAGAAAAGGTTTTATGTTTAGTAAGATTATAAGCTGATCCAGATAATTTGTTTTTATGATAATCAATAAAAGACTTTCATCAGTTTCTGGACAAAACTCCTCATCTACTATATCGCAACAAGTTATAAATCGATCTAAATCACTACGATTCCCATTAAATTCAGGTATCATTTTAATAGCTAACTCAGAAACTTTTTAGCCATGATTAATTAAATAACTTTGAAATGAATGTCAATTGTGAAAAATGAAATGAATGTCAATTGTGAAAAAATTTAAATCTGATAACAATGAAGAGATAACAATAAAGAGAATACAATAAAGAGATAAAATTGAAATGAGACAATGTCTAAATAATAATTGTTACCAAATATTTGTAGTCTTGATAATTGCAATTATACTTTCAAGTCCAACTTCAATAGTCTTCGGCCAGATTTTAGGAATAAATCCTTCTCTTGCTCTTCAGGTGAAACGGCGGATTACCGTTCCGTTCCTGCAGGATGCTGTAGAATACTTCGATGAACTTCCCAGGATACTAGTAGACTCGGTTACCCCTAGGAGTTGACGATGTTCTTCAGCGGATGCAAGCAGTTTAGTTGATATAGAAAACGTCTTTTCTATACGGCTCTGGAACTTCCCGCTGATCAATCCAATTCTTCTTATTTCCACAACCTCACACTAGCTGACACCAAAATTATGTTGCGAGCGGTCAAGGCAATTGAGGCAGAAAGGGGTTGCAGAAAGTCGTGGATGAAAAACACTAGATTGGTTTTACACTATTTATATTCTATTGTGGGACGGTGATGTTTTTGATTGGTAAAAGTCTAAAGTGGTTGTTACAATATCAAAGTTACAGTGTTCTCTCATCTCTCATCTGCCGTGCGTGGCTTCTCTATTTACCTAACAAGTGCGGAAAAGGCATTTTCCGTAAGAGTTAGGTAAAATATTTTTCCTACGAGTGTTTTTGTCCATCTTATTTATGAAAAAACAAGGTTTTTAATAAACAATTTTTTATAATAATGCTACAAAATGACTAATAAGACAGAATAGTTACATAGATCATTTGTTTACTCCTAAATATCATTATTTTCAAAAATACAAAAATCGTGTGGAAAAGTAAAAATCGTACAGAAAAGTAAAAAAAAAAACTTTTCCGAACGATTTCAAATTGTAGGGAAAAGTACAACTTTCAAAACGAAAAATTGTGCGGAAAAGTCACCGGCTCTTAGACTATATATAGGAGCAGCAGTTAAACTTTACAAAATGACAAATGACAGTGAACCACGCGCAGTATTGAACTCATAATGGGCAAGTTTTTGAATTCATCGATGAGCATTGCATCCTTATTCAATTAATGGAAAATGACAATGACAGCATGAATGCGCATTATCCATCGATGAATTTAAAAACTCACCCAGTCTAATGAAATTGAAATTTAAACTAAGTTCAACATTTAACTCTGCTTGAACCTGGAATGTACAACTGGACCTAGCAGAAGTGGTGGAATTGATAATCTTTGGGATTTCCTCAAGAGGTTAATGCTCAGAGTAATAAAAGACATAGAGATGCCCTGGCTATCACTAAACATTAAAACATAACTTAAACATAAATGTTTTATATCACTTTGTGACTTTGTGATGTTGTTCAGAGGTATGCTTGGCATTACAGATACGTTGCGTCCATGGTCCTTTGTGCCTCTTTTAAATATTACAATGTAACGTTTAAAACTAAACGTTACAAAAATGTATCATATTAACATGCATTCAATGTTGCTCAAAACATGTTTGTAATGTTGGTCAAAACATGTATGTAATGTTGCTCAAAACATGTATGTAATGTAATATAGAAAGAGAACAAAATCATGAGCCACACTCGCACACCCTGTATCTTAAATGGGAAAATATTGCTTTTGAACGTCTAACATTCAACTTGTTCCATATTTTTTCATTTGAGATACTGGGTGCAAGTATGACTCATTATATTTTTACTCTTTTTATATTTATTAAGTCGAAGTTATTCACCTACAAAAAAGTTACCACTAAAATTCCAGAAATGTATCTATAAATATAGAAAAAAGATGATATAACATGAGTATATACTCCACCCCGTACACTACAAATCAAAGTATCAAAACAGAGGGAGGTAAATGTTAATGGGAGAATTATATGAAATAAAAAAAAACTACAACTGCATTAAATATTTAATGGAATAAAAAAATATAAAAAATAACAAAATACTCTCAAAGTATAAAAGTAGAATTTTCACTGAATCAATGGCTAACTGATACGCTTCTAGTTTTTTATGAATTGAGCCCTGAAATTAATCGAACAGCATCCTGAAATGAATCAGTGATGTTTATTGAATATTTTTCAGTAGTTTAAAGTTCAATGCCTACCTCAAATATCTGCCAACAAATATCTGGCTGTTTGTTCATGTTTTTATTCTTCCTACCATACTTCAGCTGGTACGAAAATCATATCACTCGCGAACTGGTCAAAAAGTCAAGTAAGAACTTTCAATCAAAATATAGAAAGGCATCAGATTATCCTACAAAAAATGCACAATAAAATTGATAGCACTCGCTCACAGCTTGTAAAATAAACAAGATGGATGAATGTCATGAACATGAACGGGAAAATTGCATTTAAGAAACATTTTAAGATAATATTAATTCCAAAAGTTTTCAGTACACATGTGAGTAATGTTTTGAGGTGGTTAAACACAAACATCGTACAAATAACATAATCACTCTGTCTGAGACATATCTGAGGAACATATACTCAACATTTTATATATCTTTTAACGAATATTATTTGTTATATTATTTCGATGTGACACAAACATATAGCTGAAAACATTATGTAAGAAACATCATGACAACATTAATATTCTGTTAGTTTGCCAGTATTAAAAAAGTTATCTCTGGTAAATGTTTTAATTATGTATCATGTTTAGTGGGAATACCTACACAAATACCTGTTATGAAGTGAACATGAACTACCCTTTTCTATAAAATTTGTGGGCGAGGGGGGTGACGGGTGGTGAAATGTTACCGACAGTTTGTTTACATTTAGAGTGACAAGGACCTAATAAAAACGAAGAATGGCAACTTGATCCAAATGAAATGAGCGGGCATACACGAAACTACCCGAATGAATACGAACTAAACATGTTTAAGGCCCATCGCTTGTAAACAAACAAAGTTATGTTGACTTCAAGACAAGGATGGTCTTTTATTATTCTGAGGGTTAATAAATTTAATGAATGGGGAACACTCATGATTTTATTTTTTGGGTTTTCTGCATGAATTTGGGTGTCAAAAATCACATTTAGTGAAAATTATTCCTCAAATCTCATTTTTTCCCTAAAATATTAAGGTTTGAAATTTGCTCTGGATCCAGAAGGCTTTGATTCTACGGGTACGGCAATGGGAGGAGTCTAATAGTTTAAAGCTCTTTTAGTAGTTCAAATCTCAAAAATAACCCACAAAAGTACCAATAAGAAAGCGAGGAAGAAGTTGGGTTATAATATAAAAAAGAATATTTGACACTCATTTTAACATTGTATTTCTTTTGGTTTTTGGTTCATTATAATAATATTTCATGTTAATTGGGAATTCAACTAGGGTCACTGGATCCAGAAGGCTTTGCTTCTACGGGTACGTCCAATGGGAGGAGTCTAATAGTTCGAATGTCAAAAATAACCCACAGAAAAAGTTAGGTTAGGTTAGATCCAACGTTTGAACTACCGACACATGTCAATTTTATGTACGAAATGTTCAAAAATAGTAGAATCCGGAATGACAAGTTCATTGATAAAAGTTTATATTATGTTAATGAAATATTTTCAAGATTTATCTAATCGGTAACACGGTAACGGACAATTCTTGGTTTATTGGTCCAGCTGTTACAGCATATTGTCCCCCAGATATGATAGGAACATAGTGTTGTGTAGTATTGTTTATTTTCTACTAAAAAAATTATATATCCTTTTCTTATGAAAATGAAGTATTGGTCAGTGACAACGTACAGAAATAGCGACAAAAGTCACAAATTATATTGTATTCCCAGAGGTGAGTTCAAGATGATTTTATTTATAGATTTAAGAAAAGAAAAGAGCAGAGAAATTTTTCTACAGTAGTGCGCAATTTCGTAATGAGCTTTTTTGTACTCGTGTGTTTTGTTTAACTTGACTGCGTCTCATTGAACAAAGTTCACTCTCATAAAAAAGTCCTACTTTACAAACTCGAAAAAACAAAGTTGTCTATACCAGAAACTTTAACTTCTCTTTTTTCGTGAATTTCTGATCAGATTTTAATTCAAGCTCTTGTTTTGAGGATTGAAGCCAGAAACCTTGAAAAAGAAATTGCTTCCAATTCTGAATAGGCCGCGGGCATGTGACGTCACATGACAACTGTTAATCAGCCTGCTGGACAAACAAACCGTATTTCAATTAACAACAATGGTAATTTAATGAGATTATAATTGCAATTCTAAGGAGATTATGGGTTTACCCTTAGTATATACCTGTAAGAGGGGAATGTAATTTGATATTGTAATCATTATTCTTCCTGCTTGCAATGGATTGTTTGTGAGATGGCTGATAAAAGTGATTATTTAAACACCTTGTCTATGGATGTTCAGAAGAGATTTTAGAGAAAGTGAAAGAAAATAATGGATGTGATCCTTATTTTTATTGAAATTTGAATTTTTTTTAGTGAAAAAATTAACTTTTTATGTTGCCTATATTTCCTAGATTCTTTGAACATACTTCCTAGAAAATGTTTTCAGTATACCGTTGCCCATTTCAACTTCTCGCAGTAGAAGTTTGGATTCATGCAGCACCTATTAACAATTATCAATTAACAATTAAACAAAATATAGCATTCATGAAACAAAATATAGCATTTATGGACCCAAATTAACAATTAAGTGGGAAAACAAAGCATGTGCACAAGTCAGATTGGTATTTAGTTAAGCTTTCTTCGATACATTTTCAGTATCAGATTGTATTGCAATAATTGTAGAAAAAAGTTCAAATTATACTTGCTAATTGTTAATAATTGAAAATTGTTAATTGGTGCTGCATGAACCCTTTCTCAAATCTGCTCTTCTAGTTGCCTGAATCCAGAATTCACGTCTCTTTTCAGCAAGATTTAATATTTTTTGTATTGTCGAAAACAGAAGGGAATCGATGGAATGAAACATTGAAACGTTGTCTCTGCCGCTTCTACTTCCACATTTCACAATCGCGCAAAATTGAGGCATTATCGAGAAAAAAATATTTAAAATATGACATAAATGCACACTAAGCATTTGTAGATCCGTTTGTTTGTCCAGCAGGCTGTATTGACAACTGTCATTTACTGTCGTCTGTCAGATATGCCCGCGGTCTATTGTTCAGTGGAAAATTATGACATTTGTGTCACTTGTGTGTGCAGTGTAAATATTGAAATATTTGTGTTCACTAGGACTGACAAATTTTATCATTGTTCAGATTTTCAACCCATTTATTAATTTTCAGATTCATTTTGGAGCCAATGATTTTGAGAAAATAATAAAAAATTGTCTTTGAAAAATAAGTACTTTGGGGAGGAAAATTATAAATTACCAAAATAGAATCTTTTCTTTGGAACAGAAGGTTGAAAATTCTATCATAATTATTTCACAACTCTCTTGATAAAATTGGTTACTCTATAATAAAAGATAGTGAGTGTTAGTATTTTGGTCATCTCTTTAGAACAGCTGTTTCATCGATGTGAATACTTAACGTTCAGATTTCGGAAATATTTTGTGAAAACTGGATAATTTTTTTTGATTTATACAACACCATCTCAGGAAATTTTGCAATTTATGGTAGGGATACCAAAAAAGTATATATTTTATAAAGGGGCTTGATAAAATAATTAAAAAAAAGAATTACAAAAATGTAATATTTGTAAATGGACAAGTCTAAAATGCAATATTTTAATCAAGTATATAATTTTTAATACATATCTGTTAATAGTTTACCATGAAGTTTTACTTGAATCCAGAATGTAGAATGGCCAAAGCTTGATTTCATGTTATTTTCAATTTTTTAATATATTTATTCCACTAAGGTGTTCCATATCGTTATGTTCAAATTTTGGTAGTGCAAAGTAGACTTCATTTCAAGTAAGAAAGACGCAAAACTTGTAAATCCATTTTTATTTGTTTCAAAGTTGCAGGTCCATGAATGTGATTGTCAGATCACTAAAAAAATGTACGCCTAAATCAATTAAATTTAATTTTATTTGAAAAAATTTTCAATTAATAATTACGTAGACCTTCTTGTCATGGGTCATGTGTCTTGGTGGTACGTAGGTAGTGTGTCCGTTGCTAAGCCTAGGTACGCGGGTTTGATTAACACCGGCCTCGTGCATGGCATCACACGTTAAAAGATAAGAGCTGCATCTTCCCTAGCTGGCACAAATCTCTCGAGGACTCCTGAGGGTTGCTCGTAAGGGGGCAGCAGGTTGACGGAGAAACCAATTTTAACAATCTTGTTGAATGCAGGCTTGTGCACGAGTGGACCACGGGAAGACCGTTAGTTGTTCCGGATAGTGAGAAAGGTCAGGCAATTTTTACAATGATGTTTTATAATGCGACAATAATAATCACAGGTCTGTTATTGAATTGTATAACTTTTTTTGAATAAAATCAGTTTTTACACCAAAATTTGAACATAATGATACAGACACTTTGTATGTAATGCCAAATTTTTTATAAAGTGTTTGTTGGTTTATAATCAGTATATTCATGTCAGAAAATTAGGCCCATTACTATATTTTACGTATGTATACAAAATAAGAGTAGCTCTATGGATATCTTTAATCAGTCATCGGCAACTTTTAAACCTTATATTGAAAACTCGTAAAATATTAAAAATTTCTGTTGTTCAATATATAAAATGCGTTTTGTGAAATTGTAAATTGTATTATGTTTCAATGTGTAAAATGAGACTTCCCGTGAATTTCATATAAATAAAAAAAGGATTTTTTTTATAATTTAATAATTTATATTGTAAACAAGATGGAAGTTTGTCCAAATTTTCTTTTATAAAATATTAATGAACAAACTACAAAGTATTATCAATACAGTCATTAACATTCTCACATTCGACAAGATCAAACCAATTTTATTTTTTATTAACTGATGTAGTAAAAAAAGTTACCTATTCGGTTGTCGTATGGGGCTCAACAGATTGATGGGCTCTTCAATCTTGTGTTGTGACACTGAATGTATTTTGCAAAGTGAAGTATAGAATTTTGGTTCAGAAGTAACAAATATGATAATCGCACATTGTTCACAATTAAAAAAACATAACACATTTTGATTATTTTACTTAAATACCTCAGAAGTGGTGATAGGGTCAAATTTTTAGGTATCACACTAGATGATAAACTCAACTGTTCAAAATACATCGGGAAATTTTTGTAGATCAAAAACTCACCTTTGATTATCATATTTGAGAAATTGTCTAATCAATTAAGAGGATGTTGGGATTCATTATGAGAAACTAAAGACAATATAAAAACACCGAGCCTTCCAAAGCCATTTATTCACTGGTAAAAAGTAAATTAGAATATGCATCACTAATTTGATCACCTTATTATTAAAAAAACATAAATACCATCCGGCAAGAAAAAGACTTTTGCCAAGTATCTCACATGCAAAATGGAAGGTGTACCCTGCTGGATCGAAAGGCTTTCTAAAAATTATTTTGAATATATATTGTCTCCACAGTCTATTTATTTGTATTTTTTTAAATTTGTTTCTCGCTTCACATTTTATTAATCGGGGACCTCATCAGACACACTTCCTCCATCTACTCACAGCAAAATCATGGATGCTTTCTCCTAGTCTAATCAAAATCTTGCAGGGTATTTGGCATAGAAATTATAATATATATATATATATAGGTACTTACTCTAGAATGCCAATTCTTCAATGGGACGAAAGTGTTGTAAAAAGTTCGATGCATTATTTAGTGCGCATGATCAGGACCAGTTTCATTCATAACAGGGTGGGTTTCAGTGACATTTTTAAATGATTCATGATATTGAGTAAAATCGATTTGATAATACGTTGGTGTCAGGGCAGTCTATGAGACACGAAAAGTTTTGGTGGGCATACCTAGGTATGTTGTGAAACTGATTATATCCGAGAAATTCATAGAATAAAATAACAATGAAAAAATATATCTTGAGTAGGTAACTATTGGTGACGTTTCTGAAAAATACCTATTTTATGATTTTTTTTTAAGATCCATGGAAAGAAACATCGTGTATTGTTCAGAGAACATCGTGAGAACCAAAGGAAGGTAGGTAGGAATTGATATTCTGGGAAACAGATGTTTGGCATGTCTCCAAAGTGACGGAATATGGATGTGCTGAGGACTGGAGCTCGACGGGTCAGTCTCGAAGGGACCGCTAACGGTGGAACGATTGATAATATTTCGGAAGAGCATCGTCCATGAAAATATCTATTTTCAACTAAATGGAGCACCACCTAGACCAAGAGATTAGTCTTGGTGTGGTCTTGGTCTTGATACAATACCAAGACCGAGATATTTATATGACAAAAAATTATCATCGGCTAATTCCTTAAAAAATGCAATCCTTTATAAAACTTACATCATGAATGAATTGAACAGATTTTAAAGATTTGAAAATTCCTACAGTTGTTATATAGACCTTTCTTGGGTAGGAACTCCATGATTTTTTCGTAAAAAAAGACTTGGAACTGCATTTAGTTTCAATAACATTCGACTACCCTTCATATATATTATTATTATTATTATTATATTATTATTATATTATTATTATTATTATTATTATTATTATTATTATTATTTTTATATTATATTATATTACCTTATATTAATGTTTAATATTATCTTTTTGCTGTTTATTAGGATGTACCTATTTTCAATAAAGTTATCTATTATCTATCTATCTATATATACATCGTTTGAAGAAAAATGTTTGCTGCAAATGACATTTTTTTCAGTCAAGATGCTCCACGGTAGGATTTCTTCCCAATGCTCTCATCCAAATGTCATGCCTTGCTCTCGTCAAGCTTAAAATGATTTATGATTTATGATTTAAAATCGCCTAAACCACCAAACTAATCCAAACCGGCTCTGGCAAACTACCCGCCTTCCTCTGCGGCAATTGAAAACTGTTAACATTGTTGCACGATTCCAACAATTCAACGGGAATTTGGGTAGGCTTCACAGTAATGTTAGATTATTTTGACATAATCTCGACTACAAAGATAAAATTTTCTGAAATTTGTCAACGCTGCAGAGCTAGGAGGCTGGTTATGGGCATGCGCATTGATGAAAACATTTGGAATTTTACAACACTTTGCAGTGTCCCACGAAGAGGGGATTGGCATTCTAGAGTAAGTATATATCAAGATGGATAGAAACCCTGGTGGATTGACTGATTCGCTTTTGTTTCACCCAAAGTTGTTGATGCTGTAATAAGATGGCATTAGCTTTCCCGTTGTCAGTAGATGGCGCATTATCAAAAAATAGCCGAGTTTACATTCCGAAGTACTGAGTCATATTTTTTTTGGAATATTTGAAATTTGACTGTTTATTACTATGTTTATAATTTTTGATTAACTGTTATTTACATTTCATCGGGATATTTATCGTTTTTTTCTGTTCTTTTACTACTTTTCGTTCAGTTCGCAATGATTAGTTATTTGTTTATTGTTGAGTTTTCTGTAATTCTTGTATTTGTAGTGCATAATGTTTTTTCAAGTTTGTACTTGGACATGGCTGCGTTTGTATGAAAGATCTAAGGTTAGTATCATTGTTTAAATATCCCGTACATATCACATATCCAACTAGTTAATTTAAAATTACTGTTCTGATTTTTGATGAAATAAGCACGTTAAACATGTTATGTCGTATTTTTTAACAAAATTGAATAAATACGAAATGTAAACATGTCATGACAATGACAATTGTTCAATGTATTCATTTATCAATCTGTAATGACTTTACCGCCATCTACGAATGATCGTGAAGCTAATCCGATCTAAATGAAATATGAAGAATCACGTAGGCCGTACCTTAACAGTTTTGGTAGGCCGATTTCACAGGTATAAATGAACGCACCAGGGTTTCTATCAATCTTGGTATATATATTATAATTTCTATGGTATTTGGCCATGATGATATCTGCACAATGTCCATAGGCCAATTTTAAAACTGCTATTCCGTTGATTGAGGTATGAGGTTGAGGTAGAACAACTTTTTGTGTTTATTGAACCCATAGACAAGAGTTATATACTGATAAATGAGAATTGAAATTCAAAAAATCATCACATACACATAGGTACTCAAGGTCCTTGTCGACGGCTCTATGTATGTTCCATGTTCCATGATAGCTGCTAACCGCCTAACCGGGTCACAAGATGGGGCAAGGACCGGAAATCGACCAACGCTCCTTTGAAATTCGAGATTATTGTATACTTCTCAATTTCGATCAATAACAAAATTAAAATTAGTAGCTGGTGTATATCCATTCAAGATAAAATATGATTAACATGAAATATTATTATTAAAAACCAAAAGAAATAAAATGTAAAAATGAGTGTCAAATATTCTTTTTTATATTATAACCCAACTTTTTCCTCGCTTTCTTATTGGTGCTTTTGTGGGTTATTTTTGACATTCGAACTACTACAAGAGCTTTAAACTATTAGACTCCTCCCATTGGCCGTACCCGTAGAAGCAAAGCCTTCTGGATCCAGTGACCCTAAATATTAGAGTCTTTGAGAGCCATCTAACAGTGAAAGTTTGAACTATTACTCTATTCTTTGCTTGAACCATTGTTTGATAATTATTATCAAACAACCCTTGAACGCTTGAACTGCGTGAAGTAACGATTCATACATCCGTTAGAGGCGCTAGGAGTACGTTTTCAAATGGGAAGAAAAAAGTTGCATTTTCAATTATGAATTAGGGTAGGGAAGAGGAAATGAAAATTTTTAAATTCTGAGTATGTCACTCAGCTTCTCGGATGGTAATGTTCATGTACAAATGAAAATATACCAGAACCCTCGTTCTGGTATGTGTCCTCACACATGCCTGTTCCGTATTGTGTTGGCAACTCTGAGAAGTCCACACGTCACGACGTCATGCATATGCGCATATGCGTTCTCTGCTAGGATTTTGCGCAATCGTCAATCTTCTCTTTCTCGTGGGCTCGTTTTTTGTGAACCTTCATTGTGATCTGGCTGCTGATCTCTGTCTTTATTAGTGTTAAGACTGTTGGGATATTCCTTCGAAAATGTCTCTGCTTTCGGTGCGTCTAGCAAGTACTGTTGCAAGAAACTTGCCTAAAAATGTTCAGGTAATAATTTTGATTCCAATATTGCCTAGTTGAATTCTGTCGAATTATAATTATATCGGTATTTTACCGACTATGACATAATCAGTTTTAGAATTTATTTGCTAGTTTCAGTATTTTCGAATGGTCGATGTTCAGTAATAATAGTATTAATAGAAATTGAAATAATACAAAATTATGAAACGTGTAATTTCCAGAAAATATCTCAGAAATAATTTAAATCATTTGTTACATAACACTTGATTTGATTAAAGTGTTCTACTGTGTTTCAAAGGAATCTTGATATGGTCTCTGTTAGTCTGTTTCCTCTTATCTAGTTATCGGTTTGTCTATAATATTCAGTATATTTTTTAGGTTATTGGGGCCACCATTCCAGCAGTCTCTGTTGCCGCTCGCAAAATCCACGTATCTACACAAAATCGTGGAGCTGAAATTTCTTCCATTCTAGAAGAGCGTATTTTGGGATCTGCTCCTAAGGCTGATCTTGATGAAACTGGCCGAGTCCTAAGTATTGGTGATGGTATTGCTCGTGTTTATGGACTAAAAAATATTCAAGCTGATGAGATGGTTGAGTTTTCATCCGGACTTAAAGTAAGTTGATGATATTTCACTAAAATAAATTGTTTAAAAGTTCAGTAACGTTTCCCACGGTGGTATTCATCCGAACTTGAATATCTAATCATCAATAAAAAGAAATCTCACGCTAAATTTAAACTTACGAGAAACCCTATTAATTATGCAAATTTCTCTAATATAAGACACCATTGCGAATCCCTAAGTAAGAGTTGCTACAATCAATACCTACTTCATGTTGAGAAAGCCACCCAGCTACTTCTGGCATTTTTTCAGGGCAAAAAAAACAGTTATACTACTCTCCCAAACTCTATGTTTTTGGATAACAGAACTTGTGAAACAGGGAAATCAATTGCTAATCTTTTTGCTGATCATTTCGCTACCACTTATAGTCACACTCAATTGGATCTCGAGGACCATTTGCTAACTATTGAAGATAGAGTTGACATTCCTCCAATTTCCTTTTCTATTGGAGAAGTTTTCAAAGGAATCTCTGAACTTGAGGACAAGCTAAGAGGACGGTCCTGATGGTATTTCATCATACTTCTTGAAAAGATGTATTTTTACATTAAGCTTACCAATACAACTTTTATTCAACTTATCTTTGAGTACAGATCAATTGCTGAAAGATTCAATATAGGTAAATCTAGTTTATGGGCTTGCTTTGTTAAGAGTGGTAGTTTCCTGACCAAGAAAAACTAATGAGAGCACAATCAAATTTTAGAAATATTGCTGGAATTGATGGAGTGGTTGGTGCAATAGATGGAATATATATTCCTATCAGAGCTCCTTCTAAACATCCGGAAGTTTACATAAACAGAAAGTCTTTTCACGCTGTCACATTGCAGTGTGTGTGTGACTCAAATTTAAACTTCTTAGACTGCTTTGCTGGCTACCCAAGTTCTACCAGTGATGTACCAGTATTTAGAAATTCACCTCTACATAGAAGACTACAAAATAATAGAAATGAGTTTTTCTATGCAAATCAATTCCTTATTGGGGATAAAGCTTATCCCCTATATGATTGGTGTATTCAACCTTTTATTTATAGAGGGAATCTAAGTGAACAGCAAAAGAATTTTAATAGCAAACATGCTAAAACTAGACAAGTCATTGAACGTTCATTTGCTTTGTTGGTTGGGCGTTTTAGAAGGTAAAGTACTTAGATATGAGCAGAACTGATTTAATAGCAGCTACAATTTTGTCATGCTGTGTTCTACACAATATATGCCTTCAAAGTAATGATAGAAATGTAGATCAGTATGTACAAGAGTGCCAACCCAACATTGATGAAACTGTAGCGAATTGTAGAGATGGAGCCAACAGAAGAAATCAGCTATTGTGATTCTACCATGGACATTTTCTTTTTTTTTAGGAAAATTTTCAACTACTTATATGACAATTCAAATATGTATGGAAGAAAAAGACACTTATAATTATATTATAATTTGTAGATATAAACATAAATTGAACTTTTATAGAATTGAACAACTAACATTACATATCCAAGCAAACATTTAAACAAATTATAAGCCATTGAACTTCAAATGAGACATATAATAAAAAAACTAAACCAATTTTTAATTTCTAACTGGCAGCAATCAAAGGAACTTATCTTATTGTTGCTCACTAAATCCTGAATAGAACCAAGTAATGTGCAAATATTACTAGACAAACAACTCTTCTACTTATAGTTTATCTATCAACTTCTGGAATAAATCTTTAAAATTATTTATAGGCTCTTGGAGTTGTTGTAAAAGTTGTTGATGACGTTCTTGCTTTGACTTTTCATTTCTTCCGGACAATTCTTTAACTAATTCATAAACATCAGCTTTCATTTTATTTATTTTATTTGTGATGTTGTTTGATGTGGTGGGTACATTTCTCTGAGTGTTTGATTGATCAGTAAGTTGATTGTCCTCTTTGTTTGTGATAATCAGGGGTTCTAAAGATGAAGCACATTGAACATTTTCAATATTAGGATAATTTCTGAAAATTTCATCAAATTCATCCATATACGCAAATCTTATATTTTTCGCGCCAGTTTGATTTGAAGACATATTGTCCTTTTTTTGGACATACTTTGATTTTAAATATTTAAATTTATTTCTGCATTGATCAGCTGTGAAATCACCCAAGTCTTTGCTTATCTGTTGCCAAACTGTCTCATTCATAATGCAAGTTGACATGAATATGAATGACATCGGGTTGAGTGGAAGAGCAGGCTTTTTGGAGGTAACTTCGTGTAACCTCCAACTAGACTGAACTCTGCCTTTTGGCAGTCAGTTTATATACATACGTATTTATAAGTCTATTTGTATTTTGAAGACTGTCAATAAAATCTATTATTATTATTATTATTATTATAAATTTTTTTTTCTTTGTATAAGCTAATTAATTTTAGTATGTCACTTCTGCTCCATCATTTTCTCACTCTGTCATCTGACACCTACAACATATTAAAATTTAGATTTTTAATATCTAATATTTTGTGAAATATGCTTTTAAAGCTTTCCACTGTATAGTAACAAAAAATATGCTCATACCAAATTCTATTTTACCTCGCTGTTTTCTGTTCTGGAGAATAACACTGATATGATGTAATAACATTATATTTTATTAAAAATAAACACATCCATTCTTGACTCAATTAATATTGCATATCGTCACACAAACAGAGCTTTTACCAAAATAAGCAACTAAACTAAGATGATAACTTATGATGAATCTTTGTGACAACATTGCAAGATACCCAGAATTGAATTACCATTTGCATAATCGTACATACATACATAATCAGTTGCATCTGCAGGGTCCAGGTCATCATTCGCTTCCATACAATCAGGAATTACGTTTCTTCTAGGTAGATTGAATATACACCTGACCAAATCATAATTTACAAGACTCAATACTCCATCTAGAACAATATCTATGTGATACAATGAGTCAATAATAATTTCTACAAAATCAAGTAGCAAATAGGACACTTTCTTACCACTCTTTCTTTGAATGTAAATTTTGTCTCCCTCATACATCGGAATATTTCCACTAGCGTCTGTAATTATGCTGTGGCTACAGGATGTGACAATATTTTCGCTCATTACGCCTAATTATAATTATAAAAAAAAAAATCAACATAAGCACACTCAGGTCGGTTAGGTATGTAGGTTATATTTTTGTTTTTCATTCAAAACAACAACACAATGAACATTGGTGGTGCGCACTGCACAGGACGACTGAATTTTATCCTATTATTTGATGGTGTGTAAAAGATGTATGCCCGACAATTGTTCGCCGTTATTTCAGAATGCAGATAAAATTTAGCGGGTGTGGATTCTGAACGACTTTGGGTAAAAGTTGTCCTTTCCGGGCGCGCCGCGTGGTTCTCACTTAGGTCCCCTGCTGTTTACCTTATTTATAAACCATATTGGCAATTCATTTCAATTTTGTAAATACTCACTGTTTGCTGACAACCTGAAGTTATATTTGCCTATCGTAAGCATTGATGACTGCTATAAGTTACAGGAAGATATCAATTCTCTATATGCTTGGTCTGAAAATAATGGCATGTCTTCAAATCAAGGGAAATGCTTCCATATAATATTTGCTAGAGTTAATAAAAAAAATTTCTTTAATTAATATATGTATAATTATACACTCGATGATGTTGATCTGAAAAGAGTCAATGAAATAAAGGACTTGGGTGTAATATTTGACGAGAACCTGTCTTTTATGACCACATTAACACCACTATCAATAAAGCTCTTAAACTTCTTGGTTTTGTTCTCCGAAAATGCACACATTTATCAGTAAACTCCACCAAACTTGTCTATCTAGCCTACATAAGATCGGTTTTAGAGTATGCATCACCTGTCTGGTCTCCTCATTACAAAGTACATATTACTAATATTGAAGCAGTACGAAATAGGTTCCTCAGACATGTCGCGTTTAAATTAGACCTGACATATGGAGAGTATTCTTATTCAGATATTCTCGATATTATAAATCTTAACACCCTTACTTATCGCAGAACAAGCATTGATCTAATAACTCTATATAAAATCATATCAGGTGACATTAAGTGTAAAGATCTATTACATGAAATCTCATTTCGAGTTCCTGCTCGATTAACTAGGAGAAATGATCTTTTCACTGTCCCTAATCACCGGACTAACTATGGCTACTACTCTCCCATATCAAGATTTATGTGAGAAGCAAACTCACTCAACTGTGACATATTACGAATTTCACTGAACACCTTTAAAAATCATTGTAAAAATAGAATTGAATAGCTGATTATAGGATACATTCCTAAACAATATTATAAGTGAGAAATAATGAATACTAAAAAAAACATCCATACTTATCATCATCTTATTTGTAATAAATTCAGTTACATTTGTTGTTGATATGTTTCAGTAGTTCAGTTTTAAACCGGAGTGAAACTAGCAAGACGAAATTTCTAGCAATATGAATTTCGCCGCGCTTCGATATAGTCGTGCTTGGTATTGCGGCAGCATATGGATTTTCATTTTATCACGTTTATTTTCATCGGAGTTGGTGAAATATTTTTCCATGAATTTTCTAGGGAAATCAAAACCTATCTTATCTTCAAAGCACTTTAATCAATAGCTAGGAAAGCATGTATATCTTGTACTAATGAAAGTGAATCATGAGATATAATGAAAAAAATGTTTCTTATTCTGTATATGATATTTTTGGAACTTTTTTCGCGAAAAATATTGAAAAATGAAGTGTTGAATACGTTGAATGTGAATGTTGATTTTGTCGCATTCATTTAACGCCTTTCCTCCACTCTAGAAATAATAATAATGAAAAATATGTTTCTGACTTCTGACCATTTTGAATTTAGTTATAGGCATATAAAGGTTATAGTCGCAGTTATACCACACTTCCTTACTTTTAATGCTCTCTATTACCTATTATACTATTAACAAAGTAATTATTGAAATGTTCTACCAAGCATTTCTCTTCCTTAATGATATACGGTTTTCTATCATTTTTAAATTGTACCTGATTGAATGAGTTTTGATTACTGCTTTTTACAAGAACGAAAGTTTTCCACATCATCTGAGAATTATTTCTGTATCTGTCAATTTTTTCATAATAGTAATTTTCTTTTTTCTTTTTTAACAGGTTTACAACCTCATTTCTGCGTATTTTAAAACTATCCCATTTGAGTACTTTTTCAGTTGGTAACGATTTAATAAATGATTTGTAGGCCCTATCTCTTTCCTTAATTTTACTATGTACTTCATTATCAAACCATATATATATTCACATTTTTACATTTTTTTTACATTTGTTTTTTTTTGTTTTACATCTTTATACATTTACATCTATATATATATATATATATATATATATATATATATATATACATATAAATAGGTTAAGTTAGTTAAGTATCAGTATTGTTTTTGTATATTTTCTTTTTCCTCATGGGGATTACCCGTAGACATAAATAAATAAATAAACTTATGTGTCACGAGAGCAGCCGTACTTTTTTCTTCGTAGTTTCGAGAACTGCTTGTCAATTGTTTCAATCAATCAATCAAATCAATCAAAATATACTTTATTGTCTGAAAATTCACATCTTATTGACAAAGTCTTGTAAAAATAAGAATCAAATGAAATCAGGTATATGTATGTAGACACATTTCACATAAAAACTAAAGTTTAGTTATAGTAAGGTACAACATATTAAAAATTTTAAATTTAAGTCGAATAATCACTCATGTTTTTATTGAGGAAACCTTGAACATCATAAAATACTTCTTCCACAAGAATTTTTTTCACTGATTTTCTGAATGAAGTGATGGAATCAATGATTGTGACACTTGCTGGTAGATGGTTATAAAATTTAGCAGCATTGTAAATGATTGAACTTTTTATTAAGTTGGAAGTTGGAATGGGTAGTTTTAAGTAGTTATTTTGGCAGGTGGGTCCATGAATTGTATCGTACATTAATTTCTTTTTATGTACCAGACATACGGTTTCAAGAATGAAGAGAGATGGAATCGTGAGGAGTTTCTGTTTTTTGAATAGATCTTTACAGGATACTCGAGGTCCAACTCTGCAAATATAGCGAACAGCACGTTTCTGAAGAGTAAAAATCATGTTGAAGCGCTGTTTGTTGCAAGTTCCCCAGGAAGGGATACCATACCTGGCCTGTGACTCAAATAATGCGTGATAAACTACTTTCGCAGTTGTCGCGCCCAATTCGTTTGAAATAACACGCAGAGCATAGCACCCCGAGGACAGCTTTTTACTCAGGAAGCAAATATGATTTTCAAAATTGAGGTTACTGTCTAAATGAATCCCTAGGAAGGGGTTGCTATTTTTAGCTGAAATAATATTATTCCCCATGGGAATGTCTGGTATATTTCATTGAAATGACATAAGATTGGTTTTGTTATTGTTGAATGAAAGCTGATTCGCATTGCACCAGTTTTTCACAGCAGTTATGTCCCGAGACATTTTAGTCAAAAGATCGTTTGAATTTTGATCATGCCATAAGATCGTTGTGTCGTCTGCAAAAATAGTGAACACACCCTCAGTCTTGATATTTGCAAGGTCATTAAAATATAACAAAAACAGGATAGGTCCAAGCACAGACCACCGTGGCACACCATGTTTGATCAAAACAATATCGAAATAGCTATTTGCTTTCACAATTTGAGTTCGTTGATTCAAATAGGACTCAATCCAGGCATGACTTTGGTCTCTGCACTCGTAAAGGTGCAGCTTACGCAGCAGTATCTGGTGATTAACACAGTCAAATGCTTTTGACAGATCACAAAACACTTATTTTTTCCCCTGAACTCATTCACAACCCTCCAAGTTTCTTTGATAGTGTTACTACTTTTAGATATTCTGTTGTGGAAATAGTTCCTTTTGGCAGCCCTAATAACACCTCTATAAATTCTCCTATATTCGATGTAATGGTTGTGGAAGGAAATTTTTGAGTATTTTCTAATATAGTGGAGGCTTCTCATATTTCTGATGTTCGGATTCCTTTGGTCAACCAGACTTTTTTGTTTTGTTGTTTTTTATTTTCTGAATAGGAATGGAAGATCCAAAACAGTCAGAGAGTAGAATATAAAAAGAAAGAAACGGATCGTTAGAGTACAACACCGCATTCCATTCTTTGTTCAGACATTTAGTGTAAATGAAAATTGTCAAGCTGTGTGCACGTTCCAATGTAATTGGATGAAGAAAAGGTTTGTATTTCGTGCAGAAATTTATTTATAAAATCATAGCAAAGCGCTTTCGACTATAAAGTCATCATCAGTGCGTACCTGTAAGTAAGTGACATTGAAATGAATTTAAGAAATTTTGATAATGTGAATTTTGAAAAATTGAAAAATTATTTACTCGTCAGGTGTACAAGAGCCATACCATAAAAATATCATGTGTCCATAGGACCATGTAAAAATTTAAAACGGGACATCATATGATTAACATTTAAAAAAATCCTTATTCCATGATTGAGTTGGATAAAAGTTGCAACAGGCAGACATGTGTTACTCACATAACCTAACCTAACCTAACTCTCACCAGAATTAGTTATGTAAGGTCAGGATCATTTTCTTGAATTCTCAGTATTTATATTTATATTATATGTAGCAATACTACAATTTATCAATAGTGTTAAAATTATATACACCTGTAAATGGGCATCAGCCTGCTGGATGTATTATTGAAAAAATAAAAATAAAATAAATAAAATAAAATAAAATTTTTGTTAGAGCTACATCTAAATTCTTATGAGATACAGACAACAGTGTATCATAGGCAAATAAATTTATAAAATCACAGCTGTGATATAAGCCGATATTATTAATGTAAATTAAAAATAGCAAAGGGCCTAACATGCTACCCTGAGGTACACCATATTTTGTGATAATAGGATTCGAATAACAATTATCCACTTTAGTGATTTGTTTTCTATCACTCAAGTAGTCCTTGAACCATTTTAGTATATTACCTTTAATTCCGATAGCTTCCATTTTTTTAGTATATCACGTAGTATATCACGATCGATTGTTTCGAAAGCCCTTCTTAAGTCCAAAAAACAGCAATAACATAGTCTCCATTGTCGATAGATTGGGTCCATTTACTTATAGTCAGTTGTAAGGCCGATTCGGAAGAGTGATCTTTACGGAAACCTGATTGATTGGTCATGAGAAGATTATTACTTTCAACATAGTTCAAAAGCTGATCATATACAGCCATTTCTAGTATTTTCTCTATGTCTGGCAAGGTGTTTATTGGTCGAAATTCCCTAGCTTTACATGTGTTTTTAACTTTGTGTATTGGTATGATTATGCTAGTTTTTAGTTGATCAGGAAATTGCCAATATTGAAGTGAAATATTAATGAGATGTAGCAAAACATGGCCTATCACCCCTATGGTGTTATTTATGAACTTGATATCAACAATTTCGGCTCCTGATTTATTTTCCAAATGATGACAAGACAAGAACCTCGAAACTAGTCTGCAGGTGATCCCCCTATCTGAATCAAAACCAAATTTCGCTATTGGGTTACAGGGAGCACTTGCAATTGTTTCTTCTACAATGAGGTACATTGCACCTCATTGTTTCCTCTACAATGGTACATTGCACAAGTATCTGTTGGATATAATTCAATACCCGTCGTGATATTAGCCAGGAGAGTAGTTGTTTTCTAACAGGTGTTTGCTACAATTAGCCTACATCGGTAGGCGACGACTCGTTATCAAACGATCTCCCAAAAGAACTCTGAGCTTTGTATTCAGATACTTAATGTGGATGTGATTCCGGTTGTAAATTTCAAAGAGAGATATGTTTTCCTTAACAAATATTACAGACTCATAAATATAGAGACTGGTCAAAGTTAGTATTCTCTTTTCTATGAACACTCTTTTGCAGCTTTCCCTCTGAGAAAGATTGAACATTTTTCTCAAGCATCGTTTTTGCAAAATGAATATTTTTTGTGTGTGGGCAGACATTCCCCAAAGAATTATACTGATGAATTTGTGCACGTTACTTCTGTTACGTATTTGATGGTTTAAAGTGGACAAAAATCTCAATTTTCATGCTGTGTAGTTCATCAGATGTGCTCTTCAACTTGAGGTGAATTAATATTCAAATGGTGTTTTGATTACTAGTCAATCGCATGTAAAGTGCATCTAACTTGTTGAATTCATCAGAAAAAAAATGGAATGAGGATTGCAAAAATAGAGATAAATAAAATCGTGGCAGCAAGCAAAAAGTGAGGTAAAAACAGTATACTCTCAAATATTATAGGCGAGGAAAACTTGTTTAAAAATATGGAATGTGTCACTTGTAAAATCAAAACTGGGGATCCTGTTATATCTTGTGACAGCTGCCAGCGTTCTACACACAGAGATTGCACGAGTTTGAATGCCAGCGAACTAAAAGTGTTGGACCTCAAAGGAAGAAGGCTGTTGAAATTTTATTGTGAAGATTGTCAAAAGGATAACGAGGATGTGATATCTGAACTAATGGATAGACAAAATCGTGCTTCCAACATTATCATTTTTAATGTAAATGAACCTGAAGGAAAGTCACAACAGGAGCATGTTTCTGAAGACAACATGGCAATTAACAACATTTTTGAAGGTTTGCAAATCAATAGCAATGAAATCAAAATGTTTAGACTAAGCACATTTATACCAAATAAAACAAGACCATTAAAAGTAATTTTAAGATCTCCCGAAGATGCAAGATATGTTCTTAGAAACAAAAATCTCATTAATGATAGAATTACAAGTATAAAAGTATATTGTGATCAAACTAAAGCACAAAGGGACTATTACCAAAAAATTAAATCTGAACTGCAAGAAATTATTAGAAATGGTGATGAAAGTAAAACAATAAAATATATCAACAATGAACCAACAATTGCAAACAAACGAGATCACGAGAAAAAAACTAGGCTGTCATCTTAATATACTAATGAATACAGACATTATTTATCTCAATGCTCAAAGTATTCTGACGAACATTGATGAAATTCGGGAAACGTTAGTATGTTACAAACCAAAAATAATCCTTTTAAGTGAAACAAGAACAACGAGCGACATTGAAGATTCCGAAATTAAAATCGAAAATTACAAATGTATTTGGTGTAACTCCTCAAGCAGACACACATGAGGTGTTTTACTTTATGTGAAGAATAACATAAGCTTTTATTTTTTAAGTCATTTGTATTAGAAGGAAACTACCGGTCCCGTATTTTGAGAGTTAATTTAATTTCTTCAGTATGGTTTATCGGATGCTTATACCATTCACCATCAAGTTCAGATTCTAAATTTATTAAACCTTGAAGAAATTTGTGACAGTTTGTTTACCACAAATCATCGTTGTTTACTAGTGGGAGATTTCAATATTAACCTCTTATCAGACAGCTTCTACACCCATAAAATAACCACTTTATTTCAAACTTACGGCATTTCACAACACGTGACAGAACCAACTCGTGTTACTAATAGAAGTGCCACACTAGTGGACTATGTATTATCAAATCAAAATGATATTTCAGTAAGGGTACATGATTATCCAAAAATCACAGATCATTCCATTCTTACAATAAATTTATGTAATAATAATAATAATAATAATACTCCCTCATAGACACTCGTAGAGTGTACCCAAAGGCATGGCCTGTGCGAGTAGAGGACGGCTATTATTATTATTTGCCGTGGCGCTCCGGGCGACTTACTGATTTTTGGTGGCGTATTCACTTTTCAGCTGCAGGAAAACCCGGAAAACCTACAGCACCACCTCGGGTGGCCGGCGTGCACTCCAAGCTAGCACTAGCCGAGATTGGCATCTAGACAACACACAATACACATGCTTTCAACAAGGACTGTGGTCGTCTATCGATTCCGATATTGGGTACTTGAGAAAAAATCCCTCGTACCTACATCGGGCTCGAACCGACTACCGCTATACTGAAGTTCTGAACGGCCTGCGCCTTAGACCGCCAGACCACCGACCACCTAATGCTGTTGATAATCATAAGTTTAACACTAGAGTGTACCGAAATTTATCTTCAAAAAATATAGATGCCATAAAAATTAATTTGATGTTATATTATATGATGAGCTCTTTGTGGTCTGTGAGAACGTGATGAATGATGTTGCTCCCGTGGTAAATTGTCGATATAAATCTAAACTACCATGGTTTGATAATGAGGTGTATGATAAAATCAAAGATCGAGACAAAGGCTATAAAATGTTCAAATCTTGTAATATGAAGGAGAAAGAGAATCAATGGGAGGCCTTCAAAAAGCTTAGAAACGAGGTGGTCAATCTAATGAACTCAAAAAAACAAATGTATTATAGATATGTATGATAGATATAGAAACAATCCCAAAGAAATGTGGAAAACTTTGAAGCATATAGTTAATACAAGAGTTGAAGATCATCCAAGCTGTGTTCTGTTCAAAGAGGGCAACGACCAAATAATGATAAGAGACAATGAAAGTATAGCTGTCTGTTAATTTCAATCACTATTTCAAGTATAAATGAAATCATTGAAAGGTTGGATTCCCCTAGAGTTTGGTCTAATGTAAATTATAATATGTATCCCTTGTTAGATACATTCAGATTACTATCATTGGTTGAATGACGTAAAATAGTTGAAACCTTGGACTCATGAAATACTCAATACCAAAATGCTAAAACATATTTTTGAAATAATTGGTCATGTTATATTGAACTTTGTCAATACTTCTCTTGATTCCGGTATCATACCTGATGCACTCAAAACTAGTACCATCATTCCAATACAGAAAATAGCAAATACCATTAATCCCTCTGATTTAGACCAATTAATACATTGCCTCCATTGGAAAAAGTTTTAGAATTAGCTGTATATAATCAATTGGTGGATCACATTGAAAATAATGAAATTTTAATAAATAATCAATCGGGTTTTCGAAAAATATATTCCTGTCATCTCTACAACTCACACTTTGTAAATTTAAAAAAGAGTTGGGCAATAACAAATATGTTGTCAGTGTTTTCCTTGACTTAAAAAGAGCATTTGAAACGATCGATAGAAATATATTATTAAAAAAATTATCAAGCTATGGAATTGAGGGTAGGGTACATCACTGGTTAAATAACTATCTTAGTAATCGTAGACACATAGTGTGTTTGGGTGGGTATGTATCACAAGAACTCAACATTGACGTTGGAGTTCCTCAAGGAAGTGTATCAGGTCCACAAACCGCAGGAGCACCATGAGTTCTCTGTTTTTCAAAGGTCTCCAGGAGTTTAATCAATTACCTTATATAATAAAAAACAGTTCAGCTCTCACTACTTTCAAGAAAAATATCAAAATCCTCATTAAAAAAGAAAAAACTATAACATTTTTCTCTTGCCAATAATTTATTTATTAATGTATTTCATGTTTATATTCGTATTTATATATTTTTTTGACATAACTCAAATTTTATACATATATATGTATTTATTGCCTACCATAATTTGTCTCATATATACCATTTCTGTCTTTTATATAATAATTGAAATCGTCTCCATATATTTAGACATGTCTATTGGTAGTATTTCTTATTTTTAATCTATTGATTTTTTTTTCAAATGTTCTATCATAAATGTATAGCTGTTTCATGTATTGTAATATTTTATCATATATCATGCTCTAATGTGTTTATTTATTTGTATTTATGAATATTATGTTTATTAGGATGCCTAATTCAATAAAGATCTATCTATCTATGATACCATATCTAATGTGACTCGTTACATACCCATTGAATGCTAGCATTGCAGCCTCAGTGGAGATATTCTGTGTTATTATTTTCAGAGCATAGCAGTATCTTGATATATTTGTTGCAACTTTTTCTGTGTGACTCTTCCAGTCAAGTTTTGAGTCAATTATAATACCAAGAAAAGAGAGTGGGTATACTGGTTCCAAAATGGTTACACCATTACTAATACTATTATCAGTGCCATTTTATGCAAAAGTGATAATTTGGGTCTTGTCAGTATTTAATTTAAGGTTGTGTTTTGAAAAGTACTCCTCCAGAACATTAAACTTGAAAAAGATATTGGATTGCAGAAAGAAGCCATCAGTTGAACTGAAAACTACTGAGCAGTCATCAGCATATTGAACCATGTATTCATTAACAATTTCAGGCACATTGCTGGTATGTACAGTGGAGGACCAATCACTGACCCTTGGGATACACCTCTTTTGATACATAGTTTTTCTGATTACACAAGATTTCCATCAGCACCCCTTTCAGTGACACAATGCTGTCTGTTTTATAGGTAGGATGTAATTAAGTTTAGTGGCAGCCCTCTGATACCATACAGTGACAGTTTCATGATCAGTAGTTGATGGTCAACACTATCAAAAGCAAATCTAAATTGACAGTTGTTGGCTTTAACATGTGTGGTTTTAGTTTTTCTGGAAAAATACCTGTTGAAAGTGAGATGTTGATTATGTATGCGATTGGTTCACATAGCTCAGATGCTACATGTTTCAACAGTTTTACGTGGTATTTCATCTTCACCTACAGAGCTTGTTTTTTTCAAATTGGTAATGGTGTCATACACCTCTTTAGAATCTGTGGACAGAAAAAATATGCTTCGTTCAAAAGAATTACGTCCACTTTTTAAATTTGAGTAATTATTTATGAAGAAATGATTTATCTCATTAAGAGTTGAGATTTTATCATTTTTGTCTGGAGCAATATTTTCGTAACAGTATCCATTTGTCTTTTGCTGCTTGGACTTGTTTGTGGACGTTTGTATATAATGTCACGAATATTCAGACCTTAGAACGGCTGACGCCATCTAGTAGAGGATAGCAGTAATAGCGGTCCCGAGACTTGAAGGAAATGGAAATTGGGAAATGCTTTCGAAGACGACTAGAAGAAATGTTTCTTACTATAAGAGGCCGTGCGAGTCGCCAATTGACAAGTATTTAAATTGTTTAAATAAATTATAGTCCAGTGATTGTGGTTTATATAAATTGGCGTGAATAAAGAATTTTAAAGTGAAATCAGAAATTTCGTTACAATTTTTGCCCCCTTCTTAAAGACATTTCGTCCCGAAATATTGTCCTTGGAGTGTGTCGGTACCTACATGACTCCCCATATCTGCACTTCATTTTCAGCAAAATTTAGGTTAGTTACAAGTCGATCATATTATTGAGGAAAACTCAGAATATATTCAAAACATTATTAAAAAATTATTAAAATTAAAGTTAAATGGTTGGTCCACCCATAAATCATAACGGATTGAAATTTTTAAATCACAAGAAGACCATGCACCATGTGTTTACAAGATACTTGTTGATCTTCTGCCACGCAGTGCGCTAGCGCGTAGTCAGTTGGTGTCTGGAAAAGATCTTGTGACTTCTCTCGAGTTACCCCATGTGAAACTTTCTGCCCATTTGAGTATAAGGCCATGAATTGCTGGAAGGTCATCTCACCCTCTGGTGGCCTGAGGGTGCGTACTTGATCGTGATTTCCGGCATAAGGAGCCAACCTGGTGGAATGGACGACTAGGTTTTCCTCGGGGTGGCATTTTGATCCGGTAGACAAGGTCATTTATTACTTTCATGATCTTGTAAGGACCATCCCCTGAACTCTGCAATTTCGGTGAGAAGCCGACGCGACGCTTGGGGTTGTACAGCCAGACTAGGTCACCGGTCTTGAATGTTCTAGTTTCTGCGTTGATGTCATAGGTCTTCTTCATATTCGATATTCAAACGGACTCGCTCGTGGATGTCTTCCATTCTCTGTCGGAGTTCGCTGACATACTCTTCTCCCGCGGTATCTTGTTCTGGTGGCGTCCCAAACATCAAGTCACAAGGCAGTGGTAGCTTTCAACCCATAATAATACTTGCAGGAGTTTGGCCGGTTGACTCGTGCACTGCTGAACGATAAGCCATCAGGAAGAGATGAAGATACTGGTCCCAGTCTCTTTGATGGGCAGATACTACTACTTTGGACAGGTGACGGTTTATTGTCCTATTCATTCGTTCTACCATTCCGTCGGAGTGCACAGGCCAAGAAGAGTTCGAAGCTGGTGGATGTCTTTTGGAATGGGCCACTCTCTGACAGCTTTGATTTTCTGGTCGTCCACTGCTACTTCTTTTCCAGAGACAATTTGGGCAAGGTAATGGACTTCCTTCTGGAACAGATGACATTTCTCAGGACTCAGTTTCAGTCCATAGTTCCTCAGGCGCAGGAATACCTCCTCTAGATTTCCCACATGATCTTCGAACGATCTGCCCACTACGATGATGTCATCGAGGTATACCAGGCACGTTTTCCATGAGAGTCCTTTCGATACAGTCTCCATCAATCTCTCAAAGGTGGCTGGAGCGTTACAAAGGCCGAATGGCATAACTGTGAACTGCCACAATCCTGAGCCGATAGTGAAGGTTGTTTTATCTCTATCTTTTGGGGTCAGTTCTACCTGCCAATATCCGCTCTTCAAATCAAGTCGAGAAAACTGTTGAGCTAGCCAAAGTGTCTAGAGTATCGTCTATTCTTGGGAGAGGGTAGCTGTCCTTCGTCACATTGTTGAGTTGACGATAGTCTACGCAGAAGCGTGTCGCTCCGTCTTTCTTCTTCACCAGTACAACTGGAGATGACCAGGGCCTGTCGGACAGTTCAATTATTCCTTCTCTTTTCATATCGTTGACAATTTTGTCAGCCTTTTCTTTCTCAGCAAGAGGGAGTTTTCTGGCTGATTGACGGATTGGTCGGGCATCCCCAGTATCGATTTAATGCTGAACCACTTTAGTTCTGCGGCCTTTTTCTTGTCCATTATCGAAGATATCCTGATGCTCCTTGACTAAATCCCTCAAATTGGACTGCTGAGTTGGTCCAAAGTTCTTCGATGAGATGGTGACGAACTTATCCAATTCTGAAAAGGGGAACATTCTCCATGAAAATTGAAATATGAAAAATGTGATTTATTTGTAATATCTAACAGAAAACAACTACTTCCCCGGCACAAGCCACGCTGGACATTGAACTACATCTGATAGATATTGTGAAAAGACTCTAACAGTTCCGCGTACACTCCTAATCACAGAGGAAATAGACGAGCAGTGCCCCAAAACAGTTCCTCTCTTCAAGGTCACTGGGTAATAATTGACATTCATGACCCTTACTGGCACAAATTTATCAACACGCAGCAAGGTCTTCCCAAGTCCAATTTTCTCATCATGAAGCTCGGGCTCGAACATCACCATGCTCCCACGGCTCGCTCCTCCATCTAAGCAAGCCTCCAGAATGATTTCAGCCCTCTCAGGTACGCTTACGTCCTCAGCCAACAGGACAAGAATTATTTATTCACTTCTTCCATGAAGCACCAGCTCTTCTCCGTTCACACGCAGGACGCCATCTTTAAAATTCAGCTCGAACCCTTTTGAATTTATGATGTCCATTCCGATGATTGCGTCGTACTCGATGTCGGCTACGAATGCCCGATGTTTCAGTTTCGTGTTGCCCAAAATCAGCTCAATGAGTAATTCACCATACACAGTATAGCTGGTTCCCCTGTTGCTCTGCGTAGCTTCTAAGTCGACGGTTCAATTCTGGCCGGTGATTTGGCCAATGAAGGTCCAAGAATAGTCCTGGTCGCACCTGTATCTAGCAGCATGGTGCAAGGCTTGTTGTTGATACAACCATCTACGAAGGCTCCTTGATTTTGTCGTTGAAGAATAGCGACATATGTATTGAGTGAAGGCTTTCACGGCCGGAAGTGAAATCGTGAAGAATGGTTTCCGGCCTTTGAGGCCGTGGTCGGTTCACCTCCCTGGAGGCGGTTTTTTTGGACGACACCTTTAAATCATCCAAAAGGACTCTCCTTGAAAACATTTTGTATTTCAAAGTCTTTTTCACACAAAGTTTTTCGATTATTGAATTTTCCACACGAACGTTAGTTTCACGGGACACCATTCTATTATTATTATTGTTTTTACACGCGAGAAGTGTATCAGATTATACTACCGTTAATGCACACAACTGTACACTTCACGAAAGCAAAGCTCGAACAACACATCAAAATACACAACTGTATACTTACACGAACACTCTGTATTTATCTTTAACATCCCACTTCTGACACGAATTGTAATAAACGTTTTCTATTGCACTTTAAAATTCTTTATTAACGCTAATTTATATACACCACAATCACTGGACTATAATTTAGTTAAACAATTCAAATACTTCCGTATTCAATACTTGTCAATTGGCGACTCGCACGGCTTCTTATAGTAAGAAACATTTCTTCTAGTCGTCTTCGAGAGCATTCCCCAATTTCCATTTCCTTCGAGTCTCGGGACCGCTATTACTGCTATCCTCTACTAGATGGCGTCAGCCGTTCTAAAGTCTGAATATTCGTGACATTAATCTATATTATAGCGGTTTTTTGCTTCCCTAACTACTTCTACTTCTAAACTACTTCTAAAAAATTCTGCAGCATGTTTGGTATGTATCATTGGATATGGTACCATTCTTTTTTAGTCTGTATAGATGTTGTGCGAGCTAAGGATTGACGAGGTCTCACCTTTTAACGTGCGATTCCTAGCCCGATCCGAGGAGAATAGATCCCTAAAGGAAGTCGTCCGTAAGTCTCCATCCAAACCATAACTTCGCATAGCGTTGCTTGGCTCGAGATATCGATGATCCACAAGCTCTACTGGTCGAGCTGTCCTCTCTGATAGATACTAACTCTCTCCAACTTTCTGTATGGCTTCTTTGGACCAAGTCTGCCACCGTTTTTCTCTGTGACTTTTTTTGATTTAGGGGTTTTTCCAAAAAATAAAATATTTGTTTTTTCTTTTTTAACTAAGGTACGAAACTAAAAAGGGTGATTCGTTAAGTCGATTTAAGAAAAAAGTTCCTATGAACCGGAGTTCCTTTGTTTCTGAGATACAAGGCTTATTTTTTTTTAATGCGATGTTTGTAAAGAGAACCTAATTCTCTTTTAAACATAACATATGTTCATATAAATACAACAGTAACTTCTGCAGGTAATATTTTGAATTAATTTGTAACGAACTATGGAATAAAGATAAAAGTTGTAATTTTCTTTTTTCAAATATTTAATGATAGTTAATCATGGATTTACAAAAAAAATATATATATATAAATAATCAGCTGACCAAATTAGAATGAACTTCATTTGTTTTTAGGGCATGGCCCTCAACTTGGAACCTGATAATGTGGGTGTTGTCGTTTTTGGTAATGACAAACTCATCAAAGAGGGCGACATCGTCAAAAGAACTGGCGCCATTGTGGATGTACCTGTTGGTGATCAAATTTTGGGACGTGTTGTTGATGCTTTAGGTAAGTATAGTCTAGGAAAGTTAAGAAACGTTATGTGATGAATTATACAGACTTTTTTTCATGTCTTGCATTACTATATTCTAAAACAAAAAATATGAAGTCTTTTCTGATTGATTCGGCCGTTGATGAAGATCCATAGTAATTGTATAGACAAGAAACGATTTGATCGTCACAAATTTTTATTTAACCACAACATGTTCCGCTATAACAGTAGCTTCCTCAAGTGATTATACCATAAGCTAAGTATACCCATTTATATACCCTTAACATTAATTACAACTAAAAACACCTCTAACCAGACATGGTAATTTAACGAACAAGTGTATTAATAAGGGCGATTAACAATCGAGATAATATAACGCGTGAGCGGAGCGAGCGCTTTAATGTTTGAGATTGTTAATCGCCATTTTAATTCACGAGTTTGTTACAAAACTTTTCCGTCGACAGTAGTTTTCGAAAATAGAGATATCTCACTTTCAATGTTTATTTATTTAACGTTACGATAAAAAACAATCACTCTTTCCTATTTATATTAACTCTACTCAAAGATAGTTTAATTATTCTCAGTGGTAGTTTTATTTTATTTTTTATTGTTTATTTTCAAATCGAAATAAAAAAAATTACCCTCGGTGGGTTTTGAATTCTCGACCTCAGTGTCGCATGCCAGGTGAACTTTACCATTACGCCACGGGACCATATATGGTTTTGAGTGACAACTGGTGTAATGAACATTTTCTGAAATTTTATTTGAAAATTGACAAATAAATAATGACAGATAGTACTAAACAATATAAAATGTATAAGAGCAATGTATGTTGGGTTGCATATAATCAAATCGTTGGTCATTGAGTAGTAGGTTTGAATTTTTGAGTTTATTTGTTTGTAATGATTCCAAATGATTTAGCTTAGATAGAAAATGAAGGATTAAAGCTAAATCATTTGGAATCATTAGAAATAAATAAACTCTTAAAAATTCAAACCTACTACTCAACGACCAACTTGATTTAAATAATCACCATTGTTGAATTTATTTTCTTGTGAGAACTCATGTCCATGTATTCTTAATCAATCTGCTGTTATGTTATTATTATTTTTTTTAAGTAGAACTTTAAAATTACCATTTAATTTTAATCCTTCATATTATTGTGATTTTAGGACTAGAATGTTTACCTTTGTTATCTTGGATACAATTTCATTAATGCAGTTAGGATTAATTATAATTATTAACTGTCTGATTAGGGGTGTTTTTAGTAGTAATTAATCTTAAGGGTATATAAATGGATGTTATATTTGAACTTTCAAATATGACTTTTTAAAAAAACAGAATTACTTTCAAAAACTTTAATATAATATAAACACAACTACTTGGTTAATATCTATACATCAACTAACTTATATTTGACCTCGCAGGGCTTCATCAGCATCAGGCTTGAAAATAACAAAAACACCTATTCTGCTGATTCCGCGTCTCGGATTCATGGGAAGTCGTTATCGCAAGGTGACCCGATAAAGGGACTGCGTAGGTTAAAGCATAATTACGATATAACAACTCCCCTTTTCAAAGAAAAGTTGGTGCTTTGCAGCAACTTTTATCAAGCAATTGATTTGTCAAAACTAGAGGTTAATTCGATGTCCTCTTCAATGGGTTCTCCTATTCGGACACTCGGTCTTCTCTTAGGGATGAATCTTGTAAGGGTTCTTAAAGACGTTCTTGGTGACTTTGTGGTTGATCGTCAGTTGACGATGTAATTCCAATTCTTATGGATTTCCTTCGACGACATTTAATGAACAAGTACAAGATAATTACTAAGATGATAAGGGTGATCGTAAAATACGTGAACCAGGAAATGTGTTTGTTCACGAATGGTTCATTGATCAATTTGTCCAAATCATCAGAGTACTGACTTAGTTTATGTTCAGCAATGCTAACTAAGGTCTTCAGTATTTAGTTTACTGAGTTTGAGCGGCTTGAGATCCGGGAGCTTTGATTTCTCCGGGAGATGGTCGCAACATTTGTATGGTATTTGAACTGCATGATTTTCGTATGTGATGTTTTTGAGTTTATCAACAAAGTATTTTGAATAAATTCTCGTATTTCCGATGTAAGCATTGCAATCAGGCTGGAGTTTCAAAACAGAATTGGATTTGATAATTTTTGTAATAACTTCTCGGTTAATACATTGAATCGTAACTGGTAATGGATCCTATACAGAAATCAACCATATATTTTGGGAGATTTCTTGAACGTTGTAGTCCTTTGCGTAAATCAAAATCGATTGACAGGAATCGGGAATTTTCAAGACTTGTTTCAGAAGTTGGGCTTCACAGATGGCGTTATTGTCTATTGGGTAAGGGAGCACTTCCGAACATATTCTCACATCGCGTTGAATTACTTTACAATTGTCTAAATTTCGAAGGGAGATGTACAACATTGAATCATCATTACGCGCAATAAATTTTTGAAAGGCTAATAAAATATGAAAATATGAAGTCCTGTTAGAGTATCCAAAATTGGTATTGGGTACAAATGATAGAGAGTATATGTTTCGTGCTCCACGAGTGGAATATTCAAAACAAACACTACTTTATGATCTGTTCGAAATGCCCGTAATTCGATAAGTTCAAAATATTGAGCAATATTTCCAAGATTTGTCGGTAAAGGCAATTTATTTTTGCTGAGTGTTTGCGATATTTCCCTAAGTGCTGTGACCAAATCTTTTGAGGATATAATTGAGTTATGGATAATTCTCAAGCGAGCAAAAGTGATCGCATTCACAGTATCTTCAATGGCGTCTTCAAGGAACAAATAACTTTCCATGAGTGATTCACATATATCAAGGACTTTCACTTGTGCTTCATAAAACGCCAAGGTATCTGACATATCCATTAAAGTTTTTTCAATTTCTTTAATGTCCTTGTTGAATGTTTCTTCGTCAACCTGTAGCTTTTGAATGGTCGAATTAAAACTCTTAATAACGGAGGTAGTAACCGAGATTTGATTTTTTAAAAGATTTTCAATTTGGTGCTCATCTTGACTAATTTTATTTATACAATCTGTGAAATATTCACCGTCAGATGCATCGAGGTTTCCTGTGATGGCTTTCCAAACCGTACCAGCGCAATTTATTAGACCACGTTTGATCCTTTTTTCAAAACTCCCAGTATCTGCGAAGATTTCTTTATATTCTAGTCGTAATGAATCTGATATTGACTGATATGTGTTTTTATTTGGGCTTTGAATGTTATTACACTGAGTTTGTCTTTTTCAAGAAAGTAAATAAAATTTTCTAAAATTTTGTCATTGTCTAAAGCTTCTTTGATAGATGATAAGTCCTTGTAGACCAGAAGGGTCCATTTTTCATTGGAGATTTAGAGGGTTCCTTCTTCGTGGAAGAAAACTCCTATAGAATTATTGACTTGTTCGATGTTGTATTGGGAATTGGCTGTTGATGAAAACACAAGTATCCTGAAATAAATTAATCTTCTTGAAAAGGTTTCAGTCGGTCGAAATTGACTTTAGTTTTATTGCGAGTTTTCCAGTTTACTAAATTGCCGAATTTGGGTAAATTTCTATGATTTCAAAAGGCCATTAAATTTATTCCCAAGTTTGTTTGAAATTTGGGATTCTTTAACATATACCTTATCTCCTACTTTATAATCAGGGATAGTTTCAGAGACCGTTCGGTCGAATCTAATTTTTGCTTTTTCTTTCTGTCTGTCTGTCTTAGCTCTGGCAACTTTATAGTAGAATGACATTTTATTATTCAGATCTCTGACATATTTTGATATGAGATCTTTTTGGTTATATACCGTTTCTGCAGGTCTGCTAGCAGTATGTCCAAATACCAACTCCTGAGGGGTGAAACCGTGTGTCTTATTTCTGGTATTATTATAGCAGATGACAGCATAGGGTACGACATTCAATGGATGTTCATCGGGGTTTTCTGCCTTATGTGCACGCATCATTTCGGCAAATGTCGCATGGAATCGTTCTATAGATCTGTTTGACTGGGGGTGGTCGACACTAGAATATGTTAATTTAATGTCATACAGGGTACAGAGGTCTTTCATAATTTGACTAGTGAATTCTCGACCGTGGTCGCAATGAATTCTCAAGGGTGTCCCAAAATGTTGGAAGTAAAGAAGAAGAGTGTTTACAACAGATCTTGCAGTTTTATCTTCCATTGCATAGGCTTGAGTGAATTTGGTTAACTCATCTCTTATTGTTAATACATAGTGTTTAATCGGGACTTCAAAGACGTCGACGTTAATACGTTCAAAACAGGTTTTTGGGGTTTCGGTAAGGACAAGAGGTGTACTGAGATTTTTTCGACAAATTTTGACTTTTTGACAGGTCTCGCAATTTTTTACAAAATTTTCAACGTCTTTCGTCAGACCTTGCCAATTATATTTTTCCCTAACTCGTCTAACTGTTTCATTGATGCCGCGGTGTAAATTGGTTTTTCCTTTATGGCATTGATCTAAAATTATCGGGATCTGGTCTTCATCAAAGGTTCTTGTTATATTTTGACAGACTTTCAGCTTTATATCCTTGTCTGCAAATATAAATGAAAATATTTCCAGTATGGGTAACTCCAAATTATTTTCAATTGAGTATACTTCTTGGGGGTCAAATTTGTCTTGGGAAGAATAAATTATATAAAACAAGTGTTGTACAACAGTTGTAGGGTCATAAGGAAGGGGAATAATAATGTATTTCCTATTCTTGACCGATTTACTAGTAAGTATGTTAAGTTTGTTACCACGAAAATCGGGATGTTCTTCGAAAATATCTTCAATAATTTCATGCAGTACTTCTAGTTTATTTTGCTAAAAGAAGCTAACGATGTTTTTATGATGTTTATCTAAAAGTTGAGAATTATCGAATTCTACTTTGGAATAATCAATCAATGATTTTGTTTTATAAAGGTTAGCAAAAGACTCGAATTCTTCTTGAATGGTTTCTATAGGGATTTCAGGTTTTTCAGAGTTTCCTTCAGAGTTTTCTTCAGGGTTTTCTTGTTCTTCACTTTCGTCGGTGTTGGAAGTGAAAATTGAAATTTTCTTCTGAAGTTTTGCGCATTTTTATTTATTTTGCCGGGCTTATATACTATCTCATAATCATATTCTTCCAGTTTGAGTCGCCAACGCGCCAATCTACTTCCGGGGTCCTTTATTGAAAAGAGCCAAGTAAGAGGTCTATGATCAGTGACTAGTTTAAACTTCCGTCCAAAGAGGTACGGGCGAAAGTGTTTAACTGACCATACAAAGGCAAGAAGTTCTCTTTCAATCGTAGAGTACTTTGACTCGGCGTTACAAAGGGTTCTGGACGCATAGGCTATTGGAAGATCTTTGCCAATAGGCCCTTGTGATAATATGGCTCCAATGGCAAAGACACTCGCATCGGTGGTCAATAGGAATGGTTCCTCAAAATTTGGGTGAATGAGAATTGGGCTAGATGTTAGCGCATTTCTTAGTTCATCGAATGCCCGTTTGCATTCTGTATCAAAATTGAAAGGGGTATCTTTTTGCAATAGTCTCGTCAGAGGCTTTGAGGTTTTGGCAAAATTATATATGAACCGTCGGTAATAACCGGCTAAACCTAAAAAGGATTTTATTTCTTTTTGGGTTTTTGGTTCAGGGAAGTTTTGGATGCAGTCTATTTTTGAAAGATTTGGCCTTACTCCTTCGTGGGTGATAACATGTCCAAGATAGGCAACTTCTTTTCTCAAGAATTCGCACTTATCTGGCTGAATTTTCAAGTTGGCTTTCCTAAGTCTCTTGAATACTTCGGTAAGCCTTGCTATGTGTTCATGGATGGTAGGGGAATACACTATGATGTCGTCCATATAGACGAGACATCGTTCGTTTTGTATGCCCAGGAGAATGTTGTCCATTACTCGCTGGAATGTAAACGGAGCGTTTTTCAGACCGAATGGCATACGAACAAATTCATAATGACCATTGTCCACGGAAAATGCTGTTTTTTGGACGTCTTTTGGTTGAATTTCAATCTGGTGAAATCCTGACGCCAGATCGAGAGTGGTAAAGTATTGGCACTTCCCAAGCTGGTCTAAGAGATTAGAGATATTTGGCAATTGATACGTATCATCTACAGTCAACTCGTTGAGTTTTCGGTAGTCGATGACCACTCTCCATTTCTGCTTTCCCGAGGCGTCCAATTTTTTTGGCTCGACCCAAACAGGTGACGACCAAGGTGATATGGATGGTTGAATAATGCCTTGGCTTAGCCATTTTGGAGATTTGGGTCTTCACTTCCTCTTTGTGTACCTGTGGGTACCTGTAGGATTTTGTGAAAACTGGTCTAGCATCCTTTGTTTCTATACCATGTTTTATTTCGTTGGTGAATGTGAGATTGTCTCCTTCTAAATAAAAAATATCGTCGAACTGAAGACATAAATCTGTTATCAATTGATTCTCTTCCTCATTTAAGTGGTCTGTTCTTAACTGATTTTTTATTTCTTGAATTCTATCTACCGGGACAGTATTTTGGGGGTAACTTAGGTTCAAATTCAAAATGTTTTCGTCCTTTGGAAGGGGTTCCAATTTTATTTCCGAAAAATCAATCAATTTGGGTATAGCGTTCATGTTCACAATAGAAGTATAGAATGTGCCATTTTCATCAATTTTCACTAAGGCATTAGGGAGTCTAACCTTTTCTTTTTCTTCCGCTAACAGTATAGCGTCAGTGCTCCTAAGATCACAACTCAATTTATGAATTCGTTCCATACGGGGTTCAATTTTAATTTGGTTTGGTTTTTCTGTATAATTGGAATCTCCTAATTGATTTTCTTCCGCGGTTGAAATTTTTTATTTCTTGAATTCTATCTACCGGGACAGTATTTTGGGGGTAACTTAGGTTCAAATTCAAAATGTTTTCGTCCTTTGGAAGGGGTTCCAATTTTATTTCCGAAAAATCAATCAATTTGGGTATAGCGTTCATGTTCACAATAGAAGTATAGAATGTGCCATTTTCATCAATTTTCACTAAGGCATTAGGGAGTCTAACCTTTTCTTTTTCTTCCGCTAACAGTATAGCGTCAGTGCTCCTAAGATCACAACTCAATTTATGAATTCGTTCCATACGGGGTTCAATTTTAATTTGGTTTGGTTTTTCTGTATAATTGGAATCTCCTAATTGATTTTCTTCCGGGACTTTAAATAATGGGACTGTTTTGAAATTTGTAATTAATTGTTTATTTTTTAAATCAATTATACAGTTGTAATGTTCCAAGAAATCAGACCCAAGCAAGCCATCAAAGTCAATATCTAAATTATAAATATAAACCTTGTGTGGGTCCTTTGGCTTAAAGTCAACCAAAGTGGATTCATTAACAATTATTTTTTGGTCAGTAATGCCTTGTATAGTGACATTTTCGGAAAATCTATGGGGATATTTCTCACATGTTTTGGGTTTAAAAATTGATATTCCTGCACCAGTGTCGATGAGGATTCTGAAGGTATTTGAAGCATCTTTAATATAATAAAGGTTCTTTGAATTTACGGAGAACAACGAACTCATATGAAACTCTGTTCTGGGAAGTTCAGATCCGGGTGGTAATCTTGTATGTTCAGTGACTGGATTTGAGTTTGAATTTCCAACATGGGATCGACTGATTGGTTGTTGCTCATCTGGAACTGATTCGGTGGGTGGTTTGTACTCGGGAGTGATAGAAAATCCTGGTATGTCGAAAGATCTTCTGGGGCCTGTAGTTGTTCCAATGTGTCATTTTGATAATATTGATTGCTATCTGTATAGTAATCATAATCATTATTACTTGGATAAAACTCATCGGTTTTCGGACAATCAACAGTGTAATTGTCCTGATTATCAACTGTATGATAATTCTGGGCTTCATATGTCATAAAATGTGCTCTCTGTTGGTTTGAGCGTTCTGAAAAATTTGGATTTCGTTGAATTACGGGTGTTCGATGTTGATTTTGGTGATTTTGGAATTGGGTTCGAAATTGGGGTTGAAGCTGGGGTTGAAACTGGGGTTGTTTAATTTGGGGTTTATTGTATTGCTGGTTAGTTTGAGAATTCTGTGGCCTGAAAAAGTTTTGATTAGATTGGGAACTTGGTTGTCTCAAAAAATTCTGATTAAAATTTTGAGGGGGACTTTGAGGTTGCATTCTTTGTTGTCTCACTCGACATTCAGTAGAAATATGACCTATACGACCACAAGAATGGCAAGTTCTTTGGAATGCAAGTGGTTGGTTTCTCCTAACCGTTTGATGAGGACGTGACTGGTTTTGTTTCTCGGATTTCTGATTTTCGAAATAAGACAGTTGCATTTCTCTCCTGATTCTAATATGTGCTTCGAGAAGGTCTCCAGGGTTAGAGGTACGTATTATTTGACCTATTCGTGGTTCAAGTCCAGTTAAGAGCGTATATAGTGCCATTGTTTCGATAAGTACGCATTGCGCTGCTTTCTGATCTACAGTAAGAGCAGATTTTTGAACGCACGAATGCATTTTGGCATTGTGAACTTGAAGGCGGTTGAAAAATGTCAAAGGCGATTCATTAGATAGCTGTTTAATACGCTGGAGATCATGAATCAGTGAAGTCAGATCACGAGCGTCACCGAAATATAAGGTTAATAAGTGTCTAATTTCATGATAAGTTACAGGATTTCTAGAACTTATTAATTGTGCGGCTCTACCTTTGAGTTTATTTTTTATATGAATCACTAATAGAACTCGTTGGTCCACTGTGGCCATGCGATACGCACAGTCACACGCATTTAAAAAGGTGTTTAAAAAAAATTGGTCTCCTTCAAATTCAGGCACTAACGAAAACACTTCAGATAATTTATATGGTTCAATCGCATCAGCTTCAGCTTGAGCTTGAGGCTGGTTATTTTGTTCATTTTCCATATCGAATAGAATTTACTGAATACAGGCAAATCAGACTTTCAAATAGTCGAACAGTACGACTTATTCAATGCAGTAATTGGCTGTACAATTACTAATATTATTTAGCTAGGAATACTCACTGAGTATGAATATTAAGTATTTGTAAACAAAGTATAAGCGAGTTGATTCAAAATTGCTTACAGTATTATGATGCTCATTGCGATTCGTCTTGTTCTCAAGTCGTCCAGCCAGGGGCTTCACCAGGAGGTCCTTCCGCTGCTCCTTTAGTGTTGACTCCTCTGGGATTTCGGTTCTTCTTCTGTTGAAGGATTGGGATCCGCCGGTACTAGTTGGGATGTGTCCGTGTTCTAGTAACGTTTTCCAGATCCTACCGACTGCGCCAATTGTTATATTTGAACTTTCAAATATGACTTTTAAAAAAACACAATTACTTTCAAAAACTTTAATATAATATAAACACAACTACTTGGTTAATAATCAACTAACTTATATTTGACCCGCAGGGCCTATTTATATATTCCTAGTAGCTTCATCAGCATCAGGCTTGAAAATAACAAAAACACCTATTCTGCTGATTCCGCGTCTCGGATTCATGGGAAGTCGTTATCGCAAGGTGACCCGATAAAGGGACTGCGTAGATTAAATTACGATATAACACGAGTAAATGTGTTTTAATTCTTTCGGTAATTTATTGTACAGTTCTGAGCAGATATAGCAGAAACTTCTTTGACCAAGCGATTTCTACGTAGTGGGAACATAAATAGAAATTTGTCTAATGTCCATCACATTAGCATCCTTAAATAGCTAGTCTGAGGAGTACATACGAGGTTTTTTAAGCATGATTTTGAGGATCCACTTCTGAATGATGAATGCAGTTACCAGTTCCTTATTTAAAAGTGAATAGTTGATCATATAATTATCCCTTATTGTTTAAATCTCACTGTGTATTTTGTTTTTAGGTAATCCTATTGATGGTAAAGGTCCTCTAAACACCAAACAACGGTTCCGAATTGGTACTAAAGCCCCAGGTATCATTCCTCGTGTATCTGTTAGGGAGCCAATGCAGACTGGAATAAAGGCTGTTGATTCGCTTGTACCTATTGGTCGTGGACAACGTGAATTGATTATTGGAGATCGTCAGACTGGGTAAAATAAAGTGAAAAAATAACTAATCTTAGGATTTGGCCGTTTCTCAACAATTTGTTTATTGCAACTGCAAAAATATTTCAAAATGTTATCAATCGGAAATATAAATACCAAAGAAGTATATTTTATCAACATAGAGGTAATAAAAAAGTCATGAATGAGGTCAGGACACTTCAAAAGGCTTGACATTTTACACAAGACATTAAAAGCTTAACATCTCTATCTTCCTTCAAAAGGAACTTAAAATCACACCTCTCCAATCAATAAAGAACCCAGTAGCCACTATGTGACAAGTGATTTATTTAATTTCAGGTGTTTTATTATATGGACTTTAATGTCAATGCCTGTGAACTATACAGTAACTGTATTAGCCTCAAATGTAAATTAGTCAATTACTACCATAAAGGATTTATATGTAATATAAAATATTGAAATATAAAAATCAATACAGTCGAGGCACTCTTACAATATAAAACAATACTTATATTTGACAATTTCAAAACCATATTATTATATGGATTTATCGTTGTTGATAAATATATATATATATATATATATATATATATATATATATATATATATATATATATATATATATATATATATGAAAACTGGAAGTTCGGGTTGAACCGCGTCTAGAATTTGTTGAAATTCGACGTTTCGGCTCCGATTTTGGAGCCATTTTCAAGAAAAAAAGGATAAAATGATTGAAAGGGTGTGAAGTTAGGTCTCAATCTGCCTATTCCTCAGGTATCATCAGGATTTTGTAACTTGACGCCGGGGTCTCAATCTGCCTACTCCGTCGAGAGAACTGAACATTTGTCGGTTGTGCAGCTGTATTTATACTTGTCATGGCGGCCATATTGGGCATGCGTGGCGATTCGGAGTCTGGACTTGCGCGATGTGGTGCAAAGATTGCGCTGTTGCCAGGTGTCGGGAGACGAGAAATGAGTGGTTTCCAAGTAATAGGAAGTCTACGTCCATCATCACGGGTATTAAGGCAGTTGGGGCGCTTTTCTATTTCCAGGGCTTCCCGGATGATCCTAGTTTGCAGAGTTTTCTCCATGCCAATTGTTTTTGTGTTTTTAAAGTCTATTTTGTGGCCTGTTTCTTCACGATGTTTCTAAAGTGCGGAGGAAGAAGATGCTTGTCTGACTGCTAGTTCGTGTTCATATATTCTGGAAGTTACTCTTCTGTTAGTTTGGCCAATGTATGTTCTTGGACACTCGGAACACGGAATTTCGTATATCCCTTGAGACTATTTGGTATTGTGTCCTTAGGAGATCTGAGACATTTCGAAATTTGATTGTTGGCAGTGAAAATTGTTTTAATCTCGTGTTTTTGTAGGATCCTGCTGATTTTGTCGGTAACACCTTTGATGAATGGTAGGAACGCTTTGTGAGGCTGAATGACGTCCACCGGATTTTTAGTTTTTTGGGGGTTGGATAGTTGACGGCGGATGGACCTGTCGATTTGTGACTTGTTATAACCATTCTGGAGTAGGGCGGATTTTAGTGTGTTCAATTCATGTGGTCTGTTTTGACTATCGGTAAGTTGGATTGATCTATGTATGAGGGAGTTCAAAACTGAGTTGGTTTGTGCTGGATGGTGGTGGGAGTTAGCATGTAGGTATCGGTTGGTATGGGTTGGTTTCCTGTATACTGTATGTGTGAAGGTGTTGTTGGCTTTCGTGATGAGAACATCCAAGAAAGGTAGAGAGTTATTCATTTCTGTTTCTATAGTGAACTTCATGTTGGGATGGATACCATTGAGGTGATCTAGGAATGTTTGCAAGATTTCGAAGCCATGGGGCCATATGACGAAAATGTCATCCACGTATCTAAACCAGCAGGTAGGTTTGTGCTCGAATGTTTCTATGGCCCTGGTTTCGAAATCTTCCATGAAGAGGTTTGCAAGGACTGGTGAGAGGGGGGAACCCATAGGGGCACCTTTTACTTGTTTGTAATAGGTTCCTTGGAAAAGGAAGTACGTGCTCACCAGGATGTCGGTTCTTTGGATTCTGTGGGATTTGAAAGATCTATGAAGTGGAATGAGTTTTTAACATATGATGAGGCTTTCTCTGCTAGTGGCTGAAGAGTGCTTGCTAGATGTTTGGCTAGGATATGAGTTGGTGATCCGAAGGCACTTACAATCGGGCGGAGTGGTGTATTGGGTTTGTGTATTTTTGGTAGTCCGTAAATACGAGGGGTACGTGAGGACTTTTCTCTAGGTATGGTGGATTTCTTGATTTTTGCCGGTAGTTTTGAATTGTTGATCAGAGTTTTGGTTTTCTTTTCGAGGTAGGTTGTCGGGTCTCGTTGGGTGGTTTGATACTCGGAGGATTCCAATAGCGTTCTCATTTTATCCACATAGTCTGAAGTATTCAGCACTACTGTAGCATTGCCTTTATCTGCTGGGAGGACTAGTATGTCAGGGTTGTTGCGAATATTTTTAAGGCATCTTCTTTCGGTAGGTGTAATGTTGGATGGTGGAGTTTTTGCTTTTCTTAATGTGGTAGCTATATCTTGTTTGGTCTCTTCCGCTATGTTATCTGGAAGATGGGTTATGGCGCTTTCTACTTGTGTGATGATGGTTTCTATCGGGATTTTGTTTCGTGTGATAGAATAATTGAAACCTCTGGACAGTAGTGCTTGAGTGGTTTCATCAAGTGGTGTGTCGGAGAGGTTATGTACGACATCCTTATAACATTCTGAATTGACATAGGCGATAGTACCTGATTACAGTGAACCATGTGTTATAAACCCATCCATTCTATCTCCTTTACTGAAAGTGCCATTGATTCAAATTGACAACTTTATAGAATCTCAATCACAACAATATTAACCTATTTGATACACTCATTCAGTCTGCGGTATTCACGGTTCATCCGTGATAACAAGCTCTCTGTTACAATCTTTCACACAACGATCTGCTCTACTATGATTTCCCATATATTTCAAATTCTCCTTTCCAAGATCTAAGGTAGCTCGGTTACCGGCCCTCGAGACCTAGTGTGATACCTACACGTTCGTCTTCCTCTCCTACCTCAAGCCTTACCGCATTCTTTTCTGGCCTGTTGATTAATACGATAGGGATCTGGTCAATAAATTCGTTTTCTTCCAGGTTCCGTATTTCTTTATCTGGGACGGATCCGGCGGCGCTGTCATTTTCTTTGATTTCTCTTATTTCTACTATGTCTGTTCTTCCTCTAAATATTTTCAATTTTTTGGCGTGCACTATGTTTCTTAATTTTTCCAATCATTTGGATTTCGTAATTCACTGGCGATACTTGTCGCAATATTCTGTGAGGTCCCGTCCATCGCTGTGACAATTTTCGTGATAACTTATGCATCGGCTTAGTCACCGGCGGCATCTTCAAATACACTCTAGTACCTATCGGATAGCGTCTCAACTCTGCTTTTTGATTGAACTTATTCCTCCGTTTATCTACTGATTTCTCCAAGGTCATCCTTGCTTGCTCGTGAGCAGTCTGCATTCTTATCATACATTCATCCACGTCATACTTTATCTGAGGGGGTAAAATCGATAGCTGAAAAGGCATTATCATATCGCGGCCGTACAATAAATAATGTGGCGTTTCTTGTGTTGCACTATGTAATAGATTTCTAACGGCCACCAAAGCGTAATTTAACTGTTGATCCCAACTTGAATGATGCTCTGACACTAATTGCGAAAGGGTTTCCTTTAGATGTCTATGGAATCTCTCTATAACTCAGTTCATAGCAGGATGATACGCTGTTGTGTTTAATTTCTTTATGCCTAAAATTTTACAAAGGTTTGTGAACAATTCTGACAAAAATTGGCTACCTCTGTCGCTCAGTACATAACGAGGTGATGCGTGTCTTAGTATTATGTGTTTGACGAATGCTCTTGCTATCGTATCTGCTATGATATCTTTCAATGAAATTGCTTCGGGATATCTCGTATAATTGTGAATATGTAACGGTTCCCGTCGTCGGTGACATTTAATGGTTCCACAATATCGATCGCTATTAGTTCAAACACGGTGGCGGGTATCTTCATCTTTTGCATTTCCACCGATTTTGGTATGGGTGTCTTATACAAATGACAAGTGTGACAATTATTGCAAAAGTCGTTAATATCTTTCCTCATCTTGTGCCACATATAATCTCGCTGCACCGCAGCCAAAGTCTTACTCTGTCCCGCATGTCCAAAAAAGGGGTTTTCATGATACAATTTCATAACATACTGTCTCATAGCCAGCGGGGCAAATATTTTATCTCTTTGTTCATTCGCTGCTCTCTTCACATACACAATACCATCTTTATAATAGTAGTTTACATCATCCGGTCTATCTGTGATTTGTTTCCGTAACTCGGTTGTTTCAGGGTCATTGGCTTGCAGTTTCCTTATCTCGTCGAGGCTGTGAAGCGTTTCGGGGACGAAAGTGTATTCGTTACTGCTTACTTCCTGTCTCACCTTTCTTACTTGTATTTCATTCAGGGGGCGATATTTTTAATGGCGGCATCGTGCGTGTTCTTCATGACATCTGTTGTTGACGGTTTTTCTTCGACAATTTCTATTCTGGACAAGGCGTCGGCATTCGAATTTAATTTACCCGGCCGATGTTTTATCGTGAATGAATACTCCATTAAGGCCATACTCCATTTCGCGAGACGAGAACTTGGGTCTTTTATTGATAAAAGATACAACAATGGACGATGATCTGTAATTATTGTGAAGTGGGTACCGATTAAATAGCATTGGAATTTCTTAACCGCCCATATCACTGAAAGACACTCCATTCCAATCGTGGAATATCGCGTTTCTGCTGGATCCAACATTCGGCTAGCATAGCATATCGGGTGTTCGAACTTCTCGTACTCTTGATTAAATATTCCGCTAATGGCTGTTCCGGACGCGTCAGTTACGAGTATAAATGGCCTGCTAAAATCCGGATATCTCAAAATGGGTGGCTTTACCAAGGCTCCCTTCAACGTCCTGAAGGCCAACTCTTGCTCTTCTCCCAATTTGAACATGACGTCTTTCTTCGTTAAGTACGTCATAGGTTGGGAGATCCGTGCGTATTCTGGTACGAATTTCCTATAGAATCCGCATAAGCCTAAAAACGAACGTATATCATTGACACTCCTAGGTTGAAGATATTTTTCAAAAACTTCCGTTTTTTTCGCGATCTGCTTGACATCCTTCGGCAGAGATAATGTGTCCTAGATATCTGACTTCCGGCTGCATAAACTTGCATTTCGAAGGTTTGAATTTCAAATTGCTTGCTCTCATTCTGTCGAATACGTTCTTCAATCGTTTTAAGTGTTCATCTACACTGTCTTTACTGAAAATTATTATGTCGTCTAGATAAACCAAACACTCTGTACCGGTCAGTCCTGCTAGTGCTGTGTTCATAAGCCGTGACCATGTCGATAACGAGTTCTTTTGGCCCATTACCATTCTTGTAAATTCGTAGTGGCCATAGGGAGTGGAGAACGCTGTCTTTTCGAATTCTTCTTTATGCATTTCGATTTGATAATATCCTTGCGCTAAGTCCATCACGCTATACATACTGGTACCATTTAACTGGTCCAATGTGTCTTGCAAGTGTGGTAACGGATAAAAATCGGTTTTAGTTACTTCAATCAACCCTCTGAAATCGACGCATAATCGGTATTGCGCCTCCTGACCAGGCTGTCTTTTCTTCTCTACCAAGATGGCTGGGGCGCTCCTTGGGCTGCTGGAGTTCCTTATTATCCCGTCATTCAGCAAATCTGTTATTTCTTTATCCATAATATCCTTCCTTCTATACGGTGTTTTAAATATTGGGGGTACCTCTTCGGTAATAATTCGATGCGTCACTAGATTAGTACAGGTGAGCTTCTGAGACGGAGAGTGGAAAACATCCAAATATTCTATAACCAGCTTTTTCAATTCCTTCCGCTCCGAGCTCACCGGTTCCTTCAAATCTAGTAGATCCAAAATCTCGTTCTCCTGTATCTCTTGATTGTCCACCCTTCCTTCGTTTTCGCAATCATCCAAGTGTGTCTCATGCACTCTGGCTATTGCATATCTCCGGGGTACTATTATTTCTTTTTCTATCAATAGTATAGGTATATTAATGCTATTTCGATTTATTGATCGCGCTATCAATAATCCTGTTATCTGTTGCTCATCTGTAACTAGCACGTCTTTTGACTTCAATCTAGCGTCTGTCCTTGCCATACATACTATCTTGGTTCTAGGCGGAAGGCGTAAATCCTCTTTCAACCAAGCGCTTACGCCTTGGTTATCACGTGCGGATTCTAATAGTTCCTGTCTTCAACGATCATGCCTCCCTGCCTGTCTTCTTCCATACCCATATCCGAATTTTTCTCAGATGATCGAAATCGACCTCTTCTCTTTCCTTTCCATACTTCTCTGGAGTTCCAATCAACTTTCTCCTCGATATGTTTTATTTCTGTTTCACTTTTCTTTTGCCACTTTTTTCCATTATCATTTTCTTTTCTTGGGCTAACAAAATTTCCATCCTTACAAGGATTTACTGAGGATTTCTTGACCTCTTCAGAGTCGAAATCCGCTTCCATTTCTGGGAATATTTTCACAATGGAGTTACAATCACTTGGAGATTTTTCTATAATCCTTCGAGGTTCACTCGAACATAAAACTGAAAAATCACCTTCCTTCATGCATGGCTTCCTACCATGAAACAATCTTTTACCAGAGTTGCAATCAAAAACCGAGAAATCTTCTTCCCTCGTACATGGCCCAATCGCATGAATCACCCTCTTACTAGAGCCAAAATCCAAACCCGAGGAATCTCCTATCCTCGGCTCCATGAGCAGGAGGTTATTACAGGGGTGAGAACAACGATTCGGTAATGAATCACCAAGCTTACTAACACCTATCCTGTCTACCTCTCGCGGGTGCACTCCTTTCTTGGAGCGAACATGCTCATCTAAAAATCTCTTCTCTTCATCCTTCAAGGCTCTGGAGCAGGGGCTCTGTACCCGGTACCCTGTTGCTCCCATATCCATCAACTCATTTTTTTTCAATTGGTCGGGGTATCCTTTCCTCCATACCATTTCCATACTTCCCATATTCAAATCTACGGGATGGTTCACCGAGAAAGCTTCAACTCTCATAGGACAAAGAGGCTCCTCACTTCCTCATCGTCCGGGTGACCTTGATAGTGAGGGTATCGAACCCACCTGGAACCTTTCAACCAGTTTCTCCATCCATGAATCTAGACTCTTTCACTTCTTTCAAACCTTCCTCCATTTTGTCCATTCTATCATAGAGTCCTCTAGACTCCCTTGCTCCTAGGATGTGTTGCGACTCACTCCTAAGATCGATTTCTTGACCCAATATAAATACTTTGTTTCTCTGGAAGTCCAGTTTGGCCTGGAACTGCATAAAATCAATTCCTACTATCAAATCTGTTGTAAACACTGCAATGTCTACAATCAAAAACACGTGCCTAATTATTTGGCTTTCACTTATTCTTATCTTCAATTCCACACAACCCTTATACGGGATAAGTCTTCCTTGGACATCGCGTAAGGCATATTCCTTTCCTCGTAATATCCTATTTTCCTTAACGATGCTTGCTGGCACCAAAGAGCACTGAGTTCCAGTATCTATCAATATGATCCTCTGAATTCCATCGACTTCCAAAGTCATGGTATTATTCTGGACCTCTGTATCTGAGCATGAGATTATAGTGATCCATCCCCTACCTCTTATTCCTCTAGTTTCATGTTGACTTCCGGCCAGGGGTAGGCAAGAAGCCGCTTTGCCGTTTAAATTCCTCTCTCTTATTCCCGTATCCATCCTTCTATTACAACCTTTGAGTTTCGGGCACTCTATTTTCATATGGCCTACTCGGCTACATCCAAAACAGATCTTGCGCTTCCTAAAGCAATTTATTTCGCCACTTTATGTCCCACTCTTCTACAAAATTTACATTTAACGAACCACTCTTCTTATCTTGTCCCACACCACGTAACAATTGCTAACTATGGCCATCACGCCTACCAGACCTGTACCTCATATTGCGTTGTTGATTCCCTGACGTTTCTTGGTTCAATCTGCATTTTCTTTGTCCAGGAGTCGTCAGTCTCTTTATGATTTCACATTTTTCCGCTATACCAAGGGCTTCTTGCAATGTAGACGGACCTGCAAACAATACCTTCTTCCTAATGGGATCCAACAAACCCATTGAAAACCGAGTGATTATTTAATTTTTCTGTCTTTGTCTTAGCACGTCATCAACGGCTGCTATACCTGTGAATAATGTCAATTTTGACGCGCAAACCTTCAATCTCGCTAGGAACTGTCGCTATGACTCTCCTCTTTGCTGTCTACACTCAGAAAAGTTCCTTTGGTTCCTGTCCGGGAATTTTTAATATTCCCAACTGATCAATCAGCCCCTTCTTCAACAATGTCCAGTCTCCAGTATTCTCTACCAACTGTCTCGCAATTCCACGCAAGCGAACCAAGGCAGTTGTCCTATTGTCTGTTGAATTTGTTAAAGCTGCCGTTTCATCAAAAACCCTTACAAAATCTACCACATTTGAGTTACCGCTAAAAATTGGCAAACTTTCAAGACTCAAATTAATCGTGACTCCTATATCTACCATAACACCTTGCGAAGGTGGCGCTGGTGTAGTACTAGTCATTTTCGCAATTTGATTTAGTTAACTCAACTTAATCATATCAGTAGTACCAACCTGGAGTTCACTAACCCCGACCAGGTATTTCTCAGCCGCTCTAGAAATACTTGGAAAAGCTTTGTCGGCGTCCCTACGTTTCGACGCTCTCGTTCATCATCAAGCCAGAGTTTAAAACTCTGGTTGAGTGCTAGATCCAAAGGAAACGCCTTGGTTCGGGTTGTAGGCTCTTGCGAGTTTACTTGGACGGATAGGACTATATCTCCCATGGGGGTTGTGGTCCTATAGAAGCCCCCCGTTCACGACACTCGCGAGCAAAAAAATCATGTTTCATTAAGTGAGCAACTACAGAAATTATTTCGTTCAAGTCGTCGTTTGTTATCATTTGATCAGTTAAAGTTAAACTAGCATCTTGTTTTAGGATAGTTACATATTTTCAAATAGTCTGCTCCCTGTGCACTGTGTTAGCCTGTAGAACAAATAAATATCGCTTTGTTGAACCCCGATTCCACCTATTCATATTTGATCAGATCCCACATTTATTCTTGTTTCAATACTTCTACGTTTAAGACTTGATATATCATGTTTTTCCAAATAGTTTTCAATTCGAATTTTTAGTATTTCTTCAAAATTTCTTTTTCGAGCTTCAAATTCCTCTAAAAATTTGATTTTTAATGCTTCGGGTGATGGTAATGTTTCTCGGGATTCAATAGCAATTCTGAACGATCCATATGATTCTGGAATACTATACAATAGTAAAATGGCTACTAATTCTTCGTTGATTTTTAAATTCATCTCTTCTAGTTTGTCAATAATTATTTCGAAGAAGTTGGCAAGATGCTCTCTCATGTCATTACTTTGTTGCATTCTGTAATGAATGAGCTTCTTTAATAACATGGCTTTCCTTGCTGGACCTTGTGACTGGTATACTTCGTGCAGTTTGTCCCAAGTTTCTTTCGATTATTGATGTGTCTAATTTCGGAAGGTCCTATTGCTAGAATGAGATCTAACATAGCATCATTCTTCATCCAAATTACAGTTTCAGCTTCATAGGCTGGTTTTTTCAGCGTTCCATCTACGTATCCCCATTCATCGTTCTTCACAAGTAGAGCTTTTGCTTGGCTTTTCCAGGTATCAAAATTTTCTTTGGACAGTACCTGTATTCTATACGAGTTTTGACTCATAACTGCTTCGTATTTTGATTTCGAAATTAAACTGTCAACTTCGATGATTTCTTTTTACTCAAACTTCGTTACTATTGCAATTATAATACAGTTAGGGTGTCTGGACCCATAACCTGTTGTTTTTATCAGTAAAAAGAACGATACTTCGAAATGAAATTGTGTTTTATTCAACTTGACAGTACAGGATATTTTATATGTATATGTAACTATATCATCCCTAACTAAAAATATATCGCAGCCAATCTTGATATCCAACAAAAAGTACGTACCATATGGGAAAAAAAGTTTAATATTGGAGTAGTGGAGAGTTCAGCATTAGGTCACGACCCCCGTCGGAAAATATTTGAATTTGTCGAGCAAGTGCTAGCACGTGCTAATCAGCTGTTTTTTGTTTGTATACAACTTAATCTGTAAATATCATATCACAGTTATTATTTACTTAGAAACAAATGTAAGTTTGAAAAGATAATAAGAAAAAAAAAAATTTTCCAAGCTGTATAAAAATTTCAAATTATTTTTTTATGAATAGCGTGACCATACTGAAACATTTGCATTTCATTAATAATAACAAAACTTTCTCATTTTCTTCAGACTAGAGAGCACTAAATTAAAAAAATTGAATTTTGTCAGAACCCTGGCTGTCACATTGGTTCGTATCTAACACTTATATCAGAATTCCATGATTATTGCGATGATAGGGAAATCCAAAAATATCGTGTTTTTCCAATTATGATCAATTTTTGATTATAATCGTGCACGAACGTTTCACTTCGCACATAATCATAAAAATAGTGCGTCAAATTAAAGAGGCTTAGAGTTTTCAACATTGCATGCGAAGTGAAACGCTCTGGCACGATTATCATCGAAACTTGATTATAATCTGGAAAACACAATGTTTCTGGAGTGTCATTCATCACAATGGTCGTGGAATTCTGATATAACTGTTAGATACGAAATAATGTAACAGCCAGGGTTTTGACAAAATCCAATTTTTTTAATTTAGTTCCACTCTTGTGGAGAAAATGGGAAGGTTTTTGTCATTGTCACTGAAATACAAATGTTTAGTATGGTCAAGCTATTCATAAGATAATAATTTGATATTTGTATACAGCTAGGAAAATATTTAAATAGCTATTTTCAATTTTTTCTCATTGTCTTTTCAAACTTTGTATATGTGTATAAAATTTAATTCTAAGCAACTTTTTTAAATAACTTTTTTCGATCGATATCTTTCCATTTTATCGTACTTTTTGTCTTTTCATGGTAATTTTTTTCAATTTGCCTCCATACCAGCGATCACGTGTGTCAAAATGTGTCAAAATCGATTTTTAGGTTATCGGACATGCACAAACTAGAGTGGTGTACAATATTATCTAGTCGAGACATACATCACAATATGCATTTTTGGATAATGAATACATCTTGCGCCATGCTTGAACTACGCTAAAAACAGACATCATACCTAAGTCTAATAAATATTCAGCAGCTAACTCCTATTTAAAATCGAGCGCAAATTCATGAAAAGAAACTTCAGGGAATTCATCTTAGAAATTAAGTATTGACAGTGGACATTCCAGTTCAGAAACATGTCAAGAAAAATACCCAGAAACTTAACACTTTCGTTAGTCTCCAGATATGTCACGTTGTCAACCATGAAACTAAATATTTCTATTTTGTTCTGTCTATTATGTATGCGAATAATCTCTGTTTTATCTAAATTGAAAAATAAATCATGATTATTAAAAAAATTTGATATCTGACTAACTGCACTGACAAATTTATTTTCCGAAATTCTAGTATCTGAAATAATCAAAAATAAGTTATCAGCATAGGCCTTATAATGGCACCCAGCAATTACAGAGTCAAAATTATTGATATACAAAATAAACAGAATGGGACCCAAAATGGATCCATGGGGTACACCCACCGCTATTTTCAAAGGCTCTAAATCAATTCTTCGAGTTTCATTATTTATGGTTGCCTGAAGGGACACATACTGGCTCCGATTTTTGAGAAATGAGGATATCCAGCTGAGCGAGACACCTCTTAGTCCATACATTTCTAATTTTGCTAAGAGCGACTGGTGACGATGACTCAGATCACAAAAGATTGCTGCCGGACATTCGCCTGCTTCAACATATTTGTTGACTTCATTGTATAGTGAAAACATGGCAATATTTGTAGATTTTTTCTCGGGAAATTCATGATCCATATGGGTAAAAATGTTGTTGATTCAAAAAAGAATTGAGACGATTCAGGAATGCGTACTCAAAATAGTTTTAAAAGTTCATATGGGACAGTTTCTATTAAAGCTGGTGATTTCTTTTTGAAAATTGGAGAGACTTTTCCATTTTCAACTGATGGGCATAAGTACTTTCTATAGATGCAATATTAACAAGATTTGTTAATGGTTTAATAATAATAGGGATAACTTTTTTCAGTTTTTCATTGGCATGCCATCTGCCCTCGAAGATTCCTTATTCTTCAGTTTATTACTCAACGAAATGATTAACTCAGACTGTGTGAATGGTTTCAGAAACAATGTATAGGGATTAAATTCGTTTTTGTTTAAATGAATATTGTTGGTAACCAGTATTTGATTTACCTAATCATTGGGAGCCTGAATGAAAAATGTAATAAACTCTGATAAGTCAGATACTATAGCATGTGGATCTTCAATCAAACTATCATCTATATTGATGGCAATATCTTTATGTTTGGATTTTTTGTTCGTTAGTTCATGCACAACATTCCATGAAGCTTTATTTGTATTGGAAGAATCGAATATATATATTTTCTTTTTAGTTTTCATCAAGGCAGAATGTGTTCTTTTAGCTTTTCTCAGATGTGAAGAGATCTTTCAAAGATTTACTTGAGCTTACAACTGTATCATCAACCCATTTTTTATTATTAACTTTGTAGAGAAATCGTTTTTGAGTGAAATTTGCATTGAAGTGGTAATTTACAATGTCATAGAAGCAATTGAAAACTTCGTTGAAATTCCTAATATCATAGATATGTTCTCAGTCTTCACTTTCCAGACTAGGTTTAAAATAATTAATGTTACCCTCACTGAAGTTTCTTTTAACTTCCCTTTTTACCCTAGAACATTCGTCACTGCTAAATAGGTCCAATTCTAGAAAAATAGTACTATGATCAGAAATTTGATTGTACACCAAACAAAAAAAATGTAGGCTTTTAAATTCACAAATTGACTCTCAGTATAATGAATTGATCTTGTCAATATTTAATGTATTGACATTTAGCAACAGAAAATTTGGTTTAAAATTCGTGTTGGTGCATTCACCAGGCGTTTCTCTAAAAAACTACTTATGCCAGCACCAAAAGGGCCATACTTCTGGGTTCATGGCTTTGTTGAAATTTTCTTTCAGTATTGATATTTTCTAAGAATACAAGGTTTCTCACTTGTCACTTCCGGAAAATGTTTCTTGAATGAAGTGGATAGCACCTCAATAATTGATGTCTGTGGTTGTAATCTGCACACATGAAGACTAACAGACTTTGGAACACCTCGGATATAATCTTTATTTTGACCTATTACATAAGCTCTCGTACTTTTGCGGAGAGGTTCGGAAGCTCCCTCATTAACTAGGTCGATATATTTATCAAGCTTGATTTAATTGTTTGACAGAGTTATGGCATGGCCTACATCATTTTTTTAAACAATCATGAACAATAAAGAGCTTTTGATTGATTGACATTCTTCATAATTTTTCCTTACAGCAAAACAGCTTTAGCCATTGACACGATCATCAACCAAAAACGATTCAATGATGCTGATGATGAGAAAAAGAAGTTGTATTGCATTTATGTTGCAGTAGGTCAGAAAAGATCAACTGTTGCACAGATCTTAAAGCGTTTGACTGACACTGGAGCCATAAACTACACAATCATTGTATCAGCTACAGCTTCAGATGCTGCACCTTTGCAATACTTGGCTCCATACTCCGGATGTGCCATGGGTGAATACTTCCGAGATAATGGAAAACATGCTCTTATCATATATGACGACTTGTCGAAACAAGCTGTGGCTTATCGTCAAGTAAGTAATGTTCTGAATCAAGATGATATTAATAATAATTATTTCCTTCATAAGCATTAACAATCACTTGCCGTGCGTTTTTTATTTCATTCATTTTTAGTTTATTGGGCTGCAAACCAAGTGTTTACGATTCATTTGGTCATATGAATAAGGATTGTCATAAAAAATGAGAAATAAAAATTCCTGTTTTTCTACCACTTTATATTTTAAAACGAATGGCAGTTGTGAAAAAATCGAAAAAAAATGTGGAAAGTTTAAATTGTGTTGAAAAATTCTTGAAAATTTTGGGAACCGCTGTCCGCCGAACGTCAGCTGACCGGAGCAGAGCCGCAATAATACTGGAACTGCAGGATGTAATTTCGAGCAGCGGTTTCCAAGATTTTCCGAATGTTCCAACATAATTTAAAATTTCCACAATTTTTTTTATACACCCGTCCTCCACGAGAGTGCAGGAGGTTAGGTTACACCCTGTATTTGTAACACTTGCGTTACTGCAGTTTCGTCCTGTACAGACACTATCAAACTATATTTCAAACAGAACTTGATACTTCTCTACCCTATTTCCCCTCCTTCCCTACATTTTTCCCACCTCGCCTCTATTCCTTATCAACCCCGCCCTATAGCTCGCCATTCATTCTCTTTTCCCCTCTGAGTGATGTCCCCTGTAAACTTTATTGTCGAAAAATTATTAATTTTGTAGGCAAAGCATGGTAGGTACCTATACAATCATTGCATAGTAAAACAACAAGAACATAAAAATATGGACAATACAAATAAAAATATATAAATATATTTGAAAATAATGCAACGGTGTACATAACAGTAAAAAATTAATAATACATATAAAAACATGGAAATATACATTTCAATGGCTAAGAGGAAAATTATTGTTTGTCCAAAAAAGTGATTTTGAGTAAAATCATTTTATAGTATCAATTTGTTTTTGCTACTGGAAAAGTCTCTATCATGTAAGAAACTTCAGTAAACAGTTTCAATGAATTAGTAGTCATAATATCACATTTTAGACAATGGACATACAATATGTGTCCTCAACAAAATGACGGCCACTGCAGGTTCGCTACCCGTCGCTCTCAAAGAAATTAAAAATTACATGTGCAAACACTGTCAAAAAAAAAGTTGTGACAAAAGTGTGCCATAAATATGAAGATGTATTCCACCCAGCATGTTTAAAACAATCCAGTAGAAAAAACGCAGGATGTAAGCATGAAACTGATAAAGGTATGGTGACATAACCATCGTCGATGTATTCCACCCAGCATGTTCAAAACAATCCAGTAGAAAAAACGCAGGATGTAAGCATGAAACTGATCAAGGTATGGTGACATAACCATCGTCGAAAAAACCTACCTCAAAGAAGAAATCAAACTTCTCTAACAAATGCTGGCTGACAAAAAATAATTTACGACAAAGAGTTGATTGATCAAATTACTGTACCAAAGAAAATACATGGAAACAAAAAATCACCCAAAAGTAATCCACAATCAACACCTCCAATAAAACTGAAACTACCAAAAAACCTCAACAAACAATAAATGGCTTAACAGAAGCAGGTACAAGGGAAATAAACATTTCAAATATATAGGGTGGGTCACCACTAAATGTCAAGTTGATGGATAACGAAATTATGAGAGTACAAACTCAACAAAAACCCCATGAAATAGTGAATTTAGAGACCAAAAATAAAAATGACGCGGGAGCTACTACATCTTTCAATGAGGTTCCCTACACCAAACACCAAAACCACACTAGCAATTCTGACTGGAAAACTGTCCAAAGGAAAAAAAATTACAACGCGTCGTATTGGACAATCGGATGATGATGGAGGTAAATTCAAAGGAGCCAAGCCTAAAGTATGGATGTACATTTACCGCGTCGAAGAAGAAGTCAAGGATGAAGACATCGAAACATTTTTAAATGGAAAAAAGGAAAACCTCATTGTTGAATATATAAAAACTGATAACAACTTGAAATCCTTCATGATAGCTGCTGATTTTAAATTTAAAGAAGACCTCTACAAGCCTTTTATCTTGCCAAGAGGAATAGGCTACAGAAGATATGACTTCAAAAAAGATTGTAACGTTTCTGAAAGTAATTGTCAACCTACCTCTTTTTTAGGGTTGACAAATCCCAAGGAAACAACGATGTAAATACAGTTAAATTCAGAAAGTTGAATGAAGCAAGTTTATTTATTTTAGTGAGTATATTCCACATCAATGTTTATCTAACAAACTGGAAAGATTTGAATCATTTTTAAATGACTACCAGTTCAATGTCTTATGTCTCTCCGAACACTGCAAAAGGCAAAAGCCCCAACGGTATTCAGGAAACAAAAAAATGCTATTGGAATCCTGGCAAATGCCAAATATCGTGATACTTGCAAACCGTCTTCGTAGGACCACGGTGGTTGACGAGTTGACGATGACTGGAAAGATGACAAAATCCAGAAAGACCAAGAAAAAGATCCAGACGTTCGTCTGGTCATCGGCTGGAAAAAGATCAACCGAAGACCATCATGGCAGGAAGTCCCTTACGTTGGAAAATGGGGTCACCGGAGGACATCTGGGAGTGACGAAGACTCTGCAGGAATTGAGACAATGGTTCTATTGGGCCAATTGTCAAGCTGACGTTAAGGACTGGTGCAGGAAGTGAGCTGCCAGCAATGGGCCTCGAACCAGACCTAAGGCCCCGATGCGTCGGTATATTTGAAAGGATTGCAATAGATATCGCTGGCCCGTTTCCCGAATCTGATCATGGAAACAAATATATCCTTGTGGCAATGGACAGAAGCCTACGACCTACCCAATTAGGAAGCCATTACTATCGCAGATGTCTTGGTCAAGGAGTGGATATGCCGATTCAGTGTCTCATTGGAGCTGCATTCGGACCAAGCCAGAAACTTTGAAACAGAACAACAGCTCTACACCCACAATCCGATGTAATGGTAGAACGAATGAATAGGACAAGAAATCGCCACCTGTCCAAAGTAGTCTCTGCCAATCAAAGAGAGTGGGACCAGTATCTTCATCTCTTCCTGATGGCTTATCGTTCAGCAGTGCACGAGTCAACCGGCCAAACTCCTGCAAGTATTATTATGGGACGAGAGCTACGACTGCCTTGTGACTTGATTTTTGGGACGCCATCAGGACAAGACACCGCGGGAGAAGAGTATGTCGGCGAACTCCGGCAGAGAATGGACGACATCCACGAGCGAGTCCGTTTGAATATCGAGAGTGCCAGCAACCTTATGAAGAAGACCTATGACATCAACGCAGAAGTTAGAACATTCAAGACTGGTGACCTAGTCTGGCTGTACAACCCCAAGCGTCGCCACGGCTTTTCACCGAAATTGCAGAGTTCGTGGGAAGGTCCATACACGATCGTGAAAGTAATAAATTACCTCGACTACCGGATCAAAAAGCCACTCCGAGGAAAACCTAAAGTCGTCCATTCCAACAGGTTGGCTCCTTATGCTGGAAATAACGATCAAGTTCGTACCCTCAGACCACCAAAGGGTGAGATGACCTTCCAGCAGTTCATAGCTTTATACTCAAATGGGCAAAAAGTTTCACATGAGGTAACCCAAGAGGAGTCACAAGATCTTTTCCAGACACCTACTGACTACGCACTAGCGCAAAGGAATAGCTATGGTGTTCTCAAAGAAGTTTGGTCAGCTCCAGGAACTGCGGAAAGAGAATCCAGAAGCTGTAGGGGCGTTGAGAAAGGCCAGAGAATCATCTTTTACCTGGTAACCAAGAGAGCCTCACGAGATTGAGAGATACGATGCTATATCAAAATCTCATGGACCTGGCAATCCCAAAATTATCCTGTGGGCTTGATGGGCAGGATTGGAGAGTCATTAGAAGAATGTTGGAGACGATATTCAGATCCAGCGGCATTCAGATTTTGGTGTGCTGTAACCATCTGCAACGACCGAACAGGAAGACCGTAGAGTGTTACTTCCATCGGACGTCACAGTGCAGTTATGAGGAGTCATGCAGGTACCGACACACTCCAAGGACGATATTTCGGGATGAAATGTCTTTTTAGAAGGGGGCAATGTCACGAATATTTAGACCTCAGAACGGCTGGTGCCATCTAGTGGATCAGTAATAGCGGTCCTAGAAATGGAAATTGAAGAATACTCTCGTAAACGACCAGAAGAAATGTTTCTCACTATAAGAGGCCGTGCGTGTCGCCGATTGGCAAGTATGGAATACGGAAGTATTGATTGTCGATATAAATATAGCCCAGTGAGTGTATATAAATTAGCGTGTTGAATAAAGAATTGCAAAGTTCTTTACAGTATTTATAACTATATAATAAAATATAATAAGTGTAATTATCCACTGATATTTTGTGTTCATAAGTGCATACAATCCTACGTAAAATAAAGGGTTTCGATATAAATTGTAGATTGTAGGGGGGTCGTACAGGCTGTGCAGCCTCACAAGCACTTCAACCTATAAGTTCTTTTGTGCGTGACCCTTGATCTATTCGAGGCCCGGGATTCCGAGACTTCTGTGAAGTTTATCAGTTGCCTGGGAGCTAAGTTCCTGATGTCGTAGGGCGTTAAGAATGCCAATTCCAGGAACTTAAGCCTCTTGCAGAAAAGCGCTGGGCATTCGCAAAGCAAATGCTCTGCAGTTTCCGCGAAGTTCTCGCAGTAGCGGCAAATATTACTCTCTGATTTACCCATGTTTTTGAGGTGGTACCCCAGAGGGCAGTGTCCAGTGAGGAGTCCCGTTACCATCTTCAAGCCTTTCTTGTCCAACTCGAGAAGCTGTTTAGCTTTCTTTGGCGATAGGCACACTAGTCTTTTCGCTTGTATTTGTCCTGGCACTTTATTCCAGTGAGATTTCATTTCATCGGTTTCCCAGCGTCGGAACTCCTCTTTCAAGTGGGCTTGTCCACAGCAGGGGTCTGGGCCGGGAAATTGTGTGTTTGCCCCGTCTTTGGCAAGGCAATCTGCTTCTTCGTTACCTTTAATTCCTCTGTGACCTGGCACCCACATCAGGGTGACCTGATTGTTTGCTGCCAGTTGTCTCAGGGATTTTTTACAGTCCCAAGTCAGCTTAAACTCACAGGTGTATGACCTCAGAGCTTTTAGTGCTGCTTGGCTATCTGATAGTATATAGATTTCTGCCCTTCAAGTGCCTCTTGCGAGGCATTCCTGGACACATAATTCTATAGCATGTACTTTTGCTTGGAAGATGGTTGGGGTGTTACCAAGGGGTTTTGAGAGCCTGAAATTTGGTCCTGTAACGCCCACTCCAACCCTTTCATCAATCTTAGATCCATCTGTGTACCACACTGATGCATCCCTTCTCAGTTGAGGTCCGTTCTCTGTGCATATTTGGTTGCTGTTTATGACCACTTCAAACTGCATTTCGAAGTCTTACCTAACTGGCATCAAATCTGTCGGTTTAGACATGGCTTCTAGGGAAATATGTTCCAAAATTTTGAAGTGTCCGATCAGATTTCACGCTTTTAAGTTTTTTGTCTTGCACAAAATATCAAAAAAGTTAATTTCTTAACAATTGAGCAAAGTGCTACAATTCCGCACGCAAATACAGTTGAACGAACGACGAGAAACGTAGTTCGTATGAGTTTTTGCGTGAGGAAAAGACACTTTGCGCACGTGATAGGAACAACATTTTTCCTAAGAGCTTTATATCAAAGAAAAACAAAAATCAACAAACATTTTTATGAGTTGATGGATGGGAAAGTGTCTGTATTTGTAGATTCATGCTGACAGAAACGGAGGAACAATCTGATATTATGTGTCAAAGTCGACAGGCGCACAGCGACAGGACCCGCTCGTTTTGGTCTTTCGCAAAGGCTGTGGAAAAAAATTTCACATCCTGCTCATTCCCATTCCTAACCAAGAAAGATGCAAGACTAGCGACGGATGACAAGAAAAAAGCTAATATTTTTGCAAACATGTTGACTGTAATTCTACTTTTGATTCATTTAGAAAACGACCCCAGAACATCACTTCCATTGACAGTCATATGCATAAGATTTTGCTGATCGCTTTCAAGAAAAATTTCAGAAGTAAAACCAGTCCCCAAAAAGGGAGAAAAAGACCCTATCTAGCCAATACAAACCTATGGCATTTCTGTCTGTTGTCTCGAATTTCATAGAAAAAGCTATCAGCATTGAGCTCAGTGCGCTTAGAAATTGTGAATGATCGACAATATAGTCAGAAATCAGAGATCAAATGGTGACCCGCTTGCTTATGTGAAACTGAAGTTTCTATAGTAAAGCTTTCCCTACTCCTCCACCCCAGTTGTATTGTTGCTATCTAGCTTCCTCTCAGATAGATTTCTCCACGTGGTGGTTGTTGGAGTTTCATCCGACCCTCTACCTATAAATGCTGGTGTTTCGCAGGGATACATTCTTGCACCAACACTGTTTCACCTTCACATCAACGATTTGCTCTCAGCTACCCCATACCCACTGCATAGCTTTTCAGATGATACTTCCCTGCATACCTCTTGTAAAATTCTAATATCAGCCTGTGACAGCAGAAGAGAAAGAGGAAGGAATGTGAGCAAAAATTCTGGAATGAGATCCAACAGCTTAGTGGAACTCAGTGCAAACAAATCCCACGAACTTTTTTTATAGAAAAGCCGATCCCACGGTGGCCAACGTCTTTATGTCAGAAGAATCCATATCAACGAAGTCCTTTATTTCGATGCTCAGTATTACCATCAGCAGTACACGTCCATGAAAAAGCCACGTGAGGTACACTGCCAAAAGTACTTCTCAAAAACTTGGTTTGCTGTTTTGTGCCGAGTGCTATTTCACTTCCCGACAATTGATTATGATTTGTAAAGCCCAGATTCGCCCTGAAATACTTTTTATATAGATTCAGTCCAATAGAGAGCTTATCGTCTGCTGCGCTTACAAGCTTTCTCATTTATCTGGAACACTGCAGAAAAGTTGGCGATCTGTCTGTGTTTTATAGATATTTTACTGCACCGTTATCGGTTATCGAAACTGACTCATTGAGTTTAGTCTTAACATCCTCTTGTCTTCACTTTGAAGACATACCAAACATCTCTTTTCTAATACACGTTCATCCAACGAACAAAAGGCTTTTGCATTCACTGCCTCGGGAGGTGTACCCTGAGGCATACAGACTGCAGAAATACATTGGGAGTTAGTTTAAAATCAATTGCAAAAAAACTCACAACTGGATAAGAAAGCGAGTTAAAAAAACATAGAAAATTACATCACATAGCAAGACTGAGTGTTGCAAAGTAACCACAGTTCAAATACAGAAATGCAAAACGTTGTAGACAAATTCTCAGCGCTGTGAAATGATTGAGTACATTGATGCCATGCTCATGGGTGACCCATAGGTGATATCACGGAAATTGAATGTACGGCAGATGACCGATCCACTGTAAACCGGTAAGCGTATAGCTGTCCATGAATATACTCGCTACGGTAGCTCCATCAGTGAATGCGGCAAATATCGGAACTAAAATATACAAATTATCAAAAAAATTGGCACAAGTCATCCAGCCCAAAATTTGCCTGATGGTTCAAGATGACATATCACATCTATTTATATATTTATATATACCGCAGTGTTGTGATAGGGTGTCGTCCATATAAACGCTTCCCTCGTAAATAGATGTATATATATATATATATATATATATACCGCAGTGTTGTGATAGGGTGTCGTCCATATAAACGCTTCCCTCGTAAATAGATGTGATATGTCATCTTGAACCATCAGGCAAATTTTGGGCTGGATGACTTGTGCCAATTTTTTTGATAATTTGTATATTTTAGTTCCGATATTTGCCGCATTCACTGATGGAGCTACCGTAGCGAGTATATTCATGGACAGCTATACGCTTACCGGTTTACAGTGGATCGGTCATCTGCCGTACATTCAATTTCCGTGATATCACCTATGGGTCACCCATGAGCATGGCATCAATGTACTCAATCATTTCACAGCGCTGAGAATTTGTCTACAACGTTTTGCATTTCTGTATTTGAACTGTGGTTACTTTGCAACACTCAGTCTTGCTATGTGATGTAATTTTCTATGTTTTTTTAACTCGCTTTCTTATCCAGTTGTGAGTTTTTTTGCAATTGATTTTAAACTAACTCCCAATGTATTTCTGCAGTCTGTATGCCTCAGGGTACACCTCCCGAGGCAGTGAATGCAAAAGCCTTTTGTTCGTTGGATGAACGTGTATTAGAAAAGAGATGTTTGGTATGTCTTCAAAGTGAAGACAAGAGGATGTTAAGACTAAACTCAATGAGTCAGTTTCGATAACCGATAACGGTGCAGTAAAATATCTATAAAACACAGACAGATCGCCAACTTTTCTGCAGTGTTCCAGATAAATGAGAAAGCTTGTAAGCGCAGCAGACGATAAGCTCTCTATTGGACTGAATCTATATAAAAAGTATTTCAGGGCGAATCTGGGCTTTACAAATCATAATCAATTGTCGGGAAGTGAAATAGCACTCGGCACAAAACAGCAAACCAAGTTTTTGAGAAGTACTTTTGGCAGTGTACCTCACGTGGCTTTTTCATGGACGTGTACTGCTGATGGTAATACTGAGCATCGAAATAAAGGACTTCGTTGATATGGATTCTTCTGACATAAAGACGTTGGCCACCGTGGGATCGGCTTTTCTATAAAAAAAGTTCGTGGGATTTGTTTGCACTGAGTTCCACTAAGCTGTTGGATCTCATTCCAGAATTTTTGCTCACATTCCTTCCTCTTTCTCTTCTGCTGTCACAGGCTGATATTAGAATTTTACAAGAGGTATGCAGGGAAGTATCATCTGAAAAGCTATGCAGTGGGTATGGGGTAGCTGAGAGCAAATCGTTGATGTGAAGGTGAAACAGTGTTGGTGCAAGAATGTATCCCTGCGAAACACCAGCATTTATAGGTAGAGGGTCGGATGAAACTCCAACAACCACCACGTGGAGAAATCTATCTGAGAGGAAGCTAGATAGCAACAATACAACTGGGGTGGAGGAGTAGGGAAAGCTTTACTATAGAAACTTCAGTTTCACATAAGCAAGCGGGTCACCATTTGATCTCTGATTTCTGACTATATTGTCGATCATTCACAATTTCTAAGCGCACTGAGCTCAATGCTGATAGCTTTTTCTATGAAATTCGAGACAACAGACAGAAATGCCATAGGTTTGTATTGGCTAGATAGGGTCTTTTTCTCCCTTTTTGGGGACTGGTTTTACTTCTGAAATTTTTCTTGAAAGCGATCAGCAAAATCTTATGCATATGACTGTCAATGGAAGTGATGTTCTGGGGTCGTTTTCTAAATGAATCAAAAGTAGAATTACAGTCAACATGTTTGCAAAAATATTAGCTTTTTTCTTGTCATCCGTCGCTAGTCTTGCATCTTTCTTGGTTAGGAATGGGAATGAGCAGGATGTGAAATTTTTTTCCACAGCCTTTGCGAAAGACCAAAACGAGCGGGTCCTGTCGCTGTGCGCCTGTCGACTTTGACACATAATATCAGATTGTTCCTCCGTTTCTGTCAGCATGAATCTACAAATACAGACACTTTCCCATCCATCAACTCATAAAAATGTTTGTTGATTTTTGTTTTTCTTTGATATAAAGCTCTTAGGAAAAATGTTGTTCCTATCACGTGCGCAAAGTGTCTTTTCCTCACGCAAAAACTCATACGAACTACGTTTCTCGTCGTTCGTTCAACTGTATTTGCGTGCGGAATTGTAGCACTTTGCTCAATTGTTAAGAAATTAACTTTTTTGATATTTTGTGCAAGACAAAAAACTTAAAAGCGTGAAATCTGATCGGACACTTCAAAATTTTGGAACATATTTCCCTAGAAGCCATGTCTAAACCGACAGATTTGATGCCAGTTAGGTAAGACTTCGAAATGCAGTTTGAAGTGGTCATAAACAGCAACCAAATATGCACAGAGAACGGACCTCAACTGAGAAGGGATGCATCAGTGTGGTACACAGATGGATCTAAGATTGATGAAAGGGTTGGAGTGGGCGTTACAGGACCAAATTTCAGGCTCTCAAAACCCCTTGGTAACACCCCAACCATCTTCCAAGCAAAAGTACATGCTATAGAATTATGTGTCCAGGAATGCCTCGCAAGAGGCACTTGAAGGGCAGAAATCTATATACTATCAGATAGCCAAGCAGCACTAAAAGCTCTGAGGTCATACACCTGTGAGTTTAAGCTGACTTGGGACTGTAAAAAATCCCTGAGACAACTGGCAGCAAACAATCAGGTCACCCTGATGTGGGTGCCAGGTCACAGAGGAATTAAAGGTAACGAAGAAGCAGATTGCCTTGCCAAAGACGGGGCAAACACACAATTTCCCGGCCCAGACCCCTGCTGTGGACAAGCCCACTTGAAAGAGGAGTTCCGACGCTGGGAAACCGATGAAATGAAATCTCACTGGAATAAAGTGCCAGGACAAATACAAGCGAAAAGACTAGTGTGCCTATCGCCAAAGAAAGCTAAACAGCTTCTCGAGTTGGACAAGAAAGGCTTGAAGATGGTAACGGGACTCCTCACTGGACACTGCCCTCTGGGGTACCACCTCAAAAACATGGGTAAATCAGAGAGTAATATTTGCCGCTACTGCGAGAACTTCGCGGAAACTGCAGAGCATTTGCTTTGCGAATGCCCAGCGCTTTTCTGCAAGAGGCTTAAGTTCCTGGAATTGGCATTCTTAACGCCCTACGACATCAGGAACTTAGCTCCCAGGCAACTGATAAACTTCACAGAAGTCTCGGAATCCCGGGCCTCGAATAGATCAAGGGTCACGCACAAAAGAACTTATAGGTTGAAGTGCTTGTGAGGCTGCACAGCCTGTACGACCCCCCTACAATCTACAATTTATATCGAAACCCTTTATTTTACGTAGGATTGTATGCACTTATGAACACAAAATATCAGTGGATAATTACACTTATTATATTTTATTATATAGTTATAAATACTGTAAAGAACTTTGCAATTCTTTATTCAACACGCTAATTTATATACACTCACTGGGCTATATTTATATCGACAATCAATACTTCCGTATTCCATACTTGCCAATCGGCGACACGCACGGCCTCTTATAGTGAGAAACATTTCTTCTGGTCGTTTACGAGAGTATTCTTCAATTTCCATTTCTAGGACCGCTATTACTGATCCACTAGATGGCACCAGCCGTTCTGAGGTCTAAATATTCGTGACATTGCCCCCTTCTAAAAAGACATTTCATCCCGAAATATCGTCCTTGGAGTGTGTCGGTACCTGCATGACTCCTCATAACTGCACTGTGACGTCCGATGGAAGTAACACTCTACGGTCTTCCTGTTCGGTCGTTGCAGATGGTTACAGCACACCAAAATCTGAATGCCGCTGGATCTGAATATCGTCTCCAACATTCTTCTAATGACTCTCCAATCCTGCCCATCAAGCCCACAGGATAATTTTGGGATTGCCAGGTCCATGAGATTTTGATATAGCATCGTATCTCTCAATCTCGTGAGGCTCTCTTGGTTACCAGGTAAAAGATGATTCTCTGGCCTTTCTCAACGCCCCTACAGCTTCTGGATTCTCTTTCCGCAGTTCCTGGAGCTGACCAAACTTCTTTGAGAACACCATAGCTATTCCTTTGCGCTAGTGCGTAGTCAGTAGGTGTCTGGAAAAGATCTTGTGACTCCTCTTGGGTTACCTCATGTGAAACTTTTTGCCCATTTGAGTATAAAGCTATGAACTGCTGGAAGGTCATCTCACCCTTTGGTGGTCTGAGGGTACGAACTTGATCGTTATTTCCAGCATAAGGAGCCAATATATATATATATATATATATATAGGGTCTTTTTTCTTGTATTAGAAACTGGTTGTAGTCTTGCAATCTTCCAGATGGATGACAATATCGTCAAATTATAAGAGAGCCCTTGAAAACGTATTCAGCAGTATCAAAAAATCTCAAGATTTTTCTACTTCGGAGGGTTGTTAAGTGGTGGTTTTTTGTTCACAAATTATTTCACCCTGTAGACCGTATTTAGCAGGTGTAGAATAACTCAATTCTGTCAAAAAACCTCAAGCAACGGGCATTTCAACTATTTCAATATTTATCTACTTCGGAGGGTTGTCGAGGGGTAGTTTTCGATTTACAAATTATTTCACCCTATAGAACGTATTCAGCAGGAGTGGAGTAATCAATTTCTGCCAAAAAACATCAAGCAACAGGTATTTCAACTGTTGCTGTGGGGTAGTTTTGGTACACAAATTATATCACCCTATAGACCGTATTCACCAGTTGTAGAATTCATTTCTGTCAAAAAAACTCGACCAACGGGTATCTCAACTGTTTCAAGATGTTTCTACTTCGGTGGGTTGTTGAGGGGTAGTTTTTGGTTAACAAATTATTTCACCCTATAGAATTTATTCAGCAGCTAAAGATTTTTTCATATCTGTCAAAAAACGTCGAACAACAGGTATTTCATCTGTTTCAAGATTTTTTTTACTTCGGAGGGATGTTGTAGTACCATTTAAAACGTATTTAGCAGGTATGGAATAGTTCATTCCTGTCAAAAAATCTCGAGCAACGGGAATTTCATCTACTGTTTCAAGATTTTTCAACTTTGATGGGTTGTTGAGGGGTAGTTTTTGTTTCACAAATCATGTCACTCCATAGAGCGTATTCAGCAGGTATAGAATAATTATATCTAGCAATGGGTATTTCAATTGTTTCAAAATTTTTCTAATTTGGAAGGTTGTTGAGGGGTAGGTTTTGGTTCACAAATAATTTGACCCTATATACCGTATTTAGCAGGTGTATTATGAGTCATCTCTGTCAATAAATCTCAAGCAACGGGCATTTCAACTCTTCACTAATTTTCTAATTCAATGGAATAATTCATTTCTGTCAAAAAATCTCGAGCAACGGAAATTTCAACTGTTTCAAGATTTTTCAACTTTGGTGGGTTGTTGAGGGGTAGTTTTTGTTTCACAAATCATTTCATCCCATAGAACGTATACAGCAGGTATAGAATAATTCATTTCTGTCAAAAAATCCTTAGCAACGGGTATTTCCACTGTGTAAGGATTTGTCTAATTTGGAGGGTTGTTGAGGGGTAGTTTTTGGCTCACACATTTTTTCACCCCATAGACCGTATTCAGCAGGTGTAGAATAATTCACTTCTGTCAAAAAATATCGAGCAACGGGTATATCAACTGTTTCAAAATTTTTCTAATTTGGAGGGTTATTGAGGGGTAGTTTTTGGTTCACAAATTATCCCACCCCATATTCATCAGGTGAAGAATAATTCATTTCTGTCAATAAATCTCGAGCAACTGTTTCAAGATTTTTCTACTTCGGAGGGTTGTTGAGGGGTAGTTTTTGGTACACAAAGTATTTTACCCTATAGAACGTATTCAGCAGGTATAGAGTAATTCATTTCTTTAAAAAAATCTCCAGCAACGGGAATTTCAACTGTTTCAAGATTTTTCTAGTTCGGAGGGATTTTGAGGGGTAGTTTTTGTTTCACAAATTATTTCACCCCATAGAACGTATTCAACAGGTATAGAATAATTAATTTCTGTCAAAAAATCCCTAGCAACGGGTATTTCAACTATTTCAAGATTTTTCTACTTCGGAGGGTTGTTGAGTAGTTTTTGGTACACAAATCATTTCACCCTATAGAACGTATTCAGTAGGTTTAGGGTCATTCCCGTCAAAAAACCTTGAGCAACGGTTATTTGTAAATTCCGTAAGCTAAAATAAAATCATTGCTGCTTTCACACCCGTCCTAATAAACATCATTGTTCAGCGTACCACGATATTTTGCCACATTTTCGGACCTCAATCCCACAAGGAACGATATACGCACGTATAGAAAGTATACGTACTTGGCAACGCCTTCAACTAGAAAATCGCTACACTAAAATATAAGATTTTTTCTATCCTTCTACCAAAGTGAGGTCTACCTACTTTACGCGATATTTCAACCAACAGTAGTAAATTCCCAAAAAGGAACTAAACACTACATCTGTCTCACTCCGAACGGTTTGAAGGTTAAATGAACTTGTACAGAGGATGATCCTCCTCACGGAACAGCAAAAACGTTGTGAGGTCTGTATACGGACCTCACTTTGACATGGTCCTCACAACTTCTATAGTTTTTGCACAAGCGGACCTCACTTTATACTCCTGGGGAATATATATATATATATATATGGAACTAGTAAATAGTGGGGCTTTGCAGCAACGACTACCCTTCCTATATATATATATATATATATATATATATATATATATATATATATATATATATATATATATATATATATATATATATATATATATATATATATATATATATATATATATATAGGAGAGAGGAAGTCTTTGCTGACCAGTTAAGATAAAGCTAGGAAAACTTGCATGCTGCGTACCCAACAAGTTTTCCTAGCTTTATATATATATATATATATATATATATACAGCGTGATTCGTGATTTACGTAGGCCGTGCATTAGAAGTTTTTTAACTTGCAGTTGGACTAGAAACTTGAAATTTGGTATGCTGTCATAATTGATCATGTGCGTTCTACCTCAAATGTTTTCAGTCCTACAACTATACAGGGTATGCCAAAAGTCGGTACCAACTTTCTTATTTTAAATGGAAACCTAATATTTTTTTGTCACGGTTCGATTGGCCTTCTGATTATGACTTCAGACAACCTAAGTTATGTTTACTTATCTATCACAGTTTTTGAGATATGTCCATTTTTCTGAAAAAAATTACGGCTGTAGTAGTTTACGAAAACATGTGTAGCCCGCAAACCGTTCAAAATTAGGAAACCAAATTTATGGAGCAGTTAGCTGGTAGTCCAGGCTAACACATGATGTCCCATCGACGGTCCCATTTTGTACCATATGGGCGCAGGCGATTTTTGAATGTCGCAATATAAAATTGTCAAAAACTCAATTTTTTCAAATGGCACCTACCATTTTTTTTTAAACCATTCGAAAGAAAATGCCTTATCCTGTCGAATGCTTTTGTGTTTATTCAAGTATGCCATGAAAACAAAAAACAACTGTAAACAAGAAGGTGCTATTCTGTCAAAGTAAAAACGAGTCGTGCTAATTCTTAAATAAAGTTGATTGGAATATGGAAAATTATACAAACGAAGTTGTGTTTGACTTGTTTGTTGTTTGTTGTTTGTCCGAGAGTTTAATTTGAAATATCCAAACTTACCGAGGATGACACGGGGCAAGTTCTCACGATTGAAAACTAATTTTATACATTTTGGGAAGGTGGCTAGACCCGTTACGAGAGTCAAACCACTAACTGGCAATGACGATAATCAAATTACCATTCTCGGATATTTTCAAGCATATCCTCAAGCCTCAATACGAACGGCGTCTTTGGAATTGGGATTTTCATACTCTGCAATACAAACCATTTTACACCGCCATAAGCTACATCCTTTCAAATTTATACGATTGCAAAAATTACACCCAGGTGACTTTCCCCGTAGAGTAAACTTTTGCGAGGACTTATTACTCAAAATACAAGAGCACGCCGGATTCTTAGACAACATAATTTGGACTGATGAGGCAAAGTTTTGTCAGCAGGGAGTTTACAATAGGCGCAACCGACATTTTTGGGCTTCTGAAAATCCACATATGGTGTTCGAAGTTGAAAATCAAGTACAATTTCGAATAAATGTGTTTTGTTTGGTAATGAACCAAGAGGTACGCTACTTTATGTACGATGAAAATCTGAATAGTGACAGATATGTAGAAATTCTTCAAAACGTAATAGAAACATTTCTTGACAATTTGCCACTGGCTAGAGCTGCACGTTCATGGTACCAGATGGATGGAGCACCACCGCACAATACACGAACTGTGTTTACCACATTGACATCCATGTTCGAGGACCATTGGTGGGGAAATCGAGGACCCTTTCTCTGGCCTGCAAGATCTCCAGATCTTACCCCTTTAGATTTTTATATTTGGGGTAGGGTAAAAGATTTGGTCTATTCTTCACCAGTTCACAATATAGATGAGTTGAGACTTAGAATAATACAGACTTTTGACAGTCTCGATCCCAACGAAGTCAGACGTGCTACGCAATCTATTGAAAGTAGAATAATAGAATGTTTGAACAACAATGGTGGTCATATTGAACATTTACGCTAGAGTTCTGTCAATATTGTTCAATATTTTTGATTAAATTATTACAATTTTCTTTTGTTTCCATGGCATACACACATAAACATTCTGCAAGATAAGGCATTTCTTGATTTTTATTGAATAACTCGATAGAGGTTGAACTTGGGTATAGGGAATGCTGAAATAACTCATCCTAAAATTCAATTTTCTTTCGAATGGTTTAAAAAAAATGGTAGGTGCCATTTGAAAAAATTGAGTTTTTGACAATTTTATATTGCGACATTCAAAAATCGCCTGCGCCCATATGGTACAAAATGGGACCGTCGATGGGACATCAGGTGTTAGCCTGGACTACCAGCTAACTGCTCCATAAATTTGGTTTCCTAATTTTGAACGGTTTGCGGGCTACACATGTTTTCGTAAACTACTACAGCCGTAATTTTTTTCAGAAAAATGGACATATCTCAAAAACTGTGATAGATAAGTAAACATAACTTAGGTTGTCTGAAGTCATAATCAGAAGGCCAATCGAACCGTGACAAAAAAATATTAGGTTTCCATTTAAAATAAGAAAGTTGGTACCGACTTTTGGCATACCCTGTATAGTTGTAGGACTGAAAACATTTGAGGTAGAACGCACATGATCAATTATGACAGCATACCAAATATCAAGTTTCTAGTCCAACTGCAAGTTAAAAAACTTCTAATGCACGGCCTACGTAAATCACGCTGTATATATATACAGTGCGGCTTTTGATAGCCCCCCCCTCCGTTAACTTTTGAACGGTTTGACGTACAAAAATGGAAAAAAAAACCGTTTCGAAGGTTTTACCGAAACTACTTTTCGTAATAAAAAATATGATGATTGCTCGACAGGGGGCGCGGGGGGGCACATCAACTAAAAAAATTTAAATCGAATGGGGGGTCAAGGGTCACATCGTTGAAAAGAGAATTCAATTCTCTTTACAACCATATAAATATTTTTTAATTTTTTCATTAAATTTTTCCCAATTTTGATTTTTATGCCTTTCGAAATTTTTAAGTTGATGTGCCCCCAGTACCATCTGTCGAGTAATTGCAATGTTTTTTCTCTCTAAAAGTAGGATAGGTAATACCCTTCAAAAAAATTTTGGTTTCATTGTTCCACATGAAACCGTTCAAATTTATTGAGGTATGAGTATTTTTCGAGGTATGAGTAGTATTCAGATCCGCATTTATATTTGATATTTCGAATTTGAATTGCAAAAAAAATATTTACGAAATTCAAAAAAAGTAGATGGTTGCAAAGAGAATTGAATTTTCAGCAGTGTGACACTTGTATCACACTGCTGAAAATGCCCCCCGAGCCACCTGTCGAGCAATATTTTCTATTTGAAAAAGTAGTATCGGTAAAACCCTCGAAACGTTTTTTTTTCCACGTTTATACGTCGAACCGTTCAAAATTATCTCGCAACAAGTTTTTAACTTCGCGTATATAATTGAACCGTTTTTTAACTCTTTAACAAATTGTACATATTTTTCTCTGACGATGGGGTTCATATAATAAAATACAGCTATCAATTTCATTGGATCAACTTGAATGATTCATTTCAGATGTCTTTGTTACTTCGTCGTCCTCCAGGCCGAGAAGCTTACCCTGGAGATGTCTTCTATCTTCACTCTCGTCTTTTAGAAAGAGCTGCGAAAATGTCAGAAGCTCATGGTGGTGGTTCCCTAACTGCTCTGCCAGTTATTGAAACCCAAGCTGGAGATGTATCTGCTTACATTCCTACTAATGTGATTTCTATCACAGATGGACAAATCTTCTTGGAAACAGAGCTGTTCTACAAAGGTATTCGTCCAGCTATCAACGTGGGTCTCTCAGTATCAAGAGTAGGATCAGCTGCTCAAACTAAAGCCATGAAACAGGTGAGTTGTTTATTAATCTAAAATCGATTTTTCTTTAGAAATAAATGAAAATTTCTTATAATGAGAAGACACTGAAGGAATGTATAATGAACCTTTTTGCCACAAATGGTTGGCAAGTCTCCCGTGCTAAATGGATCTTATTTAACCACCAAGGAAACTCTGCAAATATGGTATATGTATCGAGGACATTTTCTGAAGTAAACTTTTCGCTTTCTGTTGAAGAAAAACATTTTTGGATGGCTATAAGATGGATTAATTTTAGTTTTAACTGTCCTATCCTTATCAACGGTCCGAATCTGTATTTTTTTTATATCTTTGTCTGATTTGTTAACTGAGATGTTGACACCTATATTTGTTGACCTCATTATTATTGAAATTAATTTCATAAATTCATTTCATGTACAATTAATATGTGTAGCAGTGTAGCAAAATCTCATTATTATTAACTATACTCGAGTTCTTAAATTGCAGATAGTGACTCATACGTTTTACGGTTCAAACAATCAAACTTTTCTTGAATAAGTTTTCTTCCTCAACAAATTTCAGGAAAAAAAACAACATCTATGCAACACTAACTAATTCAACACGTCAAATGCCGGACAATGAATATATATATAATGAAAAATAACTTGTGACATCTACAGTCACTAGTTGAAACTTAATTTGAAACGAACCACAGAATCCAAAGTTGTAAATTTTTCTACTCATTGGCAGTCAGCCAACAATTTTGTTGTTCTGGCCAATCCAAATCAAGTTTCTAATGCGTCAAGAGTAACGCAAACAGAATCTAAAGTGAAGAGAGCAATTTCGATTTAATTCCAATAGTTCCATCATCTGCTGACAGCCATTTCGTTGTTAACAACTCGTCAGAGCAGCTTCATGGAGCTCTCGAAATCAAAAAGAATTCACTCTGAATTAATACCTTATGGCAAAGACAATGATAATGAAAAATAACTTGTGGCATCTACAGTCACTAGTTGAAACTTAATTTGAAACGAATCACGGAATACAAAGATGGACATTTTTCTGCTCATTGGCAGACAGTCAACAATTTTGTTGTTCTGACCAATCCAAGGTTCAAAATCAAGTTTCTAATGCGTCAAGAGGAACGCAATCAGAATCTAAAGTGAAGAGAGTGATTGCGATTTAATTCTGAGAGTTCCATCATCTGGTGACGGCCGTTTCGTTGTTTAAAACTCGTCAGAGCAGCTTATGGAGCTCTCAACTCAAAACGAATTCACTCTGAATTAATACCTTACGGCAAAGACAATAATAATGAAAAATAATGGATCTTTTGGCGCTTATTTGGACTCTGATCCGTTATTGTTGTGGACGTTGTTCTGCAAAAATGGCGGAAGCAAACGTTCTGTATACATCACGAGAATACGCTGACATGCACTCAATTTACGGAGAAGTGCGCCTTAATGCTCGAGCTGCGGCGAGGGTGTATTTAGAGCGGTACCCGAATCGCAGACACCCTAACTATGAAGTGTTTATGCGAACACACAACGCAATGCTGTTGAAGAAGATCCATCAATTTCCACTCGACTGATAGACCGCCGTACAGTTGTGTGCATAAAAAAGTCGTACAACAGAAAAAGTCGTACAACAGTTATAGGCGATTGTGAATCAGGCTTGTCAATATTAATTAAACTTCTTATCGACTTTGGCAAGTAGTGTTAAAATTCAAACTATTTTTATTAGTAACGCGCCTTCAACGTTTTTCTAGTGCAATTAGTGTTATGCCTCAGCTAGACACCATACAAATCTTGTACGACTTTTTTATGCACACAACTGTACAGGCATACCCAAATCAACTGCCAATCGCATCTTGCGGCGGCACAATTATCACCGTGTCCAACGAGTTCAAAGCTTGCTGCCCAGAGATTACCCAGCACAAGTTCGATTTTGTCGGCAAAAAATGTTGCGAAAACATCATGCAGATCCACATTTTTTTAATAAGATTATTTGGCATGTCATAAATCGTCACTAGAAGAGAGAAGATAGATCACAATATCGATTCAAGGTCAGTTTATGGACGGGAATATTTAATGGGGCAGTTTTGGTCCCGATCGAACTGCCGCCCTCACTGAACGCCAACAATTATTTGGGATTTTTAACCGACCAGCTGCCCATTCTATTGGAAGATGTGCCACTGGCGCTGCGGAATATTCTGTGGTTTCAACGCCGATGGCTGCCCACCACAATATGGTCACCAAGTAACCGCACATTTAAACCGAAATTATCGCCACCGGTGGATCGAAAGAGGTGGTGAAATTTTGTGACCCCCTCTTTCACCTGACCTAAATCCCTTGCATTTTTATTATTGGGGCTGCCTAAAAGAAAAAGTTTTCAAAACCCATACGCGATGAAGGCGAATTGAGGGAACGCGTCCGAGTTGCTGCAGCAGAAATATCAGACATACATTTGAGGACAGTAAAAAGGTCTTTTCTCAGTCGATGCAGGGCCTGTATGCGCGAAGGAGGCCGTCATTTTAAACATGTTCTATAATGATTGTAAAAGCTCTTCATGCCATTAAAAATATTAGTACCCTAAATAACAACCGTCAAAATTTCAGTAACATACCAATTTGGATAAAAATAGTCATATCTTTTTCTTCTTTATAACAAATCCCTTTTGTTATACCATTTTGAAATCACCATAAAATAGGTAAATTAATGATGTAATGTGCAGCAGTACCCCAGTACCTTTTGGTTTCATCACGATGGGCTGAACTTCATCAACAAAAAAATCTACAACCTAAACTTCACAACGAAAAAATTTCTAAGAGCCATGTCTAAAATGTTTGGAGTATGTTTTCAATGTAGAAGTTAGAATAATCCTTCAGCAATATTTTAATGGAAAAATTTATTAGAACCGTGATAATTGTACCAGCTGCACAGACAAAAATATTTAGAGAGGAAAGAATTCAATATTTTTATAAAAAAAAAAAATATCTTGAAAACGGCAAGACTTTCATAGTGGGGATTTTTTCATAGCAGATAGGGTATCCTTTGATCTACATTCTCCTTAAGTTTGACGTGGTCTTTACGGGTCACCCTTATACAAAGTGACCCATTTGAAAACTGTTATTTATTATCCTATTCAGAAGTTGTTTTTTTCAATAGATATAGCATCAATAGTTCTATTAGAGTGCTGTGAAGTCGAAATAGAAATAAAATTTTCAAGGACTACTTCGAATTTTTCTCAAGGTCAAAAATCCAAACAACATACTAGCGATTTTTTTAAATAAAATTTGACGACGCCACTGGATTTGTGTTGCTTTCAAATGGATGTGACTAACATTTCACCATAAAATATATTTTTTAACAGAAATATAGCATAAGTAAAATTCTTATCATTTTATCTAAATATTTCGAATAGTCATCATATAAATCACAATCTTTTTAAAAATAACGTTTAAAATGCTCTTTTAGGTCGTTAGCAGTCGAGTTTGTAAACAGCAGTTATTCAAAATGGTGTCATATTCTGTTTCCTCCCAACATAACTCCATAGTATGGGAGATAGTTATGTCCATTAGAACACTGCAGTTTTTTGTCAGAGAAATAAAATATACATCTTCACATCAAATAGTAATCAACATTCAATAATCAATAATAACCAATATTGATAAAATAAATGAACTACAACAAACGAATGGATTGAGGTGAGATTGCCTACACATTAAATTTTCATTCTTTCCAACCAATTCCCGATTTAATTCTATACGTTTATTCTACCATTTTCTAATGCTAACTAATCATAAGATTCGATCAAAATTCGATCAAAATTCGATCATTGGTTTGGGGTAACATTTATAAAAGCCTGTCTTATTCTTTCACGCAATTCCTCTTTGGTGGTTGACAGTTATTCCGAATATCTATCTTTCATTCAAACATGTTTAGGATACCACATTTCGAAAATATTATTTTTATTAGAAGGCTTTGAAACTTTAGTTGCTGTAGAGATGACAAGTCATTAGAATAAAAGATGAAAAGACACAAATTTGTCAGTATTAATAGTAAAGTTTGTAACTACTCAAGTACCTACACTAATAAAGAAGTATGGCAGATAATTTGACTTTGCAGGAGAAAACTGAAATAGTAAAACATCGTGGTAAGTATGTAGAATTTTCAATAAGATGCATCTGGAGCGTCGAAATATTACAGTGGAACGAGTAAACAAAATGTTCAATCAGTATGAAGCTGTTTGTAAAAATATTCTGAATAATAGTAATAATGTACAAACATAGAGACTAAATAATTCTGAACGAATTCGAAATTATTTTAATAATAATCCGAAAACAAGTGTGAGAATTGCAAGTTTGTACATTAACTTACCGCGTGAAACAATAAGGAGAGATCTTGGAAAATATAATATGAAGCCCTTTAAACCAAAGTTTCTTCACACCCTAGAAGAAGGCGATTATGAAAAGAGGATGGACTATAGTTTATGGGCTCAAGGAGAATTTCTAAATAACAGGAATTTTCTGAACAAAATTTTGTTTAGAGACGAGGCAACATTCACATCCAATGGAACAGTTAATTCTGAAAATTCAAGGTACTGGACAGAAGAAAATCCACGTTGGATAATACATTTTTAATAAACACTAAAAAAAAGATATGATAAATGCATCGAATTGAATGGAGATTTAGGGGAACAGTCCAAAATTTAATGTGTAAGCACTGTCATGTCAATACATTCTTTTGTAGTGGGTCATTAATGTTATTAATATTGGTAATTATATTATTTGATGTAAAGATGTGCATTTCTATTCTTTGACAACAAACTGCAGTGTGCTAATAGAGATAACTATATCGCACATAAAGTTGTTATGTTAATTTGAAAACCGAAGCTAAAGATATCATTCCACGTCAGACTCAAGAAGAATTTGCAGTGGAAAAAAATCTCTGTCAGAATATTTCTCCTGCACAATCATTTTCAAGTCCATCTAGTGTTTCTACATCTTCAGGTTCTTTCTTCACGTTTTTGACAACAGAAAAGGGCTCATCAATTGAGGAATATTGTAGAAATATGATTTGGATGTGTATGTCAGACGATCTAATTATTTGATGAAAACAAAGGCTCGATTTTATCTTGGACTGCCTCAAGATAAATTTAATTTCGGAACACATTTGTCTTCCAACTAGTGATATTTTGGTTTGTTTGAAAAAGATACGACTCGATGACACCTTCTCTAGATTGAGTGATGACTTTGGTATCACAGTTTCATATATTTTTAGAAAGGCAATACCTCTTCTAGCAAGTGTATTCACAAAAATTATTTTTTGGCAGTCTGTGGATGTTATTCAGTATCACCTACCAATACCTTTCAGGTTTAGGTATAAGAATGTTCAATGCAGTATCGATTGTTTAGAAATCGAGGTTGAAATACCTTCCGATTCTGTGAAACAAGCTCACAGTTGGTCACAATACATATAAAAAAGTAACACCCTCAAGTACCTCATATCAGCAACTCCACATGGTTTTAGCAATTTTATTTCGAAAGGATTTGGAGGGAGAGTCACAGATGCTGTTCTAGTTGAAAATTGTGGATTTTCGGAAGTAGTACCTCAAGAAGCATATATAATGGCTGATAGGGCAAATTGATGGATTACTAACTGCAAAGAAATGTGCCCTAATTAGGCCACCCAGTGTGAGCAAGAATGAAAAAAGCTCTAAATTAGAAGTTAAGGAAAATAAACGAATTGCTGCCCTGAGCATTCATATTGAGAGAGTCATTAGAAGATTAAGAGAGTTGAAAATGCTGAAACTTCATTCATGTACCAATCACAATTTTTTATACTTATATGACCATTTCATCATTATTGCCTGTGGTATTGTTAATATACAAGATTCTGTAATAGCTCAATAAAACTGGTGTTTATTTATTCGGCAGGACTTTATTCAAATAAGTTTTGTTGAAGCCCAACTTATTTTGAAAAACAAGTACTTTCAGCAAATATTGAATTTGTATTAATTGAGAAACAATTTCTTACTTGATTTTTTTTGATGAACATACTTTTATGTTTCAAAAAAGAAAACGTTTGAGGTACATATACAATTCTTTCAGGTTCTGAAAGGTTGAAAATTAACATATAAAAAGCATATGGAGTAACATTCGTAAGCATGAACTCAAATAATACCTTCATATTATTACCAATTTTATAATTTCTATACAAATGTTCAAGAACAAACATATCCACTTACAACAAAACTTATACAGGAATGACTATATTTTGTAAATTCCTTTTTATTAAATCAAGATTGTTTAATAATTTTCTCATTGCATATTGAATATTAACTATGGATTTTAACAAATTAGAGAGATAAACGTTGCAAAATTTTTATAAGGGACCTATGGTAAATAAAAAGCATTTTATTCTCAACTATTTAATGAGATGATTGAATACTACAGATTTCCAAAAACTTTCGGCTTTTTTCATAACATTAGCAATGTAACTCGTTGAAATCAACTTCAATGCACCTGACTTCTTTTGAAGTTTTAAAGGAAGGTGATGCCACACAAAAGTAACCTTTGCTTTGGTCTGTCATCAGCATTTCCAGTTGAATTTGACAGTAAGGCTCAGGTGTCAATTTTTTCGAATCAGTAATGCAATTGGAAATTGTTTTTTCTTTTAAAGGACATTTCACTTCAAAAACATGTGTATCATTGATACCGTCTGGTGATGTTCCAAATGTGGGAAAATTCTTGTCGGGGGTAATACCACGAGTGGTCGCAATACTATCGATAATTCTGTCAGAAATCAACGAGATCAAATTGCTTGGCAACACCACTCGTCCCTACGGGACTCGTGGTGTTACCTCAAAGCAATTTGATCGAGTTAAAGATTTCTGACAGAATTATAGATTGTATTGTGAGCACGAGTCGTATTTATTGAGATAATTTCACGAACCAACCAAGTTATTATTTGAAATTTGATCGAGTAAACAAAGTGAATTCTTCAATAGTTGCAACTAATGAATAATAAACATGAAGTCTGTCAACCTGACGTTTATGTCATTTTAGATTACAAGATGTATCATTGCTGTTTATATTTGTGGTTGACTTGAGGATGTGGTCTTTCCGGATCGGAAGGAAGGAAGCGAAAGGAAGCGTGTACTTTCGCGAAATCCCATTCTGATTGGTCCTCATGTCGCAGGAAACTTTTTATCTAAAAATGAAATCAACTTGATATAAACTCACTCCCACTCTACTAATCATTTTTTGATAACTGTACTGCCTAAATAAATATAATTTTAAAATTTCACTGACTTATGTAATTAGTAAATTTGATTATTCTTAGTTGAGAACCCTGGGTAAGTTGGTATTGTCGCATGACAATATGGCGACGGTGAATATGGTCAATTTAGAATAGTTTTGAAGTGAATTGTAGTCAATGTGAAATGGATTAATAGGTTCATGGTGTGATTTTACATACATCGTATATACAGATAAGATCATTTGTTACAAATGAAACTCTGAATCGGATAATAAATAACAGTTTTAGAGAGGTGGCTTGCTTTCAAATGGGTCACTCTGTATATACAGGGTGTTAATTAAATACGTTGACAAACTTCAGGAGGTGATTCTTTGAAAGTTTTCAGGATGAAAAGTTCATATAAACCTATACCCTAAACGGCTTGGTTTTCGAGATACAGGGTGATAAAAATACAACATCTTTTTCAAGATTTTTTGGAGTTAACTTCGACATTTTGGACAATAATCAGTTCAAATTAGGCAAGTACAATCCATTCAATAGTACCCATGTTAGAAATAATTCATTTCTAAAATAATTCACAGGGTCCTCCTGTTTTCAGAGTCGAGCCTTGTTCAACCCTTCAGATTTTTTTTCCGCAGTCACGACATATATGAGACAGGAATAATCAATGTTGTTCCATTTAACATCTTTTTGTTCTCCTTTAGTGTTTCATTTACTTGTACGGTTCAGGAGCTACAATGAAAATATTAATGCGGACATTTTGCAGTATCGCATAACAAAGAAATTTGAGAAGCAAATATTCTCACAAACTTCGAAAGGTGATTCTTTGAAAGATTTCAGGACGAAAAGTTCATATAAACAAATGTCCCAAACGGCTTGGTTTACGAGATATAGGGTGATAAAAATACATTTTTTTCAAGATTTTTGGAGATAACTTCGACATTTTCTACAATAATCAGTTTAAATCAGGCAAGTACAATCCATTCAATAGTACGCATGATACAAAATAATTCATTCCTCAAATCATTCACAGGGTCCTCCTTTTTTCAGAGTCAAGCCTTGTTCACGCGTTCAGATTTTTTTTTTTTTTTGCCGTCACTGACATATTATGAGGCAAGAATAATCAATTTTATCTCATTTAACATCTTTTTGTTCGCTTGTAGTTTTTCATTTACTTGTACGGTTCAGGAGCTACAATGAAAATATTAATGCGAACATTTTCCAGTATCGCATAACATAAAGAAATTTTAGAAGCAAATATTCTCACAAACTTCAAAAAGTGATTATTTGAAAGTTTTCAGGACGAAAAGTTCGTTTAAACATAGGTCCCAAACGGCTTGGTTTTCGATAGACAGGGTGATAAAAATAAATTATTTTCAAAATTTTTTGGAATAAACTTCTACATTTTCGACAATAATCATTTCAAATCAGGCAAGTACAACCCATTCAATAGTACGCACGATACAAAATAATCCATTTCTGAAATAATTCACAGGGTCCCCTTTTTTTCAGAGTCAAGACTTGTTCAACTCTTCAGAATTATTTTCTGTCACAGTGAGAGATTGTGAGAGAAGAATAATCAATGATGTTCCATCATCTTTTTGTTTTCTTGAAGTACGTTTCAGGAGCTAAAATGAAAATATTAATACAAACATTTCTCAGTGTCCCATAACATTACGAAAATTTGAAAATAAAATATTCTCAATTAATGAAATTCAAAAGGAATATTTTTTCAGAATTAGAATAATCTACGATGAATAAAAATTGTTTGATCTAGGTTATTCTGTGAGTAACAAATTCAAAATCTTCCGTGGATACAAAATAGGTAATTGTACAGGAATATATTGAATCTAATACCCACAGAATAACTTATATCAAACAATGAAAAAAATTATTTCATTTTCAGTGCATTTGTATAAAAGCTTTATAATTTTTATTTTACAATTTGTATTCATCGTAGATTTTTCAAATTCTTAAAAAATATTTCTTCCAATTTACAATAATCGAGAATGTTTTATTTTCAAATTTTCGTAATGTTATGGGACACTGAGAAATGTTTGTATTAATATTTTCATTTTAGCTCCTGAACCGTATAAGTGAATGAAAACTTTAAGAAAACAAAACGATGTTAAATGAAACACCTATGATTATTCTTCTCTCACAATCTGTCAGTGGTTGCAGAAAAAAATTCTGAAGGGTTGAACAATTCTTGACTCTGAAAAAAGTAGGAACATGTGAATTATATTGTATCGTGTGTACTATTGAATGGATTGTACTTGCCTAATTTGAACTGATTATTGTCGAAAATGTCGAAGTCTACTCCAAGAAATCTTGAAAATTTTTTATTTTTATCACCCTGTATCTCGAAAACCAAGCCGTTTGGGACATATGTTTATATGAACTTTTCGGTCTGAAAACTTTCAAATATTAACCTTTCGAAGTTTGTGAGAATATTTTCTTCTCAAATTTCTTCATGTTATGCGATACTGGAAAATGTTCGCATTAACATTTTCATTGTAGCTCCTGAACCGTATAAGTAAATGAAAAACTACAAGAGAACAAAAAGATGTTAAATGAAACAACAATAATTATTCCTGTCCCATAATACTCTCTTACTTCAAAAGCTCGACAGATATGGTGTGGGTGGGGTACTACTGCAATGGATCAGTAGCTATCTTACGAATAGGACCCAAATGGTTAGAGCAAATTATCACTACTCCAAACTATTCGAAGTAACCTCAGGTGTTCCTCAGGGGTCACATCTCGGTCCCTTATTATTTAATTTGTTTATTAACGATATTACTCATTGCTTCCAGCACGTCAAAGCTCTACTATTTGCAGATGATTTAAAACTCTTCCTAATTATTAAAACCTCTTTGGATGCCCACAGGCTTCAGTCTGACCTTGACAGTCTATCAAACTGGTGCTCCTCAAATGGCATGGACTTGAATGCCTCAAAGTGTCATGTCATGCGCTTTTATCGATCCCATGTACCTACTACTACTTTTGATTACACTTTAAATGGTCATGTCTTGGAGTCTGTTAAGCAAATAAAAGACCTTGGAGTTGTTTTTGATCCCACCTTAAGCTTCAATCAACACATCCCTACGGCTATCCATAAAGCCATGAAAATGTTAGGATTTATCAAAAGGCTAACCCACGACTTCACTGACCCAACTGCTATAAAAGCCCTTTATTGTTCATTGGTCCGCCCACACCTGGAGTATTGTTCTTCTAACTGGTCTCCTCATTATATAACTTATATCAGGAATATCGAAAATGTCCAACATAATTTTCTCAGATATATAGCATATAAATCGGGTGTTCGTTGCGAGTATGAGTTGTTACAGCAATCACTGAACATGTCCTTGGAAACTAGGAGGAAACAGAGAGACCTGACACTACTTTTCAATATTATTAATGGCAATTGCAGTTGTGCTGAACTCCTAGAAAAAAATCAATCTCCAGGTTCAAAGCCGTCCAACTCGACAGCAACAAACATTTTATGTACCATTTTATCGTCTCAACCACACATTCAACAGCTGCATTCCAACAATTTTACGATTAGCCAATAGTAACGATGATCTTGAGTTATTCAACACCTCCTTGAATCATTTCAAAACTCAATTACGGAATACTGAGCTTTAATGTTGCAATGTATAGTATATGTTTTATTGACGCCTATTGTCTTTTGTTGTTTTAAATTACAAATTAACCCCTTTTGAACTTTGAATTAACCCCTTCGAACTTATTCTTAGTTGTAATTTGTATGTCAGCGCCTTATGATGTTATTTTAATTATAATTTTGAATTGTAATTTATACTTTAAATGGGCTTGCCCGTAAATAAATAAATAAATAAATAAATAAATAAATAATATATCAGTGAGAGCGGAAAAAAATTCTGAAGGGTTGAACAAGGCTTGACTTTGAAAAAAGGAGGACCCTGTGAATTATTTGAGAAATGAATTATTTTGTATCATGCGTACTATTGAATGGATTGTACTTGCCTGATTTGAACTGATCATTGTCGAAGTTATTTCCAAAAAATCTTAAAAAGATGTTGTATTTTTATCACCCTGTCTATCGAAAACCAAGCCGTTTGGGACATATGTTTATATGAACTTTTCGTCCTGAAACATTTCATAGAATCACCTCCTGAAGTTTGTAAACGTACTTAATTAACACCCTGTATGTCCCAAACAGCTTGGTTTTCGATAGACAGAATGATTTATTTTCAAAATTTTTTGTAATAATCTTCGACATTTTCGACAATAATCAGTTCAATAGTACGCACAATACAAAATAATTAATTTCTTAAATAATATTTTAGCTCCTGAACCGTACAAGTAAATGAAAACTTCAAGAAAACAAAAAGATGGTAAATGAAATGCCATTGATTATTCTCCTCTCACAATCTCTCAGTGGTGGCCGAAAAAATTTCTACTCCAAAAAATCTTGAAAAAAATGTATTTTCATCACCCTGTATCTCGAAAACTAAGCCGTTTGGGACATATTCGTCCTCAAAACTCTCAAAGAATCTCCTCCCGAAGTTTGTCAATGTACTTTATTAACACCCTGTATATAAAGGAATGCCGTACAAGAATATTTGGTCCGAAAAGCGCATCTTCAGATGAAAAATTATTATTATTATAGTCAAATGCACCCAGAATTGACGACATAGTGCCTAAAGTTATTTTTTCATATAGCAGCATTGTTCTGTACATGTTTCATGCTGGGTCAAATGGCTCCCCCAAATTGTTATGCGGGCTTGTAGTCTAGTAATATAAAAATTAAAAATAAAAGCGGTCACAAAATAGAACCTTGTGGAACCCCAATTGATATACTTCTTAAACTCGAGCTTGTCCCATCCATAATTCATATAAAGCATGTCGAGAAATGGAGCAGAAATCAGCTAATTACTTGGTATTCAAAAAGATTTTTACTTTGCCACTTTCTTACATTCTCTCCACAATTTTGAATCCCTTTAAAACCTGAAAATGTACGATGAGTCACTATCTACAATTTACGAACTAGAGTATAATATGTTATTAACAATGTTCAAAAAAGGTGTTGATTTTTGCTAATACGAATTCAAATATGTGAGACAGCAAACTTCCTTTAGGGACTTGGGGTCTGCTTGCTATAAGAGGCGACTGAAAAACCATACCCCCAACAGACTCGAAGCAGGGACCTCTAGAACACGTTCGAGGGTGGTTAAGCTAACCATCCTGACGGCTCCGACCAGAGAAACCCCCCAAAGGTGCCTCACAGATGTCAAACCTAGGTGCGGAGGTGGGTACACTGAAAAAGAGAATCAAAGGTATTCCCAAAACACAAGTTAAAAGGGGAACCTCCTAAGGAACCCCTGAAACCAACTTCAATGGTGACCTACCCAAGTCTGTCATAACCTGCGACTAAAAGTTGATGGGTGGAGACTACTTTGGATAAGTGGCGGTTTATTGTCCTATTCATTCGTTCTACCATTCCGTCGGATTGTGGGTGTGGCTGTTCTGGTTTTTCGAATATCCAACATTTTGCACATTTCCTGGAACAAGTGTGATTCGAAGTTTCTGCCTTGGTCCGAATGCAGCTCCAATGGAACACCAAATCAGCACATCCACTCTTTGACCAAGACATCTGCAACGGTAATGGCTTCCTGATCGGGTAGGGCGTAGGCTTCCCATTTGCTGAAATAGTCCATTGCCATAAGGATGTATTTGTTTTCATGATCTGATTCAGGAAACGGGTCAGCGATATCTATTGCAATCATTTCAGATGGGCTACCTACGTTATAATGACGCATCGGGGCCTTAGGTCGAGTTCGAGGCCCATTGCTGCACCAGTCCCTAACGTTAGCTCGACAATTGACCCAATAGAACCGTTGTCTCAATTTTTGCAGTCTTCGTCACTTCCAGATGTCCTCCGGTGATTCCGTCATATACTTCTCGTAGCACTTCACATCTCGCCTTTTCTCTCCGCCATCCTCGGACTACAACACGCGTTTTAAGACCCCATTTTCCAACGCAAGGGAATTCCATTGGGCCCATTATGATTTAACCGCTGGAGAATAGCGTGCGACTTCCTGTCATGATGGTCTTTGGTTGCCTTTTTTTCAGCCGATGACCAGACGAAGGTCTGGATCTTTCTCTTGGTCTTTCCAGATTTTGCCATCTTTTCAGTCATCGTCAACCACCGTGGTCCTAAGAACGGCTGCGTCATTCTCCTCGGCTCGACGTCAGTGTGAGCAGTCGTCTGGACATGGTCTCCGTAATAGTGCATCGGCTGGTCCCTGCTCGATGTTCGATGTCGAAATCAAATTCTTGAAGTCACTCGATCCAGCGTGCTACCTGTCCTTCGGGATTTAAACTGTAAAAGCCATTTGAGGGCTGCATGGTCAGTCCTCACCAGGAATCTCCTTCCGTAGACCCATTTCTAAAAATGTTCTACCTCTTTTCCTACAGCCAACAGTTCCCGTCTGGTGACACAATAAATGCGCTCCAGTTTGCTGAGGGTTTTGCTGAAATACCCAATGACCTTATCTTGTCCTTCCTGGATCTGGGACAGGATGGCTAAGTCCTACGTTACTGGCGTCAGTGTCCAAAATGAATTTCCCAGCGGGTAAGGGATAGCTCAGGGTCGGTGCGTTGATCAAGGCTTCTTTCAGCATCTTGAATGATTCTTGGCATTCCGGAGACCACTGGAACTGAGTCTGTCCTTCAGTCAGTCTGTTTAGTGGTCTGGCGATGTTGGCAAACCCTAACACGTATCGACGGTAGTTGGTGCACAGGCCAAGAAAGCTCCGAAGCTGGTGGAATGGGCCAGTCTCTGACAGCTTTGATTTTCTGGTCGTCCACTCCGTCTACTCGTCTACTCCTTTCCCAGAGACAATCTGGCCAAGATAATGGACTTCTTTCTGGAACAGATGACATTTCTTAGGGCTCAGTTTCAGCCCAGAGTTCCTCAGGCGCAGGAATACATCCTCTAGATTTCTCACATGATCTTTGAACGATCTGCCAACTACGATGATGTCGTCGAGGTATACCAGGCACGTTTTCCATGAGAGTCCTTCCAACACAGTCTCCATCAATCTCTCTAAAGGCGGCTGGAGCGTTACAAAGACCGAATGGCATAACTGTGAACTTCCACAGTCCTGAGCCGATAGTGAAGGCTGTTTTCTCTCTATCTTTTGGGGCCAGTTATACCTGCCAATATCCGCTCTTCAAATCTAGAGTCGAGAAAACTGAAAAAACAGAAGCGTGTCGATCCGTCCTCCTTCTTTACCAGTACAACCGGAGATGACCAGGGGCTGTCGGACGGTTCAATTGTTCCTTCTTTTCCCATATCGTTGACAATTTTGTCAGCCTCTTCCTTGGCAAGAGAGAGTCTTCAGGCTGATTGACGGATTGGTCGAGCATCCCCCGTATCAATTTTGTGCTGGACCACCTTTGTTCATTCTACCTCCTTTTTCTTGTCCGGTATCGAAGATGTCCTGATACTCCTTGACTAAATCCCTCAATTTGGACTGCTGAGATCATCCTATGTCCTTCGATGAAGTGATTACTAACTTTTCCAATTCTGCTGGCAAGTTGCTGTCTTGGCTAATAGTACCGCGTACACTCCTGGCCACAGAGGATATAGACGAGCAGTGCCCAAAAACTGCCTTGAAGGTCACTGGTAATAATTGACATTCATTACCCTTACTGGCACAAACTTATCAACATGCAGCAAGCTCTTCCTCGTCCAATTTTCTCATCATGGAGCTCGAGCTCGAACATCACCACGCTCCCACGGCTCGCTCCGCCATCCATGCGAGCCTCCAGAATTGTTTCAGTCCTCTCAGGTACGCTATCACCTTCAGCCAACATGACACGAATCATTTCTTCACTTCTTCCATGAAGTACCAGTTCTTCTCCGTTCACACGCAGGACGCCATCTTTGAAATTCAGCTCGAACCCTTTTGAATTCATGATGTCCATTCCGATGATTGCGTCTTCCTCGATATCAGCCTCAACGCCCGATGTTCCAGTTTAGTGCTGCTCAATCAGCTCAATCAGTAGTTTACCATAGACAGTGATTGGCTCCCCTGTCGCTGTGCGTAGCTTCCAAGTCGACGATTCAATTCTGGCCGGTGTTTTAGCAAATGTAGGTCCAAGAATAGTCCTAGTCGCACCTGTAACCAGCAGCATGGTGCAAGGCCGACGATTGCCCCTTCTCAACAACCTTCGTTGGTCTCGACCTCTTGAGGGTTGGACATTGGCTACGCAAGTGTCCCAGTTTCGTACAGTTCCGACATCTTACCAGTCTCTTCTCGGGCAACACTTCCGTCATCACTTTCCTTTTGGCAGCTTCTAGTATAACAGGTTCCTGTAGATCTTCCATCATCCGGACCTTACTTTGGCTCTTTCAAGATTATTTTGCAGCCTCAATTCCAAAGCGCGTGCCAGTGCATCCACGAGATGTGTTGGAGAAGCTAGTGTCAATGCTCGTCTGGTTTCTTGGTCGCGAAGTCCATCCAAGAATGCCTGAACCGCTAGTCGCTCCATTATTTTTTCCGGTGTGGCTGGATATGCAAGACGAACCAAGCGCGGCAATGTCTGCTTCAAATTCCTGAAAGGATTCGCTTGATTTTTGCCAGCGGTTTTTTAGCTGTGAGTGGTACACATGTTCTAGATGGGTCTATTTATATGCGAGCCAATGTATTTCCGATTACAGTAGAACATCTCGAATAGAAATATTCCAGTGGGCGCTCGACCGCGATGACATCATCATCCCATTTTTATTGCTCTGTTTATAAACTTGCGAGTTTACAGCTGTCTATTCCAATTTTATGATTCATGCGGAATTGATTTATCGCAGAGTGAGGAAGGACAGGATTGGCGTTGTTGTTACAGTTCTAAACTCATATTCAGTTATTAAAATTATCGATAACCTTTTAAGAATATTGATTTCATGTTACCTTAATAGGTACAAAGAATAAACAAGGACCAAATAAGAATTTCGCAATAAAAATGTCTACAACTTTTGTAATTGAAATTTTTCTACATAACCTGAAATTTTCCGGGAAAATCGGAAAAACCGTTTTAAATTAGTTTTATCTTTTTTCTTGTGTACAAATTGTATTTTTGTCCCAAAATTTTGTGGAAATAGTAGATGTTTTTTTGGAATGTAAGAAGTTTTTTTCTTACATTCAAATCACGTTTGTTAAGTAGAAAACTGTTTATTACAAAAATGTATTATTATATAGTATTTAGACAAATTCCGAAAAACGACCTCCCTCATTTTCAACTGGAAAGTTTCACCGGTAAGCTTGCCAGCCGCCATTTTTTCCGTTGAGGCGTCTACTTTTAGATTATGTAATAAAATAGTAGCACTACTATGGAAAACAATTCCAGAAAACGCAAAAAGTCTCTCTTTTCATCTTTTTGCATAAAATCAATTTTTGATTGCATTATTAATTAACTTCTCAGTTTACTTTCTCGAACGTTTATTTTCTCTTAAATTTTATTGTAAACACTATATAATAATAGTTTTCTATTTGATGAACGTGCTATGAATGTAATGAAAAAAAGGTATATTTCCACTAAATTTTGCGACAAACATACAATTTTTACACAAGAAAAATATTAAAACTTTTTTTAGCAGGTTAATCTTTGCTGCAAATCGTGAGAAACCATTTTTGCCCTCAAAAGGTCACCTCATTTCTCGCTTCTATCATAATCAAATCTTTATTTGTCATTGTTTATTCTCTGTACCTATCAAGGTAACATGAAATCAATATTCTCGAAAGGTTTCAACTGTTAATTTCAATAATTTTAATAAACAAATATGAGTGTAGAACAAAAAGGACCCCGCACATTTACTACGTAAAATGGCTTTCGGTTAATTTTGCTCAAATTTTTATATATTGTAGATCTCGGCATCCTCATTACATATTCCAATTTACAGATCGATCCTATGACCAGTTTTCGAGCTACAGGGTGTCAAAAATCGATTTTTGCTATTTTGGGTATTATGCATCGATTTGATTTTTGTGCTCTAATTCGAAATTGAAATGCCGTTAAAATGAACTTATTACGTCTAAGTTGTTGCTCATGAGTTCCTCCATTCGGATAAAAATTAATATCTCACAAAGGGTGTTGCGTTACAGCATGGCAAAACAATGTTCATAGAAATGGATAAAAATCAATACCATAATCGTTTTAATTTTCACTCAATCCGTTAAAACTCGAAAACAAACGGCTATAATTTGCCGATTTTTTCAGAAAGTATTGGTTTTGATCAACTACATGAGGATTCATATAATTGCCTGTCCAACAGTATATAGTTCCATGTACAGGGTGAAAATTTAGATGCTTTCAAATGCTATACTTCATGAATAAAATTATATAATCATTGCGAATTGTCCATAAATGTTACTAGGATATGAAAGTTAAACTAAAATTTCTCATGGAACAATCCTTCCCATCAATTCCACCACCCCCCATATTTCCAGCCACCCCCATCTGATTTGCAGCCCTCCTCTTTCAAATGCTTTTAATAGAAATCTCTACCTGTTATAGCTCATTGAAAAGCTGGTAAAATCGATCTATTCTATTCTATCAAACAAGTAATTAAATATTGTTTTTGTGAACACCTCTGCTTATGGGAATGAAATTAAAAAGGTATCCTTTATTTACCCGAATAAGTATTTTCAGATTTCACCTACAGAAAATTTATTAGATAAATCATCTTACAAAACCTTTAAAACATTGGTTTTTACATTCCATACACAATTATTAGCATCGTTAGTTTCAAAAATAAAATATTAATATTTTTTTTAAGACAAGCTTTTATTCAAATGCGCTAAGAAGCAAAAAATAATTTATTTAGATGTGTAATGTAGGTTATTCTGTGAGTTACAGATTCTAAAGCTTGCTGCTTTCGTATATTATCAACTGAAAACGTTGCGCGGCATGCTTTTGAATCTGTAACTCACAGAAATACGCATATTACACATCTGAAGGAATAAGTTTTAACTTTTTAGCGCATTTAAATAAAAGCTTGTCTATAAAATGTTTATTTTTTTATTTTAATATTTTATTTTTTAAACTAAAGATGCTAATAATTGTATATGGAATGTAAAAATTAATGTTTTCAAGGTTTTTTAAGTTCATTTATCAAATATATTTTCTGTAACTGTAACAAGTTAGAATATGAAAATACCTATTCAGGAAAATTAAATATGTAGCGTTTTTTTATTTCATTCCCATATACAGAGGTTTTCACAGAAATAATATTTAATTGCTTGTTTGATGAGGAGAAATAGATCAATTTTTAGCATTCAATGAGGTATCACAAGTATAGTTTTCTATGGAAAGTATTTGAATGCGGGCGGCTGTAAATCTGTGGGTTGATGGGATGGGTGAAAATAAGGGGGGTGTTGGGGAGGATTATTCCATGAGTCATTTCAGTTTAACTTTCATACCCTAGTAACAGTTATGGACAATTCGTAATGATTATATAGTTTTATTCATGAGATGTAGCATTTGAAAGCATTTATATTGTACCCCTGTGCATGGAAAACTATATACTGTAGTTGATCAATACTTTCTTAAAAAAATAGCAAATTCTAGTCGTTTGTTTTCTAGTTTCAACGGATTGAGTGAAAATCAAAACGATTATGGTATTGATTGTTATCTATTCTTATGAACATTGTGTTGCCATGCTGTAATGCAACACCCTTTGTGGGATATTATTTTTTACTCGAATGGAGGGACTCATGAGCTACAACTTAGATACAATAAGTTCATTTCTATTACAGTTTAATTTTTATTTAGAACAAAAAAATCAAATCGATGCATAATACCGAAAATAGCAAAAATCGTTTTTTTGACACCCTGTAGCAAGAAAACTGGTCATAGGATCGACCTCTAAATTGGATTACGTAATGAGGATGCCAGGATCTACAATATATCAAAATTTAAGCAAAATTAGCCGAAAGCCATTTTACGTAGTATATGTGCGAGGTCTTTTTAAAAATTGAGTATTGAATATCTCCCATTTCTTCTTTTCGCGTTTTCTGGAATTGTTTTTCATAGTAGCGCTACTATTTTATTTCATTATCTAAAAGTAGACGCTTCAACGAAAAAAATGGTGGCTTGAAAAGACGAACTTTACAAGTGAAACTTTTCAGTTGAAAATGAGGTTGGTATGAATTTTTCGAATAAAAAGAGGAAAAATCAATATTTTGCTACAAAAAAATTATAGCTTACTTGAAACATAATAAGTTATATTTCCACAAAATTTCGTGAAAAAACATTAATTTTTGCGCGAGAAAAAATCAAAAACTGAAAAATCTGTTTTTCCGAATTTTCTGGAAAATTTGAGGTTATGTGGAAAATATGTCGGATACAAAAGTTGTAGATCTTCTTATTATGAACAACTTTGCCTATTACTTTTTCGATAGGAGGTCAACTTTCATTGCAAATCTCGAAAAACCGTAAAATACAACTTTCAACCCCTAGAAGTTCACCCCGTTCCATCCTTCTCCATTTAATCGACTCCAATTTATTTTTCCCGACATTCGAACAATATTTTGCTCCTCTTTTAGTAGATAATCATTCTGTTAATAATTTTTTTATCTCCAAATTGCATCAGCACTGGTCTATGAGCTGACCTGGAACACTGTGCAAAGAGAATATTGTGATATTTTTTTTTCTAGGTCGCTGGTTCCATGAAACTGGAATTGGCACAATACCGCGAGGTTGCCGCATTTGCCCAGTTTGGTTCTGATCTTGATGCTGCCACTCAACAACTGTTAAATCGTGGAGTTCGTTTGACTGAATTGTTGAAACAAGGTCAGTACGTGCCAATGGCTATTGAAGAACAGGTGGCTATCATTTACTGTGGTGTAAGGGGACATCTGGACAAAATCGACCCATCTAAAATCACTGTATTTGAAAAACAGTTTTCAGAACATATCAAGTAAGTTTTATTTATTTACTCATATGGGATAATATAAAATTACAATAATATAAACTTATATCAATAAAAGTTATTGCTTATTACTAAAAGAGATACGAGGGTTGCTATTTATGTATTGAGAATTGGCAACACTGATGTTGCTAGGCGAAATCCAACTGCGCAAAGTTTGACATTTTTGGTGGTATACGCAATCAGAACGTTTTGTCATACATTTTGCCATTTGTATTTTTCATTTGAAAATTTAATATTTGTCAAAAAATGGAGCTGAATCGTGAACATTTTCGTACCATAATTTTCGACGTAGATTTCAACAGCAGAACTTACTGCGACTTTTGCTAATGAAACACCATCCAAGTCCACAGTATATCGATGGTTTAGTCAATTCAAACGTAGCCGTTCTTCACTGGCGGACGAATCATGAGAGGCATCCCTGGGCATTTGTATGACGAGTATACATAAGATATTGCATGGACATTTAGCCGTAAGAAAGATTTGTTCTCGTTGGATTCCGCACAATTTGACAATTGATCAAAAAGAGACTCGTGTGAATTGGTGCAAGGATATAATTACAAAATATAACCGTTGTGCATCAAATGCAATTTATATATATACACAGGTGACAAATCTTGGATATATTGTTAGGAGCTCGAAACTAACCAGCAGTCGACTGTATGGGTCTATCAAAATGAACCTAAGCCAATAAAAGTTGTTCGTGCTCGCAGCACTTCGAAGCAAATGGTGGCTTGTTTCTTCTGTATAAATGGTCATGTGACAACCATGCCTTATACACAGTCACTTGTTTGCCAGCGGTCACCAATCGAATAAGGAATACGAACCGCCTAGGAAGGATAATTCTTCATCATGACAATGCGATCTCATACACGTCGGCTCAAACAACTGGCTATTTAAGCACTCAAAACTTTGCATTGATGGGTCATCCGCCGTACAGCCCTGATTTAGCACCCAATGATTTCTATTAGTTTTCTCGAGTGAAGAACAAATTACAACGCTTTTCTACGCCACAAGATGCATTCAAAAACCATGTTTTCGAGTTACCTACTTAAGAGTAGAAAAGCTGCTATGCTAATAGGTTTAATCGAATGCAAAAATGCGTAGATTTCAAAGTAGAGTATTTTGAAAAACAAAAAAGAAAATTCTGCACCCCAATCCTCGAACGGAACAGCTAACTATGTACAGCAAAGAATACAAAATGAATTAGAATGTACCATAGAATAAAATATAGAAACGGGTTACAACATACATAAACATTACTATATTACATAAACAATCACTAACTTATATTATTCAATGATTTTTTAAAATGATCATAAGAGACTCCAAAAATAATGTCTTTGTCATTCAATAACAATAAGTTGCTCTATAATCTACTCATATGAAAAGAAAAGAAAATTTGCTAAATCAATAATTCCTAGGTGTAATTGAATATGATTGTTTTTTCATGAAACCTCTTGGTAGATTCAAGAGAGGTTTTAAATGTTTTTCCTCAATAGTTAGTTTTGGCATTCTATTCAAACAGTTGAAAAACTTTGATCATATTATAGTACATTTTGGTCTAAGTGAATATACTGGGTGCCCGCACTCACATAACTTTTTGTTTTCAAAGATAATGGAATGAAATCTGGAGGATCTCCATACAACATATATTTTTATTTAAGGATAACATTCTGAGGAGAATAGTAAATCACAAAATCGCAGGACTAGGCATGAAAAAAAAAAAACTAAGAAACTAGGCTCAAAATATTCACGCAACAGAACTTATGTGTACAATAACTTGACTATGAATTCACTCAATAAAGTTTTCGAAACAATAACACCATTCAACAAAATAAACTAAGCACTAATAATAAGTTCATTATATAGAATATAGAAGTAAAATAATATTTCTAAAAAGAATATCATAAAACAGTCAGTTACGTAAAACTGATATTGACATTGCAAACAATTTCTATTCTGTAAATTTTAGTGAGATAATTTAAAGTAGAAAAATTATAATAACAGGTAATTAATAAAAAATAAATAAATGAAGAAATAAAGATATGCAAAGAACAGTTTTTGGTAATTTCAAAATAGATGAGGCCCTGAGTATATATACCGGGTGACAACGAGGTGAGGTACGCCCCCCAATTTTTCTATAGTTTTGAAGATACAGATTTCAAATTTGGTGTGTTGCTATAGTACTTGAATACACATATTTTGAAGCCTCTACTGAAAATTCACCACTTCCGGTTCAACTGGAAGTGACACAAAACCTTTTTTTTTTCTAATGTCACCCTGAAGATATTTTTCATTATCCGAAAGACCACGCAATTTGTGATAACACTGTTTTTCAAAATTGAAAATCGGTTGAAAAATGGCGGAGATACAGTTGATTGTTCAATCGAACAAAGTTGGCCATAAATCATCATAATTGACAAACGACATAAGAAGTTACCAGAGGAAGCTTCGTAGTGTGATACAGTTTAAACTGAGGTTCTCATGTAATCGCAGCTCCCATATATTCATACAATTTTCAAAAATTACCTTAAAACGGAATGGTATCCATAAAAAAAATGCTCACAACTGCCATTTCTTAAATGGTAACATGTACTTTTCAATTTATCATGATAAAAAATCATAAATTATCAGTTTACTCGTATAAAAAGTTTTGGAGAAAATCTTTTTTCATCATGACGAAGTGAAAAGAATATGCTGCCATTTGAGAAATAGCAGTTGTGAGCATTTCTTTATGGGTACTATTCCGTTTTTAGTAAATTTCTGTTAATTGTTGGATTATGTGGGAGTTGCAGTTACAAGAGAAACTCAGTTTTGAACTGTATCGCACTTCGAAGCCTCCTCTGATAACTTCTGGTGTCGTTTGCCAGTCGTGATGATTTAAGTTTGAATTTCATAGCCAACTTTGTTTGACCGAACAATCAAGTGTATCTCCGCCATTTACAGTGTTATCACAAATTGCGTGATCTTTCGGATAATGAAAAAATATGTAGAGGGTGTCATTGAAGAAAAAAAAAGTTTGGGGTCACTTCCGGTTAAACCGGAAGTGGTGAATTTTCAGTAGAGGAGTCAAAATATGCGATCCATGAACTCCTTATTCTTACTACTTATTACTTACTACTCATTTGAAGATGCAATATCCACATTATCATTAATATTACAATGTCATATATATCTAGTATTTTGTAATTAGTATTGTTATTTTTTATTCTTTGAATGCTTGGATTATTCCAAGCATACATATTTTATTGCTATTAAGTTGGACTGTGACTTTGTCTATCCAATTATAAAAATGTTTTTGTATATTAGGATGCCTATTTGAAATAAAGAAAATTATTATTATTATTATTCAAGTACTATAGCGACTTACCAAATTTGAAATCTGTATGTTCGAAACTATAGAAAAATTGGGGGGTGTACCTCACCTCGTATATATATATATATATATATATATATATATATATATATAATAAATAATGATAATCCAGCAAAAATTCCTTGGGGTATACCTACCTTTATTGGTAATCTTTCTGATTGATGCTACTGTCCATTACGCTTTATGCTGATGATTTGCTGGTGGTCAGAAGATAAGAATCAACCCATTGTAATACATTTACTCTTATACCATAATTTTGGTGGTTTAAACAATGATAAGCATTGGATAGGTCTAGAAAATTAAAAAATAGTTCTCCAAGTTGATTTTCCTTATTTACAGTGACCGCCAAAAAGTATGTACCATATGGGAAAAAAGTTTATTATTAGAGTATTGGAAAAAAAATTCTTGGGAAAAGTTTGTGCATGTCCGGTAACCTAAAAATCGATTTTGACACATGTCACGTGATCGCTGGTATAGCGGCAAATTCAAAAAAATACTATGAAAAGGCAAAAAGTAGGGTAAAATGGAAATATATAAAAAAAAAATATTTGAAAAAGTTTCTTAGAATTCAATTTTATACACATATGCAAAGTTTGAAGAGATAATGAGAAAAAATTGAAAATAGCTATTTTTTTTATATTTTCCTAGCTGTATAAAAATATCAAATTATTATCTTATGAATAGCTTGACCATACTGAAACATTTGTATTTCAATGATAATGACAAAACTTTCCCATTTTCTCCACACCAGTGGACACTAAATTAAAAAAATTTAATTTTGTCAAAACCCTTGCTGTTACATTGGTTCGTATCTAACAGTTATATCAGAATTCCATGACCATTGTGATGACATGACACTCCAGAAAGATGGTGTTTCCTCGATTATAATGCAGTTTTGATGATAATCGTGCCAGAGCGTTTCACTTCGCATGCAATGTTGAAAACTCTAAGCGTCTTTAATTTGACGCAGTATTTTTAAGATTATGTGTGAAGTGAAACGTTAGTGCACGATTATCATCAAAAATTGATTATAATCGGAAAATATATTTTTTTATTTCCCTATCATTGCAATAATCGTGGAATTCTGATATAACTGTTGGATACGAACCAATGTAACAGCAAGGATTCTGACAAAATTCAATTTTTTTAATTTAGTGCTCTCTGGTGTGGTGAAAATGAGAAAGCTTTATTATTATCATTGAAATAGAAATATTTCAGTATGGTCAAGCTATTCATAAGAAAATAATTTGATATTTTTATACAGCTGGAAAATATTTAAAAAAATTGCTATTTTCAATTTTCTCACATTATTTTTTCAAACTTTTTATAAGTGTATGAAATTGAATTCTAAGCAACTTTTTCATATAACTTTTTTCGATATCTTGCCATTTTATCGGACTTTTCGCCTATTCATAGTAATTTTTTTCAATTTGCCGTCATACCAGCGATCACGTGACATGTGTCAAAATCGATTTTCAGTTTATCGGACATGCACAAACTTTTCCCAAGAATCTTTTTTCCAATACTCTACTAATAAACTTTTTTCCAATACTCTACTAATAAACTTTTTTCCCATATCGTACATACTTTTTGGCGGTCACTGTATATGCATGTTGATTATTTATTTATTTATGGGAATAATTTTATTTATAACAAAAATAAATATTTGTCATCAAACAAAATCCTCTGATTATTAGTGTCAATCCCAGAAATAATTTTTTACTCAGGTTTATATATTTATATCCAAACATATGTATCCAAATGTGTAAAATTTTGTATCCAAAATAATAACTGTTTTCTCAGAATAATAGATCTGCCACCAAATGAAATTTATCAGAACTTTATTACTATGTATGTTTCACGCGTTTTCGACTCGCAAGGTAGGTTAGCTTGCTCAGGTTAGGTTTGTGTGTCAATTGCGAGTGAAAAACTACTTCACGCATTTTCGACTCGCAAGCTAGGATAGCTTGCTCAATTTACACATTTTCAATTCAGTTTGCCTTTCATTAACACGTCCCGCCGTCAACAAGTTGTTGGCAGATCTATTATTTTGAGAATAAAACTAATTATCACAAAACTAATTACGTTTACATTTATATACATTTATAGATAATCGTTTTGGGAATAATTTGGTGTTAATAGATTGGTGACAGATCTATCATTCTGATAACAAAATCTGTTTATTTGATAATCAAAACCGCATTAATTTGGTCATCGATAAAATCACACCTTTTATTTATTTATTCAACGGATAGTTGTAGTTTATTGTAGAAGCTATACCATGTCGTCAATGGTAAGTTTATTTATCACAGATGATATTGGCTGATTTCGGGATGAGTTTTATAATCAGTATTGATAACACGCGAGCATCGAAAATAATCGATTATACTTTCGAGTCATGAGACGTTAGCTCAAGTGGTGTATTAAGGAATATGTCGAGTTATTAGGTGAGTATAGTTCGATTATTTTCGTTTGCTTGGGTGGTATTTGTAACGATTATATATCTTATAAACTTGATTACTCTTTGACGTTAATTGACAAACTTCAAATAATTTTTACAATGATAGAACGGTCATATTTGCAGAAAGTAATCTTTTTTGACGTTTATTAATATATACCAGCAATACGTAACTGATGGCAAAATTTACTTTGTTGACAGTGCGAAATACCAAATCAATTATACCACGTCGTCAAGGGTATATTCGGTTATCAATACCTTGGCTAATTTCATATAATCAGTAGTTATACCACGAGAGCATCGAAAATAATCGATTATACTTTCAAGTCACGAGTCGTATTCTGCAAAACACCACAAGACTGTTGACTCGAGTGGTGTTTTTAGGAATACGTCGAGTTACGAGGTTAGTATAATCTATTATTTTCGTTTGCTCGAGTGGTATTCGTTATGATTATACATTGAATATACTTGATGGTTCTTTCTTTGATGTTGACAGTGTGAAACACCATATACCACGTCGTTAAGGGTATATTCAGTTATCAATACCTGGTAACTAGGTAGAATACACATTCGCAATTGGCCACTTCAATGATGAGTTGTATAATCAAACTTATTCCCTCAATGATTGGTTATATAATTATGTTCAATGGCCTAATCTGAATTTTCATTTTATTTTCAGGACAAGCCACCAATCTGTATTACAAATTATTGCCAAAGAAGGGAAAATTACAGATGAAACAGATGCCCAACTCAAGAAAATTGTTCAAGACTTCGTTGCTAATTTTGCCGGTTGAACTCATCTATATAAACTCTGAATTATTAATGATCAGCAAATAAAGAGTCTTCTCTCTATAAGCTATTTTTAAAACAATTCCATGTAATCACACTGCTGATAAAAAATAATTTATTTTAAATTAGCTCTTGTTACAGTTGTGCAATTATTTATTATGATTGTATCATTTGTAATTTTTTTTTTAACATATCATATTTAAGAAATATATTGAAATACGGCTTTCAAATGGGAATAATCATTTGATACTACATCTATATGATATTCCTCTGGGAAAGATTGTAGTTGATTGTCTCCGCACCATAGTTTTTGGTATAAAAATAAATCGGCTGCTGAAGAGGTTGAACTTCATGGATTTTATTTTATGGAGTTGATACTTTAAAACGTTCTCTCTTACCTTTTTTCGTAACATAACATTTTTGAAGAGAATAGGCACGATTTTATTTCCACCGTATATTCACCATTGGTGAGCTGCACCGACGTGGTGGAGTCACCAGTGGTACATTAAAAAATGCAGTTCTTCACATCTGACAACTGACAATCGATTTTTAACTTATTGCTGTATCGGCAAAAATTTACAAGATAGAAAATATATTGAAAAGTGTTGCACTCGCTTATTAGCATCTGAAAAACAATTATTCGTTGTGAAATTTAACATTTATGATGTGCAATAATGTACATATATCACTTGAAATTTCTTAATTTCTGACGCTAGTAGTGCAGTCAATACTTTGTTATGTATGCTAGATTATTTTCAATTAAATCATCCATTTCTTTAATTTATTAATACCTCTCTTCAACACTGATATTAATTTTTTGAGGTTGACCTGTCGTTTACTAATCCACCAAATTTATCCACCACCTTCGAAACATCGGTTGAATGGTTTGCAATTTAGGTTGATGCAACGGTAATAAAAAAACGCGTTGGTACGTCAAACTGAAATCTATCAACGAATATAAAAACGCAGTTTGTGGAGCCACCGGTGAATTAAAATACGTGCCTAGTGTTACTGAAATTACCAGTGTGAAATTTAGTTTTCATTGTAAACTGAAAAAATCAAACATTTAATTGTTGTTTTTTACCCCATTCCTTTTTTTCTTCGAGAAATTGCCAAAATTGTAATGGGATTCTAGCAATGGTAATAATTTTTCACGTTTCCAGGACCGGTATGGCCCAGACAATAATTCATAACTTCCTCATTATGAATTCTGCCAATTTCATATTTCAGTATAACAATCACAATCAGTTGAGAAAAGGAACCACATATTCGGAATAATTTTTTCGGTCGTCCAGGACCGGCTTCACTCCACCAATAAATCCTAACTTCCTTATTAGGAACTCTGCCAGTTTCATATTACAGTGTAACAATCAGGATCGGTTGAGAAAAGAATCCACATGTTCAGAATGGTTTTTCCGGGCGTCCAGGGCCGGCTTCACCCCAGCAATAAATCTTAACTTAGGAACTCTGCCAGTTTCAAATTTTAGGATAACAAAGAGAATCGTTCAATAAAATAATTCACATGTTGAGAATTATTTTTCTGGGCGTCCAGGGCCGGCTTCACTCCAGCAATAAATCTCAACTTCCTTACTAGGAGCTCTGCCAGTTTCATATTTCAACAACAATCAGGATTTGTTGAGAAAAGAATCCACATGTTCAGAATAATTTTTCCGGGCGTCTAGGGCAGGCTTCACTCTAGCAATAAATCTTAACTTCTTTATTAGGAACTCTGCCAGTTTCATATTCCAGTGTAACATTCAGAATCGGTTGAGAAAAGAATCCACATGTTCAGAATAATTTTTCTAGCTGTCCAGGGCCGGCTTCACTCCAGCAATAAATTTTAACTTCCTTATTAGGAACTCTGCCAATTTTATACTCCAGTGTAACATCCAGGATCGGTTGAGAAAAGAATCCACACATTCAGAATAATTTTTCCGAGCGTCCAGATTTATTACTGGAGTTAAGCCGGTCCTGTACGCCCTGAAAAATTATTCTGAATGGATTATTTTCTCAACAAATCCTGATTGTTACACTGAAATATGAAACTGGCAGAGTTCCTAACAAGGAAATTGAAGTTTATTGCTGGAGTGAAGCCGGTCCCGGACCCCTGGAAAAATGATTCCGAATATGTGGTTTCTTTTATCAACTGATTGGAAGAATTCATAACGAGGAAGTTATGAATTATTGTCTGGGCCATACTAAAAAAAAAATTCTGTGATCTACTTGGTTCCTAAAAAAAAAAAAATTATTGCTAAACTTTATTGCCAAAGTAACTAAGCTAGATCAGTTTCCAGGTTAAAAAAAATTACCTATATTTAAAATGAAGTGTAGATTTATTAAATTAATCAAAGTATCTGATTCGAATACTAGTATGACTTGAATGGTCCCTCCTCTTGGGTTCTTGAATTCATTCAGTCGCGCAGCAAGGATTTTCATTGGGGGGGGGGGGGGGCGTGAACGAATATGTCACGTTATGGTTGATGTGTTAGACATAATGTAATTCAATGTCCGTAGGGGGAAGTACTTTGAGGGTTAGTGTGGGGAGAAGAGGAATTCAAAGGACCCCGCAAAATCCTTATGGAATTTGGGTCTCAGTGTATTGTTTTTAATTTTTGATATGATGTAGTCCATGTAGTTATCAACCAATATTACCAATTGCGCCAACCCCAAAAAATTAACAGTTTTCCGTTAGGGGCCGTTAAAATCACCCCTATCTCAGAATAGACTATTCATTTTCGAAACCGGGAACGACATTTTCACCTGTTTCGTTGTAGATAATATTGCATATAATTATGCTCTTTTATAAAACAAAAATTCTTCACCCCCCCTTGCCCCACGCACATATTATGAAACGCAAAAAATTGTATCTGGATTACTTTGAAATGTTTGAATATGCTTGAATTAGGGAAATAGCACTTTTTCATGATTTTCCCCCTTCCCCCGATAGGTACAAATCAAAAAAATTTCGCTGCATTGTTCCACTTTGTGGGTTAGTGTGAAGAGAAGAGAAATTCAATGGACTCCGTAAAATTCTTATGAAATTTAGGTCTCGGTGGATTTTTTTGAATTTTTGATATGATATAGTCCATGTAATTCTCAACCAATGTTACCATTGTGCTAACCTCAAAAAAATGAACAGTTTTGCTGCTATGGGTTGTTAAAATCACCCCTTTCTCAGAATAGACTGTTTATTTTCGAAACCGGGAACGACACTTTCACCTGTTTCATTGTAGATAATGTTGCATATGATTATGTTCTTTTATATAAAAAAAATCTTCACCCCTCCTTTCACCCAGTAATGATTTCAACTTCCTTTTGAAGTTCAAAATCGTGTAGTCATAGAATTCAAGCGGCAGTTGATTATAGAATTTACAAGCATTATACGTGAAAGAACGTTGAAATATAGAAGTTTTATGTTTATGAACAGCCAGTAACCTAGAGTTTCTAGTACGATATTCACTAATATTACCAATTTTAATGAGTTTGCCGTGTTTGCTTTTTGAAGATTTTGTGGGTGAGATTGAGTAGATATAATTTTCGCACATCCAATAATCTCAGCCTACCCGTATCAAGGTATGTTTGACTGATGTGAGGGAAAAAGATTTACTTACTTTTTTGTACAAGATGCAGCATGTCCTATCTGATGAGTTATTGTGGGTTATTTTTCAGTATTCTACAAGGCAGAATACCAGTTCGGTCATATCCTTAGTAAGAAGAGCTTTAATGCCAAGATTTGTCAATCAGAATATTGGTTTTAACTCGATAACAAGAGAACTGTATATGCAGAATCACATGACATATTTTGCTAATAGACTGTATAACCCCGAGCCTAATGTTCAGAAAGCAATTGCTTACATTGATTCTACTTATGCGTATATTCCGAAGTGCAGTAATTTTAGAGTTTTGGGGCAGTCGTATAGCACCCACAAAGGAAGACATGCATTGAAACCGGTTTTAATGGTAGCTTCAAATGGTTATATTTTGGATATACAAGGACCATACTTTTCTGACAGCCGTAACAATGATGCACAATTACTAAACATATGATCATCCAAGCACAAGAAGTGAATGTAGTTTAAGCAAGGGTAGTATTTGAGGACTAATAAGAAGAAATGCCGTATGGGCCCACTTGAATCACAATCATTTGCCGCATTTTCCTCGCTTTACTTTGGAATATTTAAAGTGGTTGACTGTAGGTGAGATTTTGGGTACTTTGTAATAATAGACTCAAACTGGATTTTCAATTACTGGTATCTTTTTTAATTCACACTTATGATTTTAGGTGTCTATCAAGTTGTGCTGGCTCCATCCTCTATTCAGGACAAGTTTCAGAGAGATGAGGGTGAAACCATTCAAGTAGATGAACATTTAAATGAGAATGGGTTTATTAGAATGCGCATTTACTCAAGATATACCAGACTCTCCAAACAATCCAAACATCAGCTTTGGATTGCTTTTAACCCCAACATGCAAGACGAAGAGGAGGATATTACTGCACTTGCAAAACGGGGGCAAGAACTTTGGGCTCTTGTGCAAATGTAGCATGATACCCATGGACGACGCTATTGGATGTAGTAAAGGATGCCGCCAACAGGCATGCACAAATTGATTCAAATCAAGCACTACATCAAATTCAAATTGTTGATGTTTGAACTTGTACTCAATATAGGCATGATACGATGGGCGGCAAGGCCTAAGTGTCACCGGGGGCAATAGCCTGACAGGCCTACATAGAGGTAGAGGTTTTAGTGAGTAGCCCTGACATCCGAGAATCAGTGGAGTCTCACAGTATGTCTTGAATTTTGAGGTTTTGAGACTCATTACCTCTCTATAAAAGATTTCCTTCACCTCATACGAAAAAAAAAAAATCGCGTCATCCACCCTATTTTTTAAGTTATTGAGGTAAATAAAACATTAATTTTAACTACGCCTTTAAAAGTATAGTCAAGAATTACTTTTTAATGTTTTAAAATAGGGGTTGGGGGTTAGGGGGAGGTTTTAGAATTCTTCTTATGAAAAATTACAATATGAATCATTGTAATCTAAAATTAAACAAGTACAAATATCTTTCCCTCCTATAATAATATATAGTCTATTCTGAGCAAGGTATTACTTTGAAGCCCCCAAACATCAAAACTATCCATTATTGGGGTTTATCACCTAGTTACCCAGTAAACACAAATCGTCGGTTAAAGGTCGGGATTATATCGGCATCATCGGTTCCATGTCGGCATCGGTGACACACAAGCGGGGCAGAGTTGTTTCTCTTACCATGTTTATGCATTATGAGATTGGTGGATTTGACACGTAGAATCGATGCTGGGCCGACGCATGTATCCATGCAATCACTGACGCTCGGCGGGCCCGCAGATGTAATGAAACTATCCGGATTTCAGTTTACGACGATCAACTTTTAAATTTCCCGGGCACAAACCGTTAGCTGACGGCGAACCAATCTGATTTACCTATCGGTATTTAGTGATAGTTGTCAATGTTGTGTAGATGTTGGGCGTCTGGCTTTAGAAATCAAATCGAAGGCTTTAGTACCTAGTGATAGTGATCATTGTGTCGTAAACAATTTTGAATTACAATGGTTATGGAGAAAAAAAAAACGTTCAAAATTGATAAAGGACTTGTGAACTTTATTCATCATTACAACCTAACCTAAAAAATGGCAGAATCTTCAGAAATAGATTGTGAGTACCTATTGATAAATTTATCACAGACTGCATGGATATCTGAATTAATTCTTGATTTTTTTTACCGAAATCTACATAATGAATTGTTCTCAATGATTAATAGTAGTGATACAACGTTACTTCTAACCCACCGTCTTAGTCGCGCCACTGTGCGCCTTGACGAAGTCAGCGTTCGCTGGGTTCACCGCGTGACGTATTCGGTTGGAAGAGAGTATATGACAGCACCATGTATATTTCAGATGGGTTTGTATCATGAAATCCACGTTTGAAGAGTGAGGAGATTGAGATTTGGGTGTTGCCAGTTTTAAAATCAAGCATGGGAGTTACGGAGGGCGGGACGTTGCCGGTTTTTCAAATTCAATTATGGAAGAAAAAACATATAGAGGGTGTACCAACATAACATCACAGAAAGAAACAGCTTGTCAGAAATCATATTGTATACAGGGTTGTCTTAAAACACTCATCATTTAAGAGAAAAAAACATGGCGCCCGCTTGCCAAATGCCATACCGGGTGTACCAACATATGATTTATAAAGAGAAAAAACATGGCTGAAAAACTCGTCATGGGGGTATGGGGATTCAAAATGTTTTCTTGATGGGGTCCGTCATTTTTAACGTGCGATACCCAGTATGTGCCAGTTTGGCTCTGTTTCTTTTTCGCTGATAGGAGACAGATTGACAGACAGGCAGAGTGTGACAGATATTCAGATTGATCGAACTAATGAACTAACTTTATGAAACGTCTATATTAGTCGCATTTTTGCATGTTTTAGCGTTTCAAAATTTAGCTGTTTTTTTTCGAACGCGAAAAACGTTTATTGTGGTCGCATTTTTACGTGTTTTACCGTTTCAAATTTTAGTTGTTTTTTCGAACGTAAAAACGTGTAATTTTTAGCAATTTTAAAATGCCCATTGTCCTAAGGAATACATGTAAATATACAGTTTTTACGGTTAAATTTTAGGTTGTTTTTTAGAACGCGAAAAACGTTTATTGTGGTTGCGTTTTTGTGTGTTTTAGCGTTTCAAATTTTAGCTGTTTTTTGGAATGCCAAAAACGTCTATATTGATCACATTTTTGCGGTAGATCGTCGCTGCAGTGAAGTCACCCCAACGTGTTAGACCGATTGACCAACCTAAGTTGAAGGGTCATGTAGCTCAGTGGTTGAGACTTTCTCGTTCGAAACCAGTGACTGCTGGTCGGCTAGGTTCGAATCCTTAGCGACTACAGATTTTTATCTGATGGCCCGAGAAAGTGCTAGGAATCGCACGTTAAAAGGTAAGACCTCGTTAATCCTTGGCTCGCACAAGTTTCGACTTTTGAGGGCTGCCGTTCGTAAGGGGACGACAGCTGGTTAACGTAAAAAACAATTTTAACAAACAATTAACAATTTTTTTTAAAGTTATAAGTAAAAAATGAAATAAAACAGTTTGAATACAAAATGTATTAAACATTTTTATTTTGGTAACATATCACATAGCCATTTGTAAAGAATATCTACGTTTCGTAGGCTGTAATTATATAGTTGGTCTGGTTGCGACGAATGTGATGCATACAAGGTGAGATGCCATCATTGGTGTTGGTAAATGTGGGAATCCCCAATATAATTATGGTCGACGAAAATCTATTTCGCTTTGCCAAGCTCTTCAGGAGGATTAGTATAGGATTGAAATAAAACAGGCTCTTCAGAAGCATACACATCAGGGATGGATATGAGGGAAATATTTCTTCTCCGGTGACACTTTGAAAATTATTTTTTGATATAGACCTGTCATGAGCATTTTGATTTTAGTTCGAAAATATGAATAGGACATTCATAAAATCTGTTGTGGAATCATCTGCGACGGAAAGGTAAACTTTAGTCGCTATTTCCCATTGTTCAAGATAACCTCTTAGGAGGTATTCATGTTGAAAAGGGGAACATTCTCCATGAAAATTGAAAAATGTGTTTTATTTGTAATATCTAACAGAAGTTGTTTTCCATTACAGCCAGGGTAGTTTAGACTTGATCAAAATTCTATTGTTCTCCTATGTACACCGTTGGAAAATTTAGAATTGTGATAACTCAAATACAAATATCCCGCAATGCACCCATTTTTATGAAGAATAACATTTTCTGACAAATCGATTATAAAAAGTTTCCCGAATGGTGCGAATTTATTGAAACTCACTGTATATATGAACGCACCATCGTTGAAATGGTAGACTCTCATTTTTTTTACTTGTTACGTCGAAATAAAAAACTGACAAAAGATAATTGAGCTCTGTGGGAATATATGCAAATTTTCTGTTGTTTCCTCCTGGGCTATCATGTTCTATTTCAAATGAAGTATTATTGTTAAGGCCAATTCTCACTTTCGTGCAAGCCACGTGCTCGGCACAGGCAAGGCACCGAATCGGCAAAATATCTTTTTCATTGATCATATGGTTTTTGTGTGGTTAACACATTATGCCGGCAACGTCTCGGCAAGCGACGGCATTTACCCGCGGGGTTCTTCTCAAACAATATTTGCCGAGCATGTTCCGTGCAGGTTTAGACAAGTGTGAATACGTTACCGGCTTGGTAGTATTTGCGTTCCTAGGATTTTAGGAGTGTAGTGGTGACAAGTGAATATGTCGTCTCGTCAGAAGAATGACAGTTTTCACAAGATCGTTTACAGCAGGACAAAATAGATACCATCGACGATAGTCGAAACCACAGGACCCCTGAGCTATCAAGTGCAGACACCTGATGGTCAGGTGAAGCACAGAGACACAGACCAGATCCGCTCTCGTGTACCTGGCCCAGAATTGGGTACGGAAAACTTCGAGGAAATCCAGGAAAGAACAACTGACGTTGTAAATTTGCCACACCCAGATGAAGATAGGTCTGCGTCACAGGCACCAGAAGTCGGAACCCTCAGGCCTGCCAAATATCGGCACCATCCAAAATACTTGGACTTGGATTACACGACATAGAACTCATCCAGGAGGGAGGAGTGTGGTGTCTTGTGGTGAAACAGCGGCAACACCGCACGGGTGGTCAGAAGTATGGCGCTCATAACATGTGTTGACAGTTGTGTTATCATTTTCTCACCTATTATTTTATTTTGGATGTTATTAAAGCGGTAGTACTTGAGTTACTGTTTGAATGTCTTCAAACCCTGTCTGCAGACATAACAGTTTCATAATCATTTGATGTGAAATGATCAAAACAAATTCTTCAAGGCTCAACAATGAGCTTGTCTGCTTTTGCCTTTGGGAACCTTTGAACTATTACGTTGAAACCCATTATTGGTTGGTCTTACGAGAAGCTACAGCACAATTTTCCAAAATGTGAAGTAACACAACTATAATACTGTCCAAGGAATTATGTCAACCCTTGGGCATTTTTCGAGATTATATTCACCTCAAATATTTCCAATAAATCAAAAAATAGTCAAATAACCAAGTGTCCTATCTCGAAGTGGGATTCAAGACGCGCTCGACAGCCGAGTCAATTTTCACTTATTCACGACAAGGTGTTTATGGCACTGGAAAAACATTGAACGGAAAGTCAAATCATTCACCAAATACATACACTAAAGAAAACGACGGAAAAATGTTATCAACAGGAAGAAAAACCGCTGTCAAAAAGTATAAAAATACACATGCTCTTATGGCAGACGAACCGTTCTGTAGGCCCGATGACGTCACAAATGTCAATTGTCGCTCTGAAATTTGTCCAATGTACGGAGATAGGAAATGAGCCATCCTCTCTCTTGTCTATAATCCTTGACGTTGACGCTTGTCGACCTCAGACGCCAATCGTCAACCGTCAATATTCAATATTCTGTTTATTTTGATTGGCTTTTGTAATATTGTATTTACATGAGATTACTTTTGAAACAGTTTTGAAATGAAATCGTGAGGTACTTACTGCAATATGCTTGATTCTGTTGAATCGAAATAAGCAAATGTGTTCTTCGAGTTTATGATGGCTTCTTCGCAAGATGCTTGGTATCTTTCCCTCCTAGGCTTAGCCGAATATTTCCGCACGTCCAGTCCTCCTATGATAAAACTTTGTGTTCAGTGTTTGCAAGCAGTATTTAATTTCAAACCTCCTCAAAGGGTAGAAGCAAGAACGCACTTACAACTTGGTAATATACTTTTGAGTCATACGAAGAATGTAGATTTGGCGAAGAATCATTTGGAGCAAGCAGTAAGTGATCAAAATGAGTATCCAAATTAGTTCATACCCGATAGAGATATTTGGTGAATGCATTTTTGGGATTTGGATTTAATAGATTATCATTTCCTTGTTCACCTAGGTACTGTTAAGTCCAGAACTAAAGGCGGATTTAGCGGATTCATAATGCACAATTTAGTGTGTATGCATAATTTTATTTCACCCTGGTTGAGTGAAAGCAAAGTCAATAATAAAGCTGTAGATTTCTTTAAAAATTTAATTTCTTCCTTCTCTTTCAATACACAGCAGGATAAAGTTATGCATAAACACTAAATTATTCATTATGAATCCGCTAAATCCGCCTTAACTTTTTTATAAATAAATATTTGTATATAATTTTTTTAATATTTGAACATTACATTTCAGTCTGATATCAAAAATTATCTTTTTTGTGTATATATATCCCTGGATACAAAATTCCAAACTTGACCAAAATTGAGCATATTCACAGTCACCATATTGTCATGCGATAATACCAACTATCCATTTTTACCAACGGTTAAAAATATAATGTATCTCTAACAAAACCGTGAAATTCAAAAATGTTTTATTCAATCATAATTCATGTGCTAATTTTATGAGTTTCAAAAAAACTTGAACAAAGAAAAAATTTAGGATAAATGGGTAGATATCACTATCGGTTTCAGCTTTCACATGAGTTTTAATAATGACAACATAGGCACTATAACTTTGTGAAACAATATGATCTTTATGTATTTGCCTCATACATGCAGTAACCAAAAATGTGCTATTTTCTTTTGATGTTTTCGGAAATTCCGAAATGTTTTTGTCTACGGACCCTTAGTTTTCATCTAAAAATGAAATCACCTCAATACTAAAGTCACTCCCACACTACTAAACATTTTTCGAGAAATGCACTGCCTAAATGAATATCATTTTAAATTTTCATTGAAGTATGGAATTAGTAAATTTGGTTATTCTTGTTGAGAACCCTGGGTAAGTTGGTATTGTCGCATGACAATATGGGGACGGTTAATATGGTCAATTATACTGGATACAGGATAAAAAATAATAAAATATAAAAGCTTCAACATTCTACCCTTTGTATTGAAAATTGATTTTCATCACAAATATAAAAGAAAGTTCAAGCCCATTTAAACATCTACTAAACATAACTTCACTACTGGTCTTCGGTAGGTACCGGCTTACGTCTAGACATCCACATTTCCATCTATTCATAGGTAGACTGCTTCAATCCTACCTTTCGGCCAACAATTTTGGGGTAAATCTTTATTGATTGAAATAACGATGTCGCCAATCTTGACATTCTGGGGAATGTCAAGTGGTAAAGCACCATTTCTAGTCAGTGTGGGCAAGTATTCTCGCAGCCACCTTTTCCAAAAACAATCAACATGTTACTGGGCCACTCTCCAATGTTTCCTGGATATAAGGTCATGTTCATAAAATTTACCAGTTGGCAGAATATGGCTAGAGGAACCAATCAGGAAATGATTTGGAGTCAGTGCCTCATCGTCCTCAGCTTCTAATGGTATGTGAACTAGTGGTCGGCTATTGACAATACTTTCTGCTTCCACCATACAGGTCCACAATCCTTCTTCTCTGGGAGCCTTTTCCTTCAGTATTGCTTTCATTGCGATTTTGACTGACCTCACCAACCTTTCCCAACTACCCCCCATGTGGGGAGTGGCTGGTGACTTGAACTGGAATTCAATACCTCTCACAGAAGAAACTTTGTAACTCCTTCTGGTCTAATACTCTCCTTCTCAGCCCCATGGAGATTTGTGCCATTGTCACAAAATATCCGTCTTGGGCTACCTCTTCTTCCAATTAACTTCCTCATGGCCCTAATAGCGGAATTTGTACTCAAAGATCCAACGATTTCTAGGTGATCCGCTTTGGTATTCATACAGGTGAAAAGAGCTCTGTATCTCTTTTCCTTCCTCCTTCCAGTGGTAATACTTCATTGGTCCAAAGAAGTCCATACCTGAAAAGGTGAAAGGTCTGAATGAAAAAGCTCGCGAGTCTACAAGGTGGTAATGGCGCCATTTCGGGTGTTACAGGTTTTGATCGATAATTTTTACACACACGAATTCTAACAACTCTGCCTTGCCTTGCCTCTGATCACAAATTCATTATATAATATTTCTGGGGAATTTCATTTGTTATCATATTTTGTGAATGATGACCTGCTCTTGTATGATAGTGGTGAATCAACAAACAAGTGAACTTATTTTTTGGCTCTAAAATTGTTGGCTTCTTTGCCTTTTCGGTTACCAGGTGAGAAGCTCAGATTCTTCCTTTCATTCTAACGATTCCTTTTTCATCCATATATGGTGACAACTTGAAGAGTTGGTAATTCCATTTTATTAATAGGAGATATACTTCTTTAGGAAACATTTCCGTTTGTACCTGTTTGATCCACATGATTTCAGCAGCTATTAATTCGTTTGATCTAGTAGCATTTCTTTTATTTTCAAAATTTTCAATACTCAAGCAGTTATATGAATTAATCTCAGCCATGACGAAAATCTTCGAATATCTAGTAAACTATTCGAGTCTCTTTTTACTTCTGAATAATCTACAGGAAAGTCACGAGTTTCTTTCAACCACTCACTCTCAGGTATTTTTAAAAAGCTTGGCCATTTATCCAGACACTCTCAAAACTCCAATCAACAGGTTTCATCATCAGCAATATTTTCAGAAGTTAATAAGTAACCATCGCCAGTCAGAAATACTAGTATTTTCCTTAATCTCACTTATCCTGTGTGCAACAAATGGTTTGAACTTGTATGCATAACCTGATTTCATCCAATCAATTACTGTTTTTGAAATAGAATAAAATTCAATGCCATGATTCTCCAGAATGAATTTTGAGAGCCTATTTCCTAAAACTGCTGCCTGCAGTTCCAATCTTGGAATAGAGATAATCTGTTTTATTGGAGACAATCCTAATTTGGCCATAATAAGGGATGTGTGTAATTTTCCATTTCTAATCTCAAATATGAAACTGTTGTAAAGGCTTTTTGACTCGAGTGAGTTGAATCATATAACATTGTTGTACTGTGAATTGTTTTACATTTTTTAATTCGATGAGCCATTTTATCCACTTCTCTTTCAGAGAAGGCTCCAATTCATTGTCCCACGATGTTTGATTGCTAAATTTGTTGCAGTAAAATTTTTGCTTTAATGGAAAAGTTCAATAAAACACCAAGTGGATCGAAAATTGACATTAAAATTCTCAGAACTTCCCTTTTTGTGCTTTTCCTTTCAGGAGTGATAAATTCATCAAATTCTTTCAAAATATCGAACCCTTGGGTATCAGAATCTGTATCCCAAAACAAACCTAATAGACCGTCAGATAATGACACATTTTGCTGACTCATTTTCTCGTTTCAGGGATTTTAACCACTGAAAATTATGTCAGTGTTGAGCTCAAAAAATGAAAATTTTGCTATCGGACGTGTAGAAAATATAGAAAATTCATTTTCCTTTTGCAGAAAAAAATTTTTATTTTCCCAATTTTCTCGTTTATGGCATTTTACACATCAATAGGTATAACAATCTAATAGTGCAAAACCAAAGCCATAAGCGAGGGGGAAACAGCTAGTCATTTTTTGTACACCTAATTACTAATTACTTTTTATGAAAAATAATGAAAAAAAGTTGTAGGAGCCAGGTTATTCTCTAAAAAACTATTGAAGGGGCATGATATCCTATTTGACTATTTTGATTAGCGTAAATGTTTCATGTAAACGTTTCAAATCTTAAATCTGTAATGGCTAAGTGGTCTAATGCTTGAGACAAAATACGATGAAAATATTAGGATGTACACCTAATGAACGAGTTACTTCCGCCTTGGCCATAAGGTTTGCACGTACTTGAATGGTTGAAATAAGGTCACGATCTTGTAAAAAAGTACTTAGATGCTGATGCATTTTCTCGCTTATGGCAATCAACAGAATGAAATTTAATATTGTTAGGAACCCGAAAAAAAATTCCCATAAGCCGATCAGCTGTTGAAGTGAATTTTCCGGTAGGAAAATTTTGTAAACATTTTTTTCATTTTCCGGCAAACTTTTTCGTGAACGAAGTAGAGTGCAATATGAATTTGTTAATGTAAAAGTCTGTTATAAAAAAAGCCTCGAAGAAAGCCATAAGTCTAGTTTGTGCTTATCATAGTTTTTGAAGCTAGATAACTTGCAAGAAAATTAGAAGAAATTTTGTTCATTTTCTCGTTGATGGAAATTGGCATGTAGGAAGAAAAATTGATTTCAATACCAGAAAGAAAATGCCATAAGTCGGTAACATGATTACGACGTTTTATACAGTGAGGTCCTGAAGTATTGGATACATTTCCTTTTTATGTTATTAGCAATTTTTAAGAAAAACCCTGAGTCACGTCGATTTATGTTTCCGAAAAGACACCATGTGACATAAATATGAATATGTTTATTGAATAGGAAGGTAATCCTAATATACAAACAAACAAAACAATACATCAATACACATGAAATTCAAGTAATACATAGATATTATACACTAAAAAAAAACTACTTATTTACTAACATTAACATATAACATTGATAGGTAATAAATAACTATTTAAATATATAAATACAGAGTAATCATTGTAATATTATATTATTCAATTTTATATAATCATTAAGTTTTGCTTTAAATATATATAAACTTTTGCTGTCTTTAATATCCTGAGGTAACTTATTGAATTGATTTAACCCTTTATAAAATAACACTTTCATTGAGTTAGATAAACTGCATCTTGGCAGATGAAGATCATTGATTTGTCTTGTAACATAATTATGAGTACTATTTCGGTATATAATGAATTCATTAAAATATGAAGGCAGCATTTTATTAATAGTTTTAAATACAAATATCATTGCTGCTTTGTACAGCCTGTCTTGTACTGAGAACCACTGTAGTGTATTTAGCATAAATGCTATACTAGTATACCGATTGCATTTCAGAATTACTCTCATGCCTCGATTTTGTAATTTTTGTAATGACCTGATTTTGTTTTGATCAAAACCATATAACAGGGTACTGCAATAGTCAAAATGCGGTTGTATTATAGTGTTATATACCGTGATCTTGGTAGCAGTTGACAAGTGAGTGGAAATTCTTGTGAAAAAATACAGTTTTTTTGCTATTTTTTTTGTTACATATGTGTGATGTGCATCGAACGATAAACTATTGTCCAACACAAAACCCAGATACTTAAACTCTGTTACCTGTTCGATTTTTTCGTTATTGATTTCCAATATGCAGGCATTTATATCAAGTTGTTTATATTTGTATGGTGTAGTTAGAATCATGGCTTTTGTTTTGGATGCATTCAACTTCAATTTATTGATGTTCAAGTAATTGTTTATTTTTTCTAAACAAGCATTCATTTTTGTTAGAGCTAGATCTAAATTCTTATGAGATACAGACAACAGTGTATCATCAGCAAATAAGTTTATAAAATCACAGCTGTGACATAAACCGATATTATTAATGTAAATTAAAAATAGCAAAGGGCCTAACACGCTACCCTGAGGTACACCATATTTTGTGACAATAGGATTCGAATAACAATTATCCACTTTAGTGGTTTGTTTTCTGTCACTCAAGTAGTCCTTAAACCATTTTAGTACATTTCCTTTAATTCCGATAGCTTCCAATTTTTTAAGTAGTATATCACGATCAATTGTTTCGAAAGCCCGTCTTAAGTCCAAAAAAACAGCAATAACATAGTCTCCATTGTCGATAGATTGGGTCCATTTACTTATGGTCAGTTGCAAGGCCAATTCGCAAGAGTGATCCTTACGGAAACCTGATTGATTTGTCATGAGAAGATTATTGCTTTCAACATAGTTCAAAAGCTGATCATATACAGCCATTTCTAGTATTTTCTCAATGCCTGGCAAGGTGTTTATTGGTCGGAATTCACTAGCTTTACATGTGTTTTTAACTTTGTGTATTGGTATGATTGTGCTAGTTTTCAGTTGATCGGGAAATTGACCATATTGAAGTGAAATATTAATGAGGTGTAGCAAAACATGGCCTATCACCCCTATAGTGTTTTTTATAAACTTGATATCAACAATTTCGGCTCCTGATTTATTTTCCAATTTATTAACAATTTGTGTAATATCTTTTAATTCAAGTTGATTAAACAATTCAAAATTACACTGAACTACGATTTCATTTTGCCATTCTTCAGTAGCGTTAATCGAGTTGACAATATCTTCTAAACTTGTTTCAAAATACTCATTAAAAGCTTCTGCTATTTCAGTTACATTTTCAAGAACTTTTACTTGACCTTCAGTTTCAAATTCTATATTGTTTATAACACTGGTATTTGTTTTTGTATCTATTAATGACTTGATGGTTTTCCACATAAGTTTCTGATTATTTGCACTCAAATCAATTTTGTTATAATAATATTCTTGTTTTTTTATTTTAAGTAAACTAACTACATCGTTTCTTAGTCTTTTGTACCTATCCCAATTATTTTCATACCTGCTGTGTCTATATAATTGATATGCTTCATCTCTTTGTTTAGTTAGATCCTTAAGATCACTGTCAAACCAAGGGAGACTGTTTTGGTGGAAAGAGTATGTTTTGACAGGAGCAATTTTGTTGACTGTTTCCTCTGTTTTACTAATAAAGTCATCGTAAAATCTTTCAATGTCTACGCAGTTAAGTAAATAATTATTGTTAATTAATTCAATACAGATTTTATTCATATTTTCTTTTCCCAGATTACGATAGCTTTTCGAAGTTTTTGGCGAATTAGATATATTATTTAGCAAGTTTACTGAGACCAAAGAATGATCAGTTAGCTTAGGCACATGATGAACTAATGTTTGAATCTCAAAATTGCTAATGACATAATCAATCAAGCTTGCATTATTATTAGTAATTCTAGTACATTCTTGCACACTTTGAATCATCCCATACATGTTTAATAAGTTTTTTAGACGTGTTGAATAAAGTTCGTTTTTTATAAAGTTAATATTAAAATCTCCAGCTAGAATAAATTTTAAGTTAGAATGAGAAAGATCTTCACATATATTTTCAAAATGGTCTAGAAATATTGTATGGCTCGCGTTGGGTGAATGATAAAGTGCACCTATTAATATTTTAGCATTATTATATTTTATTTTTATAACAGAACACCAAAAGTTTCTTTCTAAAATATAGTTTTTGTAGTTGGAGTAATGCATATGGGATTTTATGTACATGAGAACGCCTCCTGTATGTCGCGATGAAGAATCACACCTAATTGTTTTATAGCCCGGTAGCATTAGTTCATTGTCCTCAATTTCAATAGTAGTGCGGCTTTCGCTGAACAACATTGTAGATGGTTGGTAGGGTATGATTGAGACAATTACTTCGTCTCTGTGAGCAGTAAAGCTTTCTATATTACCATATATAATGTCTAACTTTAGCGATATATTAGGATTTTTGGTTAGTTTTTTCTACTTACGTTTGTGTTTACTATGGTAGGTACATTATTTACATATTTAATTGTTTTTGTATTATCGCCATTCAATATTAATTCCTGTAGTTGTTTTTTTACGTTTAGGTAATATTCTCTTTGTTTTTTTGTTTGATCACTGAATAACCTTATACCCTGTGGAATACTATGTCTGTTATTTTTTATGTTCCTAAATTCAGTAATTACATCATTTTTATTCTGCATGATCACTTTAATTAATCTATTTTTGTCAGGCAGAACTTTCCCAACTCTGAATACTGTTATGTTGTCAAGATTTACATTATGATTTTGAAGTAGGTCCTTAACTATTTTTACGTCATCTTCTTTCCGTTGCAATGGGGTGGCCTCCTGTGACTCACGTACATTAGCTATCATAATATTTGCTTCTCGCTTTTGACGCTCTAGTAACTCCATGATGATGCTTTCATTTGAGGTGTCTTCACTTAAATCATTTTCTTTTCTGTTCTTCCACTCATCTTTCAGCGACTTTATTTCAGTTTTCAATGTGTTTTTCTCAGTAATTAGAGAATTGACTTCAGCTTTCAGATTATTCATTTCTTGTTTTAAGGAGATAACTTCAGTTTTGAAGTTTTTTATTTCTCTTAATAGTGTTGGAATGCTTTTAAAAGAAATTCGACATTCTTGACAGAAATATACTAGAGTTCTTTTTACCAAAACCACAGCTCGGAGCTCTGATGAGCTTAAACCTGTGCAAGACTCTACCGGATGTTGTACAGAGTGACAACTGTCACAAACGGCGTATTTATCACCAAGTTCTTGATCACACACTGTACAAGTATCACTCATATTTAAACAGATATTGTTAATTTTCCTGGACTATTTATTCCGAGCAAGTTGATCTAAAGTAAATAGTTTTTTGTTTTCACTCACTTTTTGTACTGACACGTTTTTATCCAAGGTAGGAATTCGGTGTTGGTGTTTTTTTAATAAACTGAAATGTTGACTAGACGTTATTCTTCAAAGTTACACAAATTTAGCAACTTTTTATCACATAACTTCTTGAGAACGTAGATCACACTTAGAAGCTTATACAGTCAAAATTTCACGATTTTAACTTTACTTTGAACCCTCTTTTTGGCATAATATTCAAGAGCAATATACAAACATGTGCATGCCAGCAATGGTATTCATAAAAAAATCACACCTCCTTCACCCCTCTTAAAGTGACATCCACTCACCCAATTTTTTTAATGGATTAGGCAGTCAGTTGAAAACCATTGATGAGATTCACCAATCCATTCAAGAACAGAATTTTTTGATGTTCCAAATATTTTCAGAAATTTCACGAAACCTATGTTGTTATGGGTAGTATTTAGAGAAACCGATAATAACTATGTGTCACATAGTCACAGTAAACAGTATTGGGCATAATCGCCATTATTTAAAAAATCGGCTTTTCCGTATTCGAATTCGAATGATCATCCGATTATGACACAACAAGCCTGTAGACACGGGGGAATTGCGCAGTCAAGTTTTTTAACTTCTCCATGCGACAGCACAAGGCAGTGAGTGAGACGAACATTTTGCAACCGGTGCACTTTTTGCTCATATCAATTTTTAATTGCTTATATAGTGTCCTAACTAGGGGTTGAGGCAAAATTGCTTAAATTATCTTTACAACCCCTATCAGTTTGTCACAATAATGCCCAGAACTATTTTTTTCACTCTTAAAAAAAATATTCAATAAATAAATTATGTGTATTAAATATTTATCGTCTTGCTTCAGACTAGGCTTTTTTATATGGCCTAAGAATGAAGTTTCCAATTCATATGCCAAATCCCATAGAAGAAGAAATGAGAAATTTTTTTTAAATTAATTTCTGGCAGCTGCATTTTCAAATAATTGTATTTATTTATACAGTGTGGTCCATTTAAAACGGAAGCACTCATATTAAACTTTCATTTTTCAACCGATTGGAATGATTTTTTTTTCAATAGGTAGACATTCAAAAAGTCTATCAGGACACCAAATTTAAAGACTAATTCTTCATTTTCAGGGCCAACTAATCTCATTTTTCATGGTAAAAAATCTAAAATAATTTTTTTAGAAAAATCAAAGTAAACCACTGGATTTGCGACATTTTCAAATAAGTAGTTCTTGTTGAAAGTTTGTTGAAACTCGTTCATCAATAGAAAAGTTACAGTAGAATGAAATTTTGAAAATATGCCGTTTAACCAACCCACCAACACCAGGAAGTCTCGAAATATCACTGGTCAAAATTTCATCGATATCTATTTATATAACGAAATTACAGGATAACAAAATTTGAAAAATATGTTGATAGAATTTCATGAAAATATCATTTTATTTAATATTTTCTTCATTATTATTATTATTTATCAATAGATTTCGATGACATTCTGATCAGTGATATTTTGAGACTACCTGAATCCAGTGGTCTATTCCAAATTTTGAAAAGAGTAGAAAATGAATTGGTGGTTTGGTTAACGGCATATTTTTTAAATTTCAAAATGAACGGTTTGAAAATACCACGAATCAACTTGAAAAATAAGAATAGTTGGCCCTGAAAATGAAGATTCGTGCATGAAATTAGGCGTGTTAGTGGACTTTTTGATTATCTACCCAATAAAAAAAACAATCTAGTCGAATGAAAAATGTATGTTTTATCAGTGTGCTTCCATTTTAAATAGGCCACACTGTATAAAACATCGATATCATGTTTCCGACTTATGGCTTTTTTTTCTGGTCTTGAAATAAATTTTTCTTCTTACATGCCAATTCCCATCAACGAGAAAATAAAAAAAATGTCTACAAATTTTCCTACAACTTTACAACTTATGGCTTTTCTTGAGGTACATGCAGAGCTTATGGGAATTTTTTTATGATGTTTATCCATCATCAAAATCATATGGTTCAAATGCCATAAACGAGAAAGTTTGCCGGAAAACGAAAAAAATGTCCACACAATTTTCCTTCCGGAAAATTTACTTCAACAGCAGACCGGCTTATGGAAATTTTTTTCGGGTTCCTAATAATATTAAATTTCATTCTGTCGATTGCCATAAGTGAGAAAATGCATCATCAACCAAGTATTTTTTTACAACCCTTTAAGTACGTGCAAACCTTATGGCTTTGGTTTTTCACTATTAGATTGTTTTACCTATTGATGTGTTAAAATGCCATAAACGAGAAAATTGGGAAAAAAACAATTTTTTTTCAGCAAAAGAAAAATTAATTTTCTATATGCCTAGCACACGTCCGATCGCAAAATTTTAATTTTTTGAGCTCAGCACTGACCTAATTAATAATCCCTAAAACGAGAAAATGAGTTAGCAAAATATGTCATTATCTGACGGTCTATAATACTTTTTCGCTTGGTAGTTCTTTTTGTAGCTTTATTCAAATCTCTGAGTTGATTGGTTCTTAAATCAGCTGCAACATTTTGCAACACTTTTCGAGAATTACTAACTAGTGATCGACCGATACCGATACCGATATATCGGCTATATCGGCCGAGGTCCGATTATCGGTATCAGCCGATAGATGTGAGTATATATCGACTATATCGGCCGATGTATTAAGACAACCATAGCAGCTTAAAACATTTTTTTTTATATTTAAATTTAAAGTAATATTTGAAATAAGGTAATCTTAAGAAATTATGGTAGATATAACATGAAATAGGCATTTAATATGAATACTGTAGTTTTGGCAAATTATCATGTACAAAAATAAGTGTCTCGGTTGTTTCTGGATTCAGCCGATTCCTTTTCGCCGAATTTACGGTTCCAGCTTCTGAAAACATTTGCTCACTTGCAGCACTGCCAACTGGTGCAGTTAAATATATAAGAGCTTGATTATATAATAATGGTAGAACTTTTTTCTTGCCACCAAGAAATGGTATTCGCTTTTCTTTCAAGAAGAGGATGTTTCTTATTCTTATATTCTGTAATTTCAGCATTCACTTTTTCACAAATGGATGCTCTAGAAGATGATTTTGTGTCACAAGAAGATGTTGTTGGAATGGTTTTTGTTTTTGTACTTTTTGTGGAGCTCATCCCTTCTCCGTCTTCGTAGATTTCCCAAAACAGATTTTGGCCAGATGTTCGACTAGTCTCAGGTTCAGAAGTTCGAACATACTTAGCAAGTGGTTCGTTGTCATCACTATCAATTTCTATAGTTTCATTTATTGTATGGTCTTGATCTTGAATGTAATCCGAAATGTCAGGGGAACTGGAATGTTCTACAGATGTATTGTTTTCTTTTATTTGGGACTTTGGATTTGTAATTATGTTGTATTCGTATATAAACTCACGGTCTTCTGTAAAAAAATTGTCTTTGAAGCGAGGATCCAAGAAAGTCGCGATGGTATAATGTTTTTTTATAAATATATTCTCAAATCGTTTATTCAAGCTGTTTTTCAATTCTTCTTTCATTGTACCTACTCCTGCAAAATTAGCGTTTTGTTTGTTAAGTATATCACGCACTTTTTGAGTCACATGTCAGGTATGGTATCCCTTTCTGGGGAACTTGCAATAAACAACGCTTCAACATGATTTTTACTCTTCAGAAACGTGCTGTTCGCTATATTTGCGGAGTTGGACCTCGAGTATCCTGTAAAGACTTATTCAAAAAGCAGAAACTCCTCACGATTCCATCTCTCTTCATTCTTGAAACGTATGTTTGGTACATAAAAACAAATTAACGTACGACACAATTCATGGACCCACCCGCCAAAATAACTACTTAAGACTACCCATTCCATCTTCCAATTTAATAAAAAACTCAATCATTTACAATGCTGCTAAATTTTATAACCATCTTCCAGCAAGTGTCAAAATCATTGATTCCATCACTTCATTCAGAAAGTCAATGAAAGATATTCTTGTGGATGAGGTATTTTATGACGTTCAAGATTTCCTCAATAAAAACATGAGTGATCATTAGAGTTAATTTAAAATTTTAATATGTTGTACTATAACTATACTCAAGTTGTTATGTGAAATGTGTTTATTTATTTTATTTAATTTTTATTTTTACAAGACTTTGTCAATAAGATGTAAATCTTCGGACAATAAAGCATATTTTGATTGATTGATTGAAGATAGGCAGTGATAGTCGAAACAAATGGAATGACTTCAGATATGAAGCAGTCTGAAGAACTTGTAATTTTGTCTTCAAATGGCCTTAACAAATTTAAAATGTTTCCAACTAATTCCCATTCGGAAAATGTCAAGTCTGTAAGAGTCCCATGATCCAAAATATATAAATTTACTGCTTGTTTTTGTTCAAGTAGGCGAGAGAGTAGATAAAATGAGGAATTCCAACGTGTTTGTACGTCTTGGAAAAGTTTGTGTTTGGGAAGGTTTAGTTGTTCTTGTAGTTTACGTAGTTTATCGCAAGCAGTTTGAGAGTGATTGAAATGCGAGACGATTTTTCTTGATGAAAAAAGGCTGATATACCGATATATATATCGTTATCGGCCAAGACATTATCGGTATCGGCTGAAAAAGTCATATCGGTCGATCACTATTACTAACACAATTTCTTATCTGAAAAACCCATCGTCTATGGATTTCTAACCCCCCCGTAAAGCTTGTGAACCACCTTGGAATTTGAAATTTATATTCATGCCATAATTTTAGTCTAATTTATTACCTTATTCCCGATTTTTTTTCTCTTCAATTGTGGGAGATATTGCGGGTTCTGCTAGCTTAACGTTAAGCTGGCAGAACCAAATCGCTAAACGAATGTTAATGGAAAATCTGATCACGTCATCATTTTAGGCTCACGTTTGAACCTATTTCCGGTTTTTTTTGGAATGCGTTTAAAAAAAAATCCTGGGTTCTTCTAGCTTTACCGTTAAGCTAGCAGAACCCCACCTTAAAAAAACAACCCAGAACAAATCCAGTTAGACAGTAATTTCAGGCTGATTCATTACCCAATTATACAATAAATAGTTAAACAGTTACAGTTTTTATTTCAATGGTGCGGAGGAGCAAACAGATTTTCCTAAATACCTCGAGAACGGATCGATCAATTCAAAAAAAAAAACACTGACGTGTAGAGATTGAAAAGACCTTTAAGATGAGGTATTACTCCATACCCCTTCACATTTAAAATTTTGAAGTTGGTAGTTCCCCCTTGCAGGGGATGAAAAGGGGCGCGTTCATTTCCTGATGAAAACTTGTCCACTTCGATACATTTGTTGACATGTCTCAGGATTTTTCAAAAAAATACACATATTTCGAGAAAATTAGGGTGGGAAGTCCTGATATATTTTGGGCTCTTCAGTTGGAGTGGCAATCATAGGTTCTGTAAGCTCAACACTGAGCTGGCTAACCGAATCGTTATGAAAAATCTGATTACATCATAATTGGAGCCTATAATTATGACGTGATCAGATTTTTCACAAACATTCGTTTAGCGATTTGGTTCTGCCAGCTTAATGTTAAGCTAGCAGAACCCAGGATTTTTTAAAAAAAACGCATTCCAAAAAAATCCGCAATAGATTCAAATGTGAGCCTAAAATGAGCCTAAAATTATGACGTGATCAGATTTTTCATAAACATTCGTTTAGCGATTTGGTTCTGCCAGCTTTACGGGGGTGAATTTCTATAACAATCTTTATCAATTCTTCAGCTTCTTCTTCTTCGGTATCTACACTATCGAGATAGTCATCAACATATGTTGTTTGATAATAGCATTAGTAGTTGTTCGATAATAGTATTTGTAGCTCTGGGAAACTCATTCTGAAATTCTAGTTCGTTTTTTCTGAGTACAAAAGTTGCTCCAAATGTCATAACATTCATCTCATATTGATTGAAAGTTTGATTTTGTGGAGGAAATCCAATTCTTGGCATGATTTTTTGGGTTTATAACCTTCCACAATCTGAAAATGGAAAAATGTTAATCCAAAGAAATCTGTACAAATGTAGAAGGGCAAATTAATTAATTTGCCCGATAAGTTACTGCGTTCACAAAGTGCTGCCTTGAAAGAAATTAATTTTTGTCAGTAACGTACCCTGCACTGAATTTGCCTATCTGAAAAAATGAGATCAAATTAAGAATACTTCTCTTTTTTTGAAAATTGTTGACGTTTCGGAGGCTGTATCTGCCTCCGTTATCAAAACTTGCTCGGAAGACGCTGAAAAAAAAAAAACTGAATTTGAATTGCGGTTTTGGAAATAAGATCTTTCTTTGACAGAGTCAAATGAAATCTCTCAAAAAAAACTGAATTTGAATTGTGGTTTTGGAAATAGAACAGAACAGATTTCATTTGACTCTGTCAAAGAAAGATCTTATTTCCAAAACCGCAATTTAAATTCAGTTTTTTCAACACAAATCGTAAAAAACCAGATCCATCCCTCAAAAAGACGTATGTCAAGCTGGCACAGCCGTTTCAGCACAATCCAAAAAAACAAGTGCAGTATTTTCTAACTAATTAATAACTATTTTCTAACACAACTTTCAATTTTCTAACTCGAGCCGTTCCGGAAAAAAAGAGGTTGTGCTAGCTTAACGCTTAAGCTGGCAGAGCCATTCCGTAACTTTTTTCCTGCTGAAAATTTTTGAACGATTGAAACTCTAGAATTTCTAACTTTTTAATAACTTTCGAGTAACACAACTTTCAATTTTCTAACTCAAGCCGTTTCGGAGAAAAAGGGGTTGTGCTAGCTTAACTATTAAGCTGACACAGCCGTCTCGTAACTTTTTTACTGCTGTAAATTTTCGAATGAATGAAGTGAAATTTTTTCCCAAAAATCCCAAAATACTCGAATTAAATTGCATTTTTTTTAACGTTGACTTCTTCATTGTCTAACTTTTGCAAATTTGAAAATTGAGAACATATTACCTGATATCTCACTCATATGGCCGATTGTGGTGAAGGAAATTTCAGTAGAAAGAATTAAAATCTTCTTCGAAACTCAACGAGACCGAAGTCCAAATCATATCACCTTCTTTCTCCTCTTTAGAAAAAAGCCTACAGGGAATAAGACATCATATAACACCTATGCGAACTGGTTGGGATTAAACATTTCTATATTAAATGCAGAAATTATATTTCTAACCGTCTTCAAAATTTGATGAGACCGGGGCCAATATAGGTACGCAATTCCTTATTTTTTTGCCTTCTGATTTTCTAACAATAACACAAACAGCGGATATAATGATACAGGGATGATTAACATTACCTTCGACCTATGTCAATATTGCTTGTGATGTGAAATATTATCTGATATTTATATAAATTGCATCGAAAATCAACTGAGAAAATATGTTAACTGTGTTCAATAATTGATGAGATCGATAACCCCTAGGGATTCGAGAAGAATGGAAAAAATTTGGGAAAATATTTTTAACCGCCTTCAAAACGTGACGAGGGCGAGGGCTGGTTGTTTCAAGGCTGAATCCCGGAAACAACCAGCCTCATAACCTGCAAAGAGCAATATCTGCATAGAATAAAAAAGTATAGGTATATCACTAGGAAGTTATTAAAAAGTTAGAAATTCCGTCACTTCAATCATTCGAAAATTTTCAGCAGTACAAAAATTACGAGACGGCTGTGCCCTTAAGCGTTAAGCTAGCACAACCCCTTTTTCTCCGGAACGGCTCGAGTTAGAAAATTGAAAGTTGTGTTGGAGAATAGTTATTAATTAGTTAGAAAATACTGCACTTGTTTTTTGGATTGTGCTGAAACGGCTGTGCCAGCTTGACATACGTCTCAAAAAGTATATTTAGCTGTTTGGAATCTGAAAAAAGATTCGAAGAGAGGAGAAAATTTACTAAAAAAAGTCCCAACTTTCGGAACTGTAGGACAAATATTGAAAATACGACCGAAAACGGCAACTCTCGCTTACGTAAGCCACGCCCACTTCGGGCACTTTTGTGAAAATTAAGGAATGAAAAAATTCAGACTCTTACTGGATAGATGAATGAACAATAACATGCCGGCAAAAAATTGTTATCGCGATTTTTCAATCATTTATGCAATAGTTAATTTACATTTTTTTTTACTTGAATGTGAACATTGCAAGTGTGATAATTGTTCAACTATAAACCTGAGATTTTTTTCCCTCTATGGAGCTAGTCTTGAAAGGCTTCAGAATAGAAAATTTTCTGTTTCTTATTAACAAATTACGTAGTTGAAAAATTAATCATTGAAAACAATTTTTTTTAAATATTTTTAATGATCCGTGTTTTTGTTATCGAAAGCTGAATGAAAATGATATTTTACAATTTTTATCTCCTATTGTTTAAAATTTTTTTATAAACAAATGCATTGTTTATAAGATGCCATGACAATTATACAAATGCCCTACGACGCTACCTCAAAAACTGCCGACCGTCAACCTGATTGAGTCCACACACATCGTATTTACCTGAACGGTTGGCACGATAACTGACAAAATCAAGCCTAGTCTGAACTTTGGATCGATCGACGTGCAAAACCGCCGTTTCTAGTCCACACACCTCGGTTTTCTGGAAGGTTTATCGCACCGTATTAACCGTAGGTTAAAAATGACAGAAGAACGAGGTTGTGAACGAGATTGTGAGATTGTGACCGGCTACCTGTGATCTGATTTTGTTTAGGTCCTCCGCACACGGGGCTACTCAAAACAAACTGATTCCTGACTCAAGTTAGTAACCAGTCACTCGGCAGTCACTTCCTATGTCGTTCTGTCGGGTGCCGCACACGGCGCTACCCGTTACTAATCAGTTGGAAATCGATGCGTGATTAGTTTTTAAGGAACTTCGTTGCAACCACTTTAGTTACTAGTTTCTAAGTTTCGGGTTAGTAATTAGAGATAATTTTTATGTTTACAAGTGTCTCGTTGAATCATTTCAAGATGAACGAGCATATATTGAATGTAAATTTTTATGGCAGAGGTAGAGAAGAGGTCTCTAACTACATACTTTCCGAGTTATTAGTTATTCATAACCTTTCCTCAGCGCCAACGCATTTACTCATAATGGTTTACTAATTACAAGAGCTGTCAGGCGTATTAATTCAGTAAAGTTATCTTTCGACTTTCGATAGAACGAGAGAAAGATAGAGTCTGTGTGGTCTAGCTACGTTGCAGAAACGAATAATCTGCATTTCACGTTTCTTTCGAGATATGGTAGACCCAGTATCTTATTTAACCCTTCTGAAATAATTATACAAAACCACAGCTTTCTCATCACTTCAATCATTCACAACTTCACATCATATGGCACTCGAGAATGGGAGAAATCTAATGGCGAGTTACTATGCCATAACTAAAGAGTAGCTTCGTGTGCGGAACCAGGTTACTAACTAATTATCAATCAGTTCAAATTTTCCTCAAAAACGAATAACTGTTTCTAATGAGTAGCTCTGTGTGCGGAGGCGCTTGTTGAGTTTTCCTCTTACATGAGGGAAACGCTTTTTTTTCAGAAACGAAGCGAGATACTGAAATAATTGAAAAAACAAATAAAGTCTATTTTTGATTACTCTCTCTGAAAAAATTAAACATACAAAAAAACACTACAATTAATTGACCTAATACGGTTGGGACGACACAATTTCATTTGACCGTATAAATTGGCACTTAGAGTGGGTCCGAAGGGTATGCATGGTTTTCCGGGGATTTTATGTTTTTTATTTCATTACAAAACACCGAAACCGTACCGAAAAACATAATTTTCGAAAAATACGAATAATTTTTCAATATTAAGAAGAACCCAAGACGACTCTTTTGTGTCTTTGATTCATGCATCATTATTATGAGGATATACGGACAATATTGTACCACAAGGCTTAGGCTGGTTTCAGACTAGGCGGAACGCTGAGCGCGGAAATGTCAAATTTCAATTTTAGGCCAATCGAAACGTTAGAATTTAATCTCAAGCCCGGCTGGATTGGCCTAAATTTAAAATTTGACATTTCCGCCGTCCGCATAACGCCTAGTCTGAAACCAGCCTTACTGAGTAAAATCTTATCTTAAAATCTGTCACTATCCGCCGGTATATCATTTTGGGGTTATCGCGCCTTTGTGTCTAGCCCATGGACGTATAAATTAATATGGACTCGGCAATCCCATACTTGCAACATAGGTTGTTTTGAAGCCGCTTGATTCGTTGGCTCGCAGGTTAAGAGGAAGGAGGAAACCTGCGATAGACTGTTACTTATCCTCCACCGACAGTGGCGCATGCAATTTAATTGATATAGGTATTGATAATAACAAAAATATGTGGTATTTCATTATGCAAAACTTGTGAGAAACGATATGATGTGTTCCTAAAATACTTATGTGATTTGTCTAATAAGTTGATTCTAAAGGGAAAATGTTTATTATTTCTATATTCGAAGCAGTGGAAGTTGCTAAAAAACTACATCGCATGTTTTATATAAAAAATACATTTTTTACAAGCTTTCATTTAGTTTCACTTGTAAGTTCGTTAGTTTGGGTCAAATCTTGGAAGTGAATTTAGATTAACTTCTTTTCATCCGATTGGATAACATTTGACAGGTGTTCATAAATCATGTGACAATGCATTATGGAATTTCTATAAAAAAAAAACAAAATGGTGGCGAGATTAATCTTTATGGTCCGATTCTATTCAAAATTGATATGTGGGAAGTTTGGGGGTCGCAGATTTTGCATTTCTTATGAATTTCTTGTCAAAATTCATAAATTTAAGATGGCGGACAAGTTTTGTGATTATGGTCCGATTCTAATTGAAAATAGTACATAAGGGTTTTTGAACGGAGATAATGACTTTGGTCGAGTATTACGATCTTTTTTGTCAAAACTTTTATTAGGAGGTTTCTGTGATCGGAAATTATTATTTTTTTTAGCAAAATTCATGAATTCAAAATGGCGACTACAAGGTGGCCGACGAGTTTTGTGATTTTGGCCCGATTCCATTCCAAATTAGTATGAGAGAGTTTTTGGGGTCAGAGATTATCAAATATCTGTCAAATTTATAATATATAATATAAATAGTATAAATAACTAAACGAAAAACAGCTGATTTTTGTGAAAAAAATATTGAAATTAGGTCACAGAGAGAGAAAATAGAGGGGGCCTAATTTTCTTATTTGAAGAAATAGAGCCATGATTCAAAAACTGAAATGATCCTCATCAAAAATTAGGAAGAAACGATGGGAGAAAATCGAAACAAAAGAAATAGAATCTACCGGGAGACCAAAGTTATTCTACAGTAGGACCGTAACTTTTTTATCTGAAGAGATAGGGCCATGGTTCATAGGAAAGAAAATGATCCCCATAAAAAAATAGATACAGAGAAAAAACATAGATACAGAGAAGGAATACATTTTTTTCAGTTTTGTCTGTCTGTCCCTTGGCTCCAGAAACCACCTGGGATTTCCGGAACCGTTGAAGATATCAAACTAAAATTTAAATCACGTTAATGAAAAAATAGTATCTCGAAAATTAAAATTTTTTGTAATCGGAAAACTCGGAATAATTTTCTGGGACTTTAATCGTTTTTCATACTTCCCTCGAAAAGAGCCGGAACTTTCGTTTTTTTCGAGTTCATATTTTTTTGAGAAATACTCTCAAATGCACTCAGGGTCTGTATAGTTTTTGAAAGGAATCGGGAAATGCGTAACGATTTTCCGGTCAATTTTCCGAAAAATTTTCCTTTTTTTGAACCTCCATTGTGGCTAAACCAATGAAGGTAACTGAAATTTCGAACATACAATAGATAGGGCTTGAATAAACAAACGAATATTAGGGTGACACATTTTCCGAAAAATCGATCGGAAAATGGTGAAAAAAAAAAATTTTACACAATACCTCTTTTGATTGAATTTAGAAAAGCTACAAAAAATGTTATTACATTTTTCCGATAAAATCAATAGTGCAGGAAATATTTGAAAAAAACGGAAAACTCCGAACTAAAAAAAAAATTAAATTTTTTTATTGCAAAATATACCTTTCAGCAAACTCTATCGACCCCCAAAATTTGGTTTCTCTGAATTCATCAACAGAGCGGGAAAAAAATAAAATCAAAAAAAAAAAGTAAAAAGATGTACTTTCTTCTTAAAATCGCCAGAATCTCGAAAACCAAACAAGATATCGAAAAATTTTATATAAACAATTTCATTCCCCTTGAACAGGCCTGCAAAAAAGTCGCGTGAAAATTTTTGCGTAACCCTATAAATAAACGAAAAAACAGCTGATTTTCGTGAAAAAATCATGAAATAGCGACAGAATATACAGGAGGGCTAATTTTTTTTATTTGAAGAGATAGAGCCATGATTAAAAAAAGAAATTGATCCTTATAAAAAAATAGGAGAAAACAAGGAAAAAACAATAATAATAATTTATAGGGGGACAATCAACTTTTTATTTGAAGAGATACAGCAATGATTCATAAGGAGAAAATCATTACCATGCAAAAATAAATATAGACATGAGAAAATAAAAAATGAAAAAAAAAATCTGTCTGTCGTGTCTTGTAGCTTTTTTTTGTCGTGAACACTTCAAATCTCTATATTTACCGAACCGTTGGAGATATCTCTTTGAAATTTGAACTACATCAATAACTCTAGGATAATATTTTTAAAAGAGTTTTTTTTTGATCGGAAAACCCGGAAATTTTTTATAGGGGTTTATGTGTTTTCATGGGTCGCGCGATAGCGTTTCAGGAATTGATTTTTTTCCTTTCAAATTTTGTGGTAATATGCGCCTATATGTTCTACAGAAATCATTAGTTTTTGGGAAGGATCGGAAAATGCATAACGATTTCCCGGGCGATTTTCCAAAAAATGTACTTTTTAATTGAGCTCCCATTGTGGCTAAACCAATAAAGATAACTAGGATTTTGAAAATGCATCAGATGGAGCTCAAGTCAACGAAGGAATCCTCAAGTTATCCCCTCTGAAAAACGATCGGAAAATGGTGAAAAACTCATTTTTCCGAAAGTGACAGTTTTCATTTTTGAAAATATCGAATATTCTGTTACCTTTTTTTATCGACTTCAGAAAACCTACAAAAAATGTTTTCACATATTTTCGAATAAATCAATAATACAGGAAATATTCCAAAAAAACCAGAATCGATAAAAAATTGCAAAAAATACCTCAACGAACTCTATGGACCCTCTGAATTAATTTGATTTCTCCGAATATATTGACAGAGCCGAAAAAAAATAATATCCAAAAAAATTCGACGAGACTTTCGTTTCGACGATTTTGAATAATTCCAAATATTTCCCTAACGGCTGCATATTCTCAAATTTTTCATAGAACCTTTTATGATTGCCTTTGGAAAATATACAAAAAATGTAATTGAATTGTTTCTTCAAAATCAATAGTCCGGGAAATATTTGAAAAAAAGCGGAAAAATCGATATATCACAAGCATTAATCATAGTATTCACATTATTGGTGTCCAATTATAGTTTCAAACTGACTCAATGATAAAGATAGACACGCATTGATCGTAGTATTCACATTATTGGTGTCCAATAATAGTTTCAAACGGACTCGATGATAAAGACAGACACGCACTGATCGTATTATTCACATTATTGGTGTCCAATTATAGTTTCAAACGGACTCGATGATGAAGACAGACACGCATTGATCGTAGTATTCGCATTATTGGTGTCCAATTATAGTTTGAAACGGATTTAATGATGGAGACAGACACGCATTGATCGTAGTATTCACATTATTGGTGTCCAATTATAGTTTTCAATCATTTTGACAATGATATAATAGTGGTACTTGAAATGAGAACTACACATTGAGATCGTAGTATTCAAATTATTGGTGACCAATTATAGTTTCAACTATTTGCAACAACTTCTAGCCCCCCTTAAACTGCTAGGGAAGCATATACGTGTACACGGAAAGGGTATACGTGTACACGGAAAGGATATACGTGTACACGGAAAGGATATACATGTACACGGGGGGCTAGGATCGTCGCGCGAAGCGCGATAGTTAAGCCGCTGGCAGGCCAAGTGTAGGCGCAAGGCAGATGCTAGCGTAGGCGAATCCCGCGCCCACACTTGTTTATTCTATGAGTAACGGATTCAAAAGCTTGCCGCGAATAGAAAATAAGTATTCTTGCGCGACAAGCTTTTGAATCCATTACTTATTTAATAACCTATCAAACAACTACGGAACTTATTCATTCCTTTTTAGTGCATTTGTATAAAAGCTTGTGTTTATAAATAATTTTTGATAATTTGTTTTTCATATAAGGAGAATTGAAGACACTACTTGACGAAAGACCAATAATAAATACTGAAAAATGGAATATATAATCCAATATTCCGCAAAAACCTATGCAATAGGTAATTCTTATGAACAACTACCGCCCACCACGATCGTTAATTATATCTGTTTGACTCCTGGCAAAGCTTTCTATATATGTTTATATATGTAAATGGCTGAATTTATTTTTTGATTCAAATTTACCGGTTTCATGGTATTTGTCAATCATCAGCAAATGTCTTCCGTCAAGTAGTGTCGTCAATTCTTCGTGTATACATTTGGCTTCATACTAAAGTCAACACAATAATAGGAATGCTTTTCTTGAAACCTACTGTAGACGTTGGATACATACTTCAGTGTCTATCATAGGAATTCCCAACAAATGCTGAAGGTCATTTTCGATTTAATTGGGAACTGGCATTCGCTGATGATTGGCAAGTACCGTGAAACCGGTACGTATAGTCTAGTTCCTAAATTGTGGGTAGTACATTTTCAGGTTTCTACGGGATTTGAAAGTGCGGGGGATGTGAGAAAGTGGAAAAGTAAAACTTGATTTAAAATCTAAGTACCTAGCTGATTTCTGCTCCATTTCTTGCCCTGCTTCATATTAATTATGAACCGTACAACTTATGAGTCACTATCTACAATTTATAAACAAAACTATAGGTGTTCCCGATATGAATCAAAACATAAATTCAGCTATGAATTTGAAAAGCATTGCAAAGTTGTTCTTGTAGAAAGCTTTGCTACGTATCGATCATTTATAATTCAACCGTCGTAGGGGGCAGTTGTTGTTTTCTGTTGGATACTTGCCGACCTATTGTATAGGGTTTTTGCGGAAGATTGGATTATATAACCTATTTTTCAGTATTTATATTTTTCAAACAGACAGAATTCTAATTTTATTTCAAGTTCTCCGACCTCAAAAACCTTCAAGTAGAGATTTTGAATGGATTCGAACCATTATCACACATTTCGCCCGCCTTCTTGGAGCCGCCATTTTGTTTTTCTATTTCAAAATTATTAATGTATTAGAACCGGAATTATGAACACCTGCCAAATTTCAAGTTGGAAGGACTAGAAGTGGGTCAAAATTCAATTGCAAGACTAATTAAAAAACTAACCATCAGGTGAAATGAAATAAAAGATTGAAAAAAATTGTTGTTTTTTGGTAAATATCAGGTTCATTTAGACAAACATTGATTTTCTGCACTGATATTACATGTAGAACACAAATCAAAGCCTTGTAAAGAGGTGCCTATTCAATCTATGCTACGAAGCTCTGGAAGAGACACCCAAATTAAAAAAAAATTATTCTTTTTAAAATAAAAAAAAAATAAAAAAAATTATTATCAAATTTTTTTTAATAATAACAAATAATATAAATAAGGCTTGCTGGCCTGTAGTTTCCGAACTTTTTAACAACATGATAGAGAACCCATTAATTGTCAGTAATATGTTCAACGAATATTTTCAACAAGCACCTATTGAAATTCTGAGCAAAATAAATAAATAAATCAAATACTGAAGAAAACTAGACTTGATCCTAAAATAAAAAACAACTTCTGGTGCGGATGAAATTCCCAATTGTAGTCACCAAAATTCTTTTGTGTATTATCAGGCCGATAGGTGATAACCTATTTAGTTAATTTCTCATTTTGTTATGGGGCTTTTCCAGATAATCTAAAACTGGGAAAAATAATTCCGATACATAAAAAGGGGAATACACAAAGTTTAGAGAACTATAAATATACCACTAAAAATTCCTATGACTTTTTCAAAAATTTTGGAATATGCATATCTAGAGCGCCTACTTGAATATCTAAACAGATATGAAATAATTTCTAAAAATCAACTTGGATCTCAAGCAAATAAAAGTACCATTACAGCCATTCACTCATTCTATGAGGAAATAGTCAGACTGATCGACACAGTCGAGTGTCATGTTGGGATCTCGTTCAATCTAAGCAGGGTGTTTGACTGTGTTGATCACAACATGCTTTTAAATAAATTAAGAAAAATTGGTGTGGATGGTCCAGCACTCAATTGGATTAAAACATTTTTGAGTAACAGGAAGCAATTCGTAAGTATCAAGAATACGAATGAGGTGAATTTTCGTCAGAACACAAAATCTTCTTTAGTTGATACAGCCATAGGCGTACACAGGGATCAATACTGGGGCCAATAGTACAAGTAGTAGAACAACGAGAATACGAAGTTATAAGTATACTGAGCGAGTTGAAATGAACATAAGTATATCACACTGTAACAAGTCAAGTTCACCGAATAATGTTTTTAGTGAATGGAAAAAGTATAGATTATCAAGATATGGGACCCGAAACATACCAGCATATTTTTGATACGCTATTGCTAATCAGCTGAGATTCACTGACATGGATTCATCATATGAATTATAGAAAAAATGTAGTCTTCATCATTCTGTTTTTACCAAGATCCCTGATAACTCATGGTGGATATCCCAACAATTATTGATACGCTATCAGCTGAGATTCACTCACTCAGATACATTATGAAAGTTATAAAAAATTTATTATTCATGATGAGACAACCGAAACACCAGGGCGGACAAATTTTTGATATACCATTGTAAATCTGTCGAAATGAAGGACCCCCGCCCCCTTAGTACCCCATTGTGAACATCATAGCAAATTTTTGATAAGTTATTAAATTAGAAAGATGTATCATATACCAACCTAACCTAAGTAAGTAAAAAATCTTTAAATCTTGATATCACACTTATAATAATAAATCTCTTGAGATTCGGATGCATCATATGAGTTATAGAAAAACTGTAGTCTTCATTATTCTGTTTTTACCAAGATGGAGGATCCCCGATACCTCGCTATCAACTGAGATTCACTAACGCAGATACATCATGAGAGTTATAAAAAATGTATTTTTCATGATGGGACATCCCCAGCAAATTTTTAATACGCCATCACCTGAGATTCAATTAGAAAGATGCATCATATGAGTTATAAAACATGTAGACCTCATCATTCTGTTTTTTAATAATGTGAATCTGCATTTTTTGAACAATTTGTGTGACCATCATATGAAACATAAAGAAAAAAAACGTCTAGCAGACGCGACTGTTTTTTAGTATTTTGGCAATTAGCCAAAAACATCTACGCTATTTGGATTAGTAAAAAATAAAAGAATGCAGGTAAAATAAAGAAAAAAATCTCTAATAGACGCTCCCGTATGTTTTAAGTTATTTTGGCGAATGGCCCAGGTAGCATCATCATAAAAATAATGTTTTAATTCAATTAAATAAAAGTAAACTCACCGAAGATTTGAACTCTGCACCTTCTGCTTCGTAGTCCAGCCTCTCTACCTCGTCGTTACCTAGATCTCTTAAGGTGCGGAGAAAAAATTGTGTACAGATAAAATATGTAGTTTGCTCTGACGGCATCTAATAAATATTGATAAATACCCTGACTACATTATTCTATTTTGTGTGGTCTATGTTACAAATCACATTCATACTAAAACTGACATACATATGTAGACATAATTAAAGAAGTACGAAGTACTTGAGGTTAGAGCGTACATGTGGTTGGGTACCTATAATGAGAAAAACGTAGGTTTTTGTTGTGGTAGGTACATAGCAATAAATAATAGTATGTCTTTTTGTAAGATATGTCCTCTTTATTATTAACCTATATCAGTAAAAAACAGCAAATTAACCATAACCGATTCGGAAGACATTTTTAATTCCATCACTCAAGAAGTTTCTCCATCAGAATATTCTTGTTTGTAATGTGTCTTCCCATGAATACTCTCTTAGTCTTAGGGTTTTAATTATAGTTGTCAACAGAGAAATATGATTATCTTCAATATTTAGTTATTGGTAGGATAAGCTTGTCGATATTATATTGAATTATAGAAACGGGTAGGTGATACCTACTACCAAAATTCTCATCATCATACATTTTCAAATACTAAACAACAAGAAACTTCAGTGAATAGTTACTATATTGGTGTGATGAAGTATGCCAATAATGAACGTATTTGTTCTGGATCGATATACGTACATATCAATAAATAATAGGATGACTTTTTGCAAGATATGTCATCTTTACTACTATAACAGTAAAAAAAAACAGTAACCATAACCGATTTGTAATAGATTCTTGTTGTATTGTTAGAAATAGCGTTAGAGGTTTAACTGATTGCAACAGGAATGACTCTTGTTTCAAATGATAGGAAACTCACTGCTAATTAACATACTGGAAATATACATCCGTACTTTTGCGGCAAAATGCTATTTTTTGTATACGGATATATAGATGAAAGGGGCCTATGCGGTTTGGTCGAGCGCATTCATTCCTAGTATTAAAACTTTGCCCAATTCTCTCACCTTCATTAATAAAAGCTCATCCCATAATTTATGGTGAAGATCTATAACACAAAACGCGAGCGCGCGCATTCCTTACGATAGCAAGGCTAGCGCGCTCGTTCGACAAACATAGATTTGAGGGATTGGACAAATTTTTGCAGTAATAGGAACGCATACCCTGTGCAAATCCGCATAGGTCGAGTTGATCAGAAATACATGAAAAGTTACCGAAATCACTTTATATTTTCTTGGTGATGGTACAATTAGAGATCTGTTTATTTAATAAGAAGATATTTGACTTTAAGTCTGCTGGCAAAACTTTAGGGAAAATTATTATTAGAAATTTATTAAACAAATTTTGTTCACAAATTTTTTATTTGTATCTGAACTGCTGGTGCATTATTTACAAATGCTTCAGGCATTCAGTTACGTAGGACAGAATGATAATTCAGGGTCACTCTTCGATTATTAATTACCTTCAGTTGTTAACACAAATGAGCGATTACAGAATGTAGACTGGAGTATGTCTTAGTCAAAAAATAGGTGAAGCTGAGAATCTGGCGGTGAAAGAAATATGAATATTTTCAATATTCAGTTATTGGTATACATGGCGAGTATAATTATATCGGTATTAAATTAACGAATAGGATTGTATCTTGACAAAAATATAATACTCACTTCAATATAAGAGGGAAGGAGGAATGTCATTATGGGTATATTAATTCAACTCTTGATATTTTATCACCTGCAAAGTTATAAATTAGGTGGTATTTGGGGTCAACTCTTAGTTGGTTAGACATTAACTGAAAACATAAAATATATACATAATTTTGTAATAGTGGAGAATTCGACTTTTATCCAGTAAAAAAAAATATATATTAAAATGATACTGCACATGTCAATAGTGTATAGATATCACGTACATATTGAATTATATACGACAGATCTATGCACAAAGATCCTCAAAGGGAGAATTATTTTATTAAAATAGTCATTTCGCCACGACATCTTTATATGGCCTCTCAATCAACAAATATAATAACAATGACAAGAAAATTGAAGGATAGTGCATATGGAAACTTCATTTGAAGAAATGAACGGAAGAACTCTTAAAAATACAGAACAGTGCATATAGTATTCGTGTGGTGGGTATCAAGAATTACGCATTGGTTAAAACTTTTCTTATTTCGGTGTGCAAAGAGAAATGCAGTACGAAGTAGATACGTTTCGAAGCTGGACTTCGGCTTTCCGGCCAAGTAGGTTAGCTGAAGCAGGCTTGGAAGATATAGTCATACGTCTTTCATGTCAAGTTGACGAGTTCCAATGGCAGCCAAATGATGATTCTATGGCGGACCATCGTGATTTGAACCCCCATTGTGATTTTGTTCAAAATTACCAAGACCATCACCAGACGTCGGCGGCAGAATCAACAGATGATGCTGATATCCCTCCAGAACGAAGGGTGACAGTACGGCAAGCTGATAGATGGCGATGCAGACTCATAGACCGCTAGTTCCAAGTTGAATTGTCCAGTTTGTTTTGTGAACGATTTTTGCGTAGTGTTTATGCCTTGTAGACACTTGTTGTACTGTTTGCACTGTGCCAGCTTGTGCAACACTGGTGGAGTTTGTAGACCACCAATTTTGACACTTCTTAAAATATATGTATCTAAGTAAATTTTTTCTTGTCTTATTTGATGATGGAAGAATTTAATTTATCCAAAAATAATAATTATCATCATGGCCAATCATAAAATATTTTCCATGAATAGGATAAGGCATATGGCTCATTTATTTCAACTAAGAAGCGATATTTATTTTGATCCCGTGTTATGATATTGACAAGTTTTGTGTCAGTATTATCATAGACCAGGATCCCACGCCTATGTTCAAAAATGATAAATAACAGGCTGAATCCTTCTGAGTAGCTTAATTTTGCCGAGACGCCCAACTTTTTCCTCTACGAAATTTCTCGATAGTGGTGGCTAATAAACTGCGCAGGCGTCAATCATGTCGATTTGGTGAGTGCAAAAAAGTCATTAATAACAGTTAGTTTTCTATTTGAACCTCGAGATAATTCGCCAAAGTACTCGAAAAAACTTCTGCAGAGTCCCCCACTCCCAACATGTACCAATGACGTGGTAAAAAAAATCATTGGTAACCAGCGGATTTTTTTACCGTTGCTTGGTTAATGTTTGTATAATTGAATGGTCACATTGTCCTACAAGTGGAATGGTGGGTGTTCCCAGACCTACGCTCCGAAATTGTCAATTCCATGGTAAAAAAAAATTATTAATAACTGTAGGACAATGATTGCACATGAAAGGTTAGTGTATTCTTCACCCAAATAATACAGTGTCCTACAAAAAACGGGTATGTATCGCTAGACCTACAAGAGTTATTCAAAATAACGAATTATTTTGAAATTGTATAGCTAATTTAATATACTTTTATTCGTAAAGTATTGTTACTTTCAATTCATAATTGTTCAATTCAAAAATATTATAATTACGTGAAAACTGTATAAAAAAGTGAGAAATTTTGTTTAGCGTTCATAATTTTTATAAACATATTGGAAACAACAATAAAAAAGTAAAAACATTGAAATAATCAATCTGCCCTCCGGGGCGGCTTAAATGATGGCACATTCGGTTTCACAGATGCAGGGAAACCCGGAAACACCTGCAACACCCCATCGTCTGAAATTTATAATTGAAAACTTTTAAAGAGGTCAGACGAATTGTGAAAATCTGCTCAACGGTAAAATAGGATGTATGGTGTCTCCTAAGTCTTCAAAAAGTCTAGTTCGAAAGAAGATATTCTATTTTACGGGGGTTAAAGTACCAATCTTTCATCCACTCTGGTCGCCAGACGTGGGTTCGAAGTCCAGCGACTGCAGATATTTCTCTGATGACCCTTGGATCCTTGGCTTGCACAAGTTTCGTTTCTTGAGGGCTGTCTTTCATGAGGGAACGACATCTGGTTAACGGAAAAATCAATTTTGAACAACAATTTATGCAACTAACATCAAAGGACCACGCACACATTTAATGGAAAAAAGTGAAAATGGCTGAATTTTCGGTATGTTGTAGCTGGAGCTATTCTGAATAAAAGTCTACATTGGCCCTACTTGAGATTTTTGGAAAAATTTGACTGTATAAAAAATATCAATATACCATTCATATCCAATATTGAACTAGTGAACGACTGGGCATTACTAACATTCGTGTGAAATATGTTTCATAATACAGAAAAAACGAAACTGTTTTTCTACAAGGTAATCATTTTTTCATTTTATCTATATTTTATCTTTTATACTTTTACCCATATCAAAATTGTTGTTATAACCGAATAACATTCCAATTTATTAGTAGTATTATGTGTCCTAAAATAGGTAGTAAATAAATATTATTTTCATAACATTTTATTTTATGATAATACTGTAGTTTATTCATTTTTTTCAGAGTTTATAACATTATTGTATTCACTTCAATAGATTATTATATTCTTAGTTTCTACTGTATTTAGGCCTAATTTTTATTTAAAATTCCTTGTGTCGATGATTCAATTTTATACATACATATAATCTATATTGTTTTTATTTATATTGAATTCAAATTGTATTTTTTGCGAAACAACTGTAATAACACTTATCGCCAACCTACTTTATTCACTTTATATAGTGTTCTTGTAAAATCATATTTTTTTGAATGAAGTTATATTAATATTATTATTATTATTAATCAATAATTTAATCAATTCTCCTGTGTATGAATTTGCCTACGAGTGTATAAGTTGATTGAGTTTATCATTGACGATAAATCGGCATGGAAGCTGATCGATCAAAATATAATACAGCTAAGCATACGGGGTGTTTGAAGTAATAAGGGGTCGTCATCCCAACTCTCGGGCAGTACTGCATCTTTATATTTGTGTTTGTAACGCTTTCGCGCTGTTAAGAACCTTTTGCAAGAGAACAACATATCTTTATTAAATGTTTTTATGTCTTCTCTTATCTCTCTCTTTTCACAACGCAAATTGCACAAAAAACAGTCCATAATGAAATTTTTGAAAAACACAAACGTGGTTGACAGGTCGACTTTTAGGGACGCGTATGGCCTACTATAATATAACATTAGACTCTGATTGCTCGACAGATTTTCGTTGATGTTGATGTAGATCAAGTGATCTGATGTTGTTCGTTAAACAGGAGTAGCTCATTCTAGATCAAGTAAATCAAGCCCTGAGTGATCTATCGATTTGGAAGGAAATAGTCTAGATAGTAGGGTATTATTAATTGTTTGGTAATGATGTACACCGCACATTTACTACGTAAAATGGTTTTCGGCTAATTTTGCTCAACATTTGATATGTTGTAGTTCCTGTTGTATATCCTCATTATGCTGTCTAATTTACAGACCAGTTTCCGAGCTACAGGGTGTCAAAAATTCTCGATTTGTGCTATTTTGGGTATTATGCATCGAGTTGATTCTCGTGCTCTAACTCGAAATTAAACTTTCTTAGAAATTACTTTTTCGTATCTTATTTCACTTGAATAAAAATAATATCTCACAAAAGGTGTTGTATAACAGCATGGCAAGAAACTGTTCACAGAAATAGATGAATACTGCAATATCAGTTTTGATTCATTCACTCTGTTATAACTAGAAAAAAACTCACTATCACTATTTTGAATCGGGTTTGAAGGCCGTCGTGGTTTGGAATACTTTCCTAACGTTTCGCTAGCGCGAGTGGCTAGCTTCTTCAGAGGTCTGTTTATCTTCGTTCTACTCCGATGACTGAGCTAGGTCTGACTCTCAAGTAATATTTATGGGTCGTAAGATAGTTCTGGGTATTAATTACCTGGGTCGCATTTGCACTTGTTATTGTGTATATCGGAACCACGAAAAGATCCATAGGAACCAGGCTGAAGGAACATCAGCGAAACTGTAGATTAGGTCAAACAGACAAATCGGCAGTAGCGGAACACGCATTGAGTGATGGGAAACATAGGATACGGTTTGACGACGTAAAACTCCTTGCCCCCAACCAAGGGCATCACAGCCGTCTCGTACGAGAAGCAATAGAAATCCACAAACATACGGAGAATTTCAACAGAAAGGAAGAAACCCTGACTATCAACCGCATATGGGCCACAATTCTGAGAAATGCGAGGGAAAGGACAAGTAACGAATTAATGACAGCAGGTAATAAGGAGATGTTTTCGACTACCACAATAACAAGTGCAAATGCGACCCAGGTAATTAATACCCAGAATTACCTTACGACCCATAAATATGACTTGAGAGTCAGACCTAGCTCAGTCATCGGAGTCGAACGAAGATGAACAGACCTCTGAAGAAGCTAGCCACTCGCGCTAGCGAAACGTTAGGAAATTATTCCAAACCACGACGGCCTTCAAACCCGATTCAAAATAGTGATAGTGAAAATTTCGGCCGCGAAAGCCTTAGCCAATTTATTTAGAAAAAAACTGCTAGAATTTGCCCATTTTTAGAACAATGTAGGTCTTTATCAAGTTTGTACAAGAACACAATAGAGTACCATGTATACTACGGCTTTTGCACGTAGGACTGGGCAAACCAACCTAGGACAATGTGACCATTTTATTATACAAATATAAAGCAAGCAACACCAGAATAATCCGCTGGGTACTAATAATTTTTTATGACCACGTCATTGGTACATGTTGGGAGTGGGGGACTCTTCAGTCCTACCATCGATTTTGTAGGCCAAAAGTTTTTTCGAGTACTTTGGCGAATTATCTCGAGGTTCAGATAAAAAACTAACTGTTATTAATGACTTTTTTGCACTCACCAAATCGACATAATTGACGCCTGCGCAGTTTATTAGTTACCACTATCAAGAAATTTTGTAGAGGAAAAAGTTGGGCGTCTCGGCAAAATGAAGTTACTCAGGAGGATTCAGCCTGTTATTAATCGTTTTTGAAAATAGGCGTGGGAACCTGGTCTATCATAAATTAATTACATTATGGAATCCGCTTCAATGAACAAACAATTTCTCATACAAGAAGAGCTTTATATAATCCTTGCTATCGCTATTTTTAACTTTGGAGTCAGCTGTTCTTCAGATATAATGAAATTAGGTTATTTAATTCACCCTGCACTCTCTCAGGAGTAAAAGAAAAAATAATGTGAATGAGATCAAAGGAAAATACATGCAGGTTTATATAATTTAAATAGTATGTATATAATAGTTAAATAGTTTCATGGAACTAGTTTTTTCCCAAAAAATTACATTCGAACCCGCGTACCTTGGCACAGCAAGCAAGATCACTAACTACTCAGTACCAAGACCCGAACAATATCTACTTTTGAAATTATATATATATATTTTGTGGTTATCCCTAATCATAGTGAAAATTAAGTCATTAATTCTTATAATTATCAAAAAATAATCATTGTTTTTTTTTCAAATGATAACTGTTATTTCGAGGATTTATGTTATAAATACGTATCTCTTTAATAGAAACGGGCAGATAAGTGCACCAAAGTAACATAATTAACACTTTCTCTCAAAATCTCGGTCATGAATTGTAATATTTCCTATGAAGTTCGTAGCGAAGATTAATGATGATTTCAGTGAGATACGAAAGGATTGATGTATAAGAATATGATAAAAACGCACATACCATTTCCATTCTGAAACGCCTACTAAAAAGCAATCCACTATGAAATAACATCTGTTAAACACCTGTACTCATCTAAAATTTTGAGTGAATTTTTAAATATAAGGCTCTGGCAGAAAAGAACAATATTAATTTTTTGTTAATTAAAGTTGGAAAAACGTAGCATGTGCCAACAAACCTTTTGAGAGAAGCATCATTTTATTTTCCTATACACAGAAACGCATTGTAGAAATATATTTATGAAACTGAAGGCTGCATGAAATTTTTTTATCAATAACATGAATAACAGAAAAATTAAGACTAACAATGGCACGTTAATTTCTACAAGTAAATTCTTTGTCTAAACGTAATTAACTAATTCATAAACAAGTAATGTTCTATCATACTGAGCACCGCATACTTCTTTTGTTTGTTTCCAAAAACACTACCTATGAATCATTGTCAATATCAAGTTAGTTATAGAATCTTCCTCGAAATTATCACATTTTTTAATAAAAATACCAACAAACCGCATTGAGTTTCGTAGTTATGGTATAGAAACGATGTCGGAGGAAACGTAACTTGTTGAAAGAGCAGATATAAAATTATCAAACTATTAGTACTACTGAATTATGTCGAAACCATTTATTGCATATGAACAGATTTTTCTGTGGTGTGTCAAACAAGTAAGCGAGTTTATGAGCAAAAGCATCACCGATATTACCAGCAGAAATATTTGTGACCAAACTAACACACAAATACTAAATCTACTATGAAAATGATAAATTGTCATAATAACAAAAGAAGGATGGGAAGACTCAAACTGATCACACTAAAAGTGGAATGATGGACCTATAAAAATAAGTGTAAAAGGAGACGGAATGAAAATTTATTTGAAATGTTCCAGAGAAGTAAAGCAGACTGTCAGCGAAACATCACCGACAAGATAAATCGCACGGAATGGTGATTATCAATGTCATGGATTTATCAGAACACTAATAATGAAACAGAATAATCACATATTTGTGTTCTAAACACCGATGGGACAGATTACAAGAGTAAGAAAAAGACTCATCGCAACAGGTTGATTACCTACCGTATTCCAGAAACTTGAGCTAATCTCTTAGTAATCCACCAGTGACTAGGTGAATAGCAGTCAGTGTCGTTTCTATATATATTTCAATTTTCAATTAGCATCATGAAGGTGATGTAAGATGACATATTTGAAAAAATAAAATCAAAAAATTGCACAAATGTATAATGTTTCTATGACTGTTCAATTAGGTATCTCATTCAAGAATCCTATAATATTTTATAAACCAGGAGCCAGAGAAGAACTAGGTAATTACAGACCAATATCGGTAATAAATAATTTCGCAAAGTTTAAAAAAAAGGTTAGTTGAATTTTTCGATTTGCATCAAGTTGTTTCGGAAAACCAATACGGATTTAAAAAAAACTCAAATACAGAAAATGCTATACTCGAGCTTACAAACAAAGTTGTTAGGACCTTGGACGGATCGAGAAAGTGCCTAGCTGTCTTTCTCGATTTAGCTAAGGCCTTCGACACAGTATCACACGAGATATTACTTGACAGACTATATGATTACGGGATTCGGGGACCTACTCTAGATGTTTTGCGAGATTATTTATCAAACAGGAAGCAAAAGATAAAAGTAGACAATAAACTGAGCAAGCCATTAGAAATCACAACTGGGGTACCACAGGGAACTGTTCTGGGACCAATACTCTTCCTAATATATATAAACAGTATTAGTCGGATAAAAATAAATCTCTGTGATACTCTTATTTCATATGCTGATGATACAGCAGTTATATTCACAGGCGAAAATTGGAACCAAACATATAATAATGCAGAGGCAGAAATGAAAAACATAAGGTTATGGCTAAACAACAGTCTTTTGAGTCTGAATGTAAAAAAAACAAAATTCATTTCCTTCACGATAGATAAAAGAGATCAACCACAAAACAATGCGCTAAAAATACACTCTCCTCGATCCTCGATGTTCGACAGAAACACCCTGTACTTGCCCAACAATTGAAAAAGTGGAAAAAATAAACTATCTTGGTGTAATACTTGACCAACACATGAGGTGGGATGTGAACATGCCATGTATGTCACGAAAAGGCTAAGAAAGTTAACCCACAAATTTTTTACATTGAGAGAAATTTTGAATAGAAGAAACATGTGCATTTTATACCACTCACTAGCAGAATCGGTCATACAGTATTGCATCACTGTTTGGGGAGGAATGTTAGACAATGTTTTACGCAGCCTCCAGGCTATACAAAACACTATTATCAAAATAATATTCAAAAAACATAGACTATTCTCTAGTGAACAACTATATAAAGAAACTAACCTACTTAATGTAAGAAGTCTATACTCACTACAATGTTTGATGTGCATATTCCATAGAAAGAACAGATATGATGAAAAAAAAAAAAAGAACAAATACTAGGTTTGCAGAAAACTTAGGTCTAAACCTACCATTATACAGAAAACACCACACCCAAAGATATGTCTTCTTTTTTCGCCCAAAGCTCTTCAATATGATACCTCCTCACCTAAAAATTATTAGTAAGAAAAGTAAATATAAGTCAAGCTTGAAATATTTGAAAATCTCATTTTGAGTATTTTCTAAAAAAAAAAAGAAAAAAGAAAGGGAAAGAAAGGGAAGGAAAGAGGAAGAAGGGGAAAAAGGGGAGGAAAAAAAAAACTGAACAAACTTCACAGAATATTACATGACGCTCAAAATACTCCCCTTTTCTTTTCCTTTCTTTTCTTTTCTTTATTTATACCCTCCATACTAATTCTTAATTTTTTTTCCTTCTGGGTTTTCTAGATTTTCTGGATTTTCTTATATATTGATTTAACTTAATACTCACTATTGTTTCAGCAATTTTATAACATAGTTGTACTATTTATTATAGCCTCTAGCAGGGAGAGAGATATGTCACAAAACAAGCATTTTATATGCTTAGGTGCTATCTCTTTCCTTCATTGTGGTATATACATTGACAATTTTATCTAAAAATATTTGTACGACACTTAAACTGAATAAACTGAAACTGAAACTGAAAAAAAAAAAAATGATCGAGTGTCTTAAATGACTTCATAGAGGTATGATGATAAAATTTGAAGCTATTGTAAAGTCAAATAAATTTTTGCGTAACGACCACTCGGACTAAAAATGGATTCGAATAGATTTCACATCAAAATGAATTTCTTATGTATATTTTTCATAATCCATAGTTTATATTTAATCTAAGATCCGTTGGAAAAATCTTACGGAAATAATTACTCCTGAAAACTCATTAGATACAATATCAAACCAAAATTAATTACGTAAAACAATAAATTTTCTCTTTTTAAATTAAATTTTTTTTCTTTGATCGAAATTTTGTGTTTTAACTCTGATGAAAACTCAAATAAAATTCGAAACAGGGCTTTCACATGAAATTAAAATTAAAAATTCGGAACGTGTAGTTTACAATGATTTTTTTTTGTTGACCGAAGGTAACCCCCCTAAAATGAGGTATTTTGACTTTGCCAACAAAAAAATCACTCATCAACGTTTACGTTTCGAATTTTTAATTTCAATTTCATGTGGAAGCCCTGTTTCGAATTTTAATTCAGTCTTCATCAGAATTAAAACACAAAGTTTCGATAATTTTTAACCATCATTACCGTTTCGAATTTTATTGCAGTGCTCATCCGACCTATAGCCCAAAATTTCGGTTTCTTGTGTCCATCACCAGTACACTGTTTACAAAATTTTGTTCAGGCCGTCCGCTTTTAGTTAGAGTTCCCATCGGCAAAAATTTCACCGATAGATACTCTCTCCAAACTTTCTGTATGGCTTCATTGGAACTAGTCTGCCACCGTTCTCCTCTGGGACTTTTCTTGTTTCGGGGGCGTTTTTCCAAAAAAAAATCCGAAACACGTCGTTTTAACGACTACAAAAAATTTATAGATACTGTTTCATTTTCAAGTTGAATAGCTTAAACACTTGAACTGAATCCCGAAAATAAAATTCTCTGACTATGGGTCATTGGGGTGTCTGCCCCATCGAACATGTCGGAAAAACGACCATAGGAAAATTTATTAATAACCAGCTGATTTTCTCAGGATCCATTCATTGAGAGTATTAAAACCAGCTTTCCATATTGTCTGGCACAGATCATAGGGCGTTTTTCTAGTCTGACGCGTCAAAGTGGTCGATTTCACGACCACAAAAAATTTAAATATACGTCAGACATGGCAATATTATATGTAGAAAGGCAGTACTTAAAATGTGGCATAAGTGTCCCGACACGTATATTGGGGCGTAACTAGAGTCTGACGAAAAAATACAATCTTTCAGTTATCACAGTAAAATACATGTTCCAGTTTGTATTGATTATTAATGATTACGAAACCGCAGCGGATGATTTATTAGGAAGTTTTAAGAAAAAAGTTCCTATGAACATAAGTCCGGAGTTGCTTCGTTTCTGATATACAAGGAGTTGAAGTTTACAAAAAAAAATGGTATTTGAAAAATATCATGAATATTCTCGAACCGATTTGGTTGAAATGTGGTATAGTTATTTCAACTAATAAGGCGCTTATTTAGTCCTAACTGGATTATTATTGTGGCCAGTGGCGCTCCAGTGGGCACTGACTTTTTTTTGAGTTTTTTTTTTAGATTAGGCTACTGAAAATAAATCTTTTTGGTCTCCTGTTTTCTTCGTATCCAGCTTGGTTTCGAGAAAAAGAGATGAAAGCCATTCTATTGCATATCATGAACACCTGCTTTGGAGACTAGCTGACAATGACAGTAGGGTTTTTCCTACACATTAGTTCAAATAACTGTACCAAACTTCAACGAAATCGCTTTAAGGATATTCATGATATTTTATATATACCTTTTCTTCACAAAAATTATCTGAGAGTCTGACGCAAAAAATATAATCTTTCAGTCATCACAGTAAAACACATGTTCCAGTTTGTATTGATTATTAATGATTACGAAACTGCAGAGGATGATTTCTTAGGACGTTTTAAGAAAAAAAGTTCCTATGAACATTTGTCCGGAGTTGTATTTAAAAAATATCATGAATATTCTTGAACCGATTTGGTTGAAATTTGGAATAGTTATTTGAACTAATAAGGCGCTTATTTAGTTCTAACTAGATTGAAATTATTGTGGCCAGTGGCTACCCAGTGGGCACAACAGCCAACAATATTGTGAAAAAAAGTACGTCACTGACTTTTTTTGAGGTTTTTTTTTACATTAGACTACTGTAAATAAATCTTTTTGGTTCTTGTGTTTTCTTCATATCCAGCTTGGTTATCGAGGAAAAAAATGAATGCACCCCTATTGCAAATCATGAACACCTGCTGTGGAGACCAGCTGACAGTGATAGTAGGGTTTTTCCTACACATTAGTTCGATAACTCTGCCAAACTTCAACCAATCTACAAAATGGTAAAACAGTGAAAGGTATGTCAAACAAACAGATAGAAACAAAATTAAAAATTATAAAATGGCTTTCGCGGTCGAAGTTTTCAGTATCACTATTTTTATTCGAGTTTAAATGATGAATGGCGAAGACATTCAGTAAAGTTTGAGGAGTGAATGGTGAATAACAAAGGCCCCAGAATGGAATCTTGTGCTATGAATAATTTCAAATTATCGATGAGGGGTTTTTGTTATCCTGATATCTCTCAGAGGGGCATGATCATTAAAAAGTTAAAAAATATATTCATTTAAGGATTGTACTTTACTGTCAACGTTTTCAATTTGATAAATTATCTGAAGCGGAAGATTCTCTGAATTTATTTTAGTCTAATTTTCTGAAATCGCGGATTATCTTGAACAAAAGTGTTGTGCTTGTGACTTCAATATCTTATTCAGCAGTAATCAGATCGTGGTCAGATATATTCCAGTGAAACAACTCTTTGACTATGAAACAGATCGTCATTGGACACAGTGATAACGTCGAGCAGTGACGATGATCGCGGCATATTACGAGTAGGGGCATCAATAATTTCCTTAAGATTGTACCCATGTAACTAAATATTGTCCTACATACATTTGAACAGGAGACGTTGACGTCAACCGTACTCGTCCAATAATATACCGGTAATACGTCGCGCGAATTTAGCTAGTGTTTGAATTCTCCTTTAATCTATTTTGTTTATTCTGGATCAAATACAATCGAAAAAAAAAATGAAAAATCCTTTTTTACCCAGTTTGACTTGTTTATACAGGTCGTATTTTTTATGTCGTACCGCTATTGGCATCTCGAAAACGGTAAATGATACGAAGTTGGTTAAATTAGACAAAAGTTGCTTATTTTAGTGAACAATGAAACGATGTTTCCAAATCTGAAGTATTACGAACCGTTTTCAAAATATACGGGGAAAACCGAAATTACCCGTTTTATTTTCTTTGCGTTGGCGCCCCTATTTTTAGGAATAGGGAAATGTGTTCGGGAAACTTTCTTATCTGTTTTGAATTTTATTTCACGTGCCATACTTCAATTTTCAAAACGACGTTTCGTTCCTCGGGGCCACCCTCAACTCTATTTTTTCGAACCTGCATTTTTTTTTAAAGAATTTAAGTAGTCCTTATCTTACCGACTTCAGATATGTATCTTACCTGGTATTTGCTTCTACATTTCTGCCCCTATATGCCATCGCAAAGAAAAGAAAATGGGTAATTTCAGTTTTCCCCGTATATTTTGAAAACGGTTTGTAATACTTCCGATTTGGAAACATCATTTCATTGTTCACTTAAATAGGCAACTTTTGTCTGATTTAACCAACTTCGTATCGTTTACCGTTTTCGAGATGCCAATAGTGGTACGACATAAAAAATACGACCTGTATATGAAAAAATAAATAAGAATTGACTAGTTTAATTCCCTATTGTTTCATGTTAGTTATAGTCATGAAATTACTGACTGGCAAAATTATTTTGTTTCAAAACGAATTTCATCCGATAAAAAAAGGCTCTTGTGTTTTTAATGGTGGATAAATTGAGTAAATTAATGATAAACGATTTAGCAATTATTTCTGATGCAAAAAAAAATATTTTTTAATGGTGTGAGATAATTATGAAATTATGAAGGTGTTTACTAACTACCATTGTTATAACAATGTAACTACGGTACGAAACTGCAGAAGGTGATTTGTTAGGTCATTTCGAGAAAAAAAGTTCCTATGAAGATTATTCCGGAGTTGCTTCGTTTCTGAAAAACAGGTCGATGGATTATTTTTGTAAAGAAAACGTTTTTATACCAACCAATTTGGTTGAAGTTTGGTACAGTTATTTGAACTAATATGTAGGAAAAACCCTACTTTCATTGTCAGCTAGTCTTCAAAGCAGGTGTTCATGATATGCAATAGAATGGCTTTCATCTCTTTTTCTCAAAAACCAAGCTGGATACGATGAAAACACAGGAGACCAAAAAGATTTATTTTCAGTAGCCTAATCTAAAAAAAATTAAACCCACAAAACAAAGTCAGTGGCGTACTTTTTTTCACAATATTGTTGGCTGTTGTGCCCACTGAGACGCCACTGGCCCTAATACTTTCAATCTAGTTGGGGTTAAATAAGCGCCTTATTAGTTCAAATAAATATACCAAATTTCAACCAAATCGGTATGAAGATATTCATGACATTGTTCAAATACCGTTTTTGATTTTAACTTCAACGCCCTGTATCTCAGAAACGAAGCAACTCCAGATAATTTTTCATTGGAACTTTTTTTAAAACAACCTAACAAATCATCCTCTGCAGTTTCGTACCGTAGTTAGGAAACACATTAAAAAAATTGCGTTTTTTTTTTTGAAAAAAACGCCCCCGAAACAAGAAAAGTCCCAGAGGAAAACGGTGGCAGACTAGGTCCAATGAAGCCATGCAGAAAGTTTGGAGAGAGTATGTATTATTCAGGATAGAATTAATGAGAATAAGATTAAAATCGATAATTGGAATATATTCATATTATTTGAGACAAGTTAACGCAAAAAAGGATTGAATCCGAATTTCTTGTATGAGAGAACGTTTGAGTAAAACACCTTAGCGGAAAACATGGAAAAATCAGCGTATCTGGCCTTAAAAGTCCAAGAATTGTTGATTGGGTGTGATTCTGAGCAATATCACATTCAACAAATAGAAGTTAATGAAAATTAGCCAATATTAGGTAAAAAATTCAAAAATGTTGAATGAAAACATAGCGCTGCATGCAGAAACATGTTGAATTTGCGCGTCAAAATATAGAAGAAGGGGCAGAGTTCGTATCACAATCAAAATCATGACAACCTCACTTTTCGACTTTCACCGTGTGGTAACGATTGGCGGGGGCCCCATTGAGTTTTTGGCGCCGGGGGCGGTGCTGCAGGCCGGGGGCCCCACCGAGGAACATCCCCACAGAAGAGGGGGCGCGCTGAGTCCAAGAGGGCCGAGATTTCGTAAATTAAAATTCTTGATTGTGAAACGAACGTAGAATTGGGTGTCTGGGATCGGCTGGGAAAAAGTGCGGGAGGCAGGGGGCGTTGACGAGGAACGTCCCCAGAGAAGATGGGGTGCGTGGGAGCGTCGAGGGTCGATTTTATAGTTGTTGACGCTGGTACTGGTGAGACGCCGCCACTAGACCGGCTCGCCGGTATTGCGCGGGCGATAAGCGGCGGCGGCAACATCAAAGAAAGGCTGTTTACGTTTTGAGGCAGCTCGCTTTGACGTCACACACGTGCACGTGTGTATTACAGACGAATTTCTTGGAAAAACAAAGAAATAGCATGAGAACCATAACGGAAACGACGCAGTATGTTGGGGCCGTGTGCAATGGCAACGGATATTCGTTTGATAAACATGATGAAATTCCAGGAATTTCGTAGTTTGTTTCAAAGCTCAGTATGTTGGTGAATCGGAAATAAGGCATGTTTGGCATCTCACTCTAACTTATCGGTTTTTTTTTATGTCTTTGTCTAATGTTGAGAATGACGTGGTTAGCTGCGGCGGGCGGGCGGTGGGGAGGGGGGATTCAAGATTCAAGGTTATTCGGAGGAACGACGAGAACTATTTCTCGGAATTAAAATGAAACGCAATATTGGGTTCCAAGATTATTTGTTTGTCACGTAGATCGACTCGAGAGAGTTGAATAAACAAACAAATTTCACAGGAATTCAACCTGTCCTTGTTCGTGTTGAGACTTGAAATAAAAATGCAAAAATAGAGTGAAAAAAATCATTTCTTTTTTTGCTCGAAAATTACACATCAGTACCATACGTGATATAAAGTATTTTCATTTTCATTGGCAATTGCGTATCTCTGCTTGATTAAAATGAGGAACTTGTAGAATGATTCGCTCAATTGGTAGATGATCGCCAAACTCACAAAGAATATGAATCCGATATAGACGTCTTATGGAACTTGTCGGCGTCGTCTGCATCTGTATTCGGGGCACATTAGACGTCGTTTGAGTGGTCGTCGTCACCTCTGTTGGCGATGCTAGTGGCATCATACGAGTGTCTTCGCATTTCGCAAATGTTGTTGCGAAAGACTTTTCGCAGTTTGTATGCTTTGGCATTTGGAGGACTTTAGCACAGGCAAATATCCATCGTTTATGAGATCTTGCGACATTTTTGTCCATTTATTCATTTGTTGATTGTTCTGATTGAAAAAAGAAACGAGAACTTCTCCTGCATCGTAAGGTGGGCTAATGTACAGTACGTTTGACAGGATAGCTGTCAAAATTACATAACCTGTCAACATGGTGGTAGTTCGGAGTTTGGCATGTCACATGAATATATAGGAAAAATACGCACATATATTCATCAGTGTACAACTCACCTTGAGAGAAAAAAAAACATTGTGCATATCAATATATGGAAAAAAATACGCACATATTTATCAGTGCCTACAACTCACCGACACACTCTCAGAGAAATTTCTCGAAAGACATTTCGTGTGTAATTGATTCGTTCGAACAGACACATGAAATGGCTCTCTCGTTGTATATTTTTCGAACTTATTTCATTTTTGCGAGAAAAGTCGCGCACATTTCCCCGCAAAAATAAAATAAGATGGAAAGATATACTGTTTCTCTCTCTCTCTCTCTCTCTCTCATTCATCCGACAAAATGAAATTCTAGAAAATTCGTTTAATATATATTGATACATTATAATGATAATAATTACAATACATGTAAAAAAATTTAAATATCAATACGTCGTTTCTTCAGCGGCGGCGGCGGTGATGAGCTGTCGTTTCGGCCCTCGAAACGTTTCGAGTTGGTGAAGACCTGCGCCCATTTGCCATCATCAATGTGTATGTTTTGGAAACGCTTGAAAGTCTGTATTTTCCGCTTGTATTCAGCCACTTGACACTTCAACATTCTTAGATTGTCTAGGTGACGCTGAATAGACTCTCTGGGGGCACTGCTGCTGCTGCCGACAGAGTCCCTCACTACCATATCAATTGATTCGAAACCCATGAACACACCGTAAAGCAGTGCCTTAGGGCACAGTGAACTTCGTTGGATACTGCGGCAGTATGCTGGAGGCACAGGGGAGACACTTTCTCAAATACTGGAACTTGTAGTGTGCTGTTGGTGGTGGTGGCCCAATATCGACGATATGAGGTTTTTTGAGGTTAATGTGTCCTCCACGTACCTCATGAGAAAATCATCATTTTGGCTGCCTTTGACATAAACCAAGTCGGCATCTGCGATGGGTTGGAGCACTTCCGTGAGGGACTCCGCCAAGTCGATAAACACGGCGGAATATGGCACTCCGTGATGATTTATTTCGAGGTATCGCACTTGCTGTTTGTCGGCGACACTTAGGGCTCGGAACGGCACGCTCGGTTTGAAAACGCAGTGATTCGTGCACTGACCGTCGGTGATTGCGAGTTCTTCAGGCTGGAACTCGCCGACTGTGGTGAAACCTTGAATATCACACGCTACAAGTTTCATCGTTGAAGTCTGACTGTGAACTACGCCGGCGGCGATGGCAAACCTGTCTATGCTTGTGTGGAGAGAGGATTTTCCCACCACCCCACTCTCGCTCTAGTTTGTTTTGGCTCTTGCTTCCTCTTAGCTACATTTATCCAGTGCTCCTCCACTCTACCGCCGATTTCGCTGGCAGATGACAGATGACGGCAAGTGTTTTGTGTCTTATGACAGACGACGTACGATCTCACTTAAAGGCAAGTGTTCCATGATAAAATCATGGACTATTACACAATATTCACGACTATTGGCTGGAAACCAAACTGTAGCTTCTATGTCAAGTTTGACATCGACGGTGAGCAATCGATTACGAAGAATGCATCGTAATCCAGCAGAGGGCGTCTCTGGGAACAATTCGCATAGCTTGGGTAGAATTCCGTATAGGCGCGATGAGCTTCCACAAAGTTGTTCCTGTCAAATTGCAAGCGCATGCGTTCATGCGGGTAATTTTCATTGTTCAACGTAAGGCGTATGTCTCTGATGTCAAAGTAGCTGGAATCACGTTCAATGTTGTCCATTCGATTTGTTTGGAAGGCGACAATGACGAATCGAGGACTCTCCAATGCCGTACAAGTTTTGACAGACCATATTTCTTTGGTGGAACCAGGCGTGAGTGCAGGCAGTTCGTGCATTTCCCACTTGCGGAATGAGATGACCACAATGGATTGCAGTAGCTGCAAGCGAATGTCGTCATTGGGAATGACGTTTATCACTTTGAGCACGATGCCATTGATCGTCAGGGAGGCTGTGGTGGCGACTTGCGGATTGGCAACCTCTTCTATTCTATTCTATTTAGTTGTTGTCATTTCTGCTTATCACCAAACGAATGCACTGTCGTCCGATTGTGGCATATCTGTAGTCGTGGAATATGCCAAACACATGCTTAAGCGGAATCCACATGGCGAACGAGCCGTCGTTGGCGTTGCGAATAGCTACACCTCGATATGTCCATCCGGCAGTGGCCAAGTGTCGTAACAAGTATAACATCGCAGGGCAAGCGAACAGAGTCGACCTCCTTGCCATTGATTTCATAGAACATTGATTCAAAGAAAAATGATCCAGCATTATTGACGAATCGCATATTACCATCTCCTGCGGTTTTGACTGGAGTGCCCTCCATACAGACGATAGCGTCGTTCATCAGAACCCATGTGTCACTTTGCTGAATGACGATTTCGACAATGTCATTATTTTGGAAGGATTTGACGTACGGGTGGTACGTTCGAGTCTCCACTCTCTGGATGGATTCATCGAATTTTGGATGATTGTACACGTAGAACACTTGTTTTGATAACATGATGTCTTTGGGATATGAGAAATTGTATGCTCGAGAGAGAGAGAGAGAGCGTATGATTGATGTGTGCTCTCGTTGACTGCGTCTGCGCGACTGAACTCACGCCTGCGCTCTCAGTACTTTTATGCTGTTTATCGTCGTCCAAATCAAATACCAACACAATTTGACAGCTTGCGCAACACCAGTCGTACGATGATGGTTTCTCCACGGAAATTCACACCACGAAAGTCCTGATCGAGAATATTCAAGGTTATGTTGTGTATTTCCGTCTTGTTCACAGGCAGATAGATGAGATTCGAGGGAGTCTCGTCGATGGCAAATCCGGAATCTTCTCGAACGGCAAACTCGTATATCGAATGAGAGGGTCGGTTGTTGAAGAAAGCGCCCGATGTGACATTACTGTCAATGTGAACTGTTCGCACTTTAACTATGTTGACGGGCAGGTCAGACACGTGAACGATTCCAGCTGGAAATATTCGAGGTGAGAAACCCAACAGTCGTCCGATAGAGTCCCCTCGAGTGAAATCTATGGCTGTGGTACTTGCTATAAATTTCGCACTGTAGAGTATTGGTATTGGGTTTGAGATAGAACACTCCTGCCTTAGCGTTGTTGTCTCTCTCAATATCCACTTCTCTCTTCTTCACCTCTCTCGGTTTGTCGATGTGTTTGTGAATAAACTTGGCAATATCGCATAGCCAGTGGGTATGTTGATGATGCTAAGAATTTCCCTTTGGTAATGTTCGGTATGCTGTTGTACGAATGGAAACCGATCAAATCCAAGCCGTAGGTGCTGTCTTCGTCCAATTGAATTGGCGGAGCAAAGTCTGCGGTCAGCGTAGAAGTGTGACCTGTCAGGGTGAACAGCAAAGACATGACTGACACTTTGGGGGTTATGCACTTTTATTTACAGACTTCCACACTCGCCTCCTGTGTTCCACATACAAAATAGGGTCAATTATGCTGGCAAGTTTGGATATTCATCATCAACTCGGTTTGCCTGCAGCTGTTTCACGCATTTTCGAGTCTCGCAAGCTAGGTTAGCTTGCTCAGGTTAGGTTTATGTGTCGATTGCGAGCAAAAAACAAATGTACGTATTTTTAACTTAGTTTTCCTTCCTCTTTTGTCATCTTAACACCTTGCATTCATTCGCAGTTTAATGAGTAAAACTTGGCAACGGTTGAAGCACCCCGCACGCATGCGCAGTAACTTGACAACGTTGGTACGGAGTGGGCGAATTAGACTATCGTTTCCACAGGCGGTTTCAAATTGTCGAAACTGTCAAAGTGTTTCACCCAAAGTCTACTTTTCACATAAGCTACCCAATGCATTCCACGATTTTTTATCGAGTCCAGATTGACAATGGTGCACTCTTTGTGCATAGGCGTAGAATGAGGTAGGTTGTCGCGCATGAAAACCCTTATGAAATTAGGAAATGTGTAGCAATGGCGCCGACTCGGCAAATCCGAGCAGAATGAAGCGCTGAATGAACTATTCAAACCCATCACGGTGCCGCTGAAGAGACTGATTGCAGCAATCGCACCGCCATCTGCTGAGCGACAGCTGAAGGTGAAAAAAAGAAAAGAAACCAGAGCCGCCATCACCATCACAGAGGACCCCTTTCCCACCACCACCGCCATGAAGAAAGAAGAAGACGAGGAAAGCTATCACACGGATGAATATGACGAGGATGACGAAGAATTGCTTACCCCGAAGTAGCATCTAAATTCGTGAATGAACATCATGCAAAATCCGGCAAAATAGATGTGACTTGCGGCCCCATTTACGACAGACCCAAAGTGCAATGGATACTTGGCACCAAGTTGATGGACTTGGACAAAGATACGGGGGACATTCGCATTGACGGCGAAACATACCAGGGTACACCGGGACTATATAGTTTGATTTTCTACAAGAATCCCAAATACCAGAGACCCGACTTGGTGGCCTACAAGCAAATTTTGTTGAGTACAGGTGCTCCTTTAGATGCGAAAGGGCGGCTGAATCCGCCTCAGACATACAAATACGAGAATTTGATTCGCCCATCGTTCAAAGACCCCCAACCAACTCAATCGAAAATTGGCGACAGTATCCCAGATCAATTGACATATAATACGAAGCCTGTAGAATACGTGTACTGGGACGACGTCAATGAGCAATATGACAGATGTAGGTTACACGTCGCAGCCAAAGATGCTGGCAGCACCTCTACCGACAACGAGATCATGGCCATCATCAATGAGCTGAGAGAAGCAGGCTATATTCTATAAATACGAGCGTCAACGTTTCGCACCCCACAGTTCCATCATGAGCATCAACAAGTTCGGCCAAAGTTCCTCAGCTCGCTGCGCTCAGCAGCAGCAGCCTTATCATTTCCCCGGTGTCATACTCAACTATACGGCAAACGGGGATATTGAGCCTTGGACATTCGAGTTATGAAATTCATGACACTTTCGTTGAAAAATCATGATACTTTGAAAAGTGAGATTGGAGAAATGTCGAGAACGCCAACGATTCTGAACTTCAGTTCAGACTACAACAATGGAGCTGCGCATTAGCAGTGCGCCATGCTCCGGCCAGAAGGAGATTTCCCTGCAGACGTACCATCATCAAAGGAATCGACGATCTGTTGCAGATGGACTTGGCCGACCTTCAAAAATACTCGAAAGTGAATAAAAACTACAATTATATTCTCGTGGTGATTGACACCTTCTCGAAATACCTATGGGTGCGGCCTTTGAAGACCAAAGGTGGTCGAGACGTCACCGAAGCCATGGGGGACATATTATCGAAAGCGAACAGAATTCCTACGTTCCTACAATCTGATTTGGGTACTGAATTCTACGTCAGTTTCCAGGCCCTCATGAAAAAGTACAACATCAAACACTACAGCACTTACACGAAGATCAAAGCGGCCATAGCGGGAAGAATAATACGCACCTTGAAAGAGAAACTCTCCAAATATTTCAGTTTGAACGGCACCTACAAGTGGTTGGACATTTTGCCGGACATTGCCAAAAATTACAATCAGCGCAAACATCGGACGATCGGCATGAAACCGTGTGACGTCACCAAAGACAAAGAAAAAAATGTGTACAAGTTTGTGTATGATTATGCGGGACGTGCTGGCCTAAAAAAGTTCAAAATTGGTGACTTTGTGCGAATTAGCAAGGCCAAACATGTGTTCGAGAAGGGGTATACACCCAATTGGTCGACGGAACTTTTCAAAGTCGTCAAAGTGAAAATCACCCAACCAATCACGTACTTGCTGGAGGATTTAGAAGGGCGACCAATCAGCGGCGCTTTCTACGAATAGGAATTACAAAAAACGAAAAATCCCTATATATCTAGTAGAGAAAATCATTAGACGTAAGGGTCGACAAGTCTTGGTGAAATGGCTCGGTTTCAGCAGCAAGTACAACAGCTGGATAGATGCGACAAATCGCTTGTAATCCAATGGAAAATTGACATATTTTTCCATAAAATTGGGGGCCTTTCAGACAGCCAGCTCTCTCCGGATGACTGCGAAATACTTAAAATCGTGAACCAGCGGCACGATGAGTCAGTCTTGGCGGAGTGCACGTCGAGTCTAACGATCCGACGTCCTTTTGATGTCTTTGTCACTGGTGTCTGCCGATTCTTCGTCATCATCCTCATCATCGGTATCAGCAGAGTGGGCAGAACGTGTTTCTGATTTGGACCGTGTTTGTGACATGTACAAAGACGCCACCAAGAAAGAACGATTTTACGTGTGCAGCGCCACCTACGAGTTCCGAAACACACAAATTTTGTCTGTGCAATGTGGAATAAGTTTTTGCTCGAAGTTTCGTGCCTGTAGTGAGACTTGTGTGCACAATCCCACACACCATCTCCTTCAGCCTGTCATTCAGCATGTTCGAGTGGGTCATTTTCGTGGGAGCCATCAATCGGCTGACCCGAATTCGGCCGACAAGACCGCCCGAATCAAGCACGGTTGGGACAATATCATGGACTTTGAATTACACACGTATGGAGAGAGTGCCATAGTGCGAGTTTCCAAAGATGACGACACCTACTTCTACTTGACGGAGCTGGAAATTCAGGAAATCCTGCATTTGGATGCCATGGTGTTGGCGGGAAGGTTTGAATATTTATTGAATATAAACTTTTGTCAATATTATCATATATTAGCTAGTGCCAAAGTTCTGGCTAGAAACAACGATTTGACATTTGACGAGGCTATAAATTTGTGTACTATATCGTCCAAAGATGATAATAAACATGCATGTTTCTGAGAATATCTATTTTATATAATAAGAGTGTTGTTCGACTATGAATGTATTTGTAAATGTATTTATGGAACACAAGTAGCATTTTCATTTCAGTATGCATAGAGAAATGCAGCAGTACGAAGGAAGACTCGAGACGTTTCGAGGCTGGACTTCATCATTTTCGCCAAGTGCGTTGGCCAGAGCTGGTTTCACTTACACCGGCTTGAATGATGTTGTCTTGTGTCGCGTGTGTGGAGTTGAAGGATTCCAATGGTAGCCAAATGACGATCCAATGGCTGACCATTACGAATGAGGTCCAAATTGTGAGTGTGTTCGAAATTATCGCCACAACAACAACAACAACAATCAGACATCAGTGGTGGCGGTAGAACCGACAGATGGCGTTGATATACCTCCAGAACGAAGGTCGGTGACAGATGACACTCCGCTGACAGTTGGCGCTTATATCGCAGTGCGACGAGTGACAGATGACAACTCACAGACGGTTGGCGCTGATATCGCAGTGCGACGAGTGACAGATGACGCCTCACCGACAGTTGGCGCTGATATCGCAGTGCGACGAGTGACAGATGACGGCAAGCAAATGAATGACAGTAAATCCATAGATGATGGCAGTGCAGACTCACCACAGAACACTGATGTGTCGTATTTGTTTTATGAATGAGCGCTCTGTGTTGTTTCTACCTTGTAGACACTTGGTGTGTTGCTCACGATGTGCCGGTCTGTGCGACACGCGCAGTATGTAGAGCACCAATTTGGAATTTATTGAAAATATATGTATATTCAGCTAATTTTTGTTTTATTTTTTCCATTCGAAAATCGAGCTTTTCAATGGATCGTTTTTTGAGCCTTGAAACAAACTACAAAATTCCTGGAATTTCATCATGTTTATCAAACGAATATCCGTTGCCATTGCCCACGGCCCCAACATACTGCGTCGTTTCCGTTATGGTTTTCACGCTATTTCTTTGTTTTTCCAAGAAATTCGTCTTCGTCGTAAACAACCTTTCTTTGATGTCCCGCTGCCGCTAATCGCCCGCGCAATACCGGCGAGCCGGTCCAGTAGTGGCGTCTCACCAGTGCCAGCGTCAACAACTATAAAATCGACGAAATATTAAAAAAAAAATAAAAATCGATATATCTCGGCCCCCGGCGCTCCCACGCACCCCATTTTCTTTGGGGACGTTCCTTGTCAACGCCCGCAGCCCCCGCACTTTTTCCCAGCCGATCCCAGACACCCAATTCTACGTTCGTTTCACAATCAAGAATTTTAATTAACGAAATCTCGGCCCCCTTGGCTCTAGCTCGCCCCCTTCCTCGGTGGGGCCCCCGGCTTGCAGCACCGCCCCCGGCGCTGAAAACTCAATGGGGCCCCCGCAAATCGCTACCACACGGCGGCAGTCGAAAAGTGAGGTTATGTCATGATTTTGATTGTAATACGAACTTTGCCCTACTACTAAATATCATCAAAATAGTTGAAATTCTTAAAATAAAGAATGTATACATAAAAATCACCTTACCATGCCAAAAATGATGAATTGTCGTCTTTGGTGTTGAGGGTTCAAAATATTGGTATTTTTATTGTGTAATAATGTCAAAAAGTTAATATAAATATGATTTATTTTGAAAAGGGGAATATTCTCCAAGAAAATTGAAAAATGAAAGATGTGATTTATTTGCCATATCTAACAGAAAACAACTACTTCCCCGGCAAAAGCCACGCTGGACATTGAACTACATCTGATAGATATTGTGAATGTTCCCCTTTTCAACATGAGGTTATCTTGAACGATGTAGTACCCTTCTTTCCATATATTTCCACTATGTGGAAAATATGAGGCAAACATCTGACAGAAAACGACTACTTCCCTGGCTAATACCACGACGGACATTGAATTACATCTGATAGATATTTGTGCAACGTTCTTCCAAGACCCAGTTTCAATTGCTTATTGTAATTATACAACAAATTATCCTTCTATTGGGTTGGGGAAGACCACCTACAGACGCGTTCCGCGGTTCTTGCCGCTTGTTAGTGACAGGGAAATTCATTGGATGGTCACCATGGGGTACTGAAGATCCTTAATTCTGACAGATTTACACTGTCCTCTCCGAAATTACACCAAATTACAAGAGATTTATTATTATACGTGTCATGTCAATATTTACAGAATGATGAAGACTACACGTAATAGACTGTGAAAAAGTTCATCAATTTCAGAAAAAGTCGATCAATAGCGTATCAAAAATTTGTTCACAATGAGGTACCGGGGGGTGGGGGGGTCCTTCATTTCGACAGATTTACAATGGTATATCAATAATGTGTCCGCCCTGGTGTTTCGGTTGTCTCATCGTGAATAATACATTTTTTATAATTCTCATAATTTATCTGCGTTAGTGAATCTCAGCTGATAGCGTATCAAAATTTGTTGGGATATCCACCCTTAGGTATCTGGGATCCACCATCTTGGTAAAAACAAAATAATGAAGACTATATTTTTTCTATAACTCATATGATGAATTGATATCATTGAATCTCAGCTGATTAGCAATAGCGTATCAAAAATGTGCTGGTATGTTTCAGGTCCCATACCTTGATAAAAACAGAATAATGAAGATACATTTTTTTCTATAACTCATATGATGAATCCATGTCAGTGAATCTCAGCTAATTAGCAATAGCGTATCAAAAATATGCTGGGATTTTTCGGGCCCCATATCTTGATAATCAATACTTTTTTCATACACTGAAAACATTATTTGGTGAACTTGTTGCAGTGTGTATGTTCATTTGAACTCGCTCAGTATATTTATAACTCCGTATTCTCGTTGTTCTGTTACTCGTGTTACACAATAATGACATAGAGAACTCTTCTGACAATATGTTCTTTACTCTTTTTGCAGATGATACTTCTTTAATAATATTCCATAAATCTGATGAAACTCTTGAAAGTCAGTGCGATAATACACTTCTGAAAATAAATAGTTTTCTGAAAATTCTCTTTAAATGAATAATAAATAGACTCAGTATATCAGGTTCCGTAGTACTCATAAAGTATGCTCAGAATTGAATATCAGATACAACGAAAATGAATATTTATCTGAAGAATCATCGGTTATATTTTTGGGCTTAAATCTGGATAATGTTTTGAATTAGAAAATTCACTGTAATAATTTGAACCGTACCTTATCTTCCCATAATTTCCTCATGAAAAACTTGTGGAGAATTTTGAACACGCAACAATTATTGATGTGTAAACATTAAATCTTTTTCCTCCACCAAACTTTTTAAAACAAAATTGAAACAATATCTTTTATCGAAAATTTATTATTTTGTAAATGATTGTTTGTGATACCACATTTTGGTGGCATTGTTCATGTTTCTGTTGTTATGCTATTAAGTTAGATTATAGGTTTATATTGGGGCAGTTCCTATACAATGTATTTTGTCTGAAAGAAATAATAAAGAAGAAATAAATACAAGTTATCCACAAGTTACCTAATTCAGCATACTCTAAACTTCAATAAACCCATTTACAACTTCTCTTGGTTTATCTCCTGTGCTAAAATTTTGTGAATAGCTTCAGTGTTGAAAAGGGGAACATTCTCCATGAAAATTCAATAATGAAAAATATGATTTATTTGTAATATCTAACAGAAAACAACTACTTCTCAGGCACAAGCCACGCTGGACATTGAACTACATCGGATAAATATTACTGAAAAGAAAAGAAAAAATCTGAAAGAGAAAATTCGCATTTTCATTCAGATAGTTGATTTTTTCAATTTTCTCTAGTTTTCATTGAATAAATCATTAAATAAATTACATAGGAAGAATATTATTAAAAAATATCACTCACATAAATCGTTCATTTCATTGAAGCAAGGTTCGCTTCTCTCGCATTTAATCCCCAATACATTTTGGTCGACGAAAATCTATTTCACTTTACCAAGCTCTTTAGAAGGATTGATAGGATTGGAAAAAAAAATATGAATATCCTATTCATATTTTCAAACTAAAATCAAAATGCAATGCCAATGACAGGTCTATGAAAAAAAATAACTTTCAAAATGTTACCTCCTGAAGAGCTTGGCAAAGTGAAATAGATTTTCGTCGACGAAAATGTATTAGGGATTAAATGCGAGAGAAGCGAACCTTGCTTCAATGAAATGAACGATTTTTGTAAGTGATATTTTTTAATAACATTCTCTCTATCTAATTTATGTAATGATTTTTTTCAATGAAAAATAGAGAAAATTAAAAAAATCAACTATCTGAATGAAAATGCGAATTTTCACTTTCAGATTTTTTCTTTTCTTTTCAGTTAGTCTTTTCACAATATCTATCAGATGTACTTGTTTTCTGTTAGATATTACAAATAAATCACATTTTTCATTTTTGAATTTTTATGGAGAATGTTCTCCTCTTCAACATGAATACCTCCCAAGAGGTTATCTTGAACTATGAAAAATAGCGACTAAAGTTTGTCTTTCAGCCGCAGATAATTCCACAACAGATTTTATGAATATCCTATTCATATTTTTGAAATAAAATCAAAAAGCTTCAGTGTTATTTTGAAATTCAATGAATGAATCAACAATCCATTCGAACATCCATAGTATCCACGTAAAAGTACATATTTATGTGAGGGCGCTCGAATCAGTGACGAAAAATGATCCAATATTGAGTATGCAGGGGTTCAGCAAAAATCACTTTGCGATTTTAGATTAATTCCTGCAATTTTTTTGACAATAAACATTTATCTTTATAATATAAGTGAGCTCTCTCGTAAGAGTAGTTTTTCGAAAGAATAAAAATTACCAAATGAGAAAAAAATTGTGAATCTGGTCAAATTTCTGCACTTTTTTCAAGGTAATTAAAAAAAAAATTGAAAAATTACTTTGAGAGATGCCTAGATCCAACATTTTGAATTCAGATGGTGAAAAAAAAAATATTGGGCGTGCTCCGAGTACTTTGATTTTTCCTTTCACCAATAGTCACTAATAGGTATGATTTCAGTGGTTGCTTTCTCAAGTGATAAACTCTTTTGATGATGTCAAGTTCGAAGCTGCAAGTGTTTTGGCTGAGTTATATGAACAACAGGATCAAATATCCCTATCGAAACCCATATTGCGAAAAGCTATAGAGTTATCACAACATAATGTTTATTGGCATTGTAGACTGATTTTTCAACTTGCGGTATGTATCCGTTTTTGAATTATTCAAATTTTAATTTTCTTTCATATACATTTTTCAGCAAATCCATGCAACTGAAAAGGATTACACTCTGGCTAGCAGTTTATTAGGCGTTGGTGTAGATTATGCTCATATTTCTAACGCTTCTTATACCAGGGTTCTATTTTTATTGAGCAAGGGAATGGTAAGTGGATATTATAGTAATACAGTGTTGTTACGATTGTGAACGCCTGCTAACCTTTTGTTATGTATCTGTCAGATGTAATTGGTAGTGTTATCCAGGGGAGTAATAGTGTTGTCAGATATTTGCTTTACTTCCAAGCTTGTAGGATTGTTCCCTTGAGTTCTAGCGAGTGTCTGTTGAACTATTTTCAACCGATAATGGCGAGAGCTCAACAAAGGAAAATTTTAAAATGGCACGAGGTGTAAAAGTGTACCAAGTATAATTCTTCTTTTTTCCAAAGATATCATTTCCAATCGTGACAACAAAATGTTATGATCAATACCTCTTACAGTATATTGTCCGTCGACTTTAAGGCATAAGTATTTCAGGAACTTTCTCTGCAAACTTTCAATTGACTTTTTTTGGTACTCGTAGATTTTTTGAAGCATTAACAATATTGGTTTCAGAGATAGCACCTATATGTAAAATATCTAGGTCAGAATTATTAGAGTTTTCACGAATCATTTTCTCATCAGAAGGCAAGTATACACTTCTAAAATACCTTGCAAACCCGTTGACAATATCCTCAGGCTTGTCATACACTTCATCGTCAAATTTCATTATACGCGGTATACGCGAATGCCTTTTTTTAGTATGTATGAATGACCAGAACTTCGAACTATCTGATAAGATATTATTCTCAGCTGTGTTTGTGAATATATTATATGCTATATTTATTTTACTTTTAACAGTTTTTCTCAGTTCCGAAAATTTATTCTGATAAAAAGCTGTTTTATGTTTCTTATAGTTTTCAAGTGCCGCTTCCTTCATTTTTATGTGGCTAATAATATCAGCGTCGAACCACGGGGGAAATTTACGGGTTTTTACTGTTTTTAGGTGAACTGTTTGAATGAAAATGTTTGATAATTTATGAATTAATAAGTTGCATGCCGAGTTGACATCGGTAGTTTCAGTGACGTCACTCCATTTGGTTGTCCTTATCAATTCATACATAGCTGGAAAGTGTGTCTTACGAAAATTAAATTATGAAAATATTGGCTGAATATTCCATCGTAATATTGGCAAGAACAAAAAATATGAACAGTTCGCGATATTGGTCCTATATTACTTACCCCGAAGCAATATTGGCATCAAAACTTTCAGCGATACTGGTACAATATGATTTGGATATATTGGTTGAATATTCAAAATGATTATGATGGCTTCATAGCCCAGGACCCTCAGACATACTTTATTTTCTGAAAGACAGAATATGGGGCATCAAGTAGTGTTCATATGCACATTGAACGCCCGCATACTTGCTAAGTTGGTTGGACGGCCAATTTATAGGTATCAGGTGAGAAAGGTAACAAAAAATAGGATCAACTTATCTTAAATTCTGATGTCTGATTTTTGTATATTTTTAATTTGAAGACGCTTTAAAGCTTCCAAAAAAATAATTTAATATAACTTATATTCTGACGCGTGATTTTTACATATCTATGTTACTTAGGAGAAAAATAGTAAAGGGCCAAACATCCTCCCAGGCACCAAAACATTCAGCCGTGAATATGAGCGCGACGGTATTATGCTCGTGCTTTGGAGCGAGTGAGATATCTATACGAAGTAATTTGCCCCTCTCAAACTCACTGCCAGTGTGCGTGCGTGCGTGCGTGCGTGCGTGTGTGAGCGTCATATCAGCATCAGTAATAACTAGTCCAAAGATCAGTTCCAGTTACTAGTCCAATAGTCGAAAAAACCAATTTAATTAATTTAGTACAGTAACCAGAGATTTCTTCTTCTCAAAAAAGTAGATGGTAAAGAAATTTGGTTTGAGCTTAGTTTGACAATAGAGGAAAAGGTTTCCAATAAGTTCCAGGCCCTACTTTGAGGAAATCGAAAGAAAATCCGGTTCAAAGAATTTTTCAACGCTTTTCCGGCTGTAACTTGAAAAAAACAATACATTTCAGTCGACGAAAATCTATTTCGCTTTGCCAAGCTCATCAGGAAGATTGACAGAATTGGAAAGCAGGCTCTTCAGAAGCAATTACCCATCAAGGATGAACATGATGGAAATATTTCTGCTGCGGTAACACTTCGAAAGTTAAACCTGTCATGGTCATTGCATTTTGATTTTTGTTCTAAAAATATGAATAGGATATTCATAAAATCTGTTGTTTGTCTTCCAGCCGCAGATGATTCCACAATAGATTTTATGAATATTCTATTCATATTTTCGAACAAAACTCAAAATAAAATTTCTCTTCATCCACGAATAATACGAAATGATCTACCTGTAAACGAACAGCAAAATGATAATTTTTTATTGCAGTTCCATTACCATATTATACTGTTCGGTTCATTCTTTATCCCGTATTTTGTTGCTTCAGAACATTTAAATAAATGTATTGTGAAGAAGTTGCTTTAGTTTGTTTGCGCAAGATGTTTTTTTTTCTCATTTTACAAATAACCCCGTAATGTGATGGATGGTTGCCGTGAGTATTAGAGTGAAGTTAGCCACACTTTTCTGGCCACACTTTTCTAGCCACAGTTTCTGATAAGCAGTATGGTCATTATCAGTTTTCTTGGGTAACTTGAAGTCAGAGGGGCATTAACAATTCAAGGAAGAATGATAAATTATTGATATTGACATAGATAGATAGACTTTCAACATTCTACCAAAAATATTCCGATTACCGTAAAATATTCCAATTACCGTAAAATATTCCGATTACCGTAAATTGCACCAAAAATTTTAAAAAATAATTCTATAAAGACCTCCAAAAAAAGTATATATACGGAGTCAAATCAATTTGTGTGGCCAGAAAAGTGTTGAAGACTTTAAAAAATTTGTATTCCATCAGTGAACTACCCGAAATATTCCGAATACCAAAAATTTGAAAAAGCCATTCGATAAAGGACATCCAAAAAAGTATATATACATGGTCAAATCAATTTGTATGGCCGAAAAACTGCTGAAAAACTTGAAAATAATTTGTTATTCCATCAGTAAACTACTCGAAATATTCCGAGTATCAAAATTTTATAAAGGACCTCCGGAAAAATATATTTCTGTATCTAGAATGAGAAATGATAGTTTTGCGTTTGAGAATGGAAGTTATTTTGCTGAGCTTTAGCGAAGTAAAATAACCATTTCGCATTCGAAATGCAAACAATATTTCTTCGAAAATTGCATCAAAACCAATATGAGAATAAAAAAATTATAAATAAGTGTCTGTAATTGTTAATTGACATTTCGTGACATTTCCTGTTTGAACCAAAACGAACGAGGTGTATTGTTTGCATGACTTTCTTATGGTAGCAACGAGTTAACACTCGAAGTCTCTCTTTAAAAAATCAATTTATTCGGTACAACTGAAAACTAATAGACAAATACATCTTTACAATAACAAACTTAGAGTCTGACTGACGCTAATTGCGGAGAAACCACACAGTTCGGCCTCATCCCCCGGCATCCAATTCAGCCTTTTCCGTGTTCAACTCCAGAGAGTTAGCGAGGGAGTTGAACATTGGAAAGTTCTATATCTCCTTCTGTGTCTGGACTGGTCGTCTGTTGTATGAACCTTGTGATCAGCAATCGTTCGTAGCAGATGTACCCGCAGATATACCCGCAGATATACACCGCTCGGCTCTACAAAGTTGAGCACAGTCCGAGTATTCGGCCCAGTCACCTACTCCGACGAGAGTACTAGCATGTGTATATCGGGCTTTAGGCTAGGCCTGCAAAAGTTGTGCACAGGTAGTTAACATCAGTGCTATAATCAAAAGTGAATAGATTGCTAACGTCCATAAGTTAGGGATGTGAGAGATTTTATGGAATGACACATCTGATTCATTGTTGATGATTTGGGTCTTGATTTGTTGAAGTTCATCCAATTTCACAACTTCTAGTTGAAAGCTGAAGTCCTCTTTTGGTGCGAATTCAATTTCTGTTTTGAAGGTCTTGAAGGTCTAGTTTTTCACAAATATAGTATTGTGATGAAACTTCGAGGCACTCTTCGCTTTGGAACGTGTAGTACAACTGGTTCTTCAATAAAAGCTTTTTCCGCGGTATAATTGCCCTAAACTGACTCCCTGAGGGTGTGGGTATGGAATACAAGTGAAAGTATTCGAAAATGTAGGGATACATGATAGGAATTTCGAGGATATAGGTTATTTTGTTATTCTAAATATAACCTTTTATTCGAATCATATTTTCAAAGAGCAGGGTATTATCTAGAGTAACTGTTACTGGCAACTGTTCTTTTTTTAATGTTTTTTTCAATTTTAAGAAGTTCTTTGTGGAGATCAGCTGATTACATTATGCTGGGGTGCATAATTTTCAATTTGGAAAAGGATATCGAATCTTCGATGTCTTGCAGTATAGATTTTATTATTTCATACATATTTATCAGTTGATTCAGAATATCAGTATATCACCAAAGTATGTACCATGTCGGAAGTGTTCAAGGTCGCCGATCGGCGTTATCTACGTGTTATCTACCGCACGCCGGCGCCGGCCGGCTTCTAGCGTTCGAATATAGAATAAAAAGAATAATGATTGTGAATGAAGAAATTCGAATTGTTGAAGTGTGATAATGATAATGATGTTTAAAAAAAATGTGAAAATCTCGGGGTAACGAGGTTGTAATGTTTCAACGTGCGATTCCAATGAGGAACGAATATAGGGTGTTTCAATTTTCAACAATTAGGAGAAAAAACAACAGTGTGTGTCAAAATACATCATTTAAGAGGAAAAAATAGCTTTGGGTGTTGCCGGATTCAAAATTAAGTAGTAGAGTTACGGAGGGCGGGACGTTGCCGGTTTTTCAAATTCAATTATGGAAGAAAAAACATAGGTGTACCAACGTAACATCACAGAAAAAACTGCTTGTCAAAAATCATATTGTATACAAGGTGTCTCAAAACACTCGTCAATTGAGAGAAAAAACAACCAACATCATTTAAGAGAAAAAAACATGGCGCCCGCTTGCCAAATGCTATACCAGGTGTACCAACATATGATTTGAAAGAAAAACATGTCATTTGTCAAAGAAAACACGCGTCATTGGGGGTATGGGGATTCAAAATGTTTTCGTGATGGAATCCGTCATTTTTAACGTAGGTACCAACAAAAGATATAAGATATAAGATAAAAGATAAAAGATAGGAGATAGGAGATAGGAGATAGGAGATAAGAGATAGGAGACAGACAGGCAGACTGACAGATATTGAGTTTGATCTAACCAAAACGAACTAACCTTATAAAAAGTCTAGTTTAGTCGCATTTTTGCTTGTTTTAGCGTTTCAAATTTTAGCTATTTTTTCGATCGCGAAAAACGCCTTTTGTGGTCGCATTTTTGCTTGTTTTAGCGTTTCAAATATCAGTTGTTTTTTCGAATGCGAAAACGTGTATTTTGAGCAATTTTGCAATGACAAATCTCCATAAGAAATACATGTAAACATACAGTTTTTACGGTTTAATTTGGGGTTGTTTTTCAGAACGCGAAAAACGCTTATTGTGGTCGCATTTTTGCGTGTTTCAACGTTTAAAATTTTAGCTGTTTCTTAGAACGCGAAAAACGTCTATTTTGATCACATTTTTGCTGGGAGGATCGCGGCTGCAGTGAAGTCACCCCAACGTGTTAGACCGATTGACCAACCTAAGTTATAAGTGAAAAAATAAAATAAAAGAGTACAAATTTATTGAACATTTTTATTTTGGTAACATATCACATAGCCATTTGTAAAGAAAATCGACGTTTCGGAGGCTGCAATTATAGTTGGTTTTGTTGCGACGAATGTGATGCATACAAGGTAAGATGCCAGCACTGGTCAACGCACATCATAAGTTAGTTGTACAGGGACGTCATACAAATTTTTCATTCAGAATAAAAAATATACAGGGTGCCTCAAAACGCTCCAATTTAAGAGGAAAGTAATTCTTAACTTGTGATTTGTTTAGCTTTGAACGTAAACGCGACATACCGCATTCTGCGTATAAGCTACATACCGCAACATACCGCAACATACCGCGACATATTGCGTCATACCGCGTTTTCTTTAAACGCTACATACCGCAACATATTGCGTCATAACCGCGACATACCACGTTTTGCGTAAACGCTAGATCAACTGTCAATCAACCTATCATCAATCATTTGAAAAAATCATGGCGGCGTTTGATGTCAGCGCACAGCATAGTTCGACGTACAAGGTGTACCAACATATTATTGAAAACAAAAAATTGCTGCTTGTCAAATGGTAGGCGAAAAAATGAGTCAAAGAACCTTACATAGGCATAGGTTCCCCAATAAATTTTGTTTGATCTAATCAGAATGAACTAACCTTATGTTTGTAAATGAATTTAGTATGATCATTCCAATAAATTTTGTATGATCTAACCAGAACGAACTAACCTGACATAGTACCACAAAAAACCCAATAAATTTTGTGTGATCTAACCAGAACGAACTAACCTTCAACTGTCAGAGTCGCAACAGTCACCCGTCAACTGTCAGTCGCTTCAGTCACCTGTCATTTGTCTAACTAACCTTATGTAAATTTCGTCTGATCTAACCAAAACAATCCAACCTCATGTTGGTAGATACATTTTGTCTGATCTAACCAGAACCATAAGTAACGTTACGTCAACTTATGCAGAGCATCCCAAAAACGTAATAATGTGACTATTGTCTTAAGTAACGTAGACCTGATATTTTAGCGTGTGATGCATGCAGTCATGAGTAGATGTAGCAGTCACATGCTAATCAGCCGAAATAGCTAGTTATAACTCTGATGAGGACTCAAAGACAACTTGAAACAGGGATTTTACATTAGATTTGAATTACAATTACATTCGAGACAGTGTATTGATGACGGAATCAAGTGACAGAAATTTGGGGTTTTCACTCTGATGAGGACCTAGCACGTCGAAAGTCGGGATTTCACATGAAATTCAGATACAAATTTGAAGCAGTGTTAATGGCATTGTAAATGGCAAACATTTGGACTTGACCGACTCAACACATGATACAGGTGTGAACATCAAATCCATCAGATCGATTTCAATTAAACGTGCCCTGTGTTGTGTGCTCCAGAGAAGTGAGCAAGTTTTTGAGCAAACATCACCGACGAGACAAATTACTTCGAGAGTCTTAATACAATATCGAGACAATTCGAAACATTTGCACTGAACTCCATAAAAATCGTCTTACTCTGATGGTCGAGGAGGACTACATCAGGCTTATTGGCTTGTATTTGCCTGAGGGCGGGGAATGAGTAGTTCCAATATATTCGGCACTTCTCATTCTCCACAACGGACTCAATATCCCCCGGAGCATAAGGCAACACCGGTGTCTCGTCTATACCGTACGAGTGTCGTAGATGGTAGTACAACACTCGTAGAGCCGCGTTATGCCTGTGGATATAGGCTGAGACCGCATATGCTGGACATGCTGAAAGCAAATGCATAAGGGTCTCAGGCGCCCTATTATTATAACTGAGCCCTTCTGAATAAAAGGAATATAAAAAAATATTCAAGAATCAAGACTGAGAAAACTGTTTTTCTGTGAATAAACTCCGTTGGAATTTTCAGTTTTATCTGACATCCCCACATAGTCTTTACAGTGGCCACGAAATTTCACGATGACTTTGACAGAAATTGTGAATTTGAAATATATGTTGCTTTTTGCTTTTACTGTAAGTCACTGCTTCATTTGTAGGGAAATATCAGTTATACATACAATGGATTATAATTCATTTGGCTGTATCAGGATGATTCGAACGTTGTCCGACCTACCCTGTACTGATGATGAGACAAGAACCTCGAAACGAGTCTGTTAGTGGTCTTCCCCAGCCAACTGAATGATATTCTGCTGTTTAATTACGTACAATAATCATCTGCAAGTGGGTCATTTCGGAAGAACGTTGCACAAATATCTGTCAGATGTAATTCAAAGTCCGCCGTGGTAATAGCCAGGGAAGTAACTGTTTGCTGTCAGACGTTTGCCTGATATTTTCCACCTGGTGGAGAGAAGGGTACTTCGACATTCGTTGATTTTACTATTTCATGTATTTGATAGTTACTCTCCGACAAAAATTCTTGAACCGTTTGTCCTGATATTCAAACGAATCGATAATGTCCACTCCTTTAAAATCAAACCACGTTATTTTATTGGTACATAAATATATGATTACTTTTCCTCCAATTTATTTGGTGAAGGATGTGTAATGTGGCCCTTTTGGAATATTTCTATTACTATTACACTTTATGGGGCACTTTGTATACACCTTAATCCTACAGTCTCCAGCTGAATGATATATGTCTCCCATTAGTTGCCATATATTCAATTCGTTGAATAACGTTTGGCGAATATCTTCCACGATTTTAATTCATTAATTAGTTTTATATACACCTCGCAACTGTTCGTTTCTTCAACAATTGATTTTTAAATCTTCCTGGACTACCCTTCATGTTTTTTCTGCTAAAATTCGTGTTAGTGACATTCAACATTTCATTCTTATTATCATTACAGTTGAAAAGAAATACCATTTTTCAACATCAGTATACCATTTCGAATATTATTTGGATTTAATGCGAAAAAATCTCTCATTTTGTCAGCATAGTAACGTAAAAAATTACCGAAAATACGTGACTGAATTTTTTATGTTTAATGACTTATTTTTAAACACCCTATATTTTTTTTGTGACGTTTCATTTCAGAAACATGCAATAAATTTAAGGTTGAATATATAAGTTATCCTATGTTATAATTTGTTTTCGGGGACGCAAATGATTTGTTCTATTTAACAATTTATCAAAAATGTGCATAAAATTCCTGTCGTAGTTTATTAAAACTTGTTTTTCGTCAAATTTCTGTGAAATTATTTCGTTAGACATTATTACCTACAAAAAATCACTACAACTACATTAAGTGCTAGGAATCGCACGTTAAAAGGTAAGACCTCGTTAATCCTTGGCTCGCACAAGTTTCGACTTTTGAGGGCTGCCGTTCGTAAGGGGACGACAGCTGGTTAACGGAAAAAACAATTTTAAACAATTTTAAACATTATGATATGAGAATATTTCAAGAGACATATTATAGGTATATAAATAAGTCCATCTATTTTGAGCGTAAAACATACAATATTGCTTGTTTTCTGCGAATAAAATATTCTTTTCACTTTATCGCTGAGAAATAGCCTTGAATACAACATCACATCCTCCGATTGATAACAAAACCAACACGAAATAATTTCCAAATGGAAAATATTGTTTATTGAGTACTTGTGAACTTTGCAAACTACACGACTTCGTTGGGCACTCATTTTATTATTGAATTGCTCAAGGTAGTTGATTTATATGTCTTTTTGGAATTGTTCTGTTTTTCACTCAAACAATTTCTTGAAAACACTAAATTTTCCACCTGGATACTTCATGCTTTGATTTAACATGTTTGAGTGAAATTTAATAGTTTTTTTTATAATGTGTACCATGGAAATAGGTGTAGTGTTTTGTGCCACGTATATTTTGATTTTATGTGAGTACCTTTGTGTATTAAATAAAAAAATTAATATTTTCCAAAGTGTTTGTTCACAAAACAATTCTTTTATTACGATGAACTGTAAACATTTTATTGCGGTATGCGAGGTGTGCCACACAACTCATTTTATGGGGCCCCCACATTCTCCTCGCTTTGTGTATACAAATGAGAAGACAATATCTCAAAGAACGTTTTTTCTTCAATCGTAAATTCAATTTTCTCTCTGGAGACTTGTGCAAATGAATATTTTTCTCTCATTGCAGCTGAAATCAACGTTCGTCTATAATGCGTTCTTTTTATAATACTACTTGAAAAGGCATACCTGTCAACGGTATATAAATCAACCTCTCTGTAATAAGCTCAAATGATGTCTACTTAAATACAAATATATTATGTGAGTCGTTCAATGACATTTTCGACATTTGAGTCTGTCCTACGTCAATTCTGACAATTGCCTGAGTGTATGGTATTAGACTTTGAATTCTGAGAACTCTGAAAACTCTATCACTTCCGAAATTAGACTGAATGTATGGAATCGCACTTGAACGCTCAGGCCCCTTGTCACTTGTGCTTCAAACAACCGAATTTAAGATTGCAACCTCTCTTATGATAGTTGACCGAATGCATGGTATCTCACGTTGAAATGTTAGGTCCACGTATCTACCGACAGCTGACTGAATGTATGGTATTTTCAAATGAGAAGACTACGACTCCTATAATAGTTGACCAAATGCATGATATCCCACGTTAGCATGTGACTGCTACATCACTCATGACTGAATGCATTACAGGCTAAAATATTAGGTCTACGTTACTTAATACAATAGTCACATTATTACGTTTTTGGGATCCTCTGCATATGCCGACGTGAGGTTACTTCGTTCTGGTTAGATCAGACAAAATATATATACCAACATGAGGTTAGATTGTTTTGGTTAGATCAGACGAAATTTATTGGTTTTTTGTGGTGCTATGTGAGGCTAGTTCGTTCTGGTTAGATCATACAAAATTTATTGGTAAGATCAGACGAAATTCATTTACAAACATAAGGTTAGTTCGTTCTGTTAGATCAAACAAAATTTACTGAGGAATGCCTATGTAAGGTTCTTTGACTCATATTTTCGCCTAATATTTGACAAGCAGCAATTTTTTGTTTTAAATAATATGTTTGTACACCTTGTACGTCGAACTATGCTGTGCGCTGACCAATCAAACGCCGCTATGATTTTTTCAAATGACTGATGATAGGTGACTGAAGCGACAGTGACAGTTGATCTAGCGTTTACGCAAAACGTGGTATGTCGCGGTTATGACGCAATATGTCGCGGTATGTAGTGTTAACGCAGAATGCGGTATGTCGCGTTTACGTTCAAAGCTAAACAAATCACACGTTAAGAATTACTTTCCTCTTCAATTGAAGCGTTTTGAGGCACCCTGTATATTTTTCATCCTGAATGGAAAATTTGTGTGACGTCCCTGTACAACTAACTATATTGTGCGTTGACCAGTGCTGGCATGTTACCTTGTATGCATCACATTCGTCGCAACAAAACCAACTATAATTGCAGCCTCCGAAATGTCGATATTCTTTACAAATGGCTATGTGATATGTTACCAAAATAAAAATGTTCAATAAATTTGTATTCAAACTGTTTTATTTTATTTTTTCACTTATAACTTGAATTGGTCAATTGGTCTTACATGTTGGGGTGACTTCACTGTGGCCGCGGTCCTCCCAGCAAAAATGTGATCAAAATAGACGGTTTTCGCGTTCCAAAAAACAGCTAAAATTTTAAACGTGAAACACGCAAAAATGCGACCACAATAAGAGTTTTTGGCATTGAAAAAAACAACCCCAAATTAAACCGTAAAAACTGTATGTTTACATGTATTTCTTATGGAGTCATTTCAAAATTGCTCAAAATACACGTTTTCGCATTCGAAACAAACAACAAAAATTTGAAACGCTAAAACAAACAAAAATACGACCACAATAAGCGTTTTTCGCGTTCGCAAAAACAACTAAAATTTGAAACGCCTAAACAAGCAAAAATGCGACTAAAATAGACTTTTTTAGGGTTAGTTCATTTTGGTTCGATCAAACTGAATATCTGTCAGTTTGTCGGTCTCCTAACTCCTATCTTCTGTCTTCTATCTTCTATCTTCTATCTTCTGTTGGTACCTACGTTGAAAATGACGGACCCCATCACGAAAACATTTTGAATCACCATATCTCCATGACCGTTGTTTTCTTTAACAAATGACATGTTTTTCCCTCAAATCATATGTTGGTACACCTGGTATAGCATTTGGCAAGCGGGCGCCATGTTTTTTTCTCTTAAATGATGTTAGTTGTTTTTTCTCTCAATTGACGAGTGTTTTGAGACACCTGGTATACAATATGATTTTTGACAAGCTGTTTTTTCTGTGATGTTACGTTGGTACACCCTGTATATGTTTTTTCTTCCATAATTGAATTTGAAAAACCGGCAACGTCCCGCCCTCCGTAACTCTACTATTTAATTTTGAATCCGGCAACACCCAAAGCCCTTTTTTCGTCTTAAATGACGTATTTTGACATACACTGTTGTTTTTTCTCCTAATTGTGGATAATTGAAACACTCTATATTCGTTCCTCATTGGAATCGCACGTTGAAACTTTACAACCTTGTTACCCCGACATTTTTCACATTTTTTTTAAACATCATTATTATTATCACACTCCAACAATTTCTTCATTCACAATCATTATTCTTTTCATTATATATTCGAACGCTCGAAGCTGGCCGGCGTGCGGTAGATAACACGTAGATAACGCCGATCGGCGACCTTGACCACTTCCGACATAGTACGTACTTTGGTGATCTACTAATATCTTTTATAAAGGTTGAGTTCTCTCTGTAAGTAGCTTGGTTTATTGGCAATCTGTTGAATCTTTGATTCAAACAATTTTTCGTTATAACATATGTGTTTAACAGTGTCATTGAATTTATTTTTATTGAATCAATAGTCACGGTATTTTGTGTTCTGACAGTGTTGCTCAATTTACTTTGGTTTTCCTGAAGTTCTTTGATCAAACTTTCAAATATTTCTCCCTCAGTGGAGTCAAGATTCCCAGTGATGGATTTATATATTGAACCTAAGCCTTGATATGGCCTCGTTTCACTCGTTGACGATGAGGAATAATTTCTTCAGTTTTGTTTTCGACTTTGTCCTTGAAGAATTTCAATATTTTCACGTAATTGGATGTATCTTGGGAGTAATCTTTATTTTTTCTAATCGGGAGTATTGAGAACAGGATTGATGGGGTTATCACATGTGACTGAGGGGGCGCTTAATCCTGCGTGTACTTCGTCCAGTTCATCCGAGAATGTTTTTGTTCCTTTGGTATGGATTTCTATGCGGGATGGAGCATCCGCGTTGGTATTGAGATTTCCTTTCTTATAAATTATAGTATAGTCATACTCCTCCAGTTTGATACGCCATCGCAATAATTTCGAATTTGGATCTTTGAGGGAAAACAGCCATTGTAATGGTTTGTGATCCGTCAAAATAATGAATTTGCGTCCGAACAAGTAGGGGCGGAAGTACTTAGTAGCCCAAATAATTGCCAATAGTTCTTTTTCGATCACCGAATAATTCTGTTCTGAATCATTCAGCGTTCGTGATGCGTAGGCTACGGGCAAATCCTTACCTATAGACCCTTGGGATGAAATAGCTCCTAAAACAAAGTTTGAAGCGTCCGTAGTCAGGTTGAAGAACTTAGAGAACTCGGGATATGGTAGGATTGGCTCGTTTATTGAAAGATTTTTGCAAGTGTCAAAACAGGAAAGGAAGTCTCGATCGTGTTCGATCTTCGCACCTTTTTTCAGGCATTTTGTCAATGGTTTTGTAATTTTAGAGAAATTATTAATGAATCTTCGATAATAACCGAGAAGTCAGAGAAAACCTTTGGTTTTTTTTTTTAGTTGTTTTTGGCAGTGGGTAATTTTTTATTGCAATAATTTTATCGGGGTTCGGTTTTACACCATTGGGAGTGACGATATAACCCAGGTAAGCAATCTATTTTCTCAAAAATTCCGATTTATCCAACTGTATTTTGAAATTTGATTCTCTTAGTCGTTGAAATACGGATTTCAATTCGTTCTATGTGTTCCTGGAGAGATATGGAAAAAACTGTGATATTATCGAGGTATACCAGGCATACTAGCAGGAGCGTTCTTTAGCCCAGATGGCATTCTTAGGTATTCATAGTGTCCGTTTTCAGTATTAAAAGCTGTTTTTTCAATGTCCCGTTCGTCTCGTTTTTCAATTTGATGAAAACCGCTGGCAAGATCTGAACTTGTAAAATACTGGCATCTTCCCAATTTATTTAAGTTAGTGATGTTTGGAAGAGGATATTTGTCGTCAATGGTCTTTTCGTTAGGTTTCCGATAATCTTCTACTACCCTCCACTTTTGTTTCCCGTATGCATCTGCCTCCTTGGGGACAACCCAAAGGGGAGATGACCATGGAGAATTACTAAGTCTTATGATGTTCTGATCTAAAATTTTCTGTATTGGGTTTTCTACTTCCTGTTTATGTATGAAAGGAAGAATTTCGAGTAAACATGGGTTTCATCTTGAGTCTTAATATTATGTTTATTTCTGCTTGTTAGGGGCATATTTTCTTGATAAAAATATCAGAATATTCTTTGCATAAGTTAAGAATGTGGTATTTCCCTTCGTAATACAGGTGTTCTGTACGAAATTTGGTTAAGTCAATGTTTGGTTTGTCGGGGTCATCGAGGTTATTCAGATCTATTTCTTCAAGCAATTTAAAGTTAAATTTTTCAATAGGTTCGGAAAAGTCCAAGGTAATAGGATCGGTTGTATTGTTAAGAATTGTTGTCATAACCCTGCCGTTTTTTGCAATTGTTAAACATTGTGGAATTTCACAGTTGTGGAATTTCTGGTGGGGAATAATTAAACTTGAAAAGTAAGAATTTCGGATTTTGAGACTTCGGCAGATTAAATATTAAGTACACTGTGTTTATGAGCAAATTTTTAAAAAACAGTCTAAAACAGTTTAAAAAACTATGAAAGTGTCATTCTTAATGCTATTTGGAAAAAGTTTGTAAGCTAAATCTGGGTCAATGAATGATTTTGTGAACCCAGAATCAATCAGTATTTTGAGATTATTTTCAGGCAGTAAAATATATGGTAGTTCACCTGAATTTGAAGCATTGAATGGGATTATGCAGGGATCTATGTTGGGCCTTCTTCTGGAGGCAAACTGAAAATTTTCCTCAAAATCTTATGCTTGTGGCATTTCACAAGAGGGGATTTCAAATGTTTCTTCATAATGGTGACTGCCGAGTTCATAATTTTGATATTCGCATGGATTGATCGGGGAAGAATCATAGTTAGAATATATACCCTGACATTGATCAAATTCGGTCTTGTACAGCTCTTCGGAAACACAATTTTTCTGTTGGGGTTGTCACGAAGTGAACGTTGAAGGGTTTTTCCGGAAATTATTCGAGGTATGTCTGCTAGATACACTCATTGGTGTGGGCTTTGGAAGCGTTTGATTTGGGTTTGGTTTAAGAACATTTTGCTTTTGTTGGTTATTTCCAAAAACTTGGGAATTCGTAAAAAAATTCTGAGGTTGTTTGTTTTGTTTCTTGGCTTAATAGAAATGGGTTGTGATGGAAAATGATTGTTTTGAGTGTGATTATTGAATGGCATTCTTGGTGTTGGATGGAAATTTCTCTGCTGTTGAGCAAATTGAGTTGGCTGTACATATTGGTTTTGCTGTGCGCGTTGAAAAGGTTGTCCTTGATCTACTGGTGGTGTATGAGTAGTTCTGATAGAAGTTTTACTATCACAAACCGAAATGTACATATTACGGTTATTAGCATCGCCATCAATCTGAGGTACACATTTAAGGTACTCTGGGTTGAACGGTTGTTCCATTTCCACAAGATTTCCACTACCAGGTTGACTTGAATTATTTCTAATATTATAAAGGTCAGCGGAGTCAGTTGGGGGACTATTCAACGATACATTTTCAAGAAAAGCTGTAAATTTTTTAACAGATATCCAGTTGTACTCACATTAAATAAATTGCGACTTTGAGCATCCTCTTCTATAAGGACCACTTCTGGATCGGCTATTTCTGTCTTCACCAGGGAGTATTCCTTGCGAATTTGAACTATTTTGTTTCCGTGGGGTCCTCCACGGGTCTTTGATTGACTGGGTTTCCTGATTTCTAAGGAGCAACTCCGTATCAAACACTTTTACAACTAATCACCAACTGTTCGAAATCCGATACATCGTTGATACGAAAATTGTCCGTTCTATACGAATCAATTCCGGATATCCTACCGACTGCGCCAGTTAACTTATTGAACACTCGAAGTCTCTTTTTAAAAAATCAATTTATTCGCTACAACTGAAAACTAATATACAAATACGTGTTTACAGTAACAAGCTTATAGTTGACTGACGCTAATTTCGGAGAAACCACACAGTTCGGCCTCATCTTCCGGCATCCAGTTTCATCAATTCAGCATTTTCCGTGTTGAGTGTGATGTAATTAACGTAATAAATAATAAACAGGACGCAAAAGTCTTTTAGATTCTAGAACATAAGAGTCTTTTACGTTCTAGAACGAAAAAGAAACACTTCTCTGAGATTTTAACAAAAACGTCAACATTTGAGTTCAGTTTTCGAAAAAGTATACATACAGTGCCGAATCGATTTGTGTGGCCGGAAAACTGGTGAAAAACTTTAAAATAAAGTTTTATTTCATCAGTTAACTACCCGAAATTTTCCGAGTACTAAAAATTTGAAAATACCATTTGATGAAGGACATCCGTAAAAGTATACATACAGGATCAAATCAATTTGTGTGACCGGAAAACTGCTAAAAAACTTTGAAGTTTTATTTCATCAGTAAACTACCTGAAATATTACGGGTACCAAAAATTTTAAAACACTATTTGATAAAGGACCTCTGGAAAAGTATATATATAGGGTAAAATCAATTTGTGTGGCCAGAAAAGTGTTGAAAAAATTTAAAATAAAGTTTTATTTCATCAATAGACTATCCGAAATATTCCGAGTACCAAAAATTTGAACGCCATTCGATGAAGGACCTCCGGAAAATTTGATATACAGGGTCAAATCAATTTGTGTGGCCAGAAAAGTTGAAAAACTCAAAAATAAATTTTTATTCCGTCAGTGAACTGCCCAAGATATACCGAGTACCAAAAATTTTAAAACGCCAGTTGAAAAAGGACTTCCGTAAAAGTATCTTATACATGGTCAAATCAATTTGTGTGACTGAAAAACTTAAAGTTTTATTTCATCAGTAAACTACCCGAAATCTTACGAGTACCAAAAATTTGAAAACGCCATTTGATGAAGGACTTCCGAAAAGTATATATACAGGGTCAAATCAATTTGTGTAACCAGAACAGTGTTGAAAAACTTTAAAATAAAGTTTTATTTTATCAATAGACTACCCGAAATATTCCTAGTACAAAAACTTTCAAAACGCCATTCGTTGAAGGACCTCCGGAAAACTAGATATACAGGGTCAAGTCAAATTGTGTGGCCGGAATAAACTGCCAAAAAACTTTAAAGTTTTATTCCATCAGTGAAGTACCCAAAATTTTTCGAGTTCTAAAAATTTGAAAACGCTTTTTGATGCAGTACCTCCGGAAAAGTATATACCGGGTGACCACGAGGTGAGGTGCGCCCCTCAATTTTTCTATAGTTTGAAGATACAGATTTCAAATTTGGTGTGTCGCTACAGTACTTGAATACGCATATTTTGAACCCTCTACTGAAAATTCACCACTTCCGGTTCAACCGGAAGTGACCCAAAACTTTTTTTTTCAAATGACACCCTGTACATATTTTCGCTGCACGCAATTTGTGATAACACTATTGTTCAAAATTGAAAATCGGTTGAAAAATGGCGGAGATACAGTTGATTGTTCAATCGAACAAAGTTGGCCATGAAACTCGAACTTAAATAATCACAATTGACAAATGACATCAGAAGTTACCAGAGGAAGCTTCGAAGTGCGATACAGTTGAAATCTGAGGTTCTCGTGTAATTGCAGCTTCCATATATTTCAACAATTATCAAAAATTACCTAAAAACGGGATGGTATCCATAAAGAAATGCTCACAACTGCCATTTGTTAAATGGCAACATGTACTTTTCAATTTGTCATGATAAAAAGTTATAAATCATCAGTTTACTCGTGTGAAAAATTTTGGAGAATTCCTAAAGGTTATCAGTTATCAATGGGGCTCTGACGCTGGTGTTTTCGCAAAAGATTCGTTCAACGTTATTAGAAAAGGTGAGTTGGGAAGTTGGGGTTGTCTTGGTCTGAAGAGCATACGTTAGACTCAATAATTGTCTTCTGATTTCCATCGGGGGCTCATTTGCTTCGACATATAGACTGGTTCGGTAAGTACCATTTCAAGTCTGATTGCCGTGTTGTGAACAGTGTCCAGCTGCCTCAGTAAGGATCTTCTACCTGTCGAATACGCTATTGCGCCATGATAAATTTTGGTACGAATGAGTGATCTGTATATCCTTAATAGGGTGGTAGTATAAGATCCCCCAGATTGGCTTGATACCGTTTTCATTAAATTGAGACCATGTTGTTTAAGCTGCCTAATATGAGCGTTTGATTCCAGTCCTTCGTCAAAAACCATTCCCAAGAATTTAAATTCCTTCACAAATAGTTTTTCGTATAATTCCAAATTGGGTTATGTTGATGTGTTTCGTCTTTGAAAGAACATGTATTTCGTTTTCGAAAATGAAAACTGAAAGCCAGTTTCAAGGCATCACGATTATAATTTTCTTATTGTGGTCTGAAGCAATTTGTTTTGAGATATCTTGTTTCGTTGTTATTTCGCGTCCTTCGTGAATGAGAGAAGACATGTTATAGTGTGTGTCGACACCTTTGATCTTCCTATGTGTCGGTCATGGGAGTCGAATAAGTTATTAATTGTGGAGACAAACTGTTTCCAATTGTAATTGTAAGACATTATAATTATTATCTTCATAGTCCTATCACAGAAGCCATGTTGGAAACAGAAATAATCACTGCATTTATAAGTTATTCTGCATTTTCTTTTATTGAATCATTACTTCATTTCAATTAGATGAATAGAAAGTCTTCAATAGTCTTGAAAATTTATAAATAATATTATGATTAATATTCATTGTGAACTTCTGTATTTCAAGAAATGATATGAAATTTGTAACTATATTGGGAAAGTCGAGATTAGCAGAATTCGATTATCAGTTTTTCCCAATTTCTACAACTTTTTTCCATTGAGGTAGTATATTTTTTTCTTTTATATGACAATTGAAGTATTTTCGATAAAAATACGACCGCACAGAACTCTCTATAATGAAAAAAAAGAAGCATTTCAGGGACTTGTAAAAACGAGTTTTTCGCGAAAATCATCAAGTACTTTAAGACCACTGAACTTTTTGACAAAAATAAAATATCTGCTTGCTTGGCATGAAAAATACTACATTCATGCGAATTTCTGTTATCGGAAAGTAATAAAAAAATAAAATAAAAAATAAAAACGAAAATATTGATTTTTCGTATTTTACTCAGCAATTTTGAGGTTATGTGAAAAATTTGTGAAACCAAAGTTGAAGATTTTTTAATTATTTACAACTTTTATATTTAACTTTTTTTGATAAAATACGTATTTACGCTGCAAATCGTGAAAACCGATTTCACCTCCTTTTATCCCCCACCCCTACTCGACTGCAAACATTCATATGATGAGTTTTTGTCCCCACATTAGTTAAACCCTTTTCTACCCTTTACAACCTAGTTTACCCTGTACGGAATTTTTACTTTTAATTTGTACTTGAAAATGTTTAATAATTTCGCACCTTGGTGTAATCGTTATATAATTTTCACACTTGGATTGCAGTGGAATCGACAGTTTCCGATTGTTTATATATATAAGGAAAATGTGCATAATTCGTAGTTTAATATTGCAGAGTGTTTAACAAAGAAATCTGATCCAATAACACCATTCATATCACTACCAAAGTCATTCACCACATGGAATTCGTGACCTATCTTAACATTAGGTAGTTCCAATGTAATATTAGCCGAACCTTGCGTAAAGACAAAGCCAGCTATGTCGATTATTTTGATTCTATTTGTCTTATCAACAAACTGATTTTTATTTATACATGATGTGAAAATTACATTTACCAAAGCACACGTATCTAATCTATATAATTTCAACTCACCCTTTCCGTTTTTCATACATACGTAATTAAGACCATTCATACTTAAAACTCTACAATCACCTACATTCTCACTGACTTGCACGGTTGTTTAATTCAGCATCCTGAGAGTTCTCCATAAAAAAACCTCTTCGAGATAGACTGAAAGGTTGGTGGTTGTTATTATTCCAACGTCCTCTAAAATTTCCGTGAAAATGTCCCCGGTTTCGACCCCTAAAATTATTTTTATTATTATATATATATTATATCCTCGGATATTATTAGCTTGTGAGTTATCGAATTGCCTGGTACTGAAATCTAGTCTCATAGGCTTAGCAATAAAAGCAGTCCCGCTGTAATTTTTTCAAAATGTTCAGATGATGGTAATGATATATTCTCTCTCACTCTCTCTTTCCGAGAGCCATGAATACATTTTTAGCGAATAGATTCAATTTCAATCGAGAAATAGGATAAATGACTTGATTATGATTGCCAGGATGGGTAAAATCGACCTTTATTGTTGTTGATGTACTTTTTTTCTGGGGAACATAGTAATTATTATGTTGAAGAAACCTCATTGATTGGCTCTAGTCATTACATGCAAAGTGCATAACATTTTAAACAAAAAATATAATGATCAATATGTTTCATAGGCTTATAAAAACTTAATAATATACCTATCACCACTGCAGTTTTTCTAAATCATAGCTGGAAATTGTGATTTCTGAGACAATTCGATGATTATCACAACGCATCAAATCTGTTAGAACTTGAAGTGTTCATGATATCAAAGAATATGTGAAAATTCGATGGAAAGTCTCAAAAAACGCAGTAACAAACCTATCACTGCAGTTTTTTTTTAAACCATAGATGAAAGTTGTGATTTTAGTAGGATATGTATGAAATCTTAAGGATACGTGAACATTTGAGGAAAACGAGTTAAATTTTCTAGGGCAAAATTTAATGAAAATACACGTTGAGTTTCTTAGAATTAGAGGTAATTTTCTAGCTATATTTATATCAAAAGAAATTATTAATATTACATACACTCTTCAAAGACTCATAGAATACATTTTAATGAAAAATGATGTGGCTATATATACAGTGTGACCCATTTAAGATGGAAGCTCCCTTATAAAACTTACATTTTTTAAATATTTTTTTTTTCGTTCAAAAAGTCCACTAGGACACCAAATATCATGAATAAATCTCTATTTCCAGGGCCATATAATCTTATTTTTCAAGGTGAAAAATTTTAAAAAATTACTAGCGATATTTTTAGAAAAAATCTGACTACACCACTGGATTCGCGATATTTCCAAATGGTTCATATGTGAATTACGTTGAAATGCGTCAATAAATGGAAAAGTTATAAGGGAATGAAATTTGAAAAATATGCCGATTAATCAACCCACCAATTCAATTCCAAAACTTTTATCAAATCCTTGACTACACCACTGGTTTAAGGGAGTCTCGAAATATTACTGACTATAATTTCATTGAAATCAGTTGATAAAAAAAAAAATTATGGGATAAAAAGACATTTTCCTGAATTTATTCGTGAAATTTGGTGTCCTAGTAGACTTTTTGAATGTCTACTTAACGAAAAAAGAATCATTCCAATCGGTTGAAAAATGTAAGTTTTATAAGGGTGCTTCCATCGTAGTATTTCTCTTGTTTTCATCATGATTCATTAGAACGCATGCTATGTAGTATGAAAATATCAAACATATAATTACTAGTTTGAAATTAGCCTTTATCTCCATATTTTGTAAAATATTGAAACATTTTCTAACAATACATGAAAATCATTACTAAGCTTTCAAATATAGATGAAAGTTTGATTTTGCTAAGAGAGAAAAACAAATAATAAAATTGACTGGTACTTAGTACTGGGCAACTTATGTATCAAAAGAGAAAATGTCACCTCAAAGAAGAAAAAAATTAATTTTAAAAAGAGAAAATTGATTGTTTTACGAAATTGATTTTAGTTTGTATCTAATGAGTTTCCAGGAGTAATTATTTTCTTAAGATTTTTCCAACGGATCTTAAACTAAATAGGAACTATGGATCATGAACAATATACATAAGAAATTCATTTTGATGTGAAATCTATTCATATCCATCATTACGCAAGAATATAATGGAAATATTATAGGATTCTTGAATAAGAGAATTGAACAGTCACAGAAAAAATATTTAATTGTGTATTTTTTTCCAAATATGCCATCTTACATCACCTTCATGACGCTAATTGAAAATTGAAATATATAGAGAAACGACACTCTGAGCTATTTACCTTGTCCCTGGTGGATTACTAAGAAATAAGCTCAAGTTTCTGGAATACGGTAGGTAATCAACCTGTTGTGATGACTCTTTTGCTTATTCTTGAAATATGTCCTGTCGCCGTTTAGAACACAAATATGTGATTATTCTGTTTCATTATTTGTGTTCTGCTAAATCCATGACATTGACAATTCTTCATGAAATTCGAGAAGTCGGTGTACCTGATGTGGATGCAATAGAAGCCACTGATCTCAAAAAACATGTATCCAAGTTCCGATTCCAGTTAAAACCCAAAACTGGTAACAAAACAGGTGCCATTTCAGAATTTTCGAAAATTGTGTGCTCCCACCCTCTAAGCTCAAATTTGACATCAGCAAATATCAATGTAGATTTTTCTATGAACTCTTGTAGTTCTGCTTCGCTGTCAACACTGGAGACACAGTTGTCTACATAAAAACTCTTCAATAATTTTTCATCAGTTCCGGAAGTAACCCCGAAAACAACTCGAGTGTGTCGGTAAATTTTCAATTGTACATTTTCATTATACCAAAGAAATCTCAAAAAGTCTGTCTGTTGAGGTTAAACTAATTTGAAGAAAGGCTTTCTTTGTATCAGATATCACACCAATTTTACCCAATCGAAATCTTATCAATATTGAAGGTATTAGTTCGATGAGATTAATACCTTTTTCCAGACACTGGTTCAGTAATGGATGGGATTTGTCGGATTTGGCGGATGCATGAAAAACCGGTCTTATTTTCGTAGTAGCACTACTTTCTTTGACTACGTGACGATGAGGCAAGTAATGTTGATGTTTCTCATTATCTAAAACAGAAACCTCTTCGATGATTCCTTCCTCCAACCATTCCTTGAAAACTTGGAAATATTCAAGGTAATGTCCGTCAACGTTTATTAAATTATCGAGTCTTCTTTGTGCCATTGCAAAATTGTCAGTCAAAGGAGGATGACCCTCTATCCATGGCATGTGAACCTCATACCGTCCATCATTCTTTCTCACAACAGTTTCAGTAAAATGTTTCATAACTGCTTCTTCAGTTTCTTTCTTTGATTTCTGTTGTGATGGATCGGTGATTCCAAGGACGTCAAGACTCCAGAGATCTGAAAGGCCTGGGTTGCTACTCAACATGGACGTTACAACCAGCATCGAGGAATTGATGGGTTGCTCTTCAGCAGAAACTTTGCCCATGACTGTCCATCCCAATAAAATTTGCATTGCAACAAGACCACCTTTCAATTCATGACGTTTCCCAGTAAGTAACTTGCCGGCAATGTCAGCTCCAATCAATATGTCCACAGGACCATCTTTGATATCTGTAATTTCGATTTCCAATAAATGTAGTTCATTCATCCAGGGCCCTTGTTTTACAGAAGTGCCATTATTACAGATAATGGGTTGGTCCAAAGCTTCAAAGTTACAAACATAGTCATTGTGAATGCTACTCAATCGGATTCGGTAACAGTGATGGTTAAAAACGTTGGAGTTCGTACCACCAAAGAGAGCATGTACAATGTCTTCTTGTCGAATGGATTCATATAACATCTCAACAGCAATGGATTGTTTTATGTATGATATTTGGGAACCAGTGTCTATGATTACCCGTGCCAATCGTGATTTTTCCGATCCGTTGAGCCGCACTGTCAGAGTCTGTAAAAATACCTCTGCATACGTGTTATTTGAGAGGGTATTATCAATATTCGACTGTTCTGGAGTAGTTACAAATTTAGCAGTGGTTTCATCAGTCTTTGTGCACATAATACTAACATGTCTTCCACTGCAGATCGAACATATCGAATTCACTCTACATTTTCTGGCAACGTGTCAGTATTTTAGGCATAGGTAACAGCATCCACGTTCTATCAATTTTTTCTTGCGGTCAGACAGGGTCCACTTGTTCGCCTCCGAACAGACTTAACTGCCATGGTTGCCGTTACAAAAGTTACATTTCTTCTGTGATTTGTTGTTCATCAATCCAGAAGCACAGATTTAGTGGGTATAGAGGCAGCCTGTTTCATTGTTCTAGACTGTGTTTGGAAACCAGAGACTGCTAAAGTAATTCGTTCTTCATTCTGCACCTCCTTTTTGAGAAACGTCATCAAATTATCCAAGCGAGATTTCAAAGTGGATTCAACGTCGTATTGACTACTCCTTTGCCATACTCTGATCAAGTCATCAGGAAGGCAAGACTCTACCAATGGATATAACATCGCTGCACAAGTATCTGATGTTACATCGAGAGTTTCCAAGGAGCGTAATTGAGATTCTAGTTTATCATAGAGGAAACTAAGACCATTTTTATTTGCTATACCCTTCAATACAAACTTCAGCAGTTCTCGGACATACACTTCAACAAGGATATCTTTTCTGCCAAAACGACTTTTGAGACTTTCTATTACCTTAGGATAATTTTCTTTGCTGGGTGGATAACTCTCAACTAACTGACGGGCTCGTGAGTTGGGGACTGTTAAGAAGATATTGAAATTTGTCTTCATTGGCAAGGTCTTCATCTTGGTGTATACGCTTAAACTGACTCCAAAATGATAGCCATTCTTTAATATCACCTCCAAATTTCGTGAACTCGATGGTAGGTAATTTCATTTTACGCTTCGAATGTGTTGAACAATGGGAAGAAACGCTGTTTATTTCATCCGAAGATTGATTCACCAGATGACTGTCAACAATCAACTTCAATTCATGGTATTTACTGGTAAAATTATCAGCTATTTCAATCTCAGTTGATAAAGAGCTCTGCTGACAGCTTTCTGCATACAAAAAATGGTCTAAAAATTGACTGTTCAAATCAGCATCAATTCCATTTTTTGGTCTAACAATCGAACTTTTCCTCGAACTTCAACCACCTCGTCATAGATTCGGGTAAAAGTTGATCTCTGGGCCTCAAGCATCTTCTTTACTTTCTCCATGTCTATCCAAAAGGTGTCCTGTCACGGTCGCCAAATTGTTTCGTTTCCAAAGAACACCTACCCAGTGAACGAAAACGTCTTATATGGAGAAAGACGAGTGACAATACTTTATTAAAATGCTCCAAATAAGTTTAAATCAGTGAAATATATTTTCATAAAAAAACTGACATCAACTTATCAAAAAATGTTATTTTGACAATTACTATCACTACTGAAAAAATTACAGGGGGATTCAGGGGAATTCTCAACAACAATCAACATTCTGAGCAATTTATCTTATCGGTGATGTTTCGCTGACAGTTACTTCTCTGGAACATTTTGAATACATTTTTATTCCGTGTCATTTTGCACTTATTTTGATTGGTGATACACTCTCCTTCATTCCACTTTTAGTGTGATGAGTTGAATCTTCCTATCCTTCTTTTGTTATTATGACAATTCATCATTTTCATAGTAAATTCAACATTTGTATGTTAGTTTAGTCACAAATTCATCTGTGCGAGTGGTTATAATCATTTTTGCTGGAACGGTCGGTGATGCTTTGCTAATAAACTTGGTTACTTGTTTGACAGATCACAGAAAAATCTGTTCATATGCAATAAGTGGTTTCGACATAATTCAGTACCTACTACTAATAGTTTGATAACTTTATATCTGCTCTTTCAACAAGTTACGTTTCTTCCGTCATCGCTTCTACACCATACCTACGAAACTCAATGCGGTTTGTTGGTATTTTTATTTAAAAATGTTATAATTTCGTGGAAAATTCTATAAATAACTTGATATTGACATAATTCATAGGTAGAGTTTTTGGAAACAAACAAAACAAGTATGATAGAACAACACTTGTTCATGAATTAGTTTACTACGTTTAGACAAAGAATTCACTTATAGAAATTGACATGTCATTGTTAGTCTTTATCTTTCTTAATGTTTTTAATGTTATTGATAAAAAAATTTACAGCCTTCAGTTTGAGGAATATATTTCTACAATGCGTTTCTGTGTATTGGAAAATAAAATGATTCTCCCAAAAGGTATTGTTCTTCGAACTTTAATTTGAAACACTGTTCAATATTGATTATAAAAGATTATTGATTTCGATATATTTAGTAACAAAGTACTAAAAATTATTATGGTTTTTTTCTACCAAAGCTATTACCTAATAGATGGTGACTTATTCTCACAAATTCACTCATTTCTCTGGAACAGTCAAAATCTCAGATGTATTGACGTTTATCAACTGTTTTACAGGTGTCGACATGTGTTATTACATAGTTGATCGATTGTAGCCGTTCTGGAATCAAAATGATAGATGTGTTTCTAACATATTTTATACATCCATCATTTTGTTTATCAAAATAATTATAAAATAACCATTTATCCTCGATATGAACTTTAGTGTGAACTGATTCTAGTTTCAGAGACACGTTGTCGTGTAACTGTCCGGTAAAATTTCATCAGAAATATTACAATTCATGACCAACATTACGAGAAAAAGTGTTAATTATTATGTTAGTTTGGTACACTTATCCGCCCGTTTCTATCAAAGAGATAGGTATTTATAACGCTCGAAATTACAGTCATCATTTGAAAAAACCACTGAATATTTTTTGATAATTATAAGAACCAGTGACTTAAGTTTAACTGTGATCAAGGATAACCACGAAAATATATATAATTTCAAAATATTGTTCGAAAATAATTAATGGTATTTATCCTGTTATATACTGATATTAATCCAGCGGAGACCAACTGGAGCATCCAGAATTGAATAATATACTGTTCGAAACCACAATTTGTCAATAAACTCTTTGACGTAGGTAAATAGAGTTCGTAAACCGTCATTAATAGGTATTACTAAAAGTTGAGTCTGGGTATTAGAAGATACGGTGTATATAGCTGTAATTTTTTGGGAAAAAACAAATTCCATGAAACTATTTAACAATTATATATATAATATTTAAATTATATAAACCTGATTGTATTTTCCTTTAATACATTTTCTGAGATAGTGTAGGGTGAATTATTATAATCAAAAGAAAAAGAGTTTTCCAGTTATTGAAATTGTGTTATTGTAGAGGAATTTTTCAATGATATATTTCAGTTGGTTGGTGAATTTTTGTATGGAGTTCTCAACTGTTTATTTTTTGTTGTGAGAGGTTATTAGTTCAAATAAAATACTCTCAATTGAATTCTTTTGTTGATGAATAAACCATCATTTAGAATTTCTTTATATATTTATAAGAACGACACCTGCCTTCAAAGTTAAATTTGGATTAAGATGATAACCTGCTGATGTGCGATAGCAAGAATTATATAAAACTCTTCTTGTATAAGAAATTGTTTGTTCATTGAAGCGGATTCCATAATGTAATTAATTTATGATAATACACAAAACTTGTCAATATCATAACACCCAATCAAATATCGCTTCATAGTTGAATTAAATTAAATGAGCCATATGCTGTTCTACAACACATTTTTCAACTAGTTCTATTTGAAAAAAAAAAGTACCGAGTGAATAATATTTATCCTATTCATGGAAAATATTTTATGATTGGCGTGATGATTATTATTATTTTGGATATATTCAATTCTTCCATCATCAAATAAAACGAAAGAAAATGTAATTTCAAGAAGTGTCAATATTGATGTTCCACAAACTCCACAAGTGTTGCACACGCTAGCACAGTGCAAACAGCACAAGTGTCTTCAAGGCATAAACCTACGCAAAAATCGTTCACAAAATAAACACGACAATTCAATTTGGAACTAGCGGGCTGTGAGTCTGCATCTCCATCCATCCATCAACATCACCCTTCGTTCTGGAGGGATATCAGCACCATCTGTTGGTTCTGTCGCCGACGTCTGGTTATGGTGTTGGTAATTTTGAACAAAATCACAAAGGGGGCTCCAATCGCGATGGTCCGCAATAGGATCATCACTTGGCTGTCATTGAAACCCTTCAACTTGACATGAAAGACATATGAATATATCCTCCGAGCCTGTATACACAAAGCCCGCTTTAGCTAACCTACTTGGCGGGAAAGTCCAGCTTCGAAACGTATCTATTCTCACTTTGTACTGCATTTCTCTTTGCACACAGAAATAAGAAAAGTTTCAACCAATGCTTAATTCTTGATACCCGCCGCACGAATACTGTATGCATTGATCTGTATATTTAATCTCAATTCATCCTATATATTATCCATATTCTTTATTATTATTATTTTTAAGAGTTCTTCTATTTATTCCTTCAAATGAAGTTTCCATATGCACTATCCTTCAATTTTCTTGTCATTGTTATTATATTTGTTGATTAGGAAGCCATTTAAAGATATCGTGGCGAAATGACTATTTTATAGTTATTTATGCAACAAGTGCAAAAAGTAAGTGTTGGACAACACGTCGAGTGCAATAAACAATTTTTGCACGAGTTGCATACAACATTTTTTCTACGTTCATGCAAAAAGCAAAAAATGATTTATTAAGGTGCAGCACTAGGTGTAGGAAAACGAAAAGCGCAACTTGAATAATTAATTATTACTATCGATTTGCATTGAAAAAAATCACTATCATCTATTTTTCAATTGATAATACTCATTTTAAAATTTCAATCCTGTAATTGTCAGAATTAATTTTTGACTGACGTTTCTATAACCACAGTTGTAAAAATCATAGTAGCCGTGAGCGCGTATGTTATCAAGAAGTATGGTCATAGTACAGACAGTTCTATCCCGGTAGACGGTTTAGAATAAAGCGGATCAGTTTTGATTATGGAGTTATTCTCGGGAAGCCATTGTTTCTTTAACTGTGGCTGCTAACATTAATACAAAATAATATATAATATGTAACTGTTTGAACCGTATTGCCAATCTCACAGAATATCTGCTAACTATGTAGTGGGTTTGAATGTTTATGTTTGTTATGATGACAGCACGTTGAAGTAGACTGACAGATGAGTGCAATAAAAACTTTATTGCACTAGTGCAATAAAGAACTTCTTTTTCCACTAAATATAGTTCAATAAAGTTTTGCTTTTTGCATGAATGTAGAAAAATAAAATAATTGTCTCTTTGAGGTGCTTTGTACATAGATCTGTCGTATATAATTCAATATATACGTGATATCTATACACTATTGACATGTGCAGTATCGTTTTTTTACTGAAAAAAGTCGAATTCTTCACTTTTACAAAATTATGTATATATTTTATGTTTTCAGTTAATGTCTAACCAATTAAGGGTTGACCCCAAATACCACCCAATTTATAACTTTGCAGGTGATATATTAAGAGTTGAATATACCCATAATGACATTTCTCCTTCCCCCTATTTTGAACTGAGTATTATATTTTTGTCAAAATATAGTCGTATTCATGTTGATTTAATAACTACATAATTATAGTCACGCTGATACCACTAACTAAATATTGAAAATATTCATATTTATTTCAACGCCTATTTATCTATCATCATATTTTTGACTAAGACATACTCCAGTCTACACCCCATAATCACTAATCCAAGTATGACAATGAATTCTCATTCTGTCTTACGTAACTAAATGCCTGAAGCATTTGATATAATCTGCAATCTCATTTGTAAATTTTGAATTGATATAGCCGATACTTGATGAAAATCCATGTTAATATCTATAATGAAACTATAGTTTAAATGATTTTCACATCAAAAGGGTTTACAAAACCACGACAATTGTTTCGCTTTACAAAAGCTTCTTCAAGTGGTAAAGATACACTAAATTACTTATTTGCTATGTTACTTTAAATACTTATCTAAAATTAATTAGGGTACGGTTGATTACCTGACTCCTAATAAATTCACAATAAGTACCTTTATATTTCTATTAATTAAATCTAACCTTTCCAGGAAAACAAATTTATGAGTGGTGACGCATTTAATTCAAGTTGGTCATTAAGCAAGTACTGAGAATTTTTCCATTTATTAATCTCCATACTTTCTAAAAGATTCAGCTTTTTACCTTTGTTTTCGACATGAAGGATTTCAAAATCATTGTCGAAAATATGGTTTTCGATTAATAAATGGTTAGCATACGTTGAATTTGTTTTCCCGTTTACAAAACTACTTCTGTGCTCTGCTAGGCGTTGTTTGAAGGTTCTACCAGTTTGTCCAAGATAAAACTTAGGACAACTACCACAGTTTAATTTATAGACTACACACTTTTCTTGTTTTTCCACCCTATCTTTCTTGTTTTTAATATGTCTGCCTAAACTATTGTCTGTCTTGAATGCAATATTTAAACCTTGCTTTTTTGAGAAATTACCTATTTTATTGGTTGGTTCACCGATATATGTAATTGTTTTGAACCTTTGGTGGTCTTTTGTAGTAGGGTAAACTTCTTGAATAGCTTTTTTGTATTTCTTTTTGGTCAGAAGATTGTCTATCAAAGATGATTTATAACCATTGTTAACTGCAATATGTTTAATAATATTCAATTCTTTATTAAAATTTGAAGTACGAAGAGGAATGCTAAGTAATCTATGTATCATACTGTTGTACGCTGCTACTTTATGTTGATATGGGTGGGATGAACTATTGTGAATTGTGATATCTGTATGCGATGGTTTGTGGAAAATAGAAAATTCATGTTTATTATTTACTTTTGTTATTGTCAGGTCCAAAAAATTAATTGAATTATCCTTTTCAAACTCTATTGTAAAGTTGATAGAAGGGTGAAGAGAATTAATAAATTCCAAGAATAGATCTAATTGCCTCGTTGTTCCAGTGAAACCTACCAAAATATCATCAACATACCTATACCAATATATGAAGTTTTTGAACATATTACTTCCTTTTATTTTTGTTTCTAAATTATCCATAAAAATTTCAGCTAATAAAGGGCTTAATGGGTTACCCATAATCAACCCTTCATCTGATGAATAAAATTTATGGTTGAACTGAAAATAATTTTGGCTTAAACAAACACTGAGTAAATCCAATATCTCTTGTTTAATGACAGGGTTTACATGATTAATATCTAATAATCTTTCTACTAACACTATTGTTTCCTTGGGAGGAATACTAGGAAAAAGGTTCTGTACGTCAAAAGAAATTAATTTAGTGTTATTCGGTAATTTAATATCTTTAATCTTATCAATCAGTTCATAAGAATTTTTCAAACTGAATTTTGATTTAAAATTGCAATGACTTTGAATTAAAGAAATAAGTTTTTCAGAAATTTTAACTGATGGTGAAGTAACAAAAGATACTACTTGGCTTGTTATCCTTATGTAATTTCAACAGAGAATATAGTTTTGGGATTTGTGGGTTCATGACAATTAAATGATACTTTTCCGCATCATTGAAGATATATTGAATCGACTTCAGTGTTTCTTTCACTTGTTGCTGGTACATACCAGTGGGGTCTTTTCGTAAAATGTTATATGTACCCGAATTGAGGAAATCCTGTGTTTTCTTTATATATTCAGTTTGGTCAATTGCAATTACTGATTTTCCTTTATCGGCTCTAGTGAATATGATATTGTTTTCTACTGTTTTTTGTTTTATAGATTTTACTGTTGATAATTCTTTGTTGTTGTGTCCTCTACTTTCCAAAAAGCTTGTTTTTATAATATCTGTTGCTATGTATTTATTACTCATAGTGTTGATTTCCCCTCTTAAAGCAAGTTCTGTCTCTATTCCTAAATTTTCTAATATATTGATATTAATATTTGTTTTAATATTATAATTGAAACCTTTCTCTATCAAATTACTCTCTTCCCGTGTAAATACTATACTGGACAAGTTAACGAATCTATTGAAAAATTTGTGTTCGGATGTTATGTTAGAAGTCTGTGATTTAGATAGCTTTTTGGAAAGTAAGTTCTTCAGTTTCTTTTTCTGTGTGCAATACTTTTTATATGTTAAATTATTGACTTGATCTCTAATTTTTGAATCTAAACATTGAAATTCTATGTGGTGAAGTCTATGAAATAACTCTGTATGTATTACCTTCAAATAAACATTGTAAGTGTCTCTATTGAAATATTGGTGTTTGCGTTCTTCTTTCATCCATTTCATCTTCCCGGTCTGAATTCCTTGTTGGGCTGCTAGACTTGTGTTTTTGGTCTTGAGTTGAATGAACTTTGGAAACACTTCACTTTTAATACACTTATTGAAGAACCAAATATTCCAATGCACCAGCAATTCAAGAAATAGAAGCTACCCAAAACACCAAAACTACGTCACTTTCACTCGACGCGCGTTTCGCTAACAAAGTTAGCATTCGCAAGAGCTACACGCTTACTATAGTAACTGCAGGAAATTATGTTCAGTGGGTTTGAGGGGTACTTTCCTTGACATCATGTTGAGGGAAAGGCTTCGGGATGTAGTATCTGCCACTGCTACACCTGTTGATATGTGCAGAATGAATGTAGTTACCCAACACTTTGCGTGTGAGGAAGTCTGGCCAGGTTGAAACTGATCTTTGTTGCACCCTTTGTGAAAAACTGGTTGCGCTGGTCGTTGAGGATTTGACTGGACGTTTCCCAACCGTTCAGCTCATTGAGGATTTTCTCCCCAGCTTCGCTACTTGGGCAGTTGTCGCAGCTGGATTAAAAAAAACTGCAGTGTGTTTCTGTAGTATCTGAAGCAACTTAAGTTTTCCTTGACCTAAGATACACGAGGTGGAATCACAGTCACTGAAGGTGTGGAATGAATGAGTCGATTGTTTGCAGATGTTGAGGTGGTGGAGTAGAAGACAACCGACGTTTTGCTTCTTCCACACTTTTGAAGATATATCGTACCTGGTGTCAGACCCCTGAGACCGGTGAGGATGACGCAACAGGTCTACGTCTTCTCCTGCAATAACCACGACCTAGATATCATAACATGGTAGGGGAGTGGGGACGGAGGGAGACTCCCTTGTTTTTTGTTACTGCTGGTGGCGCTGGTTAACTAGGAAGAGAAAACGCATCACAAGGAATACAGCATCAGGATCATCTTAAATGACGGACGATTGAAAGCTCAGTTATTTTATCAACTCACTTCGGTTCACAGAAATCCTCACAAGGTTCCAATTCATGAGGCATATCATTATTTTGAAAAAAAATATGGCAGGACATGTTAACGGGGAGACGATGAAAATTATCATAAAAAAATAATTTTCATGTTTACTTTACATGTAGCAAAATTGAAAAAAAGGCCATAACTGTACTAAAGATATTATGAAGAACTGATTTTTTTGTTCAGTTTAAATATCAGAAATAAAGCGGTTGCGGATCTATGTTCAAATGAATATATTTTTTTAATTATTCCCTGTTTATTTTTTCCCATTTTCAAAAAAATTCATATTTTTCAATTTTTAATAGAATCTATTTTCCTTTTCAACATGAATATCTTCCAAGAGGTTATCTTGAACGATAGAAAATAGCGATTAAAGTTTGTCTTTCAGCCGCAGATGATTCCACGTCTGATTTAATGAACATCCTGTACATAATTACAAAAAATTCACAATGTTTCAGATATCCTTTGCATATGATTTGTTCAACCCCAGTGAAATTATATTTTATTGAAATATTGGACTACTTCTATACTGGTTTTAGGTTTATTACTTTCTGGCAGTACAGACAGGTCATATTCAATTATTATGACTAAATTACTATATTTAGGAACTTGAAGAGAGTACGCTGACTCTCGACAATTTCTGTGGGATGTGAAGTATCGAGACTGACAACTAATGACGGATCACGGATGATCGATAAATAGTAGTAGTAATTGTATTTTTTCGACCTGTGCCAAATGGCCATTGACTGTAGAAGTCCTTCAGCCAGAGTGTTCTTGTAGGCTTTGTTACTGACTCCATACGCCACCTTAGGAGCAGCACTGTTGATTTGAACCCAACAGTGAATGGTGGACGACTCTCCCTGGTCAGTTTTCAGAATTTAAAAAAATCTACTAACATAATCGTTATATAAATTATGAATATTGAATTATGTATTTCAGGATAGAGGTAGTAGCTAAGGCATTAGTTTGTTGTGTTCTGTTGAATTCTTGCTAATATTTTGCGAAATCTTTAGAAATTGGCTTTAGTGTTGTCAGTACTCCACGCCCAAAATTATGCTCTTTTTCGTACCATTTCGTGTCATTACTAAACTGATATATTATTTCAGCTTCTCTTGATTGACAAAAAGTTACAAGAAGTTCAGCCTGTGTTGAATCAAGCAGGGCACCTTATTGAAACATGGACAGGTGCGGTATATCAAAAAGAATATCTTAAAGTATATTTTTTGGTTTTACAGGTAAACAAATTTTATTAATTAACTATTTCAGCAATTACCAAATTTATTTTTTAAGGTATGTCATTATCTTATGGCAGGACAGGTTAAAAGTGTAAAACCTTGTTTGAAACAGTTACAGCAGAGTATACAGACCATAATGGCTACGGATGATGGTAAGAACACCCACTTATCTTAGATTTCTAACTGCATAGGAAACGATACTGAATATTCCCACACAAGTTACTACCATAATAATTGCCTCACCACACTTTTTCAAAATAATTTTGTGTTCGAATCACCAATCAAATCACGTTCATTTCTGAAAATGTATACGTGGATAAGTGTATAAGAAAAAATGCTCGTGAACCGTTTTATAAAAAAAAAATTATTAATTAACCCTTCTCGCCGTTGTTTCCATTAGATAGTATGACTAAGTCATTGTATATCATTCATAATACTCCGGAAGCAAAATACTCCTCCATTCGAAAAATTTAAAGATTCAGTTTTGTAACATCCGTGGACTCAACAAGAACATCAATGATGTCCACCATCATGATATTCTGGCTTTAACAGAAACTCCTCCACCAACAAAGGCCACATACTTTGTCCTGGTTACGAACTCCTTTCTCGGTTCACATTCAAATGTGGTGTTCGTCTTTACTCAAGACTAACCAATCATGCCAACGCGAAGAGAATTTGGAGCCGAAAGACTTTGATGTCATGTGGTTCAAGCTGGCTGATACCAAACAGACCAAATACTTCTGCTGCCTTTACTTATCTCCTAATGAACCATCCTATAGTGGCCTATTTGACTTTTTATCACTTGAATACGACTTTATCCAGCAAAACCACCCAACAGCTCAATTAATTATAGTGGGAGATTTCAATGTACACAACTCTACATGGCTCAAATTTTCCAACAAAACAGACGAGGCAGGTCGTCAAGCTGAGGCCTTCGCTATCACGTATGGTCTGGAGCAACTGGTCGAGCTACCCACACTCATTTCTGATGTCAGCAACCAGTATATCTATACACTTGATCCATACACTATGAAGTTTGTGCTCCACTTGGGAACTCCGACCTCATCTCCAATCTTTGCTCTTTTTCTATATCATCAAGCAGCTTAAGGCTGTAACGTCTCATATGGCACTACAATTCAGCCGACTGGGATAGTGTTCGCATGTTTTTCTCAGCATTTCTATGGAAAAGAGTGTGTTTCTCTCTAAGAGATCCAACACAATGCGCCGAGGCAATTTCTGAGATCATAATACTGGTGATGTAAACATATATACCTAACACGTTAAGAGGAACATTATCTGATAAACCCTGGTTTAGCAGAGACTTCTCCAGAGCCGTCGCCCTCAAGCAGGCAGCATACCGTAGATGGTTGAAAAATTAGGACACTGAGACTAGATCGGAATATGTTGAAGCAAAAAACATCTGCAAGGAGAAATCGAATCTTTGAAAGAGGCTTACAACGGCAAGATCACAGCCGACTCAATCTCCCGAGCCGTGGTGAGAAAATCGGCAATTTTTTTTTTCATGACAACCAGGAATCACAATATATTCAATTTATTAGATATAGGAAATCTGTCAAATTTGGTTTTTCCATGCCCTGAAACTCACATTTCGGGAGACTTTTTTTAAATTTTTTTCTGATTAGTGCAGAAATCACATAGATGATCTCTGATTTTTTTTCAGATTTTTAAATATTGTTTCAGATCAATATATGGTAGGTTTCCAGATTACCCATGAGGAACTACCGTGATGCGTTACTTTTTATTTTTGTGGGTGGTCTATTTCAACTCATTGAATCGCAACTTATTATTACCAAGGTACACTTGGACCTGCATCTCATTCAATTATATTATTTGCGAAGTTATTCTTAGTTCATTCTCATTATCAGAAATCAAAACATTTGATTGCAAACCTAATAGATGGAAATACAGTTTACTATCAGTTTGATGAACTTTCCAATTATCAATTTTTAATTTTTCAGCATATTCCCTAACTAACTGATCATAACTATTTTACTAAATCATTGTTGCGTACACTGGTATGGACTTGCCTTTTTTATTCAAACTTCACTTGACAACACTGGAATACAAGTCACTGTCAAAATGCATTGCTTATATATAAAAATAAAGTTCTAGAAATATCAATAGAACAATAAGAATGTTCGACGATTGATCCAGAACAAAAGCTAGTGCTTCTAGATTTTTTCCATCTAATTAATCGAACGATCTCGAACAATTCGAGAAGTCTTTATGAAATTTCAGGTCTGTAACATTATTATGAACATCTAAATATTTCTGACGTCTTTCATCGGGGTTTTTCCTCAATGATGTTACAGGTTTTGAAAAATATTTTGGTAAATTTGGAAAAATAGAAGTAACTGCAGTTTTTATTAACTTTGGACGTTAGGGCAAATTTTTTTATTGATCCATCTGGTAGAGGAAACGTGTCATATCTAATGATATTATTATCTTGAAAATGAATCGCACAAACTACAGACCTCTGAGAAGGGCTCCAATTCTGACGTGGTATCGCAGAAATCCATTTCTTTCGAAATTCTTCGTCTTTGGGAAAAGAAAATACCGAGATATTATTTTCTTTGGCATTTTCGCATAAATATTTCTCTGGAAGCAAATTCACAATCACTATTTTTGATGCACTTCAAACACACTTTCACTAATAAATCGTACACCATTTTACATCAATCTTACGTTAAATTAATCGATCTGAACCTAATTAAAACACCAAAAATTATCTACCTAACTCATTAAACTTATGTAAACAACAGAACATTGACTATGCAGGCCGCCATCGATAGTCGCATTGAAAATTTTGCCGAATTTTTTCACCAGGGCTCGGGAGATTAAGTCGGCTGTGGCAAGATACGATCAAAGCTCGTTGAGTGCCCTAACGGATCCCGCTCTTTGTGGTTATTTGCCAAAGCTGTTGAAAGAAATTTCTTCCAGCTCATTTACCCCCCTAACCAAGGAAATTGGAATACTAGCAACGAACGCTCAGGAGAAAGCCAATATTTTTGCAAACATGTTTGCTGCAAATTCTACACTGGATTTATCGGGACAACAACCCTAGAACAGCATTCCCATTGACAGTCATATGCCTGAAATTATTGAAAAAGGGAACATTCTCCATGAAAATTGAAAAATGAAAAATTGATTTATTTGTAATATCTAACAGAAAACAACTACTTCCCCGGCACAAGCCACGCTACACATTGAACTACATTTGATAGATCTTGTGAAAAAACTCTAACTGAAAAGGAAAGAAAAAATCTGAAGAGTGAAAATTCGAAAATATGGTGAAACTCTAGCCATTGCATTAGATATCTCCAAGGCGTTTGATCGCGTTTGGCACCAAAGACTCCTAACTAAAAGGAAGCCAAACTTTCATCTTATGGCTTGCCTCCCCATTGGTGTTCCTTGCTATCTAGCTTTCTCTCAGACCGATCTCTCCGCGTGGTGGTCGATGGAGTATCATGGTTTCTGGCAGAGATCAACTGGTGACCTGCTCGCTTATGTCTCTCATATTTGACAGCAATCTATCGAAAAATATGGTGAAACTCTGGCCATTGCACTAGATATCACCAAGGCGTTTGATCGCGTTTGGCACCAAGGACTCCTAACTAAAAAGAAGCCAAACTTTCATCTTATGGCTTGCCTCCCCAGTTGTGTTCCTTGCTATCTAGCTTTCTCTCAGACCGATCTCTTCGCGTGGTGGTCGATGGAGTATCATCTGATGAATTCAAACACCAACACTGTTCCTTCTTCACAACAATGATTTGTTGGGAGCTACCTCATGTCCAGTGAACAGATTTCCAGATGATAGTAGTAGTATATCTATACAACTATCACAATCAAAATACACTAGATTTGTCACTAGTGACTTTTGTCTCCTGCGGGGCCCCCATCGAGTTTTCGACGGAGTGGCTAGTGCCACAGGCTGGGGGCCGCACCGAGGAACGTCCCACAGAAGACGGGGCGCTAGAGCCCAAGGGGGCCGAGATTGTGATAGTTGTATAGAATTGGGTAACTGAGATACGATGGGGGAAAGTACGGGGAGTTGGGGCGAAGACAAGGAACGTCCCCAGAGAGAATGGGGCGCGCTAGAGCCTCAGGGGCCGAGATATTTCGATATTTGTTTTTGGTGAATCATAACGGAAATGACGTTGTATGTTGGGGCCGTGTGCCATGGCAACGAATATTCGTTTGATAAACATGATGAAATTCCAGGAATTCGGTGTGTATCAAGGCTCAGTGTGTTGGGTCGGAAATAAGACATGTTGGGCATCTCACTTCAACTCATGTCTTATTACGCGGTTAGCTGCGGGCGGGGTGGAGGGGAAGGGGATTCAAGATTCAAGGTTATTCGGCGGCGGAACGACGAGAAATATATGTCGGAATAAAAATGAAACGCAATATTGGGAGATATTTCCAAGGTTATTCGTTTGTCACGTAGCTCGATTCGAGAGAGAGTTGAATAAAAAACAAACAAATTCTAAGAAGTGGTTCAGTGCGATGGTCGGAATGGTCGGCATGTTTGGCATCTAACTTAGTAAAGGTGCTAGGACAGTTCTGGGACCAAATCGACCAAATTAACATGTAAAATCCCATTTAAAATTCTAAGCTCCCGTCTGGCGTTTTTTTTCTCATTCAAGGTCACGCGCTCGCTGCTCTGCCGTTCAGCTGTGACGTAGTCGAGCTGATCCGTATCAAAGATAAGAGTTTCCCCGTCGATCAAGAAGAATTCGGGAATAGTCGGACGAGATCGGTTACGGAGTCAACCGTCGCTGGTCTGCCGTTCAGTTGTGACGTAGTTGAGCTGATCCGTATCAAAGATAAGAGTTTCCCAGTACCCAACGCCAAGTAGTGAAATGGATTAACATGCATGAAAATAAAATGAAAAAAGGTTGTTAGACTGAGGGATCGAAGTGTAGCGAACCAGCAATCTTCGGATTACGAAGCGCACCTCTACAGACAAGGCTATGAGACCTCTTAGTGAATGTAGGTTGAAATGTTGTTTATACAGCGCGAGCCGCCGATCAGCGAAGTCGAGCGGCGTTATCTACCGCACGCCGGGTTCTATCTACCGCAGGCCGGCTTCGAGCGCTCGAATATTAAATAAAAAGAATAGTAATTGTGAATGAAATTATTCGAATTGTTGAAGTGGTATAATAATAATGATGTTTGAAAAAATTGGTAAAATGGCGGGGTAACGAGGTTGTAATGTTTCAACGTGTGATTCCAATATGGAACGAATACAGGGTGTTTCAAAATACATTAGTTAAGAGAAAAACAACAGGGTGTTTCAAAATAAGTCAAGGGATTCGAAACAACTACTCACCCATACAAAGTAATTGAATTACATCTGGCATATATGTGATGATAGTGTTAGATAGGAGATAGGAGACAGAAGATAGAACATAGGACATAGGAGGCAGAAGATAGGAGATAGGAGTTAGGAGACATATAGATTCACAGACAGGCAGACTGACAGATTGACTGATACATTGACAGGTGGGTAGACTGACAGATATTCAGTTTGATCGAACCAGAACGAACTAACCTCACATATAGAGCATTGAAAAAACCATCACATTTCGTCTGATCTATCCAGAACGAACTAACCTTAGATATAACGACTTAAGAACCTCAAAGTTGTTAGGAAAAAAGATGGCTGCTGTCATTTGTCAAATATCAGGTGGAAAATGAATCAAAGAAAAAAAGGATCATTGAGGATTCGAAACAACTACTAGCACATACAGAGAGGTTGAATTACATCTGTGTGTGATAACAACGACATACTGCACCATACTGCGACATACTGCGACATACCGAACATACCCATACCGCACCATACGGTGACAAACCGAACCATACCGAACATACCCATACTACGACATACGGCGACATACCGAACATACCTATACTACGACATACGACGACACACCACGTTTAGCGTAAGTACAGCATACTGTGACATAGATAGGAGACAGGAGATAGGAGACAGAAGATAGGAGATAGGAGTCAGAAGATAAGAGATAGGAGACAGAAGATAGGAGAGAGGAGATAGGAGTCAGGAGACATATAGATTGACAGGTAGGCAGATATTCAGTTTGATCGAACCAGAACGAACTAACCTTTCATATAGAGCATTTAAAAAAAATCGTCTGATCTAACCAGAACGAACTAACCTTACGTATAGCGTCTTAAAACATGTCGTTGTTATCACACACAGATGTAATTCAACCTCTATGAGCTAGTAGTTGTTTCGAATCCTCAATGATACGTTTTTTCTTTGATTCATTTTCCACCTGATATTTGACAAATGACAGCAGCCATCTTTTTTCCTAACAACGTTGAGGTTCTTAAGTCGCTATATCTAAGGTTCGTTCGTTCTTGTTAAATCAGACGAAATGTAATGGTTTTTTCAATGCTCTATATGTGAGGTTAGTTCGTTCTGGTTCGATCAAACTGAATATCTGTCAGTCTACCCACCTGTCAATCTATCAGTCAATCTGTCAGTCTGCCTGTCTGAATCTATATGTCTCCTAACTCCTATCTCCTATCTTTTGCCTCCTATGTCCTATGTTCTATCTTCTGTCTCCTATCTCCTATCTAACACTATCATCACATATATGCCAGAAGTAATTCAATTACTTTGTATGGGTGAGTAGTTGTTTCGAATCCCTTGACTTATTTTGAAACACCCTGTTGTTTTCTCTTAAATTATGCATAATGAAACACCCTGTATACGTTCCTCATTGGAATCGCATGTTGAAACGTAACACTCGTTACCCCACCATTATTCGAATTTTTTTCAAACATTATTATTATACCACTTTAACAATTCGAATAATTTCATTCACAATTACTATTCTTTTTATTTAATATTCGAGCACTCGGCTTGCGGTAAGATAGAACCCGGCGTGCGGTAGATAACGCATCTCGACTTCGCTGATCGGCGGCTCGCGCTGTATAAACAACATTTTAACCTACATTCACTAAGAGGTCTCATAGCCTTGTCTGTAGAGGTGCGCTTCGTAATCCGAAGATTGCTGGTTCGCTACATTTCGATCCGTCAGTCTAACAACCTTTTTTTTCATTTCATTGCATATATATCAAATATTCATTTTCACTATCCGGCGTTGAGTACTGGGAAACTCTTATCTTTGATACGGATCAGCTCGACTACGTCACAGCTGAACGGCAGAGCAGCGAGCGCGTAACCTTGAAAGGAACCAAAAACTCCAGACGGGACCTTAGAATTTTAAATGGGATTTTACATGTTAATTTGGTCGATTTGGTCCCAGAATGCCTATAGCTCCTTTACTTAACTTCAACTCATGCCTTATTATGGCTGTCTTTGTCGAATGTCGATTGACGCGGTTAGCTGCGGGCGGGGTGGAGGGGGAGGGGATTCGAACGCTAGATATTGGAGAGAGTACGCTGCAGCGTTCAGTTTGAAGAAAGCGCGCTTAGTGTTCAGACGTACCTGCGTTTGCTCAGTGAAATTGTTCTTATGATTTTGCCGGTTTAATTGCAAAGGTGAGTTTTTCAAATGTCGGTACATAGAGTGATAGTATGCATGTGTGTTTGAATAGAAATCGTTTAGGCGTTTTGATACTGTTCATTTCGCTTTGTGAATTTTTTTGATATTAATTTTTTTGCAAAGTGTTGATTCCATATATACAGCATGTGTGGAACAAAGTAGGTCAAAGCATATATACAGTGCGTATCAAAAATATTCATATTTTCATTTCTTATACAGTGTGAATGCGTGTTTGAATATTTGAGTGAAGTATTTCGCTCTTTCGCAGATGTCTCACATCGCTAAAATTAACAAGGTTGAACGGAATTCAAGAAATAGTAGTTGTAGCTCTTGCATGAGAATGCCAACTTCGTTGGCGAAACGCGCGTCGAGTGAAAGTCACCTAGTTTTGGTGTTTTGGGGTAGCTTCTATTTTATAAAAGATATAAGATGTCTTAACCCTTCGACACTCATCACACCTTCCATTTGCCATTTCACGGAGACCATACATCACCTTTGATTTTTAATTTACTAATACATGTGCAATAAGCAGTTTCTATCCTCACTGAGCCTAGATATTTTTCGTTTCTTTCAATTCACTGTACATTCTCAATTCATTTCATTTCAGTTCACCTCGTATATTTCTTAGCAGTCGTATTTTTAATAATATTTGGCGCTAGTCATCTACTTGATTATTTTGTTTCGAATCCATGTTACAATTTCAAAATTTTTGATTTTCTGTTAACCTCTGTATTTTCTGAAAATCTCTTGATTGCATCCAGCATTATTATTTTCGACAAAGTAGTTGGGAAGAGTCTATTTTTTCATTTCTCTCAACTCACCATACATTCCTATAATTCAGTTGATTCCCGCTAACCCCGTATATTTCCAAAAGGCATTCGTATTTTTTTCTTAAATCATTGTTATCCATATTCATGCATTTGGTGTTTTTCGAATCCATGTTGCAATTTCAATTTATTTGATTTTCTGTTCACCCTGTATTCTCTGGTATTCTCTTGAATCCATTCACAATTATTATTTTCAGCTATTCGGATAATTGATTTTTGGGTTGACTATCATATTTCATATACGTTCCTATATATCCACTGTACTTTTCTCAATTTGTTTGATTTCCATTCACCCGTTTATTTTCTTATAGTAGTCAGTGCTTTATTCATCATGTTAGCCCTAGGAACATATTTCATTATATTGTTGGATCCAATATTACGATATCAATTTAATTGATTTTCTGTTCACCCTGTATTACCTTGAATCCATTTACAATAATTTCAATATTTCAATAAACTATCCAAAGAATAAACTGTCCGGTTAGTACCATTTTTCAAAACTCATAAAGCATATTTTTATGTACTTATTCTAATTATAATCACACCTGTATGGACAAAAATTTCTGTCGCCTCATGATTACAGCCCACCCTGTATATTTCCAAGAGATTTTCAGAAAATACAGAGGTTAACAGAAAATCAAATCAAATTGCAACATGGATTCGAAACAAAATAATCAAGTAGATGACTAGCGCCAAATATTATTAAAAATACGACTGCTAAGAAATATACGAGGTGAACTGAAATAAAATGAATTGAGAATGTACAATGAATTGAAAGAAACGAAAAAAATCTAGGCTCAGTGAGGATAGAAACTGCTTATTGTACATGTATTAGTGAATTAAAAATCAAATGTGATGTAAGGTCCCCGTGAAATGGCAAATGGAAGGTGTGATGGGTGTCGAAGTGCTAAGACATCTTATATATTTTATAAAATAGAAGCTACCCCAAAACACCAAAACTAGGTCACTTTCACTCGACGCGCGTTTCACTAACGAAGTTAGCATTCTCATGCAAGAGCTACTACTACTATTTCTTGAATTCTGTAAGTCTATAGGACATTGAATACGGTACACTTATTGGTTATAGATGGAGTACTAGTTGGGGATGAACATGATACAAAAACATAATGTATATACATCAGGGACAAATTCCGAATTATGAAAGTGAGTGGAAAAAAAATATGTGACATATACAGGTTGTTATGAAATAAGTGTCCGATATTTTACAGGATGATTCCTCAGTTATTTATAAGGTAAAAAGTCCATAAATCATGGGTCCACAAGGCCTTCACTTTTTAAGGTACAGGGTGCTTAAATTTAATAAACGATAATGATACGCCACTGTGTTTATTTTCAAATGAATATTATATTTATGATTGTCCTCTATCTACTCATAAAAATGGTCTCGTTACTTTTTTTCGAACGGCGAACAGTTTTCGATTTAAAAAACAAAATGGATTAACAAAAAATCGCATAGGTACAAGCAAAAGGAGACCGTTCTACGGTTTCGGCGTTCAATGTGTGTAAATTCATTTTAAATGAATGGGTAGAGTGAAAGTCAGTTATAAACTGGCTCAGAAGATGACACAGTGTGTCGAAACAGCTGTTAGCATTAAATGTTAGTATTGTGTAAAAAATCTTTGTGAAGTATTACTTTCACTCTACCCATTCATTCAAAAGGAGACCTTTTTTTTTTTAAATCAAAAAACCGTCCGTCGGACGTCGGACGGTTTTTGTCGGACGTCGGACGGATCAAAAATATGACAGGGCATATTTACAGGGACCACGAAAATTAAGGAAACCTTCATCGTGGAAAAAATGAATTTCTATGTGTACTTTGCATGTACCATTTTTGAAAAACAAGCCAAAACGGTTTTACAGATATTGAGAAAGAACTGATTTTTTTGTTCAATTTCAACATCCTGTATCTCAGAAATAAAGCGGTTCCGGACATATGTTTATATGAACTTTTTACCTTATAAATAACTGAGGAATAGTCCTCTAAAATATCGGATACTTAACACATAACACATAACACCCTGTATAGATGCACACATAAGCTCCTGTGTACACAGGAGCTTATTTATAGAAAATATACTGAATAGGGATGTAAAAAATGTAAGGCTTGGCACAGAAAATTTGAAAATTTACTGGTGTAGTCAAAAACTGAGAAAATATTTGAAATGTCTAGTGGCCTAGTCCGTAACCTTCATTCAGTGGGGATTCGGACCTTTATGTTGATTCAAACCACTGTCAAATATGAGTGTCAGTATTATGGGGTGACCAAGGGCCTTGCTGCTCTTACCAAGTGTAATGAATTTTCAGCAAGATTCACATTATCTTGTAAATTCAGGGGCATTGCAGTTGAGCTTACGGGTTTGTTGAGTTCACCTACGGGTTATTTAGCAAATATGTCACCATTAATCAGTACTCAGAATCACGATAGATAGTATCAATAGTTGTGTAGACTCAGTCTTTTGTGATTCCTCAATTTGAGAAATCAAAACTAGTGGTAAAATTTATTTTTTTCCTACAAAATGATCTAGTCACACTCATGGTTGCAGTTTCAATACACATCTATGGTGGGGGTACTCACTGGGTCCAAGATCATGTACCCTGAGCAGATAAATCAACCAGAAATAACAATTTTTATGATGATGTGTGGAACAAGGAGAATATTTGAATACACCTGTAGTTATTATAAAATTTGGTGGTTGTCGGCGAGTCCGCCTGTTACTCATTTGTTAAATGTACAATTATTTGCCCACATAAAAATAACATCTAACTGGGTTTACTCTCTATCAAAACAGCTGATTCCGTATTTCGTTCTTGGTGAGAGTGGTGGTTTCTACACATTAGTTTCATTGAAATCGACCCAATTAGCCCTGGCTTATTTTCACCCTTTATTACGCATGCGTCAAGCTTGACACTAACCGCACTTGCAGAAATTCATGTGTAACAACCTGGCTACTTTGAAAGTAGTAGAATTATTATCTTTCCTATTTTGGAAAATTCCATCATTCAACTGTTATTATATCAGCTCCAAATGTTTGAAATATTGCAAATAGTTCCACATTCATTGTTTTCATTGAAATCGGCCCGAATAGCCCTGACTTCCTACCCTTCATTTTCCACACGTCAAACTCATCAGTAACCGCATTCGCATAAATTCACATAACAACCTACCTGCATTGTAGCTATCAGCAATACCATCTCTCAGTCCCATTCCTAGAACTGTTTTTCTATCAACTTCAAATTTTTAAATAATTATGCTCAATCATTGCACACTCAGTAGATTTATTCTACTCGCCCCAACTAGCCTTGTCTTCCCTCCCTTTATTAGCCACACGTCAGTAACCGCATTTACATAAATTCATGTAACAACTTTTCTACCGGTAATGTAGTATAACTATCATCTTTTCTGTTCAACAATCCCATTTCGACAACTGTTATGTATACCAACTCCAAATGTTTAAAATATTTTCAGTCATTCCACACTCATTGTTTTCATTGAAATTGACCCGACTAGCCCTGTCTTTTCATCCTTTATTACTGATGTTTATGTTTGCTATTTACGAACGTAAATGCATTGATTTAACATCGTGATTGGAAGTGTATCAGCATTATTCCATTTGTTTTCTCAACGGTTTCTACTGTCATCTTCAATATTTGAAATATTGCCAATCCGCTCTCAGTAGTTTCATTGAAATCGAGCCGACTACCTTAGTCATTCCAACCCTTCACCTATTTGTGTCAAGCTCGATAGTTGTGGAACGTATATTAATTCAGTGTACCACTCTCAAATATTGATATGAGAGAACAAGGGAGTCGAATACGTATGTAGAATATCTTGTTGAAACAAATGTAATAATAATGATTATTAAAGTAGGTGTGCGTATGAGTTTGAAGAATTGTACTACGCCAAACGTTGATGCTTGAAATATTTTGTTGTAAATAATAATTGTGGGTGGTTTCAAGAGAATATCAGAAAATACAGAGTGGGCAGAAAATCCGTCAAAGGACATGGCACGGATTATATGGGTTTCTGGGGTTCTACTAATTTTGTTCAATTTTTGATATGTGATGTAGGATGGGTGGGTGATCAAAAGTTGCCATTGGCCCAAACGTGAGGCACACATCGTTTGGTCAAAAAAACGTCCAAAGAAAATGGCGGATGCCCCTCAATAGAAACTATTCATTTTAAATCCGGTTGTTTCCATTTTCGACAAAGTGAAAGTAATTTCTCTAAGAGATTGATGTGTGGTCACATAAATCCATGTAATGTACTGGGTGTTCCACAATGGATGTAACATACCCCCAAAAAATTATCAATTCCAACATTTTATTGAATAAGTAGATTTCCCTTGTGATTGAATCAGAATTAGCGTTTCATTCTTGAAACATGAAAACAGAAACCACAGTGATACATTTATCATAAAAAGAATATGTAAAATACATTTATGAAAATACACATTAAAATAATAGTTTACCTAAACTAAAGAATACGTCCAACATGGACTATAATGTGAAAAATAATTGACAATTTAATTACTTAATTGTAAAAATAAGCGTCAGTGCATTCGATCTATATTAGTTTAACTTGACAATACTGAGCGTTCAAGAGCTTAAGAGAACTTTGTCAAGCACCTCACGTTTTTTTTTTTACATTTGAGTAATTAAATTGTCTTTTTTTTTACTTGTCAGTACATGTTGAAATTAAAGCGTGTTCTTTAGTTTTTTTAAACTACTATTTTTTTATAACTAAAAAACCGAAATCTCCGACCCCGAAAACCATACTGATTTTGAATTGAATCATATTCACAAAACTCATCCACCATCTTGGGGTGCCATCTTGAATTGATAAATTTTAACAAAAAACTCATAATCTCTGACCCCAAAAACCCTCACACACTAACTTTGAATCGAATCAGACCATAATGACAAATATAGTCTGCCATCTTGGAGACTCCGTCTTTGATTCATGAATTTTGACAAAAAATTCGAAATATACGAACTAAAAAAGACTCACATACCAATTTTGAATCGAGTCTGATCATAATCACAAATCTCGTCCGCCATCTTGGAGCCACCATTTTGAATTAATGAATTTCGATGAAAAATTCATAATCTCGTACCCCAAAAACCCTTAAATACCAATAATGAATCAAATCGGACCATTATCACAAATCTCGTCCACCATCTTGTATCCGTCACTTTGTTTTTTTCATATAACAAAAATGCGAAAGTACTTTGTCACCGAAGTTATGAACCCAAGCCCAATTTCAAATTCTTTGTACGTCTGGAAGTGGATGAAAATCACGTTCAAAGTTTCCGTTACATAGATACATACAAGTGTAGCTAATATAATCCTGTTGAAAAAAAACGCATTATCACGTACTACTACATATCCAAAACCTCCGGTATATTTTGATTTCTTCGTGAAGCATCAAGTATTTTTCTTAATAAAAGTTCTTTGGGATACTGAATATTTCCTTCATATCGAGCATATCCGAGATACCATAATATGCTAGCGACATGAGCACACACACCTAGGGTTCTTGCACCTGCCTTGCATGTGCAATAAGTTCCCAGTATAGGCTTCTCTAGGGGTCGAACTGAGATGTCTTCCATTTCATTTAAAGCAATGAATAAGGTATGCCTTTTCTATTGGGTGAATCGGGAATGAATCCTAGCTCGCAATAATCCTGGTTAGAAGAGTTGATTTTCAAATACATTCTCATTTTCTTCCCTAGCAAACTTGTCTTGAGTATAACCTGGGGCTTGTTTCACTTGGTAAGTGCCAAAAGTTTTGTCTCGGGTATATTCCAGGGGCAGGCTTGAAAATGTTGGAATTCCATTTTGATCGAGGTGTGACCGTGGACCTTGTCCACGACGTAAATGTAAATGTTTTTGTTTTTGCACAACATTGGGTTCCTGGACAATGTAATCAAAATATAATTTCTTTTCGAAGAACAACTGCTTAGCAAATTATCCTTTGATACTTTCATATCTCGATGCCTTTAAACGTTATTTATTGACAGCTTTTCCGCTCTAGAGCGAGGTTATTGAAAAAAGCTCTATCTCCACTGCTTTTCTGGAAAAAGAATTTATGCTTTCATTATGGAAACTATCTACAATGAATGCAATGCACTATGATGGCCTAGAGGTCAGGGGAAAAACATGATGAGCAGATGGGACGGGTTCAGTCCCGACTAGCGGAAGTTTTATTGGATATTTAGGTATCTTATATTTACATTGGCTATTGGATGTTGATTTTCTCATAGGTAAAATTATGTGCCTATTCTGAATTAAATATCTAGCGTTTTTTGTCTAGGAACTGAGTTTGTGTGTATTTTGAGCACGAAGTGTCATTACCACTTTTGAAAGATTACCGCGCTTCGCTACTCGTCTTACTTAACTTACAAAGTTGCAGTTGTTTACATAAATATTGTGAACCTACTGAGTTGTATGAATCACAACGGTTTATAAAAAAGAAACATATAATAACATTTCTAATCAAACTTCGGAAAGGTTTATAGGACGCATTCATGATATCCTTATTGCAGTTTGATGCACTATTTTTTGCTTTCAATGAAATGAAGAAATACTGAATTCGACCCCTGGAGTCTAGTTACTAGGATTTTATTACACTTGTAGGGCAGGTGCAAGAACTTATTGGGTATGTGTGTGTACTCGTCTCAAGCATATTAAGTTGTTTTGGATACGTTAGACATAAAACAAATATTCGGTATCCAAAAGACCACTTGTAGCGGAAAATGCTTGGTGCTTCATGAAGGAATGAAAATATCTCGGAGATTTTGGAAGTGCTATAGGTATGCTATTTTATTTCAGAAATTGTATTTTTATATGTTTTTTAACTATTGTCTGTGTAAATGTATCACTATGTTTCCTGTGCGGTTTTTTTTAAGAATGAAATGAATATTTGAAACTTTAATTGGTTGTGATTACAATTCATTAAATGGAAACTACCCAAACACCTGAAGATGCTAATTTAGATAGCGAAACGTGCATCGAGTGTAAATTGACGTAGTTTTGGTGTTTATGTAGTTTCTATTTCTTGAAGAGCATTTTTTGAGCACATGTTGGTATCACTCAGTACATTGATTGTGTGACACCCAGTACATTACATGGATTTTCGTGATTACACATCGATATATTAATATTTTTTGAATTTTCCGAAACTGGATTCTGAGTAAGATTCAAAGTGAATATTTTCTATTAGGGTGCATCCGCCATTTTCTTTGGACGGTTTTTTTGACCAAACGATGTGTGCCACACGTTTGGGCCAATGGTAACTTTTAATCACCTACCCATCCTACATCACATATCAAAAATTGAACAAAATTCGTAGATCCCCAGAAACCCATATAATCCGTGCCATGTCCTTGAAAACGCAAAATGGATTCGAACAAAATAATAAAATATATGATAGGGCCAAAGATGATTGAAAAACACGACTGCTTATTATACGGGGTGAAATGGTTTAAGAAATATACAGAGTAAATTAAAGAAAATGATTAACCTGAATAGACTCAATGATAGTAGAAAATGCTAATGACATACACAGGGTTGATCGAATGACGAAAAAACATTGTTATATCTCAGTGAAATAGAAAATGGAAGATAAAGTGAGGAGAAATTATAAACACTAATTAGATATATTTATTTATAATGGACGGATTGTAAATTTAAGAAATTGAAGAGGATACGGTTGACTGAGAAATTGAAGTAGGTACGAGATAAATGTGGAATATCTGAAAAAATTAAGAAAGTTACATGTAGATATATACATAGGGTTAATTATTAAAAATATGAAAGATAGAGATTTATCAAGTAAATTAATTGTAACTGACTATGAAAAATATGACCTCTATCAACTGAGAATAAGTTCTGTCAGAAATTCATTAGGAAATACACAGGCAGAAGGTGGAAAATAAAAATATTGATATTTATTCTGACAGTCATGCAGCTATGAAGGAGTTCAACACGTATCAGATTAACTTTCTGCTGGTATGGCAGAATCTTAAATTATTCGGGTAGCCACTACGGCATTTGCTACATGTCACCTCTCCGGTTGCAGAACGGGTTTTTTTAAATTTGAAAATATTGCCCATATCGTTGACTACTCGTTCGTTCGTAAATTGGGTAAACTCAATGGTGAATCTGTCGTCTTCAATGGTCTCTAGTTGATCGGATGAGTAAAAATAATTGTTAATGACTCCTTGGTGTGTCATTTTCTTCCACATCATCTTCTGTGAAAATCACTCCATATGCCTTATTTCTGACATCTCCAAAATTAGGTGAAATTCAAATCATATGGAATTTTCTCCAGAAATGTTTGTAACTGAAAACGAATAAATCTTTACTACTAGACAATTATTTGTCGAGTTATATTAAGCTCTTGTAAAAATAACTCCTGGTAAATATCATCACAATAATCATATACCTAAAAAAAACGATACAGCACACATCAGGGTAATGCAGTGGCCGATAGGTGAACGACACTAAGGTAAAAAACGATAAAAATTTCCACAAAATTTATTGTCTTTGCGACATGTTTCGATACACAGTATCTTTTTCAAGCGAATGTAGTACATTAAACTATTCTATTATTATTAACATAATTAGGGACTACCTATAATTATCCTGGAAATCTCAAAACAAAGTTACAACTTAATTGAATAAATTTAACAAAGGGGAACCGTTCAGGTCTAGTTGATCATTCAATAAACAAGATGAATTTTTCAATTGTTTATTGAATGATCAACTAGACGATTATATATTTCAGCACTAAAAACACTGTGATTGACAGGGGTACTGATTTAAAAGGGTGGTTCCTCGAAAACGTCATAGATCAAGTTCAAAATAAATTATCCGAATTCGCCGAAAAGGAGAGCGGCTGGAGTATCCTTCAGTTAAGATATAAAAACCAACAAATTCTGCATCGGTAACGGTTCGTCTTACATCGAGTTGCCAAAATCTATTTCCAAAAAGCGAGCTTACATCAACATCAAATATGATGATGATGCATGTTTCGCTTGGGCCATAGTTTCGGCTTTGTATCCAGTACAAATGAATATAGGTAGAACATCATCTTATCTCCACTATTCAAGAATTTTAAATTTGACAGGTATCGAATTTCCGTTGACAGTGAGGCAAATTGCCAAATTCGAGAAATTAAACAACATTTCTGTAAATGTGTACACTTTGGAATTAATCCAGCCCAAGCCGGACAAACAAGAATTTTTCGTCACAGTTCAGAGTCGACTCGCAAAACAATAAGTAGATCGACATGTTGATTTATTACTAATTCGAAATGAATATCACTCAAAATTGAATGAAAATAAAGCGGTGCCAGATATAGACGATCTATCACTTCGCTATCACTTTCGTTACATCAAAGGTTTATCTCGGCTACTCAATACACAACTTGAAAAGAATTGGTATAAAAAATTCATTTGCGACAGATGTCTGAATTATTTCAGGAGTGAAGAAAAATTGGACAGTCATACGGTTGATTGCCAAAAAACAAACACCTGTAAAATTTCGTCCTCCCACTACGATCACGTGGAATTTCGGGACTCTGTACATAAAGAAAAGGTACCCTTTGTAATCTATGCGGATTTCGAGTCGATTCTGGAACCTTTTGAAGATGCTGCCGGGTGCACTTCTCAAACGGAAAAGTACCAAAAACATTCCGTTCAGTGCCGCATTTTATTTCAAGTGTGCATATGACAACACTTTGTCATTTTATGATAGTCATCGAGGTTTGGATTCGATGGATTGGTTTGCGCAGCGAATGGGGGACATGGACAAAATTGTCGAATCCAAAACTTTGGATATAGTCCCCATAATCTCATCACCTGATGAGGTGAACGCGCCATGTTACCACATCTGCAAAAAACCGTGGAAATCTGGTGACAAAATTGTGAAAGACCATAATCACCACACTGGTGATTTTCGCGAATATACGCATGCGCAGTACAACTTGGCATACAAAAAGTCTTTCGTGGTGCCGATAGTTTTCCATAATTTATCCGGATAATACAGCCATTTTATTATTTGAAATATAGCAAAGAGGGGGCGAGTCAGCTTGTTGCCTGTAAACAAAGAAAAATACTTATCTTTCACCCAGTATGACGACAATATAGACATCAAGTTCAGATTAATCGATTCGTTCCGTTTTATGAGCATGAGTTTGGACCATTTGGTTAAGACTTTGCCAGTGCACGTGCCAGTGCACGATGTGCATATCTGACAGCCGCTCAGTACGAATTGCTCACTCGAAAGGGCGTACTCCCATACGATTTCGTCGATTCGATGAAAAAGTTGAAAGTTGAGAGTTTGCCGGCGCTCCATCACTTCTACAACGAGTTGAACGATTGTCACATCAGCAGGGCAGAATAAGAACATGCGCAAAACGCGTGGCAAACGTTCAACTTGAAAACACTGGGCGAGTACTCCGATTTGTACATGAAAACAGAAATATTGCTCTTGGCGGATATTTTCAAGAATTTTCAAAATATCGGTGACGAGACATATGGCCTGGACCCCGCGTGGTATCATACCCTATCCGACTATACGTGGTCGTACATGTTGAAATACACCCAGTGCAAGTTGCAGATTTTGAATTACGTCGACATGCTCATGTTCATCGAGCGAGGAATTCGCGGGGGTATAAGTCAGTGCTGGCTCCACGGCAAATAATAAATACGTGGGTGACAGGTATGACGTCACTCAGCCCTCCATCTATTTGCTATATCTCGATGTAAATAATTTATTTGGGTGGGGATGATGGAATATGATGGATTCAAATAGCTCGAGAATGCCGCCGATTTGAATGTGCTTGAGGTGTCAGACACTTCAGCAATTGGCTATATTTTCGAAGTCGATTTGGAGCACCCTGAACACTTAGATGACAAACACAAAGATTTTCCATTGTGCGCCGAACACTGTACTCCGCCAGGCTTGAAATTACCCAAATTAATGACCACCCTTCCTGTACTGTAAGGAAAACTATGTTATACACTACAGGGTGTTGAAACAAGCACTGACGCACGGACTTGTACTTGGAAAAATTCACAAAGTGCTGCAATTCGACCATTCAGCCTGGCTCAAACCATACATTGAATTAAATAAGTAATTATGCGCAGAAGCAACAACCACTTTCGGCAAAATTAACTACAAATCAGCCAATAACGCAGTATTCGGGAAAACTATGAAAAACATATGGAAACATCTTGTAGTGAAAATAGACCGAATTTCAAGAATCGCACTATTTTTGATGAGGACCTTGTCGCTATCGAGATGGCAAAGACGAATCTGTTGTTCAATAAGCCCCTGTACATCGGAATTTCGTTACTTGACATTTCCAAGGTGTGCGTGTATGATTTCTATCACGGCTTCATGATGGAAAAATACACGAGCGATCAGTGCAAGTTGATGTACACGGATACTGATTCGCTGATTTACGAGATCTTGATGAAAGACGAAGCGAATGGCCAAATTATGACGAATTTCGTAGCACTCCGTTCAAAGCTGTACACCTATAAGATACAGGGTGGAACATGTGTAAAAAAATTCAAAGGAGTGAAATACAGCGTTGTCCAAAATAATATCACTTTTGACGACTATGTAGAATGTTTGAAAAATCAGCGTGAGAAAATCGCATCTCAACGCTGTATTCGCTCTATTGCGCACAACGTTTTTAGTGTTGAGCAAACAAAAGTCGCTCTGATCCCACATGACGACAAACGGTGTTTGATTGCCGGCTCTCATAATACTCTGCTATGGGGGCATTACAGTTTCATGAATATGTAATTGTTTCAGCCCGCCATGGCAGACTCTATGGAAAATTTGAGTTATCAAGAAATCATCAGAACCGCATCATGACTAGCACAATTTATTGAGCTATAGATTCCTGATTCAGTTATAGAATGTTGACCGCAAGGCAAGAAAACTATAAAATGTTACAGCTTATCTGTTTGAGGTAGGTTGAACGATAGTGTCTGTGGTTCCGATAGCTTCTTCTGTTATGCTTCCTTTTAGGTATCTGCCTACACTGTACCCTTGAAGCTCTGCTTACAAACAATGCTGTCCAAACACTGCTTTTCAAAACTCTGGTTGGCTTCAATACTGCAGAAGTTTTCTATACAGATGAAAATAGTGGTTCAGTAGGATAGAATATCCTGTCTAGATCTTTCTAGGCCAGCTTAATTCACTGTTGGTACTTGAATCTAGAATAGACAAAGGTAATAGGTCTTGTAACCGGTTCTTCCTGATCTGGAGATGGAAAGTGACTCCAGGTATAAAAAAAGTCCTCCCCACAAAAATATCGGGCATCTTAGAAATCGACCCTTCCAAAGGAATGAAGGCATATAGAGACTTGAGGAAAAAAAATAACTTACACGTGCTAGCCTTGAATACCATTAAAACGGTATGATAATTTTCCCAATTCCAAAATGTGCGAATCTACACACAACCAGAGAAATTATCTTTGTGTGCAATATGGCTGAATCCTCGTGCAGAGTCAATGAAATATACACGTTTCAAACTAGGCCACGAACACACGGCTATTCACATGAAAGACTTCGATCCAAAAATGGCTCCCAGCTCCCACAAGAGGCCGGAAAAGATTTTTTTGTTTCGCCACAACAAAAAAAATTCCAATTTGTCCTGACAGGATAAATTTCATCGATGTCAAATATATTTCCATCACGAACGACATAGTTTGTTCAGAGTCGTCGACATGGAGGAAAAGTCTCACCTTGTTCAATGCTTTGTAGAGATTGAAAGTCTCTTGAATAAATCAGAGATCCTACCAAAATAACCTACATGGTTTATCCATTCTTTCCCCTGCAGACATTATCTCAAGAACCAAAAATACCTAAAAAATCTTTACTAAATAATGACAAATAGTCTGTACGCCATTGCAGTCCAACTCTAAGACGTTTAAGGAACTAACAAACATTGTTGCTCAACAGCAGTCTATTTCGAACATATGTTTTCACCCAAAACAAAAAACTTATGATTTTATTAAAATGAAAATTCCACGTATAGTGAATGTTGGTGGTGTAGTTTTAACCCATATCAATAATAATTATGTTATTTGGAATACAGAAACAAGCAATTGGTTCAACTGAAACATCTAAGAGTGTTGTTGAAAAGTTATCACCAATTATTTGAGTGAGCTTTCACGATGTCATATGCTATGGATTTAGTATACAGAGTGAGTCCAATATAGAATTTATTTGTAGAGGTGGTAAACAACTTTAGTACAATTATGAATTGTAACAAAGTACCCATTTTCAGCTCAAAAAACAGCACGTTTTTTTCGATAAAAAAAGTACCCATTTTTGAGTGAAAAAACAGCACGTTTTTCGATAAAAAAAGTACCCATTGTTTAGTAAAAAAAAACACTTTTTTATCAAAAAGATACTCCAAATTTGACATGGGGGTCGAAATGAGTGAAAGGTTCAGTGAAATTTAGTCAAAATTCAGTCACTGAATTCAGATAGACTCAACGACTGAAAAATTTCACCCAACTCAAATTTCCCATGCTTTTCTCATGGGCCTGAAAATTTAGTGAAATTCAGTCAAATTTCAGTGACTGAATTCAGTGGCACTCAACTGAGACTCAGCGACTCAGCCACTGAAAAAACGCACCCATGTCAATTTTGGTGTGTATTTTTTCACTCAAAAAGAACATCGTTTTGCACTTTTTTCACTCAAAAAGAGCATCGTTTTTGAGTCTAAAAATGAGCAATTTTTTCACTCAAAAGGAGCATCGTTATGGGTCTAAAAATGGGCACTTTTTTCGCTCAAAAAGAGCATCATTTTTTGAGCTAAAAATGGGTACTTTTTTACCATCAAAAACGATCGGTTTTTGAGGCTGAAGAGTTCGATTTTCGAATGAAAAAAAAAATTAAGCTGAAATATTGGAAGATAGATATATTTTTAATAAATTCCAAATTGGTGCTCTACATACTGCGCATGTGTCGCACAGACTGGCACATCGTGAGCAACACACCAAATGTCTACAAGTAGAAACAACACCAGAGCACTCATTCATAAAAGAAACACGACACATCATAGTGTTCTGTGGTGAGTCTGCACTGCCATCATTTGTGGACTTACCTTCATCATTGGGCTTGCCGTCATCTGTCACTCGTCGTACAGCGATATCAGTGCCAACTGTCGGTGAGGTGTCATCTGTCACTCGTCGCACTGCGATATCAGCTCCAACTGTTGACGAAGTGTCATCTGTCACCGGCCTTCGTTCGTGAGGTATACCAACGCCATCTGTCGGTTCTACCGCCACCACTGATGTCTGATTGTTGTTGTTGTTGCGACAATTTCGAACAAATTCACAATTTGGACTCCATTCGTGACGGTCAGCCATTGGATTGTCATTCGGCTGCCCTTGGAATCCTTCAACACCACACACGACACATCATTCAAGCCGGTGTACGTGAAACCAGCTCTTCTGCTCAACGCACTCGGCAAAAATGACGAAGTCCAGCCTCGAAACGTCTCGAGTCTTGCTTCGTACGGCTGCATACTGAAATAAAAATTCCACTTGTGTTCCATAAATTCATTTATTTCGATTAATAGTCGAACAGTTTGTCTCTCATATGAAATAGACATTCTCGGAAACATATATGTTTGTCATATTTAGACGATATAGTACACAAATGTATATACTTGTCAAATGTCAAATTTTGTTTCTAACAAGAACTTTGGCACTAGCTAATATATCATGATAATATTGACAAAAGTTCATATTAAATCTTCCCGCCAACACTGTGGCATCCAAATGCAGGATTCCCTGAATTTCCAGCTCTGTCAAGTAGAAGTAGGTGTCATCATCTTTGAAAACTCGCACTGTGACACTCTTTCCATATGTGTGTAATTAAAAGTCCATGACATCGTCCCAATCGAGCGATCTTGTTGGTCACATTCGGATCAGCTCGGTTAGTGTGGAGTCGACTAATGGCTCCCACGAAAATGGTCCACTCGAACATGCTGAGTGACAGGCTGAAGGAGATGGTGTTTGGGATTGTGCAAACAAGTCTCACTACTGGCACGAAACTGCTGGATCAAAACTTATTCCACATTGCACAGACAAAATTTGTGTTTCGGAGCTCGTAGGTGGCGCTGCACACGTAAAACCGTTCCTTCGGTCTTTGTACATATCACAAACACTCTGCTGATACCGATGATGATGATGAAGACGAAGAATCGGCAGACACCAGTGACAAAGCCATCGACTTGTAATCGGACGTCGGATCGTTAGACTCGAAGTGCATCCACCAAGACTCTTCGACCCTTACGTCTACTGATTTTTTCCACTTCCAAATCCTCCAGCAAGTACGTGATTGGTTGGGTGATTTTCACTTTGACGACTTTGAAAAGTTTCGTCGTCCAATTGGGTGTATACCCCTTCTCGAACACATGTTTGGCCTCGGTAATTCGCACAAAGTCCCCAATTTTGAACTTTTTTCGGCCAGCACGTCCCGCATCATACGCAAACTTGTACAACTTTTCTTCATTGTCTTTGGTGACGTCACACGGTTTCAAGTCGATCGTCCAATGTTTGCGCTGATTGTAATTTTTGGTAATGTCCAGCAAAATGTCCAGTCTCTTGTAGGTGCCGTTCATACTGAAATATTTGAAGAGTTTCTCTTTTAAGGTCCGTATCACTCTTTCCGCTATGGCCACTTTGATCTTCGTGTACGTGCTGTAGTGTTTGATGTTGTACTTTTTCACGAGGGCCTGGAAACTGGCGTTGTAGGTACGTAGGACTTCTGTTCGCTTTCGATAATATGTCCCCCATCGCTTCGGTGACGTCTCGATCACCTTTGATCTTCAAAGGCCGCACCCATAGGTATTTCGAGAAGATGCCAATCACCACAAGAATATAATTGTAGTTTTCCAAGTCCATCTGCCACAGATCGTCAATTTCTTTGATGATGGTACGTCTGCGGGGAAATCTTCTTCTGACCGGAGCATGGAGCTCATCGACCAATTGTTTTTTGGCTGCAGACGACGCCATTTCTCCCAAACGACTGCGCAATGCTAATGCGCAGCTCCATTGTTGTAGTTTGTACTCAATTCCAGAATCGTTGGCGTTTTCTATATTTCTTCAATCTGCCTTTTCAAAGTCTCATGGTTTTTCAACGAAAGTGTCATGAATTTCATAACTCAAATGTCCAAGGCTTCGTGTGCGTGTTTCTGCGCATCCAACTCCGCTCTGAGCTTCATTATGACGTCATCAACGTAGTTTTTGTTGACAAATCATTCGGAGTAGTTGGCGTTTCGACATTACATATTTTCATATGTTCAGCGTCAATGTCCCCGTTTGCCATATAGTTGAGTATGACACCGGGGAAATGATAAGGCTGCTGCTGAGCGCGGCGAGCTGAGGAACTTTGACCGAACTTGTTGATGCTCATGATGGAATTGTGGGGTGCAAAACGTTGATACTCGTATTAATCGAATATAGCCTGCTTTTCGCAGCTCATTAATGATGGCCACGATCTCGATGTCGGTAGAGGTGCTGCCAGCATTCTTGGCTGCGACCAGTAGCCTATATCTGTCAATTAGCTCATTAACGTCGTCCCAGTACACGTATTCTACAGGCTTCGTATTATATGTCAATTGATCTGGGACACTGCCGCCCATTTTCGATTGAGTTGAGTGGGGGTCTTTGAACAGTTGGCGAATCAAATTCCCGTATTTGTTGTATAAACCACGACATGTTTCGCTATCACGGTAGCTTCCTCAATTGATTATACAATAAGTTACGTCCATCCATTTACATACCCCTGAAGCTAATTACAACTAAAAACACCCCTAACCAGACTGTTGATAATTACAATTAACAAGGGTATACCTAACCTACCTGCTTAAATAACATTGTATCCAAGATAACAAAAGTAAACCTTCTAGTCGTAATATGAAGGATTAAGATTAGATGTAATTATAAAGTTCTAAAAAAATATATATATAATAATATAGCAGATTGATTAAGGATCCATGGATATTAGTTCTTTCTATTATTTTTGATAAACCTTCCCAACGTATTATTTGTTCTATATGCAACTCTTATATCTTAAAAATGAAGCTACCTTTATGATGAGCGCAATACGGTTCATTATATGATCGTGTGGGGATTTGCATACAACACTTCGCGCAAATCCGATTGGGAACGTATGGCCATGGACAGAATTCGTTTCGCCAGACTAATCTCCAAACTTGCCTGCATAATTGACGGAGGTGAGAGTGGAAGTTTTGAAATAAAAGAGCATAACCCCTAAAGTGTCAGTCATGTCTTTGCTGTTCACCCCGACAGGTCACACTTCTACGCTGACCGCGGACTTCGCTCCGCCAATTCAGTTGGACGAAGACAGCACGACTTGACTTTGATCGGTTTCCATTCGTACAACAGCATACCGAACATACCCAAATGGAAATTCTATTATTTTGTCAACGGAGCGCCATCTCTTAGCACCATCAACATACCCACTGGCTGTTACGAAATAAGCGATATTGCCAAGTTTATTCACAAAAACATCGACAAACCGAGAGAGGTGAAGAAGAGAGAAGTGGAGATTGAGAGAGACAACAACAACGCTAAGGCAGCAGTGTTCTCTCTCAAACCCAATACCAATACGCTACAGTGCGAAATTTACGGCAAGTACTACATCATAGACTTCACTCCAGAAGACTCTATTGGACGACTATTGGGTTTCTCACCTAGAATACTTCCAGCTGGAATCGTTCACGTGTCTGACCTGCCCGTCAACATAGTGAAAGTGCGAACAGTTCACATTGACAGTAACGTCACACCGGTCGCTTTTTTCAACAACCGACCCTCTCATACAATATACGAGTTTGCCGTTGTAGAAGAACTCCCTCGAATCTCATCTATCTGCCTGTGAACAAGATGGAAATACGCATCATAACCTTGAATATTCTCTATCAGGACTTTCGTAGTGTGAATTTCCGTGGAGAAACCATCATCGTACGACTGGTGTTGCGCAGGATTTCAAATTGGGTTGGTATTTGATTTGGAAGATCAACAGCATAAAAGTACTGAAAGCGCAGGCATCAGTTTAGTCGCGCAGACCCAGTCAACGAGAGCAAACACCAATCGTACGCTCTCTCTCTCTCTCTCTCTCTGCTTGTGCTTGTTACGCAGACGCCGATTCTCCACACATGTCCACTGCCGGATGGAGCTATGCGCAACGCCAACGACGGCTCGTTCGCCATGTGGATTCCGCTTGAGCACCTGTTTGGCATATTCCACGACTACAGATATGCCACAAGCGGACGATAGTGCATTTGTTTGGTGAGAAGCAGAAACGACAACAACTGTATGGTTGCTAATCAGCAAGTCGCAATCACAGCCACCCTGACGATCAATAGCATCGTGCTCAAAGTCAAAATCATCATTCCCAATGATGAAATTCGCTTGCAGCTGCTGCAATCCATTAGGCCTGACAAACCTGTGGTCATCTCATTCCGCAAGTGGGAAATGCACGAACTGCCTGCACTCACGCCTGGTTTCACCAAAGAAATATGGTCTGCCAAAACTTGTACGGTATTGGAGAGTCCTCGATTCGTCATTGTCGCCTTCCAAACAAATCGAATGGACAACATTGAACGAGATTCCAGCTACTTTGACCACGTTGACATCAGAGACATACGCCTTACGTTGAACAATGAAAATTACCAGCATGAACGCATGCGCTTGGAATTTGACAAGAACTTTCTGGAAACTCATCGCGCCTATACGGAATTCTACCCAAGCTATGCGAATTGTTCCCAGAAACGCCCTCTGCTGGATTACTATGCATCCAAGGTTCGAGCCCGCATCTTCGTAATCGATTGTTCACGGAGAGCGGAATTCATGAAATCGTCCACTGTCGACGTCAAACTTGACATTGAAGCTACAGTTGGGTTTCCAGCCAATATTCGTGCATATTGTGTAATAGTGCACTATTTTATCATAGAACACTTGCCTTCAAGTGACATCGTACGTCGTCTGTCATAAGACACAAAACACTTGCCCTCAAGGGACATCATACGTCATCTGTCATGTCAAAACGGCGAAATCGGCGGTAGAGTGGGAGTGGTGTTAGCTAAATGCACCTAAGAGAAAGCAAGAGCCAAAACAAACTAGTGAGAGAGTGAGGGGGAATCCTCTTTCCACACAAGCATAGACAGATTTTCCATTACCGCCGGCTCAGTTCAAGTCAGATTTCTACGATGAAACTTGTAGCGTTCCAGGTTTCATCATAGCCGACGAGTTCCAGCCAAAAGAACTCGCAATCACCGACAGTCAGTGCACAAATCACTGCGTTTTCAAACCGAGCGTGCCGTTCCGAGCCCCAAGTGCTGCTGACAAACAGCAACTGCGATACCTCGAAAGAAATCATCACGGAGTGCAATATTCCGCCGAGTGTATCGACTTGGCGGAGTCCCTCGCAGAAGTGCTCCAGCCCATCGCAGATGCCGACTTGGTTTACATATAGTCGATATTGGGGCCACCACCAACAGCACGCTACAAATTCTAGTATTTGAGAAAGTGTCTCCGCTGTATCCAACGAAGTTCACTGTGCCTTAAGACAGTGCTTTACGGTGTGGTCGTGGGTCTCGAATCAATTGATATAATGGTGAGTGACTCCGTTCGCAGCAGCAGCAGTGCCCCCAGAGGCTCTAGACAGCGTCACATAGACAAGAATGTTGAAGTGTGAAGTGGCTGAATACGAACGCAAAATACAGACTTTCAAGAGCTTCCAAAACATACACATTTATGATGGCAAATGGGCGCAGGTCTTCACCAACTCGAAACGTTTCGAGGGTCGAAACGACAGCTTATTGCCGCCGCCGCTAAAGAAACGACGTATTGATATTTAATTTTTTTACATGAATTTTTATTATTATCATTATTATGTATCAATAGATGTATTAAACGAATTTTCTAGAATTTTATTTTGTCGAATGAATGAGAGAGAGAGAGAGACAGTATATCTTTCCAACTTATTTCATTTTTTGCGGGGAAATGTGCGCGCCTTTCCTCGCGAAAAATGAAATGAGTTCAAAAAATATACAACGAGAGAGCGATTTCGTGTGTTTGTTAGAACGATTCAATCACACATACATACGAAATGTCTTTCGAGAAATTTCTCTGAGAATGTGTCGGTGAGCTTTAGGCACTGATAAATATGTGCGTATTTTTTTCCCATATATTGCGCAATGTTTATCAGTGTACTCCGAACTTCCGCCATGCTGGCAGGCTATGTAATTTTGACAGCCGTCCTGTCAAACGTACTGTATATTAAAACAATCAACAATCATAAAATTAATAAATGGACGAAACTGTCGCAAGATCTCATGAACGATAGATATTTGCCTGTGCTAAAGGCCGAAATTCCTCCAAATGCCAAAGCATATAAACTGCGAAAAGTCTTTCGCAACAACACTTCCGAAGACATTCGTATGATGCCACTAGCATCGCCGACAGAGGTGAAGACGACCACTCAAACGACGTCTAATGTGCCCCGAATGCAGATGTCGATGACCTCGACGACGAGTTCCTGCACAAAAGACGTCTATGACGGATTCATGTTCTTTGTGAGTTTGGCGCTGATCTACCAATTGGGCGAGTCATTCTATAAGTTCCTCATTTCAATCAAGCAAAGATACGCAATTGCCAATGAAAATGAAAATACTTATATTGTTTATGGTATTGATGTGTAATTTTCGAGCAAAAAATACATGATTTTTTCACTCTAATTTTGCATTTTCAATTCAATTCTCAACACGAACAAAGACAGGCTGAATTCCTGTTTTTTTATTCAACATCTAGCGTTCGAATCCCTCCTCCCCCTCTTCCCCGCCCGCAGCTAACCGCGTCATTCTCAACATTCGATTAGAGTGAGATGCCAAACATGCCTTATTTCCGACCCAACACACTGAGCCTTGAAACAAACTCGAATTCTTGGAATTTATTTGTTAATTCAACTCTCTCTCGAGCTACGTGACAAACAAATAACCTTGAAAAAATCTCCCAATATTGCGTTTCATTTCAATTCCGACAAATATTTCTCATCATCGTTCCGCCGTATAACCTTGCTCGCAGCGAAATGGCATTCATATATTCTGCCATTTTTTCCCGAACCAATTCCTGGAATTTCATCATGTTTATCAAACGAATAATTGTTGCCATTGCACACGGCCCCAACATACTACGTCGTTTCCGTTATGGTTCTCACGCTATTTCTAAGAAATCGAGTGCACGTGCACTCTCTTTCGTGTGTGACGTCACGCTTATGTCAATCAACAAACCCAGCGACGTAAACAACCAATGGCGGCATCTCACCAGTGCCAGCGTCAACAACACCAAAATTGACGATTAATAAAAATCGAAATATCTCGGCCCCCTGCGCTCCCGCGCACCCCATCTTCCCTGGGGACGTTCCTCGTCATCGCCCCCAGCTCCCCGCACTTTCCACCAGTCGATCCCAGTTACCCAATTCTATACAACTACGGCAATCAAGAATTTTAATTGACGAAAACTCGACCCCCTTGGGCTCTAGCACGCCCCCTCTTCTGTGAGGACGTTCCTCGGTGGGGCTCCCAGCCTGTGGCATGAGCCTTGGCGCCAAAAACTCAATGGGGCCCCCGCGGGAGGCAAAAGTCACTAAATTTGTCACTAGATCCAGGCAGGTGTATTTTGATTGTCGTAGTTGTATAGCTATACTACTAATAGGTATACATTTTTTACTTATTGTAGTAATGAATAAACGTTATTATCATTATTATTATCATTATTATTGAAATAATGATGGCACTTACACAGGGTGTTCAGTTTTTCTGGGAAGATCCCAACTTTGTTTTTTTAATTGGCTGCCTGTATTTTTTAGTTTTTCGATTTCTACAGAGCAATAAAAGGTACTTTATAATTAATTTTTTTTCGAAAATATTGACGGTTTTCGGTATTTTTAGCATGGCTGCTTTTTTTCTCCAAAATTCGTCACCCATTATAAAGTTGTGCCCAGTCCCATTAAATTCATTTCTGGTCAAATATTGTACACATGCGGACATTCAGAGTCTCTGAAACGATATATCTAAAATCGACCTGCCATATACAGCTTGCGAAAAAAAAACATCTTGCCACACATTGTAAATTAAAATTTTCAACATCTTCCTTATTTCTAATGGAACACCCTGTATGTTATCGATCCATAATAAGCGCCAACAAAGGCGCTACAAATTTCATTAAATATTTCCTATGGTGAAAATTAATAGTTTTTCTTAAAAAAGTTTTTTTTCTTTCGAAAACTGGCAATTTTTTATATTTCTTCGCCATAATCTCAATAAACGACTTTTTTTTACCGCGAAATCCATTTGAGACGACTGATAAGGATATAGAAAAGATAAAGAAAGGAAAATGGATTTTAAGGTGATGAATGCATAATATACTTCTGTTTTGTACTGTTCAGTTTGTAAAAAGTTGAACAAAGTATATTATGCCTTCATCACCTTGAAATCCAATTTCCTCTCACACTACTTAATAAATATGTATTATGCACTAGTCTACTCCGTATTGAGCTGCAATATAAATTGTATGGGAAAGAGCAACTGAAATAAATAGAGTATTCGTCCTGCAAAAGAGATTTATCAGACATATTCAATTTCAAATATAATGAAACGTGTAGGAATACCTTCATAAATAACGGTATTATGACATGCACCTGTATCTATTCATTCAAACTAATGTGTTAAGGCGCGTTTAGATTGCGCGAAATGGTTTCGCGCAACAGTTTCGCGAAAATGTTTCGCGTCGTATATACCTGGTACTCACCCCGAAACTTGTTTCGTTCGTTCTCGCGAGTATGTTTCGTGGTGAGCCACTCGTCAGTCGGTATTGAAGCGCGCATCAGAGAGCCTCGCGTCTCGTGTTTCTTGTAGTGTAAACCGATTCTACTGTTTCGCGCCAAAAATGAACCAGGAGGATAGCATCCGCCTCATTGAACTTTACGCAAAGTACCGATTTTTATGGGATGCCAAAGATAAGGTGCACCATAACCGCATGAAGAGGGAGGATGCTTGGAAGGAAATGAGTGCAAAATTGCAGTACCCTGTTGCTACCTTAAAGGCAAAAATGAAAACATTGATGGGTTCCTATAGGAGTGAGAGGTCCAGGGAGAAAAAAAGCAGAGTCACTGGTTCCGGTATGTAAATTTTTATTTTTCTGTGACGGGAAAAAAGTTTGACATTTTATCCCTGTTGACAGGTACTAAAATATGACTTTTCATGAAATTACTTTTTTCCCCGATAACCGGGAAAAAAGTATTTAATTTTTTCCCGGGGAAAAGAGTGAGTACTTTTTTCCCGGATATACATACACATAGGTAAAGGTAGATATTTGATTAAATCGTCGTTTTTCCCGTCACAGAAAAAAATAGTGTATTATACACGAGAAAAAGATTAGATTTTAGCTCTCGGTTAGTTGTCTCCCTCCGCTTCGCGTCGGGAGACAACACAACCTCGAGCTAAAATCTAGTACTTTTTTCCCTTGTATAATAAATAACTATTATTTTATGCTTTGTATTAATATTGACGTGTTTGACTTTTTGTAATTGTGTCACAGCATGCATACTAGTACCAGAAAGCGAGATAACTCCTTAAATAAATACACTAAAGTAAGCTTACTATTTATTATTATTATTGTTACAGGTAGCGATGAAGTATCTAAATGGTTCGCCTACAAATACTTTGAGTTTTTGGCTGATAAAGACATCCCAAGGGAAACTGTGAATACTGCTAGTGAGGTAAGTGGATCCTTAATATTGGTCCTGCCACGGCAACGGTTGATTTAAAATAAAATGATTAGCTAAATGTAAGCGAACATCTTTGAGCTGTGCGGATGTCCTTCGCGAAATATTGCGGATTGGACAGAACGATGTCATAGGTGCGTCGTTGCGCCATCTACCATTTATAATGTCGCCATTGTCGTCAGTATCGAAACTTCCAGGAGGAGTGTACGTTCCATGAGAAGTACTTTTGCGTAGAAAGTTATGTAAATAAATGGTTGCTAAAGTAACTTTTGTTGCTATTTCTGGTTGCACAAGTAGAGGCTTTCTCAATACACGAAATACTGAACTCATTATTCCAAAGGCATTCTCCACGACGCGACGTGCTCTCGAATGACGGTAATTAAATACACGTTCCGGTGAACGTACCACGGGATTACCATCAAATGGTTTCATCGTGTATTCACTCAAAGCAAACGCCTTGTCACCTAATACGTAATATGGGACTTGCATAGAATATGGAACTTGTAAGACTTCTGGGCGAGGAATATTTAATTCGCGCCTCTCCAATTTATTGTACAATGCCGTATTTTTGAATACACCACCGTCCGATATCCGCCTTGACATCCTACATCAGCATAGATAAAATTGTAATCTGCGTCGACTATTGCAAACAGCACAATGCTAAAAAAAATTTTATAGTTGTAGTATTCAGTCCCTGAATTAATAGGTGCTTGTAAAATAATGTGTTTTCCATCCATAGCCCCGATAACGTGAGGAAATTGCCACTTTCTTTCAAATTCGGAGGAGATCTGAAGCCACTCTTCTGTAGTAGATGGTACCTGAAACCAAAACAAACTAAATTAATAACATTCAAAATAAAGGCGAAAACATTTTTATGCCAAACATGTCCACAAGGAGTCAAAAATAAAATTAACCTGGTTCCGAAAAGAATTACTTAACCGTTGTTTGTTTTGTTTCAGGAACACTCCGAAATAGAAGTTCCTGTAACGCCAACTTCGCCTACGGTCACCCCCGCAGAAAATACATCTGCAACTACAGCAACTGCAACTACTACATCTGCATCTTCTACATCGGCAGCTACTTCATGTTCGACCACACGTCAGCAGATGTCACAAGAGACTACCTTTCCTACCCCAAATACTAGCAGGAGACAGAGAACTGGCATCAAACGTAAGGCAGCTGAGCAAGAATCCGACTCAATGCTGCATGAAGCTATGCAAATCTTAAAGTCATCTGTTAATTCATCTAATGATGCGTACTTCACCTATGCTTTGAATTTGGCGAATAAACTACGAAAATACGACCAGAACTCGCTGGCGCACGTCAAACGAGCCTTCGCTAATATTTTATTTGAAGCCGATATGGGAATGTATTCTGCTTCATATGGTAATACTTTACAAATACACATCCCGCACAGTTCACCTTCTGCGTCGTCACATAGTTCACATGATTATAGGAGCCAAACATCGACTTTTTCATCAAACGCTCCTCTAACGCATACCTCAGAAAATATCACTCCAGAAGTCGATATATAATCTGTTTTATTAGATATGTGAACATTTTTCGTTTCAATAAATAATAATAACTAATAAAATAAAAAAAACAAAGAATTTCTTTTACCTTTACATATTCCTTAAGTGACTGAACTAACGCATCGCAAACTTCTGGAATAATTCTTGATATTGTGCTTTTCGATATTCTGAAGAGGTATTGTAGGCTGCTGTAGGAATCTCCCGTAGCAAGAAATCTTAAGCAAACTGTCAACCTCTCTTTTACAGATATAGCCTCTCTCATGGTGGTATCCATTTTTCTTATTTTAGGATCAACTAGTGATACGAGCTGTTCAAAATCTTCTGTGGTCATCCGAGTAAAGTTTCGAAACGTATATTCACAAGGTTCCGCTGTCATATCCCTCAGGAGTCTGTTTCCATATTGAAATCTCCGACGAAATATGTCTTTTGACCACCATCGGCGTGTTCTTTTATTTCTTTTTCTTTTCTTTCTCAATACAATTATCATCATCATTGCAAATGCTGCACTCGGAGCAACCGGCATGCTTGTTTCGCACAAACTGGCGGCTCACCTTGTTTTCGCTTGTCAACCCGAAACGTTTCGCCCCGTGTAAACAGTTAGGCCGAGACAGCGACTCGCGAAACATTTTCGCGAAACTGTTGCGCGAAACAATTTCGCGCAATCTAAACGCGCCTTTACACTCACAACAACTTACATAAATTTAAAAAAAAACAAGGATGTCCAAAATTATACAAAAAATCACCACTATAAGCTGGCGGGTACTTCTATAACCCTTTACCTGAGTCAATCGAACAATCTGACAATAACAAAAAATTCAAAATGTCTCTGAAAACATTTCTCATCGCCCATGCATTTTATTCAGTAGACGAATCTGAACATTTTATTTTGCTAGTAAATGTATATGTATATACTACATGTATTGTGGTTTCGTATTAGTTGTATTTTTTCTTTGTATTGTCTTTCAAGGTATTAATGTATTGTAAATACAGTGTGTCTCACTTCTCATGGAAACACCCCCGTATCTTCGGTACTAATTGAGGTAAATGAGGAAAATGGTCAAACTGCACCTACCACCTAAATGGGGTTGGCCTAAGAGATATACACTGCCCGCCACTCGCGATGGAACAACCAATTTTTACGGTAAAACATACTAGCGGGCAAAATAGGCTCAAAATTCTTTCAGATTCGTGATCAGGACTACCAACTCACTACAGATTCACTTTTTTCCTGAAAAAATTTCAGTCCTGAAAAATCCAAATTTGTCTCACTTCTCATGAAAACACCCTTGTAATTTCCGTAATTATTGAAGTAGAACTCTGTAAATTCCAGGAGCGTTAGATATACCAGCGATGAGTCTAAATCTTGCATGAAGTTGATCTGAGTGACATACACTGTTCGCCAGGGGCGATGAACCTAGCCAGTTTTGCGAAAAATTATATTAGGGGACAATATAGGCTCAACGGATTCGGAATCAGGACACCAATTTTACTAAAGTTCAGCAATAATTTTTTTCTTTTTTTGGGAACGAAGTAGATCACAGAACTGAGCAAAATAAGTATTTTTTTGGGATTCAAGCACTGGTAATAATTTTTCACGTTTCCAGGACCGGTATGGCCCAGAAAATAATTCATAACTTCCTCATTATGAATTCTGCCAATTTCATATTTCAGTAAAACAATCATAATCAGTTGAGAAAATAAACCACATATTTGGAATCATTTTTCCGGGCGTCCAGGGCCGGCTTCACTCCAGCAATAAATCTTAACTTCCTCATTAGGAACTCTGCCAGTTTCATATTCCAAGGTAACAATCAGGATCGGTTGAGAAAAGAATCCACATGTTCAGAATAATTTTTCCAGGTGTCCAGGGCCGGCTTCACTCCAGCAATAAATCTTAACTTCCTTATAAGGAACTCTGCCAGTTTCATATTCTAGGGTAACAATCAGGATCGGTTGAGAAAATAATCCACATGTTCAGAATAATTTTTCCGGGCGTCCAGGGCCGGCTTCACTACATCAATAAATCTTAACCTATTATTATTAGCTGGCCCATCGTGGCAACCGTGTGCTTACTCTCGGAGTACAAATGAATGATAAATAGTGAAAATAAAGTGAAAAAATTAGTGGATTATTCAAACATACCATCACTAAGGTCAGTCAGTGATAAACAGTCTAAAATTTGAAGAAATACCTGTATGTAATATCATTTTTCAACAATATTCTTAATCTGAAATGCTGTTCTACTGACACATAGTTCAAACCATGTTGCCAAATCAAAATTAAATTAGTAGATCTTCAACAAAATGTCTCAAAGAAGTACTAGATCACAAAAACTCTCTGAGGTGAAATCCACAGTAGTTCTCGAAAAAAACTCATTTAGAAATAATGATCAAGAAAAAATACAAATTCTCCGGAAGAAAATTGAGACCTTGACGAATGCACTTGAAATAAAAGAGCAGGAAATGGATGACCTGTCAAACGGTTTATTACAAGAAATAGAAAATTTGAAAACGGACAATGCATCGAAAGATGAATATATTAACCAACTCAAAAGGAGGGCCCGGGACTATGAAGACGATGTACTCGAAAGCGAACAAAGCTTTGTTGCTGAAACTAATAAACATAAAGGAAAAATAGCTGAACTGAACGTAGAAATATCAAAGATTAACGAGAATAACAATATGCTAGAGAAAAAAATAAATACAGATGAACTGAGAATGAATAAACTAATAAAAGATATTGAAGAGCTCACTTGCATAAGAGAGAGCATGTTGACCTCAATTGAAGTGCTTACCCAAGAAAATCAGCTCTACTCTGAAGAAATAAAGAAGTTGAGAAAGCAAGTAAACGAACTCAAATGCGTGGAAAAGAAAGACCTGAGTTATGAAACAAAACCGTGTAAAATATACAAGAATCATGCTCAAAAATCAAGCATATCAAATCCAACAAGCCAAAAGGTCGCACAGAAAATGAATAAAATTGTCTTTGTCGCAAATCACCGCCATGGTAAAGATTTGGCTGCAATCCTACAGAAGCAAACAAACAATTATGAAATGCAATCCACCATAAAATGTGATGCCGACTACGATGAGATATCCAAAACTGCACTACACAACTCTAAATCTCTAAGAGAGCAAGATATTATAATTTTATGGCTAAGAAAAACAGCTGCAGATAGCATTGATTGACCCACACAAGAGTTTTAGTCTTGACAGAGCCATATCGATATGATTTGGGTAATATGAATAATATCATATACAAAAACAACTTAGCGATAGCCAAAACTATGCATCACTCAAGTTCTTCAGTTGCCGGAGTATTGGATAGCAATAACCACTTAAGGAAAGCGAACTACTGCAGAGATGGCTTTAATATCACAACAACCGGGAAATGGTTTTTGGGAAAAGCTATCATAAATTTTATAAATACTCATCTCAAAATCAAATTTCCAAAAACTGATTGTCATATAACGTATCAAGAAATAAGAGATGAGAATTATCAAACAAATAATGTAGTTGAAAACGAAGCAAATAAACATCAAACCTGCACCCGTCTTGTTCCGAATCAGATAACAGAATTGGAAGAAATAATTGAACCAAATCAAGAACAGTCAACATCTTTTTTAGGGTAAAAAGACCCTTTGAAAAACGGGGCCTGTCAAAAGAGCTCAAAATTACCTTGTTGCTCTTAAATATACAATCTATAAGAAATAAGTCTGACGAATTTTTCACATTCTTGGAAAGTATCAATTTCCCTGATTTAGTCTTGCTCACAGAACACTGGCTGCAGCAAAACGAATCGAACTATATTGAAAATTACACTGTAATGTCCACTCACAACAGAAGTGTATTATCTCATGGTGGGACACAGATCCTCATAAAAAACTGTTCAATTGAAGGTTTACAATTTTTAGATGTAGAGAAATTTTCTTACCTCCTGAAAGAAAAACAATTTGAATTCTCACTCATACACAGCAAGAAAATAAATCTGTACATTTTGTGTATTTATAGAGCCCCATCCAGTGATGTTAATGTGTTTTTAACCAAGCTCGAACTGATATTGAATGAATTACCAATAAAATCTTCCATTATACTAACTGGAGATCTAAATATAAACTATGATGAAGACTCAACATATACAAAGTCACTAAAAAATTTACTATTATCTTTTGATCTTATCATGCATGTAAACGATTCAACTCGCCACTCTATGTACTCAGCAACCAAAATTGACTATGTATGCAGCAATATGCACGATAATTTCAGTTCATGCTCGGTTATAAATGCGGGTTTATCAGATCATGAAGCTGTATTAAGCACTTTTAATGTTAATTGTACTCTTCCAAAAACTAAGTATGGTCGATTATATAGCAAATCAAATTTTGAGAAATTCAAAGAAGTTTCTATTCACTCAAATTGGGAATCCTTCGTTGATCTAGAAAAACCTTTCGAAACATTTTATGAACATCTTGTAACTCTATTCAATAAGTCCTTTCCGGTACAAAAAATTAAGAATAAGAGAAAGAAAAAACCTTGGTTGACGCTGGGAATAAAAACATCTTCTAAAAATCTAAGATGTATGCACTATATCAGAAAATACATCAATTCAGATTTTTTTAACGAATATTTTAGTAACTATCGAAGAATTTATAGAACATTAATCAAAACAGCTAAGGAAAGCTATTATACAAATAAAATAAATGAATCTGATAACAAATCTAAAGCTAGCTGGAGTATTATAAATGAATTAAGAGGAAAGCAGAGCAAAAATAAATCCGAAATAACTCTATCTCCCAATGAACTAAACAATCACTACTGTACTATTGCTGGTACACTTACTAAAGACTTACCAAGAAATATTAATCCCATGGACCACTTTTTAAATCCCCCTATCCCTCAATCATTTTTACTTTATGAGACTGATATTAGAGAATTGAAAGAAGTGATAAAATCAATTAAAAATTAAAAAACCTATGGGTTAGATGAAATTTCTATAAAAATCTTTGAAAATCTCCCAGATCAGGCTCTTGATGTTCTGGCCAAATTGATAAACGACTCATTTAACAGAGGAATTTTTCCTGATTTCCTGAAAACGTCCATTGTTATACCTATACACAAAGGGGGAAACCAGGATGAGCCAGCAAACTTCCGACCAATATCTCTTATACCCACTCTAGCTAAAATCATAGAAACATTAGTTAAAAATAGAATTACAAAATACTCTTTAAAATATAACATAATCTCGCCAAATCAGTACGGTTTTCAGGAGAGAAAAAATACCAGTGATGCCATCTTCTCTTTCCTACAGGGAGTATATACAAATATCAATAGTGGTGAATCTGTTGCGGCAGTCTTTTGCGATTTCTCAAAAGCATTTGACTGCGTTGATCATGAGATACTGTTGGCTAAGCTTCACCACTACGGATTCAGAGGTGTAGTTTTCGACTGGATGAAATCTTATTTAACCGATCGTTACCAAATAGTGAAAACAACAACCTTGTCAGCTACGGCACCGGTAAATTGTGGTGTACCACAAGGATCCATATTGGGCCCCACTCTATTTTTATTATATATTAATGATCTGCTTGGAATAAACATATCAGGAAAGTTCACAGTTTTTGCGGACGACACAACTATTTTATGGCAAGACAAGAACACAAACTCTCTGCAGGAAAAAATCCTTACTGATACAAAAACTTTAAAACAGTGGTGTAATTCAAATCGTCTAATCTTGAACGTAACAAAAACCAACCTAATCTCTTTCAAGTGTGAAATAAACAATATCAAATTGGATAATAGTTATATCGAGAGCCGTGATAACACGAAATTTTTGGGTATATTCATCGATAGTAAACTGAAATTTGAACAACATGTTTGCAACTTAAACAAAAAATTAGCTTCTGGATGTTATGCTGTGAGACGTGTTACAAAAGAGCTCGGACTCTCAACAGGAAAAACAACTTACTATGCCTTGATAGAGTCCCACCTAAGATACGGAATCCCATTTTGGGGAGTATGCAATAAAACTCACCTGCAGAACACACTCATCTTGCAGAAACGGGCAATTAGATACTTATCTACAGCAAAGACACGCGATCCCTGTAAACCATTGTTTGTATCCCATAAAATACACACTGTCTTCGCCATCTTCATCCATGAAACAGTATGCTTAATAAAAAAACACTTTAACCAATTCAATAGTACTCCTTCCTATTACTCTATACGCAAACAAAATAATATTAACCTGCCAAGGCCAAATTCAACCCTAGTGAAGGACTCACTCATTTACAATGGTTGCAAGATGTTCAATCATTTACCAGAGCATATAAGGAATATTAGCAACACCGACCATTTCAGAAAGGCTGTGCAAGTGATTTTAAGTGATCGACCGTACTATAGTCTGGAAGAATTTTATTCTGACAAATTTTAACGTCTGACTCCTCTATTTTTCTTTATACTCCTAACTTTACAATCATATATGTTTACTGTTTTGTTTTGTTGTTCTCTCAATGTCATGTCATGTCCACGTTATACACCTATAGATATAATTTTTAGATTTAAGTGAGCACTTTGTCCATAAGAAGGTTTTTTTTCTTGATGACAATAAAGTATATCTCTCTCTCTCTCTCTTCCTTATTAGGATTTCTGCCAGTTTCATATTCCAGCATAACAAGGAGAATGGTTTCTGAAAATGATTCACATGTTCAGAATAATTTTTCCGGGCGTCCAGGGCCGGCTTCACTTCAGAAATAAATCTTAACTTCCTCACAAGGAACTCTGCCAGTTTCATATTCCAGGATATCAATCAGGATCCGTTGAGAAAAGAGTCCACATGTTCAGAATAATTTTTCCAGGCGTCCAGGACCGGCTTCACTCCTGCAATAAATCTTGATTTCCCTATTAGGTACTCTGCCAGTTTCAAATTTCAGGGTTAGAATCACGATCTGTTGAGAAAAGAATCCACATATTCAGAAAAAAAATTCGGGCCTCCAGGGCCGGCTTCACTCTAGCAATAATTCACAACTACCTTATTAGGAACTCTGCCGGTTTCATATTTTGCTTAGACAATTCTGAACATGTGGATTATTTTCTCAACCGATCCTGATTTCTATCCTGAAATATGAAACTGGCAGAGTTCCTTATAGGGAAGTTAAGATTTATTGCTGAAGTGAAGCCGGGCCGGGACGCTCGGAAAAATTATTCTGGACATGTGAATTATATTCTTAAATGGCTCTCTTCGTTATGCTGGAATATGAAACTGGCAGAGTTCCTAATAAGGAAGTTAAGATTTATTGCTGGAGTGAGGCCGGGCCTGGACGCCCGGAAAAATTATTCTGGATATGTGAATTCTATTCTCAAGCGATTCTCTTCGTTATGCTGGAATATGAAACTGGCCGAGTTCCTAATAAGGAAGTTAAGATTTATTGCTGGAGTGAAGCGGCCCTGGACGCCCGGAAAATTTATTCCGAATATGTGGTTTCTTTTCTCACCTGATTGTGATTGTTGATGAATTCATAAAGAGGAAGTTATGAATTATTGTCTGGGCCATACCGGTCCTGGAAACGTAAAAAATCATTGCCGGTGCTAGAACAAAAAAAAAATACTTATTTTGCTCAATTCTTTGATCTACTCCGTTCCTAAAAAAATTAAAAAAAAAAATTATTGCTGAACTTTATTGCCAAAGCAACTAGGCTGCGTGGCGTGGGTCAGGACTAGCGTGGCCTGGGCTTGGTTTGGCGTAGTTTGGTCTGTTTCGGCGTGGCTTGGCTTAGTGAGACATTGGCTTGAACAGCTTCAGGGCTCGATTTGTCTGATGGTCTAATTGGGTCGTCATGAATGGGTTTGGTTCATCCGTCGTAGCTCTATCCTCACAGGACTTCTCTTGGAGTGGTACAAGGCTTACGATTCTTCCGCATTTATTACATGGGGTGGTTACTACCTGTAACAAAGAACTGTGTTTTGTATCCTCTTTTACATCCAAGAAAGTTATCGTACCCAAACCTCATTATAAAATATTTACTATTATCATATACCGTTCAAATTATCGAAATAATCGTGCAAATTTCATATTTGTCATAGTACAACCTCATTCATGAATGAAAAACACTCCTTATCTCATTCCAATTGTGAAATTATTTGCCTAGGATTAGATACAGGATATGACAAAATAATTTCACACTTTCTCTCACACACAAAACTTTCTTTCTCCACAATCTCACACATAAATAATTCATTTGTGCTGTGCACAGTACCCAAAGTTCAATACTTTACCGTTTCTTGTTTATTAACTACTTATTGGCCATAGCCTGTATTAGCTGTAATTTGCTAACAAGTACATTATATGAAATAAGTTTTCCAATTTGAATGACTTTTAATGACAAACTGCTTCTCCTTGTGTACATAAAAATTGCTATCGTCAACATGTAGGTAACTATGAAAAGTAATATATTATTTGAAATCACAATAAATATACGAGAGACATTACAGTTTCCTCCCCTTGTTAAAAATATAAAATGCTATTCATACCCGGTAGGTGGTTTTTTTATTCTTGTGGATCTTCGCAAAGTTGAAGGTATGGATGCTGACGAAGAACAACCAGCAAAGGAAGGTGGTGGAGGTTCTTCTTGAACGACAACGTCTTGTATAGAAGAATTTTCAGAAACGTGACTCGATTGAACATTCTCCAAAGTACTATTTATTATTGGTGATGCATTTGTTTCTGGTGTTGTGTCATAATACTGTAATTGATCTGAATAATTATCATTTCTGACAGATTCACCTACTGTGCGCATTTGATCGAAATGACGTTTCCATATACCAAATGTTACCAAATATATCAACTTTCTCAATATTTTGTTAATACGACCAAATTTCCATTGTTCCGGTCCGTGATAATCTCCCACAGACACTCTCTCCCCTTCTGTGAATTCTTTGGAAATCGTATGGGTATTTTGTATTTTTTTATAAGGTTCTTTCAATAAATCGATTTTTGTTCGGATTTCTCTACCAAACATTAATTTTCCAGGACTAACACCTGTCGTGGAGTTTGGTAATTTTCTATATTGAGAAAGGAATGTTGACAAAGCTATTTCTTTATATTCTTTTGTAATATAATGCAAATTGCATAAACTCTCTGAGTGACTGTTTCAAACTTTGAACAAAACGTTTCGCTAACCCGTTACTAGCTGGGTGATATGGAGGACTTTGCTTATGCATTATACCATTTCGTTTCAAAAATGTTTGAAACTCTCGAGACATAAAAACTGATGCATTATCACTAACAAGAACTCGAGGAATTCCAAAGGAATTGAATATCTGACGGGAAAGTGTTATCGTAATTTTTGAATTTATATTTGAAATTCTGTGAATCTCTGGCCATCGAGAATATGAGTCAACCAAAATGAAATAGTAGTTCTGTAAAAATTGACATGCAAAATCATCATGCACCCGTTTGAAAGGTACTGATGTTGATTCCCAAACATGTGTGGACACTTTCGGTGGATTATTCTTATTTTTCTGACAAGCAGTGCAATTTTTACATAATAGTTCAATATCTGAAGTCATGGTTGGCCATAGCAATAGCTTCTAGCTAACGCTTTCATTTTTATTGCCCCAAAATGACCAGGATGTAATTCATTCAGTATACGTTTACGTAAGGAACTGGGAACAAGAATTTGACACCCCTTGAATATACAATCACTTTGTAAACTGAATTCATTTTGATCGATGCCAAATCTATCTTATTTACTAATTTTTTGGTCTGATTTCAAACCATTCAAAAGATTTCGGAATTATTCACTCTGGACAGTTTCTGTTGCCAACTCATGGAATGAAACTGGAAGATATTCATTTTCTGTTCGTAATGGTAATCTAGAAAGCGCGTCTGCATTAGAATGTAATTTAGTATTTTTGTATTTTATATCATATTGAAAGCCTTGCAAAAATAAAGCATAATGTTGGGTTCTTGTAGCTGAGAGTGTAGGAAGAGCTATATTTGTTTCAAAAATATGTACTAGAGGCTTATGATCCGTAAAAAACGTAAATTTTCAAGTTCTTGAAAAATCTGCCATAATAATTTACTAACCCAATGAAAGCTCGTACTTCAGTTTCAGTTGAAGGTTTTTTCACTTTTTGTAGGGCTTCAATTTTTGATTTCGTCTTATGAATTCCTAACCTATCTATTGTATAACCACAATAGTGCATTTTTTTCTGCATAAATTGGAATTTATCTTTATTTATTCTGATATTATGGTGTGCCAAACGAGAAATTATCTCTTCGAATCTCTGTAGATGTACTTTATCGTTTGGTCCAATTATTTTTATATCATCGAGAAAAACGGATACACTTGGTATATCTATAAGTAACTTTTCCATTTCTCTCTGCCAGATAGCTGGTGCACTTGCAATCCCGTACATAAGACGCGTACATTGAAATAAATGTGTACTAAGAGTTAAAAAATGTCTGTTTTCGGAAAAAACTTCCATCTGTAAAAAAGCTTGACTCAAGTCAAATTTAGTGAAACGGTCACCACCTGCCATGCTAGTGAATAAATTATCAATAGACTGTAAAGGATGTTCATCGATGATTAAGTTAGGATTCAGAGAAATTTTGAAATTTCCGCAAACTCGAATACGACCATTAGCTTTCACTATGGGTTTAACTGGAGTTGCCCATTCTGAATTATTGACTTTTTGTGAAACACTTTCCTTTTCTAAAATATTATACTCCTCTTCAAGTCTTTGTATTAAAGCAAATGGTACTTTACAGGCTTTAATGAAAACTGGTTTAGCATTTGCCCTAACATTCAGTTTTGCCTTAATACCTGTTTATTTTCCCTAAATTTGTATTTAAAACTTAGGGAAATTTAATCAAGATTGTATGTATATCATCCATTGCAGTACATGGAGTAATAGTAGAAATACCATTCAAATTGTAAAGATTAATTTGTCTTATCCACTCTCTTCCTAAAATTGGATTACTACTATCTGAATTCACAACGTAAAGATTGAGTTCATAACCATTATTTTGTAACTGTACCAAAACTGATGCTTAACCAACGATATCTAGTACTTTTTTTGCAATAGCTAACCAATTTAACATTGAGACTTTAAGACTGACATCTGACCATTACTTTTTGAAATGATTAAGATTGATTAAACTTACTGCCGCACCACTATCTACCCCGAATTGTATTGTAATGTGATGGACATTAAGAGTGATGAAAAATTTCTCACAAAATTCCGCGTGTTCATCGTCAACTGATGAAATTTCTTCTACATGTCGAACTCCATTCCTCATTTGCTGATTCTTCTTCATGCAGACTTTTCCAGTATGGGCTTTTCCTTTGCAGAAATCACATGTGAGAAACTTTTTCTCAAGACATTTATTTGCCAAGTGATCATTTGAGCCACATCTGTAACAATAAAGATTGTGATTAGTATGGAGATTGGAAAAAAATTATTTGTTCGTGGTCTGATTATTAAAATTATTTTTATACTTGGATATAGTGACATGCGAGCTCTTCTGATCTTGTAATTGAACACTCTTGACAGTTTGTACTTTATGAAGTTCCGCTGTTCCCTTTTCTGATGTTTCCATGCTGACAGCGATCTCCACTGCTCTGTCGATCGTTAGATTCCGGCATTCCAATAATCTAGACTGCAGTTTCTCAGATCTCAAACCAAAAACAAACTGATTACGGAGAGCTTTTTTCAAGTTGTCCCCGAATTTGCAGGTAGTCACAGGTTTCTGAAGTGTTAAATAATCTCTTCTTTGAAATTGAAATTTTCAGTAATTTCTAGCAGTTCCGGGTTGTAATGTTCTTTCATTTGTATAACTAAGTCTTCGTAAGACATCTTATTTGGATCATCTGGTGATATTTTATCGCAAAAAACATCATATGCATTGGGTCCCATGTAACGAAGAAGGTAAGCAGCTTTACTTTCTCTTGGAACTCCAAACACATTGAAAGCACTTTCTAATCTCATCGACCATCTCGAAAATTGCTTACTCGAATCGAACATTTCGATGCTGAAAACTGTGTACACACTGTGGGCAATTCCGGAGCTCGTAGGTTTCGCTGGATTACTAGTATTTGTGTTCTGCATCCTCGTCGCCACTATTAGCTGTAATTTGCTAACAAGTACTGAATATAATGTATGAAATAAGTTTTCCAATTTGAATGACTTTTAATGACAAACTGCTTCTCCTTGTGTACATAAAAATTACTATCGTCAACATGTAGGTAACTATGAAAAGTAATATATTATTTGAAATCACAATAAATATACGAGGGACATAACAGCCCGTTTCCTTTTCCTCATCCATTGTTTGGAGAAAGATGTACATACATTTTTCCTACTATCTATCTACCTAAAACATAAAAATATAAATACATTAGGTAGGCATTATCAACAACCGGACTTCATGGATCGTTGTATTTCAAAATACGGCTCACGCGAATCACGTCTGTCTCAGCATTCTTCGTCGATCCAAGCTGTACTCTATAAGTTACTGGACTAAGTTTTTCTAAAATTTTGGACGCTCTGTGATATATGAGAAGCAACTTTGTGCTTTTTCCTACTTTTCTCGTAAGTGCAAAAATCTTGACTTTCTCCCACACACTATTCCACGTGTCTATGACATTCATCAACTCTTTACTTGTCCACTGCTTGTCTTATTTCAATATTCTGCACCGCTATACTTTTCGTGAGGAGAGCTCTTTGTCTCATTTGGATCACTTCACTATTTTCCATGCGTGCCATCAGATTCGCTTCCGTTGGTAGAATGGGCTGTCTTGCATATACGAGAAAAAACGGACTAAGTCCTGTTGTACTTTGAGGCGTAGTATTCATAGCAAACCTGAAAACCTGACCTCTATCAGAAAAAATTTCCCTGGGACGTCCGTGACGAGCTATAATATTATTCAAAATGAATTTTGCAACGGTGTCTGCTTTTCCATCAGAGGCTGCAACAATTTCAACATACCTTGTTGCATAATCTGCGGCTACAATTGTTGTATTATTTCCATTTTTGGAACGTTTGAATGGCCCTAATGGATCTATACCTATTTTCTGAAACGGGACTCCGATTGGAATTGGCTGAAGAAATTCTAAAAGTTTCATATTCTTCTCGCTCTCCCTTGCCTGGCAACCGCGGCAGCCTTTAATATATTTCTCACACATTTTGCTGTCCATCCCAGATATAACGATTTTTAATTTTTTGGTATGTTCGTGAAATGCCCAAGTGTTCTGCCAATGGTTCGATATGATTAGAAAATAGGATTTCCCTAACTAAGTGTCTAGGAACAACTAGAAAATTTTCTAACCCTTCTTATTCATTATTTTTATACAGGACGCCATCAACCATTGTGAAATTTTTTGGCCTCCTTCTCAAACCAATATTCACGTTTGCGTTTTCAGGATCTTCTAAAGCTTCTATCAATCTCCTGATATTAACATATTTTCTTTGTTCTGTCGCCAATCTTAAACTCTGGGCGCTAACACAGCATTTCTGGACAAACAATCTACATCTTTATGTGTCGCTCCACTTTTATAAATCACCTCATGTTCAAACTCGTTCAACTTGATGACCCATTTAGCTAATCTTTCTGTAACATGCTCCGAATTCTTCAAAAAACAGAGAGCATGGTGATCGGTTTTTATTCTGACAGGTTTTCCGTAAACGATATGTCGGAAATAGGTCAATCCCCAAATTACAGCCAATACTTCTAATTCTGAAATGGTATAATTTTTTTTAACTTTCGTCAATGTTCTGCTTCCATGTGCAATTGGATGCATTTCTCCCTGAAATTCTTGTAGAAGTATCACCCCCTAGTCCTTCTTTGCAAGCATCTAACCGCAACTTGCATCCAATGTTGGGGTTGAAATGTGCCAACAATGGAGCCTCCGCCAATTTATTATTTAATTTGCAAAATGCATCTTCCTGCTCTTCACTCCAATAAAAACCTAATTCGTTCTTAGTTATTTCGTAAAGGGGTCGTTCTGTAATTGAAACAATTTTGATGAATTTTCTGTAGTAATTTGCGAGTCCAAGGAAGCTTTGCGTCTGTGTTTTCGTTTTTGGCCTTGGGAAATCAGAAATTGCCAATGTTTTTCTGGATCTGAAGATATACCTTTCTCGTTGATTATATGTCCCAAAACCTTAACTTCAGTAGATGCGAATGTACACTTACTCGTCTTCAATGTCAGTCCTGCCCATCGGAGTCTTTCAAATACTTTTCTCAGCCTTGCTAGATGTTCGGTGAATGTTTCTGAAACTACGATGTCGTCCAAATAAACCAGATCATTCGACCACTTCAATCCGTGGAACACTCTATCAGCAAGATCCGAAAATGTGCAAGGGGCATTACAGAGCCTGAATGGCCATTTATTGAACTCATACAGTCCAAATCCAGGGGTGACGAATGCTCTGTATTTCTTCGATTGCCAATATCTACTGACTAAATCGAGCGTAGAGAAGTACTTAGATTTTCCAAAATATGTAAGGATTTAGTCTTATGTCGGAAAGGGGGTATTTCGGTATTTCGACTTTTTGGTGATATTGTTCAACTTCCTGTAATCCACACAAAACCGTGTCTTTTCGTCTTCGTATTTTTTTTTCACTAATATGATGGGGCATGAATATGGCGACTGTGATGGTCGTATAACATCTGCTTTCAGCATCTCTTCCACTTGGTCCTCGATAATTTTCCTTTCTTTGGGCGATACTTTGCTTTGAAGGGTGCGCGTTCCAGTAATTCAATTTTATGTAGTACAATGTCTGTCGATCCCATATCATTAACATCCATTGCGAAAATATCCTGGAATTCCTCAACGAGAGCATCAATTTCCATTTTCTCATATGCTGAAAGATTTTTTCCTAATTCATAAGATTTTTCCATTGCCACAATTTTTCCTTCTTTAGTGGAGATAGCTAAGGTCATCCCAATTTCTTCCTACATAAACCCAATACCTGAGAAGTTTTTGAGTTTCACAGTGAAATTTTACAATATTCTCCAAAACCCCATACAAATTAAACCTCTTTTTCTCAAACTCATCTTTGGGGTAAAACAACAATTTCTCCTTATCGTATAGGTTGATTTCGACTTTAGCAATTTTTTTCTCTAGGGGTTCCAATCGACAATATTCTTTAAGTTTCACTTTAATTGTTTCTTGTTCTATTTCTAGTATAGCTGATTGGTCCAAATTTTGCAGAAAACTTGTTTTTTTTAGTTCATTAGGGCTATTGTCCAAATTCCTAAATACTTACTCATCATTTTTCCTATCAACTTTTTGACTAATTCAAAAGTTCTCCTCACTTTCTTTTCAGAGTTCATTTTCCGTTGGCTTTCTATTTCTGGAAAACGTCGGTCTCTTCGTATCTGCTTCACATATTCTTCGTTTCTGCTCTCAACTATTTGGCTTATATCTTACCTCAATTTCACAAAATTTTTACTTCGAATATCATATTCAATGTTTCCTTTCAGTTAGTGTTCTATTTCTTGAAATTCACTAAAACTTCTTTTTCGATTTTCCGTCTCATTTCTCCAATTGAAATGTCTTCTTACGTACCCATTTCCAAAATATTTTTTTCGAAATTCATTTTCTCTATAAAAACATGAGTTTTTTTTTCCTATATTGTCCGTTTTTTTTGAGTTATTTTTTCTCTTATAACCGTACCCATTTGAAAACAAATTTGCATTGCCATGTCCTGTTTCACACAGTACTGTTGTTTCAAATGATCCTATCCTGAAATTTATTATTCTTTTCTCCAAATCTATAACTGCTTTATGACTTTTCAAAAATTCTATGGCCAAAATGAGGTCACAAGGTAATTTATCAATAACTACGGCTTTGCAGTACGTTGCCATTTTCCCTAGTTTTAAGTTAATATTACTGTTTCCCAAAACTGGTACCCTGAATCCACCCGCTGTCTGAACGTTTTTAGGATATTGAAGTTTCTGAAAAGTTGAAATGTATTTACGTGAAACTATATTCTTATCGGACCCCCTATCGCAAATTATGACAGCCCTCCTATTATTGAGCCATCCATCGATTTTAAGAACACCCATTTCATTTTTTCCATTTAAATTCGAAATCACACTTGTACCCACATGATCCTTTTTCTACCAACAATTAGAAGCGAAATGGCCCAATTTGCAACAAATCTTGCAAAAAATTTGTCTTTTTCCATTTGCATAGAAGTTACCATGAAAGACCAAAATTCTACCGTTACTATTGAAATTCTCTGTCTTGTATTTTAAAAACTATGTCCTTCAAGTCGTCCATGCTCGTTTTTGCCTGTTTCAGTAATATGTAAGTACCCCCCTTACATATTACTGAAAAAGAAGGCCTCGTTCGAAATGTCTCAGAAACGTCTCATGCTCATGTTAGGATCGAATTCATGAGCCAACGCCCTAAAATCATAGTAGTAAGACTGTATGCTCTCATTTTTTTTTTGTCTCCTATTTTATAAATTCCATTCCAATTTTTTCCAATAATCCTTATCTCCGGATTCAACAATAAAGTCCTTTTTCAGATCCTTCCATGTTTTTGCTTCTCCTGGATCATTTGTATAACTTCCATACCAGTGATATGCAGCACTCAACAAGTACACTCCAAAATAATAAATTTTCAATGTATCTGTCCATACATTTCTCATAACTTTTCAGAAATATATGAGCATAATGTTTCCTAGGGTCAAAATTCTGTGGCCTTAAGAACTCTGGGAGTACAGCTTTCTTTTCTTTTTTCATTGCTTCTGCCATGGTGGTCCTAATTTCAACGGGGGGGGGGGAGTCGTGTTGAAAAGTAGTGCAAAATTCTCACACGCAGTTGTTAATTATTAAAAAAAACTTTGTTTTCGAACCGTATCAAAATTGTACTCAAATCATATAGAAACCACTGATACGAAAAATTTATGAAATACTTATACCAACTTTCCTGAAATGAAATCGAAAAAAAAAAAAAACTTTTGCATCGATATTTCCTTTTCACATACAATTCCTTTAATTTACTTTACCATATGGTATCTTTGTCAACAACTAATATTGTTGCAAATACACAAGAGAAATTCATTCATTACAAAACATATGGATCAGCAAATTCTACCAAGCTATTCCGGAATCTAGGTCAAGTTCAAAATTACTATGCCTAAAAATCGAGTGAGTTGAACGTACTACTATTATCAAACCGATAATAAAATATCAAAATTGGTCCATTATGAAGAATGGTCCATAAACTAAGCCTCAGCAGCCTGCACCACGTAATTTAAGTTTAATTACGACCTGCTAGGTAGAATTTGACCCTTATTTAGTAAAACTCTTTTATAGAAAAATATAAAAACAAAGTTCATTTCGGTAAGTACAAATAAATGGTGAAATAGCAATTTACTTTAGAATTGAATGAAATACTTAACACATAAAACAAAATGAATTTCTACATACTGGTTATGTTCTTATAATTATTAAAATAGATAAAAATACTTAATATAAAAGTCAGGGGAACTAACATCACACGATTATCTTATGATTCTTAGTACTCATGGACTCCCTAGCTCCCCCCATTTCCCTAACTAACTTTGGGCACGGTCGATAACGAACTCTCTGATCGAACCATCAGTTGTTTTTTAGAAAACTCGTATTTGATATTTGAAACATGAAAACTACCAAAATATAAAACAAGGCATGATCAGAAGAATAACATTGCCTTGACCGGGTTAAAAATTATAATCATGATAACGAAAATACAAATATTTCACAGAAGGGATTAGACAAAAACTATGCATCAAATCTGCCCTGTTAAGCAATGAAGTCTTATCTATATATCTGCAAAATTTCAGTTCAATATGAGGATCCAAATTGAGAAACCCTTCACTCTGTTGAGCCTCCAAGTCGTATCTGTTATTTCATTTATTCCAAATGTATGCAATGTATAGTTGCATTTGCAAATATTTCAGTTTGGTAGCATGAGAAATGTTATTAAATGTGAAAGATCTCATGAAAATAATTTTGTCAGATACTATGCTCAACAGGGCAGAAATTAAGGCATTAGAAGGTATTTCATTACGAGAAATATTTTACAAACATAAAATATCCTTCGATCACAGTCGTCAAATATGGATTTTGCCGTAAAAAAGTCATTCATTAATACGAACCATGCCGAAGAAATAGGAAAATTTTTAATTTTTCGAAAAAAAAAAATATATTTTAATAAAAACGTGGGTACTTGGCACAACTTTATAATTTCAAATATATGAGTGACGAATTTTGAAAAAAAAGCCGTCTTGCTAGAAATCTAGAAAACTGTCAATATTTTCGAAAAAAAAAAGATTCACATATACTACCGTTTATTTCTCATGTAGAAACCGAAAAACTGATTAAAAATAATACAGGCTGCCATTAAGAAAAATAAAGTTGAGAGCCGCACAGAAAAAATTGACCACCCTGTGTAAGTGCCATCATTTTTATTTTGTAGAGCTCAGAAAATAGTATATTTCAGCTCATAAAATCATCCATTTATCTAGTACCATAATGGAGGGAGATATGAAAGACCGCGCCCTTGTTGCTTATCGCTGTATATTAAACTCCATTTAGAAAATTGGAAGATGAGTTGAATATATATATATATGAATTAATGAGTGTTTTGAATTTTTTGCCCCCAGAAACATATAATTTAACACTTGGATCAAGTTTTTAGGCTGAGTGGTTTCCAAAGTACCTACAAACAATCAAATATTTGCTTCCGCCATTTTCCAAGTTGGCTTCCAGAAAAGAGGGTCCCATTCGTACAAAGTGAACACCGGTCGAAATATTATCTATACTACTGTAATGTAAAATTTAGCATAGTGATTGCTAGTTAGGTTTCAGGGTTAGCCAACTTAACTAATTTTTACATCTTTTACTAAATGCGCCTCCCCACTACAAAAGATGAGAAGATTACAAATAAAAATACATACTCGTTATTGTGATTATATGTGATTAAATAATCAGAAACCTATTAGACCAGGATCCCACGCCTATTTTCAAAAACGATTAATAACAGACTAAACATTCATTTTGCCGAGACGCCCAACTTTTTCCTCTAAACTGCGCAGGCGTCAATCATGTCGATTTGGTGAGTGCAAAAAAGTAATTAATAACACTTAGTTTTTCAGTTGAACCTCAGGCTAATTCGCCAAAGTACTCGAAAAAACTTTTGTCTTACAAAAGTGACAGGCACCCCCCCCCTTTTTTTAAAGAGAATAGTGGATCAATTGACACCTCATTTCAAAGGGTATTTAATTGTCTATACGTCCATGTTTATTTTTTGAATGAATTACGTCCATGTTTATTTTTTGAATGAATTTCGTTCATGCGTCATAAAAAATGTTAAAAAGTATCACGTCTAGGTACTATTAAATTCCCTGTATATTCAATGCACCTCATTTTTTTAATGCAATTTTCAACTCTAGTGTCACGTATGACATACAAAAGTTGGCAAATGGACCAAAAAAAAATTGTTTGGTTCATTTAAAAAAAATTTTAGGTTCAAAAAAATTGTTTGGTTCATTTAAAAATTTTTTTTTGGTTCATTTACCAACTGTTGTTTGTCATACGTGACAGTAGAGTTAAAAATTGCATGTACAAAATTTGAGGTGCATTGAATATACAGGGAATTTATTGGTATACGTGATAAATTAATTTTTTTGTCTATATAAATTGAAATGATATCACTTAATACCCTATTCCATTTAAAAAAATTGGGGAGATGGTTGTCACTTTGACGGGGGTGGAAGAGGGGCGATATTTTTCACATCTCAGAGTGTCTTTTTGAAAATATAAATCGACGTGTTCAAGGATTTTTTTTTAAAAATCCGTTACCTTAGGACCTCACTGTATAACGGCTAGACCGATTTTGATGAAATTTTTTGTGTGTGGTCAAGTGGATTCGGGAATGGTTTGAAGTCACAATTCAGTCCACAACAAAATGTTTTTTTGTTTAATTTTTAATTTTCAAGTTGAAAGCTGCTGCCAGCGACTTCGCCATAAAATGTATTCGACAACTGGTTAGTCGGCGAAACAGAAATATGCAGAAGTTGTTCTGCATATCTATGCAGACCAACTTCTGCCGGGACCGCTAGTGTTAATATAGAAATTATACATAATTTTTGACCAAGCCATTTTTAAATATAATTTTATATCTGACATATACACACCCGAACCTTCATAGATGGGCGTCATCATTTGTCATACTCTTTTCAACTAATCTGTTTAAGGACTCCGGTAGTTGATTGTTAATTAAGGCTATTGAGGCGATTTTACAAATATGAGTTTTTTTATTTGAGTGTAATTTCAGTCTTCATGGGACCAAGTGCAGGTGATATGTTTCTGTGGATGCCCAAAGAACACCTGTATGTTTTGGTATATTTGGTAACTGTGATGCATAGTATGCAAGCTGGATACATGGAGAAAGCTCAGAAATATACTGATAAAGCTTTGATGCAAATAGAAAAGTTAAAAAGTAAGAGTCCCGATGTAACAAAACTGATGGATAATATTTCTTTTATTTTTCCAGTTGTAGACAATAAACCTATTCTCTCAGTATTTCAACTGATGTTATTGGAGCATATCATAATGTGTCGTCTAGTTATGGGAAATAAAACTCAGGCACTCCAAGAAATATCGTCAGCATCGGCACTATGTAAGCAATGTCCTCGTTTACTGGAAACTCATGGTCCTCAGTTACATACTCTACTTGGATTGTACTCAATGAGTATGAACTGTATGGAAGCTGCAGAGGCACAATTCATTGCAGCATTAACTGTAAGTTTTCAACGCTTCGTACATTCATTTTTACAAATAGTCGCTAACTTGGATTATAGGATAGTTGTAGGAAATTTAAAACGACTCCATAGAGGACTGACCTGGGGTGGGATTCTGTGTACCATAAAATTCTATTGTCGATAGAAAAAGTGAGATGACATTATGGTTGAGTTCATAGGAGAGAAAGAGGCAAAACTGTCGACAATACAATTCTTTGGTACACAGAATCCCACCCCTGGTTAACAGACTGATCAAGGACTGATAGTACAGTAACGACAGACAAATGTAAGCCACAAGTGAAGAATGAATCGTAGGCGCTTTGAAACTCGGCAAATGATTTCTTGACATCATGTATTGTTAGGAAAAAAATGTTTGCCGAAAAATCAGGGGTGGAACCCAAACAAATTTTTAGTTAAAAAAATTATATATTTTTTGCTGTTGTTTCGGAAAGTATAAGATTTATCAAGAAACAATTTCCACAAGGTGAAAGATAATCCAATTCTCTACAGGAAATATACTTGGTGATTCATCACAAAATGCGAAAATTAGATTTGTCATAACTTTGCTAAAAATTATAGTAGAAGGAAAAGAAAAAGTGTGTATCGTTCCTGAAGACTTCTACTTCCTCATGCAAATATAATATGTGAGAATCTAAGGATCCGGAAGTCATTCATATTTTAGTTGGTATGAAATAATTATACTGAAGCAGGAATCAGTACCCTCTTTGGACCATATTGTCAAATACATAAAAACATCTTGAAATAATTAAATTCCATTTAGGCACATGCCTAGTTTGAAGATCCATGAACATCAACTCCAATATTCAAGAATTAAAACACTCAGTATTCACAATTCCATAATTTAATCATTCAAGTTCATAGACATGTAAATCGATACAATTACAGGATATGGAAATATAAATCAGCTCATAATTTACAAACTTGCAAGGAAATATGCAATAAGCATTTTGTCTCGGTACGGTGACCGAACAGAAATGCAACCCAAGCATAATATTCTATATAAATATTGGTATAGGTCAGGATGCATGGCATTCACAATTCAGATTAGCAGTCATTATTGCCTTAGTATTGATATATGATAGATCACTCTTTAAATTATCAGTTACCAGAGTAGTATAAAAAAATGCAGTACATCTCCCCATCTGTGGCCCTGCTGGTTAGCAGTTTATTGTAAGTTTGGTTACATTTATTTTCATCTTTTTATTTGTCTCAATCATTCAAAAATGTCAATTTATTAATTCTCCTGCTTTAGGCAGCCTGGTTCATTTCTTGTGTTGTTTATTTCAATAAATATTTATAATTTTACAAAATGAGTTCTTTCATTATTTGGATGAATGTGGGTTGGGTGACTACAGCTTAAAAAACCCTCTCGTATAAAGCCAAGCGAGTATTGAGTTGCGACAATATGGAACGATTTTAGACCAAAATCTGTCAGAATGAACGCTGCTGAAACTTTAAGCAAAGTTATCGATAATTGTATCGATTCTAATTCATTAGAAGCATGGGAAGATCATCAAAAGGAATATCAGGAATGCCGAAGCATAACAATTTACAACAAAATGCATTCCTTCATCTCCACCAAGGCCAAACCTGAACAAGTGTATCATGGGTCAACTTCTAGGGCTACCCCTACTGATTTTCTACTTTCTTCAGAGGTTTTCATCGGACGGATTTGATTTGAATGTCGTCGGTACTCAACCCCCTCCCCTGTTTTTACATCGTAAATGACATTTCCCTCTTTGTTGTAAATCTCACCTTGTACCCAAGAAAAACGAGCCGGGTTTCTGAAATCTCTCAACAATACCTTTTCGCCTATTTCAAAATGTTTTTGTTTCCCCCCAAAATGTTCCACTTGCTTTTCAATTTTATTTTCTACAATTTTGTTTGTGTTAGGAATCAGTAGATCAAATTTATTTCGCAAATTTCTATTAAACATTATTTTTGCCGGACTTTCTCCGGTTGTGGAATGGGGTACATTTCGATAATCGAACAAAAATTTCGTTAAAAACTCATCGCTATTTTTATTTTCAAACGCTGCTTTTCTTAATGCTAATTTGAACGTTTTTACGGAATTCTCTGCTTGACCATTGCTCTGTGCATGTTTTGGTGTAGAAAAAATTTGCCGAATGCCATTGGATTTCAGAAAGGAACTGAAATCTTGTGAAGCAAAAGGCGGACCATTATCCGAAACAATTTTTGTAGGAAGGCCGAATCGAGCAAACAAACCTTTAAAAATTGTAATAATACTTTTAGCATCTGTCGAGTTGGTTTTGAACACTTCTGGCCATTTACTAAAAGAGTCGATAATGACTAAATATTTTTTTATAAAAAATGGGTCCTAAAAAATCCAAATGAATCCTACTCCACGGTGAATTTTCATATGGCCAAGGGTGCAATACTGTTTTTTCTGGATTAGTTTTTACAGAATTGCACGCTTTGCATTTACTGCACATCTCTTCGATGGCTGTGACCAATTTTTGCCACCAAAAATACGAACGAGCCATTGAATTATATTTAATCACCCCCGTATGACTCATATGTAATTCGGTTAATAAAACTGATTGTAATTTTTGAGGGATAACCACTCGGTAGCCCCACATGAGACACCCATGCTCAAGATGAAGTTCATCTTTATATCTTTAATATCTTCCGATACTTTTTGTGGCCACCCGTATAGACAGTAACCATAAATTTTACTCAAAATAATATCTCTTCTTGTATAGATAATCAATCGGTCAGTTTTCTCCCATATACAAAACATAAGTTAAATCTTTCGATTCTTCTTGTACAGTATTTAATGGGAGGCGCGACAAAGCATCAGCATAATTTTTCTCCCATTTAATGTATTTTATATCGTACTGATAACTACTCAATATAATGCTCCATCGCTGTAATCGATTTGCAGCATACAAGGGTATACCTTTTTTATCCCCAAAAATATTTATCAATGCCTTATGATCGCAGAGAAGGGAGAAAAACCTTCCATATAAATAATCATTAATTTTTTTTTACACAGAATATTATGGCACACGCCTCTTTGTCTATCTGGCTGTATGATTTTTCTGCCGAATTCAAGGTACGTGATGCATATGCAATTGGTCGAACATCTCCGTTGGGGTAAACATGAGATATCACGCCACCTATGGCGTAAAAACTTGCATCCGACGCCAGTGTGACAGGAAAATTTGCATCATAATGCACCAATAATTTTGGGGAAGCTAACTCCGCCTTGATTGATTCAAAACTTCTGTTCTGATCCCTACTCCAATGCCATTTTATATATTTTTTTTTTTATAAATTATACAACGGATGAAGTATTTCACTTGTTTTACCTAGAAATTTTCCATAAAAGTTTACTAGACCGAGAAATGATTTCAGTTCAGTTGTATTAGGTGGAATAGGGGCATTCAAAATTGCCTTAACTTTTTCAGGGGAAGTGGTTAATCCTTTTTCATTAATAGTATATCCTGAGAAGGATATATTTTCTTGAAAAAAAGAACATTTACTCAGCTTGACTTTCAAACCACACTCCTGTAATTTTTTGAAGACATTAAATATATTTTCAAAATGATCTTCGACGGTTTTTCCCGATATCAGTATATCGTCTAGAAAAATTGTAATATTTTTTGTACCTGAAAAGATAGAATCAATAATTCTTTGGAAAATTCCTGGGCTTGAAGCCACGCCATAGGAAAGCCTATTCATTTGGAACAAACCCCTGTGGGTATTTAACGTTACCAATGTTTTTGATTCATTTTCCAATTCAATTTGAGCATAAGCCTGAGATAAATCGATTTTACTGAAGTATTTACCCTGATTCATGGCCGCAAATAAATGATCAATTTTTGGAATGGGATATTTATCAACATGTAAGTGAGGGTTAAGACTAATTTTAAAATCACCGCAAATCCTTACTTCCCCATCATTTTCTTTTTAATACTGGTACAATGGGACTCGCCCATTCACTGAATTCTATTGGTTCTAGAATACCTACTTCAACCAATTTAACTAGTTCCTTGTCGACTTTGTCTTTAAATGCGACTTTGTCTTTCAATGCCAAAGCAATGTTGCGAGATCTGCAGAAAACGGGGCGCGCATTTTCTTTCAAATGAAGTGAAGCTTTTCCCTTCGTGAACTTACCCAAACCTTCCTTGAAAACCTCTGAAAATTTCGATTGTAGTACTTTAGGGATATCCAATGTATTTGTTTCGGTAATTTTCTTCAGGTTCAGCAATTTGTCAACAGAAATATTTAATTTTTGTATCCATTCTCTACCTATGAGGGGAGGACCTCCATTTCTAATTATATATAATTTCAATTTAGTATTGCATTTTTTAAAAGAAACTTCAACAAAAATAAAACCCAAAATGTCGAGCAAATTACCCTTATAAGAAAATTTTCAGAAATTGCGGTTATGTGCGACCCTGTATCGCACTCCATATCTATCTGTTTATTATTCACAATCAATATTATTTTAATGGGTTTGTTATTTACAGCTGTGATATTCAAAAAATCTAAACATTCCTCGGAATCATATTCAAAATTTTTGTCACTTGTACCTGCAGCTAATTTATTTAATTTATAATTGGTTCTAGACCTATTCATTTTACCAAATTTATTACAAATGGTGCTAATATGTCCCCTTCCACTACAGTTGTGGCATTTGGCATTCTTGAAAAAAACACATTTCGCTTCCATGATTCTTTTTGCCACAGTGTATGCATGAACCTCCTGATTTCAACGACCCCTGGCCTCCTGATTTACTGTGAAACTTGTTTTCCATTCTAGCTGTTGAACTGAACGTATGCAAAGAACCTGGCTCGATCAGTTCTGAATTTATTTCTGCCGCTTCCAAATTTATTGCTAGATCGATAGCTTTAGTGTAGGTTAATGTCTTATCAGCAAAAAGGCGTTGGCGAATGGCATCATTACTGAGACCAAACACTAGCTGGTCCCGCAGTTGTTCTTCCAATTTATCACCGAAATTACAGTACTTGGCCAACTTCTTCAAAAAGACCATATAATATGAAATGGACTCACCCGGTTCTTGTTTGCGTCGTCTGAATTTATACCTTTCCGCTATCTCTGATGGTTGAGGTTGTAAATGGGTCGTTATTACTTTTACCAGATCATCATATGTTTTGTTTTCCGGTTTCTCCGGGCTACACAAGTCAATCATCAAATCTAATGCTTCCATACCCACGGCAGTAATCAGTGTGGCTGTTTTCAGTTCTTCGTCAACCTTATTCGCTTTGAAATATTGTTCAACACGTGTTAAATATGTGTTCCAATTTTTCTCTCCCATTTTGAATTCTTCTAATTTACCCAGAGACATTTTGAATTGTTTTCCGACTGCGCCAGTGTAATGACTTGCAATAATTGTGGGATTTAATAATTTATAATTTATTTATACTTCTAAATGAAACTCGCATGCCAGTGGAAATCAGAATGGATTTTATTTCAGTTGTTGGGAATATGTCGAGTCGTCGAGTTTTTGCTATCTACATAAAAGTGTGAGGTTCGATACAATGTTTTCATCCTAGGTACATAGTGGCGGAATAAAATACCAATTTTTAACTTTATCGATATGAAGGATATCACAGAAACTATTGTGTATGCTATTGATTGAAACACCTATTAATAGTATCATATGCAAGCAGATATTAGTTTTTGGATTGATGGTTTTGTTATATCATTTGTCACAGGTTACTCGATGAATTTAATAATTTTAATCTCAAAAGGAAAGATCTACTGTAATATTTTTAATTTGTTGACGAAAGTTTGTTCGAGACCTAATTATATGTGGTATCAAATGAATCGTAATGAAATGATCTTTTTTTTTCTGACTCGACGAGCCACCATATTGCCATTTAAAAAAAAAGTTGTAATACTGATTTAAAATTAAAATTTTACACAGCAGATGCATTTTAACCGAAAATAGTTATTTCCCCAATACTTTAGGACTAAAATTAATAATTTGAACGTATTCATAGCCCTCTAGATTCAAAAATAAATTACAAAATAAAAAAAAAAATCGGTTACAAAATGTAACAAAAAAAGTGAAAATATATTGGGTGTCTCATTTTAAAATCGAAAGTTTATATCAGTTCCGGTGAGACCGGAACATGCAGGAAGCTGAGTCACTTGTCGAAAAATGCAGTTTTATGTATTATATACCCACCAAACAAAATTTTGTTACTTCAATATTGTTTTTATATGACACTGTGATAATGTGACATTAGTTGATATGTGGTGGTGATGCTGATGTAATATGTATGTGATAGATTATGTCCCGAGTTACAACATCACAATGTGACATTGAATGTCACAGGATGTTGCATTCATATTGCAGCAACGTACATATTATATCATATTGTAACATCACATAAATGTTATGTTGTAAATATAACACACCCTACATATGTATAATATTTTCTCAATGTTTTTTTCATAGTATCGCCACTACATTGTAGTTATATATGAAAAGCATATTGCTTTTGTGATATTGAAGAAATATGACAGAATTCACATTGCTGAATATTAATTCAGTAACATTACTGATGCAACATTTGTGTCAACTGTACAGGGAGTTTCCAAATTCAATACAGATATTTCAAGGGCGTATGCCAGCGGTCAAAATAAGACATGGGTCCGCAACCGCTTTATTTCTGAGGAACAAAAATGATAATGATACGCCACTGTGTTTTTTTTTTCAAATGAATATTATATTTATGATGGTCCTCTATCTATTCATAAAAATGGTCCTCTTGACTTTTTTTCATACGCCAGATTTCGATTTAAAAAACAAAATGCATTTATGCATTTCATCGAGACTAACAAAAAATCGCATAGGTACAAGCAAAAATGAAGACCTTTTATTTTTTTACATCGGAAACCGTCCGTCGGACAAAAAAAATCAAGTGACCATGTTCATGGAAAGATAGAAGACAATTATATTATAAAAATATTACTTATTTGACAAAAAAACAGTAGCGTATTATTTTGATCAAAAATATGACAGGGCATGTTTACAGGGACGCCACTAATGGAAATAAAGTCTTATTTTGACCCCAGAAATACCACCTTGAAATATTTGTATTGAATTTAAAAACAACCTGTATAATTTTGTTCCAATCATTCAAAAAACCATATAGTGTATAATGCATACTTGTACACAATAGAGACACACAAGGTTTTATTTATCACACACAAGTATGATCATATAATGCAAGGGTTTCCAATTGGTTGAAACAAAACTTTTACTAGATGACATAATCTAGTATTGAAGTACCTACTATTAAAAAAAAAGTACATTGAAAGGGTTATTCATTAAAATATGAATATTGAATTAAATAATATTTATTTCCGTACTACTACAATAACTAATTTAGTGAAATATGTACTAAAAAATAAAATTTATTTAAACACTACTGCAATAAATGACCATCAATTCGCTTTTCTCTTCCTTTTCTTTGTCTTGAATACCTTAGCCATTCACTGACTGCCAATTCAAATTCTCTGTCTGTGGCTGTGGTGTATCCCTTTTTCACCGCTTCTGCAAGAAGACATCATCAATCAATTGAGCATAATGGTAGAAAGTAAATAAAGCTATAAGACTAGACAAAAGTATGAAACCAGCTATTGAAACCAGCTATATAGGTATATCTTTATGGGGAAAATCAAGTCGTGATTCACTTCTCGTGATAAATTAGAGAAAAATACAAAACAGTAGTTAAACAGCACATTTTTTCTTAAAGATATGAACAGATACAGTAACGTCATTCAAATAATATGTCAAAAGTTTAATTTAGAATCAAAAATTAAAATCATTGCCCAGCATTTGAAATATATAGTACGATGCAAATGTATGGAATAAATTCATTATTTTTGAATAAAAAGATATTTCAGAAAAATCCTCAGACAGGTCGATTTTCTTTTCCGATGGGCCAATTTTTGAACCACACCCAAAATATATAGGGTTATCCGCATTAAAGTAAAAATGACTTTGGTGATATTTTTAAATGGGACACCTAGTATATTTTTCCTTATTTGGTTAGGGATCGTCATTACAAATCCAGTGATACCAAGTTTGATGGCATTATGTCAAACGGCTGCAGAGATATGGGCAAATAACTTCTCCATATGCCCAATGAGTGCGACAGAGACTTTTAACCTTCTGAATCATGGGGGGGTCGCAGTCATACTCGTTAGACATACGAGGATGTTTTTTGCCCACATCTCCGCAACCGTTTGACATAATCCCACCAAACCTGGTATCACTGGATTCGTAATGACGATCCCTAACCAAATATGGAAAAATAAACTGGGTGTCCTATTTAAAAATATCACCAAAGTCATTTTTACTCAAATGTGGATAACCCTATATATTTTGGGTGGGGTTCAAAAATTGGGCAATCTGAAAAGAAAATCGACCTGTCTGAGGATTTTTCCGAAATATCTTTGTATTCAGAAATAATGAATTTAGTCCATACATTTGCATCGTACTGTATGTATGTTCCATATGTCCAAGTATTTTTGGTGTTTTGATTTTTATTCGAAAATATGAACAGGATGTTCATAAAATCAGTTGGGGAATCATCTGCGACTGAAAGATAAACTTTAGTCGCTATTTTCCATCGTTCAAGGTAACCTCTTGGAAGGTATTCATATGGAAAAGAGAAACATTCTCAATTAAAAATTAAAGAAACACGATTCTCGTGGAAATGGAAACAATCCTACTGTGCCAGAAACACGAGAATGAATGTGTATAGATTGTGCTGTTAGGATGAAAAAACAAATTGATTGCTTTTGTGGAAGAAATTTGCTCTTAAAAATACCCTACTTTCGACCTTTGAATGGCTGTTACTCAAAAAGTAAGTGAGAGCGAGGCGTTTTGACTAGATTCGTGTTCGGGGGCCTCGAAATAACCTCCAAAAAAAAATTTGTCAAAATTGGGGTTACTACCCTAAACTGCAATTACTCCAAAAGACTGAAATGCATATTTCAGAGGGAACTGCAAATTGTCATTCATAGAAGCGAGAAGCGGACTCCGCAGAGGCGGCAGAGGTACAAATACTTAGAGGTAGGCAGAATGAAATTACCTGAAATTCTAAAAAAAACTCTTAAACTTGTTCTAGACGAGTTCATTTCATCAAATAGGTAAAAATCAGAATAATATATACGAAAGACTAATATGGTAGGTACGAAAAGAAACGTCGCTTAACAACAACAAATATGTCTGCTTCGTCCTGTCGCCTCTAATGTTGAATGAACGAGGAACGACCAAGAAAAGGTTAGGCTGAAACTTCGATTTACTTACCTTACTTTTTACGGTAGCCTGCAGAGCACTCATTTCGATTTCAGTCACTTGCAATGAAAAATAGAAGAGAACTTATACTGCTGCTACTCAAACTAAACCGGTTATAATTGAAAACAAAGCTTGAACACAATAAGCCGACCGCCATTTGCCGTTAGTCACTTCGTGTGATGACTTGATGAGCATGGAGCATGAGCTTGGGCCTTGGGCGATGACTGATGGGCGCGTGCGCGAATAATTGTTGAAATTCACTTTTGTTTTCATCCAATGACATTAAGCGTCTATTTAAACTTTGGCGGTTTTCTGCCGTATACAACTCGGTTTAAATAAGAGCTTTATATGAAACCGAGATGCATTTCAATTGTTGTCAAATAATCTAAACGGTATAATCGGTACAAACAGTCGTTTTTCAGAAAGATTTGCATTAAATATAACTTGAATTTTCGAATGGGAGTACGTAGTTTTGCCGGTTTTGCGGATTATGCCCTATTGTGACTTTATTTATCAGAACAATTATCCCAGTTGTATCCACTATCGTAATTTGTTAATTTGAAAAAAAATTCCATATCAAATAATGCATGTTACTGAAATATTGCAAAAACCATATTATATTTATTGTTAATGATACATATAACACTAACATCCATATAATGTGAATACGTAGTTTTTTGTGATAGGGAGGTAATATGGTTTAAATGTAACAGTTATATGGAGAAGTTATGTTCCGAGTTTTATCATATTTGTAATATTACAGAGATATATCTTCAAATATGTAACAAAAGTGACTTTGAAAAAATATCACGTTATATTTTTGTAATATAACATGTTTGGTGGGTAGATCCTCAAATTTAATTTCTATATCTTCCAAAACAAAAAAGTTATAGGGGCGAGCCACCTTCCGTGGACACCCGTTATATAAGCTTCAATCAAGTTTCACCTGGAAGTCGCGTGAATTGCCGGTCGTGGCCTACCTTTGGGTGCGTGATTTATTGATGTCAGACAATAATTTATCGAGATTTCATGTAATGATTTAAAATTAATCTAAAATTCAATATATTAATGATTATTCGACCTCTGTATTTATTGCAGACATCCCGTGAGAGAGAATTATGGACATTTGCTAATTTAAATCTTGCCATTGTCTATTTGAGAGGAAAACGAGAGGCAGACTTCAATGCACTGCATGATAGGATCAACCCAGAAAGTTTACCGTCACACTCTCACAGTTTGAGAGCTGCTGCCTACTATGTTCAAGGCCTTCAAGCGTTTTTTCAAGGAAGGTACAATGAGGCCAAGTAAGTAAAGTTTACTTTCATGAGATACATTTAGTTCGGGTACTGAAAAATATTGTCAATATAAATATAATTTAACTCATGTATAAAAAATCGCAATAGTCACTTTGACAGCGAAAAAAGTTAACTGCAACTTTTACAGCGATAATTTAATTCGTATATAAAATCGTACATAAGAAACGTCAGTTTTGGCAGTTTGATATCGGATAAATAGGAACGTAACTGTTTGCAAGTGGATAAACTTTTATTTACCTTCACTTCGGCAACAACTTCAAATATCAGGCATAGACGATTTCGCTCCCGCCAGAGGCACTATTGTAAGTGGAGGTCCTGAGTATCAAGTAAATACTAGCATATCACTTAAATTATTGAATCTAAGGTTAGTTGCTGGAATCGACTTTGAAACATCGGTTTCTAGGTTACCTTGTCCGTATTTTTTATATTTCTTCTGCTCTCTGCTATATAAAAGTGATGGAGGTACTCCACTTTACTGATTTCTAGTTGGTATAGCTCCTTTATTTAGTATTGGCTTTGTTTAAACTCTCTTCAATAATTATAGGTTAGGTATTTTGTATTCTACTCTAAAACAAAATTATTCAGAGGCATGATTATAAATGAAAACTATACGTTTTCAAATTCCTATAAGCACCAACCTACACTTTTTAACAATATCAACAGGACCTCCACTGGCAGCAACGCGCCTTACTTTAATCTTGCGAGAATACATGCTATTGTCATATGACTTTGTTGAAGCCACACGCTGTACTCTAGGACGCGTTGTTATCAACAAAGCCAATTGTCAACAAAGTTTCCTACCTTTTGTTACAAAGTATTGTTTTTGACTTGAAATGAGCGATAACGGTAGATTTGGTAATAATTTATTCTCTGTGTACTTTTGTTTAATAATTCATTTATTTGATTCGTTAAAATATCTCACTAAATACCACTCGAGGTTTTGTTTTCATCGTATAAACTTTAATTTTGTTCTACTCAAACTTTGTAGCTTGTAATATTTCTCGAACAAATAACATTAGATAAAATCTTCATTTTCTTAGTTTATGTTGATTTCTGATTCTGAATTTTCTCGATTTGCTACTTTTTCAATATTTTCGTTCTCTTCCAAGTGCATTATTTCTGTATTTGGAATCAACTGACCGAATGTTTGTCAAAAACCACAACTCTTGATAAAATTACCTCTTTTTTCTGCTCATTCCAAAGTCTGTATCTATTACTACTGTAGCCGATGAAATAGTATATTGTACAATGAACATGAAATGGCATACATTTCCCACGAGTAGGTATATGAAATTTTGTAGTACTGCTATAGAAAGTTTCTACAACTATTCAAAAATATAGAATTCGATTGTCATCAATCTTTATATTGAAATTAGCCGTGTCAATGTCAAATCATCCTCACTATTACTACTCATTTTCGATAACTTATTTTTTTTTAAACAAATTTTGTAAATACTGATATTAAATGTCAAATGTTAGAACGTTAACAAACTTGATTTGATCTTATATTATTTATGATCATAAAAATGACAGTCTGGTAGTTCATGAAAGTCGTGGAAAATGAAATATACTGTACTGAAATGATCATTACAGTACAGATCGCGATGTATAAATATATTTCCATGTGGTCGTAGAAAAATATGTTATTCGCTTCGATCATCCAGTCTTCGGAGGTAACCGAGTTTTCTTGCGTGAGTAACACTACCGAAAATTTGTAATCTGGACAAGACCATTTTTCAGCGGGAGTGACTTCCAATATAACTGTTGGACCCCTGTTTGCTAAATAGGCTGCACAACGAACTGCCTCTCCCCACATTTATTTATTCAACTGTGAATCGGCTATCAGTGCTCTGACTTTTCCATATAGGTTCTTTGGATTATCTCTGCTTTGCCATTTAATTAAGGTGAATAAGGGATTGAATAAAAAAATTGTTTAAAATTGTTTTTTCCGTTAACCTGCTGGCGACCCCCTACGAACGACAGCCCTCAAAAGTCGAAACTTGTACGAGCTAAGGATTAAAGAGGTCTTACCTTTTAACGTGCGATTCCTAGCACGATCCGAGGGGAATAAATCTTGAAAGGAGGTCGTCCGTAAGTCTCCATCCAAACCATAACTTCGCATCACGTTGCTTGGCTTTGATATCGATGACCCACGCGCTCTACCGTTCGAGCTATCCTTTCGGAAAACGTTTGTCAATGTATTCTCCACCGTTGTCGTATTAAGCTTCGGCTTCTTTGACAAAATCTTTTATAATTCCAGCAGTTTCAAACTTATTTTTGATTGGATCGACGACTACGAAATGAGTATTGTCATTCAGTATGGTGACGAAATATTTCTTATTGTCCCATTTATTTGGGCCACAAACATTTCGAGGAGTCATTTAGCTCGGGTTCTTTTTTCAAAAAACGGTTTTCTATGTTTCGCTTTCATGCATGGATTACTGACATCGTCGAGTTTTTTCACTTGTGCTCATGCCGGTTGAAATTTTGACCAATTTGGACATATTTGAAACCCTGAGATGCGGTTTTTTCTCCACATTCAAATCTTCTTGTTTTGGTCTATTCAATTGGACTGAGTAAATCCCATTTTCATTTTTATACCTTTGAAGTACGATTTCTCCATTAACACTTGAATTCAATAATTCCATTATTTTCGGTGATGGCTTTTATAGATAATAAAGTTGTGGAACATACAAAACGTTTTTGAGTATACAATTATTGAATTCAATTGTTCCGATTCTTTCCGAAATCATCGACTCAGCTTCTTTGGCAACAAACTTTGAAGGATATTTCGTCCTTGTAATCCTTGAAAAGGCTTTTATCGTTCGTCGTATGAGATGAAGAATCGGAATCAGCTATCCAAATATTGGCAGAACTAGTAGAACATTCACCACCAGCCATAAAAGCAATCTTTCTTCTGGGATTGTCATCGTTGTTCGGCGTTTTCTTTGAATCATACGGAAAAAAACACTATTTTTCCAAATGATTATTCTTTCCACATATTTAACATTTTGGTTATTGTTTTTGCAGGTTTACTCCTACAGTACCTTGCTAGATATTTACCAATCAAACATTTCAGTTCTGTACTTTTAAATGCAGTAGCTACTTCAACTTCACATGATTTGGCACGGGATTCTTCTGCAAGTAATCGTGCCGCGAGATTTATTACAGATTTTTCAGAACTCGTAGTGGATTCCCAAGCGCAAACAAAATATTTGTAATGATCGGTTAACGTAATGAGGATTTTGGTTATAAGCATCGAGTCATCAATATTATCATCCAATGTCTTCAATCTGAAATTTTCGAGGTTATATGGGTTGCGATATCAGTTTCCTTTTCATAGCGATAATTGAAAAATTCTTAGAAGAGTGCACACTTTTGTTGTTCATTGTCTCTTTCATAAAAATATATAAATATACAACATTGGCTTTCTCTCAATCGTTGTTAAAATGAACTTCTGAATCTTTGCATCTCTTCTCATCTGAGCCACTGAATCTCCAATGATGATATCATAAAGCCCATGCGACTTGAGGAGAATGGTGAGTTGGAACTTCCATAATTGAAAGTTATTGCAGTCACGGAGTTTTTCTATTTTGATGTTATCTTCTATTTCCATAGTTGAAGCAGCCATAGTATTTTTTATGTCAAATTAAAATATATGTTAAGACAGATTTCTCAGGAATTAGATAAGAGAGGATTTTTAAGTTTTTAATGGGTTTTACGTCCTTCGGTACCACGCACCTGGGCCCATAACCTGTTGAACTTGGTTTTTATTGTTCAGTAGACCTCAATAAACTTTGACGTTAAACAACTACATGTTTTCATATTCACTTAGTTTCATAACAAAATCTTATACAATTGTTTTTATAAACTACTAGAAAAATATATTAAGGAAATCACTTCTCAACAAGGGGAGCAATGCCAGAACAGACAAACGGCTATACTTGCAGAAGTGGCAGATATGCCACGTGTCTTTCTGTCTGTAGAGGAGGATCACATCATACCGCCGAACGACCGACATCAGAACCCGCAGGGTGCTTCATGAAATAAGCGCCTGAAACCGCAACTGGCACGGGTGGATACGGGGATTCGCGATGTTCTTCCAAAAGAGACTGACATCTGGCAGATCAACTCTGATTGGGAGGCATGAGCGGCGCATACACAAGATGGAAATCGGCGAGACAATACGCCGTCTTGTATCCAGTGTGTGGTGAACTATGGGCCCTTCACTCCCGCAATACGGCGAACAGCCTCAAAATTGAGGCGTGCTATTCACCATTCATTCATGTAGGATTGAATTTAATTGCTTTATAAATATCAGTTATGTATGTATATTGTCTTATTAATTACTTTCTAAATGTCAGTAATGTATGTTGTCTTATTTCAAATTGTACTATGTTTATAGTCATGGTTTATTTTTATTTAGTATTTATACTTAAATTATGTTCTAGTGAATTTGCATATTAGGATTCCTATTTCAAATAAAGATATATCTAACTCTCTATCTATCAAACAGCACTGCCTTGATAGGATACGAATGAAGTCACTAGTGAGGCGGGCAAGAAGTGTCGCGGAAAAGATGAAGTTCCGCGTTAAACCTTCTCGCTTATTCTAAGAGCCTCCACGTGTCGTCGATAACCTGCCGGCTACTGATCTGGAAGAACATCTATGAGTTTCCGCAACTACTCAACGTAGATACTCCAGCCCAGTTCTAAGTTTTCCACAGGAGACTTCGTCAGCCTGAGAACAATGATCTGGGCATCCTGATAACCCTGAAAAAAGTTCTACAGGCCATAGAAGGCTCGAAGAACTTCACTACTCTAGGCCCTAATGGATTCCGGAATGGTTTGTGGAGGGGCGAACCGTGCTCATCTCCAAAAACGGAGATTTGTCTGATCCAAAGAATTACAGACTGATAACATGTTTGAACACAGTTGAACCGGTGTATGAAGAAGGGGGTCGCTAGCTGCAAGGAGAACCTGCTCATCGGCAGATGCATCACGCAGGACTCATTGAAGTAAGCTTAATCTTTTTATGGCCTATTATCGATTACCGCATTTGCTCAGATGCCTTACGGTGTCCGATCAAATAATAAATTCACTAGACAGCCGATGCCGCTCAGGAGGACTCGCATTACTTAATGATCTGGTCCAGTCAGATTCCAGGCAGAGTAAGTAATCTTCAGAAGGGGCGTATTTCAGGTAGACTCCCTCAGCGGCACCCCTAGCAACCGGAGGCATAAGATATACAGGGTGTTAATTAAGTACGTTGACAAACTTCGAGAGGTGCTGAGAAACCAGGTATCGGAGTATTTCTGTTTAAGGCAGCAGCCAATGCATGGGGTCTTATTCAAGAAAATTGGAGACCTTGGTTTATCCAAAAATTTCACCTTTGCTTTCCTCAGGTGAAGTCGGAGACCGATTGATTTATAGTGGTCGCGTAATGGGTATAAAGGTTCCGGACACAATATGCAAAGCGTGTCCTGGGGCTCCTGAGACCATAATGCATGTGCTGTCCACGTGTCAAGCTTCTGCAGTCTCAGCGTAGATCTCAGGCATAAAGCGGCTCTACGAGTGTTGTTCTACTTATGCTCCGGGGGATTTTGAATTCGTTGTGGAGAATGAGAAGTGCCGAACTACTCATTCCCACCCTCAGGCAAATACAAGCAAATAAGCATGATGTAGTCCTCCTCAACCATCAAAGTAGGACGATTTTCGCCATAGGGTTTTCGGCTCTTGGCGAAACAAACATCGTTCAAAAAGAGGAGAAAAACGAGCTGAATATCGAAAGTTACTCTTTGAGCTCTACCCAAACCATTCTGTTAAAATTATGGTTCTGATCACAGGGGTCTTTGGTGGAATGACGGACACGCTGCTCTCTAATCTAACAATCATACTGGTTTGCCGGGTAAATGACACCAGCTCGCCCTTCGGATCTATTGGAGCTCCGGAGACTGGAATAATCCTAACGGATGGAAAATAATAATAATACTCTCATAAACACTTGCTATTATTATTATTTTCCGTAGCGCTTCGGGGCGACTTACTGATTTTTGGTGGCGTATTCACTTTTCAGCTTTAGGAGAACCCGGAAAACCTACAGCACTATCCCGGTGGTCGCTCCAAGCTGGAACTAGACGGGATTGCCATTTAGGAAACTCGCAACGTATTTTCTTTTCAAAAAGGCATATGTTCGACTATCGATTCCAGAAGTTTCAAACGGCCAACACCTTAGACCGCTAAGCTACTAGCCACCCGCTGATGTAGTATGTATGTTTAATTCAATCTTCCCTCCAGAAGATAGACAGTTGGTGACTGAAACACTTACCGAGGTGTTAAAAACAGCGGTTGTATTGTATTCATTACTGCACCAAAGGTTCCAAACAGTGCAGGGCAAGCTGAAGAAAATATATTTTAAGGAATTGTCCAAAGAGAATAGAATCTTACAAATTATTATTGTCAATTTCCTATTGTCTAGTCAATTTTAAGAGTGAATACAGTCCACTTATACTCAATATCAATACAATTAGTCAACAAATTAATGTGTAATATTACGGTAAAGGGATAAAAAAAACCAGAAAAAAACCTGGAATAAATAGGAAAAGGAACACCAGTAAATAGGCTATAGGCATTCAAAAAGTAAGCTTATGGGTTTTAACATGGGAAAACTCGTTAGTTCGAGTCTGGACCTTTTACGACGAAAAGGTGAGTTCACACCTTCACGAACACATAGTGACGATGGTATTGTTAAAGCCTCGAAGTCGTGGAATATCAAGCGGGCTTTAGCTTCAGCTCGCTGGTCTACCGTTCAGTTGTAACGTAGTCGAGCTGATCCTTATCAAAGATAAGAGTTTCCCAGTACCCAACGCCGGGTAGTGAAAATGAATATTTGATATATGCAATAAAATGAAAAAAAGGTTGTTAGACTGAGGGATCGAAGTGAGCCGACCGTCCATCTTCGGATTAAATAGGGTTTTTATTTTTATTTACAAATTCCAACAATGACATTTCACATGTAATGACAAGACACTTAACATACACTATTTCCACAATCCAGGGGGAAGGGGAAAAGGGCATACGGGCGCAATAGTAGCAACCCCCCTACACCTTTTCAGGGGTGCAGGAGGGGTGCCTTGCCGAGGCGAACATAGCGCCCCCGCGAAAGGGCGCGGTAGTCCGCCCGCGCTGGTGTTAACGCTGGGCCGGACTTTTCATTACATAGTGGTTATGGTCGGTAAAACACGCCTCCTGCAAAGCTTATGCGTGTTGTTCGAATTTCTATTACTTGTTGATAAGCCTTTGTTGCAGTTTGCGAGGATAGTTAGTTCGATGCTAAACCCCGGAAAAGTCTGATGCAAAAAACCGGGTATCTTCGGATTACGGAGCCGCACATCAACACGCCAGGCTATGAGACCTCTTAGTAAATGTAGGTTGAAATGATGTTTATACAGCGCGAGAGTCAGTAGAGTGCAAACGATTATGAGAACAATAATAATTATAGATGAGTTTTGAAGGTGTGATGGTAATGATGATGTTTGAAAATAGATCGTACAGTAAGGGAAAAAATCTGGTGGCGTCTGTCAGAGTCACCTGTCATTACGGTGGCGTTTGATTGGTCAACGTAGATCATAGTTTATTGTAACTGTAAAGATGGCGGACGATATAAAGTCGGTGACAAATCACTCCAAAGAAATCAGTGTTTCTACATGTAAGCATTGCTCAAAAAAAGTTGTAAACAAAGTGAAGTGCACTAAATGTGGTGAGGTATATCACCCAGCTTGCCTAAAACAAGCCAGTGAATCGAGGAAAGCAGAATGCAGACATGAAACAAAAAATCTAAATGCTGAAAGTGACAAAGCTGACATCAATGATAGTTTTGAAAAAATAGAAAATAACTTACTTAGACAAATTATACTGGATAAAGACATTATTATAAGTGACAAGGAATGTGTAATTGCATTGTTGAATGAGAAAATTGCATCTCTTGAAGAAAAATTGTTTCAATACCATCAAAACAAACAATCTGGTCCAACAAAAAATCTGGAACAAAACATGAAGAAGAAACTGTTCGAAAAAAAGCCAGTTGAACAAAAACAAGGTAAGGAACCAAATGAAATAAATGTAAGATTACAATCAGGGTCAATGGAGAATTCAGTAGTACAGGGTGAAGCAAAAATTGAAGTAAACCAAGTTGCACCTAAAATACTACAAATTCAAACAGAGCGGAAATTGAATGAAATCATTAATCTAACAAAACCAGAGGATGGACACGAACAAGATTTTAAGACTGTAGTCAGACGAAAAAGAAGACAAAATGTAGGAAGAGGTGACGGTGATGAACATTTCCATGGGAAGAAAGAAAATAAAAATAAGAAAATAGCTATTTGTAACTGGTGTCCCAGATGAAGTTTCCGTAGAAAATATAGATAAGTACATAAAAGAACGTACACACTCTGAAAACACATATATTAAAAAATATATATAAATATATAGTAAACAAAAATCATTATTTGATGCAAAAATTAATATTTTCCATTTGAATATCCAATGTCTTAGTAACAAAATAGATGACCTAACCTTATTTCTATCACAAAATTTATATCATGTAATATGTCTCAGCGAAATATGGTTGACAAATGAACAAGTACATTCCATTGGTATTAAGGATTATATACTCGTGAATTCTAACTGTAGTCAAAAATTCAAACACGGCCGTGTGACAATTTTTGTAAAAAAAAATCTTTCATCACAAAAAATTGAAGTTGGTCATTTCTGTTCCGAAATAGATGCAGAATTCACAGCTATAGTCATTGAAAATATTGTTATAGTGACAATCTATCTAACCGTGGTGATTTCGACAAATTCTCAACTTCTCTCAAAAATATGTTGGAGTTCATTACCATGAAGCATACTGAAATTGTAGTATTAGGGGATTTTAATGTAAACTTTATCACACAGTGAAGAAAAAAATGCACTACAAAATATATTAGTATCCCACAATTTTGAAACTCTCTTATGTGAACCTACCAGGGTTACCGGATACTCCGCTACATGTATTGATAATATTTGCGTAAATTTCAACAGCTATGTAGACTTTGGAATTATCAAGGACATATCAGATCATTACGGGCAATTTATCAGTGTTGAAATAAATACAGATTCTGCCTGGTACAAGGAAATAAAAAAATTCAGACAAATAAGTGAAATGGGCATAGCGGAGTTCAAACATCACATTAACAAAATAGACTGGAAAAAATTTTACTCAACCGACAATCCAGATATTTTAGCTAAATATTTGTGCGATAATATTACGTATGCCATTGGGGTAGCGTTTCCTTTAAAAAAAGTGAATGAAAAAAGTCATAAACCGAAATGGTTCACAGAAGATCTAAAAAATGAGATGAAACAAAAAAAGAATATTTATAAAATGATCGCAAAACCAAATTCAAAGTAATCCTATAATTCAGCAAAAAAAGAATACAGAAAAAAAATAAAAAATCAAAGAGGGAGTTGTATAATAACGTCCTTGCGAATAGTAAAAATGTTCCAAAAACTTCCTGGAAAATAATAATAATAATAATAATAATAATAATAATGTGTCTTTATTTTCTCTATATAAATATTAAATTTACAATGGGTCACTTGGGGAGGCGATGTTCAACATAGCTGCTCTTCCAATAAATGAGATTAGAGGGAAACCAGGTTTCAGTAGTGAAAGCACTTGCCTTACGGCTGAAGAGTTGAATGAATATAGTTCCACAATGGTTGAAAATATTATTGAAACAATACCTTCAACTAACCTGACAGGGGAGAAACTATTAAAAATAAACGTGAAAAAAACTCGGTATTCGTGAAACCCACAAATGAAAACGAAATTAGAACAGTTATGAGAACCTTAAAAAATGGTAGTGGTATGGATGCGTACAATATCAGTACAAAAATAATAAAACTTATCCCTGAAACTTTAGCTAAACCTCTTACACATCTGATAAATCTCATTTAAAACTTGGGAGAGCAACCCCTATTCTGAAGAAAGGTGACGCCAATAATTGTGACAACTACAGATTCATCACAATAACTCCTATAATCTCAAAAATAATAGAAGCCATTATCAAGGATAGATTAACCAATTTTCTAGAAAAGGGTAAATACTTAGATGATCATCAGTATGGCTTCCGTTCTCTTAGATCAACTTCTCAAGCTGTAACCGAAATAGTTCACTCAATAGTCAAAAATCAAGAAATAGGGATACATACACGTGCGATCTTATGCGACCTGTCGAAAGCATTTGACAGTATTTCTCATGACACTCTGTTGAAAAAACTCTCAAAATATGGAATAAGGGGAACAGCATTAGATCTAATCGAATCATACCTGAAAGACAGACAGCAGTATGTATTACTCAATGGCAAGAAGTCGAAAACTGTAGAGGTCAAACATGGAGTCCCTCAGGGCTCAGTGTTGGGGCCTCTATTGTTCGTCTTTTACATAAACGATCTACCAACATTTATCGATACTGCTGATGCTTTAATGTATGCAGATGACTCTACCCTTTTGTTACAGGAAAAAAATTTAAGCGAGATGGAACGTAAATCAGAGGAAACACTACTACAAATGGAAATGTATACGAGTGCAAATGTTTTGTCCTTAAATAAAAATAAAACGAAAAGTATCACATTCACAAAAAATCATCAAACATACGACGATGAAATGACAGTGAAACTACTGGGTTTTCATGTTGATGCTCAACTAAACTGGAAAGAACACGTTAACGAATTACAAAAAAAGCTCTCAAGGAGTGTATGGGGTTCTTTTGTGGGGGACAAGCCCAGCCTGTCGACAACTTTTGGTGAGCCAAAAGAAAATTATAAGAACTATGGCCAATTTGAGTAACAGATCACATGCCAAGCCAATTTTTGTTGATATGAAAATTTTAACTCTACCATGTATATATATAATTGAGGCAATTCTATGGATACATCAAAATAAAGATAAATATATTTCCGGAACAGAACTTTATAACTACGATACACGAAACAAATATCAATACAGACTGCCAAAAGTAAAATACAAAAAAACAAACAGAATATTTGCCAATGAAACTGTATAACCTAATACTGGTGGAATGGAAGAATTACAGCATTAAAAAACTAAAATACCAACTGAAACAATCTTTGCTCCTTAATCCACTATATGATATAAATAAAATTTATCTTCACTCATGGCTTTGAATACTTATGTTTCCTTAACAAGTGTGTGAACTTTTTGAAATGTTCTATGTTTTTGATCTTCCCTTCTATGTAAAACTTTTTTGTATATGTATATGTATAAGTGTGTCCGGAAGAGTTATATTTTTACATATTTTTTATACACTAGCATTGTTTTAAATATTAGCCTTTTTTAAATATTTTTTAGACAGAGTTATACTCTACAAATTGTGACGTACCTAATACGAAAATGATGTGGGCCTTTTGTACCACATTGTTTTTTCTGTAAAAATTTTGGAAGGTGAATGAATATCTTATCTTATCTGTATAGGGTCGTCTAACAAAATTACTCATTCTGGGAAAAAATATATACAGATATTTTTTAAAAACCTCATCGTTGTCATTTGTCAAATATTAGGTGGAAAATGGATCATAGAAAAACGTATCATTGGAGACATGGGGATTCGAAACAACGACATACCCATACAGAGATTGAATTACATCTGGCATCTATGTGATGTTCTTCGACGAGGGTGTTTATACCCGTTTGTCAACTGTCAGAGTCGTTTCAGCTGTCGCTATCATCTGTCATTTGAATACCCACTCACACAAGTATGATAGATTTATAATGTTTATATGATTCAGATCTGGTAGCGTAGAAGTCCATTTTCAGATTCTATACTCATTAAAAAACTTGTTCGATAGCGGTCAAATCTGGTAATTTAGGAGGCCATTGTAGGTGAACATTTAATAACAAGGGGGGATTCGAAACAACTACTTACCTATACAGAGAGATTAAATTATATCCGACATTTGATCTAATGTTCGTTAAGGAAAAAAATATGACGGCGTTTATAGCATACATCGCAGTTGATGAAAGACAGAAACTGTCGGAAGATAGAAGAAAAGAAAACAGTAGCTAGAAGATAGAAAAAAAGAAGATAGAAGAAAATAAGATAGAAGACAGAAGAGAGAGAAGACAGGAGATAGGAGATAGGAGGGAGAAGATAGGAGACAGGATTCATGAGACAGACAGACAGATTGACTGACCGATTGGCAGATATTCAGTTTGATCGAACCAGAATGAACTAACCTTACGTAGTTATTGGTGCTGGAAGACAACTACTCACTACATACAGAGAGATTGAATTACATCAAATCAATCATGTATGCATTGTCTGATCGAACCAGAACGAACTAACCGAAGACAGGAGATAGGAAACAGAAGATAGGAGATGGGAGATAGAAGGCAAAAGATAGGAGACAAAATTCAGGAGACAGATAGATTGTCAAACAGGCAGACTGACAGATATTCAGTTTGATCGAACCAGAACGAACTAACCTTTCATATAGAGCATCAAAAAACCCCAATAAATTTCGTCTGATCTAATCAGAACAAACGAACCTCACGTATAGCGTCTTAAGAATCTCAACGTTGTTAGGAAAAAAGATGGCTGCTGTCATTTGACAAATATCAGGTGGAAAATAGATTAAAGAAAAAACGTTTCATTGGGGGATTTGGAAAAACAACTACTTACCCATACAGGAAGGTCGAATTACATCTGACATTTAAGATGACATTTAAGAACGTATCGTGATGGGGTCCGTCATTTTTAACGTGCGATACCCAGTATGTGCCAGTTTGACTCCGTTTCTTTTTCGCTGATAGGAGATGGAAGACAGACGATTGACAGACAGGCAGAGTGACAGATATTCAGTTTGATCGAACTAATAAACTAACCTTATGAACGTCCATTTTGGTCTCATTTTTTTTGCATGTTTTAACGTTTCAAATTTGAGCTGTTTTTTCGAACGCGAAAAAACGCTATTTGTAGCCGCATTTTTGCGTGTTCAGCGTTTCAAATTTTAACTGTTTTTTGAAACGCGGGGGGACTGCCGCCGCAGTGAAGTCAACCCAACGTATTAGACCCATTTACGATTGAATACTGACAGATTGCCAGGTAGGCAGACTGACAGATATTCAGTTTGATCGAACCAGAACGAACTAACCTTATGTTTGTTAATGAATTTCGTCTGATCATTCGAATAAATTTTGTATGTTCTAACCAGAACGAACTAGCCTTACATAGTACCACAAAAACCCAATAAATGTTGTGTGATCTAACCAGAACGAACTAACCTTCAACTGTTAGAGTCGCTTCAGTCACCTGTCATTCGTCTAACTGACCTTATGTAAATTTCGTCTGATCTAACCAAAACAATCTAACCTCATGTTGGTAGATAAATTCTGTCTGATCTAACCAGAAAGAAGTAACCTCACGTCGGCATATGCAGAGCATCCCAAATACGTAATAATGTGAATATTGTCTTAAGTAACGTAGACCTAATATTTTAGCGTGTGATGCATTCAGTCATGAGTGATGTAGCAGTCACATGCTAACGTGTGATATCATTCATTTAGTCAACTATTATAGGAGTCGTAGTCTTCTCATTTGAAAATAGCATACATTCAGTCAGCTCTCGGTAGATACGTGGACCTAACATTTCAACGTGCGATACCATGCATTCGGTCAACTATCCTAAGAGAGAGGTTGCAATCTTAAATTCGTTTGTTTGAAGCACAAGTGACGAGGGGCCTAGGCGTTCAACGTGCGATTCCAGACATTCAGTCTAATTTCGGAAGTGATAGAGTTTTCAGAGTTCTCAGAATTCAAAGTCTAATACCATACACTCAGGCAATTGTCAGAATTGACGTAGGACAGACTCAAATTTCGAAAATGTCATTGAACGACTAACATAATATATATGTATTTAAGTAGACATCATTTAAGCTTATTAGAGAGGTTGATTTATATACCGTTGACAGGTATGCCTTTCCAAGTAGTATTACAAAAAGAACGCATTATAGACGAACGTTGATTTCAGCTGCAATGAGAGATAAATATTCATTTGCATAAGTCTGCAGAGAGAAAATTGAATTAACGATTGAAGAAAAAACCGCTCTTTGAGATATTGTCTTCTCATTTGAATACACAAAGCGAGAAGAATGTGGGGGCCACATAAAATGAGTTGTGTGGTACACCTCGCACACCACAATAAAATGTTGTACACTTCATCATAATAAAAGACTTGTTTTATGAACAAACACTTCCGAAAATATTAATTCAAAAGCTCTCCTCAAATCTAAGATAACTGCTTCATTTTATTTCCATCCATCCGCGTCCTCCAGTCGAATAAAATATTCTGCACCGTAGTTTCATAACTATCATGGGATCTAAATCCTGGCCGATTTTCTGAGAGGATATTATTTTTATCGATGAATTCGATCAGTTGTATATACAGTATCGGAAAGTTTTCATCTTGGGTATGGTGGTTTTATGAGAGCGTGAAGAATAGCTTGCTATAATGTTGAGAGAGCATTACAATTTCTCCTCTACTCGCTCGAGAAAGGGATATCAACGTGAGCTGTTAATTCGTCGGGCGAGGTAACAGGAGAGGCGCGTAGAAGTGCGTCTCTCTTTTTATTTATGTGGTATTATCATATCATTGCGTTCCTTGTTGCTCTGTCTATACCCCAGATGAAAAGTTTCCGATACTGTATACCACTCTCTCTAATAATTTCTCTATTGCAAATAGTGTATTAATGGGTCTCAAGTCACTAGCTTTGTTTTTTGTTTTTTACTTTTAGGACTGGTACTGTAGTCGAACCTCTCAGCATGGATGGAATTTCACCAGTATCTGAAGAACTATTTACAAGATTCAATAATGGATCCTTTATATTGCGGTATACAGTTTTCAATAACTCTGTTGTGAGATCATCATTACTTCCTTTATTTTTCATTGAAAACCGTATATCATGCAGTTTTTTATAATCAATTAATCAAAATTCATTTAAAGAGATATTATAATTTTTTTGAAATTACGACTTCTATCATCTACTTCCTCGTCGTTGATTTGTACTGAGGTCATTTTTGCCATTTCCTTCGTTGACAATAGTGGTTTGAGTGTTTTCCACATTTGTTTTGTAATAATATTGTTTTTTTTTTCCAATAACTCTCACAACATTATTTCTAGCTTGTCTGTAAGCTTTCTTTATCCTCAGGTCTTTTGGAATATTTATAGATCCTATATTTTTGATCTCATTGTTAACTGCATTTCTTACGATATCATTCCACCATTCTTTGAATTTAGACTCTTGAGTTTTTCTTGTTTTGGGGACGATTCATCCAAACATTGTCTGAGAATACTAGTAAAGAATTGGCATTTCTCATCGATATTGTCGTGATGGTAGACCCAGTTTACCATTGCTAGTCGACTATTGATGTCACATAATAATTAAGTTTACCTCTGGTCATAATAATGGTTCCATTTTATTTTTGATTACTTCCAAGATTCATTTCTATGGTAATTAGATAATGATCATTTATTCTTGGTGTTTCATATACCTTACAATTTATGGGTTGATTCGCAATTACTGAATCTATCGGGAAATTTTTGTGAACAAAATACCTCGTGAATGCCAACAGTTATCGAAATATTTGAATTTATACTCAATGCAAAGTATGTAATATGTTGGTTATATCGTTATAAATAGTTATCATCACATTCCTTTCAAGAATCAGGAGATTTTGATACGCACGCACTTAGTCAACTTCAAATATCTTGAAAACCGATGATATTTTTGATAACGAAACTCTTCCTTATGTTTGTTTGTACAGGAAATATTGGAATTAAGGAAAAGAAGACGAAATCGATATTAATCCAGTTGCGTGAAAGTTGGGAGGGCGATTAGGGGTACCCACCTACCGTACGCCCCTGTTTGAAGTTAGAAACACATGATTTGCATTGAAATTTGAAACTGAATGCTGTCAAGTGACATAACAAATTTCATTATAAAAAGTCGATCCGTTATGGAGTTAATCTGGAAAACATATTTTTTTGTCACTATTAACACCCTGTGACTCGGTTATTATTCATCTTAGGGATATGTTTATTGAAATGTATAGCCTTACAATGGAGTGAGAATTCTATTTGCCCGAAAATATTCAGATTTTATAAAACACTTTCACCAACCAAATTTTTTGACGGGTTTTGTGGGCTGTTGACGCGTGGTTTCCCAATATTCTGCTGACTGACTATGTCCACATAGTGTTAGTTGACTTGCTATCTACAGACTGATTTTCCAAAAACAAAAGAAGTGAAAATATACTGTTATAATTTGATAAATAATTATAGATTTGTGGAGGTATTTTATTTTTACACGTCAAATATACATCAGTTCAAAACCTGACTTACTCTCACTAGATACATTTCAAATAACATAATACCAAGGGTAAAACAACATATATAACATATACTGAGTGTCATATTTAAAAATCGAAAAATGAATGTACGTCTTGCAAAATCCATGGCCTAACCCACAAACGTTATATCTTTTTACATCGTTTTTTCAAAATAATACAAGTTATGGTTATTGAAGTTATACAACATCAAGAAATTTCTCTTCATCCATTTTGCTTTTACATTGAATATGATCAAATATATTATGTAGTGTAATATAGTTTCAGATTATTTCATAATATTTTTTCATCATATGCCTACATCATATATATGAGAATAGATCTATGTCATAGAAATATTATCGTGTCATATCAGCCATACAGATTCTCCAAATTTCATTTCAATATCTGCAAAACCGAAAAAGTTACAGGGGCGAGCCACTTTCCGTGGACACTGGTATATAATATCACTGTAGTTACATTGGCGGATACAGGGGGGGGGGGGGGGCGCAACCCCCCTGGTCGGTGATCTGTGATACAACCCAACCGGATATATTTTATCATAAATGTACCAAACAACTAAAAATTGTTTTTGTGCCATAATCATAAATTTCATTATTGAAATGCGGATCTCATGTATGAATTTTGAAAATACCCAACAGAAATGTTAGGTATATTTCTAAATATTCTCATAATCAAACCCAACAAAACAAATTATCAATTGCTATAAGCCCTTCCTCGAACAAACTACCTAATTATTATCCGTATTATCCCAACACTACAACAACAAATGAAGATATGGTCATGGTGCAAAAACAAAATAATATCAAAATTAATGAGAATCGTAATACTTATCAGAGCGATCCATCAAGCACATTCCTTCAATTCAACTTGCGCCCCCCCCCCCTAAAATTCGTCATGTATCCGCCCCTGTGTAGTTATTCATACATTTTTATTTATATCTATTTCATCTGTTATTTTATACTGAATATATTGTATTTAAAGGGGTTTTCCCGTCAATCAATAAATAAATAAAATACACAGATTGAGATATTTATCAACCGTTTTAGGAGATATTTGAGAGAAACTTTGAAGATGGCTAATGCTGAGGATCTGAATAGATTGACGTCTTGTTCCCTGGTTCTACTTGGGCACATATTTTTATCACTAGGCAATAGTAGAGAGAGTATGAATATGGTCACTCCGGCCATGCAATTGGCCAGTAAGATACCAGACGTTCACGTGCAGCTATGGGCATCTGCCATTTTGAAAGGTAAACTATTTTTCATACTATTTTCAAACAACTTGATTTGCTCCTCCAATAGTATACTGAAACAACCATGCCAAATTCATAGAAATTAGAATTATCAATTTTTTGACGAGAAAATGTCGATTCGCTAATGAAATACGGTGCTAGCCAATCGAACTTTTTTGTGTTACAAAATACCATCAGATTTAATAATAATAATGATGATACTGTACTCCTTTGGAGTGATGAAATGGACTCGAGAAGAGCTGCGACAACTCAACGTAAAAACTCGCAAAATAATGCATCCCATAGGAGCTTGCATCCTAAATTGTCCGTTCCATAGTTGTACTTCCCCAGACAACAGGGAGGCTGTGGACTTTTGAGTTTGGGTATGTGACCATGAAAAAGCAGGGATCCGAGCATTTCTTTCTAAGGCAGCAGCCCGTGCAGCTGATGAACTTGGTCTCGTTCAAGAAAAAGCTTGCAATGAAGCTGCAGAGACTGAAGTACTCCTGCAGCAACATAATGATATGCCAATGCTTCAAAAACATTGAAGACCTTGGCGTATCAAAAAATTTGACCAAATCTTGGACATGCAGTAATATTCTTGAGTCCGCTGTAATTCTTTGCTGTCTCAAACGTAATCCAAAGTTTATCAAGACCTAGTAGAATCCTAGTAGAACATTTCCGATCCTAATGGTGTGAGCTATTGCATGAAACGGAATAAATCTATTATTCTTTCCTATTCCAAACGCAATATGAAGTTTATCAAGATCCGCTATTGGCGAGGTGAAGAAATGTGCAATTGTCAAAACTAAGACATCAGTTTCTACAGTGTGTATAGCAACATTCTTTAAGCCGTTTTCTACCAAATTTTGGACATGTAGTAATATTCTTGAGACCGCTGTAATTCTTTGCTGTCTCAAACGCAATCCAAAGTGAATAGTTAAGCAATTGCTTAAACTCAGACGTCAGTATCTATAGTCCTAATAGCAACATTCTTGTATCCGTTTTTTACCAAGTCTTGTTATTGGGGGAGCTTTGGGGCTGCAGACCCCTCCAAGCCACTAAATTACTACTGTTATTCATAACACTCAGATGACGAATAAAAAACCTCTCGTAATTGATGAATTGTACGTTCAGCCCTCCCCCAAACTGAAATCCTGGCTGCGCCACTGTATTTACAGATAGATTTCCAAGTAGGCTAGAATTTCTCAAGAAGCCATGCCAGTTTTTATGCATTAAATGGACGTACTTGTTTCCTAGTTCCTGGTCCCCTCTTCTCTTTAATTTCACCTTTGATACTTGATATGTATACAAACAATATCAATTCTTCGACATACGAACATACTCAAATCTGAAAATGAAAAAATTAGTACTGTATTTCCAATTTCCAACATGATAAATGTAACCTTTGACCTGAGAAACATGTAAATAGAGATAAAACGCATGTTTTTGCATGATTTGTATGAAGAAAAGTGTATCAGAAACAAAATACGGGGACATAACCGCCATTTTGGATTATAACAACTTTGGACAATGTCTCATTATCTTATTTTCATTGTCTAACCATAACCTATATTCATACCAAAATGCTTATTCTTGAAACGATTCCTAAAGCCGGCCCTGACCACACGCAGTCATCACCGCACCAAGTGACTGATGTCATCGTGTCGCTTCTAAGAGCATTCCGAAGTGTTCGACGATACCTTTCGCCGCTTCTCGCAAACTCTGGTCGTCCAAATGCAGGGACGAACTGAAAGGAAATTATTGGGGGGGGGGGGCAAAAGTGAATTTTGCCAACTCATTTTAAAATTTTCCAATACGTATTTGGGACAGAAAAAGAAAATTAGGAATTGATCACCCTAGGCAATACCGTTTCCATATAATCTGAAAACTAGTAAATTTCGACTACAAACCTTTTTTTTTTTTGGAAAAAGAACACGAAGTCGTCTCCACAAAGATTTTAATAAGAGCAGGATAGAAATCCTATCTTAAAGACATGTTTCGAACATATATATGTTCATCATCAGTTTGGTACAAAATTCATAAGAGAGAAAAATGTGTGGAGAGAAAAATAGTATAAAATACAAAATATTAGGCACTAAGAGTACATGATGTACTTTTACTTTTCTTTCCTATCTTTAAGATAGGATTTTTATCCTGTTCTTATTAAAATCTTTGTGGAGACGACTTCGTGTTCTTTTTCCAAAAAAACTTGGTCTTCCACTTCGAGTATGGACTAATATCGTCTCGGAATTTATTGTTTATTTGAGGTTGAACATTCCCATAGTCTAGTTCCTAAATTGTAGATAGAGACTCAACGTACATTTTCTGGCTTTTGCGGGATTTGAAAGTGCGGAGGGGATGTACGAAAGTGCCTAAGTAAAACTTGATTTGAAGCCAAAGTACCAAGATCATTTCTGTTGTATTTATTGACCTGCTTTATATGAATTATGAACCGTACAACCGATGAGTGACTATCTACAATTTAGGAACTAGACTATAGTTTGAAGTTGAAAATTCCTAGAGTAAAGTTCAGTGATCATTATCATGGAGTCATAAAAAACTGAAATTTTTTCGAATTTTGTTTCGGTTTACTCAATTTGCCAACTTGAATTATAGTTGTATTTTTACATGTTTTAAATAAATTAGTGAAACCCAATTAAGACTATTTTCATTATAGTGGCGTCAGAAGTAGGACTTTTGAATAAATGAGTGATAGACCTTTTGAGCGCGATCAGCTCGAAATATTCTAGTTGCCCGTATATGTGTTCGCCAAGTGGACAGTTTTGCGTACTACGGGAAAATAAACTGATAAATGTTTGTGTGAAAGAAACTAATATCCCGTTCGGAGACATTGAAATACAAAATGGTTTTGAGGAGAGTTCTCCTGGCCGATTTGAAGGTGTCGGAAGTTGGTAATAACTGGTAAGAAGGGCGCGCTTCAGAAAAGAAGGACTTATTAAAGAAGGTGAAGATCTCGAAACATTTCAGTTCCAAGTTTCTGGAATCGATTTAAGTTCGATTATGAATAAGCTCGAAGTAACGACTAGGTCCTTGAAAGTTCATCTTTCCAACAAAACTCGGCGAGTTTGGAAGATAAACTTATACTAATTTTAGTGAGCTTGAAAACGACTTGAAACAAGAACTAGAAAATTCTAATAATTTGATAGAAGAACTTCAAGAAAACTCGAATAATTTGAAAGAAGAACTTCAAGAAAATTCGAAGAACTTCGAAAAAAGCTTCAAGAAAATTCGAAAAATCTAGAAGAAAAGCTTTAAAAAAATTCGAGGAGTCCGGAGGAAAATTCAATGAGTTTGAGAAAAGAGTTTTCAGAAAACTCGAAGAGTCTGAAAGAAGAACTTTCTGGTGTGGCGAAACGTTTAGAAAAAATAATGGGGACCGTTGTGACAGAGATGAAGTATATCAAAGAGAAAATTTATTGAAGGAAATAATCAGTGATGAAATCAAAGGTGGAATCGAGGCGGAAATCAAAATCAGCAAGTTGGAAAACCGTCGACACCACAGAAACTGTGAACAAAAATATTCGTTTCTGGACATAAGCTTAAATCTGGATGAAAAGATGAAAGACTTCAAAATCAGTCCGAAAAAACTCCATGGACTCACCGCCGACATTTCAAAGCTGTGGCCAAAGCGATTGAATGAAATACATGAGAAAAAGTTGTAGCACTAACACTGCCGTTGCGAGGAGAAACAACGAATATTTTACAAACCCTTACTGAACAGGAGGACTATGAACAGCTGATCAAACATCTGGAACTTCGGTATGGCCAGGTCAACTTATAGACCGGGGGATAGTGACAGATTTTGGGATACGATTTTACTCGGTATGCCTTTTGGACAGTATTGTCCGTATATCCTCATGAATAATGCATGAATCAAAGAATCGTCGTAATGTTCTTCATATATTGAATTATTATTGATTTGATTCAGGCGGCCATGTGTTTTGTAATGAAATAATAAAACTAAAATACTCGAAAAACCATTGGCATACCGTTAGGGTGGGTCCGAATGGCTGGTATGTACTTGTGTTTGAAAACGGGAATTCTCCGCCCACCCTAACGGTATGCCAATGGTTTTTCGAGTATATTAGTTCTATTATTTCATTACAAAACACATGGCAGCCTGATTGGAATCGTACCGAAACTCATCATTTTCGAACATTTTATTATTATTTAATATGAAAAACCTACGACGACTCTTTGATTCATGCATTACTATAATGAGAATATAAGGACAATATTGTCCTCCAAAAAGAAAATCGTGTCCCAAAATCTGTCACTATCCCCCGGTCTATTAGAACGCTTGTTCCACAACTGAAAAATCGCTGCCAGAAATCAACCAAATCCCTACAAGAATTCGAAGCTGATATTGCACTATTGGTTCGTTTTGCTTATCCAGCTACGACGAAAAATGTTTGTAGCGGTTCAGGCATTCTTAGATGGACTCTGACCAAGAAACCCAGCAAGCATTGACACTAGCTCGCCCAACCCACCTCGTAGATGCACTGGCACGCGCTCTGGAGTTTCAGGCGGCAAAACAATCTTGCAAAAGCCAGAGCAAAGTTTGATTTATTGAGGAGCCAGCTGACCTGAAAGTGATATAGTGCTGCTTAAAAGACGGCAAATAAGATGCTGGAATTGTGCCAAGATCGAGCATGTGCGAGAAATTACGCACAGCAACAGGGGAACCATCCACTGTATACGGCGAGTTAACGATCGATTTGGTTTTAGGCTGGGAAAGCACTAGCCGCGAACCGCGGCGGATGGTGGTCACGCGGATGTTAATTGCCAGTGCGTTGTCTACCTTATATTCCTATATAAATTAATATCGCGGTAGCGGACATCGAGGATGAGCAATCATTGGAATGAACATAATGAATTCCAGAGGATTCGAGCTGAACTTCAAAGACGGCGTTCTACGTGTCAACAAGACCTGGTGCTTAACGGGAAAGGTGAAGAAATGATCCGTGTCGTGTTGGCTAAGGACAGCGGGAGCTTGGTGATGTTAGAGCACGAGCTTTATAATAAGAAAATTGTACAAGGAATTGCATTTGGGAAGACCTGACTGTGCGCCGATATATTTATACCAGTAAGGGTCATGAATGTCAATTATCATCAAGTGACCTTGAAGAAAGGAACATGTTTAGGCCACTGCTCGCCAATTTCCTCTGTGGTCAGGACTGTACGCGGTACCATTAGCCAAGCGAATAATCTCCCCGCAGAATTGGAAAAGCTGGTTGTTCTATGCCAGAGGGCATAGAACCCAACCCCAGTCCAGGCTAAGAGTGAGAAAATACCAAGATGTCTTTGACACCGGACATGGAAAATGTGGTAGAACGAAGGTGGTCCAGCACAAAATTGATGGTGGTGATTCCCGACCAATCCGTCAATAAACCAGAAGACTCCCTCTTACCAAGAAGGAAGAGACTGACAAAATATTCAGCGACATGGGGAAAGAAGGAGCAATTGAACCATCCGATAGCCCCTAGTCATCTCTAGTTGTAATGGTAAGGAAAGGCGATCAACACGATTCTTCGTAGACTACCGACAACTGAACAACGTGACAAAGAAAGACAGCTACCCGCTACCGAGAATAGATGATACCCTGGACACGTGGTCGGCTCTTCAATCTTCCTTACACTAGAATTGAAGAGCGAATATTGGCATGTAGAACTGGCTTCAGAAGATCGAGAGAAAACAGCTTTCACCGTTAGCTCAGGGCTGTGTTGAAATGTCTCTCCTGAAGACGTGCCTGGATACTTCGACGACATCATCGTAGTCGGCAGATCGTTCGAAAATCACTTGAGAGATACGAAGGAGGTATCCTTGCGTCTGAGGAACTCCGGACTGACACTGAGACCTAAGAAATGCCATCTGTTCCGCAAGGAAATCCACTACCTTGGCCACATTGTCTCTGGAAAGAAAACGACCAGAAAATCAAAGCTGTTAAGGACTAGCTCATCCCAAAAGTCATTCAACAGCTTTGTAGTTTTCTTGGTCTGTGTACCTACTAACATCGATACGTGCTAGGGTTTGCTAACATTCACCAAACTCCTTACCAGACCAACATAATGGAAAACGCAGTTCCAGTGGTCCCCGGAATGTCAAGAGTCATTTAGGAAGCTGAAAGAAGCCCTAGTCAAGCTTCAACCCTGAGATATCCCCTTCCCAAAGGAAACTATATTTTGGACACGGACGCCAGTAATGCAAGAGGGACAAGAGAAGGTCATTGGGTACTTCAGCAAGACCCTCAGTAAACCGGAGCAAAATTACTGTCGCCGGGTGGGACCTGCTGGCTGTTGTCTTAGTACTCTGAGTACTTCTGCAAGTGCGTGTATGGCAGAAGATTCCTGTAGAGAACTGATCACGCCGCCCTTAAGTGGCTTCAACAGTTCAAAAATACTGAGGGTCAAGTGGCACGTTAACGGTTGTATTGGGCCAGTTGTCAAGCAGAAGTTCAGGATTGGTGCAGAAAGTGCGCTGTATGAGACGCAAATAAGGGACCTCGACCGCGACTTAAGGCTTCAATGCGTCAGTACAACGTAGGTGGCCCATTCGAAAGAATCGCCATTGATATCGCTGGGTCGTTTCCACAATCTGACCACGGGAACAAAAACATTCTCGTGGCAATGGACTACTTCAGCAAGTGGACAGAACCCTATGCCATGCCCAACCAGGAAGCCATTACCCTCGCCGACGTCTTGGTAAAGGAGTGGATTTGTCGATTTGGTGTCCCATTGGAACTCAGAATTCAGACCAAGACAAAAATTTCGAGTTCAACTTGTTCCAGGAAATGTGTCACATGCTAAACATTCGAAAGACGCGAACGACGGCTTTTTATCCGCAGTCCGATGATGAACCGCCACTTATCCAAGATAGTCTCTTGACTACCAAAGCGACTGGGGCCAATACATCCATGTTTTCCTGATGGCCTGTTGTTCTGCGAGTCAACCGGCAAAACCCCTGCTAGTATTATTATGGGCCGAGAGCTGTAACTACCCTGTGACCTAAAATTTGGGATGCCACCGGGACAAGATACTGTGGGAGAGGACTACGTCAGCAAACTTCGGCAGGGAATGGAAGACATCTACGAAAGAGTCCTTTTAGCCATCTAGAGAGACCTATGACGACAAGACCGATGCCGGAGGATTTCAGGTTGATGACCTGGTTTGGCTGTACAACCACAAACGTCGTCGTGGCCTATCGCGGAATTCATGAAAAGGTTCTTACAAGATTTTGAAGAGGATAAATGACGTGGTCTACCGAATTCAAAAGCCATCTAAAGAAACATAGAGACGTCCATTTCAATAAGTTGGCCCCTTACGCTGGAAATCACGACTAAGTCCGCACCCTCAGACCACCGGAAGATGCGAAATGTATGTCCTTGGACTCAAAAGGACAGAAAGTGCCACACGGAGTAGCTTGAGAGGAATCACGGGACCTCTTCAAGGTGCCTGTCGATCACGCGCTAGCTCACTGTATGGCAGACCTTCAAATGTCCAGAGGCATCGCTGTGGTATTCTCCAAGAAGTTCGGTCGACTCCAGGAACTACGGGAACAGAACCCAGTTGTTGGAGGGGTGCTACAGTTGAATAAGGGCCAGAAAAACATCTTCCACATGGTGACTAAGAAGCAATCTCGAAATGAATAAATCTTGTGGACCCAGCAGTCCCAAAATTGTCCTATGGAATTGATGGGTTGAATTGGATAGTTATAAGGAGCATCAAGGTTTTGGTGTGTTGTAATCATCTTTCACGACCAAACGCGGAGACAGTGGAGTGTTACTTCCATCAAACTTCACGATGCAGGATGAAATTTCGGGACGAAATATCTCTAGGAAGGGGCCAATGTAATGATTCCTAAAGCGTCGCTTCTATGAGTATTCCGAAGCGTTCAACACGTTTGGATGCTTTTCGAAAACTCTAGTCGTCCAAATGTAGGTAGCTGTGAATATAAAAGGAGGTCACTCGCTCAGAAATGGCAGTTCAAGTTACAGGGCAACTACAGAGTTGGCTTAGAGTAGTGACATGAACTGAGGAGTGATTTTTCAAAAGGCCATATTTCCATTCTACATCCAAAAGAAACTTTCGACGAATCAAATCTTAAGGTTAAAAGGCATCTTCTAACGGCAATAGAACCATTCAAAATGCCTTATTTCCTACGAAGCAATATCTAAACAGGGATTTCATATAAAAAGACATATTTCCATAATGGTTCACATAATAAATTGATGGAAATATGTCTTTTTGTATGGAATTCCTGTTTAGGTATTGCTTTCTTCATAGGAAATAAGTCATTGTGAATGGTTCTATCGCCGTTAGAAGATGCCTTTTGAAATATCACTTCTTAACTGATGAATTAGGTGTGAACGAGTAGAGTTGTATCTTTACGTTTTAAATAAATTAGTGAAACCCAGTTAAGGCTATTTTTAGTCTGGTTCACACTTGCTTTTGTTTCAACTTCAGCAGTCTCAGAAAAATGTGAATGAGGTGTCATTCGATTCGGAATAGCGTCTAGATGATTTTTGAAAAAAAATTAAGTCCGCTCCAAAAAATTGCAAAACTTATACACAATTTAGTGAAAAGAAAAAGATGGGTTTGGTTTTGGTAAATTTCTCAAAAACCAATTAAGATATTTGGAATCTGAAGAAAGATTCGAAGAGACGAGAAAATTTCCTAAAAAAAAATCTGACTCGGAACTGTAGGACCAATATTTATAATTTTCCCATAGGGTTGAAAATACGGCCAAAAGCGGCAACTCTCCCTTACGCAAACCACGCCCACTTCGGGCACTTTTACAAAAAAATTCAATTGAACATAAATATGAAAATTAAGGAATGAAAAAATTCAGGCATTTACTGGATGGTGAATGAACAATAACACGCCGGCAAAAAAATTATCACCATTTTTCAATTAGTTATGCACTGGTTAATTAACATTTTTTTTCCACTTAAATGTGAACATTGCAAGTGTGATAATTGTTTAACTATAAATCTGAGATTTTTTTTCTTCTGTGGAGCTATTCTTGAAATGCTTCAGAATAGATGTTCGTTGAAAAAATAAAAATAAACATTTTTTAGTTTTTTATTAACAATTTACGTAGTTGAAAAATTATAAACTTAATTATTGAAAACAGTTTTTTTCAATATTGTTAATGATCCGTGTTTTTTTGTTATCGAAAGCTGAATTAAAATGATGTTTTACAATGTTTATCTGCTATTGTTTAAAGAATTGTTATAAACAAATGCATTGTTCATGAGATAATTGAAAATTTGAGTTTTTTATTTTTCATCTACGTAAATTGTTAATAAAAAACTGATATACATTTTTTTCAATTCTTCCAACGGGGATCTATTCTGAAGTCTTTCAAGAATAGCTCCATAGAATGAAAAAATCTCAGATTTATAGTTGAACAATTATCATACTCGCAATGTTCACATTCAAGTAGAAAAAAATGGTTAAGTAACTATTGCATAACTAATTGAAAAATCGCGATAAACATTTTTTGCCGGCGAGTTATTGTTCATTCATCTATCCAGTAACTGCCTGAATTTTTTTCATTCCTTAATTTTCATATTAAATATGTTCAAATGAATTTTCTTGTAAAAGTTCGCGAAGTGGGTATGGCTTGCGTAAGCCAGAGTTGCCGTTTTCGGTCGCATTTTCAACCCTATGGGAAAATTATGAATATTGGTCCTACAGTTCCGAGAGTCAGGACTTTTTTTAGCAAATTTTCCCCTCTCTTTGGACCTTTCTTCAGATTCCAAAAAGCTTAATTGGTTTTTGAGATATTTGCATAATTTGCAAAAAACCAAACCCCTTTTTTTATTTTAACTAAATTGTTTATAACTTCTGCAATTTTTTCGAGCGAAACTTCATTTTTTTCAAAAATCATCTAGTCTCTGTTCCGAATCGAATGACACGTCATTTATATTTCTCCGAGACTGCTTAAAAAAGTTGGAATAAAAAGTACTTGTGAACCAGACTATTTCATTACATTCTTATCACAATTTTCAGTTTTTACATACGTATCTTTCCCACTAAATACTTTATATGCTAAAGTGTTTGGTCATAAACTATAATTTATTGGCCTTATCATGACCTTGTTTTTTCCTTTCAAACTGTATATTTGGCATATTTTAGAAACCGGTGAACTTGCGCTTAGCTAAAATTTTTGCTGAAGTGAAAATGTATTCACTGATAGTGTCATAGTTTATTTAATATTTCAGATCTTCATCGCATATGTGGTGATTCCCAAAGGGAAAATGAGGCTTATCAAAGACATGTCAATTTTTCGCAGATGTTACTGAGTGACCATTTTCAAGCATCACAAATGTCTGAACACAACTTGATAATGTGGACACAGGGCAATTTTCCTGGCAATACAACAAATTCCTCTAATACTTCAGGTGGATTACTATAGTACTTAGAGTGAACAATTAAGGATTTTGTTCTGCAGTGGAATATATTTCAGTCATATTGATTCTTTGCTGCACAATAATTGGAAGAACAGATTACACTGGTGTTTTTACAAAATTGTAATAAAACAATAAAAATGTGTGGACTATTTTCTCATATTATTTTATTTTTACTCGAATCCGAATGATTTGCTCAAGTATTGGTATGGATTCAATTTATTTTCAGCCAATTGACCTTGGAGCGCAGGTAGTGTTCTCGCTTGCTATGCCAAGGTACGCGGGTTCAAATCACTGCGTCGTCACCGCCTTGTGCATGGCATCACATGTTAAAAGGTCAGGGCTGCATCTTCCCTAGCTCGCTCAAGTCTCTCGAGGACTTCTTATGGTTACTCGTAAGGGGGCAACCGGTTGACGGAAATAATAATTTTAACAATAACATCAACAAGACATATCCAATTGTATTAAGAGCAGAAGTAATTATTATACAGGGTGAGTCAGAATAAGACCGACAAACTCTGCATACAGATTCTTTACCTCATTTCAGGGTGTCAAAAGTACGAAAAAAATTTAAATTTAATTTTTTTCTCTGATGGAAAAAATATCAAACTTGATACACTGATGAAGTTTTATTAACGTGATAATTTGAAGTTCTAATTTTTATTTTTCGTAAACCAGTGGCTTAGTTTCGTTGGTATGTGGTTATATTTTCCTTCATATACAGTATCGGAAACTTTTCATCTGGGGTATAGACAGAAATCTACGCGAGCAACAAGGAACGCAATGATATGGTAATACCACATAAACAAGAGAGACGCACTACTGTGCGCCTCTCCTGTTACTGCACCCGACGAATTAACAGCCCACGTCGATATCTCTTTCTCTAGCGAATAGAGGAGAAATTGTAATGCTCTCTAAACATATAGCAAGCTATTCTTTACGCTCTCATGAAACCACCATATTCAAGATGAAAACTTTCCGATACTGTACTCTTTGGACAAGTGAGCATTTGAGTTAGGCTCATAGATAATTAACCTAAAAGTCTTAATATTCTATGTACCTAGAATTGGAGGTTTCTGAGATAATTGGAAAAAACTGTAGATATGTCCTGTGTAGCGTTATAATTGCCTCTCTACAATAGTCGCATAACACTAATTTCTTACAACATATTGGACTATTTGCCAACCTCCTGAACAATTTTTAATTTTGGGAGAATTGGAAACATAGTAAGGGTGAGTCAGAATGAGACCAACAATTCCATTTTTTCATTCATCATATTATTTGATCAAATGAACGCCACGACTATTTACATGCACAAAACCTGGCAACATAATGCCAAAAATTAATCACAATTTGTTTTACTCGGATGAAATCAACTCAGTTTATCCAATTTAAAAGACCCATTTGGGCATAGAACATGTCGAGATATAATGTTGGAATATATAGTGTGTTCCTATACCAGGTGGAAATATCTCTTGGAGCAATTGACTTGAACCAAAAATACAAACAAATTGTGAAAAATGTCAAAAGACCAAACTGTTTAAAAATATAAAACACAGAATACTACAATTCCCTAATTCTTCTATGGTATAGCAGTTTTTTAGGAGTAAATGTTTTTTTAGTCAATTTTTAAAAATCGTTACAGAAGCTGCATTATTTATTTGCTCTGCCAGAGAGTTATGCCCAATGTACTCGAAATTTTTTTGATACCGAACAGTGCTATGTTAATGGGGTAAAATGAGTTTTTTTTTAATGTGGTATCATGATCGTGGATTATGCTCTGAAGTTATAAGTAGCCATAATTTTGATAATAAAACAACAGGCTTCGAGGATATAGGTGCTCATAACGGTTAGATTATTATATTTTTGTAATATAAACACCCGAAAGTACCTGATTTTCAATTTAAAATTCTGTATATGTATATATATATGAGAATGAAATAAGTGGGCGAAGTGGGCAAGAGGATATTTTCCAAAAACTGTATGAGTTTATTTTCATATTTTGTCGAAAGAGCCCGACTCCGAAGGAGGAGGGCTACGGTTATTCATAGATGTTTTTCCAGAAAGTTTTAACCCAAATAAGCCAGTAAGTTTGTCGCGAAACTTCATGTATTCCGCGATGCTTCTCACTAGTGCCTTCTTTATATCCACCATCATTTGTATCATATCAAGACATTGCTGTATTAGTAATCCATTATAAAATTTCAGCCACAGATGATTCAACAACAGATTTTATGAATATCCTATCCATATTTTCGAACAAAAATCAAAATGCTGGCAAAGGTATTCTATAACACGTGGAGCCTCTAGGAATAAGCGAGCAAATTTGTCGCAGAACTTCGTGTTTTCAGCGGAAACTTATATGAAGGTCGTGGTTATGTTTTTTGGTTGAATGGGAAATACAATGTTTCTCTTTAGAATAACTTATTTAGCGTTTATTATTATTAACAAATTTTCAATTACAAACTACAAATTCAATTCAACTAGAAATATTTGTATCGATATAGCACCAGGCTGTTCCATATACAGTTTTACCATTTTGCCATCAACAATACTACACAAAGTACGGCAGTTATTAATTTGTAGACCAGCAAGAAACATTAAAAACTTCTTGATATCAACTGTTGAACTGATAACTTGTGTATTAATATTTTCATTACTGCTGTTGTGATTTGAAATTTGACCAACTGGAACAAATAGTAAAATAAAAAACGGCTTGAACGATAAGAAGTCATACTTACCAGCGAAACTCTGGACGCTTAAATCTGTAAAATGAGACGATAAACTGACAACATTTGTTTTAATCTGAAACGTCAGTCTACCATTTTTATTAGCACTGACTATTAGATTGTGGCTCATATTCTTCATTCTCTCCACTATACTTTTCAAAGCTTTCAGATTTGGCATTTGTATGGATACCTGCATATAAAGAGAAATAATATAAAAAAATGAGAAATAAAACTTCCAAGGTGTTTATTCAACTTATATTTATAATACTAATGCTACTGCATATGGACATTTTCCTATTACTTCATTCAGTTTGATATAAGGTAATAATAATAATACAGGGTGTAATCTAACCTTTTGCACTCTTAAAACGAATGGTAAGTGTGAAAAATCCGAAAAAAAGTTGTGGAAATATTAAATTCTGTTAAAAAATCCGAAAAATCTTGGAAACCGCTGTTCGAAATTACAGAGTTTTTTCCATCCGGCAGTTCCAGTATTATTGCGGCTCTGCTCCGATCAGCTGACGTTCGGCGGACAGCGGTTTTCAAAATTTCGACGAATTTTCCAACACAATTTGAACTTTCCACGATTTTTTTTTTTTTCAAATTTTTCACACCTGCCATTCGTTATACAACAGCATTATACACCCGCACTTCACCGGAGTGCAAGAGGTTAGATTACACTCTGTATATGAACAGTATCAAACTATCACTTTAGTCAGGTGGCGCACAGGTTGTGTTCTCCTTTGCTATGATAAGGTACGCGGGTTCGAATCGCCGCGCGCCCACCGACCTCGTGCATGGCATTACACGTTAAAAGGTAAGTGCTGCATCTTCTCTTCTCGCCCAAGTCAATAATGCAATCTAAAATACTAAGAACACCCAATATACACCAAGAAAAAACTTAAATAACCATTATTAAAAGAAAGCACCTGTATTTGAGACTTGGTCTCACTTCAATTGCCACTAGGAAAAAATACCCAGACAGTGTTTAATGGCCATTTTCAAGTATAAAATGCTGATACAACTACAATTTTTGTGCGAATTTGAATTTTCCTATTCTATCGAAAGTGGACTTCTATATGGTACACGGAATCTGGCTGGGAAGTGCGCGTTGCAATTACAAATAATCCTGTTCCAAGAAAATTTAAATTCGCACTTGTACTTGTAATATTTTTTGTAATTCCGTTTTAATATAGCGACTTTTTGTTTACATTTTGAATGTCAGAATTACGTTCATATTTGCACAAGTGTCAATATGAGAGTTCATATCGATCCTAGTGTGAATATGAAAATCGTTGGTTCAGGTTTATTCTTTAATACACAAACTAAAATCACGGTGTAATTTCTGTAAATAGGTCAGTTCAGTAACAAATATTTTAGATGTTTAAGTGACCATAGCTTTATGGGGAAGCATGATATTGAACTGCGCTAGATCAAGACTCCCCTCAGACATTGGAAACAAGGTGAGCAAGAACTTCGACCCCAGGCACCCACAATGTGATTTGGAACTCTGCAGTTGTCACATGACATTTAAGACAGTTTTATCCCAATGAAGATCTGAAAGAAGAGTTGGTCGTAGAGAAATAATAGCTCTTACATTAATCACGGTTAACGATGCTCAAACGATTTATCTTATATTAACTTCCAACAGAACACAAGAGCCCAAAAGGACGAGGTGTAGCTGCCGAAAGGACCAGCATCAATATCAGGCATCAGCGGCCGGTTCTCCATATTCCGTATTTTGATTAAGGCCTTTGCGTTATTGTCAACAGACTATGTAAAACCTTCGAGAAGACTCACCAGGAACCACTGCCTAGTCGATTTGCCCTTGAATCAAGAAAGCTTTGGCTGACAGTGATTATTGACCTGAGTAGGTTTCAATCCAATAGTACACGGCATGCGGCAATTTTGGCTACTAATAGAAGTGGAATCTCTGTTCAGAAATTTTCAATAGCTGGTGGTCGCAAAAATCATATTTTTTTGCTTTATTCTATAATAAACAAATAAAGTATAAGAAGGATTTTGTCAGAGCAATCTTTAGACTGACAATTTTTACTTTTATCCTCTCCTTTATTTAATTTCAATGTTCGGGCGCATTTTGTCAATCGAAGTTATGACAAAATAAATGTCTTCTGTCTGAATTATCGCAACTGCCTTTAAACATCTACACAGCTAAATCATTGAGGACAAGGCGTGAATATAATTATAAGATCAAACGAACTTACCTATGTTAAGTTCGATCATAATTATACGAAACGCCTTGTCCGAGATGATCATACCCGCCCTTAAGAAGGGGTTTACCTTCTGGAAAAGGCCAAAGTAAATCTGCGGGTAAAAGGGCGAGATAAGAATTCCAAATGATGGGGGCGATGTCTCAAAATAAAAGAAATCTAATAGTGTCTCACTTCAACTCATTTCGGTGTAAAATAAAAATTACTCATCCTTCGGATTCAGGATTCCGAACTCTAGACTGATCACGAAACGATTCACGATTAGATTGAATATAGCTTGAATCGACCACAAAGTAATCGTCGGATGACTTCGGGATTTTGGGGGTTGGATGACTTGACGTTTGGAGATATAATTTAATTTGAGAAAAGTTGAAAGATTGATAAGAACGCACAATTTCAAGAAGTGGTTGGAGGGACCTTAATGCAAGTTCTGTTGGATACAGAAGAAAAAAAGCCATTCCGTTTTTACTAAAGAAGAAATTACAACTTTTTGACAGAAGTGCCAGATGAAACTTATTTGGTTAATAAGGTATTGACAAAATTTCTAAATGAAAACATCAACTTGTATTCTTATGTATTTTCAGGTTGCAATGATACTGGGAGTGGCAGGGACATGTAGACGGGAAGAATTATTCAATATATCGAAATTGCATTATTCGATGGTTAGATATTTTTCACTATTTTCACAGATTTTTCCGATTCTGATTTTGCAAGTTTTTCTTGAAGAGGGCTGTGACGAGTCCACCGGCAGACATATTTTTCGTCGTAATTTTCCATGTATGAAACCATTGGAAATTTTTCCGAAATCTTAAGCTATCTATTCTTTGAAGGGGGGCAGAGGGATCAAATGTTTTGAAACCGTATTATTTCACGGTCAGATGATTTTCACTATTTTTGCGGATTTTTTCGATTTCCATTTCGCGAGTTTTCCCAATTCTTTTCGTGACAGGGAATGGTAGCGAGCACCCCAATTTATCTACTTTCGAGGGGCACGAGGGGATACATTTTTTGACATTATATGTCATCAACTGAACCAACACGGACGAAAATTCTCAAAAAAATTCAGCTGATGTAGACACGTCGAGAAATATCATATCAAATTTTCATTGAATTTGTAAGGAAACGGTTCTAGCGTTCCAAATACCTTAAATACATTGACTTGTCGCCATTCGAACCGACATATACTGTATCATTATCAATCTGAAAGTTATATATGTCCTTTTTTTGTGATTGCAAATATTTGTAGTTGTATCACAGTATACAGAGATAATACTAAAAAGAACAATTTATTCTGGGGTTGTGCAATTGTTGTACCTAGGTATTTTTGAATGGTTTTTAAAAGTTGATTTTATCTGTTTCTTTAAAACTAAAAGATACCTAGAATCACTGATTGGCCCTAGCATTTTTTGTGATAGGTAACTATCTAAAAAGAAAATATCGGACTTTTTTTTTTTAATTTTTTACTTGTTCTAGTGCCTAATCCTAAAACCTTCAATTCTTGAGGTAATTTTTTCTTTAACATGACAGGGCCTTGCCTAGCCCGAATATATCTCCATGACATTCTCCTAGAGATTGTTAATACTTATTTAAATTTTCACCAAGTGACAACCCCGTATTTCAATTAAAATATAAAATACAAGTTATTTTACATACCATAACCATATCTAATAATGCACTCCTACTAGTGGAATTTATTCCATTTTGGCGTTTTTTCAAATAGTTCAAATTTCAAATAGGTACATCAAAAAGTGAAAATTTTAGGTCAATAACTGAATGTAACTAAATAATACAAATCATATATAGCCACTTGAAATAATAAAGAACAACACATATATAGAAACTTGAGAAATCGCCAGCAGTATGTCAGTATTACAAACATCAGAAATAACATCAAACGTGATGTAAAATCCTCATCAATTGACAATACCCTTGGAGTACCACAGGGTTCAGTGTTGGGACCGGTACTATTTATTTTATATATTGTTGTTTTAAAATTGTTTTTTCCGTTAAGCAGCTGTCGTCTCCTTACGAACGGCAGCCCTCAAAAGTCGAAACTTGTGCAAGCCAAGGATTAACGAGGTCTTACCTTTTAACGTGCGATTCTAGCACTTTCTCAGGTCATCAGATAAAAATCTGTAGTCACTAAGGATTCGAACCTAGCCGATCAGCAGTCACTGGTTTCGAACGAGAAAGTCTCAACCACTGAGCTACATGACCCTTCCAATGAAAATTACTTAAACGTGTCAATATGTGATATTCCCCTTACCATATACGCTGACGATACTTCAGTGATTGTATCCCAAAAAAAAACGATAATTCACTACAAAAACAGTGTAGCGACATCTTCCAAAAGTTGAATGTGTGGTTCTCGGCTAATTCTCTTTATTTAAATTCTGAAAAGACACACTTCCTTAGATTCCGGAATTACCAGAAGTCATGCCCAGAACTGAATAACGAAATTAGTGATAATCAAGAAGCTCAAATTTGTACAAATGTTAAATTTCTAGGTATTCACGTTGAGTTGGAAGACTCACTGTGATAAGTTGACTCAAAATCTCAATTCGCAGAATTACTTATTCAGAAACTTAAGGGAAATCCTAAATACAGAACAAGCACTCAACATTTACTATGGTCAGGTGGAATCACGGCTGAGATATGGTGTGTGTGTTTGGGGTTGGTCTACACATGCAAATAACGTTTTTTTTTCCAAAAACGAATTATAAGAACTATCTCTAGTGTATGAGGACGGCATAGTTGTAGGGATCTATTCATAAAATTCAAAATCCTAACATTACCTTCACTTTATGTATTTGAATTATGCAGCTATATTTTTAAAAATAAAGATCAATTTACTAAAAGATCAGAAATTCATGATAAAAACACTAGGTACAAAAATAATTTCCATATTCCGCAAACTAGATATTCAATCTCATACCGATCTCCAGATAGAGCTGGTTTGATTTTTTTCAATAGGTTACCAAGTGAGTTGAAATGCTGTTCCACTCTCCATAACTTTAAGAGAAAGTTGAAATTACTTCTCATTGACAAATGTCTTTATTCAGTCAATGACTTTTTTAATGTGTGATTTTATTTATATGGTTGTGATTGTGACAGATACATAAATTTTATATGTATATACAGGGGGTCCCTCCGGGAACTGCATCGATCAATATATAGAAAACCATAGGTGGGCCAAATTTGAAAATTTGAGAGTTCACTATTGTTGATTAGGGCTATCTGGCTAAAATATTTTCAAGAATGTGGCACTTCCCGTTGTGCCGGAAGTGGACCCCAACTTTGTTATTTTAAATGGGACACCCTGTATATTTTCAAAGTTTTTAGATTTTATGCATGATTCTGAACATGTTTCATGTATAATGTCCTATACCCAAGTCTAACCGTTTTCGAAATATTTCAAATTTTAAGTTGAAAATGGCGTTTGCAGAACGAAAAATTTTTTTTTTTATTTCTGGACATAATCATCTATTTTCGATTGCGTATCGATTTATTCGTAGGAGAGGACCCAGTTCAGCAGAATTTTGATAGCAATTCGATTAGAGTTATACAGGGCGTTCGCTAGAAAATGATATAGAACTGGTTGAAAAAATTATTGTAAGTCCATTGTAAGTCCCCAATTTTATATTCTTATTCGATTCGGCATCGAAAATGAAGCTAACTTTGATTAAGGTTATCTGTGCCTACACTCAACAGTTTTCGAAATATTGGCGAATTAACATGTCTCAGTTCCAGGAAATCTCGTATCCTTGAGTTTACTTATTCTTAGTTGGCCATGGCGCCCGCGGTTGCGTTGGAAACAAGCACCTGCCATGGAAATGTCATTGTAATCAATCATGACGCCTCGTTTGAATTGTTCTAATGAAGATTACTTAAATCTATTTATTATTTATGACGAATGTAATATGGTTATCTCAAGAACATGCGATATATTTGCTATTCGGTATACGCAGAAGCAGAAACCCTCACAAAACACTGTTAAACGAACTAGAGAAAACTTTAAAAAAATTCCATCTGCCTAAACAGTTAAGTAGATAAAGAAATTCTAAAACAATTCGAACAAAAAAGAATTAACGATATTGAGAGGTATACAAAAATTATTTGGTCAGTAAATGTTCGAATTGACGCACTTCAACTTCCAGACATTTTTCACATCTCACTAATAATTCTTGATGTGTCGCTTTTCGTATTGAATCGGGTCTGAGATTCTCAAATGAATTTCTCACACGTTGCATACAATCTTCCATGGTAGTCAATTGAGTTTCATATACTTTATTTTTAATTGCACCCCAAATGAAAAAATCGAGTACTGATAAATCTGGAGAACGGGGTGGCCAAAGAAATGGTCCATTGTTGGCTATCCACTGGTCTTGAAACAATTCTTGTAAACGAGTATTGACTAAGCGACCATTATGCGGAGGTGCCCCGTCATGTTGATAAAATAGGTTTCTATGGTCAGCGATTGGTAAAGTATCCAAGTACTCGTTTTCGAAATTATGTAAAATATTCAAATATCTTTCGCCTGCAAAAAAAAGTACATCTCATCCTATTCTTGTTTCGAAATTGACATCTGCTTTTTACTTACCATTTAAGTTTTCTTGATAAAAATGCAGTGCCACGACGCTATCGTTTCTTATCGCACAATAAACATTGAACTGCCAAGACTCTTGAAAATTCAATTCCCTGAATACTTGTTGATTTGAGTCACTCCAATAATGGCAATTATGTCGGTTGAAGACGCCATTCTTTGTAAATTTAGCTTCGTCTGTCCATATAATATTATCCAAAAATAATTCGTTCCCTTGCGACCAAGTTAAAACGAATTCACAAAATCTTACTCTTCGAGGAAAATCTGTTTCTTTCAGGTGCTGAACTATGGAGAACTTATATGGGTGAAATTTATGTTTGCGCAGTATTCTATGTACTGAGTTTTTTGACAATCCGGATTCTCTTGCAACTTGTCTCAAAAATAATTCGTTCCCTTGCGACCAAGTTAAAACGAATTCACAAAATCTTACTCTTCGAGGAAAATCTGTTTCTTTCTGGTGCTGAACTATGGAGAACTTATATGGGTGAAATTTATGTTTGCGCAGTATTCTATGTACTGAGTTTTTTGACAATCCGGATTCTCTTGCAACTTGTCTCAAAAATAATTCGTTCCCTTGCGACCAAGTTAAAACGAATTCACAAAATCTTACTCTTCGAGGAAAATCTGTTTCTTTCAGGTGCTGAACTATGGAGAACTTATATGGGTGAAATTTATGTTTGCGCAGTATTCTATGTACTGAGTTTTTTGACAATCCGGATTCTCTTGCAACTTGTCTCAAAGATATTGTTGGATATGCGGCAAAATATCCCAAAATGGCAATTTCAATATCTTCATCATCAACAATTGGCTTATTTCTCTGCACTCTTGCTTTGACCGATCCAAAGTTTTTGAAGTTTTCTATAATTCGTTTAACAGTGTTTTGTGAGGGCTTCTGCTTCTGCGGATACCGAATAGCAAATATATCATATGTTCTTGAGATAACCCTATTACATTCGCCATAAATAATAAATAGATTTAAGTAATCTTCATTCGAATAATTCAAACGAGCCGGCATGATTGATTACAATGACATTTGCATGGCAGGTGATTGTTTCCAACGCAACCGCGGGCGCCATGGCCAACTAAGAATAAGTAAACTCAAGGATACGAGATTTCCTGGAACTGAGACATGTTAATTCGCCAATATTTCGAAAACTGTTGAGTCTAGACACAGATAACCTTAATCAAAGTTAGCTTCATTTTCGATGCCGAATCGAATAAGAATATAAAATTGGGGGGGTTCCATATGAAAAAATGGACTTACAATAATTTTTTCAACCAGTTCTATATCATTTTCTAGCGAACGCCCTGTATAACTCTAATCGAATTGATATCAAAATTCTGCTGAACTGGGTCCTCCCCTACGAATAAATCGATACGCAATCGAAAATAGATGATCATGTCCAGAAATAAAAAAAAAAAATTTTCGTTCTGCAAACGCCATTTTCAACTTAAAATTTGAAATATTTCGAAAACGGTTAGACTTGGGTATAGGACATTATATATGAAACATGTTCAGAATCAAGCATAAAATCTAAAACTTTGAAAATATACAGGGTGTCCCATTTAAAATAACAAAGTTGGGGTCCACTTCCGGCACAACGGGAAGTGCCACATTCTTGAAAATATTTTAGCCAGATAGCCCTCATCAACAATAGTGAACTCTAAAATTTTCAAATTTGGACCACCTATGGTTTTCTATATATTGATCGATGCAGTTCCCGGAGGGACGCACTGTATATATACAGTGTCACACATAAAGTTCGCGACATATGGAAGTTTTTTTTATTAATAGATATAATGAAAATTTGACTTGGCAGTTAGTTTGTGCTTGGAAAATGAGTAAAAAACAGCCTCTTTCCTTTTGTCATGTGCTACTCTAAACCTGTCAAATTTGACATTTTTTTCGAAAATCCTCAAAAAATCAGTTTTTTTTGGAAATTTCGAAAAATGCCAAAGAGAAAAGTTGCCCAGTTTCCAATTTTATACCTTTGCTCGAAATTTGGACTCCTTACTGTCACTTCGACTTTTATCCAATTTTTTTAATTTTTCGAATCTTTCGCTCTATCGATTCGAACGAAACATGATTTAAATTTCATAATTTTGATGAATACCAGACTTCAATGTCATATCTTGCCCAGAAAATACCCGCATTGGCCTGTTACCAGAAAAAGAAATAAATACACCTCCAGAAATTCGTATTTGTTGTTGCAAAGTTCATCTAGTTTTTTCATTTCATTGTTAAACTGATTCGGTTTTTCAATGTATGGACGTTAATATGTCAGTAATCGAAAAAACGTATTTCTCTTTATTCTTATTACACTCGTATTCCTTTTTTCAGCAGATTTGTATCCCATTAGCTGCAGATGAGTTCCAAATATTTTGATGCAGTTTACACCCAACAGTGTGACTGTTGGATGTAAACTGTTAGATGTAGTTAGTGAGCAAATAATAACGCTTCTTGAGTTAATTTCATAAATCTTATATTTTTTATTTTCACCATTAGGTGTGTAAATAACATTAAACCAAAATAACTATAACCAAATTCACAACAAAACATCATAACATTCATTGATTTATCTCAATAATCTTATAAAGAACCCGAATTCATCATTCAGTATGCCGTCCTTCCCGTTCTATACAAATTATAATCCTTTCATTCACAGACTTTGTGGCATTTTTAATAAATAGGGGATTTATGTTAGCACAACACTCCCGAATGGTATTCTCTAAATGTTCTTTGTTTGCAAATGGTCTGTGCTTATACACTTTTTGTTTCAGATAACCCCATAGAAAAAAGTCCATCGGAGATAAGTCCGGTGATCTTGGTGGCCAATAATCTTCCCAATCTCGTCCTATCACTTTGCCCCTAAACATCTGACTGACACACTGTTTCACTTCTACCGTTTGGTGGATGGGTGCCCCGTCAAGCTGATACCACAAATTTCGTCTAACACTTAGAGGCAGATTATCCAAAACTTCAGACAACTGATTCATAATGAAATTTCTGTACATGGCTGCGTTCAAATTTTCTCTAAAAAAATATGGTCCAATTATTTGGTTATGTAATAACCCACACCACACATTTGTCTTGAATGAATATTGGTCACGGCATTCTATTACAAAATTTGGATTAGTGTTGGACCACCAGCGACAATTTTGGGAACTAACTGTTCCGTTCGACGTGAAAGTTGCCTCGTCTGTCCATAAAATCCTGTAGGGAAATGCGATATCATTTTCTCTCTCACCTTGGAACCAAAATGAAAATCCTACTCGAATATCGAAATCTCTTTCTTTAAGAGTGTGTATGAACTTTGGCTTATAGGGATGGAATTTATTTTTGTGCAAAATTCTTCTCACAGTTTCTCTGCCAACCCCTGTATCTTCACTAATACTCCTAATATTAGTTTTTCCGTTTTCAACAACGCTCAAACAAACATTGAGTTGTTCTTCTTCATTATAATTTATTGGATTATGTGGTTTCTTGAAACGATTGTCCACAGAGCCAGTTTCTTTGAATGTTTTCAATATCCTTCCCACGGTACTAAAGTGAATATTTCTTCCTGGATGCCGGCGATTGAAAATGCAAGCAACATCTCGATATGGCACATTCTCACCACATAAAAGAACGATTTCCACTTTGTCTTGCGTGGATAATATTGTACATAAAACTTATTTGTGTATAAATGTACGAAAATATGTACACAAAACAACTCGATTTATTAAAAGCAATAATTTGACATTAACCAAAACTAAAAATTTGTTTCAAAAGCCTACTAAGGGAAAATTTTATTTCGATTTGATCAGTACCTACTATTTTCTTCCCGACATGTTGCATTAGTCTTGTAATGTTTAAAATCACGAAATTTTATATCATGTTTAGTACAAATTGCTAGAACCAAAGTCTTTTGAATAGTTTTGAAACTGTAGGTCAATGTTTAGTTTACAGAAAAGTATGATATTTCGGGTTAGTTTGTAACTGAATTATTGGTCAGAAAAATAATCAAACTGGATAAAAAAATAAGAATGAAGAGGAATTCGTTTATTCGATTACTGACATATTAACAATGAAATGAAAAGACTAGATGAACTTTGCAACAACAAAGACGAATTTCTGGAGGTGTATTCATTTCTTTTTCTGGTAACAGGCCAATGCGGGTATTTTCTGGGCAAGATATGACATTGAAGTCTCGTATTCATCAAAATTATGAAATTTGAATCATGTTTCGTTCGAATCGATAGAGCGAAAGATTCGAAAAATTAAAAAAATTGGATAAAAGTCGAAGTGACAGTAAGGAGTCCAAATTTCGAGCAAAGGTATAAAATTGGAAACTGGGCAACTTTTCTCTTTGGCATTTTTCGAAATTTCCAAAAAAAAACTGATTTTTTGAGGATTTTCGAAAAAAATGTCAAATTTGACAGGTTTAGAGTAGCACATGACAAAAGGAAAGAGGCTGTTTTTTACTAATTTTAATATTAAAATAAATCTGATCAAGCAAATGAAGCAAAGAGTTTTGCGTATCTCTGACCCATGTTTTCACCAAAAAAATCTTAAAATTCTCCATAATCTTTTTAAACAAAATTCTTTTCCGGTATCTTTACTTAACAAGATCCTATTTAGTACGTCTCCTGTAGACCATAATGTTAATGAACCTCTTCCAGGTAATCAAATAATTAATACTGATAATGATGCTAACAATGTCAATAATAATAATAATGCTTCACAACCTAATATTTTTACACTTCTTTGCCCTTCATTGCTGAAATCACGCCAAAGCTTTCACGAATTTTCAATAAAATTGGCAATGTTAAAATTGCAAATAAAACGGTCCTTACCATAAATTCCTTATTTTCTGTCGTAAAAGACAAAAACTCCTTTACTTTCTCAATCAAAATTAGTATATTGCATACCATGTGCTAATTGTAACCATGAATACATTGGTCAAACAGCAAAGTTGCTGAAAGACCGTATAACTTCTCATAAAAGTGACAGCAGATTACACCCTGAGAGATGCGCTCTCAGTGAACACGTCTTCAAAGAAGGTCACTCAATGGACTATAATTCCACAAACAAATTTTAACCAAAGAAGGTAATGCTTCAAGACGAATATTCCTGGAAATGACGTTTATTTCTCAATCTGATCATTGTTTAAACAAAAGAACAGATCTTAACCACTTGAGTGAGATCTATTCTTATTTTTTAATGTTGGACAAGAACCCAGGTGCTCTCAACAACAGTTCCTTTGGTATTACTTAATCTCAATTTTGTAATTCTTTTACTCTATGACATCCCATAAATTTCCCAATTGATTCTCAAAATTAAATATTTAAATTCAAATAATGTTAAAAACAATTTTCTCATCTATTACATGAAATCCATAATTATATCTTCTCTTTAGCAGTAATTGCAACTGGACTGGAAACCCCAGCAGCTCAGGCCAATTGTTCTCTTGTTCCATAACTTCTATGAAAATTTGACTTTTGACTTTTGACCTATGATTAATTTTAATAATTTCTAACCAAATAATTTTCTCTTCTCCCACGCTCCTCGTGGTATATTACAGGTGTTGTCTGCATCCGACACATTTTTTAGATTTTTAATTGTTATAAATGTTTTACAGAATTTTTATTCAGTACCCCATGTTGCACATGGTTTTAGTCTTGTTTAATTTTTCAACATCGTTGTTAAGCGACCAATCTCACTAACATTGTAAGTATTGGACTCTCATCCTCACCAGTTTACCATAGTTTCATCCATTTTTGTAGCTCCCTGATGATGACAGTAACCACTGTCGAAATATTGGAAATATAATGTTATAAGAGTACACTTGCGTTTTGCTGCTGCCGCAAAAAATTGTCAAGATACATATATATATACATATATATTGTAATATTTTATTAGTTACTAATTATGACTATTCCTATACAAATTTGTATTTGTCTGAAAGGAAAATAGAGATTATTATTATTATTATTATTAAACTAAGATTTCGACTGACGACAAGGAAATACTTGTCGTCTACTAATCGTGGGAAAGTATGCTATTTGCAATAAATCCTCTATACGACGCGATTGAGCAGATTAAATTCTTATTGTGCCTTTGGAATCGTCAGAATGTAGGCAATACACATATACGATTCTTCAATAGGTTCGGAATCGCCAAAATCGTATAAACGTCACAATTGAGGTCCGATCGTCACTTCGGAATCCCGGGGCTGGGCGACTTGATTTTATTACATTGTCCAGTATTCTCTAAAAGGAAGAACTCAAATATAAGAACTCAAATATGGGTAAAAAAAATTAAAATTCTTTTCTTCATTGGGATTGATATTTCGTATATTGAATGGTATTGATAAGAAGAATACGATTAAAAACTCGTGTGTATCGACATGTAAATAGCAACGCTGCAAAAACCATTCAAATTATGAGAAAACCATCCTACGGGTTTTAGAGATATTTATGGAAAATTTCTGTGAATAAGTCCGCGGTTGCATTTTGTTCAATTGCATTGTTTTAGCGTACGAGACTTTCGAATTTCCTCATGTGTAAAAAATAAGTAGTGCAATCAGACGTAAAAGGGTTACATAGATATGTGTGTCAATTAAGTAAATAGTTTTTTATTTTGGAAGTCATTGCATATATCTATAGAACCAGGGATAGAACCGGATAAATAGTAGGTATATTATGTGCGTAACGGATTTTGCAATTTGAAAAAGCTTTATGCTAATCGAAAACTTCTCAGTAAAAAACTTCGAATTACCCTGTGTGAAGCTTTAGTACTGTCACACCTCAACTATGCAGATGTGGTATATGGTCCTTCACTCACTTGCGCAGATAGTTACAGAATTCAGAAACTTCAAAATACATGTGTTCGTATTGATTAAAAGTTTGATTTTGTGGAGGAAATCCAGTTCTTGACATAATTTTTTGGGTTTATCACCTTCCACAATCTGAAAATGAAAAAAAATTTTTAATCCAAAGAAATCTGTACAAGTGTAGAAGGGCAAATTAATTATTATTTCTTTGGATTAAAAAATTTTTTTCATTTTCAGATTGTGGAAGGTGATAAACCCAAAAAATTATGTCAAGAACATGTGTTCGATTCATATGTGGCTTGCGCAGACGAGATCATGTTTCGGAGAGTCTCAGGAATATCGGGTGGCTCAGAACTAACGAAAGGAGGCTTTTACATTCCGCCTTATTTTTGAAAAAACTAATAACCATGAAAAAACCAAAATACCTTCATCGGAAGATACATTATAGGACGGACGTACACAATTCAAATCTTTGACACGAAGCCAAGTTGACAATACCTACTCATAGAACTGCTCTCTATCGGTCTTCATTCTCATTCCAAATTGCTAACATATATAATAATTTCCCATTTGAATTCAATAGTTGTAGTCTTTCTAAATTTAAGATTCAGTTGAAGAAATTTCTGATCGAAAATCCTGATTATGTATTTTGATGCCTGCAATTCAGCTTACAATTACTATTGAGGTTTGATTATACCTATCTTTTTATATAAATATTTTTTCTCAGTTCATGTATATATGTATATTTAATGTTTATTCTTGTAAGTGTGCGATCTGTACACAAGTTGAATACAATTAGTCCTAAGGTTTGATTATACCTATCTTTTTATACATATTTTTCTACAAGTTCATGTACATATGTATATTTAATGTTTAGTCTTGTAAGTGTATACTCAAGTTGGAGCCCATTCCTCACAAAGAATGAGCTTCTTTTCATGGTTGAGTGGAAGAGCAATAAGCAATCTAATCGTGGAATTGAACTCTGCCATTTGAGTGTCATATCGACATAATTTCATTTATGTATTATACTCTGTATGTCTACTCAATAAAATCATTTATTATTATTATTATTATTATTAAGTAACGATCATGTTGACACGAGACGTAGGCGAGTGTCGTAAATCTCGTGCGCGTGTGTTAGTAGCAATTACATGATCGTTGCATACATTATGTTTTCTACGACCAATATAAAATTAAAACAAAACTTTATTTCAATCTAGTAGGTATGTTCAAACTTTACTTCAACATGAATTTAAATACGAACATTGTGTCCACAAAGAAAATTTGAGTTTCTTTGAAAGTCCTTCAACGTAAAATTAAAAAAATATATAAATCTTCTTTAAATCAACGATCCATAATTATCTTTATATTTTGAAATATATATAATGAAAATCCATGTTATAAGAATTTTTACCCCTGAATGGCCTATATTTTTTTGATGTTGAGAAAGATATGATCGACATGTCTCCAAAGTGACGGCATATGGATGTGAGGACTGATCTCGACGAGTCGGTCTCGATAGGATCGCTAACGATGGAACGATTGATAATATTTCGGAAGAGCATCGTCCATGAAAATATGTATGAAACAGAGACAGATCGACAACTTGTCTGCGGTGTATACAACGGTTCATAAAAAATCTTCTAATATTACAAACTGTCCAAATATTAGGTTACCCATGGTAATTTTGCTTTGAAACTGAAGTAAAAACTTCAAAATTTTTGGTGCAAAGTTGTTTTATTTTTTTTTAACAACTAAACTTGCTCAAAATACAGTACCAAGGAAATGATGCTGAATAATATCAAGTGATAAAAAAATCAAATTTAATTATTCAATCCCACTTTTTCTATCGACAATAGAATTCTATGGTACACAGAATTCCACTAACTAATATCTTATCAACATAAAACATGAAATCACAATCATAAGCGCTCATACAACAACTTATTTTTTCGTCGACTATTTTTGAAGGTAAGTATTTTTCGTCCGCAACGCTCTATTCTTCCTTTAGAACCTCTAGTAAGTTAAAGAAAAATAACGTGATATATTATGATAGATTATATTACCCAGACTGAATACTGAACCGTGCTGGCCAAATACCCTGTCTTGGCAAAGTCAACCTGTTACTTATCACACAATTCCTTTATCGCTACGAGTAAGGGTGTGGAGGTGATCAATCATAAACTTTCGAGTAATATTTCTAGATTTATTCTTGAAAGTAAGTTGGTACAAGAGATCCACAGAAGTGAACAAAATGTTCCTTTCTTTGGAACGATGTAAATAGTAGTCCGTTCGAAACGTATAGATATTACAGACAATCTGTTTGTTACGTAAAATATAAATAACTGGTGTGGAACGTCCCAAATAGTAAACAGTTTGGAACGTCTGATGACGTCAACGATTTGTTTGGAACGAGAAATGTAAACAACCTATTTGGAACGTTATCACTCGGGTTGGCAACACGGTCTAAAAGTTGAACGATTTGCGACTTCTCCGATAGCGGTGGACGTACTACTGTGATCGTGGAGAGAATAAGAAGAAGTAGGTTAGAACTTAGATTACGCTTTCCGTGTCTCCGTGATCACAATATGAAATGATAACAAAAAAAAAAAGTGAAATGAAAGCAACAATAACAATGTATGTTACAGTTAGCAGTTACCACAGAGAAAGGACGAAGTGTCATTTCGAACTTTATTTACTTAGATATTTCTGTTATTCTTTCCGTGAAATACAGACGAAAATAGAATCAACAATAAATAATTAATGCATGATGAAGTTACCACTGAGAAAGGACAAAGTCTCCTTTTGAACCCTACTTACTTATTTATTTCTATAGGAATATCCATGCTTGGTGCCTTTTAGTATATATACTGAACGTTTACACGATTCCAACTAATAAATAAGGATTCTGATATTCTTCATAAATATGGACAGTCTATGGACAGTCGTACTTGACGGTATCACACTCTGGAGACTTTCTTCAAGTTACTAAACGTAGAGACAGTGGTTGTGTAAGAAATGTCCGTTTCAGTGGGCTAGTATGGTCTAAGCAAATAAGTGAAAAGCAACTACTATACATTATTTGGAGCATACTGTAACGGTCAAGCGGTAATAACTAGAAAGCGTAACAGGTAAGCACTAATTTATAACTGTGTGGGTCTCTAACCACATGCAAGTTAAATGATATGGAACGAACTCGCCTGATAAGTTTTACTTGAAGTTCCCGTCTCTCTGCAGGTATGGGTCCTGTGTTTCTACTACGGATAGAAATGTCGGTTGGACGTTCTGTGTGCGAACGATCCTTTCAGTGGGGTGACTTAGCTAGGGTGTATCCCAAAGCAGGTCTGGTATCCCAAAGAGAAGACTCGATAATGATAAATGCACTCAAATGAAGCAGGACAGAGTGATAAATGTAGTAGTGAAAAGAAGAAGGCCTGCAAATAAAACATGTATTACGAACAATTCGTCAGGCTCAGAAAGGGTACGTAGTCCAACCACCACTGTGTAAAATTTGAAGACTGAATTATGTAAACGGAATAATTGGGTTTCGACCTACCTGGATGTGGTGGGTGGGCACACAAAGTGATATTGTGAATAAAAATTCTTCAATAGACATAAATCTCAATTATCCTAAATTATAAGATTATTCCAAAATTCACATTTATATATTCTTAAAGAAAGATCCACTTGAAGTGATTTGCACTTTTGTCTCTCAAAAAGCAGCCAACAATTCAAAAAGAACTCGACAAGAGGAACTCACCAAAAAAACTCCTATCCTCTTTTATTTTTTTGCAATTCCTCACTTTTTATTGTTCTCACTTACAATTTCATATTTGGTGCGCATATCAAAGGCAGGAATAATAGGGTGTTTGCCTCATATTTGTGAGGTGGATCAACAACATAACCTAACAAAAATATGGATACAAGTCCTGGCAAATTGAGGCCAATTCAGATTTCAGATAGAAAAGTAAACATTTCAAAGTAACAGATTCGAGATAGAATATACGAGGAGATTCAAGAGTGTCCAGCTTTGAAGCGAAATTGTCAATATTGAAACCCTAGTTCACTGAACGTTAGGACAATTTGACAAAAGGACCTAATCAAGTTTTATCATTTGCAGATGACTCCTTCCAAGTGGTATTGTGGCGTCTAGACGACTAACGGTAAATCACCTCAATGACCAAGGAAACAGTTCCTCCATACCGAGAGTAGGCACTCAGGACTCGTCATGCCGAAGGTTGTAAACTTTTCGACTCTGATCGTATGCCCTTTTCAGTCGCAAATACGAGAGACGACCGCCGCCGTCATTGTTCCAGCCGGAAACAACAAACAAAACATACTGAAGCAATCCGAGTCCGAGATTATATAAGAATAGCCAAACGAACTTCGAGGTAAGGGTCTAACTATATCCATGCTGAGCAACTGAAACAGGTGGGATACGATAACGCTCTTACTTAATATAAGTCCAGCTGTTTTTTTCTGTAACGGTTTAGTCTTCAAACACGTTTGACAGTTGCGAATGAAATTGGCTACATCGCTTTTCATTTTTGGCCAATAATAAGAAGACAATCGACCTAGAGTTTTGAACACCCCGAGATGCCCACAGGTCGGAGAGTCATGATGAGAACGTATCAAGTCCTAGCGTTTTCCTTTCGGTACTACTAACGCCAATCTTTTACTGATGGTCCTTCCGAATTGGAATACTTGTTCCGGACGACTTTATATATCTTATCATCTTCCACTCGCCATAGGGAGTACTTTGACGAAGAATCTTGAATATTTTTGAGCATACGGTTATACCACTGATCCGTCTCTGTCGATATCGTCCTACCAGATTCCACCGTGCCCCGGCTCTCATCTACCGAGTCGATAATGAGAACCGCTCGAGAAAGTGTGTCAGGAACAACGTGGTCCTTTCCCTTTCGAAGTACAATTTCAGAATTGTGTTGTTGTAATCGAACAGCCCAGCGGGCAATTCGCCCTACAGAATCCTTTATTTGGTACAGCCACTGAAGGCTGTAGTAATCCGCCGTAATCGTGAACTTCTACCGCGAAAAGAACCGCAAGGCACTCTTTCTCTGTGGTCGAATATCTCCTTTCACACTTCGTTAGGGAGCGGCTCAGATAAGAGACTACCTTCTCTCCATATTCGTACTGTTGTGAGAGTACTGCTCCAACACCATAATCGGACGCATCCGTTTGAATAGTGAAGGGACGGTCGAAGTTGGGACGTGATAGGATCGGTGCCGAAATCGGTGTTCTTTGATTTCAACAAAAGCTCGCTCACATTTGGTTGTCCAAGCGAATCTTATTCCTTTCTTCAGGAGACCTGTCAGAGGCGCAGTCAGAGTTGAGAAATTTGGGATGAAACGGCGATACCATGAAGCCAAACCCACTACTCTCACCTCGGAGACACTTCGAGGAGAAGGAATTCGAATTATGGCATCCACCTTATCCGGGTCCACCAGCAACCCTGCTGAGTTAACCACGTATCCCAAATATTTCAACTCGGGCTTGCAGATGTGACATTTATCTTTATTCAGAGTGAGACCAGCAGCTGTTATTCGCGAAAGCACTTCTTTCAAGACTGACATGTGTTGATTGAAAAAAGGGGTACAGATGACAACATCATTCAAATAGACAAATACATATTGTTCTAAGTCCACCCCTATCACTCTATCAATGAAACTCTGCCAAGTCGCAGGTGCATTGTGGAGACCAAACGGCATTCTTATAAACTGGAAGAGACCCCCGTTGGTGCCACAAAAGCTGTCATTGGTCTCGACGACTCTGCCACCGGTATCTGCCAATATGCCGATTTTATATCTGGCATCCCTCAATTTGTCGAGTGTGGTACTCACAAATGGTAAGGGGTAAGCATCGGGTAAACAGTTTTTATAATTTACGCAATAAAACAAATGATACGGGAGAGGAACAAAGCTCTGAGGAAATTTAAGCGTACAAAATCACCAGTTCATCTACAATTTTATAAGGATTTGAAAAATTATACAAATCAGGCTATAATACGAGAAAAAAGGGCTTATTTTCTTCACCAATTTAATAATTCTACTTCAAAAACAATGTGGCAGACACTTAGATCATATAATTTTGTTAATGATGGAAAGCGTGATATTCCTGAAAACTTAAAAATCCTAGTGGGATTAATAATTTCCTAGTAAATTCTATTCCTAATGTTTCTCCCCCTGATCATCTTCTGGATTTTTATAGGCTGAACAAAATTGTACCACCTATTTGTGAATTCAAGGAAATAGAGGACACATTCGTATATGATAATATTTGTGAAATCAAATCAAATGCAATGGGTTGTGATGGGCTGAATGTTATGCTAATTAAACTGTGTTGCCCTCTTATAGTTCCATATATTACACATATTATAAATGTTTGCCTCATGCACGGTGTCGTCCCGTCAGTTTGGAAGAAGGCTGTAGTAAAAGTACTACCCAAAAATCAACATCCCTTGGAATACAAAGATCTTAGGGGTATAAGCATTTTACCTATTCTTTCTAAGATTCTCGAAAGGAGTATCGAAGTACAAATAAAAGAACATTTGACTAACTTTTCATTACTGCCCACTGTTCAATCTGGCTTCCGAAAAGGTTACAGCTGCACTACAGCTTTACTCAGTATTGTTGATGATATCATTACTTCCATCGATAAAGGACAATGTACAATTTTAGTTCTTCTAGATTTTAGCAGAGCATTCGATACTGTAAATACTGACTTGCTACTTACTATTTTGGGTTATATAGGTTTTTCTGATATGGCCACCCTTCTTTTACAAAATTATTTAAGAAGTCGTGAACAGTGTGTTAAAATTGAATCAGTCAATCTGAATATTTGAAATTGAAATCAAGGGTGCCTCAGGGTCCTATCCTGGGCCCCTTGCTTTTTTCCATATACACTCTCAATTTGATCAAATCTCTGAAGCTGTGTAATATTCACGTCTATGCAGACGACACCCAAATCTATTACAGTTTTCCTCCTCAACTAGTGGATAATGCTTGTGAAACTATAAATCAGGAATTAGCAACATTCACTGATTCAGCTTCTGAACACTGCTTATTAATCAATTGTACTAAATCCAAATTGTTGTTGTTTGGTTCTGCTTATAATCGTGCTAAATTGCCTCCCATAAACGTTAAAATCAAAGATGATCCGTTAGCTATAGTTAAAGAAGCCAAAAATTTAGGAGTCATATTAGACTAAGATTTAAGATTTGAAAAACATATTAATAAGCTAATTCAACGTGCGTTTAGCTCACTAAAATTGATTTATGGGAACCTGCAGTTCTTTCCCCAAAGGTTTAAAATAACATTATGTGAAACATTAGTTTTATCATATTTTAATTTTGCTGATTCGTTATATGGCCCAAATTTGGCAACTGTTTACAAAAATAAAATCCAGAAAGTACAGAATTCCTGCTTAAGATTGATATATGGCATCCAAAAAGATCAAAGAATATCACACAAATTGGCTGAAATCGGATGACTGAATATGGAACGTAGAAGAGTTCATCATGCAAATTCGTTGTATCACAAAATTATTTCAACAAAAATACCCATGTACCTCTATAGAAAAATAACATTCAGAAAGGACGTACACAACTTAAATTTGAGATTCAGAGGTTTGTTGTCTCCACCGGTATTTAAAACTGAAATATTCAGGCGTTCTTTCACATACCAGATCTATAAGCTGCGTAACTCCGTTCCTGAATCCTTGCAAAATCTCAGTATTGCAACTTTTAAGTCAAAGTATAAAAATATCTTACTGAAAAATTAATGTCAATGTTATCGTATACTGTATACTCTTGAAACTCAATATAAGTACCTTATTTCATTATTTCATTATTCTATTATTTTATTATATTATTATTATTATGTGTATATCTATGTGTATATAAATTTAAGGTAATTATCTGTTAAGTGATATATTATCTGTAATATTATTGCTATTATTAGCATTATTTTCAAAATAAGTAGTCCTATATTAATTTTTATTTCTTTTGTTATATTATTCTTTCTGTACTATTACATTATTATTATAATTCCACTATGTATTCACCCCTATACCCATGCTCGAGGGCAACCTTTTATGGGTTAAGTATATTTATCTCATTTTCACCCATTGTATATCATCATTACCGAAGTGAAATAAATATTATTATTATTATTATTATTATTATATGAGTTAATATTTAAACTATCACTTAATTGTAAATATCATAGAATTTTATATATGCTATATAATCTGTACATACTACCTTATTGGTGTAAGACACACTTTCTAGGGTTGAGTGGAAGAACATTTTCCTGATGAAGTAAGCGATTGCTTCATTAGAGAAAATGAACTTCGCCCTTTATTTTCCAATTATTTATAAATCGTTATTAATTTGTATATATATATATATGTCAACTTTATGTGGAAAATAATAAAGACGTATTATTATTATTATTAATTACGTAGCCTGTCGACATGGCGGTAGTTTGGAGTACACTGATAAACATTGAGCATGTCACATGAATAGATAGAAAAAAAATACGCACATATATTCATCGGTTTACACCTCACTTACACCTTGAGAGAAAAAAAATGGCGGTAGTTTGGTGTACACTGATAAACATTGCGCAATATATAGGAAAAATACGCTCATATTTATCAGTGCTTACAACTCACCACCGACACACTCTCAGAGAAATTTCTCGAAACATATTTCGTGTGTGTGTGGGTGAGGGTGTGTGGGTGTGTGTGTGTGTGATTGAATCATTGAAACAAACACACGAAATGTCTCTCTCGTTGTATATTTTTCGAACCTATTTCATTTTTGCGAGGCGCGCACATTTCCCGCAAAAATGAAATAAGATGGAAAGATATACTATCTCTCTCTCTCTCGTTCTCATTCATCCAACAAAATGAAATTCCAGAAAATTCGTTTAATACATCTATTGATACATAATAATAATAATAATAATAATAATAATCACAATACATAAAAAATTAAAATATCAATACATCGTTTTTTCAACGGCGGCGCTGAGCTGTCGTTTCGGCCCTCGGAACGTTTGGAGTTGGTTTGGAATTTGCCATCGTCAATACTTATGTTACTGAATCGCTTGAAAGCCTCTATTTTGCGCTCGTATTCAGCTATTTCGCACTTCAATGTTCTTAGATGGTCTAGGTGACGCTGTATGGAGTCTCCGGGGGCACCGCTGCTGTTGGTGGGGCCATCCACTACCATATCAATTGATTCGATACCCATGACCACACCGTAAAGCAATGTCTCAGGGCACAGTGAACTTCGTTGGATACTGCGGCGGTATGGTGGAGGCACAGCGGAGACACTTTCTCGAATGATTGTAGCGTGCTGTTGGTGGTAGCCCCAATATCAACGATGTGAGGTTTCTTTGAAGTTAATGTGGCCACGTGTTTCATGAGAAAATCATATTTTTGTCTGCCTTTGACATAGACTAAATCGGCTTCTGCTATGGGCTGGAGCACTTCGGTGAGGGACTCCGCCAAGTCGATACACCCGGCGGAATATGGCACTCCGTGATGATTCCTTTCGAGGTATCGTACTTGCTGTTTGTCAGCGGCACTTAGTGCTCGGAACGGCACCCCCGGTTTGAAAACGCAGTGATTCGTGCACTGACCGTCGGCGATTGCGAGTTCTTTTGGCTGGAACTCACCGGCTATGGTGAAACCTTGTATATCGCACGCTACAAGTATCATCGTGGAAGTCTGACTGTGAACTGCGCTGGTGGCAGCGGCAAACCTGTGTATGCTTGTGCGGAGAGAGGATTCCCCACCACCCCCACTCTTCTTGTTTCCTATTTTTGGCTTTTGCTTCCTTCCAGCGCATTCAGCCAGTGCTCCCCCGCTGATTTCGCTGGCATATGACAGATGAAGGCAAGTGTTTTGTGTTCTATGATAAAATCGTGCACTATTACACAATATGCACGACTATTGGCTGGAAACCCAACTGTGGCTTCCATGTCAAGTTTGACATCGACGGTGGACGATTTCATGAATTCCGCTCTCCGTGAGCAATCGATTACGAGGATGGCGGCTGGGCCCTTGATTGCATCGTAATCCAGCAGAGGGCGTTTCTGGGAACAATTCTCATAGTTTGGGTAGAATTCCATATAGGCGCGATGAGCTTCCACAAAGTTGTTCCTGTCAAATCGCAAGCGAATAATTGTCACTGTTCAACGTGAGACGTATGTCCCTGATGTACACGTGGTCAGAGTAGCTGGAATCTCGTTCGATGTTGTCCATTCGATTCGATTCGTTTTGAAGGCGACAATGACGAATCGAGGACTCTCCAATGCCGTACAAGTTTTGACAGACCATATTTTTTTGGTGGAACCAGGCGTGAGTGCAGGCAGTTCGTGCATTTTCCACTTGCGGAATGAGATGACCACAGGTTTATCAATCTTAATGGATTGCAGCAGCTGCAAGCGAATGTCGTCATTGGGAATGACGTTTTTCACTTTGAGCACGATGCTATTGATCGTCAGGGCGGCTGTGGTTGCAACTTGCGGAATGGCAACCTCTTCTATAACCATAGAGTTGTTATCGTTTCTGCTTCTCACCAAACGAATGCACTGTCGTCCGATTGTAGCATATCTGTAGTCGTGGAATATGCCAAACAGATGCTTAAGTGGAATCCACATGCTCCACCTGGATACGCCTATCCGGCAGTGGCCAAGTGTCTAGAATCTGCGTCTGCGTAACAAGTATAACCTCGCAGGGTGCTCTCTACACCCGACAAACGAACAGGGTCCACCTCCTTGCCGTTGATTTCATAGTACATTGATTCGAAGAAAAATGCTCCAGCATTATTGACGAATCGCACATTGCAATCTCCTGCAGTTTTGACTAGAGTGCCCTCTATACAGATGATAGCGTCGTTCATCAGAATCCATGTGTCACTTTGCTGAATGACAATTTCGACAATGTCATTATTTTGGAAGGATTTGACGTACGGGTGGTACGTTCGAGTCTCCACTCTCTGGATGGATTCATCGAATTTTGGATGATTGTACACGTCGAACACTTGTTTTGACAACATGATGCCCTTGAGATTGAGAAATTGTATGCTCGAGAGAGAGAGATATATATATATAAGGAATTGTATGTTCGAGACAGAGAGTGTATGATTGGTGTGTGCTCTCGTTGACTGCGTCTGCGCGACTGAACTGACGCCTGCGCTCTCAGTACTTTTATGCTATTGATCTTCCAAATCAAATACCAACCCAATTTGACATCCTGCGTAACACCAGTCGTACGATGATGGTTTCTCCACGAAAATTCACACTACGAAAGTCCTGATCGAGAATATTCAAGGTTATGTTGTGTATTTCCATCTTGTTCACATGCAGATAGATGAGATTCGAGGGAGTCCCGTCGATGGAAAATCCAAACTCGTATATCGTATGGGAGGGTCGGTTGTTGAAGAAAGCACCCGAAGTGACGTTACCGTCAATGTGAACTGTTCGCACTATAACTATGTTGACGGGCAGGTCAGACACGTGAACGATTCCAGCTGGAAGTATTCGAGGTGAGAAATTCGAGGTCAGAAACCCAACCCAAGTGAACAGCAAAGACATGAATGACACTTTGGGGGTTATGCATTTTCATACAAAGACTTCCACACTCGCCTCCTGTGTTCCACATCCAAAATGGGGCCAATTATGCAGGCAAGTTTAGAGATTCGTCTGGCGAAACGAATCCTGTCCATGGCCATACGTTCCCAATCGGATTTGCGCGAAGTGTTGTATGCAAATCGCCACATTGCTCTCTTCATTAAAGGTCACCGTCTTTTTGTTGGTTGTATCATCCATCGTTTGTTTGATCATAGAGGAATTTCAAACACAAATGGCCGCAATTGGCTTGATCGAATGTCTCATATCGATCGTTGTTGTAGTAGACTGTCACATTTCCACCACCATTCAAATATCGTACGAGTTTCACTGGCGGTTTCAAATTGCTGAAACTGTCAAAGTATTTCACACGAAGTCCTCTTTTCAGGTAAGCTACCCAATGCCTTCCACAATTTTTTATCGAGTCCAGATTGACAATGGCGCACTCTTTGTACATGGGCGTAGGAATTTTCAGGCGTTTGGCATACTTAACCAAGTCCACATCGTAGAAAGGTCGCTTGCTATTGGGCAGCTTCAGTGGGAGTTTTTTGCAAACTTATTGAGGAAAAGACCATAGCCTCCGTGACTTGTTTTGCGCATTAACAAGCTAGATCCCTACTTTCCGATGTTCTCCATCGCAGTATTGTGGCGCTTCTCTTCCTCTAATTTTTTCTGAGCGTTTTTCGAGGAGATAATGGTCCTGGCTATGGTGCTAGCACCACCTACTTTCGCGTCTTTGGACTTGACACGTTCCCAAACTTGATTTTCCAGCACCCAGTCAGCCTTGTGTCTGTCGTCCAGAGAGTTGCTTTGCGAGTATGCGATATCGTGGGATGTGCAAGCAGCGTCTATGGGGTTCACACCAGCGTCTCCACGTGCCAACCTCTTCTGCAATTTGGTACCAGGTCCGCAGTATTGGTATCCGGGTAGATGTAGTTCGAACGGCAGACGATTTATCACAGAGTTCACCACTCCACGACCTTTGTGTTAGCATGACAATGACGCGATTGGCGTTGCGCTCGTACTTACATAGCTGCGTTCAAGCACTCAAACTGTCAGTCGAACGCCAGATATGGGCGTGGTCACATGTATAGCTATTTTCCATACAGGGACAATGACGAGATTATCGAGCCGTCAATGGCAAAGGAGCACTCAATTTTCATATTCGACGATCGTGCAACAAACAAGACAAAATCAGAGAGTATTATGCCATAGGACGCCATAAATCCGTGGACGTTGCATATTTATGTCAAACCTACTCGAAAATACCCAAACAGTTGATCAGAGACATTATAGTGCTATTTCGGCAAGATGATGTGCATCTGAAGCACGCCTTCGACGAGCACGTCTCCCCGGATTACACCTTCTATGAATTTCGTCGCATGTGCGCCACCTGTTGGAAGGAAAAATTCGGATGTTTGGTCATAGCCAAAGACTTTGATATGTCCAAAGGGCGCTATCGTCTGGGTTTTGACAGATATATTCAAATGTAATGCCTCGAATGTGTTATTTTGTGTGTAGCAATGGCGCCGACTACATCACGTGTCGACTCCGAAATTGCGAAAGCCGAACGAAAACGCCAAGTCAGTCAGTTGGCAAAAGTTGTTCGAAAAAAATATTTGACTTTGAAACTCGGCAAATCCGAGCAGGATGAAGCGCTGAATAAACTATTCAAACCCATTACGGTGCCGCTGAAGAGACTGAATGCAGCAATGCCTCCACCGCCATCTGCTAAGCGACGGCTGAAAGTGAAAAAAGAAGAGAAACCAGAGCCGCCATCGATGACCCCTTCCCCCACCACCACCATGAAGAAAGAAGAAGACGAGGAAAGCTATCACACGGATGACTACGATGAATCTGACGAGGATGACGAAGAATTGCTCGAAGTTCACCCCGAAGTAGCATCTAAATTCGTGAATGAAGATCGTGCGAAATCCGGCAAAATCGATGTGACTTACGGCCCCATTTACGACAGACCCAGAGCGCAATGAGCGCAAGTTGATGGACTTGGACAAAGATACGGGAGACATACTCCATGACGGTGAAACATACAGGGTACTCCGGGATTATATAGTCTGATTTTCTACAAGAATCCCAAATACATATAATACGAAGCGTGTAGAATACGTGTACTGGGACGACGTCAATGAGCTAGTTGACAGATATAGGCTACTCGTCGCGCAGGCAAAGATGCTGGCAGCACCTCTACCGACAACGAGATCGTGGCCATCATCAATGAGCTGAAAGAAGCAGGCTATATTCGATAAATACAAGCGTCAACGTTTCGCACCCCACAGTTCCATCATGAGCATCAACAAGTTCGGTCAAAGTTCCTCAGCTCGCCGCGCTCAGCAGCAGCCTTATCATTTCCCCGGTGTCACACTCAACTATACGGCAAACGGGGAAATTGACGCTGAACATGTGAAAATATGTAATGTCGAAACGCCAACTACTCCGAATGATGTTGTCAACAAAAACTACGTTGATGACGTCATAGTGAAGCTCAGAGTGGAACTGGATGCGCGGAAACACGCTCACGAAGCCTTGGACATTTGAGTTATGAAATTCATGACACTTTCGTTGAAAAACCACGAGACTTTGAAGAGGCAGATTGAAGAAATGTCGAGAACGCTTCTGGACTTCAGTTGAGAGTATAATAATGGAGCTGCGCATTAGCATTGCGCAGTCGTTTGGGAGAAGTGGCGTCGTCCGCAGCCAAAAAACAATTGGTAGATGAGCTCCATGCTCCGGCCAGAAGGAGATTTCCCCGCAGACGTACCATCATCAAAGGAATCGACGATCTGTGGCAGATGGACTTGACCGACCTTCAAAAATACTCGAAAGTCAATAAAAACAATTATATTCTCGTGGTGATTGACACCTTCTCGAAATACCTATGGGTGCGGCCTTTGAAGACCAAAGGTTTTCGAGACGTCACCGAAGCCATGGGGGACATATTATTGGGTACAGAAAAAGTACAACATCAAACACTACAGCACGTACACGGAGATCAAAGCGGCCATAGCGGAACGAGTAATACGGACTTTGAAAAAAAACTCTTCAAATATTTCAGTTTGAACGGTACCTACAAGTGGCTGGACATTTTGCCGGACATTGCCAAAAATTACAATCAGCACAAACATCGGACGATCGGCATGAAACCGTGTGACGTCACCAAAGACAATGAAGAAAAGGTGTACAAGTTTGCGTATGATTATGCGGGACGTGCTGGCCGAAAAAAGTTCAAAATTGGGGACTTTGTGCGAATTAGAAAGGCCAAACATGTGTTCGAGAAGGGGTATACACCCAATTGGACGGCGGAACTTTTCAAACTCGTCAAAGTGAAAATCACCCAACCAATCACGTACTTGCTGGAGAATTTGAAAGGGCGACCAATCAAAGGCGCTTTCTACGAACAGGAATTACAAAAAATCCCGATGTCTATCTAGTGGAGAAAATCATTAGACGTAAGGGTCGAAAAGTCTTGGTGAAATGGCTCGGTTTCAGCAGCAAGTACAACAGCTGGATAAATGCGACAAATCGCTTGTAATCCAATGGAAAATTGACACATTTTTCCATAAAATTGGGGTCCTTCCAGACAGCCACCATTCTCTGGAGCTGACTGCGAAATACTTCAAATCGTGAACCAGCGGCACGATGAGACAGTCTATCATCATGCCTGGTGGAGTGCACTTCGAGTCTAACGATCCAACGACGTTCGACTACGAGTCGATGTCTTCGTCACTGGTGTCTGCTGACTCTTCATCATCATCATCGACATCAGCAGAGTGGGCAGAACGTGTTGCTGATTTGGACCGTGTTTGTGACTTGTACAAAGACGCCATCAAGAAGGAACGATTTTACGTGTGCAGCGCCACCTACGAGTTCCGAAACACAAATTTTGTCCATGCAATGTGGAATAAGTTTTGCTCGAAGTGAGACCTGTGTGCACAATCCCACACACCATCTCCTTCAGCCTGTCATTCAGCATGTCCGAGTGGGCCATTTTCGTGGGAGCCATTAATCGACTCTACACGAACCGAGCTGATCCGAATGTGACCGACAAGACTGCCCGAATCAAGCTTGATTGGGACGAAGTCATGGACTTTGAATCACACACGTATGGAGAGAATGCCACAGTGCGAGTTCCCAAAGATGATGACACCTACTTCTACTTGACGGAGCTGGAAATTCAGGAAATCCTGCATTTGGATGCCACAGTGTTGGCGGGAAGATTTGAATATTTATTATAATATGAACTTTTGTCAATATTATCATAATATATTAGATAGTGCCAAAGTTTTTGCTAGAAACAACGATTTGACATTTGACGAGGCTATAAATTTGTGTACTATAACGTCCAAAGATGATAAACATGTATGTTTCCGAGAATGTCTATTTTATATGAGAGACAAAGTGTTGTTCGACTATGAATCGAAATAAATGTATTTATGGAACACAAGCGGCATTTTTATTTCAGTATGCATAGAGAGATGCAGCAGTACGAAGCAAGACTCGAGACGTTTCGAGGCTGGACTTCGTCATTTTCGCCGAGTGCGTTGGCCAGAGCTGGTTTCATGTACACCGGCTTTAATGATGTTGTCTTGTGTCGTGTGTGTGGTGTTGAAGGATTCCAATGGCAGCCGAATGACGATCCAATGGCTGACCATCATGAATGGAGTCCAAATTGTGAATTTGTTCGAAATTATCGTCACAACAACAATATCAGATATCAGTGGTGGCGGTAGAACCGACAGATGGCGTTGATATACCTCCAGAACGAAGGCCTGTGACAGATGACACTCCGCCGACAGTTGGCGCTGATATCGCAGTGCAACAAGTGGCAGATGACACCTCACCGACAGTTGGCGCTGATATCCCAGTGCGCCAAGTGACAGATGACACCTCACCGACAGTTGGCGCTGATATCGCATTGCGACGAGTGACAGATGAAGGCAAGCCCATAGATGACAGTAAGCCCATAGATGATGGTAGTGCAGACTCACTACAGAACACTACAATGACGTATCGTGTTTGTCTTATGAATGAGCGCTCTGTGTTGTTTCTACCTTGTAGACACTTGGTGTGCTGTTCACGATGTGCCGCTCTGTGCGACACATGCGTAGTATGTAGAGCACCAATTTGGAATTTATTGAAAATATATGTATCTTAGCTAATTTCTGTTTTATTTTTCCATTCGAAAATCGAACTTTTCAGCTTCAAAAATAGATCTTTTTTGATAGTAAAATGGTGCTCATTTTTTATGCTACAGAATGATGCTGTTTTTGAGCGAAAAAAGTGCTCATTTTTAGGCTTAAAAACGATGCTCTTTTTGAGCGAAAAAAGTGCTCATTTTTAGGCTCAAAAACGATGCTCTTTTTGAGTGAAAAAAACTCACACCAAAATTGACATGGTGGCAGTGCTTTTTTCAGTGGCTGAGTCTCAGTTGAGTGCAACTGAATTCAGTGACTGAAATTTCACTGAAATTCACTGAATTTTTGGGCCCCATAAGAAAAGCATGGGAAATTTGAGTTGAGTGATAAGTTTCAGTCGCTGAGTCTCACTGAATTCAGTGACTGAACTTTCACTGAACTTTTCACACGTTTCGACCACTATGTCAAATTTGGAGCCTCTTTTTTTGATAAAAAAGTGGTTTTTCGACTCAAAAATTGGTACTTTTTTCGATCGAAAAACGAGATGTTTTTGAGCTAGAAATTGGTACTTTTCTGATCGAAAAAAGCACTCAGTTTCTCTATCAAAATGATGCATTTTTCGATTGAAAAATGAACAACACTCTCTCTCAATCGTCCAACAAAAGAAAAGACGAGAAAATTTATTTTATACATCTATTGATACAATAATGATAATAATAATCACAATATAATAATAATACATTTATAGTTTTCCACAATTCCACCATTCATTTTTCGCATAATTTTGTATTTTTTTGCATTGATTCAATCAAGATCAGAATCCTCATCACCAGAGCTAATGAAGTGGTTATATGGAGGAGGCGTTTCGAAACAATAACCTTTGTAATCGTATGAATGTAAGTCATAATGACATGAATCGCTTGTTTTCAGCGTGAATAGTACCTCGTCAAATCTGTTGTGACGCCATGATGACGGATTTCGATACAATTCGCTCAAGTTATTCGAATTGTACACGATGTGTTTATGTTCTCTGATACTGTGAAATGTATGGTGTTGCATGGCCTTTCTGAAGGCTTTGAAACAAGTATAACACAGGCGTAATCCGTAGTTCGGAATATAGTACTGGTTCATCCATACGCAATAGTCCCACGAAATCCGTCATAATTTTTATGTTTGCAAGGGGAATGTCATAAGGGTTGTTGGTGGGGTAATCACTTGTATCGAACTTTTCAATGTCTAATTTCAATAAATTTTGATAAATGTCATCTGATGTGATCTCGTAAATCAGCGAATCAGTATCCGTGTACATCAACTTGCACTGATCGCTCGTGTATTTTTTCATCATGAAGCCATGATGAAAATCATACACGCAAACCTTGGAAATGTCAAGTATCGTCATTCCGATGTACACGGGCTTATTGAACAACAGATCCGTTTTTGCCATCTCGATAGCGACGAGGTCCTCATCGAAAATAGTGCGATTCTTGAAATTTGGGCTGGAAATAAAATTTTTCGCGCCATATCGCGAATATTGTTTAGTGAGTCGACTCGGAACTGTCACGAAAAATGTCTCTTTTTCCGGCTTGGGCTGGATTAATTCCAAAGTGTACACATTCACGGAAATGTTGTTTAATTTCTCGAATTTGGCAATTTGCCTAAATTTCATCGGAAATTCGATACCTGTAACATTTGAATAGTAGGGATAAGATGATGTTCTGTTGGTGCTGTTACGATCAGCGGGATATAGAGCCGAAACTATGGGTCAAGCAAAACATGCATCATCATCATTTTTGATGTTGATGCAAGCTTGCTTTTTGGCAATGGATTTTGGCAACTCGATGTAAGACGAACCGTTGCCGATGCCGGATTTGTTGGTATTTATTTCCAAACTGACAATTTTTTGGAGACTCCAGCCGCTCTCCTTTTCGGCGAATTCGGATAATTTGTTTTGCACCTGATCTATGACGTTTTCGAGGAACCACCCTTTCAAATCAGTACCCCTATCAATCACAGCGTTTTTAGTGTTGAAATATTTATATTCGGTTTTTTGTTCCTTGTTCAAATTATTTTTGACAAATTCCCCGCAAAATGTCACATTCACCTTAATCATATCCTGTTTTTTCAATAAATTTTTTAATCGTCGTTTGAATAAGGTATAAGCATCACGGAAAAATTGCCGAATATCTTTGTGGACCAAATTTATGATTATACCTGTACGCAAACGAGAAGCAAATGCAGACTTCAAATCCTCCCACCTGACTCGTGACGATAATTTGGATTTAACCCCTTCGCCCACATGACGAGCTCCCAAATTTTTTATGGAATTACGAATGATTTTCAAATGGCCCGTCAAATTTTGGAGTCTGCGTAGAGTCCCAATCGACTCCTCGGCAGATATGGCACTAGCCAAAAGACGAGCAGTTTTTTGCAATGTGCCAGCCATGTTTTTTGTTCATCGGCAGTGAATTTTTCTAACAAAATTCTTTCCACCTTCCTCAAAATTTTGATCATATCAGCGGCCAAATTGGCAATAGCATCGGAATTCATCTTTATTAAAAAAATACAACACACAAAATATGCGAAAAATGAATGAAACATCGAGAAAACTCACTTTGTGTGCGTGGAAAAGGAGAACTACGCCCTGGCTATCTCGAACAGTTGTTGCGGGTACTGCTGCTTGCCGGACTTGTGTTCGCCCCTGTAGAAGTTACTCTTGAGGGCAGCGGTGGCTCTGTTTGGCAGGAATACTTTGAAATCTGCCAACTCGACGAGGATTGCCTCTCCGAATCTAGTGATTTTCACCTCCGCGTCTAATATCAACTGGGGCTCGTCCAACGGTAGCTCGGCCAACTTCTTCAACTCCTTCCTGCGGGCCAAACCAACCTTGTTAATTTCATCGATGTGAGACATCTACGAAAGAGCAAAATATTTCACTCAAATATTCAAACAACATATTTATGTTCATTCACGCTGTATAAATAAAATGGAAAAAAATTTGATACGCACTGTATATATTTTGTTCCATACACGCTGTATATATGGAATCTATTTCATTCACGCTGTCTATGAAATGGAAAAATTTGATACGCACTGTATTTATACATGCTCTTACACTATCGTGTTCCATACACGCTGTATATATGGACGCAACACTTTGCAAAAAAAATTAATAGCAAAAAATTCACAAGGTGAAATGAACAGTATCAAAACGCTCAAACAATTTCTACTGACACACACACGCGTACAATCACTCTATGTACAGACAAAAACTCACCTTTGCAATTAAACCGGCAAATCACATACAATTACAATTTCACTACTGAGCACCAACAGGTACGTCTGAACTCTAAGCGCGCTTTCTTCAAAATGACGTATGCGGAGCGTCAGCTCCAACATCTAGCGTTCGAATTCGAAAAACTAAAATCGATATATCTCGGCCCCCGGCGCTCCAGCGCACCCATCTTCTCTGGAGACGTTCCTCGCGCCCACGCCACCAGCCCCCCGCACTTTTTTCCAGCCGATCCCAGACACCCAATTCTATACAACTACGGCGGCACGAAGGTTAATTGATGAAATTTCGGCCCCCTTGGGCTCTAGCGCGCCCCCTCTTCTGTGGGCACGTTTCTCGATGGGGCCCCCGGCTTGCAGCACCAGCTCTGGCGCCGAAAACTCAATGGGGCCCCCGCGGGAGGCAAAAGTCACTAGATTTTGACATCTAGTGACAATTGGGCTCTAGCGTGCCCCCTCTTCAGTGGGGACGTTCCTCGGTGGGGCCCCCGGTCTAAAGACACCGCCCCCGGCGCCGAGAACTCGATGGGGGCCCCCGAGGGACCCCCAAATCCTATACAACTACGGCGGCATGAGAAAAATTCCGCCGTAGTTGTATTGTCTATCTACTGTTACAGTTAGCAGTTACCACAGAGAAAGGACGAAGTCTCCTTTCGAACTTTATTTACTAAGTTATTTCTGTTATGCTTTCCGTGAAATATAGTAGGAAATAGAATCAACAATAAATAATTAATGCATGATAAAGTTACCACTGAGAAAGAACAGTCTCCTTTCGAACCCTACTTACTTATTTATTTCTATAGGAATATCCAAGCTTGGTGCCTTTCACTTTATACTGAAAGTTTACACGATTCCAACTAACAAATAAGGATTCTGATATTCTTCATAAATATGGACAGTCTATGGACAGTTGTACTTGACGGTATCAAACCCTGGAGGCTTTCTTCAAGTTATTTAACGTAGAGACAGTGGTTGTGTGAGAAATGTCAGTTTCAGTGGGCTAGTATGGTCTAAGCAAATAAGTGGAAAGCAACTACTCTACATTATTTGGAGCATACTGTAACGGTCAAGCGGTAATAACTAGAAAGCGTAACAGGTAAGAACTAATTTATAACTGTGTGGGTCTCTAACCACATACAAGTTAAATGATGTGGAACGAACTCGCCTGATAAGTTTTACTTGAAGTTCCCGTCTGTCTGCAGGTATGGGTCCTGTGTTTCTACTACGGATAGAAATGTCGGTTGGACGTTCTGTGTGCCACTCTCGGGATGGATGAAAGATATTTCCCTTATTGCCCTGTGGTAACGACCCTTTCAGTGGGGGGACTAAGCTAGGGTGTATCCCAAAGCAGGTCTGGTATCCCAACGAGAAGCCAAATCCCGAAGAGAAGACTCGATAATGATAAATGCACTCAAATGGAGCAGGACAGAGTGATAAATGTAGACAGATTTCTAATATCTAGGAATTTGAATATATTGCGATTCCAGTTTGTGATGAAACAAATTGAATAACCACATTAATCGTCATACTTTTCTCTAAAAATTCATTCTCTTATGTTTTTTTTTGTTAGTTTTCCGAATAAGCCGAGAAATTAGCATTTAAGAATTAATGAGTAGGACGTCAAATTGCTTTTATGCGGTGTTGCCGATTTTCTCACCACGGCTCGGAAGATTAAGTCGGCTGTGGTATTATCGGTAAGAATGACTAAAATTATTTACTAGTATCCTTCCTATTGTTTTAGCGTTGGAGAGCATACAGATATCGGATGTTACGAATGCTGGATAATCTGACCGTTATAAGTAATGGACAATTGTTACCTGGTTGTTGAAGTAGGTATTACCAAACTTAGATCCTTTAGCCGGGCTAATCTGACATCTTGTTGGCTGCGTTATTACTTTCCAAGTTGTAAGCTAGTAAGTCTACTGATAAGCAGGAAACATGCAAGCGAGTCTACTGATAAGCAAGAATAATGCAAGAGAGACACTTTCCACAGTGGTATCCAAGAGACCACAACAGAGTATAAAAAGCCTGAAAGAATATATCTTTCAGAAAAGTACAATATCACAAAAAGTAAATGGAAAGTTAGAATATGAGTAGATTGAATTATTAACCTATCTTTGATCGTGGTTGGCCTTAAAGTATTTTGACAAGTCTGAGATAAATTTGATAAATTTGTTGAGACCAAATTTTAAATCCAACTGCTTGTTACGGGTTCATTTTTCACAATGAAACCCTTCATTTTGTTTGAGGGAATAATGTCTTTCTTAATCGATATATTATGATTCGATCGAGACAAACTTCACCATTCGTCATTACCGAATGCGCTCCTGGTTACTGCATTCCGGGTTACTCCGTTTGTTATATGATCAGGAGTAACAGACCATGGCAATTGGTCCTTTCGTTTGCTTGAAGGTGTAGCGTGGTGTAGTGTAATCCACACTCAGTGCAGTTAGGACAAAGGAATGAGTCAATATTAAGTATGCAGTGTAAATTCCACCACATGTAGGAAAGAGCTTCACTTCGATACATACGAAAGAACTTAACATTTCTCTTGTTCATCGTGCAAGCCAGCTTAGTTTTTCAAAAGTTATTGTGTCCTTTGAATTCACCTCGACTATCTCTGGTTATTCTACAACACCTAATTGTCTATGTGATTTGACCACTGGCTTGCCCCTTATTGTAGTTGTGTCAGTTCGGCCAGAGATGGCGTGATATTCCCTTTAGTGTTGCACTGGCAATTATAAGTCTGATATTTATTGTTTCTTATATCGAATACAAATGTAACAGACATGATCTACAGCAGAAACTTGATAAGGTCATGACAGTTGTATTCTACTAAATGTTGGCGTTCCATGTTCCAAGTTCCGAGTATACTGCTAGCGCACCCTGACTGTTGACAGATGAATTAGAGTACGCAGCTGCCAAATTTCTGTCATTGATTCTTGGTTCTCCGTGCTTTGTACATTGGCCGAGTCGAATTACCTAACTCCTCGCTGGAAACTTTCAATTATATAGTTCATCGTTGGATGGTTCTGAGAAATTTCTGCTGAGAGATTTTCTTATATCGATTGCGATTATAGACGCTGTATATTTTAAAATATTAAAGAAAATCTCCTCTCCGATTAACGGGATCTTAGGGCTCAGGTAAGTTCCTTTTGGAATTTCTCGGTCATTGCCGTGAGAACTTTTCGTTGTATATTTTAGGAAGTCCATTCGCTAGTTGCTTTAATCACGGAAAAGGAGCTGGTTGTCAGACGGCAAATAGACAGTTCTGTTTAAGAACCCTCTGTCACATTGAGGTTAGTGTTGTGCTCAATTGGAATCGGAAGTTAGACTGGTAATGTTTATTTTAGGGTTCGACCACCTGGTCGTATTCAATCCACGTTCGACCATCTGGTCGTATTCCATCTACATTCTACCATTAAGACAACGTTCAACCTACATTCGACCTCACATCAGGTTGGAGTTTCATATTCGGATATCGAGTTCAAAGCCACTGCATTTGAATTTCAACTCCCAGCTTGGTGCCAGCTTCATCTTCAACGTCCACCCATCACTGTTTAACGTGTATTGTCTCTGCTGTCCATAGTATTTGCCCACACAGCCAGCCTATCTTCAACTTTCTTCGTAGCTACGTGTTCGTCTGTGTGTAATGTGCACCTCCTAGAGCCCACACACTCGCCAAGGCGCTAGAGTATTTGGCTAACGTATTGAGAGGCTGAGAGGCCACTACCACTACCATATAATAAACACAGATAAGTCTGAGATCTTAAGTTGATACCGCCCCTAAGGCGTTTTCAGTATACAGCTGATAGCTATCATAGTGACGTCACAGATAGTCTCAATTTAAGTGTGATATTTGTTTAATGAGCTGTTGCATCCTTCTCAATCACCGTTAAGGAACTGATTCGTCTTCAGAAACAATGACTTTAAACAATTTTGATACTCACAAATTTATTTGAAAATTCGTAGGAGTTGCGTATCTTGTGCTTCTGATCAGAAAAAAATCCGAGAAAAAAAAACCTTTTTTTACCCCGATTCGCCGATTCCACTTGTAGATAATGTCAAAAAGTGAAATATGACATGAATGACAGTCATGACATTTTCGAAACATGAAAATGTCATGTATGAAGTCATGATATTTTCGATCCATGAAAATTAAATAGTTATTGAAAAGGATTTATTCATGGGCCTGGAATGGATACAAGGTTCTGAGAAAAAGGTTTGGATAATAATTCAAATGATACAAATTCTAAAATTGAGGTTAGAACTTTTTGTTTATATTTTGCTTTGTTTACACTTATTTTCATAACAACCCTAGTATGCGATCAGGTAGTCAGCTGGCACATACCAAAAGATAAGGTCCTTCGAAGAGCCTATATGAATATAAATGATGAATTCTAACTGAGCTACTCGAAGCTGGCTAGAATCCAACGTAGATTCGTACCCAGAACAAGATCAAGGTGAGTTTTTCGATTATTATTCTAGTTGGCAGCTCAACCTGGCTTTCTGTTTCAGATTTCCAGAAATCGAAATTCTCAGAGGTTGCCACGAAAGATTTTGAAGTGTTAAAAAATTAACCGATACTGAATAAAGATATTGAAGATACTGACTAGTTATTTAGAATTATTTTATAAAGCGGTAAGTGATGAAAAATTTAACTTGATGAGGTTAAATACAATTTCTTAGGAATGACTTGACTCTTAACACGCTGTGGACACTATGCCGGATCATAGTGACCACAGTGGATGAAAAGCGTTTGCGGACGGAAAGTGGCTGCGGATGAAAAATACTTCCCTAAAAAATAGTCGATTTTTGATTCGGAAGTCGGAAATTAGTACGTCATTTCTATAGGTCGGTGAAAAAATGTAATATGCACCTCGGCGAAAGTCTGTCTATTATAGTCGAGTCTGCAAATTGATAGCCGAGTCGCAGCCGAGGCTAGCAAGCAGGCAGCAGGTACATAAATAACTATTTTGTACGACTATTCGCAAAAAAAATATTTTGGTTGCATCAGAATATTGTAAAATTTCATACGAGTTTGTACATGTATATAGTGTTACTGCGCTAACATACCTGTATACACTTGTTTCGTTCTGATGATTTCGTACGCATTCGTACGAATTCGTGAGAATAAATTTTCGTACGGATTCTTATTCAATGTAACGGTCGCCTAATCAGCGATAGTAAATCAAACAAGTTTAGAAAAGTGATTTTTTACTAAATAAGTATTTCTTTTGAGTACCAGCGAGAGAGTAACTTAAAAGCTATATGAGTTTAGTGAAACTTTTGTATTAGTAATTATAAACAAATAACCATAGAAAAAAAAGCATTACAAATTTGGTAATTGAAAAAAACATTTGTAGTTCCCACTAAAAATGATACATAATAATAACATTTATCAGAGATAACTTTATTAATATTGGCAAACTAACAGTATAGTAATGTCATGATGTTTCTTACCTAATGTTTTCAGCTATACGTTTATGTCACATCGAATTAATATAAAAAATAATATTTAATAAAAAATATATAAAATGTTGAGTATATGTTCCTCAGATATGTGTCAGACAGAGTAGTTATGTTAATTGTACGATGTTTGTGTTTAACCACCTCAAAACATTACTAACATGTGTACTACTGGAACTTGGATTTAATATTATCTTAAAATGTTGCTTAAATGCAATTTTCCCGTTCATGTTCATGACATTCATTCATCTTGTTTATTTTACAAGCTGAGAGCGAGTGTTTTCAATTTTCATTGTGCATTTTTTTGTAGGATAATCTGATGCCTTTCTATATTTTGATTAAAAATTCTTACTTGACTTTTTGGCTTGCAAATTCGCGAGTGATATGATTTTCGTACCAGCTGAAGTATGGTAGAAATAATAAAAACATGAACAAAAGCTATATATTCGTTGGAAGATATTTGACGTAGGCATTAAACTTTGAACTACTAAAAAATAAGTCAATAAACACTGATTCATTTCAGGATGCTGTTCGATTCATTTCAGAATGCTGTTAAATTATAAATAGAAATAGAAAACTAGAAGCGTATCAGTTGTTCCTACAGTTGGTTTCTAGATGAACATCTATGTTGGTGGAAGGAACCATGGGCCCTTATTATAGACGTATTATTTCCAATAGTGCTTGATGAAAGCAATATTATTGAAATTCTCAAAACAGGATTCAAAAAATATAGTCTGAATATAATATTATTGTAAAATTAACAGTGTTTATGATAAGGTTATGATTTTCCCAATTCCTCCCAAGAAGTATTAATCATTTCAGGTTTCTTAGCCTAGGCTCTTGAACAAAGAAAAGTCAGCGTTGTCAATCCTTCTCTTCTGACTTTTATAAATAAAAATAGCTCTGCTGAGGAAGCAATTTCAGATTTGAAAGGATATAATAATTTGATTGATACTGAAAAGTCATTCCATCCGGTGAAGATAAACTCAGCATGCAGGTCAGGCGGAGGTTAGTTAGAAAATCATTTCAATTCCAATAAATGTTATTATTTGAAGTGATGCTGAAATTTATATCTAATATTTCCAAAACAGTGATCATTTCAAGTTGTGATTTGCAAAGTAGAGGCTAAAGAGGAAGGAGTAGTGACACACAAACCATATAATAATTGATTTTATGAAAATTCTGCTTTTATTCTTTAAGAGTATTTTGTTATTTTTATCATATTTTTTGATTCCATTAAATATTCAATGCAGTTGTAGTTTTTTTATTTAATATCATTCTCCCATCAACATTTACCTCCCTCTGCATTCATACTTTGATTTGTAGTGTACGGGGTGGAGCATATACTCATGGTATATCAGTTTTTTTTCTATATTTATAGATTTATTTCTGGAATTTCAATAGTGACTTTTTAGTAGGTGAGTGACTTCGACTTAATAAATATAGGAACAGAAGAAATACCATGAGTCATACTTGCACCCTGTATCTCAAATGAAAAAATATGGAACAAGTTGAATGTTAGATGTTCAAAAGCTATATTTTTTCATTTGAGATACAGGGTGCGAGTATGGCTCATGATTTATGTTCTCTTTCTATATTTTTCAAGTTGAAGTTACTCGCCTACGAAAAAGTGATTATTGGTATCACATTTATGTTTAAGTTATGTTTTTATGTTTAGTGGGTACCTGTGTAGATTTTCCGTAACCTGACATGGTTTATTTATTTACATAACAACAGTTAACAAGTTTCGTCTTTGTGGGTCGAATTGAGATTAATTATAAAAATCTCTCTACTTACTGCAAACAATTCAGAAAATTGTTCCGAAGACATTTTAAATTCCGCTCGAGGAGCGTCTTCGAGCTTACCCCTTTTAAAATCCAAGGAAAAATACGAGAAGGAATTGACAGTGACATTACCATACAGTAAAGTGACAGTTCTATAATATAAATATAAAAAAAGAACGCGCTTTACTTCCAACATGGACTGAAAAGTAGAAAATAATTAACAATGTAATTACTCAAATGACAAAAAGCGTAAGTGCTTTCGAACTATATTCTCCTATTTTTATTTTTATTCAACAATACTGGGGGTTCAAGAGCTTAAGTTAACTTTGTTTTAAGCACCCAACTATAACGGTTCATTTTTGAAGAACCCCGTATATCAACATAACTGTTCAACTTCCTCTGATGGTTATGAGAACAGTACTTTTAACCTTTTGCTGACTTCGATGCTTATTTTCTTACCCACCTCATATAAATGCGTTTGGCATAGTCAGGATAATTTTTGCTTAAACACAAAATAATAATGCATAAAATAATTGATTAATTTCAATCGAGAATATTTTGAATTCAAGTCTGGGTACTACTGACGCCGTCAAACCACTATTATGTCGTGAAACATGTGAATCAAGTTACTTTTCACTTCAGTCACTGATGAGCAGCAAGGTGAATAGTTGCCTGAGCGACTTTTAATAGTGCCCCAGAGCATTTATAAATTTGGCAGATTTAGTGTAGTGGCCTCATGTGATTTCTAAGAGAATAATTTGATTTTCATGAGTTTTCTTTCCAACTAACCTCAACCCTAAAATTATTTCAATAACAGGCTATTTCGTGTCGGATCAAGCTTACCCAGTCAAGCCCTCACCTCAACTTTTGAAAGACGATTTTTTATTGATGCAAAGGACCATCAATTGTTAATATTGTTATGCAGCCTCACCTCAGATGAAAGGCAATTTTTCATATTGATGAGAACGAACCATCAATCGGTACTATGGTTATGAAACTGTTGAAGGCCGCTCCACCAAGGGCGTCGATATGGGAGGGGGTTATGGGGATAATTACCCCCCCAAGAATGATTATTTCAATAACTAACATATGCAAGTCCAATATACCTGCAAGCCTTCACCCCCCCCCAAAGTATGAGCAAGGAGCAATTATAGTTTGGATACAAGGGTAACTAGTTTTATGACAACTTTGGAGTGAGTACCCGATTTCAATAATATTCCCAGCGGGGCAAGATATCGGCTGCATGAAGAATATTTGGTATTTCAATTATTTATCAATTTATTGAGTGACATACAGTGAAACAACCTAGCTTCAGACAGAATTACTTGCTGCGCACTTGTCTGACAACGGATTATAGTCCGTAATATATCCACTGATAAGACACTAAACGTGAGCGTACCAATTAAAATAATGAAAATACATTGTTTCACTGTTCCCATATTATAAAACTACCAATATTATATATTATACTTATTTTATAAAGTCCATGTGAGGAATCTGCAGCTGTGGATCCTACAAGGTATTTTGTAACATCTGTCTCTGGAACATTGCATTTGATATTATGTTTATATAATCCGAAACTTTCGCTATATGAGATATTTTTTTAACGTACTTGTTTTTGGTACCGACATTGTTTTGTGTTTTGGAGGCAAATATCGTTACCGTCACATTTTTTTAATAATCTTTTTATAAGAACCCAATTTTTTTTTGTGTTCATATATTTTTTTAACTCTAACTAACACTAGTGTAGAGTGAAGCTCGCACGTGAACATGCATGATACTCAATTGAGTTGCGTGTCACTCAAATAATATCAATATCAATCAATATTAATATCAATAGTTTGTTATAGTTTCCATATGCGACCCATCTGAGTGAATGAGCTGGGCCATTGGGGGCTCCAATTTTTCAAAATCTCACTTATCAAAGATGGGTCAGTCCGGCACTGTTCAAGTCATAAAATCCAGATGGGAATTTTCATTTACATTTTTTCGCAGGGTTTTCTGGGGACTTCTCCTGAAGCTATAGGCTTCATTTGTATCAAGGAACTTCGGCAGGAATTTGCGGCAAGTTTCATTCGTCGAAGAAAAGTTTCAGTCCGAGAGTTTCTACTATACTGTTTTCCAATATTTCGTATCCAGCACCATTTTTCTGGAGCTACCTGAACGAACACCCCAGTGATCAATTAGGCCAGATTTTATCATTTATCATTTAATCGTATCACCCGAAACAATTTTTGATTTCGTTTCATATTTTCTCCCCAATATTATTGGGCTATTTGAAACTCATACAGCGCTATTTTTACAATATTCCCAACAAGAGACAGAATACATTTCTGATTTTATGTCACTCAGAATAACTAGCTTACCGATGTTAGTATTGTCACCATAGGTTCTGGTGTTTAGTTTATCCATTATTAAGTTAAATAATGAAAGATGCAATGTACACACTTAAAATAATTATTGACGTTTACGATACTTTTTTTGTAACCTGTACCTGGTGACCACGAGGTTAGATACGCCCATAGAAATATAATAAACACTAGAACGCCAAACTCGACGTCCGAAATTCAGTAAAATGACCCCACATAGTGATGATTGCCTACTTCTGAACATGCGCAGAAGGCCTGTTTTTGGTCACGTCGTTGCCAAGTTTCTTTAAGTATGTTTCAAACAGAGTTCGGAATATTATCATCCATTTGCAGTTAGGGCCACAGAACAATGTGTTCTGTGGTTAGGACAGGTAATTGAGGGGATTTCAGTAAGCTTGGCAACTCCGCATCAGAATCCTATCGTGGCGTATCAAGGGAATACATTTAACAGTGCCGGTTTCAGTTTTGTGTTCAGAAGTTGATGATATCTGGTTTGATTTGGTTTACTGTGATTTATTTGCTTGCCATTTGTGCTCTGGTTTTTATAGTTGTTTAAATAAGCTTTAGATTGTGATATTCCTATGGTTTGGCTCTCAAGCTACTTTCAATATACTTGTTAGTTATTTTCGTTGGTCGCTTGTAAACATAGGAAGTGCTTGAACAAATAAATAGACAAAATGAAGTGCATGGTTCTCTTCTATGAAAATAAAGGAGTAAATCCAAAAGTGACCTATTTTATGTAAGTATAAGAAGTTTTAGTGAATTGTACCATCTGAATTGGACAAAATTATACATTAGAGTGATTCAAAAGTTGAAATGAATGCTGATACTGGACTTCAGCTACCAACATGATAACCATGTGAAATAATACTGAAGCACCAATTGCATTTTTTTAAGGCTCACTTCAAGAAGACACGTCTCTTGGATGAGGGCTTTAGGAAGAGACCCCACCATTGAACATCTCAGTAACAAAAATTGTGTGTGTGTCATTCACTTCAGGGTGGAAGATAAGTTTGTGGTGAACAATAAACTCAGATTGAGGCCTAATGCTATTCCATGTCTGAATTTGAAGAAACCATCCATTCCAAAGTTCCAAACAGTTCGAAGTGTCAGGTTAGTTTACATAGATTAACAATAATAGTAGACTGTTTAACTGGGAAAGCTACATACAAGCAACTTCCTTGTATCCGTACATTTTTATATAATTTTGGGTAATTTAATGTTCATAGAAAGTGCCACTTATTCACAGTTTTGTTAATTAAACCCTTAAGTTATGTGGTGAAGTATGAAGAAAAAATACATTCAAAGTTTCAAAAAGATAATGGGGGGATATCTATTATAGTGGGCTTCCTGAACTATTTCACTGACCGTGGGGGTTGAGGCAAACAGAGGCAATGCTTAGAAGACAATTGTTTCTTCCACTGCCCCACTGACTTTCACGCTGGATCAATTGCTCAATGTGTTATTTACGTCACATTTGAAAATACCTTTTCCTTCAATTTCAGGAGTTCTGAGATCTTGTCACCGACATCATTAAACAGGATCGAAAACATTCAGTTAGTGGACAATCAGGATGAAGCTATCATCGGTATCACGCAATCAGTTCAAGAAAACTCTCCAGGAACGTCATATGAAAACAAGGAAAATATCATTACTACCATTGTGACAGGACCAATAGATGAGATTCCTTCTTCTCTCGAGAGGTAATGTAAAATGATTATAATTATTCATATACACAGTGCCCTTTTTTTCTCAAGAAATACTATTCTGTTCTTACAAGACTTATACATAGAGGGTCTACAGTACATTCCTCATAATATTCAGAATTGTGTATCTATTTATTTTACCCTTCTGCAGTCTAATTTTGACAAAAAAAATTAGTCAAAAAGTAGTGTTTTCAAAATAAATGTTATTTAGTAAATACTCCTTCAAAAAATTTTTGTTTTTCTAATGGAATTTTTTTCAAGACCTCATTATGTAATTTATGGACATGTTAATTTTTCTAGTGTAAAACCCTGTATCTCTGCAATAGGGGTGCTCTGGGAATAAATTCATAAATTGAGAAAGTTCCATTTATTTTCTGTACTCTGAAAGTTTGAATCTGGTATCATAGATTCGATACACCTTAAATACTTGATTTCTGATAGAATTCGAAATATCATGACTTTAATATTTTATTACAGATCCCCTTCAAGCACTATAACTTTGGAGTCATTACCGGAGTCCACAATTTCAGATGTCTCGGTTACCTCTGGGTTGAAGAGGAAACTTCCGGGAATAACATCATCAAGTGACAGTGAAGGTTTCAAAGGGGTAGTGAAGAAATCCAGGAGAGATATAAAGCGGTTTCACAACTACAGGTTGGTATTTATGCTAATATGAATATACTTCACATGCACAGTGGCAATTATATTTGATCTTTACTGTTATGACATGAAAAGTTATCAATACTTTGCTGAAATTGAAAAATTCATTGAAATCGAAATAATGAAGAATACCCAATGACAAGCAGATTACTGCATTTTCAAATACACACAAATGCAGAATGTATTTCTTACAAAATTTTGAAATAAGGTACAATTCAAATGAAAAACTTCATTTCAAACTTCAAGTCAAAATGTACATTATTGTCAGAAGTTTTTCAACTTATCGACAAAGCTTTTTTTCTTTAGATAAAAATGTGAAACAAAATATTTTTTTACTATAAACTATAATGGTGATAGTCTCCCCCATCTAAATTCAAGTCTAGATGATAGAGATTACCACCACCATATGCAAGACAGGATAATTTTTTTATTTATTTTTCTTCATTCTCAACTACTTTTTCGACTCTTGTATATATTAATGATACTAATTCATGGGTAACTGATTATTTCATTTTCAAAATGTGCTTTATAGACCATTACATATTTTTAAAAATTTTCAGTGCATCCCCAAGGGATATTCTTTTGAAACTGCAGAAAACAAAAGAACTTAAAAAGGCAACTCAAAAAAAGTTAAGAACATGCAGAAGGAGTGTAGGAAGATTAAATAAAAAAGTTGTTGGTTTAAAACAGATTGTGCATGATTTGAGGAAAACAAAATTACTCTCAGAAGATGCACTTGCAGTTCTGGAGAAGAGTTATTCAGGAATGCCATTGAGTTTAATGAGAAGAGCCATTCAGAACATGAAAAATGAAAAACGTGGCAAAAAACAAGGACGATCCAAAATTCCTGAAGAAATTCGTAGTTTTGCCATGACTCTACAATTTTGTTCTTCTAAAGCTTATGCTTATGTTAGAAAAACCTTTAATTTAGCCTTTGGTTATCGAATGTAGAATGTAAACCAGGTTTTTGCCAAAGTGCATTCAACTATTTATCGATAATTGTTGCTGAAAATTGCAAACAAAATAAAAAAACCATATGTTCCTTGATGCTAGATGAAATGGCCATAAAAAAACAAATTGAAGTAAGAGGAAATCAAACCTGGGGATATGAGAATTTGGGTGCAGATATTGCCGATGCAAGTTCAAAATATGCCACAGAAGCTCTTGTATTCATGGTGGTTTCTCTTAACAGTGGCTGGAAACTTCCCATTGCTTATTTTTTAATTAACTCACTCACTGGTGATGAGAAAGCAAATATAGTAAGAGAATCTTTGAAGAAACTACACGAAATTGATGTCATCATTACTTCAATAACATGTGATGGCCCTAATGCACATTTTACCATGGCAGAAAAACTAGGTGGACAAGTTCAAACGATCAGAAATCTTCAACTTTTTTTCAAGCACCCCATGGACAATTCCAAGGTTCATATTATTTTTGACGCCTGTCATATGGTGAAGCTGGTAAGAAATAATTGGTCAACATGCAGAATATTTCTCAATTCAAAAAATGAGGAAATCAACTTCGCGTATATAGAGAAACTCCATTCAGTTCAAGAGGAAGAATTCTGCAGATTTGGAAATAAATTGAGAAGGAGCCATCTAGAGTGGAAAAAACAAAAAATGAAGGTATATGTTTATAGTTTCAAAGATTATGTACCTAATGGTTGTTTTTCACAAATTTCTGTTTTGATTTAAGAAAAATCAATGTGATTTACTGGTATGAACACAGGAATTCTCCTGATTCTCCAAATTTTCATATATCAGTAGTCAGACACTTTCTGGTCACGAGTTGTGATAATTGTTGTGCACCTATAATATTAACGAATGCTAAAAAGAATTGAATTTATAAATATACATAAACTAGAAGTAACTTTTCCTAGAAAATAGCATCTGAAAATATGTTTGCTTTATAATTTTTTCCACTTATTCTGAACAATTTCAACAATTTGAATTTTTTTTCATTTTTTTAGGTTATATTAGCAGTGCAAACAATCAGTGCTAGTGTTGCGGATGCCTTAGAATTCCTAATGGTGGATGTCTGCCATCCAAATTTTGCTGGGGCAAGAGCAACAGTTGAATTCATCAGAATAATCGATAGGGCTTTTGACCTGCTCAACTCCAGAAACCCCTTTGGGAAGGGTTATAAAACACCAATGAAACCTGAAACTGAAAAAGCATGGAGACCTCTATTTGAGGAAACAATTGTGTATTTGAGGTCTTTGAAACATATTGATGGAAAAGAAATTCATAGATCCAAAAACAAAACTCCCATTCTTGGATTGTGCATAACAATTAAATCGGTTTTGGGAGTTTTCGATGAATATGTGAAGAAACCCAATTCACCGCTGAATTATATTCTAAATTATAAATTTAGCCAGGATCACCTAGAATTGTTTTTTTGTTGTATTAGGTAAGTGTAAACAATTATTGTGCTGAACTCTATCAAAATACTTGAATTTTTCAGAGGACGGAATGGCTGGAACAATAATCCTACTGCATACCAGTTTTATTACACATTCAAGAGGCTGACATTGCGACACGATCTTCAAAATCTTCAGGGAAACTGTGTGAATCTGGATAACACCAATATATTGACAACCACACAGAGGCAAAAAAAAAATCTATGCTGACTTGAATTTGGATGATATGTCCATTGTAAAAAAGTATGACATTGATATTAATGACATGTTAATCGAAGATGGGGAATTTTATCATTTAATTGCATTTCTCCCTAGTTTGAGTACCCTGACAGAAAATGTTGTAACACATATAGCAGGATTTGTTGTTAAATCCATCAAAAAAATTATAAAATGTAGAGTTTGTTTGGCCACTATTGAAGACATTGCAGAGTCTTCTGCTGATGCTGAAAACTTCAAATTATTGAATAGAAAAGATAGAGGTGGTCTCATAAGGTCATCACAAAGTATTATAGATATTTGTATTTTCCTTGAGAGAAAAATCCGACAGGTTCTTGCAATTACCAATAATTTTATGCCAAATGAAACTAATTTTTTGGAAACCTTCATACACCATACATCAGCAACATTGTTCCAGGATGAAAAATTATTCAGCTCCATAAAAAACCACATTTTTGACATATCTCCCTATAAGGTAAGTCACAAAATGAAAATTATAAAAGCTGTTACAAGAATTTATACCAGGATTAGATTTTTCAACATTGCGATGTCTCAAACTGAAAAAATTAGAGGTGAACTGAAGAGAAAAACACTTACTAAATTGATTTTATTTTCACATCAATAGATGTCGAAACAAAACGTCACAATTTTTGTTGGATAGAAATAAGTATGAATCTCAAAATAAAATGTGTTGAAAACTGTTATAGTCCTTTTTTCGTCCAATCACACCGTTTTTCCTTATCTATATTAAAGTGACAATTTCAAGTTTTCCACTTTTTATATATTGTATTTATCAACATTCGATAATCTACTTACTTCTTATTGCAGAAATGCCATTCGAAATTAATATGAATCTGCAACAAATGATGAATGAGAATCTTGCCCGAATGCAATAAAAAAAATGTAGTTTTTCTCCTGAGAAACTATATTTGACAAATTTTCTTCTGAATTTCGAGTCGAGGACATTTCTCCTTTTCAAGATAGATGGAATACATACTGTATAATTATAGTTATAATAAAAATTACATATTAATTTACATTTTTACATACACTTAAAAAGCTTTGTCGATAAGTAGGAAAACTTTTGACTATCGCATTACTATTAAAATCAAATAATTTGTAGAACTCGATAATTTTGTCACAATATGATTCAAATTCACTCTATACATTGTAATCTTATTGATTCATCTCGCACACGGGCCATAGTATATCCAAATTACTCAAGTCTTCATGAAAACCACCCTAAATTTTCAGAATTTCGAAACAAAAAATATACATACCTTAAGAAAAAGTTTTCTCACTATCTGATATCGATTTCGAGTATAATGGGCTCAGGCCCGTTTTTGTATGTCCCAGTTAGAGTTATCAATGGTTTAGAATGAGAAATTTCTAACATCATTTGATAAGTGTCTTATTCACATCCATTGATAAGTCTAACAGGAACATAAAAAACTGGCCCACAACGATTTAGGGGCGCAGCCGATGGAAACACAAATTGCGATTTTTTTATTTTTGTTATTTATAGGCTCTATGGTGGAATATAATCAATTTCGATCCAAATGTCAAGATTGAATTTTTCAATCACAATACTTCTTTGGTCTCGAGAAAGCACATAATCGAAGACAAGGTTCTATGTAGTATTTTCTGATACATTCAAAGCCGAAACATTTTATCAAAAATTCAATTTTTTTATTGGAAATAAACTCAATATTACCACTTTCAAGAAGACAATTATTGTTTTTCTGTATAGATAGATATATTATTGAACGAAAATTCTATGAGACATTGCAAATGCCATTACCGACAACATATATACCAGATTCACGAACAAGAACTCAAATATCCTAAGACCGTCCCTGACATGTCTCTGTCAATAACATTATCTACTGCGCAAACTCGGCGATTAGGTCGGCGATTAGGTCCTATGGGGTGCCACATTACTCGTAACCAATTGGCGTTCTAGTGTTTATTATATTTCTATGGATACGCCCCTCAATTTTTCTATAGTTTTGAAGATAAAACATTTCAAATTTGGTATGTCGTTATGGTACTTAAATACGCGTATTTTGACGCCACCATTGAAAGTTAACCACCTCCGGTTAATTTTCAATGGTGGCGTCAAAATACGCGTATTCAAGTACCATAACGACATACCATTTTTGGATTTGCTTTTGCACATAATTGTATGTTGATTTTTCTCTACTTTTTCATTAAAGGTTTTTTTATAAAGTAGGTTTTTATATTGCTTCTTCCTGGAATGACTGGAAATATTTTGCACTTAACGCCTAATTTAATTTTCTTGGTTTGGCAACTTTTTATATATCTGGTGGCGCCCATAAAAAAACAGTTTCCTCAAATTCACGGCCCATAAGTAAGCTTTCTGGCGAAGAGCACTGGTGCAGTGCACCTTTTATAAAAAAAAGGCTACACGAGCCGAAGTCGGTTCTCTCCGAGAAAACAAAAACATCAAGTCAGAGAAAAAATCTATTTCCGACATGTCGTCTCCATATTATTTGAACTCAAGTAGTAGTTTCCGGCTACGTTCATAAGCATACTCGTAGGGTAGAGTAAAAGAACGGTTACGTGATTAGAAGTACATGTCGATCATTACTCCCGAATAGTCGTTCAGAAACTCTGCACAGTGCAAAAGTGTTAATGACAAAATTGACAATAGCGATTCATTGTGATTTTATTTGGTTTTGTGTGAAAAATAATTGTTGAGACTCTTTCTTTATTAGGGATTCCAGAAGTAAAATATTGTTCATTACACTTTGAAGCATCTCTTTATTTTCAATAATAATATCCGTGCCAATTAATACTACATGAAAATCCATATCGTGGGACAACAACCTATAAATTATAAATTGTATTTTTCAAAATTTTCACTTTGAAAGCAACGTAAACATGTTAACATACAAAGCACAACAATAAAAAACTATCAAATAAGTTCCCTGTCATTGTCAGAGTATATCACTACTCTTTTCAAAAACAGAGTACATAGAGTTTACTCTAAGTAAGTTTCTGAACGGTTGTCAATGCATACTCCATAAAGCTAGACTACGTTTACGAACGATTCTGAGTAAGCAGTTCTTACTCTGAGTAAGTTTATGATCGCAGCCCATTTATCTCTTCATCTACGAAGAGGAATGTCAAATGTCATCCATAGACATAGAACATATTTTTGATAATTATTAAAAACGAATACTTGAAGAAATAACATGAGGATAATTGATTGTTAGTGAAAATCAGAAGGTGTGATCTAAATCAAATTAATTATAAATGCAAATAATGTCTTCTGACCTATAAAATTAGCAACCTAAGTGAATGACGTAACTGAACCAACTCAAATATACAACTACTTCATGAGACAATAACTGCAAACAAGGACGGAAATATTCAACATATGGTTCATTCGTTTGCATGGAAGTGTAGCACTTCTTACACTAGGTGTGAATTACACTACACCACACTGTACCTCGTAGCAGACTAGGATTTTTAGAATTTTTAGAATTTTAGGATTTTACACTATACAAGGTAACATATAGTCTCATCTGCATACAATTTTTTGAGCCGTAAAGCTCATCACAGACACACTTGCATAGCACATAGCATAAAGACAACGAATTCAGCCAATCAAAATGCGAATATACGACGTTGCTGGCATTTTGATTGGGTGAACTCCGTTATGTACCAATGCTGTGTGACATGCTATGTGATATGCCAGTGTGTCTATGATGGCCTTAAGAACGTGATACATGCACGTTTGGGGTAGAGTGACGCATTTCTCAAGTTCGCTAGTCTCGAATTCAGCATTCAGGGACTGGGTGACAAAAGAAAAATTATCACCTATGGTGTTTCCGATTCTAAGAAATGACATCGCCAGAAATAAATATTTGTTATCTGCATTATATTTTTCTTTCTTTTTGAATGTTGTATTTTATATTTTATAACCCTTGGAAAAATTCCCAAATATAAATCTCTAGGAAAGTAAATCCTTAGTAGAAAAATCCTCAAAAAATAAATTTCTGAAAGTATAAATTGAACTGAAATTTGTATTGTTCACAGAACTATATTTTAGCCAGTTCTAACCGGAATGAATTAACCTTACTTAGACAGTAAGGCGCGAGTACATAAAACACAAAACTTACATAAAGGGTAACTTTTTAGTCCGGTCTAACCACAACGAACCAACCTTACGTAGATACTTATGAGCAACGGAAGGTGGGGCTTAATTAACAGGTAAGTAATCTATTACTTGAGTGATACTGTTCTTGTTATTGGGTGAGAAGTGAACAGTTCCTGTACTCTAAATCAACTAAACTATTATTTTTATCAATTATTATTGTTTTCAACTTTTCGAAGTGATTCAATCGTTTTGTTGGTGATTTATTTATCATAAAATTATTAACTCCTATGAAATACTGCCCAAGACTTGTTTAACTGAAGTCTTGATGAATTTAAAATAACAAAAACGTCATCCAAAATTTTTTCAAGTCCTCCCCCTCCTTATTTATATGCGTCATATTTAATGCCTTCTACTTCGCTGAAGGACCATATTGGTGTATTTGAAACAACACAGGGTTCACTCAAAATTTTTCCAAGTCATTATTGTCTTCTACTTTTCAAAGTAAATGTATCGCTGATGTATTTTTTACAAACTTACTTCTCTAAAACACTGTCTAAGATTTGTTTTAATTGAACTCGATCTGATTAATTGGTTATTCCCACCCCGTTTTCATATGCGTCATATTCAACTTTTCAACGTGATTCGTCTGGTCGGTGATGTATTTTTCACAAATTTGTTCATTTCTCTGAAATACTACACAAGACTTGTGTAATTAAAGTCGATCTGATTAATTGGATGTTCCCACCGTTTTTATGATGTATTTGAAACAGAACAGAGTTCACTCAAAATTCATCCAAGACATTACTGTCTTCTACTTTCCAAAGTAATTCATTTCGTCAGTGATGTATTCCTTACAAACTTACTCACTTCTCTGGAATACTGCCTAAGACTTGTTTATTTCAAGTATAACTGAATAATTGAATGCTCCCACCCCGTTTTTATATGCTTCATATTTGATGTATTCAAATATGATGTATTTTTCGTAAAACTTTTTTACTTATCTGAAATACAGCCCAAGACTTGTTTAATTGAAGTCGATCTGATTAATTGAATGTTTCTTAATATGTGTCATATTTGATGTCTTCCACTTCGCTAAAGAACCGTATTGGTTTATTTGTATTTCTACTTTCCAAAGTAATTGGTCTCGTATGCGATGTATTTCTCACATACTTGTATACTTCTTTGGAAAACTGCCCAAGACTTGTTTGATTTAAGTTAATTGGATGCTTCCTCCCTGTTTTGTATGAGTGTTATATTCGATGTTTTCCACTTCGCTACGGGATCATCTTGGCGTGTGCTGCAATTTGTCTTCTAAAATAAGAAGTACACGTATACTGGATAATTACCTTCATTAGCACAGACCAAAAATCATATCCTTGGGAAACCCATAGGTGAGAGATGTGACTTCAGTCACTCACTCCCAAAATGCTGGATTCTAGACAAGGAAACTAGAGAAATACGTCACTCTAACCCAAAAGTTTATGTTTCACATGTTCAAACCCTGAGAAATTTAATAGAGTCGATATACACTGCACTAGAACTTAGTACAAAATAACTACCTCTCAATGAACACCTTAACTTATATCGCATAGCGATAACGAATCGAAGATAAAAGCTATCTCTTTCCGGTATGACACTAAGGTAAACACGATTCCGGTACACCAGGGTGTGTAAACCAGGTGTGGTACTCTGTAACTTGTTTTGCATAGCGAAGCGAAGCTAAACGAAGCACACGCTATCACTTTGTGGTGTACCGGAAAGTGATAGCGTATATGCTTCATTTAACTTCGTTTCTCTTCGCTTTCATATACGAAATGAGTTACAGAGTCCAACCCCTGCACTTTTTACTGATGTCATATACTGAGAATAGTTCGTTACCTCTGTCTCGACGGAAACAACAATATTCAGTCGTATCGGGTTTGTTATCTTAGTGTGATAGCAGCAAACGTTGGAAAAACTGATTAACAGGCATATTATATGGAGCAGGCACATCAATTCCTCCACTCTGTAAGGGTAAAAAACTCTCGAGGGTATGGAATAACTCTGGAGTGACTCTTCGAAGTCATCATATCAAATGGTGGAGACAGGAGGAGGGAAATATGGCATGCCATATTCTTAGCGAACTGTCCTGCTTCACAGACGGGCCAGGGGTGAGATTCTGTGTACCATAGAATTCTATTATCGACAGAAAAAGTGAAATGACATTATGGTTGAATTCATGGGAGAGAAAGAGACAAAACTGTCACAATAGAATTCTATGGTACACAGAATCCCACCCCAGGGGTTGTTATCAGAACAGGATCTATAATATGAGTCAGCAAAAAAGTGTCAGATATCAGAAATATATGAAATTCGATAACCTTCGATTACATGTCTGGATCAACGAAATTCAATACGGGTTCAGTGACCTCTTTCAAAGTTAATGGATGCACGTGTCGTCATATTTCCTGGAATTCGATAACATCCGGTTACATGTGTAGATCAGCGAAATTTAATACGGGTTCAGTGACCTCATTCAATGAGTGCACGTGTCAGATTACCTGGAAGTTGCTCACTTCCGGTAAAAAAAAAGTTTCAACAAGTTGCAGGAAATTCAATACGGGTTCAGTGACCTCTTTCAGGGTTAATGGGTGCACGTGTCAAATATCAGATTACCTGGAATTCGATAACATCCGGTTACATGTGTAGATCAGCGAAGTTCAATACGGGTTCAGTGACCTAATTCAATGAGTGCACGTGTCAGATATCAGATTACCTGGAATTCGATAACATTCGATCACATGTGTAGATCAGCGAAATTCAATACACGGGTTCAGTGACCTTTCTCAAGTTCAATGAGTGCACGTGTCAGATATCAGATTACCTGGAATTCGATAACATTCGATTACATGTCTAGATTAACGAAATTCAATACGGGTTCAGTGACCTCTTTCAAGGTTAATGGATGCACGTGTCCACAGCCGACTTAATCTCCCGAACCGTGGTGAGAAAATCGGCAATACCGCAAGGAAAACAATTTAACGTCCTCCTCATCAATTCTCTAATGTGAATTTCTCGACTTATTCGGAAAACTAGGAAAAAAACATAAGAGAATGAATTTTTAGAGAAAAAACCGACAATTAATGTGGTTATTTAATTTTTTTCATCACAAACTGGAATCGCAATATATTCAATTTCTTAGATATGGGAAATCTGTCAAGTTTGGTTATTACATGCTCTAAAATTTACATTTCGGGAGATTTTTTAAAAATATTTCTTCTGATCAGTGCAGAAACCACATAGATGATCTCTGATTTTTTTCAGATTTTTCAATTGAAATCTGACTAATGAAAATAATATGTTATTGGAAGGAACGTTTAACAGAATGTACCGAACTCAGGTAGAGCACATTCTGTATAGGTACCTTCCAAAAACATATTATTTTCATTAGTCAGATTTCAATTGAAAAATCTGAAAAAAATCAGAGATCATCTATGTGGTTTTTGCACTTATCAGAAGAAATATTTTTAAAAAAATTCCCGAAATGTGAATTTTAGGGCATGTTATAACCAAAGTTGACAGATTTCCCATATCTAAGAAATTGAATATATTGCTATTCCAGTTTGTAATGAAAAAAAAAATGAGGTTCAGTGACCTAATTCAATGAGTGCACGTGTCAGATATCAGATTACCTGGAATTCGATAACATTCGATTACATGTGTAGATCAGCGAAATTCAATACGGGTTCAGTGACTTCTTTCAAGGTTAATGGGTGCACGTGTCATATCATATTTCCTGGAATCTGCTGACAGCAAATTTCCGGGTACATACAAGTTGGTGAAATTCGAGATGTGTTCAACGACCTATTTGATGGTCAAAACCTATGAGAGAGCAAAAGGAGTCAAGGACAAACCTATGCCAGGAATCGCATGTTAAAAGGTAAGACCTCGTTCATCCTTAGCTCGCACAAGTTTCAACTTTTGAGGGCTGTCGTTCGTAGGGGGACGACAGAAGGTTATCGGAAAAAACAATTTTAAACAAAAAACGAATTTAATATTTATAACTGCCTTCCCCTCTACAACTTTCTCATATATTATCATAAGGAATGTCCTTTCAAGTTCAGTTTGTGTGAAGAGTTCAATATATTCACAAATCTAATAATTTTACAAGCCATTTGGCAAGATATTCTCTTCATACACCAACCCAATGATGTTGAAGAAGTTTTCATATGCTTCGATAGTAATGGTACATGGAATAAAACTTGGCCGTTCAAGTAGGTGAGAATGATTCCATTCGAAATTGATAATGTGCTAACCTTCAAAACTTCAATACCCACCAATAGTACCAAGTATAAGTTATCGATAAGGAAAATAATTCCGCTGAACAAACAGACAGAATCCAGCTGTACCCCTCCCCACCATCAGTTGATATAAGAGATGAATCAGTGTCTACAGTGGTTCAATCTCTAATTTACTACATAGCTGTGTGCTCCTCAGTGATCCTTCTTTCTTCATTGGTGGAAACAGTTTAAAAAACATGGAAGGTGTTCACTGCATAACTGATCTTATAACCAAATATGAGAAGCACCTCAAGCCTTTACACAAGTTCACTGAAGATGAATTGTGACAATTTCCACTACAATATTTGATTCGTAAAGCTACCAGATGAGTATTCGGACAAGTTTGAAGTACAGGTACAACTACTTTGCTTCATTCTACAATCGACCTGAGTGGGAGGAACATGTAGATGGCCCACCACCTCCACAATTTTGATGCTATTTATGCTCAAGTAGTTTGACATGTTGTGTTCTGGGGAATTTAAATAAAAAACATTATTCAATATCTTCGTTTTATTAACCAATGTATCTATCAATTTTTCTGACATCAATAGTAGGAGATCCAACACTGCGTCTTCATCTTTAGGATTCAACTAATGGTGACCCCAAGGGTGGGATTTTGTGTGCTATAGAATCCTATTGTCGACAGTTTTGTCTCTTTCTCTCCCATGAATTCAACGATGATGTCATCTCCCTTTTTGTATCGGCAATAGAATTCTATAGGTCACAGAATCCCACCACAGGCTAATGTTTGTACATTTGGGTAAAACAAATCTTTTGTCATCACTAGATGATAACGCAGTTTTGTTTCTTATCTTCGTATAAATGGTATGTAAATAAGAAGTAAAAACATACGTTTTGCGTGAAATAGAGCCACCTCTTTTCATTTTTAGAAACTCCTTTTTCATCACTGTTGTGACCTTAATACACTATGCCTTCGCACCTGTACCATAAAAACATTCTAATGGTGTTCCAAAAAATTCATCTATCATCTTACCGACAACTGACCCTTATATCATCATATACATTTTCTGTGGATATCTCCAAAATCAATGAATCGGTATCTGTGTAACAGAGATTTGCTTTGGCACCATATTTTGTTTTGATGTAGCCATACAAAAAATCGTAAATAACCGTTTTTGAAATATCTAAAATTGAAAATCTTACATAAAGCGGTTTGTCATAGGTGACAGTTAATTTATCCAATTGAACAGCTACTAAATTCTCGTCGAACTGTTTGAATGAAGTTTCGCTATGAATCTTCCAGCTCCCACAGACCCTGCCATATTTTTCCAGTGGCTGTATAGAAGCTCCATTCGTTGCATCAAGATATAAAATATATGAATTTGGCTTGGAAGAATCATAAGATGATATAAATGGATTATTAGCTATAGCTTTCCTTTTACTGCATTGGCTTACTCCAACACGAATTCCTCTTTTGAAAAAGTGAACCATATCAATATCAGTTAGGAGCTCTAATTCGACCTTAGTTGAGTGAAGAAGCTGTTACATACTGGGCAGGATCAAGTTTATATTTTTCCAAGCACACATCTCTGAAATTCTCGAAGACATCTGCTAATAGTAGATCATCTGATTTCAAGTTGAACATCCGAATTCCTGCCATACTTCACAAGCTCGATTATAATCCTATTCGGAAATATTTTTTGCATTCAGAATATCGAAGAATTCAGGTTGAGTTGGTAATGTAGGTTGATTCAGTTTTTCATAGGAGTCAACATATGAATATGGAAAAACACATTTGCGTCTTATCATATTAAATTTCCTATCGTCTTGAAAATATTTCCTAACGTCCCGACATTGCGATGATTTCAGTGTTTTACTCAGATTATCTAGAGATTTGGATGAGAATCTTGAGAGAGTCGACAAATCTCAAGAGTGATGAATTTGTCCTTAATTTTAGGGTTATCTGATTTTTCAATCAAGTATGTTTTGGAGAATGAAATATACTTCTCTTTATTTTTGTCTATCACTGAGAAATCTCTTTATTCGAAGCCAATTTTTTTATGAATAGCTGACAGTCATAATTTGATAAGTTATGGAAGAAGACAGGAATGAATTTCACCACCTCAAGTGACCGCTTGCGCGGTACACACCAGTTGAGTGAATGATCTAGAACTTTCATGTCATCAGGTTTATAGGAGTCACCACAAATATGACATGTCGAGTCATCAATTTGATTGATTGCAGGTGTTGCAAGGTCAATAACCTTCTGGGAAACATCTGGTAACTTTACAACCGGAAGCTATAAGGTTGATGATCTATCGAGTTATCAATTTGATTAATTGCAGGTGTTGCAAGGTCAATGACCTTCTGGGAAACATCTGGTGTCTAGACAACCGGAAGCTATAAACTGCAGAGTCATCAATCTGATTAATTGCAGGTGGATGACCTTGTAGAAAATATCTTTTGCCTAGTCAAGCGCATGACTTGTCAAGACAAGTCTAAAGTGCTCATTCACTTGTTATATTCATACAATTAAAGAGTTTTGTTTTGTTTACCAGCGTGAAAAATAAAATAGATTTCTTTGGAAAATATTTATTCGGATGTATATATATATATATAATTTGGAAAGATTATTTGGGTAAGCAGCAAGCAAAACGTGTACTCTTTCAACACTATATTTCCAATATTTCAACAGTGGTTACTGTCATCGTCAGGGACAGTACTTAATCTCAATTTTGTAATTCTTCTACTCTATGACATCCCATAAATTTCCCAATTGATTCTCAAAATTAAATATTTAAATTCAAATAATGTTAAAAACAATTTTCTCATCTATTACATGAAATCCATATTTATATCTTTTCTTTAGCAGTAATTGCAACTGGACTGGAAACCCCAGCAGCTCAGGCCAATTGTTCTCTTGTTCCATAACTTCTATGAAAAATTGACTTTTGACATATGATTAATTTTAATAATTTCTAACCTCATAATTTTCTCTTCTCCCACGCTCCTCGTGGTATATTACAGGTGTTGTCTGCATCCGACACACTTTTTAGATTTTTAATTGTTATAAATGTTTTACATAATTTTTATTCAGTACCCCATGTTGCACATGGTTTTAGCCTTGTTTAATTTTTCAACATCGTTGTTAAGCGACCAATCTCACTAACATTGTAAGTATTGGACTCTCATCCTCACCATTTTACCATAGTTTCATCCATTTTTGTAGTTTTGTAGCTCCCTGATGATGACAGTAACCACTGTCGAAATATTGGAAATATAATGTTATAAGAGTACACTTACGTTTTGCTGCTGCCCCAAAAAAATTGTCAAGATTTGTTTCTAACTAGTCAGCAATAGACTACCTCTCTTCCTCTTCTCTCTCTCTCTCTATATATATATATATATATATATGGAACTAGTAAATAGTGGGGCTTTGCAGCAAAATCAAAGAGTACTACTTTAAAGTTTGTCCAAGCTTTCGGAAATTTAATAAATCATTTACATCATCAGGGATAATCTTTGTTGAGATTGTGAGACGCGATGTTATTCAACAATAAGTGACACATTGTGCAAGATGAAAGTTGATATAAACATGTAAAATTGGTAGGATGTCTTAAAAATTTTTCATAAAATACGTTACATTTAAAATTGTTAAAATTACTTTTATTTTGACCACACTAGGCCAAATCAATGCTCTTGGTTAGGAGTTGAACTGTCTGTCTTCTCCTAACCAAGAGCATTGATTTGGCCTGGTGTGGTCAAAATAAAAGTAATTTTAACAATTTTAAATGTAACGTATTTTATGAAAAAATTTTAAGACATCCTACCAATTTTACATGTTTATATCAACTTTCATCTTGCACAATGTGTCACTTATTGTTGAATAACATCGCGTCTCACAATCTCAACAAAGATTATCCCTGATGATGGAAATGATTTATTAAATTTCCGAAAGCTTGGACAAACTTTAAAGTAGTACTCTTTGATTTTGCTGCAAAGCCCCACTATTTACTAGTTCCATACCTAACTAGTCAGCAACGACTACCCTTCCTCTATATATATATATATATATATATATATATATATATATATATATATATATATATATATATATTCAGCTTTCTCATTTCCTTTGACAAAAATACTATCAACTCCTTCAGTGAGTTTCTTCATTATATTTCCGAATTGGTGTTATGGTGTAGATCCATTATTCCAATCTATACAGTGATGATTGTGCATCAACCACCTAACTGTGGAATTTTGGTGGGAGCATGTTTAATGGAAATGGAGATCTGAACACATAATGAGAAACCTTACTTCCATTAAATGCAGCCAATTCTTTGGTTAGAAATTTATCGTTCTCGATCTTGAAACCTTGCACATCCATCACCAATATCATATTTTCAAATTGATAAATTTTCTTATCAATAATCGCTTAGATCTATGACTCAATCAATTGTTTGAGTAATTTTGGGTTCTTATGGTGCTGCTTCAATCTTCTTCGATATTGTGATATCATCTTCAAACTGATGTTTTAAACATGAAAATCTTTCTATATAACAAGTTGAGTGTGCGCATTAAAATTGCTTAACAATTTTCGTGTAGAATAAGGCAATAAGCTGTTACATTCTTGGGTGTGACTTCAGCAGTCTCAATCTCAATTCTGAGTACTACGGAACTGGTCTGAATCAATTCTTTCTGACGTGAGCAGTCGATGCGGACCAGCTTCACTTTAAATTCATTTGGATTCAAAATAGGTATTGATTTGATTTAAGATGAAGTAGCTCTCTTGGAAGTTGGAATACATTTCATAGAGTTTTGCAAACTTGTTATTCTTGAAATCAAGATTCAAGTAATTGTAAGGAAATCGTTCGCAATTCAGAAATAGTCTTAAATTACTGAAATTGCAGTGGTCGAATGTACTCATATCAGTGGTAAGCTTTTCTTTTTTAGCTTGTTGAAATGCATTAATAATATGTCGGGGAGTTTCTACCTTCGTAGTGGTTTTCACTACCCAAGTGTGTCTTGTTGTTTCATTTAAAGAATATTCGATCAATTCCAACCATCTGAATTTCAAAGGTAGTTCAACATTGCTAGATATGATTTTATTCAATCGTAGTTGTTCCTGAATACTCGGTGTCACATGAGGGACGCACCAAAACTCAGCTTGCTTATGCCCACTTTGGGATTTTCAGAATCATCTATGCTAATCACGGCATCCAAATCATGGCTTTCACGAATCGAAACTAGTTCTTGTCTCATATTTATCATAATTTTCCGAATGTCTTCAGAAAAGCCAGCCCATAACTTGAGCGGAATACATACGTTCAAATTCCCTTCGCCATCAACTAATATTTTATCACCCGCATCACGTTTAGGAAACCAACCAGCGTTTTGCATTGAAATACTTTCATTTTCATTCATATACAAATAATTTTTTATCGTTGATACTAGTTCAATGTTTCTGACAGAGTCTACCACCACACCATCAAACTCATAGCGTCATAGCTTTCCGTCTATGTAGATGTATGAGTTACAAGTTACAATGTATATGCATCCAAGTCCTGAATTGGAATTCTTAATTCATCATTATATTTGATTTCATTGGTGATATATGGCTGATATGTATGAAACTGATAATCTTCAATTGTGTTGTCAATGAAAGGCTCACTTGTGATTTGTAGCAGTTCCATTATATCAAAAGTTCTGATCCCAAAGATTCCAAGTACTGTTTGTTTTCTGGTGTTAGTAATTCGGCAGTTTCTTTCGAACTATCTTCCGCTTCGCCTTCTTTTTATAGGGTTGTTGGAATGCTGAGTTATCAAATCTCCACACCATTATTCAAAGTCTTTCTTCTCAAGTGCAATCTTACAGTAACTTCTTCGTTTCGAAAATCAATCTAAATTTTGATTCACAACTCTTACAGTAATGTTGTTGATTGTCTTGACAGTGACGGGAAAATACAGAATGTTCAACGGAGTTTCAACTATTTTATACCCTCTTTGCACGGTTGGAAAGAACTGATGAATCATATGCACTGGATTACCATTCAGAAATGAACTGCGATGGGTTCAATGCAAATTGTATTGATTGAAAGAATTTTCACTTCATGGTCTGATTTGTAGATGCCATTTGCATTGAGAATCCCAATAAATGACCATTAGAGTTTTGTACTGAAAAATTGATTTTAGTGTTTGTCCGGATAACCACTTTAGAATTTGTCCAGTTTGAGTCGATGGATATCAGAACATCTTCATTGTTGCTAGTGGCAGTTTAATGATGAGATCAACAATATCTGTTACATCATAAAACCTTTCAGGAATGATATATCTGAATTCATCGTTTTCACCCCATACCAAAACATTGTGGAATTCTGTTACGTTTGGAATAACATTGAACGAATCAAAATTTGCCAAGCTAATCTCATATTCCACATCATCGTCCAGATAAATTGGAGGGTTGAAATTATAACTCAACACTGAGGATGAATCTCTCAATGTGAAAGTAAAAGACATATTTTCTCACTGGCAGTTTATTGATTAATGAAGAAAATGCATCAGAGATATTGATTTTATAAAAACAAAAGGCAGTTTTGCCCACACTGATAAGAGTTGAACTTCTGCATAGAATCATAGTTATATTTTATATTATTCACGTCACCATCGCTGAGGATGAAAATTGTTATATCTTAAATTATCCAACTTGTATATTAGGATTCCTATTTCAATTCAATAAATTATTATTATTATTATTATTATTTCATCAATTCCTTGGGTGGTTTAAGAGTTCCATAACTATCGAAGTATTTAACTTCTGCATTATCCTTGGAAAATGCAGTCCAATGAATCCCTTCTCAATAATCAGAATCAAGATTGATGATACCGCACTCCTTGCTTCTTATTTTTTAGGAAGTTTGTCTCTCATAAAAACACCTCGAAAGGAATCCCTAAGGAACCCAAAACGCTCTACATGTTCGAATAAATCGATATTAGTCAAGGCTCGGAGTGGTAACTGCAACAGTTTTTTAATTTGGCTGGGCAAACATTCCATAACCTGACGAGGTCAAAAATATAAACCGTTTCCTTTTTGTTCCATCGCCTAATTACGTCTTTTTTATTCAGCAAGCTGTTCTTTGTTAGATTTTGCTTTATTTATCGCTGAAGCGATGGATGCTGCTCCTCCCCCTACAGCACCCAATGTCTCTAGAAGCCGTAGTAAAAATGGAAGAAATCCACCGCTCTCTGGAATTGGTATGATTCTTTTTTTCTGCTTATTCTTTCGTTTCCTGGCAACTTGCAATTCACCGCCCTTCTTCTTTTTCACAGTTTTTTTCCCATCCCCAACTTGCTTTTGAGATTCGTAAGATTAGATACTCCAAATGCTGTGACTTTTCCCCTAATTTTGCGCAGAAGATTTTAAACGTTCGGAAGCAATCGTCGCAAGTTTCTTGTAAGCAATATTCCTTGCTTCTATATCTTCACTTTTGGAGTGAGCAATGTCGTGTCGCTTGCAAGCCTCGTCCAGGGAATTCACTCCTTCGTCTCCCCTCAATAATCTCTGACTCTTTTTGTGTTTTGAGTCACAGAATAAGTATAGAGATTGCCAGAAGTGCACCGAGTCATATAATTATTGCAAAATTTTTCACAACATTAGCGCCTTCTGGCGGGTCTTTAACTTCCACCTAGACTTCTACCAATTTTTTCTCTACTTATTTGTATAACCTCCGATTATTCTGCAAATTTCCAGTACTGTACCTTATTACTTAGTTCACGTAAAAAATGCACATTTAACCCTCTACCCTCGCGTTATTCTTCCAGGGTGCCTTCTAGCGACCCGTCTCACGCTACGCTACAACCGAACCTGTAGATGCTAAAATATACCTTGAACCGAGTCACCCGTACTCCACGTAGCCAGCTCTCCGTCTATTTATCAACTTGGTGCCAGGACCACAGTAATTATACCCAGAGACATGTAATTCTACAAGAAGTTTGTTGATCAAGGTATTTAGAAAACCTTGACCTTTCTTTCTTGTGTTTCGACTCTTACTAACGACTGATTTCCTTCGCTGTCCCATTATATTATGTTCTTCGCTGTCCCATTATATTATGTTCCTAACAACTTGGACACACCTATATATTCCTATTACATCTGCACTAGTGTCAGTTTGGTAACTATTTCAATATGATGACTGAAAAACAAAAGGTGTTGCTTCCAGTTCTTAATCATGATGAGATCAATGCTGAGAATAATGTTATAAAACATGGTGCATTATTTGGAGGTCAATATAAAAGAGGGTTACTCGTTGGAGCAAGTGGGTCAGGCAAAACTAATGTGATGATGTCTCTGCTGAAAAAACCTAATGGCCTTCGTTTCACAAATGTGTACTTATTTCCAAAATCATTATATCAACCTAAATATAATTATTTGAGGATTTTGCTGACACCAATGAAATCGGATTTCATGAATACAAGGATTCTGTTGAAGTTATTCTACCTGAAAACCTGAAAATATAAAAGATCATTCAGTTATAATATTCGATGATGTTTCCACATGTGATCAAAACATAATCAAGCATTATTTTTGTTTCGGCCGTCACAGACACACAGATTGTTTCTATTTATGCCAAACATATTCTGCCATTTCCAAACAACTCATTAGAGATAATGCTAATTTGCCTATAATTTTCCAACAAAACCTAATAAATCTGAGGCATATATATAATTATTATGTCAGTATAGATATGTACTTGCGGAATTTCAAAGAAATCTGCTCTTATTGTTGGAAAGATAAATTTGGTTTTCTCGTTATCAATAAAGATTGTTCTATAAACGAGGGACGATACATGAAGGGTTTCGACACATTTATTGATATATAAACTTCAAGATTGCGGAATGATTGTCAGTCATCATGAACAGTCATTTACAAGAACAACAATTGAGTGCAAGAAAGGCGTTGAGACGAAAATATAAGACTTTGAAATCTGATATAGCAAAATCTCAATCAAATTTAGAAAAAAGTTATGAACCAATTACTCATTCTCTGAAACAATTCTCCATGACTCCGAATGACTCAGTTCAAACAAGAATTGAAGCAAGAATTGAAACATCAAACTAAATCACCTCTTTCAAGTTATCAATCGACACCCAAAAAATTGCATAAGCCAATAACTCAAGAACCTCATCAACAATCACCCCATGAATTTCATAAACCAACACCTCAAGAATTTTTTCAGATCACTCCTGATGAAGAGACATTTCAATATGATTCAACCATCCCACAATCCGACTTCAAAGGGAGTTATTTTGATGAAAGTATGCAACCTGAACGCACAGCAACAATACTTACTAGTTCGCGAAGCGAAGCGAAAAAATAAATTTGATAACACTTTTGGAGTATATTTTGATGCATATACGGAAAAGTTTGCCATAGGTAACGCAACTGTGGATTTTGATGGTGCCGATATTGTTATCAATAATAAGTTCAGATACACTGGAACTCCAAGATTATATGAATTGGTGTTCAAGAAACAACCACTTGGATACAAAAATATCTCGATATAATAAGGAGAAGTAATGCACAATATCTCCGTCACGATCCTACAAGGGGTCTATCAACATGATATGCATCAAAGTTTGTTAATATGATAAAACCACGAGTTACAACACTACACTCTTCTGGCTAAAGAACATGAACTTGAAAAAATGCAAAAACTCATGCAAACCAACTTATCTGTTCCCAAGCCAAGGCCAAGAATCAGTTTGGCTCCAGGCACCATTACAAGAAGTAAGAGTGGTTCAGGACTAATTATGCTTGATTTCAACAATATTCTGATCGAATATAAATATGTTGATGATTACAATTAGCTAGTGGAGCGATTAAAACTGATGATTGCATCGCAGTGTCTTGGAAACACCGGCGTGAATAATGAAATCATAAGCATAATTGTGAAACTTCGCGAGGCAGGGATAATAAAATAAAAACCTATATGATTTAACTCCATTTGGTGTTCAACCGTGGAACCATGCCTATATCGATAAATTTGGAAGATATTTTCTGAAAACATCTCAAACACCATATTATGAACCAGAGATACTTTCGAAAGCCCCATCAATCAACACACCTTTCTACATATGGAATCCATCTTGTTATCATACCAAATGTGTTCATTTGTTTTGTATTTGAAAATGATACAAGTTCCTATGATTTTCCTGTTTCCGGAAAAATTGAAAGCAACAACTCCCAGCCAGGAAATATATCTATATCACTAGGAGAAGAGTATGCAGATACTGTTTCACTAATTAACCTGATAGGAAAGTTTTTAAATAAAGGTTATAAGATCATTTTCAAAGGTTTGAATGATCTCCTTCAAGCTGATTTGGTTGAAATGATTTCATATTCAAAAACTAACAAAGGAATTAAATACATTTTGGTTGTTAGACGTATTTTCAAAATATGTTTGGTGCGAGCCAGTTAAAACTAAAAGTGGGGAAGATGTGACTCGTGCGGTGCATAAAATATTGGGAGTTATGAAAGTTACAACCAAAAAAGATCAAAATAAAGTTGATATACAAGGTGGATTTTAACTGTGTTTATGGTTGAAAAAATTTTAAGGATAAAGGGAGACAAACTGTACATCAAATGATTAGGTTTAAGCAATGAGTATAATTCGTGGATATCAAAAAGTGATTTTGTATGATACTTTTTCAAATAAAACAATATAGTATTCAAACAAAAGTTTTATTTATATGATATTACAAATAAATCATTAAATTTATGATTGATAATTATTTCTCTATGTGTTGAATTCAAAATCGGCGTGATGATATTTGAGGTTTCTGCTATTCGCCTCTCGGAACGCATTCTATCGATTGCTGCCTGATTCCAATACATTTTCCGAGAATGCTTGTATGCAAATTTCCATGTGTACATATAATAAATTTTATTGCGACATTCATCAATTGTCACCCTCTTTTTCATGGTTTATCAGAAAACTCATCCCTAAAAACTACCGGGTAGAGATAGATGAATTTCAGAGTTGAACTTATATTTTCACTATTAGGAATCACTTCTGGCTGAAGCAAATTAAAACTTCGAAATATTGTCCATAATGCTGTTTTTTTTCAAGATATCTACCCTATATTCAATTAGGAGCTGGAGTTCCCATAGCTTGCAGACTGTTTCAAGCCACAAGTACAGTGCGATGAGTAATCTTTTTGTATTTTGACTACTTTTCTGTTTGTAAATTGGCTGAACTCAATGGTAAATCTATCGTTTTCAATCTCCCCTATTTTCGACAATTTCAATACAAGGAGTGAAATTCAAATCATATGAAAGATTCACAACAAAAAATTTACTTTTAGATTTGTTTAATGGGAATTTTCTTTCACTCAACCTTTGATTCTTCTTTGCAGAAGTAGTCACTTGAAGACAAATTAAAATTGAACTCGGTAATACTCATTTTGATAAGGAAATGTTTGCTATGAGACCGTGACCGGTTTATATATTTTATCAATTGTAGTAGGGGAAATATTCCAGTTCAACTTTAGACTATCAACATTCTGAAAATCTCGCAACCATGTGAATTCATTGACCTTGCAAAACACCGTTAAACCCGTATCGAATTTCCTTCAACTTGTTGAAACGTGTGTAAACTTGTTTGTAACCGAAAGTGATCAAATTTCAGGTAATCTGATATCTGACACGTGCACTATTCCTGTTGCTCTCTCATGGGTTTTGACCTTGACTCCTTTTGCTCTTTCATAGGTTTTGACCTTCAAATAGGTCGTTGAACCTATCTCAAATTTCACCAACTTGTATGTACCCGGAAAGGTGCTGTCCAGATTCCAGGAAATATGATATCTGATACGTGCACACATTAACCATGAAAGAGGTCACTGAACCCGTACTGAATTTCGTTGATCTGGATATGTAATCGAATGTTATCGAGGTAATCTGACATCTGACACGTGCACTCATTGAATGGGGTCACAGAACCCATATTGAATTTCGCTGATCCATACATGTAACCGGATGTTATCGAATTCCAGGTAATCTGATATCTGACACGTGCACCCATTAACCTTGGAAGAGGTCACTGAACCCGTATTGAATTTCTTCCAAATTGTTGGAACTTGTTTGTAACCGGAAGTGAGCAAATTCCAGGTAATCTGATATCTGACACGTGGACTCATTGAATGAGGTCACTGAGCCAGTATTGAATTTCACCGATCTACACATGTAACCGAATGTTATCGAATTCCAGGTAATCTGATATCTGACATTTTTTTGCTGACTCGTTCCTCCCATTGCGGTCTCATTTCTATAGAGCTCCTTCCCAAAGCGGTCTCATTTGTATAGGCCCTCTTCCCGTTGCTCTCTCATATCCTCTCTACTTAAAGCAGGGCCTACCATGGCGGACTTCATTTCTCCAGCTACTTATAGGAATTCATGAGTAATAAAAATAAAATGGAGATCGGATTTTCGACTCCACAAGAGGCGATGGGTCGCAGTCCTGCCTCTAAACAAAGGGAGGGCGGAATTTTTGCGCCTCCAGAGCTAACTTCAAATCAGGAAAAAGAATTATTAAAGTCGCCGAAACCTACTGAAACAGATAAGAATGAGGCAGCTGAAGGGGCAACCCCAAACTGAAAAACAATCAGATGGGAATGAGTCCCAATCTTAAGCAGCTGGAGTAGGCCATCGTCAAAGATTTGGTAAGCCACAATAGGCCATGGGACGCGGTTGAGGGCCTGATGTAGGCCCATTTAAAACCTAACCTAACATACTTTATTCATATACTGTATATAGTTATATTTACATGGAAGTCGTTGAATCTGGGTTCTTCATAGTCAGACCAATGTTTTCTAGAAATTATTTCTACAGGTATATCATGAACTACTTGCCGGCTTATAATTTCTCCAGCCATCTGAAATATTTATTTAGGCATTCATGAATTCTGGCAATGATTTCAGTCCACTCACCAACTCCATTTCAATTGTCAGACAAGGGGTTTCCTTATTAGTCAACTTAATTTTGAGTGACTTTACCGTTTGTTTCAATATGGACAAGGAACGGGCCAGAAGAGCTAAAAAGAAAATCTCCATCAAATATTCATGAAAGTATACTGTATATATGTTGGAAACAATATGAAGAAATCATTCTGTAAGTAGTTTCTTTAAAAAAAATTAATTGTATTTGTCATGTGTTGTTATTTAAAAAATTGAAAGATTATTTTTATTGAAAAAACGCCATTCAAAAAGTTTATATTTTTTTCGTGAGTCTTTTGTACAAAAAGTTCAACAGGTTATGGGCCCAGCCCAGAGCTGAAAGTAATATATCGTTTTTGAAGGAAAGTAAAAGTAAAATAGTCAATCACAAAACGGATTTTTAAAAAATGGCTGAATTGGAAGTTCAGTCTAGTAAAACTGAATGGTTCCAATTACCAAGTTTGGAAATATAAAATGGAGTTGCTTCTTACCAAAGAAAATAAGCCGAATCCAGAAAAGGTTGATTGGAAGAAACGGGACAGTAAAGCCAAAGCCACGATGCGACCTCGGCCAAGGATGCATGGGATTCATTGAAGAATTATTACGAAAAGTCTACTCTGACAAGCAAAGTTTCTCTGCTCAAGAAACTTCTTTGCGCTAAAACAAGAGTTGCACCTTTAAAAAGTATTACACTTCCTAAACTGGAACTTTGTGCAGCTAATTTGCTAGCAGATTTATCAAAAAAGGTAAGAGACTCATTGAACTTTCATTTTGATAAACAGTTTTACTGGTCTGAGTCTCATTCAACTATAACTTTAGGTTAGTTGCAATCTCCTCCACAGCGTTGGAAGATTTTTGTGGGCAATTGTGTTGCTAATATACAAAAGCAAACTAATATTGAAGATTGGCATCATATCAGTACTCAATGCAATCCTGCAGATATTTTATCTACAGGTGTCAATCCAGATCAATTACAGCTCTCATTCCTGTGGTGGCAAGGTCCATTTTGGCTGATGGAAACATTCCGAGTTGCCAGTTAATCCGATCAAGCCTGATATTGAAACTACCTGAAATCAGGGATGCTACTTCTTTGGTACTGAGTGACGCTGAAACTTTGTTTAAAAAATATTCTAACTTGACGAAAAGGTTGTAGCTTACATTCGTCGATTCAAAAATAACTCGAGAGTGAGTAAAAACGAACGTGAATATGGTTCACTCACCACAATTGAATTGGAGCATTCCCTTTCTTTACTCATCAAGCTTCCTCAGAAACAAAGTTTTTACAAAGAAATCACCCAACTCGAAGACAATAGGCAATATATTATTCCCTAATCCTTTTATAGATGAGAACGGAATCTTACGAGTTGGTGGTAGATTGCAGAACTCAAATTACAATTTCAAAAAAAAAAACACCCAACTTTATTAGCACCTGATCATATTTCAATAAAGTTAATTGCTAAATATGAACATATTAGATTGTTGCATAGTGGTGTTCAATGTCTAGTTACATCTTTGAGAGATAGATATTGGCCTTTACGTGCAAGAAATCTAGCAAAGCAGACAATTCATAATTGTGTTAAATGCTTCAGAGTTTCCCTCTATCAACGACAACAGAAAATAACGCAGCATATATGGACCAGGTCGCACAAAGAGTACATTTCGGAACTGCAGATTAGGGTAAAATGGAAGAAGAACTTATCGATCATTCTGAAGCCAGGCATTATGGTTGTCGTCAAGGAGGATAATCGGCAGCCCTTAAAATGGATGAGATGATGATGTCATCTGAGTAGCCACTATTCAGTGTGCTGCATTGAAATCCTTCCAATTTAAGAAGATGGGACTTGAAAAGACTATTTATTGTTTCAGTTCAATTTAATTTCTTGGTAATTTTTTGAAAGTTTCCCTTTTCAAAGGGGGGAGTTATGTTAAGATCACAGTTCCCATATTATTTTTTTACGTGAGCTATATATATATTACAAATGTGTCTACAGAAATGTATTAGATACCAAGATTCAACTGTTCGTATCAACAACAAAAAATATTTTAAAAACCACAAGATCATCACAGTATTTTTATTAAATATTCCAAAGGAATTCAACCAGTAGAATTATTTCTACGTACTAGCTCATACAGATACTAGGGATGTCAAGACTATTTTTCCAGAGAGTGGTCATTCCACAAACTACGGGTATAATAGCCTAATGATACGTCTCTTAATGTTGGCTAACGTATCTGATTTAAATCTTTTTTACTTAAACTAGTACTAAGAATGTTTGCATTGTTTCTTCGGTAGGGGTGCATAAATCAACCATTAGGTATTCAGTTTAATTCATATGTATAAAGGGGTCTATCTTTGTGTTGTTTCTTATCTTATTCCTTATTTCAGTTGCTGTATAAACCCACATTAAAATTCTCAATATTAGTACTGTGATTCAAACTCTACGATTTTCATTTGACTAATTTGTCCTTTTTTTCAATCTCTTCTTCTAAGTCAAATCTAGCTAAATTCATATATTTACCTGTAGAGAACTCCAAGTAAATTTCATTATATTCATCATTGACACCAACCACATTGAATTCTTTAAAATAAAAATTTACAGGCAATTCGCACCAAACTAAAGGTCTTCTAGGGCCGGAATCTTCTTCGGAAATGATAAAATAGACTCTTCTTGTCGTAATTCTCATGATACAATTTTTTGAAAATTTTGATAAACCCAATGTGATATCTGAAATATATTTACATAAGTTAACTGATTTTGGAATATGGATACGTACTCATGAAATCTCGCATAGCAGCAGTATCGATAATTAAAGCCCTGAACTTCATATCTCTTAATTCAAAAAGAACAGAAAGAACTTCAAAAATATTATAGGTTGTAGGATTGTTGCAAAAACTTTTAAAATTAATTACCAATGTGAAGTTGGCTGCCAAAGTAGCCAAAGCTAAAGCTGGCAAAGTTTCCGAACATTCCCGATTGATCAGTGGCGTGTTTCCCCCTTTTTTTTCGTTTCGTTTACAAATGTTTTAATAATTCTAGATTTCATGAAATAAAACTGGTGAATAATATTCATGTTGACATTCAATATTTAAATACTGAATATTACGCGAAAGCGGTAGAAAATCCTAAAATTGATTTGCTGAATGTAAAATGATGAATATTAATAAGTATCAATGCCCGCCCGCGGATGAAATTTTTTTTCGACCCTTTCTCCAACAACTGTCTAGGCGCATTTTGTGTCAGAAGTATTCCTTTTCATCTCCGCAACAACCCTACAGCAAAATAACTCTTTGCAAATCAGTACGGAACTCTCCACACTGAAATAAATAAAATTTGTAAATAAATTTTTTTCGACTCTTTCTCCAACGACTGTCTAGACGCTTTTGTGTCAGGAGTATTTCTTTTCACTTCCGCAACAACCCTATACCAAAATAATTCCTTGCATTGCCTTATGGTAACTTCCACACTGAAAAAATTAAAATTTCCAAATAAATCATTTTCGACACTTTCTCCAACGACTGTCTAGACGTATTTGTGTCAGGAGTATTCCTTTTTACCTCCGCAAAAACCCTATACAGAAATAATCCCTTGCATTATAGTACGGAAACTTCCACGCTGAAAAAAATTAAATTTCTAAATGAACTTTTTTCGACACTTTCTCCAACGACTGTCTAGACGCATTTGTGTCAGGAGTATTCCTTTTCACCTCCGCAACAACCGTATACAGAAATAATCCCTTGCATTACAGTACGGAAACTTCCACACTGAAAAAATAAAATTTCTAAATGAATTTTTTTCGACCCTTTCTCCAACGACTGTCTAGACGCATTTATGTCAGAAGTATTCCTTTTCACATACGAAACAACCCTATAGCAAAATAATTCCTTGCAAATCAGTACGGAACTCTCCACAATGAAAAAATTTAAATTTGTGAATAAATTATTTTCGAAACTTTCTCCAACGACTGTTTAGACACTTTTGTGTCAGAAGTATTCATTTTCACCTCCGCACCAACCCTATACCAAAATAATCCCTTGCGTTACAGTACGGAAACTTCCACACAGAAAAAAATAAAATTTCTAAATGTATTTTTTTCGACCCTTTCTGTCTAGATGCTTTTATGTAAGGAGTATTCCTTTCCACCTCAGCAACAACCCTATTACAAAATTATTCCTTGCGTTACAGTAAACACACACTGAAAAAAAAAAATTCCAAATAAATTTTTCTCCAACGACTGTCTAGACGTATTTGTGTCAGGAGTATTCCTTTTCTCCTCCGCAACAACCCTATACCAAAATAATCCCTTGCATTACAGTTGGGAAACTTTCACACTGAAAAAAATAAAATTTTCAAAATAATTTTGTCGACCCTCTCTCTGACGACTATCCAGATGCTTTCAGTACGGAAACTTCCACACAGAAAAAAATAAAATTTCTAAATGTATTTTTTTCGACCCTTTCTGTCTAGATGCTTTTATGTAAGGAGTATTCCTTTCCACCTCAGCAACAACCCTATTACAAAATTATTCCTTGCGTTACAGTAAACACACACTGAAAAAAAAAAAATTCCAAATAAATTTTTCTCCAACGACTGTCTAGACGTATTTGTGTCAGGAGTATTCCTTTTCTCCTCCGCAACAACCCTATACCAAAATAATCCCTTGCATTACAGTTGGGAAACTTTCACACTGAAAAAAATAAAATTTTCAAAATAATTTTGTCGACCCTCTCTCTGACGACTATCCAGATGCTTTCAGTACGGAAACTTCCACACTGAAAAAAATAAAATTTCTTAATAAATTATTTTCGAGCCTTTTTCTAACGACTGTCTAGACGCATTTGTGTCAGGAATATTCCTTTTCACTTCCGCAACAACCCTATACCAAAATAATCCCTTGCATTACAGTTGGGAAACTTTCACACTGAAAAAAATAAAATTTTCAAAATAATTTTGTCGACCCTCTCTCTGACGACTATCCAGATGCTTTCAGTACGGAAACTTCCACACTGAAAAAAATAAAATTTCTAAATGTATTTTTTTCGACCCTTTCTGTCTAGATGCTTTTATGTAAGGAGTATTCCTTTCCACCTCAGCAACAACCCTATTACAAAATTATTCCTTGCGTTACAGTAAACACACAATGAAAAAAAAAAATTCCAAATAAATTTTTCTCCAACGACTGTCTAGACGTATTTGTGTCAGGAGTATTCCTTTTCTCCTCCGCAACAACCCTATACCAAAATAATCCCTTGCATTACAGTTGGGAAACTTTCACACTGAAAAAAATAAAATTTTCAAAATAATTTTGTCGACCCTCTCTCTGACGACTATCCAGATGCTTTCAGTACGGAAACTTCCACACTGAAAAAAATAAAATTTCTTAATAAATTATTTTCGAGCCTTTTTCCAACGACTGTCTAGACGCATTTGTGTCAGGAATATTCCTTTTCAACTCCGCAAAAAAGTTAAATTTGTAAATATATTATTTTCGATACTTTCTCTAACGACTGTCTAGACGCTTTTGTGTTAGAAGTACTCCTTTTTATCTCCGCAACAACCCTATACCAAAATAATCTTTTGCAAAACACTACGGAACCTTCCACACTGAAAAAAATAAAATTTCCAAAATAAGTTTGTTGGCTCTCTCTCTGACGACTATCCAGATGCTTTCAGGTCAGGTGTATACCTTGTCACCTCTACATCTACCGTCACCTATAGAATCGAATGATTTCTTGCTAACGATGATCGTTTTTTTTGTATATTAAAAAAAAACTATAATTAATGGCAAATTTCCACGTCCAGCCAGGAGGTATTGCCACCAGAACTGTCGAATATTTCTACAGATATTTTTTCAGTTCTCGTAGTCGAAACATATCTATTGGATATTTTGGATATGGTACGAGTGTTGGCTTTTTTCAAGTGGAAGTTTCACCAGTAGTCCTATTATAACCACTTTCATGAGAAACTTATTGTTTTCAGAAGTTAACATTTTTCTGATAATTTGGGTAGGGCCAAGTGACTAACTGAAACCAAGTACAGAATCAGATATATCATTTTATCGATAACAATAGCCCCACCTCGCCATGTTTACGGTTGATTTGATTCTATCTTAAAAAGTTGGGTTATAATATAAAGAAGAAGAAGAAGACACTCATTTTGACATTTTATTTCTATTCCTATTGCTTTTGGGTTGGTTCAGTATCAGTATAGAGTATAGGGACTGGCTCCTGCACGGTCCGACCGCTCACTAATAATTTAGCGTTCGGTGCCGGTCCGACCGTATAATAACATTTTGTTGAGGGCCGGTCCGACCGCGTACAGTCAAGAGGAAGGCAAACTGAGTTGAAAATGCGTGAATTTGTTTTTTGCTCGCACTCGACACACAAACTTAACTTGAGCAAACTAACCTAGCTTGCAAGTTCACCACAGGGCACTTTTTCGAATGTGTATCAAGACAAGAAGGCAAAAAAACAAATTCACCCATTTTCAAGTTTGCCTTCTTCTTGTCTGTACGGTCGGACCGGCCCCGAACAAAATGGTATTGTACGGTCGCACCGGCCCCGAACGCTAAATTAGTGAGCAGTCGGATCGTGCAGGAGTCACTATCTAGAGTATAATAATAGTTCATGTTAATCATGTTTTATCTTGAATGGATATACACCAGCTACTAATTCTAATTTTTTCATTGATTGAAATTTGAGAGATATACAATAATCTCGAATTTCAAAGGAGCCTTGGTCGATTTCCGGGCCTTGCCCCATCTTGTGACCCAATTAGCAGCTATTATGGAACATAGAGCCGTCGACAAGGAACTTGAGTCTCTATGTGATGATTTTTTTGAGGTTCAATAAACACAAAAAGTTGTTCTACCTCATCCCTCAATCAACGGAATAGCAGTTTTAAAATTGGCCGATGGACATTGTGCAGATGTCATCATAGCCAAATACTCTGCAAGATTTTGATTAGACTAGGAGAAAGCATCCATGATTTTGCTGTGAGTAGATGAAGTGTGTCTGACGAGGTCCCCGATTAATAAAATGTGAAGTGAGAAACAAATTTAAAAAAATACAAATGATTAGACTGCGGAGACCATATATTTAAAATAATTTTTAGGAAGCCTTTCGATCTAGCAGGGTACACCTTCCATTTGAATGTGAGATACTTGGCAAAAGTCTTTTTCTTGCTCAATAGCATTTGTTTTTTTAATAATTCTTCTTACCAGTAAATAAATGGCTTTAGAAGGCTCGGTGTTTTTATATTGTCTTTAGTTTCTCATTATGAATCCTAACATCCTCTTAGTTGATTAGACAATTTTTCAAATATGATAATCAAAGGTGAGTTTTTTATCTACAAAAATTCCCAGATGTATTTTGACCAGTTGAATTTATCATCTAGTGTGATACCTAAAAGTTTCACCCTATCACCACTGAGGTATTCAAGTAAAATAATCAAAACATGTTGTTTTTTTAATTTTGAACAATGTGCGATTGTTACTTCTGAACCAAAATACATTCAGTGTCACAACACAAGATTAAAGAGCCCATCAATCTGTTGAGCCACATATGACAACCGAATAGGTAACTTTTTTTACTATATCGGTTAATAAAAAATAAAATTGGTTTTGTCAAATGTGAGAATGTTAATGACTGTCTCGATCTGCTCTATAAAACAATTCACATTGTTGGAGCAAGTCATACCGAAGTATCCAGAAAAAGCAACTGCACATAAACCCAAATATCTATGGTCGAATTGGTGCATAAGATAAGAAAGAAAAATTATTTACACAAATCAATTAAAAAAAATAGTATGGACTCTACGTAAAAACCTAGTGCACTAAAGCAAATTACAAAGCATCAAATCAATAATAAAAGAAATATTGCACAAGATCACAACCCTTTTTGGTTATTTGTAAGATCCATATCCAGAAGTGGATTGCCTAGAGAAATGCAGCTTGATGACTCAGTCAACAGTAGTGTTATTGCAAATGCTTTCGTACAGTTCTTCCACTCTGTTTATCAGGTCTCAGAAAATCATAGCAATTTCAAGGCTGCCTCGGATGCATCATCTTTAACCTACCTTTGGTAACCGAATCTGATGTTCTCAGAACTATAATAAATCTAAAACCAAAAAGGTCAACAGGCAGAGACAATATATTTTCTTATATGGTTATACCATTTTTACATATACCTACTTCAATTATAATACAAAGCTACGTGAAAGTTTCACTAAATGAATGTATACAGAATACCTCAAAAAGTTTGCAGTATATATTTTATATTGCTAGTACAGATCTCAATCTATTCTTTAATTGGTTTAATGCATTATTAACTAGATCAAGAGAACCAAGGTTAAAATTCCGAGGTATTCTTGCCAAGGGACTGAATTGATATGGCACTATATGGGTATCGGTATTTTTGTAGGTTGTCACTGACCAATACTTCATTTTCATGAGAAAAGGATATATAAGTTTTTTTCAGTAGAAAGTAAACAATACTACACAACACTATGTTCCTATCAGATCTGAGGGGCAATATGCTGCTGTAACAACTGGACCAATAAACCAAGAATTGTCCGTTACCGTATTACCGATTAGATAAATCTTGAAAATATTTTATTAACATAATATAAACTTTTATCTATGAACATATTTTTCGGGAATTCCACTATTTTTGAACATTTCATACATAACATTCTAACAGTGACATGTGTCGGTAGTTCAAACGTTGGCTCTAAACTAACCTAACTTTTTCTGTGGGTTATTTTTGACATTCGAACTATTAGACTCCTCCCATAGACCATTCCAGAACACGTGACTTTGACAATTATCTCTGGGGGGCACACATACATTTCTAACCAAAAATTACATTATTTTGTAATTTTTCGACTAGTTTTCAACCTAAATAACTTCAAATGGCATTATTTTGGAATTTTTCGAATGCTTTTCACCCTAAAAAGCTTCAAGAGGCATTATTTTGGAATTTTTCGGCTAGCTTTTAACCTGAAAAGCTTTAAATTTGACAGGTTGCCCTCCAGCGTGACGTAATACTGGAATGGTCTATTGGCCGTACCAGTAGAAGCAAAGCCTTCTGGATCCAGTGACCCTACGTGTCAACACTGTCAATATTCCATGGAAATGGTGATTGTGATTGCTAATTGAATTTTAAGGAATTTTATTAAACTTTTTTATTACCATACGAAAGTATAATAGTCCATACTCGAAGTGAAGATCCAAAGTTTTATTGAAAAAATAACACTACTAAACTTGTGTAATTTTTTCCAAAAAAAATCTAAAAACTATTTGAAAGTCAATAGTTGTGGTGTAATAAAAAAAATATGCAATTTTCTTATATTTGTGATGTGTTTCTTCATTTTTCTTATATTTTAATAATTTGATCATGTTCCGTTTTCGTGCCCACAATCCAGAAAGATGAACAAAGTAAGTACTCATTTATATTCAGTACAGAAATTGAGTACTTACCACTTAAAATCTGAACATACTTTGAAACAGACATTTTTATTTCAAAACGCCATGCATGTTGACAATATTTATTTACGGCAAAAATGTTTTCTAATCAATTCAATCAACTCTTGATGCGTTTTTATATCTTACCGTTTCTTGAAATCTTCCATAAGTAGCGAAAGTCCGCGATAAAAAGTAAAAAATATAAATTTTTTTCCATTACCACTGAAATCTATCAATCTTCAGTAAGCTTGTTAAAGTTTTGGTTATTTTCCATGCATTCCTTTTATTTTGAAATGGGGAAATCTTTTTAGTGTAGTTGATCAAAAAATACACTTTTTTGTCGAACAAAATTGCACAATAGAAATATTTTCACTATTAAATGTCATATTGACCGGTTTTTTAAAATTGGAAGAATAATATAACACTTTAACTCAAATCCACAAAATTATTTTCTTTATTTCTTTAAAAAACTTTATAGTGAAAACTCGGGCACAAATGCACAGATATCAGCGCGAGAGCATGCGCTGCGCTAACGCTGCCCCAAGATGGATAGAAACCCTGGTGCGTTCATTTATACCTGTGAAATCGGCCTACCAAAACTGTTAAGGTACGGCCTACGTGATTTTTCATATTTTATTAGATCGGATTAGCTTCACGATCGTTCGTAGATGGCGGTAAAGTCATTACAGATTGATAAATGAATACTTGTCATGATGACGTTGGACAATTGTCATTCTCATGACATGTTTACATTTCGTATTTATTCAATTTTGTTAAAAAATACGACATAACATGTTTAACGTGCTTATTTCATCAAAAATCAGAACAGTAATTTTAAATTAACTAGTTGGATATGTGATATGTACGGGATATTCAAACAATGACACTAACCTTAGATCTTTCATACAAACGCAACCATGTCCAAGTACAAACTTGAAAAAACATTATGCACTACAAATACAAGAATTACAGAAAACTCAACAATAAACAAATAACTAATCATTGCGAACTGAACGAAAAGTAGTAAAAGAACAGAAAAAAACGATAAATATCCCGATGAAATGTAAATCACAGTTAATCAAAAATTATAAACATAGTCATAAACAGTCAAATTTCAAATATTCCAAAAAAATATGACTCAGTACTTCGGAATGTAAACTCGGCTATTTTTTGATAATGCGCCATCTACTGACAACGGGAAAGCTAATCCCATCTTATTACAGCATTAACAACTTTGGGTGAAACAAAAGCGAATCAGTCAATCCGCCGGGGTTTCTATCCATCTTGCGCTGCCCATAAGATTGACAGGTGCTAATAATGGTGAATTTTCATGCGATGCAGATGAACTGCAATACTTCTATGTGAAATGTGAGTTAATTATATTTAAGCAAAAAAATTAATAAATCATGTCGAAAATGTAACAAATAGAACTGATTGGGGACAGTGATTCGGTATATTCCAATTATTATATTGTTTTATTAATTTCATGTTCGTGAATCGTGGGCAAAACTAAATTAACCCTAACAAGAAAACCGACGGTGGCGGTGCACTCAAGTGACTCGGGATATTCGAAAAACAGCCCACGGATTCATTTGTTTTCTTGTAATCAAGTTGGCGAATGTCTGTCGTTTTTCGTTTTATCCCACAGATTTGCACGTATTAAGTCGGTACACCAGCACCCGGATTACGAACTCTCGATTCGAGTCAAACGATACATACCTCTTCAACTAATAGCATATAAAGAAAGAAGATGAATATATCCGTTTCTACTCGAATCGAGAGTGCGTAATCCGGGTGCTGGACCAGGGTTTTTACTTTTTAGGCATCTTAGGGTGGATGATGGATGGCATATTGACGTAACATTGGAGGGCAGGATATTTTTTAGTTTAGTAATTACGTATATTAATTATTGATAAATCAAATTACATATACAAAGTTGATAGTATTATGGATAGGCAACTATCCTGGCTATTACGCCGCAGCCGGCGCAGCCCCCAGCCAAACATTGTTTTCTATTGGACAGTTGGATATAGAGATGGGACATCGAAACGTAATATCGATGTTGGACATCGACGATACTATCGAAACTCACCATTGATTTTTTGCAAACATCGGTCTTGCAATATCGATGGTTTTTCGACATCGATGTTTTTTGACATTTGAAACTTTTGACAGATGACAGATGAATTGGCGTGACAGCATTCACAGTTTGGGAAAATTTTATTGAGTTACTGAAAATTTAATTCAATATTTTGGTTTCATCATTCGTCATTTCGTTAACGATAACAAAATAAAAGCGAAATTTAAATATGAGGAAGTGACAAGGACAGGTGACAGGTGACGTGACAGATCTCGAAATCTCATAAGTGGTAAAATATCGTTCGATAAACGATATTTACCTTAGATCATATATGCTGACGCTAGATACGGCATCATGTAGTATTTGTTTGGTATTAGAGGGGTACTGATGAGAGGGGGTGAAGAGGGCAATAGCGTACTACGGTACAGTGGCGCACGAGATATTTTGGTACAGTGTATATTAACATACTTCTACAACACCCATATTTCTATTTTCTAATTTATGATGGATTTCCATATCGGTTACAGTGAAATGAAAATTAATGTGAAACGAAAACATTTTGTACCATTCTTTTGGTACGCCTAATTTAACCAGTACTAGACTTTTATTTATGAACATACTTTTCATCTAGATATTTTTGGAATACCCAGAAGATATTGGGTCCGTTGAAAACATTCCATTCAAGTTTTGATTAAATTTTCTCCACAAATATAATGATATCAAGAGAATAATTGAAACTGGCCATGAGGTCAATTCAATCAACAACTTTATAGTTACATGAACTAGAATACGAGATTTGCTGATTGCGATTTCAGAAAAAGTAATATGTGCACCTCGTAGTATGTATTGCTTTTACTACAAGATACACAATATTCTATACCAGTCTTTTTTATAGCTAATTGAAAATCCCATCGATAATGAACTCATAATAGAAAACAAAATGAAAAGTTGGTAAGTATATCAATACACAAGATATGTCAAAATGTACCGTCGTACAGATTGAGTTAAATAAAAAATGAAAAACTTGCTGATGAAAATTGTTTATTTTTATGAAACATATTTGGAACATTGATTCATTCTACATTCTATACAGCCCCAATATCAGTAAAAGTTAAATATATATGTGAATACTGGGTACTGAATATAAATACCAAATATACAATTAAACAGATGGCAAGACGATAATATATACTCTACGAAATAAAATTTTACACTGGAATATACATCAATTTGACATATTTGAAATATATATTTATTTATATATATCAGGGTTTGAATATGTGACCAAGTCTGTGCAATTATTGCGGTCGTACATCCTCCCTAGCTCGCACAAGTCCCTCGAAGACTTCTGAAGGTTGCTCGTAAGGGTGCAGCCGGTTGATATGTTTTCCGACTTCCTGTTCAATAGCACGCCTATGGAATACATACTTATGAAAAGATCTGGCAGAACCCTTCTCAAATTTGACATTACAAACTGAACACGATTTTGGCATTATGATGAAAAATCGAACCACTTTTCTTCAAACTAATTGTCCACAGCAAAAACTCTCAAAACTATAATAAAAATACACTCACAAGATCGGCAGATTCGCAGAAAAAACACAATATCTGACATTTGTCTGAATTGACATTTGTTCAACTATCGTCGAAATTTGAAATCGACCAATCAATGGATTAGTACGCTAGACCCCCCCCGGACCTACAAAACAAATAACCTGAGTGCCGTATCTAGCGTAGCATATATGATCTAAGATATTTACTGTTTTGTTCAATTAGCTTTGTGACCACGCGGTACAAATGTTCTGTTCGCTCGGGTTAAAAAAAAAACAACAAACGCACCTTGAGTAACAACTTTTATTGCGCATGCGTGTTTGACCGATGCTGAAATTCGATAGTGCCTAACTGTTGATAGTAGCTGAGTTCGGCTTGCTCACTCTTTTGACTCTATTCACTCGGTAAGCACCATATGCTTTCGGGTATAATGAAAAGCGTCCAAGGAGTGCGAATTTCAGCGTTCGGGTTTTGTGACGGGAGTGGATAGAAGTGACTCCAAAAGTACCACCTCGACCTATGAGGGCACAAGCTAGAGCAGCTCTTTTTCTCTCTGGGTCTCTGGTTTTAACCTAAAAATGTTATGCAGTTCGAGCAAGGTCAAGTCGAACCACCGATAAATCATTATTTGAAAATAGGTGATCAATTGTGTTAGTAGATATACACTTTGATATACAGGTTCTCTTTATTATCAAAAAAGTCGTTCGGGAACTTCGGACACAGAAAACCGCGGTGCTTCAGAATTTGCCACCTGTCTTTATCCACTTTAGCTCCACTCTCACTCCGCTCCAACTCCTTAAAACCAATCCGAACTCACCTAGTGTTGACATCGATGTTTCATTTTGCGACATCGATACCAGAATATCGGAACATCGAATGATTACCATCGATGTTTTAAAATCATCGATGTATATCGCCCATCGGCCATCAGTCATCACGGCCATCGGCCATCGTATCACTAGTTGTTGTTGGATGTTGGATAGAGCGATCCCGATTTTTTTTTAAGTTTTAGGTAGAAGACTGGCCTCTTTTTGTTCGTGGAAAAAACTATCATTCGTCAAATAATTTTTTTGTTTCAAATGCAAGTTTTTCAACATTTTTGGAAATTCCTCTACTCATGGGAATAAATTTATGGAATCAAGTGAGATGAACTGTTCAATAGACTATTTAAGAGACAGGTATCCCTTTTGTATTGTATGGACACCAATACCACTATTGACATGGATATTTCCACTCATTGGACATATGGGTATTGCACTCTCATCTGGAGTCATAAGAGATTTTGCAGGACCATATTATGTATCAGAAGATAATATGGCATTTGGAAGACCAACCAAGTATTGGTTACTTCAACCTTCTTTGGCTAGAGGGGCTACTAGGTATGTAATTTGTATACAATGCCACTTAATATCCTATAGTAATTACCTACCTAGTCGGAAATGGTGTCTGACATGATATACAAATACAAAAACACAACAAATATAAACATGAACTAAATTAACATACATGTCTTCAGCACAATTTTGTATGCCCTCTACAATTTACAGAAACCTTAATAACTCCCAAAACTCAATATTGAATCTTTCAGTAGTGAATTTTGAATTGGAAAATTTGTAACTCCAAGTTGTTTATATTCATCAGGTGGTGACAGAACCAGATGCTTTATTCAACCTTAGTTTTTATGTTCTTCATAACAGTACAATGATGTCGACTCCCATTGAAGTATCTTTGGTATCAGTACGATCTGTACATTTTGCTAATTAACATGTTAAATTCTGTGAAATAAACTGGACTTTGTAGTAATGTATTCTGTTGCCAAACATTTTTCATACCATGCCTTGTACAAAACAGATTGGGAATCACCTCCTTTATTTTAATAATATTCGCAATATTGGGACGATTTTTAATTTTCAATAACTTGATTAATTGCCATTGTATCATAATTTCATAAGTAAAATGGAGATATAGATATGTGTTTTGACACCACTTGTTTTAGTAGTTCTGGGGTTGGACCAGAAATCAGTTACTGGAGATTGATGTATTGTTCTACTAAAAAGAAACCTAGCGACAATATTTTAGAGTGAAATGTTGGTCGCAGCATGTATATTAATTAAAACCAGTCATTACCAAAAGAGTTCACTTTTTATTCTTCAGCAGAGTAATGTTTCACATTCAAGAGTCAGTGCATACTAATCATACCCAAAATATTGGGGTTTGATAGAAATTGGTTGATCAGCACTTTTAATATAATTGTTTATATATTTGGATAGCAAATAGTTCAATGTACTGAAATGTTGCAGAAATACATAATTAGGTCGGTGTTAAGAACCAATGAGTTTAATGACACTGCAATGTTTCTGTACGTAGAGTTGTTGAGTAGACATAATTGAAAATAACAATAATTTAGTAACATATTAGGAATATGAGATAAATGATCTAAATCTTTATCACATCTCCCTCGGTAAAAGAAAAAAAGAAAATGTTTACAATTTTTCTTTTTTTATCATTAAAACTACATCTATTGTTAATATAATACTACACTTAATACTAATCACTTGTAATAAGGTTTCACTCTGTTTTTATGCACTGCTATTTCTGTATTGTCCACTTTGATCACTATATTCGGGTGTTCGTCTTTTATCACTGAATAAGGACCCTTAAAAAGTTCTTGCATTTTATTAGTAACATTGTTTTTAACTAAAACTAAATATTCTACTGTAAACTTAATACCAGGATTACAGGACTTATCATATCTATCTTTTCTATTTGTTTTCGATTTCAGCAGATTATTTCTTGCATCAGGACAAGCTCGCTGAAGACGGTGTTTCAGTTCTAGAGGGTAATTATCAAAAGTATACAGAGGATCAATATTTTCAGTAATGTTAGAGGGTAGTTTTGGTAAATGACCGAAAACAAGCTCGTACGAAGAATATTTTTAATTGTTATGTTCAAGGGTTCTATAAATGGATTAGAGTGTTTGTATCTTTGGCAGTCGTCACAGATTTTCACAAATTTTTCTTCGTCTTCATACAGTCCCTTCCAGTTGTAGTACCTTTTAATGTTATTAAACATTCTATTGATACCTGCGTGGCCTCCTGTATGCAGAATGTGGAAATCATTCAGAATTAATTGTCTAGTTGCTGAATCATTAATGTTATGGCAATTGTTTATGAAGGTTATTTTTGTTTTCGACTTCTTGAAGATTTTTGAAATTTCTTTGATTATATCTGCAGATAAATTGTTATCTTTATTAATAAATAATTCTGGAATATTTTCCTGTCCGGACAGTTTTTGACAGTCTTTCAACATCTCTCGAAGGTCTGATGCTGAGCAAGTATCTGTCTTAACTAAATATATAATCTGCAAGCTTGCGCCATAAATCAAATAATCGTTCATGAACTTAAATTGTTTTTCTGACTTCCGTAGTTTATTGAATTGTTGTGAGCTCAGTATCTTCAATTCAGTTACGTTGTAAGGTTTTTTCAATACCTCGACAATTCCAGGGTGATCAGTCCTAGTATCATCGTTTGCAGTCGGGTTGTCCAACAATGTCTTTGTTCATGAACGTGTTATAACATTCACAGAGGCATTAATTTTCCTAGACATTTCTTTCAAGTCGTCAGATGGTATTTCTACTCTAGAAAGAGCGTCTGCAATGTTCGAGTTTCCCTTAACGTACTGTACTACATAGTCATATTCATCTAGAACAAGTCGAAATATTATATTATATTATATTATAAACTTCCTTGTATGTTATTGTCAAATGATTCTATTATGAAGAATTTATGTGTAAACATATTTTTGTCTACTTGCAAAGGAACGTTCAATGAGCCTAGCGTATTCGTTGACCCTGAAATTCCGTCTATTTTTATTTTGTCTGAGTAGTCTATTGTATACAAGTGTCTGTTTACATGTTTATGAAAAATTGCGCTAATTGATGCACCTGAGTCGATGAGTAAATAAATTTCCTGAATATTGTAATTGAATTTAACATAGTTATACTGTATGGAGTTATTTTTTGTCCTATTGGCCACAAAAAATTGTTCGCTTCTGTGAGCTGCTTTGACTTGATGCCTCACTTTCCAAGTCATTTGCTACAAACATAGTTTGTCTTATATTGTCTCGTCTTGTATTTTGAGTTTGTCGGGAACGATTATTTGATAGGTTCTGTGGTAGATGGCCTCTATAGTTATTTTGTCTGTTATCAACATTGAATCGTCCTCTGAAATTGTTGTTGTAATTTGTATTATTATATCTGTTCGAATAGTTTCGATATCTGTTGAAGGTTTGTCTCCTATACCTATTATTAAAATTTTGGGAAAATTGGTGGTTTTGTTCATTCCTAATATGAAACATAGTCGGTTGTTGTTGGTTGTCTTGTGTAAATTCGTCTTTTGCTCCATTAATAGCTTCTGTCAGTGTACTGTAATTCCGCGCTTTCATTATAGTTCTAAGCTCTGTATTATTTATTACAAAAACGTAAATGGCTATTTTCTCATTCTATTCCCTGAAAATCTCAATAGAATTTCTATTGTCGCCTGCCTGAGCTGAAGTAATATCTGACATTAGTGTTTCTATTGATCTTCCATATTCATCGATATTGACGTTACCTAGTTTTACAGTTTGTAATTTTAAATTTTGTAATTTTATCTCTATGAGATACGCAAACTTTAATATCATAATTGATTAGAGATTGTTTGATTACCGTGTCTAAAGCTTAATCGTACAGTTCTTTACCCTCTATCAACTGATACACGCCTTCATTTGTGCCGTTTAATTTTGGCAATAAATTAGCTGCTGTTTTAAAGTCGAATTTTTCTCCACTCATGATTAAGCCTGTAATTATTTATACCTGTTTCTATATTAGTATTAACATCTACTTTCCTAATTGACTTTGACCTATCACCCAAAATATTCTTAATTTTAGTGGATATTTTTTTTCTATCCTATGTAAATATAGTTCTACTTGAATGAGTTCATCTTTAACTGGACTGCTATTATTAAACTTATGTACTAATTTATCAATCAGTGAATTAACATTTTCAAACCTCTGGAGCCGTCTCTGCGTAGCTGGTTGATCACGTTTGTCATAAGAGTCTTTGCGAAGGTTTTCTTCAAATTTCACCAGTTGTTCCTCCGCCTCTGCAAACTCCCTTAGAAAGTCTTTGCTGTTCATGAGCCCTGGACACTATCGTATTCTTCATTATTTTCTTCTCTTTAGTTTGAATCAACACACTCGCGAGATCTTCGAAGTTCGCTTAGTGCGATTTGTCGTTCCATCGATTTCTTCATACCTTCTCGCATTTTTCTCCAGATGAAATATATGATAACAATTTATTTATTTATTTATTTACGGGCAAGCCCATTTAAAGTATAAATTACTATTCAAAATTATAATTAAAATAACATCATAAGGCGCTGACATACAAATTACAACTAAGAATAAGTTTGAAGGGGTTAATTCAAAGTTCAAAAGGGGTTAATTTGTAATTTAAAACAACAAAAGACAATAGGCGTCAATAAAACATATACTATACATTGCAACATTAAAGCTCAGTATTCCGTAATTGAGTTTTGAAATGATTCAAGGAGGTGTTGAATAACTCAAGATCATCGTTACTATTGGCTAATCGTAAAATTCTTGGAATGCAGCTGTTGAATGTGTGGTTGAGACGATAAAATGGTACATAAAATGTTTGTTGCTGTCGAGTTGGACGGTTTTGAACATGGAGATTGATTTTTTCTAGGAGTTCAGCACAACTGCAATTGCCATTAATAATATTGAAAAGTAGTGTCAGGTCTCTCTGTTTCCTCCTAGTTTCCAAGGAGGACATGTTCAGTGATTGCTGTAACAACTCATACTCGCAACGAACACCCGATTTATATGCTATATATCTGAGAAAATTATGTTGGACATTTTCGATATTCCTGATATAAGTTATATAATGAGGAGACCAGATAGAAGAACAATACTCCAGGTGTGGGCGGACCAATGAACAATAAAGGGCTTTTATAGCAGTTGGGTCAGTGAAGTCGCATTTTTCTCCAGATGAAATATATGATAACAATTACAATGAAGATTAAAATTGGGACTATCATTCCGTCGGTGTGATTAAATGCGGTCGAACTTGATTGATTCGCATTATTTGATCCAGTGCCAACAGTTTGTATCTGCAGTCTTTCTTCGTTTGTAACTTTTGATCCACACATTTTCAAATAGTTCGTTTTCTTCTACACATTGATTGGACTGGCAGGATCGCCATGAAATGTTGGTCGCAGCATGTATATTATTTAAAACCAGTCATTACCAAAAGAGTTCACTTTTTATTCTTCAGCAGAGTAATGTTTCACATTCAAGAGTCAGTGCATACTAATCATACCCAAAATATTGGGGTTTGATAGAAATTGGTTGATCAGCACTTTTAATATAATTGTTTATATATTTGGATAGCAGAAATACATAATTAGGTCGGTGTTAAGAACCGATGAGTTTAATGACACTGCAACGTTTCTGTACGTAGAGTTGTTGAGTAGACATAATTGAAAATAACAATAATTTAGTAACATATTAGGAATATGAGATAAATGATCTAAATCTTTATCACAAGAGTTTCATGCCCAGAAGATTGTAATTCATGTAATGTTACTTAAAGTCTTTCAGAACTGACCATCTATAAATTTCGTATTTCGGTTATTTAATAATAATAATAATAATTTTATTATCCTGTAAGACAATCAAAAAGTACATTGTGTAGGTTTAATCATAGAGAACCTTATAAAATAAAACTTAGACTACTTCGACATTTTACAAGAGTAACATTCATTAAAATTGTAAAAATGAATAAAATGAAAAAGAAAGAAAATTTATTATTCAATCATTTCCTGAATGGAGTAATAATTATTTTCCAGAAGGAAGGACTTGAGCGCAACTTTAAAAGTGTGGGTATTATTAGAGTTTTTCAGTTCAAGAGGGAGCAAATTGAATAACCTCAGCCCTATTACATTGGGAGAATTATATGTCAGTAAATTTTTACAAAATGGTATATGAAAGTTTATCTTACTCCTAGTATTAAAAGAATGCAGACCTTCATTCCTTAAAAAACAATGGCGGTGTTGTCATATATAAAAACACATAGTTCGAAAATATACAAACACGGTAATGTTAGTATTTTAAAATTTTTAAAAAGGCTTTTACAGCTTGTACTTCTTGAGACACCTGCTATACATCTAATAATGTTTTTCTGGGCAACAAAAACATCTTAGCTCGAGGAAGATGCTCCCCAGAAAGTAATAGCATATCGAATGTGGGATTCAACTTGAGCATGATGAAACATAGTTAGCTGTTTCTGGTCTAGTATATGACGAAGGTTTCTGAGTAGATAATTCATATAGTTTAGTTTTGACACAATAGTTCCACAATGAATTTTCCAGCTGAGGAATTCATCCAAGTGTAGACCTAAAAATTTCACTGTAGAACACGGAGAAATTTCATCATCTCCAATTTTCAAGTTGAAATTGGTAACCTTTTTTTGTCTAGCGTGAAATCTTATTAATTGCGTTTTTTGATTATTCAAATGTAGGGAATTCTCCTTAAACCAAGTATTCAGATTTTGTAGGATTACATTTCCTTTGGTTTATAGATTTTTATCTATTTTATCTGAAATAACTAGTGATGTATCATCTGCATATAGTGTAAAATTGACCTCTGTAGAGATAGATTCAATATTATTCACATACAGCAGAAAGAGTACTGGGCCCAATACTGAGCCCTGTGGGACTTCATCATCAACATCCACATAATAGAATGTATATGACTTTTTTACGTTGTTATGTAAATTCATAATAGTGACATATTGTTTTCGTGTTGAGACAAAGGTTTTCAACCAATTCAGTGCATTCCCTTGTATGCCAATATTATAGAGTTTTTCATAGAGATTTGCATGATCAACACAGTCGAATGCCTTACTGAAGTCACAAAAGACCCCAATAGGGCATTCGCCCCTGCTAATTGAATTCAAGACGTTTGAATATAAAGAGTGTATCGCATCGGTGGTTTACTTTGAATTCTGAAAGCCATATTGATTTTCAGTTATAATGTTATTCTCATTTAAATAAACATTCAATCTATTCAAATACGCATATTCAAAGATCTTAGAGAAGACAGATGGAACTGTGATGGGCCGGAAGTTTGTCATGTTATTCGCCTTTTTTATGTATGGGAATAACTTTAGCAGTTTTAATGAAATTCGGAAAAATTCCTGTACAATATGATATATTTATCAGATATGCTAATGTCGAAATTATGAAGCCTAAAGATTTTCGAACTAAAAACCCTGGTACTTCGTCAAAACCAGATGAGTGGGTATTTTTCAGTTTTGACCATAAAAGCTTGTATAGTTCATCTTGGTTATGAGGTAACAGTAAGAACTTATTAGGAGGAAGGTATTTTTCCGATGGAATGGATTGATTTGTGGAATTTTGATATTTTATAATATTCAGTGGAGCATTTTTGAAAAAATTATTGAAGCTATTCGCAATGGAATTTAAAGTCTTTCAGAACTGACCATCTATGAACTTCGTATTTCGAAAGAAAAGAACAAACAATATTTTTACTTTTTGTTCAGATAAAGAGTTTACCTTAAATAAAATCTGAGAATTGATTCAGGTGGCCAGAATCGACTAGATTGGTGGTACAATTACATTGATAGTAATTCGCTTATTAATTTTGAATGAAAATACTTTACTTATCCCAATAGGAAGTATGTAGTATTGCTGTTCATAGTCCTGTACATAATGATGTATATAGCATTTTTGACTAACTCCTACTATATTTTAATTCCCAAATTATTTAGATCTAGCAAAAAATAAAATGTTTGAAACCCAGAGAAATAAAATATTTAATAGCAGTAAAATACTAGGTAGAAGAAAGTGCCGGAAAATATAGGAAACTAAGAAAATAAACACATTTAGTAATTTGCTAATATTCTCTTGATTTATCTTCAAGAATTCCTCTCCTAAACAGTGGCAAAGAAATTATAATGAATAGTGATGGCTGCTATTATACACAGGTCCATTCAAGATAAATTGAAATCTTTATTTGTTCCTTTTAAAAATATCTTTAAGATAGAGAACATGTCATTTTATTATTTTATACACAGGTTGTAATCTATATGCCATTTTATAATGAATGGCAGGTGTGATTCGGAAAAAACGACTACGCATACATCTTATGGGAAAATGTCTTTCGGTGAATTTGGCTGGATTTTTGATTTTGTAGCTGGAGCCATTCTGAGTAGAAGTCTCCATTGGCCCAACTCGATGGTATAACTAGATCCGGTGTTAGAGGGCGCCATCATGAATTTAGTGATTTTTGGAAAAATTCAGATGAATAAAAAATATCAATATCTCATTTATATTCAATACTGCGTACGACTGGGCATTCCTGGAGTTCGTTAGAAATATTTTTCCATAATACAGAAACAAAAACGCCTCTGTTTTTCTACAGGGTATTCCAAAATATACTCAACTCTTCAGTGAATGATTTCGTCTACGAGGTTATGAGTTGATTGAGCTTTGCATTGAGGATCAATAAGAATGTTTTGTTGGTCGACTAAAATATAATAAAGCTATGAATACAGAGTGTTTGGAATAATAAAGGGTTCATATTATACAGCGTGACTCACGGGTGATGGTAGGTTAGACGTTTCTGATAAACGCAACGCAGGATTTTTCACATCTTACATTTCCTCACCTGTTCTATGGATCTGAAATATTTTCAGCATTGCGACGTTGCCGCTTCTACCAAAAAGTTCTAGGTTTTTTTTAAGATTTTTTTTTAGAATTGCTCCTTTATTATAAAACTTTTGGGTGAATAATGTCCAATACCTATCTATATCGGTTTTCAAGATAAAAAATAATTTGCGTTAAATATGATCCAAAACATAGCCCTAGTTGAACTTAAGAGCGGGAGTATGAAGTCGCCGTCGTTGGCCGCCCGAGGCGCTAGCGTAAAAAATACGAATATATTTGAGTAGCAAATTGTAGCAGTAAAATTAGGACGTCGTCTGGTACTGTTGAAAACCCCGTTTGCAGATGTCGCTCGAGTCTCTTAGTTATTCGAGGACAAAATGCATGATACACTACCAGGTGTACCAAAAAACCCAGATTGAAAAATACATATCACAAAACCTATAAATATAATCGATGAAACTATCAAAATATTTTGAGCATGGTTTTGCTTGTAAAATAGTTGAATGTACAATAAACTGATTACGTCATTTGAATTTGTAGGTCGAATGGTATTCGGTTATGAATTTAGTTTGCAAAACGAATCGCGATTACTCTAGTTCGTATATTGTAGATAGTGACTCATCGTACATTTTCAGGTTTTTACGGGAATTGAATAAAGTGAGGAGAGGACGTAAGAAAGTGGCAAAGTAAAACATCATTTAAATCCCAATGACTCAGCTGATTTATGTTCTCTTTCTTGACCTGTTTCAAATGAATTATGAACCGTGTACAACCTATGAGTCACTATCTACAATTTACGAACTCGAGTTAGGAACTACGGCCAGACACGTCGCACAAAACACCGTCGCATATCTCAATTGAATGTAATTGAATTAGTTGCTATGAGGGAACGGAAATGATAGCTGATATATGTATTCGGTCGTTTCAATGCGATTAGTTGATCCTAATTATTCCAAACATGAATGATGGACTCAAACGCAGGTACATTTCCTTGTAGCTTTTGGGTAAAAACAGGAAATAAAAGACTAAAGAGTAAATATATCATATGAATCTTTAATACCAGGTAGGTCCCTACCAGTTGTTCGGCCGCACTAATACCTGAGTAATATAGGCTATAATTCATTATCATAAAATGAGTATTTACTTCGAAATTTCAATATCTGTCTATCCTTTTCTTCAGAAAATATGAAATTTGTGTAAAATGACCTAGGTACAAATACTAAAATCGAAAAATGCCTTATTATTATTGAATGGTCTGAGGTTATATTCAAATGTAGTACTAATGTAGTACATTGGACGTACGATATGTACGGGTACATGTAATTTGGTTCCCAAATTAAGAAGGGCCAGATAAAATGTGTAATTCAGTTCCTGATATTTTAGGTTTACCCAATTTTTATGTGTGATTTGGTTCCCGACATTTTTGCACAACAAGCTTGAACTTATCACAAAATAAAATAATTTAGTTTGTGGAAATTGAATACATCCATTTTGCGAGGATCAATTATTTCGTATAATCGAACCAGAACGAACTAACCTTACGTAGATAGTCTTAGTTCCTGATGGATTAACAACTTCATTTCTGCAGGTTGCTTCAGAGAACACAGTCAATAATATGTTGCATACTTGCAGAAAAACTACAAAACAATTTGTTGCAAATTACACATTTAATTCTCACAAAACAAAGTGGTACGTCATATTCGTGTTCAGCATTCAATGACGAAGAACTGGTTGAGACACAAAACAAGTATGCCCTTATCACCATTGGATGGATTCATACACATCCAACACAGAGCATTTCTGTCAAGTGTGGATTTGCTGATGCCTGAGGCAATTGCAATTGTTTGTTCACCCAATTATAGTGATATTCAGTTTTTCAATCTAACTTCTAGTAAGGCAAAAAGACTGGTTTCTATCCAGTTACAGAACAACCACTCCTTTTTCAGGTAGCAGATCATGTGAGAGTAGATCAGGAAACAAGATTAGAAATCATTGATTTCCGTGAAGTCTCTCAATAAAACCAAGACAAACTGGTCACATATTCCAGTGGTTCAAACAAAAGTGTTTTTTTGACAACCTTCTGAAAATGAAAAAAATATTAGATCAGTGAAATCTTTACAAATGTACTTTGCGTACTTGTTAGGAAAATAACTTTTATTCATACAGAATATGGTTGGATGCAGAATGAAAAAACTAATTTCTGTAATACCCAATTGTATGTACCTATACAATTTAAAAATCAAAAGTTAATTGTCTATACAATTCCTATGGATCTCCATCAAGTAACGGCCTACTCAATCAGAAAAAAAATCCAAAGTTAATGTAATTTCTGGTGAAACGTTCTATCTCAACTTCGAATATGCTTACTGAAGTTTCTAAAATGACAATTGATACATAAATTGATAAATCTATAAATTGATTTTACTCAAAACAACTTTTGTAGACATACAATATTTTTCCTCTCACCCATCGATATTTTTTCAGTATCCTTCTTATTTTATTTCACTAGAAAAGTTTTTAATAATTACCATCATTTCCAACTCATTCACTATTATCCTATGAACATTCGAAAAATGTAAAATCTCTGGTAATCTCCAAAAATACATATACCTAGTTTTTTTCTCAAGTAGAATAATTTTCTCATGGAGAATGTTTGAATATCATGCCGATTATAAGTCACACTTATTCGCATAAAAACAAAAGCTCATAGATACAAACAGAAATACCTGAAGCAATAAGTATATTTCAAATTGTAGAAGAAATCTGCTATCCTCATCTCGGAAGAGACAAATTATTCAAATGAACTCTGTACTTAGATGTAACTAACGCTTAATTTTCATGCAGATATTCGTAGTGCTAGGAAAGTTAAAAATATTCCAAAACTGACCTTCACAAGTGAAATTAAATATATTTCAATGTTTATGGTGATATACTAACATTGCCAGTACCTAACATAACTGTAAAGAAAGTTGCCAAATGAATTTCATAATTGTACAAGTTTCGTATTTGGGACACTATGTGAAACAGTGCAGCATTCGATACATTCATGGTTACAACGGCGTACTTCACTACTGCCATCTGGTATATGTCAAATTCTCGCTATCAACATGACATTACTTTTCTTATCATGTGCATCCACACTACTGATATTTAGGAGCTGATACTTTCCACACCTCTCATAATAATATTTAGCGCAGGTATTGGAAAAGTTTCATCAAATTCTGAAACGAAAAGTTCTCAATGTTGTCATTTGAAAAACTATATGCAGCTTCATTTCTAGACTGTACTGTATCTTCATTACATCTCAATAACTATTCCCAACCTTTATCTTTGCACTACTCCAATCAATTTCTAGTTGAAGTTTCAATTCACGAACTTATGATCAGCAAATACAGCTCTGCATAGCAATTTCTTGCGTCCCCCTTCTTAAGTACATCAGTACTCGGAATCCATGAAAAGTTGATATTTTGATTATAGTTTGTACAAACTCGAAATATTAAATTAACACCAAGAAATCGACTCCATCGAATCATACAGGGCGTGCTGTATACTCGATAAATTGAAAGATGATGAAAAATGCTTTAAGATGACATAACATGTTCCCCATACCTAAATCATCAAGTTTTCTTAATAAAGCCGTTTTGGTGGAAAAAATTATGTTTAAATATATTCAAACAAAGTTCTTACGAAATTTTTTATTATACACGGACAGTGTGATCAAATCATTGCCAGAACTTGCAGAAAATTCAACCAAATGTATACTGAATTAACACCAATGAACGAGAGAAAGTTTGTAGGATTACAACATAATTTCCTTAAGGGTCTTCATCCCTGAAAAAAGGGAGTCGGAAACGATTTTTTTTTCTGATTGATGAAGGCATGTATACAGATAAAAATAACAAAAAAATATTTAAAAGTATTAAATGAATGAAAAGGATATTTCCCCCCATTATTGTGCATTTTTCATCATTGCCACCATCAAAAGGAACGAATATTTTTGTGATCTTTCATTGTATTACTGAAGTCTATCATTTACTTAGTTCAACGTCATTCTCATTTTCTTCTTAAAATATTCCGTTCATTTGTAAATAATTTTACAAAAAAGTGTTGTTTTCGCGAAATGGATTTCCTTGCATTATTCCATTCGAATTGGGAAATATCCAATTTAACCAACGACGTTTAATAAAGGAATGTTTCAGCCGTTGACTAGCGAAAGTTAATTATTTCTTACAATTCTGATTCCGAAACAGAAATGAAGTTCTTTACGCACCTCATGTTGCTTCTCTCATACGGCTGATAACGTGAAACGTGAAGAGAAGGATAATACAGCTCTAGACATTTTTGTTGTGCTAAATATAACTTTCGGATGTTAAAGTCCTTTTTTAAAAACTAACTTTTATTAACAAAATAGGACTGAACAGTACAAGAGCAAAAATATAACTAAATTCTAAAATGAATCTTCCCATAAAGATTAAGATGCTTGTACATCAGTTTCCGGGAATCGCGAGATCCTGCATCAGCATGGTCAGCGTTTCACACGAGATGTATACGAAGACTGATATTAGGACCAGATAGATGAACATCGTCCAAAAACTTGGGATGTGTGCTACGTCTTTGAAGGATATTATCGGTTCATTCTCCATTATGGCTGTCTTTATTGAGTGGAGTTCGTCCAGTTACAAGTCATCAAGTTTGATCCCTAAACTTGGTTTGGGTGGATCTGATTTCCTTTTATCTATGTCTGGTAGGATGATTGGTTCGCTATTGGTGACTTGGTGATCATTGATTATAATTCGGTCGCCACAGGATAACTGGCATCCAATTGGAATGTCAAATAGGTAGGTATCTTCCAGGTGGCAGGTTTTCGATCTCGTTTTGGCTTTCACACGTAAGCCTGATCGTTTGTTGGGACGGCAGAAGGACAACCCATTTTTTTGAGGAGTTGTGCAGTAGCCTGATGGCGGGTCTTGATAGATGGATGGTAGTTTCCTTGCATGTGGAGGCGTTTTGGACATTGAGTAACTGGATTTCACATGGATTATCGTCTGTCATCTCTCTGATGTTAGTGGACGGGCAGATGTAGGTTTAATGAGAGATCTCCAAACAAGGATCGTTCAAAACTGCATACAATTTCTCGTTTTTTGTCAAATGCTTATTTTGAGGTACGACAGCCTTAAACTGACCCTTAGTTAATATTGGAATAGAGAAAAGATGATAATAATCAAATTTTGAGGAGTGGGTGATGGGATTATGTAAAATATAGGTTAATCTGAAGTTTGAAATATAGCTTTCGAGACTTATAATTTTTTCAAATAGCAAAGTATTTTCGAAACTTATTTCAATTGGAAATTGGTCTTGGTTAAAAATCTTCTTTAATTTTTGTAGTTCGTTTAACAAATCTTTAGTTTTTATTATACTTGGATGAAGAATGTTCAGTCTGGAAAATTATATTGAATTTTCGACATCTTGTAAAATTGAGTTTATGATCTCGTATGTGTTGATTATCTGGTTCATGAGATCTTTGATGAACATAGAATTTTCTCTATATGTTTGATTTTCAACAATTTTCGCAATTTGTTTTATTTTTGAATCTAAAAGCTGTTCGTTATGTTTCACTCGCTGAACTGTACTATTGAACTGATTGATTAATGATATTGAAAGTGAATTTTGCCTTTTGATGTTCATTACTAGATTATTTTGATTATTTTGTAATTCGTTAATCAGACGATCATATTTTTCCCCGTCACTGGAATCTAAATTTCCTGTGATTGATTTGAAAATTGATCCAACGCCGTTTATAAGACCACGTTTTGTTCTAAGAGAGTGTGATAAAATGTTGGTAAGTCTATCAATTACTTTTTCTTTTGAAAATTGAAATATTTTCAAATAATTTGACGTGTCCCATGAGTAGTCTCCGTGACCGCCAACAAGTGTCCTCACATTTTTGGAGTGGAATTTCAGTTTATTCACCTCAATGATTATTGGACTCAAATCGTAATAATGAATGAGTGCATACGCGTGTGTTTCTACCTTGGCTGTTCCAAGTTTGAGAGGAATAAGTCCTAGATTGTTCTTTAGGTTTTGTTTAGATATTTTTTCCTGGAGTCCGAGAGTTCCAGATAATCTGAAAAATTAATTAATTTTAATGGGAGATCGGTATTTTTTGAGGGGACGTTTTAAATTGTCCATGTGAATTTTTTCGTAGATACTGTTTTCATAGTACGGTCGACCTTTTTGATTTGAGTTGGTTTTTGAAATTTATTCGCGTCTTTTCGCCTAACATGTTTTTTCACATAAACATTTTGTTTTGTTTTGAATTCAATGGGGTCATCGCGCTTTTTATTCTCTCGCTCTATTATTTTTTGCTTTCGCTTGATAAGATCTGAGTTAATTTTTGAATAGAGAAGTTTAGATCGTTCCTTATGATTGATAATGTAATCATTTAATAATTTTCGATCAATTTCGATATTGAAAGGGTCATTGTTTCAAATGTGACCACTAATTATATCGATTGGTTTGAGTTTTGTGACCGAATGTATGGAGTGGTTGTATGCTAATATTGCGTACAACATTTTCATTTTTGGAGGAGTTTTCAAAAATCCTCTAGTGTTGAGTAGGCGAATGTGTTCCAAAATGGTAGAATGGAACCGTTCTATCATTCCGTTTGACTGCGGATGATGTGGTGATATGAAATGAACTTTTATCTTGTGTAAAGCAAGAAGTTCAGATATAATATATATCCCAACCTAGTCCTTTCGATGCGATGCCGGCGGTCGCTAATTGCGCGTTTGCTTCAAAAAAGGAGTTGAGAGGCGGCTTATAAACAGCTTGTCGCCTCTTAATATTCACCGCATGGGGCTGATAGTCCCATAGCCCCTCCCTAAATCCGGTACTGCAGGATCATAGAAAACCTTATCATACCTTGAACAATGCCGGTAAATGCGAAAACTCCAATTCACTTATCAAGTACTGAAAAAAATTCACCGCATTTCACTTCATCAAGAGCAAATAAAAAAAAAGCTCTGTTTATTTTTAATTTTTCAGCGGATGGGATGCAGCAGTAACGGAAGCTTCAGAAATATACAAGGGGCGCATGCACAATTTGTTTTGTGATAATTGTCATTCACATGTTGCAACTGCTCTAAATTTGATGAAGTATGATGGTTCTTCAAATTGGAACATGGTTAAATTGGCATTTTCAATGATATTGTATGGCAAATATGTTTCACTCACTAGCTTTGTGAAAACCTGGCTACCATTCTTACTTTTGGTATTAATTAGCATACTGTGCATATGTTTTTTGTAGGTAAGTAAACGAATGAACTTTTATACATATTGTGTTTCCTTAGTACTCAAGCCTTATTTTTCAAAGAAGAATGGGTCTAATAGAATCTCTTTTATGAATATAACTCGCTCTATATGGACTATGGACTAATAGGCCGTGAGCCAGCAACGGGGTTTTGCGACCAATTTCTTCCCGGCCTAAAAACTACTGAAATGCCCCAGAGAGGTTGTCATGTTGTTTCGTGAACGTCAGCTGCGACTCCGTGGGTGGGTGGCAGCGTCAAAAATACGTAGAAAAAAAAATCATTTCCCCTCGATTGAAAATTTGTCAAATGATAGACACAATACTATAAAAACAAATCAGCTGGCTGTAAGGTGGTGGAGTATACAGTGCGTTCATAAAGTGTGGAAAGGCTCCATTACCTTACGAGTTAATTTTTGGAGGTAAAGCTCGGACAAGTCGATTTTGTATTTCACCTTTTCCTACAAAAACAATTATTTTTCCCCCACCACTTTTCAAGATATGACGTCATCGATATTTTTTTTTAATTGAAAGGGTATATTTTTATATTGAAACCCTACAACGACGCACTGGCTTGTAGTAGTTCCTGGATATTTGCGGCTAAGCATCAGTGGAGGTGGGGAGGTCCGTAAAGTGATCACTGACTAATATTCATGATATGAGAGGGCGCCAGGTAAATCAATCCCCTCAAATATCCAGCCAAGAATTCAGTTCAACCCGTCGACTTACTAAAGGGGCTAAAGAAAACACGTCGGCACAACTCTATCAGGAATTTAATTATTACTTTGAGTGAAACGTCCTAAAAATTATTCAATACCCAACACCAGTATCCGTATTATAAATAATAATAGCAAATGGCACACAAAAAAAATATGACTCAACTCCAACATCAAGCCTCAATCATCAAGCAATAGGCAATAAGAAGCTAACATAAATACAACAGGCATATGACCTACGAGTAGCAAATGTTTGCAAACGAAAGCGCAAGTATAACACCCTCGGTAGGTATACTATTAATAATCTACAAATACAAGCGTTCTATCTACTAAGCGGTAGCAAAAATTGGGAAGGGTCATACCATTAACCATGAAATAAAATAGGGAAAAGCGATCGCTTGAGCTCAGGCGTGGCGCATGCGTAATGTCAAAACCCTAAGCAGAGTAAAAAAAAATGCAATTGTCATCCCAAATTCCGCTCAATCAATAATCATTATAATGCAAACCAAATAAAAGGACAGGCAGATACTCAACAATATCAGCTAGTAGCAAAAGTAGCGATAAATAAGAAAAATAGTAATAAAAAAAACGTGCAAATTTCGAACTTGCTTGCTCCTGGGACAACCATCCAAAATGATTCAGGAAGGACTACTTGGTCCACCCTGTAGATTCAGCGTGATGGAATGGAATAATATGGCCGCTTGTGGCGAGACCACCCTGTAGTCAGGATCGTCCAAAAGGCTTCACACAGGACTACTTGGTCCACCCTGTAGATTCAGCGTGGTGGAAGAGACAATATTTGTAGCCCCTGGCGAGACCACCATGCAGGTACTCGGAAGTAGTGGTAACCCTCTGGGATATTTGTAAAATGATCACCCTGTAGGCTACTTCAATGGACCATCCTGTACGGCCAAGTTTCCAACAGGAAGATTGTGCTCCAAAAAAAAAACCCTATGGAAGGAAATACCAAATTAGAATTTTCCTTCTCATAGAAAATTAAAGACTATCATTTGCTTCTTCCGTAGCACCTTAGCTCCCAAATAAAACAATAAAAGTAATCTGTAAACTCCCTCAATGACACACCACACAGTATATGGGTCATTTTTGTTTCAGAAGCTGCTTCATAGACAGCCAACTTAACTGATAAAATAAGGACGTAAACATTAAAACACCCCTATTTAAAGTAAACCCTCTTGTGCCTGTGTCTTTATCAACGGCAATCGATGAAAGACACTTTGATTTTTTTATTTTTTTTTCACAAGCTCCCGAAAAAACTAAATGCTTGTAATAATTATATTTTATGACGGTATCACAAAATAAATGTAATTTTCGGTTCAATGGAAATGCTCCCGTGAACGTATCACTGGTTAAAATAGCATTATTCTAAAATATAAACCGTGTTAGGATAACAGGCTTTCAAAATCAAATTTCACTTTAGAAATACCGATTTTACATGAAGAATAATTTCACCGGCAACACTGCAAAACCAGTTGAATAGCGTTGAGAGTTGAAACTCCAGCAACGCCAATTTGTTTTAATGATAGGAAACAATGTGTAAACTATATACAAAATAATTCAACCTACCCTGTTAAGTACGTAGGGGTTTTTATTTTTCTCCAATCTCACTCGAACACTTCCACTTCGGTTGTCGTGTGGATCAATTGAAAATGGACACGCCGGCTGAACGGAGCGATTATCGTCCTTATTATATCTGTTGATAAAGAAAACAATGTTTTACCAGCGATTCCACCTGAGAGGGACTTTTGACTAGGCCAGGCAAAGACAAATGCGAAACATACCTTGAATCTGACGAAGACCGTCCAGCAAGTACAACCTGATACGGATAAATATCCAAACTATGCACATAGGCACTACCAGTTTATCCAGATTTCGGCAATTTTGGTTCAGAAAAGAATTCCCAATGAAGGATTATTCGAGATCACAATTTTTCTGGAACCAATCACTCCACACACCTACACCTTCATCAAACAGAAAATTTTATGACCAAGACCGTTTTTTCCCTATTCAAAAAAACTACCCTCTTGTCAACCACAAGACTCCTCCACTTGACCAATCAGAGGCCCGCACGTCTAACAGAGCTTTACCGCCTTGCCTAGAGATGCCGCTAACGACGATCCGTAGCGGAACTTGAAAACTCAAATGTTACAGAATGACCTGTGCTTGGGTTTTTAAACCCCTTCGAAACGCCATTACCCAATACGAGTTCACTAAATAGATAATTCGGACCGGGAAAAGAATATCACTTCCCAAAATCTCGATGACCACCGTCGTTCTTTCCGCGGGCACTACTCTCGGATGCTGAGCACAACGTTCGGATGCTTGGCAACAACGTACGTTCCGAGACACCAATAAACCGAGGAAACTCGACGGGAACGATCGGAGCGGTTCGTTCGAACATCGAATGTCAATCTTGGTTATGAGAAATGTAAACATAATTGGAATGGCGGAAGGATTGTTTTGTTTCATAACTAATGAACTGTTTTGGGATGGTGGAAACTGTGCGAGGTAGGTAGAATTCAATGTCAATACGCTTCCTCTATAAAGTTGTCGCGACGAATTCTAGATCAACCTACTTTAAACACTAATAAGGAACACAAGTAATGTTTACTTTTATTTGAAGGACTTCCTTCGAGCTCAATACCCAAGGATTTGGAGAATAGCCATAATGAATGAGAAGGCTCAGCCCAGATGAACTGGCCAAACCATTGAAATGTAACCTATTATTTTCCTCAATGAATATTCACATCACCTGAGCAGCGCAGTCAGGTATTCATTTAGCGACATTCTACTACCGCTGATCTTTTGTACCGATCAATCTTTTTCCAGATTTACACGATACGCTGGACAGTGTGAGGCGAGCAAGGAGACATTACAACAAGGCAACGTTTCATATAGTCTCCCCTTGCTAACAGGGTAATGGTGATAATAAATAAAAGAAATATCATACAAAGAATAAACAGTAAAGTTCAGTTATAACGGAGTGGAACACTTTAAGGTCAGAACTGAACGTAACAAATCCCCCCCTTACCTCAAGAAATTTACCCCGTAAATTTATCTAACATTATTTTATTCTTCTACTACTCGTCACCGACAGCATCCTCAGGACCAGGTTTGAGGTCTTTGGCATGCCAAACACCCTTTGAGGTTCCTTTTTCATCCCTCAACTCATATGTCCAAGGAGACAACTTCTTATGGATATAGAATGGCCCCAGATACTTGGGAGCCAATTTGCTCGGAAAGAACGTAGTTCCTCTTCCAGACCAGTTGATTTGGCAGATATTCTACGTGACGACATCGAAGATTATATCGTTCGCAGCTCTTCTCACCAGCCTTTTCTAACCGCTTACGAACATCAACAAACATTTCCCTGAAACATTCGTTACGAGTTTGAATACCAGTCTGTGTCCCATCTTCCAGAACAGGTTTCTCGTATTGACGATAAGCGGCACCACATAGTACCATATTGTGGCCAAAATTCACGAAATATGGGGTGAGCTTCGTAGTTTCATGCTTGGATGTGCGAATTGCGCATGCTATTTGGTCGATTTTCTCATCCCACCGACGATGATTATCAGAGACGTATATCGATAACATGGTTTTTATGACTCTATTGACCCTTTCTGTAGGATTGGCTCTGGGATGATAAGCAGCATTGAATTCGATACGGCTCTGATATTCCTCCGCAAACTTTCTAAATTTAGCCCCACTATATTGACTACCATTATCGCAAATGATTATCCTAGGAACACCAAAGACTAAGAAAACGTTTGACTCGATTTTACGAATAACTGCGTCCGCAGAAGCTGTCCTGAGAGGAAATAACAGAGAGAATTTACTGAGGTAATCCGTAGCTACAAGAATATATTTATTGCCCTTCATCGATCTCGGAAGAGGTCCAATTAAGTCGGTTGATATCATCTCCCAAGGTCGACTTACTTTTGGGTGAGACACCATCTTATCAACAGGCTTGGCTTGGGATACTTTATGGGCTGCGCAGAGCTGACAATTTCGAACAAATTTTGCAATATCATTGCGCATTTTTGCCCAGAAATATTTACTAGCGACCCTCGAGAACGTTTTGAATACCCCTGTATGGCCAGAAGTTGCGGGTTCATGGGCTTCCTTGATAATCCGTAGGCGATCTCCCTTTGGAACAACCAACTTCAAAGAGTTCCCCGGGGTGTCCAACCCAGGATATTCGGTAGCCACATGTTTCCATAAACGTCCGTCACGTTCCCGCCAACAAGAGAATTTCAAGGGAAACCTCCTAACTTTATCTACCATAGTCTTATACCATCTATCCCCCTCTATATATCCGACCTCAGATAACTCACTCGGTCCGACGTCGACAGCATCAATGATGGGTACCGACCTCGACAAAGCATCAGGCACTACATGATCTTTGCCTTTCCTGTGCACCACTTTAAAATGATATTGCTGGAGTCGAACGGCCCAGCGAGCTAAACGACCGGTCAAGTCTTTCAAGTTATGGAGCCAGAGAAGCGAAAAGTGGTCCGTTATCACCGTAAATTCCACCCCTTCAAGGTAAGGACGAAGCTTCTCGACGGCCCACAGGACCGCTAGACACTCCCTCTCCGTGGTTGTGAAGTTTCGTTCCTGCCTCGTCAGAGACCTACTCAAATAAGAGATAACTCTGTCTCCTTCGGGGTACGGTTGTGAAAGGACGGCCCCAATGCCGAACCCTGAGGCATCCGTCTGTACCACGAAGGGTTTCGAGTAGTCTGGACAGCTTAATATCGGTGCCGTCACGAGACATTCCTTGATACGTCTGAACGAGGTAGAACACTCTTCAGTCCAAATAAACTTAGAACCCTTTTTCAGTAAAGATGTGATTGGAGCTACGACGGAAGCGAAATCAGGAACAAAGCGACGATACCATGAAAAGGTTCCTACTACTCTACGAACCTCACTAATCGTGTTAGGAGTAGGCAAGTCCAACATCGCCTTCACTTTATCCGGATCGACGTGTAGACCGTTTCGGTCAACCACATACCCAAGGTATTTGAGTTCCGGGCGGCAGAACTGACATTTGTCAATGCTGATGGTGATATTAGCTTCTCGTAGTCTCCGAAATACTTCTTCGAGGATGGATAAGTGGTGTTCGAGAGTTTGACTGACAATCACCACATCGTCAAGATAAACAAAGAGGTTGGGTTCCAGGTCATGACCAAGGACATTGTCAATAAGACGTTGCCACGTGGAAGGAGCATTGTGGAGTCCGAAAGGCATACGCCTAAACTGAAAAAGGCCACGATTCGGTACTGTGAAAGCGGTGTACTTTTTTGACTCCTCCGCAACTGGAACCTGCCAGTAGGCGGACTTAACGTCTAAACTGGATAAGAACTTGGCGTCCTTTAGCTTGTCTAGCGTGTCAGAGACTAAAGGAAGCGGGTAACTGTCACGAACTGTGACCGAATTCAACTTCCGATAGTCCACACAAAAGCGGAAAGAATTATCTTTCTTTTTGACCAGCAAAATCGGGGAGGACCAAGGGCTGTTGGAAGGCTCGACAATTCCCAGTTGAAGCATTTCCTCAAGTTCTTGATCTATTTGCTTTTGGACCACAGGATTCACCCTGTAAAACCTCTGCTTGATGGTTGGACTATTGGTCACAATAACGTGTTCAGCCTTCGTCGTGCATCCCAATCATTTCCCTATTAAAGCCACATTACGATCAATTACTGCCTGAAGTCTATTTCTCTCCATTGGCGTCAAAACAGTCTGTCCACTCAAATGTTCCACACTATTAGCAACAATTGGCTCATTTGAAAAATGCCATTCATTGTGTCTGAGGTCTGGCACAATTCCCATTATTCTCCAGAAGTCTGCCCCCAATATCAACAAATGAGGCAATTCTGGAATAACGATTACATCTATCAGACGAAGCCGGCCCCTCAATGAAATTGGTAATTCAACTACGCCAATACTCTCGCAACGATTACCATTTGCTACAGTGCAAATCGTAGACTCACCTCGTTTAATAGGTATACTTAGCTCGCGAATAACATCCATGCCTTTGCTGCCAAGGATGGTACGAGAAGCCTCTGAATCAAGTAAACCTAATAGCGATTTACCTAACACTTCAATTTTTAGGTAAGGACGCTCGTCATCGATTGCATGTTCTAACACGTAATCCACGATCATCTAGGAATGCCTGGCCCCGTTTCCCTGCTTGCTACAGTCCGGGCAACTCCTCACAGTGACTCCTTCCTTTTTGCACTTAAAGCAAAATTTACCACGCCTGACAGTACAACCAACTGCCCTATGGCCAGGCTGGTTACATCTGAAAAACACTATTTCCTTATCGGGACCTTGGGAGGTGGACGAAGTTGTGGCCTGACAACTGTCAACGCGCCCTCCCTCGACTTCAACATAAGCGAGGTCAGGTTCTAGAGCAGAACTTTTTCTACAAGGTGCTGAAAAATTTTCCACTGTCTCCTTCCTTACCTCCAGGCGCCTATCAAGTTCGCGAAGTTGATTTATTGAAGTGACTTCCACCAAGGCTAGCTGTGTTTGATAGAATGGTGCAATGTTTCTCAACAAAATTTTGAGCTTAGTTTCTTCCGAAATTGGACAAGTAAGCCTATTGAAATAGCCAGTCATGATGGCTAAATATATACCAATTGACTCATCAGTCCCTTGTGTACGCTTCCGTATTTCTTCAAAAAGCTTCTCGTTATAATTGGCTGAAAGATACTCTTCACGAAGCAGAACAATAAATTGTTAGAATATGGTATTTATTTATTATTACTGTTGAAATAAACACTCGACTCGAACCAATAACTTTATTCGCAAAACGGTTTTGTCCCTTTCGAATACAAATGACTACTGCTCTCTATATGATTTATCACTACCTACCAAAGTACGGGGTAGTTACATCACTCCTTGACTCATTACTATTGATTCATGCAGAATAATCGAAATGTATGAACATGAATAATCAGCTAGGAACATTTTATACGATATGATTTAATTTGTGTGTCTCTAGACATACACAATACCAATCGTTAGCATCATAATGATAATAATAATAATAATAATAATATCTAATGCCTAGGATAATTTACTTAACACTATTGCCCTCTTAACATTCGGCCATCCTGAGCTGATAAGCGTCCTCGCTTATTTCTCCTTGGTTGGCTTGGGTTCATCATACTTATTCTGGTTTTTCCTGTAATGATAAAAAAAAAAACAGTATTCAAGACAAAACTCAGTAGGTTTACAAAAACTATGTCTACACCAACAGAAGTTGCTTATACATATTTTTTTCTCAGAGTTTTTCATTTTTACCTCAAAGAGGTCTTATTTTTTCCTCCAAAGAGGTTTTATTTTTACCTTCGAAAAGGTTACCTCCAAAGAGGTCTTATTTTTACTTTCAAAAAGGTCTTATTTTTACCTTCAAAAAGGTCTTATTTTTACCTTCAAAAAGGTCTTATTATTACCTCCAAAGAGGTCTTATTTTTACCTTCTAAAAAGGTCTTATCATTACCTCGAAAAAGGTCTTATTTTTACCTTCAAAATATATATATTATTTTTTTTGTCTTTTTTTTTGTAATATACCCTCGCTTTAGTTCCCGAAAGTTTCAACCTCCAAGAAGGTCAATAAGGTCCTCAGTACTGTTTGCTTCGGAATCCGACTCATCCGAAGCGCTCAGTCCAGCGACGAATGGTTTTAGTTTTTCAACGGATACAGTGGCTTTATATTTCTTGTATCCTTTTAATCCTTTGATAGCTATAATTTCGTATCGGTCATTGCCTAGAATTTTGGAAATTTTATAAGGTCCTCCGAAACGCGTACCCGTTTTCCTATTGGTTTCTTTCGTTTCCGCACTTGCCCCGACCATAAAACCAGGTCGTTGAGATGGTATTTTTTTCTCCCTTTTCTTCTAGCATCAAAATGTTTTTTCATATATTCCGTCTGTCTGTTCATTGCTCTCATGGCTTTGTTTTGGTCTCGTGGTCTGTTGATTTCGTCGGCACTCTCGTCACCAAGGTCTGCCAAGATGTTTTTCTCAAACCCGAACATAAGTTTATGCGGGGTCATGTGAGTGCAACTATTTTCTGTGTTGTTGATACCCAAAACTACTTGGGGTAGTTTTCCGTACCATTCACACTCATCGTTTATGCTGGTATTAATGGCTTCTAACAGTGTACGGTTGTGACGTTCTACTTGACCATTAGATCTTGGGGAAGCTACAGTGTTCAGAATGTGTTTAATTTTGACTTCTGCACAGAATTCTTTGAATTTTTTCGACTTAAAAGCTTTATCTTGGTCCGAAATGATTTTTGGTGGGAAACCAAACATGCTAAATAAATCTCTCAAATTGTGAATAACTTCCTTAGAATTTGTAGTTTTGGATGGCCTGGCAAAGACATATTTTGAAAATGAATCTACAATTACCAAGATATACGAAAACCCGGAACTTTTACAAAATGGTCCCAAATGATCTATGTGCCAAGTATTCAAGGGTTTTGATGGTTTCGGTAAGGGGTGAAGGAACCCTTCTTTCCTACCATATTTTCCTCGTTTGAAAGCGCAGTCAAGACAGGCATTGACATATTTTTTAATAAACCTTGTCATTCCTTGAAACCAAAATTTGCTTTTCACTAATTTTTCGCATTTTACCAGGCCAATGTGCCCAATATCATCATGATATTTCCTCATCAAGGAAAATCTTGAAGATTTTGGGATGACAAGTTTAATTTTTTTGTCAGCAGTTTTTCTGTAAAGACGGTAATTTTTTTCAACATAAATACTTGTTAATTCGCGATCGGGGTTTTCTTGTTTTAATCTTCGTCTAATTTCTCTTATTTGTGGATCTTGAGATTGAATGCAGTAAACCCAATCGTCCATGTTTATCTGAAGGATATCCATGTTACTAACATTCCTGCTAAGGGCGTCTACGTGAGCCATCCTGTTTCCTGGCCTATGCTCTATTTCGAAATCGTGATCTTGAATGGCTAACCACCAACGGGCTATGCGTGGTAAAAGATCTTTTTTGCTAAAGGTTAGTCGCACTGCGCTACAGTCCGTAACAATTTTGAAATGTATGCCTGTTAAATAAATACGTAGTCTCTTTATCGATTCAACTACAGCCAATGTCTCCAATTCGTAAGAGTGGCAAATACTTTCCTCTTTGGTGGTGGCTCTACTGTAATATAAGACCGGCTTAAGACCGCTATTATGCTTTTGCATTAATATACCCGCTATACCTTTGCTGCTTGCATCGGTGTGTAATTCTGTTTCTAAATTAGTGTCAAATATGCTTAATAACGGTCTACTAGTAAGGATGTTTTTTATGGTTTGAAACGCCTTTCTCTGAGAATTACTCCAAGTCCACGGAGAATTTTTACGGAGTAATTGGCTTATTGGTTGAACGATAAGAGCATGATTCTTAACAAATTTCCTAAAATAAGAGCAGAGGCCTAGAAATTGACGAATTTCATGGATATTTTTTGGTTCTGGGAAATTTAAAACTGCATTAATTTTTTGATTTCCAGGTCTTATACCTGACTCGCTGATTTCATATCCTAAATATTCAATATCTGTTTTAAAAAATTCACATTTTGTCAAGTTTAATTTTAAGTTTGCATTTTGGAAAATTTTGAGAACCACTTTAAGAACTGCTAAGCCTTCATTCACTGTGGTACTAGGTATCAAAATGTCATCTAAATATACTATCACTTTGTCGTGTCGTAGCTGACCTAACACATTATTAAGGGTCCTTGAGAACGTCGCAGGGGCATTGCATACTCCAAAGGGCATTCTCAAAAATTCAAACTGTCCGTCGGGAGTGACGAAGGCGGTCTTATCAACTGAGTTTTTAGCGACTGGAATCTGGTAGTAACCTTGAGTCATATCAAGTATGCAAAAATATTTATAGCCTTTAAGTCGGGAAATGTGGTCTTCGATGTTGGGTAACGGGTAACGATCTTTAACTGATATACTGTTTAACTTTCTATAGTCAATCGCAACTCTATAATCTCCATTTTTCTTTTTAACAAGGATTGCTGGGCTGGCGTAGCTAGATTTCGACTCTCTGATAATATTATTTCTCAAGAGGTCATTTATTTTTTCTCGAATAATATTTTTTTCCTTTTCTGAAGTTCGATAGGGTTTATAAAAAATCGGTTCTTTCGTTGTTAAGTTGATTTCGAACTCTACGACATCGGTGATTCCTAAATCACACGTATTCACAGCGAAGCAAGTACTAAATCGCTCTAATAATATGTGAAGTGATAAAAGCTCAGGTTTTGAAATATTTCCGGTTTTGATTTCGGAAAGATCTAATTTTGAAATCTGCACTGCCTCAAAATTTTGTTTTAAGTTATCTGGAAATGTATATCCCCTCGTTATGACCTGGTTATTACCAAATTCTAACCACTAATATAAGTATCGGACTTTGTTAATTCAATACCAAGTTTCTCTACCAACTTTGAATGTGCCACGTTTATTTGGCTGCCTGTGTCCAAATAGCCTCGACACATTGTTATTTATAAATACTGAAATTTTATAAAATTCATTGATTACTTCCCTGTGTAAGGTCTTCACTGTAGCTGGCTTCGTGAACCAACAGTTATCTCGAATATGTCCTTTCTTTCCACAATTTGAGCATGTTTGCAATGGGCGTCGGATCATGGTGGAGTGGCGATATTGACCATTGTCTGTCTGACCTTTACTGGTAGAAGGGACTGCATCCTGTTTGCTGTCCATGCGATACCAGCACTTTTTCGCTGCGTGTCCACTTTTCTTGCATATGAAGCACTGGATTTCTGAGGGTTTTCGGTTCACCGAACTTTTTTCTTCTTTTTCCAAATTATGGTCGCTTCCGAGTTTGCTCAAAAATCCTTGAAACAAATCTTCAGGCGTGTTGTAGTTGCCCGATTTTGCTGACCCCTGTATAGAGAGAGGAAGGCCATCGATGATGCAGGAGACGGCATTGGTATCACTTATCTCGCATTTTTTTATGAGAATACACTTTGAGTAAAAGTAGTGCATCATACTTTCTTCCCTTTTTTTCTTTCGGTCGACCATTTTCTTGATGTTGTCAATAAAATATTCATGACTAGGAAATGCTTCCACTACTGCCTTTTTCCACTCTTCCCAAGTTTTCTCATAGCTCTTTAATGAGTTGTACCATATTTTGGCAATCCCTGTAAGTTTCGACTGCATATAATACGATTTGGTAATGTCGTCCCATCCATGAATAACAGCTAGTTGCTCAATTTTGTGTAACCAGTTCGTCGAAGTTAAATTGCTTTTTTCGGGATCAAAACTTGGAACTATGTCATTTTTCACCATGGTGCTTGTCGACGGTACACTCAGGGTAGCGGTTGCTCTTGAAATAGTCTGATATTTTGACAAAATTTCACTCACTTTTTTATTGACGATTTCCTCCAAATTTTCGAGATGCGGTCGCTTGAATCGCCTTCGGTTACTCTGCTGTCTATTGGGTATTACTTCATTTTCCTCGTCAGCTGATACCGACGACGACGATGAAACTTCCTTTTGATGGCGTGCCTTTTTAGATAGATCTCGTTCTTGGACAGCTTTTGACGATTTTTGTCGATATCCGCGCTCACTACCGGTTTCACTGTCACTATCACTCATGATCCCACTTCTGACTTGTTAGAATATGGTATTTATTTATTATTACTGTTGAAATAAACACTCGACTCGAACCAATAACTTTATTCGCAAAACGGTTTTGTCCCTTTCGAATACAAATGACTACTGCTCTCTATATGATTTATCACTACCTACCAAAGTACGGGGTAGTTACATCACTCCTTGACTCATTACTATTGATTCATGCAGAATAATCGAAATGTATGAACATGAATAATCAGCTAGGAACATTTTATACGATATGATTTAATTTGTGTGTCTCTAGACATACACAATACCAATCGTTAGCATCATAATGATAATAATAATAATAATAATAATATCTAATGCCTAGGATAATTTACTTAACACTATTGCCCTCTTAACAAAATTCATCCCAAGAACTTACCTCTTTTCTATAGGCGACATAAAATTGATATGCCCTACCTGAAAATAAGTCGATGCCTGACTCAAGCAAGATATCTTTCGAAACATTACGCGCTACCCTCAATTCCTCGACTCTTTCTAGGAACGCACTCAGAGAGAGTCCCTTCTTATCCCCAGAAAATATGAGATCCCATTTATTGGGTAGAATCTGTTTGACATTGGGGATAGAAGTACGAGTGGGAGCAATGGCGGACGATCTCCGTTGTGGGGTAATGTTTTGTGCAAACTGAGTTTGGTTGAGGATGGTAAGCTGAGGTGGGACATCCTTCTGGTGATTTTCAGCCTTATCCTGAAGCTTTTCCAACAATGATAAGGCTTTGGCTAGAAGAGCTGGGCGGTCCGGTACCGTATTTGCATCTATGTTGTCGATCCTATGTAGCACATGGCCGAGCTTAAACTGAAGCTTGACAAAAGCATTGCTCCCTTGGGAGTCATTAAATTCATTAATGAGAGGTTCCAAATCCGCCAATTTTTCTGTGACAGCCTTCACATCTTCGTCCGCAGAGTACGGACAATTTGGGTACTTTACACTATCCCCACTCTTCTCCAGCCGAAAAGCCATCGTTAGCGCATGACGCATTTCTTCCACCGTGCCAGTTGCGATGCCCCTGATGCGCAGCTCGTAAATGAGCTCATCTTGAGTCAATCGATTTGCTAAAATTCTTAGTGCCATTTTGCTCAATGAAAATAGTGCTTGATGCCAAACTACTCGGATACGGTCAAGGTTCAATTTCTCACAGTGGAGAAAAGTAAAAAAGTAATAATAAAATAAAAAAAAAAATTAACGAGATGTACCAAAACTCAATCTCGGCGAGTACCAAGAGAAGTTGGGAGCCAAAATGTTGCCCCACGTTGGGCGCCATTTCTCCCACGTTGGGCGCCAAAATGAAACCCTACAACGACGCACTGGCTTGTAGTAGTTCCTGGATATTTGCGGCTAAGCATCAGTGGAGGTGGGGAGGTCCGTAAAGTGATCACTGACTAATATTCATGATATGAGAGGCCGCCAGGTAAATCAATCCTCTCAAATATCTAGCCAAGAATTCAGTTCAACCCGTCGACTTACCAAAGGGGCTAAAGAAAACACGGCGGTACAACTCTATCAGGAATTTAATCATTACTTTGAGTGAAACGTCCTAAAAATTATTCAATACCCAACACCAGTATCCGTATTATAAATAATAATAGCAAATGGCACACAAAAAAAATATGACTCAACTCCAACATCAAGCCTCAATCATCAAGCAATAGGCAATAAGAAGCTAACATAAATACAACAGGCATATGACCTACGAGTAGCAAATGTTTGCAAACGAAAGCGCAAGTATAACACCCTCGGTAGGTATACTATTAATAATCTACAAATACAAGCGTTCTATCTACTAAGCGGTAGCAAAAATTGGGAAGGGTCATACCATTAACCATGAAATAAAATAGGGAAAAGCGATCGCTTGAGCTCAGGCGTGGTGCATGCGTAATGTCAAAACCCTAAGCAGAGTAAAAAAAAATGTAATTGTCATCCCAAATTCCGCTCAATCAATAATCATTATAATGCAAACCAAATAAAAGGACAGGCAGATACTCAACAATATCAGCTAGTAGCAAAAGTAGCGATAAATAAGAAAAATAGTAATAAAAAAAAACGTGCAAATTTCGAACTTGCTTGCTCCTGGGACAACCATCCAAAATGATTCAGGAAGGACTACTTGGTCCACCCTGTAGATTCAGCGTGATGGAATGGAATAATATGGCCGCTTGTGGCGAGACCACCCTGTAGTCAGGATCGTCCAAAAGGCTTCACACAGGACTACTTGGTCCACCCTGTAGATTCAGCGTGGTGGAAAAGACAATATTTGTAGCCCCTGGCGAGACCACCATGCAGGTACTCGGAAGTAGTGGTAACCCTCTGGGATATTTGTAAAATGATCACCCTGTAGGCTACTTCAATGGACCATCCTGTACGGCCAAGTTTCCAACAGGAAGATTGTGCTCCAAAAAAAAAAACCCTATGGAAGGAAATACCAAATTAGAATTTTCCTTCTCATAGAAAATTAAAGACTATCATTTGCTTCTTCCGTAGCACCTTAGCTCCCAAATAAAACAATAAAAGTAATCTGTAAACTCCCTCAATGACACACCACACAGTATATGGGTCATTTTTGTTTCAGAAGCTGCTTCATAGACAGCCAACTTAACTGATAAAATAAGGACATAAACATTAAAACACCCCTATTTAAAGTAAACCCTCTTGTGCCTGTGTCTTTATCAACGGCAATCGATGAAAGACACTTTGATTTTTTTATTTTTTTTTTCACAAGCTCCCGAAAAAACTAAATGCTTGTAATAATTATATTTTATGACGGTATCACAAAATAAATGTAATTTTCGGTTCAATGGAAATGCTCCCGTGAACGTATCACTGGTTAAAATAGCATTATTCTAAAATATAAACCGTGTTAGGATAACAGGCTTTCAAAATCAAATTTCACTTTAGAAATACCGATTTTACATGAAGAATAATTTCACCGGCAACACTGCAAAACCAGTTGAATTGCGTTGAGAGTTGAAACTCCAGCAACGCCAATTTGTTTTAATGATAGGAAACAATGTGTAAACTATATACAAAATAATTCAAGCTACCCTGTTAAGTACGTAGGGGTTTTTATTTTTCTCCAATCTCACTCGAACACTTCCACTTCGGTTGTCGTGTGGATCAATTGAAAATGGACACGCCGGCTGAACGGAGCGATTATCGTCCTTATTATATCTGTTGATAAAGAAAACAATGTTTTACCAGCGATTCCACCTGAGGGACTTTTGACTAGGCCAGGCAAAGACAAATGCGAAACATACCTTGAATCTGACGAAGACCGTCCAGCAAGTACAACCTGAAAGTTGGCGTGATGTGAAGTCTCAAAAATTCCTCCGTAGAGTGCGAATACGGATAAATATCCAAACTATGCACATAGGCACTACCAGTTTATCCAGATTTCGGCAATTTTGGTTCAGAAAAGAATTCCCAATGAAGGATGATTCGAGATCACAATTTTTCTGGAACCAATCACTCCACACACCTACACCTTCATCAAACAGGAAATTTTATGACCAAGACCGTTTTTTTTCCTATTCAAAAAAACTACCCTCTTGTCAACCACAAGACTCCTCCACTTGACCAATCAGAGATCCGTAGCGGAACTTGAAAACTCAAATGTTACAGAATGACCTGTGCTTGGGTTTTTAAACCCCTCCGAAACGCCATTACCCAATACGAGTTCACTAAATAGATAATTCGGACCGGGAAAAGAATATCACTTCCCAAAATCTCGATGACCACCGTCGTTCTTTCCGCGGGCACTACTCTCGGATGCTGAGCACAACGTTCGGATGCTTGGCAACAACGTACGTTCCGAGACACCAATAAACCGAGGAAACTCGACGGGAACGATCGGAGCGGTTCGTTCGAACATCGAATGTCAATCTTGGTTATGAGAAATGTAAACATAATTGGAATGACGGAAGGATTGTTTTGTTTCATAACTAATGAACTGTTTTGGGATGGTGGAAACTGTGCGAGGTAGGTAGAATTCAATGTCAATACGCTTCCTCTATAAAGTTGTCGCGACGAATTCTAGATCAACCTACTTTAAACACTAATAAGGAACACAAGTAATGTTTACTTTTATTTGAAGGACTTCCTTCGAGCTCAATACCCAAGGATTTGGAGAATAGCCATAATGAATGAGAAGGCTCAGCCCAGATGAACTGGCCAAACCATTGAAATGAAACCTATTATTTTCCTCAATGAATATTCACATCACCTGAGCAGCGCAGTCAGGTATTCATTTAGCGACATTCTACTACCGCTGATCTTTTGTACCAATCAATCTTTTTCCAGATTTACACGATACGCTGGACAGTGTGAGGCGAGCAAGGAGACATTACAACAAGGCAACGTTTCATATAGTCTCCCCTTGCTAACAGGGTAATGGTGATAATAAATAAAAGAAATATCATACAAAGAATAAACAGTAAAGTTCAGTTATAACGGAGTGGAACACTTTAAGGTCAGAACTGAACGTAACAATATCAAAAATTGAAAGCCCATATTTTTCTGTGTTCAACCGTATCACATACGTCATATCTAATAGTTCAAGTTACAGTCTTCATATTTCTCAACATTTTTTTCATTTCAAATTAACTCGTAAGATAATGGAGCGTTTCCACACTTTATGAACGCACTGTATATCAGCTGGTCAAACGAACACTAAAAAAATATATCCAAATTTATAAATTCATCAAGTTGCGGAGAAAATTTATTTGAAGTGTTCGTAGACCTGTTTAAGGAAAATAAAACTTCATATAAAAAATTTCGATATCTCATTTGGTTTTTTAATTTTGTTTTCAACATGAATTGAAAATTTCCACAAGCGACTGTTATTTTGTTTGGTTTTGAAGTAATGGAAAAACTCTTTGTGGAGCTGTTTAAAATCAATAAAACTGTTTTTATAAATTTTGTCGATTTTATGTTCAGTTCGAGTTTTTGGCGATATTTTAATTTTTTTTAAATAAAGAGGAATTTGTATAAAAGTGTATCTATCTATTTCTAAAATTGCAAAGCGCTTTCGACTTTCCTCATCTTCAGTGCTCCCTGAAAGTAAATACTCTTGAGTGTATGGGGAATTCTTGAATTGAAATTATTTTAAAAATTAGTTATGAAATTTGGAAAAATATACATTTTGTTGAGTACTTACAAGTCAGGTAACAGGAAGTTTTACAATTTGTGAGGACATTTTAAATATAATTAGTAACATTTGTGCTTGATTCTAACGAAAATCATGTTAGAAATCAGAGGCCATGTGGATATGTCAGGTTATATTTGAAAAGACAGCTAATTAATTACATGTCTGTGACTATTTGGGCTAAAATTATGATTGTTGAATTTTAAATGATTACCAAATGCTCACTCAGGTATTTCAAGTGTTCGTTGATACGAGTTATGAGATGCCTACAAGTTCGACCTATTTGAGAAGCAGAGCAATCAGAACAGTTAAGCTTATAAACACCACTTCTTGTTAATTTGTTAATTTTTGTATGGATTTAGAAATGTCATTGAACAAGACATTGAAAAAGCTCAATGGCTCAGTCCACTCTTTCATAAGTTACAATCCCAGCAGCCGTCTTGTAGTCGACCTTTGTTTTGGGCGGTACAGTTGGCTGTGGCTTGGGTGTCGCAGTGTCACTGCCCGGAAAATGGACTGAGAGAATGTGTTGTAGTGTCTCCCTGTCCGAGGCAGTGTATTTGCCTCCGGGCAGGGCGAGCACTTCCACCCTCGCTCCTGGATCTTTGGAAAGGACCTTGTTGAGTCTCGCTGCCTCTGGTAGAGTGATTATACCTTGGCAGTAGTTTCTAAGTATCCCTCTGTGCTACTCGAATACTTCTTTTGTATTCCCTTTGTGCTGACTTGTAGTCTTCCTAGTGTGCGGGTTGTTTGGTCCGTTTGGCTTTATTAATATGCTTTCGGACTTCCTTGCGGTGGATCTCTATTGATGAGTTCCACCATGGGGTCTTGCCTGCCTTGTTTACCTTTTTCAAGGGACAGCTGGCTTCGTATGATGATAGGATAGCGAAATTGAGACAATCTGCAAACGTCTCGATTTCCGCCTCCGAGCGTGTAGGCATGATCCCGAGCCTTTCCTTCAGTTCCTCCTCATAGAGGTTCTATCCGGTGGCCCTCGGATTTCTATACCTGTTGTTGTCTGCAAGGCTGTTAGCTAGTGTTGGCTAGTGAGAAAAGTATGTGTCGATGATCTGCTAAGGTTTCCTCCACCGACACATGCCAGTTGCTGACGCTCCCTGTCAGTTCCGAAGAATATAACGTGAGATTGACGATTGTTTGAGCCAAAGGCGTGAAATAATTGGGCACTGATCCTCTATTGAGAATTTCCGGGTTACTGGAGCTCAGGAATTCGAGGAGTCATGCCTCTTGGGTTCGCGTCTTGGTTCCCCCACAGTGTGTGGTGAGAGTTTGCATCGCAACCCAAACGGAGGGGCAGTCCCCGCTCCTCGCAGTGCCCAATCAGTGCCCAATAATACCTCTCGTGGAGGCTTCTCCGTCTCATATGGGAAGTAAGCGGAGCCTACTATGACTTCGCGTACGTTCCCCTTTGTATTGTTGGCCACCTTAATCTTTATAGCTACCAGGTCCCTGTGGCAGAATCCTGGCAGCGAACTGGCGTCGACATTTTTTGCATGAATGCATACCCTGGACCTTGCTTCGGTGGTGCAGTAGTATAGCGAACCTCTGGCTTGGCCCATACCTCTTATCCTGCTAAGCCCACGGTTCTTGGATAAGAGATATGTTTATGTCGAGTTCCCTGAGCCTTCTGCATGCCTTCTGCATGCTGGATATTAGCTTGCAGAAGTCTAAGGGGCCCGGAGGAGCAGGGAGAATATACCGCCATTTGGTAGCCTATTCCCTCCGCTCCTCTGCTTGCCTGAGGCCGTCAGGACCTTTTCTTTCGTCCTGACCACCCCGTTCACGACCAGTCTCTGTCGAAGAACTATCTTGACCGTTCTCCGTCAGTCTCGTCCTCCGAGTCGAGAGAAGCTTCCGTTTCGCTCCATTGGGTCACACAATTCCGCTGGAGGTTGTTTCAACTTCCTCAGTGGGTGCCGACTTCTCTTCGACGGAGACGGTTGTCTCCATCGGTTGGTCCTTGTGACCCTCAGTCGGGGGTCCGCAGCAGTGGCAGGAGAGTTCCAGCTAATCAGTGCCTTGGTGGCACCAAAAAAGAGGGCTCCGTTGGCCTGCCTGACAATGGCGACGGAATCAGTGTCCATACCCACCACCAGGCTGAGGCCACGCTTCTCCTCCCTCCTGCACCAGACCCTCCACCGTCGAGTTGACAGGCCTGGGTTTTGCCTTACCAGGGCATTGAAGATGTCCTGGTCCGCATGACTGTTCTCTGCAGTCTAAACCTTTCCGGGTCTACCGATATGAGGTTGGTTCCTTCCCAGGGTCTGAGGTTGGTCAGTTCCCTGAGAAGCCAATCTCTCGTATCTGCATTTGCTGCAGTGCCCAGCAATTGTCCCCTCCACAGATTTTGCTCCCGTTGGTGTGCTAATGATTGTCATTAGCACAGTATCGAAAAAAATCTCATTTCCCATGATGACATTTTTGCAAATCAAAAGTCCGTTTCCACATCACCCAGAAGGTAGGACAGTCAATGCGTCGCCTTTTTGATTGTGGAAGTTTCCCAAGTAGGCATACCATAATCACTAAGTGAAAATTATCTTTGAAGTGTTTATGTATTGATAGTCAGTAAACATTTTTTCATCGTGAAAAGTTAACAGAAAAAGTCATTTGGTGAAATATTGAAGTAAATACCTATTGAGAGAATGAAAAATTCGTAAATACATACCTAGTAAAATTTGGAAAAGATAATAGAGAAGGTTATAGGGTATAGTTTTCATGAATAAAAGGTTGGTGTTGAATTATGAAGGAAAAAGGAATGTGCTTGTTAGCCAAAACAGGAGAGACCAAACGGGAAGGTCAGCACTTCTCTCTCCCAGGATAAAAGGATATCATTGATCAACAAAGATTGCATCTTTTTCAAAATCCAACAGCACGAATACTGATTTCTAAATCAATAGAAACGGTTCTTCAATTCGTTGAATGTATTGGGTCTTTTTCCATTCGTTCATTGCTTTTTTTCGATTGTACATTCATATGCCTCTTTTCGAATGTACATGTCTTTTTTTAATTTTTTATTTTTGGTGTTGACCAATGATTTGAAGATAGGCTAAATAGGATGGAAGGTTTATTAAAATTGAAATTTTGATTTTTTTAAATCCAGAAGGAACAGAGCCGTGATCTGAGAGGAATTTTCTTTTCGTGGAGTTTGGCTTGTAGTTTTTAGACATATTTATTGTTATTACGTCGTGTTCTTGTGTTCGCCTGATTTGTGGAGTCAGTATGCCTATAGGTTCTGAAGGTTGTAAAACCATTTGTTTGATTTTGTCGAAATTTATAGTTTCCAAAGCCTTGAGGGTGAGGGAGATACCCTTGACTATGCAAACCACTTTTTCATCTTTACCATCCCAAAACTTATAAGTATAATTTTTTGGGCCACCTGATATGAATTCTGTTATATATGAACCAGTACCCAATTCATCAGTCATATCCCCGATAAATTCTCCGATGGGGATATCGTATTGACCAGGTCTGGAAATATATATCGTAGAATCCGTATCATAGTACAAAACTCTGTCATTGAGGTGCTCGAGATAACTGTAAAGTTTCAAACGAGCAAGAGCTGTGACGTAAAAAGCCAACACGACATTGACTGTTGGTGAAAGATCATAACACTCATCTTTATATTCCCAATTGACAATGAGAGTTTCTTCGTTCACAGGAAGAACGGTGTTGACGAATATTGAGGGATTACTCAACATTGAAAAGAATTCGGCTGGTTGATTGATGATAGAAGTTTTCGTTTGATTTTCACGTTGGTCAAATTTGCCCTAGAATGAATTCAGCATGAGTTTAGCCAAAGATCTCAATCCTGGATTATTACCAATTTTCGCAAATTCCAATTGTATATCCTCTCGTTGTAGGAACATTTCGATATATCGTTCCTTTTCTTCTTGACTTCGACAATGCGAAGGCCAATTCGATGCCTCTTGTTTGATCTGGAGAAATTCATTCATCATGTCCGTGAATAAGCCAGAGGTGTTTTTTCATAAATTCATAAATTTCCAGAATTTCATACCCCAATTCAACAGCTTTTACAACTTCTTCCATCACCGGTGAGGGCTCGTTCATCATTTGAGTGATGACAATCCCCCGTGTTGAATGTTTCTCCGCAAATACGACATAATACAAACATTAATTTATTATTCATTTTTTGCGGAAGAACTGGATGAAACAGAGATGAAGGAGGAAGAATTTTACATTTTATTATTCCAGTAATGGAAGAAAGATTATTCGAAGAACATTCGGAACCAATAAGAACTTTAGGATGGCCAACAGGAAATTTCTTATATTTACATACCCAGGGGTAGAGGGAGCAGATGTCAGTATATTTGATTGTTTCTGTTTCCTTAGCTTTATAATACTCAACAACATTTCCTGTTCGACCACCATAAAAAGCGTCACGAGGCTCAAGAGGGAGTTTAGTCAAAAGGATATGTAAGTCTGTGTAGTTCTTCAACTCGCTATTTTTGGATAATTGTTTCCGGAATTCACACTCCCACATCTCAATTATGTCAAATCCCAATGACTTGAGTCTTTCAACTTTGGCTCGAGTGGCCTCGTAACGTATATTCAAAGTTTCAGAAGGGTTATCTTTGAGAGGTTGGTCCCTTTGAGAGACTAAACATTTACACCCGTGAAAATAACAGCCTTGAAATTCAAAGACTTGATTTGTATCCACGCAAAAACCATCGACTTTCACACCGCCAACTATTGCTTCAAAGCCCTTGGCAGCATGTTGAATATTGATATTTCTAACCTTCTCTTCCCATATCAACCATTTAATGGCAACTTTGGATTGGTTGTCTCTGTATCTGTACCCACCTTTGGGAATAATACCAATGGTATTGGGCTTGAGGAAATTTCGCCTGAACACTTTATTGCATGCAGACGCAATAGTACACGCCTCCATGAAAGGACAAACGTTCGTCGTTTCGAGCATCATATGGCGAAATTTAAGACAAGCCTGTGTCAAAATATCAACATCTGAGATACAATAGGCAGTTATTTCCTTTTGGAAATCAAACACGTAATTTTGTTCGATTTTTCGATTTTTGTCTTGTACCATATCTCAAAATCATTGAGTTCCTTATCCGTTCTGAAATGATCAGGTATGTAAAACTCAACTGATGGCATTGGTCCAATATAATTTTGGTTTTCTAGGCGGTTAAACAGGCGGGGGAAAAATCCCTTATGCATTTCCGAAATTCCAAAAGCCTTTGGAAGTTTGCTCAAAGCCATGGGAAAATAATTGAGTGAATTAAGAAATTTAACGTTGCCTAGAGACAGAAATCAATTTGGTTCCTCTCATAATAAGCTCAGGATTCAGGCTGGTTTTTGTTAAAACATAATTAAGAATGAATTGATGGTCGAACCCTCCTTCATTCTGTGCGATAACAACGACTTTGAATTTTTTACGTATATTCAAAACATGATGTACGAATGGGGAGATTGGATCATCACATTTGAGAATTTGCAGACGAAGACCACATTTTTTACATATTTTAGAATCTGAGGAAATGCAAATATCACAACACTGGCGAAAAACGCAAAGATTGGGTTCATGTAGAAGAGAACCGTCAGCTCTAACCTTTTCTTGCCTCGTTTCGAGATTGTAAAAAATATAAAGATAATATTCAGATAGGGGTTTGCGATTGTTTGGTTGAATGTGACACAAATGACCAAAAGGCTGATGTTTATTGCAAACACTACAAAATGTTTCCCCACAAGTATGATTTCGATCTGCTTTAATGATTTTGAAACAGTCCTCACAACGTCGTATTTGTGTGCAGATATCATGTTGTAAGTGCTTTTCGAAACAAATTTGTCCCCTGAAAGATCTTTTGCAAGACTCACATTTCACAGATAATTCTTCAGAGAAACAAGGAGGATATTGTTGACACCCGGGACATACACCACCACATCTATGTTTGGTTTTGTGTTCGTATGGAACACTACATTCTTCACAAAAATAACTACAACAAAAAGCTGCAGTAAGGGAAGTGATGACGTTGTAATGGCCTTCGTGATACAAAAGATTCAAAGAGGGACCAGTGCCAACAGAGATAAGTTTGCTCGTAATGGAGAAAATCATCTGCATGAAACAAGATCTAGAAACATGCTTCTTCCAAGCCAACATCGTACAAATAAGTTTCAGAGGAGCCACATGTTTCTTGGCTGCAAAGTCTACAATAAATTGGATCAGAGTATTAAATGCCCCTAATATATTTATATTTAAGAAGTCATTAAAATCCCATTTGATAAATGAGAACATCTACTCTGTAGATGAATTTCTCTCATAAGTAGTGTGTGAAGTCGGAATTGTGTCTGTTCCCTTGAGCAATTTCTCCATAGGTATGTGTTGTTTTTAATTTATATTTGTTTTATCTTTTAGACGTTTTCTTTGTTATTGTATAACTGTACCTTTTTTCTTTACATTTAGTTTATATTGTTGACGTTTTTTTGTTATTGTACAACTGTACTTTTGAACCAACGAAATAAATTATATTATTATTATTATTATTATTATTATTTTAGAATTCAAAATAAGGCCAAATCCAAAAGGTGCAGAACCTGTGAGCTGGGTAAGAGATGCCATTACACAAATTGTATTAAATGGTACCGATGGGCTAACACCAACTGATTATGTCGGGTTCACTTTTTGCTCTAAGGAATTTTCACGTGGACAGGGATGGATGAGATTCAGACCTGCGTCTGAAATAACTAGCGATGAAGTATTTGATAAAATCTCATCCATTTTCCAATCTAATTCATCGGGATTTAATACTGAAACCTTCTGTTTGGGTGTTACCTCAGTGAAAATGCCTGGTCGAGCCCGTTCGTACAACACATTTACCGAGGAATGTAGCAAGCGGAAGGGCATAATCGTTATCAATAATAAAGATAACTTGTGTCTTCCCCGTGCTCTTGTGGTCGCCAAAGCCTACATCGATAAAGACTCTAAAGTTGTGAAGGTACGTCGTGATATAGGAAAGCTTCAAACAACCAGAGCTCGTGAATTGATGGAAACTGCTGGAATTAATATTCCTGCAGAAGGTTCTGGTATACCTGAACTTAACAATTTCAGTGGTATCTCCAAAATTATAAAATAACAGTTTATGCCCACGGTAGTAAAGGACGCGATTTAATATTCAAAGGCGTTGGCACTGGTCCCTCTTTGAATCTTTTGTATCACGAAGGCCATTACAACGTCATCACTTCCCTTACTGCAGCTTTTTGTTGTAGTTATTTTTGTGAAGAATGTAGTGTTCCATACGAACACAAAACCAAACATAGATGTGGTGGTGTATGTCCCGGGTGTCAACAATCTCCTCCTTGTTTCTCTGAGGAATTATCTGTGAAATGTGAGTCTTGCAAAAGATCTTTCAGGGGACAAATTTGTTTCGAAAAGCACTTACAACACGATATCTGCACACAAATACGACGTTGTGCGGACTGTTTCAAAATCATTAAACCGGACAATCGCAAAACCCTATCTGAATATTATCTTTATATTTTTTACGATCTCGAAACGAGGCAAGAAAAGGTTAGAGCTGACGGTTCTCTTCTACATGAACCCAGTCTTTGCGTTTTTCGTCAGTGTTGTGATATTTGCATTTTCTAAAATATGTAAAAAATGTGGTCTTCGTCTGCAAATTCTCAAATGTGATGATCCAATCTCCCCATTCGTACATCATGTTTTGAATATACGTAAAAAATTCAAAAAAGTCGTTGTTATCGCACACAGGGCTCGACCATCAATTCATTCTTAATTATGTTTTAACAAAAACCAGCCTGAAGCCTGAGCTTATTATGAGAGGAACCAAATTGATTTATGTCTCTAGGCAACGTTAAATTTCTTGATTCACTCAATTATTTTCCCATGGCTTTGAACAAACTTCCAAAGGCTTTTGGAATTTCGGAAATGCATAAGGGATTTTTCCCCCACCTGTTTAACCGCCTAGAAAACCAAAATTATATTGGACCAATGCCATCAGTTGAGTTTACATACCTGATCATTTCAGAACCGATAAGGAACTCAATGATTTTGAGATATGGTACAAGACAAAAATCGAACAAAATTACGTGTTTGATTTCCAAAAGGAAATAATTGCCTATTGTATCTCAGATGTTGATATTTTGACACAGGCTTGTCTCAAATTTCGCGTCTGCGTCTGCATGCAATAAAGTGTTCAGGCGAAATTTCCTCAATCCCAATACCATTGGTATTATTCCCAAAGGTGGGTACAGATACAGAGACAACCAATCCAAAGTTGCCATTCAATGGTTGATATGGGAAGAGAAGGTTAGAAATATCAATATTCAACATGCTGCCAAGGGCTTTGAAGCAATAGTTGGCGGTGTGAAAGTCGATGGTTTTTGCGTGGATACAAATCAAGTCTTTGAATTTCAAGGCTGTTATTTTCACGGATGTAAATGTTTAGTCTCTCAAAGGGACCAACCTCTTAAAGATAACCCTTCTAAAACTTTGAATATACGTTACGAGGCCACTCGAGCCAAAGTTGAAAGACTCAAGTCATTTGGATTTGACATAATTGAGATGTGGGAGTGTGAATTCCGGAAACAATTATCCAAAAATAGCTAGTTGAAGAACTACACAGACTCACATATCCTTCTGACTAAACTTCCTCTTGAGCCTCGTGACGCTTTTTATGGTGGTCGAACAGGAAATGTTGTTGAGTATTATAAAGCTAAGGAAACAGAAACAATCAAATATACTGACATCTGCTCCCTCTACCCCTGGGTATGTAAATATGGGAAATTTCCTGTTGGCCATCCTAAAGTTCTTATTGGTTCCGAATGTTCTTCGAATAATCTTTCTTCCATTACTGGAATAATAAATTGTAAAATTCTTCCTCCTTCATCTCTGTTTCATCCAGTTCTTCCGCAAAAAATGAATAATAAATTAATGTTTGTATTATGTCGTATTTGCGGAGAAACATTCAACACGGGGGATTGTCATCACTCAAATGATGAACGAGCCCTCACCGGTGATGGAAGAAGTTGTAAAAGCTGTTGAATTGGGGTATGAAATTCTGGAAATTTATGAAATTTGGAGCTATGACTCCGTCCAATTTGACAAAAACACCTCTGGCTTATTCACGGACATGATGAATAAATTTCTCAAGATCAAACAAGAGGCATCGAATTGGCCTTCGCATTGTCGAAGTCAAGAAGAAAAGGAACGATATATAGAAATATTCCTATGAGACGATATACAATTGGAATTTTCGAAAATTTGCAATAATCCAGGCTTGAGATCTTTGGCTAAACTCATGCTGAATTCATTCTAGGGCAAATTTGGCCAACGTGAAAATCAAACGAAAACTTCTATCATCAATCAACCAGCCGAATTCTTTTCAATGTTGAGTAGTCCCTGAATATACGTCAACACCGTTCTTCCTGTGAACGAAGAAACTCTCATTGTCAATTGTAAATATAAAGATGGGTGTTATGATCTTTCACCAACAGTCAATGTCGTGTTGGCTTCCTACGTCACAGCTCTTGCTCGTTTGAAACTTTACAGTTATCTCGAGCAACTCAATGACAGAGTTTTGTACTGTGATACGGATTCTGCGATATATTTCCAGACCTGGTCAATACGATATCCCCATCGGAGAATTTATCGGGGATATGACTGATGAATTGGGTACTGGTTCATATATAACAGAATTCGTATCAGGTGGCCCAAAAAATTATAATTATAAGTTTTGGGATGGTAAAGATGAAAAAGTGGTTTGCAAAGTCAAGGGTATCTCCCTCACCCTCAAGGCTTTGGAAACTATAAATTTCGACAAAATCAAACAAATGGTTTTACAACCTTCAGAACCTATAGGCATACTGACTCCACAAATCAGATGAACACAAGAACACGACGTAATAACAATAAATATGTCTAAAAACTACAAGCCAAACTCCACGAAAAGAAAATTCCTCTCAGTTCACGGCTCTATTCCTTTTGGATTTAAAAAATCAAAATTTCAATTTTAATAAACCTTCTATTCTATTTAGCCTATCCTCAAATCATTGGTCAACACCAAAAATAAAAAATTAAAAAAAGACCCATCCAAAAATGTACATTCGAAAAGAGGCATATAAACGTACAATCGAAAAAAAGCAATGAACGAATGGAAAAAGACCAAATACATTCAACGAATTAAAGAACCTTTTCTATTGATTTAGAAATCAGTGTTCGTGCTGTTGGATTTTGAAAAAGAGGCAATCTTTGTTGATCAATGATATCCTTTTATCCTGGGAGAGAGAAGTGCTGACCTTCCCGTTTGGTCTCTCCTGTTTTGGCTAACAAGCACATTCCTTTTTCCTTCATAATTCAACACCAACCTTTTATTTATGAAAACCATACCCTATAACCTTCTCTATTATCTTATCCAAATTTTACTAGGTATGTATTTACGAATTTTTCATTCAATCAATAGGTATTTACTTCAATATTTCACCAATTGACTTTTTCTGTTAACTTTTCACGATGAAAAAATGTTTACTGACTATCAATACATAAACACTTCAAAGATAATTTTCACTTAGTGATTATGGTATGCCTACTTGGGAAACTTCCCCAATAAAAAAGGCGACGCATTGACTGTCCTACCTTCTGGGTGATGTGGAAAAGGACTTTTGATTTGCAAAAATGTCATCATGGGAAAACGAGAAATACTCCTGCTTAGAAATAAAACACATTGGTATTTCAATATCTATTGAATACAATAGGACCTTTACATATGTTATGAACTTCATCTTCTCTTCTGGAACCTTCTTCTAGTGAATATTTCGGGAATTGTTCCATATTACTTTCCATTGAAATAGCATCAATATAGCCGGGTGTTTGTTGGATATTGCGATGCTCAAGATGGCCTGATGACGAATGACTATAATTCCTTTTTCTTTTAGCTGGGAACAACAGCGATATAATATTCCGATATTTCCACGAACTGTTAGCGTTCACAGGTTCATCGGATTTATATCTTTGTTTGTGAGCATTAGTTAGCATTAAAATATTTTTATATGATGTCAAATCTTCTGCAGTGTAGTGCTGAGGCACTCGTTTCAATAACAATTGGAGTAATCCAGCCGTTAGAACAAAATTTTTGTCATGTACAACCACTCTATCTTTTTCATAACCTACTGAGGTATTACCAATAACATATCCATCGTTGAATCGTAGACCATAAGTATCAGACTCGATCATTCTTTGCTGTTCCCCATGTTTACTACCCTCCACCTCTATATTTTTACCAAGTGTTCGGTGTAACATATTGATTTCAACTGAATTGTCTATATTTCATCAAGTCTATATATAACTACGACATACTGCATCATACTGCGACATACTGCGACATACTGTGACATACCGAACATACCCATACTGCATCATACGGTGACAAACCGAACCATACCGAACATACCCATATTACGACATACGGCGACACACCACGTTTAGCGTAAGTAAGGCATACTGTGACATACACTAACATACTCAATCATACAGAACATAATCATACAGCTACATGCCGCGTTCAGTAAAACGAAAAACGTTGACCAACACGTGTCATCGAATCGAAAAAACGAAAACCATCGCACGGAAGACTGAACGGTTCAATAAATAACACGAAAAAAGACATGCAAAAATGTGACCAAAATAGATAATAAACAATACATAAACGAGGTAAGTTCGTTCTGGTTCAATCAAACTGAATATCTGTCAATCTGCCTTTTTGTCAATCTGTCTGTCTCATGAATCCTGTCTCCTATCTTATGCCTCCTATCTTCTGTCTCCTATCTTCTGTCTTCGGTTAGTTTGTTCTAGTTCGATCAAACTGAATATCTGTCAGTCTACCCACCTGTCAATCTATCAGTAAATCTGTCAGTCTGCCTGTCTGTCAATCTATATGTCTCCTAAGTCCTATGTCCTATCTCCTATCTTCCGTCTCCTATCTCCTATCTAACACTATTATCACATATATGTCAGATGTAATTCAATTACCATGTATGGGCGAGTAGTTGTTTCGAATCCCTCATGAAGCGTTTTTGTGAGACGTCCCATGATGTAAAAACGTTGACAAATACGTCATCGAAAACGAAAAACGTTGACAAACGCGCCGATGCACGTTTTTTGAAACACCCTGTATACGTAAAACAACAACTTTTGAATCCTCATACCCCCAATGATGCATTTTTCTTTTTGATTCATTTTTCCCGCCTATCATTGGTACACCTGGTATAACACGTTCACAACGTTCTCTTAAATGATATGTTGGTACACTGATATTTTGACAGTTAGCAACTGAGGTAGATGACAAATGATAGGTAAGGTTAGTTCGTTCTGGTTAGATCAATGAATTTTTTTACCAACATAAGGTTAGTTCATTCTGGTTCGATCATACAAAATTCATTGGGGGATTGCTATGCCTCTCTAAGGTTAGTTCGTTCTGGTTAGATCAAACGCAATTTTTTCTTTGACTCATTTTTCTACCTCACATTTGACAAGCAACAGTTTTCCCTTTTAAATAATATGTTGTTACACCTGGCCTAGCGGTTGCTATGTTTTTTTGTATGAGGAACTATTTGAGACACCTTATACAATGAGCTATGCTGTGTGCTGACCAATCAAACTCCGTCATGTTTTTTCCTCTTGAATACTCTATTTTCAAAACACCCTATCGATTTTTCTCTTGAAAAATATATTTTGAAACATCCTGTATGTATTTTGAGACACCCTGTTGTTTTTTTTTCTTAAATGATATGTTGGTACACCTGCTATAACACGTTGACAACCATCCGCCATGTTTTTTCTCTTGAATGGCGTATTTTGACACACCCTGTCGTTTTTTTTCTGAGTGTTCAGAATTGAAACAACCTATATTCGTTTCTCATTGAAATCGCACGTTGAAACATTACAACCTCGTTACCCCGCATTTTTCGCATTTTTTAAACGTCAGTATTCAATCTATCTGTATGGGCAAGTAGTTATTTTCCACAATACAGCAGATGTAATTCAATCTTTCTGTATGGGTGAGTAAGTTGTCTTCGGGCCCCAATACCTACGTAGGGTTAGTTCATTCTGGTTCGATCAAACTGAATATCTGTCAGTCTGCCTACCTGTCAATCAAGATGTCTCCTAACTCCTATCTCCTATCTTCTGCCTCCTATGTCCTATCTTATGTCTCCTATATCCCGTCTCCTATCTAACATTATCATCACATAGATGTAATTCAATCTCACTCTGTATGGGTATGTCGTTGTTTCGAATCTCCATATCTCCAATGATACGTTTTTCTTTGATCCATTTTCCGTCTGATATTTGACAAATGACAACGATGAGGTTTTTAAATATTTTTCCCAAATGGAAAAATTTCTGAGACGACCCTATACAATGAACTATGATGTCTCAGACGCCACCATTTTTTCTAATGCTTTCAATTTTGAGATACCCTGTATATATTTTTAGCTGAATGAGAAATTTGTGGAGCGTTCCTGTACAACGAACTGCGTTGACAAATCAGACGCCGCCATCTTTTTTTTCTCTTACCAAATCACTAATGATTTTTCTCCCAATCTATTTTCAAACATCATTATTATTATCATACTTTCAAACTCTGATTTTTTTCATCTATAATTATTATTCTCGTATACACTCTACTGACTTATCTTCACGCGCTGTATAAGCATCATTTCAACCTACATTCACAACGAAGCTGATAGCCTGGTGTGTTCATGTACTTAGGCGACAAAACTTCAAAAAAGTTGGAAAGGGCGGTGAACACCAACACTTTGGAAAATCCACAACTCGAAAGTGTGGTGAATGGCACAGAATTGGAAACGGTGGTGAAAACTAACTTAGCTGGGAAATCCACAAAAATAATAGGAAGTGTGGTGAACGAAGTTGAAAATTCGATAACCTATATGGAAGTCGAGGAAAACCGAAATAATGAGGAAATAATGACGAAACCTCAACATAAACAAGATAAGGTGACCAAAGACAAACCGAACGAATCCATCGAAACACTAGTTAAAAACAAACTAGGGAAAAATCCAAACGACATGGAAGGAAGGAAGAAAAAAGCAATATTTCAAATGATAAAAAGCAAGGAAAACCAACAAAAAATCGAAAAAGAAAGATTAGAAAAAGAGAAAAAGGAGAAAGAAAGTAACCAATTGCTGTCCACTGATAGACTAAAGCTACTGGGGGCTAGGCCTAAACAAATATTCCAAAAGCAAACAACTTCCTCGAGTTCTGACACGGAACATGAACAGCAAAAAACACCGAAAAGGAAAATTCTCACCAGGAAAAAGTCTAGAGAAGATATAACGCCCAAATCTATATACATGGTCCAGAAAAGAATTGATGAGCTCATACAGTTGGTTGAAAAGAAAGTCAAAACGAAAGTACAGGAATACAAAAACGCAAAATAAAGTAGCATCGGAAATTATAGACTTTCCAAGTCAAATCATACAAGATTCCGTACCCCAGATAAGTAAATTTTACAGAACTAAGTTCAGAGCACAATACAACGAGGAATTCAGCAGATTACTTGAATTAAAGAAAGTGATGGCTCCAAATGCAACAAGCAGGAAGAAATTAGAATTCTCGCCAAGTAAAGGCATAAAGGATCCTGAAGGATTCATTAAGCCTAAATCTCCAGCGAAACCAGCTCAAGTGCAGAAAGATAATCCACTGGAAATAAAAAATGCTTCCAGTACTTTGAACAACAATGAGATTATCATCTAGTGAAAATGAAAACTCTTCAGCACCAACAAGAACACAAACAACAAGAGAGAGCTCTACTAAAAACAAAAAAGACACCCAACCGAAGAGGGAAAAAATGCTGCCACCAATTGTCGTCCAAGGCAGAATAAACATCGACAAAAATCTGATTCAGCAGCTAAAAACTGAATTGAAAGGTGAATACAACCTGAAATATACGGGTCGTGAGACACAAATATTCACAACCAAAGAACAGGACCGCAGTTATATGATAAATATAATGAAAAACTTGGGAGCAGAATACCACACGTATACCCTGCCCCAAGACAAGACACACGCATTTGTGCTAAGAGGACTAGACGCAAACATAGACCAGGAGGAAGTAATTGAAGAGTTACGAGACACTTATGGTATCGAAGTACAACGTATGATGAAGATGAAAACGAGGTTTCGTCCTCTCTTTCTGAACACCGAAAAATATTACTCTCAAACATCTTCAGAGGACTGTGAGAGTAATACAACATATCAAAGTCTCATGGGAAATGAGAAGAAATGAGAGGGCGATTGTACAATGCCATAGGTGTCAGCGTTGGGGACATGTCACCTCCAATTGCGCGAGAGCTCCCAGGTGTCTAAAATGCCTAGAAGAACATAACACATATGTATGCACAAAACCCAGAGAAGAGCCTGCTGATTGTGTAAACTGCAAAGGCAAACATCCAGCCAACAGCGTAGACTGTCAAGTATACAAAGACAGAATACAATTCATAGAAGAAAAAGCCGAGAAAACGAAGCCTACTCAACCGAGTTACAATCCTGCTCCTGCACCGAGGGAAAATGCTTGGTTAAATAGAGGCCAGGGGTTAAGCGCTCCCCCACCAAGAAATGACAGCAACCGCAAAGAAATCAAGGCCAACCGCAAGCAGCTCGGAGAATAGAAAACAATCCAGGATCCCCATCTATCCCGTATACCCCGCCAACCCGAACACCGGAGCATAGACACCCCCGCGAAGGAGATGCTGGTTTGTCAGATATGGCTGGGCTGGCCGGTAGAATACAAGAGGTTGGTTCGATGTTGAATATATCAGAGTTATGCAGGGCTCTTGACGACTTAATCGCCAAGTTAGCCCGAGCAAAATCTCCTATGGAAAGGGCGATGGCTGCCTTTTCAGTATTTGGGGATAGCCAGCGCTATCGCTTTTGAGCAATCTATGAGGGTATGCATGTACAACGCCGGCTCGGTCAATAATAAGCTTCCGCTTATTATTGACTTCGTCGACCGGCATAAAATAGACCTGATGCTCTTTGCGAGACATGGCTCAGGCCGGACCATAGATTCAGTCTAAAGGGTTTTACGACTATCAGGGTTGATCGAACTCAAGCAGTGAGGGGGGGAGTAGCCATCCTTATCAGGAATGGTGTAGCGTACGCGCAGCTCCCGCCTCAACAAAGTTCTATAAAACATGTAGGCATAAAGCTTGCTGACGGGACCTGCGTGTTCGCGATCTACAACGCACCAAATCGGAGATTTTCCAGTGCTGACCTGGAAAATCTGTGTAATACTGGCCATAAGGTGTTGTTGGCCGGGGACTTTAACGCTAAGAGGGCAGAACGCCAACGGTAAGACGTTGTACGAATACTTATTAGACAGCGAAGCGGTAATAGCGCACTCAGAGGAGCCAACGCCCCTGGAATGGATCTACTCCAACAATAGTCGACTTGGTGGTCAACAAAAATGTCACTAACATGAGCGAACTCAAGGTCATCCACGAGATGACTTCGGATCACGATCCAGTGGTATTTCGGTTAAGATGTAGGATGGAAGAATGTCCTCCGACGTTAAAAGAGTTCCGAAGGCTTTTGAATGCTAGGTCATCGATCAAGTCGAACATCTTAGCGGATGAGATTGAGAAGGAAACTCGCGCTCTTGTTAGGGATATTCAAGTTGCGAGAGATCGTTCCATCAAGAAGATTATTGTAAGGAGCAACCGGAATGTTCTTCCGCCGCACGTAAAGGGGTTAATTGCTCAGAAAAACTCTCTTCGAAAGAGATGGCAACATACCAGAGATCCAGAACTTAAAAACGATCTGATAAGGCTGGGAAGAGAGATATCTGAGTTAATTAATGACAATAACGATAGCGTGTGGAAGAACAAGCTGGCGAAGCTAGACACTCGGGACAATTCTCTGTGGCGGATGACTAAACGGATTTCTAAGAAGTTCGCACCGATTCCGGCCATGGAGAAGGGTAACGAGATGCTAGTGACGGATCCTCAGAAGGCGAAACTGTTTGGTGGGCACTTCGCCGACGTCCATAAAAGGGTGCCTGATGTTAGTGAGGGGCACAGACAGAGAACTCGAATAACCGAAAGGTTCAGAGAGTTGGTGTCCCTTCCTATCGGCCCTCATAGATTCGCCAAAGTCATGACGAACTATGAGGAGCTGACGGAAGTCATCAAAAGACTTCCGACAAATAAGGCACCCGGACCGGATGGTTTGGATGCCATTCTAGTCAAGAATCTGCCGTGGAAGGTCCTCGTCCGACTGATACACCTGATCAATGCCATTATCAAGTGGGGGTATTACCCAGATTTTCTGAAAAAGGCATTGGTAATACCAATTCTGAAACCCGGTAAGGATGGCCATAAACTTGATAGTTGTCGACCTATCTCGCTCTTGAGCGTGATAGCTAAAATAGTCGAGAGAATCCTACTTAGACGGCTGTTAAGTCTCGAGGGGAAACTCAAAATGATCCCCGATGACAAATTCGGATTTAGACAAGGGCATAGCACGACATCCCAAGTCGTTAGAATTGTTCATGGGGTGAAAGAGGCAGCCCATCGTGGACTTAGCACAGTCATGGTCTTGCCGGATATGAAAAAAGCCTTTGACTCTGTATGGGTTGAGGGTCTGATTGCAAAAATGCTGTTGGCACGCATGCCCTCATATATGGTGAAGTTGGTAGATTCATACCTTGTTGGGAGGAGTTTTGTCGTGCGAGTAAATAACACTCGCTCCGCGGAGTTTCCGATAGAGGCAGGGGTTCCGCAGGGTTCAAGTTTATCGCCACATCTATACTCTCTAAATACATACGACTTTCCTCAGTGCGAGAGACCGGATATGGGCACGGCTATATATGCCGATGACACGGCTATATTTGCCCATTCCTTCTCGAGCGTCGCTGCCCAATATAGGATCCAGATTCATCTGGATAGGAAGGTCGTACCCTATTTGGAGAGTAATAAGATCGTGGTGAACCCGACTAAGTCGGAGACCATTAACTTTACTAAGAAGTACACATACTCGAAACTTTATAGAAAGTTGATGGTCAATGACGAGGCTGTGGAAAATATGAATCATGCGAGATACCTGGGAGTACACCTGGACAAGAGACTGAATCTTGGAAGACATATAACTCTGGCTATACAGAGGGCGGGTGGTGCGCTTAAACGTACATACCCTTTGATAGCCAGAAGTTCAAAGCTCAGTCTGGAAAACAAGCTACTAATATACAAACAAATCATACGACCAGCCATGACGTATGCTTGTCCAGTGTTCTGCAGCCTGAAACCTACTTACTCCATTAGCGAGATTGGACAGGATGCAGAACAAGGTACTCCGTATTATCACAAATAGCAGACGATACACTCGGTTGGAAACTCTAAGGGAGCTTGCGAACATCGACTCAGTTCCGACGTTTATAAAACAAGTCTCGTTCAAGTTTTATAAATTTTTGCTCGACAAAAGCCCTCTCACCAGAGACATCACCAGGCTGAGAGCGAATGATAATGAGTTCCGCAAACACGGCGGACTCATATATCAAGCGTTGGATATTTTCAACGAACTTAGGGAAGAACCGGTTCCGTAGGGAACCAAGTCGAAAGGAACACCTAAAACGCGAAGTACCTTGACCCGGTTTTTTGCCCCAGCCTTTTCCGGGAATTCTGCATCGAAACAACCTACCTCATAAAATCCCAACTAGGAATATCTACAGTGAACTTAGGAGACCACATGCATAAGCACTGCAGGAGGCGTGTTCTACCGATCAGCCGACCATGTTCCGATAAAAAGTCCGGCCCAGCGTCACCATCAGCGCGGGCGGACTCCAGCGCCCCTTCGCGGGGGGGCTATGTTCGCCTTGGCAAGGCACCCCTCTGCTCTCTGAGGGGGAGCGGGGGGTGGCCACTTCTGCGCCAGTTTTCGTTTCCTTCATGACCCCCCTGGATTGTGTTGAGAGATGAGGATAGATTGTGGCTTGTTATTAGACATGAATAATAAATATTTTTTGATTTGATTTGATTTGTACGCTCCGTAATCCCAAGATGGACGGTTCGGCTCACTTCGATCCATCACCATGATAACCTTTTTTTCATTTTATTGCTTGCATTAAATATCTGACGGCAAATCAGCGACCACTAACCCGACTTCTACCGATCACGTCTACCCAATCCGACTATTCCCGATTCTCATAAACCCGCTCGGCTGATGATTTCAACTGACGTGATGGGAGGGGCGTGGCTCAAAATGGAAGTGGAGGGGCTGGTTTAAAGCGCTGCCATACCTACTGGGGGCATTATTTAATACATCTAGAAGAGGTGATGGATGTTGATAGCACTCTCTAATATTTTTTATCATGACGTTGTTTGATATAACATAACATAATGGGAGACGATAAAGATATCTCATTCCCAAAATTGAAACTTTGCTTTACTAAACTCATATAGTCCTTCTATGTAGTTTGCCGTATTTACTCAGACATAAACTTCAATGGCACGTCGCACTCAAACTGCCGTTCAAACAGCATTCCTTTTCAAAAGTACATGCATTAAAGGTATCTACTTTAACTATTCATATATTACCATCGATTGTTATGAAGACAGCTTCACATGAATGATGGGAACATGTGTGTTCACTCCTTGTATCCCCAAAAATGAAAAAAATATCCAAGGTTTGAAGAATATCTCCTAACTAAACTTGGGAACCTGTGTATTCACTCCTTGTATCCGCAAAAAATATGAACAAGGTTTGAAAAATACCTCCTAACTAAACTTGGGAACCTGTGTATTTACTCCTTGTATTTTAACTACACCTCATCATAATATTTCCGTTTACTGACCAACCTTGTTTCATCACTGACGTACTTACTTTACATCAATTCGATATCAATATACAATTAGATGAACTAATCCTATAGCATGAACATTGGAAACGACTGCTGAATAAAATTTCAATACCCATATGCATAGTTACTATGTTTTTATGCGTAACTTAATATTGAGTATTTCTACTCACTCCTACGATGACAAAATTTTTAATGGCTACATAAGCAATAACTTAAAGATAATTTGGTGGTTATGATAGGCCTAGTGGGGAAACTTCCATAAAAAAAAGGAAACGCATTGGCTTTCCTACCTCCTGGGTGATGTGGAAACGGACTTGTCATCATGTGGAATGAGTACATTTTTTCTAGACAAAATTTCATAGATCATTACATTTTAACGTGTGACACAATACATTCAAAATAGATGTAGCCCACACATTTCAAAGTGTGATTCTTTTAAATAAGAAAATTGCTACTCAAATATTACATAAATTAAAGTTGATCGGAAATAAAACACACATCATAATTTTAATATCTATTGAATACAAAAAGACCTCTACATGATCTATAAGCTTCTTCATCTAGTTTTCTGCCGAAATATTCGTTGAGTTGTCACATATCACTCTTCATTACTTCATTGTTATTAATATAGGAGGGTATTTGGATATTGCTGCTGCTGCGATGTTCAAGCTGGATATTGCATGATAAATGCTTATTTTTTCTTCTTTTAGGTGGGAACAGCATGGATATAATATTTCGATATTTCCAAGAACTGTTAGGGTTCACAGGTTCTTCGGATTTATATCTTTGTTTGTGAGCATTACTGTTCCCCATGATTACTACCCTCCACCTCTATATTTTTACCAAGTGTTCGGTGCAACATATTGAATACAACTGAATTGTCTACATTCCATCAAGTCTATATATAACTACGACATACTGCACCATACTGCGACATACCGAACATACCCATACCACGACATACAACGACAAACCGAACATACCCATACTACGACATACGGTGATATACCGGACATACCCATACTACGACATACGATGACACACCACGTTTAGCGTAAGTACGGCATACTGTGACATACACTTACATACTCAACCATACAGAACATAACGATACAGCTACATACCCCGTTCAGCGAAAACGAAAACGAAAAAACGTTGACCAACACGTGTCATCGAATCGAAAAAAACGAAAACCATCGGACGGAAGACTGAACGGTTCAATAAAAAACACGCAAAAGAGATGTCATTCGCATTCGAAAAAACAAATGAAATTTGAAACGCTACAACATGCAAAAATGTGACCAAAATAGACGTTTTTCGCGTTCCAAAAAACAACTAAAATTTTAAACGCTGAAACATGCACAAATGCGATCACAATAAGGTTTTTCTCATTCTGAAAAACGACCTCAAATTAAACCATAAAAACTGTTTACATGTATTCCTTATGGAGAATAGACATTTCAAAATTGCTCAAAATACACGTTTTTTCGCGTCCGGAAAAACAGCTAAAATTTGAAACGCCAAAACACGTGAAAATGCGGTCGCATTAAGTGTTTTTCGCGTTCGAAAAAATAGCTAAAATTTGAAACGTTAAAGCATGCAAAAAAATGCGACTAAAATAGATGTTTTATATGGTTAATTCAGGTTTTCACTCTAAAACAATACATAAACAAGGTAAGTTCGTTCTGGTTCAATCAAACTGAATATCTATCAATCTGTCTCTCTCCTGAATCCTGTCTCCTATCTTCTGTCTCCTATCTCCTGTCTTCGGTTAGTTCGTTCTGGTTCGATCAAACTGAATATCTGTCAGTCTGCTGCAACAACCACCATGTTTTTTCCCCTTTTGAATGATGTATTTTGAAACACCCTGTTGTTTTTTCTCTTAAATGATATGTTGGTACTCCTGGTATAGCACGTTGACAAGCAGCCGCCATCTTTTTTCTTTTAAATGACTCATTTTGAGACTCCCTGTCGGTTTTTTCTTAAATGATATGTTGATACACCCGGTATAGCACGTTGACAAGCAACCTCGTTTCCCCACCATTTTTCACATTTTTTAAACATTATTATTAACACACTCTGAATATTACATCTACATTATTATTCTCATAAGCACGGATTGGATTACTGACGTACCTAAGGTTAGTTCGTTCTGGTTCGATCAAACAATACATAGATGTCTGATGTAATTCAATCTCTCTGTATGGGTAAGTAGTTGTTTTTTCAAATCCTCATACCCCCAATGATACGTTTTTAAATGTCAGATGTAATTCGACCTCTCTGTATGGGTAAGTAGTTGTTTCGAATCATCCAATGTTTTAATATCCCATATATATTTTTACCTAAATGTGAAATTTTTGGAACGTCCCTGTACAACTGCGTTGACCAATCAAACGCCGCTATCTTTTTTTCTTTAGCGAATGACCCTCTTTTTTCAAATGACAGACAAATGTTAACAATCTCGTCGAAGAACGTCACATATATGTAATCCAATCTCTTTATGGGTAAGTAGTTGTTTCAATGAATAATTTGTAGGTGTCGTCCCATGATGTGCGTTGACCAATCAGTCACCGCCATCTTTTTTCTAATGACAGATGACAGGCGACTGGAGCGCCTCTGGCAGTTGACAAACGAGTATAAACACCCTCGTCGAAGAACATCACATAGATGTCAGATGTAATTCAATCTCTGTATGGGTATGTCGTTGTTTCGAATCCCCATATCTCCAATGATACGTTTTTCTTTGATCCATTTTCCACCTGATATTTGACAAGTGACAACGATGAGGTTTTTAAAAATACTCTGCATATTTTGCCCTATACAACGAACTATGATCTACGTTGACCAATCAAACGCCACCGTAATGACATGTGACTCTGACAGACGCCACCATCTTTTATCCCTTACTGTACGATCTATTTTCAAACATTATTATTATCAACACACCTTCAAAACTCATCTATAATTAGTATTGTTCTCATAATCGTTTGCACTCTACTGACTCTCGCGCTGTATAAACAACATTTCAACCTACATTTACTAAGAGGTCTCATATCCTGGCGTGTTGATGTGCGGCTCCGTAATCTGAAGATGAACGGTCGGCTCACTTCGATCCCTCAGTCTAACAACCTTTTTTTCATTTTATGCATATATCACTACCCGGCGTTGGGTACTGGGAAACTCTTATCTTTGATACGCATCAGCTCGACTACGTCACAACTGAACGGCAGAGCAGCGAGCTGAAGCTAAAGCCCGCTTGATATTCCACGACTTCGAGGCTTTAACAATACCATCGTCACTATGTGTTTGTGAAGGTGTGAACTCACCTTTTCGTCGTAAAAGGACCATAATCGACCTAACGAGTTTTCCCATGTTAAAACCCATAAGCTTACTTTTTGAACTCTTGCAGCACCTTTACTAGTGTGGGTATAAAACGTATACAAAAATTACAAAACTCGTGTCTCCGACTTATACATATATGGCATAAAGCGCAGTCACAGGATTTCTCACAAATTAACTGAATGTCATTGGCTTGATATGTTTAACCGCCGTAAATTACATTTTGCGTGCCTTTGCTTCAAATTACTAAAGTTCAAGTGCCCCCCTTACATACACGAAAAATTAAGCTATCGTACCGATGTTCATAATTTGAATATTAGACGCCAAAATATTCTCACCATACCCTCTCACCATAAAGAAGTATTTAAGAGTTCTTTTTCCTACAAAAGCGCTAAAATCGTAAATGAGCTGACTAAACTTCACTTTTTCAGTTTCAATTTGACTCCAAATGCTTTCAAATGCAAATTTAAGCAGTATCTATTTGTCATGCAGAGTAATTAGATAGGTCACGTGTGTAAAAATTCTCTCCCTTCTCTTCTCTTTCTCTCTCCCTCCACTCCTCTCTCTCTTTCTCTCTCTCTCTCTCTTTCTCTCGCTCTCTCTTCCAGTATAATGTATATGTATATTTTAAGTTCACGGGTGTTCATCATAGAATTTTTTATTGTTAAAAATTGTTGGCTTTGGTGGAAGAACAGACTCAGAGGTTTATCCTCTGATTCTGAACCATATTGCCATTTACATGCCTACCTTTTCATTTCTAATTGCCAAATTATGTATGATTTTTTTTATGTTGTATTGATATGTGGGTGTATAATAAACGTATTTATTATTATTATTATATGTATTCGGTCGTTTCAATGGGATTAGTTGATCCTAATTATTCCAAACAAATGAATGATGGACTCGAACACAGGAACATTTCCTTGTCGCTTTTGGGTAATAACAGGAAATGAAAGATTAAATAGTAAATATATCATATGAATATTCTATTCCAGGTAGTTACCTAACAGTTGTTCGGTCACTAATACCTGAGTAATATAGGCTATAATTCATTATCATGAAATGAATATTTACTTCGAAATTTCAATATTTGTCTATCCTTTTCTTCAGAAAACCTGTATGAAATTTGTGTAAAATGGCCATTCCACAACAGATTTTATGAATATTGTATTCATTATTTCGAACAAGAATCAAAAAGGCCTAGGTAATATTATACACATACTAAAATCGAAAAATTTAATAGTATATTAGGTAATATTATTGCATGGTGAGGTTATATTTGAATGTGGTACTAAGTACATTGGACGGACGATATGTACGGGTAAATGTAATTTGGTTCCCAGATTAAGAAGGGCCAGATAAAATGTGTAATTCGATTACTGATATTTTAGGTTTACCGAATTTTTGGGTGTAATTTGGTTCCCGACATTTTTGCACAACAAGCTTGAACTCATCACAAAATTGAATAATGTAGTGTGTGGAATTGAATACATACATAATGGAACCAGAATGATCAAACCTTACGTAGACATTGGAGTGCGTGGAAATTGAACTGACGCAGGTAGTCGCCTGCTAGGGACTAGGGACCAAATTACATATTATTATCAAGCATCAAAAATAAATTTCTAAATTACTACCTAACGGAAACCAAGTTACTAACACCCATCTGTAAAGGCGAGCTCTCTTTGTTTTCCTAATTATTCTTTTGTCAAATATAAATACAGTATTGTACCCTGGAGTCTAGTGTTGTTCAGATCGCAATTGTTATTTAGTGACTTTTGTGTTTTTATAATCGACTTATTTGACTACCTATATCTATATACAGTGAACTATGGTATTTCAATGTGCCTAGAAGCTTGCAGACTCATAGAAAACGGAATAAAAAGTAAAAAAAAAAATCTCAGTTGGAATATTCGAAAAATGTGAAATCTTTGTTACTCTCCAAAAATGCATATACCTAGTTTTTTTTCTCAAGTAGAATATAATATTCCTTTCTCATGGAGAATGTTTGAATATCATGCCTATTACAATTCATACTTATTCGCATAAAACAAAAGCTCATAAATATACAAACGGAAATACCTAGAGTCTCGATAGAGACATTATTGAAATGAAAAGCTGTATCTGTACTTAGATGTAACTAACGCATAATTTTCATGCATATATTCGTAGTGCTAGAAAAGTAAAAAATATTCCCAAACTAACCTTCACATGATTATAAGTCTAATTAAATATATTTCAATGTTTATGATAATCAAAGACTTCTGATCGAATTGCATATACTAACATTGCCAGCACCTAATATAACTGTAAAGTTGTCAAATATACAAACGGAAATACCTAGAGTCTTGAAAGAGAGACATTATTTAAATGAAAAGCTGTATCTGTACTTAGATGTAACTAACACATAATAAACATGCAGATATTCGTAGTGCTAAGAAAGTAAAAAATTTTTCAAAACTAACCTTCACATGATTATAAGTCTAATTAAATATATTTCAATGTTTATGATAATCAAAGACTTCTGATCGATTTGCATATACTAACATTGTCAGTACCTAATATAACTGTAAAGTAGTAAAGTTGTCAAATGAATATCATAATTTTACAAGTTTCGTATTTGGGACACTATGTGAAACAGTGCAGCATTCGATACATTCATGGTTACAACGGCGTACTTCACTACTGCCATCTGGTATATAATAGCCAGACTTTGGTCAAATTCTCGCTAGCAAAATGACGGCCATTACGTGGAATGAAGAATTAGCTACCCAAATAACTTTTCTTATCTCCTTCATCCAAACGACTGATAGTTAGGAGCTGATTTCCACACCTCTCATAATAGCGCAGGTATTGGAAACGTTTCATCAAAATCTGAGACGAAAAGTTCTCATTGTTGTCATTTAAAAAACTATATGCAGCTTAATTTCTAGGCTGTACTGTATCTTCATCACATCTCAATACCTATTCCCAACCTTTATCTTTGCACTACTCCAATCAGTTTCTTGTTAAAGTTTCAATTCACCAGATTATGATCAGCAAATACAGCTCTTCATAGCCATTTTCTTGCGTCCCCCTCTTAACGCAGTCTTTAATAAAGCATTAGTTGGAATAAACAAAAGTTGTAAATTTCATTGGCATTTTATTTATTCAATCGGATTGACTATGTCTTCATTTCTAGAATATTTATTTTATATAACTGACATCTGAAAGCGGCAGGTACCCCGGATTTGAACTCAGCAAGGGCAATTAAAGCCTGCCTTTCTGGCCAACAGCGATTAGGTCGATACCATAACGACCCCTGGAGTATTACCTTCTTCACTGAAGCTGCCCGGAGCAAGTGGCCTTCCCACGTTAAACAGAGGTGGCGCCCGAGGCATTCCGGAACCTGGACTCGGGTGTCAAAGTGACCCGTAAAGCTTAAAGAACTCTACAACATTTACTGATGAGTTTCGACTTGAAAAGTATCTTTGCATCTTATATTTAATAGTACATCTTCCTAACTTCATAAATTTTTGAGTGGATACGTCTACAGGGATAGCTGGTACAATTTCAGTCTCATCAACTATTGGAACAATACCAGCAACAATTTTCCAGTTAAAAAACTTTTTAAATTATCTAATGCATCGACCAACATATCTTTCTGACCAGAAGAGATTTTTTCCAAAATTCTTTGTGAGCCGAATTATTAGTCATTATACATTTATGAGGTTTTGCTTCAGCTTTGCTTCTCCTTGAGATATTCAAATTATCGACGAGCTTACCGAAAAACAAAATGAGATTTGCAGTATCCTCAGAATCCTTGGGTAAGTTCAAATTATCGCTGATACATGTAAAAAAATATAAAAAAGAATTAGTGACCGATCAGTCAGATCAAGTTGTCAAATTTACTAAGTAAATCAGCCTCAAAATTTCTTTCTTCAGTTTGTTTTTAAATTTCATTTTTAAATTTTTTATTTTATCGGATATATTGTAATTCACTATTCCATTATGATAAAGATATTTTCTGTTATGTTCACTTGTACATTAATAAGATATTGGCACCAAATTCTAATCCAATAGAAAAGCATTCTCTGATTATAAGTGGTATGAGTTCCTTCAGTTTGAGGGCTTTGACGGGTCCATTACTGAATGTAAATACTAGGCTGTTTCCACTGTCTGTAAACTCCCTTCAACAAAAACACATTTACATGATCTTCTAATAATGCTTTTCTCTGTCCCATAATCTTCCAAGCTTACAACTTCATCAACACTCCTGTGATAACATATATTGCTGTCAATGGCCATTTCATCAAACATCAATATGCAGAGCTTCTTTTTCTCATCCTTCATTTCTTGAACACTTTTTTTCAAAGATTGAAATATGTGTTTGTTATTGTTTATACGTGGATGGAACGGAACATCGTGCTGTCATCTAGGTTACATATATATATGTAACGGCTAGTTTTGCGTTACAACAAACAAATTTCCAAGGTTCTCCGAAATAGATGAATCACCCTGTGATTTTCATTTAAAGGCTGTGAAGTTGAGATATCGAATACCGCACAAAAAGGTGCACTTGACCGTAGGTAGTTCAATAGTTTTTTTGGACCTGAACTGGATATGCGGCGATAAAAATTTAGATATTTTATTGGAAGATAGGTGACGAACGATTCACGAAGTGCTGAATATTTTGTTCTTCCATTATTGGGATTTTTCTTCGTGAAACTTATGTAATACTAGTTCTTCGTTGTGAGTAACTTGTGTAGTTAGATCTGTGAAACTAGTACCCTTGATGGATTTAGGTTCGTTCACGTCATCTCCACGTATTTGTAAGTAATTTGTATTCCTATTCAGTTTCTGCGATTCGAAAGCAAGTCATTCTTTCAGGCAACACTTTCCACCACATGATAACGTTGCTATTACCTGTTTTACGTTTATTGTTACCGAAGACCCTCCATCAAAGAGGTATGTCATATTTATGCCATTATTCACTCTGATGCATTCTGTAAGCAATAATTATTTTAGGGTCTTTGTATGGGGCTAACTGCTCGTTGGGACGATCTCAGTCGAAGATATTTGGGGCAAAATCCAGTAACCACCGTATAGTTTTTGCTTCAGCAGACCTTGGGAAGTGTACATTTACTTTGGGTTACGGAACCCGAGATTGAAGTTTGAGTAGCCGCTATATGACATCGGAACCTCCAGATATTTACAGATAAGCTGAATGATTTTTGTTTGTGAATTCACGAGATTTCTATATACCTATTTTTTTTAATCTTTATATTTCATACGCCTTCATACAGGGCTATCCTCTTGAAAGTGTTTATAAACGAATTTCCCATTTCTCTCGAAATCAAGTGTAAACTTTACGTGCCCACGTTCAGTATTTAGCTAATAGATACAAATATTTCACCCCCACCAACCCCCTTCATTAGAAGCTATATCACTGCGAACATATCGTAAATGAAAAAGGTCATTATCACTTCAAGTGGTAGTTTTGTGGCCTACAATTAGTTTATAATCACCATCAGTGATAAGTTGACCATTTTTTTTTGTGTGTTTACAAACATTTGAATAAAGAAAGGGGGCGGGTCAGAATATAGCTCGCTATTTCATTTCAATCTCCTATTGTTAGGTATGCTGAAGGTGATCCTATAATATAACGTCGAATAAATGTGATTTATTGCACAGGGCGGTCTCCAAAAGAATTGGAGATTTCCAGTTGAATCTGCGGCCACAGAACTGGTGGCGCCCATTTATTTATTTTCTTTTAGTATCAACTTTATTATTTATTTATTTAATTCTAACCCAGCCTACTCCGTGCATTTTGGGTAGCGCGCTCGCCGCATTCCGTTCTGACTAAATTGCAGAACTTGAGGCGTTACATATATATATATATATATATATGAGAGGAAGTCTTTGCTGACCAGTTAAGATAAAGCTAGGAAAACTTGTTGGGTACGCAGCATGCAGGAAGTATACTCTTATAACACTTGTTCCAATATTTCGACAACGTTAATTGTCATCCTCAGGGAAAGAGTGTCGGTGAGGTTATGTGCATAGATATTATAAAATAGACGTTAACAATTGCAATGTACATATTAAAACAATTTGTGAGAGTCCTTAAAGGTCATCATCAACAATTATTGAACTTTTATAGTTAAAAAACATTAATTATAATAAAATTGAAAAATTATTTCCTCATACCGGTATTTTAACGTCGGCATGGGAGAAGAAGTCTTCTCTTGACCTTTAAGGACTCTCACAAATTGTTTTAATATGTACATTGCAATTGTTAACGTCTATTTTATAATATCTATGCACATAACCTCACCGACACTCTTTCCCTGAGGATGACAATAAACGTTGTCGAAATATTGGAACAAGTGTTATAAGAGTATACTTCCTGCATGCTGCGTACCCAACAAGTTTTCCTAGCTTTATATATATATATATATATGTAGCGGCTTTACCAACAATAAGACTCAAATAATTTTTATTTACAAAGAAAATAATCTTACTCCACATCTCTACATATTCTTATATTCTTAATTCTTTTTCCTTCTAAAGGGCCGTTGTCCGACTATAAATGTTTATAGAGGGAAATATTAAAAGCCTTCACCATAGTTGCAGAACTAGGGAATTCCATATTTAAATTTCTGGTAATAGGATTATCCTGGGTTTTACGACTAAGCTTTTATGGTGTCTAGGAACATCAAATTTCAAATAGGATTATAATTCCGTAAGCTGGGGAATTTGGACATTTGGGATTTTCCCGTGACGTAGACGGGGGTTTGCCTCCTACCTATACGGAGATTTGAAGAGGATTGTCGAAGGATGAAGGAAGGGAGTTTTTACTTTTCGGTTCGCGAGGTTCTCCGTTTCTTCAGTCTCCTGACTCGCTGTTCTCGAGTCGAGATTTTTCTCCAAGTTTATCAAGCTGTACGTTTAACTGTTACGTATTATTGTTAGTGTTGTTAATAAATTGTTATTGTTATTTGTTAACTGCTGTGTCCGTTATTTGATCACAACAAACTCACCCGTTACACCGTCCCCACAGTGGTGACCCCGACGTGAGGTAGTTTTTGTGTGACAGTGACGCGAGTGAGTTATACATTGCGGTTTGGGACCTAGATAAACGCACCGGAGAATCAGCACAGATATTACCGCCACAATGACCCCCCCTATCGACAAACCCGCAGTTTTCACGCACCCCAAACTTCCGGTATTCTCATCAGAGGACCCGGAGCTTTGGTTCCAACAGGTAGATTGGGCACTCAAGAACGCTGGTGTCAGAACAAGCACCGACAAATTTTGGTACGTTGGGACGTCGCTCGAGCCGCAATATGCTAAGGAGGTGCGTGACCTGTTGTTGAACCCACCAGAGGAAGCGGAGGACCCGTTCAAAAAACTAAAAGATGAGCTTCTCCGACGACTTGGCAAATCACAGGCCAAGCGCACGCGGCAATTGTTGGAACGTGAGGACATCGGTGACAGGACTCCGTCGCAATTCTTGCGTCACCTCCAGCAACTTGCCGGTGTAACGGCGGCCCAAGACATCGTCAAAGCACTCTGGACGGACCGGCTCAACCCGATCGTGCGTGCCAGCCTCGCAGCCCAGCCAGATACCACGGATCTCGACGACCTGGCGCGGATCGCTGACAACATTATGGACTCAATTGGCTCGCTGGCGCCGCGGATCCAGGTCTCCGCGGTATCAACTACTCTAGAGTCGAAGCTGCTGGAACAGCTTACTAAACTTCAACAACAGTTGTCGGAAGTGCAGAGCGACCATCGACGGGAGATCGCCGCCTTGCGTGCAGAGCTCCAGGAGTCGCGCCGCCGCCAACCCAACGCCCGCGACCGATCCTCGTCAAACAGCCGCGGTCGTTCACCGTCGCATCGCGGCCGATCCAACTCGCGCGAACCGGCACAGTACGATGGTATGTGCTGGTACCATTTCAAGTTCGGGGATAGTGCGCGAAAATGTAGGAGCCAGTGCAGTTTGAACGCCTCGTTCGTCGCGCGAGCGGAAAACGCGCAGGGCAGTCACTAGCGGCGGCGAGTGACGGTTGCCCCACCCCGCGACGTTTATTCTTGACAGACCGGAACAGTGCGGTAGACTTTTTGATCGACACCGGTGCCGATTTGTGTGTGTTTCCGCGGAAATTAGTGTGTGGCCGACGGGTGAAAACCGGGTACGAGCTTTCCGCAGCTAACGGCACCACAATCGCCACCTACGGTTTGATGCCGCTCACGCTTAACCTGGGTCTCCGTCGCGATTTCACGTGGAACTTTGTGATCGCGGATGTGTCAAAGGCGATCATCGGTGTGGACTTCCTATCCTATTTCGACCTCCTCGTCGACATGCGCAATGAACGCTTACTAGACCGCGCTACGAATGCGAGTGTCACGGGACAGGAATCAAGGTGCGCGACGGTCGCGGGACTCAAGACAATCACTGGTGACTCGCGATATCACACCCTGCTCCAGCAGTTTCCGGCAATCACTCGTCCCGACGGTGCATACAACATGGACAACAGGAAACACAAGACGGTGCATCACATACACACTACGCCAGGACAACCCGTTGCTGCGAAACCACGCCGCCTACCCTTGGACAAACTCAACGCTGCCAAGAGAGAATTTGAGTCCATGCTGCGACTGGGCATCTGCCGCCCTTCAGAGAGCAGCTGGGCCTCCCCTCTACACCTGGTGCCGAAGAAGGATGACGAATGGCGACCTTGTGGCGACTATCGTGCACTCAACGCCCGCACGATACCCGATCGCTACCCAGTCCGCCATATCCAGGACTTCGCCCAGACCCTACGCGGCAAGAAGATTTTCTCCACGATCGACCTGGTACGCGCATACCATCAGATTCCTGTGGCACCGGAAGACGTCCCGAAGACCGCAATTACCACGCCGTTTGGTTTATTCGAGTTCCCTGCGATGAGTTTTGGTCTTCGCAATGCAGCACAGACCTTCCAGCGGTTCATCGACGAGAAGCTACGCGGACTGGACTTCGTATACGCCTACATCGACGACCTCCTTATTGCCTCTGAAGACGAGGACCAACACGCAGAGCATCTCCGGCTGCTGTACGAACGCCTTCGGGACTCTGGTATTGTCATCAATACGGCCAAATGTGTTTTCGGCGAGCCTGAAGTCAAGTTCCTCGGCTATATGGTGTCTGAAAGGGGCACGCAGCCGCTCCCGGAGAAGGTCTCCGCGATCCAGGAGTACCCAAGGCCCCAAACAGCAAAAGAGCTCCGACAGTTCCTAGGTATGCTTAACTTTTATCGACGATTCATACACAGGACTGCTCAGACTCAAGCGCCTCTCAACGACCTCCTCAAGGGCAACATCAAAGGAAAGAAGCTAGTTACGTGGAACGATGCCGCTGAAACCGCCTTCATCGCTTGCAAGGACACCCTCGTCAAAGCGACACTCCTTGCGCACCCGAAACTCGGCGCCAAGCTCTCCTTAGTCTGTGACGCGTCAGATCACACCGTTGGAGCCGTCCTGCAGCAGCTGGTGAACGACGAATGGGAACCTCTTGGGTTCTTCTCAAAGAAGCTGAGCGGTGCCGAAACAAAGTACAGCGCGTACGACCGAGAACTCCTAGCAATCTACAAGGCTGTGAAGTACTTCCGACACATGGTGGAAGGGCGTCATTTCACCATCCTGACCGATCACAAGCCGCTCACCTTCGCTTTCCGCCAGAAGTCCGACCAGTGCTCTCCACGTCAGTTTCGTCATCTGGACTTTATCGGGCAGTTTACCACCGATATCCAGCACATCTCTGGCGAGGATAACGTTGTAGCAGACGCTCTCTCCCGAATCGATGCCATCGCTGCGCCACTCGATTTCGAAGCACTATCAGCAGCTCAGCAACAGGACCAAGAGTTGCAGGAACATCGCCAGAGGGATAACTCGGGCCTGACCCTGCGCCAAGTGACCATCCCAGGATCCAACGCTGCTATCTTCTGCGACGTCTCCACTCAGACGGCACGGCCCTTCCTAACAGCCGCCTTCCGCAAACCAGCCTTCGACGCGATCCACGGCCTATCGCACCCAGGCGTCAAGGCGACGACGAAGCTGGTGAAACAACGCTACGTCTGGCCTTCCATCAATGCTGACTGCCGTTCCTGGGCCCGCGCCTGCATTCCCTGCCAGCAGGCCAAGGTCACACGACATGTCTCTACCCCGATTGGCAATTTTACAGCACCATCCAGACGATTCGAGCATGTCCACATCGACCTCATCATCATGCCATACTCCGAGGGATACAGGTATTGCCTCACCTGCGTCGATCGCTTCTCACGATGGCCAGAAGCAATACCCCTCCCGAACCAGGAAGCAGAGACCGTAGCCAGGGCATTCTACAGCAACTGGGTCGCGCGCTACGGCGTCCCTCTCCGCCTGACTACGGACCAAGGTAGACAATTCGAATCGCATTTGTTCCGTTGTTTAAACCGGCTGATGGGCACCGACCACCTCAGGACCACGGCCTACCACCCTGCAGCCAACGGTATGGTCGAACGCCTCCACCGTCAGTTGAAGGCTTCTGTGAAGTGCCTGCAATCCGATCGGTGGACCCATACACTCCCAACAGCTCTCCTGGGGATCCGTGCGGCCTGGAAGGAAGATCTGTAAGCCACCGCTGCTGAGATGATCTACGGCGAACCACTCCGTCTCCCAGGCGAATTTCTGGCATCTACCTCCACCAGACACATCGATGACTCCGCCGACTTTGTTCGTGAGCTGCGCCAGCATTTCCAGACACTCCGTCCAGTCAATGGCACCAGGCACGGCGGACGGAAAATCTTTGTCTTCAAAGATCTGGCTACCACCACCCACGTCTTCGTCAGACACGACGCAACCAGAGGACCGCTGCAGTCACCATACGATGGTCCCTACGAGGTTATTTCTCGAGCCGAGAAACACTTCACGCTCGCAATGCGCGGCAGAAATGTTCCAGTCTCCATCGATCGCCTTAAACCGGCCTACATCGTCGCCGAGAACATCGCCGCACCAGAGGGCACCACGGACGACGACGACGATTTCGTTCCTGTTGCTCCGGGAGAGAATCAAACTCCGGTGCAAGAGGATGCAATTCCACCACCTGCCCCACCAGCTCCACCTGCTCCACCAGCTCCACCAGCTCCAACAACGCCACCTGCCTATAAGACGCGCTCAGGTCGTCGCGTCCGATTCACTGAACCCTATCAAGCAGGCTTCAATTAAATGATTTCGCAATATTCATTCATTTTTTTAGTCTTATATCGTTCATCACTGGCAAGGGGGTACTGTAGCGGCTTTACCAACAATAAGACTCAAATAATTTTTATTTCCAAAGAAAATAATCTTACTCCACATCTCTACATATTCTTATATTCTTAATTCTTTTTCCTTCTAAAGGGCCGTTGTCCGACTATAAATGTTTATAGAGGGAAATATTAAAAGCCTTCACCATAGTTGCAGAACTAGGGAATTCCATATTTAAATTTCTGGTAATAGGATTATCCTGGGTTTTACGACTAAGCTTTTATGGTGTCTAGGAACATCAAATTTCAAATAGGATTATAATTCCGTAAGCTGGGGAATTTGGACATTTGGGATTTTCCCGTGACGTAGACGGGGGTTTGCCTCCTACCTATACGGAGATTTGAAGAGGATTGTCGAAGGATGAAGGAAGGGAGTTTTTACTTTTCGGTTCGCGAGGTTCTCCGTTTCTTCAGTCTCCTGACTCGCTGTTCTCGAGTCGAGATTTTTCTCCAAGTTTATCAAGCTGTACGTTTAACTGTTACGTATTATTGTTAGTGTTGTTAATAAATTGTTATTGTTATTTGTTAACTGCTGTGTCCGTTATTTGATCACAACAAACTCACCCGTTACACCGTCCCGACATATATATATATATATTTTTATGGTGATCGTTTTTATCCATAATATATTGTCTATTTAATATTGTTTTGATTTTATATATTTCTTAAATAATCTCAGGGTTCGCCAATTTAAAGTTCATGAAATGTATTATCACTATTATTGTTTCGATTTTGGAGACTCTTATGCAAAGTTTATACTCTACCTTGTTTTCCAGTGGAGCATTTCTTTGCATCCCAGGGGGATTCTTTGGGTACCAGCTTCAAAGTAAAAAAAAATTTCAGTAATTTCAATTTTGTTCCAGCAAAAAAAAAAAAAACACAGGAAATTTCAATAATCAAAATTATTTTAATAATCATAAATGGGAAATTCTTCATTCATGAAGTTCATGACATTCAGCCTGATCGAAATTTGAAACGATATGAAATATAAACAAACTCTAACCAGTATAACCTAACCTTATTCCTATGCGCATGTCCAATAAATTGTTATGGTGAAGCCACTATATTTCAACATGTTTGGGTTGGCAATTGTGAATTTTCCACTAACCTATCTCAACTAAATCTAATGTTCCGAGATTTCACCGTTAGTGTCACTGACCCCGCGTTTGTTTTCAACGATCACTTGAAAAGTAAAGTAAATAACACTCCCGGAATTATTCGAATAAAATGGAAAATGTTTATGGAATCGAAGAAAAATATATGCATATATTATGTTCAGTTTACGTTGCAACGATTTATGATAAAGGCCTTTACCTGTGTGTGTTGGTTTTGTGGGTGCTCCTCTACCATCTCCTTCTGACGTTCAACGTAGACTCCATCTTGGCTGCTGGGACGTGGGACTTTTGCATTCCCAATAGAATGTCTATTTGGATTTTTCACAAGGTAATCGTCCTTTGAAACTATTCGTAGCACTTGGTACTGTCTTTTCACTTATACTCATACTCATAAAAAAAACTGGATACTTATTTTAGTAACTTTTTGTTGCTCCAAAATTTCTCAATATTTCTGCTTTCGATATCATTTTTTTCCTCCCTTGTTTACCAAAAAAAAATCTGACTATCAGAATATCCTAGCAACAATACCAAGATTCTATCAACTAATGACTTTAACAATTATTTATTAAATGAATACTAATTTTAAGAAAATAACATGGATATTTTAAATTAGTTTGAAATTTCTAGATTCTTATTCTAAGTCTCAAATTAGGCTTTATCATTTTCATTTATGTGAATTTCCTTAAAGCATGACTTCATGTTCAGAAATAAGTGAATGTCATACTTCCTTGGTGTTGTCAGTTATTTAAATTCATTTGAAAATTACTTATTGTTTATGTAATTCTTCTGTGTAAGTATTTCTATGATTTAATTACAATTCATACAAAAATCTTTTCATTCACTTTCATATTGTAAATTTCTTGCTTTCATCAATTTAAAATCCCCTGAATTTTGTTTGACAGTTGTTATGTCATCAGTTGAGTGTGGTTTTACTGATATTATACAGGGTACTTGAAACATTCTCGATATTGATTTGGAGAATTTCCTCTGAGATGCAAAATTTTTATCTGAATTTTAAATATGCTCTTATTTTTAAACTTGTGGATTATAAAATCATGACAAATACCTCAAGTATTAGATAGGATTTTTCTTTGGAACATGGCAAAATTCTATCTCATACTTCCAAAATTCCTTTTAAGTTATTTCACATGGCTTATATAAATAAATATCATTAATATTGAATATCCCTCTCATTTTATCTTCATTCACATATTTTAGTCTATAACTGTTGACATTATTTTGGCTATCTATGACATAAGGTCCTTCAAAGATAGGTAATAACTTTGCACAAAGGTCTTGTTTTAAATTAGTTACTCTATTTGCTCTGACCAAAACTAATTGACCTTTCTCAAACCTAACTTTTTGTTTTCGCTTATTTTCCGCTCGTTTTAAGTATTTTTTTCCATTTTTTTCCATTTTAACTTTTACTTGTTCCAGTACATCTTCTAATTGTTTATTTTCCTCTTTCAGCCAATGTCGTAGTGGTGGTTCCCCTGTCATTAGAGTATGTGGTGTCATTTCTGTCACAGTGTTTGGTAGCTGGTTCAAGAAACTCTCTACTTGTGGCAAATTCCTATCCCAGTCACGATGATTGTTTATGGACAATATTCTAAGAAACTTTATAACCTCTTGGATATAACGTTCAACTGGGTTCGCTTCAGGATGTCTGATACTCGTAAAGGTAAGATTAATGTCATTTCTTTCACAAAATCTTTTGAATCTGTCATTGTTGAAGTACGTCGCGTTGTCTAGTATGCATTTATTTGGTTTTCCCACGTCTGTCATGTAATTTCTAAAGTTTTCCTGTATACTTTTAACGTTTGTTCTTGAACATGCATACAATTTAATGTATTTTGTAAAAATGTCTACGATTACGAATATATGCCTATTATTTCTTTCTGTCATTATTAATTCACTAATAAAGTCTATTGCTATACATTCAAGTTTTTTCTGTGCTAGGATATTTTTAGGAATGTTTACATTCATGTAATTTTTTCCTTTATATTTTTGGCAAATTTCACAAGTACTAGTTATTTTTTTTATTATTTGGAGGTCCTTTATGCTATAATAATTTTCTCTAAATAACAGCCATGTCTTTCGTGTCCCTGGATGTCCATTATTATTGTGTAAGTCTATTAAGATTTTCACTGCTAATTGATTTGATATTACATACAACTGTTGTTCATTTATTTGTTTTATATAGATCTCATTTACTTTATTACATTTTCTAATTTCATTTGCTCCTAAATTCAATTGATCTGCAACTATTTCTTTTAATGAAAATATTCCTTCCTTTTCTTTTAAAATATTTACCCCTATTTGTAAAGTCCTATCCTTTTTTATCATTCCATCAGATCTTGTCAACGCATCTGCTATTATATTATCTTTCCCTTTAATATATTTAATTTCAAAATCATACTCTTGGAGTAATAAGGCTCCCCTGTGAATTCTATTGTTCAACAACTTATTATTCATAACATTCAAGAGTGACATATGGTCTGTTTCAATGAAAAACCTGGATCCTAGCAAATAAAATCTTAGCTTCGAAACGCAGAAAATTATGCTAGCAAATTCTAATTCTGTTATACTATAGTGTTGTTCGTATGACTTGGTAACTCTTGAAACAAAACATATTGGTACTTCTTTCCCTTCCTGTACCTGTAATAGTACTCCTGCTAATTTATTTATACTTGCATCTGTTTTAAGTATGAATGGTAGTGAATAATTTGGATGGTACACTTTCAAATTGTTTGCAAATTCTTCTTTAATTATATTAAATGCTGTTTCTTGTTCAACCCCCCATTTCCATTTACTTTGTTTTTTCAACATAGCTATTAAAGGTAGTGTTTTTTCACTTATATCAGGCATAAGTTTCTTAAAATAATTTATAACACCTAAAAATCCTCTCAATGTTTTTAAATTTGTTGGTCGTTTATACTCTCTTATTATTTGAATTCTGTCTTCATCCATACTAATTCCTTGTGAATCCAATTTGTACCCTAAAAATGTTACCTTGTCCTGACAAAATTTTGATTTTTCCAAATTTATTTTCAAACCTGCTGTGTCTAATTCGTCCAATAATAACTTTATATGTTTTAGGTGATCCTCCATGTTTTTGGAATAAATCAAGATGTCATCTATATAATGAAGAATAAAATCGTTGTACTTATCAAGTATGGCATGTATTGTTCGTACTAAGGCTGAACACGAGCTTTGCAAACCGTATGGTACTACTTTAAATCGATATAGGACTCCATCTATTGAAAAAGCTGTATAGTCTCGACTACTTGGATGCAGTGGAATTAACCAAAAACTATGTTTTAAATCTATCTTTGTGAACATTTTTGATCCTGTTATACTACCAAATATTGCTTCGATGTTTAACGGAGCTTCGTACTGTGGTGTTGTATATTTATTAATGTTCCTAGCGTCTAGACATAGTCTTAGTTCACCATTACTTTTCTGCACCACGACTATAGGATTTATAAACTTAGAATTGCATTTTTCTATGATATTTTGATCTAACATATTTTGTATTTCGTGATTGACCTCTTTCCTGTATTTGTAAGGAATAGGATATGTTTTTGATTTGAAATTTTGTATGCCTTTAACCTCAATTTTATGCATGTATTTGTCTGTCACTCTATTTTCATCGTTTATCAAGTTTAAATGTGTGCTAAGTAAATTTTGTATTTTTGTTCTCATATTATTTCCACAATTTATTTCATAGTCTGTAATTTTTTCCTTTTTTTGTTGTGATTTCATGTTGTTAATTGTTTGTACTATTTGTTTGTTGTCTTGTTCTGTAATCTTTGTAAATTTTATTGTCTCTTCGCCTATTTGTATTTTTCCTTGTTCATAATCGATTATTACTCCATGTCTGTCTAACTCATCTGTACCTATAATTGCATCATGTAGCAGGTTTTCTATTATCAAAAATTGTATTGTATATTCTGTATTGTTAAAAGTAATCGCACCACTTATTCTTTTGTTAACCTCATATATTTTTTTGTTATTTGCACCTACCAAAACTACCTTTGGCATTCCACAGCAATATTTTTCTAATTTTTGTTCTCTTATTATTTTGTAGTTTATTAAAGATATTTCTGAACCTGTGTCTACCAATATTTCAATTTTTTTATTGTAAAATATACCTGGAATTTTTATTAAACCTTTATTTATTTGTAATTTAAAATTTTTTTCTATATCAATGAATTCTCTAGGATGCTGATATATTCCTGTGCAGTATTGATAATTATTTTTGTTAAATTTTGGTAGGTTTTCTATTGAAAATTCTGTTCATGTTGAACAGTATTGTCTTGTGATGTTCCTGCTATGTCTTGTATGTCTCTCTGTATCTGGTTTACCTGTCTATTATTTCTTTCCCCTGCACTTCTGCTTCGTAGTGTGGTGTTGTCATTTCTGTCCCTATCATATTGTCTTTCTTCACTTCTACGTCTTTGTCTGTTATCATAGTAATAATTATTGTTATATCGAGATCTGTTGTACCTGTCGTTTTCATTGTATTGCCCATTGTTATTTAAATTTCTACTACTTGTATTATTTGGACCATTTCTGTCATAGTGGTTATTCACGTGATTCCTATTGTTTCTATCCTCTGTATTATACCTCCTGTCATTGTTCCTTTGTCTGTAATTTTCATTGTATCTCATATTACCATTTCTTTCCCTAAAACTCGTACCATTTCTGTCATAGTTATTATTCATGTGACTCCTATAATTTCTATCCTCTGTATTATATCTCCTGTCATTGTTCCTTTGTCTGTAGTTATTATTATTTTCATATCTATTACTTTCATTGTCTCTTCTAAAAATACTTCCATTATTATTTATTCTATTTGACAGAGTATTATAACTATTTCGCCTTCTTTCCTGGATGATCAAAAATTGACAGAGACTATCCATATCTTTAAAATTATATAACATCATAATCTCCTCTAGATTGTTATCAAAGTGTTGTATTATTAAATTGACAATATACTCTTCAGAAAATTTGCAATCTAAATATTGTGAAGTGCTATACAACTGCATAGCATATTTGTGAAAGGATGTTCCTCTATTAGGGTTATATTTCCCTCCTAACAATTCATCTTTAATTAATTTTTGTTGGGATGGACCCCAAAAATAAGTCAAAAATTTATCTGAAAATTCTATAAAAGTGTTCAACTCAGTTTCTTTATTATTGAACCATAATAAAGCCTCATCCTGTAGTTGGCTTCTTATAACCTCTTTGAAATTGGTGAAAGTTAAATTGTCAGAGAATTGATTTTTTAAATATTTAATGAAAGGTACAGGGTGTTGTCGTTTGATATTACCTGTAAATATTAATTTATTTTCATTTACTTTATTGAATAGAGTTTTAATAATCACTTCCTCACAACTTGTTTGTTTCACTTTATTTTCGGTTTGATTAATTCTTTCTTCCATTTCCGTAACCTGTCCATTCATTCTATCTTCTTGACTCTTAATTTTTTCCTGTAGGCTTTTAGTTTCTTTTTCTATCTTCTTCTCTAGTCTTTGTTTTTCTTTCTTGTTTTCCTCTCTATCTTGTACTACATTGTCTTCTAAATGTTGTATTTTCTCTTCCACATGTTCAATTTTCTCATCTGTTTCTCTTCTATTGTTGGCCATTTCAAGGACAAAATTTTCTACTGTATTATTCACTTGTTGCTTTATTTCTTTTAATTCTTGGTTGATTTTCCCTACATGGATCTTCAATTCTTCTTGCAGGATCTTTTCTAATTTTTTTATCTCTTCTTTCCTTCCTTCTTGTATTAGTGTTTTCAATCTTTCAATATCTTCTCCTCTTTGTCTGTCAAGTTGTTCCATATCTTCTCTCCTTACTTCCTGTATAACCTTTTCTAGCTTTTCTATGTCTTCTTGTCTTTTCCTTTCTATTTGTTCTCTATCTTGTCTTCTACCTTCTTGTATTTTCATTTCTTCTCTTCTTTCTTCGTCTTTCTTATTTAAAAATCTCATTAAATCTTCTATGTTGACTTCCTGCAGTGTTCTCGTTTGTTCTACTGTGGCATCTCCACTTTCTTGCATGTTCTCCTCTACATTTTCTTCTTTCTCCAGATCTCCCTCTTGACTTGGACCTGGTTTTCCTTGTTTGCCCTTTCTTGTATTTTTTTTGGACTCCATTATTGTTTATATATTTTTATTACTTCAAAAAAAAATTTTTACACCTCGTTTCTTTTTTGGTTTTCCACAAATGCCACCCACGTTGGTCGCCATTTTTTATGGTGATCGTTTTTATCCATAATATATTGTCTATTTAATATTGTTTTGATTTTATATATTTCTTAAATAATCTCAGGGTTCGCCAATTTAAAGTTCATGAAATGTATTATCACTATTATTGTTTCGATTTTGGAGACTCTTATGCAAAGTTTATACTCTACCTTGTTTTCCAGTGGAGCATTTCTTTGCATCCCAGGGGGATTCTTTGGGTACCAGCTTCAAAGTAAAAAAAAATTTCAGTAATTTCAATTTTGTTCCAGCAAAAAAAAAAAAAACACAGGAAATTTCAATAATCAAAATTATTTTAATAATCATAAATGGGAAATTCTTCATTCATGAAGTTCATGACATTCAGCCTGATCGAAATTTGAAACGATATGAAATATAAACAAACTCTAACCAGTATAACCTAACCTTATTCCTATGCGCATGTCCAATAAATTGTTATGGTGAAGCCACTATATTTCAACATGTTTGGGTTGGCAATTGTGAATTTTCCACTAACCTATCTCAACTAAATCTAATGTTCCGAGATTTCACCGTTAGTGTCACTGACCCCGCGTTTGTTTTCAACGATCACTTGAAAAGTAAAGTAAATAACACTCCCGGAATTATTCGAATAAAATGGAAAATGTTTATGGAATCGAAGAAAAATATATGCATATATTATGTTCAGTTTACGTTGCAACGATTTATGATAAAGGCCTTTACCTGTGTGTGTTGGTTTTGTGGGTGCTCCTCTACCATCTCCTTCTGACGTTCAACGTAGACTCCATCTTGGCTGCTGGGACGTGGGACTTTTGCATTCCCAATAGAATGTCTATTTGGATTTTTCACAAGGTAATCGTCCTTTGAAACTATTCGTAGCACTTGGTACTGTCTTTTCACTTATACTCATACTCATAAAAAAAACTGGATACTTATTTTAGTAACTTTTTGTTGCTCCAAAATTTCTCAATATTTCTGCTTTCGATATCATTTTTTTCCTCCCTTGTTTACCAAAAAAAAATCTGACTATCAGAATATCCTAGCAACAATACCAAGATTCTATCAACTAATGACTTTAACAATTATTTATTAAATGAATACTAATTTTAAGAAAATAACATGGATATTTTAAATTAGTTTGAAATTTCTAGATTCTTATTCTAAGTCTCAAATTAGGCTTTATCATTTTCATTTATGTGAATTTCCTTAAAGCATGACTTCATGTTCAGAAATAAGTGAATGTCATACTTCCTTGGTGTTGTCAGTTATTTAAATTCATTTGAAAATTACTTATTGTTTATGTAATTCTTCTGTGTAAGTATTTCTATGATTTAATTACAATTCATACAAAAATCTTTTCATTCACTTTCATATTGTAAATTTCTTGCTTTCATCAATTTAAAATCCCCTGAATTTTGTTTGACAGTTGTTATGTCATCAGTTGAGTGTGGTTTTACTGATATTATACAGGGTACTTGAAACATTCTCGATATTGATTTGGAGAATTTCCTCTGAGATGCAAAATTTTTATCTGAATTTTAAATATGCTCTTATTTTTAAACTTGTGGATTATAAAATCATGACAATATATATATATATATATATATATATATATATATATATATATATATATATATATTAATTATTCATGGTCCCAGCCAAGATGGATAGAAGCCCTGGTGCGTTGATTGATTCGCTTTTGTTTCACCCAAATTTGTTAATGCTGTAATGGATTTGCCACAGATGGCGCATTAGTCGAAAATAGCCGTCTTTACAACATTCCGAAATACTAAGTCATAGTTACTTCCTTGGTTATTTGTTATTTCCGAATATTTGAAATTTGTCTGTTTATTAGAATTTTTGATAAACTGTGATTTACATTTCATCAGGATATTTATCATTTTTTTCTGTTCTTTTACTACTTTTCGTTCAGTTCGGGGATGATCAGTTATTTGTTTATTGTTGAGTTTTTCTGTAAATTCCTAATTAGTAGTGCATAATGTTTTTTCAAGTTTGTACTTGGACATGGCTGCGTTTGTATGAAAGATCTAAGGTTAGTATAAAACAATTTGAGTTAATTGATATGTTGGACTAGTAGTGTACTGTTTCTTATTTTCAATATTAGGTTATCATGCCCCAGTTTTTTCAATTTAAGCGTTTGTCCGTATAAATCAGACAGTTGATTTTATTTTTATCATTTAACAACTCTTTCCCAACAAACTACAGTAGTTGTACAGTTACTCAACGGAAGTTTTCTTGAAGTGAATCTTATTTATTGGATCAAACGTAACTGCTATCAATTGCACTTATATTCTCACCAAAGGTTAAAAATTTACATGCAAACTCGCATTGAACGGAACACAGGAGGGAATAAATAAATAATGCCCAACCAGCTCCTAATAAGGCCTGTTTGTAAACCCTCACACTACCTATACTTTCGAACTAGATTTTGACAATTGCTATATCAAAAGTGCAGGTTTATGAACAGGCCTGTAAATAACAACAAGCAAAACTTATTAATATTCTACCCCACCATTTAATTCGAATCATTGATTGATAGTCAATGAAACATTCCTAAAATATTACCATATTATGAATCACAACAATAAAGTCTAACTATTTCATAATCCGTACACTTTCCACACACCAGCTTATTGCGAGTATGAAGTAGACAACACTGTTAACTTACCTTGAGCTCATTACAGGACAATTTTGAATTTCTCTCATATTTTGATTCCACTTATGTTCCATTTGCTGCGAGAACTACTGTATACAGTGAGGACGTAAACAGTCCTCCCCTACCTTTAACTGTTGAACGGAATAAGCTATCGAGGTCCGGTAAAATTCAAGTAAAAAGGTACCACTTTTACTACTTTTTGGCATAAAAACTATAGTGGTCACGTGACCTAGTGTCAAGAGGGCACCATCAACTTCAAATGTTAAGGGGGTGTCATGTGGCACCTGGTTTTGAAGGCCTTCTGATTCTCTATCCAACACTGCTTTGATTGTGAAAATCGGCAAAGCTGTTTCAAACTGACAAGGGTTTGAGATTTGCTTGAAATATGTGACAAATGAATTATTTTAACTATTAATTGCAGCAGAATTTTAACTCCCTTACTGATTCTGGTCAAAAAGTAAGATTTTTTGGAGAAAATTCGTTCCTTGAAATGTTTTTTGGGGTATTTCAACCCTCTATCAGTTTTTATAGTGAATTTGCCATCTGGAATAACTGATAAATACTTCTAAACGTTAAAATTTCGAAAACTATACTCCCTATATTATGAAAATTTTGCTGATAACTCAATTTTTATTATATAAGGAAAAAATTAGACCAATTTCAGAATACGCTACTCAAACAAAAATTATTTCTTCAAAACAATAGTAACTTATCCGAGCAAATTAATTCATTTGTCCTTCTACACTTCTATATGCAGATTTATTTGAATTCAAACGTTTTTCATTTTCAGACTGTGGAAAAAAACACGGCAAGAAATTCACCTTCAACAATTTCATTAATAGACAGTTTTATCTTTCCTGAAAATCTAATTTTTCGAAATGAAAAATCAACTGTTTGTAAGGAAATAACATCTAGGAATTTTTATAAAATTAGGCATTGTATCTTTGTGAGATATAGAGTTGATTTATTTTTCACTTCCTTTCAGTTCCAATATTTGATCAGCATTGGCATCTTATTCAATAGAAACCCTTTCGATGCATTCACAAGGCACCTGACAGATATAAGCAGTTGGGTGTATAATCAATCATCGGGGGGAGGCCAATAATCCTTTCTGGCTGCCATTCACAAGGAATAAAGAATGTATCACAAGAAACTATTTTGAGGTTTGTCTAGAGATATGGTGGACTTGAATCAACCATTTCCTTCTTCCAGTTTTTCAGTAATCGCATTTGAAAACCTAAAATGATAAAATAGATTTTGTTAATATCATAATGATGGTTATGAATTTATAAAAATGTATAGATTAGAATGTGCCCAGCTGATATGAGTATAAAAAATAATATTGGGTTAATGATATGATGAAATAAACTGGGTAAACTTTGGATTGGACTGAAAAAATACAGTGCTTCACAAATAATTATTTGTTATTTAGTGGAATCAATATCATATATCATATATGCATATAACATGTATGGAGATGAAAGATATAATAGAAGAATAAAGTTATAAATGTTAGACATAAGCTGTTTTTGGATCAGTTGATTCACGTCAAGAACATATCTTCTATCAATATCTGATCAATGTAATATTTGAAACAACTGAAAATGGCAAAAACTTTTGCACTACAACAGTTAGTACCCTACTGAAAATTGTAAGTAAAAAATATAAAACATTTATATTTCGTCAACAATCTCAGGTGTAGTTTTAGTATTCTCAATTGGTACACAAATATACAGTGAGGTGCTAAAGTAACAGATAAATTCATATTCTACGTTATTAGCCATTTTCAAGAAAAACCCTGAAACACGTTGACTTATATTTCAAAAAGACCATCGGAGTATATCTCAGAGTGTCTTTTTGAAATATAAATAATCGTCCTTTTTCCACCCCCGTCAAAGAAAATTGGACGGTATCTTTTTACTCACCATCTATACATGAAATGACCATGTGTCGTTATTTACAGTGAAGAATGTTTGATAAATATATGACATGCTCTCCTCTATCCGAACTAAAAAATGAGGGGTTGACGTACCTAACCATATTTTTGACAACCCTGTACATACCAGAATCTTCAATTCTCATGAAAGAACTGACACTGGTTTGTTTAAAATAATTAGAATTTAGTTTTTCTTTGTTCACCCTATTGTAGAGCATAAAACAGAAAAGTATAATAGGTATGGAATCAAAATGACATTGTACCATTATTGAGACATGGTATTCCAAGAATAAATAGAAGTTTTGCCAATTCTCTGAGTTGTTAAAAATTCTGAGCAGAAAGCTTCACGTTTCATCTTTGACACCCTGAATCTCGAAAACTAGTCGGCCGATTTTTTTGTGCCCGTGGATACTTTTGCTGAGGAAGTCAAAATCTACATCATACCAATAATTCAGGGAATTTAACTGAAAGTCATGTTCCATAAGGATAGTGTGATGCAGGGTCCTTGAAGATGAAAATTTGTTCTTTCATTCTCTCAATTAGACAAAAGTGAAAACCTTGAATTAATTTAGTTTTTATTGAAGTGATCAGTATTCACAACTATAATATCAGAAGAAGAAAATTGTCAGCTACTACCGATTTCAAACCAAATCTTGGAAATAAATTTAATAATAATTATAGCATAGTAAATTATAATTCAATACCGAATGAACTTTCAAATACTCTTGAAATAGACTGACAGATACTTAATTGTCTAATTTTCATATATGTCTTCAATTTCGATTATCAGGAATATTTTTTTGATATCTCTTAACGGTCTTTAGCTCAAAATAAAAAACTTTTATCGCTAGGTGGCAGTTCGTGTTCGAACGTTTGAATAAATTCAAAGCCGCCCATTTCCAGCTTGTCAAATCTCGCGCGGTACAAGACCGAATTAAGTATTTCGGTGATTGTTTTTTGTATTCGCTTTCGTGGTAATCTGAAAATTTGCACGAGCATTTCAGATTAAATATTGCGCTCCAGTCACAGAATGAATCAAAAATTTAAAGCAAAATAAAAAAACAGAAAATCTGTAGAAGATGAAGCGTTAAAAATAGCAGGTATAATTGATTGACGGGCGGAAACTATTAAAAAAGATGATTTGAATGAGAATTTTGGGAAGAAAGGATATACCGATGGTCTTGTCTAGAATTTTGGATAAAAGCTAATGACATGCATGCAGCATAAATATACAGTGCTGGCATATGATGTCTTTATCGTATATTATTTTCTGAAGGTTTTTTTTAATCATATTGGAACACAATTTTTTTTTTGGGGTACTTATTCATAATCGAACGATTAAACGAACTTACCTAAGTGAAGTTCAATCGTGATTATATGGAACGTCCAGCCTGAAGATATCACATTCTGTAGTACGCCTCTGTCGTCGCTGCTACCGCACAGTTTTTAAAGACTCTCGCTCTCCTTCCACCTCCCTGACACCGCTCCCGTCTCTTGGTCATAGGTATTTCATTGTTTTTAAAGTTTTGTAATCGTAACCCTGTATGGGGACAAGAGAATCCTGGTTCTGGGGTGATATCTTCAGGCTGGACGTTCCATATAATCACGATTGAAATTCACTTAGGTAAGTTCGTTTAATCGTTCGATTATATTCCACGTCCAGCCTTCGATATCACATTCTGTAGTTGTTCAAAGATAGGTTACGATTTATTTATTCATTTTTTTTTGTGTAGGATCAGCTTCTATAAAGGGATTGGGAAGAATAATCTGAAGCAGTCTCTAAAGGAATATAGAATATATTTATGAGTATATAAAATTAATACAGATTCCTGTTTATCTACTCATAGTACAATGTCTGATAGTCCTGCACTGTCGGATTTTAACCTGCGTTTTTTAGGACTGCGGATACATAGTTGTTGGGTGCTTGTAGTGGTCGATCATAGAATTTGGCAAATGTCTGTGAGTTTTTTGACCATCCTGCTGTTCGTTGTATGGTGTCCAGACTTAGACCCGCCCTTTTGGCTGACGAAGTTGATGCGTGTCTGTTTGAGTGGGGTTTGAAAATGTTTACGTCAATGCCTGAGGCCGCCAGCACCTTCTTAACCCACCTGCTCAGAGTCTGTGTGGATGCTCTGTGAAAGGGTTTCTTGTGTGTGATGAAAAGGAAACCCTTGGGTTCCTTGCGGATGGATTTGGTTCTCTCCAAATAGGCCTCTAGTGCTGTGGCCGCGCATATTTTTGGATTTTCTCTGAAATATGGAATCCATAAGTATGGCTGGTTTCTTCCCACTCTTGTTGTCTTGATTCTGTCTGTTATGAAAATTTGAAAACCCTCTGGTAGTTCCCTCACGTTTTCAATTTTTATAAGAGACAGCGTCTGCATCCTTTGGCCAGTGGCTAGTGCGAGCAGAGTAACTAAGTTGTATGACAGTTCTTTCAAGTCTGAAGGGTTTTTGTTTTCAATGTATTTTAATACAATTGACGGGTCCCAAGTAGTTGCGTATCTTGGTGTGGGTGGTCTAAGTCTGGCAACGCCTTCCATAAATCTCTTTATTCTTTGGTCCTCCCCGATGTTTTCGACTAAGATCAGGGATAGCGCAGAACGGTGAGCATTTATTGTGGAATATTTCAGGCTTCCCTGGTCGACTAGTTCCTGAAGAAATTCCATAACAAAGTTTGAGTGTCCTTGAAAGGGGGATATGTTTCTTTTACAACAGAACTCCCACCAGAGTTTGTATGACAAACTATATTGGTTTATGGTTGACTTTGATAAGGAGCTGAGCGTGGTTTCCATGGCTCTCTCTGGGTAATTTTTCAGCGATAATGCTTGCCTGATAACTTGTATGCCACCAGGGTAAGGTTCGTGGATAGCGGGTGTGTCCGGCTGTAAGAAGTTAGAAGGTTAATGCTTGGTTCAAGAATTATGGGTTCTTCTAGGGTCAGTTCTAATAGTAAGGGATACCAGGGCTGAGACGGCCATTTTGGAACCACTAAAATTCCGCTCGCCTCATCCTGTATGATTTTTTGAACGGTCCTCAATATTACTGAAAATGGGGGGAAAGCATAGAAGAACAATTTGCCCCAATAAATTATAAAAGCATCCACTGCCCAGGATCCAGGGTCTCTCAGCCACGATACGTACCGCGGGCATTTAAAATTGTCTTTTGATGCAAACAAGTCCACGGATGGGGTTCCGAACTTCTCGACGATTCTTTCGAACGCGTAGGAAGCTAAGGACCATTCTGTCTCGGGAGGGAGTGTTCGTGATTCCTGATCTGCTTGCCAATTGTCCCTTGAGTTGATATATGAAGCGAACAGCCAATTGTTTCTCTCTTGGCACCATTGCCATATGTTACGGGCTATTTGGCTTAGTTCCGGAAATCGCACACTCCCCATCCGATTTATATAGGAAAGCGCTGTTGTGTTGTCTGTTCTGATGAGTATGTTGCTGTTTTTGAGTGGTTGAGCGAAACATTCCAGTCCGTAAAATATGGCAAGTAGTTCCAAGATATTGATATGCTTTTTGGATTCTTCGGTAGTCCACCATCCATGTGTTCTTTCCCCGTTTGAATAAGAACCCCAACCAGTCAAAGACGCATCAGTAAAAATCTCTAAGTTGAAGAAGTCTCTATCGATCTCATTGTGGCTGGTATTAATATTGTCCAGCCACCAGTTCAGATCTCGAAGAGCTTCGGGCCTTACTTGCATGTAGGCATCGTAATCGTGTGTGAGCCGGAGGGCCAAATATTTTTCCCTTTCCAATGTCTTAGTATATAGCCAGCCGTATTTGACGGCTGGACAAACTGACACCAATGTGCCAACCATCTGTGCAAATTTGCGGATTCTACAAAGAGGTTTTTCTTTTAGCTCAGTGATCGATTTTATAATTTTCCGTTTTTTTTCCTCTGGAAGGGTGATACACATTGAGTTGCTGTTGAATATGAATCCAAGAAATTTGCAAGCCGAGCTAGGCTTGAGTACACTTTTTTGTTTGTTTATGATGAAGCCTAAAGATTCTAAAAGTTCCTTTGCGAAGGAAACTTTTTGAATACAATCCTCTTGACTCCTTCCCAAGATCAAGAAATCGTCTAAATAGTTTACGCAGATGACCCCCCTTTTTATGAGATATTCAACAACAGGCTTTAAAAGTTTAGGACGCGCCAAAAGGAAGACAGGTAAATTCTAGCATTTGGTTTTCATGTACAAATCTCAAATATTTCCTATGATCTGGGTGAACCGCTATCAAGTAATAGGCGTCTTTTAAGTCAATTGAGGACATAAAACAGTCCTTTGTTATTATCTTTGATACCGTATGTATATTCTCCATCTTGAAATGGGGTGTGTTAATGAAAACATTAAGAGGTTTTAAATTCAGGATAAACCGCTTTTTTCCATTTGGTTTGTTTGCCAAAAAGTAACTGGAAATAAATTGATTATTGTGTTCCTTCTTGGTTTTGATGACTGCTCCTAGAGAGAGAAGTGATTCAATGGCTTCCTTCATGAGCAGCCGATCATCTCCTGTGAATGTTGGAATAAGCGGTTGCCTCTGATATGGGGTTTTGGTAAATGGAAATTTATAGCCCTTCACCCAGTCTAGGACGACCTAGTTTTTTGTCATTTGCGACCATTCGTTCAGAAATGATTTTAGTCAGCCAGCGAAAATGTTGGAACTTACCGTTGTTAACGTGTTCTCCTTCCCGATGTCTTCTCCTGACGTGAGGTTTGCCCTCTGTGTTGGTTCGTCTCCCTCTGTGTGTCCCATTGTGGACGACGAGCCGGGCGAAACCTGTTTAAATGGTAGGTCTGTGGCTTCTGGCGCCCCTCCCCCTTTTTTGAATAAAAGTTTCTCATTACCCTGTAAGGGGTTGTTGAACTTCGTTGGAAGTTCGTTTTCAAATCTTTGCTAGCCGATTCGAGCTGTTTAGCCGTCTTGACCTTCTCTACTAGGTCTGCTCCAAAAAGCGATTCTGGAGTTGGGCATGTTCTCAATGCCATCTCTTTAGCGTTTTTATTGAGCAAGGGTATTACTACATAGTTCCCGTCTGACTTTCGAAATATTGAAGAATAAGTTTGTTAGGAATCGTCCTGAGTCACACAAATGTGTGAGTAAGTCTTCTCTTATCTTTTTTGGTATGCTTTCATCGTTCTGCAATATAACGTTTAGGCCTCTGCCTAATTCCGCCAGCCCGTTGCCCAATTGGTTTTGATAATCGGAATGGGACCTGTCTCTTGTTTGATTTTGAGAGTATCGACCAAATTTCTGCATTCATTGGCGGGGCGCATAGTTCGATTTTAGATGGCATTTTAACTCTTGATCTTACCTTTTCTAGTTCTTTTTCTCCTATGCCTTGCATTAAGATGTGGCTCCATCTTGAGCTGATTGCCTCATGCAAAATATATTTCTTATTTGAATCTTCATTAGGCATTTCACCTAATATTGTCATTATATCATCAGGGAGCTCGGGCAGTTTGACGTCATTATTGATTATTAATATTGGCTCATTGTCTATCTCTTCTGCCCTGCGCGATTCCGACTCGCTCGGAGTTCGGTCACCGCGGACTGAGTACGGTCCTGTTTCGTCATGACCCTCCGTCCCGCGCGGGGATTGGCCGGTGTCATCAAAGTCTACCTGTGATTCCGGATCGCGCAGGTCACGGCCATCACTGCTACTGACACTACGAGATCTCTTTTGGCGTTGCTGTACGCCGGGTGACCGACTATGCCTGCTCGAGACATACGAACGGTCCCGGCTTCTCGAACGACTTCTATCTCGTTTAGACCGTTTGCGTAGTTTCTTTTCTAGTCTGGAAATACGTTTTAAAAGTTTTTTGTTTGATATTTCCTTCTCCGAGTCGCTTGACGAGGAGCGGCTTCTTTTCTTCATTCTAAATCGAAAACTAAAAGGCTGAAATGATTGTTAGTAGTTATCAGTTTTACTTACGTTCGATCGGCTAGCGGTTGCGATGTTTACGTAGCGAGCACAACGAGACGAATGAAATACCTATGACCAAGAGACGGGAGCGGTGTCAGGGAGGTGGAAGGAGAGCGAGAGTCTTTAAAAACTGTGCGGTAGCAGCGACGACAGAGGCGTACTACAGAATGTGATATCGAAGGCTGGACGTGGAATATAATTCCGGTGATGATGCATTATAATATTTTTTCAGAGAAAAACAAACTAGCCGACGAGATTTGTGATTATGGTCCCATTCGATTCAAAATTTGTATGAGAGGGTTTTCGGGGGCAGAGATCAGGAATCGTTTGTCAGAATTAATTAATTCAAGATGGCGGACGAGATTTGTGATTATGGTCAGATTCGATCCAAAATTCGTAAATGTGAGTTTTCGGTCTAGGAGATTGTGAATATTTTTTTTTAATTATTGTTTTCAAGATGACGGCTCCAAAATGGCGGACGAGTTTTGTGATTATGGTCCGATTCGATTTTATATGCTAATTTATTGGTTTTCCACATTTTTCTTGATTGTAATTAATATAATTAGTGTTTCGAAAACATGTTTTTGATTTATGTTTGCTGCAACTTTTTGACAAGTGATTGCCAAAGCGGCGTTGATAACATCCCCTCCCTACTCCGGGGTGAAATATATATTTAGGAGACGACTTTGAGTTTTCCTTATCTTCATCATACTGAAACTCCACTTTGAGTAAGTATGCATGACTTCCCTTCATATAAAAAATTCAAGATATCGGAAGTTTTGTAAGTATGGTCCGATTCGATACAACATTGGTATTTAGGAGTTTTTGGGATCCAATATCATGTTTTTACCTTTTTTTTTTAAACGGAATTCAGAATAGCGGCTGCAAGATGAAGTAGGTAAGTATCCATTTTTTTATTCGTTATCCGATTCTGTCCAAAACATCGAAACTGGTATGCAGGGATTTTCAATGACTATGATTTTCCTGTCAAATTTGAGGAATTGAAGATGGCGGGCGAGTTCTGTAATCCATTAATCGATTCTATAACTACAATATTGGTATTTAGGGGAATTCAAGCAGGCTATATGTGTTTTGTGATCTGTGGTTGTATTTTATTTGAAATTATTATTTAGCTGTTTTTAAAAATGCATGAATTGATTCAAATTTTTTCGGAAATAAAACTGGGTGTTCAGAATATCACATGTAGAATCATGAATAATGAAAATTTGACATATCAAGTATCTGAACGAAAATGCTAATTTTCCCTCTTAGACTTTTTCTTTCAAGTAAGGGTCCTTTCACAATATAAATTTTCAGCATGAACTCAAAACGAAGAAAAGATTCCAGGCAAGCATTGAGAAACAGAACTCATGGCTCTGATTTCAACACAAAACTGAACAGTATCAAGACCCAGAACTTTGTAATGTTAACAAGTAATCGTTTCTTTAAGAAGTAATTCTTATTACGTATAACTTTGGGAAATAGGTAGTACTTCACATCCATATCCAAACCCTCAATTTTCAGTGGGTTGAGGATCATCAGTGCTATTATAGGGTCATGTAGCTCAGTGGTTGAGACTTTCTCGTTCGAAACCAGTGACTGCTAGTCGGCTAGGTTCGAATCCTTAGCGACTACAGATTTTTATCTGATGGCCCGAGAAAGTGCTAGGAATCGCACTTTGAAAGGTAAGACCTCGTTAATCCTTGGCTCGCACAAGTTTCGACTTTTGAGGGCTGCCGTTCGTAAGGAGACGACAGCAGGTTAACGGAAAAAACAATTTTAAACAATTTTTTTTAAACAATTTTTAAACAATTATGGCTTTGATTATGCCTTTATACCGCTGGACAGTATCACAACTAGAACTTTCCAATGTCACTAAATAATAATTTTTTCCTGCAGAAGGCATTCGATATAGGTAATCAAAATTTTAAGAACTTACCTCGTCGCACTTCAAAGATAATTATTCTGTTTCTATATTCTAATAAGAATATACCTATACAGTATCGGAAAATTTTTAAGGGGGGGTATGTTGGTTAAATAATAGCTTGCTATATGTTGAGAGAGCATTACAATTTCTCCTCTACTCGCTCGAGGAAGAGATATCGATGTGAGCTGTTGATTCGTCGGGCGAGGTAACAGGGAAGGCGTACAGTAGTGCGTTTCTCTTATTTATGTGCTATTATAATATTATTGCGTTCCTTGTTGCTCGCGTAGTTTCTGTCTGTACCCCGATGAAAACTTTCCGATACTGTATATCACAATATGCAGTTATGCATTTATTACAGTGTTTATCAAGTGGTAATTATTAGAATCGAATCTAATCTGATAATCAACTGATATATGGATGATTAGTATCAACCCACACATTAGACTGGGTTTATTACTTAGTTATGGTCCGGCATCAATTTTTAAAGGGCAGTGGTCACGTGTTCTGGAATACTCAATAGGATATCAAAGACGCCGCCCAAAACAAAATTTTATTGGAAACCATTGTAGAACAGAGTTACTAACATAGAGGTTATAAGAGCTAGCTTTTTAGTCATTTATCATAAAAATATGTCACTCTCTGATATTCTCGCTAAATAGTCCTGACGAAGTAGAGAGTGTATTTTCTGAAGTAGAAAAATATTATCAGACAAGACTTTGTTCAAGTGTAATGAAAAAATTATTTTCCTCAGATCATTCCTAAAATTGTCATCTACAATTATTGAGTTTTGAAAAACTCATCTTCTACCCCAAAAACACTAGATGCAAATTTTGAATAGAATCCCACCATAAATCATACATCTCGGGGCCGCCATCTTGAAATTTCTAATTTTGACGGAAAAATCGAAATCTCCTACTTAAAGAACCCCTACATTTCAATTTTGAACGGAATCGGACCAAAATTACGAAACACGTCCATCATTTCGAATTCTCATATTTTGTTAAAAAAAATTATAATAATCAAACACTTCAAACCCTATACCTCTACCAATTCAGAATAGAATCGGACCATAAATCGGATATTTCTTCTTCCATTTTGGAGCTGCTACCTTGAATTCTGAAATGATCGCAAAATATCATGATATCCGAATCCAAAAGCTCCTATACATTAATTCTGAATGAAATCGAATCAGTAATCATGATACTCGTCCAACAGGAGCCGCCATCTTGATTTTTTTCTCAATCTGAAAAGGTCATGATGCATTGTCTCCCAGATGATGAATTTCTGTACTTTCATATGTCATAACCGGTAGTTGTAGGCATCAAATGTCCAGGCGCAGAGAATATTTCAAGTTATCCGAAATCCGACCCTGTGCCAGAACTTGTATGATCCCTCTCTTCATGTTTCACGTTAGCAGCCGTTTAGGAGGAGCAACATGAGGTGCGTAAAGAAATAAGATCAAACGAACTTACCTTAAGTGAAGTTTGATCTTAATTATATGAACGTCTCGTTCGAAGTGATCACATATGTAGTACCCCATTTTCCCTCAGGTGTTACCCACATTTATTTTAAAGCTAAGCTTTTTTCCCGCTTCAAGCTCTCCTCGCTCATATCCGGTTCTGTCTTCATTCTTCAAAGCCTGAATGTTGTCACAACTAATTTCTGATCACGGGTTCCCGGGAGGGCGGGTGTGATCACTTCGAACGAGACGTTCATATAAATAAGATCGAACTTCACTTAAGGTAAGTTCGTTTGATCTTATAATTATATTTCACGTCTCGTTCTAAAGATCACATATGTAGATGTTTAAAGCAGTTGCGACAACCTTAATTCCATAATCACAACCCTTTCATTTGTATTCAATTTTTATTCTTTATAAAATTATTAAAAATTTACATTTATTTCTGTAAAACCTCAGTACATTTCAAATTGGGTACAATGTAACCTAACAAAAGGGCTCAACTCAAAGGAAACTATTCCAAAACCTGTTCAATGCCCAGAATACTCTTTGCAAAACCTCCTTTCTCCTGCAAAGGTCTGTTGTAGAATCTCGCGAAGGTAGCCGAGTCTCTGGACCAGCCCGCGGTGCTCCTGATTAAATCCAGATTAACTCCATTTCTCCATACCGCCGAAGTAGAGACATGGCGGGAGCTGTGCGCCTTGAATATGGAGATGTCCAGTCCACTCTTTCCCATCAATGTCTTAATCCATCTACTGATGGTTTGGGGTGTTGCATTGTGATACGGTTTCTTAAGGATTATGAATAACTTCTCAGAATTATCTCTAATACTGTTCTATCGATATATGATCTCAGTGTCCTTACAACACATAATCTTGGTTCTTCCTCAAATACTGGCAGAACCAAGTTAGGTTGTAATCGGTTCTTTCCTGAAGTCTTTATTCTTGCAGGGACCTTTATTTCGATCCCGTTCCTTGTCTCCTGAATATTCTGAACCTCTATTAATGCCAGAGTCTGGACTCGGTGAGCAGTTGTCAGTGCTAGGAGGGTTGCCAGTTTTTGTGTAGGTGACTCTAGTCCTATGGAATCGTTTGGGTAGAGCTCTTGGAGGTGGTCTAAAACTGTCTTCGGATCCCAAATGAAGTCATATCTCGATTCAGGGGATCTGAGATTCAAAATACCCCTAAAAAAATCTTTTCATTCAAAAGTCAGAGCCCAAGCCTGGGTTCAACGTCAAGGACAGGGCTGATGGCGCGCTCTTAAGAGTTGCATAAGTAGCCCCTTTTGAAAATTCATAGTCCAGGAAATTCAGCACCTTGGTGATATCACCATCATATGGATCGATTGATACTGCTTAATGATGGAATCTGATATCGAAGCCAGCATTATCTTTGCAGAAGAAGTCGGTATATTATTTCCTTTCATTGCTCGCAGGATAAAACCCCGGCCTCCAGGGAAAGATGTTCCCAGAGGGGATACGGGTTCCTGTCAACAGATAATAATAAATCAGATCTCGGTATGAAAACAATACTTTCTGAAATAAGCAACTTCTTGAACATTGGGCACCATGGCTGCGTTGTCCAAGAGGGAACGACGATGATACCCTCTGCTTTATCTTCCATGATCTTCTGGAGTGGGGCCAAAATCATACTGAATGGAGGGAACGCATAAAAAATACTTCGACCAGTCTATTTATTATTCTTTGCACGGTTTACATTTGACAATTGCTCCCACCTCCAACAGATGATTTACCTCTGAACTGAAGGCATCCTTCTCAGATTCTGACCAGGGTGTCTATGGAGGAGGGGAACTTTGAAAAGGCATCTGTTTGAAAGGTATTTTATATCCTTCAATCCAAGAGAGTATTTGACCATCTGTTGTAAGTGACTTCCATGCAGGGATATGGAAACTGAGGCCTCCCGCTCTGATACTTAACCTTTACTTCTTTAGGTATCTTCGTGGCTGTCTCTTTTCTGTGTTCTTCTCCCCCGTCTTTTCTAGTCGACTGGACTGGCCCTGACTGAATCTCTGTCCGCTCAGATGATTTCTTTTTGATGAGTATCTGAGCGGACGCCTGTAGTTTTCCAACCTTTTCTGGACTTTTTCCGGCCTGTGCAATGATTCCTTTATTTCTTTCCCAGATTTTTCAATTGCCTTGGCCATCTTCACACGCTCATTGAGATTTTCTCCAAAAAGCCAGCCATCTGGGCCAACCTCTGTAAAGGTATCTCTCAAGTTTCTACTGAGTTTCACCATAGCCAGGCCCCTTCTTGTCTCTGAATCATGATGATGAACGTCAGCGAGTAATCTTCCTGCATCGCTTAAGAGTTCAATTAACTCAAACTTATTGGTCCCCACAGGGGCATCTTCGCCTACTAGCACTGTTAGTGCTTTGCCAATGGCTGAAAGACTTGACCCCACCTGACTCTGGGCTTTCAGCAACCTCTCATCTCTATTCCTGGCGGACTCAGTTAAGGCTGCCTTTACTTCCTTGTTCATCTTAGGGGCCCCGACTGCTGAGCAGTTCTTTACTGGGGGATACTTTTTCATAAGAGTGGTACGGACTGACTCTTCTAACCCTTCTTTCAGTATGCAATAACATCTGACCGTTGTATCTTTGTGGATTACATCACCACATCTGAAAGTCTCAACCCATCCTTCCCCCGTATCTGCAAAATATCTGTGTTGAGCGGAGGCACGTTAACTTCTTCCAACAACAGGGGATATCTCTCCTCGTCCTCGTGGTCGTTCTGAGAATTTGTTTAATCTGAAAATAAATAATATCTTTGTAAACTATAACCATAACCCAATTTCAGTCTTCTTCTATTCGTTCGAGTATTATTGACGTATGGCATGGATCACAAGAACTGTGATCTTTGATCATAAAATCTATGATCTTCTTCTGTCAATAAGAGGTTATGTTGTACCTTGATGTCCTCAAGGATTGAGAAGAAAAAAAGTTCGCTACCTGTCTGTGCACAAGAACTGTGACATGACATAACCTACCTGCACAAGACCTGCGCAGTAGGAAACGACAAGGAAGTATTCGGGTATCCACATGTCGCATAGATTAAATACTTTAATCTAACGCTGTCCACTTGGGCAATATTCTTACCAATGTCCATACTTTCTCCGTCCCTCGATGAGGAGACTGATCTTCCTGATACTGAGGGCGATCTGTGTCCAGTACGAGGCCGCCTATCTTCCCTTTCGTCCCTGTCAGAATCGCCATCTTTCCTTTCGAGTCGTCTCAATTTTTTCTCCAATTCATGCAAACGATGTCTCAATTTTCCATTTTCATCCTCAGAATCTGAGGAGTCCGGACTTCTTGATCTTTTGTAGTGTTTTCCCATATCGTTTTTCTTATATTTTTGCAATTTTAACTCACTTTCTAATTTTATTTTCACTAGCACACCTTGGCACAAAAATGAGAATGAAGACAGAACCGGATATGAGCGAGAAGGAGAGCTTGAAGCGGAAAAAAAGCTTAGCTTTGAAATAAATGTGGGTAACACCTGGGGGAAAATAGGGTACTACATATGTGATCTTGAGAACGAGACGTGAAATATAATTCATTTCTGTTTTGGAATCCAGAATTTTAAGAAATAATTCATTTTTCGCTAGTCGACGGCTGAAACATTCCTTTATTGAACGTTGTTGGTAAAATTGGATATTTCCCAATTCGAATGGAATACTTAATGCAAGGAAATCCATTTCGCGAAAACAATACTTTTTTGTAAAATTATTCACAAATAAACGGAATTTTTAAAGAGGAAAATATATAATGAAAGATCACAAAAATATTCGTTCATTTTGATGGTGGGAATGTTCAAAAATGCACAAAAATGGGGGAAATAGCCTTTTCATTCATTTAATACTTTCTAAATATTTTTTTTTATTTTTATATCTATACACTCATACATGCCTTCATCAATCAGAAAAAAAATCGTTTCCGACTCCCTTTTTTTCAGGGATAAAGACCCTTAATCACATTCTCTGTTTGTTTATTATGTTAGTTTAAGATATAAGTTTATTATTGTCCTTACCATAAAAATGTTCTGTTTCTCGATGAAATGAAGTTGATTGATTGAGGATGGTGTCTATCGCTTAACATCTCTTTCTCAGAACTCCTTCTTTCAATAATAAACAGAACAGCTTGGAAATATTCGCCTGATGAGATATACCCCGAAGATGTATCAGGATGAAAAGGGGAACATTCTCCATGAAAATTGAAAACTTCTTCCCCGGCTTGTGCTTGTGCCGGGAAAGTAGTTGTTTTCTGTTAGATATTACAAATAAATCACATTTCCTATTCACATGTCCTATTCATATTTTCAAACTAAAATCATGTATCAGGATGTTGTAACACTAATCTTGAGTCATTGCAGAACAACCCCGAAGAAGTACTAACCTAAGAAAACAAAAAGTTGTTGACAATGAAATCTATCAAGAAACTAAATCACTTATTCAGAGGTTTAGAAAGGGTTTGCTCACTTTAATGAATGTGTAAAATTGTATTCAACACACTGTAAATGATTAGGGGGATTAAGGAATGATTAGGGGAAAAAGGAATATCTGGAGAACATATAATATAGAAAAAGTTACTTTTTAGAACAACTCAGAATATAGCGGAATATATTGACCTAATAGCAATTAAACTTTTTTCATCTTAAAGAAATCTGTCTTACAAGTACTTCTAGTTGAATTATGGTCAAAAGTTTCTTTATCTTTTCACATACTGAGTATTTGATTAATATTTGTATTGAGGTTTTGAATGTGAGTGGGCCTATTCATATCAGGACCTCCACTGTGGCCCATGGCTTATTGCGGTTGATATATTTTGATTCACTCATTCCAAATTCAGAGAAAAAATATCAATTGCTCTAGATAATACTGAGCAAAAGTTTTCAATAAGTACCTATCTTTGTTAAATATGTTTGAGATGTTTTTTATGAAAATATCTAAATGTATGATTTTCAATATTGTTTATTGATTGTGTAATGAAGAAGCTACTTTGCTACTTACTTTTGAAGGTAGGGATAAAATCCTTGTTTTGTTGTTTAGCGAAATCACTATCAAAATAGCTGCACATGAACTTGTCCGTACATATCACATATCCAACTAGTTAATTTAAAATTTTTGTTCTGATTTTTGATGAAATAAGCATGTTAAACATGTCATTGCTCATTTTTTAACAAAATTGAATAAACACGAAATGTAAAAATGTCATGACACTTGTCCAAGCGTTATCAATGTCATCATGACAAGTATTTATCAATCTGTCTGATCGTGAAGCTATCTCGTTCTAATAAAATATCAAGAATCAGGTAGGCCCGTACCTAAACAGTTTTGGTAGGCCGATTTCACAGGTATAAATGAACGCATCAAGGTTTTTATGCATCTTGCTCCCAGCGCTGCAGTGTCTGTACTGGGAAGCTAAAATAGAAAACCGCGGGAAGGCCGAGCTTACACATCTATTGTTTCTGTGATCTGTGGGAATAATTCAACTTTGGTTTGTATGGCATTTATGCGAAAAAAATTAAGACAAATTACGCATGCGTGATATGTGTTTGGTATAAATATTTTAACCCATCTGTTCCGCCATTCAGCCCGCGGAATACAAAATATGCGCCAACAATTGCGCAGTAGTGTCAATAATTAACGTTTACACTGGAAAGATGAAAGTTGGTCAGCTATTAATTTAAATTTAGTTTTAATTTCCCTGCATGAAATGAACTATGTCACAGCCATAGAAATTAAGGAAAATTAAAACTAAATTTAAATTAATAGTTGGCTAACTTTCATCTTTCCAGTGTAAATGTTAATTATTGACACTAGCGCAATTGTTGGCGCATATTTTGAATTCCGCGGGCTGAACGGCATTGTTGTCCAAACACATATCACGCATGCGTAATTTGTACATATCACGCATGCGTAATTTGTCTTAATTTTTTTCGCATAAATGCCATACAAACCAAAGTTGAATTATTCTCACAGTATTATAATTTCTATGGTCACAGCCGACTAAATCTCCCGAGACGTGGTGAGAAAATCGGCAACACCGCATGGAAAGAAATTTGACGTCCTACTCATTAATTCTTTAATGTGAAGTTCTCGGCTTATTTCAAAAACTAGGAAAAAACATAAGAAAATGAATTTTTAGAGAAAAGAACGACGATTAATGTGGTTATTTCATTTTTTTCATGACAAAGTGGAATTCAATTTCTTTGATACGGGAAATTTGTCAAGTTTAGTTTTTCCATGCCCTAAAATTCACATTTTGGGAGATTTTTTTAAACTTTTTTTTCTGATAAGTGCAGAAACCACATAGATGATCCCTGATTTTTTTTCAGATCTTTCCTTTGAAATCTGACTGATGAAAATAATGTTATTGAAAGGTACATTATACACAATGTACGAAACTTATGTAGTTTGGCACATTCTGTATAGGTACCTTCCAATAACATATTATTTTCATCAGTCAGATCATCTATGTGGTTTCTGCACTTATCAGAGAAAATATTTTTAAAAAATCTCCCGAAATGTGAATTTTAGGGCATTTAAAAACCTAACTTTCGTTCAATTTCAAATTCAACATTTTTCTCAGATGAATTTATTAAATTGTAGAAAATTAAGGTTAGTATTAGGGTTTTTATTTTTTCTTCGTTTAATACGTAAAGAGTTTGTGTTCCGATACGATAGTTTTTTCTTCGTGACGAATACGTGTTATTATTTATAACCGTGGCGCGCTCATTTTGAAAGAGTTTGTGTTTTCATACATTAGAGTTTTTTCTTCGTGAGGAATATGTGTTTTTATTTATAACCGTTGCGATCTCATTTTGTATCATAAGTCTATGAAAGACATTGCCTCAATACATCATACGAATGATAGCTTATTTTTTCATAAGTGTAAGAACAAACTAACCTTATGTAGACATATATACAAAGCGTCTTAAAAAACCTAACTAATTTTGTCTGATCTAACTAGAACGAACTAACCTTACGTAGGTATAACGCCACTTCATGAAACACAGTCAACAAGACGAGACATTACCCTCATTGAAAAATTTAGTTGTATGTTTTTATTGAAAATTGAATTTATTTCAGAACAATACATCATCACCGTGTGTAGTATCATCAGAGTCAACTCATCAACGTTCAGAACGAGCTTCCAGAAGAGCTTCAAATCTAGCATCTTCCAGAAGCATATCAGCAATCTCAACAGCTTCCAGAGTCATCTTCAAATCTCAGCAGGTTCCAGTCATCTCAACAGTATCCAGAACCAAGCCATCGCACCAAGAATTTCATTTCTGTACAAAATATCGGTGAGACTCGTTAATAAATAAAATCCAAATGGCTGATTTTTCTAGAACAATGTCAACAATCGATAAATACCTTGCACTTATCAAAAATAATTATTCTGATGATATTGCCAAACAAGCTTTAAAATACATAAATGCATAAATGCTCATGTGAGGAAATGTGTTTTGGCTATGAAAAAAATAAAATGTTCGGTTGGGCAAATAAGAAAATAATTACAAAAATTGGAGAATTGAAACGATTTAGATTGTTAATAAAATTGATAAATAAGAAACATGTTTGCTCAGGTTTGAAGCGATGAAGCTCCAGGGTAAAGTGGCAGAGAGTTAACAATGTTTTCAATCGTAGAGTAACAACGGGGGTAATTATTAATTTATCACATAAAGATGCTAAAAATTTTCTAGACGATGCTTTTTTCCTGTTCAAACGTGAGATTGTCAAAATTTTAAAACAAATGCCATGCCTCAAAGTTAATTTCACACTTTCGGGGGATTTTATAAAAAAATCAAATGACGGGGATGTTGATCGAAAATATTTTAGTACTCCAAATAAAATTGTCGATTCAGGTACGGACTTGACTGCTTGGTACACTGAAAATGTTGTGGATGTTATATTGAATAAATTAGGTGGGTTTGAAGAACAACAGTCGGGCTGGGCTTTAAGTAACATTCTTTGGTTGGAAGTAGCATTAAATAAATATGAAATTGGGAACGGTCCATCTTTCATTCCACTACCTGAACAAATCGCAAGGAAGTAAGCATGCATGAATGTACAAAATATTGATGAAATGTGCTTCTTTTGGAGTATTGTTAGCGCCTTATATCCTGTAGCAAAAGATTCACAAAGAGTGTCGAAATATCCTCATTATTCTACAGTTTTGAATACTACAGGGCTAGACGCTCCAATGCAGTTGCAACAAATTTCCAAATTCGAAAAATTAAATGATATTTCCGTAAATGTTTATACTTTAGAATTGAATCAAGCAAAGGATAAATCATTTTATGTGTTAGTACCTGCCAGACTTACAGCGACAAAACAAGACGACAAAGCCATTTGTGCCTTCTATGATTTTTTTCTGAAATTCACCCCCAATTCTACCCCCTTGGACAGCCTGGGAAACTCCTACGTTCCTGCGTGGCATGAGGGATGAAGGAAAGAGCATTTTCCATAACATATCCCGAGCAGAATCGGCTACAACGCCATTTGTGCCTTCTATGATTTTTTTTCGGAAATTCACCCCCATTCTACCCCCTTGGACGGCTTGGAAAACTCCTACGTGGTATGAGGGATGAAGAAAAGGGCATTTTCCATAACATATCCCGAGCAGAATCGGCTACAACGCCATTTGTGCCTTTTATGATTTTTTTTTGAAATTCACCCCCATTCCACACCCTTGGACGGCCTGGAAAACTCCTACGTGGTATGAGGGATGAAGGAAAGAGCATTTTCCATAACATATCCCGAGCAGAATCGGCTACAAAGCCATTTGTGCCTTCTATGATTTTTTTTCTGAAATTCACCCCTATTCTGCCCCCTTGGACAGCCTGGAAAACTCCTACGTTCCTACGTGGTATGAGGGATAAAGAAAAGAGCATTTTCCATAACATATCCCGAGCAGAATCGGCTACAACGCCATTTGTGCCTTCTATGATTTTTTTTTCGGAAATTCACCCCCATTTTACCCCCTTGGATGGCCTGGAAAACTCCTACGTGGTATGAGGAGAAAAGAGCATTTTCCATAACATATTCCGAACAGAATCGGCTACAAAGCCATTTGTGCCTTCTATGATTTTTTTTCGGAAATTCATTTCCATTCTACCCCCTTGGACGGCCTGGAAAACTCCTACGTGGTATGAGGGATGAAGAAAAGAGCATTTTCCATAACATAGTCCGAGAAGAATCGGCTACAAAGCAATTAGTGCCTTTTATGATTTTTTTTCTTCGGAAATTCAACCCCATTCTACTCCCTTGGACGTCCTGGAAAACTCCTACGTGGTATGAGGAATAAAGAAAAGAGCATTTTCCATAACATATCCCGAGCAGAATCGGCTACAACGCCATTTGTGCCTTCTATGATTTTTTTTTCGGAAATTCACCCCCATTTTACCCCCTTGGATGGCCTGGAAAACTCCTACGTGGTATGAGGAGAAAAGAGCATTTTCCATAACATATTCCGAACAGAATCGGCTACAAAGCCATTTGTGCCTTCTATGATTTTTTTTCGGAAATTCATCTCCATTCTACCCCCTTGGACGGCCTGGAAAACTCCTACGTGGTATGAGGGATGAAGAAAAGAGCATTTTCCATAACATATTCCGAGAAGAATCGGCTACAAAGCAATTAGTGCCTTTTATGATTTTTTTTCTTCGGAAATTCAACCCCATTGTACCCCCTTGGACGGCCTGGAAAACTCCTACGTGGTATGAGGAATAAAGAAAAGAGCATTTTCCATAAAATATCCCAAGCATAATCGGCTACAACGCCATTTGTGCCTTCTATGATTTTTTTTTGGAAATTCACCCCCATTCTACCCCCTTGGACGGCCTGGAAAACTCCTACGTGGTTTGAGGGATAAAGGAAAGAGCATTTTCTATAACATATCCCGAGCAGAATCGGCTACAAAACCATTTGTGCCTTCTATGATTTTTTTTCGGAAATTCACCCCCATTCCACCCCCTTGGACGGCCTGGAAAAATCCTACGTGGTATGAGGGATAAAGAAAAGAGCATTTTCCATAACGTATTCCGAGCACAATCGGCTACAAAGCCATTTGTGCCTTCTATAATTTTTTTTCGTAAATTCACTCCCATTCTACCCCCTTGGACAGCCTGGAAAAGTCCTACGTGGTATGAGGGATAAAGGAAAGAGCATTTCTTATAACATATTCCGGGCAGAAACGTGTACAAAGCCACTTGTGCCTTCTATGATTTTTTTAAAAATTTTCTCAGTGTACATTTGTGGATGTGGACAACTTCACACCCGTCCAAAAATTTAATATCCAGTCCTAGATTTCAGAGTCGAACCGTTTTCGATACAGACTTGGTAGCTATTGAATTGAGAAAGAATAAACCTTTGTTCATTGGAATGGCAATATTAGACATTTCAAAAACATGCATGTTTGATTTCCATTACGATATTATGTTGCCCACTGTAGGTATAGAAAATTGTAAATTAATGTACACAGATACAGACAGTTTTGTGTATGAAATAACGTGTGATGACGTATATTTAGAAATTATTAAAAAGCATATATCGAAATTTGATACTTCTGATTATCTGCCCGATAATAAGTTCCAAATTCCACTTGAAAATAAAAAAATTCCTGGGCTAATGAAAAATGAAGCGAATGGCGAGATTATCACGCACTTTGCAGGGTTACGCTCGAAAATGTACACCTACAAAGTGCAGGGTGGAAAAGTAGTCAAAAAATCAAAAGGCATACGGTACAATGTAGTTAAAAATAAAATTAATTTCGAAGATTATACCGATTGTCTTAGAAATTTTAAAGAAAAAATATGCGAGCAATTTAGTATTCGGTCATACGCTCACAACGTTTACAGCATCAAGCAGACGAAAATAGCCCTAAGTCCGTATGATGATAAACGAAAATTAATTGCCAAATCATCTGACCCTTTACTTCGGGGTCACTATAGTTTGAAATAATATTTTAAATCATTTGGATTTTATTTATTACTGTTTCTCAACGAAAAATTTTGTTCTAGATTGAATATAAGGTTGATAGGTGTGCAAATGAGAAATAAATCATTATTTTACTGATACAGAATGGTCTAGATTTTTGAAATATGAATTTATAGTTCATACTAGCACTGCACACGTTCATATAATTCAAATAAAAAATATATATTGAAATTTGGTATTTTTATTACAGTACATTTTTTTTAGCTAATACATCAAATAAAACACACCTTTGAATTTTCAATCATTTATTACATAAATTATACAATATTGTTTGTTTATCATAAAATAAATATTCTCGTAAAGCATTAGCGTACATACTATCTAAAGATGAGACTACACAAAAACCTTCTATAATTTCTTCCAAAGTTAAATTAGTTTTCCTATCACGTAACCATGATGGAATAATATCAACAACACCTCGATAATATGCAGGCTGGACAGCACTCCTCGATGTGTATTGAGAATATCGTTTACATCTTTCTTGGACAGCTCCATGTTCACAGCATCCTTGTCAATGGAAATTTGTTTGGTGTAGCTTTCGATGTATTGTGTAACGTAAATGTAATCCTTGCAACGTGTTGTAATCGGATTATATTCATCTACATACGCGTCGATTTCTGCTTCAAAGAAAGTATCCATTGTCGTTTGCAAAATGCTAATAAGGGTTGTCCATTCATCAAGTATAAAATTGATGAATCGCATGGAGAATTGTTGTTTCAAAATAATACATGGACTAAAGTCTCTAACCGGACTTAGACCACATCGAAGTTCATAGGATGGCATGGGGAAAGTCATCAACAGGAATTGGTTTTCTTTGTGAGCAGCCATTTCGTATTGCTCCAACGATTTTTTTACTGCACTAAACGGTTCAGGTTGAGTAGCCCTATCGTATTGTTGCAACACTCTGTCTAGGTCATTCAGAGTTCCCCTGTAATCTTCACCATCATCAGTATTAAAAAATAATCTAACGTCACCACTATAATCGCAATCTTCATACATTCTCCTTTCTTGAACTTCACTACTATAGCCACTATCTTGAGCATACGATTTTATAGTTTCACTTCACATCACATCAAAAAATATCTTGCCTCATTCGTTTTACTTGAAGCCTGTACGTGAAAAAGAAATATACGAAGTGATACAACAACTGAAAACGAAGAAAGCTCCTGGTTACGATCTTATGAAGGCGCAAATATTAAAAAATATTTTCGAGTTAATAATACGTCCATTAGTTCATCTGATCAACAAAATATTCAGTACAGGAATATGTCCCGATGAATTCAAACTGGCAGTAGTCACACCTATATTTAAAAAGGACAAAAAACCAAAATGAGCAATTACAGATCGATATCTGTGATTACAGTAATAACAAAACATTCGAAAAATGCATGAAAAACAGATTAAATAGTTACATGAATAAATTCGATATTATTTCTGTTAACCAGTTTGGATTCAGGGAGGGCTTGTCGACGAACGATGCAATCTCAAAATTGACGGGAGATATGTATAATCTGGTTGACCAAGGGACTCCTGCGATTTGTATCTTCCTGGATCTAGCCAAGGCCTTCGATACGGTGAATCACTCGCAGTTGTTGGAGGCCTTGGAAGATCTTGGGGTCCGGGGTATCCCACTTACCCTTTTTTCTAATTACTTAAAAGACAGAAAGCAAATAGTTAGAATCAAAGACAACATAAATAATGAGAAAGTGGTGTGCCTCAAGGTACTGTATTAGGTCCTTTATTGTTCACCATATATATTAATGATTTATTGACTTTGAAAACATCTGGAAAAGTAATAAGTTTTGCTGACGACACAGCTATTTTGTATTCCTCGCACTCTTGGATCGATCTGAAAAAAAAAAAAATAAAATGATTTTGTAAACATTATTAATTGGTTCCGACATAAATTGCTGACCATACATTTCGATAAAAAAACATTTTTCCTCCCACTCTGCAGCTACAAGAACGGTTTACCAAATTATGATGAGCTAACATTTAGAGAACAACAATTCACTACTAATATAAGAAATGTCAATCAAACAAAATATTTAGGAATCACCATTGACTCACATCTAAGATGGAACTACCATATCTCAAACGTCACCAAAACATTGAGGTGTATTATATATTATTCTTTAGTGGAGTCCCATTTGAAGTATGCAATATTGAGCTGGGGAGGGGCTGCAAATAGTCATATGAAGCAATTATATACGATACAAAAAAAAAATACTCTAATTTATAACAAAAAAATGACTTATTCCACAAACTTGTTATTTGCTACAGCGAGTGTACTGGATTTAAGGCAACTATATACGTATAATATAATCATTCAACATGTATAAAAATAAAACAATGATTCAAAAAGTAGACAATACATATTTTACACGAACTATGAGTAAGAACTATGTTCAAATACCATTATGTTATAAGTCCATTGGGCAACGTTCTTTCCTATTTTTATCCAGGAAAATATATAATTTTCTTCCCGACATGTACAAAACATGCATAGAAAAGATAAATTTAATTGGTTTAATAAAAAAAAAACTATTCAAAAAATATATTCTGGCACTAGAAAAAGATTCGCTTGATGTCTTATTTAATTAAATACTCACCATGAATTATACAATAACTCACCACAATGCTTTGTTCATAATATAAACCTATAAACCTGCAAGACACGATCAAAATCCATGCTCAACCTAATTGGTTCTAATGGGTCCCCATTTGACTCGATCGTCTTGCCAAAATTATTGGGATATATATTCTAAGATTTTGTAAATGGTAATATTGAAAAAAAAACAAAAATATATTTGGTATAATTTATAGTCACGCACAAGGAGTATAGCAGCTAAAAACTGCTATACACTTCTGTGACTCACCTATGTTTATTAGTAATATATATTTTTTTATTTGAATCAATAATATCTGTTCTTCAATATCATCAATAACATTATTACTAATATTGTCGTTATCAAGATATTTTGATGTAACTTATATATTTATATATTTTTAAAATTGTTTAAAATTGTTGTTTTCGTTAACCAGCTGTCGTCTCCTTACGAACGGCAGCCCTCAAAAGTCGAAACTTGTGCGAGCCAAGGATTAACGAGGTCTTACCTTTTAACGTGCGATTCCTAGCTACTATTCTTTTCAAATAAATATTATTATCATTATTATCACGTGGCTATGTGACGTAGTGAAGTTGAGTAGACATCGAAGAAGAGATAAATACGGAGGTAGCAGACTACTCAGAAAACTTTTTCCATCTGAACGTATGTAAAAACATTATTAATATTAACCAAAATCCAACCAAAATTGCAGTAACTGTGGAAGGTAAAATTATGTCTTTTGAAATAGATACAGGTTTTGCGTACACGGCAATTTCGGATGAACTCTACAATACCTATTTTAGGAATAAAAACTTGCTCAGCTCTAATTTAAAATTGAGAGATTATATAGGACATTCTTTCCGTCCACTAGGAAAAGTTTTTTTTAAATTTCAATTACAATAATGTACAGGCTGTTCTAGAAACATATGTAATAAAAAACGGCGGACCCCCGTTACTTGGTAGAGAAGGTTTGCAAAAACTAAATTTGGCGATAGTGGCAATAAATTCATTACAGGTCGCAAATAAATTGGAAATTCTTTTGGAGAATTTTTCAGATATTTTTAAAAATGAGTTAGGGTTACTAAAAAACTTTAAATTAAATCTGCAGTTAAAAAACTGAGCGATACCAAAATTTATAAAGCATCGATCGTTGGCTTTTGCGTTAAAACCAAAAGTCGAAGCAGAATTGGATAGACTAGTCAAAGAAGGTATTTTATTGCCTACAGAGTATTCGGAGTGGGCAACACCTATAGTGCCTGTTATAAAATCAAACAAATTGGACATTCGCATATGCGGAGATTTTTCAGTAACTTTAAATCCAAATTTGGAGAATATCAGTTACCCGATACCAAAAGTCGAAGAACTGTTTACAAATATTCAAGGGGGAAAGTACTTCTCAAAAATTGACTTGAGTGAGGCATACCAACAGTTGGCTGTCACAGAGGAAACTCGAAAGCTACTCACTATATCTACCCACCGGGGACTTTTTTGCTATACACGTCTTCCGTACGGAATTACATCCGGCCCATCGGTTTTTCAGAAAATCATGAAAATCTATTGGTGAAAATTCCTGGTGTGATAGTTTTTATTGATGACATTTTGGTAACCGGTAAAACCGAAGAGGAGCACATCAAACGGCTCGAATTCGTTTTTGAAATATTACAAAAAAACGGTTTGAGAGTACGGAAAAAAAAAAAAAAAAAAAAAAAAAAAAAAAAAAATTTGGGAAATCGAAATTTCATTGTGAAAACAGAAAATGATATGGAATTCAAAAGACATATCGACCAAATTTTGTTAAACGAATTTGTTAGAAGGGATGACAATGATGTGAAATCACATGTAGATTGTACCGAGGATGAAAAACCGGTTGAGACGGAAAAATTGAAAGTTGATTCTTTGGACGCAAATTCGTCTTCCGAACATTCTCCATGTAATTCAGTAGGTATACAAGGTTTGTTAGGGCTTTCTAAAAATTCGACTGAGTATTCAACAAGGCTGAGACCAAGAGAGGTTATTCGGAAACCCGAAAAATTCTCATCTTGTTGAGGGCCCAGTTGAAGGAAGAATGATGTAATATATTCAGCCTAGGCCGACCCTGTAGGCCGGGTTCTCTTGAATGTATAAAAAACACACTTGAAGCAGACTAGATATCCGTTGTGCGAATTTGGGCAGTGGGTATTTTTAAATGGAATATACGTGTTACTTACGGAAATACGAGTTTCATTTTCGAATATAAAACAGAAATAATGTTTGTTGCAGAAAATTGATTTCGTCGAAAGGCCCCCAATAGACTTTCAAATTGTGCTTCTTTTCCATAAGATTCTATACAAAATCAACGTTGTCGACTGTGTTCTTGTAAACCGAGCCATTTCACGTACATTTTTTTTGCCTTTTCTCCTCAGAACTTTTTTCACTAGATATATATCTGGATTTGCAGTTTTTTGCAGTTCCTCCCCATAGAAAGCACCCTTTTTAGGTGCCTTGCTGATTCGCACCAACTTTGAATTTTCTCGGTCCAGCTATTTTCAAGTGACTGTATGTTGATTTTAGAATTTGTTTTCCGTTGGTTTTATTGATTTCCGAAGGTTTCATGCCTGTCTTTGAGTGGCGCGTATCATTGTAGGATTTTGTGATTTCAGGCAATATGTTCAACCATTTGTAGATGCCATTCAAACTGAAATACTTGTACAATCGCTCTTTTACCGTCTATATTACACGTTCAGCCATGGAGGCCTTGGTGATGCTGTACGTATTGTGATAATTTATTTGGTGTTTTTCATCGACTCTTGAAATTTGGCGTTGTAAAATTCCGTTCCTTGATCTGTGTGAAGATTTTTGGACAACGTTTCGTATGTGTCAAAATATCTGCAAACGTTTTGGTTATTTCCTCACCCGTTTTCGTTTTCAATGGTCTAGTCCACACAAATTTGGAAAAACAATCTATAACGACTAGAATGAGTTAAAAATTTCGATTTTGATGGGCGTACGGTCTCATCTCGGCCAAATTCAGCTGCCACAAATCATCCAAGCCTTTGATGATGGTACGACGATAATTTTTCTAATAGGTTTATGCAGTTCACGAACAAGTTGAATCTTTTCTTTGGAAGCCATGACACATATCTGATGATAAGACTGCAAAACGTACTATTTTATCATGGTGCTGCAACAACCACATTCTGTGTTTTACGGATTTGATCAATAGCTGATTTTGCATTCACTATATCTGAATTCATTTTGGTGATTTGCTTGGAGATATCATTTCGAAACTTGTTCAACTCATTTTTGGTTAACGTTTTGTTGTGCTTAATATCCCATTTTAAATTGTGTGAATGAATCGTATCGGTTATTTCGGCAATTTTTTTCAACAAATCTGCACGAATATTCTCAATGTCAGTTTTATATTGTTGGTTGAATTTTTCAAAGAATGCCATCGCCTTATCATAACGTTCCGCATTCGTGTGCTCTATTTGAACAATGTCTCCATTAAGTGTTTGCATTTTATCATCAAATTGTTTCAGTAGCTTACTCGCTTCATTTTGAATACTTTTTATATTCGTTTTGAGTTCATCCAAGCTGACAAACAATTTATTTATGGAGGTGGACATTTGATTTGTTAATCTATCATTCACTTGAGTATTTCCGAATGGTGTACTTCAGTTTGGTGTTGTATAATTGCAGTAATTTTTTTATCTATTCCATCCACATATTGTTTATTAGCTGCATCAGTATCCCTGGTGGGAGGGACTCTTCACATTACTCAATTTCAAATTATCAAAATCAATATTACCATCTGTGGTGTGCAGTAGACCGCCTCCAGAGGGCGTTTGCAGTTTTCGCTTTTTATCTGCGCTTGCGCTGTCGCTACGTCCAAATTGGCGAGAACCATTTTGAAAATGACAATGTATGAGGAAACGCCCTTTATCTTATAGAATTACATTTGCCTCTTTGAGTTCACTCAAAATGGCAATAATCTCGTTGTCATGTGAAGTATTTCCGGCATCTCGAGAGGCTATCAAAAATTTGAGACGTTCGCAAAGTTCGTTGGGATCGTCCCAATAAACGAATTCCATGGATTTGGTATTGAATGCGTTGTTGAATCGGATGCTTTACGTAAATTCGTACGTGCCGATGTTTTACGTTGTTTTTGTGTAGGAAACATTGGTTTAATTAGGTTGTTGTATTTCTACCCTTTACTAAACTTTGTGCGACCTAAGGTGTCTTTGTGACTTGGTTGGTAAATCCAAAATTTGTCTGTATGCTCGTAAATCCTCGTCATTGTAATTTTCAGGCTTAATGAGAAATATCAATTCATATATAACAAGTGTCCCTTTCCATTGATATCTAGCTATTTTGATGTATCCGCTGCGTTTGTCAAAATCTATTTCTTTCACACCAAGGAACCATTTTGAATCGCGCTGATTATATATGGGCCCGTATACTTTGTCGATTTTTTTATCATTCCCCCAATGCTTCATAATGTATGGCTGAATCATTAGAGGATATTGATTGATATATTCCTCTAAAACTTCTTCATCCATGTTTATCGGATCATTTTGTTCCTCTTCTTCTCCGTCTGCGTTGAAGATGCTGTCATTATCATCATCCTCTGTACTTGCAATAACGTCGAGGTATTGGAATGGAGTCGTTTCACGCTCTTCCATTTTCTCTTGTTTAGGTTCGGTTTTCGCCTCAGTTTTGATTGGACCAGTAGCTTGTGCTGTTTTATTCGCTATTATTTTCAATAGACTAGATAAAGGTTTGAAGAATTTCTGCAGCGATTCATCTTCTTCGGATTTACCCAATTTCAAGGCTAAATATTTTTTCGAATAACGTTTGCAATTTCGTTGATTTTAGTCTCTCGGATAACTTCAACTTCTTTGCTCAACGGTTTCATGATGGCAAATGATACTACATCACATCTTGTGTATAGGTATATATTTGTCGAATCCTTATCGATATCGACCGGCATTCGTATCGAAATCGGTTCCATATTGCTGCTGCTGCCAACATTTTGCACACATTCTCTTGAATTCATCGAAAGACATGTCGGGAGAAACGTGCTCATCGAATACATGTTTCAAATTTATTTCATCTTGTTTGAAAAGTACGATCATATTACAGTTGTCGCGTATCAGCTGTTTTGGGATTTTCGAATATGTTTGGCAAAGGTAGGCGGCGTCAATGTTCTTGTGTCTGCAGACGGAATTATACTCTCGAATTTTCTGTTGACCATCGCAGGCAACATCGTCGAAAATGAATATACTATTCGGTTTGGATTCGTGAAGACTTATGATTTCTTCGTTTTCTCTAAACGGATAATATCCCAACCCTTTGACTTTCTTCAAAATTTCTTGAAGTACTTGATATTTGGGCTGATACTTTGAGTATACGTAAATGTTTTCGAATTTAGCGCCATTCGGGTGGAATAACAATGTTAAGGTGGCGTTTGTTTTTCCACAACCACTTGGCCCGCAAATGATTGCACGGAACGAATTGGGTAATAATTTACCGTGTTTCCCAATCATACTACCACAACCGTCTCCATTCAAAATATCCAAATTTTCAATGGGTAGTGACTCGTCTTGTTGAATTACTTCCATGATGTGATGGTTGAAAATGAGTGCGCCACGGTTATAAATAAAAATATCACAATCACTTTACGTCATTCTCAATGTTGACTTACTCCGGTGCAGATGCCGTTAATTCAATCATCAATAAGCTCCCGTTCGAATTACATCTACCTGGCTATTCGTTTTGCGGGACAGGCACTAAATTGAAGGAAATATTGGATCGAGGGGACAAAGGCGTGAATCCTTTGGACAAGAGCTGTAAAGATCATGATATTGCATACTCTCAAAGTGACTCTCTAGAAGACCGACACAAGGCAGATCAAGTGTTGGAAAATCGAGCTTGGGAACGCGTTAAATCGAAAACACTAAATTCGGAGAACGTGCCGCAGCTTGGCTCGTCACTTCCACCATGAAGTCAAAACGAAAGCTCGGCATGGGTATGTCCTTTCGACGTAACATGCTTCAAAAAATTATTAAAAATTGGCAGCCGAATCCTACAAATATTAAGAAATCTAGTGCTTCGGCTTTACGTCAAGGACGTAAGAAAATACGCATACCTAGGGTTATTCCATTTGATGCAAAATCTGGAGGAATCTTGCCACTCATACCTATATTTGCTGCCCTTTCGGCTTTGGGTTCGTTGGCAGGTGGAGCGAGCGCCGTCGCAAAAACCGTTATAGATGCAAAAAATGCCAAAAAGAAACTCAAAGAAGATCAACGTCATAATAAATCCATGGAGCATTTGGGATCCGGTTTGTACCTGCGAAAAACACCTCGAGGATTTGGACTGTTCCTGAAAAAACAACATCAACGTAAAGGACGAGGTCTTTACTTGAAAAAACAAAAAAACTGTTAGACAAGCTAACTAATAGAGCATTATACGATTCGGAAATTCTACAGTGTGCTCGTCAACTCAAAATACCGCATTTTCGTGGAGTTTTTATGCGTGATGCGTTGCCAACTTGTGATCCTTGGCTGCGAGAATTCGATATAATAAACTTGGATTCATACTTGAATGCGGGCACTCATTGGGTAGCTTACAATAAAATTGACAACGTTGCAAAATATTTGAAACTTCCAATGAAAATAGCGATATATTTTGGGAAGGGGGTGAAAATTACATATAATAATGATCAATATCAAAATTACCATCAGAATAACTGCGGACATCTTTGCCTAAAGTTTCTACTTCATAATGCCCGCTGGAAACGATCTACTTCGAAGTAAATCATTGAGGTATTTCACCGATGCTGAACTGCAAGCTTTACCAATCTAATATTTGATTAGAGATGTAGGACCTTGGGAGTTGCTGGATGTAGGGCACAAAGAATTACCAACATCGATACGCTTTGCAGATCCGCCTACCTTGCTTCATTCATCTCCGACATGATTTTTCTGCAACAGCGGCACCACTACAACAAATAATATATACTGGTATTGTTATGTCAGAATATGAATGTTATTATTGTAATAAAAAATAAATGATTTTTGTTCAAATGTTTTTTTTATTTAAGGTGTGTGATTGATGTGTGTCACTCATGTCCATGATATTAACGCTAACAAGTCGTTTTTCGACGCTTTCCATCGATTTCAGTCCACCCATTCGATTGGATTCCGATTCAGAATATAGTTTGGCTTTGCTCAGCTTCCATTCCTACAACAGTATACCCAACATTGAAGACGGCACGAAATTCTACTACTACGAAAACGGTGATAAGGCTTAACGAAGAAATATCGATATTCCTGCTGGATCTTACGAAATCAGTGATAATGAAGATTTAATAAGCAAACATATCGTACCCAAAACGTTCAAAGAAAACCCTGAAGAATTTTTCTATCTCAAACCCAATAATAATACGCTGAAAAGCGAAATATTTTGTCTTAAGCACTCGATCGATTTCTGACCTGCAAATAGTTTAGCTCGCATTTTGGGGTTTTCGCCTAAACTTCTCAGCCCCAACTTGCATTACGCATCAGATCTGCCTGTGGATATCATTAAAGTACGAACCATATACATAGATAGCAACATTACCTTTGGAGCCTTCTACAACGACATACCGTCTCATATGATATACGAATTTGCTGTAGGTGTTAATCCTGGTTACGCAAATAAATACCATTACGTTGCGAGTGCTCGATCAACATTCTGAACTTATTGATTTTCGAAACGAAGAAATAATAATTCATTTGGAATTGAAGCGAAAGTATGGTGAATAAATTGTTTTTGGAATCTCTCGGTTATCATGTTGTCCAATCAACTGTTCAACATTTTTCGAAAACCGCACAACTACTACCCATATGTCAAGTCTTTCCGCAACAATGATGTTATTGAAATCAACATTAATCAATCTGATGCCTATGATGCCTTGTACGACAGCCTGTTATTCATCAGCGGAAAAGTTGAGAGAACCAAAGGAAATGGGCGGGTGACATTCGTAAACAATGCTGGCGCTTTCATGTTTCAATCTGCTACTCATGAACAAAGTGGCAAAGAACGGGAAACACTTCGTAAAGTAGGAATTGTCAGTACTGTAAGAGGCTTTCTCACCTACACCGATGAAGATATTAAACACTTGGCCACCACAGGTTGGACTTTTCCCACTGCCACCAACATTGGAGTCATCCACCCAACCCATCTAACATTCAATATGCTAATACCCATTAGACATTTTCTGAATATCTTCAGTGATTATCAATGTGTTCCTACGGTAAGCATACCATCCGATTAGTACGAGCTGGAGATGATAGCAACCTCTTCAAAATAGATGAGACTCCTGGATCAACATTGCCCCCCACGGAAGTCAAACTAGAAATTGAGAATATTGAGCTTAAAGTTAAACGAATCTATCCGCATGATCAAATCAAATTACAACTTTTGAAAGCTATCCAAGCTGACACTCCCATTCTCATACCCTTCAGAAAATGGAACAACATATGTTGCCTGCTCTCACACAAGGTGCAAAAAATGAAATATGGGGTGTCAAGACTTCATCGTTTCTCGAAAGCCCCCGCTATGTGATTGTATGTTTTAAAAAAGATCGTGAATATAAGAAGGTCAATAATGATCCGACAATATTCAATAATTTGAGTATCACTAATATAACGCTGACTCTAAACGGTGAGAATTACAATTTGGGCTCAGCTACAAACTTACCAATCAGTATAATCCTCTTTTGACTTACTCGGCCTTCTTCGACAAAACTCTCTTTGTCATCGATTGTTCCAGGAGGGACGAGAGCATCAAAAGTTCCAGTGTTGATGTGAAACTCGAAATCGAGGCATCTGAAGAATTCCCCCAAAATACTCGAGCCTATGCTATTATTGTGCACGACACTATCATTGAGCACCTCCCACTCTCAGAAGTTATTAAAAAATGGAACTAAGCATGTGATTCAGCTTCAGTATTAATCGTAGAGTCTACATGAGAATAGCTGTTGTAGATATTCAAGGCTTCATCGTCAAGCAGCAATTTCATCCTAAGGAAATAGCTATTAGGGTTGGAATTCAATGTAGTAACTTTTTACAGTTGCCAAACGTACCATTTTCCTCTTTGAGTAAAGAGGATCGACGTACCACTTGTTTCTTGGAGCTAAACTCACGGATTGCGCTATTCCTCTGGTTTTGTGGAATATCATCAATTGGATGCCATTCTCAAGAAACATCTCCATGATGCCGATATCATTTATGTGCGAGGATTTCAAAAACGAGACTATCTTACTGCGAAATTTCAACAATTCTGTCTACCTACACGTATTGTGAACTTGGAAGATTATGATAATACGTCATGGATGGTTCCCACATTTATCGACACCAATGCTGGCATCTTACCTTGTATTAATCACATTCGTCGCAACCAAACCAACTATAATTGCAGCCTCCGACACGTTGATATTCTTTACAAATGGCTATGTGATATGTTACCAAAATAAAAATTTTTAATTCATTTTGTATTCAAACTGTTTTATTTTATTTTCCACTTATAAGTTAAGTTGGTCAATTTGGCGTTCCAAAAAACAGCTAAAACTTGAAACGCTAAAACATGCAAAAATGTGACCAAAATACTTGTTTTTCATGTTCCAAAAAACAACTAAAATTTGAAACCCCATAATGCGACCACAATAAGCGTTTTTCGCGTAAAGAAGTTAAAATTAAACCGTAAAAACTGTATATTTACATGTATTCCTTATGGACAACAGGCATTTCAAAATTGCTCAAAATACGCGTTTTTTCGTTAGAAAAAACAGCTAAAATTTAAAACGCTAAAACACGTAAAAATGCGACCATATTAAGCGTTCATCGCGTTCGAAAAAACAGCTGAAATTTGATACGCTAAAACAAGCAAAAATGCGACTAAAATAGACTTTTTATAAGGTTAGTTCGTTTTGGTTCGATCAAACTGAATATCTGTCAGTCTGCCTGTCTGTCTCCTAGCTTGTCTCCTACCAAAACCAAAAATAATAAAACTGTCAAAACGATTGTCAAATCTTCTTTTTTATATTATAACCCAACTTTTTGGTTGCCTTTTTATTAGTGCTTTTGTGGGTTATTTTTGACATTCGAACTACTCTAAGAGATTTGAACTATTAGACTCTTCCCATTGGCCGTACCCATAGAAGCAAAGCCTTCTGGATCCAGTGACCCTAAGGTTACTGGTTTGACGTCATTCTTTCTATGGAAGTAAATTTCTCGCCAAAATGAAGGTTTCCATGTTGACTGACGACTTGACGAATGCCAAGCTTTTTATACTATTCATAGTTCATAACCTCTTTCTTAATGCATGGAGAGGACTGGCACCATATTTTTTTTACTTAGTGAAATAATGTTCGAAGGTAGCATTGTACTGATGTACTTCTACATACAGGTCAAGCTATAATTACATGGCAGAATAACTTTAAATCACATTTTTCATTTTTTAATTTTCAACACGAATACCTCCAAAGAGGTTATCTTGAACGATGGAAAATAGCGACTAAAGTTTGTCTTTCAGTCGCAGATGATTCCACAATAGATTTTATGAATTTCCTATTCATATTTTCGAACTAAAACTTTGAGAAATTGAACCATGTAGTTTTGGGAAGTTTACTTCGAGATAGCCACATTAGGCCAGACTTGTATATTGAGGATTGGCTACCAAATTATTTGGATTCGGATTTCTTCAGAATGTTCAGAATAACCAAAGCAACATTTTTCCATTTGCTAATAGTATCCAAGAAAGATGAAAGAACCAATAATCATCAAGGTGTATTTATTCCCATATCTGCTGAGAAATCTTTACTGGTAACAGAAGCACTATTTACAGGTATTCTTACGCATGTATATCTTTCATTTGTATATTAATTTTAAGCTGTCTGGAAAATGGACCAATGCATAAGAGATTTTCAAATAGATAACATACAAACATTCACTCCCAATAAACCTGATGAATGCAAACACGTTTTGAAACAAAATGAAAAAAATCCTAATTTCAAAATTATTCATAATAATATTTGTAGTTTGAATAAAAATATTGATGACTTTAAAATACAGCTGGAGGAAATAGACTCTGATTTCGATTGCGTTGTACTAACTGAGACCTGGAAATTACTTGACCCTGATATATATCGTATACCAGGATACAAATCAATTTATAATGAGGGAGAATATAATCAAAACGATGGAGTAATAATATATGTGAAAGATGATTATGAATTTGATAGTCAAATAACTGCAATAGAAAGAATTAACTTTCTCAAAACTAAAATCAAGCTAGGGAAACAAAGCAACATACTCATCACTAGCTGCTACCGATCACCTTCAATGGCGGTAAACGATTTTAACCAAATCTTAATGAGATATTTCGAAAATATTGAGTTTGAAAAATGTGATTATTATATTTTTGTAGGGGATATAAATATAAATTTGTTAGAAGAGAATGACAACACAACCGATCGTAGCATCAATGATCCTATAAGAATACATAATGATCAGATATCTTGTCTCGATCACATTTTCATAAAATCCAAGCTGAATATACTAGAAATGACAATACCCATTGTTTTGAAAAGCAATATTACTGATCACTTCACAACTATAATACAAATAATTATAGACAACAATATTCCAGGAAAAGGGGGAAAATGAGATATGAAAGATACATAAATATAAAAAAACTGAACAATAAATTACAATCAGAAAATTGGGAGTCTGTATACTCAACAGACCATCCCAATTCTGCCATGGAAAACTTCATTCATATTTTAACAAATACTATTGAACAATGTTCTGAAAATAAAAAATGCTCGAGGAAAAACACAAAATACGCACCATGGTTAACGACTTCCTTATTGAAATCTATTAACAAGAAAAACGATATGTTTGCAGAATTACACAGAAACACCCAAAACCAACAATTGACAAATTATTACAAAAAATATAAAAATAAGCTCACTAATCTAATGAATATAGCTACACGCGACTACTATAAACAACAAATTCAAAACAACTCGAACAACAAAAAAAATCTCTGGAATATAGTGCAGAATATTAGTGGTAAAAAAACAATAGATAAACAAATAAATACTATAAAAAATGATAAGGGCGAAACATTAGTCGAAAAAAGAGAAATCGCAAACGAGTTTAACGAAAAATTTATCGGAACGGGTAAAAAACTTGCTGAACAAGTCAAACGAAATCCGAATTTCAAATCAAACTCAATAAGGCGGCCAAACTCCATTGTTATCCACCCTACCGACGCAGATGAATTTAAAAGCATCATTAAAGAGCTAAAAAACAAAAAATCAGTAGGTGAAGACCAAATCCGAGCTGAAACACTCAAGCAGATAGTAGATAATATTGTCTTTCCTCTTGCCTATATTTTAAATCAATGTCTGGAAAGGGGAATATGGCCGTCTACTTTCAAAAACTCAGTTGTCATCCCAATATACAAAAATGGGGATAAATCTTTAATTACCAATCACAGACTAATTTCACTGATTACAAATCTCTCCAAGGTGTTTGAAAAATTACTAAAAAAAAAGGCTTTTATCTTTCATAAATAAATTTAGACTTTTCTCTCCCAAACAATTTGGCTTTAGAGAAAAGGTCTCCACAGAAGATGCAATCTTATATATCACAGAAAATATACACCAAGCTCTTGAAATAGGAAACCCTTGCTTATGTTTATTCATCAACCTGAAAAAGGCATTTGATACTGTCAGTCATCAGCTACTCTTGGAGACACTTGAAAAAATTGGAATAAGGGGAAATTGTCATAAGCTTATAGAAAGCTATTTGAACAAAAGGACCCAGATAGTAAAAATAGGCGATACCCCAAGTAGTTCAAAAATTATAGAATATGGAATACCACAAGGTACAGTTTTAGGCCCGGTGTTATTTAACCTATACGTAAATGGCTTGTTTTCCATAAAGAGTAGGGGTGACATCATAGGATATGCTGATTATACAGCTATTTTTTATCAGGCCCAAACATGACAGGAACTGAAAAACAACGCAGAACAGGATTTTAAATTTATTAAAGATTGGTTCGACGACAGATTACTAACAGTAAATTTTGAAAAAACTAATTTTGTCCCATTCAGTTGTAATAAATCAGGCATCCCTCCATTCAAACAACTAGAAATAAATATAAAAGGAAAAAGGATGAAGATAAACTCTGTATCTGTAACCAAATATTTAGGAATATATCTAGACACACACCTTAAATGGGACTATCATATTAAATATGTTACTAGAAAACTCCAAACCATCTTATATAAATTTAAATACTTGAACAACTACCTACCAATCCAAGAAATGAAAGTAATATACTACTCACTCGTGGAAAGCCATATCCGCTATGGTATCACAGCTTGGGGTGGTACACTCAAAACACACCTTAACCGATTGGAAGTATTACAGAGGCGATTTCTGAAACTGATTCTACGGAAAAACTCCAGATACAACTCCGACAGCCTCTATAAAGAACTCAAAGTTATGGACGTAAGGCAATTATTTTACTTCTGTGTAAATATGAGATACCACTCTCAGAAAAATATAAAACAAGTTGACATTCCCAACCATGAATACTTCACACGCAACAGAAATAAGCATATTCTCCCGGAAGTTACCAAATCGATAACACAAAGAGCCTATTCTTATATTTCAATAAAAATTTACAACACGTTGCCTGAGGAAATAATAAAAATTAAAAATATACTGAATTTCAAAAGGAAACTAAAAAAATATATGTGTGAAAACGAGAGAAAACTGTTTTCCCATTTCTTTGAACCGTAAGCGATTACATGTAAATACTATATTAGTTCCAACTTCCATACAGAGTAATAATAATGATATATGTACTTATATATTTAAGTGTGTGTATATCTACTGTTCCTCGATGTTTATAATTTTTGTATTTACCTGTTATATGAAGAATTGTCCATTTTTACCATTCTTTACCATTACCATTTTTACCGTCTTTTTTTTTACATTTTTTTACCATTTTACCATTCTACATATGTATTTTTAATGTAACTTGAATTTATCGATATTAATACTACTAGTAGGTTCCTTTTTATTCCCACATACATTTTTACGTATCTAAATGCAATTCTAGCACCTTTACCAAATAATTTATCTGTAATTATGCTAATACCTTCATTATTTTATAATTATTTAGACACTTAATTTCTAGTCTTATATTTATATGAATATGTAGCGATTAACCCTATTTTGTACATCTTGAAACAAGTTATTGCAACTTATCAAGTATCACTTTACTCACTCACTTATATCAATTAATTTTTTGTGAAAACTCTCTGTTTTACTGAATAAGTGAATAAAGTTCTATTATTATTATTATTATTGCGGTTCCTTGCCAAAGGAAAAACTTTGAGGTCGATTGGTGATAGATTCAACTTGAGTGATTCAGCTGTATTAATAATCACTGAATATTATATCCAGCTTATATCTGATTTATCTTCAACTTACATAATTTGGTAAAGGTAAGCTTATCGGGCTTCTACGCAAATAAAAAAAAAAGTGATGTTACTTACGTAGTTTTGTCCCCTGAACACGAATCTGAAAATATTTTGCGGCGCTCTCTACTTCTTTCCGAGATATGGCTCTCCAAATATTGAAAATTGACCGTTTTCAAACAGGAATTTTTCAATAAAAAGTCACTCAAAGTTTTTCCTTCTTTTGATATGCAAATTCTTTACAAACTAATCAACCCACATTTCATAATTGCAAGCACTAAAAACATTATTTTTTCATAAAAAATCCACAGATTCAAATTTGAATAGTTAGTGCGCGCAGTTACCAACCCACCACATGTAAAATGATAAAAATATCCAAATTTGTTGGTTATGTGTTGTCCTAAGGAAGGGTGGATTTTTTGCAATTGTGAAATGTGGGTTGATTAGTGTGTAAAGAAATGGCCTATCGAAAGAAGGAAAATGATTATTTACTGAAAAATTCGTGTTTGAAAACGGTCAATTTTCAATGTCTTATTTGTGGAAGATACGTGGTCGAAATAGACAAGTGTTTCAACTGCAAAGGATGCAAAAGAATCCTCGAACCAAAATGTTTCAAATCATATTATGAGTTTGATGAACTATGTCCTTTATGTACACCAGCACAAAAATTCTAGAGGAATTGATGATTTGAATTAGTTTCGAATATAGAATATTTTTTAATAATAAAATTTTTTTTCTATGACGCCGGTATTTTAGGGAGTTGAAAATTTGGGGTTATATACAAGATTCTTTTCTCAACATTTCCCGTCTATCCGCATCGTGTCTCAAGAGCTTGTTTCTGAGAAAAAAAAATAATAACATTTTAGGAGTGGGGGTATTTTTTTCTATGACGCCGGTATTTTAGGGAGTTGAAAATTTGGGGGTATACAACTTTTATTTCTTAACATTTCCCATCTATCCGCATCGTGTCTCATGAGCTTGTTTCTGAGAAAAAAAATTATTCAATTTTAGGAGTGGTGGTATTTTTTTCTATGACGCCGGTATTTTGGGGAGTTGATATTTTGGGGTTATATACAACTTTTGTTTTTTAACATTTCCCATCAAATTTTATGAATATAATGCTGAAAATATGTTGCCGAAGTATGTGGTAGGTAGCTCGAGAACTAATGATGATTAAGTTATGAAAAAAACATGCATATTAGAACTACCCTTGAACTGTACATGGAAAACTATATCGATAATTCCAGGTTTCATTTCACTTGACCCTGTTTATTTCTTTTCAGTTTGTCTTTGAGAAATGCCGCTGGAGCTGAAATTACAGGTATGATCAAAGTCTGGCTAAGAACCACACCTGACCGACATGGGGTTGGAACCAAAAGAATAGCACTGGTAGCCAAGGAAAGGGAAGAGGGTACTCCTGTTCTATGAAATCTTGAAAAAATGTTTGAATGATTTTTATATTTTTATATTTTCCAACCAAAGAATTGTTTTAATATCTCATTTTATAGGTATATCTCATAGAAGTAAATATTTTAATCTGAAATTGACTCTTTATACCATTTTTTGCAAATGAATATAGGTACTTCAAGTTTTGTTACTAGTGGATATTTGTTTATTGAAAAACATAACCATACTCTGATTAGGGACTAACTTGATCGTGACTTTTTTATTTTATAGAAATTCAAGTTCACTACAAAAAGAACAAAACACTCGAATTCATTGAGCGAGCTCCGAGTATTTTGATTTCTCCTGCTCCTTGTTTCACCAATAGCCACTAATAGGGTTAACCCCCTCTCAATATTCAAACTTCATTTAACAATTTTAGAGTACACAAAAAGTGCCATTTATTCAAATTATCTGTCCTTTGTTTACTACAACGATTCCAGATGAACATATATTTTTGAATCACATATACAGTGTGACCCATTTAACATGGAAGCACCCTTATAAAACTTACATTTTTCGACCGATTGCAATACCCGTTTCAACGCGCGGGAGTCGCGGGACCAGAGTGAATAAATAGCCAGACAGAATTATGTGATGATGTGAATTGTAATGATTCGGACTAGGAACAAATGTCATCAAAGCCGTCTTTACTCTCCAGTGGCCTATTTCCTCTTTGTTTCTGTTAGCAAGGAATGTGTTGATTAAACATACTTTTCTTTCAGCAGTCAGCGGTTTAATTACTCATCAACATGAAAATCGAAGGTGTATAATATGTATCATTCTTGGAATGCACAATATGTTGCTCTCAGGGCGACTTCCCCCAAATCGGAATGTGAAAGAAAAATTATCGAAAAGTACCTCACATTGAGAAATAAGGGATGGTTTACTCAACTTCACATTGTGATTGTTGTAGTATTGTCTACTCTAGTTTAAGAGTAGCCTTGTCTAGATGAAGGCTAAGCCAACAAAGTAGGATTAAGATTGTCACTATTGTCAGTGTTGTCAGTTGTCAATTGTAACTAGATGTATCTTCATATGGTTCTGAATAAAAAAACAAAATATAATTAAATGGTTCTTTTGATTGAAACTCAAATAAAACATGGCACAGTCGTGAAAGTATATAGCGGCCTAAGTTTACAGGCGTAAAAAGTACGTGCCGGAACCGTGCATAAAATCAAATATAAACACTGTAAGTTTCATCAGTGTATGCCCAGTTTGGCGGCCCAGTAAAACTACCACCAGATTTTGATCTGCAATCATCAAATGCCGCATCAGAGTGGAAATTCTGGCAAACGGCTTTTCAAGACTATCTAGTGTCAACAGGCCAGGACCAAGCCCCTTCAAATGTTAAACTAAGTATTTTACGAAATATAAGGCATGACGCCGCAAGAATTATGTCAACATTCAATATTCCACAAAATTTGGACACATATGATGGCATGTTAGCGGAAATAGAAAGATATGCGAACCCAAGGAAAAATGAGTGTTTCGAGAGATATAGGTTCTCCAGAAGGCAGCAAAAAGAAGGCGAGGGTTTCGACCATTACCTCACAAAGTGCAGACACCTAATAAAAATCTGTGATTACAATACTGTCGACCCCAACCAGTCCCAAGAGAAAAAAGCCCTTAGAGACAGAATTGTAATGGGAATTAGAGACCCTACAACAAGGGAGGCACTATTGAGGATTGACGACTTGACCTTGGAAAAGGCCATAAACTTTTGCCGGACCTCAGAACAAAGTAGAAGCCAAGTTTACAGTTCCAAGAGGCTGCAACAGAAATAAATGCAATAAAAAAGGGTCACAAATATCAAAGATATAGTAAATCTGCAAAAGGCTCGAAGTCTAACGTTACCAAAAAGGAACCTGGAAGAGATTTTAAATGCAGCAGGTGTCAGACAGTTCATGGACCCCGAGAATGACCAGCGTTTGGCAAGAAATGCAGTAAATGTGGGATTGAAAAACCATTTTGCCGTGGCATGCAGAGTCAAAAACATTAGAAACATCGAACAGAATAATGGAACAAGTTCTGCTGACAGCGACGAGCAGTTTGTGAACCAAGTTCGAAAAGATAAGTACCCAGTCCAAGAGGTAAGTGAAGATTTTTGCGAAGAGTTGACTATCGAAATGGGAAAAGTAAAAGTAAGACTTGATACTGGGGCCGACGTAAGTGTTATACCTCTTAAAGTGTTCAAGAAAATAGATAAACAGTTTAAAGTTAGACCTACACAGTATATTCTAAAAGGATTTGAAGGTAGTCAGGCTAAACCAATAGGAATTGTAAACTTACACTGCTCCTTTTATGAAGACTTTGTCATTGTGGATGGGGCAAATCAAGTCCTTGTAGGTGGCCAGGCATGTTTAAACTTGAAACTAATTAAAAGAATAAATAATGTAAATGTACAAAGCTCAAATTTTATTGAGAAAAATTATTTTATTAACAAAAATATAAAAATTTTAAATGGTTTTGGTAGGTTTCCAGGTAAACATAATATCCCTACTAAAGAAAATTTTGAGAATGTGTGTCACCCACCTAGTAAGATTCCATTTGCTATAAGGGACCAACTTAAGTTAGAACTAGATAGATTAGTTGATAGAAAGGCCATAGTGAAGGTAAATGAAATAAAGCCTGAGGCAAGCATAAATAGAATGGTTATCGTCAAAAAGGCCAATAGAAAAATTAGGTTATGTTTAGACCCTTCTGATATAAACTCTCAAATTGTTAGAAAACCAAGACTAGGATTAAATATAGAAGAGATTTGCTCAAATTTAAGAGACAAAAACTATTTTACTGTTTTTGACCTATCTGAAGGTTACCACCACCTGGAACTTAATGATGAATCATCATGGAAGTGTTGCTTTGCAACTCCATTTGGTGTGTATAGGTTTATCGTCTTGCCTTATGGATTAGTAAATTCTCAAGACATATTCCAGGATGAGGTTGAGAAACATTTTTCAGATTTACAAAACGTAGTGATATGTCATGACGACATGATAGTACATGGGAAAACAAAACGGGAACATGATTTCGCAGTAGTCGAAGTTGTGAAAAGAGCTGGTAGTGTTGGCGCCAAGTTCAACAAAGACAAATTCCAATATTGTCAGAGCCAGGTCAAGTTTATGGGACAAATTTTTTCCCAAAATGGTATGCAAATTGACTCCGACAGGGTTGAATCTTTGTGTAAACTTCAAATACCCACAAATAAAGTTGAACTGCAGAGAGTCATTGGTTCTTTTATTAATTAATGCATCCATTATGTCAGCTGCTGAGAAATAATATTGAATGGTCATGGCTACCCAGGCATCAACAAGCTTTTGACCAGTTGAAGGAGGTCATCACAAAAACACCAGCTCTCGTTCCGTTCAACTCATTGAGACAGACAGTTTTACAATGCGATGCGTCCAAAAATGGATTAGGCTGTTGTGTGTTTCAAAAGTATGACGATAATATTTTAGAACTAGTCGCTTGTGCTTCAACGTCTATGAATGATCACGAAGTCAACTATAGTCAGACTGAAAAGGAACTTTTAGCCATCTATTTTGGTACACAAAAATATCATGATTTCATTTATAGACAGATAGTTGATGTACAGACAGACCACAAGCCCATTATTTCTATTATGAAAAAAACAAGTCAAAAAGTAGGTTCAGTTAGGTTACAGAGATTTAGGCTCAAATTAATGAAGTATTCTTTAAACGTTTACTATGTGCCAGGTAAAAAAGTACAATTTGCAGATATGTTGTCACGCTCAAGCCTTCAAGTGGAAAATTCTCCGGATACTGAAATGTTTGAAATGGTCCATCTGGTTTCAAAATACTTACCCATGAGCAAAGAAAAAAAGGACCAGTTTCGACTTGACACAAGTACAGATCCTATCTTATTGAGAATTTATGACTATTACTATAATGGATGGCCTAAAGATCAAATACATGCAGATTGTAAACCATACTACCCTTTAAAAGACTCAATTTACGTTGAAGCAGGTATTATTTTTGTAGAAGACAAAATCATAGTCCCCCAAAAGCTTAGAACAGACATGATCAAACTTTTACATAAAGGTCATATTGGAATTGGTAAGACCATAAACAAAGCTAGAACTCTGTTTTATTGGCCTAGCTTGTCCAATGACATTACAAAAAATACTTGCCAGCAAACTTCAAGGAACCTCTTCTGCCACATAGCGTTCCTAGGTTAAGATTCAATAAAGTAGCTGTAGATATTGTAGAATTCGCAGGGAAAAACTACTTAACACTTGTAGATCATTTTTCACACTAGATCGAATTGATTTGCTTAAGAGATAAAACTTTCGAATCTGTTATAAACTCTTTTCAGGATATTTTTACTCGATTTGGGTACCCTCAAGTCATAATAGGTGATAATTTTCCCTTTGTGTCAAACCGTTGCCAGAAATATTACAGAAGTAAAGACATCACGATTACAACTTGTTCACCACATTACCATCAAAGTAACGGTATGGCAGAAAAGGTAGTAAGCATAGCCAAACAGATCTTAAGAAAAAGTCTCGAAGACAAGTGTGATTTTAGAGAATGTGTTCTAGAGTACAATAACTCTCCTATAATAAGTCTCATTGCGACACCCGCACAGATATTACAGAGCAGAATTCTAAAAACAGAGCTTCCCATCACTTTCAAAAAATTAGAGCCGAAAATTGAGAGAAAATTTTTTGATAAGCTGTGCAAACAGAAACAGATTATGAAGTCAAACTTTGATAGATTAGATCGTAGGAATTCATTGGAATACAAAAAGGAGGATAAAGTGGTCATAAAAACTGCCAAAGAAAAGATGTGGCAAAAAGCAGTGGTTGTTGAAAAAGACTCTCAGCCAAGGTCTTATTGGGTTAAAAAAAAATGTAATAATAGAATTGTTAGACGTAATACTCAACACATGAAAATGTCATCTTCAAAATCCGATTACACATTCATTTGTGAACCCGAGTTGTATCCCAATGAAAGTTCTAGTGATAAAAACAGCCATCCTAATAATATATTTCCTTTAGCACCTTTAGCAGATAGTAGTACCCCAGACTCATTAGGGTCCCCAACATCACAGAACGATAATGTGAAATCGAAAAATAATGTAAGTGGTGATCTAAATAAACATATGGTTTTTTTGATTGAAACTCAAATAAAACAGTGATTATAATGTGACTCCAATTTAAATTTGAAATACAAGTCACATTCACCTACCTTCGAGAAACATTTGACATCAAAATGTGAATCAAAAAACAACCAAAAGGGCCCGAAAAGAAGTCAATGTGAGTAGCAACTTGACTCACAGTTGTGACGTGGAACGTGAATGTGAGGTCCACTGACATCTCTGAGATCAATTTGTGTTTACTAGGTCACATTCTATATACCGTCACTTTTTAACATGCCGAACACCCCGCTGCCTGGGAAGGTGTACCCCTTTAGAAATTCAAGAACACCATTTCCTGCCTGCTTTCCCTCAGCTCTCACGGTTTTTCTGAACAATACAGGAGTTTCCTTTTCGTGGTAACAAGAACTTGAATATGTCATGAATGCGACCTGTCGTGGCCCCATATACCTGCTAAACACATATTGCCATAGAGCCATTTGTCTCGTCGATAAAACTTCGCTTACAAACTCGCTCACTTCTCTGGAACACCGCCTGAAGGTTGGCGATATGGCTCTGTTTTATACATATTTTCATGGACGATGCTTTTCTGAAATGACATTATATAACTCCGTTTCACCGTTATCGGTCCCATCGATACTGGCCCACTGACCCGTCGAGCTCTGTCCATATCCACATCCATATTCCTTCACTTTGGGGATATACCGAATATCTCTTTCTCAGGGCTCATTCATCCAACAAAAGGTAAAGCTTTGGGACTCATACTGCCCCGGTATATAAGCGTTTCCTCACTATACTCGAAGACATAAATATCGGTGAAATGTCTACTAGCAGTGATATGCTGTCTCAAGAATCTTCGACAAAACCCGGTAAATGGTTAGAAACTAAATATCCTGCCATACCAGGATGCTCACTGATGCAATTTTCCTATATGTATATATATTTTTGGGTCAAAAATCCATCAGAAAACAACTACTTCCCTGGCTAATACCACGTCGAACGTTGAATTACATCCGATGAATTTCCGTGCAGAGTTCACACAAGGCTATCTCCGCAATTACTACCCACTAAACATTAAAACATAACTTAAACATAAATGTTACATCACATTGTGACTTTGTGATGTTGTTCAGAGGTATGCTTGACATTACAGATACGTTGCGTCCATGGTCCTTTATGCCTCTTTTAAATATTACAATGTAACGTTTGAAACTAAACGTTACAAAAATGTATCATATTAACATGCATTCAATGTTGCTCGAAACATGTATGTAATGTTGCTCAAAACATGTATGTAATGTGATACCATTGTTACTCTTCTATATTGATATTTTGATTTGTAATATACAGGGTGGAGCATATACTCATGGTATATCACATCTTTCCTGAATTTATACATACAATGTAGAATATCAATAGTCACTTTTTGGTAGGCGAGTAACTTCAACTTGAAAAATATAGAAAGAGAACATATATCATGAGCCACACTTGCACCCTCAATCTCAAATGGAAAAATATTGCTTTTGAACGTCTAATATTCAACTTGTTCCATATTTTTTCATTTGAGATACTGGGTGCAAGTATGACTCATTGTATTTTTTCTCTTTTTATATTTATTAAGTCGAAGTTATTCACCTACAAAAAAGTTACTACTAAAATTCCAGAAATATATCTATAAATATAGAAAAAAAGATGATATACCATGAGTATATGCTCCACCCCGTACACTACAAATCAAAGTATCAAAACAGAGGGAGGTAAATGTTAATGGGAGAATTATATCAAATAAAAAAAACTACAACTGCATTAAATATTTAATGGAATAAAAAAATATAAAAAATAACAAAATACGCTTAAAGAATAAAAGTAGAATTTTCACTGAATCAATGATCACGTGGTTTGTGTGTCACTACTCCTTCCTCTTCAGCCTCTACTTTGCAAACCTTATCCAATCCATCACAATGAGTTCAAACTCAATTCACCTGGGTTGAACGGAATGTCATTTACAGATTCTGAAAATATAGTAATTATAGTCACTGAAAACTTAAATCAATTTTAAATTTATATTGTCAACAAAATGTCAGTTGTATGCTATGTAATAAGACTTAAATAATAAAGTATAGGTACCGGCTTTACAAGACAGGCCAGATTGCAATTTAATAGAATTAAATATTTTATTTGTTTATTACTATAACTCATGCTTCATCAGTTAGCAGTATTAAGCCTACGTTAGCTCAACAAAAATCTTTATGCAAATGGGCAACAGAAATGCACTAATTTGTGCATCGAGTATTCGTTATCTCATACCAGTTCTGATATTTAATATATTTTGAAGCCATAACTTGAAATGTATGGAAATATTAGATATACATTTCAGCATCACTTCAAATAATTACATTTGTTGAAATTGAAATAATTTTCTAACTCACCTCCGCCTGACCTGCATGCTAAGAATGACTTCAGTATTAATCTATTTATCATTCCTTATTAACCTAAAATTGTTTCCTCAGCAGAGCTATTTTCATTTGTAAAAATCAGACGAGATGGATTGACAACGCTGATAAGTTTCCTTTGTTCAAGGGGCTTAGAAACCTGAAATAATCAAACGTTAATACTTGTTTGGAGGAACTGGGAAAATTATAACCTTATAAACACTGAATTTTACAATAATATGATATTGAGACTGTATTTTTTGAATCCTGTTTTAAGAATTTCAATAACATTGCTTTCAATCACTATTGGAAATAATAAGTCGATAATAAGGGTCCAGGGCTTTTTCCACCAACATAGATGTTCATCTAGATACCAACTGTAGGAACAACTGATACGCTTCTAGTTTTCTATGAATATAGCAGCATCCTGAAATTAATCGAACAGCATCCTGAAGTGAATCAGTGATGTTTATTGAATATTTTTTAGTAGTTTAAAGTTCAATGCCTACCTCAAATATCTGCCAACAAATATCTGGATGTTCATGTTTTTATTCTTCCTACCATACTTCAGCTGGTACGAAAATCATATCACTCGCGAACTGGTCAAAAAGTCAAGTAAGAACTTTCAATCAAAATATAGAAAGGCATCAGATTATCCTACAAAAATGCACAATGAAAATTGAAAGCACTCGCTCACAGCTTTTAAAATAAACAAGATGGATGAATGTCATAAACATAGACGGGAAAATTGCATTTAGGAAACATTTTAAGATAATATTAATTCCAAAAGTTTTCAGTACACATGTGAGTAATGTTTTGAGGTGGTTAAACACAAACATCGTACAAATAACATAATCACTCTGTCTGACACATATCTGAGGAACATATTCTCAACATTTTATATATCTTTTAATGAATATTAATTGTTATATTATTTCGATGTGACACAAACATATAGCTGAAAACTTTATGTAAGAAACATCATGACAACATTAATATTCTGTTAGTTTGCCAATATTAATAAAGTTATCTCTGGTAAATGTTTTTATTATGTATCATGTTTAGTAGGTAGTTTCATGGAAAATGTTAATTGAAACATTTGAACCACCAATAGATCGATTCCTGGGTTCTTGCCCTCATCAGTATAGGGTAGGTCTCTGCAGACAATAACTAATCTCTGCAACAAATGGTCCAATCACCAAACCATTTCAAGGCAAAAGCTGAGACACCACCCGTAGATCGGTGTTAACCAAACTACGAGCGCCATCTACTCACAATACTCACTTGTTCCCAAAGAACTAGATATCCTGCCATACCTGGATGCTCACTGCAATTTTTCTATACAATATAGGAATATATTTGGGTAAAAAAATCCATCAGAAAACAACTACAGTTCTGGCTAATACCACGACGAACGTTGAATTACATCCAATGAATTTCCGTGTAGAGTTCTTAAGAGGCTGTCTCCACAATTGCTAGTTTAATGGAAAATGTTAATTGAAACATTTGGACCACCTATAGATCGATTTCTGGGTTCTTGCCCTCATCAGTATAGGGTAGGTCTCTGCAGACAATCACTAATGTCTGCAACAAATGGTAAAATTATCAATCCATTTTAAGGCAAAAGCTTAAACACCACCCGCAGATCGGTGTCAACCAGACTACGAGCACCATCTCAACCTCAGCCCAACTAAACAAAACTCACTTATTTGCAAATATCGAACGTATCATAACAGAAAGGAATCTATTATTTAACAGTGAACTTATCAAGTTAGAAACTAGATGCACTGCCATACCAGGATGCTCACTGCAATTTTCCTATGCAGTATAGGAATATGTTTGAATCGATTGGGGACATTCATTGGATGTAATTCAACGTTCGTCGTGGTATTAGCCAGGAGAGTAGTTATTTTCTGATGGATTTTTAACCCAAATATATTCCTATATTGTATAGGAAAATTGCAGTGACCCATACAGCACATGTACGTCCTGATGAATAATGCAGGGTCAGCTTCTAGTTACGGACACAACTTTTGTTTTATAATAACTTTAATGATGATAATAATTTTCAAATAAACATAAAAGACACATTTTCTGTTCATCGGCCATATTATTATACTACAACGTCTTCTACTTTTACTTGTCGACTACAGAACACAACAACACAGAACAGATTCCTCAACACCTAAAAATAGTTTTTGAACTAAATAGCTTGGTTGCCATATTTACCATTGCTTTCTAACACACCTCCTCAATGGTGAATCAATTACTCTAAACCTAAATTTGAACAAAACTTACTTAAACTAACCGAACCCAAAGGTTTGATAAATATATCGCTTGTGTTCACATATGTTACATCGACAATACCCTCTTTAATTTTGTCACGAATAACATAATGTTTTCTATTTTCTTACATCTGAAATGAGTATTAAATCAAGAGTCCCTTTAATATACCTTAACACTCTTTTGAGGGCTTGCCATAGTTCTTGGCTAGCACAAGTTCGATATCTACTCAAAATACTGATTGACAAAAAAAACAAGTCAGGTCTTGTACACAACATAGAATACATTATGGAACCTATATGACTGCCCTACATTTATGCTCCATTTCAGGACTTTCAGATTTATCCCTTTTCAATGATTCATGGTTAAAATTCGAATCCATTGGAGTTTTAGAGGGATTGCAATTTAGCATGTTAAACTGCTTCAATAATGTTTTCAGATATTGTGATTGATTTATAGATTTCAAACCATACAAAGATTTTCTTAATTTGCAAACAGCCTCTTCTTCTTGTTCAAAACCCTTAGGTAAAGAAATGTAAACCAAACCCTTTATATTTCCGTAGAGAAATGCACTACATACATCAAGTTGGTGAATCGGTATTTTCAAAAATTGCAAATGCTTAAAAAAAATCTTACGGAAGGTAAGAAAACCTCTGGCCACAAGCCTAGTCTTATATTTTACAATATTGCCAATTTCGTCCTTTGAAAACTTTGAAAACTCCTTTGCAGTCAATCACTTCAACACCTTCGGGATTTTCTTCCACAATCCATGTTTTATTTTCATTCAGAGCACTTTCTCATTCTTGACAGCTTCATTCCACTTCGAACAATTTTCACTCGACATAGCCTCTTCAGCTGAGTTCGGCTTGCTCACTCTTTTGACTCTATTCACTCGGTAAGCACCATATGCGTTCGGGTATAATGAAAAGCATCCAAGGAGTGCGAATTTCAGCGTTCGGGTTTTGTGACGGGAGTGGATAGAAGTGACTCTAAAAGTACCACCTCGACCTATGAGGGCACAAGCTAGAGCAACTCTTTTTCTCTCTGGGTCTCTGGTTTTAACCTAAAAATGTTATGCAAGGTCAAGTCGAAGCACCGATAAATCATTATTTGAAAATAGGTGATCAATTGTGTTAGTAGACATACAGGTTCTCTTTATTATCAAAAAAGTCGTTCGGGAACTTCGGACACAGAAAACCGCGGTGCTTCAAAATTCCACTGTCTTTATCCACTTTATCCACTTTAGCTCCACTCTCACTCCGCTCCAACTCCTTATAACCAATCCGAACTCACCTTTCATAGGTTGTTAGATCCACCGATTTCATATATACTAGATCAAGCATTTCTACTCAAACGTGAAAGCTTTGTTTTGCCCTATAATAATGAAAACAATTGACAGCTGTACTACGCAACTTATGACACCGCCAGTGGCGGTTACTTTCAAAGGGATAATAATAGAAAATTAAAATTCGAAAATACTATAATTTCGTCACAAATATTTCAACACATATAGAGTTACGTTTAGAAACTTACTTGAAAACATGCTTCCTTTACAGGTAAATTGAACACAATTTGTAATGTTTAGGAATCTTGTTTCCTATAATTTAATTTAAAATAAATTTTGCTTTCAAGTAAGGTCTTGAATTCTGAGTATCTTTCTTGAGAAAACGCGATTTTTCTGATAATAATAATAATAATTGGTGCACAAGGATCGACGACAAACCAAGAATTTCATATTAATGTAATGATGATAATAATGCAAATTTTCAAATTAAGTTTTTGCCCAAATCCAATCGTCCGAATAATCTAAAATTTAGCACATTCATATCAAGGACCGACAACAATAAAATAATTTCATTATATCATTGTATAATAATAATAATAATAATAATAATGAGAATTTTTAAATTCAATTTCAATCGTCTGAATAATCTGCAATTTGACACGCATATCAAGGACCGACGACAATACAGGAATTTCATGATATTAATGTAATAATACTTATAATAATAACGAACATTTTTAAATTCAATATTCAACCACTTCCAATCGTCCGACTCATCTGAATTTTGGCACGCATTTCAACGACCGACAAGACAAAAACTCCATTAAGTATATTTATGTGATAATAATAGTAATAATAATGAAGATAACACAAAGAATGATAAGACAAATCAAAAATTTCATGATATTAATGTAATAATATAGGAAGGTAGGTTTTCACGACTGGCGTCAATGTTTTGCTAGGATTTTGAAGTGGTCTTCTTTGGTTAAAATCTTCAAACCTTTCAACTGCAAATGTGGCAGTCATCTTCAGTGGCGTGGTGAAAGTTCAGAATTAAATAGTGAGAAATAAAACATCCAATAGTTTAGGAATTGTAATCAAATAAATAGTAATATATACACATTTGTGAAATATATGAACAAACATCATTATATTTTCATTACACAACAGTTTGGAAAATGTAAAGAAATACAGATTACTGAATTGGTACGTATTTTATAAACTTCTGGCGATTCGATGAAAGCTGTACAATACAATACTTTTGATTATACCTTCATCATAATCCTTTTTGAGTGTACTAAAGACAGTACTATAAAGGCTTTTCCCAGTTTATCATACCAAATGTCCTATAAGTCTCAATTTCAACAATAAGTGACATTAGATATCCATTACTTACTTATTGACTGTTTGTGTAATAAAATATAAGGCACATTATCCTCATCTAAAATTCATTTCCAACATTGTTCTTGAAGTCTCGATGCAGGCATAATAAAAAATAATGATTCGAAAATATGAAAATCTGTTGTGGAAATGAACGATTTCTGTGAGTGATATTTTTTTAATAACATTCTCCTTATCTAATTTATTCAATGATTTTTTCAATGAAAACTAGAGAGAATAATAAAAAAAAGTTATATGAATGAAAATGCGAATTTTCACTTTCAGATTTTTTCTTTCCTTTTTAGTTAGAGTCTTTTCACAATATCTATCAGATGTTCAATGTCCAGCGTGGCTTGTGGCGGAGAAGCAGTTGTTTTCTGTTAGATATTACAAATAAATCACATTTTTCATTTTTCAATTTTCATGGAGAATGACGCATTCTACATATGTACAAGTGCCTTTAAAGCACTTGAAACATTTAAGTGTAGTCAGCTAGTCAGCTTCAGGTCGTTCCCTTGAGTTCGTTGAGTGTGCTGTGAAGGCTCACTTGTATACTTGTATCATAATATAACATTATTGATCACATAAGCTGTTTTTTCAGAAATACGAAACGTAAAGGATAAAATACAATAATTACAAACATGTTAAATTTGTTACAATACGATACAATTGTTGACAAGGAATATTAAAAATATATAACATGTTAAAATAGAGCATACATCAGCTGTCCGAAAACTCTCCAACAGAGTAGAAACATTGGCTTATAAGAAATTCTTTTACATCTCTTATGAATATTTTTGATAGGTTTTATTTCTGTTCTATTTCTTGACCTGCCTTATATGAATTATGAACCGTAGAACCTATCTATGGGTCACTATCTACAATTTACGAACTCGAGTATAGGTGAATCGTTTCTTTACTACAGTATACATATATAATATAAACAACAATAACATTTTCACAACTCAGATATTATATTCATAAAGACCGATATATTTAATATATTTCATATTAAACCTGGGCGTAAAAATTGAGGAATATGGCGATATCAATCTCACCGATGGAAAGATCTACTATGAGATGCATCCGCTCGAGCTTTACAAACAATACAAGACATAACCATATTGTCTTATCAAGATAAAGAGCCACAAGTACAAATAAAAGTAAAGTAGAAATAATAAAACTGAAACTTGACGAATAGACACAATCGCCACCAACAAAATTCACTGCACTACTGCTGAACTGCCGGAGACACGCCGTTGTAGTTTGAAGTGTTCACAGGGTTCACATTTCCTTCATGTTTCCCGCCTTTCTCACAAACGAACCGCCACTGTTAAAACACAAACACTATTTCGGCTATTTCGGTTGCCAGGGAAACAAACAGATTGTCTCAACCAATTTGGTCGCGTTATTTTCTCTATTTACGTAGGAAAATTTGCATTGTTTAGGGGACACTTTGGTTTGTTTACTTCTCCCTCTATTCAATTGTTTGGAACTCGTTGGTTAGATCATCTGTTTCACACATATATGTCAACAAACTTTCATCAGTACTGTTTTCAATCGAAAGCACGTAAGTGGTTTCGATAATGTACTGTATGTTTGAAACTAATTTTCCGTAAAACAAATAAAAATAAGGTGGCAGGCAAGTTACCCATGGGGGGTTGAAATGGTTGAGGATTTGTTCTCCAACAGCGAAAACATTTACTTAAGTCCGCACGTTTCGGAGATAGAATCCAAAATTGCTGAGAAATGAGGAATTGCGTGGTACGAAAACCTGCATGTAAATATTGTTTATGAAAATGATCAACAATCAGAGTTGTCAACCGACATTTTTGGGGCAGCAATATAGAATGTTTTTTATACTGAGATAATGACGAGTATGCTAATCTACCTCCAACGCGCAGTATTTGATTTGAATCAATGAAAACATGAAAACATTTAGTTTTCTGAGAGGTTTAGAGAAGACTTTGCACTGGAGTTCCTCAGAAAAATGAATTTGCTCAGTTCTGCAAATTATTGGATAGAGGGATACATGAAGTTCATCAGTTAGGAGCGGTCCTGTTCGTTTCTTCGAAGGATTGCGACAATTTAATATAAATCTCAATAAATAAGCAAGAACTCGTTGCAAAGTTGAAATTGAGGAAAATGTATTGATTAAATCATCTAGCATTGATGGCGCTTTGGTCTCTGCAAAAGGGTAAGTTTCTTCTCTTCTTTAGGGGGCAAAGAGTCATTAAACGTAGTTGCTTGATTTTATAACCACGGGAATTCGAAGGTATATAGTATGTCAGATCCTTTGAACCAACTACTATGAGAAATATTCGAAGGGAAGGACACCTTGAGAGGCTACATCCGCAGAATTATGTTTTGACTCAACATAAAACCACGAATCTGGCGGGATTTTATTTTGGATGTAAGCCACTCGATTGGATACAAAGGTCTTAAATCGGTGTGGGGGGCTCTTGATCCACTGAAGAACAATATTATTACGAAAAATCTGTGAGGAAATAAATAATAACTTGGAGAGTAGTACAGCACCACATAACTTTAGTCTGGGAATAGTAATTTTTTTGAGCCGAGCTACTTTGGATTTACCACAAACAAATTGACAAGGAATTTTATTTGTTGCATCTATACATCGCAAATAGATTACGCAGGAATAACCTCTTTCGCTTGCGTCACAAAACCCGTGTAACTCATGTCGGACAGAATCAGGTAATAAATTTGATAAACCGGGTAGTTCTATTTTATATTGGTTTCAAACTCGACTTACGTCAGCAGTAGGACGTTCATCCCATCCTATACCGGAAGTCCATAGGCGTTGTATCAAATATTTTGTAAAAAGTGTTACAGGAGTTAAAAAACCAAGTGGGTCATAAATCCTTGCTAGTTCAGATAGCATTGATCGTTTTGTGCTAGATTTGTCAGCTGAAGGGTTGAATGAAAAATGAAAGCAATCTAAACTGGGATTCCAGTGTAGACCTAGTACTTTGAGAGAAACATTTTCTTGATCGTTATCAAAGGATAAAGAATTAGTTGAAAGATACGACTCAGGCAAATCAAGAAGCAGAGAGGGTTCGTTGTTAGACCATTTTCTGAGGTCGAAACCTCCCCGTTTCAGTAGTGTAATGAGTTAAGTTATCAGGATACGAGCTTCTTCAAAAGTTGAAGCACCTCCCACAAAATCATCTACGTAAGAAGAGTGTCGAATATTTTCAGCGGCTACTGGATATGCTTTTCCTTCATCCTCAGCCAGTTGCAACAAAACTAGAGGGCTAGAGAGGGCTAGATAGGGCGAGTTTGAAACTCCATAAACCACGGTTAATAAAGTATAATCTTTAACGGGTTCATCAGGGGAAAATCTCCATAGAATTATCTGATACTTTCTATCAGAAGGATTTATCAAAATCATTCTATATATACTTTTTATATCTGAACATATAACAAAAGCGTAACATCTAAAGTTCATCAAAATTGTTACGATATCTTGTTGCAATTTTGGACCTGTATAAAGACAATCATTCAAGGAATTCTTACCTGGTAATTTGGCTGATGCGTTGAAGACAACCTTCAATTTAGTGGTCAAGCTTGAAGGTTTTATTACGCAATGGTGGGGGATGTAATAAGCATCAGCAAAAACCTCTTTACTTGGAACCAGCGCCATTTGATGTTGGTCGAGATAGTCTCGCATAAATTCCAAATATTGTGAATGAATATAAGTGGATTTCAATAACCGACGTTCCAAATTATAAAATTGATTTAAACCTAGATCCCGCATTCCCGGAAAAACTGGATTGGGTTCACGAAAGGGGAGCGACACAGTATATTGGCCCGTTTCGTCTCGAACATGAGTAGCCTTGAAGTGGTTCTCACAAACTTCATCATCCGGACATAATATATTAACGGACGAGACTTCTTCAACCTGCCAGAAGGATTTCAAAATACCTTCAATGTCGACAGGGTCCGAAGCTTGGATAAAAAGGGAAGAAACAGATGGAGTGGATATGTCGATTTTTACCATTGAAATATAGCCAAATATAAGTAGTATTTAGGGCGTCAGGTTCATTCGGGTTGCCCGAAATGTTACCATTCAAAAGAATTTTCGAAAAGACATCGACTCCAAGTAATAAATCTATATTACCTGGACGGTTAAAATTGAGATCAGCCAAGGGAAGATTTTTAATATGCGACTATGATTCACAATGAATTTGAAAAATGGGTAACTTATCGCAAATCTTTGCAAGTATAATTGCATCAGTGCATAATACAGGGACCTCTTTTGCTACTGGTTTGATTGAGAGTGTAACTCTACCGTTACTGAAACTAGAGAGTTTTCATTGAGCCGATACCCTTAATTTCAATACTAAAGTTCGATTTTGGTAAGCCCAGTTTATTGGTAGCCTTTTGAGATTGAATGACGTCATGCTTCCTGAATCTAGGAGGCAACGGAAGGATTGAGAATGACCTTGATTGTCCAAAATGTCAACCCAAGCTGTAGACCACAGTACATACCCCGTGTAGTTATCTTCGATCCCAAGACCAGACGCTTTTGTAGAGACGGCTGACACAAGAGCTTGAACTGCCGAAGTACTCGTCAAAGGTTGATCAGTTTCTTTATTTATTTCCGAAGGGCTATTAATAATACCGACTTGGGCATAGACTGGTGTTGATTTATCGACATGTAGTAATGTATGATGATACTTGGATGCACATTTCTTGCACTTGTAAACCGATTTACAAAAACGAATATCATGAGCAGGAGTAAGGCAGCCCAGACAGAGGTGCGACGAACGGCAAAAAGAATATCTTTCAGACAGAGTTTTTGAGGTGAATGAATTACACCGATAAATGGAATGATTTCCTTTAAAATATGTACAACTTGAGGACGAATTATTGGTAAAGAATGAAGACGTGCGTGAATTCATATAATTAGAATTATTTGATTGAGATTTAGCAATGGAGTTATTATTAATATTATTATTACGTTTGACTTGGACAGACGAAGGCGACAAGTCAATAGTCTCGAGAGCCAGGCAATGGTTTTCTAAAAAATCTCTCAACTCGGTGTATGTGGGGATGCTTAAGTTCAAATCGGAGAATCCCATGATCCAGTCGTTTCAGTAACATCATCAAGAGCAGAAAATCCCCACAGCTATCAGTGGGAAACTTCATCTGCTTGAGAGCCTCTAAATTTTCTGAATAAGTATCTAGCAACTTTCTAAGATTCAATACATTGTCGGAGTTAACCTTTGATGCATTATCAAGTTCAGATAAAAGTGCTTGGGCACCAAGTCGAGAATTAGAGTATCTTTTCACTAAGGTATCATATGCAATCGTATAATTATCTGCAGTCAAAGACAGAATGCGAACCAATGACAACGGTGCATCATGCAACGACGATAACAAATAATAAAATTTTTCGATTGGACTTAACGAAGCATTATTATGAATAAGAGCATCGAATATATCAAGATATGACGGAAATGACTTATAATCACCATAAAATTTGATTAATTCAATTTTTGAAAGATTAATATGTGAACTGGGTCCACTCAAGGGATGCATTGTCGAATTCAACACCATAGCAGATGCGTTTCCAGCATCTGCTTCGAAAAGATCTGGATAGACGCACTTGATAAAGTAATATTCACGAATTGTATTTTCAGCGTCAAAATCAGCCGTAGCTTCTTCTAACAGAGCGCCTACGACATTATTATGTTGCTTCAAAAATTTTTCTTTTAGATCTTCAAGTTCAGCGCACCGTACTTTGAATAATGTTGTAAGAGTTTTATCAGTTTTGGTATATTAATATCGCAAAGGCAAGCTTTTCGATAAGTTTGATACTTTTTCAGTTTGTCCATCTAAAGCGAGCGGTGAAATGTGTCGATAAATTATTTTATTCGCAGGTAAACAATTTCAACTATCTTCGTGACGAATAGTAGAATTTACGCATTTACATTTACCCAATGACCCGATTATTCCTCGATGCTGTCTCAAAATGAATAAAAATACGCATGAACCGTGGACAGTGACACGCCCACCTGTAGGTAAGTGTAGGTATGTGTAGTATTCGATTCAAAAATATATTATTTGAGGCGATTGCAAAAATATTGAAAATTGATTTTTCACTCATTTTCTGTTTAAATTTCACCGGAAACTACTCAGAATAGTGAGAAATATGTGAATTTGAGATATTTTAGTCGAAAGTTACAGCAATGAATGTTTTTAAAAGAATGAGGGTATTCAAAATTTTTAATTTTCCACGGGAAAAATAGTATCAAATCCCGGTAATCCAAGTTCGAAGGACCAATGTTTTCAATCGAAAGCCCGTAAGTGCCTCTCGTCCATCCTCGTTACTATGAGTTCTTGGGCTTTGGCATCATTTTTTATCCAGGAAGCTATCTCTGCATTTCCGTTTGTGGGCTTTGTCTTCGTGCCAATTACAATTTCGAAAAGCCTTTGGCCTTTCAAAATTACTGAAGTTGGGAATTTCCAAACTACCCAGTTTCCATCAGAGAGTTTTATGCCCGTAACAAGTTTTCGATCCATTTTGTTATTATTTCAGCTTTCAATGAAACACTCGTCTCTGCTAGGAGATTTTGCACCAACCACCAGCGGGAAGCTTGCACAGCTATTTTATTCTTCTTTATGTCTTATGAGTCTGGGCCCATAACCTGATGAATAATGCAGGGTCAGCTTCTAGTTACGGACACAACTTTTGTTTTATAATAACTTTAATGATGATAATAATTTTAACACATTTTCTATATATCGGCCCAATTTGTTACACTACACCGTCCACTACTTGTCAACTACACAACACAACAACACAGAACATTTTCCTCAACACCTGAAAATAGTTTTTGAACTAAATAGCTTGGTTGTCATATTTACCATTGCTTTCTAACACGTCCATTGCATGTTCATTGGACGTATGGACGTTATGGACGTCCATTATACGTCCGGATATGTACAATGATACGTCCAGAAAATGTTCGAACCTCACTGGACTTAACATCCTATGGATGTACGTTCAGGATGTACAATGGACGTACATAAAGAACGTCCATTGAATGTATGAAAACGTGTATCAAATTCACGTCCATTGGACGTACAACATGGATCTTAAATACGTTCAAAATAAGCACATGTACGTCTGATGTATGTCCAACGGACGTACAGCATGGATCTTAAGCACGTCTGGAATAAGCACATGTACGTCTAATGTATGTCCAGTGGATGTACAGCATGAATCTTCTATGGTTTCTTCCGTAAATGTTCGGTGGAAGTCCACCAAATAATAGCTGTTGTAGTTGGCCAGGATTGAAGCTCAGAAATTAGTTTACCCACTTATTATTGCATTTTCATTTCAAATACTTACATAATAAGAAATGTTCATCAAAATCGACAAAAAAAAATTTGATATGAACATCTGAGCAAAATAAATTATTCAAAACAGAAGATATTTTGAACAAAAACTGAGTTTTTCAATGCCCTTTTTCCTAATTCGCCTTCCCAACCATTTGAATATGGAATCTTCAGTCTCTTCGAGTATTTTACACCTTTGATTGTTCTACAGCTTCTGTAAAATTCAGTTTGAATCAAAATTCTTCATTGAGTCAGAAGTGTGCTGCAGAAATCACTACTATAGCATACTTGTTCTGAGCACCACATTATTCAATTTCACATGTGTATGTTAAAAATGATTCCATACTGACCTAACATATGTTCCATTTCACTTTCTCACACCTCGTCGCTTCAATAAAGATATGTCAACAAGTAAAAATAATCGAATTACACATAGAACATGAGTACACAAAAAACATAATAATGGCGGACCAACACCGAAATAAACAACAGCTAACTGCATCACGATGACTGTCCTCTTCATTCTTGTGTAGAAAGTGGTAGCAGCCAATGAATTGCTTTGTTATGGCGTACTCGATCGAACATATACGAATGTAACGTACAGGCCAAGTCCAGTATTCTACATTCGGTGTACGTCCGTGAACGTACAGTTATGGACATTTTCAAATGATCCAGTTTTCTATATTCAATGGCGGGCGTACAAAATAGTAACATATTGAAAGTACAGATCAAGTCCAGTATTCAACACTCGAATAACATATACAGTCGATTGATGTAACAAGTTGATTCAGAACTGTTCGTCCAAAGGACGTACACATATGTATGATGAGTAACATTTGATTTATTGGTCCATTATTGTGGATTCAATGTACATCCAAAATCGTTCTCTTATTGATGTTTCATATTGGTCCAATATTGTACGTCCATTGATCATACTTGAGACGTACAATAAGAATTGTACAAAACACATCCAGGATAGAATATCCATTGGACATCCATTAAAAGTCCCTAGACGTTTGGATCAATCTCAGACATAAACTGGACGTCCATTGGATGTCGTGTGCTATGTATGGGTAGTTCATCTATTGAATGTACATAGACGTACCAGTTCTTGGCATTATATGGACATACAAAAATGTACAATTACTGATAAATCAAGTTGAACGAATAATTTTTCTGAATGTACAAATTTGATCCGATCCTGTTCACCCTATGGAAGTTCAGAAATGTACATTTGTTTATTGTTTCCGAAAGTACAAATTAGATCCAGTTTTGTACATCCCAAACACGTTCATTAATATACATATATGGATATATAACAAACGTCCGATACTTAAAGTCCAATGAACATCCATAAGACGTCCAATTATGAAACGTACAGGGTATAGAGTATATTCTATTTTTATTGGAAATTCTCTATAAGAAATTAAAAGACGTGAATTGTAGAAAACGTCGAAAAGTTATATTGGTTTCTTAGTGACAATTCAAGTATGATAAATTTAGCTACAGTGTGTTAGCAAAATGTAAGATACTACATAGGCGCTCTCCAAAAAAAAAAAAAAAAAATCATAAACATACATATTAATAATAACAATACTATATGTTAACAACAATAATGTAGGTATCAATCAATAACAACACAAGTTGAGTCCCAAGAAACTTTTTTTGGAATCTTGTTCACTTCTGGTGCACCTGGCAATCTACCTTGAATTTCTATGAATGAGTTCTCAAGATAAGCTGGTTTTAAACGATCGATAGATACTGTTTTAGAATCACCATTGACATCTATAGTAAAAAAATTTTCATTCCTTGAAAGGACCAGTGTACCTTGATTGCAAAGTTTTGAGTACAGAATCTGTTCGCATAAACACATGTGTGGAGTTGAACAAATCTTGAGAAATGAATATTTTTCTGTTATACTGATCTCTGGTACAAGCTGGTCTGAGGTTCTTAATATACATTTTCAATTTAGTAACGAATGACGAATTATCCAAAGCAGGCTCATTGGATGATTCGAAAAATTCATTTGGTAAACGAAGTGTTGTTCCATAAACCATTTCCGCAGATGAACATCCCAAATCAACTTTAATAACCGAGCGAAACCCGAGTAGAACTAACGGTAAATAATCAACCCAATTTTGAGAAGCATCAGCATAACATCTCAAGGAAGATTTTAGTGTTCGATGAAATCTTTCAACCATACTCATAGGGTGATATGCACAAGAACGAATTCTTTTAATACCAAGAAAATTTGTTAAATTTCTGAAAAGAAATGATTCAAATTGTCTTCCTTGATCGGTTGTTATAATTGAAGGCACACCAAACCTTGATATCCAACCTGAAATTAAAGTGATTGCAACAGTTTCAGAAGAAATATCGGATAATGGGAATGCTTCAGGCCATCGGGAATATCTGTCGATACAAGTCAATAAATATTTGTATCCTCGAGAAGATGGTAGAGGACCAACCAAATCAATGTGAATATGATCAAAACGTGCGTCTGGATCAGCAAATTTCTGCAAGGGTGCCGATGTATGACGGTTTATTTTTGCTTTTTGACAATGAATGCAGTTTTTCGTCCAATATCTAACATCTTTATTGATACTTGGCCAGACAAACCTTTGACTAATAAGTTTTTGGGTCATACGAATGTTAGGATGTGATAATGAATGAAAATTATCAAAAATTTGTTTACGAAATGTTGAAGGAATGAATGGTCTAGGATTTTTAGATGAAACGTCACAATATAGAGTTTTATTATTAGTGTTCCCAGGTATAGGAATTTGCTTTAATTTGAGTGAAAGTTCAGATTTTTTTAGTAGGTTTAATAATTCGGTATCATTCTTCTGATGTTCGGCAATGAGTTCATAATCCACGATCAAATCGCTTTTATTCAAACCATTAATGTTGATTCGGGATAGAGCGTCAGCCACTACGTTTTCGGAACCTTTAATGTAACGAATGTTTGTAGTGAATTCTGATATATATTCCATATGTCTAATTTCCCTAGGATTATGGTTTTCAAAATTTCTGGAGAACATGAACGTCAAAGGCTTATGATCTGTGAGAACAAAAAATTCTCTACCTTCAACGAAATAACGAAAATGTTTTATTGCTAGAAAAATGGCTAGTAGTTCTTTTCCGAAAGTACTGTATCTCGTCTCAGTTTTGGACAATTTTTTTTGAGAAAAATGAAATCGGGCACCACGAGTTATTTATATATTGTTGTAATACAGCACCAACAGCACTGTCAGAAGCATCAACTGCTATGCTTGTCACTGCATTATGTTGTGGATAATACAATAAAGTTTGTTTTTCGAGTGCAAGTTTAATATTTTCAAAAGATGAATTTGAAACTTCATCCCAAACCAATGTATCTGAGTCTTTAACCTTTTTTTTTTATTTGCAAGCATATTGTGAAGTGGTTCCAGTATCTTCGCACAGTTAGGTATGAAACGATGATAGAAAGTAACGAGGCCTAAAAATTCTCGAAGTTTACGAACTGTATTAGGTTTACAAAATGTTTTAATAACATCGACTTTTTCTAGCAGAGGTTGTATACCAGTGGAATTGATTTTGTGTCCTAAAAAATTCAGTTTCTCAGATCCAAACTCGCATTTATCAACATTCAAAACAATTCCGTATTTCTCAAAACGTAGAAAAATTTCTTTCAAATGTTTTTTATGTTCTTCCACTGAAGAACTTGCAATAAGAACATCGTCTAAGTAGGCATAACAAAAATCTAATCCGTGAATGACTTTATCAATAAACCTTTGAAATGTTTGTGCTGCATTTCTTAAACCAAAACTCATTCGAGTGAATTCAAATAAACCAAAAGGAGTTATAACTGCGGTTTTAGGAATATCACAAGGTTCGACAGGTATTTGGTGATAGGCACGAACTAAATCAAGTTTTGAAAAAATTACACAATTTTGAAAATGAGAGTAAAATTCTTGTATATGTGGGACAGGATAGCGGTCAGGAATGGTTACCTTGTTCAGGACTCTGTAATTACCAACAGGCCTCCAGTCACCTCCTTTCTTTGGTACAACATGTAATGGAGAAGACCAACTACTAGAAGATGGACGAATTATTCCTAGTTCTAACATGTGATCAAATTCTTGTTTTACGATTTTTAATTTCTCTGGCGCTAACCTTCGTGCACGAGCATGAACTGGAGGACCAGTTGTTTCAATGCAATGTGTAATATCATGTTTGACATCAAAGTAATTAACGTTACTCTGAGTTAACGATGGAAATTCTTTGAGAATGTTTTGGAATATGCAATTTGAATCACCCTGTAGATAGAAAAGTTGATATAACGGAATATTTGACATTATACAACTGACATGAAGTCTTGTCAAATTATCCAATAAAATATTTTTAGAACTGTCAACAATTAATTTAAAATGTAGAAAATCAATGCCGATAATAGGGTATTTTACATCAGCAACGATGAAAACCCACTTGAAAAGACGTTTCAACCCTAAATCTAAGGTCATTGAACGAGAGCCGTAAGTTTTAATCTTACTATTATTGGCTGCTTGAAGTGTGAAATTTGATGCCTGTTTATTAAGAAGAAATTTTACTGGAAGAGCACTAATTTGACTACCAGTATCTATCAAATATCTCAAACCAGATGTCTTGTCCGGGACGAATAAAAGACGGCCAGGTGCACCAGCAATGTTGGCCGTATTCAATTGCTGGTATGACAGTTTTCCGAAGACCATTTGCATGGAGGATTGCATTTTTGGGCTTGATTTCCGAACAATCTGTGGTAGTAACAATTTCTGGAAACGGAAGGGGATCTATTTCTTGAAATGTTCCTTGTTGAAGGGCGTTGTGTTTGAGAAAGTTGTGAGGATTTCATCAGGTCACGTAAGTCTGCAATTTCTTTAGACAATTTTGATATATCAGTATGACAGGAACAAGGTTTATTAACAGAATTCACACTTAGATATTCGTTATTGGATTGGGAGAATGTAGGAGTTATCTCCATGATTTTATCAGCTACAGCTGCTTGTGATTCTAATGATGACTCGTCTCCAAGGGTGGTTAAAATTATCTTAACATTTGTGGGAAGTCTTTGGAGAAAGATTTCTCTCAGTATTGATTTGTCGACAGAACTAGCCTGATTGCCAAGAAGTTGTTGCATTCTCCTTAGTAGTTGGGATGGTTTTTGATCTCCTAATTCCTCAATGGATAGGAGTTTTTGAATTCGTTTTCCATCAGAGAGTGAAGTTCTTTTCAATATGGCATCTTTCAATGTGACATACGCATTTTCCGACGGTGGATTCAGTAGAACATCACGAACTTCGGTTGCTAGTTCTGGAGATAATGTTGATAATAGTACATTAAATTTAGTTTTGTCTGCTACTATTTTTCTGGTTGCAAAAATCGCCTCTATCTGAGCGAACCATATTACAGGGTCTTTGGGCCAAAATTCTGGTAGTTTAAAATTCATGACTGCCGAAACCTCTGCAGTTGATTCTTCCTGTGTACTTGTCATAGTGGAACGTCGGGGTCACCATTTTATAGAGTATAATCTATTTTTATTGGAAATTCTCTATAAGAAATTAAAAGACGTGAATTGTAGAAAACGTCGAAAAGTTATATTGGTTTCTTAGTGACAATTCAAGTATGATAAATTTAGCTACAGTGTGTTAGCAAAATGTAAGATACTACAAGGGCATGTCCAAAATTGCACATCCACTGGACGTCCATATCGGGTCCATAGACGTCTGGACCTGAAATGGACGTCCATTGGACGTCGTGTGCTGTATGTGGAGCATGCTGGTATGGCAGGATATCTATTTTATAACTTGATAAGGACACGGTTAAATAATAGATTCCTTTTTGTTTTGGTACGTTCGTTCTTTGTGAACAAGTGGGTATTGTTTAGTTGGGCTGAGGTTGAGATGGCGCTCGTAGTTTGGTTAACACCGATCTGCGGGTGGTCTCTCAGCTTCTGCCTTGAAATGGATTGATAATTGGACCATTTGTTGCAGACATTAGTTATTGTCTGCAGAGACCTACCCTATACTGATGAGGGCAAGAACCCAGAAATCGATCTATAGGTGGTCCAAATGTTTCAATTACATAAAATTTTCCATGAAACTAGCAATTGCGGAGATAGCCTTGTAGGAACTCTGCACGGAAATTAATTGGATGTAATTCAACGTTCGTCGTGGTATTAGCCAGGACAGTAGTTGTTTTCTGATGGATTTTTGACCCAAATATATTCCTATTAGTAGGGGAGCCCAAGAGGGGATTTTGGGATTTACTAAAGCGCGGCAGATTAACATACAGGGAGGAACCTAGTACCCCATTAAATACCTCCACCAAGTATTAGCCCCGTATATGTGGCCGCGCGTCAAGGATAAAGGATCAGATTAGTAAAAAAAAAATTGATCATCTGAAATTCTCGAGCGCGTCAGATTAAGGTAGGGTAAGTTAGTAATATGCTAAAAAGTGTATATTCCACTAATCTGACAATTTTCGATTGACGATTAGAAGTAGGTGGGTTACAAACTTGTAAAAAAAAAAACGTCATCTCGACTTTCTCGAGCGTGGCTAATTTTTTTTTTATTTTGAAGGTAATAATTCAACGTTCACAAATAATATATAATCTGACGATTTCCGTAAGCCGAAGTAAGGAAAAATAATCGATAAAGTTTAATGCATGCAGCTACGTGATGCCGGTATTCCCCTTCTTGCGTTTCTATTCCTCTCTCACTCTTTCTCTATCTATGACTCTCTCACTCCGTCCCCACTTTGGGCACAGTATAAGACATATACAATAATATTTCTCCGGCCAAATTATGGAGCCAGAAGAGGAAGATGATTTTACCGACGAAGATGATGATTAAAATAAAAATTCTCAAAAAAAATTATATTTTTTATACTTATTTTCTCATAAATAAAAGTTTTGTACTTCAAAGAATATATACTGTTTTATTTTCATGCTATTTTTTCAGCTCTTTAATTTGTTAAGTTAAAAGATTTGAAAAAATACAAAAAAAAATTCTTTCCATTGTCAGGTTAGGCGAATCCCTCCAGATAATCGTCAGATTATGAGACAGCACGTTTAAGGTATATAAATGAACCATATATATCTTAATCTGACGCGCTCGAGTATTTCAAAATGGCGATTTTTTTTTGCACATTCTAATAATGGCCGCGAGTTTAGGTCACATCCAAATCGTCAGATTATTATATAAGAGCCTTCTTTTAGGTTCACTTAACATCCCCTTTGAAAATCTGACGCGCTCGATTAATTTTTTTTCCGTTTTCAACACTTACGCGACCACCCCCATCATGGAAACAATCAGATTAACATACGTATGTTTTCAAAAAAACGTAGGACATGGATGCTATTAATATCTGACGCGCTCGAGTATGTCCATGCAACTGTTTTTTTTTACATTTTTGAAAATTTATAGCCGCTCCCCCCACCGATGAAAGTGTATATATTATATGACATTTTTTTCTTCTTATCATCTAAGCTTCGCAATCCAATAGGTCTCTTCGACGCTCGAGTAAATCCCGATTTAGCATCCTGGGCTCCCCTACTATATATTGTATAGAAAAATTGCCGTAAGCATTGTTAAATGATATATTTCCTTCTGTCCTGTAAAAGGTGTTCAAAAATTGATAAAAGGTTATTGTGTATCACAATTGAAAAAATTTAAAAATTATCAGTGAAAGTGAAAAGACCATCAATTGTTGTGGAATTGATGATGAACTTGGCCTGACCTTCGGAAGCTACAGTGGTGAATCGCTGGAAAATTTTGGTAAGCTGGAAATAACTCACTTGAAAATGATTTTGGAACAGAAGGATACAATTATCAGCCAACAACAAGATGATATTGAATCACTGAAGTCGCAAATAATACTTATGAATCAAATAATCACAGAACTCAAAGAACCTAGAATGCTAATGTAAGCCGCAGGAATTAGTGAAAAGCGAAACCACATGTATGCATTTACTTACTACGGATCACAAATTTCTTGAAATGAGGTGCCAAACGACAATCACCATGAAATAGTTTACATAAATCTATTGTTAAGGAAATCAAAGCTGCGCAGGTATCATATGCTTTCGCAAGTACCTTTGGTTCTCTGTCTAGTATGACTGGTACGAGCGGAAGTAATACAGGGGTAGCAGTAGGTACGGATAGTGCTGCTGGAAACGGCAAAATTTCAAATTCCCACTTGACTAGTGCAAAAAAGTTTTAATTGCACTCATCTGTCATTCTACTTCAAAGTGCTGTCATCATGACAAACATAAACGTTCAAACCCACTACATATTTATCAGATATTCTGTGAGATTGGCAATACGTTTCAAACATATTATTATTAAATATTATTTTGTATTAATGTTAACAGCCAGAATTGAGCAAACAATGCCATTCCGAGAATAACTCTGTAATTAAAACTGTTCCGCTTTGTTCTAACCGTCTACCTGCATATAGCAAACTGTCTGAACTATGACCACACCTTGTGATAACATACGCGCTCACGGCTACTATGATTTTGATTTTTATAATGCAAATGTGTTTATAGAAAAGTCAGTCAAAAATTAATTCTGACAATTACAGAATTGAAAGTTTTAGAATGAGCATTATTAATGAAAAAATAGATGATAGTGACCTGTTACAATGCAAATCGATAGAATTAATTATTTTTCAAGTTACGCTTTTAATTTTCCTACACCTAGTGCCGCACCTTAATAAATCATTTTTTTCTTTTTGCATGAACGTAGAAAAAATGTTGTATGCAACTCGTGCAAAAATTATTTATTGCACTTGACGTGTATAATAAACACTTACTTTTTGTACTTGTTGCATAAATAACTATAAAGTCACTATTTTGATCATAAAAATCTAGAGAGCCATTGATCACAGCGTTCGGCCAAGGGGAGCTCATGTGAATAGGTTTTTTTACCGAAGAAAATTCCCTCAAAACAACCTCTAACAGACAGTATTATCAATGACAAATTTTTTGGTGATGATAATACAAATACTTTGTAGCCTATCTGTCTTTCATATCAATATATCATATCTAATAAAGTTGATCAGGCAACATGGGGTGTTTCTATTTTCATAAAATCTAACTTGATCTACAGGGATATTGAATGTACCGATTTCAATAGTGAGGTCAATTCTGAATTTTGTTGTATTGAGATATCAAGTTTGAAGTCGATTATCATCACATTTTATAGATCTGGTTTGGTTGAGTTATTTTTTACCAACTTTGAAAACCTTTCGGTAAAATGCACCACGAATTGTATGAATATTATTATTTGTAGAGATTTTAATATAGATTTTAAATCAAAATCATAAGAACTCACACAATTTATGTTCTTGATAAATTCCTTCTATTTGGATATAACCATACAGGACTATACTAGAGTCTCTGTGAATACCGCATCATGTTTCGACAATATTCTGTCTAATATGGAAGATGGTTCATTCCAAACTAGGGTGATAGAAGCATGTCTTTCTGATCACTATATTCCATTCTTTACGTTTGATTATGCACCGTCTTCTGCACCTATGGTAGTTTGGAGGAAACAAATAAATCACAAAACTGAAATCTTTATTGTCATTGATTAACTGGAGTACTGTATGTAATGATTCTATGGATATATATAAATATAAATGTATTGCTGATTCATTCCTGAAGACTTCGACAGTGCTGAACAATGTTTTTCAGTGGATCTACGAGCAGTATAAACCACCAGTTCAATGGTTCATTAATTCTCTGCGGGAAATGAGAGATCTACTTCCATGCATTAAAACTATTAGTGATCATACGAAAAGTCCTGATGATTATTTGGTCTATAATAACTATCGCAAGAGTTATAGAGAAGCATTGAGCAATGCCAAAAAATATTCGTATAATAAATATATTAAAAATTTAGACAACAAAACGAAAGAGTAGCTGGCGTGTTATAAATAATGAACTCAAACGGAAACCTAAAAAACAATATACAACTGACGTCTATTAAAACTTTCAGTGATTTTTTTGCAAGTATCGCTGAAAACCTTATATCTACTACTCTACCTCTTGCTGAAGAAAACTCGTTGAGTTTCCTGAAGCCCCTTCCATCTAGAAGACATTCCTTTTTTCTGGCACAAATATTGAGCTCAGAAATACTTGAAGATGTCAATGCTCTAAAGAGATCGAAATGTTTAGATTCTTATTAGTACAGTAACCACAGACAAATGTAATCGTAGCACTTTGAAACTCGGCACATGACTTCTTGACACCATGTATTGGTGAAAAAAAAATGTTCACCAAAAAATTAGGGGTGGAACCCAAAAAAAATTTCATTTAAAAAAATTAAATTTCATTTAAAAAAATTAAAATTTTTTTTGCTGTATTTTCGGAAAGTATGAGATTTATCAAGAAACAATTTCAACCAGGCGAAAGATGATTCAATTCTCCAAATATACTTAGTAATTTCTCACAAAATAAAAAACTGGGTTTTACTCTTGCCTCAGTTTTCAACTCAACCATAATCCCAGCTGTTTCTTCAGTAAATGTTGGAAATAATCGCTCATATACATCCTGCATAAAAAATGAAGTATGTGATTTCAAACTTGAGGTTTGCACTTCACAACAGTGTTATTAAACATATATGCAGGATATGAATAAGCGATTATTTTCAGCATTTACTGAAGAGAATGCCGGTTTTATGGGTAAGTTGAATATGAGGCGGGAGTAAAACAAAGTTTCTTTTTTGGCATGTATAAGTGGGGCCTGTCACACTAATCTAAAATTGTTGCATATAGTCCAAAGAGGGTATGGGTTGCTGCTTCAATAAAATAATTCCATATTTACTTAATTATTAATGAGTTTCGGATCATCCGCAAACATCTCCGTGAAGTGCACAAAACACATGTTAGGTACTCAAATCCCAGTAAACCAGAATCGATCGCATAGAAGTTGCAAGGGAATTACTACGGAGATCTGCGACTTGTGATACATCAAAGAGGCACCAGTAATTATTTGCGAGTGCTTAATGTCCGCAAACATGCACATCACTAGTAATTACCCAGGACGTCGCAAAGTGTATATTTTGAGAGTTTTATAGACAGTTACAATGCGATTTCGCAAAGCATCGGTTTTTTGAAAGATAATAAATTTACAAATGGGAATTAAATACACCTCCCATGGAGATTAAATTAATGTACACATTTGTAATTACTGCAGTAACTTTTGAGCAGGCGGGTTCTTCAGAGAAAGCAAGTTCTCAATTGGGGCAATGATTTGATGGAAAAAATCATACCAATAACATATACAGCAATACAATAAGGAGATGATTTTCAACTAACTAACAATCATGACAACATTATTTTACATATACAAAATGCTTGTGCCAATAAGGGTGATCTTGCAAGTGATCATACCCACAGGGAACACGTAAATATAAAAAATTATTTTTTCTAACACTCCCTCCTAATTTTGTAATACTTAACAGAAACAATAATCACTCTAACCACAACTGAGTTGACTTGCTCAAAACATTTTTTTTACAGCACATATAGAAAACATTCAACACACCATTTCTTTTGCAAATTTCTCGAATTTGAATGTCGAAAGTGGTTTGGTTAAGATATCGGCAATTTGATCTGAAGTAGGCAGTATTTTATAGTGATCAACTTTTCTTCAACTTTTTCTTTGATAAAATGGAACAGCACATCAATATTGTTGATAGCACTCTGGTTATCAATATGCAATTCTGCAGGCACATCTCTGTTAGTAAGCTCGGAGACAAAACTCTTCAAGTAGATCAGAACTTTAGCAGCTTCTGTCGCAGCGATGTACTCAGCCTCTGTTGACGAAGTAGCCACTATGGGCTGTCTTCTCAATGTCCAGCTGATAGGGCCACAGTTGAAGAATATTACGAATTCTCTAGTACTTCTTGTAGTTTCATCTCCTACATAATCAGAATCAGAGTAAGCAGTGAGTGTGGCATCTTTTTCAAATGTTTTGTTGGCAATACGAAAATGTTTTGTATTGTTAACATATTTGATGGTTCTCTTTATTAAGTTAACTACATCTGATTGAGTGGGATTCTCAACATGTCGGCCACTTATGCTAAGAGTTTTTGTTGACAGATACAATAAATTTACAACAGCTCTTCTGAACACGAACTTGACTTCATTCTTACTGGTATCTACATTATGTATAGATCCAACAACTAAAGGTGAGGAAACTGGTTTGGCATTTGTCATCTGATACTTATCAACAATTTGTTGTGAATATACTTCCTGGGATAATTTCAATTTGTCACAATATTTTGAGAAAGTAATGCCAAAATATGTATCTGGATTTTCATCGATTTTGATTTCGAATTCCCTCTGTAGATGATTGAACAACTTTTTCATTTTTTTAACGTTAGAACCCGCAAGTAATCCGTCATCTATATGTATTGTAAGTACCATTGATCTGTCTTCATTAACGAATATACATTGTTCGGTTTTGAGCTGCATCAGACCATGTTTCTGTAGGATATTTGTGAGTTTTTGGTTCCATAGTTCCGGTGCCTGCTTCAAGCCATACAAGGATTTTTGTAGTTTGCAGACCTCATTTTCTTCTTCATATCCTTCAGGTAGGCTCATGTAGATGTCCTCATTGACTTCGGCGAATAAGAATGCCGTTTTGACATCAAGCTTCATCATGATGAAGTTTTTCATAGCGGCGAATGCTATTAGCGTTCTCAGTTTATCAGTTCCAACAACAGGACTGTTGAATATCCATCTACTACTGATCATTTTCTTGTCTTTTACTTCACTCCTGCCGACTAATTTCCATGTAAAATTTTTCACATGTGTTATTTTTTCTTCTTCTATCGCCTCCTTCCATTTACTTTGATCTTCCCCGCTAATCGACGGGTGATATGACAGTAGTCCGTAGTCTTCACTGTCACTGTGTATATATTCATTCAATTTGATGGAAAGTCTTTTATTTCGATGGCCACGCCTTAATTGTTCCTCAGGTTCAGTTTGGGATTGATCATTGTCACCTCTGTGGACTATGTTATTTTCTTGATAGACTTGTGAAGTCGTTTCGATGGGATCTGCTGGAGTAATTTCAGAAAAAAGCGGATTTGAAGATTCGTCACGTAGTAGGCTTCTATACGGCCTTTTTGGCCTTTACTATAAGCCGCAACTAGGGTTGATACCCTTTGCTACTATGTGACTAGGGGTCGTAGCTACAGATGGTAGCACAGAGAAACTTTAGATAACAACAAAATACAAATATTTTATTTAAACATCAATTGGGCAATAGCAATATCTACATAGGGGGATGACTAATAATACAAGATAGGTTTCTTACCATACAATATTTAGACACTTACTTCTACTTGGTGTAAGGCCCAAAAGGGCCAGGCCCATAACCACACTGGCTTTGAGACTCAATATATGGATTAACAAACTAACGTCTTGACTGGAATTTGAATGTGAATTTGAATCCCTTCCACCATAAATGAGTCTTCATTTATAGTAGTGTGTTATTTACAATTGGCCAGTACAGTGACACTGTGATCGGTGTAACCGAGTGTCATGGCCAAGCTGTCATCAGACTCATTCATGGTCGGGCATGGTTCCCGAATCGATCAATTAATAATAACATATCAATGACCGAACATTTCGTACTCCAGCCATATACAGGGCGCTCTTGTCATTCTTGACATATGCCCCCTCTTCGAGAAAGCTGGCCCCCAGCTTTAAAATTCCAAATGTGAACCTACGACATCTATATATAATGCAAAAATCCCTACTCTAGTTATATATGACATAAATACTAAAATAACAATGATGAAAGTCTTTGTTCGCATCCTCTTCCGTGGTACACACACTGTGGCTGGCATCCTCTTCTGTTGAAACTCTGACTTCGTTCAGCTCTGGCCTTTCTGTACTGTCTTGCATCCGGTAACTCGGCTCGGAACGGGACTGGACTAAGGACTGCATCATTAGATACCCTGGATCACTGACTGTCGGCATGCATTCATCGGCTGGACTAGCAACTCCGATAGGTCCCGCTTCGGACAACAGCATCCTGGAACTACAGGTTTTTGTACTACAGCTCTTGGAATAATAACCAGCATGTGGGACAGCAACGATTTCATCTTCTTCATCTATGGTACGTGTCCCTCCCAATCGCCATTGGTCCTGGAAACTCCATCTTTGAGTGACCAAATTCGTGCTAATCCTTGCTTGGTAGTTTTCTGCGTGGATCATTTCTAAAATCCTTTCTGGTCCCACGTTCCATTTCACCATTTCACCATTTCACTTTTCGGGAAAGAAGTACTTGAATTTCGCAGTCTGTCCAATGTTCCAACCCTTTGCGTAGCCTCTCGATTTAGGTTCAACATTCTCCATGATTTTCTCGGGAAGGAAGCCTCTGGATTACTCAGTTCACCCAGCCTTCCAACTCTCTCTGTCGCCAGTTGAAGTTCGCAAATCCTTTATTTTCATGCCAGTCGTTTCCATTTGGTTCCTAATATTTTCTTCGAAATGCCAGGCTGGATGTCTAACCGTGGTTAGGTACTCGATTGTCCTGGTTCCTCCTCTCCTGGGGTGTGTGTGTGTACCATCACCGAAAACAAGAACAAGAAATATATATACCAAGATATCTTATACAAATAATAAATTTACTCTAAAACATTATATATGCCCATTATTCAATAAATCACTAGTTACTACAACAAATACGGCAATTATCTATCATTATTACTATCATTATTATTTCTAATAAGGAAATCGATATGAACTCACAATACTTTTCCAACAACAGATTCATCTCATCCTCAATCGATAATTTTTAAACAGATCAATTCTAAAGTTTTACTCGAAACAAAACCAATCCTTCCAGAAATATTGGAACCATCACATTTTCCTTATTGTGAACAATTATAACTAAATCAGAATATTTTATTGAATTTGGAGATATAAACAAGCTAGATTGAAAACAATTATTTCGGCCAGATCTTAGTCAGCAAAAAGACTGCTATGCGTGTTCAAAACACATTCCATTGTAATTAGATTTGTTTACTATTATATTGACGTTATTGCAGACGATGAACTTGAACTGTTCTGTTATGCAAATGAAAAAAAAAAATTATATTTCGTTTTCATAATCAGATTTCATTACTCATGACTCAATTTCAACTGTGTAACTGTTTCACTCAAATGCATCGACTTTTTACCATTCGTAATTCACGTCGAGGGGAAGTACATTCATCCCTCGCAATCATCAACTATTTCTCAAATAACACATATTCAATCTTGGCAACACCTCAAGATTAATATTCTGCAGGTATATGGACGTTCCATCGTCCCTTCTGCAATTCATAAACAACAACTTCTTCAGGGATATTCTTCCATAATTCCCTTAAAGACAAAGGTAACTTTTGTTACCTAATAAATATTCTCATAACATAACTCGGTGTACTTATATCACGATCTTCTTTGAAGTCAAAAGTCAGCTACACATTTTAATATACTGTTACAGACCTGAAATTTGATAAAGACTTCTCGAATTGTTCGAGATCGTTCGATGAATTAGATGGAAAAATCTAGAAGCACTAACTTTTGTTCTGGATCAATCGTCGAACATTCTATTTGTGTTCTATTGATTTCTTAAGTTTTCTAGAACTTTATTTGTGTATAAAAGCAATGCATTTGTTAGATGAGGGAAGTTAGTTAGAAAGTTACCTTGAGTTACCTTAGATACAAGTATATTGACAGTGACTTGTATTACAGTGTTGTCAAGTAAAGTTTGAATAATAAAGGCGAGTTCATACCAGAGTACACTTATTTTTGAACCCAAAGACGCAACAATTGGTGACAGCGGCGGAATAAATGTTACTGAAGAAAGAAAAGTAAGGCAGTTTTCCAGTATTTGATGGTGAATACTCGAGCAAATAATTACGACGAGATGGCGACATCAGCAGATATCCTTGAGTTTTTAAAGGAACAAGAAGCCAAACGAAAACAAGAACAAGAGGAACAAGAAGCCAAACGAAAACAAGAACAAGAGGAACAAGAAGCCAAACTAAAACAAGAACAAGTGGAACAAGAAGCCAAACGAAAACAAGAACAAGAAGAGCTTCTACAACAATTCGAACTGAGAAGGAAACAAGAACAAGAGGAACAGGAGGCGCGGTTAGTCCAGCAGTTACGACAACAACATGTTGATATTCTACAACGTATTAGTCACAGTCAAAAGTGCTTCCAGAATGAAATCACCGAAGTAGTACAAGAGGTCAGAGGAGAAGTTCAAGAGGTTAAAGGTGAAGTTCAAGAAGTCAGAGGTGGAGTCCAGGGAGTCAACAGAAGGGTCCAAGACGTCGAAAATGAACTGTCCAAAATAGATGAACGGGTGGCACGAGAGGTGAACAAGAAATTCAACGAAGAAGTGGATAGGATCAAGGAGAGGTTGGAAACGCTACACCTTCCACACAAGCCTGCACCCTTTGAGGAAATCTCCCCCACCAGCGAAAAGCCATTCTCACTGACAACTCCGATAAGGCCTACACAAGTGAAAATTTTGAAGCCTCCAACATTCGATGGGCAATCCTCGTGGCCCATGTATAGACGTCAATTTGAAGCGGCAGCAAACGCAAACGGCTGGTCCGAGGAGGAAATGGCCACCTCTCTAGTCCTGTGTCTACGAGGACAAGCATTGGACATCCTTCAGAACATCCCCGAGAGTAATCAGAAGGAATATTCTAGAATCGTTGAAGCTTTGGAAATCATATATGGACAGCAATATCTCAAACAAGTATTTCAGAGCCAAATAAAGAGTCGATACCAAAAATCCAACGAAACCCTACAGGAGTATGGAGCCGACGTAGAGAGACTCATTAATTTGGCATACCCACAAGCACCGAAGGAGTTCATAGAACAAATTGGGGTGCAGACTTTCATCGATGGTTTGAGAGATACTGACATGCAGCAAGCCCTTCGACTAGGACGACTTCAAACCATAAGCGCAGCACTAATAGCATCTTTGGAGTTCGAGGCCGCGAAAAACGCATCAAGAAATACGAGGCCCAAGTTACGTGAAGTTAAATTCAACGAGGATTCTCCTACAAGCGAGGCGCTATTGAAGAAAATATTGGACTCCATAACAGCATTAAGCAACCAAGTGCCTTTCCCAGAAGACAGGAAGAGGCGCTGCTATAACTGTGGAAAAAGCGGCCATCTACAGAGGAGTTGTTGGGAGAGATCGAGATCCAGAAGTCCAAGAAGAAAGAGGTCGTCATCAACGAGTAACGAAGAGAGATCGAGATCTCCGAGCCCAGGAACAGAGCAACGTGGGCGATATATCAGAGGAGCCTTCAGGAGATCGACTACGCCAGAAAGGAGACCTCAAACGTCTGAAAGAGGACTTGCTCCCAACCAGGAAAACCAGAAATAGTCGACACTAGGGGGCGCGTGGCGACTTTCAGTGTTCAAAGCCCCAAGATCCATATATCGTCATTGAAGAAAAATGACCAAAGTCTACTAATACAAGGCCACTTAGAAGATCGGAAATGCACCTTCACTATTGATACAGGAGCTTCGAGATCAGTCGTTCGCCCAGACCTTATACAAGAATATGTGAAGCCGATGAAAAGGAATATGGTTTTGGAAACGGCAACGGGACAAACCGCACCAGTCATTGGGAAAACACTTGTACACATCCAGATAGGACCTATTACCATGGAACATTCTATGTTGGTTGCGGAAATAAGGGATGAATGTGTTTTGGGTCTGGACATCATGGAGAAGAACGACTTCATCCTTAACATCAGACAGAAAATTTTGCGGATTGGCAATGAAGACATCTTCCTGAGCAGGTACAATGAGAAAATCCAACCAATTAAGATTTATGTTGACGAAGACATCCACATTCCGAAAAACTCCTAAACCATCATCATGGCCAGAATGGATAAACAACCTGGGGGTTTGAGCACTGGAATAATTGAAAATGATGAATACCGCCAAGATGGAATTTTAATTGCCCGATGTCTTGTGAACACAGAACAACTAATTCCTGTCAGGGTTGCCAATACCTCGGAAAATAAAGTCCTTCTGAAGAAAAACGACCAATTGGGATTCTGCAAACCTGTCACTCGAGTTATTAATTGTGACTGCGAAGAAATACCACTAACACCGATCAGAGAACAATAGACAAAATGATGGAATCCACGGAACATTTAACTATGGAGGAAAAGCGGAAGGCCAAAGAGTTTCTTCATAGCCATCGTAACATTTTCTCGACAGAGACTTCGACGGGACGTACCAGTCTAGTTCAACATCGCATCAACACCGGCAATGCCCGACCAATCCGACAGGCTCCGAGGAGACTACCGTTTGCCAAACAGAGAGAGGTAGCAGACATGATAAACAACATGATGGAGGATGACATAATTGAAGAAACCACAAGCCCATGGTCCTCACCGGTAGTATTGGTAACTAAAAAGGATGGATCAACCCGATTTTGCGTGGACTATCGTCGACTGAATGACGTAACGATGAAGGATAGCTACCCATTACCAAGAATCGATGATACACTAAACACATTATCCGGTTCCAAATGGTTTTCAACGTTGGATCTGAAAAGTGGGTATTGGCAAGTGGAAGTTCATCCTGATGATAGAGGAAAAACAGCGTTCTCTACCGGACAAGGGCTGTACCAATTCAAAGTTCTTCCGTTCGGATTATGCAATGCTCCCGCCACCTTTGAGAGACTTATGGAACTAGTATTGAGAGGTTTGACATGGAAAATTTGTCTAGTCTACTTGGATGACGTCATAGTAATGGGAAGGACATTTGACGAACACCTGAATAATTTGGAAGAAGTATTTTTGAGGTTAGAAAATGCTAACCTGCAACTGAACCCAAAGAAGTGTTATTTATTTCAAAAAGAAGTCAATTTTTTAGGCCATGTCATCTCGGCCGAAGGAATTAAGACCGATCCTGCTAAAATCGAGGCTGTTAGGAGTTGGCCACGTCCTAGGGATAAACATGAAGTAAGAAGTTTTCTGGGGCTATGTACTTACTACAGGAAGTTTGTTCAAGACTTTGGTAAAATTGCCAAACCACTCCACCGCTTAACTGAGAACAACGTTCAGTTTGATTGGAGCCCTGATTGCCAACAGTCGTTCGCTGAACTGAAGAAGAAATTGACAACTGCGCCTATTTTGGCTTACCCACGAGAACAAGGCACTTTCATTTTGGACTGTGATGCGTCTCAGCAAGGCATTGGATCAGTTTTATCCGAAGAACAGGATGGCGAAGAGAAAGTAATAGCCTACTTTAGTAAAACTCTGGGCAAAGCTGAAAGGAATTACTGCGTTACAAGAAAGGAGCTTCTATCGATAATCAAAGCCATTGAACATTTCCATACCTTCCTCTATGGCAGACGTTTTCTCGTAAGAACTGATCACAGCGCTTTGAACTTCAAGAAACCTGAGGGTCAGGTTGCGAGATGGCTAGAGAGACTCCAACAATACGACGTCAAAGTTATTCATCGCAGTGGCAGGAAACACAGAAATGCAGACACATTATCAAGACGTCCATGCTTGGAACAGCAATGCCGATATTGCCAGAAACTCGAGAACAAAGAAGTCAATTTTTACAATGATGAACATTGCAAAGAAATTCTGCAAGTTACCACCGTAAGAGTCGAGTCTGAAGAATCTGATTTATGGACCACAGAAGATATGAGGGAAAATCAGAAGAAAGACAACAATTTAAAGTTAGTCCTAAGCTGGCTAAAGAATGGAGTTAGACCTGAGTGGCAGGAAGTATCCAAGTTCAGTGCAGTTGCCAAGGGATACTGGGCTCAATGGGATTCCCTATGTCTTCGTGATGGCCTATTGCATCGCAAATGGGAGAGCCCAGATGGAGCAACTGTGGTGCACCAACTGGTCCTGCCGAAGGCACTTACTAAAGATGTGCTCGAACAACTTCATAGTAGTCGTGCAGGTGGACACTTTGGAATCAAAAGGACCCTTGCTAGAATTCGAGAACGATTCTATTGGATGAATTGTCGTCGTGATGTAGAAGAATGGTGCAGAAGATGTGACCTATGTTCTTCAAAGGAGGGACCCAAAACCAGAAGTCGAGGGAAAATGGCTCAGTATCTTTCTGGTGAACCATTCGAAAGAGTAGCAGTTGACATTCTTGGGCCGTTTCCTGTTACCGAACAAGGAAATAAATACTTGATGGTAGCCATGGACTATTTCTCCAAGTGGCCTGAAGTTGTGCCCATTCCAAACCAGGAGGCAAAGACCGTTGCAAAGGCCTTCATAGAAAATGTAATAGCCAGACATGGAGTCCCACTAGAATTACATTCTGATCAAGGACGAAACTTCGAATCAGAATTATGGCAGGAAATGATGAACATTCTAGGTGTGAAGAAGACTCGTACCACAGCCCTACATCCACAATCAGATGGTATGGTTGAACGACATAATAAAACCATCAGTCAGTACCTGTCGATGTTCATCTCCAAAAATCAAAAGGATTGGGATGAGTTGGTACCACTATTTCTCCTATCCTATCGAAGTTCCCAGCATGAGTCCACCTTCAATGTTGATCACTGGGCGAGAAATGAAACTACCATGCGATCTGTTGTTTGGAATGCCACCCAGAAGTACAGAGGACAAAGTCCTACCAGAATATGTCCAAGAGTTGCAAGAAAGACTGGACCAAGTTCATGAATTCTGCAGACGTCGTCTTCAAATCTCCAGTGATAAAAGGAAAAAGAGGTTCGACAGGAAGAGTCCAGGAACTATGTTCGAGCCAGGTGATGCTGTTTGGCTATACCCACCTCAGAGAAAGAAAGGAAAATGCCCCAAGCTACAGAGAAATTGGACTGGACCCTATGTCATCATAAAGAAGATCAACGACTTGGTATACCGCATCCAGCTCAACCCAAGGAGTAAACCCAAAGTTGTTCACATCGAGAGGTTAGCAGAATACCGAGGCCACGATCCCCCAAATTGGTTCCAGAGGGACAGCCAAAATAGTGATGGTGTTATCCGGGACGGAATAACCTAAAGGAGGAGGCAGTGTTACAGACCTGAAATTTGATAAAGACTTCTCGAATTGTTCGAGATCGTTCGATGAATTAGATGGAAAAATCTCGAAGCACTAACTTTTGTTCTGGATCAATCGTCGAACATTCTATTTGTGTTCTATTGATTTCTTAAGTTTTCTAGAACTTTATTTGTATATAAAAGCAATGCATTTGTTAGATGAGGGAAGTTAGTTAGAAAGTTACCTTGAGTTACCTTAGATACAAGTATATTGACAGTGACTTGTATTACAGTGTTGTCAAGTAAAGTTTGAATAATAAAGGCGAGTTCATACCAGAGTACACTTATTTTTGAACCCAAAGACGCAACAATACAGTCACAGAAACACTCAAATAATTATATGAAGTCGTGAGCAATCTAAAGTCTTTGCAAAACAGAACATATCGCCAATATTCGAAAAAACGAATTGAAAATTCCAAAATATAATATTTACAAGTGAGGCTCTACAAAATGACGAATTTAATTTGAAAACTGATAAAAAATTCTTGAAGAGAAAAAATATTCACATCAAACGTGAAATAATTTAGGGTTGGCTAAATACCATCTTCCCTAATTTAATAATGAATAAGCAACTTTCTTCGCCATTCTTGAAACAAAAAATTCTTCAAATTACATGCGAAAACCATCGCTCATTTGAAAATGAAAAATCAACATTCTTGAAAAAGAAAATTTTTTACATTACCTGCAAAAATACCTTCATTCAACAACTGTCACTCATCACTATTGTGCATACAAATTGAGATAAAACAATATCCTTGATACCTTCAAGGAAGACACCATTGTGCATATAAATTGAGAATAACGCTCATCCTTGATACCTTCAAGGAACACACATAAAAACTTAGTCTGAAGTCTGGAGTCTGGAGTCTTATTCCCTCAATACCAAATACTGTGAGTAAGGTGAATGTTCATCCCCTTTCATTCGGGCATTCTTCCACATTTTCCTCATCAATTATCTCAATAACACTTGCAGTTTGCACATCTGACTCCTCAATAATCTCAATAAAACTCGCATATTGCACATAGTGACATATCATTCACACAAAGGTATTTTTATCATCACATACTCTCTCTCATACTCTCAAAATTTCAATCATCTTACCCTTGCATTGTCTCATTCACACTAACGTTTATGTATATTATTTTATATATATATTTTATTATACTTGCTATACTCAGTTTTCCTTTGGGTCCTTTTTTCTCCTATTGACGGTCCCTGTTACATAAAAAATATATTATTTTCTATTATAAAAAACGAAATTATCAGTATTAGCATTTATTGCCCATATCTCACTCTGAACTGAAAGTGAACGTTTCCGTATCTTCCATCTCCAGGATTTAAGTTTATAGTACCAGTACATAAAATCTAGGACATTTTGGTCACTAGGCTTGGATAGAATCTCATCCTGAACTAAGATTCCTGTGGTAGGAAATAACATTATAACACAGATTCCATCATTCATATAATGCAAGGAAAAGCAGAACGCTAAAATCAGCCTTGCGTAGGCCCAAACTCTCAAAATCATTTTTAATAATATAATGACATTCCAAAGTGACCTAATGCTCTCTCAAGTCAAAAAAAATTACAAATATTCACGAAAATAGTCACTTTTATTATTTTCATCCAATAAAAATATCATTAGTATTCATATAACACATAAAAAACAGAAGGCTAAAACTGATCAGGCCTGAAAATTAAAAATCATCCGGAATATTGTAGCAAATATTCACAAAAATTTCAATTGCTTTTTCAAATACTTTTATCCAACTTTGCTCACTATTTTCATTCACTGAAAATATTATTATTCATAATAATATAACGTGAAATAATTTCACTATGAGGGATACATTTCAACGAATTATCGCTTGAAAATCAAGACAGGGCTTCTTCTGTCACAATATGAGATTAAATCTTTGTTTTTGCTCATAGGTACATATAGAATGATCTATATAAGATTAATTATGAAGAATTAATATTCAGAACGAAGCACGGCAAACTCCACCATTTGTCACGTAGTAGGCTTCTATACGGCCTTTTTGGCCTTTACTATAAGCCGCAACTAGGGTTGCTACCCTTTGCTACTCTGTAACTAGGGGTCGTAGCTACAGATGGTAGCACAGAGAAACTTTAGATAACAACAAAATACAAATATTTTATTTAAACATCAATTGGGCAATAGCAATATCTACACAGGGGGATAACTAATAATACAAGATAGGTTTCTTACCATACAATATTTACACACTTACTTCTACTTGGTGTAAGGCCCAAAAGTGCCAGGCCCATAACCACACTGGCTTTGAGACTCAATATATGGATTAACAAACTAACGTCTTGACTGGAATTTGAATGTGAATTTGAATCCCTTCCACCATAAATGAGTCTTCATTTATAGTAGTGTGTTATTTACAATTGGCCAGTACAGTGACACTGTGATCGGTGTAACCGAGTGTCATGGCCAAGCTGTCATCAGACTCATTCATGGTCGGGCATGGTTCCCGAATCGATCAATTAATAATAACATATCAATGACCGAACATTTCGTACTCCAGCCATATACAGGGCGCTCTTGTCATTCTTGACAGTTGATATTGTGAATCTGAATTTTGAATGTCTTGTATTTGTTGTTTATAAAAGTTGAATTATTGTTGCGTCTTCGGGTTCAAAAATAAGTGTACACTGGTATGAACTCGCCTTTATTAATCAAATTCCACTTGACAACACTGTAATGTAATTCAAGTCACTGACAAAATACTAGTTTCCAAGGTAACTCAAAATAACTTCCTAACTAACTTACTTCATCTCACAAATGCATTGCTTTTATATACAAATAAAGTTCTAGAAAACTTAAGAAATCAATAGAACACAAATAGAATGTTCGACGATTGATCCAGAACAAAAGTTAGTGCTTCTAGATTTTTCCATCTAATTCATCGAACGATCTCGAACAATTCGAGAAGTCTTTATCAAATTTCAGGTCTATAACACTGCCTCCTCCTTTAGGTTATTCCGTCCCGGATAACACCATCACCATTTTGGTTGTCCCTCTGGAACCAATTTGGGGGATCGTGGCCTCGGTATTCTGCTAACCTCTCGATGTGAACAACTTTGGGTTTACTCCTTGGGTTGAGCTGGATGCAGTATACCAAGTCGTTGATCTTCTTTATGATGACGTTGGGTCCTCTCCAATTTCTCTGTAGCTTGGGGCATTTTCCTTTCTTTCTCTGAGGTTGGTAGAGCCAAACAGCATCACCTGGCTCGTACATAGTTCCTGGACTCTTCCTGTCGAACCTCTTTTTCATTTTATCACTGGAGATTTGAAGACGACGTCTGCAGAATTCATGAACTTGGTCCAGTCTTTCTCGCAACTCTTGGACATATTCTGGTAAGACTTTGTCCTCTGTAATTCTGGGTGGCATTCCAAACAACAGATCGCATGGTAGTTTCATTTCTCGCCCAGTGATCAACATTGAAGGGGTATATCCGGTGGACTCATGCTGGGAACTTCGATAGGATAGGAGAAAAAGTGGTACCTACTCATCCCAATCCTTTTGATTTTTGGAGATGAACATCGACAGGTACTGATTGATGGTTTTATTATGTCGTTCAACCATACCATCTGATTGTGGATGTAGGGCTGTGGTACGAGTCTTCTTCACACCTAGAATGTTCATCATTTCCTGCCATAATTCAGATTCGAAGTTTCGTCCTTGATCAGAATGTAATTCTAGTGGGACTCCATGTCTGGCTATTACATTTTCTATGAAGGCCTTTGCAACGGTCTTTGCCTCCTGGTTTGGAATAGGCACAACTTCAGGCCACTTGGAGAAATAGTCCATGGCTACCATCAAGTATTTATTTCCTTGCTCGGTAACAGGTAACGGCCCAAGAATGTCAACTGCTACTCTTTCGAATGGTTCACCAGAAAGATACTGAGCCATTTTCCCTCGACTTCTAGTTCCCTTCTTTGAAGAACATAGGTCACATCTTCTGCACAATTTTTCTACATCACGACGACAATTCACCCAATAGAATCGTTCTTGAATTCTAGCAAGGGTCCTCTTGATTCCGAAGTGTCCACCTGCACGACTACTATGAAGTTGCTCGAGCACATCTTTAGTAAGTGCCTTCGGCAGGACCAGTTGGTACACCACAGTTGCTCCATCTGGGCTCTACCATTTGCGATGCAATAGGCCATCACGAAGACATAGGGAATCCCATTGAGCCCAGTATCCCTTGGCAACTGCACTGAACTTGGATGTTCATTATCCACTGCAAAGCGCTGTGATCAGTTCTTACGAGAAAACGTCTGCCATAGAGGAAGGTATGGAAATGTTAAATGGCTTTGATTATCGATAGAAGCTCCTTTCTTGTAACGCAGTTACAGGCTTTGCCTAGAGTTTTACTAAAGTAGGCTATTACTTTCTCTTCGCCATCCTGTCCTTGGGATAAAACTGATCCAATGCCTTGCTGAGACGCATCACAATCCAAAATGAAAGTGCCTTGTTCTCGTGGGTAAGCCAAAATAGGCGCAGTTGTCAATTTCTTCTTCAGTTCAGTGAACGACTGTTGGCAATCAGGGCTCCAATCAAACTGAACGTTGTTCTCAGTTAAGCGGTGGAGTGGCTTGGCAATTTTACCAAAGTCTTGAACAAACTTCCTGTAGTAGGTACATAGCCCCAGAAAATTTCTTACTTCATGTTTATCCCTAGGACGTGGCCAACTCCTAACAGCCTCGATTTTAGTAGGATCGGTCTTAATTCCTTCGGCCGAGATGACATGGCCTAAAAAATTAACTTCTTTTTGAAATAAATAACACTTTTTTGGGTTCAGTTGCAGGTTAGCATTTTCTAACCTCAAAAATACTTCTTCCAAATTATCCAGGTGTTCGTCAAATGTCCTTCCCATTACTATGACGTCATCCAAGTAGACTAGACAAATTTTCCATGTCAAACCTCTCAATACTAGTTCCATCAGTCTCTCAAAGGTGGCGGGAGCATTACATAATCCGAACGGAAAAACTTTGAATTGGTACAGCCCTTGTCCGGTAGAGAACGCTGTTTTTCCTCTATCATCAGGATGAACTTCCACTTGCCAATACCCGCTTTTCAGGTCCAACGTTGGAAACCATTTGGAACCGGATAATGTGTTTAGTGTATCATCAATTCTTGGTAATGGGTAGCTATCCTTCATCGTTACGTCATTCATTCGACGATAGTTCACGCAGAATCGGGTTGATCCATCGTTTTTAGTTACCAATACTACCGGTGAGGACCATGGGCTTGTGGTTTCTTCAATTATATCATCCTCCATCATGTTGTTTATCATGTCTGCTACCTCTCTCTGTTTGGCAAACGGTAGTCTCCTCGGAGCCTGTCGGATTGGTCGGGCATCGCTGGTGTTGATGCGATGTTGAACTAGACTGGTACGTTCCGTCGAAGTCTCTGTCGAGAAAATGTTACGATGGCTATCAAGAAACTCTTTGGCCTTCTGCTTTTCTTCCATAGTTAAATGTTCCGTGGATTCCATCATTTTGTCTATTGTTCTCTGATCGGTGTTAGTGGTATTTCTTCGCAGTAGCTGAGTGTGGTTTTCACAATTGATAACTCGAGTGACAGGTTTGCAGAATCCCAATTGGTCGTTTTTCTTCAGAAGGACTTTATTTTCCGAAGTATTGGCAACCCTGACAGGAATTAGTTGTTCTGTGTTCACAAGACATCGGGCAATTAAAATTCCATCTTGGCGGTATTCATCATTTTCAATTATTCCTGTGCTCAAATCTCCAGGTTCTTTATCCATTCTGGCCATGATGATGGTTTCGGAGTTTTTCGGAATGTGGATGTCTTCGTCAACATAAATCTTAATTGGTTGGATTTTCTCATTGTATCTGCTCAGGAAGATTTCTTCATTGCCAATCTGCAAAATTTTCTGTCTGATGTTAAGGATGAAGTCGTTTTTCTCCATGATGTCCAGACCCAAAACACATACATCCCTTATTTCCGCAACCAACATAGAATGTTCCATGGTAATAGGTCCTATCTGGATGTGTACAAGTGTTTCCCCAATGACTGGTGCGGTTTGCCCGTTGCCGTTTCCAAAACCATATTCCTTTTCATCGGCTTCACAGATTCTTGTATGAGGTCTGGGCGAACGACTGATCTCGAAGCTCCTGTATCAATAGTGAAGGTGCATTTCCGATCTTCTGAGTAGCCTTGTATTAGTAGACTTTGGCCATTTTTCTTCAATGACGATATATGGATCTTGGGGCTTTGAACACTGAAAGTCGCCACGCGCCCCCTAGTGCCGACTAATTCTCGTTTTCCTGGGTGGGAGCAAGTCCTCTTTCAGACGTTTGAGGTCTTCTTTCTGGCGTGGTCGATCTCCTGAAGGCTCCTCTGTTATAACGCCCACGTTGCTCTGTTCCTGGGCTCGGAGATCTCGATCTATCCTCGTGGCTATCTGATGACGACCTCTTTCTTCTTGGACTTCTGGATCTCGATCTCTCCCAGCAACTCCTCTGTAGAATGCCGCTTTTCCCACAGTTATAGCAGCGCCTCTTCCTGTCTTCTGGGGAATGCACTTGGTTGCTTAATGCTGTTATGAAGTCCAATATTTTCTTCAATAGCGCCTCGCTTGTAGGAGAATACTCGTTGAATTTAACTTCACGTAACTTGGGCCTCGTATTTCTTGATGCGGTTTTCGCGGCCTCGAACTCCAAAGATGCTATTAGTGCTGCGCTTATGGTTTGAAGTCGTCCTAGTCGAAGGGTTTGCTGCATGTCAGTATCTCTCAAACCATCGATGAAAGTCTGCACCCCAATTTGTTCTATGAACTCCTTCGGTGCTTGTGGGTATGCCAAATTAATGAGTCGCTCTACGTCAGCTCCATACTCCTGTAGGGTTTCGTTGGATTTTTGGTATCGACTCTTTAATTGGCTCTGAAACACTTGTTTGAGGTATTGCTGTCCATATCTGATTTCCAAAGCTTCAACGATTCTAGAATATTCCTTCTGATTACTCTCGGGGATGTTCTGAAGGATGTCCAATGCTTGTCCTCGTAGACACAAGACTAGAGAGGTGGCCATTTCTTCCTCGGACCAGCCATTTGCGTTTGCTGCCACTTCAAACTGACGTCTATACATGGACCACGAGGATTGTCCATCAAATGTTGGAGGCTTCAAAATTTTCACTTGTGTAGGCCTTATCGGAGTTGTCAATGAGGGGTGGGGGAGATTTCCTCAGATGGTGCACGCTTGTGTGGAAGATGTAACGTTTCCAGCCTCTCCTTGATCCTATCCACTTCTTCGTTGAATTTCTTGTTCACCTCTCGTGCCACCCGTTCATCTATTTTGGACAGTTCATTTTCGACGTCTTGGACCCTTCTGTTGACTCCCTGGACTCCGCCTCTGACTTCTTGAACTTCACCTTTGACCTCTTGAACTTTACCTTTGACCTCCTGTACTTCACCTTTGACCTCCTGGACTTTTCCTCTGACCTCTTGTACTACTTCGGTGATTTCATTCTGGAAGCACTGTTGACTGTGACTAATACGTTGCAGAAGATCAACATGTTGTTGTAACTGCTGGACTAACCGCGCTTCCTGTTCCTCTTGTTCTTGTTTCCTTTTCAGTTCGAATTGTTGTAGAAGCTCTTCTTGTTCTTGTTTTCGTTTGGCTTCTTGTTCCTTTAAAAACTCAAGGATATCTGCTGATGTCGCCATCTCGTCGTAATTATTTGGTCGAGTATTCACCATCAAATACTGGAAAACTGCCTTACTTTTCTTTCCTCAGTAACACTTATTCCGCCGCTGTCACCAATTGTTGCGTCTTCGGGTTCAAAAATAAGTGTACACTGGTATGAACTCGCCTTTATTAATCAAACTTCACTTGACAACACTGTAATGTAATTCAAGTCACTGTCAAAATACTAGTTTCCAAGGTAACTCAAAGTAACTTCCTAACTAACTTACTTCATCTCACAAATGCATTGCTTTTATATACAAATAAAGTTCTAGAAAACTTAGGAAATCAATAGAACACAAATAGAATGTTCGACGATTGATCCAGAACAAAAGTTAGTGCTTTTAGATTTTTCCATCTAATTCATCGAACGATCTCGAACAATTCGAGAAGTCTTTATCAAATTTCAGGTCTGTAACATTATATACGTCATTGAATAAAAAAATAAAAGACACGTTTTCAAAAAAAAAAATGTATACATGTATTTCTTCTTTTTATGGTATATTTCTCTACTTCCACTATAAAAAATTCTATCAGGTTATGGGCTCATTGTTAGTTGAAAGAAGAAAAATACAGGCCATACAGTTATAGAAATTGAAGAAATATGTCGCAAATCGAAAACCTTATTGACAAGTTGACAGGCAGAGAAAATTTCTCATCATGGAAGTTTGCTATGAGAGCTCATTTGGAGCATGAGGATTTGTGGAGATGTGTTGAAGGAAAGGATGAATACATCAGAGATCAGAAGAAAGTTACAAAAGCAAGATCAAAGATAATCCTTCATGTAGATCCTGTAAATTACGCACACATCCAGGTTACAAAAACAGCAAAAGAAACTTGGGATAAACTACAGATAGTATTCGAAGATTCCGGTTTAACAAGAAAAGTGGGGCTCCTGAGGACCTTAGTGACAACACAATCAAACAATTGTAGTTCAGTTCACAATTATGTGAATGAAATAGTTACCACAGCTCACAAATTGAACAATCTGGGATTTGAAGTGAAAGACGAACCTTGTTACTTGCTGGTAAACCAGATGACTACAGACCAATGATAATGGGCTTGGAGGGTTCTGGCATTGAAATCACAGGTGATGCAATAAAAACCAAATTATTGCAAGATGTTAATAGTAGTTTACCTAACAAGTGCGGAAAGTGATACTTTTCCGCACGCGACTGCAGAAAAGACACTTTACGCTCGTGTTGGGTAAACTATTTTTTCTACTAGCGGATAAAACACCCAACAGTTAACATAAAGAACATTTATTATTAATTATATATTAAACTATACAACCATTCTTGGTAAGCTTTCTATTTTAACCTTCTGCGACGCAATATTTAAATGTCAGTATAACCCGTAAAGCTAAACAAATCTACTTTTCCGCACTAGTGCGGAAAAGTGACTCTTTCAAAACTACAATGATTGCGGAAAAGTGTATTTTTAGGCACGCTAGTAGAAAAAATTAATAATAACAGAAACGCATGCCATGAAACGGAAACTGTTTTATATTCGAAAAATGACCACAGATGAGGAAACAGTTCCAAAGTTCATTGTTTCAACTGCAAGTAATTGTAGAAATAAAGACAAAAATGACCGAAAAATTTAAGAAAAGAAGAAAGAGAAGAAAGTATTTTATGCATTTTCTGCAATATATAGTGAAAGGAAAGCAGATTGGTTTAAAGACTCATGCGCCTCTTTCCATTTAACGATAAATTCCTGGATAGAACATCCTGGTGAATGTAAAAATATACAAATAATTGCCGCAAACAATACAAAAATGTTCGCAAAATCAGTTGGAAATGTCAAAATTTCCATACCATCCGGTATTGTAGAGGCAAGAGAAGTGTTCCATATTCCAGACATCGCCGCAAATTTATTGTATGTGAGCAAAATCACTCAACAAGGGCATTCTGTTAACTTTTCTAAAACTGGTTGTCAAATCATCAGTTCCGATGATGAAATAATTGCTTCAGGTTCAAATGAAAACGGAGTCTTCAAATTAGATCGAAAAATCATTCTGTACCAGAACTTTTTCAAATGGAGAACTGTGGTATCGGCGTTTAGGACACCTGAATCGAAAGAGTAGCAGAAGCCCCAACATCATTGAGTGACATTACGACCCGTGGAAAGCATCAGTCGAAAGAACATCAAGAAGTCGAATACCGAGAGCGAAATCAGATAAGCCCTAGCTTGGTCTTTCACACATTTATTCTAAGACAGTATATCCTATCACGAGTCAAATTATTCGACTATATTGCAATCTAAATAAATCAATTATTCATGCGTAGAGCTCACCTGCAAGGGAGGTTATACCTATTATGTGAACTCTAGTATTATCATACCAGGGGGCCACGGATAACCCTTTTTGTATAACCCTACAGTAAATATTATTTGGTGTAGTTCTTCTGGTTTGTAAATCTTACAATCGTAATTATTTCATTAGTCTTTATTGTTATTTGTTGAAATCATCATTTTATCTTTCACCATCAGATGGTTGATTTCGTTTGACATTTTACAAACGTCAATATTTCGAACTTTTCTGCTAAAGGCGTTGTCACAGTGCAACGACAAGTTGACTTTTGCCAGACGTTGATCATCGATCGCTAATAAACCTAAATTCTATTAACATGACTTCAATTAACCCACCCCAATTAGCCGTGCAAATATAAGATAACAAATACCCCTACTACCTCTTCCTCGGAATTTTTCAAAGAACGGGGTAGTAAAGTAGGGATGTGATTTTCTTTGAAACTAAATTGGAAGAGACCGAAACCACTGAAAAACGAGAATCATCCAGTATGCACCTTTCATTCCCTGGAGAATGTGATGGTGAAATACATAATGACAATTGTCAAAAATGCGTCAGTCATTGATCTTTGTCAAACAATTTCCCAAAATTCCGAAATGATCGAAAACAATGAATCATGCGAAGAAATACGGAACGTAGATGAAGAAGTTATTCCACGTTAGTCAACGAGGCCAAGAAAACCAGTCGATATGAGTGATTTCACAACATATTTCACAGTAAACAGTGATTTCAATGATCCGACGACAGTTACAGAAGCTCTTCATAGTCCTGAAAAACTTTTTTGGAAGGATGCTACGACCAAGAATATGATTCGTTGATGGAGCATAATGATACGTGGATTTTAACAGATCTCTCCGAAGGAAGTCATATTCTTGATACAAAATGGGTTTTCAAGACAAGAAGGAATTTGGACGGTTCCGTACAGAGATACAAAGCCAGATTGGTTGCTAGATGTTTCAACAAAATTGAAGCATTTGATAACAACGAAGTTTTTTCCCCTGTTATGAGATACAATTTATTAATGCATCAGATGGATGTTACGACAGCTTATTTGCACGGAACATTGAAGAAAATTATTTAAATAAGACAACCACAGTTTTTTCAGAAAAAAGGGCACGAATCAAAAGTATGCCAACTTCAAAAATCTATGTACGGTTTAAAACAAAGTGGAAGAGCTTGGAACAAGAAACTTTACGCAGTACTAAAGGAAATAGAAGTCATCCAATGTAAATCAGACAGAAAATCGTCATCCAAAACAATGGTTTGGCTGTTTATGTTGATCTAATTTTATCAGATGATGAACACTACATAACAAAAATTAAGGAGAAATCGAAAGAATCGTTTCAAATGAAGGATTTGGGGGAAGCATCACAGTGTTTATGCATGAAAATTACAAGGAATGTCAAAGAAGGGAAACTTTGGTTGGATCAGTCTTCATATATCCGAGGAATGTTACAGAAGTTCAATATGGCAGAATGTAAACCCGTTTCAACTCCCAACCAACCCCAACCAGAAATTGAATGAGGATATGTCCCCTCAAACTGATTTTGAACAAAATGAAATGAAAACAGTTCCATATAGAGAAGCGGTGGGAAGTTTGCTACATGCCTGTCAAGGAACCAGACCAGACATAGCTTTTGCCACAGGATTAGTAAGTCGATTCTCAAATAATCCTAAAAAAGTTCACTGGATAGCTGTGAAACGTATATTCCGTTATTTGGCTGATACAATTTAAATGAAGATGGAATTCAACAAAAATGGTGGCAATTTGCAAGGATTCAGTGATGCCGACTGGGCCAATGATCCAAATGACAGACATTCGGTAACCACATTCCCAGGAGGATGGTTCAGTAAGAAACAACATACCTACAGTGGCGATTTCGACCACGGAGCTGAATATATGGCCTCATCCGCTACTTGTCAGGAAGCCTTATTGTTAAGACATATATCTCTTGAGCTCAATCCAGATGGACTGTCTGAAGCTACAGTTATACATTGTGACAATAGAGTAACTATCGAACTAGCCCAAACTGCAGCTTACAGACCAAACACATAGACGTTCGACACCATTTGAGAGAAAATATAAAAAAAGGTCAAATTTGTTTATGTTATATAGACCACAGGCCCAGGAACATTTTCAGGGGGTGATTTTATACACCACGAGACATATATAATGTTGAAGTACTGGTCGAGAAACAAACGTTAGGCACTATATGACGTCAATTTTCCGCGGTATAGGTGAGTGTACAGGTGAGTTGAAATGCCGTAAAAAGAGGGTACTTTTTGATTACATTATACATGACGGCACTATTCTCGTTAAAGAGGCAATGAAAAAAGAATGCTCTAGAACCCAGTGCCGTCAAAAAATATCGGTACCGGGAGTCAGATTTTTTTTATGAAATCGGCGATTTTACCCCCCTCCCCAGTTAATCGAATACTTGATGGCGTTGATTCAGTTAACTTTACCTTTCCTTAAAAAACTATAATACATCTATGCCGTCAGAAAAGGGTGGTACATGGGGTCAGAAATCGCGAATCAAAACCCGATTTTCACCCCTTGTGGGGGTGGTCATTTTATACAACCTAAAATGTATCTGTTTCAATGCTATATCCTTCAAAAATAACATATTTTACTATGCCGTCAATTTTATATGGTACAATACGCTGAAAAATGTGTTTTTCATATCGAAATCAAATTATTCCGACAATGCAGCTACTTCCTAATAATTTTGGGGATATTTGGTTTAAACAGAATGGTTGTTCGAGTCACAATGTCAAGAGTCACGACCTGTGACACAATTTTTTCAAAACACTTTTCCTGATCGTTTAATATCTACATGTGGTATGATCATGTGGCCTCCCAGATCACCAGATTAAAATAATTTCTTTCTTTGGGGATATCTGAAAGAATCCGCGTATCGACATGCATTTCAGAGAGCAACAAATCTTGATGAATTAAGGAGCAAAATTATCCAACTTTGTGCCTACATTACGCCAAATCTACTCCGTGATATGAGATTATCTCTGTATCACAGATTCGGCTATTGTTCGGCATAACAAGGTGTTTTTTTTTTAACCTTTATTACATTAGATTTTTTTTGTGTTAGTTGAATTTCAATTCATTTAAAATTGTTGTTGTTGTTGAATGAATAATATTATAGTATATTCCATGTTCTGAAAATTTTTTTAATCTATTTATTAGGAATTTCAATAAAAATACCATGAACATTGAAACTTTATGAAAGACTAATGCCTTTTTTATGAAAATTAATAATAGTTATCTAGTTTTTAATCTTTCATGAAATTTTAATGATTTATACATTGTTATTCAAATCCTTAATTACTTATTTTATAATATATTTTATACTGCCTTTTGATTATAAATCACATATCTGTGCATGAAAGTTCGCTATTCGATTTTTGGACCGAAAACGAATATTACCTACCAAGATTATCGTTAAAATTTTGAAATTCTCTTATTACGTAAAGTTTCCGTTTAATGTTGACGGCACCACAATTTTTAGTTACTGTTTAATATGGTCAAAATTATAAAATATAAAATAAGCCAAAAGTAGCAAGATATTTCACGTCAAATGCATAAAATATAACAAGGGAAAATTGTCGGCACTAATTTTTCTATGTTTTTTATTGCTTAACGAAGTGCTATCCACAATAATATTTCAAAAATGAACTCTTATAAATGTGCAGGCAATTTTCAAATTTTTTGAATTTTTTCATTTTTATATTTATTCTGTATTTCAGTTGGGTAACATGAATTATTAACCATGATATAAAACCATGATAATTAGTTTCTACTTAAAAAAAAACCGTATGCCGTCCTGAAATAAATGACCTTATAAGAAAACATTGATTTTTTGTTCTAAAATTTTAGTATTTTTTTATTTATTTCTGCAGGAATCATAATTTTTTGACGGCACAATGTTTAGAATAATTAATAAATGTTAACGCAAAGCTAGAAATCGGTCCGTCAAATTCTAAATGACCACATGACCCATAAGGGGTAAAAATCGGGTTTTGATTCGCGATTTCTGACCCCAAGTACCACCCTTTTTTGACGGCAGAGATGTATTATAGTTTTTTAAGGAAAGGCAAAGTTAACTGAATCAAAGCCGGCAATTATTCGATTGAATCGCCGATTTCAAAACAAAAATTCTGACTCCCGGTACCGCTTTTTTTTGACGGCACTGGGTTTTAGAGCATTATTTTTCCATTGCCTCTTTAACAAGGATAGTGCCGTCATGTATAATGTAGTCAAAAAGTACCCTCTTTTTTAAGACCCTTCAACTCACCTGTACACTCACCTGTACCGCGAAAAATTGACGGCATAGTGCCTAACGTTTGTTTCTCGACCAGTACTTCAAAATTATATATGACTCGTGGTGTATAAAATCACCCCCTGAAGATGTGCCTGGGCTTGTGGTCTAATACCCCTACAGAAGAGATGGTAGCCGATTTATTAACAAAACCCCTGTTGAAGATAAAACATTCGTCTTTCCTGAAGAATATGGGTTTGGTGTTGTGATTGTAATTATGAGTTCATTGGGGGATGTTGATATTGTGAACTTAAATTTTGAATGTCTTGTATATGTTTATAAAAGTTGAATTATATACGTCATTGAATAAAAAAATAAAAGACGTGTTTCAAATATATATATATATATATATATATATATATTTGTATATATACATATATATATATATATATAAGAAAAAGATGTGCTTTCGAGGGGAACTGTAATAAACAGAAGAGGAAAATTTAATGGACACGCCCTCTAAAAGCACATCTTTTTCTTACTTTATTCCTTGGACCCGGATGTTCACGTAGGTGGCTATAGCTGCCTCCGTGGTGACGTCGATTCATTCCTTGCAAACGCGAGGTGTTTCGACTGAAACCACAAATGTGCGGTTGGCTTCCTATTGTTGACTCCGTTTGTTTGTTGTTTCACCTGCAATCAAGTGTTGCACATCTTTACACTTGTTTTCACCGTACTGATGAGAGCCTTGAGCAAGCTGGAAAAACGTGTCTACGGTTGCTTATGCATATAATAGAGGGACGTGTCCATTAAATTTTCCTCTTCTGTTTATTACAGTTCCCCTCGAAAGCACATCTTTTTCTTACTTTATTCCTTGGACCCGGATGTTCACGTAGGTGGCTATAGCTGCCTCCGTGGTGACGTCGATTCATTCCTTGCAAACGCGAGGTGTTTCGACTGAAACCACAAATGTGCGGTTGACTTCCTATTGTTGACTCCGTTTGTTTGTTGTTTCACCTGCAATCAAGTGTTGCACATCTTTACACTTGTTTTCACCGTACTGATGAGAGCCTTGAGCAAGCTCGAAACACGTGTCTACGGTTGCTTATGCATATAATAGAGGTCGTGTCCATTAAATTTTACTCTTCTATATATATATATATATATTGTAATATAATAATGATTTTTTTTTATTTTGTTTTTATTTTTGTATTTTATGGATTTTGTAGACAAGTAGATAAAGTAGAAAATGTTAGTTGTAGAAATTAGATCAGAAAAATCACTTTCGTGGATAAATTGTAGTATACATTATTGAAATTTCAGATTGCCCTTGCCAAACACTTACTCTTTCTTGTAGATTTTACCTTTTTCTTACTTTTTCAGGTCCCTAGCTGCTTCCAGTCGGTACGCCACATGAAAAACTCCTCATCTCAGGGTAGAATTCAGGAAAAAGGAAAATTTTGAAATGTATCAAACAAATGCAATGTAATGAACTATCACTAAAAAATGTATTATGCAAATCAAAATCACTTTCTTTATTAAATTGAAATATGTCAGAGAAAATGTAAAATACCATCAAAATTATTGTAGTCAGCTTTTACTCTACCTACCCCTAACCATTAGGTAACTTATATTTAATAGGACATGAAATCTTCAAACCATAATGAAGAATTTCAACAATACTCTAGCTAGGTTAACGTGATCGCAAATTTAGACACTTCCAAATTGCGATACCTTCATCTTTTGATTATTTACTTGAACAAATGGCCTTCACCTTTGGTAATGGCTGTTTGTAGGTCAAGAAATAATAGAGAAGACTACTTTACTAATTACTATATACTAATTGAATAAAGTTCTGGAGGGTTAAAAGTGTTTGTGCACTGTTGGGAATGAAATTGTTTGTGATCGAAGGAATAAAAGTTCGGGAGTGTAGAAAATCAGGTTACGGTGCCCTTTGTTGGTGGAAAACAGTTGTTCTTATGAAAAGTTCTACCTTAATTTGGCTGCGAAAGGACCATTCCTGTAGCTGTTTTTCAGTTCAAGGATTTTTTATATACACAGGGTTTATGGTAAGTGGTTTTGCTTTACCTTTTTAGTCAATATTCGTTTGACAGCGTTCGTAAAGGTTTTCTGGCCGAGTCTTGGGTTTTACTTGTAGATTTTATAATTTTTCTTCTCTTCCAAAAAAAATTTCAACCGCTTCCTTTCTGCTACCTTGTTGATTCCCCGATTCTCGTTTTTCCTCGTTCCTAGGTAATTTTTCTTGAAGATATCGAACATCCTGGATCCACTTTCGCGATTCACCGCACTAATTTTCACTTTCTTTTTAATATGCCTTATACTAATAATGAACAAAATTATATCATAAATTCTTATTTATGATTGTCAACAATTTGACTAGTTTTCTAAATTTTCTTTATTTTTCTCTATTTTTGAAATGTTACTCACATGACTAGTAATTTTTGACATCTCAATTGCCACGTACTTTCTGTTTGACAGTGTCAAATAACTCAAATATCATATACAAAGTGATTTTATTTTTTAATAGCAAATTTTCCCAAATTTATTTGAATATCATTGTTTTTCAAAATTTTAAATTGAATTTGGATTTGTTTCTTGATTCTAATGAGTTAACTGTTGTTCAAAATTTATTATTTTTATTTTAATGCTTTGTAAAATGGCATTCTTGAAAAGGTCATGTACTGTCCTTCGTCTTACGATTACTTTCATGTTTTGTCAGTATTTCTGTGTCGTTAGGTTTGGTAAAAAGCTTTTCTGATAAAATTTTGTTATAATTATGAAGTTTTCTATAAATTGAAAGATACTGAGTAAAAAAAATAAGTATTTGCTTGGGCTTTCTGATGAAATTTTGAGGTAATAAAATTTTTATTTTTTAAAATTGTATTTTTCTATTTAGTTGATCTAATTTCATAACAATATATATATATATTTCTTTTTTTTATGGTATATTTTTCTACTTCCACTATAAAAAATCCTATCAGTCATTTACTTCGAAAGTTCTGAAAATAGTTCAGAATCGCTACTATCTGTTTCAATACTTTGAGTACTGTCCTCGTGGTGAATGAGGTATTCAGTTTGACCATCTTCATCTGAAGTACTTTCTTCATTCTCATATTCTGACATGCCTTTTTCGAAAGACAAAATGTGAGAGCTACTATCATTTTGATTCATTTCATTAGAGAATGTAACATCTCTTGATATTATCATTTTGCACTTCGATTCATCACATAGCCTATAGCCCAGGAAAATACATTTTTGAGATGGTTTTTTCAATTTCTTGATATATCCAAGCTTCTTAGCATAAACAACTGATCCCAATAGTTTCAAATTTGAAAGATCTGGTATTTTATTACACCATTTTTCAGCTGGTGTGCATATTAGCTGAATTTTGTTTTAATATTGGGCCAATATGGATATATTATAAATATAAAAATAATATTGAACCAATATGGGTTCATATTGAAAAAACAATATTTCATTAATAATATTGGTGGAATATTGCTCAACCTGTTCTGAATGTATATTGTTTCATAAAATATTCACCAATTTTCACCAATATCGAGAGAGCGATATTGCCTGCCTATTGTTTCTAGCATCTAGCGCCAATATTGTGATTTCAATATTACTCTCATATCGATTTTAGAGATAAAAAAACAATATTGTATATCCAAGTTTGATAGCACATTGGTTGAATATTATTTAATCCATAAAAATTATATGGACCCTATATTGATTGAGATTGTTACGAAAACCTCACGCCAATATTTGAAAGACAATATTGATACAATATTACAATAGTTATTTACCTAACAAGTGCGGAAAGTAGTACTTTTCCGCACGTGACGGCAGCGGAGCGGAGTTCGGGCAAGCCGTTAAGGGCGGAAAAGAAATTTTCCGTAAGAGTTAGGTACAATATTTTTCCTACGAGTGTTTTTTTCCATCTTATTTATGAAAAAACAAGGTTTTTAATAAACAAGTTTTTCTAATAATGCTACAAAATGACTAATAAGACAGAATAGTTACATAGATCATTTAGTTAGTCCTAAATATCATCATTTTCAAAAATACAAAAATCGTGCGGAAAAGTAAAAATCGTACGGAAAAGTAAAAATCGTGCGGAAAAGTAACTTTTCCGAACGATTTTAAATCGTACGGAAAAGTACAACTTTCAAAACGAAAAATTGTGCGGGAAAGTAACTTTTCCGCACGCTCGTAGGAAAAATAGTTTTTGATTTTATTTCGAAAATATGAATAGGACATTCATAAAATACATTTATCACTAGGATTGAAATTTGAATATTGGCCGAATATTCAATAAACAATATTGGAATGAATTATGATAAAACTTGGGGAAACCGCTAGGTGGCCCCACATATGGAACAACAGCTGAATCATAGTAACACATATTAAATAAGGCTTCTCACAATGCGTTTACAAGTCAACCTACTCAGTGGTAAATTGAAGTAGAAACAAAATTGTGGAATTTTCAAATTATTCGACATTTTCTGGAAATATTTCGTCAATGTATCCAAGGCAACATTTTCACTTTGAATATTTTACCAATATATGCAAATGATATTGTACCAATATCCCTAAATATTTTGGGGCCAATATTGTTTCCTCAATATTTCACTGATATTATTTGTCCAAGTAATATTGTGTCAATATCCCGAAATAATTATAATTTTATCTCGCCAAAATTACGTTTGAATATTTTGCCAACATTTAACCAATATTATTCCAATGTAAGTGTGCTACAGCGATATTGTATCAATATCGCTTAAAATTTTGAGGCCAATATTGCTTCGAGACTATTACACCAATATTATTTTTTAAATATTGGACCAATATCGCCGAATGTTCACATTTTTTTTCTCTTTTCACTTTTCACTTTCACTTTTTATTTGAATATTTTGCCAATATTTTCACAATATTGTACTAATATTCTCCTAATATGGGTGTGCTACTTGGGAGGAGTATGAGAAATGGTATAATCTAGTACTATTCCTCTTTCAGAACACCAATTTTTTAAAGTGTTACTAGTGAACTCTCCGCCATTGTCGCATCGTAGCTTATGTAGTTTCAGATTCCACTTTCTCTCCACTTCTGCAACAAAATCTTTCAGGAATTTGGCAGCTTCACTTTTTTTTGAGTTCCAACAAATATACTTGGGTATAATGAGTGAAATCATCCAAACAAGTGATGGAATACTTCTTCTTGTCATAAGTTGGAATTTCCACTTCTACGAGATCCGTATGAACTATTTTCAAAGGTCTGGTTGTTCGTGTATGCTCATTTTTGAAAGGTTTACCAGCTTGTTTGGAATCCTGGCAAACTTTACATACTTCAATGTCAGATTTATGGAGTTCAACTCCTCTTGCTATTTTTGTCAGCTTCTTCATATTCTCGTAGCTCAGATGACCTAGTTTTCTATGAGGATCCTCATCAGAGCTGGAAGTTGATGCCAAGTTCGAATGTTCATTTTTGTTCACATAAATATCAACTAGGTACAATCCAGATTTGTCGAGTTTTCCGGTTAATAATAGCTCTCCATTTTTTTCCACAGTTACTTTATCATTTTTAAATTTAATTTTTCCACATTTTTGGGTGATGGCATTGACACTCAAAAGGTTTCTTAGTAGTTCTGGTAAGTACAGAACATCATTCAAGTCGCACTGAATAGCTTCTACTTTTCCTACTGTTTCTGCTTCTATGAATTCTCCCTTCCTGGAAGTACCAACTATTTTCTCAGTTCTTGACTTCTCAAAGAGAATGTCCCTATCACAAGTCATATAGAATGAACTTCCACTGTCTAGAACTCATTTGCTCTTTTCTGTTTCATATGCAAAATCAGGATTTGGGCTCGTTAAGAAACTGACATGCCCTCTGATTGTATTAGGCTTGTTTTTTCGTCCGCTTCCTTGAGAGGCATCATGTCTTTGAAATTCACCTGTTGTTTTATATTGACAGTCTCTTTCATCATGATTTCTGCGTCCACAAAATGTACATGAAGGAAACTTCTTGAACGATTTCTTTGGCCGAACTTTTTGTTCAGAAGGCCAGTGCTTAGCTAAGTGAGGTCCATTACAAAGTGTAACAACGGATATGTCTGAAACTTGGTTTTCTGGTCATTCGGGGTTGAATCCCAGGTTGTATTGAAATGAGATTGAAGATGAATTGACATAATCCATGCAATATGCATTTTTTAATCAATTTTATTACTGGTTGCTCGTGAATTTACCGAGATAACAATGTGTTCAAGTTTACTGAAGTTCGTGGACATGTCTGTATTTGAATCATATTTGAATGTATAAAATTGCTCGAGTGAACTACACTTACCACGAGCATCATCAAGTTTTTGAAGTTTTTGGAATATCTCCGCGGCACTATTACAGTTCATCACATGTATTTTGTTGCGCTTTTCAACAGTGAATACAATAATTTTTTGAGCTTTTGCGTCTTTTTGCATCCAAAGACTTTTAGTTTCTCTGCGTTGTTGGTGTCTCTCATAACTTCAGTTCCAATAACTATACGGTCAAGTTTTGCAGCTTTGAGTAAAATGAAGAAGTCAAATTTCCAAAGCAGGAAATTACTACCATCAACAAAAGTTTCACAATGGACAATATCGGTTATTCATTTTTCTGTCTTCTGATTCCATCCACACTTTGTCAAGCAGTAACTGAATAGAATAGTACAAAACCTACGCTCGCGGTGCCAAACAAATTCAATGACTTTTTCGGATGACTTTAAATGTTCAGTTTTTGACTTTTGTTCAGTTTATTACTTTTTTTGATTTTGAATCCCCTTATCGCAATTACACTTTTGAACTCAATACAAAAGGAGATGATTTTCAACTAACTGACAATCATGACAACATTCTTTTACATAAACAAAATGCTTGTATAGGGTGATCTTACAAGTTATCATACCTACAGGGAACACGTAAAAATACGGAAATATTTGTTCCAACAGTTTCCTTTCAAAAGCATTCCTTTCATATTATATTTGCCAATTTGATCAAATAAATGAAGGTTTTGAAATTTCTATGGAATGAAATGAAAGCATAATGATTTTTTTCTGAACATCCTATTGAATTTCCATATTAATCGAAATAGCTGAATATCTGGTATTTCTATAGACAGTAAAAATGAAAATTATACAGTGCGCCCATAGCCCATTAAGTAGGTATGGAATAAATTCACTATAATTTAATTTGAAGATATTTTTGAAAAATTCTCGGATAGGTCAAATTTATTTTTTGGGGGGCTCAATTCTTGAACCATACCCAAAATATATAGGGTTATCCGAAAAATTACTTTGATGATTTATTTCAATGTGACATATTTGGTTAGGAATCATATGAATCCAGTGACACCAGATTTGATGGTATTATATCGAACTGCTGAAAAGATATGGAACAAAAACTGAGCGCGAGAGGGACTCATTAGACATGCGATGAAGTTTTTTGCCCATATCTATTCAGTTGTTTGACATAATTCCGTTAAACCTGATCACATTCTATGGAAATTCCAGAAATTCTGCTATTTGGATTAACACAGAAATTGAATGAGGGTGTTAAAGAAAAATCAAATTTATTTCCATTTATTCATTTCATAGAAATTTCAAAACCAACATTTATTTGATCAAATTGAAACTAGGCTACAATTTTTGTATACTTATATCTCTTTAAAAAGCTTTCATATGAAATGCTCCAGAACAAATTTGTTTTATATCATATATGTCAAAAAAGTTTAATTTTTTGTTTAATATTTTTTAAATAGTCAGAAAACTTTTTTTCACTGGGTACGGAAAAAATATTTATACAAATTACTTTAAAAATACATCCTAAAACAACATAAAATCTTTCAAATAGAAAATATGAAAACAAACAAAGATGTCACAATAGAATAAAAATAAATCTTTCCTTGCTGGCCTATATGGCAGCCTCCCAAACAAACCTGAAATAAAAATTTGGAGGTAAGTAACTGTACTCTTTTTTTCATGTATGAAACAAAATGCTGTGAAATTTGTGAAAAACAGATTAGCACTTGCAATAGTTTCCTAATGGAGAAAAATTGCACAAATAGGTGTCAGATGTAATTCAATGTTCGTAGCCGGAAGCTGTTGTTTTTTGACAGCCATTTGTCTCAATGTTTCCACTTTGTGCGATGGCGTGGAGAGAAGGGGTTTCGACTTGGTCGAAATTAATCGTTTCAAAAATAGATAACCCAGATTTTCGGAGAAAACCCTTCAAATGCAGAGCTTATGCGAGAAAGGGTTATCCGGGACCTACACCTTACGGACAAGTGGGTTCTGAACCACTTTAGCTCTGTAACGGCGGTAGGGATCGAACCCAAGCCGCCTGGGTGAAAGCAAACGCTTTTAACACACTGACCACCTGTTGTGTTTCTTGTTTCTATTGAACTTCTCAAATAGATAAGTAGGTATTTTGAATGAGTTTCTAGTTTCGATCAATTATTTGGCAACTCCTTGCAAATCTTATCAATGGAAAATATGAAGTTTGTATTGAAACGAATTGTGAAATGTTTATTGATATACTAAATGTTATTCATATCAGAAAAAAATCGTATTTTTATGTTATTCCCATTGGTAACTGAGACCATATTTTTGAAAATAATGTATTTCAAACTATAAAATATAGCTATGTATATATTGTGTACATACTTATAATCATTCCTTGGCATCTGGGATCTCTCCTCTCTCTGCCTAGCACATCAATCAATCTTTGACATTCGCTTCAAATTATTTTTGCCTTAGTTATTAGGAACTGCTGTATTATGGCATCTACGAAGGCTGAAATATATTATAAACATTTAGATGTTATTATATTTATAGGCTAATGTTATATTTATACTATATAATTTACCGAGGTGGAAAAAGAGACAAAAAAAAAACAAGATATATTGTTTCTAGACCATTATGATAACTTTCCACTAAGAAATGTTATACTATTTAATTTTCAACCACAAATATAATATGAAAAACGATGAGATCGCCGGTAACGGCACACTAAACTCTTATACCAGTCAAAATTAAAATTTGACAATTTAATTTACCAGCCCAGTAAACACACATCGTCGGTTGAAAGTCGGGATTATAATATCGGCATCATCGGTTCCATGTCGGCATCGGTCACACACAAGCGGGCCTGAGTTGTGAGATCGGTGAATTTGAACGTAGATTCGATGCTGGGCCGACGCATGTATGTAATCACTGACGCTCGGCGGGCCCGCAGCTATATTGAAACTATCCGGATTTCAATTTACGACGATCAAATTTTAAATTTCCCGGGCACAAGCCGTTAGCAGACGTCGAAAGAATCTGATTTACCGATCGGTATTGGACTGGTGGTAGTCTGGTAGTTGTCAATGTTGTTGTGCTTTGGCTTATTTAGAAATCAAATCAAAGACTTCAGTACCTAGTGATAGTGATCATTGTGTCGTAAACCATTTTGATTTACAATGGTTAAATAGAGAAAAAAAACGTTCAAAATTGATAAAGGACTTGTGAACTTTATTCATCATAACAACCTAACCTAAAAAATTGCGGAATCTTCAAAAATATATTGTGTACCTATTGATAGTTTTCAATTTATTACAGAGTTCATAGATATCTAAATTATTTCGTGATTTTTTTACCGAAATCTACATAATAAATTGTTCTTAATTATTAATGTTTTCTAGCATGAAAACAATATTGACCCAGCTCTAATAGTTTTTTATGTTTTTCAGTTAATGAAGTATGATTTTGTTGGTGGCAGAGATGTGAGAATGACATTATCTATCAAGAAAGGTTACAATTTATCACTGAATCTATGTGAATTTGTTCAGAAGGAAATCCCACTAAACATTAAAACATAACTTAAACATAAATGTTACATCACATTGTGACTTTGTGATGTTGTTCAGAGGTATGCTTGACATTACAGATACGTTGCGTCCACGGTCCTTTGTGCCTCTTTTAAATATTACAATGTAACGTTTAAAACTGAACGTTACAAAAATGTATCATATTAACATGCATTCAATGTTGCTCAAAACATGTTTGTAATGTTGGTCAAAACATGTATGTAATGTAATAACATTGTTACTCTTCTATATTAATATTTTGAATTGTAAGTAGATAGGAAATGAGAGAGCAAAAGGAATCAAGGTCAAAACCTATGAGAGAGCAAAAGGAATCAAGGTCAAACCCTATGAGAGAGCAAAAGGAATCAAGGTAAAGGTCAAGAAGTGCACGTGTGAGATTTCCTGGAATTTGCTGATATCCGGTTACAAACAAGTCTCAACAAGTTGGAAAAATTTTAAAAGGGTTCAATGACCTTTTTCAAGGTCAATATATGGTTATCAGATATCCAGAATGAGTTACAAATCAAATTTCTCAAATGAATCCCTCTCCATGAAATTTTCATACTACCATTAAGTAGTTTCAGAAATATATTTTAATAATCGTGCGACAACCTGTAATGAAACATTTTCACACTACCAATAGTTTCAGAATTATATATTAAAAGTCATGTAAGGGATTACTGAAATGAAACTTTCATATTACCATTACTTTCAAAAATATGTTTTAATAATCATTAGGCACACCCTGTAAATGATAACTATAATGAAATACCTCCTGAATAATTTTCATAAGTTATAAAGATAAATTCGACACCCAAGTGTCTAGTGACATTCAGAGTGATAAATAATTTGCAGACTTGCATAAACTTTTATCAAAGCACATGAACATGATTTTATTTGAGAGCATGTCTCTTCTTTCATTGCAGGATATTGAAATTTGAAGATGCGCTCAGATTGCAAGTTGGTGTGCAAAAAATCTGCGAGAAACATTATTTTATGGAAAAATGTTTATTCGGAATTTTGCGGCAAATATTTCATGGGAAAATTTGAGAAAGTCCCTTCCACTAATGCACAAATTTAGTTATTGTTCTGGGAGGAGTGATGAAGTGTTTCTATTGGTTGAAAACTCAAAGGCAGAAGCAAATTCATTTTGAAAATGCTTCATTGGTACACTTATTGAAAATGGGATTATGAGGGGGAAGGAATATGTAAAGCCAAACTCACTGTCTTGAATTATTAGTACAACTTTTTTATTGAAGTAATTGAATCAAACATACATAACATAAAACTTAAAAATGAAATCGCGAGTTGGGAGCAGCAAAAGTCAGTTAGCACCAGTCAAGAAGCTTAGGTTATTGTCACATTTTAAGAAGCTTCCGAGTGATGGGGGCTTCCGGTTAGTGAAAAGTGGATCTTCTTCTAGTATTGGCAGTGATATTGAAATACTGGACGGAACCTTTTCGAACTTGAGGCCAATAAATGCTGCGAGGAAGGGTTTCGTACCAGCGTATACGTCAACACCAGCTGCCATATACGAGGACATAAGTGAAGCAGAGAGCCCCAGCAGCTCGGACAGTGATGATGGGGAAGACATCAAAATGGAGACAATAAGCCAAGAAGATGAAGGTAGTGAAGATGGCGAACAGGACAACTCCATCCAAGAAAAAGACGAAAAGGATGATGGCGAACAGGACCCAAATGAAACTGCAGATAACTCCCTCGAAGGCACTCAGGAGAATAACTCTCATCTCGCTGAGATAAACAATTTACTGAGTGCCTTCATACACAAGAAGCGAGCAAGGAGGGCAGAGTTGGAGGGCCAGTTGGAAAAGAACCAGAAAGAAATTGAAAGGTTGCTTCGTGACAACAAAAAAAAACAAAGGGAGATTGAAGATCTGGATCGGGCCATTATGTTAGGTGTGGATAAACTAACATAGTGGACTGAGTGATATTAGAACATTTCTTTTGGTGCATATTCCTGGATACATTTTTAACATTTTTCTGACCTATAACTGAGTGATATTCGAACATTTCTTTGGTGCATATTAACGGTTTAATTTTTTAATTTTTTTCTGACCTAGGGCGAGTTGTACAAGACAAGTTCAACAACTGTTCAAGTGAAGCTAGGTCGGTTACTAAGGAACTAGAAATTTGATTGGCTAATCCCTAGCAGCTGAACTCGGTTCACTTGAGCCGTTGTTGAACTTGTCTTGTACAATTGGCCCAGTGAATTTAGTAATATTCAAACATTTATTTGGTGTATCTTCATGGTTTAATTTTTTACATTTTCTCTTACCTACGGCGAGTTGTACAAGACAAGTTCAACAAGTGTTCAAGTGAACCGAGTTCGGTTGCTGAGGAACTAGAAATTCGATTGGCTAATCCCTAGCAGCTGAACTTTGTTCACTTGAACACTTGTTGAACTCGTCCTGTACAATTGGCCCAGTGAAATTTGTGATATTCGAACATTTCTTTGGTGCATATTAATGGTTTAAATTTTAAATTTTTTCTGACCTAGGGCGAGTTGTACAAGACAAGTTCAACAACTGTTCAAGTGAAGCTAGTTCGGTTGCTAAGGAACTAGAAATTTGATTGGCTAATTCTTAACAGCTGAACTTGGTTCACTTGAGCCGTTGTTGAACTTGTCCTGTACAATTGATCCAGTGAATTTAGTAATATTCAAACATTTCTTTGGTGTATATTCATGTACATATTTTATACCTTTTTATATACACATTCTTTTATACCATACCTATTTATACAATTTTTATTATTAGCTTTTGCATATTTCTTCTTTGTTGTTTATTCATGGTTTAATTTTTTTACATTTTTCCTGACCTAGGGCTAGTTGTACAAAACAAGTTAAACAACTGTTCAAGTGAACCTAGTTCGGTTGCTGAGGAACTAGAAATTTGATTGGCTAATCCCTAGCAGCTGAACTCAGTTCACTTGAGCCGTTGTTGAACTTGTCCTGTACAATTGGCCCAGTGAATTCAGTAATATTCAAACTATTCTTTGGTGTATGTTCATGTACATGTTTTTATATTTTTTATATAATATTCTTTTATACCATACCTATTTATACAATTTTTTATTATTAGCTTTTGCATATTTCAAAAATAAAAGAAAACTCAAAGTATCTCTATTGTTTTATTATTATTTCTAGTCTTTTAGCTGTTTGGGAGCCACGTTCATTACTGAAATATGTTTTAGATAATCACAGTGTGAATTAATAAGGATCAATTTATGCACCATTGCCATAATCATAGTCCTAATCATAGTCACTATCTTAATTGTAATCATAAGAACTGAAATGTACAGTAAAATTTGATTTTATGATTAAGACAGTGACTGTGATTAGGACTATGAATATGGCAATGGTGCATAAATTGGTCCAATATGTTTAAAAAAATATAAACTCACCAGAATTATAAGTTATCCTATCAATAGTCATAAAAAACTCAGCACTCACATTCCACATAAAAAAACACTAGCTATTATTGATTAAAACAACACTCAATTCAATTGCTTCTAAATAACTTGTGGACACTTAACCATTTTTCTTTTTTCATAAAACTATCAACTACTTAAATTTTTCGTTTGAAGAATATCACTGATAACACAGCAGCGTAAATTTTGCTTTGTATGCAGAAATTTGCAAATATTTTGTAAAGAGTCCCTTTCTGAATACGAGTGAATTTTTGTAGATCTTCAACCAAAAGATACTGTTTTCTACACAACTACACAAAACTTCAAAACTACTTGAAAAAACGAATTTTTTTATTTTCAAATAAACAAAATATAAGTGTGAAAACCACAGAGCAGATGGCCCCATTCTTCTTCTTTATAATTTTAGTTCGGTTTGACAGTCTGTAAAATTCGTAGTACGAATAATACAGACATATAGCACAGGAAGCGACATCTAGAATCATTTGGTAGAACTGATATAAAGTATATCAGGTATATAGCAGTACTGCATTGAATTTATTTTTTATTCTGTAACAATTGAATAACTAGAGAAGAATATAATTTTAATTGATTCGAAAAATAATAATAAATTTAGAAAGGAAAGTTTCGGGGTACAGCAAAATTTATATCTGTTTATAATTTTGATACTGGAGTAAATAATCAAGTAATTCAGATAATATGTATTAAAAAATTTATTGAGGAAATTTTAAATCACAATTATTACACACCAGGCAGAATCTTGTTAGACACACTGCGCCTAATGGTCTTCCACAGTCATGGCAGGAGATACTGCGTTCATGCACACTATCCACTGTTCCAGAGTAGTGGTTTGAAAATTGCTGGCATTCTACGTTCGAATTCGCCTCTGCCGCAAAGTCGTAAAAACACACAATGCACATTTTTCTGTCTTTTTCCAAGATGGTGGTAAAGCAGTGTTCTGTAATACACATACTTTGGTGTACACTTGTTGTCACGAATTCCATACTTCCAATAATATGGATACCTTCCATTTTATCATCGACTTCTTCTGTATCACAAATAATTTCATCGCAGTCGGATTCAAAACCTAAGTCAACTTCGTCCACCTCCATGGTTGATAGATTAATCATACGAAAAAGCAATATCCTCAGATTATTTATACAAAAGTGTGGAAATTCCGTTTGGGGTATTAAGTAACCCTGCGTCGACAAATATCGATGACCTGCTTACTCGGAACTTCTACATCTAGATGCTCACATTACTGATGACTCGGTGTCTTTCAAGGTTAATGAGTACACGTGTGAATGAGTTGTTTCCTGGAATTCGCTGTTGATGTTTCCTTTTGCGAAGTTAGTTCAAAGAAATCTGTGACAGGTTCAATGGCTTCACTCAAGGTTAGGGAGTCAGCAGTATATGTTTTCTGGAATATGCTGATTAAGTATTCCCCACTCATATTGAATTTAGATATGCTTATTATGTATTCCCCTTTCTACTAATATGTTTTGGATATATAACGAATGAAACAGCCTTACAGCTAGTAAAAGTATGTCAACATATTCCAGAAATATTTCAGTAAGTGAAAGACGTTTGTGCTGTGTGTGTAGAAGAAAAGTTATTCGCTTTTTACCAAGTAATTATTGGTCCAGCCAACCAAAACTCAGAATCGGATTTTGTTCATTCTGTTTGGATACCAGGCCGCTAATAATTTATACCAGATTCATAGACGACCCTCGAGGAATACTGAACTTGCAAGTTATGGATTTGTTGAAGCATGGAGAACTGGGATGAGGACAGCTATATCACCACCTATGTACCTGACTTGTTGAGCAGGGATATCATCAGGTGCCCACCCATTGGCGCAAGTAGGATGGAGAAAAGCAGATTCACAAGAGAGGAGATGCTCCGTCACAGCAGGCTGGAGGCGGAAAAAAACCAACAAGTTGGGGTCGCCAATGAGGTGGAAAGCTGGAATGAGGACAACTACACCAGCTACATACCTGACTTGAACAGGGATATCGTCAGGTGCCTACCCATTGGCGCAAGTAGGACGGAGAAAAGCAGATTTACAAGGGAGGAGAGGCTCCGTCACAGCATGCTGGAGGCGGAAAGAAACCAACAAGTTGGAGACAACAATAAGGTGGAGAGCTGGAATGAGGACAACTACACCAGCTACATACCTGACTTGAACAGGGATATCGTCAGGTGCCCACCCATTGGCACAAGTAGGACGGAGAAGAGAAGGTTCAGAAGGCAGGAAAGGCTCCGTCATAGTCAACTAGGGGAGAAAAGGGATTAGTCACATGCCCACCCAGGAACATAGAACTCACAGAAGAGCAGGTTATGCAAGGGATCCGACACTCAGAGGGATTAATTATATACCTATATACAGATAAATAAATAATTTTCGGATATTTATGCTTTCTTTTCCCCTTCCATCCTGCCTTTTTCATTTATCACTATAATGAATTGATTTCCAACTTTAGTTCATGTGAACCATTCAACATGTTCACAAATATAATAATTTTACAAGCTATTTGGCATGGTGTTCTACTCATACACCAACCCAATGATGTTGGAGAAATATTCATTTGCTTCGATAGCAATGGTACGTGGAATGAAACTTGGCCATCTAAGTGGATGAAAATGATACCACTTGAAATTAATAATGTACGAACCGTCAAAACTTCAGTACCCACCAATAGTACAAAGTATAAGTTATTAATAAGAAAGCATAATTCCACTGAACAAACAGACATAATCGAGCTATATCCCTCCCCACCATTGGCTGATATAAAAGATGATTCAGAGTCTATAACAGTTCACTGTTTAATTCACTACATAGCTGTGTGCTCCTCAGTGATCCTTCTTTCTTCATTGGTGGAAATATTTCAGAAAATATGGATGGTGTTCACTGCATAATTGATCTTATAACCAAACATGAGAAGCACCTCAAACCCTTATACGAGTTCACTGAAGAAGAACTGCGGCAAATTCCTCTACATTATTTAATTCGAAAAGCTAGGCCTTGCGAACTTCTTTCAGCATGGTACAAACTACCAGATGAGTATAGAAACAAGTTTGAATTACGAGTTCAGCTACCTTGCTTCATTCATCATAATCGACCTGAATGGGAGGAACATGTAGATGGTCCACCACCACCACAATCAAGATGTTATTTATGCTTAAGTAGTTTGAAGTGATATGTATTTAGGGTATATGAATAAAAAACATATTTTTAATATTTTTGTTTTATTAACCAAATTACATATCCAAAATTTATTCATCTAATAAATTTTCTGACATTAATAGTAGAAGATCCAACACTGCGTTTTCATCTTTAGGACTAAACTTATGGTGACCCCAGGCTAATGTTTGAACATTATTGGGTAAAACAAATCTTTTGTCATCACTAGATGATAACGCAATTTTGTTTCTCAGCTCCGTGTAAATGGTGTGTAAATAATAAGTAAAAATATACATTTTTCTGAAGATAGAGCCACCTCTTTCAACAATTCTAATGTAATCTGAAATTTGGAGTGCAATCTCTATTACATTTTTAGAAACTCCTTTAGCTTTTTTTATGACTTTTGTTGTCTTAACACAGTATGCCTTTGCACCTATACCATAAAAACACTCTATTGGTGATCCATAAAATTCGTCTTTCATTTTGCCGACAACTGATACTGTTTTGGGAATTTTGTGCACATTATCGATTGTAAAATTTGATGTGTCAAATAATTCTATATTTTGTCTAATATCAACGTATACATTTTCTGTAAATATCTCCAAAATTAATGAGTCGGTATCTGTGTAGCAGAGGTTCACTTTGTCACAATATTTTGTTTTGATGTAGCCATAATAAAAATCATAAATGATAGTTTTTGAAATATTCAAAATTGAAAACCTTACAAAAAGTGGCTTGTCATACGTTACTGTCAATTTTTCCATTTGGATGGCTACTAAGTTCTCATCAAATACTGAACATGATTTAAAATGAGGTTTTGATATGAATCCCTCAGCTCCCACAGACCCTGGCATATTTTCCCAGTGATTACATAGTTTAATGTCTTGTCTCTTGTCCACGTTTTCCATGGTTTTTCCAAAAATTGAGCTTATGATGAATTTAAAGAGGTCACGTTCAAATTCATTCCTGGCAGAATTCCTGAGATTCGTATTCAAATATATTGCTTCAACCATGCTGACTGTGTGAACTCCAAAACTTTATGAATCCTCGTCAATTTCAATCCATATTTTAAACACTGTTTCAAATTTCTATAGTGTATAATATATCTTTCTTTGCTCATCAAATTTGGAGTCAACTTGGAATATTTGCTTCCTGGAGGCTTGATATTCTCTGGGCAGAAAGGAAGGTCATTATGACCATCATGTAAGTGTGGTGGATATTCCAAATCAACTTCAAATACATATCCTTTCGACAATGTGTCTCCAGTTTCAAAGACGTCTAAATTGTCTAGCTCATACCATTCAAGCCATCTGAAATCTCGCATTGGAAGGTATTCACTCATAGCAGCTCCATACAAATTGGTTGCATCGAGATACAAAATATATGAGTTAAGTTTGGAGACATCATAAGATGATATAAATGGGTTATTAGCTATATCCTTTTTTTTACTGCACTGACTCACTCCGCCACGAATCCCTTTCTTGAAAAAGTGAACCATATCTATATCAGTTAGGAGACATCTGCCAAAAGTAGAACATCTGATTTCAAGTAAACATCGGAGTATTCTCCTAGAGTTGAACATCCGAATTCCTGCCATACTTCACAAGCTCGTTTATACTTTTGTTCGGAAATTTCTCTGCTACTCAGAATATCGAAGAATTCAGATTGAGTTGGTAATGTGGGTTGATTCAATTTTTCATATGAGTCAACATATGAATATGGAAAAACACCTTTGCGTCTTATCATATTAAATTTCCTTTGGTCTGGAAAATATTTCCTCACCTCCCGACATAGGGACGGTTCCAGTGTTTTACTCAGATTATCCAGAGATTTGGATAAGAAGCGAAAAGAGTCAACAAACCTCAAAGAGATGTATTTGTCTCTATTTTTAGGGTTTTCTGATTTCTCAACCAAATACGTTTTGGTGAATGAAATATACTAATCTTTGTTTTGGGCAATCACAGAGACATTTTCTTTATTGAGAGCTAGTTGTTTTATGAAAAGATGACAGTCATAATTCGTCAAATTATGGAAGAAGACAGGGATGAATTTCACCACTTTATAGTGCAAATTACATCTGGAATGAGCGCTTGCGCGGTACACACCCGTCAGGTGACAATGATCGCGGACTTTAATTTCTTCAGGTTTATATGATTCATCACAAATATGACACTTCGTGTAGCTCTGGAATTCATTCTCTTCCTCTTCGGAGAGTGGCAGCATTTCTTTCACATGTCTTAAATGCTTGTTGTATAATTCCAAGACAAGATCATCCAATCTCCTGACAAAAACCCCGACACAATCACTTCCACGATATTGTACGAATTTGTGTTCGTATGCTTTCAATGTGAATGAGTGCTCATCAGATGGCTCACTGTGATGAATAGGTTTCAGCAAGCTCTCAAAATCTGCATAGATCACAAAAGGAACTGAGAGCTGCTTCTCGAAATTAATGAATTTTAAAATATTTCCAGGTAAAGTTTCACCATACTTGTTGATAATCATATCTGGTTTTGGAAGTATCACACACAGATGATTACAGTTATAATGTTGATGAGCCGTCAGTTTTACACTATCGAGAAAAAATTGAAGACAACCATCACAAATGTGCACACGACCATTATTTTTGCCGTGTTACCAACCTCGACAAATCTGTAATGAGACAGTAGTGATTATTCCCAATCGACTCAGTAATCAGCAGAAGATTCACATGTGTTGCAGATCGGTTTTTTGTGAAATGTAAGGGTCCCACGATGTTGGTAACCATTTTTCCATCCTTAAATTTTGTCTCTACACCAAATACATTGATGGATATATTATTCATTCTTTCAAATTTGGAAATATCCTTCAATTTCACTGGAAAATCAATGCCTTGGAAATTGAGTAATGTAGTATAATGAGGTTATGAAGATGGACTCGAAGGATCACCATTTGAAGGAAAAATCGCTGCCATAATGGACCAAGCGAAGCAAGCATTATCCAAGTTCTTCACATTCAAAACTGCTTGTTTTTTAGTAATTGTTTTGGGCAACTTAATATATGAGGATGCTGATAGTGGATTGTATTTGTTTATGTTGACATCCAGGTACCAAATTTTCTGTAATGACCAGTCTGAGTCTCTTTTCTGGAACTCTGAAGCCTTTGAAATCATCTCATTCATGTATTCCGCATAGAAACAATCCAAGTCACTGGCACAAGTTATAATTTTGTTTTTTGTGTTGAAGGATTTCATGTCACCTAATTCTTTCTCAGGTATGATATAATGTCCAAATAGTTCAAAATTTATTTTCAAGCTGTTGTATTCCTGTATATATTCAGAGATGATTTTAAGAACTTTCGGTTTAACATCTTCCATGAAGTTGGAGTAATCAACATGTATTCCAGTGCTTTTAAATCGATAACTTGCTATCCTATTCTTGAATGCGTGCTGAAGTTGCTCTATACCGTCATCCACATTCGACAAAATATTCGCATCTAACCTTTTCCTCGAATTTGGAACACTTGTAGATGAATCACCCAATTTAATTCTTTTAGAAGGTACACCGCTAACATCATTGAGAGGACAGTTATTTCGTATATGTCGGTTTAGGTTACCTTTTGACGAAAAATCCTTTCCACATTTGTTACACTTCATGATTCATTCAGCTCAGTAGTAATATTACTAAATATAATCGCTATAACAACTGCAATTAAATAGATTAATCTCTCGATATAAGCCTGCGCATTGCTGATGTTTGTATGGCGGTCAGTGACCTTTTGGAAAACATCTGGTGTCTAGGCAACCGGATGCTACAAAGTGATGAGTCATCATTCTGATGAATTACAGGTGTTGACTTCTATGTGAAAACATCTGGTGTCTAGACAAGCGCATGATCTTGGCTTAAATTAATATAATAAAAGACTGAATGATAAAATATATTTCTTTGGAGAAAATTTATTTAGATGTATCCATTATATACATTTGATATAGAAAATGAACATTTGAAAGTGCACATATACAATTATCTTTATTATGATGGAAACAACTTGCTTCAGAGGCTCGTAAACCGGGTTGCTCTTCAAATTCTATGACTGGTTGATGGGTGAATTTTTTGATATATTCAGCTTTCTCCTTTCCTTTAACATAAATAGTGTCAACTCCCTCGGTGAGCTTCTTAATTATAGTTCCGAATTGATGCAATGGTGTGAACCCATCATTCCAATCTATACAGTGGTGATTATGCATCAACCAAGTGGCTTGACTGTGGAATTTTGGTGGGAGCATGTTTAATGGAAATGGAGGTTTGAACACGTAGTGAGAAACCCTACTTCCATCGAAGGCAGCCAATTCCTTGGTTAAAAATTTATCGTTTTCGATCTTGAAACCTTGTACATCTATCACCAATATCATATTTTCAAATTGATGAATTTTCTTATTAATAATCGCTTCAAATTGTATGACTCAATCAATTGTTTGAGTAATTTTAGGTTCTTATGGTGCTGCTTCAATCTTCTTCGATACTCTGATATCATCTTTGAACTGATGTTTTAAACATGAAAATCTTTATATACAACAATAAGTTGAACATGCGCATTGAAATTGCTTAACAATTTTGTCAATGGATTATATGAAAATTCTTTCTCGTGTAGAATAAGGCAATAAGCTGTTACATTCGTGGGTGTAACTTCAGCAGTCTCAATCTCAATTCTGAGTACTATGGAAACAGTCTAAATCGCTTCTTTTTGACGTGAGCAGTCGATGTGGACCAGCGGTGCCTTCACTTTAAATTTATTGGGATTGAAAATAGATTGATTTGATTTAAGATGATAATAGCACTCTTGGAAGTTGGCATACATTTCATAGAGTTTTGCAAACTTGTTATTCTTGAAATCAAGATTCAAGTCATTGTAAGGAAATCGTTCGGAATTCAGAAATACTCTTAAATTACTCAGATTACAATGGTCGAATGTACTCATATCGGTGGTGAGCTTTTCTTTTTTAGCATGTTGAAATGCAATAATAACATGTCGAGGAGTTTCAACCTTCGTAGTTGTTTTCACTGCCCAAGTGTGTCTTGTTGTTTAATTTAAAGAAGGATATTCGATCAATTCCCACCTTCTGAATTTCAAAGGTAGTTCAACATTGCTATTTATGATTTTATTCAATCGTAGTTGTTCCTGAATACTCGGGGTCACATGAGGGACGCACCAACTCAGCTTGCTTATGTTTACTCTGGGTTTTTCAGAATCATCTATACTAATCACAGCTTCCAAATCATGACTTTCCCGAATCAAAACTAGTTCTTGTCTCATATTTATCACTATTTTTCGAAAGTCTTCAAAAAAGCCAGCCCATAACTTCAGCGGAATACATACGTTGAAATTCCGTTCGTCATCAACTAATATTTTATCAGTCGCATCAAGTTTAGGAAACCAACCAGCATTTTGCATTGAAATACTTTCATTTTTATTCATAGACATCGTTGATACTAGTCCAATGTTTCTGACAGAGTCTACCACCACACCATTCAACTCATATCGTAGCTCACGGAATAAGAAAGATATTGCGTTGTTGACGAATTTTATTTTCGTAATTGGATCCCCATCCGGCCTTGTGAGCTTCCCCTCTATGTATATGTATGAGTTACAAGGTAATGCATAAGCATCCAAATCCTGAATTGGAATTCTTATTTCATCATTATATTTGATTTCATTGGTAATATACGGCTGATATGTATGAAACTGATAATCTTCGATTGTGTTGTCAATGAAAGGCTCACTCGTGATTTGTAGCAGTTCCATTACATTAAGAGTTCTAATCCCAAAGATTTCAAGTACTGTTTGTTTTCTGGTGTTAGTAATTCGGCAGATGCTTCCAAACTGTCTTTCAAAGCTCGCTTCGCTTTCTTTTTATAGGGCTGTTGGAATGCTGAGTTATCAAATCTCCACACCATTATTCAGAAAGTCTTCTTTCTCAGATGCAATCTAACAGTAACTTCCTCGTTTCGAAAATCAATTAAATTGAAATTTTGATCCACAACTCTCACAGTGATTTGTTGATTGTCTTGATAGTGACGGGAAAATACAAAATGTTCAATGGAGTTTCAACTATTTTATACCCTCTTGGCACGGTTGGAAAGAACTGATGAATCATATGCACTGGATTACCATTCAGAAATGAAGCCATGGCAATATTGCAATCAATGCAAATTGTATTGATTGAAAGAATTTTCACTTCATGGTCTGATTTATAGATCCCGTTTGCATTGAGTATTTTCTTCTCGAATCCCAATAAATGACCAATGGAATTTTGTACTGAAAAATTGATTTTAGTGTTTGTCCGGATAACCACTTTTGAAGTTGTCCAGTTTGGGTCAATGGATATCACAACATCTTCATTGTTGCTAGTCATCTGTTTAATGATGAGATCAACAATATCTGTTACATCATAAAACCCTTCAGGAATGATATAACTGAATTCATCGTGATCACCCCATACAAAAACATTGTTCAATTTTGTTACGTTTGGAATAACATTGAACGAATCAAAATTTGCCAAGCCTATCTCATATTCCACATCATCGTCCAGATAAATTGGAGGGTTGAAATTATAACTCAACACTGAGGATGAATCACTCAATGTGAAAGTAAAAGACATATTTTCCCAGTGGTAGTTTATTGATTAATGAAGGAAATACATCAGAGATATTGATTATATAAAAACAAAAGGCAGTATTGTCCACACTGATAAGAGTTAAACTTCTGCACAGAATCATAGTTATATTTTATATTATTTACGTCACCAGCACTGAGGAAATATTTTATCAATTCCTTGGGTGGTTTAAGATTTCCATAATTATCGAAGTATATAACTTCGGCATCATCCTTGGAATATGCCGTCCAATGAGTCCCTTCTCCTGAATCAGAATCCAGATTGATAATACCGTACTCCTTGCTTCCAATTTTTCTGGGAAGTTTATCTCTCATATAAACACCTCGAAAGTAAGGAATCCCCAAACGCTCTACATTATTCATCAAATCAATATTGGTCAAGGCTCGGCGTGGTAACTTCAACAGTTTTTTTGATATGGCTGGGCAAACATTCCATAACCTTTACGAGGTCTCAAATATAAACCTTTTCCTTTTTGTTCCATCGCTAAATCATGTCTCTTTTGTTCAGCAAGTCTTTGCTTCTCAGATTTTGCCTTATTGACTGCTGAAGCGATAGATGCTGCCCCTCCTCCTACAGCACCTAGCTCTGCTTATTCTCTGCTTATTCTTTCGTTTCCTGGCAACTTTCAATTCGCCACCCTTCTTCTTCACTGTTTTCTTTTTTCGTCTCAATCCCATCCCCAACTTGCTTTTGAGATTCATAATATTAGATACCCCAAATGCTGTCACTTTTTTCCCCAATTTTGCGTCAGAAGATTTCAAACGTTCGGAAGCAAACGTTGCCAGTTTCTTGTCAGCAATATTCCTTGCTTCTAAATCTTCACTGTTGGAGTAAGCAATGTCGTGTCGCTTACAAGCCTCGTCCAAAGGATTCACACCTACGTCTCCCCTCAATAATCTCTTTTCCAACTTGGTGCCAGGACCACAGTAATTATATCCAGGGACATGTAGTTCTACAGGAAATTTGTTGATCAAGGTATTCAGAAAACCTCGACCTTTCTTTCTTGTGTTTCGGCTCGTACTAACGACTAATTTCCTTCGCTGTCCCATTATATATTATGTTTGGATACGCGTATATATACCTATAACATCTGCACTAATGCCAGTTTAATAACTATTTCGATGTGATGAAGACTGAAAAAAAGGTGTTGCTTCCAGTTCTCAATCATGATGAGATCAATTTCGAGAATACCGTTAGAAAACATGGTGTATTATTTGGAGGTCAATCTAAAAGAGGGTTACTTGTTGGAGCAAGTGGGTCAGGCAAAACTAATGTGATGTTGTCTCTGCTGGAACAACCTAACGGTCTTCGTGTCACAAATGTGTACTTATTTTCCAAATCATTATATCAACCTAAATATAATTATTTGAGGATTTTGCTGGCACCTATGAAAGAAATTGGATTTAATGAATATAAAGATGCTGTTGAAGTTATTCTCCTTGAAAATATAAAAGATCATTCAGTCATAATATTCGATGATGTTGCCACATGTGATCAAAACATAATCAAGAATTATTTCTGTTTCGGCCGTCACAGACACACAGATTGTTTCTATTTATGTCAAACCTATTCGGCCATTGCCAAACAACTCATTAGAGACAATGCTAATTTGCTTATAATTTTCCAACAAGACCTAACAAATCTGAAACATATATATGATGATCATGTCAGTATAGATATGTCCTTGCAGAATTTCAAAGAAATCTGCTCTTATTGTTGGAAAGATAAATTTGGTTTTCTCGTTATCGATAAAGATTGTTCTGTAAACGAGGGACGATACAGGAAGGGTTTCGACACATTTATTCATATATAAACTTCAAGATTGGGGAATGATTGTCAGTCATCATGAACAGTCATTTACAAGAACAACTATTGAGTGCAAGGAAGGCGTTGAGAAGAAAATATAAAACTTTGAAATCTGATATCGCAGAATCTCAATCACATTTAGAAAAAACGTATGAACCAATTACTAAACCATTGAAACAATTCTTGTCTGCTGTTCAACAACCCCCAACGACTAATTTCAAGCAAGAATTGAATCAAGAATTGAAACATCAAACTAAATCACCTCTTTCAAGTTATCAATCGACACCCAAAAAATTACACCAACCAACACCCAGTGAATTTCATAAACCAACACCTCAAAAATTTTATCAAATCACTCCTGATGAAGAGACATTTCAATATGATTCAACCATTCCACAATCCGACTTCGAAGGGAGTTATTTTGAGGAAAGTATGCAAACTGTGATGAACGCACAGCAACAATACCTAGTACAATTCGCGAAGCCGTTGCCTCGTGCATATATAGAAGACAAAATTTCAGATACGAAAAATGTATTTGACGATACTTTCGGAGTGTATTTTGATGCATCTACGGAAAAATTTGCCATAGGTAATGCAACTGTTGGTTTTGATGGTCCCGATATTGTAATAAATAATAAGTTCAGATACACTGGAACTCCAGTTTTATATGAACTGATATTCAAGAAACAACCGCTTGGTTACAAAAATAAAGATCTTAAATCATATATCGATATAATAAGAAGGAGTAATGCACAATATCTCCGTCATGATCCTACAAGGGGTCTGTCAACATCAAACGCGTCCAAATTTGTTAATGTAATAAAACCACGAATTACAACACTACACTCTTTGGCTAAAGAACGCGAACTTGAAAAGGCTCAAAAACTCACGGAACCCAACTTATCTCTTCCCAAGCCCAGACCAAGAATCAGTTCGGCTCCAGGCACCACAACAAGAAGTAAAAGGGGTTCAGGACTAACTATGCTTGATTTCAACAATATTCCTATTGAATATAAATATTTTGATGACTTCAATGAGCTAGTGGAGCGATTAAAACTGTTGATTGCATCGCAATGTGCTGGAAACACCGGTGTGAATAACGAAATCATAAGCATAATTGAGGAACTTCGCGAGGCAGTGATAATAAAATAAAAACCTATATGATTTAATTCCATTTGGTGTTTAACCGTGACAACATGCCTATCGATAAATTTGGAATACATTTCCTGAGAACATCTCAAACACCATTTTATGAACCAGAAATACTTCTGAAAGCCTTCTCGAACACACATTTCTACATATGGAATCCATCTTCGTGTCATACCAAATGTGTTCTTCATCTGAGGGCATTCAAGGATATCAGGAAGAGTATTGGTTTCTTTGTATTTGAAAATGGTACAACTTCGTATGAGTTTCCTGTTTCCGGAAAAATTGAAAGCATCAACTCCCAGCCAGAAGATATATCTATATCACTAGGAGAGGAGTATGCAGATATTGGTTCACTGATTAGTCTGATAGGAAAGTTTTTAAATAAAGGTGATAAGATCACTTTCTTAGTCGATCAGCAGCAGCATAATCAACTGTTTGTCGAAATTGTACTTTAGTGTCCTATAACTGAAAATGGATAAAATCAAGGAAGACATTGTAGGAGAGTTACATAGAAATTCACGAAAAATATTTCAAAGGAGGCGTGTTATTATTAAAGGTTTGAATGATCTCATTCAAGCTGATTTGGTTGAAATGATTCCCTATTCAAAAACTAACAAAGGATTTGAATACATCTTGGTTGTTATAAACGTATTTTCCAAATATGTTTGATGTGAACCCGTTAAAACTAAAAGTGGGGAAGATGTGAGTCGTGCGATGCAAAAAATATTGAGAGATATGAAAGTTACAACAAAAAATTTACAAACGGATATGGGAAAAGAGTTCTACAATAGTAAATTCAGACAGTTGATGAATGATTGGAAAATCAATCATTGTAGCACTTTCTCCAATTTGAAAGCTAGCATAGTTGAACGAGTAAACAGAACTTTGAAAAATAGAATGTGGAAACAATTCAGCCTACAAGGAAGCTACAAATGGTTGGATATACTATCAGAAATAGTTTCTAACTATAACAATTCCGTACACAGGACAATAGGAATGAAACCCAAAGATGTAAAAAAATGTCATGAAAAGTATTTACTGAAAAACGCGTATAGTCACCTCAAAACAGTGGATCCAAGGAAACGAAAATTTAAAATCAATGACCATGTAAGAATAAGCAAGTACCGAGGGGCATTTGCTAAAGGGTATACACCAAACTGGTCCAATAAAATTTTCACTGTAAGAAAAGTCTATCAGTCGAATCCTGTAGTGTATTTTCTTAAAGATCAAAATGAAGTTGATATACAAGGTGGATTTTATGGAGAAGAACTTCAAAAAGTTAAACATCCTGGTTGAAAAAATTTAAAAAAAAGGGAGACAAACTGTACATCAAATGGTTAGGTTTAAGCAACAAGTATAATTCGTGGATATCGAAAGATGATTTTGTATGATACTTTTTCAAATAAAACAATATAATTATCTATTTACCACCGGAAGAACACCAGAAATGACGAAGACAACGTTTCGACCCAAGTTCAGCCAGAACCAGGACCTTCCAGAACCTTTCTAGAAACTATCCATTTACCACCAGAAGAATTAGAATACGTAGAAAACACAGAAAATACAGAAAACACCAGCAATGACGAAGACAACTTTTCAACCCAAGTTCAACCAGATCCAGAACTTTCCAGAAACACTGAACCCTCAAATGACCTAGAACAATCACAAACAACTGACCATACTGAGAGAGAACACCAAGACGACCCCAACAGAAATATGAATGACAATGACCAGACTATCCACTCCAATGCTGAAGATAACCCAGTTTTCGAAATACCAATAATAGAAACAGCAGTTAACTATAGATTGAATCAAATAATAATCAGTTCAGTATTGCATTCACCTTGTAAACCAAGAATCAAAATTCTTTTCGGAAAAAAGAAACGTATCCTCGTTCAACTTTCAAAAAACAACTTCGAAAAAGATATAATTGATTTTGTAAAAAGTTACATTAATCCTGACACTCAATATTACCTGTATTTCGAAAACCCCGAACTCTACGAAACTTTCTCAAAATTCCTTCAACAATACTTCAAATTCTCTTCCTTAAAACTGAAGAAGTGTACGAAAAAACTCATTGACGTTACTAACGATACTGACAAGGAAGAGACCATAAAAAAATGACCACGAAGGAAAGACCAACCACAGAGGAATAGACGAAACACTTCAACGCATTAAAGAAAAATATTACTGGCTATTCATGAAATATTCGATACAAACCTTCATATACGATTGTGAAGTTTGCCAACAAAGTAAATACGAACGACACCCTGTAAACATCAAAATGAGTGTAACTCCCACTTCCACGAAACCATTTAAAATCATACATATGGATACCTTCACCATAGAACAAAATAAATTCTTGACCAGCAATGACCCAGTTAATTTGGAAATTGAAAAAATTGTAATCAATGACTATATAAACGATCATAAAGAAAAATATAAATTAATCTACTCTAAAATTAACGAAGATTTAATGAAAGAAAAAGAAAAACGCATCGAAAATGTCAATAAGACTCGTGACGATCCCGAAATATATCAACCAAATCAAAAAGTATTTCAGAAAATCCGTAAAAGGCAAAAAACCGCAAATAAGTTCAAGAAATCCACCAAACTGAAGTCAGTTAATATTCAGAAAAAAAAAATGGATAATTTGAAACTTCCCCTGAAAAAGACTTTCATATTCAATAATTGACTATCAATTCATATTTTTTCAGCTCACCAGGCATCTTCGGATAGCCGGAGGTAAAAATTAGAAATTTAGACGCGAACCCTGGTACAAACTGATTCACTACTATGATCTACAACCCATAGTTTCAGAGGTAAATTTGTTGGATAACCAGGCTCAAAAATTATTACTAACGATAAATAAAAATGCACTGTACCTAAATGACTCCTCAAATTATGTCAAAATCCTGAATTTCGTAAAAGAAAAAGTGGCATACAAATTAACCGAAGTTTTACCCCATCCCAATAGAATCAAACGCGGCCTAATAGATGGACTGGGATCAATTTTCAAAGCTATCTCAGGAAATCTAGATGCAAGTGATGGAGAACGATATGAAAAACTGATTGAACAGCTGGAAAATAATCAAAAAGAATTACCATTGAAAATCAAAATGAGAAATTCCCTCTCTATTGAAGTAATCAATAAATTAAATAACACCGTTCAGAAAATAAGCCACAACGAAAAACTAATTGAATCCAAAATGAACCAAATTGCTAAAATTGTTGAAGGTCAAGTATATCGAGAAAATTCAATGTATATAAAAAATGTTTTTATTGAAATAATTAGCTTGTATGAAATGATTTTCTCAATAATGCAGGACATTGAAAACTCTATTATGTTTTCGAGATTAGGGATGATGCACCCTAGTACAATAAAAACTTCTGAATTTTTCTCCGAACTTGTGTACTTACAAAATAAACTCAATAAAAACCAGCTACCTCTAGAAGTTACCCCAGAAAATGCACTTCTATTGTAGAAAATTGTGAAAATAGAAAGCTATACACCCAATAACAGAATTATATATATTTTGAATATACCAATCACTTTTCCATTCGAATTCGATTTATTCCACTTGTATTCCACTCCTATTCCAGAAAAGAGTCAATTTAAGGTTATCGTATCAAAAAACAAATGTTTGGCAATCAATAAATTGTACTACGCATATTCGAACGACCGCTGCAAGAAAGTTATGCCTCAATGATACCTGTGTGATGAAATGAAACCCCAAGAACTTCGAGAAGAGAACCCCTGTGAAGTCCAACTTCTGAGCCTGAAAAACACCTCTACATGTCAGCAAACGTATGTTCTTGTGAATCACCCTATATTCCAAAGACTTGGAGAATCCAACCAATGGGTAACCATGCTGCCAGAGGAAGAAAAAATGAAAATCAGCTGCTACAACCAAGAAGAAATCGTATTAATCAAGGGTACAAACCTATTCGAGATTCCAGTGGGATGCCAAATAACTTCATCGTTTCGCAACATTTTACCCATCCAGGACACGCAATATTATTTCCAAAAATCGATACTAATGAATACGAAATGCCTAAAGTGAACCTAAAGATTTCTTTAGAAGACATAGAATTGGATGATCTACAAAATATTAAGAGGATGATAGCTGAAAATCAACCGAATTTGTCCTTCAGCGTAATGTCACATACCCCTAGCATATGGACAATGCTTTTGTATAGACTTGGAATTATATTGATTGGGTTTATCGGATACAAGAGAACCAGATCGAGATGGTGCAACAACAAGAAGAAAGAAAACAAGCAACCACCACTAAACCTTGCAGATGTTCAAATCCCTCGCTAACCTTCTGGATTTCAATCTTCGAGGGGAGGAAATATCTCACCGAGTTCGACGTCTTTCCCAAGAAATGTGCTGATTATGCTGCCGCCGCAGTATCGCCTTACCAACGAGATGTTAATATAATTCTGTCTGTTAGAATCAGTTGTAGTTGAGCACTCGTACAATTCACATTTATTTTCATGTATCTCAGTTTAGTCGTTTTACGAGTTTTGTAATAGAAATACATTTTTTAAAAAAGGACTTGAGCATTCCAAAAAGTTATTTCGCTTCTAGTTTTCTATGAATTGAGCAGCATCCTGAAATCAATCGAACAGCATCCTGAAATGAATCAGTGATGTTTATTGAATATTTTTCAGTAGTTTACAGTTAAATGCCTACCTCAAATATCTGCCAAAAAATATCTGGCTGTTTGTTCATGTTTTTATTCTTCCTACCATACTTCAGCTGGTACGAAAATCATATCACTCGCGAACTGGTCAAAAAGTCAAGTAAGAGCTTTCAATCAAAAAATAGAAAGGCATCAGATTATCTTACAAAAAATGCACAATGAAAATTGAAAGCACTCGCTCACAGCTTGTAAAATAAACAAGATGGACGAATGTTATGAACATGAACGGGAAAATTCCATTTAAGAAACATTTTAAGATAATATTAATTCCAAAAGTTTTCAGTACACATGTGAGTAATGTTTTAAGGTGGTTTAACACAAGCATCGTACAAATAACATAATCACTCTGTCTGAGACATATCTGAGGAACATATACTGAACATTTTATATATCTTTTAATAAATATTATTTGTTATATTATTTCGATGTGACACAAACATATAGCTGAAAACATTATGTACGAAACATCATGACAACATTAATATTCTGTTAGTTTGCCAATATTAATAAAGTTATCTCTGGTGAAAATGTTTTTATTATGTATCATGTTTAGTGGGAAATAACATTGGATTTGACTCGCTCCACAAGATTTATGGATATTTTGTTTATATATGGTAATATTTTATAAAATTCATTAATTTATCATATACCTATACGTTCCCAATATTTCAAAGTCAGAAGAAATGCTTTTATATCGCGTCAGCAAAAGTTGGTTCAGAAATATTCAGGGTGACCCAGGTTTAAACCGCCAAACGTTTAGTATCGGTTTTTTAGGTAAAAATAAGATGTTTTCTTCATATAAGCATGTGTTCCAACTTGCTTCGTTTTCGGCTGATTTTGATAAAACTTGGCATGCTTATTTGCGTTGATAAAAAGCTTATTTAATTGTACTTGGAATTGAAAGAAAAAAACATATTTTTTTAAATACTTTGACACCCAGTATATTGAAAACGAAGAAAATTGTGACACATGCTTATGTGAAGAAAACATATTATTTTTACTCTAAAAACATATACTGAACGTTTGGCGGTTTAACCCTGGGTCACCCTGTATATCAGACCGAGCAGGGAGCAGATCTAAGAGAGAAGTTCATGAAAATGGAATATATTCCTTATATCCTTATAATAATATTATTATATGTTATTTACTACGATCAAGTCTTTCTTTTTAGCCCGGGAGGTAGGTAGTTTGTTGTTTCGATGTAACAAAATTATACAAAATAAGAGTTTACCACCCCAATGATGGTAAAAATTGGTGCATTGCAAAATATTTGTATTTCAGTTATCAAAATTATAAATTTCTAAACTATGTACAAGGCAAAACAAAAAACATAATTTTGATCAATTGTAAACTACCTTTATTTTTAACCTTATCAAACAAGTTTATTCAAAGAAACTGTAGAATATTGAAAAATATTGAGAACAATATTCAAATTAAAACAATTATTAAAAAATTATCGCCAGGGTAGTTTAGACTACACCGTTTGAAAATTTAGAATGTTGATAACTCAAATAACAAATATCCCGCAATGCAACCATTTTATTAAGAATAAAATTATCTGACATATCGATTATAAAAAACTTTCCGAATGGTGCGAATTTATTCAAACTCATGGTATATGAACGCACCATCGTTGGAGTGGTAGACTTTCATTTTGTTTACTTGTTACGTCGAAACAATAAACTGACGAAAAACAATTAAGCTTTGTAGGAATATTTGCAAATTTTCTGTTGCTTCCTACTGGGCTATTTGTTCTATTTTCAATGAAGTATTAGATGACACATGAAGATTGTTCGAGTACTGATATTTCAATGTCTATATAATTTTGTAGAAAATTGGACGTGGTTGGCCTAAATGGTGTTTCAGTTTTTAAATTGGCTTTGATATTATTCAGGCTTTGATATTATTCAATAATATCAACGATTTGTTTATCGAACTTCCAGAGAGTGTTTTGGGTTTATGTATTTAGTAACTAATTAAACCCAAAAAAAGTCACTGGAAATTGTCTTACTACAATGTGAAAATCGCGCCAATAAATTTCATTGATTCTAGCCACTGGATTGGATTCCAAATAGACCGTTGGCCCATGACACTAGAAATGCCGATTATCTACGAAGGTATGCCATTCAAGGGGCATGAAGATTGAGTTGGATTATCGGGAAAAAAGTTGTTTGTTGGATCCGTACCCGATCGTAATTCTTCCTATCTATATATATATTAAGGAATTTGAATTGGTATTGAACTCTACTTTGCAAAATCACAGGGTTAACATTATTGGCATATTATTGTCCCCAAAGCGAAGTCGCCGGAACATTTATGTAACATCGAAATGATGAGGTATAATGAGATGTTATATTGAATTCTCTGCACTTACTGTGATTTCGCTGGTTGACTGGGCAATTTTATTCCTGATTTATATCAATGATTTTAGCCAATGCATGTCACCATATAAGTGTGTACTCTTTGCTGATGACACAACAATCTTAACATCCGACAAAACACTAAATAACTTAACAGAGTAAAAGAGCGATGCTTCAAACCATGCTTTTAGATGGTTCGCAGCCAATCAATTGAAACTGAACGGAGACAAAACACAAGAGATTAATTTTTCTAGTAACAACACTTCTGATAATGATCTTAATGGTAAATTACTTGGTTTGATCATCGACGGAAATTTATCCTGGTCAGCTCATGTAGACGAATTGTCAAAAAAATTATCAAAAAATATTTTTATCTTCAGGTAACTGAGGAAATTTCTGGATCTTGATGCTTCAAAGAGTGCATACTTTGCTTTGTTCCACTTATATAAATTATGAGCTACTCTTATGAGTATTTTTATTGCAATAAAAGATCATCAGAATAATATTGAATGCTGACTACGGGGAACATTGTAAGGCTTGATTAAAAAAGATCGGCATTTTACCTTTACCGTCGTTGTTCATTTATAATACTATTTTAGAGATTTATAAAAAGAAATCTGACTTCACAAGACATTTAGATGTACATGATCATAAAGAAGAAATTCGCATCTGCTCGTACCACCTCGATACAGACTATCAAAGTCTCATAAAATTCACTGAATGTAAATTTATATAATTATTTACCAGATTATTACAAGTTGTCAACTTCTATTCATTCAAAATGAAAATTAAATCATTATTATGTTTCTATAGTACTGAGGAATATCTGAATTCGACTTTTTCCTAATGTTATAACCTATATTATATTTACTTGTGACTATCTGTTCAGTCACATATTTTACATATTTTTGTTGTATTCATTTTGTCTTTATATAATTTTACTTTCTATACATATTTTCGTTGAATTTGTCTTTATACTATTTTTTTTCATTGTTTCTATACCCTACTTGCAACAAACTTGTAATGTAACGTTGTCAAATAAAATCTGTCTATATACAGCCTGCAGAAATTCGAGAAGAAGAATACCAATTCATACCTACTTTCGTAGGCTCTCACGATGTTCTCTGAACATTACAGGATTTTATAGGATGGTTAATAAGTCATTATTTTTTCTAGGGCAGTGCGTAAACTAAGTGTTTATGCCCTATGAAAAGTGCTTAAAGTGAAAAAATCAAGAGTTCGTAAATACATCAACTGCGCGTAAGGTAATTTTTAACACTGTTTATTCATTTATGCATTCTTGAAAATACAGTATTTTGCGTCAAATTTTACTCATAAGTCTTCATTTGATAATATGCCGACAATTCATAATATAAAACATTCAAATTAATCATACCAATTGCTACGATTTTGTAATATATTACATCTATTATTATTATTATTATTATATAATGAATGTCGTAGAAAAAAAAATTATGATACACTTCCAACTATACTAACATTGTATCATAAATATATATTGTTTCATTCAAATAATTTTCGCACTGCCATTTACTTACGTTACTCATCCCCTATTCTCCATGGAGAAAATCATTACGTCTGATGCTTGGAATGCACACCGACCACCCCGGTGTTTCTGTAGGTCGTCCCAGAACGCCACACCAAAAAATATTAATAACTTTCCCCTACCCAAACAGGTACACTCATATGAGGTATTATTATTATCATTATTATTTTCATTATTGTTACCTATTTTTATTGTTATTTTTATTATTATTGTTGTTATTATTATTGTGATGCTAGACTCACTGTATATCTTTATATTTTGTTCGAGACTGACACTTGACTTCAGTTTTTTTTCTCTACTACTGATATTACTGTATAACTCAAGAATTTCATATGAACACATACACGCCTATGATGTAACAAAATCTGACATTACGTATAAAAACCAATTTCTCATCGGTGAACACGAATTTGTCATTCCATTCCAATTCATTCATGGTTATTTCCATAGTACTTCTATTGTGTTCAATGAATTTCTCTCTGGCGCTATATCTATCTACAAAATGCTGAACTGACCCAGCAGGTCAATAATTCCTTATAAATTAGCTAGACTAGTACATTTGTGTTCAATGATGTGTTGTACAGCGATTATATGCTGTCTGAACTTCAAAAGTTCAAAGAAGTGTTGTTTTGATTACCGAATAACTACTGTGTTCCTTGATTGAAATGGTAATCAAAACCTTGTACACTCTTTTGGATTTTTGTTCGAAAATATGAATAGGATATTCATAAAATCTGTTATAAATATTCTATTCACATTTTCGAACAAAAATCGGAATGCAGTGCCCGTATCTATGTCAAAAAATAACTTGCAAAGTGTTACCGCAGAAGAAATATTTCCATCATTCCCATCCTTGATGTGTATAATTGCTTCTGAAGAGCCTGCTTTCCAATTCTTCCAATCTCCCTGATGAGCTTGGCAAAGCGAAATAGATTTTAGTCGACCAAAATGTATTGGGGATTAAATGGAGAGAAGCGAACCTTACTTCAATGAAATGAATGATTTATATTTTCCAATAACATTCTCCCTATCTAATTTACTTGATGAATTTTTTAATGAAAACTAGAGAAAATTAAAAAATCAACTATCTGAATGAAAATGCGAATTTTCACTTTCAGAATCTTTCTTTTTAGTTAGAGTCTTTTCACAATATCTATCAGATGTAGTTCAACGTCCAGCGTTGCTTTAGCCGGAGAAGTAGTTGTTTTCTGTTAGAGGGTTAGATATTACAAATGAATCACATTTTTTGAATGATATCAGTGATACAAAAAATTGATAAATAAGTATATGAATAAAGCTCTGAAAAGTTCATGAAAATAGTGGAATATGAAGAACTACGATTTGAAATCTCTGGATTTATTTTTTTTCACTGGCCTTCCCTCAGCAATTCCACTGTGCGGTGTTCCATTTTTGTAATTTTTTCACACGACCTCTCTGCAGGACCTGTCAAATAAAATGTAAAAATGAACAATTAGGTTACAGAGGTTTCAGTGATACAAATACAAAGGGTGAAACAAAAAGTTTACTCGTACATTGGGCAATATCTGCTTACTTTATAATCCAACTCACTGGCAGTCCATTTTAAATTCTTGGAGTAATAACAGCTGGAAATATTTTTTACGACTAGTCATTGACAGCGTCATTAGGGACATTATGTTTCAATGCCCACATTGCCAGTTGGGGACTAAGTGTTATGTTCAGGAAGGATGATGCTTGTTCAGGTCCTCCTCAAAACTACAGAAGTATCTGCCGATGAAAGGTTAGATTCCTATGAATCAGAATTGGGTTGAGTTTCTACATACAAGTTAAGTCTGTGAGAAAAACATTTGTTGTTTATTGTTTTCTAGAACTCATGCTGTACCTTTTATTGTTCGTTTCAAACAAGTCAAAGCCAGTAATGAGTATGAGTAATTACTTTATCTGTGATTCTTTGTTGAAGATATCTAGAAATCATCAAAACACAAACCACACTATAACCACAAAAAATCCAAATTATCAAACTATCCAGCAGACTTCATTTGTCCATCTCATCAAAGACGCCAAAAAAACAATGCATAGAGAATACCTAGCCTCACATTTTCTCCTTCTTCAACTGCATTCATGTGCATGAATTGGACGTCCAATAGATGTTTACTATTGGACGTCCAATGAATGTTTACTATTGGACGTCCAATGAATGTTTACTACTGGACATCCAGTGGATATTTACTATTGGACGTCAAATGGATGTTCACTGTTGGACGTACTATGCAGGTAATTGATGTATAAAATTGGATTTCCATCAAACGTTCGTGTCCTGGACATACAATGGACGTATATTCTACGTCGTTAAACGGACGTCCATTGGTTGTCATGTGCTGTGTGGGATGCAATCGCTGTAGAACACTTCATTGAACACAACTGTACATTGCCGACAATTTCTCACCCCATAGTTTCAACAATTTTGTGTATTTAACGATTTCCATCGATCTTTTTGTTGACATGGAATAATATATAGAAACGTGCAATTTATCGGTTTATTGGTTTCCTCAAAAAAATCACGAATTTTTGGAAAAAAATTAATCTCGATATATTTAACAAGTACACCAATATTTTCCAAATTAATGTATTTGCCAAATTTCAGTTTTTGAAGCGTAACCTATTCGCCGAAATCGTGGAGGTATATACGAATGTGTGACATTAAATGGCCACCTTTTCATCACCTAACGCCGCTGCTGCTTTAATAAATCTTGTAGTTTTTATTTGAACGCGATTAACATGTCGAGCAACCGATTTGAAATGAAATTTCGAACTTTGAGACTTGCTTATCATTTGAAAAATCCGAAATCAAACACAGTTGCAGAGTTTTCGTCACATACACACATGTAACAAGTAGTGAAATGTGTAACTAATAGAGAAATTTTACATCGTAATCATGACTTCTCTAGTCAAAGGTAATAAATAACATATACTAATTATTTAGCTAGGAATCACTATACAAAACCAATTACTTTATAGGTGTTTTCATTGTCGGTGCAAAACGTACCCCATTTGGTACATTTGGTGGAAAATTGGCAAAAACTCATATTACCGAACTTCAAACGATTGCGTCAAAGGCAGCACTAGCTGCTGGCAATGTGAATCCGGAATTGGTAGATTCTGTAATTATTGGCAATGTCCTTCCAGTAAGTAAATAACTTTTTCAATAGTTCCGAATATTCTCTGGTGTTATATCAACATACAATGTTTTAATCAATGAACACCGTTCACTGTTATAGGTCAGTCGAGATAAAGTTTGAACGGTGTTTGTGAAATGATAGTAGATATCTTTGGGGATTATTGAGAAACGCCATCGGAGTTATTTATATCTTCTTTTATTAATATATAAGGTACCTACTTTAATATAACTCATATATAAAATACTGAATGAATAAAAATAACCCGTCATAACTCATACTAAAAATACATAATATATATTTCCGTCGACCGTTCATTTATGTGTATTTTAACGCCAGCTGCGGATAGAGGGGGGTAAATTGCGTCCCCTAACGACTCACGACCAAAGCACTTTATTTTGACCAGAGCACTTCTTTTTGACGAATTTCTCAAAAGACAGATGAAATCACACAAAAATATGCCCCCTCCTCCTAAACGAAATTCTGATTTCATTGGATGTACATCATTCTCAAATGTATGTTCAATGAACATCCATTGGATACCTACGGAAACCCAATTTATATCCATATTGAACATTCAATGATTTTAATTTATATATTATGGTATAATAGAATTTTTCATCAATAGTGATGAATATTAAAATAAAATAATTTCCAGGGGGAAAATCCTCAGTTGATTTCAAGAAAAAAGTTGCTATTAATGTACCGTTCGAACACGCTTCGTTCTGCGAGATACAGAGAGTTGAACTTTCATGAAACTTCAATACCCTGTATCTCGAAAAAAAAGTGTTTCGTAGAAAAATTTAATATACTTTTCTTCTTGAAATTGACTGAGGTTACCTCCCTGAAATATTTTATCGTTATTAGGTTACATTCTGTACGTAGGAAAATAATTGTTCGAATAAAATAAAAAAAAAAAACATCACTGTTTCTTGCAATTCTGAAAATGAAAATAAAGATCAAGGATCAACGGATAAATCCTGTTTTAATGTTACAATGAAATAAATTATCAATCTCTATAGAAAAACGTAAAAAGAACCAGCTTAAATGTAGGAATGCAATTGTTTACACATTGAGAATACTATTTTTTGCATTTTTAAAAATAAAAATGAAGTACTAACATGAACAGTACCTGTTTTTGTTATTATAATCGAAACAAATCCTATATCTCCATACAAAAGTAATAGTAACCAAAGTTTATATATAGGAAAACAATTGGTTCTACTACTTTTCTTTCAATTTTCTCAACATCATCAACGATCAAAGATTATCAGGTTTTGTTTAGATGGTACATGGAATAAACACATAATAAAAATCTGTCCATATGTGAGACACATTTGGTTAGACACATAAAAAAATGTTCTTTACACTTTTGATAACAACGTAAACAGTCCCTGCCAAATTTTACAATGAATGAATTAATTCATCTATCTCTACACAATCATTATAGAAACTGAAGTTAAATTTGATAAAAATATTGCTTTTTTTTATTTTTTTTTATTTAGTCATTTATTCAGTCTTCTTAAGTACATACACATGAAATACAAATTCAAAATTAAATAAAAATATAAAATAAAATATGAAGATGGTTAATAATGAAACATTACCTAAGACAGCTGAAAAAGGTTATAGTTAGTTCCATTGAATCAGATACAATGAACCCAATTTTCCTTATAACCCCTAAAACCCCCAAACCCTAAAAAAAATACATATACATCATATACATATACATCGCTTATACTTATATAATTAAATTATATCAAAATGAATGAGTCACTTTCTCCAAAGTAGTGAGGAACAAACAAAAAATAACAATAAGTAAAGAATAAAAAACAAAGTAAAAGTTGAGGAAACAGATTAACATTTTTTTGTTACTTCATTACCATACATAATAGTATGTTTACATATTTTATTTAGTTCACACATTGAAATTAATTATGATTTCATTCTTCATTGATATCTGTTTCACACTATATTTGAATTTTTTGGGGTTCATTTCTAGGAAGTAGGACGGTAAGCCATTTAACAATTTGCAAATCGTATAGGAAAAAGATCGCTGGAATAAAGAGGAATGATTTTATTTTTCGTTAGGTAGACATTCAAAAAGTCCGCTAGGGCCAACTTTATTTTTCAAGTTAAAAAATCTAAAAAATTTACTAGCGATTTTTTTAGAAAAAAATCTGACTACACCACTGGGTTCGCCACATTTCCAAATGGTTCATATGTGAAATCAATCAATAAAAAAGTTATAAGGGAATGAAATTTGAAAAATATGCCCTTAAATCAATCCACCAATTCAATTTCAGAACTTTTATCAGAACTTTGAGTAAACCACTGGATTCGGGGAGTCCATGTTTACTTAAAATTTGTCGGTGAATTCATCAGGAAAACAACCCCAAAACATTATTCCTATTGACAGTCATATGCCGGAGATTATCTTCCGCCAACGAACACATTTTGCTGGATCTTGACACCAACAAAGCGAGTGGATCTGACGGAATTCCACCGATCGTTCTCAAGAAATTTGCTCCAGACGTAAGCGAAGTATCACCGACGAGACAAGTAGCTCTTTTTCGACAGAATCTTAAACTTTCAATGTGTGTTTGGGCGATAGAAACAGTAATCCACGTCAGGTCGGAATTGTGGCAATGGACCTCACATGGTGTTCCCATGAAGATGAAAGACATACTTGGGTTTTATTCGCATTACACCAAGTTCTTAGATTCCCATTCTAGATTTTTTCCTTTTATTTTGTTCACGATTCTTCTCCGTTCATTTCTGCTTTCACTGGGTGATATCGGAAAATTTGGAAGATAAAGCGGTTGACGGGTACTATCATACGCAAAGTTTTGCACTGGACATGATGTGAAGAAGAAACAGTGTTGGTGCTAGAATGGATCACCGTGGAACACCAACATTTATTAGTGGAGTGTTGGATGATATTCCTTCGACAACCACGTGGAGAGTTTGATCTGAAGATCTCAGATAGACTACGCAACGGTGGTGTCAAGTGAGAAAGAGAGATAGGTTGCATTGTCCTTCGCACCATTTAAATCACCAGGGGAGGTTGGCGTAATTCCGGCACTACTTCAGGAGGGGCTTGATACCATCATACCGCTGCTGATAAGAATCTTACGATCCTGTCTGGTCCTAGGCTACAACCAGTTGCCTGAAGGTCAGTCAGAATTGTCTTCACCCCAAAGCCTGACAGAAACGACTACTCTCAAGCCAAAGCATATCCACCTATCAGCCTGACATCCTTCGTCATGAAGACGCTGGAAAGGCTGATAGAACGTCACATTAGAGAACAGTTCCTGCAGATAATGCCACCGCACGATAAACAATACGCCTACCAAACCGGAAAGTCAACTGAAAGGAGCGTTTGACAACACGTCGTTTGAATCCATTTGTCCAAACGCGACGAGGCGTGGAGTCAATTCAACCCTTTCCACGTGGATAGGTGCCATTTTCGCACAACAAATGGTGAGAGCAGAGCTGAGTGAAATTTTTTTGGTTGCCACTGTATCAAGAGGATGTCCTCAGGGAGGGATGCTATCGCCCCTACTATGGTGCTTGGTTTTCGATGGACTGACTTCTTGCGAAACTGAATCATTCAGGAATATACACAAAAGCATACGCAGATGACGTTTTCATCATGGCTCAAAACCAATCGGTGAATATGCTTGGAGAATCCATCAATGGAGCTCTAAGCAGAGTGGAACAATGGTGTTTTGCCGAGGTATTACGAGTCAACCCAGAAAAGGCGGATTTGGTATTGTTTACAAAAAAACACAAATTAGGGAACCTTCCTGATATCTACCTCTCAAGAAGGTGTCTTCAGTACAAATGGTCAACAAAATATCTCGGAGTCATAATAGGCGCCAAGCTGACCTGGAATGAGCAAATCGCTCATCGCACCAAGAAGACCACATGCTCATACTGGTCATGCAGAAAAGCATTCGGAAGAACGTGGGGTCTGACATTTCCCTGAATTGGCTATACACGGCGATCATTCGCCCGACTATAACGTACGGAGCCATTGTATGGTGACCAGGTACGCTGAAGAGTAGGAATAGGAAGGAAGGAAGGAAGGAAACCCATGAGTTGCTGGGCAAATCTAGCTTTAAACCGATGGCATCTCACACAATTTTTGATGACATTCTTTATCTGTCGTAAACCGTTTATCGGCTAAAATTGCAGCCTGAGATTTCACAATTCATTCTGCGTTCATTGGAAATGATCAGATTAACATGATCTTTGGTGGGTGTTTTTGAGATTCAGGTATTGGAGCTTCATTAAGTCTACTACCACCTACGCGTAAAATACCCTTTTTGTCGAAGAAGGGCAAAATAGTACAGTCTGTGGGAAGAGGTTTATTACAAGTGAGAAGGGCTATTTCTTTGGAGAAGTACTGAGCCTGAACTATCTTTACAATGACCATTAGGGATAATTTTAATTCTAAAACAGTTATTGGACCACTAAGAAATGGGTTTACAATTGTTAACAAGTCTGATACAGTATACAATCGAACGTTGCATGCGAATAAAATTAGAAAATCGTAAAAATTATGAAAATAGTTCTGAATTAATTTGAGTATGTGAAATAATCGATCGATGTTCTGGGAGAGATTTAGGGGTTTCAATCGACGTGTTTTTACTAAAGTCGATGTTAACATCTGATAGGAATTTTGGTCCATTCCACCACATGTCACATTCCATCAAATATAATGGATTTAGACCTCGTAATATGTGGTCAGCTGGATTTTCGAATGAATCAACATGTTGCCATCGAGCGTTTATGGTAAGTTCCTGAATTTCGGAAACTATTTGCGACAAAAGTTGTCCATCGGGCGGGGGATTCTTTGATCCAACAAAGAACTATTTGAAAATCCGTCTATAGTAAGACTTGGGAAATTTTCAGTGTAAGTATCGAGAATTTTATGACATAATCGGGCTAACAAAAGCTCACCACATTATTATAACTTAGGAAGAGAAATGGTTTTCAGAGGGGCAACTCTAGATTTTGAACAAATTAACCTTGAAGAAACCTGATTGACATAAATTACTCTAAGATACAAACAAGCACCGGAGGCCGATAGAGGCGAATCACAGTAGCCGTGTACATGTATGTCTTTAATACTTCTGTCTGATAATAAAAATCGAGGAATAGATAGTTGAGTAAGATGATGAATATTTTCATTAAAATGTTTCCATTGATCTATTAATGTTTGAGGTAGCAATTCATCCCATCCTACTTTACTCAACCATATCCTTTGCATGAGATTTTTTCCGAGGACTATAACGGGCCGCATATAAGCAAAACGTACCACGTTTCAGTCAATGGAAAATATTCTAGCTCTCTGATTGGTTGTGACCGAACACAGGTGCACTTTGCCATCCAGACTAAAACGTGGTGTACTTTGTTGCCCGGAGATTTATTCGAAAACATTCCCTGTGGTGAACAGGAAAGCTAGGTGAGCTTGCTCAGGTTAGGTTTGTGTGTAAATCGCAAGCAAAAAACTAATTCACGCATTTTCGACCGCAAGCTAGGTTAGCTTGCTCATGTTAGGTTTGTGTGTCAATTGCGAGCAAAAAACTAATTCACGCTAGAGCAAAATGCACCTGTGTTTGATCACAACCAATCGGAGAGCCAGAATATCTGCCGCTGACTGAAACGTGGTACGTTCTGCTTATATGCCACCCGGACAAGACCCCGCGGGAGAAGAGTATGTCAGCAAACTCCGGTAGAGAATGGACGACATCCACGAGTGAGTCCGTTTGAATATCGAGAGTGTCAGCAGCCGTATGAAGGAGACCTATGACATCAACGCAGAAGCTAGAACATCCAAGGCCGGTGACTCAGTCTGGCTGTACAAACCCAAGCGTTGCCGTGGTTTCTCACCGAAATTGCAGAGTTCGTGGGATGGTCCATACAAGATCATAAAAGTAATAAATGACCTCGTCTACTGGATCAAAATGCCATTCCAATAGGTTAGCTCCTCATGCCGAAAATCATGATCAAGTTCACACCCTCAGACCACCAGAGGGTGAGATGAATCTTACAGCAGTTCATGGACTTATTTATCTATTTATTTATTTATTCCATCCTGCAACAGGCCTGCTGGCCTAATTACAAGGATAGATAAGAAAAAGGAATACATTTGCATTCAGGCACATACAAAGTAATAGATTTGGTGGGGAGAGAAAACAAAAAATTGAATAAAATAAAACATGTATCTCAATGAGACTCGAGTATCTACACAGACAAATTCACGATTTGTCTGTTGATAAGGGTTCTGAATTTTGAAAGAGACAAGTTCCAATCTATATCTTGTAGACAACTGATGTCATTTGCCCAACGGAACATGGTCAAGAGATTAGAGCGAAAAGTGATACTTACATGGGGAATATTGAACAAAGCAACAGAACGCATAGGTCTGGGAGGTACATTGAATGGTACAAGTGACAATAACTGTGCAGAATTTATGTCGTTATCAATAACTTTATACAGAAAAACTAAAGAAAATGTTTTCCACCTGCATTCTAAAGAGGGTACCTCAATTGCTTTGTTCTGATGGTGTTGTAATCTGGGTATATACATTTTTTTTAAAATAAAGATGTCTTAAAAACTTATTTTGTATTTTTTCTAATTCCTGCAAGATTGTTTGATATTCGCTGTTCCAGATTATAGAGCCATACTCCAGTTTGGATCTCACCAGAGTGAAATAGCAATCTCGGACTGTTTATACTTGTTTAAAAAATATTATATCATCTTCGAAGAGTAAACATTTTGAATATTTGATAACCTCTGGCAGATCATTAATAAATAATAGAAAAAATAATGGGCCCAGATTTGACCCTTGGGGTACCCTGAAAGAAGCATGAAATTTACCAGAAGTGTTTCCATTATGTCTAACGATGAAGTGACTATTCTGAAGATAGCTTTTGAAAAGATTCATGATGTTTTAGACGGCCCAAAACTGTATATTTTTTGTACTAAAACACCATAATCTACCCTGTCAAAAGCCTCACTGAAATCTGTGAATATTGTATCTAATTGTAACTTCTTTTCTAACGCGTCATTTGCTTCGTTGATAAATAATAACAGATTGTTTGACATAAAGCCGTGCTGTTGCTCAACTATGGCATTCTCTACATACGCGTATAGCTTACTATATATTATCTGTTCAAAGAGTTTTGAGGGAGCACACATAACGGATATCGGTCTATAGTTTTTAATGTTACGTTTGTCACCAGTTTTATAAATTGGAGTGCAAATTGAATTTTTCCAATGCTTTGGAAAGACAGCATTACTGATTATCAAGTTGAATATATATAGTAATGGATCACGTAACCACTAACCTTTAAGTATATACGGTGGTAAACCATCTACACCCGCTGATTTTTTAGGATTTTCTTTATAGCCTCTTCGAAGTCTGAGCCAGTTATGGATTTTATTGAAAATGTGTAATTGGTTATATGTTGGTAATTTTTAAAATTCACATTGTATTCAGTTGTATTTTTTGAATACACACTAGTGAAAAACTCAACAAATGATTAAGCAGTATCTTTGGTTGATATATTCACGTTATTGTAAGTATAATTTTCATTGGTGGAACTCTGACTACTTTTGCTAACATGATTCCAAAAAACATTTAAATCAGTGCTTAGTTTGTCTTCGACAGTTTTCATATAATTTCTGTGTTCTTTTTTTGAAAGTGATATTAATTTTTTCCTTACCTCTTGATATTTATTTGCATGGTAGTCTGAAATATTCCTTAATTTTCTTAATTTTTTTTTTGCAATTAATTCTTTAATTTCCTTATTCTACCATACAGGAAATTTTGATAAAGTTTAAATTTAGGTACACAAATTGAAAAAATATTGTTCAAAATTTTATAAAAAATTTCCAATGCCCTGTCTACATCACACTCCATATAAATTTCATCCCAGTTAGCATCTCTTATGAGAACTGTCATAAGGTCAACATTTGTTTCGTTTTTCGATAAATGTTCGAAAAAGTTTAAAAGAATTTCGAGAGAAGGATGGTACGTATCTTCTGCGACTAATGGACTTTCTCCACGTGAGATAGTGCACGATTTTTCCTCTGAAGCTATCACTAAATCTAAAGTTCTTCCCTGAAAGTTAGTAACATCTTAAATAAAGTGAAGGAATTGAAATTCGAAAAGTTTTTCAAAACTGGTAGTAGGGTGGTATTTTAAAATTGGTATTAGGGATGAATGGCCCTCTAAATTCTGGTAGATTAAAATCTCCCAATAAATAATTTTCGTTGCATGCAGCCACTATATTGTTTTGCAAAAAAGTTATACACGATTCAAAAATATTATAAGAGATTCCCGGAGTAATATATACACAGGCGATTATGATTTTGATATTAGTTTTTAGTTTAATTTGAATTATTATTGCCTCAAACTCGACACTATTCTTGATTACTTTCATTATTTTGAATGTTTTACCTAATGCAATAAGTACTCCACCGCCTTTTACTTTATTTGTTATTTCTTTTTTTCGGTCTGCTCTAATTAAATTATATTTGTTCAAATCGACTACTTCACCATCTAAAACTCCTTCTCCTAACCATGTCTCCGTTAACAAAATCACATCATACTCTTCCTCAGAGATATTTCTAAAAATTTCATTAATTTTTGTGTTCAGTCCCAGTACATTTTGGTGATAAATTGAAAGTTTCTTCATTTTGTGATTGTGCTCCTGACATCAAATATTAAGTCTCTCATCAGTTTATGGAGTTATTAATAAAATAAATTTAATATTATTACTACGTCATGCTAATATTGTCAAGACAATATTTTATGTTTTATTAACCTGTAACAAAGTACAAAACAAAAAAAAACAGTAAACATGAAATGTTTTCATAAAAAGAAACAGAACTGATTTTCTAGATAGGAACTTGTGAGTGGGATCATTTAAGAGTCCATGGGCTTACGCTGAGGATGCGTTTATTAAATCTTGATCGCTTTTGATATGAATGACATCATTTTGGGATTTTATGTATATACGTTTTCCTCGTGTCCATGCATATCTGGAGTTGAATTTTGTTTTCGCTTTTATAAACCATTTGTAGCTCGTTTCAACAAGATCTTCATTTATAAAAATGCCACTGCCTTCAAGCTTTTTCCTCGAGTTGAATACTTCGTTTCTTTTGATATAAGTCACAAATTCAGCGATAATTGTTCGTGGATTATTTTCCTGGGATTTTCCCACTCTGTAAATGTTGTTAATTTCCAAAGATGAATATTTGACTTTCAGATCATTGTTTATCAAGTTAATGAAAATCTCCAACAAGTTCTCATTGTCGGCTTCCTTGACACCTATCAACCTCAAGCAATTTTTCTTTCTGCACCTTACAATCTCGTCTATTCCTTCTCTGTTTTTTTCGATACTCTTCGTATTAATTTCTACCTTCTTGTCTGTTTCATCAATTTTCTTACATAGTTTATCGATTTTGTCATAAATTTTTGACATACCTTGGACTCATCCATCTTTTGCTGGTTACCACTTCGCGTATTCACGTTTGTGTGCATGGCCTACGTACTATTATATTGTCGACTTTGATGTGGGATAGATCGAACTTCAAATAACTAAATCAATCACTTGTATGCGTCCTATTTTTACTTCAGAATGATCATACAACTGAACTACACTAATAAGTTTCCAATATGAGCCACTTTTATAAGTTATTTACCTAACAAGTGCGGAAAGTAGTACTTTTCCGCACGCGACGGCAGTTGCACGAACGACGCAGAGCGGAGTTCGGGCAAGCCGTTAAGGGCGGAAAAGACATTTTCCGTAAGAGTTAGGTACAATGTTTTTCCTACGAGTGTTTTTGTCCATCTTATTTATGAAAAAACAAGGTTTTTAATAAACAAATTTTTATAATAATGCTACAAAAGACTAATAAGACAGAATAGTTACATAGATCATTCAGTTAGTCCTAAATATCATCATTTTCAAAAATACAAAAATCGTGCGGAAAAGTAAAGATCGTACGGAAAAGTAAAAATCGTGCGGAAAAGTAACTTTTTTAACTATTTTAAATCAAACGGAAAAGTACAACTTTAATATGATATAAGGTGTGATAATATTTCTCTTCTTAATTTCATCTATAAAGAGGTTTTAAAAAAAAAACTCGATTTTACTAATTATAATAATAATAACAATGATGTGAATTTTACTCACTTCCGATGGTCCGAATCATCTGAAATTTGGCATACATCTAGTCTAAGAGCTGGTTGAGAATTTTGAGTAGGTTCTTGACGCACTACGAATATTTCTGTAAGTGTCCTTGAAATAAGATGATTTTTTTTCTACTGCTGCAACAGTTCTAGAATCAAATGGACCATTTTAACATTGAAAATCCCACGAGGAATTTTAAACTCGATCTTGCAATTTTTGGTTCCTTTCAAAGTCACGCGTCGCTACGTTTAGTTGTGACGTAATCGCGATAGATCCTTTGTAAAGATAACGTTTTGCCAGTAGGCGCGTCGAGTAGTGAAATGAATATTTGTTATAAAATACAATAAAATGAAAAAAAGGTGGAATATTTGATGTAACGAAGTGAGCCGAACAGGGCATCTTTGGATTACTACCTTACTAACTGACTAAAAAGATTTTTATTATGGATTTTCACATTTTAACATTTCATGTATAATGACATGTCATAATATCATCTCTTCAAGTTCTTCGTAACCCAGGGGGATCAGGGGAAGGACGGAAGGATGGGCGCAATAGTAGCAACTATTCTGCTCTCGATCAGGAGAGCAGAAGAGCGCCTTGCGCTGTAGTCCACCCGCGCTGATGGAAACGCTGGGCCGGACATTTCATTACGTCACGGTAGTAGATCGGCCTGATACACGCCTTCTGCAAAGCTTATGCGTGTTGTTAATTTGTATTCAATGCAGATATTGCTGTATGCAGTTTGTGAGGCTGATTGTTTCAATGTTGAATCCCGGAAAAGGCTGTAGCAAAAAACCGGGTCGAGGTTTCAGTCATACTATCGATTTGGTTCCCTATGGAACCGGTTGTCCCCTTCGTTCCTGAAAGATATCAAGCGCTTGATATATGAGCCCGCCGTGTTTGCGGGGCTCATTATCATACACTCTGAGCTTAGTGATGTCTCTGGTGAGATGGCTTTTATCGAGCATGTATTTATAAAACTTGTAGGACAAGTTATTTATAACTGTCGGGATCGAGTCGACGCCGACGCCTGCAAGCTCCCTGAGAGCTTCCAATCGAAGGTATTGTCTGCTACCGGTGATGATACGGAGTACTTTGTTCTGCATCCTATCCTATCTCGCTAGAGGAATCGGCTTTAGGCTGCAGAACACCGGATAAGCATACGTCATTGTAGATCAAATCAGTTGCTTGTATAAGCAGTTTATTCTCTTGTGAGACTTTGGAGCCTCTGGCTATCAGAGGGTAGGTGCGCTTTAACGCAGCTCCAGCCCTCTGGATAGCCAGAATGATATGACGCCCGACATTGAGACGCTTGTCCAGGTGTACCCCCAGGTACCTCTCACGTTCTCAACGGCCTCGCCATTGATCCTCAGCTTCCGATAAAGTGAAGTTGATCGTCTCTGACTTGGGTGGATTAACCTCGATCGTGTTCTCCTCTAAATACGGTATAATCTTCCTATCCAAGTGGACTTGGATCCTGTATTGGGCAGCGGCGCTCGAGAAGGAATGGGCGAAAATGGCTGTGTCGTATGCGTACACAGCCGTGCCCATATCCGGCCCATAACCTAGTTGTAATTGTAGTTTGAAATGTTGGTAATACAGCGTGAAGATAAGGATTTACTGATAGAGTGCATACGTTTATAATACATATGAGAATAATAATCATAGATGTAATTCGATTTTAAAAGTGTGATGGTTTAGTAAGAGAAAAAAACATGGTGGCTGCTTGTCAAAAAATCGTATTACATACAGGGTGTGTCGAAAAACACATCAATATATATATATATATATATATATATATATATATATATAATTTAAGGGAAAAAATATGGTGACATATCATACAGGCCGTCTCAAAAACCTCATCGTTGTTAGAAAAAAAGATGGCGGTATATGGGGGACTCTGAACAACTACTTGCCCATACAGAGATTGAATTATAACTGACTTCAGGGGATGTTTAGGTGATACTCGCTTGTATTATATGTAGTCATTCAAATTTAAGATGAGATACCCCCGTCAACTGTCAGAGTCGCTTCAGTCACCTGTCATCGGTCAATTGAAAAAACTATGGCGGCGTCTGATTGGTTAGCGCACAGCATAGTTCGTCGTCGTACAAGGTGTCTCAAATACCCCATGCTCGTCTAATATTTTAGGATAAATGTAAGTGATTTTTCTCTATAATTTTCGAATTATGTTTTTAAGGTGGTATTGGTGATCTAATTTTGACCTGTTAATTTTTTTTTCAAATTTAGATGACCGACATAGTTCGTTGATATTTTATTGTGTTAATCCATCAGATTCGAGGGAAGGTTATCTCGTTCGGGTGTATCATAAATTTCAATTTTAGAAACTTCATATAGGTTTATTATACATCTGTTCAAGAGCAACAAAATTGATAATATACAATTTTTCGTTATCCTGTATAGTTTTCGAGATTTTGGTGCTCAAATTAAACTAAGTTCCTATTTTTTATATTTTAATTTTTACCCGTTTTGTTAATGAGTTCGGAGAAACCAAATTTAGATGACCGACATAGTTCGTTGATAGGCATCTTTTTTGTGAAATACAATTTTTTTATTTTTGTTAGTTCAAGATATAGCAATTTTTCTGCTATTTTTGAATATTTCCTGCACTATTGATTTAATCAGAAAAATGTACTTATATTTTTGTAGCTTTCTCAAAGGTAATCAGAAAAAGTTTGTTGCATTTTTTCTTGGTTCAATAAGAATAATAACTCATGACATGATTTTTTGGGTTTATGACCACAATCTGAAAATGAAAAAATTTTTAATACAAAGAAAGTACCTGCGTGCATTCTTTTATCGAACAACTGCTCTTCAACCAATTCAATCGAAATGGACCGCACCTGGTTACCTCTCCTCAGAGATGAAATAAGAACTAATAGAATGGTGATTGATTGATACCGAACACCCTATGTATCAAGATACCAAATGTCAATCAAAAGAATGTATAACAGATTTCATTTGACTCTGTCAAAGAAAGATCTTATTTCCGAAACCGCAATTCAAATTCAGTTTCTTCAGAGTCTGTCCAAGAAGTTTTGATAACGGAGGCAGATACAGCCTCCGAAACGTCAACAATTTTCAAAAAAAAAGAAGTATTCTTTGTTAATTCGATCTCATTTTTTCAGATAGGCAAATTGAGTGTAGGGTACGTTACTGACAAAAATTAATTTCTTTCAAGACAGCAGTCTTGTGAACGCAGTAACTTATCGGGCAAATTAATTAATTTGCCCTTCTACACTTGTACAGATTGTGGAAGGTCATAAACCCAAAAAATCATGTCAAGAATTGGATTTCCTCCACAAAATCAAACTTTCAATCAATAATAATAACATTCTCCCATAAACACTCATGGAGTACGTTCAAAGTTATAGCTTGTATGGGTAGATGGCAGTTATTATTATTCACCATGGAGCTCTGAGGTGACTTGATTTTTAGCGGTAGTTTCACTTTCCAGCAGTAGGAAAACTCACAGCACAACCCACGAGTATTCGGTATGTACTTAAAGCGAGCATCATTGCCCAAATTGTTTTATTTTTATTTTTATGATTAAATTAACAGTTATGAAGTATTTATTTTTGCCAGGACTTTGAGAATAAAATAATTTTTCGTATTCAAACTGGCCACAGCGCTCCACATTGAGCATTCAAATAAATGCACAGTAGTATAAATTTTGTATCTGAGTTGGTACATAAATAGCCCAAAGCGGACATCTGAGGTTTCAATCGTTATCAACATAGCGTTGTTGGTTCGTGTAAAGGGTGAAAGGGTGAAAGGGTGAAAAGATAATTATTGAATTCGTAATGTAAAAAATGGATTCCGGAAACTTTAGTTATAAGTTTCGTATAATAACTTTCACTCAGTTGAACTCATCTGCTCAAATTTCTTTATTTAATATTAATGGTGTATCTACTATTTATTCAGTATCGATACAACTAGTATATAGTTATCGGATTTGAATAGTAAATTTTACTCAATTGAAGTCAACTCTGGACGTTTTTATTTGATAATAAAAACTACTATTCAGTTATTAGTTTTGTATAGTGAAGTTAGCTTTGAGCACTTTGATGGTTATGAATGTTTCAATTAAAGTCAGCTCTAAACAATTTGATAGTTATGAGACGTCAACTACTTGAACAAATATTCGCTGAATAGTAGTATAGAAGCGCTGCATCTGTGAATTTGAGGAGATAAATTCAACATTTCCTTGTTAGGGACTCAAAGAGTTTATGTTTCTATACAATATTTGTTGGGTTGATTGAAATGATTTTTGATCATCGACCAAAGAATGGTGGTGAAATTAGGATTAGGCGGGATGATTGAAATGCATTTTTCCATCAAATCACCCATCTTAAAAGACAAAACATATCGTACTCAACAATAATAATTTTTATATGATTCAGATCTGGTAGTTTACAAGGCCATTTTAAGTAAACATTCAATAGCATAATTCAAAAATTTTATCGATAGCATTTAAATCTGGTAGTTTAGGAGGCCATTTAAGGTTAACATTCAATATCATCATTTGAAATTTTGATCGATAGTATTCAGTTCTGGTAGTCTAGAAGGCCATTTTCAGATCATCAATCAATAATTATTCAAAAATTTTATCGATAGTATCGAAATCTGGTAGTTTAGGAGACCATTTCAGGTGAACATTCAAGAATATTATATAAAATTTTGATCGAGAGTATTTAGATCTGATAGTTTAGGAGTCCATTTTAGGTTAAAATTCAATAGCATTTATTGAAAATTTGATCGATGGAATCCAGATCTGGTGGTTCAGAAGGCCATTTTCAGATTCAATACTTATTCAAAAATTTGATTCATGCGGTGAGGATTGGGTTTTTTCTGCAAATATTATGGATGCAGGCGAACTATCAACTGCACAACATGCATTAGCGTAAATAAAACAAGCATTTTTTCAAAACATTTATTCATAGACGAAAATCAATTCCGAAAGTACAGTTTTCAATTGGTATAATAAGTCTCAATTAGGGTATGGCACTCCAAATGTATTCCAGTTGAAATTACCGACTTGAACAAGTTTTCTTCGGAATTCGTTATATTTAAAATATGTCCTCCCGCGGAAAAAGTTCATATGTCCATCGAAATATCTGAACACTCCTATGATATCGCCAGGAATATCAGAAAACATATCGCTGATACGGCCTCTATTAGTAACTTGATTACTGCTTTCACTGAAATTTATAAATGAGTGATTATCATAAAAAAGACAAGTTGTACCGGCTTATTTTTGGAAAAAAATCACTTATTCGTGCACCTCTAGGTATTTGAATATCTACGTCTCGATCGATTTGTAAGTTCGGAAACGTACCGAGTCAAATTTATTACTACTCTCTGCAAATAATTGTCCAGGATAACTTAAAAAAATATGATTAACGATACCAATTTCTAAGGGTAAATAATTTTCGAGTTTTTCTGGTTCTGGTATTGTTTTATCATTGTTTATATCCAATTTCCATATCAGATCTTCATTTATGATGTAGAGGCGATAATTTGGGAAAATGGGTGCATACGCTAAGAACATTACATCTGCTTGTTCGATCTGACCTGAATTGGTAAGCGGTTTGATGGTAGATGTCGCTTTGTCTATAGTTGAGGCGCTATTCGTCGTCGTCGTTCGAGGGGTGCTCTAAGCTAAAGCATGTGCGATTTCATGTAGAAGGGTCATGAACAGATTGTAGGCGTCGTCTGGGGGTGTTTTGTTATCACCCAAATACCATTCTTTGTTATCATCCACATGAATTTCAACACATGTCAAGCCTTTTGAAGGAAAGTAAAAGTGTTCCAACATCCTTCCTGATTCTTAATGTTAGCGACGAGTTTAGCTGCATATCCTTTTCTTCGGTACTCCACTAATATATGAATTTTATTGAGGGTTTTCGGCTCTGAATGTTTCCTCAAAGGGTCAAAATACATGGCCGAGAGCAGCTCAAATGCTGTTGGTTTATCGTTGAATCAGATCACTTTCAATATTCAACTGCCTTATCTTCCTAGCATCTTAAATACCATAAAATAACCTTACTGCTTTTATCTTCGATAACTGCCGGAAATGAACTGAGTGATTGGGGGGGATTTCCTCCACTGAATGAACCTTCAATCTTTACCCCCTTTTCATTAGGAGTTTAGCCTCGCATCCAGCCCTTGTCGGCAATATGTATTCAGTCACTGGCAATATTGAATTATATGGAAATTAAAAATATAGCGAAGTATTACCAGATCAAGGGGATTTAAAAAATTCTTTTTTTCTGGGGCATACATTTTTTTCTTTCTTAAGTGTTGTAGCTACAACAACATTTTGGAGCTCCATCAAAGTACTCTGTTTGTTTGACATTATGATAAATATCGAGCATTATGGTATCTTCAGCAGTATGACTCATAAACATTCCCTTTTTCAATGTAAATTCGTATTCATGAGGAAAATAGTATTTGGTGATTGCATCAGTAGAATCATCTACTATTTGATTATGCTCAATCCAAAAATGCGGCGTATTCGAGTAAAACTTCGTTCCGACACATATAACTTTGCTGTCATTCCATACTTCTGGGCTAACTTATGGAAAATTGAACTTGCCGGCAGACATTCTCTACAATAATTGTTTTCAATAAATGCTTGTTCAATACATAATTTAATCAAGTTTAAGTGAACTTGATGTGACATGGGATTAGACATATTTTCGTTTGTTTGCTAATGCGACTGCTCAGAGTGAATGTTAAATGATGAATGAAACTATGCAGCATTTTACATGCGTTCTTATGGGAATCAACGAATAAAAATGTTACAAATACCTCGATTTATGAAAACTGCAGCCCTTTTATACGTATTCTTATGCTAACTGAAGCACACATTACTTGAAAACTGGGGGCCTTTTGAAACCGTTCAGTTTTCGTCTGATAGATTTTCTCGATGAAATAAATTCTTAATATTTACCCCCACCCCTATATAAGGCATTCAGGTTGAAAGATGGTTTTCTGAAAATTCCATTTTTCAATTTTATAAATGTGTGTGTTATGGAATCCGGAGCATACAAATTTTTCAAATATCTCGTTATATGACGAATGCAGCACCATCCTATGTATTCTTATGCTAACTGAAGCACATATTACTTGAAAACTGGAACCATTCACTTTTTCCATCTGATAGATTTTCTTCACCCCCACTATAAAACGTTCAGTCCTCCGTCCGACCTGAGTTTATATTATACTGAGCTCTTGTAATCCGGGGTAGTTACGGAGTTTATTTTTTTGTTAGATTTCGATCCCTGTGACCATCTCCAACCCCCAACTTCCTCGATTCCTCGTGCCCCACAGCTAGCATCGTATCCTCTTCGCGGTCATAGACGCGACTGGCCCGCCCCTCCAAGGATATACCTGCCTGCTCCTGGCAAAGAACTCCCTGGAAGAGCCTTCCACCACCCTTAACCCTTTCCGGTGAATCGTCACGTGTTTTGCCTCCAGCTTCCTTGGGGAACGGCTCACCTTCGGCGAGTACCCGCCCGCATTCATCGTCCACCTTCGTCTCATCGACAAGGCTTCCAGCTGCCTCCAACGACAGACAATATCCTCTTCCTCCAGTTGGTCCTCGAATACGATCTCCTCTTAGTTACATATGTGGTACGTATCATCCTGACGCCGGCCTTTATAGTTCCACCAGACCAGATAGCTAAGCCGCTCCTGGTTTCCCTACCGAAGTATTGTCGCTGACGCTGTTCCTGGCGATGGCCCCTCTCCGTACTGAAAATTTCCATTTATACCAAACTTTATCTCTCCGATCAAATCGGTTCGGGATGCTGTATCATTATCTTATATTATAAATAGCTAGATATGTTTAGGAATGTTTGTTTATTCTCTAGATGTTGTTGTTGCTATGAGCTCTTTTCAATAAAACCATTAGTTAAATCAAGTATTTTTAATCAGGTGTAATTGAAAGTGTGACTTGGTAATCCAACAAGTCATTTAGAGGTTCTAACCACCAAAAACACAAGTTCGAATCCTTGAACCAACACTGCAAGATTCGAATTTTAACTTGAGTATAAATATGTGCACCCTGAGATGAAGCGCCTAATGGAGTTAACCAACCGTAATTTTTTGATCGTTGGAGCGTTTGGCGGGTTTTTTTGGGTATAAATATGTTTGGAAACGCAATTTTTTCGTTCATAAAGCTTGCCTAGAATTCCACGTAATTCGAAGCAAAAAACCAAGTAGTAGCCAACTGCATCGGGAGTGTCAGTTAGGTGTAGTTTTTGGAAGCCGGTTTCAGAGAAAACCCATCATAACGAGTAGGGACATTAATACAGTTGAATCTTGACTAGTTTTGTACCGAAAGCAAAAGCAGTTTGTTTGGGCTGAATTTTGGTTAGGTAGACTTGGGTCGCGATTTATCTTCGACTGCGAAGAGTTCAATTGAAGAGTGGTCAGGAGACACTCTGCGAAGAGAGATAGTGTTTGTGAGAATTCGCGTATTTTTTAATACGGTTTTTTCGTGCAGTCATCCGGTTTTTGTGATTGAACTTGGGGTTAGAAGGCATCGAGCAGTTCTCGGCATCTGACGCGGAGAATTTAAACAAACCAAAGTATGGATTTTAAATTTCGTCCGTAACAAGAAGGATGCTCGCTCTCGTAGAGCAGCTCAGAAGAAAGAAGAGGATTCTGGGTGCGGTGAAGTGGCGACAAGAGCCTGAAGAGGAGCTGGAGGTACAGCGACCTCATTCCCGCGGAGTAAATCACCGGATTTATCTTTGCTGAAGACCAGCCGCGTTTATTAAACACAAATCTACTGCGAAGAAGAGGGGTCAGGTAATAATAAACAGGCACGTTGAGTTATAAATGAGACTTGTCTCTGGTCGGACCCATCGTGGGTTTTTACGAAGCTAGCTCGAAGTCTTGACCCGTCAAGACATCATTAGACGCAGTTTTGCTGTTGTCGAGCTCACTGTCCGTGAGTACCGTGGGGGTAGCTAACACTCTTTTCCTATCCTGCGGCAGCTCCCTTGCCCTGGGAAGTGCAGACCTATTCTTTTATCATCCACTGGTTCGGAAGTCCTGTGGGGTGTTACGGAAATACCGTTTTTCGAACACTCAAATTAGGCATTTAGCTAGCTTTTAAAGTTAGGTTCCGTGATCCTTTTCCCTGAACAGTCCCAGTTCAGGTCATTTTGTTGTTGGGGAAACAATGCCCATCACTCGTAGTATGGCATTGAAAGATAGAGTGAAAATGTCAGAGGACTCCACACCTCCCATTTTCGAGAAAATTAAGGCAAAAGGAAAATTAGGGTAACTAGGGCTTAATGAAGAATTTGAAGGGGGTCGATTCGGTGGTGTACAGAGGGGATTCAGTGTGCCTATGGATTCTCACTGTGCACGTGCGGATGCCCCAGGAAAAAGTCTGTATAATGTAGCCCGCAATAAAAGGGGCACTTATAGTGAAATGGCGCTTGGCCGATAAAGGGAAAATTCTCGAAATATTCGCAAGCCCACTACTACTATAGACCGTGATGCACTCGGTGACTTACTTCGTGGACATCGCGAACAAACGGCCGAACTGTCGGCCTACTTGGAAAACGAAAATTCAATGAATCTGTTGAGAGAGTTTCAACAATAGCAGAGGACGGCTGAACAGGAACAGCTCGCCGGACAAGACGAGTTGTACCATGCGGAAGAAGTTACAATTCGAATCTTGCAGTGTTGGTTCAAGGATTCGAACTTGTGTTTTTGGTGGTTAGAACCTCTAAATGACTTGTTGGATTACCAAGTCACACTTTCAATTACACCTGATTGAAAACACTTGATTTAACTAATGGTTTTATTGAAGATAGCTTATAGCAACAACAGCATCTAAAAAATAATTCTAACAAACCTTTCTAAACATATCTAGCTATTTATAATATAAGATAATGATGATACAGCTTCCCGAACCGATAAGATCGAAGAGATAAAGTTCGATATGAATGGAAATTTCCAGTACGAAGAAGGGCCCTCGGCAGGAACAGCGTCAGTGAAAATACTCCGGTAGGAAAACCAGGTGTGGCTTAGCTATCTGATTAAAAGAAGGGAGTTGAAGTAGGGTACAAGGTTGAAGTGCTTCATGTCCATGGTGGAAAATTTCATTTTGAATCTGAACGGAACACTGGTCCGGCAATGTGATTAAAGTACCAATGGTGTCAATTAATCTGTTAAGTTATTAAGGGAGATGAATGTGGGATGAACTTTATTTATATGGGCGAAAGTGATAGCATTTACAATTTGGTTAAGCTGGAGATGAAAATCTGTCAGAGAATTTATTAGCAAATACATTATGTTATGCCAAGTTTGGTCTCTTAAGTTTTTTGTAAAGGTGACAGAAAGGATTTTCAAATTATCTCGAATTGAATAAAGCATCACGTTAGTCAAAGTCATGAATTGTCATTGTAGTCTGTTCATTAATTTTAGCTTCAATCGAATGATCATTTGTCTGAATATGAGTGAGGATAGCATTAATTTTCTCGCCATCATGATTATCTAAGGTGCCAAATAACCATTTCCTTGTAGTGCCAATGAAATTGAACAATCCTCTTTTGTGAATCTTGTGTGGAATAATAATTTCCAGTACAGAACAGAACCGTTAGTTATGAGACTCATTCTGAAAAGAAAAGAAAAAAAAATATCATTACTATTTTACTTTTCGTTTTTTATTCCGTGCTTGGAATATCTAGTTTGGTCGGTTCTAATTTTATTGTTAGTTTGAGCAACAGCTCGTATCTGTATGTATTTGTTTGCTAACTTATCTCTAGGTTGTTTGATATAAAGTCGATCATTTTCTGTGAATATGGGGGCATGTCTCGTTTTTTATCAGTTTGGTCCAGTTGATTTGCTTTTTTTTATCTAGTTTTTGTTTAACTGTTGAATATAGTTGTTTAAGCTTATGATGATGTTCGGCAACGTATTTACTTATTATATCTCTTTCTTGTAGAACAAATGGATCTTTGAAGCCAAGATGACCGGTTACAATTTCAAAAGGGGTGAATTTAGTGGTGGTATTTCAATAAATTTTGTAAAGATTTTTCGGTAGATTGATTATTTTTAGTACGAATTTGTTCTAAAAGAGTGGAGTGAAAACGTTCGACATATGAATTGGAATTTGGGTTTCACGGAGTAGTGAAGTGAATGTTAATTTCATGAAGTTTGCAAAAATCTTGAAAAGTTTTGTTTTGGAATTCAGATCCTCCATCACAAGTGATTCTATTGGGGATACCGTAATGTGATATAAAAGAGAGTAATCCATCAAGAATATTTGTCACATTTATACCAGGAATTGAGTATGCTTGTCCGAATTTGGAAAAAATATCCATTATGGTAAGGAATCTTTCTATCGCTATGGAAAGAGCGTCAATATGCATTTTTCAAAAGGTTTATTGCCTATAGGTATAGCTTGAAGTTGCAGAATTGGGGTGATCTGTCACATTTGTTTTTTTTTTACCAATATTACAGTCATTAATAAAATTTGTGACATCTTGAGTCAAGTTGGGCCAATAATATTTTTTTCTGATCGAATCAATAGTAGGTTGGATTCCTCTATGGCCAGTTTTGTTAATGTGATGATAGTGGATTTTGTCATCAGTCAAAAGTTGAGAACACAATATTATTTTTGATGTCAATGTGTCAACTTTATTCTGCATGAATAACATTTTTTCGTGACTTTTGTCGTGGAAATAAAGGAAGTATGTCACTGATATGGTAAGATTGAGAAGGAATTCTTTAATATATTCTTCAATGAATTGTGAATGAGCATAGTATCGCTTTGTTTGAGTCAACAATTTTCATGATTACTTGTTTTTTATGATAGTTGAGTGGCTTGTCAGAATATGGAAATGTCAGAACAGGGGCCTCTTGCGCGGAGTGTATTGTGGTAGTATGGCATTCTAGTTGATAGTTTTCAGGGTTTTCTATAAACTAGTTTATGGTTTCATTGATATCACCAGATTCTCCTATGACAGAGATATTATCATGTTTAGGTGGATTTCGTGATAGAGCGTCGGCTACTATATTTTCTTCACCTTTGATATGTTCGATTTCAAAGCCGTACTCGGATAATGAAAGTTTCCACCGATGTAATTTGGAAGCAGGATCTTTCAAGCTTGCAAGCCATTTTAACGGACGGAAATACTCTATTGACCATACGATTGACAAAAGTTCTTTTTTATTGTTGAGTAGTTAACTTCTCGGGGATTTAAAGTTCTGCTTGCATATCAGATTGGTTTATTATTTTGGCATAGAATACCTCCTATGGCATATTGTGAGGCGTCCGTGGTGAAAGTGAAGGGTTTTGTTAAGTTCGGGTGTTGTAGTATAGGTTCATTACAAAGTAATTTTTTACATAAGTCAAATGCGTTTATAAAGTCAGGTGTATGTTCTACCTGTTTTCTTTTTCTCAGGCAATTTGTCATTGGTTTTGTTATCTTAGCGAGATTATTATAAATTTTCTATAGAAACCAATGAGCCGTAAAAAACTCTTTATTCGTTTATGAGTTTTTGGAATTGGGAAATTTTGTATTGCATGATTTTTTTTTGTGTTCGGTTTTATACCATCGGCTGTAACTATGTGTCCCAAAAATTCGACAGATTGTCTCAAAAATTCGCTTTTGTCCGGTTGAGTTTTTAAATTATGTTTGAGTGATTTTTGCGAGATGAGTTTTAAATTAAGTAAATGTTCATCTAGAGTGGATGAAAAAATTATAACATCGTCCAGATAGACAAGACATATCTGATTAATACATTTTTTTTAAACTTTATTCATCATCCTTTGGAAAGAGCTAGGAGCATTTTTCAATCCAAATGGCATACGAAGGAATTCATAATGCCCTTTGTCACTTGAAAATGCTGTTTTTGGTATACCATCAGGATGCATCTGAATTTGATGAAACATTGAGCTTTACCAAGTTCGTCAAGAAGTTCATCTACGTTTGGTATAGTAATCGTTTTTTTTTTTCATTTAATCGAGTCAATAACAATTCTCCATTTTGATTGACCAATAGTATCAATTTTTTTTTGTACTATCCAGATTGGACTAGACCAAGGTGAGGTGCTATTTCGAATAATGCCCTCATTTAGCATTTAGGATATTTGTTTATCTACTTCTTGTTTAGGAATTTGAGGAAATCGGTATGTTTTTGCATAGAGCGGTTCATCGTCGGTAGTACGAATTTTATGAGTGGTTTGCGTAGTCGAAGTGAAAGGTTGATCTGGTTTTTGGAAAACAGTATGATATTGTTTACATAAACGTGTGAGTCTAGTTTTCTTGTCAGAATTTAAATGATCTAGATAAAGTAAATGATCTATTTGGAGAGAGCCAAGACAGTTATCAAAATTATTTAATTCGTAATCATAGATAACTACATTTTCTAAGGAATGTACTTCGAGGGGGGCTTGAAGTGAAAAATGTACATCAGAGAAATTGTAGTAATAAATTTCGAGTCCAGCATGACAATTTTTTATTGTAGTGATATTCTCGAATGAAGTTCCATCTGTCGTTACGTTTATCTGGTATCTGAGTGGAATATATTTCATGCCCTCCGATAGTAAGATTGTAAGATGAATATTCGCTCGGAGAACACTGAATAACTTTCATCTCGGTATAATGTTCGTTTCTGAATACTCCAATCAAATCCCATAATTTTTAAATCCTTAAAACTTATAATGCCATCAAAAAATCTATGAAAATCAAATAATGTAACGAAAATCTTGCTATTTGAGTGAAATTCTGCAAGTGCGGGTAAGGTTGTAACATATTTTGTATTTTTCTCTCCGCAAGAGGTTTGTAAATAATTTGGTTTTATAAAAATATATTCCGAAAGTATTTTTGTGCAATGGCTGGTTTCATTATTGAAATATGATTTTCTGGGTCAAATAATAGGTGTAATGGTTGTCTGTCAGGTGATGCTATGGAAATAAAGGGTAACATTCTCTGATCCATTACATTGATTTCTAGATTACCTTCCTTGAAGACGCTTGTAAAAAAATTTTTCGTTTTCTTGATATTCCGAGTTTCCGGAGTTATTTCCCCTGAGTCAGTGTAAACTTCGTCAAAGTTTTGGGTAGTTTGGCTATAGTCGTTATTAAAATTATGTTGATATTCCGGGTTCACAATATTCTGAAAGTCATTGTTTCGTCAAAAGCAGTATTTTCGTTGAAAGTTGGGTCGTTAATTTGATGTAATTCTTCAATTTGAAATGTTGGTCTAGATTTAGGGGTAAAGTAATTACTGTGTCTCTGTGCAAGATGTTGTGGTAGTCTAGTTGAAGTGGACATTGGGGTTGGTGATTCTGAGGTGGTTTCCCAAATACCTGGTTAGTGAATACTTTTTGTTGAGGGATACGATGTGGTTGGATGTTTATTGGTTGACTCGGAAATTTGGGTTGAGAACTAAAAGTCTGTGATTAATTGAACTGTGGTGGAGTTTGTTGGTGAATTTGAAATGATCTTTGTGGCTGAAAATGATTTTGAGATGGTGTAAAATTTTGTGGAAAGGCTGGGGCTTTAATATTTGAATTAGGAATTGTAAGTGAACGAGTATTATTTCGATTTTTATTTTCGTTCATTGATGAGGAAAATTTTTCTTTTTCTATGAGATATGGTGAGACTGTTTCTAGTGAATCAGGATTCTTCAATCGAACTCCTGTTCAGAGATGTACAGGTAAATGTTTAAAAAGGTTATCAATGCAAGTTGATTAACATTAGATATTTGCGCAACTTTGTGTTCCCGGGTCATTTTTTCATTATTTATTGATGTGAATAATAAGCTTCTAGTGTACTGACAACGCATGCCAAAATTGTAAGGCGATTCTGTGAAATATGGTCTCAGACTGTGTAACTCTTGAAGCAAACAGAAAAATGATATCTAATCAAAAAAAGATAATTTCAAAAGCTTTTTTATGTCATCCCATTCGGTTAATTCAATTCTGCTGGAAACCAAGACTAAAGCCTCATCTTTCAATTTTGTTATTATAGCTCTCAGAATAAGTTTTTTAACTGTTTCATCAGCATTTGCGTATTCAGTGAAAATTTCGTCACAAGATGCACAAAAGTTATTCAGTTCGCATGGTTCGCCTGAAAATATTGGAATTATGTCCAAAAATAATCTAAGTTCTTGATAATTGAATGCCATATTTAAAATGTTTGATTTGTTAGAAATTTCTTCGATAGAGAGATTTTATATAATTTCAGAGAGAATTTGTATAATTTCAGAAATATTTTCAAGTTCAGTATTCAGTTCAGAAGAAACAGTATTTTGTTCACCTTCGGATTCGCTATCAGAATTATTCAATATTTGCCTAATTTGATTTCTTGCGATTTTATTTCATTTCGCAAGGTCTGTAAATTCTCTTAACATAAAAAAATACTACAGTGAGAAAATTACATTTTGCATATATGAAAGGAAACAGTGAATGGAAAATGAGAGATGTCTTACATTCCAATGTGTTGGATGATGATGGATTCTCAACTACTATATGATGCGTTGAAATTTATTTTTTCTTTTACCCGTGAGAGGCTTTTACCCTGGTCCTTCTCAACTAGGTTTTTCTTACTTGCTAGACTGCTAGAGAGGTGTCTTCGGGATATTTGTTTCTTCGGGGACCTGTTCCAGCTTCCAAGACTCCGGCAGTCACTTTCCAGGTTTGGTAGGCACGATGACTTCGTTTTCTTGAAAACCAGCTTGGATAATTCACAAATCCCTTGTTGAAATGTGGAAAAAATCCTCTGCCGACTGCGCTAGTTACAATTCGAATCTTGCAGTGTTGGTTCAAAGATTCGAACTTGTGTATTTGGTGGCTAAAACCTCTAAATGACTTGTTGGATTGCCAAGTCACACTTTCAATTACACCTGATTAAAACAACAACATCTAAAGAATAATTCTAACAAATCTTTCTAAATATATCTAGCTATTTATAATATAAGATAATGATGATACCGAACCGATTTGATCGGAGAGATGAAGTTCGGTATGAATGGAAATTTCCAGTACAAAGAAAGGGCCAACTTCAGGAACAGCGTCAGCGACAATACTTCGGTAGGGAAACCAGGCGCAGCTTAGCTATCTGGTCTGGTGGAACTATATGGGCCGGAGTCAGGACGATACGGTACCATATATGTAACTTAAATATACTCCTAATATAAATTAAAATTTTGGCGATTTTCTCGCATTTCGAGCCCGGATATGCACTCAGCAACGAGTAACATCTAAACTCGAAATATGGCATTGTAACTATATCCTAGTGCCTTCCTTACACTAGTAAATTCGATCCCGATTAAAAAGTTACTCTTATTCGCGTTCGAAATAAGAGAACCTCCACCAAAAATTTAACCGAATCGGAAATTTAATTTGTTTCGTGAGTCACTTACTAACCCAAACTGAGAAGGACGAACGTGTCCTGCTCAGTAGAAGACTAGCGTATCAAATCTATATAACGAGACAGGAACGAGTGCCATCATCTGTTAGGAATTAATAAGCTCCTCGCAACTTTTTAATAGTAATTAGTTCGGTGCAGTGCTCTTTGTGGCCAAACTAAACCTTTACAATACTAAACTTGAAATTCACGGGTATTCCGCCAATTATGAATTCTGGGGCACTGTAAATCTTACTCTATTTATTATTTACAGCCCTAAAATGAATTGTAAGCTCCCGGAAACGACTAGAGGTGAAACTTTTCTTCATAAATACTTATGTGCTAGTGTCACGAAAATGATTACAAAAATCAATCCCCGCGACACTCTACTAGTCTACTTCAGAACGTTTAACACCTGACTTTTTTTCTAACAAAATTACACCTTACGGAACACGTTAGAAATACGAATCCAAACAGGGAAAATCAGAAAAAAAAGTAATAGGGAAAATAAACCCCAATTAATGGAAGATGTGTATCAGCATAAAGAAGATTCTTCAAACAATGTATCTTCAGATGAAAATGCGGGTGATACTTTTACAACAGTTACACGGGAAAAAAAAAGAAAATATTTGGGCGCACATGGAACAGTCTTAATGATATGAATGAGGAATTTGCAGGAGGAGAACGAAAGGGTATGGTTATTCATAAACAGAGTAAAAAGAAGTGCAACCGATTAATTAATTAAAAAATACATAGAAAAGAAATACTTCCAGAATAAACAAGAAGAAGTAAAAGAAATACCAACAGATGAAAACCGACTAAAGACCTTCGTGGTAACAGCACCACTAAACCGAAAAGATGAACTGTATGAACCTACTTTTTGGTCTAGAGGTGTAGGAATACGTAGGTACTTTAACCATCATCGGGATTTTCTGAAAAGTGGGGCAGACTTTGCGTAAACTCCAACAAGAGTCACCCACAATATAAAAATGAATATCTTATCAACAAGGGAAAAAATACTTACGATAAATTCACAGTTATTCACCAGAATGTTCAATATATTGGCAATTGTATAAATAGATTAGAACAATTTCTGGAAGAGTTTCCTGACTGCATGCTCTTTTGTATAACTGAACACTAGAAAACCGAAGATCAGTTGAAAAATTACAGTTAGTAGTATGTCAATTCAACTACTAAAATCAAAATCATGACATAACCTCACTTTTAAACTCCCGCTGTCTGATAGCGCTTTTAGGGGCCCCCATCGAGTTTTCGGCGCCGGGGCTGGTGCCACATCCCCACAGAAGATGGGGCGTGCTAGAGCCCAAGGGGGTTGAGGTTTCGTCAATTAAGACTAGTGATCTGGTGGTTGTATAGAATTGGGTAACTGGAATCAGCTGGGGGGAAGTGAGGGGGGCTGGGGGCGATGACGAGGAACGTCCCCAGAGAACCGAGGGCCGAGATATTTTGATATTTATTTTATTGTTGTTGACGCTGGCAGTGGTGAGACGCCGCCACTGGTTGTTGTTTACGTTTAGAGGCAGCTCGGTGGATTTGTTGAGAACCATAACGGAAACGACGCATATGTTGGGGCCGTGTGCAATGGCAACGGATGTTCGTTTGATAAACAAAATGAAATTCAAGGAATTCGGTGTGAGTGTTTTTCAAGGCTCAGTGTGTTGGGTCGGAAATGAGACATGTTTGGCATCTCACCTAACTCATGCCTTATTATGTCTGTCTTTGTCGAATGAGCGGTTAGCTGCTGGCGGTTGGAGGGGGAGGGGATTTCGAACGCAAGATATTGGAGAGAGTGCGCTGCAGCGTCCAGTTTGAAGAAAGCGTGCTCAGAGTTCAGACGTACCTGCTGTTGCTCAGTGAAATTGCTTGCCGTCATCTGTTACTCGTCGCACTGTGATATCAGTGTCAACTGTCGGCGAAGTGTCATCTGTCACCGGCCTTCGTTCTGGAGGTATATCAAAGCCATCTGTCGGTTCTACTGCCACCATTGATGTCTGATTGCCATTGTGGCGATAATTTCGAACAAATTCACAATTTGAACTCCATCCGTGATGGTCAGCCATTGGATCGTCATTCGACTGCAATTGAAATCCTTCAACACCACACACACGACACAAGAACACATCATTCAAGCCGGTGTACGTGAAACTAGCTCTGGCCAACGGACTCGGCGAAAATGACGAAGTCCAGCCTCGAAACGTCTCGAGTCTTGCTTCGTACGGCTGCATCTCTGCATGCATACTGAAATAAAAATGCCATTTGTGTTCCATAAATACATTTATTCCTATTATTAGTCGAACAACATTTTGTCTCTTATATAAAATAGACATTTTCGGAAATATAAATGATCATCTTTGGACGATATAGCACCCAAATTTATAGCCTTGTCAAATGTCAAATCGTTGTTTCTAGCAATAACTTTGGCACTAGCTAATATATCATGATAATTTTGACAAAAGTTCATATTCAATAAATATTCAAATCTTCCCGCCAACACTGTAGCATCTAAATGCAGGATTTCCTGAATTTTGAGCTCAGTCAAGAAGAAGTAGGTGTCATCATCTTCGGAAACTCGCACTGTGGCAATCTCTCCATATGTGTGTAATTCAAAGTCCATGACATTGTACCAATCGAGCTTGATTCAGGCGAGTCTTATCGGTCACATTCGGATCAGCTTGGTTAGTGTAGAGTCGATTATACGGTTGACAGAGTTGACAAATTAGGCGAAATGAGCTGCTGTGTGGAAAGTGTGCGGATTACAAGCAGAAAGAGAGGACTCTAGGGTCTCTATACAGGGTTGTTATTCATAATATGCCATGTTTCATGGACAATCAGTGATGTTTTTTCCTTAAACGGTAAACATATGAAAACAATATATGGTGGGGCCAAAGACCAGAGGAACTTAACTAAATAAGCACAACAAATTGCAGTACACTTGTGGAGGGTGAAGGATTGTAATTGCAATGCTTACACTATTTTATATTACGAATATTTTCACTTTGAACTGTTAACGTGAATAAATCAACCAACATTAAATAATGAAACTGTAAATCAACGTTTAATGTTTTATATTATGCAAAAGTAAACAAACAAAAGGGTAATTCCTAATAGACTGGCCGGTAATGACACATTTTTTAATTTTAAGAAAGCATACGTTAAAAGAACGTTGCAAAAAATGTGTCATTACCGGCCGGTCTATAAGACAAAAACAATTATTTAAGGTAATTTGGATAATGATACATTGTTATATTAGGTACCTACGTACCGAATGAAATAAAATTAAAGTTCTCTGTTATAAGAATCAAGTAATGTTCTTGAAAAATCAATACATATTGGTTTCTAGTGATCTGTCCACTAACACACAATTTCATGTTAGGAAATGCACAAAGAATCCACCTTCTTGTGCTAGGCAGTACCCCAAACGGTCATAGAATTCTCGGCGTACCTCAGCCAACATGTTAGGGGTAATAGTTTGGATGGCTTGTTCAATTTTAATTTTTAAGGAATACAAATTAGTAGCCCTGTCCTCTTGGAATCTAGAAATTTTTATTTTAAATAGCCCCACAATAAATAATCACAAGGATCAAGATCTGGCGATCTTGCAGGCCACAAGATGGTGTCTCGTCCTGATATCGATCTACTAGGAAACATTTCTTCCAAATAATGTGAAACCATAGCACGATTATGGGCAGGGCATCCGTCTTGTTGAAACCATATCTCATGGAATTTCACTCCCGCTAATCGGCGGATCTCTGGGATAATGTGTTCTTGTAAGAGAGATAAATATTCAGGACCATTTAAGTTTCCATCAATATAAAATGAACCGATCACGCGTTCACCTAGAATTCCAATCCAAATATTTAATTTAAGGGCATTTGGTGCCCAAAGTAAAAAACTTGTGTAAATTTTCGCGGGACCAATATCGGACTTCAGATGGATTAGACTTGCCCAGTAACGGAAATAAACTCTCATCCGTAAAAACTACATTCCTAGGAAAATTTTCATTGCTGTTAATTGTGTTCATTAATGTTTCACAAAATTCCATCCTCCTAATATTACCCGTTTCAAAAATTTCATGAGTTTTTCTTACTTTGTACAACCGATATCCATGTTTTTTCAATACCCTTTCTACTGTAGCTCTACTTGAACCTACTTCTTCAGAAATTTGATTCAAAGATAGAGTAGGAGTTTCATTGGCCGTGGCACAAATCATAACATTTCTGTGTTCCTGGTCATCGTCAAATACGTGTGGTGTTTTATGACAATCTGGGGAAACACACCCATGTTCTTCAAAATTATGCACTATTCTATTTATGGTTGGCAATGAAGGAGAAGGCTTATTTTCAAACGTTTCATCAAATAATACTTCAATCTGACGCACCTTACGTCCTTGAAAATACCATTTGACAATTTGCAAAAACTCAACTATTTCTTCATTTCATACCTACTTCCCGTTATTCATTAGGAATAGAGTTGGAAAATAGTTCATTTCTACATATTGTCTCCTATGTTCGCAGAGCTGTGAGATGATCTGTATACGTAACTACGCCAAACTGCGACACACTGCGACATAGTGCGACATACCGAACATATCCATACTGCGACATACTGAGACATACCTAACATACCTTTACTGGGACATACTCAACCATACAGCGCGTTTTGCGTAAACACTAAATACCGCGACATACTGCGACATACTGCAATATACTGTGCTAACGCTATCGAACACGAAATGATAGATGACTGAAGCGACTCAAATGAAAGTTAGTTCGTTCTGGTTAGATCACCCAAAATCTATTGGGTTTTTTGTGGTGCTCTGTAAGGCTAGTTCGTTCTGGTTAGATTATACGAAATTTATTTACCAAAATAAGGTTAGTTCGTTTTGATAATTGGACAAATGACAGGGGACTGAAGCAACTCTGGCAGTTGACAGATGACTGTAGCGACTCTGACAGTTGACAGGTGACTGATCAGCCGGAATTAATTCGCCAATGGAAGGTTAGTTCGTTTTGGTTAGATCGGACAAACTGTGTTTGAGGTTAGTTAGTTCTGGTTAGATCAGACAAAATTCATTACATTTAAGGACGCTATGCCTACATAAGGCTAGTTCATTCTGGTTGGATCATACAAAATGTATTCACTTGATTGATTTATTTAACGTAAGGGTAGTTCGCTTTGGTTAGATCAGATGGAACTTATTCGTTTACATAAGGATAGTTAGACAAATGACAGATGACTGAATCAACTCTGACAGTTGACAGATGACTGAAGCGACTCTGACAGTTGAAGGGGGTATTGCATCTTGAATTTAAATGACTGCATATAATACAAGCGAGTTTCACCCAAACATGTCAAATAGTAGTTGTTTCGAATCCCCCCTATACCCCCATGAAGCGTTTTCTTACGAGACGCCTCAACTATGATCTGCGTTGACCAATCAAATGCCACCATCTTTTTTTCTAACAACGATGAGTTTTTTAAGACGCCCTGTATGATATGTCGCCATGTTTTTTTCCCTTAAATCATATGTATTGATGTATTTTTCGACACACCCTGTAACAATAAGATTTTTTGACAAACAGCCGCCATGCTTTTCTCTCTTAATGAACCACCATGTTTTTTTTCTCTTACCAAACGGTCTATTTTCAAACATCATTATTATCATCATCACACTTTCAGAATCGAAATACATCTATAATCATTATTCCCATATTGTAAACGTATGCACTCTATCAGCAAATCCTTATCTTCAGACTGTATAACCAACATTTCAAAGTACAATTACAATGAGGTTCATAGCCTGGTGTGTTAACGTGCGCTCTGTAATCCAAAGATGGCAGGGTGACCCGGTTTTTTGCCTCAGCCTTTTTCGGGGTTTGCCATCGAAACAACCAACCTCATAAACGCATCGCAAGGAATTCTCTACATTGAATCAAATACACTACACGCATAAGCAATGCAGGAGGCGTGTTTCTTATCAGTCACCACCGCAATTTCATAAAATGTCCGGTCATTCCGTTAACATCAGCGGGGCCGGGCATCAGCGCCCCCCTCTTGGAGGTTTCTGTGCCCGACTTGGCAGGGCGCCGTTCTAGCTCCCCTGAAAAGGAGCGGAAGGGTTGCTACTTCTGCACCTATTTTCCCATCCTCCCCTGACCCCCTGGGTTAAGAAGCGTGGGAAATGAAATGTGGCATGTTATGTATTGTGTAATGTAATTGTTAACTATGTAATAAAACCACTATTTATTTATTTATTTTATTTATCCAAAGATGGCAGGTTCGGCTCACTTCGATCCATCAGTTTAATCAGCTTTTTTTCATTTTATTGCATGTATCAAATATCCATTTCACTAAACGTTGCACTGTACTGGCAAAACGTTATATTTACAACGAATCTATCGCGATTTCGTCACAACTGAACGTGGAGCAGCGACGCGTGATCTTGAAAGGGGCCAAAAATTGCAAAAATGGGATTTTCGGGGGTAATACCACGAGTGGTCGCAATACTATCGATAATTCTGTCAGAAATCAACGGGATCAAAAAAAAAACGAGTCCCGTAGGGACGAGTGGTGTAACCAAGTGAGTAAACAAAGTGAATTCTTCAATAGTTGCAACTAATGAATAATAAACATGAAGTCTGTCAACCTGACGTTTATGTCATATTAGATTACAAGATGTATCATTGCTGTTTATATTTGTGGTTGACTTGACGACGTGGTCTTTCCGGATCGGAAAGAAAGGAAGCGAAAGGAAGCGTGTACTTTCGCGAAATCCCATTCTGATTGGTCCTCATATCGCAGGAGACGCGACTTTCATATAGTGAGTGAAATTGTCAATGTTAAAATGGTCGATTTGTTTCTTGAACTGTGGATCTCGAAAGAGGCTTCAGCGATTTGGATCAAAGTTTGAATTCAGATTTCCTAAAAAACGCGATTTCACTCATAATAATAATGATGCGAATTTTAAAATTATATTTTCACGCACTTCACCAGATCATCCTAATAATCTTCCTGATAATCTGAAATTTGGCACACATATCAAGGATCAACGACAATACAAGAATTTTGTAGTGGTAATGTAATAAAAATAATAATTATAAATATTGAAAATAATGAGAGGACGAAGGAAGAATTAAGTCCAATAGCTGGTGAACAATACTGGGTAGGTCCTTGAGGCATTACGAAGATTTTTGTAAGTGTACTTGAAGGATCCCTCAAGGTCTGGCTGAAGGGTAGTGGCCCCCTAACAACCAGTGCTAAAATTTGGTACAAATTTCAAGGAATGACGACAATACAAGAATTCCATTATATTAATTTAATTAATAATGATAATGAGGAGAATTTTCAAATTCAATTTTTACCCACTTCCAATTGTCCGAATAATCTTGATGGCAGTACAAGAATTTTATAATATTCACGAAATAATAATAATAATAATGAGTGCAAATACTCGGCTATTGCGATTCCGACTGGGCGGAATGATATCAATGATAGGCGATCCACAACAGGCTACGTATTCATGATACAAGGAGTTTATATATATTTTTTTGAATTGATATAGCCGATACTTGATGAAAATCCATGTTAATCTCTATAATGAAACTATAGTTCATATGATTTTCACATAAAGAGGGTTTACAAAACCACGACAATTGTTTCGCTTTACAAAAGCTTCTTCAAGTGGTGAAGATATACATATGTATATATGTGTAAACCCTCTTTATGTGAAAATCATATAAATTATAGTTTCATTATAGAGATTGGTATATGTTTTTGACTGTTGCCGCTCAAGATGGGTTAGATAATGACACCAGCCAGTGCGTTAATAATCAACAGAAACAACAGAAGTTCACTACAGTTGGCTCACAGACACACTTGCATAGCACATAGCATGGGTACATAACTGAGTTCAACCAATCAAAATGCCAGTAACGTTGAACTAAGAATTCGATGTTTTGGAGAAAGAACATGAGCTTTTTCGCCATATTGAAAATGCATTGAATTCTACCAATCCACTCAAAGAGAAAGTTCAAACATGAATAATGAAATCCATTAAAATAGTACTCAGGTTTTGGGGAAACATTCGTTGCAAATGAGAACTGTCACTGTGACAGTTGTTGTCATATGTAGTGTAAGTTTTTTTAGTTTTGTCGCTTTTACGTGTGATAAAATACAATTCATTTGTAAATATATTATACAGTGGGAACAAAAAATCCATCGCTCCCCACCACCCGTTACTTCTTTATTTAACATATTACATAAAAATGTTGTAATGTCTGCAGACAGGGTTTGAACAGTATAAACTCAAGTTACTGCTTTAATAACATCCAAAATGAAATAATATGTGACAAAATGATAACACAACTGTCAACACATGTTATGAGCGCCATACTGCTGACCACCCGTGCGGTGTTGCCTCTGTTTCACCACAAAACACCACACTCTTCCCTTCTGGATGATTTTTATGTTGTGTAATCCTACAAGTATTTTGGAGGGTGTCGATATCTGGCAGGCCTGGGGGTTCCGATTCCTGGTGCCTGTGACGCAGGCCTATCCTCATCTGGCTGTGGCAAATTCACAACGACAGTTGTTCTTTCCTGGATTTCTTCGAAGTTTTCCGTACCCAATTCAGGGCCAGGTACACGAGAACGGATCTGGTCTGTGTGTCTGTGTGTCTGTACTCGACAGCTCAGGGGTCCCGTGGTTTCGACTACGTCGATGGTATCCATTTTTATCCTGCCGTAAACGACTTGTGGAAACTGGATCGTTTTCCTGGAAGCATCTAGCTTCTCTACTGGAATAGGTTTTTTTGCTTTGCTAACATCTCCTTTCGAAAATCAGGTTGTAGTCTCTCTAGAGCACTCGACAGTCTTCTGCCCATTACTAGTTCAGCAGGAGATCTGCCAGTAACACAATGTGGCGTAATATGTTAAGGCTAAGGCCAATAATACATTTGTATCTGACATTTTTGACAGTGCTATCTTGACATTCTGTACCATTCTTTATGCTTGACCATTGCTGCTGGGATGATAGGGAGCCACCAATGCAGAACGTATCTGATTACGCTTTAGAAATTCCTAGAATTCCACAGACGTAAAAGCTCATTATCTGATACTTTGACATCTGGAATACAATTAGTAGCAAATAATTCGCGTAATACCTTAATAGTGGAGGCACTACTTGACGTATTTGGCACCAATCTAACCTCTAGCCATTTCGAATAGGAATTGATCACAATTAAAATTTTTTTTTTTCTGGAGAAAGTATCACTTCCTGGACTAGTCCGGAAATGCTCGAATTCCAACAAAAATATTTATATAAATAAAAATTAGAATGTTTCTGTTAGTACCTATCTTCTGTTCGCATTTCGATATTTAATACAAACAAGAATTAAAATGTTCGAAATTTTCTTCTACAAAGGAATATAAAGAATAAATGTGTCTCAATTCGTTATTCTACACGGTTGCCGAAAAAATTGAGTACGCAGCACGTCCGAAAACAGTTTTTTTGGACTCGCAGACTTCCAGGACTCGCTACGCTCGTCCTAGAATCTTGTCCACTCGTCCAAAAAAACAGTGTTTTCCAGACTTGTTACGTAAATTACTATTCATTCATTGGACCGACAAAATCCATATGTAGTCGAGTCCATGGCTTCCGTGCCCACTCCAACGGGTGGACTGGGGCTTTTTTTAGTCATGTTACGTGATTCCTCACTTTCGGGAAATCTGTTTACTCTATCTTCGATCTGTTTGCCCAGATTCGGCCACCATACATACGACCTGGCCAGTGCTTTTATTTTAAACATTCCTGGATGTGCATTGTGAAGGAGTACTCTTGCCCTCCCCTCTGGTGGGATTACAACTCGAGTACCCCACAACAAACAATCTTGGTAGCAAGTTATCTCGTTTTTCCGTTGAGAGTATTCTGGTGGGAAGTTACTCTTGTCTTCTGCCCAACCGTTCCATACTTTTGATAACACTGGGTCTTTTTTTGTCTCTCGACAGATTTCTTTGGCACTGATCAGTCTTTCTGGGATAATTTCAAGCATCAGAACTTCATCTGATGTAGGTGCTCTCGGTCCGTATGATTCGCATGGAGGCGGCTCAACGCATCAGCATTTTTCATCTTCGATGCAGGCACGTAGTCTAGATCGTAATCATAAGCTAATAACATCAAAACCCAACAATGGTTTGTAGCCTGTTTTTATTTTGATTTTCCTCGCAAAAACATAGTCACGGAATTTTTTATGCCAGTGATAATAGGAAGAACTTCCTTGTCTATCTGAGCGAAGTATTTTTCACTAGCTGAGAGAGTACGACTGTGATACGCCACTGGAATTTCTCTCCCGTCACTATCAGGCTAAGTATGCAACCCACCCACAAGTTGAAATAAGATCCTTTTTTTACTGTAATGTCCTAATACGGGTTCCATACTTAACATATCTTTGATATTATCAAACGATTCCTGTTCGGCACTGCACCACTGCCAAGGAGTGTCCTTTTTGAGCAACTTATGCAAAGGATTGGCGATAGTTGCTTGATCTGTGAGTAAAACATGATAAAAAATTCAATAGTCCGAGAAAGGCTTGCAGTTCCGTTTGATTTGTTGGCGCCGGTGCATTTTTTATTGTCTGGACTTTTTCTTTGGTGGGGCGGAAACCATATTCACTTATTTGAAACCTAAAAATTCGATTGATTTCGTACGAAAAACACATTTATCTTTTCGTAAATGTAGTTCGTCTTCTCGAAAACGTTCAAGCACTGTAATTTATTTCTAAATCAATTTCGGAATGTCCAACTATCAGTATGTCATCATAATAAGGCGAAATTCCCGAAATTCCGAAAAGTCTCAAGTCTATAAAATCATAGTCTGGGCTTCAGCAGCTTCGCGATCAACAGTCAACTGCGAATAAGCTTGAGCCATATCTAATTTAAAAAAGAAGTGAACTGTCAATATCATTTTGTCAGATCTCCAATTTATATTTGTTGAATTTTGAATAAAATGCAATCATTTTCTGGTTCATAGTATATTTGTTTCTGCTTCGTGTTACCATATTTACATGTTGATATATTGGTGTTGTCTGATGTTATAATTTACTGTCATCATTGTATCCCTAAAGTTATTCGTTTTGGCCAGTTATTTTCACAATACTGCGTTTGGTATAATCTACAACAGGTTATGGGCCCAGAAACACACTAGTGGAAATACGACAGGCAATTTCAAGCGAAGTATAATTTTGATTTTCGGGTGATAATAAGTCATCGAGTTGCTGCTGATATAGTTTCCGTTTTGGATTTGACACTGATTGCAGTTGAAGTCATTAGAGGTTTAGTTTTCTTCGAGCACTTCTGAATAATGGAAGTTCCAAAAGTGCTGATTGAAAAACTGGAAGGTCAAACTAATTGGATAGATTGGAAATTTCAAATAACCATACAGCTTCGAGCACACAATGCATGGGATGCTGTTATTGGTTTACTTGAAACACCCAAGGAACCGGCAGAGTCAGATGGAGAAGCAGTGAAGACGGCGTATAAAAGTTTGTTGCAGTCTGTGAACAGAATAGAGTATACTGCACATAATCTAATTGTTTTCAGTTTGAGTTCACAAGTTAGGCAGCTGATCAATATGTGTAGCAGTTCGAAGGAGATGTGGGATAAACTACTGAGTGTCTTTGAGCAAAGAACAGAACAAAGACAAGACAGATTGTTCAATCAGTTTTTCGGAATCAAAGGAAAAGATCCCCTCGAAAGTGTAGCAAAACACATGGCTAAACTGGAAAAATTTTGGGTAGAACTCCAAGATGAGACTTGGAAAGAGGACAAAGTTAAAATCCCCGATTCATTGTTCATGAATAGAGTGCTCAATATTTTGGCACAAGAGTACTTTGAATTTATGAATGCTTGGGAGTCAGTGCCCAAACAACAAAGAACCATTCAGTTGCTGCGATAAAGATTATGCACTGTGGAAATGCGACTCCAGGAACGTGAAGAAAGTAACGACATATCTGATAAAGAATTTGTAGCATCAAAGAATTTTCCCGAACAATCTTCGTCGAAAACACATTTTTCCAAGAAGAATGATAACAAAAAGAAAAAGTTTGTTATCAAGTGCTACCGTTGTGGACTCAAAGGCCATCTGAAAAAAGACTGTACCAAAGAAGTGAAGCGAAATGACAAAGCTAGTTCAACCCAAGGTTCTGCTTTTGTTTCTGACAGTTTTCTACTGAACTTACATCCCAAAGATATTTGGATTGAAGACTCGGGTGCTACTCAGCATATGACCATGCACAGAAGTTGGTTATCAACATTTGAAAACTTTTCATGTCCTCAATCAGTGATAGTTAGAAATGGTCAAACCATGAAAGCACTTGGCACAGGCAATATCAATGTTGAAATGTATGTTGATGGAAAATGGATCCAAAATTATCTTCAAGATGTCTGGTTTGTACCTGAAGTTGGAAGAAATATTTTCTCAATACCTTCTGTAGTTGACAAAGGTATGACTTCAAGTTTGGAGAAAAATTTCTGTAACATTTTGAAGCGTGGTGAAATTGTAACAACAGGATCACGAGAGAATGGACTATATCTCATGCATATTCGAGTGATTGTTCCTCATGCCACCACAGAAGTCCAAATAGCAGCCAATGATACGTTACAAGTTTGGCATGAACGTCTCTGTTATCAGAACAAATCTCACGTGCAGAAATTTCTTCAGAAAAATGGAATTGCTGTGACCGTCGACAAGGAATTTTGTGATGCTTGTATGTTTGGCAAGCAACATCGTTTGAGTTTTGGTCAGAGAATGAATAGAGCTCAAAAACCTGGAGAGCTGATACACGCTGATGTTTGCGGTCCTATTCCGACGTAATCTATTGGTGGTTCACGTTATTTCGTAGTGTTCAAGGACGATTTCAGTAAGTTTCGCTGTGTTTACTCCACCAAAGAAATATCTGAGGTGAAAGAAAAACTAGAAGCTTTTCTGTACGAAGCTAAGGTCGCTAGTCATACAGTGAAAGAGTTATTGACGGACGGTGGAAGAGAATTTGATAACAAGGATATCATGAAAATAGTCACTACAAATGGTATCTACCATAGAATAACGATGCCATACACTCCTGAGCAGAACGGCGCTGCTGAAAGGGAAAATCGAACACTCGTAGAACTTGCACGAACCCTATTACACGCAAAGAATCTTCCTGAAAATCTATGGGCAGCAGCAGTAAATACCGTGGCCTATGTGTTAAATAGAACCGGTCCCACGTCAATAGAAGGTACTACTCCTGTCATGCTTTGGTCTGGAGAGCAGGCTCCAATGACCCAATTGAAAATTTTTAGAACTGAATGTTTTGTTCATGTTCCGAAACAGAAACGTTCAAAATGGGAGAAAAAGAGTGAGAAAGGATGTGTACTGGGTTACTGTGGAAATAAGGATGGATACAGAGTATGGATTTCTCACAAAAATGATGTTGTTTTGAGTCGGGACGTCGTTTTCAAAAATGATGTTACTGCCAAAGAAAATATTGCAATTTTTGATAGAACTGTCACTAACCTTCCAGTTTCGCAAAACAGCAGTCCAGATATGGTGGATGACCCAAGACCTCGAATCAGATGAAAATTCCCAATCTGATGCAGTCAAAATCAAGCTTCGAGATCGAACAAAACTCCAGAGACCCGATCGCTTTGATGCATTTGCAATGCTCATTGTAAATGAACCAAATACTGTTGAAATGTGGAAACATGCGATGGATGAAGAAATGCAGTCACTAGCTGACAATGATACCTGGGAGCTTGTCGATCTACCTCCTGGAAGAAAAATCATTAAAAATCGCTGGGTTTTCACAATCAAAGAAAATCAGCTAGGAGAAATTCGATACAAGGCTCGGTTGGTGGCAAAAGGTTTTTCTCAGGAAGCCGGAATCGATTTTGACAAAACTTTTGCGTCAGTTGCAAGGTTTGATACGATACGAAAAATTTTATCAGTTTCTTCGACTGAAAATTTGCGTCTGTCACAATTTGACGTGAAGACGGCCTTTTTGTATGGTTCGTTGGATGAAGAAATTTTCATGGAGCAACCAAAGAGGTACGAGGACGGAACTAAGAAAGTATGTAAATTGCGGCGAAGTTTGTATGGCCTGAAACAAGCTCTACGCTGTTGGAATCGAAGGTTTACCGAATTTCTCAAAAAGTGTGGATTACAACAGACTTCATCAGATGCATGTTTGTTTATTAGGAATCATCTCAATAAACTTATGGTTGTGCTGTACGTAGATGATGGATTAGTTGTAGGAGCTGATGTCAACGTTAATCAAGAATTTCTCGAGAAATTGAAGGAAGAATTCCAAGTCACGTTATGTGATATGAGAAGATATCTTGGAATTGAACTATGAAAGTCACCAAATGGCCAAATTGTCATAGGCCAGGAGACTTATGCGAGGAAAATTTTACAAAAATTTAACATGTATGATTCCAATCCTGTTGGAATTCCAATTGAGAAATGTCAAGTAAATGAAAGTTTCAAAGATGGTGAAGAACTCTCAGTAAATATTCCTTTTCGGTCGGCTGTTGGAAGATTAATGTATTTATCGGTTGCCACTCGACCTGATATAAGTTTTGCAGTTCATTTTGTCTCACAAGCCGTTTCAAAACCGAAACATCAACACTGGGAAATTGTTAAGAGAATATTCAAGTATCTTCGAGGTACCTTAGACTATGGCATTGTTTATGAGCCTGGTGGATGTTCTCTCCAAGCATACAGTGATTTGAATTATGCAGGTGATTTATCTACACGTAAATCAACTTCTGGATTCATATGCAAACTGAATCAAGGAGCAATAACATGGTTCAGTCAGAAGCAACGACCTGTGTCATTGTCAACGATGGAAGCAGAGTATATAGCTGGGAGTGAAGCTGCTAAGGAAATATCTTGGTTATGTCGTCTCATGAGAGAAATTTATAATTGTGAAATTTTTACACCAATTTTATGGATTGATAATGCTAGTGCTATGAAATTAGTGCACAATCCAGAATTTCACAAACGCTCTAAGCACATAGACGTGCGTTACCATTTCATTAGGGAAAAGGTGAAAGAGGGAGTTTTCAGAGTACAACATATCGCAGGAGAGAACCAGATAGCAGATATACTAACCAAACCACTGAGCAGACCACGTTTTGAAAAGCTGAGAAATCAACTGGGTGTTTTGAAATACTGATCACATTTTAGTTCATGGGGGAGTGTTGAATTTTCAATAAAATGCAATCATTTTCTGGTTTATACCCAGTATATTTGTTTCTGCTTCGTGTTACCATATTTACATGTTGAGATATTGTGTTGTCTGATGTTATAATTTACTGTCATCATTGTATCCCAATTAAAGTTATTCGTTTTGGGCAGTTATTTTCACAATACTGCGTTTGATATAATCTACAACAATATTCAATATTTCAATTTTTATCTTTACATATTTTATTCAAGTTCTGTTTATACTCGTTCTTTTTTATACTATCCACCTTTTATATTGATAGTAACCAGTGAAAAGTTCCAACTCAAGTGAAATTTTGGTTTCAAAATGTCAATGGCGTCTATCATGAACACGAATGATTTAATAAATTCAGAAGTTCTGGAAACCCACTCTGATTTCGAATCTCCAATATGTAGTAAAGGCTTCAAAACTAGAAGAGGTATGAAAATTCACACGAAAAAAATGCATTCCCCGTCTAAAATGAACTCAACTTCGGAAATTTCAGATAATTCTTTGAATCCAAATGAAACTACGTTATCTGAAAATGTTTCACCTTCTAGACGCCTCAATTTTCGGTTATCGAACCAAAAACTGAATTCGCATGTTGCCAAAATGCCAAAAGGATACCAAAATCTGTCAGAATGAACGCTGCTGAAGTTTTGAGCAAAGTAATCGATAATTGTATCGATTCTAATTCATTAGAGGCATGGGAAGATCTATTATTTTTTGCATTTAAATCTTTCTGTCTGCCACCATCTCATCAGAATCGAAAAGAGTCGCTAACGTCGATCATCAAAAGAAATATCAGGAATGCCGAAGCATCACAATTTACAACAAAATGCATTCCTTCATCTCCACCGAGGCCAAACCTGAATTTTGACGTCCACTGACACTATTGTACCTTTTGACAATAAAACTTTATCAGAGCTTCGATCAAAACATCCGAGTGATCCTGAATTTGTCTATACTGGAAGTGAAAATTTTTATCCACTACAAGTCAACGAAACTGAACTTTTGAATGCAGTCAAATCATTTTGTACCGGATCTTCTGGCGGTCTAGATTCCTTGAGGCCATCACATCTTCAAGATTCACTGCCTAAGAGCGCTGGATATATGGGAGAAAGACTTGTATGTTCTCTGGCTTCTTTTTGTAATTTTTTACTTAGTGGTAAAGTCAATCACGATGTGATTCCAATACTGCACGGAGCCTCATTAGTAGTTTTGAGAAAAAAAAAAAATGGTGACATTAGACCTATTCCACTCGGTACAGTTTTTAGACGTCTTGTGGCAAAACTAGCATGTTAAAAAATTAAAGAATCATTAGGTTACTTATTTCGCCGTATTCAGTTTGGGTTTGGAACACCAGGAGAATGCAAAATCGTTGCCCACGCTGGTCGACGATTTTGATTCAACATCCAGATCCTAATGCTTTCAAAACATCCTTTTAGAAAAGGTCAGAGATACAATACCGCATTTCTTTTCATTTGTTAGACAATGCTACCAAAATCCTACCCTTTTAAATTTTGGAAATAACGTTATTTTGTAAGAAAGTGGCGTCCAGCAAGGAGATACCTTAGGGCCAGCACAAAAACAAACAAAATCAATCGAGGCAGATTTTAATTGCTGGTATATGGATGGTGGTTGCATAGATGGTGAAGCTCATGTAATTCTAGAACAGATCAAAAACATTATTTCAGCATCCGAAAAAATTGATCTCAATCTGAATTGCGAAAAATGCGAGCTTTTTATGTTAAATGAACAAGTTGATACCATACCAGAAACATTTTTCAGTGTTGCCGCTGATATAAAAATTGTAAAGAAAAGTAATTGGAATCTTCTTGGTGCACCCCTTTCAGAAGAATCTTTAGCAGAATGTCTAATCCAGAAAACGAAGTATCTGAGTTTGATGGCATCCCGCATCAATACCATTCCCAAACATATTGGTTATTTTCTCCTAAAGAACTGTCTCGCAATACCTAAACTAATATATACATTGAGATGTTGTCCAACGTGGCGCTGCAATAAGAAACTTGATCTCTTCGATTCAACACTCCGTTTTGTTTTGGAGCAGATTACCAACAATAACTTCAGCTCAACAACATGGCTTCAAGCAACGCTTCCTGTGAGTGAAGGTGGTTTGGGTATTCGTCAAGCATCTTCACTCGCTTTACAAGCACTCCTTTCGTCCTACAACAGCATTCAACATCTGATCGATCACATTTTAACTGATTCTTTCTCCACTGTACCTGACCTTTATTATACGGAATGCGAATCTATTTGGTGCTCTATAACTGGTACCTCTAAACCTGATAATTCAAATTTCCAAAGGTCCTGAGATATTCCCCTTATCGAATTGCCATCTAAACAACTCCTTGACTCGGCTGTAGACTCTCCATTTGAAAGGGCTCGTCTCAGGGCAGTATGTACGAAGGAATCTGGAACTTGGCTCAATGCCCTCCCTGTTGATTTTCTTGGAACTTTGATGGATGATGAGTCTTTCAGGATTTCTGTGTGTTTACGTTTGGGTTGTTCGATTTGTGTGACTCATAAATGCAGATGTGGTTCCATTGTCAACGTAAACGGGGTCCATGGATTGAGTTGTAGATTCAGTTCCGGGCGTTTTTCGCGACAATCAACAGTTAATGACTTAATCAAGCGAGCTTTATCAACAGCTGATATTTTCACTGACTTAAAACCTTTGGGAATCATTCGTGATGACGGTAAGAGACCGGACGGGATGTCTCTGATTCCATGGAGCCACGAAAAACCATTAGTCTGGGACTTCACCTGCGTGGATACAGTTGGAGCTTCACATATTGATTCAACATCGAGAAATGCTGGTGGTGCTGCAGATTCTGCTGAAAAATAAAATTCAAAAAATATTCCAGTTTAACTGACTAATTTATCTTCTACCCTGTTGCCATCGAAACATACGGTTCTTGGTAGTTATGCCTCTAAATTGATCAACCATATTGGGCAGAAACCCATCACTAAAACAGATGATAGCAGAGCAAGGACTTTCTTAATACAACGCATAAGTATTGCCATACACAGAGGAAATGCTTCATCCATTTTAGGTTCTATTCCTGCAAATAAATATTTAGATGAAATTTTCAACCGTCCACAAAACAATTTTGAACACCATATAATTCTCAAAAAGTCGTAATATCTGCCACAAATTCAATATCAAGCGGTAGAAATTCAAGTTTGCTTCCACGTCGCTCCAGTGACAGAGACAATCAACGATATAAAGACTTCTCAGAGGAAAATTGCAACAGTGAACGCAACAACATTGAGTCGACTTCCTTATCACACCGATCCAGTGACAGGAACAATCACCATATCAGAAACTACTCCGAAGACGTTAGACATGTAAAACGCAGCACAAACAGCTTCAATACCATCAGGCCCGTGGAACATAGTATTGTCAAAACTCTCGGGTTGGAAAATATTGGTAACACATGTTTCATGAACAGTGTTATCCAGTGTTTATCGAACACAAGAAGGTTATTGGAGTATTTGAAAAAAGACGCATACACAAGGGATGTAAACACTGGCATATCTAGGGAGAGAGCTTTAATAAAAGCATTTGATGAGGTGATTAAGAAACTTTGGTCAGAAGATTCGTCACATAGAGTTGTGAATATAGTCTCCTTGAAAAGTCAAATCCAAAAATTAGCTCCCCATTTCTTCGGTTATGCCTAGGAAGATGCTCATGAGTTCTTACGATTCCTGTTACATTCAGACGTCAATAGAGCAACGGAGAAGCCGAAACACATTATGACAGAGATAGATGAGAAATTAAGCGACAGTGAGAAGGCTCTAGAGTCATGGTCAAGGACGGACAATTCCCTGTTTGTAGATAACTTCGTTGGCCAGTTAAAATCTACATTGAAATGTACTCATTGTGGTCACTGTTCAGTCACTTTTAATCCTTTCTGGGATCTTTCCTTCACAATACCTCGAAGAACACGCCAACTCAGATTATCACAATGCTTATATAGATTCATTCAAAAGGGAAGAAACGGTTTTCTTCGACAGAAAGATTCCAAAGAAAATTGAATGTTTCAATTGATTTTCCTTTAGAGGGATTGGACATGAGTAAGTAATTATGCAGCAGACAACGTAGCCCCTGTCTGTATGCATTGGTTAATCATAGTGAAACTACCTACAGCGGACACTACACAGCCTAACGTAGACATCCGTATGTGAGCACGTGGCATAATATAATGATTCACGAGTAACCCCGATTTCATCTGAATCCCTCATAAACGGAGATGCCTATGTTCTCTTCTATGAGCAGGAAGGCACTACTTCTAATCTTTTACATTATACTTAGTTTAATTTTCTGTTTCATTTGTATTTAACATTATAAGTAAATGCACTGATAAATTTTGCCACCCAGCTAGAGCTGATAAAATACCTTGTACCGAAGGGACCGGGTACGGTTCAGGTCTAAGATTAGTCCAACGTCCAGGATGTTATTTCCTGGATGTGCTTTGTTCGTATTGTACGTCTTATGGATGATCAATGGACGTACAATAATGGACCAATATGAAACATCAATAAAGAGAACGATTTTGGATTTACATTGAATGTACAATAATGTACGAATATCCGAATGTTACTTATTGTACGTATATATAACTGTTTTTTATTGGATATACATCGAACGTTAAATACTGGACTTGATCTGTACGTCCAATATGTTACTGCATGGTTTGTACGTCGATTGGATGAACAAAATTGGATCAGTTGGAAACTTCCATAATTGTATGTTTACGGATGTACACCGAATGTAGAATCCTGTACTTGATCGGAACGTTCAATATGCTGTTTTTGAACGTCCATTGGATGAAAAAAATTGGATCAATTGAAAACTTCCATATTTGTTCCGATTTACTTCGATTGTAGAATACTGAACTAAATACTACAGAACACCTAACCTACAGGTATTGTGACAGACATCTTTTATGAGGTAGGTCTCTGGGGTGCCCGTACATTCATTAGTTTTTATGTATGTGAATATTTCTGTCTATATTTGACGAAACAATATCCAGTAAGACATCAGTGAATCGCTCATTCCTGTAGTTTTTGAGTGTTATTGATAGAAGAATATTGCATCACAAATTATGTAAGACACATTTTCAATATATTACTTTGAATTGGGAAAGATCGATAAGGTGGTCGGTGGTCTGGCGGTCTAAGGCGCAGGCCCTTCAGAACTTCAGTATAGCGGTAGTCGGTTCGAGCCCGATGTATGTACGAGGGATTTTTTCTCAAGTATGCAATATCGAAATCGATAGACGACCACAGTCCTTGTTGAAAGCAGGTGTATTGTGTGTTGTCTAGGTGCCAATCTCGTCTAGTGCACGCCGGCCATCCGAGGTGGTACTGTAGGTTTTCCGAGTTTTCCTGCAGCTGAAAAGTGAATACGCCACTAAAAATCAGTAAGTCGCCTGGGAGCGCCACGGCAAATAATAATAATAGCCGTCCTCTACCCGCACCGGCTATGCCTTTAGATACACTCTACGAGTATTTATGAGGGAGTATTATTATTATTATTATTATCATTCGGATATGTTCGGCCGTATACGCCTTAACACTTAATTAATTATATTATTGTTGTCTATGTTAAGTACGTTGTGATTATTCACTTGTTAATGTTATATCTTCGTTAAAGTTTGTCAAAGTGTGTGAAAGTTGACGATATCGTTTCATTTCGAGGCATCCAAACTTCATCATATCGTGAAACAAACTGTTATCTGAAGAGTAAATTGTTTGTCAAATATATTCAATTGAAATACCTCAAATGAAAATTTTAACCTTCTTTGGTTGGGTCATGGTCAAAGTTCAAACACAAAAAAAATAGTATTGCTTTTCATGCAGAACAGATTTTTTTCTCTCATTCTGGGTCGCCAGTTTTTTGCCTAAAATTATGTACCTAAATTATTTATTGTGGGAATATTTTCGAAATAAATTAATTTCTCTTGGGTTTGATCAGCCCATCTGAACTGATGCCGATCCAAAAGAAATACATTTTTTTCTATAATATAAGATGTTTGCTGTACATTAATTGGACATACATTAGACGTGCATATGATTATTCAGGGCATTTATGAACATATTTAAGTTCTTTGTTGTACGTCCATTGGACATCCATGTCGGACGTACATAGGATGTTATATCCAGTGTATCTGGGTATTTGGTGGTCCTTTACTGGACATTTATGGACATAACTGAACGTCTATTGGATGTCCATAAGCCCTATGAGTGGGAGACAGGAATTTTTTCTGGCGGGTCAATAAGTTCTGTCTCACACTTAGGAATAAAATAATAGGCGATATTTCCGTAGTCTTTGGAGATAACAGCACAAACTTGGTATTGTTGGATTTCATATGATCATCCCTACCGGATCATGCAATGAAATACAGGGTGTCCTATTAAAAAAAAATTCAAATCGCTGTGCTTTTTTCAGACACTCTCTACAAATGAATCTTGAACCATCGAGAAGATCGAATGAAACACTACAACTCATGTATTTAATTTAAATAAAGAAGTTACAGGGAGCGACGGACTTTTGGTCCTCACTGTATGTTTGAATCTTATCAGAAACTGGAAGTTCATCAAAAGCTAGTAAAATACTCATATTCAAATGATTGCGTTCACATTAGATTGTAAAACGAGTAAAGCTCGATCGGGTGCAGCGGAACTCAACACCAAATTTACCGAATTTTCCTGAAAAATTTTGTAACCTGCCCAAAAAAATCATTTGAGCGGGTGAAAATTGAATACATATACATTTTACGAGAAGTTATTATTAAGGCTGATCGAACCAGAACGAACTATGTTACGGTTTTATTTCCACTTTACCTTTCAGCTTGTTTTTTTGTTTTAAATTCTAAATATACCCTTGAATCATCAACTAAAAAAAATAACATTTATTGAATGATCTTGTACAAAGTCGAGTGGTTTCCTAAAACAATAAAAATAGGTTACTATTATGCTTCATCGAGCAACTTTCATAACCTACCTTTCAGACGGCTACGAGACGTATCCCTGGATCACTCGTGAATACATATAGATTCAGCTCGTAACTTCGTCGTAGCTTTTCCTGACTATATGTATAATAATATCTAGTTAACTTTCATGATATCAACAATCCGTTTACCTTTTGATCTGTCACTTTAGATATTTTCTCTTCCTATTCTAAATTTACAGAATTTATTCTTCTCTTTCTATTTCGGTTGATAGCCTTTCCTATTCCAGGATATCCAACAACGCTTCTTCTTCTTTATTTGGGAATACTCTAACTTCCCACCATTACCCATTTTCTGATTAAGGTGATCTGTGGTTTATTCTTTACCAACCCAAAAAAATAACATAAGGAACCCCAAGGACTGACGCAGTTAGATTCAGATAAAAAAAAATCGTAACTCTTGTCCATGTGCATGGAAGAGAAATGAACGCTTTAGCGGATTATTCTGAAGAAATTCACAAGAATATTAATAGGAAAAACTAAAAGTCTGTTAGTGTTACAGCTGTTCATTTAATGTGGATTTAGTTTTCTTCGATATTCCGAATTTCACCTCTACGGTTAACCGAAGCAAAACCACTCGAAGGCCACACATCATCACTGGTATGATTCAACAACCTGAAAAATATTCAGAAAGATTATCAACTGTCTATAACAAACATCTCAACCTACCCTACATGTCTACATTTCTTTACAGGCCTTCTATTTCTACCTTTACTACGTTTACTATTTCTATCCGTTACGGACATCCTTCATACACCACCCATATCGAGGCACTGTACTAGTTCTTTTGGCATAACCCCCTTGGTGGAATACTTCTTCGATAGCCAGACTCATCCACTGTTGAGGCGTACTACCCATCATTGACAGTCGAAGCCGATCAGTTGCACAACGAGTGACCCCGAGGAGCCCTACTTCCAGAAACCACTGCTTGACCCCCACTAGGACTTCATCAGACAAGCATTAGATAAGCTTTAGTTTCATTAACATTCTGATTCTGCTCATTAGTTTTGATTTTTGGCTATTATACCATATCGCTCTAACTTAGGTACACTTCCTGATAATTTTGCTTCGCTTCAGCATTCATTTTATATATGTAGATGCAAGTAAGTAGTTGCAAAATAGTGATCGGATCCCCCTGCAATAAAAGACAATACCTGAATAGAGATACGACATTCGTGATACACAAGATTGTGATATAATTACCATTTATTCTTTTCTGTGAGCCCGCAGCATACGTATGGTGGAGGGTAACTTTAATATATCTGTAGTGCTTTCTATATTCTATAAAATTATTCACGTCGGCGATTGGACGCATATCGATTGATATAGAGATCCTCAATATCGAGAATTCTGAAAATTTTGAGGTTGAGTACAAACCACAAAATACAATTTTATTCATAAGTTTCACCATGGTATTTATGCAGCTTGAAATATTTGGTCTGAAGCTCAAATAGAAATAAGGGTTATTTAATATTATTCAGTACATCAACAGTTTTTCTACCCACTCCCATCTCCACTAGCGCTTTGGGATTGTAAACAATAAACCACACCAAGGTTAGCCAGAGTACGAGGTTGGCTTATTTCCAATTTCCTTGGAATTCTACCATTTATATTTTCTTTTAAGCTAACAACTGACCTTACGTATACATTGCGTGGAAATTGAATACATTCATTTTGAAAGTAATTATTGAGTCTGATCGAACCAGAAAGAACTAAACTTACGTAGAAATTTAGTATGTGTGGAAATTGAATTGGCATTAGTAATTGTACAATTACAAACTGTCGTTTTGAGGTACCTACTCATTTAGGTATTATTATTTTTCGGTAGTGAATTCGGGTGAGGGATTAAGGGTCGAGTACAACCCGAAAATGGATTATTGATTTGGTGGTGAATTCCGGTGCTCCGGCTCGATCGCCCAGGTACTAATTATAATCTGTCTTGTTATAGTCAGTTGCTGCAGATGGTATCTTTCTTCCGAGGCACGTATCATTACACTGCGGAATCCCAATTGAAAAACCTGCGTTAGCAGTGAATAGACTTTGCGGGTCAGGATTTCAAGCTATTGTAAATGGAGTTCAAGTAAGTGAACAGGGGCGTCACCGAGTTCCTCCACCTATACCTTGTTAATCCGTAATCCGGTAACCGAGTTCCTCCACGGGACCGAAGGGAAAGGGACTATAGGATTATAGAATCTAACCAGAACGAACTAACCTTACGTAGACATTTGAGTGCGTGAAAATTTAATACATACATTTTGCGAGGAGTTATCATTGAGATCTAACAGAAATGAACTAACCTCATAAGTAGACATTTCAGTGCTTTTTTATTAGAAGGAAGACAAAAACCTAGTTGGACATAATGGCCAATTTTATAACAATAAATAGTAAAAAATTGTAAAAGAGAGTTCCTCCACCTACCTATTCATGGCAATGGTGGAGGAACTCGGCTTTCGAAATAATCCCTAGAAACACAAGAAGGATTATTATCGCAGGTGAAGTGGAGAAACTCGGCGACACCAGTAAACAAAAATGAAATTTTAAATATATTTCTGCTCAAGCAATTACAAGATCATGTTCGAGTGTTTTATCAAGTTCATGAAATAATTCGTTAATAATGATAATCCCAATTTCTTTCAAGGATATTTCCACCGGAATTGCAGATATTTCCTTAACAGGCGGTGTTGAAAACATGTCAGCCGCTCCATATATGATTAGAGGTATCAGATTTGGAGGAATTCCCTTGGGAAAGAACCCTAATTTGGAAGACGCCTTCTGGGAGAGTAGTCTTGATACTTATTGTGGGTTGAGAATGCCTCTAACAGCGGAAAAATTGGGCAAACAGTATAATCTCACAAAGGAAGAGGTCGATCAATTTTCGTTCAACTCGCAACAAAGATGGAAAGAAGGTAAATTCTCCAATTCCCCCACGATTTTAAAATTCACCAATTCCCCCACGACTTTAAAATTAACCATAATAAATAATTATTACTGAGCCAAAGTCTGAACATTTATCAAACTCTTATGCAAAGGTTTTTTCCAAGGTAGAGTTTTCTTTAACTTCGATTTTAAAAAAAGTTCTCTATACCTGAAATTGACTTTCTATCATCAGCAGACAGATAACAAAGCAAACTGAATAATGATAAAAAAAATATTTAAAAAAAAAACCTTTTTAAAGACAAGCTTTTATTCGAAAGCGATAAAAAGTAAAAAATATTTTTTTCGATGTGAGTTCAAAAGCTTGCCACCTGAAGTTTTCGGTTCGAATACGAAAGCTTGTCTTTAAAAAGTTTTTTTCCATATTATTTTATTTGGTGCCTTTCAGTTAGTGCGCATTGATCTATGGATTTCAGAGAAAGCATGGTTATTGCAAGGGCCGTTTTCTGTGAGTTTTGAGCTCTCTAGCTCTTCAATGAGAAGGACACTTGAATATTCACTCGTCCGCCATCATATGAAATTTTAATAAAACATTGATGATTTTCCACTCCAAATACCCCTCATACCAATTTTGAAGAGAATCAGAACATGATTACAAAACTCGTTTGCCATATCGTGACTGAAAATCCATAATCCCCAACCCCGAAAGACCTTCATATCAATTTAGAATCGAATAGGACCATAATCACCAAACTCGTCCGTCATTATGGAACCGCCATATTAAATTTATGAATTTTGACGCAAAATACAAGTATGTTCTATGATTTAGTCTTATTTATTTTCACTGGCTGTTTTCTATAATCAAATGCCATATTGCTTCTGGAAAAATTGCAGTTCAGGAAGAATTCGCGGATCTCCTTTTTTTTATTGCAAGTGGTAGTTTAGTTCTGTAATGCTCAAAAATAAATACAAAATTTGGCAATCTCAATTATTTCAGAAGATATGGCCCTTTTTGAAGTTCATAAAATTGTTATTTTCAGGAATCCATTCCGGATACTGAAAACATGTGAAATTCATTCTTGTTTGAACTATATTACAACACATAATTTCCCTTTCACATGATTTCGGCATTTTTTTAAAACGGAAATTTTATTTTTCCGACAATATATTTCCTTGCTTAACAACCAATCAGTGGATTTCAAATTTTGAAATTCAGCCAATAGAATCGGAACTACAGTGAAAATATAGCTTGTCGCTGTATTTTCACGGTGATAAACCTGCTTAGTTTTTGTTTTACTATCTGTCATGTGAATGATTTAAATTATAAACGTCAAGTTTATGTGTTTTGACTAGTTATCTTTATTTATCAATATGAGCGATCGTTGGGGACAAATGTACATTGGTATCATAGATGAGGCCGTGGAAAAGAGTATTCCGTTGAATACGGCTAGAAGTAAAGCATCAATTACCAGGTGACACGGTTTTTCTTTATTTCAAATCGATATATTTTCGTCCTAAATATAATTCGTGGTATGATTAAAAACATATAATTTTTTGGAATATTAATGAATTGCAATCCCAAAGCTGAAAATATAACGAGTCCGCAGGACGAGTTGTATTTTCTTGCAAATTATCGGTAATAATCATACCACTTATTATATTACCCCTGAAAATTCATTATTCTTTAGAACGTAACCAAAACTTCATACTTCCCAAAATGAAAAAGCACTTTTCTTGTTGAAGGACAAATTTTCAAAAAAAACAAGTTTTTTTTTTAAACAAATAAATGGTTGAAACCAAGTGATAAAAAATGTGTGTGGTGGATGCTTTAAGAAAATTAGTATATTATGATACGAGTTTTATAACACACCATTTTGTCGTACGCGTTGTTTGGAGTACGACGAGCAAAGCAAGTGTTTAAAAGATCAGTTAACCTAACAAGTAGAGAGGAAATGAGAAAGCAAAAGGAATCAAGGTCAAAACCTATGAGAGAGCAAAAGGAATCAAGGTAGAACCCTATGAGAGAGCAAAAGGAATCAAGGTCAAACCCTATGAGAGAGCAAAAGGAGCAAGTCTCAACAAGTTAGAAAAATGTAATACAGGTTCAATGACCTTTTTCAATGTCAATATATGATTGTCAGATATCCAAAATGAGTTACAAATAAAAATGTTCAGTTAAAAGTCTATACAGCGAAATTCGACACGGGTTCACTGACCTAGTTCACTCCATGTTTCCAGTTACAAACAAATCTCAACAAGTTGTAAAAATTTGGAAAGGGGATCAATGACCTCTTTCAAGGCCAAGAATGGCACGTGTCAAATATCAGGTTACCTGGAATTTGCTGACGTCATATTTCCGGTTGCAAACAAGTTTCAACAAGTTGAAGAATTCGATATGTATTCAACGACCTCTTTCAATGTCAAGAAGTGCAGGTACTGTTGATATGAAAATATTCTCAATCTCATTCTTTTATATTGTTACATACTGTATTGCTTACTAGTTGATTGATTTTGTTGTTATGGTTTTGTTTTTGACGGATGTATGACTTTGAATAAAGATGATATTTTTTGGTAAAAGTCACCTAGTTTTTGTCCCATTATCATCAAAATATTGAGACACAAACGAACAGGTTATGGGCCCAGGACTTGGAAAGTAACTATCTGCGTTATATATTATATAGAAGTTGTATGTTTTTTTTATTCAAAAACGACGAATCTGATACTACCAATCCAAGTAAAGTTCCAGACGAGGCAAAATGGGAGATGAATATAAAATAGAAAAGTTGAATTCGGACAACTATAGACATTGGAGTTTACGTATTCAAGGTCTATTGGAGGCAAAAGGATGTTGGGTAGCTGTAGAACCAGGATATGGTGTGGAAACAACTGCATCTGAAAAATTGAACGATCATAAAGCAAAATCAATTTTCTACCTTACAATAAATGACGATGGATTAGACGATATCATTGAATGTAGCAGCGCTAGAGAAATTTGGATTACTCTCAAAAATATTCATACCAAATACGACACATGGCACAGTTTACTCCTACTTAAAGATTTTGTTACTACTGAAAAGAAATCCAACGAAAAAATATCTGAATACCTAACTAGACGTAACGGACTATATCATAAAATAAAAAATGCTGGTTTCATTTTTGATGATAAGGTTCAAGCTGGTTTCGCAGTGTTGGGATTACCCAAAGAATATAAATATTTATCCAGAAATCTCAGAATGGATAATGATGATTTGAATATGTCCGTAATAAAATCAAAGTTGATAGAAGAGGAGAGGAGAATAGAAAATGAAGAAACAAAAAACAATTCAGAATGTACAGCAGTGATGTATTCAAGAAATAAGAATGATAGAAACTTCACACAAGAAAGACGACAATTTCATGGAAGAGATAAAAATGATTTTAAACAAATAGATAGACGAAATGACGATAAGAAACCGAATAATCCAAGAGAAGAACAATCTCATGACAATTTCAGATGTTACAAATGCCTAGAATTTGGACATATTTCACGAAATTGTCCTTTCTCCAAAAATAAGGAGGATGGTAGAAACTCATTTGCCATTTGTACAAGTTATGATAAAGAAGACGTTGAAAGTGCATCATTATGGCAAACTTTTTTTAGTATAAATCGATATAAAAATCCGAAATCTTGGATTATAGACAGCGGAGCTACAGATCACATGACAGCTTACAGAGAAAAATTTGATTCATTCGTTGAACAAAAATCAATGGTTGAAATTGCTGGTGGAGGGACTCTAGTTTCAACTGGTTTTGGATCTATAAAATTACAATTCATCCAAGACGACAATATCTCATTAGTTATTTTGAATGACGTATTGTATGTGCCAGAACTGGGAGGAAACTTGTTGTCAGCTGTTAAAATTACTAAAAACAACTCAGTGATGAAATTTTTAAAGGAAAGGGTAGAAATATACAATGAAAATAGCAAAATCATCGTTATCGGACAGAAAAAAGGAAATTTGTATTATTAAGAAGAATATATTACAGAAGGAGAGCAACTTATATCCACCAACTTAATGAAATGTAGGTTTCTCAGCAATCAGTCACTATGGCATAGAAGATTGGGACATTTACACCAAGAAGCAGTAAAAACATTATTGAAAAGAAATACAAACCGTACAGATAATTTTATAAAGATGGATGAAAACAGTTGTGAAATTTGTATGATGGGAAAAATGAAAATGAAACCTTTCCCTACAAGTTCATCTAGAGAAACCGATATTCTTCGATTGATCCACTCAGACGTTATAGGTCCAATAAAACCTTGCTCTAAAGGAGGAAATGAATATATTGTTACTTTTATCGATGATTGTACCCGTTATACCAAAGTATACCTGATGAAACGCAAGAATGAAGTTATTACAAAATTCGACGAGTTCAGGAAGGAAGTAGAAAATTATCACAACAAGAGGATTGTTACCTTCAGGAGTGACAATGGAGGAGAATACAGAAGCCAAGTATTCAAAGAGATGCTTCTACAGTTGGGAATTCAAAGTCAACTGACAATTCCAGGAACACCACAGCAAAATGGTGTTGCTGAGAGAGCAAATCAGACACTCATGGATACAGCTCGATGTATGCTGCTGGAATCTGGACTCAATATAAAATTTTGGGGTGAGGCAGTTTTAGCAGCCTGCTATGTTAGAAATCGTTGTCCAACTTCGGTAAACAAAGGTGCTAGTCCATATGAGCTATGGAAAAAAAGCGAAAATAATATTAGTCACTTAAGAGTATTCGGATGTCGTGCATGGGTTTTAAATAAGAACCGAAGAAGCAAATTTTCCCCTAAAGGAATTGCACATATATTTGTGGGATATGACTCATTTGCTAAAGCTTACAGACTCTGGAATCCTCTCAATGACAAAGTTGTCTTAAGTCGTGACGTCAAATTTGATGAAAATATTTTTCCGATGAAAACGAAAAATTTGAATTCTGAAGAATTTGACAGAAACTGGTATGAAATGCCACGGGAAGACGAAAGTAGTCAACAAAATGAAGAGACGAATGATGAGTTCGAAGAAGAGAATTACAATGCAGAGAATGTCGATGAATTTCAAGAAGATGAAAATGAAATAAATGAAAAAAGTGGAATAGAAGATTTTAAAGGAGCAAAACAAAATCAAATGTCAGTAAAATCAAAGAGCCATGGCAGAATTTCAAAATTTGGTCGACCTCTTTCCTCACCAATATGGACAAAAGACTATTTAATGGACGTTCATGATTCTGATTTAGATGAAAAAAATGAAGAATGTAACATAGTAGCAAAGAATGAAAAAAAAAATGAGCGATCCAAAAACTAGCAGAGAAGCACTGAATGGCGAAAATAGTACAAAGTGGGAAATGGCAATGAAAGAAGAAATTGAAAATCTTTTGAAGAATGATACATGGGAGTTTGTGAAACGACCGAAGGAAAGGAAAATTATACGAAATAAGTGGATATTCAAAACAAAATATGACGAAGTTGGAAATATTGCGAGGTACAAAGCTAGAGTAGTAGCTATGGGCAATAGCCAAATTCCAGGCGTAGATTATGACAAGACTTATTCACCAGTTGTCCAAAGAAAAACAATTCGTATTATGCTGGGACTGAGTGTAGAGAATAATTGGAAAATACATCATGTAGATATAACTGCTGCATATCTCTATGCTGATTTGGATGAAGTGTCGTACATGGAGATTCCAGAATGTTTCGAAAACTTATGTGAAGAACTCGAGAAAGATTTTCCTGATATTCCTTCGAAAAGCGAATTACAGAACCATCTATATGTATGTAAATTGAAAAAGAGTATATATGGTTTGCATCAATCTGGAAGACTATGGAATAAACATATAGATACTTTATTGTTATCCAAGGAATTAAAACGTTCAGTTGCTGACCCATGTTTGTATTATGATACAGAAAGAGGCCTGATATTAACAACATATGTAGATGACATCCTTTTATTCGGAAAGGAAGAAGATATAAAGTCCACAAAGAAAATGCTTGCAGAGAATTTTCAAATAAAAGATTTGGGAGCAGTAAAACACATTCTTTCTCTGCAGATAAACACAAAAGATGAAAGAATATTTCTTAATCAAGAAAATTACACGAAAGAATTGCTAAAAGAAATGAATATGCAGGATTCAAGAGGCGTTAAAACACCTTTGGATCCAGAAATAAAATACAAACATGATGAGAATGCCAAATATTTAGAGGAAGAACGTGCTGATTTATATCGAAAAGCTATCGGAAGTTTATTATATCTTGCGTCAAATACCCGTCCAGATCTAGCCTTTCCTACTACATATTTAAGTCAGTTCAACCAATGTCCTTCAGAAGAGCACTGGTCAGGAGTAAAACACATTTTTCGTTATTTAAATAAGACGAAAAATTTGGGACTTGAATATAAGAAATCCGGCAAGCTGGTTGAAGCCTATACAGATGCTGACTGGGCAACTGATATCACGGATAGAAAATCTTTCAGTGGGTACGTTATTATCATAGGAGGATCTGCAGTGAGTTGGGCCAGCAAAAAGCAAAGATGTGTAGCACAAAGTAGAGTTGAATCTGAGTTCGTTGCTTTGAATGAAATTGTTAAGGAATGTATTTGGATAAAGAATCTGCTTGAAGAACTACAACAAGATTCAATGATTGAAGGAGGAATAACAATAAACATTGATAACCAAGGGGCCAAGAAGCTTGCTGAGAACCATGTTACATCTGATCGTTCGAAACATATTGATTTGAAACTTTTCAATGTGCGTGACAAAATTGACGATTCTACAATTAAACTTAAATATATAGAAACAGGCAACAATTTAGCAGATCAATTCACAAAAGTTTTATTCAGTCCCAAGCAAGATATTCATATGAAGAAACTGGGGATCACAGTTTCAGAAGACGTGTTGAGTTGATTATGAGGAAACTGGAGATCCCAGTTTCAGGAGAGGTGTTGATATGAAATATTCTCAATCTCATTCTTTTATATTGTTACATACTGTATTGCTTAATAGTTGATTGATTTTGTTGTTATGGTTTTGTTTTTGACGGATGTATGACTTTGAATAAAGATGATATTTTTTGGTAAAAGTCACCTAGTTTTTGTCCTATTATCATCAAAATATTGAGATACAAACGAACAGGTACCACATTACCTGGGATTTGCTGATGTCAAATTTCCGGTTACGAAAAAGTCTTGACATGTTGAAGAATTCGATACGGGTTCTACGACCTCTTTCAAGGTCAATAAAGGCAGGTATCAGATTGTTGTTCAGAAAGTTGTTTTGTATGAATGTGTTCTTTCCGTTAACCAGCTGTCGTCCCTACACGAACGCCAGCCCTCAAAAGTCGACATTTGTGCGAGCCGAATATTAGGGAGGTCTTACCTTTTAACATGCGATTTCTAGCATTTTCCGGTCCATCAGAAAAAAATCTAGTTGCTAGGATTTGAACCTACCCGACCAGCAGCATGAATGGATTGAACACACTACCTGACCTTCGTGGGATATCAGATTACCTAGAATTTCCAATGTCATATTTTCGGTTACCAATGAGTTGGATAAATTTGATATGGGATCAACGATCTCCTTCGAAGTTCATAAGTGCACGTGTCAGATATCAGATTACCTGGAATTTGCTGACGCCATAATGTGGAATAAAGGTCCATATAGGCCAATGAAATTTGATACGGGTTCAATGGCTTCTTTCAAAATCAATGTGTCAGGAATCATATAACCAGAAATTATGTGAAGTAATAATTCGGGTTACAGATATCTACAAGTTGAAGAAATTCGATATGAGTTCAATGACTCCCTTCGAGACCAAATGTTTTACTTTCCTGAATGCGTTATAAAGATCAGAGTTGTGGTTTTCCATCTGAGGCTTTCTGTGGTGAGAAGTAGCTAACTGTGGAAATATTGGGCTTTCTGTGGAAAGCAGTGACTAGCTGTGGAGATCTTACGCTTTCTAGCATTAACAGTGGCTAGCTGTGAAGATTTGAGTCTCTCGGTGGTAAGCAGTGACTACCTGTGGGGATCTTCGCCTTCTGCGGTCAGCAGTGGCTAGCTGTGGGGATCTTAGGCTCGAAGATCTTAGGCAATAATCTTTTGGTCGTGAGCAGTGACTAGCTCTGGGGTTCTGAGGCTATCTGTGGAAATTTGTGGTCATCTGTCATAAGCACTGGCTATCTGTGGCTCTGTCTAAATTAGTAGCTAGCTGTCGGGATCTGAAATCGTATGTCGTAGGTAGTGGCTAACTGTGGCGATTTGTGTCTCTCTATCGTAATCAGTAACTAGCTGTTGGGATCTGAAACTATCTGTCGTAGGCAGTAACTATCTGTGGCGATCTGTTTCTCTCTCTGTCGTAATCGGTAGGTGTCTAACTGAATGTGGGGATTGCTGTCTTTAAAAGTGGCTAGCTCTTGGGATCTGAGGCTATCTGTGGTTAGTAATGAATAGCTTTGTGGAGCTGAAGCTTTCTGTGATTAGCAGTTCTTAGCTATAGGGATTTGAGGATATCTCTAGTCTGCGGGTCTCTATGGTCTCTATGGTGCTATGGACAGTTTATTCTTTGGATAATTTATTGAAGTATTGAAATTATTGTAAATGTATTCAAAGGTAATATCAAATAATACAGGGTGAACAGAAAATCAATTAAATTGATATCGTAATAGTGAATTCAACAAGATAATGAAATATGTTTCTAGGGCTAACGTGATGAAAACAGCACCGACTACTATAAGAAAATAAACGGGTGAATGGAAATCAAACAAACTGAGAAAAGTACAGTGGATATATAGGAACGTATATGAAAAATACCAATGTCGATAGTCAACCGAAAAATTAATATTCCGAATAGCTGAAAATAATAATTTTGAATGGATTCAAGAGAATACCAGAGAATACAGGGTGAACCAAAAATCAAATAAATTGAAATTGCAACATGGATTCGAAAAACACCAAATGCATGAATATGGATAACAAAGATTTAAGAAAAAATACGAATGCCTTTTGGAAATATACGGGGTTAGCGGGAATCAACTGAATTATATGAATGTATAGTGAGTTGAGAGGAATGAAAAAATCGACTTTTCCCAACTACTTTGTCGAAAATAATAATGCTGGATGCAATCAAGAGATTTTCAGAAAATACGGAGGTTAACAGAAAATCAAATATTTTGAAATTGCAACATAGATTCGAAACAAAATAATCAAGTACATGACCAGCGCCAAATATTATTAAAAATACGACTGCTAAGAAATATACGAGGTGAACTGAAATGAATTGAGAATGTACAGTGAATTGAAAGAAACGAAAAATATCTAGGCTCAATGATGATAGAAACTAAACTGATATAGTATATAAAATAGAAGCTACCCCAAAACACCAAAACTATATCACTTTCACTCGACGCGCGTTTCGCCAACGAAGTTAGCATTCTTATGCAAGAGCTACTACTACTATTTCTTGAATTCTGTTTACACTAAAGGTTCCAAATATTCATTTTCGATTTTACACAATGATTGCTTCAGATATTTGTAAGTCTGTAGGACATTGAACACGGTACACTTATTGGTTATAGATGGGGTACCAGTTGGGGATGAACATGATACAAAATCATAATGTATATACCTCAGGGATAAGAGGAAATTAAAAAATTCCGAATTATGAAAGTGAATGGAAAACGAAATATGTGACATATATAGATGTACACATAAGCTCCTGTGTGCACAGGAGCTTATTTATAGAAAATATACAGAATGGGGATGTGAAAAATGTAAGGCTTGGCACAAAAAATTTGAAAATTTACTGGTGTAGTCAAAAACTGAGAAAATATTTGAAATGTCTAGTCGCCTAGTCCGTAAACTACATTCAGTGGGGATTCGGACCTTCATGTTGATTCAAACCACTGTCAAAAAATATGAGTATGAGTATTATGGGGTGACCGAGGTCCTTGCTCTTACCAAGTGTAATGAATTTTCAGCAAGATTCACATAATCTTGTAAATTCAGGGACACTGCAGTTGAGCTTACGGGTTTTTTGAGTTAACCTACGGGTTATTTAGCAAATATGTCACCATTAATCAATACTCAGAATCACGACAGATAGTATCAATAGTTGTGTAGACTCAGTCTTTTGTGATTCCTCAATTTGAGAAATCAAAACTAGTGGTAAAATTTATTTTTTCAATTTTTTCAATACACATATATGGTGGGGGTACTCACTGGGTCCAAGATCATATACCCTGAGCAGATAAATCAACCAGAATAACAATTTTAATAATGATGTGTTGAAAAAGGAGTATATTTGAATACACCTGTAGTTATTATAAAATTTGGTGGTTGTCGGCGAGTCCGCCTGTTACTCATTTGTGAATGTACAATTATTTGCCCACATGAAAATAACATCTAATTGGGTTTACTCTCTATCAAAACAGCTGATTCCGTATTTCGTTCTTGGTGAAAGTGGTGGTTTCTACACATTAGTTTCATTGAAATCGACCCAATTAGACCTGGCTTATTTTCACCCTTTATTACGCATGCGTCAAGCTTGACACTAACCGCACTTGCAGAAATTCATGTGTAACAACCTGGCTACTTCGAAAGTAGTCGAATATATTGGAAAATTCCATCATTCAACTGTTTTTTATATCAGCTCCAAATGTTTAAAATATTTTCAGTCATTCCACACTCATTGGTTTCACTGAAATTGACCCTACTAGCCCTGTCTTTTCATCCTTTATTACTCATGTTTATGTTTGCTATTTACGAACGTAAATGCATTGATTTAACATCGTAATTGGAAGTGTATCAGCATTATTCCATTTGTTTTCTCAACGGTTTCTCCTGTCATCTTCAATATTTGAAATATTGCCAATCTGCTCTCAGTAGTTTCATTGAAATCGAGCCGAGTACCTTAGTCATTCCAACCCTTCACATCTTTGTGTCAAGCTCGATAGTTGTGGAACAAATATTAATTCAGTGTATCACTCTCGAATATACATATGAGAGTACAAGGGAGTCAAATACGTATGTAGAATATATTGTTCAAACAAATGTAATAATAATGATTATTAAAGTAGGTGTGCCTATGAGTTTCGAAGAATTTTACTACGCCAAACGTTGATGCTTGAAATATTTTGTTGTAAATAATAATTGTGGGTGATTTCAAGAGAATATCAGAAAATACAGGGTGGACAGAAAATCTGTCAAATTGAAAATGCAACATGGATTCGAACAAAATAAGAAAATATTTGACAGGGCCAAAGATGATTGAAAAACACGACTGCTTATGAATATACGGGGTGAAATGGTTTAAGAAATATACAGAGTAAATTAAAGAAAATGATTAACCTGAATAGACTCAATGATAGTAGAAAATGCTAATGACATACACAGTGCTGATCGAATGACGAAAAGACATTGTTATATCACAGTGAAATGGAAGATAAAGTGAGGAAAAATTACAAACACTAATCAGATATATTTATTTATAATGGATGGATTGTAAATTTAAGTAATTGAAGAGGGTACGGTTGACTGAGAAATTGAAGTAGGTACGAGTGGAATATCTGAAAAAATTAAGAAAGTTACATGTAGATATATATATATATATATATAATATATATAAATATATTTTAGGTCCCCTCTTATTCACATTACATACAACAAATTTTATGGATGTTTTGAAGTACTGCGATTATCATTTTTATGCAGATGATACACAGTGAGACAGAACGGCTCAGGTATAGAGTTAGCAAGTAAATAAGACAGAATGCAGCTTCCAGGCGATTTGTATTGTAACAGTCGCATGTACAAACGTAGTGCTAAAAGTAAGAAACTTTGGTTAATCTGACATTAATTTACAATAATAATCCTCTTACCACCTAAAAGTAAGAAACACCAGGCTTACGAAAATTATTTTGATATTTATCAAAATGATAACCTTGCAACCAAAAGGGTTGTTTCGATTCAGCAGTACGTGAGTTTATCGACAAGCTCGAAATAAATTCACCGTTCCCAGAAACAGTAATGTTGAATCTCACAAAAAAGTGTTGTAAAAAGTACGGCTTGACCGGCGAAACATGAGGAATCATTTATATATTTTGTAGGCAAGGCAACCAGGTATACATCTATTTGCATATCGAGTTGTATAGGTACTTCAAGGCTTGAAGTTAGAATTAATGTAAGCCAGAGTATGCAAAACTGGCATGAAATAGGGGAAACGTGGGTAATTCTGCCTCAACTACCCCCCAAGCTGTTGCTACCGGTAGAACCACGAATTCACGGTTGAACGGCTTCTACCTTAGGAAAATATCTTCGAAGATGACTCGCATGAAAGGTGCCTCGCTCGCGGTTAGTCTCAGGAGCAACTAGGACGTAAGAAGCATAACTTACTTGTGTTTTCACCCGGTAGGGTCCTTCAAATAAGAGGAGAAACTTCTTAATTTCTGAATTTATCGCAGATGATCGTGTATTTGCACGAAGTAAAACTAAGTCACCAGGAACAAATTTTGTATAGGGTCTTCCTGGGTTATTAACTGCCCTCCTGGCAGCCTTACCTTCGAGAGTTTCCCGAGCGAGAAAAAGCTTTTGTTCATGTCCGATGATGGGTATGTCAGGCGGGCGTAGTCTTTCTGGTAACAATTTCAACCTTTGACCCCCAAATTGCAGTTCATTTGGGGTGAACCCCGTTGACTCATGTACAACGTTGTTCAAAAAGTTGCCAAATTTTACCACTTCAAATGCCCATCTGGTATGTTTGTCATGACAGTATGCTCTGAATAACCTACCGAGTTCCTTCATTATTCGTTCTGAAGGATTGGCTTCGGGATGTCTTACTGAGGTAAATATCGCTTGGATATTGTATGTATCCAACGTTTGCTTCCACCGAGGGGAAGAAAACTGAGTACCCAAGTCCGATATTATTTTGTTCGGAATACCTATAGTAGGGAAATAGTCCACTGTCAATCGATTCAGGCAAGACCGAGTAGTAGCCTTTTTTAGCGGGTAAAGTACGACATATTTTGTGAAGATGTCGAGAACAACCAAAATGTAGCAAGTTCCTGCCCTACTGCGAGGAAGAGGGCCATACAGATCTAAAGCCACAATTTCTAGTTTCGAAGTTGCTACTATCGGATGTTGGGCTGGTTTTGGTAATATTGTTGCCTTTGTTTTCTGACAGACTTCGCACTTTTTGATACTGGCCTTGATGTCTCTAGACATGTTGGTCCACCAAACTTCCGACTTGAGAGCCAACCAACATTTGTATGAGCCAAAGTGCCCAAGGGTGACATGATAGGCCTCAATAAAATTTTCTTTCAGTGCCGACGGTACACATAACAAACTGGGTTCGTCGTCACTCCTTCGATGGTAAAGTATGTCATTGTGCAGAATGAATTTTCTCTTTACGTTATCATCCACCAACAACTGTTCACGGATACTATTAAGTTTATTATCTCCTAATTGGTATTGCCGAATATTTCTCAGAATTTTCTGAAACTCATTTGGAAGCTTCCACATATTGAGTAAGCGAAAACATTTGTCATTAGGTACGGGGAACCTAGCGCAAGCAAATCGAGACAGCGCATCGGCGACGGAGTTGTCGCGCCCTGCAATGTGTTTCACAGTAAAATCGAACTCCTGCAGTGCCAAAGCCCATCGCGTGATACGAGGAGACAGTAGCCTACAGGTGTTCAAGTAGGTTGCTGCCCTATTGTCGGTGTATACGACGAAGGAATTTCCCAGAAGGTATACGCGCCATTTCTGTAGAGCAAAAACCAATGCCAAAATTTCCTTTTCAGTACTACTGTAACGACGCTCACGGTCAAGTAGCAGCCTGCTCGCCCAAGCAACGGCCTTGCGTTCACCTTTGACGAGTTGGTACAGCTGCGCCGCAATGCCCACATCGCATGCATCCACCTCGACATAAAAAGTGAGTTTGGGGTCAGGAAAATAAAGCATTGTCGCTGATTGCAACTCCTTTTTCAAACTCTCAAACGCTTCGTCTTGAGAAGGACCCCATGACCATGGAATCTTTTTTCGAAGCAAGGCTGTGAGTGGCTCCGTTAAGGCGGCAAATTTGGGACAAAATGACCTGTCATATTGGCAGAGTCCCAAAAATTTTTGTATTTCATTCGTATTCCGAGAATTCCTATAATCTTGGATGGCTTGGGTGCGGCTTGCGTCTGGTTTGAAACCGTTTTCATCAAGCACATAACCTAAAAAATGTACCTCTTGACAAAAGAACTGACATTTTGTCAATTTTAGAGTGAAACCGGCCTCGCGTAATCGGGAAAAGACTAATTCGATATGTTTAATGTGATTTTCTAGTGAATCACTCATAATGAGCAGGTCGTCAACATATGGCACTAAAAAGTTAGAATATTGGGACCCAAAAATTGTATCGATTGCACGCGTAAATGATGACACGGCATTTGCGATCCCAAAAGCTAGAACGTTGAAAAAGTAGCTTCGAGTTCCAAACAAGAACCCTGTATATTTTTTACATTCTTCTTTGAGAGGGATCTGCCAATAGGAATTATTCAAATCTAGTAGCGTCTTATATTTGAATCCGGTCAGTGACCGCATGATTTCTTCAACACGACGGGGTAACTCGTGATCTTTTTCGGTTATTGAATTCAATCGCCGGGCATCTAAGCAAACGCGTACAGTGCCGTCCTTCTTCAGTGTGGTCATTAGCGGCGAAATGAATGGGGTTGACCCACGAGATATCACCCCCCACTTTTCCATCTGGTCAATGGTTTTTTGGACAGTTTCCCGGTGAGCTATTGGGATTAGGTAAGGTTTCACAAAAAAACCCTTTTTATCTTTCACCTTGATTTCGTGTTCATACATATGAGTTAGTCCAGGCTTACTTGAAAAGATAGATTTGTATTTGTATAAAATATTCTCAAATTGTTTTTTCTCCCCTGTAGGTATATGGCAACAGTTCAAGATGACGTCAAAATCGAGTGGCAAGTTATTCTCCTGGGGACCATTTACCATAAAATTTCGATTATAGTTTATAGTTCGAATGCTTACTGAATCGGGAGATCGATATTCATGAAACAATTTTAATTCTGGGATTGTTATCGTCTCATTATTCCAGGAAAATACAATTTTCTCACTGTCCAGGTCCAACCTAGCACGGACTAATCTTAAAAAATCGATTCCCAAAATCACCGGATAAATTAGGCCTGAAATCATGAGGAACTCATGGACAAATTGACATTCGTTTAAAATGAAAGTTAAATTAGCTTGTAAATTGACTTTTTTTTGTTTAGTTTTATAGGCCCCCGAAATGCGCACGCCACTGCAGGGAAACGTTGGTATGATATCGTGAAAATTAACGAGCTGTGACCATACTGTTTCGGAGAGAGCACAAATTTGACTTCCCGTATCAATTAATGCTGGAAAATTGAAATTATAAAGTTTTATTCCTACAATCGGTGAACGATCATCCAAAAGAGTATGTTTTAGATCGCACTGATCGTCCAACAAATCCTCAAGTGGATTATTTTCGATTTTTTCGACCCTATGTAAATTTCCAGTTACAGTTGGGCCTCCCTGTAACCAGCCTGGTCGTTACCCGAGTCGTCGATTTCTTCGGCGCTAATCACGGAAACGTTTTTTGTGTATTTTTCATTTTTATTGAAAAATTTTTTATTCTGAAATGGTTCAGAGTTTTTATTATCGAACCTGTTATGAGAATAATACGGGTTAGTTTTGACATTTGGTTGAGGTGGCGAGACAGAACTACCTTTGTTATGATAATAAATATCTGCACGACTCAAATGTGCCAGTGCATCTGATAATTTATTACATTGCAACAATAAAGCAGATATATGGGGTGGCAAAGTTCTAGAAATTGTCGCCAGCAACATTTTCTCTGGATATGGTGGCTCTAAGTGTTTTGACAATAATACGAATCTGTTAAAAAAGTCTACAAATGACTCTCCCTCCTTATAACATTTAGTTTCTAACTTGGTTCTGTCTCCCACTGAGAGTAATCATTCCAGTAATTTTCCAAAAAGGCTTTTTTAAATTCAGTATAACTCGAAAATGTATCAAGAAAAGCATCTGCCCAAATTTTGGCAGAGTTTTTTAATAAATCGGCTACAAAATATTTTAATTGTCTATATTCCATTTGTTCCACCTTAAAGCCATTTTGGAGTTGATCCAAAAAATCTACAGGGTGTATGCGGTCACCATCGAATATTGGGGGCATTTTGGTTGCAAAATTATTATTTCTAGCACTAGCTACACAGTTAAATGGATAATTATTTTCCTGACTAGCATTTACATTAATATTTTGCAATTGGTGAATAACTTTTGTCACTAAATGTGTTACAGCCTCCGGAGTGATAATGAAGTTCTGGTTTCCCGGTACTGGATTATTTTGCATGTTATCTAAATGTGCTGGAATATAAGTTGATGGAGGATGTCGCCGAAAATTTTGTGGAATATGCAAATTTCCACCACTGTGTACAGCCTGCAGGTGCTCGGCATGCTGTCGCGGAAAATCTTGTGGAATTTGAAAATTTCTGCCACTGTTCACCCCCTGTAATTGTTCAGCAGACTGTCGCGGAAAATTTTGTGGAATATGAAAATTTTCGCCACAATTTGCGGTCTGTAGTTGTTCAGCAGGCTGTCGCGGGGGTGGAGCCGAAAGAGAAAATGGAAAAATCCTACCTTGTTCGACGGTTACAGGTGTCGGTCTTACTGGTTGTTCCCTCAATTCTGCCAAACGGTTTTTTCTTCTCAGGTTATACCCCTGATTTTGTGCGAGCGGTGTTTGATCGGTAATTGGCTGTTTTCCATTCATAATTTATATTTGCTCCTTAAGTAGGGCGCCAAAAGATGAGACAGAACGGCTCAGGTATAGAGTTAGCAAGTAAATAAGACAGAATGCAGCTTCCAGGCGATTTTTATTGTAACAATCGCATGTACAAACGTAGTGCTAAAAGTAAGAAACTTTGGTTAATCTGGCATTAATTTATAATAATAATCCACTTACCTAAAAGTAAGAAACACCAGGCTTACGAAAATTATTTTGATATTTATCAAAATGATAACCTTGCAACCAAAAGGGTTGTTTCGATTCAGCAGTACGTGAGTTTATCGACAAGCTCGAAATAAATTCACCGTTCCCAGAAACAGTAATGTTGAATCTCACAAAAAAGTGTTGTAAAAAGTACGGCTTGACCGGCGAAACATGAGGAATCATTTATATATTTTGTAGGCAAGGCAACCAGGTATACATCTATTTGCATATCGAGTTGTATAGGTACTTCAAGGCTTTAAGTTAGAATTAATGTAAGCCAGAGTATGCAAAACTGGCATGAAATAGGGGAAACGTGGGTAATTCTGCCTCAACAGGTGTATTTCTCTTTCAAATTTTCAGATTTAAAATTAGCCATAGACTCTATCAACAACGACCTGTCTTCCCTACATGAGATATCAAATGATCATGCTTTGAAAATAAATCCATCTAAATCTGTTACTATGATCTTCAGCAAAGAAAATATCTTTAAGTTTCTGAGTGATAACATTGTTTCGAAAATCGGAAATGCACATATACCGATAAAATCTTCGCATAAGAATTTAGGGTTAACAATTGATACATCTTTACGTTTCAAAGACCATGTTACTAATAAACTGAGAAATGCTTACTCCTCTCTTAAACTAATTTATTCACAAAGACAGTTTCTATCAATGGATGTGAAAAAAATGCTGTGTGATTCCTTGGTACTCTCACATTTAAATCATTGTGATGTGGTATACAGCCCCTGTTTGAATAGTATAGATGAACGTCGAATACAAAAAGTCCAATCATCCTGTGTTCGTCTCATTTATGGTATACGTAGATCCAATAAAATATCTATTTCGGAGAAACTTAAGCAATTGAAATGGCTCAATATGTATAATAGGCGACGTCATCATATGGCTTGTATGTACTACAACATTTTCAAATCGAATACACCACCCTTCACCTTCACAAAAAACTGAAATACAGAACGGACGTACATAACCTGAACATCCGTCGTCGTACAATACCTACGGTTCCAAAGCATACCAAGGAAATATATAGGCGTTCCTTCTCCTACAATGTCGCAGTCTGTATAAACAATATTTTTAAACTAGATAGCACACTTTTAAGTCTGTCCTGCAAAGGATTTCATTTCAAATACAAACTTCATCTTCTGAGTACCCAGTGAGATTGTCCCAATATTAGCTCATTATATAATATATAATGCTCTAGTTTTCAATTTCCCCTTCCTCCTTGTACTTCTTCTCTTCCTCTTCTCTTTCATGTTTTTCTCTCACACTTCTCTGTATCTCTCTTCCTCTTTTCTTTCGTGTTTTTCTCTCTCACACTTCTCTGTATCAGTTATATTCATTACGCTGTCTTAAACTAATAATATGAATAAGTCTGGCACTGGTGGAAGAACAGAAACAGTGCTCCACTGCTTTCTGAACCAGCCTGCCATTTACTCGCCTTGATTATTCTCATAGTTTTGTTAGAGTTTGCCTTAGTCATAATATATAAAAGTTTTTTTTTATAATAGTGCTCTGCTTATTGTACCTAATGTTTGTGGTGGGTAATAAAATTATTATTATTATTATTATTATATATAGGGTTAATTATTAAAAATATGAAAGATAGAGATTTATCAAGTAAATTAATTGTAACTGACTATGAAAAATATGACCTCTATCAACTGAGAATACACTCTATCAGAAATTCATTATGAAATACACAGGCAGAAGGTAGAAAATAAAAATATTGAAATTTATTCTGACAGTCATGCAGCTATGAAAGAGTTCAACACGTATCAGATTAACTTTCTGCTGGTATGGCAGAATCTTAAATGATTCGGGTAACCACTACGGCATTTGCTACGTCACCTCTCCGGTTGCAGAACAGGTTTTTTAAAATTTGAAAATATTCCCCATATCGTTGACTACTCGTTCGTTCGTAAATTGGGTAAACTCAATGGGGAATCTGTCGTCTTCAATGGTCTCTAGTTGATCCGACGAGTAAAAATAATTGTTAATGACTCATTGTAATGAATCATCTTCTGTGAAAATCACTCCATGTGCCTTATTTCTGACATCTCCAAAATTAGGTGAAACTCAAATCATATGGAATTTTCTCCAGAAATGTTTGTAACTGAAAACGAATAAATCTTTACTACTAGACAATTATTTGTCGAGTTATATTGAGCTCTTGTAAAAATAACTCCTGGTAAATATCATCACAATAATCATATACCTAAAAGCACACATTAGGGTGCAGTGGCCGATAGGTGAACGGTTAGGTGTTCTGCCGTTGAATCTTTTGCAGGCACTACACCAGGTTTGACACCTGAGTGCAAGATATTTTTATCGAGTATATCGTAATCACGTACCTTGATGTGAAGCAAGTGTGATGTGAGTTGCCTAGATGCCAATCCCTACGGCTTGCTCGGATTGTACACCCACCACTCGGGGTGGTGCTGTGAGTTTTCCGGGTTTTCCTACGGCTGAACAGTGAATACTCCACCAAAAATCCATCGTCCTAGATCGCCACGGCAAATGACAAAAATAGGCGTCTCCTACCCGTACAGGCTATGCTTTTGACTACACTCCATAAGTGTTCGTGTGTTCGTCTTATCCGTGTGTTCTTGTGTTCATGTGTAATTGAGTTTGTGTGCTCTTGGGTTCATGTGTTCTTGTATCTTTGTGTTCGCGTGTTCTTGTGTTCGTGTGTTCTTGTGTTCGGGTGTTCTTGTGTTTATTTGTCCTTTTGTTTATGTATTCGTATGTTCTTGTGATCGTATGTTTTTGTATTTCTATGTGTTCTTGTGTACGCTTGTTCGTGTGTCTTTTTGTTCGCGTGTTCGCGTATTCGTGTTTTTGTATGTTCGTGAGTTATTGTGACCTTGTGTTCGTAGTTTCTTGTTTTCGGGTGTTCGCGTGTTCATGTATTCATGGTTTCATGTGCTCCTGTATTTATTTGTCATTCTGTTCATGTGTTCGTATGTTCTTGTGTTCGCGTATTTGTTTGTTCGTGTATTATTGTGTCCTAGTATTCGTATGTTCGCGTGTTTGAGTTTTTGTTTGTTCGTGTGTCTTTGTGTTCGAGTGTTAGTATATTCGTGTTTTATGTTCTTGTGCTCTTGTGTTCGTAGTATTCGGGTGTTCATATACTAGCTTTTTTTCTTGTATTCGTTGTGTCAGATAGCCTCAAATAGTCATAGAGCATCATAGAGACCATAGAGACCCGCAGACTAGAGATATCCTCAAATCCCCACAGCTAAGAACTGCTAATCACAGAAAGCTTTAGCCCCACAAAGCTAGTCATTACTAACCACAGGTAGTCTCAGATCCCCACAGCTAGCAACTGTTAAACACAGAAATCCCCACATTCAGTTAGATAGCTACTGATTACGACAGAGAGAGACACAGATCGCCACAGATAGTCACTGCCTACGACAGATAGTTTCAGATCCCGACAGCTAGTTACTGATTACGATAGAGAGACACAGATCGCCACAGTTAGCCACTGCCTACGACATACGATTTCATATCCCGACAGCTAGCTACTGATTTAGACAGAGAGCCACAGATAGCCAGTGCTTACGACAGAGGACCACAAATTGCCACAGATAGCCTCAGAACCCCACAGCTAGTCATTGCTCACGACCAAAAGATTCTTGCCTAAGATCTTCGAGCCAAAGATCCCCTCAGCTATCCACTGCTGACCACAGAAGGCGAAGATCCCCTCAGGTAGTCACTGCTTACCACCGAGAGACTCAAATCTTCACAGCTAGCCACTGCTAATCATAGAAAGCGTAAAATCTCCACAGCTAGTCACTGCTTTCCACAGAAAGCCCAATATTTCCAGTTAGCTACTTCTCACCACAGAAAGCCTCAGATGGATAACCACAACTCTGATCTTTACAGCGCATTCAGGAAAGTAAAACATTTGGTCTCGAAGGGAGTCATTGAACTCATATCGAATTTCTTCAATTTCTAGATATCCCGAGGGATTCATACTGGCTTGCCAGGATAGTGTCTTCAACACCCTGGTCAACCGTAGCCGCGTGATGGGTATAGAGATCCCCGACACTAGATGCAGAGCGTGTCGTGGGGCGCCTGAGACCCTCATGCATTTGCTGTCAGCATGTCCAGCATATGCGGTCTCAGCCTATAACCACAGGCATAACGCGGCCCTACGAGTGTTGTACTACCATCTACGACACTCGTACGATATAGACGAAACACGCGCCTATGACTACACCTTTTCCAATTATAGTTCAAAAAGCGTCAAGTTGATTTAAAAAAATATCAATTGTATTTCAAATTAGTCAATGTAATTTCAAAAAGTATTGAATGTATTTCAAAATTATCAATTCAATTCCAAAATGCGTCAATTGTATTTCAAATTAGTCAATTTAATTTCAAAATGTATCAAATGTATTTCAAAATTATCAATTGAATTTCAAATTAATCAATTTAATTTCAAAAAATTCCATTTCAATTTCAAAATCCATCATTTCAATTTCAAATGTAATCATTTTTATTTCAAAATCAGTCATCAACAATGTAATATGTTATATATGCTTATATAAGTTATTGTCCAACAGGCATATCTTCCAACGCTAAAGCCGGTCCATAAAACGTCGACGAGTGTTGTACCGCACGAGCGCAATCACCACCTGCAATCGTATTTTTGGCTTCGTCTACAATATTTTCCAAGTAAACCAATCTTTGTTCTATTACTCCAGGAGCAGCTACATCTGGAATTCTCATGGTATTCTTCACAAAGGTTTTTATCTTGGACCAAATTGTCTCTATCGGGTTTAACATTGGAGAGTATGGTGCTAATTTCAAGAGAGTAACTGCAGTGCCATTTAAGGCCGTTGCCAACCTAGCATGACATGGAGCATTATCGCAAACTATCACTAAATCAACAAGTTGATTTCCCCCGTTCTCCCATTGTTGCATGAGTTGTAGAATCCACTCATTAGCAGCACCTGCATTAAAAGAGCCACGACGGCGGTGCATTGCAACGACGCCTGCTGCCGAGATGCCTCCAATTAAATGAATATTTGGCCCCCTTGCGGCTGGAAGCAATTGTACTGCTCTATTACCAACCCGAGAGCGACCTCTACAACGACAACAAAATAAATTGAAGTTTGTTTCATCAATCCATACTATTTGTTTGCCCTGTTGGATATAGTCATTGAGAGTACGAACATAATGTGCCCTCAACATTTTATTCTCATTGCTATTCATTGTAACAGGCTGCTTATGTACTTGTTTCAAAGTGAAAAGTCTACCCTCTAAGTAGTTACCCAAAGTGGAAAGGCAGATTCTCACATTGAACTCTCCTGACACTTTTTCTCTCAAACTTTTTAATGTCTGCGAACAATCTTCTTCGACCCATTCAATGATTCTGTCTACCTGCTGTTCCGAAAGAATCCTTGGTTTCTTTCCTCGTTTTTGGAACATGTGGTCCCGACCTGATTTGATCCATTCGTAGGCCGTGTGGAAATTAATATTTAATGTTGATGCCAATCTGACCCAATCCTCACCTTTATTTGCACAAGCAACAATTCTCTTCCTATCTGGATCTAAGTGCTTCTTGTAAATCTTTCTAGCATATGGTTCGTTACCCTCCAGGACGACCCTACATAAAGGGCATCTTGCATCCGCTGTGTTGATAATTACTTCTGAACAAGTTACGTGAAAAAAGTGATTGCAAGGAAGAACTTTCAGCACGTTACCTCTCAACATTGAGATTCGGCAGATAGCACAATTGTCTTTCAAATTCATTCTCTCGAAGTCTCGAATTAAATAATTACAGGTATCAATAAATGAAGTCAAAATGACAGGAACCATAAGCGTTTCGATAACACAGGGTGAATGAAAATATCAACTAACACCCATCTAAAATCTGCCCGTGCTTTTTCAGTTTTGAAATTCAAATGATGCATTATGAAATACATTTGATATTTTTTGAAATACAAATGACTATTTTGGAATTTGAAGTGTTAGTTTTTGAAATTGAATTGATAATTTTCAAATACAATTGATGCTTTTTGAAATCCAAATGACTAATTTGAAATACAATTGACGCATTTTGAAATTGAATTGATAATTTTGAAATACATCTGATGCTTTTTGAAATTAAATTGACTAATTTGAAATACAATTGATATTAGTTCGAAAATATGAATAGGAAATTCATAAAATCTTTTGTGGAATCATCTGCGACTGAAAGACAAACTTTAGTCGCTATTCTCCATCGTTCAAGATAACCTCTTGGGAGGTATTCATGTTGAAAAGGGGAACATTCTCCATGAAAATTGAAAAATGAAAAATGTGACTTATTTGTAATATCTAACAGAAAACAACTACTTCCCCGGCACAAGCCACGCTGGACATTGAACTACATCTGATAGATATTGTGAAAAGACTCCAACTGAAAAGGAAAGAAAAAATCTGAAAATGAAAATTTGCATTTTCATTCAGATAGCTGACTTTTTTAATTCTTTCTAGTTTTCCTTGAACAAATCATTAAATAAATTAGATAAGGAGAATGTTATTAAAAAATATCACTCACAGAAATCGTTCATTTCATTGAAGCAAGGTTCGCTTCTCTCGCATTTAATCCCCAATACATTTTGGTCGACAAAAATCTATTTCGCTTTGCCAAGCTCTTCAGGAGGATTGATATAGGATTGAAATAAAACAGGCTCTTCAGAAGCATACACATCAGGGATGGATATGAGAGAAACATTTCTTCTGCGGTGACACTTTGAAAATTATTTTTTGACATAGACCTGTCATGAGCATTTTGATTTTAGTTCGAAAATATGAATAGGAAATTCATAAAATCTTTTGTGATATTTTTTAATAACATTCTCCTTATCTAATTTATTTAATGATTTGTTCAAGGAAAACTAGAAAGAATTAAAAAAGTCAGCTATCTGAATGAAAATGCAAATTTTCACTTTCAGATTTTTTCTTTCCTTTTCAGTTGGAGTCTTTTCACAATATCTATCAGATGTAGTTCAATGTCCAGCGTGGCTTGTGCCGGGGAAGTAGTTGTTTTCTGTTAGATATTACAAATAAGTCACATTTTTCATTTTTCAATTTTCATGGAGAATGTTCCCCTTTTCAACAATTGATACTTTTTGAAATTCAAATGACTATTTGAAAATACAATTGACCGTTTTCGAACTAAAATTGGAAAAGGTGTAGTTGAAATAGTTTTGTGTATGCTTGCCGTTTCGATTCTACTCTACTCCTTTGGAGTAGTAAAATGGACTCAGGAAGAGCTGCGACAACTCGACGTTAAAACTCGAAAAATGATGCATCTTCATAGGAGCTTGCATCCTAAATCGTCTGTTCCACGGTTATACTTCCCTAGACAACAGGGAGGCCGGGGACTTTTGAGTTTGGAGTGTCTACATAACAGAATGGTGCTGGATGGAGCCTGTAAAGTCATCAGGAGTTCAGATCCCTTTATCTGCATAGTCCACGACCATGAAAAAGCAGGGATTGGAGCATTTCTTTTCAAGGCAGCAATCCGGGCAGCTGATGAACTTGGTCTCGTATTCGACACTGAACGGGCAAACCCAAACTGTCACTGAGTTGTAACCCGTTCAGCAAAAAGCTCACATCAAAGCTGCGGAGACTGAGGTCCTCCTGCAGCTGCACAAGGATAAGCCAATGCATGGGGTATTCTTCAAGAACATTGAAGACCTCGGATTATCCAAAAACTTGACCTTTGCTTTCCCCGACACTAGATGCAGAGCGTGTCGTGGGGCGCCTGAGACCCTTATGCATTTGCTTTCAGCATGTCTAGCATATGCGGTCTCAGCCTATATCCACAGGCATAACGTGACTCTACGAGTGTTGTACTACCATCTACGACACTCGTACGATATAGACGAGTCACCGATGTTGCCTTAAGCTCCGGGGGATATTGAGTCCGTTGTGTAGAATAAGAAGTGCCGAATATATTGGAACTACTCATTCCCCACCCTCAAGCAAATACAAGCCAATAAGCCTCGACCATCAGAGTTCTCATTATAGGGGTGCTTGGTAGTATGATGGACACAATGCTCTCGAACTTGAAAATCATACCGGCTTGCTGTAATATGGCGGACGAATGCAGAAGGGCGTCATTTTTGTTTCACTGCGTCACTGCGGACATGATTCTCGGACCTAGTAATCACTTATCCCATGGACGAGGGGAGTAGTTATCTAGGTCAACGATCCATTGCGACCTCCGAATGTATCGGGGCTTCGAAGACAGGGCCTGACTGGAACATCCTTTTAGGGAAAAAAAAATCAAGTGTTTGCCTTTCCACTCAACCAACCAACTAATATCGTTCGAAAGACTCAAAACATTTAATTTTACTTTCAACTGGAAAATTCTTATTTGCTATATTCGAAAGTTATGGTTATATATTACAAAGAATTTCAATTTGAATATCATCAGTACAAATCTGCTTGCTCAAGTAAAAGGATGAGTAACGTTATTGACACATTTGGACGCAAGAGAAGATGTAACAATGCATTCAGTACACGTCGACCTTCAAGCAATGATTTCAAACACACAAAATATGGCCGATACGATATGATGGGAAAGCAGTTGAAAACATTTTTAGATTCGGCTATACAGAATGAGGTAGATTACTCCATTGCAGATACTTGAAAGGATGAAAACAATTTCATTTCATCTTTATATACTCGTATAAATTCTGCTGAGAAAATTGATGACAAAATTGCTCATCTCGATGTAAGAATTACCGACTCATTAGATGCATACACAGTAATGCTACAAAAATTGAAGGAGAAACAACAAAATTTTGCTACAATTATGAGAGTAGTTGCGGAGGACTGTGATATTTACTCATATTATATGTGTGCTCATCGAACCGACACCAATCCGTTTCGGCTCCTGATAAAAGTGAAAATTCAATGGGTGTTGAATCAAAAAAAATTGTGAAAAGTTGAACCAGAGTTAAGAGTGAGAAATAGTGGATTTAGCAAAAGTTAGTAGACTTCCATTAACAACAAACTGTAGAACAAACAATGGACTTTCCCTATGTCAAGAGTAAGTAAAGCATAAAATCGCTAAACGCATACCAATACCTCTCATTTAGTGATAACGCAAAAACTGAAAAAGTCATATCTGTGCTGTGCGCCTATCGGTCGTACCGAGTGAAGAAGACAAACAGTACTCTGCAAACTGCGAACCGAGTTCGTTATCGGCATTGATTTGTTGGGACCAAATAGATCGCGAAATGAACGAGTCGGAACTCACTTTAGCGGACATATACAAAAAATTGATCAACATAGAAAATAATACTGAGAAAACAAACGAAACCATAAAGGAAATCAAGAGGGATATCGAAAACCAAAACATTAAACTTGATGTATTGGAGAAAGAAAATAAAGTGATAAATACTTCTCTAGTCAGCTTAGACAACAAAAATAGGAAAAATAATATAATTGTATTCGGCCTTCCTCAAGCAGATAATTTGGAAAGTAACATTGAAAACTTGGAAACAATTATTGGTATCAATTTGAAAGTTGAACACGTGAATAACATCTATGAGGTAGGAGAAAAAAAAGAAAATTATAGAAGACCAGTAAAAATTGAGCTAATATCGTTCCTGAAAAAAGTGGAAATTCTCCGTAATACATACAAATTAAAAGGGAAAGGTGTTTACATAGTAAATGACTTGAATGAAGAGGATAGAAAAATCAACAAAACACTAAGGCAATATTTGAATAAAGCGAAAAAAAATAATCTAAGAGCAACCATAAAACAAAATATTCTGATAGTTGAAGAAGTAAACTATACACTAGAGGAACTCGAAAATAATCCAGATATTTTTACCATAGAAGAGGGCGAACGAAGAAATAGAGAAGATACCACAAAATCTACCAAACGAAAAGAGCTACCCCCGCTGGATAATCACCAGATCAAAAAAACCACAAAGGAAAACGCACCAAGAATTACACGAAATCTAAAGAATAAATAAAGCCAATTTTGCGAGTCAAATATTAAAATATTATTTTTCAATTTATCTTTGTGCTTATGTTGTTTTGTGAACTTTGAATTATAAAATACGCTATGAACCCCTACATAAGAGACTATGAATATAAACCAAAAAAAACTGTTGAAATAGAAAATGCACAAACATTCAATGAATATTCTAAAAACAAAAGTATTGCTTCTGACTTTAAAGTTTTTCACCAAAACATAAGAAGTGCTCAGAAAAATATTGATCAACTCAAAGTTTATCTTTCTCAATTTTCAGTCGATTTTGGTTGTATTATCTTAACGGAAACCTTTCAAATAAACAATTTCGACATGATTGAGATTGAAGGTTTCGATATTGTATACAGTGCTGGAAGTCTTAATAAAAATGACGGAGTTCTTGCTTTTATAAATAAATCTCTAGAATACTCCTCAAAAATTGTTAATATTGCCGTCTGTAAAACAGTAGAACTGTTAACAAAAACCGAAAATGAAAATATTCTCATTACAGGCATATACAGGCCCCCATCTTGTTGTCCAGAAACATTCACAACTTGTCTCAGAGATTATTTAGAAATTAACAAGGAAAAGAACTATCACTATCATATTATCATTGGAGACATCAATATAAACATTCTGAACGACGATGATATAACAACAGAATATATAAGTAATTTTGGGGAATACAACTTCTTCTCGGTAATAAATGGCATCACTAGAGATGATGGTGTAGGAGGGGGTTCAAACATAGATCATATATTTCTAAAAGCAAAAAATCCAGATGATTTTGATAATTCTCTTCCTTGTATTCTGAAATCCTGTATCACTGACCATTATTCAACCATAGTCTTTCTGAAGCTGAAACAAAAAAATGATATAAAAAAAAAATTATAAGAAGAACAAACAGTTATATCAACCACAAAAATCTTAAAAACAAACTTGGGGAAAAAAATTGGAAAGAACTTTTCGTGGAAAGAGAAGTGAATGAATGTGCAAAAATAATAACTGAAACGCTCAATGAAAATATCCAAAAATGTACCGTTCAAATCGTCCAACAACGTAAAAACTGTAAAAGAAAGAACTGGATCACTACCGGATTAGTAGAGTCGATCAATAAGCGAGACGGCATGTACAAAAAATATAAAAAAGACCCAACAAATAATACCCTGAAAAGTGACTTCCTAAATTATAAAAACCAGTTGGATTCTTTATTAAAGAAAGCTAAAACTGAGTTCTATAAAAAACAAATTGAAAAAATGAGAATTGCCCAAAAAACATTTGGAAAACTATTAACAACATTGGTAAGAAATCAGAAGGAAATTGGATAAAGGCAATAACCTTGGATAGTGATACAATGATAATAGAAGATAAAAAAATAGCAGACTCTTTTAACAACTATTTTGTCAATGTCGGGAGTAATCTAGCCTCTAAAATAAAAAAAAGCTGAAAACGTACCCAGAAGCCGCACAAGAACATGCAAATCAATTTATCTAGAATCAACAAATGAGCAAGAGGTAATGAAAATAATTGAATCTCTAAAACCCAATAAGGCACCAGGACATGACTCCATCAAATCGGAAACGCTAAAAGAGGTTAAAGAGGAAATCGCTGCACCACTCGCATATCTATTCATTAGAATGATTGACACTGGTAAATTTACAGAGATACTCAAAATTGCAAAAATCAAACCTTTATTTAAAAATGGAGATAGAAAAAAAATGAAAAACTATAGACCAATATCCTTAATCACGAACATTGCCAAAATTATGGAAAAATTGCTAAAGACTAGAATAAATAAATTTCTTGATAAATATAAAATAATTAATGAAAAACAATTCGGATTTCGAGAAGGGAAATCCACGGAAGATGCAATTGCCTCTTTAACCTCAAAAATATATCGAGCCATCGACCAAAATAACCAATCAATATGTATATTCCTTGACTTAGCCAAGGCATTCGATACTGTCAGTCATGAAAAATTATTGAATGCCTTGGAAGACTATGGATTCAGAGGAATCACATACAATTTGATGGAGTCTTACTTGAAAAATCGAAGACAGTGTGTACAGATAAATGACAGTCTCAGCAAATACCAAGAAATCGAATACGGAGTTCCACAGGGAACTGTTTTGGGGCCCATACTGTTTTCGATTTATCTCAATGAATTACTTACCATGGAAGCAACAGGCCATACTATCAGTTTTGCGGATGATACTGCCATCTTTTACGAATCGTCAACATGGCAAAATCTGAAACAAATGGTAGAAAAGGATATGAATATGATTTGCGATTGGTTCAACGAAAATTTACTAACAATAAATTATGATAAAACAACTTACCTTTCCTTCACTAGTTATAGGAGTGGGCTACCGAACTTTTCTTCACTGCTCATAAATAATAATATCGAAATAAAAGAATCGGAATCGGTAAAATACTTAGGATTGACTATAGATCGCCACTTGAAATGGAACCTCCACGTGAAAAAAGTATCCCACACTCTCTGTAGCCTACTACATAAATTCCGATTTCTCTGTACTTTTCTGGGTCTTAAACAGATAAAAATAATATACCATGCCCTCATTGAATCCAGAATATTTTACGGAATAATAGGATGGGGAGGGGTAGCCAATGTACACTTGAAAACACTGGAAGTGATACAAAAAAAGTTTTTAAAAATAATGTTAAAAAAAAAGCAACATACGGCTCTGACGAGTTGTATAAAGAAGCTCAGCTTTTCGATATCAAACAGATTTTTTTTTTTGGCTGTAGTTGCTTTTCAACATAAAACAAGACATCTATTACGTTACATCGACCATAGTCATAACACAAGAAAAAAAATAGATTTACAAGCCAAAACGGCAGCAGCAAAAAAATCACAGGGGAAAAAAAGTTATAACTTTCTTTCAACAAGACTTTATAACAGCCTGCCAGTTGAAATTAGGACTTTACAGTCAAAGATCTTATTCAAAAAAAAATGCAAACTATTTCTGAAGGAGAGAGACCGGAAACAAATAGCAGAGCTTATCGACGTATGACATGGGTGTGTGTATGGATATGAATGGACTTGTATGAGGGTGTGTATATATGTATATGTGTGTATATGCTTGGATCTATATATATGTGTATGGGTGTATATATGTGTGCGTGTATATATAAAAAAAAATATATATATAAAAAATAAAAAAAAAATAGCTGATAGGAGATGAGATGGATGTCAAAATCGTATTCGTAAGAAGTTTTAAAAAAAAATATTTATATGTATAAAAATTAATTGGAAAAAAAAACTGGAATAAATAATTGAATGAAACCCACGTACAGAAATTTTTGTGGGTTGATGAAATTGTTTATATTCCCGAATTTGCGGAATTTTTGTGACCATTATATTATAGATACATATTAAAAAAAAAAAAAAAAAAATTCTTGTTACAACTGTTATAGGATTGCTAATAGTATTGTTGTTCAACTATTGTTATCATTTTTGTATGTTGTACCATTATATCCTAGATATATATTATAAATTTTCTTTTTTTTTTTTTTTCTTCTTGTTATAACTGTTATAGTATTGCTAATGGTATTGTTGTTCAACTATTGTCATTATTTTGTTTTTGGGCAAATAAACATTATTATTTACTCAAACAACTTCATGGTATAGAAAGAAGACAAATAGAACAGAAGACGGATTCAAAATAATTTGTTATCTAGCCATCATGTATAATATGTAACAACCCTATGATTTTATTCAATATATTCATATTCAAATAAATATGAGAAAAATACAAACTGAGTTTTTTAAATTTTATTACCAAAAGGTTTGATTTTTTTATCAAGTTATTTAATTAAATTCGAATAAGACTTTTTTATACATTGAGTTGATATCGAAAAAATATTTCCCTATCCATTCATTCAACGTAACATATATTTTTTTGTAAAACATGTTCTCTTAATGTGTGATCATCTAATATTCTGTTAACAGAAAATATATATGTTGAAAGGTTAGTATAGATTCATGAGAGATTTCCAAGAATTTTTTGATAGGTAGCTTTTCACAATAATTTAATGTTGCCGGAAATAATTCAATAATTCTTCCCAATGTGGTATGGAAATTTGCCTAGGTAAAAGTTTACATTTTAATGTATAGAAATAACTACCTTTGGATTGTGTACCCCTTTAGGATTGTAACATGAAATGAAACAACATCGATTATTCCTGTCTCATAATATGTAACGTCTGAAAAAAAAACTCTGAAGGGTTGAACAAGGCTCGACTCTGAAAAACGGAGGCCCCTGTGAATTATTTGAGATATAAATTATTTTGTATAGTGCGTTCTATTCAGAGAGCTCAGAGGTGAGCTGTAGTCGTGATACTGTCACGGATATATCCAGACTAATTCGAGTAGCGGCTGGAGTCATCTAGGTGAGCAACAGCGAATTGATAGCAGTTGCATGATTGACTTTTTGTGTGAAATAGACATTGAAATACAAAATATTTTCAAAGAGAGTTCTTTTGGCCGATTCAAAGGTGTCGGAATTGAAACAAGAGCTCGAAGAACGAGAGTTGGAAACGGTTGGTAAGAAGGCCACGCTTCAGAAAAGACTCGCAGAAGGACTGATAGAAGAAGGTGAAGACCCCGCAACACTTTTGTTTGAATTTTCTGTAATTGATATGAGTTCCATAATGAGTAAACTCGACAGAATGGAAGACAAAATGCAACAAAATTCGAATACTTTGAAGAAAGAACTTCAAGAGAATTCAAAGAATTTCGAAGAGAAACTTCTAAAAAATTCGAATAGTTTGAAGGAAGAACTTCAAGAGAAACTTCTAGAAAATTCAAATACTTTGAATTAAGAACTTCAAGAAAATTTAAAGAATTTGGAAGAGAAACTTCTAGAAAATTCGAAAAGTTTGAAAGAAGAATTTCAAGTGTTGAGAGAAGAGCTTCTGGAAAATTCGAAGAACTTTAAAAAAGAACTTTTTGGTGTGGCGAGCCGGTTAGAAGAAATAATGGGGACCGTCGAGACAGAGATGGAGAATATCAAAAATGAAATTGAAGAGGAAATGGGAAAATTGAAGGAAACAATTAGTGATGAAATCATAGGCGGACTCGAAGCGGAAATCAACAAAATAAAGGAGAAAATCAGTATGTTGGAAAACCAGATTGATACTACCCATACCACAGAATCTGTCAGTGAAAATCCAATGCTGGAACTGAATTTGAACTTAGATGATGTTCAAAAGGGTTTGAAAGATGTGAACATCAGTTCGGAGACAGGAAAACTGTCCATGAAACCACCTCAGTTTTATGGGAAAACAATTTGAAGCATTTGAAGCTGCAGCAAAGGTGAATGGATGGAGTGCAGGAAAAAGAGCTGTAACATTAACACTGGCGTTAAAGAGCGGATATTGGCAGGTAGAACTGGCCCTGAAAGATAGAGAGAAAACAGCCTTCATTGTAGGCTCAGGATTCTGGCAGTTCACGGTTATGCCATTCGGCCTTTGTAACGCTCCAGCCCCCTTTGAGAGATTGATGGAGACTGTATTGACAAGACTCTCATGGAACAGGCCTGGTATATCTTGACGACATCATCGTAGTTGGCAGATCTTTCGAAAATTATGTGAAAAATCTAGGGTAGGTATTTCTGCACCTGAGAAACTCGGGACTGAAACTGAGCCATAAGAAATGCCATCTGTTTCAGAAGGAAGACCATTACCTTGGCCACATTGTCTCTGGAAAAAGAGTAGCAGTGGACGACCAGAAAATCAAAGCTGTCAGAGACTGGCCCATTCCATAACATATCCATCAGCTTCGGAGTTTTCTTGGCCTGTGCACCTACTACCGTCGATACGTGCTAGGGTTTGCCAACATCGCCAAACCACTAAACAGACTGACTGAAGGACAGACTCAGTTCCAGTGGTCTCCGGAATGCCAAGAGTCATTCAAGAAACTAAAAGAAGCCTTGATCAACGCACCATGCAGCCCTCAAATGGCTTTTACAGTTTAAAAATACTGAAGGATAGGTAGCGTGGTTGATCGAGCGATTTCAAGGATTTGATTTCGACATTGAACATCGGGCAGGAAGCAGTCACAAGAACGCCGATGCACTATCACGGAGACCATGTCCAGATGACTGCTCACACTGTCGTCGTGCCGAGTAGGACGCAACCGTTCGTAGGACCACGGTGGTTGACGATGACTGGAAAGATGACAAAATACAGAAAGACCAAGAAAAATATCCAGACCGTCTGGTCCTCGGCCTAGGCATCCGAAGACCATCATGGCAGGAAGTCACACGCTATTCTCCAGTGGTTAAATCATACTCGGCCAATGCAATTCCCTTACGTTGGAAAATGGGGTCTTGAAACGTGTGTTGGAGTCCGAGGATGGCGGAGAGGAGAGACGTCAGACAGTGGTACTCAAGTCCAGGAGACAGGAAGTGCTCCGAGAAGTACATGAAGAAATACGGCGGACATCTGGTAGTGATGAAGACTCTGCAGAAATTGAGACAACTGTTCTACTGGGCTAATTGTCAAGCTGATGTTAAGGACTGGTGTAGGAAGTGTGCCGTATTCGAACTATACCTATAGCCCTGATGCGTCAGTATAACGTAGGCAGCCCATTTGAAAGGATTGCAATAGATATCGCTGCCCCGTTTCCCGAATCTGATCATGAAAACAAATACATCCTTGTGGCAATGGATTATTATATATATGGATTATATATAGGAAGCCATTACCGTCGAAGATGTCTTGGTCAAGGAGTGGATATGCCGATTCGGTGTCCCATTGGAGCTGCATTCGGACCAAAACAGGAACTTTGAATCCCATTTGTTCCAAGAAATGTGCAAAATGTTGGATATTCTGAAAAACAGAATAACAGCTCTACGGAATGGTAGAACGAATGAATAGGACAATAAACCGCTACCTATCCAAAATAGTCTCTGCCCATCAAAGGGACTGGGACCAGTACCTATATCTCTTTCTGATGGCTTATCGTTCAGCAGTGCACGAGTCAACCGGCCAAACTCCTGCAAGTATTATTATGGGAAGAGCTACGACTGCCTTATGCCTTGATGTTTGGGACGCCACTCAGAGAATGGACGAGAGTACCAGCAACCGTATGAAGAAGACATATGACATCAAAACAGAAGCTAGAAGTCCGGTGTCCTAGTCTGGCTGTACAACCCCAAGCGTCACCGCTGTTTCTCACCGAAATTGCAGAGTTCGTGGGAAGGTCCGTACAAGATCATAAAAGTTATAAATGACCTCGTCTACCGGATCAAAAGGCCACCCCGAGGAAAACCTCGTCGGTAATCATGATCAAGTTCTCACCCTTAGACCACCAGAGGGTGAGATGGCCTTCCAGCAGTTTATGGCCTTATACTCAAATGGGCAGAAAGTTTCACATGGGGTAACTCGAGAAGAGTCCCAAGATCTTTTCCAGACACCTACCTACGCGCTAGCGCACTGCGTGGCAAAATACCTCCGAATGTCCATAGACATAGCTGTGGTGTTCTCAAAGAAGTTTGGTCAGCTCCGGGAACTGCGAAAACAGAACCCAGAAGTTGAAGGGGCGTTGCAGTTAAAGAAAGGCTAGAGAAACATTTTTTATCTGGTAACCAAGAAGCAATTTCGAGGTAAACCGTCCTATGGAGACGTCTGGACCAGAGCCTCACCAGATTGAGAGATATGATGCTGGACCAAAATCTCAGGGACCTGGCAATCTCAAAATTATCTTGTGGGCTTGATGGACTGGATTGAAGAGTCATTAGAAGCATGTTGGAGACGATATTCAGATCCAGCGGCATTAAGATTTTGGTGTGCTGTAACCATCTTCAACGACCGAGTCATGCAGGTACCGACATACTCCGAGGACGCTATTTCGGCATGAATTGTCTTTAAAAATGGGGCAATGTCAGGGATATATTCAGACTAATTCGAGTAGCGGCTGGCGTCATCTAGGTGAGCAACAACGGATTAATAGCATTTGCATGAGTGATCCCGCACTACCTGTTAACGAGGAGCGGTGGCTTAGGTCTGTTAGCCGAGAAGCCAATAGAACATCGTAGAAAATCTCTCGATACCTCCAGAAGCAATGTTTTCTACTATAAGAGGCCGTGCGAGTCGCCATTTGAAGTATTGAAGACTGAAAGCGCCGTTTGGAATAAATATAGCCCAGTGAATCGTAGTACACATTATATATTAGGTTTTGCAGCGTATTCGGTTTTGAGTATTTAATAAAGAATTTTAAATTGAAAATTACAGTTTTTACAATACTTAAACCGTACATAATTCAATAGCAAGTGTCAACCTTTTTCAAAAAAATGTCTTGCTGACAACGGTAATAGTTCAGGTGGCCGATTCAGACGGTGTTTTTCATCACTGCTTTATTCAATCCAATTTTATTAGCTCAAGATTTTGCAAACTACTCAAGCTCAAAACTGAGAAAGCCAAGCTCACAATTTTGGGTGTTACTTGTTAAATAGTATTGAAAAGGATTTCTAAATAACTTTCAGTTGCCAAAATATGATTTATTATGACAGTCTCCAAGTGTAAAACGTACAGGGTAATATGTAATATAAAAGAACATCGACCTATTTTCCAACTTCGTTTTTATTTCTTCTTTATTTGTTAGCTGGGTTTGAAGCTGATCTGTATGAATTGGGATTGGAGTACGACTATTTCTATTCATCAGTAATTGAGAAGGTGACGGTAGACCATCCGCTGTAGGAGTATTATTGTAGTAAAGAATAGCCAGGAAAGGATCAATTCCATCCTCAAGTACTTTTGAAAATAAATCTTTAACAGTTTGAATATGACGTTCTACCATTCCATTAGATTGTGGGTAATAAGGACTCGATGTTTTCACTTATATTCTCCCTAGTGCTTTTCCCCTGGTGATTTTCTTAAAAAATTCATGTACGAGATAAATTTCCAGCAATTAATTCAAGCACGCGGGGATTCAGTAAGAAAATTTCACACCAAAATATATTAAATTAATGGTTAATTCAACTGACTTGTAGATTATTCTGAGAGAAAACAAGTTGGAACATCAGTGGGCCATGAATGGTTTTTGTTGATATAATGACAGTTACGCGTTAGTATTAGTGGCGGTGTTTGTATGTGAGAAAGGAAAATTCATTTTGCGACATTTTCAACCTACAATTACATTGCACATCACGCAGAACTAAAATAGTTTTGACTGGTCCATGCGGATTAACTATTGGGAAGTGCTGTGGAAAGGAATTCTTGCAAATTTTAGCCGAGTATTCACGAAAAGATAAGTTGAATAAAATTGTTTCAAATATTAAGTTCATCAAGTCAAGCATAGATAGATTTGATTGATATACATTTTTTATTCATCGTTGAAATGCAAGTTCTCAAAATATTTTCAGACACATTCGAAATATTTAGTGAATATATAATTATGAAATATTATCTCCTTTCATATGAAAAATAACATTCCGGAAATTTTTTGGGTCGCCATGGCAACTAAATAAAAACCAATTTTTTGATTGGCTGAATAAGTAAGGTGTGAAATTTTCAGATTAATTTCATATAAATTAGAAAAATTGTAAAATTCAATGGATGAAAAAGGTTGACCATTATATGAAAATATTTCTTGTGGTAAGCCAAAAAAACTGAATATATTTTTTTAAGCTGATACTACACTACTGGCAGATTTATTCGCTATTTTGTTCACCAACAAAAATTTACAACAACTAGGAAATCAACTCCTTTGAAATATCCAAAATCGATACCGATTTTCTGCCATGGATATTCTGAAATATCATGAGGCTTGAGGAACTGTTTTGGGTTATTTTTCGAGAAATGCTGACATATATCACAAGTTAAACAAAATTTTCTATATCTTTCATCATCCCAGGCCAATAAACAGCTTTCCTTGCTAAGTTTTGAGAGGACTGAATACCTTGATGAGCCCGGTGAATAACTGTTAAAAACTCATATCTCAAGGAAGTAGGAATTATGAGTCTCTTTTTGAAGAATAGAACATTTTCATGTACATAAATATCATTATGGATGGGCCAATTTTTTTTTATTTCATCAGATACTTTGCATTTATGAGCTGGCCAGCCAATTTCAACAAATCGTTTTATTTCTTGAAAAACATCATCTTTTTTTAGTTTCATCAACCATTTTTTTCATATTTTCATCGGAAGTGGCAATAATTGAATTGACATGTAAATTCTCATTCATTTCAGGTACAGAAAAAAGATCATTACTAGGGTCTCTACTCAATGCATCAGCAACCTGCAATTTTTTTCTTGGAACGAACACCAGTTTCACATTATAACGTAAAAGTCTCATCATCAACCTCTGCAAACGCGGAGACAAATCATCAATTGACTTTTTGATAATTCCCAATAATGGTTGATGATCTGTTTGAATCTCGAATGGTCTACCAAATAAATAAAAATGAAAACGCTCACAACCAAAAACAATAGCAAGTAATTCTTTCTCAATTTGACTATATTTTTGTTGAGTTTTATCCAATGAAACCGATGCAAACTCTATTGGATGATCATCTTGTAGTAACACGGCATCCAGTCCAAAACTACTCGAATCTACAGACAATACGGTTTTTTTATTTGAATCAAAATAGGAAAGTATTGGCGTTGAAGTGACCAAGTTTTTCAAACTTGTAAAACATTTTTCATGCCCTTGATCCCAAATCCATTCTACTTTGTCACTCAAAAGTTTCCGTAAGGGAGTAGTTTTTTCCGACAAGTTAGGTGAAAACTTCACTAAGTAAGTAATCAAACAAATTTTTCTACAGCAACTGAATTTTCATAAATTTTTGGCTCTTCCTGTTGACTAATTCCATGAACCCGACTATTCTGACGACAATATTTATAAAAATGCCCCCTTTCCTTACAGCGATTACATATTCTTGAATAAGCTGGACATCGATTCATTTCATGTGTATAGCCACAGTTCAAACAATTATTTTTTTTTTTTCAGAATTACCTACAGTTCTATTTGAATATTCATAATTTGTTTTATAGTTACTCTTATTTCGTGAAATGATATTAACTTGATTTTCCATATTATTACAAGATGACCAACTAGGATTATCACTGATTATTTTTTGTGTAGTGCTACTACATTCCAAACTTCTACATATTGTAATAGTATCCGTCAAACTGAGATCAGGTTTCTGGAGTAAAATTTCTTGAGTTTTTTTATTGGCGATCCCTAAAATGATTCTATCACGTAAAAGTATTTCCTTATCTTGAAATTCACAAGGACTTATCAAGGTTCTGAGATCTGTTAGAAATTCATCGAATGTTTCCAAAGGAGTTTGATTTCTACTGAAAAATTTGAAATGGAATAATACTAGATTTTTTATTGGATTACAATAGCTTTCAATTTTTTTGAATACTGTATCAAATTTATTTTTATCCTCATGATCGCCATATTCAAAAGTGTTGTAGATGCATAAACCAGCATCGCCTATTGAATTCAATAAAATGGCTATCTTCACCTCATCCTCCTTTTTATAAGCTTCAGTTTTTGACTCCATAATTGCTTTGGGGCCTTCAATCTCCAATTGAAAATGATATTCTTAAAGGCTTTTTACCGCTGCCACCGTGTTAAATATTATTGAAAAGGATTTCTAAATAACTTTCAGTTGCCAAAATATGATTTATTCTGACAGTCTCCAAGTGTAAAACGTACAGGGTAATATATAATATAAAAGAACATGAACTCATATAACATTACTGAAGTTGAATCTGTAATCCAATCTGAATTTCAAATAAAAATTCATTGAAAACAGGAAACATTTTGAGCTTTGATTAACTGTTTGCCCGATAAAGAAATAATATTATCCATCATCTCCATTCCTCCAAACATTCAATTGACAGACCCGAATTTCCATAATCATAATGCCATTGATTTACTTATCGGCACAGATTTGTGTTGAGAATCTCTGTGTATTGGTCAAACCAAATTAGGCCAATCTCTCTATTCAAAAGAATAGAAGGCTTGCGAACTTGCGAGCTGAATTTCATTTCCACACATATACGCAATGGTGAATAGTAATTGCCTCATATCCTACCAGTACGATTATTGCAGAGATTTGTAAAATCATTTATATTTACACCTTAATGGCAAAAACATGATTTAATCAAATAATTATTTGCTATTCAGCTCAGGAAGCAGGAAGATTCGAGGATGAAATAGAACCTGTACCTGTCAAAGGAAAAAAGGAATCAACTGATTTCAAAATTGATGAACATCCCAGAACATGGACCACACTGGAAATACTTAATAATTTACCGACAATCTTTAAACAAAATGGCCTTGTCACAGCTGGTTCTGCATCTGTGAGTATTTTCTATGAGATATCTCTTTATTTTTTGTATTGTGATTAATTCATACACGAATGTAGCTGAATGTTGTCCGAAGCTTATTCTTAGAATTATTCAACTTTTTAAGTCCATCCCAATGGTTGTATTGGGAATATAACCTCCATACCTATATCTTTTAAACAAAGAAGGATGGTACGCCTTTCATTTTTTTAAGGTAATGTTATTTTCATTATTACTTTTCAGGAGTAAAAAGTCAATACTTTACTTGCACTCATATGACGAATCACAATATGTCGGAGTCTAAGACGTGGAAGTATCGGAGATGGTGTTATGACATTTATCGATCAAAGCAACTTATCTGTGAAGTTCGATCGAATTTTATGAAACCTCCAGTCCGACGATATCACCAATATTCACAACGTAGTACAGCCCTGTACGCTTCTTCACACTTGTTTATAGTATCTAAAAGCTCCGCAGTCCCACCCCCACCCCTCATAGTATATACATGCTTTCGCAACTTCTCGGGTAGAAGATTCGTTTGATCGATAAATTTTATTTCAACCTCCAGTTCTATATATCACCAATATTCACAACTTAGATATTTAGTTGAAATGCCCCATTCAAACTGCAATATTGTTTTTGCGAATAAATTGACAGAAGGTATGTGCTGTATGAAAAAATTATAAATATGAGTGGATAAACAAATAAATACCAGCTTATTTTTAGACTAGACTAAAAACTCAGTTTGTACTGAGCATAGTTTTGGCAATTAGCGCTCTTGCCTGTACTAGTTTGGACACAGCTTAAAAAACACACAGCTAGGAAACTTGCTGTGGTGGGGGTAATTGACGCAGATTCTTGCGCACCCCCCCACTTTAGGAGTAAAACCTATAATCCAGTGGCAACGATCAGGATTTCGATTCCTCCGAACAATGGGGTCGAGAGGTAGTTTTTTTTTAAGTTTTGCGTTGCTGTGTTATGTTAAGGTGTCTTTTCTGTTTTATTTTGGTCGTCTATGCATGGAAATGTCTTTTATATATAGTGTATATTCTGTTCTGAACATAGGAGTGCCATTTGCTGTCAGATTTACAAAAGTTATAATTGTAATAAAAGTTTTTTCAGATTTTCCACTAATATTGCAAGGTGAGTAACTTTTTCAGTTACAACAGGAAAATTTCTGAGAAGTGTAAATTATGCAACAGAAAAACATTTTTTTTGAGAAAGTTGGTGTATTATTCTTTACTGAACAATAAATTAAAATGCAACTATACTAGTAAGACATTTTTATCTCAACTAGTGAACTTAATGCCACCGTCAGGGTTGTCATACATGTCAGTGGTGCCAACTATACAATTATGAATAAACCATATACCTATTCTAATACATCTTTCCCCTTTAAGGGTCTGCATTCCTGAAAAAAAGGGGGACGGAAACGATTTCTTTCTTCTGATTGATGAAGGGATGTATGAGTGTATACAGATAAAAATAACAAAAAAAATATTTTGAAAGTATTAACTGAATGGAAAGGATATTTCTTCCCATTTTTGTGCATTTTTGATCAGTGCCATCATCAAAATGAACGAATATTTTTATGATGTTTCCTTGTATTATTGAAGTCTATCAATTACTTGATGGAATGACGGTCTCGTTTTCCTCTTACACAATTCGGTTTATTTGTGAATAATTTTACAAAAAAGTGTTGTTTTTGCGAAATGAATTTCCTTGCATTATTCCATTCGAATTGGGAAATAGCCAATTTTATAACCGTCAAGCTATAAAGGAATGTTTCAGCCGTCGACTAGTGAAAATTAATTATTAATTACAATTCTTGAATCTAAAATAGAACTGAATTTTTTTACGCACCTCACGTTGCTCCTCCAATACGGCTGATAACGTGAAACGTGGAGAGAGGGATCATACAAGTTCTGGCACAGGGTCGGATTTCGGATCACTTAAAATATTCGCTGCGACTGGACATTTTTGTTGTGCTATTAACTATCGGTTATGATATTAAATGAAAGTACATTCCATTTAACTTACTCGAAATTGTTTTCTCTAACTTATTTGGATATGAACTCTACTGATGATGCAACTATTTGTGGATATATTCCAAAATTCGGGAAAATATAAAATTCACTGGTCGGGTGGAAATTCAAAAAAATATAATTTAAAAATTACTAGTTTTTATACAACTTGTTTTCTGTGTGTGGGGGTGGGTGCGTGTAGGTGTGTTTGTGTGTGCATGTACACATATTTATTTCAAATTTATACATGAAAGTTTGATTTTGTGGAGGAAATTGAATTCTTGACATGATTCGTTTGGGTATTTAACCTTCCACAATCTGTCAATTCAGTCATCCAGTCGACTTGTTTGGCAGGAATTCATTAGTTGGAAGACAATAAATACATCATGACATTTTCAGATTGAGAAAAATTTAAGATGGTGGTATCGTGATTACTAATTCGATATCATTCTGAATTGATGCTTTTGGGTTCGGATATCATGTTATTTTTGCGAGCATTTCAGAATTGGAAGTAGCAGCTCCAAAATAGCAGAAGAAATTTTCGATTAAGTATATATTTGGTGTGAAGCAGAGTTTCTACATACATACTAAGTATTACTTCTAAAAGAAATGATTACTTGTTGACATTACTGTTCTGGTCTTGATACTGTTCACTTTTGAGTCAAAATTAGAGCCATAAGTTCTGTTTCTCAATGCTTGCCTGGAATTGACAATATGGAAGTGTTTCCTAAACTAACTCATTTGACATAATTTCAGGTGTGTGGTTATGAACACTCGATTCGTAGCGAAACTGACATTTCTATATGACAAACCCAATATAAAACTTTCACTATTATGGATCAAGTGTTCATAATTTCAACCCAGTTCTAATGCACGGTTTAATACTAAAGATTTAATGAAAGCCTCATTTTTCAACTTCAGCTCAATATTCCAATCTTATCTTACTATTGAGGGCTTTTTGGGATTTCCCAGTGGTGTTACCACTATAGCCCAATAGTAAATATCTTGAATTTATTAATTTTAACAAAATATTAAAAATCTCCGAGCCCGAAAACCCCCACAGACAAATTTTGAATGAAATCAGACTTCAGTCACAAATATCGTCTGATATCTTGAATTTTTTATTTAACGAAAGTTATGCATACTCAAAGTGGAGTCTGATGAAGTTAAGTAAAATTCAAAGTTGTCTCCTCAATATTTATTTCAACCCACAGTAGGGAGGGGAAGTTGTCAATGCCACTTTGGCAATCACTTGTCAAAAAGTTGCAGCAAACATAAATCAAAAACATGTTTTCGAGCACATTAATGTTCATCTTCAGTTGACATGAACAGGAGGTGAAAATGAAATCAGTAAAAACACTAATTACAACTACGAATAATGTGAAAAACCAATAAATTAGCGTACAAAATCGAACCGGACCATAATCACAAAACTTGTTCGCCATCTTGGAGCCATCATCTCAAAAACAATAATTTAAAAAAAAAAGATTCACTATCTCCTACACCGAAAACCCACACATACGAATTCTGAATCGAATCCGACTATAATCGCAAATCTCGTCCGCCATCTTGAATTTATTAATTTCAACAAACGATTCCTAATCTCCACCCCCGAAAACCCTCTCATACCAATTTTGAATCGAAAAATCTGAAAAAATATTACAATGCATCAAAACCTTCAAAAAATAATATACGATAAAGACTTCATACACCAGCACTGTATATTTATGCTGCGTGCATGTCATTAGCTTTTATCCAGTATTCTAGATGAGATCATCGGTATAACTTTTTGTTATACACTTTTCTTCCCAAAATTCTCATTCATCAAAATAGTTTCCGCCCGTTAATCAATTATTCCTACTATTTTTAACGCTTCATATTCTACAGATTTTCAGTTTTTTTTATTTTACTTTCAATTTTCGATTCATTCTGTGATTGGACCGCAATATTTAATCTCAAATGCTCGTACAAATTTTCAGATTACCACGAAAGCGAATAGGAAAAACAATCACCGAAATACTTAATTCGGTCCTGTACCGCGTGAAAGTTGACAAGCTGGAAATGGCAGTTCGAACATGAACTGCCATCTAGCGATATAAGTTTCTTATACTAAGGGCTAAAGACCGTTTTAAGATTATTTCCTATCAGAGCTTGGAGTCACAGTCTGATTGATAGATAGTGCAGTGTCGGAATGTTCTACAATATCAGCGAAATTTGATTTGACACTAAATTCATTTTGTGACTCACTTAAATCTGAACGATTTCGTCTAACAACTTCACCATTTTCTTTTTGCACAATATACGAGCGGGAACTGTCATGCTTGCTAACGATTTGGCCAGGTTCCCAACAATGTTTAACATGATTATATACATTGACATTTTGACCTGGGTCAATGTCAGATAAATGTTTCGCATTTTTTTCACAATAATTTTTTACAAAATTGATAGAAGTGGTTTATGATCACTATATAAATAAGAATATTTTGAACACCATAAATGAAATAATGAATTTTTTTACAAGCAAAGTTAATAGTTAACATTTCTTTTTTTATCTGGGCATACTTGATCTCACTTTCTGTTAAGCCACTCGAACTAAAAGCAATTGGGTGCTCATTTTGTAAAAAACAGGCCCCCAAACCATCCTTGGATGAATCCGTTTCAATTTCTATATCAATGAACGGGTCGAAAAAAGCAAAAACAGGTGCATGAGTCAACAAATGCCTGAGATGGTTCATAGTCTCGTCATGCTCTTTGGTCCAAGACGAAATAGCATCTAAACGAGTCGAATTACGCAGAGGTGCTGTAATTTTGGACAAGTTTGGGATAAATTTTCCAAAATATTTTGCCATGCCTAGCAATCTCAGAACATCACTCTTATCTCTCGGTGTTGGCATCTCAACGATGGCCTTGACAAGGTTCAATCCCTTTGTCAGTGAATATTTAGCCCATGAACCCAAATTGCCTGGATTCAAATTGAATTTTTGTCTTGTTCAATTTAATATTATACTTTTCAGCTCGTTCAAGAACTAATTTCAAATTTGCATCATGCTCCTGCTCAGATGCAACTGTGATGATCATATCATCAAAGTATATTTCTACACCTTCAATATCACCAAATAATTCATAATTTTTACGCTGGAAAACTTCAGGGAATGATCGAGTTCTAAAAGGTGAGCGTAAAAAGTGGTATCGTCCAAACGGTGTTCCAAAAGCACAGTATTCTGAGCTTTCATGAGTGATTTTCACTTGAAATATGTATCCTTCATATCTAGTACTGTAAAATATGATTTATTTGACAACTGACTAGCTATTTCATTGACAGTTGGGATGAGAAAAAGCACATCTTTTTCCAACTGATCTAGTTTTAGCTTCACTCTAGAATGCAATGCTTGTGGTATTCGCCTAATTGGTTCTACATGTGGTACAGCGTCTTTCTTTAAAACGATTTTATGAGGTGTATAGGAAACTCTTCCAAACCCTCAAATACCATGGGATAGCTACTTACCACATCATTCAGTGATTTAAAATTACATGAGCTCAAAAAATCTACTCTTTTTGCCAGGTCTAGATCTATACACCCATTCAAACGCAACAAAGGTAACTGACCAACATTATCAACAACTTCAAATGATATTATTGCTGATTTGCCCTTGACATTGTATTCTAAGGTAATCTCTCCAACAGGTTTTATCTTAAAATTATCATTGCTATATGCTACAAGCATCACATTAGTTTTTATAATCTTTTTCCTCCAAACAGGACTTTTAATGCAGTGTAAAGGTAAGACACCAACTTCTGCACCAGTATCACCACTTAAATTCAATTTGCTCACATTCTACATCAATCCTTTTTAGCCACCTCACCTCTCCATTTGATCCACTCTTCTTGTTCACTACACCAACCTGCTTCGTGATTCCGCTCACGTAGAAATCAACGTCTTCTGCGTTTTCCTCTTCTTGAACATTCATGAACATTCTTATTTTTCCCATCAACAAGTCCACTTTTACTTTTCACTCTGCATACTACTGCAAAATGATTTGGCCTTTCACACTTCTTACACGTTTTACCGTAGGCTGGACACTTGCATTCGCTATGCTTTGTTCCACAGAACATGCATGGTTTTCCTTCCATTTTTTGTCTGATTCTTCCTTTATTCTCCAGCTCAAACACAGAAACTTCACTTTGCAAGACTTTCGACTGTAATTTACTAGCCTCAAAGGCCCTACAATATTTGATTGCCTTATCCAATGTCAAATCACTTTCTCTGAGAAGCCTTTCCTGCATTTCTTCACTGCTAACTCCCATCACAATTCTATCACGAATCATGTCATCCTTGTCTTGATAACCAGTTGTTTTCATAGCTTTTCGTAACTCAGTGAGAAACGAATCAAAGGTTTGTCCTTCTTTTTGAGAAATGCAATTGAAAACAAGACTTTCAAATATTGTATTATTTGTATTTTTCTTGGGCGCGCAGTCAAGTCAAAGGTATTAAATAATTCCAAGCCTTCATCTCCTATGAGATTAAGAAACACAGCAACTTGTTTTTCCTCACTCTTCTCCGACAATTCCGTGGCAGTCAAAAAATTCGTAAATGTTTGCTTGAAGAGCCTTCAATTTTCCGCGACATTACCATCCAAACTCAACCATTATGGTGGTCTGAACATCGACCCCATTCTCAAGTTTACAATTCTTTTGCAGCGTCTGCAGTGGGCCACACTAACAATTTCATATTATTTCTCTGAACTGCACAATTGAAACTTGTTCTATTCAATAGATTCCATTCGACCTGACATCATGTATTATTGTTTACTGAACAATAAATTAAAATGCAACTTTACTAGTAAGACATTTTTATTTTAACTAGTGAACTTAACGCCACCGTAAGGGTTGCCATTCATGTCAGTGGTGCCAACTATTCAAATATGAATACACCATATACCTATTCTAGTACTTTTGGTGGACATTTTGTTTTTCATCGTCCAAATTTGTTCCGAAATTGTTATTTTTATTTAGATGAATATAGTTTTGAAACCATTAGTTTCAATTATGATTAGGTAATAATAATAAACACGCATTGAGTGTTATTATTATTACCGTGGCGCTCTGACTCGACTTCTATTTGATAGCGTTTCAAATTTTCAGCTGTAGGAGAACCCGGAAAACCTACAGCACCACCCCATTTGAATGATAATCATGAAGACTAAGGCGAATATATTGTCAAAAGTCTTTTGTGTTTTCGTCGTTGGTGTTTTACTGCTCAACAAGTAGGAATTCAGGCTGTTAAGGAATTTAGGCTGTTATCAGCTACTTGCAGTCTTTACTTCCAGAAACTTGCCCGTTTCTGGAACGTGAACTCATAAGAGCAATTCTGACTATGGGTATATCATTGAAAGGGACAGGAAAATCATATACCTACTAGGGTCAACTAAAATGCCAAATACATTCTTGTTCATACATTATTTCCTGCTCGAGGGATCTTCCAATTTATATTTTGACCTGACAATGACAAATAAATATGAAAAGAAACCGTACGAAAATGAAACGCTCTATAGATTTAATTATTGTTATGACTGTGATCAATACATTGAAAATTAAAACTTTTTTTCCTCTCTAAATTGTGTTGTGTTGTTAATCTCAAAGGTATTTTTCTCACCAATTTATATTTTTTCATTTTAGTGCATGGAAATTAAATACAAACATTTTCCAACAAATAATTGATCAGTCTGATCTAACCAGAACGAACTAACCTTACGGAGATATTTGAGTGCGTGTAAATTTAATACATGAATTTAGTATGATCTAACCAGAACGAACTAACCTTACAGACATTTGAGTGCATAGAAATACATGCATTTAGTCTGATCTAACCAGAACGAACTAACCTTACGTAGACATATCAGTGCGTGGAAATTGAGCACATACATTCCGCGAAAATTAATTCTTTAGTCTGATCTAACCAGAACGAACATTGCATTGGTTGGTGTACAAAACAAGAAGCCGAAATAATTGGGTGTATGAAACAAGAATAGTTCAGGGCAGAGGTAATTTCCTGAATATATTAGGTGAGGAAATTACCTGTAACCTGTAGTAAACTCTTTCAGGTACATTTTTCTCGATAGAGATTCTCAAAAGAACTTCTTCTTTTTTCCTATATATATATATATATATATGTATATATATATATACACATATATACAATATACCCAATACTTTGCCTGTTTTATTTCTTTGGTTATATTGAATTTTAATAATCCTATTAGTGCATCCTGAATAATAGAAACACTTTAGTCTCAGATCAAAATTCACATTTAACGTCCTGTATATCATCTGGGAAGTAAGAAGAGAAGTGTCAACAATGACAGTTTCATGAAAAATATAAAATTAATAACTGTGAGAGAATAGAAACCCCAATCAGCATGAAAACTGAAATGAGTAACTTTGTTAATATGTAGAAAATGTTAGAAGTAAGAAGTGTACATAAAAACAGTTCGGAAGTTAAATAATATAATAAAAAGACCATCAGTGACGCAAAATTAAAGATGTGATTGGTGGGAAAAAGAATGAAAATATACGAGAGAGGGGAGTAAAAAATTTTAGAACGAGAAACTTTCGAAAATTTGTAAGAAACTAAAAGAAGAAAAATAATTGAAAATACTTATAAGAAGAACCCCAAATCTACAGACAAATCAACGTAAGCCATCCATTGAACACAAAATAACAGGAGCAGAAATCAAATATAAGTGAGCTGAGACAAAAAAAATAAAGATCATACGTACCTGACGACCATAAATATCCCGTAAAGATGAACCGAGACCACTGGAAACTGCTAAAATAAAGGTATTTATAACCATCACCTTTCCTTTGGTACCATTCATCCAGTTTTTTGGAGCCAAGCAGCACAGCAGTTTGCAGATAAACACCCACAAACAATTCTAACCGTGCGGAACTGTTTTAAATTGATTCACTGACTTCATTTCCATTTTTTTATCGAACTTTTCATTTAGTATTAGGATATTATAAAATCAAAATGAAAAATATATTTGTCTATTATTCATAACCTAATTCTCTTGGTAACTGTGCCCCAACAAAGCCATCTAACGATCTAACGGACTTTAATTGGTCTGATAAATAAGGCACGATTCTCAATAGTTTTTGTGATAGAATAATAGAGGGGGTTCGATTTATTTTGGAAACATTATTTAGATAATATATTTCCTTGCTTAACAACCAATCAGTGGATTTCAAATTTTGAAATTCAGCCAATAAAATCGGAACTACAGTGAAAATATAGCTTGTCACTGTATTTTCACGGTGATAAACCTGCTTAGTTTTTGATTTACTATCTGTCAAGTGAAAATAATGATTAAATTATAAACGTCAAATTTATGTGTTTTGACTAGCTATGGTTATTTACCAATATGAGCGATCGTTGGGGACAAATGTCAATTGGTATAATAGATGAAGCCGTGGAAAAGAGTATTACGTTGAATACGGCTAGAAGTAAAGCATCAATAATTCGTGGTATGATGAAAACCTATAATTTTTTGGAATATCAATTCATTGGCAATCCCAATGCAAGCTTCGGGATTCAAATTCATTAATATTCCAAAAAATTATCGGTAATAATCATACCACTTATTATATTACCCCTCAGTATAATAGGTCATAGATTTGTTATTAGGAGATTAATTCACTCATATACAGGGCAGTCCACGTTCCTGAATCCTACTGAGAGCAGGAGTTTTTTTTTTGTTTCAGCGGCTGAGCTGAAAAAATGTCCGCCCTCACAGATGTTTCATTGAGATGTTTCATAGATAACGTTTAAAATACATATATAGAAATATTCCAGGGACCTTTCTGCAATATTCCTCACATCTTCAAAAATATTTCAAGACATTTCAGAAATATTTGTATTGCAATGTTCCCTGAATGTTTCAGAAACGTGTATGAAACATAGACATGAATGCCCTCAGGTATTCCATTTGAATTGTTTCATTAGTATTGTTTCAAATTATGTGCGAAACATACTGGAAACATTCTGAATATTCCCTGCTACATTTCAAAAATGTTTCAAATTCAATGTTTTTGAAATATTTGATTTTATTGAAAATGCTTGCACTTTTCGAAGAATTGATTGGAAAAACTTCAGCAAATAAGCTATTTTCCAAATCCCGGACCATTGAATTTTTAGTACCTATTATAATTAGTAGACTGAAACAATGTTTCGTTACCACTGATTTATTGAAAATAAATATTTATTCCTCTATAAAATAATACAAAAATATAAAATATATCCTGTCGGTAATGAACATTAAGAAACAAAAAAAAACATATTTTGGATTAATTGTTTTCTTCAATATGAGTGACTTTTTGCTTGTTTTTGATCATTTGAGGGTCGTACCGCAACTGACTTTGGCGTAGCCAAGAACTAATCTGTATTTCAAATTCCTTCTCACATAGCGTTTCCTTGTTGCATCTAAAATATTTCAAAAAATATGTAATATTAAATTAACAACAGAAAATATGAACTAACCTTTCAAAATAAACAAAATACCATTACATTTTTTAGGTAACATTTTCTAACAAAATTATCAGACATTATTTTGGCTAAGCCTCTTCTTATGGATTCTTCACAGTCTTTTCCTCCACACATATAAAACAATGTAATTTGGGGTTTGGAGATCAGAAATAAAACTTGTTCAGCTATCTTCACTTTGGGTCGTCTATTGATAACTCAGAATTTAGCAGGTTACACAAAATGCCGGTAGGCAAAAATAACAGAAGTACACAAGTACAGTATCGAAAGTGTAATAATCCTCGTTTCAACGAATAGATTCAATTTTATAGCTGACGCTCAAGAGACGCATGTTTGTCATTAGGACACTGTCGCGTGATGATTCTGATCAATAGAAACTTGACATGCATAGTAATATATGTAGCACAATAATAGTCGGCAGTTTGAAGTTCGTTAGCGAAAATGCAGAGTATCAGCTACAAGTAGAAAAGTAGGATTGTTTGCAATATGACATCATGAGTGAAAATATGGAGAAAACTCTGCAAACTAGGATCATCCGGGAAGCCCTGGAAATAGAAAAGATCCCCAACTGCCTTAATACCCGTGATGATGGACGTAGACTTCCTATTACTTGGAAACCACTCATTTCTCGTCTCCCGACACCTGGCAACAGCGCAATCTCCGCACCACATCGCGCAAGTCCAGACTCCGAATCACCACGCACGCCCAATATGGCCGCCATGACAAGTATAAATACAGCTGCACAACCGACAAATGTTCAGTTCTCTCGACGGAGTACGCAGATTGAGACCTTAGAGAGAACATGTGACGCGACCTGGGGAGTAGGCAGATTGAGACCCCGGCGTCAAGTTACAAAATCCTGATGATACCTGAGGAGTAGGCAGATTGAGACCTTAGTGTAGAATCTAACTTCACACCCTTTCAATCATTTTATCCTTTTTTCTTGAAAATTGCTCCAAAATATATATATATATATATATATTCCAGTTCCAGTATATATATATATATATATATAGAGAGAGAGAAAGATAGTCTCTTGACGGGACTAGTTGAACAAAACCAGTTAGATCAAAGATACTCTCAACCAAAGTAGGGAATATCCTTTGGGGATACCGTCATAAAAAAAAGGCCTGGTGGAAGAACAATTCTTGGTTAAATTGTCAAGCTTTCGAAAAACTTTATTTTCATTATCAAGACATCTGCAATATTAAAAAGTGTGTTAACATCACTATTAAAATATTATGAAAAATCAAACTTACTAACGTGAGGATATCCAAAAGAAAATAGCCATTGCTTTTTTCTTAGTCATCAAGCATACACAGTTTTTTTAATAAAACCATTGGAAATATTAACATATTAAAACACTGTATAAGTGGCATCTTATCTCAAACAGAGACAATTATTTAAAATACTTGAAGAGTAAAGAGGATTAATTATGATTAGTTTTTTAAAAACAAACTTATTTCTAACGGACCCAGTGTCGGGACACCGCTCGTGTCGAGATGCACACAACAGATCACAGAACAAGAAGAGCACGGAGAGCAACTAGTCAGTTGTCAGAATAACTTGTCAAATGTCAATCTCTGTGTGCACGGGAACAAAGCGATATTCCACGCTGAGTGACCTCTATAGAGGAGTAGTAAGAACTAGAAATGGGATTAACATTGAAAAGAAAACATTGTTTTAAACAATTTCGATAAAAAACCAAAATTGATCACATCAACTAATATATATATATATATATATATATATTATTTGAGAAACAAAATTTCTTAAGATTTTGAAGAAATAAGAATATGTCCTTGTAATCAGCCTTATCAGTCTTTGATTCTTTAATAATGATGAATAAAAAATATCTTTCATCGAGTTGTAGCTGTGCTACTCGACAGAGTCTTTTATCCTGGCCTAAAAGCTCGAATGTACTATAATAATGATAATCAGATTCTTCTAAAGAGGTGAATTTTTTGTCGGTAAAATGAAATATGTCTTCTTCAGACTTTGGTCTAGACTTTGATCGGTATCTATGATATATGTGTAATTGATAATTTTTGATTCGATATCTTTGAGGTAAGTTTCGTAAGTCTGTTGTTCTTCAATTTGTTTCGTTTCTCGTCTCGTTTCTCGAAATCGGGGTATTGAAGGATAGGCGAACTGATAAGCTTTTGTTCTAAATTTGAAAATGCTTCATCACACAAAGACGTCCATTGAAATGGAACATTTTTCTTCAGGAGGTTATTTAATGCTATTTTTGCGAAATTTCGTATGAATCGTCGGTAATAGGAGGCAAGACATAGAAATGATTTAACTTCTTTCTCTGATTTGGGTACTGGAAAATTATTTACAGCAACAATTTTATCTGGATCAGATTGAACACCATTTTCTGTGATAACGTGGCCTAGATAGTTGATATCTTTTCGCAAAAATTCACACTTATTGGGTTGAAGTTTTACTTTAAATTGACGTAGTCTATTGAAAACATCTATCAATTTGCAATTATGATCTTTGAGTGAATTTCCAAAAACGACTATGTCTTCAAGATACACGAAACATTTGAGCCCCTGTATACCTGTTAGGACATTAGACATTAAACGAGAAAATAGGGATGGTGAATTTTTTAATCTAAGAGATCCTGAATTTGTTTTTTGATTTCACCCTTTTGATACTCGGGAAGTCGATAGGGTTTGACAAAGACGGGCGTTTTTGAGGTTAGTGGAATTAAGTATGTGATTGCATCGGTACATGATAACTGATCACCTTCTAAATGGAATAGTTCATTGTAGTCTTGGCAAATATCTAAAATAGATTGCTGTTCTTTGGAATTCATATGAGTTGTATTGATTTGGGATTCTAGAAGAGATATTCTGCTTTTATCGGATTTGTTGATGAAATCTGTGACATGATAATTTTCAAGATCATCAAAATCTAGAACTGTGCTATTGAAAGTTTGAGATGTTTCGCAGGAATTTATTAGACTTATAGTGCAGCCACCATTTTTTGGATCGACAATACAATTACTGGAATGTAAACCAGGCTTAATCTCCTTATTGAAACAGATTTTTGGTTGTGAGAAATTAGTATGAATTTTGGTAATGAATTCTGATCTTGGAGGTACGGTGATTTCATAAGGGCTTGTCATCTCTAATGAGAATGTACCTTTGTGAACAGATATAGTTAAAAGTGAGGTTTCATAATTTATTTTCGCTCTGAACCTTGTGAAGAAATCTTCTAGGATACCTTGGGTTGGAATTGGAAACTCGTCTGATACGATATGGAATATGTGTGTGATACTTAGGTTATCTGAGAGTTTTATTTCACCGTAACTTATACCAATTGAACTAACACACTCGCTTGTTATTCCTTTTATTTTAATCGTTTTATCTGTATAAATAAAAGAGTCATCGTCCGCTTGTGAGAGTTTCAGAATACCGATATCGGCTCCGGTATCTAATAGCAAGTTTGCGATTTTGTAACTGATAGAAGTAAAGGAAGATTTATGCAGGAGGAATTTGAATTTTCGCTGGTAGCGGCAAATATTACTGGATGGTTTTTAACATTGATGAGTTCAGAATATAATTCATTCGAATCACATTTAAAGAGCTCTTCTCCCAATTCAATGAGATGGTTTATACTGGGAGAACGCTCATTCGGAATACACTGTGGTTCATTTATTTGGCAAATTTGATTTCGCGGGCTCGAGTCATACTGCCAGTGGATGTGCTCGGCCCTTGGTCGTTTCCCTGAAAATGCGAGAAGCTTGTACCCTGATTTTTATTTTGAGTATAAGAATTACTTGGATGAGGTTGATAATTGAAAGGGTCTTTTCGAGAATTATTGTATTTTCGTTTTCGGCATTCAACTATTGAATGTCCGAATTTTTTGCAATAACGGCACTCTTCTCGAATGTTATTTACGTTAGCTTCCGTTTTTATAGGAATTTGATTGAAACTCTGTCTCGGATAAGAAGGAAAACTTCTAGATTGTGAATAACATTGATCTGAATTATGATTATTTCTGCCACACTTGAAACATTTTATTCTTTTATGATCTCTATTCTTAGACTCAGAATTATTTTTCTGTTTTTGAAATTTCGTTCTTCTTCACACGCTGCTTCCAAAGCATTTGTGAAGTCATCAAACCTACTAGCCTTTATTATCAATTGGAATGGATTTCTTAAACCTTCAATTCTATTTGCAAATGTACGGACATTCTCGTTGGGATATTACGGCTGGCTCTGAAGAGGAGTTCTGGAAGGATGCGCAACTATCTGCTCAGCTCTGCTTCATCGGTTTCTGCCACTGACGCTGATCATTTCAATGGAGATGGAACAGTTCTTCTGGTTTCAGACTCTACCCACAAACTACTTTCACGTATGTATTCCAACAACAACAAAGAAATAACTTTCACGTCCGGTTTTTCGCTGAAACTTTCAACAACTTGAGGTAGGCTATTCCACTTTGTGTCTTTTTCGCTGGAATTTACACACCGAACACCTGACACCACTGTTGTAATTTGGGGTTTGGAGATTAGAAATAAAACTTGTTCAGCTATTTTCACTTTGGGTCGTTTATTGATAACTCAGAATTTAGCAGGTTACACAAAATGCCGGTAGGCAAAAATAACAGAAGTACACAAGTATTGATCACACTTTGTTGATGATATTCATTATTTGTTTGGCATATGTTTTCCATTCTTTTCTGTTGTTCTTTTAGACCCAACATCAGTTATAGACTCGATTGAATTGTCAGTTAACTTAAAAGGGTTTTCAGATGGCTTAATGTCAATGCGATTTCTTCTGATAGTGTTGCCTCTACAATCTTTTAATATATATGATCTTGGAGTATCATGTAAATCTTCAATTTTTGCAGGTTTCCAAACTTAGTGTTTGTGATTTAAAACAGTTACGTCTGAGCCTTTGCTCAGTGGTTTTAATTTTTTAGCATTTTTGTTCACCTTTTCCTTCCTCCAATGATTTTTTTAGGAGGTTTTTCACAATAATTGCCACAGCTTTTTCAGCCAATCCATTTGACCGCGTATATTCTGGGCTACGTGTAACAAGAGTAAAATTCCAATTTTTAGAAAATTCTAAAAATGTCTCACTATCATAGGGTACATTATCACTCACAACAACATCAGGAATTCCAAACCTTGCAAAAATTGGTTTAATTTGAGAGATAACAGCTTCAGCACTTTTATTTCTTATAGGCAAAATCTCAAGCCAGTTAGAGTACGCATCAAATAAAACACAATAATTTTGATCAGCATATGTAAAAATGTTGGAATTAACACGTTCCTATGGCCTCTCAGGTATTGGGTATGAAAGAAGTTCAAATTCAAATTTTGCATTTTTTTATATAAGAATCAATGTCCACTGTCATTCCTGGCCAATAAAATATTTTTCTGGCATATGATTTTGTTTTTTTTTCAATCCCCAGGTGGCCTTCAAGTAAAAGTTCAATCATTTCTTGTCTTAGGTTACACGGAACAATGACTTTGTTTTCCAAAAATAATAAGTTTTCAGATACAAATAATTTGTCTTTCAATTTGTAAAAATGCCTAGTACTTTCTGGGACTTTGTATTTCTGAAGTGGCCAGCAATTTAAAAAAAAAATTATAACAGTACTAAACTGTGGGTCCGTAGTTGTTGCAAAAGCAAATTGTTTTTTTTTTCGATTTGTAGACATAGGCAAGAATTAAATTATGGAATGAACTGCAGAATCTATTTACTTTTCTGACTTGTCTATTTTTTTTCTTAATGAAAGCACGAGACAGAGTGTCAGACATATACATATACTTTCCCGGTCTGTATCAAATTTCTAGATTATATTTCAACAGTTTGAGTCTCATTCTTAAAATTCTTGGAGAAGCTGATTGTAATTCTTTTTTAAAAATTGATTCCAAAGGTTTGTGATCGCTGTAAATTTTAGTGGGCATACCGTAAATGAAGTTATGACATTTTTTTACTGTAAAAAGTATTGCTAATGTTTCTTTTTCGATTTGAGCATGGGCTTGCTCAGTTTTAGTTAGGCTGCGTGATGCAAACGCTTCAGGTTAACCTTCTTGCAAAAGACAAGCACCTAGTCCATCTTTAGATGAATCAGTTTCTATTTCTATTAATTTTTTGGAATCAAAATATGTCAAAACTGGAGAGTTGGTTAACAGATGTAATAGGCTGTTAAAAGAATATTGTCTTTCTTCTGTCCACTCAAACTCATTGTCATTTCTAGTTAAAGATCTTGAAGGCGCAGTAATTGTGGAAAGATTCGGTATAAATCTACCTACATACTTGACCATGCCCAAAAATCTCAAATCTGCTTCAATATATTTTTTACTGGTTTCAACTACTTTGTGTGAAAAAACTTGGCCCATAAACTGAACACTGTCTTTTTTAAATTGAATTTTCTTTTTATTGCATTTTATGTTGTGTTCACATGCCTTATCTAATACACACTTGAGGTTTTGATTATGTTCAGCCTCAGTGGTACCTGTTACTATTAAATCGTCAAAATACAGTCCCCCTGCAGGGATTTCTTCAAAAATTTCAAAGTTTTTCTTTTGAAAAACCTCTGAACAAATAACAAAAGTAAATGTGCTGCAAGAGTTCAAAAAGTAAGCTTATGACATTTAACATGGGAAAAACGCTAAGGTCAGAATTAGCGAAAATTGTCTCATTCAAGGTCACGCGCTCGCTGCTCTGCCGTTCAGCTGTGACGTAGTCGAGTTGATCCGCCGTAAAGATAAGAGTTTCCCAGTACCCAACGCCAAGTAGTGAAATGGATATTCAATGCAAATGATAAAATGAAAAAAAGTTTGTTGGACTGATGGATCGAAGTGAGCTGACCGCCCATCTTCGGATTACGGTGCCGCATAAGTAAATGAATAAATAGGGTTTTTATTTACAATTTCCATCAAATTTTACATTTCACATATAATGACAAGCCACATACATATATTTCATTCCCGCAATCCAGGGGGAAGGGGGAAGGGCATATGGGCGCAATAGTAGCAACCCCCATGCACCTTTTCAGGGGTGCATGAGGGGTGCCTTGCCGAGGCGAACATAGCGCCCCCGCGAAAGGGCGCGGTAGTCCGCCCGCGCTGGTGTTAACGCTGGGCCGGACTTTTCATTATATAGTGGTTATGGTCGGTAAAACACGCCTCCTGCAAAGCTTATGCGTGTTGTTCGAATTTCTATTCCTTGTAGATACGCCTTTGTTGCAGTTTGCGAGGATAGTTAGTTCGATGCTAAACCCCGGAAAAGGCTGATGCAAAAAACCGGGTACGGTGCCGCATCGTTATCCACCAGGCTATCAGACCTCGTAGTGAGAGTTGGTTAAAATATGGTTATACAGCGCGCCCGTAGGATATAGTGTACGTTTATAATATAACAAGAATCATAATTGTAGATGAGTTTTGAATGTGTGATGAAAACAATGATGTTTGAATATAGATCGTTTAATGAGAGAAAAAACATAGACAGGGTGTAAGTACCAATATAACATCACAGAAAAAACAGCTTATCAATAAATCGTATTGTAAACAGGGTGTTTCAAAATACTCATTGATTAAGAAAAAAACCACCGACATCATTTAAGGAAAAAAAAGATGGCGACGTTTGATTGGTCAACGCACATTATAGTTGGTTGTACAGGGACGTCTCACAAATTTTTTCATTCGGAAAAAAAATACACAGGGTGTCTTAAAAAAAACCTCAACGCTGTTAGGGAAAAAAATATGGCGGCGTTGGATTGGTCAACGCACATCATAGTTCGTCCCATAAATTTATCATGCAAAAAAAAATATATTCAGGGTGTTTTGAAAAAATCTCAACGCCGTTAGGAAAAAAAAGATGGCGACGTTTGATTGGTCAACGCACATCATAGTTCGTTGTACAGAGACGTCTCACAAATTTTTTCATTCGAAAAAAGAAAATATACAGGGTGCCTTGAAAAAATCTCCACGCTGTTAGGAAAAAAAAAAGATGGCGGCGTTTGATTGGTCAAAGCACATCATAGTTGGGTCGTTCCACAAAAATGCTTCATTAGGGATATGAGGATTCAAAACAACTACTCACCCATACAGAGATTGAATTATATCTGACATATATGAAATGATCTTCGAAAATGGTGTTTGTATCATAGTCGTTTGTATTCAATTTCAATATGCGACACCCCGCCAACTGTCAGTCGCGTCAGTCACTTGTCATACGTCATTTGAAAAAAGATAGCTGTTAGTTGAAAGAAAAATACATGACGGCGTCTGATTGGTCGGCGCACAGCATAGTTCGTCGTATAAGGTGTCTCAAATATCTCATCACAAAAAAACATAGCGATTGTTATACCAGGTGTACCAACATATCATTCATCTAACCAGCACGAACTAACCCTACATCTGCATATCGCCCAATAAATTTTGTCCGATCTAGCCAGAACGAACTAACCTTACGTAGAGATAGCGTTTCAAAAAACCAAATAAATTTAGTTTGATCTAATCAGAACGAACTAACCTCACGTAGGTATAGCGTATTGAAAAACCTCAACGCTGTTAGAAAAACAGCGGATATCATTTGCCAAATTTTAGGTGGGAAAATGGACCAAAAAATAAATTTTGTGTGATTTAAATAGAACGAATCAACCTTACGTAGGCATAGCGCCCCGCCAATAAATTTTGTATGATCTAACTAGCATGAACTAACCTTACGTACATGGACGTTTTAAAAACCTAAACGCTGTTAGGAAAATGAATGTCTCTGTCATTTATCGAATATCTGGAGAAAAATTGATCAAAGAAAAAACGCATCAGGTATGAGGATTCGACACAACTACTTACAAAGAGATCGAAATACATCTGACATCTATTTGTGTAATGTTTGTTGAAGAAAAAAAACTGCGGCGTTTATAGCATACATCACAGTTATTTGTACAGGGGAAACCCTAACGTGTTATCAAAAGTAGCGTTAGCGTTAACACAGTACGGCGTAGTTATGTATATAAGACGCAGCTTTCAAATTTCATCGTGTGATACCATGCAATCAATCAGTCAAGTGTCGGAAGAGACGTAGTCCTCACATTTCAACGTGCCATACCATGCAATCGTTCATAAGTTTGATACCATGCAATCAGGCAATTGTCAGAAGAGATATTTCAACGTGTGAGACGTGCAGTCATTCAACTGTGGGAAGTGACGGAGTCTTCGCATTTTGAAGTGCAATCCCATGCACTCAGTCAACTGGTATGAGTGACGTAGTGCTCAAATATTAACGTACGATACCAATGTCCACGGTTGTAATCATAGATTCAGCACAACTAACGAGGGACCTTAGCGTTCAACGTACGATGCCAGACTCTGTGTTTATTGTCTTAAGTAACGTAGTTTTAATATTTCAACATGCGATATCATGCATTCAGTCAACTGTTGGAAGATGCGTAACCCTCACATTTCAACGTGCGATGCTTTCATTCAACTATTATTGGACACGCGAACTGTTCATTTTAACGTGCGACACAATGCATACAGTCATAAGTGAAGTAGTCATCTCATTTGAATGCTTTCAGTCAACTATCCTAAGAGAGGTTGCAATCTCAAATTCAGCGGTTTGAAGCACAAGTGGTGAGAGATCTTAGCGTTCAACGTACGATTCCGTGATAGAGTCTTCAAGAATTCAAAGTACAATACCATACACTCACCCAATTGTCAGAATTGACGTAGGTTTCACGTATAATTATGTAATATAGAATAGAATAGCATTCCTAAGTTGGCATGCTTAGATTTATATGACAGACTCAAATGGAGAAAATGCCATTAAACAAGTCATATTTGTGATACATTTGAAAGAATATTTTATTCATATATATATATATATTCAATAATTTTATATATTTTACATTAAAAATAGATGGAGTTATTTTGCGTGGAATCGTCGAATCATTTGCCACCAAATTTTTTAGCGATTTATCGTACACAATTCATCAATATATTGAATGCCCAATAAAATGAATCATAACATAAAAAAACTCATACAGAGAAATACAACGTTAAAGAAAAATCATATACTGAATGTTCCTAAACTGAAACGTTACAAAAAAATAAATATAAGGGATTTGAAAATATGTCATTAAACATAAAAATCAGTCACGTATTTTCAGTTATTGTTTACGTTTCCACGCGGAGTTTCGTGCAAATTCATGTGAAATGTCAGGCATATTGAAACAGGACAAAATGAGGGATTTTTCACAATGAATACCAATGATATTTGAAATGGTATACTGATGATGGAAAATAGTATTCAAAACATTTTGTTTCAACTGTGATGAGGACTAAAATAAAAGGTTGAATGTCACTAACATGAATCTTAGTAGTAAAAACATACAGGATAAACCGGAAAGATTTACAAAACTAATTGTTGAAGAAACGAACAGTTATGGGGTGCATATAAAAATAATAAATTAATGAAAAAACGTAGAAGATATTCGACAAATGTCATTCAACAAATTGAGTATATGAGGTGAATCAAGAAGAAATATCATCCCACGATGCGTCAAACACATATGGGGTGTTTAAAGACAAAACAATTTACAACGTGCCTCAAAACTAATTAGAGAAGAAAAAACACGGAAGATGATCGTCAGATGTTTTATATATTTGGAATATGACTTTATCTTTTCAAGTTGGTACACATTTTCTATGTGAATTTGGCAAACCTCATACAACTTTTCCTTTGATTTTTTAATTTCATAAATGCGGCAAATGAAATGAATACATAATTTTACATGCATTCTTATGAAAATCAATGCATAAAAATGTTACAAATACCTCGATATATGACAAATGCAGCACTTTTATATGTATTCTTATGCTAACTGAAGCACACATTACCTACTTAAAACTAGGGGCCTATTGAAACCGTTCAGTTTTTCGTATGAAAAATTTTCTTTACCCACTCCCTTTCATAAAGCGTTCACTCTTTCCTTCAAGGTCACATTATGCTGAGCTCCACTGGATTTCATTAGTTTACTGTAGAACGTTGAACGTTTAACACCGGTCTTTTTATAATTCCAGTATGTCAATGTTTACTGATTTGGTACAACATATCGCTAAACTGCTGGCAGTATTGACCACAAAATACGATGAAGTAATTGCACAAGAAGGTCTCAAAGAGTATACCAAGGGTATTAAAAAGTTGTACAATGCCATGAGAGGTGCAAAATCGATGGGTGGAAAACAACATCTGGAGGCATGTATGAGGAACGTCAGGACCATTCGCAATGAATTGAAAGCTATGCAGAAGCAAGCGGCAGGGCTTCCTACGTGATCTGAAGGAGCGAGAAAACGCGTCCGCTGGGATGATACTGGTTCGAATTGGGACTGGTGTAATCTCCAATTTAAAGCACAAGGACCCCGGCTCTTTCCTGGTGGACTGCAGGACATTATTCAGGAAGAGGATCCAGAATGCTTTTGAAACAAATCATGCTACCAGGGTGAATGCAGTTTTCTGCGGAGAATTCGAGATCATAAAAGGAAGTCAAAATATAACGGAATTCAAATATTTCACGACATCCAACTTTCCCATTTAAAAAGATACCAATCTGGAAGAATGGTTCAATTCCAAGATCATTCAGCCCATTATGCAAGAGCTGGGTGCATTTGCTGAGAAGGATAGTGGGTGGGCATTGAAGAAAGTAGTCAATCTGGGGGTGAACATTGTCAAGTTCACCTCTCAACTATCAGCATGAATATGAACATACCGTCAAAAATTCGAAAACGCAAACTGATGTGACTAGAAAACAATTTGGCATTTATGACTATTAACATATATCGAAATTTCTAAGAAAATGAAGAGCTGCGGTGAAGTATTCAAATGAATGAATGAGAGTAACTCGCAACCAATTGATTAAAGTTGAAGTGCGAGATCGCATTATACACCAATACCACGAAACTCAGTGGATGAGAAAAGTATCCATCAAAATATATGATAAGTTGACAGAAGCCCAGTCATTTTTTGAATCAAATGTCAAAACAAAATTCGAGAGCTGCGTCATTATCAATGTTACTGTTTCCAATTTGTCAACCATACTACGACAGAAATCTAATTTTTTGATTGAAGAAGGCTTGCGTAAAAAATAGAAACAGTTGAGAAGTTTCGAGGGTGAAATTTGAAGAGAATCGTGAAAATCAAGTATTTTTGCTGAGGTAAAATTAGCGAATGAACAAGATGTCTATCATTGGAAGCCGATCAGCGTCTGATGGATATGATTCAAGATTACATCAAGATGATAAGCAAACAAATATAACTCAAAACACCCACCATACATGATGAAGCATCTCAGATTTCTGCTGTAACATAATTCATTTATAATTTTGGAAATGTTTTCATAAATACTAATAAGCAAACCATTGTTAAAAGGAGACAATACACGCTTCAGAAAATACGCGAGTAATTATTTAGCTGAAGGAAATGGATGTGAATAAATTAATGAATTATTAATAAAGAGTTCAAGCTAAGTATGCGCAATGCCAGGAAGACCTGGTATGTATTATTCTTTATTTGGATGGCAAACGTGAAAATTTATGTTTTTGAACGTTAGATCGGTTTAAGTCATGAGGTCGGCGCGCTGCGTTAATCGTGACGGAGTCGGCTGAAAGTGAGTATTTGACAGTGGCATGTATAATTTAGATTGCTCTCTGTCATGATGTCCACGTTTGAAGAGCATGGAGATTGAGATTTGGGCGTTGCCGGATTTAAAATACAGCAGTAGAGTTACGGAGGGCGGGACGTTTCCGGTTTTTTAACTTAATTATTGAAGAAAAAACATATACAGGTTGTACCAACGTAACATCACAGAAAAAAGCAATTGAGAGAAAAAAACAACCGACATCATTAAAGAAAAAAAGATGGCGCCAGCTTATCAAATACCATATACCAGGTGTAGCAACATATGACGTAAGAGAAAAAAACATGGTTGCCTCCGTCATTTGTCAAAGAAAACACGCGTCATTGGGTGTATGGTGATTCAAAATGTTTTCGTGATGGGGGGTTAGTCATTTCCAACGTGCGATACCCAGTATGTGTCAGTTTGACTCTGTTTCTTTTTTGCTGATAGGAGATAGGAGACAGACAGATTGACAGACAGGCAGAGTAACAGATCTTCAGTTTGATCGAACCAGAACGAACTGATAAACTAACCTTATGAAACGTCTATTTTAGTCGCATTTTTGCTTGTTTTAGCGTATCAAATTTTAGTTGTTTTTTCGAACGCGAAAAACGCTTATTGTGGTCACATTTTTACGTGTTTTAACGTTTCAAATTTTAGTTGTTTTTTTCGAACGCGAAAAACGTGTATTTGGAGCAATTTTGAAATGTCTACTCTCCATAAGAAATACATGTAAATATACAGTTTTTACGGTTTAATACTAGCTTGTTTTTAGAACGCGAGAAACGCTTATTGTGGTCGCATTTTGGCGTTTCAAATTTTAGTTGTTTTTTGGAACATGAAAAACATGTATTTTGGTTACATTTTTGCATGCTGTAGCGTTTCAAATTTTAGCTGTTTTTTAGAACGCCAAATTGACCATCTCAACTTATTAGTGAAAAATAAAATAAAAAAGTTTGAATACAAAATTTATTGAACATTTTTATTTTGGTAACATATCACATAGCCATTTGTAAAGAATATCAACATTTCGAAGGCTGCAATTATAGTTGGTTTAGTTGCGACGAATGTGATTCATACAAGATAAGATGCCAGAATTGGTGTCGGTAAATGTGAAAACCATCCATGACGTATTATCATGATTTTCCACGACTTTCTACCGAAGTTTGACAATAGTTATTTTAGTTTACGGCAGCGATCCTCTATGACAGAAGTCCCGAAGTATTATCAGTTCATTGATAGATACAAGTGGTTGTTACTGCTGGTTTTGACCTATTCTATACTGCTAATTGGAAATACTCATAATACATGTATGTAGGTAGTCTTCCGATTAGATGCAATAGATTTCAAGGTGTTCGTAGAAAGCAATCGCATAGTGGTTCTAGTAGAAGCTGCTTTCATCGACTTGCAAATAAAATTCTGGGTGTAGCAGAGAAATGAGCGAGTTAGCGAATGTGGTACCATCAACAAGACAAAACGCTTCGAGTGATGTTTGAAAACAGCATTTTTGTATACCAGATGAAAGAAATTAATTCTACATAACGTAACATCATTAAAGAGAGAAAGAGAGAGAGAGAGAAAGACAAAGAACGTGGCGCTAGAGTTAATATGAACCATGAGCAGATGTTACATGAGATGAGGGGGAAACATGATGAATGCTACATTTCTTCATCAAAACCCGAACTTTGCTGCTGTAAAATTCGACCTCCATGATCAGTTTGGAGATTTTTGAACATATTTTCGTGCTAGTCAAAATAATCGCAATATCTTGATAATTTCTCCCGTCGAGTATATGTCTAATCCACGATGAAAATATTTTTCTCAACTCTCACGCACGCATGCACGCTTTTTCAGAGGTCTGAATTTTTCGAAAAGTTTCCTCGTTTCATTACAGCGTGCCTCACATATTTGTGCTATTTGAATAAAATTATTATCAAGTGTTTGAGTTTTCTTCGATTCATTTTTAATTTCACGATACAACTTTGTTATTTCGTCATTCACTTCGGTCTATTCGGTGTAGTTCAGCTTGGTGCTGTATAGTTGCAGTAATTTTTTCATCAATTCCATCCACATATTGTTCATTGGCAGCATGCGGACTCGTTGTATTTTCAGCTTTGAGATTGCAATTCATTTATTGCACACCCCAGTTGGTAATATTGAATTCGATAATTTGAAATTGAGTAATGTAAAGAGTCTCACCAAAGATACTGATTAGATATGGTTAGTTCATCAGTTCGTTCTGGTTCGATCAAACTGAATATCTGTTACTCTGCCTGTCTGTCAATCTGTCTGTCTCCTATCTCCTATCAGCGAAAAAGAAACAGAGTCAAACTGACACATACTGGGTATCGCACGTTGAAAATGACGAACCCCCATCACAAAAACATTTTGAATCACCATACCCCCAATGACGCGTGTTTTCTTTGACAAATGACGGAGACAACCATGTTTTTTCTCTTAAATGATTGAAGATGGTTTGAAAACGTAGGTTTTTATCTCTTTTTTGAGCCTTCCAAATTTCGTTGCGATATACCAGGTGGTTCCAAAATTAGTAGGGGGGGAACGGACTTTCGACTAGCACTGTATGTATATACATATGTGCACACTGTTATATACAGAACGCACTGATAACAGCATTCTTAAGTTTAAGCTAGATTGTTGTTGTTTTTTCTCTCAATTGTTTTTTTCTGTGATGTTATGTTGGTACACCCTGTATATGTTTTTTCTTCAATAATTACTTTAAAAAACCGGAAACGTCCCGCCCTCCGTAACTCAACTGCTGTATTTTAAATCCGGCAACACCCAAATCTCAATCTCCTTGCTCTTCAAACGTGGACATCATGACAGAGACCAAACTGAATTATACATGCCACTGTCAAATACTCACTTTCAGCCGACTCCGTCACGATTAACGCAGCACGCCGACCTCATGACTTAAACCGATCTAATGTTCAAAAACATCAATTTTCACGTTTGCCATCTAAATATACAGGGTGTAACATAAGTACGTTAAAATATTCAAGTGACGTATTCCTGAGACAATTTTTAGAAAAAAAGTCTATATAAACTTGTGTCCGGAAATGCTTCGTTTCGGACATACAGGGTGTTGAAATTGAATTTTTTTTTCGCTTGTTGAAAATAACTTTTGCAAGAAATAAGTTATTTGCACGAAATTTGGTATCCGGGTTTTTTTTGCGTGGGAAATCATGGTTTGCTTATTAGTATTTATGAAAACATTTCCAAAATTATAAATGAATTATATTACTTCAGCAGAAATCTGAGATGCTTCATCATGTATGGTGGGTGTTTTAAGTTATATTTGTTTGCTTATTATATTGATATAATCTTGAATTATATCCATCGCTGTTCCGCTTCCAATGATAGACATCTTGTTCATTCGCTAATTTTACCTCAGCAAAAATGCTTGATTTTCACGATTCTCTTCAAATTTAACCCTCGAAACTTCTCAACTATTTGTATTTTTTACGCAAGCCTTATTCACTCAAAAAATTAGATTTCTGTCGTAGTATGGTTGACAAATTGGAAACAGTAACATTGATAATGACGCAGCTCTCGAATTTTGTTTTGACATTTGATTCAAAAAATGGCTGGGCTTCTGTCAACTTATCGTATATTTTGATGGATATTTTTCTCATCCACTGAGTTTCGTGGTATTGGTGTATGATGCGATCTCGCACTTCAACTTTAACCAATTGGTTGCGAGTTACTCTCATTCATTCATTTGAATATTTCACCTCAGCTCTTTCATTTTCTTAAAAATTTCGATATATGTTAATAGTCATAAATGCCAAATTGTTTTCTAGTCACATCAGTTTGCGTTTTCCAATCTTTGACGGTATGTTATATATGTTATATATTCATGCTGATAGTTGAGAGGTGAACTTGACAATGTTCACCCCCAGATTGACTACTTTCTTCAATGCTCACCCACTATCCTTCTCAGCAAATGCATCCAGCTCCTGCATAATGGGCTCAATGATCTTGGAATTGAACCATTCTTCCAGATTGGTATCTTTGTAAATGGGGAAGTTAGATGTCGTGAAATATTTGAATTCCGTTATATTTTGACTACCTTTTACGATCTCGAATTCTCTGCCGAAAACTGCATTCACCCTGACAGCATGATTTGTTTTAAACGCATTCTGGATCCTCTTCCTGAATAATGTCCTGCAGTCCACCAGGAAAGAGCCGGGGTCCTTGTGCTTTAAATTGGAGATTACACCAGTCCCAATTCGATTATGGAATGCCGAACCAGTATCATCCCAGCGGACGCGTTTTCTCGCTCCTTCAGATCGCGTAGAAAGCCCTGCCGCTTGCTTCTGCATAGCTTTCAATTCATTGCGAATGGTCCTGATGTACCTCATACATGCCTCCAGATGTTGTTTTTCACCCATCGATTTTGCACCTCTCATGGCATTGTACAACTTTTTAATACCCTTGGTACACTCTCTGAGACCTTTTTGTGCAATTATTTCATCGTATTTTGTGGTCAACACTGCCAGCAGTTTAGCGATATGTTGTACCAAATCAGTAAACATTGACATACTGGAATTAGAAAAAGTCCGGTGTTCAACGTTCAACGTTCTACAGTAGACTAATGAAATCCAGTGGAGCTCAGCATAATGTGACCTAAGGTTGAAGGGAAGAGTGAACGCTTTATGAAAGGGAGGGGGTAAAGAAAATTTTTCATACGAAAAACTGAACGGTTTCAATAGGCCCCTAGTTCTAAGTAGGTAATGTGTGCTTCAGTTAGCAAAGAATACATATAAAAGTGCTGCATTTGTCATATATCGAGGTATTTGTAACATTTTTATGCATTGATTTTCATAAGAATGCATTTAAAATGATGTATATCGTTTGCCGCATTTATGAAATTAAAAAATCAAAGGAAAAGTTGTATGAGGTTTGCCAAATTCACATAGAAAAGTTGTACCAACTTGAAAAGATAAAGTAATTCCAAATGTATAAAACATCTGACGATCATCTTCCTTGTTTTTTCTTCTCTAATTAGTTTTGAGGTACGTTGTAAATGTTTTTGTCTTCTAACACCCCATATGTGTTTGACGCATCTTGGGATGATATTTCTTCATATATTTTTTTGTTCAATGTTGTATTTTTATACACCCTATATATATATATATATATATATATATATATATTGTTTACCTGTTCGCATTTAAACACAGACACTGTCATACCTTTCTATTCTAACCACCCTCACAACCATAAGGCAGCTGCTTTTAATTCTTTAATTTCGAGGCTATTGTCCATCCCCCTATCCATTGCTAATTTCAACAAGAAAATGGGCATCATAAAACAAATAGCATTTAATAACGGTTATCCTAATTCATTTGTCCCTAAACTTTATAAACACAAATCTTTAAAAATTTTGAATGCTAACTTGATCCCTCCTTCTTCAGGAATTTATTTACCAAGTTTAACTTTTCTGGGTAAAGTTTCTTATGATATTAAAAACATTTTTGATAGGTTCATCCCTGATTGCAAAATTTCTTTTCACGCCTATAATAATCTAGGTTCTAATTTGATTAATAACAAAGATAAGATCCTGATTATGTACAAGTCAGTAGTTTATAAAATGTCTTGTTCATATCAAGGTTGTAATGCTACATACATTGGTCAGACTGGTCGTAAATTTTTCCAGAGAATCCATGAACATAACAGAATCATAGATAGGTATCTCCATTCTGGCTTGATTGATGAAATTAATTCTTCTAGTTCCTTTTCAAATCATATTGTTAATAATAAACATCAATTTGATATTGATTCAGATTTAAAAATTTTACATGTTTGCAATAAAGGCCCTAAACTTAATATTTTGGAGATTTTTGAAATTAATAGTGTTAATAAGGACCCTCATTTAGAATCTTTGAATGAACAAATTAATTTTGATTGTATTTCCTTCTTCAATGCTTTACAATTTTACCATTAATCAAGTAGTTATCTATTTTATATTGCAGTTTTCTATCCCAACTTTTGTGTCTTCTCTTACCGATTCTGTTTCTTAGTCAGTTAGTTACCTATACTAAATTAATTTGATATTATTGCATTTCAACAGCTTCTTCTATTCTCCGATAGATGACGCCACGGTTCAAATCATTTCTTTATTATCGACCTTTTCAAGATTGTTCTTTCTTCTTGATTCTACGCCACATGAAATTGGTGTTATTTAAATTATTACTAATGTTATTGATGTTGGTTCCAGTGTTAGAATGGTCCCCTACCATTCCCCCTTAATAATAATGTGTGGGCCCTAATTTGCGCCACACATTTTACATTTATTTTAACGTTTTACACTTCAATTCTTCATGCCATGTGAATACCCATTTTGATTCCAAGTTTTACCTTTTTGCTAGTTCATACTTTTTCAAAAATTGTAATTATAATTATTGTTCTTTACTGGTTTCAGTTTAACCCCTGTATTACTTCAACTGAAGATGAGCATTACTATGCTCGAAAACATGTTTTTGACTTTCATGTAATGCAAACCCTTGGATAAGTTTCTTGGGAAACTTGCGTTTACATACCTCCCCTTAACAATGGGCTGAAATATATATTGTGGAGACGACTTTGAGTTTCACTTAACTTCTTTGACCCGTATATGTCTTTACAACAAAGATGTATTTTGATTCACCTCATATACTCAATTTGTTGAATGACATTTGACGAATATCTTCTACGTTTTTTAATTCATTTATTATTTTTATATGCACAACCAGTATGTTTTTACTGTGACATTCAACATTTCATTTTGGTCCTCATCACAGTTGAAACAAAACGTTTTGAACGTAAACAATAACTGAAAATACGTGACTGATTTTTATGTTTAATGACATATTTTCAAATCCCTTATATTTTTTTTTGTAACGTTTCAGTTTAGGAACATTCAGTATATGATTTTTCTTTAACGTTGTATTTCTTTGTATGAGTTTTTTTATGTTATGATTCATTTTATTGGGCATTCAATATATTGATGAATTGTGTACGATAAATCGCTAAAAAATTTGGTGGCAAATGATTCGATTTCAGGCAAAATAACTCCATCTATTTTTAATGTAAAATATATAAAATTGTTTTCTATGAATAAAATATTCTTTCAAATGTATCACTGTATATAACATCACATCCGATTGACAATAAGAACCGCATAGGAACGTGAAACGTGAAACTCAATTGTTTGCTCTACAATGTGAATCATGAAAATATTCGAACTATTTTTGTGTCATCTCAATCACGTATACTTCGATTATACATGCTATGTGAGTACCTTTGTTTCCTATAATGGTGGCTATTTCATACAAAAATTAATATTTTTCAGAGTGTTCGTTCACAAAACATATCTTTAATTATGATAAACTGTACAATATTTCATTATGTTGTGCGAGGTGTACCACACAGCTCTTTTTATGGGCTACTTTCTCCTCTCTTTGTGTATACAAATGAGAGAAGAACATTTCAAGAAAGGATTTTATCTCTCATTGCAGCTGAAGTCAAAGTTCACCTACAGTGCGTTCTTTTTTAATGCTGTTCAGAAAGGCAAACCTGTCAACGGTTCACCTATATATTTTGCATATTTTCACCTACCTCTCTGTAATAAGCCCAAATGATGTCTACTGAATTACAAATATGACTTGTTTAATGGCATTTTCACCATTTGTCATATATCTGTCTGTCATATAAATCTAAGCATGCCAACTCAGGAATGCTATTGTATTCTATATTACATAATTATACGTGAAAACTACGTCAATTCTGACAATTGGGTGAGTGTATGGTATTGTACTTTGAATTCTTGAAGGCTCTATTACGGAATCGTACGTTGAACGCTAAGATCTCTCACCACTTGTGCTTCAAACCGCTGAATTTGAGATTGCAACCTCTTTTAGGATAGTTGACTGAATGCATTCAAATGAGAAGACTACTTCACTTATGACTGTATGCATTGTGTCGCACGTTAAAATGAACGGTTTGCGTCTCCAATAATAGTCGCACGTTGAAATGTGAGGGCTATGCGTCTTCCAACAGTTGACTGAATGCATGATATCGCATGTTAAAATATTAAAACTACGTTACTTAAGACAATAAACACAGCGTCTGGCATCGTACGTTGAACGCTAAGGTCCCTCGTTATTTGTGCTGAATCTATGATTACAACCGTGGACATTGGTATCGTACGTTAATATTTGAGCACTACGTCACTCATACCAGTTGACTGAGTGCATGGCATTGCACTTCAAAATGCAAAGACTCCGTCACTTCCCACAGTTGAATGACTGCACGTCTCACACGTTGAAATATCTCTTCTGACAATTGCCTGATTGCATGGTATCAAACTTATGAACGATTGCATGGTATCGCACGTTGAAATTTGAAAGCTGCGTCTTATATACATAACTACGCCGTACTGTGTTAACGCTAACGCTATTTTTGATAACACGTTAAGGTTTCCCCTGTACAAATAACTGTGATGTATGCCATAAACGCCGCAGTTTTTTTTTCTTCGACAAACATTACACAGAGTTTTTTTTATCAATTTTCTTCCTGATATTCGATAAATGACAGAGATATTCATTTTCCTAATAGCGTTTAGGTTTTTAAAACGTCCATGTATATGTCTACGTAAGGTTAGTTCATGCTAGTTAGATCACACAAAATTTATTGGTGGGGCGCTATGCCTACGTAAGGTTGATTCGTTCTATTTAAATCACACAAAATTTATTTTTTGGTCCATTTTCCATATCCGCTGTTTTTCTAACAGCTTTGAGGTTTTTTAATACGCTATACCTACGTGAGGTTAGTTCGTTCTGCTTAGATCAAACTAAATTTATTTGGTTTTTTGAAACGCTATCTCTACGTAAGGTTAGTCCGTTCTGGCTAGATCGGACGAAATTTATTGGGCGATATGCACATGTAGGGTTAGTTCGTACTGGTTCGATGAATGATATGTTGGTATAACAATCATCATCTTTTCTTTTTCCTAAAAGCGTTGAAATTTTTTCAAGACACACTGTATATATTTTTTCTTGAATAATGAATTTATGAGACGTCCCTATACTACGAACTATGAACGCCGCCATATTTTTTTCTTACAAGGATGACATTTTCTAAGACACCCTGTTTACTGTTTTTCCTAAATAAGAAATTTTATGAGTCGCCATATTCTTTTTCCTTAAATGATGCCGGTGGTTTTTTTCTTAATCAATTTTGAAACACCCTTTTTATAATACGATTTATTGACAAGCTGTTTTTTCTGTGATGTTATGTTGGTACTTACACCCTGTCTATGTTTTTTCTCTCACTAAACGATCTATATTCAAACATCATTATTATCGTCACACATTCAAAACTCATCTACAATTATTATTTTCGTTATATTATAAACGTACACTATATCCTTCGCGCGCGCTGTATAACCATATTTCAACCAACTCTTACTACGAGGTCTGATAGCCTGGTGGATAACGATGCGGCACCGTGAGCATTTTGCAAGCGTTCACAAAAAGGCGCCTGACGTTAGTGAGGAGCATAGGCGTAGGTCTCAGGTAACTGAGGACTTTCGAGAGTCTGTGTTCCTCCCTATCGGCCCTCATAGGCTCGCCAAAGTCATGGCGGACTATGAGGAGCTGACGGAGGACATTAAACGACTTCCGACGAACAAGGCGCCTGCCTGGGCCGGATGGCCTGGATGCCGTTCTAGTCAGAAATTTGCCGCGGAAAGTCCTCGTCCAGTTAATACATCTGATAAATGCCATTATCAAGTTGGGGTATTACCCAGATTGTCTGAAGAAGGCACTGGTGATACCGATTCTGAAACCGGGAAAGGATGGCCACAAACTCGATAGCTATCGACCCATCTCGCTTTTGAGCGTGATCGCTAAGGTGATCGAGAAGATCCTTCTGAGACGGCTGTTGACTCTCGAGGAGAATCTCAAAATGATCCCCGATGTACAATTCGGGTTCCGAAAAGGACATAGCACGACGTCGCAAGTCGTCAGAATTGTACACGGGGTGAAAGAGGCATCTCAGCGAGGGCTCAACACAGTCATGGTCCTGCTGGATATGAAGAAAGCCTTCGACTCGGTATGGGTTGAGGGTCTCATCTCCAAAATGCTGTTGGCAGGCATGCCCTCATACTTGGTAAGGTTGGTAAATTCTTGTTGGAAGGACTTTTGGTGTGCGTGTAAACAACACTCGCTCCGCGGAGTTCCCAATCGAGGCAGGTGTCCCGCAGGGTTCATGTTTATCCCCGCATCTGTACTCCCTACATACTTATGATTTTCCTCAGTGCGAGAGACCGGATATGGGTACGGCCGTGTATGCAGATGACACGGCCATATTCGCCCATTCCTTCTCAAGCGTCGCTGCCCTGTCAAGGATCCAAATTCATTTGGATAAGGAAATCATACCGTATTTAGCGGAGAACAAGATCGAGGTGAATCAAAGATGAGGCCGTTGAGAATGCGAACCACGCGAGATATCTGGGAGTGCATCTGGACAAGCGTCTCAATTTCGGTCGCCACATAACCCTGGCTATTCCGAGAGGTGGAGCTGCGCTTAAACGCACTTACCCGCCGATAGCCAGAGGCTCTAAATTATCATTAGATAATAAAATCCTTATCTACAAGCAAATAATTCGGCCCGCTATGACGTACGCTTGTCCGGTGTTCTGCAGTCTAGCTCCTACTACTTAAGCGAGACTGGGCAGGATGCAGAACAAAGTACTCCGTATCATTACTGGTAGCAGGCGATACCTTCGATTGGAAGCCCTTAGGGATCTTGCAGGCGTCGACTCGATCCCGACATTTATAAAACTTTTGTCTTACAAGTTTTATAAATACATGCTCGATAAAAGTCCTCTCACCAGAGACATTACCAGACTCAGAGTACATGATAATGAGCCCCGCAAACACGGCGGGCTCATTTATCAGGCACTTTTGACATCTTTCACGAAAGAAGGAATGAACCGGTTCCGTAGGGAACTAAGTCGAAAGTAGTACTAAAACGCGAAGTACCTTGACCCGGTTTTTTGCTTCAGCCTTTTCCGGGGTTCAACATCGAAACAAGTGGCCTCATAAACTGCATAGATCATTATCTACATTGAATTAAAATTTTAACAACACGTATTAGCTATGCAGGAGGCGTGTACCTCACCGATCTACTCCCATGACACAAAGAAAAGTCCGGCCCAGCGTTAAGATCAGCGCGGGCGGACTACAGCGCCTCGGCAAGGCGCTCTTCTGCACTCCTGATCGGGAGCGGGAGAGTTGCTACTATTGTGCCGTGATTCCGTCCTTCCTCTGATCCCCTGGGTTATGGAGAGCGGCTAATCACGTTTGTGACTTGTTATTGTGCATGTATTGTCATTTTATGGAATTTTATGATAAACACCTATTTATTTATTTATTTATTTATTTATTTATTTATTTATTTATTTATTTATTTATTTATTTATTTATGCGGCACCGTAATCCGAAGATGGACGGTCGGCTCACTTCGATCCATCAGTCCAACAAACTTTTTTTCATTTTATCATTTGCATTGAATATCCATTTCACTACTCGGCGTTTGGTACTGGGAAACTCTTGTCCAAAAAAACAGTGTTTTCCGGACTTGTCACGTAAATTACTATTCTGTCCGAAGTGTAGTTTTTGTACAATCGCGTTCTACAAAATTTAAGGGTACATCTTGCAAGATGTGCCGATTTAAGGGAAATCGTCATATACAAATTGTGATGAAGGTATGTGGAAGAAGATATCAATATCCATAATTTGTATATTTTGGATTTTCACCTAAGAGGTAGGAAATGTGTTGAAAATGTCACTGAAAGTTGCTCCAAATGCTTGAAAGTGCGTTTGTTGCAGAATCGAGGAGCGGTAGTGGGGAAATTGCATTTTCAAATCGCCGAGCGGATATACTCTCCTCTCCTCGATATTCCCCCACTACTACCGCTCGACTATGCCATGAACACACTTTCAAGCGTTTGGAGCAACTTTCAGAGGCATTTTCAACACATTTTCCACCTCTCAGATGAAAATCCAAAATGCAGAAATTATAATGTTTGATCTGTACTTCCAGATGCCGTTCACAGAATTTGAATATGATAATTTCCCTTAAAACTACGCATTTTGCAAGATAAGCCCTTAAATTGTTTATAACGCGATTGTGCAAAAACTACACATCGGACAGAAAACATCTTGCGCAGAGTTGAACCACATGTTATTATCCATCAATTCCTTTACGGCGGATCAGCTCGACTACGTCACAGCTGAACGGCAAAGCAGCGAGCGCGTGACCTTGAATTAGACAATTTTCGCTAATTCTGACCTTAGCGTTTTTCCCATGTTAAATACCATAAGCTTACTTTTTGAACTCTTGCAGCGTAGTTTGAAGTTTGGGTCGTCATATGACATTAAGGTAATATTTGCCTTGCACACAGACACATCTGGGGTAATTTCGTTCAACACATCTACTGGTAAGGTGCTCTTTACCTCAGCTCCAGAATCCAGTTTGAATGTTACAGGCTTACCATTGACCTGTATCTCTCCTGTCCACATTGTTCCTTTACTGCTCCTGTTTTCTGTTTTAATTTTGTTTACCGAATTCACAAAAAACTCATAATCGCTTTCATCTTCACTACTTGACTCAGAGCTCTCTCCTTTTTCTTCTTGAGCTGAAGAGTGTACCTTTTTCTTGACAAATTTACTTTCATTGCGACAAACATATAGATTTACTTATGTTTTAATTTAACTTTGGTGTGCAGTGTACTTATTTGGATGCTGAACAAAAAAAACTTAATTTATTTTATAATTTTAGAATGTACTGTTTGAATGTACAATAACTACTTTGCTTGCACAATAGTTTTACAAATGCAAGAAACTGTGATGATGCCAACTTTTTAAAGGACACTGATGTATAGAAGACTCACATAACTTCGAAGCTGACCAAAAACTATACAGTAAAAATTATTTTTGCAAGCAGTACCTTAGGAACACAGCACCTAGCTTTGACTGCATTGTCCGCATAAGCTATAACTAAAATGGGAAGGTCGGGGCATAACTTCGTTGCTTTTTGTAGTGGCACATTTTCTAACATCATTGAACTTCGAAGATAGTGGATGATGTACCTTTGGTTGGAATTTGTGGATTTTACGTTGGAATCTAGAGCAGTCTTCATTTCCATGTCAATGGAGTCCCTGTAATGAAAAAATGGTAATGGTCAAAGAGTGTTATAAACTAAAAGGGCATACTTGAATATAGGGAAAAATATGACGATTATAAAAATCCATAATTTAGTTTTTCTTTCTTGGTGTAGGGTTAGAATGATGTGAAGAATGTTAACGTAAATTCACATGGATACAATGAATTTTGTAGAAAACTACAGAATACTATACAACAAATCCTTTTCATATGCGAAACTCATCAAGGAAGATGTTAGATACCTAAATAGCCCCTGTATATGCTTTTATGAATATTTGTTGTCACCTTGACAAAAAACCTGAATGTTGTTGTTGATTTAAAATTGTCAAATAAAATTGTACTTTTTTGATACTTGTCAATTTGAGTCTTTTTCATCAAAAATAATTGGAAAAAAGACGAATTCAGGTCCTTCGAGTATTTTGAGAAAAACCTAGACCTTTATACTGCTACCACAGTCGAGGTCTAAACATATGGTCAACATTCGAGCCGGATATTTGGAACAGTTTCGTCAGCCACCAAAACTGAAATTGGCACGCAGCTCAGAAGCAGTACTCCCATATCCTTTTTTATCCTCATCCTCACATAATTGTTTCAATCTGATTATTAATAAAATTAAACTGTTTCATCAGGTAAGATTTACAGACCATTGCGATCTGTCATAAGAATTTACCTCCATAAGTAGGTAGGTTTATACATTTTAAATAATTGACTAAACTAAACTGGAAATTTAGTAAATTTATTACATATTTAGAATATGAGCGAAGATTTGAAGACACTTGTGAGTCAAAGGGGTCTTCTCAAAGCTCAACTGACAAGATTTGTAACTTTTGTTGATAATTTGGCATCCGACACGTCAAAAATCTCTGAAATTAGTAGACGGTTATCCAAGCTCGATCTTGTGTGGAATTCATTCAATGAAGTGCAAACAAAAATTGAGTTATTGGATCCATCTACTGAAACATTAGAAGAACGAGAAATCTTTGAAAATAAGTATTTCGAGTCAGTTTCACGTTCAGAAAAATATACTTTAGGAGTGCCTACCCAAGCTCCAGTTAAAAATGATGAAAAAAGAAAACTAACTCTTCCTCAAATAAAACTACCTGAATTCACAGGTGAGTATGAAAATTGGTTCAGCTTTTATGATACTTTTAAAACATTGGTTGATGACGATAAAGGCTTGAACAGCATTCAAAAATATCATTATCTGCAAGCATCTCTCAAAGGCGAAGCCGCCGAGGTTATTCGATCACTCTTGGTTTCAGAGGAAAATTATCCTGTAGCTCTTGATTTATTAAAATCTCGTTTCGAAAATAAAAAGATTATAAGGAGATCTCATTTGAAACATATTTTTGAATTACCTATGGTGATACGAAATTCGCATATTTCCTTGAGAGAATTTCATGATAATTTTCAGAAGCATTTCCGCTCATTAAAAAATTTAGGTTTACCAGTACAAGAATGGGACGCAATTTTGATTTATTTGCTCACTTCCAAATTAGATCATGACACTAAAAAAGAGTGGGAAATTGAGTCAAATGAATCAGATATGCCAACCATTGACAGATTTATAGCTTTTTTGTCTAAAAAATGCCAATTGTTGGAATCTTTGGATAGCAAACCACATACAAATTCATCAAATAAAAAATCTATTGATTATAAAAATTATGTTCATGCCTCAATGAACGAATCAATCGTATGTTCATTGTGTAAAGATAAGCACTTTTTATACTCTTGTAAACAATTTCTTGATATGTCTCCTCAAGATCGTTATATTAAGGTCAAAAGTTTGGGCTTATGTACGAACTGTTTAAAAAATGGCCATTCAAATGTAGAATGTGCAGGTAAACAGTGTAAGATTTGCAATAAAAAACACAATTCCCTTTTACATTTCCAAACTGTAAAACAATCTCAACAAAAAAATCTTCCTAGCTCATCATCATATCAAACTTCTTCTATGCAAACTGACCCAAACCATTCCCAAAATCATGAATTTTCTGATCGTAAAACAGATTCACATTCAACAAATGCATCATTCTCTCCAACTAATAACAACATAAATTTGTGTTCTGACCAAAAAGATATATTTATCTTACAAAATAACTCACTGAATCATCAGGATGATTCCACTAAGTTTGATTCAAATAGCTTTATGTCAGGAAACTCAAATGAAAGAGTGGATTCTTTCATTCTTCTGTCCACAGTTGTCCTATATATTCTGGATATGAAAAATAGACCAATACAGTGCCGAGCACTATTAGACAATGGCTCACAGTCAAATTTCATAACGAAAGAATTGGTTGCAAAACTTAATTTGAGTCCAAAATCTATCAATATTCCTGTTGTAGGTATCAGCTCTTCAGAAATAACAATTTTAGAAAAGACTCAAGCTCAAATCAAATCAATGCATAATAATTATTCAACATCCTTGCCATTTCTTATTATAGATAAAATAACTAATCACATTCCTCAGATACCAATTGAAATTTCTCAATTGAATATTCCGAAAAATATTAAATTGGCAGATCCCAACTTTTTTACACCCAATAAAATTGACATACTGATTGGAGCACAGCAATTTTACAATTTTCTGTGTGTTGGACAAATAAATTTAGGAAACAATCAACCGATTCTTCAAAAAACTGTTTTTGGATGGATCATCTCCGGACCAATTATGTCCAATTCACATCCTAACAGACAGTGTAACTTTATAACGAATCAAGACTTGCACAATCAGTTAGAAAAATTTTGGTCAATAGAACAGGGTTCAGCAGAAAAGAAACTCTCCGTAGAAGAAACTGAATGCGAAAACCATTACACTGAGACACATCAGCGTGATAAAGTAACGGGGAGATTTTGCGTAAAATTGCCTTTTCGCGATAATTTCAGGCAGTTGGGAGATTCTTTGGCTATTGCGAAAAAACGATTTTATGCAATTGAAAGGAAAATATCAAAAAATCCTTATTTGTTTAAATCATATCATGATTTTATGAATGAATATTTGTCCTTGGGTCATATGTCACAGATAAATCCACAAATTATAGAGAATATGTTACATACTTACTTACCTCACCATTGTGTTTTGAATGATTCATCTTTAACCACAAAGTTACGAGTAGTTTTCGATGCTTCGGCAAAAACTTCATCAGGTCTTTCTCTGAATGATGTACTTAAAGTTGGTCCTACTATTCAGGATGAACTTGTTTCAATTCTTTTTCGTTTTCGTAAACATTCCGTAGTTATTACAGGGGATGTTTCAAAAATGTACAGGCAGATAGAAATTGATTCAACTCAACGTCAATTCCAGTTAATTTTGTGGAGATCGAATCCAAACGAGGAATTGAAACACTTCTCTTTGAATACAGTCACGTATGGGACTTCCTCTGCATCATTTTTAGCAATCCGTTGCTTGCAACAACTTGCCATTGAGAATGAAAAACAACATTCCATTGCTTCTAAAACCATCAGGGAAGATTTTTATGTTGATGATCTTTTAACTGGCACAAATAATACAGATTCAGCACGAACATTAGTGAAAGAACTCAATTCTATACTTGGACAGGGATGTTTTGAATTGCGTAAATGGAGATCAAACCACATGGAAATATTCTGTGATGGAAGTGAACAAAATGACTTGTTTCCCGAAAATTTGATCATAAGTGATGATAAAGTTCACAAAACTCTGGGTATTGAATGGAATGCTCGTGAAGACATATTTCAATACACAATAAAGCCCATGGCTAATAATAACTCAAAAATTTCGAAACGACAGATATTGTCAACAATTTCACAAATTTTCGACCCTCTTGGACTTCTAAGTCCAGTGATGATTATTGCAAAACTTATTATTCAGAATCTTTGGAAACTCAATTTAAATTGGGATGAATCTATTCCTACTGAGTATTTTACCATTTGGAATAATTTTTACTCCCAACTGAAATATCTTGAATTGATTAAAATTCCGCGATATATTTTGCTCGAAAACTACGATAGAATTGAAATTCATGCCTTCAGTGATTCCTCAGTAAAGGCATTTGGCACTTGTGTGTATGTGAAAACTTTCACATCCTCAGGAAATATTCTAGTACGTTTGTTAACAGCAAAATCTCGCGTAGCTCCCTTAAAATCAATCACTATACCCAAACTTGAACTTTGTGCAGCTCTGCTCATGGTTCAGATAGTCCAAAAGGTTTTAAATTCTTTAAAATTAGATATTGATGACATATTTTATTACACTGATTCAACAATAGTGATTGCCTGGCTTTCTCATGAACCAAATAACTTAAAAACCTTCGTCAGCAATAGAGTATCTGAAATCCAACAATTGGCAGATATCAGACAATTCCACCACATAAATTCAGAAGAAAATATTGCAGATATTATATCACGAGGGATTAATCCCAGTCAAATAGTTGATTCTGCAAAATGGTGGTACGGACCATCATGGTTACATGAATCAACATTAAATATACCGAGCTCAACTTCTAAATGTTTGGAAACGATTCCAGAATTGAAAACAATGTCCTGTATATCTACGCCAGTGATAGGTCAGGATATATTTCAGAAATACTCATCTTATTTAAAATTACTTCATGTTTTTACGTATTGTATGCGATTTATAAATAATTCTTCCAAACAAAATAATTTGAAATTTTCAGGACAGCTTACGAATTATGAATTGGATCGAAGTGTTATCAAACTTGTTAAATTAACACAACCTAGAGATTTTTCTGTTGAATATATTCATTTAAAAAATCAAAGGGAAATTCCAAAAAATAGTAAATTGAATTCATTGAATCCATTTTTGGACGGAGAAGTCATTAGAGTAGGAGGTCGTCTTAAAAACTCAAATTTAGAATATTCACATAAATTTCCTATGGTTCTTCCTTCAAATCACGAATTAACAAAATTACTCATTATATACGAACATGAAAAATTATTACATGCTGGCATACAAACAACACTAGCAAGTATCAGATCTAAATATTGGCCACTGAAAGGTAAACAGACTGTAAGGAATATTTTGCGAAAATGTATCACCTGTTTTAAGTCTAGACCATATTTTATTTTGTCCAAAATGGGTGATTTACCTGAAACTCGAGTTACGCCTAGCCGTCCTTTCTCAAACTGTGGTGTTGATTATGCGGGGCCTTTTCTTTTGAGAGATGGTAAACTCCGAAATAGAAAATTGATTAAATGTTATATATGTATATTTGTTTGTTTTGCATCTAAGGCGGTTCACTTGGAATTAGTCAGTGAACTTACCACAGATGGATTTTTGAATTGCTTGAAGAGATTTGTATCGAGACGTGGTCTTTGTAGCCAAATTATGACGGACAATGCTACAAATTTTGTTGGGGCAGACAATGACATAAAAAAGCTCTATAACCTTTACAAGGACAAGAAAATTCACGATTTTCTGATCGAAAATAAAATTATATGGACATTCATACCTGCACGATCACCACATTTTGGTGGCTTGTGGGAGGCAGCTGTTAAAAGCTGTAAATACCACATTAAACGAGTAGCATCAAAATCAAATCTAACTTTTGAAGAATTCTATACCTTGCTCACTCAAATTGAGGCAATTATGAATTCCCGTCCCCTATATCCTCTTTCCTCAGACCCAAATGATCTTGAGCCGTTAACACCTGGACATTTCCTGATTGGCGCACCTATGAACTCATTACCTCAAGAAAATGTCTGTGACAATAAATCATCTTGCCTCTTACGTTTCAAACATATCCAGCAAATGACGCAGCATTACTGGCAGCAGTGGTCGAAGAATTACTTGAACAGCTTGCAGCAGAGAACCAAGTGGAAATTCAATATATCACCCCCCGATCTAATTGGTGCTCTGGTTCTGTTGAAGGAAGAGAACACTCCACCGCAGTTTTGGCCCACTGGAAGAATCATAGATGTGCATCCAGGAGAAGACAATATAGTGCGTGTTGTTAGTATTCGAACACGTAATGGTACAGTGAAGCGTAGTTTGAACAAGGTCGCTATCTTACCGTTGGACAATTCTTAAAATTGACATGGCAGGTTTAGCTTTTAGTTTTGAAAAACTGCGATTTTTCAAGAGCGGCGGTATGTTAGATACCTAAATAGCCCCTGTATATGCTTTTATGAATATTTGTTGTCACCTTGACAAAAAACCTGAATGTTGTTGTTGATTTAAAATTGTCAAATAAAATTGTACTTTTTTGATACTTGTCAATTTGAGTCTTTTTCATCAAAAATAATTGGAAAAAGACGAATTCAGGTCCTTCGAGTATTTTGAGAAAAACCTAGACCTTTATACTGCTACCACAGTCGAGGTCTAAACAGAAGAATTCAGTAAACCATTAAAATGTTCCTTTATTCAATTAACACTTACCTCAAATTTTCCTTGACTACATTTTTGACTTGTTTATTAATCGATTCTAGTTTTTCAGTGCATTCAAATTTCACAGATAGTGGCAAAATAGATTCATCCTCCACATTATAGTTTTCCTTCTCAGTGACGAAACGATCATTTCTAATAACTCAGGCTGAAATGAAACACAAAAAAGAGTTTGTCTATCTATAAGTTTTATAGCATCTGTGCCAGGGAAGTAGTTGTTTTCTGTTAGATATTACAAATAAATCACATTTTTCATTTTTCAATTTTCATGGAGAATGATCCCCTTTTCAAAAATATTTTGATTATGCAAAAATATGTATGGTGATCCAGTTAGAAAACGGTCTCACAGACCACTTCGAGATCAATCAACCACTAAATTCCCCCATTTTCATTGCCAATTCAGCTTAATTTTGCCCAGGATCAGTAAATGCATTGTCATCATTTTTGATGGATATAGGTGAATTTATAAAAATTGCTTGTATTTACAGGCCTCCATCCATCAACGAAAATGAATTCGTTTTGGAACTCCAAAACTACCTGAGTCAACAACAATAGAAGGAAAATTACTTCGTAATATTAGGCGATATAAATATAAATCTCTTTTCAGACAATAACCTACCTTGATTACCTTGATATCCTCAGTGAATTCAATTTCATATCGACAGCTGGCCGGGGATAGTCCTCCACGATTCACTGTTGCGTTAATAATTAACAGTGCTGCTCCTAAGGTGTCGTATGGAGTTAGTAACAAGGCCTATCCAGAACACGTGGCTAATGACCATAGCAGTCGATGCCAGACACAAAAAAAAAAAAATATCAGTACAAGGACACAAGATGAATCGAGTACATGCATCGACCATATATTTGTTAGGGCTCACGATGGCGATTTAGAAAACAAATATTCTGCGTTTGTTTCAGATAGTCACATATCCGACCATAAAGCCACTATAATGTCTTTAAAAACAACAAATGAAAATGTCCAAACTGAAAACCATCATCAGGCCATCACCTCTAAACGTATTAATTATAAAAAATTAAAAAGAATTTTAACACAATTAAACTGGAATACTTTGTACGAAATGAATGACCCTGTACTTGATAATTAATTTTTCTCAACAAAAATCATTGAAATTATAAAAGATAGCACTGTGACATTCAAAAAAAGCAAATTGACCAAAAAAAAAAGATTGGATTACAAAAGGCATTATGACTCAATTATCAGTAGAGACAGCTTATTCAAAGAATATCAAAAGAACAAAAATAATTTGGTACTGAAACAGAGATTTATCACTCATAGGAATAAACTCAATACATTAATAAAAATACCTCCCTCATATATATCACGTAATATTTTACCACCGGTGAGATCTATGTCAAATCTATCCAAATACGAAGAAATGTGTGGAGGTAAGTCCGAGTGATATATAACCTCGGATTCGGTCTCTTAGTTCAGCAATTCGCCACCAGCGCCACTATCGCTTTCATGCCGCGTTACTTGCTACACATAATTGCCTCCAGCTATATATATTGAATAATTGCCACACGTATTTCCCTCCGCCTACAAATATCGAATAAAGGCCGTATGTACTTCCCTCCGGAATGCAGTTCATAAAACTAAAATGAAAGATGTTGTTTCCATTATTTTGAATAGGAATTATTTTTTTCGCAGAAATTAAGGTAGCATCTAAAATTGTTACCGGTTACTATTACTGAATTTTTGGTTGTAGAATATGACCTCTTGAGCAAATGTGTCCACGGGCCCAACTCAATCATATAATTAATTTTCTAAATACAGGGTGTCAAAGTTAAAAAAAAAACATTTCTATAAAGTAATATTGTACTTAGGAAAAAATGATACATATTTTTTATCCCTCAGATAATTATTTTGTACTAGTTTTCGATAGAAAATCTTGTAAGATACAGGGTGAGTCAATAATTATTCAAAATGAAATTCTTAATCGACCCTATAAAATGAAGATTTGACCAAACCAAGTAACACACTAAAAGCATAATTTTTTGAATAATATGTCAAAATTTACAAATTTCAAATTTTGTACAGAGGTAGTAAAAAAGAGGGGTAGTATTAAGTATTAGGGATACTTGACCATAAACCATTCAACATATTGTGAGTGAAGGAATTTTTGTGTTTTTTTTATAATTCACTCTATAATTAAAAATTTCGTCGGTTTAATTGTCCAATTTCTCATCAATACTCTCAGTTTGGGTAAATTAAATAATGTCGAACATTCATGGCATTGCTATAGCCACTTTTTAGGATACACTGGGTAACCATTAAGAGGGGCGACAGGTTATGCAACCGTTCCAATAAAATTTTTCAAAATAATTGTATAAGATGAAAATGTTATACAGGAAGCTTTCAAAAATTTTCTGATCACCTTTTATAAAATTTAGCTTTGCTCCACTTCGTAAAATCATACTTGTTAGGATAACAACACGCAAGTTATTTTGTTCATAACAGTTTTGGCGTAATAACTATTGAAATTAAACCTAAGCATGTTTTATCCTGCGGCATATAACTTTTGTGGTTTCGTATGATAAACACTTCATCACAGAATAATCCACGTGTAGGTCTGGGTCACGAATTTTGGGCACGCACTATGATGCATATGTTGTGGTTTGTAGGTTATGACAGATACGGAATATAAAATATATAACCGATGATGCTGAGAAAATCCTATTGGAAAATATTATAATTACCTCCCATAGACTGATGTCATATTATCTACCGGTAGGTAGGTACATAGCTCTACCACTGTTATCTTTGTTTATTATTTGTATGTTTACTGCTCTTTGTTTCAATATCCTGTATACCATAGATTGCATGGTTCTATTGGGTGAACAATGTGAAGAAAAAAAAGGAAATGTACTTTATTCTTGTGTAGTAGCTACTGTGTTATTCAAATAAATCAAAATGTGTGCAAGAAGCTATTGTTATGAAGGAGGGTGTGCTTTTGATCAGGAAAATGGAAATTTGGGCTATTCCCGAAAAAATATGTGAATGCTTTCAGATGCTTAGAAATAAGTAATGTGTAATATGGTATTACATTTTAATTTTATTCAATTTAAATCAGATATTTTCTATAGTATGTTCTTATCAATTATTTTCAAAAAATCAAAGTGGCAACATTGCTATTGAATTGAATAGGAATATTATATTGAATTGAATTGAATATATATTGAATGAAATAGCATAAACGCCATAGGCTTTGTTGCCAAAATGTATATTTTATCATTTTTTGACTTCACAAATCTTCTGTTGAAGAACTTATTTGAAGATGTTACGGAATGGTTTGGAAGTTGAAATTTTGGGAAAAGGTTTCTTTTTTATAGACCTAGAAGTGCGCAAAATCTTATAACCAGGAGCAGATGACCAGAAAAGCTTACCCTCCTTTAACAAAAATATCAGTTCTTTCTCAATGTCTCTAAAACCACTTCGGATTTTTTTTGAATTCGAGTACATGCAGAGTACACATGAAATTTTTTTTTCAGTTATGATGGTTTTGTTAATTTTCATCAGGGGCGTCCCTGTAAACCTGCCGTTATATTTTTAATCAAAATAATGTTACGCTACTTTTTTTTTGTCAAATAAGTATTATTTTTATAATTGTTTTCTATGTTCCCATAAACTGAACATGGTCTCTTGACTTTTTTTCGTCCAACGGAAGGTTTTGAATGAAGTCTTCCTTTGCTTGTACTTAAAGATTTTTTGTTAGTCTCAATGAAATGCATTTTGCTTTTTAAAACGAAAACTACTCGAACAGCGGAAAAGAGTCAAGGCACCATTTTTATGAGTATATAAAGGACAATCATACATTTGATATTCATTTGAAGAAAAAACACAGTGGCGTATTATTATCATTATTGTTAAATTCAAACAACCTGTATCTGAGAAATAAAGAGTTTGCGGTCACATGGTTATGGGACAAAAAATCTTATTTAGACCCCAGGGATACGCACTCAAAATATTTGTATTGAATTCAGTAACACATTGTATAGTGAGTTCGTATTTCTACAATTAGGAAGTAGTAATTATTATTTTCACTGTCATATGGTCCCCTTCAACTTTGGGCTATTTATATTAAAAATTTTTGCAAAAATCCGGTGAGTTATCATCAGAAAATTCTATCCAATATGCACATTTCAAAGGATCATCTAGAATACTCATTAGTTAAATCATTCACAATAACTTGGACCTTTTAAATTCAAACGTATAGTCACTCCTAGCTAAAAATTATATCTTGCAACCCAATTTTGATCCACCCCTACACCCAGATAGCACAAAAATATTCCAGGAAAATCATTTAGGGTGATTAAAATATCCTCTCTGAAATGTCCCAGGAATATGCCGGATAATTTTAAGAATATAACCATTGATATTCTGCAAAATTGTTCATAGTATATCCAATAGGAAGATTGAATGATGCATCCAATGAATTATTCTATGGTAACTCAAATTTCAGCTCTGAGAAAGTCCCAGGAATATTCAAGTAAATATTTCAGGAATATTAAAGTAAATAATTACTGATATTCTGCGAAATTGTATCTGGTATATTCCATAGAAAGTTTGAATGATTATTCCAATCCACTTCAAATATCATATCTGATATTACGTTCCGAATTGAATGAAGGAAAACCTACCAGGAATCGATGGGCCCATCGGGAGTTCGGAAGAATTCCTGAAGGGCCAGTAAGGGCTAGCTACCCTGAGGGCACTCAAAGCCGGTTGCTAGTAATTTAACTGGCCGGTAAAGACCACACCATCCATCCCTGACATCTACGTAACGGTTTGATGGTTCTTGACACTCATTCATCTGCGAGGAAAAGTCCACCCAATCAAATAGAGAAATTGTGATTTGAAGGGAATTTCTGAGAAAAACACTGAAGTATATATCCAGCGCCATCCCTAGGTTCCAAATTGAGGTACTTTCATTTTGTGTCGACTTCAGTATGAAGCCATGATGCAATGGATTATTCTGTTATCATTGAAATGTCCGCTCTGAGAAAGTTCCAGGAATATTCAAGTGAATGTTGCAGGAATAGTCTGGGTTATTTTTAGATTGATCATTGATGTATTGTACTTGTACTTTTCCGGAAGATTGAATGATAAATTCAATGAATTGTTTTATGATGATTACAACTTCCCCCCGAAATATCCTCTATAGGAATATTCAAGTTGACATCTGATCTGTTGAACTCCTGACCTGTTATCAGTGTAAACAATTATAAAATACTGCATTTTCTGTCAGAACTGTGATAACTGACAACATATGAATATCCTTTCTATTTCCTGTATTATTAATGCTACTTTGGAGATGAACCAGTACAATACCAATTTTTATCTTGTAGATAAATACATTGTGGCCTATTTAAAATAGAAGTATCCTAAAAAACATATATTTTTCAACCGATTGTAATGATTTTTTGTATTTGAAAGTCCACTAGGACACCAACTTTCATTAATAAGTTTTCGACTCAATTTTAAAACTTTTATCAAAATTCTGTCGACACCGCAAGAATCTGTTGAAAAAAGAAAAACAAAATTTGAAAATAAAATGAATTCAACCTTAAGTTTTATTATATTAGAATTTTTAATTCATGTACTGATTTCTGTTCAGTGATATTTCGAGACCTCCAAAATTCAGAGATGTAGGTAGTCAGAATTCTCAGAAAAGTGCTTAAATTGAAGTGGTGGGTTAATTCGATTTTATATTTTTCAAATTTTGTTTCCTTTAATCTTTTTTCTGTATTGACGTGTTCCAACATAATTTTGAAATGAATCATTTGAAATAGTTGTGAATCCAGTGGTGTTGTCAGATTCCTTGTAAAATATTACTAATATATTTTTTAGATTTTTTACCTCGTAAAATGAGAATATGTAACAAATCGCTAGGGTGTTGGGCGACGACATCTTTGGTTCTATTTCAAATTTTATCCAAAGTAAGCAGCCACTCCTCAGACGCCCACCCTAGGAAGTATTTTTTTAAAATTATTATTTTAAAATTAAAGTATATGATGGTATGTTATACTTTTGCTGCCACCAGACCGGAGTATAGTTTTGAATCCGCTCTGAATCATACGGATTTGAGCTCGGGGGATATAGTCCCCGCCCCCATGAAAGCCAGAATGAATAACCCTAGACTTCATGACGCTACTGGTTCTCGTGTTACACCATTATCTTGGAGGACAAGTTGTTGATTTGCAGATTCGGCCACGGCTTCACGAATGCGTGGACTTTGTATGAGCAGTTAAGGGTTAAATAATAACCAGCAAAGTTTCCACGAAACAGCTTTAATTACCGAAGCAAAACCGTGGAGAATTTTAAAATGGTCAATATCATAGATTTGTAAAGTACTTATATGTGAAATGTAAAAATAACCATCAATTTCGTATATAAAGAAAATATTATTCATGATGTATAAATATCGTCAGAAGAATCCATAAACACTGCATTTGAAAATACGCGAAATTATTATCAAGTTGAATAAAACGGCCACCCTCTCATAAAAGTTAAGTCTTGCTCTACTCTTAAATGCATTTTAGATATATATTATAAGACACTATCAAACTCACCAACATAATACTCTATTATTAGCAGGTTTCATTATTATTAGTTTGAGCTACACTTTTAAAACGCACTCCTAGTGATAGGTACACAAAAATTGCCCGAATTAATACCCAACCAATATTATTATTATTATTATTATGAAAATGAAAGAAATTACTCCAAAGAATATTTTAAAATAACATATATTAACTCATTGAAATACAAAACTATATAATATACTCTCTCACTTTGAAAACAACAAAAATGCCCAAATTTATGTTCAAACTATTATTATCATCATTTATACAGAAATGAGTGCTTTAAGCTTATATCAAACAACTTACGGTGATTACAATATCACTAAAGACCCCATATCCCTTTTCAAACTATCATCGCTTTGAAACAGGCAAAAAGTCGCCAAATTTACAAGAAGTTATTATTTTTATTATTATTGGATTTAGAAAAATGGTCAAAATATATGGTGAAATTACTTACATTGATATATAAAACACCCCGTCCCATCGGCCCTGAACAATATTACACTTGTTTTATTGTCCCAATTCGGGATGGCAAAAGCCCACCCCCCATCGGGCGTTCGTGAACGAACCCAAACTCTTACTTTCACACTCTAATACCGAATGCCCTCAATTCTTCATATATCCCACGAAAAGGTTCAAGCAGAGGATTATAATACCGTACCGCCCTTATCGTGTTAAACCATTCCATATGTCAACACCGAGCGACCATTTCTTTCTCAAGATAATTACTTTGTTTAGTCTATCTCACGGTTAGATAAAAGCTTTATGAATTCTTCTCTATTGAAAGTAAAATAATCTTTCAAGATTGCTTTAACTAAAGGACCGTCTTATACAGGGTATACCATTAAAATTCACATAACAGTGCATACTGTTACAAATAGTTAGCCCTGAAAATGAAGACTAATTTATGATATATGGGTTCTTAGCAGACTTTTTGAATCTGTACCTGATGAAAAAAATCTTTTCCCTCGGTTAAAAAATGAATGTTTCATAAGGGCGCTTCCATTTTAAATGGGTTACACATTATAATGGTCCGATATGTGAAGAAACCCTCAAGTAGTAACCAGTCTAATTCTGTAGCTCCCTTATAAGTATTAGGGACGAGCAATGTAAAATAATTCTTATCGCCCGGTTTTGTAGCTAACTCCTTTTTGATAGCTGAAATATGTTTCGAGTAAATAAGTAGATAAACTTTGTGTATTTCAAGAAACTTGAAGCTTTCGACAAGCATCTTTTCAATATATTGGACAGCTTTGTTTCTTTAAGATGGGTCAATGTATTCAGTGAGTATTTTTTAGGTATTTTATAGGTCAGACTTCAACTTTTTCTTTTGCTGAAATCAGAATATTTCAAAACACCTTTTCTAAAAGTTTAAAACTTTATTAACATATTTCACTTAAGAAGCTGCAATTTCAAATACCCCCTTTCATTTCATTGCCAATTAGCATGGTTATTTCGCGATCATTTCAATAAGTAAATTCACCTGAATTAATGTATTGGAGGTAACTAAGTTAGTAAAACTTCTCTTGAGCATATACAACTCGGAGGGAACAACGAATTGTTTTTACATATATACATTTTTTGTCAGAAATTGTTACCCCTCTTTTGATGAACCTATACAGTATGTTACCCCCCCCCCCCGCCCATGTATGCAAACATTTCGAATAAAATTTGAAGCGGTACTCCGGAGGTTAGTCCGCCTCAGCTTTGACACGGACAGGTAACAAAGATATATATATATATTTATAGTGTATAACTATCGCTGCAGCGATGTAAAAGAAAACTCTTTTAAGTTTTTCCAAGCTTTCGGAATCGTTTATTCAGGGAGAATCTTATTTGAGGATGTTTACATATATGTTCATAAATGTTATATATAAGTTACATATAAAAAGAATTTTTCAGCTAATAAATACAACAGAAATGCAATATTTTTATTGTTCTTTTCGTTCAGTTCTGTATTTTCAAAGAACAACGAAAATATGGAATAAACGATTCCGAAAGCTTGGAAAAACTTAAAAGAGTTTCCTTTTACATCGCTGCAGCCCTACTATTAGTTATACTCTTAACTAGTCAGCGACTATCCTCCTTTTGATATATATCTATATATCCATATGCTGATCTACTGAATGTCTAGATAGATATATAGATAGATAGATGGTTTATTCACTATTTTACATACCAATGTACATTTATAGCATGTCATGTTGCATTTGGATGATATCCAAACTCAGAGGAAATACAAAAGTCTTATGTAAATATAAAAATACGTTACACTAGATCCAAATACTTAAATGAAGATAAAACTATAAAAGAATATCACATACATTTTGAAATTTTAAAATTTCAGTGGTCATTAGGTGTATAAATAAAATATAAAAGATATAAAGGTACGGTATAATTTAAAATTGAAAAGGAAGAAGGACTATATCGTCAATTAGTACCTGGCGAATATCAAAATTGAGATATTCTTCCACTGAATAAAAACAAGAATTCAAAAGAGAGCTTTTGATATAACCAATGCCAATATAAGCACATCATTTCAACTTGAAAAAATGATATATTCGTCAAGTATTCCATTCTATAAATAAATACTCTTGTTCAATTCATATTTGGTAAACTTGCTGATTTAAAAGTGTTATAATACGGTTCAATTCCACTGACCTTTCAGTATTGTATATTCATCCAACCTCATAAAAGTGTCATTCCATTCGATTGCGCATTCACCTGTGGAAACATTTTGGCAACAAAACTCATTTGAAATCTGCGACCCTGCGACTCTAAAGTGACCTATGTTGACAATTTTAGATTTTTAATTGGTCCTAAATAATTCACGGTATACCGTAATACGACCGAATATATACTCTTCGACAAGTTTTGATGACAACTGATAGTATTAAGTGATTTTCGTCCAATTAAATTATTAGACGAGTTATTAAAATTCCACAAGTACGGTCCTGTCTGTTCCTACAAATATTTCTAAACCTGCCCTGACTTTTACACCCGAATGACGACTTCATGAAATAGGACGAGTTTCCTAGCTGTGTGTTTATTAAGCTGTGCCACAAATATTATGTGCTGGTCGACTGCCTTCTATTCAGCACATCGCATGGCATGGCGCACGCTATGATGCGTTTGATTTTTGCCCGATCTGTTTATGAAAACATGGTTATAAATTGATTCTAGGGCATTTCCGATGGTGCAGCAGCTGTTGTACTTGCAAGTGAAGCGGCTATATCGAAGCATAATCTGAAACCTTTGGCTAGAATTGTAGCTCACAGTGTAGTAGGAGTTGACCCATCTGTAATGGGCATCGGACCCGCACCAGCAATACAAAATATACTGAAAGCTACAGGAAAAACTTTGGATGATATTGACCTGATTGAGGTAAGTTCATTCCACTTCAGTTTGTTATATCGAATTCAATAAATTTCCCAATGTTTTTGTCATGAGATGATATTATATAACTCTTGAATATAAAATATATCTATTTGATATGTTCCTTCACAGAAATTCTCAAGTGGAATGGAATCAAAGTATAACATATTGAAAATATTCAGTTAATGTATACCTAGCAGTTTTCAAACGAAAAAATTCGATGCATAGAAAACAAGAATATACCGTATCAAACTGACAAAATATTTTGTACAGGATGTACATATCATAATAAATCATTTCGCTGAAAGTCGCCTGCCAAAAAGTAACAAAATAATAAAGATTCTTCAAACAACTTCTACAACATCATCAAGCATAGAGCTGAAATGTCTACCAGAACAAAACATCTCAAAACATAATCTAGTCCCTTTTGGTGGAGTAATATGATATATTAGGCGATACGAGATAGCGAAAGAGCATTCAACAAACTGAAACATAATTAGATAACAGAAAATATGATCAGCATTAAAAACCTCAGAGCCAAATCAAGAGTCGGTTTCAAAACACCAAACAAAGTAGGTACATGGAGAATATGTGCCAGTCTAAATTCCGTTCTCCCTTACTAATTTTTGAACCACTTGATATATCTCAACGAAATTTGGAAGGCTTGAAAAGGAGATAAAAACCAACTTTTCCATAAAAAAATCACAGCTCAAAGTCTCTAAATGGCAGCTGAGCGCCATCATCAATAATAATAAATTTTTAAATTTTTTTAAATAGAACACCCGATATATCATTACATAATCGGTTAGGGATGATCATAAGGAATCCAACAATACCAAGTTTATTGCTATTTTCTCCAAAGACTACGAAGATATCGTCTATTATTTTATTCATAAGCAAGATGAGTGGGAGAGAGAAACATTTTCAGGTGGGTCAATAAATTCTCTCTCACACTCGTTGGACTTGCTTATAAATAAAATAATAGGCAATATCTCCGTAGTCTTTCGAGATAACAGCATCAAACTTGGTATTGTTGGATTCCTCATGATCATCCCTAACCGATCATGTAATGAAATATCGGTTGTTCTATTTGAAAAAATTATTGAAGATGACGCTCAGCTGCCATTTCGAAACTTAAAGGTGTAATTTTTTCATGGAAAAGTTAATTTTTATTTCCTATTTAAGCCTTCCGTTGCGATATACCAGGTGGTTCAAAAATTAGTAGGAGGGGAACGGACTTTAGACGGGCACTGTATATATTGGTTATAAACAGCACCACACCCATGACCGAAGTATGGAAAAAAGTGAGAAGTATCTTGGGAGTGAGTAGTAGCCAGAGTATCAATTTTCTGAAAGTGAACAACAAGAATATCTCGGATAAAGACAAAACTCATGTTCCAGCAATTATGATGGATCATTCCTGATCAAAAAACATGACGAATAATCACTTGAGATACCTACTGCCATAGACAATGAAGATCCTGTGAATATGCCAATGACAGTTCAGGTCCCGATGAGGTAACAGTCATATTCCTGAAAAATCTTTTGCAGATAATGCTAATAAACTTCTGTTGCGCTTTTATAACATGATATGATTAAAACATAAATTTCCATTAGTATGGTCAGGAGCAATAATATTTTCTATCTTGAAAATTCATAAACCAAAGAGTGATCCAAACTGATTTCACTTACATGCATGGAGTGTAAATTCTAGGAGATAACCATAAACAGAAGACTGTCAAGGTCACTTGAAAATCTTAATTTATTGTCACCAAAACAAAGTGGTTTCAGACAACACAGATCCGCTATCGACAATATACTAGACTTGGAACCCAATCATTCTCTTACGCGACCGCCGACTGCATATTACGTCGGTTTCACCTCACCACAACCGCACTTCCTACCTATTTGGTCAATAAAATCATGGTTGGTACGACGTCGTCACAAAACTTATAGTTGAAGGACCATGTAGCTCTGAACAATTTCCAACTGCATTTTGTACCTGAATACTAGTCGGTCCGACGTAGGAACACAACTTGCGCAGTAGAGATTTATTAACTTATATAACCCAACTTTATTTAACCGGATGAAGGAGAAAGTGAGTTTGACATAAATATATTATTTTATTAGTGTAGGTGTAGGTACCACCAGCCCCCGGATTCTGAACTATCCACCAATAACCAATCGATTCACGATCAACGATTAAATTGAATCTAGCTTGAATCGAGCACAAGTAATCATCGGGTGACTTCGAGATTTTGGGGGTTGAATGGCTTGATGACGTTTGACGTTTGGAGCTATAATTATTATAATTCAATTTAAGAAAATTTGAAAAGCCCTGAGATTCTGAAGTGACGATCGGACCTCAATTGTGTCGTTTAGACAATTTTGCTGATTCTGAACCTATTGGAGAATCGTATATGTACTTCCTTGTCGTCAGTCGAAACGATTGATGTACATCCATCTTGGTCTAATATATGTGTTGTTCTTTATTATTTCAAGTGGCCATGTTCTTTTGTATTATTTGTTTACATTCCATTATTGACCTAAAATTTTCACTTTTTGATGGAGTCCTTGTGGTTGATAATACATCCTTCATGAGCAGCTTCACGATAGTTATTTCTAGGAATCAGGTGGTTGTGATCTCAGACCTTCTTACATTCTGGAGTGAAAGGCTGCTCGCAAATATGACAGTGTTTCGCAAGTTTGAATTGCGCTTCCTGCATCCATGTTATATTCATGCTGCAAAACACTGATGAAATATCTTCAGCAACTTGATTCATCTCGTCAGCGAACCATGTCATACAGTCCTGCCCACGATAGCTCCGGTAAAAAGATAGACTATCATCATATGAACATTTTACAAAATAACCGACGGCAGCTGGAACATGATGCTGAGGCTTCTTGGAATCTTCAACTGGTTTCGAAACAGATTCCAAGTCGGCATACACTATGAAAGGTGCTTACTCCTCATTCTTGTGATTTTTTAAATTCAAAATATTTTTTTCAGGCTCTGGCATCTTTATTGCAGTCACATTTAATTTAACACAGTACTCGGTGTGTTTAGTCAATTTTCCTTCAGAATTAAAGTAATTGATCACAGAAAAATTTTGACCCATCATGTTTACTCAGCTAGCTGGAAAGTCCATACAAAATGATATTTATTTGGAGCTTCACCCTCATCACCTCCAACATATATATCCTGCACCATAAACTAATTGACATATTTATCCTGCTTATCCTTTCTCAGATATGCTGAAAGAGTTTTGAGCTTCTTTATGCTTTTTTCTAACACATACACGTTGATCGAAATATAATTTTATTACTCAAATCTTGGAATTTGCTTTATTGTCATCGGAAACTGGATGCCTGTCAGTTTCAAGACTTTAGAATAATGTGGAAATTTTGAAACTCGATCGGCGTTCTGTTGTAACGGATATAAAGCTGAAATTACTGCCCATGCAAAGCAAGCTTCATCAATCATTCTTAACGTTGATGCATGCGTGTTTCTTCTTGATTTGGGCGGGCAACTCGATATATGAAGATTGGAGCTAAGGAGTATATTTATTGATGTTAACCTTCAAATTAACCATTTTTCTCAACGCCCATCCGGAATCTTTCTCGGCGAATTCTTCGAGATCTCTCATGAGCAATCATTTTTCAATCAAACCATTCCTTCAGATTGGTTTCTTTGTAAATAGGGGAGCTGGACGTGGTAAAGTATTTGTATTCAGTAATCGTCTTGTTCGCCTTAGAAATCAGAAACTCTCCACCGAATATGACATTTACCTTAACAGCCTCATCGGCCTTTAGGGCATTTTGAATTAATTCTTCTTTTGAACAATGACTTATAGTCTATCAGGAATGCTCTCGCATCTTTATGCTTGAGATTGGACATTATTCCAGTCCTGATTAGACTACTGAATGCCGACTCGGAGTCATCCCAGCTAACACGTCTATAAGCTGTTTCAGGTCGAGAAGAATGCCCCGCCCTATGCTTCTGCAAAGCTTCCATCTCATTCTTCATAGTCACAGTATTCCTCAAACAGGTTTCCAAATGCTGCTCCTCTCCCTCAGAAGTTGCTCTCTTCAACGCTTTCCGAGTCCCTTGGCACATTCATGTAACCCTTCCCGCATCCTTACTTCATCATTTGGAGTTATCAACCCCAAGATGGTTGTGCCATATGCCATCATCTCAGCAAACTCAGACATCTTCAAGTACTGAAATAAACAAGTGGAATTCAAGTCTTGCGGATGAAGACTGAAAAATTTTTGAAGGTCATGTCGCGGGGATAGATTTTTGTAATCATTTCCGTGCCACTAGCACATAAGTACGACGAAGGACCCACCTCTAGTCGTTTCCGAGAGCTCACAACTAGTTTAGGACTGTGAATACTTAGGTTAAGGATTTGCAGTGACTCAGGGTTTTCAATGGGTGGAGCATCCGTGATTTTTAGTTGTGGTTTGTAAAGATTTAGTTCAGGCACGTTGAGCACTGCATTGAATTAAATCCCCTTTAAAAAGTTACGAGGAGCTTATCAATTCCTAACAGATGCTGGCACTCGTACCTGTCTCGTCATGTAGATTTGACACGACTCAAATACTTTGAACGTCGAAGACTGTTTTCAAAAAGTTTATTTTCAAGAATCGAAGTTACAAAAAATATATTAAGTACGTCTGATCCATGTCAGTAATTTGTCAAGACTGAATAATACATAAATCAAGTGATACACTTTCTGCGTTTTCATTGAATCGATAAAAGTATGTCAGCTTTTCGTCGGTGCTCCGGTCCGGTCATGTAGGGTCATACTGAGTGGCTCGAGTGTATAACTTCTCCATCGTCAAATGGAAGCATATTTCATGGATTGAAGAATGCTGTGGTGTTCGTCGGGGGTTGTTCATTTGTTGGCCCTGGTGGATTTGTTCTTCATTTGATACGAATGAACTGGAAGCTGTAGTAGGCCCCTACAATAATCATTGTAATGTAGATGGGAATGATCCAGTGGGTGGTTGACGGATTTTCTGCATGAAAATTTTTTATTCGGAAACGTTCTCCCTGGGTGGACTGTGTGAGGAACATTGACTGTCAATGGCTTACCATTTTTTGGTTGTTAAACTTGTACTCATCGGTTTCAAATCGGTAGCCAGTGGGTAGTTCAATCAAATAGTTTCCTCGAAGTGTTGTTAAATCACTTCGTTTGTAGGTGGTTTGGATTTTGGTTTGATTTGGAAGTATCGCAATATAGTGAGACTCTTGTGGCCCTTACTGGTGTCTGTTGGCAGGTTACGTGGGTGGACGACAATTGAAGAGGTTGAAATACACAGTCTGGTTGTCTGAGGCCATCAACAAGGTCGTTATTTGGACAATAGTAGTTTAGTCGCAGTTCGATGGAGGCAAATGATGTGTAGTGGTAGAAGTTATCGTTCATTATCAGATAGGTACTGGGTGGAACAATCATTGTTGAATTGGCAGTAGGCATGGAGTACAGATGATATAGGAGGAAAATTTCTGGATAGACAATAGGAAAGTGGAGCACAAAAACAATCTTAGTATTTGAATGATATGCTTCGATTTCTAGAAGCTCATAATATCTATAAGCATATATTAGATCATTTGGAAAAATCATTTGATTAGGAGAGTAATAACTCAAAATCGTTTCAACTATTGACTGAAGTTCATTAATTTTCATTATACTGCTATGCGTTGTTTTGAGTCTGGTAAATGTATTTGAGTTTTCAATATCCATCAATAATTGCAAGATGATTTCGAGTGAAATATTGATTTGGTTCAGTACGTCTCAAATCTCCCAGTATTCATCGATATCTAAGATTACCTGGTTTAATTTGGTATTCAATTTGTTCATGGTGGAAGTTATCGTCTTCTGATTCTGATCAATTATTGATATTGTTTTATTGAAATTTTCGATAATACTGGTAGTTAGAGAAATTTCTTTGTTCAATTTTTTAACGATTTATTGTTGATTCGTTTCTAGATCATTGATTGCCTCGTCATAGTGAGCAGCATCGTTTGCATCTAGATTCCCGGAAATACTTTTTATAATCGATCCTAACTCCTCATAGTCATGAGTCATCTCTTCACTCGTCCATTTGGACTCAATGGATTGAATTTCTGTCCTGATGAATTTATTCGATACAGAAGTGCTCGGTCAAGGCTTACAAGTTCGGACATATCGGAGATATTTTTTTTCCTATGAATGGCTGTTATGTTTTTATATATATATTTCATTGATTGAATTTGGTGTTCGATAGGTTTCAGGTCGTAATAGTGGATGAAACTATGGGTTTAGATTTTTATTCTGGTTGTTCCTAACTTGAATCCCTGGATTCTTGTTCAGGTTGGTTACCGTTACCTCCTGCGGTACTGCTGGTACCAGTAGGTGGCACCTGAAACAATTTTTTCTTATTAGCATTAGGTATTTTTACATTTTTTTTTTATGAAGAGCAATGACCTGTTTTTATTTGTGACAACTTTTGCTTTCGTAAATTTTGGTGAAAGTTTATTTCTCGTATTCGATTTTATTTTTCGATAGAGGTCAGTGTTTGAAGTGTATTCTAGTGGTTTTTCTCGATTTAGATTATGTCTATCAATAGTTTTCTTTTTGTGATTTATCATTTGTTCGTTTAGGTTTCTATATATTCCTTTTGTCATTTCGCGATGTTCATGAATGTAATTGTTCATAAGTTGTTCGTTAATGCCAATGTCAAGTGGATCTTTGGTATTCAAATGTTCATTTATGATATCAATTGGTATTTGTTTGGTAAATGTATGAATCGAGTGATTGTAACCTAGGATAGCATATGGCATTTGGTTCAGAATATCGATTTTATTCTTGTCTTTGGATCTAATAATTCGCAGGTGTTCGATTAGAGTTGGATGGAACCTTTCAACTGCACCGTTCGATTGAAAATTGTTGACTGCAATGTAATGAATATTGATCTAATGTATTTTGAAGAATTCTTTCACAACGGAACTTTTTAATTTGGATCCATTATCCATTATCACAAGAGCGGGGATACCGTGATAGATGATGAAAATTGAAAATGCTTCTATTCCTGAAATTCCTGAAATTCCTGAAAGCGAGTATGCCTTAGCATATTTGGAAAAGGTGTCGATTATTGTTAGAAATTTTTGACTTTGTGCTTGGAAAGTATCAATATGTACTACCTTGAAAGGTTTCGATGGTGTGGGCGTTATCTTGAGCTTTTGGTTTGGTGGATTCCTATCGTATTTATTGATTCGACATAAATTTATATACTTGGTTACGTCATTCTTTAGTCTTGGCCAATAATATGACCTTTTGATTCTCGTTTCAGTTTCTACAATCCCGCGATGGTTTGTCTTGCCCTCATGATAGCTTTTATTAATTCTGTCTGTCTGTCTTCTGTTGTAATGTCTTCTAGAACTGAGTTTTATCAATTTATATGCAGTTTTTGAAGGTTGTTTGTAAGGTGTTGATGATACGAAAGGTGTATGTGTCGTTTTCGTAGTAAATTGCATATGTAAATTTTGGATCAATATAATTTTTGAAAAGATATATTATGTTATGTTCAAGGTTGCTGATCGCTATTTGCGAAAGGGTGCGTTTTTTTCTTGGAAATATTTTTTCTATTTTTGGTTTTGTTGGTGAATGTAAAACGAATTTTATCATTAAATGATGGTTATAGGTGTTGAGTGATTTTTCGGAGGTTTTCATTTCCAGTATTGATTCTTCGTGGCTGGTGTGTATTGTATCTCCATCCGTTTCTTCGTTTTTTTCAGGCAGGTTACTCGGAGGAGTGTTGTTGTTCCCTCACATCTGTCATTATTGGTGGGTCACTTATATTTCCTGTGGTATAGAGGTTGTATTCGTTGTCATCAGGTATTGATTTCTGATTGCTGGTTTCAGCAAATGATTGATTGAATTCATCTACGTATCGAAAAAAATTCTTTTGTATGTATCTTGATACGGGAAAGTGCATATGCGTTGGTGTTATTTTTTCTTTTTTTGTATTCTACTTCATACTCGAACTCTTCAAGGTTCAAACGCCACCTTACTAGTCTCGAATTTAGTTTTTTGAGTGACATCCACTTTAGTGGTTTGTGGTCAGTTACTATCTTGAACTTTCTTTCGGCCGTACAGGTATGGGCTGAAATATTTCGTATGGCCAACAACTCTTTCTCAATCGTACTATAGTTTTGCTCAGAATCATTGAGTGTCTTGGAGGCGTATGCCACTGGTTTGTCTTTTCCAACATGAAATGGCAACGTTACTTGCGTCTGTGGTCAAATTAAAGTCTTTGGAGAAATCGGGGTACTGTAGGATAGGTTCATTGGTCAATAGGGTTCTACAATATTCGAAACATTTCATGAATTGGAGTGTACATTCGATTTTGGCATCTTTCTTGAAGAATAATGTTAGAGGTTTGGTGATGCGGGCGAAGTCCTTGATAATTTTTCGGAAGTGGTTGTTCGTGGGATTGGATATTTCTTGATCTCGGCGATTTTATCCGGATTCGGCCCGACTGCTCCTGGTGTAACGATATGGCCCAGGTAAGCTACTTCTTTCTTGAGGAATTCCGATTTATCGAGTTGTATCTTGAAGTTGGTGTTCCTGAGGCGTTGAAAAACCTTCTTCAGACTAAGAAGGTGTTCTTGAAGGGAAGTCGAATAGATGATGATGTCATCAAGATATACTAGGCAAATTTCGTTCTGGAGACCAGGTAGAATGTTATCCATGACTCTGGAACGTCCCTGAAGCATTCTTGAGTCCGAACGGCATACGCAAATACTCGTAGTGCCCATTTTCAACGTTGAAAGTTGTTTTCGGAATATCTTCGGAATTCATCTCTATCTGGTGGAATCCGCTGGCTAGATCTAAAGTAGTGAAATAGTTACACTTTCCAAGTTTGCCGTTATATTTGGACGCGGATATCTGTCGTCTATAGTTTTTTCGTTGACCTTCCTATAGTCAACGACTATTCTCCACTTCTGTTTTCCAGATGCGTCAACATTTTTTGGGACCATGACTAATTACTTGGACGAATAAAGCTTGCTGCCCACTTGTCTGGTACAGCACGGCACGGCGCTGTCCGTCGCCTGATCTCGACGGTAGACAGTCCAGCACAGCACGTACCGTTGTTTGCTGAAAAGGATCGGAGAGCTGTACTTTTCCGGCGACGGACGCTCTTGGCTGTGCCGTGCCGGCCTAGTGGGCGGTTGTCCGCTCATTTGCATTGTTTCGATCCTATCCGTATTTTGACGGGACGGGCCGTGCCGTGCTGTACCGGACAAGTGGGCGACAAGCTTAATACCTTGATCCAGCATCGATTTGACTTGTCTTTCAACTTCGGGTTTGTGGATGAAGGGGTACCGTCTTTATGCAATGTTTTACCTGGTTGGTAAAAGTCTGTGGTCTATTTTCTGAATGAGATATGTCGGAAAATTTTCTACATATTCGGAGTATTTCACGCTTTTCCTCTTCGTTCAAGTGGGAAGTTTGTCGATATCGAATTTCGAGATGTCATTATTTGGGGTTACATCAACATGATATATTTTGTAATTATTTTCTTCAAAATGCATGCATTTGATTCGATTCGATAGGGACAACGTTATTTCTTGATAAGTTTTATTTGAAATTTCAGCTGAAGCTAGACCATTTTCTGCTGTGGAAAGAGTTTCGGGAATTTAGCAATTTTGGATATTTTGTCTCGGTATGATGACGTGACCATATTTTCTCCCAACTGGAATTCTGGTAATTCATTTTTTATGGGGTTTCATTGTCACCTTGTACTCGATACTTTGAAGTGATGGTTGATAGTGTATCGGAATAGCACAAGTGGGAGTGAATAATTTGGAATTGACGAAATCGAGTTGGGCATTCAGGAGTTTCAAATCATCGAGTCCGATGAGACCATCAAAAATATTGGGGAAATTGAATAGGTAAAACTTGAGGCTATCACTTTTTTTGAATTTTGGGAATATTGGAATCTCTGCACAATAATCGTGAGATGATGTTTGAAAAATTGTAAATACTATAAAAGGCTCAAAAAATATTTTATTCCTACAATATTTGATGAAGGCTTTCATGGAACCGGTATCGATTAGAAGTTTCAAAGGAGGGTGCTGAATTTGGATATAAGGGAATTCTTTTTTGTCGGTTGATAAATGATATATCACGTCTCTTCGTTTAGTGTCTGGTCCTCTAAAAAAAATTTATGGTGTTTCTCATGGTATGTGTCGTCATAGTTTTCATATTCAAAGTTCGTAGGGTTCTCTTCGTAATTGGATTCTGTATCAAATAATTCCTCCGAAATTATATTGGGTCGTTGACCATTATTTAGGAAATAATTATTTTGACTCTATCTCCTGTAGTGAGGTGTTGTGTTTTGGGTCGATTACTCATTGGTGTAGGTGTGTTTTGGGGAACATTCTGGGATGGTTTCCATGCATTTCGTGGTTTTCCGAAAAATTGCGAATTTGTAGGGAATCTTTAGGTAGTATAACGGTTGTATTTCTACAAACGTTCAATTTCATCATTTTTACCGTGAATCATGGCAGTGTGAACGAGGCACCAACTGAGTTTATAAGTTTCAGAATATGACTTACAATGTTTCTGTTGTTTAATCTTTATTTTGCAGCTCGAAGAACGCTGCTGAATGCTCCACCAAGTCTGAATGATGAATTACTTAATAAAATCAGTAAAAAAAAAAAAGTTTGTTTATTTGAAAACAACTTATGCTCAACTGTCAAAGTCACGTTTGAATTATTTGAATTGAAGTCTTATTCTTCTCAACATTTTAAAGATAGTTAGTTCTTCTTCTTCTCGTTTTTATTTAGATTCAAAATTATATCAATTAGCCAGTTCCGACAAAGTTTGAGTTCCGTGTTCAGTCCAAACCATGGATGTTATTTGTAATGATCATGCAGAGAGCGATAGTAAATTGAAGCTTTCATGCGTAGGCAAGATGTTGGTTTCATTCTATCTATGAGTTCTGTGATCTTAACATGAGTCAACAGTTAGTAAGCTGTTCTTTGATAGTGTGACAATTGGTAACACTGTTTGTAGAAATTGAGGAAGTGATTAAATTTTGAATTTCCGTTATCTTCCATTTCCTCCATTTCGTCCATTTCTGCGTTTGGTCTCACTTGAAGAACTCGCTGATGATTTAAATTTTTATTTTGAAAATCATCCAATCAGTGTATATTAATAACATTTATAAAGAGGTAACTATCTATTTAAAATTCAAAGTGGAATTCATTGGAATAAATATTTTTGTCATTTTTAATGCTTTCAAAATAATTTTATTTCCAATGAATTTTCATGATTTTTCAAATGGCGTCAATGGACATGTTTTACAACAATTTCTCCTTTTTTTATGTGTGTAGTTCGACCAAATTAAATTTCAAGATTTGATTAAATTTCAAGACTAGATTTTATTTCAAAAATTGATTTAAATTTAAACATGATTTAAATTTAATTTCAAAAAGCTTAGTTAAAAGCTTATTTCTCGCCATTGAATGAGCGGCGATGTTAGTGGCCGATTGCCAAATTACCACAATATGAAATAATAACTATAGCTACCTATGATAGCTGACTGGCTGAATTACACACTCGATCAGGTGTCCAGAACCAGGTGGGGAATTCAGGAGTGTTCCAGAGCTGCTGTTACTATTTGAATCAAGGAGCCCGAAGAGCTTGAAATATTAACAGGAGAGGAGCTTGGTTGATTCTTTCTTATAACTGATGATTGGTCAAGGAAATATGTAAGGTTTAAATGCATTTAACCCAATATTCCAAGTAAGTTGGTATGACCATTTGAATAACATACAATAGTCCAAAGAACCAAATTTTTTCCCTTCAACCTGATTACTCTCATCATTGTTTATTGATTGTCTCAAGATCGTCAAGCCCTGAATTCCGCTTAACATTTATTTGATTAAATACTATTTTTTTAATAATTGTTTTACTTGTATGTCTGGAGTGTTTTCTCTTTCAGTGTGATAAAGACTTTCTACAGAGACTGGCTTTGAGAATGAAATACTATATCAGAATTCCTGTAGATGGCGTCCAAATAACAACTTTCAATTAGCTATTTTATTCTCACTGCCATAAATTGGATTTCTAAGAATATCTTTGGGTTAATTCACCAACAAACGTACCACGACCTTTGCCTCCGCAATAAGAGTTAGCCCTCCACATTGTTTATATGAGGTTTAGGTGAAAAACCCCTTAAAAAGGGAACAAAACCTTATAGTAGGTGGATTTGGGTGTCTTGGTGAATTTATTTGTCCTCTTGGAAATTGGGACTGTTGCGGCAATGTAAAATTCGTTGGTCTGTATTGAAGGTTTCGAATAGATTTATTTTGAGGATGTTGGTGTGAGAATTGAGATATGAGATATGAATGAGATATGATTATGTGGTTTTCCTATAGTAATATTGGCATGATTAGATTAATTCGATTTTTGGGAATATTTGATATTATCTTCTTCGATTATGAATTGCAAGGATTTTGCGAGTGAGTTAGGTCACATAGCCTTGGACCTAATGGATCTTTCAAACCCGCTAAAAATATAAAATTCATTTGGTTTCTGCCTTAAATTAACCAAGTCCTGATTCAAACAGTTTTCATCCCTTTGATCGCCAAAATTCTGGGTCAAGGCTGATTTAATATCGGCCCAACTTTTGATTCCATAGATGGCAACAACTTCTTCAGCCCTTCCTTCAAGCTTGTTTATAATTTCGTTCAACAAAAGTGTATTTCGGAAGTTATTGATATTGGACCATATTCGATTCTATATAAGAAATTTTTAAATTGTCAAATATTTTAACTAATACTAATTCTTCAGTGTTTTCGCAAAAGGAAGCACGAGAAGGATTAAACTCTAAATCTTGAGTGTTTTCGCTGAAGGAATCAATGGATGAAGAGGAGCCTGACATGAACTAAAGAAAATAAACTCACAGCATCAGTATTGCGACGTTTGGAACAATGCGTATTCTTCCTGGTATCCTGGATAGAATCTCCGGAGACACACTGTCTATAGAGTTCGGATATTTCGTTGAAGAGTTGAAACTCACAGATTTTTCGCGATGGATATCCACAAAATATCCTACCGACTGCGCCACTCAAATACTTTGAACGTCGAAGACTGTTTTTAAAAATTTTATTTTCAAGAATCAAATTTACAAAAAATATATGTGGTACGTCTGATCGATGTCAGTGATTTGTCAAGATTGAATAATACATAAAGCAATTGATACACTTTCTGCGTTTCCGCAAAGTTTATTGAATCGATGAAACTCTATGTCAGCATTTCGTTGGTGCTCCGGTCCGGTCATGTAGGTTCATACTGGGTGGCTCGAATGTATAACTCAAGGTAGTCTTCTACTGAGCAGAATACGTTCCACCTTCTCAATTTGGGTTAGTAAGCAACTCACGGAATTATTCAAAATTCGAATCGGTTAAATTTTTGGTGGAGGATCTCTTATTTCAGAAGCTAAAAAGGGTAACTTTTCAATCGGAATCGAGTTTGCTAGTGTTAGGATGGCACTAGGGTATAGTTTATGGCTAATGGCATGTCTGGGCTTGAAATGCGAGAAAATTGTGATGGTTCTAATTTATATTGGGAATATATTTATACTAAACTGTCCGAATCAGAAGCTTAGATTGGGTGATCGTTTGAGTATAAATATGCGCACCCGAGGATTTTGCTTTTATACCGCGCTGAACGGACCAATGGTATGATGCGATGAGCATTTCTCCACGGAGTGGCGCCTAATAGAGTTAAACAACCGTAATTTTCTTTGGCCGTTGGAGCGTTTCGCGGGATTTTTAGCTATAAATATGTTCGGAATCGCTTTTCGTCGTTCAGAAAGCCTTGACTAGAGTGCCACGTAAATGCATCGGGAGTGTTAGTTAGGTGTATCTTTTGGAAGTCGGTTTCAGTGGTAACCCATCATAGCGACAGAGAGATTCATACAGGTGAATCTCGACTAGATTTGTGCGAAAAAACAAAGCAGTTTGTTTGGGCTGAGTTTAGTTAGGTAGTTTGGGGAGTCGCGGTAAAATACAATGAGCGTTTTCGTCGACTGCGAAGAGCTCAATCAAAGAGTGGTCAAGAGACACTCTGAGTGTTTTTGCAGTCACCCGGTTTTTGCAATTAAACTTGGGGTTAGAAGGCATCGAGTGGTTCTCGGTGTCTGACGCAGAGAATTTAAACAATCCGAAGTAGGGAGTTTTCGTCCCAAATTCCCGGCGTAGAAGAGGGGTCACTTAATGATAAGCAGGCATGTGGTGAGTTGAAAAGGAGATTTGTCTCTGAGCGGACCCATCGTGGGTTTCTACGAAGCCAACTCGTTTTACGTTTGAAGTCCTGACCTGTCAAGCCATCATCAGACGCACCTTTGCTGTTGTCGAGTTTACGGTCCGTGAGTGCCGTGGGGGTAGCTAAAGCTCTTATCCTATCCTACGCTTCCTTGCCCTGAAAAGTGCAGCCACCGAGTAGGTCCTATCCTTTACTATCCCGGTTAGGAATTCCTGTTGAGTGTTACGGAAATACCGTTTTTTCGTACACTCAAATTAGGTATTCAGCTAGCTGTTCCGTGATCCTTCATCCTGGACAGTCCCAGTCCAGGTCATTTTGTCGTTAAGGAATAATGCCCTACACACGTAGTATGGCATTAAAAGACAAGTGAAAATTTTCAGAGGATTCCACATCTCCCATTTTTGGGAAACCTTATTTTCTCAAAACCCAGGAAATCCTTAACGCATCCCGTAAGGTGATGCCACCCGCTGGGTGACATTTTCGAAGAACACGTGTGTATGCTGCTCGCCTGGGACAAATTCAGAGACGACAATTGAGAACTCTCCGGGAGAATTTCACGACTCCCAAACCGCGGATGGAAGCCATCACCATAGTCTCAGTCCAAGGAGCGTAGAGAATCACATCCTTATACGGAAATGGAAATTTCCGTCAATACAAAACCGTGTTCGAGTCAAGTTTTTGCTGTTAGGGAAACAAGGCCTAAAGGGCGTAATGGAGTTGCTCGAGAATTTGAAGAAGGTTTATTCGGTGGTGTACAGAGAGGGTCTAGTATGCCTATGGACTCTCGCTGTGCACGAGCGGATGCCCCAGGTAGAGATATAGAATGTAGCACACTATGAGAGGGGTGTATATAGTGATTCGGCGTTTGTCCAATTAAGGAAAAATTATCGGGATATCCGCAAGCCAACTACGACTATAGCCCGTGATGAACTCAGTGACTTACTTCGTCGGCATCGGGAACAAACGGCCGAATTGTCGGCTCATTTGGAGAATGAGAATGCAATGAGTCTGTTTAAAGAGTCTCAACGTTATTCGAGGATGGCAGAACAAGAACAGCTCGTCAGAAGAGACGAATTGTGTCTTGAGTAAGAGGAGATTGTATTTCTGGACCGACGTGAAGAAGAGGATATCGTCCGTCGTGGGAGACGCAGATATATGGAAGGCCTCATCATCGGCGGGATGAAGAACGGGGGCGGCTCCTCGCCGAAGAAGGGCCGTTTTCCGGGGAGCAAGAAAGCCGTTTTCGTGACGACTCATCGGAAGGGGTGAGGGGTGGTGAGAGGCTCTCCCAGAGAGTTCCTTGCCAGGTGGCAGCAGGGATATCCTTGGAGGGGCGAGCCAGTCGCGACAACGACTTCGGAAAGGATGTCCTGAATACAAGGCTAGTTGTGGGGCACCAGGAGCAGATGGAGTATGGGGTTGATGATGGCTATGGAGAGCGAAACGTGACCAAAATCAATCGGAAACCCAACCCAATCTTCCTTTGTTACAGTCGAAGCATTATGTAGGTCGGACGGGTACTGAGCATATTTGCTTACATATTAGATTAAATATTATCCATCTAAAACACATGAATACATGGAATGGTTGTGAAGGGGATGTGATGCTCCATCCACCACCTTCAAATTGTAGAAAACAAAAAATATATTGATGAATTATGTTGCAAATGTAGTGATTTTTAGATGATGGCGGCTTCCTCCACCATCTAAGTTCCAGCTTATTGAAAACCAAATGCTCTTATAAGCAGTATATCGATAAATTTAGGTGTAAGTGGTGTGAAAAAGGCTGAAAAACGGCAGTACGTTCAAATTACATTAAATGGAGAATTATTATCACTGCCAATGGTCGGTCTCAAGGTACCTCGGATTCAGGAGTACCTTGAAACTACCACTTACATGCACATATAATGCGAAGGTACACAAATAAAAAAATGAAAGAAAGTAATACAAAATATAAAACAACAACAAGAATCAATTGGCGCTCCGGGGCGACTTCATTGATTCCAGTGGCGCATTTGCTTTTGCAAGAAAACCCGGAAAAACCTGCAGCACCACTAATATGAAAAAGTTGTAAATTTTTCGAAGTAGTCGGAGAAGTCTCATTATGAGGGTCGTTCAAAAAAAAAGTCCCTTTTTATATACCTACATACAAGATGGTCATTTTTTCGAATTTGGTGCGACATATTGCTGATATGCTGGAAAAATTCACCCTTAAGTATGATGGAAAACTCATGCAAGAAAGCCTTAAAGAGTGTACCAAGGGAATCAGGAGGCTGACAAATGCCATGGAAATTGCCAAGTCGGCTGGTGAGAAGCAGCATTTGGAAGCTTATCTGAGGAATATTAAGGCTATGAGAAATCAAATAAAGATGCTTGATAAGCAAGGGGCAGGGCGTTCTATACGACCTGAAACAGCCTATAGACGCGTCCGCTGGGATGATTGTATTTCCGATTTTAACAACCGAATTCGTACTGGAGTCATATCAAACTTGAAGCATACAGATCCTGACGCATTCTTAGTTGATTGCAGAACGATACTCAAAAGAATTCGGAATGCCTTAAAGAGCATGCCGGCTGCTAAGGTGAATGCAGTGTTGTGCGGAGAATTTGAGATAGTTAAAGGAAACTGGAATATAATGGAATTTAAATACTTCACCACGTCAAACTTCCCCATTTACACAGACACCAATCTAGAAGAATGGTTTGATTTTAAAATTATTGCACCAATCATGAGAGATATCGAGGAATTTCAAGAGGAAGACTCAGGATACGCATTGAAGGAAATTGTTAACCTGGAAGTGAACATTAAACAGTTCACTCCTCAGCTTGGATCTTAAGCGGGACTATCTGTTATAAAAACAAAGTGCTCCAATCTGCATACAATTTTGACAAAATTGTTACTGGCCCTCGGAAATTTGCCCTCGGGATGAGAATAAGTGAAACTAATCATTGGAAACATATGTTTTACGGATGTTCCAACTTGTTTGATTCGATCTGAAATGTATCGCTATATTGGAGGATTTAGCAAGGGGTATCCCATTTGGATACCCCTTGTCATCCATACCATTTGCATTTGAACATCAAGTTTGTGAAGTTAATATCAAAAACTTTGCATGAAGAAATTTACAGTTGAAACTCTACAATGTGTGAAATGTCAGGTTTTCAGTGTGTGGTGGAGTTTGAACTACCACAGTTACAGAACGGTGGCACATAACATTGCATACTTTCGGTGAGTGTGCTCAGTCATATACAAGCCTACAATGAAGTCGGTCACAGTGTTGGCTGCTGCTTTGCTGCCATTACTAGCAGCAAATTCAACTTTTGTACAACAATATCTAGTAAAATATGGATATGTTGATGATAGTTCGCTGAAGGATTTTCCAACAACTCTCAAGGACTTCCAAAAACGTTATAATTCACCCTTAGATGGAACGTTGAATAATGAAACGATGGAGCTGATTGCGAGACTAGAACTATTCCCTCGACTATTACTACGACGAGTAACGAAAAACAACTGCCTTGGCTATTACTGCGGTAGGTATTGGATCTAACAATTTTCAATTCGCCGTATTGCAGACTTAGAAAGATAATATTTAAAGTTGAAAATTACTTTTTATGATACACGTTACGTTACTTGTACATCTCAGCGAAGTTCTGAGAGTGTTTTTTCAAGTCGAATTGGACGATATATTCTATCAGGTTCGAGTTATTTCATACACTCGTGGGTTTTGTATGTTGGCTAATACTGCCACGGAAATTGAGACTACTTCACAGACTAATACCATAATAGATATTGACATTGACTAATACTATGACCAGTATTGAATACTCTATCATGTGAGGACTCCGTCACTGCCGACAATGAATGCATCGCACGTTGAAATGTGAGGACTACGTCACAGCCGACAATGAATGCATCGCACGTTGAATGCCCCCCCTCGTAATCTGTATCTGAAATTGCAACCTCAAACATTTTTATTGAATTAACCACTCATGATCTTTCGCTAAAGACGAGTATGGCTTAGGACCTTTTGGTTACATCGATCTGAACGATTCAGCCGTACCCCGCAGTTCGCGAGATTCCTTCACATTCCTTCTAATGGACAACCATTTCATCTGAATATACAAACACGTTTCGTAGCCGTATTGGTAGGTTTGCGGACTACCAAGCCATAGGTACACCTGCTTTTTTGCTTCAGCCTTTTCCGGGGTTAGAATTGAAATAAACAACCTTATAAACTGCAACAAGGCCTATCTACATTGAATAAAATATGAACAACACGCATTAGCTTTGCAGGAGGCGTGTATATCACCGTCTACAACCGCTACATGATGAAAAGCCCAGCTCAGCGTTAACATCAGCGCGGGCGGACTACAACGCCCTCTTGCGGGGGTACTACGTTCAATTTGGCAAGGCGCTCTCCTGCTCCCCTGACAGGAAGCAGAGGAGTTGCTACTATTGCGCCCGTGTGTCATCCTCCCTCTAACTGCCTGGGTTATGTAGAATGTCAGTGACTTGTTATCATGTGTGAAATGTAAAATGCTGGAATTTATAATAAAACCCCTATTCATTTATTATGTAAGCCATAGGTACGTGGTTCAAAGCAGGACATCTTTTTTTCATTATTCTAAAGGAAAATTTAGTGGGCCAGAAATCTTCACACTAGGAAATGAGGTGGTCCAGAAAGATCTTCAGGCTTTAATATTTTTCCAAAATGGCAGATTAGGTTAGAAGACTACACTCATGTTAACTTGTAACGTGAAGGTCCATTGATATACATATGATGTAAGGTTAGAACCCCGATAGGATCTCGGAGATTGAGAAGTCGCAATCGAATTCTCTGAACAGATCGATTAGGTCAAAGTCCGCGAGGTACCCAAATGAGCAGAAAGAAGCTCCATAATAAAATACACGCGATTTTGTTTTTGAACTTTACTAATATTTCTGGTACTCTCACATTGTAAGTACGGATGAAATGATATTTTCATCACCTAGTATTTTTGGCAAAGTTCACACATGCGATTAATCGTTTTTTGTTTCACATCAAGACCGTTTTCTATATCAGGAACCGACATTAGCCATTTTTTATGTATGAATCTCAAACATGTTCTACACTTGAATAATATTTGGGGATTCTGGAGATTTACAGTCTGAGCAGGAAAGAGAACTTTTTTCTGTATATTTTCACTATTTTCTACGAGGAGATATTTCAAATCAGTGCGATACCCTGGAATATCGAAATAATCAGTCAGATTCTGTTGCTGGACCATTTTGGAGAAAAAATAGATTACGTAGACACCACAGTTGTAAGTATCCGATTGTATTGCGTGGTCCAAGGAATTGTATGTCCAGTTTTCGTAATTTTCATTCTTTAAGAGGAGAAACTTTTTTAATCTTTCCAACAATAACACTCCGGTAATTGCCTCGTTTTCCATGTCATCAATGATAGTTATTTGTTCCTCAGTGAAATTGGCTTTCAATAGATTGTAATGGTTATGTAAAGCTACTCAAAATATAATGTTGTATTGCTTGAAAGTGATAGAATCCACATTTTTTTCTCTCAGAACGTCCCCACCGAAAATAATAGAAGATTTTGCTACCGAAATTATTTGGTTTTTCGGCCCTGAATTCAAAATATATAGAATGTGGTATATTACGAAACTACTCAGCCAATTTTTACCGTCAAGTGTCGAAAAGTTCTCAATGAGAATTTCTTTAATAGAAAACTCAATATCCGGATTTTATGTGATAACGTATCCCCTATTATTTTGCTCCAGTTATTAATAAAAATTTACGTCCGGCACAAGACCGTTTTCTGAAAAAATCAGTTCTTCTGAGGTGGTCCATTTTTTTTCAAATTAAGATGGACATTCCTGGGGTGATATCTATTGTGGGAGCATTAGAAATAATAGAAATTTCTCAATTTTTTTAACGTGTTCTGTCAGAATTTTGTCGATCTGTGAACTCTTACAATTTTGATTCCTTTTGAGAGTAAAAATAACTAAATCGCACCATGAAATTTATGCGAATCAGGATCTATATTCTTAGAATTAAACGGACACTTCATCTCACCTCACCTCAATAAGACCGTCAGGAGAACCAGCAACAAAAAAATATTTTTTGTACAACTGACATTAAAAATGACGTTTTTAATTCATTGACACATGAACTAAAAACTGACGTTTTCACAAAATCACTTTTAACACTAGTGTTAAAAGTACTTTTAACACTAGTGTTAAAAGTAAAATGACAGATGAGATGATGGATACTCAGTAATATAGATCTCTCTAATAGAAACACTTCAATCAGATATTATAATCAGAACACCTACTCAAGAGGAATCGTTTATAAAAGTTCACACATGTATTTGGTCGTTTGCGCAATTGATAATACTAATTCCTTTTGAAGTTACAAACGAAGTAGTATTTAGTCCAACTGTAGAATGTCCTTCATCACTGACAAATAATGACATTCATAAATAAAGTGAGTTGGGGTTTATTATATTTGAAGTATCTGTCAGTCAGCCTTGTAATCCAAAGATCGTGTGTTCGAATCCTTATGGATCTTATTTTTTTTTTGTTTTTTCTTACTAGCAGTAACTGTTGAACAAAAAATTTTGTATGATACATTTGTTAAAAGTGATTTTATTTTGCTCGTGGGGTTGCTCCACTCGCTAACGCTCGTTTCGCAATATTCCCCACTCACAAAATAAAATGCCACTTTTAACACTTGTATCATAAATAACTATTTTGTGAATTACCAGTCCAGATGGCTGATATTTTCTGTTTGTTTGTTTAATATAACGAGAAATTGCTTCAGCTTCAAAATCAATCCCATATTTCATGGCAGTCGTTTTGATTTGCTTGCAGTTACTTACATCCTTTATTATGTTTTGGTACGAAGATATATTTCGTACCTTACAAATTCTTCCGGAGTGGGATGATGCAACTCTAAATTTCCTTTCTTCAACCCCTTTGACGGCCCGTTACTGATTTTCCTTTTCACTGTGTGTTTTCCAATAAAAGTTTGATTTTTTTAGTGGAATATGAATGTGACAGTCTATTTTCTTCTTGCTGTTTCAAATTATTATCTTGGTGTTCCGAATTATTTTAATAATTTTAACGATTTCGACCCCTCTGACGGCCCGTTACTGATTCTCTTTTTTACTGTGTGTTTTCCAATGAAAGTTTAAATTTTCTAGTGTAATATGGATGTGACAGTGCGTTTTATTCTTGGTGTTTCAAATTATTTAAATTTTCTTCTTGGTGTTTTTATTTTATTTAATTTTTTTTTTATTTTAGATATAATACATCCAACAGGCCTAGGCCCAAGTTACAGGAGTATATAATAAGACAAACAAAAAATGAAAATTAATGTTTAAAGAGTGAGAGAAGTGGAAACTATAAAAATATAGAAAGCAATAGAAAAAACTTCTAACAATAAAAAATTAACTAGTTCGGTAGGAGAGTATACAGTTGCTTTCTAAATTGAGTAATATTGGAAAAGAAAACATCAACCGAAGGTACATTATTGAAGCTTCTACACATAGATGTAATTGGACTGAGAAAGTGGTGTTATGAATTCGGTACATCTATTCTGAAAAACTGTTTTGATCTAGACGAAGTACGGGGTAAATTGAAATTGAGTAGGGATAGTAGGGATGTTGAGTCAATGTGATTGTTGATCAGTTTATATGCTAATATTATGTCCGCTATCTCCCTACGTTTTCTCAAACAAACAAATTCAAACTCATCCAACAGTAAATCATACTCGTAGTGACGTTCCGGATAAATGTTGTGTTTCTTGAAAACCATAAACTTGAGAAATTTTTTCTGGACTACCTCTAGGGCTGATATATATTTGAAATGGCTTGGGTTCCATATTGCACTCCAATTTGCTACGTACTAAGCAATAATAGACAGACTTGATTGCTTTGAGACTCGTAAATTCCTTGGTTATAATTTTTTCGATGTGTTGATTGAATGTTAGCTTGTTATCAAATATTACTCCCAAATCCTTGCATTCGCTTACCCGACTTAGTTCACAGTTATCTATCATATAATCGAATTTAATAGAGGAGATTTTCCTAGAATAGCTTATGACCTTACATTTATCAATGTTCAGTGGTAATTTATTTGTTGATCACCACTCGAGTAGTGTATCTAGGTCATTTTGTAGCCGAAGGCAATCAGTGATATTTGTGATGCATAAATTTTTATATCATCTGCGAAAAGAAGTTTACTCGAATGGATTGTATCACAAATATCATTAATAAATAAAAGGAACAGAAGAGGCCCCAAATTAGATCCTTGAGGTACCCCTTATTGAGCTATGAAAGTTGCTGATTGTACACCTTCATAGTCCACAAATAATTGTCTATTATTTAGGAATGATTTCAATAACATTTGGATGCTAGTAGATATACCAAATTTTCCCAATTTATGCAAAAGTTGTCTATGCGATACCTTGTCAAACGCTTTGCTAAAATCAGTATATATCACGTCTACTTGATGACGATTATCGAGTGAATTTGATATGTATTGTGTGAACGTCCAAAGGTTCGACAGTGTGCTTCTCGGTCTCACAAAACCATGTTGGAACTCTGATGAAGAGTTACAAACGTGTGAATATATGAAATCGAAGAGAATAATTTCAAATAATTTCGAAAAAACTGAGATGAGTGCAATAGGCCTATAATTGAGAATATCTCCTACTTTTCCAGATTTGAATACTGGCAGAATAAGATTGAAAATCATTAGCAAAGGCCGGCAAAGGATTTTAACATGAGATTTAACTAATTTGGTAGGGATATTATCAGGACCGCATGTCAGTTTATATTTTAATTTTTTCGCTGCCGCTAAAATGTGGTTTTCTGAAATACCCTTGATATGTAGATAATGACTGGAACTCCCAGTGTGTGCAGAAATAGTGTTATCATTCAAGGAGGAAGTATAGGACTCATAAACACTACTAAAGTGTTTTGCGAAAGCATTTACGATGGTTTGTGAAGTTGATAGTTTTTCATTATTGTGGAACATGAGCCCAGGGATACGGGATTTATTTTTCTTAGAATTCAGAAACGACCAGAATTCACGGGGGTTACTTGCCAAATTATTTTCAGATTTTTTAATGAATTCTGAATAAGCCAGTGCTATCTCTTGTTTTACAATTCGTCTCATATGTCTGTAACGTGTTAAAAAAAATGATATTTGCACTTTTTATACATTTTGCGAAAATGATGTTTTTTTCGAATATTAATTATAATATTTCTGTTGAACCACGTTGGGTATTTGCGAGTCCTGCTAACTTCGAGAGAGTGCATTGATAAATTATATTTTGAATGGTCTCATTGAATTTTTCACACATTGTATTTACATGGGGGATGGTTTCCAAAGAATCCCAATCGGTTTCATAATTCAGCTGTGCAAATTTATTGTTGTCAATTTTTCAAAAATTGTAACGTTTGATACCTGACATAAATACCTTTTCAGTTTCACAGTCTAGATCCAAACTCACAACAAGACTAGGATGATATACGTCGATTCCAACCAACGGGTCGGAGTCGGCTAGTTTTCGGGAGACAGTACTAAATCTACCATTTTTATAAAATTATTCTGTACGAAGTTACAGTAGCTAATGAAAGAATTGAGTATAAGAACTAAATTTGTTGACTCGTTGGTATCATAATAAAGCTGTAAATTTGTGACATTGAAATCTCCCAAGATAACTGACCTATCGATATAATCTAAATTTCCCAATAATTCAAACAATTCATTATACTGGGCAAGATTAGTATCAGGGGGAATATAAATTAAGATGATATAAATTGGTAGGCCTACAGCGTTGATAATTTTTGCGCATGTTATATCAATTGACTGAATAGGACACTCAATATCACAGAGCTCAGATGCATAATAGTTGCTGTCAATTGCTAATATAACACCACCTCCTCGGGAACCATACGACCTGTCTTTACGATAGACCACAAAGTTACTCGGAAATAGTTCAGAACTCAGAAATCCATCCCTCAACCAGCTCTCCGTGATTCCAATAATTTTATGCTCACTTGCTAGAACGTTCGTAAAAAATGTGTTCCGAAATATTTTAATTTTTTTACGATTTCACCCCTTTGACGGCACGTTACTAAATCCCCTTTTCACTGTATGTTTGATTCTTTTGGTTTTCCTTCTTCGGATTTTGAATTATTTAAATTTTCTTTTGACAACTTTGACATCTCTGACGGCACGCCACCGATTCATCTTTTGACTGTGTGTTTTCCAAAAGAGTTTGATATTTCTATTGGATTATGAATATGTTTTGAATTATTTTAATTTTCTTTTCCATTAGCTTATTTCTCGCAGTTTCATCTTGATTACGTTTTGACAAAATCATTGGTTTGTTTAGTAACTGTGTGCCCGTGAGCTATTTTAATTGTACTTATTCGCAGCTAAAATATTTTATTTTCGTTCATGAAGTTTATTTTATAATCTTTTGTAATACCTACCAACTATTGAAATTTTCGTCGATCGAGTATTTTTTGTTCTTATATACGAGACACTTCATTCAGAATTTTAATAAAAACCTTTCTTTATATTCGACTGAAAGTAATATGATGTTTCCATAATACTAATTAAACATTAATCATCTTTGAACCCATTTTACCTAATTAAAAAAAAGGAAGTACGTCAATGGACTTTCTGTCATCTTCGGCGTTTTGGCTGCTGAAAATTGGCCGCTAACTTCACGCCGGTTTGTGAGTATTAAAAAAGTAATATTATGGAGTTGTAGAAACAGCCAATTTGTTTTCCTAATACTCTGCGTTGATTTATTTTGTCTGAAGTTGTTGATACTGATACTGATGAGTCCTAAGAAGCTTCACCACTGTAACACTGAACAACTCACGACTTGTTTTGTGGATGATGGACATCTTTATTCTTTACTCAAAAGGCCCGCTTCTATATATTAGAAACTTGAAAAAATAATATTATCCAACTTTCCCTGCTTATTAGTAACGTTATCTATCGAAAGCAAACTAATGAATTTTGAAACGCACCAAAAAGTGAAAAATGGGGTTATTATTGTTCACAATTAATAATTGTGAAGGTTTATAAGGAACAAGCTTTCGAATGACATGCTACTCAACCTGTATTCCCATAAAAGGTGGGGCCTAAAGTGGTTTTTTCGATATCAAAATTGATGCGGGCCTTGCCATGGTTATCCAAAGATACCGGCGTTGGGTGGGAAGTTATCAAATTGATACCCTGTATAACTAGTATACCATTCAACTCTTGTTTATTTCTGTAGATCAATGAGGCTTTTGGAGCTCAAACTGTGGCTTGTGCCAAAGAACTAAACCTAGATATGAATAAACTGAATGTGAATGGAGGTGCCATTGCGTTAGGACATCCTTTAGCTGCATCTGGAGCAAGAATAACTGCTCACCTCATACATGAGTTAAGGTACGTATCAACATATCATGTATCAATTTATCCAAAAAAGTAACTGTCATTCTCCAAGGGGCACTGTTTACCTTATAATTGAATTATCAAATATGATTTTCAACTTTAGAAATTCTTTAAGGTGGATTTATGCAGCACAAATTTACACTAAACTACAATTAACATTTACACTTCAACTTCAACTAAGAAGATCAACCTCTCATTTGACATACTTCATTTTATGCAGGGAAATTAAAACTAAATTTGAATTGAAGGTTGGCCAACTTTCATCTTTCTAGGGTTAATGTAAATTATTGACACTACTGCGCAATTGTTGGCACATATTTTGAATTCCGCGGGCTGAACGGCGGAATGACGGGTCACTGATATGTTGAAAGATCCAAACCAAACACATATCACGCAAGCGTAATTTGTCTTAAATTTTTCTCATAAATGCCATACAAACCAAAGTTTAATTTTTCCTTAGTTGAAGTTTACTTTGAATTTGTGCTGCATAAATCTATCCATGTTTTTCCTAATTTCTTTTATGATATTTCAAGAAAGAAATTTTACTTTAATCTGAAATAACAAGTAGTTATAGGCCAGGCAGCAGGGCGATAAAATCATTCAAAACCGTAAAAAAAATGTTTAGTCCAGAAACTCGGCACATGACTTCTTGATATCATGTAAGGTTAGAAAAAAAATTGTTTACAAAAATATCAGGGGTGGAATCCAAAAAAACTTTTTATTTAAAATTATTTTTGCTGTTTAGGAAAGTATAAGATTTATCAAGGAACTATTTCGACAAGGCGAAAGATAATTCTACAAGAAATATATACTTAGTAATTCCTCACAAAATGCGCTAGTTTTCTCAGAAAACCTGATTGAATGCCGTCATCAAATTGCAGACTCGCGTTTACCAGCCACTGTAATTTCTGGCAGGGCCGAAAATTAGATTTTCCTACGACCACATAGGAAAATAACGTATATCTATGGCACACCGTTGTACTTTTTATTCGACTTAACCCTAAACTCCCATTAAAATGTCACTTCTTTTTTATGTGGCTACCGTTAATATAAATTAGATATTATTATCGTTGACTGTAATTTCATTGCTAATAGCAATGTGAAGTCTCATTCTCATGTCACATGAGCCTATCGATCTAATTTAAATTTCAATTGTATCATTTTCTTCATATACTATATTGCATTTTTGTACATTGATATTTGTGTCTAATTATCTAACATTTTATCACTTTTGCATCTTGTATCAACAAATTCAATGGCAGATATTTCTATTTCCACTCCACATGCATTATTATAGTACTTTCATTTCCATTGCAAATCATCGCAACTAGTCTTCATATGCAATAAATATACATGTGACAAAAGAACTTGTATAATGTCAAATCTCCTCATGTGAATTGTCAATTCAAGTACCATTTAAATTCTACTTGAATTTAATTGTGACTTTGATGTGAATGACAATAGAGTGCAATAGACATTTCATCGACAAAACAATAAAATAACATTTTATTAGATTTCGATATCTGCGAGGTCATGTTAAAAAATCGAACAGAAAACACACGGCATTCAATTCATTTATCGAAAAGTCAACATTACTTGAATATCACAGCCGCAGGCCTCCAAGTGCCATTCAATTGCAACTGGCATTTTATTGTCTCATAGATGTAGGCGACATCGAATTGTAATGGAAACGCAAGTAACAGAAAAATAGAATATCATTTAAATTCGACTTCAATACCTACGGCATCAATGTGAACCATATAATGATGTAGAATAGAAAACGTATTCAAATTGCTATTACCAATGGAAATACACAAGACACTATAAGTCCAAGTCGCATAAAAATGTATTTTCCATTTAAATTGGAACCCCAAAGGCGCGCGTTACATTTATTTCTGGTTCAAAAATGAATTAAAATTGCTATTACCAAAAGACATGTGCAAGACACATAAGTCCAAGCTACATAAAAATGCATGTCCCATTTAAATTGGGATCCGAAAGGCGTGCGTTACATTTTACTTTGGGCTCAAAAATAAAAGGATGAGCAAGATGGAGTATTGAATTAAATTTGTTTATTGTTCCTTTTAGTTTCTGAACACGCCAAGAGACGTGCAAAAATTATTTTTGAAAGGGTATAAAAAAGAAGTATATAATACCTCATTTGAACCGAATTGAACGCAACTTTTTGCGTAATATTTATAAAATTGGACAGATGTTTTTTATGAAAATTTTAGTTTGCCAACTCGTGAGGAACTCCCCAATTCTTAATGTTCTGTGTCCTAGAGACTTGAGAAAGTTTTCTGATCAAATCTTGAGTTTCAATGAAAATTAGATAAGACGCTTACGACTCAGTTTTGAATATAATGAGTATTCTCAAAGTACAGGAAAATCCTGGGGAATTTCATGCATGATGATTGAGATTTGTGGTGAATTCTTCCGTCAGTTTATGATGAAACATGACTATGAATATGACAAAATTATAGTGTTTTCAAATGTTCTATTTATACCCCTTTTCAAAGAACCGCCGCTGGCCACCGGTCATATGTTATACCACTCCACTTTGAGCTGAAATGGACTTCTTTCAGAGATTATATTAGATTCATATAATGGTCTATTCTTCATTTCTACGTATTAGCGTGAAATATATTTCGGAACATTATATTAATGAAATCACAAAAGTTGTTATTCACAAGAAAGGAAAAGAATGTCAATAAACAAAATGCAGAATGTCATAGTTGAATTATTATCGATAACAAATTATGCCATGTCCCGCCGGACAGACCTGCAGTAGATTTTTCTCAACGTCTTGGTTTGAATAACTAAAAACAAAGAACAAGTCATAAAAAATAATATTGGATTTCTTTGTCCAATACCAAATTTAGTGATGCTTCTAAATTAGAACAGTATGTACTCACAACTCGCCATTTTTCGCAAGACTTCTTGATTCCACACTATGAATATATTATAAAGATTGGGTTCAAAATCATTTTTATCGAAATGTTTGGAACAATTTTTGAAAAAACCATTGGGTATCCGCTCTTTGAAGTTACGACAAATTGATACTGCTTTACTATTTATTCTTGGGGAATCTTATGGAAACTCAATGTACCATCAGCGTACTTAGATGTAAAACTGTTGTCATAATATTTAACAGATTTCTTGAACCTTGATGTGTATTTTTTGAAAAAACAAAAACCGATTATGATTATGTAATGAAAAATAAAAATATATCCAAAACTTTCTTCTTCTTACTTTAATGGGCTATGGCTATGCCTTGAGCAATAGACTACCTAAGTGTGACGTCAAAGTGGCTGAAACTTGGTAAACCTTTCCAAACATTGAAATTGGTTTTATCGTTAAAAGGTTTCCACTGAGTCTTTATTGAAAATAATATCAATTATCCTTATTTTCGACGAAATTATGCAAAATCATCAAATCAATAATTCCTTATGGGCCTTTAACACGTATTACCAGTTTGTTTGAAAAGGTTTTATAAGCTCCGCCCACTTGTGACGTCAGGGCTTAGGTAGTTTATTTACCCAACCCAAAACTTTCACAACACAAGAGACGAAGGTCTAGGAAGTCTAGCGCGGATTACCATGTTTTGAGGTAAAACTTGCGTTGCACCCAGTTGCAGCCAAAGACTTTTCACTTAGGGTATGGTTCGTATATCACCGAACATTTCAGATAGGTAAGTAGCGGTGTCTGAGCTTTCAAGCAACCGGCTGATTTTTGATACAAAGTTTTAAATCTAGCACTCAATAAAATGATTCCAATTGACAAATGACAAGCGGTTCCCGAATTACCGAGGAAAAAGTACGGTTCTCAGATTAATAAAAGACATAGAGATGCCCTGCCTATACCTACACAAATACCTGTTTTGAAGTGAACATGAACTATCCTTTTCTATATAATTCGGCTGGTGAGGGGGGTGAAGGGTGGTGAAACGTTATGCAAGGTTTGTTTACATTTAGAGTATGTAGGACCATAATACAAACAAAGAATGACAACTTGATCCGAATGAAATTTTAATGAAATTAACGGTCATACACGAAATTACCCAATTGCGAATTCAACATAAGGGATACGCCCTCTGGTGTTAAGTTCTGACACTATAGATAAGTACATTGAATTTATTGTTTTCGTCAAAATTCCCAAGATTTTGTAATAATTATTGATAATTGATGAAATTCTGGCACATATAAATGGTGAATATTGTATTCTTCTGTTGACATAATGTACTTGAGAGTAGTTCAATTTTTGCCATTTTGGCGCTGGCATTTAATGTTGAATCCCCAATTTAATACGGACTTAACATGTATAAAGCCCTCGCTTGTAAACAAACGAAGTTATGTCGCCTTCAAGACAAGGATTTTATTACTCTGAGGTACGGTTGCTCTGGTGATAAATCACCGAAGTTTCAGGAAATAGTCACCGAATTTTCAGGAATTTGGTATATACGGACCGTCAAATTACTAACCAGCGTCACCAAGGACATATACGTACCATACCCTAGTCTATAATCATTGCGTTACACAAACCTTGAACAAATTATAATATGGACAGTTGACAATGGCCGCTAGCTATTCCCCAGAGTAATAAAGAACATAGATATGTCTTCAACATCTCTGTCTTGAAGGCAATATAATTTTATTTGATGCGTTTGTATTCAGTCGGGTAGTTTCTTGTATGCCCGCTCTTTTCATTCGGATCAAGTTTGTAACGATAATATTCGTCACATTGATTACACATATAATAATCGTATAAATATTCTTCCTTTCTAAGACGGTCCTTCTTTCTGTAAATGTAACAAAATGTCCATATATAACATTTCACCACCCGTCACCCTCCTCGCCAACAAATTGTATAGAAAAGGATAGTTCGTGTTCACTTCAAAACAGGTATATATGTAGGTATAGGCAGGTATAGGCAGGGCATCTTTATTACTCTGAGAGAGATTTCAAATCAAAATTGTTTGTAGGTATCTATGAAGTTGAAATGGATTGAAAAGATGCGCGAACGAGAGAGAGAACACGAGAAGCCTTTCGCTCTGTGACAAGTGACATATCATTGAAAATTGAAATGTCAATAATGTCATTAACTTCAACTTCAAATCATATTATGTTTCCAAGCGTTAAGTTTCGGCAGTGTATTTTTTTTTCAACATCTTGGGCTTTCACATAAGATAGTCCTGTCGGCCAACTATTTGCCAAAAGTTACATCTACATTCACAAAACTGACTCTTTAATCGAGGTGCTGCAGAAACCAGAAAGAGAGTGAAAGTCCACCAGACTTCATTAGTTCTCCCCTTTGATGGATGCTGATTTGCCGACAACCCCACATCTTAATTTTGCTATAAGACAATCCAATAATTTTGGAATCACAAACTGCTTATGAACAGCACTGTAGTAAAACAATAAAAAACTATATTTATTTATTTCATTGTATCAAAGGAAATGAAATCATTAATAAGAGGGTTGATTGACTACATATTTGACTATGAAATAAAAATGAGATCAAAAAGTTTCACATTTCGATGCCTACATAATAAAATTGAAAAGACGTTATATATTGAGACTATACGAACAACAAATCACCAAAAGGTGAGAAGGTAACAAATATTTCAGAAACCTATTCACATTTCACTAGAACCAAACAACTTTCAGCATAACTTCTTCAATTTTTATGTTTGATATGCAAAAGTAGAAACAAACATGTCTTCCTGAAAACTTTGTTCTCTTTCATAAGCTATTTGGTAATTGTAAAGGGTTTTTGTTTCGTTGAGAAGACAACTAAGTAAGCAGGGTACTATCGATAGCTGAAGTCAAGCAACACTGAATGTGAATCACTTGAATAGCTGAGTGAAATACTTGAGTAGTTTAATTCTCGTCCTCTCTTGGCATCACATCTGAAAAATAAGGGCCTCGTTGTTTATAGATAGACCAAAGGTGGAGTTGCTTTGTGATGTGAAACATTCCATTTCATGTGTCGAAGACAGCCTAAAGCCCTAAAACGAAATTACTTATTTGCAATCATATTAACCAAAGCAGATTCAATATTATTACCGTAGAATGATGCAGTGGCAAATGTATGTCATTACAAGAAGGTTCTAATATCAGGATAACATAACAGGATCAGGATAACATATTTAATCATTTGTTCATTTCTGATTGGAGGATCAGCTTCGGAATTTTCAACGACGTTACCATGACGAAATGAATACGTTTGACAGTTCGATCAATAATAAATATAGCTGTATTTGTTAAAATGAGTCGCTTCGGTGCAAATTCAAATGAAATTATGAAGCAAAACATTATAATATTGATGATTTTGATATAATTTGTTTATGATTGTAATACATTGTTCGTCTGTCTTTTATTTCTGATCTCAACTGAATTGTTTTGAGGAAACACTACTCGTCCTGCGGACTCGTGGTGTTTTTTCGAAACAATTCAGTTTCATTCAGAAATAAATCGACAGACATCGCGAAAATTCATTCACTCGTGGTATTTCTCCTGATAACACCACTGCCATAGCTTATATTAATCGAATGGTTGGAATTTGGTTTCCTAATTGTTGTCTGCAGACGAAAATATTCAAACAGTAACTCGAGTAATACCGCTTTAATAACATCCGAAAAATGAAACAATAGGTTTATTCGTTTGCATAGGAAGCGGGGGGGCGTAGAACTTTTTACTATTCTTGAGTTTCAGGGAGTAGAAAAGACAAGAGAAAACAGGCACTTTTCTCTTTTAGCGAACATGCGTGTATTCTTGAATTGGTTTTCTCTTACATGTCGAGAGAAATAACTCCTCGACATTTCTCTTTTGGAGGCATTTTGGAGGGAACCATCAGGGAATAGAGATTTGACAAGACAAGAATTGTCAATATTCGGTGCGCTCAATGAATCAGAATTTCTTTTTGTGTGATACTTATGTGAGATGGATGAGATAATGGATCGATTTGATAGCCGATGAAATATTCAATGATGAAGAAAATGCTCAAATGCTCAAGAACAGGCTGCGGGTTGCAGGGTATCTTCATTCAATTGGTCGAATTCACAGTTCAAATGTTTTAAAGTATGATGACCCCACGGTAATGTATCAAAAGAACCTGGAATTAAATATCGCTTAATTATGAGGACTTGGATCAACTTTTGATTGCTCAATGCTAAAAACATTGTGAGCATATGAGCGAATACAACGTTGGGTTGTCGTTTTTTCCTTGAAATTTTTCAAACAATCCAAATAATCTTCAAAAACTATTTTATTTTTCACATTATATTTGACTCCTTTGGATTTTTTCACAACTTTACCCCCTTGTACTTTATACGTATACATTTTTGAACGCAAACCAACGAAATGGAACATTATCTTTCCATTCGCTTCATCTTTCATTAAACCTAACTCTTTTTTATTAACCAGAGGTATCTTATACTCATTATCATCAAATTTGGTGAGATCAGACTTTAATACGTCTTTATATGCATCTTCGCATTTGAGTTCATAAATAAAAATGTCAGTATCCATATATAGCAATTTACATTTTACAATGGTCATTTTTGGGATCATATATCCATAGTAAAAATTATACATACATACTTTTGATAGATCCAAAATGGTCATTCCTACATACAGAGGCTTATTGAAAATTAATTCGGTTTTTTTGCAATTCTATAGCAATCAAGTTTTCCTCGAATATTGTACGACCGCAAAATCTGGGGCTATTAATCAAAGGAATGGCACGGATTATATGAGTTTCTGGGGTTCTACGAATTTTGTTCAATTTTTGATATGTGATGTAGGATGGGTGGGTGATCAAAAGTTACCATTGGCCCAAACGTGTGGGACACATCGTTTGGTCAAAAAAAAACGTCCAAAGAAAATGGCGGATGTCCCTCAATAGAAACTATTCATTTTAAATTCGGTTCAGTTTCCAGTTTCAACAAAATGAAAGTAATTTTTCTCAGATGTTAGGTGATCAAGAGATTGATGTGTGGTCACATAAATCCATGTAATGTACTGGGTGTTCCACAATTGATGTAACATACCCCCAAAAAATTATCAATTCCAACATTTTATTGAAAAAGTAGATTTCCCTTGTGATTGAATCAGAATTAGTATTTCATTCTTGAAACATGAAAACAGGAACCACAATGATACATTAACCATAAAGAGAATATGTAAAATACATTTATGAAAGTACACATTAAAATAATAGTTTACCAAAACTAACGAATACGTCCAACATGGACTATAATGTGAAAAATAATTGACAATTTAATTACTCAATTGTAAAATAAGCGTGAGTGCATTCGATCTATATTAGTTCAACTTAACAATACTGAGCGTTCAATAGCTTAAGAGAACTTTGTCAAGAACCTCACGCTTTTTTTACATTTGAGTAATTATAATTATTTTTTTTTACTTTTCAGTCCATGTTGAAAGTGAAGCGTGTTCTTTAGTTTTTTTAAACTACTATTTTTTATAACTAAAAAACCGAAACCTCCGACCCCGAAAACCATACCAATTTTGAATTGAATCTGATCATATTCACAAAACTCATCCAACATATCTTCAATTGATAAATTTTTACAAAAAACTCATAGTCTTTGACCCCAAAAACCCTCACACACTAACTTTGAATCGAATCAGACCATAATGACAAATATAGTCTGTCATCTTGGAGACTCCATCTCTGATTCATGAATTTTGACAAAAAATTCGAAATATACGACCTAAAAAAGACCCACATACCAATTTTGAATCGAGTCTGATCATAATCACAAATCTCGTCCGCCATCTTGGAGACAATATTTTGAATTAATGAATTTTGATGAAAAATTCATAATCTCGTACCCCAAAAACCCTTAAATACCAATAATGAATCAAATCGGACCAGTATCACAAATCTCGTCCACCATCTTGTATCCGTCAGTTATGAACTCAAGCCCAATTTCAAATTCTTTGGACGTCTGGAAGTGGATGAAAATCACGTTCAAAGTTTCCGTTACATAGATACATACAAGTGAAGCTAATATAAGCCTGTTGAAAAAAAACGCATTATCATGTACTACATATCCAAAACCTCCGGCATATTTTCATTTCTGCGTGAAGCATCAAGTATTTTTCTTAATAAAAGGTCTTTGGATACTGAATATTTGCTTCATACCGAGCATATCCGAGATACCATAATATACTGGCGACATGAGCACACACACCTAGAGTTCTTGCACCTGCCTTGCATGTGCAATAAGTTCCTAGTATAGGCTCCTCTAGGGGTCGAACTGAGTTGTCTTCCATTTCATTGAAAGCAATGAATAAGGTGTGCTTTTTTATTGGGTGAATCTGGAAAGAATTCTTGCTCGCAATAATCCTGGTTCGAAGAGCTGATTTTCAAATACATACTCATTTTCTTCCCTAGCAAACTTGTCTTGAGTATAACCTGGGGTTAGTTTCACTTGGTAAGTGTCAAAAGTTTTGTCTCGGGTATATTCCAGGGGCTTGAAAATGTTGAAATTCCATTTTGATCGAGGTGTGACCGTGCACCTTGCCCACGACGTAAATGTAAATGTTCTTGTTCCACTCGCAATTGCACAACATTGGGTTCCTGGACAATTTCCAGCATTCTAAGAGCCAAATCTTCATCCGCAGATTGCATGTGAATGGGTTCATGAAAGCAATTCATAGTCGCACAAGCAATTTTTATGAACTCATGTCCATGAAGAATTTGAAAGTTTATAGTTTTTTTTTTTCAATGTTCATAATAATGTACTCGACTGGTTTATGTTCAGATTATTTAAAAATTCTAATGCATCTCGGTAACGATGATCGACTACAAAAATATCGCTTTCTCGTATCAATGTGCGGAGGTTATTTCTATCCTGAGTCATATTGTGCATCAAAATAGCTGCATCATTGTTTCTCCCATGGGAAAAATAAGGCCCGTGGACATCCAATATATACCCATCGGGTGAAACTACAAGACCAACCTTCAGAAGTATATATTTCTTGTGCATGGAATATGACTGTCGGGCCACACTAAAATTCGAAAATTTGGTTTTTCTGAGATATGTACCATCTGGATACAATATTGCTTTAGGAGTAAGTGGTTCAGGATTATATAAAATATTTGCAAACTGAGTGATATGTCTTTGTATAAACACTTCTAACCAAGATTTTTTGGAATAAACCTGCGCATGAGACTTAATCGTACCGAAGTTATTATCAAACTAACCGCCTGCCTTGAACTGTAATGCAATAACGATTTTATAAAAGCGTCCGATAAACCTTGCCGAAGTTTAATCAGAAATGTTATCCATTTTTTATATAATTCGTTGTGATCCATACAACTGAACTGAATAAAGTTTCAAACTGCCTTCTTGCATTTCATTATTCATTTTCCTCAAATAACCAAACCACTCCTTTATTTCTTCTCCATTCATTAGGATACCTCGATGGATATAAACATAGAGTTCAACTTTCATATAGTGGAGAAGCACGAAATCATTATCACTGAGGTAAACATTACAGAATCTTCTGGAAGGAATATACCACACTTTTAAAAAAAAGTCCACTAGCGCTTTCAGTGCAAAATTCATAGATGTTTCATTTGCCAAAAGAATTATTCTTTTGGCAAATGAAACATCTATGAAGTTTGGGAACAATAACATTCATTGAAATAGCGAAGTTGTTTTCTTTCATTTGCATCACATTAATTAATCTTTTATCACAAACAACACAAATTCTTGATGAATTTGGAGTTACGTCCATATTTGGTAGTCGAAATCTATTCCTATGTAATGAAGCTAATTGATGTCTTTTCCGGCCTAACTCGATGACCACATCAATTCCATCTATCCTGCGATTTGCTCTGATATTATTACAAATGTTACAATTCACCATATTTCTTTCATGATCTTACTTTCATGTAAAAATAAACAGACTTTTATTTGCTTCACCATAGTGAAATCATTCCAATGCCTGCTATGATCAATAATAGTTTTCTGTTGATTTTGGTCTTATTTTTCTGACAACTAAAAAATTAACATTAATGAATCAAGCAAGCGTATGAAAGGGAGAGCTAGAGACATTTAACCAAATTATGAAATTCGAAAATTCAAAGAAAATGTAATCAAAATATAATTGCTTTTCGAAGAACAACTGCTTAGCGAAATAGCCTTTGATACTTTCATATCTTGATGCCTTAAAACGTTATTTATTGACAGCTTTTCCGCTCTAGAGCGAGGTTATTGAAAAAAGCTCTATCTCCACTGCTTTTCTGAAAAAAAAATGTATGCTTGCATAATGAAACTATCAACAATGAATGCAATGCACTCTTATTGTCTATGATGGCCTAGAGGTCAGAGGAAAAACATGATGAGCAAATGGAACGGGTTCAATCCCGAATAGCCGAAGTTTTATTGGATATTTAGATATCTTATATTTACATTGGCTATTGGATGTTGATTTTCTCATAGGTAAAATTATGTGCCTATGTTGAATGAAATATCTAGCGTTTTTTGTCTAGGAACTGAGTTTGTGTGTATTTTGAGCACGAAGTGTCATTACCGCTTTTCAAAGATTACCGCGCTTCGCTACGCGTCTTACTTCACTTACAAAGTTGCAGTTGTTTACATAAATATTGTGAACCTACTGAGTTGTATGAATCACAACGGTTTATAAAAAAGAAACATATAATAACATTTCTAATCAAACTTCGGAAAGGTTTATAGGACGCATTCATGAAATTATTGCAGTTTGATGCACTATTTTTTTGCATTCAATGAAGAAAAACTCAATTTGACCCCTGGAGTTTAGTTACTAGGATTTTATTGCGCTTGTAGGGCAGGTGCAAGAACTTATTAGGTATACGTTGTTTTGGGAACATTAGACATAAAATGCTTGGTGCTTCATAAAGGAATGAAAATATCTCGGAGATTTTGGAAACGAAGTGCTATATGCTATTTTATTTCAGAAATTATATTTTTATATGTTTTTTACCTCTGTCTGTGTAGATGTATCACTATGTTTCCTGTACGGTTTTCTTCTTTTAAGAATGAAATGAATATTTGAAACTTTAATTGGTTGTGATTACAATTCAAGAAATGGAAACTACCCAAAAACCTGAAGATGCTAATTTAGTTATCAAAACGTGCATCGAGTGTAAATTGACGTAGTTTTGGTGTTAATGTAGTTTCTATTTCTTGAAGAGCATTTTTTGAGCACAAATTGGTATCACTCAATACATTGATTGTGGGACACCCAGTACATTACATGGATTTTCGTGATCACACATTTTTCACAAACTGGACTCTAAGTAAGATTCAAAGTGAATATTTTCTATTGTAGTGCATCCGCCATTTTCTTTGGACGGTTTTTTTGACCAAACGATGTGTGCCACACGTTTGGGACAATGCTAACTTTTAATCACCTACCCATCCTACATCACATATCAAAAATTGAATAAAATTCGTAGAACCCCAGAAACCCATATAAACCGTGCCATGTCCTTTTTGACACCATAACGACCCTCCCAAGTTCTGACAAGTTTAACCACCCTGTGTTTTCTTATGTTTTCCATTGTTTTACCAAAAACTGCGTTATTGGCCAGCTTATAGAGATTCTTTTCAAAAGCATTTGTGGATGATGTCCTTAGTTTTGTATTCAACCCAATATAGGGTCACAGCCATGTAGACTGTTTGAATCTTAAAATTTTGTAAATTTTCGTCAATTTCAAACCGTTCACCAGACGTTGTTTCAAGTTCCTGTAATGAAAAGTATTTTTTTTTTGTTGAAAAGGGTTGTCATCAATTTTGGTAGTTTCGAGCCGGGTGGAACGCGATGCTCTGCAGCAAATGGAACGTCTTTGTGGTGTTCATGTAGGTCGCGGGGATATTCCATATCTTCTTGTAGAATATACCCATCTGATGCATCATCTGCGATAGACGTCACATCAAAATTTTCAAAATTCTCCACCCATGAAAATCCGCCATAAGGTGAGCAATTCTGACATAGCAAACCCTTAAAAATTATTAACATCCAAATACATAATATATTTCGATGGTTTTTCAGGGTCATATTCAGGCATGAACTTGTTGTTACGCTACGAGTGTCTACTGCTACAAACCGAAATTCCACCACGTATTGCATTTTCGATAAACATGATTTTATCAACGTCATTTACCATGCTGGATCTAACCCATAGGTTGCTTTACATTTTTGCGAAAATTTTCGAGCTAATTACAATACATCTGTTTTCAAATACAGTTTTGAATATGACCCTAAGTCCGAAATTTTGAAGTTTTCCCAGACATTTCGAGCATGAGCATACTTCTCATCACTAATATGCGCATCATTCAATTTATTATAAAAGCATTCTTTTGGAGGTATTGATATTTCGTTTAATTTTTCCGTACAATCAATATAATCGTAGGGAAATACACATTAATTGGTTAAAAGCGCGAAGTTTTCATCGTTTGCATCAATGAATTCCTTTTTTCAGTATTTTCAAATCGTTTTGATCCAAAATTGATGACTATTTATCTGAAGATGTTCCCATGAAGCGATAAAAGTCAATGAATCGAAATTTTATATCTGTACCTTCATCGTACAAAGTGAATGAAATGTATTTTTCCTTGTTAGTTGGAAGTATACTCATACGTCCCCTTCTACTCAAATGACTTATCATAAAATGACTATCATAACCCGAAAGATTATGGAATACAATGGGGACTACTAACAATTTACGAAAATTGAGATTGCATGCCTGATGCACAAGACCCCGGAATTCTCCAGTAAAATGGTTATGGTCACGGACGATAATGTCATTGGTGAAATTTTTTTTTCACAAATGTGTCAAATAGTTGACTCACATCTGTTTGGTTTTTCAATCATCGGTATGATTGTTTTAATTTTTGATTGTATGATTGCAGCTATTTTTGACAGTTCATCTGCAAACCAATCCATGCAATCAGTACCTCTATGACTATCGAAAAAAGAAAGCGAATGATCGAAATCGCATTTTACATAATAGCCAGCACTATAAGCTACATGTTTTTGGTATTGATTTGTTTTGGAAGATACCATATCATTAACACTTTCCAATTGACATTCAAAATCTGCACAAATGACAAATGGAGTCGTTTGTTTATAAGTGAAATTTCTGAATTCTATATGATCATATTTTGGAAAAGAAATTTTGCATTGATTCAATTTAGTTTCCATTCAGTTGAACGACAAGAGTTTGTAGAAAAACTTCATTGTAGGTTTGGTTTGACAAGCTTTCAACGGCTGTGGTGGGTAACTCGACAACATTTGCGGAAACATTTTTACATTAATCAGATTTGGGACACATTGGGAATGAATGTCTTCCAGAACATGTTTTACATTGCAATTTTCCAGCTGTTCGACATTTTCTAGCGATGTGACCGAATTTGAGACAGAGATAACAGCAAACTTTTTTGGATAACTCTTTCTTACGTTGTAGTAATGTCAACTTTATCGCTTCTGTACAATCGTCAGCCAGATGTTCCTTTCCACAAAAAATACATTTTTTGATGTGACGATTGATTAAACCTGACGCTGTTGGAATCAAATTGTTCTCTGCTGACACATCTTTCTTTTTCGTTTTCTGAGTGTCGAATCCAGCTAAGTGCACCCTTTCTTCATTTTCAACTTCTTTCTTGAGGAAATTCATCAAATCGTCTAGACGAGTTTTCAAAGTAGCATTGGTTGAAAATTGTGGATCTCTTTGTCAAGCACGTAATGTTTCTTCTGATAAACACGATTCAACTAGAGGCTACAGCATGACAGCACATTTTTCATAGGTTACTCCGAGGGTTTCCAATGCTCGTAGTTGGGATTCTAGTTGATCGTAAAGAAGTGTCAATTTCGTCTTTTTCTCAACATTATTCAGAATAAGTTTTAGTAGTTCACGAACATAAATTTCCACCAAAAGATAGTCTCGTCCAAATCGTAATTTAAGACAATCAATCACTTTCCCGTAGTTTTCCTTGGAGGGAGGAAAACTGTCAACTAACTGACGGGCTCTGGATTTGGGTAGAGTTGCCTGCACCAAATATTGAAATTTGTCTTCGTTTTCGAGCTGTTCACTCATGTATTCTCCGAAACTGGCTCCAAAAAGACAACCATTCTTTGATGTCTCCTCCATATTTCTTAAACTCGATCATTGGCAGTTTCTGCTTTCTTTTGAAACCGGAATTACATGAACTTCCTTGTTTCATGGATTCGACAATAGCTTCTTTGTGAATAAGGTGCTCTACTTCGTATTTCAGGATTTGATATTTTCGAGTATTGAATCAGCCTTTCGCATTTCGTTATCAGGATCCACATTGATAGAATCATCATCCAGAATGAAATCCATCAGCTTCTGGTTCAGATCTCCCAGAGTTTCAATCTTCTGTTGAAGAATTATGGTATTGCCTTAAATCTCGAACAGATCTTTATCGGGTTTCTCTAGCGCTTCGATAGTACTGTCGTAGATAGTACTATCGTAGCAGAACGGTGAATATCTAAAGCTTTCACCACCTTCTCCATTTCGGTATGCTCAGGACACCACTCCGGATACAATTGAATAGATACAGTTGAGGGTCCTGTCACGGTCGCCAAAACGTCGCGTCAAATAAACATAATAGGAGAAAATGGGTTATAATTCAGTACGAAATTACAGTGACATTTAATCGTCAAAAAACATTAGACACTATCTAAAAATCAACAAGATAAACAAAATCAGGATCCCAGGTGTTTCGATGATAGATACTTCAACACCTGCTATTTCGATTCAGACTACATAATATACTCTACATAAACTGTAAAATGAAACTTACGAATAGCTCTTTTGCACATTTCAAAATAATTTTGTGACGTGGTAGGTATAAGTTTTACATTCAACAATAATTAGAAGATGCCAATTCATATTTAATGAACATTTGTTGAAACTGATTTTATAATTTCTCAAAATTGTGCATTTGTTTACCTCATTGTAGCTAGCTAGCGTAGGCATGTAATTAATTTATGGTTGCTCTAGGTGTGTTTATTTTAGCAAAAATTACAAACAGTCAACGTGAACTTTTTATTTTCTTGATCTACAATACCCAATTTTGGTGAATTCTTTTCAATTCAGGTCCGTACTCAAAAGTTTATTAAGAAATTCGTGATGGCCGAAAAGGACCTGAAACGTAATGTAATCCTCATATGTGATACATCATTGAATCCAGAAAAAAAAACTTTAAAAAACAGTATTTTTCGAAACAGGGCCGTATTTGAAAAAAATTAGTTGATGATGGTTGTTCGATAACGAAGCGTTGGAAATTAAATCTGATATCATCACAAGAAAGCTTATGAAAAGTTTCTGTGAAGAAGCATTTTTTATTTCGTTCCAACTCTGACGATAATACCAGAAAAAAATAAAATAAGAAATTGAAAAATTCAGTTTTTCCAAAATAACTTGAAAATTAAAAATATTTTTGTAAATTTCATACTTCCATATAGATGACCCCTCTGTTACGCAACTTTTTTCCCATTCAACCAAAACTGTATCTATTACCGTTTCGGATATTCTCATGGTGGACAACCTTATCTTGGACTCACTGTATATGTGTGAATAAAGAGAAAAATTTAATGAACATCTTATGAGTATGTAATAGTCGAAAACATAGGGATTTAAAAAGGCTTAAACCTAGTACTAATTAATTCTCTTACAGGTTGAGTGATAGAGGATTGCTTCATAACTTCTTTAAAGTAAAACTTACAGACATTTTTATCAGATTTTCAGTTACCCTGTCTTAATATCTCGTCGAGAGGGACATCATTTTCCTTCTTGACGAAGCGACCGCGGACCTCATACTGCCGGGGGAGAAGTTTATCCCAAGGGCTGCCAGTGCGGTTCGCACCCAGCCTGCTATTACTTCTCTAGAGGCAGGTTTTACAATGCCTCGAGTGGAGATAAACAGTGAGTTTAAGCCAGGTTTCCTTCTTGAAGAAGATATATTAATCAGCTTCTTGATCAAGGCTTTGTTCCGACGACCTGGATAAAAGGTTCTTGATTCTTCTTCTATCCGTAAGTGGTCTTCATCCACTCTTAGTAGAGTGAGATCGTGAATTCTTCTTCCTGGTGCTAAAACGATAAGTGCAGTATGTCGAGATGTTCTCGTGTACTTCTAGGGTCTTCAACCAGGTCACCATCTGTTCTACATCTCAATGAAACAATTTGAGGCTGGTGGATTAGAGATCTCAATAGCTTTGATCATATGTTGTACTTATCGGTGACCCGAAATTTCATCCCTTCTTAGAGGGTTGGCTAGGATGGATATAGTAGACTTATGCAATTTGATTGTGCCTGGTGAAAGATGTTTCACCCTGTGTAGATAGCTAAAGTGCTGCACTACCGTGGCTGGGTCAGGATCGTTTGGGTTCAAATGTAGCTGTTTGCATCTTGTTACCCATGTCTTCGAGGAAGATTTCCTCCATGAGCTTTCCAGTAACTTGAGGTCCTCCTTGGGCCACGAGGCTGTTATACGGGTCCACCCCGTATCCTCCAGGCCACCAAGCGTAAGCTTCGGGTATCCGGAAGGGGTGCGTTTCTTGTTGCATCTGTCAGGTGGTGATGAAGATTGCGAATTTGAAACGGGGGGCCTAGAGATCTTCGTTTCAAGTCGGCCCTCCAAAACACCCGCTCCCATCGAGGGGTGATTAAGATGTATGTTCCTCGGGCTCTGTTGAAGTGTGCCAACACCCTCGGGATTAGCACTGGAGGAGGGAATACCCAGGCTAGGTCGAAGGTCCACTTTTTGCTGAACGCATCCGTGAAAGCTGCACCTTTGTCTTTCGCGTCTCGGGACACATATATCGGAACAACCTTTGAGAGAGAGATCACGAACAGGTCTATGTGAGGGGTTCCTCACTTCCTGAACAGTAAGTTCGTCACCTGGTTCGATAGGTGTATAGTATATAGTATAGTATATAGTGGGCAAAAGTCTATATTCTGTTCTTTTGAGCTAGTTCTAGAATGTTCACTACAAGATGTGTCAAAATACTGGATTGTCTTCCCCCCTGATTTCGTATGCAGAATACAACGGTCTTGTTGTCGGACTGAACAATGACTCGACGGTCCCGTAGTTGCGGCAGTGTATATAGCATATATACATATAGCTCTTTGCGGTTTATGTGCCACGAGATTTGATTGTCTGTCCATGACCCGCTGAGCAGAGATCCGTTGATTTGAGCACCCCAACCGCTTTCTGAAGCGTCTGTTGTGATAAATACTGTCTCCTGGCTTGTAAAGATTTTTCGTTCCCTCCGAAGATTCTCTAGCCACCAAGAGCATTCCTGTAGAGCTTTTGTTGGGAGAGGAAACTTCCGAACATTCTGGTGCTGAGGGAGACAATTGGTTGCGCGTTGAAGATGTCTTGTATGCAGTCTTCCAAGCGGAACTGTAAACGACGCGGAACTGAGTTTTCCGACTAGACTCTTTCCTGTGGCCCAATTCCAGAACTTTGTCTTTGTTACCGTTACAAGCGTTGTTGATTGGCTATGAGAAAGGCGTCTAGGTACACAACTACTCCTAATCCCATTTGTCTTAACTGCGCTCCTATCCAGTTTGATAATCTTGCAAACGTTAGTGGGGCGGTCACAGGCCGAAGGGAAGGCAAGTAAATTGAAGTATTCTCTTCCGATGAACCACTGACAGGAATTTTCTGTGGCCTGGTTTTACCGGTATGTGAAAATAAGCTTGCGAGATGTCTATTTTTGCTAGAAAATCTGATTCTTGAGGGAAATCTGGTACTTTGTTAAAAAAAAATTGTTGTTAAATTGTTTTTTCCGTTAACCAGCTGTCGTCCTTTGTGATGATTGAGAAGGCGAAATTTCTTTGGGCGTAAGTAATTGTTCAATATGCGTAGATTTATTATACATCGCAGACTTCCGCCAGATTTTGGGACTGGGAACATCTTCGATAAGTAGCCGACTGGAGAACTGCACTCCTCTAAAATCTCCTTAGATACCAGCGACTTTATCTCCGAGTCCATCCCTATAGTTTGAAAAGCGGACAGACGTAGGTGATGTGGGGTGTGGTTTTGATTTAAAATAAATACAACTTCTAATTTTATGAAATTGTACTGGCTTTTAATAATTTGCAGCAAAATAACAGTAACAGTAAGAGCTTGACGTTTCTCTTTTGAAAATTATTTTTTTTATTGACAATGTTGTCTTGGTAACGTCGCCCTATTGTCCAACGACTACTAAACATACCGGCGGCCTTGAAAGTATCCACGTTCAAAAGAAAATGAATAAATAGAATTGAAACATCTTGATAAAACGGTTAAAGAGGTGAATTGAACAACGAATAAATTCAATAACGAATCAGTCAATTCACTGGCAAAACGCTGATCTTGGTAATGGATCTCTTTACGATCCCGCTCTTGGTGAGCACGATCACTACGCGCACAATATTGTCTGTTCTAGGATGTACTGAAGTGATTCTTCCTAGAGTCCATTGCTGGGGTTTTTTCACGAAGGAGTACTTGACTTCTATTTAGCTCCTGGATCTCCTTCTTGAATCGCCATTTATTTCGTTGATGGAGATTATGAAGGTAATCATTCTTCCATCCTGTCCAGAAAATTTGTATAACCCTTTGAAGATGTTGAAACCTGGTTAGGTGGTTAAGCGGCTTGTCCTCGAAGTTGAGTTGAGGAGCGGCATTTAAAGGCTGTCCGATGATGAAGTGACCTGGAGTGATCGCCTCAAGGTCATTGGGGTAAGAGGATAGGGGAACGAGAGGACGCGACTTCAGAGAAGCCTCAACTTGGGTCAATATCGTTATGAATTCCTCGAAAGTGTAAGGATCGGTAGACAAAATGCGTTTTAGGTGATATTTTAGGGATTTCACTGCGGCTTTCCATAATCCACCGAAATGGGCAGAACGAGCAGGTATGAAATGCCATTGCATTTGGCTATTGTTAAAATAATTTTGTAGTGGTTTACTGGAGATAATGTTATAGATTTCTTTGAATTCATTGTGGGCTCCAATGAAATTAGATCCTTTATCTGAGTAGAGATTAGTACACATACCTCGCCTAGACACAAAACGCTTGAATGCTGCCACAAACGCGTCTGTGGTTAATTCGCTTGCAAGTTCGATGTGAACCGCCTTTGTAGATAGACATACGAATATGCATACATAACATTTTAAAATTTTTCGATTTCTATACTATCAACACCACTATTAGAAAAAACACGAGAAGGAGTCACACGAGGGGCAGGAAGATTGCCCATTTGGTTAGATATTATTGGAGGTTCGGCTCTGAAACAAGGTATACATTGTCGGAGTACATTCCGCACTGCTTCGCGACCATTCAGTGGCCAGAATCTTCTCCGGATAAAAGAGAGTGTTGCTTGGCAGCCAGAATGAAAATTGAGTTCATGAATATTCCGTATCAACAGAACCGTAAAAGGATGTTTTTTAGGAATCAGGAGAGGATGTTTGGCATCAGGACTAATGTTTGCATGTTCTAACCTACCGCCTACTCGAATTATGCCATCAGTATCAAGATAGGGGTTTAGGGATTTCACACCACTATTAAATCCAACTGAATTTGCTGAGGCTAAACTCTTGAAATCATCGGCAAAGCACTGAGCTTGAATTAGTTTGACTAAACATTTTTCTGAGTAATACCATTCAGACAGGGTTATATTTAAAGAGGTTATCTTGAACCTTTGTTTGAATTTCAGTCATTTAGCAAACCTTTGATAGTAAGCCATAACGCGTATTAATTTAGAATAACTAGAAAATCTTTCAAAGATGTCATTGTTATTCTGATGTGACGCTATCAAACAAGTACGTTTCTTATTAAATTCCTCAAGATCTGAAGGTGATCGTGAGTAATTCGAAATGTGACATTTTTGAGGCCAGTTGCTTTCAGGTTCAGACAAAAAATATGGCCCCTGCCACCACAAAGAAGCACTTTCTAGATCAGTAGGGTTAATTCCTCTGGATATTATATCAGCAGGATTAATTTTTGAGGATATATGATTCCAGTTGTGTATGTCAGAGAGATTTTGAATTTCTGAAATCCTATTACAAACGAAGGTTGTCCATGTCCTTGGTTCCATACTGAGCCATGATAGGACGATGGTTGAGTCAGTCCAGTAGTAAATTGACTCGAAGATTAGATTCAACGACGTTATAACCTTTTTTACGAGTTTTGATAAGAGCAGGGCACCTGACAATTCCAGTCTGGGAAGAGAGATGACCTTAAGAGGGGCAACGCGGGATTTTGCGCACAGGAGTCTGACTTGAGTATCGCCATTACTGTCTGTAGATCTCAAGTAAATACACGTCCCATACGCATGAATGGAACTGTCGCAAAATCTGTGTATTTGTAGACTTACGGGATTTGTGAGTATGACGTCGACGGATTTTCAAAATCTTGGTACTCAACAGTTGATTGCAAAAATTAATCCAAGATTTGTAGAGATTCGTGGGAATGGGGTTTGCTAGCCACAAATTCTGGAGGAGAATTTTCGCCTGAATGATTATGGGACCAAGGAGGCCTAGAGGGTCAAAGATTTGGGAAATCGTTGAAAGAATGGTTCTCTTAGTAACAGGATTTGAGGAATTTAGGGACATTTGTGAATTATAAATGAAACAGTCTGATGCGGAATCCCAAGAAATTGCGAAGATCAGCCAAGACAGTGGGTTCGTTGGAATTGAATTTTCGCAATTGAAATCCTGCTGCTTCGAGTATATTGACTAGGTTTTTTCTTATAGAAATTAGGTTTTTTACAGTGTCTGTGCCTGTTAGGACATCATCGACGTAGAAGTCATTGGAGATGTTGGATTCGACATGAGAGGTGAGTCGATTTTCTAGGGCAACCTGTTTTAGACAACGGGTGGAAAGAAAACTTGCAGAAGCAGTTCCATAAGTAACTGTGTTTAGGTCAAAATGGGAAAGTTCTTGACTGGGATGGTCTCGCCATACGATACGTTGAAGACTACGTTGCATAGGCTGAATGTTGACCTGACGGTACATCATAGAAATTTCACCAGTTAAAACGACATTATGTTGTCTAAAACGTAATACAATGGTAAAAAGATTGTTTTGGCCACTTGGTCCAATTTTAAGGACATCATTTAATGAAAGGCCTGAAGTGGTCTTGGTGGAGCTATCAAAGACTACTCGCAGTTTGGTAGTGGTGCTATCAGGTTTTTCTATGGAGTGATGTGGTGAGTAATAAATGGGATATTCGCTTTGCTGGTAAGGGTTAATTTTAGTCATATGACCGAGATTTTGATATTGTGATAAGAAATCAGAATATTGTGTTTTGAGCTGATCGTTTTTATTTAGCTTTCTTTCAATAGCGTGAAATCGGCAAATGGCCGTTTCTTGGGAGTCACCTACACTTACGGTAATTTTCCTTCAAAAGTAAACATACTGTAAATCTACCGGTGATATCTCTAGTGGAGGTTTCAGAGAAGTAAGATTCGCACTCAGCTTCTTCCTTAGTGAGAATTGTTTGGCTTAAAAAGTTTTCTTCGATTTGCCAAAATTTCTGCAACTGGTTTTACATTGAATCATTTGTAGATAAGAAGCAAGAATTTAGTGATGAAAAGGGAAAAATGGGTAATGGTCCGGATATTATCCAGCCTAGTTTAGTTTTATGTAGTATTGGTAAATTCTTGCGCAATTTGATTTGATCATTCGACAAAAGTTCAAAGAATATGCCCGCACCTAGGAGCATGTCAATGTCAGAGGGAATATAAAAGTTTGGATCAGCAAGCAAGGTATTGCCTGGAATTTTTATATTGGTCAGGGATATTTTTTGGTGTGGCGTTAAGCCAGTAATTGTGTCAACTATTAGAAAAGGCAATTCAAACTTGTAATTATCACGTAAAGATTGGGCCTTGATTGAGGTGCATTTTGAAATATTGATAAGATTTTGACTTCTCCGGAGATTGGCATATTGATAAAGGTAGAGTTTAAACCCAATGCATTGAGTAGTTTTCTGGTAATAAAATTGGACTGCGAACCGCTGTGCATCTTATAGGTTTGCCATTTCTGTCAAAAACATTAATTATTGCAGTGGAGAGGATTGTATAGGAATGAGTACTGATTTGGGATGCCATAGCATGGGTACACAAATTTTCAGAAGTATTAGATGAATGCGAGATAGACGTTTCAGGTTTTGATTCGTGAATAGAATCAAAATCTTGTGATTTTTTACTGGTAATTTGAATATGGTTTTGGTTTTTATTTGTATTGCTAACACCTTGATTCAAGTGTAACAAACTATGATGTCTTTTTTGACAAAAGCGACAAGAATACTGGGATCTACAGTCGAGATTTGAATGTCTGGGTTTTAAACAGTTAGGGCATAGCCTAAAACGCTTGATTTCAGCAAGTCTTTTTTCTATGGGAATGTCTAGGAACGCCTTACAAGAATAGATGAAATGAGCACAATGTCACACAATGGACATAGAGGGTTGCTAGTTGATAAATGCGAGTAAGAACGACTGTCATTAAATTTCTTATTGAAGTGAATATTTTGGTGTCTAATGATTCCAAAAGCTGGCAACGTTGGGTTAAACATTTTATATAGTCATCGATTTTTGGAGAGTCCTTAGATTTGCTAAAAATTTCCCATTCCTTTCGGGTTGAGGAATCCAATTTAGAATTCAGGAGAAAGATTAGAATAGTATTCCATTCATCAACATTCTCACCTAGGCTTTTTAACGATCTGAAATGTTTCTGAAAATCATCAAGAAAATTCCTAAGAAATACATGTGATTCTTTAGCAATATTTGATTAATCAAAAATACCTCTTATATGCGAGTGAACGATGGCCTTTTTGTTTTGATAGCGCTTCCTGAGTAGTCCCAAGCAATCTTATAATTTTCAGCAGTAGCATTTAATGAGACAATTATTTGTGCTGCTTCGCCCGTGAGAGCACCCTGTAGGTAGAAGAACCTCTGTACATTGGTAAGCATTGCATTTTTGTTAATAAGAGAATAAAAAGTTTCATGAAACTGCGTCCATTTGTCATAGCTATCATTGAATTCAGGCAATTTAATATCAGGTAACTTTACAATTTCGTTTTTGCGAGCGCTACGACAGAAAAATACTTATCTTCGAAGTTACTCCGTTCAGCATCGTGTCTATCGACATTGTCTGGTTCTAAGCTCTCAATTTCGGTTTGTACTTCATTATATTCAGGCATAAGTGATGTAATAGCATTCAAACGTGTGTCCAGTTCAATAGTTATTCCTTCAGTTAAAGTAGAATCGGAGATTTTCTTTAAATATTTTTTTAATCTACTTACTGAAGCTTTTATACTGGCTCTACGAGTAACAAGTATGTTTTTGTCATCGTTTTGTTGCATTTAATAATATATAAACAATTGAAAAAATGTTAAGAAAATTATGGTATGGGTGTTGAGTTCGTTTGGTGTAGAAATGCAAAAGTTCAGTGACAAGCAATAGCAAAATGCAGCAGTTTGAATAGGAACGAAAGTTTTATTATTTTGGACGAAAAATCAAGTAAGTAGGTAATCGTGAAATGAATGTGCAAGTCTGTTATTTTTCAATATGGAAATCAAATAATGCACAAGTATAAACAACTCTGAACTCGCAAAAAAGGAAGGTTAAGATATTTGGTTTATTTAGGGATATATTAAGGAAAGGGCTGACCTTGATCACTCTGAAATGCAACTGGCGATGGCGGGTTCTAGAGATTTTCAAACTGTTATAGCTGCAAAGGCTTGACGATTATTCACGATGTCGGGTAGAAGTTCAACAATATTCGGCTGCGAAGGACCATGATGTGGGGTATGGTTTTGATTTAGAATAAATACAACTTCTAATTTTATGAAATTGTACTGGCTTTCAATAATTTGCAGCAAAATAACAGTAACAGTAAGAGCTTGACGTTTCTCTCTTGAAAATTATTTTTTTATTGACAATGTTGTTTGGTAACGTCGCTCTATTGTCCAACGACTTCTAAACAGTATGTTCCCTAGAGGAACAAGAGGAGTTTTGATTGCAAACGGAATGGAGTACCCTTGTATGACCGAGCTGGGTAGTCGTAACAATGTGACCCTAGCTTGGGTGCCAGGCCACGAGGGACACCTGGGCAATGAGCGGGCTGACACACTAGCCAGAGAAGGCTCTTCGGCAGCGCTCATTGGGCCGGAACCCTTCTGCAGCGTAGCAAAATCCACCACAAAAGCCCACGCCAAACAGTGGGTACAAAACAAATCTCAAGAGTGGTGGGAAACCCGACCAGGATTGAGACAGGCCAAGGAGTTCATCAAAAGACGCTCGCCAAAATTCACGACGGAACTCCTCAGCTATAAAAGGAGGATCGTCAGACAAGTAGTAGGTCTGCTGACAGGCCATTGTAGGCTTAACAGACATATGAATATTATAGGTCTGGCGGAAGAAGCAATTTGCAGGTTCTGCCAGGAAGAAGAGGAAACCGCAATACATGTAATGTGCCAGTGCGAAGGACTAGCAAGGGTGCGGTTTCTACAACTTGGAGATGAAAAACCAAGAGCGGAAAGCTATCTCGAGAGGCCATTATCAAATCTGCTCAGTCTGATGAAATGGACGAAGCTAGATGATGTGCTATAAGCAATCGGAGCCTCCACAATAGATCTGAAAAGGTCGCAGTGGATTAGGCCAAGGGGCCAGCTCCCTTGTAACATCTAACATCTAACCCTTGTATGATCTTTAAGTACAGATTTTTGCGTAGTTGTTTAGTCTCCCTCCTCTGAACTCCTGCGAGTCAGGATCTCCTAGACTTTTTGGCTTTTTTTCTAGGTTGAACTTGTCCTTGGGATGAGGTTACGTTTTACCGCCTTTCTGGTGTAGGATCTTCCGGACTCAGTATTCGCAGCTTTGAAGGTATGAGGTCTCCGTCGGTAGGTGGGTTGATACCGCGTTTTGAAGGTCTTCTTTCGCTGCTCAAAGCTTGTGGAAGCCTTTGGTTGGGGCTTGTATTTAAAGGAGCTCGAGGAGTTACCCCGAAAAAATCTCTGTAGCGAAGGTTGTTTCAACAATTCCGAGACCTGGTGCTCGTCAAGAAGATGTGTTGCGGAAGGGGGTATGGCATTAAGAAGCGTCGCCAAAAAATCGTCCTTAGGTAGCACTGCATTCCTGCGGAGTTCTATTGTCTCCACCTTGCGGCCACAGAGATATTGCAGGACGTCATCTGATACTGTCTTGAAGGTTGAGTTTGGTCCAGATAGCGCATCCTTAATGTCCTGTTTAAGAGAAGGATGCGCTAGTAAGCGCCTCGCGTTGCTGCAGCAGCCCATGCAGGATCGTCCCAAAAGAAGCTTCCTGCTTGGTCAGGGAGTTAGATGCAGAACTTGTTGGATTAAATTTCACTAGAGAAGGATTTACTCTCGAGGCGTGGAATACTGGAAACGCCTGTAACTTTTTCTGCACCTCAGCATAGCCTATTTGTCTGTACGCCAGCTCACCCAGTCTCATACATTTAATACCTTGTTGCTCAACATGCGCCTCTGGTGTTGGAATTGGAGGTTCCTGCTCTTTAGTATGAGGGGAAAAATCGAACTCATCGTCACCATCGTCTGGTGTTAGAGCTGGGGCCTTCCAGTCTGAAGTTTCTGGTGATTTCTCCTTCGGATGTTCTTCCCGTAGAATCTCATCCTCAGAGGAATAGGAATAGGCTGCCTCTACCTCCGACTCCTCATCAGCATTGTTACTGAATAAACCTTCCCATGAAGCTGGAAAGTAGTTCCTTCATCTCGCTAACATTTTGTTCTAGCTTGTCTATTCTGGTTAGCTTTTTCCATCTGGATGACGCAGAAAGAAGCGTTGACGTCTCGTCTACATCCTCTTCCTCCGCGAGTTCCTTTGACGCCTCCTTTCTGCTTAAGAAGAAGGGCTTTACTTCTGATAGAGATACGACAATCAGTTCATTTTGAATGGCGAAACTTCTTATTCTGGCTCCAATGGAAGGTGGACCAATTATGAGCCCCACACGGAAAGGCCACCCAAGCATCTTAATTTTCATGTCCCTGTAGGTTTTCTCAGAGAGTGATGTGCGTTCTAGATGGAAGGCTCTCGCTAGTTCGGTCGTCGGAAGAGCGAAGCGGATTTTATTCAGCACAAGAGAGTCTAGATGTGAGCCCAAAAGATCTTCCCTAGTGTGGGGTATAAACTTCCATTGAAGCCATCCGTCAGGTAGGTGGGTCGAGGCCAACTTCTTTATGCGCTCCAAAATTAGCTTGTCCTCCGGGTCTTCAATCTCGTACTCTGGGAGGGCTTTTAGTACCAACGGCTCTTTTGGCAGCGCCATCTGTGACAAAAGTATTTGACATAATTAGAGTCGAGCCCCACACAAAATCCAATGGCTCCTAAAAACGAGCCATGGGTCATCCCAAATCAAGCCGGGCTATTCCCCAAATGCACTACTACTTAATTGTTTAGATAGAACGAATTAGGTAATAAAATTCCGAGACTCTTTGCTGGCAATGATAAAATAACTGGTATGGGTACCGGGTCATTCGCTGAGGTATCCAAGACATTCCATGCTCCCTCACAGCCAAATGTTCATCTGCTAATGACTAAAAAAAGGAGAAAAAAGAGACATACCCTCAGCGATAGTAATCCACAGATATAAACACTTTTACACTTCGACACCTAAAGAACTTTTAACTATAAAGCGACCCAAGATATAGATCTCGAACGATACACGTCGTTTTTCTGCTTATTTGATGCAAGGAAATGCGTGAGTTCCGTAAGAACAATGAAAGCGTACTGCCGAGGCGACCGCAGGCGCCTTCCCGTCTCACCTTGCGTGACCGGGAGAGCGCAGCGGGCGTGGCTAGACGAACGCACAGGGACACTAGAGGGGCAAGGATCCATGAGTTTCAAAGAACAAGAATAAAAGGGTCAAGCCTAGGCACATACCATGAAATACCCTTTTAACTTTTTTTGTCCCGTTTTTACCTTCTTTCTTTAGGTATATGTACAAAAACTTCTGATCCAAACATTTTAAAATGATCTATTGGACTCATTTTTCCAAAATATTTTTCATAAAGCCGGCCTTCCACACCAGCTTTTTGCCGCTGGCTTCTTGTGTCTGGCCAATCAGAGACTTCAAAAGTAGCCGCCGCTTTTTCAAGGTCATGCCGCTATTTGTTGGTTCAAGTTTTACTTTTAGCATCAAGTCGTTGACTATCTTTGTTTATGAATGTTGCCATCCCTTTTTATAGACATGAATTAGGAAGTGTAGTCAAACTGTTCTTCGGTTGAAAAGGGGAACATTCTCCATGAAAATTGAAACATGAAAAATATTACAACTGAATCACATTTTTCATTACTAAAGTTTGTCTTTCAGTCGCAGATGATTCCACAATAGATTTTATGAATTTCCTATTCATATTTTCGAACTAAAATCAAAATGCTTATGACAGGTCTATGTCAAAAAATAATTTTCAAAGTGTCACCGAAGAAGAAATGTTTCCCTAATATCCATCCTTGATGTGTATGCTTCTGAAGAGCCTGTTTCATTCCAATCCTATATCAATCCTCCTGAAGAGCTTGGCAAAGCGAAATAGATTTTTGTCGACCAAAATGTATTGGGGATTAAATGCGAGAGAAGCGAACCTTGCTTCAATGAAATGAACGATTTCTGTGAGTGATATTTTTTTAATAACATTCTCCTTATCTAATTTATTTAATGATTTTTTCAAGGAAAACTAGAAAAAATTAAAAACGTCAGCTATCTGAATGAAAATGCAAATTTCCACTTTCAAATTTTTTCTTTCCTTTTCAGTTAGAGTCTGTTCACAATATCTATCAGATGTAGTTCAATGTCCAGCGTGGCTTGTGCCGGGGAAGTAGTTGTTTTCTGTTAGATATTACAAATAAATCACATTTTTCATTTTTCAATTTTAATGGAGAATGCTCCCCTTTTCAACATGAATACCTCCCAAGAGGTTATCTTGAACGATAGAAAATAGCGACTAAAGTTTGTCTTTCAGTCGCAGATGATTCCACAATAGATTTTATGAATTTCCTATTCATATTTTCGAACTAAAATCAAAATGTTCTTCGGTGTTTTTGTCAAGAACTAACAATCAAATTAATTACCAATGGAGAAAATTTATTTGACAGTTGACGTAAATCACAGCGTTTTTCTTCCATTGTGGAAATGGTCGTATAGAAATAGCAGCACCTTAAGGTGTTTTATTCGGTTCTGAACTGCTTCCAGTGCGATTGATTTTATACAACGCCGTATTGAGTGCTTGTAAGTTTTATATAGATTTTGACTAATATACATTTTTAACACCTCGACACTGTTTATTATATTTGGTTGGCAAACGTAACGGCAACACTGTTGGATTCTACTTTTCAGTGCGTGGGAATTTAGGAATAAGGGTGTGATGCTGGGGTGTAGTTGAGCGAAAATAAAATGGCTGTCATGTGTTGATACGAAAAAGTTGATTGAAGATTATGAAAGAATATCCACCACGCTTAACTTAACGATGGTTATGGGCCCAGTTATCTCTGAATGAAACAAAATGAATAATACGACAGAAAGTGAAAATAAATTTGAAATAATACCTTTCGGAGGTAGCAACTTCGATAATAAATAAAAGAGGAGGCATGAAAAAAAAAAAGAACAATAAGGCGATTATGATATTTGTGCAAAGTATTGCTGACTCACGCCTGGAGTACATTAAGTATATTGAAAATGACAAAGAAATGATAAAAAAGTTAGAGAGTATGTTTGCTAATGAAGAGGTTTGCTCGAAATTCTACTTACTTAAAGAATAAACAAGCGTAAGGTATGATGGCCGAACAGATATACAATTTCATTTCTCAAAGTACGACAAAATTTCCAGAGAACTGAAAGATATTGGTGTGAATTTTGATGAAAGTGATATTTGGGGACTTTGAGAGATGATAACATCGAGTTGAGCTGCGTAAAGAAACAATTGTTGGATATTACACAAATAAAAATGGAAATAATGAACAAGTACCGAGTTTCTCATTCTTTTTAGCCAAAAAGGATATGTGGTAGGCTTGCCCACTCAAGACTTGTTTGTTCAACAACAATAAACAGAATGTCCAGGTACCAAACAATGTTAATGTGACTAGAAGCAATGCTAAAAAGCATTTTTTGAATAAGCAAACGGTATCAGTAGCAGTGGAAGAAGACGAAGAACCTGTTGCCTTTTGTGCAGTATCAGTGTTTAAAGAAGAAATTGTATGGTATGCTGATTCAGGGGCAACTCATCACTTCAATAACAATGATAAATATTTGGTGAATAAGAAGGTTTTTGAAAGCTCAAAACCAATTCAGTTGGCAGACCAAGGGAAATCAATGGAAGCAACATGCTCGGTGACCTAAACGTACTAGGCAGTGTTGATAATAAAACGAAGGTATTCATTTTGAAAAATATTCTATGTATCCCAAAGTTCCGAGTTAATCTGTTGCCAGTTTCTACTATAGAAGAAAATGGTTTTGAAAATTTTCTGTGCAAATGGTGATATTCTAATCAAAAAGAATAATATCACTTATGTCAAAGGAGAGAGATGTGGAAAATTGTGTGTAATAAAATTTGAAGTTATGAAAAAGCCTGAAAATTCTCATGTTGTCATAGAACCTAATTTAGAACTCAGGCATGAGCGCTATGTGTTTTATTAGCGTAATACATTATCAAACTTGGCTTTAGCGCTCCTGAAGTGAAAGCTAGCAACAATGTATGGACAGTTGACAGCTGTGTGTTCATTCTAGGTTTGGGATGGTTAAAATAAATGGAATGTTGTCCTGTATTTGAACTGTCGACCTTTTACTATCATTATTTATTAATCCTCCAGAACAGTAACAAAACATGGTGACAGCGGTAGAAGGCAAGAATAGAGTGATAGGAAAATAAACATTTAACAAGTGGTTTTGCGCGGGATCACAGCCGGGGCGGCGGCTGCTCTTGTATTCACTATTGTAATCCACTTCTGTCACTGCTCAGTAATACGAGTCAGAGGAAAACTGGAGGGCACACCTTCCCAAAAACCAGGTATACATGTTCAACCACGCAGTAAGTTCAACTTTCAGGAACCGACAGGATGGTCGCAATGGAAGAAAAAGTTTGATCGATACATCGCAGTTTCGGGATTAAGTAACAGAGTAAAGGAGCTATAGGCATTCTGGGACCAAATCGACCAAATTAACATGTAAAATCCCATTTAAAATTCTAAGGTCCCGTCTGGCGTTTTTTGTCTCATTCAAAAGAATAATGATTGTGAATGAAGAAATTCAAATTGTTGAAGTGGTATAATAATAATGATGTTTGAATATAAACCGTTTAGTGAGAGAAAAAACATAGACAGGGTGTTTCATAATGCAATTTAGGTGAAAAACAACAGGGTGTTTCAAAATACTCATTGATTAAGAAAAAAACCACCGACATCATTTATGGAAAAAGAATATGGCGACTCATAAAATTTCTTATTCAGTAAACAGGGTGTCGTAGAAAATGTCATCCTTGTAAGAAAAAAATATGGCGGCGTTTGATTGGTCAACGCACATCATAGTTCGTAGTATAGGGACGTCCCATAAATTCATTATTCAAGAAAAAATATATACAGTGTGTCTTGAAAAAATCTCAACACTGTTAGGAAAAAAAAAGATGGTGACGTTTGGTCAACGCACATCATAGTTCGTTGTACAGAGACGTCTCACACATTTTTTCATTCGAAAAAGAAAATATACAGGGTGCCTCGAAAAAATCTCCACGCTGTTAGGAAAAAGAGATGGCGGCGTTTGATTGGTCAAAGCACATCATAGTTGGGTCGTTTCACAAAAACGCTTCATTAGGGATATGAGGATTCAAAACAACTACTCACCCATACAGAGATTGAATTATAGCTAACATATATGAAATGATCTTCGAAGAGGATGTTTGTATGATAGTCGTTTGTATTCAATTTTAATATGCGACACCCCGCCAACTGTCAGAGTCGCGTCAGTCACTTGTCATACGTCATTTGAAAGTAGATAGCTGTTAGTTGAAGAAAAAAATATGGCAGCGTTTGATTGGTCAACGCACATCATAGTTCGTAGTATAGGAACGTCCCATAAATTCATTATTCAAGAAAAAATATATACAGTGTGTCTTGAAAAAATCTCAACGCTGTTAGGAAAAAAAAAAGATGGCGACGTTTGGTCAACGCACATCATAGTTCGTAGTATAGGGACGTCCCATAAATTCATTATTCAAGAAAAAATAAATACAATTATAGCTGACATATATGAAATTATCTTCGAAGAGGATGTTTGCATGATAGTCGTTTGTATTCAATTTTACGTCATTTGAAAAAAGATAGCTGTTAATTGAAGAAAAAATACATGACGGCGTCTGATTGGTCGGCACACAGCATAGTTCGTCATCACACAAAAAACATAGCGATTGTTATACCAGGTGAACCAACATATCATTCATCTAACCAGTACAAACTAACCCTACATCTGCATATCGCCCAATAAATTTCATCCGATCTAGCTAGAACAGACTAACCTTACGTAGAGATAGCGTTTCAAAAAACCAAATTAATTTTGTTTGATCTAATCAGAACGAACTAACCTCACGTAGGTATAGCGTATTAAAAAACCTCAACGCTGTTAGAAAAACAGCGGATATAATTTGTCAAATGTTAGGTGGGAAAATGGACCAAAAAATAAATTTTGTGTGATTTAAATAGAACGAATCAACCTTACGTAGGCATAGCACCCCGCCAATAAATGTTGTGTGATCTAACTAGCATGAACTAACCTTACGTAGACATTTACATGGACGTTTTAAAAACCTAAACGCTGTTAGGAAAATGAATGTCTCTGTCATTTATCGAATATGAGGAGGAAAATTGATCAAAGAAAAAACGCATCAGGTATGAGGATTCGACACAACTACTTACAAAAAGATCGAATTACATCTGATATCTATTTGTGTAATGTTTGTTGAAGAAAAAAAAATACTGTGACGTTTATAGCATACATCACAGTTATTTGTACAGGGAAAACCCTAACGTGTTATCAAAAATAACGTTAGCGTTAACACAGTACGGCGTAGTTGCGTATATAACACGTAGCTTTCAAATTTCAACGTGTTATATCATGCAATCAATCAGTCAAGTGTCGGAAGGGGCGTATTCCTCACATTTCAACGTGCGATACCATGCAATCGTTCATAAGGTTAATACCATGCAATCAGACAATTGTCAGAAGAGATATTTCAACGTGTGATACGTGCAGTCATTCAACTGTGGAAAGTGACGGAGTCCTAACATTTTGAAGTACAATGCAATGCACTCAGTCAACTGGTATGAGTGATGTAGTGCTCAAATATTAACGTGCGATACCAATGTCTGAGGTTGTAGATTCAGCACAAGTAACGAGTGACCTTAGCGTTCAACGTACGATGCCAGACGCTGTGTTTATTGTCTTAAGTAACGTAGTTTCAATATTTTAACATGCGATATCATGCATTCAGTCAACTGTCGGAAGACGCGTAGCCCTCACATTTCAACGTGCGATGCATTCATTCAACTATTATTGGAGACGCGAACCGTTCATTTTAACGTGCGACACAATGCATACAGTCATAAGTGAAGTAGTCTTCTCATTTGAATGCATTCAGTCAGTTCAACGTACGATTCCGTGATAGAGTCTTCAAGAATTCAAAGTACAATACCATACACTCACCCAATTGTCAGAATTGACGTAGTTTTCACGTATAATTATGTAATATAGAATAGAATAGCATTCCTAAGTTGGCATGCTTAGATTTATATGACAGACTCAAATGGTGAAAATGCCATTAAACGAGTCATATTTGTAATTCAGTAGACATAATTTGGGCTTATTACAGAGAGGCTGTTCTAGGTGAAAATATGCAAAATATATAGGTGAACCGTTGATAGGTTTGCTTTTCTGAACAGCATTAAAAAAGAACGCACTATAGGTGAACTTTGATAGCTGCAATGAGAGATAAAACCGTTTCTTGAGATGTTCTTCTCTCATTTGTATACACAAAGCGAGGAGAATGTGGGGGCCCCATAAAATGAGCTGTGTGGTACACCTCGCACAACATAATGAAATGTTGTACAAGAATTGTTTTGTGAACAAACATTTTGAAAAATATTCATTTTTGGATGATACAGCAAGAGGCACCATTATAGGAAACAAACAAAGGTACTCACATAGCATGTATAATCGAAGTATACGTGATTGAGATGACACAAAATAGTTCGAATATTTTCATGATATACATTGTAGAGCAAACGATTGAGTTTCATATTTCACGTTCCTCGCGGTTCTCATTATCAATCGGATATGATGTTATGTGATACATTTGAAAGAATATTTCATTCATAGAAAACAATTTTATGTATTTTACATTAAAAATAGATGGAGTTATTTTGCGTGAAATCGAATCATTTGCCACCAAATTTTTTAACGATTTATCGTACACAATTCATCAATATATTGATTGCCCAATAAAATGAATCATAACATAAAAAACTCATACAAAAAAATACAACGTTATAGAAAAATCATGTACCGAATGTTCCTAAACTGAAACGTTACAAAAAAATAAATATAAAGGATTTGAAAATATGTCATTAAACATAAAAATCAGTCACGTATTTTCAGTTACGTATTTTCAGTCACGTATTTTCAGTTATTGTTTACTTTCCCATGTGAAATGTCGGGCATATTGAAACAGGACAAAATGAGGGATTTTTCACATTGAATACAAATGATATTTGAAATGGTATACCGATGATGGATAATAGTATTCAAAACATTTTGTTTCAACTGTGATGAGGACTAAAATAAAATGTTGAATGTCACTAACATGAATCTTAGTAGTATAAACATACAGGTTATACCGGGAAGATTTAGAAACTAATTGTTGAAGATACGAACAGTTGTGGGGTGCATATAAAAATAATAAATGAATTAAAAAACGTGGAAGATATTCGTCAAATGTCATTCAACAAATTGAGTATATGAGGTGAATCAAAATACATCATTGTTGTAAAGACATATACGGGTGTTTAAATGCGAACAGGTAAACAATATATATATATATATATATATATATATAGGGTGTATGAAAATACAGCATTGAACAAAAAAAATATATGAAGAAATATCACCCCAAGATGCGTCAAACACATATGGGGTGTTTGAAGACAAAAACATTTACAACGTGCCTGAAAACTAATTAGTGAAGAAAAAACATGGAAGATGATCGTCAGATGTTTTATACATTTGGAATATGACTTTATCTTTTCAAGTTGGTACAACTTTTCTATGTGAATTTGGCAAGCCTCATACAACTTTTTCGTTGATTTTTTAATTTCATAAATGCGGCAAACGATATACATCATTTTACATGTATTCTTATGAGAATCAATGAATAAAAATTTTACAAATACCACGATATATGACAAATGCAGCACTTTTATATGCATTCTTATACTACCTGAAGCACACATTTTAGGAAAACTGGAGGCCTTTTGAAACCGTTCAGTTTTCGAATGAAAAATTTTCTTTACCCCCACCACTTTATAAAGCGTTCAGTCTTCCGTCCGACCAAAGTTTATATTTACTGAGCTCTATCGAATTTCATTAGTCTACTGTAGAACGTTGTACGTTTAACACCGGACTTTTTATAATTCCAGTATGTCAATGTTTACTGATTTGGTACAACATATCGCTAAACTGCTGGCAGTATTGACCACAAAATACGATGAAGTAATTGCACAAGAAGGTCTCAAAGAGTGTACCAAGGGTAAAAAAGTTGTACAATGCCATGAGAGGTGCAAAATCGATGGGTGAAAAACAACATCTGGAGGCATGTATGAGGAACATCAGGACCATTCGCAATGAATTGAACGCTATGCAGAAGCAAGGGGCAGGGCTTCCTACGCGATCTGAAGGAGCGAGAAAACGCGTCCGCTGGGATGATACTAGTTCGGCATTCAATAATCGAATTAGGACTGGTGTAATCCCCAATTTAAAGCACAAGGACCCCGGCTCTTTCCTGGTGGACTGCAGGATATTATTCAGGAAGAGGATCCAGAATGCGTTAAAAACAAATCATGCTGTCAAGGTGAATGCAGTTTTCGGTGGAGAATTCGAGATCGTGAAAGGAAGTCAAAATATAACGGAATTCAAATATTTCACGACATCCAACTTCCCCATTTACAAATATACCAATCTGGAAGAATGGTTCAATTCCAAAATCATTGAGCCCATTATGCAGGAGCTGGATGCATTTGCTGAGAAGGATAGTGGCTGGGCATTGAAGAAAGTAGTCAATCTGGGGGTGAATATTGTCAAGTTCACCTCTCAACTATCAGCATGAATATCAACATACCGTCAATGATTCGAAATCGCAAACTTATGTGACTAGAAAACAATTTGGCATTTGTGACTATTAACATATATCAAAATTTTTTGGAAAACGAAGAGCTGAAGTGAAATATTCAAATGAATGAATGAGAGTAACTCGCAACCAATTGATTAAAGTTGAAGTGCGAGATCGCATCATACACCAATACCACGAAACTCAGTGGATGAGAAAAGTATCCATCAAAATATATGATTGGTTGACAGAAGATTCTACGACAGAAATCAAATTTTTTGAGTGAAGAAGGCTTGCGTAAAAAATAGAAATAGTTGAGAAGTTTCGAGGGTGAAATTTGAAGAGAATCGTTAAAATCAAGCATTTTAGCTGAGGTAAAATTAGCGAACGAACAAGATGTCTATCATTGGAAGCGGAACAGCGTCTGATGAATATAATTCAAGATTATATCAAGATGATAAGCAAACAAATATAACTTAAAACACCCACCATACATGATGAAGCATCTTAGATTTCTGCTGAAGTAATATAATTCATTTATAATTTTGGAAATGTTTTCATAAATACTAATAAGCAAACCATTGTTAAAAGGAGACAATACACGCTTCAGAAAAACCGCGAGTTATTATTTATCTGAAGGAAATGGATGTGAATAAATTAATGAATTATTAATAAAGAGTTCAAGCTAAGTATGCGCAATGCCAGGAAGACCTGGTATGTATTATTCTATATTTGGATGGCAAACGTGAAAATTGATGTTTTTGAACGTTAGATCGGTTTAAGTCATGAGGTCGATTTTTTTCTAATCATAATTTCATTATACATAATTACATTTCACGTGCGATTCCTTTAATATTTGAAATTATTATTAAACAAGCAAAGTGTTACTTAAATAGTACATAAATGAAAAGTTGATTAGAAATAAAACACACATCATAATTTCAATATCTATTGAATACAAGAGGACCTCTACATAATCTATAAGCTTCATCTAGTTTTCTGTCGAAATATTCGAGTTGTCCCATACCAATTTTCATTGCTCCATTTTTATCAATATAGGAGGGCGTTTGGATATTGCTGCTGCTGCGATGTTCAAGCTGGGTATTGTATGATAAATGCTTATTTTTTCTTCTTTTAGGTGGAAACAACATGGATATAATATTTCGATATTTCCATGAACTATTAGCGTTCACAGGTTCGTCTGATTTATATCTTTGCTTGTGAGCATTAGTCATCATTAAAATATTTTTATATGCTGTTAAATCTTCCGCATTGTAATGCTGAGGTACTCGTTTACATAACAATTGGAGTAACCCCTCCGTTAGAACAAAACTTTTTTCATGTACAACCACTCTATCTTTTTCATAACGTACTGGGGTATTACCAATAACATATCCATCGTTGAATCGTAGACCATAAGTATCAGACTCGATCATTCTTTGCTGTTTCCCATGATTACTACCCTCCACCTCTATATTTTCACAAACTGTTCGGTGCAACATATTGAATACAACTGAATTGTCTACATTCCATCAAGTCTTTATATAACAACGACATACTGCACCATACTGCGGCATACCGAACATACCCATACTGCATCATACGGTGACAAACCGAACCATACCGAACATACCCATATTACGACATACGGCGACATACCGAACATACCCACACTACGACATACGACGACACACCACGTTTAGCGTAAGTACGGCATACTGTGACATACACCAACATACTCAACCATACAGAACATAACCATACAGCTACATACCGCGTTCAGCGAAAACGAAAACGAAAAAACGTTGACCAACACGTATCAACGGATAGAAAAAAAAACGAACGATGACCACCGCACGTGTAAACAAAAACCATCGGACGTAAGACTGTGAACGTTTATGAGGCACCCTGTACAATGAAATATAAACGCTGCATTGATTTTTTCTTTAACAAACAATACACACAGATGTAATTAAATCTCTTTGTATGGGCAAGTATTTTTCAAATGCTCATATCCCCAAGCATACGTTTTTAACTGTATGCTATGAACGCCGACATATTTTTTCTTTGACGAAAATTACACAAATGTTAGATGTAATTCAACCTCTCTGTATGAGCTAGTAGTTGTTTCGAATCCTCAATGATACGTTTTTCTTTGATTCATTTTCCACCTGATATTTGACAAATGACAGCATTCATCTTTTTCCCTAACAACGTTGAGGTTCTTAAGTCTCTATACGTAAGGTTAGTTCGTTCTGGTTAGATCAGACGAAATTTTATGGTTTTTTTAATGCTCTATATGTGAGGTTAGTTCGTTCTGGTTAGATCAAACTGAATATCTGTCAATCTGTCTGTTTCCTAAGTCCTCTATCTCCTATCTTCTGTCTCCGATCTTCTGTCTCCTATCTCCTGTCTCCTTTCCCCTGTCTCCTATCTTCTGCCTCCTATGTCTTAACTTATGTCTCCTATATAGGAGACATGAGGAAACAGACAGATTGACAGATATTCAGTTTGATCTAACCAGAACGAACTAACCTCACATATAGAGCATTAAAAAAAACCATAAAATTTCGTCTGATCTAACCAGAACGAACTAACCTTACGTATAGAGACTTAAGAACCTCAACGTTGTTAGGGAAAAAGATGACTGCTGTCATTTGTCAAATATCAGGTGGAAAATGAATCAAAGAAAAACGTATCATTGAGGATTCGAAACAACTACTAGCTCATACAGAGAGGTTGAATTACATCTAACATTTGTGTAATTTTCGTCAAAGAAAAAATATGTCGGCGTTCATAGCATACAGTTAAAAACGTATGCTTGGGGATATGAGCATTTGAAAAATACTTGCCCATACAAAGAGATTTAATTACATCTGTGTGTATTGTTTGTTAAAGAAAAAATCAATGCAGCGTTTATATTTCATTGTACAGGGTGCCTCATAAACGTTCACAGTCTTACGTCCGATGGTTTTTGTTTACACGTGCGATGGTCATCGTTCGTTTTTTTTTCTATCCGTTGATACGTGTTGGTCAACGTTTTTTTCGTTTTCGTTTTCGCTGAACGCGGTATGTAGCTGTATGGTTATGTTCTGTATGGTTGAGTATGTTGGTGTATGTCACAGTATGCCGTACTTACGCTAAACGTGGTGTGTCGTCGTATGTCGTAGTGTGGGTATGTTCGGTATGTCGCCGTATGTCGTAGTATGGGTATGTTCGGTATGGTTCGGTTTGTCACCGTATGATGCAGTATGGGTATGTTCGGTATGCCGCAGTATGGTGCAGTATGTCGTTGTTATATAAAGACTTGATGGAATGTAGACAATTCAGTTGTATTCAATATGTTGCACCGAACAGTTTGTGAAAATATAGAGGTGGAGGGTAGTAATCATGGGAAACAGCAAAGAATGATCGAGTCTGATACTTATGGTCTACGATTCAACGATGGATATGTTATTGGTAATACCCCAGTACGTTATGAAAAAGATAGAGTGGTTGTACATGAAAAAAGTTTTGTTCTAACGGAGGGGTTACTCCAATTGTTATGTAAACGAGTACCTCAGCATTACAATGCGGAAGATTTAACAGCATATAAAAATATTTTAATGATGACTAATGCTCACAAGCAAAGATATAAATCAGACGAACCTGTGAACGCTAATAGTTCATGGAAATATCGAAATATTATATCCATGTTGTTTTCACCTAAAAGAAGAAAAAATAAGCATTTATCATACAATACCCAGCTTGAACATCGCAGCAGCAGCAATATCCAAACGCCCTCCTATATTGATAACAATGGAGCAATGAAAATTGGTATGGGACAACTCGAATATTTCGACAGAAAACTAGATGAAGCTTATAGATTATGTAGAGGTCCTCTTGTATTCAATAGATATTGAAATTATGATGTGTGTTTTATTTCTAATCAACTTTTCATTTATGTACTATTTAAGTAACACTTTGCTTGTTTAATAATAATTTCAAATATTAAAGGAATCGCACGTGAAATGTAATTATGTATAATGAAATTATGATTAGAAAAAAATCGACCTCATGACTTAAACCGATCTAACGTTCAAAAACATCAATTTTCACGTTTGCCATCCAAATATAGAATAATACATACCAGGTCTTCCTGGCATTGCGCATACTTAGCTTGAACTCTTTATTAATAATTCATTAATTTATTCACATCCATTTCCTTCAGATAAATAATAACTCGCGGTTTTTCTGAAGCGTGTATTGTCTCCTTTTAACAATGGTTTGCTTATTAGTATTTATGAAAATTTCCAAAATTATAAATGAATTATATTACTTCAGCAGAAATCTAAGATGCTTCATCATGTATGGTGGGTGTTTTAAGTTATATTTGTTTGCTTATCATCTTGATATAATCTTGAATTATATTCATCAGACGCTGTTCCGCTTCCAATGATAGACATCTTGTTCGTTCGCTAATTTTACCTCAGCTAAAATGCTTGATTTTAACGATTCTCTTCAAATTTCACCCTCGAAACTTCTCAACTATTTCTATTTTTTACGCAAGCCTTCTTCACTCAAAAAATTTGATTTCTGTCGTAGAATCTTCTGTCAACCAATCATATATTTTGATGGATACTTTTCTCATCCACTGAGTTTCGTGGTATTGGTGTATGATGCGATCTCGCACTTCAACTTTAATCAATTGGTTGCGAGTTACTCTCATTCATTCATTTGAATATTTCACTTCAGCTCTTCGTTTTCCAAAAAATTTTGATATATGTTAATAGTCATAAATGCCAAATTGTTTTCTAGTCACATAAGTTTGCGATTTCGAATCATTGACGGTATGTTGATATTCATGCTGATAGTTGAGAGGTGAACTTGACAATATTCACCCCCAGATTGACTACTTTCTTCAATGCCCAGCCACTATCCTTCTCAGCAAATGCATCCAGCTCCTGCATAATGGGCTCAATGATTTTGGAATTGAACCATTCTTCCAGATTGGTATATTTGTAAATGGGGAAGTTGGATGTCGTGAAATATTTGAATTCCGTTATATTTTGACTTCCTTTCACGATCTCGAATTCTCCACCGAAAACTGCATTCACCTTGACAGCATGATTTGTTTTTAACGCATTCTGGATCCTCTTCCTGAATAATATCCTGCAGTCCACCAGGAAAGAGCCGGGGTCCTTGTGCTTTAAATTGGAGATTACACCAGTCCTAATTCGATTATTGAATGCCGAACTAGTATCATCCCAGCGGACGCGTTTTCTCGCTCCTTCAGATCGCGTAGGAAGCCCTGCCCCTTGCTTCTGCATAGCGTTCAATTCATTGCGAATGGTCCTGATGTTCCTCATACATGCCTCCAGATGTTGTTTTTCACCCATCGATTTTGCACCTCTCATGGCATTGTACAACTTTTTTACCCTTGGTACACTCTTTGAGACCTTCTTGTGCAATTACTTCATCGTATTTTGTGGTCAATACTGCCAGCAGTTTAGCGATATGTTGTACCAAATCAGTAAACATTGACATACTGGAATTATAAAAAGTCCGGTGTTAAACGTACAACGTTCTACAGTAGACTAATGAAATTCGATAGAGCTCAGTAAATATAAACTTTGGTCGGACGGAAGACTGAACGCTTTATAAAGTGGTGGGGGTAAAGAAAATTTTTCATTCGAAAACTGAACGGTTTCAAAAGGCCTCCAGTTTTCCTAAAATGTGTGCTTCAGGTAGTATAAGAATGCATATAAAAGTGCTGCATTTGTCATATATCGTGGTATTTGTAAAATTTTTATTCATTGATTCTCATAAGAATACATGTAAAATGATGTATATCGTTTGCCGCATTTATGAAATTAAAAAATCAACGAAAAAGTTGTATGAGGCTTGCCAAATTCACATAGAAAAGTTGTACCAACTTGAAAAGATAAAGTCATATTCCAAATATATAAAACATCTGACGATCATCTTCCATGTTTTTTCTTCACTAATTAGTTTTCAGGCACGTTGTAAATGTTTTTGTCTTCAAACACCCCATATGTGTTTGACGCATCTTGGGGTGATATTTCTTCATATATTTTTTTTGTTCAATGCTGTATTTTCATACACCCTATATATATATATATATATTGTTTACCTGTTCGCATTTAAACACCCGTATATGTCTTTACAACAATGATGTATTTTGATTCACCTCATATACTCAATTTGTTGAATGACATTTGACGAATATCTTCTACGTTTTTTAATTCATTTATTATTTTTATATGCACCCCACAACTGTTCGTATCTTCAACAATTAGTTTCTAAATCTTCCCGGTATAACCTGTATGTTTATACTACTAAGATTAGTAGTATGACAAAGCCGGTTTCGCCTCATTAATTTGAATTTTCGCTCTCGATGGCATCTGGCCATCGGGATCTCCGCCATTTTGGTTCTTCGGCGAAGTTCTTCAGCAACCCCCCAACGCCGAAGAAGGTGGGGGGAGGGTTGCGGAAGAAAAAAAAAATAAAAAAATTTTTGTCCCCGAGTGGGGCTTGAACCCACGCCTATTGGCATGGCAGCCGAGGGCGCTACCAGTGAGCCATGACGGTTCCATACTAATGTCGATTTAAAACTCGTAGCTTTGATAATGGGAAAAAAAAGCCGATTGGCGGCAGTCGCAATAAACATGGCGGTGTAGGGTGTAGCGTGTGGGGGTTGAGAGAGAGAAAAATTGCAGGTACATGATAGGCGTAGAGAGCAATTGGGTGTGTGGGAGAAGAAAAAAACGACCTCATGTGATTCGTTGTGTCGAAAAAATGGCCGTCGAAGCAACGCCCCCCTGCGGTACATGATAGATGTAAAGAGCGGAGGGCGGGGGGCGGGCGGGCGGGGAGATCAAAACGACCTCATGTGATTCGTTGTGTCGAAAAATGGCCGTCGAGAGCCCCACGCCTACGATAGCAATGGCCGCCGCTGGCCGCCGTCGAAGCATCTCTCTCGACTTAGTACAGGCAGCAACATGTCCAGACTTGAGTTGGAATTCCGAGAATCGTGTGTGACGTCACCATGAATGAACATCTGGTGTTTACTGGCGAGCGGCGTGTGTGATTTTAGGAAATGATGACTCAGCGAAATCGAGACATGATTTGGTCTTGGACTTGTTTATCGCTCCACAGCTTAAGTAAACAACCACATCCGGTGGTTGTTTACCCAAGTTGAAATTCCGAGAAATGTCCACTCAGCATTTTATTACTGCGTAGTTTGGGTTTTCCCCCCAGCATATTCAGCGTGGGCAGACAGCGTGGGTCACGTGACCATCGGCGTGGGGTCACGTGACCATCGGCGTGGGTCACGTGTCCATCGGCGTGGGTCACATGACACAGAGAGTTTATACATACGTTCACAGCGCGCGCCGACGACATTTGATAGCCTGCCTCCGAAGCAACAACAAGTGTTTTGTGCTGCTCATCTGCCTCTCGCTCTTCATACAGTTTTATTGTGAGTGTCATTCATTCGTGATTTGCAAAAGGTTAGTAGATTTCACATATGTTTTCGCGAGTGTTTCAAGTGTCTATGCCATTCGATTCAGTTGTTATAAAGTTCATTTATCTCATACAGAGTGTCTCATAAATCGTCATATTTTTCTTATACAGTATACATTGAATATTTTTGTCACATTTCTCGTACAGAACGTCTCATAAATCGTCATATTTTTCTCATACAGTGTAGATTGAATATTTTTGTCACATTTCTCATACAGAGTGTCTCATAAAGCGTCATATTTTTCTCATACAATGTACAATGAATATTTTTGTCACATTTCTCGTACAGAGTGTCTCATAAATCGTCATATTTTTCTCATACAGTGAACATTGAATATTTTTGTTACATTTCTCTCATACAGAGTGTCTCATAAATCGTCATATTTTTCTCATACAGTGTACGTTGAATATTTTTGTCACATTTCTCTCATACAGAGTGTCTCATAAATCGTCATATTTTTCTCATACAGTATACAATGAATATTTTTGTCACATTTCTCGTACAGAGCGTCTCATAAATCGTCATATTTTTTCTCAAACAGTGATTTTTTGTCATATTTCTCATACAGGGTGAATCACAATAATGTTTTGAGAGAGTTATACAGCGTGTATAAAAAAAAAAAAAAATCTTCATTATTTTGAAACGTGCATGTTTTTCACAGATGTCTCATCTCGACGAAATTAACAAGGTCTCCTTGGCTTGCAGGAAGGACCTGCACAAACTACAAGAGCTGCCGAAGGACGAACCCAAATTGATCCTCGACGCTCAAACCAAAACTACAAAGTTTGGGGAGTCAATCCTTGTGGAGTTAGAGGACTGCGTAGTATTCCTTCCGAATCGAGTGACTGGAGCATTGAAAGCGAACCTCGACAAATTGACCGAGGCCCAGCACGTGCTAATATACAGGGGTGAAAAGAAAATTGCCAATCGAGCTCATCCGCAGCAGCTGTTTGAGATCGCCAAGGCCTGAAGACGTCGCAGCCGTTGGAAACAGAGAGAGTAAGTTTCTTGTATTTTCATTTGACGTTTTCTTGAAATTTTGTGTTGAATCATGTCATCTGACGCCATTGTTGTACAAAGTGTGGAGATGGCGGCAAAGTTGCTTAAGGCGGTAAAAATCCTCAAAAAGGGCTGTTCCTATGAAGAGTGCAAACATTGGTTGGCCCAATGCCAGCGCACCGCCCGCCTTATTAATAGAGCGATCGCAGCGGTGGAAGGCATAGGCTCTCTGAGAAAATTGCAAACTTTATGTGGTCACTTAAAAATTATCCGAAATTCAATCAAAAATTCAGGCCAACAGCCAGTCGTCGTGGGGGAGGGGCTCAAATCAAAATTGACATCTCGAGTAAAGTGGGAGGACTTGAAATCGGCATTTTCTTCGCGTCTGCGCACAGGTATAATTATAAATTTAAAACATAAAGAAATTGGACAATTTTTCGGGGACGCATTCTCTCTATTCAAAAACAGAATTCAAAATTTATTGAAAAAACATTCACTCATTAAAGTCAATTCGACATTTTGTGGGAAATTCGTGAAAAACTCTTTGAATCAAGAACAAAAAATCGACTTCAAGTATTTCAACACTAAAAACGCTGTGATCGATAGGGGTACAACTTTGAAAGAGTGGTTCTTGGAAAATGTCATCGATCAAATTCAAAACAAACTTTCTGAATTCGCGGACAAAGAGAGCGGATGGAGTCTCGAGAAAATCGTTAGTTTGGAAATAAATATCAACAAATCCGGCATCGGCAACGGTTCGTCTTTCATCGAGTTGCCGAAATCTATTGCCAAAAAACGAGCTTGCATCAACATCAAAAATGATGATGATGCATGTTTCGCTTGGGCAATCGTCTCCGCCCTGTATCCTGTTCAATCTGGTAAAAATACTGATAGAACATCGTCATATCCGCATTACTCAAAGGCATTGAATTTGGACGGAATCGACTTTCCCATGAAATTTAAACAAATCACCAAATTTGAACAATTAAATAACATTTCCGTCAATGTGTACACTTTGGAGTTAATTCAGCCGAAGCCGGACAAGGAGGCATTTTTCATGACTGTTCCAAGTCGACTCACGAAACAAAAATTAGACAAACATGTCAATCTTCTCCTCATTCAAAATGAATATCACCCGAAATTAAATGATTACGAGGCACCGCCACTGATCGACGATGACACTGACGATTCAGACATAAAATTCCATTATGTTTGGATAAAGGATTTATCTCGCCTACTTAGTGCACAACTCAATAATCATGTTCACAAAAAATTCATTTGCGACAGATGTTTGAATTATTTCACAAGTGAGGAAAAATTGAACAGTCATACTGTTGATTGTCAAAAACAAAACACATGTAAAATTTCTTTCCCCCACTACGATCATGTAGAATTTCGCGACTTTGTACATAAAGAAAGAGTGCCCTTCGTAATATATGCGGATTTCGAGTCGATTTTGGAACCGTTCAAAGATGCCGCCGGCGCCGGATGCAATTCTCAAACGGAAAAGTACCAAAAACATATTCCGTTCAGTGCCGGATTTTATTTCAAGTGTGCATATGACGACACTTTGTCATTTTACGATAGCCATCGAGGTCTCGATTCGATGGATTGGTTTGCGGAAAGAATGGGGACCATAGCCAAAATTGTGCAAGCCAAAACTTTGGACATTGTTCCCATGACCGCATCATCTGATGAGGTGAACGCGCCATGTTGCCACATCTGCGAAAAACCTTGGAAAACTGACGACAAAGTTGTCCGTGACCATAATCACTACACGGGTGCCTTTCGCGGATATACGCATGCGCAATGCAACCTGTTATACAAAAAGTCTTTTGTGGTGCCGATCGTTTTCCATAATTTATCCGGATACGACAGCCATTTTATTATTCGAGATATAGCAAAGAGGGGGCGAGTCAGCTTGTTGCCTGTCAACAAAGAGAAATACATATCTTTCACCCAGTATGACGACAATACAGACATCAAGTTCAGATTCATCGATTCGTTCCGTTTTATGGGCATGAGTTTGGACCATTTGGTTCAGACTTTGACAGTGCACGATTTGAAAATATCCAAACGCGAATTTGCACATCTGACAGCCTCGCAGTACGAATTACTCACTCGAAAGGGCGTATTCCCATACGATTTCATCGATTCGATGGAAAAGTTGGAAGTTGAATGTTTGCCGGCGCTCCATCATTTCTACAACAAGTTGAACGATTGTCACATTAGCAAGGCAGAATACGAACATGCGCAGAACGTGTGGCAAACGTTCAACTTAAAAACACTGGGCGAGTACTCCGACTTGTACATGAAAACAGACATATTGCTCTTGGCCGATATTTTCGAGAATTTTCGAAATATCGGTCACGTGACATATGGCCTGGACCCCGCGTGGCATTACACCCTACCCGGCTATACGTGGTCGTGCATGTTGAAGTACACCCAGTGCAAGTTGCAGATTTTGAAGGACGTCGACATGCTCATGTTCATCGAGCGAGGAATTCGCGGAGGCATCAGTCAGTGCTGCAACAGGCGCTCCACGGCAAATAATAAATACATGGGTGACAGGTATGACGTCACTCAGCCCTCCACTTATTTGCTATATCTCGATGTAAATAATTTATATGGGTGGGCCATGATGGAATATCTTCCGTATGGGGGATTCAAATGGCTCGAGAATGTTGCCGATTTGAATGTGCTCGAGGTGTCAGACACTTCGCCGATTGGCTATATTCTCGAAGTCGATTTGGAGTACCCCGAACACTTGCATGACAAACACAAAGATTTTCCATTATGCGCCGAACACCGTACTCCGCCAGGCTCAAAATTACCCAAATTAATGACCACCCTGTACAATAAGGAAAACTATGTTGTACACTACAGGGTGTTGAAACAAGCACTGACGCACGGACTTGTACTTAGAAAAATTCACAGAGTTCTGCAATTCGACCAATCAGCCTGGCTCAAACCGTACATTGAATTAAATACGAAATTGCGCGCAGAAGCAAAAACCACTTTCGGCAAAAATAACTACAAATTAGCCAATAACGCAGTATTCGGGAAAACGATGCAGAACATACGAAAACATCGTGTAGTGAAAATGGTCTCAAAATGGGAGGGGCGATATGGCGCGAAAAATTTAATTTCCAGCCCGAATTTCAAGAATCGCACCATTTTCGATGAGGACCTCGTCGCTATCGAGATGGCAAAGACGGATCTGTTGTTCAATAAGCCCGTGTACATCGGAATGGCGATACTTGACATTTCCAAGGTGTGCGTGTATGATTTCCACCACGGTTTCATGATGGAAAAATACACGAGCGATCAGTGCAAGTTGATGTATACGGATACTGATTCGCTGATTTACGAGATCAAATCCGATGACATTTATCGAAATTTATTAAAGTCGAACCTGGAAAAATTCGATACAAGCGATTACCCCATCGACAACCCGTATGGGATTCCCCTTGCCAACAAAAAAGTCCCCGGCTTGATGAAAGACGAAGCGAATGGCCGAATTATGACAGATTTCGTGGGACTCCGTTCAAAGCTGTACACCTATAAGATACAGGGTGGAACATGCGTCAAAAAATCCAAAGGAGTGAAATACAGTGTTGTCCAAAATAAAATCACATTCGACGACTATGTAGAATGTTTGGAAAATCAGCGTGAGAAAGTCACATCTCAACGCTGTATTCGCTCCTTTGCGCACAACGTTTTTAGTGTGGAGCAAACAAAGATCGCTCTCAACCCCCACGACGACAAGCGCTGTCTCCTCCAGGGCTCCCATGACACTCTGCCGTGGGGCCATTACAGTCAATTGGATATTTAACTATGCGCATCTCGCATACAAACGCTTCATTGGCTTAGGAGATGATGATTCGGAACTCGATGACTGATTCAACGCACAAAATCTCGATAAAATGTCAAATGAAAATGCGGAAATTGTGCTCTTGTTTGTTCCCACACATCATATATCATATAATCAAATGTATATATTAATGTTTGAATAAATCAGCATGTAATCCATGTTTGAATATTATTTCGTTTCACCTCCACATTAAAAAAAAAATACTTTGTACTCATTTTTGAGTCAAAAAACAGCACTTTTTTCGATCAAAAAGAGACTCCAAATTTGACATGGTGGTTGAACTGAGTAAAAAGTTCAGTGAAATTCAGTCAAAGTTCAGTCACTGAACTCAGTGAGACTCAGCGACTGAAAAATTTCACTCAACTGAAATTTCCCATGCTTTTCTTATGGGGGCTGAAAATTCAGTGAATTTCAGTGAAATTTCAGTCACTGAATTCAGTGACTGAAATTTTCACTCAGCCACTCAGCCACCGAAAAAACGCACTGCCACCATGTCAATTTTGGTGCGAGTTTTTCACTCAAAAAGAGCATCGTTTTTGAGTCTTAAAATGAGCACTTTTTTTCGCTCAAAAAGAGCATCGTTTTTTGAGCCTAAAAATGAGCACTTTTTTCGCTCAAAAAGAGAAAATAAAACAAAAATTAACTAAGATACATATATTTTCAATAAATTCCAAATTGGCGCTCTACATACTATGCATGTGTCGCACAGACCGGCACATCGTGAACAACACACCAAGTGTCTACAAGGTAGAAACAACACAGAACGCTCATTCACAAGACAAACACAACACGTCATTATAGTGTTCTGTGGTGAGTCTGCACTGCCATCATCTATGGGCTTGCTGTCATCTGTCACTCGTCGCTCTATGATTTCAGCGCCAACTGTCGATGAATTGTCATCTGTCACTTGTCTCACTGCGATGTCAGCGCCAACTGTCGATGAAGTGTCATCTGTCACTTGTCGCACTGCGATGTCAGCGCCAACTGTCGGTGAAGTGTCATCCGTCGCCGGCCTTGGTTCTGGAGGTATATCAGCGCCATCTGGCGGTTCTACCACCACTGATGTCTGATTGTTGTGGCGGTAATTTCGAACAAAGTCACAATTTGGACTCCATTCGTGATGGTCAGCCATTGGATCGTCATCAGGCTGCCATTGGAAGCCTTCGACACCACACACACGACACAAGACAACGTCATTCAAGCCGGTGTACGTGAAACCAGCTCTGGCCAACGCACTCGGCGAAAATGACGAAGTCCAGCCTCGGAACGTCTCGAGTCTGGCTTTGTACTGCTGCATATCTCTATGCATACTGAAATAAAAATGCTACTTCTGTTCCATAAATACATTTATTTCGATTCATAATCAAACAGTACTTTGTCAGGCAAATAATATAGGCATTCACGAAAACATAGATGTTTATCATCTTTGGACGATATAGTACACAAATTTATAGCCTCGTCAAATGTCAAATCATTGTTTCTAGCAAGAACTCTGGCACTAGCTAATATATCATGGTAATATTGACAAAAGTTCATATTCAATAAATATTCAAATCTTCCCGCCAACACTGTGGCATCCAAATGCAAGATTTCCTGGATTTCGAGCTCCGTCAAGTAGAAGTAGGTGTCATCTTTGGAAACTCGCACTGTTGCACTATTTCCATAAGTGTGTAATTCCAAGTCCATGACATCATCCCAATCGAGTTTGATTTGAGCGGTCTTGTTGTCGGTCGCATTCGGATCAGCTCGGTTATTGTAAAGCCGATTAATGGCTCCCACGAAAATGGCCCACTCGAACATGCTGAATGACAGACTGAAGGAGATGGTGTGCGGGATTGTGCACACAAGTCTCACTGCAGGCACGAAACTTCGAGCAACACTTATTCCACATTGCACAGACAAAATTGATGTGTTTCGGAACTCGTAGGTGGCGCTGCACACGTAAAATCGTTCCTTCTTGATGGCGTCTTTGTACATGTCACAAACACGGTCCAAATCGGCAACACGTTCTGCCCACTCTCTTGATGATGACGATGACTCCGAAGAATTCTCCTCGATAGACACTAGGGACGAAGACATCGACTCGTAATCGGACGTAGGATCGTTAGACTCGAACTGCACTCCACCAAGCATGATGATAGACTGACTCATCGTGCCGCTGAACGGTTTGAAATATTTCGCAGTCGGTCGGAGAGAGAGGGAGAGAGAGACGAAAGGCCCCCAATTTTATGCTCCAATGTGCCTATTTTCCATTGAATTACAAGCGATTTGTCGAATCTATCCAGGAATTGTGAGTACTGTCGAAACCCAACCATTTCACCAGGACTTTTCGGCCTTTTCGTCTAATGATTTTTTCCACGAGATAGACGTCGGGATTCTTCGTCTTTTGCAATTCCTGTTCGTAGAAAGCGCCGCTGATTGGTCGCCCCTCCAAGTCCTCCAGCAAGTACGTGATTGGTTGGGTGATTTTCACTTTGACGACTTTAAAAACTTCAGTCGTCCAATTGGGCGTATACCCCTTCTCGAACACATGTTTGGCCTTGCTAATTCGCACAAAGTCTCCAATTTTGAACTTTTTTCGGCCAGCTCGTCCCACATAATCATACGCATACTTGTACACTTTGTCTTCATTGTCTTTGGTGACGTCACAGGGTTTCATGCCGATCGTCCGATGTTTGCGCTGATTGTAATTTTTAGCAATGTCCGGTAAAATGTCCAGCCACTTGTAGGTGCCGTTCAAACTGAAATATTTAAAGAGTTTTTCTTTTAGTGTGCGTATCATTCTTTCCGCAATAGCTGCTTTGATCTTCGTGTACGTGCTGTAGTGTTTGATGTTGTACTTTTTCATGAGGGCCTGGAAGCTGGCGTTGTAGAATTCAGTACCCAAATCAGATTGTAGGAACGTAGGACTTCTGTTCGCTTTCGATAATATGTCCCCCATCGCTTCGGTGACGTCTCGACCACCTTTGGTCTTCAAAGGCCGCACCCATAGGTATTTCGAGAAGGTGTCAATCACCACGAGAATATAATTGTAGTTCTTATTGACTTTCGAGTATTTTTGAAGGTCAGCCAAGTCCATCTGCCACAGATCGTCGATTCCTTTGATGATGGTACGTCTGCGGGGAAATCTCTTTCTGGCCGGAGCATGGAGCTCATCGACCAATTGCTTTTTGGCTGCGGACGACTCCATTTCTCCCAAACGACTGCGCAATGCTAATGCGCAGCTCCATTGTTATACTCTGTACTTAAGTCCAGAATCGTTGGCGTTCTCGACATTTCTTCAATCTGCTTTTTCAAAGTATCGTGTTTTTTCAACGAAAGTGTCATGAATTTCATAACTCGAATGTCCAAGGCCTCGTGAGCGTGTTTCTGCGCATCCAATTCTGCTCTGAGCTTCACTATGACGTCATCAACGTAGTTTTTGTTGACAACATCATTCGGAGTAGTTGGCGTTTCGACATTACATATTTTCACATGTTCAGCGTCAATGTCCCCGTTTGCCGTGTAGTTGAGTATGACACCGGGGAAATGATAAGGCTGCTGCTGAGCGCGGCGAGCTGAGGAACTTTGACCGAACTTGTTGATGCTCATGATGGAACTGTGGGGTGCGAAACATCGACACTTGTATTTATCGAATGTATCCAGCCTCTCTCAGCTCATTGATGATGGCCACGATCTCGTTGTCGGTAGAGGTGCTGCCAGCATTCTTAGCTGCGACGAGTAGCCTATATCTGTCAACTATCTCATTGACGTCGTCCCAGTATACGTATTCTACAGGCTTCGTATTATATGTCAATTGATCTGGGATACTGCCGCCGCCCATTTTCGATTGACTTGGGTCTTTGAACATTGGTCGAATTATATTCTCGTATTTGGCTATTTGGGAAGGATTCAGCCTACCTTTCGCATCTAAATGGGCACCTGTACTCATCAAAATTTGCTTGTATGCCACCAAGTCTTGTCTCTGGTATTTCGGATTCTTGTAGAAAATCAAACTATATAATCCCGGAGTACCCTGGTATGTTTCGCCATCAATGCGAATGTCCCCCGTATCTTTATCCAAGCCCATCAACTTGTTGCCGAGTATCCATTGCGCTCTGGGTCTGTCGTAAATGGGGCCGTAAGTCACATCGATTTTGCCCGATTTCGCACGATGTTCATTCACGAATTTAGATGCTACTTCGGGGTAAACTTCCAGCAATTCTCCATCATCCTCCTCATCGTCGTCGTCGTCAGACTCATAGTCATCTGTGTGATAGCTGTCTTCGTCTTCTTCTTTCTTCATGGTGGTGGTGGGGGAAGGGGTCCTCGATGATGGCGGTTCTTGTTTCTCTTCTTTTTTCACCTTCAGCTGTCGTCGCTTAGGTGGTGGGGGCATTGCTGCATTCAGTCTCTTCAGCGGCACCGTGATGGGTTTGAATAATTTATTCAGCGCTTCATCCTGCTCGGATTTGCCGAGTTTCAAAGACAAATACTTTTTTCGAACAACTTTCGCCAACTGACTGACTTGACGTTTTCGTTCGACTTTGGCAATTTCGGAGTCGACACGTGATGTAGTCGGTGCCATTGCTACACACAGAATGACATATTCGAGACACTACATTTGAATATATCTGTCAAAACCCAGTCGATAGCGCCCTTTGGATACATCAAAGTCTTTGGCTATGACCAAACATCCGAATTTTTCCTTCCAACAGGTGGCGCACATGCGTCGAAATTCATCGAAGGTGTAGTCCGGAGAGACGTGCTCGTCAAAGGCGTGCTTCAGGTTCACATCGTCTTGCCGAAATAGCACTATAATGTTGCAATTGTCTCTGATCAACTGTTTGGGTATTTTCGAGTAGGTTTGACATAAATATGCAACGTCCACGGATTTATGACGTCCCATGGCATAGTACTCTCTGATTTTATCCTGTTTGTCGCACGAAACATCATCAAATATAAAAATTGAGTGCTCCTTTGCCATTGACGGCTCGATAATCTCCTCGTTGTCCCTGTATGGATAATAGCCCACTCCTTTGACTTGTTTCATCGTTGCAACAGCTGATATTTCGGCTGGTACAGTGATTTTGAATATACGTAGACATTCTCGAAGCGGGCTCCGTTCGGGCTGAATAACAAACTCAGTATAGCGTTGGTCTTGCCACATCCGCTGGGACCACAAAATATCGCTCGAAATGAATTCGGTAGCAGAGGACCGTGTTTGCGCACAACATTCAAGTTGCCGCCACCTACGAAATCCAAATTGGCTATTTCCAGGGTCGGCTCTTGTTGCACCACTTTCATTGTATATTTGGAGAAAAAATGTTACATGTGACCACGCCCACATCTGGCGTTCGACTGACAGTTCGAGTGCTCGAGCGGCGACTATGTAAGTAAGTGTGCAACGCCAATCGCGTCATTGTCATGTTAACCTTCGAGCACGAAGGTCGTGGAGTGGTTAACTCTGTGATAAATCGTCTGCCATTCGAGTTACATCTGCCCGGATACCAATACTGCGGACCTGGCACCAAATTGAAGAAGAGGTTGGCACGCGGAGACGCTGGTGTGAATCCCCTAGACACTGCTTGCAGATCACACGATATCGCATACTCGCAAAGCAACTCTCTGGACGATAGACACAAGGCTGACTGGGTGTTGGAAAATCGAGCTTGGGAACGTGTCAAGTCCAAAGACGCGAACATCGGCGAGAAAGCTGCAGCTTGGCTAGTCACCACAACTATGAAGGCGAAGCGTAATTTGGGCATGGGTATGAAGTCATCATCAATGGCCTCTGCTTCTGGTGCAAAACGGTCAACGAAAAAGAGGTCGTTCAAGAAGGATGTTGTGTCGAAAATCACCAATCATCTGCGGAACGCACTGAAACCTGAACAACTCAAAGATATGAGTGCGAAGGCTCTGCGAAAATCCTCTTTGGTAGCACTGCGTGCAGCCCGAGCTCAAGTCAAAAAATTGGGCGGTCGCAAAAACATCAAAGTACCTCGAATAATACCTTTCGAAGCAAAGAGTGGAGGTGTGCTGCCTTTGCTTCCCATCTTCGCAGCTTTGGGAGCACTGGGATCGTTGGCTGGTGGTGCCAGCACCATAGCCAGGACCATCATCTCCTCGAAAAACGCTCAGAAGAAATTAGATGAAGAGAAGCGCCACAATACTGCGATGGAGAACATCGGAAAGCAGGGATCTGGCCTGTTTATGCGCAAAACAAGTCGCGGAGGCTATGGTCTTTTCCTCAAGAAGTTTGCAAAAAACTCCCAGTGAAGCTGCCCAATAGCAAGCGACCTTTGTACGATGTGGACTTGGTCAAGTATGCCAAACGTCTGAAAATTCCTAATTTCGTTGGGGTTTTCATGCGCGAAAACCTACCTCAATCTACGCCCATGTACAAAGAGTGCGCCATTGTCAATCTGGACTCGATAAAAAATCGTGGAACGCATTGGGTAGCTTACGTGAAAAGTGGACTTTGTGTGAAATACTTTGACAGTTTCGGTAATTTGAAACCGCCAGTGGAACTCGTACGATATTTAAATGACGGTGGAAATGTGAAAATCTACTACAACAACGATCGCTATCAGACATTCGATCAAGCAAATTGCGGCCATTTGTGTCTGAAATTCCTCTACGATCAAACTCAACACAACGATGGATAGGGTCGTCAACAAAAAGACAGTGACCTTTAATGAAGAGCGCAATACGGTTCATTATATGGTTGTGTGGCGATTTGCGTACAACACTTCGCGCAAATCCGATTGGCAGCGTATGGCTATGGACAGGATCCGTTTCGCTAGGCGAATCTCCAAACTTGCCTACATAATTGACCCCATTTTGGATGTGGAACACAGGGAGCGTGTGTGGAAGTCTTTAAATGAGAGTGCATAACCCCCAAAGTGTCAGTCATGTCTTTGCTGTTCACCCTGACAGGTCACACATCTACGCTGACCGCAGACTTTGCTCCGCCAATTCAATTGGACGAACACAGCTCTTACGGCTTGGCTTTGATTGGTTTTCATTCGTACAACAGCATACCGAACATAACCAAGGGGAAGTTCTATTACTTTGCCAACGGAGCGCCATCTGTTAGCACCATCAGCATACCCACTGGCTGTTACGAAATAAGCGACATTGCCAAGTTTATTCACAAACACATCGGCAAACCGAGAGAGGTGAAGAAGAAGAAAAGAGAAGTGGACATCGACAGAGACAGCAACAATAACGCTAAGGCAGCAGTGTTCTCTCTCAAACCCAATACCAATACGCTACAGTGCGAAATTTATAGCAAGTACCACACCATAGACTTCACTCCAGAGGACTCTATCGGACGATTGTTGGGTTTCTCACCTCGAATTCTCCCAGCTGGAATCGTTCACGTGTCTGACCTGCCCGTCAACATAGTCAAAGTGCGAACAGTTCACATTGACAGTAACGTCACATCGGGCGCTTTCTTCAACAACCGACCCTCCCATACGATATACGAGTTTGCCGTTCGAGAAGATCCCGGATTTGCCATCGACGAGACTCCCTCGAATCTCATCTACCTGCCTGTGAACAAGACGGAGATACATAACATAACCTTGAATATTCTCGATCAGGACTTTTGTAGTGTGAATTTCCGTGGAGAAACCATCATCGTACGACTGGTGTTGCGCAAGCTGTCAAATGGGGTTGGTATTTGATTGGAACGACAACCAACAGCATAAAAGTACTGAGAGCGCAGACGTCAGTTCAGTCGCGCAGACGCAGTCAACGAGAGCACACACCAATCATACGCTCTCTCTCTCGAGCATAGAATTCCTCATATCTCAAGGGCATCATGTTGTCAAAACAAGTGTTCGACGTGTACAATCATCCAAAATTCGATGAATCCATCCAGAGAGTGGAGACTCGAACGTACCACCCGTACGTCAAATCCTTCCAAAATAATGAAATTGTCGAAATCGTCATTCAGCAAAGTGACACATGGATTCTGATGAACGACGCTATCGTCTGTATAGAGGGCACTCTAGTCAAAACCGCAGGAGATGGCAATGTGCGATTCGTTAATAATGCTGGAGCATTTTTCTTCGAATCAATGTATTATGAAATCAACGGCAAGGAGGTGGACTCTGTTCGCTTGCCGGGTATAGTGAGCACCCTGCGAGGATACACTTGTTACGCAGACGCCGATTCTCGACACTTGGCCACCGCCGGATGGACGTATCCAGGTGGAGCTATTCGCAACGCCAACGACGGTTCGTTCGCCATGTGGATTCCGCTTAAACATCTGTTTGGCATATTTCACGACTACAGATATGCCACAATCGGACGACAGTGCATTCGTTTGGTGAAAAGCAGAAACGACAACAACTGCATGGTTATAGAGGAGATTGCGAATCCGCAGGTCGCAACCACAGCCACCCTGACGATCAATAGCATCGTGCTCAAAGTCAAAAACGTCATTCCCAATGACGATATTCGCTTGCAGCTGCTGCAATCCATAAAGACTGACAAACCTGTGGTTATCTCGTTCCGCAAGTGGGATATGCACGAAATGCCTGCACTCACGCCTGGTTCCACCAAAGAAATATGGTCTGTCAAAACTTGTACGGCAGTGGAGAGCCCCCGATTCGTCATTGTCGCCTTCCAAACAAATCGAATGGACAACGTTGCACGAGATTCCAGCTACTTTGACCACGTTGACATCAGAGACATACGCCTAACGTTGAACAGTGACAATTACCCGCATGAACGCATGCGCTTGCAATTTGACAGAAACAACTTTGTGGAAGCTCATCGCGCCTATACGGAATTCTACCCAAGCTATGCGAATTGTCCCCAGAAACGCCCTCTGCTGGATTACGATGCATTCAAGGATCGAGCCGCCATCTTCGTAATCGATTGCTCACGGAGAGCGGAATTCATGAAATCGTCCACCGTCGATGTCAAACTTGACATAGAAGTCACAGTTGGGTTCCCAGCTAATAGTCGTGCGTACTGTGTAATAGTGCACGATTACGTCATAGAACACTTGCCTTTAAGTGAGATCGTACGTCGTCTGTCATAAGACACAAAACACTTCAAGTCATACGTCATCTGTCATATGCCTGCAAGATCGGCGGGGGAGCGCTGGTTGAATGCGCGTCGCAAAGAAGCATAAGCCTATGGATAGGAAAACAACAAGAAGAGTGGGGGGTGGTGGGGGGGAACGCGCTCGAAGCGCATCAGTTCAAATTCAGCGTTAGTTGTTAGCCAAACGTTCAGTGATTCAGTCGATCAGTCAGTCAGCCAAGATGAAGCTCGTAGCTTGTGATATCCAGGGTTTCTGTGTGGGTGGTGAGTTCCAGCCAAAAGAACTTGCCATCACCGACGGGCAACGCACGAACCATTTTTTATTCAAAGCCGTCGTGCCATTCCATGAGCTGAGCGAAAATGATAAACGCCAAGCGAGATATTTGGAAAGGAATATCCACGGCATTCCATACTCCGATGGCTATGTGGAATTAAACGAGACCAACATCCAAGAAGTGCTGCGCCCCATCCTCGAAGCTGATGTGGTATATGTGAAGGGAAATCAAAAATTCGATTTTCTGCTAAAGTGTGTGCTCGATCTGCCTAGAAGGCCACACATCGTCGATATTGCCGCCACTACAAGTACAGTCGTCACAACCCCTCCACCGCCACTCGAGAAGCAGAGCCCGTTGTGTTTAAATCATATAGCATCTGGAGACATAGAAGTGAATTGTGCTGTGAGACATTGTTTCGATATTTGGCTATGGATATCGTCGCACCTGATATGGTGAAACACGTCGGCAGTGGCGGCGACACTCTTCTCCATCGGCACTTGCAAAATTTGCGTGAACTCAAGGCGCAAATATCGCAGTACGAACAAAAGCTGCATATGTATAAACGCTTTCAAAATATGCAAATTGACGATGGGAAATGGGCAGCAGCATTCACCGACCCACGACGTTTCACCGGCGCCAACTACAACAGCCAAGGAAGAAGAACCAATGTTTGATATATTATTATTATTATTATTATTAATCATATTGTATTGTATTTTTATTATGTATTAATAGATGTATTAAACCAATTTTCTTGATTTATTTTGCGAATGAGAGAGTGACAGAGTGAATGGCAAAAATGGTCGTTCAAAGCTATTTGGTTTTGGGGAAAGAGCTTGGTGTATTTTTCGCAAATATACACCAAACTTTTCCCCCAAAGTCAAATGGTTTTGCCGCCGCACACTGGCGATTGAGAGGCTGCGCGTGATTTCATGTTTGAAATAAATATGTGCATATTTGTTTCAAGTATGAAATCTCTCTCGGTCAATCAACATGAGGGCCATGCACATTGAGCAATGGTGTATGTGTCTCTCAGTGTATATATATTTGAGTGATATATACGTCGTTTCTCAGTGTACGTTGAGCAGTCATACCGTCATGACAAACTATATAATTCTAGCAGCCGTTCTGTCGAACGTACTGTATATTAGCCCACCATATGAGTGCAGTGAGGTATTGGTATCATATTTGCACGAGAATTCGAGCATTTCTAACTGGACGAGAATGACTCAGGCGCTAGCCAATGATGAATATTTGCCTGTGTTGAAAGCCGAAATCCCGCTGAACGTCTCATCGTACCGATTGCGAAAGATCTATGTCAATCACACCCATAGCGATACGCAGTGGTTCCCGCTGAAGACGACTTGCAGAACTTCGAGGTCCCCTCAGCCCATCCTGTATGCCGCGATGCAAGCTCCTGGAGGTCATCCTCCCGCGGAGGACACTTTACGAGTGGTTTGTGTTATTTGTGACAATGATTCTGAGTGTTCAAATATCCGAATCTATATATAAGTTCATTAAAGCTATACGTCAAAAATATTTTTTAATCGATAATGATAGTGTATCATACTACGCCGCTGGCACTGAAGTCTAATAAAAATATACGCATATCTGTTTGTTTCATTTGAGTTGCAAAATGCAACATGTGTATGTGTGTGTGTGCTCTCTGTCGACGTGACACAGACCGTGGGATCCAAGGCCAAATCGTGTCTCATGCCGACATTTCTCGAAAATAATGGTCTTGGGTAAACAACCACCGGATGTGGTTGTTTACTTAAGCTGTGGAGCGATAAACAAGTCCAAGACCAAATCATGTCTCGATTTCGCTGAGTCATCATTTCCTAAAATCACACACGCCGCTCGCCAGTAAACACCAGATGTTCATTCATGGTGACGTCACACACGATTCTCGGAATTCCAACTCAAGTCTGGACATGTTGCTGCCTGTTCTAAGTCGAGAGAGATGCTTCGACGGCGGCCAGCGGCGGCCATTGCTATCGTAGGCGTGGGGCTCTCGACGGCCATTTTTCGACACAACGAATCACATGAGGTCGTTTTGATCTCCCCGCCCGCCCGCCCCCCGCCCTCCGCTCTTTACATCTATCATGTACCGCAGGGGGGCGTTGCTTCGACGGCCATTTTTTCGACACAACGAATCACATGAGGTCGTTTTTTTCTTCTCCCACACACCCAATTGCTCTCTACGCCTATCATGTACCTGCAATTTTTCTCTCTCTCAACCCCCACACGCTACACCCTACACCGCCATGTTTATTGCGACTGCCGCCAATCGGCTTTTTTTTCCCATTATCAAAGCTACGAGTTTTAAATCGACATTAGTATGGAACCGTCATGGCTCACTGGTAGCGCCCTCGGCTGCCATGCCAATAGGCGTGGGTTCAAGCCCCACTCGGGGACAAAAATTTTTTTATTTTTTTTTTCTTCCGCAACCCTCCCCCCACCTTCTTCGGCGTTGGGGGGTTGCTGAAGAACTTCGCCGAAGAACCAAAATGGCGGAGATCCCGATGGCCAGATGCCATCGAGAGCGAAAATTCAAATTAATGAGGCGAAACCGGCTTTGTCATACTACTAAGATTCATGTTAGTGACATTCAACATTTTATTTTAGTCATCATCACAGTTGAAACAAAATGTTTTGAATACTATTATCCATCATCGGTATACCATTTCAAATATCATTTGTATTCAATGTGAAAAATCCCTCATTCTGTCCTGTTTCAATATGCCCGACATTTCACATGGGAAAGTAAACAATAACTGAAAATACGTGACTGAAAATACGTAACTGAAAATACGTGACTGATTTTTATGTTTAATGACATATTTTCAAATCCTTTATATTTATTTTTTTGTAACGTTTCAGTTTAGGAACATTCGGTACATGATTTTTCTATAACGTTGTATTTTTTTGTATGAGTTTTTTATGTTATGATTCATTTTATTGGGCATTCAATATATTGATGAATTGTGTACGATAAATCGTTAAAAAATTTGGTGGCAAATGATTCGATTTCACGCAAAATAACTCCATCTATTTTTAATGTAAAATATATAAAATTGTTTTCTATGAATGAAATATTCTTTCAAATGTATAACATAAAATCATATCCGATTGATAATGAGAACCGCGAGGAACGTGAAATATGAAACTCAATCGTTTGCTCTACAATGTATATCATGAAAATATTCGAACTATTTTGTGTCATCTCAATCACGTATACTTCGATTATACATGCTATGTGAGTACCTTTGTTTGTTTCCTATAATGGTGGCTCTTGCTGTATCATACAAAAATGAATATTTTTCAAAATGTTTGTTCACAAAACAATTCTTGTACAACATTTCATTATGTTGTGCGAGGTGTACCACACAGCTCATTTTATGGGGCCCCCACATTCTCCTCGCTTTGTGTATACAAATGAGAGAAGAACATCTCAAGAAACGGTTTTATCTCTCATTGCAGCTATCAAAGTTCACCTATAGTGCGTTCTTTTTTAATGCTGTTCAGAAAGGCAAACCTATCAACGGTTCACCTATATACTTTGCATATTTTCACCTAGAACAGCCTCTCTGTAATAAGCCCAAATGATGTCTACTGAATTACAAATATGACTCGTTTAATGGCATTTTCACCATTTGAGTCTGTCATATAAATCTAAGCATGCCAACTTAGGAATGCTATTCTATATTACATAATTATACGTGAAAACTACGTCAATTCTGACAATTGGGTGAGTGTATGGTATTGTACTTTGAATTCTTGAAGACTCTATCACGGAATCGTACGTTGAACGCTAAGATCTCTCACCACTTGTGCTTCAAACTGCTGAATCTGAGATTGCAACCTCTCTTAGGATAGTTGACTGAATGCATTCAAATGAGAAGACTACTTCACTTATGACTGTATGCATTGTGTCGCACGTTAAAATGAACGGTTCGCGTCTCCAATAATAGTTGAATGAATGCATCGCACGTTGAAATGTGAGGGCTACGCGTCTTCCGACAGTTGACTGAATGCATGATATCGCATGTTAAAATATTGAAACTACGTTACTTAAGACAATAAACACAGCGTCTGGCATCGTACGTTGAACGCTAAGGTCACTCGTTACTTGTGCTGAATCTACAACCTCAGACATTGGTATCGCACGTTAATATTTGAGCACTACATCACTCATACCAGTTGACTGAGTGCATTGCATTGTACTTCAAAATGTTAAGACTCCGTCACTTTCCACAGTTGAATGACTGCACGTATCACACGTTGAAATATCTCTTCTGACAATTGTCTGATTGCATGGTATTAACCTTATGAACGATTGCATGGTATCGCACGTTGAAATGTGAGGAATACGCCCCTTCCGACACTTGACTGATTGATTGCATGATATAAAACGTTGAAATTTGAAAGCTACGTCTTATATACGCAACTACGCCGTACTGTGTTATCGCTAACGTTATTTTTGATAACACGTTAGGGTTTTCCCTGTACAAATAACTGTGATGTATGCTATAAACGCCACAGTATTTTTTTTTTCTTCAACAAACATTACACAAATAGATATCAGATGTAATTCGATCTTTTTGTAAGTAGTTGTGTCGAAGCCTCATACCTGATGCGTTTTTTCTTTGATCAATTTTCCTCCTGATATTCGATAAATGACAGAGACATTCATTTTCCTAACAGCGTTTAGGTTTTTAAAACGTCCATGTAAATGTCTACGTAAGGTTAGTTCATGCTAGTTAGATCACACAACATTTATTGGCGGGGCGCTATGCCTACGTAAGGTTGATTCGTTCTATTTAAATCACACAAAATTTATTTTTTGGTCCATTTTCCCACCTAACATTTGACAAATTATATCCGCTGTTTTTCTAACAGCGTTGAGGTTTTTTAATACGCTATACCTACGTGAGGTTAGTTCGTTCTGATTAGATCAAACAAAATTAATTTGGTTTTTTGAAACGCTATCTCTACGTAAGGTTAGTCTGTTCTAGCTAGATCGGATGAAATTTATTGGGCGATATGCAGATGTAGGGTTAGTTTGTACTGGTTAGATGAATGATATGTTGGTTCACCTGGTATAACAATCGCTATGTTTTTTGTGTGATGACGAACTATGCTGTGCGCCGACCAATCAGACGCCGTCATGTATTTTTTCTTCAATTAACAGCTATCTTTTTTCAAATGACGTAAAATTGAATACAAACGACTATCATACAAACGACTATCATACAAACATCCTCTTCGAAGATAATTTCATATATGTCAGCTATAATTGTATTTATTTTTTCTTGAATAATGAATTTATGGGACGTCCCTATACTACGAACTATGATGTGCGTTGACCAAACATCGCCATCTTTTTTTTTCCTAACAGCGTTGAGATTTTTTCAAGACACACTGTATATATTTTTTCTTGAATAATGAATTTATGGGACGTTCCTATACTACGAACTATGATGTGCGTTGACCAATCAAACGCTGCCATATTTTTTTCTTCAACTAACAGCTATCTATTTTCAAATGACGTATGACAAGAGACTGACGCGACTCTGACAGTTGGCGGGGTGTCGCATATTAAAATTGAATACAAACGACTATCATACAAACATCCTCTTCGAAGATCATTTCATATATGTCAGCTATAATTCAATCTCTGTATGGGTGAGTAGTTGTTTTGAATCCTCATATCCCTAATGAAGCGTTTTTGTGAAACGACCCAACTATGATGTGCTTTGACCAATCAAACGCCGCCATCTCTTTTTCCTAACAGCGTGGAGATTTTTTCGAGGCACCCTGTATATTTTCTTTTTCGAATGAAAAAATGTGTGAGACGTCTCTGTACAACGAACTATGATGTGCGTTGACCAAACGTCACCATCTTTTTTTTTCCTAACAGCGTTGAGATTTTTTCAAGACACACTGTATATATATTTTTTCTTGAATAATGAATTTATGGGACGTCCCTATACTACGAACTATGATGTGCGTTGACCAATCAAACGCCGCCATATTTTTTTCTTACAAGGATGACATTTTCTACGACACCCTGTTTACTGTTTTTCCTGAATAAGAAATTTTATGAGTCGCCATATTCTTTTTCCATAAGTGATGTCGGTGGTTTTTTTCTTAATCAATGAGTATTTTGAAAGACCCTGTTGTTTTTCACCTAAATTGCATTATGAAACACCCTGTCTATGTTTTTTCTCTCACTAAACGGTTTATATTCAAACATCATTATTATTATACCACTTCAACAATTTGAATTTCTTCATTCACAATCATTATTCTTTTTATTTAATATTCGAGCGCTCGAAGCCGGTCTGCGGTAGATAGAACCCGGCGTGCGGTAGATAACGCCGCTCGACTTCGCCGATCGGCGGCTCGCGCCATATAAACAACATTTCAACCTACATTTACTAAGAGGTCTCATAGCCTTGTCTGTAGAGGTGCGCTTCGTAATCCGAAGATTGCTGGTTCGCTACACTTCAATCCAACAACCTTTTTTCATTTTATCATTTGCATTGAATATCTATTTCACTACTCGGCGTTTGGTACTGGGAAACTCTTATCTTTGATACGGATCAGCTCGACTACGTCACAACTGAACGGCAGACCAGCGACGGTTGACTCCGTAACCGATCTCGTCCGACTATTCCCGAATTCTTGATCGACTGGGAAACTCTTATCTTTGATACGGATCAGCTCGACTACGACACAGCTGAACGGCAGAGCAGCGAGCGCGTGACCTTGAATGAGACAAAAAACGCCAGACGGGACCTTAGAATTTTAAATGGGATTTTACAAGTTAATTTGGTCGATTTGGTCCCAGAATGCCTATAGCTCCTTTACTTAACAGGTCCGAGAAACAGAAAATATTGTGCTATGTCATGGGCAAGGAAAGCGAACAAATTGTGGTTCAGTTCAAAAGCAAGCTTACAAGGTATGCAGAAGCCGTGAAGGGGTTCGACGACTAAGATGAGTCCGTAGACAGCTTTATCACTGCTTTGCATGGTCTATCGGAATTCTGCGAATTACAAAAAGAGCTGATGAGAGACCGTATTATAGTTGGCATTCGAGACATCAAAACAAGCGAACGCATGCAACTGAAAGCTCGACGAAGTTTTTTTTTTCTTACCCTTTCTTCATGATTATTCGTTCCACTATTTCATTCAGAGTTGCTTGTGCGCGTAACTAAGTTACCGAATAAACAGACAATAATATTCAAAAAGTCTCATAACCTAAAAATTGATATCAATGAAGCTGAAGGTATTACTTGTTAAAGTCAAAGTAATTACTACCTTAGGCATGTAAATGGCACTATTTACATTCCGTTGTCGAAATGAATTGGTAAACGAATGATATAGGCCATTTACCTGTTTTGTTGCTAAGCATGTATGGACTATTTACGGTGTCGGCTGCGGGAAAAAGCTATTTGAACAAGAAAATGAGCAAGAAAGTTATCTACAGGACGAAGATAATGAACATTTTTTAGGGGTTATGGTAGGATCTAACCAAAATAGTACTACAGAAATTTCACAATGGATTCGCATGTTAGATGTAGAAGGTTTCTCCAATAAAATAAAATTTCTGGTTGACACCGGAGCTGATGTGACATGTTTGCCAGAGAAAATGTTAAAAGATGAATTATTAAATAAATTACAACCACCTAATGATGTCATATCAGGTCCAGATGGTCGAAATCTATACGTTTCCGGCACCTTAAATCTGGGTATATCGTATCGACGGGAAAATTCGATTTTTGAAGTCTATATTCTGAAAAATTTGCAAACTGCTATACTAAGAAGACCAGGAATAGTAAAGCTTAAAATATTAAAATTTGCAGGGAATTGAAATCAGTCACCCAAATCTGAAAACAATCCATTATTAGTCTTCACTAAATATAATAACTTGTTTAGTAAAATTGGGGAATTTCACGATGAAATAGAAATAAAAATCAAAGGGGCCACACCTTTCGTTCAGACAGCTCCAAGAGTAGTTTTTTTGCCACTTTTGGATAAATTAGAGGCTGAATTAAAAATATTAAAATCTTTAGGAATAATTTTGCCGGTAGAGGAACAGACAGCATAGGTATCCCCAATAGTCGTAGTGCCCAAGGGGGAAGGGGTTTGTTTATGTTGCGATTATACAAAACTCAACAAAGGTGTTCTTCGTTCGCATTTTTCAATTACTAAAGTTGAAACAACACTGGCCAAGTTAACCGGGTCACAGTATTTCTCTAAATTAGATGCCAATAATGGCTTTCACCAAATTAAGATAAAAAAAGAATGTCAAAACTTAACTACACTCATTACTTCATTTGGTAAATATAAATTTACAAGGTTACTTTTCGGAATATCTTGCGCTCCAGAATACTTTAGTATTCAATTCAATGAAATATTAGCAGGAATCAAGGGGGTTGTGATGCACATCGATGATATTTTGGTACATGCGCCAACTCAAGAACATGTTAAAATATTGAAAGAAGTGTTGTATAAGTTAAGTAGTGAAGGAGTCACACTAAATAAAAATAGATGTCGATTCGGAGTAACAAAAAGTAACTTTTTGGTACATGTTATTTCTGACAAGGGAATCGAAATTGACCAACCGCGAGTGGAAGCTATTTCAAAATTTCCAGAGCAAACATAAACGTGAACTTTAACAGTGGCTAGGAAAATTTTGCAGCCAGGTTCATACCAAATAAATTAGTAGATCACCAAAGTCGATATTATGTCGAAAGTTGTCGAGGTCACCGGTCGGCGAAGTCGAGGTGGTGGTATAAAAGAATAATTATTGTGAATGAAAATATTCGAATTGTTGGAATGTGACAATAATAATGTTTGAAAAAATGTGAAAAATTGCGGGGTAACGAGAATGTAACGTTTGAACGTGCGATTCCAATGAGGAACGTATACAGGGTCTTTCAAAATACATAATTTGAGAGAACATCGACAGGGTGCCTCAAAATACGCCATTTAAGAGAAAAAATAAAACAGGGCGGTTGTTTGTCAACTATCATTTAAGAGAAAAAGTCTGGTAGCTTAGTAAGAGAAAAAAATGGCTGCGTTTGATTGGTTAACGCATATGATAGTTGGGGCGTTCCATATATTTAATTTTAACATGCGATACCCTGTCAACTGTTCAACTAACCTTATGTAGGCAAATAAATTTCGTCTGATCTAACCAAAACGAACAAACCTTGTTAGTAAATAAATTTTGTATGATCTAACCAGAACAAACTAGCCTTACATAGCACCACAAAAAACCCAATGAATTTTGGGTGATCCAACCAGAATGAACTAACCTTCAACTGTCAGAATCGCTACAGTCACCTGTCATTTGTCTAACTAATCTTATGTAGGTGAATAAATTTGGTGATCTATCCAAAACGAACTAACCTTGTTGGTAAATAAATTTTGTATGATCTAACCAGAACGAACTAGCCTTAAATAGAACCAGAAAAAAAACAAATAAATTTTGGTTGATCTAAGCAGATCAAACTTAACTTCAATTGTCAGAGTCGCTTCAATCACCTTCAAATTTTGGGTGATCCAACCAGAATGAACTAACTTTCAACTGTCAGAATCGCTACAGTCACTTGTCATTTGTCTAACTAATCTTATGTAGGTGAATAAATTTGGTGATCTATCCAAAACGAACTAACCTTGTTGGTAAATAAATTTTGTATGATCTAACCAGAACGAACTAGCCTTAAATAGAACCACAAAAAAACAAATAAATTTTGGTTGATCTAAGCAGATCGAACTTAACTTCAATTGTCAGAGTCGCTTCAATCACCTTCAAATTTTGGGTGATCTAACCAGAATAACCTACCCTTCAACCATAGCAGCGTTTTATTGGTCAGCGCACAGCATAGTTCGTCGTCGTACAAGGTGTTTCAAATACTTTCTCACACAAAAAGAATAGCGACCGCTATATCAGGTGTACGAACATACCATTTGAAAGAAAAAACTGCTGCTTGTCAGATGTGAGGTTTAAAAATGGGTCAAAGAAAAATTTGAGTCTGATCAAACCAGAACGAACTAACCTTACATAGGCATAGCGTCCCCCAATAAATTTTGTCTGATCTAACCGGAACGAACTAAACTTACGTAGGCATAGCATACCAATGAATTTTGACTGATCTAACCAGGGCGAACTAACCTTACCTATCATTTGTCATCTACAAAACTCATGTAAAAATGTCTATATTAATCATATGTTTGTGTATTTTACGCTTAAAATTTTCATATTTTTTTGGAACGTCAACACGTTGTTTTTGGTAACGTTTTTGCATGGTTAAACGCTTGAAAATCTTTGCAATTATTTGGAACCTTAAAACAATGTTTTTTAGTAACGTTTTGCACGGTTCAACGTTTGAAAGTTTAACATTTTTGGAAACGTTGAAACGTCTATTTTTATCAATTTTGAAATGTTAAACAGCGTAAGAAATACATGTAAACGTGCAATTATTAGTAGCGTTTTTTGCAAGGTTAACGCTTTGATTTTTTTGGAACGTTGACACGTTGTTTTTGGTAACTTTTTTGCACGGTTTAACGTTTGATATTTTATTTTTTTGGAACGTTAACACGTTGTTTTTCCTAACGTTTTTGCACGGTTTGACGGTTGAAATTTTAGCATTTTTTTTGGAACGTGAAAACATTGATTTTGGTAACGTTGAAAACCTCCAATAAATTTCGTCTGATCTAACCTGAACGAACCAACCTTATGTAGGCAAAGCATCCCAAAAAAAACTAATAGATTTTGTCTGATCTAACAAGAACGAAGTAACCTCACGTCAGCATTACAGAGCATCGCAAAAACGTAATTATGTGTCTATTGTCTTAAGTAATGTAGTCCTAATATTTTAACGTGCGATGCATTCAGTCATGAGTGATTCAGCAGTAACATGCTAACGTGTGATATGCATTCAGTCAACTGTTGGAAGACACGTAGCCTTCCATTTCAACGTGTGATGCACTCGAACCTAACGTTTCAACGTGTGATGCATTAAGTCAATCATTATAGGAGTCGTAGTCTTCTCATTTGAAAATACCATACATTCAGTCAACTGTCAGTGGATACGTGGACCGAACATTTCAACGTGCGATACCATGCATTCGGTCACCTATCCTAAGAGAGGTTGCAATTTCAAATTCGGCTGTTTGAAACACAAGTGGCGAGGGGCTTTAGCGTTCAACGTGCGATTTCATACATTCAGTCAAATTTCGGAAGTGATAAGAGTCTTCAGAGTTCTCAGAATTCAAAGTCCAACACCATACACTCAGTCAATTGTCAGAATTGACGTAGTTTTCACGTATAATTATGTTATATAGAATAGAACAGGTGGAAGGTTTTTTTAAGTTGACATGCTTAGATTTATATGAGAGACTCAAATGTCGTGAATGTCATTGAACGACTCACATAATATATTAGTATTTAAGTAAACATCATTTAGGCTTATTATAAAGAGGTTGATTTAAGTGAAAATATGTAAAATATATAGGTATACCGTTGACAGGTATGCCTTTCCAAGCAATATTACAAAAAGAACGCATTATAGGCGAACTTTGATATCAGCTGCAATGAGAAAAAATAATATTCATTTGAACAAGTTTGTGGAGAGAAAATTGAATTGAAGATAGAAGAAATAACCGTTCTTCGAGATATTGTCTTATCAATTGTATACACAGAGCGAGCAGAAAGTGGGCGCCCATAAAATTAGTTGTGTGGTACACCTCGCACAACACAATGAAATGTACAGTTAATCATAATAAAAGAATTGTTTTGTGAACAAATACTTCGTAAAATATTCATTTTTTTATTTGAAACACACAAAGGTACTTCACTTTAAAAATATTTATTTCAACACTTGAAACAGAATAAATACACTACAAAACCAAATTTATTTGTACTACGGTTCACTGGACTATTTTTATTTATCTTCAAAGTACAGTCCTGACTTCTCAACAGCGACGCGCACGGCCTCTTATAGTTAGAAACATAGGTTCCACATCTTTTCAAAACTCTGCCATCCTTCCGGGCGTTTCTAGGCTTAAGCCACCGTTCTTCGTCCATGGGTAGCTTGATCACTCATTTCGCTCTTCTCCACCTAGATAGCGCCAGGTCTGAAAATTTCCGTAACATTGCCCCCTTCTTAAAGACATTTCGTCCGAAAATAGCGTCCTTGGAGTGTGTCGGTACCTGCATTACTCCCCATATCTGCACCGTGACGTCCGATTGAAGTAACACTCCACAGTCTTCGTGTTCGGTCGTTGAAGATGGTTACAGCACACCAACATTTTTATGCCGCTGAATCTGAATATCGTTTCCAACATGCTTCTAATGACTCTCTAATCCAGCCCGTCAAGCCCACAGGATACTTTTGGAATTGACAGGTCCATGAGATTTTGGTCCAGCAATGTATCTCTCCATCTGGTGACGTCTTCATAGGACGGTTTATTTCGAGAGTGCTTCTTAGTTACCAGGTAGAAGATGTTTATCTGGCTCTTCTTTAACTGTAACACTCCGCCAACTTCTAGGTTGTTTCCGCAGTTCCTAGAGTTGACCAAACTTGTTAGAGAACACCACAGCATTTGGAGGTCTTCTGCCACGCAGTGTGCTAGCGCGTAGTCAGTAGGTGTCTGGAAAAGATCTTGTGGCTCCTCTCGAGTTACCCCATGTGAAACTTTCTGCCTATTTGGGCATAAGGCCATGAACTGCTGGAAGGTCATCTCACCCTCTGGTGGTCCCAGGGTGCGAACTTGATCATAATTTTCAACATAAGGAGCCAACCTATTGGAATGGACGACTCTATTTCCTCAGGTTGGCTTTTTGATACAGTAGACGAGGTCATTTATCACTTTTATGATCTTGTATGGACCTTCCCACGAACTCTGCAATTTCGGTGAGAAATCGCGGCGACGCTTGGGGTTGTATAGCAAGACTAGGTCACAGGGCAGAAACTACTTTGAATAGATGGCGGTTTATTGTCCTATTCATTCGTTCTACCATTCCGTTGGATTGTAGTTGTAGAGCTGTTGTTCTGGTTTTTCGAATATTTTGCACATTTCCTGGAATAAATGGGATTCGAAGTTTGTGCCTTGGTCCGAATGCAGCTTCAATGGGACACCGCATATCCACTCCTTGACCAAGACATCCGCGAAGGTAATGGCTTCCTGATTGAGTAAGGCGTAGGCTTCTGTCCATTTGCTGAAATAATCCATTGCCACAAGGCTGCCTACGTTATACTGACGCCTCGGGACCTTAGGTCTAGTGCGAGGCTCATTGCTGGCAGCGCATACGGCACACTTCCTACACCAGTTCTTAACATCAGCTTGACAATTAGCCCAATACAACAACCGTTGTCTCAATTTATGCAGTTTTCGTCACTCCCAGATGTTCGCCGGTGATACCATCATGCACTTCTCGGACTTGGGTACCACTGTCTGGAGTCTCTCCTCTCCGCCATCCTCGGACTCCAACAGACGTTTCAAGACCGCATTTTCGAATGCAAGGGAATTATATTGGGCCAGTATGATTTAACCACTGGAGCATAACGTGCGACTTCCTGCATGATGGTCTTCAGTTGCCCTTTTTCCAGCCGATGACGAGACGGAGGTCTGGATCTTTCTTTTAGTCTTTCTGGATTTTCGGCACGGCGAAAATGTGAGCAGTCGTCTGGACATGGTCTCCGTGATAGTGCATCAGAGTTCTTATGACTGCTTTCTGCTCGATGTTCAAAGTTAAAATCAAATTCTTGAAGTCGCTCGATCCAGCGTGCTACCTGTCCTTCGGGGTTTTTAAACGGTAAAATTTGAGGGCTGCATGGTCAGTCCTCACCAGAAATCTCCTTCCGTAGACGTATTGGTACAAATGTTCTACCCCTTTTACTACTGACAACAGTTCCTGTCTGGTGACACAATAATTGCGCCCCGGTTTTCTGAGGGTTTTGCTGAAACACCCCATGACCTTCTTGTCCTTCCTGGATCTGAGACAGGATGGCTCAAGTCCTACGTTACTCGCGTCGGTGTCCAAAACGAATTTTTTACTGGGTAAATGATAGCTCGGGATCGGTGCATTTCTTAGGCCTCAGTTTCAGTCCAGAGTTCCTCAGGCACAGGAATACCTCCTTTAGATCTCGCACATGATCTTCGAACGATCTGTCTACTACGATGATGTCGTCGATATATACCAGGCACATCTCCATGAGAGTCCCTTCAACATAGTCTCCATCAATCTCTCAAAGGTGGCTAGAGCGTTACAAAGGCCGAATGGCATAACTATGAACTGCCACAATCCTGAGCCGATAGTGAAGGCTCTTTTCTCTCTGTTTTGCCAATATCCGCTCTTCAAATCTAGAGTCGAGAAAACTGTTGAGCCAGCCAAGGTGTCTAAAGTATCATCTATTCATGGAAGGGGGTAACTGTCCTTCATCACGTTGTTGAGTTGACGATAGTCTACGCAAAAGCTTGTTGATCCGTCTTTGTTCTTTACCAGTACAACTGGAGATGACCAGGAGCTGTCGGACGGTTCAATTATTCCTTCTTGTTCCATATCGTGGACAATTTTATCAGCCTCTTATTTCTCAACAAAAGGGAGTCTTCTGGCTGATTGGCGGATTGATCGGACATTCCCAGTATCGATTTTATCCAGAACCACTTTCGTTCTGGCGCCTTTTCCTTGTCCAGTATCGAAGATGTCCTGATACTCCTTGACTAAATCCCGCAATTTGGACTGCTGAGCTGGTCCATGTCCTTCGATGAGATGGTGACCAACTTTTCCAATTCTGTTGACAAGTTGTTGAATTGGCTAACAGTTCCGCGTACACTCCTGATCACAGAGTAAACAAACGAGCAATGCCCCAAAATAGTTCCTCTCTTCAAGGTCACTGGATAATAATTGACATTCATTACCCTTACTGGCACAAATTTATCAACACGCAGCAAAGTCTTCCCAAGTGCGATTCCTCGTCCAATTTTCTCATCATAAAGCTCGGGCTTGAACATCACCACGCTCCCACAGCTCACTCCGCCAGCCATGCGTGTTTCCAGAATGGTTTCAGCCCTCTCAGGTACGCTTACGTCCGCAGCCAACAGGACACGAATTATTTCTTCACTTCTCCCATGAAGCACCAGCTCTTCTCCATTCACACGCAGGACGCCATCTTTAAAATTTTCTCGAACCTTTTTGAATTCATGATGTTCATTCCGATGATTGCGTCATCTTCGATGTCGGCTACCAATGCCCGATGTTTCAGTTTTGTGTTGCCCAAAATCAGGTCAATGAGTAGTTCATCATACACAGTAGCTGGTTCCCCTGTTGCTGTGCGTAGCTTTCAAGTCGGCGGTTCAATTCTGGCCGGTATTTTGGCAAATGAAGGTCCAAGAATAGTCCTGGTCGTACCTGTATCTAGCAACATGGTGCGACCATCTACGAAGGCTCCTTGATTTTGTCGTTGAAGGATGGCGACATATGGATTATTAACCGAGGCTTGCTGGATATAGGTCGACGATCACCCCTCTTCATCGACATGCTTCAGTTTTTCTTGCGTAGGTGTCGATTATTTGGAAGTTGAACATTTTTGCTACGCACATGCCCAATTTTACCACAATTCCAGCATCTTATTTGTATTTTCTCAGGCAACACTTCCTTAATCACCTTTCTTATGGTAGCTTCAAGAGTGGAAGGCTCCTGTGGTTCTTGTTTTATTATCCGGATCCTACTTTGGCTGTTGCACGAATGCTTTGCAGCCTTAAATTCTAAAGCGCGTGCCAGTGCATCCACGAGTTGTGTTGGACGAGTTAGTGTCAACGCTTGTCTGGTTTCTTGGTCGCGAAGTCCATCCAGGAATGCCTGAAACGCTAGTCGCTCCATTACCTTTTCTGGTATGGCTGGATATGCAAGACGAACCAAGCGTGCAATGTCTGCTTCAAATTCTTGTAAGGATTCGCTTGTAAAATGTTCGTTGCTTCTCCACGCATCGCCAGTGTTAATGCTACAGCTCTTTCTCCTGCATTCCATCGAGTCTTACTCGTTATAGAACTCATATCAATTCCCGAAACTTCAAACAAAAATGTTGCGGGGTCTTCACCTTCTTCTATCACTCTCGAGTCTTTTCTGAAGCGTGGCCTTCTTACCACTCGTTTCCTACTCGCTTTCCTCAAGCTCCTACTTCAACTTTGACACCTTTAAATCGGCCAAAAGAACTCTTCTTGGAAACATTTTGTATTTCAATGTCTATTTCACACAAAAACTTTTTCGATTATTGAATTTTCCACCCGAACGTTAGTTTCACGGTCGAACAACACAACAAAATGCACAACTGTCTACTTACACGAACACTCTGTATTTATCTTCAACATCCACTTCTGTACACCAATTGTAAGGAACTTTCACGATTTCACTTTAAAATTATTTATTCAACACTTAATGGTTATTTAACGAACAAGTATATTAATAAGAGCGAATAGAGCGATTAACAATCGAGATAATTTGAGATAATGTTTGAGATTGTTAATCGCCATTTTAATTCACGAGTTTGTTACAAAACTTTTCCGTCGACAGTAGTTTTCGAAAATAGAGATATCTCACTTTCAATGTTTATTTATTTAACGTTACGATAAAAAACAATCACTATTTCCTATTTATATTAACTCTACTCAAAGATAGTTTAATTTTTCTCAGTGGTAGTTTTATTTTATTTTTTATTATTTATTTTCAAATTGAAATAAAAAAAATTACCTTCGGTAGGTTTTGAACTCTCGACCTCAGTGTTGCATACCAGGTGAACTTTGCCATTACGCCACGGGACCATATATGGTTTTGAGTGACAACTGGTGTAATGAACATTTTCTGAAATTTTATTTGAAAATTGACAAATAAATAATGACAGATAGTACTAACCAATATAAAATGTATGAGAGCAATGTATGTTGGGTTGCATATAATCAAATCGTTCAAATCATTCATTAACAGGGGTCATTAATCAACGATTTTGAGTGCGTTAAAATACATCATAAATGAACGGTCGACGGAAAAATAGAATAAATACACTACAAAACCTAATTTATATGTACTGCGGTTCACTGGACTATTTCTATTTACCTTCAAAGTACAAACAGTCGACTTCCAGATTTTCCAACAGCGACGCGCACGGCCTCTTATAGTTAGAAACATAGGTTCCAGATCTTTCGAGAAGTCTGCCATCCTTCCGGGCGTTTCTAGGCTTAAGCCACCGTTCTTTGTCCATAGGTGGGCTCTTCTCCACCTAGATGGCGCCAGGTCTGAATATTTCCGTGACAGTATGTATAAGAGTATACAACGAAAACAAAGTCGATAACCCATTTGACAGAAATCTTTATAAAAAGTCAATTCATAAATAGAAGATTTCATAGTCAATAATTATAACAGATTCGGAAATGATATCACTATTTTCCTGATACACCACATTTCATTTGAGTACTGCAATATTTTCAATGCGAATGGATTTAAATTGATAACAAATCAAGTTGAATCCTGTAGTTATTTTATTTCAATTTTGATTACAGGCAATGAATTATAATTGAAAAATAAAGACTGTGACATAATCATCATTATTTTGAAAGAAATTGATGACCCACAGCATCTTACCAACAAAATATCAGTAAAAATATGAACACTGTTCTCTGAATCGTGTGATTTTGCATGATCTTTATGAATCGAAATCTACTGAAAACCCTTGAAACAATACCTTATTAATTTTGGTTGTATAACTTAAATGAAATGTACATTATCTTTTTATTTGTTTGATACCTTATTAACCCTTTGCGGTCCTTTGTCGGGACAGCCACGACAGTAAAATTTTAACGTTACGGTCCGATATCAGGTAATCCCCGACATCATGTTCCGGTCGGATGACTGGTAGGCCCCGACACTGGCTTTTGTCGAAGTCGCTACTTATATGTTTTAGGTTTGGCCGTGTTTTTTTCCTCTGCAAATTTTGAACAAATCAAGTTGAATCCTGTCGTTATTTCATTTCAATTTTGATTACAGGCAATGAATTATAATTGAAAAATAAAGACTGTGACATAATCATCATTATTTTGAAAGAAATTGATGACCCACATCATCTTACCAACAAAATATCAGTAAAAATATGAACACTGTTCTCTGAATCGTGTGATTTTGCATGATCTTTATTAATCGAAATCTACTGAAAACCCTTGAAACAAACACCTTATTAATTTTGGTTGAATAACTTAAATGAAATGCACATTATCTTTTTATTTGTTTGATACCTTATTAACCTTTTGCGGTCCTTTGTCGGGACAGCCACGACAGTCAAATTTTAACGTTACGGTCCGATATCAGGTAATCCCCGACATCATCATGTTCCGGTCGGATGACTGGTAGGCCCCGACACTGGCTTTTGTCGAAGTCGCTACTTATATGTTTTAGGTTTGGCCATGTTTTTTTCCTCTGCAAATTTTGAATAGACTGTTTTTCATTTCATTGGTTATGACAATATAATTGGACCGCAAAGGGTTTGTTGAATAACTTCTTCTATTTGTTTGATACCATTAAGAATTTTATAACAATTTCAGGAGAAGGAAAGCAAAATCTGGCATTGGATCTGCATGCATTGGAGGTGGACAAGGGATTGCTGTCATGGTGGAAGTAATTTAATTTTATTTCAAATTATTGATCAAATGAATTTTATCATATTATTATAATTAGGTATTGAGTGTATGTAATAGTTAATCTGCAAGTCTGACCAATATATCAAAAGTGAACAATGAAGAAAATACATTATGTTCTTATACTCATTTATTTTGTGGAATTTATATTAAAATTATGAACTTGAATGATTCTTGGATGAATAAAGGTTTCTGACCAATATATCAAAAGTGAACAATGAAGAAAATACATTATGTTCTTATACTCATTTATTTTGTGGAATTTATATTAAAATTATGAACTTGAATGATTCTTGGATGAATAAAGGTTTTCGCAATTGATGGTCCTCTCTCTATTGAAGCCGCATGTTTTCGAAAATCAACTCATACTTCAATTTGGGGTGGAGCTAATGAATGGTATAATTTTGTGACAGCTGTTTGAACAATTTGTTGGAAAGTCTCATCATTAGGACATTTAACTTCCTGCAAATATAGAACAAGTTTAAAGTTGATATTAATAAAATGAACATATAGACTTACCAAATTGGAAAGGTCAATATCAGCTCTTTTATCATTAACAGTAACATATAACTTTTCACCTTTGAATATTTTTGGGACTGAATCCTCGCCAAACATATCCTGAAGCATTTCAATAAGGCATTCCTGAAACGATACTCACTGATATTAAAAATTATAATTAAATATCAAACTCATTCAAATGATAATGTGCATAGATATTTTTTTACATTTCAAATTGTTGATAGCTCAAGTGATCTAGTTTTTAAAAACTCATTGAACGTTGTTAATGTTTATTGTGGCTTATAGGTTTATGAAAGTGTATTAGGATATTTCAGATAGTATGAATATTCTGAAGCAAGTCACTGAAATCTTATCTTCGCCACAACACACCTTTTTCTTTTTTTAGCAGTCTCAGAAAAATGTGAATGAGGTGTCATCTGATTCGGAATAATGTCTAAATGATTTTTGAAAAAAAAAATCAAGTTTCCATCGAAAAAATTGCAAAAGTTATAAACAATATAGTAAAAGGAAAAAAAGGGGTTTGGATTTTGCAAATATCTCAAAAACTTATTCAGATTTTTAAAATCTGAAAATTGATTCAAAGAGAGGAGGAAATTTCCTACTCCCGGAGCTTTAGGACCAATATTTATAATTTTACCAAGCTATGCCCACTTGTTCAGCCAGTCAACATGTGGAAAATTTAAGTGTGGAAAGTGTTATAGAATGTGCATGTATAAAAGTCACAGAAGAAAATCTTAAATGTATTGTACTCTGTGTATATCACACAGGTCTTGGATATTTTAATACATTCATCGACAGGTTAGATGAAATTTTGCAGTATATAGGAGATAGATATAAAACATTTCAAATAATTTTATGCGGTGATTTCAATGTCAATCTCTTTCTGAAAAACTCTAGAACGGATAGTTTCCTAGATGTTATTTTGAGTAACAACCTCACACAACTTGTTTTTGAGGCTACAAGAGTAACTAAACAAAGTAGGACCCTGATTGACAATATATTTGTAAATTTTCAGAACTATGAGAGCTGCAAGGTGGTAGATCTAGCCATCTCTAATCACTTTTCCCAAATATTAACAATAAAAAATGCCCTGGTACAATACGTAGAGTCTGGTGTGAAGAAGCGTATATTCTCAAAAAATAAAATTCAGCAATTTGTTGATGAACTTAAATCTGAGACGTGGGAGGGTATAATGAATACTTATGATGTTAATGTTAATTTAAAGCTTATGAGGACTTAATTTTTCCGACAAAACAGTATAAAAGAAAAAAGTCGAGATGTTGGATTACAATTGGTATGAAAACTTCATGTAAACGGAAACGCAGAATGTATAGGGAAATGTTGAATGGATGTATATCTGAAACTTACTACAAAAATATGCTACCATCTTGAAATCTGTTGTAAAAAAGCTAAAATACTTTCTCAAGAGGAGTTTATAAAAAACTCTGATAATAAAAATAAGGCGACTTGGTCACTTGTCAAGAATATAACAAAAAATAATTCAAAAGAAAATATACTCCTGAAAAACATGTCAAAGAAATACCCAAACTTGACAGGAACAGAAATCCAGAATATTGTAAACCAATTTTTTATTGACGCATGTCCAGATATTGCAGAGGATGAGGTAAACTATGATAAAATTGAATTATGCAATGCAAATTGTGATTTCTTATTTAACATCACCAACCGAAGTAGTTAAAATAATCAAAAATCTTAAGAATAAAAAATCAGTAGGTGAGGATGAAGTTTCAGTATTTCTATTGAAAGAATCAGTACATGAAATAAAACGTCCTCTGGCACATATAATCAACTTGGCTTTTTGTACTGGCGAATATCCAGAAAAACTGAAATTAGTATTGTGAGGGCCGTTTTCAAAAATGGGGAAAAAAAAGAAATAAAAAACTACAGACCAATTTCGCTGCTATCCAATACAAATAAAATATTTGAAACTACCATATACAATAGAATTGAAACGTTCCTGGAAAAAAATAAAATTTTATCAAATTGTCAAAGTGGCTTTCGAAAAGGAAGAGGCACAAAGCGTGCTATACATCAAGTATTACAAACAGTGCTTGAGTCAGTTAATCGTAATAAAAACAGCAGCACTTTGCCTTGACCTGTCAAATGCCTTTGACAGTGTTGATCATACCATCCTGTGTGGGAAACTGGAGCGTATGGGAATTAGAGGGGTGCCACTACTTTTTATGAAATCGTATCTTCACAATCGAAAACAACTTCAAATTGATTATGATGAAAACAACAATCCTATCAGATCAAAATGATAAAAAAAGGTGTACCGCAGGGTTCAATAATCGGCCCCCCTGTTGTACATTCTATACGTTAATGAATTGCCACAAATAGTAGATGATAGAATGATTTTGTATGCAGATGACACCTCATTGATTTTCAGCGAACCCACATCTAAATCCTGTACAGAAAAAATAAACATATCACTAAATACCTTAGAAAATTGGTTTACAAACAACAACCTTCTCCTAAATATGAACAAAACCCAGATACTAAATTTTGGGCAACGAATAGATAACGAACTGACAATAACATATAAAAATAAAGATAGAATCATCAGTAACATTTCTAGGTGTCAGACTTGATCAGAGGTTGGACTGTAAAGACCAAATTGAACAAATGTCAAGTAGTATATCAAGGTACAGCTATGCTCTGAAAATTATTTAATCCAATATTAACAAAAATACTGCAATAATGGCATAGCATGCTTATGTACAGTAAAGAATTAGCTATGGAATAATATTCTGGGAAAATTGAGTTCATTCTGAACGAATTTTAATTCTGCAAAAGAGGTGTATCAGAAATATATTTCATTTAAAACAAAGAGACAGCTGTAAGAGCATTTTTATTGAAATCAAAATACTAACTACAATGTGTATATACATCTTAGAAGCAACAATGTTTATAAAGAAAAATTATGATCTATTTGAAACGAGTATACTATATGATCATCCTTATAATACAAGAACAACAGGCACATTGACATCTGACATATCTAGATGCACATCTATTCAGAAAAATGTTGAGTATTCAATAAAAAAAAGTATGAAACAAATTACCCATGCACTTGAAAACTTTAGAAACCAAAGCTTTGAAAACAAAATTAAAATCTGTTCTATTCTGCAAAGCATATTACAACCTGAATGAGTTCTTCTGTGACTCCTTTGATTAGAATAGTTTCTACATTGTGAAATTACTGTAAATTTAATTTTTTTTTATCAAATGCAATTTAAAAAATGATTTTAATTTATTGCATCTTTGAAACACTTATCTGTCATATTTGTTTGTCAAATTCTTCTCACCATTGTTTATTATTTTAAGTAGATTGGAAACCTCTCTATATTTATATATATATTTATGTGTATATGTCCATTTTAATTTTAATATGTAAATGACGCATAATTTATTTATATCAATTAATCATAAAAAACTTTTAATGAATGACATGCTTCTATACCTTTATGTAAGGTCTGGAGTTAATGAAGATTTTTCTTTCTTTCTTTCTTTCTTTGAAACTTAAGGTGACCGTTTGATCGGGCTTGACAAACTATTCCGTTGGGGGAGCTACCTGTCATTTTAATGAATATTTATCCAAGTATTCAACCGTAAATAGAAGAAATGTAATCAAAATTAATTTCTTCTATGCAGGATCCTTTAATTTTATGTACCTATTGAATTTTATTATCAATTCATATACTGTTTGACTAGTTGACTGGTTGAATACTATTAGATAGACGTAATTTCCGACAGAAGTACTATTGAATAATTATCTTGAAATATTAACTCGGAGGATGTTTTGTAGTACAGAATTGGATGAAAAGACAAATATGATGTCAAAGTTTTTTATTTTCATAAACGCTTGGCAACATGCATTTGTATGGACATGAAACAAAGATATCAGGAATGTGGGAAATTTGGAAATTCTCAATCCCTCGCTATGCACCTGCAATAAATTTACCAGAATAAGTAAATATCGTTGATTCATATCAATCGATTTGAGTATTATTTGTTAAAATTTTTGTTTCAGTGTTCTTGTCATTTGTGTAGTTTGTGAAGTGTGTTATAGAGGGGGTGTTATTTATTGAAGTTGGATATTTGCAAGAGTAGAGAGGATATGAGAGAGCAACGGGAGGAGGGACTCGGCAATATGCTCAGTCAGCAAAAAGCCATGAGAAAGCAATGGGAGGAGTGCAAAGGTCAGCGAAATTCAATACGGGTTAAATGACCCAGTGCAAGGTTATATGTGCACGTATTAGATATCGGGTTACCTGGAATTTGCTGACGCTATGGTTTGAATTACAAGTCTACACAGCTAAACTCAATAAAGGTTCAGTGAGCCAATTCAATGAATGCACGTGTATTCCCTGGAATTCACGGGCTCATTGACCCAGTGCAAGGTTATATGTGCACGTGTTAGATATCGGGTTACCTGGAATTTGCTGACGCTATGGTTTGAATTACAAGTCTACACAGCTAAACTCAATACAGGTTCAGTGATCCAGTTCAATGAATGCACGTATATTCCCTGGAATTCGATAACATCCGGTAAAATGTCTAGATCAGCGAAATTCGATACGGGCTCATTGACCCAGTGCAAGGTTATATGTGCACGTGTTAGATATTGGGTTACCTGGAATTTGCTGACGCCATGGTTTGAATTACAAGTTTACACAGCTAAACTTAATACAGGTTCAGCGACCCAGTTCAATGAATGCACGTGTATTCCCTGGAATTCGATAACATCCGGTAACAGGTGTAGATCAGCGAAATTTGAAACGGGTTCAAAGATCAGCAAAATTCGATACGGGTTCAGTGACCTCATTCAATCAATGCACGTGTATCACCTGGAATTTGCTGACGTCCGGTTACAGGTGTACAACAGCGAAATTTGAAACAGGTTCAAAGATCAGCGAAATTCAATACGGGTTCAGTGTCCTCATTCAATGAATGCACGTGTCATATTACCTGGAATTTGCTGACGTCTGGTTACAGGTGAACATCAGCGGAATTCGATACAGGTTCAAAAATCAGCGAAATTCGATACGGGTTCAACGACCTATTTGAAGGTCAAAACCTACGAGAGAGCAAAAGGAGTTAAGGTCAAAACCCATGAGAGAGCAAAAGGAGTAGTGCACGTTTCAGATATCTCACTTCCAGAAACAAACAAGTTTCAACAAGTTTGAGGAAATTCGAGATGGGTTCACCGATGTTTTTCAGAAGAACAGACTTTTGTGTCGAAGCCAATATTACCTGAATTATGAAGATAACAAATGAATGATTTTTGAATATTTATAGCCTTCTCTTCTACAACTTTCTCATATATATTTTAAAGGATTGTCCTTTCAAGTTCAGTTTGTGTGAAGCGTTCAATATGTTCACATATCTTATACTTTTACAAGCCATTTGGCATGGTGTTCTACTCATACACCAACCCAATGATGTTGGAGAAATTTGAAGCAAGGAGTGCGGTATTATCAATCTGGATTCTGATTTAGGAGAAGGGACTCATTGGACTGCATATTCCAAGGATAATGCCGAAGTTATATATTTCGATAGTTCGATAGTTATGGAAATCTTAAACCACCTAAGGAGTTGATAAAATACTTCCCCAGCGCTGGTGACGTGAATAATATAAAATATAACTATGATTCTATGCAGAAGTTCAACTCTTATCAGTGTGGACAATACTGCCTTTTGTTTTTATATAATCAATATCTCTGATGTATTTCCTTCATTAATCAATAAACTACCACTGAGAAAATATGTCTTTTATTTTCACATTAAGTGATTCATCCTCAGTGTTGAGTTATAATTTCAACCAACCAATTTATCTGGACGATGATGTGGAATATGAGATATGCTTGGCAAATTTTGATTCGTTCAATGTTATTCCAAACGTAACAAAATTGAACAATGTTTTGGTATGGGGTGAACACGATGAATTCAGTTATATCATTCCTGAAGGGTTTTATGATGTAACAGATATTATTGATATAATCATTAAACAGATGACTAGCAACAATGAAGATATGATATCCATTGACCCAAACTGGACAACTTCAAAAGTGGTTACACTGACAAACACTAAAATCAATTTTTCAGTACAAAATTGGTCATTTATTGGGATTCGAGAAGAAAATAGTCAATACAAACGGGATCTACAAATCAGACCATGAAGTGAAAATTCTTTCAATCAATACAATTTGCATTGATTGCAATATTGCGATGGCTTCATTTCTGAATGGTAATCCAGTGCATATGATTCATCAGTCCATTCATCAGTGCCAAGAGGGTATAAAATAGTTGAAACTCCATTGAACATTTTGTATTTTCCCGTCACTATCAAGACAATCAACAACATCACTGTGAGAGTTGTGGATCAAAATTTCAATATAATTGATTTTCGAAACGAGAAAGTTACTGTTAGATTGCACCTGAGAAGGAAGATTTTCTGAATAATGGTGTGGAGATTTGATAACTCAGCATTCCAACAACCGTATAAAATGAAGACGAAGCGAGCTTTGAAAGACAGTTTGAAAGCAACTGCCGAATTACTAATACCAGAAAACAAACAGTACTAGCAATCTTTGGGATTAGAACTCTTAATATAATGGAACTGCTACAAATCACGAGTGAGCCTTTCATTGACAACACAATCGAAGATTATCAGTTTCATACATATCAGCCGTATATTACCAATGAAATCAAATATAATGATGAAATAAGAATTCCAATTCAGGACTTGGATGCTTATACATTACCTTGTAACTCATACATATACATAGAGGGGAAGCTCACAAGGCCAGATGGAGATCCAATTACGAAAATAAAATTCGTCAACAACGCAATATCTTTCTTATTCCGTGAGCTACGATATGAGTTGAATGGTGTGGTGGTAAACTCTGTTAGAAACATTGGACTAGTATCAACGATAAAAAATTATTTGTCTATGAATGAAAATGAAAGTATTTCAATGCAAAATGCTGGTTGGTTTCCTAAACTTGATGCGACTGATAAAATATTAGTTGATAATGAAGGGAATTTCAACGTATGTATTCCGCTGAAGTTATGGGCAAGAACTAGTTTTGATTCGTGAAAGTCATGATTTGGATGCTGTGATTAGTATAGATCATTCTGAAAAACCCAAAGTAGACATAAGCAAGCTGAGTTGGTGCTCCCTCATGTGACACCGACTATTCAGAAACAACTACGATTGAATAAAATCATAAATAGCAATGTTGAACTACCTTTGAAATTCAGAAAAGGTGGGAATTGATCGAATATCCTTCTTTAAATGAAACAACAAGACACACTTGGGCAGTGAAAACAACTACGAAGGTTGAAACTCCTCGACATGTTATTATTGCATTTCAACATGCTAAAAAAGAAAAGCTCACCACCGATATGAGTACATTCGACCATTGTAATCTGAGTAATTTAAGAGTATTTCTGAATTCTGAACGATTTCTTACAATGATTTGAATCTTGATTTCAAGAATAACAAGTTTGCAAAACTCTATGAAATGTATGCCAACTTCCAAGAGAGCTACTATCATCTTAAATCAAATCAACCTATTTTCAATCAAAGAATTTAAAGTGAAGGCACCGCTGGTCCACATCGACTGCTCACGTCAAAAAGAAGCGATTCAGACCGGTTCCATAGTACTCAGAATTAAGATTGAGACTGCTGAAGTTACACCCATGAATGTAACAGCTTATTGCCTTATTCTACACGAGGAAGAATTTTCATATAATCCATTGACGAAAATTGTTGAGCAATTTTAATGCGCATGCTCAACTTGTTATTATATATAAAGATTTTCATGTTCAAAACATCAGTTCGAAGATGATATCAGAGTATCGAAGAAGATTGAAGCAGCACCATAAGAACTCAAACAATTGATTGAGTCATACAATTTAAAGCGATTATTGATAAGAAAATTTATCAATTTGAAAATATGATATTGGTGATAGATGTACAAGGTTTCAAGATCTAGAACGATAAATTTTTAACCAAGGAATTGGCCACCTTCGATGGAAGTAGAGTTTCTCACTACGTGTTCAAACCTCCATTTCCATTAGACATGCTCCCACCAAAATTCCACAGTCAAGCCACTTGGTTTGTGCATAAACACCACTGTATAGATTGGAATGATGGGTTCACACCATTGCATCAATTCGGAACTATAATTGAAAAGCTCACTGAGGGAGTTGACACTATTTATGTTAAAGGAAAGGAGAAAGCTGAATATATCAAAAAATTCACCTATCAACCAGTCATAGAATTTGAAGAGCAAGCCTCTGAAGCAAGTTGTTTTCATCATAATAAAGATAATTGTATATGTGCACTTTCAAATGTTTATTTTCTATATCAAATGTATATAATGGATACATCTAAATAAATATTTTTCAAAGAAACCGATTTTAATTTTCACTCTGGTAAACAAAAACAAAACTTTGATTATATGAATATATCGAGTGAATGACCACTTTAGACTTGTCTTGAAAAGTCATGCGCTTAACTAGGCAACAGCTATTTTCTACAAGGTCATCCACCTTGCAACACCTGCAATTAATCAGACTGATGACTCCATAGTTCATTAACCTTATAGCTTCCGGTTGTCTAGACACCAGATGTTTTTCAGAAGGCCGACCTTGCAACACCTGCAATTATTCAGATTGATGACTCGACAATTCATTCACCTTATAGCTTCCGGTTGTTTGGACACCAGATGTTTCCCAGAAGGTCATTGACCTTGCAACACCTGCAATTAATCAGGTTGATGACTCGAAGTTATTTCACCTCAAAGCATCCGGTAGATACCAGATGTTTCCCCCAAGGTCATTGACCGCAATAATTAATATTGCGCAAGCGCTTATCAATCTATTTAATCGGAGTTGTTGTGACGGTTATATTTAGTACTGCTACCGCTGAGCTTAGTGAATCATGAAGTGTGACAAATGTAAAACGGACTTCTCGAGAATAGATAACCTACGCCGACACTTGCAGAAAAGCTATCCTTTCAGAAGAGCTGATGGTGTATTACTAAAAGGAGTCAAATTGGGTGATCCATCCACCAGCGCCCCACAATTGAAAACAGTAGAATTGGATCCATCTACCAGTGCTCTGCAGTCGAAAAGACTCAAATTAAGTGTTCCATCCACCAGTGTTCCACAGTCGAGAAAAAGGTTGTATGTTAATATTTCATCGGAACTGGGAAACGGTATTGAAAAACTGCATCACGCCTTCAAGAATAGAATAGCAAGTTATCGATTCAAAAGCAACAATCATCATAATGATTACGTCAACTTTATGGAAGATGTTAAACCGAAAGTTCTGAACATCATCTCTGAATATATACAGGAACACACGAGCTTGAAAATAAATTTTGAACTGTTTGGATATTATATTATACCTGAAAAAGAATTAAGTGATATGAAATCCTTCAACACAAAAAATAAAATCATAACTTCTTCCACTGACTTGGATTTGCTGTATGCGGAATTCAGAAACGAGATGAATTCAAAGGCTTCAGAGTTCCAGTTCCTTTTGTAATATATGCCGATTTTGAAAGTTTGCTGAAACCTAGTCATCATAGTGAACCATCAGATGAGCATTCATTCACATTGAAAGCGTATGAACACGAGCCATATTCGTTTGCTTTCTATTTGAAGTGTAATTTTGACGACAAATACTCAAAATTCGTACAATATCGTGGAAATGATTGCGCCGAGGTTTTTGTTAAAATGCTGGATGAACTTGTTTTGAAGTTATATAACAAACATTTGAAACACATAAAAGAAATGCTGCCACTTTCAGCAAAATAAGAAGGTGAATTTCAGAATTCTACGGAATGTCATATTTGTGGTGACTCCTATAAACCTGATGACATAAAAGTTCGAGATCATTGTCACTTGACTGGTGTGTACCGCGCAAGCGCTCATTCGAGATGTAATTTACACTATAAAGTAGTGAAATTCATTCCTGTTTTCTTCCATAACTAAACAAATTATGACTGTCATCTATTCATAAAAAAATTGGATTCGAATAAAGAGAATATCTCAGTGATTGCCCAAAATAAAGAGAAGTATATTTCATTCTCCAAAACATACTTGGTTGAAAAATCAGATAACCCCAAAATTAGGGACAAATTCATCACTCTGAGATTTGTCGACTCTTTCCACTTCTTATCCAAATCTCTAGATAATCTAAGTAAAACTTTGAAAACATCGCAATGTCGGGAGGTTATGAAATATTTTCAAGATGATAGGAAATTTAATATGATAAGACGCAAAGGTGTTTTTACATATTCATATGTTGACTCCTATGAAAAACTGAATCAACCTACATTACCAACCCCATCTGAATTCTTCGATATTCTGAATGCCAAAGATATTTCCAAAGAGAGTATAATCGAGCTTGTGAAGTATGGCGGCAATTCGGATGTTCAACTCTAGGAGTTTACTTCGATGTTTACTTGAAATCAGATGTTCTACTATTAGCAGATGTCTTCGAGAATTTCAGAGATGTGTGCCTGGAAAAATATAAACTTGATCCTGCCCAGTATAACAGCTCCTTCACTCAGCTATGCTTTGCTACGTTTAACTAAGGTCGAACTAGAGCTCCTAACTGATATAGATATGGTTCACTTTTTCAAAAGAGGAATTCGTGGTGGAGTAAGCCAATGTAGTAAAAGAAAAGCTATAGCTAATAATCCATTTATATCGTCTTATGATCCTTCCAAGCCACATTCATATATATTATATCTTGATGCAACGAATTTGTATGGAGCTGCTATGAGTGAATATCTTCCAAAAGGCGATTTCAGATGGCTTGAGCAATATGAACTAGTTAATGTCGACGTCTTCAAAATTGGGGATACATCGTCGAAAGGATATGTATTGGAAGTTGATTTGGACTATCCACCAAACTTACATGATGATCATAATGACCTTCCTTTCTGTCCAGAGAATATCAAGCCTCCAGAAAGCAAGTATTCCAAGTTGACTTGAAATTTAATGACCAAGGAAAGATATATTATACACTATAAAAATTTGAAACAGTGTTTGAAATATGGATTACAATTGACGAAGATTCAAAGAGTTTTAGAGTTCACACAGTCAGCGTGGTTGAAACAATATATTGATTTGAATACCAATCTCCGACATTTTGCCAGGAATGAATTTGAACGTGACTTATTCAAATTTATCATAAACTCAATATTTGGAAAAACAATGGAAAACGTGGACAAGAGACAAGACATCAAACTTTGCAGGGTCTGTGGGAGCTGAAGGATTCATAGCAAAACCTCATGTCAAATCATGTTCAAAGTACGATGAGAATTTAGTAGCCGTTCAAATGGAGAAATTGACGGTTACCTATGATAAGCCACTTTATGTAGAATTTTCAATTTTGGATATTTCAAAAATATGGTGACAAAGCAATCCTCTGTTACACAGATACCATTGATTTTGGAGATATTCACGGAAAATGTATACGATAATATTAGGAAAAATATAGAATTCTTTGACACTTTTAATTTCAAAATTGACAATATTCACAAAATTCCTAAAACTGTCTCAGTTGTCGGTAAGATGAAAGATGAATTTTCTGGATCACCAATAGAATGTTTTTATGGTACAGGCGCGAAGGCATAGTGTGATAAGGCATCGACAGTGATGAAAAAAGCTAAAGGAGTTTCTAAAAATGTAATAGAGAATTCACTTCAAATTTCAGATTACATTCAAATTGTTAAAAGAGGTGGCTCTACTTTACGCAAAATGTATGTTTTTAATTCTTATTTACATACCATATATACAGAGATGAGAAACAAAACTGTGTTATCATCTAGTGCACCATAAGTTGAATCCTAAAGATGAAGACGCAGTGTTGGATCTCCTACTATTGATGTCAGGAAACTTGATAGATAAATGAATTTTGGATCTTTAATTGGTTAATAAAACGAAGATATTGAATAATGTTTTTTATTTAAATACCCTAAAACACATCATTTCAAACTATTTAAGCATGAATAACATTTTGATTGTGGAGGTGGCGAACTATCTACATGTTCCTCCCACTCAGGTCGATTGCAATGAATGAAACAAGGTAGCAGAACTTGTAGTTCAAACTTGTCCGTATACTCATCTGGTAGTTTGTGCTGACAGAAGTTCCCAAGGCCTGGCTTTTCGAATCAAATATTGTAGTGGAAATTGTCGCAATTCATCTTCAGTGAACTTGTGTAAGGGCTTGCATTGCTTCTCATGTTTGGTTATAACATCAATTATGCAGTGAATACCATCCATATTTTCTGAAATTTTTCCACCAATGAAGAAAGAAGGATCACTGAGGAGCACACAGCTATGTAGTAAATTAAACAGAGAACTGTTCCAGACTCTGAATCATCTTTTATGTGATCTAATGGTGGGGAGGGGTATAGCTCGATTATGTCTGTTTGTTCAGTGGAATTATGTTTTCTTATTAATAACTTATACTTTGTACTATTTTCACCCACTTAGATGGCCAAGTTCCATTCCACGTACCTTTGCTATCGAAGCAAATGAAAATTTGTCCAACATCATTGGTTTGGTGTATGAGTAGAACACCATGCCAAATGGCTTGTAAAATTATAAGATTTGTGAACATATTGAACGCTTCACACAAACTGAACTTGAAAGGACAACCCTTTAAAATATATATGAGAAAGTTGTAGAAGGGAAGGCTATGAATATTTAAAAATCATTCATTTGTTATCTATCTTCATAATTCAGGTAATAGTTGCTTCGACACAAAAGTCTGTTCTTCTGAAAAACATCGATGAACCCATCTGGAATTTCCTCAAACTTGTTTGTATCCGGAAGTGAGCAAATTCCAGGTAATCTGATATTTGAAACGTGCACTACTCCTTTTGCTCTCTCATGGTTTTCGACCTTGACTCCTTTTGCTCTCTCGTAGGTTTTGACCTACAAAAAGGTCGTTGAACCCGTGTCAAATTTCGCTAATCTTTGAACCCGTATCGAATTCCGCTGATGTACACCTGTAACCTCATTGAATGAGGTCAATGAGCCCGTATCGAATTTCGCTGATCTGGACATTTTACCGGATGTTATCGAATTTTAGGGAATAATACACTTGCATTTATTGAACTGGGTCACTGAACCTGTATTGAGTTTAGCTGTGTAGCTTGTAATTCAAACCATAGCGTCAGCAAATTCCAGGTAACCCGATATCTAACACGTGCACATATAACCTTGCACTGGGTCAATGAGCCCGTGAATTCCAGGGAATACACGTGCATTCATTGAATTGGGTCACTGAACCTTTATTGAGTTTAGCTGTGTAGACTTGTAATTCAAACCATGGCATCAGCGATTTCCAGGTAATATGATTCCTGACACGTGCATTCATTGACATTGAGAGAGGTTGTTGAACCCGTATTGAATTTCGCTGATCTTTGAACCCGTTTCAAATTTCGCTTATGTACACCTGTACCCGGATGTTATCGAATTCCAGGTAATATGATACACATGCACTTATTGACCTTGAACTGGGTCACTGAACCTGTATTGAGTTCAGCTGTGTATACTTGTAATTCAAACCATGGCGTTAGCAAATTCCAGGTACCTAATATCTAACACGTGCACATATAACCTTGCACTGGGTCAATGAGCCCGTATAGAATTTCGCTGATCTAGACATGTTACCGGATGTTATCGAATTCCAGGGAATACACGTGCATTCATTGAACTGGGTCACTGAACCTGTAATGAGTTTAGCTGTGTAGACTTGTAATTCAAACCATGGCGTTAGCAAATTCCAGGTAACCCGATATCTAACACGTGCACATATAACCTTGCACTGGGCCATTTAACCCGTATTGAATTTCGCTGACCTTTGCACTCCTCCCATTGCTCTCTCATGGCTTTTTGCTGACTGAGCATATTGCCGAGTCCCTCCTCCCGTTGCTCTCTCATATCCTCTCTATTTGAAAGTTTTAAAAAAATGTTGAGATCGGATAAGTAAAATGTGTGATCAAGTATATATTTCTTATTTCTCAATTATAAAGGTGAAATAGTTATTTGTATCACAAGGCAGAAACTACATTGAATGCGAGTAATGTTTGAGGGCTTGAGACCTTCAGTTGAGAAAACTTGCAAAACCGTTTATGCGCGTGTGATATACACAGAGTGGCGCAGAAGCCATATTTCAATTCTTTTCATTTATTTTTTTTCTAAAGTGAAAGATGATCTTACGAATGAATGAAAACATAAGCATATTTGGATTTTCTTAACTTAGATATAACGATTTCATTACGTTCCAAGTTTCGAAGTTTTGAAAATAATTTAAATTAGATATCTTAGTGCACAGGATTAACATATTTCAATGACTTGAGAAAATATCTTTAGAACTCGTGATGATGGCTGAAAAGTATCTGAAACAGCATTAAACCGTCATAAGTCATACATCACCGGATTTAGAATTAAAATAATAATTACAAATGGTACCTATCAAAACAGAAATGCATTTAAAAAAATTGTTGCTAATGTGGTTCACTACCATTTCCTATATCTACATGGTGAACATCCTTACGTCTGATGCTTGACTGGAATGCTCACCGTCCACCTGGGGTCTTGTAGGTTTTCCTACAGCTGAAAAGTTAATGCGCCAAAGCAAATATTAATAGACATCCACTACCCAAACAGGTACACTCTACGAGTATTTATTTGGTGTCATTGTTATTATTATTTTTGTTTTCAGGATTGTTTCAGTCAGGCCCGGAGCCCCGATGCATCCGGAGGGCGCGCTGGTGACATTTACCCAGATAGTCACTCCCCACGTCCGTGGGGTGAGTGACAACTGGGTCCGAAAATCATGTACCCTGAGTAGACGGAGTGAACCAAAGATGAAGGCATTTTGCATATTACCGGCTAAGATTTCTGCCGCATCACGGCAAACCGGTATGATTTTTAGATTAGAGAACTGCGTGTCCATCATTCCACCAAGAACCCCTATAATCAGAACCACCATTCTGACAGAATGGTTTGGGTACAGCCTGCGGAGCTCAAAGAATAAATCTCGATGTTTTTCCTCCTCTTTTCGGACGATGTTCGTTTCGCCAGGAGCCGAAAACTCTATGCTGAGATCGCATAAGCTTGACAAGCAGACAGCAAATGCATTTGATAGATAGATAATTTATTTAACTACTTACATGTACAATGTATATTTGTAGCAAGTCCAGGAAAAAAATTTAAAATAGATCTGCACTCAGCATTAAATGAGTCTCATAAACATGTACACAACGTGAATCTACTACTATACTTTAACTTCATAAATCACTGACCGGTGTGTCCATATACTCCTGAATTGAATAGAAGCCATTTTCTGAGAGATATCTCCTCAATATTCTTTTGAAGCAAGGCATGTCTAAATCTTTCAATTGGAGGGTAATTTATTATAAAGAGCAATATCTAGGGAATTATTTGTGGATCTATTTAATCTATATCTCTGTGGTCTGAGACGTCCAGCACCGGGAGTGTTATAATCATGAAAATTTGAATTTTTACTTAGTTCATTTTTTTAGTATGAATTTTCACTATTTGATGGAATATATAAAGAGCAGGTAGTATCATGACCTTAAATTTCTGGAATAAAGGTTTACAGTGGTCCCTGAGGGCAACATTAGAAATAATTCGAATAGATTTTTTTTGAAGCCTAAATACTTTTACTGAGTCAGGTGCATTACCCCATAGGGTTACCCCATAAGAAATATGCGAGTGAAAAAAAGCATAAAAGATATTCATTAGTGTGTCAGACCTTAGTACATTTTTTAGTTGTCTCAAAATGATAATTGAGCTAGAAAGCTTATAGACTACAAGCCCAGGCCAATTTTGGAGGGGTCATTTATTTTGACCCAGCATGAATTATATTCAGAATTATAGTGCCATACGAAACAACTCCTTTGCGCACTGTGCCGTCAGTTGTGAGCGGTGCAGATGAGTACGCAGGTCAACGAAACTTTCCATCCGGAGGAGGGATTTTTCGACTAAAGATTCTTGGACGGCATTTCTCAAGGTGATAAGATCACTGAAAAATAATCAAGTAGGACCTAATGCCGTACAAAAAGAACGGTGCTGAGAGCCAGCAATTTTTTTTATTTTCCCCAAATTTTTGTTATAACTTCAAGGTGATTTATTATTGTACGGCATTTGTATAATTGAATTTGTATATCTACATAGATTTATTTTTTAGTAATGCCGTACATATTTGTAGGTACAGGGGCGGGGAGCCCCGCACGCAAATTCGTACTTCGACCTGTGTATTTCAAGATCATTGCAAAATGTACGGCACCGATTCCACATTATTATTCAATACATAATATGAGTTTCAGAAATTATGCCGTCTAAAAATGTTGGTGCATAAGAAAAATTACCTACATTTGGGGGTTGAATCTTATATTGTTCAAAGAGAGGTTATAAATGCCTGTACGACAACCGGTTTTTAGGCTAACTATTTTCGTTTTACGTAATATCAGGTTATAATTAATGGAACTAAATAAAAATTTGAATGAAAAAAAAATTGCACTGTTATTTATTAGAGAAGTAATTTTTATTTTAATTTCTCAAGCATCCCAAAACAAAAAGAAAATGATGCCGTACATTTTCAACTTAAGGATTTCTTACAGTTGATAAGATTGTTCATTATGTTTTAGGAAATGTAAGCATCTTTAATATACTACAAGCCCGTATAACATTTCGGGGGCATGAAACATGTACAGAACGATGCTGCTATATGAAAAAATAATTTTAGGCACTATGCCGTCAATTTTGGGTGTTGACTATAATAATGATAATAATTTTCTGATTTGAAAATGTGCTTTTCTGACAAAATATTCTTGCATGGCATTCTTCAGGTTGGTAGATTATGAAAAAGTGATCTCCAACAACCCCATAGACGTGTCCGACATTTTTTCTGACCACTATCACTCAGACAACTCTGAAGTAAATTACAACCCTACATTTCTAGAAATAAAAACCCAAACAGAACAAGTAAACTTACATTTCACTATAGATGAAAACCTAGCATATAATCATCTTTTCACTATGGACGACTGGTTCAGACAAAATCCACTATGAGTTCTTGAAACACCTACCTACGAACTAGAAAGAGAACGTGGTAATATTCAACAAAATATGGTACTCCGGTATATTTCCTGAGCGATGGAAAGAAGTGAAAATAATTCCCATACTGAAACCTGGAAAAGATACCACCAAACCTGACAGTCACTGTCTCCCTCAGCAGCAGTCTGACTAATTTACTGGAAACAATGGTAAATAGACGTCTTCTTTGGTATCACTAATAACCTACTTTCCATGTTTTAAATGGGTTTCAGAAAATTCCGCTAAATCATAGACATACAAACCATTGTCATGAAGGAAGAACACCTCTCGGCAATATTTCTCGATTTGGAGAAAGCTTATGTTCTAACGTGGAGATATGGTATAATGAAAACACTCCATGAATGGAAAATCAGGGGTAACTACCTATCTTTTTACAGCAATTTTTGAGTGGCAAAAATTCAGGACTAGAATAGAAGATATTATATCGAATTCTCGTAAAATTGAGAATGGAATACCCCAAGGGTTTACATTGAGCGTGACCAATTAACTCTATAATCGAAAGTATTCCGAAAGGGATTCATAAAATCATTAACATTGATGATTTGGTAATATTTCATTTCTCCAAATCCATTAAAGAATACTGAACAAATTCTGCCAAGATCCATTGATATCCTCCACAGAGAAACTACAGGAAAAGGTTTCAAATTATCTACTTCTAAAACTAAACCCATTCATTTCTGCAGAAAAAGAAAACAACTGGTTCATCACAAGCCCGATATTGTCACTAAACTGTATTGCAGCACTTTCTCCACTTGAATACAGAACATCCAGACTTCTGTGCGACTGCAATGAAAATATATGCCCAACCATCACCATCCAAATTTTGATATATTATAGGGCCATGAAGACAATAAGTTTTCTACAAAGCCAAACATCACCAGACCTATGGCAATACGCATTAGAGAACAAAACTTATTTACACATCATTTTCCAGAATTTCCGCCAAGGACTTTATCGGACATAAAAATCTTGCAATAGAGAGAGAGAACAAAACAAATCGGAGTCGAATACAGAACAGCTGATAATGGAATATAATCAGAATACTGAAAAATTTGTAAATTTCACAAAAATTTACACACTTTCTAAAACAAAAAACGGGATTGGTTGTGCATTTGTCGTACAGAAACGGGAATACTCATGGGCATTCCACCCCGCTGCAAGTATTTTTACTGCAGAACTTTACGCCATTGTGCAAGCTATCCTCTACTGTGAATTCGCTACTGACAGTCAGCAATTTCTGATATGCTCTGACTGCCTGAGCTCCTTGAAAGCAATGCAAAATAAATTCACATTCGATCCTTTAGTCGCTAGTATCGTCACAACTATAGCATATACATTTGCTGTCTGCGTGTCAAGCTTATGCGGTCTCAGCCTATGTCCACAGGCATAACGCGGCGCTACGAGTGTTGTACTATCACCCATTGGTATAGACGAGATACCGGTGTGCCGTAATGCGGCAGAAATCTTAGCCTTGGTTTACTCCGTCTGCTCAGGGAACATGAATCTCGGACTTAGTAATCACTCACCCCCACGATCTGGATAAATGACACCAGTACGCCCCGTCCGGATATAACGGGGCTCTGGAGATGAGGCCCGACTGGGATAATGCTATCGGATAAAAACAAAATAATGATGAGAATTTCTAAATTAAATTTTCATCCACATCCAATCGCTCGAATAACCTGAAATTCGGTAAACTTATAAAGGACCAGTGGTAATACAAGGATTCTATAATATTAATGGAATTATAATAATAGATATAGAGCGTAAATGTATATTTTCATTTTTTTATGAATAAAGTGATCGTAAAAACTTGTAGAAATATATTATTTAATCTGTGTGATTGATGACTTGTTTATTTTGTGGAAATTCATGATCATTTTGATGAAACGAAAGAACACTCTTTTGTCTTATTTCCACTAGATTTTTATTGTTACGACCGGTTTCGGGTTTTATCCCATTATCAAGTATAAAAACTAACTAATACAATTGAACTCTAAGCCTAGTTATATAGGGAGTTTGCAGGTAGGCTGGATGGAGAGGTAATTAAGAAAACAAGGGTGAAACAATATAAATTTAAACCCTGGAGGTGATGGAAATTACCTGTGTTGTCAAATTTATAAATTCAAAGGTGGAGACCTACACAAATCGAGTTGCTCGTTGAGGATTCTAAATTTCCGGTTTTTAATTTATTTATTAATTTCCATGACTTCCAACAGATTCATTGTCTTCCCTTTATTAAATGTGTGTAGAATTTTGAGGTTATCTTTACTTATCTTGTGTTTGGATTCTTGTAGATGTTCGTACATTGTTGATTTTTTGTCTAAACCGACGTGTTCACGGAACCTTACGTCAAAATTTCTACCGGTTTGGCCTGTATATACTGCAGAGCATTCCCCGCATTCTAATCTATATATCCCTGATTTTTTCATTCTGTTTCGTTTAGGTTTTGCATTGAATAGAATTCTGCCCAAATTATTATTACTTATAAAAGCTGTTGTTATTTTGAATTTAGAAAAATAATTTTGGATGTTTTCTGAAAGTTTACCTGAGTAAGTAATGCTACCATATTTACGTGTATTACGTTCTTCAATATTTGGGTATAGTTCATTCTTTATCATTTTTTGAGTTTTACCTGTTATTAATTTCTCTATTAAAGAAACTGGTACTTGATTGTTTACCGCAATTTGTTTAATGATGCTTAGTTCATCCTGGAAATTATTATCATTATTAAATTATTATCATTATCATTATTATTATTATTTAATCGTTTACCAATAATTAATTGATATATTCAATAATTTCCTTTCATAAAGTCACACTGATAGTTATTACACTAACAATTTTCAAAAAACGTCGATATTCTAATACAAATGATAAATTGCACTAAAATTCGCATTGAAATATCGTTGTAGGAATGTGAGAGAGGCGCCTAAGATGCATATGAGATACTAGTACGTACTCTTTATGACACTAGAACTATAAAAAATGTGATTTCAAATCTTGATATTGTTTCCGATTCTAAACAACTTTTGTAAATAAACTTTTTTGATAATATTAAAAATCAAGGGTAGCTTACTCTTGATCAAAATTCCTATTTTTTGTTCTTCCCTGTACACCGGTTAGAAATTCAGAATATAAGTTTTTCGCGAAGCACCAACTTTTATGAGGAATAAAATTTCCTGACAAGTGCATAATAAAAAAGTTTCCCATATGGAGCAAATTTTTGAAACTCACTATATACAAATTCCAGCCGTATAGCACTATTCTTTTTGTACGGCATAGAGTTTTTCTTGATTATTGCCATACTAACTAATAAATTATATACATGTAAAAAATAAATGACCGTGAAATTACCCTTTCCAGAGGGAAATAAATTGTCTAGGGCAGTCACATGTTCCACGAAAAATGTACGGCATAACAAAAAATTACATATTTTCATAAAATAGTATTAAGTTCATTGAGTTTGTTGTTGTGTCAAATGACCTTAACTATACTAGTTAGCGTTAGTGCGGAACTTCCCATCCCTGTACCGGCAAATATGTACGGCATTGCTAAAAAATAAATCTATGTAGTTATACAAATTCAAAGATACAAATTCCGTACAGTAATAAATCACCTGAAGTCATAACAAAAATTTGGGGAAAATAAAAAAAATTGCTGGCTCTCAGCACCGTTCTTTTTGTACGACAGTAGGTCCTACTTGATTATTTTTCCGTGATCTTATCATCTTGAGAAATGCCGTACAAGAATCTTTGGTCGAAAAATCCCTCCTCTGGATGGAAAGTCTCGTTGACCTGCGTACTCATCTGCACCGCTCACAACTGACAGCACAGTGCGCAAAGGAGTTGTTTCGTATGGCACTATGATTCTGAATATAATTCATGCTGGGTCAAATGACCCGTCCATAATTGGCCTAGGCTTGTAATCTATTAGAACAGAGCTTCTCGATGTGAAACGACCAATTCAGCGAGGGATCTAAAAAAATTCCCAACAGTTTTGTGGGTTCATTGATTCCTGTTGCCTGTGTAGAAAATATTATTTGATTGGTTCAGTAGTTTAATTTTTTGTTTTCTATATATTTTTTGTATATATTTTGATGAAAAATAGTGGTGTCATCTGCGAACATGATACAGGTCGAGTTAACTAGATGGTAAAATAAATCGTTACATATATGATAAACAGAAGGGGCCCGAGAACAGACCCCATATTTCATTGCTCCTACTTCTGATGTAATACCATTGGAGCACACTGTCTTCTATCCTTGAGGTATGAATCGAAAAGAGCTAACGGAATACCTCTTACACCGTATAGGTTCAATTTTTCTAATAACAAATCGTGTTTTACGCAATAAAATGCTTTTGTTAAGTCAAATAGAGTCATTGCAGATTTCCTGCCGTCTTCAAAACCTTCTGCTATGTTTTCAACTGCCTTTTCTATAGCTTTTATGGTGGACATGTTTTTCCGAAATCCAAACTGATTTTCGTGCAGCAGGAATTTCTCAAAGTACATGGATAACCGGTTTTTCAAAATTATTTCGAATACTTTTCCTAAAAAAGGGATAAGAAATATTAGTCTGAAATTATTTGGTAGATTAAAATCACCAATTTTATGTATTGGGATAACTTTACTATATTTAAAAATACCTGAAAAAACACCTGCCCTAATACAGGTATTGAATAGATTTGTCAACCACTGTCAAATCTATGGTATATTTTAATATCTTTGTATTTATTCCGAAGATATCCGTTGCACTGGTGTCCTTCAAAGACTTCACCGCCGTGAGTACTTCTTCCTCAACAACAGGTTCTGTGTTGTTGTTAACTTTTTGTGATTTAAATGAGTCAATTTGATCATTTAGGATTTTTATAGTTTTCCTCTGTTCACAAATCAGGCTGTTTTTTTGTTTCACGATGTAATGGAAAATGTTTATATCTACCTTTCTATCAGGATTCAGGGTCTCCATAGCGTCGAAGAATGCTGTGTCCATGTCTGTGTCACTTTTTGGTGGTTCACAATATATAAAGTCTTTATTATTGCACTTCCATGGTGATACAGATTTTGCACATTTTTCGTGGTAGAAACTTTCACAGTTCAAACACTTTATTTCATTTATAACTTTCTTATTACACTTTTGACACATTGATTGTCTAGGAGTGATCTCATTGCTGACCGTCTCGGTTCCGGCCATTGCTGCCATATCATTATCATTATGGTCTCAGGCGCCTCACGACACGCTCTGCATCTAGTGTCGGGGACCTCTATACCCATCAGGCGATATTATTGTTATTGTTATTATTATCATCATTATCCGTTTATTCTGTTCCAAACTCGACACTTGACTCCAGTTTTTTCTACAATTTTTTTGTAACTCTCGACTCCTCGAAAGTTCCGCCTCTGCTTACCTATAATTCATTAATTGTGAAGTGCGGGCATGAAGAGAAATAATTTTTTGTTTAACTTATTTTTCGTATTCCATTTCGAAAGCTTCTTTAGACTTTTTTGGCAACAGATTTTCAGTTGCTTTCTTTGCTTCTTCAATAATTTCGTCAGGAATTCCAAAATCTTCATTCATTTTGACTTCTAACTTTGACACATATAAAAATTATTCTGATTTTAGCAACGATAGTGTCTACTATGATAAAATGGCAATGTTATTAATTTAAACCGGATTTTTTAAAATACTGATTTGTATTGAGATAACGAACGAACTAGTATGACATAAAAGTTTGTATGTACCGCGGGCATAAACAGATGTGTATACCCTCGGGCGACTTACAAACCCTCAGGCCAGAGGCCCTCGGGTTCGTAAAACGTCGCCCTCAAGGCATAAACATCTATTTATCCCCTTGGTACATAAATAACTATTAGATTTATTGATTCCAATATTAGATTATCAAATACAAATTATGTCATCATTATGTGACACTGACAAATTATACCGTGGTCGACTATTTTTTTTCTATAATTGTTTTCCCGTATGGCTACAACCCTCTTTTATTATTTCAATTTTACAATTTTTGCTGTGAAATCTATGTACCTACCTTCGATGACTTCATAAAATTCTTCGATACTATAGTGACTTTTTTTCAACATCCAATGTTATTAACGAAATGAACAAAATAATATGTTGAACTGCCCCTCATAAGAACACATACACGCCTATGATGTTACAAAATCTACCATTACCTATAAAAAGCAATTTCTCATCGCTGAACCCGAAATTCGTCATGTCCTATCCTATTCTATAATGTAGTGCTGTGCTTGTTTATTGTGGACAAAACCTTATTCCGGTTCATTCATGTTTTCTTACGAAGTATTTCTATTGTGTTCAATGAATTTCTCTCTGGCGCTATCTATCAGCAAAATGCTGAACTGACCAAGTGGATAATACGAGCTAATTTTTATAAATTTGCTAGATTTTGGTACATTCCCGCCAAATTCTCACTTCCATAGTTTCTCGTCAACAACGTTGTATGAAGTCTTGCTTTAGGTTTTGAACGATTCCAATTGATCTTTTTGTTGACATGAAGTAATACAGAAACGTTCATTTGATCGGTTTATCGGTTTCCGCAAAAAAATCACGAATTAAAAAAAAAAATTAATCTCGATATATTCAACAAGTACTCCAACATGTTCCAAATGTATTTGCCAATTTTGAGATTTTAAAGTGTAACCGATTCGCCGAAATCGTGGAAGTACGAATGCATGACATTAAACGGCCACCTTAAGAAATGAAAAAAATGTGGCACTTACTGGTTAGACGAATAAACAATAATCCGCCGGTAAAACATTTGTATCGCGGTTTTTCAATTAGTTATGCAATAAGTTAATTAAGCCTAATCTTTGATGCAAATGATTTTTTTAAAAATCGTTCCTTAGAAAAACTGTTATTGCTTAAAAAAACATTTGTTAAACAACAACATTTTTTACCACTTATAATTAATATTAGGGAATCTTGTTTTTATCATTTTTGTCCTGCTGTTAAACATTACAAAAAAATCGTTTTATTTAATTTCTCACTGTTCATTTAATAAACAATTTGTTATACTTACCGTTCTCCGTAAATTCATCATTCATACCTGGTTTTTAATATTTTAAATTATTATAATTTATAAACTCATTGAGATACGATATAAAAACTTGAGACTTATTTATTCTCCATTAATCAAATAACAAATTTGCCTTAGGTAGTTAACAAATTATTTATTTAATTTATTGCAATTGTATATGAAACTTACTTTGAGGAAAATTGTTTATTAATATAATTTTTTTTGTAATATCGTAAAACAAGATAAATTATTAAATTAAAAATAATTATTCCTAATATTGATTATAAATGCGTTTTTAAGCAATACATTTTTTTAAAGGAACAATTTTTCATCATTTGCATCAAAGATTAGGATTCAAAAAAATTTAATAAAAATTCAATTATCTTATAAACAATTCATTTATTTATAACGATGTTTTAAACAATACGAGATAAAAATAGTAAAAATCATTTTCATTTAGCTTTTCATAATGAAAAACGGATCATCAACAATATTAAAAGAGTTTTTTCAATGATTAATTTAAGTTTTTAATTTGCCAACTACGTAAATTGTTAATAAAGAAGTGAAAATGTATATAATTTTTTAATTTTTCAAACGGGTATCAATTATGAAGCCATTCAAGAATTGCCCCACAGAAAGAAAAAAAATCAGATTTATAGTTAAACAATTATTACACTTGCAATGTTCACATTCAAGTAAAAAAAATGGTTAATTAACTATATCATAAGTAATTAAAAAATTGCGAAAAAAATGTTTTGCCGGCGGACTATTGTTTATTTTTCTATCCAGTAAGTGCCTGAATTTTTTCATTTCTTAATTTTTATATTTATTAAGTTAAAATTAATTTGATTGTGAACGTGCCCGAAGTGGGCATAGCTTGCGCAAGCGGGAGTCGCTCGCCCGTATTTTTAACCATCTGGGAAAATTATAAATATTGGTCCCACAGTTCGGCAAGTCCAGATATTTTTAGGAAATATTTTCCTCTCTTTAAATCATTTTCAGATTTTAAAAATCTTAATTGGTTTTTGAGATACCGTCAAGAAATCAAACACCCTTTTTTCTTTTTATCAAATTTTTTATAACTTTTGCAATTTTTTTGTGCGAAAATTACCTCATTCATATTTTTAAGAGACTTCTAAAAAAAGTTGAAAAAAAGCACTTGTGAACAACTATTACTAATTATTCAAAATCAGATTATTCCATTTTTATGCAAATTGTCTTACCTTAAAATGCATCCTGTCCACCTTTACAGATGTCGTCATATTCTTAACAGGTGTATCTAGCAAATCTGCTTGCAAAATAGCAGCAATGATTGCATCCGCATACATGTCATTCACGGGATTGGCAACCCACTAAAAAAAGTTGATAGTTTTTAATTAAGTAATGACAGACCATTTTGAAGAGTTATTCAATCAAAGAAAACTCTCAAACATAATTACAAACAACAAGATATTCCTGACATGATTTGTTTGGGTACTTAACCTTCCACAATTCTTTTTCGAAAAACGTTGACGTTTCGGAATTGCATTTAAATTGGTTTGGACATAATAGAATGGTGATTAATTGATACCGGATAACATATGTATTCAAATGTCACCCAAAAGAAAGTATGGCAGATTTCAGTTGACTTCGTCAAAGAAAGATTTTGTCATTATCAAACCAATTCAAATACAATTTTCAGCAATTTTTCTGCAAGTTTTGACAACTGAGGCAGATATATAGTCTACGAAAGGTCAACGTTTTTTCGAAAAAGAATTGTGGAAGGAAATACCTAAACAAATCATGTCAAGAATCGAATTTCCTCCACAAAATAAAACTTCCAATCAATACTAACAAGATGTTGTTCTTATAAACCACTTTGGCAAGTTTCAAAGATAATGTTGAAGCAGAATGAGCATTAGAACTTTCGAGATATATTATACATCTGGTATTACTAGTTCTTATCCGAATGAACATTGTAGTAAAATTACATATAAATTGTGTGGGATTCAAATTAGAAGTAACAATATAAATAATGATAAGAAAGAGAAGTAGTATTCGTACGGTCTTTCGGGCAGAGAAATACAGAGGGAGCGTAACTTTTTTATTTTTCAAGATAGAACTGCGAATCCAACGGGACCATGAAAAAATCGAAATAATAATAATAATAATAATAACTTCGACCTGTAGGGGGGTCTAACTTTTTTATTCGAAAAGATAGAAAGATGGTTCAAACGGGTAAATGATCCATAGCGAAAACTAAAAAAGATGAAAAATGTTGATTATCAGCGTTGTAGGGGATCGTTTCTGCATATTGGAAAACATGAATATCGATTTTGACATACGTCACGTGACTACCAATATTGTTAGTTAAATGTATGAACCCACCCATTTTTGGATAAAATGTTGAAGGGTATTTTACTCTGCACCCTTTTGTAAACTCAAATATTTTTTTGATGTGCCATTGGTGGAGAAGTGACGTTATCGGCCATTTTTTCAAATAGAATCATATGTCTTGTTTAGTATCGTTAGAAAGCTTGTTTTTTCTCGTTTCAGTAGTACTAATATTATTTCAACATTTTCGATGTATAGAGTGTGTTTCGTATATTTTGCCAACCTCTGTAATTCACTAACCTAATGCTTGATTTGTTTAAAAATGGACGGATATTCTAGCGATACGGAAATTTGAATCAGACAGTGGCGTACGTGAGCTTTCATAAAAAAAGTTATTTCATGAAGAAATTCCATTCTCGATGTTTTGGATAGTTTTAAATTTCAAAAACTGGAATTATTCCATTATTAGTTGAAGAAATTTTTGATATAAAAAGAAAAACATTTAATTTCATTATTAAACAAAATTTGCAATTGCAATTTGCGTGGAAGAACGTTGCACAAATATCTGTCAGATGTAATTCAATGTCCGTCGTGGTATTAGCCAGGAAAGTAGTTGTTTTCTGTCAGATGTTTGCCTCATATTTTCCACATGGTGAAAATATTTAGAGAGAAGGGTACTTCGACATTGTCGATTTTACTATTTGTGTATTTGTCCAATAGGTCTGTCGACAGACCATACTTTTAACATGACCTTATAGAAAAAAGTCAAGATCTGTACTTCGTGCTGACCACTCAATTGTAGCACGTTATCTTTATATCATATTTCTTCAACTATTAATGGATTAATTCCAGTTATTGACATTCAAAATTATCCCAAACGTGAAAGGAATATCTTAATGAAACAACTGTTAATGTAGCATTTTAAAACTTTTTTATGAAAACTTACGTACCGTCTGATTCAAATTGCCGTATCGCTAGAATATCCGTCTGGCTACATTGCCCAAATGAGTAACTTTTTCAACAAATCGAGCAATAGTTAAGTGAATTAGAGGTTGAAAAAAAATTATGAAACACACTGTATCTATTGAGAGAGTTGAAATAATATCAGTACTACTGAAACGAGAAAAAACAATTCTAACAATACTAAACATGACATATGGTTCCATTTAAAAAAAAATCTGAGTTCAGAAAACGATACAAAGTGAAATACCATTCAACTTTCATCCGATCTTTTTTTCGATAGTTGTAATAATAACTGAGTAAAATGGGCGGGTCCATACATTTGACTAACTCTGTATATGTAAATATTATATTGAAAAAATTGAAAATCTCAATGTTTTCTGAATATTTTTTATTTATTGAAAAAACGCTGCTTTTTTTGGTATCAACTAATTAATAATATGGAACATTTTAAGCTTGTTCCCAGAATGGCTGTGCAGAATTTCAAAAACTAGTTTTCACTATGACTCTTGCTGTTGCAATGGTTAATATCTTTTAAATTCATCTGATTTATATAATTAATTTGTACACCAACCTATTCAGATGTGCCACTGAACATTGACTGAGTCGAACGCCTGCCTATCATTCAACTCTCTGCCTACGAGCTGTCGATGTTCAATCTCTATGATCCCACCACTCCCGCGCTATTTACAACTGTTTACGCGATCTGTCATTTTCAGAATTATTTCGACGTATTTTCGCTAATCGATCGTCTAAAAGACATCTAAAAGGCAAAAGAACAATGTGTTTGCGTTCTCGGAAAGTTTATTCGACAACTTCCTTTCCGTTATCTTTAAGTTTGTGCTATATTATGAATTTTCTGCAAAAAACATTTATTTTTGCATTTTTTTATCAAGTAGCATGCTGAAACTTCTTTGAAATCATAAGCTACCGTAATACTTTTGATGAAAAACTAGGAATGGAAGAACAGTGTATATATAAAGATTTTAATTTTGATGTTTTATGTTTAAGCCAGGAATCACACTGATCGACTAGGACCAACCGTCCGCGACCGTCCACCTACGACCAAAATTTTCAACACATATATTCTTATCGCACAACTCACACTGTATAATCGTCATTGACCTGTAATAAAGTACAGATATATATTTTTGTTTGTGTAAAACGAATTTCTAAAAGTCTGTATCGTTGAAAAAGGGAACCTCATATCGGATTCAGTATAGGTTTTAGGGTCAAACAGGGCAAACCACATAAAACAGAAATTAAAATAACGACTTGATATTTTAAAGCTAGACTAAACAAAAAATTCAACTTTATTATTTAACCAGGTCAAAAGTACATGAACACCATTAAATTGTTTAGATATTTTTCAAAGAAATGCAATAAAGATCCCAATTTTATTAAAGGAAGGTCGAAGGGCGCTAGACGATTTCAAACATCATTAAAGTTTAAGTACCCTCCTGGGTCTAGACTTTGCCTAACAAATCAATCTTTCTAAAAGATAAGGGTTCGCCGTGCCGGGACAGCTAAATATTTGGAATAATTGTACGGATATAGCATAGTCGCGACATCTAGGGTCGAGGGGTAGATATAGTCAACCTCTGAGTCGATATGAGTAACAGAACTCTATCGATAATTTCGCATACTTGCTCGTCGAGCTGAGGGAGGGCATTAACAGTACCACAGTCCAGAAACAAATTCGAGAGCATTTGATTGGCTGTGAAGATTTCGTGAGTGGTATTGAAATTGTCAAGCTTTTGAATTTTTGAGGGAAGTTTTTCGGAGAGTAGCGTTCGAGCCAGGATTTGGGTCGGTTTGTTCAGACGAATCGGGATATAAGCCGGTTTGGTCTTATAGTCGAGTTCGGAAGATCTGGAGTGGAGTCAAATACGAGGTATTTCAAGTCACTGTTTTGCGAAGAGGCTTTTGTGCTGCGTTAGTAATTTGTGGCGGCTTTGGTAATTTTGTCAAGTCGTAGGAACATTTTGAGTTCCTTAATTTCGCAAGTTTTGGGATCGTCTAATCTAAGGTGGATCGTTTAATTGGATTACAGGAAGAGTACAAGCGTCGATCAGTGGTGAGCGTATTTGAACCTTTTTTTTTTGCATGAATATGTCAGCTATATTTTTTTTTGAATTATCGAACAGATTAAACGACGAATTGGGTTCCCTTTTTCCAAATTGGCTTATAGTTAGCAATATATAGATATATATGTATATACATAATATACAGGGAGGAGTGTTTAAGCGGGTCACTTAAAACTTCCTCGCGCAGATAGTTTTAATTAGGTTTATATTAGATCTCAGGGAGGGTATATTATTTAAACAATAATTGTTTTTCTGATTTTGCTCGGGAAATTGATTTTCCTTTTGTTAGATTTTAAAATAACACTAGAACTTTGATAACTACTTACAATCAGTGTAAAACATCTAGATTCGTTATATTTTGAGAGTAATAACTCTGGAATCGTCTTTTATTTAAGGAGAGTATCTTGATATTGCTCCCGTTTAGAGTCAGACGAAAATCCTTTCATTAATTTAGTTCTTTGTCATTCTTATCTCAACTTTCCGCCTCATTAGTAATTTAATAAAATTGGTTTGTTAAAACCTTGCTGGTATTATTTGATCCCTTCAAACCTTCTAAAGTCCATGCATTTAAGCCGTGGCCGAGTCTACCCTCCAAGGACTTAATTGGTGACATAACCTAGCCGACCGCTAGAAACCACGACACCACTAAATTCTTAATCTGTATGATCAGAGCGGACTTAAAACTTATATCTGATCTGGTGGCAGCGAGCATCGCGCTACCTTCTTTAATTAAAAAAAATACACTCTGGCTGGACGATCTCTTTTATAAGGGTGGCATTGTTCTGGCGAAGATATATATATATATATATATATATATATATATATATATATATATATATATATATATATATATATAATTATTATTATTATATCTCGAGGATTTAAAGAGATCGCCCCAGTGTATAGGTTATTACAATGGTGTCGAGCGGTGGGATTGTCTAATTAAGAGATTTTAAGAAAGGGGTCAAGAAAAAAAAGGATTTGAAATATTTTTTACCAAAGGAATGTGAAAACACAGGAAACTAAATTTTTTTTAGAGGCCGACAGGAAACATTGAGATAAGGATAGGAATAAGTAGGATGGTTTCTAAAAAAAATAATAATAATGAATATATTACCTTTTGTTTAGTTTGCGAACCAAAATACAAGGGTCAATTAATTTTTTTTTAGGATACAGTAGGAGTTAGAGTTATTAACTATAAGCAATCTCAGGCTAAGATATATTGAGAATTTCAGGATAGGAAGGGAACCCAAGGTATAAATTGAATTGTGCCCATAAGTGTACGATTTTTAATCTGAAAGTTATTTACGAGTCCAAGGAGCAGCAGTGGGTCCAGTCTTTTGTTGATAGTTATAATGAATCAGACACCACCCGCACCAGGGGTTGCACCTACACCCGCACCGGTTAGGGTGGCAGCGCAATATTCTTTAGGGATGATCGCGGCAACTCTAGATGATTTTTCAGGCAAAGAAGCGGCGAGGTACTTCGAAAAATTAGAGTTGCGTGCCAAATTGGATAATTGGTCGGAGAACGAAACCCTCCAGTTATATTGGTGATGCTTATAACCATTTTAAATCGGATGCGCAGTTAGGTACACTAAATTATTCTGAACTTAAGACTAAATTTTTGCAAAGGTTTTGCCCATTTAAATTACCCGGTGAAAATCAGTGGAATTTAAGCAAATGTTTTCAGAGACATGATGAAGACGTATCCTCCTTTTGTACTAGGTTGAGAATTTTAGGTTCTAACTTACTCAAGGAAGATTTAGGTGGAGCTACCGTGGACGAGGAGGCAGGAATAAAAAGGAAAAATAAGGAACTTTTATTAAATCAATTCAAGATAGGGCTACGAAAGGACCTTATGAGAAAAACTGGTGTTTTATTGCTGCGGGAGGATAATTTAGACTTAGAGAAGGCTGAGGCATTGGTGAAGCTACAGGAGACAACTTTAATGATGATTCAAGGAATAGGTGCGAATATGAGAATTTCCACAGTAGATAAGCGAAGCGGGTGCTAGACCTGTGGTGGCAAGCTAGGGAATATAGGGGAAGTGAAAGTCGAGATAAATATAAAGGTGATTTTAGGGGTTCCAGAGGTTTTAGAGGTACAAATAAGCCACTCCCAGGAAGGATTTGTTATTCGTGTGGTGAACCAGGTCATTTTTCCAGAGAATGTCGCAGTGTTCAACCAGGGAACAGGAGCGGTTGTTACGTGTGTCACCAGGAAGGTCATTGGGCAAGAGATTGCCCAAGAAACAGTCAGAGTAGGGATCGATTAGATTTACGTAGGAATGATAGGTGGACTCAACCAAGAGTAGAGCTTCAACAACGCAAGTGGAGTCCAGTTAGAAACGAAATTGTGGGCGAAAGGCGCACCGGACAAAACTTAGAACCTGAAATCCTTAGAGAGGTGAAGCAAAATACTGGAGCAATACCTAGGCAGGGACAATGCCAGGAAGGAGGCCATTGGAAAACCGGAAGGCAGAATGACTCATTTAATTCTAGGGAATCGGAATATTTAGGTACTATTAATGATAATAAAAGGGTAAATAGACGGATTATGATAATACCGGAAGTAAGTTCGGGAGATATACCGGAAATACCTCATATTATACGAGTGCGTGTGAATGGAGTGTTGAGTTATTGTTTAGTAGATACAGGGGCAGCGGTAACGCTTATTCAAAAAAGTAGAGTGCTAGAGAATGAAGTAGACGTGAGAGGAGCGGATACATATCAGCTTACCAGTGTCACAGGACATCCTTTGCGGACGTGGGGTACCACAAATATGCTGATAGGACCTGAAGATGAAGCTTTAAACACAAGATGTACCGCAATTGTTTGTGAGAATGAAACTTTGGGAGTGGTTCAAGCTTTATTGGGGCGTGATTTCCTCTATGTCAACCGAGCATGCATTTCTTACGACCAATTACCATCAGTCGCCATATGGGGACAGGTCATCCCATTATTGCATAAAGAAGATATGGATGGAATTATTAAGCGCCAAATATCATCAGGGATAGGAAAAATCACCAGAAGTAGAGGTAGCAAAAATCGAGCCGGCAGACCAGAAGCAGGAAATGGCAACAGTAGGAAGAATAATGACGCAACGCGTAGGGAATCAAAATCTGGAGTCATGACTACGTATGCCTCGCGAATTTATAAAAGTAGGACAATTGGACAGTCAACATACTCTCAACAATGGGGAAGAGAAAATAACTGGGCAAGATGGCTTAGAGAAGTGAGAGAATTTTTCGAGAGTCACAGAAGACAAGTTCAAGAGAGGGGAGAGTTGATGACAGAGGCTTACCAGCCGATTCCGGAAAAGTGGGAGAATGGAGAAACGACTCAGCAAGGGGAAACAGAGGGGACAGAACAAATAACCAAGGTACCGCAAGCTGTACAGGTTATCACGGCAGAATATGCAGCGGCCGATTCTACGGAGAAGATGACATAGACAAAGTGTATCATGGAAAAAGCCGATGAAGACATCAGTGAAGAAACCGACTCTGACAAATCAGTTCCTCAGAAATCAGAAAATGGAATTTCCCCAGAACGGAAATTATCGGAACTTAGGAAAACTGTAGGTGCTTCCACGCCAGTTTCAGGAGTGCTATCATCCAACATGAGACAGGGTGAGTCTGCGACCGTTCCAGAAGAAAATTAAACTTCAACAGAAGAGCCAACAACAGAATCTGATCTAGTAGCAACGGAGGATTTGGTAATTTCTCCAAGAACAGAAGCTTACACACGAGGAAGATTGAAAGTGCCCATAGAAGGTGATGTGTTAGTATGTGAGCCTTCCGAAATAGAAAATCCCCAAGCACACGTAGCTCGTACCGTTGTCAAGAATGAAAAGGAAATCCCAGTAAAAATAATAAATTTATCGTGGAAGGAGGTTAACTTGAAGAAGGGACAAATACTCAGTAGAGCTATTTTGGGCGAGGAATTACCTGAAAACAACCCCTCCAATATACAAATTTGTAAATTAGATTTTTCCAACAATGACTGGATCCGGACAGGATTTGACCTACAACATTTGGAGGACAAGAATAAGGAAGAGCTTTATGAGATAATCAGGAAGTACAAGCACCTATTTCGAGATGATGATGAAGAGTTGACCAGCACGACAAAGGTAAAGCACAGTTTAACCTTAGTACCAGGCGCACAACCCATTTGTCAAGTCCATACCGCATACCTTACCGCCAACGAGAAGTACTCGAAGAAGAAATGAATATATTATTAAAGATGAAAGTTATAAGACCCTCATGTAGCCCATGGTCTGCACCTGTAGTATTGGTAACCAAACGACTGCCGAACGGCGAAGAGAAAGTGAGAATGTGCATCGACTACAGAGGACTTAATAACGTGACAAAGAAAGAGTACTATCCACTACCTAATATATCGGATTTGATTCAGGGACACAAAGCCGGTACTAATATGCTATTTTCTGTCATTGATGTAGCCGAAGCCTATCACCAGATAGATATGGATGAGCAAGCAATACCGTTGACAGGATTCAGCACTTTCCAAGGTCACTACGAGTATACGAAAATGCCATTCGGGCTTGTGAACGCTCCTTCAACTTTCCAACGGTTCATGAACATGACGCTCACAGGTTTGACCCCAGAAACGTGTATGGTATACTTGGATGATATTATCATCTTCAATATTGAAGGTGGGAAAGACCACATAAAAAAGTTAGAAAGAGTTTTTGAAAGATTGAGCGAGGCTAATGTAAAACTGAAACCAAAGAAATGTAAGTTCATGGTAGAAAAAGTTAAGTATTTGGGTCATGTTCTCTCCCAGGATGGAATACTACCAGACCCTGAAACCATAGAGACCATCAACAATTTTCCATTACCAAAGAATATCAAGGGAGTGAGGTCCTTTTTGGGAATAGTAAATTGGTACCGCCGATTCATTCCCAATATTACGGAGATATCAGCACCCTTAGTCAATTTGACGAAGAAGGACGTTAATTAAGTTCGAAATAACAGAGGAAGTGTTGGAAGCTATAAGAAAGCTGAAAAATGTTTTGAAATCAGACTTAATCCTAATTTTTCCCGATTTTGAGCAACCATTTATTTTGGCCGCAGATGCTTCAGGGCTAGGAGTGGGAGCAGTGCTACGCCAACTTAGAGATGGGTATGAAAGACCCATAGCCTACGCTAGCCGGAAATTGAAAAAGGCAGAATTGAACTACACGACGACAGAAAAAGAGTTACTTGGAGTGATGTATGGAATACAAACCTTCCGTTGTTTTGTATATGGAAGAAAATTCAGGGTTATAACTGACCACCGGCCACTTAAGTGGTTACTGTCACTAAAAGACCCAAGTTCAAGATTGACCCGATGGGCGCTGGCCTTGGCAGAGTACGATTTCGAGATAATTCACCTACAAGGTAAACTTCACGGAAATGCAGATGCTCTCAGTCGGATGTACAATGAGAAGGAGAACTTTGTAGATGTGGAGTACGCGGAGTTCGAAGAATATATAAAAAAGCACAAGATACCAAACTTCAAAAATTTAACATATCGGAAAGAAGATTTGTTCACTTCACCGGAGAATTGGGCGCTAGCTCACTGTGTGTCGAAGGATTTAACAATGGAAAGGGGACTCGCGAAGATTTTTAAGGAAAGATATGGATCAGTGGACTCTTTGCAACGACAAGGAAAAGGCGTTGGAGAAGTAGCGAAGTTAGTGCTCCCGGAAAGGAACATTTATTACCTGGTCACGGAAAGTGCCTACTGCGAGAAACCGACCTACCATACATTGTGGGAGTGTCTTAAGGAACTCAGAAGCAGTTGCAAAAGAAACAATGATAAGTGTCTTGCCATACCCAAGTTGGGATGTGAATTGAACGGACTGGATTGGGAAAAAGTGGTAGAAATGATTGAATTCATCTGGTATGGATCGGACATAGAGATAAAAGTGTACGACGGCATGTGCACTGTAGAAAAACCTATCTGGTTGATGGAAGAAAACATAGTCATGGAACCAATCTGGAATCGAGAGACTTTGGAAAAAGAGCAACGACGGGATAAGTTCTGTCAACAAGTAATAGCCCAACTTGAAGATAGACAAGAGGAGAACCAAGACTTCTACCTGGATAACGACGGAATACTTTATAAAATAGAGGCAGATGGAGATGAAAAGCTAGTAGTCCCCAAAGGAATGGTGAAGAAAGTGCTTGAAGATTTTTACAATATGCCTATGGCAGGACATCAGGGACAACAGAAAACATTGTGGAGTATAAAGAAGAGATTCTATTGGCCCAATATGAGAGCAGAAATAACAAAATATGTGGCAGCTTGTGATTCCTGCAATAAACGGAAAACTTCGCCACACCATGGAAAAGCGCCTCTACAAAAGTTCACAACGGCTTATGAACCCTGGGAATTGACTTCCATGGATATAGTGGGCCCTTCAGTGACTTCGTGGGATGGAAATCGCTACCTGCTTACTTTCCAAGACTACTTTACAAAGTATGTGGAAGCTATTCCCCTTCCAAACCAGAAGGCAGATACCATTGCTCGAGCCTTCGTAGAACACATCGTATACCGACATGGGGCACTTAGAATACTTTTAACAGATAAAGGAGCAAACTTTACGTTTGGACTATTTAAGGCAGTGTGTCAAATCTTGGGTATCAAGAAAATCCAAACTTCGAGCTACGCACCGACATCAAATGGTCAAATTGAACGGATGCTATCGCATTACATAGCGGACAATCAGCGCGACTGGGACACGTGGGTTTCAGTAGTATTAATGGCCTATCGAGGAAATGTCCATATTTCCACCGGATACACCCCATTCTTCCTTTTATATGGTCGTGAACAAGTTTTACCTGTGGAGGACTTCATTCGACTGCAGCGGATCAGGTATGACTGTGCAGAACACTACGCCTCGGAGCTAGCTGCCAGACTAAAGAAGGTGTATACACGAGCGCTGAAAACATCAGAGAAGGCCAAGGAACAACGAGCGAAACAATATAATAGAAAGACAAAAGAGAGGACGTATGAGCTTGGAGACCAAGTATACCTCTTGCAGATGCACGTCAAACCAGGTGTATCGAAGAAGCTCGTCAAGCCCTGGGTAGGCCCATACACAATAATAAAAGTTATAGGACCAGTTACCTACAGAGTGAAAAAGGTTGGTGGAACAAACGAACAGGTAGTGCACGTAAATCGGCTGAAGTCATACTCAACCTATACAGTTAAAGGGGAAGAGTCCGATGAAATAAGTGACAGCGACGACGAAGAGGATAGAAAGAGCAGTTCTGGGAGGAGGTCGAGGTTTGGACATATGGAAGAGGACGAAAGAAAAAGAGTCCCGATCCTTCCCCAGTGGATTGAATTTCAAGGCCACTCGGAAGAAGAGGCGACTAATGAAGAAAATGTAGGAGAGGATGTGGAGGAGGAAGGTATAGAGGAACCCCACCCTGTGAGGAGGTCAAGTCGTATTCGAAGAGCACCAGAACGACTGAATCTGTGAACGAATGCAACGGAATAAATAAATGAGAATTGAATGAGGGAGAGTGGAATAAATGGATTGGGCAAAAGATTTACTAAATACGAGGAGTCCAATGACTGGGATGAATATGAGTGGATGTCGAAGGATGAGAATGCATTTGGAAAAATGAGAGGAGTGCCGTTACTTGAAGAGCTCGGGGTAAAATTCTCTTCAAGCTAAATAATGTATCTTTGGTGCACTAGTGTCTTTGTTTGGCCCGGATCGACAGTAGAAGACCTGTGTAAAGAAATTTTTTTTTACTCAGTCATTTTATTTTAGTTGTATGATATAATGAAGGAGGTTTGTCTAGTTATGTGAACAGACTGGGAGCCGACGAATGCAGATTACTCTACTGTAAAGATTCAAGCGAGAGACTGCATGGCAAAAGTCAATTTAAATGACAACGAGATAAGTATGCAGGGTGGAATAACTTGTCAGTTCATGAGAGGTTATTGTTTCGACACCATACTTGGAGAAAGTGTATGGGACAGTAATTATATGACAACCTGTGACAATCACTTAAGTCTTTTATATGAGGGTCAAGCAGAACTGATATCCAGTAAGTTAACAAATGAGAAATACTTAGTAGTCGAAGATGAGCAGAAAATCATAGCATTAATGCTTACCAAGAGGGAAATGCTATGCAACGTCGAAGTATGGCAGACCGAACACCCAAGGATTGTAGTAGCCGAAAGACAAGCAGGACGGTATAACAGGCCATCGATGAGCATACTTCCAGAAAATACTGATTTGATGGCATACGTAAACAGTAAATTTTTGTATGTGGAGCAATCATATAAGAGAGGCCTGGACAAATTGTACATTGACACCATACATAGGCGGTGCCAAGTACGAAGGAAGATACTGAGGAATCGATTACTAATGGCTCCCCTGACACCACACGCAATCAGCCAGATCTTGCAAGAAGAAGGAGGACATGTAGGACGAGTTTTAGGTGAGGTGCTGTACATCTTGAGATGGGTACCCAAAGTAGTGACCATTATGCGAACTGTGGAAGTAAACAATCAGACGAAATTTGTGGCTCCGATAACCAGAGTTATCCAAGGATTCGCCGAGGAAATAGATTGTAATGGACTGACGCCACCGCTCTATTATTTGGATGGTCAGTGGATAGGATTGTCGCCATATCCTAAAATCAAGAACGCTCCGCGAGAAATTGCTGTGGATCCTGAAACTCCATTGCAATTTGCCCCAATACAACCCTTAGGCACAAGAGGATTGTATAACCAAGATGAAATTTCCAAAGTGCAAAGGACCCTCACTTTCGGAAATGAACGCAAGGCAGTGGCAAATATCCTTGCTCGACGGATAGCGGGCCTGCAAGCCGAAGGACAAGGCCTCACAACGCTCAATCTGTTCAATGTCTATGAAATGAAGCAGCTGGCGAAGTATACCATGAAACAACTGTGGGGTTGGTTTTCCGACGTAGGAATATTCATGAGTGGATTAATTGGGTTTTATTATATATTTCGTGTCATAAAATACACTGCAGGTGTCATCCTGAATGGTGTCCACCTGTATCAAACAATAGGGTGTGGCATATCATTGCTAGCGAGCTTGTGGAATACCCTGACTTGGTGGGTAATCCAACGGGAAAGTCCCAGGCAATCTCAACCAAATGAACCAAACGGACCGTCACAGTCGCCAATCACCACAGAACCCCAGCAAATTGCTGCTCTCTCAACGGGCAGTTACCCTGTCTTGTCCCAGACACACTGGACTGTGAACAAAGACATTAATCAAGCAGTTTGAGTGACGGAACTGAGAGACTATCAGGAATACGACCCTGATCAGTTAGTGCGGCCCAAAATCGTATGTAGACTGTCGATACGAATCGTACCTATAATAGTGTACCGCTGATCAATAAAGATTAGTATGTCATAAATGAATAATCGAGAAGCAGAACTCACCAAAGTGTTGGTAAACCAAATACCAGCGTATAGATCTTCATGTGCGCTAAAGGAACCGCGGGTGAATATGGTCTTTATTGTGTTGTGATAACGGTATCGCCGTATAATAGGAGATATGTTCACTCCTACTTTTCATTTTTTAACACGATAAAATTTTGTAAAATTAGAATAAGAAATGTTTGGTTAGGGAACCCCACTATTGTCAGGAAGCACGAAACGAGAAAAGTTGTGGCAATTGAGCCAAAACTTTCTTAAAAGGGGGAGTATTGTAATGAAGTGCAGATATATATTTTTGTTTGTGTAAAACGAATTTCTAAAAGTCTGTATCGTTGAAAAAGGGAACCTCATATCGGATTCAGTATCAGTTTTAGGGTCAAACAGGGCAAACCACATAAAACAGAAATTAAAATAACGACTTGATATTTTAAAGCTAGACTAAACAAAAAATTCAACTTTATTATTTAACCAGGTCAAAAGTACATGAACACCATTAAATTGTTTAGATATTTTTCAAAGAAATGCAATAAAGATCCCAATTTTATTAAAGGAAGGTCGAAGGGCGCTAGACGATTTCAAACATCATTAAAGTTTAAGTACCCTCCTGGGTCTAGACTTTGCCTAACAAATCAATCTTTCTAAAAGATAAGGGTTCGCCGTGCCAGGGAAGCTAAATATTTGGAATAATTGTACGGATATAGCATAGTCGCGACATCTAGGGTCGAGGGGTAGATATAGTCAACCTCTGGGTCGATATGAGTAACAGAACTCTATCGATAATTTCGCATACTTGCTCGTCGAGCTGAGGGAGGGCATTAACAGTACCACAGTCCAGAAACAAATTCGAGAGCATTTGATTGGCTGTGAAGATTTCGTGAGTGGTATTGAAATTGTCAAGCTTTTGAATTTTTGAGGGAAGTTTTTCGGAGAGTCGCGTTCGAGCCAGGATTTGGGTCGGTTTGTTCAGACGAATCGGGATATAAGCCGGTTTGGTCTTATAGTCGAGTTCGGAAGATCTGGAGTGGAGTCAAATACGAGGTATTTCAAGTCACTGTTTTGCGAAGAGGCTTTTGTGCTGCGTTAGTAATTTGTGGCGGCTTTGGTAATTTTGTCAAGTCGTAGGAACATTTTGAGTTCCTTAATTTCGCAAGTTTTGGGATCGTCTAATTTAAGGTGGATCGTTTAATTGTATTACAGGAAGAGTACGAGCGTCAATCAGTGGTGAGCGTATTTGAACTTTTTTTTTGCATGAATATATTCCTGTCAGCTATATATTTTTTTTGAATTATCGAACAGATTAAACGACGAATTGGGTTCCCTTTTTCCAAATTGGCTTATAGCAATATATAGTTATATATGTAATGAGTATTTAATATTTGGGATATGCAGCAGGCCAATAAGAGTACTCTAATGCACTTGTTCCAAGCTTTCAATAACTTTTTATTATCATCTTCAGGGAAGCTACAATGTGGAAAGACATTCATGAGATTTCAACAATGAAAAACAAGGAATAAACTTACAGTGCTAACAATTTTTAAATCCATTTTAATATGTATCATCAGTAATGTGTTTGCATCTAAGTGAACTCTTGTTGTTTAAATGAAGTTTTACTCCCAGTTCTGTCCATATATCATGATTATTTCTAACATATACGCCACATAACCTCACAGGAATTGCAAAACTATTGATATTATGAATTTTTCTTATTTTCAATAAATGAACAGAGAATTCACATAACCTTTCGAATGTCAAATTAATGTCAGATTTACAAAATTATTCTAGTGGTCGGTCGTGGATGGTCGATCAGTGTGACTGAAAGTTTTAATTGATCTACTTCTACTTTTGGTCGTAGGTGGACGGTCGCGGACGGTTGGTCCTAGTCGATCAGTGTGATTCCTCACAACTGAACACTGGCTTACTGATGATAACTTGAAAACTGTGAATATTCCTAACTATTATTTAGCTACATACTTTTGTAGAAGGAATCACAAACATGGAGAGGTTGCTATATACTGTAAAGAAAATCTGAATCAAAAAATTGTAGATCTTAGTGAATTTAATAATGAAATTGACTCGGAATTCTGCGGAATTTACGTTCCATCTCTAAATACTCAGATCATAAGTATATACTGGTCATGTACAAGGGACGTCAATGTTTTTCTAACAACTTTTGATGAGTTATTATCTCAAATCACAAAGCAAAACAAAAACATTTTGCTTCGTGGAGATTTCAATATAGACTTTCTTTCTAATTCGACATTACTTTTTCAACTGAAATTTCTACTCGATTCTTATGGCTTGAAAGCTACAATTAATGATTATATAAGGGTTACGGCAAAGTCATCCACTTGCATAGATAATATAATCACTGGGCAAACTGAAATATTTTATTACACTAGCGTGCTAGATCCCTGTCTCTCGGACCATAAAGGCCAGTACGCTATCACAAATCGAATTTCTGGAAATAGTGGTGAAAAAACAGTCAAATTATGCTTCGCCCAAAAGGGGCTCAAAGTTTTTAGAGATTCAATGCTCAAAGTGGACTGGAGCATTTTTGAATCTGAAGAAATAGAGATAAATCTCTTATGTGAATCTCTTCTTAATATCCTACAAACTGCTATTCAAACTTCATTTCATAAAAAAACTTTCTCTGTATCAAAAAATAACTTATTGAAAATAAATTGGTATAATGATTCCCTCAAACAAATGAGAAAGAGCCTTGAGGCTGCTAAAACCACCGCAGAAGTATCCCAAAACCCTCAGTACTTTAAAGCCTATAAAATACTGAAAAAGGATTACAAATATAACTTACAGAAACAGAAAAAAATCGCAAATGAAAAATTTATTTTGAGCGCCAGTAATACATCAAAAGCTTGCTGGACATTAATAAATACAGAGAGAAATGCAATAAAACACAAATTTCCCCAAATTGAAATATCCGGAAATGATCTAAATGACTTTTTTTGTAATTAAAGGTCTTCCTACTTTATCAACCGACGAATTGAATAACTTCAAATCTTTTTCCTCACCATGTCAGTCATTCTTCTTGGAACCTGTGTGTGCACAAGAAGTGTATTCTGCCATAACCTCTATGAAACACTCAAATTCACGTGATATACATGATTTAAATAGTCCGATGATAAAATCGGTGGCCGATATACTCGCTGTACCCTTATCATCGCTAATTAATCAAGTGTTTTTAACTGGAATATTTTCTGATATTTTTAAAATATCAAGGGTTATATCCTTGTACAAAAAGGGCTGCAGATCTTCACCTGATAACCACCGTCCGATTACCGTTATTCCAACTATAGGGAAGATTATAGAAATCTTATTAAAAAATTGCTTATATTCTTATTTCGAGAGTCACTTTTATTTTAGCAAATCCCAGTATGGTTTTCGAAGAAATAAATCTACTACTCAAGCTGCGTACCAAGTGGTGACGGACATAGTCGAGGGTCTTGATTAGGGCAAACATACTTCGTTGACATTATGTGACCTGAGCAAGGCATTCGACTGTGTATCCCACTCCATCCTCATTCAGAAATTAAGTTACTATGGTGTAATAGGAACTGCCCTTGATCTAGTGAGCTCTTATCTTGAAAATAGATATCAGTGCGTTGATATAAACAATACCAGGTCAGATCTGAAGCCAAATTGTCATGGTGTTCCTCAGGTTTCTGTCCTCGGCCCATTATTGTTTATTATTTATATGAATGACTTGTGTAGTTTTATTGCACCGACAAAATGTGTTTTGTTTGCTGACGACACAACCCTCATATGCTCAAATAAGTCACATACCAGTTTATCTCAATTAATGGACAGTAATAAAAATTTAGCAAACACTTGGTTTACAGCAAATAAACTAAAACTAAACAATGAAAAAACCCAGAATATTATAATATCTTCAAACTCCAGTGTTACTCTAGGAAATAATGTTAAGTTTCTAGGTATTACTATTGATGATCGACTTAGTTGGTCTAGTCACATAGAAACAACTACTCGTAAATTGTCTAGTGTTTTATTTGTTCTTAGACAACTGAGGCATACTGTAGGTTTGATGGCACTGAAAATGGCCTACTATTCACTATTCCATTCAGTATGTCATATGGAGTTTTGATTTGGGGGCATGCCACAAACTCGATAACTATATTCAGATGTCAGAAAGAAGCCATAAGAATCATGGCAAATGTAGGATATAGGGAACATTATCGTCCTCTTTTTATTCACTTTGAAATCATGCCACTTCCTACTTTATATATTTATGTTGTGTTATTAGAAATTCACAAAAATATTGAGATGTTTCCAAAACACTCCAACAACCACAATTACTCAACAAGATCTGCATTCTTATTAAATAATTCAAGACACCGATTAGCGGTTACTCAAAAAAACTCGCTGAATCTAAATTTATATAACTGTCTCCATCAATCAGTAAAATGTTTGAATTTCAGAAATTTCAGAAATTTCAAAAATAATATCAAGAGATACCTTCTCAAACATTGTTTCTACACAATCGAGGAATATGTTGCTGTAGCTGGACAATTCATAGTTCTTGAGAATTAAATCATTTTGATAGGGGTGTGATTAAATCATGTTTATAAATGTTTGTTGATTTCAATTATATGTTTTATGTCTTTTTTTAAGTGACAATGTTCTCATTTTAAGATTTTAAATTGTGCAAGTTCTATATTTACTCTTGACTATTCACTCTATTGTTTTATTCACAGACGTTTTCGCTCACTTTGTTTTTTTTTTTTAAATTAAATTATCTACTCTACTCTACTGAACCCGACTGTCTATGTCCAGGGGCGGCGCTTTTCTACACATGCAAAAGGTAATATCATTCAGTTTTCCTTTTTTTTTGGGAATTCAACCTTCTGAAAACGAAAAAACGTAAAATCAACGAAATTCGTATAAATGTAGGAGGGTAAATAAATTGATGTGACCCAACGAGTTACCTACTGCTTTTACAACACAGTCTTGAAAAAACTATTTAACTTTGTCTGTAATACATCGTATTTTGAATTTTCACAAAAAAAAATTGTTCGTAATAATTAAATAATACTTCCCTTTCTTGAAAAATTATTTTAAAAAACTTTTCTCAAAGACTAGCTTTTATTCAAAATAATTTCTTCACTTTTATAATGTGAGTTCGTAACCGTATGCTCTTTAAGCTCTACTGATCACTTTGGCGCCGAGTCCTGGTGTTTAACGTGTGAAGGGCCACTTGTTCCGGGCAGCTTCAGTGAAGCAGGTAATATACCCCGGGGGTCACTTATCGTAGAGACCAAAACGTTTGTGACCAGAAAGGCAGACTTTACTTGCCGTTCCTGGGTACCTGCTGCTCTTAGTTGGAATGTTCACAAAGCACTTATTGTTTGAGAGGAAAAAAATAAGGTAAATTAATTAATATGTATAGCAAAACACCAAATACCACTCCATGACATTCGGGTAATCAACCACTACCTCTTTGAACCACTAATTACAACACCTCCATTTTAAACATTGAAGTGAAAGCGACACTCGGAAAATATTATTTTCTACTATAAAGCGAAAGCAACAATCGGGAAATAAAATGGGTGTTTAATGGCGACGCGGGAGGTAAATAACGGATCAACAAGAATGACAGCAAAATGATGTACAAGTTATCAGGCAAAAGCTCTAAGGTTGTAGTCAAAGTTTTATAATGGGGCAGTTCTCACGGTTTATACACGGGCGAGTGCTAATATTTCCACTCACAGTAACCCTAACAGGTACGGACAGCTTGGGCCTATCAATGAAAGATATTATAGCACATTGCTCTCTTTGACAGTGGCTCATCCGGGATAACTAAAACTGTCTCTCGATTTTTAATGAAGGATGTTATAGCACATTGCCTTCCTTGAATGTAGTTCACTCGGTATCGGCGGTTTAGCTTGCGAGTAACGGTGAAATATATTATGGCACTTTGCTTTCATTGTCAGTGGCTCACTCGGTATAACTAAAACTATGTCGCGATTAAGAGTAAAAGATGTTATAGCACATTACCTTCCTTGATGGCGGTTTACTTAGTATTTTAACTCTAGCTCAGGAATATCAGTAAAAAATGTTATGGCATACTGCTCTCCCAGACAGTGGTTGACTCGGTATAATGAGAACTGCTCTCGCTTTTTAGCTCACCAATATATTCCTTCCTCCATATTGCCTCTTTGCCGGGTCGTGGTGTCTTTGCTCGCGGCTCGGTCACTACCGACAGTACTGACTCCTTTGTTGATTTATCTTCTGAGCTCTCGTCGCTTACCCCTCCTCTGGACGGTCCGGCGCAGATCGATTTCCCGGGACTTGGCGCGATCTTTCTTCGACAGCTCTGGGGTGGAATTCTGTGTGCTATAGAATTCTATTGTCGATAGAAAAAGTGATGACATTATAGTAAAATTCATGGGACAGACAGAGACAAAACTGTCGACAGTATAATTCTATGGTACATAGAATCCCACCCCTGCTGCTAGGCTGGTAGACCTCGTGTTGCTTCTCGGATGGCCTGCACACAACTGAACTCTGAACTCTTAGTCTGCTTCTCTCCAGCTCATCTTGCCATCCCTTCTATCAGCCTCATAGAGAAGAGTTATATACTGAGAATCAGCCTAGTCAGACTTGCGCAAATGAGTCTGTTACTTGGAATATGTTCCACTACTTTCGGTGACGTGGAGTGACGTAGAGTGGCGTAGAGTAACGTAGATTCCATCTGGATCTGTACGGTGGTTTGTTTGCTGTCTCGGGACTCTCGGGAGTCGGGGCCAACTGCCTTCATTAACAACATATTGTTCAGCTCGACGCGACGTTGAGATTCGTATCGAGGCGGAGGGGAATTGATGTCGCACGCTTGGGGATGCTCAGGGATGTTACTTACCAAATTAGTGCGCGCCAATACTGAGAGTTATATTTACACAAGGGTAATTCACGGAGCTTATTAGAATTTGAATGGCATTTCCATGTATACGATTAACGGAGATATGGCTAACATAGTATTGAATGATTTATTTGTTGCTTCCGCCTACCTTAAAAAAATTGGGGAACCTAGTAACTTCGTTACATACATTACACATCTGAAGAAATCATTTTTTACATTTCATCACTTATGAATAAAAGCTTGTCTTTAACAAAGTTTTACTTTTTAATTATTTTTTGTTCTTTTTAGTTAGTACTCATTAATCTTTAGATTTTTGATAAAGCCTGTTTCCTGTGAGTTTTGCATCTAACTCTTCAATGAGTTTGTCTATTAAATATTAACTCGTCCACCATCTTATAGCCGGCATCTGGAATTTATGAAAATTTTAACAAAACATCAATGACCTTCAACCCAAATAACCCCACAAACTAATTTCGTATTCTTACAACCAATTCATAATCTCCGACCTCAAAATCCTACACATACCAATTTTGAATCAAATCACACCATAATCACAGAACTTGTCCGCCACCTTGAATTTATGAATTTGGAGAGAAAATTGCAAAACTCCGGCATCACAAACTAATTCTGTATTCAAGAATTTTTACAACCAATTCATAATCTCCGACCTCAAAATCGCTCACATACCAATTTTGAATCGAATCAGACCATAATCACAAAACTTGTCCGCCACCTTGAATTTATGAATTTTTAGAGAAAATTGTAAAACTCCGGCCTCACATATCAATTTTGAATGGAATCGGACCATATATTCAATTTTTGCTTGGAAAATAGAATAATTTTCAACAGAGATATGAGCTGAGAGTTTGTCCATGAGCCACGGTGCCACGCGTTTATCTTGGTGTTTTGATCCTCTCGAGTGGTTTTTCATATCCCTCAAGTATCATCAGTTTGAAGTGTTATCAAAATATTCTGGTGGAATACGCTAATCATTGTCATTTGTAGTTCTTTCAATTTCATCTTGTTCGACTTATTATTGTAATCCTCTCGCGTGTTTTTTCATATCTCTCCACTGTTTTTTAATATGTTAACATGTTAAGTGAAAATATTATTTTTTTTGAATAATAACTGTAATGTTCACAGGTACAGTTGGAAGTAAATAAACACTGGTCATAGAGTTTTAAATATTTCCCGGTAGGGGTCGTGACCTAATGCTAAACTCTCCAATTAACAGTAACAAACGATATTAATAGGTCGCTTAATTCAAAGGAACTAACTATTCTTGTCCTGCTTGATTACTCTAGAGCATTCGATCGAATAGATCGCAAGCTTCTTATAGTTATTCTTGGTTATATAAGGTTCTCTGAAAATGTGACCGAATTGTTGAAATGTTCCTAATGAGCCGATCTTAATCGTTTCAGGTAAACAATACATCTTCTCCATTTTTAACATTGAATAATGGGATGCCCCAAGGCTCAATACTTGGTCCGTTGCTCTTTATACTATACACGAATGAGTTTTATATACTCATCATTCATAGAAGATGACATCAATGTTGCATATGACCTGATAAACGAAGATCTCAAATGTTTAACTAAGCTTTCAAATGAATTTTGCCTAACGATAAATCCTTCAAAATCCAAGGTTCTTTTCTTCGGCAGTACGATTTCTCAAAAAATATGCTTGAAGCTAATCAACATCGAAGTCGATAACATTAAAATCCTGGTGAATGAGAGTGCTGACAATAGAGCATCAGATTCGCTCGGTTTCCGTTCACTAACCCAATATTGGAGTATAACTAAATGGAATCTTCACTACCGTGTTCATCAGATGATTTTACAAAAAATGTTTATGCTTGGAAATTCAATATTGGTCTGGGAAAAAGTTACAGAGCATAATTTGAAATTTTTTGGAATTTTCGAAGCTCCTATTGAAAGCCGCATAACTCCGGAACATATCAACGTATTCGATTAGTATTTTCAAAGATTGAAAGCTTATTCAATTATCTATCGACTGGTGTATAATATAGTACAATTATATTAAAATATTTTCCTGAAAAGTATAAAAATGACAGACATATTCCGAATTTTATAAATTAGTTAATAAATATGTTTACTTGCTTAAATGTCCGGTAAACTGCATATCATTTTTATACCAAAAACTGCGGAAAATTTAAAACGAGTAGTGTGTCTATACGGGAACTATGTAATTCAAGGTCAAGCACTGTAAATCTCATATTTGATATTATGGTAAATATATCCCCTGTGATTTGGACCCGAAACACCAAGGCGGACAAATTTTTGATGTGCCATTGTGAATCTGTCGGAATTTAAGTGTAGTTCATACAAATTTCATTTCATGGTTTCATGGTTATAAAAATGTAGACAATGCAAATATGAATTATTTGAACAATTTGTGTGACCATCATATCAATTATAAAGAGAAAAATGTCTAGTTATTATAATTATTTTTGTAATCAACCCATAACATCTACACCATCAGGATTAGAATAAAACAACGTAGGTAATAAGTTATTTTGGCGATTGGTTCAGGTAGCATCATCATATCAATAATGTTTCAATTAAATTAAAAAAAGTAACCACTGATAAAGAAAAAATCTCTAATAGACGCTCCTGTGTTTTAAGGTATTTTTGGCAAATGGAACAGGTAGTATCATCAAATCAATAATGTTTTCATTAAATAATCCAGTAAGGACAGACAAACTCGAGCAAAAAGTGAAGAATGAATTATAGCACTCTGAAACTCAGCATATGATATCTCGACATCATGTATTATCAAAAAAAAAATTTGTTTACCAAAAAATCAGGGGTGGAACCTTAACAAATTTTCATTTAAAAAAAATATATTTTTTTTGTTATTATTTCAGAAAATATAAGGTTCATCAAAAAACGATTCCGATAGGTTGGTAGATAATTCAATTCTCCACAAGAATGATTTTCAGTAATACCTTATGAATTAGGCTCGTTTTTTCAGAAAACGTGTTTTAACGCCGACATCACATTTCATGCTCGCACTAACCCGCCACTGCAAGTTCAGGCAGTGCCGAAAATTAGATTATACATGACAAAGAAAAAACTGGGTTTTACTCCTGTCACAGTTTTCAACTCACCCATAATCCCGGCAGTTTCTTCAGTAACACAGTACACATCCTACATAAAAAATGAAGTATGTTATTTCAAACTCAAGGTTTGCACTTCACAACAGTGTTATTAACAATATACGCAGGATATGAAATAAGCGATTATTTTCAATATTTACTGAAGAGAATTGCCGGTTTTATGGGTAAGTTGAATCTGAGGCAGGAGTAAAACAAAGTTTTTTTTGGCATGTATAAGTGGGACACTACTTTAAAATTGTTACTTATAGTCCAAAGAGGGTATGGGTTGCTGCTTCAGTATAATAATTCCATCGAATTACATGAAGTGATGGCAACATTGTACAAACTCTACTCAACAAACTGTCTATAATAAATACGAACCCGTCGGTCAACAATTAAAAAAAATTAGTTGTGAAACCTTGTGTGTATGTATAATAGGCTAGTGCCATATATGAGGTGAGCTATTTCTTCCTTTTACAACGAAATTTATCAGTAAACTATAACATGAAAATCAAAACAATCTACCTATCATGGCTTAAAGTGTTGCCAGACTGGATTTTTTTACTGGGTATTCCACACTTACATGGGGGATCCTACGAATAAAGACATATAAAAAGTGTTTTCGATCAAAACGAAATAAAGCAAGATGTTAAAGATATAAAGACAACCATAAATATACAGGAAGAAAATATAAGAGAGCTCAATGAGAAAGTGTTGAAACTCGAAACTGAAAATGAAAATCTGAAACCAAAACTGCTTGCAACACAGAGGATACAGAAAAAGAATAACCTAGTCATCTACGGTGTTACTAAACAAGAAGGAGAAAACGTGAAAAAATGTATCACCTCACTCATAACAAATAAGTAAATAATGTTTATCGTATAGGCGATAAGAAGGACAACCACGTAAGACCTATTTTGCTCGAATTTATAACCACAAAATATTAGTGAAACACTACATAGCAGCCAGTTAAAATCCAAAAAAAACTCACTAATTATAAACGGCGAAAAATATACTGTAGATCAATTGCAACAACCAGAAACCCCAGATATCCAAACAAACGTACAAAACAGTGAAACCAATCGATTCCCTAAGGGCTCCCACATCTGAATAAAGAAAAGCCTCGCACTCACAAACAAAACCTCCTCTTCCTATTGAGTTTTGATCAACAGAGAAAAATACTGAACCCAAACAGAAACAAGAAAACTACAACTTCAATAGTATAAATAGTACAAATATGTTAATTCAATTCAATTACAGTAACCAAATAGAAACAGTTCTTAAAACTTATATTTGAAAAAAAGCCCGATATCCTACCTAAGCACTACACTCAGAAACGCAGGTTCTTGATCTTATGCAATTGTTCTTCCTACAGTCTTGCACTAGATACCACGTGTCTAAAGCGCAACTACCGACACACAACTATGACACCCGTAAAAAAAAATTGTATATTGCTCTATTGATGTTGAAAACCGTCACAAAAAACATACACATACCTGGCACCAAAATTTCATAATAAAGTTCCTGACGTAATAAAAGCTATGCAGCCAGCAAACCGGTTCAAAAAATCACTAAGGAAATTTATCTTAAATGACCCAATGAGTAATCTGTTTACCTCGTAAAAAAGAAGAAAAAATATTGCTTCAGCAAAGACCTTGTAATTGTTCTTTACCAGTTTTGATCTTTCACTGAGCCGTTCTGCGAAAACTGTGAAGACTCATCTCATGTGAGGTACAGCAGTTTTCGCTAGATGAATAGATATTCGTATATTGTACTATACCTTGTTTTCTCTACGTTCACTTTAATTAGATGTTTTATTATCATGTTGAATATGTTTGAACTGAATTTATTGTAATTATTGTAAGAGTTTGTGTGACTGTGATTGAGTGAGTGCGCGTGTTTTCCTGTGATTTCCATGTTTTACGTATGTAGATCATACATTTGATTTTATAATTATGTTAGTTATTGTATTACTATTTCACATCGGTTAGTTAATTCTCTCTCGAAACAAGTGTTTTACACTTATCGAGTATTTTTATTCACATTCAAGTTTTAATTAATAACATGATACCCTAACTACTTTATATAATTATCTTACCTTTTTATGTGAATAAACTTATTATTATTATATTTACTAAATTATTCATGATTTTCGGATCATTCGCAAACATCTCCGTGAAGTGCGACAAAACAGATTTTAGGTACTTCAGCAGAGTTATGACCAATCTAATATTCGGCTCCGCCAGAACTTTCAGCGGCGGGTAAGCGTAAACCTGAAATTTGATGTCGGCGTTCAAACATGTTTTCTGAAAAAACTAGCGCATTTCATAAAAAATTACTAAGAATAGTTTTTGTGGAAAATTGAATTGTTTTTTACCTTGTTGAGTTGTTTTTTCGATAAATCATATACTTTCCAAGATTACAGCAAAAATCTACTTATTTATTTTCAAACGGAAAAAAATATGTTCCACCCCTAGTACTTTGGTAAACAATTTTTTTTCGTGTTTATCATGGTTCCAACTACTAGCATACCAAGTTTGGTGGTGCTACAATCGATCCTCGTCTGACAACCCAATCGTATTGGAATAAAATTAAAAAAAGTAAACTTGCTTTCGTTTCGTAGTCTGCTTTTTTCTACCTCAGCGATAAAATGTTGTACAGATAAATAATTAATTTGATATGACTGCATCTAATGAATAGTGAAAAATACCCTGTCTACATTATTATGTTTTTTATTCAAATCTGAGTTATTTTAACAATTTGTGTGGTCCAGGTTACATGATTAAAGAAGTACGAAGTACTTGAGGTTTTTAGCGCACATATGTTTAGGTACCTTTAATGAGAAAAACTGAATTTTCTGAATAATGAACGTAGTTATTTGTTCTGGATCGATATAGATACATATCAATAAATAATAGGATGAATTTTTGTGAAATGTCCTCTATACTATTATAACAGTAAAAAATCAGTAAATTAACCGCAACCGATTTGTAATAGATTTCTTGGTCGAGAAAGTACACTGGATTATGTCTTAGTTAAATGACAGATCAATAAGTGAACGTGGCGGTGAAAGATATATGAATATCTTCAATATTTAGTTATTGGTATAAAGGGTGATAATAAGCATGTCGGTATCAAATTAAACTATAGAAACGAGTGCCTACTCCCATAATTCTTATCATACATTATTTTCAAATGTATTCGTCAGTGAATAACAAAAAGCTTAAGTTGATAGTTACTGTATTGATGTGAAACATAAATAATGGATTATTAACGAATAGGGATTATATTTTAACAAAAATATAATAATGTCATCAGGAGTATATTCAGCTCTTAATATATCTCATGCAAAGTTATGAATTGAATGGAATTTGTAACAGTAGGAAATGCGACTTTTTTCCAGTAAAAAAATATATTGAAACAATACTGCACATATCAATAGTGTAGATATATCACATACATATTGATAATAACCAATATCTACAAAGAAAGGAATAATGGATTTTCTTTTGAATCAACTAAGAATTATTCAATGATTCATCTTTCTTTGGAGTTCTCATTTAGAATTACCACGATAGATATTGAATTATACAGTATCGGAAACTTTTCATCTGGGGTATAGACAGAAATTTACGCGAGCAACAAAACGCAATGATATGATAATACCACATAAATAAAAGAGACGCACTACTGTGTGCCTATCCTATTACCCCACCCGACGAATTAACAGCTCTCGTCGATATCCCTTCCTCGAGCAAGTAATTAACATATAGCAAGCTATTTATTCTTCACGCTCTCATGAAACTTCCCAAAGAGACAATTATCATATTGAAATAGTCATTTCATACCGATATCTCAGAATAGCTTCCTAATCAACAAAAATTATAACAATAGACAGCAAAAATGAAGGATGGTGCATATGGAAACTGTAACTGAAAGAATATGAGTCGAAAAACACGTGAACAAAATAATAAAAAATATGGATTACCCATAGGACGAAATGAAATGAAACATTGTGAGAATAATGATTGTAGTAAGAAATAGAGAACAGGGACATACACACTATGCATGCGGCGGGTATCAAGCTTGACGTATTGGATGAAACGCAGAAATGAGAAGTTTGCGGTAGAGCCCCATTCCAGTGTGCAAAGAGAGGTTGTTCTTAGGCTCTTCTGCCAAGTGGGTTAATCGAAGCCGGCTTTTCGTATACAGGCTCGGAAGATACAGTCATGTGTATTTCATGTCGAGTTGAGATGGCGATGAAGACTCACAAAACCTATTTCAAAGTTAATTCGTTTTGTGACTGACTTCTGTGTATTGTTTATGCCTTGTAGACACATAGTGTGTTATTCGCATCTTGTTGAGCACCCAAAATATATGTATCTTAGTAATTTTTTTTTGTTTTATTTGAGGATGAAATAATTTTATATATCCAGCAATAATAATCATGACCAATTATGATATATTTTCCATGATTATTAAGATAAATATTTCTCATTAAATTTCGACTACGAAGCTATTTTTGATGTAATAATATTGACAAGTTTTGTGTCAGTATTATAATAAAGAAATAAAATTGTGGAATCCACCTTAATAAACGAACAATTTCTTACCCAAGAAGAGCTTTATGTAATTCTGGCTATCACACATCATGCCGAGTATCATCTTCAACCAATTTGACCTCCAGAGTCTTCAAATATAATGAAATTACTAATGATTTTTTACTTATCAGCAACATAATTTAATTAAGAGTGTTTTATTTGAACTATATCGTTTAAAAATCCCTCCACAATAACACAATTATTTCAACAACTGAAAAACTCTCTTACAGATAATATTGTGCAAACTCAATTATTCAGGTGTGAGCTAATGGAAGGACATACATATACAGAATCTGTGTCTTCATGTTTTTAACAATCGATTCCCATCAAAATTTAAATAGTAATTACTACTTTCATAAAACTAGTTTTTTCCCAAGAAATTACAGCTAGACCGATTTATGACGGTTCACGAACTCTATTTACCTACCTCAAAAATTTGATGGACAAAGTGTGTGATGCCATGCACGAGATCAGTGATGCCGCGGCGATTCGAACCCGCGTACCTTGGCATAGCAAGCAAGAACACTACCTACGCCACCAAGACCCGAACAATATCTACTTTTAAAATTATATATATTTTTTGTGGTTATCCCTAATATTAAAAATTAAGTCAGTGATTATTATAATTATCAAAAAATAATCATTGGTTTTTTCAAATTATAACTGTAATTTCGAGGGTTTATGGTATAAATACGTATCTCTTAAATAGAAACGGGCATGTAAGTGCACCAAAGTAACATAATTAACACTTTTTCTCGAAATCTCGGTCATGAATTGTAATATTTCCGAGAAAGTTTATAGCGAGAAGACGTAAAAATGGTGATTTCAGTGAGATACGAAAGGATTAATGTATAAGAATATGATAAAAACGCACCTACCATTTTGATTCTGAAACAGATACAAAAAAGCGATCCACTATTAAATAACGTTTGTTAAGCACCTCTACGCATCTAAGATTTTGAGTGAATTTGTAAGTATAAGGCACCATTAAATAGGTAATATCTCTGGTAGAAAAGAACAATACTAATTTTTTGTCTTTTTTTACTAAATATATCGAAATCAATAATCTTTTATAATGAATATTGAACAGTTATGTTTCAAATTAAAGTTGGAAAAACCTATCATGTGCCAGCAACACATTTTGAGAGAAGCATCATTTTATTTTTCTGTACACAGAAACGCATTGTAGAAATACATTTCTCCGATACATCGAGTTACAACTCTGATGAGGACGACTCAAATAAAACTGGAAACAGGGATTTTACATTGAATTTGAATTATATCCGAGATAGTTTATTGATGAGGGAAACGAATAACCAAAACTTGGGGTTTCCACTCTGATGAAGACTGAATACGTCGAAACTAGGAATGCCCATCAAATTCAAATACAATTTTTAAACATTGTACTGACGATGGAAACCAAAAACTGAAATTTTAGGCTATAAGTTGGATGAGCACTCTAATAAAATTCGAAATGGTGATGATGGGCAAAAATTATCGAAAATTTGAGTTTTAACTCTGATACAGACTCAAATGATATGCAAAACGGTGCTAATGATGGAAAAAAAAATTTACCGAAATGTCGAGTTACGACTCTGATGAGTACTAAAATAAATATGGAAACAGGTATTTTCTATTAAATTTAAATTATATCCGAGCCAGTATATTGATGAGGGAAACAAGTAACCAAAACTTGGGGTTTGCACTCTGATGAGGACTGATCACTGAACACGTCGAAACTAGGGATTCCTATCAAATTCACATAATTATTCTAAACAGTGTACTGATGATGGAAACAAAAACCGAAATGTTGGGCTATAATTAGGATGAGCACTTCAATAAAATTCGAAACGGTGATGATGGGCACAAATTATCGAAGCTTTGGGTTTCAACTCTGATGAAGACTGAAATAAAATGCGAAACGGTGATAATGATGGGAAAAAACAACCGACACGTCGATTTACAAATCTGAGGGGGACTCAAATAAAACTAGAAACAGTGATTTTCCATTGAATTTAAATTATATCAGAGTCAGTATATTGATAAAGGAAACAAGTAACCGGAACTTGGGGTTTCCACTCTGATAAGGACTGACCACGTCGAAACTAAAGATTCCCATCAAATTCAAAAAAGAATTTCAAACAGAGTACTGATGATGGAAACAAAATACCGAAATTTAAGGCTATAAGTCGGATGAGCACTCCAATAAAATTCTAAACGTTGATGATAGACAAAAATTATGGAAACTTGGGATTTCAACTCTGATGAAGACTCAAATAAAATTCTAAACAGGGCTTTCACTTGAAATTAAAAAAAAGTTCGAAAAATATACGTTGATAATAGAAAAAAACTCGAAGGGGATAGCCCGAATCTCTCAATGCTCTCTCAGCTCAATCTTGAATAATAAATATTCTGACTGTGTTGTCCATTCAGAATATTTGCTTCGGCAAGAGGCCACTCGCCGAAGCTAGCCCCTAAAATGATGGTATTTTGCGTTTTTTCGTCGTTTTTTTAGAGACGTATTGAACAATTTCAGAAAATAATGGGATCCATCCTTTTCATCGAACATATTGAAGAAGTTTTATTTGAGTCCTCATCAGAGTTGTAACTCGACGTATCGGTTGATTTTTTCCATCATTGGTACTGCTATTTGAATTTGATGTAAAAAATTCCTAGTTTCAGTTACACTTCCTGAAAATAATTTGGAACAATGCATGAGAAGTAGAACAAACCTTCACATATTGATAAAAGTTTTATTTTATGAAGAGAGAAAAAGAAATAACAAAATAGTTATTGACTGGTACCAGGCAACATATATATCAAGAGAGAAAATGTCAACCCAAAGGAAAAAAGTTTGAAAATAAAGATTGATATCGTCTTTACCCTTTTTCTGAACTAATTTTTACGAACTGGGGATACAATAAGTAACAGACGACGAAAATGAATAATTTTTCCAAACAACATTCTTGCGAATTAATTTCAGTTTGATGTTGTATCTTATCAGTTTACAGTTTGAGTCATTGTTTCCTTAAGATTTTTCCAACGGATCTTAGATTAAATATGAACTATTCATATAAAATTCATTTTGATGTGATATCTATTCAAATGTATTTTTATTCCGAATGCAGTCTTTACGCAATTTTTTTTTACCTTACAATAGCTCCAAATGTCATCATCATACCCATATGAAGTCAATGAGATAATTTCGTGGAAGATTCTATAACAATAGTTCATAGTGTTTGGAGACAAACAAAAAAAAGTACGCGGTGTTCAGTATGATACAAAATCCTCATGCAGTCTTCAGTTTGAGAATTGAGAAATATATTTCTACAATGCGTTTCTGTATATAGGAAAATAAAATGATGCTTCTCTCAAAAGGTGTTACTGGCACATGATAGGTTTTTCCAACTTTAATTTGAAACATTACTGTTCATTGAAAGATTATTATTATTTATAAAAGATTATTGATTTCGATATATTTAGTAACAAAAAACAAAAAATTAGTAGTGTTCTTTTCTACCAGAGATATTACCTATTTGATGGTGCCCTATACTTACAAAATTCACTCAAAATCTTAGATGCGTAGAGGTGCTTAACAAATGTTATTTCATAGTGGATCGCTTTTTTGTATCCGTTTCAGAATCATAATGGTAGGTGCGTTTTTAGCATATTCTCATACATCAATCCTTTCGTATCTCACTGAAATCACCATTTCTACGTCTCCTCGCTATCGAAAATATTACAATTCATGACCGAGATTTCGAGAAAAAGTGTTAATTATGTTACTTTGGTGCACTTATATGCCCGTTTCTATTGAAGAGAGATATCATTTGAAAAAACCAATGATTGTTTTTTGATAATTATAATAATCAATGACTTAATTTTCAATATTAGGGATAACCACAAAAAATATATATAATTTCAAAATTAGATATTGTTCGGGTCTTGGTGGCATGTAGGTAGTGTTCTTGCTTGCTATCTCAAGGTACGCGGGTTCGAACCGCCACGCCATCACAGGCCTCGTCACTCAATTTGTCAATTAAATTTTTGAGGTAGGTAAATAGAGTTCGTGAACCGTTATCAATCGGTCTAGCTGTATTTTTTTGGGAAAGAACTAGTTCCATGAAAGCAGTAATTACTATTCAACTCATATAAACCTGAATGTATTTTTTAAATTGAACATTCCTAATTAAATTGTGTTGCTGATGAGTAAAACATCATTAAGAATTTCATTTGAAGACCAACAGCTGACTCCGGAGTTGAAATTGGTTGAAGATGATAATCGGCATGATGTGTGATAGCAAGAATTACATGAAGCTCTTCTTGGGTAAGAAATTGTCGTTTATTGAGGTGGATTCCACAATATTTCATCCTCAAATAAAACGAAATAACACACTAAGTGTCTACAAGGCATGAACAATACACAGAAGTCATTCACAAAACGAATCAACTTGGAAATAGGTTTGTGAGTCTTCATCGCCATTTCAACTCGACATGAAATATACATGACTGTATCTTCCGAGCTTGTATACGAAAAGCCGGTTTCGATTAACCTACTTGGCAAGAGAGCCGAAGAACAGCCTCTCTTTGCACAATGTAATGAAAATGCCCATGAGTTCCTTCTCGAAAACTTCTCATTTCTGCGTTTCATCCAAAACATCAAGCTTGATACCCGCCGCATGCATAGTGTATACCTCTGTTCTCTATTTCTTACTATAATCATTATTCTCAAAATGTTTCATATCATTTCGTCCATGGGTAATCCATATTTTTTATTATTATTTTTTACGTGTTCTTCGACTCATATTCCTTCAGTTATAGTTTCCATATGAACTATCCTTCATTTTTCCTGTCTATTATTATAATTTTTGTTGATTAGGAAGCTATTCTCAGATATCGGTATGAAATGACTATTTCGATATGATAATTGTATCTTTGGGAAGTTGAATATAATTCAATGTCTATCGTGGTAATTCTGAAGAAGATGAATCATTGAATAATTCTTAGTTGATATGAAAGAAAATCCATTTTTTCTTTCTTTCTAGATCTTGGTTATTATCAATATGTATGTGATATCTCTACACTATTGATATGCGCAGTATTGCTTCAATATATTTTTTTACTGGAAAAAAGTCTCTGGTTAATTACGTAATAAACCTTAAGGAAAAATTTATCAACCAACCGACTGTAATTATAGGATCATTCTGATTCGCTCAATCTCGTCTCTTTTTTGTATGATGAACTATTTTGTAATGTAATGAATAAAATAAGCAATGCGATTTTGAATAAATCAGGTAAACAGATGAATATGCCTTGACTTACCAGAATCTTCAGGATGAGATTCACAGGATGACGTAACTGCTATAATCCTAATGATCAACACTCGATTACACGATGGAAGTTCATATTGAAAATGCATCAAATCCGTCGAACGAAAACTTTGATCTATTTCACCAAATACCGGTAAAAATGGTTTTACGAGAAGGCGAGTCGCCGTAGTAGACAGCAGTTTCGGTCTGTCTGCATGAATGAGTTCTCTCTCTTCGAGTGTGGTTTTTTTTTTTGTAGGTTGACGTTCAGCAAGGAAAGTGATAGATAAAAAGGGATGTTCATGTACGGGTGTTGAGCAGGAAAAACAACAAGACGAAATTACCGAATTGTCAAGGCATAAATGCGCGAAACTTTAAAAGAATAAATACTTTTAGAAAATAGCAAGGCCATTCCTACTAAAGAAGTGCAGCTTACATCAAATGCCTAATTTCCCAAGTAAAGAAGTTAGTAAACTTCTGCAATAACAAAATAACAATAATAATAATAATAAATATTGAATGCGTAGAAATGAAAGATTTATTTTTCCCAAAATCGTTGGGAATGGTAAAATAATATTTTATGTAAACTAACTTAACAACTAAATAAGCGAGGACGGAGCAGTCTCATTCCCCTGTTTTACAAATACCACTCAATTCATAACTTTGCATGAGATATATTAAGAGTTTAATATACCCCTGATACCATTATTATATTTTAGTCAAAATATAATCCCTATTCGTTAATAATCCATTTTATATGTTATCACACCAATACAGTAACTATCCACTTAAGTTTCTTGTTATTCAGTGACGAATACATTTGAAAATAATGTATGATGATAAGAATTATGGGAGTAGGCACTCGTTTCTATAATTTAATTCAATACCGACATACTTATCATCAACCTGTATACCAATAACTAAATATTGATGATATTCATATTTCTTTCACCGCCACGTTCACCTATGTATCTAACATATTTTTAACTAAGACATAATCCAGTGTACTTTCTCCACCAAGAAAGGATAAAATTAATTCATTTGTGTTGACTCAATCATATTCAAAAATTATAAATGATACCAAAGTGACCGTGAATTCTCATTCAGTATTACGTAACTAAATGCCTGAAGCATATTTTTTTAATATACTTTTATTTCAATTGATATACAAAAGTTTACAATACAATAAATTTAAAAAAAATATCTTAGCTTATATCACATACTTAGACTATAAAGTATTCTAAAAAAACTACAATAGAATATTCAGGACAAGCTTAATTGATGTAGAGAAAATTTCACAACTAACTTGTTTCCAAAAAATTTCAAAGATTCCAAAGATTCGAGGATTTCTGACATATATATATATATATATATATATATATATATATATATATATATAGGAGAGAGGAAGTCTTTGCTGACCAGTTAAGATAAAGCTAGGAAAACTTGTTGGGTACGCAGCATGCAGGAAGTATACTCTTATAACACTTGTTCCAATATTTCGACAACGTTTATTGTCATCCTCAGGGAAAGCTACAATATTATTAAAATACAATGAAACAATGACTAACAGTGGATTCCAAAACTACTTACAGTGTCGGTGAGGTTATGTGCATAGATATTATAAAATAGACGTTAACAATTGCAATGTACATATTAAAACAATTTGTGAGAGTCCTTAAAGGTCATCATCAACAATTATTGAACTTTTATAGTTAAAAAACATTTATTATAATAAAATTGAAAAATTATTTCCTCATACCGGTATTTTAACGTCGGCATGGGAGAAGAAGAATTTAATTTAACCTCACTTGTTAACCTAAATTAAATTCTTCTTCTCCCATGCCGACGTTAAAATACCGGTATGAGGAAATAATTTTTCAATTTTATTATAATAAATGTTTTTTAACTATAAAAGTTCAATAATTGTTGATGATGACCTTTAAGGACTCTCACAAATTGTTTTAATATGTACATTGCAATTGTTAACGTCTATTTTATAATATCTATGCACATAACCTCACCGACACTGTAAGTAGTTTTGGAATCCACTGTTAGTCATTGTTTCATTGTATTTTAATAATATTGTAGCTTTCCCTGAGGATGACAATAAACGTTGTCGAAATATTGGAACAAGTGTTATAAGAGTATACTTCCTGCATGCTGCGTACCCAACAAGTTTTCCTAGCTTTATATATATATATATATATATATATATATGGAACTAGTAAATAGTGGGGTTTTGCAGCAAAATCAAAGAGTACTACTTTAAAGTTTGTCCAAGCTTTCGGAAATTTAATAAATCATTTCCATCATCAGGGATAATCTTTGTTGAGATTGTGAGACGCGATGTTATTCAACAATAAGTGACACATTGTGCAAGATGAAAGTTGATATAAAACATGTAAAATTGGAAGGCCAATGATTTGGCCTGGTGTGGTCAAAATAAAAGTAATTTTAACAATTTTCAATGTAACGTATTTTATAAAAAAATTTAAGACATCCTTCCAATTTTACATGTTTTATATCAACTTTCATCTTGCACAATGTGTCACTTATTGTTGAATAACATCGCATCTCACAATCTCAACAAAGATTATCCCTGATGATGGAAATGATTTATTAAATTTCCGAAAGCTTGGACAAACTTTAAAGTAGTACTCTTTGATTTTGCTGCAAAGCCCCACTATTTACTAGTTCCATACCTAACTAGTCAGCAACGACTACCCTTCCTCTATATATATATTTATGTTATAATAAATATTTTTGTGAAGCATTGTTGCTAATTTCCGCTCTGAACGAGGAGTACCTATCTTTATTTTTTATATAATTTGGCAAAAGGATGAATGATTGAAGAAAAGGAATTATTTAAAGCAACCTGGGGTAGATGAATTTGGTTCTGACTTCTAGTTTCATGCAAATGTATTTCATCAACTAGGTAAATTCATATTTGTGTTGCATTTATGTTGCATTTTTGTTGAATTTTTTGTTGATTTTTTGTTATTTTGTAAATAAATTTACATTGTTCTATGTGTAGAATTTTTTCCAGCGGCAATATTTTAGTTTGATAGTAGATCATTTCTGTATTAGCTCTGAAATCGTAGTAAAATAAGGTTTTTACCACCTTATTTTTTAGAATTTTCATTTTTTTAAATAATGTTTGAGAACATAGCCCCCACTTTGTTATCAGATAACGGAATATAGAAAGAAAATAAGCATAATATATCATAATTTTATTCTGTAGATTCAAATAGCTCTGATATCTATAAAGTGCTCCAATCATTGGTACAATTTTTTTTGTCATGTGCCCTGCATGTTTGTACCAATTTAATTTGTCTTCGATTCCCAATCCCAGATATTTGGTATGTTCGACCTTTCGAATTGCCTGATCCTCAATTCTGATATCTGGGTCCCAACTTTCTTTATTTTTATTTTTGAAGAGCATATACCTTGTTTTTTTACATTAATTTGCAACTTATTAGCTAGTAGCCATTTAGCATATAGTTCTAGATCACTATTTACCAAGGCTTCTAGTTCTCCCAAGTTAGAGCCTTCATATACTAGAATGGTATCATCTGGAGTTCGGTAGTAGCTTGCACAGTGAACAGACGTAGATTCAATTCATAGGAATACTGAATAGAATCGAGTAGTTTCTACAGTTCAAAAATCTTATAAAATTTACCAAAACCCAAGTGCTTACTTCAGCGCTCACATCATTACATAGTCGATAAATCCGAGTATTTGCAAACAATAACCATTAACGTCTATCACAACAAACGTTCACACGATCGTCCATTTATCTACATTTTAAGATGTCCAGTTGCCATGCGTGCCACAAAACTATTTCGCTATCAGATAAGACTGATAAGTGTAGTATTTCCTGCTTAGTGTGTCGAAAACAGTGGCACTGTCTATGTGGCCGTCCACAGCCGGACGACTTCACAAATAATACACTGACTATCTGAAAGTGTAAGGAATGTCTCTCTGCATCAAAGCCTCGTTCGAGCGAATTGGGTACAGATCTATTTCAAGCAATAATGGAGCAACTCTTTTCAATTAATCAAGCTATTTTATCATCCAATAAAAAAGTTGAAGAACTTACTCGTTTAGTGGCTGATCAATCTAATGCAATCACAAGTTGTGTTAATGATATATCAATGCTCCAAAATGAGCACAATTAATTACGAGATAAATTTTTTTCGCTGGAAACTCAGATTGTGCCCTTCAGTTCTGCAGAATCGATGCAAGATATACAATCCCAAATATCCGAGCGCTTGAAACGCGAAAAAAATCTCATTATTATGGGTCTTCGCGAGAATCCTAACATCGATGACTTGGAGAGATCTAAAGAAATATTTAAAGAAATAGCCCTTAACAGAACCGCATTGATATAAATTCTGCAACTCGTCTCGGCAAACCACGATCGGACAAACCACGCCCACTTAAACTCTGTCTTAACTCTGCTAAAGATGCATTATTTATTTTGAGACACAAATTTGGAGGCTTCACTCAATATCCAGACCTATCAATCAGATCTGACTTAACACCAGCTCAGTCAAAATACCTCTCTGAGCTCCGTTACATTACGATCAAGTACGTTGATAAAATTCCCAAAATTATTTCTGTGCATACAAGCGCAACAACTAAAAGCAGCTTTAAAAGACTACGAGAAAATGATGGTTCGCCGAAGCGTCCAGTGTGTTTAAAAATTCCCAAATCATGCACAGAGAAAAAAGTTGACTAACGGTTATTAAACATTCAATAATCGCAATTAAAAACTTGAATACTATATGGGACAGATATACTGTTCGATAGTTGTAGATAAAATATTTTTTCTGAATTGGTATACCTGCAGCAGACACTCTGTTGAGTAGTTCATTGGACGTAAATGAATGATTATATCAACACCCAACTCACTATTATTAAAGTGTTGAATAACATTGACTGGTAGGTGGATTGTTGCATACTGAGTACTAAACACATTGATGAAAATGTATCAGGCAGGAAAAAGATGTTCTGTTGCGGAATCATGGTTCACCTGCCACTAAAACTCGATATCGACGATAGCAGACATTTTTTTTAACTTGTTGTAATGGTACGAAAGTTCGTTAATATATTTATGGTTATTAAAATTTACCCAAGTGAACTTGTGTACCTGTCACTTTTCTCTCTGTGTGCGGTGTATCTTCTGCTTCATCCTCCCTGAATCAATAGTAATCAACGAGTTTAATATTCTGGAATTGTCAAAGCCAAAGAAACCTAGAAGAATTCATTGGCGAGTACAAAGACAACATTTTAATATTATGTACGAATTTCGAACTAACACAATTACCAAACTGTATGCCCTCTTTTCAAGTGATTAGCTCGCCTGCACTTAAAGAAAAGTCTTCAGGCAGAGCTAGTGGTGGTATTAGCATGTATTACAAAAATATATTCAACGCAAATGTTACAGATATTTTCCCTTGGTGGATACTTTGTCATTTTAGCTTTCAAAATATATCATTTTTATTATGAACAATCTATTTCAAACCATCACTCGATTTGAATTATATCTTAGAAAGTTTTCAAGTAGTTCTTAATGAGGTACCTGAGCAGTATCATTATACCCCTCTCATTATCGGAGGTGACTTCAACGCCAGAGTATCAGAAATTGGTACTATACCAGAAGAACTACTTGAAAACACCAATCTTTACGAACATAGATTTAGTATGGATAAAGTTCTGAATACACGAGGGCGTAATATTCTTGAGTTGCATACAAACTCCGTATCATTACTGAATGGAAGAACCTCACTTGATAATCCTGCGCAGTATATACATTTTTTTCATGCCGGTAGCAGTGTTATAGATTTAGTTTTTGTTTCGAATTATTCAGACTTTTTTATTCAGAACTTTGAAGTTCTTCATGAAATCATCATATCTAATCACTTCCCTATCTCTCTTCGGGTGACAGGTAACTTTTCAAAAATTAACCATGACAAATCGGTCCGTTTGGATACAAATAAACTCGTATTGAAATGGAAAGATCTAAAACTCTGGAATATAAAATGGCAATGAAAAACTCTGAAGAGTTCATTACACTCCTGAAGTTGAAACATCTCATGAACAATTTAGCCTCGCTATTTACGAATCTGCCAGAGCACTTGACCTCACGAAAAAAAATACCAACTATTTTACCACACTCAGAAGAACATCGCCTTGGTATGATCATGACTGTGTCCAATCCAAACAAAAACTAAAGAACTAAAACTGTTAAAAAATAATAATTACTCCAATGAATTCAGGCAACAACAACAAAAAAAAAATACTCACCATCAAAAACCTCTAGAAGCTCTACACTCAAGTAATAACCCGAAAACTTTTTGGACCACCTTAAAAAAATTCAGGCATAAGACCCCATCAAAAACACCGAACTCTCAGATATGGGAAGATTTTTATGCTAATATCTATCCTCCACGCATTGAAGACAATACTTTTTTCTTTGGTGCTAGAAATCCTCATCTCGACTGTCAAGAAATACGTTTCGTTCCATACCGCAAAATATGTTATCCAGAGTTCAGCACTCATTTCAAGAAAGAGTTCGCATATGCATCGAGAATAATGGACACCATTTTGAGCATTTATTAAAATAATAAACTATTTAAGATTCTTGATTTTTCGATAAAATGACTTCAAAAATCATTTTTTGGTTTTCATTACTATACAGTGTGTTTCATTTTTAAGATAAAAAAATTACTCATAAGTAACGCTTTTTGTGTAAAAAGCAGAAGAGATAGGTATAGGGAACCCTATTATAGTTTTGAAGGGAATCTAATTCTGCGTCAAAATACGCCACTGAATACGGGGTGTTCCATTCAACTAAGAAGTTATTTAATTAAATGTGTGTCCAAATTTTGAGGCAATTTTTTTCGCCACTCTGTATAATATTGCATTAAAAATTTCATGTAGTAGTTAACTTTAACCTTTGAGCTAAGCAGTACATTTAATCACGAGCAGCTCGTTACACGTTACAGGGTGATAACAATTTTCAAATTATGGTCTGTTTTTGAATTTCTCAAAATTTCTCAGAAACGGTCAGTTTTAAGTATGGGTAATAAAATAGTAGCTATTCTTTATTTTGACTATAGTATCTAAAAATATAAAGAATATTGGGTGTTCCATAAGAAAAAATATAACTTTGGTATGTATTTTTTTTGGGGATCATCCTATACATTTCAAAATAATTTTGGAATATTCTCCTCATGGACCCACATATAACCGTGCTAAAAGTTTTTCCCTAACTCTCTTCATATCTCGTAGAAATGCCGAGGCGAATGATGTGGTGAAGTGTACCCTGTATATGTAACATTTTGAAACTCAGATCTTTTATTATAAATGAATAACCCGTATATGTTGTCCTCATCTTGTATTTTCATTTTATGTTTTTTCTACCTCTATCTAGTCTCTAACATACCATTGTACATTGGTGCAAGCGTGTTTATTTGTTTGTTTGTATGTTTGCATCTTAAATTAATTATTAAGTACATGCTTAGGTTTAGGTTTCTGCTTAATTTCTGCTTAAAGTTGATATTATTATTTCCTGTACTATTAATACATTTTTTAAAGAAATTTTATCATTACTTGGAGCAAAGTTTCCATTCATTTTATTCAAAATTTCTCCTACTTCTTTAATGTTAGTATCATTTAGGTACAAAGAGTTTTTTATATTGATTTTATCGAAATAATGTGAAAGTGGGTTACTTATAAGTTTTGCATTGATTTTATTGACGATTGATTGACCTATATCACAGAAATATTCGTTAAATTTTGTTTCCGATTTCTAATTTATCAGTTATCAATGTTTTATCTACCTCTATTGTATCTACACTAGTTTTTTTGTGTTTTATTAGGTTATTTATGAAATTCCATTGTTTCTTTGAATTTCCATAAGCATCATTCCATTTTTTCTGAAAAAGGTAGTTTTTAGTTTTCTTTTTTCATTTTCAACTTGGTTCTTTTTATTTCTGAAATCCCATAAAATTCGTTGATCTTGGGGGAATGTTTTTATTAGTTTGTATAATTCGTCTATTCTTTTCAATAGTTCTAAAACCTGGGGGGTTATCCAAACATTATTTTCCCTAATATTCATTGTAATTGTTTTTGTAGCCTTATTTTTAGCTTCTTGTACAAGATTGATCAAGGCTTTGAATGTATCGACCGGTATAGAAGTTTGCAATAGATTTTTCAAATTATCCTCATATTTTGAGTTATCCAGTTTCTCAAATGTTTTTTGAACTCTACAATTATTATAGTTTTTATTTTTCGAATACAATGCTATTTCTAATATATTATGATCAGAAATTGTGCTATATTCAATGTTCACTTTACACTCTATTTTACTCGTTGCTAAAATATGATCAAAGATAGTGTGAGAGTGTTGTATAATTCTGGTTGCATATTCCATGCCTATATTGTTTCGGATTTCAAACCCATTCAATATAACACAATTTTATTCACTAATGGTTCATCTAATAAATTTATGTTAAATTCACCAATTATTAGTGATTCTTTCTTATGCTGTAATATTTCTTCTAATATTTCCAGGAATTCCTTCACATTGAATGATGGTGATCTATACAATGCTGTAATTTTTACACCATTTACCTGTAGATTCATCCCGATCATGTTGTACTGACTGTCGCCACCAACATTGTTCATCTCAATAAACTTGATGTGTTCTTTAATACACCGGGTGACCACGAGGTAAGGTAGTTTTGAAGATGCAGATTTCAAATTTTGTATGTCGCTATAGTACTTGAATACGCATATTTTGACCGCTCCACTGAAAATTCACCACTTCCGGTTCAACCGAAAGTGACCCTAAGCTGTTTTTTTCAAATGACACCCTGTACATATTTTTTGATTATCCGAAAGAACACGCAATTTATGACAACACTGTTTTTTAAAATTGGAAATCGGTTGAAAAATGGCGGAGATACAGTTGATTGTTCAGTCAAACAAAGTTGGCCATGAAATTCAAACTTAAATCATCACAACTGACAAACGACATCAGAAGTTATCTAAGTTTCGAAGTGCGATACAGTTGAAAACTGAGTTTCTCGTTTAATTGCAGCTCCCACATAATCCAACAATTATCAAAGATTTCCTAAAAACGGAATAGTACCCATGAAGAAATGCTCACAACTGCTATTTCTCAAATGGCAACATAATCATTTCACTTCGTCATGATGAAAAAAGATAATTATCAGATAACTCTTGTGAAAAGTTTTAAAGGATTCCGAAAGAAATTTAAAATACAAGATGTTTTATCATGAGTGTTCGAAACAAAAAAGCAGCATTGATTAAATACATAGAACAAACTTTGACTTCTAAGCCGCCTACGTTGAAGAACATTCAATTTTAGGAACACTCATCATGAAACCTGATTGTATCTTCGTTTCCTTTGGGAATTATCTTCTTTTCACATGAGCAAACTGATAATTTATAACTTTAAATCATAACAAATTGAAAAGTACATGTTGCCATTTGAGAAATGGCAGTTGTGAGCATTTCCTTATGGATACCATTCCGTTTTTAGGTAATTTTTGATAATTGTTGGAATATATGGAATCTGCAATTACATGAGAACCTCAGTTTTCAACTGTATCGCACTTCGAAGCTTCCTCTGGTAACTTCTGATGTCGTTTTTCAATTGTGATGATTTAAGTTCAAGTTTCATGGCCAACTTTGTTCGATTTCAACCGATTTTCAATTTTGAAGAACAGTGTTATCACAAATTGCGTGCTCTTTCTGATAAAGAAAAAATATGTACAGGGTGTCATTTGAAAAAAAAAGTTATGGGTCACTTTCGGTTGAACCGGAAGTGGTGAAGTTTCAGTAGAGGCTTCAAAATAATCAGGTAATATCTATAGTGATACACCAAATTTGAAATCTGAATCTTCAAAACTACAGAAAAATTGGGGGGCGTACATCACCTCGTGGTCACCCGGTATATTGCAACTCCTCCACGAGAGCTTAATTTCCCGTCTCGGCACCCCCCACTATTCGCATTTCGCAATAACTAACCGTGACAGTTGACAGTGGACTAGTTGTAGATAATGATAGTTAATTGACAAATTGATATTGGGCGATTTAAAAAAGTATACGAGTGTGAGATTACAAAATTTATTGATAACCTGGCCTGTTAGAAATAATGGTGACAGTTTAGTCCGTAGACGAGCATGTGTAAAAATGGCAGTATTTTGTAAATATTGTAACAAGACATTCGCCAGACAATTTACACTGAATAGACGTATGAGAGAAATACATCAAGGGAATATTGAACCAATCAGTTATGGAAAAGAAGTATGCGGTTTTAAATGTTTGGAACTTAGTTGTAACAATTCATTTCAAACAGGATCACATTTAGTCAATCATTTAGAAAAAGAACATAAATTGGAATTTGTAAATGAGCAGATTATATTCTTTGAAAACATGGATGGTAAGTTTTGATATTTTTGATTTTAGTGATTAATTAAAGGAACACAATGATTTCAGATTTTGACAAATGGAAACAATCTATTGAGTATTCAACTTGTAGTTTTTATATTAAAAATCAATGCAAGAAAGAAAGAAGAATCACATATTATAATTGCAATCGGAGTAAAACTGGTAAGTATAATGAATCATCTGACAAAAATATAAAATAGTTACTCATTTACTACTTTTACAGGGCATGATCATAATCAGAAGCATACATTGGACCAGCAGCGCCGACGAAATTATAAAAGTCAGGGATTGTGCCATATAAATTCTTCATGTACAAGTTACATAAAACTTCATTGTGACAATAATGGTAAAATAACCGTAAATTTTCAAAAACAACACTATGGACATGAAATTGAGCTGTCAAAAATCAGATTACCTAAGCAAGATAGAGAACAAATTGCTGCGAAGTTAATTAATGGAATCCCTCCCAAAAAGTATTAATATTTTTTAGAAAAATCATTACTAAATATTGTGTGAATGTTATGTGACTAACAATATTTCTCTTATTATTTTAGAGTACTACAAACAGTTTGTGACAACATAGGAGACCATTTGAAAAGGATAGATTTACTTACCATGACAGGTATAAATAATATTAAATGTTGTTTTGGAATTGAATTTCAAAATGGTAAGAGACATGCTAATGATGCCATATCCTTGGATTTGTGAGTACAGGAAAACATGTCAAATTCACCTGATAAAAATGCAATTCTACTGTATAAGGAATAGAGTCAACACTTTTAAAGGATGAAGATTTTTGCCTAATTATTATGAATGAATTTCAAAAATCAATGCTACAAAAATTTGGAAGCTCTACTGTAACTATTGATGGAACTCATGGCTTGAATTGTTATGATTTTGAGCTGACAACCCTAATGGTTTTAGATGAATTTCGACAAGGATTTCCAGTAGCATTTATGTCCAGTAATAGGAAGGACACTTTCATGTACCAAATTTTCTTCCAGAATGTCAAATCAGTTGTTGGTAAGAATAAAAATTCTCTGAATGTCTAATGACATTAAAATGCATATTTTATAGGTGCAATAAAACCAAAAATATTCATGTCCGCTTTAGCTGAAGCTTATTTTAATGCTTGGAGTTTTGTTATGGGTAATGGTGACACTAAACATCTTTATTGTGCCTGGCATGTGGACAGAGCTTGGCAGAGTAATATTTCCAAAGTTAAAAGTTCTGAAAAGCAGAAAGAAGTGAGAAAAGCTTTGAAAATTTTGCAATAAGACACAACAGGAGAAGAATTTGAAATATGTCTATTTAACACAGTTGAGCTATTGTTGAGTGATGAAACTACACAAGAGTATGGAAATTATTTCAAGACAAATTATATGGCCAATTACAAAAAATGGGCTTACTGTTTCCGTAGAGATTCATTAATCAATACAAATATGCATGTAGAAGCCTTGCATAAAATCTTAAAATATATTTATGCAGATAGAAAAACTGTTAGACGCCTTGATAAAGGTCTAGATTTGATCTTATGTTTCTTAAGAGACAAGAGTAGAGAGAGAATTATAAAGTTGATAAAAGGTAAAAGTACTGAGTATACAAAAGACATTTTCAGAAGACATTGTGAAGCACAAAAATTAAATAATTATAGATTACAATTTAGTGAAGAAGAAGGGGTATGAAATGTTGTGAAAGAAACTAAAGAAACATATATCATCAAACAAAATCAAAAACTAAATTGTTGTTTAGATATATGTTCCATCTGTAATATATGTAGGCATGTATACACATGCACATGTAAGGACTCTAAATGCCAGAAATTAATTTGCAAACACATTCATTATCTTATGCTTCACATTCAAAGAGAGAATGGTAGTGAATTAATACGGAAAACAGAAAATCACACCGAAGCAGAAATGTTTTGTACTGTATTGAAGTCTAAAGAAACTGTAGAGGAGAAAGTGAACAGACAAATCAATGAGGTGTTTTCAAAATTGCAAAATTTTGATTATAGTTCCTTGTATAATGCTACACTTAGTGACATCCACCATCATTTGAATATCATTGAGAATTTAACCAGACTCCCACAACATATTGATAAAAAAGAAAATAACTTTGAGATCAAGCAATATACCAAGAAATTATATATTGACCCCCAATTACGTTTCCATTCAACGAAGAAAAAGAAAACAACCACTACCGCTACTTCAAAAACGTCTGACATGGATATATCAGAAACTAAGAAGATGTTACAAAATATGCCAGCTCTGGTAATATCAAGAAACTCTGCAGATGATCATTTATATTGTAGAAAATGAATAATAAATTATGATTTTCATGTTTGCTCTTTTAATGTGTTTCAAATTTCAAGCAAAGTGCCCTTGAAAGTACACATACACAATGTCATAGGAGCTATTTTTCAAAAACTAGGCTGGAAATTAATTTTAGATCAGGATAATGTCCCTTCATTTTATCTAATCAAGTTTGATGTCACATATTGTTGACATGAACAATTATTTGATATTTCTTATGATGAAACTAAGCATTTTGCGTTGTTACCTAGCAACAAACTTTCTAGCACGACGTGGTTTAATATTGGAGATTTCTCATATTTTTCAGTGTATCAATAAATTTCGTAATCTCAAACTCGCATACTTTTTTAAATCGCCCAGTATCCATCTGTAAATTACTATCATTATCTACAACCACTAGTACCACTGATCTGGGAATCTCTCATTACTTTATCAATGATGCTATATTATGCTGAAGTACAGGGCTATTTAAAACTTTCCGCCATTACACCGATGTGTAATGTACCGAGATGACCACAGTGTCATTTTGAATTTCCCGCTCTTCTTGCATTTAATCCATACAAATCGCTAACTGTCAAGGTTAGTTATTGCGAATAGTGGGGGGTGCCGAGACGTGAAATTAAGCTCTCGTAACTCCTCCGGCTCTAGTATCTCTACGTCTACATGCATGTACAGCTGTATATCCATTAATAACGAATTGGTTTACTTCATTTTTATACAACCAGGTTTCCACAATTACTAATATATCATAGTATTTTATTTTCACGAGACAATGTAGTTCCTCCAGCTTGTTTCTGAGACTTTGTGCATTTATATATGAAATATTAAGTTGTGATTCTGCTGTGGGTTTACTAGTTTCATTAGATTTTTTTAAGTTTTTTAGATCACTGGTGTCTTCGATTGGCTGAACTGGGCTGTGTTCATCTTTGCATATATAGATTTTCCCACGATTTATCCATGCAAATCTATAGTTATTTTCTTTCTTGTATCTCAGTTCTTTGAATAGGCGTTCATTTGCTTTTGTGAAGTCATGGTTTGGGTAGATATTGTTGTCTTCTTCGTATCATAGGTCTTTCGCATTTATCATTTTCTTCTTCCTAGCCCCCAAGAATTCTTCTTTCTCGTTTTCACTGGTAAAACATACTTTTACAGCCGTATGCACCGATGTCATCATAAAACGAGATTAGTTAATCTTGATTAAGTGACTCGGATTAAATCCTTATGCACCGAAAAGGAATGAAGATCGATTAGTTAATCTCTCATTACACCTGGCAACACTGGTAATTTCTGTAAATTTTGTTCTATGGTCTATGTTATTTGACATAAGACATAACGTTCTTTGCGGAAACTTTCAAATCTTCAATCTTTCCATAGTCCCAAATATCAAATTTGAAATTTGTATAATACCTATATTAAAAATTAAAATGGATAAGGAGAGGGTTTGAAGACTACAGAAACCAATATCTCCATGCTCACATTTTTTGCAGATACGCCCTTTCTGCTTAGGATGGCAGTATTGTGGAGTTACCCGGAGATTGAATTTTTATATGTGTTCCATCCAAGCAACCTATGACTCGAGGAAATCTAGCTATTTGAAAAAATTCGTTTTGTGTTCTTACACACTCTGCTTCACTTGGCATTTTGATATATCGGTTAGACAAACCAGCAATTGCTCGAGTCACCTTTGAAATTATTCTAGATGCTGTTGTCTGGTGCATATTAATGAAATCACCAATGCAATTCTGATGTGCATTACAGGAATAAAACCTCAACGTAGTCAAAAGCTGATTAATAGGTGATACACTGTTATTTCTGAAAATATCGAAATTCATATAAATATTATGAAATGGAACTCTGGCTGCAATACTTACAAATTATTATCAAACTCTAGCTGATCCTCCAGTTGTTCCAATACCAGCAACACAGTATTTTTCTGCAATCGGAATCGTCTAAAAAACGACAAATCATCCATATCATGGAAGAAGTCTGTGCGTTGGTAGTACCTTCTCGGAAACCCAAATCTGATCACATTCAGAATGTCTCCATCATCATCCACAAATAACTGGTCTTCAATGTCCATTGTAAAAACATGAAATTTGTTCTTCCAATACCAAATTCTTCAGAATTCTAACATTCCTAACCAATTCAAATTAGGTTATGTGAATAATCCGAGGATTAATCCTCCGAGAACCAAGGATTGGCGTTAATCGCGATCAAGTGCTTAAAATCAAGCGGAGCATAGCATTATCTCAAGATGATCTCGATTAAGCTTTAATCTCGATTAAGTATCAACGGTGCATACGGCTGTTAGTATATAATATTTGTAACCTCATTTGAAAATACACTAGCAGTTCAGATACAAATAAAAATGAGTGATTAAAATTGGTTTAAGAATTCTAAAATTATTGAAAAGGGGAACATTCTCCATGAAAATTCAAAAATGAAAAATGTGATTTATTTGTAATATCTAACAGAAAACAAATACTTCCCCGGCACAAGCTGGACATTGAACTACATCTGATAGATATTATGAAAAGACTAACTGAAAAGAAAATATCTGAAAGTGAAAGTTCGCATTTTCATTAAATAGTTAATTTTATTTATTTTTTATTTTCTCTAGATTTCATTGAGAAAAGCATGAAATAAATTAGATAGGGAAAATGTTATTAAAAAATATCACTCACAGAAATCGTTCATTTCATTGAAGCAAGGTTCTCTTCTCTCGCATTTAATCCCCAATACATTTTGGTCGACGAAAATTTATTTCGCTTTGCCAAGCCCTTCAGGAGGATTGATAGGAAATAGGCTCTTCAGAATCATACATATCTGGGATGGATATGAGGGAAATATTTTTTCTGCGGTAACACTTTGAAAGTTATTTTTTGACATAGACCTGTCATTAGCATTGCATTTTGATTTTAGTTCGAAAATATGAACAGAATATTCATAAAATCTGTTGTGGAATCATCTGCGACTGAAAGATAAACTTTAGACGCAATTTTCCATCGTTCAAGATAACCTCTTGAAAGGTATTCATGTTGAAAAGGTGAACATTTTCCATGAAAATTCAAAAATGAAAAATGTGATTTATTTGTAATATCTAACAGAAAACAACTACTTTCCCGGTACAAGCCACGCTGGACATCTGATAGATAATGTGAAAAGATTCTAACTGAAAAGAAAAGAAAAAATCTGAAACTGAAAATTCGCATTTTCATTTAGAAAATTATTATTATTTATTGATATGTATCTATATCGATCCAGAACAAAAACCTACGTTCATTATTAGCATACTTCTGCATACATACTCGAGAAAACGTCAGTTTTTCTCATTATAGGTATCTAACCATATGAGCGCTAAAAACCTCAAGTACTTCCTACTTCTTCAATTATGTAAACAGAATAATGTAGAGAGGGTATTTTTCACTATTCATTAGATGCAGTCAGACCAAATTAATTATTTACCTGTACAGCATTTTATCGCCGAGGTAGAAAAGCAGACTACGAAACGGAAGCGAGTTTACTTTTTTTAATTCAATTGAAACATTATTGATATGATGATGCTATCTGGACCAATCGCCAAAATAATTCAAAACACAGGAGATTTTTTCTTTATATTACCTACATTTTTTTATTTTTAAACTAATCCTGATAGCGTAGATGTTATGGGTCGATTACCAATAATAATAACTAGGCATTTTTTCTTTATAATTGATATAATGGTCAGACTAATTGTTCAAATAATTCAGATTTGCATTATTACAAAACAAAATGATGAGGTCTACATTTGTATAACTCACATGATATATATCCGTGTCGGTGAATCTCTGCCGAAAATTTTCTGAAATGTTTGCCCTAGGCTACTCTACTTCCGACAGTTGACTGAATGCATCGCACGTTGAAAGATAAAGCCCCTTGTGCTGTAAAGAGCTGAATCCGTATTATTTTTCGCTAAAGACAAGTACGGCTTAAGACCTTTTGGTTGCATCATACGGCACAGCCCAGCAATTTGCGAGAACTTGCACATTCCCTCTAATGAACGACCATTTCGACTAAATATAAACGTAGTTCAAATCCACAGCATAACATTTTTTTTTCGTTTTCATACTCAACATCGTACTTAGGTTAGGTTAGTATATGATACATCTTTAACTCATCAAAAATTTGATGCGATGTTCGCAATGAGGAACTGGGAATCCTTAATTCCGACAGATTCACAATGGCACATCAAAAGTTTGTCCGCTGGTTTTCCGTTTTTGTTTGCCTACTTGTAAATAAATACCTTACAGGAAACTAAACAGCCCACAATCCGCTCTGTCAGATTTCACAATAGATGATTTCAGTTCACTTCCGTTATTTTGCTGATGGGAATTTTGGAAATTTCACTAATAAACGTTATTAGGGACTCGGACTGGTAGAGGAAACCATTTATTTCACTTCAAAGAAATTTAAAAAATAGGTCTGTAATTTGATACTTCCAATCTATCTCCGGACTGAACGAGAGGTTTAATGACAGCAACTTGGGTAATTTTGGAAAAGTTCCATATTGAATGACAAGTTGAGTAGCACATTTTTATATGGTATCTGCTGTAATATTGTCGAGTCCTATCGCTTTGTTTGATTTCAATTATTTAATTACCTTTATGATTTCGTCTTCATCTCTTTCGAAAGATAGATTGATCAATTTTTTTAGCTCAATATTTTTTGTCGGCCTTCTTCAGTTTATTTGCGAGATTAGCTTCAATGTTAGTGAAATAATCATTACATTTTTCTGCGATCACAGAGTTTCCTGTTATATACAGGGTGTCCAAGAACAAAGGGGACATCCGATGGTAGAATCCTCACTTCATTTTAAGGCTGAAAGTTCCAATAAATATTTACCCTAAGATAAATATTACCCGAGTTACAGGTTGTTGAATGTGACAAAGAAGTATATTTTCCAGAATTAGTCCATAACGGCTCAACTTTTCTTATAGGCCAATCATTAGACCGTCTGTAGTTATATTTTGTTATGTTTTGGACACACAACTGTCATTTATTAATTTGTTATAAACATTTCAATAGAAAAAACGTATTTTATTTAGTGTTTCGCTTATAAAATGAAAACTAATACAGCAATCTGGTTGCTTCAATGGTAGATAATTGAAATACGAACAAAATGATATTTTGTACGACCCGATCGGATCATTAGTAACGGAGAAAAACTGGTGTAAAACTCGGAAAATTTTGCGATTTTAAAAACAAATTCACAACTCTGCCATTTTTCATTTTTTAAATTGAAGAATAGGCCCTCTTCACGAAAGTAGTGAATCATGTGTACTTCATTTATGTGCAAAACAAGCTCTGTCGGACTATTAGTTTTGGCACAATTACAATTTGAATTTTTTTTGCAGCGTGCTTGGACCATCACTGGTCCAATTTCAATTTCTCAAGGAGATTTTGAAAGTAGAAGTATGGTACTACAATTGTATTGTATTGTATTGTAGCGTATCCGAAGAAACAGATGAATCAACCAGAATACATAAACAAGCTGACATCACCGCTCAAGAACCCCAAGGTAAACACATTTTGTTCGGTATGAATTCATCGGACGGCCACTTGACTTCTAACGGCGACTCGAATCCCGAGAAACAAGTGGAAGTACCCCGAAACGACGGGACGGACAATTTCCAGCTTTAAGAAGCGATACATTCGCCGCCTGGGGGAAGAGCCGATTGAAATTATAGCCCAGAAAATGTGGTACATAAATTACTGTATTCTAAGTATTGAAATAAATATTTTCAAAGTGAAATTGTAATTGTAATTTATTTACAGTATATACTCATTTCTCGCTACAATGCCGCGAAATGGGTGAAAAAAGCTTGCAAACATGAATGAAAAAGACCGAGCTATTATTACTATTTTTCTCTCAAACAATACTGAATGATTCGAAAAAAGTATAAATATTTTTATTACGAATCTTTCTGTTTAAGCAAACGTCATACTTTAATCATAAAATAACATATCTGCCCACTAAACATGATACATAATAAATACATTTACCGATAACTTTATTAATATTGGCAACCTAACAGTATATATTAATGTTGTCATGATGTTTCTTACCTAATGTTTTCAGCTATATGTTTATGTCACATCGAATTAAAATAACAAATAATATTTTATAAAAAATATATAAAATGTTGAGTATATGTTCCTCAGATATGTGTCAGACAGAGTAGTTATGTTATTTGTACGATGTTTGTGTTTAACCACCTCAAAACATTACTCACATGTGTACTGAAAACTTGGAATTAATATTATCTTAAAATGTTTCGTAAATGCAATGTTCCCGTTCATGTTCATGACATTCATCCATCTTGTTTATTTTACCAGCTAAGAGTGATGAGTGTTTTCAATTTTCATTGTGCATTTTTTTGTAGGATAATCTGATACCTTTCTATATTTTGATTAAAAATTCGTACTTGACTTTTTGGCTTGCAAATTCGCGAGTGATATGATTTTCGTACCAGCTGAAGTATGGTAGAAATAATAAAACAAAACCATTAAACTTTAAACTACTAAAAAATATTCAATAAACACTGATTCATTTCAGGATGCTGTTCGATTCATTTCAGAATGCTGCTAAATTCATAGAAAACTATAAGAGTATCAGTTGTTCCTACAATTGGTATCTAGATGAACACCTATGTTGGTGGAAGGAACCGTCGACGTATTATTTCCAACAGTGATTGATGAAAGCAATATTATTGAAATTCTTAAAACAGGATTCAAGAAATTTCGTCTGAATATAATATTATTGTAAAATTCAGTGTTTATGATAAGGTTATGATTTTACCAATTCCTACCAAGAAGTATTAACGTTTGATCATTTCAGGTTTCTAAGCCTAGGCTCTTGAACAAAGAAAACTTATCAGCGCAATCCATCTCTTCTGACTTTTATGAATAAAAATAGCTCTGCTGAGGAAGCAATTTCAGATTTGAAAGGATATGATAATTTGATTAATACTGAAGTCATTCCATCCAGTGAAGATAAACTTTATGTTTAAGTTATATTTTTATGTTTAGTGGGTGGTAAAGGTGTCTGTACTAATATGCTTTGTTACTTATACATCGTTGCCAAATGTACCAAATGTACCAAACGTGATTTTGGAAAACATTAGGGAGGAGGTCTTGGTGGCGCACGGTTGTGTTGACAAGGTACGCGGGTTCCGCAGCGCCCATCGACCTTGTGCATGGCATCACACGTTAAAGGTAAGGAATGCATCTTCCCTAGCTCGCATAAGCCTCTCGAAGACTTCTAAGGGTTGCTCGTAAGGGGGCAGCCGGTTGATGGAAATAACAATGTTACCATTTTTTTTTAACTTTCGCAGATGCTTCTAAACATGATGAAATTACGACAGCAAACGAAATTTTTGTGCAGAACAGCAATGGAACGTTCCTATATGATGTTCTGGAGCGCATAACTCGCGCGGATTTATGAAATGAATGTCGATCACAATCGCACGCGCCGCGCGAGCGAATTTGCGAGAAGTTAACCGAGCGCATAGCTATTGCAATTTTATGTGGAATCGCAATAGACTTAGCGTTCCTACATGGAGATCAAGAAAATGGACATAGTGATAAGGGAAATGCACATGCACTCGGCCGACACTCGTCCGAAATTCCGCAAATTCTCGCGCGCGCAGATTTGAGAAATATCTGATGAAAGAAACCGCACGCTTCGCACGTGAAATGTCAGTCGAGCGCAAAGCTCTTGCAATTTTATATCAAATCGCAATAAAGTGATTAGGAAAATGCGCATGCACTCAGCTGACAATTCGCAAATTCGCGCACAGAGCGCGCGCTGTGCTTTCGGCCCACATTTCGAAAATCGAAATTGAAAGCAACAACGCAATTTGGGAAATGCCAGTCGGGCGCATGCGCATTTCCCTTATCAATTTGTCTATTGTCTATGGCGATTTCACATAAAAATTGCAAGTGCTTTACGATCGGCTGACATTTCACGCACGTGGTGCACGCGATTTATGTAAGACGACATTTATTAGCGCGCGCGGTGCGCGCATTTTCTTTCTTCTTTTATCACATTGTCCATTTTCTTGATCTTCATGTAGGAACGCAAAGTCTATTGCGATTCTACATAAAATTACAATGTGTATGTGCTCGGCTGATTCTGCGCAAATTCGTTCGCTTAGCGCGTGCGGTTACGATCGGCAAAAATTTCATGAATGTGCTATGCTGCTTTAAGATTAAAGTATGACGTTTGTTTAAGTAGAAAGATTCGTAATAAGAATTGAAATTTTTTTGAATTACTCAATATTGAGAAAAAAATAGTGAAAATTGCTTCAAAGTTTCCTAAGGTGATGTTCCACAACAACCTCTTTTTTGGAACTTAAAAAGGTAATTCAAAATAGGTATTTGAGGATTTTCGGGGGTAAGAGATTATGAATTTTTTGTCTAAATTCATAAATTCAAGATGGCGGCTCCAATATGGCGGACAAGATTTGTCATTATGGCCCGATTCGATTTAAAATTGGTGTGTGAGGGTTTTCAGGATCAGAGACTATGCATTTTTTGTCACAATTCATAATTCGGCTCAAGATGGGGGCCCAAGATGGTGAAAGACTTTTCTGATTATTTATTTAATCATTATACATCCAACAGGCTGAAAGCTCAATGACAGGAGTATTTCACAAGAATGAGATTAACGCTAATTATCATATATGAACCAAATAATCAATTTGGAATAACCCTAGAAATTTCTTTTTTAAATGCATGCAACGACAAGAAAGATATATCAGCATTGACAGATTGCAAATTATTGTAACATCTAATCTACACATATTCGAAAGAGGGCAGTAATAGTGGTGTCGCGAATTAGAAACAGCTAAATGAAAAGCAGTATTTTGTCTAGAGGTAATTCTTGGGACATTAAAATCGATCGATAATAGAAAGTTCAGAGAATCTATTTCATTGTTAATGAGTTTGTGTAGAAAAGCAAGATTTGCGATCTCTCGCTGTTTTCTCAATGAGTACAGCCCCCAACGCATCCACATATTTCGTATATTTGGTGTTCCATATGACACTACAATATTCCAGCTTGCTCCTAACCATTGCATAATAGATATTGCGTGAAGCATGGAAGGACTGGAATTCTTCACCATTTCTGATAAGGAAACCCAAATTACGAGTGGCCCGGCCAATAATGGTGTTGATATGATTCACAAAATTGAGCTTTTCGACAAAACTCACGCATAAATCTTTGCATTCAGAAACACGTGATAGTTGTTGAGTTGATATACAGTAATCGAAAGTAAGAGGAGCATTTATGCGGGAAAAAGTCATTATTTTGCACTTAGTGTGATTCAGGAGTAAATTGTTTTCTATACACCAATCATTCAAAGATGATAAATCTTTTTGTAAAAGTTCACAATCTCGAATATCATTGATCTCACGGTAAACTTTCAAATCACCAGTATAATGAAGAGTATTTGAGTTCAAAGATTCACCAATTCATTGACAAATAAAAGGAACAAGAGTGGTCCCAGATTTGAACCTTGCGGAACTCCCGATGTCGATACAAATGTGAAGGATTTAACTCCTTCATGTTCCACAAACAACTCCCTTTCGGTCAAGAACGATTTCATTAATTGTTGAAATTCAGAAGAGACACCGAAGTTTTTTAACTTGTCTATCAGTCGGTGATGGGGAATTTTATCGAATGCTTTGCCAAAGTCCGTGTATACCACATCAACTTGCTTCCTCTTATCCAGATAACTAGATATAAGTTGGTGGTCGTACTACGGTGCTTGACAAAGCTATGCTGAAATTCTGATATCATATGACGAACATGACTATAAATTTCATCGGCAATAATGATTTCAAATAATTTAGAAAACACAGATATAAAAGAAGTAGGCCTGTAATTGATGATGATATTTTTGTCTCCAAATTTAAATACAGGACAAACTCGTGATACTTTCCAAATATTAGGAAATCTCTTATTTCTCAACATTATACAAAATATATAAAGGAGAAGATAGCAGATCAATGTTCTTTTTCACAAATTTCATTGGGATGTTGTCTGGTCCAGAGGAAAGTTTATTTTTCAGGTTTTTTATGGCATTTTTTATTTGTTCAACGGTGATCTCTTCAATGTTGAAGTGTGTTGCATCATTTATCTCCTCATATAATTCATTTTGATTTTGGTGGGGTCTAGCATACACACACACACTACTGAAGAAAGTAGCGAATCCATTGACAATGTCAATAGGAGAGGATAAACATTCATTGTTATGATACATTCGACCCAGGATTCTACTCTTATTAGATTTACTATTGATCGAAAACCAAAATCTACGTGGATCACATTTAATACTTTCTTCTGAATCTTCAATAAATTTTTTGTAATCATCCCTGATATTCAGTTCAGCAATTTTTCTGTATGTTTGTATCGCTCGAAATAAAAAAATAGACATCTACGATTTCTGTATATTTAATAGTAATGACTTTTTATTTTGATATTCCTAATTGTTGTCTTCGAGTACCAAGAGGGATATTTATGAGATTTAGTGCTTTGTAGAGGCACACATTATGTGATGACAGATTCTAGGGTTTGGTGGAACATATTCACAGCAGTATTTATATCAGTAAAATCTTCCAAGAAGTTTCAATCAATATTATTCATCAGATTCAGAAGTAACTGATTATTTATACGCTTGAAAATAACGTTTTACGTCAGTTGTGAACTTTTTTTCCCATTATAATAGAGTGGTACATTAATTGTAAGCCCAGGATGATGAGTGTCTATAGGTACCAATGGATCTGTATCGAGTAATACTTCCATGTCAATATTAGATGGAATGAGCACTAAATCCAGAAGTCGGTTATTGTTATTGAGGACAGTGTTACAGTGGACAAGATCACAAAAATCAAGAAATGTGCTGAATCGAGATATAAGTGTTGTTGTATGTCTTGTAACGAAGTTACTTATTTTTCTGGAGAACTGAACCGATTCATCATCTCCACCGCCCGGTATAATTTCATTTATTCTGCATAGCGCCTAGCGAAGGCAGTCTAGGGGATCGGCGCGCGCTCTTACTCGATGTACGTAGCAGTGGATGGAAGGTGTGACGTCAGCACGAGCATATAAAACTAATGGATCGACGGCAGAACTTCATTCTAATCCGTCTATCAGATTTCAGCAGTCTAGCCAGCCAGACCCAGCCGACCAACAGAGAACAGCACTCAAGCCGAGAGACCAACCGGAGTAAGAGCCGCCAAAACCACAGACCATCCGAGTAAGGGTACAATAAGGTAAATTATTGGTTGGAGTCAGTAAGTCCTCTCAGGCACGAGTAATGTATTTCTATATTTTAGTTCGAAAATATGAATAGGAAATTCATAAAATCTATTGTGGAATGAAATGATCGATTTCTGTGAGTGATATTTTTTTAATAACATTCTCCTTATCTAATTTATTCAATGATTTTTTTAAGGAAAACTAGAAAGAATTAAAAAAGTCAGCTATCTGAATGAAAATGCAAATTTTCACTTTTCACTTTCATTTTCTGAATGATAGTAATTATTATCAATTGCCAGTAATACACTCCCGCCTCGAACACCATCATTTCTATCTTTGCGGTAGACTACATAATTATCTGGGAACAATTCACCATTTCTTACACCATCTCGTAACCAGGTTTCCGGTATAGCTATTATACTTTGATTATTTGCAAGAACATTTGTATAGAAAACATGCATTTTTGAATTCAGACCTCTACAATTTTGATACTTTATTGATAGTTCATGATTAACATTTAGTGAGCTGTTGGATTGCACGATGATATTCTTATAATCGTCAATGGAAGCTAAGGGTCTTTTATTTCGTAGCAACTTAGTAACATAATCATTGTTGGGGAACACCACCTCCACTGGTCGAGGTTTATTCGGAATTGACCTACCCAATCTTGAAACATTTATGTTTTCAACATTAGCTCCTGTACCGATTTTTTGAACTATTTCCGTTACAAATTGCTTCGGATCAATTGTATCTTCCGATATATCATAGATTATAGCATTATTTTGTCGACGATTCATTTCTCTCAGCTCAAAGAGCATATCCGATGAATGTCCATCCATGACTTTTTTTTCGAGTTCATTAACCTTCTTAGTGAGGACTTCCACTTCGTGTTTATATTGCTTTTCGATATTATTCATAGTAGTTTTTACTTCGTCTAATTTCTTGTCCAGCTCCTTGAGGTTTTTGTTGAGTGCAGCCGAAATGTTATCAGATAAACTTTTTATGAACTGTGGGTCTGATACATATTGCTTCAACACCATTATGGCTTTTACTTCATATGTATGTTCATATGGAATTGATTGAAAAAAAAAACAATATCACTCACTATGTAAATTTTTTACGTTTTTCTATCGAATTAGCTCGACAAGCTGAGTTTGCTCAAAGTTTCAGAGGTTCAAATTTGAACAAATCAGATATAACATTAATTCCCAATTTATCTTGGGCCTAACTGAATCAAGTGTTCCTGTACCCGTTGTTTTTTAGTTCGCTCATTTTTCATGACTGATGTCTTTTCAATAGACATGAAAATACCAAAGTGGAGATTTCTGAAAAAGCTTACATGTCATTTCATTGCCTAGGCCCTGTACTTTCAGAATATGTATCTAAAAACTCCTGATAAAGTTTTCATTCATGATTTTTATATTTTCCGGAAATTTAAAAAATAGGCCTGAAATGGGTTGCCTATCAGAATGTGGTCATAACTATGTATATACAGTAAGTTCTAGAAGTTTTCACCTCATGGAAAGTCGTTTATTATCCATTTGTCAAAAAATATTATTCTTGATGAAAATTGGTGCAATGCAGAATAATTGCATATGAGTTGTCAAAATTATAAATTTCCATACAGTGTACAAAAATAGGAATTTTGATCAAGTGTAAACTACCCTTGTTTTTAACATTATCAAAAAGGTTTATTCAAAGAAGCTAGATAATTGGGAGAATTTTCAAAACAATATTCAAATTTGGAATCACAGCTAGGCTAGTATAGACTTGATCAAAATGTATTCCGCAATGCACCAGTTTTTATGAAAAATAAAATTTTCGGACAAATCGATAATAGAAAAGTTTCCTGTATGTTGAAAACTTTTGTAACTCACTGTATATAGTTATAGGCGTATTGGCCTATTTTCGACCTCTATTCGGCTCTTAGACTAGAACTTTTCCGCCCAAGGCTACTCATAATGCTGATTGTAAGACTGGCCTGAGATTTCACAACAAAAAATAAAAGTTACTGCAAGAAATAGCAGATTCTCAACTACAGATTTTCACATTCTTACAGCTATAATACTCGATAAGATAAAGTAGCGAGACTTATCAGAAAAATTGAGGCGTTTTCGAATTTTTCCGGGAAAAATAGAAAATCATGAATAAAAACTTTATTATCAGAGATTTTTGGATACAAATTCTGAAAGTACAGGGTGTTGGCAATAAAATGAAGAGTACGCATTTTTAATCTTTATATTTTGACTAAAATGTTTTCCATTTCCTTGGTTATGAATTATTATTATTATTACTACTATTATTATTATTAGCTTAGACAAACTGGATGTATCACACCGAGAAATCGACTCCATACTATACAGGACGTGCTAAAATTACTATTAATTCCGTTATGCATAAAAGCGGTCACAAGTTCGTGTTTTCATATGAAACCCCCTGTATAACACCCATTAAATTAAAAGATGAAGAAATATAACGCTTACGACAGTTTGAAGACTTTTATGAGTAATTTATAAATATTTTATGACGGTGTTTCCAAATATATACACAGGAATACCCATTTTCCGAGTTTTCCCGGGAATTTTCCCCACTTAAGGTGTTTGCGTGCAGAACAATTTTTTCCCAGAAGTTCTCCTCAAAAACTGCCCGTGTACCGAAAATAATTTCCATTGGTTTTTTTGTCAGGCTTTAGTAACATTTTGTCTCCTACGTCTGATTTAATTAGCAAAACCAGATGCGGATACTTAATAAATGAGTGGAAGAAAACAAAACACCAAAATCATTTGGGACCAAATCGAAGGGCATCGACATAGCCCAGCCATGGTGAGGCACTTAAGGCAAACACTGACGGCTGACACTATCAACCTAACAGATCTAAGATACGCACAATTATCGGCTAACTAACCGGACATTGCTGCCTTAGGAAACCTGGTAGAAGGCACAGGCATATTTAACTAGGAACTACTAAAGACTAAATAATATAATAGACTAACCAACCAACCAACCAATCAACCAACTAACCAACCAACCAACCAGTGTTTGCTCTAAATCACAGCAAAATGTTCCTAAAGAAGATTTCAAAAGTTTCAATGTCAAAATGTCCTGTGTGTTTGAAAGTGGTTGACAATGTATTAGTGTTAGTAGAATTCTTCTGGACTTCCGTTGTACAGAAATTAAGAAAATTGTTTCTCTGTATGTGTTTCCTGATTCAAAATTTTTCCTCAAAATAGATTTCAAAAATGCCTTCACACGATTGATAGGAGCATCATGCTCCGTAAGGTTAAAGATTCATTTCCAGGATTATATCCCTTCTTAAGTCAGTGTTATAAATCAGCTTCCTATCTGAGTTTTGGTGAACATCTGAGTCTGTCTGAGTGAGGTGTTCAACAAGGTGATTCCTTAGGACCTGCTCTTTTTTTGTCTGACCATCGGCGAACTCACTAGAAGTTTATCATCCGAATTTAATTGTTGGTATTTGGACGATGGCTCAATCGCTGGCAATAAAAACATTGTTACAAATGATTTAGAAAAAATCATTAATTATTAAAAATATCTTGAACTTGAACTAAATTTTGATGAATGCGAGTTGATTATACTCTTTCAACTTCGAATAATATTTCCGAATCCATCATTTTGAAATGGGGTCCTGTTATAAGAATTTTGGATAAGTCTAAATGGAGTCTCCTGGGTGCGCCTCTTTCTAAAAATTCACTTTCAGAACATCTTCGAAAAAAACGGGAATCACTCCGATTGCTCACCACTAGATTGAATGAACTTCCTAAACACGTCGAATCTTTTCTTTTGAAAAATTGGCGATTCCAAAACTCATGTACGCCCTCAGATGTTCCCCCACTCGGTGAAGTAAGTTAGAGCTCGACGAATTTGATCATTTACTCCGTAACACGACGGAATATGTTACAAATAACTATTTCAATAATGACTCATGGCTCCAAGCAACGCTTAACCTTGGCGGACTAGGACTCTGTTCGTCTTCTTCCTTAGCTTCACCAGCTTTTCTGTCTTCGGTCAATAGTGTTTCAGATCTTATCGATTCCATTCTCCCTTCTAATTTATCAATATCAAATACGATTTTTATGCTTAAGGTGAATCACTTTGGCATGCCGCAACTAATATTGATCCTCGTACAGATAAAAAGAATACACAAAAGGTATGGGACCGACATCTTCTGAACTGATAAACTTCTGAAATCTACAAGTGTACATGATAAGGCTTGTCTGAAAGCAGCAATGATCAAGGAATCGAGTGCTTGGCTGAATGATTTACCTGTTGCATCTCTTGGAAAGCTATTAGACGATGGATCTTTTAGAATTGAAGTAGGACTTAGGATGGGTTCATCTATCTGTGTGCCTCGTACTTGTGTTTGTGGTGGTTTAGTTGATCAGAAAGGTGCGCATGGTTTAAGCTGCAGGAGAAGTGCAGGGCGTACCCCTAATAACACTGGAGCTTGCTGGTATGTCCCGCAAAGGTCCTATAAAAGTCCCAATGTTTCGGACTCAGGTACGATATTCCAGAGATGTTTCTTTTGGAACATCCCTTGAATGTTTTTACTAAAATGTTCTAGAAACATACTTTTTCATTTCAAGAACAAATAATTGCTCATTACCTAGAATAATTGATGTACTTTGTTGAGATAAACAGTTGTGGAATTATAGTCTAGTTCCTAAATTGTAGATAGTGACTCATCGTATATTTTCATGTTTTTACGGGATTTGTAAGTGCAGCAGGATGTGAGAAAGTGGCAAAGTAAAACTTGATTTAAAACCGAAGTACCTGGCTGATTTCTGTTCCATTTCTTGCCCTGCTTCATATGAATTATAAACCGTACAAGCTATGAGTCACTATCTACAATTTAGGAACTAGACTATAGATACATGAATTGAAATTCAAAAACTTCGAATATAATAAATTTATTATAGTTTTCAAACATCTATTTAGTAGACATTTTGGTATACCTATATATACTCACCTAATAATACCCAAATTTAAACAATTACCGAATATTTACAACAGGATCATCTTGGTAGTTGACTCCATCATTTTATAAACAAATTTTCCTAGATGCCCAGTGTAATTTTTCGAAGTACAAAACTTTGGAAAATCTCGCCATAACTAAGCTGTCCTTAGCTCGTTGGCGGTCGTCAAATGATGCAGTTTGTTTGCAACGATGCCAGACATCTGTTAGAAATGCTTATATCATGCTTATATATGAATGGAAACATACACAATAACACAAAAGTGAATTTAAAACGTAAATATGTACTATTCAACTATTCTGAAATTCGACCAACAGTTTTTTATTTTCAATCTCAATGAGAAAAACTCAAAAATATGGAATTTTCAAATTTTAAAAGCTTTTGGATATGTTGGTCAGGCAGTAAAAGAACATCTGGCAACGTGACAGAAGGCAGTTGACGCGTTCGGACCACAGAACACAGAACTCAAGGAACGAAGGAACCATGCCACGGCTACGGCCATTTTTATTTTTCATTCCATTCCATTGACTGTTGTTGTGTGTAGTTCATTCAATTTTTTCTCTGTTGAACACAAGTGTTCATTTACATTTTTGTAATTATTGTGCTACATTTTTAAAAAATCATGTGATTTACACCATCTTAATATTATCATAGCCATTCGACCTGATTATCAGGGCAAATAGTGCAAAAATTGTAGATTTTATTTTGAGGTAAGTAAATATATAAGTAAAATATATCCCGGATAAGAAAGCTTTTAAATCGATTCAAACACATAACCAAGGGTAAAAGCGTTAAAATTTGCCTAAAAGTAAGTAGAGAAGCTTCTACCTCACACGCTTTGTTTTTTGTGCCTATCATCAGCTCCAACCTATATTCCTGAGCTTATGATGCATGTCTGATACTGGTCATCTGGACGTATCAGAATCCATAATTTGCGTATATGGCTTGTCTCTTTTCAAGAATTGTGGAAACCAAGTTCATTCAAATTTGTGCCATTTATCAGGGCTTATGAAAACACAAATTATAATGTGAAAATGAATGCTTCCAAATTATTTTAAAAATGTGTCGAAGGACACAGTCGATATTTGTCTTGCAGAAAATCTGAAATTGAAGGTACATAGGTAACAGATCATGTTTTTTTAGATTTAAAGGCTTTCAATTTAAAGACGAACCTAAGTTTTCGAACCAAGGAACAAAAAGGAAAACATTCTAGAGTTGGATATGGCAACATAATTTCACATTCAAACTGTGGTTCAGTGGAAAAATACCATAAACAAATTGTTAAAAAAAAAAATTGTTAAAATTGTTTTTTCCGTTAACCAGCTGTCGTCCTCTTACGAACGGCAGCCCTCAAAAGTCGAAACTTGTGCGAGCTAAGGATTAACGAGGTCTTACCTTTTAACGTGCGATTCCTAGCACTTTCTCGGGCCATCAGATAAAAATCTGAAGTCGCTGAGGATTATTAAAACCATTTTTTTTTGTTTCAGATGTTACCTTGACTCACAGCCAACCACAAGCTCCAACAGGATTCCATTAATACAGTTGCAACAAACAAGTAGTAATGCAGAAAATATAAGTAAGCTTTCAGAGCTAGTTTTTGGATGTGTCTAATTTGAATATATCTCAGATGAAATATTAAAAAGTTGTAGCTGCAATCAAGAATTATTCTGTGCACGCAATCCCTATTGATAAAAATCAATTCAAAAGTGTGTAACTGTAATCATACGAATATAGAAATGGGACCAAACTACGTCAACAATGAAAAATTTGAGAAAATTATACAGCATCGGTAAATATTATTTATTTATTATTAATTACCTACTTCTTAACTCTTCCTGGGCACAAGTTATATCTACATATGCATCTATTATTCCTTTTTTTACTTCATAAAAAAATTCGTTTTCAAATCATATGAGGGATATTGTCGTTGAAATTGTTTTTTCCGTTAACCAGCTGTCGTCCTCTTACGAACGGCAGCCCTGAAAAGTCGAAACTTGTGCGAGCCAAGGATTAACGAGGTCTTACCTTTTAACGTACGATTCCTAGCACTTTCTCGGGCCATCAGATAAAAAAATCTGTAGTCGCCAATTTATCTATAATTATTTCAGAAGCTGCACAGTAATGAACTCATGCTTCCAACAAGGAAATCGAGCAAAGGATTGAGATTGGCTGAGAAGAACGAAGAACCCAATCTTACAGCGCAAATGAAAAAAAAAATGGAGATTTATAGGTACATATTTCATTTAAATTTTTCAGAGGGGGGTTTTGAGTTCCTATACAGTGAATTTTTGAGTTGATACTTATTTTACTGATTTAAGGGTTTGTTTGGATCTACCAACCTTTCGTTTTTTTGGGTACCTACATTTACCGACAATACTAAAGGTACCTATTCGTTTTGTGATTTGTAATTTTTTGTGTTTTGTATTCGTTTCATATTTTGTAAAGTCAAGCCTTTTTGGTTTTAACTGTTTGAAATTATTCAGTTATGTTATAAATAAAAAATATATCATTTATATATATTATAACATTTTTGTTTAATTCTCAACCCTTTTAAAATAATTTAATAGGCGTTCTTAAAGGCCAAGGATGTTCCATTCAAGTGCCCTGAATGTCTGTAGTAAATCCAGTGTCATCCTACAAAAAATATTCCAAAAGTATCTTGAGGATGTTTTATATTAAGTAACCTGAATGTCTTCAGTACATCCCGTGTCATCCTACAAACGTCCCGAAGGATATTCCTGCAATTTTGGAACCCTTAGGTACCAGTCGAGATGATGGTAAACGACCAGATGGTATGTCTCTCATACCCTGGAGTTACGGTAAACTTGTGGTATGGTACTTCACTTGCGTTGACACGGTCGCAGCTTCCCATCTTCGAAAGTTTTAAGTCAGCTGCATCTGCAGCATTGTCTGGCGAAAAAGTAAAACGAAAAAAATACCAGTATCTTGGTAACAACTGTTTGTTCCATCCAGTAGCGGTTGAAATTTTTGGTGTTCATGGCCCGGAATCTCTGTTATTCGTTCATGAACTCGGAAGGAGATTGATGCAAGCAACGAAAGATTACCGTTCTACCACTTTTTTTTCATAGAAAGAATTAGTATTCAACGTAGTAATGCTGCTTCGGTTTTAGGAACTATTTCTCCACCGCATTATTTGGATAAGATCATGCATTGCCCTCATTTCAGTACGGAACTAAGGGATAGGCCGAGATATGTGTATAGTCATCAGTCTCTTATCAAGGTTAATTCGCAAGTTATTGATCCACCTTCTTATATGTCATTCCTGCCCCCCAAATATGAGTTGCAGTCCTCGTGGTTCTGGTTCTCTTTCAGTAGAAGAGCTTCATCGAGCAAGAGCCGAATCGATCCCTCTACGAAACCCTGTATCACTTGGAAGTATCGATTGCAGCTTGGGAAATGGATCTGATGCAGATTTTGTGTAACATCTTGTTCCTTACGAATCAGTAGACGTTTTCCTAAATATCTTGCGAAGAAAATTGAATTAGATAATTTGGGAAACACTAGCTACATGAACAGCATTTTACAAGTGTTATTCATGACGAAGAATTTCAAGAACGAAATTTTAACGAAGAACGAGAATGCTTCCTACTTATTCACAAAACTTAAACACCTGTTCATGCAGCTACAGTTTCGTAAGAATTTATCATCTTTTCCACCAAACGATTTCCTGGACTCTTTGAAGTCCACAAGGTATTCCTTAGGTCAACAAGAGGATTGTTCCGAATTCTTGGGGTTCTTGTTGAATAGTCTTCGTGAGCAGGAAAATAACAAAATCAATACTCCTGACTGCTCTGGATTGGATGATTCTATACAGACTATCTCGTCTTGTGTTTGTAGATCTTTAATCTTTATGCAGTCATTGTCCATTGGGGTTCTGGCGTTAAATCTGGTCTTTATTACGCATTAGCCAAAGACAAAACGGACTGGTTTAAGTTTGACGATAGCTGCACTAAATATTTTGACGAAATTTTGAATTTGTTGGAGCCTCTAAGGACACCCCACATTTTATTTTATGAGAGAGATCACTGGCAGATCAAGATCTTCAGATGATGTGGTGCTGCAGGTTTTTCCGGATTTTCCTGCAGCTGAAAAAGCAAATGCGCCACTGGAATCAATCAAGTCGCCCCGGAGCGCCAATTAATTTTTGTTGTTGTTTTATAATTTGTATGACTTTCGTTTCAATTTGCAATAAATAATTAAAGTTATGACTACCAGCTATTCATTTCAAACGACACGAAACGAGCGGGAATGGTTGTGACGTCACGCTGCTAGTTTGATCGGAAGGCAGTAGGGCGGCCATAAGTATTTACGTTTATTTCGGGGTCATTAATTTGAATATTTGGTTTTATATAATAAAGCACACACACTCTACAAACCACCTAGAAACTCAGACTGAGAAGACTAAAACCATTCTCTACCGCCAGGCGCCATGTCTCAACAAGCTGTATGACATCATAACCGGTCCCAGCCAATTTTGGTGCGTTACTATAATGATTCGAATTATGCAGTTTTGAATTTCTTATATTTATCAAACAAAAAGTAATAAAGACTTTCGTCATGAACAGTGGTTCTTTTAAAAGTATAAACTTACGTTTGTGGATGTTTTTTTTATCAAATTTAATTTTTGTGCAAGTTCCCCATTGCTGAATTAACTAAAATAAATAAATTTTCCATTTATCGAGTAGTCACAAAAGGAGTTGTTGTGGATCATTTACTGAAGTGAAAAACATAGAACAATTTATAGTTTATATAAGGAGAACGGGGTTGCGACATTGAAAGTAATACAGCAAAAGCTAGTAGATTATCCAGAATACACTGATACCTGTTTAGAGACATTGCGTCAGGTTTCGTCAGCATGTGGTTTTGATCACAAAAAACTGAATAAACGGAAGGCAATCACCGAATCATCAAGGATGATTAAATGGCGACAAGATTATTTACATCAGATAAAAAACTAAAGTAGCAAAAATTGATGTTTGAATGGGCCATGCTCTAAGGGAAACTCATTATAATAGTACACGAAGCAAAGACGATGTTATGCTCAATGATTTGTTACTATCTGCAAAAAAAATAAAAACTGTGCTGCAGATAATCATGAGATATGACAGCAGAATTATTCGAAAAGTGGTTTAATTAACAGCTTTTACCTAACATTCTACCACAGTCAGTAATCGTTATGGACAACGCATCCTACCACTCGCGGCAACTCCTTAAGATACCAAATAGTAACAGTAACAAAGCTCAAATATTAGCGTCTGAGAAAAATATACCTATTCCTGTAAGTGATCGTAAAAATGGCCCAACAAACAAAGAATTGCTTATTGTTATTAAAGGTCTAAAGTTAGAGAAAATGTATTATATTGACAACCTGTGCAAAGAGCAGGGTCATACTCTTCTCAGACTACCTCTTTACTATTGTATATTTAACCCTATAGAACTAATTGAGCAGAATTACGCAAATGTAGTCTCCAAAACTGAGTACATCTTGAGAGCGGTGTCGTTAAATAAAATAAATAAATAATCGACTTAAGTATTATTAAATCCATACCTCTAATGTTACAATTTTTTGATCAATTGTAATATCCACCGCGTTGAAGGCTCTCATCTTTTTATCACCATCAATAGAATCAAGTAAACCTGCTACTTGTGAAATCAGGTACCTGAGAACCCCATTATTACCAGAGTAATGAATGCTTTGTCGCTGCATTATTTGGCTCATACTGAGGTCCGTATATTCTGAAATAAATAATTAGTCATTTACATTTTTTACCTATGAATAATTATATGGTAACATGCTCAAGTTTTTTTATAAAACTACATAGGTACAACAGTGCGAAGATATTCGATAAATAATATATGTATTGTGGTATCAGAAGAGAGTCATGTTCAACCGGTTTCAATCATTAATCGCTAATGGAGATTCATAAGTTACAAACAAATTATTGTGAGTGGTGTAACATAAGGATCGGTTCTTAAACCAATTCCGTTTCTTTTATATTAAAATAGGAACATCACCAATATTTTGCGTTCAGGGCCAGATTAGGGAACTTACGGGCCCTCCTCTTGATAAAAAAGGATATATAATAAAAAATTTAAAATGTATTTCAACAAATAAAATAAGGTACATGGGACCATAGGTACATATCATGTGTTGAAAACGGGTAGATGAATAAATGAAATACTAATAGAGATTGGAGAAAATCTTTTAAATAAATGAAGATGTAAAATAACAAATATTCTTTAAACCAATATAAAATAAAATGGACTTCTGAGGGTTTCTCGTGAGGGCGCAGCCGGTTGACGGAAAAAACAATAACAATGATGAGTGGTGATAAACGTGATGTAGAAATATTTATAATAGACTATGATCAAGCGGTAAACGGTAAAAATACACCTGGATAAAAAACGGGGAAAAACGAAAAAAAAAAACGGAAATAAAACTCCTATCGGATTAGTAGATGCTGGAGGGGATATAACGGTACTGAAATGAAATGAAATCTTTATTTGAAATAGAAAGTCCTAATATACAAACAATGTTACTGAAACACCATGTTGGCGATCAACTACTGTGGCTGAGGGGTACGTTGATGATGCCGAAAAGAATAAGACAGATACTGCAAATAAAATATACAGTTCTATAACATCTCAACTAGTTAGTACTAGTACATCAACAACATATGTTGTATATGTAGATCACACCTTATATTGTATTTAGAAACATAAACGTTGTTATGGAGAAGAATAAAGAGTTCCATCTGTCTACTATTGATAGTAGTTTCATTTTGATTGATAGTTGATGATTCATTGAAGAACTCAACGTATTATATACAAAAATATATGACGTGGTGCAGTATAAAAGCGAACAGAGTTGCTGAGAAAGTAATTGAACGTTTTCTTTTGATATCTGATAAAGAAATCCTAATTTAAAGTAATTCTGACATTGCTGTCAAAAAAATATCAGATTTGAAAGCTGAACCAAATAATGATAATTTACTAACATACACTGGAAATAAGCCGGATATTTTTGGAACATGTCAATTACCAGTGTTGTACAAAAATGATTTATATAATTTAGATTTTTATATTGTCAATAGTGAGACTGGGTCGATCTTGGGTTCACCATTAATTATTCGACTTAAGGTAGTACTTCCCTCAGACGGTTATTGTCTTAAGAGAAGGCTGAAATCGATATATGAAATGGATGACATGTTGTTCTTTAGTACCCCAAAGTTTGAAATCTTTCTTGTGTTCCGTTTTTGAGATATATGATAAGAAAATCGACCACTTTTATATGTACGGTATAGGAGAGCAGTACAGAAATGTCTCTAGAACATAAGTATTTTATGAACCGCTCTTACGACCGATTCAAAAAACAGAACACTTATTTTTTATTCAAAAACGAAACTTCTATTAAAATTTGAACCAGTTCTGGTGTTTTGCCCTCGAGTTATTCACGTCGGAGTCGTACACTTAAAATGTCTGGCAACGCTGCGCCTCCATGAAAAGAGCAAGTACGATGTAAAACGGAGAGGGAAAGACTTCTTCACATGATTTATCAAAATAATAGGCGGGGGGTCAGGGACAAAAAGTGCGGTGATTGCGGACTTTAATTATTTTTTTGTAAATCGATATGTTTGAAAAGTAGAAAATACGTTTTATTGAATTTATTGTTATTAAAAATCAATGATGTTCTACTGTTATCATGGATTTTTCGGGGAATTTTTTAGGAAATTTAATGATCTAAAAAATCAATGGAATTCCTTTGATGTTATCTACGAAAGCACAGGAGGGCCGCACAAGAGTTTTTTTCATTTCGACTTTTTCTAGAAATTTCGTCTATAATTTCGAAAATTCGAAATTTCCATTTTCAACTTTAATGTCGAAAATTCGACCAAAATATCGAAACTTTTTTTAGAAACGATATTTGGACATTAACGTTGAAATTCAGACATTAAAGTCATAGCTTCGACTTTTTTCTCGAAACGATTTCGACTTATTTCTCGCTTTTTTCTCAAAATTTCGACTTTAATGTCGAAATTTCGACTTTTAATAGAATAACCGAAAAGCCGAAACCCATTTTGACAGAAATAGACGAAAAGTTGAGTGATAGTGAGAAGGCTCAAGAATCTTGGTCACGATACTTAAGGGTGGACAATTCTAAAATAGTTGATAAATTCGTTGGCCAATTGAAATAGACGTTGAAGTGTACCTATTGTGGTCACTGTTTGGTCACCTTCGAATCTTTCTGGGACCTGTCTCTACCGATACCTCAAAGAACAGGCCAACTAAGATTATCACAGTGTTTAGATTCGTTCACAAGGGAAGAAACTCTTGATGGTGACGAGAAGCCGACCTGTGCAAAGTGCAAAGAGAGGAGGAAATGCACGAAATCCCTATCAATACAGAAATTCCCCAAAATTTTAGTTTTACATTTGAAACGGTTTTCTCAAACAGAAAGATTCAGAGGAATATTAAACGTTACCATCGATTTTTCTCTAGAGGGGTTAGACATGAGTAACTATGCCGCAGACAATGTAGCCCCTTTTCGATACAGTCTGTATGCCTTATCTAACCATAGCGGGACTACATACAGCGGGCACTACACGGCTTATTGTCGACACCTGTATGCAGGCACCTGGCATGAGTACAATGATTCTCGAGTGACCCCAATTTTACCTAAATCCCTCGTAAGCGGAGAAGCCTATGTTCTCTTCTACAAGCAGGAAGGCACCAGATAATTTTTAGTTCTATTTTTATATATTATAATTATGTTCAAAATAAAATGGCTATATAATGAAAAAAAAAAAAAACTCTCTTGCGCTTCGGGTTTCATTCGTCCTTTACATCTGAGTATGACAAAACTTTGGTGAGTTGTTGGATGAGTTTTGTGATTAAAATAAGATTTCGTTAAAAAATTGATATGTAGGGGTTTCTGGGATTGAAAATTAACATTTATAATTTTTATTTGAAGCATTTTTTTTATACCAAATAAAAAGGACCTTTCGTATACAAACGAATTGTTGATAAACCCCGTATACATACACTGTGGCTGACTAACCAGCTCGGATACAAATTCAGCTGATTGACTGACATAACTTTAATTTTATGCATTAAGGTATTTGTTTAACAATTTTCATCTCTGGAAAATTCATGTTATTACCTCGTTAGGTATGACAACTTTGATAGTGTACCTGATGAAACACCAGTTTTCAGTTTTGCTTGACTGACCACAGTATGTTTGTGTAAACAACTACTTTTATCAACTGTTATAAAAATAATCTGAGTAAATTCAGAGAAATTATTTGCCTCTGGCTCTTAGACTATGACTGGTTTGACAGAGTTGTCTCTCAGAATGTAACAACTGCTAAGATGCCAGCTTTCTGGGTAAAAACGACTGACTCTACAGATACAGCCACTACTATGGAAATCCGCGCGGACAATTAAAAACTTTTGACTCCGAAGGTTAGGGAAGTACTACCTTAATTTGGTTAAACGTGTTAAACTTATTGATAATAAAAATGATATTTCCAATTATGAAGAATTTATAAATGATAATAAAGATTTATTTGAAGGTATAGGGGAAATTGGAAAACCTTATCATATTAAAATTGCCAATGATGCAGTTTCAAGAACTGAGCCTGTGAGACGTATTTCCTTTGCCATCATGGATAAATTTGAATATTTAATCAGAGATTTTTTGAATAATAACATAATTGCCCCTGTATAGGGGCAATAGGTTCATCTGAGTGGGTACACCTTATAGTAATTGTTGAAAAAATGGCACTCTCAGAATGTGTTTAGATCCTCAAAATTTGCATTCAGTCATCAAAAGACATCCATATAAGTTTCCTACAGTTGATGAAATAATGACAATTTTGAATGGTTCTTGCATTTTTCTACATTCGATGCAACTAGTGGTTGAAATTTTCATTGTTGATGGTGTCGAAATATATATCGATGATATTTTAGTGCATAGTAAAACTAAAGAAGAGCATGATAGGCGATTTAGAAAGGTTTTCTAAATTGCGAGGAAAAATAATATCAAATTCAGTAAAAACAAATGCAAATTAGGGGTTCAGGAATTTAAATACTTAGGGTACAAATTTTCTAAAGATTGTGTGGGAATAGATGATGAAAAAATTGAAGCAATTGAAGATATGCCTACTCCAAAAAATAAAATTGATGTCCAAATATTCTTAAGTCTCGTAAATTACGTTGGCAACTTTATAAATAATTTATCGGAGCAGACATACCCTTTGAGACAACTTATAAAAAATAATGTTTTTTTTACTTGGGATGACAATCATGATGAAGTGTTCAGAAATTTAAAAAATATTGTTAGTAAACCTGCTCTACAATATTTCGATTCTAAAAAAGAAGTTACTATTTCAGTGGACGCCTTAGAAAATGGACTAGGTGCCGTTTTATTACAGGAAGGAAAACCTTGTGCCTATTGATCTAGAGCAATGACTAACACTCAAATGAGATATGCTTGAATTGAGAAGGAACTTTTAGCGATTTGTTTCGGGCGTGACAAGTTTCATCAATATATTTATGAAAGACGGTATTCAGTTGAAACAGATCATCGTCCTTTGATTAAAATTTTCAAAAATCGTTAAATAATTGTCCTTCCAGACTTCAGCGTATGTTGCTATCTCTACAAAAATATGACATTGAGGTTAAGTTCAAACCAGGTAAGGAGTTGATAGTTGCTGATACACCTTGTCCAGAGCGAATATAAGTAAAGAATACAACGATAATTTAGAGCTAGACGCTCATGTTGGTTAGATAACAGATAAATCAAGACATAACTGATACAAAACTAAATGGAGTTAAAAAAGTTTACTTCAGAAAATGGAGAAATGAAACTTATAGAAAATGCATAAATCAATGATGGCCTAGCTGTATGAGAAACCCAGTAAACCTGAAACGTTTATAAAACATTTCAAAAGTACCGTAGTTGTGAATAATCGAAACATTTATTAGAAACATTTCTGAAATGTTTCAAAATTATCGAAACATTTTTGAAACATTTCAAGACAGGTTATTCTGATATATTCAGAAACATTCCATATTTACATATATTTTGGATAATTTAAACATTTCAAAATAACTTCAATTGAGAATGATCGAAACGTTCAGGTAATAAGATTTCTGAAATGTTTCAAAATGATTCATGAAGTTCAAAACATATCATAATGCCTTTAAAACAATGCAATTCGAAATCTCCTGAATTCTGATTCAATGAAACATCACAAAGAACATCAGTTCGATACACAGAAACATATTTTATCAAGTATCTCATAAATGTTTCAGATGTGTTGAATTAACCTCTTTGGAAACATTTGAACAGAATGTTCAATGACTCTTGGACATTTGAAACATTCCAAATCAACTCCGAGTGTGGATAATCGACTTATTTCATTTTGTACCGTTTCAGAAATATTTCAATAGTATCATATAATATTTCTGAAACATTCCAAGATGGTTTATTTTGATATACTCGGCAAAATTTCATATTTCAGTCAATTTTTGGTACTTGAAATATTTCAAAATAACTTAACTGAGAATAATCGAAACGTTTATAGAGCAAAACTTGAAACTGAAATGTTTCAAATGATTCATAAAAGTTCAAAATATATAAGTAGGTATGCTTAAAATCAATGCTTTTGAAACATTTCCAAAATAAAACGTCACGAAAGAACATCAATCAGTTTAATATACTTAGAAACAATTCATATTTTACTTAAACTGTAACTGATTGGAACCATCTTATATAACAAAATTTTAAATAATTTGATACATTATATGCGCAGTAAGTAACATAGAAACGTTTAAAAAATGTTGAATTGATCTCTTCGGAATCATTTCAAATGAACATTAAATGGTGTATATTTGAAACATTTCAAAATAACTTTAAGTGTGAATAACTGAAACCTTCAATTTTGCATCATTTCAGAAACGTTACAAAAAAATTAATTAGTTACTGTATTATGTGTATGCCAAAATATCCTCAATTATGAATGAAGTGTTTACCAAAATATCCTCAGTTATGAATTAAAGAAATATTTCCAAAGAGCTAAAATTGACTAACTGAAAAAATGTAAGTCGTTTTATTCCGAATATTGATGTAGGTATGTAAAAAATCGAAACTTTTACCTGCTAGGTACCTAATTACCGAAACATTTCATTTTAGCATCTTAACAAAAAACAAAAAGAAATTATTGATATATTGAATATGTGTTTCATTCAGTAACATTTCGAAATCAGTAAAATTTTGATAGAACATCCTCCTTCAATAATTGAAATATTCCAAAAGGACTCCAATTGCGAATGATTGTAACATTTTTTACCATAATCGTGAATGATTATATCTACTTTACTTTATCTGTCAAAATTTATTCGCTGAAAAACAGCTCTTTCCTTTGCGTATGGACCTTTTGAAAGTCGTGGGCACAAAGCTCTGAATGTACCTCTACACCTCGAAAACTTCATCTTCTGGTCACAAGATGGAGCAGCCTAAACTCCGTTATATCGTGTGAAATCAGAATAAACAAATATAACTGGAGAGATGTGACTTGTAACGATTCGGAGTATTCGGACGAGGAACTGATGGCATGAAAGCTATCTAGATTGACCCACCCTCTTTTTGTTTCTGTTAGAAATGAGTGTGTTAACTGTTAGCAGTTTTGTTTGAATCACAGTGTTTCTTTTGTATTCAACTACAACTATTTCTGAAGCATTTCCAGAACATTCCCTGGATGTTTCGATATATGTTTTTTAAATATTTAGTAATGTTTCACATAAATGCAATGCAGAATTACTTCAGAAATATATCTGAAACGTTCAAATGGCTGTTATGTTTTGAAAAATATATATATGGAAACAAACCTGGAATATGCCAAGAATGTTTCAAAATATGAACTTATGCAGAGTTTTCTTCGGAACCTCTCTGAAGTCAGACATTTTTAGATTTAGAAATGTCCCTGAAATATCAAAGCAATATTCAGTGGAATGTTTCAAATTGTACAGAAGTAAGTAGGATTTTGACACCTTTCAATAACAATAAAATATTTATTGTCACATCATCAACTAACTTGAAATGTCTCTCGAATGTTTCTGAAATAGTTACGAAACATAACTAATGAAAGGTTTCCTTGAAACGTCTCTGAGGGAGGACATCTTTATTTTTTAATATGTACCTGAAACAATATAGCAACATGAGTTGGAATGTTTCAAGCTTACAGATTATGTTTCAGAAATATTTCTGAAATCGAAAAATGTTTACTGGGAAAGTAACAGAAGTCATCAAACATTATTATAAATTTAAAGTTGAAATTACTGAAGGAAATGGATTATTTTATAAATCTCAAAAAATTATTATTCCTTCAGAAATGAGATTTTTTTTGTTGTATTCAATCTATTGGCCTAGAATGTGCCACAAATATTCAAATTCTAATCATACAGAACCTTTGATTCCACATGATATCCCAAGAAGACCTTGCTACAAAGTACGAATTGATATATTCGATTTATATAATGAACAGTACGTATCTCCTTGCTATAGACTATTATTCCATGTATATTGAATTAATAAGTCTAAATCATAACTTAACTTCAGATAACATTATAAATAAACTTAAATCAATATTTGCAAGACATGGAATTCCACATATTCTAATGTCAGATTGCGGTCCACAACATACAAGTCTTAAATTTAAACAGTTTCAAAAATAGTGGAATTTTGTTCATGTAACTTCATCTCCATATCATCAACAATCAAACGGTTAAGTTAAAAGGTGCATACAAACAATAAAGAAAATATTGATAACAGTGAAGACATTTTCATGGCTTTATCGAGTTATCGAAATACTCCCGTTTATAGTTCATTTTCTCCTTCACAAATTTCATTGTCTCGTTATCTCAGAGATAACATACCAATTCATGATGACAAACTAATGCCTTCGTTAATAGATTCAAAAAAGTTGGATAGGAAAATATCTGAAAGTCAAAGTACTTATAAACGACAGTATGATAACATTTCCAAGCCTCTGTCCAATCTTTCTGTGAATGATAATGTTAAATATCAGAATAGAACATATGAAATTGTTAGGGAAAATGGTTCACGTATAACGAGAAACAGAAAATATATTCAGCCTGTCCCAATTCAGACGAAGTACAATGATTATGAGCTGAAACTTGCAGCGCGATACATTCAGTTTTAAAGGACACATATTTAAAGGTAATCATTTATTTATTTATATACGATTGTGAAACAGGAAACTGGAAAACAACTTTTATTTAATAACCAAAAAAATTGCGTACTTGCAAATTAACAGTTACATATTTACATTTCGGAAAATTGAGTGAACACCTGCGAAACCATAAATTCTTCAGGATTCTGCATCGTTGCTGATGTTTGTATGCTTAAATAAGATAAACCTGGTACAGGTTGCGTAGGTTGAGTAGGTAAAACATTCATGCCGTTATAAATGTGTAGCTTTGATGAACGAGTCAAGTTTCCCATCTCCACTTCAAACAAAATATCACTCATAAGTTTTTCGGCCACAATTTCTGTTTCTTTGGGCAAACCTCTTAACTTGTGAACAAATTTTTTTGTTACAATGTCGAAGTTGTCTTCAGGTGACGAATCTAATGTCGTCAAGACTTTATCCAACACTATATCTGCATTTGCTTTTGTTTTTTGGATTTTTGAAAAGGCTCTTGTTCGGCAGTATTTATTTTTCGTCGGCTGCCAGACGTTTGGTTAATATTAGTATTATTGTTGTAAGTTGAGGTACTTGATTTTGGTCTTTCACTCAATGTCTCATCAGTACATTCTGTCGAAAAAGATAATACAGATTCGTCTGATATTCCTGGTATTGAGTCCTCCTAAAATGAAATTTCTTTGTTTCATAACTGTAATATGAAGATACGCAGTTTGGAAGTGGTATAATCTATATATAAAAAATATAGAGATTATTCCACTTCCAAACTGCGTATCTTCATATAACAATTATGAAGGATTTCATAGCCTTGTCCTTATGGAAATTGCCAATGCTGATTACGAATTTATAATGTGTGACTTCGGCACCAATGGAGTCATTGAAATAATTTTGTTTTATGGAAAATTTTTTGCTCAAGCGGAAATCCAATGAAATCAGTTAAACTGAGGTCATGTGATTGAATATAACCAATCAGAACAACATTATACTAATAACAGACCATACGGTCTGTTTTTACTCTCAGGCACGTTGCTATGGATATACATGTTTTGATTTATTTAGATTTTGAAGTTTCAAATATTCAATAACGTCAAAATGTCAGTGATGTCATGATTTGGTTGTAATACTGACGAGAAGATTATTGAAATTTTCTTATCAAATACATGGAAATATACTGTTTAAAATAACAAATTTGTACGGAAAGCATTTATAGACTATTGCAACGTTAAAAAGTATCGGTTGGCAAAAAAATTTCTATTCGAATAACCCTCGAACATTGATAAATATAAAAACTTCCTCAAGCTTGTTGCTTATAGGAAACAGACCTCCGCCTTCGGCGTCGGTCTTGAAATTGGAAAACACTGAAAAGGTAGTACTGGCTTGCTGGGCATTTCATAATTTTTTGAGAAGAAAACGGGTAGGAATGTACTGACGCTGATATAGTCGTCGAAGATATACATAATAGAACAATTTGCAGAGCAGACAGATCTAGAGAAAAAACGATTGCAGAATTACAACGTGGCCACAACCAACTTTCATCAGATGAAGCAAAAGGCGTTCGTAATACTTACATGAATAATTTTAACAATGAAGGTGTGGTTTTGTGGCAAGAAAAATTCGTTTGAAAATTATATGGCACACAGGATAGTAATGAGAAACTGTATTAACTTTATACTATATGCATAAATACTATTATATTGTTGTAATAAACACCTTTTTCAGAGCGAATATCAATTTCTTACCTCTTCCACATGTTCTTGTTCTAAGCTCATCAGTGATTTGTATACTACTTTTACTGTTTCTTGGTACCTCTTGATCACCCAGAAAAATACTCATAGTACCATAAGTGAGGCGTATACACGTACTCGACTGCAACACCAGACTTATTTGGGGAAATAACTTAATAATATTTTGATTTTATTTTCCATAAACATAGGTGACTACGGTAGAGTTCTATAAATTACACAACAAAATCTTTCGAATTAGATCGTGTAACCATTGTAAACTTACTTCACGATAAGTACCTGATACAATTAGCGACAAACTGCGCTGCTTCAAACTGGCAGTTTACGATTGTGAAAGCCATACACTGTCAATTTTGACGGACTGGCAAAATTGTGGTTCCGACCGCGATTAAAATCGCCTGGTAAAATTGTCAATTTTTAGTTGCACAATATTAGTTGTCCAATTAAAGTTGACAACCAAGATTGCAATGTATTGATGAGTTAACTGTCATCCAGACAAAAATAATAAAATCATAGTGCATTGCAAGAACATGTTTAAAAAAAAACTTTAACGAAATACAGCCATTCAATAAAAACAGGTATTTACCATAATACTTATATCGATCAAATGAACTTACCTGTGAATTAAAGAAATCTTATTGCCATAATCCTATACAATAGAAATAATTGGGTCAAAAATCCATCAGAAAACAACTATTTTTCTGGCTAATACCACTACGAAGGTTGAATTACATCTAATGAATTTCCGTGCAAAGTCCTACAAGGATGTCTCCGCAATTGCTAGTTGCATGGAAATGTTCATTGAAACATTTGGACCACCTTTAGATCGATTTCTGGGTTCTTGCCCTTATCAGTATAGGGTAGGTCTCTGCAGACAATAACTAATGCCTGCAACAAATGATTCAGCAAACTCTCCATGTAAAGGCAGAAGCTGAGACACCGCCCGCAGCCTAGCGTTCACTAAACCACGGGTGCCATCTGAACTCCAGCCCCTCAAACCAAAGCAATACCCAGAACTTGCGTGATTAATTTAACCACAAATACAAATTAAATAAATCTGCATGCACTGTTCATAATAAGCTTGTCAAGAGAGAAACAAGATGTCTTGCACTACCAGGACGACGCTTCCCACTAAACATGATACATAATAAAAACATTTACCAGAGATAACTTTATTAACATTGGCAAACTAACAGAATATTAATGTTTCTTACAAATTGTTTTCAGCTATATGTTTGTGTCACATTGAAATAATATAACAAATAATATTCTTTAAAAAATATTTAAAATGTTGAGTATATGTTCCTCAGATATGTCTCAGACAGAGTGATTATGTTATTTGTACGATGTTTGTGTTTAACCACCACAAAACATTACTCACGTGTGTACTGAAAACTTTAGGAATTAATATTATCTTAAAATGTTTCTTAAATGCAATTTTAAAAGCTGTGAGCGAGTGCTTTCAATTTTCATTGTGCATTTTTTGTAGGATAATCTGATGCCTTTCTATATTATGATTGAAAGTTCTTACTTGACTTTTTGACCAGTTCGCGAGTGATATGATTTTCGTACCAGCTGAAGTATGGTAGGAAGAATAAAAACATGAACAAACAGTCAGATATTTGTTGGCAGATATTTGAGGTAGGCATTGAACTTTAAACTACTACAAAATATTCAATAAACATCACTGATTCATTTCAGGATGCTGTTCGATTGATTTCAGGATGCTGCTCAATTGATTTCAGGATGCTGCTCAATTGATTTCAGGATGCTGCTCAATTCATAGAAAACTAGAAGCGTATCAGTTGTTCCTACAGTTGGTATCTAGATGAACGTCTATGTTGGTGGAAGAAGCCCTGGACCCTTATTATCGACTTATTATTTCCAATAGTGATTGAAAGCAATATTATTGAAATTCTTAAAACAGGATTCAAAAAATACATTCTCAATATCATATTATTGTAAAATTCACAGTGTTTATAAGGTTATGATTTTCCCAGTTCCTCCCAACAAGTATTAACGTTTGATTATTTCAGATTTCTAAGCCTAGGCACTTGAACAAAGGAAACTTATCAGGAAACTTATTATCTTGTGACTTTTACAAATAGAAATAGCTCTGCTGAGGAAAAAATTCATTACATCCAGTGAAGATAAACTTAGCATGCAGGTCAGGCGGAGGTGAGTTAGAAAATTATTTCAATTCCAACAAATGTTATTATTTGAAGTGATGCTGAAATGTATATCTAATATTTCCATACATTTCAAGTTATGGCTTCAAAATTGATTTTTTATCAGAACTGGTATGAGATTACGAATACTCGATGCATTAAATATTTAATGCAGTTGTAGTTTTTTTATTTGATATCATTCTCCCATTAACATTTACATCCCTCTGTTTTGATACTTTGATTTGTAGTGTAAGGGTTGGAACATATACTCATGGTATATCATCTTTTTTTCTATATTTATAGATACATTTCTGGAATTTTCGTAGTAACTTTTTTGTAGGTGAATAACTTCGACTTCATACATATACTTGCACTCAGTATCTCAAATGAAAAGATATGGAGCAAGTTGAATGTTAGACGTTCAAAAACAATATTTTTCCATTTGAGATACAGGGTGCGAGTGTGGCTCATGAAATATGTTCTCTTTCTATATTTTTCAAGTTGAAGATACTCGCCTACCAAAAAGTGACTATTGATATTCCACATTGTATGTATAAATTCAGAAAAGATGTGATATACCATGAGTATATGCTCCACCCTGTATACTACAAATCAAAATATTAATATAGAAGAGTAACAGTGTTACTACATTACATACATGTTTTAACTAACATTACAAACGTGTTTTGAGCAACATTGAATGCATGTTAATATGATACATTTTTGTAACGTTTAGTTTTAAACGTTACATTGTAATATTTGAAAGAGGAACAAAGGACCATGGACGCAACGTATCTGTAATGTCAAGCATACCTCTGAACAACATCACAAAGTCACAATGTGATGTAACATTTATGTTTAAGTTATGTTTTAATGTTTAGTGGGTTATTGCCATAATCCTATACAATACGAATAATTGGGTCAAAAATCCATCAGAAAACAACTACTTTCCTATATATTATTGCCATAATCCTATACAATAGGAATAGCCAGGAAAGTAGTTGTTTTCTGATGGATTTTTGACCCATTTTGATGAAACGAAAGAACACTCTTTTGTCTTATTTCCACTAGATTTTTATTGTTACGACCGGTTTCGGGTTTTATCCCATTATCAAGTATTATCAAGTATAAAAACTAACTAGTTAGTTTTTATACTTGATAATACTTGATAATGGTTTCGGTTTCGGGTTTTATCCCATTATCAAGTATAAAAACTAACTAGTTAGTTTTTATACTTGATAATACTTGATAATGGGATAAAACCCGAAACCGGTCGTAACAATAAAAATCTAGTGGAAATAAGACAAAAGAGTGTTCTTTCGTTTCATCAAACTGATCATGAATTTCCACAAAATAAACAAGTCATCAATCACACAAATTTTTGACCCAATTATTCCTATTGTATAGGATTATGGCAATAAGCGTCGTCCTGGTAGTGCATGACATCTTGTTTCTCTCTTACCTGTGAAGTTCCATCGTAATTTTATGAAACCTCCAGTCCGACGATATTACCAATATTCACAAGGTATATCGGCCCTGTACGCTATGCGCCACAGTCCCCCACCCCTTTCCTCTGCCCGAACGCGCTGCCTCGCTGAACCTCATTCCTTCGTACTATCTATATGCATTTCGCAACTTCTTGGGCAGAACATTCATTCATGTTATTTTTAAGGGCGACAAAGGAAATTTTGAGGGTGGGATGGTGATATCGTCGGACTGGAGGTTTCATAAAATTACGATCGAACTTCACAAGTTCGTTTGATCGATACATGTTATTTCATCCTCCAGTCCTAGATATCACCAATATTCATAACGTAGATGTTTAAAGTATTCCGAGTTGCGAAACTGCTCTGTTCAGTTTGTATGCCATAATCATACAGCAATATTTTTTCTGGGAAAACTGACATAGGTATGTGCCGTGTAAAAAAGAAAATATAAAAATAAATGAATATATAAAATAAAAACCAGTTTATTTTTCACTAAACTAAAAACTCGGTTTGTACTGAGCATATTTTTGGCAATTAGCGCTCTTGCCTGTACTGCCTTGTATGGAACCAATGACATATTACGGCTAGACTCCGTTATTTACACTTCGAACTAAGGTCACATTCTAAGCACAATTTTTATTGCCGTTTGTTTCGCAGAACCTAATTGCCACAACTCAAAAGTCGGCAAAGCTGAGTTTCTGCTGAATTATCTGCTTATATACGATCGATATAAGCACCGATAATTGCCGCGAAACAAGCGGCAGTACAAATTGTGCTTAAAAATCTTAAAATGTGACTCTGTATTGACCGCAGCTGGAAATGCAAATAAAGGAGTCTACCGGTAATATTTCATTGGATGGAACTTCGCAATAGTAGTGGAAATTGTATTGATGGAGACCTGTTAGGCACATTGAATGTCAAGAATGAAAATATTCGTTGTCTGAATCTCAGTTCGTGTGAGGTTAAGTTCCAATGTCGTACCAACACAGCGTGCAGGGTTGCCTTTGAAGTAGTTAACTTCCAGTCACGATGTTGATGTTTGTTGATTCCAGAATATGTATCAAGTTAGCCACACTTTTCTGGCCACAGTTTCTGACTTTGAGTTATATCTTGGGTGGAAATGAGGAGTGAACGTTTGTGGTGTTGCCACATCAATTATTTTTACAGATATGATTATCAGTTTTTCGGATTATTTGCAGTTAGAAAGAAGGGTAGCATTATTATTCAAGAAAATATTGAAATGTTTATGGAAAGAAACATGAAACTGTTTGAAAAATCCCGAATTGAATATAAACCAAAAATACTATGCGATATAAGTTTTCGTATATACAGGACATATCTTGATGAGACATGTCTAATCTACCAGAAATATTCTGAAAAATGATTTCAACACCGTTTGATATAGGACATCAGGAAGGATATGTGTAGGGTGAAGTCAATTTGTTTTGCAGTTGAAGTATTGGAAAATTGATGATTATTATTTCGTGGATGGATGGAAATATTTCCGAGAACAAAAAAAAAATGAAATGGCAGAAGATCTCCGGATAAATATGAATTCAGGGTCAAATCTACTTCTTCGTACGTGAAAATAAGAGAAAAAATATTAAGTTCAATTCAGGCAGTTAAAAACTTTGCAGTTAATATTATTTCTTGTAAAGCGTGAATAATATAATGATATTGATATTCCTAAACGGAACGCGAACCTTGTCATAAAGATAAAAAAAGAGCAAAGCTCAGATAATCACGTATGAGAGGCAATGACCCCCTCGAGCTATGTTAATATCCGAGAAATACCCTCTCGATAAGCAGGTAGTAAATTAGGTAGAGTTCCTGTAGTATACGTACAATCAAAACAAGTCATTTTGAAGCGGTAAAGAAACATAAATCGAGCATATCAAAAGAGGCCGATGACATTAATGGCGCGGGTGCAATACCAAATATGCGATGGGCGTGGCTACGTGACTACCCCTTCGCGCGAACCATATAAATACACCAAAGCGCGATTGTACGCGTTTACGATGCGTGAAGATCCAATAATCACATTAAACTACGAGAATGCAGTCGGAAAATGAAGTGCGAGAGTATCACTTCTCAAGATATAAAACAAGACGTTCCGATAAATAATAATTACCACGAAATCAGTAAGAGTTCAACACCGAATTACAATAATCTACTTAATAATTATGACAGAACTTACTTGGAAAATAGTGTCGTTTAGAACATTAGGTGCGATACCAGATTTAATCCAGTTCGCCGTTTAATATAGCAAGATTAAATACTAGCCGTGAACGATAATAAAAATATAGATTGCATTGTCTCTAACAAATTGAAGATATGGCAACGACAGGTCTCCCTAATTATAATTATTGAAGATGATTTTGCTACTAGCTATACGATTTGAAAATCCTAGACAAGTGATGATCACAGTTTTCTATTGTAAGTAATGAATCCAGCGAAGTGTTAATTGTTTAGAAATTCGTGCCGATGGCATATGAATACTCCCAAAGTTCCCGTGGTGGTTCGTGAAGAATTCGATCGTTAGAAACACTTTTTGTATACTTATGTTTGCGTGTTTATGACAATCTCGATTGAGATCTAAGAATTATGACTTTCCCCCGTATACTGAGCGTAGATGTGTTATTTCCTAACTTGTTTGACAATTTATGTTTGAACCTTTACAGTTGCATAATCTTATTACAGGCCAAATGTCAGGTTGACTCAGGTATCTTCAGCAATGATGTTTTATGAGTAGTGAATATGTATTTTGGCAGGCTGAATTGTTTGATTTATTTGATAATGTTTACGTATTTCACAATGGCTCATGAAGTTGAATTTAAACATACTTATGCCTTTGATGTGTATGGTAACTATATTCAGTTATCTAATTTGCTATTTTCATTAATGTATGTGTGTCTGCTGATTGATGTATTATGTGTAAGTGTAAGATGTTGTTTGGTGAATATCTTCGCAATATAATCTGGCTGGGTTTAGTTTCAAAGGTTTAATTTATTTTAACATGTTTTATCCTGTTAATGGGTAACGATTTCTCTTATGGTTTTATTTATAATAAAATATTGAAGTTTCTTCAATCGTTTTTTATTTCAATAGTCGGTATCAACATTCTGGCTACTCAGTGAAACAGTTACGCTTGTTAAAATACAGCCGCTCGTATTTCAGCAGGTTCAGGCGTAAGGTACTCACGTATCACCTGACAAACATTCATCCAATGCGAGTACTAGTAATTGTGGCAACGTGACCTTGCCGATTGGAGTCGGCATTTTGACCGTTGTTTTCAGGATCGTGAATCAATGTCATAATAGAAAAGATCGTGACGAAAAGGGTTGGGGACGTAACACATAGTTTTTAACTGACTGACTAAAACTTTTTTTAACTGACTGACTGAAACTTTTTTTTTATGTCACTTTGACGGCCGAACAAATTGACTTGAATAGCGACTTTTACGTTATTTTGAGCCCTCTATTCAACTGTACTTTTTTCCATGTGACACACGGACCGCATATCTAGTTTTCAACTGCCTGAATGGAACATTTTTTTTTACTTTGTATTATTGTGTATCATTGCCATGTGACACGTGGAATACACACATAGTTTTCAACTGCCTTAATGCAACTTTTTTTCTTTTACTATGATGGACGAATAAATTGATTTTAATAGCGACTTCTACGTTATTTTGAGCCCTCTATTCAACTGTTTTTTTTATGTGACACGCGGAGTGCATACCTAGTTTTGAACTGCCTGAACTGCTGTCACTTTGACAGCCGAACGAATTGATTTGAATAGCCACTTCCTCGTTATTCCGAGCACTCTATTCAACTGTATTTTTGTTCATGTGACACGCGGATTGCAACATCTTTTTGTGAATTGAACTTTATTTTATTCTGTCACTTTAACGACCGAACAAATTGATTTGAATAGCGACTTCTACGTTATTTTGAGCCCTCTATTCAACTGTATTTTTTTTTTCATGTGACACGCGGAGTGCATACTCAGTTTTGAACTGTCTGAATTGATTGATTTGAATAACCATTTCCTCGTTATGTTGAGCCCTCTATTAAACTGTATTTTTGTTAATGTGACATGTGGGCTGCAACATTCAGTTTTGAACTACTTGAATTCAATTATATATTTTTTCTTTTATTTTTACGTCAGAAGTGGATTTGACCTTGTATTCATCTGTATTTGGAGGTCCTCTGCCAATTAATTTTTTTTGGTTCTCGGTATATTTCCATCCATCCACTAAATAATAATTATAGGTTTTCCCTTCAACTGGCAAACAAATTGACTTCGCCTTGCACATATTCTTCCTAAAGTTTTTTATCGAACGGTGTTGAGATCGTTTTTCAGACTCAGAATATTTCTGGTAGATCTGTATATGGTTATTTATCTCTAACCCAAAGGATAAATGATTCATCAAGATCCTTCCTGTATATAACGAAGTCTTCCATCGCATAGTATTTGTTTCATTTTCAATTCGGGATTTTTCGAACAGTTCCATGTACCATGTACCCGTCTTTTTAGCTGTAAATAATCAAAAAAACTGATAATTAACATATTATTATCTGTAAAAATAATCAATTTGGCATCACCACAGACGTTCACTCCTCAATTCCACCCAAGATGTACTCAAAGGCAGAAACTGTGGCTAGAAAAGTGTGGCTAACTTCACACAAATGATTCCAGAGGTCTCAATCTCGTCTCATTGAATATGAAACCCTTCGAGTGACCCGTGACCTCTTTAGTTATTTGTTTTGGACATATAGATTGAATACGTTGTCCGATTGTTAAGACTAACGGCGTTGACAACTGTATCGATGAGATAAGATATAATTTTCGTTTGGAAACAACGCCTCTAAAAACTTGCAACGAGCGTTGCAAGTTCTACGTTCGATTATATCTCGGATGAGCCGGTCTGATTTCTGCTACCTCTTTAAGATATCTAGTTTCTATTACACAGGCGGGATGCCTCTGAGGCAAACCCTCTTCCTGATAATGGAGCTGCAGTCAGGGAAAGACTGTCGTTTCCACCAAGGTAGTACCTTCGACTTTGTCCGATATTGTTTTCTGTAGGGCCCTTGATCATTCATGATTAATGCAGGAAGCAAACAAATTCATATTTGGCTGACCAAATCTTTTGATTTGTTGTCACCTGACGTGAATTTTTGTGAGGTCTCCAATAATGTACGATTCTAACAAAAAATATTTCTATCTTCGTACCAATGTTAAATTTCATTTGTACCCATTCTATTGATGAAAACAAGGGCTATACTTATCCGTTCTTATTACGAACAAGTAATTCAAGGTAATCAATATGTTTTTCCTCTTTGTTCCTTGTCCCACCATTCGAGAGTACCTTCTTTACCTCTGCAGATCCCCTATCCTGTCAATGATGCATAATGATAAATATGTTTTAGAAAACAACCCGTTGAAAGTCATTTTTTATTTTTGTTATATTATTATGTATCCCCCTACGCGGCTCAGGTAATATCCTGTTGGAGTCATCTATCAGAAATTGGTACTAAATTTAAAAAACAAAATAAATGAAACGGGAAAGTAGAAATTTTTACCAACAACGTTGGAACAATTTTGAGTTACGCAAGTAACTTACATCTGTTGAACAACACTAATAAATCAACTACTCCAATGTTTTTTTTTAATCCAAGTACAATGCTCATATGAAGAATTGCCATTCTTCAAGACAAATTTTAAAAACTCAATCATACAGAGTGTATGTAGAAAAGCCCACGTTGAGCCAATGTCAAGTCAGGTTAATTCATTCTAACTAGCTCATTAGGAAAGAGTCGGAAGCTAGTTTATATCTCAGAGTAATAAAGGACATAGAGGTGCCTTGCCCATCATCGTCGTGATTCCCCTGAATGCCAATACCGACGTCTAGTGCTTGCATGGAGTGCGCACCGATCACTACAGGTTTTACGGGTTTTCCTACAGCTGAAAAGTGAATAAGACACCGCAAATCGGTAAGACGTCCCGGATCGCCACGGCAAATAACAATAATGGCCGCCTCATACCCGCATAGGCGATGCCTTCGGGTACACTCCATTATTGTCCATGAAAGAAAGTAGTTATTTTCTGTCTAATATTTGCCTCATGTCTTTCACTTTGTCGGAATGTGTGGATTGAATGTATTTCGATTTCGTCGAAATTATTTGTTTCATTTATTCGATACTCTCCGGCACCCTTTTCAAACTTTGTTCGAACTAATACATTTTACTCTAGTGTAAGTGACATACAGGAGAAACAAGTTTCATGAATATCATTCCAAAAAACAGGAACTTTGTTTCATTATCACACAACCTATACATTCAAATGAAACCGAGTATACCAACGTTTCTGAAACAGGAGAGCTGACATTTTTCGTTTACGAAACGTCAGTGTGTTCGGTCTCGTTTGAATATATGAATGGTGTGATAATAAAACAAATTTCCTGTTTCTTGTAGCGAGTGTCATGAGAGTTGTTTCGTTTCTTTAGTATGTCACCGGCCTAGGAGTGCTTCTTGCTTTACTCGCGAATGGCGCTGCAACTGACTTATTGTTGATTTTTTGATGATTTTTTGTACGACTTGAGTTTTCAACTGTTTAAATTGAAAGCTTTAAATAAATCTATTTATCTATCTATCTATCTGTGAGTCGCAGATTCATTCGTAAATTAAGACTTTAATTGATGGATATCAAAATGGCGGCGAAGAAAGACGTGTCCTTATCGTTCATCTGCAAAAAATGCAATAAAAATAGAAAACGGGATAAAATGTGTTGTTTGTGCCGCATTAGCACACCCAAGCTGTGCAAAAAGAAGAAGTTATTTTATTTTATTTTTACTACCGGTTTCGGGTTTTATCCCATTATCAATTTATTCCATTACCAACTAATTCATTTGAGACCTGAAAACGTGGTTATATAGGGAGTTTGTAGGTGAGCTGGATGGTGAGGTAATTGAATGAACAGTGCTGCCAACTATATAAATTCAATACTGGCACTCCTGTTGTGTACACAGATTTCTCTAAGGCTTTCGATAAGATCAGTCATAATATACTTCTTCACACACTTTCAATAATGGGCTTTAATGAAACTTACTTACAACTTTTAAAATCATACCTAAATCAACGCAAACAGTATGTTCATTACAATGGTTTTTATTCAAATATCTATTTTGCAACTAGCGGAGTACCTCAAGGTTCCAATCTTGGTCCTTTATTATTTCTGATATTTATTAATGACTTGTGCAATCTATTGAAGTGCAATAGGTTAATGTTTGCAGATGATTTGAAATTATACACTACTATAACCAGTTTAGATGACTGTATATCATTGCAAAATCAAATTAATATTTTATACACACGGTGTCTTGAAAATTGCTTGCACTTGAACATATCTAAATGTAAAATCTTAACATTCAGCCGTAAAGTCAATACATTACAATTTCCCTACAGCATAGATAATGTCATATTAGAAAAAACTGATACCATTAAGGATTTAGGTGTCTATTTTGATCAGCAACTCACATTCAATGAACACATAAATTTTATTGTCAGTTCAGCATATCGATCATATGGCTTCATTATAAGAAACTGTAAAAATTTCAATAATATTCTAGCATTGACCTCTCTATATTTCAGTTCAGTAAGATCTAAGCTAGAATATGGGTCCATAATATTGAATCCTATATATCTTCAATATTAATCTGCTATCGATAAAGTTCAAAAGAAATTCTTAAAATTCCTAAGCTTCAAAATCAACTGAGTTTATCCTCCCAGAGGCTGTGATTATCTTGATTTGTTGCATATATTTGACTTTTTATCACCAGAAAAACGTAGAAATCAGGCTTCTGTTTTATGCTTGTATAAATTATTCAATGGTAAAATTAACTGTCCCGCATTACTGTCGCAAATTGATATATTTGTTCCAAGAATAACATCTAGACACACCACTACTTTCTTATGCAAAAGAGCTCAAACAAATTTAATGTTAAAGTCACCAATAAATTTTATGTGCAGTAATGCGAACAAACTTTCAGTGTTTGTGACGTCTTCTCTTGCAGTGACTCAAGAATAAATCTCGTGCGCATCTTTGAATTTTTGTATTTTTCATTTTATTTTTTTTTTTATTTTTATTTTTCTATTCAAATAGGACTTGTGATTGTCATTCATTCATATGTAGAAATTAATGCTACTAATTAATTTTATATTACTATTTGTAAAATTGCTCTGTAAATGGGAAACTGTTGGGCAATAAACGCTATTATTATTATTATTATAACATGGGTGATGACAGAGATTTGAAAGAGGAGGTCTATCTAAAAACAATAATCAACATTTAATTATCAGAGAAGAAAAAAACTCGGTGGTTACAAGATAAAAAAACAGTGTAACAAGTGTGAAGTCGCAAAAAACTCAAACCAGCAGATAAACATTAATACCCATCCAGATGTCAAGGACAAAGCAGGAGCTTCTAAAGTACCTTCAACAGAAACAAAAGGACGTGAAACTATAACTAAACAGCATATAACGAACAAAGAAGTCGCCGCTGTTGAAGTAGTGAAAAGGACACTCAGCCCACAGCCTTTGATTTTTCTCTAAGCGTTTCAGTGACTTCGAAACAGCTTGGTCCTTTAAATGGGAATGCATGGGAGCTATACGGGCCGGTCTCGCCGGAAGTAACAGGAACTTTTGAATTTTAAAAGGACATCCTATATGATTTATAATGAATAATAATAATGAAAGAGTCTAAATCGTCTTGGCATTTCATGTTGTCTGTGTGAAAATATTTGGTGAAAAATAACTTCTGGAAAGCTCTAGAAAATTGTATTGGTGTTGGGTTGACACAATTGCCACTTTGTTGCCTAAGGGCGGATTTTCATGCATACGATATCCGACGATCCGATGGTACGAAAATGTTCTGATTGGTTGGATACATTTTTTGACTGGTTGAATTGTTGTCACTCCTACCAATTCAATCTAGGGACGAACCGAAAGGAAATTATTGGGGGGGGGGGCAAAAGTGAATTTTGTCAACTCATTTTGAAATTTTCCAATGTGTATTTGGGACAGAAAAAGAAAATTAAGAATTGATCACCCTAGACAATATTATGAAAAAACAGCAGTTTTTGAAGTCATATTTTATTTATGGCATGGAAAAAAAGAACTATTCATTTTCATAAATATAATTGACAAATCTGAAAAATTTAAGTTGAACCAAAACCCCAGAACAGTATATACCACAGTTAATAATTGAGTTAATTATACGGCGAATGACGAACTGACTAGTTAAATCTAGTTAACGCAACTCGCACTGCACATCATCACGTGATCGGTAGGACGGCATACAGGACAGGGCTCGCAAGGTGAATAAGCAAATTTCGTGACATGTTACATGTTAGTGAGGAAGCGATAAGCGATAAATCATGATGTTTTTTCCATCCAAACAATTTGCTGATTTGGTGACGAGAAGGACGGAGGACGTGTTTGTGTTTCATCTATTCACAATTCCCCTTTCCATATAATCCGAAAACTAGGAAATTTCGACTACAAACTCGGAATTTATTGTTTGTTTGAGGTTGAATATTCCCATAGTCTAGTTCCTAAATTGTAGATAGAGACTCAACGTATATTTTCTGGCTTTTACGGGATTTGAAAGTGCGGAGGGGATGTACGAAAGTGCCAAAGTAAAACTTGATTTGAAGCCAAAGTACCTAGCTTATTTCTGTTGTATTTATTGACCTGCTTTATACGAATTATGAACCGTAACACCGACGAGTGACTATCTACAATTTGGGAACTAGACTATAGTTTGAAGTTGAAAAATTCCTAGAGTAGAGTTCAGTGACAATTCCCATGGAGTCATAAAAAACTGAATGTTTTTCGAATTTTGTTTCAGTTTACTTAATTTGACAACTTGTCTAACATTGGGGGGGGGGGGTAAGCCTTCCGATTCATATTTCAAATACTTTGATAATTTAGAAAAAGAACCCCGCACCATTCTTATGGAAAATGGGTCCCGGTGATATTCGATGAATTTTGATATGTCAAGTCAAGCTGATCAAAAGTGTCCATGGGCCCAACTCAATCCTATGGCTAGTTTTCGAGATATAGGGCGTCAAAGTTGGTAAGTGGCCATTTCTTTAAAGTAGTATTGCTTTCAGGAAAACATCTAAAATAAAAATGTATTTCGCGACAGATATTGCTTACCCATACAGCAATACTTCTAGACTGGTTTTTGATAAAAAATATTGTTGGGTACAGAATGAGTCCAGCATTATTCAAAATGAAATTCTCAATCAACCCTATGAAGTGAAGATGTGAGATATTTTCATTATCAGAGTTACTAAAATACGTTATAAGGGATCGTTTCAAACATTATGGTCCACAGTGGTATTCCCTCAAACTTAATTACACATAGATATATGTACCTATCTTCTAATAATACCTAACTATTAATCTACTCGATTTGAACTTTGTTAGTTCTAGTAATTAGAAGCCAGATATACCGCGTGACCACGAGGTGACGTACGCCTCCCAATTTTTACTTGGCTGGAGAAATCATCAAAATATTGTTGAATTGATTTCTTTCATCTGGTATACAAAAATGTTGTTTTCAATAGGGAAAAACATCACTCGAACCGATTTGTCTTGTTGATGGTACCACATTCGCTAACTCGCTCATTTCTCTAGTACAACCAGAATTTTATTCGCAAGAAGATGACAGCAGCTTCTACTAGAACCACCCTGCGAGTGCTTTCTACGAAGACCTTGAAATCTGTTGAATCTCCAATTATCAGTGTAGAATAGTTCAAAACAAGCAGTAACAACCACTCCCCATGAACTGATAATACTTCGGGGCTTCTGTCATAGAGAATCGCTGCCGTAAACTAAAACAACTATCGTCAAACTTCGATAAAAGTATACTCCAATGAAAAGTATAATGCCAATATTTGACAGATACCTTATACAATTTTCCGAATCCGTGACTGAAGAGGGTTATTTAGAAACTTGAATTTACTCCTCATAATCATTGATGTGCTTTGGTTGGATTTTACTAGATTGAACCCAAACAACTGTTACTACGGTTTCATTCCAGAGATGAGTATTTCATAGTTTTATTTTTTGAATGTTGATCATTCTTTGAAATTCGTTATGCAGATTTCGAGATGGTCTTGTCTGTTTGTTGTGAAATTTTGTTTGTTCTAACCGTCATCTGGCTGAAATCTTACCCGCAATCCTCGGAAGTTTTCGGACGACTTTTACGAGCTAGAAATGACGAGGGTGTTACCTTTTGTCATCCATCCGTTCAAACAGCAAGCGCACACACAGCTGCGTTTTTTTTTTCTATCAACATCACCTGATTAATCCATCCTAGTTCTAGACGTTACTCACGAAGACTGAATATTATTTATTAGGCTACTTTCAACTTTTGGGATATTGGCGATTGTTTAACATTCTTCTAAGGTGTGATTTTTTGTTCGAAAACTATTCTATGTGTTGCTAGATTTGGAGATACTTCCGACTATATATTCGTTCCCTAGTCTATTTTAGTTTCCACGATTTGACGTATGGCATGAAGACATGTTCTGGTTGTTGATTATTGCCGCCCCTTTGTTGTGCGTGTCTTGTTTCAGAACCTTCTCTAGGAGTTTATCTGGGTACCTGTTCTGTTCTATGTATCTCCTCATATCGGTGAGTTCTGTCTCAGGAATTTTTTGCCTCTACTACATAAGCCCCTTACTTCCTCAAGAATATTTGGGTGTGGATTTTTTTTCTCAGAGTATGAAAGTGTTGTCAACATATGTGAGACATAAATTCATCTTGTGTTTGGCTTTCTTGTTACAAACTTGCTCATTCCTCTGGAACATCCTTTACTGTAATTCGCTGCTTCATTTGTAGGGAACTATTAGTTAAAGAATGGATTATAATTCATTTGGCTGTGGTAGGACGATTGTAATGTTGTCCGACCTACCCTGTACTGACGACGAGGTAAGAACCTCGAAACGGGTCTGTATGTGGTCTTCCCCAGCCAAATGAAGGATAATCTGATGTATAATTACAATAAACGTTTGCAACTGGGTCATCTTGGAAGAACGTTGGACAAATATCTGTCAGGTGTAATTCAAAGTCCGTCATGGTATTAGCCAGGGAAGTGATTATTTTCTGTCAGACGTTTGCCTAATATTTTCCACCTGGTGGAAACATTTGGAGGGTACTTCTCCGGCAAAAATTCTTGAACCGTGTTTCCTGATATCCAAACGAATCCAAACCACGTTATGCGTTAGGTACATGAATATATGATTACTTTTCCTTTAATTTATTTGGTGGTAATGTGGTCCTTTTGGCATATTTTTATTACTATGACAATTTATGTAACACACTATATATATTCTTCTTACTATTACACTTTATGGGGCACCCTGTATACACCTTACTCCTACAATCTCCCGCTGAATGATATATGTCTTCCATTAGTTGTCATGTTTTGATCATTAATGACTAACTTTGATTCATCTCATATACTCAATTTATTGAATAACATTTGGCGAATAACTTCCACGATTTTAATTATTTTTATATACACCCCACCCCGTAACTGTTCGTTTCTTCAACAATTAAATCTTCCTGGAATACCCTGTATGTTTTTTATGTTAGTAACATTAAACATTTTATTTCAATCCCTATCAGCGTTAAAACAAAACGTTTCGAATACTATTTTCCATCATCAGTATACCATTTAGAATATTATTTGGATTTAATGTGAAAAATCCCTCATTTTGTCCTGTTTCAATATGCCTAACATTTCCCGTAAATTTGCACGAAACTCCGCGTGGTAACGTAAATAATAACTGAAAATACGCGACTGACTTTTTTATGTTTAATAACATATTTTTAAACACCTTATATTTATTTTTTGTGACGTATCAGTTTAGGAACACCCAGTATATGATAAACGCCTCATTTCAAACTACCTTGTATAAGTTGTTTTATGTTATGTTATTTTGTAAAGCATTCAATATATTGATAAATTGTGAACCATTGACAAATCAGGAACACCCAGTATATGATAAACGCCTCATTTCAAACCACCTTGTATACATTGTTTTAGGTTATGTTATTTTGTAAAGCATTCAATATATTGATAAATTGTGAACCATTGACAAATCATCAAAAATTTCGTTGCAAAATATAAGTTCTCCTATGTTATAATTTGTATTGGGGGACGCAGATGATGTGTTTTTTTTCTTTAACAATGTATAAAAAATATTCATAAAATTCCTACCTAGGTTGATAAAAACTAGTATTTTTTTTGGCAAACTTTTGCGAAATAAAATTATTTCGTTGGACATATTACCTACAAAAATCACTACAAGTACTTTTTTGAGAATATTTCAATAGACATATTATTGGCAAAGCTGTGACAATAATTCTAGGAATAAAATATGCTTTCAAGTTTATCAACGTGAAATTACCTTGGTGCTGACATGCACATTGATATAAAAACCGCATAGATATCATTTTGTTTCCCGAATGAAAAATATTGTTTATTGAATAATGAACTTCGGAAACGTCTACACGAATTTCGTTGGGGCCCATTTCAGTAATGAATTGCTCATAATATAATTCAAGGTGGTTGATTTGTATGTATTCTTGGAATTGTTTTGATTTTCCACTCAAACAATTTCTTGAAAACATTAAATTTCGAAACTGGATACTTCATTGAATATTCTAAAATATGTACCTGTTACGTGCAGTGTTTGTGTTATCTCAGTCGTATACAGTGCTAGTCTTAAGTCCGTTCCCCCCCTACTAATTTTTGAACCACCTGGTATATCGGAACGAAATTTGGAAGGTTCAAATAGGAGATAAAAACCTACTTTTTCATGAGAAAATTCCAGCTAAAAGTTTCAAAATGGCAGCTGAGCGCCATCTTCAATAATTTTTTTTAAATAGAACACCCGGTATATCATTGCATGATCGGTTAGGGACGATCATAAGGAATCCAACAATAGCAAGTTTGATGATTTTTTCTTCAATGGTTAATTACATTTTTTCTCCGCAAACTTGTGCAAATGAATATATTTTTTCTCTTATTGCATCTGAAATCAAAATTCTGCTATAATACATTTTCCTACAGCGTTGCGGTTTTAGGACACTATACCTATAAAAGGGTGGTTTGTTATGGTTAGATCAGATACAAAAAAATGTACCTAACTTTTTCCAAATAATAATGTTTTTTCTCTTAAATCATATGTTGGTAAACCCAATATAACATTTGACAAGCATACTACATATTTTTTGATTAAATTAAAAAACGGCAACGTCCTGCCGTCCCTAACACTACACTTTATTTTCCAACTGGCAACATCACGCATCATGCATGACAAAATAACAAACGAGTGATAGCGATTTATCATGAAACCACATAGGTATCTACGTATCATTTCCAGATGAAAAATATTCTTTGAAACTTACATACGAAGTTGATTGTGAAGAACAGTTTTATTCTATGGTAGTTGATTCATATGTATTCTTGGAATTGTTCTGTTTTTCACTCAAACAATTTCGTTAAAACATTAAATTTTTTAACCTAATATTTCATCGCTTTTTCTACAATGTGCACCTGTTAATGTGAAAATATGTGTAGTGTTTTGCGCTATCCCTCACTTTCATACTTTGATTTTACGTGCTAAGAGAGTACCTCTTGTGTGTGTTATCAAATACGTTTAATGGGCTCTCTCGCTATGCAAATAATTTCATATCAACAAATACAATATACCACATCTCATAATTTCATGTCGAAAATGTAAGTTTTTTCCAACAAATTTCAATATAAGCTTTCTCTCTAAATAATTTTTTCCAAATGTTTGGGACCAATCTGATACAAATCGACAACTAATACATAAAAAAATTATAGAGATAAACCCTGTATATAGGTACTAATATATCAGATTGATTGGTTTCGATATTTCTTTTCCTGAAAGGTCTGCAACCTTTAAGGCAGAGTTAATACTTAAGGGTATTCAATTAATTAACAAGTCGTTGCTACAGCCAATAATAAATTTACATATCTAATGATATTTTATCAATTCTGTTGGTTATATTCAAAAGAGAAACAGTGATTCATTCGGAAAATCATTTTTGAAATGATTATCACATTTCTGAAGTAACGGTTTCTGTCCCTGGTAATTTCCTATTTCCCTCATGAGATGGCTCTCATAGTGTTGAATATTCACCAATTCAAAACAAATTCTCTCCGAGAAAAAAATTAAACAAAAAGATTTACTTTGAACAGTCACTAATTTTCTGGTCATCAGAGTGATGAGATATTCTTAATGGTTTCTATGCCAACTGGCTTTTAGCAAATTGTTTTATACAATATTTCTTAATTGGATTTGTCATTGCTATATCGCCATATCTTCTGCATCACTTTTGATTTTCGATAGATTCCATATCTATAGTGTTGTGAAGCCTCCTAGTTTTAAGAGGCGAGTTTTTATTGTTTTATTATGTGTACGAACATTCGTTTGTTACCGATTACACCTGTTTTCAATAGTTTTTATTCAAGTCACAAAATTAAGACGGAAATTTTTATTTAAATTTTCTCGCAGGGTTTTCTGGGGATTTCTCCTGAAGTTGCAGGCTTCATTTGTATCAAGGATCTTTAGCAGGAATTTTCTGGCAAGTTTCATTCGTCGAAGAAAAGTTTCAGTCCGAGGGTTTCCACTATACTTACCGCTGGTTTTGGAGTTAGATATTTCGTATGCAGCACAATTTTTTCTGGAGCTGCCTGAACAAACAGCCAGTGATCAATCACCGCAGGATAATCAGGCCAGATTCTACCATTTATTATTTAATCATATCAAGGCTATTTTTATAGTATTCCCAACAAGAGACAGAATACATTTTTGATTTTATGTCACTCAGAATTACTAGCTTACCAATGTTAGTATTATTACCATAGGTTCTGGTATTGAATTTTTTATCCATTATTGAGTTAAATAATGAGAGGTGTAACCTCTTAGTTATTTATGCAACAAGTGCAAATATTAAGTGTTTATTGCACTCGACGTGAAATTGTCCGACGAGGCCGTTAGGCCGAGTTGAACAACACGTCGAGTGCAATAAACAATTAGTGCAATAAACAATTTTTGCACGAGTTGCATACAACATTTTTTCTACGTTCATGCAAAAAGCAAAAAATGATTCATTAAGGTGTGGCACTAGGTGTAGGAAAATGAAAAGCGCAACTTAAATAATTTATTATTACTATCGATTTGCACTGGGCCCGGTATTATTTATTTTATACATAAATCAGATTGATTCTGTCATAATGAGTAATCACCACTCAGCCTATGCAGATGATTTATCACTGGTTGTATGCGCCACCTATACTGATTTACTTAAAGCCAGTTGCTCCGAATTGATTACTGAAGTGTCAGAATTTTTCAATAGTCGTGATTTATTTTTCAATACGAAAAAAACCGAGATGTTGAGAATTCATAGTAGGCAAAACATAACTGATAATTTGGATATTACAGTGAATCAGTCAATCCTGACAAATACTCATGAAAGTGTTAGATTTCTGGGAGTGTTCCTCGATGAGTTCCTCAACTGGAAGACACATTGTAACAAGTTGGCAAACAAACTGAATTCGTTAAATTTTCTTTTCTTCAATCTCCGAGATCTCCTTAATAAGGAGCAGTTACTGGCAATGTACTATGCACAGATTGATTCAAGACTAAGGTATGGGATTTCTTTCTGGGGAAGCACTTCCTCAGCATCGGACGTATTTATCAGCCAGAAGCGTATACTACGTACTCTGGGACATGCATCGTGTAGAGAATCATGTAAACCGTTGTTCAAAATGTACAATATTTTACCTCTCCCATGTTTATATATCTATGAAATATACTTGTATATTTTCAATAACAAGTCATCATTTCACTTGAACGGAGACGTTCATGGCTATAATACAAGAAAAAAGCAATCTCTCCATATTCCATTCGCGAAAGTGAACACAGCATATAATGCTCCAAACTATATGGGACCTCGAATTTATAATAAATTACCAGAGCATATAAAGCATCACAAGAACAATTTGTTATTTAAAAAAGACCTGAAAAAGTATCTGTTGGATGAATGTTTTTATTCACTATCTGAATTTTTAATGTAAACGTCAACTCTTCCATATTTATGTGTGTGTTAATATTCATATATATATATATATACAGTGTGACCCATTTAAAATGGAACCACCCCTGTAGAATGTGCATTTTTCAATCTCATTTTAAATGGGTCACACTGTATATATATATATATATATATATATATATGTATATATATAAATATATATATATATATATATATAAACACAGTTGCATTACACAGTTGCATTATAAAAATCAAAATCATAGTAGCCGTTAGCGCGGCGCGTTATGTTATCACGAGGTGTGGTCATAGTACAGACAGTTTGCTCTATTCAGGTAGACGGTTTAGAACAAAGCCGATCAGTTTTGATAATGAAGTTACTATCGGGAAGGCATTGTTTGTTTAACTCTGGCTACTAAAATTAATACAAAATAATATAAAATTTGGAACTGTTTAAAACGTACTGCCAATCTCACAGTAGTGGGTTTGGACGTTTGTTTGTCATGACTTTGTAGTAGAATGAACAAAACAATTTTTTAACAAAACAATATATATATAGAAAAGGGTAGTCTTGTTTGCTGACTAGTTAGGAAATGAGTTTTTTAATATTTGGGATATTGTCGTAAAAGTCCGAACACCCCGTAAATGTATATTCGTTTTCATGATTATAATTTTCAACCCGGTCAAGGCAATGTTATTCTTCGAATCATGCCTTGTTTTATATTCTCGTAGTTTTCATGTTTAAAATAGCAAATACGAGTTTTCCAAAAAACAACTGATGGTTCGATCAGGGAGTTCGTTATCGACCGTGCCCAAAGTTAGTTAGGGAAATGGGGGGAGCTGGGGAGTCAATAAGTACCAAAAATAATTAGATAATCTGGTGATGTTAGTTCCCTTAACTCATAATGTAAGTATTTTTATCAATTGTATTGATTATTAAAACGTAACCACCAGGGAGATATTCATTTTGTTTTATCTGTTAATAAAGTATATCATTATCATTCAATTCTGAAGTAAATTCCTTTTTATCATTTATTTGTACTTACTGAAATAAACATTGTTTTTATATTTTTCTATAAAAGAGTTTTACTAAATAAGGGTTAAATTCTACCTAGCAGGTCGTGATTAAACCTCAAATGACGACAATATGCAGCAGGCCAATAAGAGTACTCTAATACACAGATTCCAAGCTTTCAACAATTATTTATTGTCATCTTCAGGGAAGCTACAATATGGAAAGACATTTTTGAAATATTGATGAAGAAAAAAACACGAATCAACTTACAGTGTTGTGAGGTTATGTGACGTTTATGTTAAAAAATAATCATAATATATGGTCAGAACTGGGAATAAAACTTCATTGGTAACACAAAGAGTTAATTTACTATAGATACATTTTAAAATGGATTAATTTTTTTTTTGCTAGTACTAAAAGCACGTGCTGTACCTTGAGGAGAAAAACAACCGCGCATGAGCCACGTAATTCACCCCCACGTGGAGTGGGGGTGAATTATTTTTAACAGGAAGTGACAGATGACACTAACCTAACCTAACCTAATGATACAGTTTTGTGGCTGGGGTACATGGAATATTAATCTTATGAAAATTGTGAATTATTTGAAAGGATTGCTCCTATTATGAGGGAAAATATTGTACCTGACAGATGACATGAACAAAATATAGGTCATTACCATATATTAGAGAACTCACTCAAAAAATCAACAATATTCTTAAACAAACATAATAAAAAATAAACCTATCAAAACTTTTAGTAAACTTTTCACAAAACTGAAAGATGAGACTCCAAAACTTGATAAGGCTGGTGTAATATGTGAGATACCCTGTAATGGATGCAATAAAAAGTATATTGGTGAGACATCAAGAAACTTAAAGTAAAGAGCAACTTCCCATAAGAGTGATATCCGTTTAAAACCAAATGCTTGTGCTTTATCTCAACATGTCAATTCTACTGGACATCCTATGGATTTCAATAATATTTACATATTAACGAGAGAAAAAAATACATTGAAAAGATGTTTCTCAGAAATGGTGTAAATAAAAAAACGAAAAACTTTCTATGAATAAAAAAACAAAATTTCAAAATTTAAATGTAATTTATTCTAACATTCTTGAAATCGAGAAGAAAATTCATGTTGGAAATAGTGTTTTGGAATATTTCCACCTCATCTTGATCAACCTTTTACTCAAAATTCATTTATAAATAACAACTCTCTGTTTAGAAATATCTACTAATCCAGTTTTATAATGTCATCATGATAAACGTTTACTTATTTTTTGGTACGTCCATCATTTTATGTTTAATCTTTACGAAGTTCTATTTTGCTATTTATTTTACAATCTCATTTACTGGAAATACATATTTACAATTGTTTCATTCAAAAATATTTATTATTTCCAATTTTAGGGAGACTGAAGACGTAATAAACTAATTCCGAAAGCTATACCCTGCCAATAGCTGCACATCCACAATTACTTCATTTATTGTATGTATCGGGTGTCCACGGAAAGTGGCTCGCCCTTTTTTGGTTTTGAAGTTATTGAATGAAATTTGAAAGATCCAATTCAGATATAAAACTGCATTTTTTGACAAATGATTGATTTTTTAATGAGACACCCAGTACATTTTCACCTTTTTTGTCTCCATATGACATTCGGAAAACATCTATGTATCACTAGTTACTTTTTGTGACCATTTTTTTTTTTTCGATATTTAATTTTTAATCTATAGGGCTATGGATACGTTCAAATTATTAATTTTAGTCCTAAAGTAGGTATTGGGAAAAATGCAACTTTACGGTTTTCGGTTAAAATGCATCTGCTGCGTAAAATTTAATTTTTAAGTTATTCCTACTATTTTATTTTCATATGATAACAAAGTGGTTGGTCAGGTCAGAAAAAAAAATTGAATGACTTGTATAAACTCAAAACTGCATTTTTTGACAAGTAACTCATCTTCAGCAAATTCTAACATTTTTGTGGAATATTGTTTTCAGTCGAAATATTTCTGCTATGTATGTACATACGATTTTAGAATTATTAATTTTTTTAAATGTAAATTTTGTGAATTTCATTACGATTATGTTTATACCGTTGACTGTTATAGGTTTCAAACAAACTTTCGTTAAAAAAACTTAAGATCTTTCTTAAAATGAAACATTCAGATTAAAATGAGATTCAAATACATTGAGTAACATGTGACCTACATAACTGATAGAATAGGGTAATTAAGGTGTAATAAAAAAAAACATGACTTGTCGATATATTTGTTATCTTACCTCACTTCTCCAAATTTAAATTAGGGAACTATTGTGTACGCTATTGATTGAAAAACATGTTGATTATATCATTTATACAAGGAGATATTAGTATTTGAATTGATGGGTTTGTTATATCATTTGTGTTGGTCACAGGTTACTCGATGAATTTTAATATTATTTTAATCTCAAAAAGAAAGATCTACCGTTATATTTTTAAGTTTGTTGACGAAATTTTCTTCGAGACCTAATAGTGTGCGGTATCAAATTAATCGTAATAAAATGCTCTTTTTTTTCTGATCTGACGAGCCACTATGTTGCATTTGAAAAAAAAATAGTAATAATAATTTAAAAATTAAATTTTACCCATCAGATGCATTTTTACGAAAGCGTCTAAGGACCACATAGTTTTTTTTTCTGACTTCAAACGCGGAATTTCCGACTTTAAAGTCAGAATTTTATTTTTCCGACTTCAAAGTCGGAAATTCTGACTTATATTTTTCGGAATTTTGGAGTTTCAACTCGATATTTCAGTTCTTAAGTCACACATTGTTAATCTTATTCAGGATAATGAAAGCTATTTTTGTTAAATGAGTATTAACAATCTAATTGAACGATAGTCGTTTCCGACCGATGGTTTCCCCTTTTCACTCCATATACACCTACGATGTAGGCCTATTTTATGGCAAGTACCTGTCAGAAAACAACTACTCCCCTGGCTAACAGATATAATGTACAATTACAATATTTGCACGATTTCAATTTATGCACCATGCTCCATGTAACTAACATGTAACAAACATATAACCAAGTTCAAGAATTTTTGCCGTAGAGAATCAAAATATCATAACATAATAAGCCTACGTCGGTGTATTTTAGAGTAAAAAGGGTGAAACATCGGTCGGAAACGACTATCGTTCAATTAGATTGTTAATACTCAGTAAACAAAAATAGCTTTCGTCAGAATGAAGAAGATTAAGAATGTGGGACTTGTATGAAACCAAATTACTGAAAAATCAAGTTGAAACTCCAAAATTCCGACTTAAAAGTCGGAAAAAGATTAGAGTCGAAATTTCCGACTTCAAAGTCTGAAAAATAAAATACCGGCTTCAAAGTCGGAATTTCAGAGATTAAAGTCGGAATTTCCGACTTTGAAGTCGGAAGAATAAAATTCGGACTTCAAAGTCGGAATTTCCGACTTCAAAGTGGGAATTTCCGACTTCAAAGTCGGAAAAATAAAATTCCGACTTTAAAGTCGGAAATTCCGTGTTTGAAGTCGGAAAATTAAAAAAAAACTAAGTGGCCCTTAGACGCTTTCGTACATTTTAACTAAAAACCGTAAAGTTGTATTTTTCCCAATACTTTGGGACTGAAGGTAATAATTTGAACGTGTTCATAGCCCTCTAGATTCAAAAATAAATTACAGAATTTAAAAAGTTTTTGGTTAAAAAAAAGTAACAAATAATACATGGTTGTATTCAAAATATGATATGGAGACAAAAAAATGAAAATATACCTCATATGTCTCATTTAAAAATCGAAAGTTTATGTCACTTCCGGTGAGACTAGAAGTTGCATGAAGTTGCGTCACTTGTCAAAAAATGCAGTTTTATGTATTATTAAGATTCTCCAAATTTCATTCCAATATCTTCAAAAACAAAAGAGTTATAGGAGCGAGCCACCTTTCGTGGACACCCGGTATATACAGGGTGTCCCAGAATAAAGGGGAAAAACTCCGAGGGTAAAATCCTCACTTCATTTTAAGACTATAAGTTCCCATAAGATATTCCCTAAGATGAATAAAAACCGAGTTACAGGGTGTTGAAAGTGACAAAAAATACAATACAACACCCTGTATGTAACTCGGTTATTATTCATCTTAGGAAATATGTTTATTGGAACTTATAGCCTTGAAATGAAGTGAGGATTCTATCCTTTATATAGATAGGAAGAAGGGCGACCGGGTACGGATCCAACAAACCACTTTTTTGCCGATTATCCAACTCAATCTTCATGTCCCTTGAAGGGCATACCTTCGTAGATAATCGACATTTCTAGTGTCATGGGCCAACGGTCTAAAAGTAAAAAGCCGATTCAGACACATGCGTGCCCACCCTGCAGGGTCAAAAATGCAGGGTGGTTACGCATATATCTGAATCAGCCTAAAGGCAAAGCGAAATTGTGTCTGGCCGACAGACGTCGGCAAGTAGTGAAATCTTGGTTATTATAACGTCGGCAAACATGCGGGAATGCCTGGTCTATCAGCGGAAAACAGTATCTCGGCAAACCCTCGACTGTGACGCCAAGTCCCAAAAGTATCGATTTTTTTGGAATATTTCCCGGCCATTGATGTTAAGGAAGATATGCATCCAATTTTCTGTATATTTTCTGAAGGCGATTAGAAAAGGTCCTATGCAAAATTCAATTATCTGCAGGCGTTTCGGATATATTTAAAAATAATCGAATATGTCGAAATTATTCTCAAAGTCCCGAAAAAAAATTTCATATCCAGAAAAAGAAAAATTCCACCACTAACTTTTCATAGTACCATGTGAAATTTCAGAATCAAAAGCCGTCAAAGTAATATACGGAAATATTCAGAATCGTCGAAACGAAAAATTTTAACAAGTCCCGACAAATTTTTTTATTTTTGGAATTGGGAAAAATTTCATAATAACTTTTTGTAGTACTAATGGAATACAATGAAATTGTTCGTACACACTTTTCCATATCTTCAGTTTTTGAGATTTTTGTATTTTATAAAAATTATTTCCAAGTCCAGTCTTTTTTTTTTGGATTTTATTTTTTTCCCGCTCTGTTAATGAATTCGAAGAAACTAAATGGGGAGGGTCGGTAGAGTTCATCGAAAAGTATTCTTGACAAAATAAAATTAATTCCTAATTTTTTATTGGTTCTAGAGATATATCGTTTTTTCCGATATTTTTTCAAATATTTCATTTACATTTTTTGTATATTTTTCAAAGGCAATCATAAAAGGTTCAATGAAAAAGCTGGAAATTTGGAGCCGTTTATGAAATATTTGAATTATTCAAAATCGTCGAAATCGTCCCGACGAAATTTTTTGGATTTTATTTTTTTCCCGTTCTGTTTATGAATTCGGAGAAACCAAATTAGGAGAGTCGGTAGAGTTCGTCGAGAAGATTTCTTGACAAAAATATAATTCTTAATTTTTCATCGGTTCTGGAGATTTATCGATATTTCCGTTTTTTTTTTCAAATATTTCCCGGACTATTGATTTTGAAGAAACAATTCATTTACATTTTTTGTATATTTCCTGAAGGTGACCAAAAAAGGTTTAATGGAAAATTTCAAAATCTGCAGCCGTTCAGGAAATATTTGGATTTATTCAATATCGTCAAAACGAAAATTTTCTCCAAGTCCCAACGAATTTTTTCAATTTTGGAATAGGAAAAAATTTCATCATTAACTTTTTGTAGTACTAATCGAGTACAATGAATTTATTAAAAAATGAAATGATAGTAAACAACGAATGAAATCTGACAAGACGGCGAAAAATCTGGTATCTACAGGCCATAACAAATTTCAATAAATTTATTTTTTTGTTGGCTGATGAACTTGATTATGAACTGAAAATTAGGGGTATAAATTCAAACAAAAATCAAAATGATAAAAGAAGAATCATGGCTAGAGTATTAGATAAAGAAAAAATCGCCAAGTCCCAACGAATTTTTTCAATTTTGGAATAGGAAAAAATTTCATCAATAACTTTTTGTAGTACTAACCGAGTACAATGAATTTATTCGTACACACTTTTCCACACCTCGTTTAGTTTATGAGGTTTTGGTGTTTTTATGTGTTATTATAAAAATTATTTCCAAGTCCAGCCTTTTTTTTTGGATTTTATTTTTTTGCCGCTCCGTTAACGGATTCGAAGAAACCAAATTTGGAGGGGCGGTAGAACCCGTCGATAGGTATTTTTAGCACATTTTCCCTTTTTTTTTCAAATGTTTCCCGTACTATTAATATTAGAGGATAAATGTAAGAAAATTTTCTGTGGGTTTTCTGAAGGCAATCTAGAAAAGTCTCGTGAAATTCAGAAATTCGCAGCCGTTTTCGAAATATTTGATATTTTCCAAAATGAGAATTTTCATTCTCGGAAAAATGGGTTTTTCAGCATTTTCCGATCGTTTTTAAGGAGGGATAACTCGAGGAATAGTTCGCTGACTCGAACTCTATCTCTTGCATATTCAAAATCTTAGTTATCGTTATCGGTTTAGCCACAATAGGAACTCAAAAAAAAAATCATTTTTCGGAAAATCGCCCGGGAAATCGTTAGGCTTTTTCCGATCTCTCACAACTTTCTATCATTTCTGTAGGATATTCAGGAGTACCCCTCAGAAAAATATGAACTCGAAAAAACGAAAGCTCCGACCCCTACCCGAAGTATGAAAATTTAGAAAAAATCCCGTAAAATTTTCTTTTTCCGAATCCTTAATTTTCTGATTTCGAACACTTTTCTTCCCCACGACTACGGGTCTATCTCGTCAAATAAAAAAGTTAGACCCCCCGTAAGTTTACGAAAAAGCTACAGACACGACAAACATTTTTATTTATTGATATTTTTTAAAAAAATTCAGCGCGTGCAGAAAAAAATCACGAGTACGTCCGTAAAATTTGAAAGAAAAAAATTAAAACTTTACCCGCTACGGGCAAAATAATAAAAATCGGAAAAACCCGCGTAAAATTTTTCCGGTTTTTACGATCGCGAAACGAAAAAAACTGTTAATCACGTTTTCCGAGTTGTATACGAGGTTAAAATTTCGAAGCGATATCTTCGAAGACTCCGAAGATACGACGATTTGAAATTTTCCAAAAAAGACGAACGATGGGAAATTTTTTTTTCTTCGAAAATTCTATTTTTTCATTCTAAACACTTTCTTTCCCCGAACTTTCCTCCTACCTCGAAAACAAAAAATTTAGCCCCCCTGTACGTTCCGAGAGGATCGCAGTATAATACTCCTAAAGTCGTATTATAGGAAGAAATAAATCGTAGAGAGAAACATTAAAATGCTTCTTGTTTTTGTGCCTCTACCTTTTGCTTCTTCAAGCACGTTATAAAATACTACAAATGAGTAGCATAAAATCAACAAAATTTAACTGAGAAAATATTTCACATGCTAATTTGAAGTGTTGGCGTTTTGAAATTTATATACAAGGTGAACCCTTATGCTTCGAGCTCTGTAGTAATTAATTGTATTTGTTATAATTTCAAATAGACGAAAAAAATAATTTTGATGGAATGATAGTAAACAACGAATGAAATCTGTCAAGACGGCGAAAAATCTGCAGGCCATAACAAATTTCAATAAATTTATTTTTTTGTTGGCTGATGAACTTGATTATGAACTGAAAATTAGGGGTATAAATTCAAACAAAAATCAAAATGATTAAAGAAGAATCATGGCTAGAGTATTAGATAAAGAAAAAAGTAATCCAGGAAAACATATTGATATGAATTCCTACACAGTTGGAAGATGATTTGATTGAGAAAGTTAAAACCCAGGATCTTACGAATACTGATCCATTGAATAGTACTTTGAGTCCTGTTATAAAGATACCTGCTCCTATAATAACATGTTCTTCAAGGTCCACACCACTTTCTGATTGAGGTGTTAAATTTAATAGAGATCCCAAAAATGTTTATCCATTTATTGCGCGTATTACTGAATTGGCTGAATCAAGGAAAGTTAAAAAACAAGGTATCTTTGATTCAGATGCACAACTATTTGATAATGATGCTTTAATCTGGTACAGGGGTGTCCAAACTAAAGAGACAAATTGGGATTCATTACTTATAAAGCTAAAAAAAGATTGTTTCTCCCAATATGGACGACGAGTTATGGGAGCAAATCAAATCTCACAAAAAAAAGAAAGGTTTGCAATATTTATCGCTCACATGGAAAATTTATTCAACAGATTGAGTCGACCTCCAAATGGAGCAAAAAAAATTAAACATGTTAGGCAAAAATTTGTTCCCGATTACGTTAGTCATTTGGTTTTAGTTGAAATTGATACTGTACTTAAAAATCATTTCGCAATACACTTTTAACTTTTGGTATTTTTTAAAAATGATAAATGGCATATCCAAAGCAAATTTTCCAATGAGAAAATATGTTTGATTTTCAATCAAAACAGGATTGATGTTGACGCACACTATTGTATGTCTTTGGACAGTTTGAACTTGAATCAAAGGTTACAGAGAAAGTCATTTAATCATTCCACGATATGAGTAGAGAAACAAGCTTGGGTAGAACAAACAAAATTATAATGAATATCGACCAAGGTAATTCAAAATCTTTTAAGAAAAAACAGTATTTGTTGTCTCCTTATATGCTCAAAATATTGAACACTGTTAAGTTAGACGATATGATTGAGCTTGGTGTAGTTGAACCTTCTAAAAGTTCGTGGTCTTCCCCAGTTTTACTGGTCAAGAAAAATACTGGAAAATATCGTTTTTGTTTGGACGATCGTTCTTTGAATGAAGTAACCAAGCATGACTCTTATCCTCTTCCTCATATAGATAGAATACTCAATATGTTGAAAGATGCCAAATATATTTCGACGATAGACCTCAGAAAAGCTCTCTGGCAGATTCCGCTGGACGAGGACTCCAAAAAAAGACTGCCTTCAGTATTACAGGCCGTGGTTTATTCCACTTTACATTTGTGACTTTTGGTCTTTGTAACTCTGCACAGACACAACAGCGATTATGTGACGCACTATTTGGTACCGAGTTCGAGCCACTAGTTCTTCTTTTCAGGAACAATTAGAGTTGTCAGAAGTAAAACGTATTTTGAAGGATACTAATTTAACAATAAATCTGAAAAAATACGAATTTTTCAAAACGTCTTTAAAGTTGTTAGGTTATGTTGTGGAATCAGATAGTTTACATACAGATCCAGACAAAGTTTCAGTGATTTTACATTACCCTAGGCCAACGACTTCGACAGAAGTGAAAAGATTTATAGGTATGTGTTCTTGTTTCCCCTCTTAATACTTTACTGAAAGGCAAGAAGAAAAAGCAGACGATCACATGGACATCTGAAGCAGAGTCGATGTTAATTCGCATTGAAAATGCTTCAGTTTTAGCCCACATTCCCCCAGTAAAACCACTTTATCAAGACAAGACCAATGAAGGCCTGGTTTTTTCCTAAACTATGTGATAACACAGGCGCTCAACACTGATCTCTTTTGTACTATCTCAGTGCGCGATGGTTATCTCTGGGCAATTCTCTGCTAAAAGTGTTTAAACTGAGACACGAAATCCACATGTTTCTGAGTGAAAAAAATAATGTTTTTGCTGATATGTTCACTTATGAAAGTTATCTTCTTAAAATGGCGTACCTGACAGACATTTTTGAACGTTTGAACAAGTTTTAACAAGTCTTTGCAGGAGAACAATAAAGATATTTTTTAAATTACTAGTAAAATTGAAGCATTCAAGAAACTTACGCTTTAGGAAAAAAATTTGAAGAATGGAGATTGTTCGATGTTTTCATCTTCGAACCAGTTTCTACACGAAAACATTTTTACTCTGAAAGAAGAAATGAAAAAAATGTTGATGCAGCACTTGTCTAAACTACAGAGTTATTTTGAAGACTACCTGCCAAAAGATGAAATCAAAGCTCAGCAGTGGGTAAACGACCCCTTTCAAACTGAAATGCCTCAACACTTCAGTAAGAAGAAACAGAACAGCTGATTGACATATCAACGGACTTGTCATTGAAATCAAAATTTCAGTCCCAATCTCTGAGTTTTGGAATGGTATTGAAAACGAATTTTCAGTGTTGAGCCAGAAGGCTTTGCGTGGTGTTATTCCGTTTGCCAGTTCTTACCTTTGCTGTTGCAGTGATGAAATCCAAGTATAGAGCAAAGCTTAACATTGAAAAAGAAATTCGGGTTGCTCTATCAAAATTTATTCCCAGATATAATGAACTTATAAAAGACAAACAAGCGCATCTCTCCCATTGAAACAGAAAATTATGGACTTTGTTAATTTTTGTATAAATTTTTTCAAGTTGACACTTCATTTATGCTTCAGAATTTTTTATAAAGAGAGTTGTGTTTTTCTAATGTTTGTTTCAAGTTGATTTTTTGGCAATGAGTTATGTATTCACAATGCAAAATGGGTATATTATACTAGGTGTGCCGCCAAGCCATGTTTGTACTGAAAGGGGCCGTGTGTTAAAAAAGTTTGGGAACCTCTGGTCTACAGAATACAGATGGTTCAGATATTGGCAAATGGCATATCAAGGACCTCAGCCATATTTTGGTTCCAATGCTGGTATTTCCGTGAACTGAGCAGTATGTTTTGTTTGCATAGTTGTAAAATAAACGTTATCATCATGATAGAGTTAATATTGAGCTAAGTTTGAGTAGGTAGAACTCTTCATGATTAAAATTTTTGATAATATAATTAGTGAGATATGTAAGTAGTGAAATTAGGTTGACTGCAGTCTAGTGTATACGGCGTTGAAAAAAAATCGGTATATTGCTTTGTCCATTTTCAGTTCAATATAATGTCGTTATCAGTCTGACTTAAGAGTTTGAGTTAGTAGAATGATATAACCTTTTTTTTCGCAAACCTTTGCTTTTAGGTTGATTGTTACATTGAGATGATCAAAAGTATTGTATATTGTATAAGTCTTATATTTGTGTTTTCGTTGTGAAAAGTTAATTACAAGTTCTGGTAGACATTCCGTTCTGTGACTCATACCCATATAGACCTTCTAATTTTGACTCCATTACGGACGCGTGGTACACAAAGTTAATATTCAAAGTAAAATAATCTGGCATGCCAGATTTTTTCGGAGAGGAGTGGTGTAACGTTTTACTTTTATCGCCAACGAATATTTAACAAAGTGTTTCAAAATTATAGAGATCAACCCTGTATATACTAATATACTACATTGAATAGTTTGGATATTTCTTTCCCTGAAAGGTATGCAACCTTTAAGGCTACAGTCAACAAATAAATCACAGATCTAATGATGTTTTATTAATTCTAATAGTTATATTCGAAAGAGAACCAGTGATTCATTAGGAAAACCATTTTTGAAATTATTATCACATTTCGAAAGTAATAGTTTCTGTTCCTGGTGATTTTTTTTAATATATACCTCATGAGATGGATCTCATAGTTTTGAATATTCACCAAAGCATGAAAATCTCACCCCGAACAAAAAAATGAATGAAAAAGGTTTACTTTGAACAGGCACTAATTTTCTGGTCATCAGAGTGATGAGATATTCTTGATGGTTTTTATGCCAACTGGCTTTTAGCGAATTGTTGTATACAATATTCCTTAAATGGATTTGTCATTGCTATATCGCCATATCTTCTGCAACACTTTCGATTTTCGATAGATTCCATATCTATAGTGTTGTGAAGCCCCCTAGTTACAAGGAGTGAGTTTTTCTTTTTTTCATTGTGTGTACAAGCATTTGTTTGTTGCCGATTGCACTTGTTTTCTACCGAATCGGAAAGTTATTATCGGGGTATGCTGATTTCATAGGAGCGTAAAAAATAGCTTGCTATTATGTTGAGAGATAATTACAATTTCTCCTCGACTCGCTGGAGCAAGGGATATCGACGTGGCTGTTAATTCGTCGGACGAGGTAGTAGGGGAGTCATACAGTAGTGCATCTCTCTTATTTATGTGGTATTATCATATCATTGCGTTCCTTGTTGCTCGCATAGATTTGTCAATACCCCGATGAAAACTTTCCGATACTGTATAGTTTTCATTCAAGTCATAAAATCAAGACGGGAGTTTTTATTTAAATTTTCTCGCAGGGTTTTCTGGAAACTTCTCCTGAGCCATAGGCTTCACTGTGTAATTTCCAGGCAAGTTTCATTCGTCGGAGAAAACTTTAGTGCGAGAGTTCCCATTATACTTACCACTGTTTAGAACAGTCACCGCAGGATAATCATGCCAGATTTTATCATTTATTATTTAATTGTATCTATCACCTAATACAATTTTTGATTTCGATTCATATATCTTCCCTATATTATTGGGCTAATTGAAACTCATTCAGCGCTATTTTTACAATATTCCTAACTAGGGACAACATAAGTGTTTTGATTTTATGTCACTCAGAATTCTAGCTTACCACTGTATATATATATATATATATATATATATATATATATATATATATATATATAAGGAGACGTTTTCGTGACTGTTCAAAAATGTATTCACAAATTAGTGGGAAGCAGTCAAAGGGAGACCAATTAAGACGATTTATTCGTTTTTAAGTCAAGCTTTCGAAAATAACTCATTTTCTTCTTCAAGACGTAACTAAAATTAGTTTTTACATAAATATGTGATGTTATTACATAATTTAAGATACTTACTAACATAAAATTCAAAGAAATTAGATACAAAAAGAAACATACAGGTGACAGACAGAATTTGAAAGGACAAAAGTTGACAACAATTTATGCTTGCTCGATCATATTTTCGGTATTTCAAATTAGAGATACAGAGTGAGAAAATATAAAAATATAACTATATGTATAAATATGTAAATAATCATTTCAAGGAGGACGAGGTGAGATATTTTCTTTATGTTTTTTAGTAAAAATGTATATATGGTACTAAGAACTTTGATGTCTGTTCTTGTATTCATTGTTTTTTCAGTATTATTTATATGAACCATTTCAAGAAAGAGGCGTTTATTGAGATTTTGTTCATTACTTAGAATTTTTGCATTGTCATAGTCAATAATATGGTCTTTATCTATCACATGTTCAACAAGACTGCAGAAGGAATGTCAGATCTTGCAGTCTAGTCTAGTTTAGTTACGTCTTGAAGAAGAAAATGTGTTATTTTCGAAAGCTTGACTTAAAAACGAATAAATCGTCTTAATTGGTCTCCCTTTGACTGCTTCCCACTAATTTGTGAATATATATATATATATATATATGTGTGTATATATATATGTATATATATATATATGTATATATATATATATATATATATATATATATATATGAAATTCACTCGTACAGTATCATACAGTTACCGGCAGAATGAAAAGCTACTAGGATTTGCTTTTGCCCAGAATTGTATGTTAATTTTGTCTATTTTTTAATAAATGTTATTTTATATAACGGGTTTTTATATTGCTTCTTCATTGAATGACTGGAAATATTTTGCACTAAACATCTAATTCAATTTTCCTGGTTGGCAACTTTTTATTAATTTGGTGGCGCCCATTAAAAAAAAAAAACAGTTTCTTCATGGCCCACAAATAAGCTCCCCGACGAAGAGCACCGGTGCAGTGTACCTTATAAAAAACATACTACAAACACCCTAAAAGAAAATGAAAGCTCACTTGCTATAAGAATGATGGGTACCATTTTTTTAATTTATCGCCCTTTTGGGTATTTTTTTGAAACCTAAAACTTACATTTTGATAAAGTCTGGGAAATGTATGTTAAATCTTATTTCATCTAGACTTCTAGATCCTATAGTATAAATAAAGTACTGGTTTTTAGTTATTATGATACAGTATAAGCATTTTCTCATAACAAAGGATAAATATATTATATCTGCAATTGAAACTTACTTGACAAATCGTCTGCTGATAATAAATTATAGTTGAAATTCCTCTTGACTAGAATACCATTCAACGGTTTTCCTGGTTGTGGTTCATCAACTGCAAGCTGGCCCATAACTTTAGCAGTTTTTTCACCTCTAAAATATAATTCTACAGAATGTGTATTTCTTGGATTGTATAAATTTATTGTAGTGTTTGGATCGTCCTCATATTCACGCTGCAGAGCAGCTTTCAGCCTACTCATTTCATTCTGCTCACCATGTACCAATACCTGAAAAGTTCAAAACTCCATGTGAAACAATTAATTTTTTTGTAACAAGAGCACCAGAAAAAAGAAAAAAGTGTTTTTGAGGAAAGGACATTTGATGGGGATTGTACATAAGTATACATACTACATGTGGTGGTTTCAGCATCCTTATAAATTCACTTGTTTGTTGGTAGTCAGTATGAGCTGAGAAAGATATATAATCAACAGACATCTTCAATGGTAGTTTTTGCCCCACCATTGTAGTTATTTCTTCTGGTTCTGATAAGACAGTTTTTGCCAAAGTTCCCTCCACACAATAACCTGAAATTACATTCAATCTGAAAGTAACCCATATGATTATGACAAATTCGAATATAAAATGTCTTTAAGCAAGAGAAATACTAATAATTTTTTGAATCAAATACATCAGAGAATTTACTGATACGATATTAATATAAGTAATTTACACAAAAATGCAAATGTTTCCTATATTCTTATTCTTAATATAGTTTCTCATAAGTGTTTTGATTTTTCATAAATGATCGAAATTTTCGATGAGCTGAATGAGCACGCGGAAAATTTCTGTATACTTTAGAGGGCATGTCATTTATACTAATGACATGTTACCGTCCCCCCTCTATAAATTTGGAAGTTTATCTAAGAGAACTAGAGAACTACTTCTCGCAACAAGCTAGTGCCGATGTGAAAATGTTCATAGGCGATATCAATATTAATATCCTGGATACCACTGACAGCAAGGTTAACGATTATATTTGTAATATGGCATATCAAGGATTTCTTTCTTATATTGATAAACCAACTAGAGTAACAGAAACATCCTCAACTTTGAACCTTTTGAACTTCGTGAAACAATAAAGTACCAAAAGTAAATTTTGTTTTAGCTCTTCTGTATTCACTATAAACTTGACTGATCATTATATGTTGTTATTATCTATCCAACTTCCCAGTCAAAAAATTGAATACATAACCCAGATAGCACAGGACGTCTTCGGGACGTCCAGTTTATGATCATTTTTGGTCCGAATGTCCCGAGCTATTGAAAGGACGTTTTCAGGACGTCCGGAAACGTACATCTTCTGGACGTCCAAACATGTACGTCTCTGGTACGTCCATTAGAGGTCCGACATCCTTAATTTTTCCAGAATAATTCGGAAAATTATTTGTATGTATATTTATGTATGGAGTATTTATTATACAGAATTGATGTTTACCGATATGTTTCAATGAACGGAATTCATAAAATAAAAAAAAATATGTGAACAAAGTGAATTTCGAATATTAATATTTTTCTGATTCATGGGAGTGTCGACCGTCCCGAGTCGCAACGAATGGATCCGACTCTAACATTCTCGATTCAGCTTTCAGATAAGCAGCATCTAGCTAATCGAGCGTTTCTACTGGTTTGTTTGTTGTGTTCTGCGTTCTGCACGTTTTATTATTATATAGTTCTAGGTACAATAATTGTATTGTAGTAACTAAACAGTTAACAGTTGTGTTGTTTCAATAAAATCTAAAATCTTGTCAAACATCCTGTCAAGAAAGCAGACGCTGGCTTTGGATTTTTCGGTGTGTAAAGTTAAAAGTGCGAAATAGTGTAAATGATGAATGTGTTTTTTATTTGTAGATATCAGGCAGTCACGTTGTATTTATGGGTGAGTAGAGATTGAATTAGAAAATATATAATAGGTATACCAACTTCAGAGAAGAACATGATGAAACATAACCTCCAAAAATATAATACAATTTACTAACTTTCCTGTTGTTTAAGGTGCTGCAGATAAAGCAGGATTGTCGCAGAATTATACTGCAACTGAAAAATCAATTCAATTGTGGCTGAAGAGAGCAACTGATCGGATGAGTGTTGACCAGAACAAAATTTAAAAAAAATTGAAATAATGAACCGCTTGAAGTGATATACCGAGAAACCGAGAAGTATACTTTTAATTTTTGTGACAATTTTATTTATTTTATGTATCAAGAGTACTTACTGTTCATAAACCTGTTATTCTTCAGATAATATAGAACAAAACCTGTAATTTTTCAGATTATTATATAGAACGTTTTGATCGTGATTTTCATTTTATTTGTACTTACTGGCAATTTTCGAGATCTTTTATTGATCTATCAGTGATGTGTTTATCATTATCGGTGTCTGGTCACAAATAAATTAACATTATTTATGATAGAATTCAAAATATTAATGAAAAATATGTTTTTGAACCTACATACGATAAAGGTCTTTAAATGGTCCTGTTCAGATCCAAAATGGTCTTAAATCGGACGTTCTATGGACATCCGGTTTTGTAACATCGTATGTCCATGAGACGTCCGCCGGACGAAAAATGGACGTTCCTAGAACATCTGTAATGTCCGAAGCGGACGTCCTGAGGACGTCCATGGGACGTACTTGTGCTATCTGGGAAATGAACGAAATAAAAGCACATTTATCAATTACTTATTTCAAAAGAAAAATGAGAAGTTGTGTTAACAACGTTGCATCCAAAGTTACCCTACAACAAATTTAAACCATTGTCAAATGTAGTAAAATGAATAAAAACGCAAACAAAAAAAATCAGAAAAAATTAAAACCATGGATGACACAGGGTCTACTTTATTCTATCAGACACAGAGATCTACTAAAGAATAAGAAATCTCTAAATTCTAAACTAGAGTATAAAACGTACAGAAATTTTCTCAACTCACTTCTTAAAAAAAACAAAAATGAATACTATATGAATAAAATTAAAGAGGACAAGAAAAAAATTAATTTGGCAGCAAATCAACGAAATAACAATACTAACTCACTCTAGTAATAGCACCCAATACGATATAATCAATGCATTTTTTGCCAACATTGGCCAGAACATGGCAAATAAGATCGATAGAAAAACTACTGTCATCCCTGAACAGCAAGTTAATATTCAAGAATCCCTATTCTTCCATCCAGTAACCATCCAGTAATAAATCTGATTTCTAGTTTAAAAAACAATACTTCTGCTGGCCCTGACAGAGTTCCTGTTTATTTAATAAAAAAATATCACCAATACTTTCTTGATCCCCTATGTCATATATTCAACCAATCTTTTGTAAAAGGCATGATTCCAAATAATTTCAAAGAAGCCATCACAACGCCTATTTTCAAATCCGGAAACAAAAAACTCACCACAAACTATAGACCCATATCGGTAATAAATAACTTTGCGACTTGTAAATTTTCTGGAAAAACATCAGATTCTATCACCATGTATGGATTCAGCGAAAATATGTCAACGGAAAACGCCGTTTTTCACCTAGTGAATAAAATACTACTTAACGCTAATGAAGAGAAAAAATGTCTTGCGGTGGTTACAGAGGTTAGAAAATGTGGTAGTGAGAGGTAAGTCATTAGAACTTTTGGCGTATTATTTACATTTATGTCCAGAGGGTCAAAATAAATTTGACTCATAGCCAGACTCTACCAGTCGCCATGGCTGTACCCCAGGGTACTGTCATGGGTCCAATTCTGTTCCAAATGTATAAACAACATGAAAAACAGAGGTTGTGTCGCAAGACAGAACCAGCTGATCTTCGGCTTTTTTCCTCATATGTACTAGTGGAAAATAAAGACCTATTATTATTATTATTATTATTAACATTTACAACTTGAAAAACATTGAATGTGACATTGTTTCATTTGCTGACGACACGGCAATGATTTTCTCTGGAAACACATGGAACACTACTTATGCAAAAGCACAAAACGGACTGAACATTATATTTTCCTGGCTGAATTCCAGTCTCCTGAGTCTAAACATTGATAAAACAAAATTTTTGACCTTCTTATCAACGACAAGAGACCAACCACTAGAGGAAAACCTTTTTGATATATACCACAAATTGCCAAAATCCTATAATTTGTTCTTGTCCACGTATAAAAAAAGTAATCAATAAAATATCTGGGTGTGATGCTTGACCAGCATGTACGCTGGGACAAACATGTAGATTTTGTCGTGAAAAGACTCAGGAAACTCATTTTCAAATTCTACCAACTCAGAAACAAACTGAATAAACATTCAATACTAGGCATACAATGAATTAGCTGAATCAGTTATGAGGTAGTGTCTTATTGTTTGGGGTGGGTTGAATAAAACACACTTACATAATCTTCAACTGATACAAAACACTTCTTTGGTCCAAAACTTCTCAATCAAGTTCCCATTGAACTTAGAAATATAAACATATAAAAAACGCAAGAAAACAATTAGATCATTCGTTGATCACAACTTTGATTACTTAAAACAAACATTTGAATCAATCTACTAAATCATGCCTGGGTGATTTATAATTTAATTTAGACCTGTCAGCCTTTTGTGTGATTGTCTGATCCAGCCCTCTTGTGAGTTTATCATTAATCTTTATTTCTTACTGAAAGGAATGAATAGTTTTTTCTTATTTACATTCATGGTTGTGTCCAGATCTGGGAAAATACTCAACACAAGCTTTGCTTAGGCGTTTCTCAAGAACTGTACACCACCAATTATTTATTTTATTTTTTTCATTTACTGTTATTACTATCAAAGATAAGCGACATTCATTATATAATAATATGTATCTGAACTGAATAAACTGATTGATTGATTGATTTCTCAAAATACAACACTTTAATAACAAATACCTGCAATTATTACACCATTTTTTGGTTCAGTACACCAGGTTTCAAACAACTCGCGTGATAAGCCGCTCTGCATCATTCCAGGAGATGCCATAACAACACACGGTCCTATGTCATCAAAATGATCTATTCCCTAAAAAAAAAAACTCGTCTAATGGCATATAATTTATTTGTCCATAATGGGTTTTCAAAGTTTTAATGATAATGTTGGGATCAATATCTGTTTTTAAAATTTAATGTATATGTAGAAAATCACCAAATACCGAGATACTGTTTGGTTGAATTAAGGATTACAAGTACCATACACCATACCATACATCAATCAGCGCAAAATCCAGTACCTGTGCGGTTGATTAAATAAGTGTGTGATATTAATTCGAAGATGAATACAAGCTGCACGTAACTATCAATAAGAATAATATTGAACCTGGAGAGTAGCGATACCACCTACCTCAGCAACAGGTGCAAGATCGGACCTGCCCCGCAGGCGTTCCCGGGAGGGAAAGATAATTCCCTCTAATGTCGGCCGTAGATAGAGGCTCCCACAACCAACCTCTTCTGATTAGGCCTAGGGGTCGAAGGCAAAGTGGATTTTCCAGCACAAGACGACCGCAATGAACAAGTACGCTTCAAGTGGAGAGAAGAATTAAGGGCTGGTCTTCCGAATTTTTATGAGAGCAGTGAGCTCGCTCGGAGATTTGTCTGATCCAAAGAACTTCACACTGATAACATGCTTGAATGCATGTTATAAGATGTTTACCTGCATCTTACATATGCGAATACTCTCCGCATTAATCTGGTGTATTAATGGATATATGAGCAAAGAGGGTCAAAGAAGGGGGTCACTGGCTGCAAGGAAAATTTGCTCATCGATAGATGTATCACACAGGACCCCTTTCAAAGTCTCCATATAGGATGAAACTACATTTACGTAAGTGTTACAAATATAAAGTGGTAAAAAGACAGGAATTTTTATTTCTCATTTTTTATGATGATTTTCTAGCAAGTAGCTACGTACCAACATCAGTTTAGAAAAATTCAGGTTTATGTCAAATATTAAGGCTTTTTCTGAATAAAACTGCTTTTGTTGTATTTACAATAACTTATTCAAAATAAAATATTCAAAATAAGGCTATTAAATTTATCTACTCACTACTAAGAAGATTCCACAGAACGAATTAGGTCAACATTTGGTGGAAACTCAATAACACTAAAGGGGTAAATTATTACAACGAACTTCCAGTAAATTCTAAATTCCTCAATTCTGAGAAATTCAAGTCATGTTTAAGAAAGAATGCACTGACTATTATTATTTTTAGTATTTGGTCTCATGTTACTATGTTTTTATTAAATAATATTTCAATTGTTTCAAATTGTCATCAATGAAAACAGGGCTGCAAACTTTTAACATTCTGTCCGTCAAATTATGTATAATATTTATTTTTTGTTTCATAGGATCGTGTGAATTGAAGTTTAGGTATCTTTCTTAAAATGTAGGTTTATAGTACCAATTTATTAAAAGGTTATTATTTGGTGTTCTTATTACTAAACTTTCCAAAAAAGCCAGACAGTTATGCTGTTCTAATTCAATTGTGAACTGGAGTTTTGAGTTGTATTGGTTGAAAAAATTTAATAATTCATGTTGTCTTCCTATTGGGATTATTAGAAAAATGTCATCAACACATATCTCTTATATGTCTGAACTTGAAAAGAGAGCTCAGAAAGACAATTTTCTTGTAAATTTTGCATTACTAAGTCCGAACAAATTGGGGACATACAATTGTCCATTCCTAGACCAGATATTTGTTGATGAAAAACTCCATTGAAATTAAAATAGTTACTATCAATACAGAATTTGAATAAATGAAAAATATTTCATTTCCCAACGATCACATTTTAGTTTCATTAAATGTTACTTCACTCTTCGCAAATATACCCACAGACCTTCTAATAAACATAGTACAAGAAAAATGGTTTTTGATAGAAGAACATACATTGCTTAATCAAACGGAGTTTCAACAGCTATTCAATTTCTGTAGTGATAGTAACTATTTTAATTTCAATGGAGTTTTTTATCAACAAATATCTGGTCTAGGAATGGGCAATTGTATGTCCCCAATTTGTTCGGACTTAGTAATGCAAAATTTACAAGAAAATTATCTTTCTAAACTCTCTTTCCAAGTTCAGACATATAAGAGATATGTTGATAACATTTTTCTAATAATACCAATAGGAAGACAACATGAATTATTAAATGTTTTTAACCAATACAACTCAAAACTCCAATTCACAATTGAATTAGGACAGCATAACTGTCTGGCTTTTTTGGACACTTTAGTAATAAGAACACCAAATAATAACCTTTTAATAAATTGGTATCATAATCCTACATTTTCAGAAAGATACCTAAACTTCAATTCACACCATCCTATGAAACAAAAAGTAAATATACATAATTTGACGGACAGAATGTTAAAAGTTTGCAGCCCTGTTTTCATTGATGACAATTTGAAACAATTGAAATATTATTTAATAAAAAACAACTATCCGATTACAGTGATTAACAGAATTCAAAATAAAATTCGTACCACAACTGTCAAAGAGGATAATCAACTAAAAAACAAAAGATATTTCAAGATACCATACGTACAAGGTATTTCGGAAAAATTAAGTACCATTCTTGAAGATTTCACTTCAAATATGAAGAAAACTTTCAAAAATGAAAACACACTGAGAAAACACTTTTTTAGTAGGACCAAAGAAAAAACCCCTCTGGACTGCATATCGAATATAATTTACAAAACCCCTTGCCTTGACTGTGAAAAAAAGTTACGTAGGCCAGACCAAAAGATACCTAAAAACACGTCTCAAAGAACATGAGAGGGACGTGAAAAATAAATCACATTAAGAAACCCCACATCATTGGTTGAACATTGTATATCAACAGAACATCAATTTGAGTATGAGTCTTCCTTGTTCAAAAGAAAGGACAGGGCATAAAACCCTATAAAAATGGCTTTCAGCAAAATTTGATAATTTTTCTATATTTTGTTCGGTCCAAGACATTAGTCCATTTTGACAAGTTATAAGAAGATCGTATGATTAGGAGAGCCGCTAGAGGGCGCCAAAGTTGAATAATTCAAAATGCTTTGTTATGCTATTCAGCGAGAAAAATCATGATTTATTTATTTGTGATACGATTTAATGAAAAAAGATCATCAAATCAAGAGTCAGAAATATTCATGAGTGTACATGGAATACTTAAACTCGCTAGATTGAATGATTACAAGTAGTAAAGGAGATGAAATAATAAAAAAAAGTTGGGATTCACACTCGAATCAAAAACAATGAGTTAGATTGTGTAATAGCACAAATCAAAGTATTACAGACTGGTAATTCGTTCGAAGAGTTTTCGAAAAATAATTTTGCTGATAATTAGAAAATCGTCGAAAATCGAAAAATTATTGAAGAAAGTTCAAGGAAATGAAACTGCTCATTCTGAAAATGTATGTTTTTGTTCTCGAAATTGATAAGATTTGAAAGTGAAAAATGAAGAAATGTATTCGTACATAGAATATGAATGAGTTTGAGTTACAAAAAATATATATTAATTATTATACAGGGTGTCCAACAAATACATTTCGAAATAGAAATCCCAACTTGAAAACCTGTGCTTCTTTCTTTGAATGAGTCTTCAACTTGAGCTATTTGGGCCATCGACGCTTGATTGTTTGCAGAATCAATCATCGAATGCAATAAATACGTTGGAGGACATTTTATAGGCCTGTAATATACCACGTACCATAAAGCAATTGCTGTAAGAGCTATGTATTCACCACTAAGTTTCAGTTAAACATTGGGATATTTTAACCAAAGATTGGAATGGTAAAACCTGGAGACCAATCAGAACAGGAGAGTGAATATTATTATTCTTCGATTCTTTTCAGGATTCAGAAATGCAGTGAAATACTACCTTGTATTCAATTCAATAACGAGAATGAATACGAAAGTGGATATCACTGCTCATGTCAATTTGGTGCTAGAACGGTGAATACATAGCTCATACAGCAATTGATTTATGGTATGCGGTATATTGTATACAATAATCCTGGCATTTCGAATGCACATCAGATGGTCATTATTTTATTTAAATTTTAACGTGTGTCATTGTTGCGTTTGTTTTAAGATGAGTTTCATATGTATACCTGTCTAGACAGAAACCAGTTATGATGGACAACCCTTTTTATTTTTAACACGGAAAAATCTTCTTATGAAAGTAGAAATACTATTTTCTTTATAAGCAAGTTCACTCATTGTCCGTAACCATAACAATATTCAGTGGTTAGTTCTGGAAAAATAATAGCAATGTCCAAAAAGAGAAGATTAGTTTACATAATTTATATATTTTTTCTGTTACTGTTTATAAAATTGTAACATTCCCATTTACCTTACAGTGCCCTGAAGATGTCAAAATAAATTGACAAAACGTCGGCTTTGAAGAAATATCGTTTTTTTTATCCGAGACCTAAATCCCAAAAACTACTCCGCAGTTACTTCTCAACATTCTTGTGAATGTAGACCAATTCAGCGTGGTCATTGTATATATTTTTTGTTATTTTATTTTTCATTTTCCATAACTAACTGATAGGAATAAAAGATTTTTGTAACCACTGAAAAAGTTTGAAGACATAAATTCGATACTAGATTACTACAAAAAATGCCGTGATATTTTGAAAAAATTATAGCAAATTCACCCAATAAAGCCAAGTTGGAGCATTGTATCATAATTTAGAGGAAGGTAAGAAAAAGGACAATTGCAAGATGCAAATCGAAAAACTTTTTTTTTAAGTTCTGGTTCTGGTGAGAGCCGAGGGCAAGTAGGTAGAAATTGGTTTTCTTCTTGAATTTCTGAAGACTGTCTGCCTCAGGGAACACCTTCCGAGGCAGCGAGTTCCAAAGCTTTGCCGTTCGTCGAAAGAACGAGCCCTGGGAAAGAGATGTTCGGCTTGTCTCCAAAGTGACTGCAAATGGATGCGAGGACTGAGCTCGACGGGTCAGTCTCGATGGGACTGCTAACGGTGGAACGATTGATGATATTGGGGAAGAGCATAGTCCATGGAAATATCTATAAAACAGAGATAGATCGTCAACATTTCCGCGATGTTCCAGAGAAGTGAGCGAGCTTGTGAGCGAAGTATCACCGACGAGACGAATGACCCTTTTTTTTTTAACAAAATCTAAAAGTTTCAATATGAATTTGGATGCTGCACTCCATATATGGAAACAGTATTCCAGGACAGGTCGGATGTGTGCCTTATAGATCATAATCAGTCGACGGGAAGTGAAACGCTTCTTGGTATGAAACACAAGTTTGTGAAAGAGTACTGCTGATGGTAAGACCAAGCATTACAATGGAAGATTTCATTGGTTTGGATACTCTAGACATAGTTAGGCTGGCCACTGTAAGATTGGCCTTTCTAGAGAGAAGACATCCTTGAGTTTTATTCGCATTAAATTCCACAGTTGTTGGATCTCCATCCTATGATTTTTGCCGAGTCCGTATTTATTTCATTCACGATTCTTTCCAGTTCATTTCTGCTTTCACTGGCTGATAACAGAACTTTAGAGAAAGCCATATGAAGGACAAATTGAAGCAATGCATTGACAGGGGTATGAACGGTTGTGTGAGTTTTCTCAGCGATAGTAGCTACTCCCCATTATACTTCTTACCAGAAATACACCCATGGATCTGAGATGATTATCTGTTACTTTGACTCCTAGTGCACACTCACTTCATCTGTGCCTAGCATATCTACATGTAAATTGGTCAAACGGTATATTTAATATTATTTTGTCAATACATTTAGAAGCACAAAAAATTTGAAACAACAATTCATTATTTTTGAATTATTTGAACAGAATGGCTCACCTTCAAATTTGAAATATGCTTGAAAACAAATGGGTTATTAATGGCAATTTGTCTCTTGATTTTATCATTCATTGCATTAATATATGTTTGATACACAGCCATACACTTCTTTGCTAGTGATGAAGCATAATATATTGGGATATCATGAAGTTCGGGGTGCTGGCTCCAATATTCATCTGAAAAAAAAGAAAAAAAATTTGAGAAATCTGAATAGAAAATACCCTATTGTATAATTTTATGTGGAAGTCCGTATAATTTATGGTGATTTAACGTCCGGTAATGTCAAATCCCTTAAATTCCTTTATAAAACTGAAGGCTTTAAAGTTGAAGAAGAATTTCTTTCGAGAACATGATTTTCAAGGGTGAATAGCTTTCAATAGCTTCTGGAAGGTTTCTCTCTGGAAAACCAGGATGATTTGTTAGGAGAAAAACAATCCTTAACTATGTGTTGCAAACACAACGAAGAAGGTAGGTATAGCGTCAAATCCCTTCAATGTGAAATGTTTCATTTGATATTTAAGTCGTCCTCTTAAAGTTAGCAAGGTTCCAGATGAATTAAAAATATCAATTATAGTGCCAGTTCCAAAAGTAAACAGCGTGTGTCCAATCAATATGCTAGTGGTACTGAAAATATTACATTCGAAATGGTTAACCATAACAACCTCCTTATTGTACTACATCAATTTTGAATAGTCAATGCTAAAATCATCTCGCAGATAACACAGTTATAATATTCAGTGGTATCTCCTGGTATCTCCTGGTCAATGCTGAAATCATCTCGGACAGTTATAATATTCAATGGTATCTCCTGGTCTGACGTGAAAAATAAAATGAAAAATAGAAATATATCAGTAAAACAATGGCTATATGAGTATCAGCTTTCACTAAATGTAAGTAAAACTCACTACCGAGCAATTTCTATTACTGTTGTAAATAGACCTTATTTTGAATGCACTGAACTTGATGAAATAGAAGAAGAAATCAAAAAGCAGCAAGAGATAATGTACTTGAGTATAACAATAGACCAATATCTGAAATGGGAAAATCATGCACTGCATTGTTTGGAACCTTTGTTGTAGTAATAAAAATACTGGATTTTCTGGTTGATTCGGCCGTTACTTGATGAAGATCCATAGTAATTGTATAGACAAGAGACGATTTGATCTTCACAAACTTGTATTTAACCACAACATGCTTCGCTTTCACAGTAGGTTCCTCAAGTGATTATACAATAAGTTACGTACATCCATTCATATTCCCTTAAAGTTAATCACAACTAAAATCACCAACGTTTTGCGTTAACACGTTTTTGATTTCTTGGTGTGTCGCTAGCCTTACACAACACATTTTAAGCAATCATTTTGAAAAAAATATAATCGCTTAAACTTGTGAAAGGTCCTGTTTGGATAGATACATAAAGTAATTCGATGATTTTTTGTTAGTTAAGTATCATTTTAGTACTGACATAAATCGATCAAAGTTTCTTTCGTATATGCTTGAAGATACATCAACTTTTCATCAAACAAAACAGAAAGGAATGGTTTTCTAATTTTCTCAAAGAGAAACATAATGGTTTTCTCATTTTCTCAAAGAGAAACATGGTTTCATCGATATTCAGCAATTAAAACTTGATAGTATGATAGCATGAACTTTTTCTTAATATATCAGATATTTCGAAAATATTAAAAAATAGTGAAAACTAAAAGTCAAGTAGCTCAGTGGTTGAGACTGAAGTGTTCAAAACCATTGACTGCTGGTCGGCTAGGTTCGAATCCTCAGCGACTTCAGACTTTTATCTGATGGCCCGAGAAAGTGCTAGGAATCGCACGTTAAAAGGTAAGACCTCGTTAATCCTTGGGTCGCACAAGTTTCGACTTTTGAGGGCTGCCGTTCGTAAGGGGACGACAGCTGGTTAACGGAAAAAACAATTTTAACAATTTTAACAAAAAAGTAGCAACAGAACGTTCAAATTTGGCACATATGTGTAAAATCGAAATAGAAACAACTTTTCTCCTGATTTTTTTTTTGAAATTCGACCAAGTAAGCCTATTTTCAGCGATTATTTTGAAAAAAATAACTTTTGACAGATAGCAAAAGTCACGTGACACCGTCCGTCCGTCCTTTCAAAGCACGACTCAACACCCACGTCTAATTTCATAACAGATTATTATTAAACGTTTTTCCATAAGATGTCAACTCTTTGAGGGACACTGTATAATACATTATATTCGTCATCCTTGGCACATGATTCTCGGACCCAGTGGTATTTCACCACACGGACTAGGGAAGTGACTATCTGGGTAAATGACACCCCTCTGGATGTATCAGGGATTTTACTCGTAGAGTGGTGTACCCAAAGGCATAGCATGTGCGGGTAGAGGACACCTGTCATTATTTTTGCCTTGGTGCTCCGGGCGACTTACTGATTGTTGGTGGCGTATACACTTTTCAGCTATAAGAAAACCCAAAAAAAATTACAGCATCATGTCAGCACTCCAAGCTGAAACACGGGACTGGCATCTACACACACTTGCTTTTCAATAAGGAATATCGATTCCGGGATCGAACCGGTCACCGCTCGCAACACAGCCACATGTGGACGTCACACGCTGCGGATCATACACACTTCTTATAGGCCCAGCGCAGACACGGCGCTGGCAGTGACTCATTCGGGCCACACGCTAAGACGGCAACCGTATCTCGCTGCTTGTGGCCATTGGCGACCACCAATATGTACGCGCACACAAACACAAACAGTCGCTTGCCACAGTTTAACAGGTACGGATCTCAATCGAAAGCTAGAAAAATATGGCGACTAATATTATCGATATAGATGTATTTACATTGGAAAACAAAAGTCATCCTGCTATTTGAGATATTCGCTCTGACTATTCCAACAGATTAGAAAAAAGTAAAGTCTTGGAAGAAGTACGTGTTCATAAGATAAAATAAGATTTTCATTCACCTTTAATAGTACAGTCGGTATAGAAATTTTGAACACAATTAGGGGGAATGGGTGCAAATTGATGCAAGGGGCACAATGATACATCACCATTCACTCGAACTGTACAGCAGCGATAGAAACGTGACTATCCTTCAATAGATGGCTCTAGTGATCCAATATTACCAGCGAAACTATGGTCGTTTACAATGCAAATTTCGCTGTTGACCAATAGAAGTGCATTTCAGAGCCGTTTGAGTAAATTTAGAGAGTCTCGGATAATCAGTAAGTTTATGTAAATTACGTATTTGTTTTGTTAGGTTTCTTCGTATTTATGTAAGTACATGTCTGATTAAGGTATATATAAGAGGTTACTTGTTGATCTTATATAATTTTTTCGTGAGGTAGATGTTTACAAAAACCGAAGTTGGGGTAGATTGATACAAGCTGCATGGGGCGGTTTGATGTGTTTGAATGTGCCCCTTTTACAAATGAAGGATATCATCTAAATTTTCGTGTACTACACACAACACCTCCATGCACTTCGGCTGTTATCATAACACCTTAAATGACCATGATAAATGAAAAGATCGCGTCGATGCGGACTTGACACAGATTCCACTAGTTCAGAATAGTTTTTTCGAATTTGATATAACCCACTTTAGAAAGAAATCGACATCCTATGCTTTCATTATCCATATTACCAAAACCTCATATTACTAAAGGAACCAACCGAACTGCTTCGTTCTGTAGGTTTTCTTTGTACTTTGATTCTTATAATGTACAATGAGCAGCGCATTGATAACTCGTTTTTTAACTACTAGGTACTTCTTTGATTTATATTGTAAAATGAGCAGCAATTCGTTAGCTTCTTAAATCGGTGAGCGATAATGTGTTTTTCTTTAATTATTATAAAAGAATTCACTGAAAGAAGTCGTTAAGATTCTTATTTTTGCATAAAGTATATGAAATATCAATATGCCCCATACCCTGGTTCAATGTGCCCCGTATGCGGGGTGGTTTGATACAAATCCCATTTTTCACATATTCGATCATTTTTCTTTTTCATTTAACGTTATGAAAAAAACTGTAATACACCATGAAACTAGATAAAATTGTGTCTGCATTGGTGCATCAAACTTCATCTCCAAACTAGCTCAGTTTTCAATTCTTAAAAAAAAAGTTAATCAATCTGCCCCCACTCCCCCTATCCGAGATCGAAAGTTCTTTCATAACCTATTAGTAGGGATCCATATATAATAAAACCACAATAATCCGTTATGGAGCCTACAATTCGTCAGCCGTTGAAAATATCAAAAAAGTTTGACAAAGTATAGGCAGTTTGATATTTAATGAAGAGCAGCGGGTATTATGTGTCGACGTCACATATCTAAAGTCTTTGTATTTTCTTTGAACTAAGCACACAGTTTCCAAAATGAAAATGCAGGCCAGTGGCAATATTCTTTGGGATAGAAATAATGGCCTACATGAGTCCTTTGTACCGGCTTCATACATTTAAATCAAAGCTCTCTTTTGAAGCATAAATACCATTTCAAATAAATAGTTCGCACACATTTTCTAGAAGCAAATAGCCGTCCTCTATCCGCACAGACTATGCCTTTGGGTATACTCTAAGACTGTCCATGAGGTAGTATTATTATTATTATCATCACGAGAAAATCGATGTCAAAATTTTATTTAAATTTCTTCGCGCGCGGTCTATCGATAAAAACTAATTGCTCCAAAAATCGAATTGGGTTGTAAAGGTGATGAAAAATACTTGCAGTGTTCCGTATTCATTCAAATATTTTCATTCATTTTCCAAACTTTACTTTGGCGTAAATAAACTGCAGAGACTTGTATCCAATTGTCGCACATCGAACCTCAGTACCTATTTTGCTCTGCATATGAAGGCATGCCCATACGTGTCGCTGGCCCATATACACCCGAGATTTTTCAATTTATATTATGTTATATTTGTGAAGTGTCAAGAAAACCATTCCATGAGACCAGGGGTACCCCTACAGGAATCAAAAAGAGTATCAAGTGTGTGCACAATAACAGTTTTTCGTAAATGTCTTATAAGTTGAACAACTTCTACAAAATTGAAGATTATTTGAGATAAATCTCAAGTTAGAGTCCATTTTTTGCTTTCGATTCAACATTTGATACATTCGAAGTGCGATACTGATCCTGGATGCTTTGATTTCTCAATTTGTTGGATTTTTAGGGAATACTCAAACTTTGATTGCTCAGAGAGAAACTGAAGTAAAAAAATATATGAAATTAAATTTGCTGCTGATAATGCGTTAATTCACAAAGAACTTCACAATAATTTTATTTGTCGCTATAAAACTTTTGAAACGGCTAAGGAAACCTTTGATAAAATTCATAACTCTATTATAACTTTTATCTCTAATATGGAAGAAGTTGACGCTGCTCCTCGCCATAAAGTTTTAAGTGAAGTCGATGAAAATTATTTTCACACCCAAGCTATTTATCACCAACTTTTTAAGGATGACTTAACTACAAATACCGCAGTTGTCAATACTTCAAGTCGTGTGATTTCAAATGTCAAATTACCTAAAATATCATTACCATGCTTTGATGGGATGTAAATTGGCAAACCTTTATAGATCAATTCGATTCAATGACTCATAACGATCACTCCCTATCAAATATTGATAAATTTAATTATTTGTTGGGTTGTGTTAGACATGCGGCACATACTGTGGTTGAATCGACTCCTCTCACTTCTTAAGTTTTAAGAATAAGAAAAAATTGCTACTGTTCATTGGCATAATTTGGAACAATCTAAAAAAATTATCACTCCAAATATCAAGTCTCTTAAAGCCCTTTTGGAAACGTCTCATCTTTCTTCAGGTGCTAACGCTATTCACCCTCTATCAATCACCCAATTTGCATCAAATTACTGTACCATCTCAACAGGGTGTTCCCGTGAATACACAACCTGTTTTATCTTTGTTGTCTAATGGCAAAGGTACGTTACTTTTACCCACAGGTATAATAGATGTTGGTCGGTTTTGTAAAGCTAGAGTCATTTTGGATAGTGCCAGTCAAACTAATTTTATCTCATCTGAATGTTACAATAAGCTAGGACGTCGGTTTGTCTACTACTCACTCATCTCTTGCTACTTCTTACTTTCAAACCCAAAGACAAATCAGATCCTACTCTCACTTGTAAATTTGTTGTCGTTACTCAGATTTGCTCTAACATACCCAGTTTCAATATTTCTCAAGATCTCTTACAGAAATTTTCACACTTCAATTTCGCAGATCCCTCCTTTTGTGTTTCGGGTCCATAGATATTCTTTTATGAGCTGAAATATTTGCCTCTTCCCTTTCTGGAAGGTCTCTCACTGGTACACTGAACGAAACTGCCTTGGTGGAAACAATTATTGGTTGCATTTTAATGGGTGGAGTTAAAGTTGGTTCTGAATTTATTACTCGTTAATTTTGAACTTTACTGGGTTCTTCCCTTGACGAATCATTAAAAATATTTTGGGATCTAGAAGTGGTTCCAAATTCTTTACGGATCTCTCGCGAGAATGAATTGGCAGAGAGTCTTTACCAAAATACACTAACACGTACTGAATCTGGAAGGTATTGTGTCGAGTTGACATTCAAGGATGGAGAACCCGCATTTCAAGTTTCAAGAGATTTTTCAATATTGAGCGTCGCCTTCTGAAAAATCTCCAGTTATACCGAAATTATACTGATTTTATGAAGGAATATCTTCAATCAGGTCATATGGAAATAATATCTGACATCACCACCCTTCCAAAAAGTTAATTCATTCCTCATCACTGTGTTGTTAAACAGGAACATTCTTCTACTAAGATCAGAGTAGTTTTTGATAGCTCTGCTGAGTCTTTGAATGATACTTTACTAACGGGCCCCAAGATCCAAGAAGATATATTTTCTATTCTATTGAAATTTTGTCTTCACGCTGTGATATACGTCAGATATTTAAACAAATTCAATCATCTTTATTTCGAAATAGGAAACCTAATATACATAAGTATGAGTGTAAATAACAACTCTAGCAAGATGAAATATAGAAAATAAATATACAGACAAATACAAATACAAAATAATTATTAAAACCACAAGCTATTTCTATTTTATTCGTTATCAATTTATTATGCACATTTGTTTCAAAGCATATGCAATTCCAGACATATTGGCTATTACTGTTGACCAGTTTCTTCAAAGTTCTCCACATTTCTTTGGGATTATGTCTAGATCTGTCAAAAATTGTCAAAATAATATATTTCTTTTTTTGTTTCAAAAAGGTTGACAACATCATTTCTCAATAGTTTAGAGGTTTCCCATTTATCTTGTTTGTTTTGTTGCTACTCGATTTAAAAATGTTATATGCTCTATCTCTCCTCTTGATTAAATCATATACCTCATAGTCAAACCATGGCAATTTTGATTTGTATTTACGTATTTCAATAGGGGCATTTCTATTAATTACTGTTTCAAATGTCACCAAAATTTCATTATAAATTGTGTCAACGTCAACAGAAGTTGAATTAAAGTTGTGCATTATTAGGCTAGTTTTAATACTGTCTAAATTTTCCCTATTAATTTTTCAAAATTTTTTGACGTTCTCACTAACCTTGGTTCCCTTGCAGAAATTGAATTGAAATAACCGACTGATCAGTTATTTTTGGACTTTCATGTACTTCCGCTACTATATTATTTTCATTGATATTGGATATCACATAATCAATTAATGACTTACTATTTTCTGTAACTTGAGTAGGTTTTGTGACACTTTGTAGAATACCATAAGCGGAACAAATATTTTTAATTTTCTTACCAAAAAAAAAAATCGGCCAACCAGTCAATGATAAAATCGCCAACCAACATACAACGGTATTTAATACTAAATAATACATCAAACATTTCTTCAAGGTCTTCAATGAACATGACCTCAGAACTTAATGGTGAACGGTACAAACATCCAATCAGATATACTGCAACTATAAAATTAATATTCAATATTTTACACCAATAATTATCTCTTAGTTAGAATGTTTTATAAAGTGTAAAAGTATAACTGTATTCCACATAAATTATGACACCTCCCGTATGTCTACTCGTTGAGTTGCATCGAACATGATTATAATTTTCAATTTTTATTTCACTAACTTCAATATCGTCTTTTTGTCTTGTTTCACTGAGTACTATTAATTTTGGCTTATAGCAACTTATACTTTCTTGGATTTCATTTTAATTTTCAATTATACTTTGAGAATTTAGGTGAATTATGTGTGAATTAAAAGGTATATTAGGTTTTTCGACTAGTTTTTTTGAGATTGTTTATAGTTGGTTTATTATTTACGAATTTTATTATTTTATTATTCTCGCCATGTTCAAATTATTCTTAGTACACCTCATCATAGGGACTATCAAAGAATTTTGTGTAGATCTTTTAAAGACGATTACGTTCAGGAATACCGCTTGAATACTGTCACTTATGGTCTCGCATTTTCCCCCTTTTTGGCTAACCGTACGATTCTTCAAATTGCAGATCATTTAACAGAATATCCCCTTGCTACGACCATTTTAAAGAGTGACTGCTACGTTGACGACATTGTTTCAGGTTCTAAAAATGTTGACCATGCTTTGAAACTTCAATCTGTACTCATTCAACACTCATCTCTCATCTACCCCAATCTCATGTACAGTGTCATCCCTTATCTCTTAATTTTGGTGATAATTCAAATATAAAAATTTAAGGCTTGATGTGGAACCCCTCATCAGACACATTCTCATTTAATATTTCCTCACTAGATAAGCCCTGTACCAAACGCGCGCTTTTTTCTGAATTGGTAAAAATATTTGATCTCATGGGCTTACTCACTCCATTAACTCTCAAACTCAAAACATATGGTGCAACATCTTTGGACTTTAGGCATTGATTGGGATTCTGAAACTTCCCAAAATATTACTCATTCTTGGATACGATTCAAGTAAATAAGCTACAGTGATTCTTCCGTTATGGAACTTCAGATTTGGAAATGTCTCTGAAGCGGGTTATGCTTGTGTTGTCTATCTCCGAGTTATAGGGAGTTGCAATGTCACGTTTATTTTCTTTGTTCTTAGTCACGAGCATCCCCTTGAAAAAAAAAATAGCATACCTCGTCTTGAGTAATGCGAATCTTTACTTCTGGCTGATTTGTTAACATATGTGCAGAGTGTATTTTCAACCTCTTTTTTGATATCAAAAGTTGTAGCTTATACAGATTCATCTGTTGTTTTATCTTGGATTAAATCAACACCACATAAATGGTCAACTTTTGTTATGGTACCACATTTCTTCTGAAGAAAACCCAGCCGATTGTGCTTCCAGAGGATTGTTCCCATCCGAGTTTATGAAGAATCCATTGTGGTGACCGGGTCCTAAATATCATCTCATGAAAACGATGGAAAAAATATTAATTTTCCCGATACTCTAATGGAATTGCGGAAGGTAGTTTGAGTTGTAAAAAATAATGAAATTCGTCCAATTTTATTTAATAGTCTCTCAAAAATTCAAAGAATATTGTGTTACGTACAATATTTTATTCACAAAAATTCCGATCATAATTCACAATAAGGTCCCTTCACAATTGAAAATTTAGAGAAGTCCCTCATAATTGTTGTTCGAATTGTACAACAGGAAGTAATTCTGGAAGAAATCACAAGGATGAACTTTCAAAAACCTCTTCCCAAAACTCAACCCATTTATCGAGAGTGACAACTGTCTTCGTGTTGGTGGACATTTGTATCCCATATTCTCAAAAACTTTCTCTACTTCTTCCCAGTGATCACAGACTCACTCAACTGATTGTTGAACATACTCATCGATTGTTTTTGCACCCTGGTCGACAAGCTTTGCAGTACTTGTTGGCTCAAAAGTTTTTGATATTTTTCTTTAAAAGAACCATAAAAAAATACCCTTCAAGTATCACAAATGCTTTAGGGGTTCCGTAATCTTCCCGCGGCCCGTATTTCACAAGTAAAGCCATTTTCTTGCGTCGGTATAGATTATGGAGGTTATTTTTTTGTAACCTGGTATAACCTGGTATAACCTGGCATTTTAATCCATCCTTAGCATCTAATTTTGGCGGACTTTGGGAAGCTGGCATTGAATCTATCAACAGTCATTTGGCTCGCGTTATACAGTGACTGGCAGAAAGTACGCATCATATGGGAAACCCCAAAGACGTTGTACAGTGCCGTTAATTTTTTCCTGTTTGGCGGAAAATTAAAAAAATTTAAAAATAATTTCTCAAAATACCCTTTTTTGAGAAAATATCGAAAAATGTTATTCGGAAAAGATGTTCATAATGAAATTTTATAGCTATGTACAAATTCTGAAAAAGATCTGAGATAAAAATATAAAAATAATTTTTTTTTTCCCAAAAATAAATCTATTTGGAAAAGTACAACTAATATTTTAAATATAGTTTCGTAAGGATTCGCAAACTATTTCTATTTCATTCGGAGAAAATTTGAAATCTGTAAATTTCTCATGTGTTCCGCTGCCATAAGAGGTCACAGATACTGTTTAATTGTTAAAAAAAATGTTAAAATTTTCCGTTAACCAGCTGTCGTCCTCTTACGAACGGCAGCCCTCAAAAGTCGAAACTTGTGCGAGCCAAGGATTAACGAGGTCTTACCTTTTAACGTGCGATTCCAGCACTTCCTCGGGCCATCAGATAAAAATCTGTAGTCGCTAGGATTCGGACCTAGCCTACCAGCAGTCAACGGTTTTGAACGCTTCAGTCTCAACCACTGAGCTACTTGGCCATGTAATAATGTAATAATGAAAAACCATGTATCTACACAATTTCAATTTTTCATTGGAACAAAGAATTAAATGATTTTTGGCAAATTGTTGGAATCATACATACCGACGATATTTTGTTGATTGTAAGTTCTTATTATGTAAAAAATTAGATAAATTTTTTGTTCTGATGAAGAATTCAAATTAAATTTGTGTAGTTACTTGGTCCTTTATCAATAATAAACAGTACCTAGATTACAATGTTCTAAAGATATTCCAGAGACCTCTTCTGAAGCAGCTGAACACAGGGGAAATTCAAAGATTTTAAATTTTCTTCGAATAATAATAATAGCTTGCGAATCCTTACGAAACTATATTTAAAATATTAATTGTTGGCTATACTAATGATTTTAATTTTTTTATCTCAGATCTTTTTCAAAATTTGTACATAGCTATGAAATTTCATTCTGAACATCTTTTCTGAATAACATTTTTCGATATTTTCTCAAAAATTTTAAATTTTTTTAAATTTCCTGCCAAACAGGAAAAAAATTAACGGCACTGTACAACGTCTTTTGGGGTTTCTTTTGATGCAGAAGCGATTGCACATGGATATTTGTCAAAATTTATTAATAAAAAAATTGTGTATGTAAAAATCTGTAGGTGATCAAGTTTTTAAATACGAAGAGTTCTACACCCTTTTAGTCCAGATTGGGGCAGTCCTTAATTCTAGGCCACTCAGTCTCTTGAATGACGATCCAAATGATTGTTTTTCGATTATGTTCGTGACTTTAGAGCCTCTTAATGCTCTACCAGACCAAAACCTCAAAAATGTTAATATTAATAGACTGTCTCGTTGGCAATTAATCCAGCAGTTGCAGCAAAGTTTTTGGCGCAAATGGCACCAAGAATATTTAAACACGTTGAATCAACGTTCGAAATGGTTGAATTCAGCTACCTCTATTGAGAAAGATACTATGGATTTTAAAGACGATCTTCTACCTCCTTTAAAATGGCGCATGGGTAGAGTTGTTGATGTTCATCCTGGAAGAGACAAAATTATTCGCGTAGTTACTGTCAAAACCTCAATAGAGACTTTACGACGTCCAGTCTCTAAAGTTTGCCCTCTACCAGTATATATAATAAGTAGTTATAATAAACATATTTCTTTTTTGTTATTATTTTTGGTTTAGATATGATCTCGCAGGTTTGTAATTATTATTAATGATGGTACTATATTTTTTCTCGCATTTAAAAATGTTCCATTTCGGTGGCCGGTATGTTATTCATTCAAAGCAGTCGATATCATATATATATTTTCATTCATTTTCCAAACTTCACTTTCGCGTAAATAAAATGTGAAAACTTGTATACAATTGTCGCACATCGAACCTCAGTACCTATTTTGCTCATCGCTGCATATGAATGCATGCCATACGTGTCTCTGGCCCATACACACCCAAGATTTTGCATTATATATTATGTTATATTTGTGAAGTATCACGAAAACCATTCCATAAGACCAGGGGTACCCCTACAGGAATGAAAAAGAGTATCAAGTGAGTGCACAATAATTGCTTTTTTTATTTTTATGCGTTTCCCTTTTTTCGTAAATGTCTTATAAGTTTAACAACTTCTACAAAATTGAATATTATCTGATATCAATCTCAATTCATCAGAGTCCATTTTTTGCTTTCGATTCAACATTTGATCCATTCGACCTGCGATACTGATCCTGGATGCTTTGATTTCTTAATTTGTTAGATTTTTAGGGAATACTCAAACTTTGATTGCTCAGAGAGAAACTGAAATAAATAAAATTAATGAAATTAAATTTGCTGCTGATAATGCATTAATTCACAAATAACTTCACACTTCATTTCTGTAGGGGTACCCCTGGTCTCGTCGAATGGTTTTCTTGACACTTTACATACGGTAGGATGGAGCACCCCCAACTCCTTCCACTTCTTGGACGCGTAAGTTAGCAGACAGTTTCGTTTTATCGGGAATAGTCGGACTGGGTAGATGAAATCGGTAGAAGTCGGTTGGTGGTCGCTGGTCTGCCGTCAACTATTTAATAATAATAATAATAATATCGACTTTATTTCAAATAGTATTACATATTAGGCGAAGTTTAGCTAAAGCTACTCTTACACTTAACCTAATAAGTACCAAAAGTTATTCCTAAGAATATGAAATGAAAGAATGTATGATGAGAAAAAAGAAATAAGAGTATACATCTATATGAAAAGATACACAAGATTACGAATTTCACTACCTATCACATATTCAATTTTTCTTTGAGCTTACATTTGAAAGTAGATTTTGAATAATGTATCAAATCTTTTATTACGACATTGTGGCAATGGACAGCTTGATAGGAAAAGGACTTTTTGAATAAGGCTGAAGAATGACTAGGGATGTGTAAATCATGATTTGATCTCAGGTTTAATGAGTGGAGTTCTAACCTTTTTGTCAATTTATTGAATAGTGGCGGTGGTGATTTAGAGTTCAATATTGTGAAAATTATATTGCAAAAGTTATAATTTCTACGTAATGACATAGGTACCCAATGAAGGTTGGCGAATGCGTTTGACAAATGATCAAATTTTCGAATTCCCAATATGTACCGACAGCAAGAATTTTGCACCCGTTGAATTCTACGTTGGTTGACTGAATCTAGAAAAGGCCCATAGATAGAGTCACCATAGTTGAATTTTGATAAAATCAGCGATTCACACAGCAGTTTTTTAGTATTCAAACATAAGCTTTTCCTAAAAGGATAAATAGTTTTCAGGGTATAATATGATTTTTTCAAGAGGTTATTAATATGGTCACTAAATTTAAGATCTTCGTCAAATGTGACACCTAAATTTCTAATTGCACGAACCGGTTCAAGGATAACATCTCCTATTTTTATTTCCATGTGCTCTTTGACATATTGTCTGTGTTTTTTGTTACCAAAATATATAACATGGCATTTGCTAGTATTCAGCTTGAGATTATGTTTGATGGATAGAGAACATATAGATTCAAGGTCATCATTTATTTGTTTCATAGAATTTTCGATATCTTTGCATTTGATACTGCGGTACAATTGAGTGTCATCTGCAAATGCTTGAATTTGACAGTATTTTGGTGCATGTAGAATATCAATAGTATAAATTAAATACAGAAGAGAGCCAAGAATTGAACCTTGAGGCACTCCTGATTTGACAATTTTAGGGGAGGAACATACATTATTCAGTTTAACTCTCTGGCAACGTCCAGTTAGGTAAGAATACATGAGATCAATGAAATTCTCCGAGCATACATAATATTTCAATTTGATAAGAAGCAGTTTGTGGTTGATGGTATCGAAAGCCTTGGAAAAGTCCAGCAAAACTAGCGATGTGATATTTTTTTGGTCAATGTTGGCGACGATGTTATCAGTTACATTCAACAAAGCAGTAGTAGTACTAAACCCCTTCCGAAACCCTGCTTGACAGTCTTGGTAGGATTTTTTCCAAAAGAATAAATTTTGTAAGCTGCGCATGAATGGCTTTTTCTAGGACTTTGGAAAATGCTGGCAATAAACTTATAGGTCGTAGATCAGACCAATTTGAGGGATTTATGAGTTTTGGTAATGGTTTCACCACAGCCTCTTTCCATAGAAAGGGAAAATAGGAAACTTCTAAGCAACAGTTTATGATATGGGTGAGGTAGGGGTCGATGAAAGGACTACAGTATTTGAGCATACGAATCGAAATGCCATCAGAACCGAGTGAATCAGATTTTATACAGTTAAGGAAAAAGTTTATTTCAGATATACTAAGAAGTTTGACAATGAAGTGGCTATCAGAATTCTTGAAGTAGTTTTTACTATAGTAATCATATAGTTCAAGATCTGGTTCCTTGTCGAGAAAAACAGAAGAGAAATAATCATTGATTTCCTCTGGATTCTGTAGATGCTCTGGAATGGTGCCAGAGTTTTTATTCAAGATATGTTTATTAAGTTCTTTCCAAAGATTTTTAGAGTTGTTTGTTCTGAAGACGTTGTTATAATAGACTTTTTTTTCACGTCGAATCGCGGCTAATGTGAAATTTCTAAGTTCCTTGTAGCGTTCCCAGTCAAGTGTACAGTTAGTTCTTTTGATTTGGTCAACGCTCTATCTCTTTCTTTCATCATTTCTCTCAAGGCAAAGGTGAGCCACGGTGCTTTGGGCTTATTTACTCGCACTGTTCTAACAGGAGCGTGAGTATCAAACAATGAGAGAATGGTGTTGTTGAAAAATGTTAGCTTACCCTCTATCTCATTTATAAAGTATAAGTTATCTAACGGTGCGTTGGCCAAATCTTCCAAGAAGCTATTCAGATAAAAATCATTGAAATCCCTGTAAGTAATGAATTCAATTTTTTGTTTTGGCTTCACAATACGAAGCTTGCAAAACACCAAATTATGATCAGAGATGGTGCTAGCATCTTGCACACCGGAGTTACTGATAAGACTAGAATAAGAAATGAAAATAGGGTCTAATAGTGATATTGACATGTTTGATACCCTGGTAGGTTCATTTATTACTTGATCAAAACCATAGGCAGAGAAAAATTTATTTAAAGGATTATCAAGCTCAAGTAGATTAATATTCATATCTCCTACACATATTATTTCATCAGAACTTGGGATAATAAACGATAGCGATTCGTCCATATCATTTAGAAATTCATTTAAGCTACCTGAAGGAGGTCTATAAATATTTCCTATAGCAATTTTCCGATTTTGCAGTTTAACTTGAATCCAGATTTGTTCAGTATTTTCATTAAATTTAAAAGGAAAACTATAACGGGAGCAAGGTATGCCATTTGTCACATAGAAAGCAACACCGCCTCCACGAGATCTTACTCTGTCCGATCTAAAAATATTATAACCCGCCAATGGTACGAATTCATCACTCAAATCAATATTCAGCCAAGATTCCGTAATTGCCACAATGTCGTATGACATAGGTTAACATGATCCATTTTTATCAACAGAAAGAAACAAACGAGAATATATTCAGAATAAAAATTTGTGACAAAAAACTAAGCTACTTTTATTTATCAGATAAGAAGTGAGAACACAGTAAAACAATAAAGAAATATGCTTCTACAGAATTATTTTTTGCTACACAGGTAGATTATCAACTTGAATTCTAGTGAACAAAAGTTAGGTATCTACTTTTACAGATTGCGATGTATTACAAATTTAGTTTGACGAAAGGATGATAATAATCCATTAGGGTCTGTCTGCCTTTTGGATAACTTCATTATGTCCTCTTCACATTTCAGAGAAGTTTTATTTCCACCGACGTTGACAAATATAGTTCCACCTTGAGACCAGACGCTTTCTTTACGGAAAGTTTCCTTAGCTTTCACCATCAAATTATATCTGGTTTTAGTCAGATACTCAACAAGAACCATTTTGGTTCCTTTAAGCTGCTTTTTATTTTGGAAAGTTTTGTTTCTCATATACTCAGATTGAAATTTTATCATTACACATCTGGGTTTCTTTGATCCAGATTGGACAGGGCCGTGACGATGGCAGCTTAGAGTAATACCTTCACTCTGACCTATGACACTTTTTACTTCTAGGAGTTCAGAGACTACATTATTTAGGTTTTCACCCGTTTGTTCCTTGAGCCCGAATAGTTTTAAATTGGTCATTTTAGATTTCTGTTCCAAAAAACAATAAAATCAAAAAAGGTTATCAGGAAGGATCGAAGTGAGCCCGCTGGTCATATTTGGATTACGGAGCGTACACTAACTAACAAAAATATTTTTATTGTAAATTTTTATTTTCACATTTCATGAGTAATGACATGTCAAATACCATTTCTTCTATTCTTCATAACCCAGGGGGTTAGGGGAAGGACGGAAGACTGGGCACAATAGTAGCGACTCTTCTGCTCCTGGTCAGGAGAGCAGGAGAGGGTGTTGTAGTCCAGCTGCGCTGATGGTTACGCTGGGCCGGACATTTCATTATATCACGGTAGTAGATCGGCATGATACACGCCTCCTGCAAAGCTTATGCGTGTTGTTTCATTGTTGAATCCCGGAAAAGGCTGTAGCAAAAAACCGGGTACGGAGCGTACATGAACACACCAGGCTATCACACTCGTTGTAAATGTAGGTTCAAATGCTGGTTATACAGTGCGAAGATCAGTCATTAGAGTGCATACGATTATAATAGGAGAATAATTGTAGATGAGTTTTAAAAGTGTGATGATAATATAATAATAATAATATTAATAATACTCCCTCATAAACACTCGTAGTGTACCCAACGGCATAGCCTATGCGGGTAGAGGACGGCTACCATTATTATTTGCCGTGGCGCTAATAATAATGATGTTTGGAAATAGATTATTTAGTAAGGAAAAAAAAGATGGTGGCGTCTGTCAGAGTCGCTTTAGTCACCTGTCATTAGAAAAAATGGTAGCGTTTGATTGGTCAACGCACATCATAGTTCATTATATAGGGTCGTCCCACAAATTTTTCCATTTGGGAAAAAAAATATATATATACAGAACGTCTTGAAAACCTCTAAGGTAAGGTGTTGGGAAAACAGATGGTTGTCATTTGTCAAACTTCTTGAAAACGCTTCATTGGGGATAAGGGGATTGGAAACAATTACTTGCAGATAGAGAGAGTAATGTTGTAATAATGTAATGTTCTTCGAGAGGAGAGGATGCCAACTGTCAGAGTCATTTTACTCACTTGTCACCTGTCATTTGAAAAAAAAAAATAGCCGTTCGTTAAAGAAAAACCATGGCGGTGGCGTTTGATTGGTCAGCGCACAGCATAGTTTGACGTACAAGATGTCCAAACATGGGGCAGCTGATGCTTGTCAAATGTTAGGTGGAAAAAATTAGTTTTTGTCTGATCTAATCAGAACGAACTAACCTTACGTAGGCATAGTACCTGCACGTTTTAAAGTAAGTATATGACAGCAGTATGTATATTTCAGATCGGTTTCAGTCATGAATATTAAGAGTGAGTATATGACAGCAGCATGTATATTTCAGATTTGTTTCCGTCATGAAGTGCACGGTTGAAGAGCAGGGAAATTGAGATGTGAGTCTTGCCGGTTGTAAAATTAATCGTACAGGTTGACTGCATATAGATGTTGTCAGTGTTACGAAATCGTCGCTAGATGCTCTGCGTTCAGCTGTGACGTAATCGATATAGATCCAGCAACTGATTGTACTGCATGAAGCGCGCGATATTGCCAGTTGTAAAATTGGTTAGAGTTAGGGGAGGAAGGATGTTGCCGTTTGGTGAAATTTAGATTGGGCTTGACGTAATCAAACTTAGATGGAATTTCGTGGAAAGCATAGACGAGGGAAAAGTATGTAGGTGGCATTGAGCAGTTGAAATGATCAGTGACAGAATTACATCAAAAGAATACAGACAGAAGGTTGAGCAGTTTTGTAGACGTGTTGAAGAATAAAAAAAGAATTTAATTTTTTGAAGAGAAAGAAAATGTTTTATAAATAGTTGAATAATTTTGATATTCAAGACAAAGTGTTCAATCGAAAATTGCCTGAAACAAGATACCCATTAAGAAGAATCCAGCCTCACAGCATTGTAGAATATGACGTCGCCGATGCTAAAAATTAATTTTATTCTTTTAACTGCAAAATAATTAATAATGTTTTATATGTTAATGTACCAAAGGGTGTGAAATTTATAGCAATATGCGTGAAGGTTAATGATTTCGAATATGATTGCAACAACAGAACAGAATGGGAATCGATGCGTTCAAATGCAGTCAATGAGGGTCAGTTGGCAGTTTTTGCAGGCACAGTTTCAAAGAATACAGCGTTCAAGTATAAGCTGAAGCTTAACAGTTTATGCCCAAGGTAGTAAAGGTCACGATTTAATATTCAAACCCGTTGGTTCCTCTTTGAATCCTTTGTATCACGAAGGCCATTACAACGTCATCTCTTCTCATACTGCAGCTTTTTGTTGTAGTTATTTTTGTGAAGAATATAGTGTTCCATACGAACACAAAACCAAACATTGGTGTGGTGGTGTATGTCCCGGGTGTCTCCTTCTTGTTTCTCTGAGGAATTGTCTGTGAAATGTGAGTCTTGCAAAAGATCTTTCAGGGGACAAATTTGTTTTGAAAAGCACCTGCAACATTATATCTGCACACAAATACGACGTTGTGAGATATTTTGTGGGATTTGCAATAAACATCAGCCTTTTGGTCATTTGTGTCATATTCAATCGGACAATCGCAAGTCCCTATCTGAACATTTTCTTTATATTTTTTACGATCTGGATATGAGGCAAGAAAATGTTAGAGCTAACGGTTCTTTTTCACACGAACCCAATCTTTGCGTTTTTCGTCAGTGTTGTGATATTTGTATTTCCTCAGAAAATGTAAAAAATGTGGTCTTCGTCTGCAAATTCTCAAATGTGATGATCTAAACTCCCCATTCGTACATAATGTTCTCTCTCTCTCTCTCTCAAATTGAATAATTAGAGAGATGTAGAACATCTGATGAACAGTTTTCGAAGAAAAAAAAAACTAATTTTTAGAGGTTATTAAATAAAAACCATTCGTCAGATTCCATTTCAAATATCATGACATATCAATGTGAAAGTAAAAGATAATCACGATTTTTTTCAGAATTTTTGAATTCAACGTTCCCTCACAATTTAAAAAAAAATCAGAAAATCTTGTTATAAAATCAAAGACAGTTGAGAAGAATCGCTTTTGCATTTATATGAAATTTAGAAGACTGAACATTGAGGAACTATTCGTGCTAATTTTCGGACATGAAATCAAACGATTTATATTTTTAATAATGATTTTCAAAACCTCGGACAAAAAACGATAAATCGCTCCAGTAAGTGATTCCTCTGTAGTGCATGAACGAAAAGAAAAAAATAGTTCTGCCACTGTCCACAAGGTATTGCACAGAATTATTGTCACTGTCATATTTACTGTACAGCGTTGCCAATAGTTCTAGACAGCGGTAACCGATGTAATTTGTTTAATTTATCGAAAATGAAAGTTACGTCGATAGGGGTTTGTCAGTTCATCAGTCTGATGTTGGATTGGTCCGCCTAAAGCCTTGGAGTCCTTGAACACAACTGAAGAAGTATGTAAGTAATAAGTTTTATGTTTTGCGATTCAAAATATCAGTTTTGGATATGAAACAGGATGCAAAACAGAATTGAAAAATAATAATAACATAATAGAGTCTTTATTGTCCATTCCAGTTGTTTTTAAATAACATTAACTTATATACATAAAAAAAACGGCATAATAGGCGGAGTTCAGATTCCAAAGTTGAAAAGTATTGATAAAAATAAATTATAGTGAGTTGTTCATATTAGCTGTTCTTTTTGAATTTTACCAACAATTTTGTTGTTTGTGCTAAAATCAAGCACGGACTGATTATATCTATAACAAACCTATGGGCACTGCCACCCCGAATATCAGATAAAAAAACGAAAAGAATACAATAAATAATATACTGGTGAACCGGAAAAAATGGGCAATACCAAATATTCTCAAGATTTCCTTCCACAGGAAAACTGACGGCACAGGCATCATAAATAAACCAAAATCTAAGAAAAAGAATGAAGCAGCTTCAAAGAAAATGGTCCCCACCTTTGGAAACACTAAAAACGATTGAAAAGATAACCCCTTTTAGAACAAAAGGAGGTTTCCATGGTAAATTTGCAGACAAGGAAAATACATCACTGTTTCTGAAAAATGTGGTGTACACCCATTACAAAACTGAAGACTCCGCAAATTTTCCGAAACTTGCAGACATGACTCGGCACTGGGGTTGAGTTCGAAAAACTAGGTCTCCACCCAATACAAATCTGAGGGCGCTGCAAATCTCCTGAAATTTTCAAAAAGGACACAGCAAGGAACACTGAATTCGAATAAAAAAGTCCCCGAGTTCTCCACCCAACAAAAACCGAGTATTTTGTCTGCATCCTCAAGATCCATCCGCATTTTTCCTTAACTAGTCAGTCAAGACTGCCCTTCGCCTATACGTACTATATATATTCTATATCTCTACTGTAGATAATACAGTAGATAAATAATTTATTATTGAAGAGAAAGAAATCACAAAATCATCTCCACAACGAACAAGAAATGTAATCATAATTACTATTATTAGTGATCCAGCTATCCGTAATATAGCTACATAATGCATTGAACCACATTACCACAATTAATACCAGCTGATAATAATCATCCTGTGAGCTATTTGGCAGTACTTCGAATAATGTTAAGATTTGGCAACAATGCAGTAGCAGTAGGGTTGACCGTTGGATATTCGGTAGATCTTCTAGCAGAAAACTAATTTATTTGAAAATATTATAAAAGATCGCTGTCACTATGGTATGAAAAATATAGGCTTTATATTAGAATTTGAGTAAAAAAGTTTCCAGTGGATGTTATGCAATTAGAAAGAAATCAAGTGAGCTGGGGTATATCAGCTAGAATGGTTTACTCTGCATTATCGAATCGCATATTCGCTATGGAATAGCTTTCTGGGGCTATTGTAACTTACAATTATATGATACAATATTTGCTCTCCCGAAGCGGTCATTGAGATATATTACAAAGTCTAAATCAAGATATCATTGTAAACTTTCATTCACCCGCCACAAAATGTAAACGATCACCTGTTTATACTTAATAGAAACAGTATGTCTGACAAAAAGTTCAGAACTTGTTAAAAATATTTTAGTAGAAAAGGCCTATTATTCGATCAACGAATTCTACTGTGATAATCTGTAAGGTCTAAATAGTCGTCATTTAAATGTTAACTGAAACTCATCCTAATCTCATCCTAATCTGTAAGCTCTAAATAGTCGTCATTTAAATGTTAACTGAAACTCATCCTAATCTGTCTTTTATTATTTTTTGTTAGTGAAAATTTGTTTTTTGTTTTTTTGTATCTCTTATATTTTTGGGGTGCACTTCATTATACAGGGTGTAACATAAGTACGTTGAAATATTCAAGTGACGTATTCCTGAGAAAATTTTAAGAAAAACAGTCTAAATAAACTTGTGTTCGGAAATGCTTCGTTCCGGAGATACAGGGTGTTAAAATTGAATTTTTTTGTACGCTTTTTAAAAATAACTTTTGCAAATATTAGTTATTTGCACGAAATTTGGTACCCGGGGTTTATTTGACGTGGGAAATCATAATTTCATATTAATTTGCATGTAACATCTAGATGGCGCTGCGTACGCTGTCATTATTTATTTCAAATTGCTCTAACATTTTTGTCAGTAAACTTTTGGTACTTTTCATGAAAAAACCTTTGTCCCACACCTTTTCCGATTAAAAAAGGTATACTTCCTCAACAACGCCGAATGTGATCTTTTTCGAGATATATATAGTGGGTTAAAAATTATTCGTAATTCTTTCGAAAATTATGTCGGTACGATTTTTATCAGGCCGCCATGTGTTTTGTAATGAAATAAAAAAGATAGAATCCCTGGAAAACCATGAATACCAGCCCTTCTGAATGACCCTAAGTGCCACTAATTTATACGGTCAAACTTAATCCATGAATAAAGGATCATTGAAATTGACGAATATTGTTTGTATTTACACAAGAAAATTTATTAGTCAACTCTGGTGTTAGTTTATCTTAGACAAACCAACATTATGACATGAAACGGTTCAACCCAAGAACTTTTATCCAACGAACAGGTATCATAACAGTCCGAAAGTTACTAGAAATTGCTGTAAAATTCATAAATTGAATAAAAATTGAGTACAATTTTCCATTCACACCTGTCAATAAAATCGAGGCCACAAAATTGATGAATTCATTTTGATCAAGTAAATTGGCACTAATGGCATGCCAATGGTTTCCCGAGTATTTTTTTTTATAATAATAAATAATGTTTGACCAAATTACGATTAATTTTTAATATAATAATAATAATAATAATAATAATAATAATAATAATAATAATGTTTATTCATAGATTTCATAAATTACAAACTCTAAACATATAATACGAACAAATGAACAAACAATTGCACCACAAGGAAATTAATCCGCGCGTGGACTAGCCTATGTAAATCACTCATAAAACATCATCATCATACGAAACGAAAAAATATTCTTAATACTAGGGAACATTTTCAACCAACATTTATTAAATAGTGGTAACAGGACATAAAAATGGGTAAGTGTAAATGTAGATATTCGAGAAACTTTGGAGAAATTTTATAATTTTTAATAAAATTATGATAATAAAAAAGAACAGCATACCGACTTACTCATGATTATCAGTATATGCAGATATATACATATATATACAAACCTGTATATCCACATATACAGGCTCATATTGACAAGACATTTATTGGAATTTTTTTTTTCTTAATGTACCAGAAGAAGCAAAAACGATTAACTTGATTTTTTCAATTATTTTTTATATCAATCAATTTATGTATTGCAGATCGTGTTTGGTTGAATATCCACTTCTTCAATATCGATTTCAGTAGGGAATAGGAGTTTATGAGTTTCAGCTCTTCGGGTAACATATTGTATAATCTTGGTCCTAGAAAACCGTGACCTCTCTGCCCTATTGTTTTATTAATTTTGGGTATAATTATCCACCCTTTACTGTATCGCGTGTCATAATTGTGGGTGATTTTTGAGTGGAGATATTTTGTCTTATGTTGGTGGTGTATAAGTGCCTGATAATATATTTGCCTGATATCCATGACTTGGCTTTCGGAAAACAAATTGTCGCTAGGGTATTGATAGTGCTTGCCAAATATCATTTTCAGCTGTTTATGGTCACAAAAACTTTGACATATTTTAAATTTTGGGGTAAGGCTTCTTAATTTTTTGGTAAGCATTTTTGATTGGACATTCCATTGAAGGTGGCTATCTACAGAGTGACCCATTTGAAAGCGGGCCACCTCTCTAAAACTGTTATTTATTATCCGATTCAGAAGGTTGTTTTTCGAAATGAAAATAAAAATTTCAAGGCCTACTTCGAATTTTTTTCAAGGTCAAAAATCCAAAAAACATACTAGAGATTTTTTTAGATAGAATCAGACGGCGCCACTGGATTCACGACATTTCCAAGTGATATATTTAAAAATTACGTAGGAATGTGTCCATTAATAAAAAAGTTATATGGGAAAGAAATTTCGAAATTATGTGAATAAATCAACCCACCTCTTCAATTCAAGAACTTTCATCTAAATTCTGACTACACCACTGGATTCAGAAAACTTCGAAATACACTTGGTCAGAATTTCATCGAATTCTGTTCATAAATAAAAAAGTTATAGAATAATAAAATTTGAAATTAGTGGAATTTTAGGAAAATTTTATTTTATTATTTCATAACTTTTTTATTTATGAACATATTTCGATGAAATTCTGACCAAATATATTTCGAAATATTTTGAATAGGGTGGTGTTGTCAGAATTTTGATAAAAGTTCTGAAATTGAAGTAGTGGGTTGATTTATTGTCAGAATTTTCAAATTTTATACCCATATAACTTTTTTATTGATGGACGCATTCTTATGAAATTTTTACATTTATCACTTGAAAATGTCGTGAATCCAGTGGCGTCACCAAATTCTATTTAAAAAAATCGCTAGTATGTTTTTTGGATTTTTGACCTTGAAAAAAATTCGAAGTAGGCCTTGAAATTTTTATTTTCATTTCGAATTTATGTCACTCAATCAGAATTATTAATGCTCTATCTATTGAAAAAAAAAACTTCCGAATCGGTTAATAAATAACAGTTTTAGAGAGGTGGCCCGCTTTCAAATGGGTCACTCTGTATGTATATCCCTAGGTATTTAACTTCATTTTTGGGACAGATTTCTAGCGTTTTCGTCGATGTTTTTATTTGAAGGTTCTTCAGGGATGACATGGTATTGGTTAGACTCGTGAACGGAATATAGTATGTCTTGCTTTCATTGAAATCATTCTCAATTTTATTTTTCAGGTGGTTCCATGACTCGGCTTCATAGAAGACTGCAGTATCATCTGCGAAACTAACTATATCACCTTTGGTTGGTAAGTTGAATAATTCGTTTATATATATATATATATATATATTGAACAATAATGGCCCCAGTATTGTCCCTTGTGGTACTCCAAAGTTACAGTTCTGAAACGAGCTGAGTTCTCCATTCACCCTCACACATAACAGTCTCGCACTTAAATAGTCTTTCATTAGGTTCAGATTGGTATCCCTGAAACCAATTCGTTCAAGCGTGTCTAACAATGTGTCATGGCTCACTGTGTCGAAATCCGACGAATGGAGCCTATATCTAAGGAAATAGGGGTTCAGGCTCACATTAAGGCTTATGTACGTTCAAAGGCGATTCAATGCGGAGGCGAGGGTTTTTCTACACCAAAAATGTTTAAAAAGAGAAAATCCACTAGCAATGAGATGGTTACAAAAAAATCGCGAATGGAAAAAGTCGGAAAACCAATTAACGAAGATATTTCAATATTCAGCAGCGGTTCTACTTTTAAATTTACTTCGTCAGAACTAAGTTTGTCAGATTCGAATAATTCATTTTATCTAGACACTAATAGTTCAAAAGAAATACAACGGAGAACATTTTATTTGATAGAAAAAAATCCAAAGCTTTATTTGGGAGTTCCGAGTCAGTCATTATTTGTTGTAAACTTGTTAACCAAAAAATGTGAGCTGGACAAGCTTGATATTTTTTTAACATTAAAAAAGATTAAACTAAATTTACCTTATAGGATATTAGCAGACGATTTTAGTGTACCACTTTCCAGAGTATGTAGCATTATACAAAAAACTATACCGTCATTAGCTGGTTACCTTTACCCATTTGTGCGATGGATGCCCCTATCTGAAGTTAAGAAAAGACTTCCTATTCCATTCAGAAGCAGATATAAAAATGTACAATGTATTATAGATTGTTTTGAAATTTCAATTCAAAAACCAAGTGATCCGATATTACAGAGTCTCTCATGGTCGGAATATAAAGGTTGCAATACAATGAAATATTTAATTGCATGTTCACCAGATGGCTTGATATCTTATATTTCTTTTGGTGTTGGTGGTAGAACTACAGACAAGATGATTGTTGAAGAATCAACATTTTTAAATTTATTAGAACCAGGCGCTGAAGTAATGGCAGATAGAGGCTTTAAGCATCTTGAAGATCAACTTGCAACTGCTAAAAATAAACTAGTTAGGCCCCCATCTGTTTTATCTGGACAAAAAAGTTCTAAGGAAGAAGTTAAGGAAGCAAAACGAATTGCAAGCTTGAGAATTCACATAGAACGAGTAATATCTAGAGTAAGGGAGTTTGCCGTTGTTCAACCACATGCCACGATTAACTTAAATTTAGTGAAATACTTGGACCTAATAGTGCAAATAGTCTGTGGAATAATCAACATACAAGCTTATCTAATTAAATAAAACCAAAAATATATTTCACATTATTTTATTAAATATGTTTTCGTACCAAAACTTTTGTAGTTTTTGCATAATAAACTCAACAAGTTCTTCATCATATCTGCAATATTTTATTGTTATATCTTTTGAAGTTTCAAAATGCGGATGTGACATAACAAAAATTCCACGTTATCTCTTACTGAGATACATTTGAAGTTGAAGTTGATATACACGTTTTTCCTTTATGTCCTTTGTTTTTATTAAAATAATCCATCACCATAAAGATATCCAATTCAGATAAATTTGCAGAATCTGCTTTAATAAATCCAGTATCTACTGAATACATCTTAAAAAAAAAAAAAAACACTTTTAAAATTTGAAGGTATGGCAGCTGGAAGCAACTTTCTTATGTGAAACGCAAAGGTGTACTGCCGAATATCAGGCCACAATATGCAAAGTGACGTCTTAGTCGGTTCTGCCGCTTTTTATCGGAGCTCCATTTTGTTTCGCTTGTTAAATTATCAATACCTGGAGACTTATGATTTTTTAGTTCTGTGATCGTTTTTATTATTTCATCCTTTGTTGTTGGTAAAAGAACAATAGAATTTATCCTATTTGGTTGAGCTGTTTGTTTTGTTGGTTTTTTAATTTTTTCAGCTAAGATGCTACCGATTATGAAGAATATTATGCATATCAATAAATCTAGTGGATCAAACGGAATTGAAACGATCGTACTCAAGAAATGTCCTCCCGAACTAACACTAGTTCTTCTCCAACGGAAAAATTGCAAGAGTACAACCAGTCACAAAAAGGGGAAAAGACCCTACCCAGCAACTACAGACCTGTCCCACTGCTATCTGTCAACTTGAGGGTCATGGAAAAAGCCATCAACATCGAGTTCATGAAATATCTAGAATCCTCATGAATCATCAATGATTGACAATATGGTTTCCGGCATCAGAGATCAACTGGTGACCTGCCTGCTTACTCCTCACATATTTGGCAGCAATCAATCGAAAGCTATAGTGAAACTCTGTCCGTTGCAATAGATACCTCCAAGGCTTTTGATCACGTTTGGCACCAGGTACTCCTTGACAAACTTCTATCTTATGGCTTGCCTCCCCAGTTGCGTTCCTTGCTTTTTAGCTTTCTGTCAGACCGATCTCTCCACGTGGTGGTCGATGGAGTATCATCTGACACTTTACCAATGCTGGTGTTCCGCATGAGTCTATTCTGGCACCAATACTGTACCTTCCTCACATTAATGATTTCTATTTCATCCCAAAATGTATTACACTTTCCGTCAAACTATATTTGATTTATAAGGCACGAGTCCGACCTGTCTTGGGTTTCCTTTGCTAACAAGCTTGCTCACTTCTCTGGAACACAGCAGAAAGGTTGACGATCTGTATATGATTTATTTCACTACCGTAGTTTCCGTGATTAAGAATGATGAAACTCTTAGGACGGATGGAACTTGTGAAAATGCATTTACCGGCTCAATGGTGTTGGCCTCAGTGACATACACTGTCCGCCACTAGTGAGTTTCATCGTTCTAATTCGATAATTACGGAGGTGACGGGGCAGCTTCCATGATAAGTGAGACAAATTCGGATTTTTCAGGGCTGAAATTTTTTCAGGACTGACATTTTTTCAGGAAAAAAGTGTATTTGTAGTGAGTTGGAAGTCCTGATCAGGATTTTGAAGAAATTTCGAGCCTATTATGTATATTTTACCGTGAAAATAGGTTGTTCCATCGCGAGTAGCATGCAGTGAATATCACTTAGGTCAACACCATACAGTCGGTATGTGAATTTTCAGCATTTCCATCAGTCCTGAGATATTCACCATTCTACCTCGATAGTTATGGAAGTTACGGGGATGCGTCCTTCCGAAATATCATCAATCGTTCCACTGTTAGCGGTCCTAGATAGATAGATAGAATGAGGTATGTGGGCGGACGGAGCCAAAGCATGTAGGTCTCTCAATCGGGCCCGTTATGCACCCACCACTGCTGGGAGTTTGTTCAGTTTTGAAGGTAGCCTATCTCGCGAGCGAAAAAGGCCAGCCTTCTTACCGATAGCTCCCTCATACTCTCCGGGTTCAGTACGATGCTCCCGAGGTGTGCTTCCCGTATTGCTGCGACTGCCGGGCATTCCGTAAGGATGTGGGTGGCTGACTCATCATTCTCCAAGCACCACCTGCATTCGGTATCATCCGTGAAACCTAAAATGTTGAGGTGCCTGTTAAGATGGCAGTCTCCTGTCAGGAGCCCTGTCACTAATATGATTTCCCTTCTGCTCAGTGGGAGCAGAGAAAGGCCACCGATGTGGAGTTTCGATTGCCTCATGCCCGGTGCATCTTTCCATGTGTCATGGAATTTACTATACCTTCATACTGGGAAGACAAACTGAACCTAAGAGGTGACCCAAGTTAAGTGAATTAGCTCCAATGTTTGAGCACCCAGAATTGGGCTTAAGGACATGGGAAAAGTCTAATGAGAAATATCTTAGTCCAAGTTTAGGCAATTTGGGTAGCACAAACGTAAAGAAATGAAGAAACTTTCAAGCAAAAGATCAATATAAAGGCTCCATGCAGTTCTATCTAACCCCAACAAGGAAAGCTAAGGGAATGAGAAAAAGTCTAATGAGAACTCATCACATTTTACCAAAGTTGGAAGTTGTACACAACTACATAGTTACCAATAAAAAACCTAAAGGTGAAAATTAACTTCGTGTTCTCAGAATTGAAAGCCGGAGAGAATGGATAAACTGCTAAACGGGTTCAAGTAATATCATAATAGAAAAAGATTAATGAAATATTGAGAATATTTGAACCGAATTTTTAATTAGAAAAAGTTAAAGACATTAATTATTATTATTTCAAACGCCTATGAAGCGATACATAAGCTCTGTTTAAATTGACTTGAGTATTGAGACAAAGGTCATTGTTGAGTAAATCTTTACTTATATGTAAATCTTCAAGGAAATCTAATCTATTATTATTTTTGGACCTAACCTCCTGTAAAATTTGAGAGTTTCTGTTTGGGCTAAAATTATGGTTGTTAAACCTTAAATGTTCACCAAAAGCAGATACTTAACAGTCGAAAGCGCTTTGCTACAATTTTTAAAATAAAAATATTTTGCACGAAATACAAAGTTTCTTCATTCAAGTTTTTCGCACCTTGTCTGGCCAAATAATCAGCCCGTTCATTTCCAAGTAATCCGGTATGACCAGGGACCCAAAGTAGCTTTACTTTATTTGCCGATCACCGATGCATTGAGACACCAGCAGAGAGGTAAATCTATATGATGTGAGAGCCTTGATCGCCGCTTGGCTGTTGGTGCATATCGTGATTTGCTGGCCGCGGTAGCCTCTGTTGAGATTTCTTCTTACACAGGCGTGTATGGCAAACATTTCTACCTGAAATACAGTAGCAAAAGTTCCTAGAGCATAACAGAGTTACCCATTCTGGAGCCATCTGTGTACCAGATGATCCCCGGCATGTCACCCGGTATTTCAAGAAGGGGACAATCCCTTACCATCTGATTCCATAATCGAGAATGTCCATACATTCCCTCGTAACGCAATTGGTTAGAGCTTCTTAGGCGAGCTGCGGCTTTACGTGCCTCATGTCCAGCGCCCTGGAGGTGCCGTCCCCATTGCACTTGTTATCGCAAGACAGGCAAGTCTTTGTACTTTATCTAATTGGGTTTTCGACTTGCCGGATGCTGCACCTTGTCACCACACGTTGGCTCCGTACGTACTCATTGTCCAATCCAATCCAATCCAATATAAAATCTTGGGGCTGAGCCCCCACGTACTGCCAAATGCGCAAGACATGCAATTGGGTTTTCGACTTGCCGGATGCTGCACCTTGCCACCACACGATGGCTCCGTACGTACTCATTGTCCAATCCAATCCAATATAGAATCTTAGGGCTGAGCTTCCACGTACTGCCAAATGCTCTTCTGCATGCCCAGAAAGCAGCTGTGGCTTTCTGAACTTTATGATCAAGGATGACTCCAAGGTACTTGACTGAGCTTTTGTATTGCAGGGACCTTCCAGTGAGTTGAACATCTGGGAGGTCCCCTGGTTTGGGTTTCCTGGTGAAGAGAACCAGTTCTGCCTTTTCAGGGTTTACACTGAGTCCCACCGAACGGCACCATTCATCCACTCCGTCGAGAGTCCTTTGTATCGTGCCCCTCACGAGGCCGGACCCCCGGTCATCTAGGGCACCAAAGCAGAGGGGACAAAACTCCTCCCTGCGGACAGCCCCTCATGGGTATGGCCTTGTTGGAGCTACTTCTAAGAGTTGCTCTGGCTAGTCTTTGGGACAGCATGGCGTGAATCCATGTTATTACGGTTGGGTTCACGCCCCCTTCCCTTGTTGCTTGACATATAGAGTCAAATGACGTGTTGTCGAATGCCCCTTCAACGTCCAATCCCTCCACAACTCTATGAACGAGTCGATGGAGAGCAGCCTCCATGCCCTTGCCAGTCTGGTACGCGTGCTGGAGGTCGCTAAGCGTGTTTAGCTTCAGCACCTTCTCTCTTATGTATCAATCCACCAGTCTCTAAGTTGTCTTCAGAAGAAACGACGTGAGGCTGATGGCTCTGAACGCTTTTGCCTGTGTGTAATCACTTTTACCAGGCTTGGGGATGAAGATAACTTTGGCTGTCCTCCATACCTTAGGAACGTATCCGTATGCGAGGCAACTACGGAATATCTTCAGAAGATGGGGGATTCGGATTTCTTTGCCCTTTTGTAGTAGTGCTGGAAAAATACCATCTTCTTCCGGAGATTTGAAAGGTGAAAAAGACTCAATGGCCCAGTCCACTCTTTCATAAGTTACAATCCCAGCAGCCGTCTGTAGTCGACCTTTGTTTTGGGCGGTACAGTTGGCTGTGGCTTGGGTGTCGCAGTATCACTGCCCGGAAAATAGACAGAGAGTATGTGTTGGAGTATCTCCCAGTCCGAGGCAGTGCATTTGCCTCCAAGCAGGGCGAGCACTTCCAGCCTCGCTCCCGGATCTTAGGAAAAGACCTTGTTGAGTCTCGCTGCCTCTGGTAAACTGCTTATACCTTGGCAGTAGTTTCTCCAAGTATCCATCTGTCCCACTCGAATACTTCTTTTGTATTCCCTTTGTGCCGATTTGTAAGTCTTCCCAGTGTGCGGGTTGTTTGGTTTGGTTTCTATTGACGAGTTCCACCATGGGGTCTTGGCTGCCTTGTCTGCCTTTTTCAAGGGACAGCTGGCTTTGTATGATGATAGGATCGCGGAGTTGAGACAATCTGCAAACGTTTCGATTTCTGCCTCCGATCCGTAGCATGTAGGCATGATCCCGAGCCTTTCCTTCAGTTCATCCTCATAGATGTTCCATCGGGTGGCCCTGGGATTCCTATACCTGTTGTTGTCTGCAAGGCTGTTGCCTGCTAGTGAGAAAAGTATGTGTCGATGATCTGCTAAAGTTTCCTCCACCGACACATGCCAGTTGCTGACGCTCCCTGTCAGTTCCGAGGAACATAACGTGAGATCGATGGTTGTTTGAGCCAAAGGCGTGAAATAAGTGGGCACTGATCCTCTATTGAGAATTTCCAGGTTAGTGGAGCTCAGGAATTCGAGGAGTGCCCAGCCCCTTGGGTTCGCGTCTCGGTTCCCCAACATTGTGTGGTGAGAGTTTGCATCGCAACCCAAACGGAGGGGCAGTCCCCGCTCTTCGCAGTGCCCAATCAATGATACTACCTCTCGTGGAGGGTTCTCCTTCTCATATGGAAAGTAAGCGGAGCCTACTATGACTTCGCGTACGTATCGTTGGCCACCTTAATCTTTATAGCTACCAGGTCCCTGTGGCAGAATCCTCGCAGCGAAGTGGCGTAGACATTTTTTGCATGAATGCATACCCTGGGCCTTGCTTCGGTGGTGCAGTAGTATAGCGAACCTCCGGCTTGGCCCATACCTCTTATCCTGCCTTGCTAAGCCCCCACGGTTGTTGGATAAGAGATATGTTTATGTCGAGTTCCCTGAGCCTTCTCAGGGGCCGGAGGAGCAGGGAGAAGAGACCGCCCTACGTTCCTCTGCTTGCCTGAGGCCGTCAGGACCTTTTCTTTCGCCCTGACCACCCCGTTCACGACCAGTCTCTGTCGAAGAACTGTCTAGACCGTTCTCCGTCAGAGTCTCGTCCTCCGAGTCGAGAGAGGCTTCCGTTTCGAAACCTTCCTCCATTGGGTGACACAATTCCGCTGGAGGTTGCCTTTCGACTTCCTCAGCGGGTGCCGACTTCTCTTCGACGGAGACGGTTGTCTCCATCCGTTGGTCCTTGACCCAGAGTCGGGTGGTCCGCAGCAGTGGAAGGATAGTTCCAGCTAATCAGTGGCCCCAAAAAAGAGGGCTCCGTTGGCCTGCCTGACGATGGCGACGGAATGAGTGTCCACCAGGCTGAGGTCACGCTTCGCCTCCCTCCTGCTCCAGACCCTCCACCGTCGAGTCGATAGGCCTGGGTTTTGCCTTTCCAGGGCATTGTCCTGGTTGGGCGGTCTTATCGGGATCCGGATGACTGTTCTCTGCAGTCTAAACCTTTCCGGATATACCGGTATGAGGTTGGTTCCTTCCCAGGGTCTGATATTGTTCAGTTCCTTGAGAAGCCAATCAATTGTCCCCTCCACAGCCGTGTGGAGGGAAACTGTGTTGGTGTGCTAATGATTGTCATTAGCACAGTATCGAGGAACTCCGTCAGCTGTTCCTCATTGGTTTGTCCCTCCCGGGAGACAACCAGCTGCAGAGCTCTTTTTTCGGACACTGTCTGCGCGTAGCTTCGCGAACCCTCTGCTCCCTGTCCCACTTGTTGGAGGCCGGGGCGTGGGCGCTTAGCAACACGCAATGTGTCCTCGGGCGTGCAGCCGGGGGTTCTTGTCCTCTTGGTGGAAGACTCACGAGCCTCACTCTTCAAGGACAGAGCCTCCGGCCGTCCACCCTTGGCTTCTGAGCGTTGAACGGGAGTTTTGACGTTCCCCTTGGAGGAACCCTTATCGCCACCCCCGTCCGTTCGCCCTTTGTCTGATTCACCGACCCTGTTGTCAGAGCCAGTCGAGGTGGATTGGTGGACAGGCGCGGCCCACCTCGCTCTCCTCCTTCTTTTGTCCGACCCTCGGATGTTCGATTTACCTTCACTTTTTCCAAGGTTCGGGCGAGATCTGCCACATTCTGGGACCGCAAGTGATCCTCCAATGTGGCTATGTGAGCGGACGCAGAGCCGGGTATTAGTTGTTCCGAGTTCCCCACGAAGGAGCCCATCAGAATGGGAGTGGCGGACCCCAAAAAGGAGCCCGCTTGGTTGGTAAGAAAGGTGGACCCTAGAGTTGAGCCCACCGATATTGGGGTAGAGAGGATTGGGGGCCCCGTGGAGAGCAAGCCGGTGTAGATTGGGCAGCGGAGGACCCCGTGATGAGGCCCATCTGCGTGGGAGGAGTATTGGAGGACCCCAAGAAAGAGACCCCCAGTAGGGTGGGGGGAGTATTAGGGGTGCTGGGGTTTTGTTTGCCGATTGGCTCTGTCGTCTTTTCGGCTGGTTTTTTTCTTTAGGTTCTATATGATTCCCACGAGTAAGGGGAAAGAGACGTCGCCGCACGTGGAGCCCCTACGCAGTCCGGGCGGTTAAGCCAGGACTCCCGTGCCCCCCGTACACTAGGTATCTCACTGGTCGTTGCATCACAAGCGGTTTACGGTTTGAGTTGTGAGCTGGTCGCATCGAGCTCAGTTCTCACATCCATATGCCGTCACTTTGGAGACGTGCCAAACATCTCTTTCTCAGCATCGTTCAAAACAATTCAGGCAATCTAGGGGTAACATTTTTGTACTCCCTATATCTAATACGGATATCATTATGTAACAAATTATGGCCAATAAATACACGTACTTTGCATTATGGAACGGATTTTCGCTTGTTTGATTGATGATCTATTTATTTTGTGGAAATTCATGATGAAATAAGAAAAGGAAGAAAAAATATAACTTTTGTCCAGTTTCCACTAACACTTTACTACTAAAGTGTCCAGTTTCCACTAACACTTTACTACTAAAGTGTTAGTGGAAACTGGACAAAAGTTATATTTTATCTTCCTTTTCTTATTTCAACGGATTTTCGGCCTACTGAAAGAGGTATTTGGGAATAATCAAGTGAGTTGTTTTAACATACTTACCTAGGTACTTGTTTGACATTCAATTTCTATTGCATTAAAAGAACTATAAACATGTCAATTAGTGAAGATTTATCTTGAACAGCACCAGAAATTTGTAACAAAGCAAAAACTGTCTGTGAAAATTGATTTCTAACCAGATAAAAAATCTATGAAAAATTATTAAAATTATTCTTGTTTTAATGTTTTATAGGTAGTAGAACAATAGTGTATGCAACGATCATGTAATGGTTATAGTAGACTCGCACGAGATTTACATGATCGTTACATAATATACTATTTTTCCGGTATTTCCGAAATAAAAAAGTTACTCACTGAATTGATAGACATTCCTATGTAACCCTTTTACGTAACTTCAATTGCCCTACTTATTTTTTACACACAAGGAAATTCGAATGTCTCGTAAGTACTCTAAATCGATGAAACAAAATGTAACCGCGGACTTTTTCATAGAAATTTTCTATAAATATCTATAATGAAGACCCGTAGGGTTTTTTCTTCACACCTCGAATGGTTTTCGAAGCGTTGCTTTTCAGATTATGAATTATATCTGATGTTCGTTTAAACCACACCTATTTTCATTAGTTATATCAATATCAATTAACATACAAAATATCTATAGTAATGAAGAAAACCAAAATTTTCATTTTTATTACCCATATTCGAATTCATCCTTTTAGGGAATACTGGACAATGTAATAATGTTAAGTTGGACAGGGTGGGAAAAGCGTCGAGCGTTTGAGTATTTATAGACAGACAGTCAGAGTGTTCAAGGTTAAACTTACTAAGAGGATTACAGTAGGTATTTTATATTTTACGCTGAAATGAGTTGAAGTTAGACTATATTAGATTTCTTTTATTTTGGGGCTTGTCCTCCATCACTTGGGATTCTTACTTTCCCCTTCATACCGCAGATTTACGTTGACCTTTTTCAGGTAAACTCCTTCTTAAAAACAAAAGTTATAAATTTCTCTCGAATGAACGTCTCATTTTGATGCTAATTCAAAAATGGATCTATATTCATCAAATTCAGGAAATAAAAATTAAAAATAAATAAGATGTTCATTGAAATCGAATCCAACATACGGGTAAATTCAATAATGAAGTCAGTTGATATACTAAAAAATAAAGTTGGGTCAAAATCAGTAAGTCCTTTGTGAAGCATGGGTAAGGTTTTGTAGCATTTATTTCTTTCTTACTGTATTTTTATTTTTTTATAATAAGATTAACTAGAATTTGTTCTCGTTTGGCATTCTTTCTTTCCCGGACCGAATCGCCTCAGCGATGTAGGCAACCACTTATATATATATATATATGTGTGTCTATGTCCACTTGAATAAAAATAACATTTTGTTAAGGCAAGTTTCGAAGTTCTGTGATTGTTCCCACCTGTACCATACCGTCACCTTCATGGAAGTTTGGGTCTCAACATCTCGAATATCTGTTATGAATGAATAGTTGGTTCAGGTAGGATTGGTCCACACTAAGTTGGTTCTGGTAATCTTTGTAGCTTTTAATTTTTTTTTGTTCTGAAAATCATATACTATGATAGTCAACCATCATATAACCTGTTAGGTCATGTGAAGTTGCCTTTAGTTACGGGATCGTACTACCGTAGCTCTAATTCTCGTCCTGTGGCAAGGTTACTCGGTGTGACAGATCAGGTGACAGGAAGGAAGATGAGAAGGGAATTCATTTTATGGTCAGTTGTGTAGTGAATTTTTTGACCAAGTTATAATATGTCATTAGTCGTTTTAAAATATACGATTTGTGAAAACCAACTTGCGTTTTTGGCTATTCCTCTCTGAGAGATCCAGAGAGTCATCATCATATTTATAGGATGAATGTAGATTTGTTTGTTTCCAAATTATATTATAGAAAACCCTTTATTAAGGTAAGCTTTCAAAAAGGAGACAATTTTCACTGTCGTTGACAGTGTTCCTTTCTGTGTTGGAAGATTTCATTTGAAGTGAATCTCACTTTTAGGTTATATAAAAATATTACAGCAGTACTGATTTATTTTAGGGTTTTCCTATAGGGTTTTATGTAATGTGGGCTGTGGGTCCTACACTCATTTTATTCTTGAAGTGGAATATGGAAGTTTTTCTGAGTGCCATCCTTTGATATGGTCCATGGCTGGTTAACACGGAAGTTTCCACGATCTACTCCCCAGTGACAGTTTTCATCATTGCTCAAACTGCTCTAGTGCATTGTTGGCACCTACCACTTCAACAGGATAGATATACACACTCTTACGGTGCCTATTTGCTACCATTCCAACAGGATAGATATACACACTCCTACGGTGCCTTTTTGATACCAGTTCAACAGGATAGGTATACATACTGTTCCAGTGCCTGTTGATACCTTTTCAACACGATAGATATACCTACTGTTCCAGTGCATCTTTGATACCATTTCAACAAGTTGAGAACCAAACACACATTTTCACACATTTTCTCTTAAGTAAGCACATTGACGCATAGCATGCTATGAAGAAGCGCTACTGATAGGTAGTTCGCTAACTTCCTTTAAGAAATTTCAATTGAAAGGTCAGTAATTACTAGAATTTTCAAGACAAATTCTAGAAGAATATCACATTTTTAACATTCTAAATGCATAGCAAGAATGCTTATGGCCTGAGATAGTTATTCTAAATCTATTCTATATTTTTCATTACTGTTTGAACTTTTCATGGTCCACAACCAATATTTTTATATTATACACATGTATTCTATTGCCTCAACCTACCACCACATAAGCAGCCAATTTTCTTATGACTTTCTTATTTCCATCAAGACATTGTTAATATTTAGTATCACAGCTTACTAGGTAAATTATCTATAGTCTATTTTCAAGCTGTGTGGTGTCCAACCAAACTGTTTAACTTCCACCTTATAAGAATTTTGAATTTTTAATTACCCATAGTGTTCTTCGACGTAAAGCTGCCATTCGCAATGACTCTTCCCTATAATTTTTTATTCACAATAACTTAGTAATTTTAACAACAAAGGAAGAGGTTACAGTTTACATGAAGTCAGTTGCATAATAATAAAATAATAATACTTCCTCATAAACATCCATGGAGTGTACTCAAAGGCTGGGCCAGCACGTCGGGAGGAGGCCGGGGGGTACAGGCCTCCCCACTTTTTCTTACAAATTATCCATAAAAAAAGTAATGTTACACTCCAGCCCTCAAGACCAGAAAAGAAATTTAATCTTGGAGTGCCTCCCATCACTTTCTTTGAGTACCCCCCACTTTTCTGACCAACGCGCCGCCATTACCCATAACATGTGCGGGTAGATAACGGCTATTATTACTTGCCGGGGCGCTCCGAAGCAACTTACTGATTCTGGATGGTGTATTCACTTTTCAGCTGTAGGAAAACTAAGTGGTCGCCCATCAATGCCCTTATACTTACACTCCAGTTTCGAGCCAGATCCAATAAAGCAGGAGTTTCAAAGGCTTACGGGAATCACAGAAATCTTTTCTACAGAGCACAGAATTCAGTCTGAAGAATATTTCGCATGTGAAATAAATAAGTATTTCAACATGAGGAATTGGGCATACTTGTCAAAAGGCCATAACTTCAACAAATGAAAAATGAATATTAATGATCGAGCCTTTCGAATATTCGCTTTAATACTCTTAATACTTTTAATACTCTTCTTCTTGTGACAAGAAGATAAAAAAAATAATACATCTTACCTAATATAAGTAAAAGTTCTTGAGCTCTTCCAAGAGCAAAAACAGGAATTAGACATCTTCCACCTCTATTTACAATATCATGTACCAAGCTTGTGAATCTACTTTCACGATCTTCCCTCTTTTCATGGATATGTGTTCCATATGTAGATTCCTAAAATAGTATATACTAATTAATATTTCCTGAATATCATTTATTTGATCCCGAAAATTCACCCTCCACCCCAAACTTGTAACGCTTTCTCCTCGGGTGTTAGAATTTTGGTACTCTTCTACCCAAGAACCAAGTTTATCAACCCTCCTAGTAGGTACCTATGGTCAATGGCGTACAATATGGCCCTGATACTCGGCGGCAGTACTTGTTGGTCAACGGCGGTCTCAAGCGCCAGCTTTAGTGGTAGCAACAGATGGAGAGGCGGCGGTATCCAGGGGTCAGTTATTCCACTAACAAAGATTTCAAGTGAATGCAGGCTTTAATCGCATTCAACCGTGAATCTGAATACCAGGTTGTTTTTTTTATAACACTATGAATACCTCCTGAAATGTAAACAATGTTGGACAGAAAGAGCAAAATAAACCACAATATCATCTATTAATTGTGGCGGATAAAGGTCACTTTGTGGCTGAATCGATTCAGATAGGCAAGGCAGCAAGTGCAGAGGAAAGTGAGAAAACCGATTTTATTAGCTTTCTCCACAATGTACAAATCCAACAAGAAATAGACAAGCAGGTGCAAGGAACTAATAAATGACTAGTCGCGGAACTAACCGAACAATCATCTGCTGCTCGACTTCCTACAAAATTCAAAGAACAATCGAACTGGTACCTCGAGCCGTTGATAAGAGAACGTAACCTTCAAAGAGACGTAAAACGTTCGTTTATCTCAAGATCCTCCAGAAAGTACCAGAAATATCATCAACAGTCACTCTTGTGCACGGGATTACTAACTACTAACAATTTCGCGGCAATAGCCTCACTAACACTCACACCTTTAACTTCCTTACTGGCAAGATATAAAGATAGATAGAAAGATCTTTATTCAATTAGGAACCCTAATATACATATGAAAAGTAAATGGTAATATATATAATAATATTGATAACATAAATATAAAACAGACATAAATACTATAAGTAAATTACTTATTGCCTAAGTAGTTAATATAAACATTGAAGTAATAAAACAATCAAGTTAGAACAATAACGATAAAATAACAAAAAAAAAATAGATATAGTAATATATATGAAATACTAAAAGTAAATATATGTATAAAAATATTTTCACGTTAAAAGAAAATCAAAAAAGTGTAATATTCGATACTATCAAACTGTAGTAGATGTAGTAGATGTTTTAACAGAATCCGGTAATTAATTGAAATGCACAAAACCCTTAAAAAACAGTGAGTTCATGGTACTACGGTAGGAAGTAGTGTGTTCTGAATACATAGGTCAAACAGCCAGGTTACTGAAAGACCGTATAACGTCCCATAAAAGTGACAGTAGACTGCACCCTGAGAGGTGTGCCCTCAGTGAGCATGTCCACAATGAAGGTCATGTTATGGACTATAATTCCACTAAAATTTTAACAAAAGAAAGAAATGCTTCGAAAAGAGTATTCTTGGAAATGACTTACATTTTTCAATCTATCAATTGTTTAAATAAAAGAACAGACCTCAATCATCTGAGTGAGATCTATTCTTACTTGCTTTTATTGGATAAAGACCCCAGTGCTCTGAGAAACAGCTCATTTGAAATAACTTAATAATAATAATATTAACATAAACACATAATTAATTAAAATGTTTTCTATATATAAACTTTCAAAATTACAAATATAATTTTCATAAATAAATTCCATTCCCATAGGAATGGTTTCCCATACGAATTTTCTCTCATGAAATCCCTCTTTGGTAGCAATTGGAACTGTATAATAACCCTAGCAGCCAAAGCCAATTGTCTCTTTCTGCTTTGTATGACAGTGACAATTGACATTCCCTTCAAAATTAATTCAAATTTAATCCACCATTTTCTTTTCAACGCCGTTGCTACTACCTGTTGCCATGCTTTTTCGGTAAACCGGTGTAGTTTTCTTTTAAACATATTAATATTAACTTTTATTGTTGCTCCATGTGTTACATGCTTGTAATGTTGTCTTGTTCATTTCTCACAACATCTAAAAACGACCAATCTCAATGACATTGTAAGTACTGTTTTTGGCTTTTCACTTTTTTCATTTATATTAATCATTAAAAAAAATTTGTAGCTCCCTGATGATGACAATATTCATTGTCGAAATATTGGAAATATAATGTTATAAGAGTACACTTGCGTTTTGCTGCTATCCCAAATAGTTTCCGAGCTTTGTTTCTAACAAGTCAGCGAATACTTCTGCTCCCTTTATATATATATATATATATATATATATATGATTGAATAATTTCGTGACTGTGACAATGTTATTTCAAAAATATTTGGGTAGCAGTCAGTTGACCAGTTTAATTATATATTCTTCGTTTTTTTAAATCGAGCTTTCGAAAATCTTTATTTTCTTTGTCAAGATTTTAACTACAATATAAAATGGATGAATAAATGGTGTTTTAACAGTTGATTAATACTTACTAACGTGAAATTAAAAGAAATTTACATCATTAACAAACATGAAGAATTAGTGACACTTGAAAAATACAGACAGGTAGGAACGCACTGACAGAAAGATGAGTGATAAATATACATATATAGGATGATAAAAACATAAAAATTGTGAAGATGAATAAAATCTAAAAAATACAAAATAAATTCAAGGTGGGCGACTATTGGAGAAAATCTGTTTACTTCTGTGTAAAATGTACGTGTATATAGAACTCAAATCTTTTATGTCAGTTCTTTTGTTGAATGTATTAGTTTTGTTATTGATGTGAACCATTTCCAAAAAAAGTCTTTTTCTCAAATTGCTTTCTACATCAAGAACACTCGCATTGTCATAGTCAATACGATGGTCTTTGTCTATGGTATGTTCAGATAATGCACAAGATCTTATATTCCTCCTAGAATCACTCTTATGTGAAGTAATGCGATCTTTGAGCATTCGTTTAGATTGGCCAATATACACTTGATCACAGTCTTTGCAAGGAATTTCATAAATAATATTGGATTTGAAAAAGGTAGGTATTGGAGTTTTCAATTTTGAATGTAAATTCGAGATTGTGGTGATATTTCTTTTTGCAATCTTTATTTCTTCATTTCTAAAAACATTTATTAATTTAGGAGTCAAATCGTGGATGTGTGGTAAGCTCTTATAATAGATCATGTTAGTGGAATTTGGTGTTCTTATATCAGGAATATGAGAGGAATTGTTTCGTGAAGGAGTACTAAAAAGAATTTTATTAACCAAAGAATATGGATAAGAATTTTCAAGTAAAATGTCTTTAAGTTCATTCAAACATTCAATTCGCAAAGAAGGGTGAGTCAACTTCTCAACCCTACTTTTCTGATTGTTAATCATATTAATTTTGATTTTAGTGGTATGATACGAGTGATAATTTATGAGACGATTACTATTGATAGATTTTCTATACCATTTTGTTATTATTTTATTATCGTCCATTCTGATCAACTTCATATCAAGAAATATATATAGTATATATATAGTGTGTCCCACTTTGAGCAGCCACACCCTCGTATTTTCTTAACAGTAAAGTGATTTCAAAATTTGTTTTTTATTACATATAGTTCCCAGAAATATCTACCTTCAGGTTGATGAAATATTCGTAAAAAAAACATACTGGCTATTTTTTTATCGCAACCTAAAACCCTCAAATCTCAGTGATAATTCATTAATATATACAGGGTGTCATCTGTAACTAACAACATTTTTTATTTGTTATTCATCCGCAATGTTTGGTAGTTTTCGATTTTTTTCCTTTGTCACGAAGTACCTGAAAATGTTCAAATAATGCTGTAGGGAATGTTCCAATATTACTTTTTCATGGCTACCTACGACCAAATTGAAAAGTGAAAAATTGGGAAAAATATACCAGGGATTTTTTTATCGCAAAAATAACACTAAGTTCTATCCCAGAACACTCTGAAACCCCCAAATAGCAGTACTTAATTATTTAAAATATACAGGGTGTCACCTGTAACTGACATAGTATTGATTTTTATTCATCCGTAATGTTCAGTTGTTCTCGATTTTTTTTCTCCATAATCACTAATTACTTAAGAATGTTCGAATAATGTTGTAGAAAATATTCAAATATTACTTTTTCATGGCTAGCTATGACCAGTCGAAAAGAACTTTTGTAGCACAAACGTAACAGCGGATTCTGGTTCAGGATACCCTAAAATTCCAAGACCCTAATTCTTGAATCATAAAAATATACAGGGTGTCATCTATAGCTGGCAGAATTGATAACGCTCATTTATTCGTAGCGTTTAGTTGATTTACAAAATTTCTTCTCGAGTCATAAAGTACCCAAAAACGTTCAATTGATGCTGAACAAAATACCAAATATTACTTTTTGATGCCTAGATATGATCAGTTGAAAGTTGAATTATAAAGGAAAACATACTGAAGATTCTTTTGTCTCCGAGCTAACACCAAATTCTGGTTTAGAACACCCCCGATCCTGTTTTTCGAATCATGAAATTACATAGGAAGTCATCTGTAAATGGAAACATGTCTAACTCTTTATTAAATAAATTTTGATGCTAGTTTTGCAGATGACACCTTCTACATTTTTATGATTTAAGTAATTAGATCTGAGTGATTTAGACTGTTTCGAACCACAATTTGATTTTGTGATGAAAACAAGCTCTGAAATGTTTCCCAGTTTTCCTATTTCTGAATATTATAAATAAAAATATAATCACGAGTATAATCATATCTTTCACAAAACTAACACCGGATTCTCGTTCTCAACAAGCATAACAAGATTTATGAATAAAAAGTGAAATATGTTACCATTTACAGGATGATATCCTGTATAATTTCATTACCCTGGCAACGAATTCTGGAGGTTTTGCGGTATATTCTGAACCAGGATATGTTGTCTCGATAATAGAAGGATGTTTACCACAATTTTTCAATTTTCAACTGGTCATAAATAGCCATGGAATTATATTTCGTTTTTTGTACACAGTATCAATTAAATATTTTGGGTGCTTCTTGATTGGAAAAGAAACAATTCAACATTACGGATAAATAAAAGTTATCAAATTTGCTAGCTACAGATGATACCCTGTATAATTTTAGATTTAAGTATCGAGGTGGGGATTTTAGTGTGTTCTGATCCAGAAATGTTTGTGCTTAAGTTTCCTTAATGTATTTTCCCCATTTTTTCGTCTCTCAACTCGTCATAGCAAGCCATGAAAAAGTAATATTTAGTTATTTTCTATAGCAGTAATTGAACATTTAGGTACTTTGTTACTATAGAAAAAAAATCAAAAACAACCAAAGATTACGGATGAAAACAAATTGAAAATGTTGCTAGTCTGTAAGACACCCTGTATATTTTAATAAGATCTGGGGGTTTAAGCATGTTCTGAACCAGAATCTGATGTAAGTTTCGAAATAAAAAATCTTTTAGTATATTTTTCCCAGTTTTTCACTTTTCAACTGGTCATAGCAAGCCATAAAAAAGTAAAATTTGTAAAGTTATAAAATTTATACTCAGCATCAATTAAACACGTTCAGGCCCTTTGTGACAAAAAAAATCGAAAGCAACCGATCATTTCGGACGAATAAAAATTAATAATGTTGCTAGTAACAGATGCAACCCTGTATATGTTAATGAATAAAGCACTTAGATCTAGGGGTTTTAGGGTGTTCTGAAACAGAATCTGGTGTTATTTTTGCGATAATAAAATGCCTAGTATGTTTTTCCCAATTTTTCACTTTTCAGTTGGTCGTAGGTAGCCGTGGAAAATGGATATACGAATATTTCATCAACCTCAAGTTAGATATTTTTGGGTACTATACATTATGAAAAATAACTTTTGATATCACTGTACTGTCAAGAAAATACGAGGGTGTGGCTGCTCAAAGTGGGGCACACTTCTCTTCATTCTTCATGTATTATTACATTTTCCTTCTGGGTTTTCTAGAATAGTGTTACAATCTTTCCAGGGTTCGTATTTCTAAATAATACTACGAACAAAACTGAACTGTATTTATTAACTTCGATATAAATCAAATATAACACACTGACTTATAATTCAAATTACTTATAACCTCCATAGTTATTCATTGGAGACTTCATTCAACATTAAACATTATCGGTCGAGCGAAACGCATCTCTTATATAGGTTCTTGAATTTTCTACTTCCATCGATCGATCGATTCCAGATCTTCGCGCGGCGCCGGCGGACGGTATTCGTTCGATAAGGCGTAAACAAGGGACAGGGACGGCGTTAGGAGGTTTCGTAACATCATCCCCCTCTCAATTTTGATCGTCTCGATCAAACAATCTCGTTATCTCCATTTTAACGTTTAAGTCTTTCTAGATGAACGACCTTCATTTTTGCTCTTGGGCTGCGTTGTAACCTATAGACCACATCGTTTATTCTCTTTACTATCGTATAGGGTCCTTCCCAAGATGGTGTTAATTTGGGAGAAAACCCTCTCTTACGAGGGTTGTACAGCCACACTCGATCTCCTTCTTTGAATCCACGAAGATCTCTTCCGAAAATAATACTGCTTTGTGGAATTGTGCACAGCTGCTCTGTAGGCCATCAAAAACAGTGGAAGATGTCGATCCCATTCCTTTTGATGCTCCTCTACTCTTTTGCAAAGATGTTCTTCCATAGTCCTGTTGAACCTTTCAACCATGCCATCAGACTGCGGGTGGAGAGCAGTTGTTCTGGTCTTATTAATTCCCATCAATTCACAGACTTTCTTGAATAGGTTCGATTCAAAATTTCTTCCTTGATCGGAATGTAGCTCCATTGGCACTCCAAACCTTGAAAACATGTTATTCACCAGAGCTCTTGCAACTGTGGATGCTTCTCGATTAGGTATGGCATAAGCTTCAACCCATTTGCTGAAGTAATCCATGGCAACCAGGATGTATTTGTTGCCATTATTCGTCATCGGGAACGGTCCGGCTACATCGATAGCGATTCGTTTCGCACTTCGGACATTTTCGGCACCATTTTTCTACATCTTCACGACATTGGACCCAGTAAAATCTTTGCCGTATTTTATCCAAGGTCTTGTTCACTCCAAAATGTCCACCAGATTTGCTGCCATGAATCTCTTCCAAGACATTACTTATTCTCGACTTATGCACAACCAGTTGAGAAATCACTTTTCTGCTATCGGCTGGTTCCCAAGCTCTCTTCAGTAGACCATTCTCAACAATCAAGGAATCCCATTGTGCCCACAATGCCTTGAAAGTTGGTCCGCTTTCCTTCCATCTTAAAAATTCTCCAACGCTTGGATCCTTCTTTTGATCTTGTCTCATTCTTTCTGTGGTCCTAATGTCGTCCACCATCAATCTCACTTGGTTGATTCTTTCGCCACGCTCAATTCGGTCACAATGTCCACAAGTATCCGAACATTTTGGCCAGGAAAATTACTTTTTCCTGGCCATCCTTTTCTTGTGATAGTAGGGCTCCAATACCGTTGTTACTGACATCTGTGTCCAAAACGAACAGGCCTCTTTGACGTGGAAAACCTAAAATCGGGCTGGAACATAGAGCAACTTTCAGTTTTCCAAATGCTCGTTCACTTTCGTTGGACCAGACGAATTTGACTCGGTCTTCCGTCAGCTTATGCAGGGGTGCCGCAATATCAGCAAATTTTTCTACAAACCGGCGGTAGTAGGTGCAGAGACCTAGGAAGCTCCTCACTTTATGTTTATCTTTAGGTCTTGGCCAGTCTCGGATCGCCTGTATCTTCCTTTCATCTGGTCGGATGCCTTCTGATGATACCGTGTGGCCCAGAAAATCCACTTCTTTCTGGAACAAGGAGCATTTCTGAGGATTCAGTTTGAGGTTGGCATTCCCGAATCGTCGAAAGATTTCTCGAAAATTATGTAGATGTTCCTCGAATGTCTTTCCCATGACTTAAACGTCGTCTAGGTATACAAGGCAAGTCTTCCAAGTGAGCCCCCGCAGGACCAGCTCCATAAGTCTTTCAAATGTTGCTGGAGCATTGCCCAATCCAAAAGGCATAACAATAAACTGATAAAGTTCGCTACCGGTCGAAAATGCAGTCTTCTCCTTATCGTCTTCATCAGATCAGATCCAGTGTTGAGAACCATCGTGAACCTGCCAAAGTTGTCAAAGTGTCGTCTATCCTTGGTAAAGGGTAGCTATCCTTCTTCGTGACATCATTCAATTTTCTGTAATCCACACAGAATCTCGTTCCAATGATCTCGCCTTCTTTAAATGTTAATTCTTCGGGATACACGTTGGCAACTCTCACAGGGATAACTTGTTTTGTCTTTACCAGGGCTCGTGTAAGAACCAAATTGCTGGGGGATTCATCACATGGCTGTACTATTCCAACACAGCACCCAGGGTCCTCATCTAATGTGGCACCAACTACTTTCTCCGAAAATCCAGGAATTCTGACATGTTTCACTAACCGCAGTTTCACAGGCATCGTCCTTTCTGTTGGAGTTGTCAGGACAAATTCTTCTTCTTCTCCTAACTTCATAATCTGCTCTTCATTGTCGAATAAAAACCCGTAGTCACTGATCAAATCCATTCCAAGTATGAATGAGTAATCTCAGCTCCTCCTCGGATAGGTGCATTTTCTCCAGTGACTGTTCGAAGCACGAAGTTGGAAGAGATAGGTTTCACACTTTCTGGCCGAAAAATGTCACTGCGTACCAAAGAAACAGCAGCGCCGGTGTCTATGGTGCATACGACGTCTACTGCATTCAATTTTCCGGAAATGGTTAGGCTATCGTTTGTTCTTCTTAGCCTGTTAACGTGAATGACCCTGGGGGCTTCGCTATTGCTAGCCAGCATGCGCCCCGATTCGCTGCCTAATTCTAGTTTTCCTGCCGCTAATTTGAGGACTCACTGGTAAACCTTGTCCTCATAGGTGATTGCGACCGTGGTGGCATCCTTACAGGTGAGTTGGATCGTAGTGGCATTCTTGTCCTGCAATCTTTAATGAGATGTCCCAATTTTCCACATCTATAGCATGCCCTGTTCTTTTGCGTGCTTATTCCACTAATCAGGGATTTAATCTCATCCAGAACCTTCTCGAATGAACTAGCAGCTGTGCCAAATTGTTGTTCAGGTTCTTCTATAGCTACTGCTCGTACTTTCGGCCTTGAGGTGTTGAAGGTCGCCTCCACTTTCAGAGAACGTACCAAGGCATCGCCACTCCTCTTGAAATGTGTTAGTCGCAGAGTCCTTTGGATTTCAGTGTCTCTCAGTCCATCTAGGAATAACTGCACCGCTAGGTGTTCCTTGAATTCTCCCGGTGCCTCTGGGTAAGCCAGCTGGATTAGGCGTCTCACATCTGCTTCGAATTCTTGTAGACTCTCACCTGTAGTGCGCGCAACTCGAATGCAGCAATCAGATCTTCATATTTGTTTTGCTGTTCGATGGGTATCGTTTGCAACATACCCAAAGCTGGCCCTCTCAAATCTACTATGAGTGCCATAGCTTTTTCTTCTTCGCCCCATCCATTAGCCACTGCCGCAGCTTCGAATTGTCGGCGATACATGGACCAAGAGGACTGTCCATCAAAAGTCGGTGGTTTTACGGAAATTCGTGATGTGGCAACCCTGTCTCTACGATCTTGGTTCTTGAGGAGAGCTATCTGATTTTCGACTCTTTTTTCTAGTCCTTTCATATCCTCTCGCACTGTATCCACTTCTTGTTTGAACGTAATGTCCATTTTCGAAACTTTCTTATTGAGCTCATCGTCGATTTTCCTGACGTTTTCCTTTAGTTCTTCTTTCAGTTCTTTCATTTGTACTTCGGTTTTCTGTAATACATGTTGGAAGAACTTATCTTGATGTTCTAGAACATCATGGATTTTCTGGAGAGCTTCTTCTCGTTCTTTCCTTTCATATTCTATAATTTTCTGTTTCTTCTCGTTTTCTCTCTTCATGTTCCAGAAATTTCTGTAATGATTCTACTCGTTCTTTTCTCTGTTCTTGTTTTTCCTCCTGCCGTCGCTTTTCCTCTTCTTGTTTTTCCTCCTGTCGTCTTCTTTCCAAATCCGCAAATTGATTTTGAATGAATTTCAGCATGTCCTCCATCGTGTCGTATGATGTACTCCTCGTATTCACCATAAATTATTTTTACTTTTCACCAATATCCTACTTTCTGACACCAAATGTTACAATCTTCCCGGGGTTCGTATTTCTAAATAATACTCCGAACAAAACTAAACTGTATTTATTAACTTCGATATAAATCAAATACAACACACTGACTTATAATTCAAATCACTTATAACCTTCACAGTTATTCATTCGAGACTTCATTCAACATTAAACATTATCGGTCGAGCGAAACGCATCTCCTATATAGGTACCTTCGACAGACTGACACTAGCTTGGGTACCAACACACACAGGTTACAGAGGCAATGAAGAGGCTGATTCACTAGCTCGAGAAAGAGCAAGTAATGCCCTGAATGGCCCAGAACTTTGGGGTAGAGCGAAAGCTGTACTAAAAACCAACACCAAATCATGGATCCAACAGAAATCTCAAGAAATCTCAACGATTCACCAGGAATGAGACAGGCCAAAGAGTTTATCAAAAAACCGTTGCCAACGTTCACAGAATATCTACTAAACCAGAAAAGGAGCAATACTAGAATAATAGTTGGACTCCTCACAGGGCATTGTTGGCTAACCAAACATATGAGTACTATTGGTCTGGCAGAAGACATGCTATGCAGGTTCTGTCAGGAAGAAGATCAAACATCTATGCCACTGTGAGGGCTTGTCAAGGCTGAGGTTTCTAACACTGGGAGAAGAAAAACCAAAAGCTCCCGGATACATGGAAGTTCTGAAAACTGGCCTATGGAGTCTCGTGACGAAGATAGTGCTAGATAAAGAACTCTAAACGATTTCGAGGGCGAAGACAATAGATCTGAAAAGGTCGCGGTGTTGATGCTTATGGCACGGAAGCCCCAAACTAATCTTATATAATCTAATCTAATCTAGGTACTTTCGGTTCTTGAATTTTCTACTTCCATCGATCGATCTTCCCGCGACGCCGGCGGACGGTATTCGTTCGATGAGGCGTAAACAAGGGACAGGGACGGCGTTAGGAGGTTTCGTAACAATAGCTTATTTATTGATTAACATAACACCCACTACTGTTTCGGTAGTATTATAACATAGTTAGTACTATTTGTTATAGGATCTAGCAGGGAGAGAGACCTGTCACAAAACAAGCATATTATATGCTTAGGTGCTATCTCTTTCCTTCATAGTAGCATAAACTATTGACACATTTGTGTGTAAAAATATGTGTACGATACCTAAACTGAATAAACTGAAACTAATACTATATATCTATATATATATATTCTTCAACTGGTCAGTCACGATCAACCTAACTCTCATATATATATATATACAGGGTGAGTCAGAATAAGACCGACAAACTCCGACTACAGATTCCTCACCTCATTTGGAGGTGAAAAGTTCCTATCAAGATATGTCCTAAAATGCATCCCCTCTGAGATACAGACAAAAAGTAATTTTGTTTCTTCTCCAAAACCGTAAACCAGTGGCGTAGTTACAATAGAATTTGGTCATATTATCCTTCACATTTTCTTTGGAGAGGTGATTGGATAAATGAGCGTTTGACATCAGTTAGGCTCATTGATAGTCGACCTAAAAGTCATAACATTCCATGTGCCTAGAAGCGGAGTTTCTGAGATAATTGAGAAAAACTGAAGATATGTCCTGAGTAGCAATGTATTTTCGAATGTGCCATAATCGCATAATGCTAATTTTCTATAACATATCATAACCCCCTGAACATTTTTCAATGTTGAAAGAATCTGAAACAGTATGGGTGAGTCAGTATGAAACCGACCACTCCATTTATTCATTCGTCAAATATTTGATCAAATCGATGTCTTGGAATCACTGAGTTAGTTCTCATTTTGACTCACCCGTACTGTTTCCGATTCTCCCAACATTAAAAAATATTCAGGAGGTTGACAAATATTCCAATATGTTGTAAGGAATTAGTGTTATGCGATTATTGTACAGAGGAAATTACTCGGGACATATCTTCAGTTTTTCTCAATTATCTGAGAAACCTCCACTTTTAGATACATGGAATGTTATGAATTTTAGGTTTAGTGTCGATGAGCCTAACTGATGTCAAACGCTCACTTGTCCAAAGAAAATATGAAGGGAAATAATAATAATAATAATTATAATAATAAAGTTTATTTGAAAAGAAGAGTACATATATAAATATAGAAATTACATCAAAATATCTTAATAACGACAATATTAGTAACAATGTTATACAAATATGACCACATACCAACGTAACTACGCCACTGGTTTGGAATATACAAAAAGTGAATAATAAATATTTACAGTTAAATTTTTTTTTGTGGTCTTAATCACCATCTCGAGGAAATCAGCTCTGCTAAAAGTGTAAATTTGAAAAGTATAAGTGGCAGTAAAATTACCGGATTTTAACACATAAATCGACTCAAATTTAGTGCATTGAACAGTTATAAACTCGAAGTAATTCACCAGATAGATACTGAAGAAAACTGCATTGAATGTCTTGCAGTTGGAACACATTCCAACAAAAAGGATAATAAAAAATCAGTGATAAGTAAGAGATACTGTTTTCCTAATATGTAAGTAAGAAGCCAGCGATCCTGCTACAAAATAGTCCAGTGAACATTGACTGATTTGTGAATTGTCTGGAACTTCAGACAAAAGTAAAATAATAAATTATGGCTGATGATGAATCATGTGAGAAATACAAGTCCGTAATAGAAATTACTGAATCTACAATTATATGCGATTCACCATGAAAAATGCTCACAGCTAACTTCCTCAGAAGTTAGGGCAATTGTTATAAGAAAACGTACCTTACTGTATTTTTGCCCGTCTTGTAAGAAAAATTTCAAGAAGGTTCCTAGGATTATCGAAAAGCTAAATGAAGTATTAAAAATCAACAAGACTTTATTGGAAGAAAACACAAAATTGGGAGAAATCATAGAGAAACAAAATGAAAACAAGAATGAGAATAACATGAATGAAATAATTCAGGAAATCCAAGAAAGGCGAAATAGAGAAGCAAACATAATAATATGCAACATCCAGGAATCCAGAGAGAATAACCATTTGGCAAGGGCATCGAGTGATACTAAAAACGTAAAAAAAATTCTTGGACTTACACCCCTGATAGAAATATACCATTGAAAATTGTACTGAAGAACCATGAAGAAGCTATCTATAACATAAACATCCCTGGTATAATAATCTTTGGTGACCGAACAAAAAGGCAAAAAGAGTAGTATTTATCAATTAAAAGTAAACTGAATGAACTAATACGTAATGGTGAAACTGACAAAACCATAAAATACATAAATAATATTCCAACGATTGTTGTCAAGTCTCCAGTAAGAAAAAACTAATCACTCGGCATCCTGTTATACCCTTCTGTAGTGAATTCTTATACATGAATATGCAAAATCTAGTGGCCAATCACGATCAGCTCGTTCATGATATAATATGCTATCAACCAACAGTCCTACTGCTCAGTGAATCACGTACAACAGTTGATATAATGGATCTCGAAATTAAAATCGATGGCTACAGAATAGTGAGATGTGATTCAGAGAGTCGCCACACTGGAGGTGTAGTGTTATATGTTCGTGATAATGTCAAATGGACCGTCTATAAAAAAATATCCGTAGACAGAATATATTGGTGCTTGGTTATTAGGATGAAGTTTCAACAAAGAGAGGTATTAGTTGGATGTTTGTACTGTTCACCTAGCTCAGATTTCAATACGTTTCTCGATAGTTTTGAAGATTTGGCAGAGAATGTTTTTAATGATCAATGTAAATGTATATTAGTAGGAGATAGGGGTTCATCGTGGATCAAACACTGGATATGAAAAATTACAATTATATTGGCAATAAAATTGCTAAAAAATTATTTTTCTTTGGCCGTGTAAACAGTTGCTTACCGTTTCAGGCTTCTATTACAGTTTTCAAATCAATCATTCAACCACATTTCGATTACTGTTCTACTTTACTATCACAACTTGATGCAAATTGTTTGTCCGCATTGCAAAAATTACAGAATAGAGGCATGCGCCTAATTTTAAGATGTAATAGATATACGCCAACTACAACATTGTTGAAAGTTCTGGATTGGCTGTCTGTGAAAGACCGTCTGTTTTATTTTACCATGGTATTTATCTTCAAAATACTGTCTGGTAATGCACCCTCATATTTTGATCAATTTATTGTTTTCCATCACCAAATTCATAATTACCCCTCTAGGGGGAATACTAATTTATATGTACCGCGTATGAACTATACACGATCCATGAACTCCTCATTCCATACGACTATTGGACTACAATAACCTCCCGCTTGAGATAAAACAAAGTGAATCTATTATGACATCCAAAAAAGGACTACTCATTTGATGGTGCAATATCCACATTATCATTAATATTACAATATCATATATATCTAGTATTTTGTATTTTTGTATTTTGTAATTAAGAAGGGGTATACCTTCTGAAAAAGGTCCAAGTAAATATGCGGCATGAAGGGGGAAGTAATAATCCCAAGTAATTGGGGAGGAGCCCCATGATGAAGAAAATATAATAGCGTCTCACTTCAACTCATTGCGGTATAAAATATTTACGTTCATAGTATGTTTGACCTTGAACGCTTGAAGGGTTTCGAGGCTGTATAAATAGGCAAACGGTCTTATAACTAATGAAAATAGCAAACATCAGACATTAGAGACAATTATGGAAAAATTTTATGAAAAAGTTTGCTGTTGCATTTTTTCCAATTGTATTGTTTTAGCGTACGAGACTTTCGAATTTCTCCGTGTGTGAAAAATAAGTAGTGCAATCAGACGTAAAAGGGTGACATATAAATGTATGTCAATTCCCTTGAATAATTTTTTTATCTTGGAAGTCATGGCATATACCTATAGATATATATTATGACGTAACGATTATGTTGACACGAGACGTAGGGGAGCGGCATAAATCTCGTGCGACTGTCGTTAATCTCTTGCGCGTGTGTTAGTAGCAATTACATGATCGTTGCATATATTATTTTTTCTACGACCAGTACAAAATTGAAACAAAACTTCATTTCAATCTAGTTATGTTCAAGCTTTACTTCAACATAAATTTCAATACGGACATTGTTACCACAAAGAAGATTTGAATTTCATTGATAGTACTTCTTCTTCAACATAAAATAAAGAAATGTTTATCTTTTGTAAAACAACAGTCCATAATTATCTTTATATTTGTTCATTGTTTTTTTTTTTCGGTGGAATTGAATTTTCATAGACAGTTTTTGCTTTGTTATAAATTTCTGTTGGTGTGCAAGGTAACTCTTCACTACTTGTTTACATAATGAAAATCCGTGTTATAGGGAGTAGAAAAAATGTATCCCTGAATTGCCTATATTTTTTTGAACGATGATGAGAAAGAGATGTTTGGCTTGTCTCCAAAGTAACGGCATATAGATGACCGCTGACCGCTGACGGTGGAACGATTGATGATAACTCGGAGCATCGTCCATGAAAATATCTATAAAACAGAGACATATCGACAACATTTCTGCGGTGTTCCAGAGAAGTGAGCGAGCTTGTGAATGGAGTATTACCGACGAGACGAATGGCTCTTTTTTTTTGGCCAGAATCTAAAAGTTCCATTGTGTGTTAGGGTGCTTCACTCAATATATGGAAACCCAAGACTGGTCGGATTTGTGCCTTATAAATCATAATGAGTTGACGGAATGTGAAATAATGTTTGGCACAAAATAGAGCACTGTTCATTTGAACGACATCATGTATACATCAAAAATCTTCTAATATTAGGTAACCTGTGGTAATTTTTCTTTTGAACTGAAGTAGAGTCCAAAATTGTTGGTGCAAAGTTGTTATATTTTTTGTTAACACCTAAGCTTGCTCAAAATAGTACAGTAACAAGAAAATAATGCTAAATAATATCGAGTGATAAAAAAATCAAATATTTATTTATCAATGAAATACTTGTTTATTGGGAATATGGAGACGTGTAGGAAATGAGAGCGGTGGACGATATCAAGTATGAAATAAAACGAGTGCTTATAGTTTATAGAGCTGAGTGAATTATAACAAATGAGAAACTGCTAATCAAAATTTGGAATATTATATATCATCACTTTTATTTCTCTTAATTATTTTATCTCGGTATGATCTCTTATGATTTTCTTTCAAAATTTAGTATTTTATTTCTCATTTTATTTTACGTGCTGTATAAATCCTCTTTATAATGTCCACTGCTCTCAATTCCTACCTGTTTATTTATCAGCTTGTAATATGAGACGATTTTCGAGGAACCGTTGTATAGATGATGTCGTTTGAATGAACATTACTTAGATGGCGATGTCTTCAAATCTAGATATATTTTTTAATACTGGACAAACTTTTGAATATCATTTTTCGATATTATCTTTACTTCTGACTCAAAATCAAATTTTCAAATGCGCCTTGTATATTACGTGTGTTTTGCTACACTATGTTGATGTTTAGATTTCGAGAAGCACAAACTTCAATCGGGAATAGATTTTGTCAAAAAGTATATAATAAAGAAAATTTTTATAATGTACTTTCTTTCTAGATGGCACTATGTATGAGCAGCCAACGCATATTTCCCCATTATCTTTTCAGCTGACTTTGTTTTGAGAATTTATCGACCTGAATTCACTGTACGATATTTCTTTTTTTACATAACTGACGTTTTCTCCCAGGTCTACCAATACTATGATAGCTGACGTTTGTTTGTTATTGTGTGTGTGTGTTATTATTTGTTGTGCAGGTGCTTCAAAAAAGGGCAATTCGATATATTTATAAAGCTAAACCTCGCGACTCATGTAGGCCATTGTTCAAAGAAAATAAAATTTTGACAGTGATATCTTTGTTTATATTAGAGACCCTATGCTTGGTGAGGAAACACTTAACCAACTTTGACAGTGCTCAGTCCAATTATTCCACACGCCACAGCATTAATAGTTTGAAACTGCCGATACCCAGCACGTCTTTAGTGAGAGATTCCTTGTATTACAATGGCGTTAAAATGTATAACCACTTGCCAAACCATGTTAGGGGTGCATTAATAGATATTGAAATATTCAGGAAAACTGTCAAAGAACTACTGAAGCTCAGACCATATTACAGCCTTAAAGAATTCTACGATGACTCGATCTGAAAACTTCTCGACTGTCCTAATATATGGGTATGCTGATTAGAATTCTTGTGATTACCTCATTCTAATTGTTTGCTTATATGTTCAAGTTTGTGATTGTTTTATACCTATGCATGTTATTATTTTTATATCTCAACAAAAAATATTTATACAATGTTTTATTCAATGTTCTACTACAGTGATTTTTATATTATAGTTGTAAATTTATATTTATTTTATTTTATATATAACACTTTACTGACTTCATGCTTTGTCGACAAGAAGAAATTATTTCATGAAAATAAAGTATATTTATTATTATTATTATTATTATCTAGCTTTATCTAGACTATCGCCTACACACAAAATTTTGTGAATCAAAAAGACGACCTGGGTTCTTCATATTATGAAATTTACCGTCATTTTTGTTCGAAAATTGTATGTTTCGGGTACAATTTTAATTAGGCCGCCATGTGTTTTGTAAAGGCATAACGAAAATAAAATACTCGGAAAACCATTGGCACGGCGTTAGTGTCAATTTATACGATCAAATAAATTCATCAATTTTGTGAACTTGGGTTTTATTGACAGGTGTAGACGGAAATTAAATAAATATCTTTCCACCGGTCACCAGTTGGCAGACGTTTTCACGAAGGCGCCAACTGCCTCAAAGTTAATGAAAATAAGACTCAGCGTAGGGTTACATGAATCAATTACCTGTTTTTCATATATCATACATTTTGTTATTTTATTAACTTTTTGAGTGTTGGTGTTGGAATATACAAAAAGTGAATTATAAAAATTTACATTTTTCTATCGTGGTGCTAACATTATAATGTGCCACTTATTGTTAATTATGAGCCAAATAGGCTATTGTTCAGTTTTCTACTTTTTATTCACGTTCATAATGATAGCAAAATAAAATAAATATATTCAGTTTTATTCATTGCTAGCCCAAAACCATAAAAGTAATTCTAACAATCAAATTATCACGTTGATAAACATTGATTAGTGTACCAATTTTGATATTTTTTCCTTGAGGAGTTTTGGAGAAAAATTAATTCCAAATTTTTTTCGTACTTTTGATACCCTGTATCTCAGAGGGGATGCATTTCAGGGCATACCTTGATAGGAACTTTTCACATTGAAATGAGGTGAGGAATCTGTAGTCGTAGTTTGTCGGTCTTATTCTGAGTCACCCTGTATATATATATATATATATATATATATATACATACCACGATTTTTTTTTCAAGCATATTCAAATTATTCAGATTGAATAAGTACACTATGGATATATAAGCAAAGCGTGGCTGGATTATTGAATTATACACGCATTAGTCTGACTTGATAAGTGTTGAGATATTCGGGTGGAGAAATATAGTTTTCTTGAATTTTCTTTTTAATTTTTTTTGTAAATATATTCAAAGTGGCTACTGAAATTTATAAAATTATCTAGGATGAATCCCAGATACTTAACATTTGGAACAAATTGTATATTTTCATTATTTATGTTTAAAACACTTTCACTAAAATTAATTGTTGTTGTTTGTTGTTAAAATTGTTTTTTTCGTTAACCAACTGTCGTCCCCTTACGAACGGCCTCAAAAGTCGATACTTGTGCGAGCCAAGGCTTAACGAGGTCTTACCTTCTAACGTGCGATTCCTAGCACTTTCTCGGATCATCAGATACAAATCTGTAGTCGCTAGGATTCGAACCTAGCCGACCAGCAGTCAATGGTTTTGAACGTTTAGGTTTATACTCAGATTATCATTTCTATCAATACAGTGTTCATTTTTTCAATAGCTGTTTCAATATTAGTATCACTACAAGCAATTAAGGTGTCATCAGCAAACAGATTAATGAATTCACATTCCACAAAAAGCTCAATATCATTCAAGTATAATGTAAACAATAGGGGACCTAGTAAACTTCCCTGTGGAATACCTACAAATTCGATGATGTTTGATCCTTAAAACGTACTCGTTGCTTGCGGTGTTCAAGGTAGTCATTCAACCAATCCAACTTTACCACCAATACCGCACTGCCTTAGTATAGAGAACAATATTCTCCTGTCAATTGTTTCAAAGGCCGTCTTGAGATCAAGATATACAGCTACAACAAATGTATTGTTATGAAATGTATTGTTATCTAGATGAGTTTTAATATAGCATATGGTGAGTTGCAATGCTGATTCACAGGAATACTGATTTCGAAACCCATTCTGAATACTGATTATTGACAACTGTTTCTAGCACGATCGACCAGGTAACTCTAGCTGTTGGTAAGTAAACGAAGATTTTAAAAGACCCGAAACGTTTGTATACCTAGGGTTCAAGATCCTCCAGAAAGTGAATAGGATGTTGATATTTCACGTTGAATGTAACATTATGCTGAACAGGTGTTCTGATATATGGTACTTTTTTAACCCCAATATTATTTTCAACCTCAATAGTATATTTAGCATTCGGTTATGAATTTGTAGACGATAATATTCTGGCTTAAGGAAAAAAAAAGTATTGACAGAATTAATAGAATGATGATGTAGTACAAACGTTTGCATTAAGTTACGGGTTTACATGAAATTACATCAGCTTTCAGGTACCACCTTTGTATTGTTTGATATACCTATACAAAAAACAACCAACTTTCGAAAATGTTTCAAACATAACCTTCTTATCTCTTGAACCTGAACTGGTACAAATACCTACAAGCAGAAACAAATTCGTGTAGATATTTTGCAATTTTCAAAAATATAAGTTGTTTCACTGTATGAATACTATCCATCACATGGAAAAGTTTTCAATATTGAAACCGCGGAGACAATTCTTTTTTAAACTATAAACTAGTCAACAAACTATAAAACTTTTAGTGTTTCAATCTATAGTTAGTGAACATGAATTTGCATAACATAAATTTGCATAACATAAATGAGTCGAACACTTATGATTGAAATAGTTAAAATAGTAATATGTAATTTATAATAGAATCCATATGTTATTTTATGCATGACTTATATCAGCTGGGGCATTACAAAACGCAATATAAAATTAGCAATACCCCAATAATCCCACAAGCACAAGTATGCAACAGGTATCGACAACGTGAATCCGGGATCGATCGTTCAGTGTTGAAACCTCCGCGCCGCCGTCGAAAAACTCAGTAAGTACAATTTCACATCTCGACCAAAAACTTTCTTTAAAAGAGAGGCTGCTTCAAATGCTCCGTAAGCTCTAGTGCACGGCCCGAAATAAATTTGGCACCGATGCGCGTTTTGGGTCTATACATTGTGTCCGCATTTAGAACAAGCGGCATTTTGGGAGTATCGATTCAAAAAATGAGAGATTTAATTGTACAATAGTATCTAATTGTTTTTTCTGAACTAGTGACTGACTTCACTGACTACTATTTCCGTCTTAGAGTATATGTTTGCTCATACTTGTTGATTCAATTAATATCGGTATCAGACATGGTTTTATTTGCGAATATAAAATAGGTTCTCCTATGAGAGGGAATTGAGAAATATACAGGGTAAAACCGAAAAGAGGCATCAAATGTCGAAAAACCCCTCAAATTCGTAAAGAACAACCACATAAAACTAATAAACCTTGTTAACACTTGTTGTTGTTATTTATGAAAATTGTGTATATATCTCCCTATGGAAACATCCTGTAAATTTAGTATTAATAGATGTTTTGATTTGTTTTGGAATATTTACCAATAATAAAAAAGTATCATAAGATTTTCAACCTGAAATTAACTTCGTTATTTTCCAGAAGTTGATCATAATTAGCTTTGGTTTGAAAAAAATAATATAATTTTTCGGAATTACCAGTTTTTTCATCGCTGTTGGCGTTCACTGTATGCCTCTTGATATGAAACTTAGTCATTTAGTATATTTTCAGTAATTCTGCAATTTTCACAATTCTATGTCAATAGTTAGAGATGTTACCGAGGGTGTTTTCATGAGAATTGAGACAAATTACAATTTTTAGAACAATTTTGTTCCAGTTAAAAGGTGTAGTAGTATTAAAATATGGTTGTCCTAATTAAAAATCCAAAGAAATGTTCGGCCTATTTTTCCACCGAATGTCATTTTTTGTGTCGGTGCTTCCATGGCAGCTGGTGAAAAATGTATATTATTCAAAGGTGATGATAGATTCGGTTCCAACAGGTAGCAGATTAAATTACAAATGTTTGTACCCATTTATCGGTAGGTACATTCCCTTCAGTAAATGAATAATATAAATACCTGAAATAGATTTGTATCTGGGAGCCACTACCAAGTAAAGCACAGGCCTTTCGAAAGGAACCATAGACGTCGCGGATTTCAACGAGAGCTGTCGAAAGGAGAACAGTCAAGTTTGATGGCAATGAGTTGAAATGTGCACCTGCGTAGTTCTAAATGGGATGATTATCACCCACCATAGGATTATGGATATTAGGGACACTTGAAACATGGTTATTCAGAATACTATTATTGACTGTTGGTATATTCGCTTGATTCGAGCTCGACGAGAATTTGACAAGAGAGGAATCACTGAAATGTAAAAATGCAACAATGGGATTGGGAAGTATAATCTTTGAAAACAAACATGCATGGAACCCAAACGGTTTATGCACCATTTATAAGTCTGAACTATATTATATCGTTCACGGGTTGGCACCGGAACGAACTGAGGGCATTTGTAAATGGGATGTTCACCCTTACACAAGAATTTGTTCGAGTTTGTTGTTTGATTGGCCCTGTCGAGTATGATCTGCAGCTCTTTCGAGACTTCCACAACGCTTCAAAACATTCAACTAGAGAGTCAAAAGTAGGAATAGTATCGGAGTTGTTTTCAGATTTAAAAAGAAACAGTATGGGAACCAAGACATCTCAAAAGTATATTGAATAGTAAAAAGCTCCATTGATCCACTGGAAGTTTTTTAAAGCAGCTACATTTTCAGTGAAGGTGCCTACCAACATTCGGAGATTATGGGAAGTTGCATTATTATGAGAAAATTTTTGAGAATTTTCAATTTCATTTACATGGGCAGTAGTCAAATCTCGTTGATTATCATATCTTTCCAACAATGAGTCATATGCAATAACATAATTCGCATCTGTGAGATTATTTCTTTTTACAAGAGCCAAAGGTGGTCCTGAAAGTGAGGAAATGAGATAGTTGAATTTTTCGATGTTTTTCAAAGACTTGTTTTCATGTACATACTAGATAGTTAAACATTTCAATAAAAGTTTTCCATTGCTTCAAATTCCCAGTAAATTCTACTATATTTTAGGGAGGTTTGCATGAGCTTGCAAGTTTTGTGATGGAGTTGTGCTGCATGTGCTATTAAAGATTTGGGAATAGATAGATTTGGCAGTATATTAATTTTGATAGAAAGATTTGGATAACGTCATTATTGATATTTTTTCAATGTGAGAATAACGAGATTTGAGGTTTTCATGAAGGTCTGACGAGGTTTTTGCAGAAGTCGCTAAAGTTCAAAGATCACTCGTGCGATCCATGCAGAGCTCTGGCATTGCCGTATAATATTAAATTTTTTTTGCATTCGACATAAATGACTAGTTTGGGTAAATAGTTATTGAACGTACCCGGTACAAATTCAAATTAATATCGAGTAAGCAAGCGCGAGTGGTCAACAACGACCCTAGAGTATAAAAAAGCAACAAAAAATGTTATGGCGACTATCGAAATTTAAATTGGATCGTCATTAGAGAAATATATGAATGTAATAATTTTATTATTCAAACTATCATTTCTAGCAATTCAATCGATTTCACAAAAGATCTTGCAGTAAAAAACGTAGTAAATACTAAATTCAATTCAATAAAAAGTATCTGTCCAGCAAAGTATGAGTTTTTTGCACAAAAAATGTAATACGTTTCACGCCACTTGATATTAAATGGTCTTTCAATTGATTTTAGCAATGAATTCGAGAATTTTTAACTATCCTAATCCAGATGAGACGCTGAACAATGCCACTGCGAGAACTGAGTTGAGAATTCAAAACAAAAAATTACTTTTGGCAACAAAACTTTTGGCTATCAATTGACGATTTCCAAACTCAATTTAAAAAATAAAATATCCGGCTCGAAGGACCAAAATTATGTTGGGTTTTCGATAAAAAGCGAACTGTTTTTTGGAGATTCAGGAGTTTGAAAATTGTCTGGTTCAAGTCGAAAGTTTTTGAGATTAATTCAATTAATATATTCAATGAGCAATAAAAGAAAAATAAGAGAAACATCATGAAATACGAGCTGTGATTTCCTTACCTTGAGGTGCTCAATAGTGGAGAGTTTTTGTAGAGTTGTTGAGCGCTATCAGAAACACACCTCATGCTTTCTCGAGATTCGACTTCTGCGCCCTCATGGTCGATGAGCGATGAGATTTTTTTGGTTGCACCTTTCGCGAGGGGCTTTCATAAGTTCCGAAACAACAAAAAGGAAAGCACAGCAATATCAGGCAAAAAATGTAAGAATAGTAATACTAATAATGAAAAATAATAACAAATTCAGACAAAACAAACCACAGATAAAAGTGAAGACGGAACAAGATTGAAATATTTAGTCGATTCAATTTTCACGCACACTGATGTCTACGTAAGGTTAGTTCGCTCAGGTTGGAACAGTCTAAAAAATAACTCGTCAAATATTTTACACGGGACTGAATTTACCTATATACAGTTTCTGGTACAAACAAAATTTGGAACCCATGTTATTTTTGACCCCCTTTTCCTTGGGGGGGAATTATCCTGTTCCCTATTCAAACCAACCAATTTGAATAAATTTTGTAAATTTCAAATATAAGCAAATTTCAGAAATGTAGTAGTAGTAGTAGTATTTTTATTGGCCATATTTACATACAGAGTACAATTGGCAGGTCAAATATGTCACAAACAGTCATGAGAATATAAAAATTTCACGATACATAGATACAAATTTAAAATTTAAGAATATAGTTAAAAAAAAAGAGAATATATTGTACATATATACATATTAAGAAGCTTGCTTGATGAACATTCAGTGTTTGGATTCCAATGCCAGAAACTCTTCTATTGAATAGAAGCTATTTTCCAGGAGGTATTTTTTGTTGCATTTTTAAAGCTGTTATAGCTATTGATGTCCTTTATACATTTTGGTAGGTTGTTATAAAGATATATGCAATTATAAAACGTAGACTTTTTAAAAGTTGCAGTTTTATGTTTTGGTATTTCCAACATTAAACTTCTTGATGGGTAGTTATGATGACTTCCTAACACATTGAAGTCAGAAATGTTGCTTTTCACAAAAGTTACGCATTTTAAAATGAAAATAGAATGGAAGGGTAAAATAAAGTGTTGTTTGAAAATATCCCTACATGACTCCCTGTATTCCAAATTGAATAATAGTCTAATTATCCTTTTTTGAGAGGTGAAAACTCTTTTACATTCAGTAGCGAGTCCCCATGTTGCAATATTATTTGATATATGGCTATATGCAAACGCATAGTATAAATTCAATAACCCCTTTTGGTCCAAAATTGGTTTCATCTGAAGAATTGCATAGTATGCTTTATTGAGTTGTTTACAAACAAAGTCTATGTGGGAGGAGAAACTAAGGTCTGAGTTAAGCCATGTCCCGATTAACTTGACATTGTCACTAAATATTAAATTTTTATAGAAGGATTTTGTAACTGGCTTTCTCATATGGAAATTTATGCAGGTTGTCTTATTAGTATTTAAAATAAGTCGATTTTTTTGGCACCATTGTTTCATTTCATTGATAGCTTTTTCTATATTACTGTGCAATTCTTCAAGGGTAAACTATTACAGTATCCATGATAAATGACAAAGTTTGATTTTTTTTTCAGGAAAATGTGTGTTAGAATCAAAATGGTTGTTCTGGTTACGAGCCAGGAAATATTTTTTGGTACATTTTTTCGTTAATGTCGCCTTTTCCATCACTGCTGGCATATGGTGTATTTCATTTGAAATCACCCGTTTGGACCGTTTTGTGAATTTTTAGTGATTTATTTATTAATTTCCGAATTCACTGTGGTATTTCCATGTAAAGTGAGATACAGTGTATATCCATGCCACTAATAACAGTTGTATCTGAAAATGTATTCGTTTTTAATTGTCAATAGGTAAATTCAACCTGACCAAATAATTTAATAATTTTCACTCTAAATACTGAAACTTTTACAAAAAATTATTCCAAATAATAAATTCTCGTTGTGTACAACTCGACTCCATACCGCACGAAAACGAAAATTCGACTGTTATGTGGACAATCCATCACTGTATAGGATGGTAACAAGTAAAGAAGTTAAGTTAAAAAATTAAATACTTACCGCGGATATAAATATCCTTTTTTATGACAAATATTTCATTATTTGGTGGTGAATGAGAGAGTTTACGCATGAAGATAAACATAACCTCTGAAATTGCCGTTAAGTTTTTCAGGGACTACCGTTTCTCGTTGCACTTTTTTTTATTTTTTTCCACTGACGCATATCTGACATTATTAATAATTCAATTTCACAGCAGACAGATTGAGTTTAGAAGACAAAATATTTACTGTTTATTTATGCTTTCACAACATTACCGAACTTTCAATGAGTTTGAAAAATATCAGAGTAGTATATTCTATATATGTTTTATGTCAATTTATTTCATAAGAAATTTAAGGCATTCTCAGTATTGTTGTGAAAATGCAATACTATAAAACAGTTGTAAAGTTCTAAACTAATCAACAATTTATATAAAAACAAAATTGTTCCTCAAAATACTCCAATATAACTGTTATATAAGGTTACAGAAAAAAAAATTTAAAATAGTTTTATACTATTTTTACAACGGAGTCAGGATGATCATCAGAATATAACAAAAATCCACTTTAAAATAATTTAATTGTATAGGATGAATTGTTTTATAAGTTGGCTCTAGAATACTTTTAAGAAATGGTTTGATGACAGTTTTATAATATATTTAAGAATTTTTTCATATAAACGTTTCGAATATAAAATTATTGAATATTTTAGTTGTTGGCAACTATTTTTTTTATTTATGCAGCTACAATACAATTATTGAGAATTTTGGCAGTATGAATGAAATAACTATACAAAAGAATAGTCGTATATCATCCGAGTTATAAGACAACTTTGCTGGTTGGGCCACCACCTCCAGATCCCTCTCGGGAAAACTAATACCAAATTTTATACGTTTAAACTTTACGATAAGGAAAAAGAACAGTGGGATGAGTTTCAGAGTAATTTATTCATAGCTATTGAAGCTAAATACATTAAAAAAAAGAAATACTTTGAATGTAAAACTAAAAAGGTTAATCGGTGACAAACCGAAGAATAATTCCTCGAAATTCATTAACAATGGGTCTAATGAATAAACCTTGAGCAAATGCTTTTACTCAGATTTCTTGAAACAGACCTATCCATTTTATTAATTAATGAGAAAAACACACCTATAGTAAAAGCTTTTGCTAGTTTTTATTCATAACACCCATTGTCGAAAACCTGATACGTTATGCGTAAAATCTTAGAACTTCCATATGGACGTGACATCCCGTATACGCTTCAAGTCAATATTCGTTGCACTTACACCCGAGAGCTGCTGCCACTTCGTTAGAATGCGAATCCTATTTTTTGTTGAAAACTAGAAAGAACCGAGAACAGCGGATTTCATTTTGAGAATGGCACTGATATACTTGGCACTGATATACTTGGCAATAAATTGGTGATTAATTTTACGCTATAGACGGTTTCAATTTAGAAGGCCTTTGTCGATAGTATGACTTTTGAGTTATATAGTTTTCTACTGTCGATGTTTCTTGTTAAAGGATACTGTATCAACGATTTGTGTAGAACCAAAAATTCGACGTCTCACGATTATTAGGGAATAATCAGTAATCGGAGGTGAGTTATTTCACTGGTTCATCTATTCAAGTCCGTAAACTCTTTTCGATATTTTCTATAAAATGAATATTCCTAAAAATAATTTTCTAGGCGTTTTATGGTGGCCTGCAACAATATTTCCAGACAGTTATATAAAACGATTTGGGAAAAAGAGCTTTGCAACCTTCTGATGTCCGGGCGTTGCATCACTCCACCCAGTACCTTGCAGAGGACCCTCGAAGAGGCTAAGTACCGCATGGCGGCTGTTCCGAAGTGTACCCCTCCGAAAAGGTACCGCTACTGACTCTTTCAGTTCCTGGGCGCAGCGCGCGAAAAGACATAAGTGTGTGAGAGAGACAGTCGACCACTCAACCGTCTTTCTGCAAAAATCGTCATTCTGTAGCGAAACGTTATAGAGTCCAGACGTGACTGTCATGTAATGTTACGATTTGTTTCAAGCACACTAGTATTGCATTTATAGTTTCATGCATAAATAAAAGTTTAAAGTGATACAGTCCACATCAATCATTTCACCATATAGCAAGTCAGAACATGGTCCATTCGAGCCACCGGATTAAGCATTAAAAACATTCGGTTCAGTTCGGCAACAAGTGCGCAGCAGATAGCGTGAAGAAGAAAGAAACTTAACTCCCATCGATATAAGGGTGAGTTTCCTTTATTCCAAAGCATTCATATTATCCATTCCATTCAAAACAGTTTCAAACTATTTTCAAATTCAAACCGTTGATACTTATACGCATTTCATAGTTTCCAATCATGTCTCTAGAGATGCTAAAAAAGCAGAGAGAATCTGTCAAACAAAAACTTCATTTGTTTGAAAAATATATCAGTAGTATTAAAAAAAGCATTGCAGACAATCAAGGTCTGATCAGTGATATTAAATACATTGAAATCGAGCAGAGAATTGTCCGAACGGATCACTATCTAAATCAATTTGATCAAATTCAAAACGAGATTGAATGTTCATCGGAATGTGATGATATTCAAGCACAATATTCAGAACGCGAGTCATTCGAAAATCAATTTCATGAAGACATGTCCGATGCAAAAGCATTTCTTTTTTCACTCGCTCAAGCAATTCCAAGTACACCACCTGCCAACAGTGGCGTACAACAAATTCATTCCGAAGGGGTCAAGCTCCCTACAATTCAGTTACCAAAATTTGATGGTTCATATGACCAGTGGATGGAATTCCGGGACGTTTTCAAATCTCTTATTCAGTCAAACAAGCAAATAAGCAATATCCAAAAGTTTCATTACCTTAGAGCCTCACTAACGGGAGGAGCTTCGGAAGTAATAAAATCCATGGAATTTACAGATGCCAACTACGTGGTAGCTTGGGATATGTTATGTGATCGATTTGAAAACAAAAGACTATTAGTTCAAAATCATGTAAAGGCCATTTTTAATCTAAAACAGATTACGCATGAATCTTCAATACAACTCAGAAATATAAAAGATGAACTTAACAAGCATTTGCGAAGTTTAGAGCAATTAGGTGAACCCGTCGGACAGTGGGATACGTTATTGATTCACATAGTAACAAGCAAGTTCGATATAAGTACAAAAAAGGAATGGGAGAAGGACAGATCCAATAACAATGTACCTACTCTTAAGGATCTAAAAGATTTTCTAAAAAATAGAGCCGACTTGCTCGAGACTATTGAATCACCCAACGACACACAAGATAAACAATTTTACAAACGCGAATACGTAAAAAATATTACAAGAAATTTACATAGCAAACCTTCAACAGAGACACCACGTCAGTACGTTTGTGTCTATTGCAAAAAGGAACATAGTATTTATTATTGCCCAGAATTTTTGCGGCTTCCTGTGAAAGAGCGAAAAATCAAAACACGAAATTTACAATTATGCAACAATTGCCTACGCAGCAATCATCAAGTGAAAGATTGCCGTTTCAGCGGTTGCAAATACTGTCCAAACAAACACAATACTCTTCTACATGAAGATACTTCGGTGCTGCACAACGCGCACGTAAAAACAGACAACGACAACTTAGACACGGCCGACAAGGCCGAGTCGAGCGAAGTCAATACGGATAGTACAAAAATATGCGCCTTGGCAAAAAGGGTTACAGCCAGCAGCGTGCTGCTTTCAACAGCTTCGGTGTTTGTTAGCAATGACAAGGGTGCGGAACAAACTGCACGAGTTCTTTTGGACTCTGGTTCAATGTCAAGTTTTATTACAACTGATTTGAGTAATAGGTTGAAATTACCGAAAACAAAAACTAACTTAGCCGTTTCAGGATTTAATAACGCGCTTTCATTTGTGAAACAGAAATGTAAAATACGTATACAATCTATTCACGATTCGTTTTCCTTTGAAATCTCATGTTTTGTCATTGAAAGTATAACAGGAATTTTACCAGAATCAAATAATAATAAATCCAGCCCTGGTGATCCATTTCGAACTTATAAAATAAATCGTTTGGTGTACGGCATGACTGCGGCATCTTACTTAGCTATTCGTTGTTTACACGAACTAGCCAACATTCACGAAAGGTCCGATCTCAAAATTTCTCAAATTATCAAAACCGATATGTACGTTGATGATTTAGTTACCGGGGCAGATACACCTGAGGAAGCAAAATATATTTGTGAGAGAATTGATCAGATCCTTCTAACTGGGGGATTCGAACTGCGTAAATGGCGCTCAAATGTGCGCTCGGTAATAAACGATTTTTCGGATAAAATTGATTCGGAACCATTTGAGTTTTCACCAGAAAATATTCAACAATGCAAAACATTAGGCTTATCGTGGATTAGTAAGACAGATAAGTTACAGTACGTTCTTAATGAGAGCGATAAAAAATATAAGGTGACGAAAAGAACAATTCTTTCGAGAATTTCAACTATTTTTGATCCGTTAGGACTCTTAAGCGTTTGCGTAATAGTTGCGAAAATTATTTTACAAAAATTGTGGGAAGCACGTTTGACTTGGGATGAAGAAATTCCTAAAAATATTTATGAGAAATGGCGCGAATTCGAAACCGATTTACATAATTTAAATGATTTAAGAATTAATCGAAAGGTTGTGTGCAATGAATGCATCGATATCGAATTGCACGGATTCAGCGATTCATCTCAAGACGCCTATGGGGCATGTGTTTATATAAAATCTTTTAATAGAAATAACGAAGTAGAGGTGAATTTATTAATTGCTAAGTCAAAGGTAGCTCCTCTTTCAAAATTGAATATACCTCGCTTGGAGCTTTGCGCTGCATTGCTTTTAGCCAGACTAGTATCAAAGGTGGTAGAATCGATAAAAGTTAAATTCAAAAATATTTATTGTTGGACCGACTCGACAATTGTTTTAGGTTGGCTCAAAACATCCCCAAATTTATTAAAGCCATTTGTTGACAATCGAGTGGCAGAAATACAGAGGTTAACAAAATCATATATTTGGAAACATGTTCCTACAAACGACAACCCTGCAGATATAGTCTCCAGGGGAATAAGCCCAAAACATATTTCAAATTGTCATCTGTGGTGGCACGGACCAACATGGCTTCTAAAAGAAGAACCTTGCTGGCCATATTTGACTTTGTCAAACGAAAATTTGCCGGAAATGCGCAAGGTTATTTCCATTGTTTCTTCAAACGCGCAAACATTTCCATTCAATCGATTTTCGAAATTATCTAGAATCAAAAGAAGTATGGCCTATATCCTAAAATTCATTAGGAACTGTCGAACTTCGAAAGAAAATCGCGAAATCGGTAAACTTACATCCTCAGAAATTGAAAATGCTTTTCTGTCATTAATTAAAATTTCGCAAAAGGAAATGTTCTCTTTCGATTACGGCAGATTAAAAGAAAATAAACCATTGAAGCGCGATAGCAGTTTGCTAAGCTTGAATCCATTTTTAGACCAAAACGGTTTACTTCGAGTAGGTGGGCGATTAGCGTATTCAAAATTCAGCTACGATAAAAAACATCCCTTGATATTGAGTTCCAAGCATGATGTAACAAGATTGATTTTTGAACATAAACATAAAGAACTTCTTCATGCTGGACCACAACTATTATTATCGAATATACGCGAAACATTTTGGCCAATTTCAGGCAGAAACATGTCAAAAAAGATAGTTCGATCTTGCATAAAGTGTTGCAAGTACACAAAACAAGCTATTCAACATATAATGGGTAATTTACCGGAGTCCAGGTTGGAACCTTCTCCTCCCTTTAGTAAGGTAGGCATTGATTATGCCGGACCGTTTGTCATAAAAGATAGAAAAGGTAGAGGTGCTAAATTATCTAAGGCTTGGATTTGCGTATTTGTGTGTTTTCTGACCCGCGCTATTCATATTGATTTGGTAACTGCGTTGACTGCGGAAGCTTTTATTCAAGTTCTAAGGCGATTTGTATCACGCCGTGGGAAACCATCAGATATTTTTTCCGACAACGGAACCAATTTTGTAGGCGCGAGCCATGAATTGCAAACTTTAGGTAGTTTTTTGAGTCAAAATTCATCTGACATTTGTGAACAAGCACTTAATATTAATGTCAATTGGCATTTCATTCCGGCCAATTCACCCCATTTTGGAGGGCTATGGGAGGCAGGAGTGAAAAGTGTAAAATATCACCTTAGGCGCGTGATTGGAAATTTGTCATTAACGTATGAAGATTTTCAAACCCTTTTGACACAGATTGAAGCTGTGTTGAATTCCCGTCCTTTAAGTCCCCTCTCATCTGAACCTGATGATTTGACACCCCTTACCCCAGCTCACTTCTTGATCGGGAGGTCGATCCAAGGCGTGCCAGATCCATTGCTGTTCGAGGTTCCAGAAAATAGGCTGTCACATTTCCAACATCTTCAAAATTTACAACAACATTTCTGGGAGAGATGGAGCCGCGAGTACATAAGCGAGCTTCAACAACGTTCTAAGTGGAAGCAGAACCAGAGCGAATTGAAAGTTGGTCAACTCGTTCTAGTCAAGGAAACCAACTTACCTGTGATGAAATGGCGTGTTGGGCGAGTCCTGGAGTTAATTCCAGGAAGAGATGGCGTCTGTCGTGTAGCGTCAGTGAAAACTGCTGATGGAGTTTTGTCTAGAGCTCTCACGAGGTTATGCCCGTTACCAGTTGGTGCGTGAGTGATGCATGCTATTTTTATTTTGAAAGTCTTCATTTACCAGAGACTTCCAAGGCCGGGGGCATGTTCCGAAGTGTACCCCTCCGAAAAGGTACCGCTACTGACTCTTTCAGTTCCTGGGCGCAGCGCGCGAAAAGACATAAGTGTGTGAGAGAGACAGTCGACCACTCAACCGTCTTTCTGCAAAAATCGTCATTCTGTAGCGAAACGTTATAGAGTCCAGACGTGACTGTCATGTAATGTTACGATTTGTTTCAAGCACACTAGTATTGCATTTATAGTTTCATGCATAAATAAAAGTTTAAAGTGATACAGTCCACATCAATCATTTCACCATATAGCAAGTCAGAACAGCGGCTTTTGTTATGATCGCAACCCTCTTTGCCAATAAAGACTTTTCATCGTTAAGAATGAGCCAATATCTATTAACTACAACATCTATACTTTTGAAATCTCGCTGCATAAACATACATAATTACTAAGGGTTTGTTCCGTCACATTGTTTCTCCGTCACATTTCTGTTTTTATTTATCTGTGCACAACTTTAAATCTGGCAACAGCGGCTGAACATCTACGCGGTGCGCTGCTCCTTATCTTGAATCTTGTTATCCATGTTTTGGTAACCATAGACTTGCAATAAAAACAAAACAGATTGTCCTTTTGAAATGAAGTGGGGTTAAGCTATTATCCCAATGTTCAGGGTTTTCGTTAATAAGGTTAATAAGGTCCTAGATTTAGTACCTAACCTGTACAGGAGATTGGATAAAATTATCCCTTTCGATATATGTCCACCCTCCTTCGCTCTCGCGAGAGTTCCCCAACTGTGCACGGTAAAGTAGATGTACGATGTGATTGGTAATGATCCACTATCACTTCCCTTGAAATGAAATGTTGTGTCTCGATTCGTAATTGTCGAGTTAGTGAATATATATTGTAACGTATCATTTTCAACGTTACGAATTTGCATCTGATTCCTAGCTTTGCCCCGCTCACTCCTATATAAATTCAGCTGCAGACGCGCCAGTCCAATAGCTCTTAGCTCGCTTCGCAAGCGACGTGAAGTAGTTGGGTAGGCCCGTTATCGGTTCGTTTTACACTGCACCTGTGTACACTGACAAGGTAACGATTTGGATGAATATTATTAGTGGGTTATCTGTTGACATGATAACTATGACATCGTTTGACCTTAGTTTGTTCAGTTATTGTTTTAGATATGTTCTGTGTAATTTAGTATGTCTGTCTTCGAATTTAATTGTTACAAGGTCCACAGAGTAAGTAAAATAAAACGTACTTGTGTAGAGTGTTTAGAGTCGGTACGTTGGCTAAACTGTTTTTGAAGTCAACTAACGGATTTAGTAGTGGGACTTCCGTGCTAGGGCAGTCTTGATGAAGCTGTTGAGTTAGTAAGAACTTGATGAAAAGTTCACTGTGAAGAGCCGTGGGCTACTGCAACCAAGAAATATATCTGAGGATATCTAGTGACCGTTGAGTCATCCCATGCCGGGGATTCTTGATCTTGTTGTTGTATGGTAGTTTGAAAAGGTGCATCGTTGATTTTGGAACGTTGTTGGTTTTGAACATAGCTGTTTTTGGGAAAATCACCTTTTCAAAACCCTTTGAGGGGATCGCAATCACGTAACTCATCTCGTCGTCCTACAACTGTTGTATTTTGTGTGGAACCATTGTTAACAAGGTAAATAATTGCTTTACATGTTTGATTTCGTTGTTTCCTATGTGTTAAATGTAATTTCCATAAGGGCGCTTTTCGCCAAGCCGCCATCTTATTCTTTTATTTTAAAACGTTAGTTATTCAGTAATTCGAGTCACTTGTCGAATTTATATGGGGGGTTTCGAATGATTATTAGTATACTTTATCGCAATTTGATTGTTTATTTGTTTGGCAAACAATTTTTATTGTGAACTCTTAAAATCGCGTAGAGGGCTGGGGTAAATTGGAAACCTTTTATCTGCAAGTTATTCGTTAGAGTAATGCTGGTATTTTGTATCTTAGGGTTTTTGTTGGAGGCCTACATTTCAAATTGGGGACGTACTCTAGTGCAAGACGTATTCTAAGAGGTCTAAGTTCCTGTGGGAGGCCTACATTTCCAAATAGAGGCTCATATCCTTGTTGGACCTGTAGTACTTTGAGAAACTATTTTGGAGCCGTATCAGACTCATATGGAGGCTGTAAGTAGCTGCTAGAGATTGTGAGTCCAGAGAATCCCTGTTCCAGACTCCCGTCGGAAGAATAACGTTCATATGTCAACAGATAAGTGGTTGAAAACTGTGAAGTATCCACATTCTTTATTTAATAGTCATATATTTTTGGAAGGGCTGATTCTCTTAGAACTTTTGTAAAGTTATATTTTGCGAAGGTATATATCATACTGGTATTCATAGGTACTTTTGTTGTAAAATATCTGCGGAAAGCCCATAACATCACATAAAAGCGCACGATTTGCATATAATAAATCTCTACCAATGAATCCATTCGCCGAAGTCCCTTTATACAATTGGTAATCGTCAGAGGGTACACTTTCCGTACGGTATAAATATCTACTCTCTCATTAGGAAATTATTCATTTGTTTTGAAACTGATTTACGAAATTCTTGTTCTTAGTTATACCTTGGATACCGAAAGTAATAATAATACCTGAGTTATTCGTAATTGCCAAAAACGCACTGTCAATTTCATGCAACATATATATTATCGTTGGCACAACAATAATTGAACTATATAACTTACTATAGATGTACGGGGTGTGTATTTGTTCCAAATTTTAAATACACAGGGAATTGGTTTTTCCTTTTTCCGATTTCCTAGTTCTTTAGGAAGAAGCCAGTATCGAGCCTGCTGTGGAAGGGAACTAGGTGGTGCCCACAATTATTTTGTACAGGTATGGTGAATTTGAGTCTGTTAGTCACCTAAACGCTCACCTGTAGTTTTACCCACGACCATCTCATCTCCACTTCGAGCGCAGCCGCAAGCATGCAGGGATTTTGAGCGTCGACCCCCAAGACAAACCTTTATAATTGAACCAGTTGGGGACATATTACTGAGTAACGAGTATATGTCAAATACAATCGGTGTCACAATAAGGTCCATTACAATATTAGTAGTACAGTTTTGTGGATTATTCCTTGGTTACCTTTGTGGTTTAATTTTATAGGTTCGGTTACCAGTAAAACTTTGACGAAGGGTTGGTTTATTTGAATCTGTTGGCGCCCTCTGAACATCTTTCTGAACTTTGTAACTCACCCCATCTCCCTATTTCAAGCTAGTCGTGAGCATAACCCCCTTTCGACCTTGTGAACGTAAGCAAAAAGAAAAATTTGCATTATTGTAAAACAGCTCCCATACTTAAACTTAGTTTTTTTTATGTAACAAACCTTTCCTCTCAACCTTTTGACGATGCAGAACTAGAACTTCTGAATAAAGGTCTGAAATTTGGTATTAGTTTTCCCGAGCGGGATCTGGAGGAGGTGGTGGTAAGTGTTAAAGGTTTCGTTCGAGAAGCATGCAAGAATAAAATTGGGAAGAATATTAGTAATGACAAAAATGTAAGCAAGTTGAACAAAGAAAAGGAAGTCATCAAAAGACTGAAGGAAAGGATGTTTTCCATCTGAAAGCTGACAAAGGCAATAAAGTGGTGATTCTTGATAAATCAGATTATCAAGAAAGGGTAGACAACCTCATTGAAACCCGTCCATATAAACAGTTGACTAGAAACCCGTTGCCCAGGATGATTTAAGATGTGAGAACCACCCTAAACGGATGCAAGACATTAGACAACACGAGTTGAAAAGGACACTACAACTCTCGAACCCAAATGTACAAAAAATAGGGTCCCCCAGATACAAAATAGCGAAATGACTCACAAAAGAGTACGAGAATCTTCCAGTGGCACAACCAAGCCTGAGCGGAAAAAATCACCAGAATTTATCGACCAGATTAGGAACGTGAAACTGGAAAAAGGGGAAATATAGATCTCTTTTGATGTAAATTAAAATTATTTGTTTCCAAGTGTCCCAATATCCAAAACCTTGGAATATTTGAGTGAGTTACTGCTGACCAATGGTTTCAGTAAGGAAATGGTAAAGGAGTATCCACGCCTCGCCAGACTTTACATGAGGCAGAATTGCTTTCAGTTCAATAACTGCTTTTACGAATAATTTGAAGGTAACCCACGAGTAATCCTCTGTCTCCCTTCTTAGTTGATTTGTTCATGAGTGAGTTTGGGAAGCAAGAGAAAGCTTCAGCTATTTTCTAGGGTCTGGGTTAGATATGTGAACAACGTGTTCGCTATCTTTGATACAAAACAGGTCGACTTAGACAGTTTTGTTTCGTAATTGAATAGCCAGTTTCGGACCATATCGTTCACGTATGAAACTGAAAACGAAAAACAGTTGAAATTTCTAGATGTGTTAGTAATTAGGAACGACGAAGATCAGATTGAATTCGATATCTACAGGAAGGACAAGCACACTGGGCTGAGAGGTCTCACCATTGCATACAGAACAAAATGGCGGGATTGAATTTCTTGGTGAATCGATTCTTGTCGTCCCCACTCAACAAGGAGAGATTCCAAACTTTCAAATAGTCCTCTTTTCAAGTTCGTAGTACAATAAAAATTTATTTGCCAATTGTTTTGTTTTTTTCTTACTATAAATAATTCTTTCAATAAATATATGTTGCTAAAGTGAATATTATTATGGCAAATCTAGCAAGGAATTTCGATAAACGTATGAGATGCGCGAAATGAGGAAGTATTCAGACGATAAAGAGAGTATAAATTGTACATTCACTTAGAATGCATACAGAGCTCTTCTGCTACCACGCATTGATAGGCGTGTCGATTTCATATTTCTAGCTAGATTTGCCAAGCTGTATATCAATACAATGTTTAGTCATCAATCCAAGAACGTGTGTCCTCAAACACAAAACAAGTAGTTTAGAGCAGGTAGTTACTAATTTAAAGTAAACAAGTTGAGTAGATAATTTGGGATAGGTAGAATAAGGGTCAAATTCCAATTGATGCTGAGTGCAATTTACCACTCAGGTAAGTAGTGGATATACAGGGTGACCCAGAATAAAAGAGACAAACTCCGATGGTAGAATTCTCACTTCGTTTTAAGGCTATAAGTTCCAGTAAACATAATATACCCTAATATGAATAATAACCGAGTCACAGGGTATTGAAAGTGACAAAAAAATATATGTTTTCACTGGATCAATATGAACTTCGTTTTATTTTTCTTAATCCCAAATATTTCCTATACAAAAAAGAGATAGGTTTCGTAATCAAAAATATCAATGGTTTTCAAGATATTTGAAGTTGAATAAGTGTGACCGCGTATCAAAATCTCTTGATTTTTGAAAGAAATGTGTAGGTAACTATTTATAACAATATAACCAATCTTGCAATGAGTCCAAATTCAAATATTTAGAAAATTGTTGGCATTTACGAGAGATTTTGTTTGCAAAAATTATCCCGATATTCAAAACTTGCATAACAACTATCAAAATAATTAATAATGAGTTATTCATATCACATACGCACGCACTTATTTAACTTCAAATATCTTGAAAACCGTTGACATTTTTGATAACGAAACCTGTCCCTTTTTGGTATGGGAAATATTGAGGTTTAAGAAAAAGAAGAAACACAAATTTCATTAAGAAACATTTTTTTTTTGGTCACTCTCAACACTCTGTAACTCGGTTAGAACTCAGGTTAATTGTTTATTGAAAGTTTCAGCCTTATGAAGTGAGGATCATCGGAGTCTGTCCCCTTTATTGTGGGACACCCTCTATACAGAATTAGAATAGGGTTAACTAGTGTAGTAAGCTTATAGCTCTTGAGGATGCTAACTTTGTTGGCGAAACGCGCGTCGAGTGAAAGTGACGTAATTTTGGTGTTTTGGGTAGCTTCTATTTCTTGAATTGTATTCACACCAATGGTTCAAAATATTCATTTTCGATCAAGAAATAGAAGCTACCCAAAAAGATCTTCTAAATAATGGTAATATTATTATGACAAAGAAATAATGGAATAAAGGAGACAACACTTCTCACTGGGGGATATTTATTAAAATACCGAGGTGATAAGGTTAATTGTGATCAGTTCGACGTGACAACTGTAACTGGCCAACAGCCCTAGCGGTGTTGCCAATGCTACATAAAATAATTATATGTCCTACATATATAACTCCAAAGGTTCCAAATACTCATTTTCGATAAAGAAATATAAGCTACCCAAAATACCAAAACTACGTCACTTTCACTCGACGCGCGTTTCGCCAACAAAGTTAGCACCCTCAAGAGCTATTATCTTACTACTTTTCTTACTTCTTCTACTCACTTACTTTTCGAGTAGAAAATCTTGAAGAACTGGATACAAAAAAATGGTGTGAGGAATCCCCACCATTAGTTTTCAGATAGTCGATCTTAGGGGTTCTTGTAACATCCCAAGATGCTCACAACAATATGAAGTTATACCCGACAACCTACCCACTAAACATTGTAAATTACAAAATATTGCAGCAAGTATGAATTATTGTTACTTTTGTAAACTTGATGTAGGTTTACTGTAAATGTGTTTTTCTCAGTTTTCAAATGAAAAGTCACTACAAGCTTCCTTCGTAAAACTTACAAAAATGAAATTATTGCAATTTTCAAACAAGAATCTTACTATAAATTTAATATGGGAGTTGGTGGTGAACTTCCACATGCAATGTTTACTGATTCACGTTCACTGCAATTTTCAAAAAAAAAAATCTTACTATAACTATAATGTATGAGTCGGTAGTAAACTTTCACATGCAATATTGGAACCAAAACTAGATAGACAGTATTTGTTTGTTTGTTTACATATGAGAAAGCGGTTTGATTTAATCATTTATTAAGATATTTTTTATATGTTTTAAAGTTTTGATCATGAGTCGGTATTGTTCAGTGCCTCTTCGTAATTCCTGGGAGAAAAAACTTCCTGAACTCTCGTTTCATTTGTTTCCTAAACCCGGACAACGAAAGGTCTACATTGAAAGCAAAATGGACGAACATCGCTGACAAAGCTTCTGGTTGACTATCAGAAGGTTTCGATTTTGATGTTAAAAATTGGAAAACCAGGTACCAAATTCATGAGAGTATGTTCTCTTAACTTCACAGAAAGTGATTACTTCAATAAAGTAAAGGTGAAAAGGTTCTTCAAATTTAAATTGAAACACTAAGTGAACTTTTTTTTTTTCTTTCTTTCAGCTGAGAATATCTCCAAGAAAGTATGTTGAAAAAAAACGGCTGTGCCTTCCTACCAACCTAATTATTTATAAATAGTGGTCCAAAACAATTCAGGAATTTTCAAGTTCAAGTGAATACGTCAAAAGTGTTGACATTATGTGAACTTTTGACAAGTGACTCTGCTCTCAATAGTTTTACTGGAATCAGTAGTTTTAAAATATTACATATAATAATTGAAGCTGTAGAAATTGTGTATAAAGATATAATGAAAATAAATCAATATTTTTTGGATTGCCGTGGCCGTTACTTGATGGAAATCCATAGTAAGTAGGTATATGACACTAAGGTAAAACACGATTAAATTTCCACAAATTTATTATCTTCGCGACATGTTTTGATACGCAGTATCTTTCTCAAGCAAATGTAGTACAGAGTGTGCTACATTCGCTTGAGAAAAATATTGTGGATAGAAACATGTCTCGAAGATAATAAATCTGTGGAAATTTAATCGTGTTTTACCTTAGTGTCATATAAATCAATATTGTTGTAAGCTCATTCTCAGCTCTCACAGCAATTCTCAATGAATTCACATGATATTTTCAGTAACTTTTTTGTAGACTTTCATAGAAGTTTTCAAGTAAAAACTTCCTGGTAACTTCAGTTATATCTCACATTAAATTGTCTGTAAACTCGCAAAATACAAGTTTACTTTTGTAAGTTTAAGAAGGGGAAGATGCCATCTATGAGAAAACTTGCTGGCAATTAACTGAAAAGTTTACACTCGCAAAACAAATTTTGCTGAAAATTTGCAGCAATTTGATATTGTTTAGTGGGTGTCAATCGTGGACAACAAAAACACAGTAATATTTAACATTAGTTTCTAACTCTTGGATCTGTCCAACAGAGTTTTTTCATGAATTAATATAATTCTGTTCTATGCTATTTATGTTTCAGAAAGTATTTATATTGTCAAATGGTGCAGTTAGAGCACTTGAATGTTCTTAGTAAGTTGACACAATAACTGGCCCACTGGATAACGACCATATCAACGTCTGTTGCTACCCTGGTATTTGGAGCACACCACCCAAAACTGTCGTCCGAGGCACCTTAAGTGACATATCAGTCTGTAGACATCTCAGGTACAATTGTAAGTGCTTGACCGTTCATATCAAGGGTTGCGGAATTTGGTTCTTAAATAGAGAAGAACTCAATTCACAAACCGTTAGGTACACATACTGAAAACATTTTTTTTTTGTAATTCCTAATATAGACTCCCTTAATATTCATAGAACATTCTGAGAGCCGAGGAAAGGTAAGTAGGAATTGGTGTTATTCCTAAATTCAGGGAACATCTCCCTAAGCATTAAGCATTAAGAGAAAATAAGTATTTGTTACTTTTCTTACCGTTATCAAAACATTTGGACGCACTGTAGGAATTTCAGCAGCCATCAAATGTCTGTCTTCTTGTCGGGAAAAGTCTCCTGTATATAATATCTGAAAATTGGTCAGAATTAGAATTTTGCAGTCTACTGAATGTCCATTGAATTTCTAATGAATATATTATGTATATTGACTGTGAAATAATGAGGAAAAGGTTTTTATTACGGAAGCAGTCGAGTATGATCAATTCGGTGAAAAATCTTCGTTTTTTCAGTCAAGCTTTCTAAAATGTTTATTTTCTGTCTCAAGGCTTCTCTACAATAACAGGTGTGATGGATATTACAATAATAACATTAAAAAAAATCCTACTGTAATGTGTAATATATTGTGTGTGTGGATTATTTTTTTTTTTTTAATTTTGTATGAGTTGTAAAATCTAGATTGTATTTGATAGTTTGGTAGTTAGATTGTAGTTGACAGTTGTCAGGCTAGATACTTAATCTCTTTCTTTTAGTAATTTAATTTTTTTTTCTCTTTTCAGTTTCTGGTAGAATCCCAGAAAAAAGATCATCAAGAATATTTTCAATATTTGTGATAGAAATAGACTTTTCAAATTATATATGATAAATTCAACTCAAATATGGTTTTATGATATACAGGGTGTCCTATTTGAAAAAATAAAGATCTTAGTCGCTGCGCTTTTTTTAGATACTCTGTTTATGTAAAACTTAAACCATTAAAGAGGTCGAATGAAACCCTACAAAATTTGTATTCAAAAATTTTTTGTAATTTGTAAATTAAAGAAGTTACGGGGGGCGACGACGGACTTTTGGTCCTCACTGTATATATTTTTACAGTGAGGGTGTCTACGGAAAGTGGCACGTCCCTATAACTTTTTTGGTTTTGCAGATATTGAAATGAAAATTATACGATCTAGAGTGTGACCCATTTAAGATGAAAGCACCCTTGTAAAACTTGGAATTATTTTTTTCCCGTTAGGTAGACTAGGACACAAAATTTCATGAATAAATCTCTATTTCCAGGGCCAACTAATCTTATTTTTCAAGGTAATAAATCTAAAAAAATTATTAGCGATTTTTTGACAAAAAAATCGGACTACACCACTGGATTTGCGACATTTTCAAATGGTTCATATGTAAATTACGTTGAAATGCGCCAATCAATAAAAAAATTATAAGGGAATGAAATTTCAAAAATATGCCATTTAATCAACCCACCAATTCAATTTCAAAACTTTCATCAGAACTTTAGCTACGCCACTGGATTCAGAGAGTCTCGAAATATCACTGATTATAATTTTATCGAAATCTGTTGATAAATATAAAAATAAAAAATATGAAATAAAAGGACATTTTTCTGAAATTCCAATAACATATTTTTCAAATTTTATTATCTTATGATTTTTTTATTTATGAACAGATTTCGAAGAAATTTTGGACTGTGATAAATCGAGACCTCCTGAATACAGTGGTGTATTCCGAATTTTGAAAAAAGTTCTGAAATTAAATTGATGGGTTTTTTATTGATTGACGCATTTCAACGTAATTTACATATGAAACATTTGCAAATGTCGCGAATCCAGTGGTGTAGTCAGAATTTTACTAAAAAAATTGCTAGTTAACTTTTCGGATTTAAGAAATTTTAAATTTGGTGTCCTAGACTTTTTGAATATCTGCATAACAAAAAAAATCATTCCAATCAGTTGAAAAATGTAGGTTTTATAATATATGAGACAAAAAACTGCATTTTTTGACAAGTGACTCAGCTTCATGCAACTTCCGGTCTCACCGGAAGTGATATACACTTTCGATTTTTAAATGAGACACCCGGTATGTTTTTACTTTTTTTTGTCTCCATATAACATTCTGAATACAACAGTGTATCACTTGTTACTTTTTGTAACGAAATATTTTTCATATTCTGAAATTCAAGTTTCAATCTAGATGGCTATGGATATACATTCAAATTATTTATTTTAGTCCTGACAACCCGCCAGCTGTTGCCGAAGAAAAATTAATAATAAACAGCCTTTCGAGGCCGCTAGCATCGGCTGCCGGCATAATTTTGCGGGCAAATGTCGGTAAAGATCAAAGGCATATCAGCCGGCTACGCGGGCACGCGGACTGGCTCTGTCTGAACAAGTGTGAACATGTGATTTCAGTCAGTTTTGAATATTTGTATCGAACGGTGTGTTGTTTTTTTTTGTACAAAAAAAATATTTTTTGGAGTCACACGTTGAGGAATGTTCGTTACTATTTTTGGAGCCAGTCCCACGAAATTTTATACACATATAGGATAATGAGAGAAAATTGAAAATAGAATTTTTTTAAACATTTTCCTAGCTGTATAAAAATATCAAATTATTATCATATGAATAGCTTGACCATACTGAAACATTTGTATTTCAATGATAATGACAAAACTTTCTCATTTTCCCTACACCAGTAAGCACTAAATTAAAAAAATTGGATTTTGTTAAAACCCTGGCTGTTACATTGGTTCGTATCTAACAGTTATATCAGAATTCCACGACCATTGTGATAACAAGACACTCCAGAAACATGATGTTTTCCAGATTATATTCAAGTTTCGATGATAATCGTGCCAGAGCATTTCACTTCGCATGCAATGTTGAAAACTCAAGCCTCTTTAATTTGACGCACTATTTTTAAGATTATGTGCGAAGTGAAACGTTCGTGCACGATTATCATCAAAAATTGATTATAATCTGAAAAACCCGATATTTTTGGATCTCCCTATCATCGCAATAATAGTGGAATTGTGATATATCTATTAGATACGAACCAATGTAACAGCAAGGGTTCTGACAAAATTCAATTTTTTCAATTTAGTGCTCTCTGGTGTGGAGAAAATGAGAAAGTTTTGTTATTATCATCGGAATACAAATATTTCAGTATGGTCAAGCAATTCATAAAAAAATAATTTGATATTTTTCTACAGCTAGAAAACTATTTAAAAAAAATTGCTGTTTTCAATATTTCCACATAATTTTCTCAAACTTTGTATATGTATATAAAATTGAATTCTAAGCAACTTTTTCAAATAACTTTTTTCGATATATTACCATTTTATCCGACTTTCTGACTATTCATGGTAATTTTTTTCAATTTGCCGCCATACCAGCGATCACGTGACATGTGTCAAAATCTTTTTTAGGTTATCGGACATGCACAAACTTTTCCCAAGAATCTTTTTTTCAATACTCTAATAATAAACTTTTTTCCCTTATGATACGTCTACGTCTACGCCCCAACTGCCTTAATACCCGTGATGATGGACGTAGACTTCCTATTACTTGGAAACCACTCATTTCTCGTCTCCCGACACCTGGCAACAACGCAATCTTCGCACCACATCGCGCAAGTCCAGACTCCGAATCACCACGCACGCCCAATATGGCCGCCATGACAAGTATAAATACAGCTGCACAACCGACAAATGTTCAGTTCTCTCGACGGAGTAGGCAGATTGAGACCTTAGAGAGAACAAGTGACGAGACCTGGGGAGTAGGCAGATTGAGACCCCGGCGTCAAGTTACAAAATCCTGATGATACCTGAGGAATAGGGAGATTGAGACCTAACTTTCAATCATTTCATCCTTTTTTCTTGAAAATGGCTCCCAAATCGGAGCCGAAACGTCGAATTTCAAGAAATTCTAGACGCGGTTCAACCCGAACTTCCAGTTTTCATATATATATATATATTTCATTTCTCTTTTTTCATGGAGAATCTTCCCCTTTTCAATATATATGTACTTTCTGCAATGTTCTCAAGGAATTCAAAAAGGGGGAGAAAAAGTTATGGAATCACCATTGGAAACCTATCAGTGGAAAATGGTCGATCGGAAAAGATATGGAAAACGCAATTTGATAAATGGTAAATGGGAATAATACTGAAAGTGGCCGTAAGACAAGTGTACCCATGTATGTGACATTACAAGTCAATAGGTTAGGTACTGACACAACGACTGACTCGCTAAAGTCTTTGCTGAAAAATCATTTTCCAGACATATCCTGTGAAATAAAAATCTAAACACCCAGACATTTTGAAAAATGTGATTTATTTGTAATATCTAACAGAAAACAACTACTTCCCCGGCACAAGCCACGCTGGACATTGAACTACATCTGATAGATATTGTGAAAAGACTCTAACTGAAAAGGAAAGAAAAAATCTCAAAGTGAAAATTTGCATTTTCATTCAGATAGCTGACTTTTTTAATTCTTTCTATTTTTCCTTGAAAAAATCATTAAATAAATTAGATAAGGAGAATGTTATTAAAAAATATCACTCACAGAAATCGTTCATTTCATTGAAGCAAGGTCCGCTTCTCTCGCATTTAATCCCCAATACATTTTGGTAGACAAAAATCTATTTCGCTTTGCCAAGCTCTTCAGGAGGATTGATATAGGATTGGAATAAAACAGGCTCTTCAGAAGCATACACGTCAGGGATGGATATGAGAGAAACATTTCTTCTGCGGCGACACTTTGAAAATTATTTTTTGACATAGACCTGTCATGTCATGAGCATTTTGATTTTAGTTCGAAAATATGAATAGGAAATTCTGGATAAGTTATATACTGAAAAGATGCTTTTTCACAGGCTCATTTTTGGTATTATATGGAACAGGATAGTATTCCTATTCATATTTTCGAACTAAAACCAAGACATTTATTCATCATTCAAAGTGGAAATTATGGAAGACAGCTTCAAGAAGGCGATTATTCCCAATATATGGATCTTGTATCAGCCAATTTTTAGAGGAGAGGTCCACAGCAAAAACAGGGATTTAATGTTTAATCCGCAATATCTCGTGCTGAATGTGCAATGTCTGAATCAAGAACTTAATGATATTTCATTAGATATGTCTATCTTTAATGCTTAGTGCAAAGAGGACTCGGAGCATTCCTTCCAATATAGTAACTTTCGTCTAAAGAGCTACTTTTGTCGAGACAATATGAAAGGAGGAGGTGTGGCAATACTGAAAAGATGCTTTTTCACAGGCTCATTTTTGGTGTTATATGGAACACGAAAATTAAAAAGCATACTCTGCTCTCGTGTAGAAGGCACCAAAATTATCAACTGAATATGTAAAAAAAAAGATAGTATCCAAGAACGATTATTCAACGTATGCTTTTTCACATACTTATTCTTGGTGTTATATGGAACACGAAAATCAAAAAGCATACTCTACTCTCGTGTAGAAGGCACCGAAACTATCAACTGAACGTATGAAAAAAAGATAGTATTCAAGAACGATTATTCAACGTATGCTTTTTTACAGGCTCATTTTTGGTGTTATATGGAACACGAAAATCAAAAAGCATACTCTGCTCTCGTGTAGAAGACACCGAAATTATCAACTGAACATGTAAAAAAAAGATAGAATTCAAGAACGAGTTTAAGAGCAAACAATACCCTTGATGAAACGGGAATCGGTTTTGAGCGTTCAGTTTTTTTTTGCGAAAATGTTGTTGGATCAAATGATTCAATTCGTTTGTGAGAATTTGGGAATCTTAACTGATTTTCGGTTTTGATAATTTTGAAGAAAAAATTTTTTGTATGGTTTGACAAATGAAAAAAATAGGCAAATTCCCGAATTTTTAAGGAAATTATAGACTCAGAAGAAGAGAAAAAAAAAACGAAAAAATCATTAGTTTTGACGCAAAACCGATTCTACGATTAGAAGCTATCTACCTTATTGGCGCTCCCAGCTACGTAGTATTTTTACGGACATGTGCTTGGTTACCTCCACTATCGCTCTTGAAAAATATATCCTCATACACATGTGCGGCGCTATGAATATATTGTCAATGTGCCATATGAACTTTATACCCAATCTGGTTTCAAGTGTTAAATAATTTTTTCGAGTTATTACAAAAAAGTTGCATATTGACAAACCAATTGCAACGCATGTGCACGCCGCGATTGTATGCTTTTCAATTTTCGTGATCCATATAGCATTAAAAATGAGCCTGTGAAAAAGCATACGTTAAATAATCGTTCTTAGATACCATCTTTTTTTTTACATGTTCAGTCGATAATTTCGGGGTCTTCTTCACGAGAGCAGGCTATGCTTTTTAATATTTTCGTTGGTTTTCTCAGTCCAAACTGTCGGAAAAACCACTTTGCATACATTAAAAAATCGTTCGAAAATATCATTTTTTTTGCAAATTCAAATTTGGTTGGTGGCGCCGCTGCATGCGAGCAGTCTTAGATATTTGATGAGAACATTTTAAACTCTATAATAATCATAATTTTAAGAAAGCATACGTTAAAAATACGTTGCAAAAAATGTGTCATTACTGGCCGGTCTATTAGTCTCAACTACAAACCAAATTATAATATTATGGTATGAGATGATTTTAATATTGATGGCTACAAGAATACAAATAGCAATTTCCAAAAGATATGTGATATTTTTAATTGTTTTAATATGTCTCCCAAAGCAGGTGGGCAAACAAGGATAACTCAGAGAACAATGACAGAATATTTTCAAATTCTTGTGTTGATGGTATATGCTGTGTAATCCATAACAATGTCTAAGATCACAAATCAATATTATTTGATGGTGGAAAGAAAAACTCAAACTCAACAATGTCCTGGCAATTGAAATGATCTTTCAATGATACAGCCATATCTTCCTTTATTAAAGATTTACAATCTGACGATTGGGAGGATTTATGGAACATATCTGATATGAACTCTGCCTTCGGTTCCTTTTGGATGACCTTTTACTTTTATTTTGATAAAAATTTTCCAAAACGTAAGAAAAATATTGAGAAACAATGACAAATGGGCAGATGTAATAAAAACTTCTAGCCAAAATTTGAAAAATCTTCACGCTCTAAAAAACATCCATCCTGATATGGAGGCACTCTACAGGGTGGAAAAATAAAAACATTTTAAAATAATCAGATCTACGAAAAGAGAATATTACCACAATAAAATTCAAAATACAGATAATCTCAGCAAGACAGCTTGGAGAATAGTATCTGAATTAACAAATTAACTTAAAAAAGCCAAAAAAATATAACAATAAGGAACAATGATTTGGAGGTTGAATCTCCAGCCATAGTGACAAATCTGTTCAATAACTATTTTTTCAGAGATACTCCAAAAAATATAGCAAGTTAGGTTGATAAAGAAAACTTGGATTTTCAGTGGTTTTTGAAAAATATCAAATCACCTGCAAACTCATCATTTCTCGATACTTATATAGAGGTAGAACTCTATAAATAAAGTCAGTGAAGTCGCATCATTGTGGTGTCCTTTCTGCCGTAAATTAAAAGTTGACTGAATTTTTATTACAGTTGAAGTATTACAATAAAAGCGTGGCGATTGAAATAAATGCATGTGTTTGAACCATAATCTGATGAGATTATCACATAAAAAGTTATGACAAAAAAAATGAGTGAGAGAAAGTGCTGACAGTGCTCAAATGATGTTGATAGTTTTTATTAGACTGCCGGGACTGATTTATTGCATAGCATGGAAGGTCATTTTAAATGTTGTAAAAAGAAAGAGTTCACGAATTTAGTATTATGCTTGTACATTTTTCATCCTTCTTGTGTGGAAAGGAAAAAGTGCCATAAACTTCTTGAAGGTCATAAAATATATTGTTCCGAAAATTGCAAACAAATAGATAATGACGCTACAACTAGAACAAACTATTTTCGTGAAGAAATTTCAAAATTAAAACTTGTGATTCACAATAAGGACATTTAATTGGAGAATCTAACATTTGAGTGTAATGAAAAAATTGATGAAATGCAACAAACTGTTGATAAAATGTATAAAGACATCAAGGAAAAAGACAATTATATTAAGCGGCTCAAGACTTCGAAAATTATGTGTTGAAATGGAGAATAAAGATGCTCAAAAATTGAAGGATCAATGTGAAACCATTTCCCAATTAAATAAAGAGATTTTTGAATTGCATGAAAACATTAGATCATATGAGGAAGAATTTGTTAACAAAAATAAAACTGTATTAGAGTTAGAAATTAGAATTAAGGAATTAGATCAGGTTAGTCGTGAGATGGTAGTCTATAAAAATGTTAGAAGACGAAAACAATAAATATAGCAAAGAACTGAACAAACTACAAAATGAAATGGAAGTTTTTAAATTGAATCAAGCCAATCCTGGACAAGAAGTAATAAATTATGTTAGACAAACAAATAAAATGTGTCAAGGTAAAGAAAATGCAGTCAAACCTAAAAATTCTCTTAATTACTCTTATGTGATCAACATTTTTATAAGTTAGGTGAAATGTTAAATCGACATCTTCAAAATCATAATGTTTTGTCAATTATTAAACCGTTTGCTTGCCTGAACAGCATTATCGAAAACTTAGCCAATTTGGCGAAAGATTTCACATTAGATGATTCTGTTATTATATTAGGCGGATCAAATGACTTTAAAAATAAACAATACCCACTTTTTAGAAACTTGAATGGTAAACTCGAAAGCTGCCTACATACAAATTTGCATGTTATATCAGTTCCTTACTGAGTGAGTAATGTATCACACTCCATTCTCATAAAAAAACTAGAGGAGTATGGAATCAGAGGAGTAACTCTCTCCCTCTTCTCATCCTATTTATCGAACAGACAAGTATGCGTTTCTCTAGACTCAAATAGTGTATCCGACTTTGAGGTAATGAAATTCGGGGTTCCACAGGGCTCCGTATTGGGTCCATTATTATTTATCATATATATGAACTGTATTGCTTTCGCGGATGACACAACTCTCACAAGCTCTTGTAATAATAAGGCAGATTTAATGACCAATATAAAACTGGCACAAGAAAGAGCTGAAACTTGGTTCAGAATAAATAACCTCAAATTGAATACTAATAAAACACAACACATCCTATTCTCCACCAGTACCACTGAAGTACATGGCAATAGTGTAAAAATGCTTGGCATCAATCTTGATAACAAAGTAAATTGGTCAACTCACACAGAGCAGCTGTGTGTTAATCTCTCAAAATACCTATTTCTGCTGCGGAAATTAAGAAATATTATCAGTCCGCATGCCCTATTATCAGCATACTATTCTTCCATTCCCGAATTTCTTACGGCACAATACTATGGGGAAACAGTGTCCACGCTAAGAATGTCTTCATATTGCAAAAAAAAGCCATAAGAATAATGTCTGGAGTATGATATGGAGACTCCTGTAGACCTCATTTCTTATCTCTAAGAGTCATGACATTACCCTCTATTTATATATTTCAGTCAATCCTCGAAATACATAAGAACAAAAAGAATCACGATAAAAACGCTGACTTCCATGATTACAACACCAGGGGTTGTCAATTAATAAGACCTGCTGAATTCAGATTGCAAAAATCCAGTAAAAATTCCCTTGATGTAACTCTTTACAATATACTACCTTCCTATGTAAAGGAATTGGACCTCAACAGTTTCAAAAAACACATGCGCTCCTATCTGAACTCGAATGTATTCTACACAAACAAGGAATACATAACTGCCCTACTGTCCTTGCCAAATAAACTGACAATTGCCAGCTAATTTTAAATGTTGGCTTTTACTTATTTCACTTGTTTTTTTTAATATTTATAACATGTGTTAGTTATCATTTATCAATGTACCTATTGTGGCCTGGTTGTTCGTTATTTGTATTTTAATACATTTTAACATATTATGTACTTTGAGCTATCTCTTAGCCATTTAGTCTGACATGTATATAGATATGTATATTGTGACGTATTTTATTTGTATTCTGTATACACCTAAAAGACAAATAAACTATCTATCTATCTATCTATCTATAACCAATTAATTTACAAATTCAATTACAAACTGAATGCATATCTATATAAGTTGAATAAATGTACAAAAAGTTTTGTTAATTTTATAGATGTTAATAATGATAAGGGTAAACGTTTAACAAAAAAGGAATTATCTATTAAGATAGTAGAAAATCTTAATTATAATGTAGTTGCTAATAATAATTTAATATTTGTTCCATCATGTGACCAGAAAAATTTTCCCATAGATACTCCAGAACAATCAGATCTATAGCAAGTGAGAGTGTGAATGTTAATGCTCAGGTGGAGGATGATAAAAATGAACAAAATTGGCACATTTTCTATACCAATGCACAAAGCCTTATAAAAAACTTGGAAAATTTGTTGCACTGTATCTCGTTACATAAACCTTTGTTAGTATGTTTACCAGAAACCCATATTACAGATGATATTGCTCTTCATGAAATTAACATAAATGAGCTAGTACTTTGTAATTCGTCCAGCAGACATACGGGAGGAGTTGCCATATATATCAAAAGTGGGTTGAAATTTGAACTAATTTTTAAAGATGTTATTTTTATGAATGTTTGGTTTGTGGCTATCAGGGTTGTTGTAAATAATACGGTATATATAATGTGTGTGGTGTACCATTCTCCCAGTGCATCAAATGCCGATTTTTTAGCATTCTTGGAAGAAAAACTAGAAGAGTTAGTAAGTAGTAATTGTGACATTATTATAGTGGGCGATTTCAATCTAAATCTTAAGGGCACAGAGAACACTTACACCCGAAGAATCAAATAACTGATTAATTTCATGGGAATTAGTTGACGATTATACCAGAATCACCAACGATTCATCTTCATTGATCTATTATTTCATAACAAATAACAAGTTGTTAAAATTTGAGGTGTATCTTCAAAGTGTTTCAGATCATTCTAATATTTTAATATCCTTAGGTGATGTCTTTCATACTAAATCAACTTCCACTAGTATAAGTAGGAGTGATTATAAATATTTTGATCAATTCCAACTGTCCCTAATGAATACGTTATGGAATAATGATATTACTGACATTAATGAAATATCCAATTTATTCATCAATAATATTATCAGATGCTTGGACATATATGCACCATTCAAAATGAAGCATAATTTCAATAATTTCAAATTGAAAGTGTGGTTTACAGACGAAATCATGGCAGATCTAAAAATACATGATTTTCTTCATAAAAAAGCCAAGGAAACCAAACTACAATGTGACTGGGATAAATATAAAATAAGTCGTAATTTCGTTACCAAAAAGATACGAATTGAAACTAAGAAGTATTATGAATCAAAGATCGATGAAAATAAAGGAAACAGTAGGGCTATGTGGAAGTCACTGAAAGGTTTACTAAAGGGAAACAGAAAACAAGAGTTCAAGGGTATAAAATTTGATATTGTTCTCATAAAAAATGAAGCAAAAGTAGCAGGATATTTTAATTCATTTTTCGTTGAAAGTTTGAAAGACCTTATCGACAGTATAGTACCAATAAACGATTATAATCATGTTCTCAGTTATATTATACCAACAAATGAGATACTTGGGGAATTTGAAACATTGAATATGTGCGATTAAAAAAAGATATTTTTTCCCTCAAGGAAAATAATACAGATGATAATGGAATTAATCTGAATACAATTAAATTAACATTTGAAATACTGGGTAATCGGTTTTTGGACTTGATTAATTTATCGTTAACCACTGGAACATTTCCGGACGGTTGGAAAATTGCCACTATTGTTCCTATTGAAAAAATTACAAACACCTCTTTAGCATCTGAATTTAGACCCATAAATACCCTACCAATTTATGAAAAAATATTGGAAATCACAGTGAAAGATCAGTTAATGAAATTTATAGCGAAACATAATATTTTGATTAAAGAACAGTCTGGATTTAGGCAATCCCATTCATGTGAAACTGCACTGCAATTTCTAATCTCTTCATGGAAAGTTGACCTATCTAAAAAACATATTATAGGTGTTGTCTTTCTGGATTTCAAAAGAGCATTTGAGACGGTCAACATTGAGTTACTTTTAATGAAATTAAATAAGTGTGGACTAGATCATAATGTATTGAAATGGTTCACTAATTATCTCACATATCGGAAGCAATTAGTTAAATACAATCAAGTGACATCAAGTACTTCAAATATAATTTCAGGAGTTCCCCAAGGGTCAGTATTGGGTCCACTGCTATTCTTGCTGTACATTAATGACATTGTGATGCATGTTAAAAGGTGTAAGATAAAACTGTTTGCCGACGACACTATGTTGTATTGTTCTCTATTTTTATATTTTTTGTATTGTAGTTTTTAAGTGACTGTACTATGAAGAGCATTATTTGCTAATAAAATATATATATATATATATATATATATATATGGAAACTGAAAGTTCGGGTTGAACCGCGTTTCAACAAATTCTAGACGCGGTTCAACCCGAACTTTCAGTTTCCAAATATCTGACCGCGGAAACCTATCCGAATATATATATATATATATAAGTGGAGAGGTACTCTTGACTGACTAGTTAAAGAAAAACTTTGGACAATCTTGAGGATGCATTCAAATCACTGGGCTTTGTCAAAGAAAACTCTTTGTTATACTTATTGTCAAGCTTTCGGAACTATATTTATTCCTTCATCGGGACAGATCTATAAAACGAAATTTGGACGTTGTACAAAAAGATTGGTAAAATACAAAAAAATTATTACTTACAACTTGAGGTTAAAAGTAAAAGTCAACGTGCACAACATGAAATATTCCATATTTTCAAAAGTCACTTAGACATGGATACATCAGTATAAATTAATTATTTGTTAATTGAAACATTACAATATTTTAAAAAAGCTTATTTTATATGGAGCACATGGTTTGTCTACAGGAAAGAGACATCAACCAGAGAGAGAGGGCGAATCAATTTTGAAAGATGACAATATGTCAACGAGCAACGTACAACGTCCAAATTTCGTGTTATAGATCTGTCCCGATGAAGGAATAAATATAGTTCCGAAAGCTTGACAATAAGTATAACAAAGAGTTTTCTTTGACAAAGCCCAGTGATTTGACTGCATCCTCAAGATTGTCCAAAGTTTTTCTATATATATATATATATATATATATATATATATATATATATATAATCTTCTTCAAAGAAGGCTGAAAAATGAATCCTCTTCGGGACTTGATGAACTGCCTATGTTTGTTCTGAAAAAATATCTATCAGGTATAATTGAACCTCTTCTCCACTTAGTGAACTTGTCTTTCGGCACAGGTACATTTTCAAATGTGATAAAAACAGGAAGAATAATACCAATCTACAAGAAGAATAGTCCTCATTCACTGGAAAACTATCAGCCAGTGATAATTCCACCTTGCTTCTCAAAAGTATTCGAATATGCATTTTCATATAGGGTTCTTTCATTTTGTGAAGGTCGTAACATTTTTACATCGAATCAGCATGGATTTCTAAACAAAAAATCAACTTCCGCAACTATCCACTCCTATTATAGCGAAATCATTAGAGGTATCGAGGCAGGAGAGTGCCCTGTTGGGATATTCTGTGATCTCAGCAGGGCATTTGATTGTGTTAACCATGACATTCTTTTAGAAAAATTGAATAGGTATGGTATACTGGAATTCCACTGGTTTGGATAAAAGACCATCTACGTTGCAGAAGGCAATATGTGGAAATCAACAATACTACATCCGACCTTATTTGAGCAGATCTAGGGGTCCCATATTATCCTTTTTTTTATGTTAACGACCTGGATAAATCAATCAGTACATGATTGATGATACCTCACTCACTGTCTCTGACAAGAATAATTCGGAACTTGAGGACAAATGCAATAAAGTTTTTCAAGATTTGAATAGGTGGTTTGCATCTAATAATCTTTACTTGAATGTAAGCAAAACGGTTTCAATTCGGTTTCACAGTCATCACAGAAGTTGTAACACCATTAGTTTCCAGTCAAACGAAAATTCTGATCTTGTTATCGCAGATAGCGAAGGCATCAAATCCTTGGGACTTTTCATTGATCAATGTTTGGGGTGGCATTATCACTGTGAACTCTTGATAAAAAATTGAATACAATATTTTATCAGATCAGAAACTTGGGTAAGAATATTGCATGAAAAGTTCTTGAAGAATTTTCAAATTTTCAATGTGAAAAGATATATCAGAAATTTTGAGTACTCTGTCTTTTATTTGTTTCAACAAGCTCACTTTCAAGGAAAATTTATGATGAGAAAAGAAATTCAAATACTTTCCTGAACTGCATGGTTTTCTATGTATACCAATCAATCAATATTGTGTTATCAAGCTGAGAGATCTGAGTCTTCTGTTTCGATTGTGAATTGTATGAAAGGGTCGTAACGATTTGATATGTTATTTATCCAATTTGGATTTGTTTTCAATTTTGTTCTACTTTCATTTTCTCTCAAATTACTGAATTTTTTAATGTTCTTTGTTTTTATTTCATGAATTAATCTATATTGAATAATTTGTTTACTATAAAAATTTGCAAAAGTCAATTCATTTGTAAAAGAAATAATATCTCTTTTCAATAGTATTAGTGAATTTACTAATTTGTTGATCAAAATTTTATTGGTTACAATTTCAATACTAATAAGCTGTACTCCTAACCTGTGATTTCGTTCAGGAATGTCATGTAACGAGTATTTTTGCTGCAACTCGTTACTTGTCAATTTAGAAACTATTCCGGCTTATCGATCCAGTAGTCATATCCATATCTAACCAACCCCTTCCTTGCGTTTCAACGCTAAGTAGATCGACTGAAGTTATCGTTCTTTCCCGAAGGTGATTTCGTTGAGAGAGAGTATGTTCACGAATTTTTTTTGAAAGGGTGCTATGATTTGAAATTAAATTCATTCAGCTACATCTTATCGTAGAAGGTCTTTAATTAAAAGGCCTTCTTTCCGTTGGACTTCTTTCCGGTGGATTTCTTTCCGTTGGACTTCTTTCCGTTGGATTTCTTTCCGTTGGATTTGTTCCTGTTGGACTTTTTCCTGGGATTTTCCAAATGAATACCTAGTTACTCAATAAAGGAAGAAAGGAATAAGGAAACCAATGTACTAGAGACTACGGACTGCGAAGTGCAAATGAATACCTAGATACAGCAATAAGGAATCCTTCATATACTAAGATAAGTGCACTATACTGGATGTCCCAATAATCCTTTCACTTTGACGACTATTTAATATTTAAACTATTTAATTAATAACTTGTGCTTAATGTCAGTTATTGAGCTTGGTTTATTCTGATGGTGGCGCCTATTACAAACAAATTAAAGCATCAGATTGACAATAGTTAATGTGGTGTCCATCAGGACGGACCAAGGTCAGTCAAGCCAAACCCACTACCTGAGAGTCTCCAGGGCAAATATCTGTAATAGGTAACAAAGAGGTAACAGTCAGTATGTGCATTACTCTCTAAAAAAAAATCACAAACCTAAATATCAGTGAGACCTATAATAGCTTGCATAGGTTCTCCTACAGAACAAATTGCTTATTTTTCAACTAATATTTTGTCTAATACTTATAATTCAGATAACATTCACTCGATCAAACATTCCTTTGAATTCTCAGAAAAATGTAACAAAACCAAACAACCAGATAACAATGTTCTAGCCAGTTTGCATGTTGTCTCTCTTTACAGCAATGTTTACCTTGATAGTTGTCTTAGAGCAATAGATAAACATTGGGATCGTATAGCAGTCGCTATACTATTGAAAAAGATTGTTTTTCCACTCGATAAGATTTCTATTTGAAAGTAACTATTTTTCATTCAATGGAAAATATTTCAGACAAACTTTTGGAACTCCAAAGGGATTTTCAATCTCACCATTTCTTGCAGCTTATGTTATGGATGAATTGCTAGACACAGTAATATGTGGATGATACTTTTAATAGTTAAGACCCTTTCATTAAGACCCTTTCATACAATTCACAATCGAAACAGAAGACTCAGATCTCTCAGTACCTTTTCTGGATACTAAACTTATACGATCGGTTCATAACACAATATTGATTGATTGGTATACATAAAATACCATGCAGTTCAGGAAGGAATTTGAATGTCTTTTCTGAAAGTGAACTTGTTGAAACAAATGAAAGAAAGAGTACTCAAAAATTCTGAATTAAAATTTGAAAATTCTTCAACAACTTTTCATACAAAATGTTTATCCACAGTCTTCAGTTAAAAACATTTTGTTTAGCACATCTTTAACAGAAGCTGAAAATACTGTAAAACAAAATAAGAATTCTCATAATGAACGTATTGCAGATATGAATCCAGTTCCAATTTTTTATGCTTCATTACCGTACATAAAAGAAATAACACCTAAACTGACCAGAATTTGTCAACTCTTTGAAAACATCAAAATTGCAAATAGAGATTTGTTTTTTTATATTGAAGCAATTATCTGATTGAGAAATGAAAACCATTTCCATAAATAGTCTCTTAGTAGAGTTGAATTCCTTTGTTAAGATTTTAATGTAATTATAATTCATGATGTGTCCTGTATTATTAACATGTTCACTTAATGCACATATTTCAGGATGACATCTGCAGTCACTTTTATGTGAAGTAATCCTATCTTTAAGCATTCTAGAAGTTTGACGGATGTATGTTTTATCACAATTTCAGCAAGGAATGCAGTATACTGATTGTGCTTGAGAAGTTAAAGGAATTTTATCGTTCACTTTGGTAAACATGGAATTTATTGTAAAAACTGTTTTATTTAAAATGTTTATGGAGGTGAACTAAAGAATATTTGAAAAGGGGTCCTGTCAACTACCTCATTAACAGTAGGACATTTTGGAAAATATTTATATTATTTATCCAAAACATGACAGTTATGACTGTCATTATTAATGTCATTTTAGACAAGTAAACTATCAAATAACACACTGATGTGTCTCACGTTCATATTTAATCCTTATTATTATCTCATAAAAAACTATTTCTTTCACTTGTTGGATAAAACATTGTATGCCACTCGTCTATTATGTTTCCTAAGTCACTTGAGAATTTATATAAATCTTTTTCGCGTGACTTATTTTCAACATAACACACTAGTACCATAAATAACTATTATTGTATCACATATGTTTATGGTGGACGTACTAAAAAGGATCTTTTATATTTAATAATGCAGGATAGGAATTGTCAATGAATGAATTATATAAAATTTTGAGATTTTTTTATGATAAGAAGAGTCAGAAATACAGAGTACTCGATGTTTCATTTGTTTTACCAATTCCTATCCCCCTGCATTATTAAAAAAGATCCTTTTTAGTACGTCCACCATGGACATACCTGATACAATAAATAATATAAATACTTCCTAAAATGTCACTACTGTCAATTAAAGGACCTCAGTTAAAATTTTCTTTACTTAACTTCCTTATATTACAGATGTGTCATCCAAGCTTGCTCGAATTCTCAGAGAATTTGATCATATAAAAATTGCAAATAAAACAGTTTTAACAATAAATTCCATTTTTACCAAAGTGAAGGATAAATTCCTTTAAATAATCAAGCACAATTAGGATACTGCATTTCTTGCTTAAATTGTGATAAAACTTACATAGGTCAAACTTCTAGAACACTTAAAGATAGGATTACTTCACATAAAAGTGAATGCAGATGTCATCCTGAAAGATGTGCATTAAGTGAACATGTAAATAATACAGGACACATCATGAATTGTAATTGAATTATAATATCACAAAAATATTGACAAAGGAATGCAACTCTACTAAAAGACTATTTATGGAAATGGCCTTCATTTCTCAATCAAAATAATATTGAATAAAAAATCAGATCTCAATTATTTGAGTGAAATTTATTCATACCTATTAATTACTTATTGATAAAAAAACCGACATAACAATTTTTATTAATTTTTAATAATTTTTTTCAACAATTTTTCATAGGGGATTCACTCTCAAACAGACGCCAAATCGTGGGCTTAGCTGTCATACTTCAAATAATTTCTTCTTTACAACTTCATATGTCACTTGCCTGTTTCCTTACCAAAATATTGGTCACGTTGTGCCCAAGTTCCACACGTGGAAATTATTCATATAATTCTAAATGTTTTGAATTTTGACTAATAATTTTAATTGTTTGACTGTTTAACGGTCTTTAGCCCTTAGTATAAGAAACTTATATCGCTAGATGACAGTTCATGTTCGAACTGCCATTTCCAGCTTGTCAACTTTCGCGCGGTACAGGACCGAATTAAGTATTTCGGTGATTGTTTTTCCTATTCGCTTTCGTGGTAATCTGAAAATTTGTACGAGCATTTGAGATTAAATATTGCGGTCCAATCACAGAATGAATCGAAAATTGAAAGTAAAATAAAAAAAACTGAAAATCTGTAGAATATGAAGCGTTAAAAATAGTAGGTATAATTGATTAACGGGCGGAAACTATTTCGATGATGTTTTGAATGAGAATTTTGGGACCAAAAAGTTATACCGATGGTCTCATCTAGAATACTGGATAAAAGCTAATGACATGCATGCAGCATAAATATACAGTGCTGGTGTATGAAGTCTTTATCGTATATTATTTTTTGAAGGTTTTGATGCATTGTAATATTTTTTCAGATTTTTCGATTCAAAATTGGTATGAGAGGGTTTTCGGGGGTGGAGATTAGGAATCGTTTGTTGAAATTAATAAATTCAAGATGGCGGACGAGATTTGCGATTATAGTCGGATTCGATTCAGAATTCGTATGTGTGGGTTTACGGTGTAGGAGATAGTGAATCTTTTTTTTTAATTATTGTTTTTGAGATGACAGCTCCAAGATGGCGGACAAGTTTTGTGATTATGGTCCGGTTCGATTTTGTACGCTAATTTATTGGTTTTTCACAATTTTCGTAGTTGTAATTAGTGTTTTTACTAATAATATGCTCGAAAACATGTTTTTGATTTATGTTTGCTGCAACTTTTTGACAAGTGATTGCCAAAGTGGCATTGACAACTTCCCCTCCCTACTCTGGGTTGAAATAAATATTGAGGAGACAACTTTGAATTTTACTTAACTTCATCATACTGAAACTCCACTTTGAGTATGCATTACTTTCGTCAAATAAAAAATTCAAGATATCAGACGATATTTGTGACTGAAGTCTGATTTCATTCAAAATTTGTCTGTGGGGGTTTTTGGGCTCGGTGATTTTTAATATTTTGTTAAAATTAATAAATTCAAGATGAAGGCTCCAAGATAGTGGACAAGTTTTGTGATTATGGTCCGATTCGATTCAACATTGGTATTTAGGAGTTTTTGGGATCGAATATCATGTTTTTTTCTTCAACGGGGAATTCAGAATGGCGACTTCAAGATGAAGTAAGTATTCATTTTTGATTCGTTATTGATTCTGTTCAAAACATCAAAACTGGTATTTAGGGAAAAAGTTACAATTTCTTTCTTTTCTTGGTGCTTTTTTCTTTTCCTTCAATAATATCAGCGAATATTTTAAGTGATCCGAAATCCGACCCTGTGCCAGAACTTGTATGATCCCTCTCTCCACGTTTCACGTTATCAGCCGTATTGGAGGAGCAACGTGAGGTGCGTAAAGAAATTCAGTTCTATTTTGGATTCAAAAGTTATTTTTATCTGTATACACTCATACATTCCTTCATCAATCAGAAGAAAGAAATCGTTTCCGTCCCCCTTTTTTTCAGAGATGCAGGCCCTTAATGTTAGTTTATCATCAACTTCATGTTAGATTCGAGCATGTTTTGCTATATTGGGATTACTGAATTTTTAGGCAGAAATCTGAGAACAGATGAAGACGATTTGAATATGAGTAAGCTGAAATCAAAAATACTTGAGGAAGAGAAAAGAATAGAAAGAAAAATGAGAGAATATGGCGACTTACAGAACTAGATGTGGTCATTCCGGAGATTAATACATTTAGTCAAGCTCCGAAACTCCCAACCAGTACTGACCAGTATTCGGAAGTACTGATATCTACTGGTATCTTTTGATATCTACAGATAATGTTCCGTTATTGCTGACTGTTACCAGTAGTTTCAGTAATTTCGAAATGCGGTTAATATCTATATCTGTTTCAAAGTTAATGTAGGGGTAAAGCACATATAACAAAATTGTCATATACTCCTAATACCTTCACTCCTGCTATTTCCAACATAAACATCGCAGCACCTAGAACATGACCTGCGTTATAAGCCCAAAATTTCACTCCAAGAACATCTTTTTCTTCGTGAAAATTTATAGTTTCAATCTTGTCCATACTTGCTTCCAAGTCTGCTTCAGTATAGAGCATTTGCTCTGTAGCTATGTTACTGAAATGAAATATTTCATTAATAGAAAAGAAAAAAAAGTTGTATGGATGTAGTTATTTTTGTATCTAGTGCGCGAAATGCAAACAAATTTTTTTCTACAAACGTCAAAAAAAATAGGTAGTATAAAATTTTGTCACAATTTGAAAAGTTTTAATGAGCCTTATTTAATTATTGTTGAACATTCAGAAATAAATGATTTCTTAGATTTTCGCTTGATTGAGGACCATAAAGTTCTTGAATTTTTGCTTGATTGAGAACATTACTTCGCGCATGGTAACGAAGGAAAATGAAAAAAGTGTCACTTCGCTCATTGTTGTCAATGCGCAAACCTGGTCATTTTTGTAGTTTGTAGAAAAAATATTATTATTACATGAAATGTATGTAAAACCCACTAAAAAAGTTCACTTCAGAATATTTTCCAATATTTTTTCATATAAAGGTTCACTCAAGATTTACAGAGAAGCCCATCAAAAGTACATTTAAGATATATTGTTTATCCTACACGTTGGGCATCATTTGCCACGCCAGCCCTACGTGTTGGTTAGTACAAGGGTTTGTCTCGAGGACCGACGTTCAAAATCTCTGCTAGCTCTTGGCTATGCTCCAAGTGGAGATGGTCGTGGGTAAAGTACAGGAGAGTGTTGAGGTAACTAAGAGAACATTTCACCTTATCTGTCAGAAAACAACTACTTTTCCCTTATGAACATGAATTAAATCTGACATCCATTTGTTCTAACAGGATGACACAATTGCAAGTACTTATTGCAATCAAATATTGAATATTATCCCCGATTGGTTGGGAATCACCACCTGCAGACATGACATGTTTCACGGTTCGTTTCCCATTCATCAGTGCAAGGATAGGTAAGACAACAGTTATCCTTGACCACCCAATGAACGAAAACACCCAAATCTCAACAGGAAGAAGGACTCTTCGGTAGCACAGACCCCAGGAAGGGTTATTCCATAACTCAAACAAGGTTCGAAATGTTTATACAGGTCTCCAAATAAAACTTCACATTGAAATATCCAGGCTCACCGGAAGAACCTCCAGGCCCACCAAAAGAATCCTATGAGACAAAAACCAGTGTAACTATCACGGATTTCGGTCATAACTAAAAGACTCACAATTACCCTTATTCTCTAAGCTAATTTACTGTTCGCATAGTGAAAAATATCAAACTGTTTTGAATTATCCCAACAACCGCTTGGAAGAAAGCATTCAAATAATTTAACTAATCAATTGAATATTTAAATAATTGACCATCTATTGTTCATGACATACAAAACAAACTGACGGCCTTGTCGAATGCAAGTCTCAAAAATGTCATTTACAACATTAAAAAAAAAAATGACAAAAAAACTGATTTACAATGACCCTTAGTTGATGATGATGCCCCGACGGGTTTGAGTAGGTGATTTTCCTCCAACTAATAGTTAAATCGCTCCAACGATGAACGACGCCCAAACTCAAGATGCTCCACTCAAATCTAGGATGCAGCAACAAATTTAGACAATTCCCAGCATGGGATGGCACGACGGCCATTATACAGGGTTATTCCCAAGTTGATACTTTTTTTACTGTGTGTAGAACTCACAATAATCAACTTTTTCATACAACTTTTTTTAGAAAACTGAAAAATGAGCGAGATAAAAAAAAGTAAATCTGGGCGTGTGTATCAAGATGTACCTAGTCTGTTTATGTTCAGTTTTTTGCTCGGAGAGTGCAAATCGTTGTGTTGAAGTTAATGGTGACTTTGAACAACTTTTTTAAGTTAGATAGCCGTATTGGACACGTTTTGTAATAATGTAACTTTGGTATTTTTCATTTTTTTTTTTGAAAAAGTTATTTAAAAAATACTCCAGTAAAATAATACCTGAAATGGGGGGGGCTACCTCAAAGTGATCTGGGGAAAGCTAGAAATTATTCTAAAACCCAAAGATAGTCTTGAAAACAAGCAATCTGAGTTTGTATCCCTCCAGGCCAGGGGTTGAGCTTAACTTTTGGTGCCCCAAAAACGTCGAAATGTTCGGACTTCCTTCAATTTCTCGTTTATAGCTCCTAAACAACGCATCCTAGAGAAAACCTCATTAGGTTTTTTAATTCGTACTTGTAGCGAATTTAAATCTCTGGACGCACTTTGTCAATTGTATTATACCCTGGTTAGAAGTAAACTGGAATATTGCAGTCAAGTATGGAATCCATATCACCAACAAACAATTTCGGCAATTGAGATGGTTCAAAGGAAGTTCTTGAAACACTTATTTTATAAGAAATATAAATGCTACCCTGAGAGGAATTACAATTACGAGCTTCTGTTGAGCGACTTTAAAACACAGTCATTAAAAAAAGGGAGAGAAATCAGTGATCTATTATTCATACACAAAATTATACACAACAACATAGATTCTTCGACATTACTCTCATTAATCAACTTCAGTATACCCCGACAATCCTCCCGGCATCACAATACATTTCACTTCAACGTACCGAATACACAACATCACTTTCATTCTCCAATAAATTCAATGTGCAGAAATTACAATAAGCTTGGCTCAGTTGATATCTTTTTCCTCACTCAGAATCAATTCAGACAAACCGTTTCCAGTTTAATTCTTGACTAACTTATAAACTGTAAGTTCAACAAAAAATTTAAATTTGTTACTACTACTTTTCATATCACAACCACATGTAATATTCATCAAGTACTCCTGTAATTGGGCTCCGGCCTGCTGGATGTATATATCAAATAAATAAAAAAAAAAACCTCATGAATAGACAAAATAAAGAACTCTAAAATCTGCATCGACTGCTGAAAGACGACAATTTTGACGACTTTCTGTCGTCTGTAGCATCCAAAGAACTGGTCCCATCAGAACACTCTTGAATTCAAAGTACTTCAAGTACTTCACGACGTCTGAAACGAGCAATTGTCAAATTATTTAGGTTTAGGGTCACCATGTATGTTTGGACAGTCCTTTATTTTTTTTTGATGAAACAAGGCAAAATTATAATAATCATCCATATTTTATTAAAAAACGTCGAGGGATAAATGATATTGAAGTAACTGTGGTTCTAGAACTAATCGCTTTAGACCACAAGTGTGATAGTTTGTAGGAATCGTTGTTGAATTGTAATAGCTCATTATATGAAGTATGAATGAGTGCTATTGTGTGAGTTTAAACCATGGGAAAATTAAAACAAATGAAGGGTGTTGAGGAGTTGCCCCTAAGTGAATACAAGTTTTTGAACGACATCATTATGACTCAAGGTTCTCTATGGCTTCATAGTGAACAACTATGGTTAGGGCAAATTCATTGAAATTCAATTTCGCATGCAATTTTTCTTTTGCATGACAAAACTAGTATTGATGTCCGATTCTATATTCATAGAAGAAGATAAAATCGCGTCATTCTGTCTTTTATACGGCGAATCATGATGAAATTATCGAATATTAGTAATATTTCTTTGTAATTCAATGATACATGTATAAAAGCAAAAAAAATATTTCTCAGAGGTAGAAATTTATTCGTTCTGATATTTCTTGTATGAAACCACATGTATATGTATATATATATATATATATATATATATATATATATATTTTCAGTAACCTCTATACTTCCATATCTCTTCAGGGGCAACGTTTGGTAGATATCGGATATGTATTGAAGCAATTAGCAGAAATATCCAATTCATGAAATAGGTTTGAAAACGAAAATTATTTTGGTATGCAAAATGTGCAATATCGAAAAAAACATTAAACTTATAGAAGAAATCGACGGAGAAATTGACATACAGGGTGGCCCAGCGAAAACGAAACAAGGCCGATATTTCATATTTCTCGTACGCAGAAAAACAAACGCTTGAACCCGTCGATTTTTCTTGCGAGGGGGACATCTTTTGCGCATATTCTCAACTTTGTCACTTCAAGGCCCTCGGAGGGGTTAGCTCCAACCCTTAATTCTTTAATGGGAGTAGGGTTCATGTGATACCGCATTTTGAAGGTTATCGAATTCTCTTTCCGACGTTTTTTAGTTTTTTAAATTTGATGCAGTAGTTCTCGAGATAACAAAATGCTGCACAAGACATGACATGTGGTGTAGCCGGGTTTTTTAAACTAAGAATGAGAATGCCAAGCAAAACATGTGAAAACAAATTAGGTTTTCCCTGGAAATCAAAAATTTGGTATCGACTTTTGGTACACCCTGTACAGCTGTAGGTCTGTCAGGATATGATTTTTTCATTACATTAAAGAAATGTCTCATCTGGTAACTCGATAGCCCATCTTTTTGCAGCGTACTCCTGGACTATTAGTAGTTATTGCTGGAATTCGGTGCTTCTGTAAGAAATACGAAAAACTCAGCTTTTTCTCAAACCATTGCCATGATCACAATTCTAACAATCCAAGTTAAAAGTTGATACGAATTCATGTCAATATGTTGACTTGTTAGTATATTAACAATGATTTCTCGAGAACTACTGCATCAAATTCCAAAAACTGGAAAGCGTTGGAAAGATAATTCAATTACCTTCAAAATGCGGTATCACATGAACCCTACTCCTATTAAAGATTTAAGGGTTGGAGCTAACCCCTCCGAGAGGATCGAAGTGACAAAGTTGAGAATATGCGCAAAAGATGTCCCCTTGCAATAAAAATCGACGGATCCAAGCGTTTTTTTTTCCTGCGAACGATAAATATGAAATATCAGCCTTGTTTCGTTTTCGTTGGGCCACCTTGTATATAGCGTTTTGGCGTTGGCCACAGTTTCAACCGGAAGTGGCTACTCTACAATGAACGAAATGCTCTCTGTTTTGAATGTACCGTTCATGAGTCACTCTACGACCACTCTACGTATCAGCGACACCACGAGAATATTGCTGATATCATTAAAGAAACTTCTTGGAAGGTCATGGAGGAAGCATGCCAAGAAGAGGCTCAGAAGTTAGGAGAGGTCGATGAAAGCGGTATACAAATGATCATCAAAATATAATACTCTATGAAATGGCCAGTTGCTGCATGCACCGAATATAAAGCATCATATATATTTGATAAATTCGTAGTTGAACTAAACATATACAGGGTGTCCCAGAATTAAGGGGACAAACTCCGAGGGTAGGATCCTCAATTCAATTCAAGACTGATAGTTTCAATAAACATATACGCTAAAATGAGTATTAACCGAGTTACAGGGTGTTGAAAGTATTTTTCAGAATAACTCTATAACGGCTTAACTTTTCTTGATGAAATTTGGTATGTCACTTAACAGCATTCAGTTTCATATTTCAAGGCAAATCATGTGTTTGTAACTCTAAACAGGGGCGTACGGCAGGTGGGTACCCCTATTCGCCCCTCCCAATTTTCACGCCACTGGATTAATATCGATTTCATCTGCTTTTTCTTAATCCCCAATATTTCCTATACAAAAAAGTAATACAGGAATTTTTCAAAGAAGATCCGAGAAATTTGTGGTAGGTATCTGATTATATGAAATAGTTAAAATATCATCTCATTTCCAACTCTATTTTTATTCTCTTAATGAAATGAAAATAATAACCAAAATTCAATTTACAAAGCGAAGTAATTCAAACAATTTGCCAGTACCTACAGGCCTAAGAAAACTAGTCGAAAGCAATTCCCGTAGATTACTCACCTCAATAAAATCTGCTACTATGTTGTTGGAAAAAGCAAAGTTCCATTTCATTTATGTATTTATTTATTAACGGCATTGCCTATTCTTTACAAAGTTTTAACAAAGTCACACGTATATGTACTTATAAATATAACTATAACTACCTACTAGAGTAAGAACATAACAGCAATCACAATGTTTTCATAATCTTTTTAAATTATTCTAAGGATGAATCAAAAAGCTCTAAGTTTACATGGTCTTCATTTCTACCTATAGACTCATTCTGGCCGTAGTTGGTACGATAAAATGAAACTTTGAAGATTTCTGCATTTCTTGTTTTCTTTGAATTCACATTTAAAGCTACAAGTTCAATAATTTCTGAGGAATTGATACTGCCATTGATTATTTTGTGGATTAGTGTAAGATCTGATTCCAATCTTTTATGTGCTAAAGTATTCAAGTTGAGGATGTCCAATATAACTTTGTAGGTATATTCGCCAGTATGGTATCCTAGTTTATATGCAGAGTACCTCAAAAACTTGTTTTGAACACTCTCAAGCAAATCAATATCCACCTTATATGAAGGGGTCCGTATTGTGGTGTTGTATTCGAGTATTGATCTAACAATTGGTCATTAAATTATTTTCAAGGAAGAGAGAGATAATTCATTTGCAGATCTGAGAGTGACACCTAACATTTTTAGTGCTCTAGAAGTTACATTTGCAATATGGGGTTTGAACGACATTTTTGAGTTGAGAATTATTCCTAAATCTTTCATTGTACTTGCTGTTTCCAATTCTGATTGTTTGATTTTATATGGATGATTTATTGGATTTTGATTTCGAAAAAAAGTATATTTATGACATTTGTCAATATTCAGTTGCAGTAAGTTTATATCACACCAGCGTACAAAGTTAGATAAATCATACTGTAATAATTCACTATCTGATAAGTCATGAATAACTTTAAACATCTTCAGATTATCGACAAACATAAGAAATTCGCTATAGAGAATAACATCACTTATGTCATTAACAAACAGGTTGAAAAGTAGTGATCCTAAATGAGATCCTTGCGGTACACCAGATGAAACTGTTACCATATTTTACATATTGGACCCTATTGTCAAGATAATTTCCAATCCATTTCAGAATTTTACCCTGAATACCCAAAGCATTTAGTTTATGCATCAACATGATTTACTTGATCAAATGCTTTGGAAAAATCTGTATAGGTAAATATAATTAACCTAGTTTCTATTTTCAAAAGCATTTATTATGAAATGTTGATAAATGAACAGATTCGTACTGATAGATCTACCACGACTGAATCCATGTTGTTGATTTATGATTATATGTCTACAGTCCCATGACAGCTTTTTTGTTATTAGACTATCCAACAATTTCGGTAATTCTTACTGATTGCAAACTGCTCGATAATTTTTCATATCATTATGTGATCCATTATGGATTGGTTTTAAAAAACTATTTTTCCAGTAATCTGGAAAGATGGAAGTTTTCAAAGAATTATTGAATATAACATAAATAAGTTTGGCCAGAGTGAAAATGCATTTTTTAATAAGGTATAACGGGATTCCATCCGGGCCTATAGACAACTTCCAGGGTAATGACATGACGAGTTCTGTGATTTCTTTAATGTCTACGCTATAATTACATATATCTACTGTGTTACTGACTTTATATTCTGGGACTTGGTTGACCATTTCCTCACTGTAGACAGTAACAAGGTCTTCATAGAACATTTGAGATGGTAACGAGTATGATTTTTTCTTATTATTAATGTAAGTCCAGAAACTTCTAGGATTAGTATTGATGTTATTTTCAATTTTTTTTACATATGCTCGGTGGCAGGTATCCCTTAAAGCTTTGCATTTGTCTCTCAGCTGACAAAATTCTTCAAATTTATAAAACTTTCCTTTTTTGTATTCTCTGTGACACAATTTCTTTTCAAAAATCATATTCTTCAACTCAGAATTGAACCATACCGGAAAACTTGAGGCTTTATATTTTTCAACGGTACTCTAGAGCCGAATAGAGTACATTGTAGAAATTTGTAATTCAAGTCCTCATTATTCAATATATTCAAATCCCAGTTGATGCTTACCAAGAAATTGTTCATACCAATGTAATCACCATTGTTGAAATCAAAACAAACTGCTGAGTGATGTAGTGTATTTTGGGTCTAGGGGATTTTGGGTAGTAATATTATTGAGCGATGAAAAAATTAAATCTAAATGCACATTTCTTGAGTTTGGAATATTATTGATTTGATAAAAGTTATGAAAACTGTAAGAATGTAATAAGACAAGTGCTGGTGAGTTCTCTGGACAGTCAACGTTCATACCAAGATCTTCATTATACCAGAATGCTTCAGGGATATTGTAATCACCACAAAGAATAATCTTACTGGAAGGATATTCTTCTAGAATATGATCAACCGTACTAGCATGTTCCATATAAATATCTATTTCAGAAGAAGGAGGAATGTATACACCTCCGATAATAATTGTTGAAGCGCTTATTGATATTTTGATAAAAAGATATTCTACATTGCTAGCTGGGATATTGTTAATTTCTGTTAGTAAAGGTTGTTTAGTAGCTATTAGTATTCCTCCTCCCCCTTTTTTATCACTATTTGTTTGGTCCCTATCAAATATATGTATGTCATAACATGTTAAGTCCTTATTAAGCCATGTCTCTACTAAAATTATAATATTGTTACAGACCTGAAATTTGATAAAGACTTCTCGAATTGTTCGAGATCGTTCGATGAATTAGATGGAAAAATCTAGAAGCACTAACTTTTGTTCTCGATCAATCGTCGAACATTCTTATTGTGTTCTATTGATTTCTTAAGTTTTCTAGAACTTTATCTGTATATAAAAGCAATGCATTTGTGAGATGAAGTAAGTTAGTTATAACCTTGAGTTACCTTGGATACAAGTATTTTGACAGTGAATTGTATTACAGTGTTGTCAAGTGAAGTTTGAATAATAAAGGCAAGTCTATACCAGCGTACACTTATTTTTGAACCCGAAGACGCAACAATTGGTGACAGCGGCGGAATAAGTGTTACTGAAGAAAGAAAAGTAAGGCAGTTTTCCAGTATTTGATGGTGAATACTCGTGCAAATAATTACAATGAGATTTTAAAGGAACAAGAAGCCAAACGAAAACAAGAACAAGAGGAACAAGAAGCCAAACGAAAACAAGAACAAGAGGAACAAGAAGCCAAACGAAAACAAGAACAAGAGGAACAAGAAGCCAAACGAAAACAAGAACAAGAGGAACAAGAAGCCAAACGAAAACAAGAACAAGAAGCCAAACGAAAACAAGAACAAGAAGCCAAACGAAAACAAAAACAAGAGGAACAAGAAGTCAAACGAAAACAAGAACGAGAGGAACAGGAGGCGCGGTTAGTCCAGCAGTTACAACAACATGTTGATCTTCTGCAACGTATTAGTCACAGTCAACAGTGCTTCCAGAATGAAATCACCGAAGTAGTACAAAAGGTCAGAGGAAAAGTCCAGGAGGTCAAAGGTGAAGTCCAGGAGGTCAAAGATGAAGTTCAAGAGGTCAAAGGTGAAGTTCAAGAAGTCAGAGGCGGAGTCCAGGGAGTCAACAGAAGGGTCCAAGACGTCGAAAATGAACTGTCCAAAATAGATGAACGGGTGGCACGAGAGGTGAACAAGAAATTCAACGAAGAAGTGGATAGGATCAAGGAGAGGCTGGAAACGTTACACCTTCCACACAAGCGTGTACCATCTGAGGAAATCTCCCCCAACAGGAAAAGGCCATCCTCACTGACAACTCCGATAAGGCCTACACAAGTGAAAATTTTGAAGCCTCCAACATTTGATGGGCAATCCTCGTGGTCCATGTATAGACGTCAATTTGAAGCGGCAGCAAACGCAAACGGCTGGTCCGAGGAAGAAATGGCCACCTCTCTAGTCTTGTGTCTACGAGGACAAGTATTGGACATCCTTCAGGACATCCCCGAGAGTAATCAGAAGGAATATTATAGAATCGTTGAAGCTTTGGAAATCAGATATGGGCAGCAATATCTCAAACAAGTGTTTCAGAGTCAATTAAAGAGTCGATATCAACAATCCAACGAAACCCTACAGGAGTATGGAGCCGACGTAGAGCGACTCATTAATTTGGCATACCCACAAGCACCGAAGGAGTTCGTAGAACAAATTGGGGTGCAGACTTTCATCGATGGTTTGAGAGATACTGACATGCAGCAAGCCCTTCGACTAGGACGACTTCAAACCATAAGCGCAGCACTAATAGCATCTTTGGAGTTCGAGGCCGCAAAAAACGCATCAAGAAATACGAGGCCCAAGTTACGTAAAGTTAAATTCAACGAGGATTCTCCTACAAGCGAGGCGCTATTGAAGAAAATATTGGACTCCATAACAGCATTAAGCAACCAAGTGCCTTCCCCAGAAGACAGGAAGAGGCGCTGCTATAACTGTGGGAAAAGCGGCCATCTACAGAGGAGTTGCTGGGAGAGATCGAGATTCAGAAGTCCAAGAAGAAAGAGGTCGTCATCAGCGAGCAACGAAGATAGATCGAGATCTTCGAGCCCAGGAACAGAGCAACGTGGGCGTTATACCAGAGGAGCCTTCAGGAGATCGACCACGCCAGAAAGGAGACCTCAAACGTCTGAAAGAGGACTTGCTCCCAACCAGGAAAGCGAGAATTAGTCGGCACTAGGGGGCGCGTGGCGACTTTCAGTGTTCAAAGCCCCAAGATCCATATATCGTCATTGAAGAAAAATGGTCAAAGTCAACTAATACAAGGCCACTTAGAAGATCGGAAATGCACCTTCACTATTGATACATAAGCTTCAAGATCAGTCGTTCGCCCAGACCTCGTACAAGAATCTGTGAAGCCGATGAAAAGGAATGTGGTTTTGGAAACGGCAACGGGACAAACCGCACCAGTCATTGGGAAAACACTTGTACACATCCAGATAGGACCTATTACCATGGAACATTCTATGTTGGTTGTGGAAATAAGGGATGAATGTGTTTTGGGTCTGGACATCATGGAGAAAAACGACTTCATCCTTAACATCAGACAGAAAATTTTGCGGATTGGCAATGAAGAAATCTTCCTGAGCAGGTACAATGAGAAAATCCAACCAATTAAGATTTATGTTGACGAAGACATCCACATTCGGAAAAACTCCGAAATCATCATCATGGCCAGAATGTATAAAGAACCTGGAGATTTGAGCACAGGAATAATTGAAAATGATGAATACCGCCAAGATGGAATTTTAATTGCCCAATGTCTTGTGAACACAGAACAACTAATTCCTGTCAGGGTTGCCAATACTTCGGAAAATAAAGTCCTTCTGAAGAAAAACGACCAATTGGGATTCTGCAAACCTGTCACTCGAGTTATCAATTGTGAAAACCACACTCAGGTACTGCGAAGAAATTCCACTAACACCGATCAGAGAACAATAGACAAAATGATGGAATCCACGGAACATTTAACTATGGAGGAAAAGCAGAAGGCCAAAGAGTTTCTTCATAGCCATCGTAACATTTTCTCGACAGAGACTTCGACGGGACGTACCAGTCTAGTTCAACATCGCATCAACACCGGCGATGCCCGACCAATCTGACAGGCTCCGAGGAGACTACCGTTTGCCAAACAGAGAGAGGTAGCAGACATGATAAACAACATGATGGAGGATGACATAATTGAAGAAACCACAAGCCCATGGTCCTCACCGGTAGTATTGGTAACTAAAAAGGATGGATCAACCCGATTCTGCGTGAACTATCGTCGATTGAATGACGTAACTATGAAGGATAGCTACCCATTACCAAGAATCGATGATACACTAAACACATTATCCGGTTCCAAATGGTTTTCAACGTTGGACCTGAAAAGCGGGTATTGGCAAGTGGAAGTTCATCCTGATGATAGAGGAAAAACAGCGTTCTCTACCGGACAAGGGCTGTACCAATTCAAAGTACTTCCGTTCGGATTATGTAATGCTTCCGTCACCTTTGAGAGACTTATGGAACTAGTATTGAGAGGTTTGACATGGAAAATTTGTCTAGTCTACTTGGATGACGTCATAGTAATAGGAAGGACATTTGACGAACATCTGAATAATTTGGAAGAAGTATTTTTGAGGTTAGAAAATGCTAACCTGCAATTGAATCCAAAGAAGTGTTATTTATTTCAAAATAAAGTTAATTTTTTAGGCCATGTCATCTCGGCCGAAGGAATTAAGACCGATCCTGCTAAAATCGAGGCTGTTAGGAGTTGGCCACGTCCTAGGGATAAACATGAAGTAAGAAGTTTTCTGGGGCTATGTACCTACTACAGGAAGTTTGTTCAAGACTTTGGTAAAATTGCCAAGCCACTCCACCGCTTAACTGAGAACAACGTTCAGTTTGATTGGAGCCCTGATTGCCAACAGTCGTTCACTGAACTGAAGAAGAAACTGACAACGGCTCCTATTTTGGGTTACCCACGAGAACAAGGCACTTTCATTTTGGACTGTGATGCGTTTCAGCAAGGCATTAGATCAGTTTTATCCCAAGAATAGGATGTCGAAGAGAAAGTAATAGCCTACTTTAGTAAAACTCTAGGCAAAGCCGAAAGGAATTACTGCGTTTCGAGAAAGGAGCTTCTATCGATAATCAAAGCCATTGAACATTTCCATACCTTCCTCTATGGCAGACGTTTTCTCGTAAGAACTGATCACGGCGCTTTGCAGTGGATAATGAACTTCAAGAAACCTGAGGGTCAGGTTGCGAGATGGCTAGAGAGACTCCAACAATACGACTTCAAAGTTATTCATCGCAGTGGCAGGAAACACAGAAATACAGACACATTATGAAGACGTCCATGCTTGGAACAGCATTGCCGATATTGGCAGAAAACAAAGAAGTCAACTTTTACAATGATGAACATTGCAAGGAATATTGATTAAAAGTTTGATTTTGTGGAGGAAATCCAGTTCTTGACATAATTTTTTGGGTTTATCACCTTCCACAATCTGAAAATGAAAAAAAAATTTTAATCCAAAGAAATCTGTACAAGTGTGGAAGGGCAAATTAATTAATTTGCCCGATAAGTTACTGCGTTCACAAGACTGTTGTCTTAAAAGAAATTAATTTTTGTCAGTAACGTACCCTACAATGAATTTGCCTATCTGAAAAAATGAGATCGAATTAACAAAGAATACTTCTCTTTTTTGAAAACTGTTGACGTTTCGGAGGCTGTATCTGCCTCCGTTATCAAAACTTCTTAGAAAGACGCTGAGAAAACTGAATTTGAATTGCGATTTTGGTAATAAGACCTTTCTTTGACAGAGTCAAATGAAATCTGTCATACATTCTTTTGATTGACATTTGGTATCTTGATACATAGGGTGTTCGGTATCAATCAATCACCATTCTATTAGTTCTTATTTCATCTCTGAGGAGGGGTAACCAGGTGCGGTCCATTTCGATGGAATTGGTTGAGAAGCAGTTGTTCGATAAAAGAATGCACGCAGTTTCCTTCAACTTCCTTTTTTCTTGATTTGATTCTCTCAATAAAATTTTGGTATTATTCCATTCCATCATATGATCGCCATCAGATGTTAGAATATGTTCGGATATTTTCGAACCCGTTATTTTTCGATTTCTGATGTAACTTTTATGTTCTTCCTGGCGCACAATCAATGGTCTTGATGTTTCACCTATATAACTCTTACCACACGAACAAGGTATGTTGTAAACACAATTTTTTGAACATTCACCAGCGTTTTTGGGTTTTGTATGTGTGAGTATTGATCTCAATGTATTGGTTGTTTTAAATGTTGTTCTTACATCATACCTATGGCCAATCCGTTTTATCTTTTCAGACAGTCCAGGGACATAAGGTATAATATTGTTTGTTGGATATGTATGGATATGTCGCATGTCTGTGTGTTGTGTTGTTCGATTGTAAAGTGTAGTACTATTTTCAATTTCATTAATGGTTTTTTCCAGGGAAAATGCTTATCCAAATGAATTCGTGGAAAAAACCATTAATGAAATTGAAAATAGTACTACACTTTACAATCGAACAACACAACACACAGACATGCGACATATCCATACATATCCAACAAACAATATTATACCTTATGTCCCTGGACTGTCTGAAAAGATAAAACGGATTGGCCATAGGTATGATGTAAGAACAACATTTAAAACAACCAATACATTGAGATCAATACTCACACATACAAAACCCAAAAACGCTGGTGAATGTTCAAAAAATTGTGTTTACAACATACCTTGTTCGTGTGGTAAGAGTTATATAGGTGAAACATCAAGACCATTGATTGTGCGCCAGGAAGAACATAAAAGTTACATCAGAAATCGAAAAATAACGGGTTCGAAAATATCCGAACATATTCTAACATCTGATGGCGATCATATGATGGAATGGAATAATACCAAAATTTTATTGAGAGAATCAAATCAAGAAAAAAGGAAGTTGAAGGAAACTGCGTGCATTCTTTTATCGAACAACTGCTTCTCAACCAATTCCATCGAAATGGACCGCACCTGGTTACCCCTCCTCAGAGATGAAATAAGAACTAATAGAATGGTGATTGATTGATACCGAACACCCTATGTATCAAGATACCAAATGTCAATCAAAAGAATGTATGACAGATTTCATTTGACTCTGTCAAAGAAAGGTCTTATTACCAAAATCGCAATTCAAATTCAGTTTTCTCAGCGTCTTTCTAAGAAGTTTTGATAACGGAGGCAGATACAGCCTCCGAAACGCCAACAGTTTTCGAAAAAAGAGAAGTATTCTTTGTTAATTCGATCTCATTTTTTCAGATAGGCAAATTCATTGTAGGGTACGTTACTGACAAAAATTAATTTCTTTTAAGACAACAGTCTTGTGAACGCAGTAACTTATCGGGCAAATTAATTAATTTGCCCTTCTACACTTGTACAGATTTCTTTGGATTAAAAAATTTTTTTCATTTTCAGATTGTGGAAGGTGATAAACCCAAAAAATTATGTCAAGAATTGCAAGGAAATTCTGCAAGTTACCACCGTAAGAGTCGAGTCTGAAGAATCTGATTTATGGACCACAGAAGATATGAGGAAGAATCAGAAGAAAGACAACAATTTAAAGTTAGTCCTAAGCTGGCTAAAGAATGGAGTTAGACCTGAGTGGCAGGAAGTATCCAAGTTCGGTGCAGTTGCCAAGGAATACTGGGCTCAATGGGATTCCCTATGTCTTCGTGATGGCCTATTGCATCGCAAATGGGAGATCCCAGATGGAGCAACTGTGGTGTACCAACTGGTCCTTCCGAAGGCACTTACTAAAGATGTGCTCGAGCAACTTCATAGTAGTCGTGCAGGTGGACACTTCGGAATCATGAGGACCCTTGCTAGAATTCGAGAACGATTCTATTGGGTGAATTGTCGTCGTGATGTAGAAGAATGGTGCAGAAGATGTGACCTATGTTCTTCAAAGAAGGGACCCAAAAACTAGAAGTCGAGGGAAAATGGCGCAGTATCTTTCTGGGGAACCATTCGAAAGAGTAGCAGTTGACATTCTTGGGCCGTTTCCTGTTACCGAGCAAGGAAATAAATATTTGATGGTAGCCATGGACTATTTCTCCAAGTGGCCTGAAGTTGTGCCCATTCCAAACCAGGAGGCAAAGACCGTTGCAAAGGCCTTCATAGAAAATGTAATAGCCAGACATGGAGTCCCACTAGAATTACATTCTGATCAAGGACGAAACTTCGAATCTGAGTTATGGCAGGAAATGATGAACATTCTAGGTGTGAAGAAGACTCGTACCACAGCCCTACATGCACAATCAGATGGTATGGTTGAACGACATAATAAAACCATCAGTCAGTACCTGTCGATGTTCATCTCCAAAAATCAAAAGGATTGGGATGAGTTGGTACCACTATTTCTCCTATCCTATCGAAGTTCCCAGCATGAGTCCACCGGATATACCCCTTCAATGTTGATCACTGGGCGAGACATGAAACTATCATGCGATCTGCTGTTTGGAATGCCACCCAGAAGTACAGAGGACAAAGTCCTACCAGAATATGTCCAAGAGTTGCGAGAAAGACTGGACCAAGTTCATGAATTCTGCAGACGTCGTCTTCAAATCTCCAGTGATAAAATGAAAAAGAGGTTCGACAGGAAGAGTCCAGGGACTATGTTCGAGCCAGGTGATGCCGTTTGGCTATACCAATCTCAGAGAAAGAAAGGAAAATGCCCCAAGCTACAGATAAATTGGACAGGACCCTACGTCATCATAAAGAAGATCAACGACTTGGTTTACCGCATCCAGCTCAACCCAAGGAGTAAACCCAAAGTTGTTCACATCGAGAGGTTAGCAGAATACCGAGGCCACGATCCCCCAAATTGGTTCCAGAGGGACAACCAAAATGGTGATGGTGTTATCCGGGACGGAATAACCTAAAGGAGGAGGCAGTGTTACAGACCTGAAATTTGATAAAGACTTCTCGAATTGTTCGAGATCGTTCGATGAATTAGATGGAAAAATCTAGAAGCACTAACTTTTGTTCTGGATCAATCGTCGAACATTCTTATTGTGTTCTATTGAATTCTTCACTTTTCTAGAACTTTATTTTTATATATAAGCAAGGCATTTGTGAGATGAAGTAAGTTAGTAAGAAAGTTACCTTGAGTTACCTTGGAAACTAGTATTTTGGTATCAATTTTGACAGTGACTTGTACAGTGTTGTCAAGTGAAGTTTGAATAATAAAGGCAAGTCTATACCAGCGTACACTTATTTTTGAACCCGAAGACGCAACAATATGATAGTCTGAACACATAACAGCCTGTTGAAATTCTTACAATTTTGTCCTCATACCACCAACATTTTGAAAATACACATATAACTGAATAGGCTTTAGTTTTTTGCAGCTGCTTTGGTGACCTGAGGTACGCCCTTCACATACCTTATTGTAACATTTCCTCCTTCCTGTCTTCTATCTTCAACTTCTTTTTTCATGCTTTGCCAGTTTTTTTATTTAATTGATGTTAGATCAGCATTAATAATTTTTTTTATCCCTGAGAATATCTTTTTTCGATCTGATCAGCTGTTAAGGATATTGTAGAAGATGATACTTATTATCATCTTCTACATTTGAAAAAATAACCTTTAAGGCACGGTTACCACTTTTATTCTTCTTGTCAACTCTGCACATCTTTTCAATATGCAATTCTTCATTAGTTACTGTTTTAACAATATCCTTAACAGCATTCAAGTCAGAATTACTATTATTGCCTTCTGCTAAATTATACTAAAAGAGTTGTAGAAAAGTTGAAAAGAGATGTGAACTTCAGAAATTTTTCAATTCATTGAAAAAAACTCCTGAAAAGATAAAACTCATTGAACTTAGTGAAGAGGTCAAACTGGCAATCCTTTATGGCAATAGGAAAGAAGTATTCGCTTAATAGCTTCACATTTTGGTAACATTTGCAAGATGCAAAAAACAACATCTTGTGTCAATAAGGTGAAAAAACTTACTTTATTTCACCTTTGGAGAAAATGCAAACACCAAGTACGGAATAGAACATGAGCCATTTACAATTAATTAGACAACTGGAAAGTGATTTTGATGTTAAGAGAATATTGCAAAATGAGCGTTAACGAGCGGAGCAACCCCACGAGCAAAATAAAATCACTTTTAACAAAAGTAGCATACATTTTTTTTTGTACAACAGTTACTGCTAGTAAGAAAAAAACAAAAAAACATCCATAAGGAGTCAAACACACCATCTTTGGATTACAAGGCAGACAGGCAGAGGCTCCAACTAATAAATAAATAAATAAATAGGGGTTTTATTTTAAACTCTAATAAATGACATTTCACAGATAATGACAGGTCACACACATATTTCATTCTACATAACCAAGGGGGTTTGAGGAAGGCCGGAACACGGGTGCAATAGTAACAACTCTTCCACTCCCGATCAGGAGAGCAGAAGAGGGCCTTGCCAAAGCAAACATAGCACCCCCGGGAGAGGGCGCTGTAGTCCGCCCGCGCTGATGGTAACGCAGGGCCAGACTTTTCATTATGCTGCGATAGTAGATCAGCAAGATACACGGCTCCTGCAAAGCTTATGCGTCTAGTTCGCATTTGCACTCAATGTAGATAAGCCTTGTTGTAGTTTATGAGGCTGATTGTTTCAATAGTAAGCCCCGGAAAAGGCTGAGGCAAAAAACCGGGCCAAGGTGGCTCCAACTATGGGTGAGTTCGACTTGCCAACACTATTCGAACTTTTTACTCTAAATGTTCTTCAATCGTTCGGGTACAACCACAAAAACATTACTTTGACACTCTACCGAATGATTGAAGAACATTTAGAGTAAAACGATCGAATAGTGTTGGCAAGTCGAACTGACCCTATAATAAACACTAGTGTTAAAAGTACTTTGTGAAAACCCTAGTTTTTTTAGGCGGGGAGCCGGTAACACTGAAAGTCCCGTCATAGCGGAATCAAAAAATTTTTATTCAAATAAATAGAACATAAGTATAGGAATAAATTAAGCTCGGTATGCGTGGATTCCTATTGCCGAAACAATGTAAAAAAAAATATTAAAAAAATAGAAAAATGTTTTACCGTCATCGCGGATATAAATTTTTTTTATGTATTCGACAGTAAATTTTATTGGCTTTTAGAAAAAAATCACGCAAACCACTTTTTCTTTCTGCAAGGGTCTAGCATATCTATTTGAAGTATGTGATGAGGGCTATAATTTCTCCATCATGCCGAAAACTTTTTTTTTTATTTTATTTATTTTTATGTAATTTTTAAAAATATCTTGGTATGCGCGCTCAAAAACTGCCGAAAAAATCCCGCAAATCATCTTGAAGTGCATAAACTATATTAGCATCTACTCCAAAATGTACGATGTTCAATACATTTATTTTGGAGTAAATGCTTTTTGTCGAATTTCCGTTGTTACATAATTATTATGATCTCGTATATTACATCAATCATAATCATGTTTCTTGTAAAATTACTCTTGTTGATTAATGTTTTTTTTCATACATAATATAGTTTAGTACAAGAGAATAGACTATATAGTCTCCATGGTTTCTATGTACAGTATCGGTTTTCGTCGGGGGTATAGACAAATCTATGCGAGCAACAAGGAACGCAATGATATGATAATACCACATAAATAATAAGAGAGAGGCACACTACTGTTCGCCTCCCCTACTACCTCGTCCGACGAATTAACAGACACGTCGATATCCCTTCCTCGAGCGAGTCGAGGAGAAATTGTAATGCTCTCTAATATTCTTTACGCTCGTATGAAACCAGCATACCCCCGATGAAAACTTTCCCATACTGTATATATTTATCACTTTTCTCTAGTTCAGGTAAGGTTATCTTTGGTCATCTTAGAAGGTAGAAGCTATTCTGTCCCTTCAGACTGCTTCACCTTCAAGTTTCGAATGTTTCGATGATCAATAAATATCCTAAGTTTGAGAATAAACTCCTGTCAATTATTTCAATATTATTTTATTGTTTCAATTATCTAAAATAAAAATTCTCCTATTATTCCTTAAGTCATATTAATTGGAGTAGTTGCTAATATAGTTTATGCACTTCAAGATGGTATGCGGGATTTTTCCGGCAGTTTTTGACCGCGCATACCAAGATATTTTAAAAATTACATAAAACTAAATAAAATAAAAAAAAGTTTTCGGCATGATGGAGAAATAATAGCTCTCATCACACACTTCAAATAGGTATGCCAGAACCTTCCGGCAAGAAAAAGTGGTTTGCATGATTTTTTTCTAAAAGCCAATAAAATTTACTGTCAAATACATAAAAAAAATCAATATCCGCGATGACGGTAAAACATTTTTCAATTTTTTTAATATTTTTTTTTTATATTGTTTCGGCAATAGGAATCCACGCATACCGAGCTAATTTATTTCTATACTTATCTTCGATTTATTGTAATTTTAATCATTTCAAATGACAGTTGTACAAAAATAGTTATTTATTATACAAGGGAAAAAAGTATTAGATTTTAGCTCGAGGTTGTGTTGGAAAAACTACGATTTAATCAAATATCTACCTTAACCTATGTGTATATATAAAAAAGTGCTCACTTTTTTTCCGGTTCTCGAGGAAAAAAGTAATTTCATAAAAAGTTATATTTTATTGCCTGTCAACAGGGATAAAATGTCAAACTTTTTTCCCGTCATAGAAAAAAAATAAAACCGAGTTTTTGAGATTGGCCTTTCTAGAGAAAAAGGTTTTATTCTCATTGAATTCCACCAAATTATTGGATCCCCATTCTATAATTTTGGCTCCGTATTTATTTCATTCACGGTTCTTCCCCGTTCATTTCTGCATTCACTGACTCTTATGGGAGCTTTGAAAGAGAAAGTGGTATGAAGGGTACTATCATCTGCAAAGCTGTTCACTGAACATGAGGTAGCTCCCAACAAATCATTGGTGTGAAGAAGGGATAGTTTTAGTGCTAGAATGGATCCCTGTGGAACACCAGCATTCATTGGTAGAGTATCAGATGATACTCCATCGACCACCATGTGGAGAGATCGGTCTGAGAGAAAACTAGATAGCGAGGAACACAACTGGGGAGGCAAGCCATAAGATGGAAGTTTGGCTATGAGTTTTTGGTGCCAAACGCGATCAAATGCCTTGGAGATATCTAGTGCAACGGCCAGAGTTTCACCATATTTTTCGATAGATTGCTGCCAAATATGTGAGACATAAGCAAGCAGGTCACCGGTTGATCTGTGGTGCCGAAAACCATATTGTCAATCATTGATAATTCCTGAGCGTTCTAGATATTTGATGAGCTCGATGTTGATAGCTTTCTCCATGACCTTCGAAATAAAATATAGTAGTGTGATAGGTCTGTAGTTGTTGGGTAGGTTCTTTTTCCCTTTTTAAGACTGGTTGTACCCTTGTAATGTTCCAGTTGAACGGAAATACCCCCAAATTATAGAGGCTGAATAACTTCGGGAGCACGCTTTTTGAGGACGATCGGAGGAATTCCGTCAGATCCACTAGCTTTGTTGGTGTCAAGCCCCAGCAAAATGCGTCTGATGGTTGCTGGCGAAATATAATTTCAGGCATATGACTGTCAATGGAAATGATGTTCTGGGTTTTTTCCCGATGAATCCAGCGTAGAATTGGCATCAAAAATGTCTGCAAAGATAATGACTGTCAATGGAAATGATGTTCTGGGTTTTTTCCCGATGAATCCAGCGTAGAATTGGCATCAAAAATGTCTGCAAAGATATTGGCTATCTCCTGGGAGGAAATGAGCTGGAAGTTAAATTTCTTCTAATGACCAAAAGGAGTGGGACCCGTTAGGACACTCAACGAGCTTTGATCGTATCTTGGCGGTGTAAGCCCATAAGTGATAGTGAAGGCCTCAGCTTCACGACCAGCCTCGTCTGTTTTGTTTGAAAATTTGAGCCATGTAGAGTTGTTTACATTGAAATCTACCATTATGATGATGTCCGACTGCGTCAAGAATGCACCTCAAGGAAGCAATTGACCAAAGAATTATAAATTTCTGTACTCTAAATGAGAATCTACTCATGCAGCTGAAACGAAATCATAATTATTACTATTAAGTACAAGGGCAGCTACACATAACTAAGCGTTCTTTGTGTTATTTTGTATTTTGGACTCCATTGGAAATGTTAGTTTAAAAGGTGGGACATCTCACAATCTGTGATACCCAAACGAAAAAATTGGTTGTGAAAGGCTTTCGAGGATATTGTTGAATGAATGATGGTTTTCCGTGTTTTTGAGCCGACGTTTATTTTGAGATTATCTCACTGATCAGTGATCGGAGCTGTAAACATATCTCTTGAAAATGCCAACCACTCGTGTTGGCGAAACGTCGAGAATATCTCAAAATAAACGTCGGCCTAAAAACACGGAAAACCATCATTCATGCGAAAAAATTTGTATTCATTCATGTTTTGTCTGCATTCAATTCAACAAGAATTGATTCTTTCCCATTATTCAAGTAATTTTGTTCTGATTATATTGGAATTTTAGGCTAGACATGTTGTGAATTAATTCGGTTTTATATTCCATAATATAACAAAATTTATATGCAATATTTTTTTTAGATTATTCGAGACGATTTATTATGGTCGGGTGATATGAAACAGAATTTAGAGATTTTTTACAGGATTTGCCTATTGCCCGAACTAATAGATCCTAGATACCCGAGGAAAATGGAAATACGCAATCCACCACGACGGTAAACATACAGCTCATGTTACATTCGAAGTGTTTTTTTTAATAATATTGACATTTTTTCGAAACTCAGAGGAATACAAATCGTCGGTTCAAGGTCGGGATTATAACGGCATCATCGGTTCCATGTCGGAATCGGTCACACACCAGAGTCGTTTCGTTTACAATATTTATGCATTATGAGATCGGTGGATTTGACATGTAGATTCGATGCTGGGCCGACGCATGTATTTATGCAATCACTGACGCTCAGCTGTAATGAAACTATCCGGATTTAACTTTACGACAATCAACTTTCAAATTTCCCGGGCACAGGACGTTAGCTGACGGTGAACAAATCTGATTTAACGGTACTGGTATTGGTGGTAGTTGTCAATGTTTTCGTGTTTAATGTTGGCCGTTTGGCATTTAGAAATCAAATCGAAGGCTTTAGTACCTACTGAAACAAGGAGCAGGAGAAACCAAAATACTCGGAGCCTGCTCAATATATTCGAGATTTTTTTTCACCATCTGAATTCAAAAGGTTGGATCTAGGCATCTCTCAGAGTACTTTTTCGATTTTTGTTTGAAATGACCTTGAAAAAAATTGCAGAAATTTGACCAGAATCACTATTTTTTATCTCACTAGGTAACTTTTTTTTTCGAAAAAGTACTCTGAGAGATGCCTGTCTCATACATTTATCTTTCTTGTCAAAAAAAATTGCAACTTTTATTCACTGATTCGAGCGCCCTCACATAAATATGTACTTTTACATAGATACTATGGATGTTTGAATGGATTGTTGTTTCATTCATTAAATTTGGAAATAATACTGAAGCTATTCACGAAATTTCAGCACAGGAGATGAAACCAATATGAGTTGTTGATGGGATTATTGAAATATGTCGAATGAATAAATACTGAAATTGACGAATATTGGTTGTATTTACACAAGACAATTTTTTCATCAATTCTTTTGTTGGTTTATCAGATATACCAACATAATGACATGACATAGTTCAACCCAAGATCATTTATTCAACGAACAGGTATCATAACAGACCGAAAGTTACTAGAAATTACTACAAGTTCACAAAATTGATGAATTTATTTTATCGTATAAATTGACATTAACGCCGTTCCAATGGTTTTCCGAGTATTTTATTTTCGTTATTCCTTTACAAAACACATGGCGGCCTAATTAAAATTGTACCCAAAACATACAATTTTCGAACAAAAATGACGGTAAATTTCATAATATGAAGAACCCAGGTCGCCTTTTTGATTCACAAAATTTTGTGTGTAGGCGATAGTCTAGATAAAGCTAGATAACAAACAAACGTCAGCTATCAGAGTAGTGGTAGACCTGGGAGAAAATGTCAGTTAAGTATGTAAAAAAAGAAATATTGTACAGTGAATTCAGGTCGATTGAAAATTCTCAAAACAAAGTCAGCTGAAAAGATAATGGGGAAATATGCGTTGGCTGCTCATACATAGTGCCATCTAGAGAGAAAGTACATCATAAAATTTTTCTTTATTATATACTTTTTGACAAAATCTATTCCCGATTAAAGTTTGTGCTTCTCGAAATCTAAACATCAACGAAGTGTAGCAAAACACACGTAATATACAAGGCGCATTGGAAATTTTGATTTTTAGTCAGAAGTAAAGTAAAGATAATATCGAAAAATGTTATTCAAAAATTTGTCCAGTATTAAAAAATATATCTAAATTTGAAGACATCGCCATCTAAGTAATGTTCATTCAAACGACATCATCTATACAACGGTTCCTCGAAAATCGTCTCATATTACAACCTGCCCAACTATTAGGTTAACTATTGTAATTTTTTTTTGAACTGAAATGAATTTCAGAATTGTTGGTGCAAAGTTCTTTTTATTTTATAATACAGTATCATAAAAAGGAAATAATTTTAAATAATATTGAGTAATAAAAAAATCAAATTTGATTAACTTATTAATAAAGTACTTGTTTTTTGGGAATATGAAGAAATGTGGGCGAAAAAGAAATCAAATAAGAAGATCCCAAGACGTGGTTCAACCGAACTTTTCCTATGTGAATAGGAATAATTTCTGCCTTTCCATCTAATAATAATCAAAAGTACTTTTCATCTTGTGGAGTACTACGTAAAAAAATAATTTCGTACAGACTGAATAAAATAAAACACTTGAGAAAATACCTGAAATTATCGCTGGAGGAATTTTGATAAGCTGATAAATAAACAGGTAGGAATTGAGAGCAGTGGACATTATAAAGAGGATTTATACAACACGTAAAATAAAATGAGAAATAAAATACTAAATTTTGAAAATCATAAGAGATCATACCGAGATAAAATAATTAAGAGAAATAAAAATGATGATATATAAAATTCCAAATTTTGATTGGCAGCTTCTCATTTGTTATAATTCACTCAGCTCTATAAACTATAAGCACTCGTTTTATTTCATAGTTGATATCGTCCACCGCTCTCATTTCCTACCTATTTATTAATCAGCTTGTCAAAATTCCGCCTGGGATAATTTTAGTTTCTTTCTCAAGTGTGATATTTTATTTAGTATGTATGAAATTATGTTTTAACGTAGTATTCCACATAATGACGTGTTCTTGTGATTATTAAAAAATTAGATATAAAGGCAGAATTTATCGTAAGGAGTTCGGCTGAATCTCGTCTCGGGTTTTATCTAATTATTTTTGTTCGCTCACATGTCTCCATATTCCCAATAAACAAGTATTTCATTGATAAATAAATATTCGATTTTTTTATCACTCGATATTATTTAGCATTATTTTCTTGTTATTGTACTATTTTGAGCAAGCTTAGGTGTTAACAAAAAATATAACAACTTTGCACCAACAATTTTGGACTCTACTTCAGTTCAAAAGAAAAATTACCATTATTACATTACAATATTAGAAGATTTTTGATGTATACATGATGTCGTTCAAATGAACAGTACTCTATTTTGTGCCAAACATTATTTCACATTCCGTCAACTCATTATGATTTATAAGGCACAAATCCGACCAGTCTTGGGTTTCCATATATTGATGAAGCACCCAAACACACAATGGAACTTTTAGATTCTGCCCAAAAAAGAAAGAGCCATTCGTTTCGTGGTAATACTCCATTCACAAGCTCGCTCACTTCTCAGAAATGTTGTCGATATGTCTCTGTTTTATAGATATTTTCATGGACGATGCTCTTCCGAATTATCATCAATCGTTCCATCGTCAGCGGTCCCATCGAGATTGACCCGTCGAGCTCAGTCCTCACATCTATATGCCGTTACTTTGGAGACAAGCCAAACATCTCTTTCTCAGCATCGTTCAAAAAAATATAGGCAATTCAGGGATACATTTTTTTCTACTCCCCATAACACGGATTTTCATTATGTAAACATGTCAAGTAGTGAAGAGTTACCTTGCACACCAACAGAAATTTATAACAAAGCAAAAACTGTCTATGAAAATTCAATTCCACCGAAAAAAAAAACATGAACAAATATAAAGATAATTATGGACTGTTGTTTTACAAAAGATACACATTTCTTTAATTTATGTTGAAGAAGAAGTACTATCAATGAAATTCAAATCTTCTTTGTGGCCACAATGTCCGTATTGAAATTTATGTTGAAGTAAAGCTTGAACATAACTAGATTGAAATAAAGTTTTTTTTCAATTTTGTACTGGTCGTAAAAAAAATAATATATGCAACGATCATGTAATTGCTACTAACACACGCGCAAGAGATTAACGACAGTCGCACGAGATTTACGCCGCTCGCCTACGTCTCGTGCCAACATGATCGTTATGTCATAATATATATCTATAGGTATATGCCATGACTTCCAAGATAAAAAAATTATTCAAAGGAATTGACATAAATTTCTATGTCACCCTTTTACGTCTGATTGCGCTACTTATTTTTCACGCACGGAGAAATTCGAATGTCTCGTACGCTAAAACAATACAATTGGAAAAAATGCAACAGCAGACTTTTTCATAAAAATTTTCCATAATTGTCTCTAATGAAGTCCCGTAGGGAGTTGTTTTGATATTTTGAATGATTTTGGTATTTAGATGTCGATAAACGCGATATTTGAATCGTATTTTTGAATCAGGTCTGATGTTTGCTATTTTCTTTAGTTATATCAATACTAATCAATATACGAAATATTTATCCTAATGAAGAAAACAAGAATTTTTCATCACCCATATATTTGAATTCTGCCTTTTAGAGAATATTGGACAATAAAACAATTTTAAGCCGACTGTGGTCGTAAAAGCGTAGACCGTTTGCGTATTTATACAGCCTCGAAACCCTTCAAGCGTTCAAGGTCAAACATACTATAAAAGTAAATATTTTATACCGCAATGAGTTGAAGTGAGACGCTATTATATTTTCTTCATCATAGGGCTCCTCCCCCATTACTTGGGATCATTACTTCCCCCTTCATGCCGCATATTTACTTGGACCTTTTTCAGAAGGTATATACCCCTTCTTAAATGAAGAAAAAAACGTTCAAAATTGTTAAAGGACTTGTAACCTTTATTCATCATAAACAACCCAACCTAAAAAATGGCGGAATCTCCAGAAATATATTGAGTACCTATTGATAATTTTCAGTTTATCACAGAGTGCAGAGATATTATATGAATTAATTCTTGATTTTTTTTTGCCGAAATCTACGTAATAAATTGTTCTTAATTATTAATGTTTTCTAGCATTTTATGAAAACAATAGTGACCCAGCTCTAATAGATTTTCATGTTTTTCAGTTAATGAAGTGGTTTTGTTGGCGGCAGATGCGAGACACCACGAGAATGATATTATCTATCAACAAAGGTTACAATTTATCACTGAATATATGTGAATTGGACAGAAGGAAATTAAAACATTGTCTTTGACTCGCTCCACAAGGTTTATGGATATTTAGTTTATGTATGGTAATATTTTATAAAATTTATTAATTTTTCATATACTTATACATTCACAATATTTCAGAGCCGTAGCCGTAGTGGCCCTGATCACGAATCTGAAAGAATTTTGAGCCTATTTTGCCTCCCAGTATGTTTTACCGTAAAATGGGTTGTCATTTTTTGTACACCTAATGAATAATTACTTGTAATGAAAAATAATTTAAGAAAATTTAGGGGACAGTTTGTTCTCTGAAAAATTATTGAAGAGGTATGATATAGAATTTGACTATTTTGATTAGTGAAAATCATTAATGTAAACGTTTTCAATCGTAAATCTCTAATGGCCAAGTGGGCTAATGCCAGAGACAAAATGAGTAATGCAGTAATGAAAATCTTATGATGTACACCTAATGAACGAGTTGTTTCCCCCTCGGGCCAATTGGGGTGGTAGGTGCATTTTGACCATTTTCATCTGTCCTGAGAGTTTCATCATTCTACCTCAATTATTACGGAAGATACGGGGGTGTTTCCATGGGACAAATTCGGATTTTTTAGGAAAAAAGTGTATCTGTATTAAGTTGGTGGTCCTGATCGCGAATCTGAAAGAATTTCGAGCCTATTTTGCCTCCTAGTATGTTTTACCGTAAAATGGGTTGTTCCATTACGACTGGTGGGCAGTGTATATCACTTAGGCCAACCCAATTGGGATGGTAGGTGCATTTTGACCTTTTTTACCCGTCCTGGGAGTTTCATCATTCTACCTTAATTATTACGGAAGATACAGGGGTGTTTCCATGAGAAGTGAGACACACTGTATATACAGGGTGTCCCGGAATAAAGGGGACAAACTCCGAGGGTAGAATCCTCACTTCATTTTAAGGCTGAAAGTTCCAATAAACATATACTCTAAAATGAGTATTAACCGGCTACAGGGTGTTGGAAGTGACCCAAAAAAATATATTTTCCAGAATAACTCCATAACGGCTTAACTTATCTTGATGAAATTTGGTATTTCACTTGACAGCATTCAGTTTCATATTTCAAGGCAAATCATGTGTTTGTCACTCTGAACAGGGGCGTACGGCAGGTGGGTACCCCTATTCGCCACTCTCCAACTTTCACGCCACTGGATTAATATCGATTTCGTATTATTTTTCTTAATCCCCAATATTGTTCAATGTCAGTTCATTTTTAAATTTTATTAATGAATAGTAGTTTTTTGTTTCATTAGATAATAAATTGTAATTTACTATGCCATAATAATAAACAGAATTTTTCCCAAAATTTGTTCGAAAATTGCTAGCAGCTAATAATTTTGTTTGTCTGGTATTATGGTTATGAATACTGTTCACTTGGGTAAAAACTAAATTCAAGATTTTCACTTTTTTTCTTATTGAGTGGACGAAATTTTGAACTTATAGAGAATTCAGATCAAGCAAACCATTTGGTTGTATAATTTATTGTTGGTTCCATATAATTCAATTTATAGATACATTTAACTGTTTTATTCCGTAGTTTCTTCAAAGGATTTTAAAAGCAATTACTTGCAGTACCCCATATGGAAACAGGACCTTCAGAATCATACACATCAGGGATGGATATGAGGGAAATATTTCTTCTGCAGTGACACTTTGAAAATAATTTTTGATATAGACCTGTCATGAGCATTTTGATTTTAGTTCGAAAATATGAATAAGACATTCATAAAATCTGTTGTGGAATCATCTGCGACTGAAAGACAAACTTTAGTCGCTATTTTCCATCGTTCAAGATAACCTCTTGGGAGGTATTCATGTTGAAAAGGGGAACATTCTCCATGAAAATTGAAAAATGTGATTTGTTTGTAATATCTAACAGAAAACAACTACTTCCCCGGCACAAGCCACGCTGGACATTGAACTACATCTAATAGATATTGTAAAAAGGCTCTAAATGAAAAAATCTGAAAGTGAAAGCGATTTTTTTTAATTCTCTATAGTTTTTATTGAAAAAATCATTAAATAAATTCATTTCATTGAAGCAAGGTTCGCTTCTCTCGCATTTAATCCCCAATACATTTTGGTCGACGAAAATCTATTTCGCTTTGCCAAGCTCTTCAGGAGGATTGATATAGTATTGGAATAAACCAGGCTCTTCAGAAGCATACACATCAGGGATGGATATGAGGGAAATATTTCTTCTGCGGTGACACTTGGAAAATTATTTTTTGACATAGGCCTGTCATGAGCATTGCATGCTTTACACAAATCCAAAGACAAGATAGTACTTCTGATCATTGTCAAGTTGAATTTGAATATTTGACACAACGTCCATCACTGCTGCCTCAGTGTCTTTAGATCTGTGGAAACCATATTGTCCACTATATAGTAGGTTAATTTTTTTCGAAGAAAATCGAATAGTCTAAAATTCATCAGTTTTTCTAGAATTTTTGAAGTGATTAGAAGTATAGATATGGGTCGATAGTTGTTTAAATCTGTTTTTTGCCATTTTTATAGATGGGAGACACTTTTGTAATTTTCATTTTCTTGGGTATAATACCTGTTTCAAATGATCTAGATATAATGAACAATAAAACAGGTGAAATTTCGAATTTGATAACTTTCATGATCTTTACACTGATCCCGTCAAAACCAGATGCCTTTTTATAATCTAACTGATCTATGATATTCTCAATTTTTGTCAAATTTGTGGGTTCTGAAAACAGACAAAACACTTGACTGGTCTTCTTGTGATTCTGAAGTATTTAAAATAGCAGAAGATAACGTCTTTCCAATACTTACAAAATTATTATTCATAGCTTCACATATTTCAACTGAAATTCAATTTTTTATCATTAACTTCAATGGCTTCTAGTTTTACTGTGTTAGGACTAGTTTTATTATGTAGTAAAGATTTGATTCCATTCCAAATCATCTTAGGATTAGCATCAGTGAATTTCTCTAATAGCTTTTTTTACTAATTTATTAAAATGAGAATATTGCTCCAAAAAATATTCAGATTCAAAAATGCTATGTAGCTATCAAACCAAGGCTTAGATTTCTTTCTACATTTAATTTTTTTTATATTTGAACAGGAGTCGAATGTTTTCAATAATTCCTCATAAGCCTCATCTCGATTTGGGTAGAGATGAATTCTATTACTTAGTTCAGTTAATTCCTCTTTAAGTTTATCACAATCGAACATTTTAATTTCAGTCATAGAATTATCAAAATATTTTGAATTGTTTTTGTCAATTATACGTTATACACATTTTATGATCACTCAAAGAAGTGTTTGTGACTGAAATTTCAATTTTGTTTTCAGTGTTCGTAATGAAATGATCAATTGAAGTAGAACTACCCCTAACTTCCCTGGTAGGAATGGTTTCATTAACTAACACTAGATTATTAGATTTATAGATGTCCATTAATTGTTTTTTTTAGATAAAATATTAATATTTATGTCGCCAAAGAAAAAAATTTCACATTTGCATTCATTAAGACTTTTAAGTGTTTTATCCATGAAATCCAGAAATTTTTGCGTGCTCATTTTAGGAGGGCGATATAAACTACAAATCATAACTTCTGGATTTTTAAGTTTTACGGCAGTAAATGTTAGCTGATCTTCTTCTCTTGCTTTAACTTCGAATTCAATCCTATCCCTGACGAAAATTCCTACACCCCCTCCTCGTTCTTTTCTACTAGAGTATATTGACGAGAACGAATTGAAATTGTAGTATTTTTCCTCTTCTTTCCTCAGCCAAGTTTCAGTAATCACGATTATATCTACTTTCAGTTCCTGAATTATTATTTCTAATTCATCCATTTTATTTTTTATTGATCTGGAGTCAAGGTATAACATTCTGAAGTGTTTCTCTTCATGACAGTGATAGTCTAGAATGGATGATAATTCACAAATTTTGATATTGTCAATGACGAATTGATTCTTTAATTCACTGGAGATTTCTTCTTTCAATTTGTTTGAATAATTTTTTGAATCACACTGAATTTTTATTGCTCCTCCTGGTAGATTATTAGACTTCTTTTCGAGACTTCATGGTTCTGATTGTCTATTGCTTAATTACAACACTTGGTTCAGAATAGTTCGACATTTCTACTTTGTGATTTCCTTTATCATTACTATTATTATTAAACTGTGTTACTTGAGAATATGTAGGTCTTTGTTTCTCACAATGCTTCTCCACTTCATCAATTTTCTTATTAATTTTTTCCAAACTTTGCATAATACTGTCTTTTTCAACAATATTTGAAACAATCAAATCATAGTTTTCCTGGAGCATTTTGTTTTCATTTAAAAGATTTTCAATAAATTTTTCGTTCTCTTCTATAATTTTCTTCAATAAAATATTTTCTTTCTTCAGATCTTGATCATTATCATCATTTTCTTTATGATACACTACTTTTATGAAATCCGGATCTTCTTGGGAAAGTAGGGCATCCTCATCATCATTGGAAGTTTTTCTCCTTTCTTTTTTCCTCGGCATTTTGAATTTGAATCCATCCTGTATACACTCAATGGACTATTTTTATTTGACGTTTCTCAAAATTGTCAAACTGCCAGAATATGGAAATATTGTAAATAGTGAATACCCACCAATCTGATCAAACCAATACCATATAACACTTGCAAACAACTCCAAGCAAATGAAGAACAACAAATACACTAGTACTGTGCCCCTTTTCCGAGTAAAATAAGTTATTCTATTTGAGACTCTAAAAACATATGTCTACAAAATAGTCGATCAGGACAGATAATTCTTCTCACAAATCTCATTCGTAATTACAGGTTGATTCTGTGGTATTAAGGAAAGATGAAAGCAGTTTTCATGTCTGGTCTCTTAATATCGTGATGTCTTGTTTGATAAATATTATGATTTCATTATTTTCAAACCACGAATATTTCCAAAATAATGTATATCCTAGTTACTGTGGCGATAGAGTTCAGCAATATTGGTATTAATTTTAGTACCTCTTCAGACAAAGAATAGAAAAAAGCAGATAAGGTAAAAATACTTTTTTCCGGGATTCAAGCACATGTGATAATTTTCCAGGTTTTCAGGACCGGTATGGTCAATCAATATGACACGATTACCTCATTATATGAACTCTGCCACTTTCATATATCGATATAACAAATTATTGAGAGAAAAGAACGACATGATCAAAATCCACGGCATCCAGGGCCAGTTTGAATCCAGTAATATTCTTCAACTTCCTCATTATGATATCTACCAGTTTACTATTTCAGTATAACAATCCAATCAGAATGGACTAAGGAAAGGAACACATGGTTGAATTAATTACCCTAGGCGTCCAGTGCCGGTTGGACTCAACAGTATTCCTCAACTTTTTTATTATCAAATTCTTATTATGAGCTCTGCCAGTTTAATATTTCAGTATGACAATCAGATCAGATTATTGAAAGGACCTACATGCTCGAAATGATTCTTTCGGGCGTCCAGGGCTAGTTTAACTCCAGAAATATAATAATAATAATAATAATACTCCCTCATAAACACTCGTAGAGTGTACCCAAAGGCATAGCCTGTGGGGTAGAGGACGGCTATTATTATTATTTGCCGTGGCGCTCCGGGCGACTTACTGATTTTTGGTGGCGTATTCACTTTTCAGCTGCAGCAAAACCCGGAAAACCTTACAGCACCACCTCGGGTGGCCGGCGTGCACTCCAAGCTAGCACTAGACGAGATTGGCATCTAGACAACACACAATACACTTGCTTTCAACAAGGACTGTGGTCGTCTATCGATTCCGATATTTCGTACATACCTCGGGCTCGAAGCGATCACAGCTATACTGAAGTTCTGAACGGCCTTCGCCTTAGACCGCCAGACCACCGACCACCACATATATAATATATGTATATATAACACAACTTCCTTATTTCAAACTATGCCTGTTTAATTTTTCAGTATGACAATCAGAATGGGCTGAGAAAAACACAACATGATCAAAATCATATTTCTGGGCGTCCAAGGCCGCTTTGACTCCCGTAATATTCCTTAATTTTCTCATTATAAACCCTACCAATTCCATATTAAAGTATGATAATCAGTAGATTCAGAAAAGAATTACATTCCAGAAGTAATTATTCCGGGCGTTGAGTGCCGGTTGGAATCCAACAATATTCCTCAACTTCCTTATTACCAACTTCTTATTATGAGCTCTGCCAGTGCAATATTTCAGTATGACAATCAGATTGGATTATTGAAAGGAGGAACTACATGCTCGAAATGATTTTTTCGGGCGTCCAGGGCCAGATTGACTGTTCCAAAATATTTTTTTAAGGCGTCCTCGGCCGGTTTGTTACTAGCAATATTTCTCAACTTACTCGAGCTCTGTCATATTTCAGTGTGACATTAAGATTGAATTGAGAAAAAAACTACAAAATCGAAATAATGTTTCCGTGCGTCCAAAGCCGATTTGAGTCCAGCAGTATTCCTCAACCACCTTATTATAAACTCTACCATTCTCATGTTTCGGTATGACAATCAGAATGGATTGAGAAAAAAACTACATGTTCGAAATGACTCCAGCAATATTTTTCAACTTTCTTACTATGAACTCTCTTTTTATTTTTAAGTATAACAATCAGGATAGATTGAGAAAAAAATAACTGAATCAAAATAATTTTTCCGTGCTTCCAGAGACGGATTGACTCCAGCAATATTTCCAACTTTCTTTTTATGAGTTCTGTCGATTTTTCAAACTAACTTTTCAGGATGTCCAGGGCCGGTTTGACAACAGCAATACTCTTCAACTCACTCATTATGATTTCTGCCAGTTTTATATTTTAGTAATACAATAGGAAAGGATTGAGAAGAACAACTTTCGATAATTACTACAAGCCTCGACGTGATGTAAACCTATAGTAGGTTCAAGTTTTTTTCATGTATTCAAGAAGAGGGCGAAAGCATTGATAATTTTTTGAAAGAGTCTTTGGTAAAAGACAGGATTGTTCTAGGAATTAGAGATTTAAATTTGCAAGAAAAATTGTTGATTAGAGATTTGGATTTGAATGCCGCAGAAGAAATGTGTAGGTCATCACAGGCGACAAGCTAAAGCTTCAGAAACAAGAAATTGATTCTGTGGTGAATAAGAGAGGAGCTACAAATAGACGAAATATGGGAAATTCAAGAATATCAAAGGTTGAAAGAAGGCTGACAAATCATAATACATTTGATTGTTTCAAATGTGGAAAAAATCATGCAAGAGGACAATGTTTCGCCATTGGACAACAATACAACAGCTGCAGAGGATTTGGACATTTTTCGGTAGGGTGACAAATATTTAAGAACCAACGATATCAAGGGTGGCTCTAGATACAGAGAGCATTATGGAAGAAAGCAAGAAGTACATGAGGTATGGGATGGTAGCAATATCGAACTGGTGATTGATGATATTGAAGTGGGTAATATAAATTCTTTGAATTTTGTTGAAACAGAGGAGTGGTTCGAAACAGTGTCAGTTGCAAATTAATTTATAAAATATAAACTTGGATTGTGGTGCTCAATGCAATGTATTGCCGATTGGTTGTGTAAGAAAGTTAGGGAAGCTCCTTTTGTTAAAATTATTTTATAAAATAATTATTGTCCAATCTAAGCAATTGTAGAAGGTTACCACTGTTACCAGACACATTCAAATCAAAATTGAGAGTAACTCTGAAAAACTTAGTACAAAGAGACATTGTAGGAGAAGCTGACGAACCTTCAGAGAGGGTGAATAACGTTGTTTGTGTGGAGAAAGCAGATGGAAGTTTAAGTGTGTGTTTAGATCCCTTACATCCCAATAAAAATGTGTGTTTAGACAGGCACCCTATTCCTACGTCTAAGGGGATTGGTACAAGTATTTTTACTGAGTTAGACATGAAATATGGCTTTTATCTTATTCCTCTGGATAAAGAAAGTTGTGGGATTTGCACATTTGTAACACCCTTTGGTAAATATAGATTTAAAGGACTTTCGTTTGGTCTAGCTTCAAGCCCGGAAGTTTTTCAAAGAATGAATGATAAAATTTTTGATGATTTAAATGTACAACTTCATTTTGATGAAATAATTGTGGCAGGAGTAGATGAAAAGGAGAATAATGAAATTTTAAAGCGTGTAGAAGAGAGAGCAAGGAAGTATAATTATAAGTTTAATGAAAAAAAATTACAGTATAAAGTGAATGAGGTGACGCATTTAGGGCAAATATATTCCAAAGATGGTGTAAAACCTGATAATAGTTACGTAAAAGCAGTTTTGGCATTGAAAACACCGAAAAATAAAAAAGAGCTTTTGGGGATTCTTGAAATGGCAAATTATTCAGGAAAGTATATAGCAAATTTGGTAAATATAGTATTGCCATTGAGGACTCTAATACAAAATAATGTACGATATATTTTCCCTTCATGACACAAAATTATCCTATTCAAACTGAAACAGCTTGGTCTGAATAGTACCCTATTGAATTGTATTGAAAACTACCTGTCAAACAGGTTGTAAAAGTCAGTGGATTTCCGTCTAGGAAAATTGATGCTCCTTCCGGAGTACCTCAAGGATCACATAAAGGGCCGTTATTATTCAACGTATTCATAAATGACATTGGTGAATTCTTCTTCCATTCATAGTTCCTTTTATTGGCTGATGATCTAAAACTTTACTCCATCGTAAAAACAACTGTTACTGTCTGGAACTTCAGGCAGAATTGTCTAAATTATATTCTCTCTGATTTTTATCGTGATTATTCTTCTCTTATATCATAAATCTGTTTATAGTAGGATTCTTATTTAAGAAAGACTTACTTTTACTTTTATTCAATTTCTTGGTGTGCCAAAAATATCCTTCAGACTCCAATCTTGTTCACATACAGAATTACGGACCCAATACATTGAGAGCTTGGGCATCAATTTGAACTCTGACCTCAATTACAGTTCTCACTACTCACATATCTAAGACTACATAGAAATCACTCAAAATGCTTGGTTTTGTCAAAAGATGTTCTCAAGACTCCAACACAATACCTCCCATCATACTGGGCTTTAGACCAAACTCATCTGAAAATTCTTTAAAATCTTGTGAATTCTATACACTCATATCCTCAACCTACAGAAAAATTTGTTTACATGTTTCATCCAGACTAACACGTTCAAATAACACTTTTCACATCCCCAGTTCAGAACAAATCTAGCCGGAGATTCTTTTTTCATCAGGGCATCTGAACTTGCTAATACCTATTCAGACAACCCAGACAACCTGGACTTTTTGTGGGCTTCATTCGTTCTATGAAAACCGTGATATTTTTTTAGCTTATTGTACCTCCTCAAAATGTGATCTATATTTTCTATATTTTGATGAGAATATTTTACCTCAGATGTTCTTCGCTAGTAAATAAATAAATTTCAAATAACTCACCTGACTTTGATGTAATCTGAAAGCAACCACCTATAAATAGCTTTTGTAGCATGTGTCATAAAGCAACGTCCTTTGAAGCTAGTTTTCAGCAAAAACCATGGTAATGCTCCACAGTGGTCCAAATGAAAGCTAAAGAAATTATATGAAATGAGTGTACATTTCAATTCTATACTTTTGCCAACATTGCCAATGCAACATAAGTTTTTAAATACATTTATTAATTTTATATCATAAGTGACGAAATTAGAAACGTATTTAGCAAAAGAGGCTGATTACCAATAAACTAATTTTTTCTCTATTTAAAATTATATTTCTGGGTATCAGGAGTACCTAGCGTAAATGTTTTAAAAATGTCATCTGTAACATGACATTAAGGAAACAATACATTCAGGACTCAAATGTGTTTCTAGTTTCTGTACCAAGAGTCAGAAAGGACCCAGCACTTCTCTTATGAAAAGAGACATTCGGTTAAATTTCTTGGAATTTTAGTATTAAGTATTCAATACCTAATAAAAACTGGCCATTGGACCAACACGATCCTATGAGTAGTTTTCGAAATATTGGGTGAAGTTGAAAGTGGCCAATTATATTAAATATTTTTTTAAGCAACTTTTTGCAGCTTTTTTCATATTAGGGGTTACCCAATGAGCTTTTTGTTTTCGGTCACGTGACATGAGATTCAAAATTATTAATGAGACAACCAGTATATTTTGGCATTTCTATGTTCCTCCTGATAAAACGATTCCAACAAAATTCACTTTTGATTAGGTGATCGAATACTACAACATACATACTAAAATTTCAAGAAATTTAACCAAATGCCATTTTCCATAAGAGAAGTGCGGGGTCCTTTACTTTGTATACACCATATGAATCAACAATGGAAGAGAATTCCAACACCCAGTGATTTTCAGAGATGAAACCGCAAAATAACGAAGAAAACTCTAATTTTAAAAAACTCAAAATTTGCGGACATTAATAACCAAATTATCATATGACTTTGGTTTTTCAGGTAAATACTCAATTTACTTACTGAGATATGAGTAGTATATCGATTTCATCTGCTTCAATTAGATCTACAAATGGTAATGCATCCATTCCTGACAATCCAGGGTGAATACCACAGTCAAGCTTGAAAAAAAAATCAAAATATTTCATTTGGAACTAAGTAAAGGATTATTATTATTACCATAATTTTTTTTCCCTTGAATTCTATCATAATGCAAGATCTTCCAACTTCTTGGCCAGCACCACTAAAACATAAAAATCAGAATATATCAAGAAGAAATATATTGAATAAGACAAACCATAATTAAAATCAGAAAAAAAATGTCTTCAAACGTTAATGTCCCTCGCATGGGTAAAAAAAATACCTACATAATCATGTTGTTCATCAAAATCTATCAAAATTTATATCATTCATTTTTATAGGTTCAGTTTGAAACAACCTTACTCATATAGGTTATATAAATGAATGAATAATTAATCTGTATCATTCTCATATCTGTAGTGCAAATTTACACAGTCCCCAAAAATTCATCGATAATTAATGAATCATGTGCCCTGGGTAGACGTGGTGAGCCTTCTGTATTCTACCGGCCAAGATTTCTACCTAGTACAATTCTGTTTTGTAGACACTCCAAACTCAAACGTTCATGGCCTTCCAATCGTAAGTAAAAGTGAAACGGACGATTTAGGATGCAAGCTCCTATGAAGATGCATCATTTCACGAGTTTTCACGTCGAGTTGTCGCAGCTCCTCTTGTGTCCATTTCGTCACTCCAAACGAGGAGAGTAGGACCGGAACGTAAAGCATATTAGTTGCAGCAACTTTATTCTAACCCCGACAGTTCTTCTGATGACCAGTTCTGCTCAGATATGAAAAAAGTTTATGGCTTAGTGAAAACCTGATTCATTTCGGCTCCGTGTTTTGGTCCAAATTTGTAGTTAATATTGCGCCATATTTCGTGAATTTCAACGTAATAGTGATCTTCAACTCAATGAAAATTCATTAGTGTAGTAAGTATAGTAAGCGTATAGGAATTAAGGATCCCCAGTACCCCATTGCGAACATCAAATCAAGTTTTTGATGAGTTAAAGATGTATCATATTAACCTAACCTTAGTACGATGCTGAGTTTAAATGAAAAAAATTGTTGTGCTATGGGTTTGAACCACATACCTTTGGCTTACAAAACCGCAGAGTTATCGATACGGCTACGAGCCGTATTGGTATATTTAGTCGAAATGGTCGTTCATTGACGACGACCGTACTTGTCTATAGAGAAAAATCATACGGATTCAGATGTTAACAGCCCAAGGGACGTGCGATGCATTCAGTCAACTGTCAACTGTCGGAAGTTCAGTAGCCCAGGGCAAACATTTCAGAAAATTTTCAGCTGAGATTCACCGGCACGGATGTATCCCATGAGTTATAAAAATGTAGACCTCATCATTCTGTTTTTCAATATTGTGAATCTGCATTTTTTTTAACAATTTGTGTGACATTTATATCAATTATAAAGAAGAAAAATGTCTAGTATGAATATTGAAAAATACCCTGTCTACATTATTCTGTTTTTTTATTAAAATCTGAATTATTTTAACAATTTGTGTGGTCTATGATACATAATTGAAGAAGTACGAATAAGTATTAGGTTCGTAGTGTATGCAGAAGTATGCTAATAATGAACGTAGGTTTTTGTTCTGGATCGATATAAATACATATCACTAAATAATATTATGACTTTTTATGAGATGTCCTCTAAACTATTATAAGAATAAAAAATCCGTAAATTAACCGTAACCGATTAGATTCTTCATAAGGAATAAATCATTTTAGAATCTTAAACCAATTTTGATCAATCATTTTTATTTGTATCTGATCTGCTAGTACATTTTCGAATGAGGTTACAAATATTTATACTTACTCTACGTAAGACTGAATGAGAATTCACGGTCACTTGGGTATCATTTATAGTTGTTGAATAAGATTGAGTCAACACAAATGAATAAATTTTGTCCTTTCTTGGTCGAGAAAGTACACTGGATTATGTCTTTGTTGAAAATATGATAGATAAATAGGTGAACGTGGCGGTGAAAGAAATATGAATATCTTCAATATTTAGTTATTGGTGATGATGAGCATGTCGGTATTAAATTAAATTATAGAAACGAGTGCCTACTTCCATAATTCTTATCATCATATATTATTTCAAATGTATTCGTCACTGAATAACAAGAAACTTAAGTGGATAGTTACTGTATTGATGTGATAACATAAAGAATGGATTATTAACGAAGGATTATATTTTGACAAAAATATAATAATGTCATCATTTTCAACTCTTAATATATCTCATGTAAAGTTATGAGTGATATTTGTAAAAGTGGGGAATGTGACTTTTTCCAGTAAAAAAAAATATATTGAAACAATACTAGACATCAATAGTGTAGAGATATCACAAACATATTACTAATAACCAAAAAGAAAGAATCAACTAATAAGTATTCAATGATTTATCTTTTTTTGGAGTTCTCTTTCAGAATTACAATAGACAGGAAAAATGAAGGATAGTGCATATGAAAACTGTAACTGACGGAATATGTGTCGAAAAACACGTAAAAATAATAATAAAAAATATGGGTTACCTATAAGACGAAATGAAATGAAACATTATGAGTATAATGATTATAGAAATAGAGAACAGGGGCATACACTAGCCATGTGGCGGGTATTAAGCTTGACGTATTGGATGAAACGCAGAAATGAGAAGTTTGCGGGTAGGGCCCCATCATTATTTTCATTCCAGTGTGCAAAGAGAAACTGTTCTTCGGCTCTTCTGCCAAGTAGATTAATCGAAGCCGGCTTTTCGTATACAGGCTCGGAAGATACAGTCAGGTATATTTCATGTCAAGTTGAGTTGGCGATGAAGACTCACAAAACCTATTTCCAAGTTGATTGAGCACCCCAAAATATATGTCTCTTGGTACCTTTTTTTCTTCTTATTTGAGGATGAAATAATTTTATATATCCAGCAGTAATAATCATGACCAATCATAATATATTTTCCATGATTATTAGGATAAATATTACTCATCTAGAGTCAGAACTAGTTCCGAAATTTGTTCTATAACAGAATGTAGCTCATTTAATTCGACTATGAAGCTGATTTTGATGTTATAATATTGAAAGTAATAAAATTGTGGAATCCACCTCAATAAACGAACAATTTTTTACCCAAGAAGAGCTTCATGTAATTCTTGCTATCACACATCATGCCGATTATCATCCTCAACCAATATTAACTCCGGAGTCAGCTGTTGTTCTTCAAATATAATGAAATTCCTAATGATGTTTTATTCATCAGCAATAGAATTAAATCAATAGTATTTTATTTGAACTATCATTTAAAAATCCTTCCACAATAACACAATTATTTCAACAACTGAAAAACTCTCTTACAGATAATATTGTGCAAACTCAATTATTCAGGTGTGAGCTAATGGAAGGACATACATATACAGAGTCTGTATCTTCATGTTTTCAACGATTCCCATCGAAAATTCCAATTCGTTTTCTCTAGGTTATATAATTCACCCTACACTCTCTCAGGAGTGAAAATAGGAAATAATGAAAATGAGATTAAGGGAAAATACATGCAGGTTTATATAAGTTAAATAGTAATAACTGCTTTCATTGAACTAGTTTTTTCCAAAAAATTACAGCTAGACTGATTAATGACGGTTCACGAACTCTATTTACCTACCTCAAAAATTTTATTGATAAATTGTGTGATGCCATGCACGAGGCCAGTGACGGCGCGGCGATTCGAACCCGCGTACCTTGAAATAGCAAGCAAGGACACTAACTGAAGACTGCATGAGGATTTTTTATCATATTGAACACCGCGTACTTTTTTTGTTTGTTTCCAAAAACACTATGAACCATTATTGTCATTGAATCTTCCACAAAATTATCTCATATATTGTTGTTAACCTGCTGTCGTCCCCCAACGAACAACAGCCCTCAATAGTCGAAACTTGTGCGAGCTAAGGATTAACGAGGTCTTACCTTTTAACGTGCGAATCCTAGCACGTTATGGGTATGATGATGACATTTGGAGCTATTGTAAAGTCAAATAAATTTTTGCGTAATGACTGCACTTCGACTAAAAATAGATATGAATAGATATGAATAGATATCACATCAAATAGTTATTTATTATACAAGGGAAAAAAGTATTAGATTTTAGCACGAGATGGTGTTGTCTATTATCTATTATTTTTCCCGTGTATAATGCACTATTTTTTTCTGTGACTGGAAAAACGACGATTTAAAAGTGAAATAAAACAAATGCCTACGGCTTAAGACCTAAGAAGAGAGGTCGATCTTCACCGTTCTGTTTAACAGATGAAACTTATTTCTTATGAAGTTTCATAAATAGACGAATACGTCTAAAATGGATTGCCCATCAAAATGTGGTCCAGACTATATACAGTGAATTTCAAAAACTTGCACCATATGGTAAACTTTTTCATTACCGATTTGTCAGCAAATTTTATTTCACATAAAAATTAGTGCATTGCAGAATAATTGGCATATTAGTTGTCAAAATTTAAAATTTCCAAACGGTGTACAGAGGGGAACAAAAAATAGAATCTTGATCAAGAGTAAACTACGCTGGCTGCGACTCCAAATTTTAATATTGTTTTCAATTCTGAACAACCTCTTTGAATGAACATGTTGATAATGTCAATAATAAGGGGTATTTTACACTTGATAAAAATTTCTATTTTTTGTTCACCCTGTACACCATTTGAAACTTTGAAATTTTGACAACTTGTATGTAAGTATTCTGCAATGCGCTAACTTTTATGAAGAATAAATTTTTCTGACAGATCAAATAAGAGACTTCGTTGATAAAAATAACATTTTACCTATTAAGCAATCCGGTTTCAGAAAGGGGTACAGCTGCGCCACGGCACTTGCTGATGTCGTTAACGACTTATTAAGAGCCATTGATTATGGAAAAATATCTGTGCTGATGCTGTTAGATTTTTCGAAAGCCTTCGATATGTTGAATCATGATATTCTAGTAGCTATGTTTAAATACTATAATTTCAATTTCATCGTATCTGAACGGCCGAAAACAAATTGTACAAATCGGTAATCAGAAATCTACATCCCAGAGTCTCACATGTGGAGTGCCTCAGGGTAGTATTCTTGGCCCTTTATTCTTTACCATGTATACATCACTCTTCCCTGATTCGCTCAAGTTCTGTGATTACCACCTTAATGCAGATGACACGCAGCTCTATTTTTCTTTTCAATATTCTGATGTATCGGAAGCGATTCAATTATTTTTAATCTAATAATGATAGCGTAGATGTGATGGATCGATTACCAAAATAATAATAACTACACATTCTACTTCTTTATAATTGAAATGATTGTCACACAAATTGTTCAAAAAATGCAGATTCACATTATTAAAACACAGAATGATGAGGTCTACATTTTTATAACTCATAGGATACATCCGTGTCGGTGAATCTCTGCTGAAAATTTTCTGAAATGTTTGCCCTGGACTACTGTACTTCCGACAGTTGACTGAATGCATCGAACGTTGAAAGATAAGGCCCCTTGTGCTGTAAACAGCTGAATCCGTATGATTTTAAGTACGGTTCAAGACCTTTTGGTTGCATCAAACGACACAGCCGAGCAATTTGCGAGAACTTGCACATTCCATCAATGAACGACCATTTCGACTAAATATTCAAACACGGCTCGTAGCCGTATCGATAACTCGCGGTTTTGTAAGCCAAAGGTACGTGGTTCAAACCCACAGCACAACAATTTTTTTTTTCATTTTAATACTCAGCATCGTACTTAGGTTAGGTTAGTATATGATACATCTTTAACTCATCAAAAATTTGGTGCGATGTTTGCAATTAGGGATCCATAATTCCGACAGATTCACAATGGCACATCAAAAATTTGGAATGTCCGCACAGGTGTTTCGGGTTCAAATTACAATATTACAATAAATTGAATACGAGATTTACAGTGCATGACCTTGAATTCTACCGTTACCGCATAGATACACTACTATGCAGTGTTTGCTTTTGGCATAATTAATGGTTATATGCACATAAAAGTTGTTTATAAATAATTTTAAAATACTGAAAGATGAGATAACTTGTAAAAACTGTGAACCTAGCTGTGCCAGTGCCGCAGTGAAACATATATAAATTATTTCTGAAATTTAGAATTTAGAGTTGTATGCAAAATACTAACGGCAAATCAACAGCCAAACTGGTAAAATCAAGAAGAAAGTCAAGTATATCTCTTGAAATCTAGTGCAAAGAATAGAAGAGCTGAGGTGTATGATTCAAAAACTACAGGATAAATATCTGAATATCGAGAGAAAACTCAGAAGAAATAATGTTATTTTATTTGGTCTTGACATAAAAGATCATAAAAGATAGATAGGTACGGTCTCTTGGAAGAAATTCTTCAGATTCTGAACTTTTCACCTGGACTGACTATTGAAAAAGGTGATATAAACCACTGTTCGACAAAATCGCCAGTTATCTTAGAATTTTTCTCTTTTCAAAAAAGCATACACTTATTGGCAATACAGTTATTCTCAGAGTTGAAAGTGAATGGAATTCCAATTGCCAATGACCTTTGCCCATAAGACCGCGAGGAACAAAAATATCTGGTGGAACACTTGGTAACGAGCATAATCTAAGAGTAAAAATTAGTGGGAATAAGCTTATTGTCTCTAATCAAACATTCACTGTGGCTGATTTAAAAGAAAAAGATAAAGTACACTTAGAGAATTTTGTGGAAAATACAGAACTGAAACATTGGACAGCACAATGAAGTGGGAAACGAAAGAAACTAGGCAAAAAAGAACACGAGTCAAAAAAATAGTAACTAAGAAAGCACTCCAGTAATCTTGTATTGCTATTACTGCATATTTACAAATTGTCCTTAAATATTTTTTTGTCTCTCATTGAATATTATTTTGTTTTTAGTGTATTTTCTTCATATAGAATGCAGGAAAAAAATCCATTGCTTTTATGAATGTGAGATTTTCCGTATTTCATCTACGTGATATCAAGCAGGTGTTGTTGAGAAAAGAGTTAAATATTATTGGTATATCAGGAATATGGATCTAGTGAGAAGTGATAGAGATGAAAGAGGAGTGGTATAGATCTTCACATTAGATCTACTCTCAAATACGATATTTTTGATATACAATCAACGGATGAACTGAAGCAAGTGTGGGTAAGTTTAAGGATTTTTCAAAATAAGTATGTGATTGGATAACTGTATTGCCCACCTAATAAAGAATATCTGTCAATTTCTTGATTTATCAGCAATAGTAATAATTTATTAAATTGAAAGATAAATCCTAATATACAAGTTAGATAATTTAAGATATAACAATTTTTTTTATACTTAACTAAATTCATACAATTAAAAGAACATAAATATATACACAGATATATACACGAAGAAAGATATATATAAAATAACACAAATGACGATACATATGAAATAAATTAAATTAAATCAAATCAAGCTCCGTTATGAATATATATTATTAATTCTATTCTGCATGTTTCAAATGATGCAATGGATTTCAATGTGATTTTAGTTCGAAAATATGAATAGGAAATTCATAAAATCTATTGTGGAATCATCTGCGACTGAAAGACAAACTTTAGTCGCTATTTCAATGTATTGGGTAAATCACTGAATTGGACGAAGCCTTAGAAAAATATAGTGCTCATTGAACTTCTGAAGTTTTTTTGAATTATATGAAGATTGTTGCTGTTTCGGGTGGAATAATCATTGTATTTAGCATTTTATAAATAAAAAATTGTGGTCCGCTGCGAGTATGCGGTGTAATAAACCTAGATTCACAATTGAATGCGGGCACTCATTGGGTAGCTTACAATAAAACCAACAACGTTGCACAATATTTCGACAGTTTCGGCAATCTGAAACCTCCATTGGAATTAGCGAGATATTTTGAGAAAAGGGTAAGAATTACATATAATAATGATCAGTATCAAAATTACAATCAGAATTACTGCGAAAATTTTTGCCTAAAGTTTCTACATCATAATGCCCGATAAAAACGATCTACTTCGAAGTAAATCTTTGAGAGATTTCACCGATGCTGAACTGCAAGCTTTGCCAATCGAATATTTGATTAGAGATGCAGGACGTTGGGAGTTGCTGGATGTATGGCACAGATTACCAAATAATTACCAACATCGATTCGCTTTGCAGATCCGCCTACCCTGCTTCATTCACATCCGACATGATTTTCCTGCATCAGCTCCACCACTACAACAAATAATGTATACTGATATTGTTATGTCACAATATGAATGTAATTATTGTAATAAAAAAAAAATATTTTTGTTCAAATGTTTCGTTATTTAAGGTGTGATTGTTTGATGTGTGTCAGTCATGTCTATGATATTAACGCTAACAAGTCGTTCTTCGACGCTTTGCATCGATTTCAATCCACCCATTCGATTGGATTCCGATTCAGAATATAGTTTGGCTTTGCTCAGCTTCCATTCTTACAGCAGTATACCCAACATTGAAGAAGGCACGAAATTCTACTACCACGAAAACGGTGATAGGACTAAACAAAAAACTATCGATATTCCTGTTGGATCTTACGAAATTAGTAATATTGAAATTTTAATAAGCAAACGTATCGTGCCGAAAACGTTTAAGGAAAACCCTGAGGAATTTTTCTATCTCAAACCCAATGATAATACGCTGAAAAGCGAAATATTTTGTTTGAAGCACTCGATCGATTTCCGACCTGCAAATAGTTTAGCTAGAATTTTGGGGTTTTCGTCTAAACTTCGCCGCCCCACCTTGCATTACGCATCAGATCTGCCTGTGGATATCATTAAAGTACGAACCATACACATAGATAGCAACATTACGTTTGGAGCCTTCTACAACGACACACCGTCTCATACGATATACGAATTTTCTGTTGGTTTTGATCCTGGTTACGCCATTGACGAAATACTTAATCATCTCATTTATCCACCCATTTCTCATACAAACGAAATAAATACCATTACGTTGCGAGTGCTGATAACATTCTCAACTTATTGATTTTCGAAACGAAGAAATAATAATTTGTTTGGAATTGAAGCGAAAGTATGGTGTTAACTATCTATAACTATAACTCGTCACCATATCACACCTCAGTCTTCACCAAGACATTCAACCATCAGCAGCAACAGCAACAACGTCAACTACTGTCAACGGAGAATAAATTGTTTTTGGAATCTCTCAGTTATCATGTTGTCCAATCAACTGTTCAACATTTTCGAAAAAACCGCACAACGATGAATCCATACAAAAGGTAGAGTGGAGGACCTACTACCCATATCTCAAGTGTTTCCGCAACAATGATGTTATTGAAATCAACATTAATCAATCTGATGCCTATGATGCCTTGTACGACAGCCTGCTATTCATCAGCGGAAAAGTTGAGAGAACCAAAGGAAATGGCCGGGTGACATTCGTAAACAATGCTGGCGCTTTCATGTTTCAATCTGCTAGTTATGAACAAAGTGGTAAGGAATTGGAAACAGTTCGTGAAGTTGGAATTGTCAGTACTGTCAGAGGCTTTCTCACACCGATGAAGATATTAAACACTTTGCCACCTCAGGTTGGACTTTTCCCACTGCCACCAACACTGGAGTCATCTACCCAACCCATGTAACATTCATCATGCTAATACCCATCAGACATTTTCTGAATATTTTCAATGATTATCAATGTGTTTCCTACGGTAAACATACCATCCGATTAGTACGAGCTGGAGATGATAGCAACCTCTTCAAAATAGACGAAACTGGCCAGTCAAACTGGAAATTTAAAATATTGAACTTAAAGTTAAACGAATCTATCCGCATGATCAAATTAAATTACAACTTTTGAAAGCTATCCAAACTGACACTCCCATTCTCATACCCTTCAGAAAATGGGAACTCCATATGTTGCCTGCCCTCACACAAGGTGCAAAAAATGAAATATTGGCTGTCAAGACTTCATCGTTTCTCGAAAGCCCCCGCTATGTGATTGTATGTTTCCAAAAAGATCGTGATTATACGAAGGTCAATCATGATCCGACAATATTCAACAATTTGAACATCACTTATATAACGCTGACTCTTAACGGTGAGAATTACCCCAAAGAAAATATGCATCTGGATTTTGCAAAGGGAAATTTTTCGCAAGCCTATTTCAACTACTCACAACTTGGGCTCAGCTACAAACTTACCAATCAGCATAATCCTCTTTTGGCTTACTCGGCCTTCTTCGACAAAACTCTCTTTGTCATCGTTTGTTCCAGAAGGGACGAGAGCATCAAAAGTTCCAGTGTTGATGTGAAACTCGAAATCGAGGCATCTGAAGGATTATCCCAAAATACTCGAGCCTATGCTATTATTGTGCACGACACTGTCATTGAGCACTTCCCACTCTCAGAAATTATCAAAAAATGGAACTGAGCATGCCATTCAGCTTCAGTATCAATCGCAGAGTCAACATGAGAATAGCTGTTATAAATATTCAAGACTTCATTATCGAGCATCAATTCCATCCTAAGGAAATAGCTATTAGGGTTGGAATTCAATGTAATAACTTTTTACTGTTGCCAAACGTGCCATTTTCCTCTTTGAGTCAAGAGGATCGATGTACCACTTGTTTCTTGGAGTGAAACGTTCACGGATTGCGCTATTCCTTTGGTTTTGTGAAATATTATCAATTTGATGCCATTCTCAAGAAAAATCTGCATGATGCTGATGTCATTTATGTACGAGGACTTCAAAAACGAGACTATCTTACTGTGAAATTTCAACAATTAGGCCTAACTACACGGATTGTGAACTTGGAGGATTATGATAATACATCATGGATGGTTCCCACATTTACCAACACCAATGATGGCATCTCACCTTGTATGCATCACATTCGTCGCAACCAGACCAACTATAATTGCAGCCTCCGAAACGTAGATATTCTTTACAAATGGCTATGTGATATGTTATCAAAATAAAATTGTTCAATAAATTTTGTATTCAAACTGTTTTATTTTATTTTTTACTTATAACTTAGGTTGGTCAATCGGTCTAACACACTGGGGTGACTTCACTGCAGCGACGATCTCCCGCAAAAATGTGATCAAAATAGACGTTTTTCGCATTCCAAAAAACAGCTAAAATTTAAAACGCGAAAACACACAAAAACTCAACCACAATAAACGTTTTTCGTGTTCTAAAAAACAACTTAAAATTAAACCGTAAAAACTGTATATTCACAAGAGGTAAATTAACTCGAAAACTCTTTCTCTTCACCTATGTCTATATCACCTTTATACTGTCTTTGCGTTCCTCCTAACGCACTAGAAACTTATTATTATTACCTCATTTTATAACTGTATAATTTGGCCACATTTTGACTATTGTGCTACCTGGCTGTATTTATTTATTCAAAATAAAATATAATATTTGGACAAGCTCCAAAATCGTGGTATGCGAATTATTTTAAAATGTAACCTATATGTTCCTATTTTGAATATGATGAATATACTGAACTGTCTTTCAGTTTCCAAATGCCTATTCTACTTTACTTACTATGATTTTCATTTATAAGCTGGTTAGGAATTACTACCTCCATATTATAGACTTTTTTACAATGAATTATTCATGGGCATGACTTCCATATATGAAGAACAAATCTAGGATTGGGCAGGAATAGTCTATTTTTAAAAGATTGAATGAATACAACAAATTGTCAAATTTTATAAGAAATGCTAATAACATTCCAAATTTCAAATTGATCTTTTGGGACACTTAAGGAGTTGACTTTTTTTAAGTTCTGGTTCCAAAGAAATGGAAAATCGTGTAATTAGGTAAAAATTGGTGTTCTTGAATTTTTCAATACTGTATGCCTCAATGATCACCTCCCGAGACAGCGAGTTCCAAAGCTTTGCCGTTCGGTGGAAGAAAGAGCCCTGCGAAATAAATGTTGGGAATGTCTCCAAAGTGAAGGCATATGGATGTGAGCACTTAGCTCTATAGGACAGTCTCGATGGGCCCGCAACTGTGGAAACGATTGATGATATTTCGAGTACCGTCCATGGAAATATCTATAAAAACAGGACAGATCGCCAACCTTTCTGCGATGTTCCAGAGAATTAGGCGAGCTTGTGATCGAAGTATCACCGACGAGACGAATGGCTCTTTTGGACAGAATCTAAAAGATTCAATGTGTGTTAGAAACAGTATTCCAGAACAGAACAGATCAGAAAAGGCATGCTTGGGTTTTATTCGCATTGAATTCCACCGAGTTGTTGGATCCCCATTCTAGAATTTTTGCTAAGTCCGTATTTATTTATTTCACGATTCTTCCCGTTAATTTCTGCATTCACTGGCTGATATCAGATCTATAGAAGAGAAAGTGGTATTCAACAAGGGTACCATCATTCGCAAAGCTGTGAACTGGACATGAGGTAGCTCCCAACAGATCATTGATGTGAAGAAGGAACAGTGTTGGTGCTAGAATGAATCCCTAGACCTGGAAAAATGCGTCGGATGGTTCTTTGGCGAACGATAATCTCAGGCACATGACTGACAATAAGGATGATGTTTTGGAGCAGTTTTCCCAATGAATTCATTGTAAAATTTGCAGCAAACATGTTTGCGAAGATATTGGCTTTTTCTTGAGCGTTCGTTGCTAGTGTTCCATCTTCCTTGGTTGGGGGAGGAAGCTGGAAGCTAAAAGCAAGACCCGTTAGACACTCAACTAGCTTTGATCATATCTTGGTGTTGTAAGCCTTTTCAACATTATGCGATCTAGTCTCAGGACCCTAATTTTTCAACCATCAACAGTATGCTGCGTGCTTGAGGGCGACAGCTCTGAAAATGATGTTCCTCTTGGGGTCTTAGGTATATATGTTTGCATCCTCAGCATTATGATCTCAAAAATTGTCTCAGCTGTGTCAGATCTCTACGAGAGAAACATACTCTTTTCCATAAAAATGCTGAAAAAAAACATGCGAAGACCATCCCAGTCGGCTGAATTGTAGTGCCAGTCTTGAGCAATCAATCAATCAATCAACCAATTTATTCATCCTGTGGAACTTAGAAAAGTTATAGGACAAGTCAAGTTGTAGAATTTAAGTATCAGTATATAAATGCAGATGATAAATAATTAATTAAAATAACACATTCATATCAAATAAAACATAAAACATACAAAGCACTTACAAATAACAGTACTAGACATAGAACATATACAATTAAACATATAAAATTAATATGTTTATGACAATCTGTAAAACCTAAAATTAAAAAGTAATTTTTAGTAAAGCTAAATTGATTCTAAAAATTCTTGTATTGAGTAAGGACACAGATCTACTATAACTTTTTTTAGTTGACGTTTAAAAGTATGTTTTGGCAGACTTCTCAGATTGTGAGGGAGGAAATTGTAGAAGAACCAAAACCATGTGGTGCTCTTTTGGGCAATTCCAGGTGCTTGAAGGGCACATGGAAGTTATCTTTTTTCCTTGTATTATGAGTATGAGTGTCACTATTTCTTAAGAAGGTATATCGATTGCAATGAAAGTATGTTAATAGCTCAAGAACGAATATGCCAGTAAATGTTAATATTTTGTATTTGTTGAAAAAACTTCGACATGAGTGATAAGGTGTATAGCCCACAAGGCATCTCATGATGCGCTTCTGGGATAGAAAGACACTGTGTGCAGCTGGAGTGTTTCCCCACTATAATTCCAGACGAAATTCTGGAGTGAATTTCGGCGTGGTAATATTTGAAGAGATGGTTCACACTTAATGGACTTTTTAGGTTTCTTAATTGATAGCACTTAGAGTTCAAATTTTTGCTTAATTTATTGCAATGAGTCCTAAAGGACAAGGTGAAATCAAAGTGTACTCCTAGAAATTTAATTTTTGTGATTGTATCAATTGTGCTATCATTTAAATTGGTGTTCAGAGTCGGTATGTTTAAGTTTTGGTAGTTATGAAATACTGTGTAATTAGGACCAAGCAAATAATTGGTTGCAGAATTTGAAATTTTTGCTTAAAATGATTTATAATCTTTATCTTTCAGTAGTAAAGTGGAGTCATCTGCATATAAAGTGGTAAAAAGCTGCTCGATGGTGTAGAAAAAGAGCAAAGAGTGGAGATGAGGTTGTGGTCTGAGTTCCCAAGTGGAGCACAAACTTCTAAACTGTATGGATCAGTATTGGTGGAAGAGTTTCCAGTAGATCTATACAAATGTGCCAATTTGAGTTAGGTGGTCTATAAATTTCTATGATATACAAATGTTTCGTATTATTATATCCTATTAAAAATTCAAAATCATTCTCCACTAGCATTGAATCATAACATTTGCGAATTCATTGACATAATTATTTTTTTATAAAACCATCACTCCTCCATGCTCGTTATTGGGACGACAATATTTAGATAATATGGAGTAGTTTGAAAGTTACAAAGTTTCTTCAATTTTCAACCAATGTTCAGATAATACTAAAATATCTATATCTGGCATTTTTTTGTCCACGAAAAATACAGAAAGTTTGTCAACTTTATTTCGTATTGACTGAATATTTAGTAGAAGCATAGTTATGTCATTTAAGTGATTATTACCTAGTTTATTATTAATAATTTTGTGAACATTTGTATAGACTGAATACATTCAATTGATGGATTTCTTAGACTAGCTAAGTCTGATTTCCTTTTGAGTGCTTTGACTGCAAAAAATGATCGACAGTTTCTACTACTACTTTCATTAGTCAAAAAGTCAGATATATTAGTTTAACAATCATTATGAGTAGGCAATAACGTAATATCATTTTCAGTCATTTGTAATGATTTTAATACTATGTTCGAAAACATTTTTATGATATGATTCGGTTTTTTATTTGACTCGCAACCTCAAATTTGCTACTTTTTCGTTTTGGGTCCATTACAAATGTGATTGAACAATTTCTGTTAGATTCTGGAAGATTTGGACTCATCGCCGGTATATCTACCGATCCTGAAATTTACAGAGTTCTACTCCAGTACTTACGGAAGATACGAGGCTGTTTCCATGAGAAGTGAGAAAAATTGAGTTTTTCAGAGCTGAATGTTTTTTAGCCAAAATCTGTATTGGTAGTAAAATTGATGTCCTGATTCGGAATCCGTTGGAATTTTGAGCCTATATTGTCCCCTATATCATATCCACCCCAGATAACACTGTATGTACCAGGAAACGAAGAACATGTGTCAGATCAGGAAATAGCCTGGGCAATGACAATGCTGATAACTTCACTATACCGGGTGTCCCAAGTTATCGTATACAGGCAATATCTCGCTTATTTGACAAGATAATTAAAAAATAGAAAAACTGCTTTGAATGACATTGAAGTACCTTCCTAATGTCGTATAATAAAATAAATTTCATTTGTCAGCCCTGTGGTAGCTACCCCTCAGTTTTTATTTTCAAATGGCACCACCTGTATATTGCAATGGAAAATTGTGTGTTATTCTATTTGGAATACAACGATAGCACATACTTGGTATTTTTTTATTAATAAAAACAAAATCATTAACATTTTGTGACTCTTTTCACGTTTACTAATTATCCTTATAAGAATGAAAAATTGCCTCCGCCCATGTTTACAAAAACTTGACAGAATAGGAGTAGTCTTATTTTTGTTTGTGTTATCCACTATCCCAAAGTTTCAATTCAAAAATAATTGAAGACACGAGTGGATAAAGGGTCTATGTGAAATTTCAATGAAAAATGAGATTTTTGGGTGGATGAAGGTTTTAAGTGAGTAGGATGTTTTCCCTACTAATCCCGTTCGTCTATTGTACAAAATAAGAAAGTTATATATTGATGAAAGATCTATGTTCACCTATGTTCTATCATTGCCACTGGATGAAGGTTCAAGTACACTGTATTTAATGAACATGAATCCTTCATCCTTGATTATTTTATTTGTCGGGTACTTGAATCCTTCATCTGCTAGAAACAATCGCAAAATTCTTCTGAATATATTCTGTACATAGTTCCGAAAAAAGTTTTATACATGGAGTTTTGTTTTACAACATCGATATCCAATTAAATCATTTGATTTTTTTCTCAATAATACGTTTTTTCCTCATAAACCCTTTATCCACTTACCCATTCAAATAAGACTTGAACCTTTCTTCCATTTTCCATTCATGAAACTAACTCTGTTTATTTGAAGGATGAAGGATTCATGTACATTTTTTTGTGTTTTTTTTTTATACTGTATCATATACCAGTGTTAGATGTACTATGCAAAATTGTGTAATAGAGGTCTATTCAAACCAGCGATTATTTTTTTCATTCAAAGGAATACAAAAAACTGCGGCATCAAAAACTTTAAACATCATTTGCTCTAAATTAATTTTGTGTGACTTGAACCCTTTATCCACTTGAATCTTCAATTAATCTTGTTATAAGTACACACCTACAATGCCATTTACATTCAGTTCAGACGAGTACGTTGACATGCTGCTGGTTTATGGTGAATGTAAGAAAAATCTCCTATTCTGTCAAGTTTTTATAAACATGGGCGGAGGCAATTTTTCATTTTTATAAGGATAATTAGGTAACGTGAAAAAAGTTACAAAATGTTAATAATTTTGTTTTTATTCATAAAAAAATACGTATGTGTTATCGTTGTAATGAATAAAAAATAAAGTTTGGGGTCACTTCCGGTTAAACCAGGAAGTGGTGAATTTTCAGTAGAGGGGTCAAAATATGCGTACTCAAGTACTTTAGCGACATACCAAATTTGAAATCTGTATCTTCAAAACTATAGAAAAATTGGGGGGCGTAACTCACCTCGTGGTCACCCGATATAATAATTTGGGACAAGGTGATCCTGAAAATAATCATTTGGTGACTGAATGATATAAATGAGAGAACACTAAACATTGAGAAAGTCGCATTTTTTCGAATTTCGAGCACGTTTTTCTCGAAGAAAAATTTGTGAATATATTATAGTGTCATTTGTTTTTGAAAAAAATTAATTTTTCGATTTTCCTAGGAAATTTTTTTTACTTTTAAGCAAAAATTTCCGCTACTGAAATGTTTTGTGATCATGAAAAAATATGTTGAACCCGTTTTGATAGACACTATAAAAAATTTGTCCACGTTAGCGAATAAAAAAATGCCGGTTCCATGCAAGATAAAAGTATCGGGAAATTCAGTGCCGGAAAATCCACAAGAATGATTTTTTCAAGAATGTCTCTTTAGTTATTTGTACTCGAGACATATATAAATAATTTAATAATAACTTAGGTGATCCCGTCGCACTTCATCGGCTATGAAAACCCTCCCTGCCCCGGACTACAAGGTTTTCTATTCAAAAACTGAATATAAGACCATTTGCATCTCAAAATATCATATTTTAGTTCTTCAATAGCCGTCTAAATTTTAGTGATTTGAATCAAATAAGGGTGCGCCATCTCTCCAACTCACCTGGTATGTACACGGAAGGAAAGTATTAATCCTAAAACGATCATTTTCAGTTGAATCATATGAATTCACTTATTTACGTTTTTCAGGTCCACTTTCCAATGCGTACAGGGTAAAACATTATTCAACGAATAATAAAAAGTCATTCTTAAAAATATTGCTATATGTCTGATTTTGAATTGCTAAATTGAAAAACGTCATAGATGTATAGTTTATAAGAAAATACTGCTTAAGGAAATGGAAACGTTACAGTACCATTCAACAAGTTGAAGGTTTCATCATTGGTACTTTCATGTTTGGAACCTGAATCGCAAGGACAACAATATACAATGTTATTAGCCATAGTGGTCGTGATGGTAGAGCGATCTCTTTTCAACTGAGTCAACAGTAGGGTCATGTCATCACAGCTTGAAAGGCTTTATCTTCTCCAACTTACACAAGTCTCTCTACTAACTTCTCAATTATTTTCAAAGGAGTTGGAAGTAAAGCAATGGGTCTGTAATTTAAGGATTCGTCAGTTGACCACCTTTTTGGAATCATATTTGCAATTTTCAAACAAGAGGGAAATTTGTCGTAAGTGGTCACTTCTTGCAGTAACACATTTCAATTCATTAATGTCAGTATCGCAGTACCGCAGAAATAAAAGATATCATAGGTAAGAAAATCTTGGAGATAAATGCTTGGGGTCCATTATCGGTAAACTTTTTTAGGTACTGTATGTATGTACTCACAGTGGTCTAATGATGAGCTGATCACTCTCCTCCGCTGGAACTTGCGAGTCCTGTTTACGTTTATATGACATTATATTCTTTCAGATTTGATAAAATAGTACAATATATTACAGGTTTCAAAAACTTTTTATTGAAAGCACAAACAACTGTTGTATATAAATTTGAACTTTTACTTATTTACTAACTTTTTAACATAACCGCATTAACCGCCACAAACGGCACAAAACACAGGCAATAAGTGACATGACACGTGACATGACATAACTATTAGAGACTCAGAGTAATAAAAGACATAGAGATGCCCTGCCTACCTACACAAATACCTGTTTTGAAGTGAACATGAACTATCCTTTTCTATATAAATTGTTGGCGAGGGGGGTGACGGGTAGTGAAATATTATGAACAGTTTGTTTACATTCAGAGTAAGAAGGGCCATAATACAAATGAAAACGAAGAACGACAAATTGATCCGAATGAAATGAGCGGGGCATACACGAAACTACCCGAATGAATACGGACTTAACATGTATAAGGCCCTCGCTTGTAAACAAACCAAGTTATGTTGACTTCAAGACAAGGATTGAGAAGGCATCTCTATGGTCTTTTATCACTCTGAGATTGGAGAGTTCAGCATCAGCAGTGGTACTCTGTAACTTTTTCGCATAGCGATAGCGATAACGAAACAATCGATATTTCTTTCCGGTACACCAGAAAGTGATAGCGTGTACTTCATTTAACTTCGTTTCGCTTCGCTATGCAAAACAAGTAACAGAGTAACATAGGGTCACTGGATCCAGAAGGCTTTGCTTCTACGGGTACGGCCAATGGGAGGAGTCTAATAGTTCAAACCTCTTATAGTAGTTCGAATGTCAAAAATAACCCACAAAAGCACCAATAAAAAAGCAACGAAAAAGTTGGGTTATAATATAAATAAAGAAGAGTTGACAATCGTTTTGACAGTTTTATTCTTTTTGGTTCAGTATAATAATATTCCATATTTTACTCTTGAATGGATATACACCAGCTACTAATTCTAATTCTGTTATTGATTGAAATTGAGAGGTATACAATAATCTCGAATTTCAAAGAAGCGTTGATCGATTGTGACCCGCGCGGTTAGCAGCTATTATGGAACATAGAGATAGGGCTGTCGACAGGGACTTGAGTACGTATGTGAAGTTCAATAAACACAAAAAGTTGGACTACCTCATCCCTCAATCAACGGAATGAACAGTTTTAAAATTGGCTGATGAACATTGTGCAGATATCATCATAGCCAAATACTCTGCAAGATTTTGATTAGACTAGGAGAAAGCATCCATAATTTTGCTGTGAGTAGATTGAGGACGTGTGTCTGACGAGTTCCTTGATTAATAAAATGTGAAGTGAGAAATTTTTAAAAAAAAATACAAATGATTAGACTGCGGATACCATATATTTAAAATAGTTTTTAGGAAGCCTTTCGATCTAGCAGGGTACACATTCCATTTTGAATATGAGATACTTGCAAGTCTTTTTCTTGCTCCATAGCATTTATGTTTTTTTAATAATACTTCTTACCAGTGAATAAATGGCTTTGGAAATCTCAGTGTTTTTATATTGTCTTTAGTTTCTCATAATGAATCCTAACATCCTCTTAGTTGATTAGACAATTTCTCAAATATGATAATCAAAGGTGAGTTTTTGATCTACAAAAATTACCAGATGTATTTTGACCAGTTGAGTTTATCATCTAGTGTGATACCTAAAAGTTTCACCCTATCACCACTTCTGAGGTATCTAAGTAAAATAATCAAAACATGTTGTATTTTTTTAATTTTGAACAATGTACGATTGTTACTTCTGAACCAAAATTCTATACTTCACTTTGCAAAATACAGTCAGTGTCACAACACAAGATTGAAGAGCCCATCAATCTGTTGAGCCGCATAAGACAATCGAATAGGTAACTTTTTTTACTACATCAGTTAATAAAAACCAAGTCTTTTATTCCTCTGAGACTGTTACTCATTCAATTCTTTTATTGTTGTTTATTTACGGTGTTTCCTTACTCAACGGAAGTTTGAATGAAAATCTAGTACTTTTTTAGAAAATCTAGTACTTTTTTCAGTGTTTTTCTAGTACATTTTGAGTTGCATGCCTGGCAACACTGGAGCTTGGAGCTATATCAAGATAAAATTATTCTTTAAAGCGCTTACGAAAGCCTCACTTTGTTCAGGAATTAACGATTGGATTATCTTTCAAATCATCGTTAAATATTTCATATAATTTATTTCATTCCCATTGAATAATAAAATTATAAAATATATCATGTTTATTATTTATAAGTATCGATAACCTAATATTATGATATGAATTATGATTGGTTTCGTGCACAACTGACAACTGACAGACCTTGGGAGTGGGTTCAAAATTGTCAACCCGAAATTTTCGTCTCACCTCGGTTTAATGTGATGGTTGACGCATGGTGAATGATCCTCGTTCACGATTTTGTGTCAACCGAAAACATGGCCCTGTTTGTTTACGTGTCATCATAACATCGTAAAAGCTAAAGAATTTTTCATTTTTTTGAATAGATTGGATCCTGCTTTTGCATACGATTATTGGAATATTGGAATGTAGTCGACAGCACCATAGCAGGGAAGAAAAATTACGCGAAGATGGCTTTTTGAAAATATTGATAGTTGGTTGTACTGACAAAGAGTTCCAGCAAAACTTTAGAATAAGTCAAGATGTGTGTATCACTGTTTGTGTTTGACCAAAAACCTCTTCTACACAGTCGAAAGCATGATACTGCAATTAAGTAATCATCTCAATATTCGTGTTGTTACAATTTAAACAATTTTTACCCGAATCGTGAACGAAGATAAATTTTACCCGCCGATAATTTTGAACAGCTGGATGACCGTCGGGCGCCGTCGTGCGATCGCCTGACGATAACTGTAAACACACCCCTCTGGGATGCGTTGGAGGGAGTGTATTGAGTTATAAGGGGGTGAAAAAACGGGTGGCGCTCGTTCCACCATCTTACCCACGGCCTCCCCTTCAGGCTATTATAGTTATTTATGTATCAAGGGCGTAAAGTAGGCGTTTATGACCTGCGGCGTGGATATTGGCCCAATGGCTATAGCCGAGGGCCATTACACGATAGATTTCGTCTTCAGTGATTCAATGTTCCTCAAAAGTAAACTAATAAATAAGAAGGTTTACCTGGACTTTGGATTGTTGGTGACTTTCATTAGCTTTTTATAAGTACTACTTTGGGTTTCCTTCAGAGTAAAACACGTCTAAATATACTCTGTATTGCTTATATTATTGGCCTATAACGGGATACTGGACAACTAGACAGTATGAGGTAAATAACGAAAGCTACAAGCAGCAAGCAGGTATTGTCCAAAGCTTAGTAGGGGTTAGTCTTGAACATGATGGTCAGGAGAATAAGCTCAAGAGTCTGAGTTTGTATATAGAAAGAAAAGCATTTATAGAAGTCGAATGATTATACTACTTAATAGAAGTCCTGAAATAAAACATCTTTCAGAAAATATTTTTTCTTGACCACATGGAAATATGCCCATTTTATGCGCTTTATCGATCAAGGAAGTAGGCCGATTGTAAAAACTTTTTCATTTCTACATCATGTACTACATCATGTACTGTAATGATCATTTCAGTACAGGATATTTCATTTCCCACGACTTTCATGAACTACTAGACTGTCATTTTTATGATCGAATCAAATTTATTAAATGTTCTAATAATTTGACATTTCGAAAATGAGTACTAATAGTGAGGATGATTCGACATTGACACCGCTAATTTCAATATAAAGATTGATGACAATCGAATTCTTTATTTTTGAATAGTTGGCAGGAAGTTTCTATAGCAGTTAATATCATCATATTGTTGCGTCTTCGGGTTCAAAAATAAGTGTACTCTGGTATGAACTCGCCTTTATTATTCAAACTTTACTTGACAACACTGTAATACAAGTCACTGTCAAAATACTTGTATCCAAGGTAACTCAAGGTAACTTTCTAACTAACTTCCTTCATCTCACAAATGCATTGTTTTTATATACAAATAAAGTTCTAGAAAACTTAAGAAATCAATAGAACACAAATAGAATGTTCGACGATTGATCCAGAACAAAAGTTAGTGCTTCTCGATTTTTCCATCTAATTCATCGAACGATCTCGAACAATTCGAGAAGTCTTTATCAAATTTCAGGTCTGTAACACTGCCTCCTCCTTTAGGTTATTCCGTCCCGGATAACACCATCACCATTTTGGCTGTCCCTCTGGAACCAATTTGGGGGATCGTGGCCTCGGTATTCTGCTAACCTCTCGATGTGAACAACTTTGGGTTTACTCCTTGGGTTGAGCTGGATGCGGTATACCAAGTCGTTGATCTTCTTTATGATGACATAGGGTCCTGTCCAATTTCTCTGTAGCTTGGGGCATTTTCCTTTCTTTCTCTGAGGTTGGTATAGCCAAACGGCATCACCTGGCTCGAACATAGTCCCTGGACTCTTCCTGTCGAACCTCTTTTTCATTTTATCACTGGAGATTTGAAGACGACGTCTGCAGAATTCATGAACTTGGTCCAGTCTTTCTCGCAACTCTTGGACATATTCTGGTAGGACTTTGTCCTCTGTACTTCTGGGTGGCATTCCAAACAACAGATCGCATGGTAGTTTCATTTCTCGCCCAGTGATCAACATTGAAGGAGTATATCCGGTGGACTCATGCTGGGAACTTCGATAGGATAGGAGAAATAGTGGTATCAACTCATCCCAATCCTTTTGATTTTTGGAGATGAACATCGACAGGTACTGACTGATGGTTTTATTATGTCGTTCAACCATACCATCTGATTGTGGATGTAGGGCTGTGGTACGAGTCTTCTTCACACCTAGAATGTTCATCATTTCCTGCCATAATTCAGATTCGAAGTTTCGTCCTTGATCTGAATGTAATTCTAGTGGGACTCCATGTCTGGCTATTACATTTTCTATGAAGGCCTTTGCAACGGTCTTTGCCTCCTGGTTTGGAATGGGCACAACTTCAGGCCACTTGGAGAAATAGTCCATGGCTACCATCAAGTATTTATTTCCTTGCTCGGTAACAGGAAACGGCCCAAGAATGTCAACTGCTACTCTTTCGAATGGTTCACCAGAAAGATACTGAGCCATTTTCCCTCGACTTCTAGTTTTGGGTCCTTTCTTTGAAGAGCATAGGTCACATTTTCTGCACCATTCTTCTACATCACGACGACAATTCACCCAATAGAATCGTTCTCGAATTCTAGCAAGGGTCCTCTTGATTCCGAAGTGTCCACCTGCACGACTACTATGAAGTTGCTCGAGCACATCTTTAGTAAGTGCTTTCGGCAGGACCAGTTGGTACACCACAGTTGCTCCATCTGGGCTCTCCCATTTGCGATGCAATAGGCCATCACGAAGACATAGGGAATCCCATTGAGCCCAGTATCCCTTGGCAACTGCACCAAACTTGCATACTTCCTGCCACTCAGGTCTAACTCCATTTTTTAGCCAGCTCAGGACTAACTTTAAATTGTTGTCTTTCTTCTGATTCTTCCTCATATCTGCTGTGGTCCATAAATCAGATTCTTCAGATTCGACTCTTACGGTGGTAACTTGCAGAATTTCCTTGCAATGTTCATCATTGTAAAAATTGACTTCTTTGTTTTCGAGTTTCTGGCAATATCGGCATTGCTGTTCCAAGCATGGACGTCTTGATAATGTGTCTGCATTTCTGTGTTTCCTGCCACTGCGATGAATAACTTTGAAGTCGTATTGTTGGAGTCTCTCTAGCCATCTCGCAATCTGACCCTCAGGTTTCTTGAAGTTCATTATCCACTGCAAAGCGCTGTGATCAGTTCTTACGAGAAAACGTCTGCCATAGAGGAAGGTATGGAAATGTTCAATGGCTTTGATTATCGATAGAAGCTCCTTTCTTGTAACGCAGTAATTCTTTTCGGCTTTGCCTAGAGTTTTACTAAAGTAGGCTATTACTTTCTCTTCGCCATCCTGTTCTTGGGATAAAACTGATCCAATGCCTTGCTGAGACGCATCACAGTCCAAAATGAAAGTGCCTTGTTCTCGTGGGTAAGCCAAAATAGGCGCAGTTGTCAATTTCTTCTTCAGTTCAGTGAACGACTGTTGGCAATCAGGGCTCCAATCAAACTGAACGTTGTTCTCAGTTAAGCGGTGGAGTGGCTTGGCAATTTTACCAAAGTCTTGAACAAACTTCCTGTAGTAGGTACATAGCCCCAGAAAACTTCTTACTTCATGTTTATCCCTAGGACGTGGCCAACTCCTAACAGCCTCGATTTTAACAGGATCGGTCTTAATTCCTTCGGCCGAGATGACATGGCCTAAAAAATTAACTTCTTTTTGGAATAAATAACACTTCTTTGGGTTCAGTTGCAGGTTAGCATTTTCTAACCTCAAAAATACTTCTTCCAAATTATCCAGGTGTTCGTCAAATGTCCTTCCCATTACTATGACGTCATCCAAGTAGACTAGACAAATTTTCCATGTCAAACCTCTCAATACCAGTTCCATAAGTCTCTCAAAGGTGGCGGGAGCATTACATAATCCGAACGGAAGAACTTTGAATTGGTACAGCCCTTGTCCGGTAGAGAACGCTGTTTTTCCTCTATCATCAGGATGAACTTCCACTTGCCAATACCCGCTTTTCAGGTCCAACGTTGAAAACCATTTGGAACCGGATAATGTGTTTAGTGTATCATCAATTCTTGGTAATGGGTAGCTATCCTTCATCGTTACGTCATTCAATCGACGATAGTCCACGCAGAATCGGGTTGATCCATCCTTTTTAGTTACCAATACTACCGGTGAGGACCATGGGCTTGTGGTTTCTTCAATTATGTCATCCTCCATCATGTTGTTTATCATGTCTGCTACCTCTCTGTGTTTGGCAAACGGTAATCTTCTCGGAGCCTGTCGGATTGGTCGGGCATCGCCGGTGTTGATGCGATGTTGAACTAGACTGGTACGTCCCGTCGAAGTCTCTGTCGAGAAAATGTTACGATGGCTATCAAGAAACTCTTTGGCCTTCTGCTTTTCTTCCATAGTTAAATGTTCCGTGGATTCCATCATTTTGTCTATTGTTTTCTGATCGGTGTTAGTGGTATTTCTTCGCAGTACCTGAGTGTGGTTTTCACAATTGATAACTCGAGTGACAGGTTTGAAGAATCCCAATTGGTCGTTTTTCTTCAGAAGGACTTTATTTTCCGAAGTATTGGCAACCCTGACAGGAATTAGTTGTTCTGTGTTCACGAGACATCGGGCAATTAAAATTCCATCTTGGCGGTATTCATCGTTTTCAATTATTCCAGTGCTCAATTCTCCAGGTTCTTTATCCATTCTGGCCATGATGATGGTTTCGGAGTTTTTCGGAATGTGGATGTCTTCGTCAACATAAATCTTAATTGGTTGGATTTTCTCATTGTATCTGCTCAGGAAGATTTCTTCATTGCCAATCCGCAAAATTTTCTGCCTGATGTTAAGGATGAAGTCGTTTTTCTCCATGATGTCCAGACCCAAAACACATTCATCCCTTATTTCCGCAACCAACATAGAGTGTTCCATGGTAATAGGTCCTATCTGGATGTGTACAAGTGTTTCCCCAATGACTGGTGCGGTTTGTCCCGTTGCCGTTTCCAAAACCATATTCCTTTTCATCGGCTTCACAGATTCTTGTATGAGGTCTGGGCGAACGACTGATCTCGAAGCTCCTGTATCAATAGTGAAGGTGCATTTCCGATCTTCTAAGTAGCCTTGTATTAGTAGACTTTGGCCATTTTTCTTCAATGACGATATATGGATCTTGGGGCTTTGAACACTGAAAGTCGCCACGCGCCCCCTAGTGCCGACTAATTCTCGTTTTCCTGGGTGGGAGCAAGTCCTCTTTCGGACGTTTGAGGTCTCCTTTCTGGCGTGGTCGATCTCCTGAAGGATCCTCTGTTATAACGCCCACGTTGCTCTGTTCCTGGGCTCGGAGATCTCGATCTATCCTCGTGGCTATCTGATGACCTCTTTCTTCTTGGACTTCTGGATCTCGATCTCTCCCAGCAACTCCTCTGTAGATGGCCGCTTTTCCCACAGTTATAGCAGCGCCTCTTCCTGTCTTCTGGGGAATGCACTTGGTTGCTTAATGCTGTTATGGAGTCCAATATTTTCTTCAATAGCGCCTCGCTTGTAGGAGAATCCTCGTTGAATTTAACTTCACGTAACTTGGGCCTCGTATTTCTTGATGCGTTTTTCGCGGCCTCGAACTCCAAAGATGCTATCAGTGCTGCGCTTATGGTTTGAAGTCGTCCTAGTCGAAGGGTTTGCTGCATGTCAGTATCTCTCAAACCATCGATGAAAGTCTGCACCCCAATTTGTTCTATGAACTCCTTCGGTGCTTGTGGGTATGCCAAATTAATGAGTCGCTCTACGTCGGCTCCATACTCCTGTAGGGTTTCGTTGGATTTTTGGTATCGACTCTTTATTTGGCTCTGAAATACTTGTTTGAGATATTTCTGTCCATATCTGATTTCCAAAGCTTCTACGATTCTAGAATATTCCTTCTGATTACTCTCGGGGATGTTCTGAAGGATGTCCAATGCTTGTCCTCGTAGACACAGAACTAGAGAGGTGGCCATTTCTTCCTCGGACCAGCCATTTGCGTTTGCTGCCGCTTCAAACTGACGTCTATACATGGACCACGAGGATTGTCCATCAAATGTTGGAGGTTTCAAAATTTTCACTTGTGTAGGCCTTATCGGAGTTGTCAGTGAGGATGGCCTTTCGCTGGTGGGGGAGATTTCCTCAGATGGTGCACGCTTGTGTGGAAGGTGTAACGTTTCCAGCCTCTCCTTGATCCTATCCACTTCTTCGTTGAATTTCTTGTTCACCTCTCGTGCCACCCGTTCATCTATTTTGGACAGTTCATTTTCGACGTCTTGGACCCTTCTGTTGACTCCCTGGACTCCGCCTCTGACTTCTTGAACTTCACCTTTGACCTCTTGAACTTCACCTTTGACCTCCTGGACTTCACCTTTGACCTCCTGGACTTTTCCTCTGACCTCCTGTGACTAATACGTTGCAGAAGATCAACATGTTGTTGTAACTGCTGGACTAACCGTGCCTCCTGTTCCTCTCGTTCTTGTTTTCGTTTGACTTCTTGTTCCTCTTGTTCTTGTTTCCTTTTCAGTTCGAATTGTTGTAGAAGCTCTTCTTGTTCTTGTTTTCGTTTGGCTTCTTGTTCCTCTTGTTCTTGTTTTCGTTTGGCTTCTTGTTCCTCTTGTTCTTGTTTTCGTTTGGCTTCTTGTTCCTTTAAAAACTCAAGGATATCTGCTGATGTCGCCATCTCGTCGTAATTATTTGCACGAGTATTCACCATCAAATACTGGAAAACTGCCTTACTTTTCTTTCTTCAGTAACACTTATTCCGCCGCTGTCACCAATTGTTGCGTCTTCGGGTTCAAAAATAAGTGTACTCTGGTATGAACTCGCCTTTATTATTCAAACTTTACTTGACAACACTGTAATACAAGTCACTGTCAAAATACTTGTATCCAAGGTAACTCAAGGTAACTTTCTAACTAACTTCCTTCATCTCACAAATGCATTGTTTTTATATACAAATAAAGTTCTAGAAAACTTAAGAAATCAATAGAACACAAATAGAATGTTCGACGATTGATCCAGAACAAAAGTTAGTGCTTCTCGATTTTTCCATCTAATTCATCGAACGATCTCGAACAATTCGAGAAGTCTTTATCAAATTTCAGGTCTGTAACAATATTATTATATATGTGAGCTCGTAGCAGCGAGTGATGAGTGGGGGAATAATCGGTATTTGGATAGTGGGGGCGAGGGTTCAAATCCCAAAAAAACCCTATTTTTTTTCTTTTATGAAATCGATTAGTGTTTGATTTTTATTATAATTTTTAATATTGGTATCTTCAATTCCTTATTTAGGTTGTATGTATTATGGGAATCATGACGGGAGAGAAGTTTATGATAAAAAGTATTATTAAAAATATTACAAATTTGTTTATGATTTAGATGGCCGTAGAAAAAGTATGGTGTACAATTCGCATGAAATGACCCACTTTACACTCGTAGGGGTATATGAACACTATTGTAGTACGCGCTACGCTCGTAATACAAAATTTCATATACCTACTCGTGGGAAATGTATATGCAATTTATTCATGCTCATTGTACAATATACTATTATTAAAGCAAGTAACAGCTTTGATTGTTACTTTTTTGTCATTATTCAATGACGAACGTTAGAGATTAGGATTGGTTTTACTTTTTTACTTTTGTAGAAATCTTCTTGCAAGTGCAGTGGAAAGAGATGCTCCAGAATATGTGAAACGCGATGACATAACTCTCCAAGTAACATTACGAAGGTTAGATGTGATCAAGCCAAGTAAAGCCATACCATCAGCCATACCTATTCTACAGGACATCATGCACAAATATCGAAAAGCCATTTTCAATAACTAAGGTTCCACTAGTTGGTGTTAATGGTTCTCTGAATGATGGAAATTTATGGTCCATATTTGGTGACTTTCAATAAATACTATTGAATATATAGGTGGAGATTAAATTAAACGTTTGAAGTATGGTTGAAAGTTTCATTTAGGTAATATTTGAAGGTATTTTTATCTGAAGTGTAGTTGTATATCAGTCAAAGGCTTCAACAAATAAATTGCGCAAAATTTTCAGACAAGCATACTGGTGTTCAATAACTCTGAGTTTCTCTTTTAAATCCATTGAACTATCAAGTTTCAATGATAATTATAACTTTATTTCCAAGAAAAATATGTTGCATATATTAGGGAAATATATAAAAAAAGTACCTGTTAATATTATGAAAGTGAATCCAAATTCAATAGTATTCAAAGTATTGGTCCAAATAAATTTTCTATCGGTTCTAGATGAGGTCATTTATACAGGGTGTTCCAAATTAAGTCGGCACCATTCCCAACTCCGTTATTAATGATACTACGAATTCGGTTAAATGGGAAAACTAGTAGCATTTTTAATGGCCTTCTCGACGCCGAAAACAAAAAAAAATTGATAGTCGCGTTTTCGAAATATTTCATATGATATTTTTTTAAATGGAACACTATATTTTATCATGCATTTCGACTCGTAACTACATTCTCAATAACAAAGCTTCTATGACTTTTTTTCCTAAAGTTGAAAATGAGCGACTTGTGTGGAAATATTTATTTTTTTCACTACTACAAAAAATTTCTTTGTTTTGGCGAATAAAACCTCATGGATTGTCCAAACACCCAATTTTGGTATTTATACGAATGACAATATTTTGTTACTAACAGCAAAATAAGACAGTAAAAAGAAAAAATTGCGCTGGGATTTGAACTCGTGAAACCCGTTAATTGACACAAAACTGAGCTATTTACAAAATGATAATTTCTATCTTAAAACCATTCCACTAGCCGTCTTTAGTTTGTGAATCAAAATATTTCTGCCATAATGATAACTTTGAAGCCGTTTTTGTACAGAACAGAATTAAAATGCTGGAGCGTCATATTAAATGCGGTTGGAAATAGCTATTTGTGTATTTAGAGCGCAAAGTGATGGATTGCAATTACACTTTGTGCTCGAAATACACACAATATTTTTTCGACAAACGCCGATCTCAGATACAGACAATACACTCGATACTTTATTGATCATTGATTACCTTATAATAATATTCATTTCTGTGGCGGTTAAAGTGAAATTACTAAAATTGCTGGTTCAAAAAAAAAGAAGGATTATGTTGATTACAAAAAGAAAATTTAATAAAAAAAGAAAACTCCGGGAAAGAAACTTCCACCTACCTTGTCAACTCTGGTGCGATCTTCTATCTTCTCACACGGCGGACTGGCGAAGTGTCGTAAGCACTCGCGAGGGAAAGTTACGTAGAAAAATGCGGGTTGTCATAGACTTGACCGGAAAAACTTGGAAAAAATGTCACAGGGACGTATATCTCTGTCGAGGCACCATTCGAATCTGTCCTCGTTGTTCTTCTCGCGCACATGCGCATAGTGGAAGTTTACTTTCATGAACGCGAAATTAATGTGAATTTGGAAACTAAGGGGAAGGGGAAAAAATTAAGTAAACTAATTATTTAAATGAGACTTGCACAAACATGGAAAGTAGAGATGAGGGAAACCTTAACAATTTCTTTTATTATTTACTAGATTAAAATTGAATGTACAATTCTGACAATTTTTAACAGATATAGCCAAAGTCGGTATCCAAATTACTGGCAATACAATCCATATCTCTAACACTTAAAAGAAAATGGCTCGACCACGATTTGAACACGGGTCGCCGGCGTGAGGTGAAGGAGCCTTAGCCTCTAGACCAAACAGAAGGCGGTGTTTTTGAACATTTACTCGATATTTCATAGCGCTTTCTTTATCAAATCCGATTTTAATAAATGTTTCCTATTGACAAAACTGACTTATTTCCAACTTTAGGAAAAAAGTCATAGGAGCTTTGTTATTGAGAATGTAGTTACGAGTCAAAATGCATGATAAAATATAGAGTGGTCCATTTAAAAAAATATCATTTTATATTATATTTCGAAAACGCGACTGTCAATTTTTTTTTGTTTTCGGCGTCGAGAAGGCATTAAAAATGTTACTAGTTTGCCCATTTAACCGAATTCGTAGCATCAATAATAACGGAGTTGGCAATGGTGCCGACTTAATTTGGAACACCCTGTATATATGGATTTGATTAATATGGTTTGAAGTTTGTGAAGTGGTTTTAATAAATAAGTATTGGCACATAGAAACTATAGACGATATAGAAACTAATTAAGTATTGCAATGTAGAATATATGAAACTGAAAAAAAATATTCATCCAAATTTTTCTTTCTGATTCTGTGACAACATAATTTTGTGAATTTTCATTATTTATAACAGATTTGTGGATGGGGAATGAATTTTTTATTGAATCCATTTAGTTTTTTATTCTACGAAGTAAGGTTGGTATGATAAATTTGTAGAACGATAAAGTAGGTATGATGGTACGAATTATATTTTATACAAGATATATAAAGTGGACTACTATTAAATGCAAGTTGTGAAATTTGAATTCACAACCTTAATTGTTTATTTAACATAGCGACAGGAAGTATTGTTCCACACAACTCTTACAAGATATTACTAGAAATACCTAATTTTCATTTACAATCACAAAATTGAATAAAATATATAATTTATGAGTGAATAAAATACATTTTTCAGTTTCGTTTCTTTGCTCTTGACGGTATGATGACTTTTATTTATCATTCAATGCAAGAATAGATTACAACAGAGGATATATTAAGCCTGTGGCTTATGGTTGAATAGTTTCAGCAAACTATCTTGAAGTGATGTAATTCATCTTTGTTTGTTTCATAAAACTTGAAACAATGCAATTTGAACAAACTATATTTGACTGTGATCCAATGGCTTTATCCTTACATTAGAGACTATAGAAAACATTTCGATATTTTTGATGACGAATAGAAAATATCTATGCGCAGTCTAAGAGTTGCAGTAAAAATTCCATTTACCACCAATTGAATTACATGCGAATTGGTATTTATATGGAATAATTCTATGTTAGTACCAGTATAGATATTTATTGGTTTGTTGAGTTGCTGGTTTTATGAAATACGAATCAGATGGTGTACGAATTTGATTTACTTTTCTGTTAAAATTCGCTTCTGACAAAAAGTGTTTTTGTGAAAATCTCATTCGGATCATTTACATACTTATACGTCAAAGTAACAATCCAGGAAAGTACAGTCGATATTTTTGTTTCTGCTTTTGTCGAGTCTGATGAAGTACGGTTTGATGTTGTCAAGTTTTACATTTTGCAGTAGAGATAAGCATATGGGTCTGTTCATTTCATTTTCTGATCAAGCAGCCATCTGATGAAGTAAAGTTTGTCAGTTTCTTTATTTGATATAGTTCGTTCTGACAATATGGGTGTCCCCCATTTCCACAAGGGCAGGAAAACGCTGCGTTTTAAGTCAACTGTCAAATAAATTTTTTCCATTGTTAATCACTTTAATTGTTATTTCTTGACAAAAACACTGAAGCATAGTTTGACAACACTTCCTAATTCATTTGGTTAGGGTTATAACACTTATATAATTTTATTCGTTTCATTTATATTATACGAAAGCGTAGAAGGGCCACAAAAAATTTTGTTTTTATTTCAAACATTTTTCCGACTTAGATCTCGGAATTCCAACTTGCATCTCGGAATCCTGACTTGCATCTCGGAATTCCGACTTGCATCTCGGAATTTCGACTTGCATCTCGGAATTCCGACTTGCATCTCGGAATTCCGTCTTGCATCTCGGAATTCCGACTTGCATCTCGGAATTTCGACTTGCATCTCGAAATTTCGACTTGCATCTCGGAATTCCGACTTGCATCTCGGAATTCTGACTTGCACCTCGAAATTCCGACTTGCACCTCGGAATTCCGACTTGCATCTCGGAATTCTGACTTAGATCTCGGAATTTTGATTTATATAGGCGATACGCCATCTGACGGGACATATGAAATTTCAACAAAGCAGATAGATTTGTAAACAAACCATTTTCTTGTTTTATTTCGATCACAGACATTCTTTTATGAGGTCTGTGATTTCGATAGGGTTTGGTTTTGTTCTGTTTTTTCCTTAATTAATAAACAATATTTATTTTAGTCTTTCTGGATGTAAATCCAAAGGAAATAAAAACTAATGTTAGGTGTCATCTGTTTCCTACCATCATGCGGATATGTTCTGTACATTTCACAAATCAAGATTATAAACATGGTGTAATAAAAGTTAAAATGAGATGAAGACATGACCGATCAGGTTTGAAGAAAACTGTAATATATATATATATATATATATATATATATATACTAGCCATACCTTCTCTCAATTTCTACAATAGTGGATGAGTCAGAATATTTTTAGTAGCAGAGCGAAGAGAGGAGTAGGAATGTATTAAAAACAGCTTTGGATGTAACTTTTTTTCATGTTATATGTTATACTACGTCAAATTTGTCTGCAACTTTCAGGAAAATGTCCTGTCGTGTAGTTTTCATGAAAATAGCAACAACTCGGAATTAGAAGAGTGCAGTGAAGAAAGTGGGTATATAGGCAACAAGATAAACTGATTGATCCAGTAGCTTTATGTAAAATGTTACAATCTCTACTGAATGCCACTGTGGTAGCTGCTGGAGTTCATATTGAACAAGCAAATCAAAGAATCAAACAATTTTCATTTCTCAGTGGTAAACTACAGTGGCCCTCAGTAAGCATATCGGAGGATATTGTAACTATAGCTTGTGCCATTGTCAATTTATCTTCATGAATTTAGCCGGTAGGTTCATGAATAGCTATAGCTGCCTGCCAAGTATGATTTCGTTATTTCACTATTAAACGAGATTTGCAATTTTTCTGATTCATTGTAAATTGTTCATGGAAAATAAATTAAGTGAATAAATGATTTTAAATTATTTATTTTCTGATATTTCATGGAACATATGTTAAAAAAAATATTTTTTTCAATGTTTTTATTTACATTCTACAATATTCATAGTCAGTCATATATTTAACATCAATCGTGTAAATTGAATCATCAACAGATGCATAAATTACCAAATCTCACTCTTCCAGATTCAGTAATGCCATATTCCTACTTGAATTTGGGCATAATACATATGCTTTTTCTTCCATCCCATTGGTGGGCCCTCGTCAACAAATTTTAAAGTTTTTAGACATTCCATAATTGGTTTTGATTTACCTGCAACAATTTTTTGTAAGAAAAATAAAAGAAGGAAATGAAAAGCTTCAACTATAAAGGGGTACTTGATTTTCTAAAACTTTTGAAGAAATGCAATTGTCTATAATTACTACATCTAGAGAACACCCAATCCATGGATTAATAGAGATTAGTTTTATGCTTCCTTAAATTATGTGTGGTGCAGCGTGCAGCAGTTATATAGGGCTAGGGCATTTGTACCACAATGCATAAATGTCAACTAATTTGGTAGATCCACACAAAATCAAGTGGTTATAATTAATCTTGTCTTTCTCTCACGTTAACGTGAAGCAATATTAACAAAAAATAATATTCAAAAAACAACTATATCAATTTTAATTCATAAAATCTGTTGTGGAATCATCTGCGACTGGAAGACAAACTTTAGTCGCTATTTTCCATCGTTCAGTTCAGAGTCTTTTCACAATATCTATCAGATGTAGTTCAATGTCCAGCGTGGAGAACGTTCCCCTTTTCAACCATATCAATGTTCATACTTCACTCATTTTAAATTCAGTAAGGTCCTTATTTATAACAAAAGACAGATGTTTCACGTTCAAACTAATAGTTGGAAAACTTTTGAAACTAATGTTTATGGAGAAAATAAATAATAAATCACGGACTAAATGAGAAAAACAATGTAAAACAAGAATGAGGTTATGTTTTCTCTGCCTTGTCTGAAGTGTCAAATCAAAATTCTGAGATACAAGTCGGAATTCCGAGATGCAAGTCGGAATTCCGAGAAGCAAGTCGGAATTTTGAGATGCAAGTCAGAATTCCGAGATCCAAGTCGGAATTCCGAGATCCAAGTCGGAATTCCGAGATGCAAGTCGGAATTCCGAGATGCAAGTCGGAATTCCGAGATACAAGTCGGAAAAATCTTTGAAATAAAAATAATTTTTTTTGTGGCCCTTCTACGCTTTCGTAATATTATGACTTATATGTGTATAAAAAGGGATGGCAACATTCATAAACAAAGATAGTCAACTGCTTGACGCTAAAAGTAAAGACTACTTCATGCAAATGCGAAATTCACAAAAAAAAAATTTTTTTTTCATTTCATTTCATGGAATTGAAATGAAAAAGAGATATTCTTTTTGAGAATTTCGCATTTGCATGAACTAGTCTATAAAGTAGGATTCACAACAAAACTTTTTGTGTTTTGCTTTTTACGTTTCATATTCTGATTGGTGGAAGCAGAATCTGGAATAAAACGAACGCAAAAAGCTAAATATTCTCAGCTTTTTGCGTTGCAAAATGCGTTGTGTTTACATCTCAGTGAAAATCTTTCAGCAGGGCTTATGGATTCTCTGTGGGAATGGTTTTCAATGTGAGAGCGGATCATCATAAAAATATTGTTGTGACATTCGATAAGAGTTGTGTTAATTTTTTTCTCCCAATTTTTTTGTGATTCCAGGGAATAGTATATTCTGTTTAATTTTCTACTTTTACATCTTGATGGTCTCACCCAATATTCTCTTTTTGTACGATTACTTTTTCCCTTTGAGTGCAAAAGAAGGAGTAATTTACGTCTTTTCCAAATTTCATGTATAATATTCATTATTTAAATTATTATTTTTGTGATGATTTCTTCATTTTGCTCTGCCAAACCAATGTTATGTTATGTTTAGGTTTCTTGTTGAGAAGCAAATCGAAAATTTTTGACGTTTTTGTTGTGAATGGCATTATTGCGTCAGTTTAATTTCAGATTCTGCTTCACCAATCAGAATACGAAACGTAAAAAGCAAAACGCAAAAAGTTTGGTTGTGAATCCCACTTAAACTATGTGTGGAAGGCCGGCTAAATAAAGTCAAGAGACAGTGCTGCCGTTTTGTGAGTAATTACTCCTTTTGTGAGTATTTTCAACGTTGCGGAGTAAAAGCGGAGTAATTGGATATTTGTGAGGATTTTGATGGGTCATTTAGAATCATTAAATAAAATTTAAAAGAAGACCGTAATCAAATTTGGGTGGATCACGGAACATGAAGTATAAGATAAAACTTCTGTTCTGACTGATATTTTATGATTTTTATGCTAGTTTTTCACTTTTTAGTTTCAATACGATTACGTTTTTTTAGAAGATTAGTACCATTATTAATTTTTTTAAAACAAATCTATATCATTTTATTCATAACAATCATAACAAGAGGAGAGTACTGAGGAGTATTCTTCATAGACAAATTAAAAATTAAAAATTATTTTTAGTTTCTCTATGGTGTTCTTTGTCTCAGTATATAACTCCTGTCTATGGTTCTGTGCTCCTACTGCTTCTGTGTACTTTTGAACTTTGATTCCAATGTTCGGTGTTTGGTTTTGGATATTGAACTTGATACTTGATAGTAATGATAGTTGATAATTTTATTTGGAGATAGAAGATACCTATTTCCCTTGAGTGTTCAACTTTATATTTTCTGCAGCCATCGGCATATTCAATTTTTAGGATAAACTTGATATTGTAAACATGACTTCCATAGTAAAAGGTAAATATACTTTTTAACTTTTCAATATATGCATTCGATTAAAGTAGGTGTTGCTTACATTTTTAACCATTAGGTATAGGAAACAGTTAGGTACCATGGAAATTTAGTTATTTATTATACAAGGGAAAAAATTATTAGATTTCAGCTCGAGGTTGTGTTGTCTAAATAACTGAGGGCTAAATTCTAATCTTTTTCCCGTGTATAATACACAATTTTTTTCTGTGTATATATATCTGGGAAAAAAGTACTCACTTTTTTCCCGTGGGCAAAAAGTACTCAGTTTTTATCCGTGGGCAAAAAGTACTCACTTTTTTCCCGGTTCTCGGGGAAAAAAAGTAATTTCATAAAAAGTTATATTTTATTACTTGTCAACAGAGATAAAATGTCAAACTTTTTTCACCTCACAGAAAAAAATGAATGTTTCTAATATAAATTTGTTGACCATTTCAATTACCGTTTTCTGTAAACTGTGACTGGATTCTTTTTAAACAAGAACAAGTATGATCCAGAAAAGGTTTGTGAAAAATTATCAATTTTGTAGATTTCTGTCAGCTGAAATAGTAATTTATGTATCAAGTGAGTAATAAAAAACACTATACTCACGAGTTTCATACACTATTTTTTCTACAACTGTCAAAAAATACAATCAGTTCAGATTTTTTTGCAAATATGAAATGAATTTGGCATACCTATATACTTACTGATTCAAAATTCGAACAAACTTTGAAAAGTATGCCGGAGAGTTGAGTTTCAAACTAATGAAACGAATAATTTTGAAAGTGTCAAAATCCCTTTCTCTTCACACTACACCGCAAAATAGAAAATTTGAAAATTTGTCTTCAAAATAATTAAACAATACTCGTGAAGGTACAAGAACCTTTTTCCTTCTTTGCACTGTCTAGGAAATCTCATATTTGCACTATCCACGATTTTCTCCGTTCAATCTTTATCACTTTTCATTTCTACTTAAATTAAATTCATAGTTATCAAGAATTCGTTGTCTGGATAGACGCCCAATTTCACAAAGGACTAGGCAGACATATAAGGGGGTTTCTAGGTATCGATAGAATTTGCTGAAATTTTAGTATGTCACCAAATGTATATTAGATTAATAATTGCATGCTACGAGACCACAATTAGCTTTAGTTGATATACAGAGTGTAATCAAAAATATAAGGGGGTTTTTAGGTATCGACAAAATTTGCTGATGACCAAAGGTATATGAGATTGATAAATGCATTCTACGAGATCAGGATAGCAATTGCATAAGTTGATAAACAGAATTTGATAGAAAATATGAGTGGGTTTATAGAAAATAATTGAAATAGTAAAATCGACAATTTCGTAGTACACTTCTCTCCAAATATTTCCACCAGGTGGAAAATATGTGAAAAACATCTGACAGAAAACAACTACTTCCCAGGCTAATACCACGACGGACATTGAATTACATCTGACAGATATTTGTGCAACGTTCTTCCAAGACCCAGTTGCAAGTGCTTATTGTAAAAACAATTTCACATAGGTACTATTATTCATCCTTTGACACACATGATAAATTTATCCTTGGAAACAGGCAGCTTTCCAGATTTGTTCAAGCTAGCCATCATCTTTCCCTTACACATAAAAGGAGATGCAACTAATGTTGAAAATTACCATCAAATTTCTCTGCTTTCCTGAGTTTTCCAAAGTTCTCGAGGGATGTGTTTATATAATTACAGATTTCAACGATAAATATAATATACTTATTACAAGTTAGCATGGGTTAAGGAAAAATAAGTCTGTAGAAACTGCAACCAATCAACTCATGGATCATGTTTATATGGAACTTGACGGAGGCAGTTATGTCGTCTCCCTTCTTTTTGATCTATCTAAGTCTTTCGATAGCCTAAATTCTGAATTTATACTAAAAAAACTATTCACCCTTGGTATAAGGGGTGTCTTATTGAATTGGATTGGTATTGGTAAGTATGGATGGTGACTGATGAGCTGCAACCTGATTAGATCTATTGTGCCCCATCTTCTTCTGCTATCATAAGGTGTTTTTGTTTACAGCAGCCCTTCAAGCCTCAATTCCTTCAAAAATTTTGGGATTTTGAGGGGGTCTACTCGTGGTATTTCTTCCACAGTCAGCTGGTGATCCCAGTAGTAGGAGATTTGAGCCGGTTCTGGGCCTCCCCCCACCACTATGACGTCATCAGTGACCTTGACCTATGACCTATGACCTCGACCTATGACCTTGACCTATGACCTTGACCTATGACCTCGACCTATGACCTCGACCTAGGACTTGACCTAGGACTTGGGCTTGCCCTTAGCCTTGACCATGATGTATATTGTTGGGAGGTGTTCAGGGTTTGTGTTTGACATTGAGATTATAATGACTTGGATTTTTTTTTCATACACGGACAAGTACTTTTTCCAAGTACTTAATTTATTTTTCTTACCTCAATGTCTTCCATGTCCTTCATGTATACTTACTCTGCCATTGTGTATGACCCTTATGTGTGGAGTACACATACAAATCTATACCGAAGTATAGAGAGGGTACAACACGTCTGCACACCACGGAGATCCAGTCAGATATGTGAACTCTGATTACTCTCCAGTGATGTATACCTTGCGATGGTGGTGGGAGGAGGGGTCGCGTGACGCTATGCGCATCCACCCTCGCTCTCGATAGGGTGGGTTGGATCCGCGCTGACGTCACACACCCATACGCTGCGGTGACTCATCGACTACTATTTACTCTCCGCCCTCTATCGATGCGATGCAAACTCGCGCATGGTGGGGGCTTTGTATCATACATGTTTCATAAGTCTGTGGTGGGGGGTGGTTCACTATCTATTATAAAAGAAGTTGGTATGGTAATATGAAATCAGAAGTTGTATACCTAGCAGTCGAGCAGTCAGCAAGAGTAGTGAAGTTATTCAGTGCCTACACAGTGAGAGAGATCAGTGAGTGTGTTTTTCTATTGAAAATTATTTATATTTTCCATATATATTATCATCATGTCAGTTCCAAAAGTAGATTTACAAAAAATCAATTCTATAATTAAACAAGAGATGGAAGTGTTAGAGCAAAAAGTAATATCATCTTTGCCACTGAATGAAGCTTACCCAATTAAGACGATGTCAGTTTGTTCTACCCGGTTTGGTAAATCCATTTTATTGATACTACTTGATGTAAGCAATGATACATTATTCAAAACATGGCTGCCAAAACGCGTTTCAGAACAATTTACCGATGATGATGTAGCATGCATCAATTCATCAGGTGGTAAATATACAGTAGCATATTTGGGTCAGAGTCCACAAAGCTTTGCCGGCATGAAAACGAGATCGTTGGTCAAATTTGATCTCACTGAATAATTGTAATATATAATTTCCACTTGTCATATCTTCTAATTCTGATTCTTTTATATTATAGGTGATAATTGTAAGGAAAATATAAAAACTTTTCATACATTGTTAAACACACTCTTCGGTGGAGACATCATCAAAAGTCTAATGTGAGTAGTACTGATTATTTTTGTAGCATTCTTATTTCAATAATTTCTCTTTGATCATAGCTTCATTTTTGAAAAATGTGGATGATGTATGCAAGTCAACACTGGACCGAAGCCATAGACATCTCTTCCGCCGTTGAAAGGTTAACTTCTGAGTTGCGTGCTTTGAGCGAGGATGCTCACCACGCCACCATTTATGACCTGAGCGTATGCTATGATGAAGAAAGGATCCAACACTGTATGCGTGATTACGAGAACTACAAAAAGGGTGTGGATCTCTGCGAGAAATATACAGATGGTTCTTTCGATCTACATCACCTCTGCGACGCAATGATTGAATGTGAGCTGAAAAGATTTCTCCACCGCCTCCTACCATACCTACCTGAAGACATCATCAAAAAGTACCAACTGGATGATGATGATAGTGAAATCGAAGAAGGAGAAAATTATGATGAAGATGAAGAAGAAGTTATATTAGATTGTTTATACATACCTAAGACTATTTGAATTCTAAGCTAATGATATTTGAATAAAAAAACATAAAAATTTTTTACACATGTTTTATTTACCTATTTCTCTTTTACATGAATAAAGAAAGAAAAATGAAAAAAATGTGTGTGTGTGTGTCTTCATCAATATCTGCAGTGAACTGAACCATCCAATGCATTGTATGTCAAAAATGTATCATGCAGAATGAGTGCATATACTTTGGTGTTGGCTGGGAAGTTGACTTTCCTAGTTTCAAACTCGAGCTTAATATCAATAGTTGATGATTTTGTGGCATTCGGCTGATGTGAACAATCAATGATGAATAGTGGATTTTGTCGAAATTGACCAATGTCCATGAGAGGTTCACTCATATCTTTATCATAATAACTTCGTTGAAAGTTCTCATAGGCATAATAAGCCGAAGTATCGAGTTTTTTATCGAAATCCAAATTCCAACGTTCATATGGGTATACTTCAGAGTTCAAGTACACACGAATGTTATTGATATCAGCAGTTGTGAATTTAGTGATGTCCTTTGTCCTGTCTTCAGAAGTGGTAGTGCTTTGGAATCCAATGATGATGTAACGAGGTGTTTCAAGGGCGTTGGTTGTCTTGATAGCCCATATGTCTGAAGACGTGCCACGTAGTGATGGAAGTTCATAGAGATCCCACATGCGATAAGCCAACTTGATTTTAGCATTCAGACCGCTTTTGTTGATTCTATTTAAAAGTTTGAGCTTGTGCTTATCTTCTGGCACTATGTGTCTTATTTTCCACTCAATTTTATTGATTTCCAAATCAGCATCAACCTCACCAATATATGAGTTCTTGAAGGATCGAGCGATTATTAAAATCATTTCTTGTTTGGCATTCAAGATACTTTTGTTGTAATCTTCAGCGAAACCCATCAAATATTTCAGTGGTAATTTACCACTGAATACGTGACTAGTTGTATCCAAGATATCCTGTTTAGTTTCCGAAAGTCCCCATCCAGTTGTCAATAAAGTGTTAGCATGCGATTGTCCAAATGATATCATATTCTTCATTGTAGATGTTATCCCCGGCTTCCTGACCACAGCAACTTGTTCACCACCCATTTCGTAGCGAATTTCATCAAAAAGGAAGGCGATTGCATTATTCGAGAGATAACATAATTTTGTTTCATCTTTAGGTGTGAATTTACCCTCTATATAAATGAAACTCTCAGCAATGTCAAGTATAACGTCTTGATTATTGATTGCAATTCGAATTTCATCTGAATTCCTAAACAATGGTGATCCATATGGTTTATATGTATGCTCATGTAAACTTGTGAGGGAATGATCGAGCATCGGCTCGTCAAATATATTCAACTTTTCACTATTTGTTTCGAGCACCATTGTTCCTTACTTTCAGTCCAATTGATTTCAAAAATTTGAGATCTCTCAGCGAGAGAGCAGTGTGGTGTGCTAACTGTTTAGCGTACACTTTTGGAATGAGCCTTTTTCTATTCGAACCTTCCTTTTTAGCTATTTGTGGAATGTTTTCAAATCCTTGTCGATTCTGTCTATTATAACAAAAACCCATAATAGTTATTAGATTTTTTTCAATTCCAAAATTATAACAATCTCTTCTGCACTTCCAAAATCAATGAGATTATTATTATGATCCAAAATACGCACTGTGATGTTGTGAATCAACTGACGACCTTCTGGACTGATGGGCATATATATAATCTTGTGTGGTTCTTTTGTGAGATTGAATCCAGGCTCCACATCGATATCGAATGAAAAAAGAATGTGGGATTCTTCATTGTTTATGTATGAACCAGATATAATGTTGCAATCTAAGCGGATTAGTCTCACAGTTGTTATATTTATCGGATGTGAGGATTCGTGTATCTGATTCGGTTGAAATCTATCAAAATTAAAACCCATCATCTTTGCTATGGAATTCGGATGAGTTAGATCAATTTCATATTTTGATCGCATCTCACATTTGAAAGTATTATTATTGGCATGTAGGTAGAATATATCATCTGCATTGGTATCGTTTTGATTTTTCCCATGAAACAATCGAAACATGATATGTTTCTGAATAACTGCATTGATCTCATCTATTTCATAGGCACCACATGGAATTTCAATTGTGTACTTCTGAAGTATTGGTGAACTTATATCACTGATTCTAAAACTGATCACATTGTTTTTTTCAGTTATATTATTTACTGTGTTGCATCCATAGAATCCTAAAAGTCCCAATCCATAACGACTGTTTCTATCCAATTCAACGGGTGGGAAAAAGTCTGCACTCAAGACACTCGTCCCGACAGCTTGTAGTTCGAACTTCCGTGACATGACTGATACATTTTATGGATTTCACTTCAATTTATTGTTGTCTACAACACACTCGGGACAACCTACGCTTTTTCGGAGATGGTTCATCAATATCCATTTCATTTTTATTAGCACCAATATTCATATCCTTTATATTGCAATAACAGCAGAATATTTTTCGAGGTATAGGACCATCATTCACATCAGAATCTGAAACGCTTTCGCCGTCAAGATTGTGGTGGTCATTGCAATATCTATATTTCATTATATCAACATCATCTTGTAGACTTTTAGGTAACTTTTCCCAAACAGAAGCAATCTCATGTGCAGCGCATGCGAGTATCACTTCCTTCGGCATATTTGCAAGCATCACTCGATCCATTCTTGTCAAGGTCCGATATTTTGAATACATTTTGAGTGATAATCCCATCGTCCTAATAGCCTCTCGAGTCATTGCTGGAGTTTTATCCATTCTATAATAATTCAGAGAGAAACTTCAGGCACAAGTGACCGCAGAAAACTGTGTTGAACTTCTGCTGGCGATCATAGTTATATAGAATTTTCACTTTCGAACATTTCTGGAAGTATTGAATCAACTCTATTGGTGGGGGTAGATTTCCAAAACTATCAAAGTATGTAATGTCTTTCCCACATTTGCTGTATGCCACCCAATGTGTTCCCGATCCTCTTATTCCATCTAAATTGACAATGGCGGTCTCGCGGTGTCGTGGACCTCTAGTGGATAATGTATCACGCATGAAAATACCGCGAAAGTATGGAATTTTCATTTTCTTGGCATAATAAGTGAGATCGATGTCGGTGAGAGGTTTTCGAGGTAGGGAATCAACTAGTTTTTTGGATTGTATGGTTTCAAATAGAGTCCGAGTCCTTTACGGTAAGGTTTAAGGTATATACCACTACCACTTTTACCCAATGCCACACTTTCCATTTTCCTATTATGACGATTCGCTTCGATCAGGGCGGTTCTGCTTGCTTTTGCTGAATTCACAGCTCTGGTGATGCCTGCAACAGCACCAGCTAAACTTCCGAGCGCAGACAATCCAGCAAAAATTGGTATCAATGGTAGAATCCCTCCGACTTTAGGTATTGGAATTATGCGAGGCGTGCGGATCGTTTTCTTTCCACCGGCAGCTTTGAGGTATTTACGTGCTGCATGCAATGCCACTACGGTGGCTTTTTTCAAATTATTCGTCACAAATTGCTCACCCCCAGCTTTTTTCAGTACATTCCGCACTTTATGAACCACCCCAGAACCAAAGGCGATTTTTATGAGATTATTTTTCTTCTTCTTCGGTTGATTTCTCTTCTTTTTCTTCGGTTGATTCCTCTTCTTTTTCTTCGGTTGATTCCTCTTCTTTGTCTTCACAGTAGTACTACTACAACCCATACCGAAACGTCTCTTTGATTTCATAATGTTGGTAACGAGTAGGGCAGCTATTCTTTCCTTAATACCAGCGTCCTTCGATTTAACCCTGTTCCAAGCTGCGTATTCGAGTTCTTTGTCTGCTCTATGTCTCGCTGTGAGATCAGTTAGATGATTCAAATATTGAATATCGTGTTGTTTGCATGCAATATCCAATTTATTGATTCCAGGATCTTTGCGGGCTAAACGTTTTTCCAATTTTGTACCGGGTCCACAATACTGATATCCTCCGGGTAAATGTAATTCGAACGGCAATTTGTTTATTAAATTATTAACGAATCCACGACCGCTTTTTCTGCATCCACTACGAACACATCCGTATCGTTTGATGGTACTCATTTAAATGAAATGTTCACAGCATATCATCGCTTACATAGTCTCCAACCACGGTACGATGCGCATTGTGAAGCAGAAAGAAAAGTTTGCTGTAGATAATCTAGATGAAAAATTCGGTTGTGGATTGAATGGACAGAAAGTGTTGCGGCATGGTCCACTACTTCCATCATCTGTTCGAGGACTCATTATCGGACCATCGAATTGTGGAAAGACGAATGCCATGATCTCTCTTTTAACACATCCACAAGGACTGCGATTCACAAATGTTTATCTCTATTCGAAATCACTCAATCAACCCAAATATCAATTCCTACGAAATGTATTGGAACCCATCAAGGGGTTGGGATTTTATACATTCAGTAATAATGCAGAAATAGTGGAACCATCCGATGCCAAACCAAATTCTGTTTTCATTTTCGATGATGTAATATGTGAAAAACAGGATATTATAAGATCATATTTCTGTATGGGACGTCATAAAGATGTTGACTGTTTTTATCTTGCTCAAACATATTCACGAGTGCCCAAACAGTTAGTGCGAGATAATACCAACTTTATCGTAATGTTCAAGCAAGATGAAACGAATCTACACCATATTTATTCGGATCACGTGTCACCCGATGTAACATTTAAGCAATTCCAATTGATGTGTGTTAAATGTTGGGAGGATCAATATGGATTTTTGGTCATTGATAAGGATAGAAAAATGCATGAAGGTAGATATCGCATGGGGTTCGATAGTTTTATATATCCATGATAATACAATACGCATTCAATCGATCGCTGAATTGCATAGAGGTTACTTCAGTGTATTCTCTCTCTTGTGAAGCAAAATGAAGACAAAAAATGATAAAGTAGTTGAAGATAAAAACAATGAATTGAATTTGAAACGCCAACTTGTTGAGACAACAGAAGCTGTACGGCAGAAATTTAACTCTATCAAGAGTGGACTTATTGAAAATCGAATGGCGCTTGAAAAACTCTATGATCCCATAATGAAGCCATTAAATGTTCTTTCTTCAGCTGCTGCTACCACGAAACCACAGCCACCACAGCCACCACAGCCGACGTTATCGATGAAGCAAGTGAATTCTCAGTCTACTCCAATAAAAGTTAGGAGTACTTCAGTGGGAAATAATTCATCATATAGTAGTGAATTATCATCTGTTGACAGTGAGACAGATACCATCAAAGAATTCGGAAAAGATGAAAAGTCCGTATTTGATAATTTTGAAGACAATACTGGAGATGTTTTGAAAAGACATTTGGAAAATGTCAAAACTAAGAATGCAGCTTATGACAGAATATTTGGCATACGGTTAGATCCTACTACACAAAAACTGAAAATGGGGAGTCACAATGTACGTTTCAGTGATGGAAATATATTATTTTGGAACAAAAATAAAACACGAACACATGAATTCCCAAGTAGTCTGGAGTTATACAACATGATTTTTTTGAAAAACCCACCTGAAGTTGATGATGATGAAGTTCGTCATACATATGCTAAAATATTGAGGCTAACAAATGCACCTTACAAACAACATCTACTGCGAAATGGTTTCAAACACCCGAAATCTAAAAAATTCCGTGAAGTTATTAAACCTATACTAAACTTATCACATTATCAGACGACCAGAAGTAGGACAAAAAAAGGTGAAGGGTTCCATCGAATGAAAATGCAGAAAATGTATGATCCCAAACCTGCGAATTATGTTTACTGGAATTCACCCAAGGAGTTAGTCGCTCGTTTGCGGCTATTGATATCTTCAAAGTCAGCTGGACACACTGGACATGATAATGAAATAATTTCCATAATTGAAGAATTACGTGAGGAAGGTATAATAATCTAATACATCAGCAAAAATGATCAGTTTGTTCTCATTATATGATGCCGTAACATTGTCAAATTGTTTGTCTGAATGAAAACAAATAAGTGATTGCGAGGAGATGGATAATGAAATAAGTGATGTCAAACGACAAGTTGTCAATGAGTTACATAAGCCGGCAAGACGTAATTTCATCAGAAGAACCACCACCGTCAAAGGTTTTGCAGATCTGTGGCAAATAGATCTTGCCGAATTACAACCTTATGCTAAACATAACAAAGGATATCGATATGTTCTTGTGGTCATTGATTGCTACTCGAAATATCTATGGACGAAGCCGATTAAAAATAAAACAGGTAGTGCTGTAACCAATGCAATGGAAGATGTGCTGAAAGAAGCCAACTATTCCCCGAAACATCTACAAAGCGATCAAGGATCAGAATTTTTCAATAGTTCTTTTTCATTTTTGATGCGAAAATATAAGATCAACCATTATTCAACATTCAGCACCATGAAGGCGGCCATAGCTGAAAGAGTAATTCGAACAATAAAGACGTGGCTTTATAGAGAATTTTCAGCGATGGGACACAACAAATGGTTGAATATTCTTCCAATCATAACAAGCAAATATAACAATAAGGTGCATCGTACAATTGGTATGAAACCAATCGATGTTATGCCAGCAACAAAACTGAAATTCAAAAGTTCCAAAGTAATCCCTCGAAGAAAACAAAGTATTTCCAAATTTCGAATGAATGATATTGTACGTATAAGCAAGTACAAGAATATTTTCGAAAAGGGTTACACTGCCAATTACACAACAGAACTATTCAAAATTGTTAAAATTAACCAAACATACCCCATAACTTATATTCTTGAAGACATGGATGGGAGCCCGATTAGAGGATGTTTTTATGGAGAAGAATTATTGAAAACGCAAAATCCTGACGTATACCTAGTTGAAAAAGTGTTGAGGAGGAAAGGAAATAAACTATACATTAAGTGGTTAGGCCTTCCAAGCGGAAAGAATTCATGGTTACACAAAAGTGCTATGGTTTAATATTTGAATGAAATTGTATTACTTATTATTCTCACTAAGCTGTAAGATTATTAATAAACTATAGAAAATATAGAACTATTTTTGAGTTTTTTTTCAAAATGAATAAATCATGAAGTGGTGAACGTTGCCCCAACCAAACGCAACGCCCAGTGTATGCCAAAACCGAAATAATCTGCATACTCCTCCCCACTTCATAGATTTTTGAAAAAGTCTTTCATTTCAACTCACAACATTGATAACATTTCATAATCCTCAGAGCTAATCACTATCAGATTGTAATGCGTGATCAAACTCTTTTCGCCACTTATCACGTACAGATGCTACCATATCAAAAAGTTTAGTGGACTCCTGAAGCTCAATCTCAGCTTGCATTTTCAAACAAAGGGCGGACTGATTTTTCTGTGTGATTTTGAAACGGAGTTTATCTGCATCTTCACACATTTTGATCAGTTCAGCCTTCGATGATACAATCTTTGCATCGAGCTTCTGAAGAACCACCTCGTCGTCCATGCTACCTCTTCGAACATCGTCATCGCATTTGACGATGATAGCTCTCGATTTTACGATGCTGCATTTCGCTTTCTTAAGCATGTCTCCACAACGCTGCACTGGACCAAAAGAATGAAGCGATACATCTTCCAAATCACCCATCACATTCTTGAAGGTGTCATCTACTTTCTTCTTACGGGGTTTCCGTACACCCTTACTTGTTTTCTTGGGATTTGAAGCAGTAGATGCACACTTTCTCCTAGATGGTTTCGCTTTCGTATCGACACTAAGAGGAGAGAGAAGTGACGGGCATTTTGGTAGTGACAATTGTGAAAGGGTTGGATCAACACTTTCTGAAGGTTCCGGTATATCTCCCATCTTCAGATAGTCATCAATGTTATATTCATCAAGCAGGGGATGCCCACAAGGGGTACTATCACCTCTGATGTGGAGTCTCGTAGTAGACGAACTACTCGGAACACTTACCGGGAACGGAGTCACTTGCCTGGGATATGCTGACGACATAGTCATTATGGCCAAAGGCAAATTCGAAGGAACCCTCTGCGATCTCATAGAAAGGGAGCTAGAGACTACCAGAAGATGGTGCCTCTCTGTGGGATTGAGAATTAACTCATCAAAAACCACAATGGTAACATTCACTAGAAGAACAAAGATTCAGCACCTAAGGACTGTTCGCCTCGACGGATCAGATTTAGGATGGCAGCAAGAGGTGAAGTATCTAGGACTAACCCTAGACTCAAAACTGCTCTGGAACAGACACGTAGAAAAGATCGCTAACAAGGCAAAATCATCACTGATGGTGTGCAGGAACATTGCAGGAAAAACGTGGGGCTGTAACCCATCAATACTGCGATGGATGTACACCATGATAGTGAGACCTATGATCACCTACGGAGCAGTAGTGTGGCACGGTAGAACCGAACTCGCCACAACAAAGAAAATCTTGGAGAAAGTACAAAGACTAGCATGTCTTTGCATAACAGGAGCAATGAGGTCAACTCCAACAGCAGCAATGGAGGTCATTCTGGACCTCACTCCTCTCCATCTCACGGTGAGGAGAACTGCTTGGGGAGCAAACCTGAGGTTGGCCAAAGTCGGACTTAAAGGGACAGCACACAGTGTGAGGGGCTCAACCCCCACCGGAAGTGCACACCTTGCCGATCTCCCAACTGACGAAATTACCAGGAAATTTAGTTTCGAGAATTTTTTTCGAACGGAACTAAATACCAAGAAACAATGGAGCACAGAATCCATTCGAGCACTGGGTAAGAATACCATTACATGGTACACGGACGGGTCTAAAACTCCCGACGGAACTGGAGCAGGAGTATTTGGACCTCGTACCAAGTACTCCGAACCCATGGGACACTTCCCCAGCATTTTTCAAGCGGAAATTCACGCCATAGAAAGATGCATTCAGTTCAACCTCGATAGGAACTACAGGAACAAGGCAATTGCAATCCTCTCCGATACTCAAGCAGCCATCAAAGCGTTGGGCTCATATAACATCAACTCGAAGATGGTCTGGGAATGCCTAGAAAAACTCAATGATCTAGGCAGGAACAACAAGGTGATCCTCCTCTGGGTGCCTGGGCACGTCGGAGTAGAGGGAAATGAACAAGCAGACACCCTGGCACGAAAAGGAGCATCAACGCCACTGATCGGGCCAGAACCATTCTGCGGACTTGGAAAATCTTACTTCCAAGAAGAACTCAATAAAACTGAAGAAGCAATGAGAGCAACATACTGGCAAAGACTTCCAGGGCTAATGCAGGCCAAAGATCTACTCGGCAATTTCAACCGAGCAAGATCGAAAATACTGATTAACCTCAGCAAAACTAGTCTAAAGACAATCACAGGATTTCTAACGGGGCATTGCAGACTCAAAGACACCTCACCACATATTGATGGAGTGTTATGCTGTACACCACAAAAGATTAAATATACTGGGATCACACCAGCTGACTGTGGAAGAAATACCACAAATGGACCCCCTCAAAATCCTAAAATTCCTGAAGTAACTGAGGCTTGAGGGGATGCTGTAAACGAGAACACCTTGAGATAGCAGAAGAAGAATGGGCACAATAGATCTAACTAGGTCGCAGCGCATCAGTCACCATCCATACCAACCAATACCAATACCAATATATTCATCGATGACACCTTCTTGGGATGACAAGTGATATACCGGAATATCTTCAAAACCAAAGTCATCATTTGTTGCAGTACATGGCATTGCATCTTCTTCAGCAGACAAATTTGGTAATGAGTTCATAATTATGTGTGATATCAATGGGATGTGGACAGAAATGGTGCTGATGTTAATGCGACTCCAAGTTTTATTCAAACAAGTCGACTGGTACATGCGCACAATGAACATGACAACAAACCACCATAGAAGGAGAGGGGGTAGATATCCCTCCCTCCCAGGAGTTACCTTCACAAATTTCATAGGAAAAAGAAGTGTTGGACATCAAGAAAGTGAAAAATTCAAAATAATAGACCTACGGACGAATCCGCGGATTCGAGACCTTGATTTGCGAGCGCGAATCAAAACGCGATTAAATTCGCGGCCGCGAATCGAACTGCGATTAAATTCGCGGCCGCGATTCGAACCGCGAAATAATTTGCTGGTTGAAAGTTATGATGGTGGGGGTAGGTCCAGAACCGGTCAAAAACATTAAAAATGATCATATCTTCCAAGAAAAAATATAAAATTGTAGGTTATACTTGAAATAAACTTTACAACAAAATCTCGATTTCAATATTTAAAAAAATCATATCTCACTCAAAAAAGTTCTGTGATGAAAAACTTTCGCAATGATCATATATTTCCAAAAAAATATATAAAAAAAATCGCAGCAAAATATCTGAAAAGCGGTTCGATGCATTGCCCCTAATCAAAACATTCTGCACTTCAATGGCTGGTGGATACGCCAAGATTCAGATACATGGGTGCCCACCCAGGGTTTTTGACCCTTCATGTTAAATTCCTCCAGTATTAACAAAGTTAATTCTTCTGAACTAAAGAAAATATCACTTTTGAATAGGAACGTATGTGAACTGTTAGCAGTTTATAAACACAAGCAAGGGTCAAAAATATATGCTTGTAAATTGCCCATGCAGAGTTTTTGAAGCATGTACAATTTACAAGCCTGTAACCTGCAAGATATTTCACATACGTTCCTTTTACTTGCACTTCTATCACAAAAAGTCATATTTTCTTTGGGGGAATTTATCATGAGTGGTTGAAATCGGCCTTTAGAGGTAGCTATAACGAATTCCTTCGGAGATCGCATTAGCTCAGTTGGTATAGTTTATATGTGTTGTGCTATTTGGCACTAGATGGACCAACTCTTCAGTTTTACGGAATTGTAGGAGCATGTATATTTAGTCGCATACATTTCAGGGGTTTGATTTAAAACATTCATATAGAAGAAATTTGACTAATTCTTTCGGAGGCTGCGTAGCTCAGTGGTGAGTTTGCAGTGTGCCCCGAGAAAGAAATCTCTCTATATCACCTAGGAGGTGGGTGGAGGGTGATATTAAGAGATTTATTTCTCGGGCTTTTTTTGGTTTTGTGACCTTGAATATTAAAGCTATTGTAGACGGCAGGTATCATTGGCGTTTCCATGCGGGGTTGAATCAGTGCATATTGGAATTGCTGTAATGTATTGTATCCGCGATATAATGGATTTTATCGAAATTTGTCATACTTGATAAAAGATTTGAAAGAGTAAATTCAACTAGAAAAAATATTTGAAAATATTTTTTTGTCATGTTTCTGCAGTTTAATTCGAAAATCAAACATTTCTTTTTAAAATCTCTAATATTTTTGTATCCACGTTATAATGGATTTTATCGAAAAATGTCATACCTGATAAAAGATTTGAAAGGATGAATTCTAATAGAAAAAAATTTGAAAATATATTTATGTCATGATTCTGCGGTTTCATTCGAAAATCAAATATTTTTTCCTAATAATCTCTAAGATTTTTGTATCCACGTTATAATGGATTTTATCGAAATATGTCATACTTGATAAAAGATTTGAATGGGTGGATTCTACTAGAAAAAAATTTGAAGATATTTTTTTGTCATGTTTCTGCGGTTTAATTCGAAAATCAAATATTTTTTCCTAAATATCTTCAATATTTTTGTATCCTCGTTGTTTGCAGTTGCGTCACTAATTAGATGACGAAGAAATCTAGGTTAATGGAGGAATTGCTATTCTCAGGAGATGAAGTGTGGGTTTAGTGGAGGTGGTAACCCCCACTCACGATTGTAACATATAAAATCGGTCTAAAATCCTAACATTTCATTCGACTTTTGTATTTTCTGTTAGAACCTGTGTTTGTATAGCAATTATGGTTGATCAAGTTGGTTTTGCATTGGAAGCCCTCTCCCAATTAGATGCCAACAATCAAGTTGATGTGTTGGCAGGTGACGAGTTTGTTTGGGAACAAGAAGATGAAGTTGTAGTGGGTGAGAATGGTGACCATGACCTGGTAGATGTTGAAGATGGCCGCCAAGACATACCCGCTGGGGATGACTTCGTCGAAGAAGAGTTCCTAGAAGATGACGGAGAAGAACCAGAAGTAGACGATGGAATTGTACCAGACTGTGAGGATGTCCCCGAAACGATCGTGAGCAATGCCCATCAGATAAATATGACAGAGGTGTTAGAAGACGTTGCAACTAATTTGTACTGTTGCAGCTTTCCATTTGTTACTATCAAAACTTGTGATAATGAAAAACGCTTTCTATGTGATATTTGTTTTGTACGGTATTGCGGCATGAATAATAATGGTGAGTGGTATCAGCATGTTAATTCACATGATACACTCGAGTATGCAAATGTTCCCACTCATAATTGTTATTCTTGTCACTCACCCCTATATCTGCTCTGTCCCGTAGGTGGATGTGTACATTGTAACAAATAACAGAGCTGAAATAGGGGTGGGGTTATGATGGGGTGGGGTTGAGTGGTCTGAGGGATACTGGCTAAAGAAAGAGGTGTGGCTTAAGACATAGTGGGCATTGAAGTGGAAGGTCGGAGTAGGTGGTCGAAGTGGGGATTGGAGTAGGAGGTCGGAGAAGAAGAAGATGAGTGGGTGGTCGGAGTGGGGATTGGAGTAGGAGGTCGGAGAAGAAGAAGAGGAGTGGGGTGGAGGTCTGAGTGTTTAAAACAAGAACTTCCTCCGAATAATCTTCAGTCACTCTTCTGAACTGACATCAGCTACCACATCATCCACAAGATCACCCGCCAGATCAACCACCAGCCAACTGAATTACACATATACAATATGATGTGTATTTCTCCCATCTCCTGATTTCTCTCAGCCTTCATCTCTTCTCCCACCCTACACTGCCACCCCCGAACTAGTATAAATTCAATGCCAGCTCAGATTATAGTATCAGTCTTCCAAGATGCCTCTTCCAGACTCCACCTCTTCTCCGAGATATTGTGCCGAATTCGAAGATGATTTGGAACGGGAAGCGATGATAGCAAGATATCAGATCGTCTCTGCCGTACAGGTCCAGCAGGTATACCAGGGTGAGAGGCAGGATCCATATTACCATCGAGATCCACGGGGTCCGATTCAGGTGAATGAGGTGTCGGACTCCACAGATGTGTGGAACTATCCATCTCCATCGACATCGGACGACGAAAATATGGATCAACGCGTCGACGACTTCGATAGCTCCTCGGAGGATGAGTTCGAGGATGATGGCCAAGTGGTCCATATCCATGTCGAGGACATAAATATGGACCTCGACCCGGACGAGTTCCCCGTAGAGGACGACTCCGATGATGACACCATCATCTTGGTGTCATCGGATGACGAGGATGACGATGTCATCTAAGTCCTCACCCTGCCCCCCCCCCCCCGCATAAATATGCGGGATGACACCCAGCTCTTCGGAGCACCCAATCGGCCCTTTTCAGGGCCACACAAAGAACATAAACACACGCATCTGCGCCACTCAATGGCAAAAATGTACAAAGTTTCCATAATTTGAATTGATACTTTTCAAAAAGAACTCACCCACTACCAAATTCTATAATATATTTGGTGAGTAAGAAATGAAAAATTTTAACATTGACTTAGAACATTTTATTTGTAATATATTTATGATAATACAAATTCATTTTTCAAACAGCGGGTTCTGGATCACTACCTGGATCCCACAGTTTTGGTGTGTAAGCCAAACATCAGGATGTTTATTCTCCAATTCGGCTAACTTCCTTTCCAAATCATTATATTTCAGCATCACTGCAGATGTGACATTCAATGCATTGGCATCCAAATCATTTTTCAGATTTTTGCTGTTGTGATCGAGTTCAGTTGTCAACTCTGATATTTTTCGTGTCATTGTGGTTGTAGCATCCCATACTTTGATATCCACATCACTTTTTAGATTTTTGTATTTGCGATCTAGATCATCAGTCACCTCCTCTACTTTTTCATTGAATGCTTGACGGGCTTCAGGTACAATCTTAGCCATTGTGGCATGTATGGCAGCCTGCAAGGCTTTAAGGACAAGCGCCTTCGTCTCCGTGATTTGTTCATTGAGATATAATTGAGTTACACAATCACTCTCGTCTATCGGTTCACCAGCATTTTTCAGTCTTTTACCTTGCATATCATATTGGTCGTCAGGCGAAAGCTTGAATCCCATACCTTGAGGACCTTGGGAACCTTGAAGAACTCGAACTTTGACAGTACCCCATTTTCGTCTACGGCCGAATTTATCAATAGCTTTGGACATCTTTCTTCCACCTTGGTATCTTTCATACTGATGATTTCAAGACAATTAAAATCTATATATCTCTGTGTAGATATTTATTCTCTTAAATGAAACAATAGGAAATCAGAATAACGTGTATATTTATATATTTTTATATATTTGGTAACTGGACAAGACATTAACTAAAATTGACTAGTATTACATCTCAAATACAAATAAATAAGTATGGTGGTGAATTTTCCATTTGAAATGATATTTCATATGTTCAATTCAGCTGTTAATAAATGAAGTAATTGATCCAAAGGACTCTCTTGGGAAAAAGATTGAATAATATTGGAAACCCAACGAATATTCTCTACTGGATCATTCTGGTAGAATTCTATATCGCTATGACTCCAAGGAAGAGTGTGTGTCGTATTGGGAATGATGAACCGTTTATCATCATGGTATGACAATGCAACTTTGTTCTTCAATTCAGTATACATGTCATGCAATATGCTTCTGAACGAGTTCATCTTCCTGAATATTAGACCACCCTGTTCGACAATTTTCTTATAATCTTCACATGTCAATTCATTCTTTATGACGGATCTTTTGACACCTTTTGCTTTTTTGAATTCACTACCTACAGACTGAACATAATATGCTTTGGCACCGGTACCATAAAAGCTAATTATGAGATCATTCGGAAATTCATCTTTGAAATTACCCAGAATTGACTTTGAATATGGAAATGCGTCGAACTCTTCATGCGTGTGTTCTTTTTCACAAAATCATAGAATCACAACGGCCTATATACCTGTATCACAAAATTACCTTCAGAACAGACGTGCACAACCTCAATTTGCGATTCAAAAGTATGATATCTCCGCCAAGATACAAATCCAGTCGATACAAGGGTTCATTCACATACTACTGTTATTGGCTTTATAACCGGCTCCCGATCTCGTATAAAAAAATGCCTAGTAGAATAATGAAAATGAAATTGAAATCTGATCTTCTCAATAACAAACTACCACAGCTTCTAAATTACCTGTCATGAACCATCAGCATAAACTCCCTCGTCAATTCACCTATGAAGAAATTATCGTTCATATTTATAAGAAGTTTGTGTGTAATTAAGTCAATATTTCTGTCTATCGCAGTTTTCTATTTTATCAACTTTTCTACATTTTCTATTTTTTTCACCTTTTCTTTATTTTGCTGTTTCGTATATGCTTTAATGTTATTTTACACAATATCTGAATTTATATTGATATAAGTAATTTTGTTAGAATAATTAAAGGTTGGATGGAAGAACAAGAAGCGAATTAGATTTCTAGTTCGTCTATTGAATCCTGCCTATTGATAGGACTGTATATTACTTTTTATTCCTGTCAATAAAAGCCATTATTATTATTGTTATTATTATTAATATTGAATTGGTTTCCTACGTTGTAATTGGAAGTATCAAACTCGCATATATTGTTGGTCATGAAATCATAAAAATTATCGGTATTTACTTTCAAAATTAAAGAATCCGTGTCAGTGTAGAGTAAGGTGGCATTTTCTGCATAATGACGTTTAATACATCCATAGAAAAAGTTGTACATGACTGTTTTGGATAATTCTAGAGTACAAAATCCCAAATATAGCGGTTTATCGTACAATACATTAACTTTGCCCAATTGAATAGCAACAAAATTTTCTGAAAAAATTTAACAGCCTTTGAAATTTGGGCGCTAGCACCAATTTTTCTCTTGATACTTTCCCAATGCGTAACCAGTCTAACATCAATTTTGTTATCAACGTTTTCCATTGTTTTCCCATAAACTGCATTATTCATGAGTTTATAGAAATCTTTTTCAGCTTTGTTGTTAGATCGATTTCGCATTTCAGTGTTCAAATCAATATAAGGTTTCATCCAACATGACTGCTTGAATCTCAACACTCTATGTGTGTTCAAAATAATAAGACCATTGGCCACAGTCTGCTGTTAGTTTTTATAATGTACAATATATTTTCTTTTGTCATTTAAATTTGGAATTAATTTAGGAATTTTTGATTTCGAGTGTGGTGGTATTAAACTTTCAACGAGAAAAGGAAAATCAGCATGTTTGTCATGTAACTCTTGGGGATAATGATCATCTACTTCAAGAACATAACCGTATGGACTAGCAGATGCCACTCCCATTACATCCAAATTGATTATTTCATCGGGTATTAGCCATGCAAAATCGTTGGTGGGTAATGGTTGTGACATACTGTGACCATATAGGTTAGTTGCATCTAAATATGATATATATGATGAAGGTTCATCTGGGTTATAATCGGGTAAAAATTTATTATTAGCTATATGCTTCCTTTCACTACACTGACTTATTCCGCCCCGTATTCCTTTTTTGAAAAAATTAATCATGTCAATGTCTGTCAATAATTCCAATTCAATATTCGTATACTTCAGCATTGCATGCCATGATATTCCGGGGGATGTATAATACTGTGCCGGATCTAATTTATATTTATCTAAGCATATATTTCGAAAATTCTCAAATATGTCGCATAATAGAAGAACATCGGACTTCAAATATAAATCCGAGTATTCCCCTAAACTCTTACACTCGAATAAATGCCAAACAAGTTTCGCTCTCATATAATCCTTATCTGATATATGCTCTCCGTTAAGATTGTCATAAAACTGATTTTTAGTGGGCAGAGTTGGATAATTCAACTTGTCAATATGATCAACAAAGTTATATGGAAAAACACCTTTCTGTCTCATCAAATTGAAATTGTCAATTTCTGGAAAATGTTTATCCATCTCAATACACTGATCGGATGTTAAGTTAGCACCTAAGTTCTGCAAAGAATTCGACATGAATTTGAAACTATCTATAAATCTCATTTTCAAAAAATTCTTTTTTTCTTTTCCGTCTTTGTCAGTGTATGTGTGAGTGAATAGATGCTTAGTGAAAGAAATGAATTTTTCCTTAGTTTGTGGAATAACATCCACTTTGTCTTTGTTTCTATACAGTTCTTTTATGAACAAATGACAATCATACCCACTCAGATTATGGAAAATGATTGGAACAAAATTTGGCAATTTGAAATTTAAGTTACATACGGAATGTGCGGCAGGTGATCTTTTTTTTCCAGTGAGGTGGCAATGGTCTCTCACTTTCACATCACCACCCGTGAATGGTTTATCACATATTCCACAAAATTGTGTAGAAGAAAACTCTGCTTCTTCCGCGGGGGTTTGTGCAGCCATAGGAATTGGATACCTCAAATAATTGTGATAAATATTTCTCAAATCATCTTCAAGTTTTGTAACAAATTTCTCGGCTGCATCCTCACCCCTATGTGTAACAAATTTCGATAATTTATCATTGTATGAACATTTTATCGAATAAGCAAATGAATAAGGTTCGTGTTTGTATGTTTTATTCGAGAATGAGTGTTTAGGGTTGAGTTGACTAGTTTGAATGGGTTTGAGAACTGATTCAAAATCAGCATAAACTACAAATGGCACCTTCATTTGTTTCTCAAAATTTTCCAACATAAGTGCATTACCCGGTAACATTTTACCATATTTGTTGATTCTGAAATTGACTGATGGTGTTGTAGTACTCAAGTGATTACAGTCATGCAACTGATGACGTAACAGTAATCGCTCGTGAGAGAAATACAATAAACATCCATCACAAAAATATTTTTTATGCTCATGCGCAGATAGTTGACTTGAAACTAACCTAGAAAGGTCTTTAATCCAACAATAATGACTATTGCCAGAATCATCTGTTATAAGTAACAAATCGACATGTCTTCTAAGTCTTCTCTGTGAGTAACGCAACGGACCAACCACTTCATATTTCATTTTACCCTTATCAAGTTTTGACTCTAACCCATACACATTAATTGAAATATCATTCATGTCCTCAAACTTTTTTATAGCTTGAAGTTTAACTGGAAAATCCATACCTGTAACATTCAAGACATTGGCGTAGTGGGGGTATGAGGAAACTTCTGACACTCTACCATTCGCAGGAAACAATGCAGATGTGATGGCCCATGCAAAACAATGTTGATCTTCATTACGAATATTCACAACGCCTTTTCTAGTCTCACTGAACTCGGGCAGCTTCACATACGAACATCCGCTGAGTGGACTGTACTTGTTGATGTTCACTTCGAGGAACTTAATTTTTTCACAACTCCATCCTGAAACAACAATAATTTATTATTCATATAAATAGAAATGAAACTTTAAATAAATACCTGAATCACGTTCTTCAAATTCCGTAGTCTGAGCAATAATGACATCACGGAATCCATCGAATAATGTACCCAAATCCGTAGACTGATCCACAATTTTATTCTGTGAGTTGAATGACTTCGTGTCACTCAAATCCCGTGTTTGAACAATGTAGCTGCCAAATACTTCCATATTCACTTTAAAGATCTTGTGAACCTTTATTGCGTCTTCAAGTAATCCAATAACCTTCTCCCTGATCTCATTGAAGAATGGCATATATTCAGTGTAAACATTGGGACTTTCCACTCGATAACTCACAATTCTACACTTGAAAGCATTCCTTATAATCTGTATGCCATCACTCACTTGCACACATGCATTGTTCCTGTGTTGAAGAGTTCTTTTGTGAGAATTAACTTGAGATGTAGGAATTGTCACATTACAACAATTGCATGTGTACATTGGTGTGGATGCAGCCACATCTAACTTAATCCTTTTCACAGAAGGGCCACCTTGGCAACTTTGAAGTTGATGCCGACGGAGATTATCACTACGAGTGAACGATTTACCACAACCACAGGAATACATTTTATCGATATCGTCTTCTCAGCACAAAACTCAACAAAATACTGATTTCACAATCATTCCCACCTCCTTTATATGTAATATCGATGAGTGGGAGAGAGGGTGAACAAATTCTATCCGCATCGACTATTCATACAACGTCACAGCAGAACCATCCCCACCATATCAATAAAGAGAGGGCGGAGAGTAGTCGATGAGTCACCGCAGTGTATGGGTGTGTGACGCCAGTTCACATATCTGACTGGATATCCGTGGCGTGCAGACGTCTCTATACTTCGGTTTAGATTTTTATGCGTACTCCACACATTAGATCATACACAATGGCAGAGTAAGTATACATGAAAGACTTCGAGGTAAGAAAAAATATATGTACTTGCAAAAGGTACTTGTCCGTGTATGAAAAAAAAATCAAGTCATCACAATCTCTAGGACAAACACAAACCCTGAACACCTCCCAACATACATCATGGTCAAGGCTAAGGGCAAGCCCAAGTCCTAGGTCGAGGTCATAGGTCGAGGTCATAGGTCGAGGTCATAGGTCGAGGTCATAGGTCGAGGTCATAGGTCAAGGTCATAGGTCGAGGTCATAGGTCGAAGTCATAGGTCGAGGTCATAGGTCGAAGTCGTAGGTCGAAGTCATAGGTCGAGGTCATAGGTCATAGGTCAAGGTCACTGATGACGTCATAGTGGTGGGGGGAGGCCCAGAACCGGCTCAAATCTCCTACTACCTACTCCCAGTATATTCAATCTTTTACAATGTACAGCGTAACACTCCATCAATATGTGCTGGGGTATTTCTGGATGTTCCCCACAGAATCTGCAGGTGCTGTCCTCCAAGCCTAGCTTCCTCAGGTGTTCTTTGAGTCTGCAATGCCCCGTTAGAAGGTTAATCAGTGTCTTCGATCTTGCTCGGTTGAAATTGCCGAGATCTTTGGCCTGCCTCAGCCCTTGCTCTTCAGCTTTATTGAGTTCTTCTCGGAAGTAAGATTTTCCAAGTCTGCAGAATGGTTCTGGCCCGATCAATGGCGTTGCTGCGCCTTTCCGTGCCAGGGTGCCTGCTTGTTCATTGCCCTCCACTCCGACGTGCCCCGGCACCCAGAGGAGGGTCACCTTGTTGTTCCTGCCTAGATCATTAAGTTTGTCTAGGCATTCCCAAACCATCTTCGAGTTGATGTTAGAAGACGCTTTGATGGCTGCTTGACTATCGGAGAGGATCACGATTTCCTTGTTCCGGTATTTCCTGTTGAGGTTAAACTGAATGCACCTTTCTATGGCATGAATTTCTGCTTGAAAAATGCTGGGGAAGTGGCCCATGCATGGGATCAGAGTATTTGGTGCGAGGCCCAAAGACTCTTGCTCCAGTTTTCTAGGGAGTTTTGACCTGTCCGTGTACCATGTTATGATATTGTTCCCCAGTGCTCGAATGGATTCTATGTTCCATTCTCACTTGGTGTTAAGTTCCGTTCGAAATGATTTCTCAAAACTAAATTTCCTGGTAATTTTGTCAGTTGGGAGATCGGCAAGGTGTGCACAGTTGGTGGGGGTTGAGCCCCTTACACCTTGTGCTGTCAGCCAACCTGAAGTTTGCTTCCCAAGTAGTTTTCCTCACCATGATATGTGTTTTTTCCTGCAATGTTCCTGCACACCATCAGTGATGATTTTGCCTTATTAGTGATCTTTTCTACATGTCTGTTCCAGGGTAGTTTTGAGTCTAGGGTGAGCCCTAGATACTTCACCTCTTGCTGCCATTCTAAGTCTGCTCCATCGAGGCGAACAGTCCTTAGGTGCTGAATCTTTGTTCTTCTAATGAAGGGTAATCTGCTCTGTCGAGGCGAACAGTCCTTAGGAGCTGAATCTTTGTTCTTCTAATGAAGGGTACTACTGTGGTTTTTGATGAGTTAATTCTCAACCCCACCGAGAGGCACCACCTTCTGGTTGTCTCTAGCTCTCTTTCTATGAGATCGCAGAGGGTTCCTTTGAATTTGCCTTTGGCCATAATGACTATGTCGTCCAAGGCAAGTGACCCCGTTCCCAGTCAGTGTTCCGAGTAGTTCGTCTACTACGAGACTCCACATAAGAGCAGTTCTTGTAGCCAGCATTTGTCACATTCATCTGGATGTGGTTCTGCCCACTCCCTTATTCATTAGGACCCTATTTATTGCTTCATGAGAGGTGTTGTCGAATGCCCCCTCTATGTCTAAGAAGGCGCATATGGCCATTTCTTTATACTCAAGTGATCTCTGAATACTTTTGGTAAGCACGTACAGAGCGGTTTCCGTTGATTTGCCCGCCCTGTATGCATGCTGCCCGGAGTGCAATGGCACCCTCTCCAGTATCTCGGTTCTGATATAATTATCTACCATCTTCTCCAGTGTCTTCAGTAAGAAGGATGAGAGACAGATTGATCTGAATGACTTCGGGAAGGTAGGGTCCTTCTTTCCCACTTTGGGAATGAAGCTTACCTGTGCTCTCCTCCAGTTGCTCGGTATGTACCCGAGCGCCAGACTGAATCTGGCTGCTTTCATAATGAATGTGAATAGTTCCGTTCGCCCTTTTTGTAAAAGGGCCTGAAACATACCGTCAATTCCTGGTGACTTGAATGGTTGTAATGATTCAATTGCCATTTCACTCTTTGGGCAGTGCATATGGCTTTTGCAACTTCTCAGTCTTCTCGTTTGGCTCTGCCTGGTTCTTCCAGTGATCTGTCGGGTTCAAATACCTGGAAAGTGCGTCTCCAGTAAAAGGACAGCTCGTTGCTCTTCATCCTGTGTGTAGCTACCATGTGTTCTGTTCTGTTCTGTTCTGCCCCTTGCCAACGGGTGTGAAGTTGTCCACATCCACAAATGTACACTGAGAAAAATTTAAAAAAAAATCATAGAAGGCACAAATGGCTTTGTACACGTTTCTGCCCGGAATATGTTATGAGAAATGCTCTTTCCTTTATCCCTCATACCACGTAGGAGTTTTCCAGGCCGTCCAAGGGGATAGAATGGGGGTGAATTTCCGAAAAAAAATCATAGAAGGCACAAATGGCGTTGTAGCCGATTCTGCTCGGGATATGTTATGGAAAATGCTCTTTTCTTTATCACTCATACCACGTAGGAGTTTTCCAGGCCGTCCAAGGGGGTAGAATATGGGTGAATATCCGAAAAAAAATCATAGAAGGCACAAATGGATTTGTAGCCGATTCTGCTCGGGATATGTTATGGAAAATGCTCTTTTCTTCATCCCTCATACCCCGTTGGAGTTTTCCAAGCCGTCCAAGGGGGTAGAATGGGGGTGAATTTCCGAGAAAAAATCATAGAAGGCACAAATGGCTTTGTAGCCGGTTGTGCTCGGAATACGTTATGGAAAATGCTATTTTCTGTATCCCTCATACCACGTAAGAGTTTTCCAGGCCGTCCAAGGGGGTAGAATGGGGGTGAATATCCGAAAAAAAATCATAGACGGCACAAATGGCTTTGTAGCTGATTCTGCTCGGGATATGTTATGGAAAATGCTCTTTTCTTCATCCCTCATACCACGTAGGAGTTTTCCAGGCCGTCCAAGGGGGTAGAATGGGAGTGAATTTCCGAAAAAAATCCTAGACGGCACAAATAGCTTTGTAGCCGATTCTGCTCGGATTACGTTATGGAAAATGCTCTTTCCTTTATCACTCATACCACATAAGAGTTTTCCAGGCCGTCCAAGGGGGTAGAATGGGAGTGAATTTCCGAAAAAAAATCATAAAAGGCAAAAATGGCTTTGTAGCCGATTCTGCTTGGGATATGTTATGGAAAATGCTGTTTTCTTCATCCCTCATACCACGTAGGAGTTTTCCAGGTCGTCCAAAAGGATAGAATGGAGGTGCATTTCCGAAAAAAAATCATAGAAGGCACAAATGGCTTTGTAGCCGATTCTGCTCTAGATATGTTATGGAAAATGCTCTTTCCTTTATCCCTAATACCACGTAGGAGTTTTCCAGGCCGTCCAAGGGGGTGGAAGGGGGGTGAATTTCCGAAAAAAAATCTAAGAAGGCACAAATGGCTTTGTAACTGATTCTGCTCAGAATATGTTATGGAAAATGCTCTTTTCTTCATCCCTCATACCACGTAGGAGTTTTCCAGGCCGTCCAAGGGGATAGAATGGGGGTGAATTTCCGAAAAAAAATCATTGAAGGCACAAATAGCGTTGTAGCCGATTCTGCTTGGGATATGTTATGGAAAACGCTCCTTCCTTCATCCCTCATACCACGTAGGAACGTAGGAGTTTTCCAGGCCGTCCAAGGGGGTAGAATGGGGGAGAATTTCCGAAAAAAAATAAGTAAAAATTTTTTGTTTTTTCACATTTCTTCTCATTTTCCATGAGTGTTTTCAGTTCAGAACAGTCTTAGAGATAATTTTGGCAAGAACATATTATATATATTGATACAAAAAAATTGCTATTGCATACCCTGAATTATAGGTATTAAAATTCAAAGAACGGAAACTTCAAATTCAAAATTATACTACATTCTGAAAATTTCGTTATATATATCCTGTATATCAAATAAAGTATCAACAGAGGTTGAGCCTCTGTTAACTTTAGATCAGGATTACTGAAACCGTGGAGCATACAGTGCTGAGTTCTTCGACATTAAATGTATCAATCACATAAATAATAAGATACATAAAAAATTATAAACCAAAATATACTTCCTCAAATAAAATAAAATATAAATAAAATACATAAAAAAAATATACTCAAAATATACTTATATAAGAATGTAGTTAACAACCAAAACAAAATGTACTTTCTTAAATAAAATAAAAAGGTACATAAAATACGTAAAAAATTATAAACGAATATACATAATATTATGTTCTTGCCCAAAATTATCATATCACTCTCTAAGACTGTTCTGAACTAAAAAATGGGAAGAAATGTAAAAAAAACACAAAAAATACTTACTTATTTTTTTTCGGAAATTCACCCCCATTCTTCCCCCATGTACGGCCTGGAAAACTCCTACGTTCCTACGTGGTATGAGGGATAAAGGAAAGAGCATTTTCCATAACATATCCCGAGCAGAATCGGCTACAAAGCCATTTATGCCTTCTATGATTTTTTTTTCGGAAATTCACCCCCATTCTACCCCCTTGGACGACCTGGAAAACTCCTACGTGGTATGAGGGATGAAGAAGAGAGCATTTTCCATAACATATCTCGAGCAGAATCGGCTAGAAAGCCATTTGTGCCTTCTATGATTTTTTTTTTCGGAAATTCACCCCCCTTCCACCCCCTTGGACGGCCTGGAAAACTCCTACGTGGTATTAGGGATAAAGGAAAGAGCATTTTCCATAACATATCTCTAGCAGAATCGGCTACAAAGCCATTTGTGCCTTCTATGATTTTTTTTCGGAAATCCACCCCTTTTTCTACCCCCTTGGACGGCCTGGAAAACTCCTACGTGGTATGAGGGATAAAAGAAAGAGCATTTTCCATAACATATTCTGAGCAGAATTGGCTACAAAGCCATTTGTGCCTTCTATGATTTTTTTTCGGAAATTCACCCCCATTCTACCCCCTTGGACGGCCTGGAAAACTCCTACGTGGTATTAGGGATAAAGGAAAGAGCATTTTCCATAACATATTCCGAGCAGAATCGGCTACAAAGCCATTTGTGCCTTCCATGATTTTTTTTCGGAAATTCACTCCCATTCTACCCCCTTGGACGGCCTGGAATACTCCTACGTGGTATGAGGGATTAAGAAAAGAGCATTTTCCATAACATATCTCGAGCAGAATCGGCTACAAAGCCTTCTATGATTTTTTTTCGTAAATTCACCCCCATTCCACCCCCTTGGACGGCCTGGAAAACTTCTACGTGGTATGAGAGATAAAGAAAAGAGCACTTTCCATAACATATCCCAAGCAGAATCGGCTACAAAGCCATTTGTGCTTTCTATGATTTTTTTTCGGAAATTTACCCCCATTCTACCCCCTTGGACGGCTTGGAAAACTCCAACGGGGTTTGAGGGATGAAGAAAAGAGCATTTTCCATAACATATCCCGAGCAGAATCAGCTACAAAGCCATTTGTGCCTTCTATGATTTTTTTTCGGATATTCACCCGCATTCTACCCCCTTGGAAAGCCTGGAAAACTCCTACGTGGTATGAGTGATAAAGGAAAGAGCATTTTCCATAACATATCCCAAGCAGAATCGGCTACAAAGCTATTGTGCCTTTTTGATTTTTTTTCGGAAATTCACCCCCATTCTACCCCCTTGGACGGCTTGGAAAACTCCAACGGGGTATGAGGGATGAAGGAAAGAGCATTTTCCATAACATATCCCGAGCAGAATCAGCTACAAAGCCATTTGTGCCTTCTATGATTTTTTTTCGGAAATTCACCCGCATTCTACCCCCTTGGAAAGCCTGGAAAACTCCTACGTGGTATGAGGGATAAAGAAAAAAGCATTTTCCATAACGTATTCCGAGCACAATCGGCTACAAAGCCATTTGTGCCTTTTATGATTTTTTTTCGGAAATTCACCCCCATTCTACCCCCTTGGATGGCCTGGAAAACTCCTACGTGGTATGAGGGATAAGGGAAAGAGCATTTCTCATAACATATTCCTGGCAGAAACGTGTACAAAGCCATTTGTGCCTTCTATGATTTTTTAAAAAATTTTCTTCACACCCGTCCCTCGCCATAGTTTTGTGTAATCTGGCTGCTGCAGGGCTTGATGAGATTGTCTCACAAAAGCTCCTGAAGTTGTTCCTCTTGGCTTTCCTTATTTCTTTATTATATTTTGTCAGCCTTTCGGTGTATTCCTGCCAATCTCCGCCCTGCTTGGCTTTGTTGAATAGCCCGCGGACTTCGGATCACAGATTTGACAGGTGTTCGTGTTGAGCAGAGAGGGGAAAAAGAAACAACCACGCTTACTTGCTGTTCGATCTCGACTAACTTTATTAAAAAGAAGTATACATTGTGGCCACTACAACAATTCAATATTGCCAACAAAAAAAAAACAAACATTCAAGTTTGATGTCAGAAACTACATCAAACCTTGGAACTTTCATATAAACCTATGCCATTTATAAATCTATGATGTTTACAAATATTTAGACTTTTTGTCATAATGTCCGCAATCATTTCATCAGTTGGTACATAAGTCAATATAACATTTTTATTTGAAATTGCCTCTCTTATAAAATGGTGTCGTATATCTATATGCTTCGAGCGTTTGTGATACAATGGATTCACAGCAAGTTTTTGTGCACTCAAGTTATCATTATATAATGCTATACAATCTGACTTGCCTATTAATTCATACCAAAAATTCTTGAGGTATATTGCCTCTTTAGCTGCCTCTGAGACTGCCATATATTCTGCCTCTGTACTTGATAAGGCTACAGTTTTTTGTTTACGGCTTTCCCAAGATATGGCACTTTCAGATAGCTTGAAAACAAAGCCTGTGTATGATTTTCTATCTTGCTTATCACCTGCCCAATCGGCATCTACAAAACCTTCAATGACAAAATTATTTGTTTTCTTAAAGACTAAACCTAAATCTTTAGTGCCCTGTAAATATTTAAAGATTCTTTTTACACATTTCCAATGACATTCAGAATAACTATTATTGAATTGGCTCATGAAACTTACAGAAAAAGCAATATCTGGGCGAGTGAGCACTGCCAAATACATGAGACTTCCAATAGCTTGCTGATATGGAATATTTTTATTACAAATTTCAACATTCAAACTAAAATCTAAATTAGTTTCTAAAGGAGTAGACATGGACCTACAATCTGACATATTAAATTTTTTTTAATATTTTATATATGTAATCTTTCTGATTTAAAAATATAGTCCCTTTTTCTTTGTCTCTGATAATTTGCATCCCAAGAAATTCTTTGGCCTCACCCAAATCTTTCAATTTGAATTTACTATTCAGTGTAGATTTTAACAAGTCAGTTTCACCAGGGTTGTTAGAAAATACAAAAAAATCATCAACATAAAGAGCTATAATAGTTAAACAATTTTCATTATTTTTAATATAGATACAATGCTCCAATTCAGATCTTTTATAATTAAGTTCCTTAAGAACCTTATCTACATTTTCGTACCACACCCGTGAAGACTGTTTAAGCCCATAAATCGCCTTTTTGAGTTTACAAACCCTATTTTTACCATTAGGTATTTGAAAACCTTCTGGCTGATGCATATATAATTCTTCAGTTAAAACACCGTTTAAAAAAGCTGTCATAACATCATAATGACTTATTTCTAAATCTAATTGTACTGATAAAGCAATCAAAATTCTTAAAGTGCTGTGCCTTACCACTGGAGAAAAAGTTTCACAATAGTCAATACCAAACTTCTGTGTATAACCCTTGGCTACCAGTCTTGCACGATATCGTATACTACCATCGATATTTTTCTTCTTATACACCCATTTACAGTCTACAACATTTGCACCATCTGGAACTTCTGTAATTTCCCATGCCTCATTATCCATGAAAGATTGGTATTCCTCTTTCATTGCCTGTCGCCACTGTTCCTTTTCTGAACCTGATAAGGCCTCGTTGACACTAACTGGGTTAACATCTACATCTCCAGACGTACACATGTAAGTAACAAAGTCCTCAAAACTCTTGGGTTTTGGTACTCGATTAGAACGCCGTACCACTTCAAATGTTCCATACATGGTCTGGTCTCTCCGTGTTGTTTCGGGTAGAAAATCAGTATCGCTACTTTGACTTTCCGTTTCAACATCTCTAACTGAATCGTACTCTGACTCTGAACTAGTATCAGTACCTTCTGAGATGAATACTTCAGTAGTGTTGCTGTCCCCCACTGGCTCTGAGTTTGTCATAATGGGAACTTCCTCTGCCTTTTCAATGATCACAACATCTCTGCTTGTGGAAACAGAACCTACTCCTGGGTCATAGACTCGGTATCCTTTGGTATTTTCGCAAAAACCGATCAAAATCATTCTCTTTGATTTCTTCTGCCACTTAGTTCTGTTAGCTTTCGGGACATGGACCATAGCAGTACTCCCAAAAATCCTGATGTTCTCAACATTAGGTTTTTTGCCATTCCAAGCCTCGTATGGTATTTTTGTACCATTTAATCCTGCAGCAACTGACCTATTTTTCAAATAAACGGCTGTGTTTACAGCCTCTGCCCAAAACTTTACTTCCAAACCACTATCAAATAATAAGCATTTTGCTTTTTCAACTATGGATCGATTCATTCTTTCTAGAACACCATTGTGTTCTGGAGTATGAGGATTTGTCTTCTGGTGTAAAATACCATTTTTTATTAAAAACTGCTCCATTTCCTTGCTGCAAAATTCTCCGCCATTGTCTGATCTGAGAACTTTTATCTTATGACCTTTCTGATTTTCTACCATCGCTTTAAATTCCTTAAATCTCTCGAAAACTTCGGACTTGTATTTCAGGAAATATACAAATGTCATTTTGCTATAATCGTCCTCGAAAAGTAGAAAATACTTGTAACCTCCAAGTGATCGATTCTGCATCGGGCCACAGACGTCTGCATGCACAAGCTCCAACAAGGAAGTTGCTCTTGTGCCCTGATGCTTAAATGGATGCCGTGATTGTTTACCTTCGCAGCAAACAATGCACTTGTTTGTACTGTCAAGTTTGGTCTTAAAGGTCATTCCATCAACAATACCTGCCTGCATCTTGCACAAATCCTTGAAATTTATGTGCCCCAATCGACGATGCCATATTTCACTACTGGCACTTGCTGTTGATGACAACATACATCGATGCTCCTTCTTGACTCTCAACTTATAAACATTGTTGACCAAGTCTGCTACAGCTACCAATGTATTGTTTCTATTATAGATTTTACAGCAATTTTCTTCAAAATTCAATTTGTTACCATTGTTGATAAGCTTGCTTACTGAGAGAAGATTTGTTGTCAAACCTGGTACACACATTGCATTGGTTATAGTTATATCATGGTTATTTCCATTTACAATAGTCACAATGTTTATATCGCCTACACACGATACTGGGAGTCTTTGATTATTGGCTGTTACAATGTCCTGTAACTCAACGTTCTTCGAGACATTCGTTAACCAGTCCAGATTAACTGTGAGATGCCCACTCGCTCCAGAATCGACGTACCAATCGTCTTTACTAAATTGCGTGCTCAAAAACACTGCACTAAAGGCATTTGAGCTCTTATTTGCGACGTTTTTATTTATATTTGGGCACCTATTTTTGTAATGCCCCATTTGCTTGCATCGGAAACACTTCACATTTTTGAGGTTAACTTCTTTGACATTTCCACTGTCAGATGATACCGATGCATTTGAACTACTTGCAGTGTTACCACGCTTTCCTTGGTGCCTGATTGCACTGACAAAAGCGTTCCCTGTATTACCGGCCGGTTCCATATCCAACAACTTGGTTTTGATGCTATCTGTCGTTAACGTAATTCCGGAATGTTCGATCGCCATTATCATGGGCGCGTACTTTTCCGGTAACCCCGCCAATAATAATGATCCTATCCAGCTATCATCTATCTGGAAACCGGTGCCTTTCAACTTTTGAGCGGTTTCTATGAGCTGAGTAACGTAACACTCCATAGAATCACAGTTCTCAAGTCTAATTGAAATTAACGCCCGCAACAATTCGATTTTTCGACAAAAGCCCGTGTCGTCGAAAAGTTTCTGAAGCTTAGTCCACAAGTCCTCTGTCGACGTAGCGTCTTTTATATGCACAAACAATGATGGATCAATCGTTAGAATTAGCTTTGCCTTAGCTTTTCCATCTTTAACCAAGTCCGTTTCACTGCCGTCCAAACAGCCCTTCAAGTCATCCAACACCAGCATATTCTGCACCGCGAACGACCAGTCACTGTAATTCTCTCGGCCTTTCAGCTTCGGAACACTGGACAAAAAATTCACTGCGATTTTGAGTCCTGAGATATTCTGAACTGCGTAGTACACACAACTTGTAAATTTATGATAACCCGAATAAACGCGTAAACTTCGTTCCTGGGCCCATAACCTGTTGAGCAGAGAGGGGAAAAAGAAACAACCACGCTTACTTGCTGTTCGATCTCGACTAACTTTATTAAAAAGAAGTATACATTGTTGCCACTACAACAATTCAATATTGCCAACAAAAAAGAAACAAACATTCAAGTTTGATGTCAGAAACCAACAGTTCGTTCCACCAAATGGTTCCCCTGTATGATTTCTATTCTTTTATAACTGGATTCGTATGCATCCATAATTGCCACGTTTACCGCCTCTATGGTTGGCTCAAATTCGACGTGACTGTTGCCGTTTATTTTATTTATTTATTTTATTTTATTTTTTATTTTATTTATATGTAATCTACAGAAAATACATTCCATTAATTGATTACAATTTCAACTATTAATTAATTTAGTGAGCTACAAAAAATATTCTGTTATATTAGCAGTTTCTAAGAGTGAGATTTATCATTATACACTATTTTTAATATGTGATTGATAAACGAAGAATGTCTATTTATATATAAATATATCACATATATAACATATAATGGTTAGTAGCTGAAGGAAGAAAAAAATCTAACTTAATTCTGACATTGGTTTGTCATTAGTTTGTAGTTTGTAGAGAGGTGCGTTTTTACCTCGATTTGTTTCGTTTCGATTGGTTTGATTTATATGTATACTTGAATGTGTTCGTTATCATTTTCCAATTATCATTCTGTGATAACGTAACAATATTTCATTTCTGAAAACAGAAGGATTTTTAGATATTATGGTGGGATCTAAATCATTTATAACTTTGCACAGTCTGTAGAGAGGTGCATTTTTGCCAAGATTAGTGTAAGCTTTAGAGAGAGCGAATAGAGATGTGGTTCTGTGATTATAATTAGACTGCCAATAAATCAATTTTCCTAAGAAATACGTGGAATCGATTTCATCATTGAGTAGTTTGTACATAAATAGTGCGGAAGCAATTTCTCGCCTGTGCTCTAGTTTAATGAAATTAAATTCTCTCAAAAGCGTCACATAAGGTATATCAAAGCAGTAAATTCCAGTTTTTTTGAAGTAAAGATATCTAAGGAATTTTTTTGAATTTTTTCTATTTCATTTTTGTATTTTTCGTAGTACGGCGACCAGATGATAGATGCGTATTCCAGTATGCTCCTGACGTAGGTGTTGTATACCGTTATCAACGTTTTCATATCTGTGAATCTACAAGAGTTCCTAATTGCGAATCCTAATATCTTATACCCTTTATTGATTATTGTATTCACATGATGATTGAAATTGAGTTCTCTGTCAAAGTAAACACCTAAGTCTTTCACAACATTTTTAACAGCGAGAACATTATTGTTTATAGTATATTCGAATTGAATATTTTTTTTCCTCGAAAAAGACATTGAAAAACATTTTCCTATATTTAGGTAGTCTGTTGTTTTCTGACCAGGTTGTTACTGCTTCCAGATCTTCTTGTAGAATATGACAATCATCGATTTCATTAATCTTTCGATACAATTTGAAATCATCTGCGAAAATCAAACATTCTGATGATCTTATACAGCTTGGCAATGTGTTTATCAAGCATAGAAAGAAAAATGGACCCAAGTTGGAGCCCTGGGGTACACCTGAGCGAGTAATGAACTTTTCCGAACAACCTCCTTTGAATACCACATATTGTTGGCGGCCCTTTAAGTAAGACGCGCACAGTTCTAAAATTTCACTTGAAAATCCTAGCTTACAGAAATTATTGGGCAAAATGTCGTGGCCAACTTTGTCGAATGCTTTTGAAAAGTCTGTATATATAACATCTAGTTGTCCAGCAAGGTCAACCACTTCATTTGCACTTTGAGAAAATTGAATAAGGCTGGTAATTGTAGATTTTTTTTATGTGAAGCCATGTTGATTATTTGATAAATTAGGACCAACGAATTCTACCATTTTCAGATATAAAATTGACTCAAATAACTTGCTTGGTACACAGATTAACGCAACAGGTCTGTAATTCGTTATTTGATTTTTAGCACCATTTTTCAATATGGGAGAAACTTTGCTCAGTTTCCATGATTCTGGATATAACTTGGTATTGATTATGAGATTGAATAAAATGTTTATGGGCTTTAAGAAAAATTCAGCACATCCTTTTAATATGAATGCCGGAATATTATCTGGTCCTAGCGACTTTTTGGGTTTCAAACGTTTTATGGCAGTCAATATGTCTTCATTAGATATGCTTTCTATTCGAAAAGTATTCGTGATATTTCGATTGATTTCTAAATTACCCGTGTCATATTTAGCCTCATCAAGAGAATATACACTTTTGAAATAATCTGCGAACGCATTCGCTGTTTCGGTATTATCTGTAGTGGAAGTACCATTGTAAATCATTGCGCCACTCACAGTTTCAGAATTTTTTTTCACAGATTTCACATATTGCCAAAATTGTGAGGGATCTTCTCTAATACAAACTTCCATAGATTCAACATTGAACTTTGAACGTTGAACTTGTTGTAGGTTACATTTTAAATTGGTGGTGTATTTTTCCAGAGATTTTTCCCAATCTGTGTTTTTAGGATTTCTGGTGAAGGTTGTTTGTTTCACAAGCCCTTCCACGTTGAACATAATGATTCTATGGTCGGAAAGTGGGGGTTCTTCTAAGACCCTCCAGTTTCTTACCATTCTGCTAATGCTCGGGCTGCCGAGCGTTAAATCTAATACTTCTCCCACATTAATTACGTTTTAGGTTAGCCGCGAGTATGAATTCTAACAATTGCTCACCTCTTTGACTGGTGTCCATGCTGCCCCAGATGGTGTTGTGCGCGTTGGCGTCGCAGCCCAGCAGGAGGGGTAGATTGCTCCTGCTGCACTAGTCGGATAGCCTCTATACTTCTTCTGGTGGTGCTTGCCCATCTCCAGCAAAGTATACTGAGGCTATTACTATGTCGAGGAGTAAGTGCCTTGTGCGGATCTTGGCCCGAACCGGTACTAAGTCCCTTGTCATGAATTCTGAAAGACAGATATAATTAATGTTATTTCTGATCAGTATGCAAGCTCTGGGGTTGTCACCCAAGGTTCATGGATCAACGCAACTCCCAAGTTTGTCCGGCGAACACCCTCGATAAGGCGGCTGATGCCCCTATAGCGTGATGGGCGTTCACCTGGGCAACTTACAGCTGAGTTGGAGTGCTCGCCTCCTCATCATCCAGCAGCATTTGCTCTTCTTCGCTGGGAGTCACGGTGATGTCCTGTCTCTTCTACAGCCCCAAGGGTTGGTGTCTTGACCGCCCCTTCTTCCTCCTTCTTCTTACTTGAGTCCTTGCGGAGGCCATGAAAGGGGATTTTCCCGAACCTGCAGAAAATGGTGTATCCCATTTTCCTGAAGGCCTCGCAGGACTCGTTATCAATGCCAATGTTTAGCAATTGGCCATTGCCCTCCTTCTTGCTCCCTAGTACTTTCCACAACTGGGTGTGGAGCCCCATGTTTTATGTACTCACTAGGCCAGCAACTTCTCCGTTTCAAAGTCTGAGCTCCTAGGGAAGAACACAGTGATGGTGTGCGCCCTTGGGATATCCTCTCCCAGGCACACCATCAGCTCTGCACCCCTCCAGTTGCTCAGACTGGGGGCATTTGCCCTCAGCACTCAGCGTTTCCCGTGGATAGTTTTGTTGGAGGATTAAGTTTTTCCAGTTTATAACATACTGTATTTGGAAAATGATAATATGATATTATGATGTTGTATGGCATGATATTAAGTTTTTGTTGTTTGTGAATGTCAATTTTTGAATAAAAAGTGTCAATTATATATTATAATTTTCACTGGGATTTGCTGTGTATTCTGTAGATTTCGTACAAGTTCACACAGGTTATGGGCCTTTAGCTTTCCCAAGCGACAACGAAGAAAATTTCATAAATCGACGAGCAGACGTTTGCTACACGACGAAAAGCGAGAAGAAAATTGATTTATTTCAAAAGGACGACGTAATTCTTTATAATGGATGACTTCAAAATTGAGAAGTTGGATTCTGAAAACTATCGCTATTGGTTTATGAAAGCTCAAGGTATTCTTGAAATAAAAAATGTATGGCAAGCGATTGAACCTGGTTATAATATTACGGATTTATTGGATCCTGCTAAAAATAAAATGAATCATAGCGCTAAATCCATTCTATATCTCATGATGAATAACGACAGTTTAGATGATATCATGGATTGCCAAAGAGCAAGAGATATTTGGGAAAATCTTAAGAAAATATACACAAAGTACGATACCTGGCACGGGTTTTTACTACTAAAGGATTTTGTAAATACAACGAAGAAGCAAAATGAATCAATTAATGATTATGACTAGAAGAAATAGCCTTTACTATAAAGTTAAAAATGCCGGTTATGATTTGAGCGAAAAAGTACAGGCAGGATTCACAATATTAGGATTACCGAAAGAATACGAATATTTATCAAGGAATTTGAGGGCCGACGAAAACGACTTAAACATGAATAATTTGAAAGCAAAACTTCTATTGCAACAACTGGATACATTACACAATTCAGCTCTGAGACTTGTAATGGGTGCCTACCGAACTACTCCAGTGGAGAGTCTTTATGTCGAAGCCAACGAACCACCTCTGGAATTAAGACGTCAATATCTCAGTCTAACATATGCATCCAAAATATCTACAAATAATAAACATCCAACTCATGAACATACATTTTCCAACAATTTTGATAGCGCTCTCCAACATAACAGAAGCACCAGAGTTCCATTCAACGTACGAGTCAAACAACATGGTTTCACCTTTTCCAACACCCTATCCGCTCAAGAAGAAAGCCCACCACCCTGGCTTGTGGAAATTCCTCCCTGTAATACCTCCCTTACAATTTTTCCCAAATCCTCTACCTCCAACCTTGAACTCCTTCAAAAATTCCACGAGATAGAAACTAAGTACAGCGGGTTCAATATTCTCTACACTGATGCCTCTAAGACACGTGAAGGCGAGCGAGTTGGTGCTTCAGTTATATCAGGGACCAACACCTATAAGTTCAGTATGCCTCCAGAATGCTCAGTATATACAGGAGAACTTCACGCCATAGTGGAAGCGATTAAACTCTCTACAAACCTCAACGCTAAAGATACGGTAATATTCATGGTAATGAAAAGGCAGACATGGCTGCAAAACATGCTAGTGTAGACCCATCCTCCAAAACTGTAACAAAAATATCATACACAGACATGAAGCCCAGTATTAAAGCGTATATACAGAACCTTTGGAGTGACAGATGGCAAGAACAACAAAACAACAAACTACTGACATAATCTGAATCCCATACAATACATGGGGCTGTGTAGAAAATTTAAGAAAATATCAGGTGATCCTCACCAGGCTCCGCACTGGCCATACGAAACTTACACATCAACACCTCCTCAAACACGATGTGCCCAGAAGATGTGAAACTTGCCAAACAAACCTCGATATCAACCACATTCTTCTAGATTGCCCGTCATACCAACAACAGAGAAATATTATCGGCCTACCCAGTGACCTACGAACAATTCTCTCTCCACAGAACATTGATAGACTAATTACCTTCCTAAAGTGTATTAATGTATTGTGTGCTATATGAAATGTATCGAACACCGCTAATAACCTAAATGGTTGATGCGGGTAAACTTGCAATAAAAAAAAAAAAAAATTGATGAAAAATTTGTCGTGTGTAAATACAACCAATATTCGTCAATTTCAGTATTTATTCATACGACATATTCTCAACTTCAATAATCCCATCAACAACTCATATTGGTTTCATCTCCTGTGCTAAAATTTCGTGAATAAAATGTATGAGACAGGCATCTCTCAGAGTACTTTTTCAAAAAAAAAATTACCTAGTGAGATAAAAAATAGTTAATCTGGTCAAATTTCTGCCATTTTTAAAAGGTCATTAAAAAAAAAATAAAAAGTACTCTGAGAGATGCCTAGATCCAACCTTTTGAATTCAGATGGTAAAAAAATCTCGAATATATTGAGCGAGTTCCGAGTATTTTGATTTCTCCTGCTCCTTGTTTCACCAATAGCCACTAAGGTGATTAAATTAGTCACACAATAGAAACACACATGTAGATGTAGGTATACAACTGATAAAAAATAAAAGGAAAATGTACAGAGAATACAAAGCGAACCAAGATCTATTACTGAAGCGACGTATAAACAAATATAATAAAAACATCCAAAAAATCATTCATCAATACAAGGAGAATGTATGGACCAAATCAAAAAACTTTTCAAATGCAAACCAAAAAGTAACATTTAAGATCTCGAAGACAACGGAATAACATACCATGGTGAAGAATCCAAAGCGAGACTACTTGCCAATTATTTCGAAAACGTTTTCCAGCAACAAAACGACTCCAATTTTGACCAACAAAACAAGGAACGAGTGCACTCCTGGTTCAATGAATATTTAACCAACATCCCATAAATACAAGAACATGAAATAGAAGAAGATATCTACTATAATATAATTAACCAAGGAAAAAACACAGCACCGGGGGCTGATCATATTTCAAAAAAACTAGTGAGAACTTTACATGAGGAAATACATGCACACCTTATAGCTATATAATACTGCCTTAACGACCAATATTTTCCAGAAGAATGGAAAGTTGGAACCATAATTACAATTGCAAAACCAAATACGGACCACTCCAAACCCTGTAACTACAGATCAATCACACTCCTGCCTGTACTTGGTAAAAACTTTGAAAAAGTCATAAAACATATTTTGGAAAACCATGTAAACGATGAAATACCAACCTTCCAATTTGAATTCAGAGAAAATAAAAGTACTATACATCCACTCACTATAATAACATCGAATATCCAAACAGCAAGACTCAACAACCAACACACAGCAGCGCTATTTCTGGACATAAACAAGGCATTCGATAGTGTGTGGCATGAAGGAATTCTCTTTAAATTATAAATCTTAAAACTATCAAGTTCCTACTGTTCCTCATCAAAAATTATTTTCAAAATAGATCCCTCAAAGTGAAAGTCGGCTACACACACTCTCGTCCGTTTTCCCCAGAGCAGGGAGTGCCACAGGGCTCACCTTTATCACCCCTCCTGTACAACATATACTGTAATGATATCTACAACTCCAATCAAGGACAAAACATCATGCAATTTATTGAATATATCAACTCAAGCAGATTAATATTCTGAAGGCAATAAAATTGTTGGAAACTTTTTTTTTTTTTAATTTTTGCGTGCTATATTTGTTTTACAACCATAGTAACATAATTCAAAATACAAAATGTTTTTTAATGAAATATCATTTCAATACTCTCCTCATTTCATTAAGATTATAAATATTCAGTAAAACTCTATTGAAGGCAATCTTGTCCTTGGCAAGTAGTTTAGTGAGAATATCTGCAAACTGTAGATCAGTTGGAATATACTTGATATCAATTGACCGATTTTCAACAGCATCTCGAACAAAGTGAAACTTTATATCAATATGTTTCGTCCTCTTGTGGAACTCCGGGTTATTTACCAGTTTAATGGTGCTCTGGTTGTCAACATTGATGATGGTGGCAGATTCTAGTGGAAGGCCAAGTTCTTCCAACAGGTAGCGCTACCATAGAGCTTCCTTGGTTCCTAGAGACAACGCAACATACTCTGCCTCTGTGGTAGACATAGCAACAACTGATTTTCGCTGTGAAGCCCAAGTGATCGGTCCTATGTACCTCATGAAGATATAGCCACTTCTGGATTTTCGGGTATCCAAATCCCCTCCGAAGTCTGCGTCTGTATATCCCGTGAGCTCTGCATTTTGGATATCACTAATTTCACCATAAAAGATTTCATAATTCAAAGTGCTTTTCAGGTATCTCAGAATCTGTTTCATTGCAGACTAATGTTCATGGCTCAAATTATTGAAAAACTGACTCATAAAGCTGACGGCATACGCAATATCGGGCCTGGTATTCATGGCAAGGAATAATAATGTTCCCACAGCTTCCCTGTAAGGAATCTCAATATTTGAGTCTTCAGTTTTTGATTTCGACAACTTATGTCGTGGACTATTGGTATATGGCTTGGATGACAGTCAATCATGTTAAATTTTCTGAGAAGTTTCATGATAAAATTCTCTTGGCTGATAGAAATGAGCTTTCTTTCTATCTTCTTATTTCAATTCCTATAAAACATTTAACGTCCCCATCAGTGATTTCAAATTCATCTCTCAGATTTCCCAGGATATTTTCGATTGTTCCTCTGCAATTGCTTAAAATGAGACCATCATCTACATACAGGGCAAGGTAGACTTTGATATCATGAAAACATCCAACAAACACACAAGGATCTGGATTTGTTTGTTTCAATTTGAATTTGGTCAGAAATCTCTTGAAACGGAAGTTCCAGCAACGGGGAGACTGCTTGAGCCCATACAGGCTTTTATTCAATTTGCAAACAGAATCTTCACCTCTTTCTAAACCCCTTGGTTGTGTCATGTAAATAGATTCTTGCAGTTCTACGCACAGAAATGCGGTTTTGACTCAAATTGAGCTATTTACAGGTCTTCCTTCGCCGCAATTGCAAGTAAAACTCTTACACGACTGGGGCGAAGGTTTCTCCATAGTCAATACCTTCTCTTTGTGAAAATCCTCTTGCAACCAGACGAGCTTTGAATCTTTCATTTCCGTGGATATCATGCTTCACCCTGTATATCCATTTACAATTGACAATGTTCATTTCCGGTGACCTGTCAACTAAATGCCAAGTTTTATTTTTGACAAGTGCATCCATTTCCTCTGTCATAGCAGTAATCCATTTCTGTGAGTTTACACAACTGATTGCTTCTTCAAAAGTCGTGATGTTTTCAGTTTCAGCAATCATGGCATCATGGAGAAAGTTCGGCTTCTGTATCGAGCTCCGGTTTCGCAGCTGGTATGTGTGTGGAACGTGTTCGTTTTCTTAGGACTTCATGTGACAACCGTTTCCAGAAGAATAATTTTCGCTCTCATTTACTACGTTCTCGATTTCAGTTGGAGTAACTTCATAACATGGAAATTTCACTGGAACATATCCTACAAACATCATTTTTTCGCTTTTCTGGTCCAATTTCTTCCGCATCTCTTTGGGACTATGCATGTATGCAGAAACTTCAAATGTTCTGATATGTGCTACATTCAGCTTCAACCCAAACCATTTCTCATAAGGCGTTTCATCATCATGTTTGGATATCGTTCTATTCCGCACGTACACGGCAGTACTAACTGCTTCAGCCCATAACTCAGTAGGAACATTTCTAGAATAAATCATTGAACGAGCACGTTCAATAATGGTTCTTATTTCCCTTTCAGCTTTGCCGTTCTGTTCATGTGCAAGGGGGCAGAAGTTTCATGAACAATTCCATTCGCTTTAAAATATTCAGACAAATCATTATTGACATACTCGTGTCCGTTATCTGATCGGAAAATCTTGACTAAATTTCTCGGTTGTCTATGGACGAAGCATGCAAATTCTTTCAATTTCGCAGGTATCTCTGATTTGTTTTTCAGAAAATATAATTTTCTAAATGCAGTGCAATCATCTCTCATCAACAGAAAATATTTGGATCCACTCGGTGATTCAACGTTAATTGGTTCGCATACATCAGTGTGTACTATTTCGCCTGGTTTACTAACTTTTGAAGTTTTCAGCTCCGGAAACGATCTTGTTTGTTTCCCATATTGGCAGCCTTCGCAGAAAAATTCTTCTTCATTTGATAGTGTTGCTTCCGTAACAGCTCCTTTCTTTATGGCGTCTTTCACAAATTTCACATTGACATGACCAAGTCTCTCATGCCAGAGTTGTAAATCTTTGACAATAGCAGGGTTACAATCCTCAGATTTGACAACTTTCATCAGCATTTTAAACATATTATCCTTTTTCAGCCCCATACAGGATAATTCAAAAATTCGCATCTATCATTCTTTGCTATCATGGTGTATATCCTCTCTCGGTTATTTTTCCAACTGAGAGGAGATTCCTCTTCAGCTCGGGTATATAAAGAACATCAGTTAAGTTTTTTGTTTTACACTCCCCATTTGCGTAGGCTTCCACTTCAATATCACCAACGGCTACAGGCGTCACCACCTTATTATGAGCTATTCGGACAATAATTTCATTTTGAATGGGTTTCAGCGATTTAAACCATTCACGATTATGGGACATGTGAGCACTCGCCCCTGAATCAGCTAGCCAAATCATCCCTTCATTTTTGGTGATATTCTCAAGTAGAAATGACATATCACATATTAGTGCTTCATGTTCAATCTTTTCCACTCTTTTGTCTAGAATCATCACTCATTTTCTTCTTTCGGTCTGGACATTCTCTCCACCAATGGCCTAGCTTCTTACAGAATCCACATTTTGTTTTCTGTTTCAATTCGTTGATGTGCTTTTTCTTTTGAAGATAATGTTTGGAATGTGATGGTTTGATTTTCAACGACTGTACTTGTAGAGCCAGCTGTTCTTCCTCAAGATCTTGTGATGAAATCTTTTATTCTTCTTTCAACAATCTTGCGATCAATTCAGTTAAGGTTTGCTTCGAAGAATCAACGGAATCCCAGGCCGTCACAAACATATCAAACTTTGAAGGAAGACTATTGATTATTTTGTAAATTTTGGCCACTTCTGATATCTTTTCGCCCATATCTTCTAATTGTTTGACAAGAGATTCAACTTCTGAGATAAAGGCAGCTATTTTCATCACACTCTTCATTCGTAGATAATAAAACTTTTGGTAGATGATATGCTTCGAAACATCTGTTCTCTGTTCATTGATTGATATCAATTTGTTCCACATATTTGCAGCTGTTTCACAATTCACGAGGTAGGAAAGTTCATTTTCGCAGATTGAAGTAAGGAACATCACCATTGCTTGATTGTTCCTTTTTTCCCATGCTTTTAGCATCATTTGCATTACATTGCATGACATCATTTCCATTAACAGTATTCATTAGTTCGTTAGCTCGCAATGCTATTGTGATACTAAACTTCCATAACTGATAATTGGAGCCGTCGAATTTGACAATTCGTGATGTCTCAAAATTTTCAAACATTTTCAAAAATTTCCGCAGAATGGTTCAGATATTATCACTGCTTCAAACCCAGTATCAGTGTTCTGGGCCCATAACTTATTGAATATATCAACTCAAGCAGATTAATATTCTGAAGGCAATAAAATTGTTGGAAAATTTTTGCGTGCTATATTTATTTTACAACCATAGTAACATAATTCAAAATACAAAATGTTTCTTAATGAAATATCATTTCAATACAATTGATAAAGACCTATACATTCTACAATATGCAGGCGATACATCTCTCATTTCTCATGATAAATCAATAAGGACAACAACAGAAAAACTACAACAATTGATTAACAATACCAGCACCTGGTTCAACCTTTGGAGACTACAACCTAACCCAAGAAAATCACAATTTGTTATTTTCTACCACAGGCCAATACAATTTGTTATTTTCTACCACAGGCCATCACAGACAATTTACCAACAATAAGCATCAACAATCACACTCTCAGAAGCCAACATAATGCAAAATATCTCGGAATTAACATGGACAACAAACTGAACTTCAACTACCAGACCACCACACAAACGATAAAAAATCAGTGCAAAACAAGAGGTAAACCCTTCAGGGCTTACAAAAAAAGTGGAATTGGTGTTGAAACAGCAGCAAAAATGTACAAGATGATCTGCCGGCCTATTTTAGAATATGCCCATATTATATATTTGAACAGCCGAAAACCAGCCCTAAGAAACATACAAGTAGCTGAGACATCCACCCTTAGAAGCATCACAAAAATCCGCCACCCAGCTAACCCACTTCATAATCCACCAAACTCCTAGTCCCCAGTCCAGCGACCATTTTTCAAACTGATAATAACTGTCATAAAAATAGTGGGATCACTTGTTTATATCGAGTCTACCACGCTGTGAAATTTTCAGAATACGGAACGGGGGCTTTTCTGCACGCGGGTACGTAAACATGGCGGTTACCTTTTTACTCAAAATTTTTATTCGATTTGCAAGAAAATGTGATAAATAAAAGATAAGTATGCTTGCCCAACAAAATGGCGGGGGCTATTGTCGAGTCCGACATGATCAACATGTCGCTCTAGAGCGGTATGGTTTTCTGATAATAACAGTCTCAATTTTTATTTTAACATACTGAAATTGGCCTAAGAATCGTAGTCCATACCTTGTCCGACAAATTTTCGGGGGCCTTTTTCCAGTCAGACAACCGAAACATGTCTCTCTCACAATGAAGTAAGAAAAATTGTAAAGATAATATTGTAATCACTACTGGCTGAAGGACCTCGGTCGATGGCCATTTGGTTTTATTCCAATAAAGAACATTTATTATTATTATTATCCAGAATAACACAAGATTTACTTAGAATACTGGGGTATACAATGAGAATTGGAAAATATTTCTCACCATTTACTCTAAAAATACTTTTTTGTTGTTTAGTACGATCAAAATTAGATTAGGCTTCTGTGTTGAATCTATACAAAACAAGTTTTTACGTATTTTAGCCTATAAAATTGGCTATCAGTTGGGTAACTATACATATTCAGATATACTGACTTTCCTTAACTTACCCACACTTGAAAATAGGCACATTCAGAATGACTTGTCTTTCTTATACAGGGTGTAACATAAGTACTTTAAAATATTCAAGTGACGTATTCCTGAGACAATTTTAAGAAAAAAGTCTAAATAAACTTGTGTCCCGAAATGCTTCGATTCGCACATACAGGGTGTTGAAATTGATTTTTTTTGTACTCTTTTTAAAAATAACTTATGCAAAAAATAAGTTATTTGCACGAAATTTGGTACCCGGGGTTTTTCTGACGTGGGAAATCATAATTTCGTAATATTTTTCATGTAACATCTAGAGGGCGCTGCGTACGCTGTCATTATTTATTTCAAATTGCCCTAACATTTTTGACAGTAATATTTTGGTACTTTTCATGAAAAAATCTTATTCCCAAACCTTTTCCAATTGAAAAAGGTATACTTCCTCAACAACACTGGAGGTGATCTTTTTCGAGACATTTACAATTTTCTATATCGATGCATGTTACTTAGCTCCTAGGGCGTTAAGTGAAGTTGCTGAGAAAAATTTCAACAATCTGTATCTCGAAAACGAATCATATTTCGATAAACATTTTATAGGAAAAAAGTTTACTGTCAAAAATGTTAGGGCAATTCGAACTGAATAATGACAGCGTACGCAGCACCCAAGTTTCATGCAAATAACTCATTTCTTGCAAAAGTTATTTTCAAAAAGCGAACAAAAAAATTCAATTTCAACACCCTGTATGTCCGAAACGAAGCATTTCCGGTCACAATTTTATATAGACTTTTTTTCTTGAAATTGTGTCAGGAATACGTCACTTAAATATTTTAACGTACTTCGGACATAAGGGTGTTGAAATTGATTTTTTTTGCTTTTTAGCTTTTTGAAAATAACTTTTGCAAGAAATAAGTGATTTGCACGAAATTTGGTACCTGGGTTTTTTCTTGTAACATCTAGAGGGCGCTGCGTACGCTGTCATTATTCATTTCAAATTGCCCTAACATTTTTGACAGTAAACTTTTGGTACTCTGAGATTCGCCCAAAACAACTCTTCTTCTTTCAAATCTTTTCAACCAATGTATTAAGGCGCTTGGTAAAGGTCGCCTCATAAATAAATGGCGCCATCATACTCGTTGATGTCAAAACCCATAACTGAACTCTTACTTATAACCTTGATCATGACTATTCGAATCTTGACGAATACTTTACCATGAAACTGATCAAGATAATAAATGAATGTAAAGAAAGTCAATAACAGCTTTTGACAGTTATAGATATCAGATATGTTATTTATGATGGTTTATGATCAATCGTACGTTTACGAAATGTGAACGTTACAAATGCATAAGACAGCAAGTGTTGTAGAATATGTGTCCAATATCAAGAGCTAGAATGTTACCATTCTGTTAACAAATTTGTGTTCAGAATTGACAAATTCTGTAACGGTTGTGGAGAAATTATTTTCAGATGATAAGCGTGAACCTTTTTTCAGGTGTTTTCATTGTGGGAGCGAAACGAACGGCTTTTGGTACTTTTGGTGGCAAGCTAACCAAAGTACACATAACTGAACTTCAAACAATAGCATCAAAGGCGGCTCTTGCGGCAGCGAATGTGAAGCCCGAAAGTGTTGACTCAACAGTAATTGGAAATGTTATGACGGTATGAAAAAAGTAGATTTAATTATAATAATAATAATATTTTTTTTCACGTCCAAAAATTGTATTTGTTACTTGCTTTGTTCATGAGCAACATTTCGGCGAATGTGTCTCGCCTTCTTCAGGGCTATAATATTGATAGGGGTGGACATTGCAATACTATATAAAATGACAAAAATATACGTTCATGTAAGGCATGAAACAAACAACACAGAATATATATACCAGACACTTCAAATGCAACGATTCTCATTAGGTCCACTCACCTCAAATGTAATTTGAGTATAGGTGTCTGAATAAATTGATGGTATTTACATGAAAATACAAGAAGTTGTTATTAATTGGGAATATGTTCAATTAAATGAAGTATCTCGGATGGCTTTTGGTTTCATTGTTTTTTGGTCCCAACTTATCTTGAAGTGTCTAGTTTTTTTAGGACGGGTCTGTGCTATCTAAAGGTTGTTTTATAGTTGAGTAGGATATTCCTGTAACTGTAAAGGGGAACATTCTCCATGAAAATTGAAAAATGAAAAATGTGATTTATTTGTAATATCTAACAGAAAACAACTACTTCCCCGGCACAAGCCACGCTGGACATTGAATTACATCTGATAAATATTGTGAAAAGATTCTAACTGAAATGAAAAGAAAAAATCTGAAAGTGAAAATTCGCATTTTCATTCAAATAGCTGATTTTTTTTTAAATTCTCTCTAGTTTTCATTGAAAAGGTCATTAAATATATATTTTTTTAATTCTCCCTAGTTTATTTATTAAATAAATTTATTTAATGAACTTTTCAATGAAAACTATTTTTTTAATTCTCTCTAGTTTATTTATTAAATAAATTTATTTAAGGACCTTTCCAATGAAAACTAGAGAAAATTAAAAAAAATCAGCTATCTGAATGAAAATGCGAATTTTCACTTTCAGATTTTTTCGTTTCTTTTCAGTTACAGTCTTTTCACAATATCTATCAGTAGTTCAATGTCCAGCGTGGCTTGTGCCGGGGAAGTAGTAGCAGTCTACTATGCCAAGTTCTATTCAAGATTGAAATTTCGGATAGGGACATTTTTTAAATAAAATTTTATGTCAGAAAAAGTTATGAGAATTATTTTTGACTTGTTGAAGATAGACGACTCGTGCAGAAGACTATTTAAAAATAACAATATGCTAACAGTAGGTACCAGCAGTGTATATTACGAGAACAGCAAGTTTCTCATTACACATGAGTGGTACTTCAACAGTTTCAAAATGGCCCATGAGCTTAACACCTTCGAGACAAGTCCACAGTACAACGCCATTAAATTTTACAATCATCTTCCACAAGATTTTAAAGATATGCAAAGTTCGAAAGGATTAAAAGGATCGGTAAGGAAATATTTGTGTAACCTAGAGCTCTACTCCATTAGTGATTATAAGCTTCAAACTTAATCTTTTGATAATTAAAATAATTATAAATATATTTAAATACAAGCTGCTTAGACGAATGTTTACAAGTATTTAAATGAATGTTTCATGTTTTGAATTTTATAGTGATATTGATTTTATATTTTAACATATATTCAAGTTTATGTGTATGTATGACTTCTCAGACGAGTAAAAACAACTCTGTAAAAATGAAATAAAAAAGAATTGATAGCTGGAAAAATTGTGTTTCTGCAAAACTTCCAGAGTAATGTAACGGTTCAGTTTAAGAGCTTTGCATTTCTTCCTCATTTGTTTGTTCCTCGAACAGTCTTCGTGTAAAAGCTCCAGTAGTTATTCTAAAACACCTACCCAACCGACCCTGTATATTCCTTATGAGTCATTATATTCAGTCACCCTTCGCCACATTGTTGGTTGCCTAAAAGTCAGTGCCACGATGAACGATAAATAATTATCGTTAAAGAAGGCTTCCGCGTTTTACATGCTGAGTCGCCCTCGCCACCTTGATCAGTGAAGATCAGTGAAGATCAGTTGATACCTAGACTCACGTCAAAATGTCATGTTTCGACATGTTTATATTTTATTTTTGAGAAGGCCGGTTAAGAACTGAAGGCTTCTCCTTCTCCTTCTTACTCTCCGCCTTGTAAACACGACGATTTTATCCTGTTAGGATACCTGCATAACATATTGGCTTCCATGTATTTGATGTGAAATTGCCAAAGTATACCAGACTGTGGAATATAAACTGAATTTTTGCTGAACGAAGTACTACCCTGGGCATTAATTCCATTTAAATTCTGGTATAATATGTATGGATAACCAATGAATTCAATCCAACTGTCGTTTTGGTATATGAAAGAAAATTGTAAGAGGCCATTTTGTCAAACCGGCTAAAAGTTAGCATGATTTTCTGTGAGTACAAGTTATTATGATATTTCCTTTGCAAGAAGATAAGAGGTACCTATTTTTCGGCGACAGGCAGTATTATTTCATAGTGTTCATTATTCACTTATAATTAATTAGGTCTTATATGCATATTATGTAAGAACTGAAATACCAGTTGATATTTCACTTTCCTCGCATTTTTTGGCATTGTTATTGGTGTATGATTTCCCTGAAACATTCTTGCAGTGGCAGTATATTTTTGCTATTATATTTGTTGCCAAATTTTTGATAAATTATTGTTGATAACAATTTTCCCTTCTCAGCACAAAGAAGTTCGTAACTTCAAGTAGATAAATTTAACTTTAATTAAGAGCCTTCAGCTCACTTAGAAATAAATTTACCATGCAACTAATAAACTAACTTAGAGATAATTATTTGTTCAACTTATTATATAATAGCATTTTTCAATAATTGTTTAACTAACAAACTTCATTAGAGTTGAATCTTCGAATTGCAACTAACATATTGATTAAGAGATAATAATTGTTCAAATCATTAAAAACAGGACATTCATAAAATCTGTTGTGGAATCATCTGCGACTGAAAGACAAACTTTAGTTGCTATTTTCCATCGTTCAAGATAACCTCTTGGGAGGTATTCATATTGAAAAGGGGAACATTCTCCATGAAAATTGAAAAATGAAAAATGTGATTTATTTGTAATATCTAACAGAAAACAACTACTTCCCCGGTACACGCCACGCTGGACATTGAACTACATCTGATAGATATTGTGAAAAGACTCTAACTGAAAAGGAAAGAAAAAATCTGAAAGTGAAAATTCGTATTTTCATTCAGATAGCTGACTTTTTTTATTCTTTCTAGTTTTCATTGAAAAAATCATTAAATAAATTAGATAAGGAGAATGCTATTAAAAAATGTCACTCACAGAAATCGTTCATTTCATTGAAGCAAGGTTCGCTTCTCTCGCATTTAATCCCCAATACATTTCGGTCGACGAAAATATATTTCACTTTGCCAAGCTCTTCAGGAGGATTGACATAGGATTGGAATAAAACAGGCTCTTCAGAAGCATACACATCAGGGATGGATATGAGGGAAATATGTCTTCTGCGGTGAAGTAGTTGTTTTCTGTTAGATATTACAAATAAATCACATTTTTCAATTTTCATGGAGGATGTTTCCCTTTTCAACATGAGTACTCCCCAAGAGGTTATCTTGAACGATGCAAAATAGCGACTAAAGTTTGTCTTTCAGTCGCAGTGTCACTGCAGAAGAAATATTTCCCTCATATCCATCCCTGATGTGTATGATTCTGAAGGTCCTGTTTTATTCCAATCATATATCAATCCTCCTGAAGACCTTGGCAAAGCGAAATAGATTTTCGTTCGACCAAAATGTATTGGGGATTACATGAGAGAGAAGCAAACCTTGCTTCAATGAAATGAACGATTTCTGTGAGTGATATTTTTTAATAAAATTCTCCTTATCCAATTTATTTAATGATTTTTTCAAGGAAAACTAGAAAGAATTAAAAAAGTCAGTTATCTGAATGAAAATGCGAATTTTCACTTTCAGATTTTTTCTCTCCTTTTCACAATATCTATCAGATGTAGTTCAATGTCCAGCGTGGCTTGTGCCGGGGAAGTAGTTGTTTTCTGTTAGATATTACAAATAAATCACATTTTTAATTTTTCAATTTTCATGGAGAATGTTCCCCCTTTCAACATTAAAAACAAATTTCACCAATGTTCAACTAACAGGATATAATTATTAGTTAACAAAAAAACTTCGACTGAGTACATTTTTTGTTTCGTCATTCCCTTCCTTCCTAGTTTGTTACTAGGTGGCGCCCAGCTTACTCATATAATATTACTTGAGAACTATTACTGAAGAATTATTTGCTCAAGTCATAGATACATAGAGGATTTCCCTATGGTCATAGAACTTTTCACCGTGTAGTTTACCAAGACAAAAGTATACCATACCTTGCATATTTACTATAGAATGACTGGCATATTTCTCAAGCAATATATAATTTGATAATATAAGCCATGATTATTCTTATATAAGTAAGTTACCCTCAAGTTACCTGATTCGGCATATTCTACATTTCAATGAACCCATTTACAACTTCTCTGTGTTTATCTCCTGCTAAAATTTCGTGAAGAGCTTCAGTGTTATTTCGAAATTCAATGAATGAATCAACAATCCATTCAGACATCCATAGTATCCATGTAAAAGTACCTACTCATTTATGTGAGGGCGCTCAAATCAGTGACGAAAAATTATTCAATATTGAGTATGCATGGGCTCAGCAAAAATCACTTTGACGGTGCGATTTTGGATGAATTACTGCAATTTTTTTGACAAGAAAGATGAATGTATAAGTGAGGCATGTCTCAAGGTACTTTTTCGAAAAAATTACCTAGTGAGATAAAAAATAGTGAATCTGGTCAAATTTCTGCGCTTTTTTTCAAGGTCACTTTTTGCAAAATTTGAAAAAGTACTCTGAAAGATGCCTAGTTCCAACCTTTTGAATTCAGATGGTGAAAAAAAATCTCGAAATTATTGAGCGAGCTTCGATCATTTTGATTTCTCCTGCACCTTCTTTAACCAATAGCCACGAATAGGGTTAACTCCCTCTTAAGTAACGTCACAAAGTTGAAGCTCAATGTGAAGGAAAACATAATTTGTAGTTGAATGTTTTTTGAGTATCATACCTTCCCTACTCCTTAGACAAAACAAAAAATTGCTCAGTATTTTTTTTTCATAAATTTTTAAACGATACACAATAATCATTATTATACAGGGTGAAGAGAGTAGCCAAAAATAGTTAGACAAAACAAAAAATTGCTCAGTATTTTTTTTTTTAATTTTTAAACGATACACAATAATCATTCTTATACAGGGTGAAGAGAGTAGCTAAAAATAGTTAGACAAAACAAAAAATTGCTCAGTATTTTATTTTCATAAATTTTTAAATGATACAAAATAATCATTATTATACAGGGTGAAGAGAGTAGCTAAAAATAGTTTAAAAAAATATGTATAAAAGGTGTTCTTGAAATACTTTTATTGGTTGATATTTTCAGTATTCACAAACAGGGTGGTGAGAGTGTAAATAATAATACTACCCAACAAAATTTATACGAGGTGTTTTAAAAATTCTGGCTTTTGTTGTTACTTGAGGTTAGTTAGAGTGAACATCTGGCAAATATATTTGATATTTTTTCTGAAACTTGTCTAGCACAGATTCAGTACCTTTTGGCAATTTTTATTGTTGGGCAGAAATTGATGAGGATAATTTCTTGGTGTTCTCATTTTTCCTCCGGGAGAGCAACATTAATCAGTATGAAAGTTTGTTATGAAATGGATCCTAACCATCTTAGAACCAAACAATTGAATTATGAATTGCGTATTGATGTTGAACGAGCTGACACTGACCAAAAAAGAATTTTTGAGTAGAGAAATTAGACAAAATTTGGATAGGCCTGATATCGAATTTGAAACCCCAGATTTTAATTTCAATACAGAAAAATCTGAAATTATTGAAACCATCACTTCTCTCAAAAAAGTAATAAATGATTTTGACGGTTCAAAAAGAAGTTTTTAAGCGGTTTAAAAGTCCCATAAATCTTGTTATAGGTAGGTTAACTAGAATTCTAAAAACATCACAAGCATTTCAGATATACAGGGGGGATAACTTAATTTTAGTAAGCAGTTTGGAGAAAGATTTAGTTGAAATTCGTGAAAGGTTTGTCAATGGACAGTCAGTTAATGGAGTAATCTCCAATGTAAATTCAATTCAATCAAATCAAATATCAAAAGCAGTTCCTGTATATAAATGGGGTATTACATTTGATGGTACCACGAAACTTGGTTTACTTAGGACATTTTTGGAGCTTGTTGATGACTTGAAGATTGCAAGGAATTGTATGAATGATGATGTTTTTCGTTCAGCTTCGGACTTATTTGTAGGTACGTCTAAGGAATGGTACAGATCACAAGCGCGTCAAAATCGTTTCAATTCATGGAAAACTTTAGTTGATTATCTAAAAAAAGATTTTCGATTATGATGAAAATTTAGGAAAAAAAATTCTCTATCGTACCCATGGTCAAAATGAACGCGTTGTTGTATACCTATCACTAATAGAAAATTTATTCAACTGTCTGATAAATCCACTTTCCGAACACGAAAAACTCAAAATAATTAAAAGAAATATTTTACGCCTATAGCTGATATTAAAAAAAATTCAGAAATTCGTAGAGCTTTAGAAGATGCTAAAACCAAAATTTCAGCCCAAGAAGAAATATATCTACTCTGGAACGCGCCTTTGCTTATGCATCGGTATCAAAAACATTTTCATGTAATTCAAATCAAAATCCTAGTGATGACTTTGAAGGTTTTTCAACAAACGGGGTCAGAATTTTAGAAGGGCTGATTAAAAATTGACCAATAATTCGGGTGTTAGAGATACCAATCACCGATATAGAGAGTACCGAAAATTCTTTTGATAATTTTTCTTCCAGTAGACAAGTTTCAGAATTAGAGTGATAGAACTTTTCAGGTATGATGAAAGAAATCAGCGCCATAGAAAAAAGCTTGTTTGTTTTGGTTGCGGTAAACCAGATGTTATTCGTCCTAACTGTCCAATATGTTAAAAAATCGGGACAAGGGGAAGTACACGGTAGGCTGGTATAAATCCAAATATTTTTTAGATGCCTACCCGCAACCTGCATAATAATAATAATAGAACTCATGAAGAATTCCATACGAATACCTTTCAAAAAAGAAAATTTTGTCGGTCAAACTTCAAATTTGACTCAAAACTGCATTTGGTTGTTTCAAATTCTGAGTATTTAAATTTTAAACCACCTCCCAACGTTTTTAATTCAAACAAAAAATTCTTTCAACCCAATGGAATCTCAACTCATGAATTGAATTCATGGTTACAGAAAGTCAAGTTAATGTATGCTATAAGCGATATTAATGCACTATGGCCTTCTCATAGGTATCAGGTTACACGCGATAACAATTCCTTTTGTTATGAGCATTCGCAGAGTTCCACGATAGGAACTGCTGATGCTGAATCAACTCTGTAAGCATATAAAAGGCCGAATGCCTAGTATTCTTTATAACGGTGGTACGTACCACCCCGTAGTTTGTTTTTAAAAAGTTAATCACATAATTATCGAGATAACAAATTCCGAGAACGTTGCTAGAATACGGCAACTCCTCCTAGTGGTGGTGGATCGCAATACTTTACCGGAATCGAACTTGAGGTAGTCATCACTCGAAGAATATGTGGAAGGAACACCTGGTGAAGCCCCTGGCAGACGTCGACGAGAACAAGACGAACTCGATATATTGAATTGTCTCGAATATTCTATTTTTTCAACATTTTATCTGTTCGAATACCCAATTAATTCCAAATATTCTCCCTATTTTCTGATATTCAATCAATACAAGTGAACTAATATTGTTTTTGATAATTACACTGTTTAATTATCCCAAATAATCGTACTAATCGATTATTATAGAGTAGTGCAATTTTCCAATAGACTTAAACACAATGGAAAACCAAGAAGTTTGCGGTGAAAATCAACCTCAACCACTAGAACCATACAACAATTTTTTATGAAATGCGCTCGTTTTCTCGGAAAACGGGATTGAACGCCGACATCAAATTTCAAGTTCACGCTTATCCGCCGCTGGAAGTTCTGGCGGAGCCGAATATTTGATTGTCATAACTCTGCTAAAAATGATCGGAGAAGGAAAAGAAAAAGTTCATATCGTTTCTGAAGACTCGTACCTCCTAATGCAAATATAATATGCGAGTATTTGAGTACCTAAAATGTGTTTTGTCACACTTCACGGAGATGTTTGCGGATGATCCGAAAATCATGAATAATTTAGTGAATATGGAATTATTATACTAAAGCAGCAACCCATACCCTCTTTGGACTATATGAACAATTTTAGAGTAGTGTGACGGGTCCCACTTATACATGCAAAAAAAACTTTTTGTACAACTGACATTAAAAATGACGTTTTTAATTCATTGACACATGAACTAAAAACTGACGTTTTCACAAAATCACTTTTAACACTAGTGTTAAAAGTACTTTTAACACTAGTGTTAAAAGTAAAATGACAGATGAGATGATGGATACTCAGTAATATAGATCTCTCTAATAGAAACACTTCAATCAGATATTATAATCAGAACACCTACTCAAGAGGAATCGTTTATAAAAGTTCACACATGTATTTGGTCGTTTGCGCAATTGATAATATTAATTCCTTTTGAAGTTACAAACGAAGTAGTATTTAGTCCAACTGTAGAATGTCCTTCATCACTGACAAATAATGACATTCATAAATAAAGTGCGTTGGGGTTTATTATATTTGAAGTATCTGTCAGTCAGCCTTGTAATCCAAAGATCGTGTGTTCGAATCCTTATGGATCTTATTTTTTTTTTGTTTTTTTCTTACTAGCAGTAACTGTTGAACAAAAAATTTTGTATGATACATTTGTTAAAAGTGATTTTATTTTGCTCGTGGGGTTGCTCCACTCGCTAACGCTCGTTTCGCAATATTCCCCACTCACAAAATAAAATGCCACTTTTAACACTTGTATCATAAATAACTATTATTTTACTCCTGCCTCATTCTTAACTTACCCATAAAACCGGCATTCTCTTCAGTAAATGTTCAAAATAATCGCTTATTCCTATCCTGAAGATATGTTTAATAACACTATTGTGAAGCGCAAACCTCAAGCTTGAAATCACATACTTCATTTTTTATGTAGGATGTATATGAGCGATGATTTTCAACATTTACTGAAGAAATTGCCGGGATTATGGGTGAGTTCAAAACTGTTTTTTCTTTGGCATGTATAAGTGAGACCTGTCTCACTAGTCTAAAATCGTTGCATATGGTCCAAAGAGGGTACTGATTCTTGCTTCGGTATAATTATTTCATATCAACTAAAATATCCATTACTTTCGGATCCTCCGTAAATATCGTAGAAGGGGTATGTGAAGTGGGATAAAACACAGTTTGGGTACTCAGATACTCACATATTATATTTGCATGAGGAAGTAGAAGCCTTCAGGAACGATATACACTTTTTCTTTTCCTTCTAGTATAATTTTTAGCAAAGGTATGACAAATCTAATTTTCAGCCGTGTCGGAAATGATAGTGGCGAGCCTGAAATTTGATATCGGAATTCAATCAGATTTTCTGAGAAAACGAGTGCATTTTTAAATTACTATTTCTTGTGGAGAATTGAATTATCGTTCACCTTGTTGAAATTGTTTCTTGATAAATCATATATTTTCCGAAACAACGGAAAAAAAAAGATGATTATCGTAAATTAATTTTTTTTTTTGGTTTCACCTTTTATTTTTTGGTAAAAAGTCATGTGCCGAGTTTCAAAGTGCTACAATTCATTCTTCACTTGTCGCTTACATTTGCCTGTGGTTACTGTACTATATGATGATTATGATCAGAATCAAGAAAACTATTATACTGCTAGTAGCCTTGAACCAACCTTCGACTATCAACTAGACTATTATACCGATAATGGTCAAAACCAATACGAATCATTGAACACTGAAAATCAAAACCAGTTTGATGATTTCTCCCAGACTTTGATACCCAAAATTTTCAGTTGGGCCCAATACAGGGTGATACTCCCAACTACTTTCAAGAGGAATCCCCAGACCAAACCATAGCCCACTTTCAAACCCAAATTCGAACAATGAACTTGGACAGTTTCAACCCAACACTGACGTTTCCAGAATAACAGTTCATCTAAGACCGCTTCTATCGGTGAATTCAAAAAATCTCTATCTCATCAACGATATCACCAATACTTTAAAAATTCTGATAGATACAGGTGCAGGACTTTCCATTTTCAAACCAAATCAAAAGCTTGTGAAAATTATCGAACACGTTTCCCAGAAAACATTGCAATTCAAGGCATCACCAACCAGAAATTTATAATCACGAAATCAACCCTGATCCCCTTTTTACCGGACGATCCCCATAAGATATTTACAGCCTTGATCCGATTTCTTGGAACACTTTAAATGTATAGTGGATGTTAAGAACAAACAGCTAATTACCAATTATCACAAGTTATGTTCTAGATCGTCGGTTATTTGGGCAAGTTCCTTATTTTTCGGGAATCTGTGAAATGTAATTTTTTGTATAATCGTATACATTGCCACAACACGCTTGATTTTTAATCTATGACTTTTTTCGGGATTATTTTTATTGTTTTTCCAATAAATTCAAATTGCAACAAATATGAATTTGACACTTGACAGTGTTGTGTGTGTTGACACATGCCAGTTTAACAAAACTGTTGCAAACATTTAAAAACAAAATGTATTACCAACCTGACAGCAAAAAAACGATCACCGATAGCCCGTGGAATATTATCAATTGGGAATTCAACATAAGGGATACTCCCTCTGGATTCAAGTTTTGACACTATAGATAAGTACATTGAAATTATTGTATTCGTCAAAATTCCCAAAATTTTGGCTATTATTTATGTGCATTTTGTTGAACCTGTAATTATTATTGATAAGTGATGAATTTTTCTGGTACATATAAATGGTGAATATTCAGTTCTTCTGTTGACATAATATACTCGAGAGTAGTTCCATTTTTGCCACTTTGGCGCTGGCATCTAATGTTGAATCCCCAATTAGAAGTCAATAGTCAGTAGTAGTAGTCAAAAGCAGAAAATAATAAAAAATATTCAAATAAACTGATAATGAGAAATGTGAAGATAATTAAACAAAATTAAAAGACACAAAAAAACGAACAAAAGAACAAAAAATAAAAGAAATAAAAAAAAACAGTATTTCGAGTTCGAGTATTTATTAGAATATTGGGGGCAGAATGCTCAACTCATGGTAAAGTATAAATTACAATTTGGTAGGTTTGATGAAAAGAGAAGTTTAAATTACAGTTACTATGATATACAAGTATTTGCAATCGCTCAACATCTAAAACCAATAATGACAGAGGAAGAAATTGTGAGAAACATCAGTAGGTATTTTAAACAGGAAATCTTTGAGTTCATAAACATGCACAAAATAAAAGCCATGGATAGGGTCAGTGAATATTTACTACAATTAGAAAGAACATTATTTAATAGAAGTGAACAAAATAGGTACATCCCAAGAAGTAATGAAGAGTTCAGCAAAATTAAAATATGGACAGACAATATAATAATCAAAAACTCTAACTCAAATAACTACAATGCATACAGCAGAAACTCGGAAAATAATAATTACAGGGGGAATAATTACAGAAATCAGAACATCAACAATGAATAAAGATATAATATTACCTATTATGATAGAAATGATCAACAGTATAACAACAATAGTAATTATAATTATAGGTCACCTTACAATAATAATAATAATGGACAATATAATAGAGAAGGTAGAAGAAACTTTTATTCAGATCAGACAACTGACAACAACAACGAACGTACTAAATATATAGGTACATTTTCAAAAACCAGCAAGTTGTCTAGGTAGAAGTTGGGACAAACAAGAAAATAATAGCAATGACACACAATCATCAACCTCAACTGAACAACAACATTGGTATTCAAACCATATGAAACTAAGCTGGAAAACCAAATTATGAATACCAAATAGAATTCATTAAACTAGATACAATACGGGAAGAACATTTAACGGAGTTAATAATAATAAATGAAAAAATAGGGGATAAAACAATTAAAATACTTATTGATGCAGGTTCAGAAGCTTCACTATTAAAAGAAACAGTAATAGAAAATCTATAGATCCAAAATAAATTAGTTAAAATGACTGAAACAATATTAATATGACTCAATGGTAGAAAAATACCAGAAATCAGTTCATAAATATTGAAGTAGAAATTGAAAATGATAGTATAAATTTGCAACTATTAGTAATAAAAGAAATGGAATTTAATGTAATAATAGAAACAAACCAACTACAAAGGATTAAGGCTAAGATGAATTATGAGAGGGAAGGTATAGAAATGGATGGTCTAGAAGAACTAGACTTTGAGAAAAATATTTTGTGTATGAGAGGGATGAATGAGAGTTATGATTGTGAAAATGAAGATGATCACGATAATAATCAATATAAAAAAATGTAATAGTAAAAATGAAAATTATGTAAATGAATTATTAAATAAATTATGTGTGAATCAAGGGTATCGAGATTAAATGTGCACAAAATAAAGTAACAGAAACAGATAAATTTAGATCAAAAAATTATCCTATTCCAATTGTTAAAATTTGGTATAATAGAAAGATCTACAAGTAATTACATTAATCCTACATTAGTAGTTGTCAAGAATGGGGAACATATTATGTTTGGATGCTAGAGAACTAAATAAAATTACAACTCCTCAATATGAACCTCCTTTAAACAGAAACTATATGTGGCAAGATTACAAATGCAAAATGTTTTTCAATAATACACAGATTTTTGCATAGTTTACAGATTTTGTTTAACTCCATATGGTCTACAATCGGCTTGTCCAGAAATAGAAAGAGCTCGACATAAAATACTAGACAAATATGAAGATTATGCACTACACTATATAGACGACATTTCAATTTACTCGAAAGATGAAACGACGACTCATAAAGTACATTTGAACAAAATATTAGAAGTATTAGAAGTAGCTATTGCCCCCCACCACTCTCACTTTTATTCCCACCCCCACCCACCATCAGAGCACACCAAGCTATCACATAACAGCTTCCACCCATTTCACTGCTTATATGTTACTTGTCATTACTAACCTGTCACCTATCATTCATTACTCGAAGGATTTGAGGTGTGCTGCCGATTGAGAAAAATAACAATTCCAACAAACCTTTCATCGCCTCTCACTTGTAAGTGGTTACCTATCTCGGCAAATAATAATAATAGCCGTCCTCTACCCGCACAGGAAATGCCTTTGGGTACACTCTACTAGTGTTTATGAGGGAGTATTATTATTATATCAAATGTAACTGGCCTTCTGTTAACTGTCTATCGCCAAACATCGAACATCCGTCACCCATCATTCTGTCATCTATCACCACTCATCCATAACTTATTACTTGACATCACCCATTCACCATCCGTTATGAATCATCTATCATCTGTTCCCCTCTCCACCCTTGTTACATCGTATACAGCTCGTGACGTCACACATGACAATTGATTGGGGAATAAATATCTCAATTCGTGGATTTGTACTCACCATCTCTATCATATAAAGCACACCCTCAACCCACTGAACTAAAAAATATTTCCACTACTACACACCAAAAGTGAATGTTTTATCAAGAAAATTCCGCTGAAAGGAATTCAAGCTATCCTGAAATTGAAGTGCACCATAACTCGTCCATTTGCCGACTCCTCGGTGATTCATAGCTCACAAACATACCTCCTCTGGAACCCCTCAGAAAGTTGATAACATGCATCATCCGGTGCTAGGAAAAATAAAAGAATAGTTGATAAAGTACAAATTTTTCTTTGCAACGCAGAAAACTACTAACCTACTAACTACTATAACAACATATCACCGGGTGATATGGAAAAAGAACGTGCTTGTTGGTCAGCAAAGCCTGTCTAGGGAAGACCGCGAGGAGGTAAGCACCTCTCCCCCGGATAAAAGGATATCATTGATGAAATCAACAACAGCAGGAACTTATATTGTCTTTTTTTGATGAAATTTCACAATATTTTATTAATATGGGTCTTTTTTCGTGTATAATATATCATTGCCTCTTTCAAATAAATCTATATATAATTCTTGTATGGGTCTTTACTCTTTTCCACAATGTCTCACTGCTTCTTTTTATAAATTTGAACATATTTCTTAAATGGGTCTTTTTCTCGTATATACTTGCCTCTTTTTGGTAATTTTGTACACGATTATGAACTTTTTGTATAGAAATGATTCATATGCTGGATATTACCTTTTTTTCTTTGGGCCATTTCTCTTTAGTATGTTCTGTTCTTTTGTTGTTCATTTCCTTAATGATTTGAGGAAAGGGTAGATACGGTGTGTAGACAGGCATGAAAACAGCTAATTTTCGTATCAGGTATGAATAATATTTTTGTATAAAAGGGGTAATAATTATTGTAATTATTAAAAAAAAACAATTTTTAAAAATTTAAAAACAATTTTAACATTATGCTCCTGTGTTCGCCTGATTTGTGGTGTCAATATGCTTAAAGGTTCTGAGGGGTTTAAAACCATTTCTTTAATTTTTTCGAAATTTATATTTTCCAGAGATTTGAGGGCGAGGAAAAAAATGCCTTTAACTTTGCAAACCACTTTTTCGTTCTGATCTTTCTCATGCCAAAACTTATAAGCATAATTTCATTATTTTTTGGACCACCTGATACGAACTCCAGTAGGAATATCGTATTCTTCAGGCCTGGAAATATATATCACAGAGTCCGTATCATAATACAAAACTCTGTCATTGAGTTTCTCGAGGTAACTATAAAGTTTCCAACGAGCAAGAGCTGTAACGTAAGAAGCCAGCACAACATTAACAGTCGGTAGTAGAGCGTAACATTCATCTTTATACTGCTAATTAACAATAAGAGTTTCTTCGTTCACAGGAAGAATGGTATTGACGAATATTCAGGGATCGGAAAGCATGGCGAAAAATTCAGTGGGTTGATTGATGATAGCTGTTTATGACTGGTTTTCGCGCTGACCAAATTTACCCCGAACGAGTTGAGCATAAGTTTAGCTAAAGATCTCAAGCCTGGGTTATTGTAGATTTTCGAAAATTCTAACTGTATATCTTCCCGTTGTAGGAACATTTCAATATATTGTTTCGTTTCCTCTTGAGTTCGACAGTGCGTAGGCCAATCCGATGCATCTTGTTTGATCTTCAGAAAGGATGACCCCGCACGTAAAATGGCTTTCGGCTAATTTTGTTAAAATTTTTATATATTGTAGATCTTGGTATCCTCATTAGGTAGTCCAATTCACAGATCGATCCTATGACCAGTTTTTGAGGTACAGGGTACCAAAAATTCGATTTTCGCTATTTTGGGTATTATGCATTGATTTGATTTTCGTGCTCTAATTCGAAATTGAAGTGTCTTAGAAATGAACTCATTAGATCTTAGTTGTAGCTCATGAGTTTCTCCATACGAATAAAAAATAATATCTCAGAAAGGGTGTTGCATTACAGCATGACAGCATGACAAGACAATGTTCATAGAAATAGATAAAAATCAATACCATAATCGTTTTGATTTTCACTCAATCCGTTAAAATTAGAAAACAAACGGCTAGAATTTAACAATTTTTTTATAAAGTATGGGTTTTGATCTACTACATGAGGATTCATATGATTGCTTGTCCAACAGTATATAGTTTTCCATGTACAAAGTGACAATTTGAATGCTTCCAAATGCTACATCTCATGAATAAAATTATATAATCATAACGAATTGTCTATAACTGTTACTAGGATATGAAAGTTGAACTGACTCATGAAATAATCCTTCCTGTCACCCCCCCTTATAGCCAACCCCCATCACCCCTTCATTTACAGCCACCTGCATTCCAATACTTTCAATAGAAATCTCTATTTGTGATACCTCATTGAAGAGCTGGTAAAAATTGATAAAATTGATCTCTTCTCCCTCCCCATCAAACAATTAATTAACTATTATTTTTGTGAACATCTCTGCGTATGGAAATGAAATGAAAAAACGCATCATCAATATTTTATATACCTGAATAGGTATTTTCATAGTCTAAGTTGTTAGCTATAAAAAATATATTAGATAAATAAACTTGAAAAACCTGCAAAACATTGGTTTTTATATTTATATTATATTATATTATTAAAATGAAATATTAATAGAAAACAATTTTAAGACGAGACAAGCTTTTATTCAAATGCGCTTAAAAGTAAAAAATAATTCCTTTAGATGTGTAGGTTTTTCTGTGAGTTACAGATTCAAATCCTTGCCGCGCAACGTTTTCATTACGAATACGAAAGCTGTAAGCTTTTGAACCTGTAACTCACAGAATAACCTACATTACACATCTGAAATTATTTTTTACTTTTTAGCGCATTTGAATAAAAGCGTTTCTTTATTTATTTTTTATTTATATTTTATTTTCTGTAGTAGTGTTAGTACGCATTAATCTGTAGATTTCTGATGAAGAATGGTTATTACAAGGCCTGTTTCCAGTGCGTTTTGAGCTATCTAGCTCTTGAATGAGGAGGCCATCTTGATATTTACTCGTCAGCCATCCTGAAGCCGTCATCTTCAATTTATAAATTTTGACAAAACATGCATGACCTTCCATTCCAGAAACTCCCGTATACCAATTTTGAAGAGAGTCAGATCATAATAATTACAAAAATCATACACCATTTTCAAAATTCACAATCTCAGACCCCGAAAACCCCTACCCCAATTTGGTTTGTTACTCTGTTGCTATCACTTGATACTATGAATTTGTAATTATGTCATGGCTCACTTGTATTTTTTTCAATCTGTCAGAATAACACCGTGATATTAGTAAAAATATCTTGATTAAAGGTGGTGACAAAGATTTTTGAATAATCAATTTTAAAATTTTACATGACTAAGCCATTTTCACACAATCACAACCACCCCTGCTGTAATTCTACGTCTATCTACAATAACCATTCTATGGTTCCAATGAACATAAATCTACGAAAAATACCAATAGATCTATAATGTAAAAACTTTCATTTCGTATGTTGTAAAAGTTTATTCATCAATGCTATTTCAAGTAGGTATCTGTGAAAATCAATATTTTTTGTAACAAAATAATTAGAATTTGAAAATACCTATTCAGGTAAATAAAACATTGATGATGCGTTTTTCCATTTCATTTTCATATGAATAGGTGTTCACAAAAATAATAATTAATTAGTGACAGTGTGTCAAGACTGTCAAGTAAATTGTCAAAAAAAAATTATTGATACCAACTTGAAGAGTGAACCAATAGGAATTATGAAAATGTTGCAGAAGTGCCAATATAAATTGTTTTTTAATATTTTGAATTGAAGTATTGCAATTTTTTAATTGAAGTTAGTGATCCTTTGGTGCAGGGGAAGGAAATCTCTGTACAAGTTCACTTGAGTGTTCAGGCAGTGATCATTATTAGAAAGTTCTTTGGAAATCTCCAATTCTTCAAACAAATCCAATCTGAGGTAATTTTTATTGTCAATTTTGTGTAGAATTTTGGAATTACTATTTGGGCTAAAGTTGTGATTGTGAGACAAGAGTTTTTCTTTATGAGAATGTCTAAGAAATTGGAGTCAACTATGACATTTAGTACTACACGACGGTCTTCTTCAAAGGTGTCTGAAGGAGAAGTAATCTTGGTGAAAGAGGTGGGGTTTAATGAACGAATGAACGAAGAAAGGATGGTCCTGTCCCCCAAGAGGAACAATTAAGAAACTCACTTGTCAAGAGCCCACATCGGCTGGATTGTCCACCGTGGACACAAAAAACCACAGTTGAGAAGGGACTCGAGTTTGTATACATGAAACCCGGTTACAGACAAAGGTTTTCCACCGATGAGGGATCCCTTTATCCAGCTGAGAGCGACTATGGAGTCAGACCAACAATACGTTTTGTCAATAATGAGGGTTTCATCATAAACTTTGTGGATAAACTCTGCTAACCGAGCCGTTAAGGCAGCAGCACAAAGTTCTAACTTGGGAACTGAAATTTTCCTCAAAGGAGCCACTTTAAATTTACCACAAATGAAATGAGTAATTTTCTCGCCAGAATCAGAAATAAAAAATAAGCAACAGAACAACAACCTCTTTCACTGGCATCTCCAAAATAGTGGAGTTCACACGTCTGAAAGTGGTCGATGCAAAGTCACCGAGGTAATGAAAATTCTAACAGAGAAGGGAAATCACTGACATATTTTTTCCATGTTCTCACAATTTCAGCTGTGGGTTCCTGGTCCCAACCAGTCCGAAGGGTCCAAATTTGTTGAATTAAATATTTGATGAGAGGATATTTCGTATTTCCATAGGTGAGGGTCCGAAGTCGATAAATGCGAATTGGATCTTGCGGAGAAAACCTCCATACAATTCTCTGGTAATATTGATGATCATCAGCAATAAGAATCATTCTGTACGTCATTTTGATATCAGTCGTTAAAACATGAGAATGAAGTCGAAATTTCAGGAGAATGGAAGCTAGATCCTGCTGGAGTTTTGGACCTACCAACAGGTGATCATTGAGAGAAGACTGATTAGGTAGCTTTGCAGAAGCGTTAAACACTACTCTCAGCTTGGTAGTGACACTATCAGGCTTTAGAACACAGTGATGAGGGATGTAGTAGGCATGAGAAACTCACTGATCATCAGGAACTAGTTCCATATGATGAAGATCAAGATACTCTCGCATGAATGCTTTATACTGATCACAAAAATCTATATGTTGAACTGGACTGAGAAAAAGAGGAGGGGATGGCCTAATGAGGACCACCACTTTGACCAAGAACGAAATACGGAATCAGCTGTTTTGATAGAGAGTAAACCCAGTGAGATTTTATTTTCATGTGGGCAAATAATTGTACATTCAACAAATGATTAAAAGGCGGATTCACCGACATCCACCAAATTTTATAATAACTACAGTTTTATTCAAATATTCTCGTTGTTCAACACATCATCATAAAAACTGTTATTTCTGGTTGATTTATCTGCTCAGGGCACATGATCTTGAACCCAGTGAGTACCCCCACCATAGATGTGTATTGACTCTTCAAGCATGAGTGTGACTAGATCATTTTGTAGGAAAAAATAAAATTTTACCACTATTTTTGATTACTCAAATTGAGGAATCACAAAAGACTGAGTCTACACAACTATTGATATCGATATCAACTATCGTGATTCTGAGTATTGATTAATGGTGACATATTTGCTAAATAACCTGTAGGTAAACTCAACAAACCCGTAAGCTCAACTGCAGTGCTCCTGGACCTACAAGATTATGTGAATCTTCCTGAAAATTCATTACATTTGGTAAGAGCAAGGCCCTCGTTCAACCCATAATACTCATACTCATAACTGACAGTGGTTTGAATCAACATAAAGGACCGAATCCCCATTGAATGTAGTTTACGGACTAGGCCACTAGACACTTCAAATATTTTTTCAGTTTTTCACTACACCAGTAAATTTTCAACTTTTTTGTGCCAAGCCTTACATTTTTACATCCCTGCTCAGTATATTTTCTATAAATTAGCTCCTGTGTACATCTATATGTGTCACATATTTCGTTTTCCACTCACTTTCATGTTTCGAAATTTTTCAATTTCCTCTCGTCCCTGATGTATTTACATTATGTTTTTGTATCATGTTGAACCCCAACTAGTACTCCATTTATAACCATTAAGTGTACCGTGTTCAATTTCCTATAGATTTACAAATATCTGAAGCAATCATTGTGCAAGATCGAAAATGAATATTTCTTGAGAATGATAACTTCGTTGGCGAAACGCGCGTCGAGTGAAAGTGACATAGTATTGGTGTTTTGGGGTAGCTTCTATTTCTTGAAATGTATAAGATGTCTTAAAACTTCGACACCCATCTATCCTCACTGAGCCTAGATATTTTTCGTTTCTTTCAATTCACTGTACATTCTCAATTCATTTCATTTCTGTTCACCACGTATATTTCTTAGCAGTCGTATTTTTAATAATATTTTGCCCTTGTCATGTACTTGATTATTTTGTTTCGAATCCATGTTGCAATTTCAAAATATTTGATTTTCTGTTCACCTCTGTATTTTCTGACAATCTCTTGATTGCATCCAGCATTATTATTTTGGACAAAGAGTCGATTTTTTCGTTTCTCTCAAACTCACCATACATACTTTATTCAGTTAATTCCCGCTAACCCCGTATATTTCCAATAGGTATCCGTATGTTTTCTCAAATCATTGTTATCCATATTCATGCATTTGGTGTTTTTCGAATCCATGTTGCCATTTCAATGTATTTGATTTTCTGTTTAACCTGTATTTTCTGGTATTCTTTTGAATCCATTCACAATTATTATTTTCAGCTATTTGGATAATTCATTTTTGAGTTAACTCTCGACATTGGTATATTTCATATACGTCCATATCCATTGTACTTATATTTTCTCAATTTGTTTGATTTCCATTCACCCGTTTGCTTATAGTAGTCGTGCTTTTTTTCATCATGTTAGCCCTAGGAACATATTTCATTATCTTGTTGAATTCAATGTTACGATATCAATTTATTTGATTTTCTGTTCACCCTGTATCATCTGATATTACCTTTAACTATCCAAAGAATAAACTGTCCGGTTAGTACCATTCTTCAAAACTCATAACGCATATTTTTATGTATTCTAATTATAACCACACCTGTATCGACAAAAATTTCTGTCGCCGTATGATTACAGCCCACCCTGTATATTTCCAATAAACGCTGGTGTTTTTTTCAATCATTGTTATCCTCATTCATGCATTTCATTTTTTCGAACCCATGTTCCAATTTCAATTTATTTTATATTCTGTTCACCCTGTATTTTACTGATATTTTTATGAATCAACTAACAATTGTTAATTTCATTTTCAATAAACTATTTGAATAATTCCAAACTTTTAAAAGTGCAAATTTGAATTTATTCTAATTTAAAATGAATGGAAGTTTTCACTTCTGTGCTGATAGGCTGCTCAGATTGATTCGGATAGGGTGTGAGTAAGTTCAACAACCGATTGACAACAGTTGAAAACAGATCACAATCAATCGCTGACAGAATTACAAGAGTTTACTTGACTGCCTAAGAAAATGGGCGCCAGGTAGCAAAAAAATTAAAATATTAAAATATACGAATTTAAAATTTAAGATTAAGATAATAATTTACTACCGAAGAGAAAGTATGATTGGTCTAGCTTTGGTAGGAAGGCAGAATAAATAGGCAGAGGAACAATCAACAGATTTTAATAATATGATTCAACAACGACTGAAGGCTACAATAAGGGGTGCTGAAGGCCACAAACAACGGTTGAAGGCCACAAATAGTTGCTGAAGGCACAAGAATTTATGAAACTAATGGGCTAACATAAGTTGAAGACTATTATTTATATTTTAATGAAACAACGTTGATGGCTTTAAAATTCAGAACATTTACAAAATACTATCTGATTCAAATGAACGTGGTCCTCGTTGGTCTATACCAGGGCTGGTTGGTTTTTGCGAAGCTGGTCCTTACGGTTATCAGATCGGACTTGGCTGTCTAGAGACTGGTAGAGTTATAGTCTCTAATACAAACTGCTACAGTTGTCAATTTGTCAATTTACTGTTTTCCTTCCAGTCAACCTCGTTCTCCTTTAAAGGTTAGACTCCCTGGTGATGGTTTTATTGATCAAATCCGGGATCTTAGTTGGTTACAGGAACAAATGCTAGAAAAGTTACAGAGAATAGATACCGTTTAGGCAAATTCAAAAGGCCAAGCTCGTATTCGTACGAGTTATATTGCTCTTGTCCCCGAGAAGAATTCTTTTCAGCAGAGATGTGTTCTTGGCCTCGAATCTAGTGAAGACGAGAATTCAAACTCTGACAAAAATCATAACGTTTGTTATTGCCAAAAAATATACCATTCAGCATTTGAACGACATTAAGCCAATCAAGTTCCCCACTTTGAAACTTAATTCAGTCTCGTGATGGTTTCAGTAAATGCGAATATAAAAAAACATAACCTCGATTTTTCATCAAAAAGGAAATATTCCACCAAGTATAGCAAAAATTTAAAAAAACTATATATTAACAAAGATTCGACAATATTTTAAATTCAGCTGAACATTAGTTCTGACAATATTAGAACAAATTTGAAACTCTGCCCCTTTTACAAGGTATCTATAAACAACTGATCAATACGGCTTGAAAATCATTCACGATATTAAATCAACCTGCCTGCTCAATTCTATTAATATATAGTTAGAAATAGGTCTGTTTACTAGATAATATTCTCCAGCAAATCTCCATTAAATTCAAACCCATCGTTTTGATTACATACTTCTTGCATAATTTTACAAAACTCCGTGCGCCTATCGAAGTCGTCTTCATTAAGTTCATGTATGAGTTTAATTTTATATGGATGTAATTTGGCTTTTCTTAGAATTTTATGCACAGCACCACGACATATCTCATTGTTGTCAGATAAAGTTGTGATTGAACAATGAGGATTTTCTTCAATTCCAAGTAATACATTCAATTGACTATCTTTGGCAACGGTAGGTCTGCAACTCTTAGGCTTATCCCTAAGATTGCCGATTTCATTAAATTTATGTAATATTTTGCTTATTGTCGATTTGCTTATTGGTTCTCGATTAGGATATTTTTCTTACTTCTGCCGTACTTCTTTTACGATCGCCGTAACCTAAGATCATCAGAACTTCTATTCTCTGTTTTTCTGACAGCCCCATCGTTATTTCAAATAATAGCTTTTAGGGTAATAATTTTCAGAAAGTTATTATTACAGACTTATAAATCGATATGCTACACAACAAGTCAATTTAATAATGAAATATGCAATGGTAACTAAGAACTTATTGTCTGATTGCTAAGAGCTTTCAGATGTTTTCATAGCCTACTAATCAACTATGGCAATATACTCGTACTGCCTGAGTAATTCTCAGGTTTACATTGCAAAATAAATAATTGAATTAATGTTGAGAAATATGAACACTGGTTTTTTTATACTCAGTATACTGTAACTATGACGTATGTTTGAACTCAGAAAAATATGGGCTTTTAATTTTTGATATAAAAATATACCTTTTCAATTAAAAAAAAATATCGATGACGTCATATCTTGTAAGGTGGTGGGGGAATAATAATTTTTTTGTGAAAAAAGATGGAAGACTGAAATACAAAATCGACCTGTCCGAGCTTTACCTCTGAAAATAATTATATCGTAAGATAATGGAGCGTTTCCACACTTTATGAACGCACTGTATACAAATTCATTTAAAAGAGGTAATGAGATATTATACACGAGAAAAGACCCCTATTAATATAATATTGTGAAATTTTATCAAAAAAAGACAATACAAGCTTTTGCTGTTGTTAATTTCATCAATGATATCCTTTTATCCGGGGGGAGAAGTGCTTACCTCCTCGCGGTCTTCTCTGAACCGGTTTTGCTGACCAACAAGCACGTTCTTTTTCCATACCACCCGGTAATATGTTGTTATAGTAGTTAGTAGGTTAGTAGTTTTTTGCGTTGCAAAGAAAAATTTTGCCGCTCGATTATGTACTTTAATCAACTATTCATTTATTTTTCCTAGCACCGGATGATACATGTTCACAACTTTCTGAGGGGTTCCAGAGGAGAAGTTTGTGAGCTAGGAATCACCGATGAGTCGGCAAATGGACGAGTTGCGGTGCACTTCAATTTCAGGATAGCTTGAATTCCTTTCAGCGGAATTTTCTTGATACAAGATTCACTTTTGGTGTGTAATTGTGGAAGTATTTTTTAGTTTAGTGGGTTGAGAATATGCTTTATATGATAGAGATGGTGAGTACAAATCCACGAATTGAGATATTTATTCCCCCTATCAATTGTCATGTTTGACGTCACGAGCTATATACGATGTAACAAGGGTGGAGAGGGTAACATATGATAGATGATAAATAACGGATGGTGAATGGGTGATGTCAAGTAACAAGTTATGGATGAGTGGTGATAGATAATTGACAGCTGATGATAGATGACAGACAGTTGATAGGTGACAGAATGATGGGTGACGGATGTTTAATGTCTGGTGATAGACAGTTGATAGAAGGCCAGTTGATAGGTAACCACTTACAAGTGAGGGGCGATGAAAGGTTTGTTGAAATTGTTATTTTTCTCAATCGGCAGCACACCTCAAATCCTTCGAGTCTTGTGTGAGCTAGGGAAGATGCATGGCATTAAACCTTTCCATGTGTTGTGCCACCACGGGTGTAAGGAATGATAGGTGACAGGTTAGTAATGACAAGTAACATATAATCAGTGAAATGGGTGGAAGTGTTATGTGATAGCTTGGTGCGTGGGGGTAGGACTAAAAGTGGGAGTGGTGGGGGTAAGCTCACGTAAGCTACTATTAGATGAAGCAGGACTTAAAATCAACCTAGACTAATATCAATTTTTCCAGAATGATGTAAATTACTTATAGGGTACAGACTAAATAACAAAGGACTTGAAATGGACCCAGAAAGAATTAAGACAACACAAGAATACAGAAGACCACATAACTTAAAGAGACTTAGGGGATTTTTAGGAATACTGAAATATTTTGAAGGACTTATACTTGACATGACAAAGAATTACCACTCATACAAATACTGATAAAGAACATTAAATCGAAGTGGGGACAGGAACAAGAACAAGCATTTAAAGAATTGTTAGAAATTGTTAAAATTGTCAATTCCATTAATCATGAATTTAATTAATTGAAGGATTTTTTTTAAGAACCTTAAAATTTATCAACCAGATTACGAAGAACCTTTTATTCTTCGAGTGGATGCTTTCATGACAAGATTTGCAGGTGTTTTAATACAATATCAAGGGGGAAAGGAAGTTCCAATCTTATTCGTATCATGCATTACTAAAAAGTATGAAAGAAATTATAGTGTCACGGGTTGTTTAATCATCACGAGCCAGTGGACGAATAAAACGCATTCGTCAGATGTTACAGTTTTTGTTCCCCTTCTTAGGGGCTACAATGAAAAGTGTGTGTGAATACAAACAATGAATTAACAGACAGATACAGCATATAACTGATTAAATTGTTAAAATGTGTGAATAAAATTGTATTTTGTATTACAAACTTACGATTTTATTTACTAGGAGCCAAATTTAACATTGAAACAGATCATGAAGCTTTAATGTCCATAGTCAACTGTAAATTTGCATGCAATAGATTATATATACCAGGATGACAATACCTTGTGTCAGATATAATAACAAGAAAGGAGACAGAAAAGAGACACATATTAAAATAGCGGTAAACATTTTCAAAAACACTACAGGACCATTTTCTTCATAAACTATTTTAGAAGATCAACAACAACTTACTGACAAAGAAAAAAAGGGAACAATGCAAAGACAAGGCATTACAATGAAGGTGATTAATGGGGTACAATTATATTTGATTTCAAAAGGACTGACACAAAGACTGAATAGACAGCATGCAACAATAGTTATTTGTGATACAAGTGTTAAAAGTGGCATTTTATCTTGTGAGTGGGTAATATTGCGAAACGAGCGTTAGCGAGTGGAGCAACCCCACGAGCAAAATTAAATTACTTTTAACAAATGTATCATACAAATTTTTTTGTACAACAGTTACTGCTAGTAGGAAAAAACATAAAAAATATATAAGATCCATGAGGATTCGAACACACGATCTTTGGATTACAACGAGACTCCAACTATAATATACCCCAACGCACTTTATTTAAGAATGTAATTATTTGTCAGTGATGAAGGACCTTCTACAGTTGGACTGAATACTACTTCGTTTTTAACTTCAAAAGGAATTAATATTACCAATTGCACAAACGGCCAAATACATGTGCGAACTCCTTGAATAGGTGTTCTGATTATAATTTCAGATTGAATTGTTTCTATTAGAGAGATCTATATTACTCAGTATCATTTTCACTAGTGTTGAAAGTGATTTTGTGAAAAAGTAAGTTTTTAGATCATTTGTCATAGAATTAAAAACGTCATTTTTAATGACAGTTGTACAAAAAAATATTTACGTACAGCAACAAGGACAAAGGAAATAACTAAAGACTTATGAACAAATGCTCACTATGCCAATTAGGGAAGAACTAACAGAGATGAACCTAAAAGTATTAATAAACCATTGCATATAATATCGATAGATTTTTGTGAGTAATTTAATAACGACAGAAAACAAGGCAAACATCTTCTTGTAATAACTGACCACTTCTCATAATATGTAACTTTATATCCAACTAGAAAGACCAATTTCAAAATGGTTACAAATGTATTATCACAATTAATCACTGAAAAGGGAAACCAGAGAAAATCATATTGGATAGTACTAGGTACCTATTTCAACAACGACAGGATGAATAATTCTGCAACAAGAACAAGTATACAACCCAACTTCACTAATATTCGACACCCTGCATCAAATTCCACGGAACGATATATCAGGAAAATCATTAAATATTTAAGAATGATATTTAACGACAATCAAGAAATGGGATGAAAGACTACCTTCTCTAGAGAAATATACATATGTTTGTCGAAATGAGACACTATTATGATAAGTCAAGAAGTTTATTATAAGATACATTTAATTTGGTTATGTAACCAAAGCCAATTGGCTGAATTTAATTTCAACTGAACAAGAAAAAAAAAATATTGTGCATAAGAAAATGAATACCAGAATCTGAAATCTAGAAGAAAACCACTTAAGAGCGAAATCGAAAAATTCATTAATATTCGGTGTGTCCTCCCCGGTTCTGTAGTAAGGTGTTAACTCGCCTGCGCACGGAAACAATAAGGGCGTTAATGGTATCCATTGGGATGTTGTTCCATTCTTCCTAGGCTGCGAGTGTGAGTTTCTGGAGGTAGTAGGACGATTATTTCTGTTTGAGATTGCTCCCTTAACGAAATTCCACATGTGCTCAATGGGATTCGTGTCTGGCGAATTTGCGGGCCACGGTAATCTTTGAATATTCTCAATATCTAGTGCATTTTGTACTCGTCTCGTACGATGGGGCCTAGCATTGTCATCCATGAAAATGAAATCGGCTCCAATTTCATTTCGGAGAGGATAAATATTGGGTTCAATAATGTTTCGAACATAACTTAAATATTGGTAGGTGAAATTGTTTTTGTAAACATTTTTTGATGTCTAGCACCGGTGAAAGATATAAAGATTAAGTGTATAAAAAACAGCTATGAAAAATATTTCGTTTAAAAATTTACGAGGGGGGTCGAAGAATTTTGAATGTGTGTATTTGAACAATGTACCTAGCACTATAAAGGAGGAATGTCCAACATACCTAATGACAGTGAGAATGCCCGAAAGAGAGTGGGTAGCAAATGAGAAGGAAATGAATGAAGTAATGGAAAGAGTGAACGATAGAATACAGAGGAATTCAAGAAAGTATATAAGTAGAGAGAATAGAAAGTGGAAGAAGAAAGTACAATTCAAAAAGGGAGATCTAGTCATCATAAAAGCCTAAGAGTTCTAAACAACAAAAAAGGAATTTGTGCAAAATTACAACTGCCATTCGAAGGACCTTATGGAGAAGATAATCCACAACCAATAAAAACATATTTATCGACCAATGAACCCTCATGACAAACGTGTAAGAGGCATATTTAATATGGAGGGAGTATACAAATTTGCAATTTGAAAATAAAAAAAATAAGTAGTACAAAATAACTAATTGTAAATAAATGAAAAAACAACCACCATACAAGAATCTGGAGAAGATACATATGAAGAATCCAACAGAACGATAGCCTGAAATAAAAGGGAATGAGTATTTAATAATAATAATAATCTTTACAAATGAAAACATTAATTCGTTCGCTCTATGGTTCTGTCTGTAGATGTCAATTTCTCAATTTTCTAGTTCCATGAAGCATGGGACATATCACTCTCTTCTCTGTCACCTTGATTCAGATGTCATTCATGTCAAATTTATTGTCACTTCCTCTTCCTACTTGTTACTTTGTAAACATTGCTGCATGGTCACAGTTTAATTATCAAAGTTATTTTCAATATGTTAATATTTATTGTTGGATGGACCATCCATGGTCCCTGACATTAGTGGAGTGGCCTCCGCTCCAGATGCGGACCACATGGTCTTTGGTTATGACCAAAAATGTTTAGTTTGAGAATTTTTTTAAAAGTTTCCCATTGAATGTGTTTTTTTCACCATAATATGGTAGGTTCACACATTTTATTGTTATTCATAACTCTTTGGTAACCGTTTTGTTTTTTCCTTAGATCGACTCGTAACTAACTCATAATTTGCTGAAGATGAAGGATTAATCCTTCGAAACATGTCCTCCCTCTTAATGTTAGTCTTCTGACTACATGATTTCAACGTGATGTCAGTCTTCTGACTGCATGATAGACAGCTATAATAAAGAATATTTTTGGTGGAGTTAGACTGTAAGTTTTTTCAATTTCCTATTGAATCTCACCTCCACTGTATGCAATGGATCGTCTCCGATGGATTTAATAAAAAATATTATCAAATGCCTTATAAATTATGTTTATCGATTGAGCTTATATCTGTTTAAAAATTACCCTGTAGATAAATGAAAAACAGGTCTTATTCAAGAGTCAGAATATTGTTTCTGATAATATGAATGATGACCGCCAGAAAAAAAAATGAACCTTCTAATTGCGTAAAAAATAATTAAATAAACATGGCCACTTTCAACTTCACCCAATAACTCGAAAACTAGTTTTAGGACCGTGTTGGGCCAATGGGCACTTGTGATGAGTTGATTGAATACCACAACATATTATAGTTTCAGCCAATTTCACCGGGAACCATCAACCCATAAAGTCCAATAACCAATAGTTTGAGAGATAGTGGCCAATAATACTGGAAAATAAATTGCTTGAAAAGGAAAAAAAAGGACAAATCGCCAAAATCAAATTCGAGACCTTCAGGTTACTTGTTTACTAATAAATGAATAAATTGGTAAATAAATAAATAAATAACATTTCGTGTGTAATAACATATCACGAAACGTCATTTCTTCCCATGATTCTTAACCCAGGAGGTCAGGGAAGGATAGAATGATGAACGCAGAAGTAGCAACTCTTCTGCTTCTGATCTGGGGATCAAAAGATCTCCCTGAGTACCCTCGCGAGAGGGCGCTGTTATCCGTCCGCGCTGATGGGAACGCTGAGTCGGATATTTCATTACACCATGGTAGAAGCCGATAGTATACACCGGTATAAACGCCTCCTGCGAAGCGTATGCTTGTTGTATTCAGATTCAGCGACGCTAACCTGAGCACCACCTCAAAGTTATTTGAAGTGCTTTGAATTTATTATCTATACTTTCCATCATGCAAGAATAGGTTAGTTTTCAACAAAAGCAGTGGAGATCGAGCATTATGTCAATATTTTCATTGCCAATATCTCCGAAACTATCTATTATTGGACAAAAGCTATGAGCTCATAGCTCTTGAGGATGCTAACTTTTTTGACGAAACGCGCGTCGAGTGAAAGTGACGTAGTTTTGGTGTTTTAGGTAGCTTCTATTTCTTTAGTTGTATTCATTTCAGAATCAGTGTTAATCGAAGCTGGCTATTTGAAATTGAGTTTTATTAGCATTACTTCCTATAAAATGTAAAATAGATGATTTTTGCAGAACATAACACATCACATGATAATATTGGTGTTAAACGAACTAACTTTCCGTATACGCGACCAAAATGTTCTTTTCAGAACAAATAACATTTGATCCAAGCTATACCGGGTGATTCTCCAAGGTGGCTCACCTCTATAACTTTTTTATTATTGAAGATAGAAAAACGAAATTTGTGGGTTATGTATTATAGTTCAATTTACATTTTTTGACATATTAACTTGCTTTATTTTTACTTATTTCGATCGAGAATGACATTCTGAATCCAACAACACCTCACTTGTCAATATTTGACATAAATAAAGTAATTTTTATTTCAATTTTTATTTTTCGATCTAGAATGCCATGGATCGTGTGAATCGCCTCATTCTTGATCAAGTAACATGGGAAAATTACGACTTTGAGGCTTTTGACTTCACAGTCGTTGTAAGAATTATTCCAAAGTCTCACATATGAATTTTTCCAGTTAAATTGAATTTTTCAAATGGAAAGGGGGTGGCTCGTCGGCTTTTTGTGAAAGATCATTTTCTTACGAATAATTTGATACCACACACTTTCACTTTATTTTCAATATTTCTGTGAACGATTGCAAGAAGCGATCATAACCAATAACAAATAATACGTATTCGGTATACTTATGCACTAAGTCCTGTTATTCTAGTTATTCGTGACAAACAATTAAGTTTCTAAATTTTCAAAATGACCCCCTCCTTGATCACGGCAAAGTTCAACTTTATCGATTGTTGCGCGCACCACATTGTTTAGCTGTTCCGCAGTAACGTTCTGGAATGCCACCCTTACTTTATACTCCAGTTCTTCACGAGTAGCTGATACTGTATTATAAACCTGATTTTTAATTGTTCCCCAGAGAAAAAAATCTAGTGGAGTGAGATCTGGTGATCTAGAATATGAAAAAAAAAATAATACATTATAAACAAATATGACATCTGAAGAATGAACCTCGCAGGCCACTGAATAGGTCCATTGGTGCCAATCCACTTTTCTGGGAAGGTGTCATTCAGATGTTCTCTTACGACTTGAGAATTGTGAGGTGGCGCTCCATCTTGTTGAAAATAGATATCAACTTGGGTAGCTAGTGGCAAATCTTCAATGAAATCATTGATTTGATTTCTAAGGAACTGCAGATATCTTTCCCCAGTAAGTTGTCCGTCGAAAATTATTGGGCCCAAAAGTTTTCCTCCGATAATACCCATCCAGCAATTGAAACCAAATCGCTCTTGAAAATTTCCTTCTTGCATGATATGTAAATTTGTTTGTGACCAGTACCTTTTATTATTCCGATTAAACAGACCCAAGTTGGTGAATCGAGTTTCATCTGAATAAATAATTTTAAATGGAAAACGTACATCTTCTCTGTATTTAGTCAAAAACCAGTTGCAATAAGTTAATCTTCGGTTGTGATCGTTATCGTAAAGATGTTGGTGTAGTTGGTACTTGAATGATCGATAATTATATTTGTGAAGAATTCTCCAAACGGACGAATAACTTATATCACACTCAGAAATAATTTGGCGAATTGACGCCGTATAATTCACTTCAACATAGGCCTACACGTCTACTTCTTTTTCTTCACTGACGATGAAGTTATTGGCATTTTCTTCTGGTTCATTTTGACTTTTCCTTTCCAGTTTTGGAAAATAGTGCCGAGTGGGATGGCGACGATTAGGGAATCTCTGAGCATAAATTCGAGCTGCATCAGTTGCATTCTTTTTTGCTTCTCCGTAAATTAGCAACATGTCAATTTTCTCGTTTCTAGTATAATTTTCATATCAAATTATCAACTACGCAACAAAAGAATTTTTGAAAATGACAGCATATTAATTGGTTTAGGTAGTCCTAGCAACAGCTTCAATTGTTTGTCACGAATAACTAGAATAACAGGACTTAGTGCATAAGTTTACCGAATACGTATTATTTGTTATTGGGTATGATCGTTTCTTGCAATTGTTCACATAAATAGTGAAAATAAAGTGAAAGTGTGTGGTATCAAATTATTCGTAAGAAAATGATCTTTTACAAAAAGCCGACGAGCCACCCCCTTTTCATTTGAAAAATTCAAGTTAACTGGAAAAATTCATATTTGAGACTTTTGAATAATTCTTACAACGACTGTGAAGTCAAAAGCCTCAAAGTCGTAATTTTCCCATGTTACTTGATCAAGAATGAGACGATTCACACGATCCATAGCATTCTAGATCGAAAAATAAAAATTGAAATAAAAACTACTTTATTTGTCAAATATTGACAAGTGAGGTGTTGTTGGATTTAGAATGTCATTCTCGATCGAAATAAGTAAAAATATATAGAATGTCCCATTTAAAAATCGAAAGTTCTGCTCATTTCCGGTCGAACCGGAAGTACGATAAAGCAAGTTAATATTTCAAAAAATGTAAATTGAACTATAATACACAATCCCCAAATTTCGTTTTTCTATCTTCAATAATAAAAAAGTTATAGGGGTGAGCCACCTTGGAGAATCACCCGGTAGAGCCTTTTAAAAAATCGATTACAAAAATATGACAAAATTAATGCGTGATATACATAGTGAGTAATAAACTGGAACAGAGAGACTACAGTTGTTCGCATAGAACCACAAATACTGTAGGTTGGGGATTTCGTAGGCGGAGAGGCTAAAAAGATTTGCTTCATTCAGTGGCGTGGTTGCGAAGGATGGCGCATAAAATAATCATATAGAAAATGATCCCCGATTCCTCTGCAATTTCACAGGTGTGTTTCTACATGATAGAGTAGTATCCCATTAAATTTTCGTCAAGTGGTGGTATTTCACCTTGTATATTGACTAGAGTTACAGTCACTAAATATCTGGGATTACTCAACAGTAATGACTTGAATAGGATTGTACACATAGATAAAATTAGTAATAAAAAATACCCATGGTAGGAGCGTTGTACAAACTTAAAAATTTCACGAACCAATACCTGAAATACATTTATAATGCATACTTTGTAAGTGTTTTTAGGAATCTAGTCACGATATGGGGAACCTGCGGTGCGATTACGAACACTCGATCCGTAGCGAGTTTGACATGTCAGATTTGAGCAATTATGAAAACCAATACAATTCAAAATATATTGCAACTTGCGTCGATATCAATGGTCTATATGGTAGATATAATTCCATTCTATCTCTATTCAAAGTAATTTCGTAATTTCGATTTCGTTTAGAATCGAGAACATATATCGTTCTAGCCTACGGATCGTGACAGCTTTCGTATCGAGTGTTCATAATCCCACCCCTGTTCTCAAATTCAATTTGAAAAAATCAAATTTTGCAGAACTAGATTTTGAAAATGCTATTCAAGATAGAAGAACGCCCAGTGAGCTCCTGTACAGTAATGAAAATCTAATGCAAGTGGATAGTGTTTTCAAAATTGAAGAAGTTGAATACGCATACAAAATTGTAAATATTGGTTGGATGGAAGAGCAATCCCTGCTGTGAGTAATCATGTGCAGGAATTGAATCCTTTTGTTAGGATAAAGCTCGGTGCTATATCTTCAATAAAAGCATTCATTATTATTATTATTATTTTTTCCCTTGAAAGGATGTTCCAGTCAGGCCCTGTCTCCAAAGCCCCGATACATCCGGAGGGCGCGCTGGATCGTTTACCCAGATAACCATCCACTCCTCACGTCCGTGGGGTGAGTAATTACTGGGTTCGAGAATTATGTGCCCTGAACAGACGCAGTGAACCAAAATATGACGGCTTTCTGCATTCGTCCGGCTAAGATTTCTGCCATATTACGGCAGGCCGGTATGATTTTCAAGTTCGAGAGCAGTGTGTCCATCATACCACCAAGCACCCCTATAATAAAAACTACCATTTTCACAAAATGGTTTGAGTAGAGCCTGCGGAATTCAAAGAGTAAGTCTCGATATTTAGTCCGTTTGTCCTCTTTTCGGTCGACGTTCGTTTCGCCAGGAGCCGAAAACTCCATGACGAAAATCGTCTTACTTTGATGGTCGAGGAGGACTACAACAGGCTTATTGGCTTGGATTTGGCTGAGGGTAAGGAATGAGTAGTTCCAATATATTCGGCTCTTCTCATTCTCCACAACGGACTCAATATCCCCCGGAGCATAAGGCAACACCGGTGTCTCGTCTATACCGTACGAGTGTCTTAGATGGTAGTACAACACTCGTAGTGCCGCGTTATGCCTGTGGATATAGGCTGAGACAGCATATTATTTTTTTTAATTTTTTTTTTATCCGGTTGGATTATACCAGTCGGGCCTTCTCTCCGGAGCTCCGACACATCCGGAGGGCGCGCTGGTGACATTTTCCCAGATAGCCACTCCCCACATCCGTGGGGTGAGCAACCTCTGGGTCCGAGAATCATGTTAGACGGAGTGAACCAAGGATGACGGTCTTCTGCATTCGTCCGGCTAAGATTTCTGCCATATTATGACAAGCCGGTATGATTTTTAAGTTCTAGAGCAGTGTGTCCATCATACCACCAAGGACCCCTTGTGGCATAACCGTTTTACGGCGGCTAGTCTTGTTCACTGCCTGCGTAGTTTTTCTGAATTGGATCTGGATTTGTCGGCCAGTAGTCTCGCGTTTGCAAACACTACTCCGTCCGCCATCTCTGCGCGTATTCCGGAACGTTAACATTCTGTGCTGATGAGCAAGCTCATAAAAGAAACTTTTTCCCCTCACAGAGGGAGGTCGCAGGCCTTCACTTTCTGGGTAAACTTAACTGAATATCTTATCTGCCGTCTGCTAAAAAAACGCCCTAGAAAAACTCGACATGCAAGATTTGGATTTTGTTTGGCTGATAAAAGCACTCTTTTCCATAGATTACTTTGAGTGGAGAGGTTCTAGAGCCTTAAGGCCCGTTGTCAAATCGAAGTTGTTTAAATTTTGCTGCCTTGGTCTAGGTGAGGAAAAACTTTGTGTTTTTGAAAAGTAAGGTTAATTTAAATAAAATATTGTAATAATGTTCACGATCTTTCTAGATCCCCAAAACTCGAATAAAGCCTTTTGGAATCGCATTCCTGCTGATTTGGTTTTCGAACTTTATCCACCCCTGTTCACCGAATCCCACTTAGTCAGTCCTGAGGGTCCCGTCTGGGTTCATCTGGCGCTCAACTATAGGGCCAAACAGCTGGAAAACGAAGGAATTGGAATTTGGGAATTTGCCACCTGGCATACAACTACAGCCAGGTGATCAGAAAAAGAGGATAATGGTATTGGAAAAATCACCATACAATTTGAGAAGACAAAATCAGCTACTGGGAGAAAAATTACTGAATGCTGGAAATGTACAAAAAACCCCAGCTCAACAAAGTCTCCACCACTCACTGAACGATAACCTGGATGAAGCTCCGTCACGGCCCAGAAGGAACACTCCTGTAGAGGGGCCTAAAAACACCAGAGTGTGGGAAAATAATTTCAATTTTCCCCCACCTCCTCCGGGGATTAGGCCAATTCATCCACCAACAACTAATAGACCTCCTATTATACAAGCGGAGGACATTTCGAGAATAGCAGCGGAAGTGGCTAATTTATTGAGTCTGGCGACACAATATCCTGGTATTCCAAATAGTAGTAGGGAAAATCAGAATACACATCCAAAAGTGTCAAATAATAGTGAAAATGTAAATTTACATTCGAATCATATAGTAGAAAATGAGGTTAGTAATGTTGAAAATCAATATCATTTAGAAAATTTCAATGTAATGAAGGCAGCAAAATTTCTAACAGCTTTCAATGATTCGAATGAACTCCACCCTGTGGACTTTTTACTCAATTTAGAGGAAAATATTTATACCAGACATATCCCCTTTTCACGTTTGAAATGCCTGATTAAATCATTACTTAAAGATTCAGCGAAAATTTGGGGAGATGCTTTTATCAACACGTTTACGAATTACATATCTTTCAGGGAAGGTTTTTTACTGCAATTTCGGGTATCAAGAAAACAACTAGAAGTAAAAAGAAAATTGGAAAACTTCAAATTTTTTGAAAATTACGGTTCCTACCAAAATCACTTTAATAAATGTGTAGCCATGTCACGGTACTTACAGCCTCCGTTTGCAGATCAAGAAATTATAGCCCTTGTTGCAATTCATTTTCCCCCCAACATTTCTGCAACTCTTACAGGGGCACAAACTTTGTCGGAAGCACTGGATCGACTTCGTCAGGCCTCCTGCAGAAGGCTTCAAACTGCGCTAGGGCTGGAGTCTCTACGTTGAGTGGTTGCGGATACTCATAGATGTTCTTCCAGAAGGTTTCCACCCGATCAGCGGCCGGCGGATTATCGACAACACGTGGAGGCTCTTGGAATAAGCGAGAAGGTTTATCGCGGAACTTCATGTTTTCCACGACGCTTCTCGCCCGCCTCACTAGTGACTTTCTTGCAGCCACCAGCATTCGTATCCTATCAAGGCAGTGCTGCTTGATGGTAAACAGCACGCCTTGATTCAGTGTGTGGTGAGCTCGTCTCAGTTTTGCGGCAATTCGCCGCACCGTGACCGTGAAAGGCCTATTGGCCGCCACGTAGTCCACCACACACTGGATACGAGACGCGTGTTGTCTCGCCGACATGATCTTAGCTTCCATCTTGTGTATGCGTCTCTCATGCCTTCCAACCAGAGGGGCGGTATTCCTCCTCTCTGTCTGGGACAGAGCATGAGCGGCGTCATACACAGCAAGTTGATCTGCCAGATGTCAGCTTCCTCCGAAAGAACTCCACGAATACTCGCATCCACCTGTGCCAGTTGTTGTGGCTTCAGGGACTTGGTTTTGTGTAGCGCCCTGCGGGTTCTGATGCCCTCCATAGGTGGTATGATGTGAGCATCCTCTGCAGCCAGGTTTACGAGTGGCATATCTGCCTCTTCTGCCACTACGTTAACCAGCTGAGGAGGACATAGCCTCGGGCCCGAAGATGAGATACGTAATCCCTAAGATTTTGGGCGGAAAGGGCGGCATGTTCTGGGTACCTCTCACTCCACAGAGCATGCATCCTCGCCATGTATCCTCTCCGGGCGGGCTCACTGCTCTCGTAGCAATGCAGAAGGCCGTCCCTCAGCTCATCCGTCCACTCAAGGCGTCCGTTGTCATTGCGGTTGTCATTGTTTGGCAATCCATCGTTTTGGGCCCCACCACCTTGCCTTTGACCCCTATTCCGATGGGGTCGGTTGTGGGGGCCTATAACTGGTCTGTCGAGAACCAAGTTTCAGAGTTTACTGGGGGGTTAACCCAGTAAACCCACGGCCGACACCGGAGAGAAAGCTGCCTTTTCCCTCCCGGATGCGCATTAGCTGCCGGTCCGATTTTGCATCCTTTGCTCGGGAAGGTGGTGTCGCAAATCACCAGTGCCTCAGGTGTTGATTACCCCCCTGCCTATTATCATTATTATTATTATTATTATTATTATTATTATTATTATTATTATTATTATTATTATTATTATTATTATTATTAAATCCATTGTACAAATGTAATGGAAAAATCCACATGGGCATAGCATACAAACCACGATACAACCATGATCATAGGGCACTGCCGAACGTAAGAACAAATATTGCTCTATTAGTCGGGCTCTACAAGAGTATAATAGGCGTCCTGATTAAATCATTAAAAAAAACACGAAAAGAGTAAACTAATAATATTAATCTTTATTCATTGAATTATTATTTTAAGTAAAATGCTGAATTGAAATTATTCCATATATTTCTTTCAGTTGGTGTTTTTACCTATTCAAAACACGCCTCAGCGTGTGCAAATCGAACATTCAACGTTTTTAAAGTTCCCTTGGCTACATCAATAACTCGAGAACTGTGAAGTCTAATTGACGCTTTTATGTTTATTGATCTGACAGGAGTTTTTTTTTTCAATTTTTGGTTTCCACGAAAAGGAAAATCCTGTATTGTTCAAAGAACATCGTAAGAGTCGAGGGAAAGGTAGGATTTGGTGTTATTCTTGAATTTCTGAAGGCTGTATGCCTCATGGAACACCTCTCGAAGCAGCGAGTTCCTTAGCTTTGCCGTTCTGTGGAAAAACAAGCACTTGAAGCCGATGTGCCGCATGTCTCCAAAGTGATGGCATATGGATGTGAGGACTGAGCTCGACGGGTCAATCTCGATAAGACCGCTAACGGTGGAACGATCGATGATATTTCTGAAGAGCATCGTACATTAAAATATCTATAAAATAGAGACAGATCGCCAACCTTTCTGTGATGTTCCAGAGAAGTAAGCGAGCTTGTGAGCGAAGTATCACCGACGAGACGAATGGCTCTCTTTTGGACCGAATCTAAAAGTTTCAATGTGTGTCTGGGTACTGCACTCCATATATGGGAACAGTATTCCAAAACAGGTCGAATCTGTCAGGATTTGATCGAGACGTGAAATCTCATCTCGAAGGCACTTTCTCATCTCGTCTCAATCATCGAGAAATAAAAAAACTCTCTTCTCAATGTTGTTCTCGTAGACAGTTTCTCGATCTCGATTCGAGACTCGAAATTTCGAGTCTCGAAAAAAAAAATTGAATGTTATTAAAAAATGCTATGTATAGGTTATAACGTGTAACACAGGGTCAAGGTTGCAAGGTTATTAAATTTTTCCTATAAAAAAATACGTTAAAATACAGAGGCTATATGCTATGAACTAACAGCCACGTATAACAAAAAACCGCCGAGTATCAGCATAAAAATAAACAATATTGGTAAAAAATTAAAATTAAACGAATCCTTGATGTTTTAATTTAATCTTTTATCCATACATTTAAAATTTACCTAGGTACGAAAGGTGAAAGTTTAAAATTTTTTCTTCGTTCGTGAAAAATGTACCAGCACCAGCAACAGACAGCATAGTTTTTTATTTTCTCTTTTCTGGCGTATTTAGAGCTGTTAGTTATTGCAGCACATATATTTTTTCAAAATCGAGAAATCTTGAAATAATTTCTCGATCTCGAAAAATCTCGAAGTGCTTTTCTCGATCTCGTCTCGAAAAAAAAACCATTAGTCTCGTCTCGATCTCCTCTCGAAATCGAATTTCGAGAGTCTCGTGAAAGACTGGAATCTGTGCCTTATAAATCATAATCAGTTGACGAGAAGTAAAATACTTCTTGGCGCGAAACAGAAAACCTTGTAACGTCAAATGAAATATTACAAACAAATGCAGAACTTTTATTCAAACATAAACGAAAGGTATACTGATGTCACATCACGAATCCAACCATTTCACATTACAAGTTCTTATTTCCATTATTTGTAATAATGAAACCAGTATTTATGATTTCAAAGTGCTCCAAAGTGCGCCGTCGTGCTCGAAAAATGGCGCGTGTTTGAAAGACCTTTTTATCCACCATATACTGAAATATACTATTTATTACTAACTGTATTTCTAAGAAATGAATCATTCTAGTATATATTACCTATATGTTATTTCTCATTATTATTACATACTAGTTCATCATAGAGTAGCTCGTTTATTAACATATCATCGTTATTAAGTATTTACTTTGTTATATTGAACATATTGATAAAACGCTAGAAAGAAGCACTTCAGATTGTATGATAATAACATATCTCATTTTTATAAAAACTCACATAAGTGTACTCAATGCTGAAGGAAACCTTACCGCACCACATTGGTTGTCTATGTATTCCAAAGACTGGTATATCTATCTGAGCAACCCACATTATAATTTGTTGATTGTTGATCTATTTATTTTGTGGAAATTAATATTGAATATAGGATAGAGAAAATAACTTTTGTCTAATTTTCACTATGACTTTAATTTGTTACGACCGGTTTCGGCTCATTCAACCATTATTAAGTAAGCTATGAGTCAGTAGTAGTAAATTATAGCTTACTTGATAATGGTTTAATGCCCAAATCAGCTCCTAAATATCAGTCGTTTGGATGTATATGATAAGAAGAGTAATTTGGACTAATTTGACCAAATTTAGTCTGGCTATTATATACCAGATGGCAGTAGTGAAGTACGCAGTTGTAATCATGAATGCATCGAATGCTGCACTGTTTCACATAGTATCCCAAATACGAAACTTGTACAATTATGAAATTGTAATTGGCAATGTTAGTATATGCAATTCGATCAGAAGTCTTTGATCATCATAAACATTGAAATATATTCAATTAGACTTATGAGCATGTGAAGGTCAGTTTTGGAATATTTTTTACTTTCCTAGCACTACGAATATCTGCATGAAAATTATGCGTTAGTTACATCTAAGTTCAGATACAGCTTTTCATTTGAATAATTTGTCTCTTCCGAGAGGAGGTTTGCAGATTTCTTCTACAATTTGAAATATACCTATTGCTTCAGGTAGATATTTCAGTTTGTATTTATGAGCTTTTGTTTTTATGCGAATAAGTGTGACTTATAATCGGCATGATATTCAAACATTCTCTATGAGAAAGGAATATTATTCTACTTGAGAAAAAACTAGTTATATGCATTTTTGGAGAGTAATACAGATTTCACATGTTGTATGAGAGATACTATATTTGCAATTCGAAGTTGAAATAGAACGTTTCACCGGAAATAACATTAACTTTTTTTTTATGATTGATTCGGCCGTTACTTGATGGAGATCCATAGTAGTTGTATTGTTGCGTCTTCGGGTTCAAAAATAAGTGTACTCTGGTATGAACTCGCCTTTATTATTCAAACTTTACTTGACAACACTGTAATACAAGTCACTGTCAAAATACTTGTATCCAAGGTAACTCAAGGTAACTTTCTAACTAACCCCTCATCTCACAAATGCATTGCTTTTATATACAAATAAAGTTCTAGAAAACTTAAGAAATCAATAGAACACAAATAGAATGTTCGACGATTGATCCAGAACAAAAGTTAGTGCTTCTAGATTTTTCCATCTAATTCATCGAACGATCTCGAACAATTCGAGAAGTCTTTATCAAATTTCAGGTCTGTAACACTGCCTCCTCCTTTAGGTTATTCCGTCCCGAATAACACCATCACCATTTTGGCTGTCCCTCTGGAACCAATTTGGGGGATCGTGGCCTCGGTATTCTGCTAACCTCTCGATGTGAACAACTTTGGGTTTACTCCTTGGGTTGAGCTGGATGCGGTATACCAAGTCGTTGATCTTCTTTATGATGACATAGGGTCCTGTCCAATTTCTCTGTAGCTTGGGGCATTTTCCTTTCTTTCTCTGAGGTTGGTATAGCCAAACGGCATCACCTGGCTCAAACATAGTCCCTGGACTCTTCCTGTCGAACCTCTTTTTCATTTTATCACTGGAGATTTGAAGACGACGTCTGCAGAATTCATGAACTTGGTCCAGTCTTTCTCGCAACTCTTGGACATATTCTGGTAGGACTTTGTCCTCTGTACTTCTAGGTGGCATTCCAAACAACAGATCGCATGGTAGTTTCATTTCTCGCCCAGTGATCAACATTGAAGGAGTATATCCGGTGGACTCATGCTGGGAACTTCGATAGGATAGGAGAAATAGTGGTACCAACTCATCCCAATCCTTTTGATTTTTGGAGATGAACATCGACAGGTACTGACTGATGGTTTTATTATGTCGTTCAACCATACCATCTGATTGTGGATGTAGGGCTGTGGTACGAGTCTTCTTCACACCTAGAATGTTCATCATTTCCTGCCATAATTCAGATTCGAAGTTTCGTCCTTGATCAGAATGTAATTCTAGTGGGACTCCATGTCTGGCTATTACATTTTCTATGAAGGCCTTTGCAACAGTCTTTGCCTCCTGGTTTGGAATGGGCACAACTTCAGGCCACTTGGAGAAATAGTCCATGGCTACCATCAAGTATTTATTTCCTTGCTCGGTAACAGGAAACGGCCCAAGAATGTCAACTGCTACTCTTTCGAATGGTTCACCAGAAAGATACTGAGCCATTTTCCCTCGACTTCTAGTTTTGGGTCCCTTCTTTGAAGAGCATAGGTCACATCTTCTGCACCATTCTTCTACATCACGACGACAATTCACCCAATAGAATCGTTCTCGAATTCTAGCAAGGGTCCTCTTGATTCCGAAGTGTCCACCTGCACGACTACTATGAAGTTGCTCGAGCACATCTTTAGTAAGTGCTTTCGGCAGGACCAGTTGGTACACCACAGTTGCTCCATCTGGGCTCTCCCATTTGCGATGCAATAGGCCATCACGAAGACATAGGGAATCCCATTGAGCCCAGTATCCCTTGGCAACTGCACCAAACTTGGATACTTCCTGCCACTCAGGTCTAACTCCATTTTTTAGCCAGCTTAGGACTAACTTTAAATTGTTGTCTTTCTTCTGATTCTTCCTCATATCTTCTGTGGTCCATAAATCAGATTCTTCAGACTCTACTCTTACGGTGGTAACTTGCAGAATTTCCTTGCAATGTTCATCATTGTAAAAATTGACTTCTTTGTTTTCGAGTTTCTGGCAATATCGGCATTGCTGTTCCAAGCATGGACGTCTTGATAATGTGTCTGCATTTCTGTGTTTCCTGCCACTGCGATGAATAACTTTGAAGTCGTATTGTTGGAGTCTCTCTAGCCATCTCGCAATCTGACCCTCAGGTTTCTTGAAGTTCATTATCCACTGCAAAGCGCTGTGATCAGTTCTTACGAGAAAACGTCTGCCATAGAGGAAGGTATGGAAATGTTCAATGGCTTTGATTATCGATAGAAGCTCCTTTCTTGTAACGCAGTAATTCTTTTCGGCTTTGCCTAGAGTTTTACTAAAGTAGGCTATTACTTTCTCTTCGCCATCCTGTTCTTGGGATAAAACTGATCCAATGCCTTGCTGAGACGCATCACAGTCCAAAATGAAAGTGCCTTGTTCTCGTGGGTAAGCCAAAATAGGCGCTGTTGTCAATTTCTTCTTCAGTTCAGTGAACGACTGTTGGCAATCAGGGCTCCAATCAAACTGAACGTTGTTCTCAGTTAAGCGGTGGAGTGGCTTGGCAATTTTACCAAAGTCTTGAACAAACTTCCTGTAGTAGGTACATAGTCCCAGAAAACTTCTTACTTCATGTTTATCCCTAGGACGTGGCCAACTCCTAACAGCCTCGATTTTAGCAGGATCGGTCTTGATTCCTTCGGCCGAGATGACATGGCCTAAAAAATTGACTTCTTTTTGAAATAAATAACACTTCTTTGGATTCAGTTGCAGGTTAGCATTTTCTAACCTCAAAAATACTTCTTCCAAATTATCCAGGTGTTCGTCAAATGTCCTTCCCATTACTATGACGTCATCCAAGTAGACTAGACAAATTTTCCATGTCAAACCTCTCAATACTAGTTCCATAAGTCTCTCAAAGGTGGCGGGAGCATTACATAATCCGAACGGAAGAACTTTGAATTGGTACAGCCCTTGTCCGGTAGAGAACGCTGTTTTTCCTCTATCATCAGGATGAACTTCCACTTGCCAATACCCGCTTTTCAGGTCCAACGTTGAAAACCATTTGGAACCGGATAATGTGTTTAGTGTATCATCAATTCTTGGTAATGGGTAGCTATCCTTCATCGTTACGTCATTCAATCGACGATAGTCCACGCAGAATCGGGTTGATCCATCCTTTTTAGTTACCAATACTACCGGTGAGGACCATGGGCTTGTGGTTTCTTCAATTATGTCATCCTCCATCATGTTGTTTATCATGTCTGCTACCTCTCTCTGTTTGGCAAACGGTAATCTCCTCGGAGCCTGTCGGATTGGTCGGGCATCGCCGGTGTTGATGCGATGTTGAACTAGACTGGTACGTCCCGTCGAAGTCTCTGTCGAGAAAATGTTACGATGGCTATCAAGAAACTCTTTGGCCTTCTGCTTTTCTTCCATAGTTAAATGTTCCGTGGATTCCATCATTTTGTCTATTGTTCTCTGATCGGTGTTAGTGGTATTTCTTCGCAGTACCTGAGTGTGGTTTTGACAATTGATAACTCGAGTGACAGGTTTGCAGAATCCCAATTGGTCGTTTTTCTTCAGTAGGACTTTATTTTCCGAAGTATTGGCAACCCTGACAGGAATTAGTTGTTCTGTGTTCACAAGACATCGGGCAATTAAAATTCCATCTTGGCGGTATTCATCATTTTCAATTATTCCAGTGCTCAAATCTCCAGGTTGTTTATCCATTCTGGCCATGATGATGGTTTCGGAGTTTTTCGGAATGTGGATGTCTTCGTCAACATAAATCTTAATTGGTTGGATTTTCTCATTGTATCTGCTGATGTCGCCATCTCGTCGTAATTATTTGCACGAGTATTCACCATCAAATACTGGAAAACTGCCTTACTTTTCTTTCTTCAGTAACACTTATTCCGCCGCTGTCACCAATTGTTGCGTCTTCGGGTTCAAAAATAAGTGTACTCTGGTATGAACTCGCCTTTATTATTCAAACTTTACTTGACAACACTGTAATACAAGTCACTGTCAAAATACTTGTATCCAAGGTAACTCAAGGTAACTTTCTAACTAACCCCTCATCTCACAAATGCATTGCTTTTATATACAAATAAAGTTCTGGAAAACTTAAGAAATCAATAGAACACAAATAGAATGTTCGACGATTGATCCAGAACAAAAGTTAGTGCTTCTAGATTTTTCCATCTAATTCATCGAACGATCTCGAACAATTCGAGAAGTCTTTATCAAATTTCAGGTCTGTAACAGTATATACAATTAACTTTTGATTTTCAAATTGAATACATACAATTTGGTATTACAGAAATTAGTTTTTTCATTCTGCATATTCTGTGTGAATAAAAGTTATTTTGCTAACAAGTGCACAAAGTACATTTATAAAGATTCACTGATCTAATATTTTTGTCATTTTCAGAAGGTTGTCAAAAAAACACTTTTGTTTGAACCACTGGAAAGGTGTCCAGTATTTCTTGGTTTTATTGAGAGACTTCACGTAAATCAATGATTTCTAATCTTGCTTGCTGATCTATTCTCACATGATCTTCTACCTGAAAAAGTGGTGGTTGTTCTATATGTGGATGGAAACCAGTTTTTTTGTAATTAGTGATACACTGCACCGCATGCCTAGAAGTTAGATTATGTTATAATTGGGTAAACAAACCATTGCAATTGCCTCAGGCATGAGCATCTGATAGACACATTGTGTGTGCAAATCCACAATTTACAGAAATGCTGACTGTGTTGGATGTGTATGAATCCATCCAATGGTGATAAGGTCATACTTGTTTTGTGTCTCAACTAGGTCTTCCTCATTGGATTCTGAACACGAATATGAAGTACCACTTTGTTTTGGGAGAATATCAATGTGCAATTTGCAGTTTTCCTGCAAGTATGCCACAAGTTCCTATATTATTGACTGTGTTCTCTGAAGCAATTTGCAGAAATGAAGTTGTTCATCCATCAGGAATTAAGACTGTCTACGTAAGGTTAGTTCGTTCTGGTTCGATTATACGAAATAATTACTCCCGGCAAAATGGATGTATTTAATTTCCACACACTAAATTATTTTATTTTATGATAAGTTCAAGCTTGTTGTGCAAAAATATCGGGAACCAAATTACACATAAAAATTGGGTAAACCTAAAATATCAGGAACTACATTTTAGTATAACCTCAGACCATTCAATAATAATTTAATAACGACATTATTCGATTTTAGTATCTGTTTAATATTACCTAGGCCATTTTACACAAATTTCATGCAGGTTTTCTGAAGAAAAGGATAGACAAATATTAAAATTTCGAAGTAAATATTCATTTTATGATAATGAATTATAGCCTATAATATTCAGCTATTTGTCGCCGAACAACTGGTAGGTACCTTTTATAGAAGATTCGTATAATATATTTACTCTTTAAGGTGGCCGTTTGATCGGGCTTGACAAACTATTCCGTTGGAGGAGCTACCTGTCATTCTAATGAATATTTATCCAAGTATTCAACCGGGAATAGAAGAAATGTAATCAAAATTAATTTCTACTATACTGATCTAGATCAGTCTACAAAGCGGTGTGGCAAGATGAAACATTCAGTCTCCTTTAATTTTATATACCCATTGAATTATTATCAATTCATATACTTGTTGACTGGTTGAATACTATTAGATAGACATAATTTCAGAGAGAAGTAGGTACTATCGAATAATTATCTTGAAATATCAACTCGGATGTTTTGTAGTACAGAACTGAATAAAGAGGCAAATATGATGTCAAAGATTTTTATTTTCGTAAATGCTTGGCAACACGCATTTGTATGGACATGAAATGAAGATATCAGGAATGTGAAAAATTTGGGAATTTCTAATCCCTCGCTATGCACCGGCAATAAATTTACTAGAATAAGTAAATATCGTTTATTCATATCAATATTTGAGTATTATTTGTTGAATTTTTGTTTCAGTGTACTTGTCATTTGTGTAGTTTGTGAAGTGTGTTATAGAGGGTGTGTTATTTATTAAAGTTGGATATTTGCATGTTTTAAAAAAAAATTGAGATCGGGAATGTAATCAATGTATATATTTCTTATTTTTCAATTATAATGGTGAAATAGTTATTTGTGTCACAAGGCAGAAACTGCATTGAATGCGAGTAATGTTTGAGGGCTTGAGGCATTCAGTTGAGAAAACTTGCAAAACAGTTTATGCGCGTGTGATGTACACAGGGTGGCGCAGAAGCCATATTTCAATTCTTTTCATTTATTTTTTTTTCTGAAGTGAAAGTTACGAATGAATGAAAAAATACGCATATTTTAGATTTTCTAAACTTAGATATGACGATTTCATTACGTTCCAAGTTTCGAAGTTTTGAAAAAATGGAAATTAGATATCCTATACCGGGTGCCCGTATTTATCAGTTATTATAAGAGATACGAGGTCGGTTAAATTAGGGCAAAGTTGCGCATTTTCATGCTGAACAATTATCTGAAAGAAAATTTGATGTGTAATTTTTAGTTTTCGAATTATTGGAAAAAAACGGAAATTTGTAATTTTCGTTTTTATTTTTTCAAGCTAAGACGTTTTTAACTAAATCTGTCATCGTATTTTCCAAGACATTCTTGATGCCAGAGTTACAACACAAATTTGGTTTTTCTTATGAGCGCCATATTGGATTTTTGCATTTTTGAAAAGTATTTTTTTTCCTGATTACAATGATGTATGACACAGTATGATCGAATCTTACATCCTGATCAAAATTAGGAAAAAGTCGTTTTTGTTTGTTTGTTTGTTTAACAAACTAAATTTTGATAATTCAATTGAATTTTGATCTGGAACGTTCACATTTCCATCAAGCTTACCTACCTAAAAACTAAGATTTTGAATTAAGAACTACATGATAAGCTATAAGTTTATTTTACGCAAAACAAAACAAACTTATAAAAGATGCTCGAATACTCCACCTTCCACTTCTAAACACAATTCTACTCGTTTCCTCAGATTATGAATAGCTCGCGATATGTCCCGTCTTCTTATCTTAGTCGTAATAGTGGCGATTATGGTTCTTCTCAGTTCATCAATATCGATGGATACAGTTTTAAAAACCAAATCTTTCATAGTTCCCCATAAATAATAATCCAGCGGAGAAATATCAGGTGACCGCGCTGGCCAACGTATGTCTCCGTTGTTCGAAATTACCTTAACGGGAAACATTTCTGACAAACACTCAGCAACTCATCTTCTAGCGTTATGCGGCGGTGCGTCGTCTTGCTGGAACCAGAGGGTATTCAGCCGGTTGAGACGAATATTATTGTTAAAGTAATCCGTAAGGAAGGTCCTCAAAAAATTTAAGTATCGATCGGCATTCAAATTCTCTTCATAAATGTATGGGCCAATTATTGTGTCGTCCAATAAACCGACCCATACATTTACGCCGAAGCGTAATTGTGGCCGCCGTTCTTGATGTCCATGTGGATTCTCAATGGACCAAATGTGTTCATTGTGTCGATTGAACATACCCATATTACATCACGCAAAAAATTTGGATTCTGCTCCAACTGGTTCATTACAAATCTACAAAACTCTACCCGTCGATCAGCATCTCCGGCATGGAGAACTTGGGTGATGTGAATTTTAAATGGACGATATTTGTGTTTCTTTAATATCCTCCACACCACTTGATGCGATATGCCAAGATTTGTTGCAACTTCTCGTGTGGACACGGACCGATTATCTTGAACCTAAAGGAAAAAGATTAAAATCCTAGTTAATTTTTTTCTATTTCACTCACCGCTTCCAAAACTGCTCTCATTTACATTCTCTCTATCGTTGTACCTTCGTCTAGGCTTTAGAAATGAACCATAATCGGCTAAATTTCTATGGAGCAATAGAAAATAATTCTGAGATGGTTGCTCTCTCTCTCTGGATACCGGTGGAAATTTGTTTCGGACGTAATTTGCTCATTTCGATGAGAGGCGTAATAAATCTGAAGCATATCACGTTTTTCTTCATTTGAAAATGGCATTAGAACTTGAAATAATTCAAAAATTCTGCTCGAATATTTATCTGAACTATCAAATTTTAGTTTGTTAAACAAAATTGTTGGCGTTCTTTCCAAAGCACTCTTCGCAAAAACCACTTTTTCCTAATTTTGATCAGGATGTAAGATTCGATCATACTGTGTGATACATCGTTGTAATCAGGAAAAAAAAATACTTTTCAAAAATGCAAAAATCCAATATGGCGCTCATAAGAAAAACCAAATTTGAGTGTTGTAACTCTGGCATCAAGAATGCCTTGGAAAATACGATGACAGATTCAGATTCCTTGTAAAAAAGTGCCTTAAGGACGTCCTAGTTAAAAACGTCTAGTTCTTTTGGTTTTGGCTTGAAAAAATAAAAACGAAAATTACAAATTTTCGTTTTTTTTCAATAATTCGAAAACTAAAAATTACACATCAAATTTTCTTTCAGATAATTGTTCAGCATGAAAATGCGCAATTTAACCGACCTCGTGTCTGTTATAATAACTGAGATCCCCATGGTGGAGCTCGAAATACGGGCACCCGGTATAGTGCACAGGATTAACATTTTTCAAAGACTTGAGAAAATCTCTAGTAGGTAAAATTTTTGGATGAGCCAAGCTCTTCAATGTTCTTAAAGAAGACCCCATGCATTGGCTTATCCTTATGAAGCTGCAGGAGAACCTCAGTCTCCATAGCTTTAATGTGAGCTTTTTGCTGAACTGGCTCCAACTCGGTGACAGAGTTTGGGTCACCCCGTTCAGTGTCGAAAACGAGACCAAGTTCATCGGCTGACGGTGCTGCTGCATTGAAAAGGAATGCTCCAATCTCGGCTTTTTCATGGTCACAGACCATGCAGAGGGGGGATCTGAACTCCTGATAACTTTATTATTATTATTGTCATTGTTATTATTATCATCATTATCACGATGTTTATTAGCATTATCATTATTATTATATTGGACTCACAGTATATCCGTTTATTCTGTTCCAAACTCGACACTTGACTCCAATTTTTTCTACAATTTTTTTGTAACTGTATTTCAAGGATTCCATGTCTAACCATTTCAAAAATTTTATTTAATATGCAAATTACTCGACTCCTCGAAAGTTCCGCCTCTGCTTACCTATAATTCATTCATTGTGGAGTGTTTTTGATCTTGATTTATTTGTTGTATTCTGTAAGTGAGAATTAAAAAAAAAATTGATTTATTGATTTAAATATTATGATTATCAAATAGAAATTATGTCATCATTATGTGACACTGACGACTCATTCCTTGGTCGACTCTTTTTTCAACATCCAATGTTATTAACGAAATGAACAAAATAATATACACGCCTATGATGTTACAAAATCTGCCGTATAAAAAGCAATTTCTCATCGCTGAACCCGAATTCGTCATGTCCTATCCTATTCTATAATGTAGTGCTGTGCTTGTTTATTATAAAGGGTCAAGTAGCTCAGTGGTTGAGACTGAAGCGTTCAAAACCATTGACTGCTGGTCGGCTAGGTTCGAATCCTCAGCGACTTCAGATTTTTATCTGATGGCCCGAGAAAGTGCTAGGAATCGCACGTTAAAAGGTAAGACCTCGTTAATCCTTGGCTCGCACAAGTTTCGACTTTTGAGGGCTGCCGTTCGTAAGGGGACGACAGCTGGTTAACGGAAAAACAATTTTAAACAATTTTAACAATTTAACAAAATTGTGAACAAAACCTTATTCCGATTCATTCATGTTTTCTTACTTAGTATTTCTATTGTGTTCAAAGAATTTCTCTCTGGCGCTATCTATCTGCAAAATGCTGAACTGACCCAGTGGACCCAGTCAATTTTTATAAATTTGCTAGATTTTGGTACATTCCCGCCAAATTCTCACTTCCATAGTTTCTCGTCAACAACGTTGTGTGAAGTGTCTTGCTTTAGGTTTTGAACGATTCCAATTGATCTTTTTGTTGACATGAAATAATACAGAAACGGGCATTTTATTGGTTTATCGGTTTCCGAATAAAAAAAATCACGAATTTTTGAAAAAAAATTAATCTCGATATATTCAACAAGTACTCCAACATGTCCCAAATGTATTTGACAAATTTGAGATTTTAAAGTGTAACCGATTCGCCGAAATCGTGGAAGTACGAATGCATGTCATTAAACGGCCATCTTAATCTTTTATTTCCTATTATTACCCAAAAGCCAAATGTACCTGCGTTTGAGTCCATCATTCATGTTTGGAATAATTAGGATCAACTATAATCGCATTGAAACGACCGAATACATATATCAGCTATTATTTCTGTTCCTTCATATATAACAAATAATTGATATCTATTCAATTGCGATAAGAGACAGTGTTTTTACGTATATGGCCGTAGTTCCTAACTCGAATTCGTGAATTGTAGATAGTGACTCATACGTTGTACGGTTCATAATTCATTTGAAACAGGCCAAGAAAAAGAACAGAAATTAGCTGGGTACTTAGGATTTAAATCAAGTTTTACTTTGCCACTTTCTTACATCCTCTCCTCACTTTATTCAAACCCCCTAAAAATCTACAATTTACAATTTACGGATTAGAGTAATCGCGATTCGTTTTGCAAACTAAATTCATAACCGAATACCATTCGACCTACAAATTCAAATGACGTTAATCAGTTTATTGTACATTCAACTATTTTACAAGCAAAATCATGCATCAAATATTTTGATAGTTTCATCGATTATATTTATAGGTTTTGTGATATACATTTATTTAATGAAATGCCATTGATTAAACGTGGGAATGGAATATTTTACCAAATTATTCATAAGCGAAATGAAAATAATCTGAGTATATGTATTCTTCAATCTGGGTTTTTTGGTACACCTGGTAGTGTATCATGCATTTTGTCATCGAATAACTAAGAGACTCGAGCGACATCTGCAAACGCGGTTTTTACCCGTACCAGAGGACGTCCTAATTGTACTGCTACAATTTGCTATTCAAATATATTCGTATTTTTTACGCTAGCACCTAACGACGACGACTTCATACTGCACTCCCGCTCTTAAGAGTCACTTTGACGTCAAGTCCCGGTTACGCATTGCCTCTGGCGCCAGCTTTCTGCGTGGTGTGCTCCACGTGCTCCAGCCTTACGACCTACTAAGCCGTTAATTCAATACGGAAAAAAGGATGACGGTGTCTGACAAAGTTTGGCGGAGCTTTAAGCTCCTACGCGACTGGCAACTGGCCAGAGAACTCAGCTATTCGATTGACAGTTTTTTTCCAATTTCCCCCGGGTGGCAATCGGGCCGATAACTCGGCTAGCCCATTGACAGCTTTTCCCCATGTTGACGGACCTACTAAACTTTCACAATCGTTTCTTTCCCTTCAAGGCCTGTGCAAACCACAATGTTGGCCCCTCTATTAATAGCCAAGTATTAGTTCGGATAATGCGATTGCACTAGTTGCATGAAGTCGTTTTAAATGAGCTGTTGCATGCGAAATCCAGGAGTAATTAACTAGAGCTAAAATATTACAAGTCTCAGTATTTACGCAGGTACTAATCGCGAATTTATCATAATAGGAAGGGTATTTATGCCCTTAATATAACGGAGATATAAAATAAAAGGGGAAAATTACTTAAGAAAACTGGAGAATTAACTTCATTACATTGTCGAACAATTCAAGTTTCTCACTACTTTATTAATGATGAATCAACTTTCTGAGCAGCTGTCAAAACATGTGATATATTTTATCCTAAACAAGGTTGAGTTAAAGCGCTCCTAATTCTCACTCGAGAATGAGTTGGTTCCTTTGGATTTCTTACATATTATTTTTTTATTGTTGGCTTTTGAAAAAACTGATTTTTAAATAGCCTATTATGTCTACATTAAACTAGAGAGACATTAAAATTAAAAGCAATTCAACGGAACTCTAATTGAAAAGTATGAAACTCCTTATGGATCATTTGAATCCCAATAATGTTCCTGAAAATTATTAGTTCAAAACTACGCGATATTTAAACACTTATCTCAGTTTTTGCGATATCTCGAAAACTCGTAAAAATAAAAAAACTTCCATACATATTTCTTTTTTTTATGTTCTGTATATTTTTGTTTTGCAGTCTTCAGCTCCAGATGGGATTTTTCTCCCCAGGCATGTTGCATTGAAATGTGGAATCCCTGTTGAGAAACCAGCTTATTTAGTAAACAGGTTGTGCGGCTCAGGATTTCAGACAATAATCAATGGAATACAAGTAAGTGGTGAATGTACTCAAGAACTGGATATGAACACAACATTGAGTTGACATAAATTAATCTCATATCTGAACTGTAACAACTCATCCAAATTATCAATTGAAGAAATATCACAAGTGTGATGTAGTGATATTTGATAAATTATAATTCCCTGGATAATCTGTATTGGATAGTTAGAGAGAAGTAGGTTTTGGTCAGGACTTGTCAAGTTGTTAAATAAAATATATCAGACTCATTTTACGATTATTAAAAGTATGTCTATTCTTTTCCAATAACCACTTGGGACATTTCAATGGCGACGGGGATTCAAAAACGTTAGAATTTTGGAGAAAAAAAAAAACATTATGACAAGGCAACCATTGAATTAATCAAGGAATTCAATCCAAGACAACTGGATACTCTATCAGGAGCATTTGGAAATGTTTTTCAAAATAAATCAGATTACGGATACTGGACTGATAATCGTAGAGTGGCAGCTTTACTCAGTTTAGTTGGGTCAAACACTTACAAGGTATTAGAGACTTATGTACCCCAGTTCTTCCAATAGAAAAAAAGTATGACGAAGTATATAAATTGTTGCAGAAACATTATTCTCCAACTACATCGGTTTAGCGTGAACGAATCGATTTTTTTGAGACGAAGCACGAATAAGGTGAAAATATTAGCGCATGCATGGTATGCCAGAATCCATAATCTAGTTGCTAATTGTGAATTTGGTTCCAATCTTCAACAGTAGCTCAAAGACAAATTCATTTGTTCACTGCAGAAAGGACGGATTAGAGACCGACTTTGTGAAAAGGAGCTGGATGTTAGTAGAAAATCCTTGATTTAGCCTTGACTAAGCATCTGTGGCAAGTGGATCTTCAACATTTGTCAATCTTTTGAAATCTAAAGTATGTTGGAAGAAGCAGAATTCTTTAAAACTGGAAGAAGATGAAGTAGAAATTTTCATATTGAGTTTGATGATTATAATTCGATTAATATAGGAATGTAGGCTTTCACGGCTGGCGTCAATGTTTTGGTTGGTTTCCGGTTTTGCCTTGGTCTTGTTTGGTTCAAATTTCTAAACGTTTCAACTGCAGCTGCGGCAGCCATCTTCAGTGGCGTGGTCGAAGTACTCTTCTTGACGTATCAACTGAAACTGAGTTTCTTCCGGAACCCCCGTAAACAAACCAAAATATAATCCGAATAATTAGAATATTTTTGCTAATACTGTAAATATTCTCATGCAATGATTTCCGAGCAGTACTCTCGGAAATTTTAATAGTAAATTACATGACACTATATTTTCAAACTGAAGAGATTTTCAGGTTGCGTAATTGGATTTATTGACGTAGACTTGAAATATGAAGGTAAAATTTGTTCTAATTTTATTTTACATGGGGTGAAGGTAATGAAAATTGTAATTAGAATCTTTTAGAAGTGATTTTCTTTTAGATAAAGAATTTCTTTCAAAATTCAATTTCAGTTTGATTTTTGAAATTCTGAATGTTGTAAACACGTTACCAAATATAGAGTTTGGGTTGTTACGAATATCAAAAATTTCATCAAGAACTAGGATTTATGATATGTATACTCAGCTCAATGGTTTGAATCTTTTTCAATATTGGACTTGAATAATTATTTTAAATGGCAAATCTTCGAAAATTGTTGCATGGAACACTCACGAAGGTTTATTTCGTTTGAATCAAGTTCCATTTGGAATAACATCTGCTAGTGCAATTTTCAAAAAGATAATTGCTTTCGATGATATTTTGATGCATTTTATTTTGTTTATCTCAATTGCCGAATGGAGATTTAAGACCTGTAGGATTTGTGTCGGGAACATTGAAAAAAACTATTCAGTGATTGATAGAGAATCCTTAGCGATATATTGGAGGGGGTCCAAATTTTTGCGCAATATCTATTGGGGTTGTCATTTCTTATTGAAATGGATCACAAGGCTCTTGTTCACATTTTTAGTGAATATAGGTTTGCCTCAAATGGCAAGTAGGCTTCAACTTTGGGCTGTTTATTTATCTGTTTTTTTTTATACAATAAATTATATCAAAGGATCAGGTAATCAGTTTTTCTTTTTTTAAGTTCTGGTTCCCCCGAAAAGGAAAATCCTGTATTGCTCAAAGAACATAATGAGAGCCGAGGGAAAGTAGGTAGGAATTGGTTTCTGAAGGATGTATGCCTCAGGGAACATCTCCCGAGGCAGCGAGTTCGAAAGCTTTGCCGTTCTGTGAAAAAACAAGTCCTGGGAAGCAGATGTGCGGCATGTCTCCAAAGTGACGGCATATGGATGTGAGTGAGGACTGAGCTCGACAGAGACAGATCGCCAACCTTTCTGCGATGTTCCAGAGAAGTAAGCGAGCTTGTGAGCGAAGTATCACCGACGAGACGAACGGCTCTCTTTTGGACCGAATCTAAAAGTTTCAATGTGTGTTTGGGTGCTGCACTCCATATATGGGAGCAGTATTCCAAAAGAGGTCGAATCTGTGCCTTATGAATCATAATCACTTGACGAGAAGTAAAATACTTCTTGGCGCGAAACAGAACCGAGTTTTTGAGAGGCACTCTTGGCAATGGTAATATCGAGCATTGAAATGGAATATTTCATTGGTATAGATACTCCTGACATAGTTACACTGGCTACTGTGAGATTGGCCTTTCTAGAGAAAAGATTTTGGCCGAGTCCGTATTTATTTCATTCACGATTCTTCCCCGTTCATTTCGGCATTCACTGGCTCCTGTCGGAGCTTTGGAAGAGAAAGCGGTATGAAGGGTACCATCATCTGCAAAGAGGTTCACCGGACATGATGTAGCTCCCAACAAATCATTGATGTGAAGGAACAGTGTTGGTGCTAGAATGGATCCCTGCGGGACACCAGAATTTATTGGTAGAGTATCAGATGATACTCCATTGACCACCACGTGGAGAGATCGGTTTGAGAGAAAGCTAGAAAGCCAGGAACACAACTGAGGAGGCAAGCCATAAGATGGAAGTTTGGCTATGAGCCCTTGATGCCAAACGCGATCAAATGCCTTGGAGATTCTAGTGCAACGGCCAGAGTTTTACCATATTTTTCGAAAGATTCCTGCCAAATATGTGAGACATAAGCAAGCAGGTCACCGGTTGATCTCTGGTGCCGGAAACTATATTGTCGATCATTGATAATTCCTGAGCGTTCTATATATTTAATGAGCTCGATGTTGATAGCTTTCTCCATGACCTTCGAAATAACAGATAGTACTGCAATAGGTCTGTAGTTGCTGCGTATGTTCTTTTTCCCTTTTTTAGGGACTGGTTGTACCTTGCAATTTTCTAGTTAGACGGAAATACCCCCAATAAGAGATATTGAATAAAATGCGTCTGATAGTTCGCTGGCGAAAGATAATTGCAGTCATATGACTGTCAATGGGAATGATGTTCTAGGGTTGTTCTTCTGATCAATCCAGTATAGAATTTGCAGCACACATGTTTGCAAAGATATTGGCTTTTTCCTCAGCGTTCGTTGCTAGTCCATCTTCCTATGTTAGGGGAGGGAATGAGCTGGAAGTCAAATTTCTTCCAAAAGTTTTGGCAAATGACCAAAAGAATCCGGACCCGTTAGGACACTCAACGAGCTTTGATCGTATCTTGGCGTTGTAAGCCTCTTTCGAAGATTCGATTGTCTCCTTGCAGATGTTTCTTGCTTCAACATATTCCGATCTAGTCTCAGTGGCTAACGATATTATGATAACTACTATGCTGGAAATCAAAGCTGAGCTACATCAGCTTCGAAACCAACAAAATGATATACATAAATCTGTGAACTTTTGTAGTGATAAGGTAACAGATTTAGAACAACAATTATGTGGAATTAAAGAATATTTCCGATATGCTCGTTGAACAGAACAAAATCTACGTAATGAAATAAATGCAGTCACTTCGAAAATAAATGAACTAGATCAAGCTTCTAGATTGAATAATATCGAAATCATGGGGGTGCTCGAAAGAAATACTGAAAGTTTAATGGAACTATTTACACAAATTGGAAGTAGTATCAATTGCAACATTGAAACTGGAAAAATTGAGACCATACATAGGGTTCCCTCGATAAAAAAGTCAGAAAATACTATAAAATCTATTATAGTTAAACTTTCGTCCAGGAAAGAGAGATCAATTTTCAGCAGCAGCAAAATCTAAACGTCAACTAAACCGGGATAGAACCCTGAAAATTGAAGGATTATCAGATACAATTTTTGTTAATGAGCATCTGACACCAATGAACAAATTGATATACAAGGAATATAGAGCAAAAGCCAGCGAGAAGGGTTATAAGTTTGTGTGGATAAAAAATGGCAACATTTTTCTTCGTAAAACTGATAATACACGTGAAATCTACAGAATCTCTGAAATCACTATAGTTGAATTCAATAGAAAAAATATGCACCTAACGTTTACCTACCAAGATGGCTACTCATGAAAAAATCAACATGTTTTATCAAAATACTAGAGGATTAAGACTAATGATTTCTAGCTAAACACATCTTTACACGACTTCGATATAATTGGAATAACAGAAACTTGGCTCAACAATAATATTCTCACAAGCGAACTGTTCGATAATAATTACCAAGTTTTTCGTCGGGATCGGGATGCAACTACCTCCAGCAAATCCGATGGTGGAGGAGTTCTCCTGGCAGTGAATTCAGCTCTTACAGTCAAGCATCATCCAGAACTCCAATCCCAAGCAGAAGACATATGGATCTCCATTGAAGACAGTCGTAAGAAAAAAACTTTCATAGCATGTGTAAATCTACCGCCTGAGGACTCTATCTCAAATTTGAACTTTATTAATCAATTGCAAACAAACGAAAATATTTTTCAGAACAATCCTGTAATAATATTAGGTGATTTTAACTTATCCAAAGTGAAGTGGGAACCCATAAAAAATGAAATTATTTCAGAACCCACGAACGTCGATGAAAAATGATCTGAGTTAATGTACAAAAAACAGTCAAATTCTTATCAGCACTGAAACCCAAACAGAGTCAAAAAATATCGAACACAAAACAATAAAAATAAACATGACTAAGTATGTAAAAATCTTCGCAGACAAAGACGAGAAGACAGTGATGCCAAGTGCTCAAAAAAAACCACTAAATGTGAAAACGGTGACAAACGAAACAAAAAAAGACAAAACAGCAAGGGAAAGGAAATGTAAAACTAAACAATAGTTGAGAGAAAATTACACAACCCAGATAACACGAAGACGTCCCGAAGACTCCATTCCTGGACATAAGACGTACTTAGGATGTCCTGCGGACATCAGATGTTACAAATTGGAATGTTCTGGGGACGTCCTTATATGTCCCTGTAAGGTCTTCCATGGACGTCCCTTGGACATCCTAAGGATGTTTTTAGGATATCAATTTTCAAGGTTTTCTATAACCCTAGTCAATAGAAAGTGACATATATCAACTAGAAAAAGTGAAAAGGATAATGATGGAAAGTGATTTTGGAAAAAACATTTATAAATAATTTTGAATTCTGGCACAAACATTTACATCAATTACAAAACATAATACCTATAGAACAGTATAGAAGTCACGGCTCACTACAGCAATAAATACGTTATATTATATTTTCTCATCATCATTGTATTCTTTTGAGAAATAATGTTTATACGTTAGGTTAGGAAACCACAAGGCAAGAGATAAGACACAGCACAGGACCACAAATGGCACAAATCACAGACTTCACGATGCACTCAGTGACAGGTTTGAAATAAAAGTCTATTTTTGGAAAAAATAATTGGAGAATTGTTAGAGAAATAATAAACTATCAAGAGTGTGATTTACGTCGCCATCCCAACGACTCGAGACTGTGAACTCACTGAAATGTAGACGACAATAAAAGGAACGCAATAAGCGCTCTGTGATTGGTCACTGCAATGACGGGAAGTTTACGAAAAGATAAGAATGAGGCGAATTGAGTTGAAAATGCGTGAAGTATTAGCAAACCTAACCTGACCTGACTAACCTAGCGCGAACAGAATAATCATGCAAAATTGATAACGATATAACGACTATTCATCTAATACTGGTGACAACTATAATACTCCCTCATAAACACTCGTAAAGTGTACCCAAAGGCATGGCCTGTGCGGGTAGAGGACGGCTATTATTATTATTTGCCGTGGCGCTCCGAGGCGACTTACTGATTTTGGGTGGCGTATTCAGTTTTCAGCTGCAGGAAAACCCGGAAAACCTACAGCACCACCTAGGATGGCCGGCGTGCACTCCAAGCTAGCACTAACCGAGATTGGCATCTAGACAACACACAATACACTTGCTTTCAACAAGGACTGTGGTCGTCTGTCGATTCCGATATTGGGTACTTGAGAAAAAATCCCTCGTACCTACATCGGGCTCGAACCGACTACCGCTATACTGAAGTTCTGAACGGCCTGCTCCTTAGACCGCCAGACCACCGACCACCACACTGAACTGAAGAAACTCACTGAGCTAAATAAGCTCAGTGGAAAATGTATGAAATTTAAGACGGAATATTAAATCAAAACACGTTTTAAATTTTTGAAAATGGCACAAGACACGAAAATAATGTAAGTCGGTAATATGAATTTGTCCTGAGTTTGGACGTCCTGGGGATATTCGCAAAACTAGTGGTACGTCCCTAGGATATCCATATTAGGTTCTGGGACGTTCGGACCTAAATGGGACATAAAATGGACATCCTGGGGACGTCCAGTGCTATCTGGAAAGAAAAAGATGTAGACGCTCCTAAGGAACAACATAAAAAAAAAACAGCCAATTGGAAGACACAGTACTACAAGTATTGAAATACCACAGAGGAACAAGAATCTATACCCGAATTGAGCTCAGTTACTGTTCTTGATGAACACGTCCCGAATATCTCCAGACCCAAAGAAATACTTACTGTTAATCTGAACCAAAAATCTCTTATGGAGGAGATGGAAACTGCACAAAAAACTCTGGATGACACTGGAAGTGATGTTATTACTACGAGTGAAAATGTGAATACCATCGATCCAATTCAAGCTAGATTTAGCAGAAAAATGTATATTTGTGGTGACCAGTGTGCGACAGGATTCCCCAAAGTTGCCACAAAAATTATAGACCAGTTTACATGGAAGATAAACGCAAACATACAAGATATAGAACTCAGTAAGTTGACTGAAAATATATTTTGTGAGACAATAGAATACGGTCAGGATGACGCAATAATAGTAATGTTTAACACTAAAAACATAAGTAATTACAGAACTCTAAACCTGTTCCTGAATAATATTCTTGGTCTTGGTAAACTTACAAATCTTATTATCGTATCAGAATGTGATAACTACTCTGATAGAAATATCAACAGACTCATTTTCAAAAAAGTGATTTAAACAATTCAATAGAAACTGCTCGATTTTATTTCTTACTGACAGAAAACAAAAAGGCAGCAAATTTGGGCTTATTGAAAAGTTGAAAAAAATATGGAACTCATTACAAAAAAACAACACAAAATTGTTCTGAAGATGATAGAAATAACTAAAATACATAATATAGCTGACTCTTAACAAATGTCAAACTATTCATAAAGAAACTGTAAATACAACCCCACCGTACAAAAATAGCATAAATAATAGGGAATCAAAAGTGTCACAAACAACCACTTCTGAAATTGGGATAGAATATGATAATAATAATAGTAATATTAATGATTTTTTAGACACAGGCAATCTAACCTTAAACTCACTTTGATATTACTAAACATTCAGTCACTCAGATACAAAAAAGATGAACTATATGTTCTATTGGAACAAAAATCTTTTCCCGACGTAGTAATACTTACGGAACATTGGTTATTTACTGACGAACATATTTATCTGCCAGGATATATAGTTATAGCAAAATATTCCAGAAAAAGTGAACCCAGAAATAATTGTAGTACGGCACATGGTGGTACGATCATTTTTGTAAGGGACTCACTGTCGCAAAAATATAATTTCTCTGTAATTGATAGTCAAAATGCCCTACTGGAAGAAAAGGCATTTGAATTCTCACTAGTTTATTGCAAGGAACTTAATACTTATATTATAGGCGTCTACAGATCACCCTCATTGGACGTGAATGTACTACTCGAAAAATTGGAAATGTTATTGTCAGACTTACCTTTGAAGTCCTCGATCATAGTAGCGGGTGATCTCAACATAGACTTTAATGAACCGCACAATAATAACACACAATTGGACCCCGTTATGCAATAAGGAACCATCCGACAATTTATAAAAATATGAAATAATAATACGAGACAGACCTAATTTTATTCATCCATTGATTTGCAATCAGATATAAGCACCCTGGGCCCCACCTTATGAACAATAGATCTATATTGAAAAATAAAAGAATTTTCAAAAGAGTTTTGCCACAGAGAACCATGGATCTGTTTTGCAATATTCTATGGACCTAATTTAATATATGATTGGATCCAAAGGTCCTTGGTTCTCTATAACAAGTTACATTTGTGACATTGTCGTATTAGTACTGTTGGTGACTGGAAAATATTTCTAATTGTTATCATTAGAGCGATGTTTTCTGATGTCGGAAACAGGTACAAAGATGATGAACCACTCTTTACATTTCTCATATCATTATTAGCAAATTGGAATATTAACTGCATTTATACCAAAGTGACAGGAGTCAGTAAAACGAAAAGTTGTTACTATAGGTAACTTCTGAGAGCGACAGTTCTCAAAATGATGCTGAAAAACGAGAGATGAAGAAATTCATTGGTGACCACCATATATTCACTTGCAGGAAGCAGAACTAGCTGAAAGAATCATGAATCATGACTTCAAGACAGCAGAATAAGATGAAAATACCGAGGACATCACTTTAACAAAACTTTTTCATTGCCCAGAAATGTCGTCACTACAAGGTAGTATGAACAAACTAATCAACCGCGAACAACGGGTTCAACTGTGGATTGAAGGAGAAGCTGTCAGCGGTGCTCAGAAAGTGGGCTTGTGCTTGATAAATTAAATTCAAAGCTATATTACTGAGTCCGTGGAGAATGTTATTGCGTCGTCCAGATTCCTAATTTATATGGATACCACCTTTAACAAAACTGAAGAATATAAAAAAAAGAAACAAACAAGGAAGAACAGCACAATCTCAGGTTACAAAAATAACTTTTCTAACCTTTCGAAACCATTATTATGGCCAGATGGAAAGTAGTTGCTGAACTAAACCTGAAATACGTCAATTTCACATGAATTAAAGGTTACAATGGAGAAATTTATTTGAAACCAGAAAGAATTCCATGAATTAACAGTAAGCAATAGAGAACCAACAGATTTTTCTTCACTTATAAGTAAGTTTCAAGTTAGGTTTTTGCTCAGAATATTCGTTTCATTTTCATACTTCATTAAAAACTAAATTTCATACATGAAAACTTCTGTTTGGCAATAAGTTATTTTGGATAAAATTAAAAATTTCTTTCTTAACCATCTCAAAACTTGTGTAATGCTTGTTGGTTCTCTGTTGCATAACGGGGTCCAATTGTTAATGAACTTTTTGGATTCCTGTGACCTAAAAATGCATGTGTCTGAGCTAACACACATAACTCGGCACAAGGAATCAATAATTGATTATGTATGTAGCAACCTTGAAAACGTGATAACAGAAGTTGTGCCCTCTGGAATATCGGATCATGAGGCGGTATATAGTTGCGTTACCATAACTAACGAGCAAAACATTAGAAATAAGACCTTTCATTTTGGAAGGCTCTATAGTAAAAATAACTTTAAAAAATTCTATAATCTGTGTACGCTTACAAACTGGTATAGCATATTAGACATGGACTGTCCGTTCGAAATATACTATAATCAACTACAAAAACCTTTAATAGGGCTTTTTCCATTCAAAAGATAAACCCAGATAGCACAAATACGTACTGAAAACGTCCCAGGGAAGTTTGCCTAAGACATTGGTATGTCCTGAGAACGTCCAAATATGGTCCCGCATCTTCCTCAGAACGTACTAGGGACATCGAATGTTACCAATCCATCTGTCCCCAAAACGTCCCAAAACGGACATCCTAAAACCGCCCTGACATACTTTATGGAGGACCTATATCGATCTTCTGCTAGCTCAATATCTAGCTGAATTCTTATTACATAAGCTTTATAAACTCCCAGGGCTGGGACTCTGTAACTTGTTTCGCATAGCGAAGAGAAACGAAGCACACGTTATCACTTTCCTGTGTACCGGAAAGAGATAGCACTTCACTATCGTTATTTATTTATTTATTTTATTTATTTATTTATTTATTACCCACACAGACTATTACAGTCTAATTACATGGATAAACTGGTGGCAAATACACTATAATAGAGGCTATTGTGTATTGATCATAATTATATAGATTAATAATTACTAATTATTAACACTAATACCAGAACTGTAGGGAGTCGTCCAGGACTGCAGTGAGTAGTTTTGTAACATACATATATGTTCAGTTTCACAGAGTTAAATTCAATATTTGTTCTAACATATTTTTACGAAAAGCTGTTAGAGGTAAGGTCCAATCTAGATCCATAAGTATATTAAAATTGTTTGCTAATTTAAGCATAGATAAAAGAGGTGATTTCGGTGATGTACATATTGCAGAGATATTAAACATTGGTGCGGAACGTATACGACGTGGAGGTACATTAAATGGAAGCAGATTGAGGATTTCTGGGGAATTTGTTGAATTATTAATTATTTTATACAGGAATATCATTGATGTTAAAGTTCGTCTTTGTTCCAAGGATAATATTTTGAATTCAGATCTTAGTTGTGAAGTCCTGACGGTATTATAATTGGGCCACAAGTGGTACTTTTTAAAATACAAATATCTCAAAAGTTTGTTTTGTACTTTTTCCAAATCATTTAAATGTGTTTGATATTCTCCGAACCAAATAATTGAGGCAAATTCCAATTTAGGCCTGACCAGGGAATAATACAGTAATTTAATGGTGTTAATATTGGAGAAATTCGATGTTTGCCTAATAACAAATCCTAAAATACGATTAGCGGATTTGATCATGTTTTTGATGTGAGTGAAAAAGTTGAATTGTGAATTATAAGTAACACCAAGATCCTTTATTTCAGTTTTCCTCTCTAGGACCTCCCGATCCATTTCATATTCGAATAAAATTGGCTCTTTAACACGGGCGATTGAGAGAACAGAACATTTTTTTAAATTAAAATATAATTTATTTCTTAGACTCCAATCCATGATTTTTTCTATATCTCTTTGCAGACCTATGCAGTCTCGAACTGTTTGCACACGTTTAAAGAGCTTTAAGTCATCGGCAAAAAGTAAGCACTCCGAAAATTCAAGAGCTGAAGGCAAATCATTAATAAAAAGTAAAAACAGGAGAGGTCCTAGATTAGAGCCTTTTGGAGATAATTCTTCATCAATTCAAGTAAATTTTCGGATAATCCATAGCAACTAAGTTTTTCTAGGAGAACATCATGATGCACCTGATCAAATGCCTTCCGGAAGTCTGTAAAAACAATGTCAAGCTGTGATTTATTTTCTAACGTGTCAAAAGCCTTATTGCTAAATATCAATAGGTTTGTGCTGATTGCTTTTTGTCTCATGAATCCGTGTTGTTGGGGTACTATATATTTATGAGTGTAATTGCTGAGTTTGATAAAAATGATTTGCTCAAAAAGTTTAGTTATGGATATAGCCCTATAATTTTCTACATCCATTTTGTTCCCCGACTTGTGTATTGGTATTGTTATAGAAGTTTTCCAAGCAGTTGGGAATGAACTGGTTTTAATGATCAAGTTGTAAATATGAATCAATGGGACTTTCAGCCATTCACTACAGCCTTTCAAAATATAAGGAGGAATACCATCTGTACCTTGTGCCTTCTTGGGCTTCAGTTTTTTCAGTGCCTCATTAAAATCAGACTCGCATATAGAGATTATGTTAAATGATTCATTACAAATTCCTATATCATGTGTATCTCTGAATTGCATGTTATATGATGCAGGTTCAGAACAATAGACAGACGAAAAAAATTTAGCAAATACGTCAGCGGTCTAACCTTCTTCCACAAACTCATTATTATATACAAAACTTCCTAGGTTTGTATTATTTGACTTCTTTTTATTTATAAAACTCCAAAATTCATTCACTTCGGTATGTATACTATCTTCGATTTTTTTATAATAAATCCTTTCTTCTTTTCTAATTAATTTTTTTAATTTGCACCTTAACTCTTCGAATTTATTTCCATAGTAATCTGATAGTATTTTCAATTTCCTGTATCTCTCTTTTTCTCTCCTCAAATTCTTTATCTCTTTTGTGAACCAAATTGGATACGAATTCTTATTCTTATTTAGAATAATTTTAGGGGCACACCTTGCAACAACATTTTCCCAAATATTATAAAATTTATTTAAAGCCATGTCAACATCGCTTTCATTCAGAACTGTATACCACTCGATATCTCTAAACCTGCGACTCAATTCGAGAAAATCAGCTTTTTTATAGTTATATCTCGACTCTAGTGGAATATTTGCAGATTCTTTCCTACCTTCAGAAGAAATAGTGATGTTTAGAGCGGGATGGTAATCATCCTCCTTCACAAACGGTAGATCTATTTTATTTATTCCGCAGCTAGTTAAGTTATTTTCTGAAGTTAATACTAAATCCAAGATACGGCCATAATTATTTTCAATATGATTAAGTTGTTGGAGGGAGTTATAATCAGTGAACCCCTGTAATAAGTCTAATTTTCCACTATGAATGTTTAGATTAGATCTAATGCCTGATATCCCTTGTATATTAAAATCCCCAACAATGTAAGATTTGCTAAAATTCGAGATGTTTTCTTGCAAAAAATTAAAAGCCATTTCATACACGTCATTTGTACTATTGGGAGGTATGTATATAGCACCAAACGTGTACTTTTCCTTACCCAATCTGAGCTGAATAATCACTGCTTCAAAAAATAAGGCATATTTTACAATACTAAGGATTTTGAATTTTGTGTTAACAGCGATTAGGACCCCACCTCCAGTGCTCTTATTTGTGAACTTCAGATTTCATTTCATTCATTTCATCAGATCTTATCAAATAAAAACTTTCCATGTAAACGATTTCTCCATCTCTGACTCCTTCCTGTAACCATGTTTCCGTAATCATTAATATGTCATAATCATCCTCCAAAGATCTCCTGAAAAATTCATTGCATTTTGTGTTCAACCCCCTACAATTCTGGTAATATATAGCTAAGTTAATCATAGTATTGTATAACTATTAGTAAGCCCTGAGACATTCCTACAACAAAAACAAACAAAAATGAAATAAAAAAAAAATAGAGAATATTTGCTAATTATCATCTTACAGACAATGTAAACCTAACTTTATGTGGAACATAAAACAATTGAGGGAAAAAAATGGTAATAACTGAAGGTAGCCAAAAAATTTAAAGAACAATTTCACAAATCTTATCGTTACTGTTTTTCATCTGCCTTCAAGTCAGATTCTTCATTTATTATTTTCACATGGTTGCCAACTTTCGTGTAGATCTTCCCATTTCTAGTCCATACATTCTGTGCACCCTCTTTTTTCTTTGTTGACATTAGAAGTTGGTAGCGTTTTTCAATCAAATCCTCGTTCAAATAGATCCCGGTACCCTTTAATGCAGCTTTGGCTCTGTATACTTCGTTTCGCTTCAGGTATGAAACGAAGTCTACTATGACCGTTCTTGGCTTTTGAGTATTCTCACTAAATTTACCAATACGGAAGACGTTGTTGATTTCTCCAAGTACGCATTTGATTTTCATCCCATCATTAAATAGATGAAGAATCCTACCTTGCAGATTTTCATTATCGTCCTCCTTCATTCCAACCAGCCTCAAAGTGTTCATCTTACTTTTCTGTTCAAATGAATCGAGTTTGTTCCTCAATAACGAAACTTCTTTTTGATTAGAATGGGCAAATTCATCCAAAGCGTTCAATTTGATCACAACGTTATTTAACTTAGTATCCATTTTCTCAAATTGCTTACTCAGTTTTTCCAACTGCTCCTCTATTTTGGCTGTGATTTTCGGAGCCAGTTTATTTATTAGCATTTCGAGGGTACTTTCATCAATATTACTCGATGCGGTTGATGCACTAGCTCGAGTTGTTTTCATCATATTACGTGAACTGGCAACACTGTTCGGAATTATCTCGATGTATAAGAAACAAGAATATCTATTCTTATTTCCCACTTTCACCAAAGTTAAAAAACTTTATAATCCACGTCGTTTCAGAAATATGACTTAATCAAAAAGTTCAAAAGTCTTGAAATATCACTTAGAATTTCGAAAATACAGAGCTCACTACTTCGATGTTTACAGTACCATAGCCAATGTATGTATGTTATGCGAAATAAGTTACAGAGTTCCGCCCCAGGAAAATAAATTGCAAATATAGTAATATTGTACATTATTTATTTAATAAATAAAATTCTGTCAATGCACAGATACAAAAGAAATAAAACAAAATAAAATATGAAAGATAAAAAAACATTTTTAAACAAAAACCAAGGAAGGTGGTTTTAGAAAAAAAAAAATTATGCACCAGCTTTTTTGTTTCCTTTGGATTTCATCCTTTCATTACTTCGTTTAACAAAACTCTGTATAGCCAATTCAACTTCTTTTTTATTGCAATTCTAAAAATGAGAAAATTCATAAATGAATAAAAATTATGTTAAGAAAATATTTACGGAGCAGTGCTTTTGCTACAATTGATTTTTCCAATGACTTTTTCCCTTTTCGGCCTGACCAGCTATAATTTGCCAACAATGAATTGCTCAAGATAGATGACTTCTCTTTATAAAATTATATGGATTAGACCCACCAAATTTTGTTAGTTCATTCACCTAAAACAAACAGACATTACTTCGTTTTTTAATGTTTTGTCAGATGTGACGGGTGACACAGGATCATAGTATAACCACCTTTTCTCCTTCGGTTTCAAAGATAATTTATTGAAATCTGGGACGTCCTGTATACTTACTGAATTTTACTTTAGTTCATATTAATTGTGATTTTGGTACTTCCGGTTCCACCCGGCGTGACACCAACTTTCGATTTTTAAATGGAACACCCTCTATATCATTACATGATCAGTTAGAGATGATCATGAGGAATCCAAGGATACCAGGTTTGATGGTGTTATCTCCAAAGACTACGGATATATCGCCAATTATTTTATCCATAAGCTCAATGAGTGGGAGAGAGAATTTATAGACCAGCCAGAAAAAAATTCTCTGGGTATTTCACAAAAATTGAAGAACTTGTTGTTTCTGTTTTGTGAATTTTCATAAAAATATGAACAACTACTTGTAAATACATATTTTGTTACTGCGAGGTTTACTTATATTCCTTCAAGCTAAAGGAAATGGCAAATGGCAAAAAAAATTGTGAAGATTAATAATTTAAAACAAAACCCCACCATTTTTGAAGTAATAAAAGTAATGAAGTAATGAAGTAATTAAAGGAAGCTGAACTACCTATATTAGAAATCCGTGTAATAATACATACTTACCATGATGCAGGCAACAAGTTCTTCTATTCTCATTATTATCAGGCGATTCTATAAGGAAAACAAAAAGATGATATTTATATATTGGAATTAGTTTTAAGTATGTGTAGGAATTACCTTTATTATTTTCATTTTTATCTAAAGCAGTGTTGGAAACTGTTTGACTCACTACTGTTTCTGATTTTCTTGGTAATACTGCATTCTCCATAAAAGTTTCCTCAGATATTGATTGGCTTAAATTCAGTGACGAGTCGGCAGAATCTAAAACAATGTATTAGTATTCGTTATTTTTCTCTATTAAGATATTTTCATTGAATAAGCTCGTACAAAGAAGTAGGTAGGTAAGATGATGAGCTAGTGAGTAAAAAAAATAACCTTATTTTGAATTAACTTAAATTTGTCCTAATAACAAAGTTGAAATATTTAATAAAATTAGATTGTAAATAAAAACACTTAATTTCTTATGCAAAAAGTGGTTTTTATACAATAACATGACAAAAGAGGTACGGGGGGGTGATCATTCACATTTTGATCCCACCATGAGGCTCAACAACAGGCAGCATGGAAATGGTGCATACAAAACAAGGTAAATTTTAACAGAAGGTATTTACCTTCCTAAACCAGGAAATAAAAAATATAGCCAAATACTCACCAGAAACATATGAGACGTGTGAAGTACTCGCTTTTGGCTTCAAAGAGAGTTTGGTCAATTTTGGTGGTGGAGGTAACTTTATTCCTTTTGTGTTTTCAAATGATTTATCTGATGAGCTTGAGAGAATTTTCTGAATCCTCTTTCTCTTTCCCTCATTTTCTGAATTGAGGTCACTGTAAAATTCTGCAATTTTTGCTTTCTTCCTGGCCTTTGCATAGTCATTAAAAAAAAAAATAATAATGTATTGCATACCTATGCATCTATACCTTGAGCTTATCTGCTGAGTCTGTGTCTATGGGGTATTGGTAAGGGGAAAGCGGAAATGCCTTATACATATCACTTTGTAAGTTTAGACAGTATTTATTGTTTTTAATGAGAATGGAACATTTTGTGCTAATATTGGAGGAATAAATATATATTTTCATTAAACCTATTAAATTTGGTGAAGTAATTTGAAAACATCACTCACATTCCTTTGGTAGCTACAAACTCGGTAGGTAGACAAGTTATACAGGAAGTGAGACAAATACTTTTTGTTAACAAATTTAATGAGTTAGTAAAGAAATATAACTTACCAAAAGTTGCATTTCTAAAAATTTTTATATTGTGGCGGGGCCAATTTGTATTTAAGGATTCGCACTTCTTAATAGAAGTACTAAGTTTCTCTTGCTTGTATGGAGGCCAATGGCAGCACTCTCCTTGAATCCATGATGTGGGTATGGCTTCGACTGTCAAGTCCTCAGCAAACTGCACAATTGTCCAAGTTCTATCGTCCATAGATCTTAAGAATCTTTGGATATTTAGATACAATACCTAAATAGGATTAGGATTTTTCATTCACTAAAATATACAGAATGATTTATTATGTTCACTTCATTATTTTAAACCAGAACTTGAATATAAAAAAACTATTTACATTTTTTTTCTTAGGAAATAAACTGAAAAATAAACTACATATATAAAAGATTTATTTGGAATACAATTACATTATTATTAAGATTAATAAAAATAACAGTCACATTAGTATTACTAATAAAAATTTGTTTCCTTTTCACTACTTGACATGAGGTAGGACAAAAAAAAATGAGATTTTTACACAGTGTGAAGCAAGGGAAATACGATACATTTATCTTCAAAAGGAATTTTTACATTCTTATAATTAATTTCACATACATCAAATATTTCAAGAGGTGCAGTAGTAGATACAGAATAAATTCCAATATTTGATGATGAGCAAGGGTCTTTATAAAAATCTTCTATTGTCAAATATTTTTTGCTAATATTTTAAATTTATCAATTGTTAAAACAAAATTTTCTATTGAAATTATAGCTCCATTTAAGAGAGTGCAACAGTTATCAGGATCTTTATTTTTCAAAATAAATTTCTCAAAAACAGCTTTCTTAAATTGTTGTAGAATGTTCAAGTTTAAAAGTATTGGACCATCATTATGTTCAGTAAAGGAAATATTTTTGATGATTTTTTTGTTTGTTTTGTATGATTTTCTTCATTTTGAGCAACCTGTTCACTGTGTCTTTTTATAATTTGAGACAATGGTTTATCATGTTTCCTTATTTTTTTTAAATTGACTATAAATAATTCTCAAAGGGGAAAGAACTGAAATTATCCAAGGGACCAAATTTTTTTACATCATCAGCAAGGTGCAGTAAATTATGAACGTTATGAGAGATGGATTCTGCACCATACAAAATTTTAAAAGTGCTTACAAAATATTTTAGAAGTTGAGAAGCATATTCTATTACTTTTAAATGGTTTTCAGTAGACAAAATAGTTCGGTAATATCCAAAACAAAATCCTCTGAAAAGTCATTAGCACTTTTGGGTTCCTCGTATATGATAGACCCCTATGATGTCAACATCCGATTGAACACCTTTCAGCTTACATAAAAGTGGATAAACTTGGCTATTACTGCTCTTCGATAGAGGTAAACTGTCAATATTAATATTAAGTTCAATAGTATCCATGTCTTTTAAGCAAGTTATGTTTTTAAAGTTGTAAAGGTTTTCAATTGAGTTTTTTAATCCAAAATGATGATAATTGCCTGGATCTATTGGTTTAATTTCAACATTTCGGCTGGTTTTTAATAATGTGCGAGCATCACATGGTAGCTCTGGAAAATAGTTTTTAAAGTATTTCAATAAGTCATTAATTGCTACATGTGAAATCTGATGTTTCAGAGACCAGCTGGAAAGAAATCGTTGAACACTAATTAATGGTTGTGTTGATGTGTTATTTGAGCTTGCATTTATGTCGTTTGTTATGAGGATCTATCTCTATATTATTTTGTTTGACAAATAAATTAGGTTTTTCTGTTAGTTCAAATGATGGTAAGTCAGGTAGATCCAAATTAAAATCACTTGTTGATGGTGACACTTGAGAATCATCTGAGGAATTATCGTTAATCAAGTTATTAATATTGTGGCCATTTTCAGAAGAATTTTAGATTTCTGTCTCGATATCTGTATCAAGCCTACTTTGCTTAGCACGCATATAATATTTCTTCATAAAAGCCATAATTATTTAGATACTAACCTCAAGAAAACTGAAAGCTATCGTGTTCACTTGTAATAACGCCATAATGTCGCCAATAACACTATAATGTCGCCAATAACACTAATAACAGTAATAACAAACAGAAAACTCAAAAATTCATTTAAGTGACACCTCTTTTGACATTTAATGTATATTTTAAAAATCTTACAATAAAATAGGGCCGCGCACAATACAGAGAAATATATAAAAACAATCTAAAACTATCACGATACCTTAACCACAGGGTTGGGTAAAGGAGGGAATCTTAGGATTGCTTTCCCCGGAGCGGGGGTTCCTACCTGCCCTTCTGGCTTTCAGCGGGCGGGTGGAACCTTACTCGCCTGCCCTGAGGCAGACCCCACGGTGTTTGTGGGTCACTTCTCGAATATCGGGCTTTGTCATCTCCCTGGGGTGTTGTCCCCGCCTCCTGCAAGATATGCGGGGGAGATCGTGTGTATATATGTGAAATACATCAGGCGATTGGATCCATCATATTTTGAAGTTATGGTTAGGTCCCGGAAAAACAACGAAAAAACCGGTTTAGTGCATGTTGCATCGGTTTAAGAGCTAATGCTCGTCCTCTGGAATCTCCTGGAAAATATCCAAACCTTGGTAGATATAGCCCCCATGCTTCCATGGCATGTTGTGGTGCTCCCTCACCGCTGTTATGTCCCTGGTCAGAGGGCTCCCCCGGATGAATTGCCGATAAAACTTATCGGCTTGTCTCTTGATGAAGTCTTGGATTGGCTCGGTTTTGGCTAGCTCACGCAAGTCAACCAGCCGAATATATCGGTCACTGTCCGTGACGATACGGAGTACCTTGTTCTGCATTACCTCCAATCTGCCCAGTTGGGTCTTGGAAGCGCTGCAGAACACTGGACAAACGTAAGTCATCGCTGGCCTGATAACCTGTTTATACAGGAGTACCTTGTTCTCCGCACTCAGCCTGGAGGTCCTCGCGATGAGCGGATACACTCTTTTGAGCGCGGCCGCCCCTCGCTGAACCGCCAAGCTGACCTACTTATGAAAGAACAGACGCCTGTCCAGCTGCACCCCCAGGTACCGCACGGCGTCGGACTCGTCTATCCGGTTTCCCAGAACCCTGAACAGGCTGATGTTCGTATTCAATTTTCTCCTCGAGAAGATCATAAGCTCTGTTTTTTTCGGATTCAACTCAATTTTGTTTCTCGCCATATACGGCACGACCGCCCTTTCCAAGTGTGTCTTCAACCTGGACGCGGCCACCGCGCTGTACCTCGAATGCGTGTATATCGCTGTGTCGTCAGCGTAGATGTCCGTTTCCACTAGGTTGGACATGGGGAAGTCGTATGTATAAGTACAAGAGTGGAGACAAGCTCGACCCCTTCGATTGGTTTCATCGATGAGCCAGTGCCATTGACCCTCACCCGGAAGGACCTGCCGACCAGGTAGGAGTCTAACAACCTCACTACATGCATTGGCATACCTGCCCTCGACATCTTCGTTATCATGCCCTCCGTCCAAACTGTGTCGAAGGCTTTCTTGATGTCCAGCAGGACCATAAGCGTGTTGTGGCCTTGCTGAAAGGCCCCCCTCACCCCGTTGTGGCCTTCTGGTTTCTTGCCACTTTTTCCTTTCGGAGTTTTTCATTTTTATGAGTTCTGTGATGTAATCTGGGAGAAGATCTCTGTCTTCCCTAACCCTCCTCTTCCTAGTGGTGACGTCGCGGGCCTCCCTGATGCTGTTGACCAGCTTCTGAGTCTCCTCGTCCACTCTATCCTCAGGGATATCTGGGGTGATGACCGTTTTCACGTTCATCACCCTCCGATACTCTTTCCAGTCCGTAGTTGAGTAGTCAAAAAGTTCTCTTTTGTTTTGGGTTCGTTGTCCTCCCGAGACTGAAAAGAATATCAGATCGTGCTCCGAGATAAACTCAGCCGCCGATCGTAGTTCCGAGATGTCCGCCACGTTTTTGTTCACCACCAAGTCGAGGGTGGAAGGGTTGTTTCCGTTCCAGGGGAAATGTGTCGGTGTATCCGTAAAGTCTACGACGACATTGTTGTTCAGGGAGTACTCTCTCAGAGCGTCTTCCCATTCGCATTGCTGCCAGGGCTGCGATTCCACTGGGGACTCCTCGCATTGAAGTCTCCGGCTAGCAGCACTTTATGCCCGCTGCTGCAGAGATTGTCCAGGTCCATAGCTGTAAACCGTTTGTCAGGCGGATTATAAACCGCATATATCCTTGTCCCCGTTTCCAGCTGGATACCGGCATGCTCGATTGAGCTTTGCCGGGGGGGGCAGGGCTACATGCGGCAAGCCTATCCTCGCGAGGATAGCGACTCCGCCGCCTCTAACCGAGTTGGGCCGGTCGGTTCGGATGGTGGTAAATCCTCTGAATTTTAGCTTATGCTCCTGCCGGAGCTTCGTCTCGGTCAGGAGCATGACATCGATCTTGTGTCTTTGAACGAAGTCCGCAATAAGATGGTACTTACTGCGGACTCCGTTCACGTTGAGCAGGCATATTTTTAGAGGCATCTAGAGGCCGTAGCTTTGGATATTTTCCATTACCTTCCAGAAGGCGAGGAATTTTTCGCTGGCGTTCCGGGCCCTACTCAGCCCTTCGATGATGTCGTCCATGGCTCTAAGCAAGCCATCGGTACAGACCAACTCACCAATCGCCTGGTGCCTTTCCATATACCCACTAACCGCGCTATTCGACGAAGTGAGGGCTTGTTGCTGTCGGGGAGGGATGTTGGGATGGGAGCGAGGGGGAATATTTACTATCCTCCTGGGTGGTTCTGCCACTTCGCTGCCTGGCTCTCTGCTCCCATGCATTCTCTCTCACTGGAGGGGCTGGAACTTGTCTCGGCTTGGCTGGGGGTGTCTTCGTCTTCCTCTTTTCTTGCGACTCCAGATGGAGTTTATAAGCTTCGCACTGGGTGGAGTTGGACGTGTGGCTTCCATCATGCATTTTATTGCCCTTGTGCAGTTTGATTGGGCATGCCCCCATGCCTGGCATCTATAGCACCGTGTAATGCTTCGGTTGCTTTGGCGAATTTCCCATCTCACCAGCACTCCATCTACAGCCCGGATGTTCTTGTTGAGGAAGTTTACGGTGACCTTCTTGCCTGTCTGTACTATGTACAGTGGCCTCACGGTATTTGTTATTGGCGTGATGCCGAAGGTGTCCAGACCTTGCCCAACCAGATCTTCTTTGATTTCCGCAGTATCTGGACTATGGTCCAGCCCCTTCATTATGAAGGCGTGCCTTCTCTCCTCCGGTAGGGTGAATGTATGGAATTCTACCTCCGCCGATTTCAATGTTTGTCTTAGCTTGACATGGTCCTCCGCTGACTTGGCGTAAATCAGCGAGGATTTCGTTGTATATTTGTACTCCAGATTTCCTTTAAGATCTTTCTGGAGTACTGCCTTGGTGGGGTTGTCTAAGCGGATGGTCCCATCTATGATAATCGGCGGACATCTTACATTCTTTGGTGGTCTTGCTTACTCTACCGGTGGAGCTGCCTTCTTCGAACCCTTCTGGGTGCCGGGTTTCTTCCTTCCCCCACCCAAATTTTCCTTGGCTTGGCTGACTGTTGGAGTCTCCTCAGTCCCATTTTCCTCCTCTGGATCGCTCAGGACCTCAAACGAGTTGCTCAGAGGGGTTTCGGTTTTTTCCAGGTCTTGACGTACAGCTGATAGCTGCAGAGACGTCGATCGTTCTCCGGAGCGTACACGTTCGTGAATGAAAAGTGAGAAGGAAATACATTTTTCACATGTCACAAAAAGAAACAGATGTTCGCGAACGTGTAGCTCCGGGAACGATCGATCTCGAGAATCGGGGCCCTGAACTCGCCGAACTCGTCGGTACTCGGTGGTTCGACTGATTATTCGGACCGCTTGGCAGTCTGTTCCATCAAAATTAAATTTAACGTTTATTATCAAAACCAATACGAATAAAATTTATGATCCCCTTTTTGTTTACTGACTATAGCGAATTAAATTATTGATGTGTTTTTTTCTCATTTTTTATTAATATGGCAAAGAAAAAAAGATGAAAGTACATTGCATTCTCGATTTTCTTCTAATTAAAATTATTGTAAGGAAGTACTAGATCTTAAATTCTGACGAGAACAAGGGAGCGAAAGGAAGAAAAAATGTCCGCTAAAGGACGTACTGAGTACATTTGTCTCGACTTTCCCACAATGGTCTCTCGTTGAACGTCCAGGGGACGCTCCAACTAGGTCCGGGACGTTCGGACCTATGAGGGACTAAAAATGGACATCCTCGGGACGTTGTGTGCTATCTGGTAAGCACAAAAGAAGAAAAAAACCGTGGATTTCATTAGATATCAAAGTCTCTGCTACTAACTTACGATCATTGAATACTATTAAAAAATTCATGAAACAAGAATGGTTTAATAATTATTACTTGAAATACAGGAATACTTACCGCAAAATACTGAATAAGGCGAAGGAATTCTATTATAAATCCAGAATTGAAAAGGCTGATAATCCTATAAAAGAAACCTGAAGAGTCATGAATGATCTTAGAGGAAAAACAACTGTACAAACATCAACCTCAATGAATCCTAACATTCTTAACTCACACTATTGTACCCTGGCTGAACGTCTAACCAATATAACGACGACTCTCGACCCCTTAAAAATGATGCATCCTATTGACTTGCATCAAGGACTCCAGCTAACAAATACAAGCACTCTGGAATTAAAACATACTATAAATAGCATAAAAAAAATGCATCAGGAATTGATGAAATATCAGCTTAAGTATTCCAAAATCTCCCTGATTCAGCTTTAACCGTACTTGTAAGCCTAATACATGAATCATTTAGAACTGGAAAATTACCGTAGTTTTTAAAAATTTCATTAATCATCCCTATATACAAAGGATGGGACTCTGCAGACCCCGGAAATTACCGCCCTATTGCACTTATACCCACTTTAGCAAAATTAATAGAGAAACTGGTAAAAGTTCGAATTCATGAACATTTAAAAGCGAATAATATATTAGGGAAACAACAGTTTTGGTTCCGAAAAAACAAGAATACAAATGATGCTCTCTTCTCCTTCATGGACAAGGTCTACTCGGGCCTTAATAAGGGGTCTGCTGCAGCAGCGGTGTTTTGCGATTTCTCGAAAGCATTCGACTGCGTGAACCACGGAATACTGCTGCAGAAGCTGACTACGGATTCACAGGCAACACCCTTCGATGGTTTGAGAGCTATTTAACTGGTCGAGAACAAGCGGCCAAAACTAATACTTTTTCAAAGACCTTGCATATAAGACATGGAGTTCCACAAGGATCAGTCCTTGGACCTCTTTTATTTTTAATTTACGTGAATGATATAGTTTCACTTGATATAAAAGCAACAATTACACTGTTTGCTGATGATGCCACCTTCCTATGGCAAAAAGAAAATAATAGCAAGTTATAGCTAAACATAGAAAAGAATATCCAAGTTATTAAAGACTGGTGTGAATAAAATCTCCTTTCACTTAATATTAAAAAACAAATATCATATCTCTTCATTGCAATATTCCCAATCTAGACGTTGGTAGTGAAGTAATTTTAAATAGAACAACAACCAGGTTCTTAGGATTACACATAGATAACAAACTGACATTCAGTGATCATGTAATAAGTATGTGTAAGAAATTAGCATCTGGCTGCTATGCAGTCAGAACCATTTCCATTGAATTAGGGTATGCATCCTCCAGAACAGCTTATTTTGCCCTGCTTGAATCCCATCTCAGATATGGAATAGCTTTTTGGGGGGCATGCAGTAATCACCTATTCCAGAGAGGTTTTATGCAAAAACGAGCCAGGAGGTACATGTGTAGGGCGAAGCCACGAGACTCTTGTAAGGACTTGTTTAGGAAATGTAGAATCCTCACTATAATTTGTTTATACGTCCTAGAAACAGCTTGCTTGATTCACAAAAACAGACATATACTACTACTTGTATCTTCACGATATAACACAAGGCAGACTGGCCAAGTTAAGTTGATAAAACCTCGCACCACTATGATCAAGGACTCAATCATTTATACCGGGACAAAAATATATAATCATATGCCAGATGACATTAAACAAATTGAATGTAATAAAAAGTTCCGAGCAAAAGCTAAGACAATACTAGCAGAAACACCATTTTACAGTTTGGATGAATATTTTTCACACAGGTTTTAATTGCATCTGTAAACTGAAAATACTTTTTTTTCTATTTTATTGTTATACTGATATATTCTAACTAACATGGTTTGTCATGTAAATAATTTATATTTATATTGCTTTTTTTATAGATTTTTATATATTTTTACTTAAAGTTAATCTAGATTTAACCACCTTTGTCAAAAAGTGATATCCTGCTTACAACAATAAAGCATATTTTGATTGATTGATAGATTGAATTGATACATTCACATTTCTTGAATTTGATCAGTTTAATAAGATCGAAAATACAAATAATAAAATGTTGGACCTGGTACTTTCAAATAGGGACTATATTAAATCTATAATACACTCAAACAATCCTCTTGTAATGGAAGATATACACCACCCAGCTCTAGAAATAATTGTTAACTTAAATACTGCGAAACATCTTAGACAAAATATAAATACCATACTCAATTTTTATAAGGCAGATTATATAAAAATCAACAGAGAATTAGCTTATATTTCATGAGAAACTCTACTAAATGGATTGGACGTAGACGATGCATTAAATTTTTTTATAAAAAACTCAACTCTCTTATAGCAATACATGTACCAAAAAAAAGAAATAATAAAAGATTTCCAATTTACTTTAAAGAATATACTATAAAATGCATAAAAGAAAAACAACTCACACATAATAAGTACAAAAAATATGGCGATCAAAATCAATACAATATTTTTTCCGACTTGAGAAAAAGATCTAAAGAACTTATAAAAAGGGATTACTTGAACTATGTCTCGAGCATCGAAACTGAAATCACAACTAATCAGAAATCATTTTTTAAATTCATCAACAACAAGAAAAAATACCATAGTAATATCCCCCACGAAATATTTTATGAAAATATTCAGGCTACCGAAGGAAATGAAATTTGTAATTTATTTGCTGACTATTTCAAAACTGTGTATATCCCTCAGAATAACATGATCAATAATCAGCCGAGTAATTTGAACACTTTTAGGATTTCTCCAAATAAGATCAAAACTATAATAGAATCCCTCGATCTAAAAAAATGCTCAGTACCAGACAAAATACCACCTCTTTTCATAAAAAACTGCTGTGAAAACTTGCTATTACCATTATTAATTATATACAACTTATCACTTGAAACACTCAAATTTCCATCTTTCTGGAAAGAAACCCACGTTGTTTCGATATACAAAAATGGAGATAAACATAATGTAAAAAAAAAACTACCGTCTGATTAGTAAAATATGCGTATTTGGAAAAATATTTGATAAAATCATACAGGACTTCATACTTTTTTCTGTAAAAAATGAAATTATAGAGGAACAGCAACAAAAAGATCCATAGAAACCAACTTGAATATCTATACCGAATATATCAGTGAAGCAATAGATGAAAAAATTCAGGTGGATTCAGTGTATACCGACTTCAGCAAACCCTTGAAAAAATTGATCATTCAATCCTCCTGAAAAAACTTTCTGAAGTCGGTATACATGCAGGTCTCATATAGTGGATAGCATAATATATACAGGGTAAGACTCAGGTAGTAACTATAAATGGTTTTCACTCCAACAAATTCTCAGACACGTCAGGAGTACCTCAAGGTCCTCTGTCCTCTGCTCTTTGTCATATATATCAATGATGTAAAACGATGTTTTTTGAATAGTAAAATATTGTTATATGCAGACGACTTAAAAAATTTCAAAGGAGTTGAGGATCAAGAGGATTGCGATGAGCTGCAAGATGATCTGAATAGATTTTCTTTATATTGTCAGTGTAATAGTTTGTTCCTGAACATATCCAAATGTCATAATATTTCGTTCACTAATAATAAGAACAAAATTTTAAACTCCTATAGTATCAACAATAACACAATAGAGGAAGTTGAGGAAATAAAATATTTAGGCCTTATATTTACCGGCAATCTGAATTTCAACACACATATTGATAAATTAGTGAATGAATATAGAAGAATGCTTGGTTTTATAATAAGAAATACTAAACACTTTAAAAAGTTCAGTTATTATATCGTACAATTCATATGCGCTCAGTAAACTCAGTTTTGCATCATCAATTTGGAATTCCCAATATGCAGTTCACATTAGTCGCATAGAAAGTATTTAAAATAAATTCTTATGGTATCTGTCGTTCAAAAGTAACACACCAATTACAGATAGTAATTATAAATATATCCGAAATAAATTTGGGATCCTAAGCTTGACTGGTCGCAGGAAAATGAGCGATATCAATCTAGTATTCAAAATTTTTTCGTTCCATCACGCACACTTCGACAACATCAAGTATTCAACATTCCTTTTAGAAGAACTGCGGTGGGGTATAACTCTCCTCTTATAAGAGCTCAGAGAAATTTTAACCAATACGTAGACACAGATACAGAAAATATGAGACTGGTTTCTTTCAAAAAATATTTGAAAACTAAGTTCTCAGTGCTGTTCAATTAAGATTACGTTCATAATTTATATTGCAATTTTTCCTCTTAATATCAATATTATTGAGAGCTTCAAGTTTAGATATTAATTGTTATCATAGTGATTATATTGATTTCTGAAATTATCAACTACATTAAAATTTTAAACTTTTTATCATAGTTATTAATTATTTTAATTTCTATAATTACTGTTATTAACATTGGTTGCATTTTGTATTGCAGATATACTTGTATGGTCATACGTAAAAGGTATTACGTGGATACTGTTTTCGGAGTTTTCATTCTGTTTGTATCCCTTATTTCTGAATAAATAAATAAATAAAATATCCCCAGCATTACACATTATGCCAAGAAAAACTTGCGAAGACCACCCGAGTCGGCTGAATTGTAGTGCCATATGAGACGAGACAGCCTTGAGCTGCTCGATGGTGTAGAAAAGGAGCAAAGAGTGAAGATGATGTTGTGGTCGGAGTTCCCAAGTGGAGCACAAACTTCTTTATTGTGTGGATCAGAATTGGTGGTGAGAAAAACATCAAGTGTATTGGCATACTGGTTGTTGACATCAGGAATGCGTCTGGGTAGCTCGACCAGTTGCTCCAGACCATAAGTGATAGCGAATGCCTCAGTTTGACGACCTGCCTCGTCTGTTTTGTTGGAAAATTTGAGCCATGTAGAGTTGTGTACATTAAAATCTCCCATTATGATGACTTCAGCTAATAGATGGTTTTGCTGGATGAAGTCTAATGTGGACTCTGTTGGTGGCGGTGTTCACTTGTGTTTTTGTTAAAGCCAGAATATCAGGTTTTTCCGCCTGTATGTGATGGTGGACATCATTAATGTTCTTGTTGAGTCCACGGATGTTACAAAACTAATAATAATAATAAAAAAGCGTCTTTATTCACTATGAGGTACAACGAAAAACAATAAAATATGAGTTAACAAAAAACTGATACTAATAGTGAATAGGCGGATTGTCAGCCTTCGCTGTTTTTAAACTCAAACTGGATCTTTGAATTTTTTGATGGTGTGTCGCCTCGAGTACACTTTGCCCGGAAATCTGAATGGAGAGGTATTTTGCGTCTGGAGTATTTTACTCGGGGAGACTTCATCATCATAATTGTTATGCTAAGACCTGAAAATTAAAGGGGAAAGGAAAGGACAAGGGAGGCCGGTAGTTATCGACCAAACACTGAAACATGGAGAAATTCGTTTTACAGCACCTGTAGTCGATATGGTGGTATTTCACCGGGCGATGGTGGAGACCATCTACCACCTATGGTTATCGCTTTAGTCGCCTTTTACTACAGGCAGGATTAACCATGGGGCTATTCTTAGTCCGACCTCGTACAGACTATCTTATCCAGACATCCATCGTTAATGGAATATTTGTCGGAAGATTACAGCGAAAATTCAACTCATTTGAATTCAATTATATCGGAGGGTTTACCTGTTGACTATCGTAAGGTGGCTACAGAAACTAGACTTGAACCAATTTTATACCAATGTAACGGATGATACCAGGTTATTTGTATTCTGTTTTTGATAATTCCCTTACCGATGTAACCCATGTAAAAATTCGTCCTAAGCTCTTTTCCTATAATTGGCAGCGTATGTCACCATCTCGAAGTTTAAATGTTAATGCCAAAAGGCCCTGGCCTCGAGAAAGCCAGTAAGTGTTCCCTTGTAGGGCAACTGGATGTTTCCTTTTATTCTGAGGGTCTCTTTTCCCGAAAAGGCAAATGGATTCGTGCCCCACGCGCGAAGGGGGGTCTTTTAGTGAGCTTAATTTGATTATTAGTAAAGAGTGGTTGTTAGAGTTCAAATCAAATGCAGAGGTTCAATAATAATACATCTATTAACTAAAAATTGATAAAACAACGTTAACAAAAAAAAAACAAACAAAACTGGATTTGAACTGGCTTAGCCATTCTACTGGAATATTGAGTTGTATCAAAAGAAAAAAAAAAGTCTAATCAATTTAAAATGCAAAAATAAAGGAAACAACAACAACAAAAAATCTCTACTCGTTAGTGTTTTAAAAACAAACTCTAAGCCGATATCTGCATAACTCTACGGTACACAGTTGTATCCGATTTAAGTTGCCCTTATCTAAATGGAGCTCTAATTATATTAATACTAATAAGCTTAGCTTGTTCTGGGAAAACTGATCGTCCATGATCAAGTTGATGGACATCAACTCAAACAAAATAATGCAACAAAAAGGCCAAGTATATGAAGACTATTCTCAAAAGTAACGTAGCCTCCGATCCGAGTATTTTAGGGGTTAAAAACAACAACACAATTTCTTACTCTACGTATACCTAGGTATGTATCATCCCTGTACACTATTCTGGAACCACTTTTATTTATTCGCGAACCGTCCACGATTTGACAACGATGTCCACCAATATTTTTATACTTCAAACTTTCCCACTTCATTTTCGCGATTTTATAACCCGAAATCGAAACTTTTCATGTTCGCGTACATGTTGTACACCCCTGCGACACATCCGACCATCACGCGCTGATAAACATACGTTGAAGACAATGTTATTGACGCAGAGAATACACAGTTATCTGAAACTACTGCAATTTCCGAAGGTACCTGGTGCTGATGCATTATCTTGTCGTGATACTCTTAGCAGAAGTATTTCAATGACTTTATCGATATGTGATGTAGTGATATTTGATAAATTATTATTCTCTGACTAATCTGTATTGGATAATTAGAGAGAAGTAGGTTTTGGACTGTTTTGTAATTTTGGTATAGTAATGAATATACAGGAGTTTTATCCCAACACCAAACCACCAGTTTTAACACCTCGACATGTATTTCAATCGCCAAGTGATCATCTTCAAGAGGGAAGATTAAACTGACTTAAAAATGGCGGTTTGGTGTTGGAATAAAACTCCATTATATTTGTTTCTTTTAGTGATGTGGAAGAGAAAATATAACATAAATGCTCCAGTAAAACATAAACAACATTTATTTCATAGACTGACAGACATTTCACGTGCGGACCAACATGAGAACATAAAAAACCTACTACTCCAGCGCTCTCTGAGACTGAGCCCGCACATGCGCAGTACTAAGTGCACCAAATACAAAATGAATTTCACACCCCCTCGCAATTTCAAGTACCTAATGTAGAAAATGTCCACGCTAAATTTTACATAAATACGATACAGAACGTAAACAAAATATGAAATAGGTCAGACTTGAAATTGCAATAAAAGAAATACATTAAACAAAAAAAGCAAAAATTAACCCTCAAGTATACATAAAGCTTCTCTGAAATGAAAAATTTAGTTCTTCCCAAAGGTTTAGTAAATATATCAGCATTATTGTCTTTGGAATTTACATAATCTATATCAATAAGTCAGGGTCAGGGTCAGGTGGTTGAGACTTTCTCGTTCGAAACCAGTGACTGCTGGTCGGCTAGGTTCGAATCCTTAGCGACTACAGATTTTTATCTGATGGCCAGAGAAAGTGCTAGGAATCGCACGTTAAAAGGTAAGACCTCGTTAATCCTTGGCTCGCACAAGTTTCGACTTTTGAAGGCTGCCGTTCGCAAGGGGACGACAGCTGGTTAACGGAAAAAAACAATTTTAAAACAACAATTTTTAAGTGACTTGGCAAAAATATCTTCGAGAAAGTGAAATTTCAAATCTACATGTTTAGAACGTTCAGTATTTTCATAATTTTTTATTATATGGATTGCTCCCTGATTGTCCATTAACAAAGAAAAAGCATACCTGTTCTTCAAGTCACTATTAGAATAAATTCTTTCAGAAGTTCCTCAAGATAGAGAAGCTCTGTTGCGGCTAACGCTCCAGCAACATATTCCGCCTCGGCTGTACTTACTTAACGCCACACAAGGCTGCTTTTTCGAAGCCCCTGAAATTGGATTTCCACAATGATAGCTGGTCATTCCACTGGTGCTTTTTCGATCGGTGCTGTCTCCTCACCAATCGGCGTCGGCGTACGTCACTATATTGTGTTGTTACTGTGGATCCCTTTTGTACACCAGCTTATATATAATCTTTCCTTCAAGGTACCTTACAATTCTCTTAGCTGCTAACCACAAAGTTTTGGTAGGTCTGGACGACATGTCTGGGCAAGATACTTCTGATTAGCTCTCTATAGGTTACCTCAATAATATCACCTTCAGGCATTGGTGGTTTTTCTTCCATTGGTGTAGGACTTATATTCGCCTCCGTCATAATGAATTTTCTTATTATAGCTTCAGTAAGTCGGTGTTGGCTCAATTAAATTCTATCCTTGCTCACCTCCATCTCCAAACCAATATCACTTCCCAATGTCTGATTGAGAAAAGCAGTAGGGACATCCAGCTGCTTTATGCACCAGCTTTCCAGCAATGCCACACTGAGTGCAAGTCGTATCGTTGGTAACTTAGCCACTGGAGAGTACAGGTGTTCTGGATTGCTATCAGTCTGAAAACCTTTGGCTACAAGTCTCGCCTTTTTGGTCCAATCGCTCTTTGTTGTGAAGACCCATTTAGTTTCTATAGGTTTAATTTCGTTGGGTACATCCTCAGTGTCTCTCCACGTTCCAAATTTTGAGTGGGCGTTTAACTCCTTTTTAATAGCGTCTCCCCAACCTCTCCTCATAGCCTAATCGTAGTTTTTTCGGGTCATTCTCTGTTAGAAGACAGTAGGCAGAATATATGTGAAAATCGTCTGAATAGTTTGGTACTTTTTGTTTTCTTTTGGGTCTACCTTCAGAGATTGGTTCCTTCTCGTCTTTTTCAAATCCGTAAAAATCACTATCTGATGAGGAAACTGTGTCAAAATCTTCTCGTATTGTTTGATTCTCATCTTCTTCCAAGGTTGATACTTTTTCACTGTCATGTCTTATTGTTCCAAATTCTTCTTCTCTACTACATGGAACATAAACGGATGTTTGGGGATTTGTGTTCAAAAAGTTAATTTGTGACTCATCAAAATGGGTCCCAAATTCGATATCCAGTTCCGGCGTATCCTACCGTCCTACCTTTCCTTTCTCTAATTTATTATTTCTAATTTATTTCCCTTCGGTAATTGCACATACCACACTTTAGACCCAAAAACTCTCAACTTCTACAAATCGTTCTTTCCATAGTATACCTCAGCTGGAGTTCAACCATTCAATGCCACTGGTAGATCCCGCACATGCGCAGTTCTAAGTGCGCCAAATACAAAATGAATTTCACAGTTTCTCACTAAGAAAATATTTTTTTCAGATGTTTATGTGATAGTTTTCTTTTGCCAATAGAAATTTTGTTTCGGTACCCTATAAAAATGAATTGAAATAGGCCAACCATTTCATTCATATCCTTTACCTTGTAGCATTTTACCGAAGTTACATATGTATATATATATATATATATATATATATATATATATATATATAGAAGTGGAGAGAGTGTTTTCTAACTAGTTCCAAAACATATTTTTGATGTAAAATTTTCAGTTAACAGCTGATAACTAACTTCAATGGAAAACTTGCTGGACTGATTTTGGAAAATACCCCAAAAAAGAACACATGTACCATACACACGAATTACCACCTCATTACACTCATCAATTGAGGAATATCGAACAAGTAAGTGGATTGATACCTGTGGACTCATAAACATGAAAAAAGGACAGACACAACTGGTGTCAATTTATATATAGCGGTATGTCTTTGGAAAAGTGATGATGCTATAACTACTATATAGGAAGATCTCCAAACAAACCTATTCCAAATGAAGTGAGGCTTGACCAAGTTCGACATAATAAAACATCCGCAAAAGGCAAGAAGAAGATGCAAGCAGTTTAATAGTCACACGTATATCTTTATGCTATTGCAAAATACATCTACCCACTGACTGTTTTAAACATTACCACAAATGAAACGTTCTAGATCTAGTGTAACACTCACTTAATCATATCATGAATATAATTTTTTTCATTAAATTCTATTGTTTTGTTGCATTGATGTTTTTGCAAAATGAAAAGCCTAATGTTTTTTGGAAAGTTGATGCAAATTTTCTAAATATATTTTTCTGTAAAAAATGCTGTATTACTTTTTTCCGTTCCACTGAAAAGACAATAATTAATTTCGTATGATGATTTTTAATGGTTGTATTGGAAGTATCCAGTAATTGAGAGCTTGATTTCAGATAAGCAAAAGTCAGTAGGTATCATTAAGTTTTCTTTATTTTCTTTCCATTAGGAAATTCTCACAGGTGCAGGAGAAATTATACTAACAGGAGGTGTTGAAAATATGTCAGCAGCTCCACATATCGTGAGAAATATAAGATTTGGTAATATTCCGCTTGGTATAAGTCCTGCTCTAGAAGATTCTCTTTGGATTGGCCTGACCGACTCATACTGTAAACTGCCAATGGCATTGACTGCAGAAAAACTGGGTGAGCAGTACAAAATTACCAGAGATGAAGCTGATGCGTTTTCTTTGAGATCTCAACAACTGTGGAAGATTGGTAAGCTTGATTCATTTTGAAACCCCAGCACTTTTTCAACAGCTATTGAAATTGATTATTTGAAATTCGTCCAATGATGAGTTGTGTGGGACATTGATATACTGCAAATTCTGCAGAGATGAAGTGGACCTTTTACCACGCAATTTTTCTAGTAGTATGACTTTTCATGAGACAAAAAACCTTTACAGGGTGTTTCCAAAATTGGAGCAATTAAGAAAATGGGTTGTTATTTGGAACATAATGTAACTATAAATGACAATTTTCGTTTGTGAAGCAATCAAAAATTTGCAAAATTTTCATTAAAATTTTATGAAATCGCTTTCAGTTACCTTTGTTTTGGAAGCACTGGCTTGATTCTCCAGGCCACAGCGTGTCTGCCCGCTGGCAGTGTTCAGCCCGGTGTGCGCAAGCTGTAGACCTCTGATCAGTTGTTACAAAAAAAAAAATTTGAAAAATTTAAAATTCGATATCTCCCAAATCAATTTTTTTCAACAAAAATGTATTCTTTCATTTCCTTCTGTTTTGTCATTTCTACTCCCCATCTCATTTATTGCTTCAATTTTGGAAACCCTGTATAATACTCAAGGAGACGAATGCAGTAAATGAGGAAGGTATATACATATATAATAATATAATTAATAGTAAATGAGACTGACTTACACATAGCTGGTTTTAGAGAAGGAAAATCTACTAATGACTCCATTAGCAATCTCTGTAAGAGTATCTACCAAACAGTTGATGATGGAGATCCAGCGCTCTGTATCTTCCTTGATATATCCAAAGTAAAGCATTTGGCAGAATAGATCATGTCAGCTCAGAATCGTTGGAGAGAGTAGGGGTAAAGAGGATTTCTCAAAAGTTTTTCTCTAGCTTCATGTAACAAATTTCACAAATTGCTGTTGCTGTGTGGAGTTCTTCGGGGCACCGTACTGATGATTCATACTATATATCTTAACGAACTCCCATTCCTCGATGCAGTTGGTGAAATAACAAGTTTTGCTGATGATACAGCATTTTTTCATAGAGATACAAACTAGATAATTATCAAATCGTCAAAAGTGCGATATGGTGAAAATCTTGAATTTGTTCAACTCTCGTGAACTGACGATCAATTATAATGAAACAAAATATATGCCCTGAACATGCTATAAAAATCGACTTCCAGAATTCAAAATGATAACCATTTTATGGAAAACATTCAGCTTCGTAATGAAATATTTAGGTCTAGCATTTGATTAGATGAGATGGTCACATGACAAACGTCGTCAGTAGTGACAGGAGTGTGCTTTTTTGATTCGAATATTTCAGTCGTATTTGAAATTCCTCATATGAAAATATTATACTACGCCCTGATTGAGTACAGATTTCAATATGGAATCCCTGGGTGAGATAGTTCTGTGAATGTTCACCTCAAAAAAATTATAGCGGAATGAATATATATATATATATATATATATATATATATATATTTATATCGTGAAAATTATATACAAAAAGTATTGAGAAGTTACCAAAAAGAAAAAATATTTCGTGACACGGGCATATGCGAATTTACTTCTTTGACTTATTTATATTATTTACTAAAACAGAAGTAGTATACCTCAGTTATCCGACAAAAAACACAATTGCATAATATTAATGCACCAAAGAAAAATCATGTTAAATTCAGTATCACCAAAAAAACCACTAAAAGTATGCTTGCAGAGACATGATATTAACAATTTGTTCAATCCAAATTAAACAATTGTATATGTATGTCCCTATAGGAGGGTATGTTTTGAGTGGATTTGAGTAAAATATTAGATAAAGAGTATAGATATTTAATGACTGACACAATACAATACTAAAATCAACTTGACATATATATGAATACAGGGAGTAATAAATAAAATAATAATAGAAGTTTGTATCTTCATTTCCAATACTCCCCTTCAAACTTGAGTTCATCTATTAAAATACTTTTAAAAGGATTCAGGACTTTTTCTTCAGGACTAAGGCTCGTGTACAGAAGTGATGCTTTACCTACGGCAGTAATTTTGTATGATATTTTGTATGATATTTTGATTCACAGCTTCTCTAATGAAGTGGTGCCTAATATCAATATGTTTAGACCGAGCATGAAATACTGTATTTTTTGTCATCTCGTTCGTTCCTTGGTTATCATTAAAAATTGTGACAGGAGTTGGTTCTGCTGAACACATTTCTACAAGAAACTTTCTGAGGAATATCCCTTCTTTAGCTGCTCCTGTAAGGCACATGTACTCAGCTTCCATAGTGTATAATGCTACCCTATTCTGTTTCTTTGCTTGCCAACTGATTGCTGCATCTCCTAGTTTGAAAATATATACTGAGTAAGATTTACGATCAAAGACATTACTTCCCCAGTCTGCATTAGCAAATCCTATCAATTCTTCGTTTGTTTTTCTATAAATCAGTTCAAGATCTGCCATTCCTTTTAAATATCTCAAAAGTCTCTTTGCTGCTTTCCAATGAACTTCTGAGTAACAAGTATTGAACTGACTCAGATAGTTCACCGTATATGTGATATCTGGTCGAGTTTCTAATGAAAAATACATCATTTTGCCAATTAAAGACCGATATGGGTATTTATTTGCATTTTCATCACAACAACCATTTTTTGTCAACTTCAGTCCGGGTTCTAAGGGAGTTGACACTCAAAATCCTTCAATTTATCATAGATACATTTTGTTTGGGATAATCCAATGTTGTTTACTTCTTCCGAATAGTTGAATTCTATTCCTAGACAATAATGTAGAGAGCCGAAAACTTTGATCTTGAAGTTTCTCGTTAATTCAGATTTAATTTCTGCTAGCCATTTTTTGTTCTGCGATGCTATTATCAAATCATCGACGTATACTGCCAAGAGTAACTAACCTATCAGATCCTTTTTCAGCATATCCATCGGATCCATAAACATATGGATCCGAGTAACATGGACTTATTCCCGCCAATATAAGTTTTTCATGCAGTTTTCGATACCACTGTGTACCTGACTGACGTAAACCATTTTCATGTAGGATGATGTCTTCAAGAATTTCTTCAAATGAATCAGGCTTCTGCATGAAAATATCTTCTCTTATGTTTCCGTTCAGGAAGGCAGTTTCTATATCGAACTGATGAATAAACATTCCATTTTGAATTGCGAAGGCTATCATTGTTCTTACTGAACTAATGCGAACGACTGGAGCAAATGTTTCGTGAAAGTCTATACCTGGACATTGAGAGTATCCTTTGGCCTTGCGTTTTTCCAAAGTACCATCTGCTTTGTACTTATTTACAAGTACTATACGACGTCCAACGATATGTCTGCCCACAGGAGGATCAACTAGTTTCCATGTCTCATTTTCCAACAAAAAAACAAATTCTCTTCTGATACTTTCTTTCCATTCTGCAGAATTGTCGCCAAATAATGCATCCTTCAGTGAAATTTCAACATTTTCTGCATATTCCTCGAATTATTTGTCAGTTGAACTTTCTAAATGAGAAATTTGTACGTTTTCAGTGTTATCTGTCGTTCTTGTTACGTACTGCGTCTTAGGTCTCCCTACTTTTCCATTTCTCATTATTCTTGGTCTTCCTCTACATCTTTTCGATTCGACTTCTTCATTTCTGCTTTCTTTATTTCTGCTTTCTTCAGTTTCGATATGCGTTTCTTCTGTTATATCTCTATTTTTTTGGATTTCTTCTTGCATTTCTCTTTCGTCTTGGATTTCTTCTGGATCTTCTTCATTTGATAGGCTATATCTGTCGTTTTGAAAACTTTCAGAATGGTTTTCTTCTTTCTGAAGGAATGTGACGTCTAAATAATATCAGGAATAACTTTTGTCACACTCTCTTCGTGTTCTTCAGAAAAGTCTTGCATTATTTTCAAATATGGAGTAATGTGCACTTTCTTTTCGTCAGTCAACCATACCCGGTATCCTTTGGATACCTTTGAATACCTTTGAATATCCAAGAAAAATAAATTTTTTAGTTCTAGGTTGGAGCTTCGACTTCGGACATTTATTCAGTACATATCCTCGACTACCAAATGTCTTGAAATATTTAACTTCAGATTGCTTTCCAGTCCATGAGACGAAAGGTACTTCACCATCAATACTTCTCGAGGGACATCGATTCCTTATATACCAGGATGTTGAAATTGCTTCTGTCCAAAAATGTGTCGGTAAATTGGACTCAATCAGCATGCACCTGGCCATATCCAAAAATTCACGATTACGCCTCTCTGCAGTACCATTTTGTTGCGGCGTATGGGCTACTGTCAATCTCCTTCTGATACCAAATTCTTTCGAATTCCCTGCCGTTGTCACTGAAGATATTTTATACGCTGATTCTTCTGGGTTTCTGCCATGTTCTTAAAGTTCTTGAAAGCTTTCAGGGCATCACTTTTCTTCTTCAAAAACCTTACTTCGCACCATTTTGTATAGTCATCGATTAATGTTATGAAATATTTTGATTTTCCAAGGGATTCTGATTTCATTGGCCCACAAATATCCGAATCGATTATTTCCAATAAATGAGTTTTCATCATTTTTCCTTTGATGCATTATCACAAGATCCTAATTTTTGATTTGTAATAAAATTGTTCATCCCTGGTATTTTATTATGTTTCAAAAAATTCTTTAAATCTTGTTCATTCAAATGTCAAAATCTCCTGTGCCACAATTTCAGTAAAGAATGTGAATAGTTCACAGCCTCACAAGCACGTTGGTCAAAATCTCTAACAAAATATAAGCCACTCGATTTGTCTGCAATCATCTTGGTATTTCCTTGTTCATCTAATATCATTGCATTTCCTTTTGTAAAAAGAACATCTTAACCATGAATTGTTATTTTTGAAACATACATCAAATTATTTCTCAAATCTGGTACGTATAAAGTTTCACACAAGTTCACTATTCTTTCGTCATCAACTGTCAACCTTTTGCTACAATTGCAGTTGATGAGTTATTTGCCAAATTAACTTCGTGGTTCTTCAGAGGTTCAAGAAAATCGAATTCATCCTTTTTGTGACACATATTCTATATTTATTCTGTAATTGTCTAGTATAAATTGTGTCATTGAACTTTTGTGAATAAATATTATTATTATTATTATTATATTATTATATGAGACGTGCTGCCACTGTCCACACACCATTTCCTTCCAGTTTCAATACAACTATTAGACAAACCAGTATGAAAACTTAGTTCTTCAGACTGGGTTACATTCTCTGATTTTTTATATTCCAATGGGCATTCTGCTATTTTATGTTAGAAGAGAACAAATGAGAGCGCTTTGGGAGGAGGGTCTATACAAATGAGACCGCTTTGGGAGGGAGCTCTATAGAAATGAGACCGCTTTGGGAGGGACGAGTCGGCAAATAATTGTTAGATACCAAATTACGTTTCATGGAATTCGATGACGTCACGTTTCCGGTTGCAAACATGTATGAACAATATTGCATACTACTTCTGGAGTACGGTACTTCGAGAGGTTATTCTTCGGATAATTTTTTAGAAATAATTATTTTGGATGGATTCAAAGGATTATCGGATAATACAGGGTGAACAGGAAATCAAGTAAATTGGAATTGTGACATATAGGTATTCGAAAAAAATAATAATTTAATACGTGACTAGGGCTAACATAATGAAAATAAAAGCAAATGGGAAATGGTATACAGTGTGAACTGAAATCAAGCAAATTGAGAATAGGCACAGTGGATAGAAAGGTATATGGAAAATACGTATGTCGAGGCTTAATAATTATAGAAACTGCTAACGGGACGTATACTGGGTGAATTAAAAATCGGACACAGCAACACACATTAGTGACCTAGTTCAAGATCAATATGTGCACGTGTCACATATCATATTTCCTAAAATTCGATAATGCAATATTTCTTGTTATAGATGTAGACAGATCAGCAAAATTCAATACGGATTCAACAACCTCTTTCAAGGTCAATGAGTGCATGTGTCGGATATCATTTTTCGTGGAATTCGATAACATCCGGTTGTATGTCTAGACCGATCAGCGAACTTTGATACGGGTTCAGTGATCTAGTTCAAGATCAATATATGCACGTGTCACATATCAGATTACCTGGAATTTTATAACATACAGTTACATGTCTGGACAGATGAGCGAAATTCATTATGGGTTCAGGGACTCCTTTCAAAGTCAATAAGTGCACGTGTCAGATATCATATATCCTGGAATGCGTTGAAGCCATATTTTCTGTTAGAGTTGTAGACAGATCAAGAAAATTTGATTCGGGTTTAATGATCTCTTCGAAGGTCAATAAGTGTACGTGTCATATATCAGATTAACCGGAATTTGCTGACGTCATACTTCAATAGTTTAATAGGTACACGTGCTAGGAATCGTATTACCTGGAATTCGGTGACGCCATATGTCCTGTTACAGGTTTAGGCGGAAGGAACACACGAACACATGACCATAGGTACACAGAAACACACATACGCGAGCACATGAGCACACGAACACATGAGCACAACAACACAGAATACAGAAAGTCTCGAACACATGACCACACGATCACAGGAACACACGAATAAGGCAACACACGTACACATGAACTCATTAACAGAGGAACACACAAACACGCTACCACAAAAACACACGAGCACAGTACACACGAACACAGGAACACCCAAATACTTGAACTCATGAGCACACGAACACACGAACCCATAGGCTTGCGAATACAGAAAATCACGAATACAGAGAATCACGAACACATGACCACACGAGCAATCGAGCATAAGAACACATGAACATAGGAACACATGAACATAGGAACACATGAACATAGGAACACATGAACATAGGAACACATGAACATAGGAACACATGAACATAGGAACACAGGAACACATGAACACCAACACATAAGCACACTAACATAGGAACACAGAAAATCACGAACACATGACCACACAAATACCCGAGCACAGGAACACCCACACACATCCACACTCTCTGAGAGTGTTTCGGTGGTGAGTTGTAGGCACTGATAAATATGTGCGTATTTTTCCTATATATTGCGCAATGTTTATCAGTGTACACCAAACTACCGCCATTTTTTTTTCTCTCAAGGTGTAAGTGAGGTGTACACTGATGAATATATGTATTTTTTTTCTATATATTCATGTGACATGCGTAATGTATCAGTTTACTCCGAACTACCGCCATGTTGACAGGCTACGTAATTTTGACAGCTGTCCTGTCAAACGTACTGTATATTAGCCCACCTTACGAGGCAGGCGAAGTCCTCGTTTCTTTTTTCAATCAAAACAATCAACAAATGAATAAATGGATGAAAATGTCGCAAGATCTCATGAGCGATGGATATTTGCCTGTGCTAAAGGCCGAAGTTCCTCCGAATGCTAAAGCATACAAACTGCGAAAAGTCTTTCGCAACAATACTTGCGAAGATACTCATATGATGCCACTAGCATCGCCGACGACGAATTTATGTTCTTTGTGAGTTTGGCGCTGATCTACCAGTTGGGCGAGTCATTCTACAAGTTCCTGATTTTAATCAAGCAGAGATACGCAATTGCCAATGAAGTTGAAAATACCTATATCACTTATGGTACTGATGTGTAATTTTCAATCAAAAAATAAATGATTTTCCACTGTATTTTGCATTTTTATTTCAATTCTCAACATGAAAAAAACAGTCTTGAATTCCTCGAATTTGTTTGTTTATTCAACTCTCTCGAGTCGAGAGCTACGTGACAAACCTGAATAACCTTGGAAAAATCCCCAAATATTGCGTTTCATTTTAATTCCAACAAATAGGTCTCTCCTCCGAATAACTTTGAATCTTAAATCTCCCTCCCCCTCCACCCCAACCGCCGCAGCTAACCGCGTCATTCTCAAAGACAAAGACAGAAAAAAAACCGATGAGTTAGAGTGAGATGCCAAACATGCCTTATTTGCGACACAACACACACACACTGTGAGCCTTGAAACTACGAAATTCCTGTAATTTCATCTTGTTTATCAATGACGAATACTCGTTGCCATTGCACACGGCCCCAACATTCTACGCCGTTTCCGTTATGGTTCTCACGCCATTTCCCAGAAACTCGTCTGGACAACACATACACTCTGGTATGACGTCATGCTTATCTCAACAAACGCTGCCCCTTAGCGTAAACAACAACCAGTGGCGGAGGCAATCCACAGTGTCGTGTCACCAGTCACATTACTAAAATTGACAAAAAACGAAAATCGATATATCTCGGCCCCCGGCGCACCCCATCTTCTCTGGGGACGTTCCTCGCCCACGCCCCCAGCCCTCCGCACTTTTTCCCAGCCGATCCCAGACACCCATTTCTATACAACTACGGCGGCACGAAGTTTAATTGATGAAATTTCGGCCCCCTTGGCTCTAGCGCGCCCGCTCTTCTGTGGGGACGTTTCTAGATGGGGCCCCAGGCCTGCAGCACCGGCTCCAGCGCCTAAAACTCAATGGGGCCCCCGCGGGAGGCAAAAGTCATTAGATTTGTCACTAGATTTTGACATCTAGTGACAATTGGGCTCTAGCGTGCCCCCTCTTCAGTGGGGACCTTCCTCGGTGGAGCCCCCGGCCTAAAGACACCGCCCCCGGCACCGAGAACTCAATGGGGGCCCCTGAGAGACCCCCAAATCCTATACAACTACGGCGGCACGAGAAAAATGCCGCCGTAGTTGTATTGTCTATCTACTTGATACATAGATACATACAAGTCTCAGATAGCACATATTCGACTAAGGTCATCCTAAATATGTCGCCCAAACCCCGAAGAGGACGTTCTATTTTCCACAACCTAAGAACATTAGGGAGCTTAGCATCTGCGCCGTAATTGTTCCAGATTAGTCCCTAAAGTGACAACCTGAGGATGCTGAGGATTTCGGACCTAAGGCCATCCTAAATGTGTCGCCAAGAAGACGTTCTATTTTCTACAACCCAAGTACATTATTAGACTCGAGAGCGCGTCCCGTCTGCAGCATAAAAAAACACATTCCACCAACTCAAGTGACAAATGTGCATTTTATTTAGTATAGTGTTTGAAATACCTATATTTATTTGTTGATATTCATCAGATATTATCTAATATATTCAATTTATAAGAATTTCTAAACAGCAAACGTTTGAAGAAGTCTGGTAAGTCGGTATTTATATTAATCTTTAGCCATTTTGACTTTCAGAATGTTTCTTCGGTTTTTTTGAGGTTATACCGTGAATATCTATTTTAGCTAAGATGGATTTATCTCTCTGGAGAAAGCTTGATCTGTTATTGGCACAAGATATCAAATTCATTTTACGAATTGATCAAAGGAATGCAGTTAGTAAAATAATGGAAATGAAACTCCGCTCGATATGAACTCAGTGAGGTCAGAGTTGCAAGAATTCAACAGAAATTCCCGAAATACGGTATGTTTACTGAATATTCTCAATTATTCAGTAGTTAGAAAAATATGCAATAGAACATTTTAAAATAGTATTATCAATACCTATTCTTTTTATTGTTATGTGTTGGTGGAAAAGACATGGCTGATGTTATGGGAAGGAACATGAAGAAGTTCATCTCCCGAGACTTGCAAAATAACTGGAACGGAATAGAGAAAAAAAAAAGATCATGCTTGCTTGCAATGATATCTGAGAAATGGTATTCGGTGAGTTTTAGCCATATTGCATTTTTTCAAGATTTCAATTCAGTAATACTTATTTGTTGTTGTAACTGGGATCGCTATGAGCCATTATCTGGCATTAAAAATAAATATCATTAGTTGTCGACTTTCAGAATCATATCTGGTTTTTTACAAATGGATGGTATCTTTCCAATTGAGTAGCTTTATGGTTTTGTGCTTGAAAAATATAAAATAAAAGTTCTTGTGCAACGTTTTCTCATATTATTCAATTTTTTTACAGTAATTTTTCAAGACTGACGTACAAAGTTGAAAAGTGGCATGGAAATAAAACTTAGCGATTTGTGTATTTACCAATAGTTATTGAATCCGAAAAATCTGTCATTAAAAATGTTGGAGGGGAATTCAGGTATTCGAAAAAAAAAATTATTCCAGTTGGTCGTGTAGAGTATCACGTCTCAAAAATATTATTTTTATTATTTTATGAATATATTGCTGAAAATATGTTTCCGAAGTATGTAGTAGCAGGTAGCTGGAGAACTAAGTACTGCTGATTAAGTTATGAAAAAAAAACATGCTAGCTAGAACTACCCTTGAACTGTACATGAAAACTATATCGATAATTCCAGGTTTCATTCCACTTGACCCTGTTTATTTATTTTCAGTTTGTCTTCGAGAAATCCCTCAGGAGCTGAAATTGCAGGTATGATCAAAGTTTGGCTAAGAATTACACCTGACCGACATGGGGTTAAAACCAAAAGAATAACATAAGCAGCCAAGGATGGGGAAGATAGTACTCCTGCTCTATGAAATATTGAAAAAAATGTTTGAAAGAATTTTATATTTTCTTATATTTTCCAACCAAAGAATTGTTTTAATATTTTATTTCATAGATATATTCATGGAAGTAAATATTTTAATCCGAAATTGCCCCTCCATACCATTTTTTGCAAATGAATATAGGTACTTCAAGGTTTGGTGAATATTTGTGAATATTTGTATTAAAAAAACGTAACCATACTCTGACTAGGGACTAACTTGATCGATGACTTTTTTATTTTATGGAAGTTCAGGTTCACTACAAAAGGAACAAAACACTTTTGTCTATTTTCCACTAAAAGTTTTATGATTTGTTGCTAGTTTGATTATTAAAGTGCCTCAGAAATGCATCAGAAGATATATGTGCTATCTGGGGCGAGCTATAGTCCGGTGGCAGGGAGGGTTTTCGTAGCCGATAAAGTGCGACGGGATCACCCAAGTTATTCTTATGTATTTTGACCCGCTGAATCCAAATTTCGAGAGTGATTTTTCGAGGAAGATTTTTCGATGAAAATCGTCTATAACAAATTTCCGGATGCTTTCACGGCTTATCACCCTGGAAATTCGGATTCAGCGGGTCAAAATACATAAGAATAACTTGGGTGATCCCGTCGCACTTATTGGCTACGAAAACCCTCCCTGCCACCGGACTATAGCTTCACTTGTATGTATCTATGTATCGGAAAATTTTAACGTAATTTTCACCCACTTCCAGACGCCCGAATGATTTGAAATTCGGCATGTGTTCATAATTCTGGTGACAATGCAAAAAACATTTTCGTACCATCGGATCGTCGGATATTGTATGCATCAAAAACCTGAACTAATAAGGGCGAGTGAAGCGAGCCTATCGACGGCGAGCCCAGCGAGCACCTACTTTTATTTACGTTTTAGATTAGGTTGGGTAAAGTAGGTTAGGTTATGTAGAGTAGGTTAGATCGGTGGGTTAGGTTGTTCTCCCTTCTTATGCCTTGGAAGATTGGATCTGTGTACAGTTAGGTCGAGAAGTAGTAAGGGCGAGTAAAGCGAGCCTAACGACGGCGAGCGTAGCGGTCACATTCTTTTATTTACGTTTTAGGTTAGTTTGGGCTCGCTTCCCTCTCCCTCATTACGTTTCGACGTAACTGCACACAGATCCAATTTTTCAAGGCATAAAAAAGGAAAACAACCTAATCCACCCACCTAATCTACCCTACTTAACCTTCCCTACCTAACCTAACCTATCCTACCTAACCCAACCTAATCTAAAACGTAAATAAAAGTGGGTGCTCGCTGCGCTCACCGTCGTGTCGTTAGGTTCACTAAATACCTAGCTGTCATATATGCGAGTTTATCGTCTCTGATATCGTTACAAAAAACACGATTTTTTTTAAAGAGCCGTTTCCAATGAAAAAAAACCATGAGACGGAGGAATCGCGGTCTCTAGAAAATTACTCCGAAATTACTGAGACCGCCCAAAATTTCATTTGGATTTTTTGTTCAGGGGACCAAATACGAAAGTATCAAAAATTTTGTTGATAGCTTGTGGCGCCTGATAAACGGAATTTTACCCACTACGTTGGCAAGGTACTTATCTAAAATCGAAGGGGGCGCTGAGAACGACATTTTGCGAAGGGCGGGGTATACTGTCCGCCTTTGCCCCCTCCATGGCGCCGCCACTGTGGCCAACGACTACAAATCTGTCATACAGCAATAGTTTAGAAATGCTATCATGAGAAAACTTATTTCAAATGAAATTCTTGTTTCATTGTAGCACAAGATGCAGGCATATTCAAAGAAGAAATAACTCCTGTCTCTATAAAAGTGAAAAAGGAAACTATAAGTTTCGAAGTTGATGAACATCCAAGATCGCAGACAACTCTAGAAGATTTGAAAAAATTACCAACATTATTCAAACAAAATGGATTGGTTACCGCTGGCTCTGCATCTGTAAGTTTAAATGTGTACATATTTTTCTAATATTGTCTATCATATTTCACTTTAAGGGTATATGTGATGGTGCTGCTGCTGTGGTTTTGGCTAGTGAGGCTGCAGTATCCAAAAATAATCTGAAACCGTTGGCTAGAGTAATTGGTTATTCTGTTGTTGGAGTAGAACCATCAATAATGGGCATTGGTCCTGCACCAGCTATTAAAAATCTTTTAAGAGCTACGGGAAAATCTTTAAATGATGTGGATTTGGTTGAGGTAATTTAATTAACACAACAGTTCTACACACACAACTGAAACTGTTAAAATATGCACGTCCATGATACGCATTCGTCGTACAACGGGTAATATATCCAGTGATAAGGCACTGAACAAGAACGTTCATGCAAGAAATGAGAATTTCACATGTTCAGCTATGTGGGTCAAACTACTTCTTTCTTCATTCTCATTTCTTATTATTCGCCCATGCATTGGCTTATAACGTTCATGGCTTTTTGATTTTTACATGCCATAGGGGTTACACATTCATGCGGGATTTTTCCAAGTTTTTGTCATTTTTCAAGTCATACAAAAAAAAAATTCCATAATGTTTATAAAACGTTTGGGTAAAAATAAAGGTTTGAAGGAAAAGGAAACATGAATAAGTAGAGTCAGTCGAAATCCAATTTTTCTTCCAGTAATCTGGGACTTCAGGGTTTCATATAGTCTCAAATTCCAAATCATTGCATATTCAACAATAAAATAATTCCCTTCAAGTATTGAACATTATAATTTTTACCAATAAGCTACATATTCATGCATATTGTGATTTTAATATACTGTTTTAGTCCAACACCAAATCGCTATTTTATAACACCTCGACACGTGTTTCAATCACCAAGTCATCTGCAAATATTTTGGTAATTTCCTCGCCCGTTTTCGTTTTCAATAGTCTAGTCCACACAAATTTGGAAAAACAATCTATAACGACTAGAATGAGTTTGAAATTTCGATTTTGATGGGCGTTCGGTCTCATCTCAGCCAAATCGAGCTGCCAAAGGTCATCTAAGCCTTTGATGATGGTACGGCGCCTAGGATAATTTTTTATAATAGGTTTGCAGTTCACGAACAAGTTGAATCTTTTCTTTGGAGGCCATGGACATATCTGATGATGAGTCTGCGAAACGTACTATTTTATTATGGTGCTGCAACAACTACATTATCATTGCATTCGCTATATCTGAATTTATTTTGGTGATTTGCCTGACGATGTCAACTTGAAACTGGTTCAATTCGTTCTTAGTTAGCATTTCGTTGCGCTTAATATCCCATTTTGAATTGTGTGAATGAATCGAATCGGTTATTTCGACAATTTTTTTCAACAAATCTACACGAATATTTTCAATATCAGTTTTATATTGTTGGTTGAATTTTTCAAAGAATGTCATCGCCTTATCATAACGTTCCACATTGGTTTGCTCTATTTGAGCAATGACCTCATTAAGTATTTGCATTTTATCATCAACTTGTTTCTGTAGCTTACTCGCTTAATTTTGAATACTTTTTATATTCGTATTAACTTCATCCGAGCTGCTAATCAATTTATTTATGGAAGTGGACATTTGATTTGTTAATCTATCATTCACTTGAGCTATTTCCGAATGGTGTACTTCAGCTTGGTGTTTTATAATTGCAGTAATTTTTGTATCTATTCCATCCACATATTGTTTATTGGCTGCATCAGTATCCTTGGTGGGGCTTTTCACATTACTCAATTTCAAATTATCAAAATCAATATTACCATCTGGGGTGTGCAGTAAACCGCCTCCAGAGGGCGTTTGCAATTTTCGCTTTTTATCTGCGCATTGCGCTGTCGCTCCGTCCAAATTGGCGAGAACCATTTTGAAAATGACAATGTATGGGGAAACGCCCTTTATCTTATAGAATTATATTTGCCTCTTTGAGTTCGCCCAAAATCTATTTCTTTTACACCAAGGAACCATTTTGAATCACGCTGGTCATAAATGGGCCCGTATACTTTGTCGATTTTTTTATCATTTCTCCAATGCTTTATAATGTATGGCTGAACCATTATAGGATATTGATTGATATATTCCTCTAAAACTTCTTCATTCATGTCTATCGGATCATTTTGTACCTCTTCTACTCCATCTGCGTTGAAGATGCTCGCATTATCATCATCCTCTGTACTTGCAATAACGTCGAGGGATTGGAATGGAGTCGTTTTACGCTCTTCCATTTTCTCTTGTTTAGGTTCGGTTTTCGCCTCAGTTTTGATTGGACCAGTAGCTTGTGTCGTTTTATTCGCTATTATTTTCAATGGAGTAGATAAAGGTTTGAAAAGTTTCTGCAGCGATTCATCTTCTTCGGATTTACCCAATTTCAAGGCTAAATATTTTTTTCGAATAACGTTTGCAATTTCGTTGATTTTAGTCTTTCGAATAACATCAACTTCTTTGCTCAATAATTGTCACTTATAATACTACTAGAGCTTCAATTATTACTGGAAATATTTTCGAGAACACGAATTTTCTATAAAATATTCGTGTTTGAGAAAAAAATTCTGTATTTAATTGAAGCTAGAGTAAAAAGACTTCACACTAAAATATTATTTGAAAAACACTAGGACAGTTTTTGATGGGTTTGAAATTTAAATAGTCTGTGTATGTTCATTCAAAAGCAATATAAGGTAGAATAACAATTATACATGAATAACTAAATGCTTGAAGGGAAAAATAATATAAAAAAAGTTCCAGTAGTGGGATTCGAACTCACTCTTCAAATGTCAATTTACCTATAAACGTCAAAATATTTCCAATGTAATTTCATGCTCCTTATCCCAGCAGGAGTCAAAAACTTCCGGAAATTCGAAGAGTTGCTATGGTAACGAAAAAAATACAGGCCTTCAATTGGTCGAAAATGTTAGGTGTGAAATTTTCGTATACAACAATTGTATTGGTGTGAGCCGAACTACAAATTCGAAAACATTTGTTGTTAATTATCAGTATGAAAGTGTCCACCAATCAAAAACGCGTATTTCAGCATGAGTGAAATAGTCAGGAGTAATACCACGTGTGATTGAATTTTCGCGATAAGTCTGTCGATTTATTTCTGAACAAAACTGAATTGCTTCGTGAAAACATCACGAGTCCGCACGACGAGTGGTGTTTTCTCAAAACAATTCAGTTGAGTTCAGAAATAAAAGACAGACTTATGAGATAAATTCAATCACGAGTTGAATTTTATTAGACTATTTCACGAATAAAGCCTCTTCATTAATATAAATACGAACAGTGTATGACAGTAATAAACAAATTATTAATATCGTCAATATTATAATGTTTCGTTTCATAATTCCATTTGAATTTGCAGTGAAGCGACTCATTCTCATATCTCATATCCAGCTATATTTATTATTGATCGAACTGTCAAACGTATTCATTTCGTCATAGTTACGTCGCTGAAAATACCGAAGTTGATCCTCCAATCAGAATTGAAAGACAGCTGGTGTTATCGCTATTGGTCCGGTTGGTCAGATTAGGTGAAAATTTTAAGATGAGTGAAATAGTTAATATAATTACTCAAATGTAAAACAGCGTGGGTGCTTTCGACCTATATTTCCATATGAATAATTTCAATTTCACCAATCTGAGCGTTCACGAGTTCAAAAGAACTGATGTCAAGCACCCCACACTTTTTTTACATTTGAGTAATTACATTCAATTGATTATATTAACTTTTGAACGGTTTGACGTACAACCATAAAAAAAAAAATTGGAGGGTTTCACCGATGCTACTCTTGAGACACATCAACTCAAAAATTTTAAATGGCATGGGAGGTAAAGTGTAGATTGTGGAAAAGATAATTCAATTCTCTTCACAACCATCTGAATATTTTTGAATTTTGTTGAGAAATTTTGTCCCAATTTCGATTTTTATGCATTTCGAATTATTCAAGTTGTGCCCCCAGAGCCATCTGTAATTGCAATGTTTCTTCCTGAAAAATAAGTAATACCCTTCAAAATATTTTTGATTTCATTGTTCCACATTATTCAAAAAACGGCCAAAGTGACGTCCTGCTGATTTTAGCAGCGATAGATTCCCACAAGTTTACTGAACCGTTTGAGATAACATGGAGCTCGATGCATTGTGACGTCCGTATATCGGATGCCACTTTACCGTGGATGCCACATCTACCGCGATTTTAACATGGGCGGATTCCACTTCACGCCGTAAATGTATATTAGACTACAAGCCCAGGCCAATTTTGGAGGCATGAATTATATTCAGAATTATAATGCCATACGCAACAACCCCTTTGCGCACTGTGCCAGTTGTGAGCGGTGCAGATGAGTACGCAGGTCAACAAAACTTTCCATCCAGAGGAGGGATTTTCCGACCAAAGATTCTTGTACGGCATTTCTCAAGATGATAAGATCACGGAAAAATAATCGAGTAGGACCTAATGCCGTACAAAAAGAACGGTGCTGAGAGCCAGCAATTTTTTTTATTTTCCCCAAATATTTGTTATAAGGTTTTGTTCCCTTTTTAAGGGGTTTTTCACCTAAACCTCATATAAACAATGCGGAGGGCTAACTATTATTGCGGAGGCAAAGGTCGTGGTACGTTTGTTGGTGAATTAACCCAAAGATATTCTTAGAAATCCAATTTATGGCAGTGAGAATAAAATAGCTAATTGAAAGTTGTTATTTGGACGCCATCTACAGGAATTCTGATATAGTATTTCATTCTCAAAGCCAGTCTCTGTAGAAAGTCTTTATCACACTGAAAGAGAAAACACTCCAGACACAATTATTAAAAAATAGTATTTAAACAAATAAATGTTAAGCCAAATTCAGGGCTTGACGATCTTGAGACAATCAATAAACGATGATGAGAGTAATCAGGTTGCATAAAAATAGTATTTAATGAATTGAAAGTTTGTTAAATCGAGTTCAGGGCTTGATGAGATCTAGAAAAGTCTAGAAGTAATGATCGAATCAGGCTGAAGGGAAGAAATTTGGTTCTTTGGACTATTGTATGTTATTCAAATGGTCATACCAACTTACTTGGAATATTGGGTTAAATGCATTTAAACCTTACATATTTCCTTGACCAATCATCAGTTATAAGAAAGAATCAACCAAACTCCTCTCCTGTTAATATTTAAAGCTCTTCGGGCTCCTTGATTCAAATATACTGTAATAGCAGCTCTGGAACACTCCTGAATTCTCCACCTGGTTCTGGACACCTGATCGAGTGTGTAATTCAGCCAGTCAGCTATCATATGTAGCTATAGTTGTTATTCTATATTGTGGTAATTTGGCAATCGGCCACTGACATCGCCGCTCATTCAATGGCGAGAAATAAGCTTTTAACTAAGCTTTTTGAAATTAAATTTAAATCATATTTAAATTCAAATCAATTTTTGAAATTAAATCAAATTTTGAAATTAAATCTGGTCTTGAAATTTAATCTGGTCGAACTACACACATAAAAAAAAAGAAATTGTTGTAAAACATGTCCATTGACGCCATTTGAAAAATCATGAAAATTCATTGGAAATAAAATTATTTTAAAAGCATTAAAAACGACAAAAATATTTATCCCAATGAATTCCACTTTGAATTTTAAATAGATAGTTACCTCTTTATAAATGTTATTAATATACACTGATTGGATGATTTTCAAAATAAAAATTTAAATCATCAGCGAGTTCTTCAAGTGAGACCAAACGCAGAAATGGACGAAATGGAGGAAATGGAAGATAACGGAAATTCAAAATTTAATCCCCTCCTCAATTTCTACAAACAGTGTTACCAATTGTCACACTATCAAAGAACAGCTTACTAACTGTTGGCTCATGTTAAGATCACAGAAGTCATAGATAGAATGAAACCAACATCTTGCCTACGCATGAAAGCTTCAATTTACTATCGCTCTCTGCATGATCATTACAAATAACATCCATGGTTTGGACGGAACACGGAACTCACACTTTGTCGGAACTGGCCAATTGATATAATTTTGAATCCAAATAATAACGAGAAGAAGAAGAACTAACTATCTTCAAAATGTTGAGAAGAATAAGACTTCAATTCAAATAATTCAAACGTGACTTTGACAGTTGAGCACAACTAAAGTTGTTTTCAAATAAACAAACATTTTTTTACTGACTTTATTAAATAATTTATCATTCAGACTTGGTGGAGTATTCAGCAGCGTTCTAGAGCTGTAAAATAAGGATTAATCAACAGAAACATTGTAAGTCATATTCTGAAACTTATAAACTCAGTTGGTGCCACGTTCACACTGCCATGATTCACGGTAAAAATGATGAAATTGAACGTTTGTAGAAATACAACCGTTATATTGTTATGACTTCAGGTGATTTGTTACTGTACGGCATTCGTATCTTTGAATTTGTATAACTACATAGATTTATGTTTTAGCAATGCCGTACCTATTTGCCGGTACAGGGGCGGGGAGCCCCGCACGCAAATTCGTACTTCGAACTGTATGTTTCAAGATCATTGAAAATGTACGGCATCGATCGCACATTATTATTCAACATATGAAATGTGTTTCAGAAATTATGCCGTCTAAAAATATTGGTGCATAAGAAAAATGAAAAAAAAAAAAAAATTACCTTCATTTGGGGGTTGAGTTATATTATTCAAAGAGAGGTTATAAATGAATGCCTGTACGGTAACCGGTTTTTAGGCTAACTATTTTCGTTTTATGTAACATCAGGTTATAATCAATGGAACTAAATAAAAATATGAATGAAAAAAAAATTGCAGTTATTTATTAGAGAAGTAATTTTTAGAAAAGCATTGCTTTTTTAATTTCTCAAGCATCCGAAAACAAAACAAAAATGATGCCTTACATTTTCAATTTAAAGATTTCTTACAGTTGATAAGATTGTTCATTATGTTTTTAGGAAATGTAAGCATTTTTAATATACTACAAGCCCGTATAACATTTTGGGGGCATGAAACATGTACAAAACGATGCTGCTATATGAAAAGAATAACTGACAAAATATTCTTGCACGGCATTCCTCACGTTGGTGGATTATGAAAAAGTAATCTCCAACAACCCCATAGACGTGGCCGAAATATTTTCTGACCACTATCACTCTGACTCTGACAACTCTGGAGAAAATTACAATCCTACATTTCTAAAAATAAAAACCCAAACAGAACAAGTAAACTTACATTTCACTACAGATGAAAACCTAGCATATAATCATCCCTTCACTATGGATGAACTGGTTCAGACAAAATCCACTATGAGTTCTTGAAACACCTACCTACGAACTAGAAAGAAGACGTGTTGGTAATATTCAACAAAATATGGTACTCCGGTATATTTCCTGAACGATGGCAAGAAGTGATAATAATTCCCATACTGAAACCTGGAAAAGATACCACCAAATCTGACAGTCACCGTCCTATCTCCCTCCGCGGCAGTCTGTAAGTTACTGAAAGAATGGTAAATAATATTCTTATTTGGCATCTTTACACCAATAACCTACTATCCACGTTTTAAATGGGTTTCAGAAAATTCCGCTGAATCATAGGACCCGCTAGCTCACATAGAACATGATATATAAACCATTGTCATGAAGGAAGAACACCTCTCACCAATATTTCTCGATTTGGAGAAAGCTTATGTTCTAACGTTCTAACGAAAATACTCCATGAATGGAAAATCAGGGGTAACTTACCTATCTTTTTACAGCAATTTTTGAGTAGAAAAAAGTTCAGGACTAGAATAGAAGATATTATATTGAATTCTCGTAACATTGAGAATGGAATACCCCAAGGGTCTACATTGAGCATGACCTTATTTGCAACAGCAATAATCTCTATAATCGAAAGCATTCCAAGAGGGATTCATAAAATCATTAACGTTGATGATTTGATAATATTTCATTCCTCCAAATCCATCAACGAAACTGAACATATTCTGCAAAGATCCATTGATATCCTTTACAGAGAAACTACAGAAAAAGGTTTCAAGTTCTCTACTTCTAAAACTAAAGCCATTCATTTCTGCAGAAAAAGAAAATATCATGATGTACCAAATCTCAATATACATGAAGTTCCAATAGAATTTCAGGACCCTATATTGAATATCTAGGCTTAACTCCAAACTTACATGGAGCCCTTATCTGAGCGATCTCAGGGTGAGATGCCAAAAATGACTCAGTGTCATTAAAACACTAGCTGGAATACGATGGTGCGCATATTAAGAAGTACTGCTGAATATTTCAAAGTCTAACCATCTCCAGAATCGCTTATGGATGCACAATCTACTCATCTGCCAGGAAAAGCCGCCTGAAAATTCTAGATAGGATTCAGAACACCGCCCTATGACTGGCAACTGGTTCATCCAGAACAAGCCCGACATTGTCACTAAACTGTATGGCAGCACTTCCTCCACTTGAATACAGAAGATCCAGACTTCTGTCTGACTATGCAATGAAAATATATGTCCAACCACACCATCCAAATTTTGATATATTGACGACATTTACAATAAGTTTTCTGCAAAGCCAACCATCATCAGACCTATGGCAGTACGCATTAGAGAACAAAACTTAAATATACATTTTCTAGAATTTCTGCCAAGGACTTTATCGGACATAAAATCTTATGCAATAGAGAGAGAACAAAATAAGTCGGAGTCGAATACAGAACAGCTGATTTTGGAATATTGGAATCAGAATATTGAAAAATTTGTAAATTTCACAAAAATTTACACAGACGGATCTAAAACAAAAAACGGGGTTGGTTGTGCCTTTGTCGTACAGAAACGGGAATACTCATGGGCGCTCCACCCCGCTGCAAGTATTTTTACTGCAGAACTTATTATGCAAGCTATCATCTACTGTGAATTCGCTACTGACAGTCAGCAACTTCTGATATGCTCTGACTCCCTGAGCTCCTTGAAAGCCATGCAAAATAGATTCACATTCGATCCTTTAGTTGCTAATATCACTCGACTCCATATTGCCAAACATGCAGTCAAAACTATAGCATATAGATATATATTTTGCTGTCTGCGTGTCAAGCTTATGCGGTCTCAGCCTACGTCCACAGGCATAACGCGGCGCTACGAGTGTTGTACTATCTTCTACAACACTCATTTGGTATAGACGAGATACCGGTGTGCCGTAATGCGGTAGAAATCTCAGCCTTGGTTTACTCCGTCTGCTCAGGGCACATGAATCTCGGACCTAGTAATCACTCACCCCCACGATCTGGGTAAATGACACCAGCGCGCCCCCTCCGGATATATCGGGGCTCCGGAGATGAGGCCCAACTGGGATAATCCTATCGGATAAAAAAAAATAATGATGAGAATTTCTAAATTCAATTTTTACCCACTTCCAATTGCTCGAATATCCCGGAATTCGGTAAACTTATCAAGGACCAATGGTAATACAAGGATTCCGAAATATTAATGGAATTATAATAATATAGAGCGTAAATTCTATATCTTCATTTTTTTATGAATAAAGTGATCGTAAAAATTTACAGTAATATATTATTTAATCATTTACCAATAATTAATTGATGTATTCAATAATTTACTTTCATAAAATCACACTGATAGTTATTACACTAGTAAAAATTCAAACAATTTTCAAAAAACGTCGATATTCTAATACAAAAGATTAATTGTACCAAATTTCGCATTGAAATATCGTTGTAGGAATGTGAGAGAGGCGCCTAAGGTACATTATAATAATAATAGTGATTTCAATTCTTGATATTGTTTCCGATTCTAAACAACTTTTCTAATTAAACTTCTTTCATAATATCAAAAATAAGGGTAGATTACTCTTGATCAAAATTCTTATTTTTTTTTCTCCCCTGTACACCGGTTAGAAATTCATAATTTTGATACCTCAAATATAAGTTTTTCGCGAAGAACCAACTTTTATGAAGAATGAAATTTTCTGACAAGTGCATAATAAAAAAGTTTCCCATATGGTGCAAATTTTTTAAACTCACTATATACCAATTTCAGTCTTATAGCACTATTTTTTTTTTGTACGGCATAGAGTTCTTCTTGATTATTGCTATACTAACTAATAAATTATATTCATGCCGTAAAAAAAACAAATGACCGTAAAATCACCCTTTCCAGAGGAAAATAAATTTTCCAGGGATGTCACATGTTCCACGAAAAATGTACGGTATAACGAAAAATTAAATATTTTCATAAAATAGTAATAAGATCATTGAGTTTGGTGTTGTGTCAAATGACCCAAACTATACTAGTTAGGGTTAGGGGTTAAGTGCGGAGTTTCCCACCCTTGTACCGTCAAATATGTACGGCATTGCAAAAAAATAAATCTATGTAGTTATACAAATTCAAAGATACGAATGCCGTACATTATCAAATCTCCGGGAAGTCATAACAAAAATTTGCTGGCTCTTAGCTCCGTTCTTTTTATACGGCATTAGGTCCTACTTGATTATTTTTCCGTGATCTTATCATCTTGAGAAATGCCGTACAAGAATCTTTGGTCGGAAAATCCCTCCTCTAGATGGAAAGTTTCGTTGACCTGCACTCATCTGCACCGCTCACAACTGACGGCACAGTGCGCAAAGGGGTTGTTTCGTATGGAACTACAATTCCGAATATAATTGGCCTGGGCTTGTAGTCTATATATGAAAACTAAACACGCCAACCCAGTTCCTGCTCAAAGCTTACCACGCTCCAGCCCCGCCCACACGGATATAAATACAGGTCCACCACCCGCTAATCCTCAGTTCTCTCAAAGGAGTAGGCAGGTTGAGGCCTTAGAGAGAACCAGTGAGGAGACTTGGGGAGTAGGCAGATTTAGACCCCGACGTCAAGTTACCAAATCCTATCATGATAATACCTGAGGAGTAGGCAGGTTGAGACCTCAATGTAGAATAACGTTTCCCCACGTTTTTATCCCTTTTTCATATCTTGAAAATGACTCAAAAATCGGTGCCGAAACGTCGAATTTCTACTAATTCTAGACGCGGTTCAACACGAACTTTCATTTTTCAAATATCTGACCGCGGAAACCTATATATGTGTTTCTGTGATTTTTTTGGGACAACTAGTATAGTCGATGTAGATAATTCTACTTTTTGTATAGAAAGATTCTCCCGTTACATTGTTTGGGACTGAAGTATTTTTTTTTGTGAAAATTTTCCTATATCAATAGTTTATCTGTTACATCTCTAAGACAACCACTATAGTCCATATCAGTATTCCAAGCTTTTCAGTGATATTTTTGAGACACCCTGTACAATAAACAATGTCAATAATAATTATGCTTTTTGCATGGCGATATTTTCCCGTGTCCATATTTGGGACACCCCTTTATACCTATCGCCTCTAATAAGGTGGTAGCCTCGTTTCTACTAACGGGTGGCGCTGCGATTGACTTCTACTGTAAGTCGCACTTCATTTGTTAGGAAATATTAGTTATACAGTGGATTATAATTCATTGGGCTGGGACAGGACGATTCTAATGTTGTCCGACCTACCCTGTCACTGGCGAGCAGCAAGAACCGCGAAATGCATGTCTGCATGTGGTCTTCCACAGCCAAATGAAGGATAATTTACTGTATAATAAGGATTTGAAAGTGTGTCTTCTTGTAAGAACGTTGCATAAATATCTGGCAGATATAATTCAATCCGTGGTGGTATTAGCCAGGGAAGTAGTTGTTTTCAGTCAGATGTTTGCCTCATGTTTTCTACATGGTGGAAATATTTCATTTATGAAAGTGTGAGAAGTAAAGATCGTATGTTTAGATAAAGAAAAGAAGGAATAAAAAATATTCGGCGAGGAACGTTTGTCAACTCCACTACTCATTTATTTAATGAGACACTATATTGCAAAAAAAAATCTACTGAATGAAAATTCAATGTCTTTTCACAATATCTATCAGATGTAGTTCAATGTCCAGCGAGGCTTTTGCCGGGGAAGTAGTTGTTTTTTCTTAAATATTACAAATAAATCACCTTTTTCATTTTTCAATTTTCATGGAGAATGTTCCCCTTTTCGACTATATTGATGTTTGAATTTAATTTATTTCGAATTCTATTATGGATACCAAATGAGCTAGTTTGAAATATAACAGATCAATATTGTTTTTGTTCGCTTCTTGTGTTCTGGTGCGGGTGTTTGGGCAATAGTTGATTTTATTTTTAGGGTTATTCTGATTCTGTTTGTTCCGTGATTTGACGCTACGACCAGGAAATTCTATTTGGGACAATGACTCTTGGATTTGATTAACATCAGATCCTTCGTTGCGTGCTTGCAGTTCCTTTAAGTTATGTACAGTGTAGGAGTTATTGTCAATTTCTAGTTTCCAATTTTTTATTTTAGGGCTCAGTTTTTTAGTCTGAAGTTTCAAGTGATGCACCAATACCTTTTGATTTTGGCGGTCCTCGTATGAGGCGTCATTCGCAATTAATCTCTCGCAAAAATAAGTTGTTTTTCAAACAAGGAAATAAACTTCAGTAGGACAGGTGATTTGTCGAAATTGGGTTCAATTAGGTGTATGAATTTGATATCATCAGCTACGAACTAATAGCTCATTCAGTGTTGCCAGAGAGATTCAATTAGACACTTGACCTTGTTGTTAATGTTTAGACCAAAGATAACAACATTGTTTCTTCTTTTCGAGTTACAGTCAGCTAATGTATCCGAGATATCCTGAATAAACTCCCGTTGATATTACTGGTTTGATTGGCATTGGGATCATGAATCAATTCATTCAGTGGTTAGTTGGCTGGTTTGTCACTACTCGCCATCACAATGCAGATGATGCTGTACTTTATTATTCAGCCAGAGATTAAAAAAAAATAGAAAACAATATCGAAAAAGATATTATTTTGTTTGAAAAATGGATAGATGAAATGAATTTAACTATTAACTTAGAAAAAACTGTACATGATTTTCAAACAAAAAAATATAGTCCAAATTAAATTGAATGTAAAAATAAAGAATACAATGTTGAAAGAAGTTGAAGAACACAAATATCTAGGCCTATTGATTGATAAGAATTTAAATTTTGAATCCCATGTGAATAAAATAAAAAAATCAATCATTGCTTTGGTTGGAGCAATAAGAAGAATCGATTTTTTAGATTTTCAGATTCAAAATCTCATTTATAATGCCCATATTGTTTCGCATATTCGATATCTAATAACAATTTGGTCATCTTGCAGTAAAAATAAAAAAAAAATATATCGTTTAATGAATAAAGCAATAAAAGTAAAATTTAAAAAACCATGGGAAACACCATCCATAGAATTATACAAAGATACTAACCATTTTACATTAGAAAAACTAATAAAATTTGAAAAATCCAAATTTGTATACAAGCTAACAAATAATTTGCAAAAAAGTAAGTCATTTGACAAAAAAATCGAAACTACATGACTATAATATCAGAAATGCTAATAACTTTCATTTAAATAATATTCATTCAAATAAAGGCAAAAATAATCCTATATCGAGTTCTATAGAAACTTACAATAAACTTACTGATGATATAAAAAAATCGAAGTCTATTCATATTTTCTTGAAAAAACTCAAAGAAAATTTGCTATTACATTGATGTTCATCAATCTATTCCTATGTTAAATTTTTTAAGATTTGTTACTTTTTATCAACTTTGAAATTCTAAAAACTTATATTTAAATATGTTCAGTGTATTGTCTTCCTTATACAAGAACTTGTTCTGTTTGAAAGGTGTATTATCAATAATAATAAAAAAAAGTCGACTATATTCACTCTGTCACGCTGTACAATTTCGTATATTGGGACATTGATTGGAACATTGATTGGGACAGCTGAAGTCACTTTAACGCAATTATTCAACTTTAGTGCACAGCAATTTAATGTAAAACTATCAATTCATCAAATTCAAATGGAGCTATTCACACGACACGGCCGAGGCATAAAGTAAACTCCGAAGATTCTATAAAGATTTATTTTTTATAGATCAATGAGGCTTTCGCAGCTCAAACATTGTCTTGCGCCAAGGAGCTGAATTTGGATATAAGTAAATTGAATGTCGATGGTGGCGCAATTGCATTAGGTCATCCACTCGGCGCTTCGGGTTCTAGAATCACTGGACATCTTGTTCATGAGCTGAGGTAAGGAACACCCACTGTTTTGTATTTCTGCTGAACTTCTGTATCTATTATTTTGTTTTCCATCTGCATATTCTGACCTAGTCTTGCACAGTCAATAAATTATATTTTTTCTTTCGATTTTTTTTTAATGTAAAACAGATATACATTGACATTGACCGCCAAAAAGTATGTACCATATAGGAAAAAAGTTTATTATTATAGTATTAGAAAAAAGATTTTTAGGAAAAGTTTGTGCATGTCCGATAACCTAAAACTCGATTTTGACACGTCACGTGATCGCTGGTATGGCGGCAAATTGAAAAATATTACTATGAAAAGGCAAAAAGTGGGGTAAACTGGCAAGATATCAAAAAAGTAATTTCAAAAAGTTGCACACATACGAAGTTTGAAAAGATAATGAGAGAAAATTAAAAATAACAATTTTTTTAAATAATTTGCTAGCTGTATGAAATTATCAAATTATTATCTTATGAATAGCTTGACCATACCGAAACATTTGTATTTCAATGAGAATGACAAAATTTTCACATTTTCCCCACACCAGTGAGCACTAAATTGAAAAAATTGGATTTTGTCAAAACCCTGGCTGTTACATTGGTTCGTATTTAACAGTTATATCAGAATTCCACGACCATTATGATGACATGACACTCCAGAAACATGGTGTTTTCCAAGTTATAATCAAGTTTCGATGATAATCATGCCAGACCGTTTCACTTCGCATGCAATGTTGAAAACTCTAGCCTCTTTAATTTGAGGCACTATTTTTAAGATTATGTGCGAAGTGAAACGTTCGTGTATGATTATCATCAAAAATTTATTAAAATAATAATGATAATAATAATAATAATAATAATACTTTATTAGTCCTTTATGATCACAGTTTCTATGATATAGGATAAGTCGTAGGGAGGAAGTGCATAGCTGTAATGTATAGTTACAGCAAGTCACTAATCTGTCACATGTGATAAAATTACGTAAATTTTTTGTTCAAAAATTCTGATATGTCATAGTAACATTCATTACCTAAAAATATTTTTAGTTTTTGTTTAAATACGTTAAAGTTATTTTCCAATCTCAGACAGGAAGGCAAATGATTCAGAAATTGGATTCCTTTGTACATTGGGCTTTTTTCGTACAGTGCAGTTGCATGTTTGGGAGGCCTAATAAGTTTAGAGGAACGAGTTGGATAATCATGGTAATCAGAATTGGTAGAAAATTTATGATAATTGCTTTTAGCATAGAGAATGCATTTGTAGATGTATATAGAGTAAAATGTGAGAATTCTATGTTCTTTGAAATGATTACATGTTTCTCTATGGTCTAGATTGAACATTAATCTTACAATTCTCTTTTGAGAAATGAAAACTCTGGATGCGCCTCCTGCACCACCCCATAGAATAATATTGTACGAAATGTGGGAATAAACGATAGCATAGCATCGAAAAAACACGATATCTTGGATTTCCCTATCATCGCAATAATCGTGGAATTCTGATATAACTGTTAGATACGAACCAATGTAACAGCAAGGGTTCTGACAAAATTAAATTTTTTTAATTTAGTGCTCTCTGGTGTGGAGAAAATGAGAAAGTTTTGTTATTATCATTGAAATGTAAATATTTCAGTTTGGTAAAGCTATTCATAAGAAAAAAATTTGATATTTTTATAAAGCAGAGAAAATTAAAAAAAAATTACTATTTTCAAATTTCTCACATTATTTTGTCAAACTTTGTATATGTGTATAAAATTGAATTCTAAGCAACTTTTTCAAATTACTTTTTTCGATATTTTGCCATTTCACTCGACTTTTTGCCTATTCATAGTAATTTTTTTCAATTAGTTGCCATACCAGCGATCACGTGACATGTGTCAAAATCGATTTTTAGGTTATCGGACATGCACAAACTTTTCCCAAGAATCATTTTTCCAATACTCTAATAATAAACTTTTTTCTCATATGGTACATACTTTTTGGCGGTCACTGTAGATAAGAGCATCTGAGTATCAATAAAGTTGACCTAATTGTACAAATACAAATATTCTCTGATTTGAAGTTTGATATTTTTTTTTAATCCTGTCTTACAAAAATGTGATGAGTTTATAGTCTAAGAGCCGAAGAGAGGTCGACCTTCACTGTTCTGTTTAACGGATGAATCATACTTCTTATGAAGGTTAATAAATAAATTTGCACCATATGAAAAACTTTTTCATTATCGATTTGTCAAAAAAAAATTATTCTTCATAAATACTAGTGCCTTGTAGAATACTTGCATATGAGTTGTCAAAATTTCAAATTTCCAAACGGTGTTCAGGGGGAACAAAAAATAGGAATTTTGATCAAGTGTAAACTACCCCTTATTATTGTCATTATCAAAAACTTCATTCAAAGAAGTTGTTCAGAATTGAAAACAATATTCAAATTTGGAATGACAGCCAGCGAAGTAATTTTTGAAACTCAGTGTATACAGGGTGTAACATAAGTACGTTAAAATATTCAAGTGACGTATTCCTGAGACAATTTTAAGAAAAGAAATTGAATTTTTTTTAACTTAACTTTTTCAAAAAGTAAGTTATTTGCACGAACTTTGGTACCCGGGGTTTTTTTGACGTGGGAAATCATAATTTCATATTATTTTTCATGTAACATCTAGAGGGCGCTGCGTTGTCATTATTTATTTCAAATTGGCCCTAACATTTTTGACAGTAAACTTTTGGTACTTTTCATGAAAAAATCTTATTTCCACACCTTTTCTAATTAAAAAAGGTATACCTCCTAAAATAACGCTGGAGGTGATTTTTTTCGAGATATTTACAATTTTCTATATCGATACATGTTACTTAGCTCCTAGGGCGCTAAGTGAAGTTGCTTAGAAAAATTTCAACAATCTGTATCTCGAAAACGAATCATTTTCCGATAAACATTTTATAGAAAAAAAGTTGTTTATTTTGACGAGATCTACCACATACTTAGTTTTTGTAATGTTATCAGCAATTTCACTTAGCGCCCTAGGAGCTAAGTAACATGCATCAATACAGACAATTGTAAATATCTCGAAAACGATCACCTCCAGCGTTGTTGAGGAAGTGTACCTTTTTTACTTAGAAAAGGTGTGGGAATGAGGTTTTTTCATGAAAAGTACCAAAAGTTTACTATCAAAAATGTTAGGGCAATTTGAAGTGAATAATGACAGCGTACGCAGCGCCCTCTAGATGTTATATGAAAATTGATACGAAATTATGATTTCCCACGACAAAAAAACCCGGGTACCAAATTTCGTGCAAATAACTTATTTTTTGCAAAAGTTATTTTTAAAAAACGCAACCCATTTTAGGCTTATTGGTCTATAAGTCTATGGTTATTGGTCTATGGTCGGTGGTCTGGCGGTCTAAGGCGCAGGCCGTTCAGAACCTCAATATAGCGGTAATCGGTTCGAGCCCGATTATGTTCGAGGGATTTTTTCTCAAGTACGCAATATCGGAATCGATAGACGACCACAGTCCTTGTTGGAAGCAAGTGTTTTGTGTGTTGTCTAGATGCCAATCTCGTCTAGTGCTAGCTTGGAGTGCACGCCGGCCACCCGAGGTGGTGCTGTAGGTTTTCCGGAGCGCCACGGCAAATAATAATAAGAGCCGTCCTCTACCCGCACAGGCTATGCCTTTGGGTACACTCTACGAGTGTTTATGAGGGAGTATGATTATTAATTCATAAGAAGTATGTTTCATCCGTTAAACAGAACGGTGAAGGACGACCTCTCTTCGGCTCCTGTATTAGAAGTTTTTTGTCAGTTATTGTAATCATTTCAAATGTGTGTAGGAGAAGGAATGCCAAACTTGGTATTGGATCAGCCTGTATTGGAGGAGGACAAGGAATAGCAGTTATGGTAGAAGCTTTATAAACGCAACTTTCCCATGTGATTTTTTAATCATTTACATTATTATATTTTTATATACAAATAAAATTATTATTCTATTTTAATAAAACGTTTTTCTGTTCTTTCATTTTACTGTTTTTTTTTCCTTTGATAATTATCGTTTACTTCTACATTATTATTTTCAGAAACATTGGAAACTCTCACAAAAAACACATTTTTTGAGAGTAATTGTTACGCAATAGGTACAATGAATATGTGCCGATTTTTTCTTTGTTTTTTTATTCAAGATTGTACAAACAATTACAATACAGATATATTACATATTATATAAAAGTAATAATATTATATGAACATACAGTAACCCCATCATACAATACCTAATACCTAGCTTAATTTACATACAGGGCAGCTTTTAATAGCCCCCCCACCCTGTTAACTATTGAACGGTTCGACGTAGAAACATGAATGAAAAACCGTTTCGAAGGTTTGACCAATACTACTTTTTGAAATAATAAATATGGTGATTGCTCAAAGGGGGCGCTGGGGGCCCATCGACTCAAAATTTTTAAATGGTATGGGGGGGTCAAGTGGCACATCGTTGAATAGAGGATTCAATTCTCTTTACAACCATCTAAATATTTTTTAATTTTGTCCATAACTTTTTTCCCAATTTCGATTTTTATTTCTTTCGAAATTTTTAAGTTAATGTGCCCCCAGCACCATCTGTCGAAATAGCAATGTTTCTTCTTTCAAAAAGTAGTATCGGTAATACCCTTCAAAAAATTTTTGGTTTCATTGTTCCACATCAAACCGTATTGGGTAACAAGGGTTACCTTTATCTTAAGGGGATTATGGAAGAATGCCCTAAAAGGGCTGAATAATTGCCTGAGGAAGTGCAGGGGGGACATGGAAGAATATCCTCATAATGGGATTGAACGTCTACCTGTGATATTTTGAGAGTATATATAATTGATGATTATTGTATGCATATATGGTTTCTTGATGTGGTTCCGAGATGATAGGATGATAGTCGAAAATAATGGTAAAAAGTTGATGAATACAGGAAACACAGTTGCCTAAATGGTAAATGGTATATCTTTTGACATGATGGTTGATTCCGAGTCATGAGCAAGTATTTAAAATTGATGCACAACAAAACATGTTTATCAAAAATATCACGTCAGACGATAATCTCTCACTTTCAGAATATAAAGTATAGCCTATAGAAATAGAATAGAAATAGAAATAGAATAGAAATAGTTTATTCATCACTAAAATTTTCCACATATACACAATTACAAAATTAAATACATGAGAAAATTTATTGGACTAGTCAAAGAAGTAAAACGCTAAAAAGATAAAATATATTCAACAACAAAACTCTTAACATGATTTTCTTCAATAAGTTGACTGACAAATAATATGTTACCAAAGAAATAACTAGACTGACAACAGAAAAACATATTTATAAGTTGGAACAATTCATAGAAAATTTAAAAAAATATATTTACTCAGAGTAAAATGATCAAAATAATATTTTGAATATGAGGATTCTGACTCAAACTAAAATGTACACTATAGAATAATAATGGACCATAGTTAGAATAAAAACTTATTAGGAAATATAAATCGAATATATAGATACAAAAGATGTTTTTGTGGGAATTATAGTTTTCACATACAATTAAGTCAGAACACTTCATATAGGTTCCAAGAAAAATATAATTGAATAATTACATAGGAAATGATTAATAATAATAATGATTGAACTTTGACACACTCACTACCTGAAAGAATTGAAAATGTCATCTTGGAGATTCGTTTTAGTTCACAAATAAATAGGAAATAGCATCTCGGACTGATCTAAAGACAGAAAAATGATAATAAGAAGTAAATGAAGCATATATGTATACATAAAAAAAAGAAGGTATAGTAAAGAAGAATTATTTATACACACTATACACAAGAGACAGTTGAAACTGCAGACCGTGGAGGACGCTCCTAAAACTGCAGGCTGTGGAGGACACTCCCAAAACTGTCATATGTTTTTGTTTTAAAGTGTGGAAAATGTTCTATATAGTATCTATGATAAATAAAAAGCTTATAAGTATTTTTATATAAGCTAGAGATGCTAATATATGAGGTCTTTTGAGGAAAGACAACAGGTAAAAAGTTGTAGAAAGTACTGACATAGAAAGTTGTCTCAAGAGATGACAATTTTGATGTAGAAAGTGACATTAGGGTAATTATGAAAAGAAGTGATAAAGTAAAATGAAATAATAATAACAATATATGCAAAATCTAAGAGATGCAATTTACAATCCAATATTCGTCGTTTGGTATTAGCCAGGAAGGTAGTTGTTTTTTGATAGAAAAGTGAAATAAAAATATTTTGTTTTCAACTCCCTATTGCTTAATTGATAAAATAAGCAGGTGACAAATAGTGAAGAATCAATGAAAAATCATAAATAAATAATGAGTACTGATAGTGGGTGTGTCATATAAAAATGAATCGGCAAAATGTGATAGTATGTTTGTTCAAGGATAAATAAGCAAGTTTGTTTTAAGTTGAAAAATCATGTACTACACAGACTTAACTGTAATATATTTTATGTGTTTATCATTTATTATATTTATCAAAAATAAGATTATTACCAATATGTTTCGGTTATTTTTTTTTCTCCAAGTTTTAGTGTATATAAGTTTTACATCTTAGCTATAAGAATATAAATATGTAATTAAAGAACTTACTGCCGAATTTATCTCTTGTTTTATGCAACCGAGGCACCACCACACTCCAATTTACGTGAAGTTAGCCACACTTTTCTGGCCACAGTTTTTGGTTTTGAGTATACCTTAGGTGGAATTGAGGAGTTACCGTCTGCGGTGTTGCCACATCAATTGTTTTTACAGATATGTTCATTACCAGTTTTTTAGATTATTTGCAGCTAGGTAGCATTATTATTCAACAAACTATTGAAATGTGGTAGGTAAGAAACATGGAACTGTCCGAAAAATCCTGAATTGAATATGAAATAGAAATACTGTGCGATAGACGCCTTCCAGAAATGTTTGTATTTATATGTATGTGGCGTATGTGACGTAGAAGACATAGAAATGAAGTACGGTGACATTTTCAACAATTAAAATCTCTTTGCATGGCAGTAGGAGAGTTGAAATAGTTATTTAACGAACAAGTGTATTAATAAGTGCGATTAACAATCGAGATATTTTAACGCGTGAGCGGAGCGAGCGCGTTAATGTTTGAGATTGTTAATCGCCATTTTAATTCACGAGTTTGTTACAAAACTTTTCCGTCGACAGAAGTTTTCAAAAATAGAGATATCTTATTTTCAATGTTTATTTATTTAACGTTACGATAAAAAACAATCACTATTTCCTATTTATATTAACTCTACTCAAAGATAGTTTAATTTTTCTCAGTGGTAGTTTTATTTTATTTTTTATTATTTATTTTCAAATTGAAATAAAAAAATAATTTACCCTCGGTGGGTTTTGAACTCTAGACCTCAGTGTTGCAAGCCAGGTGCACTTTACCATTACGCCACGGTGACAACTGGTGTAATAAACATTTTCTAAAATTTTATTGAAAATTGACAAATAAATAATGACAGGTAGTACTAACCAATATAAAATGTATAAGAGCAATGTATGTTGGGTTGCATATAATCAAATCGTTGATTAATAGAAAATCATTGATTAACAGGGGTCATTAATCAACGATTTTGAGTGCGTTAAAATACATCATAAATGAACGGTCGACGGAAAAAAAAATTAAAATATTTTCTTGGGCTAAAAAATATAAAACTATGTCAAGCAGGTACGGTGCACAAAAAACAAAAATAACATCGGAAAGAGCATGAAAATCTTGACATTTTCAAAACTTCAAATCTCTTTGGATGGCCGTAGGAGAGTAGCAAAAAAATTAAAATGTTTTCTCGGGCTATAAAATATAAAACTATGTCAAGCAGGTACGGTGCACAAAAAACAAAAATACCATCGGAAAGAGCATGAAAACCTTGACATTTTCAAAACTTCAAATCTCTTTGGATGGCCGTAGGAGAGTAGCAAAAAAATTTAAATGTTTTCTCGGGCTATAAAATATAAAACTATGTCAAGCAGGTACGGTGCACAAAAAACAAAAATACCATCGGAAAGAGCATGAAAACCTTGACATTTTCAAAACTTCAAATCTCTTTGGATGGCCGTAGGAGAGTAGCAAAAAAATTAAAATGTTTTCTCGGGCTATAAAATATAAAACTATGTCAAGCAGGTACGGTGCACAAAAAACAAAAATACCATCGGAAAGAGCATGAAAATCTTGACATTTTCAATACTTCAAATCTCTTTCGATGGCCGTAGGAGAGTAGCAAAAAAATTAAAATGTTTTCTCGGGCTATAAAATATAAAACTATGTCAAGCAGGTACGGTGCACAAAAAACAAAAATACCATCGGAAAGAGCATGAAAATCTTGACATTTTCAATACTTCAAATCTCTTTCGATGGCCGTAGGAGAGTAGCAAAAAAATTAAAATGTTTTCTCGGGCTATAAAATATAAAACTATGTCAAGCAGGTACGGTGCACAAAAAACAAAAATACCATCGGAAAGAGCATGAAAATCTTGACATTTCCAATACTTCGAATCTCTTTGGATGGCCGTAGGAGAGTTGCAAAAAAATTAAAATGTTTTCTCGGGCTATAAAATATAAAACTGTCAAGCAGGTACGGTGCACAAAAAACAAAAATACCATCGGAAAGAGCATGAAAATCTTGACATTTCCAATACTTCGAATCTCTTTGGATGGCCGTAAGAGAGTTACAAAAAAATTAAAATGTTTTCTCGGGCTATAAAATATAAAACTGTGTCAAGCAGGTACGGTGCACAAAAAACAAAAATACCATCGGAAAGAGCATGAAAATCTTGACATTTCCAATACTTCGAATCTCTTTGGATGGCCGTAGGAGAGTTGCAAAAAAATTAAAATGTTTTCTCGGGCTATAAAATATAAAACTATGTCAAGCAGGTACGGTGCACAAAAAACAAAAATACCATCGGAAAGAGCATGAAAATCTTGACATTTCCAATACTTCGAATCTCTTTGGATGGCCGTAGGAGAGTTGCAAAAAAATTAAAATGTTTTCTCGGGCTATAAAATATAAAACTATGTCAAGCAGGTACGGTGCACAAAAAACAAAAATACCATCGGAAAGAGCATGAAAATCTTGACATTTTCAAAACTTCAAATCTCTTTGGATGGCCGTAGGAGAGTAGCAAAAAAATTAAAATGTTTTCTCGGGCTATAAAATATAAAACTATGTCAAGCAGGTACGGTGCACAAAAAAAACAAAATACCATGGGAAAGAGCATGACAATCTTGACATTTTTTTATGCACTTATGCATGATCTATTGAAAATGTTTCTTAGACTAAATTTGTATTCAAAGTGGTAAATTTGTTTTAATGTATACAAAAATATTAGCAGCAAGATATACTTCCCTCATATAATCGTATGGTGCGATGATTTTTTTTCTCTAATCTTTCTCCTGTTATTTTGTTTTGCAAGTGTTACCTCCTTAATAATGCTTTGAAGCCCGAGAAAATATTTTAATTTTTTTGCAACTCTTCTACGGCCATCCAAAGAGATTCGACCTATTGCCGCAGAGTGGATATAAATAATAATAATAATAATAATAATAATAATGGGTCTTTATTTTTTTCTTTACAAATACAATAATTAACAAAAGACAATTACTCTTAGGAGGCGATGTTCAACATAGTTGTTCTTCCACAACTAATAGTGTTGTATTGCTTTTCATGCTGTTTCCACTGGTATTTTTTTTTGTGCACCGTACCTGCTTGACATAGTTTTATATTTTATAGCCCGAGAAAATATTTAAATTTTTTTGCTACTCTCCTACGGCCATCCAAAGAGATTTGAAGTTTTGAAAATGTCAAGATTTTCATGCTCTTTCTGGTGGTATTTTTGTTTTTTGTGCACCGTACCTGCTTGACATAGTTTTATATTTTATAGCCCAAGAAAATATTTTAGTTTTTTTGCTACTCTCCTACGGCCATCCAAAGAGATTTGAAGTGTTGAAAATGTCAAGATTTTCACGCTCTTTCCGATGGTATTTTTGTTTATTGTGCACCGTACCTGCTTGACATAGTTTTATATTTTATAGCCCGAGAAAACATTTTAATTTTTTTGCTACTCTCCTACGGCCATCCAAAGAGATTTGAAGTTTCGAAAATGTTAAGATTTTCATGCTCTTTCCGATGGTATTTTTGTTTTTTGTGCACCGTACCTGCTTGACATATTTTTATATTTTATAGCCCGAGAAAACATTTTAATTTTTTTGCAACTCTCGTACGGCCATCCAAAGAGATTCGAAGTATTGGAAATGTCAAGATTTTCATGCTCTTTCCGATGGTATTTTTGTTTTTTGTGCACCGTACCTGCTTGACATAGTTTTATATTTTATAGCCCGAGAAAACATTTTAACTTTTTTGCTACTCCTACGGCCATCCAAAGAGATTTGAAGTTTCGAAAATGTTAAGATTTTCATGCTTTTTCCGATGGTATTTTTGTTTTTTGTGCACCGTACCTGCTTGACATATTTTTATATTTTATAGCCCGAGAAAACATTTTAATTTTTTTGCAACTCTCCTACGGCCATCTAAAGAGATTCGAAGTATTGGAAATGTCAAGATTTTCATGCTCTTTCCGATGGTATCTTTGTTTTTTGTGCACCGTACCTGCTTGACATAGTTTTATATTTTATAGCCCGAGAAAACATTTTAATTTTTTTGCAACTCTCCTACGGCCATCCAAAGAGATTCGAACTATTGGAAATGTCAAGATTTTCATGCTCTTTCCGATGGTGTTTTTGTTTTTTGTGCACCGTACTTGCTTGACATAGTTTTATATTCTGTAGCCCGAGAAAACATTTTAATTTTTTTGCTACTCTCCTACGGCCATCCAAAGAGATTTGAAGTTTTGAAAATGTCAATATTTTCATGCTCTTTCCGATGGTATTTTTGTTTTTTGTGCACCGTACCTGCTTGACATAGTTTTATATTTTATAGCCCGAGAAAACATTTTAATTTTTTTGCTACTCTCCTACGGCCATCCAAAGAGATTTGAAGTTTCGAAAATGTTAAGATTTTCATGCTCTTTCCGATGGTATTTTTGTTTTTTGTGCACCGTACCTGCTTGACATAGTTTTATATTTTATAGCCCGAGAAAACATTTTAATTTTTTTGCTAATCTCCTACGGCCATCCAAAGAGATTTGAAGTTTCGAAAATGTTAAGATTTTCATGCTTTTTCCGATGGTATTTTTGTTTTTTGTGCACCGTACCTGCTTGACATAGTTTTATATTTTTTAGCCCGAGAAAATATTTTAATTTTTCTTTCAACTCTCCTACGGCCATGCAAAGAGATTTTAATTGTTGAAAATGTCACCGCACTTCATTTCCATGTCTTCTATGTCACATACCCCACATACCAATTTAAAATCGATTCGTACAATAATTACAAATCTCGTCCGTCAAGTTGGAGCCGCTATTTTGTTTTTTTTTTTCTCTAGAAATAATTCTATAATGCATTTTGTCACTGGAATTATGATAACTTGCCAAATTTCAAGTTAATCGGACAACCAGAAGTGAGTCAAAATTCGCTTTCAAAATTTGACCAAAACGAATGAACGAATAAAGTAAAAAATTAAACTAAATAAAAACTTGTAAATTATGAATATAATAAATCGTTGTTTCTTTCAATTCCCTCTATAAATACTAACATTTCTGGAAGGCGTCTATCGCACAGTATTTCTATTTCATATTCAATTCGGGATTTTTCGGACAGTTCCATGTTTCTTACCTACTACATTTCAATAGTTTGTTGAATAATAATGCTACCTAGCTGCAAATACTCTAAAAAACTGGTAATGAACTAAACAATTGATGTGGCAACACCGCAGACGGTAACTCCTCAATTTTACCTAAGGTATACTCAAAACCAAAAACTGTGGCCAGAAAAGTGTGGCTAACTTCACGTAAATCCACACTCCAAGGCACTACAAAGCAGCTCTCGAGTCAGTCACTATTCCGCCACACCTGTCATGATTTTTTCACTACAGGACGTTTCCCATAAAGTTAAATTATGATGTCTCAAACGCATGGAATTCTGGGATATCACGACCACCAGGAATATGCCATTATATTATAGAAACTAACACTTATGTTGTTGTTTGCTGCGTTAGCAGTTTTTCTGAGTAGTCGGTAAATAGTTCCTGAATACAATCCAGAGACAGATATGAACAGTAGTAAATACAACATATAATCCAGAGTGTCCACCATACTATCGGGCACTCGAAGGGTCCAAATCCCAGGAAACCTACCAAAAATCATTTATGGAAAAACACAAGTTTCATAAATGCTGAATCAACAAATCTTACCAGAGTCGATAAACGATATATGGTCGAAGCATCCCAAAGTAATCCAAGAAGTAAAACTTCCTAATCGTGGCCATTCAACGACTCGACACACCACTACACATATAAACACGAAACAAATCTTTGTCTTTTTATAGCATAAACCAAAAATATTCCAATGAAGGAGAAATAGTAGAAATACCGCTAAAATTCACAACCGCAGCAAATTCGAAATTCATACTCAACATATGTCATCCGTCATTGTCATAAACGATGAATGTCAGTTGTCATGTCATACAAGAACTCTTCTTCTCTTTACACAATTGAGAAAATGTCTCCGAGCAATAAAAATCATATATTTATTAACTACGAATATTGATAATAAGGATAGCCAGCTGAAGCCGAAACAAATGAGCGCAGCCGGCAACGCTGAACTTCTGCACATGCGCCAAAAAAAAGTGAAAGATGACCGTCAAGAACGACTCTTTTGGTGTTGTTTCTCTCTTACGTCTCTCGTTGCAACCCAAAGTAGAAAAAATCGTATGTCGTATTTAACTTATTGCGCCTTTATTCAAAAAACAGACTTTTGTATTCTTGTAGCTCTGTTTTCTTGACTTTGTGTGTTTTTGTCGATGTATTAAGATTTTTCTTCGTTCTTCTTGTTTCTCGTTATTGTTCATAATTGTTTTTTCGCGTATTGAGTGTTTGTGTTTCGTTATCGATGGTGTAAACGTAAACTGTAAAGTTTGTAGTTGTTCAGACTCGGTTAGTAGTATTCGTAATTATTCAAGTTCGAGACTAGTTCGTAGTTTTTAGTTGTATAGTATTAGTAATTTAAGTTCAAGACTCTCGTGACTATGTCCCCGAAAAAATAAATTTGTTTTCTATGTGACTCCAGTTCATATCATCAGTAACATTTGTATCACAGGGATAGGTGTTGGTTCCATGTTCAATGTTTATTTGCCATTTCAGTTTTCCCAAGAATTCATTGATGAGATCACAGTGGATGAAAGTATGTCATCTTCAAGCAGCTGAAGACGTTCATAATCTGAGGATATGTGATAGACATTTCTCAAAGAGAGATATGTATTCTGGGTACAGTGGGAGAACACTTTTGAGAACTGGTGCACTACCCTCACCCCACATTGCATGTTCGTATCTACTTCCAGGATATAATGCTCTTCAAGAAAGGCAGTCAGTACCTGTTGGTGAGTTCTATATCATAGTTTTCACAGCAGAAGTCTGTGGGAAACTTTGCCCTGAGATGAAATTTATTTCATTTACCGATAGGTGAGATCAATTTATAAAAAATATTCAGCAATGATTTAAAGCCCAGCTCATGTAAATGTAAGGTCAGGTAACGCAAGAACATGAGAAATTTAAACCATTGGAATCGTATAGACACGTTCTTAATAAACCACAAATAGTTTCAATTTATTACGTTCTTGCATTACCTTGCCTTATGTTTACATGAACTAGGGAACTAGGAGTAACACTCAAGATTATTGAAAATATTGTTAGCTGTAACATATTTGCTATCACAGCTGTAGGAGACTTCTAAAAAACCTACAGCACTACCCAGGAGAGGTCGGTGTATGCCAAGCAAACACCACATGCTAGTATCGGTATCTTGAGCAACCCACATATACCTGCTTGTGCTCTCCTGATTACCATGCTCAGCAATAAAATGTGAATCTCAGGTAAAACTCTGTTGCGTTCCAGGAAAGCAAAAGTAACAAATGAGTTGTACCTAGGCTGTACCGAGCTTCCCATTTACATTGCTGGAAAGCACCTCAGGTACCTGAAACCACCAAGCTGAGTTGGCCTAAAATCAGTGCAAGATACAATATAATAATAATAATAATAATCTTTATTCAAATAGGCAAATCTAATATACACACGTTCTGTTACAATTACAGAACAAAAATGCATGTTCTATTAAATTAAACTAATTTTATTTGATAAATGTTATGGTAGTATAACAGCCGCATGCATAGTCATTCTCGAGCGACTCTCCAGATGTGCGCCGTTTGCTGGCCTATGCATGAGGCCATATAAGTTTCTTAGTAAAATTCTGATTATAAAAAGAATCTATAGCTCTCTTCATGTTTTCAAAATGATTGAAATTTTCACTGCAAATTCAATATTCATGATATGATTGCATAATGGTGAAAAAAATCTGTTGATGTGATTTTTATTTTTTCTGAATATATACATATAGTCTTATAGTGGCCTTGCAATGGAGGGATAAAATATTGTAATTTTTAAGAAAATTGCTTCCTCAGAAAACGAAAATTATTTTTTGTTTTCATTGTCTAAAAAAACTAATGTGCCGAAAATGTTATATTTTTGGGAGAGATGATTCGTTGCTTCACTTTTTCATGTTGAAGGGTGAACTGGAGTCATAATGTGAACAAAAATAGAATGAAACAATGTATTGTGCGAAATTCATTATTTTTTTGGGTAAAGTGGATTATCTTTTTAGAAATCATTCCTGGCACTTAAATGCATGGAAGTTTAGAATTTAATATATTTGAATTTTATTTGCAGGATAATGTTCCTGTGAATAGCAAATTTTTATTTGAAAGATCAAAAGGAAGAAGAAATGTTAAGTATTCCCCGGAGCTGAGGCAATTTGCAGTAACCCTTAAGTTTTACTCCACAAGAGCCTACAATTATGTGAGAAAAACGTTTGGAAAATTATTGCCTCATACAAGTACCATAAGGACAATGTAATTGATGGAAATCCCGGTTTTTCTGCAGAAGCTTTGAAATCATTGCAATCAAAAAACGAGAAGAGCCAGGTTCTTCTCAATATTGTTGTGGACGAAATGTCAATTCGTTCACAAATGATTTATAATAATGGTGAATTCCATGGAGGGGTTGATTTGGGCACAGGACTGAAAAATGATTGTGTCCAGCAAGCAACCAATGCTCTTGTTTTTATGGCGGAAACTCCCCATCAGGTATTGCTTCATAAATGGTTTTGATGCACCAGAGAGATCGAATCTTTTCCTGAAATGTTTGGAGTTAATTCATCAAACTGGATGTATGGTAACATCAATAACTTTTGATGGGACTCGAGTCAATTTGAAAATGTTTGAAGAATTGGGGGCACATTTTGAATATTGCAAAGAGTTTCATCCTTTCTTTCTGAGCCCATTCATTGATTAATTACTTAAATGTTCGGTTTTGAATTCAGATACGAATAACGATAGTTTCAATAATTTTTTTTCTCCACAACGGATACAAAATTGGCCAATTCTGAAATCAAATTTGATAACAGAATGGTAACATTCTCACTCTTGATATTGAAAAAATATTCTACAGCACTTGCTGTATTCAACATATTGTTCAACACTGTTGTAGCAATAATAACGTTATCCTCGACTGGCATCATAATGACAAGATGTGAATTAAATAATAAATATGATTTATGATTATATAATAATTTTTCGTTGGCTTTCCATTGATTATATGTGAAATTTGTGGTTGTGGAGAAAGCACAGTCTGTCATTCGGTTAGATTGAAAATTTGATGCGAGTGGGTAGTTCTGAGCGCGAACTGAAAGCGAGCGTGAGGAATGTTGTTACAGAATATACTATTATTTCTAAAATATTGTATCCAAAAAATATGTAAATGTAAAGCAAGTGCTCAACGTCAACAGTAAGTGATGAATATGTAGGCTCGTGAATATAGTGTTTTTATTTTATTCTGAACTTGCTCTTCATTATTTAACCTTAATTATAGCTTATTTTAATTTATTGCATATTTTCTTGAACACTTCATTCACAATCTATGTAACAAACATGTATTGAGTTAAAATAAAGCATATTGTAATCATTATTGTTTTATTTGAAAATCTTTGTGTACCAAGACATAAGTTATCTTATTGACTCAAATACAGGGCGAACAGAGTCTTGTCTTTTCAGGTAATTTTCATGAAGGAGTTTGATAATAACAAGCATTCATAATAAAGTCTGAAATATTTAAGTAACCTGCAAGATAACACTCACTTCATAATGCTTCCTTTAGCCTTTACCAACAGTCTGATATAAATTCTCACATTCCCACTAACGAAATGAATTCTCACAGGAACAAAGTGCCAGAACAAAGATAATCGAAAAGGCTAGTGAGCTAAATTGAGACGAGAAAAACTTGAAATTGGTAACAGCACCCCTCACTGGGCAACTGCCCTCTAAGATATCACCTCAAAAATTGGGCAAATTCTTACGAAGTTTTGGAGTCCTGGGCCTCTAATAAAAAAAAATAAGTGAAGTGCATGTGAGGCCTCGTTAGCTTGTACAACCCCCCTGAAATCTATAGTGGGTATCATTTATCATTATAATAAATACATTGAACAAGAGACTTTTGGAATAAAAGATCAAAATTGAAGCTTATCAATGAACCAATAGGAGTTAAATATTTACCAATACACTTATGTTGATCTGAGAGTTTGTTTAGAAAAGCTGGAAGATAACCCATATATGATTCTTCTAAAATACATAAGGGTCCTGCTGGATGATTACAAAATTTAATTGTGAATTCCTATCTGAACAAAATAGTTTTTTTTTAGGTATTATCTTTATATGATTCCAGAAATCGGACACAAAAGTTCAATCTAGTAAATTATTGGAAAGTTTGGGATAATTTTAAATTCCTACCATATTTTAATGTTGATTGATTCATTCCTTTCAATCTCAAAGAAATATTCCTGCATCAGATCACACTATCACAGCTGAGTATAAAAAATTATATTTTTCAATTTTCATGGAGAATGTTCCACTTTTCAATACTTTATGTATTCAACCATCAATATAATATACATATTCAAATACTCGAATATTTCCCAACCCAACTTACAATAATACTTGTTATTATTAAAAAAAAAACATAACCTTTAAACTCATGAGTCATCAAATTGATACATTTGAAAATTTGAATTTCGCGCATGTGCTCTTGATCACCGCTGCCTATTTGACAAAGACAGACATATAAAATTGGCTTCACTTTGTTAACATAGGTCTTATGGCGTATGGTCAATATTGGTATTAATACATATATGATAAAAATATAGAGGTGGCCTCCCTATTCAAACACAACAGAAATGTAGACAACCACAATGTTCATCTCTCTCACTATAAAATGTGGGCAAGGGGGCTGAGGGGATTGTTTACATACAATTCAGAGGACTGAGGACCCAGGGGCGTGCGGAAAAATATCTTTCTATCTAATTTTGAATTGAATTTGCGAGATGTTCAAGACATTATAATTTAAAAAAAAAAACGGCACATGAGTTTGGTGATTCATGGTACGATTCCTTTCTATTTGAAACTGGTATGTAGGGATTTTTTTTGGTCGTAGATCACGATGAATCATTTGTTGGAAAAATTCAAGGTAGTGGAGTATTGCGAATTATTATTGGACGATTCTATTCAAAATTAGTATTTGGTTAGAGATAATTAAATTTGATGCAAAATTTAGGAATTCAAAATGACGAACAAGTTTTCCAATTTATGGTCCATTCACAATACAAACCAAATGAAGGTGTTTTTGGGGTCAGAGAAAAAATTGTGATAAAAACGGCCTTATATACTTAACGGAGGGTTTTTAGGGTACATTATAATTCTTACTAAATGGAAAATTTAAACGAAATCAGACCATAATTATATTCAATATTGTTATAATAGCATACGAATTTTGTTATGTTAAAGTCCCAATATTTTGAACATTAGTGACTGGGGTTTCTGAAATTGAATAAATTAAAAACTTTTTGGAAACAAAACTTTATTCAAATGCTGTACACAAACAACACAAATTATATCATCATTAATAGGTGCTTAAATAATATAGTTATTTACCTAACAAGTGCGGAAAGTAGTACTTTTCCGCACGCGACGGCCGTTGCACGAACGACGCGAAGCGGAGTTCGGGCAAGCCGTTAAGGGCGGAAAAGACATTTTCCGTAAAAGTTAGGTACAATATTTTTTCTACGAGTGTTTTTGTCCATCTTATTTATGAAAAAACAAGGTTTTTAATAAACAAGTTTTTATAATAATGCTACAAAATGACTAATAAGACAGAATAGTTACATAGATCATTTAGTTAGTCCTAAATATCATCATTTTCAAAAATACAAAAATCATGCGGAAAGGTAAAAATCGTACGGAAAAGTAAAAATCGTGCGGAAAAGTAACTTTTCCGCACGCTCGTAGGAAAAAAAAATTCCGTTACGAATAACAATTGTTTATCTATACATATGTGTTAAGGGGATATGACTAAACTAAAATAAATACATAATGAAGAAACAGAAGGGATACAATCAACATCGAATATATATTCCTATTGATTTTTGAATAAAATTGATTTTGTTAATAAAGAACGTACTCGTGCATCCCTCGTGTTTTCTATCAGAGATGTTTCATGGTGACATCTGATTTGGAAATATTTACTTAATATCAATTTAATTAACTGATATCCATGATTGCTCAGTGGCTCTTCATCAAAAAAATGTTCATTAAAATATTCGAATATATTAGCAGGTAGGTTCTTCATAGTTTTGATTATGAGAAAATTATTTAGATTTTTATTTGAAAAGAGATTTGAATGGTGCTTAACTGAACGTAAACATTTTTCCCCCTCTTTACATACACTCAGCACAAATTGGGATGCCTTCACCATTACACCATATGTTTTTCTAATTTGTAAGAGAGATAAATGTTCATCGGTGGTAAGCACATTCAGGCAATCTATACACTTGACAGTTTTTTTCAATTTTTTTACAACAAATCCTGCTGTGTATGCAATAATGTCTTGAGCATATAAGGTCAAATCCCAAACATTAGAGGCAATATATTCGTGATCAGATTGATCCTCCCACTGAACCAATTCTTTATCAACATCACATTCAGGTTGAAGTAAAGAGCTTGAACAATGTAAAATGGAACAAGAATCAAGTACAATGGTGTTAGACTTTTCACTCCATTTGATTTCAGAGTGAATCAGTAACCGTTTCATCGTATTTTGAAACTGGCGGGATGTGGGATTATTATTATTCCCTCCTTTTGCTCTTACACAACTGAAAAATATTTCCAAGTGAACTCTATACTGATACAAATTTTTCAAACTTTCTATACACACAAGAAATCCTAAAAATCCAGTTTTTCTTTTAGATTTTAAAACAGGTATGAAATTCACAGTTAGAGATTTTATGTATTTAACACAACTATCCATAAAACTGAAATAATTTTGCATTGTGGCAGGAGAAAGTGGCTTTTCAAACGGTTTTTTTGTTAATCTATTTCTCGAATTGAATATATCAAAGAGATTATTGGAGGTTCTACAGAAATGTGAAGTAGCCTCGGAATCCTTAAAATCGCTCAGTTTAAGGTCAAAATTTAAAAAGTCCAGAGCTTCTGCAACACTTTTACTCAATGTTTGAGCAGCAAGTTTGACTTTCATTTTCTCTCTCGTTCTCTTTCAGTTTCTCTCTGCTGGAGACTCCTGATTTTCATTCTCTGCCGTGCAATGGTTTGTTTAGCAATTCTGAAGAAGTGCTTACTGTTATTTGCACACTCAATATCTTCACTATCCCAATCACCAATGTAGCGATGGACTTTCTTGATTCTGGAATAGTATTTTGTAAAATCAATTTTGTACTTGTTTTTTCAACTGTACCTTTTTCTTGGTGGAAATTCCATAGAATTGGAACGTTTATATGAAGTTGAAGCCATAACAAATTCAGTTTCATCCAATGGAGATACATTTTCTATATCTTCAGCTCCACCACTCCTATGGCTCAGGACTTTAGGATTTCCCAAAACCCTGAAAGTGAAAATGTTTTATTACAAATTAATGTGTAATTATTATTATTATTATCATCTTCGTAATTCAAGGGTAAAAATAAAAGGTTTTAATATTCATAAATTTTTGGAAAAATATGCTTTTTTGGTTTTCACTATTATCTCTGAATAGGATATTTTATAAACACTCGTGATTTAAAATTGATAATGAAAAAAAAATTAAAAAACACGTCTTGTTATAAAGAGTATTTTTTTTTTTATTCAGAGATTGTAGAGCTACCAAGGACTGAATTATTTATCACTAAACAATAATTGTTGTGTTGTTCAAAGTTTTTCTTGAAATTTTTGGAAAATCTGAAATTTTTGGAAAATCTGAAATTTTTAATATATGTAGAACAGCACCCGGATTCCGAACTCTCGATTCGAGTCGGGACGATATATACCTCTTCAACTAATAGCATGTAAAGAAAGAAGATGAATATATCGTTTCTACTCGAATTGAGAGTTCAGAATCCGGGTGCTGGTGACTAGGGTTACCGTGAGTGATCTGTGATTTTGGATCTCTAAATGACAGATTTCAGTTTTTCAGGAAAATCATTCTAACCACCTTTAGGTTCTAATAATTAGACATTAACTGAAAATAGTCAATATGTCGTGAAATAAAATCTTTTGGTAAAAAAACGATGGCAATTTGGAATATACTTGGGTTCAACTCACTTTCCTTGCTGTTGCTCATTCTGTTCGATTTCCATCAATGCTTCCGAAGCTGTAGAAGTTGAAAAAGAATCTTCAAATCTAAAAACATCATTTTAATATGATAGATTTTCTTCCAATCAGGTCAACAGGAATTTATACTGATTTCAATAAACATATAAAGAGAAAGATGTTTTGGGTATGACCCCTTAAAGTGTATAGCAACCGTAGACATGTGTTTCAGAAGCCACAAATGTACAGTTGGCTCCTTTCGTTTCTGAGTTCGCAACCAAGTGTTGCACTTTGTACTTGGCTATACCTTACTGATGATGACCAACAATCTGAAACACGTATCTATGGTTGCTATACACTTTGAGGGTTATAAGAAATATATTTTTCTCTTTATATGTATATCTACCACCCCTCGATTGATTAAACTTCATTTCTATTTCAAACTCTGATTTTGTTCAACTTACTTTTCTTCTGGTTGGACATTTCCTTCAATTATTTCCATTTCTAACCCTACTTCTGAAGCTGTAGATGTTGAAAATGATTCGTCCAATCTGAAAGATAAAAATATATCAGTTCGATAAACATTTTAGGCACAGAATATTAGGTTATTCTGAACACTGTGCAACTAGGAAACCCTTTCATCCAAATGTGTTATTGAGCATGTTTCGCTAAACATACTCAACATTTATCAATTTATGCCATAGAGCAAAAAACCCGCCTTTCAGACTCTCCTTCATTCATCAGAAAATATAAATAATAGGGTATTGATGATCTCAAGGGAATGTTTTGTGCTCCTAGATACGATTCTTGATCATGTTTTAATATTTTGCAAAATTTTCTTTTCCTACCTGTCCTTAGTATCTGAGTGTTGAGTAGCCTCAGCTTCCAACATTTCTGGTGCTGTTGCTGTTGATGAGGATGAAAATGATTGGTTAACCCTGAAAGACATTACATTTTTATCCTTAAATTAGTACAGTAATAGTAATTATACTGCAAGGTGCACAAGACAGTTTTCTCGGAAGAGCTGTATTACTGGAAGCGAAGCGAGAATAGCCTTCTGTACCCAGGCATATAAATAATCAAAGAGAAATAGGGACACAGAATATAATTTTTTTTTGTTTATTTTCATTAGCCACCATTTGTTTTCATTATTTACTAGTATTAGATATAATCACATTATTGGCCTCTAGGAAAGAGAAACGATGTTTCTAATTATATTGAAACTATTCATTCGAGTGGTCGCAATCAAGTTCATGAAATGAATCACCTCAAAATTTTAATTTTCAATTTGTTTATTGAATTTTATTAAGGATGACATACTTTTGGTGTGTACTAAAGCTATAGTCCTGAATAAAAATTGAATCTACATTACCAAGTTTGCTATCAACATGTGATAAAATTTTATTGACTTACATTCCACCTTCCTCTATTCCAATATCTCGCTCAGATTGTGTGGAAGTATTCAATTCTATATTTTGTACATTCTCCATAATTAAAACTGGTATAACATTCTTCTTGATGAGAGTTTTCCCTGGCAGGTGAACAATGTTTTCAGGGTGAAAATGGTTGGAACAAATGTATGAGTACTTCCTCAATTTATTCCTATCTAGTTGAAGAGCCTCACACCATAAGTTCGAGACATTTTTATTAGAGGGAAACCTGTGAACAACACATTCATGATATCAAAGTATTCTGGGTTACGCCCATGGTCAATGTGTCGTTTACCTGTGAAATGTTAAATCAACACGTGAGGATTGCGAAAATCCACAAATAATGCAGGTTTTAACCATATTCAAAATTACTTTTTGCACTATAGAGTCAATATCTCGGTCAATAACCACTCAAATCACCAAAAAACTTTCAAAAAACAACACACTAAAAAATAACCACAACGTCATCCACAAGCATAAACATGAGAACAAACAATGGAAAACGAAAACCAAGGATCGTTAGACCTCGACGAAATCCGAACGTCCCGAACCGGTTTATCTATTTTGACCTTCAGAGGACTGTCGTAAATATAAACAAACTAATGCTGGCTTAAGAAACAAGGACAGAAAGGCATCTCTATATTTTTATTGCTCGGAGGAAAATGTGCATGGAACAGAATGACAAATGAATTTCACTGGAACACTGCCATGACGTTCTGTGAATGCAAAACAACAGTAATGCAACACGTAATTATAGTTCTATGTTTCTGTCCAGTCCACTGCTACCTTGCCATCCTGCCAGTCATTGATCATATAAGCTAAGCAGCCATTACTCTGAGAAGTAAGAAGCAGCCTTAAGACGAGACAAGATGTGAACCAAGTCATGGGACGCTGCGCAGACAGATCGGTGTAGTGGCGCGAAAAATAACAAAGTTCAGTGCCGGACTATAACAATATTAGTGTGGGAACTCGTATTTGTGAAAATTTCATTTGAACAATATAGTTTATGTTTTTTTATATTATATAATGATTATGAATATATAATCTTATGATTATAGGAATAATTTGTATCATCTTATGCTATGTCATATGTTTTTACCCAAAATATTATTGTTATTTTATATAACTTGAATTTGATTTTTTTTTGTTGTTGTTATATTTGGATAAAAATCCAGAAAGCTGGAGGCCAGCTTTGTCCACGGAGGGGAGATGTGTCAAATACATAAAAACATCTTGAAATAATTAAATTCCATTTAGGCAAATGCCTAGTTTGAAGACCTATGAACATCAACTCCAATATTCAAGAATTAAAACACTCAGTATTCACAATTCCATAATTTAATCATTCAAGTTCATAGACATGTAAATCGATACAATTACAGGATATGGAAATATAAATCAGCTCATAATTTACAAACTTGCAAGGAAATATGCAATAAGCATTTTGTCTCCGTACGGCGGTGACCGAACAGAAATATATGCAACCCAAGCATAATATTCTATATAAATATTGGTAAAGGTCAGGATGCATGGCATTCACAATTCAGATTAGCAGTCATCATTGCATTAGTATTGATATATGATAGATCACTCTTTAAATTATCAGTTACCAGAGAAGTAGTATAAAACATGCAGTACATCTCCCCATCTGTGGCCCTGCTGGTTAGCAGTTTATTGTAAGTTTGGTTACATTTTTATTTTCATCTTTTTATTTGTCTCAAAAATGTCAATTTATTAATTCTCCTGCTTTAGGCAGCCTTGTTCATTTCTTGTGTTGTTTATTTCAATAAATATTTATAATTTTACAAAATGAGTTCTTTCATTATTTTGATGAATGTGGGTTGGGTGAATACAGCTTAAAAAACCCTCTCGTATAAAGCCAAGCGAGTATTGAGTTGCGACAGTATTCCGATTATAATAACAAAACTTTCTCATATTCTATACACCAGAGGGCACTAAATTAAAAAAATTGAATTTTGACAGAACCCTTGCTGTTACATTGGTTCGTATCTAACAGTTATATCACAATTACACTATTATTGCGATGATAGAAAAATCAAAAATATCTTGTTTTTCCGATTATAATCAATTTTTGATGATAATCGTGCACGAGTGTTTCACTTCGCACATAATCTTAAAAATAGTCAGATTAAAGAGGCTAAAGTTTTCAACATTGCATGCGAAGTGAAACGCTCTGGCACGATTATCATCGAAACTAGATTATAATCTGGAAAATTTATGTTTCTGGAGTGTCATGTCATTACAATGGTCGTGGAATTCTGATATAACTGTTAGATACGAACCAATGTAACAGCCAGGGTTTTAACAAAATCCAATTTTTTTAATATAGTACTCACTGGTGTAGAGAAAATGAAAAAGTTTTGTTATTATCCTCGAAATACAAATGTTTCAGTATGGTCAAGCTATTCATAGGATAATAATTTGATATTTTTATACAGCTAGGAAAATATAAAAAAAAAATGCTATTTTCAATTTTCTTTCATTATCTTTTCAAACTTTGTATATGTGTATTAAATTTAATTTTAAGCAACTTTTTCAAATACTTAACTTTTTTTGATATCTTGCCATGTTACCCCACTTTTTGCCTTTTCATAGTAATTTTTTTCAATTTGCCGCCATACCAGCGATCACGTGACATGTGTCAAAATCGATTTTTAGGTTATCGGACATGCACAAACTTTTCCCAAGAATCTTTTTTCTAATACTCTAATAATAAACTTTTTTCCCATATATGGTACATACTTTTTGGCGGTCACTGTACACCGGGTGACCACGAGGTGAGGAACGTCCCCAATTTTTCTATAGTTGTGAAAATACAGATTTCAAATTTGGTATGTTGCTATAGTACTTGAATACGCATATTTTATCGGCACTACTGAAAATTCAAATGATAGCCTGTACATATTTTTTCATTATCCCGAAGAGTTTGCCAAACACCGATCTTGAAAATTGAAAGTTGATTGTTCAATCGAATAAAGTTGGCCATGAAATTCAAACTAAAATCATCACACCTGACAAACGACATGAGAAGTTACCTGAGGAAGCTTTAAAGTGCAATACAGTTGAAAACTGAGGTTCTCATGTAATTCCAGCTCCCATATATTTCAACAACTATCAAAAATTAACTAAATAGGAATAGTACCCATAAAATTGCTTACAACTGCTTTATCTCAAATGGCACCATGTTATTTTCATTTCGTCATGATGAATAATTAATAATTATTAGATTACTCGTGTGAAAAGTTTTGGAGAATTCTGAAAGAAATCTAAAATACAAGATGTTTTATTATGAGTGTTCTTAAAATTGGATATTTTCGAACAAAGGCGGCCATGAACACAAAAAAGCGAAACAAAAATTAAATAAGTAGAACAAACTGTGACTTCGTTGAGATAAAATGAGCTTCTGTGTATGCTTTCTTAAATATGTTCTAAGCCGCCTACGTTGAAGAACATTCAATTTTAGAAACCTGATTGTATATTCGTTTCCTTTAGTATTTCACCAAAACTTTTCACACAAGTAAACTGATAATTTGTAATTTTTCATGATGACAAGTTGTTGCCATTTGAGAAATGGCAGTTGTGAGCAATTCTTATTGGGTACTATTCCGTTTTTAGGTAATTTTTGATAATTGTTGTGTATTTATTTATATGTTGTATATTTATTATGTAAGCTGCAATTACATGAGAACCTCAGTTTTCAACTGTATTGCAATTGAAAACGAGAGCGAACTGAAAGACAAATATATTCAGACATTGAAGAAAGAAACTGAAAAATTTACCCAAGAAGCCGTAAAAATGGAAACGGAATTAAACAGTTCCCTACACCAGTACAAAAAATTAGTAGATGATCTTCAATACCAGATAAATGAACTTAACAAAAAGCATGCTGAAAAAGTAGTGGAAACAAAAAGTGCCAGTATGCAGACTGAAAAAGAAGTGGAAACAAAAAGTGCCAGTGAACAGACTGATAAACATGTGACTCATGAACCGACATCAGTGGACAAAAAAAGGATATACCCAGTGGTGTAGTGGAAAAGGATTGCGCCCAAGATGACGACCATGTGATTAACCTGATGAAAAACATTGAAGAGTTGAATATGAAGAATGACCATCTGACCTCAACTATTGAAAATATGAAGAAGAATAATGCCTCAAATAGTACTGATCTCAAAAATGTGGGGCAAGAAATAATAGAAGTGGAGTCTGACAAGGGTTCGGTCCAAGAACATTTGGAAGAATTGGAGATCGTAACAATGAAGGAGTAAATACTAGACCGAACATCAGCAGTGTACAGAAACGGAATAGGTAGTGAAACCAGTAATAAGGGAAAAAATAAAATTCTTATTTTATGTGATCAACATAAACTTAATTTGCAATTAATACTGAATCACAAACTAAGCAACTATGAGATATAAATGATCAGTAAGCCTTTTGCTTTATTTGAACAGGTCATAGAAAGTCTTCTGAGTATACAATGAATGATCATATTATAATACAAGCAGGATCAAATAGCTTTCAAATGAATCAATATCCTTCAGAATATTGAACAAAGTGATCAAACAATGTACCCACACCAACATTATTTTAACCTCAGTACCCTACATGACCAACTATAGAACAAATATAAGGATTCATAAATTTAATATCGCTTTGAATAAATATGCAATTAAATTAAATTCATTCTCTGAAGGCACTGTTTCTTCTTGGATGTAAATAATAAAAAAGGTTTTATCTCAAACAACAATGAAATATTCAAAAAAATAGTAATCTTGATACGTAATGAGAATGTGAAGTTGCACAATGCACTAATATTTGTTGAAACCAATAATGACAATCGATTTTTTAGACCCACTATAGTATCAAAGGAATTAATAATATAAATGGTAATGCAGGTATACAGGTGACAGGAAATAAACATAAAACTAATTTAAAAGGTGCTGAAGATCTAGGCAAAATAACTCTGTGTCATCAAAACATCCAGTGCCTTGGTAATAAAATTATGCAGTTTGATGTTTTAACAGATTGTGATCTTTTATGTGATATTCTCTTCATCTCTGAGCACTGGCAAAATAACGTACAGCTTGAGGTTATAAAGCTAAAAGTAGCCTGAGTAGTAATTTTTGTAGAAGTGTGATGAAAAATGGTGGTGTGGCAATCTGTAAAAATGACAACTGTAAATTAGACACGGCAATAATTGATTTAACAAAGGACCCCGCACCGTTTTAATGGGAAATTGGCTTTCGGTAAATTTTCTCGAATTTTTTATATATTGTAGAACTCGTTATGCTGATCAATTGTTTCCATTGCGCAAATGCTCTAAATTCAACGGTTTAGATCATACAGGGTGCTGAAGTTGACTTTTCCAAAATTTCAAATGACCATTGTGAATTTCTTCGAATATGTGAACCAACTCAACCATGCATGGATTATTTATATGGCCGATACAAATCCACTATAGAGTATAATAAATCCTGCACATACTCACCATATACAGGATGAGTCCAAGGCTAGCAATTTTTTTTGTGATTTGGTGAAAATTGAGCGGTGGATATTCATTCATTTCCAGATATTTAGAAGGGTACTGAGATCAAATTCAATTGATGGTATTAGCATCTCCTGAATCGGACTGCAATATTTTACACAAGGTGTTTTATTTCTCATGAAGCCGCACCCGTCCTGCTTGTTGATATATCCAAATGCATGGAATTCCAAATAACTTGGTAATAAACTCGATCGTTTATGATCAGAGTTTAATCTGCAGATGCACAAAATATACAGGGTCTTTCTAATATAATGGCTTTTGCTGATGAATTCTTTGAAGAAGTTATAGGGTTCTGAAATTCATTTTATTCGTACATTTCGATAAACACGTTGTATTCGACATGTGTCATCGACATATTCCAAACAATTAACTGAGGAATATTGCAAATGATACGTATAAATCTACATTTATTACAAGTAGTAGAATAACTTGAGTGATAAAGGTAGAATTTAAAAAGAAATTAAATAAAAATATTGAAAGATTCAATTGTGTAACAACAACCAATTTCATTATTTCTCACAGAATTTCATCAGATGCTATATTTTCATTTGCTATATAAATGTATGTGGAATTTTAGAATGAACCATAATCGTCTCCCAGCAATAATATGCAAAACTTCCTATTTGCAAAACATATTCAATGCTGGAGTTCACACCTCAATGGGTGAATTTATTTTTGTTAATATATTTTAGAACTTACGACGCTGATCAAAATATTGCACAAACGCTCCAAATTCAACAGTTTAACCTTATCTCCCTGTATATGGAAAGGGCAATGTTTCGTAGCCAGCTATGAACAATTTGAGGCCCATATATATGAATGTTTTTCTTCATTACGAAAGAATATGGCCCAATAGTGGGTTACTCACACTTGCCATTTGTAAGCCTATGCCAGAAAAATCGTTAAAGTGTTCTACTTGCTCTCACTCTCGTATCATGTATGCTCTACCATATCGACAATAAATTAAATTGAAAAGTACTCGCACTTGGGTGGGAGATTGACTAGCTGCTTCTTCTGTTTTGTCAGGACGGCTCTGGTTTGAATTATAATGGCATATAGCAACCACATTCATTTGTTTAACGAATAGTTCTGTATTGTCATTTTACAATCATTTCAATAGTAAAGTAGATATTAATTGTTATCCTATCAATAACAAAAATGGATAATCGTCGCCGATTGAATTGTTCTACGTGTAATTTATTATTCAATACACAAAATATGGTGCGACTTATTGGAGAACCAAATGAATTTAAACGAGAAATTGCCATTGAAAGACGCAACCAAAGGGGTTTACCACATGTAGAAGAAATTGATGAAAAACGAATCTGTATGACATGCAACCAATCAATCGTTCAAGAGATACATCGCCTTCAAGAAGATCCAGAATGCTTACGATTGACTATTTTAACACAAACATACTTGTCTCATTTGTAATGGTGTAGATGATCTAAACAGACTAACAACAGAATGCAGAGTCAATGTGTTCATAAATCAGAATATCTATATACCGGAAAATACTCGTTCTTGTAGAGTTCATCTTGATGATCAGGGATTATTATTTCCATTCCTACAGACAGGCCTAAGATATATCGACAGACCTTATGCTCTGAAAGGTCGGGAACTTCAATCTTTTCTGAAAGAACTCAGAACTGCCGCTAAGCGTAAATTGAATTACGTAGACGAGAATAGTTTTTCTGACGAAGAATTCAAATCTATTGCCCCGCTCACAAAAGAACAATTCAATGACTTATTTAATCATAGTGTACCTGTACCAAGACAAGATGGAGGTGAGAGACATATTACCAAAAAGGATTTATTGGCATTCTAATACAAACTCCGTCAAGGTATTTCTGATGAGTTTTTAACTATCATATTCAGTTATTCCAGCCGCCAGGCAACAAGTTTGGTAATATATCCAAAGTGCGAAAATCCTTGATGTCTCGTTTCGTAACAACTAATATAGGATTTTCCGAAATATCAAGAGAACAATTCATAGAACGACACGTTAGTGATTTCGCGAATCAGTTGTACAACCCGCAACCTAATGACCCAAAAGCGATAGTATATATTGATGGAACCCATTTGTACATCGACAAAAGTTGCAACTTTCGAGTATTACGACAATCATATTCCCAACACAAAGGAAGACATTTAATCAAACCAGTCCTGATTGTAGGTACTGATGGTTACATTTTGGATATTCAAGGCCCATATTTTGCAGACGCAGGAAATAATGATGCACACATACTTCAAAATGAACTGAATATAGATGTCAACCAAATGAGAAGGTGGCTTCATCCAAGCGATATTTTTATTGTAGATAGGGGCTACAGAGATGCCCTTCCTCTTCTACAGAATATTGGTATTCGTTGTGAAATGCCTTCAGTTCTACCTCGAGGACAAAAACAACTTCAAACTGACGAAGCCAACAAGTCCAGAATTATAACTAAAACTGGATGGATAGTTGAGGCTCGGAATGGTCATTTGAAGACTATGTTCAAATTTTTTTATCACAAAATCGAGACAAGTCATATTAAAAATATAAAATGTCTCTTACTAATTGCAGGTGCAATAATAAATAAGTACCATCCGCTTATTGAAATGAGAGATCCAACCTAGCCAACCTAGAATTAGCCAATATGATGTTGGGAAAAGCTAATAGAGTCAACATCGTGCAAGCCAGAGTTGAGGCAGAAAATCTGAATAGGAGACGTGGTCAGTGGACATTACTCAGGCAAGATCATTATAATGAATTCCCAAGATTGAATTTACAAATGGTACGAGATTTAACTATTGGCATATACCAGGTAGAATTGGCACCATCGTATATACAAGATACTGTATTTCATCATGACGAAAATGAATTTCAAATTGATACAAATATGAATGAGCGTGGACTTTTACGAATGAGAATTCATTCAAGATTCCGTAATGCCATCAAATATCAATTGTTCGTTGCATTTGAAACAGATATAGAGGATATTGAACAAATTAATAGTGTTGATGATGTGATTTTTGGGTATTATTGTACTTGTCGAACTGGAGCCAGAACCCTTGGATGTTGTGCTCATGTGGCCAGTGTTATCTGTTACCTCGGCTACGCACGTCATGAACACCGGTTATATTATTTGAATTGTTCCCACGAGTATTCCAGAATTGAGGTCCATTATGGCAGTGCTGGTTTACCACGATAAAGCAAGCAAATCACCGGAGGATGCCAGGTATCTGGGGGTTGCCGTTTGAGACACACTGAGGCAACTCTTCTACGGTTATGCTTTTAGTCGCCTCTTACGACAGGCAGGCTTCACCATGGAGCTATTCGTTTCAGGTTCCATCAATCTCGTCGTATAATATATAATATTATATAATAAAATATGATATCGTACATGCCGAATTGTTTTGTAAATATAGATGATAAGAAATATTCCACAGTTGTTAATATTTGAGCTATTTTATAGTTATTGTGATGTTTGTATTTATTTATTGTGATAAATCGACAGTTAAATGAACAATGATCAATCGTAAAAAAATGTGGATTGATCTCAATTGAAGTTACACATGAATTTTTTTTTCTGCAATTGTAACAGAGTGTGTGTATATTAGGTTTGCCTATTTGAAAGAAGATTCTTATTATTATTATTATTATTATTGTTCAAAATATTTTGATGACTTGTGTGGAATAGAACATGTTTATCGAAATGTACGAATAAAAAGAATTTCAGAACCCTAACTTCCTCAAAGAATTCATCAGCAAAAGCCATTATATTTGAAAGTCCCTGTATATTTTGTGCATCTGCAGATTAAACTCTCACATCATAAACGATCGAGTTTATTACCAAGTTATTTGGAATTCCAGGCATTTGGATATATCAACAAGCAGGACGGGTGCGGCTTCAAGAGAAATAAAACACCTTGTGTAAAATATTGCAGTCCGATTCAGGAGATGCTAATACCATCAATAGAATTTGTTCTCAGTACCCTTCTAAATATCTGGAAATGAATTAATTTCCACCGCTCTATTTTCACCAAATCACAAAAACAATTGCTAGCCTTGCACTCATCCTGTATATGGTGGGTATGTGCAGGAATTATTATACTCTATAGTAGATTTGTATCGGCCATATAAATAATCCATGCATGGTAGAGTTGGTTCACATATTCGAAGAAATGGATTCACAATGGTCATTTGAAATTTTGGAAAAGTCAACTTCAGCACCCTGTATGATCTAAACCGTTGAATTTAGAGCATTCGCGCAATGGAGACAATTGATCAGCATAACGAGTTCTACAATATATAAAAAATTCGAGAAAATTTACCGAAAGCCAATTTCCCATTAAAACGGTGCGGGGTCCTTTCTGTATGGAAGGAGTTTTTGAATGCTGCGGAATCGTTGCAGCAAAAAATAAAATGGTTTTTGTGTGCATCTACAGACCTCCGTCAGGTAATTTCAACTCATTTCTAGACCACTTGAACGGGCTGCTGTGCTTTTTAATGGATAAATATGAAATGTAATATTAGGAGGAAATTTTAATATTAATTTTAATGGTGAAAGTATGGAATTGAATTTACTTCGGGATCATCTAGCAAGTTTCAACATAAAACATACTATATATGAGCCAACGAGAATAACGCCACACTAAAGTACTTGTTTTAATAATTTTATTGTAAAAGAGGACTTGGAATATGAAGTAACTGTTAAAGACTTTAATCTCTCCGATCATTCTGCCCAATTTATTCAATTTTCAATAAAAACAACTGTGGAGATAAGGGATAACATACTGAAATATAATAGATTATTCTCGGAAGACTACTCGGAAAATTTCAAAAGACTATTGCAACATGAATCATGGTTTGATATATACAAAGAAATAAAGCCTACGAAACTCTCCACAATATTATATCAAATTAGCTTTTCCTTTGCAATGCTCTCTAATACCAGTCAAAAAATATAATACAGACTTTTTCACTCCAGAACTGTATGAATTAAAAAACCAAGTATCCCTATATTCAGAATGTGCTAAAGTAAGTGAACAGTATAAGAAAATCAGTAGACAAGTGACACAGACTTATAGAGAGAAATTAAACACTGGATACAAACAGTACGTAGAAAATAAAATATCTACTTCAACTAATAAATTGAAGTCCATGTGGCAAATGGTAAACAAAATTCAAAAAAAGGGGTACAAGTTAAATGAAATTAAAATATATGAAAATTATAGGGAAGTACCAGACACTGACATGGCAGATAACTTCAGTATAGTATTTCCACTGACTCAAAGCAAGAAAATTTTGATCTTGATTATATGAGAAGAAATGTTACAATATGCCCGGACTCCATCTTTATACATCCAATTAATGAGTATGAATTAATTGAATTAGTAAAGAACCTAAAAAAATCAAATGCTAGTGGCCATGATGAAATTTCAAAAAAACTCCTGAAAAAATGTGTAAATGAATTGTGCAGGCCCCTCAAAATATATTATTAATATGTCTACCGAGCATGGAGTTTTCCCGGAATTGTTAAAAAAGGCATTGGTAGTTCCAGTCTTAAAAAAAAGGGGATAGGAATCTCTGAAAATAATAGAGGAATTAGCTTACTTCCTAGTATATCTAAACTTTTTGAACTTAATATTAAAAATCAGTTAATGTCGTTTTTTTCAGCTAACCAGCTCCTCTCTAAAAATCAACACGGTTTCACTAAAAATAAAAGCACAGAAACAGCACTGTATGAATTTAATGCACTCGATGTCATATTTGTGGACTCTTTATAGATTTTTCAAGAGCTTTTGACTGTGTTAGTCATAAGCTATTACTTGATAAATTAGAAAGATACGGAATAAGAGGAATCTCTCTAAAATTACTGAAATCATATTTAGAAGACAACCCAAAAAGTCATTGTTGGAAATACTAGTAGTCAGTCAGTAACCATTAAGCAGGGTGTCCTTCAGGGTTCGATACTTGGACCATTACTATTTTTGATATACGCAAATGACTTGATGGAATATTTCCACAATTTGTCCTCAATTCATTGGTGGCGTATGCGGATGACGCAAATTTCCTTGTTGAGAATCAGAATATATCAGCAGTCAAAGGGAAAACCGAGGCTTTATATGAACAAATTCAAATATGGGCAAAAAAAATCAGCTGACACTTAACATATCTAAAACGTCCTTGATAAAGTTCACAATTGGTAATATTTCAGAAAACTTTGGTATCTGTGAAAATGAGGAAGTGCAAGTTATTTCTAGTGAAACTGCTAAGATGTTAGGTCTCACGTTGGATTACAAACTCACGTGGACCCCTCACATTGAAACACTTTGTAATAAATTGAGAAGGAACTGTTATGCTTTGAGATTTATGGTCAATTTCTACAGTAAGGGATACTACTTAATTTATATTATGCGACCATAAATAATTGTCATTTGCGGTACGGAATTCTGAATTGGGGGACAGGGACAGCTGCTGAAAGAGTCTTTATTCTGCAAAAGAGTGCAGTAAGAATTATTTCCGGTATTGGATGGAGAGAATCTTGTAGAGATGCATTCAAAAACCTTAAAATACTGACTATCACTGGTCTTTATATTTATGACTTATGTATTTACGTATACAGAAACTAATCAAAATTTCTATCTCAACAACATCAGTACTCAACGCGATTAGTGCCAAATACACATAGAACTACTCTGTATCGGAAAAGCTTTCTTTATCTTGGACCTAAACTTTTCAACAAGTTAGATGATATGACAAAAAATTCACCAAATTTAGACATTTTCAAAGCAAGATTAAAAAAAGCCTTATTGGAAAAAAATTGTTACACACTAGATGAATTTTAACTGATAAAATTTTATCTTTTTAACTGTATAAACCATCTGACGTTCTCCTTGTCATTGTACTTATATAAAAATAGGTTATTTCTTTTTTTTTTTATTTTGTACTTTTAAACGAGGAATGACTAAATATTATTATTATTATTATTATTCTTGTGGTAACTTCTGATGTCGTTTGTCAGTTGTGATGATTTCAGATTAAATTTCATAGCCAACTTGGCTCGATTGAACAATCAACTATATCTCCGCCATTTTTCAACCGATTTTCAATTTTGAAGATGTGTTATCACAAATTCCGTGCTCTTCCAGATAATGAAAAAATATGTACAGAATGCCATTTGAAAAAAAAAGTTTGGGGTCACTTCCGGTCAGACGGAAATGGTGAATATTCAGTAGTGGCATTAAACTATGCATATTCAAGTACTATAGCAACATACGAAGTTTGACATCAGTATCTTCAAAACTATAGAAAAATTGGAGTGGGTACCTCACCTCATGGTCACCCGGTATGTATGTATCCATAATACAATACTTCAAACTTGAACAAAGACCTCCTGAGCAATGTAAAAACATTGGTATTGGAGATTTTTCCTTTTCACATTTTTCAGAAATTCAGCAAAGCAAGACTCAAATACTACAAATGAAGATGATAGAATATACCTAACTAATTAAATAAGTATTCTTTCAATGATTTATTGAATTTTCCAAGATTCGCCTGAGTTTTTAAAACTGTGAGAAGACTATTATAGTTTTCCAGTACGGTTTAAGGGTAGTTTCAGTAGGTATGCATATTTTTTTCATAACTTAATCTTCAGTCGTTCTCGAGATAAGGCGGGAACATATTTTCAGCAATATATTCATAAAATAATGAGCAGAATATTTTTGAGATCCTCTCACAGGACCAACTACAATAATAATTTGTTTTGAATACATTACTTTTCCCCTTAAGTCTTTTTAGACATTTATTTTTCGAAATCGATAACTATTGAAAAATACGCAAGTCAGTAGCTTTATTGACACATTATCACTTTCTACGTTAGTCTTAGAATAATTACTGTAAAAAATGAATAGAATCAAATGGTTATGGAAGTCAACAATAACTGATGATATATATTTTTCTCTCTCTGCCTCCCGAGCTATATAACAGTAAACTGAAGTTACCAGAAGCTTTCAAATATCACCTTTACACAAGAAAGCATTTGTTACTCTATACTGTAAGTTAGCGTTTGTAACCATACTGTAAATTTAGAACAAAAGTGAGCACACTTCAAGCAAATTTGCAAAAATGTATATTCTGGCAGTTTGCGTTTGTAACCGTACCGCAAAGTCATGACAAAATTAAAAAGTTTCTGGTTAAAAAATTTTTATTGGCTGGAATTTAATATTTGCAACTGTACTGGAAGTCTATATCAAAATTAATCAAATTTCTGACAAGTTTGCAATTGAAACCTTTACAAATGTAATGATATAAGGGGAAAAGTCTGCTGTTTGCAGGACAATTGCTGAACGTTTGCTGCAATAGATGTAACTACTTTACAGTTGCTCTTGATAGGTTTTTGAAAACTTTATGCAAGTTTTCCTTGCTTAGTGGAGACCTGACGCCATTATCAAAAATTGATTTTTTTTGGTTGCATAAAGTAGTATCATTCAACCAGATGAAATTTCAGAGCAAAGTTTCTATCCGTTCAAAAGTTAACAGTGGCTGGGTTACTCAATAACAGTTCTAACAGTCATATAGAGAATTGAAAGACGTTTCGAATAAGGTATGACTCGACCCATCATGCCATTTAAAAAATCTTTCAAAATGGCTTATGAGGGGTGGGGTGGGGTGTATAATAAAAAACTGTTGAAACGTTTCACAGAAATATACTGAAATTTTAATGAATATAAGGGAAAATAATTTTACTAAGGTTTCTTATTATTCAGTGAAAATCAACCACTGAATTCACTGAACGATTTAATAAAATCTGTTTCACAATAATTATTTTGAACCTGACTGTACATGTTAATCAGACATCCTAAATTATTCAATAAATCGAGTTTCATTTCAGTATATCTCCATTTGACGATCTGCTGGGTAATATATTTGGATTGAACTAATTGATAGTATTCTCGGGTCAGTTCTAACTAATATTATTTCATCATGGTTCAATGTAGAAAAGTCATGGTTTTATATGTTGGAGGAACAATTGGAATGCAACGAAATGATAAAAACGGTGAGTGAGTGATTTTGTTTCTGAAAATATATTTCAATACCTTATGAAACTTCACCGGAATAAGTGCTGAGGTCACTTTTTTAGCATTTAGATACTGAAATATGTCTACTGGTATATTTTCATTCTCTATAAGACAGCGTTATACAGTGTGTCCCAAAATGTATGCAAATAATGAAAGACGTTTTCATTAATGGTATTCTGACAAAAGTTGTTGTGTGATTAAACAATGTATGTTTATTCATTGGTTTATGGCAAAATCATCAGGAATAGTGTACTGTAACTCTTTTTTCCTAAACGGGACAAAAACGCGAACGTCACTATGGCGCGCCGGCTACTGAGCTTATATCATTATCTCTCACGAGAACAGCTCAAAACCCAACAGGTGCCTCGGGAGCCAGTTATTTAAAGTGGAGAGTGGATCATCAGCTCCACTCTCCCAATTTCAACTCGGAGGGAGGTCCAGGGCAGCTTCAGATGGAGATACGGCATTCCAAAGGTCAAATATGGTGACTTCGGAAAAAAGTTATCAAGATTGCAGGCTTTAATTGTAATCCTTGAAGCTTCTGGAATACCGGCTGCTTTGCTAACTCTCAACTTCGAGTAGCAAGATGATGTGAGATGTGTTACAAGTTGAGAAGTTATTGTTGTTATTTCGACCTGAAAATTCAATTAAAATGCGCTTAACTCAATGAGCAAGAAGTAGACACTGATCATTACAACAAACTGAACTAAAATATCGGTCAGGGAAACAAGTTCTGCACGGTAAGTGGGTTTTGCACACTGTTCGTATTTCTTAGGTCTTTCAGGGAGGATGCACGGGTGTTCTAATCCAGTTGATTTTCACCCGGAGTGACCTAGTCAGCTTTTCAAACACACGTATATCTCTTTGATCTCTGAATATCTGTAACTCGAACGAATGTGCTCGGATTACCTAATTTAATGAATACACACTAAATTTGCCTCTACAAATAACTTCATTCACTGCTCACTGCGACTAGTCTCGAATAAACTGAAAAATTAGTTCTCATGGTACGTAGAATTCGCGAAATCTGACATTTGATGAGAAATATAGCATGAAAACAGGAGGACTTCCCAATCCAACATCATCGAGAAAAGGTGAGATCTATGAGAACTTTTAGCCCTAAAATGAAGTGAGGATTCTGTGAGGAACTGTATGAATTTGTCCCGTTTATTCTCGATAACTATTTTTTCTAGTAGCGTGCGGAAAAATCAACTTTTCCGCACTCATTTTAGTTTTAAAAGAGTCACTTTTCCGCACTAGTGCGAAAAAGTAAATTTGTTTAGTTTTTTGCGGATTATACTAACATTTAAATATTGCGTCGCAGAAGGTTAAATGGAAAACTTACCAAGTATGGCTGTAGTTCAATATATATTTAGTAATAAATATTCTTTATGTTAACTTTTGGGTGTTTTTTCCGCTAGTAGAACAGATAGTGTACCTAACACGAGCGTAAAGTGTCTTTTCCGCACGCGATTATTGGCCGAACTCCGCTATCGCGTGCGGAAAAGTATCACTTTCCACACTAAACTACTATTTGTGACAACATGTAGATTTGCAGATCATTCAGATTCTTTTCAATGCTTTTTCCCTGGAAATTTTATTTTTTCAAATCGACGGCGGCGTTACTTCAAAAATATCATTAACTCAACCTATTAGTGCATAGGATCCGATAAATCGGATTTGCAATTTTTTGGTGACGTTGTAGAGGTGAATTCCAAAAGGAAACGTGTTTTGTAGGGTTCAACATGGTTTCTTTTTACGTTATAATCGTTCTTTTCACTGGATACAAAAAAAACATCAGTTATTTATATGGCTTGAAAACCATCTGTTGTTCACAAACTGAGTGTTCACCATGGTTTAGGAGACTTGAAGTTTGCTATATTAGTGGTGAAAATTATAATATTACCAAATATGAAATATAAGAATGGTCGTAATATCACGGGTCCGATATATCGGATTGCATGCTAAAGTTAACGTTTTTTCGTATATGTTTTTTGTAACAACTCAGATTCTGCAAGTCATTGAAGCTCATATCAAAGCTTTATAACAATTTGTGTTCCACACATAGTTTGAAGAGAAATATCCGCCAACCTTTTTTTAACATAGTACATAATTTGTGACAACTTGAGATCTCGCACCTCGTTCAAAGTTATATCAAAGGTTTTCACATGAAAATTTAATTTTAAAACCCATGGCATTATATTACTATTTTTTAATCAGATGTAAGAATTACAATATCACATGAAAAACACAATTTTTTTGATAAGAGTTAAGAATATCAGCTTGAAATCCAATGAACTGCTATTCATAGTACCGGATAGATACATCGTATAACAAATTCAGTATATCTGCTGGGAACTGGTAATGCTCTACACGTTCTGTCCTCCGAAATCTGACAACAATGTATGAGGTCACAGCGGTTTATATATCGGAAATTATCATCCATATATGAGGAAGTGACTACGTCTCCCACGTTCCTAGAAAAATTATTCTGGAAAATCTTTACCCCTCGTTTGAAATTCCGATTTTCATCCTTCCCCTCACTATATATTCACCCATTCCTAGATATGACCTAGATAACCCGTTCACCCGGAGGTCAGGTCGCCCAGTCAACATAACGGAGGTCACAACTTAACAGGCATCTATATATATACAGGGTGTACCATAAGTACGTTAAAATATTCAATATTCAATATTTTAACGTACTTAGGTTACACCCTGTATATATAGGTGATACAGATATATATATATATATATATATATATAAGAAATTACCAGGATTATGGGTGAGGCAGGAGTGAAACCCAATTTTTTTTTTGGCATGTATAAGTGAGACTTGTCTCACTAGTCTTGAATCGTTACATATGATCCAAAGAGGGTACTGATTCCTGCTTCAGTATCATATCAACTAAAATATCCATGACTTTTGGATCCTCCGTAAATATCGTAGAAGGGTTATGTGAAGTGGAACAAAACACATTTCAGGTACTCAGATACTCACATGTTATATTTGATTGAGGAAGTATAGAAGTATTCAGGAACGATAAGCACTCTTTCTTTTCCTTCTACTATAATTTTTAGCAAAGTTATGACAAATTTAAGTTTCGGCCCTGCCGGAAATGGCAGTGACGGGTTAGCGCGAGCATAAAATGTGACGTCGGCGTTAAACCACGTTTTCTGAGAAAACGAGCGTATTTCATAAGGTATTACTGAAAATCATTTTTGTGGAGAATTGAATTATCTCTCAACCTATCAAAATCGTTTTTTGATAAATCTTATATTTTCTGAAATAATGATAAAAAAAATTATATTTTTTTTAAATGAATTTTTTTTCTAATAATACATGATGTCGAGATGTCATGTACCGAGTTTCAGAGTGCTACAATTCATTCTTCACTTTTTGCTCGAGTTTGTCTGTCGTTACTGGATTATAAGTATAAAGTCGCATTTTCAACATTGAATTCGAATTTCCGACACAAAAGTAGAAATTTCGAGATAAACGTCAATATTTAGACACTGAATTCAAAATTTCCAGGAAAAAGTGAAAATTTCGAAATATCAATGAAAGAGTTACTAAAATAATAATGAAATTTTTTTTCGTATGATTCTAAACCAATCGGAACGTCCAATTAAGTCCAAGTTTGATGCTATTATCTCCAAAGACTATGGAGATATCACCTATTACTTTCTCCATAAGCCGAATGAGTAGGAGAGAGAAACTTTTTCTGGCGGGTCAATAAATTCTCTCTCACACTCATTCGGCTTATGGAGAAAATAATAGGCGATATCTATATACAGTGCGGCTTTTTATAGTCCCCCCCCCCCTCTGTTAACTTTTGAACGGTTTGACGTAGAGCGATAAAAAAACCATTTCGAGGGCTTCACCGATACTACCTTTTGAAATATAACGCATTGTGATTGCTCGATAGATGGCGCGGGGGGGCACAAAAACCTAATTTTTTTAAACAGCATGGGGGGGTCGAGTGACACATCGTTGAAAAGAGAATTGGATTCTCTTATCAACCATCTAATTTTTTTAAAATTTCGTTAATATGTTTTTTCACAATAAGCATTTGAAGTGTCAATGTAACAAAAATAAAACAAACTATTATGACATGTAGTATTTAAATAATTAGAAACAAAATTGTTGTCAATTAACGAAGCAAGTGTTCACCTAATATTTCTTGACAATAAAAATTCGATTCACAAATTCCTGCCGAACATTATTCAACATGTCTGCAGTTATACCAGCACAAACCCGTGTTATTCGTTCTTTAAGTTCTTCCAAAGAGTTGGATTGTTGCTCATACACTTTGGATTTGACGTATCCCTACAGAAAGAAGTCACAAGGTGTAAGGTCTGGTGATCGTGCCGGCCATTCGATTGGTCCACGACGTCCAATCCATCTCATAGGGTATGTTACATCCAAATACTCTCGAACTTGACGTTGGAAGTGAGGAGGGGCCCCATCTTGCTGGAAGGTGATGTGTTCCTGAAATTCGTTCTCATTTTCTTCTAATATTCCAAGTATGAGTGGTCCAACCGTATCTCTTAATAAATCCAGGTACAAATTACCGTTTAAGTTTTCTTCCAGAAATAAGGGACCTACAATATGGTCTCCCAGAATTCCACCCCACACATTTACTTTCTGTGGGAACTGTGTGTGACCTTCTCGAAAGATATGGGGATTTATATCACTCCAGTATCGCACATTTTGTGTATTCACATTTCCGTTCAAAAAAAAGGTACTTTCATCTGAAAAACAAATATTCCTAGTTATCTTTTTCTCCATAATTTCACAAAATTCCATTCTTCGGTCTGGGTCGTCTTCTGTGAGTTGGTGTAACATTACTAATTTGTATGTTTGGAACTTGTTGAATTTTTCAACTAGTTCCCTCAAATATTTCCGAAGTATAGGATGTTCAGGAAATTTTTCATTAAAAATTCTCTCCGCTTCGTGGTAGTTCCGATGGGCCTCACCAAAATTATAAATTGCTTCAATTTTTTCTTCGAAAGGACGTATACGAACCATGATGATATCGAATATTCAAAGTAAATAATAATTATAAGTAGACAAAACTCCTCAGTGAATATGAATACAATAATTCATCAATCCATTGTACTTTTATAGGTAACTAATTAATTATTGTCATTTAAACAAATCCAATAAATAGTCCTTCCGTAGTACCTGTTATTACTTTTGCCATTAAAAATAAATGAAATTGGTATAATTTCGATATCCTAATACCTAATTAAGCTTTGAAAGGAATTCAAAATGAATAATTATTAATGTTGTGAATTGTCTTTATTGACCTTATTTCGTGGTATTGATTGCAATTGTGAATCACTAGAACAATTAAGGTATTTTTCTTATTATTATTATTATATTATTATTTTTCTTATTATTATTTTAATACCACCCAAAATATTTTCCGTCCCATTATTTCACATCAAACCCTTCAAAAGTTATTGAGGTAAGGTAAGGAAACGAATTCAGATCCGCTCTTACACTTGACACTTCAAATGCTTATTGTGAAAAAACTTGTTAACGAAATTAAAAAAAAAATAGATGGTTGAAAAGAAAATCAAATTCTCTTTTCAACGATGTGTCACTCGACCCCCCATGCCATTTAAAAAAATTAGGTTTTTGTGCCCCCCCGCGCCATCTATCGAGCAATCACAATGCGTTATATTTCAAAAAGTAGTATCGGTGAAACCCTCGAAACAGATTTTTTTTATCTCTCTACGGCAAACCGTTCAAAAGTTAACAGGGGGGGACTATAAAAAGCCGCACTGTATATATATATATATATATATATATATATATATATATATATATATATATATATATATATACATCTATTTATCTTTTTAGCGTCTTTCTATTCAGTACGCTTTCAGCGTCCGAGGAAGTATATTCAACTATTCCGCCTTCAATAGGTGGCAATAGGTTCAAAGAGCACAAAAATGTAAAGTATATTGAAATATTAGTATTGGATCACTCACAATTTAGATTTATATATTCTGCATATTTTTTACGTCCTTTCATTATACTATCATTTGAACGCCCTCAATATACACTACTTTGTACTATCCTTACTACGTCCCCCCGTATGATTATTGGACGAATAGAATACTTTCGGCGTCCGACAGTGTTGCCATGTCTGGTATTTTGTAACTTAATATATGCAGACGTATTATTCCACATCATTAGGAAATAATGTCATGAGATTCGTGAACCTGTGAAGCGCCATGAAGTGAATAAAAAAGTTTTAAAAAATGAAGAACACGCTTTACTTTCAACATGGACTGAAAAGTAAAAAATTATTGACAATGTAATAACTCAAATGTGAAAAAGCGTGGGTGCTTACAAACTATTTTTTTACGTTACTGATTTCAACTTTACAATACTGAGCGTTCAAAAGCTCGAGAAAACTTAAGTCAAGAACCCCACTATTTTTTGCATTTGAGTAATTACATTGACAATTATTTTATACTTTTTAGTCATTGTTGGAAGTAAAGCACGTTCTTTAGTTTTTTAAACTATATTTAAAAAACTATTTTGTTTTTTAATAAAAAATCAAAATATCCGACCCCGAAAACCCCTATATACCAATTTTGAATCGAATCTGACCATAACCATAAAACTCGTTCACCATCTTAGGCCGCCATCTTGAATTCATGAATTTTGACATAGAATTCAAAAAACCCCCACATACAAATTTTGAATCGAATCTGATCATAATAACAAATCTCGTCCGCCATCTTGAGTTTATGAATTTTCACAGAAAATTCATTATCTCTGACCCCACAAACAGTTACATACCAATTTTGAATCGACTATTATCACGAATCTCGTCCGCCATCTCGGCACCGACATTTTTCAAATTTTCCTGGAGAAGAATCATATTATTCAAATTGAAGAATAAATTGATAAAATGTATACAGTATCGGAAACTTTTCATCTGGGGTATAGACAGAAATCTACGCGAGCAAAAAGGAACGCAATGATGTGATAATACCACATAATTAAGAGAGACGTACTACCGTGCGCCTCTCCTGTTACCCCACCCGACGCATTAACGGACCACGTGGCAATGCAACACACCACACACAGATCACGTCGATATCCCTTCATCGAGGGAGTAGAGGAAAAATTGTAATGCTCTCTTAACATATAGCAAGCTATTCTTTACGCTCTCATGAAACTACCATACCCAAGATGAAAACTTTCCGATACTTATATATAGAAAGCCGCCCAAAGTTTTCGAATACGAAAGTGGCAATAAGCTTTTGAATCTAACTCAAATCTCAAGAAATTACTTTTTACTTTTTAGCGCCTTCGAATAAAAGCTTGTCTTTAAATTTTTTTTTTAATTATATCATTCTGTGCTTTTTAGTTAGTACGCATTGATCTATGCATTTCAAAGAAAGCATGGTTATTACAGGGGCCGTTTCCTGTGAGTTTTGAACTATCTAGCTCTTCACTGAGGAGGCCACCTAAATATTCACTCGTCCGCCATCATATGAATTTTAGCAAATTATTCATGATCTTCGACCCCTAATACCCCACGTACCAATTTTGAAGAGAATCAGACCATGATTACAAAACTCGCTCGCCGTCGTGGATTTATGAATTTTGATAAAAAATCTATAATCTCCTACCCCAAAAACCCTCTCCTATCAATTCAGAATCGAATCGGACCATAATCACAAAACTCGTCCGGCATCTTGGAACCGCCATATTGAATTTATGAATTTTGACAAGAAAATCATAATCTACGACCCCAAAAACTCTCACATACAAATTAAGAGTCAATCGGACCATAATCACAAAACTCGTTCGCTATATTGGAGCCGCCATATTGAATTTATGAATTTTGACAAAAATTTCATTATGTCCGACCCCAAAAACCCCCACATACCAATTTAGAATCGAATCGGACCATAACTACAAAACTCATCCGCCATATTGGAGCCGTCTTTTTTAATTTTTCTCTAACGAAAATTTCATAATGCATTGTCACCGAAATTATGAACACCTGTCAAATTTTGAATCAGACGATTAGAAATGTCTTATATTTGACTTGCAAGATTTGATTAGAAACGCACAGACACCGTGACAGGTGAAACTAAATAAAAGCTTGTATTGTAATGAAAATGGAGTTATTTTCCGTTTAGTATGCAGTATTCAAGTCTACCTACTATAACATACATTTTGGGTGTGGTGCATATCTCGGTGTGATATTCTAGAAATACAAGAAATACTCAACCAGATGTTCAAAGTGAAATCTCACAAGGCTTCCATAAAAAAAATCAAAATGGTGTTCAGGGTCGCCATCTTGAGATATATAACAATAATATAGTTTTGTCAATCCATTGAGGGGCATTTACGATCCAATAAAAAATTGATAAAGTTGTATGATATTCATTTGATTTTTTTCATATACAAATTACTATTTTCGGCAACCGTCCGGGAAGAACCTACGTTCTGGACGGTTTTTCTTTCAGAAAGTAGCACTTCCCGCTCCAGTCCAGGAAGTACGTACTTCCCGGACTAGGCTGAGAAGTGCTCGAATTTTAATGTGAATATTAATCTGAATAAGAATTAGAATGTTTCTCTTAGTACCTATCTTCTGTTCAAATTTCAATATATAATACAAATAAAAGGACTAAAATGTTCGAAATTTTGTCCTACAAAGAAATATAATGAATAAATTATTCTAAGAGCCGGAATATAGGTCGACCTTCACCCATCTGTTAACCGGATGAAACATACTTTTTATAGAGCTACATAAATATACAAATACATCTATAAAGGCTTGCCTACCAAAATATGGTCCATACTATATAACGTGAGTTTAAAAAATTTGCACCATATGGAAAACTTTTTTATTATCGATTTTTCAGAAAATTTTAATCCCCATAAAAATTAGTGCATGGCAGACTACTTGCATATCTATGAGTTGTCAAAATTTCAAATTTCCAGTGTACAGGGGAGAACAAAAAATAGGAATTTTGATCAGGTGTAAACTACCCCTTATTTTTGACATTATAAAAAGTGCATTCAAAGAGGTTATTTAGAATTGAAAACAATATTCAAATTTGGGATCGCAGCCATGGTAGTTTATTCTTGATCAAAATTTATTTTTTTGTCCCCCCCTGTACACCGTTAGGAAATTTATAATTTTTATAACTCGAATACAAGGATTCCGCAATGCACCAATTTTTATGAATATTAAAATTTTTTGGCCCGAATCGATAATAAAAAAGTTTCCATGTGGTGGCAAATTTTTTAAACTCACTGTGTATAGTTTGGACTACATTCAGATAGGCAAGCCATCAAAGGTATATTTGTCTATTTATTAAACTTCATAAAACGTACGTTCCACGGTTGCGGAAAAAATAGTGTACGCAACACGTCTGAAAACAGTTTTTTTGGACCCGCTGTGATTCAACAAAGCGTACAAGTTATATAGACAAGGGGCTTCATTGTCTGCTGTGAAGTTTCTCATATCTAATCCTTTTAGAGGAAAATCAATAGTGACCTTTTATTTTTCTCTAAATTTTTCTGTTTGAGAAAACCTTTTTAAATGGATTACCAAAATTTTTGGGAATTTATGAATCAATAGAGATTTTGTGCTTTTTCTTCTTCCTTTGCAAATCGAACATGTCATACTAGATACATTTTGCATTTCATCTTGAGTACAGAACTAAACTATTCTTTTTCGGAAACTGAACTCAAATGTTGACTTTTCGTTAAAATCTCAGTAAGCGAAGTGACTCTTTGTTGTTCTAGAACGTAAAAGACGTACAGTTTTGTACATAAAAGAGTCGTACAAGGCATTGCACTAATTGCGCTGAAAAAATGTTAAAAGCGCGTTACTAACAAAAATAGTTTGAATTTTGACACTACTTGTCAAAGTCGATAAGAAGTTCAATTAAGATTGACTCACAATAGCTTCGTACAGCAATAACTGCTGTACGACTTTTTTATGCACACAACTGTACGATAGTCATGCAAAAAATATCACCTAGATATTTCATTTTGCTTCAAACACGAAATGTCAATTAACAATAACAGATACTCATTTATTAATTTTTTATTCTCATATTAGTTTTAATTCGAATGCAAAATACTGTTGCGTCCTCGAATGCGAATTTTCTTTCATCGTGTATTCATTGTTACCCCACTGAGTCCATCAACGATAAATGAGACCACGTAGAAACCTCCCGAATACAAATGGTGTGTTGCCAAGTGTCCGGACGCTGAAGAATCTCAGAATGTAGTCCACAATAAGTATACAGTATGCGTTTGTAGCGCTGCAACGGACATGACTTGAACTACACGTGAATATATTTTGATCAAATTGTGATACTTTAGCGTCCACATGATGGCGAATATGTAACTCCGTCAAAGTCACAGTGAAACTCACGACCACAGACAGTAATCTGTCAAATACGGAGGTTCGAAAGTAAAATGATAGAGGTCACTAGCAGTTCTTTCACACGAAATAATAAGGGATTACATTTGAGCGTCCGTATACGGACGCATAAAGGTGGGGGACGCTGAAACATATGTAAATTTAAAATGTATGGACGCACAAATGATAGAAAGATATATATATGTATATATATATACAGGGTTATTCACGTTATTCGACACGAAGCATTATGGCTAAAACATTTGATTTTTTGAAAGTTCTTTCTTTACGATGGATAGGGACCTATTGGCCCTACATTTTAAAAATATTTTCATGTTGTACAAGGTGTGCCAAAAACACGAAACGTATCAAAGTTGTTATTTTTTAAATGGAATACCCTGTATATTATTTTATTTTCGGATTTTACGATCAAAATAAAGGTAAGTTACATTAAGGTTTAATTCAACTAAACCTAATGGTTTTTGAAATATCTCTTATTTTGTGAAAATGCAGCATCAGCTTTAATGCTTAAATTTTCAACCAGTGTTGTCTTGTTTTCAACCAAATTATTGCTAGAGGCTACTAACTGAATAACTTTCATATAGCAGTTGTGAAATATTTACTAACTTATACAAGGTGTGTAAAAATTAAGGCAAAATAATCACAATCTTTGAACGGTAATAACTTGTTTAATTTAAATGGAACGCCCTGTATTTTATGTCAAAAGCAGATGTCAAATTTAATTGTCTATCAAATACTAGTATACATTCCTATAGCTAACTCTTCACGTTTTCAAGTAACACGCACATTTCCATTTTGCAAACTGATTTATTCATTTATTCATCAAGTCGCCTATGGCATTTTGGCAAGTTGTATTATTGTTTACTTATGGTCGTCAGTTATTTATAAGTGTTTAATTCCAAATCATTCTATTATTAATAGCGGTAGTTTGTGATCTTGTTATCATCATTTTGTTATAAAAAATTTATTTAGACGAACTGGGAGTGTTCAGTATGAAAAACCCATTAAAAAGAAACCTGTGACAGAAAATGAAGAAAATGAATTTGCGGTGATTGCCTCTGTAATTGAAAATCCCCATACAAGTTAATGGCGGAAAATATCGGCATTAGTCAAGCAAGCGTATCAAGAATTCTGAAAAAATATAGTTACCATCCTTATAACAACATAAATGCAATCAAATGTCATTATTAAACGAATCGAGTAAATGAGGTGATTCAAAACGAAAGTATTCATTATTCAGCGGAAGATTATACGAGTAAGGTGTATACAGGGTGTCTCATAAAGTGTAGTAGTAAGGAGTATACAAGATTTCTCATAAAGTGTAATAGTATGGAGAGAGTGTTAAATAAATTTCCATGGCAATTAAAATATGCCAAAAGATTCACATTACGTATCATTCACCATATAAATTTGGATCCGAACGTTTCAGATGAAAATAGTTCTGGTTTGTAGAATTCAAGCTAATGGAAACGTAATCATATAGTCATGTACCTACGACATAAGTGAGTTATGCGCCTTTGGTACTATTTTTGGAACTTTTAAATGTAATCGTTTACTTATGGGTCTGAACTGTGCTCCAGAATATTTCCAAAAATTGAATCGAGAAAATTTTGGGGATTTGCCAGGGTGTATGATTTATTTTGATGATTTGTTAGTTTTTTGTGATACGCTGGAACAGCATGATGCCATCTTGAATCAAGTAATTGATAGAGTCAGAGGACTGAATGCAAAATTTAATGAGAGGAAAATACAGTATAGAGTTAATGAGGTAAAGGACTTGGGAAATATATTTGGCAACGAAGGAATGAGGCCTGATGATGATAAAGTGACAGCCATCCAAAATTTGAGAGAGCCAGCTAATAAAAAAAAAACTTTAGAGCATACTGGGAATGAATAATTATTTGCGTGCCTATATTTCTAACTTGTCAAGTATATCATCTCCGTTGAGAGAACTGTTGAATAATAATATAGAATTTTTATGGACACAAAGACAATCTGATGCGTTGAATAAAATAAGAAAGTTAGTGAGTTCATATCCTGTTTTGGCAAACTTTGATGAGAAAATTGATATTGTCTTCAGACAGATGCGAGGAAATTTGGTTTAGGATGTTGTTTATTCCAAAACCACAAACCTGTTGCCTTCATGGTCGTCACATAAAAGTAGATTCTGATCATCGTCCTTTAGAGAATATAATGAAGAAGGGTGTCTCAGACACTCATTCTCCTCGATTACAAAGAATAAAAGTAAAGCTTCGGAAATATGATATAGAGGTGAGATACAAGCCTGGAAAAGAAATGCGCATTGCGGATCTTTTGTCGCGAAATTTTCAGAACATCAAATCTGATGATGATACATTCATAACTGAAATTGTGCACTCCATCAATATGACAAACGAAAAGAAACAATGTTTTGTAAAAGAAACTATCAAAAAGAAAGAGCTGCAAAAAGTTAAAGAGTACTGCATACAAGGCTGGCCTAGTGATGCTAGTTAAGTGTTAGAGGCAATTAAGAAATATTATTCATTAAGACATGATATCTACATAGTTGATGACTTACTATTCTACAATGATAGAGTAAAAGTCCCAAAATCTTTACGTAATGATATGTTGACACTGTTATATGAAAATGACTATGGCATCATTAAAACTCAGCAACGAGATAAACAAATATTATATTGGCCTCGAATAAATTCAGATATCGAGATATTCATTATGCAAAAACTGTGAAAATAATGTTAAAATAAATTCTAAAGAACCAATGGTACTGAGAGAATTTCCGAAATTGCCATTTAAGTCAATAGCCTGTGACTTTTTAGATTACGGTGGCAAGTCGTATCCTTATACTAGTCGATTATTTCTCAAAATGGTTGAAAATTATTCAGGTCAAAGACAAGACAGCTGCTGTAAATTCATTCGAAACAATGTTCTCCAGATTTGGTATTCCTAAAGAGGTGGTAGCTGACAAAATGCCTTTTAATTCACTGAAATGTAGAGATTTTGCTAAAGACTGGAATTACAAAATGAATAATTCTAGTCCAAGGTATCCGCAGTTCAATGGGCTTGCAGAAAGGGCAGTGCAAATATCAAAAAGTATGCGGAGAAAATGTGAAGATGTACAGGCTTGAACACAGGAATACTCCTGTATCAGGGACAGACAAAACACCATCGCGGTTACTACAGAGATCGACGATTAAGAACAAAACTACCGATACTATCAAAACTTCTAACATCCCCAATGTTAATCATGAAAATGAAAAAAATAAAATGGAAGAAAAGAGAAAAACTTACAAAAAATATTATGATAGATCAACAGCATTGAGGAAAAAGTTTCAAGATAATGAGAATGTCATTATAAGAGAGGGGAAAATATGGAGTCCTGCTAGATTCATAAGTAAATTCGAACAAAATCCTCGATCATATCTAGTTAAGAAAGGAAGTGGTCATATTGTTCGAAGAAATAGTACACATTTGAAACACAGTCAAAATGATTTTCAACACAGAAGATCATATGACTTAGATCATGAAGGCAACATGAGTGGTGGTGACCAGGACAAAAATGTTGAACCACCACCCAAGACTCATGTAAAGTCAGACCAAAATGTAACGGTCAGTATATCACCGCGCAAAAGCAGTAGGAACCGGGTTATTACTGCTCCTCCCAAGTTCAGAGACTTATTAAACATTGTTGTTTATTCGAAAGGGGAAGATGTCATAACATTGTCATAATATTAGTAAGTTGCTTTAGTTCATAGACACTGAATTAATATACCTAGTTTGTGATTTTGTAACACGGAACACAAGTAACATCTGCTCATAGCTCGTATTAACGCTAGCGCCACGTTCTTCATCTTTCTCTCTCTCTCTCTGTCTTTATTGATAAAACGCTATGTAGAATTATTTGCTTTCATTTGGTATACAAAAATGCTTTTTTCAATAGGAAAAACATCACTCAACGCATTTTGTCTTGTTGATGGTGCCTCACTCACCAACTCGCAACTTTTTCTGGGATACCACATATGTATAAGTTGTCGAGTTTTCTGCCATTCATAATTATCTGTATTATCGATAAATTGGTGATCATTCTAGTAGCAGTAGTTTAATTGAGACTGATCCAATCATTTGAGTTCACCTAAACGTAATATGTAACGCTGACAAGCAAGCAGTAACAACCACTTGCATCCCTCCATGAACTGATAATAATTCGGGACTTCTGTTATAGAGGATCCCTGCCGTAAACTGAAAGAACTTCGATTATTGTCAAACTTTGGTAGAAAGTCGATAGGTACCTAAAAAAAATATAAAATGGTAACACATAAAATTTATCATATCCGTGACTGAAGAGGGTTGTTTCGAAACTTGAATTTACTACTCATAATCGTTGATGTGCTTTGGTTGGAGTTTACGAGATTGAACCAAAACAACTGTTATCACGAATTCATTCTAAAAATAGGTATTTCATAGTTTCACTTTTTGAATGTTGGTGATTCTTCGACATTCGTTATGCAGATTTCAAGACGATCTTGTCTGTTAGTTATCCGGCTGAAACCTTACGAGCAATCCTTGGAAGTTTTCGGAGGACTTGTACGAGCTGGAAGTGACGAGGGTCTTACCTTTTAACGTGAGATCCCTAGCACGGTTGAGAATTCAGTCATCCGTTCAAACACCAAACGCTCACACAGTTGCTTGGTTTTTTGATCAACATCACTCGACTTATCCATCACAGTTGTCTTCTCGACGTTACTTATACGAAGACTGAATATTATTCATTAGGCTACTTTTAACTCTTGGTATGTTGGCGATTGTTCAATATTTGTTGTTCTCAGGTGTGATTTTTGGTCCGAACAATCTCCGATGTTTTACTGGATTTGAAGATACTGTATTTATTTCATAGTCAATTCCAGTTTCTCTGATACACCGTTGACAAATGGCAGAAAGACATGTCCTGATTGTTGATTATTGCCACGCCTTTGTTGGTTGTGTCTTGTTTCAGAAGCTTCATTAAGAGTGTATCTGGGTACTTGTTCTGTTTTATGTATCTCCTTATATCGGTTAGTTCTGTCTCTGGAATTTTTTGCTATAACATAAGGTCCTTGCTTCCTCAAAACATATTTCGGTAATGTATTTTTCATCGATGTTGCTTGGATTACTTGAATTCTACAAACCGGAACTAATTATTTTCATCTGAAACGTTTGGATCTGAATTTATTTGGTGAATGATCGTAATGTGGATCTTTTGGCATAAGTTTATTGCGATGATAATTTATTTAACACTCTGTATACATTCTTCTTACTATCACACACGCCAGCTGGCATTATCACCACGTATATGTATGACGTCCATTTTTTGTCTCTAACGACGTATTTGAAATATACTATATGTGTTTTTTTTCAACGATATATTTTGGAGCATCTCGTATGGTATGACGCCATGTTGTTTTCTTCAATGATGCACCTTCAAACAACCTCTACGTGTTTTTCTGCTATGATAATGTTTGGGGCATCCTGTGTGTGTTTTCTCTTTGAAGATATATTTCAAAACATACTGTATATGTTTTTCTCTTATGATTAATTTTGGGATACCCTGTATATGTTTTTTCTTTAACAAGGGCTACGTCACTTCTGGCAGTTGACGGAATGTTAAAATGTGAGGGCTATATGTCACCTATGAAGGTTGACGGAATGCATGGCATCATGTCTACGTAATGTTAGTTCGTTCTGGTTATATCAGACTAAATAATTATTCCTTGCAAATTGTATGTATTAAGTTTCCACGCACTCAAATGTCTACATGAGGTTAGTTCGTTTTGGTTTTATCAAACGCCTCTTTTTTTCTCAATTATTATTTTTATTAACTGAATGCATGGCATCGCACGTTAAAATACAAGTGCTACGTCACTTCTGATGGTTAACGAAATGCATGGTATCGTACGTTAAAATAATGATAATAATAATAATAATAATAATAATAATAATAATAATAATAATAATAATAATAATAATAATAATAATAATAATAATAATAACGTCTTTATTATTTCCTCTTTCAGTACATTTAAATGAAAATAATCCTTTGAAATACATTTCAGAAAATAAAGGGCGAAGTTCAACTCGGCAGCGGGAAGTGCTACTTTGTTGTTCATCCACTTAACCCTGAAAAATACCTATGTGTACCTATTGAAATAAAGAAAAAAGCATAAATAAAAGTCTATACAGTTTTTGGTGATTATTATAGCAGTTTTTGGTCTTAGTATGTGAACATAGTGAATGAAGACCTACTGATGAGACTCGAACAAAAAGTTTTTGAGTTTGGATTTAAAATTTTGGATACTTCCCGTCTTGAAACCTGCTGGAATGGAATTATATATTTTTCAAATGTGGTAACTTAACGATCTCCTGAAGAATTCTGTTCTGAATGGTGGTGGGGACAATATTCCCTCATGCCTCATGTTGACATTATTGACGTCAGTGCAACATGTTATTTTCCTATGTAGATAGGAAGGTCTCCCAGTAAGAATAATTTTGTGAAAGAGGTTTCCAGAATGTAAAACTCTTCTATTTTCTATATTCAACCAACCAGCTTCACGAATCTTGTTGGAAATTCTTTTACGCCTCTTCATTCCATATATTAACTGGAGTGTAGAATTTTCTACCTTCTGGATTTTTTGTTTGTATTGGTTGGTTAAATTTGGTCCATAAACGGAGTTCGCATAATTAAAATTAGATAAAACCAAGGTCTCGCAGAGTAAGGATTTAATAGGAAGACAATGACGTACACCATATATAACTCGTAAGGATATGTATGTTCGTTGTACTAATGTATTAACATGTTTCTCAAATCCAATAATACCCCTAGAATCTTAGTTTCGTCCACTAATTTGATAGTTTCGTTATTGATTTCGATGATCACTGAATTCAAAACATCAACTCTCTTTTTATTGGGTCCAAATAATATAGCTTTCGATTTTGTGGGGTTTATAATCAGACAATGGTCTACAGCATTTTTGACGAATGTATTAAGTTCACTGTTGATTATCATGCATGCATCGTGCGTTTTTTGAGGTGGAAAATTAAAATAAATTTGGGTATCATCCGCATAACAATGGATGTTACATTGCTGAGCACTTCTGAGAAGATTGGCGGAGTAAAGGGAAAACAAGACGGGGCCTAATATTGAGCCTTGTGGCACTCCAGATATAAGTGGAAGATAATCAGACTCTATATGTTGTCACCCGAGAGTCCTATATAATTCAGTATACCAAGTAAAAGTGTGTGATTAAGGGTATCAAACGCCCTACTAAAATCTAGCAAAATGAGAAGAGTGTATTGTCCTTGGTCGGGTGCTCTGATGAAGTCATCAACAACTTGTAGGAGAGCGGTTGTGCAACTGTATCCTTTTCTAAACCCCGATTGAACAGGTGGCAGTATATTGAATTCCGAAAGATGTTCTGTTAACTGCCTCTCCATCGCACGCTCTAATATTTTTGACAAAGTAGGTAGAATACTGATTGCACGAAGATATTTATATTCAATACGGTTTGATTTTTTCGGCAGTACCTGGACGATCGCTCTTCCCTATGATGCTGGAAAAACTCCCTCTGAAAGACAAGTGTTTATAATGTGGGTAATATACTCAATTATAGTGGACAACAGAGTCTGATTAGTTCAATATTGAATTCATCGCAACCTGCTGCATTGGTCTTTATATTCCAAATAGTTTCGGCAACAAATAGGTTTACTTCTTTGAAATGGAATTCTTTATCAACAAGGCGGTTTTGTCTGTAAAAATTCAAAAGTCGTTCAGGTGGTTCCGAATGTGGTGTAGAATTGATGAAGAAAGTATTGATTTCCAGATTTTCTGGAATATTGGTTGATTTTCTAGCGACAACATTATTGAATTTGAATGCGAAAATGCCTGTTTTTCCCGTCTGATGGCTTTATTCACGTAGTTCCGCATACCTTTATAGAATTGAAGATGAATTTCTGACTTCATCCGCTTAAACCTACGAGGCTTTGTCCCTAATGGATATCATTTCCTTTATAGTGTCTGTAATCCACGGAGCGCTGGGTCTACTCACCCTTGATATTATGATAGGTGCATGCCTATCGAATAAGTTTGTTATATTATTGACTAAGAAAGAAGGTTTTGAATCAATATCTTCTTGATAAAAAATTCTGAAGGAGGGAATATTATACAGATCTATCTGAAAGTCATTTTCATTGAAATATTTGAAGTTCCTGTATGTACAGAATTTTTGCTTATGATGCCTACTATGCACAAGTTTACAGATAATCAGCGAATGATCTGATATTCCAGTGGAGTCTTTGACCGCTTTCTCCAAAATGAGTTCTTCACGAGTTATTATAAGATCTAAGAGGGTGGCACTAGTATCGGATATTCTCGTAGGAGAGTCGATAATTTGATTCAGAGCAAATTAATCCAGAATTGAACTGAGTCTTTCAACTGTGCTGTTTTCATAATCAAGCATATTGATGTTGAGATCGCCTGCAAGTATGACTTCATCAACTGTGGGGTATATAAGAGTTAAAACATTTTCGAATTCGTCCAAGGAAGCTGAAACATTTTGATTGGGAGCGTTATATACTCCACCCAGTGCATACATAATGTGAGAGCTACGTCGCATATTACAGTTGATGGAATATATAGCATCACACTTAAAAATATTCAAAGCAAGTTGGGCAAAACAAATTTATCTGAACACATATTGCTGAACAATATGAACAATGTACACTTTAAACCGTGTTTTTGTTACCATTTCAGTTTGACCAACATAATTCCTTCCACATTTATCCAACTTATCTCATGCATGAATTCCAGACTTTTCTTCAGTGTTATCCCAAGGATTACATAGGATCTGTTAGAGTTGATATGTGTATGGCAGACCGACAATCAAAGTGCACCAATTAGTGCAGGATACATAAATTGAGGAAAGTATTTTGAAATAATTATCAGGGGTAATATAATAAGTGGTATGATTATTACCAATAATTTTTTGGAATATTAATGAATTGCAATCCCAAAGCTGAAAATACAACGAGTCCGCAATACGAGTTGTATTTTTTTGCAATGGGATTGACAATGAATTGATATTCCAAAAAATTATAGGTTTTTAATCATACCACGAATTATATTTAGGACGACAATATATCGATTTGAAATAAAGAAAAATTGTGTCACCTGGTAATTGATGCTTTACTTCTAGCCGTATTCAACGGAATACTCTTTTCCACGGCCTCATCTATTTTGTTGCGGAAAGGCTTTCACATTATTTTTATTTTTTAATTATTCTCATAACGTTGCTTTTGCTTCCCCCTGTATACCCTCAAATCGACAAAATGCCTTCTGCGGTGTGTCCTTGACAATGAAAAAAAAACTATCGCTTCGGAAAACCGCCGGCCGCACGAGTGACAGATATTAGAGTAGAAAATATAGAACGAAAAGGAGACACGCGATCCCTTTTTCGTGAGTGTTGTGTTAATTGCTTTATATTTTGATGTTCGTAGAACTTCTCGCTTGCTTGTGATTTGTATGTGCTATCGCTTAGATCACGAATTGGAAGACCTAGGACCACATCTGACGACCATCCAGATATCGGGGCCCTGATACAACCATCTACTACCGGCACATTAGGTAAGTCGTTTTTGAGGGTATTTTATCAACCTAACGTGGAAATAACAGTCAAAACTTTGCCCACTCCGCAACATTTGGAAGTCAGTCAAACGATATTTCAAATACAAGAATCAAACCTTTTCAAACCGCTGCTAGTCGGACAAGTTCGACATCCTTATTTGCAAATAAATCACCTTCTTCAAACTGTATTTTTTGTAAAGAAAGTCACTCATTATATAAGTGCTCTGCATTCGCCAACAAAACAACCTATGAACGTCACAATTTTTGCAAAATGAATTATCTTTGTTTCAACTGCTTGAGCACATCACATGATGTGAATTCTTGCCGATCGTCGGGTTGCTGTAAACACTGCTTTTCGAAGACACATCATTCCTTGCTACATTTCAATAATAATAATGATAATAAGGGAAGGTCACCGGCGGGTGGAACTACTGTTGGTCCATCCACTGCTGCATTACCAAACTCCTCTCAGGCTCAAGGTCGTACCGATTCACATCTCTCTGCTACCAATATACTTTCTGGTTCAAGTTTGACCACAAACTCTGCATGTATTTTATTAGCTACCGCTTGTGTTGATATTTTGGATTGCACAGGAAATTATCAACCGCTACGCTGCTTGCGTGATAGTGGCAGCATGAGTTCCTTTATAACACAACGAGCTGTTTCCAAACTAGGACTCCTCAAACAAAATTTTTCTATTGAAATTAAGGGACTTGGTGCAATGAAATCGTCGATTAGTAATGGTCGTGTTACTTTTGCCTGTAAACCGCACAATCAGAAATCTCCCGTTTTCAATACGGATGCTATTGTTCTAACTGACATTTGTGACGAGTTGCCAAATTTAAAGGTCAATCACAAGAAATGGAAACATATTTCAAACTTAAAATTGGCTGACCCTCAATTTTATATGCTTGGTAAGATTGACATACTTCTAGGTACCGATATTTTTCCTAAAATCATCCTAAATGGGAAAATCTCGGGAGAGTCCAATGAACCTGAAGCCAACAATACTGTGTTTGGTTATATTTTAATGGGGAAAACTGAAAATTCACGAACTGCTTTAACTTCATCCTTCTTTTGCAATGCTACCGAGCCCTGTAATCTAGAGGATACGTTAAATTTTTTTTGGGAGGTCGAATCAGTTCCTCGTTCAAAACAATCAAGTCCATATGAAACTGCTTGTGAAGATATTTTCTCAGAAAATCTTACCAGAGATGGAACAGGCCGCTATATCGTTGCTTTGCCTCTAAAAAATGAATCACCGCAATTTCCAGGTATTCGAGACCTTGCAGTCAACAGGTTTCTCTCTTTAGAACGCCACCTCCTCAGAAGTCCTGATTTGCGCATGCAGTATTCTGCTTTTATGAGGGAATATCTCGAACTAAATCACATGGAGTTGATTTCCAATATACCCCCCACTTCCTATTACATACCCCACCACTGCGTGTTAAAGCCTGATAGTACGACTACAAAACTGCGGGTGGTTTTCAATGCTGCTGCCAAGTCACAAAATCAGACTTCCCTCAATGATCACCTTTACACTGGTGAAAAATTACAACAAGATATAATTGCAATTCTTTTGCGTTTTCGAATGTTCCGCTATGTCCTGTGTTCAGATATCAAAATGATGTTCAGGATGATACTCATTACTCCATCCCATAGAGATTATCAGAGAATAATTTGGAGGTTCGATCCCAATCAACCCCTTCAAGATTATCGTCTTCGAGTTCTAACATATGGCATGAACTGCTCGCCTCACATCTCTCTTCGTGTTCTCAAGCAGCTAAGCATTGATGAAGGTAGCTCCTTTCCACTTGCCTCACGTGCTATAAGTTCTTGTTGTTACATAGATGACTTTGTGATATCCTCATCTTCTCATGCTGAAGCTCAACAACTTAAAGTCGAACTCATCGCTCTTATGCGGAAAGGAGGCTTTGAAAGTGGTCGAGTAATGATCCCACCCTGCTCTCGGATTTACCAGAATCCTATTTAGCAACCGGCTCTCTGTCTTTTACAGATGATTCAGAAAATTCTGTGAAAATTTTAGGACTGCGTTGGAATCCATCTGTAGACTGTTTTTCTTTCGATGTCAACCCGTTAGAAGCTCGTAATTGTACGAAACGCATATTACTGTCAGAATTGGCTCGTATATATGACCCATTAGGTTTCCTTTCTCCAGTCACATTTTTCTGTAAACATCTCATACAACAGCTGTGGCTATCTGGTGCCAGCAGGGATGAGACCCTAAATAATGAAATTTCCCGCATATGGAATCAGTTCCAGGCTGAACTCCCTTCCTTGATAAACTTGAAAATTTCCCGATTATTCATGAATTCCACCCAGGATTGTGAGCTCCATGGGTTTGCTTGTGCGAGTGAAAAGGGATACGCATGTGCTGTTTATCTCCGTTCCGAGAAATATAGCCAATTCAGTATCACTTTTGTTTGTGCAAAGTCAAAAGTTGCCCCCACCAAAAAAATCACGATTCCTCGCTTGGAATTGTGTGCAGCCGTTTTGCTTGCAAAACTTATTACCTACGTGAAACTTATTCTTTGTGAAAGTTTAACATTGAAACGTATATGCTGTTGGTCTGATTCGCAAATCACTTTGCATTGGATCAAAGGTCAAAGGTCATCCGCACATTTGTATCTAACCGTGTGTCATATATCCCGAATTGTGGCGTTATGTTGATACCGCTAACAACCCCGCTGACGTCGCATCTAGAGGCTTGCTTCCCTCCCATGTGATATCACACTCGCTTTGGTTTGATGGCTCCACTTTTCTTCGTGAAACCGAAGACTTGTGGCCACAATCTTCGCTTTCTGCCTTCAACCCACCTGTTGACGAAGAGAAAACAATTGTCTGTCTTGCATCAGCTACTGAAAATCTCGAAACTTTACTTATTGACCATTCCTCCCTCCACTCCCTGCAAAATGTTGTGGTTTATATGCTACGTTTCATTCACAATGCTAGAAAACCCCATGCCAAATGGCTAGGCCCAATCCAGCCCAGTGAGCGTCAGAACGCCCTTGTCCTCCTTGCGAAGTACACCCAGCTATCTCATTTCGACTCCAAAATTAATAGTAAATGTTTCTCAAAACCACTCAGAAAATTGCAAGTTTTTTCTGATGGAGATGGACTTCTCAGAGTGGGAGGTCGTTTGAAACATGCCTCAATCTCATATGCCGCCAAGTTCCCTATTCTACTCCCACGCAAGAGTCGACTCACTCTTCTCCTCATAAAGTATTTTCATGAAAAGTACTTTCACGCAGGTTTCCGCACTACTCATTTCTTGTTGGCTCAACAATAATTCTGGATATTATCTCCCAGAAGGGCTATTAATGCAGTACTTTCCAAGTGTATCCGCTGTTGGAAAACTAGTCCCAATAATTTTCAGCCACCAATGGCAAATTTACCCGTGTCACGTATTTCTCAAGTCAAACCATTTTCGCATTCGGCAGTTGATTTTGGAGGTCCTTTTTTAATAACGTTTCACCGCCATCGTGGCATGAGAACAGTGAAAGCGTATCTTTACATTTTCGTGTGCTTCACAACGAAAGCAGTTCACCTTGAACTCGCAAGTGACTCATCCACTGATGCCATTCTGGCAGCCCTTCAACGGTTTATTGCTCGTCGTGGACGCGTTTCCCATATCTACAGTGATTGTGGAACTAACTTTATAGGTGCCCAACACAAACTTCGACGTTTATTAGCTAATGCAGCCTCCCACGAATATATTACTTTTCATCCTACCCCTGCTAGTGCACCCCACTTTAATGGTTTGGCAGAAGCAGGTGTGAAGTGTGTCAAATCCCATTTGACTCGAGTCATTGGGGCTCAAATTCTCACTTATGAGGAGTTCTATACGGCGTTGACACTCATAGAATCTATTTTGAATTCCCGCCCTCTTTCGCCCATGAGTGCAAATGTTGAGGACCTAAGTGCCCTCACTCCAAATCACTTCTTGAATATGGAGCCAGTTTCAGCTTTACCTCTGCCTGATTATGCTCATGTTCCAATGAACAGCCTTTCTAGATGGCAAGCGTTGCAGCGCTTGCACCAGGATTTTTGGAAAAGGTGGAGAAGGGAGTATGTACTCACCCTTCAACAGAGGAGTAAGTAGTTGGATCCCTCTATTTCGCCCGCTATTGGAACTCTTGTTCTTATTAAAACGGACAATTTACCACCAAGTAAGTGGTGTCTTGGGGTAAAAACGTAGTGGAGCATCGCATCAAGCATCGCCTCAGGCATCAAGAACAAATACACGTACTAAATATAAACCATGCATAGTAGAGCATCGAGCATCGACTGAAGCATCGCATCGAGCATCGCCGTTCCCGAGGAATCAAATTAATTTGATTTTCAAGAATCTTCACAGGACTGATGCCTGAAAAGTGATATACGATTGGTGCGCTCAAGGTCGTGTCAACACTAGCCGTAATTGGTTTTCTGCCAGTATCGTAGTTGAGTTAGAAGTGAGAAGAGGTTCAAAATGGACAAAGAAAAATTAATAGCTGAAGTATTTGTTCGCCCGGCAATATGGGATAAAAGAGATAGGAGACATCACAACAGATATGTGTTGGATAAAGCTTGGGCGGAAATAAGCAATATTACAAATATGTCAGGTGAGCTGCAAAAAAGCAAGAAAAGGAAAACGTTTAAGTTCAATAAAAAGTCGATGATATTCACCAAATTGCCTCTGCAATTGATTCACCGGGTGGACATTAAATGCTCGTCCATTAATGTTATCAGTTATCCACCATTTTACTACTGCACTTGCATATACAGTGTGTACATAAAGTAAGGAATAAATTCATTATCTAGAAAAGGAAAAGCTTTTCGGAAAAATCCTTGGACACGTCTACTTTTGTTTCAAGATGCGCATCTTTTGGAGTCCTAGTCGGAATGGTGACGTCATTACTCTTCCGGAAATGTCATCATCGATTTTTTTTTCAAATGGCAACCTATTATTTTGACAGTGCCATTTGAAAGAGCATATTTTTCTCCACACAGCACATCAAAAGTTTTGTCATGTTACATAAGGAAATTTTCGAGAAAATGAATTATTCATTGATTTTAAGTTAACTTACGTTATTCGGTTAGTTGAACAAACTAATTAATGAAGAGTTCAAAATAAAGTTCTTCCTAGCTTTGTAAAGTTCTCTGTCAGCACGCCACTGTTGTTTTCGTTTTTGCAAAGCCCTAAAAAAATCACCCTTTTTATTATCGTAAAAAGACATGTTACTGTTTGTGATACCTTGCTGATTTAGACGTTTAGTTGACGTATGCCACATTTAACAGTTCATATTTCATTGATTCACTTCTTTTCGAAACAATTAAGAATACAATGCGCCTTTCTGTTACCCAGAGAATCGAAATTCTGATGATGATTGGATACGGTGATAGAGTACGAACGCAACAAGAAGTAGTTGGACTGTTTAATACTAAATACCCGGATAGGCCCATAACTCAATCGGCAGTGAGCAAAGTTGAGATAAAGTTTCGAGACACTGGTAGTGTTGATGATCTCCCTAAAGCTGGGCGTCCTAAAATCAATGAGGAGGTCAAATTGAATGTCTTATTAGCAATGGAGGAAAATCCACACAACAGCTTAAGAAGCCTGAGCCAAAATCTAGATATCCCAGTTACAAGTACACATAAAATTTTAAAATTGGAAAAGTGGCATCCCTATAAGATGACTCTGACCCAAGAACTTTCCGAGGACGATCCAGACCGACGGATGCAGTTCTGCCAAACGTTAATGGATTTGTGCAATGCCGACCCTTTGCTAGTAAAAAATATTGCTTTCGCTGATGAAGCTACCTTTACACTAACAGGAACAGTAAATCGGCAGAATTGCAGGTACTGGGCGAAGGAGAATCCAAAATGGATGAGAGAACATCACACACAGCATTCTCAGAAAATAAATGTTTGGGCGGCGATTGTAGAAAACAGAATTATTGGACCCCACTATTTCGAAGAAACCTTAAATGGTCCAAGATACCTTCAATTCCTACAGGAGTATGTTATACCCAGTCTGGTGATCTTATTTCCTAACACAAATAACCCTGCTATACCAAATGTAAACTTATGGTACCAGCAGGATGGTGCACCGCCGCATTACGCAGCTGATGTTAGAAGGTATCTTGACCAAGTCTTTGCCAATAGATGGATAGGTAGGCGTGGTGCTATTGAATGGCCCCCAAAATCTCCCGACCTTACTCCATTAGATTTTTTTCTTTGGGGCCATCTAAAGAATGTTGTGTACAAAACTAGACCAGATAATATCGAGGAATTGAAAACTAGGATTAAAAATGAATGTAACAATATTACTCCACGAACTATCACGAAGGTCCAACGAGAATTTATTGACCGTCTTGGATACTGCCAGGCTCAGGAAGGACTTCAGTTTGAACATTTGATCAATTAGTTTGTGCAATCAACTGTGTAAAATAAATTACTATAAAATCATGATAATATTAATTTTCTCGAAAATTTCCTTATGTAGCATGACAAACCTTTTGTTGTGCTGTGTGGAGAAAAATATGCTCTTTCAAATGGCACTGTCAAAATAATAGATTGCCATTTGAAAAAAAAATCGATGATGACATTTCCGGAAGATTAATGACGTCACCGTTCCGACTAGGACTCCAAAAGATGCGCATCTTGAAACAAAAGTTGACGTGTCCAAGGATTTTTCCGAAAAGCTTTTCCTTTTCTAGATAATGAATTTATTCCTTACTTTATGTACCCACTGTATATCACAATCACTATCAGAAGAGTTCTTACCAACACCTCACTACGACTGTGGTTTCATACATCTACAACTGCTTTTATAGATGCCTCACTATGTGCCCTCTGATGACTGGTATGAGTCGATGCTCGAGGCGAGGCTTGGTGCGATGCTTGATGTGATGCTTCACTATGTTTTTACCCTTGGACGAATTGCGGCATTACATTTAGGGGATGATAAAATAGCTAGAGTAGCTACAGTAAAAACTGCAAATGGCACCCTAAAACGACCACTGGTCAAGTTGTGTCCACTTCCCCTCGAATGTTTTTTTTTTCTATTCTCTATGTTCATGTGGCGTTTCTATGTAGTAATATATTTTTTTTTCTATTTTGGAAAAGGCCTGTCGTCTTTTCGCGGGGCAGTAATGTTGCGGAAAGGCTTTCACATTATTTTTATTTTTTAATTATTATCATAACGTTGCTTTTGCTTCCCCCTGTATACCCTCAGATCGACAAAATGCCTTTTGCGGTGTGTCCTTGACAATGGGAAAAAAACTATCGCTTCGGAAAACCGCCGGCCGCACGAGTGATAGATATTAGAGTAGAAAATATAGAACGAAAAGGAGACACGCAATCCCTTTTTCGTGAGTGTTGTGCTAATTGCTTTATATTTTGATGTTCCTAGAACTTCTCGCTTGCTTGTGCTTTGTATGTGCTATCGCTTAGATCACGAATTTGAAGACCTAGGACCACATCTGACGACCATCCAGATATCGGGGCCCTGATACAACCATCTGCTACCGGCACATTAGGTAAGTCGTTTTTGAGGGTATTTTATCAACCTAACGTGGAAATAACAGTCAAAACTTTGCCCACTCCGCAACATCTATGATACCAATGGACATTTGTCCCCAACGATCGCTCATATTGATAAATGAAGATAACTAGTCAAAACACATACTTAATTGACGTTTATAATTTGAATCTAAGCAGGTTTAGATGATATCATGGAGTGTAAAACCGCCAAAGAAGTACGGAAGACGTTGAAACAGATAAATACAAAATACGACACCTGGCATGGTCTGTGGTTGCTGAAGGACTTCGTAAATACCTCAAAGAAAGTCGACGAAACAATAAATGAGTATCTGGCACGAAGGAATGGTTTATACCTTAAAGTAAAGAATGCTGGTTTCGAATTTGAAGACAAGGTGCAAGCTGGATTCACTGTGTTGGGGTAACCAAGTGACTATGAATATCTGCCAGAAATTTGAGAACTGCTGACCGACTTGAACATGTGCAACCTGAAATCAAAGTTGATAGAAGAAGAGAGACGAATTCAAAATGAATCTATCCCTGAAAGTGAATTGATAATGTGAAAGCTCTGGCAACCCAAAGAAAATGTTTTCGACGGCATAACAAAGTTGGTAAATTCAACAAGATGCATCAGAGTAAACGAGATGTTCCAAACAGTACAAGCCCTCCAAATGAAAACTATGTAGTAGAACGATCGCATCAGCACTTGAGATGTTTTCGATGCCTAGAAATTGGACATATTGGCAGAAACTGTCCTTTATCAAAAAGTAAAGACTCTAGACCTGAAGGACCAAGACAGCAAAAACCACAACCATTTACATCTGCATTCAGTGCTATGTATCAGTATTCATCAATCAGTTGTGTTGAAAATCATCAGTCCAATTTGGCCAATATGAAGATAAGGTCGAATACATGAATAATGGATAGCGGATCGACTGATCATATGAGTTCACATTTCAAGAAATTTGTCAGTTTCACCGAACACGAGGCCACAGTTGAAGTAGCTGGAGGAGGAATTCTGAAGTCGATGGGATATGGCAATGTAAACCTGCAATTGTCGGAAAAGAATGGCGGATATCAAATAACTCTGCAAAAAGTTCTGTATGTACCAGAACTGAAAGGAAATTTGCTTTCTATGACCCTAGCCGCAGAAAGGGGCATAAAGATCATTTTTGGCAACAAAAGTGCACAGATTCTTCCAAAGAATGGCGAAGTAAATGCAAAGTCAACCAAAGTCGGCAGATTACATTATTTATTCGAAAATGAAACACATGCATATCCAAAACAAGGTACATTTTCGACTAAAGTTATTTCAAAGGAGACCCAGCTCTGGCATGAACGTTTAGCACATTTGAATTTTACTACCACAAAAAAGATGTTGGGAGAGTCTGCACATAATTCAAAAAGCCAAAAAGAATCAGAATATAATGAATTTTGTCAAATATGTCTGGAAGGAAAACTCAAGAAGAAGCCGTTCCCGAAGAAAAGTACAACCAGAGCAACGAGTCCATTGAAACTGATTCATTCTGACTTTGTCGGCCATATAAAACCAGTGTCTATTAGTTACATATATACATGAATCGTTATTCAAGATCGATTCCCAATACCAAATATCGATGATTTATTGGAAAAATTAGGTAGAGCACAATATTTTACCACACTAGATTTTTAAGATTTTTAAGAATTCCATTTGGATTGAAAAACGCGCCATTCACTTTTCAAAGAATGATAAATGAAGTATTAAAAACTCTCATTAATAAAGTGTGATTAGTTTATATGGACGATGTCATTATTTTTTCCTCAACACTTGATGAACACATAACTAATCTAAGAGAAGTTTTTAGAAAATTCCAAGAACATAATTTGAAAGTTCAATTAGACAAAAGCGAATTTTTGATAAACGAAGTTGAATTTTTAGGGCATGTTGTTACTACAACGGGAATAAACCCTAATCCAAAGAAATTAGATGCAATTATCAATTTTCCTATCCCCAAAACTCACAAAGAAATCAAAACTTTTTTGGGACTAGTTGGATTTTACAGAAAATTTATTAATAATTTAGCTAAAATAACTAAACCACTTTGTCTTAAAAAGGGCAAAAAGGTAGAACACACTCAGGAATTTATTGAAGCTTTTCAAATATGTAAAACAATTTTGTGTAACGAACCAATTTTAATTCATCCAGATTTCACTAAAGTATTTACACTTACCGCTGACGCTAGTAAATAAATTTCCCAATTTTGTTGCCTACTCCCTTTCAAACATTTTTTATCTATCCTATTCCATTGAACAATAAAATCATATTCTCTCAAAAACCGTTCCTTATCCTGAATGAGAGATATGGACTTTATCAATACCAAGATGAACTTTGTGCAGAAACTGAAGATGTATACTACTGTAAAACCAACCTTCAGACAGAAGAAGATAGTGTCGTTATGATCATGCTGAAAAATGAAGCTGCTAATTGTACGACGTTGGATGCCCATTTAGAGAAGTCGATAGCTAATCAAGTGGCCCCTTGGAATATTCTGCTTACAACTCCATACTATATTATTGTAACAGAAAGCTGTTCTGTGGAGAAGCATCACGAAGTTCAACCAGGAAGCTATCTCATCACCATTCCACAAAAATGTTATTTCATTATTGATGATGAAAAATTCACTTATGGAAATGACGAACTTCCACCAATGAAAGTTATTCAACTTCCTTCCCTGAATAAATCCCAATTGATGACTAGACCTATCAAGGTAAAACTCAATACAATGAACCTAGAGGAGATACAACAATTGACAGCAAAGATGAATACTCATCATTAAGTCATTTTGCCAAATGAACCAACGTTTGAACATGCCTTTCCAATATGGCTTGTTATCGTCATTTGTCTCATCATAGGCATCCTTATATATATTCATCTGAGCACCAAGACTAGAACAACCCAACCTGATGCGATGGAATTCTCAAGTCTGCCTAGCCAACCTAACCAACCCAACCAACCCTAGGTTTCTATTTAACGCAGGAGGAGTTACATATATCCCGAGCCGACCCTGTATGTTTACATCAGATGAAGATAAGAACCAGCAGATGCTGATGCTGCACTAATCTCGGAATTTATCTCTTTACTCGAAGTTTATCTTTTATACCATAAATAATCTTGTTTATTTGTTTATCTTAGTTAACATTTTGTTCAAGAATTATCTTATGCAATGTAATACTTTTTTCATGAATTATCTTAGCATTGTAAGTTATTATTTCGAGTTTTATCTCTTATACCGAAAATTATCTTTGCTAGGATAATAGCATTGTTTTCTTTTACTATATAAGTAATAGAAATGTTATTTGTTCAGTTCAGTTCTCACCAGTAACTCACACAACACGGAGGTGCTTCTACGAACCACCACTGCTAGAGGCACAACGTAATTTATTGGCGGAAATGCATATGTGGTAACATTTATTGACGACTTTTCTCGTTTTTGTAATGTCAAAATGATGAAAAGAAAAGACGAAGTTTTCAAAAGTTTCCAAGAATTTCAAAGACAAGTGGAGAACCTTCAAGGTAGAAAAATTGCATCATTTCGAAGTGATAATGGAGGAGAATATCTGTCAAAGGACTTCAAAGAATATTTGAAAAGAAGCGGAATAAGCCATCAACTAACTGTACCGGGAACTCCACAGCAGACCGGCGTTGCTGAGAGGATGAATCAGACGTTATTCGACGCAGCTAGGTGCATGCTCATTCAGTCAGGATTATCAGATGAATTTTGGGGCGAAGCTATTTCAACTGCTTGTTATGTCAGAAATAAATGTACTTCAACTGCAAACGAAGGTGTCAGTACAATTGAAAAATGGCAAGGAGGATCAAAGAATGACATTCTACATTTGCAAGTGTTTGGTTGTAGAGCTTGGGTAGTAAGTAAATAGAGCTCGAAGCACTAAACTTGAACCAAAAGGTATCGCCTGCATTTTTATTGGATATGATAGCAGTTTTAAAGCATATCGCATATGGAACCCAAGAAACAATAACATTTTCATTAGTCATGATGTTACATTTGAAGAAAACGTGTTTCCCATGAAAACTTCCCAGAAATCAAAAAGTGAGATCGCTATTCCTGAACATGAGAAAAACATCAGTTTCAACAACGAACTGTTTTTCGATCAACAACGTCAAAATGATTTGATGACAGATAGCGGGGAGGTAGTAGCAAACTCAGAGGTGCAAATGGAAGAAGAAAGTGAAATATCGAATGAAAACCGTGATTGTTCTGAAAGAGGAGACAGGAATTATGTCAATGATGAATTATCGCAGAATGTTAAGAAAACCAAATCTGGAAGAGCTGTGAAAATCCTTTTTGTTGGAGACAAGAATAACCCTGTATACGACGACGGAGCATGTAATCATGTCACAACTCAGTTGACGGACACTGACAGTAAAGCAATTCAAATGAAATAAAAATCCAAAAATCTACTTCATGTGAAAGAAGCGTTGTACGGACCAGAAAACCGATTTTGGAGAGAGGCTATGATTGAATTTAAAAACCTCATAAGAAATAAAACGTGGAATTTTGTCAGTAATCCCAGTGACCGAAAAATAATAAGGACAAAACGGGTTTTCAAAACAAAGTACGATGGAAATTGAGTGATGAAAAGACATCGTGCGAGATTGGTAGCATTAGGAAATACTCAAGTACAAGGAGTAGATTTTGATCAAACGTATGCACCAGTGGTTCAAAAGAAGACGATACGACTACTGTTTGCATTATCAGTAGAAAGAGGTTGGAGTATCCATCATATCGATATAACTGCTGCTTATTTATCTGCTGAATTGAACGAAGACGTTTTCATGGAGATTCCAACTGGTTATAGTGAATTAGCTGATCAATTGAGGATCACATTTCCTGATTTGCCAACGGAAAATGAGATAGAAATGAGAAACTTGGTATGCCGTTTGAAGAAAAGCATTTATGGTTTACATAAATCTGGTTTGATGTGGAATAAAACTCTAGATTCATTCATAAGGAGTCATAATTTCATTCGATTAACATCAGATCCATGTGTGTACTATAGGAAAGAAAGAGAACTCATAATCACCACATACGTAGATGACATCTTATTGTATGGAGAATCAGAATATATCGAAGAAATGAAAAAGTTATTTGGACAAAAATTTGACATCAAAGATTTGAAGGAAGTCAGACATGTTTTGTCAATACGTGTTACAAGAAAAAATGGAACGATAAGGCTCGATCAGCAGAATTTTACAACAGAGTTATTGAAAGACATGAATATGATGAATTCAAAAAGAACTACGGTAAAAATTTGGTTTACTGGAAATCTGTTATGAAAAAAAAAATTGAACATCGCGATTCTGTGGCATTAGGCGATTCATATGGTACCATTTTTGTTTTGCGGAAATGCGCTGTTGCCAAGTTGACCTCTTCGGATTACTGTAAATCTGATATGAAAAAAACAATTGAACGTCGCCATTGTGAACCCTCAACTAATTCTAGTGGTACTATTTTTGTTTTGCGGAAATGCGCTGTTGCCACGTTTTGGACACTTTGGAGATGTGGAAATCTGATATGAAAAAAACAATTGAACGTCGTGATTGTGGACCTTCAACTAATTCTAATGGTACTATTTTGTTTTTGTGGAAATGCGCTGTTGCCAGGTTAGTCAATTCGGATTACTAGCAACCTGGAAATTTGTATTGGTATGGATAAGTTTTTCGCTCGCAATTGACACACAAACCTAACCTGAGCAAGCTAACCTAGCTTGCGAGTCAGTCGAGAATTCATGAAATCGTTTTTTGCTCGCGATTGACACACAAACCTAACCTGAGCAAGCTAACCTAGCTTGCGAGTCAGTCGAGAATGCATGAAATCGTTTTTCGCTCGCAATTGACACACAAACCTAACCTGAGCAAGCTTACCTAGCTTGCGAGTCAGTCGAGAATGCATGAATTAGTTTTCCGTTCGCAATTGACACACAAACCTAATCTGAGCAAGCTAACCTAGCTTGCGAGTCAGTCGAGAATTCATGAAATCGTTTTTCGCTCGCGATTGACACACAAACCTAACCTGAGCAATGCATGAAATCGTTTTTCGCTCGCAATTGACACACAAACCTAACCTGAGCAAGCTAACCTAGCTTGCGAGTCAGTCGAGAATGCATGAATTAGTTTTTCGTTCGCAATTGACACACAAACCTAATCTGAGCAAGCTAACCCAGCTTGCAAGTCAGTCAAACTTGGCAACAGCGCATTTCCGCAAAACAAAAACAGTACCACTAGAATTAGTTGGGGGTCCACAATGGCGACGTTCAATTGTTTTTTTTATATCAGATTTCCAGTAATCCGAAGAGGTCAACTTGGCAACAGCGCATTTCCGCAAAACAAAAATGGTGCCGTTACAATTGGCTGAGGGCCCACAATCGTGACGTTCAATTGTTTTTTCCATATCAGATTTCCAGTAAACCAAAGTTCAGCCGGAACTACTACACCATTACAAGTTGGAGAGAAATATCTGAAGTGTGACACAAACAATCACGAAAATTTGCTAGACGAAGAACAGAAGCGACTTTACCAGAAGGTGATTGGAAGTCTTTTATATTTGGCAACAGCAACGAGACCGGACTGAGCTTTTGCGGCATCATTTATGAGTCAATTCAATCACTGTCCATCGAAGCATCACTGGAAAGGCATGAAGCTTATTTTGAGGTACCTATCAGCGACGAAAAGATATGGTTTAGAATATCGGAAAGAAAGTAAAATTGCTACTACTTATTCAGATGCAGACTGGGGTGGATATCAAACAGATCGAAAGTCATTCAGTATATACATATTCATTCTTGGAGGTGGAGCAATAAGTTGGTGCAGCAGAAAACAAAGATGTGTTTCCTTGAGCACGGTAGAATCGGAATTCGTCGCACTCACGGAAGCAGCAAAGGAATTTATATTTCTTCAGAAACTGTCAGGAGAGATATGTTAAAATAAATACTTCAGAAAAAGTTTTCCAATTCTCATTGGCAATCAAGGTGCTATGAAACTTGCTGAAAATCACACCACATCGGACCGATTTAAGCATACAGATTTGAAGTTAGTTTGTATACGAGACCTGATAGAAGAAAAGCAAATCATTCTGAAATATGTCACAACAACTTTCAATTTGGCTGATAGTCTTACGAAAAATATTCCAGCTTCTAGATCCATGGAGCACTTGAAATTTATGGGGATCGTGGATCCAGGAGGGGTGTTAGAAGAAATTTGTTTATAGAAGAGTTGATGATTTTGAATATTTTTTTATGATGATTATTATATCATTATGAACGTCGTTGTTATGTATTGGTATGTCAGTTGAATATATATTTTTGAAAGAAAGCGTTCTCATCACTCTCACTTTTCTGATTTTGCTAATTTCCACTGAAATCCACTACTCTGCTATAGTATAATAAAAGGTTTATCACCGTGAAAATACAGCGACAAGCTATATTTTCACTGTAGTTCCGATTCTATTGGCTGAATTTCATAATTTGAAATTCACTGATTGGTTGTTAAGCAAGGAAATATATTGTCAGGAGATGATATAAACTTCCTTGGCTGCAGTGTCAGTGCTAGACGGACAGAGAAAGTGAAAAAATATCCCAACTCAACTTCCGTTTCCTCTGTAAATACCTTGGATGAATGAGTTGATTCGATATTCCACTAGATGATATTTTTTCGAAATTTTTAACTGACCATATAAAAGTTTGTTTTCTATTTTTTAGCTTACATTCCCATACCAAATACTTTTTTTCAAAAAGTGAAAAAGAGTCCTGAGTTACACGATCCAGTATTGGCGAATGAATATTTCCGAGAATTGAAGGAAAATGAGCTAGTGTTACCACCGTAAGTAATATTTGTTACAGTAATTTTTTTTGAATTTCAATTAAATTTTTATTCGAATCCTTCATGAGAAGATGATTTCAACATCACTCCACCGAAGGCCATAGAATCAACAATGTTATGTTTCGACTCAGCAAGTTTGATTGGTTAACCCCATATGGGGTGCATGGATTTACCGATTGACAGCTATACAAACACATATCATTATAAATTTTTCCACTTACATAACCAAATGGCGGCACAAAATCGATTATCAATTACAGAATCACAATATGTGTAGGAAGCAAATTGGTAACTGTTTGATTTCAGTGGTAAAAAATACGTTAATTTAGTATTTTAGTCCGTTGCTAAGCAACGAACTTTCCCGTATCGAAAACTGTCCGGGAAAATTTTTGCTTCCGTCTCAACAATAATATAGATTTTCGTCGACCAAAATGTATTGGGAATTGCATGTGAGAGAAGCAAACCTTGCTTTAATGAAATGAACGATGTTTGTGATATTTTTCAATAATATTCTCCTTATCTTATTTAATGAATTTTCAATGAAAACTAGAGAAAATCAACCATCTGAATGAAAATGCGAATTTTCACTTTCAGATTTTTTCTTTTCAGTTAGAGCCTTTTCACAATATCTATCAGATGTAGTTCAATGTACAGCGTTGCTTTTGCCGGGGAAGTAGTTGTTTTCTTTTAGATATTACAAATAAATCTCATTTTTTATTTTACAATTTTCATGGAGAATGTTCCCCTTCTCAATATGAATATCCTATTCATATTTTCTAACAAAAATCAGTGACAACGAACTTTCCCGTATCGAAAACGATCCGGGAAATATTTTGTCGGCGTCTCAACAATAATGACCTTCATTCTAAAACAGTTGCCGCTAGAGGCGCAGGTGGCGCTAGTGGCGCGTCGACGAAGTCAGCGCGTGACGTAGTCGGTTGGATAGGTCCCTGTCTTGAAATAGGCGCGATGCGTTAATCGCGACAGTCGGTTGAAAATGAGTATATGACAGCGAAATTGAAAAAAAAATGTATAAAGAGTATTTGAAGAACGTCATCGTGTCAAAAAAAATGTCGGCAGTTTGTCAAGATATCATATTGTACACAGAGTGTCTCAAAACACATCAATTAAGAGAAAAAAACAACAGGTTTTCTCAAAATACATCTTTTAAGAGGAAAAAACATGACGCCCGCTTGTGAAATGCTATACCAGGTGTACCAAGATATCATTCAAGAAAAAACATGACTGTCTCTGTCATTTGTCAAATGGTAGGTGAGAAAGAGAACTCGTGTCATTGGGAGTAAGGGGATTCAAAATATTTTCGTTTCGTGATGGAAGGCCGTTATTTTTAACGTGCGATGGTAACCATTGGGAGTATGTGACACTTTGACTCTGTTTCTTTTTCATTTTTCATCATTATCAGGTGAGAGGGGATTAGATAACATTGAGCTGTTGAAATAATCAGTGATATAATGGCATCTAAAGAATACACACAGACGATTGAACAATTTTGTAGACGTGTTTAGGAATTAAAGAAATATATTAATGGAATTTAATAAGGAATATGTGATTTCGTTCAAATATTAAGTTGTATATTTGGATTTTTGTTTCATTTTGATATGGAAATATATGAAGTAGTCATCCAGAGTTATCGCTATCGTTGATAAAGCCGCAAACAGGAAAATTCAATATGCGATGAGCAATTTGACATTGAGTTAAGGTGAGCCAGCCAAACCGCAAAAGTGTCGGTTTACATATCCATGGGAAAGTGATGTTTGTCCCAGAAGGTTCTGGAACAATTGTCATGTTTTTCTTTGTTATCACAGTTCATATATAAACAATAGTGGGCCGCGAAGAAAAATAATTTTTTTTTATTGTTTTTTATGCTTGCTTTTTGGGTTGTAGTTTCCATTTGCATACGTTTGACTTTTTCTCACAAGAATTTATTTGAATGTGATGTGATTCAAATTGGCTTAGAGTTTTTGAATTATCATTTAATTTCCCGTAAAAATTTTTCTCAGATGAATTTATTCAATCGTTTTTATCCACGCATTTTGAGAGCTATGTGTATGTGTGAAAAAAGAGAATTGGCATCGGAGAATCCATTTGCCACAGAGCTTTTGATTTTCGTTGAATTTTTTATTGAAAGCGGTTCAGATATACTAAAATTTATCAATATAATAATATATTGGATGATTTCAGTCAAATGTGTTTGTGCCCCGCTTTTTGAGAGCTGACGTTTTTTGTTTAATTTGTAATCAAAAGTACTTCACAGAGATGTCGAAATTTATTAATAAAATTAAATAATTTCTGCCAAATGTTTGGTGCCCGTGTTTAGTGAGAGTTTTCATATAATTTGTAATTCAAAGCAAAGCAGTAATTCAAAGCAGTTTGTATGTTGATTTCAAATTGCACGTTCGATCATGTTGAGTACCTTCTCAGTGGATATATAACAGATTATAATCCGTTGTCCTACAAGTGCCCAGAACGATTTCACGTTCAAAACTTTTTATTTTAGTTTTTTTCAGATGGTTCTAAAAAAATCAACGAATCATCTTTGGTGGAAAGGAATCCAACCATCAAATTGAAAAATCTCCCTCTGGGGGTGCCACAACCTATCAGCAAAGCCAAAATCATCAGAAGCCGGTTTGGGGAAGTTATACTTCTGGAGTTAGTGAAAAAGGTGGCATTCCTGCCGCAGCGAGTGACAGATGAGTATCGGCCCCATAAGGAAGAATTTTTATCTGGAAAATATTCGATAATTTTCCGTGATCTCATCGAAATCGGCAAGACGATACCCACCGCTTCATTCAAAATTGTAGAAAATTAAGATAACTATTCTTTTTGATTATTTCTTCTTTTAAATGAAATAGTAAACTCGACAATGTCGAAGTACTCTTCTCTCCAAATATTTCTAGCTTGTGGAAAATATGAGGCAAAGATCTAACAGAAAACAACTCCTTCCCTAGCTATAACAACGACATATATTGAATAACATCTGACAGATATTTGTGCAACGTTCTTCCAAGAAGACTAGTTGCAATTGCTTATTGTAGTTGTAATTATTTTAATAGGACGACTCTTATGTTGTCCAATCTACCCTGTCACTGATAATCAGCAAGAACCGCGAAACGCGTCTGATCGTTCTTGGAGTGTCTTGGTACCTGCATGTCTCCCCATATCTACACCGTGCCGTCCGATGAAAGTAACACTCTACTCTTCCTGTTCGGTCGTTGAAGATGGTTGCAGCACCCCAAAATCTTAATGCTGCTGGATCTGAATATCGTCTCCAAGATGTTTCTAACGACTCTCTAATCAAGCCCACAGGATAATTTTGGGATTGCCAGGTCCATGAGATTTTGGACTAGCATCGTATCTCTCAATCTGGTGAGGCTCTCCCAGACGTCTTCATAGGACAATTTATCTCGACTTCTGGGTTCTGTTTCCGCAGTTCCTGAAGCTGACCAAACTTTTTTGAGAACACCAACGCCTCTGGACATTCGACGTTTTTTTCCATTTCATCTATTTTTTTGTGTGTTTTTACTTCAGTTTAAGGTTAGTTTTTAGGCTTTTGTCAACAAGATCTTGTATCTTTGAACAATAAAGCATATTGTCTCTCTCTCTCTCGAAGGTCTTCTGCCACGCAGTGCGCTATCGCGTAATCAGTAGGTATCTGGAAACGATCTTGTGACACCTCTCGAGCTACCCCATGTGAAACTTTCTGCCCATTTGAGTATAAAGCCATGAACTGCTGGAAGGTCATCTCACCCACTGGTGGTCTGAGGGTGCGAACTTGATCGTGATTTCCGACATAAGGAGCCAACCTGTTGGAATGGACGACTCTATGTTTTCCTCGGGGTGGCTTTTTGATCCGGTAGACGAGGTTATTTATTACTTTTATGATCTTGTATGGACACTCCCACGAACTCTACAATTTCGGTGAGGAACCGCGGCGACGCTTGGGGTTGTACAGCCAGAATAGGTCACCGGTCTGGAATGTTCTGGCTATTGCGTTGATGTCATAGGTCTTCTTCGTGCGCTGGCACAATCGATATTCAAATGGACTTGCTCGTGTATGTCGTCCATTCTCTGCCAGAATTTGCTGACATACTCTTCTCCCGCGGTGTCTTGTCCTGGTGGCATCCCAGGATAAGCCATCAGGAAGAGATGAAGATACTGGTCTCGGTCTCTTTGATGGGCAGAGACTACTTTGGACAGGTGGCCGTTTATTGTCCTATTCATTCGTTCTACCATTCCGTCATTCTGGTTTTGCAAATATTCAACATCATGTACATTTCCTGGAACAAATGGGATTCAAAGTTTCTGCCTTGGTCGGAATGCAGCTTCAATGGGACACCGAATCGGCATATCCACTCTTTGACCAAGACATCTGCGACGGTAATGGCTTCCTGATTGGGCAGTGCGTAGGCTTCTGCCCATTTGCTGAAATAGTCCATTGCCACAAGGATGTATTTGTTTCCATGATTAGATTCAGGAAACGGGCCAGTGTTATTCATTGCAATCCATTCATATGGGCTGCCTACGTTATACTGACGCATCGGGGCCTTAGATCTAGTTCGAGGCCCATTGTTGGCAGCACATACGGCATACTTCCTGCACTAGTCCTCAACGTCAGCTTGACAATTGGCCCAATAGAACCGTTGTCTCAATTTCTACAAAGTCTTCGTCACTCCCAGATGTCCTCCAGTGATTCCATCATGCACTTCTCGGAGCACTTCTTGATTCTTGGACTAGGGTACTACTCTCTGGCGTCTTTCCTCTCCTCCATCCTCAGACGAAACTCCAGTTTCCAACGTAAGAGAATTCCATTGGACCCAGTATGATTTAACCACTGGAGAATAGCGTGCGACTTCCTGCCATGATGGTATTCGGTTGCCCTTTTCCAGCTGATGACCAGGTCTGGATATTTTTCTTGGTCTTTCTGGATTTTGTCACCATTCTCTGCCAGCTTTGATTTTCTCGTCGTCCACTGCTACTCCTTTCCCAGAGAAAATGTGGCCAAGGTAATGGACTTCCTTCTGGAACAGATTGCATTTCTTAGGGCTCAGTTTCGAAAGACTTGCCAACCACGAAGATGTCGTCGAGGTATACCAGGCACGTTTTCCATGAGAGTCCATAATACAGTTTCCATCAATCTGTCAAAGGTGACTGGAGCGTTACAAAGGCCGATGCCATTCGGCTTTGGAACTGTGAACTACCACAATCATGACCCGATAGTGAAGGCTATTTTCTCTCTATCTTTTCAAATCTAAATTTGAGAAAATTGTTGAGCCAGCCAAAGTGTCATCTATCTTGAGATAGGGTACCTTTTTTCTTCGTCACGTTGTTGAGTTGACGATAGTCTACGCAGAAGCGTGTCGACCCGTCTTGATTCTTATCAGTTGTTTGCGATTTAGTATGAACTGTATATACATTGATAAGAATAAATAAAATTGTTGGCTATTAATTGGAAAAGTCTAATGACATCAGTTGCATACATCAAAATCTTTTTCTTGATAGCCGTGTACACGGCCCGCTATAATGTAATATTGCTAGCAATTCAGTAAGAATAAAACTCTACAAATACCTATAGGCTTTAACATAGTCCCCTGGGCGAAAGGAATGAACTATTTTCAAAGTCACTCATTACTTTAAGACTAAGTATTTTTACCATTCTCCATTGGTAAAGCACAAATTTTGGCGAATGACCTTTTAACTACCGCACCTTTAGTTTCAATTGAGGCAACTCGGGAAACTCCATCTTTCCCTGGATGCAATACAATTATTCGCCCTAACTGCCATCGGAGTGGTGGTATATGGTCATCACGAATGATAACTGAAAGTCCTTCCTGGAGATTGGATAAGTTGAACTTTCATTTGGGTCTATTTTGAAGCTCAGCGATGTAGTCTCTGCACCAGGCTTTTCAAAAATGCTGCTAGATTCTCTGTAGGTGTTGGAATGTGGACAATCTACTAGACTGAATATCTGTTAATCCGGATCTGGCAACAATGTGATTGATTTGCCAATCAAAAAATGTGCTGGCGTAAAAGCGTCGAAAGTATCAGAATCAAAAGAAATTGGGATTAAAGGACGGGAATTGAGCATTCTCCTCAATCTGCACTAGTATTGTGCAGTAATCTTCATAAGTTAGAGGGGCGTTTCCAATTACCCTTCTTAAATGGTGCTTGGCAGATTTTACCCCAGCCTCCCAGAGACCACCCATGTGGGAAGAGTATGGAAGAATAAAGTGTTATATATATATATATATATATATATATATATATATATAACATTTTATTGCTAAAACTCTCAGCAATGGATGAATGACCTTGCGGAAAAATTCCCAATTCCTTCAATTTGGAATTGGCACCTACAAATGTGGAACCGTTATCTGAATGGATATAGTTGGGTTTTCCGCGGCGGGAAGCAAATCGACGAAAAGGTGTTATAAATGCTTCAGTCGTGAGGTCTGAAACGAGTTCAAGGTGAATTGCTCGTGTCGTCATGCATACGAATAAAGCTATATAACCCTTTAGCGTTTCACTTCCTCGACCCGTTTGTTTAGCTCAATTTCTCCCTGCAATTGGCCACAACCTTCCTCAAATAGAAGAAAGTAACAGTTGTGGCCCCGGATGCAATAATCGCAAGTGTTCATTTTTGATTATTAACTTGCTGAAAGAATGTTTACCCGAAATAATCACTGGACATATTTTGTCGAAAGGAAAATCACAATTTTCCATCCTACCTCCTACCCTTAACAAACCCTCTTCATCAAGTGTGGGGTTTAAACTCAGAATTTTACTTTTTCTGTCAATTGGCTTGCCATCATTCAAATTGCATATTTCGAAAGGAAATGACTGCATTTGAACTATTTTCAGCAAAGACTTTAAAGCATTTTCGAGCTCTTGAGGGGTTGAGGGACCAATTGTTCGCTTAAACTTGCAATTATTTATAAAACGAAAACTGTGAAGCTTATTGAAATTTGAAAACCTTTTAAAAAGAGAAAAATAATTTGGCTAAATTTGTTGAACAGCGAGAAATCATTTTACTGGAGTGTCTTCAGAGAAAATACTGATTTTTTTAATTCAGGAACGTCTCCTGGTTCGTTAAATGAATTTTGTGGCCATTCAGATTGAGGCTTTGACAGCCACTCAGGGCCATTTCACCAGAATTTATTCTCGTCCAAAGCTTTGAGGGATACACCTTGGGTTAACAAGTCCACAGGATTTTGTTTCGTATTAACATATTGCCATGAATCAGGATTTGTTAAAGACTGGATTTCTTTGACACGATTAGCTTCGTTGTGGAATCGGACCAAAGATGGATGTAATTGAATTGAATCGTGAGTGATTCTGCAACCCTTTGAACCAATTTTCCAAGAATCAAAGCGCCACAAAGTTCAAGCTGGGGACAGTTGATGCTTTCAATGGTGCAACCTTGCATTTTGCAATCAGAAGTGATATGCTGATATTACTAGAAGTATCTAATGTTCTAATGTAAACGCATGCGCCATACCCATTTGAAGGTGAATTAGTAAACCCGTGAAGCTCTGTTCGGACTGAATTATTGCCTGTAGTGCACCTAGGGATCCTGAGAGTGTTCAAGGCATCTAGCTCATTACAGAATGTCACTATAGGGTGGAGGTATTGGATCATCCTAATCAAGCTTCAAGAACCACAGTTTCCGAAGCAACATTTTTATACGTTTAATGCAGGCATTGAGAAATTCCAAGGGATCAATAATTTTCGATATTTCAGGAAGAACAGATCGCTTGCTAAAAGTGCTTCTGGTATCTGAAAAGTGCTTAATTTTATACAATAAATGATCAGAAAATGGCGACCAATATGGATATTCTCACAGAAATGTAAATTGAACCAAGTTGATTTGAGAATAATAGAAACTCACTTGCTCAAAGTTAAAACCTTGTTAAGACTTTCACCTCCTGATATAAAGTCATCAACGTAAAAATCGTGACCTATAGCTTGAGAAGTTTCGGGATGTAGTTCAGCGTTATCTAAAGAGAGTTGTTTTAAACAGCGCACTGCTAGATAACTGGCCGATGCTATTCCGTAAGTAATAGTATTTAAATTGTAAATTTTTACGTTTTTGTCTGGGCTAGCTCTCCGAAAAATACACTGCACAAGCCTTTGTTCTGGATTTACAAGCACCGCCATGTACATTTTTTCGATATCTGCACATATTTATGCTGACGGAATCGCGGAAGTATGGACAAAAGGTCATCTTGTATTTTAGGCCCCACAATCTGTAAGTCATTTCTAAGCTTGGTTGTAGTGCTGCTTTCATTTCTCACCTGATGGTGAGATAGAAAGTAGAATATTTCATTTGACTGAGCTTGCACGGGTGACATATGTTCCAAGGATTCGTATTCAGTCATAAAGGAAGAATATACGAGTCTAAAAGATTCGTCACGTTTGAATTTTTTCTCGATAGAATGAAATCTGTTTAAAGCACATTGTTCAGAACTGCCTAAGGCTGAATTGAATATGTACAATGAAACGACCTGTTTCACTGCGTTTGGTGGTTTCCCTAAAGAAAGATTTGCAAATCAACCCACCCTGTGAAGTAGGTGTATGCTCATGACTAGGCTCTTCAAGTTCCCAAAACTTTGCTAGCTGCGACTTCAAGTCTAGGGTTGAACTAAGATGACAGTGTTTTGGTGAATTTCCATTTGTGTGATATGGTAGTGGGCCTGAGATTAACCATCCCAGGAAAGAATTCTGTAATATTGGCAGATTAGCACCTAAAGATTGTGTTTCGGGACATATCAGAGTATAGAATAGCTAAGCACCAGCAAGTCGATTTTACCGGCTTTATGAAGAGTTTCATCAGCCAAGAGGATATTAGAGGGAATAATCAAGGATATCCTGCAAATGTTTTGAAGAGGCAGTCTTTCGCATACCTATTTGAGGTAACACCAAACATGAAATAGACTGCTCATAAGAAGTATGTATAGAATAGATTGTTAATGTACAACAATCTTTTATAGTAGAAGCAACACCTCTGATACCAGTTATGGACATATATTGATGCTCATAGTGGAAATGTTTAGCCTGCCAATGAACTCTTCAGTGATAAAATTAGATTAGCTGCCTGAGTCAGGAAGGATTACGAGCGAACATGAGATTTGCTACCTTTACCTTTGTCAACATTCATCCTTTTTAAGCCTTCCTTTGGTTCAAGCTTTTCAACATAATCAGCCCTGCCACACAAGAACCTTTTGAACTCATCTTAAGTTGGTAGATGTTCAGCAGGTTTGAAAGCTTCCCACTGCATTTCAGTTTTTCTGTCTAGTTTTGACTTTATAATGTGTATAATAATAAGTTCAAACTGCCGTTCATGTGATACACCTAAATGTCCTAAGGATCTTATATGTTTAGATGTAGTAGAAGAAATCTTTCTGAAATCACTCGATGTACGATTTCTTAAGGTAGATATGCTAAAAAAAACTTTAACACGGTTCGCCCTCTAAATCAGTTTGTAAATAGTGATATTTTTCAATGTCATCCAAATCAGTACGCTTATCGACTAACGACAAAAAAAGTTGACGGAACATCAACCACTCTCCATGAGAACCACAAAATTTTGTTAATTGGATCTGCGGCAACTGAATTTTAGACCTACTCTCCGCAGCTGGGGTGTCCTGTGCAGAAACCCTCCGAGCTTCGTTACTCAATCTCTGTTTAGATGAATTTATTACTTCAGGAACCGGTTCTCAAAGACAGACTCAGATTCAACCGATTAAACAGAGTTTCTATCAAAATTATCGCCCGCTTTTTGATTGCAGTAAGATAAATTTGCTAGAATACCTTCAGCTACTGAAAATAATTTAAAATAATTTGTTTCAAAGTTCTCACGTTCTTGTACTTGACTTTTCAAATTATGTTCATCAGTAAGCATTTCTATTTTATCCTGAATCTCCTCGAATTGCTTTAAAATATTTACTCTAGATTTTATTCTTTTCCTTAGTTCAAACAACTTACTCGAATCTATGTTTTCAATAGTAGGCAGAATTTCTACGTATTTCTCAAATAAAGTTAATTTTGTCTTTATGCTTGCGCGTTTTTTCGTCAACGATTCAATCTGCTCGGCCGTATCCATATTTTTTTTTAATGGATACAACTACAAACTGGATACATATTAAGGGGAAATGTAGAAATTATGGGATACAAGTATAGTTATAAAATGGATTGAGCTCACCCAGGCTTCCGAAAATGGTGTACTAGGTTCGAAATTCTGTTCTCTGCTTGCTAGAGGGGAAACTCCACTTCGCCGCTATCGTCGAGCTCCACAGAAATCAAGCCTGGCACTCAGCTCCTGCTATGCTATGCGATGACCAAGTTGTCGATTGGCGCTGGTTATTCGTATCACGTTGTTGAGTTGTCGATAGTCTCGCAAAAGCGTGTCGATCCGTCTTTCTTCTTACCAGATGTTTGCGATTTAGTATGAACTGTATATGGTATGAATATATGAAATTGTTGGCTATTAATTGGAACATTCTAATGACATCAGTTGCATATATCAAAATCTTTTTTCTGACAGCCATGCACACGGCCCGCTATAATGCAATAATAGTGATATACTGCATTTGCAATTGAGTAAGTATGAAACTCTACAAATACCTATAGTCTTTAACACCAGTACAACTGAAGATGACCAAGGGCTGTCGGACGGTTCAATTATTCCATTTTTTCCCATATCGTTGAAAATTTTTTCAGCCTCTTCCGTCTTGGGTAGAGGGAGTCTTCTGGCTGATTGACGGATTGGTCAAGCATCCCCAGTCTCAATTTAACCACCTTTGTTCTACCTCCTTTTCCTTGTCCGAAATCTTTAGATTCGCTTGATTTCCGGCAGCTGTGAGTGGTATACATGTTCTAGATGGGTCTGCCCATAACGTAATTCTAGATGTTCGATCAGCTACTCGTAGTTCTCTTGTTCTTGGCTGGGAGGGTTTGAAATATATTTGTCGCTTCTCCACGCAACGCCAGTGTTAATGCTACAACTCTTTCTCTTGCATTCCATCAATTCCTATTTCCCATCAAACTGAGGTGGTTTCGTGGAGAGTTTTCCTGTCTCCAAACTAATTTTCAAATCTTTCAAACCCTTTTGAACATCATCTGAGTTCAAATTCAGCATTCAGCAGATTTTCACTGACAGATTTCTGTGGTATGGGTAGTGTCAATCTGGTTTTCCAACTTTTTGATTTTCTCCTTTATTTTGTTGATTTCCGCCTCGAGTCCGCCTTTGATTTCATCACTGATTGTTTTCTTCAATTTTCCCAGTTTCTCTACATTTTCATCTTTGATTTTCTGTTCAAATTTTCTAGCAGTCTTTCTTCCAGATTTTTAGAGTTTTCTTGAAATTCTTTTTCAAACCATTCGAATTTTCTTGAATTTTCTCTTGAAGTTCTTCCTTTAAACTCTTCGAATATTCTAGAAGTTTCTCTTCCAAATTTTTTGAATTCTCGTGAAGTTCTTTCTCCAAAGTATTCGAATTTTCTAGAAGTTTCCCTTGAAGTTCTTCGTTCAAAGTATTCGAATTTTCTAGAAGTTTCTCTTGCTGTTCTTCCTTTAAAGTGTTCGAATTTTCTATAAGTTCTTGTTTCAAACTCACTAAATTTTGTTGCATTCTGTCTTCCATTCCGTCGAGTTTACGCATTAACTTCAAACAAAAATGTTGGGTCTTCACCTTCTTCTATCAGTCCTTCTGCGACTCTTTTCTGAAGCGTGGCATTTCCAACTCCCTTTCTTCGAGCTGTTGCTTCAATTCCGATACCTTTAAATCCAGAAGAACTCTCCTTGAAAACATTTTGTATTTCAATGTCTATTCCACACAAAAAGTTTTACGATTTATTGAATTTTACACGCTAACGCTAGTTCCACGGTCTTTCATTATTATTTCCACACGCGAGAAGTGTATCAGTTTATACTCCCATTAATGCACACAACTGTCCACTTTTCATCAGTCACTGTCTATTTTTCGCGAAAACAAAACTCGAGCAACACAACGAAATACACAACTGTCTACTTACACGAACACTCTGTATTTATTTTTAAAATCCCATTTATGACGCCATTGTAAAGAACTTTGAAATTTTACTTCAAAATTCTTTATTCCATACGTTAATTTATATACAACACAATCACTGGGCTATATTTATCTCGACACTCAATGCTTCCGTATTCAATTCTTGTCAATCGGCTACTCGCATGGCCTCTTAAAGTAAGAAACATTTCTATTACTGATTTCCTCCACTAGATGGCGCCCCGTTCTGAGGTCTGAATGTTCGTAACAATATAAAAACATGAGGCGTTTAGTTCCTAAAATGTTCCTATAACGATAGTCTTTCATTTTTCAAGAGTTATCGTGGCGAAGATTGTTTGCAATGGTTTGCCGATCAATTAGCCAATATTGCAAAATTTGTAGAGTCAAAAATTTAAAAAATTGAGCACTTTAAACACTTTAGGTGCTGTAACGACTTGTCATATTTGCGAAAAATCGTTCACCCCCAAAGATGTTATCGTGCACGACCACGATCATTTTATGGGGGTGTTTCGGGAGTGGTCGAGAGTAGGCCCCTTGTTACATCAATTTTCGGTACCCATTTCTTTTCATAATCTTTCAGGATACGAAGGTACCTTCATTATAAGATATATTGCGAAAAGATGGTGTGTGAGCATACTTCCTTCAAATAAAGAAGAATACATTTTCTTTACGCTGCACGGTGCTGAAACTGATATTAAATTCCGATTTATAGATTCTTTTCGATTCATGAGAACGTCGTTGGATGAATTAGCATCCGTTTTAAATGAAAATAATTTTGACATTAAAAAAAAAAATTATTCATTTAGATGACGGAAAATTCGCCCTTTTCGCCAAGAAAGGGGTGATATGATGACGTAGATAACATGTTAAAATTAAATGACTCCGAGATGCCATCAAGGAAAGAGTTTTGTAGTAAATCAAACAATGAATAACATGAGTGATGAGAAATATGCTAACGCACAAAATGTTTTGGGTCATTCAAAATTATAAATTTGGGGTCGTATGCGGACCTATATTTGAAAACAGCTATGTCACTATTGGCAGATGTTTTCAACTCATGGGCTGGACTCCGGTGGTATTATATCATGCCTGGTTTTACGTCGGATGCCATGTTGAAATATACATAGTGTCAAAAGACATTTACATGATTATGTTTGTAGAAATTTTCCTTTTTCTCCAAGCACCTTGCTCCGCCCAATTCCAGACGAAACAAATCAATGAGTACCCTGTATTGCCAAAAAAAAATTTTTGGCACCATCGCAATTTAAACCTTTCTATACCCAGGTGCATTTCCGAACGTTTTTTCATTTGTCATGTGCGTTTTGTCACTCGTAGTCAAAACAGAGAAACACGAAGAATATGATACTTCATTCATATACAATATAACAAAAAAAACATATTTCTGTTCACAAACTTAAATAATTCATAGACCTATATAACGTATATAACATTGAGATGTAGTATCTTTTCATTTTTTTCCTTAGAACATACTGCGCTTCTTCTAACTGGAATTTTTGCTGTCGGGTTTGGTATCGGTATTTTTTCAATAAAGTGTATTCTCATTATTATTTGTCTAAAAATCTTTGTCATATCGGACGTAAATCTTCATCTTCACTTTCCACACTGGTTAATACAATCTCCACATCACTGTCATCATCTAAAAGTAAAATATCTACAATTATCAAAAAATTCACAAAAATGAAACACGTGTCGTGATGTTACCGCCACCTCCACAAAAGCACGCTTACCAGAATACATTTTCAAGCTTCTATTTCAACGTAATATATCCGTCGTATGTACGTATCCATAAGATATTCATAGCTGTCCAGAATAGTTTTGAAGTGTACGTCACTTGTTACCATCTGGTAACTTGTATAGAAAGGGTTAAAGCAGGCATTGAAAATGAACTGATTCTGAGTGAGATCCATCGTGTTTTGAAATTGAGGGTTGCATCCACCAGTTCTTTCGCGAAAACTGTATACAAACTATTGAAAACCCTTTGTTTGGTGAAACAATGGAGAACTTCCAGTTACACAGGGAAAATTAATGTAAAAATACAGACAGTGTTATGTTCGCAATAATGTATGATGGCGTATATTCAGAAGTTATTAAAGAACACATCAAAATTTGATACTTCTGATCATTCGCCTGATAATAGTTCCAAATTCCGCTTGTAAATGAAAAAAATCCTTGGTTAATGAAAGATGAAGCGAATGGCGAAATACGCACTTTGCATGGTTTTGTTCCAAAATGTGCACCTACAGAGTGCAGGGTGGAAAAGTAATTAAAAAATCAAAGAGCATTCGGAATAATGTAGTTGAAAATTGAATTTATTTCGAAGATTAAGAAAAAATATGCGAGCAATTCAGTATTCGATCATATGCTCACAATGTTTTTAGCATCAAGAAGGCGAAAATAGCCCTGATCTACAAGCCAGCGACAGGGTTTCGTGACCAATTTCCTCTGCCCGTGCAAATAACTACTAAAATGCTCGTGAGAGTCAGCTGCGATTCCGTGGGTGGGTTTGAGCACTGGCAGCCTACCGAACACGTAGGAAAAAAAATCTATGAGTTGAGTGGCTGTTATTTCGTTTGTTTTCCAAGTAATGGAGGAACTTCATCGATACTTCTTGAAAAGGTGTTCAAGGACAATAAAATTGTTTTTTTAAAATTTGTCGATATTCTGTTTGGTTTTCGAGATTTTGGCTATTCTTTTTTTTAACATAGGTTGAACATTTCTTCAAGTTAGGCAGCTCTTTTTCTATATCACGTTTGGTTTTTGAGTTTCAGGCATTTGTAGAAATAAAGTACAAAATTTTATTTTCGGGAAAATGGGTTTTCCACCAATTTTTGATAGTTTTTTCGTAAAACGTTTCGTTAGAGATTTGTTCATTAATTTGAGCTCTACCTATTGCATATTTGAGATCCTGATGTCCTTCATCGGTTTAGCCACAATAAGTGCCCCAAAAAATTACATTCTTTACCTTACAGCCAGCAAATATTTTTTCCTTAGAAGTATTTCATAAATTTGAGGAAATGACGTGAATAGGAGGCTGCTCTATTCACCCACGGAGCCGTAGCTGACGTTCACAAGGCTGAATTACACACCTCTCTGAAGCATTTCACTTATCGTCCAGGAGGAAATGACTGACTGGCTTGTGGATCATAAGTCCGTATGACGATAAACGAAAATTTATTGCCAAGTCATCTGACACTTTACCTTGGGGTCAAAATAGTTTGAAATAATATTTTGAATCATTATTTGGATTTTATTTCGTTCTAGTTTGAATATGGTTGGTAGGTGTCCAAATCAGAAAAATTATAATTTTACCGATTCAGACTGGTCTAGACTTTTGAATTGTAGATTTACAGCTCATACTACGTATGAATGAAAAATTCTTTATGTATACCACTGCACAAGTTGACATAATTTAAATAAATAATCTATATTAGAATTTGTTATTTTATTATATAATACAACTTTTTTTCACCTTTCAAAATTTATTACATAAATCATATACTATTTTTTATATTGAAATAAATATTCACGTAAAGCATTAGCGTACATACTATCAAAAGATAAAGCTTGACAAAAACCTTCTACAGTGTGACCCACTTATGACAGGAGCACCCTTTATAATCTACATTTTCCAACCGATTGGAATGTTTTTTTATTAGGTAGATATTCAAAAAGTCTACTAAGACACCAAATTTCATGAATAAATCTCCATTTCCAGTGCCTACTAATCTGATTTTTCAAGGTCAAAAAAATAAAAAAAATCACTAGCGATTTTTTAGGAGAATTCTAACTGCACCACTGGATTCGCAACATTTTTAAATGGTCCATATGAGAATAACGTCGAAATGCGTCAATCAGTAAAAAAGTTATGAGGGAATGAAATTTGAAATATATGCCGTTTAATCAACCCACCAATTCAATTTCAAAACTTTTATTAGAACTTTGACTAAACCACTGGATTCAAGGAGTCTCGAAATATCACTGACTGATCGTGCTAGGAATCGCACAATCCTTAGCTCGCACAAGTTTCGACTTTTGAGGGCTTTCGTTCGTAGGGGGACGACGGCAGGTTAACGTGAAAAACAATTTTAAACAATTTTGTTATTTCACAGTAATCTGTTTGTAACCGAACGTATCCCTATCTTATCTGTTCGTCTAAAATACTGCCATGTTGATCGTCATGTGTCTATCGGCTTCGCTGCTACAATATCAGCTCCCTGCATTAAGAAGGCGCCCAGCCTAGTATGAAACAAGCCCCCCTATTTTTTTGTTCGCATGCAGCCTTAGAACGTCAAGACCGAGATCCCCTTGCACCGTAGAATTCTATGACAAACAGTTCTGTCTCTGTTTTTTTTTGTCAAACCTAATGTAAATCCACTCTTTCTATAAAAAGTAGAATTCCACGGTACAACGGATCCCGCCCCAGACCCCCTTCACTTCCAGACCTTGTTTTCCCACGTTGTGTTGTTTTTTTTTTGTTTGGTTCTTTTAGGATACAAAATTCTGCCAGCTGAAGAGAGATAAAATACGGAATAAGCAAATATCATCTATTGAAACTGCTTGAATACATATTAATCAATTTTTGAGCGAGAAACCTCTGGTATTATTTTATTATTTCAATAAGCTCGTTTGAAATTAAGAAAGTTCAAAAATGATTTGATTCTGAAAAGAAAACTAATTCAGGGAAATATCTATATTGTAATTGACTAGAAATCAACATCTCCAAAGTCTAAAAATCTGAATAGTTATCAAAGTTCGGCGAGAACAGATTTCGTCGCCAATTGTGCTAATGGGCTTCAAGTACATCGACACCCCCTACAACCATGGAGTTCTCCCAGGTTCATCCCACTAGGGGTTCATCTTTTTGGGTGCACGCCATCCAGGAACCAACCCAATACCGTCCTCCCCACCTTTTTGAATTTGTGCACAGCAAAATAGTGGGTGTATTTTTATACCTCTTTTTGACTTCCAATAGTGAGGGAGGAACCATCTCCTTTTAGGGATGAGATATCATTGCAGTAGATGGAAACATACTTAGTTCAACCATCTCACAATTTAGCGTCAGATGGGAAAAATAACACGTATAATTCTATTGATTATCAGTTATAATTCATATATGTATCTCGGTCACAATTTTGTATTTTGTATTGTATTCTTTTTTTTTTGACTGCTCCTTTGATTCTAGGATTTTTTTCGGTTGCTATATAATAGATATACTTAGTAATCGAAAGTATCCTAAAAAGAATTGCTTCCTTTTTTTTGCCAGTCATACTCAATTCACTTTTTTTATTAAAACTTGCCAGCATGGGCATAGCTTTGCTTTATTGTAGTGTACAGGGTGACACTTATGAATTTATAAATATTTTTGTCTTACTTACTTACTATATTATATTTCTAATTTTCTCTTTCTTTTTTTCTCTTTACCTTTTCTTATTTTTCAGATGTCTCTGAATGTTTCACATGTGAATATAAGATCACTTTTTCCCCACTTGAATGACCTTCATAATCGTATTATTGATGCAAACTATGATATTATCGGAATTACTGAGACTTGGTTACATGCAGGAATCGAAACTGAAACTGTTAGCCTCAACCAATACACTTTTATAAGAAATGATAGACGAACTCATGGCGGTGGTGTAGGTATGTATATTAAAAACAAATACAAATTCGAAGTTGTCCTATGCGAGCAAAAAGATCACATAGAACAACTATGGGTCAAAATATCTCTGTCTAATGATTATTCGGTTCTTATCGGTACTATCTATAGACCTCCAAAATCAACTCTTAGCGATTTTTTCAATGAAATCGAAAATATATTTTCTAATTTATTTTCATCAAATAGTAATTTAATATGCGTAGGTGACTTCAATATAAATATGTACAATATCGATTCTACACATACACAGCACTTCAATTCTATCATAGAATCATTCAATTTTATTCAGTTGATAAATGAACCCACACGCTATAACTCTCTTCTAGACCTCATTATCACTGATTTCGAATCAGAAGACTGTACACCTGTAGTAAATGATGACTTGTTAGCAGATCATTGTCTTGTTGCATGTAAATTCAAACTGAACATTATAAATCTAAAAGTCAAGAAGAGAATTACATATCGTCCACTTAATAAAATTGATGTACTTCAGTTTCAACGAGATCTTGTTACAATGCCTTGGCATATTGTTTTCACAACTGCAGATATTGATTTAAAAATTAAACTTCTCACAGATAATATTACAAACTTATTAGACTATCATGCCCCAAAAAAATCTTGTTTCGTGAATGAAAAAAAGTACTCACCATGGATAACTGAAAATATCAGGATCATGCAAAAACTGAGAGATAAAGCATTAAAAAGATTCAAACACTCTAATCTATCCAAACATTGGACTTATTATAAACAGCTCAGAAATTTTACAACCAATGCGATAAATGCAGAGAAAAAAGCTTATTTAAACTTCAAATTAAGAAACTCTAATATTAAGGAACAGTGGAAAGAACTGAAAAAACTCAACGTATCAAAAACTAAAAAAAGAGAGATCCCTGGAACATTACGAAACGTAAACAGTATAAATACATTTTTATTGAAACTTCTGAAAGTGATAGACCAGTTGATGATCAACTTATTCAATTTTATAGCAATAATTTGAAACAAGGTATCAATAAATCATTTAGTTTTCAGCCAGTTTCGGAAGAAATTATCTATCAGACAATAAAAAACATACAGTCTAAAGCATATGGGAATGACAATATTAACATAACAATAATAAATATGTGTTGCCCATTCCTAGTTCCTGTCATCACACACATAATAAATGAATGCCTTGATAAAAACTTTTTTCCCTCTGAATGGAAGGTTGCCAAAGTAATTCCTTTACCGAAAATCACACAACCAACAAGTTTTAATGACTTACGATCAATTAGTGTTTTACCTACCTTTTCTAAAATGATCGAGAAAATAATGGCATCACAAATTAGAGAATATATTGATAACCAGAATATTTTGCCCATAAAACAGTCTGGATTCCGAAGTGGTTATAACTGCAATACCGCACTTGCTGACGTCACCGATGAGATCATACATGCTCTTGATGAAGATAAAGTACTTTTATTGATTCTGTTAGATTACTCTAAGGCATTTGATTTAATAAATCATAAAATTCTTTTGTCTATGTTGAAATTTTTTGGATTCAGTGTGACAGCCTACTCGTTGCTATCCTCATATCTAGAAGACAGGCTGCAGTTTGTACAAATTGAAGATGCAAAATCATCAACTTTAGTGGTACATTCTGGAGTACCCCAAGGGAGCATTTTAGGACCTTTATTATTCACCTTATATACGTCTAACTTCATCAATTGCTTAAAAAAATGTAATTATCACTTCTATGCACATGACACACAATTATACTATCATTTTGACATTTCTGATATTGAACAAGCTGAAACATTCATTAATAATGACCTCTCATCACTTTATCAACTATCAATCAAACATTCCCTCAAACTGAACCCTACAAAATGCTCTGCTTTAATATTCTGCAAAGAAAATCAACAACAAAATCTTCATGATAATATATCTCTTAAAATCGGTGAAACATTAATTTCATTTAAAACCCAATGCAAAAACCTGGGACTTATAATAGATACCAAATTGCGCTTTATACCTCATATAACTAATAAATTAAAAGCAGCATATGCTTCCTTGAAATTAATATATCCTCAACGACATTTTTTATCAACAGAAGTTAAAAAAATGCTATGCGATAGCTTAGTTCTCTCTCATTTCAACCACTGCGACATGGTTTACGGTCCTTGTCTACGTGATATCGAATCCCGTCGCATTCAAAAAGTACAGATCTACGTTGGTTGAACATGTTCAATAGGAGATATCTCCATTTAGCATGCATGTGCCTTAATTTACTTAAAACTAAAACTCCACCGTATATTTATGACAAACTATCATTCAGAGCTGATGTCCATAATATAAATATTCGACGAAAAAAACTGTTAACTATACCCAAGCACTCCAAGGCATTGTTTAAAAAGAGCTTCACCTATACGTCAGCAGTTTGCATTAATAATATCTTCAAAATAAATAGAACATATTTTGATATAGGTGGTATGTCATTCAAGTGGAAGTTTAAAGAATATTTGCTGAGCATTCAGTGATATACATTTGATTCATTTACTTCCCTTTCTTCTTTTTCTATCTCTCTCTCTCTTTCTCTCTATCTCTTTCTCTAACATACACTTCTCCCTTACGCCGTCTGTCTCTTTTCTGTATAAGCGCATACATTTTGTAACACCTAGGTCTCTGAAATTTTTTTTTCTTATACTCTAGTTTAGTTAGTTTTAGTGGTGTCGGTGGAAGACCAGATTCGGCCTTGGCCGGAAACTGAACCGAACTACCCTTTGCCTCATTCATGAAACTGTTCCATGAAATTTATTAGTAATATTGCTTGTGATTGATGGTAATAAAAAATATTATTATTATTATTATTATTATTATTATTATTATAAGTTTTTCTGTAATCAAGATTTCCAAGCCCTTACACCCCGGAGACGTTATCATAAAACAATTTTCAATACTAGTATTTTCCCTCTTCACAGTCTCTGAATTACTGAGTTTGAGAATTTGAAAAGAAGTTAATGGAAGGAAAAAAATTGATTTCAGGATATTTGGCTCCATATTCTCACGTACCTGTGCTTACTATCTTGTAGGTGAGACCATCTTTTGGTCGAATCCGATACCTAGGGAAGAAAACCATATTGATATATGTCTCACACAATTTTATCTCGTACAATCCCTTTCCTAAGGGAGAAAGTAGACGATTCATTAAAATCATAAAGAAGAAGGAATGAAGCAAAACACCATCAAATAATCATTTGTTGTCGAGTTTGTACAAAGCAATCTACACAGTCTGTTGACACAATGTGTGAATAAGTGTGTTAGTTACACTAATACTGTCTCAACGGTGGAATTCCGGAGATCACATCAACTGTAGTGTTTGTTTTCAAATAAATTTACTTGGTGTGTTTTTTGCGACAGCCAAAAGCTAGTGACGCATTGTGGTAAGTGACTATGGGGTCCATTATCATGTCTCCTGAGCAGATGGAGTGAACCAAGATTTTTCTCACCTTACGGCAAGCTGTTAAATTTAAATTCGGGAGCATCATCCCAGATAGAACAGAATATTCATAAAATGTTCTCTCAATCATACCAATAGGATGATAGAGAACATTCACAAAGAATATCAAATGAATATTCCAGGAATAATTTCCATCCTCGAAGATTATTATAATAATATCACAAGGTTAACTAATGGAATATCCTAGAAACTGTTCCTAAGAATATCGCTAAAATATTCGAATAGATCAATATTAATTATTATATTACGCCAGAATATTATGAAAATATTTCTTGTTCTTGAAAGATCAACCAAATGGATTATTCCAGAAAATCTTTCCGAGAATATTACTGAAAAATCCACAATATTTTTGACTTATATCAGAAGGACTAATATTTGGGTAACTTTGTATTTTAAATAAGATGTTGAAGTTTTGAGAAACATATCATTCCTTTTGAAATGAATAGAATATTATTTTGGATGTGGAATGTGTAACTAGATATTCTGAGCAGGTAATCCAAATGATTTAAAAATGAAAGAATCTCATTTCATAATGGTATTATTGGTCGTGATGGTAGATCATTCGCTACTCAATCAAATCAACCGATCATGATGAACGTCTAGGCGATGTAGCTTTCTTGATTATTTTGGTAAAATAAAATGATCAACTCTATTTATTTTTATTTATTTTAAAAATGTAAACATATGCATTATCTCAGACGTAGAATAACCTGTATCTGGAAGATGAAAAAAATCTTCAATAGTAGGGTATTCATTTCCTGAAAAATCATCGACTGTTATGGTCCTTCAAATTTTATCGATACATTTTTATGTTCCACAAAAACTTTTTTATTTAGCAAAAGTATGAAATCAAACCGATTCACGGAGAGTTCGGTTTGTTCAAATGCTTTTGCCTGAAAATAAAAAAGTTTGAGTGTTTTGAAAATGAAAATTCATCTCATTGAATTTGAAGAACGAGTTGTATTTGGAGAGATTATTTATTGAACAAATCAAAGGAAGAAAAATTTAATTCATTGGTATTTCATTAACATGAGGAGGAAAGAAAGAAATTTAATGAGAAAATGTACATTTCAAATATCAAACAATGATGTAGGCCTTCTATGATCCAGAAGAGATATGATGCTTGAGCGGTGCATATGATATAGATATCTAGAAATTATAATAGTTTCAAGCAAACCTTACTAATGCTTTCTGTCGATATCAAGAGATGGCGCCACACTTCTCCATTGTACAAGAATGATAATTGAAAATTTCTTCTTATGAATTGAAAATCGCATCAGAAGGATAATAAAATTATTCGTCATGTCGTTGTATGAAGATCTTCATACAACGGTTTCGTCTCAAACCACAAAAAACGAATTGAACATAACCAAAATTAATCGTACGCCATCTTCATTTGAGTTCAGGAATATCCGTATACAAGCGGCTAACATTGTGTCACGTAAGTCGTCATTTGCGATATCTGCCATAAATGGTCATGAGCTATTAACGTGTGTGAAATTTGAGTGTTTATTGAAATGTGTCTTTTATGTTATTATTATGCTGAAAAAGTGGAAAGTGAATGACCATTAATAATAAGGTAAGGTAATTCATGATAGGTTTTATTTAAAACTTGTATATAACCGACGCGGTAAACCTTATAGTTTTGACAGTTCAGTATATTTTACAATGAGCATGAAATGGCATACATTTCTCACGAGGAGGTATATGAAATTTTGTAGTACGAGTGGGAAATGGGTCATTTCATGCAAATTGTACACTATACTTTTTCTACGACCACCTGAATCATAAACAGATCTGTAATATTTTTAATAACACTTTTCATCATAAACTTTCCTGCCGCCATGATTCCCATAATATATAAATAATAAAAAAGGAATTGAAGATACAAATATTAAAAAATTATAATAAAAATCGAACACTAATCGATTTCAAAAAAAAAAGTGGTTCATATGGGATTTGAACTCTCACCCCCTGTTTTTGCGGAAATGAAAATATTTATAAAAACAAATTCGGCAGTTAATAATCACCAAATTTCTTCTAGTCATGCGGACACAGCGAAACTTTTAACAGCGAACATGCACCGGTCGAAGGCTGTCGTGGTACCAAAAATGCTGCTCTCCTTTTCTCCCAAGCAGGACGGAAAGAAAACTCCGCGCAGACGTATTGTGAAAATCAACTGTTTCGCGGTTTGAAATATAAAATTTATACAGAGAGACGCGCATAGTTTTCTCTACATGAGCTTATAATAAAAATATATTGAGGGTATTCATTAAATACCGGATTGAATAATAAAATATATGTTATCTCGATAATTATACGATTGACTTTTTAAAAAGAAACTACGAGGTGGTACATACCACCGTTACAAAGAATACTAATTAATATAGTGACGAGCTTTATTAGACTGACTATAGAACCGGCATTCGGCCTTTTATATGTTTACAGAGTGTCGATTCAGCATCAGCAGTTCCCATCGTGGAACTCTGCGAATGCTGATAACAAAAGATCAGCTTTTTCTAAGGAATTGTTATCGCGTGTAACCTGATACCTATGAGAAGGCCATAGTGCCATAATATCGCATATAACAACTCCCCCTTATAATAAAAAGTTGGTGCAAAAGCGACAACTTTTGAAAATGATAATTAAAAGGAAATTTGAAAATTGTGAATTGAAATTGGACTTAGAATCCTTTGCTACTGGATGGAGTCAGCTCTAGTTGTTCTTCTAATGGTTCTTCGAGATGGACGCTTGGACGTCTTCGAGGGATGAATCTGCTGAAGGGACTCCTGGGTCTTGATGGTCTGGGTGAAGGTGGAGGTTGACTATCCGATGCCATGATACTGATTCTTGTGGATTTTCTGCACCTACATTTGCAGAACACGTACAGAAGAATTAATGAGATGATCAATGCTATTGTGAGGTATGTGAACCATGAAATGTGTTTGTTCACATAGGGTTGATTGATCAGCTTGTCCAGATCTTTAGAATATTGGTTCAACTTATGCTGGGCTATGCTGAGGTCGTCCGTATCGAGTTTGTTCAGTTTCAGTGGTTTCAGGTCTGGAAGACGGTGTTTTTCAGGTAACTGATCGCAACATTTGAATGGTATCAATACAGGTTGGTTTCTGTATGTGATATTTTTGTAGTTGTTCACGAAGTACTTTGAATGGACTCGTGTACTTCCTATGAATGCGTTGCATTCGGGTTGAAGTCTGAGAAGAGAGTTTTTGTTGATGATTTGAGTGACTGCCTCTCTGTTGATGCACTTGGTGGTAACTGGTAGTGGATCGGACAATGATATTAGCCACAGATTTGTTGCTAATTGATAAACGTTGTAATCTTTGGCAAAGATGACTGATGATTGGCATCTCTTTGGTACACTGATCAGCTGTCGAAAAAGCTGGGCTTCACATATGGCGTTGTTATCGATTGGGTATGGCAGGACATCGGAACAAATTAATGAAGTGGTTTCCAGGTTCTTGCATTTATCCAAATTAGAGAGAGAAACGTACAACATTGAATCGTCGTCTCTCGCAATATACTTTTTTGAAGTTATCAAAATATGATGGAATCCTGTTCGGTTATCCAGTATAGGAATTGGGAAAAGGCTATAGGGTATAAGTTTCGGGTTCGACGAGGGGGATTTTGAGAACGAACACTATTTTTGAATCAGTTTGATAAGCGTGGAGTTCAATGATTTCCAAATATTGAGCAACAGTTGACGAATAGATTGGAAGAGGTAAATTGTTTTTTGATAATGATTGAGATATCTCTTGAAGAGAGTTCACTAAAGTTCTTGGAGAAACGATCGATCTGTGAATGATTTTAAGACGAGCAAAAGTAATTGAATTCAAAATGTCATCAAGACTTGATTCAAGAAACATATAACTTTCCATTAGTGCTTCACACAATTCAGAAGTTTGTAGCTGTGCCTGAATGAAAGCTAGACCATGGGAAAGAGTGTATATTGAATGTTCGATTTCTTCCAAATCTTTATTGAATGATTCTTCGTCAATTTGCAATTTTTGTATCGTATTATTGAAATTTTTTATGACTGAAGTTGTAACCGATATTTGATTTTTCATAAGATTTTCAAATTGATATTCGTCCTTACTAATTTTGTCTATACACTCATTGAAATATTCCCCATCGGAAGCATCTAAGCTGCCGGTGATGGCTTTCCAAAATGTTCCTACACCGTTAATCAATCCACGTTTCATTCTATTGTAAGATCGAGTATCAGCAAATACTTCACGGTATTTCAAATCGAGTGATTGGGAAATTTGGGATATGAGGCTTGTGTGGGTTTTCAGTTGAGCTCTGAAGGCTGCCATTCTAGGGTTGTCTGTTTCTTAGAGATCTATCATGCTTTGTAGAATTTTGTCATTTTTGTCCAAGGCTAGTTTGATTGGTTCTAAGTCTTTGTAAATCAATAGTGTCCATTTATCGTTAGAGAGTTTAACAGAGGATTCTTCATGATAAAAGATGCCGATTGTATTATTGATTGTTTCAAGCTTGTATTGGCAACTGGCTGCCGAAATCAGCAGGATGAACCTGTAATTAAATCATTCGTCTTCAAAATAGGGTTTTAACCTATCGAAATTTACTTTAGTTTTTTGTCTTGTTTTCCAATTTACTAAAATTGCTGAATTTTTTAATATTTTCAAAATTTCAAATGGGCCATTGAATTTGTTTTGCAATTTGTCTTTTATTTGTGATTTTTTTACATACACTTTGTCACCTACTTTATACTCGGGTATTTTGTCTGAAACATTTTTGTCAAATCGAGCTTTGGCTTTTTCTTTCTGAGTCTGGGTTCTTTCGCGTGCGATTTTATAGTAGTGAGATATTCTGTTGTTCAGATCTCGTACGTATTCAGATATAAGTTCTTTTTGATTGTACAGTGTCTCTGGTGGTCTACTAGAGGTATGTCCAAATACGAGTTCATATGGGGTGAAACCGTGAGTCTTGTTTTTGGTGTTGTTGTAACAAATGACTGCATAGGGTAGTATATTGAATGGGTGTTCGTCAGGATGTTCTGTCTTTCGTGCCCTAATCATTTCCATTAATGTTGCATGAAATCTTTCTAGTGATCCATTGGACTGAGGGTGGTTCACACTAGAGTAGGTCAGTTTTATGTCGTATAGGGTACAAAGGTCTTTGAGCATGTTGTTCTCGAATTCCCGACCTGAATCACAATGAATTCGGAGTGGGGTTCCATAGTGCTGAAAGTATAGCAAAAGACTTTGCTGTCTTGTCTTCAAGGGGGTAGGCCTGAGTAAATTTTGTCAGTTCGTCTCTGATGGTAAGAACGTAATTTCTTGTGGGGATTTCACAGATGTCAATGTTGACTCTTTCGAAAGGGGTTTTTGGTGTTTCCGTGATAACCAGGGGACTATTCAAATTTTTTCTACATACTTTCACTTTTTGACAAATTTCGCAATTTTTAACAAAGTATTCTACATCTTTGGTTAAGCCTTGCCAATTAAATTTTTCTTTTATTCGTCTAACCGTCTCATTTATGCCACGATGAAGGTTAGCTTTTCCTACGTGGTAATGATCAAGGATTACGGGAATTTCGTCCGGAATAGGCGTTCTAATTATATTTTGACAAATTTTCAATTTAATATCTCTGTCATTGTAAATGAAGCAAATAATTTCGAGAACAGGGAGTTCTAAATTGTTTTCAACGAAATATGTTTTCGAGAGGTCGAGTTCATTTTGGTTTTTGTAAAGAACATAAAAGAACTGTTCGGGTACTGCATCAGGAATGTATGGTAATGCGATAATATAGTACTTTCTATCTTTCACAGACTTGCTACTTAGGATATTGATTTTATCAGGAGCAAAATCTGCTTGTTCTTCAAAAATGTCCTCAATGATTTTATGATGGAATTCTTGTAATCTGTCTTGCCAAAAGAATGTTATTATATTTTTGTTTGATTTGTCTAATAATTGAGTATTGACGAATTCGATTTTAGAATAGTCAATAATTGATTTTGTTTTGTAAAGATCGATGAATCTTCCAAACTCATTGGCCATTCGTTCCAAGTCTGGTTCGTCTGTCTGATTGTCTGGCTGATTGTCTGCCTGATTTTCTGGCTGATTTTCTGGCTGATTGTCTGCCTGATTGTCTGCGTCAGGGTTGTCGTTCAAATTTTCTTCTTCCAAGTGTAAGATTTTGGATTGAAATTTCGCACATTGTTCGAAATGATTGATTTTAATCCGTGAAAGTGCGTCTGCATTTTTGTTTACTTTTCCGGGTTTATAGTTGATTTCGTAGTCGTACTCTTCAAGCTTTAGGCGCCAGCGAGCAAGTCTACTGCCAGGATCTTTAATGGAGAAAAGCCATGTCAGGGGACGATGGTCAGTTACTAATTTGAACCTTCGCCCAAAAAGATAGGGGCGGAAGTGCTTCACTGCCCAAACGATCGCAAGTAATTCTCTTTCAATCGTCGAGTAACGGGTTTCAGCTGTGCACAAGGTTCGAGAGGCGTAACCAATGGGAAGGTCTTTCCCGATAGGTCCCTGAGAAAGGACGGAGCCAATGGCGAATGCGCTTGCGTCAGTGGTGAGGAGGAAGGGTTCGTCGAAATTAGGATATATCAAAATTGGAAAGGTGGTGAGTGCCTGTTTGAGATTTTCGAAGGCATTTCTGCATTCTTGATCGAAATCGAAAGTGATATTCTTTTGTAGGAGTCTTGTTAGGGGTTTTGAAGTTTTGGCAAATTTCGGGATGAACCTTCTGTAATAGCCTGAGAGTCCTAGGAACGATTTGATATCTTTGGGATTTTTGGGTTCTGGAAAGTTTTTGATGCATTCGATTTTGATAGGATTTGTTTTTACACCATCCTGGGTTATTAGATGTCCTAGATAAGCGACTTCCTTGCGAAGAAATTCGTACTTGTCGGGCTGAATTTTGAGATTGGCTTTGCGAAGACGTTTAAAGACTTCAGATAATCGGGAGATGTGTTCATGAATTGTGGGGGAATAGACGATTATGTCATCCATATAGACGAGACATCTTTCGTTTTGAATGCCCATGAGAATATTGTCCATGACGCGTTGAAAGGTGGACGGAGCGTTCTTCAAACCGAATGGCATACGAACGAATTCGTAATGACCATTTTCGACAGAAAAGGCTGTTTTCTGAATGTCTTTTGGGTCGATCTCGATCTGGTGGAAACCAGAGGCCAAGTCTAGTGTCGTGAAATATTGACACTTTCCTAATTGATCCAGAAGATCGGAGATATTAGGGAGAGGGTATTTGTCGCCAATCGTGAGTTTATTGAGTTTGCGGTAATCAATGACTACGCGCCATTTTTGCTTTCCTGAGGCATCGATTTTCTTTGGCATGACCCATACGGGAGATGACCAAGGAGATACCGAAGGTTGAATGATACCTTGATTTTTGATATTTGATTTTTTACTTCCTCTTTATGAACTTGTGGATAACGGTATGATTTGGTGAATATTGGTTTACTATTGTTTGTGTCGATGGAATGTTTGATTTCGTTGGTGGATGTCAGATTGTCGCCTTCTACAGTGTGTCCCACTTTGAGCAGCCACACCCTCGTATTTTCTTGACAGTACAGTGATATCAAAAGTTATTTTTCATAACATATAGTACCCAAAAATATCTAACTTGAGGTTGAAGAAATATTCGTATATCCATTTTCCACGGCTACCTACGACCAAATGAAAAGTGAAAAATTGGGAAAAACATACTAGGCATTTTTTTATCGCAAAAATAATACCAGATTCTGTTTCAGAACACCCTAAAATCCCAAGATCTAAGTGCTTTACTCATTAAAATATACAGGGTGGCATCTGTTACTAGCAACATTATTAATTTTTATTCATCCGAAATGATCGGTTGCTTTCGATTTTTTTTGTCACAAAGGGCCTGAACGTGTTCAATTGATGCTGAGTATAAGAAATACCCAAATTTTACTTTTTCATGGCTTGCTATGACCAGTTGAAAAGTGAAATACTGGGAAAAATATACTAAAAGATTTTTTACTTCGAAACTAACATTAGATAATAGTTCAGAACATGCTTAAACCCCCAGATCTCATTAAAATATACAGGGTGTCTTACAGACTAGCAACATTTTCAATTTGTTTTCATCCATAATCTTTGGTTGTTTTTGATTTTTTTTTTCTATAGTAACAAAGTACCTAAATAGAAAATAACCAAATATTACTTTTTCATGGCTTGCTATGACGAATTGAGAGACGAAAAAATGGGGAAAATACATTAAGGATACTTTAAGCACAAACATTTCTGGATCAGAACACCCTGAAATCCCCACCTCAATACTTAAATCTAAAAATAAACAGGATATCATCTGTACCTGGCAAATTTGATAACTTTTATTTATCCGTAATGTTGAATTGTTTCTGAATATTTCTTTTCCAATCAAGAAGCACCCAAAATATTTGATGGATACTGTGTAAAAAAAAAACGAAATATTATACTTCCATGGCTATATATGACCAGTTGAAAATTGGAAAATTGTGGTAAACATCCTTCTATTACCGAGACAACATATCCTGGTTCAGAATATACCGCAAAACCTCCAGAATTCGTTGCCTGGGTAATGAAATTATACAGGATATCATCCTGTAAATAGTAACATATCTCACTTTTTATTCATAAATCTTGTTAAGCTTATTGAGAACGAGAATCCGGTGTTAGTTTTGTGAAAGAAATGATTATACTCGTGATTATATTTTTATTTATAATATTCAAAAATAGAAAAACTGGGAAACATTTCAGAGCTTGTTTTCATCAGAAAACCAATTGTGGTTCGAAACAATCTAAATCACTCAGATCTAATTACTTAGATCATTAAAATATACAAGGTGTCATCTGTAAAACTAGCAACAAAATTTATTTAATAAAGAGTTAGACATGTTTTCATTTACAGATGACTTCCTATGTAATTTCATGATTCGAACAACAGGATCCGGGGCCTTTATGGTATTCTAAACCAGAATTTCGTGTTAGCTCGGAGACAAAAGAATCTTCAGTATGTTTTCCTTTATAATTCAACTTTCAACTGATCATATCTAGGCATCAAAAAGTAATATTTGGTATTTTGTACAGCATCATTTTTTGGGTACTTCGAGAAGAAATTTTGTAAATCAACTAAACGCTACGAATAAATAAGCGTTATCAATTCTGCCAGCTATAGATGACACCCTGTATATTTTTATGATTCAAGAATTGGGGTCTTGGAATTTTAGGGTCTCCTGAACTAGAATCCGCTGTTACGTTTGTGCTACAAAAGTCCTTGATGTGTGTTCCACACTTTTTCACTTTTCGACTGGTCATATCTAGCCATGAAAAAGTAATATTTGAATATTTTTTACAACATTATTCGAACATTCTTAAGTAATTAGTGATTATGGAAAAAAATCGAAAACAACTAAACATTACGGATGAATAAAAATCAATACTATGTCAGTTACAGGTGACACCCTGTATATTTTAAATAATTAAATATTGCTATTTGGGGGTTTCAGAGTGTTCTGAGATAGAAATTAGTGTTATTTTTGCGATAAAAAAATCCCTGGTATATTTTTCCCAATTTTTCACTTTTCAATTTGGTCGTAGGTAGCCATGAAAAAGTAATATTGGAACATTCCCTACAGCATTTTCAGATACTTCGTGACCAAGGAAAAAAATCGAAAACTACCAAACATTGCGGATGAATAACAAATAAAAAGTGTTGTTAGTTACAGGTGACACCCTGTATATTTTAAAGAATTATCACTGAGATTTGGGGGTTTTAGGGTGTTCTGAAACAGATCCTGGTGTTATTTTTGCGATAAAAAAATGCCTAGTATGTTTTCCCCAATTTTTCACTTTTCAATTGGTCGTAGGTAGCCGTGGAAAATGGATATACGAATATTTCATCAACCTGAAGGTAGATATTTCTGGGTACTATATGTAATAAAAAACAAATTTTAAAATCACTTTACTGTCAAGAAAATACAAGGGTGTTGCTGCTCAAAGTGGGACACACTGTAGATAGAATATATCTGAATATTCTAGACAAAGATTTGAAATCATTTCGTTTTCCTCTTCGTTTAAGTGTTCGAGGCGTAATTGTTGTCGTATGGTTTGGTGTCGGTCTGTCTGTACGCTTAGATTTTCAAGTTCTTCATTGACGTTATCGATTGAAAATTCTTGAATGGGTTCTAGCGATAATTCAGAAAAATTTACAATTTTTGGGATCGCGTTCACATTGATTATTGAAGTTAAAAATTCACCCTTGTCATTTATTTTGACCACTGCATTCGGTAGGTGGACCTTTTCAATTTCTTGTGCTATCAGTATAGCATCAGTGTTTTTCAAGCTACATTTCAATTTGAAGACTCGTTCAGTGCGAGGCTTAATTGAAATTTGATTTTGATTTCCGAGAATTTGTTTTGGTTCGAATGTTTTTGGTTGTTTGCTGTCGTCTGTCACTTTGAAAAGAGGGACAGTTTTGAAATTGGTTATTACCTGTTTGTTCTTAAGATCCACTATACAGTTATAGTGTTCTAAGAAATCGGAGCCTAAAAGTCCGTCGAATTCAATGTCGAGGTCGTGAATGTATATCTTATGGGGATCGTTGGGTATAAAGTGGATCAAGGTTGATTCTTTGATTATTATTTTCTGGTCGGTGATGCCTTGAATTGCAATGTTTTCTGGGAAACGAGTTCGATAATTTTCGCAAGCTTTTGGTTTAAAAATGGAAAGTCCTACACCTGTGTCTATTAGAATTTTAAAAGTATTGGTAATATCGTTGATATAATAGAGATTTTTCGAGTTCACTGATAGAAGTGGTCTTAGATGAACTGTTGTTCTGGGAAGTTCAGTGTTGGGTCGAAACTGTCTAAGTTCATTGTTTGAATTTGGGTTTGAAGGTGGGCTATGGTTTGGTCTGGGGATTCTTCTTGAAAGTAGTTGGGGGGATCGCCCTGTATTGTGTCCAACTGAAAATTTTGGGTACCAAAGTTTTGGGAGAAATCATCAAATTGGGTTTGATTTCCAGTGTTCAATGGTTCGTATTGGTTTTGACCATTATCGGTATAATAGTCTGGTTGATAGTCGAAGGTTGGTTCGGAGTATAGTAGTTTTCTTGATTCTGATCATAATCATCATAGTATTGATTTTCAAATTGTTGGTAGTTTACGTGATAGGTTTTTTGATTATTTGGTCGATAGTTTGGATTGGGTTGTATCGTGGAGGGTCTTTGATTATTGATAGTTGGGTTTGGTTTAATAACCGGAGGTCGGTTTTGTTGGAACTGATTTTGATTATGTTGATTTTGAAATTGTGGTGGTCTTTGACTAGGACCGGGTTGCTGAAATGGTCTTTGATTATATGTGTTTTGAATGGGAAGTCTCTGGAAGTTTGGTCTAGAGAAATTCTGATTACTTTGACTTAAATTTTGTTTGGTGCGACATTCGTTTATTGAATGTCTCACACGACCACAGAAAGAACAACTTTTCGCAGGTTGATTTGAGTTTGGTTTCCGAATAGGTATTTGGTTTTGATTGCGATTCGGTTGTAATTTTTCATTTTCAAAGTAAGATAGTTGGAGTTCACGCCTGATTCTTATAATTGCAGAAAGCATATTTGGAGGATTTCCTGCCCTAACAATCTGTCCTATTTTTGGTTCAAGTCCAAGTGTCATTGTTTCGACTAGATGTGATTGAGCTGTTTTCTGCTCTCTTGTCATAAGTTGTTTTTGAATGCATTTTTGCGTTGTGCGACTCGCTTGGTAGTTGGCGTATTCTTTGTAGATCTTGAATTAATGCTGTGAGATCTCTAGAATCACCGAAATGAGTTTCTAAAAGATGTTTGATTTCGTCCCATGTGGATGGGTTCCCAGAGTTCACTAACTCGGCTGCTTTTGCGCGAAGTTTATTTTTGATATGTAAGACCACTAAAGTTTTCTGGTCTTCTACAGCCATCGTGTGAGCAGTATCACACGCTTGCAGAAACGTTGTAAGGAATATTTGGTTTCCATCGTAATCGGGTACTATGGAGAATATTTCACTCAGCTTGTATGGCTCTAGAGGTTGAGGTTGATTTCCCTCGGGAACTTCTGGATTGATCATTGTGTAACTCTATTGGAAAATTTCACTACTCGATCGATCAGTACGATTATTTGGATAATCGATCAGTACGATTATTTGGGATAATCGATCAGTACGATTATTTGGGATAATTGAACAGTGCAATTATCAAAAACAATATTCTTTCACTGGTATTGATTGAATATCAGCAATTGGAGAGAATATTAGGATCAATTGGGTATTCGAACAGATAAAATATTGAAAAAATTAGAATATGCGAGACAATTTAATATATGGTTTCTTACTCTATTTGTTGAAGCATCGAGTTCGTCTTGTTCTCGTCGACGTCTGCCAGGGGCTTCACCAGGTGTTCCTTCCATAGATTCTTCGAGTGATGACTCCCTCAGGTTCGATTCCGGTGAAGGATTGGGATCCACCGCCACTAGTGAGGAGTTGCCCGTATTCTAGTAACGTTCTCGGAATCCTGCAGCGACTGCGCCAATTTGTTATCTCGATAATTATATGATTGACTTTTTAAAAAGAAACTACGAGGTGGTACGTACCACCGTTACAAAGAATACTAATTAATATAGTGACGAGCTTTATTAGACTGACTATAGAACCGGCATTCGGCCTTTTATATGTTTACAGAGTGTCGATTCAGCATCAGCAGTTCCCATCGTGGAACTCTGCGAATGCTGATAACAAGAGATCAGCTTTTTCTAAAGAATTGTTATCGCGTGTAACCTGATACCTATGAGAAGGCCATAGTGCCATAATATCGCATATAACATATATATAGATTAAATACCATTAGGTATGATGGCAGGAAAAGAGAATCCTGAACACCCCCACTATCCAAAACCTGAATAATAAGATGTTGGAATTAAGTGTTATAGAAACTTTGTGTCAACTATTCGAAAATATAGAATTCGATTGTCATCAATCTTTATATTGAAATTAGCGGTGTCAGTGTCGAATCATCCTCACTATTACTAATCATTTTCGATTAATTATATTTTTTTAACGAATTTTGTAAATACTGATGTGAAATGGCAAATTATTAAAACGTTAACAAACTTGATTCGATCTTATATTATTTATGATCATAAAAATAACAGTCTAGTAGTTCATGAAAGTTCATGAAAGTGGGAAATGAAATATCCTGTACTGAAATGATCATTACAGTACAGCTCGCTATGTAGAAATGACAGAGTGTTTTACAATTGGTCTACTTCCTTGATCAATAAAGTGCATAAAATGGGCATATATCCATGTGGTCGTAGAAAAACAACGTTTTATCAAGGACTAGGCAGTTTTATCAGTACAAAACCAAATGATTGACCAGAATAAAATGCTGCCATTGGTTGAAATACCAAAACCGTCACATTTGGACATGTGAAAACAATAATCAATTGAAAATGTTTTCAAAACTAGTAACATTTTATACATTGCAATAACCACTAGCAGGGTAATGCCAAATACTTTATTAAACTGGAAAAGGGAACATTCTCCATGAAAATTGAAAAATGAAAAATGTGATTTATTTGTAATATCTAACAGAAAACAACTACTTTCCTGACACAAGCCACGCTGGACATTGAACTACATCTGATAGATATTGTGAAAAGACTCTAACTGAAAAGGAAAGAAAAAATCTGAAAGTGAAAATTCGCATTTTCATTCAGATAGCTGACTTTTTTAATTCTTTCTAGTTTTCCTTGAAAAAATCATTAAATAAATTAGATAAGGAGAATGTTATTAAAAAAATATCACTCACAGAAATCGTTCATTTCATTGAAGCAAGGTTCGCTTCTCTCGCATTTAATCCCCAATACATTTTGGTCGACAGAAATCTATTTCGCTTTGCCAAGCTCTTCAGGAGGATTGATATAGGATTGGAATAAAACAGGCTCTTCAGAAGCATACACATCAGGGATGGATATGAGAGAAACATTTCTCCTGCGGTGACACTTTGAAAATTATTTTTTGACATATACCTGTCATGAGCTCATGAGCATTTTGATTTTAGTTCGAAAATATGAATAGGAAATTCATAAAATCTATTGTGGAATCATCTGCGACTGAAAGACAAACTTTAGTTGAACGATGGTAAATAGCGACTAAAGTTTGTCTTTCAGTCGCAGATGATTCCACAATAGATTTTATGAATTTCCTATTCATATTTTCGAACTAAAAACTTTATGAATTGTTCACAATTTTCTTTTCGGTAGTGTCGATTTGAAGTACAAAATGTGTAGAAAATTGAAAAGGGGAAACATTCTCCATGAAAATTGAAAAATGAAAAATGTGACTTATTTGTAATATCTAACAGAAAACAACTACTTCCCCGGCACAAGCCACGCTGGACATTGAACTACATCTGATAGATATTGTGAAAAGACTCTAACTGAAAAGGAAAGAAAAAATCTGAAAGTGAAAATTTGCATTTTCATTCAGATAGCTGACTTTTTTAAATCTTTTTAGTTTTCCTTGAAAAAATCATTAAATAAATTAGATAAGGAGAATGTTATTAAAAAAATATCACTTTCGAACTAAAATCAAAGTGTAGAAAATTGTTAAGAAGAAATACATGAAAGTTGGTTCGATGGCAGAATCAGAAAGTAATTTTTCTTAGGTAGGTTTTCAAGCGGTAATCTAACCCAAGTAAAGTGATAATTAGTTATGTGAGGTTATAATGTGATTTATATGTTTTGGTGTTGGACTACACACTACACTGAATATCCATTAATCCTAACTGTGGAAGTTCAGATTGAATAAACAAATTTCATAAGTTTAATTCGAATTTCCCGCCTTTTGTCGGTATACAAGAAATTATAGATACATGCTGCTGCGCATGATATCATCGACATGAGAAAATGAGCTTTTGTACAGAGTCGAGAACGGAACGTGTTGTTGTAATTTGGGGGTAGGAGATCAGAAATAAAACTTGTTCAGCTATCTTCACTTTGGGTCGTCTATTGATAACTCAGAATTTAGCAGGTTACACAAAATGCCGGTAGGCAAATATAACAGAAGTACACAAGTACAGTATCGAAAGTGTAATAATCCTCGTTCCAACAAGGGATTCTATTTTATAGCTGACGCTCAAGAGACACATGTTTGTCATTAGGACGCTGTCGCGTGATGATTCTGACCAATAGAAACTTGACATGCATAGTAATATATGTAGCACAATAATAGTCAGCAGTTTGAAGTTTGTTAGCGAAAATGCAGAGTATCAGCTACAAGTAGAAAAATAGGATTGTTTGCAATATGACATCATGAGTGAAAATATAATATGTAAATAGTAATAACAGTAGCACCTCGTAGAGGGTACTTCACAACATCTCCCCCCTAATTTTGAAAATTGTATCTCGGGTTGGTACAATTTTCTGCACTTCTCTCGTATACAACATTATCCTGCAACTCCAATTCAGCTGACGGCTGTGTTTTAGAAACTGTTTTGTTTATTTTCAAAACATTCTTGAATATTCGCATTATTCTTGACCTAAGACAGTAACCGAGTATTACTAATAAAATAACTGCTAACGTTGTTGAAGCATCGAGTTCGTCTTGTTCTCGTCGACGTCTGCCAGGGGCTTCGCCAGGGGCTTCACCAGGTGTTCCTTCCACAGATTCTTCGAGTGATGACTCCCTCAGGTTCGATTCCGGTAAAGGATTGGGATCCACCGCCACTAGTGAGGAGTTGCCCGTATTCTAGTAACGTTCTCGGAATCCTGCAGCGACTGCGCCAATTTGTTATCTCGATAATTATATGATTGACTTTTTAAAAAGAAACTACGAGGTGGTACGTACCACCGTTACAAAGAATACTAATTAATAGTGACGAGCTTTATTAGACTGACTATAGAACCGGCATTCGGCCTTTTATATGTTTACAGAGTGTCGATTCAGCATCAGCAGTTCCCATCGTGGAACTCTGCGAATGCTGATAACAAAAGATCAGCTTTTTCTAAGGAATTGTTATCGCGTGTAACCTGATACCTATGAGAAGGCCATAGTGCCATAATATCGCATATAACATATATATATATATATAGATTAAATACCATTAGGTATGATGGCAGGGAAAGAGAATCCTGAACACCCCCACTATCCAAAACCTGAATAATAAGATGTTGGAATTAATTGTTATAGAAACTTTGTGTCAACTATTCGAAAATATAGAATTCGATTGTCATCAATCTTTATATTGAAATTAGTGGTGTCAGTGTCGAATCATCCTCACTATTACTACTCATTTTCGATTACTTATATTTTTTTAACGAATTTTGTAAATACTGATGTGAAATGGCAAATTATTAAAACGTTAACAAACTTGATTCGATCTTATATTATTTATGATCATAAAAATAACAGTCTAGTAGTTCATGAAAGTTCATGAAAGTGGGAAATGAAATATCCTGTACTGAAATGATCATTACAGTACAGCTCGCTATGTAGAAATGACAGAGTGTTTTACAATTGTTCTACTTCCTTGATGAATAAAGTGCATAAAATGGGCATATATCAATGTGGTCGTAGAAAAACAACGTTTTATCAAGGACTAGGCAGTTTTATCAGTACAAAACCAAATGATTGACCAGAATAAAACGCTGCCATTGGTTGAAATACCAAAACCGTCACATTTGGACATGTGAAAACAATAATCAATTGAAAATGTTCACCTTTTCAAAACTAGTTACATTTTATACATTGCAATAACCACTAGCAGGGTAATGCCAAATACTTTATTAAACTGGAAAAGGGAACATTCTCCATGAAAATTGAAAAATGAAAAATGTGATTTATTTGTAATATCTAACAGAAAACAACTACTTTCCTGACACAAGCCACGCTGGACATTGAACTACATCTGATAGATATTGTGAAAAGACTAACTGAAAATGAAAGAAAAAATCTGAAAGTGAAAATTTGCATTTTCATTCAGATAGCTGACTTTTTTAATTCTTTCTAGTTTTCCTTGAAAAAATCATTAAATAAATTAGATAAGGAGAATGTTATTAAAAAAAATATCACTCACAGAAATCGTTCATTTCTTTGAAGCAAGGTTCACTTCTCTCGCATTTAATCCCCAATACATTTTGGTCGACAGAAATCTATTTCGCTTTGCCAAGCTCTTCAGGAGGATTGATATAGGATTGGAATAAAACAGGCTCTTCAGAAGCATACACATCAGGGATGGATATGAGAGAAACATTTCTCCTGCGGTGACACTTTGAAAATTATTTTTTGACATATACCTGTCATGAGCTCATGAGCATTTTGATTTTAGTTCGAAAATATGAATAGGAAATTCATAAAATCTATTGTGGAATCATCTGCGACTGAAAGACAAACTTTAGTTGAACGATGGAAAATAGCGACTAAAGTTTGTCTTTCAGTCGCAGATGATTCCACAATAGATTTTATGAATTTCCTATTCATATTTTCGAACTAAAAACTTTATGAATTGTTCACAATTTTCTTTTCGGTAGTGTCGATTTGAAGTACAAAATGTGTAGAAAATTGTTAAGAAGAAATACATGAAAGTTGGTTCGATGGCAGAATCAGAAAATAATTTTTCTTAGGTAGGTTTTCAAGCGGTAATCTAACCCAAGTAAAGTGATAATTAGTTATGTGAGGTTATAATGTGATTTATATGTTTTTGGTGTTGGACTACACACTACACTGAATATCCATTAATCCTAACTGTGGAAATTCGGATTGAATAAACAAATTTCATAAGTTTAATTCGAATTTCCCGCCTTTTGTCGGTATACAAGAAATTATAGATACATGCTGCTGCGCATGATATCATCGACATGAGAAAATGAGCTTTTGTCCACAGAGTCGAGAACGGAACGTGTTGTTGTAATTTGGGGGTAGGAGATCAGAAATAAAACTTGTTCAGCTATCTTCACTTTGGGTCGTCTATTGATAACTCAGAATTTAGCAGGTTACACAAAATGCCGGTAGGCAAATATAACAGAAGTACACAAGAAGTACAGTATCGAAAGTGTAATAATCCTCGTTCCAACAAGGGATTTTATTTTATAGCTGACGCTCAAGAGACACATGTTTGTCATTAGGACGCTGTCGCGTGATGATTCTGACCAATAGAAACTTGACATGCATAGTAATATATGTAGCACAATAATAGTCAGCAGTTTGAAGTTTGTTAGCGAAAATGCAGAGTATCAGCTACAAGTAGAAAAATAGGATTGTTTGCAATATGACATCATGAGTGAAAATATAATATGTAAATAGTAATAACAGTAGCACCTCGTAGAGGGTACTTCACAACATCTCCCCCCTAATTTTGAAAATTGTATCTCGGGTTGGTACAATTTTCTGCACTTCTCTCGTATACAACATTATCCTGCAACTCCAATTCAGCTGACGGCTGTGTTTTAGAAACTGTTTTGTTTGTTTTCAAAACATTATTGAATATTCGCATTATTCTTGACCTAAGACAGTAACCGAGTATTACTAATAAAATAACTGCTAACGCTGAATAAACTGAAATGTCGTGGAAAGTGAGCTGCTTGTATTGCAAAGTTGAAGTGTCAGCTTTATTCTCTTGGATATCTAATAGCAATATCATTTGACTGGACAATTCTTGGAGAACGATGGAAAATAGCGACTAAAGTTTGTCTTTCAGTCGCAGATGATTCCACAATAGATTTTATGAATTTCCTATTCATATTTTCGAACTAAAAACTTTATGAATTGTTCACAATTTTCTTTTCGGTAGTGTCGATTTGAAGTACAAAATGTGTAGAAAATTGTTAAGAAGAAATACATGAAAGTTGGTTCGATGGCAGAATCAGAAAATAATTTTTCTTAGGTAGGTTTTCAAGCGGTAATCTAACCCAAGTAAAGTGATAATTAGTTATGTGAGGTTATAATGTGATTTATATGTTTTTGGTGTTGGACTACACACTACACTGAACATTATTGAATATTCGCATTATTCTTGACCTAAGACAGTAACCGAGTATTACTAATAAAATAACTGCTAACGCTGAATAAACTGAAATGTCGTGGAAAGTGAGCTGCTTGTATTGCAAAGTTGAAGTGTCAGCTTTATTCTCTTGGATATCTAATAGCAATATCATTTGACTGGACAATTCTTGGAGAACTTAGTTTAGGAATTTTAACTTCCGCTAATAGACTAACATTGAAATGTATTTCATTTTCAATGTTCAGCGGTGGAACGTAGCTCACTTCACTTTGATTATTGCTAAATTTTAATATTTCGTTCAAATTGAAATGTAGTCTTTCCAGAGTTTTATATTCATTTTTCAGGAGTACTTGGCCTTCTTTTTCGAAGTTTTTGAAATGTCTTTACGTTTTAATAAGGTTTCTCTTGCTATTTCATATGAGTGTTGCATTCGTGATTTTAGTTCATTATAATAGTCGTCATAGCTGTACAATAATTCGGGAGATTTTGTTAAGGAAGTAGGGAGATTTGCTTTATAACCATATAATAACTCGAATGGTGTATAACCCGTTGATGAGTGCGGAGTAGTATTGAAGACAAAAGTCGCGAAGGGTATAAAATCATCCCAATTGTTCATATCTTTATTGATGTAACTTCGTAAATATTCTACCAAGGTTGTATGTGACCTTTCCAGAATACCAATGCTTTGTGGATGGTAACTGGTACATTGAATTTGTTTTATTTTCAAAATTTTACATGTTTCCTTAAAAATTTTATTAAGAAAATTTGTTCCCTGATCTGTAACTAGGAAAGCCGGTGTTGCGAATTGACATATAATTTTTGTAGTGAAATTGTAAGCTACTGTATTGGCACTTTGATCTGGAATCGAAATGGCAATAGAAAATTTTGTTAGATCATCTTGGAAAGTAAGTAAAAATTTATTGAATTGTTCTGTTTGATTCAATGTCCCTACGATATCTAGGAATATTTTTTCGAACGGTTTACAGGATGTTGTGGTTATAGTCATTGGTAATCTAGTTTTCTTCGAACATTTATTCTTTTGAAACATTTCACAAGAACGAATGAACTTTTTGATATCCTTGTACATATTATGCCATTTGTAATGTTGTTTCATACGTTTATAAGATCGGTTGATACCTTCGTGGCCACTTAATGGATTGACATAATATTAGTAGTATGTCAAAGCCGGTTTCGCCTCATTAAATTGAATTTTCGCTCTCGATGGCATCTGGCCATCGAGATCTCCGCCATTTTTGTTCTTCGGCGAAGTTCTTCAGCAACCCCCCAACGCCGAAGAAGGTGGGGGGAGGGTTGCGGAAGAAAAAAAATAAAAAAAATTTGTCCCCGAGTGGGGCTTGAACCCACGCCTATTGGCATGGCAGCCGAGTGCGCTACCAGTGAGCCATGACGGTTCCATACTAATGTCGATTTAAAACTCGTAGCTTTGATAATGGGAAAAAAAAGCCGATTGGCGGCAGTCGCAATAAACATGGCGGTGTAGGGTGTAGCGTGTGGGGGTTGAGAGAGAGAAAAATTGCAGGTACATGATAGGCGTAGAGAGCAATTGGGTGTGTGGGGAGAAGAAAAAAACGACCTCATGTGTCGAAAAATGGCCGTCGACGCAACGCCCCCCTGCGGTACATGATAGATGTAAAGAGCGGAGGGCGGGGGGCGAGGAGATCAAAAAAACGACCTCATGTGATTCGTTGTGTCGAAAAAAATGGCCGTCGAGAGCCCCACGCCTACGATAGCAATGGCCGCCGAAGCATCTCTCTCGACTTAGAACAGGCAGCAGCAGATAAGTGTTGCAACATGTTCAGACTTGAGTTGGAATTCCGAGAATTGTGTGTGACGTCACCAAATGAACATCTGGTGTTTACTGGCGAGCGGCGTGTGTGATTCTAGGAAATGATGACTCTGCGAAATCGAGTCATGATTTGGCCTTGGACTTGTTTATCGCTCCACAGCTTAAGTAAACAACCACATCCGGTGGTTGTTTTCCCAAGTTGAAATTCCGAGAAATGTCCACTCAGCATTTTATTACTGCGTAGTTTGGGTTTTCCCCCCCAGCATATTCAGCGTGGGCAGACGGCGTGGGTTACGTGACCATCGGCGTGGGGTCACGTGACCATCGGCGTGGGTCACGTGTCCATCGGCGTGGGTCACATGACACAGACACATAGGTAAACGAGTTCAAGTTAAATGAATCACCGACGAGAAGATTCACTTGAAGACGAAAATGACGTGATAGACTTTTGACTGAACTCCATGTTAATTCAAATACACCTAGATGGTCCCGTAGCGACTGGGGCCTTGACGTATATTGTGTGATACTTGGAAAATGGCAGACGCATCTGAATAACCCAATCGAAGTCAATTAAAGGAGTCTTCGGCAGTGTTCCAGATAGGTAAACGAGTTCGAGAAAAATGAATCACCGACAAGAAGATTCACTTGAAGACGAAAATGACGTGATAGACTTTTGACTGAACTCCATGTTAATTCAAATACACCTAGATGGTCCCGTAGCGACTGCGGCCTTGACTTATATTGTGCGATACTTGGAAAATGGCAGACGCATCTGAATAATCAGATCAAAGTCAATTAAATTAGTCTTCGGCAGTGTTCCAGATAGGTAAACGAGTTCGAGAAAAATGAATCACCGACGAGAAGATTCACTTGAAGACGAAAATGACGTGATAGACTTTTGACTGAACTCCATGTTAATTCAAATACACCTAGATGGTCCCGTAGCGACTGGGGCCTTGACGTATATTGTGCGATACTTGGAAAATGGCAGACGCATCTGAATAACCTAATCGAAGTCAATTAAAGGAGTCTTCGGCAGTGTTCCAGATAGGTAAACGAGTTCGAGAAAAATGAATCACCGACGAGAAGATTCACTTGAAGACGAAAATGACGTGATAGACTTTTGACTGAACTCCATGTTAATTCAAATACACCTAGATGGTCCCGTAGCGACTGGGATCATGACATATATTATGTGATATTTGGAAAATGGCAGTCGCCTCCGAATAACCAGATCTAAGTCAAATAAATGAGTCTTCGGCAGTGTTCCAGAGAGATGAGTGAGTTCGAAAAATGAATCACCGACAAGAAGACTCACTTGAAGAAAATAACGACTTGAAAGATTTTTGAGTAAACTCTGTGTTATGTAAAATACGTCACTTGTCACGTATAATTCTCTGTTCTGAGGCAAGAGCCTATCATGTAGTCAGATGTCATCAGTCAGTCTGTCATGTGTCATTCGTCTTTCCAAGTCATCAGCGACATCTGAGAGCTTGTTAGATGTCATCTGGCAATCTGTCACATGTCACTTATCGTTCCAAGGCATCAGCGCCATTCATAAGTCTGTCATGTGTCACTTATCGTTCTGAGTCATCCGCGCCATCTAAGAGCTTGTCAGATGTCATATGTCGGCCCGTCATGTGTCACTCGTCTTTCCGACTCATCAGCGACATCTATAAGTCTGTAAACAAAATAATGTTCATTAAGTCAGCCAGTCAAGTGTCACTCATCGTTCCGAGACTGTAGGTTTGTCAGATGTCATAATCATATTTATTACATCATCTGTCAGTCTGCCACATGTCACTTATCATTCCAAGGCATCAGCGCCATCCATAAGTCCGTCAGATGTCATAATCCTATTCATTACGTCAGCCAGTCAGTCTGTCACTTCTAGAATGTCGTCACGAGAATCAGCGAGTGGAGTGAGGGGGGTGGTGGGGGTATCATCGAACGCTAGGTATTGGAGAGAGTGCGGCTCATCATGAAGACGTTCACGGCATCTCATTTCAACTAATGTCTTATTATGTCTGTCTTTATTGCCTACTCGATACAGTTCGTGCAAGGTTTAAACATATGATGCATATACGTTTGGGGAAGAATGACGAATATTTCAAGTTCGTACGTCTCGAAATGCCGAATTTTAGGAGTGAGTCACATCTCTCACCTATGGTGTTCCTCAAGGATAGGATTTTCGACTAGAATTAGTATAGACAGTTGTCCAGCATTAGTTTCGTATTTCAAAACCCAAAACGCAATATTTGAGTGGTAGAGAGTAGGTTCGTAGGCACTTGAAGACAATAAAGACTCAAAATAATTAAGAGTGAACTCTTTGTTATTTCAAATACACCTAGATGGTCCCGTAGCGACGGGGGTCTTGACGTATATTGCGTGATACTTGGAAAATGGTAGACGCCTCCAAACAATCAGATTGAATTCAATTGAACAAGTCTGGTCAAACAAGTCTCGTGTAGTGTTCCAGAGAATTAGGCACATGGCATTAAATTCGTTATATTTATCTGTTAGATTTGAATTTGAAAGATGCTTTATTTACGAAAGGTTTGAACTAGATGGCGCTACGCTTATGTCACAATACTATACTCGTTTGAGTTCATATGATTGATTCAAAAGTGACCGATGATGTCATTTTTATTCCGACAGATTCACATTAGATGGCGCTACGCTTCTATCGCAACATAATACTCGTTTAAGTTCATATAATATGTTGAAATGTGGTAGAATTCGTTATTTGTAAAAAAAGTGAGGTGTTGGCAGAGTTGTGCATCCGGTAATTGAAGACGAAATTCGGTGAAATCGAAACCTATCTTGGAACACTTATACGCTGGTCTGTCGAGGTTAACAGGAGAGCAGCCTACCGAACCCAAGCTACTTGTTCCATCAAGACGTGCTGAACATACATTTATAATTAGGTATTAGTATTATCATTGAAGTAGTAAGTTTAGATTTTCCACGCATATTCTAAATCACTTTTCATTCAATAAAGAGAAAATGAATTTTGTAATTCGCACCACTATTTATGCTGACATGGTTGAAATATGTCGGGAAATTGAAATCGCTTCGAAACAATTAGAATCCGAAAGACTCAACATGTTGAGCACAAACATACCTACAAATTTGTGTAGAGCTATGAAATTCATGAAAAGTAAATTGAATTCCGTTGATGCCGTATCTAGTCTGTTTGAAGACATAATCAAAAATTTGGAGCAAGTGAGTTCAATTCTCAAAAATGGCATCACAATAAGAGAACGTAATATTTGGTTGACACACTGTAAAAGAACTGCTCGTATACTGAATAAATCTATATCATCAATCAACAGGGAGCATTCAGTGAGATTTTCACGCAGACTCCAAATTTTGGCGGGCCATTTGAAAATTGTTCGCAATTCAATTGAAAATTGTGGGGGTGGGGGTAATGCAGTGGGTGAAGGGGTCAAGTCAAAATTATTATCGACATGTCTTATGACATTTTACTGACGTGTAGATGTCGCTGATACCTCAGAATGACTAGTGACACGTGACGGGCTGATAGGTGACACTATAAATACTATTTTCTTGCCTCAGAACAAAGAATTAAACGTGACAGGTGACTGAATATGGTAATAACAATTCGAACACGCCATTTCCTGATATTTCCATCAACTATTCAGCACTCTCACAGAATAGAATCCTTCAAGCGGTAATATCACTCGACAGGTGGCGTTACTCCCCCCATGAAATCAAATTTGAAATATCACAGACTCTGAATTCTAACCATTATTGAGTTCAAGTAAGTCATCTCGGTGGTGAAATTTTTTCTCAAAAATCGCAAGAATCCGCCACCAAGCCCAAGACTTGTTCAATTGATCTCTGATGAATTGCACATTTCCACTGATGGAGACCGACTTCACGCCAAATACAACCAAATTCGACCACATTACTCGCCTGCAAGCTAATCAAGTAATAGCGGAGGTGACCCCTTGAACCTCGACACATGTGCTCTGAGTCAACGATGTCAAGCTTTTGTCTCAAATCACTCAGATTTCATCAAAGTCATCTCTTACTACTCGAACGTGGTGTTGGATATTTCTCACCCCATTTTTTAAAACGCTGTCTTAACCGAGCAATGCCCTCATCGCAACAAACCTACTATCTGCCACTCAAATATTACGTTTTTGGGTTTTTGAAATACGAGACTCATGCTAAACAGCTGCCTATACCAACTCTGGCACAAAAATCTTATCCTTGAGGAACACCATAGGTGAGAGACTTGTGAGCTAAAAATGGGTACTTTTTTGATCAAAAAGTGCCCATTTTTTGAGCTAAATATGGGTACTTTTTCATCATTTTTTACTATCAAAATGATTACCATTTTGACAAATAAGCATGTACTTTCAAATTATCAACTGAAAATTTTATGAATGAAAGGACAATGGTCAATGAGGGTGGTAGAAAGGAATACTCAGGAAATTTCAGATATAAAGTTCTTTTATGATGATTTGACATCATTTGGTACGGACAAAGTTTGGTTTCATTTTCCACGCATGTTCCGTAAACACGTTTCATCATTATGCAGGTTCAGAACAACCAGTCTTCGTCATTTCGGATAGTGATAGGGTTCCTAACTGACATGGTGCGATCAGGTTTTGCACCTGATCATGTTTCTGGCAATCAACAGTATGACTAATGAGTTTTTCGTTACTTGTAAAGTAATTTGAACAACTATCACAAAAATATATTTTATGTCTGTTTCTATTAATTTGTTTACTAAGTAGCCGAGACATATTTTTGATATAAAAAAAATGGCGGCGAATTTTGGTATCATCAACCATCTCCGGTGGTGCTACACAATCCTTCAATTTTGGTTGATATTCATTTTGAATTAGGAGTAGGTTAACATGACGATCCATTTTTTGTTCCATGCGCCGGCTCAGAACCGTAGCGAAACATTCAATATTTTTCGAATTCAGTGGAATTAATTCCAAAGTGTACACATTCACAGATATGTTATTCAATTGTTCAAATTTGGTAATTTGCCCCAATGTCATTGGAAATTCAATACCTTCCAAATTAAGAATTTGTGTGTAATGTGGATATGATGTTGTCCTATCAGAATGCTTTCGCACCGGATGCAGGGCTGAAACGATTGCCCAAGCAAAGGATGCTTCATCTCTGTTTTTAACATTGATGCATGCTTGCTTTTTGGCTATACACTTTGGCAACTCGATGTAAGACGATCCGTTGCCAAAATCTGATTTATTGATGTATACTTCCAAACTAACAATTTTTTGAAGTGTCCAACCTCTCTCCTTCATACAGAATTCCGATAAGTCATTTTGAATAGGACTAATAACGTTTTCTAGAAACCACGCTTTTATATCAGTTCTTCTGGTAATCACAGCGTTTTTAGTGCTGAAATATTTGTTTTGTTCCAGATGCAAACTATCGTTAACAAATTCAGTGCAAAATACTATATTTATCTCGTTCATGTCCTGTTTTTTCAATACATTTTGAATTCTATGTTTGAAAAGGATATATGCATCTTGGAAAAATTTCGAAATATCTGTATGGGTCAAATTTATTATAATTCCTGTACGCAGGCGTAGCGGGATAGAGGATTTAATATCTTCCCACCTAACTCTCGATAATAATTTTGACTTGACCCCTTCACCCACTGCATTACCCCCACCCCCACAATTTTCAATTGAATTGCGAACAATTTTCAAATGGCCCGCCAAAATTTGGAGCAGTTCTTTTACAGTGTGCCAACCAAATATTACGTTCTCTTATTGTGATGCCATTTTTGAGAATTGAACTCACTTGCTCCAAATTTTTGATTATGTCTTCAAACAGACTAGATACGGCATCATCGGAATTCAATTTACTTTTCATGAATTTCATAGCTCTACACAAATTTGTAGGTATGTTTGTGCTCAACATGTTGAGTCTTTCGGATTCTAATTGTTTCTAAGCGATTTCAATTTCCCGACATATTTCAACCATGTCAGCATAAATAGTGGTGCGAATTACAAAATTCATTTTCTCTTTATTGAATGAAAAGTGATTTAGAATATGCGTGGAAAATCTAAACTTACTACTTCAATGATAATACTAATACCTAATTATAAATGTATGTTCAGCACGTCTTGATGGAACAAGTAGCTTGGGTTCGGTAGGCTGCTCTCCTGTTAACCTCGACAGACAAGATAGGTTTCGATTTCACCGAATTTCGTCTTCAATTACCGGATGCACAACTCTGCCAACACCTCACTTTTTTTACAAATAACGAATTCTACCACATTTCAACATATTATATGAACTTAAACGAGTATTATGTTGCGATAGAAGCGTAGCGCCATCTAATGTGAATCTGTCGGAATAAAAATGACATCATCGGTCACTTTTGAATCAATCATATGAACTCAAACGAGTATAGTATTGTGACATAAGCGTAGCGCCATCTAGTTCAAACCTTTCGTAAATAAAGCATCTTTCAAATTCAAATCTAACAGATAAATATAACGAATTTAATGCCATGTGCCTAATTCTCTGGAACACTACACGAGACTTGTTTGACCAGACTTGTTCAATTGAATTCAATCTGATTGTTTGGAGGCGTCTACCATTTTCCAAGTATCACGTAATATACGTCAAGACCCCCGTCGCTACGGGACCATCTAGGTGTATTTGAAATAACAAAGAGTTCACTCTTAATTATTTTGAGTCTTTATTGTCTTCAAGTGCCTACGAACCTACTCTCTACCACTCAAATATTGCGTTTTGGGTTTTGAAATACGAAACTAATGCTGGACAACTGTCTATACTAATTCTAGTCGAAAATCCTATCCTTGAGGAACACCATAGGTGAAAGATGTGACTCACTCCTAAAATTCGGCATTTCGAGACGTACGAACTTGAAATATTCGTCATTCTTCCCCAAACGTATATGCATCATATGTTTAAACCTTGCACGAACTGTATCGAGTAGGCAATAAAGACAGACATAATAAGACATTAGTTGAAATGAGATGCCGTGAACGTCTTCATGATGAGCCGCACTCTCTCCAATACCTAGCGTTCGATGATACCCCCACCACCCCCCTCACTCCACTCGCTGATTCTCGTGACGACATTCTAGAAGTGACAGACTGACTGGCTGACGTAATGAATAGGATTATGACATCTGACGGACTTATGGATGGCGCTGATGCCTTGGAATGATAAGTGACATGTGGCAGACTGACAGATGATGTAATAAATATGATTATGACATCTGACAAACCTACAGTCTCGGAACGATTAGTGACACTTGACTGGCTGACTTAATGAACATTATTTTGTTTACAGACTTATAGATGTCGCTGATGAGTCGGAAAGACGAGTGACACATGACGGGCCGACATATGACATCTGACAAGCTCTTAGATGGCGCGGATGACTCAGAACGATAAGTGACACATGACAGACTTATGAATGGCGCTGATGCCTTGGAACGATAAGTGACATGTGACAGATTGCCAGATGACATCTAACAAGCTCTCAGATGTCGCTGATGACTTGGAAAGACGAATGACACATGACAGACTGACTGATGACATCTGACTACATGATAGGCTCTTGCCTCAGAACAGAGAATTATACGTGACAAGTGACGTATTTTACATAACACAGAGTTTACTCAAAAATCTTTCAAGTCGTTATTTTCTTCAAGTGAGTCTTCTTGTCGGTGATTCATTTTTCGAACTCACTCATCTCTCTGGAACACTGCCGAAGACTCATTTATTTGACTTAGATCTGGTTATTCGGAGGCGACTGCCATTTTCCAAATATCACATAATATATGTCATGATCCCAGTCGCTACGGGACCATCTAGGTGTATTTGAATTAACATGGAGTTCAGTCAAAAGTCTATCACGTCATTCTTGTCTTCAAGTGAATCTTCTCGTCGGTGATTTATTTTTCTCGAACTCGTTTACCTATCTGGAACACTGCCAAAGACTCATTTAATTGACTTTGATCTGATTATTCAGATGCGTCTGCCATTTTCCCAGTATCACACAATATACGTCAAGGCCCCAGTCGCTACGGGACCATCTAGGTGTATTTGAATTAACATGGAGTTCAGTCAAAAGTCTATCACGTCATTTTCGTCTTCAAGTGAATCTTCTCGTCGGTGATTCATTTTTCTCGAACTCGTTTACCTATCTGGAACACTGCCGAAGACTAATTTAATTGACTTTGATCTGATTATTCAGATGCGTCTGCCATTTTCCCAGTATCACACAATATACGTCAAGGCCCCAGTCGCTACGGGACCATCTAGGTGTATTTGAATTAACATGGAGTTCAGTCAAAAGTCTATCACGTCATTTTCGTTTTCAAGTGAATCTTCTCGTCGGTGATTCATTTTTCTCGAACTCGTTTACCTATCTGGAACACTGCCGAAGACTAATTTAATTGACTTTGATCTGATTATTCAGATGCGTCTGCCATTTTCCAAGTATCGCACAATATACGTCAAGGCCCCAGTCGCTACGTGACCATCTAGGTGTATTTGAATTAACATGGAGTTCAGTCAAAAGTCTATCACGTCATTTTCGTCTTCAAGTGAATCTTCTCGTCGGTGATTCATTTTTCTCGAACTCGTTTACCTATCTGGAACACTGCCGAAGACTCCTTTAATTGACTTCGATTGGGTTATTCAGATGCGTCTGCCATTTTCCAAGTATCGCACAATATACGTCAAGGCCCCAGTCGCTACGGGACCATCTAGGTGTATTTGAATTAACATGGAGTTCAGTCAAAAGTCTATCACGTCATTTTCGTCTTCAAGTGAATCTTCTCGTCGGTGATTCATTTTTCTCGAACTCGTTTACCTATCTGGAACACTGCCGAAGACTACTTTAATTGACTTCGATTGGGTTATTCAGATGCGTCTGCCATTTTCCAAGTATCACACAATATACGTCAAGGCCCCAGTCGCTACGGGACCATCTAGGTGTATTTGAATTAACATGGAGTTCAGTCAAAAGTCTATCACGTCATTTTCGTCTTCAAGTGAATCTTCTCGTCGGTGATTCATTTAACTTGAACTCGTTTACCTATGTGTCTGTGTCATGTGACCCACGCCGATGGACACGTGACCCACGCCGATGGACACGTGACCCACGCCGATGGTCACGTGACCCCACGCCGATGGTCACGTGACCCACGCCGTCTGCCCACGCTGAATATGCTGGGGGGAAAACCCAAACTACGCAGTAATAAAATGCTGAGTGGACATTTCTCGGAATTTCAACTTGGGAAAACAACCACCGGATGTCGTTGTTTACTTAAGCTGTGGAGCGATAAACAAGTCCAAGGCCAAATCATGACTCGATTTCGCAGAGTCATCATTTCCTAGAATCACACACGCCGCTCGCTAGTAAACACCAGATGTTCATTTGGTGACGTCACACACAATTCTCGGAATTCCAACTCGAGTCTGGACATGTTGCAACACTTATCTGCTGCTGCCTGTTCTAAGTCGAGAGAGATGCTTCGGCGGCCATTGCTATCGTAGGCGTGGGGCTCTCGACGGCCATTTTTTTCGACACAACGAATCACATGAGGTCGTTTTTTTGATCTCCCGCCCCCCGCCCACCGCTCTTTACATCTATCATGTACCGCAGGGGGGCGTTGCTTCGACGGCCATTTTTCGACACAACGAATCACATGAGGTCGTTTTTTTCTTCTCCCCACACACCCAATTGCTCTCTACGCCTATCATGTACCTGCAATTTTTCTCTCTCTCAACCCCCACACGCTACACCCTACACCGCCATGTTTATTGCGACTGCCGCCAATCGGCTTTTTTTTCCCATTATCAAAGCTACGAGTTTTAAATCGACATTAGTATGGAACCGTCATGGCTCACTGGTAGCGCACTCGGCTGCCATGCCAATAGGCGTGGGTTCAAGCCCCACTCGGGGAAATTTTTTTTTTTTCTTCCGCAACCCTCCCCCCACCTTCTTCGGCGTTGGGGGGTTGCTGAAGAACTTCGCCGAAGAACCAAAATGGCGGAGATCTCGATGGCCAGATGCCATCGAGAGCGAAAATTCAAATTAATGAGGCGAAACCGGCTTTGACATACTACTAATATTCTTTCAATATTTGATCGATTTCATTTTGTGAGAGTTCTGTTTTAATATTATCGTGATAAATTTTTAGTTTTATATTCGTATTTTTGAAAATATTCCTTAGCATTATTGTTATCGATTCGAATTTTTGGTGTTCATTTGCAATCTCTTTACTTGAAACCTCTAAATCAGCAATATTATTTGAAACACAAAATTTCTTAAGATTTTGAAGAGATAAGAATATGTTCTTGTAATCAGCCTTATCAGTCTTTTATTCTTCAATAATGATGAATAAAAAATATCTTTCATCGAGTTGTAGCTGTGCTACTTGACAGAGTCTTTTATCCTGACCTAAAAGCTCGAATGTACTATAATGATAATCAGATTCTTCTAATGAGGTGAGTTTTCGGTCGGTAAAATCAAAAATGTCTTCTTCAGGCGGACTTTGGTCTAGACTTTGATTTGTATCTATGATATTTGTGTTATTGATAATTTTTGATTCGATATCTTTGACGTGAGTTTCGTAAGTCTGCTGTTCTTCAATTTGTTCTGTTTGGTAAATTCTTGATAAACAATCCGCGTTAATATACTACGTTCATAGTCATATTCTTCTAATTTTAACCTGAGACCAGATGACGGATCGGCATGGGAAAAGAGATGAGTTAGTGGCTTGTGATCGGAAACTATTTTGAATGTTTTCCCGAACAGACAGGGTCGAAAATATTGTACTGACCAAGTAATACGTATAAGCGTTCGATACGTTCGATAGTTGAGTAATTTTGTTCGGCTTTGTTCAGCGTTAGGCTTGCGTAGGCAACTGGTAAATCGGACCCAATTTCACCTTGAGAGAGCACTGACCCAATTCCATACTGACTGGTATCTGTGGTCAGAATGAACTCTTTCTCGAAATCGAGGTATTTAAGGATAGGCGGACTGATAAACTTTTGTTTTAAATTTGAAAATGCTTCATCACACAAAGACGTCCATTGAAATGGAATATTTTTCTTCAGGAGGTTATTTAAGGGATATGCTATTTTTGCGAAATTTTGTATGAATCGTCGGTAATAGGAGGCAAGACCTAGAAATGATTTAACTTCTTCCTCGGATTTGGGTACTATAAAATTCTTTACAGCAACAACTTTATCTGGATCAGGTTGAACTCCAGTTTCTGTGATAACGTGGCCTATAGTTGATTTCTTTACGCAAAAATTTATACTTATTGGGTTGAAGTTTTAGTTTAAATTGACGTAGTCTATTGAAAACATCTATCAATTTGCAATTATGATGAGAACAAAAAGTATTTTACCCCTTTACCACACAAGTAATTTAATTCCTAGATGCGCATTTCGATAACAAAGTTACCTTCATCAGTAGGATTACTAAACTAACTGTAAATAGGCATACCAATCTTTTTTATATCAAATAATTAATTACCATGGGTTAATCTGTGTACTGGAAGGTACCCTACCTGATGGGTAGGTATAGCCCACCCAATAAACAATACACCATAGGCACTTAATTATTCCTTTACTGGTATCAAGTCAAATAGTTTGGAATTTAATGGACCATTATCATTATTGAGCAAGGGTTTCGAGCCCCTTTTTTGAATATTTAAATATTCACGAGAAAATAAATCGAGTGTTGCGCATCATTTATTAGAAACTCATCACAAAATTAATATCCAAAATTTAAAATTAATAAAACCTGTTGATGATTACAGAAAATTAGATTGCTATGAGAGTATCGCTATTCGAAAAAGGGGCTCGAAACCCTTGCTCAATAATGATAATGGTCCATTAAATTCCAAACTATTTGACTTGATACCAGAAAAGGAATAATTAAGTGCCTATGGTGTATTGTTTATTGAGTGGGCTATACCTACCCATCAGGTAGGGTACCTTCCAGTACACAGATTCACCCATGGTAATTAATTGTTTGATATAAAAAAGACTGGTATGCCTATTTACAGTTAGTTTAGTAATCCTACTGATGAAGGTAACTTTGTTATCGAAATGCGCATCTAGGAATTAAATTGCTTGTGTGGTGAAGGGGTAAAATACTTTTTGTTCTCATTGAGTGACACCACAGGCGTCCAATATCCCATTTTCGATGCAATTATGATCTTTGAGTGAATTTCCAAAAAAGACTATGCCGTCAAGATACACGGAACATTCGAGCCTCTGTATACCTGTTAGGACATTCGACATTAAACGAGAAAATAGGGATGGTGAATTTTTCAATCCAAAGGGAAGTTTTTTGTACTGATAATGACCATAAAAAGAAAATGCTGTGCAGGGCTTACTGTCTTCACTCAGAGGAATCTGGTGAAAGCCACTAGCTAAATCTAGGACTGAAAAATATTTTGATTTTCCCAAACTATCTATGATTTCGGTGATATTTGGCAAGGGATACGCATCTGATTCAGTTATTTTATTCAATTTCCGGTAATCTACTACTAATCGCCATCGCTTATTACCATTTTTGTCAGCCTTCTTTGGAACTATTAAAATCGGAGAGTTATAAGGAGAATGACCTGAGAGATCCTGAATTTGTTCTTTGATTTCACCCTTTTGATGCTTGGGAAGTCGATAGGGTTTGACAAAGAAGGGCGTTTTTGAGGTTAGTGGAAATGAGTATGTGATTGCATCGGTACATGTTAACTGATCACCTTCTAAATGGAATAGTTCATTGTAGTTTTGGCAAGTATCTAAAATAGATTACTATTCTTCGGAATTAATATGAGTTGTATTGATTTGGGATTCTAGAAGAGATATTTTTCTTTTATCGGATTTGTTGATGAAATCTATGACATGATAATTTTCAAGATCATCAAAATCTAGATCTGTGCTATTGAAAGTTCGAGATGTTCGGAGGAATTTCTTAGACTTACAATGCAGACACCTTTTTTTGGATCGACAATACAATTACTGGAATGTAATCCAGGCTTATTCTCCTTATTTAAACAGATTTTTGGTTGTGAGAAATTAGTATGAATTTTGGTAATGAATTCTGATCTTGGAGGTACGATGATTTCATAAGGGCTTGTCACCTTGAATGAGAATGTACTTTTATGAACAGGTATAGTTAAAAGTGAGGTTCCCTAATTTATTTTCGCTCTGAATCTTGTGAAGAAATCATTTCCTAGGATACCTTGGGTTGGAATTGGAAACTCGTCTGATACGATATGGAATATGTGTGTGATACTTAGGTTATCTGAGAGTTTTATTTCACCGTAACTTATACCAATGGAACTAACACATTGGCTTGTTTGTCCTTTTATTTTAATCGTTCTATCTGTATAAATAAAAGCGTTATCGTCCACTTGTGAGAGTTTCAGAATACTGATATCGGCTCCGGTATCCAATAGCAAGTTTGCGGATTTTGTAACTGATAGAAGTAAAGGAAGATTCATGCAGGAGGAATTTGAATTTTCGCTGGCAGCGACAAATATTACTGGATGGTTTTTAATATTGATAAGTTCAGAATATAATTTATTCGAATCACGTTCAAAGAGCTCTTCTCCCAATTCAATGAGATGGTTTATACTGGGAGAATGCTCATTCGGAATACACTGTGGTTCATTTATTTGGTAAATTTGTTTTCGCGGGCTCGAGTCATACTGCCAGTGGATGTGCTCGACCCTTAGTCGTTTCCCTGAAAATGCGAGGAGCTTGTACTCTAATTTTCATTTTGAGTATAAGAATTACTTGAATGAGGTTGATAATTTGAGAGTTTTTTCGAGAATTATTGTATTTTCGTTTTCGGCATTCGACTATTGAATGTCAGAATTTTTTTCAATAACGGCACTCTTCTCGAATCTTATTTACGTTAGCTTCCGTTTTTATAGGAATTTGAGTGAAACTCTGTTTCGGATAAGAAGGAGAACTTCTAGATTGTGAATAACATTGATCTGAATTTTGATTATTTTTGCCACAGTTGAAACATTTTATTCTTTTATGATTTTTATTTTCAGACTCAGAATTGTTTTTTGAGTTATTTCTTTTTTTGAAATTTCGTTCTTCTTCACACGCTGCTTCCACAGCATTTGTGAAGTCATCAATTGGAATGGATTTCTTAAACCTTCAACGAATGCATTTAGTGCTGATTTTTTGTTAATATTTTCTCTAGTTACTCTGGCGTTCTGTCCTTCGCTCGCTGTACAAGCATCATTCAAATTTCAATTCTCAATTCTATTTGCAAATGTACGGACATCCTTGTTGGGACATTGTCGTGAGCTTAATAATTCAGTTTGAATTTGAGCAATTGTCCTACGTTCAAGGTATTGATTTTGTAAAATTAACTTGAATGTTGGCCAGTTATCCATTTCTTTATATTTTATAACATTATAGGCTGGTCCAGATAATTTAGATTTGGCAATATGCATGACTTGTTGTGCTCTTGTAGTAGCAACTTTCCATACAACATCGCAGCAGGTTAAAAATGTATGTAAATTTCCTCGATTTCCATCGAAGTCGGGAATCATTTTGAATGCAAAGTCATTAGTAAAAGCCATATCTGCGTTGATGTTTGGAAACTGATTTTCGTCAACCACTACTGGATTTTGCAAATTAATTAAATCTACCATGGAATATGAAAATATGAATAAAAAATAAAATCGACACAACTTTTCTTTTTACCTAAACTGTAGCGTAAAAGTTCTGTTTCTTGTGGATTAAACACTTGTGTCCTTCCTGAAGTTTCCAGAGGACTGAAGAAGAACAGCTGCTCTGAAGAGGAGTTCTGGAAGGATGCGCAGCTGTCTGCTCAGCTCTGCTTCATCGGTTTCTGCCACTGACGCTGATCGTTTCGATGGAGATGGAACAATTCTTCTGGTTTCAGACTCTACCCACAAACTACTTTCACGAAGGTATTCCAACAACAACCAAGAAATAACTTTCACTCCGGTTTTTCGCTGAAACTTTCAACAACTTGAGGCTATTCCACTTTGTGCATTTTTCGCTTGAATTTACACACCAAACACTTGACACCACTGTTGTAATTTGGGGTTTGGAGATCAGAAATAAAACTTGTTCAGCTTTCTTCACTTTGGGTCGTCTATTGATAACTCAGAATTCAGCAGGTTACACAAAATGCCGGTAGGCAAATATAACAGAAGTACACAAGTACAGTATCGAATGTAATAATCCTCGTTTCATCGAAGAGATTCTGTTTTATAGCTGACGCTCAAGAGACGCATGTTCGTCATTAGGACGCTGTCGCGTGATGATTCTGACCAATAGAAACTTGACATGTATAGTAATATATGTAGCACAAATTATTGTGCTGACTATTAAGTCAGCAGTTTGAAGTTCGTTAGCGAAAATGCAGAGTATCAGCTACAAGTAGAAAAATAGGATTGTTTGCAATATGACATCATGAGTGAAAATATAATATGTAAACAGTAATAACAGTAGCACCTCGTAGAGGGTGTGAAGGGTACTTCACAACAGTGTATTTGATTGTTGATTAACACCATTCTATAGATATTTGTGTCAGTGTTCAGTGTTACGTCGAATTATCTTTATTTCAGTAGTTAATCCGAATTTGGTTGTTAACATTACCCAAGATTTTTCACTAAAGACTCTTTGTTTTTTTATGATTTAGGTGGACAGTTTATTCAAAGACTAGGTACAAATATAAGGGGGTTTCTAGGTACCGATAGAATTTGCTGATAACTCAGTATATAATACCAAAGGTATATGAGATTGATATATGCATTCTACGTGACCAGGATAGCAATTGCATTAGTTGATATACAGGGTGTAATAGAAAATATAAGTAGGTTTCTAGACATTGATAGAATTAGCTGAAATCTTAGTATATTATACCTTAGGTTTATCAGATTAAGGAATGCATTTTACGCCACCAGGATGGTGATTGCGTTAGTTGATATACAGAGTGTAATGAAAAATATAACGGGGTTTCTAGACATCGATATAATTTGCTGATTTGCCGAATATGTTACACCTGATGTATATTAGATTCACAATTACATTCTATGCAATCACGATACCAATTGTCTCAGTTGATAAACATGGTGTAATCAGCAATTTTCATATGATGACTTGTAATGCGACTATTGAGATCCTACATGAAGCAAAATTGATAAAATGAAGGAATGGTAGTTCTCCATTGCAATTTTTCGAAAAACTGCTGACCGGAGAAACAAATATTAGAAAATAAATATCAAACATCAGTTTAATGAATAATACACTTGAAAAATGGAATCGAAATAGAATTCCAATACACAGGTTGATTTCTAAGTCAATACTTTTTTTAACTGTGTATAGAACTAGAAAAACAACTTTTTCAAATAACCTTTTTTTCAGAAAAAATAAGAGAGATAAAAAAAATCTGGGCGTGTGTATCAAGACCTATCTAGTCTGTTTATGTTTAGTTTTTTGCTCGCAATGTAGCTGCAATTCGTATGGAAGTACTAATACAAATATTTAGGTAATGTTTTATATGTGTCCGTAACTGTAGAATCAGATTAGAATTGAATGCACTCATCGATTTTTATGTAAAGTAACAAACATTTATAATATGAGATACCAAATGTTGTGTGGGGCATTCAAATGTCAATTGTAAATCTAATATATGTTAGGTGTAACATATTCGAATCAGCAAATTCTATCGATACCTAGGAACCCGTTTTTTATTTTCTATTACACTTTGTACATCAACTAATGCAACTAGTATCGTGATCACGTAGAATGTGATTAAGTATGGAATATACTTCAGTTAAAACATAATTAACTCAGCAAATTCATCGATGTCCAGAAACCCTCTTATATTTTCCATCACACTCTGTATATTAACTAATGCACGTTCTATCGTGGTTGCGTAGAATGCATTCATTGATCTCATTTACCTCAGGTATAAAATAAGATTTTAGGAAATTCAATCGATACCTGGAAACCCCTTTATGTTTTATATTACAGTCTGTATATCAACTAACGCAATTGTTATCGTGGTCGCATAGTATGCAATTATTAATCTAATATACCTTCGGTGTAACATACTAAAATTCCAAAAATTCTATCGATACCTAGAATCCCTCTTATATGTGTGCCTAGTCCTTTTAGTTTATAAAAATTATTTATTACAAAATCAACTAACGTATTTTTTTCAGCATACCATTCCATATAATTATTAAATAGAACAATAAAACGTGGTGAGCTTTTTTTAATTCTTGAATTTAACATATTCCATATTCATTTAGGTTTGTGGTTTGCCAATTAAATATTGATGTAGCAGATATTGGATTCAACATCGAATTTGAAACATATTCACAATATTACACTATATTCCTTGGGCATTCTAGGAGGAAACATTTGAAGAACAATCCATTGGATCATTCATTCATCCTTCTAATGGAAAATACCAGTAACAATCTCGCAGAATAATCAATGATTATAATAAAAATATTCCAAGAGATTTCTGTAATATTCACTTGAATATTCCTGGGACTTTCTCAGAGCGGACATTTGAATGATCATAGAAGAATACATTGGAATAATCATTCAATGTTTCTATGGAATATACCAGAAACAATCTCGCAAAATATCAATGATGCTTCTTGAAATAATCCAGAATATTCCTGGAATATTTATTTGAATATTTTTGGGCCTTTCTCCAAGCAGACATTTTAAAAACCTCAGAATAATCAATGGATTAATCATACAATAATCTAATCTTCTTTGAGAATATTCTGTGCATTTTCCAGGAATATTTTTGTGCTATCTGGGGTGTTATCAGCCAAGGACTCCTATGATGAAAACCACCATTTCAATTAATTAAACTCTAAGTTTGTATAGATTGCCTTAAATTGCTATTTTTTTCAATTTTTGACTAAAATATTCAAAAATCCTGTCAAGAAGCTTACGAGTATCCTATATGGTAGTGTAACACAGTAGATCAGCAAAGTTATAACCATGTCGGAAGTGGTCAAGATCGCCGGTCGCAGCATCGTGATGGGGTCCGTTATTTTTAACATACCCAGTATGTGCCAGTTTGGCTTTGTTTCTTTTTCGTTTTCCATCATAATCATGGTTGATTGTACTGCATGAAGCGCACGATGTTGCCAGTTGTAAAATTTAGTGTATAGTTAGGGGAGAAAGAGTGTTGTCGCTTGGTAAAATGTATGTGCGACTTGAGGAGATTGGACTTAGATGGAATTTCGCGGAAAGCATTGACGAGATTTATATATTTTAACGTGTGATCATCAAGCGAGTGGGGGGGTTAGGTAACATATTTTTGGAAAGTATGTAGGTTGCATTGAGCAGTTGAAACCATCAGTAACAGAATGGCATCGAAATAATACAGACAGAAGGTTGAGTAATTATGTAGACGTATTGAAGAATTAAAAAAAGACTGTCACCCCTCTTACGCAAGACTTACCACAATTGTAGACTCAACAGAGGGTGACAAATTTTTGTTCAAACAAACTTATGTTTAACAATCAAATTTTACCACGCTAGCTTTTAAACAATGGAGATGGGAGTGGGTCTTTAAATCAGGGTGACGGTTCGTTCAGGATGGTCAGTAAATCGTACACGCTCAGTATACTATAAATTGCATACCTTCCGTTAGTCCTCACATTCGCCGTCAAAGTGAAACGGCTTGGCTGATAGCCCTACAAGCATAGAGCCAATAGAGGATGACGTACGGAATAACCAACCTGAAGTTGACGCAGTTGTCTGTCACTGATTACTGTTTGTCTATGCTATGAGAATAAATCAAATAATAAATCGAAATTGGATATTTTAATATATTTAATTTAATATGACTCTTTTGCTATGAGAAAAGGATGTATTGCTACTGGAAATCGACTTCAAGTATTGTAAACACTGAGTAGAATCTAAGATGGCTTGTTTCAATGTTAAAACTAGTAAATACCTGAAGTATGCATACCCGAGGTTCACAGCGGTGGTTGTGTTCTATAAGCAAATTGTGTAAGCAAAGCAGGTAAGCACTAACTACGAGAGTACAAGCAAGCATATGAGATGATTATGTGATTATATCTGACCGATAATTTCAGGTTGTAGAGTGGTCCTCGAATGATACTTCTGGTAGCAATTCTTCGCTGAAGAGAGGAAGGCTCTCAGCAATTATGTGAAGCGCATGCAAAAATGGCATGAAGGTTACCTTGTCACTGAAGTTCGATTACCACTATTACCAGATTGGTGGTCTCGGGGAAAATGTGTCTTTTCTACCTTCTGGATACGTTTTACTGAAAGCTGATATCTACTGGATGATTACTAGCAATATTCATGCACTTGCCATGCAAAAGTGAATAGTGGATAGTCAACAATTAGCTACTACGTGGACACAACTTCGGCGTAAATATACAGGAGGTTCAGCGGAGTGGATGGTACAGCGGGGAACCAACCAAAAAGGCCTAAAATAGTAGCAAAATAATAGCATGTCACTCATGAAATACTGGAGATGGTTCTGCATAGATGAAAACCAATGAACATGAAGGTTAGTAGTAATTGACATACCTTGGATAGCATGTGGCCTTGTAAGAGTTTTGGGCAGGCTTCAGGTCAAGTTAAGAATCTGATCGAATTTAAAATATTTGATCCAACTAATGTTGCCACCAGTTCATTCCCATGAATAGATCCAGGTGGAACTATTTTAATTCGGAGATTCTTTATTAAATTTGCTTGAGCAAGAGCTACCTCACCATGTGCCCCCTGATCAGAAAAGGAAAAAGCCCTTTTTTTTGAATCTCAGTACTGCCTCCTAAATTTTAGTTATTTTTCAGTCATACATCACAAGTCAATTTCAACATCTGTCAAGAGTCAAGACTGACATTTGATATTTATAAAGCAAACTATTTATCAAAATATTTCTTAAAGATTTCCATCAATCCTTATTTTCATCCAATGCATCCATGTACTTGTGGCTTTTATTAAATTCACACTAAGGTTTTGATAATAATTATACCATGCTATTACTTTTGACTTACACTCTTAGGTTATGTTTTGTTTGTTCATATCTTATATTTATTTTTCAGAAATCACGAGAGTATTGTGGAATATTCAATGCAAAAAAGCAGGTACTGAACCATTTCACCACCATGAAGAAATTCACGACAACTTAACCAGAGGTAAGAATAACTAACAACGAAAGAGTTCGAAATATTGACAACAGGTTCTGTTTCAGATTCCAACCTTCTTGCCAGTTAATTCAATGATGGTATTTGACTAAGTATTGTACCTTATTTTGCGAAGCAATAAATAAATACCGAGAATTTTGTATCCTTTTAATAGTAATTTGAATAAATCAAGTTAGGTGAAAATAAACCCGTAACAAGACATTCAATTTTTTTGAATAATTTAGATATTCAAAACAAAGTGTTCAATCGAAGATTGCTTCAAACAAGATACCCATTGAGAAAAATCAAGCCTCACAGCATTGTAGAATATGACGTCGCCGATGCTGAAAATGAATTTTATTCTTTCAACTGCAATAATAAACAATGTATTATATATTTATGTACCAAAAGGTGTGAAATTCATGGCAAATTGTGTGAAGGTTAATAATTTCGAATATGGATGCAACAACAGAACAGAATGGGAATCGATGCGTTCAACGGCAGTCAATCAGGGTCAGTTGGCAGTTTTTGCAGGCATAGTTCCAAAGAATACAGCATTCAAGTATAAGCTGAAGCTGATATTTGAAGATCTTCGAGAAAACTCAGAAATTTGTTCCAGCAGGGCAAGAGAAAAGAAAGGCACAAAAGGAATTTGATCTTTATAGAATTTTCATTATATTGTCCACGATACTATCATGCATATTGATTAGAACTGTATTGGAAGTAATTGTAGAGGCAGATAGAAAATGGAATATATTGTTTAAATAATAATGATTGCAAATTAAATTTCTCTGTTGAAATATTTCGCATTACCATACAAACACGATGTTATCAATTTCTGATATTCGTTCCATAATCAGTTGGCATTGGAGCGTGGTCTCCGAGCCAGCGTTATCGCTAATGGAAAAGCCACGGTGGGCAAGAAATTCAACATGAGATAACCATTGAGTTGAGGTTTTAACAGGATATTACAAGACCGCAGCAAGTAACGGTTATCTGCATTGAATACGTGGGAATTAACATCGTGTTTCTAAATATTCTCAAGCGTTCTTTCCTTATCAGCGTTTGCTCTTATAAAAACACAACGGGTATGGCATGGAAACTTCATTGCATAGTCGATAGCAGTAACAACAACAGCAAGTAAACAGTGGAGTGCATTTGAAAAGTAAGTGTTTTCAATTGTTATTATTTAATTACGTTTTTATGTTTGCCATTTGAGTTTCGTTTCCAGACCAAGATTTCAATACGTATTCAGTTTGAGTCCTTCTAGATGAGTGTTTTTAAAGGTTTTTCGTTTAATTTCCAATTCAAAATTTTTCTCGGATGAATTAATGTAAATGTTTTTATGCTTGCGTTGTGAGTTTTTGTTTGGCGTAGTTGTTTAATTTTTAATGCAAAGTGGTTTAAATGTTTTCGAATTGAAAAATAGTTTTTATTAAAGTGGAGAGAAAGCCATCATCAAGTTATCAGAGTTGTCAGTGGGGACGCCACAGAGGATATCAACTGCAAAAATCGTAAGAAAGAAATTTGGTGAGGTGGTGTTGTTGGATTTGAGGAAAGAAGTCGTCTTTTTGCCGCAGAGAGTAACGGAGGGATATCGCCCTTACACAGAAGAATTCTCAGAAAATAAAATATTTCATTGTTTTCAAAGGCCTGACAGACCCGGAAAAAGCTTATTCAGCTGCATCATTCGAGATTATAGAAAATTAAGATTAGTATTGTTGTTTTTTCATTTGTCGTAATTTTTTTTTGTGCTGAAAAATTCATTTGAAAATTAATTTTTCTCTTTTATTTTCAGATAGTTATATAACCTTCCTGAGAGCGCAGCCATAGCATTTTTCTTCAAGCTTCCCTTTGAGAATCATCTCTCCGTTGGTCATTTCTCCAAGCTTCTCTTTGCGATTCGTCTTTGTTCCAGCAGCCCCACCAAGCTTCCCTTTGCAAGCCACCGCCACCAACGCCGTCGTCGTCCTGCAAGTATCCGTTGCCGCCGCCATTAGGAAAAATTGTCGTTGAAGTTGAAATATCAGTTGAAAATCCTGTTTTCAGAAACTTTATCTCAAATTAATGAATTACTTGAGGTGATCAAGCAAAATTATTCAAGTTATTGCACGAACGTCCTTAAATTTGATTAGTAAACATTTAAAAAAAGGTGAGTTGGCAATGAAAAAAATTTAATGTTTAGTAGGGGAAAAAAAGAAAATTGTAAGTAAAATTGGGGAATTGAAACGTATCAGATGTATAATGAACGTTATGAAAAATGATAAGTATATTGGAGTGAGGACGGGTGTAATAATAAATTTAGCACTTCTTTAAGTGCGAAAATTTTTGAGTGATGCATATTTTGTTTTCAAATCGAGAATTTCCAAAATTTCGAAGATGCAATGCCTCAAAGCGAACATGACATTGTGGGGGATTTCATCAAAACTTCGAATGATTGGGAAATTATCGATCGAAAATATTTCAATACTCGTAATGCAATCATTGATTTGGTGATAGATTTTGCTGCTTGGTACAATGAACATGATGTGGATGTTATTTTGAATAAACTTGATGAATTTGAAGAAAAACAGTCGGGCTGGGAATTAAGTAAAATTCTTTTGGTTGGAGTATTAATGAATGAATACGAATATTTCTGTAAATGTATATTGTTTAGAAATGAATACTGTCAAAGAAAAGACATTTTACGAAGTAGTACCTGCACGATTAACAAAAAATAAATTAAGTAAACATGTTAATCTACTATTAGTTCAAAATGTGTATTTTCCTAAATTAAATGAGTACGACGCTTTACCTCAGGATACAGATGATTCTGAAATCAAATATCATTATTATTATATTAAAAATATGTCTGGATTATTTCCAAAACAAATGAGCAAGAACAAGATTAAATTTTTTTTTTGAATGAACATATTGTGTCGTGCGAGAATATTAACGAGTGTAAAATTTCATTTCCAAAATTTGATTATGTAGAATTCCGAATTATGTGTACAAACAGAAATGTCCATTCAAAAGCATAAAGCGTTCAGTGCAGGCTATTATTTAAAATGATCTTATGACGACAGTTTGTCCAAGTTCAATAGCTATCGGGGTGACGATTGCATACAATGGTTCACAGATAAATGACTGGCATATTGTTATCCTGATATTGTTAATGCTAGAGTGTGCCATATTTGCGAGAAGCCATTTTCAAAGCAGGATATTATCGTTAAAGTCATTTCTTGGGGTTCTTTAGGGGTTGGAGCCATCAAATTTATAATCTTGCCTCTGAAAAGCTTTTTATGGTACCCATTACTTTCCATAATCTTTCTGTGCATGAGTGTCATTTTATTATTAAAGATGTTGCAAAAAAAATACGTGTAAAATTAATGCCAACTCTCCATAATGAAGCAGAGTATACATTACACTATAGGAATTTGAAACAGGCTCTTGAACATGGATTTATTTAATATTCAAACAGTCTGCATGGTTGCGACCTTATCTCGAGCTGAATACTCTATTAAGGACTGCAGCTACCAGTTCTTTTAAAAAAAATCTATTAAAATTGGACAACAACGTGATTTTTGGTAAAACTATGGAGAACACCCGGTTGCACCGAATAGTAAATTTAGTGACTTCTTACGAGGGCAGATATGGCGCCAAAAATCTCATTTCAAACCCTCGATTTCATAATCGTACCGTTTTCGATTCAAACATTATGGCTATTGGATTGAAAAAAGCGGAATTTGTATTCCAATGTATGTGGGAAGGTCAATTTTAGATTTGTCGAAAACTTGCATGTTCAAATTTCACTGCGAATATATGTTGCCAAATATAGGCGTGGAAAAATGCAAATCAATGTATACAGATACCGACAGTTTTATTTTTGAGATAACGTGCGACGATAGGTACGAAGAAATTATCAAAAATCATATTGCAAAATTCGATAGTCTGATTTTTCAAAAAATGACGAGTATAATATTCCACTTATGAATAAAAAAGTTCCAGGACTCATGAAGTATGAAGCGAATGGTAAAATCATCACGCACTTTGCAGGGCTACGTTCAAAAATGTATACCTACGAAGTGCAGGGAGGCAAAGTAGTTGAAAAGGCGAAGGGAGTAAAATATAATGTTAAAAATAAAGTAAGTTTCAATGATTACGTGGATTGTTTAATAAATTGCAAAAAAAAGAAAATTACTCAGTGTATAATCCGATCATTCACCCATGATGTGTTCAGTATCGAGCAGTCGAAAATAGCTCTTAGTCCGTATGACGAAAAACGTCATCTTATCCCCAAATCATTTGATACATTGCCGTGGGGGCATTATAGTTCAACGTGAGTCTTTTTCATTTGCAGCCTTCAGCATCCTGCGCGTGCGCACAAGTTATCACGAATTTAGAGCAACTTTGTGTCAAAAGTGTTTGCAAAAACATTAATTCTACAGGCAGGTTCCTTATCCAGTCACCTTCACCTCCACAACTAACGAAAAAAGTTTTTCAAAATTTTGCCAAGTATAAATGGTCTCAGATCAACAAAGAGTAAACTGATGATTATAATGAGGATGACTATGATATTCTGGTGAATTCCGAATATGTTGTTGATTGTTTTGATTTTGACAAGTTGAAAAAACCTTTCGATTTTTGTAGACCATTATTGAAAGTTTATGACTTAGAACCATTTTGTCATCATGACTCATACTGTATTTAGATGAAATTTTACGAAATTGTTGATTTTAACTTGGTATTGTGTGAAACATGTTTTAAAGTTTTCGACTATTGTGCTGAATGTTACGGCTAATCAAATTTCAAAGTTGGACATGTGTATGAAATTTTTACAAGTGTTGAATTACAAGATGCATACCAACATAAATCATATTGGTGCCAATATGATTTTGGCCATGTTCTTTTTGAATTAAAAAATCATGATGAATGTATTGATGGTTTGCATAAGCAGAAAAGAGTAAAATTTTGTTGATAATGCATAATTGAAAACATCATACTCAACTATATTTCAACGAATCAATTTTCATTTATAGTTCAAATATATACTGTATTTTCATTTTATTGTTGTATTTTAGGAAGGGTATTTTGAATATAGCAAAAACAAAAATTATTTTCTGTATTTCATTACAATATTTTTGTGTGGATATCTGATAAATATAAACTCGATTGAATAAAAAACTCAATTTCTTTTTCCCATTCATTACATAAATCATACACTATTTTTTCCTTAAAGTAAAATAAATATTCACGTAAAGCATTAGCGTACGTACTATCTAAATATGAAGCTTCACAAAAACCTTCTATAATTTCTTTCAAAGTTAAATAAGTTTTATTGTCACGTAGCCATAATCGAATAATATCAAAAACACCTCAATAATATGCATTAAAGTTCAAAGAATCCAGCATGGCGATGCGGCTGGATAGTACTCCCATATGTGTAGACAAAATGTCTTTTACATCTTTCTCAGACAGCCCCAGGTTTACAATGTCCTTGGCAATGGAAATTTCTTTGGTATGACTTTCAATGTAGTGTAGTAGTATATCTATGAGAGAACGAAGGAATCAAGGTCAAGCTCATATTTGATAATGTAAAAAATATCTTAATTTGGACCCGAAAAAAAAAAAAATCCCCCAGTACCTCATGGTGACCACGCAGATGAGAAAAAATGTATTCTTCATGATGAGACACCCGAAACGGCGGACATTCCAAAAAAAATTAAGGATGTACCTCATGGTCCAACGAATTTTTGACACCCAGATTCACTGATCATATGAGTTATAGAAAAAATGTAGTCTTCATTATTCATCAAGATGGGAGGATCCTCTATACCTCAGGGTGGCTATCCCGACAATTTTTGATAGCTGAGATTCGCAGATGAGAGTTATAAAAAATTTATTCTTCATGAGACACCCGAAACACCAAGGCAGACAAAAAAAATTAAGGGTCCCCAGTACCCCATGGTGGTCAACGAATTTTTGATAACCAGTTGGGATTCATGGAAAAATTGTAGTCTTCATTATTCTGTTTTTACCAAGATGGTGGATCCCAGATGCCCCAACAATTTTTGATAGGCCATCAGCTGAGATTCGCAGATATGAGAGTTTTAAAAAACGTATTATTCATGATGAGACACGCGAAACACCAGGACGAACAAATTTTTCATGTGCCATTGTGAATCTGTCAGAATTAGGGATTCCCGGTACCCCATTGAGAACATGACAGTAAATTTTGGGAGAAAAATGTATTAATTATGAAAAAATGCCCAATATCATCCCGAATAATATTTTGGAGAAGGCCTCGTACATCATATTTCATTAATCTCATATTTATCATGATGACAAATCGATTTGAAGTAATTTTGAGAGGTCTCCTTATATACATTATGATAATAAGGCAGCATCCAAAATCTGGTCTGCAATATATTCAGTATTCTGATGAATTATTGAATGAGTCCGTATCCAATTTCAGTAGCCGAGGAACGAGATAAAACTGAAAGTTAGCGATCTACATTATGTAGTGTATATTTACCGGTTTAAATTATTAATTCCGGCCGGCCGCCAGGTTGAGACTGAAAGTTATGGAGCAACATTCTGCCGTGTATAACACTGGTCTAACATTTATCTCAACGCAGCAAAGGACGGGCTAATACGGTGAATAATAATTAATTTAGATCAGCCGGTGATATTTGCAAATAGAGCTTGAGGGGATTAATGTTTACAGTTATGCAATTCTCAGTTATACCTAGAAAATGAAAGTGGTATGTATTTTTTATAAATTCAATAGTTGTATACAGGGAGACTTATATATAAAAGGTAAAGAAAATTAAACTTTAGTTACGTACAGTATTTCATGCAGACAGAAATATAGTGAGTTAACATTTTTTTCACATTTTGGGAAAAAGTGAAAATTGTAGGCTTTTTTCAGGTGTAACAATTAAAATTTTCCCATCATAAAAATGGACAACTTAAATAACAAAATGGTAATATTTTTTTGATTGTTTTTATTTCTTAAATGTAATTATATAAATTTTTGAAGGTTCTCAAAGTATTGAAAACAATTCAAGATGCTTATATGCCTACAAGATCAACCCCGGGATCCGCTGGTTGTGATCTTAGAACTCCAATAGGTTTTTTTATTCATGCTAGACAGCGATTTTTAGTAGACACCTTTTCAAAAATTCAGCTTCCTAAAAATGTGTATGGTAGGATAGCACCAAGATCGGGATTGGCACTGAAATTTGGAATAGACATCTTTGCTGGAGTGATAGATCAGGATTATAGGGGAACAATTAAAATTCTATTATATAATTCATCACATGAAAAAGTTGATTTCAAGAAAGGAGGCAAAATAGCCCAATTGATTTGTGAACGCTATTGTATGCCAGTCATTGAAGAAGTTTATTTTTTAAATAGCACTGAGAGAGGCAACAGAGGATTTGGATCGTCTGATATTGTTCCAAATGAGTCTCAATAAAAATGATAATAATAATAAATAGTATCAGTATTAAACAGAACATTGAGAAGAGCAGATGAAGAAAAACGTCTTCATTAAAATCGAATTTTATCATTTTGGTAGCTATTGTAAATGACATTCTTTATACAAATGTTCCTAAAGGAGCTCAGTATATAGCAATATGTTTTGACATGGAGAACATCAAGAAAGACTGTAACCGTACTTCTTGGGAATTATTGGGCTCATCACAAAAAAATGATGGTCAACTATCTGTATTCAAAATTAGTATTCCAGAAACAAACGTAACAAATTTCAACTATAAATTAAAAATAATATATCATAATAATCCTGAAGTTGATCAACTGGAATGGCAAACTATGAATTTTAATTAAACGAATAGAAATACAGCTACGCAAGTAGAAACACAAGGAATGTTTTTTATATCGTGTATGACCTTAGTTTTAGTAATTATTATATTTTTAATTATTGTTATAAAAATGGTAATGTTGAAAAACCATTGCTTTCACCAGATAATTAATTCTTGATTGTCCTTGTACCAATTGTAATTTTTTTATCTCACTTTAAATGTCAATAAAAATTTAATGGAAAGTGATTGAGTAAACCTTGAGAAACCGCTCCTATTTCTCATTGATATAAATAGACAATGAACTAGCTATTAAGTGTTCAAAATGAATTTAGTTCAAGATACCTTCTTGGGTGAACGAAAGTTTTATTTGAATGCAGGTAAATCAAAGTTTGTGTCGGTATGTCTATCAGTGAATCTGGGGTATACCGCTTGTATTGTAATAGCAGACGATGAGACCGGGACGTTAGTATTCAGCGAGAAAGAATGGACAGAATTAGTGAAAAGCAAGGAAGCAATCAATAATTTGTTGGAATCCCTGGAAAATGAGAACTGTATAGACATGGGAAAATATGCCGTGGAATATAAACCGGTTCAATCAAATAGTGTAAGGATATACAGTGGTGATGCAAGTATTCGTTTAAATTGGGAATCACTAGCAAAACTATAGCTCTTCATTCCTATTTTGCAATATAGAATGGATGTTTTGAAATCACTAAGATTTGATGTGATCATGAATATTCTTCAATTGGGCGTGAAAAAAGATATGATCAACAATTCAGTGGAGGTACTTGAAACAATAAAAGAAATTGATCCTGAAGTATACACTCTTGGATTGGAAGTAGCGTATGATTATCCGCATCTTCTTCAAGAAAATCAATGGGCTTATATTTAGATATGGAAAAAAAGTCAAGATTAATTTGCTGTACTCATGGAAATATGCCTACCAAGCAGCAAGACGCGGCCCGTGGAAAGAAGCAGGTCGTGATCTAATCAGATTCGAGCGCCGATTAAAAGAATCAGCATCATGTATAAATCATATTTTGGATATTAATCATAGAAATAAGGTGTATGAACAAATAAAATACTTATATGTTGATAATTATTTTTTATTATTTTTTCCTAACATTTCTATAATACAATATCATTCTTATGAACCCAAGAATTGTGGGAAGGGCTCAACCCCAGAAATTTAACGTACAGTTTGTTCCCTTTTTTACGAACTACTTTTTCGACCAGGTAAATATCAGGGTACTTGGCTTTCTGCAATTCCTCAGTGTAAAATCCTCCCTTTATTTCTTCTTTGTTAGCATCTTCCAAAATATATGTTGTTGGATTAGTCAACTTGACTTGTTTCACTGTAAATACTTCGGTGGTCCAATTTGGGGTATAAGACTTTTTGAAGGTATGTCGATATTTGGATATGCGAACGTGGTCTCCTTTCTTAAACTTGGGCTTCTTTGGGTCAACAGTTTTCAGATGTTGGAATGATTTGATAAATTTCGCATTTTTATCATTTATTTTACTTGGTATTGCCTTGGTTGTGGAATGTTTTGTGTTGTTGTACTTCTTCACAATGTCAGGAAGAATGTTGAGCCATTTGTAAGATCCCTGATGGCTGAATTGTTTCCATAGTAAAGCTTTTAAAGTTCTAATTACACGTTCAACGATGCTAGATTTCAAATTTAAAAAAATACTATAATGATTTATGCCATATTCATCCATCAGATTTTGAAAGTCTTTATTGTAGAGCTCAGTTCCAAAATCTGTCTGTAAATTTTTTGGTGTGGTGCTCATTTGTTTTAATACAGATTTCATAGCAGCGGTGATATCTTTGCCCGTTTTTCTTTTTACTGGCACAGCCCAAACATATTTGCTAAAAGCATTGATGATTACAAGAATGTAATTATGACCCCTATTTTGTTTTGCAAATTGATTGTATGAGGTCATGTAAATTTTTAATTACAACATGTCGTCTTTTATAATTAATTCTTACAGGCTTATGAAGTTCTTCTATGATTTGGGCTTTACTCATTTCTGACCAACGGACACTGTAATAATATCTCAATAAACATAGTTGGAGTTGTTCCTAGTTTAAATATCATTTCATCTCCCTTGTGGATGGACTTGTTTGTTAGTTGATGAAATTAAGATGTTAGATTATCAATCCAAACTTCTGCGTCATCATCGTGATTATAATTTATAATGCTCTCTATCTTGGCAGACATGGGAAAATTTGAATTTGATACTCCCATTATCCAGTATATAATATTGTCTATTCAAACTATTTTTTTTCTCACCTCTCAAACGAATTAAAACTTTAACGTGAAAATCCAAAGAATCACAAACAAAATGGGGACCTCAATTGTGGTAGTGGTGTTGGTGAACCTAACACAGCAGCTTCTTCTTCAAAAGTAGTATTGGGTTGTAAAAAATGATGAATGAATCTGTTTAATGGCATTGAAAAAACTTTGTTATTGCTCAAGACAGAGAATATGTAGGTGTGTGATGAATCGTTAACAATTCAAATGTGAATAAAGTAGGGAAATCTATGATATATATTTGAATTGTTGCAGACAAAAATAGTATGCAGTCAGTAGTAGTATAGAAAAGAATTTGTTATATTTGTAGAGCTACCAAGCTACTTATCATTCAAGTTTTTCTTGAGCAGACCTATTTTGGTAATTGAACACGTGTATGCAGTTGAGACTTATTAAAATTGAAAGTAAAAAAATGGAATCATTTCAAGAAGGTGAACAAGATGAGAGAATTGAATCGTTTGAAAGGAATCAACCCAAAGGCAAGAATTTAGATGATAGTGCTCGTTATTTAGAGAACATTTTGGATTTTGAGGAGGAGAAAAATTGGGAGGAAAAAGTATTCAAGAATGTTGATCGTTTTTCTTCAAAAAAGAAATAAATATATAGAATCATGAACGGTGTATTATTCATTTTGCTCCAAAGGACACTGCATTACAAACTCAATGAAAAAATTATTTGAAGCAAGTTTATGTGGTTGCTGGAGGGAGAATTGCATAGTATCGCCTTTGTTCAGAATGTTATCCGTCAACAAATTATACAAAGAATCGGTTTGATTTTAGTAAGATATTTTTAAAGAAGTGGGAAAACATTGAATATTTTCAACTTTACCTGTGAGAGGAATTGTGTAAATAGTACTATTATTATTATCTAAAATATAGTGAGTTTTACTAGAAGAAAGGTTTTTGCTACCACGAATAGTCAATATACATTTACTATGGAATTTGGAAGGTTGACAAATAAAAAACGGAACATCTGTTGGTTGGGGTGCTGTAACAATATCTTTTGAAGAAGCGGTGGTAGTGGTGGTTGGGGTGAGAAAATGTTGATTGAATTTGTTCAGAGGCATTACGAATACTAATACAAAACACTGAAAGTCTATGCATTTATAAAATTATTTTACCTTCACGTAACTCTTCGATAATTGAAATAATTTCATTGTTGTGACCGGTAGTGTTGCCAGCAGCTTCAGAAGCAACAAGCAAACGTAATCTATCTACAAGTTCATTGTAGTCATCAAAATATTTATAATCAATAGGTATATTATTATCATATCTCATCATCATTGTCATTTCACCCCCTCTTTTTGTCATCTTTCTGGTGAGTACGCCTCTGGATAAAGATGATGATCTGGATAAAGATGTTGGTATTGAACCGGATCTAGGACGAGTTTTTGGTAAATGAGGTTTTATAATATAAAGATACTTTTCCCTGATATCTTCGGGAAATTTCCTGATTGGTAAAGTCTCATTATTTTCACGACGATATGCATTAGTTCTCTTTATAATATCTACATAATTGTCGGCGTCTTTTTTGGTGTAAGATACGGGATTTTTAAGAAAAAGTAACTCATAAATACCCACCGTTCCTTTATAATCAATACCTTTCACATTAATATTAGCTCCCATAAAATTAACTTCAGAATCTCCTATATAAAATTTGTCTTCCACAGGATTATGGAAGAACCCCAAAATATGATCATATTTACTTTGAGTATCTTTTATCATGCCTTCAATATAATCTCTGGGTAGTGGTGAATCAAATTGGTCCAAGTATTCCTTAAGAACGTCTGAATTTGTGATTGTCTGATAAAATTGCGAAAGGGTATCATCAATAAATTGATCTTCTCTTGTTCTATCCGGTGTTTCTACCTCCTCTTCATTACGTGTTTCATAAGTTTCCTCATCTCTCAAAAAACTCGGTATCTCCGTAGTAGGAGTTACATTTTCAGATCTTGGTGATAAAAATGTTAGTTTATTATATGATTTCGGTGTTTTCGTTGATGACTCAAATTTTTCCAACTTTTCTGGTTTGGCAGCCGTCGCAGCTGCCGCCGTCTCGCTCATTGTGGAAGCCAATTGTTTCAGAGATTGAGTAATGGGTTGATATGATTTTTCCAATCGACTTTGTGATCTCGCTGTAGTACCCTTTATAATTTTATACTTTTTTCTAAGTGCGTGTCTGGCTCGCACAAGTTGTTTTGCTAATTGAGGATCCATTTTAACTACTGATCTTTCATTTCGAAAGTTCATCTTTATATATAAATGTATGTATCGAAACCTTTTCTATACCTACCCGAAGACAAATCACAATCTTTGTCAATTACAAAAAAGTCAAACTTTTTTTTCCAACAAGAAGATGCTATTTCCTTGAATTTTTGAAAGTCCATATCGATATTTGCATGATCGTCATAAATATGCTTCAAATTGGTCATGTCCTGTGGGAATATAATTAACAAATTTGCATTGTGGCGAATGAGTTGTTTTGATATGGCGGAATATGTTTGACAAATATAAAAACAGTCTGTATGTTGATGCCTTCCAAAACAAAAATAATCTTTTATAATATTTTGATCACAAGATGCCACACCATCAAATATAATCAAAGAATTTGTTTCAATGTTATCGGCAGAAGGTACATCCGCACTATCGCTATATTCATAATATCCAATTTCATCATCGAGTGGTTGAAGTAAAGCACGCAAATACTGATACTTGGCCTGATTCAATGATTTCGAGTATAGATGAATATTTTCGAATCTTAGTCCATTGGGATGTTCTATTAGTGACAGCATAACATTCGTTTTACCGCTGCCACTACTGCCTACGATCAATCCACGCTTAGAATTACCACCGAATATTGCACCGTGTTTTCCCTCATTTTGTACAACATTGAAATCATAATTGTTGATGGGCAGAGAAACGTTTTGTTTTCGTAACTTCATAGTGCCGACTAAAGGTATATAAGGGTGTGCGTCGACTTATATAGCTGATTAGAATGGTTAGATCCAAAAAAGGAGCAAGAGCTCGTAGCAGACACATAGGAAGAGGTTTTGTAAACGCATTAATAGATAAATTACCTTTTGAATTCCATCTGCCGAAATACAATTATTGTGGACGTGAGTGAGTAATTGACTTTATAGAGCGCATCAATTTATTTTAATCTTGTTTTTAGCCGGTACTAAATTGCAACAACGATTAGAACGCGGGGATCCTGGAATAAATTATTTGGATACTGCATGCCAAGAGCACGATATCGCCTATTCTAAAAGTAAAAATATCAGTGACAGACATCGAGCTGACGAAATATTGGAGAACAAAGCTTGGGAAAGAGTTAGAGCGAAAGACGCCAAACTAGGAGAAAAGGCAGCTGCTTGGTTCATAACAACTGCAATGAAGGGAAAACGTAAACTCGGCATGGGATTGAAAAAGAAAAAATCGACGAAAAAACGAATTATTCGTGCTCCCAAAAAAGGGGGATTCCTGCCGTTTTTACTTCCATTATTGGGTGCTCTGGGGGCAGTGGCAGGTGGGGGTGCGGGCATTTCAAAAGCAGTAAGCGATGCCAGAACAAATCGTGAACAATTAGCTGAACAGAAAAGACATAACCTAGCTCTCGAACAACAAAAATCAGGAAAAGGATATTATCTTACAAAGGATATGGCTTACGGAAGAAAAAAACAAAAAAGCCAAAGGGGTTTCAACAGCAGCGACTATATTGGAAAAGAAAATAAAATTACCTCGACGTATAATGTCTGATAAAGATCTCATCACGTATGCAAAATTATTGAAAATTCTTCATTTTAGAGGTGTATTTATGCGCGATTCATTGCCAAAGAGGATTGTGACAAATGAATGTGGGATAGTGAATCTCGATGTGCAAAGTGGGCCCGGTACTCATTGGACAGCATATTCGAAACGGAATAAAAATGTAATCTATTATGATAGGCTACGGTAATTTACCACCTCCAATTGAATTGGTGGAATATTTTAGTAGCAATGGTGATGTCATCATTGAATATAATTATGATACGATAGAAAAATTCAATTCATATCAGTGCGGACAATATTGTCTTAAATTTTTATATAATCAATACAACTTTTAAATATTACTTCATTTGTTTTTGAAACCTCAGTCATGTCGTATACGTTTACACTCAGCGGAGATTCATCAATTTTAAGCGACACTTTCAAACCACCATTATATCTAGATGAAAACCTCGAATATGAAATTGGATTGGTCAATTTTGATACTTTCAATAGTATTCCAAATATCAATGATACCAACAATTTATTGGTATGGGGCCCGAATGATGAATTCAAATTTGAAATTCCCATAGGGTCCTACGAAATTGATGAGATTATAAAAATTATAAAGGATGAAATGTATCGGATAGGAGAAGGAACTATCATTCATATAACTACAGACCCGAAAAGATTCATAGTTTCAATTAAAAGCACCGATTGGATCAATTTCAGTACTGATCGTTCCATTGGCAATATATTGGGATTTGAAAAAACCAAACTAGAACCCAACAAACTTTACATCTCAAAAAACAAAGTTAATATTTTGGCTGTCAATACAATTGTATAGATTGTAATATTGCAGTAGGATCATTTTTACACGGACAACCTGTTCATCTGATACATCAATTTTTTCCACAAGTTCCAAACGGTTATAAAATAGTGGAGCAACCTTTGACCATACTCTATTATCCTGTGAGTATTAAAACCATAAACAACATAACTGTGAGAGTGCTCGATCAAGATAGTAATTTGGTGAATTTTCGCGGTGAAACAATTACTCTTCGTTTACATCTCAGGAAGATTGAATAGATATGGTGTTACAATTTCAACGATTCCATCATCCATACAAAAACTATAAAAAGCAGCAGCGTAGTACAAAGAAGTCAGATAGTTTTTCGATGCCAATGAAAACGTTGTTAACTGCCGAAAATCGTCAATTTTTGAATTCTCTCGGTTTTTACGTTCTAGTATAATGGATTTATTGAATGTAACAGGGGAACCTTTTAGCGATACGACCATTGAAGATTATCAGTTTCACACATACCAACCATACAATTCTGGAGCCCTCAACTACAACGATGAAGTTAGAATTTCCGTACAAGATGCATACACACTTCCATGCAACAGCCTAATTTACATAAAAGGTATAATATTAACGGATCAAAACAAAGTGCCTACCAAATTCCAATTCATCAATAATGACATAGCATATTCATTCAGAGAAATGGGGTATGAACTGAATGGTGTCGTAATAGATTCTATTCGAAACGTTGGTCCAGTTTCCACTTTGAAAAATTACCTTTCGTTGAACGAAAATGAAAGCAAACTAATGGAGAACGGAGGATGGTTTCCAAAAGATAATAACAAACTTTTAATCGATGATAAGGGAAATTTCAATGTGTGTATACCATTGAAATTGTGGTCGGGATTTTTCGAAGATTATAGAAAAATTATAATGAATATGAGACAAGAATTAGTTCTCATTAGAGAAAAGGATGACATTGATGCCGTTATTGCGACAGATAATTCGGAAAAACCAAAAATTCAAATCACAAAACTGTACTGGAATGTTCCACATATAACACCGAGTATTAACGAACAATTACGTTTGAATAAAATAGTCCGTAATAGTACAGAATTACCCATCAAATTTCAAAGTTGGGAATTAATAGAATACCCCACTCTGAATGATTCGACACGTCACACTTGGTCTGTTAAAACTTCAACACAATTAGAAAGTCCTCAACATATTATTATTCCTTGTCAAGATTCATGTAAAGGTCAAATGTTGAAAGATATGAGTAAATTCAATCATTGTCACTTGACAAATGTACGAGTATTTTTGAATAGTGAGAGATTTCCCTATCAAGATTTAAATTTGGATTTTGATACGAATCGATTTGCATCACTATATGAAATGTTTGCCAACTTCCAGGAAAGTTATTATCACATCCAAACCAATCAACCCATATTCAACCTAAAAGAATTCAAAGAAAAAGCTCCCGTTATTCATATCGATTGTTCCCACCAAAAGGAAATCATTCAGAGCGGATCTGTCGTTTTGCGAATAGAATTTGAAACATCTAAACCTACAGGATATAATGTGTCTGCATATTGCCTAATTTTACACGAAAAAGAATTCTATTATAATCCATTGAATAAAATAGTGCCACAATAAGTGTTTGTTAGTCAGTTGACAATGATATCTCAATATAGATGCAGACTAGCTCAATTCCTACTCCAGTTGACACAACTCAAAACTGAAATTGAATATTTGGAAAAGAGAAAATTGGTTGAACGGCAATTGGAAAATCTTCGAATATGAGATTAGTTATTGATTTTCAAGGCTTCAAAGTGGAAAACAATAAATTTGTAGTAAAAGAATTGGCGTGTTATGATGGTCATCGCCGTATCAGTCATTACTTATTCAAACCACCATTTCCCTTCAACAATCTACCACAAGATTTAAAAAAACAAGCAACGTGGTTAATGAAAAACCACCACTACATAGATTGGAATGCAGGATTCACACCTCTTCATCAATTTGAAAATATCATACGATATCTTACTCAAGGAGCAGACGCGGTGTATGTTAAAGGCAGAAAAAAATTCAACTTTATCAAAAAATATTGTAGTTGTACGGTATATGAATTGGACGAACATCCTGCACTAGAAAGAGAAGATCCCATGTGCTTTTATCACAACAATAATGAAGATAAATGTGTATGTGCCTTATCAAATGTATTCTTTTTGTATACAAATTTTATAATGAATGATAAATAAATGTGTTTAATGAATCATTTTTTTTTACAAGTTTAGACTTGTTTAAAATTGATCCACCAGTTCCCCCACCTCCATCAACATTTTCTTTATATAAAAACATGGAAATGTTTTGATGAAATCAGTATACAAGTGTATATGTTGTTGGTATTTCTCTTTCTTTGTCTGCTAATAATTATTTGGAAAAACATGAATCAAGAAGCATGTTACTGTATTTATCCAATGAAGGATCATTGGCTTCTCAAACATAATTTACATCACTTTAGTGAAGAAGAACTAGAAAAGTTTCCCATACACTATTTGATTGAGAGAGCATAACCAATAGAACTCTTATATGTCTGGCATAAATTACCAAGCAGTTACCGAAATAATTTCAATTTACAAGTACAACTGCCCTGTTTCATCCATTACAACCGACCTGAATGGCGAACTCACGCAGAAGGCCCACCAATAGCACAATCAAGATGTCATTTGTGTAAATTAGCTCTTGATCAATTGTAATTCAAAAATAAATAAACAAAAGAATTGTATTTTAGTTGTTTTTATTTTCACAAAATATTTAAACTTACAATGTGAGTACAATTTTTATAAATAATTAGTGATACATTATACTTCATCATTATCCTCGTCACTATCCTGTTCACAAAAATCAATAAAACGATTGAATCGATAATAGGGATCATGTAAATCCATGTCACGCTCATTTCGTTTTTTGAGTCTGAATAACATTTCGTTAAATCCATCTTGACACCACATTGAACCGTTTTGATATATTTTATGGGGGTTGTTAGTATTATAAAGAAGATGGAAATGATCTCTCATCACATGTTAATCCCTATTAATTTTTTTCTTTTTTAAAATAAGTAATAGAATCTTATAACATGATTTACATAAATATAAATTAAGAGTTTCAATTATATTGTAACGCTCTTTTTTCCTTAACAGGACAAAAAGGCCGGGCGTTACTATGGCGCGTCGGTTGTTGAGCTTACTCTGTTCTCTCTAACAAGAAACGACTCAAAACTCAACAAGTGCCTCGGGCGCCAGCTTATTTAAAGTGGTATGCTCCACTTCTCCCTAATTCAATTCGGAGGGAGGCCCAGGGCAGCTTCAGATGGAGATACGGTATTCCAGGGGTCAAATAAGGTGTCTTAAGATCAAAAGCGGTCAAGTGGTTGCAGGCTTTAATTGCAACACTTGAATTTCATGAAATACCGGCTGCTTTGCTTACTTGCTTACTTTCAGATGTCTAGTAAACATATTAGTTGAAAATAAAAGAGGTGATACGGTAACAAAGGCAACATTTATTGTTGAAGAACCGAATGACACATTCTATTCAAATGTTAGGCATCTACGGAGACAGGTATGGATATTGATAACTTAAGTTTAACTAACGTAAAAAAAAAGGTTTTTTCAAGGAGGCAAGTTCTGTACGATTAGCGGGTGTCTGCAATTTGCAAGTGTGTCCGGCTTGTAGAGAGACGGAACGGGTGTTTCAATCAGGCTGACTAGTGTCCGGAGTGATTTAATCAATTTACCAAAACACACGGTATATGACTGGGCTTCGGAATATCGGTAACTGAGATGAATGTGCTCCGACTAAACCATTTCACAAATAAACAGTATTATTTGTTGCAGGCAAATTTCGGACAGGATGATTCCCTCACCGTTTTCATAAATTCTCGCGTTCGATGTCCGTCCGGTGGGCAAATAACGCCTTAGGGACACCGAAATAAACAAAACTCGCTTAACACCTTCTCCTGCCAGCGGGCAAACAACACCTTGGGGAGAAGATTGAGTTTTAATGAAAACGACGGTGTAAGGAATCTACCCTGTTTGTATACGCGGTTTTGTTAACAAGAAAATACACAGATATCTCAAATATACTAATTATTCAATAATCCTATCACTCCTGATTTGAAAACACGTAGTAAATCTCAAAAGTTCAAAACAATACGGGAGAATATATTTCAAATGCTTACGGTTTTAATTGTCGGGATCACTTCGAAGTTAAACGGTGCACTTAGCAAAACGGATTTTAAACATCAATTCGATACAAAATCAGAAACGCGAAAAGACAAGCGGTCTGGATGATCAATTTCAAAAAGCCCAAACCCCGTGGCCAAAGGTGATGCGTATTTATAGGGAACCGGTGTGACGTAGGAAATTGAATGAAAAACTGAAAAAAAAATCTGTTCTGACTTTTTAAGACATCAAAACATGACCTACAAGAAACCGGAGCTGGAAAACTATTCAAAAGTTAAAATTTTTAACACACCACAAAAACTAATCAGGTCGTGAAAAAAAACAATGGGACGGGAATTCTTGGTGAAGCCAAGAGGCAATGTTTCGTATAGAAAAGAATTGAATTGTACGGAGATTTTTAAATAAATCTTCAGGGCGGGTAGAGATTGTACGAATGACGATTTCCGAACTTGTCACCCTGATAACATTTCTAACCTGATTACATAAACATGTGCAAAATGAATCCCTACACTTATCAAGAGCTAACAAACAAAAAATATAGTAATAACTATTTAGTAACAACAATACTCATATGAACAGAAAGAATAATAATGCTAATAATAACTCGGGAGAGTAACAGGGTGGCCCAACGAAGCATTTTCGGCTGAAGGCTTTTAGGTATACTGCATACTACCTGACCAAGTTACCTCAGACATGGTATAAAAATATGCTTCGTTACAATATATCTATTTACCCATACGCAATATTCAACCTCGGGGTATATTGTTACCCAATTGCAATAATTAATAACTGCACGCCGAACTTTTGATGTGGAAATGTAACGTTTATAAAACATATCAACAGGAATTTCAACATTATCAGAACTTGAACCCTCTAAAATGTTTTTCCATTAATAATAACTATATTTTTCAACAATTTCTAATGTTAATCTCAGAGGCAATGATGATAAGTTAATGAATGTTATTATTCCTATTATATTTTGACAAATAATCTTGATACATAGCTCTCTCAATTGCATATCGACTCCTGAAACAAAAAAATCTATGCACTATAATGACCCCATGGAAGTGTATCGAATAACTTGGGGATTATTATTCGTTTATCATCATGTGGACTGAGAGCAATTTTTGTTTGTTCTATACTGAATACGTTGTGAGCATAGGAACGAATAGTTTGTTGTGATATATTTTTGTTTTTGAACTCTTCCAGACAAGCAACATAATCCTTGAAAGTTATATTATTTCTCATTACATTCTTTTTAACTCCTTTAGATTTTTTCGTAATACCTAAATTCTAAATTTCTAAATCTATTCGTATCGATCCCTATCCTTTTGAGTGACGAGAGTTTTGAAAGCATACATCTTTCATCTCATCTTTCATCAAACCAGGTACTTTTTTATTCACTAATGGAATATTGTACTCATTATTTTTCTCATAATCGGAGGTATCGAATTTATCGATATGTTTTTTGATTACATCTTGATAAACATCATTACAATTCAATTCATAAATAAAACTATCCGTGTCTGTGTACATTAACTTGCAATTATCTGATCCAACTGTTGGTAACATGAAATTGTAATGGAAATCATACATACAAAGTTTAGAAATGTCCAAAATTGCCATACCAATGTAAAGGGGTTTATTGAAAATCAATTCAGCTTTCTTCAATTCAATTGCCATGAAATCTTCATCAAAAATTGTTCTACTATGAATACGCGGACTTGCTATCAAATTTTTTGCTCCATAACGACCCTCATAAAAATTGACTAATTTAACCACTCTATGCAGCCTTATATTTTCCATTGTTTTCCCAAATACTGCGTTATTAGCTAATTTATATTGATTTTTTTCAAAGGTACTTATAGCCTTAGACCTCAAACGAGTATTGAGTTCAATGTATGGTCGCAACCATTCAGACTGTTTGAATTCCAATACCTTATATATCTTAGTCAAAATTAAACCGTTTGCCAATGCTTGTTTCAAATTTCTATAATGCAAAATATACTTTTTTTTATGATGCAAATCAGCTATCAACTTTGGTAATTTTGATGTGGGTGGAACTGAATGATCTGCACAAAATGGAAAGTCTTTGTGTAGGTCATGTATAGGTTGCGGATATTCCAAATCAACTTGTAAAATGTATCCCACTGGCGAATCATCTGGAATCATTGTAACATCAATATTTGTATCGGACCATTTAAAATCTCCAAATGGTAATGGCTGAGACATTGCCCAACCATACAAGTTGTTAACATCTAGATACAAAAGTGTTTTGGTGGGCTTTGAGGGATCATAGTTGGGCATGTATTCATTGTTGGCCTCTGAGAATCGATTACTACAAACCGAAATTTCACCTCTAATTGCTTTTTCTATAAACATAATCATATCGATATCTTTAAAAATTTGTAATTTACATTTTGTGTATTTCAACATTGCATCCCACGTATATCCAGGCATGGTATAATACCACGCAGGATCTAAACCATAAGACTTCAAAGCAGTGTCCCTAAAATTTTCCATGACATCTGCAAGTAGCAAAATATCAGTTTTCATATACAAATCACTATATTCTCTTAGACTTTCCATTTTAAATGCCTTCCACACATTTTGTGCATTAAGGTAGTCTTCTCTACACAATTCTACATCATTCAATTTGTTGTAGAATTTTTCAATGGGTGGAAGTTGAGGATCATTCAATTTTTCCACATTATCCAAATAATCATACGGAAATACCCCTTTTCTCGTCAACAGTTTGAATGTTTCATCATCCAAATCTTTAAATTCAGACTTTAAATTTTGGAGATTATTCAAACATAAAGTGGACACGAGCTCATCAAGACTTACACCCATAAATCTAAAAGAGTACATAAATCTAAATTTTATTCTACTATCACAATCATTGAGAGTGAAGGAAATATATTTTTCTTTATTTAACGGGAGCACGCTCAGAGAGCCTCGTTTGGCTAAATCTTTGATTAAAAAATGGGCATCATAATTCGACATATTATGGCAAATAACTGGTACAACAAATAATTTTTTAAAGATCAGATTGCACTCTTGATGCGCAAAGTCGCGGAATTGTCCCGTGAAATGATCGTGGTCTCTAACGAAGACATCTTTAGCCTTGAATACTTTTCTACAAATTGTGCTATATTCTTCATTTCAGTAGAAAACCATTCCATACAATCTTCACCTTCATAACTATTGAAATAAGAAAGGGAATCATCATAACAACACTTCAGATAATAGCCCACCGAAAATGCTTTGTGAATTTGATATTTTGTCGTTGTTCGTGATAATTTAGAGTTGCACTTTTCTAAAATAGATTCGATATCAACATAGACAACAAAAGGTACTTTTTGTTTGTAAGCATAATTTCTAAATTCAACAAAGTCATATTTCGGAAATGATATTCTACAATCGTTCTTCTTCTCACACAATACGTAATGATTTTTCAATTTTTCTTCATTAAAAAAATTATTGAGACAGCGATCACATAAATGAATTTTTCCATTACGATTGCTGACTTGTCTTGATATTAGACGTGACATATTTTTAATCCAACAATAGTGAAACTTTATTTGAATGTCATCAACATCTGGTATTGGTGCAGCATAATCATTCAGTTTGGGCGAATAATGATTTTGAATTAATAGCAAATTGACATGATGTTCCAATTTACTCTTCGTTAACCTTACAGGCACTACTTTATAAAAGGAACTTTTGTCAGTAACATTCAATTCCAACGCATAAACATTTACAGAAATATTATTCAATTTTTCGAATTTAATGATTTGATTCAATTTCATGGGCATTTCTAAACCTTCAGTATTCAGTACAAGATTGTATGCCGGATATGATGTTGTATATCGATAATCTCCTGTGGGTGGGTACAAAGCACTAACTATGGCCCAAAAAAAGCATGCATCATCATTATTTTTAATATTGATACATGCTTGTTTTTTTATAGCAACTTCTAATAATAGAATTTTTTGTAACGCCCAACCGCTTGATTCTTCAGAAAATTCAGATAGTTTATTCAAGATGTAATCAATAATATTTTCTCGGTACCACACAACTAGATACGTTCCCTGATCTAAAATCACATTCGGTGTGACAAAATATTTTTGACTGATTATATCTTCTTCACTTGTTTGTTTCACAAAATCACCCCAAAGAGTGGTATTCACTTTGAGAAATGGTATTTTCTTCAGAATTTTGTTAGTAACTTTTTTAAACAAGCTAAATCCGTCAGCCAAAAATGTTTTAATTTCTTTATGTTTCACATTGATGATGACACCCGTCTTTACTCTGTTATTAAAACCGGAATTTACATCTTTCCAATAAACCTTTCGCTCTTTCTTTGAACCTACAGTTTTACTTTTCACCATAAGTAAACATCTCAATCGTTTCAATTGACCAATTTTTGTTATAATTTTACTTTTTTCACCTACTTTGAGTTTCAATTTCTTCAGAGCTTCATTACACACATATGTTGATTAATTGCTCCAATTGCATGTCTTTCGATTGAATTGTCTTTGATCAATTTCAACGTTTCATCAATTTTAGACAATGTTCCTTTAAATTCATCCATAATATATCACTAATTATTTATAAAAAAAGTAACTCACCTTTACAATTCAACGATTTCAAACGATGCAGCAGGTTGAGGTTTGTCAACGTCTTTGTTCCCTCTGAATATGATTGCGTACTTTCCCTCTGAGAAATTAGATAGGTATGGTTTATATTGGTTCGCTACTCGTTGTGGTAGAAAAATAACGTTTTTTTTCCAATTCTATAAGAATTGTTTCCCCAAATCTGGTTTGTACTAGTTTCGCTGTGTATATTTTCTGAGGATCACCTATGATCAAATCTTGTAATTTAATAGCTGGTTTTGTCTCCAGAGCAGATATGGAATTTAACGCTTTCAGATCCATCTGTAATAAAATGGAAATAAAAAGTAAAACATTCAAAGTATATTTTATTTTCATGATTTTAATTTTTAATTGGAGCTTCTTGTTGGGTTGCGGGTTCTGTAGTGGGGGATGTGGAGGGTTCTGTGTTAATGGGTTGTGTAGTAATAGTAGCTGCGATGGTGGTAGCGGCGGTGGTCTCTAATTTTGAAGAATTTTCAATATTTTTAAAATTTTTGGGAGGCTCATAATCTTCTTGACCTGTGCAAGCACAGCAGCCCCACCACTCAGGGCAATATGTGCACCTCGTATCATTCCTACAAACATTTTTATTTATAAATCCAAATTGAAATCTATAATGAATTTAGAACTCACAAATACTCTTCCTCCTCCTCCTTTTCTGAAAAATCTAATTCAATCTTTTTGGAATATTCTTTTGTATTACTACAAAAAAAAAATTTATTTATATATTACTCAAAAAAATAATAAAAATAATTACTCACGAAATTTCAATTTGAGAACTCATTATCTGGAAAAATAATTATTTTCAAGATCTAGGAATATTGAATTGTAGGAAATGGTAGAACACATGGAATATAATATTAAAAAATACTCACTTTTGATTTTTCGGGGCACAGCACAGCTATGATGTATATTGAATAAGTTTTGATCTCTGAATGAATTTTCCATCTATATATACTGTTTCATATTACCATTTCATTACTCCCAACAACTTTCAATTCCTGCATTGATTGAGAATAACCTCGTTTTAATATACTTGAACGAATGCATTCAATTGCATACGTAAAGTTATTTATTATTAAAAAATGCATTGCTGACCTTTCACGATAATTATTCTTACCGAACGTGTATATGACCGATGCAATAAATTAATTATTCAATCATTCAACATGCATTTTTCAGAAAACCAAATCCACTATTATTTAAAAATGAGAGAAGTGAGACAATTTGTAACTACCATAATGAAATATGATGTACAGAGCCCTCTCCGAAATAACGTCACAGGAGATTCCTTATTATCATAATGTAAACAAAGAGACCTCCCAAAATTACTTCACCTAATAGAATATGAAAAAATCCATCAATTTCGATAGATTTACAATAGCGTATCAAAATTTACTGCCATGTTCTCAATGGGGTACCGGGAATCACTAATTCTGACAGATTCACAATGGCACATGAAAAATTTGTTCATCCTGGTGTTTCGGGTGTCTCATCATGGAGAATACGTTTTTTAAAACACTCATATCTGCGAATCTCAGCTGATGGCCTATCAAAAATTGTTGAGGCATCTGGGATCCACCATCAAACAAAGAGACCTCCCAAAATTACTTCACCTAATAGAATATGAAAAAATCCATCAATTTCGATAGATTTACAATAGCGTATCAAAATTTACTGCCATGTTCTCAATGGGGTACCGGGAATCACTAATTCTGACAGATTCACAATGGCACATGAAAAATTTGTTCATCCTGGTGTTTCGGGTGTCTCATCATGAAGAATACGTTTTTTAAAACACTCATATCTGCGAATCTCAGCTGATGGCCTATCAAAAATTGTTGAGGCATCTGGGATCCACCATCTTGGTAAAAACAGAATAATGAAGACTACACTTTTTCCATGAATCCCAACTGGTTATCAAAAATTCGTTGACCACCATGGGGTACTGGGGACCCTTAATTTGTTTTGTCTGCCTTGGTGTTTCGGGTGTCTCATGAAGAATAAATTTTTTATAACTCTCATCTGCGAATCTCAGCTATCAAAAATTGTCGGGATAGCCACCCTGAGGTACAGAGGATCCTCCCATCTTGATGAATAATGAAGACTACATTTTTTCTATAACTCATATGATCAGTGTCAAAAATTCGTTGGACCATGAGGTACATCCTAAATTTTTTTTGGAATGTCCGCCGTTTCGGATGTCTCATCATGAAGAATACATTTTTTCTCATCTGCGTGGTCACCATGAGGTACTGGGGGATTTTTTTTTTCGGGTCCAAATTAGGACATTTTTTATATTATCAAATATGAGCTTGACCTTGATTCCTTCGTTCTCTCATAGATATACTACTTACTGTGTAACGTTAATGTAATCCTTACAGCGTGTTGTAATTAGATTGTATTCATCTACAAAGTCGTCGATTTGTGATTCAAAGAAATTTTCCTGGATTGTTTGCAAAATGCCAATGAGGGTTGCCTATTCATCAAGTGTCAATTTGATGGATCGAAAGGAGAACTGTTGCTTCAAAATTATGCAAGGGCTGAAGTCTCTGGCTGGACTAAGACCACATTGAAGTTCATACGACGGCATGGGAAAAGTCATCACAGCAATTGGTTTTCGTTCCTGTCTACCGCATTAAAAGCTTCAGGTTGAGTAGAACTATCGTATTTATGGAACACTCTGTCTGTGGCATCTAAAGTTTCCTCATAATCTTCATCATCGTCATCATCAGTACCAAACAATATTGTAGCGTCACTACTATAACCACTATCTTGAGACAATTTGGTTTGTTCAACTTCACTTCTATAACCACTATTTTGAGACATTTTCGTTTTCAAAGTGAATATATATGTGTACTTGCATATGCTTTTATAGTTTCACATCACGTGGTTATGGTAGTGAAGTTGGAGTAATGTTTGTTGAATGGACGGAAAATTTTCGAAAGGCCTTCGATAGACTCTCAACATTAAAAGGTTCAGGTTGAGTAGAACTATCGTATTGATGGAACAATCTGTCTATGGCATCTACAGTTTCCTCATAATCTTCATCATCATCAGTACCAAACAATATTGTAGCGTCACTACTATAACCAATATCTCGAGACAATTTCGTTTCTTCAACTTCACTTCTACAACCACTATTTTGAGACATTTTCGTTTTCGAACTGAGTATATATATGTCTACTTGCATATGCTTTTATAGTTTCACATTACGTGGTTATGGTAGTGGAGTTCAAGTAATGTTTGTTTACTAGACGGTAAATGTTCGAAAGACATTCGATAGACTTTCAAAGTGTGCTTCTTTTTCATAAGATTTTATAAATATCAACGTTATCGACCCAGATGTATTCGTGTAAACCGAGCCATTTAATATACATTTTTTTGCCTTTTTTCTCTGAACTTTTTCCAGGAGATATATATAATTTCGAAAAATAGTAATTTCGAAAACGTGTTTTGCCTTACTGATTCGCACAACATCACCGACTTTGAATTTTCTTGGTTCAGCTATTTTCAATTGGCTGTATGTCGATTTAAGAATTTGGTTTTCGTTGGTTTTATTGATGTCCGAAGGTTTCATGCCCGTCGTTGAGTGACGTGTATCATTGAAGGATTTTGTGATTTCAGGCAATATCTTCAACCATTTGTAGGTGCCATTCAAACTGAAATATTTGTACAATCTCTCTTTCAACGTGCGTATTACTCTTTCACAGATAGCAGCCTCTGTGATGCTGTACGTATTGTAGTGATTTATTTGATGTTTTTTTCATCAACCCTTGAAATTTGCTGTTGTAGAATTCCGTTCCTTGATCAATTTGTAGTTTTTTTTGTGCCAAAATATCTGCAAATGTTTTGGTAATTTTCTTTCCCGTTTTCGTTTTCAATGGTCTAGTCCACACAAATTTGGAAAAACAATCTATAACGACAATGAATTAGTTTAAAATTTCGATTTTTTTTCGTACACTTTATTGATTTCTTTATTATATCCTCAATGTTTTATAATGTATGGCTGAACCATTATGGGATATTGATTGATATATTCCTCTGACACTTGTTCATTTATGTCTATCGGATCATTTTGTTCCTCTTCTTCTCTATCTTCTCTGAAGATGTTATCACCATCATCCTCCGACTTGCAATATGTTCGAGGGGTTGAAATGGTGTCGTTTCACGCATTTACGTTTTTTCTTGTTTAGGTTCGGTTTTTGCCTCAGTTTTGATTGGAACAGTAGCTTGTGCCGTTTTATTTGCTATTTTGCTCAATGGAACAGATAGAGGTTTGAAGAATTTTTGCAGCGACCCATTTTCTTCGGATTCACCCAATTTTAAGGCTGAATATTTTTTCGAATAACATTTGCAATTTCGTTGATTTTAGTCTTTCGAATAACATCAACTTCTTTGCCCAACGGTTTCATGGTGGCAAATGATACTACATCACACCTTGTGTATAATTATATATTTGTCGAATCCTTGTCGATATCGACAGGTATTCATATCGAAATCTTTGCAAATCACAACGGTTCCATATTGCTTCTGCCAACAATCTGCACAAATCCTCTTGAATTCATCGAAAGACATGTCGGGAGAAAACTGCTCATTCAAATTTATATCATCGTTTTCAAAAATCAAAATCATATTACAATTGTTGCGTATCAGTTGCTTTGGGATCTTCAAATATGTCTGACAAAGGTAGGCAGCATCAATGCCCTTGTGTCTGCAGACGGAATATTATTCTCAAATTTTCTGTTGACCATCGTCGAAAATGAATATACTATTGGATTTGGATTCCTGAGGACTTATGATTTCTTTGTTTTCTGTGAACGGATAATATCCCAACCCTTCGACTTACTTACTTAATATTTGGGCTGATACAATGATTTTGAGTATACGTAAAGTTTTCAAATTTAGCGCCATTTGGATGGAATACAATGTTGAGATTGCTTTTGTTTTTCCACAAGCGCTTGGCCCGCAGATGATTGCACGGAAAGACTTGGGTAATAATATTTCATGCTTTCCAATCATACTACGACAACCGTCTTGATTCTAAATATCCAAATTTTCAATGGGTAATGACTCGTCTTGTTGAATGACTTCCATGATGAGATGGTTGAAAATGAGTGCGCCACGGTTATAAATCACAATCACAATCAGTTCACGTCATTCTCCAGTGCAGATGCCGATAAACTTGGATTTACATTTGAATGCGGGCACTCATTGGGTAGCTTACAATGAAACTGACAACGTTGCACAATATTTCCATAGTTTCGGAAATCTAAAACTCGCAGGAATTAGCGAGATATTTTGGGAAGGGGGTAAGAATTATTTATAATAATGATCAATATGAAAATTACAATCAGAATAACTGCGGATATCTTTGCCTTAAGTTTCTATTTCATAATGCCCGCTGAAAACGATCTACTTCGAAGTATCTTTAAGGGGTTTCACCCATGCTAAACTGCAAGCTTTACTAATCGAATATTTGATTAGGGATGCAGGACCTTGGAAGTTGCTGGATGTATGGCACAGATTACCAAATAATTACCAACATCGATACGCTTTGCATATCCGCCTACCCTGCTTCATTCATCTTCAGCATGATTTTCCTGCATCAGCGCCACCGCTACAACAATAATGTATACTGATATTGTTATGTCACAATGTAAATGTTATTGTTATTAAAAATTAAGAATTTTTGTTCAAATGTCAAAAGTCATGTCATATCGTACCCAAATGTTCAAGGAAAACCCTGAGGAATTTGTCCATCTCAAATCCAATAATAATACACTGAAAAACGAAATATTTTGCCTTTAGCACTCAATTGATTTCCGACCTGCAAATAGTTTAGCCCACATTTTAGGGTTTTCGTCTGAACTTCTCAGCCCCAACTTGCATTATGCATCAGATCTGCCTGTAGATATCATTAAAATACGGACCATACACGTAGATAGCAACATTACTTTTGGAGCCTTCTACAATGACACTCCGTCTCATACGATATGCAAATTTGCCATTGGTGTTGATCCTGGCTACGCAATTGACGAAACGCCCATTCATCTCAATCATTTAATCAATCATCTACCCATTTCTCATACAAATGAAATAAATACCATTACGTTGCGAGTGCCCGATCAACATTCTCAACTTATTGATTTTCGAAATGGATAATTCGTTTGGAATTGAAGCGAAAGTATGGTGTTAACTATCTATAATTATAACTCGTCTCCATACCGCACCTCAGTCTTCACCAAGACATTCAACCATCAGCAGCAATAGCAGCGTCAATTACTGTCAGCGGAAAATAAACTGCTTTTGGAATCTCTTGGCTATCATGTTATCCAATCATGTGAGTGTTCAACATTTTTCAAAAACCGCCCAACGATGAATCCATACAAAAGGTAATGTCGAGTGTCGAGTCTTTCCGCGACAATGCTATTCATCAGCGGAAAAGTTGTGAAAACTAAAGGGGATGATCGAGTGACATTTGTAAACAATGCTTCCATGTTTTAATCTGATAGTTATGAACAAAGTGGCAAGGAATTAGAACAGTTCATGAAGTTGGAGTTGTAAGCACTGTCAGAGGCTTTCTCGCCTACACCGATGAAGATGTCAAACACTTGGCCACCTAAGGTTGGACTTTTGCTACCAACACCGGAGTCATCAACACAACTCATCTGACATTCAACATGCTCATACCCATTGAACATTTTCTAAAATTGAAAATATTGAACTTGAAGTTAAACGAATCTATCCGCATGATGAAATTAAATCACATCTCTTGAAAGTTTTTCAAGCTGACACTCCTATTCTCATGCCCTTCAGAAAATGGGAATTCCATATGTTGCCTGCTCTCACACAAGGTGCAAAATATGAAATATGGGCTGTCAAGACTTCATCGTTTCTCGAAAGCCCTCGCTATGCGATTGTATGTTTCGAAAAAGATCGTGATTATACGACATCGATTGTTTAAGAAGAGACGAAAGCATCAAAAGTTCCAGTGTCAAGATCGAAATTGTGGCATCTGAAGGATTTCCCCCAAATAGTCGAGCCTATGCTATTATTGTGCACGACACTGTCATTAAGCACCTCCCACTCTCAGAAATCATCAAAAAATGGAACTGAGCATGCCATTCGGCTTCAGTATCAGTCGCAGAATCAACATGAGAATAGCTGTTGAAGATATTCAAGGCTTCATCATCGACCAGCTATTCCATCCTAAGAAAATAGCTGTTAGGATTGGAATTCAGTGTAGTAACTTTTTACTGTTGCCAAACGTGCCATTTTTCTCTTTGAGTGAAGAGTATCGACGTACCACTTGTTTCTTGGAGCGAAACGTTCACAGATTGCGGTATTCCTCTGGTTAATAATAATAATAATAGTAATAATATATAATAATGATAATATATAATAATAATAATTATTATTATTATAACGCAGGACTCCGTGCAGTATAAGCGTAACCTTTCGATGGCCTGGATCGATTACCGCAAGGCATTTGATTTAACCTCGCATGAGCTTATTTTGCTCAGATGCCTTGCGGTGCCCGATCCGATAGTGAGGTGCATAAGACAACTGATGCCGCTCTGGAGGACTTGCTTCACCTTTTCACTATAAGATCTGGTCAAGTCAGTGTCCAGACAGAGCAGGTAATCTTTAGAAGGGGCGTATTTCAGGGAGATTCCCTCAGCCCTCTTCTTTTCTGCGTTGCACTCAGAAACACCCGTGGTTACATTTGCGGCACCCCCGGCAACCGGAGGCACAAGGTCACCCATTTATTTTACATGGATGACCTGAATGCCTGAATATGCCTCCGGAAAGAAGGATCTACATCAGTCTTTGAGGTTGGTGCAACAGTACACGCATGCTATCGGAATGGAGTTTGGGATCGACAAATGTGCCACGGTTCATCTCGAAAGAGGACGATGCGAGGAGTACGGAGAGGATGTTCAGCTCGTAGATGGAACCATCCTACATCATCTTGATGCCGGAGAGACGTACACTTACCTAGGGGTGGAACAGCGCCACTCCCAAGAGGTAGCCACTGTTAAAAACTCTCTCCACGGCAAGTATCAGCACAAACTCCGACAGATCTGGTCGTCAGAACTGTCGGGGAAGAATAAAGTTGCTGCAACTAATATGCTTGCCGTGCCGATCTTACTCTACTGCTTTGGAGTGGTGAAATGGACCAGTGGAGGAGCTGCGAAAACTCGATGATGTATCTTAATAGGAGCTTGCATCCTAAATCGTCCGTTTCAAAAGCAGGGACCGGAGCATTTTTTTTCAAGGCAGCAGCCCGTGCAGCCGATGAACTTGGTCTCGTTTTCGACATTGAACGGGTTAATCCAAACTCTGTCGCCGAATTGGAACCCGTTCAGCAAAAGGCTCACATTAAAGCAGCGGAGACAGGAGTGCTTCTGCAGCTGCATAAGGATGAGCCAATGCATGGGGTCTTCCTCAAGAAAATGAAAGACCTTGGCTTATCTGAAAATCTGACCTTCGCTTTTCTCAGGACAAGTGAGCTGAAGTCGGAGACCGAGCGATTCATAATGGCTTGCCAGGATGGTGTCTTCAACACCTGATCTACCGTAGCCAATACAATACAAGCCAATAAGCCTGATGTAGTCCTCCTCGACCATCAAAGTAAGACGATTTTCGTCATGAAGTTTTCGGCTCCTGGCGAAACGAACATCTTCCGAAAAGAGGAGGAGAAACGGACTAAATATCGAGACTTACTCTCAGAACTCCGCAGGCTCCACCCAAACCATTCTGTTAAAATGGTGGTTCTGATTATAGGGGTCCTTGGTGGTATGATGGACACTCTGCCGGCTTGCCATAATATGGCAGAAATCTTAGCCGGACGAATGCAGGAGGCCTCCATCCTTGGTTCACTCCGTCTGCTCAGGGAACATTATTCTCAGACCCAGTAGTTGCTCACACCACGGACGTGGGGAGTGGCTATCTGGGTAAATGTCACCAGCGCGCTCTCCGGATGTGTTGGAGCTCCGGAGATAGGGCCCGACTGGTATAATCCAACCAGATAAAATAATAATAATAATAGTACATTTTATTTATCTACCATACATATAAAACTGAGTACTTGTGTTATAATGATACAGAATTGTAGGTAAATAAACAGTAATCAGTTAGGCTATAAAGCCAATTCTTCCACAGTTCCCTTGAAAACAAAAGTAAAGTGTGGAAAAAAATGAGAAATATATATATATATATATATATATATATATATATATATATATATATATATATATAGTAATAATATGGAATAACGATAATCTAAGAAATTTCATAAACAATATTTCACACGAAATGTATTTCGAGAGGTTTACCTATCATTTATTACTGTCTACCAAACAAATATCTTTTGTACCAAATTCTGAATGCCTGTGGTTTCAAAGAATAATTCGGCACATCCAGGACGTCGCCAAATAGTGCAATATTGTAGGAAGAAGATTGCTTGAAGATTTCTTTCCTATGTTTAGGTATCATTATCATATTTTTTCGACCGAAGTTCAGATTATGTATATCTGTTCTGAATGTCACTCTCTTGAACAGATACTCAAGTGTTTTGTCCAACAGTATTTTATGAAAAAAACATGCCATATAATGTTTCCGCCTATCAAACATGCTAAGTCATCCGGCCTCTTTTGATTCAGGAGAGATGCGTTGAGGGCGTTTTATTCCGTATATAAGTCTCGAGCAAGAATTTTGAGTCTTTTGAACCCTCTTGATGTTGGCATGGTCAAGACAGGGACCATAAATGACATCACAGTTATTAAAGTAGGATAGTACGAGACTATCACACAGCCGTATTTTCAATTTCGCATACAAAAAATGTCTCTGACTGTAAATAAATTTCGAAGAAGAATAGGCGTTTTTCAATTTCCAAGTTATGTGATCTTTGAATCGTAGTTTGAAATCCATAAATCACCAATTCGGATGTTCAATATATCAAGAGCCTCATTTCTTTGATTGTCAGATTCAAACAAGACTGTAACAGATATATTTGAGTTGATCTTCAATAGGTGTCCATTTGTGAGATCAATGAGTCCTCTCATAGGTACGACCTCAAAATAGAGCTATCAGAATAATCAAAGCCAATAAAGTACAAAATAGAAATCGAAGGCTCTTGAGAAATCAAGTCAGATCAGAGCACACATTTCATTCTTATTTAGTGACCTGATAATGTCGTCAGATATGGGAGATAGGGCAGAAGAGCAACTGTTACCTGATCTGAACCCTGATTGATATACTGGAATTATGTTATTTGTACGGAGATGTCTTCTTATTTGCAATTCAAGTATTTTTTCAAGAACCTTCGACAAAGTCGGTAGTATGCTGATACTCCGCAAGTGTTTGAATTCTATAGGCTGTTTGACTTTGGGTATTGGAAGGACAAGAGCGTGCTTAGCGTGATAGTAAGATTTGTCCAAACATTCATTCATTATATGGGTGATATAAATAATTACATATGGACAGCGGAGTAAGAGTAGATTTATATTGATTTTATCCCAAATGCTTTTGTTTTTATGTTTTCAATTATAGCCAAAACGTCATAATCAGTTACATGAAAAAAGTACAACAAATCATCAATACCATCTTTCACTCTGCCAGAGTAGAGCTCAATTATAGCAGTTTCCGGAAGTCGGCCATTCTTTGATTCATTAATAAGAAAAATTGTTTAAAGTTTCAACGGCAGCTGTATCTGACTAGATTTTGAAATATCAAGTTTCTTGAATATTTGCCACTGTTTTCTACTACTGGAATTGTGAAAGATGAATTCTAGATACGCTTTTTTTTCTCTGTTTATGGAAGATGAAGTGTAGTTTCTCAACTGTTTATAGTATTCAAAGTGACCTGGATGCCGAGTTCTTCTGTATCGTAAGGCATTGTCGCGTATTTTTTGCATATACTTTATATTATCGGTTATCCAAGGAGTGTACTTTTTTTTTGTAACCATTAAATTGGGATATTATTATTCAAGAAATCAATTTTTCTATCTATTGATTCGATGGTGTAAATGTCATTCCATGGTAAATTCTCAATGTTTTGTGGAATATCATCAATTGGATCAAAAAAATCAAAAAAAATCTGCATGATGCTGATACCATTTATGTGCGAGGACTTCAAAAACGAGACTATCTTACTGCGAAATTTCAACAATTAGGCCTACGTACACGTATTGTGAACTTGGAGGATTATGATAATACGTCATGGATGGTTCCTACATTCACTAACACCAATGAGGGCATCTTACCAACAAAAACAACTATAATTGCATCCTCTGAAACGTAGATATTCTTTACAAATGGCTATGTAATATGTTACTGTAATAAAATGTTTAATACATTTGTATTCAAACTGTTTTCTTTTATTTTTTACCCTATAACTTAAGTTGGTCAATCGGTCTAAAACGTTGGGCGTTCCAAAACACAGCCAAAATCTGAAACGCCAAAACACGCAAAAATGCAACCACAATAAATGTTTTTCACGTTCTAAAACACAACCTAAAATAAACCGTGGAAACTGTATGTTTAAATGTATTTCTTATGGAGATTTGACATTTCAAAATTGGTCAAAATAAGCGTTTTTCGCGTTCGAAAAAATAGTTAAGATTTGAAACGCTATAACATGCAAAAATGCGACTAAAATAGACGTTTTATAAGGTTAGTTCATTAGATCGTTCTGGTCGATCAAACTGAATATCTGTCACTCTGTATATCTGCAAAAATGCGACTAAAATAGACGTTTTATAAGATCGGTTCATTTGTTCGTTCTGTTTCGATCAAACTGAATATCTGTCACTCTGTCTGTCTGTCAAGAATCGAAAAAATCAAACGTTGATCAGCACGTGTTAACGAAAATAATCAAACGCAAAACTGAACGGTTCAATGGGTATCGCACATTAAAAATGACGGGCCCATCATGATACCGTTTATGAGACGCCCTGTATAAGTAAAACGAAAAATTTTGAATTTCCCCATGCCTCAATGATTCGATGATGTCTTTTCCCACCCAAAATTCCATGTTTTTTCCTCTTTTTTGAAACACCCCGTTGTTTTTTCTCTCAAATGATATGTTGGTACACCTTCTGTAGCACGTTGACAAGCAACCGCCATGTTTTTTTTCTCTCAAATGGCTTATTATGAGACACCCTGTCGTTTTTTCTCTCAAATTATGTATTTTGAAATACCCTGTATACGTTCTTCATTGGTAAAGCACGTTCAAACGTTACACCCTCGTTACCCCACAATATTTCACATTTTTTCACTTCCGACATACTAATAACTTTACTGATCTACTTCACACTCATAGTGCTACGTTATGTATGTGGATATAGGGCGAGACCACATAAGCTTGACAAGCTCATAACAAATTTGTAATGTTCTCAGGACACGGTCTGCATCTAGTGTCATTTACTTCGATACCCAATACGCGAATATGAAAGAGCAGAGTGTTGAATACGTCTTCTTGGAAGGCTATTATGAATCGCTCAGTCTCCGACTTCAGCCCACTTGAAAAATGCAATAAATATATTTTTTGATAAGCCATTGTCTCAAATATTTTTGAAGAAGATCCCATGCATTGGTTTATCCCTGATTAGCTGCAGGAGGGCCTCATTCTCCGATTCTTCAATACGATCTTTTTGCTAAACGAGTTCCATCTTGTTGTCGAAGTTTGGTTCACCCTGTTCAGCATCCAATAGTTGATAGGCTGCACGGGCTTGTTGCCTCAAAAAAATATGCTTCGTTCCCTTTTTTTTATGGTCGGGAAATCCAAACTCTTCGATAACTTCACAGGCTCTATTCAGTGTCATTCTGGTATGGAGATACTCATTGGAACGGACCATCAAAATACTAAAGTCCATTGATGAGAGAAAGTTTTTAAGTGGCTCTTGATCTTCGAAGTGCTGTAAAAATAGTTCTGTTATTTATACACCCAGTGAATATTTTTCGATTTCAGAAATATTTCTGAAACATAATCTGAAGCTCGAAACATTCCAACTTATGTTGCCATATTGGCAGGTATATATTGGAAAATAAAGATGTCCGCCCTCAGAGAAGTTTCAAGGAAACATTTCATTAGAATGTTTCGTAACTATTTCAGAAACATTCGAGAGACATTTCAAGTTAGTTGATAATGCGACAATAAATATTTTAAATATTTTATTGTTATTGAAAGGTTTCAGGATACTACTTACTTCTGTACAATTTGAAACATTCCACTAAATATTGCTTTGATGTTTCAGGGACATTTCTAAATTTAAAAATGTCTGACCTCAGAGAGGTTCCGAAGAAAACTTTGCATGAGTTCATATTTTGGAACATTCTAGGCATATTCCAGGTTTGTTTCATAATATACATTTTTCAAAACATAACAGCCATTTGAATGTTTTAGATATATTTCTGAAGGAATTCTGCATTGCATTTATGTGAAACATTACTAAATATTTGAAAAACATCCAGGGAATGTTTCAAACACAAATATAGAAATATTCTGGAAATGTTTCAGAAATAGTTGAATACAGAAGAAACACTGTGATTCAAACTAAACTGCTAACAGAAAAATATATTTTAACACACTCATTTCTAACAGAAACAAAAAGAGGGTTGGTTAATCTAGGCAGCTTTTTTTGCCATCAGTTTCTCGTCCGAATACTCCGAATCGTAACAAATCACATCTCTCCAGTTATATTTGTTTAATCTGATTTCACACGATATAACGGAGTTTAGGCTGACCAGAAAATTAAGTTTTCTAGGTTCAGAGATACATTCAGAGCTTTGTGCCCACGACTTTTAAAAGGTCCATACGCAAAAGAAAGAGAGCAGTTTTTCAGCGAATAGATTTTGACAGATAAGGGAAATAATAAGTAGATCATTTCATTCAATTGGAGTCATTTTGGAATATGAATTATTGAGGGAGGGTATTCTATCAAAATTTTACTGATTTCGAAATGTTACTGAATGAAACACATATTCAATATATCAATAATTTGTTTTTGGTTTTTTTCGAGATGCTAAAATAAAACGTTTCGGTAATTAGGTACCTAGCAGGTAAAGGTTTCGATTTTTTAAGTACCTGCATCAATATTCGGAATAAAAAAACTTAAATTATTTCAAATTTTGGATTGACGTGGCCGTTACTTGATGGAAATCCAGAGTTATGACACAAAGGTAAACAACGATTAAAATTTTCACAATATTTATTGTCTTTGTGACATGTTTCGATACACAGTATCTTTTTCAAGCGAATGTAGTACATTAAACTATTCTAAAGTATTTATTCAATTTCAGTTTCACCTTAGTGTCATAAATTATTTCAGTTAGTCAATTTTAGATCTTTGCAAATACTTCTTCAATTCATAATTGAGGATATTTTGGTAAACACATGATTCATGATTGAGGATATTTTGGTATACACATAATACAGGTACTAATCAATTTTTTTGTAACATTTCTGAAATGACGCAAAATTGAAGGTTTCAGTTATTCACACTTAAAGTTATTTTGAAATGTTTCAAATATACACCATTTAATGTTCATTTGAAATAATGATTCCGAAGAGATGAATTCAACATTTTTTAAACGGTATCGAATTATTTGAAATTTTGTTATATTAGAAGGTTTCAATCAGTTACAGTTTAGGTAAAATATGAATTGTTTCTCAGTATATCAAACTGATTGATATTCTTTTATGACGTTTTATTTTGAAATGTTTCAAAAGCATTGATTTGAAGCATACTGATATATTTTGAACTTTTATCAATCATTTGAAACATTTCAGAAGTTTTGCTCTCTGAACACGTTTCGATTATTCTCAGTTGAAGTTATTTTGAAATATTTCAAGTATCAGAAATTGATTTAAATATGAAATTTTCTCGAGTATATCAAAATAAACCATAGGTATTGGAATGTTTCAGAAATATTATATGATACTATTGAAACATTTCTGAAACGGTACAAAATGAAACGAGTAGATTATCCACACTCACAGTTAATTTGGAATGTTTCAAATGTCCAAGAGTCATTGAACATTTGAAATGTTTCTGAAGAGGTTAATTCAACACATCTGAAACATTTATGGAATACTTAGTAAAATATGTTTCTGTGTATCGAACTGATGTTCTCTGTGATGTTTCATTGAATCAGAATTCAGGAGATTTCGAATTGCATAGCTTTAAGGCATCATGATATGTTTTGAACTTCATTATTCGATCATTCTCAATTGAAATTATTTTGAAATGTTTAAATTATCCAAAATTTATGTAAATATGGAATGTTTCTGAATATATCAGAGTAACCTGTATTGAAATGTTTCTTAAATGTTTCTTTAATTTTGAAACATTTCAAAAATGTTTCTAATGAATATTTCGATTATTCACAACTACAGTACTTTTGAAATGTTACTGGGCAGTATCGGAAACTTTTCATCTGGGGTATAGACAGAAATCTACGCAACAAGGAACGCAATGATATGATAATACCACATAAATAAGAAAGACGCACTATTGCGCGCCTCTAGTGTTACCTCGCCCGCCGAATTAACAGCTCACGTTGATATCCCTTCCTCGAGCGAGTAGAGGAAAAATTGTAATGCTGTCTCAACATATAGCAAGCTATTCGTCACGCTCTCATAAAACCACCATACCCAAGATGAAAACTTTCCGATACTGTAGATACTTAATAGAGGAAGGAAAACTGAAGTAGGATTATTCAAATAGACGTTTTAATCGAATTGTACGGTGATTCGAATGTTACCATCAGTGTGTATAAGGATATTATTCACAACGTTTATCTTACCAGATTGAAGTCTACTTAATGGATATATATTTTGCTTGTTTCAGGTCCTATGGACACGATGCTATAGTATATCGCATTGTTGAATACACCCCTTTGTTGGATTCCAGTAATATGACTTGCAAAGATTGGATAAGAATAGCTAGAGATATACAGGTAAATGTTTCATTATAAGTAGTCTTAGTATAATCTTATTATGAGTCATTGTATGTGAATGCTCCATATTTCATCACCTGAATCGGAGTCGAATTTCAAACAGTTTTTCATCAAATATAATATAAATAAAGAAAATTAGGTTCAAAATATCCAAGCTCTCTACAATAGGCATTTTTGATAGGAAAACAATAGAAGTTAGGCTTCCTAGGACCAACGCTGGTTCAAATCTGTTAAAACCCCTGAAAAACTGCTGTATAAGAACAATTGCAAATGGTCTTTAAGAACATCTCGAAATCTGGCGCGAAACAATCTACAAATTATACGTGTTTCATGGTTATTTATAATTATCAGTGCGAGATGGGCCACAACAAGCAGTAAAAACCACTTTTGTTTTTATGAATTGGAAATACTTCATGTTTCATTCATGGGTAAACAGTGTGCTATTGATACACGTATTAAAGCTTCCGTGAAGTCACGCATCGACTATGAGTTATTAAAGATTATACATTCTCACCCGGGCAACGCTAACTATAGCTGTAGCTAATGTTTCATATGCCAGAATGGGTAAGACTTCTTTCTGGAAATGAGTGTTTTCCGAACATGAGTATTCAAAATATATTTTTTTTCACGTTAGATATTGTCCGCCAAACTTCAGACTCTCGATTCCAACTGAGAATTAACCCTTTACGGTCCTTTGTTAGGGCAGCCCCGACAGTGAAAATTTGACTTTTCGGTCCGATGTCAGCTAAGCTCCAACAGTATTACGTTCCGGTCCATTGTCGGGTTAGCCTCGACACTGGCTTTGGTTGAAGTATCTTCTTTTTTGTGTGAGGTTTGGCCGTATTTTTGTTCTCTGCAGGTTTTGGATAGGCTGTTTTTCAATTCCTTGGTTATGACAATATAAATGGTCCAGATAGCACATATACCTTTTGAGGCACTTTTGAGGCGTTCACAATAATGACCTCAGGATGTCGAGGGCGAACCAGAAGATGTCCCTAGGACGTCCTCCTGTTACCGTTATCGACGTTCAAATAACGTCTCGGAACATCCCTATAGTCTTCTATGACGTTTAGAGTATGTTGTGGGAACAACTTGAGGCTGTATTCAAAAGTACCCTGGACGTCACAAAATTCTTTTGAGGCCCCTTTGAAGCGTTCAAAAAATGTCATCAAAATGCCGAGAGGAACCTGTGGACGTCCCCAGTCATACTACGAAAGAAATAAAACAGTTTTGTCTATTTTCCATAGTTTTATAATATGTTTACTAGTTTTAATTATCACATCGTCTTCATAACTGTAATAATTAAAACTAGCAAAAAATCATAAAACTTTCAGTGGAAAATAGATAAAAGTGTTTTGATCGTTTTGTAGTGAACCTGAATTTCCATTAAATAAAAAAGTCATCGATCAAGTTAGTCCCTAGTCAGAGTATGGTTATGTTTCTCAATAAACAAATATTCACAAGTAACAAAACTTGAAGTACAGTTGTGTGCATAAAAAAGTTGTACAAGGCACTGCAGTAATTATATTGTATTACACTAATTAATTGAGCTAAAAAAAAATTGAAAGCGCGTTACTGACAAAATTGAAAAATTAAAAGACTTACCTTAAGTAAGTTCAATTTCAATTATATGAGCAATTTTTCCGATTGGTTTACCCACAGTAGGTGAAAAGGATCGTGTAATATCAGATAATCCTTCCCTGAATAATTGTGAATTTTTGCCATAACCGCAACACCTAAGCATAGACTACAAGTGTAGCATCAAAATGTACCACGTTCAAAAAACAATCGAAAGTGGTCTTGGTACAAAAAAATTATTTCATTATTCCACTATGTAATCATTACCAAACAATATATCCCTATTTATGACTGTTTCGTCCCAAACCGAAATGTGAGAGAAAAAATAATCTGAAGAAATAGTTTCAGATAAATCGATATATATTCATATATATACACGCATATATACCCATACACATACACCAAATGCGTATGCCCAGACAATACTTGGAAGTTGGCATAAGAAAATATTTCCAAATATCTTTCACGGTGAATACCTGTTTGGAGGTTTACGAGTCCTCGTCGACCTTCTCACAATGGGTTCTGGTTTGTCCAGTAACGTATTTTCGGATTCTTCGTCCGATATTACTTCCTCACTGTCTTCACCCATGTTCTCGTCATCTCCTGATCCATGAGGCGCCCAAAATTGTGGTATAATGGCGGGGTTAAATGTTGGGGAATTTACTTCTTCATGGTCTTCTTCGGTTACTTACTCCTTGAAAATCCTTCCTGTAAACGCTTCCAGTCGGTTTACATGTACTAACTGTTCTTTCATCGTCCCTATTTTTCTTATGGTGTATATTACTGATCCTTCACTCTTTACAATTCTGTAGGGTCCATCCCAAGGTCTGTCCAATTTTTTTGAAATCTCTTTAGATATACCAAATCTCCGAGTTGAAACGTTTTCTCTATTAGATTTTTATTAAACTTTTGAATTATTTTATCCTTGGATTTTTCAGTGTTAAAATAAACTTTTGTGTATACTCTATTCAATCGATCTAAGAGTTTAGATGCATAATTTTCATCGCAATCATATTTTATCCTCTGAGATTTGATGAGGCTATCAATAGGTAGTACCTGATCTCGGCCGTGTAGAAGAAAATACGTGCTGTATCCCGTCGAACTATGTATACTCCCTCGATAAGCCATTAGGACGAACGGTATCCAGTCGTCCCAATCTCTGTGACTTTCGCAAATGTATTGTGCTAGCATATCTTTGAACACTCGGAGCATTTGTTCAATCTGTCCGTTTGACGTCGGAGCATTATTAGCAGTTTGTACTTTTTTTATCTGCAGTATTTCACATACTTCTTTGAAAAGACTATACGTAAAATTCAAACCTCTATCTGTCAAGAGCTTCTTGGGTGTGCCATGTCTCACAATAATTTGTTCCACAAACACTCTGGCGATTGTGTCGGTTTTCTGATACGGTACAGGGATGGCTTCAGGATATTTCGTAAAATAGTCTTCAAATGTTAATAAATATCTGTTTCCTTTCATAGAGGTGACTAGGAGTCCCGCTATATCCACCGACGTCAGTTCCTACGGTACTTTCGTAGGTGTAAATCGTTGTAGAGGTGCTTTCTTTTGATGCGGAGAAGTTTTTCTTCGATTGCATGCATTACATACAATACAACAGTTTATGATGTCCGTTCTCATACCCATAAAATCTTACCTTATAAACCATAGTGTTTTTTAAATAATACACCTCATCCGCTTCATTCATTATTTTTTTAACTGACTGACAAAATGTATCTTGTTCCTGGGCTTTTCTTAAAATATCTCTATCCCATTCTGGTTCCACCATTTCATCCTCTTCTACCAGTGAAATGTGAAATTTCTCATTTGGTAAAGTGTAAATGACTACTTCGATGTCCGTATTATAAAAGATGAATTCTATCATAGACTGAATCTTCAACCAATTCAATCCACCTAAACCAGAGGAAATTTTTGGCATGGCTAGTTTTCTATCTTTATTGTCTTCACATTTCTTCTTCAAATTCCGTAATGCATTCCAAACCGTTCGATAAGAAGGTTTATCGTAATATTTAAATTTTGTAACCATATAATAGATGTTTTTTTCAGGAAGTTTCAATTCTGCTACTTCCCCCACCATTTTCTTTTGTTCATCAATGAATTCACTGATCCAAACATTTCCTTGAACCTTGCAACGATACCTTGTCCCATAGCAAAATCTTGAGACACACAGGGTGCTGAAGCATACGATTCGGGAGAGAAAAATAAGTCCCCTTGTTTTTCGGTTACATTCTTAGTCTTTAATTTTTGATGGACTTTCAAATATTCTTCATAGTTTTGATTTTAGGTTGAAAATATGAATAAGACATTCATAAAATCTATTATCCTATTCATATTTTCGAACTAAAATCAAAATGCTCATGACAGGTCTATGTCAAAAAATAATTTTCAAAGTGTCACCGCAGAAGAAATATTTCCCTCATATATCCATCCCTGTTGTGTATGCTTCTGAAGAGCCAGTTTTATTCCAAACCTATATCAATCCTCCTGAAGAGCTTGGCAAAACGAAATAGATTTTTGTTGACCAAAATGTATTGGAGATTAAATGCGAGAGAAGCGAACCTTGCTTCAATGAAATGAACGATTTCTGTGAGTGATATTTTTTTATAACATTCTCCTTATCTAATTTATTTAATAATTCATTTATATATATATTATTTATAGTTATCTGAATGAAAATGAGAATTTTCAATTTCAGATTTTTTCTTTCCTTTTCAGTTAGAGTCTTTTCACAATATCTATCAGATGTAGTTCAATGTCCAGCGTGGCTTGTGCCGGAGAAGTAGTTGTTTTCTGTTAGATATTGCAAATAAATCACATTTTTCATTTTTTCAAATAATACGATTATTTACCATTTCTTCTAGTAACTTACTCAGACTGCTGCTAAGGGAGATAGGACGGTGACTGTCAGATTTGGTGGTATCTTTTCCAGGTTTCAGTATGGGAATTATTATCACTTCTTGCCATCGCTCAGGAAATATACCGGAGTACCATATTTTGTTGAATATTACCAACAAGTCTTCTTTCTAGTTCGTAGGTAGGTGTTTCAAGAACTCCTAGTGAATTTTGTCTGAACCAAATCATCCATAGTGAAGGGATGATTATATGCTAGGTTTTCATCTGTTGTGAAATGTAAGTTTACTTGTTCTGTTTGGGTTTTTATTTTTAGAAATGTAGGATTGTAATTTTCTCCAAAGTTGTCAGAGTCAGAGTGATAGTGGTCAGAAAAAATTTCGGCCACGTCTATGGGGTTGTAGGAGATTACTTTTTCATAATCAATCAACGTGAGGAATGCCGTGCAAGAATATTTTGTCAGTTATTCTTTTCATATAGCAGCATCGTTTTGTACATGTTTCATTCCCCCGAAATGTTATACGGGCTTGTAGTATATTAAAAATGCTTACATTTCCTAAAAACATAATGAACAATCTTATCAACTGTAAGGAATCTTCAAATTGAAAATGTACGGCATCATTTTTGTTTTGTTTTCGGATGCTTGAGAAATTAAAAAAGCAATGCTTTTCTAAAAATTACTTCTCTGATAAATAAGAGTGCAATTTGTTTTTTCATTCATATTTTCATTTAGTTCCATTGTTCCGATGTTACATAAAATGAAAATAGTTAGCCTAAAAACCGGTTACAGGCATTTATAACCTCTCTTTGAACAAAATAACATTCAACCCCCCAAATGAAGGTAATTTTTTATTTTTTTTTTCATTTTTTTAAATATTTTAGACGGCATAATTTCTGAAACACATTTCATATGTTGAATAATAATGTGCGATCGATGCCGTACATTTTGCAATGTTCTTGAAACATACAGGTCGTGCGGGGCTCCCCCCCCCTGTACCGGCAAATAGGTACGGCATTGCTAAAACATAAATCTATGTAGTTATACAAATTCAAAGATACGAATGCCGTACAGTAACAAATCACCTGAGGTCATAACAAAAATATATCTCAATTTTGTAGAAAGCTTGATATCTACAATGCTTTATTGGCAGGAGATGATGTGGCAGCAACATCGTCTGCCGATATTTCTTCAAGTCTTCTTCAAAATAGAGATATATTTTGCTGTGAAAATTGTCTTGCTATGGTAACAATCTTGCTATCGAGAAACAGAATTGACCCGATTATGGAGGCAGTACGAACGATTATCATCATCTACTGCCATTGAAGTGCAGATGTTCTCGCTATTCAGGTGTATAGCAGGCTGCGAAATGAGTCATTCCTTATTTTTAATATTTAATATTGCTGCCCAGGACTTTTCTGTTTGATCAATAAAGTATTGGTATCAAAAACGATCTCACAACTCGGACACTTCAGCAATCGCCTTTTACGCTCGACGCATCTTGTACTGTTTTCGGAGTAGCCATCGAAAACCACAGTAACTTTTTGACCATAACGCTTTCAAATAAAGTTGGTATATGCAGAATAAACATCCCAAAAGGTATCTTTTTGTGATCACTCATGACATTTAGTCGCAAAAGTTCTTTCTTTTGTAATGATTGCGGATAAAACAGAATTAGTGTGATGATGATTCAAATACCACTGAATACATGTTGAATCATTTCAAAAATATACTACCTTTCTTACCCTTGCAATAATCAAATATTCTTTCAACAAAAGTGTTTGTATTTATTGAATTATACTCATATTCAATTTGAAAGGTCAGATGAACAAAACTTCGTATTCTACGCTGAAAGCAACTCCTTACCTCTTGTTGCTATTCTATTAGATAAAAAAAATGAACATTCATTTTTGTATAAAATTTAAAAAGAAATAATTCAAATAGGAATAAAATTTTCTGTGGAACCAAAGGTTTCTGAGAAAAACAACAAAAACCACCGCAATGCTGTTAGGGGGTGGTTTTTGGGGATGAAGCTCACACTTCTAAAATAAGAACTCTTTTGATTTTGAAAAGTCTTCTTTCGGTGCGTATAATCTCAACATATCAAAACTTCATATATTTTTTTCTGAATATGCTAATTTCATGGATTTTATGCAATGCAATATAAATGTAGTTATTGCCCCATTATCGTATTCAGTATAATATGTGTATTAAATGAATGAAGATTCCAACGAAATACAAAAGACTTGTTAATAACAAATGGCGAGTTTTTTTGAACATGATTTTTAGGACCACATTTTGCAACTTTTTATATAAATAGATATTTTCAAATTTGTCCCTTTCTGATGGATCTTGTTTTTGTGTTTATCAGTATGGGTTAAGGCCGATTCATAAACTTGACGTTCCGCTCGCCGTTCGCCGTTGGGCTTTACGTTGGCACTGACGGAATGCAGATCGGTCTACGGCATTTATGGATTGGGCACCAAGCGAAGGACGCAAACGTTAACAGCGAAACATCAAGTTTATGAATCGGCCTTCACAGAGAAAGTGTTGGTGCCAGAACTAATCCATAAAAAATATTGACGTTTGTATATAACGTGAAGTCTTAGTGTTGATTTATTGCAATAAACTCGAATAGGTGCAATGCAAAGTTTTGATCAAAATCACAAAAAAAAATAATATAGCAAAATCCCTCAAAATTTCCTTGATTTGTTATTAATATGGGATATATTTTTTTATCTGTTTCCGTTGAGAGGAAATGTGTATGAACTCATCACTCATCTTTTTGTATAGGGCTCGTACAATACATTCGATGGATTCATTATTCTTCATGGTACAGATACGTTAGCATATACATCTTCCGCACTGTCATTCATGTTGGATGGCTTACAAAAACCTGTTATATTAACTGGATCACAAGTAAGTATCTGCTTTAATGAATTTATATATACAGGATGTTTTGAAATAAAGGATAATAACAATCTTGATTTCTACCAAGGTTGTCACTTCAAATTAAAACTAAAAGTTTCATTAAAAATATTTCTGAAATGAGTTTTAACTGAGTTCAGTGGCAAAAAACCCAATTCTCTAAACTCAGTCTAAAGCAGGGGAGATTGTTGTACCTTGGGTCAATATTTTGTTCTTTATTATTATAAATTCTTTGAATTATATATTTGCAAAGTTCAACCAACGTATCAGATATCCCAGCAAACACAGTCGAAAAGATATCGCAGCAATGTAGCAATGTGACCTGCGATATCGCATTCTATGTCAGATAGACGTCGCTGCGATGTCGCAGGGATGTTATTTTATCCCACTCAAGTTTAATCCATGCGTCATCCCTGTGACAAGTTTTGCTATATCACAACAATGTATTTTGGAGATATACCTGCGATGTGTTTTTTTATGATACTACGATGTTTTCTTGCGATATTAACGAGATGTCTACATTTTGACATCGCAGGTATGCGAAAATATGACATCACAGCGATGCACTTTAGTTATGTAAAGTTAGGAAATACAAAGGGAAATAAATCAGTTAAAAAAGCCTTGGATGAATGATATTGAATGATATATAACTATAAATTTATTTTCAATAAATCTATTCTACTCAAGTAGAAACGATATGATGAAATCACACACAATAAAATAATTCATATTGTCTCTACAATAAATTTGATAATTATATAATATATTCATGAAAGGTATACCTACAATCATGTGTAATTGTTTCCATCTTCAGACATTCCCTATTTTTTCAACTTTTTTATTATTGTCTACATGACCCTCTAGTACAGGAAGGAAACAATGAAAATAATGAAATCACGCCATATACGTATTTAATACAGTGTGACCCACTTAAGACCGGAACACCCTTATAAAATCCACATTTTCCAATCGATTGGAATTATTTTTTATTTCATTAGGTAGACATTCAAAAAGTCTACTAGCACACCAAATGTCATGAATGAATCTCCATTTCTAGGGCCAACTAATCCAATTTTTTAAGGTCAAAAATTTTAAAAAATTACTAGCGATTCGCGACATTTTCAAATGGTTTAATTATGAATTACGTTGAAATGCGCCAGTTATAGAAAAAGTTATAAGAGAATGAAATTTGAAAAATATGCCGTTTAATCAACCCACAAATTCAATTTCAGAATTTTTATCAAAATTCAGAATACACAACTGTATTCAGGTGGTCTTGATATATCATTGGTCAAAGTTTCATCGAAATCTATTCAAATATAAGAAAATGAGATAATAAAATTTCAAATATAATGTTAATGAAATTTCAGGAAAATGGTCATTTTACATCATATTCTTTCATTTTTTTTATTCATCAAGAGATTTCAGTCAGTGATATTTCAAGACTCTCTGAATCCAGTGGTGTAATCAACGTTCTGATAAAAGTTTTAAAATTTGTGGGTTGATTAAATGGCATATTTTTCAAATTTCATTCTTATATAACTTTTTTATTGATTGACGCATTTCAACGTAATTCACATACGAACCATTTGAAAGTGTCGCGAATACAGTGGTGTAGGTATTTAGAATTTTTCTGAAAAAATCGCTAGTAATTTTTTTATATGTTTGACCTAGAAAAATCAGATTAGTAGGCCCTGGAAATGAATATTTATTCATGAAATTTGGTGTATTAATATACTTTTGAATGTCTTTCTAATAAAAAAAAAATCATTCCAATCTGTTGGAAAATGTGGATTTTTATAAGGGTGCTCCGGTCTTGAGTGGGTCACACTGTATATATATATGCGTATGGGGCATTGTTAATGCCCCATATGCATATACAATAGCTGGTCAAATATTCATCAGAAATTAACTACTTTACAGGTAATACCTCGTAACTAGAAATTTGTTCTGAAGGATATTCAATAACACACCAAACAGCTATTGCATGTAGACGATTAACAATGATCGGTACTGATCACATATCAGCAGTTTGAATTCATTCAAAAATACAGAAATAGACCATCAGATAACGACATATTTTGTTGACTCAATTTCTCTTTTCTGGGATTGCATTCACTAAAAATTATGTCAGTGTTGAGTTAGGCATATAAAAAAAATTCACATAATTTCTCGGACAGAAAATTTACCTAAACAGCTGACCAGCTTATGGGAATTTTTTTTCGGGTTTCCAGTGATATCAAATTTTATTTCGTCTATTGCCATAAGCGATAAAATTCGTCAGCAACCGAGTATTCTTTCTCAAGATGGCGCACTTATTTAACTCTTTAAGAACGTGCAGACCTTCTGGCTTTGGATTTTCACTATTAGATTGTTCCTACCGTTAATGTGTTGGAATGCCATGAACGAGGGATTCAAAAATGAAAACTATTTTTTTACACAAAAATAATTAATTTTCCATATGCCTTGCACACGCCCGATTGCTGAATTTTCATTTTTTGAGCTCAATACTGACATAATTTTCAGTGGTTATAATCCCAGAAAAAAGAAAATCAGTCAGCAAAATCTATCATTATCTGATGGTCTAAAATGCTCATCTGGACCAAAAAGATACAATTTAGCATTTCTGTAACAAAGACTTCCACGGGTAATTAGCCCCCACCCCAAGACTGTTCGAGTTATTTGTGTTACTTTTACCTTATTTTTTTAATATTTGATATATACCTAAACCTACAATATTTTTTTATACACACACCCCAAGAAAAAAGTTATCGATACCCTTGCAAAAAAGGGATTTTTTATAACATTTTTTATTAGAGATATAAGAGTTCTATGTTAGAAATTTTCGGATTTACAAAATACAAACGAACGATAGATGATGGATAACCACATTAGCAGCGTTAAGCGTTTTATTTCAGACATGTACCGGTAGGTAAAATCGAGGATTCGGAGCTACTCCAGAGCACAAACATCAGACAGAGACGCGTTCTTCTAGGTGATGATTGGATTGAAGCCCCGGTGTCCACCAACCACTGAAACATACAGTGTCCGGCATAAAGTTCGCAGCAGATGAAAAACTTTTTTATTATTGATTTGACAAAAAAAAATCTCTGATAAAAACGTCTGCTTCATCCCAAAATTGAATTGCAAACACCAGAACTGAATTTTTCGCTACTCTATACGAGGCAGATTAAAAAACATGCTTTGTTTTCAAAAAAATATGATCCGATCACTCTATTTTTGACGGTAGTATTAAAAGTCGTTACGAAGTATTGCTCAGAAGCAAATTTTGATCCAGAAATTTGTATCATAGCCACAATTTAATTTTTCAATTTTTTTTTCCATTTTCTTCCCATCGCCCTGTACGAAATAAGAAATACTATGCTAGCCGGATGGTATATTCTCAGATATAATTATATCACTCTCTGGATGTCCTCACCTTCATTGCTTCTAACAGAAAATCACATTTGTTGAAATATAATAATAATACTCCCTCATAAACACTCGTAGAGTGTACCCAAAGGCATGGCCTGTGCGGGTAGAGGACGGCGATTATTATTATTTGCCGTGGGAGGGAATTTCTCAAAAGCTTGCTGCAAATAGTAAATGAATTATCTCTAAGATACGATGCTAGAATGAAAATTAATAGAATAATAGGGTGTATTTGTATCAAAAAATGTTATATGAATTGTGAAAATGAATACATTTTCATTCTGGTATTATAACTTGGAGAAAATTCAGTTTTAATTACTATTTGCAGCAAGACTTCGTGAAAGTCCATATTTCAATTAATGTGATTTTCCTAAGGAAAAAAAAAGAGCACATTCAGAGAGTAATCATCATGTCTAAGAATATACCATCCATCTAGCATAGTAAATTATTTATGTGTGGATCAAAATTCGATTCTGAACAATATTTCCTAGAGACTTTTAAATCTACCATGAAAAATAATGGAACATATGGTATATTAATATTCCTCGTATAGGAACTTAAAAAATTCAATTCTGAAGTTTGTAATTCAGGTTTAGGATGAAGAATGATTTTTTTGAGAAATCAATAATAAAAAAGTTTTCCATATGCTGCGAACTTTATGTCGGACACTGTATAAGGTTATATCAAATATTTCAGTGACACCAACTCGTTTCAATGCCTCCTCTTGCATTTTGACTTGATGCAACAATCGGTTAGATCGAAATAAAGGAATATAGGAATTCAGGAACTAATGATTTAGAGAATGATAAAATTTAAAATAACTTTGTAAGCAAAATGAGGATGTGGTAGGAAATAATTTAATATTATCTACATTGTCAAAATTATCCAAAATGGTATTCAAACCAAAAATACAATTAAAAATAATCATATATCTCATGCGCATGTGCAATGGCGTTCATTGTTGACATCGCAAAAATTATATAACGATAACATCATTGCGGCGAAGTAAAATATGCGAAATCGTAACTTCGAAATAATAGAGATGATGTATTTGCTTCTGTACATCGCAGCGATGTCATGTCACATGTGTTTGGTACCAATTTTTTTCTGTGTAGGTTGAATATTGATAGCCTGCCTTCAGTTAGCCCCTTTTTGGGACAACTGGCGCAGTGTTGGTTCTAAATTTGTAAAAAACCACGTGTGTCGCAACTGTGTTATTGTGACATCCTGTATATATAGTACTACCTTAAAGTCATATCCTATCGCGCATCAATGCGAGGCAGTTGTAATTAAAGCATTGTCTAGTGAACATGCAAATTAAAGAACTCAAGTATAATCAGTAGTGTTATTATTTCATCATATTATGATCTAAAAACATTACAAAGTAGCGACGAGAAGTTTTGACACTCTATAGTGAACCTAGCGGTAACAAAAAATGACCGATAACGTACAATACACTGGACATGTTCAGGAATTTGATCCTACCACGTCCGATTGGTCAATTTATAAACATCGTTTGAACAATTATTTTTCGGTGAAATCGTAACTTCGAAATTTTAGAGATGATGTATTTGCTTCTGTACATCGCAGCGATGTCATGTCACATGTGTTTGCTTCTTCATATCGCAGCGATGCAACGTTCGTGATATCACACAGTTATCTCATTGCGACATCTCAGAGATGTTATGTTACAGATGTGTTTGGTGGGCAATAGCTATTTCGCTACATAATTGGTTTTTATACACTTTCTTTCAGTCGAAGACCTGAAGAATCAAAAATGAAACAGTTTTATAGGGGCTGATATTTTCATATTAGTTCATAAATAGGTTGAATATTGATAACCTGCCTACAGTTAGCCCCTTTTTGGGACAACTGGCGCAGTGTTGGTTCTAAATTTGTAAATAACCACGTATGTCGCAACTGTGTTGATGTTGATCTAAAAACATTACAGTTATGAAATCTGAAAATTAGTCTGTGAATAGCAAGAAAACTAACAAACTATAGGACATAGTCAGTCAACAGAATAAGGAAAACTTCACATCTGCATCCCGCTAAACCCGTCGAAAAATTTGGTTGGTGAGAGTGTTTTATAAATTCTAAAAATTTTTGTGCAAATATTTCACAGTACCTAAAACAAGACTAACTTAGTCAGACCGAAGTTTTATGGAACAAACGCCATCAGCAGTCAATAGAAGGGTACGCCAAGCATTTAATTTAGACAGGTTGTCCCAGAATAAAGGGTACGAACTGCGATGGTAGAATCATCCTCAATTCATTTTGTGTCTTTAATTTCCAATGAACACATACCCTAAGATGAATAAAAGTCAAGTAACAGGGTGACAAAAAAATATGTTTTCCAGAATAACTCAATAACATATCAACTTTTCTTAATGAAATTTGGCTTGTCATTTGAAAGCATGTGTTTGTAATTTCAAGCAGGAGCGTACGGCAGGTGGGTCCCTTAATCGCCCTTCCTCGACTTTCACGCCACTGGACTAATATCAATGTAACATACAAAAAAAGAAAAGTTTTTGCTATAGAAATATCAACGGTTTTCAAGATATTTGAAGGTGAATAAGGTCGTGTGTATGTGATATAGATACTCATTATTCATTATTTTGTTAGTTGCCAAGTGAATTTTGAATATGGGGAAATTTCTTCGTGAATGCTAACAATTCCCGAAATATTGGAATTTATACTCATTGCAAAGTATGACATCTGTTAGTTATATTGTTATAGTTACCTACACATTCCTTTCAAAAATCAGATTTTGATACTCATGCACTTCTGAACTTCAAATAGCTTGAAAACCGTTGATATTTCTGATAACGAAACTCATCTTTTTTGTACAGGAAAAGAAAAACAAGACTGAATCGATATTAATCCAGTGACGTGAAAGTTGTGAAGGGGCGATTAGGGGTACCCACCTGCCGTACGCCCTTGTTTGAAGTTACAAACACATCCAATTTGTACATTTAGAAATATTATTGGACCAACTTGATTTATCAGTTATTGTACATTTTTGTACGTCCATAGGATGTCAAGAACTGGTACGTCTATGTACATCCAATAGCACTATGAACTATCCATATATAGCACACGACATCTAATGGACGTCCAGTTTAGGTCTAAGATTGATCCAAACGTCCAGGGACTCGATATGGATGTCCTTTGGATGTTCTATCCTGGATGGGTTTTGTACAATTCGTATTGTACGTCTCATGGATGATCAATGCGGACGTACAATATTGGACCAATATGAAACATCAACAAGAGAACGATTTTGGATGTACATTGAATATACAATAATGGACCAATAAACCAAATGTTACTTATTATAGATATGTGTACGTCCATTGGACAGTTCTGGATCAACTTGTTACGTCAATCACCTGTATGTGATTCGAGCATTGAATACTGGACTTGATCTGTACGTTCAATATGTTACTATTTTGTTCGTCCAATGGATAAACAAAGTTGGATCAATTGGAAACATGATTTTACGTTTACGGATTTACACCGAATGTAGAATAATAGACTTGATCTGTGTACGTCCTATATGTTACGTTTTTGTACGCCCGTCATTGAATATGGAAAACTGGATCATTTGAAAATATCCATAATTGTACGTTCACGGACTTACACCGAATGTAGAATTCTGGACTTGGTCTGTACGTTACATTCGGATATGTTCGGTCGAGTATGCCATAACAAAATTATTTGCTGCGACTACTTTCCACAATCGAATGAAGAGGACAGTCATCGTGATGTAGTTAGCTGTTTTTCATTTCGGTGTTGGTCCGAGATTATTATATTTTTTTGTATACTCATGTTCTGTGTGTTATTTTCCACTAAACATGATACATAATGAAAACATTTACCAGAGATAACTTTTTGAATATTGGCAAACTAACAGAATATTAATGTTGTCATAATGTTTCTTACATAATGTTTTCAGCTATATGTTTGTGTCACATCGAAATAATATAACAAATAATATTCAATGAAAGATATATAAAATGTTGGGTATATGTTCCTCAGATATGTCTCAGAGAGAGTGATTATGTTATTTGTACGATGTTTGTGTTTAACCATCTCAAAACATTACTCACATGTACTGAAAACTTTTGGAATCAATAGTATATTAATTTTTTTTTTAATTCAATTTTCCCGTTCATGTTCATGACATTCATCCATCTTGTTTATTTTACAAGCTGTGAGCGAGTGCTTTCAATTTTCATTGTGCATTTTTTGTAGGATAATCTGATGCCTTTCTATATTTTGATTGAAAGTTCTCACTTGACTTTTTGACCAGTTCGCGAGTGATATGATTTTCGTATCAGCTGAAGTATGGTAGGAAGAATAAAAACATGAAAAAACAGCCAGATATTTGTTGGCAGATATTTGAGGTAGGCATTGAACTTTAAACTACTAAAAAATATTCAATAAACATCACTGATTCATTTCAGGATGCTGTTCGATTAATTTGAGGATGCTGCTCAATTTATAGAAAACTAGAAGCGTATTAGTTGTTCCTACAGTTGGTATCTAGATGAACATCTATGTTGATGGAAGAAGCCCTGAACCCTTATTATCGACTTATTATTTCCAATAGTGATTGAAAGAAATATTATTGAAATTCTTAAAACAGGATTCAAAAAATTCAGTCTTAATATCATATTATTGTAAAATTCACAGTGTTCATAAGGTTATGATTTTCCCAGTTCCTCCCAACAAGTATTAATGATTATTTCAGATTTCTAAGCCTAGGCTCTTGAACAAAGGAAACTTATCAGCGTTGTCAATCCATCTAGTCTGACTACAAATAAAAATAGCTCTGCTGAGGAAACAATTTTAGGTTAATTAGGAATGATAGAGTAATACTGAAGTCATTACATCCAGTGAAGATAAACTTAACATGCAGGTCAGGCGGAGGTGAGTTAGAGAATTATTTCAATTCCAACAAATGTTATTATTTGAAGTGATGCTGAAATATATATCTAATATTTCCATACATTTCAAGTTATGGCTTCAAAAATAGATCAATTATCAGAACTGGTATGAGATTACGAATACTCGATGCACAAATCAGTGATTTGTTTTTCTGTTACCCATTTGCATAAATAAGCTTTTTGTTGAGCTAACGTAGGATTATTACTGCTAACTGATGAAGCATGAGTTATAGTAATAAATAAATAAAATATTTAATTTTATTAAATTGCAATCTGGCCTGTCTTGTAAAGCTCTGGTACCTATACTTATGAGTTTCATTTTGTAAACACCCATTAAAATGAAATATAAATGGGTTTCAAGAAATTATTAGTGATTTTAAGAATTACCAAAACTATTTCAAGAATTAATAAAAATATTTCAAGTCTGATTACATAGCATACATCTGACATTTTGTTGACAATGTAAATTTAAAATTGATTTAAGTTTTCAGTGACTATAATTACTATATTTTCAGGATCTGTAAATGACAACCACAGGTGAATTGAGTTTGAACTCATTGTGACGGATTGGATACGGTTTGCAAAGTAAAGGCTGAAGAGGAAGGAGTAGTGACACACAAACCACGTGATCATTGATTCAGTAAAAATTCTACTTTTATTCTTTAAGGGTATTTTGTTATTTTTTATATTTTTTTATTCTATCAAATATTCAATGCAGTTGTAGTTTTTTCATTTGATATCATTCTCCCATTAACATTTACCTCCCTCTGTTTTGATACTTTGATTTGTAGTGTACAGGGTGGAGCATATACTCATGGTATATCATTTTTTTTTCTATATTTATAGATACATTTCTGGAATTTTAGTAGTATCTTTTTGTGTGAATAACTTCGACTTAATAAATATAAAAAGAGGAAAAATGAGTCATACTTGCACCCAGTATCTCAAATGAAAAAATATGGAACGAGTTGAATGTTAGACGTTCAAAAGCAATATTTTTCCATTTGAGATACAGCATGCGAGTGTGGCTCATGATATATGTCCTCTTTCTATATTTTTCAAGTTGAAGTTACTCGCCTACCAAAAAGTGACTATTGATATTCCACATTGTATGTATAAATTCAGAAAAGATGTAATATACCATGAGTATATGCTCCACCCTGTACACTACAAATCAAAATATTAATATAGAAGAGTAACAATGTTATTACATTACATACATGTTTTGAGCAACATTACATATATGTTTTGACCAACATTACAAACATGTTTTGAGCAACATTGAATGCATGTCAATATGATACATTTTTATAACGTTTAGTTTTAAACGTTACATTGTAATATTTAAAAGACGCACAAAGGACCATGGACGCAACGTATCTGTAATGTCAAGCATACCTCTGAACAACATCACAAAGTCACAATGTGATGTAACATTTATGTTTAAGTTATGTTTTAATGTTTGGTGGGTTGATACTTTCACTTGTTGACATATGTTTATTGAAGTGACGAGGTGTGTGAAGGTGGAATGGAATATACAGGGTGTTCCTTAAAGACATGCTAATATTTGAGAGGGTGATTCTTTGACTTATTTTAAGGAAAAAACTTTCTATAAACGTATGTCCTAAAAGTCCTAACTTTTGAGATACAGGGTGATAAAGTTTTGAAAAAAAATCAGTTTTTTAATAATAACTGAGATAATATTGTAGACGTTTTTATAAAATTTGGTACATGTCTTCTATGCATCAAGGTGCATTTTTTAATTCACAAACATTTTCATTTTCTCAACCAGTGGCGCCCGTACGGGTTTTGCTTTGAATATTTTTGGAGAAAAAAATACTACGCCACTGCTTTCTCCAAAAAGAAAAATACTTTTGAGATCCTCATTTATTTTTGAGCAAATTTAATCTCTTGAGTTTTCTTTGTCCGCCGTTTGGTTTTCGCCTAAAAAAATAAAAATCGTTTTACTTCAGGATCAATTCCTCAAAAATCTGATGTGGTGTGGAAATGATTGTGCATCGACTTAAAGCAAATTAAGGGATCAGATTTGTTTCAAAATGAATGAGAATCAAAAAAATATGGATTTCAGCTTGTACAAAAACGAATTTTATTTTATTTTATAAAAGTAAGTTTAAATGAACGGATCAAATTCATTAATTATTGACAATACTAACACTGATTATAAAAATTGTTGGAAATGGCCACCTTCACTTAATAGGCATGCTTCCGCCCGTCTACGCATGGAATTACGCACACGTTGAAATATTCCCGGCGTATTTCGAATAGTTTCACACGAGGCAACTATTCGCTCTCTTAAATCTTCTAAAGTATTAACGGGAGTTTTATACACTAGAGTTTTAAGGTGCCCCCATAAAAAGAAATCTAAACTGTTGAGATCAGGGGATCTTGCTGGCCATTGCTGAGGTTCTCCGCGACCTATCCAACGATTATGATAAACTGTACTTAAGATAGGTAGCTGAATTAATATCGTAAATCCATTCAGGTAATAATTCAAGCACTTGGGAGATTATAAGTGAAAAGATTGAGAAGTGGTGAAAAGAAATATCAATTATAAAGAGGTAGCTAAATTACTATCGGACGATTTATTGTCAACAAAATGTTAGGTACCTACTGCGATATGAAGCAATTTCAATGTAATTATTTTAATCAAAAACTGAGCATCTGACAAGAATTACAGATTTTTTTGGATTCTCATTCATTTTGGAACAAATCTGATCCCTCAATTCGCTTTCAGTCGATGCACAAACATTTCCACACCGCATCAGATTTTTGAAGAATTGATCCTGAAATGAAACGATTTTTATTTTTTTAAGCGAAAACCATGCGTCGGACAAAGAAAACTCAAGAGATCAAATTTGCTCAAAAATAAATGAGGATCTCAAAAGTATTTTTTTTTTTCAGGAGAAAGCAGTGGCGTAGTATTTTTTTCTCCAAAAATATTCAATGCAAAACCCGTACGGACGCCACTGGTTGAGAAAATGAAAATGTTTGTGCATTAAAAAATGCACCTTGATGCATAGAAGACATGTACCAAATTTTATAAAAACGTCTACAATATTATCTCAGTTATTATTAAAAAACTGATTTTTTTTCAAAACTTTATCACCCTATACCTCAAAAGTTAGGACTTTTAGGACATACGTTTATAGAAAGTTTTTTCCTTAAAATAAGTCAAAGAATCACACTCTCAAATATTAGCATGTCTTTAAGGAACACCCTGTATATTAGGTCAGTATCGAATCATTTTTAACATACACATGTAAAATTGAATAATGTGATCCTCAAAACAAGTATACTATAGTATAGTACAGTATTGATTTCTGCAGCACACTTTGAATTTTGAATAAGAATTTTGAATCAAACTGAAATTTACAGAAGCTGAAGAACAATTAAAGGTATCAACTACTCGAAAGGAGACTGAACATTCCATATTCAAATGGTTGGGAAGGCGAATATGGAAAGGGTCATTGAACAACTCTCAGTTTTTTGTTGAAAATATCTCCTGTTTTGAATAATTTTTTTGCTCAAATGTTTATATTACATGTTTTGATTTTTGTTGAAAGTGTTGTAGTTTTATTCATTTTTGATATATTTTAAAAATAAAATTATTCAGTTTTGTACCCGCTTGATATATCATTCAAAAACAGTGTTGTTGGTTATCTTGACTTTCTGTCGGTTATCCCATAATAAGTTATTATCCATCATTATACATAGTATACACGTGAAAGGCGTGAAATCTTTTTTTGTCGATTTTGATGAACACTTCTTGTTATGTAAGTATTTGAAATGAAAATTAAATAATAAGTGGGGAAATTAATTTCTGGGCTTCAATCCTGGCTACCTATGACAGCTATTATTTGGTTGACTTTCACTGAACATTAATGGAAAAAACAGACATCCACTGGACATACATCAGACGTATTTATTTCCAGACGTATTTGAGATCCATGTTGTATGTCCATTGGACATGCATCCACGGTGTATGTAACTGGACGTCCGATAGATGTCCATAAGATCCATGCTGTACGTCCGTTGGACATACATCAGACGTACATGTGCTCATTTTAAACGTGTTTAAGATCCATGTTGTACATCCAATGAACGTGAATTATGTACGTCCATTGGACATCCTGTATGAACGTCCATTGTACATCCTAATTGTATATCCATAGGATGTTAAATCGAGTGAGGTTCGGATATTTTCTGGACGTATCATTGTACATACCCGGACGTACAATGGACGTCCATAATATCAATTTTATACGTCTAATAAACATGCAAAGGACGTACATGTGCTTATGGGTGACTTCTGACGGCGTTTGATCCATAAAACTTCGGACTGACTATGTTAATCTTGTTTTAGGTAAGTACTATGAACTACTTGCACAAAAACTTTCAGATTTTATGAAACACTTTCACTAACCAAATTTTTTGACGGTTTTAGCAGACTGCTGACGCGTAGTGCTCCAATTTTCTGCTAACTGACCATGTCCACATAGTTTGTCAGTTGCGACAGACGTGTTTTTTGTACAAGTTCGTAACCACCCCGCGCCAGTTATCCCAAAAACTGGCTGACTGAAGGCAGGCTATTAGTATTCAATATATTCATGGCCTAATATCAAAATAGGCTAATAAAATTAAATCGAAAAAAACCGTTTTGAGGATTTAATTTCCAGCAAACTGGAAATCGTTTTAATACCTCTATTTGGTCCTAAATGCGTGTAATCTGAGTTTGCACCATCTCAGGTGGTGAGCTTAACTTTTGATAGCCAAAAAACCGCCACATTTTTGCACTTTTTTTATTTTTTTGCTTATAGCTGCAAAACGGTGCGTCGGACCGAAAATGTTATTCCATTCAATAATACGGAGGACAAAATTCTGCGTCGAATGACATCTGAAAACATCAAATTCCGTACAGAGGTATAGCCGAAATCGAATGTTAAAAAAAAGAAAATTTCGTAGTTCGGTGCAAACTTACATTTTGCGGCTTTCCAAGACGACATTTCTTGAAAACAGATAGTCTTATTGAAAAAATTCATTGAATAAAAGTTGTAGAGAATAAAATTTCATAATCATAGTTCCTAATAGTTAAGGTGCAATGAAGGAACGAAAACACTTCATTGATGAACAGTTTGTGGCATAAATCAATATATAATAGGCATGCAACACAAAATGTGGCAGCATTCATGTTCGCATTTTCTTTGATGTCGATGGTCCTTCATCTGAGAAGCTCAGACGGCGCGATTGCATATCGAGGCCCCCTTCATCTGGATCATCTTCAAAGGGACTACCCTCACCTATTTCTGCTTCTACGGCAATGAAGGTCACATCCTCATCCTCGAATTGTTCTGAATTCGAGCATGACTGGCCGTTGCAGTTGAGGCATATTGTTGAACATTTCATGCCTACTTTTCGGCAGCTGCACTTGCCTGTACACTCCTTTGTACATTTGCAGGACACAGTATTGAGAATTTCAGGTGGAGCTGGATCCTTTGTGTTTATGATGGGGAGAAGACCAAGGTCTGTCCTCCTCCAACCCCAGCTCAGAGGATCATTTGATCTATCATACCAGCCCTGGATTTGAAGGTACACCCGCAGAATCTGTTGGGCGGCGGCTGCATTTGTTGGAGGTAGAGAGGCCAGCTCGAAAGTTGGCTTTGTTACGGATTTGGAAAATATCTCGTAGCGGATTTGGTCCAAGGAGGTCTCATCTGCCTTAGATGAATAGAGGGCTGCCAAGAACAATCAAGAAAACTTAAACATTTGGACATCTATCTATAAAACGTAAAATTTTATTCTCTACAACTTTTATTTTATGGGTTTTTTCAATAAGACTATCTGTTTTCAAGAAATGTCGTCTTGGAAAGCCGCAAAATGTAAGTTTGCACCGAACTACGAAATTTTCTTTTTTTTAACATTCGATTTCGGCTATACCTCTGAACGGAATTTGATGTTTTCATGTCATTCGACGCAGAATTTTGTCCTCCGTATTATTGAATGGAATAACATTTTCCGTCCGACGCACCGTTTTGCAGCTATAAGCAAAAAAATAAAAAAAGTGCAAAAATTTGGCGGTTTTTTGGCTATCAAAAGTTAAGCTCAACTCCTGGAATGGTGCAAACTTAGATTACACGCATTTGGGACCGAATGAAGGTAATTAAATGATTTCCAGCTTGCTGGAAATTAATTCCTCAAAATATAATTATTTGATTGGCCTAAAATATCAGCCTTTATAAAACTGTTGCATTTTTGGTCCCTCAGCTCTTGGACAATAGTACGTTCGAAAAAATTAGTTAGTCATTGCAGGTTGACCCAAGGTAAAAATTAGTAATGTACTTGGACCATCATATATTGTACCTTTGGTCGGTTATCAAAATTAGAACAGATTTAGATTTTTTAGTTATGATGAGAAATAAGTGATATTTAAGAAATATCATATTTCAATTTCGAAAAAAAAAAGAAATATTGTACATCATATCCACTAAACTGAACATTAAACTGCAAAATACGGATAATACTGGTTTTTGTTCGAAAATATGAATAGGATATATTCTTAAAATCTCTTGTGGAATCATTGCGGCTGAAAATGAAAAAAAAAAACATTATTTGCATTAAAGTTTGAAACTAAATGCTGTCAAGTGATTCACTTCTTATCTTCCATCGTTCAAAATAATCCCCTCGGGGGTATTCATGATTTTTTTCTTTTCAGTTAGAGTGTTTTCAAAATATCTATCAGATGTAGTTCAATATTCAGCGTGGCTTTAGCCGGAGAAGTAGTTGTTTTCCGTTAAATATTACAAAAAAAATAATTTTTAAATTTTCATGGGGAATGTTCCCCTTTTCAACGGAACATCCTATTTCAACTTAGTAAAAAACCTTATTTTACATTATATCCACTAAACTGAACATTAAACTGCAATTGGGCGTTATGTTTTCTACTTCCACTTATTGTATGCGGCTGTGGAAGCTTGCATACAATATCACTGCGCAAAAAATCATAAGTGTTGCTAAACTTAGTGAAATCAGAAATTCTTCGCAAATATTTTTCATCGACAGAATTTTTTGCCGGAACAGGTGTCGACAAAATTACTTGTCGAAACAGGTCTGGTTATAATAATTAGAAATATTGCATACTACTTCTGAATTACGGTTCTCCGAGCGTTTATTCTTCGGATTATTTATTGGAAATAATTATTTTGGATGGATTGTATACTACAGGGTGAACAGGAAATCAAATAAATTGGAATTAGGACATGTAGGTATTCGAAAAAAATAATAATACAATCATTAGGGCTAACATGATGAATATAAAATAAACGGGGAAATGGTATAAAGGGTGAACTGGAATCAAGCAAATTGAGAATAGGCAAAATGAATAGGAAGGTATATGGAAAATACCCATGTCGACGCTAATTTTATAACTCAGGATGAGTTGGCCAAAAAATATAACTTTATTGATGGAAAATTAGAGAGTTGAAATATTCATCTGAATGATGTGAGTGACAAGTCAAGACTGCTTTAAAATATAATATAAAATAACAGCGTCGAATATGGAACTGCTGACGCATTTCCTTTGACAAGCTTCTTGGGAACTGCCGAGTTTGCTGGAATGGTGTTTGTATGATCGAAGGCATTTGGATGTGTCCTGATATAATCCTCCATCCTCAGAGAGATCCATACAGGGGATGGATCGGCTATTCGTCTTCGTCGATATTAGTGGAACTTGTAGGCTGCCGAAGGGGTTGGGTCCTCATTTCCTTTGGCTGGACAGTTGTGGTTGTACTAGTGGAAGACGATATAGTAAGGGCCTTCTCCTAGGGGTCAGACATCTGGCTCTGATGATGCCCGACCAATATATTGCCAATATGGATAAGGCAATATAAAGTGGTAGTGTCCATTGTAATGATGGATCTTGGGATGGACTCTTCAACGTGATTTGCTGAATTTCCTCCTGTTCCCTCTGTTTTTATTCACTTAGTCCAGGGGTATATCGTGGAGGTTGAGCTCTTGTAGGTGGCTCAGGCTTGCTCTGGGGGTCTTGATCTCCGGTAGTAGTGGCTGGCCTGGAATTATGTTATTTGTGTTGACGAATGTGTGCCTTGTGGTTTGGAAACTGCAACCAGTTGGCGCCTTTGAGGGTGGCTAGGTCCGTTTTTTGGCAATGAACTTGACCTTCGTTTCGTAGGGAAAAACAGTTATGTAGAGGGTATCATTGATTTGCTGAATGATTTCGTGATCAATCCTAATTCGGACCGGTTCGCATGTGGACAGTTCATCGGCTTCCAGTTGGTAGAGTCGAAAGACCTAATCTTTCTGGTTGAATAGCTGGAGTTGGTTGCCATCTTCGCAAAAATAGGTCGGGTGTGTATTTTTGCATTTTCTGTCCTCGTACTTGAAGAGTTAACTTCCCATGGCAAGAAAAGGTTTGGGTGGAACAAGAACAAGAAGTTTTTGGTGGATACTGAGTATAGGTGAGAATAAGTGAAGGTTTCGGGTAGCAGGATAGGGAAGTGTATTATGAAGACAATTCTATCGTTCGAACAATATGATTCTACTATAAGTATTTCATAGTATTTGTGCAAGGTTGAAAAGTGACTTCCAAACATCAAGTCTTCAGATGGGTGAGTTCCCAGTAAGACTTGTATAATATATTCTAAATCTTAAATTTTCAAAATGCTGTAATGAATTGTTGTCTAATCTAGCAAAAGTAACCGCGCTTTCCAAATTTTTTATCATTTCCGTTAAAATGTTGAGTACGGCACTGATTTGATCTAGGGCATTCTTGGCTGTGAGATAGCCGTTTAAATCAAACATCAATTCCGAATTGAGTTCGTTGATTTTGTCGGCAATTTGTATTCAGTTTTGTTTAACCAAAAATAGAGTTTTATTGTAATCATCGATTATTTTGCTATCCAATAAAATTTGTTTGTTTAGGGTCACAACTATGTTTTTCTGATTCGTATTTAGAGTCTCTAAAATACTCCCAAGACCATCAATCAGACCTCTTTTTATTCTTTTAGTGGAATGAAGAAAATTAAATTCTCCTTTCGCTTGGTTAAGATGAAATAAAATATTGTTTTGAATGGCTTGAGTTCTTCGTCAAAAAGTTTGTTTTTACTATGGATTATTTGTTGAATATTTTGGAATTGATTGTCGATTTCGATTGGGTTCAAATCAAAATAGTGGATAAAGGTGTGGTAAGTACTCGTTAATTTTGCCTCTCCCAGTTTATATCGTAATATACCAGGGTTGGAGTATTGCAGGAGTATCCTGCAATGGGATAAATTTCTGATTAGATAGGGGTCTCCTCGAATTACTCTTTTGATAAGTGATGTTTTTACGATTCATTTTTCCCGGATGTTTTTTGGTTAATTGTATGGCTTGAACAGTTATCTCGTTGTTCTTCTTAATAGGTCGGGATCCAAATTTGGGACTAGCTTTGTTTCGTGATCGGGTTTTATGATAGATCAGGGTACCTGGATCATAAGAACAGTATATTCTTTATGTTTGTTTATGTAGTTTTCATACAATTCTCCGGGAAAATTCATATCAAATGGACTATTACTGTCTAAATGACCTGTGAATATATCTGTTGAACGTTGTTTGGTGGCAGAATGACTGGCATGATTGTAGACTAATATCGCGTATGGCATTTGATCAAGAATATTAAGATCTTTTCGGGTTTCTCGAATAATTCGAAGGTGTTCGATGAGTGTTAAGTGAATTTGAGTTCATATTCCAGGCTGTGGTGTAGTGGACATTCATTTTATGTAGGGCTGCAAATTCTTGTATAGCATTGTTTATGAGTTCGGTGCCCATTTTTGGTGTACCATGGTGAGTCATAACATTTTTGAGTGCTTGTGCTACGTGAATAGCAGTCAGTCCTTTCAGTGCATACGCTTGCGCATATTTTGATTTTTGATTGTGAATGTATCAGCATGAACAACTTCGAAAGGTTTGTTTGGAGTAGGAGTCAAATCAAATTTCTGTTCTGGTGGGTTTCTATCGTATTTTACTTTTTGGCATATTTCGCAATTATTGATAAATTTCGTGACCGTACTCCTAATATTTGGTCAATAATAATGTCGTTCTATTTGTGCTTCCGTTTCAATTATACCGCGGTGATCAGTTTTACCCTGGTGGTATCCTTGAACGATATCTTGCCTTTCGTCAGCTGATTTTACGTCCTCCAATACGTGATTACAAAGAATAATGTTGAATGCGAAATTTTTGAATGTGTTCCCTCAAAATTTCACAGAATCGAGGGAATGTATTCTTGTTTATACAAATTAACTGCAAACATTTTTTTGTCGTGGTAAATTCTTCAAATGTATTCATTATATCCTTTTCAAAATCATTTTGGGAAATTTTAATTTCTGTTCTAATTTTATTTTCGAATAATCGCTTCATTTTTGGGACTATTGGTGAATGTAGGACAACCTTCAGAAATAACTAGTTTTGAAAGTTATTAATGGGCAATTCTGAAATCGGGACTTCATATACAGGGTCTTCTCGACTAGTGTGAACGGTTTTGTTGTCATTATTGTCAACTTCATAAATTTCATAGTCTTGGTCATTTTCGATATAAGTGTCGTTTAGGATTAGGTTGTCTTCTTCTGAGTTGTGATGAATGGAGGGCACCTTTTCTGGTAAACTTTCATCAATTTTTTCCTTCTGGGAGTTGATTCATTAATATTAATTCATTAATTTTTATCCGCGAGAGAGCATCAGCATTGGCATTAAGTGTGCGCTTTTTATAGAGGATGGTGTAGTGGCCCATAAAATAGTCAAAAGTTCTCGTTCTATCACGCTATAATTTTGTTCTGCTGGATTCAGTGTCCTTGACGCGAACCCAACAGGTTTATCCTGGCCAACGGTTCCCTGTGATAAATCAGCTCCGATGGCATAGACACTGGCGTCCGTGCTGAGGTTGAAGAGTACCGAAAAATCGGGGTACTGTAGAATAGGGTCAATGGTCAAAAATTCCTTGCATGTTTCGAAACATTGAACGTATTCGGGATTATTGATGTTCATTATAGCCCCTTTTTTCAAGCATGACGTCAAAGGGTTAGTTATTTTGGCAAAGTCTGGTATGAATTTGCGATAGTAACCCAAAAGAACCAAGAAACTCTTAATTGCCTCAGTAGTTTTGGGTACTAGAGATTTTAACCTTAAGTGGTTATAATGTGTCCTAGGTAGGCCGTTTCTTCTTTCAGAAACCCACACTTAGAAACCGACATTTCGACATTTGTGATTGGTCCGCCATTTTGTGTATTGAAACAGTATTTTGTGTAAAATATATGTTTGTTAGTGTTAACAATTAATAGTTTGTGCAATTGATTGCCCTCTCTTGATATCTACGGGGGTTAGAGGCCCTATGCCAACGGATTTGCCGTATCAAGATCAAGGGGGCCCCTAGTTAAAATAGTTTTTATCGCCGTTTTACGTGCATCGCAACGAATAACTTTTATTTTGTGGATATATACATTTATTTATTGTGGTAACAATTCGGGCATTCTTGGTATCACTTCGAGTGAGACTCCAGTTTGTCCACGGAAGGGGAGTAAAGAAGTGAGGTTGTGGTTCACGTGGCACGTGGATCTCATTACTTACTTGAAGACTCTCGCTAGCTGGCGAACTAGTCTAGTAACTAAACGCCATACTGTGGAAAGAAGAAGAAGAAGAAACCCACACATATCCAACTGAACCTTCAGATTTGCTTCTCGAAGACGGATAAATACTTTTGTAAGATTTACAATATGTTCTTGCAATGGAGTTGAGTAAATAATTATGTTGTCAAGATAAACGAGACATATGTTATTATTGAGTCCTTTAAGGACGTGGTCCATAACCCTCTGGAAGGAGCTTGGAGCGTTCTTCAAGCCGGAGGGCATTCGGAGGTACTCATAGTGCCCATCCTCCGGATGCATCTCGATCTAGTGGAAGCCGCTCGCCATGTGTGGTGAAGTAATTACACCTTCCCAGTTTATCTAACACGTCGGTGATGTTGGGTATCGTATATCGATCCTCTATTGTCTTCTCGTTGACCTTTCTGTATAATCGACAACGATCTGCCATTTTTTTTCCTAAACTATCTGCCTTTTTTGGAACTATCTATATAGGAGAGCTCCATGACGAGTTACTTTCGCTAATTAGTTTTGTTGAAGTATTTTTTGGATTTGCTCGTTCACTTCCTCTTCATGAACAAAAGGGTATCGGTAAGATTTCGTATGTACTGGTATTTTGTCAGGAGTCAAAATCCGGTGTTTCATTTGGTTTGAAAATGTCAGTGTGTTTTTGTCTAAGTGAAATATGTCAGCGTATTTTTTGCATAACGTTAAAATTTCTGATTTTTCCTCGCTATTCAAATGGTCGGTTTTTATCAATTTGTCAAATTGATTATTGGTTTCAGAATGATCAACGAAATTCATGTTGAAATATTCGAAATTGTCATGCATGGGTACTGATTGAATCAGATATAGCAAAGTGAAGTTGGCATCATAAATAGAATCGGTTGACATGGTTACTGTTCCAGGAATTCTGAAATTCTGGAAAATTAGCTGAGGAACTAAAATTTCTCCAAATTTAGCAGTTACGGGAATTTTAATTTGAGTAACTGTATTGCCTGGCAAGTTACTTTCAAAAAATATTTCAGGTACGGCACTGAAATACTTCATTGGAATTGTAGCGTTCTTTGTAACAAATTGCAGGTTATCGAAGTCTAGATTTACATTCAAGAGTTGTATAGTATCTATTCCTAGAAGTCCATCAAATACGCTATGGAACTTGTAAACATAAAATTTACAGATTTCTTTTATCATTGAATTCTGCGAACGCCGGTATTGTTAGCAATAAATCGTGTTGAGACGGCGAAAATGCAGTCGAAACAACAAACGGATCCCTAACTTTAAATTTTGTGTAATATTTATCAACAATGTTGGTACATAAGAATGATTTGGTAGCTCCAGTATCAACAAGTAATTTCAGAGGAGGGTTATTTATTACGATGTATGGTAGTTGCCTTTTGTCGAATGAGCTATGGTATTGAATTACGTGTTGGAATTCGGACTGCTGGCTGTCCGACTGAAGATCCTCCAGTTTTTCGTACGTAAGCATTTTTTCGAATTCGAAATCATTTTCATGATCGTATCCAGCACTTTTTTGTTGAGAATAATCAGTATATTCTTCGTTAAGGGATATATCAAATTATGTAGTTGTTCCGTATGCCGTATACAATCTTTGATTCGATTGATTGGGTCTGAAATTATCTGTAGATTGTCAGGACGTTGTACCATTGTTTAAATACAAGGAGGATAGTTGGTCAACCTAATGGGATCAATATTAGATTCAAATGGAGGCGACATGTAGATGGCGTCAGTGGTGTTCGCATCCAAGTCATGTCGCAACTTGAATGGCAGAATACGTAATTTGGCAGTCACGTTGAATTTCCGTAAAGTAGATGGCGGATCATGTGATGAATTGTAAATAGGGTAGGAAGGTGGCACCAATGACTGCAATAAAATTAGAAATATGGTTCAATTCAAGAAATTATTTCTTCTGATGTTTCATGGACCATATCCGCTATAATTAGGGCCACACCGTAAAGTAGGTAGGTATATTTGGGGTGTGGTGATTTGGTTGTTAGTTTGAAATGTGGATTCAGTGGATGTGTTAGTATTTATTCTGTTGTGTCATATTGTGTTTTGGATTTTGGAAAGTTATTTAAATATAACTGATAATTAAAAGCAATTTGGACAGCGGTAAATGGTGGCAGGAATATATAAATGTCACTTTTGACTTTTCAGTTCAGTTATTAGGGGGAACTTAATTTAAATCATTTTGAAGCTAGCTGGTTACAACTGAACATTATTGCAAAGTAATCGCCTTCAATTAATTTCAGTTTGATATTTCTAAACAGCCCTCATCTTCAATCATCCCTTTCTAACATCAAAAATAGGTATGGTGCCAGAATATCAAATCAAGCTAACAGGTTCGCCTGAACCACAATTAAAGATAACCTAAGCAAATAACACTACACGTATCATATATGTGAACTAAGATCATTTACGTGAAGTTAGCTACACTTTTCTGGCCACAGTTTTTGGTTTTGAGTATACCTTAGGTGAAATTGAGGAGTGACCGTCTGCGGTGTTGCCACATCACTTGTTTTTACAGATATGCTCATTGCCATTTTTTTAGGTTATTTGCAGCTAGGTAGCATTATTATTCAACAAACTATTAAAATGTGGTAGGTAAGAAACATGGAACTGTCCGAAAAATCCCGAATTGAATATGAAATAGAAATACTGTGCGATAGACGCCTTCCAGAAATGTTTGTATTTATAGAGAGGATTTAAAAAAACAACGATTTATTATAGTCATAATTTACAAGTTTTTATTTAGTTTTATTTGTTACTTCATTCGTTCGTTCGTTTTGGTCAAATTTTGCAAGCGAATTTTGACTCACTATCCGATTAACTTGAAATTTGGCAAGTTATCATAATTCCGGTGACAAAATGCATTATAAAATTATTTCTAGAGAAAAAAAAAAAATAAAATAAAGTAGCGGCTCCAACTTGACGGACGAGATATGTAATTATTGTACGAATCGATTTTAAATTGATATGTGGCGTATGTACCTGCTTGACATAGTTTTATATTTTATATCCCGAGAAACATTTTAATTTTTTTGCAACTCTCTTACGGCCATCCAAAGAGATTTGAAGTGTTGGAAATGTCAAGATTTTCATGCTCTTTCCGATGGTATTTTTGTTTTTTGTGCACCGTACCTGCTTGACATAGTTTTATATTTTATAGCCCCAGAAAATATTTGAATTTTTTTGCAACTCTCTTACGGCCATTCAAAGAGATTTGAAGTTTTGGAAATGTCAAGATTTTCATGCTCTTTCCGATGGTATTTTTGTTTTTTGTGCACCGTACCTGCTTGACATAGTTTTATATTTTATAGCCCGAGAAAACATTTTAATTTTTTCGCAACTCTCCTACGGCCATCCAAAGAGATTTGAAGTTTTAGAAATGTCAAGATTTTCATGAAATTTCCGATGGTATTTTTGTTTTTTGTGCACCGTACATGACATAGTTTTATATTTTATAGCCCGAGAAAACATTTTAATTTTTTTGCAACTCTTCTATACGGCCATGCAAAGAGATTTTAAGCGTTGAAAATGTCACAGTACCTCATTTCCATGTCTTCTACGTCACATACGCCACATACCAATTTAAAATCGATTCGTACAATAATTACAAATCTCGTCCGTCAAGTTGGAGCCGCAATTTTTTTTTTCTAGAAATAATTCTATAATGCATTTTGTCACCGGAATTATGATAACTAAATTTCAAGTTAATCGGACAACCAGAAGTGAGTCAAAATTCTCTTGCAAAATTTGACCAAAACGAACGAACGAACGGAGTAACAAATGAAAATAAATAAAAACTTGTAAATTATGAATATAATGAATCGTTGTTTTTTTCAATTCCCCCTATAAATACAAACATTTCTGGAAGGCGTCTATCCCACAGTATTTCTATTTCATATTCAATTCGGGATTTTTCGGACAGTTCCATGTTTCTTACCTACCACATTTCAATAGTTTGTTGAATAATAATGCTACCTAGCTGCAAATAATCTAAAAAACTGGTAATGAAAATGTAAAAACAATTAATAATAATAATAATAATATATTTATTATCCACTTAATTCACATCCAGTTTAGTAAAGTAAAGTTAAAAATGGACAATTGGCTATAATTGGTTCTGTCGTAGACGAATCCACTACTGTTCTTCCACCAAAGCCGATAAATTAGGAAAACAACGTCGGTGAGTGAAAAATTTGTAAAAAAATGAGAATGATTCAAGGAAGAAAGATGAAGTGTATATAAATATACTAATAGAAGAAGGATAAAAAAGAAGAGAAAAGCAAAAGAGAGAAAAAAAGATATGAGGAAAACTGATAGGAAAGTGGATAAAAACTTTATTGTCTAGTTATAAGGTATGCTTTGTATTTAGTTTAGAATGCTTGTATAGATAGTTTCAAAAATGTTGGATCAATTTTGTACAGGTTGTTGATACAGACTGCTACGCTGTTGGAAAATGATCGTTTGAAAAATGATTTTGTGTGTCTAGGCACACGAAGTAAAGTTTTTTGACGTATATTTAAATTATGAACATCAGTTCTGTATCTAAGTTTCCGATGTAAGTAAGGAGGTGTTTTTGTGGAGTATATTTTATGAGCTAAACATGCCATATGTAAACATCTACGATTGTACATATTCAGCCAATTCATTTCTTTGAATTTATGTGGAATATGATGGTATTTTCTGATTCAGTGAACAAGCCTTAAACATGAGTTTTGGAGCTTCTGAATTCGCCTCCTCTGGATACCATCTATACATGGTCCATATACAGTATCACAATAATTTAGGTGTGAGAGCACAAGCGAATCACATAACAATTTCTTTACATCAGATGATATAAATTGCCTTTGGGAATATATCATCTTCAGAGTTGCATAAGCAATGTTCAGTTTGGATGATATATGTTCTTTAAATCTTACTTTTGTATCAATTATGAGACCCAAATTTTTGCAGTGTGTTTTTATAGGTATTTCAGTGCCACCAATTTCAAGCAAAATGTTATCACCAATTTGATTTCGAATATTATCACTACAAAATATTAAAGCTGATGATTTATTGGGATTAATTTTTAATGAATGATTTATTGAAATATTGAAAATCTCATTTAGATCTCTATTGATGGCATTGACTGCATCAGATATATCAGAATATTTGAAAGAATAATACAACTGTGTATCATCCGCATAAAGGTGATAATCACAAACTTTAAGCGAGTTTGGAAAATCTGAAGTATATAAAATAAAGAATAACGGGCCCAATATACTACCTTGTGGGACCCCAGAAATGATTTCCAGCGGTGCAGATGAGTCAGTACCAATAACTACAGTTTGTGTTCGCTTTTCTAAGTAATAATAATATCATTTATTGAGGAAAAGAAATGTGAACAATAATATAAAAATGTATAAACGATACATACTCGATAAGTGAGCTAACACTTGTTTCGAGATAAAAATTCCTTACTTAACTAAATGAAAAAACTATTAACAAAATGTCGGAAAAACATTACGAAATAATCAGCACACATAAAAAAGATTATTAGGAGTAATTAAGTATTACAAAAAAAAAAAACTACACAATGATAAAAACATTATAAATTTTTATAAAACATTTTAAAATATGAAAGTTGAAAAGGCACATTTTTTAATTGTTACAGTGAACATGTTGTTTAACTAAAAATAATCATGGAAATAAAATCAGTGCATGATATATATAAGGTGAGTATAAAAAAATGAAATGAAATCAGATGAACAAATCTGGTTGAACAATTTCACTACACTTGCCTCTTGGTGTTTCGTAAATGAATTTTTTCACTTTTCTTTTAAACAAGTTGAAGTTCATTATTTCTTTTATATTGTCAGGAATAAAGTTAAACACCTTGGGTGCTATATAGGAGAATGATCGCTGACAAACAGATTTGCTCATCTGTGGAATAACATAGTGGTGTCTGTGATGGGTACCATAAGTATGCGTAGGTAAAAGGGCATGATTTTTAATTTTTTTATATTTCAATATAACATTCAAACAATATAGTTGTCTCAGATCCAATATCCCGCATTCCTTATATAAAAGATCTGTAGAATATCGGTGAGGTTTTCCTGAAATCAACTTCAGGAATCTATTTTGGATTGTCTCTAGTGGTTTGATGTGTGTTCTTAGAGCTCCACCCCAACCAACTATGCCATAACGTAAGTGACTTTCTACTAAAGCTGAATACAGTATTTTCATATGCTTGAACGTTACAATTTTCTTAAGGTACCTAAATTTATAAAGGATGCTCTGTAGTTTCTTGATGACGTAATTGATGTGAACATTCCATTTCAGATTACTTTCAATCATTATACCTAAGTATTTGATTTTGTTTACAGGTAATATGGAGAATTTTCGGTTTTGTGAAGTAACAATTTCAAGATGATCAAAATCCGGTCTGTTCGCATTATTGCAGCTGATAGGTAGGTAATTAGTTTTTTCAAAGTTAACCGTCAATAGCTTATGTTCTAGCCAGTTCTTTACTTGTAAAAAGTCAGCTTGAGCTTTTTCTCGCAGTATGTCCCAGTTTTCAGCATCGTACACTATTGCTGTGTCATCGGCAAAACCAATTATTTCACCACTGCTTCTCAACGAGAACAGTCCGTTAATATAAATATTAAATAAAAGTGGTCCCAGAACACTACCTTGAGGCACACCATATTCAATATTTTGTTCTTGACTGAGAACATCGTCTACTTTTACGATCTGCTTTCTATTGGTGATATAGCTTTTGAATAAATCAAGGTTTACATTCCTTATACCAATGTCCTCTAATGTTTGCAGAAGTAGGTCGTGACTCACAGTATCGAAGGCCTTCGATAGGTCTATGAAAATACACAGACAAGACTTGTTCTCATTCAAAGCATTATTAATTTTCATAGTTAGAGCCAGAATTGCGTCCTCTGTTGACGTGTTTTCTTTAAAACCATACTGCCTATCAGACAAAATTTTATATTTTGCAAGATAAGAAGTCAATCTATTATTTAATAATTTCTCAAAAATTTTTGATAGGTGTGTTAGTAATGATATGGGTCTATAATTATCCACTTTTGTTTTGTCTCCCTTTTTATGAAGTGGTATTACAATGGAGTTCTTGAAGGCTGATGGCCATATACCATTTTCCATGCATTTATTTATTATGTGAGATAATGGTTTCATAATGAAATCAACAATAAGTTTGAGAGTCTCAGCTCTAATTCCGTCAATTCCAACCGATTTCTTGTCCTTCAAACCTTTCAATATTGCTTTCAGTTCGTTTTCGTTCGTAGGGAATAGAACAAAAGAGTTTGCAGTGAGATACCTATTTGGGATATGATTATGATTCCTGGTGATTTTATCAGCAAGAGTTTTTCCGGTTTTTACAAATTTTTCATTAAATTCGTTGGCGATAGTAGTTTTGTTGGTTATCAACACACCTGAGTCAGTTTCGAGGGAGCATATTGGAATTTAATAATTTTTTTGTGTTGGTGTCACATTTTATTATGATATTGTTATAGTAATTGAATTTGGTTTTTCGTATTAACGAATTTAATTTGTTTTTGTATTGTTTGCAATAATTTTTTAGTTCTACGTTTCCGGGATACTTAAGAGAGTTTTTGAACATTTTGTTTTTTGTATCTATTGATTTCAATAAAGCATTTGTCACCCAAGGTGCAATTTTCGTATCTTTTCTCCTACTACTTTTGTATATCGTCGCTTTCCCAATCAAATTTGATAGAGTATTAACGAATGTGTTCATTGCAGAATCAGGATTTTCTGCAGAGTAAATGGTATCCCAAGATGTCCTTTCAAGTAGTGATTTAAGCTTACTTTGATCAGTGTATTGTATACTATTTGACATGTTTTTGTTCTGTTTAGGAGTATCGAAAACTATTTGTAATAATGTCGAATAATGATAGGTAATATTCGTTTCTAGAACTATTGGCAAGATGTTCTCAATTATATAAATTTTTGATTTGATAAATATGTGGTCTATACAAGTTTTCATGTTGCCTTGAGCTCTGGTAATATTATTGATTGTTGAGTTGTAGCCAAATTCATTTAGCGTATTCACGTATTCAGAAATAGTATCGTTATCTTTCAATAAATGAAGTATGATGAAATAAGTGAGCATGCGCCGACATCAAAATGATAATATTTCAGCATTGCCAGCAAAATATTGTGGTTTATCATATCAAACGCCTTTGAATAATCTAGCAGTATCAATATTGTTATTTTGTCACAATCAATGGCACTAGTTATGTCATCAACAACATCGGCAAGTGCTGTAGCACAGCTGTACCCCCTTCTGAAACCCGATTGCTTCACAGGTAATACATTTTTATCATCCAAAAATTTCCTTATTTGTATATCCATAATTCTTTCGAAAATTTTTGAGAAAACCGGTAAAAGACTAATTAGTCTTAGATCACCATAGTTATTGGGTGTGCTAATCTTGGGTAATGGTATTGCTTTCGCAATTTTCCATATTTGTGGAAAATAGTTTTTCAATATACACTCGTTAATAATATGAGTAATAACAGGAATTATAACGGGACAACATAACTTAACAATGGTTATGTTCAGACCATCATTTCCAATGGCATTTGTTTTGATGTTATTGATAATATTGACTACGGTTGCTTCATCAGCTAGGAGAAAATTAAAATTATCCACAATATTATTTTTTATATTATTTCTATAAAAATTCAAAACTTCATTATCAGCAGTTGAGCCAGTTGCTGTTGCATTTATAAAAAAGTTATTAATTTTTTCAGCAGATTGAAGATGTGTCGGTATTTCAACTTGTTTCTTCTTAGATATATGTAGTTTTTTCAATTCTAACCATTTTTCTTTAGAATTGCAATTTTTAAATTTATGATTGAGATATGCTCTTTTTTCAGCTTTAATTGCAGTTGTAGTGAAATTTCTTAATTGTTTGTAATATAACCAATCTTTGGGTTTCTGAGAGACTGCATGATATTTATGTTTCTCGTTATCCAAGGAGCATAACTACCTTGTTTTCGTGTCACTGATTTTAGGGGTGCATGCAAATTCAGTACATTGGTTATATTTTGATACGAGAGTGCTAGTTTTTCATCAATCATTTGTTACATATATAAGATGCCATGGCTTTGATTGCAGATCTATTTGAAAATCGTCATAGATGATTTGATTGAGTGATCTATACGTTATTCGTTTTCTTATTTGGGGAGCAGTGAAATTGATGTTGAATTTGCAATTAATATGGGCATGATCTGTAATCAAATCATTTCCAACCAACTCATTACAATCGGTTATGTCAAAATTAGTAATAATCAAATCTAGTAATGAAAGACCACGAGTGGGTTCTTTGATTAGTTGAATACAACCAAAAGTTTTTAATACATCATTAAAACGTATTGTGACATTGTCATCTATATCCAGCATATTCACATTAAAATCTCCAAGACATATTATGTGGTCAAAATTTGAAAAAATGTTTTCAAAAATATTTTCGATTTGGTCTAGAAACTGTGAGTTATTGCCTCTTGGTTGCCTATAAACATTTCCTATCGCTATAGCATGTTTGCCGAAATAAACTTTTATCCATATGAATTCCATGATTTCATTACTTTCAGAAAAAATTCTTTCATGCTTTAAATGATTTTTTACATACATACCAACACCGCCTCCTCTAGTTAGTCTATCTTGTCGAATAAAGGTATAACCATCCATACTAACCACATCACTTGCAATACCAGAGTTTAACCAAGTTTCAGTAACTCCCACAACATCGCAGTCTGTATCAGCAATTTGATTTTGAAATTCAATAAAATGTGGAATAATAGATCTGACATTCATATGCGATATATTGAGTAACATCTGGAAAGATATATGTGTTTTAATTCTTGAAGGCGAAATTCAGATAGAAAATTGAACAGAGAAGTAGAGATGTGGCAACACCGCAGACGGTCACTCCTCAATTCTACCTAAGGTATACTCAAAACCAAAAACTGTGGCCAGAAAAGTGTGGCTAACTTCACGTAAATCTAATAATCTTGAGTTTAGACTTCGTATTCGATAACACCTTTCATGCCATTTCAAGCAGCTTTCTCAGATTATATATTTCGGTGTACTTCAGAAAATATACTTCATATTATTATTCATGAGTCATTTTTACATATAACGAATCTCCTCCGTATAAAATAAAAAATATTAAATTTGTTACTCAATTATTTTTTCAAGGCATCGACTACAGTGGTTTTACTTAATTATAATACATTTTTTTTCAAGATATCAATATTAAAAAATCTCTCATGAGTGACTCTTCTTTGGATCCATGCCTGGGTGATGATACATTTTGCAGTAAACTCATCCAGAAGCATATTTACAAAAGCTACTTTGCTTGCGTTATTGCTCGCGGCTACCAGTTTATTTATGCGAATCGGTGAATTCCAATCCCTTATAAGACCAGCGCGATTTCTTCAAAGATTTACTTGGCTACATCGCAGTACCCTGTGCCCCTGTGTAAACTAGTAATATTTTACAATATACACCAGAACACATGAACACACGAGCACATGAACAGACGAGCTCAACACTGACGAACACAGGAACACACAAGCACATGAACTCATGGATACATGAAAACACGTAACATGAACTAATGAACACATGGAACACAGCAACACACGTAAGCATGTACACACGAACACAGGAACAAACGAGCACAACACAATGACACACCGTCTCATACGATATACGAATTTGCTGTTAGTGTTGATCCTGACAACGCAATTGACGAAACGCCCCATCATCTCATTTATCAACCCATTTCTCATAAAAACGACATAAATACGATTACGTTGCGAGTGTTCGATCAACATTCCCAACTTATTGATTCACGAAAACAAGAAATAATTATTCGTTTGGAATTGAAGCGAAAGTATGGTGTTAACTATCCATAATTATAAATCGTCTAAATCCCGCATCTCAGTCTTCACCAAGACATTCAACCATCAGCAGCAACAGCAGGAACGTCAACTACTGTCAACGGAGAATGAATTGTTTTTGGAATCTCTTAGTTATCATGTTGTCCAATCAACTGTTCAACATTTTCCGAAAACCACACAACGATGAATCCATACAAAATGTAAAGTTGTTGACCTACTACCCATATGTCAAGTCTTTCCGCAACAATGATGTTATTGAAATCAACATCAATCAATCTGATGCCTATGATGCCTTGTACGACAGCCTGCTAATCATCAGCGAATCAAAGGAATCAAAGGAAATGGCCGGGTGACATTCATAAACAATGCTTTCATGTTTCAATCTGCAAGGAACTGGAAACAGTTCATGAAGTTGGAATTGTCAATACTGTCAGAGGCTTTCTCACGTAAACCGATGAAGATATTAAACACTTGACCACCTCAGGTTGGACTCACTGCCACCAACACTGGAGTTATCAACCCAACCCATCTAGCGTTCAACATGCTTATACCCATTAAACATCTTCTAAATATTTTCAGTGCTTATCAATGTGTTTCCTACGGTGAACATACAATCCGAATAGTACCAGCTGGAGATGATAGCAACCTCTTCAAAACAGACGAAACTCCTGGAACAACATTGGCCCCCATGGAAGTCAAAGAGGAAATTGAAAATATTGAACCTAAAGTTAAACGAATCTATCCGTAAGATCAAATTTAATTAAATCACAACTTTTGAAAGCTATCCAAGCTGACACTCCCATTCTCATATCCTTCAGAAAATGGAAACTTTATGTGATGCCTGCTCTTACACAAGGTGTTATGTGATTGTATGTTTCCAAAAAGATCGAGATTATACGAAGGTCAATCATGATCCGACAATATTCAACAATTTGAATATAACTAATATAACGCTGACTCTAAGCGGTGAGAATTACCCCAAAGAAAATATGCATCTGGATTTTCCAAAGGAAAATTTTTCGCAATACTATTTCAACTACTCACATTTTAAGCTCAGCTACAAACTTACCAATCAGAATAATCCTCTTTTGGCTTACTCGGCCTTCTTTGACAAAACTATCTTTGTCATCGATTGTTCCAGAAGGGACGAGATCAAAAAATGGAACTGGACATGTGATTCACCTTCAGAGTCAAATGAAAATAGCTGTTGTAGATATTCAAGGCTTCATTATCGAGCAGCAATTCCATCAGAAGGAAATAGCTATTTGGGTTGGAATTCAATGTAGTAAGTTTTTACTGGTGGCAAATGTACCATTTTCCTCTTTGAGTAAAGAGGATCGACGTACCACTAGTTTCTTGAAGCGAAACGTTCACGGATTGCGCTATTTTTCTGGTTTTGTGGAATATCATCAATGGGATGCCATTCTGAAGAAAAATCTGCATGATGTTGATGTCATTTTTGTGCGAGGACTTTGGAAACGGGTCTAACTTACTGCGAAATTTCACCAATTGAACTTGTGAATTGTGAATTCTGAACTTGGAGAATTATGGATGGTTCCCACATTAACCAACACCAATGATGGCATCTTACCTTGTATGCATCACATTCGTCGCAACAAAACCAACTATAATTGCAGCCTCCGAAACGTCAATATTCTTCACTCATGGATATGTAATATGTTACCAAAATAAAAATGCTCAATAAATTTTGTATGCAAACTGTTTCATTTTATTTTTTACTTATAACTTAGGTTCGTCAATCGGTCTAACACGTTGGGGTGACTTCACTGCGGCGGCGGTTCCCCGCAAAAATGTGATCAAAATAACCGTTTTTCGCGTCCCAAAAAACAGCTAAAATTTGAAACGCTCAAACACTCAAAAATGCAACCACAATAAACGTTTTTCGCGTTCTAAAAAACAACCTAAAATTAAACCGTAAAAACTGTATGTTTACATGTATTTCTTATGGAGATTTCACATTTCAAAATTGCTCAAAATACACGTTTCCACGTTCGAAAAAACAACTGAAATTTGAAACGCTGAAACACCTAAAAATGCGACTACAATAAGCGTTTTTCGTTTTCGAGAAAACAGGTAAAATATGAAACGCTAAAACATGCAAAAATGCGACTGAAATAGATGTTTTATAAGGTTAGTTCGTTCTGGTTCGATCAAACTGAATATCTGTCACTCTGCCTGTCTGTCAATCTGTCTGTCTCCTATCTCCTATCAGAAAAAAAGAAACAGAGCCAAACTGGCACATACTGGGTATCGCACATTAAAAATGACGGACCCCATCACGAAAACATTTTGAATCCCCATACCCCTCCAATGACGCGTGTTTTCTTTCATCATATGTTGGTACACCCGGTATATGGTATTTGATAAGCAGGCGCCATCTTTTTTTCTCTTAAATGATATCGGTTGTTTATTCTCTCAATTGATGAATGTTCTGAGACACCCTGTATACAATATGATCTAGCGTTAATTGTGTTACAAAAGGGGTAGTACACCTACTACTCAAAATTTATCTAGAAATGGAGTTTTCATCGATTGGAATTATTTAAATGGATATCATCGGCCCATGATTTGGCTCATCCAAAAAACAGACAATAACACCAGAAAGCCAAATCATTTTCTGGCACTTGGTAAAAATGCTTCATTTTCTCCAATCTATTTATAAAATCAACAGGATGAATGGTTCCATTATCATCAAAGACGGTTTTATCTGCTTGAATATTCAAATGTGATATATTCTGATAATGATATGTTTATATATTACTCATAAAATTAGTTTAAGGTAGATGATTTCCACAAAAAAATTTCAATTCACATGATTTACATTTATCTCATAGTTGATGAAAGATCGGTAACCAAACCTGGATTATGAACTACCTCGTTTCGTACTTCAGTAACTTCTCGTTCTAAAAGTTTTTTCTGAGCTAACTTCTTCGTTTCGATCTAATGTTTTATTTTACTGCAAGGCTGATGTGTATTCAAAAAGTTCCTGATGCTGATTCTTCCAGTGGGCAGCATTGCTATTAGAAAAACTTGGAATATTTATGCTATTATTCTTTATTTCGTATGTATTTTCCAACATCGGATGGGCGCCAAGATGTTACAGAACCGAAATATCAGTTCTTTTTCAGGATCGTGTTCGTTCGAAAGATACAAAATTGGATTCATTTGAGAAATCTGTCATTCTATATAATTCTCAACAACTAAAAACATACAATTATTTATATCGAATGCCTTCAGATTTTGGTATAGATCACTCACCTAAAAACACCAGATAAGTATAAAATAATGTTTTCAATTAGTAAATACTTTTATCTTGAGGATATTTTTGTCGTCGAATAGTATATTTTGTAACAAGTTATAAATAAAATTCGATGTGGAAAGCGCGAGCTGAAAGCGAGCGCGAGGACCCACGAGCATAACGAATTTTTATTATAACCAAGTAACAGACTGTGCTTTCTCCACAACTACAAATTTTATACATAATCAAATCATCAAAGTTAACAAAAATTATTCTGACATTTCAATTCACTTCCTGTCACTATGATGCCAAGGCTAACGTAATTATTGCTACAACAATGTTAGAATATCATTCTTATACAAGTGATTGGATGAAATACACGCAAAATGCTTGAGACAGCAAGTGTTGAAGAATATTTGTCCAATATCAAGAGCGAGAATGTTACCATTCTGTTATCAAATATGATTTCAAAATTAGCAAATACTGTAACCGTTGTGGAGGAACAAAATAATTATGGAATTATTATCTCAACTGTGACAACTGTAGTCAGATAACCCGACTGAATAATGTATACCAAATACCGAGTGATTGATGATTATATCAATGAACCATAAGACTTTCCAACTAGGTACCTATATTCTGCTATATTGGTTTGTCGAGGGATGAACCGGGCTCATTCCCAGACACCGAGATTTGAATGATCCAAAGAACTAGACCGATAGCATACTCGAATGCATGTTATCTTATATATGCGAATACTTTTAACAGTTGACCCGATGTGAACGGATATATGAGCAAAGAGGGTCTGGGGGGTGACTGGCTGCAAGTAAAACCTGCTCATCGATAGACGTTTCACGCAGGACTCCTTGCAGTTTAAGAGTAATTTCTCGATGGCCTGAATCGAGGCAAGGCATGAGCTGAGCGGTACCAGATCATATATTGAGATGCACTGAACAACCGATGTCGCTCTGGAGGACTCGCTTCATTATGAGATTTGTTTGAGTCAAAACACAGCAGGAAATCTTAAGAAGGAAAGTATTTCAGACACTTTCTCAACCCTATTATTATCTGCATCCTTCTATTGTCATTTTCGGTTGTACTCAGGAACACCCGTGAATACAAATGCGGCAATCCCATCCTAACAATTCAGGGACATCCAATATACGTCTCTTCCATGTCCCAAAGTGTGCCGTAGGTACAAGGACATTTTTGGGTCTTCCTCATGCAGAGGATATCCAGTAGATGCCGTAGCTGGTATATTCTTGGCACACCCAGCAATGTCTTTGGTACCAAATTCATCATATAACATTCAATATTGGTCCATTTTGGTAACCAGCGGATTTCTTTGGGACATCATTATTCAAATTGGACGTCCCTGGGATGGCCAAAGGATGAAACTACGTCATTAGGGACAGGAGACATAAAAAGTTACCCATATATTCTACATGGATGACCTTAAACTGTTTACATTAAGGGTGGAGAAGGGTAAACACATGCTATCGGAATAAAGTTTGGTTTCAACAAATGTGTCACGTTTCATTTCAGAAGAGGACGATACGAGGAATACGTAGATGATGTCCAGCTTGTAGACGTAAAGTATCATACATCATCTTGATGCCAAAAATACGTCCTTGCCTGGGGGTAGAACAACGCCACTCCTAATAAATAAACTCCGGCCAATCTCCACGGTTGTCCTTTCTTCGACAACAAGCAGGCTGTGGGCTTTTGAGTGTGGTGTGTCTGCAAAACAGAATGGTACTGTATCGAGCTTGTAAAGTCATTAGGAGTTTAGTCTTCTTCTCTACATGGTCCGTGAGCATGAATGAGCCGGGATCGAATCATTCCTTTACTATGTAACAGCCTGTGCAGCCGATGAATTGAAATCAAGAAAACTATCTATCTAATGAGAATTATTGAAACGTTATATTCATCTATTCAATATTTTCAGATTCCAATATTTGAAAGACGTGGAGACGCAAAGGATAATTTCCTAACATCCCTAATCATTTCAGGATATTATGATATACCAGAAGTATGCGTTTTTTTCGCAAACAGATTATTCAGAGGAAATCGTATTGTCAAAATGAGTTCTAATGAACTAGATGCTTTCAGTTCTCCAAATTATCACACATTGGCCGACATAGGCGTGGACGTTAAAGGTATGTTTCTGATATTTTTCCATTAATTTTGCATTTCACCTCATCGTAGACAGTAATATAACAGTCTTCGAAGTTTGACATTGCTATGCGTTTGATGGCAAATTATGCATGAAGAGCATTTTTGTAATTTCGTTTTAATATGGCACTTTTTATTCATTTATCAAAATGACAGTCATATTTGCACAAGTGTTAATATGAGAGTTCATATCGATACTTGTGAGAATATGAAAATCGTTGGTTCAGATTCATTCTGTAATATATTCAAAATTAACTTTTCTGCGGCAGCTTAAGTATTATTAGGAACATTTTCAGTACATATCAGAATAACTCCTTTTGTTTTTGCTATATTCAGTCTAATTCATCATATTATATGAATGAAGATTATAACGAATTAACAAAAAAATTTTGACGTTACAAAATAGCGAGTTTTTTTCACACGATGTGTTGGTCCACTCGCTACGCTCGTGTTCCAATACCACGCAAAAAACACGCTCATTTTGCAACTTGTTTTACAGTGTCCTCCAAAGAGTTGGCATCATTTTGGCGAAACTTTCAGTAATGATTTATCATGTAATTCGACTTGAGCATTAACTAGTGCTTTGAAAAATTTGAAAAATTGTATACACGGACGGGATCAAAATTTCAAAATAATCCCTTTATAGTCTCAGTTGTTCGAATTTCAAGGAAAGAAAAAGTTGTTTCTATTTCTTTTTTAAAAATCTTTGCAAATTTTAACGTTCTGTTGCACCGCCTGGCCTGAACCTCGGTGGCACGTACCGCGAAGGTAACTAGCTCGTAAGAGGGTGTTATGCCCTGCTTTTCCAAGCTACAAGAGGTCTCCTTGCTAACCATGAAGGTTAAAAGAACCACCCTCCTGCCTCTCCTACCGATTCTAGGTGCTTTCACCTTCATATGTTCAAGGAACGATTTTGGAGAGTCAGCATTCGAGTCAGCCTTGGAAGGTCCACTCTTTGACCTCTGAATTAGGAGTCGATTCTCGCCGGCCACGAGCGTCCACTCTGGACATTACTCTGGGCTATGATCGGTGTGGTCCAGCCATTGAGGAGCTACTGGGAGAACGGTGCCGTCCTCCCTGTCATTTTGGATGACCACCTGCAAATCCCTTTTTACCGCCGCGCTCTAAGAAGTCATTTCAGTGTTTAGTATTCCTACCCCCATTCTAAGTAAGGGTAAGACATCAGCCGTCTGGCCAGTGGGCCGAGAACTTTCACCCTCATTGACCTTCTCAGCGGGCCGATCCGCCCCTGAAACCACACGAAGGTGGTTCTGTCCGTCCAGACCCCGAAGCCCACTCTAGGGGGTCCTCGTTGGGTCCTACGTCCCTCGCCGACATAGGAGCAGTCGGTAGCTTGATTGCGGTCTCGCGAGAATATTTTGTTCCCTCATATGTCTCCTTGCTTCTGGTACCCTCTTTTATTTGGACCAAGTTTCCGGTCTGCGGTGCCGGGACTGGGAGATGGTCTATTAAGACATTCTGCTCCCTCAACCTCATCTCCTTTTCAGGCTGCCTTTTCATCACCCTCCACCTCTCCTTTTGGGCCTTCTTCCTCTCCTTCCGGCGAGTCTCAGCTGCAGAGCTGTCCATCAAATGAGGCCTTAATGGCACCTCGTATCTATTGGCACGGTTTTCAAATCTTCTTTAATTTTATCTTCCATATTGTCGTTATGTGGGTGAGTAGTGTAGTGGGTGTTTGTCAAGTTCTCGCATTCCTCTGTGGTGTACCAGTGTGTGTATTAAATGTCAAGAGAGGCGTGTGTTTATGTCGTCGGTGTATAGTGAGATAGGGATCCACGGGTGGTTCGATCAGAGAGATCGATTATCGACCGTCCCCAAGGTTAGTTAATTAGGGAAATAGGAGGAGCTGGGTGACGTATCAATAATAATTATTAGAGTCTGGTGATGATAGTTCCTTTCGTTTATATTGTAAGTATTTTTTATCTTTCAAAATAATCATGAAAACTTTACCACTAGGGAGAAATTCATTTTGTTCTATCTGTTACTAAAGTGGACCATTCAATTCTAGAGTAAATTCCTGTGAGTTCCTATTCAACCATTTATTTTTACTCAACTGAAATGAACATTTGTTTGTATATTTTTCTATAAAAGAGTTTAACTAAATAAGGGTGAAATTCTACCTAGCAAGTCGTAATTAAACCTCAAATCACGACAATAATGATATTGAAAATAATGGGTATACAGGCCACGAACACTAGATACAGAGCGTGTCGTGAGGCTTCTGTGACCATAATGCATTTGCTGTCCGCCTGACAAGCTTATGCACTCGTACGGTATAGACGAGACACCGGTGTTGCTTTATATGCTTCGGGGGATAGTTATTGAGATCGTTGTGGAGAATGAGAAGTGCCGAATTTATTAAAACTTACTCATCTCTCACCCTCAGGCAAATACAAGCCGATCAGCCTGATTTAGTCCTCCTTGACCATCGAACATCGTCCGAAAAGAGGAGGAGAAACAGACTCAATATCGAGTTCACTCTTTGAACTCCGCAGACTTTTTCTTGAAATGGAGGTTTTGATCATAGGGGTCCTTGGTGGAATGATGGACATGCTGCTCTTTAATCTAAAAATCATACTCACCCCTCGGACGTGGGGAGTGACTATCTGGGTAAATGGCACCAGCGCGCCCCCCGAATGTGTCAGATGTGACTAAAATATTCAACACGGATAGAAAAATGCATGGAAAACGAGAGAAGAATGTAGAACGATAAATAATAAGAGAACTGTTAGGTCATGTGTAAAATTCTTCCGCGGTTTCCTTAAAAGAGAGAAAATAATCCTAAATAAATGTACTTCACACATAACAGAAAAAAAAAAGAGACTAAAAACAATATCTAGAAATAACTATTTATTTGAAGGTAACATGAATTGTCGATTGTAATATGTAATACCAATCTTCGAACTATGTTATAGTGTTGGGAATCACCATTATTAAAAAGAAAGGTGTTGTTATGGATATAAAAAAAATTATATTGAAATTTTGATGTGGTCTATACAGAAAATAAAAAAACATTATCTAATTGATAAAATAGTTATTTCTTAAAGAAGTAAGATCATTACAAATTTATTAATTATTATTATTATGTACTTCTGGAGAAACACTATGGCGGGGTATGTAACAAGAATTCATAAAATGTGACGGAAGTTGCAGAAAGGAAATGAGAAACAAAAGTTACATATCCAACACAAGAAATAGGGAAACTCTAAAGATACCCAAACTCTCACAACAATCTCTTGGACTGAAATAGTATATTACGTAATAAGTGTTGTAAAAGGCATATTGCGCACGAAGGCGCGTAGCGGCGGATGCGTAATTCCATGATTGCATAAATGCTTTACAAAACGTATTACGTACTATACTTTACCTTCAGCCATATACAGTGTGTCGTTTCCGAGATCCAAAAATTCATATTATTATTATTATTAATAAAATTACCTTTTTTCAGAAAAGACGCCTATATAGATGAACTTAGGTAGCAAAACCTCATCTGAATAAAACATTTGATCCAAAAAGTTGAAGCGGTTTTTCGAGATCCAAAAATTCACAATATTATTATTATTATTATTATTATTATTATTTGTAAAATCGCCTTTTTCTGAAGAAAAACGCCTGTATAGATGAACTTGAAACGCAAAACTTTAGAGAAATTCAAAATTTGATCCAAATCATTAGAGCCGTTTCAGAAATCCAAAAATTCATATTATTATTAATATTAATATTATGAGTAAAATCCTATTTTTTTCATGCAATTCTATTGTTGAATTACACAGTTCATCAATAGTTAATTAAAACTCGATAAATATAGGAGAACACGAGAGTATGTTTCAATGCTTCTCATTCAGATACATAAGAACTACTAACTAGATTCATTTCAATTTTATATTTATCTTTACAGCCAAAACCTTTTCGGGGCATGGTTAAAATACTTCATGATAATTTTATAACGCACAAAAGGAATAGATAAGCCTCCTAAATAAACATGGTCATGAATAAGACCCTTTGGCTTCATTTATTTCTCTTGTTAATCATCAAGTAGTTGTCTGTAAAATCAGAAATCGAAAGTGACAAACAGGAAGCCAACCGCGTATTTGTGGCATTTGGCTAGGAGACCTTGAATTCGCAAGGCAACACCTACCAGAGCCACGGAGGCAGTTATAGCTACCTGCGTGACAATCCTACCCAGCTATAGCTGCCTTCGTGGCTACGTTAGGTGTTGCCTTGCGAATTCGAGGTCTAATAGCCAAATGCCATATATGTGCGGTTGGCTTCCTGTTTGTCACTTTCCATTTCTGATTTTACATCCAAGTGTGCATAACTTTGCACTTGATATTACCGTTTTGATAAGCACTTAAGTACGAAACACGTGTCTACGGTTGCATTTCCATTTGAGGGTTATACCCAATAACTTTTCCATTTTTATTTTCATATACGTATTGTCCCTCACTATATCCATACTAATTTATGAATTCCTGGGTAGGATTTGTCACGCAGGTAGCTCCATGGCTACGTTAGGTGTTGCCTTGCGAATTCGAGGTCTCCTAGCCAAATGCCACAAATGTGCGGTTGGCTTTCTGTTCATCACTTTCCATTTCTGATTTTACTTCAAAGTGTGCATAACTTTGCACTTGATTTTACCGTATTGATAAGCACTGGAATGCGAAACACGTGGCTACGGTTGCATTTCCATTTGAGGGATATACCCAATAACTTTTCCACTTATATTTTCATATATTGTCCCTCGCTATATCCATACTAATAAATATATATATATATATATATATATATATATATATACGGTATAGCCAAGTGTAAAGTTGTGGAACACTTGAACGCAAGATCACACAAATATAGGAGCCAACCACAGGAGTCAGCAAAACATTTGTGGTTAAAGTCTGAACACCTCGTATTTACAAGGCTTGAACTAACATCACCACGGAGGCAACTATAGCTACCTGCGTGACATCCTAACCCAGGAATATATAGATAAAGTAGAAAACCATACAATGGCTTCGTGAGGGGAATAATAAATACAAAAGTATAGCCGTACTGAAGAAGTCTAATGAGTCCGAAACGGATCCGTCTACGGTTGTATTATGAGGGTTTTCCCACTAATTATCCCCTTTGTATATATACAGGGTGGGCCACGGTCAATGGTACCTTAGACGTTTACGGAGAACGGGACATAGGATCATTCTGAAAATTTGGTTCCTCAAGTAGTTGCTCTTGGTCTATCGATCTAAAATATTTTCAGCAAGGCAGCGTTGCCGCTTATACCAGAAAGTAGCAGCATCTTTGTTATTTCAAATGGGTTACTCTGTATATTACCACATTTTTTAACTTGTCATTCCCTAACGGTTTTTGAGATATTGGTTATTCTCCATATTTTTTATCCAAAACATAGCTCGAATTGAATGTTTATTTCTGCGGTATTTGGATTCTTAGGAAGTTGCAATTTTGTGTTTAGTTCATCAAGATCATGTACATTGATTTTGTATAGAGAAGTTTGTTCTGCATTATACAGGGTCGTTCAAAATACATGATCTTACTGCTAGATACGAAAAAGGTTGAAAGTGCGTTTTTTCAAATGGAATATCCTGTATATTATGAAATATCCTAAAAGATGACTAAATTCCCTTCGAATTGATATATCATGTTCCTATACCTAAATTGCCAGAATTCCGAGATAATAGCAATTTTCACTTGTTATCTCCCAAGTGCTTGAATTATTGCCGGAAATTTTTCGAGTACATACATTTTCTTTGAAATAGATTTGAGATAAAGTTACGGCAATTAATTCAAGCACGAGGGGGATTCGGTAAGAAAATTTCACACCGAGAAATGAAAATCATCCAAAAATTCATAAGAAATAACTAACGATGGTTTCACCTGAACTATTTATAACCACTGAAATATTGATATGTAAAATATTTAACAAAATTTTCATCAATAAATGTATTTAAATTTGGAACAAAAAAAAAATAAAAAAGTTATGTTCTTATCGTGGATTAAAACATCGACCTAGCGACTAACTAACCAACTAACTCAAAAGGTTTTATTGTAAACTATCAAAATTTAACATTTCATAGTCAATGACATGTCATAATATATGCATCATTCGCGCTTTTCGTAACCCAGGGAGTTAGGGGAAGCAAGGAAAGATCGTAATCGTAATCGTACAAACTTCCCTTTGTTCATTGGTTGTAAATCAGGGTACGTTTCATTGAATTTTCTGCACGTTCTTGCTATAATTCCCTCACATTTCCATGAAGAATAAACAATTTCATCAGAACTTCGTTTGAATAGTTATTTCCCTCCATTTCAATTATTTTTGAGCCACTTTCGTTAAGAAGCACACAACGGTATTATCAATAGTGCACTAATTGTCAAATTTTCATAATGTCATGTACCATCTTGACATTTAATAGCCACCTTAGATGAATATGAGAAAAATAAATTGTTTTTTTTTGAAAATTTCACACCTCACTTTTGTAGCCAATCAAAAAATTCGTTCTTGTTTAGATACCATGGCAACCCTAAAAATTTCCGGAAATTTTTATCCTCCTGGGTAACCTGGGCGAAATTAATAAGTGGAAATTATTATGTCAAACATTTGACATGTGACAAGTTGATATTTTGCTTTAATGTACAAATGAAGATCTAGTTTTCATATGAAAGGAGATAATTATGTATTTACTAGATATTTGGAATGTGTCTGAGAATATTTTCTCCACGATTATTGCAGAAATTGTCAATTCTGAAATCATATTTCAGAAGAAGTTCAATACACCATTTGTCACAAGTTTTTATCACAAGTCCCGTAGCTCAGCGGTAGTGTTGCGGCCTATGAGTCGCTAGGTACCCGGTTTTTTGCTTCATCCTTTTCCGGGGTTCAACATCGAAACAAGTGGCCTCATAAACTGCATATAGGATTATCTACATAGAATACAAATTTGAACAACACGTATGAGCTATGCAAGACATAAAGAAAAGTCCGGCCCAGCGTTAACATCAGCGCGGGCGGACTACAGCGCCCCCTCGCGGGGGCGACTATGTAGGCCTCGGAAAGGCGCTCTTCTGCTCCCCTGATCGGGAGCGGGAGAGTTGCTACTATTGCGCCCGTGATTCCGTCCTTCCTCTGATCCCCTGGGTTATGGAGCACGGTTATTATGTTGTGACTTGTCATTATGCGTGAAATGTAATTTAAGGAATTTATAATAAAACTCCTATTTATTTATTATTTATTTATTTATGAGTCACTAGGTCGATGGTTCAATCCACGATAAGAACACATTTATTGATGAAAATTTTGTTAAGTATTTTACATATCAATATTTCAGTGGTTATAAATAGTTCAGGTGAAACCATCGTCAGTTATATCTTATGAATTTTTGGATGATTTTCATTTCTCGGTGTGAAATTTTCTTACCGAATCCCCCTCGTGCTTCAATTAATTGCCGTAAATTTATCTCAAATCTATTTCAAAGAAAATTCATGTACTCGAAAAATTTCCGGCAATAATTCAAGCACTTGGGAGATTACAAGTGAAAATTGCTGTTATCTCGGAATTCTGGCTGTTTAGGATAGAATTTAGTCATCTTTCAGGTAAAATCATGAATTTTGAACGACCCTGTATAACTTCTCTATACAGAATCAATGTACATAATCTTGATGAACTAAACACAAAATTGCAACTTCCTAAGAATCCAACTACCGCAGAAAAAAACATTCAATTCGAGCTATGTTTTGGATAAAAAATATGGAAAATAACCAATATCTCAAAAATCGTTAGAGATAAGTATAGGGGAGTATGGGGCAGAAATAATCAAAAAAAATGACGAGTTAAAAAATGCGGTAATATACAGGGTGACCCATTTGAAATAACAAAGATGCTGCTACTTTCTGGTATAAGCGGCAACGCTGCATTGCTGAAAATATTTTAGATCGATAGAGCAACAACTTGAAAAACCAAATTTTCAGAATGATCATATGTTCCGTTCTCCGTAAACGTCTAAGGTACCATCGACCGTGACCCACCCTGTATATATATAGACACGTGTTTCGCACTTAAGTGCGGTATAATCAAGTGCAAAGTTATGCACACTTGGATGTGAAATCAGAAATGGAAAGTGACAAACAGGAAGCCAACTGTACTTTTGTAGTATTTGGCCAGGAGACCCTGTATATCACAAGGCAACACCTAACGTAGCCACGGAGGCAGCTATAGCTACGTGCGTGACAATCCTACCCAGGAAAGCATAAATTAGGATGGATATATTGAGGGACAATATATGAAAATATAAATGGAAAAGTTATTGGGTATAACCCTCAAATGGAAATGCAACCGTAGACACGTGTTTCGCACATAAGTGCTTATCAATACGGTAAAATCAAGTGCAAAGTTATGCACACTTGGATGTGAAATCAGAAATAGAAAGTGACAAACAGGAAGCCAACCGCACATTCGTGGCATTTGACCAGGAGACCCTGTATATCACAAGGCAACACCTACCGTAGCCACGGAGGCAGCTATAGCTACCTGCATGACAATCCTACCCAGAAAAACATAAATTAGGATGGATATATTGAGGGACAATATATGAAAATATAAATGGAAAAGTTATTGGGTATAACCCTCAAATGGAAATGCAACCGTAGACACGTGTTTCGCACTTAAGTGCTTATCAATACGGTAAAATCAAGTGCAAAGTTATGCACACTTGGATGTGAAATCAGAAATGGAAAGTGACAAACAGGAAGCCAACCGCACATTTGTTGCATTTGGCCAGGAGACCCTGTATATCACAAGGCTACACCTAACGTAGCTTAATTTATGTTTTCCTGGGTAGGATTGTAGGTAGGTAAAAATATGACAATCTCATTCTCTATCTTTATCAATACTATCACACAGTTATTCCGGTTATGTCACTGAAGTGCTTTACTTCCATTGGATAATTATCAGATTTTTCTTTCAACATTCATTCACTTGCATTTTTCTGAGTTTTATGAAAAATATTTGTACTTGTTTTTTCAGTAAATCATCACTACATCCGTAGAACAGATAATAGTATTCCTTTCAAAGTATTTGATAAGTTGAACCCGAATGTTGCGATTTTGACAATTTTTCCTACGATAACATGTAAAATGGTAAGTAAAAATTTGGTGTAGTTTATACTTATTATTTATACCATATATAATTTCTGAATGTTGAAACTCGTTTTCATTTTTCTTTTGTTCGAAAATATGAACAGGATGTCAGTGCTGTCATCTTCACAGCTCTAATCAAACTGTTTGTCTTTTCATTCTATTAGAATGCCTCAATGATTCCATGTTTGTTATCTGTGCTCCATGAATTACGGTTTGGACAGGTAGTGGGCCTTGCCAGGTACAACCCACTGGATTGATGCTTCTCTGGGTTCAGTTGTTAGCTCCTCTTCCTGGTCATGATCTGGCGTCAATCTTTGGAAACTCCTACGTCATCTTGAATATCATAGAAAACGAGTTGGTTCGAAAAATTTGGAAAACACTTGCTATATGAATAGCGTTTTACAAGCGTTATTCAGGACGACGTATTAACCAACGAATTGCCCCATTATTCTTGAAACTGAAATGGTGTCGTCTTTTTTTTTTGTCCAGTATTCGGGCCCAAATAGTTTTACGTTGTAGCAAATGAAGAATGAAAGGAGAAACTTCTGTGACTTTTTTCTACAAAGCTAGTGTTTCGTCAGTTTGTCGTTTCGATGTATCATGTAAATAAAATAAGAGTCTACCACTCCAATGAGGGTGCGATCATATACAGTAAGTTTCAGAAGTGTGCATCATTCGAGAACTTTTTTTTATCGATTTGTCAGAAAATTTTATTATTCTTAAAAATTAGTTCATTGCATAAATTGTCGCCTGTAACGCACGTACTTACAAAAAGCTAAGGAAACCGCTTCGTAACTAAGCCCAGAATAAAAAAAGAAAATCATATACGCAATAGCACACGAGAACGGATATACATAAAAGACAATAGAGAGATCAGAAAATAGAATTGAACATGAATACAGAACAAAAATCGAACCACTCCAACAGAAAAAACCTCACAAATATGGACTGCATGGACATACATAGGTCACTGGTTGAGAAAACTAACAAACATCTTCAAATTCGAATATTGAAAACAATAGCAAAGTAAAAATATCAAAATAAATAATCGGCGCTTCGAGGCGGCTTAAATGACTTTGGTAGTGCATCTGCTTTCACAGCAGCAGGGAAACCCGGAAAACCTGCAAAACCACATTTGAAGAGTTGGATTTCATTGGTTGAGAACTTCTGAAGAAGTCCGACAAATTTTGAAAATCTGCTCTATGATGTATCGTGACTCCGAAGGCTCCAAAAGGTTCAGTTCGAAGGAAGATATTCTATTCACTCAATTGTTATCAAATTTGTAGCAGTCCGTTTTGTCTTTGGATAAGGTGTGGTAGTGACCACAATCAATTCCAGAACTATAGTAAATAATGACTGCGTAAAGCTCGTAACTGCAGTCTGCTAGATTGGGGTATGCTTTTAGCTTAATTCGTTGAAATAGTTTGATACATGTTGAAAAATGTGATTTTTTTATAATATCTAGATATTATACTACATCTGATAGATATTGTGAAAAGACTATAACTGAAATGAAAAATCTGAAAGTGAAAATTCGCATTGGATCTGATGACCGGGAGTAAAGCTCCCTGTACTGCCAAGTCCAAGCTACTGCAATGACTTCAAACTGATTTAACAGACCAAGACACTCGGAAGTAAAGCTCCCTACAGTGCCCTGATACGATTCCTATGAAAGCCTGTCTATTGAGTTGTAATGTTTCGAAAAATGGCCAAATCAATATCAACGGAAAACACACTAGCATAAAACAATGTAGAAATATATTACTCGTGCCTGACCGGACTTACTGCTATCGGCACGGCTGGCTGCTGTTTTCTGCTGATCTCTCGTCTGGACTGCTTTGGCTGGCTGGCTGGACTAGCTAAAAAGACTAGACGGACTAGCATGAATGCTCTGCCGTCGATCCATTAGTTTTATATGCTCGAGCTGACGTCACACCTCCCATCACTGCTACGTACATCGAGTAAAAGCGCGCTGATCCCCCAGACTACCTTCACTAGGCGCTGTGCAGATTAAATGAAATTATACCGGGCGATGGAGATGCTAAATCGGTTCAGTTCTACAGGAAAATAAGTAACTTCGTTCACACCGTTCCCACTTCGGGACAAAACAAAACTTACGGTAGGTACCTGACATTACTTTGACCCAACCTGACTGACAACGATGTAACAGAATATTTACAATAAGAAAAACGGGAAAATAAAATATATGATAATAAAAAAAATTGGCGCTCCGAGACTCATCCTGGGGCTAGATTACTTCCATCGTGTAGTCCTGGGTCATCTTCTTCTTCCCTAATCTAACCTATTTCCAGGAGCCTACCTCCTGTGGTGGTAACCTGTATTGGGAGGTAGGTACACCTGTTACAAACCTACAATTAATAAATCATTTCTTCCTTCTTCTTCTTGTCTAGAGCTGAACATCAACGGTATTTCTCTTTGGTTCAAAAAAGGGTCTGGTTATCATCCGGTGATATCCCCTCATGGTGTCTCTCGTTGAAGAGACGTTGGCATCATCTGTCAGGTCGTGCCACATGCTGCCCCTGGTATGGGCTGTGGCATCGAGGTAAGGATATGGGTTCCTCAATGGATTGAAGTGACCACAGGGGGCCTGTGTGGGCTGAGACATGGGCAGTCTCGAAACATGGTGCCCTTCAACCCACAGCGGGAACGAAACAGGATGTGGTGCCCTTCAGGCACTTATTTCGGCTGTGGTCGGCCTGGCCACATTTTCAACACAAATCCTTTTCTACAGGTAGGTATTTCGGCAGCAGTGCTGGCTGCAGAATTTCTTGATTTCGGCGTCGTTCTGGTCTGCTGATCCATATTCTGTGGGGGCGGTGTTCGGCTACACTTATTTCCTTTTGCTGGTGGTTCCTGGCCTCATCACCAACCTCGTAGCATCTTTTCCGAACACTACGGTTCACAAGACGGGTAATGGAGGTTCTGGTAGGGTTGAGACAGGAATCGCTGGAACGGTTAGCTGGAATGGAACAAAACGAGTGACGGTTATAACTGTAATCTGCAGAGGTAGGAATGCTTTGTGGAGTAGGGTTGAAACGGGCGGTTGATTGGTCGCGGTCACGGATGCCATCGTTTGTCGTGGTGGCGATCACTGGACAGTGATGATCGGACGGTGTCACATACTCATCCTCTGACTACTTGTTCGGCTGTACTATTTGCTCAGGGACTGGTGTACGAGATGGCTCAGGTATGAGCGTACCGATGGGGCTACATGGTACAGATACTGAGTCTAAAGAAACAACTGACTTGTCTACTTCGACTCATCCGGTATGTAACTCCAAACGAAAACGGCGTTTCTTGAGCACATCCATACCTAAGACCATATCGGAAGACAACCCGGGTACATATCCAAAATTTTTAATACTACTTGTCGTTTCTATCGTACGTACGTAGTTTCGGTCGGAATATGGTTACCATTAGCCATTCTGACGGAGCGTGAAGTGTCGGTAGTGAGCAGTCTCAATCTTCTCCATCGGTCTATTAGGCGATCTCCCACATATGATTTAGCAGATCCAGTGTCCAACAAAGCTCTTGCTGTTCCTCCTGGTACCATGACGGTTATATGGGGTCGATTGTCTTTCTGTTTTACAGCTGCTAGCAGAGTCGATTAGAGCAGAAGATTCTGGGATCGACTGGGCACTGGCTCCTAACATGTCCTATCTGTCCGCATTGCCAGCATTCTCGCATTCTCTCGTTTAATGGACTGTCGGCTGGAGAGACGGCAGCTCTGGGAAATGGCTGGTATGTGGCGACATGCGGAGACGGTCCCGTCATGATTGCTAGATCTAGCCTTGTGCGAAGGGGCGGGCTTGCTCAATCTCTGAGCGGAGCAGATCGGCTTTTATCTCGGCTACGATGCTTTCAATTGGTGAACGGATGGTGTCAATCACTTCGGCGTACCCAAAAATCTAAGGGCCTAGTTGAAAATTTATCAAAATGACAGCTTGGCGGTTTTTGACGTATTTCGATTTATCTTCACCTCCGGAAGCGTTTTTAAGTGGTTTCATCTGGCTAACTTAAAAATTTGTAAAATTTGTAAAGCCCTTTAAGCTTTAAGGGTTTAACGTAGGAAAGGCTACTTGCTCCGGGCAGCTTCAGTTAAGAAGGTATTACTCCAGGGGTCGTTATGGTATCGACCTTATCGCTGTTGACTAGAAAGGCAGGCTTTAATTGCCCTGACTCAAATCCTGGGTACCTGTCTCTTTCTGATGTCAGTTAGATAATAATAATAATACAAAATAGTAATAAATATTCTTGAAATGAGGAAATGGTCAACCTGAATAAATGAAATACCAATGGAAAACACAACTTTTGTTTATTTCAGCTAATATTTGATTAAAGCTCGTGTTGAAGCTTGGGTCAAAGGTCGGGTTAAAGCTCCACTAGCATACCCGCCTAATTTCAATTCACCTTCAGGCACGAAGTATTCGGAAATAGACATTTTGGGAATTCAAATTCGGGAGTGAAGCCCCTACTTTCATAGTGCGGTCTGCTATTGCTCGACGTTCAGCTCAATAAACATGACTGCGGCTTTTATCCATAGAGCACACGAGAGTAAAGCTTTCCGAAGTGAGGAGGAGGGACCTGCTTTGCAACTTGGATCTGATGCCCGGGAGTAAAGCTCCCCCTACTGCCAAGTCCAAGCTGCTGCAATGAGCTCAAACTGATTTAACAGACCGAGACACCCGGAAGTAAAGCTCCCTGCAGTGCCCTGATACGATTCCTATGGATTGTTTCGAATAATAGCCTAATCAATATTAACGGAAAACACACTAGCATGAAACAATGTAGAAATATATTACTCGTGCCTGACAGGACTTACTTCACCAAACAATTACCTTATACCCTTACTCAGACGGCCTGCGGTTCCGGTGGCTCTTACTCTATGGTTGGCTGCTATCGGCTCGGCTGGCTCTTGACTGGACTGCTCTGGCTGGCTGGCTGGACTGGCTAGAAAGACTAGACGGATTAGCACGAATGCTCTGCCGCCGATCCATTAGTTTTATATGCTCGAGCTGACGTCACACTTCCCATCCACTGGTACGTAAATCGAGTAAGAGCGCTCGCCGATCCCCCAGACTGCCTTCACTAGGCGCTGTGCAGAATAAATGAAATTATACCGGGCGATGGAGATGCTGAATCAGTTCAGTTCTCCAGGAAAATAAGTAACTTCGTTACAAGTTTGGAATCTTTATGTATGAATTTTCTTAAATTTCCCCAGTTTTCAAAATATTCGAGGAATATTGCTTAATAAGTAGATCGTTTTTTCACACAGAGAATTGGAACTGGCACAGTACCATGAGCTACACCGTACTCAACAGTCCACTCTGGTACTCAAACTACAATTTTCTGCTGCTTTTCACTTTCCATCAATGTTATGGCTACTTTTCGAAAATCCAAGTCCTTCAAAATTTCTAATAATTGTGTGTGACCGATAGTCACAGAGGCTTTGGAAAGAAAAACCACACTACCAGTTCAGACAAGTACAGTACAGCTGTCAATCTTTTCGTAAACTTTTAACGTTTCACGTGGTGAAAAGATATATATCATCGTGACTGGGGCTTTCGCAGCCCAAGTTTTCACTATCCCTATTTTCATTCCGGCTTAAAAGGCCGTCGTTTTTGGAATTGTTTCGCAAGTTTTTGTTATCGTGAGTGGCTAACTTCTTCAGAGATCTGTTCATCTTTGATATTTCACCGATGACCCAATGTTATTTATCCAGCAAGTATTTATGCTACCTTGTATATAGTCTTGCTCATTAATTACAGTTTCTTGCTTCGTACCTGTACTTGTCAATGCGTTATTATTCAATTACATGTTTCTACCTGTTGCCATTAAAGTGTTATTAGTTGTCCTCTCCCTAGAAATGAACGGAATATGGCCAGAAAAAAACACAAAGGGAAGTACGACAAATTTTACAACACTTAAAGTCCAAAACTTTTTGAGGACACCTTACTTCATTTTTCCGACTAGAGGTATTATTGCGTATTAACACCTACCAGGAGGTATTTGAATACGTCGATTGGAGTGGACTCAATTGGAAAATAGGTTTGTTGAAGGAGTTCGAGAGACATTGAGTTGTATAACGAGGTTATATTCAGGGGTACGGGAATTGTTTCGTTCGAACACTCTCGCTTCATTCGTTTCTAAATTTATTTGAATACCTGTTTCAAAATTGAGTAGACTTGAGGCCCCAGAACGTAACGTTTTATGTTCTAGACTCCGAAATGCTTCAAAAATTTGGCGTGTAGAGTGGGAAGACAATTCACAAAAAATGTTTATGACAAATCTATCAAAACTCTAGAAAACATCCTGAATAAGTCCTGGAAACATCATGATTGAAAATATAAAACGTGATAAAATTAAAACAACAGTTGGAATCTTCAATCCTCGGAATTCCTCCCACCTTCAGTAATTTCTTCGGAAGAGTATTACTCAATCGTCCATATCTGTTAGGGGGTTTGATCTTCTGCCAAACCTTGTTACCATTTCTTTCCCATTCGCTTCCTGTCACTGGAATCGGCTACGATTTTATGTACAATTCAAAATAATCTTCGCGTCTTCTAGATTATCAACTTTCAATAGATATAATAGTTGCAGAGGTCTCATAATATATCCCGAATCAGTTTTGAAACGTACAACTTCCCATCTCTTCCAGGATATACCCCTTCTATCGTAGCTAAAGGCCAATCAATTCTTCTAGTGGAGTCATTTTCTACCATAAAAACTTTTCAACATATAAGTAATCATTTGTTTGATTAATTTTTCTTAAAACTGGTTGCCCAAGATATTTTGCCCAAGTACTTTTTATTTAAAAAAAATATTTTGATATATTCAGAAACATTCCACATTTTCATAACTTTTGGATAATTGAAACAATTCAAAATAACTTCAACTGAGAATAATCAGAACGTTCAGGTAATAAGATTTCTGAAATGTTTCAAAGTGGTTCATGAAATTCAGAACATATCAAGATGCCTTAAAACAATGCAATTCGGAACATTCCAAAATCTCCTGAATTCTGAAATAATCACAAAAGAACTTCAGTTTGATACACTTACAGCCTTTAATTATTATACAACAAATCCACATATAAAAATGAAATTTAATATATCATGAAGAATAGAAAGAGAATTATTCTATTAAAATATATATACAGGTTGACCCAGGGTTGAACCGCCAAACGTTCAGTATCGGATTTTAAGGTGAAAATAAGAGTTTTTTTCATATAAGCATGTGTCCCAACTTGCTTGGTTTTCAAGATACGGGGATAAAACACAAATTAGCAAATGTCCAACTTTTCAAGAGTCGACACCTACGCAGGAAAATTAAAGAAGGTCAATGAAGAGGGGCGATCGTTGACCAGTATCCAGCAAGCCCCGGTAACAATACATTTGTCGCCATCCTTCAACGACAAAATCAACAACAAGCTTTGCACCATGCTGCTAGATACAAGTGCGACCAGGACTATTCTTGGACCTCCATTTGCCAGAACACCGGCCAGAATTGAACCGTCGACTTGAAAGCTACGCACAACAACAATGGAACCAGCTACTGTATATGGTGAACTACTCATTGAGCTGATTTTGGGCAACACGAAACTGAAACATCGGGAATTGGTAGCTGGCATCAAGGACGACGAAATCATCGGAATGGGCATCATGAATTCAAAAGAGTTCGAGCTGAATTTTAAAGATGGCGTCCTTCATGTGCACGGAGAAGAGCTGGTGCTTCATGGCAGAAGTGAAAAAACAATTCGTGTCCTATTGGCTGAGGACGTAAGCGTATCTGAGAGGGCTAAAACCATTCTGGAGGCAGAGCGAGCAGTGGAAGCGTGGTGATGTTCGAGCCCGAGCTTCATGATGAGAAAATTGCACGAGGGTTCTTACTTGGGAAGACCTTGCTGCATGTCGATAAATTTGTGCCAGTAAGGGTGATGAATGTCAATTATTACCCGGTGATCTTGAAGAGAGGACTGTTTTGGGGGACTGCTCGTCGATTTTCTCTGTGATCAGGAGTGTACGCGGAACTGTTAGCCAATTAAACAACTTGCCAACAGAATTGAAAAAGTTAGTCACCATCTCTTCGAAGGACATTGGATCAGTTCAGCAGTCCAAATTGAGGGATTTAGTCAAGGAGTATGACATCTTCGATAATGGACAAGGAAAAGGTGGCAGAATGAAAGTGGTTCAGCATGAAATCGATACTGGGGATGCCAGTTGTACTGGTAAAGAAGAAATACAGATCGACACGCTTCTGCGTAGACTATCGTCAACTCAACAACTTGACGAAGAAGGACAGCTACTCTCTTCCAAGAATAGACGATACTCTAGACACTTTGGCTGGCTCAACAGTTTTCTCGACTTTGAATTTGAATGGATAATGGCAGGTAGAACTGGCCCGAAAATATAGAGATAAAACAGGCTTCAGTATCGACTCAGGATTGTGGCAGTTCACAGTTATGCCATTCGGCCTTTCTAACGCTCCATCCACCTTTGAGAGACTGATGGAGACTGTATTGAGAGGACTCTCATGGAAAACGTGCCTGGTATACCTCGACGACATCATCGTAGTGGGCAGATCGTCCGAAGATCATGTGAGAAATCTAGAGGAGGTATTCATGCACCTGAGGAACTGAAACTGAGCCCTGGGAAATGCTACCTGTTCCAGATGGAAGTCCATTACCTTGGTCACATTGTCTCTGGGAAAGAAGTAGCAGTGGACGACCAGAAATTCAAAGCTGTCAGAAGAGACTGGCCTATCTCAACAGACATCCACAAGCTTCGGAGATTTATTGGCCTGTGCACCTACTACCGTCGATACGTGCTAGGGTTTGTTAACATCACCAAACCACGAAACAGACTGACTGAAGGACAGACTCAGTTCCAGGAAGGTCATTGTGTATTTCAGCAAAACCCTCACCAAACCGAAGCGTAATTATGACTGACCATGCAGCCCTCAAATGGCTTTTACAGTTTGAAAACCCCGAAGGACAGGTAGCACGGTGGATCGAGCGACTTCAAGAATTTGATTTCGACATTGAACATCGAGCAGGAAGCAGTCACAAAAACGCCGATGCACTATCATGGAGATCATGTCCAGACGACTGCTCACACTGTCGCCGCGCCGAGAAGGACGCAGCGTAAAAATGACAAAATCCAGGAAGACCAAGAGAAAGATCTAGACCTTCGTCTCGTCATCCGCTGAAAGAAGGGCAACCAAAGACCATCATGGCAGGAAGTCTTACGCTATTCTCCAGTGATTAAATCATACTGGGTCAAATGGAATTCCCTTACATTCGAAAATGGGGTCTTGAAACGTGTGTTGGAGTCCGAGGATGGCGGAGAGCAGAGACGCCAGACAGTGATACCCAAGCCAGGAAACAGGAAGTGCTCCGAGAAGTCCATGACGGTATCACCGGTGGACATCTAAGAGTGACAAAGACTCTGTAGAAATTGAGACAATAATTCTATTGGGCTAATTGTCTAGCTGATCTTAAGGACTGGTATAGGAAGTCTGCCGTATGCGCTGCCCTCAAACTAGACCTAAGGCCCCGATGCATCAGTATAACGTAGGCAGCCCATTTGAAAGGATTGCAATAGATATCGCTGGCCCGTTTCCCGAATTTGATCATGAAAACAAATACATCCTTGTGGCAATGGATTATTTCAGCAAATCGGCAGAAGCCTATACCAATCAGGAAGCCATTACCGTCGCGAATGTTGGATATTCGAAAAACCAAAACAACAGCTCTACACCCATAATCCGACGGAATGGTAGAACTAATCAATTGGACAATAAACCGCCACCTATCCAAAGTAGTCTCTGTCATCAAAGATACTGGGACCAGTATCTACATCTCTTTCTGATGGCTTATCATTCAGTAGTGCACGATTCAACCAGCCAAACTCCTGCAGGTATTATTATGGGATGAGAGCTCCGACTGCCTTGTGACTTGATGTTGATGATGCGACTATAAATATTTTAAATATTTTATTGTTATTGAAAGGTTTCAGAATCCTACTTACTTCTGTACAATTTGAAACATTCCGCTGAGTATTGCTTTGATGTTTCAGGGACATTTCTGAATCTAAAAATGTCTGACCTCAGAGAGGTTCCGAAGAAAACTTTGCGTGAGTTCATATTTTGAAACATTCATGGCCAGGTTTGTTTCATAATATACATTTTTCAAAACGTAACAGCCATTTGAATGTTTCAGATATATTTCTGAAAGAATTCTACATTGCATTTATATGAAACACTACCAAATATTTGAAAAACGTACATAGAAACATCCAGGGAATGTTTCAAACACGAATATAGAAATATTCTGGAAATGTTTCAGCAATAGCTGAATACAGAAGAAACACTGTGATTCAAACTAAACTGCTAACAGAAAAATATATTTTAACACACTAATTTCTAACAGAAACAAAAAGAAGGTGGGTCAATCTAGACAGCTTTGATGCCATCAGTTCCTCGTCCGAATACTCCGAATCGTTACAAATCACATCTTTCCAGTTATATTTGTTTACTCTGATTTCACACGATATAACGGAGTTTAGGCTGGTTCATCTTGTTACCAAAAGATAAAGTTTTCCAAGTTTAGAGAAACATTCTGAGCTCTGTGCCCACGACTTTTAAAAGGTCCATTAACAAAGGAAAGAGGTTTTCAGTGAATAAATTTTGACAGTCATTCACGATGATGGTAAAAAAGGTTACGATCATTCGCAATTGGAGTCCTTTTACAATATTTCAATCATTGAGGGAGGGTATTCTATCAAAATTTTACTGATTTCGAAATGTTACTGAATGAAACACATATCATACTATACAATATACAATAATTTGTTTTTGTTTTTTGTTAAGATGCTAAAATGAAATGTTTCGGTAATTAAGTAGCTAGCAGGTAAAGGTTTCGATTGTTTACGTAACTACATCAATATTCGGAATAAAATTACCTAAATTATTTCAGTTAGTATATTTTAGCTCTTTGGAAATATTTCTTTAATTCATAATTGAGGATATTTTGGTAAACATATGATTCATAATTGAGGATATTTTTGTATACACATATTATACAGGTACTAACAATTTTTTTGTAACATTTCTGAAATTATGCAAAATTTAAGGTTTCAGTTATTCACACTTAAAGTTATTTTAAAATGTTTCAAATATACATCATTTAATGTTCATTTGAAATGATTCCGAAGAATCAATTCAACATTTTTTACTTACTGCGAATATATGTATCAAATTATTAAAAAATTTTGTTTTATTAGATGGTTTCAATCAGTTACAGTTTAGGTAAAATATGAATTGTTTCTAAGTATATCAAACTGATTGATGTTCTTTCGTGACGTTTTATTTTGAAATGTTTCAAGAGTACCTATTGAATTGAAGCATACTCATATATTTTGAACTTTTATTAATAATTTGAAACATTTCGGAAGTTTTGCTCTCTGAAAGTTTCGATTATTCTCATTTGAAGTTATTTTGAAATATTTCAAGTACCAAAAATTGATTGAAATACGAAATTTTGCCGAGTATATCAAAATAAACCATATTGGAATGTTTCAGAAATATTATATGATACTATTGAAACATTTATGGAACGGTACAAAAAGAAACGAGCCGATCATACACACTCAGAGTTGATTTGGAATGTTTCAAATGTCCAATAGTCATTGAACATTTGAAATGTTTCCAAAGAGGTTAATTCAACACATCTGAAACATTTATTTACTAAAATATGTTTCTGTGCATCGAACTGATGTTCTTTGTGAAGTTTCATTGAATCAGAATTCAGGAGATTTCGAATTGCATTGTTTTAAGGCATCATGATATGTTTTGAACTTCATGAATCATTTTGAAACATTTCAGGAATCTTATTACCTGAACGTATCGATCATTCTCAATTGAAGTTATTTTGAAATGTTTGAATTATCCAAAATTTATGGAAATATGGAATGTTTCTGAATATATCAGAATAACCTGTCTTGAAACATTTCAGAAATGTTTCTAATAAATGTTTCGATTATTCACAACTACAGTACTTTTGAAATGTTTCATAAACGTTTCATGTTTACTGGGATACGTTCATTATACACCCTCATATCAATACAACAGAAAAAAATCATACATAATTTGGCAATTAGAATTGAAAAAAGGTAGGCATATAAATGGCAATATGGTTCAGAATCAGAGGATAAAATTTTATAATTCAAGTGATGCCTAATATACATACCAACCCTTCCACCACTAGAAGGACAACCTTGTCGGATAAAATTATATTCTTGCAGACTTACACGATCACTGGTTATGCCACCATGTAGCCAAGTTTCAGTAACATCAATAATATCGTATTTTTTCTAGTTGAAGTAATTCGAAAATGACTCGAAATTTGATATCAAATATCTCACGTTTATATGAGATAAAGTAAAAGTTATCTAGAAAAGAAAAAAATATTGAAATAGAATAATTATACTGATTAAAGGCAGGTTTAGCAGGGATTGTCTAGAAATTCTCCGTGTGATAGTAAAAAAATATATATTAGAAAGATGAAAAAGTAGGTGAAGAATAAGAAAAGTAAAAAGAAGAGGAAAAGAAGAAAAAAATGGTGAAGTATGGTATAAAAAAAAATTAAATGAAAATGCTCTTAGAACATGAGCCAAATCACAGAAAAAAAACGCAATTTTTGCTTTTTATGCCAGTTACGCAAAATGTTGTTTGAAGTGAATCGCTTCTCTACCCTCTAAAACCTATTAATCTGTATGTTACATGGTTTTTCTGTAATAAATGCCAATCTGTCAAAATGACAGGTTGGTGGTTTTTCACGTTTTACGACGTTATCTACCTCTAGAAGCGTTTTTAATCGACTCTAGCACTCTAAAATAATAAATATAATTTTCCTCAAAATCGACTCATCTTCAAATTTCGGTTATCAGTGTCCTCGGTATACCATTAAAAATAAAGAACCTGGTCGGGCGCCAATTTGTAACGCTCTTTTTTTCTCTTGATTGGACAAAAAGGCGGACGTCACTATGGCACGTCGGTTGTTAGCTTCAGTCTCCTTAGGGAAAATGAAGAAAACAGCACTCAAATACCGCTTCTTGAGAAAAGACGGAGTGTTATGCTGAGGGCGACGATTAGAGAAATAAATTAGGATATCGTACACCGATTAATTAAAAAGAAATGAAGCTAGGCAGATACTCCAATCTTAATTAAATAAAAGCGTCATCAGTTCTAATTACAACGTACAGTAACTCTCATACGGGGCCAGAATAATACGGGAAATATTGTTTGGAATACTTAAGGGAGCAAGAAGCACTGATAATCCAATAACACTATAATCCAAAACGGCGATTTACTAAGACAGAAATCAGACGGCAGGTATGTATTTTACCACGACTCTTAGTAGTTGAATACTTGAAAAATCAAACAGCCGAAAACAGACGGTATTCACTTATACCAAGTCGAAACTCGAAAAAGAACAAAACCTCTTCCGGAGAGGAGTGCTTCTTTTTATAATAATGTGATGGCCTTCGTAGCGTGGCGTAGTAAAATGAATGAAAAACGGAAAAACTTTTTAACTTTAACAGCCCAAAAACATGACTCTCAAACACCGGAGCTGGAAACCTATATAAAAGTAAATGTATTTCTAATAAAAACTATTGACTAGCAAAAACTAAACGTTGTGGGTTAAGCAAGGCAGGAAATTCACCATCCCAAATAAAGAAAGGAATCAATGAACGGGTGTGAACAAACCGAGAGTGAGATTATGGGTTATTCGAATAATTATCTCAGAACTTGAAAAGATCCTGATGGTGAAGCCATGAAGCAAATATGTCTTGGTTACAGGAAAGTTCAACAAAACATCATCAGCTGAAGGCCTTATTTGTAATTCAGACAATAAAAATAGGTGAAATCACCCCAGGCAGGGTAAAAAAATATGCTCCGTTACATAATTTATCTATGCGGGTGGAGTTATTCAGTGACCATGAGTCTATATTTAAAAAATCTGATATGAGTTGAATATTTGTATGAATTGTATAAACGTTACAGCTGGAGAACTATTTCAAATGCCCAATAAAAGGAATGGTTATTCAGAGTTATGGAACCGGTAACATTCCATCCAGAAGAAGTGATCTGATATCAGTTTTCAGAAAAGCTATTGAGGAAGAAATATTAATAGTCAATGTTACCCAGTGCTCAAGAGGAGCTGTTTGTCCATCCTATGAAACAGGGAAGGTAGATATAATTCAATAAAATACTTCAAATTTCAACTTTATTTTATCGCACGTTAAAAGGTAAGACCCTCGTTATTCCCAGCTCGCACAAGTCTCCTGAAGACTTCTGAGGGTTGCTTCTAGGAGTGCAGCTGGATGATTAGAATAAGTTTTGAATTTTTTTGTTCAGTTACACAAATGAGCAAAGGCAATGCAAATGATTTTAGAAACTGAAAATGTATATTTGCAAGTAATGAAAAAAAAATCATTTTGATAACAATCATCTATTACTCTTAGTCACGAGAAATTATTAAATGAATATTTGGAACCTTTGGTGTGAAGCAATTCAAGAAAGAGAAGCTACTCAAAATTCAAAACACCAAAATTACGTCACTTTCACTTGACGCGCGTTTCATGTTCAACATTTTTTTGTAGAATGTAAATTAAAGAAGTTACAGGGGTTGGCAACGGACTTTTAGCCCTCACGTATTGTATATATACAACGGAGGGGGAAATGAGGATCTTCAATCAGGATATGGTTAACGATTTACACACTCTTATTTCTATGTACCAAGCTTTCGTTTCAATTTTGAAACTTCTTCAGGGTCCTAAAGTACATGTTGGTAGTTCAGTACAAAATAATTTCAATACGACAAGAGTATTGTAAATCCTTTATTAGCTATTGTTAATACAAATAGCTTCAACATTTTACTTGCTGTCTAGTCGAGCAGAGTAGTCTATCTAATAATGTCAACTGTCATTCCTCCAGTTGTGACTGAGGTCGCAGTGTTACCAATTGCTACAATGCCACCACAAAACCACAAATATTTATGATACATCTTTTCCCCTTTATGAATTAAGCTTCACATGTTTTTTCAACAGGTCGGCCTGATTGGGTACTGACGACATCAAAACTATTGTTGGTTGGTTTATCTGTCAGAGCAGTAGGTTCAACTTAACTATGTGGCTCGAAAATAGGGTCATGTTTATGTCTATTCCTTATAAATTTCAACATCCTCAGTAGCCTCAGCTGCATATTGAGTCTTATCTTCTATGGATATTGGGTTATTATCATCAACTTCCACTTTAAGAGGATTACTGGATAATCTTAAATCATGCCTGTTTTTTCTTACATTATTTCCTAACTTATTCTTTACAATATAAGATCTGGGGGCTGTGTCATGAAACATTTCAAAAGTACTGTAGTTGTGAATAATCGAAACATTTATTAGAAACATTTCGGAAATGTTTCAAAATTATCGAAACATTTTTGAAACATTTCAAGACAGGTTATTCTGATATATTCAGAAACATTCCATATTCACATAAATTTTGGATAATTTAAACATTTCAAAATAACTTCAATTGAGAATGATCGAAACGTTCAGGTAATAAGATTTCTGAAATGTTTCAAAATGATTCATGAAGTTCAAAACATATCATGATGCCTTAAAACAAGGCAATTCGAAATCTGAAATCTGATTCAATGAAACATCACAAAGAACATCAGTTCGATATACAGAAACATATTTTACTAAGTATCTCATAAATGTTTCAGATGTGTTGAATTAACCTCTTTGGAAACATTTCAAATGTTCAATGACTCTTGGATATTTGAAACATTCCAAATCAACTCTTGAGTGTGGATAATGGACTCGTTTCATTTTGTACCGTTTCAGAAATGTTTCAATAGTATCATATAATATTTCTGAAACATTTCAAGATGGTTTTTTGGATATACTCGCAAAATTTCATATTTCAATCAATTTTTGGTACTTCAAAATATTTCAAAATAACTTCAACTGAGAATAATCGAAACGTTCAGAGAGAAAAACTTGAAACTGAAATGTTTCAAATGATTCATAAAAGTTCAAAATATATAAGTATGCTTCAAATAAATGCTTTTGAAACATTTCAAAATAAAACGTCACGAAAGAACATCAATCAGTTTGATATACTCAGAAAAAATTCATATTTTACCTAAACTGTAACTGATTGAAACCATCTAATATAACAAAATTTTAAATAATTTGATACATTATATTCGCAGTAAGTAACATAGAAACGTTTAAAAAATGTTGAATTGATCTCCTCGGAATCATTTCAAAGGAACATCAAATGGCGTATATTTGAAACATTTCAAAATAACTTTAATTGTAAGTAACTGAAACCTTCAATTTTGCATCATTTCAGAAATGTTACAAAAAAATTAATTAGTACCTGTATCATGTGTATGCCAAAATTTCCTCAATTATAAATCATGTGTTTACCAAAATATCCTCAGTTATGAATTAAAGAAATATCCAGAGCTGAAATTGACTAACTGAAATAATTTAAGTCTTTTTATTCCGAATATTGGTGTAGGTACGTAAAAAATCTAGTGAACTAGAATAGTATAGATTTATTGATCCTTCAAGTGTACAAACAGAGCAATACAGATGGGATAAGTCAAATCACAGAGCAGTTAGATTTAAAAAATATCAAAGTTACAAAATGGTGTAGATACAGGATCTGGCTATATAGCCGCAAAAAGGGATACACATAGAGACCGAACGTACATATATATACATCTCAAAGTTAAAAATTGTAATGGTTATGAAATTATAAAATACACGACATATAGCCGCAAACAGGCATACACATGAGAGACTAAAGGTACATATACAAACATCTAAAAGTTAAAAATTGTAATATTTATAAAGTTCTAAAATTATAAAATAAAATAAAATACACGACCTAAACAGATATGCATACACGTCGTCAAGTCAAGGAACGGGGGTACATGTTCAATGGGTCATTGCCGTGAGGGCAGCCATATATTCTTTTGTAGAATAAAATGCGTGCGCTGTCAAGAAGTCTTTCAAATACTTTTTAAATTTGTGGGGGTGATAACGACCGAATGGTGTGTCAAAGGTGCTCAGATCAGCACTACTTGAATCAAGACAAACTTGCTCATACCCGTCCTTCATGTCAAGCACGGTGAAAAACTTTTTATTATTTAATTTTCCAGTAATTTCATCTGAGGAAGGAATTAAAAAATGCTCACGCTGTATGGTATTATTCAAATGTTTTGGGTCCAAGCAGAGCTTCAGATCACCATTACGTTTTTCAACTATCACTAGAGGGTGGACCCATTCTGTTGGTTTTTTCACCTTTCTAATAATTCCTTGTGATTCCATTTCTACTAATTTAGATTTAAGCCTATCATGAAGAGTTTGAGGTACCCGCCTGATCGGTGTGATTTAAGGTGTAACATTTTCTTTAGAAATTATATGATGCTCACCAGGAAAGTTTCCCAAACCTTCAAATACACTTTGATATTTTTTCAGCATATTTTTACATGAAACAACATTTACACTATCAATTCTACTAATCAAGTTTAGATTTACGCAATCTTTTAGTCCTAACAATGGTTTTTGATTCTGTGCTTTTACTACGATGAAATTAATTTTAACACACGTTACTCTGCACTGTAATTCTGCTTCACCTATGGTTTCAAGCTTGAACTGATTACTGCCATATGCTACTAGTGAGACATTACTTTTCCGAAGCATTATAGTCGGATCAATATGTTTTAGAATATTACCTGGCATTACGTTTACCTCTGCGTCAGTATCAAGTTTGAAATCTACAGGTTTATTATTGATAAATACCTTTTTGTCCACATTGACATTCCACTACCTCTTAACGATCCCACACTTTTTTCAATGGAGTCAACATAGAAATCATAGTCACTTCTCTTCCTTTTCTCTACGGTTTTTTTCTTGGTTTGCTTATTTTCTTTCCTACACATACTTGCAAAGTGATTGCGACGTTGGCATTTTACACAAGTATGCTGGACACCGCCTTGGTGGGTGCTTATTTCCACAGTATCTTCAGGGCTTCTTGTCTCCACAATTCGATATGCTTCTTGCTTTCACAGCATGTACTTCAGACTCATTTTGCAAAACTTTCGAATGGCTTTTGCTGACCTCAACAGCTCGGCAAAAGTTAATGGCTTTTTCGAGACTTAAAGTTGATTCTTTAAAAAAAAACGTTCCTGTATTGTCTTATCATGAATTCCCATGACGATTCTCTCCCTAATCATATCATCAGTATCAGAATACCCAGTTGTCTGTACTGCTTTTCGTAATTTCGTAACAAAATTATCAGAAGGTTGAGCTTCCTCCTTTTTGGAATATGCTGTTGGACTTGAATCTTTCAAAGATTATGTTCTTCTTTGGCGAACAACATACTTCGTTTTGATAGATTATAGTGTCTTTTGTTCGTTGTTATCAAAGGAAAACGTGTTGTGAAGCTCTAGTGCTGCATCTCCTATCAAGCTTATAACAGAACAGCAATATTCTTTTCTTCGGGCTTCCTAGCTAGATCTGTTGCGGTTAAAAACGAATCAAACCCCAGTAAACATTTTTCGATTCAACTCATGTTGCCATATTGTTTCAGGTATATATTGAAAAATGAAGATGTCCACACTCAGAGACGTTTCAAGGAAACGTTTCATTAGTAATGTTTCATAACTATTTCAGAAATATTTGAGAGACATTTCAGGTTAGTTGATGATGCGACAATAAATATTTTAAATATTGTATTATTATTGAAAGGTTTCAGGATCCTACTTCTGTACAATTTGAAACATTCCACTGAATATTGCGTTGATGTTTCAGGGAAATTTCTAAATCTAAAAATGTCTGACCTCAGAGAGGTTCCGAAAAAAACTTTGCACGAGTTCATATTACTAAACTGCTAACAGAAAAATAAATGTTATCACACTAATTTCTAACAGAAAAAAAAAAGAGGGTGGGTCAATCTAGTCAGTTTTGATGCCATCAGTTCCTCGTCCGAATACTCCGAATCGTTACAAATCACATCCCTCCAGTTATATTTGTTTACTCTGATTTCACACGATATAACAGAGTTTAGGCTGCTCCATCTTGTGACCAGAAGATGAAGTTCTCCAGGTTTAGAAATACATTCAGAGCTTTGTGTCCACGACTTTTAAAAGGTCCATACGCAAAGGAAAGAAAGCGGTTTTTCAGCGAATAAATTTTGACAGATAAGGAAAATAATAATCACGATGATGGTAAATTGGAGTCCTTGCGGAATATTTCAATTATTGAGGGACGGTATTCTATCAAAATTTTACTGATTTCGAAATGTGAATGAAACACATATTCAATACATCAATAATATTTTTTTGTTTTTTGTTAAGATGCCAAAATGAAATGTTTCGGTAATTAGATACATAGCAGGTAAAAGTTTCGATTTTTTACGTAACTACATCAATATTCTGAATAAAAAGACTTAAATTATTTCAGTTAGTCAATTTTAGCTCTTTGGAAATATTTCTTTAATTTATAATTGAGGATATTTTGGTAAACACATTATGCATAATTGAGGATATTTTGGTATACACATGATACAGGTACTAATCAATTTTTTTTAACATTGCTGAAATGTTGCAAAATTGAAGGTTTCAGTTATTCACAATTAAAAATATTTTGAAATATTTCAAATAAACACTATTTAATGTTCATTTGAAATTATTTCGAAGAGATCAACTCAACATTTTTCAAACTTTTCTATGTTACTTACTGTGAATATAATGTATCAAATTATTTAAAATTTTGTTATATTAGATGGTTTCAATCAGTTACAGTTTAGGTAAAATATGAATTGTTTCTAAGTATATCAAACTGATTGATGTTCTTTCATGACGTTTTATTTTGAAATGTTTCAAAAGCATTCATTTGAAGCATACTTGTATATTTTTATGAATCATTTGAAACATTTCAGAAGTTTTGCTCTCTGAACGTTTCGAATATTCTCAGTTGAAGTTATTTTAAAATATTTCAAGTATATAAAATTGATTGAAATATGAAATTTTGCCGAGTATATCAAAATAAACCATCTTGGAATGTTTCAGAAATATTATATGATACTATTGAAACATTTCTGAAACGGTACAAAATGAAACGAGTCGATTATCCACACTCAGAGTTGATTTTAAATGTTTCAAATGTCCAAGAGTCATTGAACATTTGATGTTTCCAAAGAGGACACATCTGAAACATTTATGAAATACTTAGTAAAATATGTTTTTGTGTATCGAACTGATGTTCTTTGTGATGTTTCATTGAATCAGAATTCAGCAGATTTCGAATTGCATTGTTTTAAGGCATCATGATATGTTTTGAACTCCATGAATCATTTTAAAACATTTCAGAAAACTCATTACCTAAATGTTTCGATCATTCTCAATTGAAGTTATTTTGAAATGTTTAAATTATCCAAAATTTATGTAAATATGGAATGTTTCTGAATATATCAGGATAACCTGTCTTGAAATGTTTCTAATAAATGTTTCGATTATTCACAACTACAGTACTTTTGAAATGTTTCATAAACATTTCATGTTCACTGGAACCTCTGACTGAATTTCCTCCAGATTTCTTATATGTCCCCATCCAGCACAAATGGTTCTGGCGGTTTGAACACGTTCTTCATTTTTGTTTTTCAAACTAGTTTGGCTACTTTAGTCTCCACTAATTTTCGAGTTAGCAGTTACCTGACACCATGTATTATTCTTGTGGTCCAGTACACAATAATTTCAATACGACAAGAGTATTGTAAATCCTTTATTAGCTATTGTTAATACAAATAGTTTCAACATTTTACTTGCTGTCTAGTCCAGCGGAGTAGTTTATTTAATAATGTCAACTGTCATTCCTTTAGTTGTGATTGAGGTCGCAGTGTTGCCAATTGCTACAATGCCACCACAGAACAACAAATATTTATGATACATATTTGAAATTTTGATGGTAATACTTACAGTAAAGCGAGTGTGAAAGAACTGAATTTAATCTAAGTAAAAACCCATAAAAATATTACAAGGAATGAAAAAGAATGGTACTGTATCTTCACACTGACAGCTACTAATTTGGCAGTTATTGACAGTGAACTCCAATGAGGTCAATGCGCCAAACTACTATGATTGACATTAAGAAAAAAATTGTTTGTTTTGAAATAATTATTGGGTGTGCAAAACATATATATGAAAATATCAATCTTTATTTATTTGTAAGAGATAACTGTTTCAATAGCATGTTGAGCTAACGCACATGAATTCTTTTTGAGTATTATGTCACTTTTGTGAAAGGTGATAAGGTTATTCAGATATCATTTGAAAAAGCACAAGTTTTACATTCAGAAACAAATATTTTCAAATGATTATTTCTTTAAATAGTTGAAATCAATAGAGCCACAATAATATGAACAGATATAGAAGTAAAATCTAGAGTTATCTCTTACGATAAAATCAAGATTGATATTTACATATATATTTTTTGCATATCCAGAAATATATCAAAACAAACTTGAAAATAGTAGTTACTCAGAATTTTTTCTTGATGTCAATCATAGTTGGAGTTCACTGTCAATATATACCTGCCGAATTATTATTACATATTACATATTTCCATTCTTTTCCATTCATTCTAATATTTTTAAGGTTTTTTACTTAGATTAAATTCAGTGTTGTTATTCACTTCACTGTGTGAATAATTTGTATTCTGCATCACCAAGGAAGTTTCAAAATTGAAACGGAATATACAGGGTGGCCACAACGAGGTTATGGCCGGTGGATATATCGGAATTCGAGAGTAGGAGATGATTAAAATTTTGGGGTTGAGAATTAAAGCAATTGGTGAACTTTTCGTTCTCGGTCACGTGACATCCGATTCAAAATTATTAACGGGACAACATGTATCTCATTAAAATATACAGGGTGTCTTACATACTAGCAACATTTTTAATTTGCATTCATCCGTAATGTTTGGTTGATTTTGAAAATTTTGTCTATAGTAACAAAGTAGGTACTTACCTAAAATGTTCAAGTATTGCTATAAAAAATAACCAAATATTACTGTTTCATGGCTTTCTATGACCAATTGAGGGGTGAAAAAATGGGGAAAACACTTTAATGATACTGCAAGCACAAAAGTAACAGCGGTTTCTGGATTAGAACACCGCACCACCTCTATACTTTATTCTAAAAATATGCAAGGTTCCATCTATAGCTGGCATAACTTTTATTTATCCGTAGTGTTAATTTGATTCTCAAAATTTCTTCTCCAGTCAAAAAATACCCAAAAATATTCAATTGATGCTGTGGAATATAACGAAATATTATACTTCTATGGCTAGATATGACCAGTCAAAAATTGAGAAATTGGAGTACATATCCTTCTATCACCGAGATAACAGATCCTGGTTGAAAATATACCGCAAAGCCCCCAGATTCCGTTGCCCGGGTCAGGAAATTAAACACGATATCATCCTGTAAATGGTAACATCTATTTATAAATCTTGTTGAGCGTGTTCTGAACGAGAATTTGGTGTTAGCTCGAAGATAAAACAATCTTATTATGTTTTCCCTAACGTTTCAATTTTCAACTAATCATTTCTAGCCATAAAAAAGTGATATACTGAACGTTTTTGGGTACTTTACGAGAAGAATTTTTTAAAATCAACTAAATGCTACGGATGAATGAGTGTTATCAATTTTGCCAGCTATAGATGGTACCCTATATATTTTTTTGATTCATGAATTATGTTCTAGGGATTTTAGGGTGTCTTGATTCAGAATCCGCTGTTACGTACTTGTGCTACAAAAATCCTTGATGTGTTTTCCCCACTTTTTCACTTTTCGACTGGTCATAGCTAGCCATGAAAATGTAATATTTGAATATTTTCTACAGCATTATTCGAACATTCTGACTATGTAAAAAAAATTCGAAATCAACCAAACATTAGGGATGAATAAAAATCAATAATATGTTAGTTACAGATGACACCCTGTATATTTTAAATAATCAAGAACTGCTATATGCAGATTTCAGAGTACTCTGAAACAGAATTTAGTGTTATTTTTGCGATAAAAAAATCCTTACTATGTTTTCCTCAATTTCTCACTTTTCCCCAGGTCTCCAGGTCTCGTCACTTGTTCTCTCTAAGGTCTCAATCTGCCTACTCCGTCCAGAGAACAGTTCTCTGGGGAGTAGGCAGATTGAGACCCCGGCGTCAAGTTACAAAATCCTGATGATACCTGAGGAATAGGCAGATTGAGACCTAACTTCACACCCTTTCAATCATTTCATCCTTTTTTCTTGAAAATGGCTCAAAAATCGGAGCCGAAACGTCGAATTTCAACAAATTCTAGACGCGGTTCAACCCGAACTTCCAGTTTTCATATATATATATATATATATATATATATATATATATATATATATATATATATATATATATATTGCAGGAATTGTAAAAGCCTTTCTTCAATACCAATTTTTTTTCTGGAGAAAAGTATAAAAATATTGGAGTTACATCTGATGTTGTTGTACTTACAGCATAATGAGATTTATTATTAAACTAAACCAATCCAAAGTCCAAAGTTCAAATAAGTTTCTAATTCGTGAAAAGCAACGTAAAGAGAATCTGAAGTGGAGAGAGTGTTTTCGATTTAATTCCGAGAGCTCCACCATCTGCCGACGGCACCGTTTTGCTGTTTACATGATTGTCAGGGCAGCTTTGTGGAGCTCTCAAAGTCAAAACGAATTTACTCTGAATCAATACCTTACGGCAAAGATATGAAAAGTAACTTGTGACATCTACAGTCACTAGTTGAAACTTAATTTGAAACAAACCATGGAATCCAAAGTTAGTTATTTATCTACTCATTGGTAGGCAGCCAACAATTTCGTTGTTCTGACCAATCCAAAGCAGATTTGTCAAGGCGAAAAATCATAAAATATGCATTTTTGGAAAACAGCGTATGTGCTTATTTTGGGTTACGATGTTCAATAGATGAAAATGTCAGTTCTGGCAATAAGTTATTAAATTAATTCGAGAGCAGTGTTACCACTTTGTATTTTTTTTAAATAATTGATGAGATCATATTACATAGGATGAATTATTCTACTCTTTACCCATTTCTGAGCATTCGAACAAGATTGATATTTTTTCAGGGATAGCCCAAATTTCCCTATCAAAAGCATACCCTTCTTTGATTGTTTTTTTTTCTGAACTATGAAAGTTATGATAAAAAATTATTTTGATTTTACAATTTCAACAGTATATGCTTAGGCAAGAAAGCAGCTTCGTGGAAAAATTAATATGAAAGTGTCAGTAGTTGGATCGTAAAATTCACTTCAACCGAACCATTTTTTTAATCATTAGTATGTTTGTTGTATTCATAAATGTGCAATTAACTTGAAAATCATTGAATTTTTTCGGGTGCAAACGGATATACATTTTTTACTTAAAATTGAATTAAGAAATGAAAACATTGATAATTTTTTTGATTTTACTAGTGGCGTTAAAAATAGGAGAGGAAAAGAATTGTGATACTATTTTTGTACGCCACTGGTAGCAACTAAAAATGTGGTTTCATCTATAATTTTTCATATTCAGGATCTCCTGTAAGTTTGCAACGAACAATATTTGAAAAAAATATGTTGGGAAAGTCCTATTTATTTTTTAACGGGAATTTATCAACTGTGCCAATTTCAAAAAATAACTCATGTGATTCAAGAAAATGGATTCGTATTGAAAAAACGTAAAACGTAAAACGTAAAGTATTATGGGCAGATACAAATGGGAATGGCTGTACTTAATTTAGCCAAGACATATTTTCCATATTAATCTGATCAAATTGTATTTCTACCAAGAAAGTTTTGGGGTAGTTTTGATTACTTCCATTCTCTAAGTGTTTTGGGGTGCTGAAGCTGAATCTGAGGTTTGCTAACGAATTTTCATGACGGAACATTGACAAAATTGCAAAAAAACTTAAAAAAATCTCTTTTACGGTTAGTTGCTCATGAGTTGAAAGAGCATAACATTTTCTACAAATTTTACTACACAAGTTTTTTTCTACGACGGACCGTTCGGGCTCAAGGACTACTTGTAAATTGGCATATTTCAGCTGACTGGGTAAAATCCAACTTTTTCACTACATGAGTCTAATTTATTATTAAAGTTAATTAGTGGTTCCCCACCCAGTTCTCTGCTCATACCTTATTTAGATCATATAAAGAAGGTACAGGTCACTTAATCAAAAATTATATACAAGTTATTTAATGAGGTCCGAAATCGTACAAAACTTGACAAACAAAAAATCCTTGAAAAAAAATTCCACATGATTATACATATTATTATATATCATATATTATTCGTCTTTATTCGTCTTTAGAAACCTAAGAGAAACCAACTGGGACAGATACTCAGTTTCACTCAGAGTGAGTCTCTCGAGAGTCTGGTGACTGAAATACGATACAGGAAGAGCCTTGAGAGGGCAGTAGACGAAGTGGGCAAGGCAATAGTCGAAGTCTACGAGGAAAGTAGTCCTGAGAAAAAAAGGATCAAAATAAAAAACGGTGTGGTGGAATGATCATCTAGAAACCCTCGGAGGTAGGATGCGGAAGCTTTTCAATAGAGTAAAATCCAACCAAGATTAGTGAGTTTAGCCTTGTATGAGGCCCAATACAAGGCTAAACTCACGCAGTACAACAAAAAAATTGGTGAAGCCAGAAGACAATCACGTGCTCCAGAGTCCATAAAGTTTTAGTCAAAGAAGGTACCGTGAACCAAGTGGCTTTCTTGAAAAAAAAAATGACAATGCCTATACTATAACATTCGAGGAAAGCCTGAGGATGCTCAAAACAGCACACTTTCGCGCCTCAGTAATTCTTTATAGCCCGGCAACAGTAGACAGCACTGGAAGCAGGCGAAACAGGAGAACAACTATGGAATGGAGGTTTGCTATGGAAATATCGAGACCAAATAGAATCATGTGGGCTATCAGTAAATTCAAACCATACAAATCCCCTAGAGTAGATGAAATATACCCCATATTTCTCCAAAAGGGACAGAAAATACTCATTCCATACTTGTGCCGTATATTCAAGGCTTGCATAGCACTACGACATTCACCTATGATGTGTCAAGAGGTTAAAGTCATATATTTCCCAAAGGTAGGGAGAATGGGTGACAAGACACCCAAGGCATATCGTCCCATAAATCTAGTGTTTTTTTCGCTCAAAACGTTGGAAATGCTGATAGATAGAAAAAAAAAACAAACAAACAAAAACAAATGAGGTACTACAACAAGCTTGCCCAAGGAACGCCAATATGCGTATTAACCAGGCAAGTCAACAGACTTAGCACTGGACGACCTCAACAGGCTATCAATACAATAAAGTCCTTGGAAGACAAAGGATAGCCATGACGTTTATAGACATCAAGGATGCCTTCAACAATACATCCGCCGAGTCTATAGCAAACGCTCTAGCAAAAAAGAGGTTTCTCTCCTACTGTGCCAGTGGATAAACGATAACTTGAAAAACAGGGTCACTACATGAGCAATCGGTGGAATAACACTAATACCTAGAGCAAACAGGGAATATCCGCAGGGAGGGGTGCTATCGTCTCTACTTTGGGCCATCCTAATGGACGAATCAATTGAAAGGCTATCTTCCAGAGGTTTTCATTGGCTAGGATATAAAGATGACCATGCGATTATTGCAAAAGGCAAATTCGCAAGGACAGTCTCTGAGCTTACATAGTCAGCCCTTATAATCGACATGTGGTGTAAAAAGGAGCTGACAGTGAACCCTCATTAAACCGGAGTAGTCCCAAAAAAAGTACTGGATGGACTTAGGTCATCTGTACTGAACGGGATAGAAATTCAATTTGCCCAAGAGGCAAAAAACTACTTAGAAGTAATCTTTGACCATTAGTTAACTTGGAACCAACACCTACAAAAACTTCCAAATGGCATGGCTCTATGCCAGAGTTGTAAGACCCATGATAACGTATGGTTCGGTGGTAAGACCAAACAGGTAGAAAGGCTTCGACGGCTCGGAGGACTGCAAAGACAAGCATGTCTGAGTTCCACCGGGGCCATGAGAACCACCCCAACAGCCGCCTTAGAGGTCTTGCTCTACCTGCCTCCCCTACACATACAGAGTTTAATTGAGTACGGGAGGTGATTCTTTGAAAGTTTTCAGGACGAAAAGTTCATATAAATATATGTCCTAAACGGCTTGGTTTTCGAGATACAGGGTGATAAAAATAAATTTTTTTCAATATTTTTTGGAGTAGACTTCGACATTTTCGACAATAATCAGTTCAAAGTAGGTGAGTAGTATTCAAGATTACACACGATACAAAATATTTCATTTCTTAAATAATTCACAGGGTACTACTTTTTTGTTACTCATAGAATCACCTAGATTTTTTTTTTCATTTTCAGTGTATTTGTATAAAAGCTTGTCTTTATATTTTTTATTTTATAATTTTTATTCATCGTAGATTTTTCTGATTCTGAAGAAATTAATCTACAATAATTGACAATGCTTCATTTTCAAAGTTTTCACACTGGAAAATGTTCTTTTTTCAATTGTTTTTTCGTTAACCTGTGTCGTCCCCCTACGAACGGCAGCTCTCAAAAGTCGAAACTTGTGCGAGCTAAGGATTAACGAGATCTTACCTTTTAACGTGCGATTCCTAGCACGATCCGAGGAGAATTAGATCTCGAAAGGAGGTCGTCCGTAAGTCTCCATCCAAACCATAACTTCACATAGCGTTGCTTGGCTCGAGATGTCGATGACCTACGCGCTCTACCGTTCGAGCTATCCTCTCGGTTTGAATTAATATTTTCGTTATAGCTCCTGAACGATACAAGTAAATGAAAAACTTCAAGAAAACAAAATGATGATGAAACATCATTGACTATTCTTCTCTCACAATCTCTCACTGGTGGCAGAAGGGTTGAACAAGTCTTCACTCTGAAAAAAGGAGGATCCTGAGATTTATTTATGAAATTAATTATTTTGTATCGTGCGTATTATTGAATGGATTGTACTTGCCTAATTTTAACTGATTAATGTCGAAAATGTCGAAGTTTACGCCAAAAAGTCTTGAAAAAAATGTATTTTTATCATCCTGTATCTCGAAAACCAAGCCGTTTGGGACATATGTTTATTTGAACTTTTTGTCCTGAAAACTTTCAAAGAATCACCATTCGAAGTTTGTGAGAATATTTGCTTCTCAAATTATTTATGTTATGCTACACCGGAAAATGAAAATGTTCGCATTCATATTTCCATTGTAGCTCCTGAACTATACAATTAAATGAAAAACTACAAGTGAACAAAAATATGTTACATGAATCAATATTGATTATTCCTGTCTCATAATATGTCAGCGACGGCGGAAAACAAATTATGAAGGGTTGAACAAGGCTTGACTCTGAAAAAAGGAGGACCCTGTGAATTATGTCAGAAATGAATTATTTTGTATCGTGCGTACTATTGAATGGATTGTACTCGCCTAATTTGAACCAATTATTGTCGAAAAAATCTTGAAAAAAATTTATTTTTGTCATCCTGTATCTCGAAAACCAAGCCGTTTGGGACATATGTTTATATGAACTTTTCGTCCTGAAAACTTTCATCTCCCGAAGTTTGTCATTGTACTTAATTAACATGCAAGGTGAAGCCAGGTCAGTCACGAGCAAGCTGCTTTGAGGACAAACACCCATAAACAATATGCACGGGAGAGACTACAACAACCTATACTAACAGTTGAAAAACGACCCGGTTACAAGAATGCCATAAGATGGCATACTTCCTAGATATAGCTTCAACAAAATTTTCGAGACGTATAAGGGACAGGAACCTCCGATCTATGCGGAAATCGTTGTCTACACTGATGGCTCAAAAACTGATGAAGGTTCAGGAGCCGTCATTTATGGAACCAACCCGAAGATGAAAATCTCATTGAGCCTGGGCAAACAAGCGACGATATTTCAAGCAGAAATCGTTGCAATACACCATTGTGCACACGAGCTAATAAGGCATGAGTTTTCAGAAAAAAACATTGTCATATACTCAGATAGCCAAGCTACAATGATAGCCAAGCTGCAACTCAATGGAAGTTACCATAAAACTTGTTTGGTGCTGCATAGAACATAGAAGCACTAAAAGAGCTTAGCAGTCAGAACAGCCTGGGTATCAGCACACATAGGTTATAGAGGCAATGAAGAGGCCGATACACTAGCCCGAGAAGGAGCAAGTAACGCCATGAACCGTTTTGCTTTGTTTGAGATTCTCAACACTCCTTCCTTATAGCACTGTCACTAGCAGTCATCGACATAACCTGCCATAGACTGTCAGAGTCCTTTGATTGGAACTGCTCCAATGACGAACAATAATACTTTTAGTTTTATCACAATATAATTCCTTGAGAAATCCACTAAAAATATCATAAACAGTCAATAATAGTTTTGGAGTGAAAAAAAGTGGGTGTTTGCTGACTCAGCTGAATTACACCAATTTTTATTTGTCTATGCAAAAAAATATGTTGTCTGTGATTACCTCAACAATATTATTTTAACAAAACATTACATATTTTCTATAATTTGAAGTAAATTTAAATATATAGATGATGATTAATGTAATTCATCATGGATATTTTCTGTGAAATATAATTTACTCTTTACATAGGAGAATGATTTACATCATCATCTGCTAAAATTGGGGAAGTTAAGTTTCTTACTTCATTTAATATAACAACAATGTTTTCAATCAGTGGAACCAGATTCTACTTCATTTTTCTTCTTCATTTTTGGTTAGACCTTTCAATATGTACCGTGGCAGAAGCAATTTTGGCATTCAAATAGCATGTTAGTTAGAAAGTTGTAACACGTAGATATTTTTTGAATTATATCAATTTTGTTTGGAATATGTATGAGTTGCCTCAAAAATGGAGATAACACATAATTCACATGTTCGATCGGAGTACCTAGGGTTTACTTAAGTGAGGCTCGTCTTGAATTACGTTAGTACCAACATAACCCTTTATATGTCTCAAACACTTTCACGATGGTGTCAAATAATTTGAAGTTATCAGTTTGTGGTCTGTCACTAGAAATTAAAACTTCCGGAGTAACTTGGATTTCAGCATTCTTGAATTTGGGACTATGTAAACGTAGGAATCTCATTAATGTCAGTATTTTTTCAGCAGCATCTCTGTTAGCTCAATTCTCTTTATCCTGCTGTATGTTTTCCGGGTTTTTCTACAGCTGGAGAGTTAAGATGCCACCAAAAATCATTAAGTCGCCCCGGATTGCCACAACAAAAAATAATAATATCCATCCACTACCCGCAGTCTGAGTGTTTATGAGGGAGTAATATTTATGTTATAAGGCTCATGATGATGATCAAATGTGTTTGAGAAAAGATGGAGTTCCCACTAACAAAGACATTAAGTAGAATGAAATAATTTATGTAGGAATACTTAACAGTGACATAATTTATTTTACTTATCAAATCAAGGTGGAAGATTCTGTAGAAGGTGATTTTTCCTACTTTTTTTAAAAATAAAGTAGATAAGTGTAAATCATTAGTAATGTGAACCATTTCAATAAAAATTCTTATAGATATATGTTTCGCTCTTCCGTATTTCTGTATTGTTTTTATGCTCTACGGTTATGCGAAAGCACGTGAATTAACATTTCGTCTGCGTCGTATTATGGAAAATGATGAACATTCAGTATTCCAGACCTGTTTTGGTACAATTCATCCAAGGAATTTCATATATATATATATATATATATATATATATAGATATAGATATAGATAATATATATATATATATAGATATAGATAAAATATATATATATATATAGATAAAGGGTACGTTGTCACCTCATATATAACGCTGTGTCCTCCATTTTCCGAGGTGACAACGTTTTCCATTAATTTTTAGCCAGAAATTGTACAGGGTGTAAGGATCATTATATCAAAAGTTCGTCTGGAGGTCACTTGGACCCCCCTATACCTACAGAAGAAATTTTTAGTTCGACAGTATATCACTGGCGCTACTGTCGTACTCATATTTGTGTGAAATATGGCGTTAACAACTCCCTTAGCGGGTTAGTTGTGACCTCCAAAAATGGCAACATCTCGATTTTAATCCACGTGTTCCAGTTTGATTCCTAACGTTGAACGAGGCGTACGTTGTAGCCTCTCTTTGTGAATGAAAAAGATGAATTCAAGAAGTCTTTCAATGGTGGAAACAGGCAGAGCTGAAGTACAGTGAAGCTTGACATTCATGTAGAGTGCCTTATCACTGGATATATTACGAACTATAATCCGTTGTGCTACGACGTTTTAACGTCTCAAGCTAGGTTGGTTTCATTGTACATAATAATAATAATATTCCAGTGCAATTTGATGATGATTCATGTTATTGAGCTAGAAGTAAACAAACTGATTTTGCATGAGAACAAGATGATGTAAATATCATAGACTTTTATTAGATTTGTTCCGAAAACTTTGAGTATAAAATTGGCCATTTTAGGAAGTTTGAAAAATGAATCAAAAAATATTCCTTATCACACCAAACACACAGTTGTATGCTCTATCAACCAAATATCAATAAGTCCCCAGGAGCACTACGGCGAATAATAATAGTAACCGTTTTCCAAATGCACAGGCTATGTCTTTGCGTACATTCAAAACTGTTATTGAGGGAGTACTATTATTATTATGTGACAATATAGGTACGTTGTACGTTTTCACCGATATAGAAACGGGCGTATGAGTCACCCATATGAGTTTTGTATTTATGGATGAAATTTCATGAGGGACTTAATATTACCGACTTCAGATATTTTCGGAAATGAACCCAAAATTTGATTTCTTAATGGAAGACTGCTGACGTTAATCTTCCAGTTGATTTACGGATTTTGCTCTGGTCTTTTTGGTTATAATCTTCAAACTTTTCGACTGCAACTATTCTTCGCGACGTATGAACTGAAACTGAAGCTTTTATTCCTGGTACGTCATTTATGATGCTGTTCTGGAGCGCACATTCTGCGTGAGAGCAAGAGCTTGCGCGAAGTTTCCGCTCGATGTGGGTGGCATGGATTTGTTTGGGCGCCTTTCAGTGCTGTGTGCCAGAACTCTTCCTTTATATACAAGTTTTTTTGGTGCGATGGAGGACAACTCCAATGATTAATTCAAAACTACCTATCTAAGAATATTTTTTTTGGGCTTTGGGAAAAAATTTGAACAAATTCGCGCAAATCCCTATTGAGAATCTTGACAAAATTTCGACATATATACAGAAAATTCAATAGAGAACTTTCTTTGAGGAAGTTCAAGTTTTTTTTCATAAATACTTTTTCGATATTTTCAATGGTTGGCCAGTTAAAGGCGAAAATAGCCTTTTTGACCAAAGGGGTGGTATTTTTAAGGACGAAGCCATGTCCCCTCAAAACATATCATTGTGGTTTTATGATTTGTGGGACATCTATAGTAACAGTTAATGAAAGAACATTTCCGTTCCAGTTCATTGTGTAGGAAATTTCTACACCGACTCATCATATTGTCGAAATATATGTTTTGCTCAGAGATGAGTATTTTTTCTACGGTAACATTTTTTATTAAAACTCATCCCAAAACTTCTTCCATGCGAGAAATAGATTTTTGTTGTATTTTTGGTATCTATGTGGTAGATTTCAACTTCCCCTGAAAAATATTCCATGGACACAGAGGATGAAGAGGAAATATTATAATTTTTCTCATAATTTTCAACATTTACGAATGGGATAAGTAAAATGATATGATATAATGAGGATATCGTGTGAGTCCAATATTCGACACAACGGTCCGTTTTGACCCACAAACAGTGCGGACGAATTTTTTTTTTTTTTAAACTTACTTTTGTGGCAGTAATGGAAATCAGTCATCAACTAGACCCAGAAAATGTTTTAATACAGGAAGGTTCACAAATTGGGGTACGTCAACCACTTGTTTTTTATTCCAGATAAGGGATGCAATATCAGATACAGCATCGGAAAGTTTTCATCTTGGGTATGGTAGTTTCATGAGAGCGTAAAGAGTAACTTGCTATATGTTGAGAGAGCATTACAATTTCTCCTCGACCCGCTCGAGAAAGGGATATCGACGTGAGCTGTTATTTCGTCGGGTGGGATAACAGGAGAGGCGAACAGTAGTGCGTCTCTCTTATTCATGTGGTATTAACATATCATTGCATTCCTTGTTGCTCGCGTAGATTTCTGTGTATAAAAGTTGCCGATACAGTATATGTAACATACATCTTTCCATGAAACAACTGCGTCACAGTTTTTGAGATATGTCCATTTTTCTGAAAAAAATTACGGCTGTAGTAGTTTACGAAAACACGTGTAGCCCGCAAACCGTTCAAAATTAGGAAACCAAATTTATGGAGCAGTTAAATTTCAAGTTTCTAGTCCAACTGCAAGTTAAAAAACTTCTTATGCACGGCCTACGTAAATCACGCTGTATAACCTCGGATTGGATCGCTTAGTTCAGCTATTTGCCACCGGCGCTAGAATCGCTTTCATCAAGCTTTACTTGCTGCACATAGTTACCTCCAGCTATATATACTAAATAATTACCACACGTATTTCCCTCCGTCTACAAATATCAAGTGAAGGTCGTACGTACTTCCCTCCGGTACGCAGTTCATAAAAATAATTTGAGAGATGTGGTTTCCATTATTTTGAATTGTGACTATTTTTTTGGCAGAAATAGAGGTGAGGAACAGGCAGCATCCAAAATTGTCACCGGTTTTACTGAATTTTTGGTATGTTGTAGAATATGACCTCCTGGGCAAAAGTGTCCATGGGCCCAACTCAATCATATGGCTAGTTTTCTAAATACAGGATGTCGCAATTGGAAAAGAACCATTTCTATAAAGTATTCTTATACTTAGGAAAACATGCAAATAAAAATATTTTGAGCAATACATATTTTTTATCCCTCGAGCAAAGATTTCATACTGGTTTTTGTTGAAAAATCTTTTTAGATGCAGGGTGAGTCAATAATTAGTCAAAATGTAATTCTTAATTAAGTGACCCTATTAAATTAAGATTACACATTAAATTAAGATTACACACACACTAAAATCATAATCATTTGAATATGTCAAAATTCATAAATTTCAAATATTGTACAGATATGTCAAAAAAGGAGTATTCAACAGGCCACAGTTTTTTGTTCACATTTTGTATGCTTTTATTCTATATTTTGAGCTTTAGGGGTACTTGACTATGAACAATTCAACATACTCCTTTTTCGAAATCGATAAACAGTGTGAACAAATTCTAGATAGTGAACGAATTTGTAAAAAATATTTTTCTTTTTATATAATTCACCTTATAATAAAAAATTGCATCTGAATAATTATCCAATTTCTTATCAATACCCTCAGTTTGAGTAAATATTATAATGTGAAACATTCATGGTTTTGCTATTGCTATTTTTTGGGATACGCAGGATAACACATTAAGAGGGACGACAGGTTATACAGGGTGTTCCTTAAAGACATGCTAATATTTGAGGGGGTGATTCTTTGACTTATTTTAAGGAAAAAACTTTCTATATACGTATGTCCTAAAAGTCCTAACTTTTGAGATACAGGGTGATAAAGTTTTGAAAAAATATCAATTTTTTAATAATAACTGAGATAATATTGTAGACGTTTTTATAAAATTTGGTACATGTCTTCTATGCATCAAGGTGCATTTTTTAATGCACAAACATTTTCTTTTCTCAACCAGTGGCGTCCGTACGGGTTTTGCATTGAATATTTAGAAAAAAATACTACGCCACTGCTTTCTCCTGAAAAAAAAAAACTTTTGAGATCCTCATTTATTTTTGAGCAAATTTGATCTCTTGAGCTTTCTTTGTCCGCCGCATGGTTTTCGCTTAAAAAAATAAAAATCGTTTCATTTCAGGATCAATTCTTCAAAAATCTGATGCGGTGTGGAAATGTTTGTGCATCGACTGAAAGCAAATCTTTTCACCACTTCTTAATCTTTTCACTTATAATCTCCCAAGTGCTTGAATTATTACCTGAATGGATTTACGATATTGGGCCGTATAAATAAACCTTAAGCAGATGCTTTTACTTGGATTTCTTGAAACAGACCTATTCATTTTGTTGCGTTATGAGAGAGACAAACCTATAGTAAAAGCATTTGCTAGCTTTTATTCATACCACCCATTAATTCATCTACCTATCTGTAATTAATAGCATTTTGTTCTTCAAATCACTATAAATATTGTGTTTTCACTAGTTATGAATACCATTTTGTGTTTGAAAAAGCTATAGGAATAGCGAAGCGCACAATTATTTACTTGATTTTTAAGTGTGTTATTGAAGTTATTTTGGTTGTCCGCCGTTTTTCTGAATATCGGTAAATATGGTGAATTACACGAATGCAGAAATGGCGGCAATGCATTACGTATATGGCCTCGCTGATGGTAATGCAACAGAAGCCAGACGCATTTATCAGGAAAGATATCCTAATCGTGCCTTACCAGATAGCCGTACCTTTTCAAATATTCATCGCCGACTTAGGGAAACTGGTAGTTTCAAGAAAGGTACTTCGGAAGGTAGACCTCTAAGCGTCAGAACTCTTGAAATTGAGGAAGCCGTTCTGCAAGAAATCGAAGAACATCCTGAGACTAGTACGAGGAAGATCGCTAGAACTCTGAATATTTGTCATGAAATTGTTTGGCGTATTTTGGTTGATTTTTTGTTATACCCATACCATATTTTACGAGTACAGGCATTACTCCCTAGAGATTTTCCACAGCTTGTGAACTTCTGTCAGTGGTATCTTCAGAGTGTTGCACTAAATCCGCAGTTTGAGTCACAAATTTTGTTCACAGGCGAAGCAAATTTTTCTCGGAATGCTATTCAAAATTTCCATAACAATCATATGTGGGCAGAAGAAAACCCCCATACCATAACCGAAACCCATTTTCAACACCAATTTTCGGTTAATGTATGGGCAGGAATTATTGGTGATTATCTAATAGGCCCATTTTTTCTACCAGGACGCCTTTATGGTCGGTCTTATTTACACTTTCTCGAAGAAGAACTAAATGGGTTGCTTGAAGATGTACCAATTGCGTTAAGGAATCGAATATGGTACATGCACGATGGATCCCCTGCTCATTTCAGTGTAATTGTCCGAAACCATTTAAATTCAGTTTATCATAATCGTTGGATAGGTCGCGGAGGACCTCAGCAATGGCCAGCAAGATCCCCTGATCTCAACAGTTTAGATTTCTTTTTATGGGGGCACCTTAAAACTCTAGTGTATAAAACTCCCGTTAATACTTTAGAAGATTTAAGAGAGCGAATAGTTGCCTCGTGTGAAACTATTCGAAATACGCCGGGAATATTTCAATGTGTGCGTAATTCCATGCGTAGACGGGCGGAAGCATGCCTATTAAGTGAAGGTGGCCATTTCCAACAATTTTTATAATCAGTGTTAGTATTGTCAATAATTAATGAATTTGATCCGTTCATTTAAACTTACTTTTATAAAATGAAATAAAATTCGTTTTTGTACAAGCTGAAATCCATATTTTTTTGATTTTTATTCATTTTGGAACAAATCTGATCCCTTAATTTGCTTCAAGTCGATGCACAATCATTTCCACACCACATCAGATTTTTGAGGAATTGATCCTAAAGTAAAACGATTTTTATTTTTTTAAGCGAAAACCATGCGGCGGACAAAGAAAACTCAAGAGATTAAATTTGCTCAAAAATAAATGAGTATCTCAAAAGTATTTTTTTTTTTTGAGAAAGCAGTGGCATAGTATTTTTTTCTCCAAAAATATTCAATGCAAAACCCGTACGGACGCCACTGGTTGAGAAAATGAAAATGTTTGTGCATTAAAAAATGCACCTTGATGCATAGAAGACATGTACCAAATTTTATAAAAACATCCACAATATTACCTCAGTTATTATTAAAAAACTGTTTTTTTTTTCAAAACTTTATCACCCTGTATCTCAAAAGTTAGGACTTTTAGGACATACGTTTATAGAAAGTTTTTTCCTTAAAATAAGTCAAAGAATCACCCCCTCAAATATTAGCATGTCTTTAAGGAACACCCTGTATAATCGTTATAAAAAAGTTGTCAAAAAATCGTATGAAAGGGAAATATCATACAGGAAGCTTTCAGAATCAAGATCATAATTGTTAGGATAGCAACACGCAAGTCCTTTCATTCATAACAATTTTGGCGTAATAACTATCAAAATTGAACCTAAGGCAGGTTTTATCCTGCGGGATATAACTTCTGTGGTTTCGTATCATAAATACTTTTTCACATATTTTTCACGTGTAGGTCTGGGGCACGAAATTTGGGCACGCACCATGATGCATTATGTTGTAGTTTTTAGGTTATGCGCGATACGGAATAAAATAACATAATGCTGAAACACTCCTATCGGAAAATATTGATTACGGCCCAGAAATAATGGACTGATGTAATATTATCGACCGGTAGGTAGGTACCTAGCTCTACCTACTGTCATTTTTATTTACTATTTGAATATTAATTGCTGTTTGTTTTAATGTATACCATAGATTGGTTTTCTTGGGTACACAATGTGAAAAAAAACGCGCCCCGCATTCTATCTTCAAAGTAGTGAGAAAACGAATACATTAATGTACATTATACAGTGCGGTTTTTATAGTCCCCCCTCCTGTTAACTTTTGAACGGTTTGACGTAGAGCGATAAAAAAAAACAGTTTCGAGGGTTTCACCGATACTACCTTTTGAAATATAACGCATTGTGATTGCTCGATAGATGACGCGGGGGGCACAAAAACCTAATTTTTTTAAATGGCATGGGGGGTCGAGTGACACATCGTTGAAAAGAGAATTGGATTCTCTTTTCAACCATCTAATTTTTTTAAAATTTCGTTAATATGTTTTTTCACAATAAGCATTTGAAGTGTCAATGTAACAAAAAGGAAACAAACTATTATGACATGTAGTATTTAAATAATTAGAAGCAAAATTGTTGTCAATTAACGAAGCAGGTGTTCGAAATGTCCACCTAATACTTCTTTACAATGTCTGCAGTTATACCAGCACAAACCCGTGTTATTCGTTCTTTAAGTTCTTCCAAAGAGTTGGATTGTTGCTCATACACTTTGGATTTGACGTATCCCCACAGAAAGAAGTCACAAGGTGTAAGGTCTGGTGATCGTGCCGGCCATTCGATTGGTCCACGACGTCCAATCCATCTCATAGGGTATGTTACATCCAAATACTCTCGAACTTGATGTTGGAAGAGAGGAGGGGCCCCATCTCGCTGGAAGGTGATGTGTTCCTGAAATTTGTTCTCATTTTCTTCTAATATTCCAAGTATGAGTGGTTCAACCGTATCTCTTAGTAAATCCAGGTACAAATTACCGTTTAAGTTTTCTTCCAGAAATAAGGGACCTACAATATGGTCTCCCAGAATTCCAGCCCACACATTTACTTTCTGTGGCAACTGTGTGTGACCTTCTCGAAAGATATGGGGATTTATATCACATTCCTAATGTAATTGGGGTTACTAGCTATCTTTTCCTCCATAATTTCACAAAATTCCATTCTTCGGTCTGGGTCGTCTGTGAGTTGGTGTAACATTATTAATTTGTATGGATGGAACTTGTGTTTCTTCGAATATTTTTTTACTGTAGCTGTTGAGACCCCAATCGTACTTGCTACACGAGAGGTACTTTGTTGCGGATTTACCACCATTTCGGCAATTATCGAAACCTTTGTCTCTTCCGGAATTGATTTTCGACCAGCTCCACCTTTCCTACGAACACTGCCAGTTCTGTTGAATTTTTCAACTAGTTCCCTCAAATACTTCCGAGTTATAGGATGTTCAGGAAATTTTTCATTAAAAATTCTCCCCGCTTCGTGGTAGTTCCGATAGGCCTCACCAAAATTATAAATTGTTTTAATTTTTTCTTCGAAAGGACGTATACGAACCATGATGATATCAAATATTCACAGTGAATAATAATTATAAGTAGACAAAACTCCTCAGTGAATATGAATACAATAATTCATCAATCCATTGTACTTTTATAGGTAACTAATTAATTATTGTCATTTAAACAAATCCAATAAATAGTCCTTTCGTAGTACCTGTTATTACTTTTGTCATTAAAAATAAATGAAATGGGTATAATTTCGATATCCTAATACCTAATTAAGCTTTGAAAGGAATTCAAAATGAATAATTATTAATGTTGTGAATTGTCTTTATTGACCGTATTTCGTGGTATTGATTGCAATTGTGAATCACTAGAACAATTAAGGCATTTTTCTCCAAACATTATTATTTTAATACCACCCAAAATATTTTCCGTCCCATTATTTCACATCAAACCCTTCAAAAGTTATTGAGGTTAGGTAAGGAAACGAATTCAGATCCGCTCTTACACTTGACACTTCAAATGCTTATTGTGAAAAAACGTGTCAACGAAATTAAAAAAAAATTAGATTGTTGAAAAGAGAATAAAATTTTCTTTTCAACGATGTATCACTCGACCTCCCATGCCATTTAAAAAAATTAGGTTTTTGTGCCCCCCCGCGCCATCTATCGAGCAATCACAATGCGTTATATTTCAAAAAGTAGTATCGGTGAAACCCTCGAAACGATTTTTTTTTATCTCTCTACGGCAAACCGTTCAAAAGTTAACAGGGGGGGACTATAAAAAGCCGCACTGTATAATTTATCTGGGTCTTGTTATGAAAACAGAATTTATTTTCTTTTTTATTATAAAAAAGAACAACAATATATTTCATTGTACTACTATGAAATAACAATATGTGAACGCAAACGTATTCCTAATATCTTATTGTTACCGTCACAAAACGGGAAATGTGTGGAGAAGTAACGATTTTTGAGGAAATTGTAGGATAACAGACATTCACGATATACAAAAACTATCTTTTTGAACTTCATGATATTATCGAAATATTGTCTTAATACTCGTCTTGTAGGAATAAGTTTTGTATATATTTGTGATAACAAATTAATTATACGAAATCACAAAAGTTGCTTTAGATATAATTTTATTTGGTTATTACTTGCGTGTTTCTATCCCAACTTGGATAATTTCATAAAGTGGCGCAAAGCTTAATGTCATATAGGGTGATCAGAAAATTCTGAATTTGAAAGCTCCCTTTACGACATTTTCATTAAATACAACTTGTTTCACAGTCGCTCCCTCAATATTTTACCCTGTGTAGTTATCCCAAAAACTGGTCATAGCAAAGCCATAAGTGTTTATCATTACAATAGTGTACTCAAGCTATGAGTAATGGAAGTTTGAAACTTTAACCAATGAAATTCAATATCACAATGGATAAAAAAAGACTTTTTGTAATCTCCGTCATCACCTAGCGTTTATCTGACGCTGAATATCAGTTTCAGACAAGAAGTGTGTTGAATGATTCGTAGTGAGGTATTCCCAAAGCATGAAATATAAAATGAAAAAATACAAAATATCAACAAAAAAAACTGTTATTTTTTGAAATACCCAGTACAATATTTTGAATTTTTCAATTTTGATATATTCAAACGATGAATATTTTTTGTGTGTTACTTGGTTTGGTCACATCTTCAGTTTATAGGGCCGGTAAATAACTTCGTTTCTAATAATGAATATAATGGAATTTTATCCCAACACCAAACCACTATTTTTAAAAACCTCGACACTTATTCAATCACCAAGCAAATATGGTGTTAAGATAAAACTCCATTATATATTCGTTATTCGTTTCAAACAGTGCAGTGCAAGTATTTTGAATGATGCTTGACTCGCCCTGTATCTACCGACAGGTTTCAATAAAACCAGTCTAAAATTATTGCCTCATTTTTGTCGCACAAAACAATTTTCTTTTAGATATTTTCCTAAGAGCAATGTTACTTTAAAGAAATGGACACTTTACAACTCCGACACAATGTATCTCAAAAACTAGTCATATGATTGAGTTGAGATAGTTTTGTTCAAGAGGTCAAATTCTACATCAAAAAATTCAGATAAATAACCGGTCACAATTTCAAAATGTTTGCTGCCTGGAACTTTTGTTTTTGTAAATTGTAATTATATAGTGTAGTAGGTACTGTGTTATTCAAATAAAACAAAATGAGTGCAGGAAGCAAGCTATTGTTAAAATTGACACTAAATAACAGAGCTGGTAAGTTCGTATTTCTACAGTTAGGAAGTAGTAATTATTGTTTTCACTGACATGCGGTCCCCTTCAACTTTGGGCTGTTTATATCTCAATTTTTAGCAACAACCAGGTGAGTTATCATCTAGAATACTCACTAGTGAAATCATTCAAAATAGTAGTGAAGTCACTACCGTTCAACAATTAAGTTTTGCAACTCAAGTTTGATCCACTTCATTTGAAGTGATTCAAATGTCCTCTCTGAGATCCTAGGAATGTTTAGGATTATTTTTAGAACAATCCTTGAATATTTTGCAAGATTGTTCCTTGTATAACCAATAGGAAGATTGAGTGATTCATCCAATGGATTATTCCATGTCAGCTCTGAGAAAGTCCCAGGAAAATTCAAGTGAAAGTTTCAGGAATATTAAATATTCCAGGAAATTTCTGAATCGTTTTCAGAATAATTACTGATATTCTGCGAGACTGTATCTGATATATTCCATAGAAAGTTTAAAGGATTATTCCAATGCACTTTAAATATCATATCTGATATCATGTTTCGATTTAAATGGAGGAACACCTACGCAACGGTTTCACGGTTCTTGACACTCATTCATTCAAACAGAAAAATGGTATCAGACTTTGAGAGAAATTTTTAAAATAAACTCTAGCTGAAGAATATGTTCAGTGCCATCTCCTAAGTTCCAGAAGGAGGTACTTTGATATCGTGTCGAATTCAGTATGAAGCCATGATCCAGTAGATTATTCTGTGATCATTGAAATGTCCGCTATGAGAAAGTCCCAGGACTATTTGAGTGAATATTACAGGAATATTCTGGGTTATTTTTAGAATAATCATTGATGTTCTGAGAGGTTATAACTGGTATTTTCTAGAAAGATTGAATGATTAATCGAATGAATTGTCCTATGATGATTACAATGTTCCCCCGAAATGTCCTAGGAATGAAAATTGAAGTTGACATTTCAGTAGTAATCTGTTGATGATTTCTATGTGTAATCAGTGTAAACCATTACGAAATACTGCATTTTCTGTCAGAACTGTATTATTATGTTACTTTGGACATGAACCAGTACAATATCAATTTTCTTCATGAAGATATATACATTGTGGCCCATATAAAATGGAAGCACAAAACATATATTTTTCAACCGAACGGAATGATTTTTTTTAAGTCAGAAAATCCACTAGGACACCAACTTCCATTAATAAGTATTCATTTTCAGGGCTATTATTCTTATTATTTAAGGACAAAAATTGAAAAAAGTAGTTAGCGATTTTTTAGAATAATCCTGACTGAGCCACTGGATTCACAACTTTTTCAAATGGTTCATGTCAAAATAACGTTGGATGCGTGAATAAATAAAACATTCATGACGAAATGCAATTTAAAAAATATTATATTTAATCAACACACCACTCAGTTTAAAAACTTCCATTGAAATTCTGCCTACACCACAAGATTTAGGATGTTCCGAAATATCACTAATCAGAATTTCTCGAAATCTGTTGAAAAATAAAAAAATAATTAGAGAACAAAATAAATTTTACCTAAAATTTCATTATATTACAATTTTTCATTTATCAACTGATTAGTGATATTATATTTTTCACATTTCATTTCCTTATAAGTTTTTTATTTATTGTCGTATTCCGAAATCATTTTGAAATTAATCCTTTGAAATCGTCGGATGGTATAGTCACAATCCTTGTAAAATATCGCTAATATATTTTTTTTATTTCTTGAAATATGGGTTTTTCAGTTGACTTTATGAATATATACCTATTAAAAAAAAAAATACAATCGGTTTTAAAATGCATGTTTCATAAAGGCGCTTCAATTTTAAATGGGTTACACGATCACACAAGTGTCCGACATGTGAAAAAACCCTCAAATGGTAATCAGTTTATTTCTTTAGCTTTCTTAGAAGTATTAGCTACGAGCAATGTAAAATAATTGTTATCGCCCGGTTTCGTAGCTAACTCCTTTTTGAAATATCCTATATCCTTAAATGTTACACATGTTTTTTCAATAAAATAAGTAGTTGAACTTTGTTTATTTTAAGAAACTGCTAACTTTCTAGTAGCTTCTTTTCACTACATTGGACAGCTTTGTTTCTAATTTTTGTTGAAACCTGTTCTCTAAAAATATTCCATGAATCTAAACATTTTAACATTTGATTTTCGCTGTAATCACTGTAGTTATACCTTCACTTTTCATTTGGTCTGCCAAAGAAACCTGAACAATTAGTAAGCATTTCAAAAATTTTGAGGGGAAAGTATATTACCCATTCCCTGCTGAAATGAAAATTTCATTTAGCCCAGCAAATCTAGAGAAATGTGCCCATCAGGAAACAAAATTTTGGTATTTTGTAGGTCGGAGTTTAACTTTTTCTCTTGCTGATATCAGAATATTTCATACAGTGTTACCCATTTAAGAAGGAACCACCCTTATTAAACTTACATTCAACAACCGATTGCAACGATTTTTTTATTTTTTTTCGTCAGGTAGACATTCAAAACGTCTACTAGGCAACAAATGTCATGAATGAATTTTCATTGCCAGGGCCAACTAATTTTATTTTTCAAGGTGAAAATTACAATAAAAATACTAGAGATTTTTTTTAGAAAAAATCTGACTACACCACTAAATTCGCGACATTTTCAAATGGTTTATATGTGAATTACGTTGAAATGCATCAATCGCTGAAAAAGTTATAGAATAGAATAGAATAGAAGTTTATTGGCTACGTTACATATCCATTCAATACATTTGTAGCAAGTCAGTGTTTCACCTTCCGGAACAAAAATAAAATCAGATAAGTACAATAAAAATGAAAATCAAAAAGAAAAGCGCTTCACCTTGTACAATTGATAAAAGTACTTTTATAAAAACATTCTTACTCGGACCTATATTCATATATGTAATAACACATGTATAATATATATAAAAAATATAGACACATACACATATAAATGTAAACAAACGCATGTACGTACATAATATTACTACCCAAACTTGAGTGCGGAATCAATTAACTTAGCTAACGCCATACTGCACATCAATATCTTAATATAAGGAGTTTGCATTCCATGGAGCTTCAAGAAATTCATTGATTGAATAAAAACAATATTCCAATAATAATAATTTGCATTTTTTCTTGAATAACCCTAGCGGAAGTTGTTTCAGACTGGCCGGTAACTTATTGTATAAATGCAGTTTAGGTGAGTTATTCCTGGACACGTTCAGTCGATAAAAGGGTATTTTGATCAAATTTGATGATCTTGTATAATGATGATGAGAGTCAGATACGTTCGGATAATGATTTTTGTTTTTACGAATGTCTATCAAAGCATAATAGACAAACAGGCAAGGAACAGGTAGAATATTATATTTATTGAAAATTGGCTTGCAATGTGCACTGAAGTCCGCACCATCAATTATCCTCATTGTTTTTTTCTGAAGAGGCAATATTCTCAGTGCGTGGCCTGATTTTCCCCACAAAAGTATCCCATACGTGATCTGTGAATGTAATAATGAGTACTACGTTGACAGCAAAGTGTTGATATCAACAACATTTTTTAGTTGACGTATTAAAAAAATATAGCTAGAGACTTTCTAAGTTGTTCAATGTGCTTGGACCAGTTCAATTTGTCATCCAATACAACTCCTCATTGCCAGCCGTGACGTAATGATTTGTTGAAATGAAGAGATTTTGAGTTTTTTCTCTATTTAGTTTTAAATTATTTGAGTTATACCACAGTTCCGCTTGATTTTCGACGTGTTCAACAATATTCTTTAAGTTTTCTGTATTTTTTTCAGCATGTAGATAGTTGCATCATCAGCAAACATCACTATATTATTTGGAAATAAATGAAAAAATAAATCATTGATGTAAGTGATAAACAAAAGTGGTCCAAGTACTGATCCTTGTGGTACATCGTGTGAAACTGGTTTGGAACTAGAGTATATGTGGTTGACAAAAACACTCTGCTGCCTGTTCGTAAGATACGATTCAAAAAATTTAAGCGGTACTCCTCTTATACCATAATGGGATAATGTTTTCACCATAAAATCATGGGATACACAGTCAAAGGCCTTGCTTAGATCACACAGCGTTATGGCAGTATGTTTGCCCTCCTCAAGGCCTTCGACGATATCTTCCAAAATTTTACATATAGCATCTATTGTGGAGCATTTGCTTCTAAAACCGAATTGATTTTTGTGCAATAGGCCATATTTTTCGAAATAAGGAAATGAAAGTTGAAAATTATGCCATTTAATCAACCCACCAGTTCAATTTTTTTATTAAAATTTGGAATACACTACTGTATTCAGGAGGTCTTGATATATCACTGGTCGAAATTTAATCGAAATCTGTTTATAAATAAGAAAATCATATTATAATAAAATTTGAAAAATATACGTTAATGGAATTTCAAGAAAATTACATTTTATCTCATAATTTTTAATTTTTTTATTTATCAACAGATTTCTGTGAAATTATGGTTACTGATATTTTGAAACTCCCTGAATGCAGTCAAAGTTCTGATAAAAATTTTGAAATTGAAGTGGTCGGTTGATTAAACGGCATATTTAACGCTATTCACATATCAACCATTCGAAAATGTCGCGAATCCAGTGGCTTAGCCAGATTTTTTTCCTAAAAAATCGCTAGTAATTTTTTTTGGTTTTTGACCTTGAGTGATAAGATTAGTTGCCCCTGGAAATGGAGATTCAGCCATGAAATTTGGTATCCTAGTTTGAATGAAGTTTTTGAATGTCTACCGAACTAAAAAAAATAATTTCAATCGGTAGAAGAATTTAAGTTTTATAAGGGTGGTTCCATCTTAAATGGGTCACACTGTATACCTTTTTCAAGAGTGTAAATTAATTTACATATATCGCGATTATTTCAATGAGTAAATTTACATACTACTCTCCAAAGAATGGTAATAGTATTGGATGTAACTTAGTTGCCAAAACTTCTCTTAAACATACAACTCGGAGGTAACAACCAATCGTGTTTATATATACCTATATACATTTTTTGTCAGAAAATTTTTTCTCCTCTTTTAATAAACCTATACAGTGTCTTCCCCACGCCTAAATATGCAAAAATTTTGATTAAAATTTAAAGCGATACCCCGGAGGTCATTCCGCCTCAGCTTTGACACATACATACATACACATACATACATACATACTTATGCATTGCAATAAATTTGAAAAAAAAAGTCTAATAATATGATTACTGCCAAGATGTTTACAGATCTGGTGGAGGGAGCGCATATTATTGCCCACCGATACTATATACAGTGTGTCCCACTTTGAGCAGCCACACCCTCGTATTTTCTTGAAAAAATGAAATTTGTTTTTTATTCGTATCGTACTCAGAAATATCTACCTTTAGGTTTATGAAATATTGGTATATCCATTTTCCATGGCTACCTACGACAAATTGAAAAGTGAAAAATTGGGAAAAACATATTAGGCATTTTTTTATCGCGAAAATAACACCAGATTCTGTTTCAGAACTCCCTAAAACCCCCAAATCCCAGTGCTAATTCATCAAAATATACAGGGGGTCATCTGTAACTAACAATATTTTTTATTTGCTATTCATTCGTAAAATTTGGTTGCTACTGAATTTTTTTTCTTTTGTCACAAAGTGCCTAAATGTGTTCAATTGATGCTATAGAAAATAACCAAATGTTACTTTTTCATGGCTTGCTATGACCGGTTGAAAATTGAAAAATTGGGAAAAACATACTAAAAGATTTTTTACTTCGAAACTAATATCAGATTCTTGTTCAAAACATGCCTAAACCCCCAGATCTCATTAAAATATACAGGGTGTCTTACATACTAGCAACATTTTTAATTTGTATTCATCCGTAATGTTTGGTTGATTTTGAAAATTGTGTCTATAGTAACAAAGTAGGTACTTACCTAAAATGTTCAATTATTGCTATAAAAAATAACCAAATATTACTGTTTCATGGCTTTCTATGACCAGTTGATGGGTGAAAAAATGGGGAAAACACTTTAATGATACTTCAAGCACAAAAGTAACAGCGGTTTCTGGATTGGACATTGAGAGCCCCACCTCTATACTTTATTCCAAAAATATGCAAGGTGGCTGGCATAACTTTTATTTATCCGTAGTGTTAATTTCATTCTCAAAATTTCTTCTCCAGTCGAAAAGTACCCAAAATATTCAATTGATGCTGTGGAAAATAACGAACTATTATACTTCCATGGCTAGATATGACCAGTTGAAAATTGAAAAATTGGGGTAAACATCCTTCTATCACCGAGATCCTGATTGAAAATATACCGCAAAGCCCCTAGATTCCGTTGCCCGGGTCAGGAAATTAAACACGATATCATCCTGTAAATGGTAACATCTCTTTATAAATCTTGTTGAGCGTGTTCTGAACGAAAATTTGGTGTTAGCTCGGAGATAAAACAATCTTATTATATTTTCCCTTACGTTTCAATTTTCAACTGATCATATCTAGCCATAAAAAAGTGATATACTGAACGTTTCTGGGTACTTTACGACTGTAGAAGAGTTTTTTTAAATCTACGGATAAATAAGCGTTATCAATTTTGCCAGCTATAGATGACACACTACATATATTTTTGATTCATGATTTATGTTCTACGGATTTTAGGGTGTCTTGATCCAGAATCCGCTGTTACGTACTTGTGATACAAAAATCCTTGATGTGTTTTCCCCACTTTTTCACTTTTCGACTGGTCATAGCTAGCCATGAAAATGTAATATTTGAATATTTTCTACAGCATTATTTGAACATTCTCAAGTAATTAATGGCTATGTAAAAAAAATTCGAAATTAACATTAGGGATGAATAAAAATCAATAATATGTTAGTTACAGATGACACCCTGTATATTTTAAATAATCCAGAACTGCTATTTGCAGGTTTCAGAGTACTCTGAAACAGAATTTAGTGTTTTTTTTGCGATAAAAAAATCCCTTCTATGTTTTTCTCAATTTTTCACTTTTCAATTTGCTCGTAGGTAGCCATGAAAAAGTTATATTCGAAAATTCCCTATAGCATTCTTTGAACATTTTTAGGAACTTCATGACTAAGGAAATAAAAATCGAAATCAACCAAACATTACGGATGAATCACAAATAAAAAATGTTGTTAGTTACAGATGACACCCTGTATATTTTAATGAATTAGCACTGAGATTTGGGGGTTTTAGGGTGTTCTCAAACAGAATCTGGTGTTATTTTTGCGATAAAAAAAATGCCTAGAATGTTTATCCCAATTTTTCACTTTTCAATTGGTCGTAGGTAGCCATGGAAAATGGATATAAGAATATTTTATAAACCTGAAGGTAGATATTTCCGAGTACTATACGTAATAAAAAACAAATTTTGAAATCACTTTACTGTCAAGAAAATACGAGGGTGTGGCTGCTCAAAGTGGGACACACTGTATAATGTGTATAGTGTTATAGTTTTGTTCAATTAATTTTTGCATTCTATTCAAGGTATTTTCCATTTAAATAATGTTACACCCTTTCGCTTCTATACCGACAAAGTTGTGAAAACCAATCAAAATGAAATTTATTGAATATTCTACCTCATCGTAGCGGATTTTTATTAAATTTTTTACCCAATATCAAATATGGTTTCATGGTCAGATGCACCAGGTGAGTTTACAGGTAACAGGTAATTGAGTCAATATTAGTTACACATATAAACAATAATTGTGGCAGATGGTCACCGCCGCAGACAGAGTTTCCACATTTTATTTCTGAGAACTAATATAGCTTGTCCTCTACCCGAAGAGGCTACGTCTTCGAAAACACTTGAATTATAATAATAACGGGAAGTTAACAAAACCCAAGCTTGTCTTCTCTACAGGAAAGCTGAACTCGTTTATGGAAGCTTTTTCCAAAAGTACTCTTCAAAAACAAGGTTTTCTGTTTCATGTCAAGAGCTACAGTTCTTAATTAATTAAGTCTCAGCTACAACCTGCCCTAGAATAATGTTCACATATAATTAATTCAGCTTCTTCACAGACTAAAGCTTCTTCTTAAAAAATTGCAATTCTCCCTGTCGGTTATGTCTCGCAAACTCATTAATTCACTGGAATACCAGTGAAGAGTTGGCGATCTGTCTTTTCTGTAGATATGTTCGTAAACTTTTTCAAATGTTTCACCGTTAGTACTTTGAGATCGACCTGATGAATTGCTGAAGATGTATTTATCGGTACTTACTCTCTCTACGAAAGGCAGAATGCAACTCAATACCAGAGACACAGTTTTTGCCAAAGCTTACATGGCTTCAAGAATTCAAGGATAAGACTAGTTCTTGATTTTTTTTTGGGTGCTCCTTCGGTCCCTGATTCTTTTCTTTTGTTCTCATGATGTTCTCTGAAGAGTACATGATTTTTCTTTTCATTTGAGCCTGAAAAATATTACCTCACGCTCCAAAGAATAAGAAGAAGAATGTTTATAGTTTTCATGTTCTTATAATGATAAACTTCATAATGGAAATATATTTCCACCTTTCAGACTTTCGAAGAAATTGGTATAATTTCTGGAGAAGATATGACGGCGGAGGCAGCTCTAACAAAATTGACTTATGTATTAGCTTTGCCAGGATTAACGTTTCATCAACAGATACAAGTAGACATAAAACATTCATATAATGAGATAGAACATCATAATCCTTGTTCTCACTTTCAGGTCATGAAGACAGATCTACGTGGCGAAATGACGGTAGTAAATGTCAAGGGTCATATATGATCTTCAACCATAACAACAGTAGTTTAATTAGAACGCAGTTGCGAGTAGCTACAAGTAAGATCCATTGTAAACGTTTTTTCAAGGCTCTTTGATATTTTGATATTTTGATTCCAGTTAAACCACACCGAACCAAATTCCCGCTCATGAATAACATTTCAGTTTCACACTAAGATTGTTTGAATGTGTTTTCTGTTCATCGAATTTTCATTTTTATTTATGTATCAATTCCAGAAATATACTTTTTTTCTGTGACGGGAAAAAAGTTGTCATTTTATCTGTGTTGACAGGTACTAAAATATGACTTTTCATGAAATAACTTTTTTCCTCGGAAGTACTGTTTTCCTGGATATGTACATAGGTAAAGGGATATATCTGCTGTTGCAAAAGCTGATCTCGCACGCATCCGATGTTCGGGTCAGGGCTCTAAACCAACCTCCTACCTTCATCACTCAGCCTGCACACTACTAAAGTAACCGGCTTTCATTCCTAAGTTCGAAAAAAGCTGATAAAATAAAAAAAAGATGCCTAACTGTCGCTTTTGGACCACGTACCTATGGCGTAGCAAGCGTAGATGAGATGGTTGTTCATAAGAAAAAATGTGAAAGATCTCGAGAACCGAAAGGTCTGAAGCCATAGAAATTTGATTTTTTCACTATTTAATCGTTGTTTTTCCCGTCACAGAAAAAATAGTGTATTATACACGGAAAAAATAATAGATTTTAGCTCTCTAGAAGCGGAGGGAGACAACACAACCTCGAGATTAAATATTATACTTTTTCCCTTGTATAATAAATAACTATTTGTTTGATTCTTTTCAATATCCAAAATAATTACATCACCCTACATGTGAATCAAAGTGGTCATTTTGAATCACATGTTCCGATAAGGCACATGAATTCTTATTACATTTAAAGACCTCAGGGAAAGAATGTGTTTTGTCCCAAATCGTGATTTCCATATCAGCTTTTGGCTACTGGGCTATGATATCACATGTCATATTTCTACTGGGAAAAAACGTGTCGAGTCAGGATATATTAATAAACTTGAGTAGTCCTAACCTAAACACCACTCTCCTGAAAATGGTTGCAACAGTGACCAAGCACGTTCTTTCCCTGAGGTCTTCATTTACAGTCAATTTTATGCGATGTTTGGCCAATATTCGATTTCTAACAATCTGTACAAGGTACTTTATATATAATGTTAGATTTTTGTTTATTTTCAATGGGATTCCCAACTTTTGTATGTAATTTTGAAGTTATTTTAATGTTTTTATTTTCAATTATAATATTTTCATTTTTGACATTTTGGTGTGAGTTCCTGAATATATGGCTATGATCGAAAATAAGGTAGTCTTCTTTTATCTTTAACCGAAAATTAAAAATTAAACAATTTTTCATCTCCGCCCAATATAATTATAATAATATTTCAAGTCTTAACAGCCCTAACAGGGGGGTAGCACAAGTAGTCAATTTTGTGAAATCGTAAATTAATTTCAATTACTAAAAGGTTATATAATAATCACTCTTGATGTGAAAGCCTTGTTCAACGATATTTCTCTCAATATAGCAAAAAATAGTAGGTATTGAAAAACAGTGGATCGATATTTGTACAAAATGGAAGAAACTCAAACAATTTCTTCAAACTTTTAGGATTTCTCTTTGATACCACAGTTTTCTCATTTTCTGATAATATTGCTATAAAAAAAATTCTAGAAATGCCAATAGGAGGCCCTGTTTCTTCAACTCTTACACAGTATATCTGATGGACGATCCGTAGTCTCATATTTGACTAAACTCTCTCTTTCAAATTCCTTTTCTTGAAAAATATGCTGATGACCTAACTCCACAGGATGGAAAAAAGAAACACTTCAAATCTTTAATGATTATTATGATCATATTTTACAATTCACCATCGAAAAAAAAGGATAGTCATCTTCTTAGACACAAAACTGATCAGAAGGAAGGACAATACCATTACCACGAAACCTGGTTCCTCAGGTAGATTACTACATCACGAACAAAAAATAAATTTCGTTTTAGCGATGCAAGATAAGGTGTTCAACACTTCTCACTCAACTTTGCAAATACGAAATTTAAAAAAAAATCAAGTCATTTATTGATATTGACTCTACAAAAAATATCATACGTAATTTCATTCTCAACAGGTCATCTAACAATTCTGTTCAAGTGGACAACAGCCAACTTTCCCCTTCATTATTCTTCTCTGCAACATTTAGGGAATTTATTAATTCAACTAAAAGTATTTTCAATCAATTCTCAAAAATGTGATTATCATTCAGAAATACTTGAAAAACTCTTGTTTTAAAACTCAAAGACAAAGTCAATATGTCACATATCAAATGTGTTATATTCAATACAAGTCAATGTCGTGAAAAATATATTGGACAAACAAAAATATTACTTAAAAACCGAATCAACTCACATTGAAGTTATATTGGAAACAATAATAAATTCTGGACCCTTGAGATAGAGTCTGACCACAATTTTTTATATAATGTAAAAATATCAGATAAAAGTTCCTATCATGGTATGTTCTAAAATACATCCCTCTGAGATACAGGGTGTCAAAAGTACGAAAAAAAAATTCGATTTCATTTTTTTTCTCCAAAACTCCTGATTGAAAAATATCATACTTGGTACACTAATCAGAGTTTATCAATATTTTGTCACTAGCGTAGTTACGTTGGTATGTGCTCATAATTTCCTTGGACAACCTGAAAGTAATAACATTCCATGTACCTAAAAGAGGTTTCTGAGATGATTGAGAAAAACTGAATTTATGTCCTGAGTAGCAACATAATTTTCTCTATAAACTAATCACATAACACAAATTTTTTACAACATATTCGAATATTTGCCATCCTCCTGAATATTTTTTGATGTAATAGAGACTGACTCCTGCACGGTCCGACCGCTCACTAATTAGCATTCGGGGCCGGTCCGACCATACAGACAAGGAAAAGACAAACTTGAATACGTTATGGGCCCAGGCATCTGATGAAACTATTCGTAACATTGTCTGTTATACAATTTTCACACTCAATAGTCAAGGTATATTCCAAGTTTTACATCGTTTCAAATTGGAAAATGAAAATACTCCGTCTACTACGAACCGGCAGTAGAGGAGTTGGTAGGTGTTGTCAATTATAATAATTGAAAGTTCCAGATGAAAATAACATTAATTTTGGATGGTATTTGGAACTGTGTTTTGGGAACTGATACCGGTACGAATAAAGACCAGAGAGCTCTAGCAAAAATATGTCTTGATGTATTCAAAATGCAAGATATGCCAGGAATGCTAAACATGATTGTTATATTCTTCAGAAGATTTTTGAAGATGAAGGACTTTTTCGTAGAGTGATTTTATTACGCAAATTGCACCGTTCTGATTACAAATACTACAATTCAATGACTGAATATATTGATGGTATAACACGTCTATTGTACAACAATTAGCTGATATTGGTATAAAATTGAAGATGAATAGGTATCTGAACTATTATTGAGTGGTTTTTCCCAAGACTTTGGCACATTGGTTTGTAACTACCCATATAAAATCTCCGATTTCAAGTGAGATGGTACGAGCATGTTTACTTCAAGAAGAATATCGTAGAAATCAAGATTCGAGCGTATCAGTGAAGTATGGCATTTGCTAGCAAAAACTCAACCCTTTTTGCCATCCCCCGCTCTCCACATAACTACATTGCAACTTCTGGTCTTCCTTTCCGAACCTTTGTGACCTTCTAGTTCGATAAGTTCCTCTTGTTGGAGTTTTTCGACTCCGAAGATTTCGAATCTTAGCCTCCCGTACGCCTCACACTCGCCAAGGAAGTGAGACGAAGTTTCTTCGTCTTCTCCGCACATATGGCAAGTGGGACTGTCTTTTATACCCATTAGTGACAGGTGTCTACCTAGTTTGTTATGGCCTGTTAGTATTCCTACAAGGAGGCGTAGTGTTTGGCGATCTCTACCTAAATGCCACGTCATCCTTGACTTGCTAGAGGCGGCCACAAAGTCTTTTGACTGCCTGCAGCCGGCGGTATTCCTCCAAGATTCGTTTAGTTTTCTTTCCACCATTTGACTTCTTGCAATGCCTAGTACTGGCTCCGGTCCACAGAACTGCGCAGCGGAACCGGTTCTGGCAAGCTCATCTACCACCTCGTTTCCCGGCACCCCCCTGTGACCAGGAACCCATACCAACTCGACTTCCTTTGTTTCAGCTAATTTCTCAAGAGTATCTCCACATTTCTGTACCAGAACTGAGCTTGGTCTAGGATGACAGATAGCTTTAAGCGCTGCCTGACTATCCGAACAGATATGAATGTTCTGTTCGGGCCCTTCTTTCACCTCTTGCTTCGTAGCTACGGTTAGAATGGCGTACACCTCGGCTTGAAAAACTAATGTGTATCTTCCCAGAGCGTAGCTTTCTCGTATATCTCTTCCTTCCTGCGCCCGAATCCTGTTTGTCGCAGTCTGTCCTGCGCGGAAGAGCATGTAATTTGTAATAACATTTTTCTTCAAAATTGAAAATTGGTTGAAAAATGGCAGAGATACAGTTGATTGTTCAACTTATTTAATTAATGTTGCTTTTTTGTGTTGCTTTTTTATGTTCATGGCCTCCTTCGTTGATTATCTCATTTTGAGAACACTCATGATAAAACATTTTGTATTTTCGATTCCTTTCGGAATTATCCAAAACTTTTCACACGAGTAATCTGATAATTAATCATTTTTCAATCTTGACGAACTGCAAAGGCCATGTTACCATTTGAGAAATGGCAATTGTGAGCATTTCTTTATGGGTACTATTCCGTTTTCAGGAAATTTTCGATAATTGTTGGAATATGGGAGCTGAAATTACATAAGAACCTCAGTTTTCTACTGTATCGCACTTCGAAGCTTCCTCTGCTGTCGTTTACCAGTTGTGATGATTTAAGTTCGAGTTTCATGCCAACTTTGTTCGAATGAATAATCAACTGTATATCCGCAATTTTTCAACCGATTTTCGATTTTGAAAAACAGTGTTATCACAAATTACATGTTCTTCCGGAAATAAGAAAAAAACTTTACAGCGTGTCATTCGAAAAAAAAAGTTTGGGGTCAGGTTAAATCGGAAAAGGTTGATTTTCAGTAGTGGCATCAAAATATGCTACGTAAAATGGCTTTCGGCTAATTTTGCTTAAATTTTGATATATTGTAGGTCCAGACATTCTCATTACGTAATCCAATTTACAGATCGATCCTTTGACTAGTTTTCGAGCTACAGGGTGTCAAATAAACAATTTTTGCTATTTTGAGTGGGTCGCAGAATTTCGAACGGAAAATTTTTCGAAAAACAATTTTTCAAAAAAAACTCATTTTCGAATATACTTAATTTCGAAAAACATTTTTTCGAAAATAATAATTTTCGACAAACAAAGCTTTGAATATACTTATTTTCGAAAAATAAATTTTTCCAAATAAAGTTCTTCGAAAACCATTTTTTTGAACAAGTTTTTGAAAACATGTTTAATTATTGCAATTAAAGGACAAATTACAAAACGTGAGCGATATTTTTTAAAAAAGCAATCAAATCATCATCATTACATGTTTCGTTGAATGATAAACATATATTGCGCACTCTCTCGTCCAATGATTTATACTTTTTTTTTGGGGGGCTCCCCTCTGGAAATGGCTTTCGCAATTCTCGCAAGTTTCGTTAAGCATTGTTCCTTTTTAATATTTTTCAGAAAAGTCCAAAGGGACGATTTTTGAGCGTCAATAAGAGATAAAAATCCCCCATGCCATGATTCAACGGCGTTGTTGGTGATTGCTGAAGAACAGTTTACCTCTTCTCTCCATCTTTCCTATCCATGTGTTTTCAAAATAATTAATGAATTCTTCATTTACTTCCGTGAACAGATGTTCTTTCACTACCAAGTCGAAGCCTCTGGATATGAAAGGGACCGGTACGAAAGCTAACGCTTTCAGCATTTTGATTCTCGAATTGAAATTTGCGTCACTGTTCGCTTTGGTTGCCAAACCATATTTTTGAATCTGTCTGTATATACTTCTACTGAAGTTGTAATAGCATCCGTGACGTGATACATTCAGAAATACTTTTTCAATCCAATTGATGAATGCTTTTTCGAAGTCAGTGATAATTGTCCTGACAGAAAAAGCATTACCAGATACAGTTACACACTGCTTAATCTAGTTAAGTATTCTTGTATATGTTTCTTGTCTCTTGTTGGGTAGCAAAGCATATTGTTATGATATTGAGGTGTAAATGAAAAATTTAATTATTATTATTAGTATTAATTTAATGTGAACTGAAATAAATACTTAAACCTAACTCTAAATTAGAATGAAACAGTCAAAGGATATATAAATAAAGTCAGAAAAAAATCAAATTTTAATGGATTTTGAAAAAAAGTCACTTATGAACAAAATTAAAAATAGTAATGAAAACAACCATTACTCAGTAGAATTTCAAAGGAATTGAGGTGTATTGACTGGGAGTGTGAATTTCGGCAGGGGTGCTGATGATATGGTACAGAGAAAAATAATGAAAAAAAAAAAAAAAAATTAAAAATTAATTGTTATAAAATGGAGTTCCATTAAATTTAAGGTTATTGTAAATAATTAAAGTGTAAGGTAGAATAAGATTGGTTTAAAACGATCGCGAGTGCCGTGAACGGATCCGCAGTGCGAAATTGAAGGGTTCCATCGCGAGTGTCGGGAAAAAGATTCAGAAAGGGGTTGCTAGGAGAGGAAGGTTTGTTTTTAAAAAAAAAAAAAAGAAAAGAAGGAAGGAAAAAAGGTGAAAAATGGAAGATGAAAAGTGAAAAAAAACTCATCAGAAACTTAATAATTACGTTGGAAATTGGTAACTAAAAACCAAATAATAAACTGAGAAGAAAAGTACCTTCATTGTCATCGAATTGGCCGATGTATCCTGTAGAACTACAGAACCAGAACAAACCTTATGAGACGCCACGCCTGGCAATCTTTCCAAAAGCGTAAAAAGGTATTTATAATACTTTGATTTGTCCTCGAGCATATCCTGGAGGTCTCTACCAGTCCTTTTCTCCATTTTGAAGCAACTCACTTTGCGAAGAAATTCAACTTGCACAGAATTTTGAAAATTTCCTCTTTGAACAATTTCACAGGGAACTCCCGAACTTTGAAACAATTTCAACTTTTAATTAGCGCCCATTTAATCAATTTAATCATATATCATTGCAAAAGGACAATTTATGTATTTTATTCACATTCGAAGTGACATAACTTTACTTTCTAGAAAGGTCACTGAACTCAGTTGCTAGTCACGTTAAAAGTATTTTCAATCTTAACCACTAGAGGGTGCATGATAAATGATTTCTGTGACACTTTCCATAAATTTCTAGACAATAAGTTATCTGGAGTAGGTGCAGGTAAACTAAGGTAATATTACTGGAGATTTCATTTTTCTCATATGTTTTTTATTGATCTCAATTGTGAATAAAACGATATTTCTGTGTTTTGAAACAAATCTTATCATTGGTACCATTGTTGGGAATTTTCATTTTCTGGTTGGTACGACTGTTACTGCTGAGAAACCACTACTGAGAGAGAGTACATCATGTCCAACTGAGCTAAGCCGGAGAAAGAGATAGTTTGACATTAAAAAATAAGGTTAAGTATTCATTTATAAAATTTCCTATTATACAACAAAACATCTACAACATTATTTATTATTTATTAATCAAATACAAAACATACCATCTAATCTCCTTTCCCAATATAACAAAACAATTTGGCGTCCAACGCGGAGCAGAATAGGCAGTTTTGGAATAACGAAAAAAGGTTTGTAAAATCTGAAATAAAAGTTTTGCAAGTGTGAGTGATTAGAAAATTTGTCTGCTGTGTGAAAGAGTTTGTATAGTAGTGAAAGAATGGATCTAAGAGACGGTAAAAGAGTAGGTTTGAATGGAGCCATGGAAGATGGTGATCATGGAGAGACAAATGGACAGGTAACTGGAACAAGTGCGGAAAGACAGGTGAGAGAAAGTCAGGTAGAAAGTAGTATGGATGAAAAGTTTAGAATGTTGATGGAGTTTATAGGAAGTAATATGGGAAGTATGACGGAGAACATGGAAAAGATGGAAGAAAGAACGAAAGTTAGTATGATGGAGAACATGAATAGAATGGAGGAGAAAGTGAAGGAGAATATGGAAATGATGAAAGGAAGAATGGATCAGAGTATAAAAGGAAACTTGGAAGAAATCAAGGATAGTATGAATACTAGGATCGGGGAACTGGAAGACTATGTGGTAAGAAAATTGGAAGAAAACAAAAAGGAATTTGTAAATAAATGCAAGGAGTTCGAAAGGAAGATAGAGCAACAAAATTTGGAACATTATAAGAAAATAACTGGGGAAATAAGTACTATTAACCATTTAGTTGATCAAAATACAAGACAAATAAGTGATATGAGGAAAGATGCAGAGAAAATAAACCTAGGTACGTTTCAGGAAATAGGAAAAATAAATAAAAAGGTAGACTCGAGTGAACAGAATACAATAAAAAAGATTCATGGCATAGAAAGGGAAATTGTTAACATCCAGGAGAAAGTTATTGCAGGTAGGGACAATAGTGAATATTTAAATAAAATTCAGGAACTGGAGGTTAAATTACAAAAATTAGAGGAAAGTAGGACAAGTGGGATTGTAGAAACAAGAATTGTAAAATGCCAGAGTGTTCAAAATAATAATAAATTCGATGGGAACATAAAAACGATGCACCCAATCATTTTTATAAAAATGTTAAAGAACAAAACTAGAAACATAGTACAGATAGATGAATTGAAGGATTTTATAAGGGAATTTTTAGTAAATCAAACTTTAACATGGTTCAATAGTCAGGACAAAAATATAAACAATTTTGGGGACTTTCAAACGTTATTTATAAAACAGTACTGGGGTACCAATGCCCAGATGAAAGTTAGGGACTTATTACAATTTGGGAAGTTTGATGAGAGGAAAAGCATGAACTATAACAATTATGCAACACAACTTTACTCGATAGCTCAGTATTTAAATCCAACAATGAACGAAGAAGAAATAGTTACAAGTATAAGTCGACATTTTAAGCCAGAAATCTTTGAAATCATTAACATAAATGAAATAAAAACAATGACCAGGTTAAGCGAGTATTTAATGAGGTTAGAGAGAACGTTAGAATATAAAATTTGGGATAGTAGAAATAGGTATTCAGGGAATACAAATTACAATCAAAATATGCAAGGCGACAATAGATATGAAAATAGAAGGGAAAATAATTATAATAATGAGAGAAATTATAACAACTACAGGCAGAATAGGGATTATAATAATCAAAATGGGAGATTTTTAAACAATAATAACAATAATTACAATAACAGGTACAATGGAAATCAAAATCAAAGGGATTATAATAGAAATAACTACAATTATAATAATAATAATCAAAACAGGAACTATAACAGCTATGGAGACAATAGAAACCAGAATCAAGGGCAATATCAACAAAATAGAAACGAATACAATAGGGAAGACAGACGAACGAATTATATCGAAGGACAAAACAACGAACGTACGAGACAGGTACATTTTAATCAAAGGGAAAGTAGTTATGACAGGGAAAATGAAGAAAGACGAACGAACAATAATCACGAGATAAGAAATGATGAACAAGCTGAAAATTTTTGCTAAGAAAACCATATGTGATGCTGGAACAACCTATTTATGAACATCCTAAGGAATTTATAGATTTAGATGAAAATGAAAAAAATGAACAAATAAACAAATTAATAATTTTAAAAGGGAAAATTGGAGAAAGATCAGTGAAAATTCTTATAGACACAGGTTCAGAGGCATCTTTAGTTAGTGAAAACAATATTGAAAAAGATCTGGAAAGTAAAATTGTGAAAATGCCAAAAACAAACTTAGTGGGGATCAATGGGAAGAAATTAGCAGAATCTAATAGTTTTATAAACTTAAATTTGGAGATAGAACAGCAAATAATTGAAATACAACTATTAATAGTCAAAAATATGGACATGGATGTAGTTATTGGTACCGATTTATTAGATAGAAACAAAGTAAAAATTGATTATGAGCAAAAAACTATCAAATGGATGGAAAATTGGTTTAAATTTGAAGATACAAGTGATAACAAGGTAGATTTGAATAGAGGAATTTTGTGTATTAAGAGTGTAAATGAGAAGGAAGAATGCGAAAATAAAATTGAAAATAAAAATGAATATGAAAATGAATTAAATGATTATGAAGAAATGAATTATAATGAGTATAATGAATACAAATGCAATATAAAATATGAAAACTATGTGAGTGAATTATTAAGGAAGTATGAAAGGTTAAGTATGAATGAGTCTAGAATTGCTAGCAAATATGTACACAAAATAGAGGTGAAAGAAATCAACAAATTTAAATCAAAAAGTTATCCAATACCATATCGATTTAGGGAACAAGTAAGGGAAGAGATAGAGAAGATGCTGAGACAGGGAATAATCGAGAAAAGTACCAGTAATTTTATAAATCCTATAGTTGTAGTGCAGAAGAAAAGTGGGGAACTTAGACTGTGTTTAGATGCACGTGAATTAAATAAAATAACTACACCACAGTACGAATCTCCAATGAACATAGAGGCTATTTTTGGTAGAATCACTAAAACAAAAATTTTTTCCAAGATCGATTTAAAACATAGTTTTTGGTTAATTCCATTAGAGGAAAATGTAAGAAATTTCACTGGATTTTGTATAGAAGGGGTTGTTTATAGGTTTTGTGTTGTGCCATATGGTCTGCAATCAGCTTGCCCAGCACTTGAAAGAGCTTTGCACCAGATTCTTGATAAATATGAACATTTTGTGTTACATTATGTCGATGACATTTTAATATATTCTGAAAATGAAGAATTACATAAGGAACATTTAGAGAAAGTTCTAGAATTGTTAGACGAAGCAGGGCTTAAAATAAATTTAAATAAATGTGAATTTTTCCAAAAGGAAGTCACTTATCTAGGTTATAAAGTAAATGAATTAGGTTTTGAAATGGATCCAGAAAGAGTCAAAACTATAAGGGAATATGAAAGGCCACATAATTTAAAAACTCTGAGAGGATTTTTAGGTATCTTGAATTATTTTAAAAGATTAGTGCCTGATTTAAGCGAAAAAGAACTGCCTTTAATAAATTTATTAAAGAAAAATGTAAGGTGGAGATGGGAAGAACAGCATGAAAAAGCTTTTGTAGAGTTAAAGAACATTTTTGCACAAAATTTGAAAATCTACCATCCGAATTATGAATTGCCATTCATTTTAAAAACAGATGCAAGTATGGAAAGATTAGCAGGAGTCTTAATACAAATACAAGGGGGAATAGAAGTGCCTATATCATTCATTTCGAGAGTTACAAAGAAACATGAAAAAAATTATAGCGTTAGTGAGCTGGAATTAGCGAGTATCATATTGTGTGTAACTAAACTCAGATTTTATTTACTAGGAGCTAAATTCTTTGTAGAAACTGATCATGAGGCTTTACTTTCAATTTTAAATTGCAAATATGCAAGTAACAGAATTCACCGATGGGCATTACTTTTACAAGAGTACAAATTCGAGATTAAACATGTACCAGGGAAGAAAAACATCATACCAGATACAATCACTAGAATGGGGAAAAACAATATAGGTAATTCTAGACAGGTAAAAGTAGGGTTAAATGTTTTTGTTAACAAATCAGGGTTATTTTCCTTGAAAACAATTTTAGAAGATCAAATTGAATTAACGAGTAAAGAAAAAAGAGGAACCATGGAAAGGAATGGAGTGATTATTAAAAATGTAAATGAAAACGAATTATATGTTGTAACACGAAAATTAGCAGAGAAATTAATAGGGGAAATTCATGAAAAGTATGGTCATGCAGGCATTAGAAAAACGTGGATGATTTTCAGGGAAAATTTCATAAGTTGTAGGGATATTGAAATCACGAAAGAGTTATTAACAAAATGCATTCTATGTCAGCTTGGAAAAAGCAAAAATAGTATTAATCAGAATGAACCAAAAAGCATTATTTCAAAAGAACCATTACACATAGTATCCATTGATTTCCTTAGCAAGTTAATAACCAGTAACAACAACAATAAGCATATTTTTGTGATAGTAGATCACTTCTCTAAGTTTATAAAAGTATACCCATGTAGAAAAACAAATGTTAAAACAGTTAAAGATTGCCTAATAAAATTTATACAAGAAATTGGAAAACCTGAAATTATAATATTAGATAATGCAACATATTTTAGTAACGATCGAATGAAAAAGTTTTGTAAAAATTCAAAAATTAATTTAAGATTCACAAGTATAAGACATCCGTCAGCAAATCCAACCGAAAGATACATCAGAGAGGTTATAAAATACTTAAGATTTGTAGTGCAAGAAAATCATAGGAGTTGGGATGAAAAACTAAACCTAGTAGAAAAATATTTAAATGAAATACCAAGCACTGTTACTGAAGAAAATCCTAAGTATGTAATGACAGGGGAAATGCCAGAAAGAGAGTGGGTGAATGAAAGTAAGGTATTAGAACGAACGTTAGAAAAGGTGAACATGAGAATTATTAAAAATGCAAAAAGGTATGTAAAAAGGGAGAGTGAAAGAAGTGTGAAGCGTATGAAATTTAAAAAAGGAGATTTAGTGATTATTAGGAATTTAAGAGTGCCGAATGAAAGGAAAGGTTTGTGTGCAAAGTTTTTATTTCCTTTTGAAGGACCTTATGAAGTTATTAATTCTAATCCTGTAAATAGTTACAAATTAAGAAATCCAGTCACTGGAAAAGAAAGAGGCATATTCAATATACAAAGTGTGTATCAGTTTAAAATATAATATAAAAAAAAAAAAAAAAAAATAATTAAAAATTGGTATTCTAATGTTTATATGGGATATAAAATGTAGAATACAAATTTTGGGGAATTTGTTATGATATTGAGGTGTAAATGAAAAATTTAATTATTATTATTAGTATTAATTTAATGTGAACTGAAATAAATACTTAAACCTAACTCTAAATTAGAATGAAACAGTCAAAGGATATATAAATAAAGTCAGAAAAAAATCAAATTTTAATGGATTTTGAAAAAAAGTCACTTATGAACAAAATTAAAAATAGTAATGAAAACAACCATTACTCAGTAGAATTTCAAAGGAATTGAGGTGTATTGACTGGGAGTGTGAATTTCGGCAGGGGTGCTGATGATATGGTACAGAGAAAAATAATGAAAAAAAAAAAAAAAATTAAAAATTAATTGTTATAAAATGGAGTTCCATTAAATTTAAGGTTATTGTAAATAATTAAAGTGTAAGGTAGAATAAGATTGGTTTAAAACGATCGCGAGTGCCGTGAACGGATCCGCAGTGCGAAATTGAAGGGTTCCATCGCGAGTGTCGGGAAAAAGATTCAGAAAGGGGTTGCTAGGAGAGGAAGGTTTGTTTTAAAAAAAAAAAAAAGAAAAGAAGGAAGGAAAAAAGGTGAAAAATGGAAGATGAAAAGTGAAAAAAAACTCATCAGAAACTTAATAATTACGTTGGAAATTGGTAACTAAAAACCAAATAATAAACTGAGAAGAAAAGTACCTTCATTGTCATCGAATTGGCCGATGTATCCTGTAGAACTACAGAACCAGAACAAACCTTATGAGACGCCACGCCTGGCAATCTTTCCAAAAGCGTAAAAAGGTATTTATAATACTTTGATTTGTCCTCGAGCATATCCTGGAGGTCTCTACCAGTCCTTTTCTCCATTTTGAAGCAACTCACTTTGCGAAGAAATTCAACTTGCACAGAATTTTGAAAATTTCCTCTTTGAACAATTTCACAGGGAACTCCCGAACTTTGAAACAATTTCAACTTTTAATTAGCGCCCATTTAATCAATTTAATCATATATCATTGCAAAAGGACAATTTATGTATTTTATTCACATTCGAAGTGACATAACTTTACTTTCTAGAAAGGTCACTGAACTCAGTTGCTAGTCACGTTAAAAGTATTTTCAATCTTAACCACTAGAGGGTGCATGATAAATGATTTCTGTGACACTTTCCATAAATTTCTAGACAATAAGTTATCTGGAGTAGGTGCAGGTAAACTAAGGTAATATTACTGGAGATTTCATTTTTCTCATATGTTTTTTATTGATCTCAATTGTGAATAAAACGATATTTCTGTGTTTTGAAACAAATCTTATCATTGGTACCATTGTTGGGAATTTTCATTTTCTGGTTGGTACGACTGTTACTGCTGAGAAACCACTACTGAGAGAGAGTACATCATGTCCAACTGAGCTAAGCCGGAGAAAGAGATAGTTTGACATTAAAAAATAAGGTTAAGTATTCATTTATAAAATTTCCTATTATACAACAAAACATCTACAACATTATTTATTATTTATTAATCAAATACAAAACATACCATCTAATCTCCTTTCCCAATATAACAAAACAATATATAACTTACTTACTTATTTCGCAGTGAACAGTGACCAATTGGTAAAATAAAGTGGGTACTGTTTTAAATGTTCCATCTATCATCCATACTCTTGATTTAAACAACAATGTCATATTTTCATTTGTACCAAAAATTATGATTCTTTGTGGATCTTCCAAACCTGAATCAAAGAGAAAAAAATAATGACCTTGTTCGGTCGTTTTATATTCATCAGGTAAATTCAGAGACATTGGGTGTTATGAATAAAAACTAGCAAAAGCTTTTACTATAGGTTTGTCTCTCTCATTAGTTAATAAAATAGATAGGTCTGTTTCAAGAAATCTAAGTAAAAGCATTTGCTTAAGGTTTATTCATTAAACCATTGTGTCTGAAGGCTGTGCAACTGCACTACTTTCTCGAGTTCTTATGTTACGTATTTCTCTTCATGGATGGAATTGATGGAAGATTCACCAAGGTTGAAACACTAGCATTTCTGATAGAATCAACAATTATATTTTGTGGCGTCGCTATTGACTTACGTGATATATTGCGAATATCACTGAAAATGGTTTCTACTTCAAGTTTCTCATGTTACCTGGATGATTGTGATTTCCAGAAACAGTTTCAGCAATATTCTTCTTCTCAATACTTTTCAGACGTCCCTTACAGTCCTTGTTGAAATATTCACATTTTCAATATATGCAACCGTTGGCCACTTTGTCTTTATAATAGAAATAAACATTCAAGTATGCCTTACTTTTTTCGCGAGGTTTTTCGATTAACCTAAGAGATTTGTTCTCGTTCATCTTTATCGATATCTATTATACTTTATACCTACTTATTTATCAAATACCTGACAGACCGTTCAACGTCACTGACAATTATTTCGTTTGAAATAGCGTCCGATATATATTATGAGACTTTCTACTGCTACCTATAATCTGTTCCTATAGATGCAAATATTACTCATATACAGAGTTTCTCGTTCCACATTTTGAGGCGTCGCTATTTATGTGCTTGAATAATGTAGGTAGTTTGTTGGTTAGCTGGATAGGTAAGTAGGTAGATAGTTTTCGAAAAAAAACACCTTTTCGAAATAAATGTTTTCGAGAAAAGAAACCTTTCAAAAAGTTATTGTTGGAAAAAAATACCTTTCGAAAGTACTTAATGATTTTCGAAAAATTGTTTTTCGAAAAAAATGGTATTCGAAAAATTGTTTTTCGAAAAAAAAAAGGTTTTCTAAAAATTGTTTTTCGAAAAAATGTTTTTCAAAAATGATGTTTTCGGAAAAAATTCAGCAACCATTCAGAAACAAATCAAACTCATGGAATTTTCATAAAATTACAAACAAATTTATCTCATTTGAAAAGATTCCAAACTTTTATTGGAAATGCCGGTCATGTGGTCATTCGTACAGGGGTCATTATTAATTTGAAACATATCGATGTTAACAATTTCTTGAGGATGCATTTTTTCTTTTCAAAAATAGAATCGTACGCATTTTGAAAACTGAAATGAACGCTATGAAAGTGAATACGGTTTTCTATGGGTCATAGTCGCAAGTTATGCTCAATTTTATGTCTCCCGCAAAATATCGTGTAGAAAAACTACGGATCCTTCAATATTTTACAGTAGAGATTCCATAATTTCCTGAAATTTGGCGAATGCGCATGCGCATGCAACACCGTACGGTAAACGTTGATATTGAAATAAACCCTTATGGGTAGATATTGTGGTATTCTGAGCAATCCATATCCTCATTTCATTTATCGACCAGTTGAAAATAGAAGTTGTCAAGCAGACAGAAGTTGGATCCATGATTAAATTGTTGTTGTTGTTTTTTCCGTTAACCAGCTGTCGTCCCCTTACGAACGGCAGCCCTCAAAAGTCGAAACTTGTGCGAGCCAAGGATTAACGAGGTCTTACCTTTTAACGTGCGATTCCTAGCACTTTCTCATGTTAACATGTTATATTTTACTTATGTATTTCAATGATGAATAATTAAACTGTTTGGTAGCCTAGTTTGATACTACAGATATCGTAACTAATTCTTTTGATTCATCATCTATGCATATCTGCTCATAGGCTCGAGAGAGGTCTATTTTAGAAAAAATTGCCCCACCCTGTAATCTAGAAAATAAATCGTCTATCATAGGAAGAGGAAATTGAACAATTTCAAGAACAGGATTGATATAGTTATTTTGAAATCTCCGCATATGCGAACTGAACCGTCCCTTTTCATGACGGGGACGATGGGAGTTGCCAAGGTGAATAATCAATCTTATTAGTTCTGCATCTACTTTATCTTTTATATCGTCTGGCATGGGAAAATTTTGTAGTTACTTCTGCATCTTTCAATTTCAACGTACAGTTCCTGACGTTTTTTTGTATCGTCTGTTATATTATTTACTATGAAGTAGTTATCCAGTCTGCGAATAAAGATTGTCCAATCACTAGTATGAGGATCAAACTCTCTTAATGTGTCCCAAATTTACCATTTTATGGTATTTGTAACAAAAACCTCACTCGAAAGTAATTTAACACTCGTCGCCAATGGCATTTCCCACCGTGCAAGGAGGAGAAAACAATTGTCAGTATAAAAATCCTTCATAAGAAATACATAAAACGAGCGGTATACAGTACAGTCAAGGAAGTAGATATTTTGGAAATGAATACTCTAAACTCATTGTTCTGTTTCATTAATTTTTTTCAAGCATTGGTTGCTTGCTCAAATTTTTTTTTAACTGATCAATTATTTGAGTTACATACTCTTTCAACAAAATCACTACTTTTTTCACCGTTTTTATTGACGTTTGCAAAGTATTCTTCGACAAATTGATTACTTCTGTGTATCGAATGGTGATATTTTCAGTAATTGCATCATTTGTAATTTCCAAGTTCGAATGAGTTCGTTGGACGCTGGTTCAAAATCCTTTTTCAATTGTTCAATTTTTCAAAAGTTCATTGTCAACATCTTCTGCATCGATAGGAGACTTGACATGACATATTTTCAGGTTATTTGCATCGATATTTCCATCAGTGCTATAACCAAAAATCCAGTCAATACCACTTTTTTGAACATGGTATTCATCGTTATCACTGGCGGCATAAGCATGACCTAACTTGTTGATACTCATGATGAAATTGTCATGTTAACGAATAACACCAGCCTCTTTCAACTCATTTATGATGGAAATCATATCGTTCGTGACAGACATATTGTCTGCTGTCTGAGACACAATTGAAAGTCGAAGTCAATCCACAAGCTCATTTGAATCATTCAACAGGTTTGATGTTGTACGTCAGAGCATAGCCAGTACCCACTTTACTCGTTGAAGATGACCTGTCTGATGATGGCTTAGGTGGAGCGAAACCTGTTTCCAATGAAGGCGGATTCTTTATGAATAATCGTCGAATAACTTGCAAGTATTTCGATAAATTCGATGGTTTCAATCTGTTCTTAGTGTCTTTGTGCACATCAGTTATTTTCAAAATTCGCTTGTACTGTGTTAAATCAGATTGTTCATCAAATTCAGGATCTTGGAGGAAGATGAGGTTGTACAAACCCTTGAAAATCTTTTATGTCTCCGGTTTCTTTGTTCATGTAAAGAACTGTATATCCAAGTTTCCATTCTTCCTAGTCAGAATCATATTTCGGTCCATAGACATTATCTATTTCCGGAGATTTCCGCAATATTTCTTGTATGTAAGGTATTGCAATTTAAGGATATTTTCCACTCAGTCCAACAGTTTCTTCGGCGGCATTCTCGAATACTTCACCCTCTTCTTCTTCTTCTTCTTCTTCTTCTTCTTGTTGTGGCTCTTCCCCCTCATCTGTCTCCGCACCAAACGTGGTTTGTTTGGTAGAGGTAATTTTTTTTCTTTTATGTTGCGGCGACGCTGGTAACGAAGAAACACTACGTTTCATTGGTTTGGATATGGGTTTGAACTTCTAACGCCTCGTCATCTTCAGCCTTCCCCAATTTCAAAGCCAAATATTGTTTTCTCACAGCCTTGGATGATTGATTTTCAACTTCATCTCAGCATCGGCAATGCCCTCATCTAGTCGTGTTGACGGCATTGTATGTGAACTACCTCATCCGAGAATGTGTCGGGAAATATATATTTATCGAATCCCATATGATATCTACCATTTTTCAAATCACAATCTTTCACAATTACCAAAGCCCCATATTTCTCATTCCAACATTTTGAGCAGATTTTTTTGGAGTCCTCAAAGGAAAAGTCTGGAGAAACATCATCGAATGTGTTTCAAATCAATGTCATCCTGCTTGAACAATACAATCATATTACAATCATCACGTATGAGTTTTTTTTAGGTATTTTCGCATACGTTTGACACAAGTATGCTATATCAATGTACTTGTGTCTGGACAATACTCTCTTATTTTATTCTGTTTATCGCAGGCGACGTCATCGAACACAAAACATGAATATTCTTTTGCTTCTGAGGCTGGGATTATTTTCTCGTTGTCTTTGAAGAAAAAATAACCGACTTCTCGAACTTTCTTCAATACCTCTTGAAGTAATTGATACTTGGGCTGATATAACGTAGACATTTTTGAACTTGACACCATTCTGATCGAATAATAGGCTCAACATGACATTAGTTTCACCGCAATCACTAGGTCCACAAAAAATGGCGTGGAAAGAATCAGGTAACAGTTTGCCATGCTTACTTTTTCTACGAACTTTGAAATCTAAATTCTCTATAGGAAGTGACGTTTTTTGTTAAATGACCTTCATAATGAGAGGTGTCGCTTCTGACTACTTGGAAAAATACACAACTAACTCATTATATGAGAACATGTCATTGCTAATTTCAAGGGGTATACAATGTAAGAATTTCCAATAAGCTGTAGTTTCGACACTTGCCAATTTGGCAATGCCAGTTGCGTGTAATTTTATCAATATATTGGATGGTTTCGCAAGGGATACCACTTGTAAGCCACACTATTTGTGTTTAATTAGCTATTTCGTACAATTCAAAAGTATAGCTTTCAATCAAAACCATATATACCATATATATATATATATATATATATATATATATATATATATATATACATGAAGTTGTGGTTTTGATTGAAAGCTATATATATATATATAGAAGAAGGTGCTGGCATCGTGAACTATGTGATAGATAAATTACCATTTGAGCTACACTTGCCGGGATATCAGTTTTGCGGACCTGTTACTAATCTGAAAAAACTGTCAAAAAGGCATTAACGGTTTGGATTCTGCTTGTCATTCAGATAATATTGAATACTCTGTGGAAGATCGACACATAAAGCCGATTTGGAACCGAGCTTGGGAGAGATTCAAGTCGAAAGACGCGAGTGTTGGAGGAAAGACTGCATCTTGGTTCGTCATAACAACAATGAAAACTAAACGTAATCTGGGATGGGTATGAAAAAATCAACAACCAGTTGAAAAATGGGAGTCTGAAAGGTTTACGCAAGGCATCTGTGGTAGCTTTGCGATGAGCTCGAAAACAAATCAAACGCTCAGATGGACGTAACAAAATCAAGATACCCAGAATACCATTCGACGGAGCAGCAGCAGCAAAATCTGGTGAAATTCTACCAGTGATTTTGCAGCTCTCTGGGCTCTAGGTGGAGCTAGTGCCGTCGCCAAGACAGCCATCGACTCTAAAAATGGGAAAAAGAAACTCGATGAAGATCATCGTCATAACAAACAAATGGAAACTATTGGAAAATAAGGCTTAAGTTTGTTTTTGAAAAAAAGCCCCCAAGGAGGTTATGGTGTTTTCCTTCGGAAAAACTCCCATTGAAGGTACCCAATAGATCCTTGTATGACATGGAGTTGATCAAATATGCGAAACGTTTGAAAATTTTCCATTTCAAAGGGTATTCATGCGTGATCATGCAACTCTCCAAATTTTTAAAAGTGCAAAGTTGAATTATTTCTGATTTTAAATCAATGGAAGTTATCACGTATGTGCTAAAAGGCTGCTCAGTTTTAGTCGGTTGGGTGTGGGTCAGTGCAACAAATGTTCGACAATAGTTAACTATTAACAAGATACAAGAGTTTACTTGACTGCCTCAGGAAGTGGGCGCCAGGTAGCAAAAAATAAAAATATGTGAATCATAAATTTGAGTTAAAGATAAATTACTACCGAAGAGATAAAGATGATGTGTCTGGCTTTGGTGTGAAGGAAGAACAAATATTCAAAGAAACAATCAATACTTTAATCAACAATTTCACAATAAATAGCCGAAGGCCACAAAATGTAAATATTTCACAACTGCTCAAGGCAATAAATAGCTGAAGGCCACAAAAATGTAAATACACAAACAGCGAATGTTAAGGAAAATAGCTGATGGCTACTAATTCAAATTTGAAGGAAATAACAGCTGTTAGTTTAAAATTCAGAACATTTACAGCAGAACAATCTGATTATCTGATTCAAACGAAGCTGGTCCTGGATGCTAGATACCTGGGTGGTTGGTTTATGCGAAGCTAGTCTGATGGAGTGCTGTAGTTGGATCGTGTATGGCTGATCTAGGGAGTGGTGGACCACTGAAATTCTATCCAAACATAATTATTGATACTATATGAAGAAATTATATGAATTTAAAGTGGGAATATTTAAATTAAATCTCTGATAGATTGTTAAATATCGGATGATACTAGAGAGAGAAAAAAAAGGAACATAGGCCTGATACTTCTGAAATCAAGTAAGATAATATTAGGATGACAACTCCTAAATCAATATAAGTCAGGACACTCTTGAATTCAGAAATGCTACCTTTGCACGTGACACAAGTTGTAAGTATCGGAAGATGCAAAAGATACTACCTGGTAGACCTTATGACAAAAGCGTACAGGTAGGTGACAGAGTATTAATTTGAAATAAAAAAATTCAATAATCGAACCAACAGAGAAATCCACGCACTGAACGCTGTACAGCACAGAGATAAATTCTCTCAGGCCAGCATTTATTTCCCAGAGGGAAAGTATTGACCAAATAGATCAGGTAATATAGAAATAAATGCTCACCTGAGGAACTACTGTGATGATTTCATGTCTAGCTGTAACTAGCCATCAGCTACACGCTCCTTTCCAAGGTTAGATTGCTTGGTAACAATTATACTGCTTAATATCGGATATTTAGTCGATTCAGGAACATATAGCTATAAACGTAGAAAGGTAGAAAGGTAGAAACTATTTCGGCAAATACAAAAGGCCAAACTCGTATTCGTACGATTTGCTTCTTGTCCCCGAGAAGAAATCTTTTCAGCAGAGATATGTTTTTTAGCCTGGTTATCGTAAGATTTAGAATTTAACAAAACATTCAAAATTTCAAATTTATGACCAAAACTATCCTAATTTACAGTTCAACGTGCCCAGCCCGAAAGGGTATGCCACTATGAAATTTAATTCGGAATTGTGATGAGTTTAATAAATTTGAACACCAATATATCAAATATCATCTTAGGCAGGTATGAACTGGCGTCATTCAATGACAAAAGCCATCCTATTCAATACAATGTAGATAATAGTTTTCGAATAACAATTACAATACTCAATGTCTCAATCGCCTTCACTATTCAATTCAATCAAGATATCAATAGAAAATAGGCTCATACCATTTAATACTCCACTCCAAATTCCACTCTTACCTATAACATGTCACCTCGACCACGGTCTGATGCAAAGAGATAGCTTTTCCGTGATTTGGAGTGATGTTTCAGCAGTGACTAGGAGTACGCCGTTTCGGCATATTTATTGAATGTTAACTTGAGTTGATAAGTATTATAACCGAGTATGCAGGTTAGGCAATTATGATAATATAATGAAGAGAGTATGGTTGTGCAGGAAGTATGATAGTGTTTAAGGCAATTGATAAGTCATATATTGTAATACTTGATGAAATGATTTGATTTTCAAAATTTCATTTAAATGGAACGAATTTTTCGTTACAATCAATTGCCTCGTTCTAAACCAATGTTCCGAGAGTGTGCCATTGTGAATTTGGACCTTCAACGTAATAAAGGAACGCACTGGGTAGCTTACCGAAAAACTGAAAACAAAGCGGAATATTTCGATAGTTTTGGTAGTTTGAAATTACCTGGGGAATTGGTTCGATATCTTGTGCTAAATGTTGAAATATTCTACAACAACGATCGTTATCAAAATTTCAATCAATACAATTGTGGACATTTATGTTTGGAATTTCTCTATAACAGTGAACGAAAAACTCGATGAGTGTCAGTCATGTCTCAGATACTCACACTGACAACTTATAGTTCAAATTCCTTCAGTGATTTTACAAATCCCATTTCATTGGACTCTGATTTACGGTTTGGCTTTGATTGGATTCCACTCATACAATACCATTCCGAATATATTCTATATCAGAGTCCAATGAAATGGGATTTGTAAAATCACTGAAGGAATTTGAACTATAAGTTGTCAGTGTGAGTATCTGAGACATGACTGACACTCATCGAGTTTTTCGTTCACTGTTATAAGGAAATTCCAAACATAAATGTCCACAATTGTATTGATTGAAATTTTGATAACGATCGTTGTTGTAGAATATTTCAACATTTAGCACAAGATATCGAACCAATTCCCCAGGTAATTTCAAACTACCAAAACTATCGAAATATTCCGCTTTGTTTTCAATTTTTTGGTAAGCTACCCAGTGCGTTCCTTTATTACGTTGAAGGTCCAAATTCACAATGGCACACTCTCGGAACATTGGTTTAGAACGAGGAACGAAAAATTCGTTCCATTTAAATGAAATTTTGAAAATCAAATCATTTCATCAAGTATTACAATATATGACTTATCAATTTCCTTAAACACTATCATACTTCCTGCACAACCATACTCTCTTCATTATATTATCATAATTGCCTAACCTGCATACTCGGTTATAATACTTATCAACTCAAGTTAACATTCAATAAATATGCCGAAACGGCGTACTCCTAGTCACTGCTGAAACATCACTCCAAATCACGGAAAAGCTATCTCTTTGCATCAGACCGTGGTCGAGGTGACATGTTATAGGTAAAAGTGGAATTTGGAGTGGAGTATTATATGGTATGAGCCTATTTTCTATTGATATCTTGATTGAATTGAATAGTGAAGGTGATTGAGACATTGAGTATTGTAATTGTTATTCGAAAACTATCATCTACATTGTATTGAATAGGATGGCTTTTGTCATTGAATGACGCCAGTTCATACCTGCCTAAGATGATATTTGATATATTGGTGTTCAAATTTATTAAACTCATCACAATTCCGAATTAAATTTCATAGTGGCATACCCTTTCGGGCTGGGCACGTTGAACTGTAAATTAGGATAGTTTTGGTCATAAATTTGAAATTTTGAATGTTTTGTTAAATTCTAAATCTTACGATAACCAGGCTAAAAAACATATGTCTGCTGAAAAGATTTCTTCTCGGGGACAAGAAGCAAATCGTACGAATACGAGTTTGGCCTTTTGTATTTGCCGAAATAGTTTCTACCTTTCTACGTTTATAGCTATATGTTCCTAAATCGACTAAATATCCGATATTAAGCAGTATAATTGTTACCAAGCAATCTAACCTTGGAAAGGAGCGTGTAGCTGATGGCTAGTTACAGCTAGACATGAAATCATCACAGTAGTTCCTCAGGTGAGCATTTATTTCTATATTACCTGATCTATTTGGTCAATACTTTCCCTCTGGGAAATAAATGCTGGCCTGAGAGAATTTATCTCTGTGCTGTACAGCGTTCAGTGCGTGGAATTTCTCTGTTGGTTCGATTATTGAATTTTTTTATTTCAAATTAATACTCTGTCACCTACCTGTACGCTTTTGTCCTAAGGTCTACCAGGAAGTATCTTTTGCATCTTCCGATACTTACAACTTGTGTCACGTGCAAAGGTAGCATTTCTGAATTCAAGAGTGTCCTGACTTATATTGATTTAGGAGTTGTCATCCTAATATTATCTTACTTGATTTCAGAAGTATCAGGCCTATGTTCCTTTTTTTCTCTCTCTCTAGTATCATCCGATATTTAACAATCTATCAGAGATTTAATTTAAATATTCCCACTTTAAATTCATACATAACCGAAGAATTTATTATTTCACGAATGGCAATGAAAAACAAAAAGGAATTATCACTTTTCCCATTGGCTCTTACGAAATAAATAACATTGCAAAATTTCTGACGAAATATATCGATAAAGCCAAGGAGAACAAGAAAAAATCTGCGGAACAGAAGAAGACGGATGAGGACGTTGGTAATAAAAATATAACAAACAGTGTGAAATATACAGCAAAATACACGCAATTGATTTTCGACCTAATAATTTATTGTGTTGGACGCCTATTGGGTTTCTCGCAAAAATTGTTGGCCTGGAATAATCCACAAATTTGACTGTCCAGTCAAAATTGTTAAGTGAAAATTGTCAAGCTGTGTGCACGTTCTAATATAATTGGATGAAGAAAAGATTTTTATTTCGACTATAAAGTCATCATCAGTGCGTACCTGTCAGTAAGTGACATCGAATAGAATTTAAGAAATTTTGATAATGAGAATTTTGAAAATTGAAAAATTACCCACTCGTCAGGTGTACAAGAGCCAGACCATAAGAATATCATGTGTCCAGAGGACCATGTAAATATTTAAAAACAGGACATCATATGAATAACATTTAAAAAAATCCTTATTCCAGGATTAATCTAGATAAAAGTTCCAACAGGCAGAGTAACATGTGTCTGCTGAACCTTAGTCTAATGTCTAACTAAATAAATGAAAATTGACATTGTGTCAAAAGTTGACAATGACAATAAAGTATGGCATAGAACATAATGATGATTTCCTTTGATGTAAGTAATCTTTTCACTTCAGTTCCGAAAATAGAAACCTTACCACTTATAAGTGATGCCTTAAGCCTTGCTCAAGTTGATGCCAATTCCATAACTTACATTTTGACCTTGTTGAACTTTTGCCTTTCACAAGATTATTTTGTTTTCAATGATAAATTCTATAAACAACCAGATGGACTTGCCATGGGTAGTTGTTTATCACCTTTTTTAGCAGATATTTTCATGAATAATTTAGAAAACAAATTCATTATCACTGCAAATAATCCAGAAATTTTACATTGGTTTAGATATGTTGATGATTGTTTTGGTATTTTTGAAGGGTGACATTGACATTGTCAACAATCTTTTGACAAAAATAAACCAAGTATACCCAAGTATCAAATTCACACTTGAATTAGAATCAAATAATAAATTAAATTTCTTAGATTTCACAATCTATAAAACTAACAATCTTTTAAATTTTAGCATATTCAGAAAACCCACACAAACCGTTCACGTTATACCTAGCTTCTCCAATCACCCCCATCAACACAAAATGGCAGCCTTCAATTGTTACATTCATAGACTTTTGAATACGACCCTTTCCACAGTTCCATCAAAATGAATTGGATATCATTAAACAAATAGCTTCAAATAACAATTATAACCCGAATATTATTGATAGTATGATCCAAAAAATCAAAAACAAAAGAGAACGTAATTTGTTTGACTTCCTTTCTTAAATGACAATATTTCTAATAAAATAGCTGGTTGCATTAAAAGCAACATAGATAACATTAAAATTTCTTTTAAAACTAACCACAGCCTCAACAGATACCTGGTTAACACAAAAGATAAAATTGATGAACATTCAAAAAGTGGCATATACAAGTTAAATTGTGATGATTGTGATGCAGCCTACATTGGAAGAACTTGCAGACCTTTGAAAACCCGTATAACCGAACATTTAAATCTCAACAAAATTTCAGCCTTTGCTGAACATTTGAGGTTTAATAACCACAACTTTGTCCAAATAGGAATTCAAAAATTTTACAGGAGATGAGTTCCAAAAATTACAATAGGTTAGATTTTCTTGAAGATTTACATATTAACAAGGAATTACTGAATAATGACCTTTGTCTCAACACTCAAGGTGATTAAAACAGATCTCACATTCCTCTTCATAGACGTTTAAAATAAATTGAAATTTTTTCATAAATTTAAATTAATTTACATATTTAATTGCTCTTGAACTCTTTCTCGATGATGATATTGCTTGAACCCATTTTTCAGTTTGTTTGGTTCCTTCACTCTCGACTTTCCATTCAATTCTTAGAACATAAACTATTGCTTTCAATTTGAAACTTATAATTTCAACTTTAGGTTCTGTTTTCTTGAACTTGAGTTTTTGCATGTGCCGTGTCAAGTTCTCATTAGACTTCCTCCTGGTTCAGTAATTTCCTTGGTTTTGATTAATAGAACTACTGAATTGAGTAAATAAGAAACAATCTTGAAAACATTTTTTTTTATCTTTTCTGTTTGTAGTGCCTCTTGGTTTTGGGCTACCTTTTTGGCGCTTTGGGGATTGGGAAGGTTCTCATGAGATCTGTCCCATGAGCCTGAGCATAGAATTGGTTTCACAAATTCCCTAGAGACTGTGTCTTAATCCTGGTTCTGTGCACATCGGGTTGAAGTTCTCATTAGACTTTTCTTCCGGTTTGTCATATTTTCTTGGGTTTAGATTAACAGAATTATTAATAAACTTTTTGGAAAATTTCTTAAAAACTTTTCTGCTATAGGTTCATCATTTTGGTTTCCCTCTTTGTTACTTTTGAGATTGGGAAAGTTCTCATCAGACTTACCTCATGATCTTAAGTTCCAATCTGGTTTCCCAGGATGCTGAACTAATAATAATAATCATGTTTGTTTCTTTGGTAAACTTAGAGCTGACGTTTTGAAGTTTATAAGTTCTCATTAGACTACAAAAAAAATTGTAACTTTGGTTCTGTCACCTTGAAAAATTTTCATGATTAAATCACAAAATTTGACTAATTTGTCATTTAGCAATTTTCAAAACAAAGCTTCAGAAGACATGTGTTACTCTGCCTGTTGAAACTTTCTCAAAATTTGACTAATATGTCATTTATCAATTTTCATAACACAGATCATTATTTCTATAGGTCATGTTCTATGCCATACTTCATTGTCATTGTCAACTTTTGACACAATGTCAATTCTCATTTATTTATTAGTGTTGAAGGAGCTGTGAGACATGGGTCTAACATTTGATTATAAAGACAATGATTATTCGCCTGTGAATTCAGTATTGAAGCAATCATCTCGCAGAAAACTTGTGCTCTCTGTTTCCAATTGAAAATTTCTCAACTCATTAGGTATCATATCAAGAAATGTGTTCGACGTATACAGATGCCCCAAATTTGATGAATCCATTCAACGTTTGAAAACTCGCAGTCATTATCCATATGTGAAATCCTTCCAAAATAATGATATTATCGAAATCGCCATTCAGCAAAGTGAAGCATGGCTACTAATGTATGATGCTGTTATTAGCATCAAAGGACTTTGATAAAAACTGATGGAACTGGATCTGTCAACTTTGTGAATAATGCACCAGCATTCTTCTTCGATTCCGTTTCATATGAACTGAATGGCAAAGAATTGGATTCTGTGCGAAATTCTAGAGTGGTGAGTACGCTCCGAGGAGATTTATGTTATAGCACCGACGATATAGTCATCTTTGTACTGCTGGATTGAACTACCCCACGAAACGATGTCGATGGTTCTTTCAGTTTTCTCGTGCCCCTGAAACATCTTTCGGGGATATTCAATGACTATACTATACTTACCACGTGTGCGATTGGTCAGATCTCGCAATGACAACAACTGTACCATAATCCAAGATGCTGCAACGGAAGCTAAACTAAAAATCTATAATATAGAATTGAAAGTGAAGCATATTTTCCAGAATGAAGGGAGTTACACGGATTGCCCGCATTGACAGACCAAGGAAATTTGGGTAGTCAAAAGTTGCTTTGGAGAGTCCTCGATACGTCATATTTGTATTCTAAAAAGATCGAATGAATAATGCAATGAAAGATCCCACATACTTTGACAATATCGATTTGATGGACATCCGACTGACTCTGAATAGCGATACGTATCCACATGAACGTATGCGATTGAATTTTGAAAAAAATGATTTCATCGAAGCCCACACTGCCTACGCTGATTTTTATCCTAGTTACGTGAATGTAACAACCTCTACTCGATTATGTAACATTAAAAAATCGAGCAGTTTTCATCATAGATTGTTCGAGAAGATCTGAATTCATGAAGTCATCCACAATGTGAAACTGGATATTGAAGCTTTAAAAGGCTTTTGCGGGCACTCGCGCCTTTTGTCTGATACTCCATGAAAAGATTTTGGAAAATTTTCCTTTCTCATCAGACCTTGCTAACCAAGTCAATTGTGTAAGAAAACTCCAAAGATGAAAATGGTAGCTGTAGACATGCAAGGTTTCAATATGGGGGGTGAGTTCTACCGCAAGGAAATAACTATTTGTGATGGACGAAGAACCAATCATTTTTTACTCAAACCCCCATTTCCTTTTGAATCTCTTTCTGCCGCTGATAGAAAGCAAATCAGATATGAAGAAAAAAATGTGCATTCGTTGCAGTTTAAAACGTTGTTTCGCCGTATGGGATTTGGGTGTCTCAGACTCTGATTTGGTGACATGAAGACCTGCCGTCGACAGCGTGGACGGCTGTATTTTCGAATCCAAATATCTATTTGCATCTGTAAATTTAATAATATAGCTTCACGTAGAATTGTACCTATTGCATTGGAATAAATTTGTTTGAAAACTAAGTGTTTTATTCATTTGAGTCAGAACAATGACAGTGCTAACATCAAATTAATGATAAGTAGGTGGGAAATAAAAACTTCCAATAATTTACACTTAAAAAATTATATGTAAATATGTATGCTGACAATATTGTTTCGACACGCAGTGTCATCTTCTGAGCGAGTTATAAACTGCTATTCTTCGATACTTCATCTTCTTAAATATATGTTCAGGTACAAATATTGTTGATGACAAATAATTGAAATAAATATCAGGGAACAATAGGGTTGTGTTATAAATTAGGTAGTTAATTATTGGGGAGCTATACAAATTTATCTGGTCGTTGAGTACTAGATTGTTATTGTTACGTAGGTGCTTCTTAATTTCTAAGGATTCCAATATGTTTAATTTCAGACCTTTAGGTTGAATATGCAAAATTTCAAGATTCTGTGTGAAGTTATGTTTGCTGTCAATGAGATGTTTGGCATACTTTGAATCCTGCTCATTCAATCTGTAACTCCTCCAATACTTACCGAGCCTTTGATCAAAACTACGGCCAGTCTGGCCAATATATATTGCATTGCAGTCCTCACACTCAAGTTTGTAAACTCCTGATTTCTTCGATTTATCCCGTACAGATTTTGCGTTATTGATGAATGAATATAGATTGTTGTTAGTTCTGAATGCAACATTTATATTATGTTTCTGAAGGAAATTGCATATTCAACCTAAAGGTCTGAGATTAAACATATTATTATTAGAAATAGGTACTTTGACAAATATTTTTATTCAAACAAATATTTCAGCGAGCATTCGAAGTTCTATAAGCACATTCCTTGAAGATTTCACACCTAATTAAAATTTAAATATAATAGCAAGACAAATTCAAGGTTGCATTTCTTAGATGAACAATTCTGACCTCTCTGACCTCATTAAAATTTTAAATCAGTGAAATATTCCAACAAGATAACAAGAGTTCAGTATTCGAGGTCATTTGATAAAAGCATGATTCCGATGCAAACGAACAATTCTGAAGTTAAAAGGCGACTTCCTTTGGCATACAGATTGTATTAAGATCAATACACCAGAAAATACTTCGAAGCGGAGCCACAAGAGTACGAGGAAAGAAAAAAAAGGAAGAATAATAAAAACCCTGAAAGAGTCAAAATGTAGGTCAGGCAGTAGGTACATTTTCAATCCGACATCATATCAACAACAATACTGACAAAAGGCAATCCCAAATCTTTGGCGAATTGGGCATGTAACAGTCGCTGTCCTCCAACAGCCGAACAAAGCAATGGGCCTCAAACTAGACCAATGCGTCAGTATAACATAGGCAGCCCATTTGGAAGGATTGCAATAGATATCGCTGGCCCGTTTCCCGAATCTGATCATGGAAACAAATACATCCTTGTGGCAATTGATTATTTCAGCAAATGGGCAGAAGCCTTCGCTCTACCCAATCAGAAAGCCATTACCGTCGCAGATGTCTTGGTCAAAGAGTGGATATTCTGATTTGGTGTCCCATTGGAGCTGCATTCCGACCAAGGCAGAAACTTTGAATCCCATTTGTTCCAGGAAATGTGCAAAATGTTGGATATCCGAAAAACCAGAAACAGCTCTACACCCACATTGACCATGACCTCGTCTACCGGATGAAAAAGCCATCCCGAGGAAAACTAGAGTCGTCCATTCCAATAGGTTGGCTCCTTATGCCGGAAATCATGATCAAGTCCGCATCCTCAATCCACCAGAGGGTGAAATGACCTTTCAGCAGTTTATTGCTTTATACTCAAATGGGCAGGAAATTTCACATAGGGTAACTCGAGAGGAGTTACAAGATCTTTTCCAGGCACCTACTGACTACGCACTAGCGCACTGCGTGGCAGAAGACCTTCGAATATCCAGAGGCATGTGGTGGTGTTCTCAAAGAAGTTTGGTTTGCTCCAGGAACTGCAGAAGCAGAACCCAAAAGTTGGAGGGGCGTTGCAGTTAAATAAATTCCAGAGCAAAAATTTTTTATCTGGTAACGAAGAAGCAATCTCGAGATAAACCATTCTATGAAGACGCCTGGGAGAGCCTCAGATTAAGAAATATGATGCTGGACCAAAATCTCATGGACCTGGCCATCCCAAAATTATCCTGTGGCATTAGGATTTTGGTGTGCTGTAACCATCTTCAACGACCGAACAGAAAAACCGTAGAGTGTTACTTCCATTTATAATGAATTTGCGTTAAGTCACTAGGGTTCTATCAAGTTTAGCTTGCCAAAGTTGACTCAAAAGTGTCGGTTTTACGATAATAATGTTAAAGAAAGAAAAAGCATTAATTTAAAAAATGTCAGAAAAACATCCTGTGTATTATTTCCAGTTAGAAAATACTCAAATCTCATAATTAGAGGCGAAAGTTACAGACGTACTTAATATTGTTAAGTAGAAAACTAGGGTGACTTTATTTGAATAATCGGTTGCCTAAATATGTTTTGTCATATCTACAACTCCTTTCTCTTTGTGCACAATAAATTTATTTTTGATAGTCAAAAGTCAAAATTTGAGTTTCTACTGTTTTGAGTTTTTTCTTGTTACACAAGACAATGCTGCGAAGAGAAAAAAAATACCGTAGATAATACACCAATTATTATATCATTAAAAAAAAATTGAGCACACGATGAGTGGTAAGGCCGTAAATGCGAGGAGTGAAAAGTGTTCCTTTCTTTGGAAGTCTCCAATTCTTCCAAAACGTAAGTATTGTTGCTAACTTGCTTTTTTATTCGATATGGCCCCTCGAAGAGTAAGAGAAATTTCTTTGTTTCGGCACGAAGGGAGGAAGATTTATTATTTGCTTTGAGGAGGACGAAATTGCCCACGGCGAAAGATATCCCCGGTCTTCCCGAATTAGCTAGTGCACGTCGGGTTGCTTTGCCTCTGAGGGATTCTTCAGCCAAAAATAACTTTTCGGAGTGTGTGGGTTCAATGATCTCGACATCAGATGATGAAAGAAGGAACGTATTCGGTAGGAGGCGGGATCGCTTACAACCAAACTGTAATTCTTCAGGTGTGAAGCCAGTTGATTCATGGACTACAGAATTAAGAAATTTTTGGAAATGTGGCACCTCCCACGCCCACTTGGAATGATTTTCGCTGCAAAAACAGCGACAAAGACGTCCTAGTTCCTTCATCACCCGCTCAGAACTGTTGCATTCTGGGTGTCGTACTGCAGAATAAACTAACTGCACTCCACAATCTGTGAGCGTTTTCTTCCAGAGCAGGGATGTAAACTGTGACCCATTGTCGGGCAAGATTCGACGAGGAATTCCATGTGTGGTGAAATAGTCATTCACCAGCCTGTTTACCATAACTCTAGCTGTGGCTTTCTTCAGAGGGTAAAGTGCTACATACTTAGTGAAAAGGTTGAGGATAACAAAAATATAACAAACTCTCTCTCTACTGCGCACCAACGGACCATAGATATCCATGGCAATTATGTCAGATTTACCTGCAGGAATGATTTGCATCTGAGGAGGTTTTGGCATTACTGCAGACTTGGATTTTTCACAAACACTGCAAGAAAGTACCCTTTTTTTATCATCCTATGCATATTGTTCCACCAAACTTCGTTGCGCAAAGCAACCCAAGTCCTATAGACACCAAAATGTCCATAGTTGGGTGAAAAGCATCAATGAATCCATCAATCAATACTTTTGGTACACAAAGAAATAGAGAGAGCCCATCTGAACCTCTCTTGTATAACACTCCATTTTGTATGACAAAATTACGATTCAGTTTCCCATTATTTTGCCAGTGAGTTCTTGAAACCTGTCAATTTTTCGTCATCATTTTGATGAGTGATTATGTTTTTTAGAATGTCAACAAAACCCTTTGGAAGCTGTAAGGAAGAAGTAGCGATACGATAATATTTATCGGTTGGAGTGGCAAAACGGATACCAGCGTGACGAGACAAGGCATCTGCAATGACATTCTCCTTACCAGAAATATGAATCACCTGGAAAGAAAACTCCTGAAGAGCTAAAGCCCATCTAGTAATACGAGGGGATAATAATCGAGCAGTCTGCAGATACAGGATGGCCTTGTTATCAGTGTGGACGGTAACAGCTCTACCTAAGAAGTATGTACGCCATTTTGTGAACGCAAGCACCTCTTTCTCGTTAGAACTATAACGTTTCTCCCTATCCAACAAGAGTCGGCTGGCCCAAGCTACTACCTGACGTTGTCCGTGAACGACTTGGAACAGTTGAGCTCCCAGCCCTACGTCACTTGAGTCAGTTTGGACATGCCAGGGGAGTTCAGGGTCAGGATGGTAAAGTAGAGTGGCGTCCTTGAGTAGTTCTTTTACCTTTTTGAATTCACATTCTTTTTCATCGTCCCACTTCCAAGGAACACCTTTTCGGAGTAGAGTTGTAAGGGGCGATGAAACAGTCGAGAAATTTGGACAAAATTGTCTATCATAATTACACATACCTATGAACCTTTGGAGCTCCTTGACGTTACGGGGACAGACATAATCTTGAATTGGTTGAACTCTTTCATTATCGGGTACAACACCATCAGAATCGATGAGATAACCTAGAAAACTCTCTGAAAAGAGAAAGCACATTTGCTGAGCTTCGCTGTAAGTCCCACTTCCTGCAGTCTAGCAAATACCTTCTCCAAATGCATTAGATGTTCTTGATAACTTTCAGATACAATCGGCAAGTCATCGACATTAGAAAGTCGAAAGAAGGACCAAATATAGAGTCAATACACCTTGTAAATGAGGAGACTGCTGTTTTTAAGCCAAAAGGATAAGTGGTGGTACCTTCCATAAAGCCTGTATACTTTTTATCTGACTCTCGTAATGGTATCTGCCAGTAGCTGTTTGTTAAATCCAACTTGGAGTATATCTTTTTTCCTGCCATGGATTCAATTATCTCGTCAATAGGGCGAGGTAATTCGAAATCTGGTTCCATAATTGAATTTAGTCTCCGGACATCTAAGCAAATGCGAACACTTCCATCACGCTTTACAGTTGTCATGATCGGGGAAATATATTGAGAGGCACACCTTTCAATGACTTTCCACTCCAGCATTTGTACAATTGCCGTATTGACAGCTTCTCGATGTGCCAGTGGTATTGAATAGGGTTTTACAAAAAAAGGTTTTTCGGTCACCAATTTTATAGTATGTTCATACCCCACAACATGACCAGGAACATCTGAGAAGTTGCTTTCATATATTTTAAATACATTTTTAAATTTATGTTCACACCATTCAGGTGTCGGATCATTAAGAGGAGTGACTTTTTCTAAATGTAACAGTCTCTCGATCATAACCTCACTTTTTTTATGACAGCTGAAAGGTTTTCTGAATCTGTGTTGGAAAAAAAAAATTTGAAAATGTTTTTCTAGAATAATCTTAGTTTCATCATTCACTTTGCAGACTAAATATTTTTCTACCAGGTTAATGAGTACCTTATAATACCTTAAAAAATCAATACCGAGAATAATTGGGTATGATAAATCACTGATCAAAAAAAATTCATGCGAAAATTGTTCCTCTTCAAAAAGGAAACTCAATTGTGCCTGTAAAAGGACTCTTCGCATTTTTGTTTTGAACGCCCCCACGACTTTATACCAGTTGCTGAGAAGTGGGGTATCTCGCTATGGAAGTCTGATAGTTGAGTCCAAATTTCAGAAGAATTTGCTGAAATCTGGCTGCCACTATCAATAAGTGCTGGGTAAGAAAAAACCATAAATGTTCAATGCAATAATTGGTAGACGATCATCTGACAATGAATGATCAAAATTACAATCATCTTCATTGAGAAGATCTTCTTGAGGGTTATTTTTCATTTTATCATTTTCAATATTGGTGGCTCGACTCAAAGTCCTCACCCCCTGCGAACCTCCTGGTGTGAGGCTTTCTCGTTTTCCAAATCATCATCTTCGTTTTCGAAATCCAGGTGAGAAACATGTTTTGATTTTTCAAAATCCCTTTGTTTTGTCCATGGAAAAGAGTTGTTTTTATTTTGGGAATTATAATTTGTTTTCTTTTGATCTGAAATATTTCTTTTATTTTCTCTCCTGTAGTTTGAATTGAAAAAATAGTCTGCCTCTCTCAATCTTTCAAGTGCCAACTATAAGTCATCAACACCTATCAAAACTGCAGAAACTCTTGGTGAAAAATTCCGTCCAATTTTGGAAATTAAGTTTTTATCTGAATATGGGGGTTCTAGATATTTTGACAATGAAACACAATATGTGAAATGGTCAGTATAAGTTTCACCATCTTTGCATGTGTCACTTTCGATTTTTGTTCGGTAATCATCTTGAGTTTGTTTATTCCAAAAGTATTTTACAAATTCATTTTTAAACGAGGAATAATTTTGATGCTTTTCAGAAAATGCATCGAACCATACTTTGGCTGTGTCTTTGAGGCAATTATTTAAAATCATTTCAACCTTATGAAAAGGATAATTATGCACATCAAAAGTGTTCTCCAATATTTTCAGAAAATCTAAGTGGTGCAAAGAACCCTGATTATCAAAATTAGGAAGAATTTTTATTATTTTACTTTTTTACAGTGACAACAGGAAACTGATTTGAATATGTCATGGGGCCAAAATTATTGCTATAACTTGTCATAGGGGCACTGACGGTAGGTAAATTTGAATCTAAAGCGTCCAAGCTTCCGTTCGCGTTACGTCTACCTGGCTATTCGTTTTGCGGGCCAGGCACTAAATTGAAAGGAAGATTGGATCGAGGGGACAAAGGCGTGAATCCATTGGACGAGAGCTGTAGAGATCACGATATTGCATACTCTCAAAGTGACTCTCTAGAAGACCGACACAAGGCGGATCAAGTGTTGAAAAATCGAGCTTGGGAACGCGTTAAATCAAAAGACGCTAAATTTCGAGAACGTGCCGCAGCTTGGCTCGTCACTTCCACCATGAAGGCAAAACGTATGCTCAGCATGGGTATGTCCTTTCGGCGTAACATGCTCCAAAAAATCATTGAAAATTGGCAGCTGAATCCTACCAATATTAGGAAATCTGGTGCTTCGGCTTTGCGAGCTGCTAAAATGGCCGTGAGTCAGGCTGGAGGACGAAGAAAATACGCATACCTAGGGTTATTCCATTCGATGCAGAATCTGGAGGAATCTTGTCACTCATACCTATATTTGCTGCCCTTTCGGCTTTGGGTTCGTTGGCAGGTGGAGCGAGCGCCGTCGTAAAAACCGTAATAGATGCAAAAAATTCCAAAAAGAAACTCGAAGAAGATCAACGTCATAATAAATTCATGGAGCATTTGGGATCCGGTTTGTACCTGCGAAAAACATCTCGAGGATTTGGACTGTTCCTGAAAAAACAACATCAACATGAAGGACGAGGTCTTTACTTGAAAAAACAAAAAAACAAGCTACCTTATAGAGCATTATACGATTCAGAAATTCTACAGTGTGCTCGTTGCTCGTTGCCAACTTGTGGTCCTTGGCTGCGAGAATGCGGTGTGATAAACTTGGATTCACACTTGAATGCGGGCACTCATTAGGTAGCTTACAATAAAATTGACAACGTTGCACAATATTTCAACAGTTTCGGCAACCTGATACCTCCAATGGAATTAGCGAGATATTTTGGGAAAGGGATGAAAATTACATATAATAATGATCAATATCGAAATTACAATCAGAATAACTGCGGACATCTTTGCCTAAAGTTTCTACTTCATAATGCCCGCTGAAAACGATCTACTTCTACTTCATTGAGTGATTTCACCGATGCTGAACTGCAAGCTTTACCAATCGAATACAAATAATCAAAATTAGAGATGCAGGACCTTGGGAGTTGCTGGATGTATAGCACAGATTACCAAAGAATTACCAACATCGATACGCTTTGCAGATACACTTTGCAGATCCGTCCACCCTGCTCCATTCATCTCCGATGTGATTTTCCTGCATCACCTCCACCACTACAACAAATAATGTATACTGGTATTGTTATGTCACAATATGAATGTTATTATTGTAATAAAAAATAAATGATTTTTGTTCAAATGTTTCTTTATTCAAGGTGTGTGATTGTTTGATGTGTGTCAGTCATGTCTATGATATTAACGTTAACAAGTCGTTCTTCGACGCTTTCCATCGATTTCAATCCACCTATTCGATTGGATTTTGATTCAGAATATAGTTTGATATGCTCAGCTTCCATTCTTACAACAGTGTACCCAAAATTGAAGACAGCACGAAATTCTACTACTACGAATACGGTGATAAGGCTAAATGAAGAAATATCGATATTCCTGCTGGATCTTTCGAAATCAGTAATATTGAAGATTTGATAAGCAAACATATCGTACCTAAAACGTGCAAAGAAAATCCTGAAGAATTTTTCTATCTCAAACCCAATAATAATACGCTGCGAAATATTTTGCCTCAAGCACTCGATCGATTCCGGACTTCCAAATAGTTGAGCCCGCAATTTGGGGTTTTCATTAAACATCTCAGCCCCAACTTGCATTACGCATCAGATCTGCCAGTACGGATGATACACATAAAAAGCAACATTACCTTTGGAGCCTTCTACAATGACACACCGTCTCAAACGATATACAAATTTGCTGTTGGTGTTGATCCTGGCTACGCAATTGACGAAACGCCCAATCATCTCATTTATCTACCCATTTCTCATACAAACGAAATAAATACCATTACGTTGCGAGTGCTCAATCAACATTCTCAACTTATTGATTTTCGAAACGAAGAAATAATAATTCGTTTGGAATTGAAGCGAAAGTATGGTGCTAACTATGAATCCATACAAAAGGTAGAGTGGCGGACCTACAACCCATATGTCAAGTCATTCCGCAACAATGATGTTATTGAAATCAACATTAATCAGTCTGATGCCTATGATGCCTTGTACGACAGCGGAAAAGTTGAAAGAACTAACGGAAATGGGCGGGTGACATTCGTAAACAATGCTGGCACCTTCATGTTTCAATCTGCTAGTTATGAACAAAGTCATCCACCCAACCCATCTAACATTCAACATGCCCATTATACATTTTCTGAATATTTTCAATGATTATCAATGTGTTTCCTACGGTAAACATACCATTCGATTAGTTCGAGCTTGAGATGATAGCAACCTCTTCAAAATAGACGAAACTCCTGGAACAACATTGGCCCCAACTAACTGAAAATTGGAAATATTGAACTTAAAGTTAAACGAATCTATCCGCATCAAATTAAATTACAACTTTTGAAAGCTATTCAAGCTGACACTCCCATTCTCATACCCTTCAGAAAATGGGAACTACATATGTTGCCTGCTCTCACACAAGGTGTAGAAAATGAAATATGGGCTGTCAAGGCTTCATCGTGTTGACTCTAAACGTTGAGAATTACCCCAAGGAAAATATGCATCTGAATTTTGCAAAGGGAAATTTTTCGCAAGCCTATTTCAACTACTCACAATTTGGGCTCAGCTACAAACTTACCAATCAGCATAATCGTCTTTTGACTTACTCGGCCTTTTTTGACAAAAGTCTCTTTGTCATCGATTGTTCCAGGAGGGACGAGAGTATCAAAAGTTCCAGTGTTGATGTGAAACTCGAAATCAAGGCATCTGAAGGATTCCTTCAACATACTCGAGCCTATGCTATTATTGTGCACGACACTGTCATTGAGCACCTCCCACTCTCAGAAATTATCAAGAAATGGAACTGAGCATGTATACTAAGCTTCAGTATACAGAAAATAGCTGTTGTAGTCAAGGCTTCATTATCGAGCAGCAATTCCATCCTAAGAAAATAGCTATTAGGGTTGGAATTCAATGTAGTAACTTTTTACTGCGTACGAATGTAACATTTTCCTCTTTGAGTAGAGAGGATCGACGTACCACTCGTTTCTTGGAGCGAAACGTTCACGGATTGCGCTATTCTTCTGGTTTTGTGGAATATCATCAACTGGATGCCATTCTCAAGAAAAATCTGCAATATGTTGATGTCATTTATGTGCGAGGACTTCAAAAACGGGACTACCTCAATGCGAAATTTCACCAATTAGGTCTACCTACACGTACTGTGAACTTGGAGGATTCCCACATTTACCAATACCAATGCTGGCATCTTACCTTGTATGCATCACATTCATCGCAACAAATCAACTATAATTGCAGCCTCCGAAACGTCGATATTCTTTACAAATGGCTATGAGATATGTTATCCCAAATAATCGAACTGATCGATTATCCAAATAATCGTACTGATCGATTATCATAGAGTAGTGAAATTTTCCAGTAGATTTAAACACAATGATCAATTCAGAAGTTCCCGAGGTAAATCAACCCCAACCTCTGGGACCATACAAGCTGAGAGAAATATTCTCCATAGTACCCGAGTACGATGGAAACCAAATTTTCCTCACAACGTTTCTGCAAGCGTGCGATACTGCTCACACGATGGCTGTAGAAGACCAAGAAATTTTAGTGGTCTTACACATCAAAAATAAACTCCGCGCAAAAGCAGCCGAGTTAGTGAACTCTCGGAACCCATCCACATGGGCGGACTCAAACATCTGCTGAGATCTCACAGCATGAATTCAAGATCTACAAAGAATACGCCAACTACCAAGTGAGTCGGCATTAACTTTCGTTTCTCGTTTACAATCGCACAACTTGAACCAAAAATAGGATAGATTGTTAGGGCAGGAAATCCTCCAAATGTGCTTTCTGCAATCATAAGAATCAGGCGTGAACTCCAACTATCTTACTCTGAAAATCAAAAATTACAACCGAATCGCAATCAAACCAAATACCCATTCGGAAACCAAACTCAAATCAAACTGTGAAAAGTTGTTCTTTCTGTGGTCGCGTGGGACAGTCAATAAAGGAATGTCGCACCAGACATAATTTAAGTCAAAGTAATCAGAATTTCTCTACACCAAACTTCCAGAGACCTCCCATTCAAAACACATATAATCAATGACCATTTCGCCAACCCGGCCCTAGTCAAAAACCACCACAATTCCAAAATCGACATAATCAAAACCAGTTCCAACAAAACCGACCTCCGGTTATTAAACCAAACCCAACTTTCAATAATCAAAGACCCTCCACGATACAACCCAATCCAAACTATCGATCAAATAACCAAAAAACCTATCACGTGAACTGCCAACATTTTGACAATCAATACTATGATGATTATGATCAGAACCAAGAAACTAGTAGCTCCGAACCAACCTTCGACTATCAACCAGACTATTATACCGATAATGGTCAAAACCAATACGAGTAGTGTATCTATACGGGAACTACAGAATTCAAGGTCAACCACTGTAAATTTCATATTTGATAATATTAAAAAATATCCTGTAATTTGTACCCGCAAAAAAAAATTAAGGGTCCCCAGTACCTCATGGTGGCCATCCAATTTTTGATAACCAGCTGAGATGGATCATATGAGTTATGGAAAAAGTGTAGTCTTCATTATTCTGTTTTTACCAAGATGGTGGATCCCAGATGCCTCATGGTGGAGATCCCAACAATTTTTATACGCTGAGATTCACTAATTATGGTTAAAAATGTATTCTTCATGATGACAGCATAGCGGACAAATTTTTGGTGTGCCATTGTCAATTTGAGGTTCCTCACAGGATCCTATCAAAATTTAAACACGCTATTAAATTTTGATTTCCAATGCTGAGTATTAAAATGAGAAAAAGTTGACCAAGACGAGCAAATTTGCAAAAATGCAATTCTAATTAGAATTAATTTCGCTGCATTTTCGGTAAATAATTATTATTGCAAAAATACGCGATCGGAAATGAAACTGTATCTTATGCGGCGATACCATGTCTGGAGGTCTACGTACGATATATTCAGATTACCTTCTTCATTTCCTGTGTTTATTCACATAAAAAATAAATCGAAATTCAATGTGGCTTATTGATAAAACAAATCGAACAGATTTTTAGTATTTTAGGGTATGAAAATGACATAATAATTACTAAGAACACTATTTTCACTAAATGAAAAGAAATTTTTTTTTATCGAAAAAGTCGTATTACCCTTCTCTCCACACTATCCCACAAAGTGGAAAATTATTTTCACTGTCAAAATTACATTATTTTCCCTGTTTGACTGGCTGTTTTAATGGGTATGGACTGCTCAGTGCCTTCATGAGAAATAAAAATGATTGAGCAAATATCAAACTGAGCGTGTGTTTGTGTATTACATCGATTCGTTAATCGTTCGAAATTTGTCTGTCATTTCTAAATGTTCATTCAGGGTGGTTTCTCAAGTAGATTTGTGTGAATTTTTCTGATTTGTGAGATCGAGGTGTAATACATAAAACACTCATATATAAATATACTAGGTGAACTGATATGAAATGAATTGCAAATGTGCAGTGAATTCAAAAAAATCAGAACATTTCTAGGCTAAGGAAGTAATGAAGGAGGTAACATGTACTATAGACGTATACAAAGACTCATCGGTTATAGAAAATACATAAGATACAGATGTATAAAGGGAATTCTACATAACTTATGAAATATTAGGTACATCTATAAATTCGGGAAAACACTCTCAGAATATCATTGAAATTTAAAAAAAGGCTCGAAAATTAGAATCAAGAAAATTCACTGGTGTATTGGAAAAGTTGAGAAAAGTTTTTAGGTGATTATTGGCCAAGTTTCTGAACAATTCAGACCTTATATGAACTGAATAAATGCCTTTCTACAACCAAGTGTAAGGACTAATTACCAAGAATCATGCATTCTTGTGAATCCAGAGGCGATGTCTGAGCGAACTTATTGGGTTTGTCGGGTTCACGTAGAGTTCATATAGCAAATTCACTGTCATGAATAATCAATTATTAGTGTTACGATAAATAATAAAAGTTATACCTCGCCTCTATAGACATAATCTCTTGAGATTAATCAATTCGAGTATTCATAAATAAAAACTAATATTTTACCATTTCCTGGAAATATTTCTGGCCCGTTAGCTTCAGAATTCACCGTCAGATGTAGTTATTATAAAATCTGCTATATGTCTACATGTCTGTCTGTTACTCTTTCATGAAAAAACTATTCATATAATTGAGATGGAATTTTACAGGTAGATAGTTTTCATTTCTGGAAAGAATAAAGGAAATATTCCTCAATTTCAAGAAGGCTGCGTCGATTTAATGGTTTTTGATAGCCAAATATAACATTATATTCCTTGCCGTTACTAGATTATGGCTAAACCATTGGTCAAATAGTCTGAAAATATTCAAAACATAAAATTTTCTACGAATAGTTTCCTTTTGATACGTGATTTTTTACATACTTTTGATGGTAATATCGAGTTCAATGATTTGTTCATAAGAAAATTAAATCATCTATAGGTGCTGTTCTCGAACAAAAAAGTAAGGCATTTCTACTTACAGACCTAGCTATATGCTGCGACCGGTATTGAAAATAATTGCCATCATTTTTCAAATGCCTTTTGGGAAAATTGACCGTTCACAAATATATATCGAATACATTTTTGTATGCTGAGGTAACGAAAATGAAATAATTTTCAATCTCAAAATGGCATAATTTCCTCCAGGCTTGGTACGTCAATGACTTTGGAGTACTCAGTACTTCAATAAAAATGTAAAATGGAGCAACTATGAAACTGACAGCCAGGCGTCACTGAAGGCTCTTATGAACCCGAAAGTGACATCAAGACTGGTATGGGAATGCCGCGAAGAACTCAGTGTTCTCTCAGAACACAACAAATTAATTTTGATGTGGGTTCCAGGACACTGTGGCATCGAGGGCAATGAAAAAGCTGATGAGTTAGCCAGAAAGGGCTCATCAACTCCATATATTGGCCCAGAACCCGCACTCGGGATTAACAAATCCGACATTCGAGGATGCATTCGGGACTGGGTCAAACGAAAACAAAGAGAGAGATGGAACGAAGCCCCTCTCATGCACCACGGGAAAACATTTATCAAAGAACCGTCAAAACACAAAACTGAAGAACTGATCAAGTTGAGCAGGAATCAAGTTAGAACAATAACGGGCCTTCTCACTGGTCACAGTCCAATGAGAAAACACCTGCACAATATGGGACTGTACAACGGAGAACTTTCCTGCAGACAATGTGGTAAAGGAACAGAAACAGCCAAACACGTACTGTCAGAATGCGAGGCACTAGACCGCAAGAGACAGGCAATATTCGGAAAGCCTAGGCTAACCTCCGAAGAATACAACACCCAACCGGTGAAGAACCTGCACAGACTTGTACAGGGGACTAGAGTTACGGAGTGGGTGATGTAAAACTAACCCGGAAAGCACAAAAAGCCCAAGAGGCTGAGGTGCAGCTGGCGAAAGGACCAGCATCCAAGGGGAAAAAAAAAAAACTATGAAACTGGTAGTTTGCTTACTTGGGACATCGAGACGTCTACTGTTTGAGAATTGACTATCATTTCCATATTTTTTTCCGTCCTTTACGGTAGTTAATCAGTAGTTTGTACGATTTTTTCCTTGGTATAGGAAACAGAGCAGCATTGGTTAAGTATTTTTAGTCGACCAAAGAGATGTCCTCGTATTCTATTTACATCATAGTCATATGCCAATTATACATTCATATTATGTAGGTGAATATAGATGCTTATATGACACTCACTATTAACATATCAAGTCTGTAGATGTAGAAAGTAGTTTTTGGGTTGGTGATACCGGCTTTCGGTTATATCTCGTCCACGAATTCTCCGGAAAATTGTAGTTACCGACCAGCCCATTTCACTTCACTATTTTAGTTGGACAAGAGAAAAACTCGCACTTGCTACAGAAAATTTTCTGTTGACTCCACATATATTCTTCATTGTCTAACTTCGAAAGACCATAATGAAAACATAACAAACAATCGTCTCTGTCTATGTAGAAGGATCCTGCTTTAGACAATTCTTGAAATTTTTTAAGTAGGCCGATAGGCCATTGAGCAATAACTATTTGTCTATTGAGAGCGCAAAGTCATAGATTGCCACTCGACAAAGATCTTTGGAGAGCGGCAATGACGCTTTTTCTCAAAATGAACACAATTACAAATACATATCTTTGACAAATAAACGCTCTATACCTCATTCAATATATGCACATAACATTACTTATGACACAGCCAAAAGCCATCCTTAATATATAAAATAAAAATTACTCATGCCTAAGAAAAAAGGAACTCCAGCCAAGATCGAGCGAGATTACTTTCACGAAATGGCACATTTCTTGGAAAACGTCAACTTTCCGTTGAGATCTGAAAGCGTCAGGGGCATGTTGAGTCTGAGAGCAGTCACAGACTGAACTCCGCCTTTACTAAAGACACTTTATTATTAGTTTGGTAAGCGATTATGAAAAAAAATCGTTGATTTCCAAATTAATCAGACTCGGATATATAGGGACTCTCGTTCTTTTTGCAAATATGCTTTTATTTTGGAAAAACCTGTAAAATGGTGCCCATTTGAAATGTCGAGTAAAGGATCATTTTCAGGTTTCTACTAAAATTTCTAAATTTTACAAATGTGGCATTGGACTGTATTAATTTTTCCACTTCAAATTAATCCAGCTTTTCACAATTTTTCTTTTGGAAATTGAAATTAAAATTAATAATTTCGAAATGTTTGGTGTCTTTCGAATACGAATCACTCAAACCTTTAGAGTAACTGTTAAATACCTTCCAAGGTCACCATTACCCTCACAAAATGAATCTTCTCAGCTGTACCCCCTGCAGGAACTCTGGTGTCATAATGAAAGACGAAAGGTGCTTGAAGTTCAATTCATTTCAAGTAATTTTATTATGATCGACCCAAATACTCAAGTTCTGGTATACAGCGCCTTCGAAGACAAAATAACTGGTACCTAGAATAAAGAATCAGAGAAATCTTCACTTACGGTTCAGAGATATAACTGATGGAAGATCTGAGATTATGAGACGTAAATGTTCTTGATGTAAACTATATAGGTATGTGTTCGGTTTTGGGGTTGGATTATCATTACCTAATACTTCAATGAATTCCTGTAAATGGCATTTCCATGAAGAAAACTGTTTTATCATGTAGTTTGACTATTTATTGGCATAATTATCTGTTAGACAATTCCATTCCTTCAATTCCTAATGTTTGAAATAATTTCAGTTATTCCACTCTCTGTAGTTTCATTGAAACCGAGCTGACTACTTTAGTCTTCCCAACCATTTGCATATATGTGTCAGGCTACATAGCTGTAAAACCACGCAAAGTTTTTTGATGAAACGAAAGAACACTCTTTTGTCTTATTTCCACTAGATTTTTATTGTTATGACCGGTTTCGGGTTTTATCCCATTATCAAGTAAAAAAACTAACTAATACAATTGAACTCTAAGCCTAGTTATATAGAGAGAGAGGTAATTAAGAGAACAAGGGTGAAACAATATCAATTTAAACCCTGGAAGTGATGGAAATTACCTGGGTTGTCAAATTTATAAATTCAAAAGTGGAGACCTACACAAATCGAGTTGCTCGTTGAGGGTTCTAAATTTCGGGTTTTTAATTGATTTATTTATTTCCATGGCTTCCAACAGATAGAATGCGGTGAATGCTCTGCAGTATATACAGGCCAAACCGGTAGAAATTTTGACGTAAGGTTCCGTGAACACGTCGGTTTAGACAAAAAATCAACAATGTACGAACATCTACAAGAATCCAAACACAAGATAAGTAAAGATAACCTCAAAATTCTACACACATGTAATAAAGGGAAGATAATGAATCTTTTGGAAGCCATGGAAATTAATAAATCAATTAAAAACCCGAAATTTAGAACCCTCAACGAGCAACTCGATTTGTGTAGGTCTCCACTTTTGAATCTATAAGTTTGACTACCCAGGTAATTTCCATCACCTCCAGGGTTTAAATTTATATTGTTTCACCCTTGTTCTCTTAATTACCTCTCCATCCAGCCTACCTGCAAACTCCCTATATAACTAGGCTTAGAGTTCCATTGTATTAGTTAGTTTTTATACATGATAATGGGATAAAACCCGAAACCGGTCGTAACAATAAAAATCTAGTGGAAATAAGACAAAAGAGTATTCTTTCGTTTCATCAAAGTGATCATGAATTTCCACAAAATAAACAAGTCATCAATCACACAAATCACGCAAAGTTTCATAGAAATTCGTGAAGGCACTTCAAAGGAATGTGTGTTATCATCGAAGGTTCTAGCTGATTTGGTTAAAATGATTTCCTACTCAAAAACTATCAAAGAATAGAAGTACATTTTGGTTTTTATTAACGTATTTCCCAAATATGTTTAGTGCGAGCCTGTTACAGATGAAAGTGAGGAAGATTTGGGGAAAAGAAATAGTACGCGGAAACAATTCAGCCTACAAAGTGATCTTAAGATGGGACAATCGGTTCGAAATGATGAAAAATGGGAAAAGTAAATTTCTATGTTTTTGTACCACTTTATATTTATAACCTTTAGTCACTGCAGTTTCGCCGTATATCAAACTGATCAGTTTGAATTATAGTTTTGAAAATGTCCATATAGGACGAAACTGCAGTAACTAAAGGTTATAAATATAAAGTGGTACAAAAACATAGAAATTTACTTTTCCCATTTTTCATAATGATCTCTTACCACATAGTAACGGCTGCATCCATCAATTTATTGTTCGAAATGTTTAGTGCGAGCCAGTTATAGCTCAACGTGAGGAAGATTTGGGGAAAAGAAATAATACGCGGAAACAATTGAGCCTACAAAGGGATCTAGAAATGGGACAATCGGTATGAAACCCAAAGATATTTGCTTGTTGGAAATGGTGACTGCGAGCCTGTTATAGCTGAAAGTGAGGAAGATTTGGGGAAAAGAAATAATACGCGGAAACAATTCAGCCTACAAAGGGATCTAGAAATGGGACAATCGGTATGAAACCCAAAGATATTTGCTTGTTCGAAATGATTAGTGCGATCCTGTTATAGCTGAAAGTGAGGAAAATTTCGGGAAAAGAAATAATACGCGGAAACAATTCAGCCTACAAAGGGATCTAGAAATGGGACAATCGGTATGAAACCCAAAGATATTTGCTTGTTGGAAATGTTGAGTGCGAGCCTGTTATAGCTGAAAGTGAGGAAGATTTGGGGAAAAGAAATAATACGCGGAAACAATTCAGCCTGCAAAGGGATCTAGAAATTGGACAATCGGTATGAAACCCAAAGATATTTGCTTGTTCGAAATGTTTAGTGCGAGACAGTTATAGCTGAAAGTGAGGAAGATTTGGGGAAAAGAAATAATAGGCGGAAACAATTCAGCCTACAAAGGATCTAAAAATGTGACAATCGGTATGAAACCCAAAGATATTTGCTTGTTCGAAATTATGAAAAATGCCATGACAAGTATTCAGTCAAAGACGCTTATAGCCTCCTCAAACCAGTTGAGTCCTGTACTATTATTTCTAAAACATGACAATGTGCACACACAAGGTGAATTTTAGGAGAAAGAATTTTAAAAATCGAAAAACTTTGATGTATTTCTGGTTGAAAAAACTCCACATCAAACGGTTAGCTCTGTGCAATAATTGTATGCCGTGAGTATAAGAAAATATTTCGTATGATGATTTGTTTATGTGTTGAATCAAAAATACGCTGGCACTGATATTTTCAAAGTTTCAGTTATTCGTCTCTCCAAGCGAATTCTATCGATTGCCGCATAATTTCTTGAATACTTATGTGAAAATCTTCCTGTGAACATATAATGCGTTTTAATATGACTTTTATCAATAACCAAGCTCTTGTTCACGACCTATAAGAAAATGCAGCTCTGGTAAACTTCTGGGTGAAGATAGATGATTTCCAGAGTTCAACTTATCATTTCAGTTAGCTTACATAGTGTGTTTTTTTAAATCTGATTTTCAGATATCTACCTCATATTGAATTAAGGAGTTTGCTTACTGGGGAGTAGCCTTTTTTTTTATATCGACTACTCGTCCGTTAGTGAATTGGTAAACTCAACGGAGAATCGATCGTCTTCAATGACCTTCCGTCGATCGGGTAAATGAAAATGATTAGCAATAACTCATTCGTGTGCCAAGAACTTCTTCCACTTATATCATGTAAAAATCACTCGATCGTCCTTATTTTCGACAATTTCAATAATACATGGGGTGGGACTCAAATTATTTTAAAATTCAAAATAACAAATTTATTTTTAACTTTATTTAAATGGAATATTTTTTCACTCAATACTACTTCTGATTTTTCTTTGCAAAAATATTCGCTTGACAAGTCAAATTAAGACTGGGTGTAACTTATTTTCACGAGAGAATGCCTGCTTAAAATTGTACTCCATGTACATATTTTTGTCAATAGTAGTGGTGACATGGTTCGAGGACAATGATGCCACTGAAATCCAAGAAATTCCGGAAACGTGTTCGTATTGACCTTGAACCCATCTCGGATTTCTTCAACTCGTACAGACATGTTTGTAACAGGAAACGAATGAATGTTAACAACTAGACAATCACCCGTTCAACTATATTCGACACCTATGAAAATTTTGAAAATTATGTAAATTGCAGGGCAATGTAGTAGATTTTTACAAATAACCACAGGTTTTAAAATAGTTTTTTCCGTTAACCAGCTGTCGCCCCCCTTACGAACGGCAGCCCTCAAAAGTCGAAACTTGTGCGAGCCAAGGATTAACGAGGTCTTATCTGTTAACGTGCGATTCCTAGCACTTTCTCCGGCCATCAGATAGAAATCTCTACTCGCTAGGATTCGAACCTAGTCGACCAGCAGTCAATGGTTTTGAACGCGAAAGTCTCAACCACCGAGCTACATGGCACAGGTAGCCACATATAGTTAGAGATAGTCACAGAAAGTTACAGATCCCCATCTGCTAGGCACTGCTAACCACGAAGAACCACATATAGGCACAGATCGCCTTGGATTCCAGATCTAAATACTGCTAACTGAATATGGCCACGGAAAGCAAAAGATTTCCACACCTTGAGTACTTGTGTGTTCATGTTTATGTATTTGTATGTTTGTGTTGCTGAGTTCATCTATGGGTGTGAAAGTGTGTGTTCCCGTGTTCGTGTGTTCCTGTGATCGTGTGGTCATGTGTTCGTGACTTTCTGTATTCTGTGTTGTTGTGCTCATGTGTTCGTGTGCTCATGTGCTCGCGTATTTGTGTGTTTATGTGTTTTTGTGTACCTATAGTCATGTGTTCGTGTGTTCCTTCCGCCTAAACCTGTAACAGGACATATGGCGTCCCCGAATTCCAGGTTATACGATTCCTAGCACGTGTACCTATTAAACTATTGAAGTATGACGTCAGCAAATTCCGGTTAATCTGATATCTGACACGTACACTTATTGACCTTCGAAGAGATCATTAAACCCGAATCAAATTTTGTTGATCTGTTATCAAATTCAAGGTAATCTGATATGTGACACGTGCACATATTGATCTTGAACTAGATAACTGAATCCGTAACAAATTTCGCTGATCGGTCTAGACATGCAACCGGATGTTATCGAATTCCACGAAAAATAATATTCGGCACGTGCATTCATTGACCTTGAGAGAGGTCGTTGAATCCGTATTGAATTTTGCTGATCTGTCTATATCTATAACAAGAAATATTGCATTATCGAATTTTAGGAAATATGATATGTAACACGTGCACATATTGATCTTGAACTAGGTCAATAATGTGTGTTGCTGTGTCCGATTTTTAATTCACCCAGTAAACGTCCCGTTAGCAGTTTCTATAATTATTAAGCCTCGACATACGTATTTTCCATATACCTTTCTATTCACTGTGCCTATTCTCAATTTCCTTGATTTCAGTTCACCCTGTATACCATATACCCTTTGCTTTTATTTTCATCATGTTAGCCCTAGTCACGTATTAAATTATTATTCTTTTCGAATACCTACATGTATTATCCGCAGTTTCTAAAATTATTAAGCCTCGACATACGTATTTTCCATATACCTTTCTATTCACTGTGCCTATTCTCAATTTGCTTGATTTCAGTTCACCCTGTATACCATTTTCCCTTTGTTTTTTCGAATACCTACATGTCACAATTCTAATTTACTTGATTTCCTGTTCACCCTGTTTTATCCGATAATCCTTTGAATCCATCCAAAATAATTATTTTCAAAAAATTATCCGAAGAATAAACTCTCGGAGTACCGTACTCCAGAAGTAGTATGCAATATTGTTCATACAAGTTTGCAACCGGAAACGTGACGTCATCGAAATCCATGAAACGTAATTTGGTATCTAACAATTATTTGCTGACTCATCCCTCCCAAAGCGGTCTCATTTCTATAGAGCTCCCTCCCAAAGCGGTCTCATATGGATAGGCCCTCCTCCCAAAGCGCTCTCATTTGTACTCTACTGTTGTCGATATTGCCACTGATGACTGTATCTGACTGAGCCAAGAGATCGCTCCGCCTGCATACAAACAGACCACACCTGTTGTTGAATGCCCTGTAGTCTCATCTCCTCCATGGTCAGCATCGCTGAAACTTTCGATACAACCATTCTTGTAGTGACGTTTGTATGTAATTCCATAGTTAGATCACCTCGAAGATAACGAAAAATACGTTTAACTCTAATCCAATCGGAATAACTAGGATTGTCAAGACTTCTGGATACAAAACCGACTGCGAAAGCGATATCTGGTCTTGTTCCAGTCATGAGGTACATCAGTGCTCCAACCGCTTGTCTATAAGGAAACTCTACGTTATCTGGTTCATCTTCCTTTCCTGGTTGATTGGGTTCATTTATCATCGGTGTAGAAACTGATTTACAGTTCTTCATTCCAAACCGTTCCAGCACTTTCCTTGTATATGCTACCTGACTCACTCGAATCGATCCATCTTCGCTTTTCTTTGTTTTTTTATGAAAAGACAGGGATCAGCATCACTTCTCTGAAAATCCAATTTCGACAAAAAAATCTCCAAATCTTTTGTTCCAGCACCTTGGCGCTTGCTTGAGACCATAGAGGCTTCTCTTCAGATGGCATACACGATCAGAACCATCTTCATATCCCTCTGGTTGCTTTATAAAGATGTCTTCTTCCAGTTTTCCATATAAGAAGGCTGTCGAAACATCAAACTGGCTCAAAGACATATTTTCATTTGCTGCAATGCTCAATACTCGTACCAGCTTTTGCCACGGGACTGAATGTTTGATCGTAGTTTTCGCCTTTTTTCTGAGAGTAGCCTTTTATCACAAGCCTAGCCTTATATCTGTCCACTGAAATATCTGGGTAAGTTTTGAATTTATAAACCCATTTACATGGGATTGCTTTCTGTCCATTGGGAAGCTTTCAAGGACCCAAGTCTCGTTTTCTCCGAGTGGTTCTTTCTTTCTTCAGAGCATCTATCCATTGCATCCGCTGACCACTATTGATAGCTTCGACATAACTGGATGGTTCATTCGTTTTTAAAATATTGGTGCATACTTGAATCACGAAATCATCAAACCTAGCTGGCTTTCTCATATCGGATCTATCCCTCAGTCGCCTTTCTGGAATTATCTCTTCGTCACTCTCCTCCTCTTCACATCCGCTTTCTTTGCTTTCTTCAGATGAATCATCTATGTGTTCCGTTTCTATTGGAGTGGAAGTCAAAGAATCATTCTTCATTGAAGATGAAGTTACAATTTCTTCATTTGATGTTGAAAGAACGGAAAGTCTTTCATCAAAACCTACATTTCGGGATCTTATCGGTTTCATTGCACCATATACGATATCCATCATCATTGTCATAGCCAATCAGAATCCTTTTACAGCCTTTTTGTCCATTTTCTCCTACAAGATTTTGGAATGTGTGCGTAATTTTCATATGCTTCAAGCTGGGTTTCTCTCCATGCCATACCTCAAAGGGAGATAAGCTGTCGACACTAGAAACGCCTGACCTGTTCAACATATAAGTTGCAGTGTTTATCATTTCAGCCCATAATAACTGTGGTGAGCCATTTTGTGTATGCATTATAGACCTAGCAGTCTCCACAACTGTTCTATTATCTCTCTCGGAACAACCATTCTGTTGTGGGGTGTAAGGCATGGTTGACCTCTGACGAATTCTATTTTGCTGAAGAATTTGTCTCATTTGTTTGCTATCAAACTCGCCACCATTATAGCTGAGAAACTCTTTCAGTACATGTCCTACAGCTTTGGTTTCAGCTAACATTATTTTCAGCTTATCAGGAACCTCAGACTTTTCCTTGATGAAATAAACATAACGGAAACGACTGTAATCGTCTTTAAACAACACAAAGTACCGATATCCTGATTGGGAGTTCACAAAGGGTCCACATACATCAGAATGCATAAGCTCACCTGGTATCGTTGCACGAGCTCTAGTCCCGAATTTATGTCTGTGGGCTTTACCGTATATACACCCTTCACATAATTCACTGTCCAGTTTCACAGATATACCCAATTCACGTGATATAACAGATTTTATGTGTCTTTTATTTTGGTGACCCAATCTTTCATGATAGAATTGCAACAAATTATCATTGGAAACGATATTCGCTTGCATTTCTGCATCAGGCTTGATATTTTTCATAGAAAGTTTGAATAACCCACCGAATCGGCTCCGCGCACCAACGAGTTTCACTTGCCCGTCAATCCTGAGAAAACACGTTTGAGCTGTAGAGATGAATTCGCTTCCTAAATGTTTACTTTGTGCAGATGTTACAGAAAATAGATTTTTCTTGATGCTGGGAACATACCAAACATCAGCTAACGCGATTGTTTCTGACTTTCCCTCGACGACTGCTTCCACGATGATTCTGCCTTTTCCGATAGCCCTAATGGAATCTCCATTGGCTGTGGTAACTGTGTGGGTTGTATCAAACACATCAAACTTTTCGAACAAATCATTTCGATTGGTGGTATGGTTAGTAGCACCATTATCTACAAACCAACTATCTTGATCGCAATCTACAGTGAGAACATTACTGGTAACAGCTAGTAGAGTCATACTCACACCGTTGCTTGGCCCTGCTGTATTACTTTTGTTTTTCATATCAGGTTTGGGTGGCCTGCCATCAGCTTTCCACTTAAAACAATAACGTACGCGATGACCAGGTGCTTTGCAATAATTGCATATCAGACTTGTCTTTGTTTAAGGTTTTGCTTTACTGCAACTAGCTTTTTGCGTGAGTAGAGCTTCTTGATTATTGTCACTTTTATTCAACAAAGCTTCCTCATGTGCGCATAGCTGATTTGTGAGATTATCAACTGTTCTACCAGCTTGTGATATGTGATAAAGTACCCAAAATCTTGCATATGAGTAAAATTTTAGGTAAATTGCATTTACACTGACTATTAGCGGCAACTTTGTCCTTGGCAATCTCAACTTGTAGTTCATTCCACAAGTTTTTCAATTTTGACGTGTGTGCAGCAATGTCATCTCCAGGCTGTCTCTTATAACTGAAAAACTGCGTACACAAATCAAAGGTCTTGTCTTCTGCATTCCCATCGAACAATCTATGCAGCTCCAGCCATACTTCACGAGCCGTTGTAAATCGCATAACTTTCTGAAGTGTTTCTTCAGTTATATTTGTCGTGATGATTAGAACTGCGTTACTATCTGCTTTTGTGAAAGGCGCTAAATCGGATGCATGCTTCAATATTACATCAGCACTCGCATTTGATGCTGGAGGTGATGGAGATCCAATTCTACCTTCAATTACATCTATTGCACCAGCGATTCCTCGAAGTAATATGCACAACTTATATTTCCAAGTGGACCAATTAGACTTTCCTTCTAGTAGACCAATCTGAATTTTGGTTACTTCCATGATTATTCTCTCCAATATTATGTTGAAATCTCAATACAAATATCTGTTGAGGGATTTTTCGAATAACTCAAAAATTCAACAATTTTTGTTCTCGCAGTCCAGCAGCACGTGGCCCATAACCTGTTGAGGTTCTTAACAGAAGGAATGTACCTTTATGGTTTATAACAGACGTATTCTTAATAAAAAGATCTGAAATAATTTCTCATCAATCAAAAACGACTTTATTTTCATTCATTCAAACTTTGACAGCTACAACTGTTATTTTTAGTTTTAAATGTACAGAGTATCACGTGAAACAAATAGAGAAAATGCAATAAGACAGTATGAAATTCAACAATCAATAACCCTGTTGTTATATATTTAGAATACTCATAATCATCACCTATATGTTCTTATGAACTTATATGTAAATATTTTGCTTGCTTGAAAAACCATTGTTATGATTGATATTCAGTGAACTGCGAAACACTTATATTTGTATGTCGTGTTCCATGACCTACATCTTCACGAGCAACACTACCTCTGAATCGATTGTTTGCTGCCACTTGAATGGTGATCTGATATCCCATAAACTTGGTGTTAACTAAGCCACGACACACCTTAATCAAATCATTTGCTGTACCTAGACGGAACACCACTCTCTGGTAGGAATTACGCATAGAAGTGGTTTAAGGTATAGCTTATAATTTAGTGAATCTCTTATCTATTATGTGCTTCAATATTCGAACAATGAACCATACTTTCCACATCTGAGTGAACATTCTAATCATTTTTGTATTATTTGTTGATATACCGGGCGAGTCTGAGAGATGTGGCACCCATATTTTCAAAATAAAAAATCCGATTCAATTCTGTAGCACTTCCTGTTTCACCGGAAACGATCCTGGTTTCATTTTTTCAAACAGCACCTTATATATTCTCACATATTTAAATCTAGAAAAAATTCTGAACATAATGTGCTAGTTTTTTCATTTGATTTCCTTCATTTTATTTTTTTTCATCCTCATATTTTTTTTCTCATTGATAAAGATTTTTCACATTTGAAAAGTTTTTCACCAATGCCATATTGTTCATGTAAATGGAATTAGCATTTTGATTACAATTCTGTGCAACCAGCTAGTGTTGGAATGTGGCAAACCACTTTTTTGCATTATTTAATTTTTTTCAAATAGTAGTTATATGGCATATGACAGAAAATTCTGAAAGCGACGAATCGAATGATACTGGATGCACCAAAATTATGGAAAGTTTTGAATTTTACTTCTACTCAATTGTCTCATAATGGTTTTCAACACTGAAAATTATCATACTTTTGATTTGTTATTTTGAATTTGAATATGCAATTTTGAGTATTATCAAAATTAACCTTTACATATCGTAGAACGTCTATATCTTCATCTTCGCTCACTATTAACATTTACCTTTCTAATTCGAATATGTCGGTTGTTTGGCTTTTTTCTCAACTGACGTTCAAGTTTCACGAAGTATGTTCTACACGGATATCTTCCACCAGAAAATATTCGTCTGTATAAATTTGATGCAGCTGTGGAATTCTTCAGACACTGTATATTACAAGCATGTACATTTTTACATTTCGGCTGAATTTATACATGACACAGTTATAATGATTGGAATGAGATAACTGTTATTTCGTATACTCACTTAACAGAAGATATTCATTTACTATTTTATCCAAAGGCGACTTTCACAGAATTTGGAGCTGACGATAAAAACACATCAGAATCTGTAAAAAACGAATAGTGTAATTTCTATGTTCCTATCGACCATAATGGGTCCATCGTGGGAATACTAGTAATTAGTCTTTTCGAAGGCGAATTACTTTCACAATGTGAATTGTAGACGTAATGAAATATCTGCTGGTAGCAAACCAGAATTTTCATTACTTTTTTCTTATTGGCTCAAGTAAGTGAAATTTCAAATAATGTTCTTATTTGGCTCTTTAATCAGTCCAGCGGCCTCAATACTTTTTGGTACATTTCTTGTACCAGTGATAAATCATCTGAATATAATTATTCGATTCCTTTTCTTCGAAACAATCTCTTGCACAGGATGTTGGTAAAGTATTGTTATTAAAATGCTAATCTAATTTTCACAGACAACATGGCATCCGAGAGGAACGTTCCACATGTAAAAAATCATCATCACAGAAAAAAATATGATGAAATGAAAAAAAACGAAGAAATCTGTTAAAAAATTCAGCTCATCATGTTCAGAATTTGCTCTACATTTCAAAAATGTGGAAATATACGAGGTGTTTCATTTGAGAGACTAATACTCTTCTAGTAACACCGGAAGTGCTACAGAATTCATTTTTATCTAAAAAATCACATTCTAGTTATTCAAGCCCTCTGAATTTTCATGTTTTGAATGGAATTAATTGTCTCAAAATAGGAATGCCCCATCTCTCAGACTCACCCAGTATATATTGTATACATTTATGGATTTTATTGCTCATTTGCCCACAGAAAGAAATTTCTGCTATTTCGATTATCTCAACTATGTTTCATGGTTAAGGTATTTTGTATTTTTTCCCATTTGTAAACTTAAAAATGCTGGCGTCCAGCCATGTAAATATTCAACATTCAAATTTTAACACTTGCTTGCTACATTAAAAATCAGGAAATGGCAAGATAGTCCAAAGAACTGACACAGTTCACTACTGACTAGCCTGGGTAGTAAAAGTGTCTGAACTACTTTTTCGGTAGAAATTACAGAGCAAATTATAAAAAAATTGCTTTTACAATTTTCATCAGCACCCAGAATTTGTGTCAGTCATACTTACTGTATATCAATTCCGGAGAAGAAGTATGTTTAAAATTCAAAGTCTAAAGTTTGGAATATAAAATGAAAATATACAATATGTCACTCAAAGTACTGTTACTCGTTGACTAATCCTATCCAAAATATTGATTTTGTCATTTTTACATATTTAAACAATGAGCATTTCAGTATGTTACTCGGTTTGGTTACATCTTCATTGAATTGGGTTGATAAGAAATTTCATTTTGAACAATGCTTGACGCACCGCGTATCTAACAATATTTTAAATCAAGAACTAGTCTGGACTTATTGCTTCATGGGCAGGCAATATTTGTCGCGTAAACAATTCTCATTTAAGACGTCTTCCTGAGAGCAATATTACTTCAAATAAATGGTCACTCTCCAACTTCAACACCAACCGTATCGAAAACTTACCATATGATTGAGTTTGACCCAATAACACTTTCCTTCAGGTGGTCATATTCTCATATTCTGGAACATGCCAGAAATTCAGAAAGAATAACCGGTGACAATTTTTCCATAAGGCCGCTGCTTGGTCCTTCGCGAAAATCTGGATAACGATACATCCATTTCCATTTTATGAAATCATGGCCTTTCGTCAAATACGCCCTATTCCACATGTAAAATATTCAGTTATCTGAAAAAAGTTTGAATCTCTCCCGCATGATTTTCACGGAAAACATTTTCAAAGGAAACAAAAATCTGTTGAATATTTATTTAAGCCCGAATTAAATTTCCAAAATTATTTTCGTTCAGCTGGAGATTCGTCTTTTCAGTCTAACGTTGAACCCCTTCTTAGGCCGTACTGAAATATCGCCCTTGAGCTGAATATCGGCTACTTTTCCATCAGCTTGTATTTCAAACCTCTGCAACAAATGCACTAGGAAGATTTTGATGCTCACGTTCGCAAGGATTTTTCCTGAAATTGAAAATTTGTTCTCATATTCTTTTATATAATTTACGAAATCAGATGAAATGTTTGTTTTGGAAACATATGTTATTTTAAACTTTCAGACGAAAAAAGTTATAAGTTCATAAAAAATTTACTTCAAAAAATACCGTATCATTTTTACGACAGTAATTAAATTTTTAGTCAATACAATGAGAATTCATACTCAGTATTTCAAAATCAACTTTCCCAAATAGGATAGGAAAATATTCTCGAGTGTTGGCCAGAATTATTTTATTGTGTTATTTCTGACTCAACTAATTGGCTACAGCAATGTAGGTCATTCTGGGACAAACAGCTCTTTTATATATCACGGGAAGTGCTGCTTGGAAACCCTACATTAGCTTGACTGAAATTGGAATCAGTACATCAAGAACTCGTTCCTTGTGGACGCGCACCTTCCTTCTCTTCGAGTATCCTACTGCCCCCATAACGGAACAGACCATCAAGATGAAAGTTGACTCAGATATCATATCCGATATGCTTACAGGCGAACAGCATTTGCGGTATAAAACCAGAGACACCCCAACACTTTCTGATAAAACGTGACAATATTCATCAAAAGTTATCAAAATACTTCAATATTTACAGGAGTGACATTACCACATGAAGAAATGCTTAAAATTCCCGAATGAAATCTTGAGGAAACGCTACAAAATAATGGAGTGGGACAGGAAAAACGAAAGATGATGAAAGTTAGAACAAGAGAAAACTGTCGGAGAAAAATAAAAATTATGAAAATTTTAAAACCCAGTGTGTCAATCCTTCAAGAGAAATGAAGATATCCCAGGAAAAGAAACTAATCAAAACAGAAAGACGACGCAAAATTGTGAGGAATGTTTAGAGAGCTGCTATGGAACATAGGAACTTGTAAATTGGATTTGAGGTACACAAACTAGGTCAACAAAATCTGTACTATGACTGTTAACAGATCAAATTATTGTGATCATTTTATTATTATTGTTATTATTATTGTATTATCAACATTTAGGCAATAATATTGCATTTTGATTCAGTTCTGAAATATGTTTAAAGTTGTTTGGAACTGATTGTGGAATTTGAACATTATTATTATTATTATTATTAATGTATTTTAATCAGTCCTTGATTTGTTTTCCAAATTTCAGAGTATTCGGACGTAGCAATTTGTTGTTTGTTGAAAAACGAACAATATCCGATTTCCAGAATCTTAAACTGAATATCTAGAATTATTAGAATTCTTACTATTATGTTATCAACAAGCCAATATAGATTTCGTACTGATATGGTACAGAGACTGCACTGAATACTTTTCAAAATGAACTCGTCTGTAGGTTACACAAAGGGGATTATGTGAGTGGGTTGTTTATAGAGTTTTCCAGGGCTTTCGATGTGATTGATCATAACATGTTACTTGTTAAGTAGTGATACAACCAGTAACTCCTAATCTGAACACAACCTCACTTTGGGTGCGAGCCTGGTGGCTGCTCGCGCGCGTGACGTAGTAGGATGCGAGCGTGTAGACCATCTGGATTTTAACCGGCGTAGACAGCGTTCGCTGGGTTCACCGCATGACGTATTCGGTTGGAAGAGAGTATATGATAGCAGCATGTAGATTTCAGATTGGTGTGTGTCATGAAGTCCACGTTTGAAAAGTAAGGAGAGCAAGATTTGGGTGTTGCCGGATTTAAAATTAGGAGTAGAGTTACGGAGGGTGGGACGTTGCCGGTTTTTAAATTTAATTATGGAAGAAAAAAGATATACACGGTGTAGCAACGTAACATGACAGAAAAAAATAGTTTGTCAAAAATCGTATTATATACGGGGTGTTTGGAAACACTCATCAATTAAGAGAAAAAACAGCAGGGTGTTTCAAAATACATCGGAAAAATGAATCATCGCATCATTGAGGCATCGCTTCATTGGGGCATGCAGGGATTCAGAAGTTTTTGTTTTACATATATAGGGTGTGTCAAAATACATCATTTAAGAAAAAATATATACCAGGTGTACCAACGTGCTAGTTGAGACAAAAAATATATACAGGGTGTCTCATAAATGTGCATCGTGATGGGGTCAGTCATTTTTAAAGTGCGATCTGGAGTGAAGTTAGCATTTTAAATTTTAGTCGTTTTTTGAAATGCGAAAAAGGCTTATTGTGATCACATTTTTTCATGTTTCAGCATTTTAAATTTTAAATTGGATTACATCTATGTGACGTTCTTCGACGAGATTGTTAACATTTGTCTGTTATTTGAAAAAAGAGGGTCATTCGTTAAAGAAAAAAAGATGGCGACGTTTGATTGGTCAACGCACATCATAGTTCATTGTACAGGGACGTATTTATTCATTTATTTATTATTCATACAAACCTTACGGTTTTATTACATGAATAAATATGTAATTAGGTACATTGTGCAAAATACATAATACATAATAAAATAAACTGAAAATTTTCATAATTTATAAAATTGACAAAATGTAGACACAGTTATGTAACTATATTTGTATGATTTTTCCTAAATTAATTGAATTGTAAGAGGATTGACACAACCTTCAAAGTTCTTCACAGAGATATATATATTAAATGCTCCAAGATTGTTTTACGAAAAACTCTGGTAGAGACTGTCCATTCTAGATCTATTAATGCATTGAATTGATTCGCTAGTCGAAACATGTTTACCGTAGGTGATCTCGAAATGTAAATGATGGAGGAATATTAAACATTGGAACCTGGCGCATTCTTCTAGGTGGCACGTTAAATCTAACAAAAGTTCAGGTGAGCTGATTGTTATTTATAATATTATATAAAAATACCAATACTGAGAGTTGTCTTCTATTTTCTAGAGATAATATCTTGAATTCATTCCTTAGAGTTGTACTTCTTATTATCTGGTAGTCAGGGTATACGTGATGTTTTTTAAAATAGAGTAACCATAAAAATTTATTTTGAATTTTTTCTAATTCGTTTAAATTACTATGAGTTTCCGTGAACCAAATTAATGAGCCAAACTCTAACTTGCTCCTCACCAAGCTATAGTACAAAAGTTCAAGTGTGTTAATATTATTAAAGATATGAGATTATCTTATTATAAAACCTAATATTTTATTAGCTGACTTTAAAATATTTTCAATGTGTATGACAAATGAAAATGTGCTGTTGTAGGTTATGCTTAATTCTTTGATTTCAGTGCAGCGTTGCAAGCTTTGACTACCCATTAAATAATTAAAGAGACATGGTTGCTTAATACCCGTTATTGTTAAAACAGAACATTTGCCTAGATTGAAAAATAATTTATTTTTATAACTCCATTCAAATACCCTATCAATGTCCTTCTGTAACATAACACAATCCCTAACTGTTTCCATCTTTTTAAATATTTTGAAGTCATCTGCGAATATAAGGCCATCTGATGATACTAGTGCTTTAGTCAAATCATTAATAGAAAGTACAAAAAGAAGAGGTCCAAGGTTGGAGCCTTGTGGCACTCCAGAATTTGCCTCAAATTTCCCTGATGTGTTTCCGTTGTGTTTAGTCATTATATATCTGTTTTCTAAATAACTTTTGAATAGACGAATAATCCATAACTACCCAATTTCTCCAGTAATATGTCGTGATCAACTTTATCGAATGCCTTGCTGAAATCCGTATATATAACATCAAGCTGAGATTTACATTTCATTGACTCAAATACATGATTACTGAAAAGAAACAGATTAGTATTAGACGATTTTTTTGAGACAAATCCATGTTGGTGAGGTACTATATAGTTTTCAACATGTGTATACAATTTACAATATAATATCTGTTCAAAGAGTTTGGCAGGGGCACACATAATTGAAATAGGTCGATAGTTTTCGATATTCATTTTATCACCAGCTTTAAATATGGGACATACCAAACCTGTTTTCCAGGCTGAGGGAAATATACTAGTTTTTAAAATAAGGTTATAAATATGAATTAGAGGCTGCCTTACCCACTCACCACAGGCCTTTAACATATAAGGTGGTATTCCATCAGTCTCCTCCGACTTTTTGGGTTTTAGCTTTTTTAGTGCAACAGCAAAGTCTAACTCACTAACTGAATTAAGTACGTAAGTATTATTTGTTGCGTCCAAATCAGAATTAAAAATCAAATTGTAAGTGGCTTTTTTGTCAGCATACACTGACGAGAAAAATGTTGCAAATGATTCTGCAGTTTTTTCCTCTGTTGCCTCTACTTCCTTTATATATAAATTTATCACTATTAGATTTTTTCCTACTATTCTTTATATAATTCCAAAAATTGTTTATATTAGCAGTTACTTCTTGCTCTAATTTATTAATATATTTCTTTTTTTCTATTTTTATAAGCTTGGTTACTTCTCGTCTCAATCCTATGTATTTATTATTAAAATAACTAGAAATATTTTTTAGTTTTCTATACCTTTCTTTTTCCTTTAAGTTACTTTTCGTTAGTGAACCAAATAGGATACATTTTAGATTTTTTGTAATTGACATATCTTGGCACACATTTCTCTATAATGTTATTCCAAATTCTATAAAAATGATTTACAGCTCGATTCACATCTAGTTTTTCGTTCAGTACCATATCCCAACTTGTATCTGTGGTACGCTCTGTTAAAGTAGGAAAATTGGCCTTTTTATAGTTGTATCTTGTACAGTTTTCAGTAATATTATGTATGTTTTTATTACAGGTCCCCCCATTTGTTATATTTTTAATACAAAATTCAAGAGCAGGATGATATTCATCTTCTTTAACGATTGGCACAAAATCTCTATTAACTGTACAATTATATAAATTATTCTCCGAGGAGATTACTAAATCTAATGTTCTTTCATGATTGTTCTTTATGTTATTATATAATGTGAAGCCGTTAAAATCCGTAAAATCATGAAAACTCTCAAGTATTTCGTTTGATATGTTTTTATTATAATTAATTCCAGTTATATCAGGTATATTAAAGTCTCCAAAAAGGTGAAGATTATCGGATATTTTTATATTGTATTGTAAAAATTCAAAAACTGATTCATGCACGTTAATTAAACTTCCTGAAGGAATATATACCCCACAGAAAATGTACTTGCAACCTTTTGCTTTAACTTCAACTAAAACTGCCTCAAAAAATGTATGTTTTTTAATAACTTTTAATACTTTATATTGTTTTTTAATTGCTAGAAAAACACCACCACCGGTTTTTTTAATTGTAATTTCTAAATTTCTATCGCATCTTACCAAATTGAAATTTCCGAAATCTATTACCTCTCCATCATTCACTCCATCCTGTAACCATGTTTCTACTGCTATTATTAAATCGAAATCACCAATCAATGAGTTCCTAAAAAATTCAGAACATTTAGTGTTCAATCCTCTACAGTTTTGGAAATAAATATTAATAAGTTTCGACATATTCAGTCTTATGTGAACTCGTACTCTACCCTAAAATAATTTAATTTAAAATCAGAATTTTAATCAAGATATTTCATATCAAAAACTAAGTAACAATCCATTACGAAATACTTCATATTCAAATATTTTTAATTAACAAGCCAGTTAGTTAGAAGACGAATTGAAATAATAATTTTTTATCATATAAGTTCTTCAGTCATATTGATTAAAAGTTTGATTTTGTGGAGGAAATCCAGTTCTTGACATAATTTTTTGGGTTTATCACCTTCCACAATCTGAAAATGAAAAAAATTTTTAATCCAAAGAAATCTGTACAAGTGTAGAAGGGCAAATTAATTAATTTGCCCGATAAGTTACTGCGTTCACAAGACTGCTGTCTTGAAAGAAATTAATTTTTTGTCAGTAACGTACCCTACACTGAATTTGCCTATCTGAAAAAATGAGATCGAATTAACAAAGAATACTTCTCTTTTTTTGAAAACTGTTGACGTTTCGGAGGCTGTATCTGCCTCCGTTATCAAAACTTCTTAGAAAGACGCTGAGAAAACTGAATTTGAATTGCGATTTTGGTAATAAGACCTTTCTTTGACAGAGTCAAATGAAATCTGTCATACATTCTTTTGATTGACATTTGGTATCTTGATACATAGGGTGTTCGGTATCAATCAATCACCATTCTATTAGTTCTTATTTCATCTCTGAGGAGGGGTAACCAGGTGCGGTCCATTTCGATGGAATTGGTTGAGAAGCAGTTGTTCGATAAAAGAATGCACGCAGTTTCCTTCAACTTCCTTTTTTCTTGATTTGATTCTCTCAATAAAATTTTGGTATTATTCCATTCCATCATATGATCGCCATCAGATGTTAGAATATGTTCGGATATTTTCGAACCCGTTATTTTTCGATTTCTGATGTAACTTTTATGTTCTTCCTGGCGCACAGTTATGTACAAAAAAAATAAACATTGTTTCTGCATATTAAGAAGTGAACCCTACTTGAAGGAAGGTAAATTCTAATCATTACTTCCAAATCTTAAAAAATAAATTATAAACGAAAAAATAAAAGTAATAAAATATTATATGAAATAAGAAATATGTGAAAGCCATTTTCAAATACTTTAAATTATAATAAGTCTTCCCATCGTGTAATGGGGCCTACAACAGAGACTAGGTGTATTCATTAAACTGAAGGAGAGTAAAAAAAACAAAAATATTCCTGCAAAAAAGAATCGTTCTTGATAAGAGTCTTCTATTTGGTCAAGTCCTTCACATTCTGAATCAGCCTGACAGCGTTGTCACTCTTCACGAAAATTCTGCCATTCATAGACCACGCTGAATGATTTCCATATTTTGCTTTTGCGGCTTTCAAGAGCTTGTATGCCCCATCTGTTAAATTTTCATTTACCCTTTAGGTTTGTTCTTGCACTGAATATTTCTTTCTTCTTCAGTAGTGACACAAAAGTAACAATTACTGACCTCGGAAATGTTTGTCCTTCTTTATGTTTACCAATCCTATGTATATAATAAATTTCCCAGTGAGCGCATTTAGTTTTCATGGCGTCATTAAATAGGCATAGCACTTTAGATATTAGATACTCTTTCTCCTCTTCTTGTATACCTGATACAATTAGTGAATTTTCCCTATTTTTTAATTCAATCTGATTCACTTGGTCAGCAACTTTTCGGATTTCTTCTTTATTTGTCTTCACTTCTATTTCCATATTAGTAAATCTTGATAACAAGTTATCTAATTTATTTTCCATAGACTCAAAGTTCTTGCAAATATTTTGTATTTGTTCCTCAATTTTGGTGTTTATCTTTGGCAAAATTTTTGTCATGATAATGGATTCTATCATATTTTTGTCCACCACTCCAGTTACACTTCCACTTCTTGTTTTTTGACTCATTGTCAGGAAATATGAAGGCAAAATCTGTACAGACTTTTAATTTCTTGAATGTGATTATTATCAAATTATTCGCTCTAATTGAGAGAATGGTCTCACAAATTGCACTATTCTCTTTACGAACACTTTTACTAACAGTGATCCAAAACTAACTGCTTCAAATGTTAAAATTTCACAGAAATAACTTAATTTCTTCGGAGCTCACATAAACGATGTCTACACTCGGTCGGGCATACCTTGATATCTTATACAGGGTGTGTATACAGGGTGTCTTAAAAAAAAACTCAATGCTGTCATTAGAAAAAATATGGCGGTGTCTGATTGGTCAACGCACATCATGGGAAGACACATACAAATTATTCATTGAAACAACTACTTGCCCATACAGAGATAGAATTACATCTGACATCTATGTGATGATCTTCGATGATAGTGTTAGATAGGAGACATGAGATAGGAGACAGGAGATAGGAGATATGAGACAGAAGATAGGAGATAGGAGACAGAAGATAGGAGAGAGGAGATAGGAGTTAGGAGACATATAGATTGACAGGTAGGCAGATATTCAGTTTGATCGAACCAGAACGAACTAACCTTTCATATAGAGCATAAAAAAACAATAAATTTCGTCTGATCTAACCAGAACGAACTAACCTTACGTATAGCGTCTTAAAACATTGGAGGATTCGAAACAACTACTTACCCATACAGAGAGGTCGAATTACATCTGACATTTAAAAAAGTATCATTGGGGATATGAGGATTTAAAAAAAAAACTACTTATTCATACAGAGAGATTGAATTACATCAGACATCTATGTATTGTTTGATCGAACCAGAACGAACTAACCTCAGGTACGTCAGTGATCCAATCTGCGCTTATCAGAATAATAATTATAGATGTAATATTCAGAGTGTGTTGATAATGATGTTTAAAAAATGTGAAAAATGATGGGGAAACGAGGTTGTAATGTTTTAACGTGCTATACCAGGTGTATCAACATGTCATTTAGGAAAACAAACGACAGGGAGTCTCAAAATTAGTCATTAAAGAGAAGAAAAGATGGCGGCTGCTTGTTAACGTGCTATACCAGTAGTAACAACATAACATTCAAGATAAAAAACAACAGGGTGTTTCAAAATACATTATTCAAAAGGGAAAAAAACATGGTGGTTGTTGCTGCTTGTCAAGCAGACTGACAGATATTCAGTTTGATCGAACCAGAATGGACTAAACAAAGACAGGAGATAAGAGACAGAAGATAGGAGACAGAAGATGGAAGATAGGAGGTAGAAGATAGGAGATAGGATTCAGGAGACAGACAGATTGCCAAACAGGTAGATTGACAGATATTCAGTTCGATCGAACCAGAACGAAATAACCCTACGTAGGTATAGCATAGAGATTGAATTACAGGGTATCTCATAAAGTGTATCAAGATGGGGTATGTCATTTTCAACGTGCGATACCCATTTTTTTCGTAACCTTATGAACGTCCATTTTAGTCTCATTTTTGCATGTTTTGACGTATCAAATTTGAGCTGTTTTTTCGAACGCGGAAAACGCCTATTGTGGTCGTATTTTTGCGTGTTTTACCGCTTCAAATTTTAGCTGTTTTTTTCAATGCAAAAAACGTTTACTTTCATCACATTTTTGCGGGGGGACTGCCGCCGCAGTGAAGTCACCCCAATGTATTAGACCGTTTGACGATTGAATACTGACAGATTGACAGGTAGGCAGACTGACAGATATTCAGTTTGATCGAACCAGAACAAACTAACCTTATGTTGGTAAATTAATTTTGTTGTGTTTTTTTGTACATAGTACCACAAAAACCCAATAAATTTTGTGTGATCTAACCAGAACGAACTAACCTTCAACTGTCAGAGTCGCTTCAGTCACCTGTCATTTGTCTAACTAACCTTATGTGAATTTCGGCTGATCTAACCAAAACAAACTAACCTCATGTTGGTAGATATATTTGGTCTAATGTAACCAGAACGAAGTAACCTCACGTCGGCATATGCAGAGCCTCCCAAAAACGTAATTATGTGACTATTGTCTTAAGTAACGTAGACCTAATATTTAGCGTGCGATGCATTCATTCAACTATTATTGGAAACGCGAACCGTTCATTTTAACGTGCAACACAATGCATACAGTCTTAAGTGAAGTAGTCTTCTCATTTGAATGCATTCAGTCAACTATCCTAAGAGAGGTTGCAATCTCAAATTCAGCGGTTTGAAGCACAACTGGTGAGAGATCTTAGCGTTCAACATACGATTCCGTGATAGAGTCTTCAAGAATTCAAAGTAAAATACCATACACTCACCCAATTGTCAGAATTGACGTAGTTTTCACGTATAATTATGTAATATAGAATAGAATAGCATTCCTAAGTTGGCATGCTTAGATTTATATGACAGATTCAAATGGTGAAAATGCCATTAAACGAGTCATATTTGTAATTCAGTAGACATCATTTGGGCTTATTACAGAGAGACTGTTCTAGGTGAAAATATGCAAAATATATAGGTGAACCGTTGATAGGTTTGCCTTTCTGAACAGCATGTTCTTCTCTCATTTGTATACAAAAAGCGAGGAGAATGTGGGGGCCCAATAAAATGAGTTGTGTGGCACACCTCGCACACCACAAATTTATTTGATACTCTCCGGCAAAAATTCTTGAACCGTATGTTTCCTGATATTCAAACGAATCGATAATATCCATTCCTTCAAAATAAAACCACATTATTTTATTGGTACATAAATATATAATTACTTTTCCTCCAATTCATTTGGTGAAGGATGTGAAATGTGGCCCTTTTGGCATATTTTTATTACTATCTCAATTAATGTAACACTCTTTAAATATTTTTATCACTATTACACTTTATGGGGCACCCTCCTACAGTCTCCAGCTGAATTAGTTGTCATATACTCAATCTCTTGAATAACGTTTGACGAATATCTTCCACGATTTTAAATCATTAATAATTTTTATATACACTTCGCAACTGTTCGTTTCTTCAACAATTGATTTTTAAATCTTCCTGGACTACCCTGTATGTTTTTTCTGCTAAGATTCGTGTTAGTGACATTCAACATTTCATTCTAATTATTATTACAGCTGAAAAACGTTTCGAATACCATTTCCAACATCAGTATACCGTTTCGAATATTATTTGGATTTAATGCCTCATTTTGTCAGCGTAGTAACGTAAAAATTACTGAAAATACGTGACTGAATTTTTCATGTTTAATGACATATTTTCAAACACCTTATATTTATTTTTTTGTGACGTTTTATTTCAGAAACATGCAATATATGATTTTTCTTTGAGGTGGTATTTTAAACCTCCTTGTATACGTTATTCATGATTCATTTTGTGGGTATTGTGTACGACAAATCCTCAAAAATTTCATTGCAAATGACCCGATTCCACGCAAAATATATAAGTTATCCTATGTTATAATTTGTTTTCGGGGACGCAAATGATTTGTTCTATTTAACAATGTATCAAAAATGTGCATAAAATTCCTGTCGTAGTTGATTAGAACTTGTTTTTCCTCAAATTTTTGTGAAATTATTTCGTTAGACATTATTACCTACGGAAAATCACAACAACTACTTTTTGAGAATATTTCAAGAGACATATTATTGGCAAAGCTGTGAAAATAATTCTGCGAAAAAATTTTCAAGTTTATCAACGTGAAATAACCTTGGATACAACATCACATCCGATTGATATACAAACCGCGTAGGAAACATTTCCAAATGAAAAATATTGTTTATTGAGTACTTGTGAACTTTGCAAACTACACGACTTTGTTGGGCACTCATTTCATTATTGAATTGTTCTTAATATAATTCAAGGTAGTTGATTTATATGTCTTTTTGGAATTGTTCTGTTTTTCACTCAAACAATTTCTTGAAAACACTAAATTTTCAACCTGGATACTTCATGCTTTGATTTAACGTGTTTGAGTGAAACGCGAAATTTAATAGTTTTTCTACAATGTTTACCATGGAAATATGTGAAGTGTTTTGTACCACGTATATTTTGATTTTATGTGAGTACCTTTATGTTTTTTTAAATGAAAAAATTAATATTTTCCGAAGTGTTTGTTCACAAAACAATTCTTTTATTATGATGAAGTGTACAACATTTTATTGTGGTGTGCGAGGTGTGCCACACAACTCATTTTATTGGGCCCCCACATTCTCCTCGCTTTGTGTTTACAAATGAGAGAAGAACATCTCAAGAAACGGTTTCTTCTCTCATTGCAGCTATCAAAGTTCACCTATAGTGAGTTCTTTTTTAATGCTGTTCAGAAAGGCAAACCTATCAACGGTTCACCTATATATTTTGCATATTTTCACCTAGAACAGCCTCTCTGTAATAAGCCCAAATGAAGTCTACTGAATTACAAATATGACTCGTTTAATGGCATTTTCACCATTTGAGCCTGTCATATAAATCTAAGCATGCCAATTTAGTAATGCTATTCTATATTACATAATTATACGTGAAAACTACGTCAATTCTGACAATTGGGTGAGTGTATGGTATTTTACTTTGAATTCTTGAAGACTCTATCACGGAATCGTACGTTGAACGCTAAGATCTCTCACCACTTGTGCTTCAAACCGCTGAATTTGAGATTGCACCTCTCTTAGGATAGTTGACTGAATGCATTCAAATGAGAAGACTACTTCACTTATGACTGTATGCATTGTGTCGCACGTTAAAATGAACGGTTCGCGTCTCCTATAATAGTTGAATGAATGCATCGCACGCTAAAATATTAGCTCTACGTTACTTAAGACAATGGTCACATAATTACGTTTTTGGGAGGCTCTGCATATGCCGACGTGAGGTTACTTCGTTCTGGTTAGATTAGACCAAATATATCTACCAACATGAGGTTAGTTTGTTTTGGTTAGATCAGACGAAATGTACATAAAGTTAGTTAGACAAATGACAGGTGACTGAAGCGACTCTGACAGTTGAAGGTTAGTTCGTTCTGGTTAGATCACACAAAATTTATTGGGTTTTTCTGGTAATATGTACAAAAAAAAACACAACAAAAATAATTTACAAACATAAGGTTAGTTTGTTGTGGTTCGATCAAACTGAATATCTGTCAGTCTGCCTACCTGTCAATCTGTCAGTATTCAATCGTCAAACGCTCTAATACATTGGGGTGAGTTCACTGCGGCGGCAGTCCCCCCGCAAAAATGTGATGAAAATAGACGTTTTTTGCGTTCGAAAAAACAGTTAAAATTTGAAGCGGCAAGACACGCAAAAATGCGACCACAATAGGCGTTTTTCGCGTTCTAAAAAACAAGCTAAAATTAAACCGTAAAAACTGTATATTTACATGTATTCCTTATGGACAATAGGCATTTCAAAATTGCTCAAAATACACGTTTTTGCGTTCGAAAAAACATTTAAAATTTTAAACGCCAAAACATGCGAAAATGCGACCAAATTAAGCGTTCGAAAAAACAGCTCAAATTTGATAAGTCAAAACATGCAAAAATGAGACTAAAATGGACGTTCATAAGGTAACGAAAAAAATGGGTATCGCACGTTGAAAATGACAGACCCCATCTTGATACAGTTTATGAGATACCCTGTAATTCAATCTCTATGCTTTTATTTCGTTCTGGTTCGATCGAACTGAATATCTGTCAATGTACCTGTTTGTCAATCTGTCTGTCTCCTGAATCCTGTCTCCTATCTTCTACCTCCTATCTTCCATCTTCTGTCTCCTATCTTCTGTCTCTTATCTCCTGTCTTCGTTTAGTTCGTTCTGGTTCGATCAAACTGAATATCTGTCAGTCTGCTTGACAAGCAGCAACAACCACCATGTTTTTTTCCCTTTTGAATGATGTATTTTGAAACACCCTGTTGTTTTTTTATCTTGAATGTTATGTTGGTACTCCTGGTATAGCACGTTAACAAGCAGCCGCCATCTTTTTTTCTCTTAAATGACTAATTTTGAGACTCCCTGTCGTTTTTTTTCCTAAATGACATGTTGGTACACCCGGTATAGCACGTTAAAACATTACAACCTCGTTTCCCCATTATTTTTTCACATTTTTTAAACATTATTATTAACACACTCTGAATATTACATCTATAATTATTATTCTGATAAGCGCAGATTGGATCACTGACGTATCTGAGGTTAGTTCGATCTAGTTCGATCAAACAATACATAGATGTCTGATGTAATTCAATCTCTCTGTATGAATAAGTAGTTGTTTTTTCAAATCCTCATATCCCCAAGGATACGTTTTTAAATGTCAGATGTAATTCGACCTCTCTGTATGGGTAAGTAGTTGTTTTGAATCCTCCAATGTTTTAAGACGCTATACGTAAGGTTAGTTCGTTCTGGTTAGATCAGACAAAATTTATTGGTTTTTTTTATGCTCTATATGGAAGGTTAGTTCGTTCTGGTTCGATCTGCCTACCTGTCAATCTATATGTCTCCTAACTCCTATCTCCTCTCTCCTATCTTCTGTCTCCTATCTTGTTACGGTTCAAAATCAAATTTTGTCGTTTGTATGCAGATGAGATCTGTTACCTTCTTTAGTATAAAATCACAAAAAACCCTGCTAACAATTCTACCTTCCGTTTTGATGGACATTTGCCTATAGTATAGAATAATGACCACTGATTTGATTTATACTTCTTATAATTGGTATATTGGTTTGTGAATTTTTACTGGACGTTTTTTTATGCTAATCATATTTCATTACTGGATCCCCTACCTTGATTTTGAGCTCATACCTGTTGGGAACAACTTCTGAAAGTCATAAAATTATGTAGTTTTTGTTATATCGACCTTTTGTCTTTTGTGTTGCATTATTAGGCAATTTCCAACTGGATATCTATCATAGTCAGAATGGTTATTATTGTTTTGTAAATTTTGAAGGTTACTTCGAATCTGACATTTAGTTATTTTCACTTTAAGGGTCTTTTAGTATGCTTCGAGGTACAGTTCGGTGTAGTAAGATTCACACCCAGTGTAGAAAGTGCTTCACTTCTTATGTAAACTAATGAGCCTTCTGTTGAATATTTCTGTCCTTGTTTTCAATTATTGTCTCATGAAGAAGACGTATATTTGGGTTGGTTCAGTTACGTCATTCGGTTAGGTTACTGAGTTTATTGGTCGGAAGACATTACTTGCACTTTGATGGACTTATAATTAACTCAATTTGGATCACATCTTCTGATTTTCACTAACAATTTTTCTCATGTTCTTTCTATAAGTGTTTTTTATATAATCACCAAAAATATTCTCTATGTCTATGGATGACATTGGACATAATCGGCTCGGTCAATGGAACGAATCCAAAAAAGACGAACAACCCTGAGTTGAGAAGAAGTCTAAGAAGTCCACCACCAGTAGACTTGATTTTTTGTTTTGATTTTTGATAATGTGAGGGAGTAATCTGCACATTTCGCTCTCTTCCGTTTGCAACGTTCACGAAGGCAGGTGTGTGACGATACGCATGTGATCAATTTATAATATTTTATTACGTATTAGTGGAATTCATTGATTTTACATAATTCAATAGTCTTGGCTGATCTCTGGACTGGAATAGTCATAGTTTTATGGAATATATCACCAAGATTACCCTGAGGAATTGGGATTTAGAAGTATTGATGTCGCCCGCCGCCATTTTGTGAAGCCCAAGGTATCTAGGAGATTATTGCTGCCTTTATGAAGTGATACTTCATCTCCACCCATTAACCGTTATTATAACAATTAATCATCAGTTTCACCGAAAAACCGTTACAACGAATCATTGAACCAACGAGTGTTCGATCTCGAGCCGTATCAAACTACGTGGCTGTCCTCTATCATCTGTGTGAATTAAGCAGTCCGGTCTATCCACCCCAGGACCCTGGAAGCCTTGTGAGGGACAGGAGAGACCCGGCATCAGTAGTCAAGGAGTAACGCTGCCTCGGATACGGCGAAAGTGTTTGACTTCCCAGTTGTACTAAGGCCAAAGGTGAAAGGGTTGGACATACCAAACTGTCTTGGTTGCCCTGCATCATCTATGTGAATCCAGCTGTCAATTCCATCCATAGGTAGTCACAGAGGCGTAGTTGCTGGACCAAGCTACCCAGTACTGTAGCGTAGCTCCTGTAGTTATTAACAAGCCCGTTCCATCCACCTCAGGACACTGGAAGCCTTGTGAGGGACAGGAGAGACCAGGCATTAGTAGTCTAGTAGTAATGCTGCCTCGGATAGGACGAAAGTGTGGGACTTACCAGTTGTACTAAGGCCAAAGGTGAAAGGGTTGGACATACCAAACTGTCTTGGTTGCCCTGTATCATCTGTGTGAATCCAGCTGTCAATTCCATCCATAGGTAGTCATAGAGGCGTAGTTGCTGGACCAAGCTACCCAGTACTGTAGCGTAGCTCCTGTAGTTATTAACAAGCCCGTTCCATCCACCTCAGGACACTGGAAGCCTTGTGAGGGACAGGAGAGACAAGGCATTAGTAGTCTAGTAGTAATGCTGCCTCGGGAAAGTGTGGGACTTACCAGTTGTACTAAGGCCAAAGTATCCTGAGTATCTTGGCTGAAGGAGCAGAGACTGGTGTAACTATAGCATTCTTTGACAATTCTACGTTTCATTAAATATTTTCCAGATTTACAAAACCTCTTTTGGCCTAAATTCAGTTCTGAAGCTTCAAATACCTATTAATCTATTGTAACGGTTGTGGGAGTGGGAAAAGTAGGGGAGAACATAGCAAACGGAGAGCTAATTATTTTTCCAAATTTACAAAACCTTTCTTGGCCTAACTTCATTCTTTTAAATATTACATATTGTTTTGATTCTGAACTTCAGGGGAGAACATATCAAACGGAGAGCAAATTATTTTTCCAAATTTACAAAACCTTTCTTGGCCTAACTTCATTCTTTTAAATATTACATATTGTTTTGATTCTGAACTTCAGGGGAGAACATAACAAACGGAGAGCAAATTGTTTTTCCAAATTTACAAAACCTTTCTTGGCCTAACTTCATTCTTTTAAATATTACATATTGTTTTGATTCTGTACTTCAGGGGAGTACGTACCTTGTCGAAGCACTTGTTTTATTAACATATTTGACCATTTTTGCGCACCCTCGGTGCCAAGATAGTATTTGCTGCATACCCTTAGGGTGCAGATTTAATTGCGAAAGCTATACTTTTGGTTTGTGATAGGATTACTGATTTTATTTGAAGTCCCTATCATTGTGGGTTGTTTTGTATATATATATATATATATATATATATTAATATATAGTGGTTTACAAACCTACCTCTACCATAATCTATTTCGAACAATATTTGTGTTATGTGTTATTACCTATTGGATTTAATTGGATTTAATAAGTAATTTCTAGGTTGTGACCTTTCCACTTGTCAACCCTTTGTGATCACAACTGAGTTTGGAAGGCACTTGGACAACACCTTACCAGGTATTTCTTACTTGTGAATATTGCTGAAATCCTTGTGGATATTAATGGTTATTACTGACATCCTGAGGGAGAAATAGAGGTTTGTAAACTGAGCGTTTGGCTTTTCATTCCCATCCTACCCCCAACACTCGAACAGCGTAGTCATCAAACTACATATACCAACCAGAGCTTTATATACTTTATAACAATTTAACTTCCATTTAGAAATCTCCATCAGAGATCAGGAGCAGTCTGTGTTTTGGGCTGGCTTTTCAAATCACTGGCGCGGTATAAATTTGTGATAGAACCCATGGCACCCCGATTGAGTTAGTCGGTGATTGCTATGTTACCATTTGCTTTCTAGTGGTTTTGATTGTTATTATAAATATCTCTTTTTTTTATAAAGTAGCGTAGCAATCTTCTATCTTCTGTCTCCTATCTCCTATCTTCTGTCTCCTATCTCCTGTCTCCTATCATCGAAGATCATCACATAGATGTCAGATGTAATTCAATCTCTGTATGGGTAAGTAGTTGTTTCAATGAATAATTTGTATGTGTCGTCCCATGATGTGCGTTGACCAATCAGACACCGCCATCTATTTTCTAATGACAGCATTGACGTTTTTTTTAAGACACCCCTGTACAACGAACTATGATGTGCGTTGACCAATCAAACGTCGCCATCTTTTTTTCTTTAATAAATGACCCTTTTTTTTCAAATAACAGACAAATGTTAACAATCTCGTCGAAGAACGTCACATAGATGTAATCCACTTTAAAATTTAAAATGCTGAAACATGCAAAAATGTGATCACAATAAGCCTTTTTCGCATTTCAAAAAACGACTAAAATTTAAAATGCTCACTTCACTCCAGATCGCACTTTAAAAATGACTGACCCCATCACGATGCACATTTATGAGACACCCTGTATATATTTTTTGTCTCAACTAGCACGTTGGTACACCTGGTATATATTTTTTCTTAAATGATGTATTTTGACACACCCTATATATGTAAAACAAAAACTTCTGAATCCTTGCATGCCCCAATGAAGCGATGCCTCAATGATGCGATGATTCATTTTTCCGATGTATTTTGAAACACCCTGCTGTTTTTTCTCTTAATTGATGAGTGTTTTCAAACACCCCGTACATAATACGATTTTTGACAAACTATTTTTTTTCGGTCATGTTACGTTGCTACACCGTGATTATATCATATGATTTAACTCCAGTTGGTGTTTAACCGTGACACCATGCCCATCGATAAATTTGGAAGACATTTCCTCAGAATATCTCAAACATCATATTATGATCCAGAAATTCTTCCGAAAGCCCCAACAATCAGCACTCCTTTCTTCTTATCATACCAAATGTATTCTTCGTTTGAGGGCAATCAATGATATATCAGGGTGGCTATTCTTGAATTTCAGGGAGTAGAAAATCCAAGAGAAACAGGCACTTTTCTCTTTTAGGGATTCTTTAATTTGTTTTCTCTTACCTGTCGAGAGAAATAACTACTCGACATTTCTCTTGCTATTTTCGAGGGAAACGTCAGGGAAAAGAGATTTGACAAGACAAGAATTGTCAATATTCGGTGCACTCAATGAATCAAAATTCTTTTTGTGTGATACTTATGTGAAATGGATGAGATAATGGATGATGTGATAGCCGATCAAATATTCAATGATGAATGGTTGCAGGATATCTTCATTCAATTTGTCGAATTCACGGTTGAAATGTATATTCAGACTTTCGAAACCAATGGTTAGCAAACTTGTAAAAGTTCTGCATCCACTACTCAGACAAGCCCGTTGACTCCATTGGGAAATGTATCACCAAATACTCCAGAAGGAAGAATCAATAACAGATTCAAATCTGCAAGGTGTCTTGTAGAAACATGCAATGGTGTTAAAAAAAAAAGATTTTGTTCCTTGCTGAAATTTTTTTTTAAATAAATATCCTCACTCGTCATCAGACACTGTGTACAAATATATATAGCATGCTTACGAAATGATGTTCGTGAGTTTTTATTGCATATTTTGAGGACGTTTAAAAAGATCCACTTGAAATAACTAGCAAATCAGCTGAAAACATTTTATTGGATGTGGATAGTAGTAATGATAAAAAATCAGAAAATATGAAAAAAATGTATTGCCAGAAAAAAATATATATATTTTAAAAAATGAAACAATTTGATGCAAAAGTGACTTAATCTCTTTCAATTCTTCCAAAATATTTTCTATTTCTATTTCTGTTTTCTTATTATTATTTCTGTTCTCTTATTCCAATATTTTTCCCTATTTTGCACATCTTCTAAGATTTTTTTTTCTGGTATGGCACTCCCCATCCTGAATACTTCACACACTTTTTTTTTGGTTTTTATTAACTTATTGCTATTATTCACAGATGCCACTCTCCGTAGTAAAAAAAGTGGTATTACTCACGTAGTTTTATCTTCTGAACACGAATCTCAAGAACTTTTCATGTTATGCCCTTCCAAATATATATATATATATATATATATATATATATATATATATATATGCAAAATGCGTCCTTCTTTTTGTCTACCTAATCAACTGATATTTCACAAATTCAAGCACGAAAATGAAAGTTTCACAAAAAAATCGACCTTAGTATAACCATAAACATATCCTACAATGTTAGTAATATTTGATCTTTAGGTAATGATATTCAAATGGATACATTTCGATTGGCTGAACATGTGGCAATGACTCAAATATTTTCACTCGGTATTGTCGTTTTCCTGACTTCTCTCATAGCTTGAGAATGCGTACCTAATTTGCCGAGAGAAAGTTCAGGGAGTATTTTCGCCGGGAAAATCTCCTTTCTCTCGCGCTCGGGAATAGTCCACCAGGAAGAGAGTTGTTTTTTTTTGTATTTGAAAATGATACAAATTCCTATGAATTTCCTGTTTCTGGAAAATTTGAAAGCACCAACTCCCAGCCAGGTGATATATCTGTATCACTAAGAGAAGAGTATGCAGATACTCTTCAGTAATTAGCCTGATAGGAAAGTTTTTGAATAAAGGTGATAAGGTCAATTTCTTAGTCGATCAGTAGCAGCATAATCAACTGTATGTCGAAATTGTACTTTAGTGTCCTATAACTGAAAATGGATGAAATGAAAGAAGACATTGTAAAAGAATTACATAAAAATCTGCAAATTCCAGGTAATCTAATATCAAACACTTGAACTCATTTACATTGGGAGAGGCCATTGAACACGCATTGAATTCCATCAACTCGTTGAGACTCGCTTGTAACGGGAAATATGACATCAACAAATTCCAGATAATATGGTTCCTGACACGTACATTCATTGACCTTGGGAGAGGTTGTTGAACCCGTATCGAATTTCGCTGATCTAGAATCGCAACCGGATGTCAGCAAATTCCAGGTGATCTAATATCTGATACGTGCACTCATTGACCTTGAAAGATGTCGTTGAACCCGTATCGAATTTTGCTGATCTGTCTAGATATGTTGCCGGAAACGTGATGTCACCGAATTTCAAATAGTCGGATATCTGATACATAAACTTTTTTGCTGACTCGTCGGTGGCTCTATAGAGGTGCAAAATTATCTCGGTCTAGTTTTGAATATTCTGACATTGGGTGCAGATTTTATTTTGGTATTCAATTTATTGTACCTACAGTTTGCACCTGATAAAATAAAAACTTTTTTGGTATAGTGCAGTGAAGTGAGAATTAGTCTGTAACATATTGCGGTGACGAGTGATGATCATGTTTTGACAAGCAACTTGTAATGTTTTTCCAATTATTATAAAAATATATGCACACTTCCAAAATATATACACTATATAGTGTCAGGATTTTAAGTTCTTTAGAAAGTTCTCTACAGCTAGTTCTTATATGAATATTCTCAATAATACTTTATACGTATTTCTGTAAAATAAAAACTCTGTTAACATTAGCACTATTACCCCAACTCAGTATTCCATATCTCATGTGGGAGTGAAAATTGGCATAATACAATGTGATGAGAATGTGTTTGCTACAATGATTTTTCAAATATTTGATGCTATAGCAAGCACTACGAAGTTTCTTGCATAATTGGTTGATATGTTCTGTCTATAATAATTGCCTGTGAACAGTTTCACGTTTCACATTTTTTTTAAACCAGATATAATGATGTTAGTATCATCAGCGTAACATATAATCTTGACATTCGGAATATTTTTTACATAATTTATGAGGTCATTCGCAAATATGTTAAAAAGTAGAGTCCCTGAGACTGATCCCTGCGGAACTCCCTGTGTGATGGTGTAAGAAGGACTACTAGTACCGTTGAGTAAAACAACCTGATATCTATTCAAGAGATATGAATGAAAGAATTTCAAAGGTATACCTCTTATTCCATACCGATCGAGCTTAACAAAGTAGTGATACAACCTGTTTTGTAACTCCAAATCTGATGTGGGTGCGAGCGTGGTGGCTGCTCGCGCGCGTGACGTAGTAGGATGCGAGCGTGTAGACCATCTGGCTTTTAACCGGCGTCGACAGCGTTCGCTGGGTTCACCGCGTGACGTATTCGGTTGGAAGAAAGTATATGACAGCAGCATGTAGATTTCAGATTGGTGTGTGTCATGTCCACGTTTGAATAGTAAGGAGAGCAAGATTTGGGTGTTGCCGGATTTAAAATTAAGGAGTAGAGTTACGGAGGGTGGGACGTTGCCGGTTTTTAAACACCTGAGATAGGATGTTCACTTTGACTACCTAGCGAAAAGGCTCAGAATGTTAATAAAAAGTTTTTATGATTTGCTAAATATCTTGGATAAAAACAACCTCATTACAATATACAACTCTTTAGCTGAGTCTGTCTTGAGATATTGCATAACTGTCTGGGGTAGAATGTATAATGATACACTCTGATGGGTTCAAACAACACAGGACACTATTCTGAAAAGTATAATGAAAAAATCTAGGTTACTTTCAACAGATCAATTTTACAAAGAAACCAAGATTCTGAATGTCCGGGGTTTATATTCCTATCAATGTCTGTTATGAAAGTTCAAGAATAAACATGCAACGGAAAAGGTGAATCAGAGAAGCAAACCAGAGCTGTTGAAAATCTATGCATCAGAATACATAACTTCAAAAAAAGTCACACACAAAGGCATATAACTTATTACCGGCCAAAACTCAATAACATGCTTCCTCTGAAAATGAAGAAAATAACAAAAATGGTGAAGAACAAACTCAAAATAAAACGTTTCATTACAGAAAACAATAATTTGAAAAGTATTTTTGACTAATATACAATCCCTTACACACTTATCTCTTGCACAAATATATGTTTCCAATTACAACTGCATATCATACCTATGTTGAATAATGTTTTTATTTTTTTTCTGATATTTTTTTTCTGAGGTTGAGTGGAAGAGCAGGCTTTTTGGAGGTAACTTCGTGTAACCTCCAACTAGACTGAACTCTGCCTTTTGGCAGTCAGAGTTTTTTCCCTAAAAGGATGTTCCAGTCAGGCCCTGTCTCCGGAGCCCCGATACATCCGGAGGGCGCGCTGCATCGTTTACCCAAATAACCACCTCCCACGTCCGTAGGGTAAGTGATTACTGGGTCCGAGAATCATGTGTACTGAGCAGACGCAGTGAACCAAGGATGACGACCTTCTGCATTCGTCCGCTAAACCGTACGAGTGTCGTAGATGGTAGTACAACTCTCGTAGAATCGCGTTGTGCCTGTGGATATAGGCTGAGACCGCATATGCTGGACATTATTATTGTCATTATTATTATTATTTTTTTAGTCCAACAAGGATATTCCAGTCAGGAGCGCTGTATTGTTTACCCAAATAATCACTCCCCACGTCCGTGGGGTAAGCGATTACTGGGTCCGAGAATCATGTGCCCTGAGCAGACGCAGTATTATTATTATTATTATTATTATTATTATTATTATTATTATTATTATTATTATTATTATTATTATTATTATTATTATTATTATTATTATTATTATTATTATTATTATTATTATTATTATTATTATTATTATCATCATTATTAATATTATTATATCCTATTTCTCTCCTCTTATTATTCACTTAATTTTTCTGATTAAATTGAATTTTTTGTAAGAAGATTCTCAGGATGAACATGTAAACTTCTATTTCACTGTCGTAGTATAACTCAACAACTCAGTTGTACTTATACCGGGTGACCACGAGGTGAGGTACGCCCCCCAATTTTTCTATAGTTTTGAAGATACAAATTTCAAATTTGGTCTGTTGCTATAGTACTCGTTTATGCATATTTTGAAGCCTCCACTGAAAATTCACCACTTCCGGTTCAACTGGAAGTGACCCAAATGACACCCTGTACATATTTTTCATTATCAGAAAGAGCACGCAGTTTGTGATAAAATTGTTCTTTAAAATTGAAAATCGGTTGAAAAATGGCGAAGATACAGTTGATTGTTCAATCGAAGAAAGTTGGCCATGAAACTAGAACTTAATTCACCATAATTGACAAACGGCATCAGAAGTTACCAGAGAAAGCTTCAAAGTGCGATACAGTTGAAAACTGAGGTTCTCATGTAATTGCAGCTTCCATATATTCCAACAATTATCAAAAATTACCTAAAAACGGAATGGTGTCCATAAAAAAATGCTCACAACCGCCATTTCTCAAATGGCAAAATGTACTTTTCAATTTGTCATGACGAAAAGTTATGAATTGTCGTTTACTCATGCAAAAAGTTTTGGAGAATTCCTGAAGGAAACGAAGATACAATCAGGTTTCATGATGAGTGTTCCTAGAATTGAACGTTCTTCAACGTAGGCGGCTTAGAACATAATAAAAGAAGCAATAAACCAAAGCTCATATTATTTCAACAAAGTCGAAGTTTGTTCTACGTATTTAATCAATGCTTTTTTTTTATTTATATCTAATTTTCAGAACACTCATGATAAAACATCTTGTATTTGCAATTTTTTTCGGAATTCTTCAAAACTTCTCACGAGTAATATGATAATTAACCATTTTCCATCATGTCGAAGTGAAAAGAACATGTTGCCATTTGAGAAATAGCAGTTGTGAGCATTTCTTAATGGGTACAATTCCGTTTTTAGGAAATTTTTATAATTGTTGAATTACGTGGCAGCTGCAATTATACGAGAAACTCAATTTTCAACTGTATCGTACTTCGAAGCTTCCTCTGATAGCTTCTGATGTCGTTTGTCAGTTGTGATAATTTAAGTTTGAATTTCATGGCCAACTTTGTTTGACTTACTGTATCTCCTCCATTTTTCAACCGATTTTCAATTTTGAAGAACAGTGTTATCACAAATTGCATGCTTTTTCGGATAATGGAAAAATGTTTACAAGGTGTCATTTGGAAAAAAGTTTTGGGTCACTTCCGCTTGAACCAGAAGTGGTGAATTTTCAGTAGAGGGTCAAAATATACGACATACCAAATTTGAAATATGTATCTTCAAAATTATAGAAAAATTGGGGGTCACCCGGTATATATAAAATAGTAAATTAAGTTGCCTATATAGAAGCACAGAACATCAGAACACAAGCATTCATTTGCTAAGGTTTGTTCTATATTGTTATAGACCCCTTGCAGGATCATAACGGAGATATTGTGCATTACTCCTTCGTATTAAACCGATATATGGATCAAGATCTTTATATTTGTAACCAAGCAGTTGTTTCTTGAACATCAGTTCATATAAACCTGGAGTTCCATTGTATCTGAACTTTATACACCATCTGTATATCGGCACCATCGAAATCCACAGTTGCGTTACCTATAGCAACATTTTTCGTTTCTATATCAAAATATACTCCAAAAGTATCATCAAATTTTTTTTCGTATCTGGAATTTTGTCTTCTATACATGCTCAAGGCAATGGAATCGTTGCTGTGCGTTCATCATAGGCTGCATACTTTCCTCGGAATAACTATCTAGCTAATCTAAGTCGGATTGTGGAATGGTGGATTCATATTGAAATGTCTCTTCATCAGTAGTGATCTGATAATATTCTTGGGGTGTTGGATTATGAAATTCATGGGTTGTTCGTTGACGAAGTTCTTGAGGTATTGCTTGATGCAATTTCTGAGGTGTTGATTGATAAATTGGTAGAGGTGATTTAGTTTCAATTCTTGCTTGAACTGAGTCGTTGAGGGTTGTTGAACAGCAGACAAAAATTGTTTCAAAGGCTGAGTGATTGGTTCATAAGTTTTTCTAAATTTGATTGAGATTTTGCTATATCAGATTTCAAACTCTTGTATTTTCGTCTCGAAGCCTTCTTTGAACTTAATAGTTGTTCGTATCGACTATTAATGATAACTGACGATCATTTCGCAATCTTGAAGTTCATATATGAAATGTGTCGAAACTTTTCCTAAGTCGCCCCTCATTTATGGAACAAACTGTATCGATAAAGAAAAAACCAAATTTATCTTTCCAACAATATGAACAGATTTCTTTTAAATTCTGCAAAAAGATATCTATGCTGACATGATCAAAATATATAAGCTTTATATTTGTTAGGTGTTGTTGGGAAATTATGAGCAAATTCTCTATTGAGTTGTTTGGAAATGGCAGAATAGGTATGGCATTAATAGAAAAAATCTGTGTTCCTGTGACGGCCACATAAGAAATAATTTCTGATTATGTTTTGATTACATGTAGTAACATCATGAAATATTATAACTGAATGATCTTTTATATTTTCAGGAAGAAAAACAGAATCATTGCATTCATGAAATTTAATTTCTTTCCAGGTACCAGCAAAATCCTCAAATAATTATATTTAGGTTGATATAGTGATTTTGAAAATAAGTACACATAAGTTAAACGAAGACCACTGGGTTGTTCCAGCAGAGACAACATCACTTTCGTTTGGACCGACCCACTTGCTTCAACAAGTAACCCTCTCTGTCAGTCTCTGCACCTTCTCTTGTTGTGTCATTTATGTTCCGTGAATAATCACAGGCCCCACTGTCATAGTTAGCGTTACCTTATTCAGTGTTGATAGGTTGCAAACCTAGAAGTTTTCTGTGACGTGTATGTTATCAATAAGCAAATTGCCTTGTCAGCGATATTTTCTCCTAGTGTGAGGTGGGCTCTAGTTACTTTACTTTCTGCTTCTGTTCCAGTTCTGCTTCGTCGAGACGTCCAGGCCTTAAATGTTGTAGATTTTTTTCCTCAATCCTTTCGATTGGTTCTAGATTTCAGTTGATTTTCAACCCCACCATTTCCTGGTTATTTCCATTCTACTTTCAGCGTGTCTTTTTGAATTTAATGAGCGATGATTAGTAAGTGATTGGCATATCCATAGCAGAAAATTCCTCCAACAGTCTATGTCTCACTAGTTCAATATCAATACTGACAGTATTTCTTCCATCGGGCATCCTCTGGTTGTGCTGATCTGGATGCGTCATTTACTGCTTTCAATGCAGTGATTCCATGTGTCATAAAATACTCTCTTTTCCTTGGTTGCGTAAGAGGCGTTGAAGAAAGACTGCTATGAAAATAAGAATATACAAAAGTCTATTCTTGATGGATTTTTCCACAAACAGATATGATGAAATATTTCAAAAAAATCTCACCGGTATCACGTGGAAATTCTACCGGAGACAAATGTCAATATTTGACACTGTGATCCCGAACATCTTGGGACTTCCTTGTTGATATCAAACCACTCAAAGTTATCATCTGCAAGAGTATTTTTTTTCGATCTGATAGTTTTGACCCTCAGTAATCCCTGGACAATAGTATTTCAGTAACAATATCAATATGTGCGTTACCGTTGTTCATCACGTCAGATTCTTCAACTACCAATTCTTGATCATTCAACACCAGATCAAGTAGTTTTGTTTGTCTTGAAATATATTTTCATTTATTACCTGATTCGTCTCTACATGCTCCTCAGGATTTTTTTCGGGTTTTTTCTTCAAGATCTCTATCTGATTCTATAACTTGACCTTTAGCATAAGAATTGTCAGAATTGTCGAAGTTTCTCTATGGTTCCGAAATATCCTAGAAAACCCTAGAAGGAACCACAACATATACTCCGAAAAATTTTAAAACGTAATGAAAAAGCACGGGGTCACCAGGTGAGGCGTTCAAACTCACTGAAAATTTCTAATGCATAATTAAAAAACTTCCGAATGTACTCGAAGCGACTGAAAAGTGCGAAGATTCGAGAAAACTGTGGAATGAACCAGAACAGAGGCTCCAGACAGTTCTTGAAAATATAGAAAGGGGCACTCCATTGAATTATTTTAAAGTTCCATTGAAGAAAAGTAGGCGTGAGGGTCTGAACTTTTTGTGCATGTCGTTAATATAAGAGAAAAAACTCTGGAATATTCTCAAAGCTTTATGAAAATTCTGAAATATTTACCCAATCCTTGGAATAAAACATAACACAGGTTCCGGAAATTTAAAGAAAATACTGAAAATACGCTAGGGTGAAATTCTCGAAATTTTCGTCATCAAAGGGGTGGGGCGTTAAAATTTTCTGAAAATGTCTAAAGTAATCTTGTTATGTCGTGTTTTTTTTGTATATTTATTTGTATGTAATCAATTATTTTATATATTGTATAGACTATACTTAGTCCAAGAATTATGTCCTGTTCCATCTACATTATGTGTAGCACGAAGGATCAATAAAGCTATATATCTATCTATCTATCTATCTATGAGGGAAGGAATCAAGGGTGTTCTCGAAGCTTCTAGAAGTCTGTAAAATTTAAAACGATCTGGATAGGTTCTCGAAGTTATCGAAAGTTCGTCCACCAACGAGGACAAAGGAATTTTCTTGAAATTTCTAGAATATAAAAGACTCCTTTTTTTATATTCAATACCCTCGAAGCTTCTGAATATTTATGGAATTGAAAAAACCTGTAGTGTGAATCAGGACAGTAGACTAGAACTTATTGAAAAAGATAACTACTTTAATGAAGTTTTTGGAAGATTGGCCACCAGAATTTGAGTGTGAGAGTTGAAACACTCTGGACATGTCTGGTGTACAAGATAAAGAACATTAAAATGTTCTGAAAGCTTCTTGGAGGTTCTTGAAAATGTGATAAAACCAAGATATGAATCCTAATACAACTATGGAGTTGTAGAATATACTGGAACTTTTTAGAGAGTAAGGTTACTGAGGGCGAGTTGCAAAAGAAAATTTCAAAAACAGTTCAAGTCAACCGAACTCAAGTACTAGGTATAGCAGACTCACAGAGGAGGCCATTCGGGGGACAGTGAAAGAGTTCAAATCATTTAAGGTGGCAGGTCTGGACGGCTTGGTTTGGGCATTGCTGAAGAATTCGCTGAAATGCATATTTCCCTGGATAAGGGACCTCTCCAGAGCCAGCTTGGCATCGGCATATGTCCCAAAGACCAGGAAAACTGCCAGAGTAGTTTTCATCTCGAAATCGGGAAGAAAGCACTGCACTCAAGAGAAGGCTTTTAGATCCATCAGCATCACATATTTTTTTCTGAAGGATCTAGAAAAGTTTGTAGATGGGTATGTGGTGAATGTAATACTGAATAGGCATTCTTTCGAGGGAAATCATCCTGCATACTGCAACGGAAGGTACACAGAGCACTAGACGAGATTGGCATCTGTACAACTCACAATACACTTGCTTTTCAACAAGGCATGCGACCGCGTATCGATCCGAAATAAGGCATTTGCGAAAAAATATTTTGTAACTATATCAGGCTTGAACTGACTATCGCTATGCTCGAGTTTCGAACAGCTTGTGCTTCAGACTGCTGAGCTACCTTGCCAAACAGATCACATGTTGAATAATTGTAGTATTTAAAGTTGTCATAAATCTGAAAATTTGTTGAGAACAAGTTTTTGAAATAGGCCTGTTTGCCATAATTCAACCATCTCTGCAATATATTAGATTTTCCACTATTTTAAAAGTTTTTTGACTGATAGACGATCAAAACTAGAAGAATAATTAACTTCGTTTCTCTTCATTGGTAAGTCATGTAGATTTTTTCTGCATAAGAAAATTATAATTCATACCAATACATCCCCTGGGTCCAGCACTGAATGGCATATATGCATATATAGGCCTATTTTTCACTGCTTCAGGTGTAAAGTGATCTGGATAAAAGTGTTCTGGATTCGCCCAATAGTCCCTGTCCATGTGGAAGCTGTATACCGGTATCGCTATAGTGACACCCTTTGGAATGACCCATTTATCTATTGAAAAAATATAATTTTTCTTTGTCTATAAGTTTATATAATTTCTAAAAAATTGGGTGAATTTTGGCTTTTGGCGGTTTGGACATTATTGATACTCTGGTTGAATTATCAGTCTGAAGGCCATCCAGGCAATTTCGAGTGAATGATATAATTTGAGAAAACTCATTTTACAGTTACAAGGATTCATGGGGAAAGACAAAACAATGATCGCCATTTCAAAGTGGCAACTCATTGAAATGGCGAATATTGACTTCATTTGAAATGGACACATATCTGAAAGAATTCGTCATATTTTAAAATCCTTCATATGCAAACTTATATTTTGTTCCATATTCAGGATGAACTAGTTTTTGATATTTGCAAACATTAATCATGGATTATTTCATACGAGGTATACCGGACTCAAGTAAGCTGCTTGAAAACTTACATTCTTATCATATGAACCAACTGTGTAAAGAGATAGTTTCCATACAAGAAAAATGTCAGTAAAATATATTCTCGAACGATACAGTAAATATAGGAACGGACACTTAAATCTATACTACTCGATACAATCAATTATAGTTTTTTCATTCGTTCAGTTCCTTCAGAATATTCAACCCCTATTATTACATTTTTCATTCTGAAACCCTTATGTTTCTACAACTATAATAGTGAAATGATACCCCAGAAATCTGTTGGAAATAAGTGAACTGTCATAGTGTCATATTATATGAATTCAATTATATTGATTATTTTTCAATTGAAAAACAATTCTGTCTCCACAGCTGAAATGGTAAATCTCTATTTGATATATATTTCTTCATTTCTTCACGGTGGCGCATGTGTAAAGCTTTTGACGACGACGACGGATATCACTCTGATTAATTTGAATGTGTATACCATATCACATCCCTGTTTTCAGTATTCACCACTGTGTTCATCAAAACATGGGAAATCAACAGACTATATCTTTGCAGCTTTGAAAAGACGACAATGGAACTCCGGAACGTCAGCAATTCTATAATAGAATCCATATAGGGTAAACCTTTCAGTGATTGGCCCTTTAAGGTTCTATCATTACCTTTCATATTATAAATTTCAAATAATTTCAAATATTCAAATGAAAAAATTTCAGAACATATTCAATAAAACGTCAAACGGTTTACGTATTGTGTTATTTAAAAAAGATTAACAATATACTTATAAATCGCACTTATTTTTGGAGTATCCTATTTACTAGAGATTGGCCGGCTCGCAGCACTTATTGGTCAGGGTAATCTCAATCATTGGCCCTTATTTAAATAATCGAAAATTTTGAAATGAAACCAAATACTTATGTACCTTGAAATTTTTTAAAAACATCCTTCATTTTAACTCCGATATTGATGAAGTTTTTAAAGAATTCTCAATACTGATAAAAGTAAGACATGGGCTAGAGAATTTTTTTTTTCGCAGAAAGTTTGGTTTGCTCTTCAAATGAGAAAGAAAATAATTGAAGTGGCTACACTCTTTTCAAACAACTTGAACAGTGGAAAACTTGAGATTTAGACATATGGATATTATATTTTTTTTAAACATCTAACATGATAGGCTCTCTCACAGCTATAACACCGAATGGCATAATCATCAACAGTACAATTAAAAGCACAACTAAAACATAATCCTACAGTTTTCTCCATATTTAAATCCTGTGAAAGCCCAATCTGCTGTAGAACATCACTTGAATCGTTTAAGTTGTCGCTAGGTTTTAAAATAATATTGGAGTGAATATTGATGTTTTTATCTCGAAATAAGTTTTTCGTGACTTTTTTAACATTTTCTGGAGTAAGACTTGCAAGATTTGAGTTAGGTGCTTCAAAATGTATGTTTGGAGATTCGAAATGTATAATTGCCGGTTCCGTATTCTCTTTTTTGTTTGGCTGTTCCTTCTTTTGTTTTTTCATAGTTACTTTTTCTCTTTTTGGTACAGTCGTTATTTGCTTCCTACTAATTTTTGATTTTTTTGTCTCTTGTTTTTCTTGTTCCTTTTGTGTTTCTAATAAAGCTTGTTTTCTTTTTTTATCAAGACCTTCTTCTTTTTCTGATTCCTTTTTGATCTTCTCTTCCAATTTTTGTCGCTTGTTTTCTCGCCATTCAGTACCAGTTATTATAGAAGGAACTCTTTCCATTTGCCTGTTACCTTTACGTTTAGGTGTTTTTGGCCAATATAATATTTCATTGAAACTTGAACTACGCCTTTCATCAATATGCATATCGCTTTTCTGATCAGACTTATCTTCAACTTCACCTAAATTTTCTGTTTCAAAGGTAACTTCCTCAATTATGACATTATTTTCAGCTTCATCAAAAACTATTGGCAAGTTTTCTATATTAAAATACTGCAGCTGAGCTTGTTTATTTCCAATAAATTCTTCAGTTACATCTTTAGTTACATCTTCAATCACATACTCAGGTACATCTTCAGTTGCATCTTCAGTTACATCTTCATTCACATCTTTGGTTACATCTTTAGTTATATCTTCAATTACATCCTCAGTTATATCTTTAGTTATATCTTCAGTTACATTTTCTGCTATATCTTCATCCATTATATCCATATTTATTTGTTCACTCTTTCTATCTTTATCCATATTTAACTGTTTTGATACATTTTCGTCAGAGTCAAATTGCTTAAAAAGCTCATATAACATCATAAATTCTTTGGAACGTGGTGTTGAATCTTGTTCATATTTTTTCAATTTGGATACATGATCATCGCCAACTATTTTTTCGAAAGTTTGATAACTGAGATATCCTGTTGGTGCATCTGAACATCTATCTTGAATAGAGATTTCTGCAGATTCAGTAGAATTATTTTTTCCCAAACACTTTGAATAATTGACAGCGTTCTCATCAAAAGGATATAAACCTGTTGCTCAAAATCCATTCTGAGTTGTTTTGGTCTTCGCATAAGTATCTACAACTTCTTTTAAAATAGGAGCAAACTTATCTTTTGTTAAAGTAGTATTAAGATTGCCTTTTTGCCTCCAATCCAAGACTGCTGCCTTACAACCCATTTTAATAGGTCTAAATGCTGCTACATCAGCAGGTTGAAGTATTCTGGTTGAGTTTGGATGAAGGCATATTAAAAGTATTTCTAAGTTTCGGCATAAGTCGCTTACTTCATATGTAAGGTGGGTTTTATGCCCATCTATGAAAAGGATCACTGGAAACTGTACGTTACTTTCTTTCAAATAAGGAAATAATACTTTCGAAATGTATTCATAAAAAACATGAGCCTTCATCCATCCCGAGTCGCTCATTCCTATAGGCCATTCCGGTGGCACTGATTTGTAAATTTGATCTTTCAATCGTTTGCCGGGAAAGATAATCATAGAGGGTGTAGTCATACCTGAAGCCGAAAATGTGAACATTACTGTTATGTTTAATTTTGATTATGCATGTTCAATTTCATATATATTCTTTGTACCTCTAGGGGCTAGAACATTCGTATTCTTGGGGCAGAGGTTAAAGCAAGTTTCATCGCCATTGAAGATTCGTCTTGGATCAGTTAAAATCGAGTCGTATCCTTTTCCTTGAAGGTACGATTTGATGTCCTTGAACCACCCTCTGAGATCCTTTTCTGCCAAATTTGAGCTTGCTGATATAACCAATTCTGCCGTCCTTTCTACAAGCTTTGGATGACGCCGAAGAAATGCTTTGTACAAGGTGTCGTTTGGAAAATTATTGGTAAAAGGATTTTTTCGAGGATTCTTTTCCAATAATTTCTGGACTGACAATTGTATATCTTCTTTTCTCCGTGGAAATCCTTTTTTTCTCTAATTCAATGATCCACTTCCCTAGCATGGCCTCTTCTTCTTTGGTTAAGACAGGGTTTGGGCCAAAACTTGTTTTAATAAACTTTTCACCTCTTCTAAACTGCAGGGTTGCCCTAGGAATATTGAATTTTCTTGCTGCCTCCCTCAGAGGCATACCTTCCTCAATAGCTTTCAAAGCTGATTGCAGTTTCTCTTCAGAGTATTTTTTTGCATATTGCAGACCTTCCTGAACTTTTGGCATAATTTCTGAAACATTTTATTTTCATTTTTCAAAAGTTCAAAATATATTTTACATGTGCGAATACTTTCAGTCATAAAAGGTTTAGTAGAAGAAAATGGAAATGCCTAACTATTATTACACATTTACTAAATATTTTCATTGAAATTGCAAAAAGAGTAAGCAATTAATCCAAAGAATTATTGTTCGATTTGAATTTCGCGGCTAACGTAAACATTAGCCACCCATATTTTAACCAATAATTCCATTCAACGAATCCTTTGTAAATTATTACGGTTTCAAATCTTATTTTGATAAAATTAAAGATGGACTAATTATTGGCCTGCGTGGCCAATGATTACATTGTTACCAAAATTTTTAGCCAGTGATTGGCCCCTTTTTTTCTAATCAAATGTGGATGTACAAAACGACTATAAATAAGACCAAATATTCATTGAAACCTAACTCTAGTTGAATCTTTGGTAAAATAATGAATCAAACCTTTACTGTTCCTTACCTTGTATTGACAGAAATCACAACACAATTGAGAGTTTCACCAGCACCATGTACATCTCGTAATTACCGTGCCGCCATTTTAAAACAGAATAACCAACACTATGGCTTGATAGTTTTTATTAAAATTAGTTAAAGAAAGGTTATGTAGGTACTAAAACCATGACAGAATATAAAGCCACTTTCTTATCAAAAATATATGAAATATATCTGGCCAATAACTAATAAATGGTCAATGACTGGCTGGTTTACCCTAATGTCCTTTTTTCCACTAGTTGAAATGAAGAACGCTAACGATGAAAAATTCCATCCTATTTTATTAATAAACTATAATAATAATAATATAATAATACTCCCTCATAAACACTCGTAGAGTGTACCCAAAGGCATGGCCTGTGGCATGGTAGAGGACGGCTATTATTATTATTTGCCGTGGCGCTCCGGGGCGACTTACTGATTTTTGGTGGCGTATTCACTTGTCAGATGCAGGAAAACCCGGAAAACCTACAGCACCACCTCGGGTGGCCGGCGTGCACTCCAAGATAGCACTAGCCGAGATTGGCATCTAGACAACACACAGTACACTTGCTTTCAACAAGGACTGTGGTCGTCTATCGATTCCGATATTGGGTACTTGAGAAAAAATCCCTCGTACCTACATCCGGCTCGAACCGACTACCGCTATACTGAAGTTCTGAACGGCCTGCGCCTTAGACCGCCAGACCACCGACCACCTCAACTGCTGCTAATATCGAAAAAAAATTAAAATCCTTCGATATGAGGCTAAATAAGATATGACTTTTAAATATAAAGTAAGTTTTTATTACTATAAAATGGCAATTTTTGCGATCATGAAAAAAACATATAACTTTTGCTTGAAAGAACAAGTACAGTTCTCCAAAAACTAATGAAATAATCCATGTTTTATTAGTCCACGGCCGCAGATATCAAAAGAGTTAACGAAAACCTAAATAGGCACAATATAAGCTTTCATTTCAGGAAAGAAAATTTCAAATCAGACATATTATCCTGAGAGATGTTTCAGTAATGTCGACATCAGAGATCTTGGTTGGGCCATTTCTATCAGCTGCCACTAGATATGATAATCATGTTCTTTGCAATCTATACATGAAACTGTATCAGAGGAAAAATCGGTACCCCCAAATTATACCAAAATTTTCGTCCCCGGACTAGTCCGGGAAGTGACACTTTCTCAAAGAGAAATCGTCCGGGAAGTAGGTACTTGCCGAAAAAATATATTTTTCTACAACTGTCAAAAAAAGTCCACTTTTTTTTTTGTGGTTGGTGTGCGTAAAGTATTACAATATTTCACTATAACAAACGATTTCATTATTGAACGAAAAAGCGTAAAAAAGTGCACTTTTTTTAGCGGCTGTTGCTAGGCAACCGACAGTTTCATGCAACAACAATGACAGATCCCAATAAAAACGAAATCCTGTCATAAGGCCAGTTATCACTTTCTGTGGCAACTAATTACCTATAAATATATGATATACGAATGTTTCACGGATAATATTCTCAGCATTCTTACTTGTGTAATGAGTATTATCAAAATTACAAACAATCACGGCGAATATATTCACAATAATAGCGAACTATTGGACCTAATCCACAATAGGTAGTCCAAGGCTGTTTGGCCGTCAGAAACTAGTTGATATCAATAATTAATGAAATTTGTGAAATTAGGCATCTTCCAGATAACAAATTCTTGATAAACATGAATTTAATTTAAGTAGAAATGAAAAGTGATGAAGATTGAACGGAGAAAATCGTGGATAGTGCAAATGTGAGATGTCATTGACATAGTTTAAAGAAAGAAAAAGGTATTCGTAGCTTCACGGGTATTATTTGATTATTTTGAAGATAAATCTAAGAAAATGAAAAGTTACTTCCGATGGACTAGTTATTCGAAAATCAATTCAACATTAATAATAATAATAATATTGACTTCGATAAATATGTTATTTTAATATTCGCTTCAAATTTTCCATTTTGCGGGATAGTGTGAAGAGAAAGGTATTTCGACTCTGTCGGAATTATTCGTTTCATTTGTTTCAAACTGAACTCTCCGGCATACTATTTAAAATTTGTTGGAATTATGAATCAATAAATATGCCAAATTCACTTCATATTTGCAAAAAAATCTTAATTGGTTGTGTTTTTTGACAGTTGTAGAAAAAATACTGTATAAAACTCGTAAGTAAAGTGTTTTTTTTACTTGTAGGAATTGCCGCACTATGCCTACGGCGTCGTGCGTCAACATTTCCTACTCGTAAAAAAAGTATCACTTTACTCACTTGATACATAAATTACTATTTTACTAGATTTATTTGTTCTCAGTAGGAAAAAGTTACCATTTCAGTGGCAACTTTCTCAGCTTATGATAATTATGTTAATTCGTACTTGCAATATCAATACTAATTTGAATATTTTTACCTAGTTTGTAGTTTTCTGGCGATTCTCTCAACAAAACGGGAGCTATTGGGAATAGTCTCAGTACGTCTTTAACGCACATATCAAGGTACTGCAAGTCTCTTAAATCTTGAACAGTTATTTTCCTTGGTTGTTTGCCAATAACTTCACAGATTTCTCTGACAGCCTTCTCCTGCAAAACAGATATTTCAAATATTTGCATTTAAATAAATAAATATAGTTAGTATATTTTTCGACAAGACATGAAAATACTGTTTCGTGAGGTGAGAGTTTGTCCATGAACGAAGCCGAGCGGAGCGAGTGCGGGAATCTCACGAACGGAAAAAACGTATTTCATCTCGAGTAGAAAATGCATTTTTTCAAGATAGATGTTTATAAAATACTGCATTACAATTTCAGGACTCAAATGTTAATAAACTGTCAACCGAACAGACGTTTCTTTGCTGATTCGAGTGTCAAAAATCCATTTTATTTCTGTGAAAAACTATCACTTTCATGTATAGTACTGCAGCCGAATAGAGGACGACGTTCTGTTTAATGGATGAAACATTTTCATAAAGAGACGAATACGCCCAAAATGGGTTGCCTATCAAAATGTGAAATATGAAAAACTTTTTTATTATCGATCGACTTTTTGATAATGTTAATAATGAGGGGTACCTAGATTATCCTAGATTGTATCTAATTATACCTAGATTATCGAAAATAGTTTTAGCGAATCAATACAAATAGAAGAACTTTTATCTAAATTATCAATAAATAAATCTAACGAAATGGCTACTTCAAAATTCGAGTCAAAGCTTTTGGATATCGTCCCAAAATTCGACGGAAATCGTCAAGAGCTTTCATTATTTTGAGAAACGGCTGATTCTATCATAGCTACATACTGGGACCCGACTCTTGAAAATATCAAATGTGTTCAAAATATATAAGTATATGGGATATATTCTAAATTAATTAAAACGTCACCTTCCATTGATCAGATTACAGTTGACGCCCACTACCAAAAAACCATTCGAAACAATACTCATTGATAGTCTTTCCTCACTTCACGTTTATCAATCACTTTTGCAGTTCATTTCAACTTTCAAAATTCCCGGAAATTTTGTTTCTGATAATGGCACGGAATTCTTCCAAAACATTCCAAAAGAATTTGTAAAACTGTATAGAATCAATTGGCATTATACACTTCCACATAACCCAGATTCCAATGCAATTGTAGAAACCCCTTTGCTGTTTTTGCATATAATATGAGTCTTCATTCTACAACAAAATGAAAACCAATAGATCTAGTGTTTGGGCCCTTAGAACTAAAAGACCCGATCGATATTGATTCCAAATTCCAACCAATCATTACGAAATTGAACGAACAAACCGAATCTATGTCACAAATATATAACAAAATTCACGAAGACACGTCAAAATAGAAATAATATCAGACCGCAATAGAAATCGAGAAAACCCTTCGAATTTTGAACCTGGAACCATTGTATTCATGAAAGCACTCGAAAGACAAACAAAAACGGCTTCCCTCTAGAACCCTGATTATTTTCTCAAAAGCACTGATCTTACTGTAACGACCCCGCAAACCACCTAGGAAAATGACAGATCAAAATCTCTTACAGGTCGATGACACTTCATCGGACAACGAGTTCGAATCCAGAACCTCCAGGTGAAGCTAGAGATCCCCCCTTTTAAATAGGAACTGCACGAATTGAAGTAGGTTTCCATATCTCTCTACATTATATTCGACTAGGTCCTTTAGAAAATCAAATTGAGTCGATCACCAATCAATATAAGTTACTAGAAGCTACTATAAACGATACAACCTCTTTCTATAGAATAGCATTATTCAATGCATACAAAAATCTCGAGTACGGAGTCAAAAATGTAAATCATAAATTCAGTTCTTTTTTTTTCAGTAAACGTGCAAAACCCTCATTGCTCCTTTTGGCTCCCTCGTGAAATTTATAAGCGGAAATCTGATTGAGCAAGATGCGAAAGAAATCTATCATAGCACAGCCGAACTTGAATCAAACCAAAATCGAATTATAAAGAAAACCAATAAACAAATTTCAATCACTTTTGAAAATTAATGTAAATTATCAATAATCAAAAATTGGTACAAAATTTAACCATGCAGATTTTTTGAAAATTCATTAGATACTTAATCAAATAATAATAGATCTCGATTCGCTACTGGATTTTCTAACAGAAACAGAAAATGCTATGAGATTCGCAAACTAGAAAACTTTACATCCTGAGGATTTGAAAGCAATAATACATGAACTTTCTCTATCACATAGCTATTCTCAATTACTTTTTGGTACTGAGGAATCAAATACAAATACAAATACTATGATGTTGTTGAAACAAGAGTTTCCACTGTTGAGGACAAAATTATATTTTCTTCAGATATTCCGCTAGTTCATACTAAAACTTTCAATCACTATCACCTTCATTCAATTTAAAATCAAAACCAATCGATTATCACCCCACCTGCCTCCTACCTTACCCCAAGCAACGAAATGTATCAGTACCAAAACGAAGGGTGCGTTGACCTTCAACCGAATTCCCTCTGCGACAAGAACCACCTCTTGCCCATCCAGGACAATACGGATTATGTGACGTCACTACTTTCATCAAAGGCCAGTATCGACAAATGCCATCAAATTCTAGTCAAAATCAATCAGAAAATAATCGAAGAAATCAATGATGCCCTATGTAGGCATCTTTCCGGAAAGCATGAAATTCCAAACAAACTGCGTGGAAAACGACGTGGTTCCACCAAAATGCTCCCTGAAGACTTCCAAATACACCTACTGGAACGAGGAAGAATCAACTATCGGACACCCTCTTACATTGGAGGAAATCAAAGAAGTCAATATTCCAACCCTGCAAGTCCATAAACTTAATTTGAAGTAAGTTTTCCTGGACAAACTACACGAGCTCCAGCTAGACGAAATTTGGGATGACCCATTGGATAAACCACCGCCTGGACTACTCCAGATGGTCCCTATGGAGCGTCGCGGCGCTGACCGCTTTCGCAGTGGCATATCTTGTGTTGGAGTCCGAGGATGGCGCAGAGAAGAGAAGCCAGACAGTGGACCCCAAATCCAGGAGTGCTCCGAGACGTTCATGACGAGGTCACTGGAGGACATGTGGGTGTGACGGAAGTCTGCGTAAATCGAGGTAACGGTTCTGTTGGACCAATTGTTAAGCCGGCGTCAAGGACTCGTGCAGAAATTGTGCCATTTCAGCTGCCAGCGGGACTTGAACTCGACCTTAGGCCCTGGAGCGTCAGTAAAAGGAACTCAGATCATTTGAATGGATTGCAATGGATATCTCTGACCCGTTCCTCAAATCTGACCACCGAAACAAGTACATCCTCACAATGGACTATTCCAGGAAATGGGCAGATTTCTATACCCTACCTAAACAGAAAGCCACAACCTTCGTAGATGTCTTGGTTGAGAAATGGATATGCCAATTCGGTGTCCTATTAGAGCTGTATTCGGAACGAAATAGAAAATTCTAATCCAATTTGTTCCAAAAATGTGCAGAATTATGGATATTCAAAAGACAAGTACTACAGCCCTACACCCATCGTTCGATGGGATGGTAGAGCGAATGAATAGGACAATGAACCGCCACCTGTCCAGGGTAGTCTCCACCCATCCAAAAGACTGGGACCAGTACCTTCATTCTTCGTGATGGCTTATCGTTCGGTATCATTATTGGACGAGAGCTAAGGCTCGGTCCTGACCTGATGTTTGGAACGGCACCAGAGCAAGACACTGAGAGAGAAAATTGTGTCAGCAAACTCCGGCAGATAATGGACGACATCCACGAAGAAGTCTATTTGAATATCAAGAGTGCCAGCAACCTGATGAAGAGGACCTTTGACATCAACGCAGATGCTGAAGCATTCAGGGCTGATGATAGGCTCGTACAAGTTCATAATAGCTATTATTGTAACGAGATTATTATGCGATTCATAATGATCGAGGATGTTGACGAGGCACTCTGCGCCGAGTCGCCTGTACAACTTCCGAGATTTATTTATATTGTCTAATAATCAAGTTACATTCAAAGCTTCATCGTATCATTGACAACGATTATTCAAAACTAAAATAAACAACTTTGGTTATGTCACTCTATTGACAGTTCAGCGGGCCATTTGGTATCTAGGGTATTTTAAAGTAACTAACGTATTATATTGTAACTGATGTATTATATTGCAGCCAATGTATTATGTGTTGTTATGATGTTATGATGTTCATAATTTGTAATGAAGACTCAAGTCAAATGAAGTCTAATATTCAATAATATGATAACAATAACAACCTCGTCTACCGAATTGAAAAGTTATCCGAGGAAAACCTAGAGGCGTCTATTTCAATATGATGGCTCCTTATGCCGGAAATCAGGATCAAGTTTGTACCCTCAGACCCCAACGGACAGAAAGTCTCACATGGGGTTACTCCACAGAAGCTACAAGACCTTTTCGACGCACCTACTGGCTCCGTACTAGCTCACTGCGTGGCAGAAGATCTTCGAATGTCCGGGGGCCTAGCGGTGGTTTTCTCTAAAAAGTTTGGTCAAATCCAGGAACTGCGGAAACAGAACCCAGGAGCTGAAGGAGTGTTACAGTAAGAGAAGTGCCAGAGAAACATCCTCTACTTGGTAACCAAGAAGCAATATCGATATGAACCGACCTATGAAGACGTCTCACTAGACTGAGAGATACGATGCTGGACCAAAATCTCATGGACCTGGCTTGATTGGCTAGCAGAAGCGAAACTATATTTAAATCTAGCGGCGTTAAGATTTTGGTATGCTTCAACCATCTCCAACAAACGAACAGGAAAAATGTGAAGTGTTTTTTACATCGGAGATCACGGTGCAGATAAGGGAATTCGTGCAGGTACCGATATACTCCAAGGATGCTATTTCGGAACGGAATGCCTTCAAAAAGAGGGCAATGTAGCGAATCCAACTCCACTCTGGAATTCGTGACCGGCGAAGCAATTAAATCAGATGCAACTCAGCCAACTATTAAACAAGATGAGGTTATCGTACGCCGTGATGATTTGAGTCCTCTGGAAGCGAATTGAAATATTGAGAAAGATCTCAGTAGATTTCTTTCATCTATAAATAATGCCGCGCCATGACTAGAGATTCGATAGTTCAGTGAAGCGAAGCAGAACATAGTATAGTAGTGAATATAAATTATTATAAGACGTGAAATAAATTACATGTAGAAATTGAAATGTAAATGGATAATTTATAGTGTTGAAGTGTATATTTACTACACTATTATCGTTGAGTCGTATGCATAAACCTGAAGCAAATGCTTTTACTAAGATTTCTTGAAAGAGGCCTATTCACTTTTTCAATCAATGAGAGAGACAAACTCTTAGTATAAGCATTTACTAGCTTATATGCATACCACCCATTCTCTGACATACTCTGTCAGGCGTTTGCAAGTTATTAAAAAGAAGTCTGCCAAAAATCGGAAAACATACAGCACCACACCGCAAACAAGCATTAGTCGTCGGAATTATCAACTATTATCACAGTTGCTTTCCAATAATACATGTGGACGCATATTTAGGGAAAAAATTGTTCACGTACTTGGTTTCTAACCAGTGACCAATCATAGCTGATGTTTCAGCCGTATAGCGCTAAGCTAAGTGGTCACGCGACGTTTGTGATGAGTGGAATTCATCGCAATGCTTAGCAATAAAATGAAGAAAATAGTGAACATATCAAAATTCAAGATTGTGCAACTTTCTGAAAATAGAATAATTCTGCATTTGGAAGTAAACACATTGTTCAAGTTCAGAAGCGTCTTGATGTTGTTTTTAATTTAGTTGAGGTTCTGGTGAGAAATTAAAACACTGTGTTGAGTGTGTTTTATAATTTATATGATACTCACTTGATATTCTGGATACATTCCAAAGCAAACAGCTGAAAAAGATGCGATTATACCCAAAGGATCTTCCGTCTGAAAAAATAAGTTTTACATTATTCGATATTCAGCTATATAAAGATGTAATGGGTGATTTTTTATATTCAAGATATATATATATATATATATATATATATATATATATATAAAACATAGTTTCAACAATGTTGGCTTTCATGGCTAGCGTCAATGTTTTGGTTGATTTACGGGTTTTGCCGTGGTGTTCTTTAGTTGAAATCTCCAAACTTTTCAACTGCAACTGCAGCAGTCATCTTCAGTGGCGTAGTCCAAGTACTATTCTTGAGTCTCTAGCATGTCATTAATAGTGCTGATTTTACGCACTCTTCCTGTTATGCTGTGTTCTTGAGTACTCCGCGCGATTCGGGTGACATGGCTTCGTTTTGGCGCCTTACAATGCTGTGTGCCAGATCTTTGGTATATATATTTTCCCATCCTTTCTGTTGAAGTTCTCTTGGTGTTTGTGTATTTCTGTATTTTTGTCGCTTCTCAATACATTCTTGTTGAATATTGATTATATTACTAACGTCGAAAGGCGCTAAAACGAAGCCATATCATCCGAATCGCGCGGAAAGTACGTGACCACGCCGCTGTTGCAGTTGAAACGTTTGGATATTTCAATTGAAGGTAACCACGTCAACACTTCATTTATATATCTTATTGAAGTAGACTGTTGGATAACGTGAATCATCTAGATATAAAGCGAAGTCTCCACAGCATATTCATTCTGAGTGGAGAGTATTGGAGGTGAAAAAACTGAGTCCATTTGTGATGCACAGTGTATAATCATTATAATCTCAAATGCCAGAGACCGGGAGGCACGAATATCAGAAACAATTTTGACAATTTCTGCTAGATAAAGCGAAAATCGGTATACAAATTGCTGGCAATACAATCCATATCTCTGAAATAAAAGAATAAATTGTTATTCCAAAATTTGAAGAAATAAATAAATGAATAGAATGTATTGCATATAAAATTAACATTTCTGAATAAGTCATTATTTCATCACATCAACTAATTCCTCATGACTGACCCAACACTTTCCGGTGAGGTATAGAGAAGTGGCGGATGAGGAGGACTCCGAATCACTATGATCGGTTTACTAAAGCCGTCATTATTCAGAATATATGGTGAATCTATAATCTCTCTCCTATACCAATAATGTTCTTTGTGGATAACTTTGGCTTCCGACCATGCATGCCATGCTATACTGATTCGGCCATACGTGATTCGCTAATCCCGACTTTGATGTTTCTCCTCGCTGAGTATTTTTCTTATGTTCACCGATTCTCACATTTATTGGCCTCGTAGTTTCTCCAACATAATCCATCCCACATTCACACAGAACACGGTAAATCCTTTTTTTTTTTCACTCGTTTTTGTGTCGATCTAATTTGCCTTATCTTCAGTGCTTCTCTGCATACAAAACCTTTGTGTTCCGTGTTCATATACCATGTAGTTGCTCAAACGAATTTGCTAATAGAATGATTTAAGTAGCTGTATCTATGGGGCAAAGGCACATTAGAATCTGCCTCTCTTGACATTGCAAGTATTTCGCTCATTCGAGTTGAGGAATACTTTTCCTTGACTATTTCAATATACACTGTCGTCCTGAAAACAGTCTAGAGGAAAAAAAAGTACTCATTGTTCAAATTTTCAATCAAATTCAATGAGAAATCTAGATTGATACCTTCCAGTAGCCGCATGTGCAGTAGCGACCTCCTGAGCAAGCTCTCGTGTGCGCCGTTGCGTATATGGGCACGAGGGTATAAGCCGACATTCACGCCGTCTAACATATCCAGTATGTTTCGATTAGCCTTTGACGTAAGAGAGCGTCACATAGCGCATATGATATCTGGCACACACGAGCTGTCATTATAACTCCGTATATGTATGACGTCTTCGAAGATGTGTTTTTCCTGCTATGATTCATTTTGGGATACCCTGTATGTGTTTTTTCTTGAAAATATTTTGGAACACTCTGTACCTATGAATTGTAATTTTTTTTGTATTCAATGCTGTATTTTTTCTTTACCTTTTCGAATCTAACACCTGCTTTTTTTTACTTGAGTCGGCGGAATGCATTAGAATGTAGGAGCTACGTCACACATGGTATCGCATGTTGTAATGTGAGGGCTACGTCACCTGTGTCGGTTGATAGAATGCATGGCATCGCTCGTTAGAATGCGATGGCTACGTCACCAATGCTGATTGACGGAATGCATAGCACCGTGTCTACGTATGGTTAGTTCGTTCTGGTTAGATCAGACTATAGAGTTACTCCTTTTTTTTCCAGTTTTTTAGATTGTCTGAATGCATGGTATCTCACGTTAGGATGCGAGGTCTACGTTACATATGCCAGTTGACGGAATACGTGGCATTGCACTCTGAAGTGTCGACGTTACCTGTGACGGTTGATGGAATGCATGGTATCTCACGCTGGGATGTGAGGGCTACTTCTCGTATGCCAGTTGACGAAATGCATAGCATCGCACCTTACATGCGAGGGCTACGTCATGTGTGACGGTTGATGAAATGCATGGCATCGCAGGTTAAAATGCGAGGGCTACGTCACCTGATAGAATCCATGTTATCATACATTAAAACGTCTCTTCTTTACCACAAACGATATTTGGTCTAGAATTTTTTGTCTGACACGAGACACACTGTATACAGTGTTTATGACAAGAGACCGCCATGTTTTTTTCTTCAACGATATATTATGAAATGTGAGTATGATGGGTCGCCATGTATTTTTCTTTACCGCTCATTGAATCACTTTGTACGTGTTTTTTCTGTTGTGATCAATTACGATGAGTTGTCATGTTTTTTTTCTTTAATGGTATATGTCTTTTTCTTTGATGATGTAATCAAAACACCCTGAATATATTTTTCAGACGGCGTGAACGTTGGCTTACACCCTCATGCCTATTTACGGAACGGCGTACACATGGGCTTGCTCAGGAGGTCGCTACTGCACATGCGGCACATCACATTGTGTTGAAAGAGATGTGTGAGTATAGCATTGCATAATAAATGCTAAATAAACTCTTCTTGGCACATGTTTTCATCTTCTTGATTGCAAAGAATTCTGAATTCAGTTTCTTGCATATGATATGTAGATCCCAGTCTAACCTCAAATCTAGAAATGTTCCCAGGAATTTTACATCTTGCGAAATAACTATTTCATCAATAGCGTTTTTTTTTTTCACGAGGGCTATCACCCTTCCTTCGAGAGTGAGCACAGTAAAACGGGCCACACATTATACGATGAATCGTACTACTTACTGGTTATAAAACATGTTGACTCGACCGTTGATTCGACCGCTGGAACGACAGATCGAATTTGCTTTCTTCCACAAACTCAAACGACTGTTGTACTTCAACGCCACTAAATATCCAACAGTTGTTCCAACGGTCGAATCAACACGGTGTTGCACAACCGGTAGCGCGATTCATCGTATAATATGTGACCCGTTTGAGGAAATTTGTCTATAGTTGTCTCTCTCCGTCGTATCTCCTTTTTTGAATAAACGAATTACTAGGGCCTTTTTAAACTAAGTGGAGAAATATCCTTGCATTATTGATAGTAGAGTTAGGTTTTGACCGAACTCATCAGCCAATGTTGATTCAGCAGCCTTAGAGAAATGATCAGAGCAAATAACTCCGCTACACACCTCACGTACATCTTCACAAATATTGAGGTTGTACGAGATCAGGAAGTATTTTCCTCTTCACCACACAAGTAATTGAATTCCTATATGCGCATTTCATTAACCAATTAACCCTCATCATTAAACTGAAGTAGTGCACCTACCTGTTTTCCGCCTCATCGGCAATAGTCGGGCTGGCTAGACGAGATCGGTAGAAGTTGGTTACGTGGACGGCACTCGCTGGTCTGCTGTCAGCGTGTGAAGTAGTCGAGCTGATCCGCCGTGGCGATAAAGATATTCCCAGTACCCAGCGCCAAGTAGTTAAAATGGATTAACATGCATGAAAAAAAGATGAGTGTCGATGTGTAGGATCGAAGTGTAGTGAACCAGCAATCTTCGGATTACGAAGCGCACCTCTACAGACGAGGCTGCGAGACCTCGTTGCAAATGTTCTAATATGAGTTGATTATACAGGGAGTCTGTGCGTGTGGACATGTTGATGGAATATGAGAACAATAGTAATTGTGAATGAATTAATTCACAGAGTTAGAATGTGTGTATGCGATAATAATAATAATAATAATAATAATAGATTGTTTAAGTAAAAGTAGTATACAGGGCGTTTTCGTTAAGCGTGTTATTGACACGGAGTGACAGACGGACAGACAGATTGACAGAGACAGATGGAAGACAGAAGATAGAAGATGGAAGATAAAAGAAAGATAGAACAGACAGAGTGACAGATATTCAGTTTGATCGAACCAGAACGAACTAAACTTAGGTAGGTAGGTATTGCGGGGGTCGAAAATAACAAGTACTCATCCAAACAGAGAGATTGAATTACTCTAGACATGTATGTAGTTATTGCCTGATCAAGCCAGAACGAATTAACCTTAGGTAGATATATATATATATATATATATATATATATATATATATATATATATATATATATATATTGTGTTCGGATAGGTTTCCGCGGTCAGATATTTGGAAACTGGATGTTCGGGTTGAACCGCGTCTAGAATTTGTTGAAATTCGACGTTTCGGCTCCGATTTTGGAGCCATTTTATAGAAGAAAGGATAAAATGACTGAAAGGGTGTGAAGTTATATTCTACACTGAGGTCTCAATCTGCCTACTCCTCAGGTATCATCAGGATTTTCGTCACTTGTTCTCTCTAAGGTCTCAATCTGCCTACTCCATCGAGAGAACTGAACATTTGTCCATATGGCCGCCATGACAAGTATAAATACAGCTGCACAACCGACAACTGTTCAGTTCTCTCGACGGAGTAGGCAGATTGAGACCTTAGAGAGAACAAGTGACGAGACCTGGGGAGTAGGCAGATTGAGACCCCGGCGTCAAGTTACAAAATCCTGATGATACCTGAGGAGTAGGCAGATTGAGACCTCAGTGTAGAATCTAACTTCACACCCTTTCAATAATTTTATCCTTTTTTCTTTGAAATGGCTCTAAAATCGGAGCCGAAACGTCAAATTTCAACAAATTCTAGACGCGGTTCAACCCGAACTTCCATATATATATATATATGTATATATGTATATACGTATATATATATATATATATACATATATACAGAACGTCTTGAAACCTAATAAATTTCATCTTAGAACGAATGAACCTAATGTAGAGTGTTTGACAGCAGTAGTTTGAAGAGAGTATATGACAAAGGTATGTATATTTCAGATCGGTTTCGGTCATGAAGCCGGCGTGCTATCTTAATCGCGATGAAGTTGTTTGGAAGCGAGTATATGACAACATCATGTATATTTCAGATTGGTTTCGGTCGTGAAGTCTACGTTTGAATGGCAAGATATTGAGATTTGGGTGTTGTAAAATTAATCGTAATAGGTTGAGTGCATATAGGTGTCAGTGTCAGTGTTACAAAATCATCGCTCGATGCTCTGCGTTCAGTTCTGACGCAGTCGATATAGATCCAGCAACTGATTGTACTGCATAAAGCGCGCGATGTTGCCGGTTGTAAAATAAATGGTGTAGGTTGACTGCATTTAGATGTTGCCGGTTGAGATGGAGACAGTCCACGTTCATGGTGTGACGTAATCGAGCTGATTCGCCGTGGTGATAAAGAGTTTGCCAGTACCCAGCGCACAAATGTAATATGAGAATAATTTTGTTTGAGAAAATAGATTGTTTTTTAATAAGAAAAATATGGTTACAAAGAAAGTGGGGGTTAATTTTTAGAAAGTATTTAGGTAACATTGAACGGTTAAAGTAATCAGTGACACAATGACATGCGTCTTCAAGAACTGAAGAAAGATTCTAAATTTTTTGAAGACGAGGAAAATACTTGGAAGCAGTTGGAAAATTTGGATATTCAAGACAGAGTGTTCAATCGAAAATTGCCTCAAACAAGATACCCACTGAGATGAATCCAGCTTCACAGCATCAGATAATATGATGTCACCGATACTGAAAATGAATTTTGTGCTGTTAACTGCAATAATAAATAATGTTTTATATGTTAATGTTCCAAATGGTGTGAAATTCATGGCAATATGCGTGAAGGTTAATAATTTCGAATATGGATGTCGGAACAGAACCGAATGGAAATCGATGCGTTCCACAATAGTCAATGAGGGTCAGTTACCAGTTTTTGCAAGCACACTTCCAAAGAATGCAGCATTTAAGTATAAGTTGAAGCTGATTTTCCAAAATCTTCGAGAAATAGACACAAAAACCATTGAATTTGTTACTCCAACAGGGCGAGAGAAAAACAAGGCGCAAATGGAATTCAACATTTATAGAATTTTAATGATAGTTTCTACTATACTTGCATGCATTTTGATTAGGATATTATTGGAAATAATTATGGAATTTAAAAAATATGTATTTTAGTTTGAATAAATTTTCAAATAGAAATTCTTTGATGGAAATTCGAAATAATTATTCAAAACCATTAGCTGGGTATGCTTTGAAATCAATTAGAACACATATTCGAAAATGCATTTTGGCAATGAAAAAATATCAATTTTCAGTGGGGCAAAAATGTAAAATTGTGACTAAAATTGGTGAATTGAAACGAATGAGATTTTACATCAAATCAATGAATCGGGATGTTAAGCAGAGACGTGCCGTTCGATGGCTAAATGTAAATTCGGTGTTCAAATCAAGAATTCAAACTGGACTTATTGTAAATTTGGGATATAAAGAAATTAAAGATTTTTTAAATGATGCATTCAGATTGGTAAAAATTAAACTGTTGAAAATCACAAATGACTTCGCTATGTTGAAAGTAAATGGCACATTTTGTGGTGATTTTATTAAAAATTCTCAAGATGGAGAGATTTTAGACCGAAAACATTTCAATACACCAAATAAAATTTTAGACGCTGGAACAGATTTACCTGATTGGTTTGAGTGTAATATTGTCATTGTCATTTTAAATAAACTTTGAATTGAATTTTCGGGAAAAAACAGTGGATGGGCGTTGAGTCAAATCATTTCTTCGGAAGTCCCCATCAATAAATATGAAATTGGTAAAGGCTTATCCTACATTGAATTACCTGAGAGTATTTCGAGAAAAAACGCGTGCATCAATATCAAAAATACAGACTCATGTTGTTTTTATTGGAGTGTAGTTAGCGCACTTTTCCCGATTGCATATGGGAAAAACACTGATAGAATTTCATCGTATCCTCATTTTAGTACTGTCCTGCAAACCGAAGATTTAGATGTCCCTATGCCTCTTCACCACATTACAAAATTTGAAAAAATGGACAATATTTCAGTAAATGTGTATGCATTGAAAATGAATGTTGTGAAAGAAAAGCAATTCTATACAGTGGCACCTGTACGATTGACTTTTGAAAAGCAGGAACGTCATGTAAATTTACTTATGATTCAAAATATTTATTTTCCCAAACTGAACGACTATGATGCTCCAAGTGTTGACAATGAAAATATTGAAATAACCTATCATTATTGTCAAATTAAAAATATGTCCAGATTATTATCGAGTAAAATGAGTAAGGATAGTTATAAGAAATATTTTTGTAATAGATGTCTCAATTAGTTTTCCACACAGCATAAATTATATGAACATATTGTGTTGTGTGAGAAAATGAATGAGTACAAAATTTCTTGGCCAAAATATGATTATGTTGAATTCAAAAATCACATATATAAGCAAGAATGCCCTTTTATTATTTACGCTGATTTTGAATCACAATTGAAAAAATTTAATGGTAAAACTTCGGAAAAAACTTTGAAGTACCAACATCATAGAGCGTTCAGTGCAGGCTTTTATTTCAAGTGTGCACATGACGATTCTCTCTCATTTTTTAAAAGTTATCGGGGTGCTGACTGTATGGAATGGTTTGTTGGACAAATGAGGGATATCGCTAAATTTGTAGAGTCAAAAATCAAAAAAATTGAACCTATGATAGAAACTCCTAATATTATTGATGCTAGGGTATGCCATATATGTGAGAAACCTTTTGTAAAGAAGGATATCATTGTGAAAGATCATAATCATTTTTCGGGGGCGTTTAGGGGGTGGAGTCATCAATCTTGCATTATTGCCTTCAAGAAGTTCCTATTGTATTCCACAATCTTTCGGGATACGATAGTCATTTTATTATAAAAGAAGTAGCCAAACATAACCGCGTTACTGTTCTTCCAGTAAATAGGGAAAAATACATTTCGTTCACCCAATTTGATGCTGAAACTAAAATTAAATTTAGATTTATAGACTCTCTTCGTTTTTTGGGAGCAAGTCTCGATGCACTCGTGTCAACGTTGAGAGTAGATGAATTGAAAATAAAAAAAAAAGAATTTAGTAATTTATCAGAATCATAGTTCAAATTGCTAACTCGAAAAGGTATTTTTCCCTATGATTATGTTGGTAATGAGGAGAAATTGAATGTGAATAATTTACCTGATAAACAACATTTTTACAATAGATTAAATGATACAAATATTTCTGATGATTATTATGCTCATGCTCAAAATGTTTGGGAATTTTTCAATATTCAAACACTTGGAGAATATAGCGATTTATATATGCGTACCGATATAATCCTTTTGGAAGATGTTTTCGAAAATTTCCGAAAATCATCTTTGAAACATATTCACTTGACCCAGCTTGGTATTTCAGTATGCCGGGGTACACGTGGGATTGTATGCTGCGATATACAGGGTGTAAATTGCAACTTTTAAAAGATGTTGATATGATTATGTTTGTGGAAAAAGGTATAAGAGGCGGAATTTCAGTTTGTTCTAATAGATACAGTGAGGCTAATAATTCATATATGACAGCATACGATCCAATGAAACCATCCAAATATATCGTGTATTTTGACGTTGATAATTTGTATGGAAAAGCCATGTACGAAACCCTTCCATACGGAGGTTTCGAGTGGGTTGATACAAATATAGATATAACCCAAATTCCTGATGATAATCCTGAAGGCTATATTCTCCAAGTTGATTTGGAATACCCTGCCCAACTCCATGATTCACATAAAGATTTCCCGTTTTGTCTCGAACATCGTATACCACCCGACTCAAAATTATCAAAATTAATGGCAACCACGTATGATAAAAAAGAATATATTTTGCATTATAGGAATTTAAAACAAGCTTTAGCACATGAATTAATATTAAAAAAAAATTACAAAGTATTAAAATTCAAGCAATCTGCGTGGTTGCGTCCACATATCGAGTTAAATACTCGATTGAGGACTTTGGCACAAGTAAATTTGAAAAAGATTTGCGAAAATTAGCCGTAAATTCTGTGTTTGGTAAGACGATGGAAGACATTCGTAGCCATCGTGTTGTTAAATTAGTTTCGAAATGGGAGGGACGATATGGTGCAAAAAATTTAATTTCTAGTCCTAGATTTCAACAGAGAACTGTTTTCGATGATGATCTGGTAGCTGTGGAACTCAAAAAATCTGAACTTATTTTCAATAAACCGTTGTACTTTGGTATGGCTATTTTGGATTTATCGAAAACAGTAATGTTTGATTTTCATTATAAATTCGTGCTGCCCACCATGACAATTGATAATTGTAAACTTATGTATACAGATACGGATAGTTTCATTTATCAGTTGTCATGTGATGATGGGTACAAAGGGCTTATTGCAGGCAATGTTGAAAAATTTGATAGGAGTGATTATTCGGAAAATAACAAATATGGCATACCGCTTGTAAATAAAAAATTCCCTGGTTTAATGAAGGATGAGGCGAATGGTGAAATCATTACACATTTTGCGGGGTTACGGTAAAAAATGTACACATATAAAGTTCAGGGAGGTGAGGTTGTTGAAAAATCGAAAAGGGTTAAATATAATGTTGGGAAAAATAAATTAACTTTTGATGATTATGTTGATTGTTTGAGGGAAAACAAAGAAAAGACCGTAACCCAACACACAATCCGTTCCTACGTTCATGAGGTGTATTCAATTGAACAGTCTTAAATTGGATTAAGTGCCCATGATGATAAACGAAAACTCATCAGAGATTCATTTGATATGTTACCGTGGGGACACTATAGTCTAAATTAATTCTTTTTTTTTTTTCGTTTACAGATTTGTACAATGAATTTGAAGCAACTTTGCATCAAAACTATCTGCGAAAATATCTACTTCACAGGGAGGTTTTTAATTCACTCACTTTTACCTCAACAATGAACAAAGGAAATTATTCAAAATTATGCTTTCTCTAAATGGTCCTATATTAACCATCACTATGAAATTGATTATAATATTGACAGTGACGTCACTGACGACATTGACAACAATTACGACAGTGACACTAATGATGATAATGACCAATATGACATTCTCATGAATTTCGAATATGTTGATATGTCTAATTTTAGGTATTTGAAAAGACCTATTGATTTTCGTACGGCATTATTGAATGTTTATGACTTGGAGCCATAATGTCATAATGATTCATACTGTATTTGGATGAAATATTACGAACTTTTTTATTTTAATTTAGTTGTGTGCGAAACTTGTTTCAATTGTTTTAAATATTGTGCTGAATGTCATAACTACGGTAAATTATATTTCAAAATTAGTCATGTACATGAAATTTTCACCAGTACTGAACTACATAATGCCTACCAACAGAAATCTTATTGGTGTCAATATAACTTTGCACATGTTCTTTTTGAACTGCAAACTCAAGATGATTGCCGAGAAAATTTACATAGTCAAAAAAGAGTTAAATTTTGTTAAAATGTTTGTTTTTTGCAAACTGATATTCAATTAATGTATTTTATGTGAGTGTGGAGAAGACATTTTCAATATACAAAAAAAAAATATATTCTGTGTTTTATTGCAATATTTTTATGAAAAAAAATCGTCTGATCTAACCAGAAAGAAGTAACCTTACGTAGGTATAGCATCCCAAAAATCATTAGGTTTTTTTTTGGTACGCTATACCTACGTAAGGTTAGTTCATTCTGGTTGGATGAGACGAAATCTATTAGGTTTTTTCAAAATATATATATAATTAAGTATTTTGATAATGAAAAAATCGTCTGAAATTTTTCAACTATTGTCAACATGTCAATGGTCAGGTTATGTCTATAAAAGTGAGGTGTGCTGAAGTCAGGCTTTTCCAGTTTTGAGCAAAACAAGGTAAGTTATATATTTTTTTCATTTGAATATTAGCAAAATAAAATATTTTTTGAATCAAATGACTTTTTATGCATTTAAACTTGACAGTTACAGTTCCAAGACTTCTAATAATTATTGAAATAAAACACTCAATTTTTTTTTTCATTTATTACATAAATCATATACAATTCCATTTTAATAATAAAATAAATATTCACGTAAAGCATTAGCGTACATACTGTCTAAAGATGAAGCTTGACAAAAATCATCTATAATTTCTTCCAAAGTTAAATTAGTTCTATTGTCACGTAACCATGACTGAATAATGCTAAAAACACAAAAGTTCAAAGTATCCAACATAGCGATGCGGCTGGACAACACCCCCATATGTGTATTGAGGACACCGTTTACATCATTTTCAGACAGCTCCATGTTCACAGCATCCTTGACAATGAAAATTTGTTTGGTATTACTTTCGATGTACTGTGTAACGTGAATGTAATCCTCGCAACGTGTTGTGATTGGATTGTATTCGTCTACATAACCGTCGATTTGTGATTCAAAGAAATTTTCCTTGTTTGTTTGCAATATGCCAATGAGGGTTGCCCACTCATCACAGGTGAAATTGATGAATCGAATGGAGAACTGTTGCTTTAAAATGACGCATGGGGTAAAGTCTCTAGCCGGACTCAGACCACATCGGATTTCGTAGGATGGCATGGGAAAGGACATCAACAGCAATTGGTTTTCGTTTCGAGCGGCCCTTTCGTATCGCTCCAACACTCTGTCTATGTCTGCCTCACGTAGAGCTTCGTTGTAATCTTCATCCTCACTATCAAACATTACTTCAACTTCACTAGTATAACCACTATCTTGAGACATTTTTGTCTTCAAACTGAATATCTATGTGTACTCGTATATGCTTTTATAGTTTCACATCACGTGGTTATGGTAGTGGAGTTGGAGTAATGTTTGTTGACTGGGCGAAAAAAATGATCTAAAGGCCCTCCGATAGACTTTCAAAGTGTGCTTCTTTTCCGTAAGATTCTATACAAAATCAACGTTACTGATTTAGCTTTATTCTTGTAAACCCAACCATTTCACGTACATTTTTTTGCCTTTTTTCTTCAGAACTTTTTCCACGAGATATATATCTGGATTTGTAGTTTTTTGCAGTTCCTCCACACAGAAAGCACCCTTAATAGGTGCACCCTGCATATCTTCCAGCATGAAGGTGGCAGGGTTGGTTATTTTGACTTTGATAATTTTGAATAATTCCGTAGTCCAATTGGGTGTATAACCTTTTTCGAAAACGTGTTTGGCCTTACTGATTCGCACAACATCACCAACTTTGAATTTTCTCGGTCCAGCTATTTTCAAGTGGCTGTATGTCGATTTAAGAATTCGCTTTTCGTTGGTTTTATCAATTTCCGAAGGTTTCATGCCTGTCTTCGAGTGATGTGTATCATTGTAGGATTTTGTGATTTCAGGCAATATATTGACACGTTCAGCCATGGAGGCCTTGGTGATGCTGTAAGTATTGTAGTGATTTATTTGGTGTTTTTTCATCAACCCTTGAAATTTACTGTTGAATAATTTAGCACCCTGATCACTTTGTAGATTTTTTGGGCAACGTTTCGTATGTGCCAAAATATCTGCAAATGTTTTGGTAATTTCATCGCCCGTTTTCGTTTTCAATGATCTAGTCCACACAAATTTGGAAAAACAATCTATAACGACCAGAATGAGTTTGAAATTTTGATTTCGATGGGCGTACGGTCTCATCTCAGCCAAATCGAGCTGCCAAAGGTCATCCAAGCCTTTGAGGATCGTACGGCGTCTAGGATAATTTTTTCACATATCTGATGATGAAACTGCGAAACGTACTATTTTATAATGGTTCTGCAAAAACTACATTCTGTGTTTTACGGATATCTTTAATAGCTGATTTTACATTCGCTATATCTGAATTTATTTTGGTGATTTGTTGCGAGATATCATCTCGAAATTGTTCCAAGAATTGGTGGGCCAATTCCCCATTAACAACCCATTTCAAATTGTGTGAATGTACCAATTCAGTAATTTCAGCAATTTTTTCCAACATATCTTCACGAATATTTTCAATATCCGTTTTATATTGTTGGTTAAATTTTTCGAAAAATGTCCTCACCTTATTATAACGTGTCTCATTAATTTGTGTCATTTGAACGAAATTGCTATCAAGTGTTTGAGTTTTCTTTCCAAACTGTTTGTTTCATTTGATTCATTTTTAATTTCACGATACAACTTTGTTATTTAGTCATTAACTTGATTACGCAACAGTTGATGTTGTTTAGCTCGATTATGCAAAATTTCAGCAATTTTTTTATCGATTCCATCCACAAATTGTTTATTGGCAGCATCAGTATCCTTGGTGGGGCTCTTCACATTACTCAATTTCAAATTATCGAAATCAATTACCATCTGGAGTGTGCAGCAAACCTCCTCCAGAAGGTGTTGACAATTTTTGCTTTTTATCTGCGCTTACGTTGCTGCTGTCGCTACGTCCAAACTTATCGAGAACCATTTTGAAAATGTGAATGTATGTATGTATGTATGCCATCTTATAGAATTATATTTGCCTCTTTGAGTTCACTCAAAATGGCAATAATCTCGTTGTCATGCGAAGTATTTCCAGCATCTCGAGAGGCTATCAATAATTTGAGACGTTCGCAAAGTTCGTTGGGATCGTCCCAATAAATGAATTCCATGGGTTTGGCATTGAATGTCATTGCAATAGGTGTTTTAGGCAACCCGCTGCCTAGCGTTGTTGAATCGGATGCTTTACGTAAATTCGTACGTGCCGATGTTTTACATTGTTGTTGTGTAGGAAACATTGGTTTAATTATGTTGCTGTACTTCCATCCTTTACTAAACTTTGTGCGACCTAAGGTGTCTTTGTCACTGGTTGATGAATCCAAAATTTGTCTGTATGCTTGTAAATCCTCATCATTGTAATTTTCAGGCTTAGTAAGAAATATTAATTCATATATACCGGGCGTCCCTTTCCATTGATATCCGGCCATTTTAATGTATCCGCTGCCTTTGAGAAAATCTATTTCTTTCACACCAAGGAACCATTTCAAATCACGCTGATCATATATGGATCCGTATACTTTGTCGATTTTTGTATCATTTCCCCAATGCTTTATAATGTATGGCTGAACCATTATAGGATATTGATTGATATATTCCTCTGAAACTTGTTCATTCATGTCCATCAGATCATTTTGTTTCTCTTCTTCTCTGAAAGCGTTATCATCATCATCATCCTCTGTACTTGCAATAACGTCGAGGGATTGGAATGGAGTCGTTTCAGCCTTTTTCACTTTCTCCTCGTTAGGTTCGGTTTTCACCTCAGTTTTGATTGGACTAGTAGCTTGTGCTGTTTTATTCGCTATTATTTTCAATAGAACTGATACAGGTTTGAAGAATTTCTGCAGCGATTCATCTTCTTCGGATTTACCCAATTTCAAGGCTTAATATTTTTTTCGAATAACGTTTGCAATTTCGTTGATTTTAGTCTTTCGAATAACATCAATTTCTTTGCTCAACGGTTTCATGATACTACATCACATCTTGTGTATACTTATATATTTGTCGAATACTTGTCGATATCGACCAGCATTTGTATCGAAATCTTTGCAAATCACAACTGTTCCATATTGCTGCTGTTGCCAATATTCTGCACACATTCTCTTGAATTCATCGAAAGACATGTCGGGAGAAACGTGCTCATCGAATACATGTTTCAAATTCATTTCATCTTGTTTGAAAAGTACGATCATATTACAGTTGTCGCGTATCAGCTGTTTTGGAATTTGCGAATATGTTTGACAAAGGTAGGCAGCGTCAATGTTCTTGGGTCTGCAAACGGAATAATAATCTTAAATTTTCTGTTGGCCATCACAGAAGACATCGTCGAAAATAAATATGCTATTCGATTTGGATTCGTGAGGACTTATGATTTCTTCGTTTTCTCTGAACGGATAATATCCCAGTCCCTTGACTTTCTTCAAAATTTCCTGAAGTACTTGATATTTCGGCTGATACAATGACTTTGAATACGTAAATGTTTTCGAATTTTGCACCATTCGGGCGGAATAACAATGTTAAGATGGCGTGTTTCCTGATCATACTACCACAACCGTCTCCATTCAAAATATCCAAATTTTCAATGGGTAGTGACTCGTCTTGTTGAATGACTTCCATGATGTGATGGTTGAAAATGAGTGCGCCACGGTTATAAATAAAAATATCACAATCACTTTACGTCATTCTCAATGTTGACTTACTCCGGTGCAGGTGTTGTTAATTCCATAGTCAATAAGCTTCCTACATCTTCCTGGTTATTCGTTTTGTGGTTCAGGCAACAAATTGCAAAAGAGATTGGATCGCGGGGACAAAGGCGTGAATCCTTTAAAAAAAAAAGCGAGCTGCTAAAATGGCTGTGAGTCAAGCTGGAGGACGTAACAAAATACGCATACCTAGGGTATATTTACTGCTCTTTCGGCTTTGGGTTCATTGGCAGGTGGAGCGAGCGCCATTGCAAAAACAGTAATAGATGCCAGAGATGCCAAAAAGAAACTTGAAGAAGATCAACGTCATAATAAATCTATGGAACATTTGGGATCTGGTTTGTACCTACGAAAAACACGTCAAGGAATTGGACTGTTCCTGAAAAAACAACGTAAAGGACGAGGTCTATACTTGAAAAAACAAAAAAACTACTAAACAAGCTACCTAATAGTGCATTATACGATTCGGAAATTCTACAGTGTGCCCGTCAACTTAAAATACCGCATTTTCGTGGAGTTTTTATGCGTGATACGTTGCCAACTTGTGGTCCTTGGCTGCGGGAATGTGGCGTAATAAACTTGGATCCACATTTGAATGCGGGCACTCATTGGGTAGCTTACAATAAAAGCGACAACGTCGCGCAATATTTCGACAGTTTCGGCAATCTAAAACCTCCAATGGAATTGGTGAGATATTTTGGGAAGGGTGTAAAAATCACATATAATAATGATAAATATCAAAATAACAATCAGAATAACTGTGGCCATCTTTGTCTGAAGTTTCTACTTCACAATGTCGTCCGATAAAATGTATGAATCATTGATTGAAATGCATAAGTATAAGTCTTTACGGGATTTCACCGATGCTGAACTGCAAGCTTTACCAATTGAATATTTGATGGGGAACGCAGGACCTTGGGAATTGCTGGATGTATGGCGCAGATTGCCAATAGATTACCAACATCGATACGCTTTGCAAATCCGCCTACCATATTTCATCCATCTCCGACATGATTTTCCTGCATCAGCGACGCTACATCGAATATTTTATATTGATATTGTTAGCGCACAATTTGAATGTTATTATTGTAATAAAAAATAAATGTTTCTTTATTTAAAGTGTGTGATTGTTTGATGTGTGTCAGTCATGTCTATGATATTAACGCTAACAAGTCGTTCTTCGAAGCTTTCTATCGATTTCGATCCACCTATTCGATTGGATTCCGATTCAGAATATAGTTTGGCTTTGCTCAGCTTCCATTCCTACAACAGTATACCCAACATTGAAGACGGTACGAAATTCTACTACTACGAAAACGGTGATAAAGCTAAACGAAGAAATATCGATATTTCTGCTGGATCTTACGAAATCAGTGATATTGAAGATTTAATACGCAAACATATCGTACCCAAAACATTCAAAGAAAACCCTGAGGAATTTTTTTATCTCAAACCCAATAATAATACACTGAAAAGTGAAATATTTTGTCTTAAGCACTCGATCGATTTCCGACCTACAAATAGTTTAGCTCGCATTTTGGGGTTTTCGTCTAAACTTCTCAACCACAACTTGCATTACGCATCAGATCTGCCTGTGGATATCATTAAAGTACGAAACATACACAAAGATAGCAACATTACCTTTGGAGCCTTCTACAACGACACACCGTCTCATACAATATACAAATTTGCTGTAGGTGTTGATCCTGGTTACGCAATTGACGAAACGCCTAGTCATCTCATTTATCTAGCCATTTCTCATACAAACGAAATAAATACCATTACGTTGCGAGTGCTCGATCAACATTCTCAACTTATTGATTTTCGAAACGAAGAAATAATAATTCGTTTGGATTTGAAGCGAAAGTATGGTGCTAACTATCTATAACTATAACTCATCACCATACCACACCTCAGTCTTCACCAAGACATTCAACCATCAGCAACAGCAGCAGCAGAAACAACCTCAACTACTGTCAACGGAGAATAAATTAGAGTGGCGCACCTACTACCCATATGTCAAGTCTTTCCGCAACAATGATGTTATTGAAATCAACATTAATCAATCTGATGCCTATGATGGAGTCATCCACCCAACCCATCTAACATTCAACATGCTAATACCCATTAGACATTTTCTGAATATCTTCAGTGATTATCAATGTGTTTCCTACGGTAAGCATACCATCCAATTAGTACGAGCTGGAGATGATAGCAACCTCTTCAAAATAGACGAGACTCCTGGAACAACATTGACCCCTAACAGAAGTCAAACTGGAAATTGAGAATATTGAGCTTAAAGTTAAACGAATCTTTTGAAAGCTATCCAAGCTGACACTCCCATTCTCAGACCCTTCAGAAAATGGGAACTACATATGTTGCCTGCTCTCACACAAGGTGCAAAAAATGAAATATGGGCTGTCAAGACTTCATCGTTTCTTGAAAGCCCCCGCTATGTGTCCAAAAAGATCGTGATTATACGAAGGTCAATAATGATCCAACAATATTCAACAATTTGAATATCACTAATATAACGCTGACTCTGAACGGTGAGAATTACCCCAAAGAAAATATGCATCTGGATTTTGCAAAGGGAAATTTTTCTCAAGCCTATTTCAACTACTCACAATTTGGGCTCAGCTATAAACTAACCAATCAGCATAATCCTCTTTTGACCTACTCAGCCTTCTTTGACAAAACTCTCTTTGTCATCGATTGTTCCAGAAGGGACGAGAGCATCAAAAGTTCCAGTGTTGATGTGAAACTGAAAATTGGAGCATCTGAAGGATTCCCCCAAAATACTCGAGCCTATGCCATTATTGTGCATGACACTGTCATTGAGCACCTCCCACTCTCAGAAATTATCAAAAAATGAAACAGATCATGTGATTCAGCTTCAGTATCAATCGTACAGTCAACATGAGAATAGCTGTTGTAGATATTCAAGGCTTCATCGTCGACCAGCAATTCCATCCTAAGGAAATAGGGTTGGAATTCAATGTAGTAACTTTTAACTGTTGCCAAACGTACCATTTTCCTCTTTGAGTAAAGAGGATCGTCGTACCACTTGCTTCTTGGAGAAAAACATTCACGGATTGCGGTATTCCTCTGGCTTTTGTGGAATATCATCAATTGGATGCCATCCTCAAGAAACATCTGCATGATGCTGATATCATTTATGTGCGAGGGCTTCAAAAACGAAACTATCTTGCGGAGAAATTTCAACAATTATGTCTACCTACACGTATTGTCAACTTGGAGAATTATGATAATACGACATGGATGGTTCCTACATTCACCAACAACACCAATGATGTCATCTCACCTTGTATGCATCACATTCGTCGCAACAACACCAACTATGATTGCAGCCTCCGAAACGTTGATATTCTTTACAAATGGTTATGTGATATGTTACCAAAATAAAAATGTTTTATAAATTTTGTTTTCAAACTGCTTTATTTTATTTTTTACCTATAACTTAGGTTGATCAATTTGAAACTCTAAAATACGCAAAAATGTGATCAAAATACACGTTTTCCGCGGTTGAAAAAACAGTTAAAATTTGAAACGGCAAAACACGCAAAAATGCGACCACAATAAGCGTTTTTTGCGTTCTAAAAAACAAGATAAAATTAAACCGTAAAAACTGTATATTTACATGTATACCTTATGGACAATAGGCATTTCAAATTTGCTCAAAATACACGTTTTTTGCGTTCGAAAAAACAGTTAAAATTTTAAACGTTAAAACATGCGGAAATGCGACCACAATAAGCATTTTTCGCGTTCGAAGAAACAGCTCAAATTTGAAATGTCGAAACATGCAAAAATGTGATGTGAATTAATTCATTTACAATTATTATTGTTCTCTCATCATCAACCCAACATGTGCCTCTTCTCTGTATAACCATCTTATATTGGAACATTTACAACGAGGTCTCGCAGCCTCGTCTGTAGAGGTGCACTTATGCGGTTGGATAGGATGCAGAACAAGGTGCTCCGTATTATTACTAATAGTAGGAGGTACCTTCGGTTGGAAACTTTAAGGGAGCTTGCTGGCGTCGACTCAGTTCCGACATACATAAAGAACTTGTCTTACAAGTTCTATAAGTACTTCATCCATAACAGTCCTCTCACCAAGGACATTACCAAGCTCAGGGTATATGATAATGAGCCCCGCAAGCACGGCGGGCTCATATATCAGGCGCTGGATATCTTCCAGGAACGACGTGATGAACCGGTTCCGTAGGGAACCAAGACGAGAGGTGTAACCTGAAACGCGAAGTACCTTGACCCGGTTTTTTGCCTCAGCCTTTTCCGGGGTTTGCCATCGAAACAACCAACCTCATAAACGCATCGCAAGGAATTCTCTACATTGGATAATATACACCACACGCATAAGCAATGCAGGAGGCGTGTTTCCTATCAGTCACCACCGCAATTTCATGAAATATCCGGTCATTCCGTTAACATCAGCGGGGCCGGGCATCAGCGCGCCCCTCTTGGGGGTTTCTGTGCCCGACTTGGCAGGGCGCCCTTCTAGCTCCCCTGAAAAGGAGTGGAAGGGTTGCTACTTCTGCACCTTTTTTCCCATCCTCCCCTGACCCCCCTGGGTTAAGAAGCGTGGGAAATGAAATGTGGCATGTTGTGTATTGTAATTGTGAACTATGTAATAAAATCACTATTTATTTATTTATTTATTTAGGTGCGCTTCGTAATCCGAAGATTGCTGGTTCGATACACTTCGATCCCACACATCGACACTCATCTTTTTTTCATTTTATTTTCATGCATGTTAATCCATTTTCACCACTTGGCGCTGGGTACTGGGAAACTCTTATCTTTGATACAGATCAGCTCGACTACGTCACAACTGAACGGCAGACTAGCAAGCGCCGTCCACGTTACCGACTTCTACCGATCTCGTCTAGCCAGCCCGACTATTGCCGATGAGGCGGAAAACAGGTAGGTGCACTACTAACTGAAGTAAAAAATCGAACCTGTCTGATCAATACCCTACAATTAACTACTGTTATTGTAACCCAGAAGTGATTTCACCTCTAATTACCTGATGGGCATCAAGTACGAACACACCCAAGCATATCAATAATAGGTAATTATTACTAAATTAATTAACTACCCACTATTGATATGATTTAGTGTGTTCTCACTTGATTTATTAGAGGTGGGATCACTTTCGGGTTGAAATAATATTAATTCATTGCAGGTTATGAATAAGACATGTTTTTAGTTTGGCACAGGCGTTCAATATCCCATTTTCGATTGAAGTTGTACTTCAGAGTGATGGCATTTACGCCACAAGATGATTTCTTCTTTCCTAACTCAGTGTGAATTATATTTCTTGTCTCTTCTGTTTCATTTTGAACATTTTTCATCTTATTAAAGAAATATTCATTCTTTCTTTTCCTGATTACAGACTTGTATTAATTCAACCTATTTATATGTATTTCTCTATATTGGGGACCGACTACCACAGAAGTACTCGTGAATTGAAAAAAATTCTCTGAGATAATTGCCGTCTTGTATAATTTCGATTGAAATCCAACAATTTTTGGGCTTCTTAGTGACAGCGAGTTTTATTGGGCAGAAGCACCAATAAAGCGAGAAACAGCTTCATTTATGCACATGTCGTAAGAAGTCAGAAACCAACTGATACTACTAAATCTAGTTTTGAGTTCCTTAATAATACCCTGATTGACTTGTAGTTTTAGAGATATATAATTTTTTTATAGTTATATGCACAGTTCTCTTCGCTGAAGGTTATTAATGGGATAGACGTAAAGAATATTTTGTGGGATCAATTGACAGTCGTAAGTTTAATTCTAGAAAGTAGTCACCGTATAATCTATACAGGTTCGACTTGTATGACCATTCGTATTTATGAAAATTCTTCAGACGGTTTATTTTGACTGGTTCCCGGAAAACGCTGGGGCGTTGTAGATACAACTTCGATTCTTTAATGAAACGGTTATTCTTATCTCTCCTGGAAGATGGGAAGTGATTGACAGATGATACTGCCGTGTTTGCTGTACTCATTATCGTAAGCTGTGCTTTGAAATTTGAACGCGCCAAAGGCAAATTTGTTGTGCGGTTGTTGAAAAATATTATTGATTGAATAATTTTCAAAAAATAATCAGTTTTCATGAACTTTAGGAGTTTATTTTTCTCATGAAGTGAAAATCATATCCATACACCTGTAACAATGCAACAAATTCAAATGGATGTACAAGTTTTGCGTTTTTCTTACTTGAAATGAAGTCTACTTTGCACTACGAAAATTTGAATATTAGGATAAGGGACACCTTGTTTTACTCACTGCAGCAAATATGGTTACTACATGGTCTTTCAGATCCTGGTTGGTAAACAGATTTGGATTTTCTTCATCTATCTTTGTTAAAATATCAACAGCTGGAATAAATTTCCCACCTCCGGTATTTTCTGAATTTCTTCTACTATGCGAATCATCGATTGCCTAAAATTGAACGTTGGTTCGTTATTATATTCAGTGTTATGAATAAAAGCTAGCAAATGATTATTCTATCAGTTTGTCTCTCTCACAACTGAACAAAATGAATAATTCTATTTCAAGAAATTTGAGTAAAAGCATTTGCTTGAGGTTTATTCATCAGACCCAGTCCTCCTCTTCAGGGTATTGAAAGTATTTGCTAGTTATATATCATAATATAGAACAGCTAAGACCAAAAAATGGGGTATTCTTTCAAAACAGTAAATGAAGAATTTGACCTTACTCACCAGTTGCGGGAAGGTTCAATAATATCAATAATATTTTTTTTTGTAGTACACAAGAAATAATCCAAATACCATAAGGTGCATATATGTTTTATTCGAAACTATCATCACTTTTCAATTTTAAAGAATTCATTATGTTCGTTACAATAGTTGACAAGTGTGATTGTGTCTAATTGACATTATCAGTTCAGGGCCATGTTGGATGCGATCCTCATGGTTGACAATTGCGTAAAAATAATAATCCAGTTTTTTCCCTATTATTTCAGAGAAAAAATGCTGAATGTGCTTGGTTCAAAATTGTTGATGGATAAAGGACTATCATTTAAATGATAATAACAATTTTGTTTCTGTAATATGTGATAATAACCTATCTTGCTGTTGAAAATAGGATACTGGACACCTGTTGTGTTACTCAGTAAAAAAAAAAAGTATTTTTTTCCTTCACGGCACAAGTATTTTCGCTATATTTTTGTACACGAGGCGAACTACCAGACATCCTGTAGAACATCACCAAGGAAAAGTATAAATACAATTCCAGAATCAGTGAAGGTGTAGGCAGCAATATATTGAACATAATGCACTGAAATCAACTAAGGAATCGATACCAAAATATATTGCTTTGCTCTGCTGGTTGTTTACTTTTTTTTCTGCTGTTTTGTATATTCACTTATTTGTTTCCCTAATTCAATATTTTTCAACTGCGTTTGTTGAATTATGAAGTGACATTGTTCACTTTCATTTACTGAAGGGACCTCGGACAATGAATCCTGTATAAATATTCAAATAATGACGGCAATTGAGTACACCTTGCAATCACATGTCATCAAGCAACAACTCTCCCAAGACAACTTGTACATCAGAATTCGACACATTTTTTTATTGGTATTTCTCTTAAAGGACTGGACATTTGTAATCGAAAGAATATAGTAAGGAATTCAAAATATTGATAAGTGATAGGCACCTTCTCGGATTCCTTCAGAAGATCCAATGGATATTTGTATTGTGTAGGTACGTAGATCAGAAAAAAAAATCTGAAATATATAACTTCACATGAGTTTTCAGTTTTTTTATAGTAGTTCGACTATTGCAGTTTTCCACACAACATTTTTATACTTTAATTCCAACAAAGTTCGAAAAGTTTCAAATAATTCAAACGAAGTCGAAAACCCCTCCTCTTCACACTAACTAACAAACTGGAATATATGAGAAGTATATTTGTTAGAAAACAACAACTTTTTCCTGTGAATATTGAATTATATCTGACAATGGGAAATGTTTGCCCAATATTTGCAATTGCTAATTCAAGCACTGAATATTATTGCCTATCGGTTGGGAATGACCGCCCACAGACATGACATGTTTCAATGTTTGTTTTCTACTAGTCATTGCAAGAATAGACCAGAACACATGAGAGTTATACCGGCCAACCCAATGAACCTCCAACCTCAACAGCAAGAAGCAATCCCCAATAAAGTTCGAAAAGTGTGTCGGAGAGTTTTAAATAAATGAAACAAATAATATCAATGGAGTCGAAATCCCTTTCTCTTTACATCGTTCCATGAACTGGACCATTTGATGCAAATATCTGTCAGAAAACAACCCTTTCCTTTAACGAACAATAACTCACATCTGACATCCATTTGCGAAATGTTCCCCCAAGAGGACACAATGGCAAGTGCTGATTGCAATCAAGCACCCAATGAACGATAACACACAAAAATTCAATTTCAACTTGAAATTGTCTCCTATTGGATTAATATTGTACAGATGGATCTAAGATGTAATTCAATGATAGTAGGGAGAAATAGTTGTTTTCTGACAGATATTACCTTAAAAATTTCACACTTTGTGAGATGGTGTGGAGAGAAGAGGATTTCGACATTGTCAAAATTATTCGTTTAATCCCTTCGAAACTATCCGGCACAATTTTCGAATTAGGTTCGAATTATGAATTAGGTCTTACTGAAGTCTGTGTCATCAATAAATTATTCTTGCGATTGAATTTTGGGTGTTGTGCTTAGAGTTGGCCAGGATAGCTCTAATGCTGTCTGACCTATCCTTTGAAACATTGAAACGTAAAACATGTCATGCCTGCATGTTGTCAGTCCCAACCAATAGGGGATAATATCAAATGGTTGATTGCAATTAGCACTTGCTACCGTGTCCTCCTGGAGAAACAATGCACAAATGGATGTCAAATGTAGTTCAGTTCTCGTAAGGGGAATTAGTTATCTTCTGACAGCTATTTGCCCAGAATTTTCCACTTTGTGTCTCTGCTAACGAGGAGTGCTTGCCTGCTGTTTTCAGAACTATCATTGTTCTAACGAGTGGAAAAAAAACCGTGAAACATATCATATCTGCAGGTGGTCATTCCCATCAGTGAGGGATAACTAGTAGCACCTCATATTGGCTGAATCTTGATTTTATTTTGGGCCAATATGAATTTATTGTGGATGTAAAAATAATATTGAACCAACATGGGTGCATATTTAAAGCAATATGTAATTATTGATATTGGTGAATATTAGCCTGAAAGAAAATTTTTCATGAAATATTGGATCAATGTTGGTTTAACAATTTTCCTGGAGAACTGAACCGATTCAGCATCTCCATCCCCCGGTATAATTTCATTTATTCTGCACAGCGCTCAACGAAGACAGTCTGGGGAATCGGCGCGCGCTCTTACTTGATGTACGTAGCAGTGGATGGGAGGTGTGACGTCAGCTTGAACATATAAAACTAATGGATCGACGGCAGAGAGGCATTCTAACCCGTCTAGTCTTTCTAGCCAGTCGAGCCAGCCAGCCAGAGCAGTCCAGCCGAGAGACCCACCTGAGTAGGAGCCGCCGCCGAAACTTCAGACCGTCCGAGAAGGGTACAAGGTAAATTATTGGTTGAAGTAAGTAAGTCCTGTCAGGCACGAATGATATACTTCTATATTGTTTCATGCTAGTGTGTTTTCCGTTATTAGTGATTTGGCTATTTTTCGAAAGAATCCAGCTCAGTAGGCCGGCATTTATACAAATCGTATTAGGGCACTGCAGGGAGATTTACTTCCGGGTGTCTTGGTCTGTTAGATCGGTTTAAACTCATTGCAGCAGCTTGAATTTGGCAGTACAGGGAGCTTTACTCCCGGGCATCAGATCCAAGTTGCAAAGCAGGTCCGTCCTCTGCACTTCGGGGAGCTTTACTCTCGGGTGGTTTATGAATAAAAGCCGCAGTCGTGTTCATTGAGCTGGATGTCGAGCAACGACAGACCGGTAGTAGTTATTAACTAAAACAGTCCGTGATATCAGCTTGAGCTTGGCACTACAAGGGGCTTTACTCCTGGGTATCATATGCAAGTTGAACTTATTGCAGCAGCTTGAGTCCGAATCCCCAAGCTATCTATTTCTTAATATCTCGTGCCTGAAGGTAAATCGAAAATGTGCTTGTGTATGCTAGTAGAGCTTTAATCCGAGCTTTGGCCCGAGCTTTAGTAGAACTTTAATGGAGCTTCAACCGGAATTTAACCCGAGCTACAACCCCCGCTTTCACCCAAGCTTTAACGCAGCTTTTAACCCAGCATTAATTGAAATAAACGAAAGTTGTAATTTCCATTGGCATGTTATTTAATTATTCAGATTGACGATTTCCTCAATTTGAGAATACTTATTACACTATATAACTGACACCTGAAAGCGGCGGGTACCCAGAATTTGAACCCAGCAAGGGCAATTAAAGCCTGCCTTTCTGGCCAACAGCGACTAGGTCGATACCATAACGATCCCTGGAGTATTACCTTCTTCACTGAAGCCGCCCGGAGCAAGTGGCCTTCCCACGTTAAACAGAGGTGGTGTCCGAGGCATTCCGGAACCTGGACTCGGGTGTCAAAGTGACCCGTAAAGCTTAAAGAGCTTTACAGAACATTGGTTGAATATTATTCCATCCATATTCAATAAATCATATTAACCCTATATTGATAAAGATCGTTACGAAAATCCCACGCCACTATTTGAAAGACAATATCGATAAAATATCACAAAATAAACTTACTACTATCACTGAAATTTTCATATCAAATTATTATCTTATGAATAGCTTGACCATACTGAAGCACTTGTATTTCATTGAGAATAACAAAATTTTCTCATTTTCTCCACACCAGTGAGCACTAAATTAAAAAAATTGGATTTTGTCAAAACCCTGGCTGTTACATTGGTTCGTATCTAACAGTTATATCAGAATTCCATGACCATTGTGATGACATGACACTCCAGAAACGTGGTGTTTTCCAGATTAAAATCAAGTTTCGATAATAATCGTGCCAGAGCGTTTCACTTCGCATGCAATGTTGAAAACTCAGCCTCTTTAATTTGACGCACAATTTTTAAGATTATGTGTGAAGTGAAACGTTTGTGCACGATTATAATCAAAAATTGATTATAATCGGAAAAACACGATATTTTTGGATTTCCCTATCATCGCAATAATAGTGGAATTGTGATATAACTGTCAGTTACGAACCAATGTAACAGCAAAGGTTCTGACAATATTAAATTTTTCAATTTAGTGCTCTCTGGTGTGGAGAAAATGAGAAAGTTTTGTTATTATCATCGGAATACAAATATTTCAGTATGGTCAAGCTATTCATAAGAAAATAAATAAAAAAATTGCTATTTTCAATATTCTCACATTATTATCTCAAACTCTGTATATGTGTATAACATTGAATTCTAAGCAACTTTTTCAAATAACTTTTTTTGATATCTTGCCATTTTACCCAATTTTTTGCGTATTCATACTAGCGATCACGTGACATGTGTCAAAATCGATTTTTAGGTTGTCGGACATGCACAAACTTTCTCCAAGAATGGTACATACTTTTTGGTGGTCACTGTGTATATATATATACGCAGTGCAAGATGTTTTTACAAGTGAAAATACGTCTAAACAAAAGAGTTCGCGTTAGAAGCGCGCATTTTTTAGTATCGGTAAACTCATATATATATATATATAACTCATAACTATATATATATATTGCTACGCTCTGGGCTGCTAGTAAGTTAGCAGGAGGGTAGCAATAGAGTTCTTTATAATATTGTCCCGAACAAAGCTTCAGTCGGAGAGGGATGCTGGGTTAAAAGAATAAATAAGACAAAGTATCGATAATATTACAAGTAGGAGGTCTATTGGTACTTTGTACAGTAGCTACTTCAACCGTAGGCGATAGAGGTATTAACAGAATTATAGCACCGTTAGCAAACAGCTAACAATGCACCTAAAGTATACTTGAGGTTGACAAATATAATTATTGAAGGTAAGTACCCTTTTAACCTACACGGTTTGCATTTATACTGATTATAATGTAGGGTTTGAATTTGTACTAATTATAACGTAGTTCAAATAGCCCAAGTGAGTTAACTATCTTTTCCTTTCAGGACGATGGTATGATGAAGAACTCTGAGGGATAGTGAGGTGCTGCGGTTTCAATTAATGAAGAGCTAATACGTGCAAGATTGAATCTTGCCATGCATATAAGGAATGATCTTACTTGCGGTCTCCTGGGAATGTGGCAGGTCCGTGTCTGCTGGTTATGGCTTCAGTAGAGTTCTAACTAAGCAAGCGTCATGCAAATAAGCGTAAGCGTGAAATAAATATTAGCTTCATCACCAATGATGCTGAATTCAGTTCCCAGGTGGTAGACGAGAGCTCGAATCCTCTAGCAAACTACAGAAGCGCAAGCAGAGGGAAGGAAGGAGGAGAAGCACAAAAAGGCCTAAAATACATATAATAGCGGTATAAGAATAGTGCTACAAAGAAAGCTGTAAGCTTTTTATATGACATGGAAGAGGCATCCTTACCTTAGGTGGTGGGTGGCCTCGTAGAAGTCAGTTCGACTATTAATTTGCGAAATCCCAAATAAAATGGTAAATTATCACCAAAGATAATATAAATTGCAAAATTATTGTAGTTTCTTTCTTTTTTGGCATACAAAAATCCACTTTGTCATGATTATGAGCACATGCTTCCTTTAAGGTTACCAAAAAGAGAGAAAAGAGAAAGACATATCATAAATGAGACAAAAGGTAAGTTCGATCCTTGACCTTCAGAACTCTACTTTGACAGTATTTATATCAGTTTGAACCCGTAACAATATATAACTCATAACTATATATATATATAACTCATATATATATATATATATATATATAACTCATATATATATATGAGTTTCCCGATACTAAAAAATGCGCGCTTCTAACGCGAACTCTTTTGTTTAGACGTATTTTCACTTGTAAAAACATCTTGCACTGCGTTGTCATGTACTTTCCTTAGTTTCATTTCGCTAAAAGAATATTTTTTTTTAACCCATTGGATTTCGGGTTTATTGAAGAAGACTCTATGTTTAAACCACAAAGGGTTGAAATTTTGATCCCCTCTAGTACAGAATTGGTACCGAATTGTAATTGCAAAAGTTGTACCCGGAATACACGCGTTTGTAAGGCAGAAACAATTTCATGCTGCACATTTTGTTTTTGTCACCGCGGTAATATATGCCAAAATAAAATTTGACTAAAACTCAATTTTTTCATTAGACCTTGGAAAAGTCTTAAGCAGAAATTGTGTCTGACAAAAAGTAAGTTCGATAATTTTTTTTTCAACGAATAAGTGAATTTTCTGAAAATTGTTTTACTTTTGAGCAAAATTTTTCGTTTTTCCGCTACTGAAATGCTTTGCAATCGTGACAAAATATGTGCTGAACTTGTTTTCATTGACACTGTAAAAAATTCGTCCACGACTTGAGCTTCGCGAATAAATAAATGCCGCCTCCATGAAAAGTAAAAGTATCATGATATTCAGGGCCGGGAAATCCACACTATTGATTTTTTCAGGAATGTCTCTTTTGTTATTCATAGTCGAGAAAAATATGAATAATTTGGCACAAGGTGATCCAGAAAATATCATTATGAGATTGAATAAAAGCACTAAAAATTGAGAAAATCGCATTTTTCGACTTTCGAGCATGTTTTACTAGAAAACAGTACATTTTGAAGAAAAATTTGTGGAGTCCTTTTTCGTAGAGAATTTTATGGAATATATTATAGCGCCAATTGTTTTTGGAAAAAATGGATTTTTCGTTCCTCGGAAAATTGTTTTAAGAAAAATTTTCCGTTTTTCCTCTACTGAATTGCTGTGTGATCATGACAAAAAATATGATGAACCCGTTTTGATTGACGACACCATAAGAAATTTGTCCAAGACGTTAGCTTCGCGAATAAAAAAATGTCGGTTCCGTGCAAGGTAAAAGTATCGGGAAATTCATTACCGGAAAATCCACACGAATGATTTGTTAAAGAATGTCTCTTTTGTTATTGAATAATTTGGGGCAAGATGATCCTGAAAATGTTATTATGTGACTGAATGAGAGAAATTCGCATTTTTTCGATTTTCGAGCATGTTTTACTCGAAAATGGTGCTTTTTGGAAAAAAAAACTTGAAGATATCCTTTTTTTAGAGAATTTTATGCAGAATATTATGACGCCATTTTTTTTTGAAAAAAAATGGATTTTTTATTTCCTTCGGAAAATTGTCCATAACAATTTTCCAGATGCTTCCACGGCTTATCATTTTCGACATTAGGATTCATCGGTTCAAAATACATAGGAATAACATGGGTGATTCCGTCGCACTTCATCAGCTACGAATACCCTCTTTGCCACCGGACTACAAGTCAATATATTCACTTTGAATATTTCACCAATATATACAAATGATAATGTACCAATATCGCTCAATATTTTGACACCAATTTTACTTCCACAATATTTCACTAATATTATTTGTATAATCTCCAAGTAATGTTGGACCAATATCCCGAAATTATTATAATTTTAGTGTGCTACACTTACATTGGATACAGCGATACAGTGATATTGTACCTATATTATTGCTCAACATCTTGAAGCCATTATTGCTTCGAGAATATTACACCAATATTATTTTTGAAATATTGGACCACCAATATCGCCGGATGTTCCCATTTTTTTTCTTCGCCAATATTTTTATTTGGGTATTTTGCTAATATTTTCACAATATTATACCAATATTGTCCCAATATGAGTTTGCTACATGGAAAGTGTTTGATTGCAATTAGCACTTGCATGATATCGTAAACGAATTTCATCAGTTGAACTACAAATACTGAATAAAAAAAAACGGTTTTTATTAATATGAGGCATAAAATTTCTTTTTGTGAAACTAAATTCAAAATGTTTAAGAGTCAACAGCACATGCATTTTCTAACCATTTGGAAATTCCCGTTTAGAATAATGTCTTTGCATATTTGGCTATACTAAGGGCCTCATCCAATATGGCTCTAAACTAATTAGATCAATTCAATTTTTTACACAAAATATTTTTCTGAGAAAGAAATACTCCAACTCACCTTTTGAGTGAAATTACTGAAGTCAGCCCTGACTTTATCGTGCCTCTTTTTGTCCGGTAGGAGATTGTAAATTGTGTCAGGATGTTTCCATATTTTTAGCATACGTGAAACGCATACATCGTACATACTGAAAAATGTTGTCTGTTGAACAGATATATGAGTACGAAATCACGTGGCAAGAATACATTTTGGAAGTATATCCCACGTTGAATATAATAATGATAACCCAGTGAAATTCTATCGATGTATCAGCTGGGTCAATCACATATATGATTATTGACCGACTTCAGATCCAAAATTACAAGTATCTATAACTCAGCCTAGTGAATTTACATTCAACCCACTAACACGGCTGAATTTGGAATGTGAATTGCAGTTTTTGAAATGGATCAATAACGTAGCGATCCCAGATCGCTGGTCTTCGAAACGGGATCAATAGCGAATCTTCCTAACGCAGATAACCGAAAAACATAAGATTCCTGGTTTCGCACCCTGTTTTTTTTTTCTTTCAGTTCTGACTTTCATTTTCCCATCTGCTGTGTCCTGAAGTTGTTTTCTAATTCAATTCAACTACTTGATATTTACTTGCCGGACTCATGCATACTTGATATTTTGGATATGAAGGTATGTGTTTGACACCAGCTGATACATCAATTTAATTCCACTAGGTGTGCATTCCGAAATGATTCCATATTTTCATTCAACCCTCATCATCATCTCATGCTAACACAGAGCTGAATTTGAAAAATTAGTTGCCGATTTTCGAGAAAGGGTCAATAGCGTAGTGGCCTAAATGCACACGGTCGTCACCAAGAGATACCGGATTCAAATCCCAATTGATCTATAGTTTTTTAATTCAGTTCTGATTTTTATCTGCCCGTCTTCTATTTCATAAATTTAGTTTCGAATTTAATTAAATTTAATTTGTATTTTTGGCACACTTGAAAAGCAAAAAAAATCTCTAAACCAAAAAGTAATCAATTCTTAACGTAAAAGTTTCCTTTAGTGAATACTGCAGTTCTCGGAAAATTCATTCATCGGACGACAGCAGCTCTCATCTTTACGCTCCGAAATAGTCGAATGGAAGTGCAAAAAGGTAAGTTCTGTTTAGTGAAGTTAGACAATGCAATTGCATTGGCTTTTTTATGCAACAATTTCCCTGTACCACACTTTCTATTTCACATAGTAAAATTGGAGAAATAAGTTCGGGAAGAGTGAGTGAGACAAAGACAGCAAGACGAAAAGTGAGAAAAGACATATATAAACAAGTGAGAACGCACACAAGTGAAAAGGGACACAAATAGTTTTGAGATTGGTGCAGTGATCTTCATAACCACAAGCCTGAGAACTTCAATATAAATAGTAAATAATACAGTTTAAACCAAGGTAGCACTCGACCCTCAGGAAGAAAAACTCATAGCAACAAGAAACACAAAAACTGCCAGCACGCCGCCAGAACGACTTTAACACGACAGAACATAAAGAAAAAAAAAGAACATGGCGAAGATAAACAGGGCATGAAGGACATTATTGACTCTTGCTTAAACCAATTTTGATGACTCATTTTTATTTGAATCTGAACTGCTAGTGCATTTTCAAATTAGGTTACCTTAAATCAACCGCTTCAGGCATTTAGTTACGTAAGACTGAATGAGAACTCACGGTCACTTATGTATCATTTATAGTTGTTAAATATGATTGAGTCAACACAAATGAATTAATTTAGTCGTTTCTTGATCGAGGAAGTACACTGGAATATGTCTTTATCAATAATGAAATAGATAAATAGGTGAAGGTGACGGTGAAAGAAATATGAATATCTTCAATATTTAGTTATTGTATACAGGGCAAGAATGAGCATGTCGGTATTGAATTAAATTATGGAAATGAGTGCCTACTCCCATAATTATTATAATCATACATCATCATCAGATGGATTCGACACTGAATAACAAGAAACTTAACTGGATAGTTACTGTATTAGTGTGATAACCTAAAAATGGATTATCAACGAATAGGATTATATTTTGACAAAAAAATAATAATGTCATCAGGGGTATATTCATCTCTTAATATATCCCATGCAAAGTTATGGATTGAGTGGTATTTGAGATCAACTATTAGTTGGTTAGAGACTACGTGAAAGCATAAAATATATACATAATTTTGTAAAAGTGGAGAATTCGACTTTTTTCCAGTAAAAAAAAATATTTAAGCAATGCTGCACGTATCAATAGTAGAGATATCACATACATATTGACAATAACCTATGTCTAGAAAGAAACAAATAAATGGATTTCTTTTCATATCAACTACGAATTATTCAATGATTCATCTTTCTTTGAAGTTCTCATTCAGAATTACCACGACAGATATTCATATTATATTCAACAGATATAGGCACAAACTTCCGAAAGAGACAATTATCATATTGAAATTGTCATTCCGTACCGATATCTGAGAATAGCTTCCTAATCAACAAAAATCATAACAAACGACAGGAAAAATGAAGGATAGTTCATATAAAAACTGTAACTGAATTTAACCCGACACTCGACTAAAATCTCTGTATCTCCCTTGTTTCTGATAAAAAATTCATAAACTAGAGGGTGCTTTAAAGGGAAATCCTTCAACAATTATCATATTCTTTGAATTTTTTTTTTTTTTTGTGAAATGGTTGTTCATAAGCTACATAAGTGGTTGTATTTGATATTCGAAGGTGGAATAATGATGTATGATAAATAAACAATGTATTTTTATCAATTTTTTACGTTTTCTTATTGAATTAGCTCAGTTTCAATTTAATTTTTTCCTCAAAGTTGAACTTCAACAACATTTTCCACCTGGTCCTTGTCTGTAGATATTTTGTTCCACAAATATTATGGGCACCAGCCTAATAGGGCTGATAATCAGATTCCCCTTGTTTGTGGCGAAAAATTCATAAACTAGAGGGTGCTTCAAAGGAAAATCCTTCAACAATTATCATATATATAGCTGGCGGGTGTCAAAATAAGTGGTTGTATTTGATATTCGAAGGTGAAATATCGATTTATGATAAATGAACAACGAATTTTTTTTTTACGTTTTCCTATCGAATTAGCTCAACAATATAAGTGTGCTCAAAGATTCAGTAGTCCAAATTTGAAAAAATTACAAATAAAATTTATTCCCAATTTTCATGGACGTAACTGAATCAAGTTTATCTGTACCCGTTGTTTTTAAGTTCGCTTATTTATCATTTTACAATCGACGACAAAATATCAAACTGGAGATATCCGAAAAAGCGTACTGGTCATTTTATTGCCAAGGCTCTGTACATTCAGAATATGTATTCTATCTTTCCCGGAAATTTCAATAACTGAAAAATAGCGGGTACAAAAATTTTTAATTTTTTTAGGCCCAATTTAGGTTGGGAATGAGTGTTATATCTCATTTGCTCAAATTTGACCTACATCATTGTGCAAACTCAGCTTATAGAGCTTATTTGATAGGAAAACGTAAGGAATTAGTAAACTTACATTGTTTATTCATCAAATGTTATTAATTCACATTTGAAAATCAAATGTAACCACTTCTAATGATACCCGCCAGCTATACATGAAAATTACTGTTCAGTTCATTTATTTTCGACCAAAAACAAGGAAGATACAGAGATTTCAGTCTAGCGTCGGCGTGAATCTTATAATATACCAAGTTGTTCTCGCAAAAATCTGAAAATAACAGTTTTATATATTATCTGTCCAAGGAAGCATTTTCCGAAAATACCTGCAGTCACTTTCTTATGGAGATATCTTCGTTCTACAAGTTTGTTATCATACATTATTCAAGAAATAGAAGCTACCCAAAACACCAAAACAACGTCATTTTCAGTCGACGCGCGTTTCGCTAACCTAACCTAACCTAACTTTGTTCCCGAAAGGGGCGACGAGTGAAAGTGACGTAGTTTTGAAGTTTTGGGTAGCTTCTACTTCTTGAATTGTATTCACACCAAAGGTTCTAAACATCCATTTTCGATCATACAATATATCGAAATTTTCATCCTTTCCAAGTTTTTTGCTTTTCGGGGCTTTCACTTTTTCTAGGTGCTCGAGTGCAGAATTTTTTTTTCTCAAAGTACTCTTCAAAAACTGTTCTTGTACCAAAAATTATTTTTATTGGATTCTGCCAAAAATTATTTTTATTGGATTCATTGTCAGGCTGTAGTAACATTTTATAGCTACAGCGCTTGGATTATCAGTAATACTTGAAAAACTTCAAATATGATATTATAACAACATTTATTGGTATACCGTAAGGAACTATAACGGGCCTATTGTTGTTTCTTATATACATGAATGATTTGTGCAGAGATGATGGTAAACTGACTCAAAATTTATCAGAAAACAAAAAATTGGTCGAAAACAAATTTAATTAGGTAGTAATGAACAAGTCTAAAACTGAGGAGATAGTGTTTGCGAACTATAATCATGTGGGAGGAGGATCTCAGTCTCAGTCTCCGCAAATTAAATGTGAGCGTTTTGCTGAATGGGCTCCAACGCGGTGACAGAGTTTGGGTCACCATGTTCAGTGTCGAAAACAAGACCAAGTTCATTGGCTGTCCGTGCTGCTACCTTGAAAAGGACTGCTCCGATCTCTGATTCTTTATGGTCACGGCCCATGCAGAGGAAGGGATCTGAGCTGCTAATAACTTTCTGTTATGAAAACACTCCAAACTCGAAAGTCCACGGCTTGCCTGTTATCTGGGAACACACAACCGTAGAACGGACGATTGAGGATGCAAGCTCCTATGAAGCTGCGAGTTATTACGTTAAGTTGTTACAGCTCTTCTTGAGTCAATTTTATCACTCCAAAGGAGTAGAGTAAGATCGAAACGGCAAACATATTAGATGCAGCAACTTTTTTCCCCAACAGTTCTAATGACCAGAACTGTCGGAGTTCATGCTGAAACTTGCTGCGGAAAGAGTTGTTAGCTGTGTTTTTCTCTTGGGTGTGGCGTTTTTCCACATCTAAGTGAGTGTACGTTTTTCCGAGATCAAAATGTTTACGAGCTGAACATCTTCTCCATATTCCTCGCATCGTCCTCTTTTGAAATGAATTGTGGCATATTTGTCGATCCCAAACCCCATACCGATAGCATCCGTGTACTCTTGCATCACCCTCAAGGATTGATGTAAATCGTTCTCTCCGGGGGCATATGGTTGCAGGTCATCCATGTGAAATAAATGAGTGTCCTGAAAGTTGTAACTATTATTGTTTCTGAGTGCAACAAACAATGGCAATAGTGAGATGCAGAGAAAAGAGGGCCGAGGGAGTCTCCCTAAAATACGCTCCTTGTAAATATGACCTGCTTTGTTTGTACTCTGACTTGACCAGAACTCATAGTAAAGCGAGTCTTGCAGAGCAGTATTAGTAGTTCAATGCATCCCACTACTTGATCGGGTAAATGCAAGATGAAGTCATGCGGAGTTGTATAAAATGCCTTGCGGTAGTCGATCCGAGCCATGAAAAAGTCTCGCTTATACTGCACGGAGTCCTGCGTAATACATCAATTGATGAGCAGGTACTGCTTCACTCATATGTCCGTTTATACATCGGATCAACTGCAGAGAGTATTCGCGTATAGAGGATGCGGGTAAACATCTTATAATATACATTCAAGCATGTTATCGGTCTGTAATTCTTTGGATCAGACAAATCTTCGTTTTTGGGGATGAGCACGATTCACCCCTCGACAAACCAGTCAGCAATCTGCTTCTCCGCATGTAGTCATGAGTTAAAAACTCTTTCCTGATGGTGGTGGGTGCTTGGACATTTTTTCTACTAATAATTATGTATCCCATCAGGGACTGAAGTAGCTGAGTTCTTCGATCCTTTGACGGCCTGTCGAACTTCTATTGGGGTTATCGGACTTCGAAGATCGTTGTGCTTAGGATTAGGCTCCTGTAAATAGCTTCGAACCACTATTATGAAATTATGTCCTTTCGTCAAGTACGTCTAATTCCACATATAAGATATTCATTATTTTAGATGATGTAATAAAAATCAAACATGCTTCTCCGACACGACACATAAACACAAGATGGATGAGAGATTTGGAAAACCTTTTTTCAGCGAGACCTGGAGAGTTTTATCGAATTTCATGATTTTGGAATTGGTAGCCACTGAAATGCACCATCCGCTCAGAACCAGCCCTACCAGAGCTTTCACGAGGAAGCGGATTGAAGCAGAGCTTGATGCTTCCTTGACAAGCACCCACATCCTCTTTCTTTCCAAAATTTAACAAGAGCATTGTGCAGTTTGTATGGATACTGAACTAAATATTTCCCTTCTAGGTGTCTGGTTTGATTTGGTCATCATGGATAAGGAGAGTAGATATGACAAAAAGAGCTTATTCGGAACATTACTGCCTGGCTTTGATAGTGGCAGCCTCTCAACAATTACTACGAGGCGACAAGATAATATTTTCATGTTTAGTATTTGTTTTTCATATTTCGAGAAAAAAATCAATTTCAAATAACTAATAAATAACTGATACTACAAAGCACGGAATAGCAGGAACCAACTATCTCATTATTTTTTTATTTCATTCATTTATTGAACTTAAATACATAAATATATGAAAATTTAGAGGTATTGGTTAAAATATTAATATATGATTACACAGGTTATGATTACTGTGTGTAATCATATAAATATTATATAATATTTATAAATAAATATAAAAAATGTAAAAAATAACAATAACAGTAACAATATATCTTTCCAAGGAAGATGAAATAACAAATATTAACAAATGAGTATTACTGTAAAATATCACAATTCATTTGAACGGTACATGTTTTTCTAGTTTTACAATATTCTCAAGAATCCACTCTTTTACACGTAATGGTGGAAGTTTTTTTATACAGTTTCTTTATGTTCACTGGAAAAAAATTTAATACTATATAAATGTTTGTGACTGGAGATTTTTGTTAGATTTTGATCTAGTATACGAATATGGTCACATTATAGGTACTTATACAAAAGTTGTGATAATGATCTCCTCATTCAAATTCTCTGTCAAACAATGAAAAATGCCATTAATACTTACTCCACAATCGAATAACAGAAATCGGTTTTGCCGGAAACCTGACTTAGGATGTTTTGTCCAGCAATTATTTCTAGAAAAAAAAAATGTTATTACGCTTATTTGAAAAATGCAACTGCAAATGATACAGATTTTCATCCAGAATTTCCATGATCCGATCAGTTGTTATGTGATGCGGTAAGAAAGCAATTCTAGATTTTGGTTATTTTAAAGAACCTTAAGGATTGTTGACATTGGATTCAATTGTGAAGAGAAATATAAAAAATAATAAAAAAAATTGCGGTAACAGTAAAAAAAGGAATCACATACGCGTAAGATAGTCTTATTGGTGTAGGAATGTGTTTGGTTACTGTCCAGTTGTCCATTCCTTATATAACACAAGAAGCTGAAACACACCGATGTGATATTTCAATTATTAGGGTTCAACCCCTAGCCCAATTTTATTTATTACAAGATTATGTGCTTGTGTTGATAATGAAAATAATGATGACTTCTCACTGAGCATATACGAAAACCTTATCCACAAAATCAAGAGTAACTCAATTCTTCTTCTATTGGATTTTGAAGGCCCTGCACTTAGGCCTCTTTATCTAGACTGTGAATGTTGGAAATTGGAAAAGAAGATTACAAGTTATACGATGATGAAGAAACTGCCGAAGCATTGAGAGGTGAATAATTGAATGAATCCCATTGCCATTGTCGATTTCAGAAAGTTCACTGGACATGATGAACATGTTTTTCAAAACACTATTGTTAGGTTTAAACTGGAAAATGTATTTTTCGACAACCGCATAACAAAGTAGCCTTTGGCGCATTCAGATCCCAACGCAAAGCTAATGTTTTTTGAGAACTTTCATTAATTGATAGCATTGTCGCTCTAGAATGACAAAATTCACGCCAGGGCAGTATTGTCCGAGCCGCCAAGCTAGACCGTTGTGTTTGTGAGAATATAAGTGAAACGCAGATTCTGCTTCGATAAGAAGTGGTTCGAAGCAGTTATTGAATAGGAGCCTGTGTAGTGTAATTTCGTTTCCACTACAAGTGAGGTCCATTAAAGGAAGATATTCCAGACAAAAAATTTCTGCTGAACAGAATTGATTGGTACAGCCAATAATTCTTTAGTTGGCAATGTAAATAGCCTGAGGGTGCAAACAGCACCTCCGGTCATCCGATGATGAAACGCTGCGAGGGCGTCGACGCCACCCGCAGGCAATTCCATTAAGGGAATGAATTATAAATTTTGTAAACATACGTCTCATATTTCGTTCCTACTGTCTTTGGCAAAAAAATTATCAACTCTTCTCTGCTTTACATTTTGTTATTGTTCGAACTGCAGTAGTTTGAAAGCCAAAATATTGAAAATCACACCCTTATTATTTTAAAAAGCCGAAGTCAACAAATCCTGGTTCTGATCTGAAGAGAAAAAGATAAGGTAGTTTGATCAACTAATGACCACTGTATTGGATAAGCCTTTCAGTTTTATTTCTTATCTGATTAAAACACCGCATCAGTAATAGTTCAGTGAAGTATTTGGACACAAGCGACGACCGTGTCTCTCCGTGAATAACTTCTACCCAATCCGACGGATGAGAATAGCGTGAGCTCGAAGGCAAGCTTTGTTAGCGAACCAGGTGGGGAATGTGGCGAAAGTCCTAGACTCATTCTCTCTATTCGGGAATTTTAACCGCTAGAAATTTTGTCAGTGTTGAGCTCCAAAAATAAAAACTCAGCGATCGGACGTATGCTAGGCATATTGAAAATTCATCTTCCTTTTGCAGAAAAATTTTTTTTTTTCATTTTTATTTTCATTTGTGGCATTTTAACACATCAATAGGTATAACAATCTTATAGTGAAAAACCAAGTAGGCTTGCACGTGCTTAAAGAGTTGGAATAAGCCATCTTGTGAAAAATTACTCGGTTGCTGATGCATTTCCTCGTTATTGGCAATCGACAGAATAAAGTTTGATATCGTTGGGAACTCGAAAAAAAATTCTCACAGGCCGGTCAACTGGTCAATTTTCCGGCCGGAAAATGTTGTTAAATTTCTTTTCGTTTTCCGACACACTTTCTCGTTCAAGACATTTGAACTATATGATTTTGATAATGGATAAACATCATGAAAAAATTCCCAAAAGTTTTGCGTGTACCTCAAAAATAGTTGTAAAGTGGTAGAAAAAGTATTGACATTTTCTCGTTGATGCGAATTGGCATGTAGGAAGGAAAATTAATTTCGAAACCAGAAAAAAAAAATTTAAGTCGGAAACGTGATATCGATGTTTTATACAGTGTGACCCATTTAAAAAGGAATCACCCTTTTAAAACATACTGTTATTGATATTATTTGCTTCCGTTTGTGATCATTTTTTGTTTCATTTATTTACTAATATTCACTCAGTATGAGGTTTTGGAATTATGATAGACAATTTTGACAGATAAGACTTTCATAAACAATAAAGTATTGAGTAATTGGAGAGTTTTGACAAAATAAGAGTAATTATTCATTACTTGGTCCTGTCGAGCACAGATACTAGAGTATTGGAGATATGAGTTTCATCAGAAAGAGCGAGAGACCCACCAAAGGTATTCCACCGGAGAAATATAGAGATGAGAGTGCTGGACTTCAGCAGGCTACGAGGAGCGACGACAAAAACCACGTAAGTATTGCATTGTCCCATTTCTCTCATCAACAAAGCCACTCGAAGAAAACATCACGTCCGAGGAGAAGGTATTTGGAAATTCAACTTGAATTTGACAACAACTAGCAGAAATTAGTAGAAGAAAACTAGAAATAGAAGAGGAACTGACAAGGAAGGAAATTTAATTGCAAGAAAAAATTAGAACTGGAAGGTCTGAACAATCTGGAAATTACGATTTTGACAGGAGCCTCCAAGGTATTGAAAGAATGTCTATGAAAGAAAAGATTGAACTGAAAATTAGTCGAAGAACATTTAGATACAATTTGTAAAACAATAACAAGGAGGCATCAAAATCATAATTTGTCAACTTTCGATGGGAATCCGGAGGAATGGCCAATTTTCATTGATAACTTCAATAGAACGACTGAGATAAATCATTTCACAGATTCTGAGAATCTTGTTCGACTCCAGAAATGCCTCAAAGGTGAAGCAATTGAAACCCCGGAAGTAACTTTTGGACGACCTGAATAATTTCAATATTAGTTGACAAGGTGAGGAAGGCACTCCCGCCAAAAGAGGGAAAATTTTAAACTTACCTTCCCTTTTCATATGTTGTTGAGAATTTAGTTAGTACAATGGAATTATTGAACTATACAGGCCATATGATGAATCCAAATCTGACAACTTAAGTAGTAAGTATACTTCCATCATATTTGAGACTAGAATGGGGTAAATCGGTTATGAACTCAAATAAGTTGACCTGAAACAATTTTCGGACTGGTTCACAGAAAAAAAAAATAAAATGGGTTTTTCCATGAAAAATGATGACACAAAACCATTCCCTCATCTTTGCAAAGGAAATATCCACAGCTTGAATTCTTGTGAGAAATTCAAAGCATTGCATGTAGACGATAAATGGAAACTGGTCACATCTGAGAACTTGTGTTTCAACTGTCTCAAAGTAGGGCACAATGTTTTCAAATGTCGAAGAAAGGCGAGATGTGTAATTGAAAATTCACGTCATGTCATTCTCAATGTTGACTAACTCTGGTGTCAGGTGTCGTTAATTCAATCATTATTAAGCTCCTGTTCGAATTTAATCTACCTGGTTATTGCATACTCTCAAATCGACTCTCTAGAAGACCGTCATGAGCCAGATCAACTGTTGGAAAATAAAGCTTGGAAACACGTTTAATCTAAAGACGCTTAATTTGAAGAATGGGCTACATATTGATTCGTCACGTCCACCATGAAAGTGAAACGTATGCTCGGAATGGGAATGTCCTTTCGACGTAATATGCTTCAAAATATCATTGGAAATTGGTAGCCGCATCCTACCAATATTGAGAAATCCAGTGCTTCGGCTTTGCGAGCTGCTGAATGGCATTGACTCAAGCTGGAGGACGTAAGAAAATACATATACCCAAGAAAATTCCAATCGATGCAAATCAGGAGGAATTCTGCCACTCATACCGATATTTGCTACCCCTTTGGCTTTAGGTTCGTCGGCAGGTGGAGAGAGCGCTGTCGCCAAAATCGTAATAGATGCAAAAAATGCCAAAAAGAAACTCGAAGCAGATCAACATCATTATAAATCACCTACGTAAAGGACAAAGCCTTCACTTGAAAAAACAAAACAACTGCTAGACAAGCTACCTAATAGTGCATTATATGATTATGAAATCCTAGAGTGTGCTCGTCAACTTAAAATACCGCATTTTCGTGGAGTTTTTATGCGCAATACGTTACCAACTTGTGGTCCTTGGCTGCGAGAATGCGGCGTAATAAACTTGGATTCACATCTGAATGTGGGTACTCATTGGGTAACTAACAATAAAACCGGCAACGTCGCATAATATTCCGATAGTTTCGGCAATCTGAAACCTCCAATGGAATGGGGAAAATATTTTGGGAAGGGGGTGAAAATTACAATAATGAATATCAAAATTACAATGAGACTTACTGCTGACATCTTTGCGTGAAGTTTCTACTCCATGATGTTTGCTGGAATGCAACAATCGTTGATTGAAATGCATGAATATAAAATAACTTTGCGAAATTTCACCGATACTCAACTGCGAAATTTGTCAATAGAATATTCGATGAAGAATGCAGGACCTTAGAAGTTACTGGATGTATGGTACAGATTATCAAAGGAATACCAACATCGATTCGCTTTGCACATCATACCCACCATGTTTCATTCATCTCTGACATAATTTTCGTGCATTAGCACCACCGCTATGAGAAATAATGTATATTGTTAGTGCACAATTTGAATGTTATTTTCGTAACAACATGTGTATGAGTCGTTTTTGACTCTTTTCATCGATTTCAATTTACTCATTCGATTGGATTCCGATTCCGAATACAGTTTGGATTTGCTCAGCTTCCACTCTTACAACAGTATACCCAACTTTGAAGAAGGTACGAAATTCTACCACCCCGAAAACGGCAATAAGACTAAACGAAAAACTAGCGATATTCCTGGTGGATCTTACGAAATTAGCAATATTGAAAATTTAATAAGCAAACATATCGTACCAACAACATCCAAGGAAAATCCTGAGTATTTTTTTATCTCAGGCTAAATAATAATACGCTGCAAAGTGGAATATTTTGCCTGAAGCACTTGATCAATTTCCGACTTGCAAATAGTTCAGCTCGAATTTTGGAGTTTTCGTCAAAACTTTTCAATCCCAACTTGCATTACGCATCAGATCTACGATTCATACACATAGATATAAACATTAGGTTTGAAGGCTTCTACAACGACACACCATCTCATATTATATAAGAATTTTCAGATGGTGTTGATCCTGGCAACTCAATTGACGAAACGCCCAATCATGTCATTTACCTGCTCATTCATCATATAAACGAAATAAATAGCATTACGTTGCAAGTGATCGATCAACATTCTCAACTTATTGATTCTCGAAAACGAATAATAATTTGTTTGGAATTGGGGCGAAAGTATGTTGTTAACTATCTATAAATATAACTCGTCACCATACCGCACCTCAGTCTTCAATAAGACCTTCGGCAATCAGCAGCAGCAGCAGCATCGTCAACTACTGTCAGCGAAGGATAGATTGTTTTCGGAATCTTTCAGCTATCATGTTGTTCAATCAAGTGTTGAACATTTTCCGAAAACCGTACAACGATGAATCCATACAAAAAGTAGAGTAGCGGACCTTCTACCCATATGTCAAATCTTTCTGCAACAATAATGTTATTGAAATCAATAGTAACCCTAGAAAGCTATCGCTCGTCAAATTTACGACGGTGAGATTGAAATTGTCAGAAATCTTCAATGTTGTTCGGGTGTCGCTTCAGTCCATCTACGACTTTTCATCAGTCGGTGTCTAGAAATAGTAGCCGAGAGCACTTTGAATTAGTCGGTTGAATCGGAATTTCGTCGTAAAAAACAAAAAATTATCTCACCCACTCCGAAAATCTTTGAGGGCTATTTTGAATCCTATGGTTTCATCTTGTGAAACCATCAGCCTTTGTCCATCGAAAAGAAAGAAAAATGGCTACTCCAATTGTTACCAGTTCAAAAGCCCTATATGTGCGATACAGAAACATAGATCAACATCATGCACTCAATGTTGCAAAATATTATTCTTTTTCACCTCATTCTTGTGTTTTTGTTTAGAATACATGTTAATTTCAGTTATAAATATAAATGAATCATCAACCTCCATTTTACTTTTACATTATATGGTTATTTAAAAAAGTCGTAAATTTTACGATAGGGTAGTAATTACGTACACTCAAAACACGTTAGCTCTCTAGGGTTAATCAATCTGATGCCTGTGATGCCTTGGCACGAAGCCTGTTATACATCAGCGAAAAAGTTGAGAAAATCGAAGGAAATATCCGGTTGATATTCGTAAACAATGCTGGTGCTTTCATATTTCAATCTGCTAGTTTCGAACAAAGTGGTAAGAAATTGAAAACAGCTCGTGAAGTTGGAATTGTCGGTACTGTCAGATGCTTTCTCACCTACATCAACAAAGATATTAAACACTTGGCCCCCTCTGAATATTTTCAGTGATTATCAGTGTATTTCTTACGGTTATCATACCATCCGATTAGTATGAGGTGAAGATGATACCAGAAGATTTCCGGAACAACATTGCCCCCAATGGAAGTCAAATTAGAAAATAAAAATATTGAACTTGAAGTCGAATGGATTTATCCGCATGATCAAATTAAATTACAGCTTTTGAAAGCTATCCAAGCTGACACCCCCATTCTCATGCCCTTCAGTAAATGATAACTCCATATGTTGCCTGCTCTTCCACAAGATACAAAAATTATATATGATATATGGCCTGTCAAGACTACATTGTTTTTCGAAAGCCCCGCTATGTGTTTGTATGTTTCTAAAAATATCGTGATTTCACGAAAGTCAATCATGACCCGACAATATTCAACAATTTTAATATCACAAATGAAAAGCTGACTCTAAACGGTCGCAATTATGCCGAAGATAATTTGCATCCAAATTCTGTGAAGGGATATTACCAGTCAACATGATTCTCATCGATTATTCCAGAAGGGACGAGAGCATCAAAAGTTCCAGTGTTGATGTCAAGCTCGAAATCGAGGCATCTGAAGGATTCACCCAAAATACTCGAGCCTATGTTATTATTGTGCACGATATTGTCATCGAGCACCTCCCACTCAGCGAAATTATCGATAAATAGAACTGAGCATGTGATTCGACTACAGTATCAATTGCAGAGTCAATATTAGAATAGTTATTATAGATAATCAATGCTTCATCATCGAGCAGCAGTTCCATCCTAAGGAAATAGCTGTTAGGATTGGAATTCAATATAGTAACTTCTTACTGTTGCCAAACTTTGAGTAAAGAGGATTGAATCTCCTCTTGTTTCTTGAAGCGGAACGTTCACGGATGGCGGTATTTCTCTGGCTTTGTGGAACATCATCAATTGGATGTCATCCTCAAGAAATATCTGCGTGATGCCGATATCATTTATGTGCGAGGTTTATTGCGAAATTCCACCAATTGGCCATACTTAAACGTATTGTGTACTTGGATATTATGATAATACGTTTTGGATGGTTCCGACATTCAACAACAACAATGATGACATCTCACCTTGTATGCATCACATTCGTCGCAATCAGACCAACTACAATTGCAGCCTTCGTAGATATTCTTTTTGTGATTTGTTACCAAAATAGGAATGCTTTATTGTATTCAAAATATTTTATTTTATTTTTCATTTAATCCTACAATACCAACATTTCATTATACAGAGACCGCCAAAAAGTATGTACAGTATGAAAAAAAAGTTTATTATTAGAGTCTTAGACAAAATATCACGTGATCGCTGGTATGGCGGAAAATTGACAAAAAATACTATGAAAAGGCAAAAAGGGGGATAAAATGGCAATATATCAAAAAAAGTGATTTGGAAAAATTGCTTAGAATTAAATTTTATACACATATACAAAGTTTGAAAAGAAAATAAGAGAAAATTGAAAATAGCAATTTTTTTTCTGATATTTTCCTAGCTGTATGAAAATATCAAATTATCATCCTATGAATAGCTTGACCATACTGAAAGATTTGTATTCCAATAATAAGACAAAACTTTCTCATTTTCTCTACACCAGTGAGCACTAAACTAAAAAAATTGGATTCTGTTAAAACCCTGGCTGTTATATTGGTTCGTATCTAACAGTTATATCAGAATTCCACGACCATTGTGATGACATGACACTCCAAAAACATGATGTTTTCCAGATCGTAATCAAGTTTCGATGATAATCGTGCCAGAGCGTCTCACTTCTCATGCAATGTTGAAAACTCTAGCCTCTTTAATTTGACGCACTATTTTTAGGTTCAGGTGCAAAGTGAAACGTTCGTGTACGTTTATCATCAAAAATTGATTATAATCGGAAAAATACGATATTTTTTAATTTTCTTATCATCGCAATAATAGTGGAATTGTGATATAACCAATGTAACAAAATAAAATAATTTTTTTTCAATTTAGTGCTCTCTGGTGTGGAGAAAATGAGAAAGTTTTGTTATTATTATCGAAATACAAATATTCCAGTATGGTCAAGCTATTCATTAGAAAATAATTTGATATTTTTCTACAACTAGAGAAATATTTTAAAAAAATTGCCATTTTCAATATTCTCACGTTATTTTTTCAAACTTTGTATATGATCATATAATTGAATTCTAAGCAACTTTTTCAAATAACTTCTTTTGATATCTTGCCATTTTATCCGACTTTTTGCCTATTCATAGTAATTTTTTTAATTTGCCGCTATACCAGCGATCTCGTTACATGTTATATCGGTTATCGGCTATCGGACATGCACAAATTTTTCCCAAGAATCGTTTTTCCCATACTCTAATAATAAACTTTTTTCCCATATGGTACACACTCTTTGGCGGTCACTGTATACCGGGTGTCCACGAAAGGTGGCTCGCCCCTATAACTTTTTTGTTTTTTAAGATATTGTAATGAAATTTGAAGGCTCTATATAGTACATAAAACTGACACAACTTTACGTAACTTCCGGTCTCACCGGAAGTGATATAAACTTTAGATTTTTAAATGAGACACCCGGTATGTTTTCACTTTTTTTTGTCTTCATATGTCATTCTGAATAGAACTGTAAACTGAAATGTATCATTTGTTACTTTTTGAAACAAAAAATTTTTAAAATTTAGAAATTTATTTTTGAATCTAGAGGGCTATGAATACGTTCAAATTATTGATTAAAATCTAAAGTACTGGAAAAAATAGAACTTCATGGTTTTCGGTTAAAATGCATCTGCTGGGTAAATTTTAATTTTTAAACTATTATCACTATTTTTTTTCAAATGGCAACATAGTGGCTCGTTGGGTCAGAAAAAAAAAGCATTTGATTACGATTGATTTGATACCGCACAATATCAGGTCTCGAAGAACAACAAACTTAAAACTATTACGCTAGATATCTCTTTTTGAGATTGAAATGATATTAAAATTTATCGAGGAACCTGTGACCAACAAAAATGATATAAAAAAGTCATCAATCCAAAAACTAACATCTCCTTGTATAAATGATATTATTAACATGTTTTTCAATCAATAGCTTACACAATAGTTTCGTAATTTAGATTTGGAGAAGTGACGTAAAATAACGTATCGACAAGTAATGTTTTTTTTTTCAATACACCCTGATTACCTTGTTCTATCAGTTTTGTAGGTCTCAGGTTACCCAATGTATTTTAATCTCAATTTAATCTGTGTTGTTTCATTTTAAGAAAGATCTTAAGTAATCTTTTCAAGTTTTTTTAACGAAAGTTTGTTTGAAACGTATAACAGTAAAGCGGTATCAACATAATCATAATGAAATTCACAAAATATCCATTGAAAAAAATTAGTAATATAAATTCTAAAATTATATTGTATGTACATAGCAAATATATTTCGACTGAAAACAGTATTAAAATGCAGTTTTGAGTCGTAAAAAAATCCTTCATTTTTTTTCTGACCCGACCAGCCACTATGTTGTCATCTGAAAATAAAATAGTGGAAATGAATTAGAAATTAAATTTTACACAACAGATGCACCAAAAATCGTGAAGTTGTATTTTTCCCAATACCTACTTTAGGACTGAAATTAATAATTTTAACGTATCCATAGCCCCCTAGATTAAAAATTAAATATCGAAATAAAAAAAATATGGTCACACAAAGTAACAAGTGATACATGTTGTATTCAGAATGTCATATGAAGACAAAAAAAGTGAAAATATTCTGGGTGTCTCATTTAAAAATCAAAAGTTTTTATCATTTCCGATGACACCGAAAGTTACACGAATCTGAGTCACTTTTCAAAAAATGCAGTTTTATGTCTCATACAGATCCTCCAAATTTCATATCAATATCTGCAAAACCAAGAAAGTTATAGGGGCGAGCCACTTTCCGTGGACACCTGGTATACTTATAAGTTACAATTCCCGAAAGAGAGCGTGGGTTCAAATCCCACCTAACATTATTTTTAATTTTTTTTTCTACAACCTCACTTTATGGTGAAACGTTTAGGCTTAGTGAAACTGTAGAACGCTGGCAACCACGCTTTTCAAAACCGTGGAACGCTGGTAACCACAGTGTTGAGAAGTGATCTATGTTGATAATTTTAGATTTTCAATTTGCCCTAAATAATTCACGGTATACCGTAATACGACTGAATATATACTCTTCGACAGTTTTTCTTGACAACTGAGAGTATTAAGTGATTTTCGTTAAATTAAATTATTCGACGAGTTATTAGAATTCTGCAAGTACGGTCCTGTCTGTTTCCCTACAAATATTTCTAAACCTGCCCTGACTTTTACACCCGAATGGCGTCTTCAAGGTAACTCCCGACGACTTCATCAAATAGGACGAGTTTCCTAGCTGTGTGTTTATTAATCTGTGGTAGTGTAGCCATCCTGATAGGTATCCCGCATGTTCCTTTGCACCAAAGGCAAAATTGAGCATATGGGAATACAGCTTGAAAATGACACAAAGGTATATACGATAAACAATGATCCTAAAAATGTGATGACCGCTTTGGATCTGAATAACCTCTTCAACAGTGGACATAAGGTTTCACTGACGGGGGACTTCAACGCGAGGAGGCCTGAATGGAATTGAATCAGTCAGAATACTGCAAATGGGAAGTCGCTCAGGGAGTATTCCCTGGATAACAATGTAGTAAACCTGGGCGGTCAAACCCCTACCACTATTGATTTTGTGGTAAATGAAAACGTTATTGATATCTCTGGGCTCCGAACAAGTTCTGAAGGGATATCTGACCACGAACCTGTACATTTTTCAATCAACACCGACAAGGAAATAGGGTCAACATCATAATAAAAGCCCATAAGGATGAGGCCTGGAAAAAAATCTCCAAAGCCCTAGTGATGGTTTCCTGTGGAGGATGAATAATGGCCTTCAACAGGGGTGTAGGGGGTATTATCCAGAGTATCTCGAGGTTGCGGAAATTATTCTGATCCTGAATCAGGGTGAGTCAGATGCTAGGGTGTAGAGCTATCGCCCAATCTCCTTGCTCAGTGCTGTCGCAAAGGTGGTGGATAGAATCCCACTCAAGAGATTTGTTGACCTTAAGGGAAAACTTACCCTTTTTCCGGCAGAGTAGTTCGGGTTCCAAAAAGGTCACTCAACAACCTTCCAGGTAGTTTGAGTTGCCACGAGAAAAGGGGAAAATTTCAGCAAGGCTCAACATGGTTATGGACCTGTTAAACGTCCAGAGAGCCTTTGATACCGTCTGGACAGAGGGATTTATCATCAAGTTAAGAGCAAGTATGTCGGAGTACATGGTCAGAATCAAGGAGACCAGCTCGGAAATTTGTTCAGTTGGAGCAATAATACCACAGGAATTGAGCTTGTCCCTACTTTTGTTCTCGTTAGTTACATATGACTTCCCAATGTTCGGAAATACCAGCAGTCTATGGCGACGATACAGCTATACCGGGTGTCCCAACAATGCGCATTTGCTCAATATATCGACGAGGCTCGGCTGATTCATATGAAAAAAAGTCTTATATAAAAGTAACACGGCACCCAAAATGCCATGTTTTGAAAATAGTTCCAGATGCAGAGGGTGTTGCATTTTTCTGTAATAGCAAAAACAAAATTTTTCAAATGGAAAAACCAGTTTATTTTTTTGTCATTGAAATGGTCCCTTCGTTCCCTATTTGTCTGGTGAAGTGACGTAGAAAATACCAAAGTAGCCGGTATTGTTCTGATCATCATGTATGTTCAGACAGGGTGCCTCAAATATTACGTTAATTTTCGTCCACTTCGATTTAAGTTTATGTGAATTTTTCAAATGGAACACCCCGTATATTAGTTTGTCTTTACATTCTACATGAAATTACCTATCTGAGGATACCAACATGTTATATGTTATTCCCAACAGTTTTTTGATTCTTGGTGTTTTTCCAATTATTCCTACATAATTAAAGAAATATCTGTTTAATTTTTCAAATGTAAAACCAGGAAAGGCAATATTTACACTTGTAATATATGCTCAAAATGTCTTCCACCCTGTACAATACATTTTCTCAATCTCTTCATGAAGTTCATTCTCATGCTGCTCAAATGAAAAGGCATAATTCTTTGAAATGTCTCACGAATTATTATTTTCATGTCCTCCCGTGTTGTAGCAGCTGTACGATACACCTCCGACTTCACTGTTCTCCAAAGATAAAAATCCATTGCTGTTAGGTCCGGCGACCTCGACGGCCAAGGAATAGGTCCTTCTTGTCCTATCCACTTATCAGGAAACATTACATCAGTAAATGTATTGAACAGGATGAAAGGCATTTCGGGCATGTATTATAAGGGTGAATAATGTCTTTCCTAGTTTTACATTTGAAAAATTTAGCAGGTGTTTCTTTAATTGTGTAACAATAATTTGAAAAACACAAATATTTAATCAAAAAACTGTTAGGAATAACATATAACATGTTGGTATCCTCAGATACGTAATTTCATGTAGTATGCGAAAAGAAACTAGTATACAGGGTGTTCCATTTGAAAAATTCACATAAACTTGAATCGAAGTAGACGAAAATGAACGTAACATTTGAGGCAACCTGTATGAACATACATGATGATCAGATCAATACCGGCTACTTTGGTATTTTCTATGTCACTTCACCAGACAAAATTCAGATATTTGAAGAAATAGCTTAATTACAGTTATTTCATTCAGAGCCTGCATCACTGCCCATTTTGTCGAAAAAATTAATAACTTGGTGGCTAGAAAAAAATTGTTTTTGCTATTACGAAAAAATGCAACACCCTGTACATCTGGAACTCTTTTCAAAACATGGCCTTCATGATGCCGTGTAACTTTTATATAAGACTTTTTTTCATATGAATCAGCCTTATCGATATATCGAGCAAATGCGCACTGTTGGGACACCCGGTAAATGCTCAATCGTACAATAGAACGGTGGCCGCTGCTAGGGTGAAAAGTCATTTGAACCGGCTAGTCATACCGTAACAGAGCTCATGAATTTCAAGAAGAAACGCACTAACTTGGAGATATTCGGGGAATTTGCCGTTCTGGGGAATCATATTTACGAGTCCGACTTTGTGAGATACCTAGTGGTACAGCTAGACTAGGCGACTGAATTCCAATAAGCATGTCAGCCTGGCCATCCAGAGAGCTACTGGAGCATTAAGACGAACATACCCGTTAATAGCGAGGGGAGCCAGGTTGGCATCGCAAAACAAACAGCTAATTTACAAACAAGTCATACGACCAACTAGAATTGTGCAGGCAAAATTGTATGGAAGTATATTGTCTAGAATTGTCAATTTTACCAGGCGATTTTGACCATACACTTCAATCTTGACATCACAATTCTAGTTGTCCAGTGGAAATTGACAACTAATCATATACCCACAGAATTAATTCATATGCAATAATGAACATTAATAAAAACACCAAATTCTTAGGTACGTTTCTAGACTCAAATCAATCATTTCTTAACATTGTCTGGGGAAATGCTGTTTCATCTCAAAGACTGCTGATATCACAAAATAGGATAATAAGGTTAATATTTGGATTGAAACGTACTGAATTCTGCAAGCCATATTTCATTGAAAACAGTCTACAGTGCCTTGTGTATATATTATTAGATCTATACTTCTCAAAAACAAAACTCCCTAATTTATTGACAAATAAAGATGACCATAACTATAATACAAGACACGGCAATCTTCTACTGATGCCATGCCATAAAACAAGATTGTTGGAAAATGCTTCTTCTTATGCAGGAATATAACTATAAAATAAATTACCAGAAGAAATTCTGAAGTGAAAAGAATTACATTTTCAAAAATAAATTGAGAATAAATTCATAGATGAATGACAATGGTGCCAAAATAGATTTCATCGATGAATTTCTTTTTATCTGTGATATTTGTGAACCATTTTATATATTTTACGTACATGCGTATTTATACAATATCTGCTGTTTTATGATGACTTCTCCAATATCGTGTCAATGATCAAGGAAATAAAACAAAATATTTTTTATTATTATCATTATGGATATCAACTATACATTTTAATCATGTATTTCTGAGATTGCTAATCTAAATAGTGTTTTACATGTGTAATGTCGACTCTTCCAACATCATGTAAAAATGATCTTCTGGAACTAAAAAATTTATTATTATTATTATCATTATTTTTATCAAGATTGTAATGCACGGTGCCCTATAGATAATTCCTGACCGGAAGTGAATTGACCAGGTATATAACAAGAGTCAGAGCCCACCATAACGAGTGGGTTCCTCTACCAGGCATTGGATATTTTCAATGGAAATCCAAATGACCAGTAATTATACCTTATCCAAGGCAATATTTTACCACGGTTTTTTCACACTTTTCCGTGAACCCACTAAGATTCTAACATGCAGATAAATCCATGTAGCCAAGGTCACACCCTAACTTTGTAAAACTTCAAGGAGGCAGGGATCACCCAAGTCGCCGACTTAGGGACGACGGGGATATTAATGGCGCACTACACCGCGGGGCTCTTTTTGGCAGTCAGATTTTAAACTCCCTCCCTCCTACTACCCCGTGACAAGGGATAATTTTCTCATTATATACATTTGTATGTTCCTGTTCTTGTTTCCTATATTATTTTATGTTTATTCAATTCCAATAAACCTTTCTGAATTAGAACTTGAACTTCACGCCGGCCACCCGGGTTCAAAACCTAGGACTGACACATTTTTTTGATTCGTTAGAGAATGTATTGCCAGAAATTTGTAAACCGACTTTGGCTATATCTACTGAAAATTGTCGAAATTTGATCTTCAATATCAATCTGGTGAATAATATATGAAATAAATATTATTATTGGGTAATAAGTTATGATCAATAAAGTATCGAGTGCTATATCTTCATCTGAGATCTGCGTTTGTTGAAAAAATATCGTGTATACTTCGAGTGTAATTGCCGCTCTACAAAGATTGATGTTTATTGAGGTTATATTATTTAATATGTTACTGATAGTCTGATCAACAAGTTGAAAAACAATCTCTTAAATGTATGAGCGATTGCTGACTGGATTCGGAATGAATGAATTTTTTTTCCGATGATTTTAACGCAAGTACAAAATTGCGATTGTTATTAACAAAATAGGACGAAAAAAAAGGTATTTAGCTTTTCGTTAATAACTGAAAAACTATTAGTATTCAAGACATTTTGAAAAAAGTGTCGTAAAGAGGAGAAAATTTTAAATATTTTTTTTACTTCATCTTTATTATTTATAAATTTAATTTGACGATGAAAATAGTACTCCGCGAGGCAGTTGAAGCACGGAAGCACCGCTGCAAAAGGCAGTATATTACATAAAATGATTTTTCTATAGTATTAAACGTGGATTAAAAAATCTAAATAAATTATGCTATCATGTGGACACCTAAAAGAATGAATCCCAAATTTAAATAAATGACCTAAAAATTGTTTGCTTCCTGGAGCACTTCTAATATATATATATATATGTGTGTGTGTTTGGATCGGTTTCCGCGGTCAGATATTTGGAAACTGGAAGTTCGGGTTGAACCGCGTCTAGAATTTGTTGAAATTCGACGCTCCGATTTTGGAGCCAAAACGTCGAATTTCAACAAATTCTAGACGCGGTTCAACCCGAACTTCCAGTTTCCATATATATATATATATACCACTTTGAGCAGCCACACCCTCGTATTTTCTTGACAGTAAAGCGATTTCAAAATTTGTTTTTCATTACATATAGTACTCAGAAATATCTACCTCTAGGTTGATGAAATTTTCGTATATCCATTTTCCACGGCTATTTATGACCAATTGAAAAGTGAAAAATTGGGAAAAACATACTAGGCATTTTTTTATCGCAAAAATAACACCGAGATCTGTTTCAGAACACCCTAAAACCCCCAAATCTCAGTGATAATTCATTGAAATATACAGGGTGTCATCTGTAACTAACAACATTTTTTATTTGTTATTCATCCGTAATGTTTGGTAGTTTTCGATTTTTTTCCTTGGTCACGAAGTACCTGAAAATGTTCAAATAATGCTGTAGGGAATGTTCCAATATTACTTTTTTATGGCTACCTACAACCAAATTGAAAAGTGAAAAATTGGGAAAAATATACCAGGGATTTTTTTATCGCAAAAATAACACTAAGTTCTATCCCAGAACACTCTGAAACCACCAAATAGCAGTAATTAATTATTTAAAATATACAGGGTGTCACCTGTAACTGACATAGTATTGATTTTTATTCATCCGTAATGTTTAGTTGTTTTCGATTTTTTTCCATAATCACTAATTACTTAAGAATGTTCGAATAATGTTGTAGAAAATATTCAAATATTACTTTTTCATGGCTAGCTATGACCAGTCGAAAAGAGAAAAAGTGTGGAACACACATCAAGGACTTTTGTAGCACAAACGTAACAGCGAATTCTGGTTCAGGAGACCCTAAAATTCTAAGACCCCAATTCTTGAATCATAAAAATATACAGGGTGTCATCTATAGCTGGTAGAATTGATAACGCTTATTTATTCGTAGCGTTTAGTTGATTTACAAAATTTCTTCTCGAGTCATAAAGTACCCAAAAACATTTAATTGATGCTGTACAAAATACCAAATATTACTTTTTGATGCCTAGATATGATCAGTTGAAAGTTGAATTATAAAGGAAAACATACTGAAGATTTTTTTCCTGGAGCACTTCTAATATATATATATATATGTGTGTGTGTTTGGATCGGTTTCCGCGGTCAGATATTTGGAAACTGGAAGTTCGGGTTGAACCGCGTCTAGAATTTGTTGAAATTCGACGCTCCGATTTTGGAGCCAAAACGTCGAATTTCAACAAATTCTAGACGCGGTTCAACCCGAACTTCCAGTTTCCATATATATATATATATACCACTTTGAGCAGCCACACCCTCGTATTTTCTTGACAGTAAAGCGATTTCAAAATTTGTTTTTCATTACATATAGTACTCAGAAATATCTACCTCTAGGTTGATGAAATTTTCGTATATCCATTTTCCACGGCTATTTATGACCAATTGAAAAGTGAAAAATTGGGAAAAACATACTAGGCATTTTTTTATCGCAAAAATAACACCGAGATCTGTTTCAGAACACCCTAAAACCCCCAAATCTCAGTGATAATTCATTGAAATATACAGGGTGTCATCTGTAACTAACAACATTTTTTATTTGTTATTCATCCGTAATGTTTGGTAGTTTTCGATTTTTTTCCTTGGTCACGAAGTACCTGAAAATGTTCAAATAATGCTGTAGGGAATGTTCCAATATTACTTTTTTATGGCTACCTACAACCAAATTGAAAAGTGAAAAATTGGGAAAAATATACCAGGGATTTTTTTATCGCAAAAATAACACTAAGTTCTATCCCAGAACACTCTGAAACCACCAAATAGCAGTAATTAATTATTTAAAATATACAGGGTGTCACCTGTAACTGACATAGTATTGATTTTTATTCATCCGTAATGTTTAGTTGTTTTCGATTTTTTTCCATAATCACTAATTACTTAAGAATGTTCGAATAATGTTGTAGAAAATATTCAAATATTACTTTTTCATGGCTAGCTATGACCAGTCGAAAAGAGAAAAAGTGTGGAACACACATCAAGGACTTTTGTAGCACAAACGTAACAGCGAATTCTGGTTCAGGAGACCCTAAAATTCTAAGACCCCAATTCTTGAATCATAAAAATATACAGGGTGTCATCTATAGCTGGTAGAATTGATAACGCTTATTTATTCGTAGCGTTTAGTTGATTTACAAAATTTCTTCTCGAGTCATAAAGTACCCAAAAACATTTAATTGATGCTGTACAAAATACCAAATATTACTTTTTGATGCCTAGATATGATCAGTTGAAAGTTGAATTATAAAGGAAAACATACTGAAGATTTTTTTGTCTTCGAGCTAACACCAAATTCTGGTTTAGAACACCATAAAGGCCCCAGATCCTGTTGTTCGAATCATGAAATTACATAGAAAGTCATCTGTAAATTTAAACATATCTAACCTTTATTAAATGAATTTTGTTGCTAGTTTTACAGATGACACCTTGTATATTTTAATGACTTAAGTAATACGACCTGAGTGATTTAGATTGTTTCGAACCACAATTTGGTTTTGTGATGAAAACAAGCTCTGAAATGTTTTCCAGTTTTCCTATTTCTGAATATTATAAATAAAAATATGATCACGAGTATAATCATTTCTTTCACAAAACCAACAGCGGATTCTCGTTCTCAACAAGCTTAAAAGATTTATGAATAAAAAGTGAGATATGTTACCATTTACAGGATGATATCCTGTATAATTTCATTTCCCGGGCAAATAATTCTGGAGGTTTTGCGGTATATTCTGAATCAGGATATGTTGTCTCGGTAATAGAAGGATGTTTACCACAAGTTTTCAATTTTAAACTTGTCATATATAGCCATGGAAGTATAATATTTCGTTTTTTTCACACTGTATCAATTAAATATTTTGGGTGTTTCTTGATTGGAAAAGAAATATTCAGAGACAATTCAACATTACGGATAAATAAAAGTTATCAAATTTGCTAGCTACAGCTGATACCCTGTATATTTTTAGATTCAAGTATTGAGGTGGGGATTTCAGGGTGTTCTGATCCAGAAATGTTTGTGCTTAAAATATCCTTAATGTATTTTCCCCATTGTTTCGTCTCTCAACTCGTCATAGCAAGTCATGAAAAAGTAATATTTGGTTATTTTCTATAGCAGTAATTGAACATTTTAGGTACTTTGTTACTATAGAAAAAAAAAAAAAAAAAAAATCAAAAACAACAAAAGATTACGGATGAAAACAAATTGAAAATGTTGCTAGTCTGTATATTTTAATGAGATATGGGGGTTTGAGTATGTTCTGAACCAGAATCTGATGTTAGTTTCGAAGTAAAAAATCTTTAAGTATATTTTTCCCAGTTTTTCACTTTTCAACTGGTCATAGCAAGCCATGAAAAAGTTAAATTTGAGTATTTCTTATACTCAGCATCAATTGAACATATTCAGACCCTTTGTGACAAAAAAAATCGAAAGCAACCGATCATTTCGGATGAATAAAAATTAATAATGTTGCTAGTAACAGATGCCACCCTGTATATTTTAATGAATAAAGCACTTAGATCTAGGGGTTTTAGGGTGTTCTGAAACAGAATCTGGTGTTATTTTTGCGATAAAAAAATGTCTGGTATGTTTTTCCCAATTTTTCACTTTTCAGTTGGTCGTAGGTAGCCGTGGAAAATGGATATACGAATATTTCATCTACCTCAAGTTAGATATTTTTGGGTACTATATGTTATCAAAAATAACTTTTGATATCACAGTACTGTCAAGAAAATACGAGGGTGTGGCTGCTCAAAGTGGGAAACACTGTATACTCAAAAAGATCACACGACGAAAGTTTATAAAATATATTATTTTGTTCATTATAATTTTTTATGACAAAAAAAAAATTAAATATCCAAACATATTGTTGAAATTTTTTTGATCAATATTCTATTATTGCTGTTTTCACATCTAACAATGGCAGTACTTAATACTGCTTACAATTTTTTGACGTCATTTATTTATAAATTTATCATAAACAAATAGACAAATTCAATATTTAAGAAACTTTTCTTCTTACCATAATGTTCTGGAAAAGTGGTGATTATAATTTTTCCTTTAATAAATTTTTTGATTGTTCATAATCGTTTTTTTATATTTTGATTGTTCAAATAATCAGTTAATAAATAATTTTTGGTCTTGAGAGTCATAATTTGTACTTCTCAATAGGTGACCAAAAATTATTTGTTTGAATATTTACATTGTTTATTAACAATTTGTTATAAACAAATTCTGAGAACGGTTTTGTTTTTTCTTTTGATATAACCATCAAACTATTAGAGAAACGATAACGTACATTCATATTGTTTTTTTGAAGAAATGATTTATCTACTACTATGTACATTTATTTATAAATATTAATATAAATTAATTAATAATTAATCAATATTCTATACTTTTTTGAGATTGTCATATCTGTGATGACTTGTTGAATAATGCAGATATAGTTTAGACAATTTTGTTCAGCGATAGATTATTTAACAAATCATTGGATAATCATACCCACATATCAAATTGTTTAAATAATAAACTTGTTTTCACTTATATTTTTTTAACTCATGTTCAGTTGAACATGGAATTTTTCGTTTAATGCTATCACATGTCTATAATTTGCAATAATTTCATCATTAAATATTATCGAAAAGTGATTCCATTGTTTATAAGAAAAATAAATATATTTTTCGCCAAAATTTTAGAGTTGTGATCAAATTTTTGAAAATTTTCCCGGGAAATTGTTGTACATCAAGCTTATTTGCATTTATTGGCTCATCATCCATCTGAAAAAAATTAGCTACCGAAAGTTCAAATAACATGATGAAGAGAAAGTCTGAAGAAAATTCTCTGTGAAACCAAACACTAGTTGAATAAATAATTATTGAAAACAAGTATAATATTTAAACAATTAAAGATGTGGGTATGATTGATTAATACTTTGTTAAGTTTTCGCCAAGAAACTGTCGCGAACTTCATTACTGTATGTGCATCATTTAACAAGTATTAAGTCATAATAGATATGAAAACCTCAAAAAACATATATAGACTTTTTTGAAACAAATGCTCATAATAGCTGATAAACAGTAGTTACAAACTTGGTATATCATTTGTTTTCAGTATAAATTAATCATTTAAAAAAACGTTGTGAATGTCCGTTATCGTATCTCTAATAGTTTAATAGTTATATATGAAATACAAAAAAAATTCCCAAACTTTGTTATATATGGCTGTTTTAGTAATTTTTTCAGTTTCAGAAGAAAAATAAAACAGTTGTAAAAATTTGTTTACAACAAACTGTAGAATTGATCAAGAATAAAATTATTCATAAAGAATTTTTTTTGTCTATTGAGAAATACAAATGATGATTTTTAAGAAAATAAATTCTTAAATAATTATTTAAACCATCGAAATAAAAAAAAAATATTAGAAACAACTAAAATATGTATTTGAGATATTTTTTCTCAAATCATCATTTTTCCAGGACAACATGATGAAAAGAAACTTTTCTTAAATTTTTAATCTATTTGTTCATAATTATCTCATAAACAAATGACGTAAAAAAATTGTAGTCAGTATCAATTACTGCCATCGTTACATGTAAATATAGCAATAATGAAATGTTGGTCAAAATTAATTTTAACGAAATTTTTCTGATATTTAATTTTTCTTTAGTAACAAAAAATCATAATAAACAAAATTGTAAACTGTTAGAAACTTTTATCGCGTGATCTTGTTGAGTTTACATATTAGAAACGCTCCAGGAAGCCAAAAATGTATAAGTCAATTATTTATACTTTTTCAAAAATTTGTTAATTAACAATAGTAAAACTTTTTGAATAATTGACAAATTTTTTTTCGAAAAGGGATTAATTTCTTTGAGTGTCCACATGATACCATAATTCATTCAGATTTTTTAATTTCCATTTAATACTATAGAAAAGTTATTATATGTGGTATACTGTCGTTTGTAGCGTATATTCAAATCAAAATTTTGAATAACGGAGATAGAGTTTCGGGAGTCAAAATATTTTTATGGAACTTTTACGGAACTTTTTTCAAAAGTTCTTGAATATTAGTAGTATTTGAGTTATTGAATAAAACTACATTTGTTTTTCTTATTTCGTTAATAACAATCCTTAAAATCATTTTCCTATTGGTCATTCCGATTCCACTGAGCTATTGCTCATATCTTTAGGAGCTTTATCTCTATTTTTCAGTTATTGACTATGATGGAAACTTCCAAACGAAGGAGTTTGAATATTTTTAATCTAGCGTCTCATGTAAACGATGACGTAAGCCTGCGAACCGATTCGAAAATATGCATCAATGAGCTAAATCGGAAGAAAACCGCTTTTATGTTATCAGTTCCAATTGAACTGGAATTAATGTTTGATTCAGTTATTTCCATAAATCGAAAAATAGATTTAATGAAAGGTCCAAAATAAATATTAATTTTTCTCAATTAATGAATACCAAACCAGTTTTACCACTGAATGCATATTTAGATAGGTAACCAAGTTAACTCCATCACTTAGACACCAAAATCAGATTCAAATCTCGTGGTCAACTGGTTCATGAAGTCGTTTAGGTTTTTCATATCCTACCTCCTGTCAAATCCACGGAGAACTTTGTGATATATTCCCCAATATCGAAAGTATCACCATCAACAACTTCTTTCAATTTGTCGATGCAAATACTTGTATGTTTGTGAAAGAGAATCAATGCTGATTCTGCGAAATTAATATCAAATATAGGTTGTATCATTCTTCTATGCATCTTATACCTTGGTCCTGAAACAAAAATATTGCTAAAATAATAAGTGATACAACAAATCGAAAAAAAAAATACATAAAATTGCAATAGAGAAAACCACACAATATTCAAAACAATCAAGTCATATGATTCAAATTTCACTCTGCCAACAAAAATTTCTGTGAAAACCTTGTTCACGTTCAACACGAGTTGAAGCCATTGTGTTGTTGATGACAAAGGCTGACCGAGATAAGGTTAATGCGGTAACTTGCTGACCATATCGTCGGTTTTTGGCCATGGTGAGACATTTCACGATAGCTTTAACCTTTAATATTATACAGTGTAACCCATTTAAAATGGGAGCACCCTCATAAAACATACATTCTTCAACTGATTGGAATTATTTTGTATTCATTAGGTGGACATTCCTCTTCTAGGACACCAACTTTTATTGAATTAATCTCTAGGGCCAACTATTATTATATTTCAGGGTGAAGAACTTAAAAAAATTAAAAGAGATTTTTTCAGAAATATCTCACTTCACCACTGGATTTGCAACATTTTCACATCACTGATGTTCGAATCACTTTGAAATTCGTCAATCGATAAGGAAATTATAGGGGAATGAAATTTGAAAAATATGCCACTTAATCAACCCACCAATTCAAATCAGAACTTCTATTAAAACTCTGACTACACCACTGGATTCAGAATATCACTGGTAACAATTTCATCGGAATCTGTCAATAAATGAGAAAAATCAAAAATTATGAGATGAAATATTTTCCTGGAATTCCTTCAACATATCTTCCAAATTTTATTATCCTATTATTTATAAACAGATTTCGATGAAACTGTAACCAGTGATATTTTGAGACTTCCTTATTACAGGACGATACTAAATTTTGATAAAAGTTTTGAAATTGATTTAGTGGGTTGATTAAACGGCATATTTCTAAAATTCAATCCCCTGTAACTTTCTTATCAATATACGCATTTTAACGTAATTTCAACATTAACCATTTGAAAATTTCGCGAATCTAGTGGTGTATTCGAAAAGAAACTCATTTCAATCAGTTGAAAGATGTAAGCTTTATAATGGTGCTTCCATTTTAAATGAGCCACACTGTACATTGCCAAAAACTATCAATACGTGATGCCTATATAATTGGACATATATTACCAGCATTCTTCTAATCCACTAGAATAGTTAAATATTTTACATCATGTTAAATAATTATATATTACATGTGGAATTGTGCATACTTGACAAAAGGCCATAAATCCATAACATGGAAGTAGATAATTTAGTATTTCGCAATTTTTTCCCACTATAGGAAATTTGTCGGCCAGCATTAAACAGAAAATAATTTTACAGCCCCATATGTCTGCTAATCATCTGTGTGCAACACCTGGCAAAGTTTTTCTACAAGAACATAATTTGCAATAATTCCTGTAACAACCTGCAAATGGTAATCAAACAAAAACTATCTGAATACTAGTTTTCCGGCGCTAACGATCATCAGTGCAGACCCAGTCAGGACGGAGAACAACTGCTTTATCCGTCTCACCCAATTTTTGGAAAATCCAGGAAATCCCAAATAATTATTCTTCAACTGAAGAGTAACTTTGAAAAGAATATTTTAAATAAAAAATGCAAAGAAATGAACACGATCAGTTCATAGATCAAATTCCTTTCGAAGACGATATAAGCAAATTAAGCGATTCTAAACAAATATCTTCACCATATCTTAAAGCGTTGAAAAGTGTAACGAAAGTTTTGTTCCATTCAATTAAAAGTCTGCATCTAGGTAATGCCGGTACAGTAGTCACTTCCTATTTCGAATTCGAGTGTAACTCACCTGCGCGATTATATCGAGAATATCGAGATCGATGAATTGTTTTGGGGATCGATAGATTTTCAGCGTTCTCTTTTGTATTTTGAACGTCGTCGAGCAAGCAGATTGTAGTGTTGGATTGGAATTGAAGCAATTATTGTATGGTAAAAATACTTATTTCTCCCTAAATATCAAATGAATTGAACAGAAAAAGCTGATTGAATATTTCGATTGTTCATTGGATAATATTGATTACTCGCAGTGTACCTGATTGTTTGGATTCCGTTCCATTTGAGTGAGCACGTTGCATACAAAATCAAACTTTCAATCAATATCTAAATCCTTCGTTATCACTAAAATCTGAGATCTATTTACGGAATATATCTATCTACGGAATATATCTCTTGTCAAAATTTCCTTTCGGTGACAAAAAGCTTGCTAAACATATATCGTGCGAACACAAGTTCTGCTTTCAAATTTGTTGAAACCAGAGTCCACGCTGTAATATATTGCAGGAAACAGATAATTGGTATTTTTTTCCTGGAACCGACTGAGTATCTGGATTTGATCTGCGGAATCAACCCTAGGTTGTCTAACCCTGAAGAGGAGAGCGGAGTTAATTGCTAGCTACAGCCAGACCAGGAATCATAAGAGGAATTCCTCAGGTAAGCATTCATTTTCTATATATCTGATCCATTATTTAGGGTCAATACTTTCTCTATGAGAAATAGAGATAATTTGTTATCTGTCTTAATGCGCTGTATGGAGTTCAAATTCTTGGATTCTACGAAAGCACCTTGCTCCTTACACGAAAGTATCATCTCTTGGTTCGATGACTCTTGATTTTTCTTTATATCGAGAACTCAATCAGTTGCCTGTACAATTTATATCTGAAGGTCTACCAGGTAATATTTCCTTCCCATCTCACCATACGTACAACTTGTAACTTATCGTACCTAAAAGTGGATTTTTCTGAATTCATGCGGGTATCTGGCTTTTGATTATTTGGGAGTGACCTACCTAAAAGGATCTTTCTTTGAATTCAGAAGTATCTGGCAAATATACCTTTCGTTTGATGGAGGAGCCGACGGCTTGATGGCGGAGCCGCCTGCTGGATGGAGGAGCCGACGGCTCGCTGGATGAGCAGACGGCTCGACAAATAAATCAATGAGAGAAAGAATTTTAATGTCTTCTTGTTATTGGTGGCAAAACCATGTCTGCCATCATTTCATCAGGATAGTTCTGTGCTGTCCTAATTTTAATGGAACGCTGCAATAGCTTCCACATTTAGAGGTGCACTTTGCTGATAAGTGGTATTCTTTTCAGATAGCATTAATGTCACAGATTATAAAGTTGGTGGATTTGATGCAGGAAGAAAAAGATTCTACTCTGGGAAGAATTATGAGGCTAGCTTCTGACTATTTACCACAAGGTTGGAAGGAGTGGTAAATATTAGAAACGTATGTTACGAAAGAGTTAAAATTGGACCCATTGGTCATGAACAAATCAAGATTTGCCTTACCAACAGTGGGTATAGCTAAAGCTTTCAATTCAGAGGCAAAATCGTTATCGGAAAGGCTTTTTCGGCTCACAAAGAAGAAATGTTGCGGTGGTCCTTTTGCAGGGTCCTAATTTTCAGTCCTCCGGAATAAGCGAGAAAAATAAGAGGTTTTGTCCTGCAATATGAACTAGTTCTACAAGCGATACTTCCATTATTGATTTCGACACAAGAAGCGTCTTTGCAGTTAGTAGATGAAGAGAATAAAAATCAACAAATTGAAAGAGACATCATATAAACTCAAAAAAGGAGATATGATCCGATCATTTTAGCGAAACCTTTATCATTGAAGAAATCTAGAATGGACGAATTAGAGATACGTCAATCAAGAATGGAAGCATTGTTGGAAAGGATTGTAGAACAGAAAGAAGCAAATAGACATGAGAGATATGAAAATATTTCAGAAAGAGAGAGTCGTGGTTCATCTGAAAGGAACACACCGATTTCGCCAGAATATGAAAATATTCTATTTCTTGGACCAAAAACGAAAGAGAAAGAGCCATCTATTCGGTAACAAGGAATAAAATGCCAAAGATGAGGCGAATCATCGTGGAACAAGATCAGGTATTTAGAGGTTCTCTAGAGCTTACAAGCGGGAGGTGACTTCAGTCAATTGCTAGTGAATCACCAGCTTTCTCATTTGGCTCCAGATATTATGGCGAGAATGGATTCCTCCTTCGGAATTTCATTACACGAAATGCTAGTGAAGAGAAAAGCCTTCCAGGAAGCTATTCAAGAAGTTGTAGGTAAAAATCCAGCTTTAGCGGAGGAGATGAAATATAAGTTAATAGATCCGAATTCAAAGTTCAGATTGACATCTGATGATCTGCAGTATGTTTGTGGAAAACGAGCAGAGATTATTGAATCTCATCGAAACTTATATAAACTGCTCAATAATGTCGCTGCCAAAATGCTTCAAAATATTCCTTCTTCCGAGACACATTTATTTGATGAAAAACTGACGGAAGAACTTCTTCCTAAACATGACAATAATTATCGTGCTGTTTTTAAACACAAAAAGTCATTTAGTTCACTCAATAGCTATAAATTTCGTATGAATACAAGTTCTGGTAAGCATCAAAGTCAAGTCAGGAAGACAAAACCTTCTTTCTAACCAAGGTTTAGAGATCATATGAACAAAGACTATAAAAGGGAGAAAAAATAAGAAACAGCCATTCAAAAGTGATCAACAAAAGAAAACATTTCGGGGGGGTCAATTGATGAATAATGTCGGTCAGTCGATAAAACTTGGTGCTCCGCGAGCTCTAGTGAAAGTTTTGAAAGGTTATTCAATTCCATTCAAGCCCCCCCTTATTCTACTCGATCAAAGAATCATATCCTAATTCAATACAAAAATATCACTTCAATTGGACAAAGAATAAGACAAAATGATGAAGCAAAATACCATAAAAAAAAACGGAGGTGACATCAGGATTTCTATCGACAATGTTTACAATACCAAAACCAGATGGAACTTGTCGAGTTATATCAAACCTAGGAAGACTGAATGAGTTCTTGTCTATAAAGAAGTTTCACTTCGTAGTCATTACAAATTTCCAAATTTCTTGCAGAAAAACGATTACCTGATAAAACTCGATCTATCGCAGGCGTATTTCCATGTGCCGATAAAAATATCCCATCATAGGTTTCTAACATTCTCATATAAAGGGAAGGTGTACAATATGACATGCCTGCCGTTCGTATTAGCAACAGCTCCTCAATTGTTTGTGAGTCTTACAAACTGAGTTGCCAGTTATCTGAGACACCAATATATAAAAATCTTAGTATATCTAGTAGATACTAGCAGTTACTACAGAAACAAGGAGAGGAGACTGTAAGATTACTACAATATCTAGGAAATTTGAAAAATCCTAACTCATTCCAAAAGATCAGCTGGAATTCCTGGGAGTGATTTGGAATCCGACAAAAATGTGAAATTTATTTCAGAAAGAAAAAAGCTGCAAAATTCAATACGGAAATTTTGTACGATAGAAACAGAACTAAGAGAGTTCGAAATCCCTGTTTTGGGGAGCTGAATTTTGTAGCCTTCGTAGTCCCTCTGGGGCGTTTACGTTGTTGAAGAATACAGAGGGAGAGTAATGACTTACCAGAAGCATCACCTCAAAAATTATACAAATTGAGAGAAGAAGTTATTCAAGATCTCAAATGTTGGCAACTTTCTATTTATCACAAGACCCCAATATTCCGTCAGAATCCACAAATATTCATAACGACAGACGCATCGAATATTGGATGGAAAGGTCATCTGAACAATATTCACCAGAATGGACAGTGGTTGGCATGTCAGAAAAAATAACATATAAATAGAAAGGAAATGTTTGCAGTCCAGATGACAATACAGAAAAATCTCAGCATATTAGAGAAAAAAAATGTAATAGTTCAATCAGACAACAAGACTGTAGTGTCATACATAGACAAAGAAGGAGAAACGAAATCGTTAGTGCTATTGCAGCAAACCGAAGAATTTTTGAAGATGGTTCATCGGAACATTATGAGTCTTTAAGCCAGATATATTCCAGGAATGTACAATTCATTACCAGACAGTCTTTCTCGAGATAATACCCTACTCGACTGGCACCTTTCCGAAGAAGTCACGACAAAGATTTTCAGAATGTGGAGGACTTCAAAAATAGATTTATTTATGATCAGCCAGTCAGCAGTTGTTTCGGTGTTTGTAGCCCAATCGACCCTAGAAGAGAAAGCATTATCTGTAGATGCTTTCAGTTAAGAATGGAATTACCACCACCAGAGGAGTTTACGTAGTCATAGCTCCCAGGTGGCTTCAAGTTTTTCGGAGACCAGACCTAAAATCACGATCAATCAATACCCCATATCACATTCGCAATTTACAAAAGAACCTGATAGATTTGCGTTCTGGCCGTCCACCACCACAAGTTAACCAGCTTCGTTTGGAAGCTTGTAGAATTTGGGGTGGGATAATTGAATGGGGAACTGGGGTAAATAAGACCAACAGTTACTGAAATCTGCTTGGCGAGAGTCCACTTTGAAGTCTTACAGAGCACCGTGGAAAAGATGGATTAACTGGGCCAAAGAAAGAAAAATTTCTGTATATGATCCAAATCCTCAAGATGTTGCAGAATTTTTGAGTTATTCACATAGGTAAGAGTCTTCCTCATATAGTACAATACCAGTTCACCAATCTGTGATAGCAACTTTTGCTAATCCACTGAAAGGTCAACATTTGAGTGCACATCCAGTTGTTAAAGATATTTTGAGAAACATAAGTATCCAAAAACCCATGAAAAAAAATGTATTTGGGATGTAGACATAGTAGTAGAGTTATCAAAACATTCTCCTAGTATGAATATTTTTTTCAGGTATCTGGGCACGTTGCAATTTTGTTTGGAAAAATAGTAATACGTTTTTCAGACATTATTGTAAGGAAATAAATAGAAGTAATTCCAATACCAGAAACGCGAATTATAACTGTTCTGATTATTTCAAAGCAATTGACAGATGAACAGTTTTGTATTTTTTTACTGATGACAAATATAATTCCAACAGTATATTATTGACATAGAAAAATTACTCTTCATCTTAGATGAGATACCATGTTTAAGTTCATGTCATATGGTTTCATATGTTGATACAGTTATTATTTGTTATTTATTCTGGATTGCTTGATGAGAAACAAATTTTTTTGTTTGGTTTTTCATCGATACCTTATACATTACATCTCCACAGTACGCTTTAATATTAGGCGGCAGAAATCAAACACTTCTCAGATGGGTCAAGCGGAGGCACAGACACGAAATAGAAAAGTTTTTCCCCCGAAGGGCTAAAAACTGTTATTTCGAGTCTAGCTGTTCGACCCACAGGATGAAGACCTTGCGGACTTCATTTTCAAAAACTTTTCTATTTTCCATTTCTGAATTTAATATGGAATTTGTATAATATGGAATTATTATTTATCAGTTATCATTTCTGAATGCTCAATGCAAAATTGTTTGATCGTGGTTCACCGTGATATTTTTTATCGCGATCAAGCCAAATTTCAATTTTAACACCCAGCTGGGAAGAATAGAAACGTACCTCTCTGTGTGTACTTTACAAATATTCGTTGAGTGCCAGCCTTATGGTTTTTTTGAACAATCCTCGTTAACCTACAAAATTTCCGTTACAACCGTCAAATTGCCGACGTTAAACAAGAATTCGAATTTATTGGTGCAAACTTTGATCTCTATCAACAAAAAGAGGTTTCGTGGATGCCAAGGACTTTCACCCCAGATTCCAAGGTTGCCAGCCGGACAAACTTCAGCCCTTCAGAATCATCCGGTTTTATCTAAATACATCAAGTATGTCTTAGATGAAACCGTTTCTCCATGTCGGAGTAGATTATGTAGGCCCCTTCACCATTACCATGTCAAAATTTCGTGGTGCCAAGACCACAGAGGCTTACCTGTGCCAAGACCACAGAGGCTCACCTGTGCCTCCTTATATGCTCCGCCACTAACGCTGTCCATTTAGAATTGGCGTCCGATTTGTCATCGAACGCATTTCAATTGGTGCCGCTTTTTACCTAATTAAAGCACGCATCAGCGTGTGCAAATCGAACTTTCAAAAATGTGCGTTTTTTAAAGTTACTATGGCTACATCAACAACTCGAGAACCATGAAGTCTAAATGACAATTATGATTATTGATCTGACAGGGGTACCTTGTAACGTCAAATGAAATATTACAAACAAATGAAAACTTTCTTTCAAACATAAACGAAAGGTATTCTGATATCACAACACGAATTCAACCATTTCACATTAGAAGAAGAAAAAGAAATCTGTATGACTACGTTATGTCTAAAAAAACATTTGCTGCATGTCATCCCGTCATCAGTTCTTTGGAAAAAAAATGAAAGAAAAAACAATCAAAGCAAAAGTTTACAACATACATTCCAACATATACTTAAATAAAGTGTGGAGGTTTGGCATATTCCCTGTGTCAAAAGTGTATCTACGAACATTCTGTGGTGGAATATATTTTTTATGACTTGTTTAAAACAAAACATATTCATATTTTCAATATTGTCAGATAGAGCATTATACAATCTGAAATAATAGTAATTTTTTTGTGATTTCATCAGTTTGAAACGATGAGGTCTAATAACATTGCTGTTACGTGTATCATGATTATGTAAACTGGATTGCTTGGGAAACAAGGGAGCCCATTTGTGAATATCTAGTATGCTTGAATAAATATACAAAAAGGTACCGACATAATTCCATGATTGATGAACGATTCACGGCAAGAATCTCTGAAACCGATTCCAGTAAGAATTTTCAGTGCTTTTTTCTGTAATATAAAGATGCATTGGGCATCACTAGAATTTCCCCAGAGTAAAATTCCATAAGAAATGTGAGACTGAATTAGTGAGCAAAATACTATTTTCAACGTAGTGAAGTTTGTTATTGGTTTCAGCTGCCAAAGTAGAAATAAGGCACTCGATAATTTATTTTTCAAACCTGAAATGTGGCTTGACCAATTCAACCTATTGTCCAGAGTAAATTCCAATAATTTGGCACAATGAAATTCAGGTAGTGGTGGAGCCATAGAGACAAATAAGTTTATTGACACGGAGCCAGTGCTCCGCTTTTTCTTGTATTTCCGTTGATGTATCAATAAGAGATAAATAATTCATGGATGTATCGTCAGCAAATAATACACTGTGACATGGCTTGATACAGTTGTAAATTGTTGATATAAATAACAAACAAAAGCGGGTCCAAAACCGATCCCAAAACCGATCCTTGCGGTACACCTAGGTCAATCGGTCTGTGCTCAGAAAATGTATTATTGTATAAAACTCTCTGGAAACGATTATTCAGATAATTTTCAATCAAATCTAAAGAAGTACCTCTTACACCATTATATGAGAATTTTTTGAGTAGAAAACACAATCAAAGGCTTTGACAAGTCCAATAGTGTGAACCCCACAACCTTCCCAATCTCAAGACCGTCAACTACTATGCTTCCGACACTCATAGTAATATCGGTGGTAGAGAGATTCTCGCGAAAACCAAATTGATAACAAAAGAAATTGTTGATTTCGAAATATTTGATGAGTCTTTTCTTAATTTATTTTTCAATAATTTTTGAAAACATACTTATGATCGAAATAGGCCTGTAGTTATCGAAAATCTCCTTGTCTCCTTTTTTGTGAAGTGGTATCACTTTTGCATGTTTGAAGATGTCAGGAAATTTACCTGATTGAAAGATTAGATTTATCAAATTGGTTAATGGGACAAGAATTATATCCTGGGTTTCCTTAATAATTTGACTATTTATTCCATTGATATCCGGACAAGCTGAATTTTTCAACGATTTCATGATTTTTTTTACTTCATCGCATGTAACAGGAGTTAAAAAGAATGATGACCCAGGAGAGGGAAAATTTTTTAAGTTCACCAATTCAGAGATAGGCAGATTAGGCAGGGATTTTACAATATTGGCGGCTATACTTGAGTAAAACTATTAAAATCATTTTCAGTTAATTTCTCTGAGAAACACTTTTCTTTCTGTGAAAATTTACAATGTTCCAACTAGCCTTAGGTTTGTTTCCAGCTACAGTGATATATGAATCATTTGCTACTTTTTTTGCATGTCTGAGTTTTTTAAAGTTATTGATATATTCAGGTGCCTTGGTACTGTCACATGTAATTTTCAGTTTTGACAGAGTATCAATTTGTCATTGAACCAAGACACAGGATTCACATTGAACCTGGGTTCAATTGGTTCCATCAGAAATATATCATAAATCAGATCATTGTGAATCTTCACCAATAGAGAAGACAAAACCTCTGTATCTGGGCTTGAGTTAAAAATAGTCCAGTCGAATTCGAGCAAAGACGAACGCATTTTGTTCATACCTCTGCTCGTAATAGACCTAGTCAAAATTGGTTTTTGGGTTTCTTCACGCCTTTCGCCTGTTAAAAAAAAAATATTGACCTGCATGGTCAGAAAACAATGGATCAAATACACCTGCTTCGTACATAATAGGATTCAAATTAGTGAAATTATTATCCAGACAACTAGATTTGGAAGCAGTGATTCGAGTAGCTTCCTCAATAAGTATAGTTAGTCCAAAGCATACAAGAATGCTGTTAAATTCATCCAATAAAGATGAATTTACTAAAAAATCAATATTGAAATCGCTGAAAAATATAATTTTAATCGAGGAAGTTACAATTTCACTTAATAAATTTTCAAAATTTTCAAGAAAAATGTTTTCATTACCTTTACAGGATCTATAAACTGTTGTAATTGTAACTTGGATTGAGTTAGACTGATTCCACCAAATTCAGATTGTCCTTTCTCATTGAACTTTTCGAGATTCAAAATTTGTATTGCATAATTATTTCTGTAAAACATGGCTACTCCACCATGCTCAATATTGAAACTACGACAATAAAAATATTCTAGTTTGTATCCAGGAATATTTACACTTAGATTTTCTTCGCTTTGCCAATTTCCAGATATGAAAAAGAAATCGAATTTAAAATCGTTCAGAAAAAGTTCGATTTATTCCAGTTTATTTCCAATACTCTGCATATTCACATGCAACATACTTCCGAACTTCCACATTCACAATCATTTTTAATAAATCTTGATAAAGATTTGGTCTCTCTTCTGAAAATCTTCTAACGGTTGCCCCTTTAGGCAAGCTCGTCGGGTTGTAAACTTGCTCCAAATTTTCAATTGGAAATGAAACTTAGGATTCAGAATAGATCTCAACTGATTGCTATTTCCATAGACTGGCGGAGTCATAACTGGTAGATGGCGCTTGCTGTCCCTTCTCAAGCACTTGGAAATGATTATTGTTTGACTGCTTCACGAGGCATATTAGGTCTTCTTGTTCTTGTACTCTTTTCTCAAGATAATAACACAGCTCACCTAGAGATTTTAGTTCATTCTTCAGAGTTTTATGTTGTACTTTGAAGTTTTCACATTCATGATAGGTTATGTTGTCTCGACACTGTTTGAAGGTAGAGTCACTTTCACTGTTATGGGACCACATTTCACGAAGTTTATCCACGTAATGAACTAACTGCGGATTCGTTATGCCTTGTGGTAACTTGAAAGTCAAAATAACATCAATGATGTCTTGTCTTTTTATTTTATTCAGCTCACTAGCGAGTACACTAACATCAATAGTTACTGCCATTTTGTAAACTATATTATAAGTTCTTATTTCCATTATTTGTGATAATGAAACCAGTATTCGTGATTTTAAAGTGCTCCCATTGAAAAAAATAAGGTAAAGTATTCATGGATAACTGATCTTTCAAGCACTTGCTCTCTTTCGAGCACTCCGGCTGTGTCGTCGTGCTCGAAAAATTGCGCGTGTTTGAAAGACCTTTTTATCCACTCATGCTTCAATATAATATTATTCCACAGCAAACTTTATTGAGTTTTGTGAATATTAACTTCTTGAACATCCATAGTTGAATGTGTTATTCCTAATCAAATTCAGAGTGTTAAAGATCTTCTTTCCTTTTGTTTGCTTCGCTTGACATTGAGAAAGCCTTATACTGGGTAAAGGATTGGTATCAAAAGGAGGTTTTGTAGCTACCCAACTAGGATCAGAGAGCTTCAGTTCGAAGGAAGAGTCAACAGGCATTCTCCTCAGAGAACAGCCATTGCAAGATGGTTACTAGTCACTGACGATTCAATCACAATCCAACTGAAATGTTTCGTAGAGACCATATACCCACAAGTCTCTGACAAGCCAAGTAATATCCAACTACAGCGCTTCGTGAGGACCAGCTCCGCATAAAGCAACGGCCCCAGGTATATACCAACAGGGCCATCTTCATTTGAATCAGGTAATCAGATTTTTGTGAATGTTCTGACTTTCATAGCCATCAGCAGTTCGAATATTGTAGCATTCAGCTATTATTAAATTAGTAGCCATCAGCTAATATGTTTTGTTACCTTCAGCCTTTCATATATTAATATAACTTGTAGCCTCCAGCTATTTCTTCATGTCCTCAGCATATTGTTTGGAAGCTAGTCATATTTCTCCTCGGTAGACCATTCATATTATTTGTCTTTATTTTTCATTTTCCAATTCATATTCTTTTCTGTTTGCTACCTAGCGCCCAGTTCCCAAGCCAGCCAGGTCAAATCATGTCCCATTGTTTAATAGTCAAAGTAATCTGTCTTCAACTATTATTAATCATTTGTTGAAATTTACGCACACACTAACCGAATCAATTTGAGCAGCCTATCAGCACTTAAGTTCTAACTTCCATTTATTTTAGATTAAATTAAATTCAAATTTGCACTTTTAAGATTTTGGAGGGTTCCAAAAGAGATTGAATAACAATTGAACGATGAGATATTAGCTTAACCCCACTTTGCTACCTTCCTTTAATAATTTTAAAAGGATTTGGTGGCTGTTTTTGTGAATGAATTGTGTCACTAATTTTATGTGTAGATTTTTTATTTTTCAAAAAGACAATCTTTTTTTATAACAAGTCTATGGTTACCGAATGCATGGATAACAAGATTATATATTATATCAAGGCAAGGAGCAGCGCACCACGTAAAATGTTCGGCCGCTGTTGCCAGATTTAAAGTTATGCACAGATAAATAAAAACAGAAATGTGACGGACAAACAATGTGACAGAACAACAATCGTGGATACAAATTTCTGTACTGTGACATCATGAAGGAATATGAGGCTTTGGGGCACCTGAGGAATCTTTCTGGAAATTCAGTCAATCTCAATCAAGATATTATTTGCCACATCTGCGAAAAGAAAGTACAATCAAGTATGCGATTGAGAATTCTATTCAAAGCAACACATAGGTTTGTCAGGTTTGTCATCAACGATATTCAAGTGATTGGACAAATAATTTAGTGCCACTATAGCTATTTGTATAAAAAGTTGCAAAATGAGCATATTCTTTATACCAAATGTGTAATTGGAACATAAGCGTGGCGAGTGGTCCAACACGTCTTGTGCAAAAATCTCGCTATTTTGCAATATGTTATATTCAAGTCTTATGGAGTCTCGTATGAATCTTTATTCATATAACATGATAAATTACAATGAATAAGAGCATAGGGCAACATCCGCATTAATAATTGCATAACACGAGTCTCGAATGATGGTTCAAATTATGTTTGCTGAGTAGACGGTAACGGAGACACTCTAATAGACCATCAGATTATTACATATTTTGCTGACTCATTTTCTCGTTTCAGGGATTTTAACTACTAAAAATTATGTCAGCGTTGAGCACAAAAAATAAAAATTTTGCGATCGGACGTGTGCTAGGCATATAGAAAATTCATTTTCCTTTTGCAGAAAAAAAAATTCTTTTTCCCAATTTTCTCGTTTACATTTTAACACATCAATAGGTATAACAATCTGATAGTGCAAAACCAAAGCCATAAGGTTTGCACGTATTTAAAGGGTTGAAATAAGGTCACGATCTTGTAAAAAAATACTTGGATGCTGATGCATTTTCTGCTTATGGCAATCAACAAAATAAAATTCAATATCGTTAGGAACCCGAAAAAAAAATTCCCATAAGCCGATCAGCTGTTGAAGTAAATTTTCCGGCAGGAAAATTTTGTGAGTTTTTTTTTTGATTTTCCGACAAACTTTTTCGTGAACGAAGTATAGTGCAATATAAATTTGTTAATGTAAAAGTCTGTTATAAAAAAGCCATAAGTCTAGTTTGTGCTTATCATAGTTTTTGAAGCTAGAAAACTTGCAGGAAAATCAGAAAAAATTTTGTTCATTTTCTCGTTGATGAAAATTGGCATGTAGGAAAAAAAATGTATTTCAAGACCAGAAAAAAAATACCATAAGTCGGTAACATGAATACGACGTTTTATACAGTGAGGTCCTGAAGTATTAGATACATTTCCTTTCTATGTTATTAGCCATTTTTAAGAAAAACCCTGAGTCACGTCGATTTATGTTTCCGAAAAGACACCATGTGACATGAAAAAATTACACCACCTTCACTCCCCTTAAAGTGACATCAACTCACCCAATTTTTTTAATGGATTAGGGGGTCGGTTGAAAATCTTTGATGAGATTCACCAATCCATTCAAGAACAGAATTTTTTGAGGTTCCATATATTTTCAGAAATTCCACGAAACCTATGTTATGGGTAGTATTTAGAGAAACCGATAATAATAATCTAGAAGATCAGCCCATCTTAGGTTACTACGATACGTGTAGGTCCAGTGCTAGGACATGACATTCCCTTCTGTTCACCATTAGAATTGTACCGAAGACACTGCTAATTGATTTAATCATTGGTTCAGATCTGATTCGAATCTGGAAATCAATTTGATTTTTTATTTTGACATAGAATCAATTCATTATTCTGGAACTTTCACTTCTCAAGAGTGAACTAGGCCACTATGAAAAAACGCGCTGGAAACTCTGCCTCTGAGGTGGTGGGGAAACGGGCTGGTGTTTATTATTTTCTCCAGCCCTAGGAACAGAAAATACCCCACATTGTAGAAAGTTAAAGTGTACTCAGATATTGCTTATTGCTAGTGATAATGTTAAATCTCATCAATATAATGTATTCGATACGAAATGTCATGATTTCAAAATTATGTAAAATTTCTGAATGTAATTTTTGAACACATTTTTTTTGATTGCAGAAAATGTTGCTCTGTTTGACAAACAATTTCTTCATTCGAAAAGCAAATTTTCTTTTTTATATACCGGGTGTCCATGCAAGGAGGCTCGAAATTTGGAAAATCTGTTCGAGACATAAAACTGCTTTTTTTGACAAGTGACTCAACTTCATGCAAATTCCATTTTTACCGGAAGTGACATAAACTTTAGATTTTTAAATGGGACACCTGGTATATTTTCAGTTTTTTTATCTCCATATGATATTTTGAATACAATTATGTATCATAAGTCACTTTTTGTAACCGTTTCTTTAATTTAATTTTTAGTCTAGGGGGCCGTGGATACGTACAAATTATTATTTACAGTGCTAAAATCTTTAGCAGAAGACAACTTCACTATCCCGCTATGTAAAATTAATGTTTTTATTTCAGTTGTGTTGGTCAAAGGCTACTCGATGAATTCAAATCTTGTTTTTATAGAAAATTTCTTTTAAACCTAATAGTGTGCAATATTAAATTAATTGTAACAAAATGCTCTTTCTTTCTAACCCAACTAGCCACCATATTGCCATTAAAAAAAAATAGTAATACAATTTTTAAAATTAAACTTCACCTAGCTGAAATATTTTGGTAGAGAACAGCAAAGTTGCATGTTTACAAACATTTTAGGACCGAAATTAGTGATTTGAACGAATCCATGGCTCTCTAGATCGAAAGATAAATTTCGAAAAGAAAATTAAAAATAGGTTACAAAAAGTCACAAGTGATACATGGTTGTATTCAAAATGTCATATGGAGACGAAAAAACTGAAAATATACCATGTGTCCCATTAAAATCGAAAGTTTATGTCACTTCCGGTAAAACCCCAATTTACATGAAGTTGAGTCACCTGTCAAAAAAAGCAGTTTTATGTCTTCAAGAGATCCACTAAATTTCATTTCATTATCTTCGAAAACAAAACAAAAATTAAACGGGCGAGCCATCTTCCGTGGACACCCGGTATATATGAATAAAAGATATTTTACGATATTCACTTACGTTCATTTCTGAAGATTATCAATAAATTACGAAGATTTCACCACTTTTCCCATCTCCAAGAAATGATCTCCGAAATACCATTTCAAAATACCTACAATTCTGGTCAATCTTATCGTGGCCACGGTGTTTATTATACAAGTAAAGGCAAACAGTTTCCATAAGGAACTTCTAACGACAAGTTAGGATTCTTGTTGTGTTTTTTACTGGTATATTTCGATTATTCAAGAGTCTGTTTTCACTTGATTTCAGTCAGAATTGCGAATTATTAATTTTCATATTGGCTGCTACATGAAATAATATCTGGTAATAAAAAGTGGATGAAAACTCTCAGCCGTATTGATGTTTGCATATCAAGTACAGTGGTGAAAGGAAACTCCTACCTCAACGGAGGTAATGTCAAAAAAAAAAGGTTAACGGCATATTTTTTAAATTTCATTCTCCTATAACTTTCTTATTAATGTACGAATTTCAACAAAATTTCAAAATGATCGGTTTGAAAATACCACGAATCCAGTGGTCAGATTTTTTCTAAAGAAATCGCTAATGAATTTTTCAGTTTTTTTAACTTGAAAAATAAGAATAGGCCCTAAAAATTTAGATTCGTGCATGAAATTAGGTGTGTTATTGAACTTTCTGATCATCTACCTAATTAAAAAAAATACAATCTAGTCGGATTCCTTTCAAAAATAGTAAAGATTTTGATACGCACCCACTTATTCAACTTCAAATATCTCGAAAACCGTTGATATTTGTGGAACGAAACGTATTCCTTTTTCGTATAAGAATTATTAGGGATTGAGAAAAAGCAGAAGAAATCGATATTAATCCAGTGGCGTGAAATTTGGGGCGGGGCGATTAGGGGTACCAACCTGACGTACGCCCCTGTTCAGAGTTACAAACACATGATCTGCCTTTAAATATGAAACTGAATGCTGTCAAGTGACAAACGAAATTTCATTAAGAAAAGTTAAGCTGTTATGGAGTTATTCTGGAAAATATATTTTTTTGTGTCACTTTCAACACCCTGTAACTTGGTTATTACTCATTTTAGGGTATCCGTTTATTGGAACTTTCAGCCTTAAAATGAATAATTGTCGCCGTTAATGAAAAGTTGAAAAGTAGTATTCCTTTCATATAGGCACAGATGAACATTTTCGACATTTTCATCTGGTCATTTTCCCCACATCCAGAGGTTCTGCACCTGAAGGGTGAAGTTTGTACCAGGTGCCCTGGAAAATGTCCTCAGCTAGTGGTTTAACTTCAACGTTATGCCATTTTTTTATCACCTGAATTTCTAGAGCGACTTATTGTTCTAAAGAAGCAATAATGTGAGTATCTACTTTATCTATGACACCCACGGATTTATTGAACCCTTATACAATTGTGGTTCTCTGTACATTAGTATATAATGATTTTGTTTCATTATCCCAGTGTTTCACGGAAATACACCTATTTTGGAAGACACCTATGAGAAAGAAAATTGACCTAGTTATATTGGGTACAAATATTTCTCTTCATTATAGTTCGGAAATATGAATAGGACATTCATAAAATCTGTTGTGGAATCATCTGCGACTGAAAGACAAACTTTAGTCGCTATTTTCCATCGTTCAAGATAACCTCTTGGGAGGTATTCATGTTGAAGAGGGGAACATTCTCCATGAAAATTGAAAAATGAAAAATGTGAATATCTAACAGAAAACAACTACTTCCCCGGCACAAGTCGCGCTGGACATTGAACTACATCTGATAGGTATTGTGAAAAGACTCTAACTGAAAAGGAAAGAAAAAATCTGAAAGTGAACATTCGCATTTTCATTCAGATAACTGATTTTTTTAATTCTCTCTAGTTTTCATTGAAAAAATCATTAAATGAATGAAATAAGGAGAATGTTATTAAAAAAATATCACTCACAGAAATCGTTCATTTCATTGAAGCAAGGTTCGCTTCTCTCGCATTTAATCCCCAATACATTTTGGTCCACAAAAATCTATTTCGCTTTGCCAAGCTCTTCATGTTCCCCCCTTCAACATGAATTTCTCTTCAATTTTAGCAGGTAGCCATTTTGGGTGGGAATGCACCCATCTCATTGTGGAGACGTGTATTCATTTACAAATACAGAATTTAAACAAAATATATCCACAATAGTAGAAAGTAATGCCATTTTCAATATCACATGGAAGAATAAACAGCGATTCACCTTCATTCAAAACAATATTTGAAGATGAAAATACTACTAACTACCACCAAGACGAACGCTGCCGGCATATCTATGTGGATGGTACCATTCACAAAAAATTAAATAGTTAAACCACCATTTTCACAGAATGCACAAATATGGCACATATAAAATATATATTATATTACACCAAGTTTTGTTGATAGTTTCCTGTAGACCTCAAATGCTATTAACTTCATTGGGTACAATTGTACCCACCATGACTGAAAGTGTTTTAGTGGTTGAAAAATTCAAGGTAGTAGAAATCTCTCAATCATTTGAACGATGGACGTCCGAAATGTGAGTAAACTAGATATTTCGTTTAAATTTTTAAATACTCTCCAATATACTTTTACGGTTTCCTTTTTCGAATCTTACCGATAACAGGGTGACACGTATTTTCAAAGACCATCGGGGATGTGATGTATAGCTCGCATTATACTCCTATTTGATGTCAAGTTTCTCAATGTTCATTCGCGTCTCGTTCTTAATCCAGGTAACGATGACGGATGTAGTGCGCCCTAGAATCTTAAGGAAATCAGACAGCCGTACGACACTCCCACTCAACATTCTACATGAAAGTGAGCATATATATATATTGTCCATTGGTGAGTGAATCCTACTGCTCATAATACCATCAAGTACCTTTCAAGAAGGTTCTTGTTCTTCAGGACTCTCTCAAACTCGTAGGAGGTTATTATCTCCAACATGCTCATATTCTCATCCTGAATTCTAGCGCCCAGTTGCCTGGAAATGATTAATGACTGCCGTCTACGGCTCACATATCAGAGTCAGGCCAATGCGCATTCAACACGCTTGGGCACCCGACTCTTGATTTTCAGCAATTTCCTGAATTGCTAGCTAGTTACTGAACATTGTTTTCACTTAGGGGATCTCTTTACTCGACATCCTCGAAATGTATTTTCAGTAACAATATCTCGACGAATTGCAGAATTTTCAAAAAATACTTTCACCTTGCTGGCACGAAAACTGTGTTGCTTAGAAATGCTCGTATTTCGTACTGCAACACAGTTTAAGAGTATGGCAAGGTGAAAATATTGTGAATATTCTGCGTTTTGAAGGGATATTCTATCGAACAATTTCAGGAATACATTATATTATTGCCAAGAAATGCTATTTCTCATATTAAGATGGTTCCCAGATCCTCGTCCATCCAAATATCTATATTTGATAAATAATTATTGAACATGTCGTTCGATTAACTCCATGAACGAAGTCAAGGTCAATGTATTCGACAGTTTTTATTGTCACCATTATGAGTGACTGAATGTGTTTGTCTGTACTGCGAAACGAGCACGTTGTAACAATATGATATTTGAATAAAAAGGCAGACAAAATTCTGTCAAAGGGACTTGGGAGTTGGTATTCGAGAGTCATTGCGTGTGGCTAAGAGCTTGCTTGGCCCTTTTGGGCATTGCATCAAGTAGTATTATTATCGTAGGGTAAGAAATGTATTTTATATTAATATTTATTTGTGTATATATAACTTTGCCCCAATGGTTGTGTAAATAAAATATTTGTATTTTGTTATTATCTAAAGTTTCTCTGTACTACTATCTGTAAGCTACGACCCCTAGTCACAGAGTAGCAAAGGGTAGCAACCCTAGTTGTGGCTCATAGTAAAGGCCAAAAAGGCCCTTCAGAAGTCAATTAACTTGACATTTGGTAGAGGCGTTGTGCTTCGTCCTGAAGATTAATTAATTTTTCATAATTATAGATTATTTTATATGTACCGGTGAGACAAAACAATGATTCAACCCCATATTGCAACAGGAGGAGCCCTGTCTTGATTTTTAAGGAATAACTCGAATTTTCTCTTTCAGATTTTTTCTTTCCTTTTCATTTTTTCCTGAAAATTGAAAAATGAAAAATGTGATTTATTTGTGATATCTAACACAGAAAACAACTATTTCCCCGGCACGAGCCACGCTGGACATTGAACTACATCTGATAGATATTGTGAAAACACTCTAACTGAAAAGGAAAGAAAAAATCTGAATGTGAAAATTCGCATTTTCATTCAGATAACTGATTTTTTTAACTCTCTCTAGTTTTCGTTGAAAAAAATTATTAAATAAATTAGATAAGGAGAATATCATTTTATGAATGTCCTATTCATATTTTCGAACTAGGATGAATATTAATATTTTAATTTGATGCAAATAATGAGCCAAGTTGAGAAAAAAATGGATAAATAGGAGAATGTAGGCTATTTTTGTGAATATTGATAATTTTTTCTTTACTTGAGAGGGTACTAGGTCACTTTTGAGTGCCATTATAATATTAAAAATGATTTTGAGCGTTTGAGCCTACGCAATGCTGATTTTAGCGTTCTGCTTTTCCGTTTATTATATGAATGATGGAATCTGTGTTATGTTATTTTCTGCCACAGGAATGTTATGCCTAGTTCAGGATGAGATTGTATCCAAGCCTAGTGACCAAAACGTCCTAGATTTTATATACTGGTCGATAAACTTAAATCTTGGAGATGGAAGGTACGGAAACGTTCACTTTCAGTGCAGAGTGAGCTATTGGCAATAAACGCTAGAACTAATAATATTTTTTTATAATAATTAAAATAATATATTTTTTATATAGCAGGAGACCGTAACATGAAGGGAAAAAGGGCCAAAAGGAATAATATTCACGAGGAGTAAGCAAGTATAGAAATAATGAGTATGAAAAATGTGTGAATGAATGGCGAGATGATTGTGCCAAGTGCAACTTTTGTTGAGATAATTGAGAAGGAAAATTTGGAAGAATGAGCGAATGAAAGGGGATGAACATTCACCTTATTCCAAGTTGAGGGAAATATGTAATAACTTCAGATGGAAGCGGAATATTTGCTCTAATTTTTTATGTGTCTTCCTTGAAGGTATCAAGGATTAGAGTTTCTCAATTTATATTCCCATTGGTGTTTTCCTTGAATGTGTCAAGAATGAGAGTTTATTTCAATTTGTGTGCACAACAGTTATGAGTGACAGTTGTTGAATGAGATGAATGAAGGTTATTTCTGTTTCAAGAATGGCGAAAAAAGTTCATATCAATTGAATAAATACATATATATCAAAAACAGGTCTTCCTTGACATCGAAGATATCGATGATTTTCGTCTTTTTCTTTGGAATCTGCAATGTAGCCACATCTTTGCATTGCGTCTTGTATTATTTTATTTCTGGTGCTGCAGATAGACCTGGGGTATATTTCTTTTGATTCAGCACCCAACTCCTTACGGTCTATGTTTGGAGCATAAGATGAATAGATCAATTATTCAGAGGTGTTATTTACTGACATATGGGATAGCCTTGCATTCATGTTCTGTTCTCAATTCTGAGAAGTCTTCTGAATGATCACTTCCGTACTAGTTCCGTGTTCTTTATGGTAGCCAGATTGAATATTTCGTATTGAGTGAGTTCAGATTTCTTCTTCCTGACGACTGCAGCTATATCTCTCATATTGCTGTTATTGAATATATGATTCAGGGAAATGTCAGACTTTGTCTCACTGGTGGTGGTATTCAGTTTGTCCTGTGATTTTTGTTAGTTGATGATCCTGCTCATTTTGCTCGTTTTTTGGCACTGTCTGATCTTGTTAATATGTCAGTACAGTATACAGTATACAGTACAACAAACCAACATGGATATTAATGTAACGTTTTGAAGTCTTTAACCATCTAAACTTCTTATAACAATACAGACAAGTTTTCCACGTTTATACGAAGTCTGGATGACAACTGAATGTTCTTCGTATGTCACTTATATTTGTAACCTCCAGTTCACAGTGAAAACATTACTTACCACTTTCAACGTTCTTGAGTCCGCTAAGCTGTCTATATTCATACGAGAACCACCAAAATTATTGATAAAACTGCTAAAATAATCTACAGAACCGCCAAAACAATCGAAAGAACTGCCAGAGCCGTCTTCAGAACCACAAGAATCACCAGAATTGTATCCAGAAGCGTTGGATACAAATTTGGTTGATATGCCGTCACATATCACCACTCTCCAAAACCGTGTAGGGCGGATACCTTGGAGTTGAGCACGAATATGGCTAATATGCACTCACATACGAAAGCTGAAAAACCTGATGTACCAAGGTTATAAATAAAGGTCCTCTGCTGATTTTTTCCATTCTGTTACAGTAATTTGAGGAGAAGAGACGTGTCTACAGCGTTCCTCCTCCTTCTCTTGAAGAAGACTAGTTAGCACGACTCAGCAGATGCCGTTCAAGACACTTGCAGAGCTGTCGAAAAACATCGAAACAGCTAACACCCTCCAAGACCCGTCGATAACTGTTGATACTTTTCAAGACTCATCGAAAGCTACCGATAACTATCTACAATAGTAGTCCAGATGGTATGAGCTTTATATATCATACATTATAGCAAAAACTTCATAGGACGTATACGTCGCTGAAGTATTTTTCTAGAACAAGTGGTACATGATAGGTTATTAGATAACATAATGATAATGATAATGATATTGACTTCTAAATTTATATATAAGTTACTGCGATATGGATGTGGTTAATTTAGGCATAAGGCTGGAACAGTAGTCCTCTCTCATTCGTTTCTAGTGTGTTAGATGGCAGCATACCTTTCTCATTACATGTCACCGACGATCACTCAGAAAATGTCTATAAATCCGGCTTTAATTTGGTTCTCATTAAATGAAAGTCTCCTGTGCTATCATTTCCGTAAAATAATACTGGGTTGAAAAATTATACATTTTCTTCGATTATTCTGCAGGCCGGATACCCTACATTTTTGTAAATAATCCTTACTTAGTATCAGGGGTTGAAATTTTGTATACGTTTCCTGTAATTATTCTGTATTGCGGATACCCTGAAGTTGGATGATAGTTTGACTGATATGCAATCACATACCAAGGTCCATAGAGTCCATACAGTTCTAGGAGGGGAGCAGACGTACTATGAAGATATTATGAAACACGGACTATTGAAATGTACCTTGTCACCTCAAAAACGGATAAACGATCATCATTGTGACCTTATATATAACTCTGTGTCCTCCGTTTTCAGAGGTGACAACGTTTTCCATGAATTTTTCGCCAGAAATGTTGTACAGGGTGTAGGGATCATTATACCAAAAATTCCTCTATACATACAGAAGAAATGTTTAGTTCGACAGTATATCCTGGCATTACTGTCGTACTCATATTTGTGTGAAATATGACGTTATCCACTCCCTTATATAGCGGGTTACTTGTGACCTCCAAAAATGGCAACATCTCAATTCGAATCCACGACGTGTTCCAGTTCAATTTTTAACGTTAAACGCGGTATAGTATCTCTGCTTTGTAAATAAAAAAGATGAATTGAAGAAGCTGAAATTTAGTTTATAATGATTGTAACATTATTATTTTTCCACTATCAGCTATTCAGAGTCATAGTTATAAAATTGAATTCGATTTGTATTTATTAGCTCGATGCTTAAAATTGCCTACCTTAATAAAATCTAATTGTCATTGAAACATTATTTCTTCTGTAGTGTGTCCACTTTGGATATATTTACAGCCATTTCTCATCTTTCGTTATCTATACTCCCTTAAAATTATTTGTATTTCCAGCGCTGTCTATAATTTTGATCATCGTGAAAATCAAGCCTAAGTTGTTGACCCTTTGACTAGGACTATGATATTTGGACATAACATCTGTATAGGAGCCTGTTAACAGGATCTTTGCCGCAGTTAGCACCCGGCCTTCCTAGACAAAGGTATGAGGTCTATTCAAGTTGGTATCAGACAGTCAATTATTTAATTTCAGGGTCTTTGGTCTTGGCATACTTTATCCCGGAGCACTAGTCGTACTGAAGAACTCATCTTGGGTCTTGGTATATTTCATCCTAGAGTACTAGTCGTGCTAACAGGACTCATCTGTTGTCTTGGTCTACTTACCGTTCGACTGAAGAACTCATCTTTTGTCTCTGCATATTTATCGTTAGTCTGGAGGACTCATCTGTCGTGTGGGTGTCACTGCCCTGAAGGCTGACAACTACCTTGCACCTTCACTACTGGTATCCTTCCACCTGGTAGATTCCACCATATTGCCTGGCTGAAACCAATCTGATGTGCACGCAAGTTAACCAGTTCAACCAATATTATATACCTTTTTACCTTTTGTTTATTTAAAATAATTACCTTGAGATTCTGTAAACGCTACAGGTAAGGTGCACCTAACTTAAGCGGGTTCATTTACTATTCTACCCTAATGGGGTATATTGTGTTGAGCAAGATAACTGTGGGTAACTACCCCTAGATAGTTTGAGCCCTGGGCTATTCTTCAGGTTAATTTATGTAATATTTTCTATTATACTTCACCACTAAGGTGTCTCTGATAATTACTAATAAGCCTTCAGCTACTGCACCAGTACGGTGTCTGTGATAATTTCTAATAAGCCTTCAGCTACTGCACCACTACGGTGTCTCTGATAGTTTCTAATAAGCCTTCAGCTACTTCGACTGCTAATACTAATAAAACCCTTGTCACCTTATAGATTATATGACTTAATCATAAAGCTGGTTATTATTTAAGAGTGTGGTAATTGCTTAAATTATTACTATTCGAGTTATATGGGAATTGGCAAAATTATCTCTACAGGGGGCTCAGCATTCATATGACTGGCGCCCGCACTTCTAATATCACAAGACATTTTGTTTTGTACAACCCACTCCCCTCTTCACTGGAGCTTAGCCGCGAGCCTACCCTGTCACTCTAACAGCTTTTGGACACTTGTCAAAAGCGTAAGTGGTGACCTTGCTCACTGTAATACTTTAACTGTATGGCGGTGGCATAATGTGCCAGTGTCATTTTCTTAATGATTCAAATTATTCAGCTGAAAGTAAACAAACCGACTTCACATGACAATAGGATGATATAAGTATTATAGACTTTTGGAATGTTTGTTCCGGAAATTTCGAGTAGGCATAAGATTTTTATTTAAAAAAGTAAAAAAAAAAATAATTCTGCTTATATGCGCCATCAAGCAAATATTATTTAGTCCCCGGGAGCACTATGGCTAATAGCCGTTCTCCACCGGCACAAGTTATGTCTTTTCGTACGGTGTATTTCAGTAAAATTTACCAATATAGGTACGTATGTACGCTATTTTTTCGCAAACCATCCAATCAATTCGAATGCACATGAACCTACATATAGATGAGCGACACGATCTAATGATTAATGATAATAAATTTCGTATTCATTGATGGAATTTGATGAAATTTTTTGAGGATTTATAATATATGAATCCAAATATCATGAAGTGAAGGACTCAACATTGTCGACTTTTGGTTTTTCCTAAAATCATAACAAACTATGATTTGCAAGTAGAACACTCTGTATATTTAACTGTGGAAATCTGAAAACGTTTCGACTGCGACTGCAGCGGTACCATTGGCGAAGTATCAGCTGAAACTGCAACTTTCGATCTTTGCACGCAATTTATGATGCTGTTTTGTGCGCGCTCACTGCGTGGGTTGTCTCGCTAAGTTTCCACTTGATTTGGGTGGTATGACTTTGTTTTGACTACTTTTGGTGCTGTTTGCCAAAACTCTTCTGTTGCATTCAAGTTTATTTGATACGGTGAAGGACAAAGCAAATGATGAATGCAAAATTACATATGCTGTGTCTATTTCTGCTAACAATCTGATAATTTTTTTTTTTAGATTGTGGTATAGTATTAGAAGGTTCTAATTTTTATTATGATAGTAGTTTTACCGGGCTAACCTGAGAGATGGATAGAAATGATACGATTAAAATCAGGAAAATCCAGGGGGCTAGTGAATGTGAACTATTGAGATGGAAATGAATTCTGTATTACTTCCGGTTTTACCGGAATTGATACTGATTTTAGTTTTTCAACTGTAATATATTTCGAGTTTTTGAGATCTACAGCAATATCTGAATATAATGAGCTAATATTTTATTCATTTATTTTTTTATTATTCAAAAAAATCTGTACAGATGATGATTTTTCACATTTGGAACGTTCTTTTCTGATGTCATGTTGTCCATGATAATCAAATTAGGATTGTGCTTACAATACTTTGCCACCAGCCTGGGTTCGAAAGTGACACAATCACTGTTTTTCGGTTATCTCATTTTTTTCAAATGACATCTCTATGGCGCACCTTTTATAACAGATAATTTTGAAGAAGACGAATCGAATAGTACAAAGAAAATTGATCATCTTCGTTTATTTCCAGGGTTACCAATATTTTAAAAAAATATACAAATTAGTAGTGCGGCCGCTGGACTAACCAAGATAAAAATTTTGACATTTTGAGGTAACACTCATACCCATTCGTTTCCTAACGACTTTCAACAACTGAAATAATCATTCGTTAAACTTACTATATTGAATTTGAGTATGCAATGTTTAGGAACATTGCAACTTTAAATTGAATTTGCATTAAGAAAGTTATGTAGTAAGTTATCGAAATTTAAGTATCTGTCGAATATTCTGAAAGCTGATCAGCTTCGAATATCACATTATGCTCTGGTGAACCTCACTTAACCTATGGTATCTTAGCTTGGGGAGTTGCTACTAAAAACTTTACTGAAAACCCAGAAAAAATTCAAAAATGCATAATTAAAATCACATACAAAAAATTTTATACTGAACCCACCAACGAATTATTTCATAAAACAAAGTTACTTGACATCTGACAACTATATTTTTTATCATATGTGACGAGGCAACACACCCACAGAAATACATTGGTGGCAATCGATCATATATACTCTAAACAAAAACAACTCCTTCATTATCCCAAGAGGAGAGAAAAACACGTTGCAAAGAAGTTATATAATCATACCTTGATTACACAAGAAATAAAACAGCTCAATAATTATTCTCATAACTTATTCAAATCAAAAATCAAAAAGTGGATGAGTCTTCGTATTCATCAACATATAGACTTCTTACTGTATTTGAATTTTAAACAATAAACTTTATTATTATTATTATATTATTATTAAAATGTATTAGTGCTTTTGAAAAACAACGAATACATGGATAATGTAATTTCTGACAGGTGTGCCTATTAACCATAATGGGTCCACTATAGCATTAATATTCAAAAGAGATGAATTACTTTCGAAACGTGGCTTTTAGGCACATTGAAATATTTGCTGGTAGCAAACCAGAATCGCAGCTACATTCGTCTGGAGCATATTTGTTATTTGGGTTTTTAGTTTTAGTCCAGCAGCCGCACTACTTTTTGGTATTTTTTTTAAATAATAATTACTCTGACATTTCAATATTTTGGCATCATTCGAATCTCCTCTTTCAGAACCATCTGTCGTACAATATACGCCGTAAAGAAACCATTAAAAATATGATAATAGTCATTTCTCATTCACACCATGACATATAATGGCATAATATTGTAATCAAAATGATGATAACGTTTTCATGGATATTAGTTATCAGAAAGGAACATTTTACATGTGAAAAATCATATTCAAAAGTAAAATTTTATGAAATGAAGAAAAAATTTATGAATGAAATATTATAATATATTTAGATTTCTCTTTAGATTCCAAGATGTGAAAATTTACAAGATGTTACATTTAAAAAACTCAAACTGATATCAGTTCCTGCGAAACCGGAAGTATAACAGAATTCGTTTTCATCTAAACAAATCACAATTCAGTTGCCTAATATCCCTCTAAATTTTCATGTTTTGAATCAGATAATTTCTCTCAAAAAAAGGAATGCGCCATCTCTAAGACTCACTTGGAATGGGTACCTTATGATCGCGAAAAACAATAATTGTCATCTCGAACTAATAGAAGTAGCCGATAATCTAAGATAGCGTATGTTGGGTTTTTTTAAATGACCATATCTCTGTTAGTTATGGTCCGAATTAAAATTTCTCTGGTAAAAATTTGAAAGATTCAGCGTTTTACGTTTAAAAATATGCATTTCTGAAGATAGTAGTGCAAACTCATACTTTTTCACAAAAAGGGTTATAACGCGAAAACGGTTGACAATTACTATAGAGTTATATGAGTCATAAAAGAATAAGGTTTCAAAAATGAAGTGATTTTTGAAATGAGGAGTGTGTGTCCATTTTCGGTTCAACCGGAATAGTCAAAAGAAATTAATTGTACGATGTTAAAATTCCAGAAGTAGGTTTCTCTGGGGTTTAGTATGTTTTTTTGGGTTGCTGAATCCGAATTCTCGATAAAAAATGTACTATGTTCATACTGAAAGAGCATGACATTTTCTTGAGCTCATGTAAATTCGTGCAGAGGGGAAATGAGCTGCCATTAGGGCGCTCAGATTGGAAGCGTACGTTGGTCGTAGGTGCCACACTCAAGTTGTTCCCTGTTCACTGTTTTCACTCGTTTGATCGGTTTAATTCACTTTTGAGTTGCCCGACAATAGACCAACAAAGTGTATTTGCCGAAAATAATTCGTGAAGTTTAACGATTCACAGGAATGTTTCTTCTTAGTATTAGGAATGAGAGAGTTTCCACCTGTCTCGGTGGATGAAATATCCTATAATTAGTCAGAAACAAACCCCAATGGGCATTCTGAGCTAGTTTTTCTTTAACTTTCAACACAATTTGAAATCGGACGAATACCTCTACAGATATTATTGATATAAAGTCTCTATGAGCTGTCGATCGTGTTTTTTGGGGATCACCTTACACCCATGTAACGACAGCCAAGGAAATTTACTACCTCTGAATTATACCGTTTACTTGAATTTGTCTAGATGGTTTAGACTCATTTCAGTTAAACTCAGCCAACCATGTGATTCAAGAAACTGGTCATGGTGACATCACATTGTGATATGGGATATCACATTTGAAGTTACAAACATGTATCCAATACTGAGGCAATGTGACAATGTATGCCTCAAGGAATATTGTGATATCTTTCAAACATAAAATGCGATGTCACATAGAAAGTCACTACAGGTGTTGAACAAGTCATCATTTCATGGGACACACTGTGATATCAACTGATTTTCTATATTTTGTCATAGATTTCTAGATCTCGATCTTTCTTCAATCATTGGAATTGGGAAGTGTTGACGACTTCAGGTGTGCGTATTACCTATTCAATACAACCACTTCGTTTAAACCTCGAAAACAATGTTCGTCTACTTGCAGTCATCCAGACTTTTGACAGGTTCTTTCAAAATTTCACGATAACTATAAAAATTTCAAGGCATGAAAAATAAGTTAAGTTTTCCGTGGAGATGTTTGCATTCACTAGCTGATATCAGAGCTTTGGGAAATCATTGATGTGGAGAAGGAACAGTGTTCGTGCTAGAATGGACCCATGCGGAAGACCAGCATTTATTGGTGAAGTATCGTATAATACTCCATCGACCACCATGTGGAGAGATCGGTCTGAGAGAATGCTAGATAGCAAGGAACACAACTGGGGAAGCAAGCCATAAGATGGAAGTTTGGCTAGGGTTCCTTGTTGCCAAACGCGATCAATCGGAGATATATAGTGCAACGGCCAGAATTTCATCATATTTTTCGATAGATGACAACCAAATATGTCAGACATAAGCAAGCAGGTCACCAGTTGATCTCTGGCAGAAATCATATTGTCGATCATTGATTCCTGAGTGTTCTAGATATTTCATGAGCTCGATGTTGATAGCTTTCTCCATGACCTTTGAGTAACACATAGTAGTGTGATAGGTGTGTAGTTGCTGGGTAGGGTCCCTTTCCCTTTTATGGGGACTATTGTACTATTACAATTTTCCAGTTGGACGGAAATACCCGCAAATTATAAGAGATGTTGAATAACTTGCAAAGAACTGGTGTTAGTTAGGGTGTAAATTTTTTTGGAATTATCGACGACATTCCGTCAGATCCACTAGCTTTGTTGGTGTCAAGACCCAGAAAAATGCGTCTGATGGTTCGCTGGCGAAAGATAATTTCAGGCATATGACTGTCAAAGGGGGTATGCTTCGGGGGTTATTTTCCCAATGAATGCAGCGTAGAATTTCGTGAAGTTTGCTAGCATATTGAACCAAATAAAAATAACGTCACACACCATCTTTTTTTTTTAATTCAAATGCCAAAACCCCAAAGATTTCCGTTCAAAATGAACACAAGATTCGAACACCGATTTCTACGTGTTACCTTATAAAGCAACGCGCAACTCCCTTTCGTCGGGAAACAAACGAAAGACTTGGAAAAGCGTCGAGTTCGCACGGGGGTGTGTATCCTATATTATTCTTCTCAATCATATCTAAATATGATATCACTCAAGACTTGGTAGATTTGTTAACATCAAATAGGTGTCATCTGCCTAATGTTGCTGCCACCTCACATTTTTTGTTACTTTTACTGTAATATCAAATATACGTTGAATATAGGGAAAGCCTGAACTTCGTATTGGTGCAATATCACATAATTTTTGGTATCATAAGATGGTTGGCTGGGACGTTTTTTTTTCAATCCACTTTTCAAGTTATATACAAGTGCTGTTCTTCTAGCCATTGCAATATTAAAGTGAAAGATATCCAATGAATAAATATACTGTAAACACTTCTGAATTCAATTAGAGAAATTCAAATAAAATGTTATTTTTTTAACTTTGATTTTATTCAGTTTTGATTTACTAATGAGCAACTTTGAATTATTTTGTACTCATAACTCGAAAGAGCAGAGATTAGATTTATTTCCATTTTTTCAAATGTATTTTAATTTTTAACTTTCGAAGAACTTGTTGGATAATATAACTGAGAATCGATATAAAGCCGAATGAAATATGAAATTGGTTTTTTTTTCTTCATTGTATCCCACAAATCAACAAAGATTGCCCATTGTGAATTTCATCTCCTCAATTCGACGTCATCATATTATCAGAACATTTTCAATAAAAGTTTTTATTCTTGGGAAAATATTTTTCTACTAGCGCGCGGAAAGTTCACTTTTCCAAACTCATTTCAGTTTTGAAAGAGTCACTTTTCCGCACTAATGATAAATGTTCTTTATGTTAACTTTTGGGTGTTTTTTCCGCTAGTAGAAAAAATAGTGTACCTAACACGAGCGTAGTCTTTTCCGCACGCGATTTCTGGCCGAAAGAAGCGTTCTGCAATAGCAATCGCGTGCAGAAAAGTATCACTTTCCGCACTTGATAAGTAAATTACTATTCTGTAACAACTTGAGATTTTGCATATTATTTAAGTTAATTTCTCTGCTGGAAATGTTATCTCTCCAAACCGACGCTATCATGTCAAAATATATTTTTTCAAATCAGAGTTCGGAATTATTCTTTTTTGGTACTAATTTTGTGACATCTTGAGATCTCGCATATCGTTCAGAGTTGTCTCAAAACTTTTCTTATGAAAATTTAATTTTTCCATACCAATGGCTTTATATTACATTTTTTTATCAGAGTTACGATTTTCTTTCTTTTGGAAACTGTTCTTTGTAACAACTTGAGATGAAGCAGAACACTGAAGCTAATATCGATTTTCTTTTGTTCTCGAATGAACCGTAGAAATGTTTTCGAAGTTTCATAAAAATTATCATTTTATCCGCAGTATACAACTACATATGAGTTTCAATACTTGCCTGATGCACTTATCAATCCTTCTCCCCAGTAGTACTTTATAATATCCATAAGTTTACTTTTATTGGCAAATTTTGGAGACGACATTATTTTCTAGAACAAAAGGAACACTGGTTAAATAAATTATTTCCGATGTAGAAAAAACATTTTATTTTGCTGAGGTAGAGGAGAAGAATAGTTATTTATTATATAAGTGTTTAAGATATCATTTTATTTGCGCAAGAATGTTTAAACGCGAGAGCGAAGCTCGAAGCTTAAATTTCTTAAGCAAATAAAATGTATCTAAAACACGCATGCAATACAACGTTTTATTCACAATCACATTCATTTAGAATCAGAATCGCGGACATTTTTCATCACCAAATGATTTGACGTTTTGCTCTAACAGCGGCTGTCACCTCCTCAAAAATCATTGAAATAACATACAAAAATTTCGGGAGGTGTTGAATGGTTGCTATGTATTTTTGATTGTTTATCGACTCCATTTGTAAAAATTTAGAAAAAAATGCAAGAAAATAATTCTGTTCCTGATATAATCCTTGAGGAAGCTGAAGAAGCAACACGCCAATTATTGCCTGCCAAGTCCAGGGAACATTATGAAAAAGTATTTTCCGAATTTAATGAAAAGAAAGAAAAACGGAGGGTAATGGCAATAAGTGAGGAAGTCATACTATCGTTTTTCATTATTCTACTAGTGGAATAAAGAAATTTCATTATTCCACTGGTGGATAAAGTGGTACTTTATACGGTTCATAAGTGTGGATAAAACTTCAATTATAAGGTGATTGTGGATAAAATAATATACTTGCGTCAACTCTCTGTTGATAAAAATAAATATTAATTCAACGAATTCAATTTGAAAATATGTTATTTTCACATTATCACAGCGGTAACATAACATTTTCAGAATTTGCGCTTTTGATAGATAGGTACTTAACAAATCTTTGTTGAATAATTGTAAAAATGGCTACTCTATATGGATACAAAATAAACCATACTACTATATTAATCAATGACCAATAAATTACGGCTATTAACACACGATCATAAGCATAACGCATGTTAGGTCCCAATAGTCAATGAATGTGTCATGCATCATTCTTTCTCTGATCAGTCGAAAAAAAATGTGAAAAGTTATATTCATTTTCTTGAATTTATTAATTACCTACCTATAGATTAAAATTCATTCAATCTTGAAAAATCATGGTTTAATAAATTAAAGAGACAATTATTTTAGATACCCTTTTCAATAAGGCGAGCGATTTGACATATCTGGTTATGTCCACAATTATGTTTGATACACGAAGAAAAATGTATATTGGATATCACCAGAAGAAGTAATATTTACAAACATTTCTGGTACTATATGTAACAGCGATACGGTATATTAATTTACCTAATAAATTGTAAAAATAAAAAAATAAAATTGTTTTTCACCTGACCCAAATTCCAATAGGAAACTATTTTTGTCACACAGGCAGATCTTGAGTAGTACTTTGAGAAAAAATGTTCTGCACGCGAACACCAATCGAAAGTGGGGACAATTTCAATAACTTGGAAGGGGTTGAAAATTTCGATATGATGCATAAACAAGAACTTGTAGATCGTGAAAAATGTCCCCACGCTCTTTTTCGAAAATAGCTTCCTGTAATAGAGATAATGAGCTATAGTTGATACTTTATCAGATTTCCGTTGTACAGCTCCATTTTGTGCTGGTGTTTTCTCATTGGGCTATGACCAGTGAGATGGCCTACGGAGAACTTTCCTGCAGGCAATGTGGTAAAGGGGCAGAAACTGCCAGACATGTACTATTAGAATGCGAGGCATTAGACCGCAAGAGACAGGCAATATTCGGAAAACCTAGAGTAACTCCCGAAGAATACAGCAGTCAACCGGTGATGAACCTGTATAGACTGGTACAAGAGACTAGAGCTACGGAGTGGGTGCTATAAAACTAACAACGAAAAACACAAAAAGGCGAAGAGGCTGAGGTGTAGCTGGCGAAGGTACAGCATCCGAGTGAAAAGAAATCAGATTTCCGTGCGAATAACTTGGGATATCATAAGATCTACCCCGACGATCGACTAAAATCTCCGTATCTGTCTTGTTTTTGGTCGAAAATTCATAAACTAAACGGTGTTTGGAAGAAAAATCCTTCAACAATTATAACATATAGCAGAACTGGTTGTATTTTATATTCAAAGGTGAAATAATAATCATCGATAAATAAAATATTATATTAAAGTATAAGTGGATAAATAGGTCTTTCAAACACGCGCGATTTTCAGAACACGACGGCTCTGCCAGATCAATAATCATAAAATTGTCATTGAGATTTCACGGTTCTTGAGTTGTTGATGAAGCCATGGTAACTTTAAAAAACGCGCGTTTTTGAAAGTTCGATTTACACTCGCTGGGGCGTGCTTTAAATAGGTAAAAAGGGGCATCAATTGAAAAAATTGTAGTTTTACAAATTTTTAACGTTTTTCTATCGAATTAGCTCGACAAGCTCGGTTTGCTCAAAGTTTCAGTGGGTCAAATTTCAACAAATACTAATAATAATAATATTTATTGCATAAAATGTTACAAATTGTATTACTTTAAGGCAATGGCAAAAAATATAAGAAGAATTCCTCTAAGTACTAAGTACTTGTTGAGGATTGGAATAATTTGAAACGAACAAATCAAAATTCAAAATTGTACACGATAACTTGATGTTTCTAAGCTGTTCTCTTTTACACAAATTTCCTGAGTGATTCCTAACAGTTAGTCTATTCTTGATGATGAATAGACTGATCATGAACACTATAAAATTATTTATAGTATTATTGATACAATTTTTATAAAATCGAAATGCTAAAGATTTGGAAGATCATTACAAACTAAAATTATAGATTAAAAAAAGCGTAGTAAAACAATTCAAATATAACATTCATTTTCATTTATCTTGGGCCTAACTGAATCAAGTTTTTATGTAGCCGTTGTTTTTCAGATCGCTCATTTTTCATGACTGATGTAAAAATATCAAAGTGGAGATTTTTGAAAAAGCGTTTCATTGCTAAGACCCTGTACTTTCAGAATATGTATGTAAACACCTATGATAAAAACTTTTCATTCATGAAACGCCTCAAAATTCTTCTAATATGTCTCGCGAGTTTATTTTATCGACTATAGCTTCATGAATGTGAAAATATGTAGTTGAGAATCTGCTCTTTCCAGCGGTGACTTTTATTTTTTGTTGGGAAATCTCAGGCCAGTTTAACAATCATCATTGTTAGTAGCCTTGGGCGGAAAAGTTCTAGTATAAGAGCTGAATTCAAACTTCACCATCTGCTTATCGGATGAAACATTCTTTTTGTACAACTGTCATTAAAAATGACGTTTTTAATTCATTGACATATCAAATAAAATCTGACATTTTCACAAAATCACTTTTAACAGAATTGTTAAAAGTAAAATGACAGATGAGATGATGGATACTCAGTAATATAGATCTCTCTAATAGAAGCACTTCAATCAGATATTATAATCACTTATAAACACTTACCCAAGAGAAATCATTTATAAATGTTCGCCATGTATTTAGCCGTTTGTGCAATTGGTAATACTAATTCCTTTTAAGTAGTATTCAGTCCAACTGTGGAAGGTCCTTCATCACTGACAATAATGTCATTCATAAATAAAGTGCGTTGGGGTTTATTATACTCATATACTATTATACTTTGTAATCCAAAGATCGTGTGTTCAAATACTCATGCATCTTATATTTTTTTTATATTTATTATAATATATAATATATATATATATATATATATATATATATATATATTTGTTTTTTCCTCACTAGCAGTAACTGTTGTACAAAAAAAAGTGAATGATACATTTGTTGAAAGTGATTTTATTTTGCTCGTGGGGTTGCTCCACTCGCTAACGCTCGTTTCGCATTATTCCCCACTTACAAAATAAAATGCCACTTTTAACACTTGTATCATAAATAACTATTTTAGGATGTTCATAAATAGGCGAATCGCCTAAAATGGGTTGCCTATAAAAATATGGTCATAACTATATACAGTGAGTTTGCAAAAAACGGGAAAATTTTTTATTATCGATTTGTCAGAAAATTTTATCACTCATAAAAATTCATGCACTGCGGAATACTTATCTGAGTTATCAACATTTCAAATTTCAAAACGGTATACAGGGTAGAACGAAGAATAGAATTTTGATCAAGTCTAAACTAGCCTGGCTGTGATTGCAATATTGTTTCAATATTCTACAGCTTTCTTAAATGAACTTTTCTGATAACGTCTAGAATGAGGGTAGTGTACACTTTATCAAATTCATATTTTTTGTTCTCCCCTGTACAGTGTTCGGAAATTTGAAATTTTGATAAGTCATATAAGTATTCTGCGATGCACCAATTTTGTACTCTTTTGACATCGTAGAAATTATTCGCGTCCTTTCTATCCTGTGATATGACTGATCCGTACGGAATATCTGCGTTACATCATGCTCATACGAGGTGTAACTATTTTTGTAGGTCTGTAGGTCACTAACGGTTTCATATGATTATTCTATCTAAATGAGGTTAGTCAGGTCAGGTTAGATTCGGCTAATAATTCCCGAATTACCATATAAAATTGTAAGTGATACTGAGTTGAAAATGCGTGAATTAGTAGCCAAAGCAAACCTAACCTGTCTTACCTACAAATAAGCCTACAAAATTTATCATACAGATCCCAAAAAAGAATTTGACATCAGCAAAGATTGAAAACTCAAATTGGATAAGAAAATATGTCCAAAAATACGAATTGAACTTTCACGGATAATAATATTACTCAACTTATTCTGCATACTCCATAAAATTTCACGTTTCGAAGTAATCTCAATACAACTGAATCATCGTCAGCACACCCTATTAGATAAGCTCCTCATAACTGTAGTTTTTTCAATTGGTGCTCTTTTTTACCTACCTATTTAAAGCACGCCTCAGGGTGTGCCCATCAAACTTTCAAAAGACCATGGCTACGTTAACAATTCGAGAACAGTGAAGACAGAATGAAAATGTTATGATTCTTATCTGACAGGAGTACCTGGTAACGTCAAATGAAATATTAAAAACAAATGGAAAACTTTTATTCAAACATTAACGAAAGGTATACTGACGTCACAACACGAATTCAACCATTTTACATCATAAGTTCTTATTTCCATTATTTGTAAGAATGAAACCAGTATTTATGATTTCAAATTGTACTAATTGAAAAAATATCGTAAAATATCCGCGGATAACTGATCTTTCAAACACTTGCTCTATTTCGAGCACTCCGGCTGTGCAGTCGTGCTCGAAAAATCGCGCGTGTTTGAAAGACCTTTTTATCCACTTATACTTCAATATACTAATACAAATTACGTAAATAAACGGTTGATACAGCACCGGTGAATCATGGTGTGTCACTCCGTGTCCAGCACGGGGATATCGAGGTTCATCAGTATGTGTATGATCGGCGAGTAGGAAATACTATATTGTGCAACAAGTGGGGAAAGTTCAACTTTTCTCACGAGTGAGAAAGTAACTTTCCCCACATGTTGGACACTATACTTTTTCTACAACTGCACAAATTTAAAGAATACAAGTATTGTAACTCAATATTCATTTTTATTGTTAGAAAAACTAAAATAGCAATAGGGGGAGTAGGGGCCGATTGATTCAATTTTTTTTAAGAATTGAAAAATGGGTGATAGAGCTAGTTTGAGATAAAGTTTGATGCACCAATGCAGACACAATTTTATCCAGTTTCGTGGTGTATTACAGATTCGTTCATAACGTTAAATGAAAAAGAAAAATGATGGAATATGTGAAAAATTGGATTTGTATCAAACCACCCCACATACGGGGCACATTGAACCAGGGTATGGGGCACATTGATATTTCATATACTTTATGCAAAAATAAGAATCTTAAACGACTTCTTTCAGTGAATTCTCTTATAATAATTAAAGAAAAACACATTATCGCTCACCGATTTAACAAGCTAACGAATTGCTGCTCATTTTACGTTATAAATCAAAGAAGTAGTTAAAAAACGAGTAACCAATGCTGCTCATTGTCCATTATAAGAATCAAAGTAGAAAGAAAACCTAAAGAACGAAGCAGTCCGGTTGGTTCCTTTAGTAATATGAGGTTTTGGTAATATGGATAATGAAAACATAAGATGTCGATTTCTTCCTCAAGTGGGTTAAATCAAATTCGAAAAAACTATTCAGAACTAGTGGAATCTGAGTCAAGTCCGCATCGACGCGATCTTTGCTCGCTATTTTCCTTTCGAGAAGTCCAACCCAGTAGTTTTTTAGCATTTTTCAATTGTGTTGCGTTTTCTTTCATTTCTTTTTTTCCTCTTTTCTGATACTGAAGCATCTGCAATTTATTTTATTCTTTTTTTTATTTTGGATTTTTTTATGTTGGGCTTTTGGATATGGTCATTTAAGTTGTTAAGATGACAGCCGAAGTGCATGGACGTGTTGTGTGTAGTACACGAAAATTTAGATGATATCCTTCATTTGTAAAAGGGGCACATTGAAACACACCAAACCGCCCCATGCAGCTTGTATCAATCTACTCCAACGTGTCGGTTTTTGTAAACATCTACCTGACGAAAAAACTATATAAGATCAACAAGTAACCTCTTATATGTACCTTAATCAGACATGTACTTACATAAATACGAAGAAACCTAACAAAACAAATACGTAATTTACGTAAACTGATTGATTATCTGAGACTCTCTAAATTTACTCAATCGGCTCTGAAATGCACTTGTATTGGTCAACAGCGGAATTTGAATTGTAAACGACCATAGTTTCGCTGGTAATATTGAATCACTAGAGCCATCTATTGAAGGATAGTCACGTTTCTATCACTGCTGTACAGTTCGAGTGAGTGGTGATGTATCAATGTGCCCCTTGCATCAATTTACCCCCATTCCCCCTAAAGTATTCCACCTTTTAACAGTTGAATCATTTATTTAAAATTGACTAAATAAAATATCAAGATGTAAATTGAAATGAAAAAAAAAAAGAAATCAAACACATCAAACCCGGGTGTAGAACTCGGACCGCCTGCGTGACAGGCTGATTGACAATCCATTACACCATGGACCCCTTAGTACTTTTTATTTGTTCAATGGTACATATACGTATCTAACAGTTTTCATATATTATCTTCAAACCGACTACAAAAAGCTAGTACTAGTACTTCTTATTTGTTCAATGGTACATATACGTATCTAACAGATTTCAAATATTATCTTTAAACCGACTACAAAAAGCTATGTTAATTCGAGGAAAAAAGCGAAAGAAATTCTGAAAAGAGTTTATTACTTCTTTAGCAAAACACGAATAAAAACTACCATAAGAATTTTAAAAACATCTATAGTCAATCTGACAGTTCTTGACAGCTGTGACAACTATTTAAAGCTGAACAGCAGCCAACTAATTTTGTCGATATTTGTTGATTCTCCATATAAATGTATGTGGTGTGGGCAAAGTGCTGTGAGAAATAATTTTTCTATGAGCAAAACATGGTTTTGAAAGTAAGTAAGCCATGAGAAGAAATACGCTACTTTCCATAGCAGTTGTAGAAAAACAATTCGAAAAAACAAGTAATTTTATTACTTTATTAGTGCAAACTCAAATTGACAAATTGTCTAAAGGTCACAGACCTGGATCATAGGAACCGAAGACCAAATGGTCAGGATGGCCACAGACCGGGGAGTGTAAACTCAAGTAGACGAATTGTCTGGAGGTCATAGACCTGAATTAAAGGATCCGAAGACCAGGTGAGTGTAACCTAAAGTAGACGAAAGGTCTGGATGTCATAGATTTGAAATACTAAAAGACCACAGGCCAAGGCCAAGACCAAGACCAAGGGCAGAGGTATCTAACACTGAATAAAGCCAAAGGGCTGAGGTATCAAACACCGAATGAAGGTTATGCGAATAAAAGATTGATGAAAATATTTTCTTATTACTCTGTGTTTGAATGGAATGGTTCCTAGTGGCAAGTAATGTGCAAAGTCGCAAGGCGGTATATCTAAAATGAGAGTTCATCTATAAAGTCGAAAGGCTGTATATCTGAAAAGAGACTGTTATTTCAGAGAGCGTGAGCCATCAATATCTGAAGCCAAGCAACGCAAGACGACAACTTCCCTCCGAGATCTATCCTCCTCGGGTCGTGCTCGGAATCGCACGTTGAAAGGTACGACCTTGTTAATCCTTAGCTCGTACAAGATTCGACTTTCGAGGACTGTAATTCGTAGGGGAACGACAGCAGATTAACGAAAAAACGAGTTTAACATCTTTTAACAACTTTTAACAAAAAATGCCAACATTGGTAGGAACAAAATTAATTCAATACGATACAATACTTGGTGCAGAAATAATTCCTATAGATATTGTGGAGGAGTTGATGACCCACGTAAACGTGCCTGCCACGACAACTGCCCAAAAAGAAAAAACAGGTAAATTTTTACGGTAGAACCAGCACCTCGAAACATTGAGATTTGGGGTGGAAAGCCTATTCAATAAAGCCAAGGGTAATCAAATCTGGATCCACTGGTCGTATCATCAATCCATGATTCTCTATGCTTCACTGATATGGTGGCCAAAGAAGGAACACATTCCGGCACAAGTCAAGTGCAGGAAGTGCAGCGGCTAGCATGTTTGGGTATTGCAGTGGCAATATTTACGGGCCCTTCTCCAGGTTAGAGGTAATGCTTAACCTTGGAACACAGATAATATGCAACTGAGTCGGCCTAGAAAAGAAGTTGAAATGGTCATAAATAACTTTATACCAAATTCGCACAAAGATCGGACCTCAATTGAAAAGGGATAAATCAGTATGGTATTGTGATGAATCAGTGATAGATGTAGAGGTTGCAGAGTACAGTTAAGGCTCCCAAAACCTATTGAAATCCTAAAAATATTTCAAGCAGAAGTACATGTTAGTAAGATGTGTCCAGAAGAGACTCGGAAGGGGCATCTAGAGGAGAAATCTGTTTGCTGTCAGATAGTCAAGCAGCACTGAAAGCTCGGAAAACATACACTTGTGAGTCTAGGCTGACTTGAGACTGCCTTGCCGAAGAAAAGGTAAACACCTAATTTCACGGCCCAGAACTTCGTTGTGGACTCTCCAAAACCCATTTCATAGAAGAGTTTTGACGCTGGGTAACCGATGAGAATAAATCTCACTGGAATACAATTCGAGGACGAACTTATCACCAAGAAAAGCTGAACGTGGTCTCGAGTCGGACAAGGAAGCCTCAAAATTATAGATTATGGGTCGTGCACAAAATATCTAATAGGTAGAAAGAAGTACTTGTGAGGCCGCAAAGACTTTACCAACAATTAATATACATAAACATTAATTTATTTTTAGTTTAATTCCGAATTACTTTTGCAATGGACCAAAAACATGTTCAATCTCTCTGCGGGCGGTGTCTCAGCTTCTGCCTTCACATGGAGAGTTTGCTGAATCATTTGGCGCAGACAATAGTTATTGTCTGTAGAGACCTACCCTATACTGATGAGGGCAAGAACCCAGAAATCGATCTATAGGTGGTCCAAATGTTTCAATGAACATTTCCATGCAACTAGCAATTGCGGAGACATCCTTGTAGGACATTGAATAGGAAATTGATCAGATGTAATTCAAAGTTCGCCGTGGTATTAGTCAGGAAAGTAGTTGTTTTCTGATGGATCTTTTACCCAATTATTCCTATTGTATGGAATTATGGCAATAAGTGTCGTCCTGGTCGGGCAGGACATCTTGTTTCTCTCTTGATAAGCTTATTGTGAACAATGCAGATTTTTTATTTATGAATAATCTCGCTAATAATAATAATAATAAGATTTTCTACTTCCTCGAAAATAATGTGGAATGCAAAAGATCGGACGGCATATCCTTTGAGAGAAAAAGAGAAATATGGATAAGATACGTTGATTTATGTTTATTCAAACCGTTTCCTGAAATTTGTTGGTATGCATCAGTTGCGTAATACGAATGACATCCATATCATGGTATTCAAAGGAATTGTTTGTATTTCGGAAGGTTCTTGGTTTCCAAACTCTACCTACTTGTTCTTCTGATGATGAATGAAGTTTCCGTATTGTCTGTAATATACGTTCACCTACCAAATCATATTAATTTACCTCACATTATATGCCAGCAAAAAATAAAAATGTTGACAAATGAACTTGATTGTTTTTTATGCAACCGATATTCCACGTTGAATAGCAATAAACAGTCAATGGCATTAAGTTAATGTGTTATCAAGTCTCTTTCGTCATGTGCAGCTATCAGTCAGTCATTTCCTTTAGGGCGATAATTTGTGATATGCTTCAAATAGTTGTGTAATTAAGATTCGTAAACCTCATCTGTGGTTCCGTGGGTATTTTCAGTCATTTCCTCCCAATTTAAAATGAGTCAAATTCAGCTGGTTGTAAGGTGGAGTATATGTCTGCTGGCGATTTTTTTGCTGACGATTTTTCAAAAAATGTACCTTTTTGTGGCTAAACCGATGAAGGAAATCATGATTTCAAATATGCAATATATAGAGCTCGAATAAACGAACAAATCTCTTACGAACTATTCGAAAACAAACGATTGGAAAATAGTGAAAAACCCATTTTTCCGAAAATGAAAGTTCTAATTTTTGAAAATATCGAGTATTTCTAAAACAGCTGTATATTCCTAAATTTCACAAAATACCTTTTGTGATCGTCTTCCGAAAACCTACAAAAAATCAATAGTACAGGAAATATTTGAAAAAATAGAAAAATCGATATATCTCCCGAACTAATAGAAACATTGGGACTTTTTCTGCAAAAAATACCTCCAGAAGCAATTTTATAAGCCCCAAAAGGTTAAAAACTAAACGAGATATCGGAAAGTGTGTACGAACAATTCAATTCTACATAGTTAGTACTGCAAAAAATTATATGTGAAATTTTCACCTATTCCGAAAAAACAGTAGACAGGACAGGAAATTTTCGTTGGAACAAGGATATTTTCAAATATGTCGTAAACGGCTGCCGATTTTAAAATTTTACAGGTTACCTTTTTTAACCGTCTTCAGAAAATCTACAAATGATACGAAAGCATTTTTATACTAACTCCATACGTCACCTTAGGAGCAGCACTGTTAATTATTAACGCAACACTGAATCGTGGGGGATTGTTCCCAGCCGGCAACAAGATCTAATCATTCAGACTTTAACATCTCTAAATGAAAAAACCTTGTCCCTACTGGGAACAGAGCCCAGGACCTCTTGGTCATACAGCCCAAACACTATCCACTGCGCCAATCCCCTCCTCATGTTGTTTCCCTTCGAAATATTGTGTCGACTCTCATTTGACAAATTTTCAGTCGGGAGGAAATGACTGAATTTTTTTTTTCTACGTGTTCGGGAGGCTGTCACTCTCAACTCACCCACGCAGTCGCAGTCAACGTTCATGAGACGTCATGACACCCTTCTGGAGCATTTCAGTAGTTTTTCGCTCGGGATGAAATTGGTCACAAACACCTGTTGCTGGCTTACAGTCTATAACATAAATAATTGATAGAGTTTTATGCAACAGGCCCCAACTCTGCTATGGAAACAGAACTCAATTAAAATAAAGAAGGTCAGATCCTGTCAAAGTGACGTCAAGTTTTTCTAATTATCAAATGAAATTGATTCGAAAAAGGAAAATTACCCAAAGGAAGCGGGGTTAGGCCTCTTTAATCTATGGCATGTGTCAAGAAATTATTCACTGAACTGTTCGTGAGTTTAGTGTGACAAATCCATTATTATATGAACAACATTTGTTCTAATTCATTCGTGTTAGACGCGCCACTGTATGCCGTGAAAAGTCGGGCAAATCTAACTTCAAACGTTCGACGTTATGGATATCTCACCAATCATGACACGAAAAAAGTTCTCATTCGCAAAGGAGTGCGTTGGACGAGAGGAAGCTTTCAACAAATCATGGATGTGAAGAACACTATAGGTGCTAGGATGGATACCCGCCAAACACCAGCATTTATCGGTAGATTGTTATATAATACTCCGTTACGCAACACGGGGAGATATCAGTCTGAAAGATAGCTAGGTAGCAGGGAACACAACTGGACAGGCAAGCCATAAGATAAAGATAAGTTTGGCGAAGAGTCCCTGTTGCCAATGCGATAAACGGCTTGGAGATATCTGATGCAACAGCCAGAGTTTCACCGTTTTTTGACAGATTGCTGCCAAATATGTGAGATATTAGCAAGCTGGTCACCAGTTGATCTTTGATGTTGATCATTGAGCAGTGCGATAGGTCTCTATTCGCTAGGTAGATATTCAAATAATGATATTGGCGAGAGAAAAAAAGTGAACATTCGGCGTTATTGTTCCTATATTTAAAAAATAGTATTGATGTAATATTCTCGAAGCAATATTGGCCCCAAAATGTTAAGCGATATTGGTACAATATCACTGTAGCACACTTACATTGGAATAATATTGGTAAAATTTTTGCAAAATATTCAAACGTACTATTGGTGAGATAAAATTATGATTTTATTTCGGGATAATGGTACAATATTACTTGGGCACTATACAAATAATATTAGTGAAATATTGTGGAAGCAGTATTGGCTTCAAAATATTTAGGGATATTGGTAAAATATTTAGGGATATTGGTACAATATCATTTGCATATATTGGTAAAATATGTTGCCTTGGAAACATCGATGAAAACTTTCCAGAAAATGTCGAATAATTTTAATATTTCACAATTTCATTTCTACTTCAATTTACCACTGAGTAGACTGACTTGTAAACACATTGTGAGAAGCGTTATTTAATGTATGTTACAACATACATTCAGAACAGTTTAAGCCAATATTTCACCAATATTATTAAAGATATATTGTTTTTCCAATATGCACCCATATTGGTTCAATATTATTTTACACTTACAATATATCCATATTAGCCCAATATGAAAACAAGAATCAGTCAACTTGGGGTGCTACCTGACAGGGTCTTCTTTCCTTTTTTGAGTACTGTTCTCTTGCAATTTTCCAGTTGGACGAAAATACCCCAAATTATAATAGAGGTTGGATAACTAGCAGAGAACTGGTGTTAATTCGAGAGCACATTTCTTGAGTATGATCGGTAGAATTCAGTAAGATCCACTAGGTTTGTTTCATTGGTACTCAGCAAAATGCGTCTGATAGTTCGTTGGCGGAATATGATCTCAGACACGTGACTGTCGATGGAAATTATATATTGGGGTTGTTTTTCCATTGAATCTAACTTTTAGAATTTGCACCTAACATGTTTGCAAATGATTTCCTTTTTCCTGGGTGTTCGTTGCTAGTGTTCTATCCCTGTCTATTAGGGAAGGAAACATTACATTAAAATGACTTCAGCTGCTACATTGTTTGTCAAATTTGAGTGATAAAACTCGAAGAGGTCATTATTGAATGGTTTATTGGGAGACAAATACTGGCAGCAAAGGAATTTGCTCTGTTTATTATCAGCCAGCTTGAAATACATCACCTCATCGGTTCCAAATTATTTTTGCGTTGGCATGATAGGTTAGTCTAGGAGAACGAAGGGCCCGAACAGAAAATTTATATCTGTTCGGATAGTCAGGCAGCGCTCAAAGCTATCTGTCATCCTAGACCAAGCTCAGTTCTGGTACAGGAATGCGGAGATGCTCTTGAGAAATTAGCTGAAACAAAGGAAGTAGGGTTGGTATGGGTCCCTGGTTACAGGGGGTGCCGGGAAACGAGGTGACAGATGAGCTTGCCAGAACCGGTTCCGCTGCGCCGTTCTGTGGGCCGGAGCCAGTACTAGGCATTGCAAGAAGTCAAATCTCTTCTGCCCTAGATGAATGGGTGGAAAGAGAAATAAACAAATCTTAGAGGAATACCGCCGGCTGCAGGCAGTCAAACGACTTTGTGGCCGGCTGTAGCAAGTCAAGGATGACGTGGCTTTTAGGCAGAGATCGCCAAACACTACGCCTCCTTGTAGGAATAGTAACAGGCCATAACAAACTAGGTAGACACCTGTCACTAATGGGTATAAAAGACAGTCCCACTTGCCATATGTGCGAAGGAGACAAAGAAACTTCGTCTCACTTCCTTGGCGAGTGAGAAGCGTACGGGAGGCTAAGATTCGAAATCCTCGGAGTCGAAAAACTCCAACAAGAGTTACTCATCGAACTAGAGTGGACGGACATATTGACCTTCACTAGAAGGTCACAAAGGTTTGGAAAGAAAGACTAGAAGAGGCAATGTAGTTATGTGGAGAGCGGGGGATGGCAAAAACGGTCCATTGGGGCCTACTTGCCTGGCTGCGGCAGCGGCCTCCCCAGGATTACTACTACTACTAGAGAAAATGTGAACACCACCCCTGAATCTGAACCGAGAATGGAGTTCTTCACCAGTAAAAAGCATGCCGTATATTATTACTGTGGTAATTATAAAAAATCGACATATGTCAAAAACTATTTCGAATATATATTCCAACTGTACGTTCAAAAACTTGTAATGTACTGCATACGACAATAAAAGTATTATGAATAATCTGACAATTAGACAGCTGAGCCAACTTGTCACCTAATAGGCCAAAAGACAGCAACATGTTTTCGTGTCATAATGTAATGTGAACGACAGCTGCGATTCCGTGGGTGGGTTGAGCAGTGACAGATTCCCGAACACGTAGGTAAATTCAGTAATTTCTTCCTGATAGAAAATTTGTCAAATGATGGTTGGCAGAATAATTCAAAAAAAATCATCTTGCTGTAACTGTTTTCTCATTTTCTTTTGGAGGAGGTTAAAAACTTTTAATGGAACTTTCTGAATTCCTGTTTAAGGACAATAAATCTCTTCATTTGCAATTTTTTCATATTTCGTTTGGTTTTCGTGTTTTAGACGATTGTAGAAAGAAAGAACTATTTTTGACTGTTTTCCCAATTTTTGTCATTTTTTCACTTTATAATAAACGTACGAAAGAGGTTTTTATTGCGAAGTCGATGCGGTACATTTTTTTATTACTTCCATTAGTACGGTCGATATTTCAATTTTCCGTATTTTTTATTTTTTTTAAATAATACCTGGGCTATTGATATTAGGGAATATTTTTTTGTCGACTTCTTAATGACAAATTAAAAAGGAACTATGTAAAATTTAAAAATCTGCAATTGTTTACGACATACCTATTCGGATATATCCAGTCGACTTTCAAAGAAAATTTTACCTATAACTTTCTGTAGTACCTACTAATTGAGTACAATGAAATTGTCTCGTTTAGGTTTTGATATTTTGGTGCTTATAGTAGGTACCTATTTTTTTGGATTTAATTTTTTCATAAAAACCATTTGGCAGGATCAGTAAAGTTTATCTAGAGGTATTTTTTGCAAAAAAAATAAATTTTTTCGTTGGTTCGTGAGATATATCGATTTTTCCGATTTTTCAAAATATTTTCTGCACTATTGATTTATTGAAAAAAAAGTATTCAGGTTTTTTTAAGTTTTATGAAGACGATCAAAAAAGTTATCCTGTGAAATTAGCGGTTTCCGAAATATTCGATATTTGAAAAAATGAGAACTTTCATTTTCGGATTCATGGATTTTTCACCATTTTTCCATCGTTTTTTCGAAAATTGGTTCGTTAAACATTGGTCGTTTCTTCAACTCTACCTATTGCATATTTGAAATTCTGATATCTTTCATCGTTTAAGCCACAATGGGGGCTCAAAAAAATACTTCACCACCTCACAGCCACCCGAATTTTTTTTCTTCAAATTATCATTCGACAAATTCGACAAAGCAATCAGGCGGAAATAATAAGAATATTTTCTTTTTAAGGTGCGTATTCACTTGCAACAAAATGCTCCGAACGAACCAAACACGCCGCGCGCGCTGTAACAAATTTGTCTAGTCAATACGTTGCGCAGAACCGAACAGAACGCGCCAAACATTTTCCGAGGGTTGTCGGTAAACGCGATTTGCACAAAGGGGATCATTCTTTCACCGGTGTTCAGTGGATACGGATGTTTAGGTGCGTATTCACTTGCAACAAAATGCTCCGAACGAACCAAACGCGCCGCGCGCGCTGTAACAAATTTGTCTAGTCAATACGTTGCGCAGAACCGAACCGAACGCGCCAAACATTTTCCGAGGGTTGTCGGTAAACGCGATTTGCACAAAGGGAATCATTCTTTCGCCGGTGTTCAGTGGATACGGATGTTTGGTGCGCTTGCTGTGTTTGTAGCGTTCGTTCCTGGTCTGAAAAGAAGAAAATGGACTGGAGCAGGGAAAAATTCCTAGAACTGATTGACCAATTTGAACGGCATCCTGTATTATGGGATCCTACAAACGGATGTTATTTTAACAAAATTAAAAAGCATGATGCGTGGGCGGTAATTGCTAAAAATATGGGATACGCTGTAGATGATATAAAAAAAAATTGGAAAGTCTGCTTTCAAGTTTTAGAAGGGAAAATGCCAAGGGAAAAAAATCTGTAGGAACAGGAAGAGGTAAGTTTTTTCAAATTTTGCAGTTATTTCAAGTTAAGTAAAAAAATAATCAGTTAACAAAAGCTTTCAAACATTTGCCTTTACCTGTCAAAACAAAATTGGAATATTTTATAAAAAATCGAAAAGTTGTACTCGAAAAAGTTGTTTATTTTCTCTACCTTTACGCCAAACCTAACTTTTTTTGGTACACTCTAGTTAGACAAAATATAAATAATACTATTCAAATAAAAATCAAACACGCTTTTAGAAATCGTTAAAGTAGATATGGTTATACTGTTTTAGAACAAAACTACCTATGTTTAGTTTAGATATTTTTGTACCTTACAGGGAGTAACATATTATACATATTATATTATATTAAATATCCTGGTTTGATTTTGTTTTTTTTACAGGAAGAGAAGACATATACGTATCAAAATGGTTTGCGTTTCCACGCATGGCTTTTCTGCTAGACAAAGATAAACCAAGACCTACATGGATTCAATTGAGGTATGTAAACACATAATAATTGAAAGTAATATTTGAAAATAATACTGTCTTTTAAAAACTAATTGTTTAACATATATTGAGCAAAGTTAATACGGATTTCCTTCGCTGTCGTTGCCGACTTGCGTGGTACATTTCTAAAAGGCAAAAATGATGCTTCTGGAGGTTTTTCCTGTCTCCAATTGCCAGGGATGAAAATTCCTTGATCATCTTATTGGTCAAAACTTCCCGGAGGTACGTAAATATTTTTGGAGTGGCGGCTTTTCCTAAGATAATTATGTAAACAGCAAGTCGCCATTACTACTATCTGTGCTTTTTCGGGGCTGAGCAATATTGGTTTTCTTAGGACCCTAAATATCGCTGCGACAATGCCAAAAACATTTTCCACTATCCTTCTTGCGTGACTGAGTCGATAGTTAAATATTCTTTCAGGTGTTCCTTTTTCATGTATTCCAGAAAACGGTTTCATTATATGAGCCGTTAAAGCAAATGCCTCGTCTGCAAGAAAAACGTAAGGCATTGGTTCATTTAAATTAGGCAACGGGGAATCTTCAGGTAGACCTAGGTCATTATTTTCTTATTTTCTGTAAAGCGTTGTGTTTTTGAATACTCCTCCATGTGATATCCTGCCTTGGCACCCAACATCAACAAATAAGAAATTGTAGTCGGCATCAACTAGGGCAAGTAAAACTATACTGAAATATTATTTATAATTATAGAAATCACTTCCACTGTTAAATGGGGCCTGTATTGTAACATGTTTTCCATCCATACACCCGACACAGTGAGGAAATTACCATCTTTCTTCAAATTGTCGACTAATGCATAACCATTCTTCCGGGGTGGTCGGCATCTAAAAATAATAAACCTATAATTAAAGCGTTATAGTAAACAAGGTTTTAATAATAGGATGTCATAGTTCAGCATGTCTAGATAAAGATTTTAAACTTTCATATCTTAAAAAAAACAGGGATGGGCAAACGTTCCGGAACGGCTTGAATACAAGTGAACGGAACGGAGTCCGGTTTTGAGGCAGTCGCGAGAACTAAAGTTGCTTTAACAGCTAGTGTGCTTAGAAATTCTGTTTATTCATATTTCGTTGTTTTTTCTCTAATTTTTCATTATATTCAACTTATTTGAACCTTATTTAATTCCATATTTTATGTTTCAGGAAAATGATAACGCAGAACCGGATTCTGAACATGACATACCGGAAAACGTAACGACCGAACCAGAAGCAGCTAATTCACAAGGCATTGAAAACGAAGAACCAGAAGCACAAGGGCTTGCTGGCAACAATACATTGCCTTCGAAACCAAGTACGTCTGCCACTCCTCGAAAACAATTTAATAAACGAAGGAAGCTGAATGAATCAGTAGAAGTTTCTAAGGTAGACCAAGCTCTGGGATTTCTCAAAAACGCAGCCTCAAATAGTGACCTTAAAGGCGACGAATGTGGAGTGTATGGACAACATGTGGCTCACAAGCTTAGAAGCTACAGCAAAAAGACAAGAGCTGTAGTACAACATCACATTAACAACATTATCTTTAGTGCCGATATGGGACAGTACGACATCGGGGAAGCAAGAGGCGCGCGTATCAAGTATTTAATACTCCTGCTTTAGGGTTATCGCAATACTCATATCAGTCTTCGCACAATCAAATTCCTGTACCAAGCCCTTCCTCACACTCGCAACTTTCCTATTCTCACCAATCCTCTTCTCATATAATTCCTGTACCAAGCCCTTCCCCACACTCGCAACTTTCCTACTCCCAACAACTATTCCCTGCAATTTCTGTATCAAGCCCCTCCCCACACTCGCAACTTTCTTATTCACACCAACCCTCCCCTAATCAAACCGTTGTACCAAATTCTCCACAACACTCTCAAAATAGAACGACTTCTTCGGAGCTCTTTCAATTTCATTCTTTATCTGATAATACATCATACCTCATGGATCATTATAAATGAAGTTCAAGAATTTTTTTCAATTGATGCCGTCGATGTTAAATGTTTCAATGAACTAGATAAAAAATATGAACTTACCTTTATTTTATCCTTAAGTCCTTGAATAAGTGCACTGCAAGTTTCTATAATTATAACGCCAATTCGTTGTTTTGAAATTTTAAATAAATATTGCAAACTGCTATACGAGTCCCCTGTGGCTAAAAAGCGCAGTGTAAGTGCCATACGGTCTTGAACAGGAATTGCCTTTCGAAATGAAGTGTCTTTCTTGGCTATTCTAGGACCTACTAGACATATTAGATTCTCAAAATCTTCTGCAGCCATCCTCGTAAAATTTTTGATATACATATAATCCAGGTCACTGAGAATGGCCATATTTTTTCGTCGCAAATAGAGGCGTCTTGCCTACATTCTTCTTTTTTTTCTCCTTTTTTTAACGCTTGTTAGTGCATCTATAATTTAAAAAGCACCACTGGCTACTATCACGTCGTCGGCATCCATGTCGACGAACACACTAAACAACACTGATTATGGGTGGGAACGCAGCGAATACCGCAAACTCTCCCGAATTTTTGCGCAAAATATTTTGTTGCAATCGGTTCAGCGCGCGCGGCGCGTTTGGTTCGTTCGGAGTGTTCTGTTGCAAGTGAATACGCACCTTTTACGTATCTGGGAGGCTGCCACTGCTCAACCCACCCGCGGAGCCGCAGCTGACGTTCACGAGGCTAAATTACACAGCTCTCTCAAGCATTTCACAAGTATCGTCCGGGAGGAAATGACTGACTAAAATCTGCCCCTGGCTTATGGACCATGACTTTTTTCATATTCTGTGATAGCATTCATCTGTAAATGGTTTCCCACTGTTGGAAATAAACTGCTTTTTGCAACATTATGTCTACTAGTTCGACAAGAACACAACTCACCTCAAGATGCGCAGGATCCTTCAAACATATCACTAAATGCGTTCCCATCCACAATCGAAATGGGTCTCTTCCTTTAGCATAAACCTCCAATAGATGTTTGAGCCTATCGAACATATCTGTAAATCGATTTGAAATATGTTGAATCATGAAGAACTTTCAGTTGATACGTAAAGAAGTGAACATAGACCACGTCACTGAAAATTACTGCTGCAGTTGAAACGTTCAGAGGTTTCAATTAAAAAAGTCCACGACAATATTTGGAAACAAAGGAGAACGTACAAGAAATGTTCCCCAATTCATGCAATTCTTTATCCTTATTCGCGAATAAAAATTCATGTACACATAGACCCGAAAAGGTGTTGAAATTTCAACCCCTTTTTTGAAGTTCATTTAGTTTTTGAGGCATTCTGTTCACATTTTGAGTACGGGTTACGCTGATGGGCTCATGCCATTGAGCATTATGTAAGAATCCACAGGGAGATATTTTCCTTGTCTCCCTCTGAACCCCTTTCTCATTGAGCCCTTGTTAGATTCTGAAATTCAAAATGAATTTTAGGTTTCCTTAATAATATTTGTTTTCCTGTAATTTTTTTTAATCTGCGACCGTTGTCAAATAAAAAACCAACAACGATTTTCCATAATTCACTAAATGAAATTTGTTAGGAATCAGTAATAGTTAGAGTTATTAGTTTGCATTCAATGTTCTATATTTTGTTTATAAAGCGCCCGTCTAAAGTCCGTTCCCCCCTACTAATTTTTGAACCACCTGGTATGTCGCAACGAAATTTGGAAGGCTTGAATGGGAAATAAAAAACTACTTTCTTATGAAAAAATTCCAGCTGAAACTTTCAAAATGGCAGCTGAGAGCCATCTTCAATACCTATTTTTTTTAAATAGAACACCCGGTATATCATTGCATGATCGATTAGGGTCCCTGCAGGAATGAAAAATACAAATAAAAATCAAAGCATTTAAATTGATTTGATTGGCTCAAGGTATTATAACTCGAAATTGCACACAACTTTCATGCAGTGAAGTAACTGACTGCTGTCAAATTCCAATCATACCCTATACAGGTATACAGTGCCCGTCTAAAGTCCCCCCCTACTAATTTTTAAACCACCTGGTATATGGCAACGAAATTTGGAAGTCTTGAATAGAAGATGAAAACCCACATTTCCATAAAAAAGTCACAGCTTGTAGTTTCGAAATGGCAGCTGAGCGCCATCTTCCATAATTTTTTTAAATAGTACTCCCGGTATATAATTGCATGATCGGTTTGATGCTAATATCTTCAAAGACTATGGAGATATCGCCTGTTATTTTCTTTATAAGCCGAATGAGTGGGAGAGAGAAACTTTTTCTGGTGGGTCAAAAAATTCTGGCGACGAATATATTGGTATCTTTTCAATCATGAATGCTAAGAAACGTTATTCCCCTTCATAAAATCTTAACAAGAGCAACAAAAACTTTTCTTGAAAACCAACAAGAGGTTTTGGTTCAGTTAGCAAATCGTTTGCTTTGGCAAAAGCCCTAATCAAAACTTTGGAAAACACACCAAACAAACCAAATTCCATTATGATCCTGAATCTGGCTCAACATTCGATGTTTGCTATGAGCGGTATAAGTGGTATAAACCTATGTGATTCGGTAAAAGTGAGATTACTACTCAGGAAACTAGATACTACATGTCACGACCAGTACAATAATTTTATTCTACCTCAAGTTATCAAAGACAACAATTCCAATGATACTGTAGTCAACCTTCAAGAGATGTTCGGAAAGAAATCATCAATATTTCATACCAGAAGATTTCGTTACCTTCGCTTCTAGATTAAAGAAACTATATGAAGATTTTAAATTGATTCGAATAATATCAGATCAACTCAAATGCTTTGATTTTTATTTGTAGTCTACATTCCTGCAGAGACGCTGATATCAGCACTAACCTGCTATCAGAAATCACTAAGGAAGATTCAAAAAACTCAACTAACTCTTCAAGAATTATTATCTCAATGTCAGAGAATTCAAAATATTAAGTAAGACAATACAATGATTGAATCAAGAGAAAATACTTCTGACATTGTTAATAATGTGTCAAATAAGAAGTCACATCAGTATCAATTTAGAAACCAATCCGAAAAGAATTTTCGTGAGATATGAAGTAGCAATCAATCAAATGATTCACAGGATGATTCAAAATTGACTCCACGAAACCCTTGTTGGTATTGCGGTGAATTTCATTATTCCCAAAATTGTCAATTCAGAACCATAGACGCCAAGAATGCAATAATGTCCGTTACAATTATGGTTATTGTGAGGTGGAAAGAAGAAAAAATGTTTATAAGCCAAGTTGCTCTCAATTGAGTCCAATATTCGATGCCAATGTTATATATTACATCAATCATATTGATTCATCTTCCAAAAGGAAATACGTTAACGTTCAAGTCAATGGCGTACCAGTAAAGTTAAAAATTGATACAGCCTCAGATATAACCATTATTTCTGAACAAACGTGAAATGAAATCAGACAACCCGAATGCCACGTTACAACCCATTTGGCTAGGAATGCATCTGGGGATTCACTTCGACTCATTTCATCAATGTGTCATGACTTTAGATAAAGATGTCATTCAGGGAAATGTTTCATTACTTCAGTTGAAAATTTGAATCTACTTGGTATCAATTTGATCACCAAATTTCAACTATGGGTATACCAAATAATTCAGTTTGCGCTAAAATATTGTTGCCACAAAATACTCACTACTTTGAAGAGCCATTACTCAAAAACCGTTTTCCAGGAGTCTTTCATACTCAAATGTTTATTATTGAGGTGCTATGGGCGCAAATGGAGAAAATATCAGGGACAGAGTACCTTTAACCTTTCAAAATGGTAAGAGAATCACGCAAATTATGACAAACGACTTGACGACTAATATTTAAATAAAACCACCATGAGCGGAGATGCCTATGTTCTCTTCTATGAGCAGGAAGGCACTACATTACACTTTTTGAATTATTCTTAGTTTTATTTTATATTTCATTTGTAATTTTACATTATGTTCTATTTTATACTATTTTAATTCTGGGCATCTCGACGCTACTCTCATCTCCACGTGATGAATCCTGGGCAACGGCATGACTGATGGGGCCTTTTGCGCGAGCCGTGTTCGCGGCGGTCCTTCCCGTGTGTGACTGGGTCGTTCGGTTGGACGCGGGCGCGTGCGTGGTGGTCGGGATTGTCGCGCATTCGCTCGGGGTTGGCTGGGGGGTTCGGCCGCGGGTGGGTGGGGCTGTGGTGGACCCCGTATCTGTGCGGGCCATCTTACCATGACGGCTAACGAGAGCAGAGCGGACTCTAGGGGTGGCTGAGGCACCGCAGCCAACGGGGCCAGCGACCCGTGAGCCCCTAGCTCACTGTACACCGACGTCAAAAACACACACCTTCCTTGACACTCAATACACACACTCAAACAACACAGAGGGATGCGAGAACTGGCAAGTGTAGGGGGCCGCCTTTTCACTCACCAAAAAATTTCGGACTTTATATTAGTGCCAGGTGGCGCCTGGAAAAGGGCCCTGATGTACTGTCCGGGGGGCTTCGCCCGCGGCCGCCGTACCACACGGCCGAGAACCAGCCCTACCAGGTCTTCTGCCGAGAGGTGGGTTGAAGGAACTCGCTGCTCCCCTTGACAAACACCCACAAACTACACACCCACATAAAAAAAATAGATATGGCAGACACAAATAAAGAAGATTTGGAAAACGTGCTGATGGATGTAGCAGCAGATACGGAGCGCCCTTGCTCCGAAACAAGAGAGGAAGAACTTCTCAGGACCGAAACGGACTTCAGCGGCAAAGCTTCCGACGAGGGGTCGTTAGTGCCCTATTCGACGGATAGCTCTGCGGCTGAGACCCGCCGGAAGGAGAAGAAAAAGGCCCAAAACAAGAGGCAGAGGGCAAGGAGAAGGCAGGAGGAGAAGGAGATGAAGTTGAAGAAAGCGGAAGGTCTCAACAGACCATCCAAAACCACCTCAGCGACAAAATCCGATACGCGGCAAGCAGAAGGTCCCGAAAGGGGCTCCCAGGCACGGCACAGCGGACCGGAAACTTGGTCCAAAGCAAAGAGGGGACCAGAAGCTAGAAGACAGAGGCGACAAGAGAAGATTTTCGCGAGGCCTCGGATTGAGCTACCGACAGCACCCAGGTCGACGAGGGACGTAGGACCCAACAACGTGGACCCCCTGGAGGGGACTTCGGGGTCTGGACGGACCGGAACACCCCGGCGTGGCCAAGGTGGTTCTATAAAGAGGCCTCGAGAGAAAGAGACTCCCCCGGAACGGCCGGCTAAAAAAGGCAAAGAGGGTAGGAGGTCTCGGTCCACTGGCCAGACGTCACCCCTACTCAGGGGAGTAACAGCGGACGCAGGTAAGGGGGTGGGGATCCAAAACCCTCAAATGACTTCTTACAGCGCGGCCGTAAAGAAGGAAATGCAGGTGGTCATCCGGAGTGACAGGAAGGACGGTACCGTTCTACCAGAAGAGAGCGAAACCATAAGGAGCAACCAAATCGAGCAGATGCTGCGGACCATGGGGTCCTCAAAGGGGGGCCCCAGGGCCCGAAACTGCGCTCCAGGAACTCCGGCGTCGTGGAGCCGGGATGGTTTTTAGTAACCGTCCAGAACCAAACGTCGCTGAAGTGGCTCCTCAATAGCTGGACTGCACCGACTATAGTGGGCGTCACATTCAGGGCAATTCCCTCAGCGGACGCTTCGTGGCCGGTAAAGATCGGCTTCTGGTGTAGAGGCCAAGAAGTGGACCTTCCAAGGCTGACTCGGGTGCTGAGCCTCCAAAATCGTTCTTTGAACGTAAAGTAGTAGAAGCACCTAGAATAGAAGCGGTAGGAGAGGCAGGTGGGCGGTTCTTAACGTTTATGGTCCGCCAAGATACCACTCGCCTGGAAGAGCAAGATATGATGCTCTTTTACGAGCTAGTTACCCTGACGGTACGTAAAGTGCCGCCGTGGTTCAAGCCAGGCTTCTCCGGGCAAGCTGGTGGTCCCTCGGATAAGACCGGGCAGGGGCCATCCAAATCTAAGTAAAAGGACGCAATGGCGACATTGAAGGTAGGTCAAATAGATCAGCAGCACAGCATGGATGCAACCGGGAAACTGGAAAGCATCCTAACTGGTAAGTCTGAGTTAGTTTTAATTCAAGAGCCTTATGTTTACAGGGGGAAAGTGAGGGGTTTGAGAGGCAGCGGTTACCAGCTACTCGTTGGCAAGGTGGACTAAGAGGAAGTACCAAGAACGGCGATCCTAGCGTCCAGGGACCTCGAGGTGGTTCACGTGCCGCAGCTGGAGACCAGGGATGCTACAGTTGCCGTCATAGCAGTCAAGGTAAGAGAAATTAAGCATAAGGTACTGGTGGAAAGAGTATATCTACTATACGACGATGCGCACCTGCCTCCAATAAAGGATTTGGTAAAAATAGTAAGGTATAGTAGAGTGAATGCGATGCCAATGCGCATAACACGATGTGAGGTAGCACAGACGTCAATGCCCGTGGGGAAGCGCTACTCGAGTATCTAGCAGTATCTAGCTATGAATTTTGACAGAAAATGTATTATTTCTGACCACGAAAACCCTTACACACTAATTATGAATCAAATCGGACCATAATGACAAATCTCGTCCACCATCTTGGAGCCACCATATCAAATTTAAGAGTTTTGACAAAAAATTCGGAATCCAGGACCTGAAAAATCCCCACATACCAATGTTTAATCGAATTTGACTATAATTACAAATCTTGCCCGCCATATTCGAGCTGCTATCTTGAACATATGAATTTTGTCAAAAAATTCGTAATCTTTGAAACTGAAAACCCCTTTATCGAATCGGACGATCATAACAAGTCTTGTCCGCCATCTTGGAGCCGTTATTTTTATATTATGAATTTTGGGACCAATATACCCTTTTTGTACGCCACTGATGGCAACTAAAAATGTAACTTTTCTTTTAAAATAATGTTTTTATTGAACAAAATTAAACTGTTAAATGTGCAAAGCTGTGGAATTTATGAATAAAAAATAGATTTAACTTTTCATATTCAACACCCTATCTGTGCAACCCACCGCTACTCAAGAGTCTGACAATTGATTTCATGATGAGTATCACATGATCTACCAACGATAAAAAATTCAGCGTGCATGCTATTACTTTTTTTTCAACTTTTGTTCACAAGTTGCACAGCCTCCCACCACTCCACCCACCACTGTCGCGCGGTCTGACCCTTGGTTTAGTAATAAGTGGTATGTGTACTATAATAACAACTAAATTTTATTGTGCATACTATGACGTATTCCAAAGTGACAGTACCTCCCGGACTATATGTGAAAGCTGCCAAGGAAAATGCTGTCGGCACAACCTTTATAGACTACGACGTTGACGACGTTACCTTGGCTGAGGAAGCAGCCAGTATAACGTCAGATACGTTTATGTTAATGTTACTAATAACATAATTTCAGGCTACAAATAATGAATTAATGAACAGCAGATATCGAATTTTCATCATGGTGGATATGTTTGATCGCTTCCAGAATAGGAACCAAAGGTGACAGCAAAAAAAAAGTCTCAGTATCTGTTGCTGAACATTTTCCCTATAGATGCATTCCACTGCAATCGAGGACCTCCAGCATGGTCTATAAGACATCAGGAGAAGAATAACAATGATGTAAAAGAGATGAAAGAAAGAGTAAAACTGAATGAGATTTGGTGGAACGAGGATAGGGTACAGAGAAATGTGAAGGAAAAAGTGGAGTGTTGAAATAAATTTTTCTACTACCCAATTTTCTATTTTTTTTTTGTACCAGGAGAGTTTGTCTCAGACATTTCGTTCTATTTCTGAGCCTTTTCATTGATGTATATATAGACAGTTTTCTCCACCGTTGGCAACTATAGCAGAAACGGGAGTCTAGCGGTTTTTCAAAAACTGTCGGGCTCGAATTTTGGCGGTTCATTTCGCGGTTCCATCGCACATCAAATGGAATTTCCTGCGTTTCAATCAGTGATAAAAAGTGACCATTTTTAGCGCATTTTCACGTGCGAACTGTCCAAAATGATGGAAATATTATCCAAATAAAGCCATATCCCACTAGAACACTTGAAAATTCAAATTTCGTCTAGCAACAAAATTGGTCGCAAATACTATAAAAAAATAAATGAAATATATTCCAAACGAAACAGAAAATATTTATTTTATTATACAGGGTGTCCCAACGAAAACTTTCCACACGGATTTACTGGGAAATGACAAATTATTTTCCGACGTTCAGGATGATGTTTCTGGTTTCCCACAGACCCAGTTCTTTCGAATTTATCAATCAACGTTTGAACATAGGTATGAGATGCATTTTTCCCTGGATGCCTTGTATTGAAAATTCTAGCTGCAGCTCTTAGACAATCATCATTTTCGTAGTAAAGTTTCACTAACTCAATTCGTTCTTCTAATGCGTAAACCATTTTCAGGAAAAAACTTAACTCACAGAATACGAATCAAATGAAATTTCCATAAGAATCATGCGAACTGTGAATTCGTTCTGAGAACATACACGCAGGCGAACCATAAAAAACAGGTATTTTTTTTCTATGAAAAAGTCAACAGAACAAAAACTAAGAAATTTCCGGGCTTCAGTGCCGTGGTCGATTTACCTCTGTGGAGGAGGTTCCTTTGGACATTTCGCTCACAATTGGGGTGAGCATCTTCCGCTTGTAATGTTGTATTCGCGAATAGCGACATAAAACTGATACTTGGTTGGAAGATCTTCGCAATTAATAGTCCCAGCCTGGCTACTTACTTTGTTTTGACTAATTTGTTTTCGTTTTTCGTGGGGTGACTGGGTTACCTGACCGGATAGAATGTTGCCATTGTCTATCTGTCCACTCATTGAGTCTTAAAATAGTTAATAAATTGAATTTGAATAAGAACAGGTAAGATATTGACTATTTACATTGAACCTGTCAACAACACTAATTTCAATTACCATTCATTCGATTTTGAAAAAATTATACACGTTTGGATAGAGAATAAAGAGAGCTTTAAGATGATGTATCACTCGACCCACGTTCCCTATGATGATTCGCAAGGGGGTAGCCGCCCCCGTCCGGGGGATGAAGTTGCTCGACTAAATCCATTACTAACATGTGTCCCCCTAGAAATTAAAATCGACCTGTTTTAGCGTTTCCTAAAATAATGTTTCATTTCCCAGTAAATCCGGGTGGAAAGTTTTCGTTGGGACACCCTGTATAATGTACCAGCGGAGCACTGCAATAATGTCAAAGAGTGAAAATTAGACAATAAATCCCCGTAGATTCTCAGAACCAATTGGCTTGTCCAGTGATCTTAGCCCTACACTATATAACCTGTATTTCGATATTGAGTTGAATACCTCAAAAACTAAGGAGCTGTAAAGCTGAAACTTAAAAAGTATAACTTACTTTCATCACCATGTACATTGGTAACGAAGCGTTTGCGGTATTTTTTTCATGAAACAATACAAATAATTACCTTCCTCCGTAATTACATGATATTCAGCAACACCCTGAGGATTGCTCGTGAGAAAGCAACCGCTATCGAAGGAAAGAATAAATTTTCCTTGAACCTTCTTTTTTTATGTGATATATGATTTCAATTATTATTGGTATTTTATATCAAAACTCATATTGACTCTGAAAGATATAATACATTATTGGCAAAATACTCGTCACATCCGAATTCACTGGAAAAGTTTCAACTCTAGAATTTTTTGATCTTTGTATCATTTATAAATATAAGTAAAGTTGATATAAGGCACCGGGCCTACCCTCTCTCACTCTACTATTGAATATCATCGAGTAAGAAGTAGTGCATGTTTTAATTCCATTGACTTCCACCTTGTGAAAATGTAAGTCTAATCTAACAATAGGGGAATGTTGGAACTATTCCATCAAAAAATTATGATTCTCCACTTAACATTTCGATTTTATTATGTATTCATCTTCTGAGAACTCGTTAAACATTGGTTAATAAAGGTGGAAAAAATAAATATTACCGTGTTTCGTTTCAGCGATTTTTGGAACAAAAGAACTGTTGAAATATTCGGTAAATATATTCATTAAGATAATGTAATTCGAATATGAATCATACACAACACAAGTACATTTCGAAATAATGTAAAACTCCTCTAGTTGGAACTCGTTTTCGTACATCTCACGTTATTAATATTGTGGCCAATAATTTTGGCAAACTGATCCTGCCATCTCACCAATTTTGGTAATTATTCTATTATGCAGCTTGCGAAATTGAAATATTATTGAAACATGTGATGTGAGACCATATCCTGATATTAGTGATATTTTATATGAGTTCGGCAAAAGCGCCAATGTTACTCGGCACGACAACTACTGCAGACACACGTACGAGAGTCGCACCTAAGAGAAAAAACCGTTCTGTTTTGTTTTCAACTCTGTATTTGAAGTTCAACCAAAGTTGGTGTAATTCAAGCGTTGTTCTCATCATCATTAAATATACAGACCAAATATATACTCATCAGAATGAAACATACCCTTGTCAAGAATTCACAACATAGTTAAGTTTATCATTATATATCAGTATATGCACCTCATTAAAATGAGTTTGATAATTTACCTTCAGTTTTACAGAAGAAGAAGAATAATCCATTCCCAATGAAAGGAAGAGCAAGAGGTCCACGTATTGTAGAAGCAGCTGCATACAGATGCCTCCTTGGCCAGTTATAAATGAATAGTGCTATTACTGTTATCAAGGACAACAGTATCAATGAAATCCTGAAAAAAAGGAAATATTTTTTCAGGTTTATTTGATGATTCATTTTGTATAAAATTCAGTCATGCTAAGACAATATCTTGAGAATCAATGCAGAGGAGCATGGAATTGTGTTCCTTGATATTCTGAATGCCTCTGGGAACATCTTTCTAGGTAAGAAGTAAATATTACTACTTTGTATCATTGACAAATCATTGGTTTGTCAAATTTGAAAATATTGAAGTGAAAGAGTGAAATATCGATTTGTAAATATAAATTCTCCGTCTTGGGTCAACAACTGTTGAAAGATGTGTTCAGATGTAGGTGCTTTGGCACCTCAGACCACCCCCTCCACTCCCATTTCAATCTCCGCCCCCACACGTCACGCCTGAGAGTTTGGGACCATCGGGAATAGTCAGGTTGGCTAAACAAGATCGGTAGAAGTGGGTTATATGGACGCGCTCGCTGGCGATGGAAAGAAGGTTATTAGATTGATGGATCGAAGTGACCCGACTGGCAATCTCTGGATTACGGATCGCACGGACACCAGGCTATGAACCTCGTTTGTGAATCTAGCTTGAAATGTTGGTTATACAGCTTGATGATAAGGATTCGGTAGTAGAGTGCACGCGATTATAATATGAGAACAATAATAATTGTAGATATTCAGAGTGTGAAGGTGTGATGACAATAGTGATATTTGAAAGTAGATCGTTACCATTTCGTTCACCGTTTACCATTCACAGTTAACCGTTATCATTTTTCGTTTATCGTTCACCACTCACCTTTTACTGGTTACCGTTCATCGCTCACCGTTCGCCGTCCACCGTCCATCGTTCACCGTTCACCGTTCGCCGTTTACCGTTCACCCTTATATACCGTATATCGTTTATTGTTAATTATTTTCGTTCACCGTCTACCGTTTACCGTTTACGGCTTATTGTTTACCGTTTACAGTTTACCGTTTACTGTTTACTGTTTACCGTTTACTGTTTACCACTTACCGTTTACCGTTTACCGTTTACCGTTTACCGTTTACAGTTTACCGTTTACTGCTTACCGTTCACCGTTTACCATTCACCGTTTACCATTCACCGTTTACCGTTTAACGTTTAGGTGCACCATTTACTGTTCACCGTTCACCGTTCAGCAATCACCGTTCACCTTTCACCGTTCATCGCTCACCGTTCACCGTTCACCGTTCACCGTTCACCGTTCACCATTTACCTTCTACCGTTTATCGTTTTCAACGTGCGATACCATACAATCAGTCCAATTTCGGAAGAGACGTAGCTATTACATTTCAACGTGCGATATCATGCAATCAGTCATAAGTGACGTAGCCCTCAAATTTCAAGATGCGATATCATGTAATCAGTCGATTGTCGGAAGAGACATAGCCCTCACACTTCAACGTGTGAGACATGCAGTTATTCAAATGTCGAAAGTGATATAGCTTTCAAGTTTCACTATGCAATCAGTCAACTGTTGGAAGAGACGTTGCCCTCACGTTTCAACGTGCGATACCATGCAATCAGTCAAAGGTCGGAGGATACGTATCCCTCTCATTTGAACGTGCGATACTTTGCAATCAGTCATAAGTGACCCTAAGTAGCCCTAAAATTTCAACTTGCGATACCATGCAATCAGACAATTGTCGGAAGAGAGGTAACCTTCACATTTCAACGAGTGAGACATGCAGTCATTCAACTGTCGGAAGTGACGGACATTCTGAAGTTCAATGATATGCACTCAGTCAACTAGTATAAGTGACGAAGTCCCTAATTTTAACGTGCGATACCCATGTTCCAGGATGCAATCATAGATTCAGCACAAGTGACGAGGGACCTTAGCGTTCAATTTGCGGTGCAAGACGCTATGTTTATTGTCCTAAGTATTGTATTCCCAATATTTCAACGTTCGATGATTTCAGTCATGAGTGATGTAGCCGTCACATGTTAACTTGCAATATCATGCAATCAGTGAACTGTCTGAGAATACGTAGCCCTCACATTTTAACGTGCCGTGCATTCATTCAACTATTATATGGGACTTGAACCTTACATTTCAACGTACGAAAGAATCCATACAGTCATGAGTGACGTAATCTTCTCATTTTAACGTGCGATACCATACGTTTTATCATGAGTAATGTAGCCCCAACAGTTTTACATACGATGTCATACACTCAGTCATAAGAGACGTAACCCCAACATTTTTACGTGTGATACCATGCATTCCATCAAGAGCAATGTGACCTTCACATTTTCACATGTGATGATGCCATCCCAAGAGACGTACATCTTACATTTTAACATGCGACGCCATACACTCAATCATAAGTGACGCAGCCTTCACATTTTTACCTGTGACACCATATATTCTGACAATTGTCAGAATTGTAGTTTTCACGTATAATTGTGTGATATAGAGAAGAATATGTAGGTTTTCTTGAGTTGACATGCTTAGATTTATATGACAGAATCAAATGTCGAAAATGTCATTAAACGTCTCACAATAACATAAAAAATATTCACACAAGTTTGCGGAAAGAGAACTAAATTAACGTTTGAAGAAAAAAACGTTTCTTGAGATATTCTCCTCTCATTTGTATACACAATCCTCTCTTTGTGTAAGTGGTCCATGAAATGAGGTTTAACAATGAAATGTTGTACAGTTCATCATAATTAAAGTCTTGTTTTGTGAATGAACACTTTGAAAAATATTCATTTTTGTATGATATACCATCAAACGTTTTCAATAAAAAACACACAAATGTAGTCATACAGCATGAAAAATCAGAGTATACGTGACTGAGATGGCACAAGACACTCCACATATTTTCATGGTAGACATTGTAAAATAAACAATGAAGTTCACGTTGAAAATTCAAATCAACGTATATATAACTGAGATAACACAAACACTACACGTTACAGGTACAAATTGTAGAATAAGCGATGAAATTTCAGGTTAAAAATCAATGTTTTCAAGAAATTGTTTGGGTGGAAAAACGAAACAATTCCATTAAATGAGCATTTTTTATATTAAGAGCGATTTCCCAAAAAATGAACCGCCCAAAACATAATCCGTGTTGACGTTTTCAAAGTTCCCTAAGTACTCAATCAACAATATTTTTCATTCGGAAATGATTCCTATGCGGGTTTTGTTATCAATCGGATGTGATGTACCCAAGGCTATTTCACAGTGTTAAACTGGAAGGAATATTTTATTCGCAGAAAACAGGCAATTTTAAACGTTTTACATCCAAAATAGATGGAATTATTTTTAAAGCGTTGCCAATATTATGTGTCTTGAAATAATCTCAAAAGATACTTGTAGTGATTTTTTGTAGGTAATGTCAAACGAAATAATTTTATTTCACAGAAATTTGACAAAAAACAAAATAACCTAACCTATACAAGGATATACAACGTTTGAGAAAACTCATATACTGAAAATAAAGAGAGGGTGTATAAAATCATGACATCAAACATAAAAACTTTAGTACAATTGAGTTTCGTCCAAATTTACGTGAAATATCAGGCATCAAAATGAGGAATTTTTCACATTAAATTAAAATAATGTTTGAAATGTTATACTGATGATGGAGAATAGTTTTCGAAACGTTTGGTTTTGACTCTGATGAGGACTAAAATAAAATGAGAAACGGTGATGATTCAAAAAAATTATTGAAACCATGAAGACTCAAATGAAATTTAAAACATTGAAAAAATCAACCGAAAAGTTAGTTTAAATGATGGTGAAAAAATTTGAAGCAGTGTAGTGATAATGAGTGAAAACATCGAAACGTTGTAATTTGATGAACATTCCAAAATGAATTATGACAGAAAAAATACAGGGTGTTTTAAATTACACTATTTATGAAAAAATATATACGGGTGTTCAAATGCGAATGTTATAAAATATGTTAGAGAAGAATCTTAAACTGGATGTTTATTGTGTATGAATACTTTTTATTTCAGAAATATGATGTATAACATGACATTCGAATAAATATTAATAGATTTCTTATGTTCAAAAACAAAACATTGAATATGACAATATACCAAATGATTAAAATATATAATAATTCTCCACCACTTAACTAAAAACTCGCTTGAATTCAATATCAACTTAAATTTAGTCTATCCACTGGTTTCCGGATTCTTGTAGAACGTCTCAGTATCGTTTGGAGGCTTTGAGGATCAACAGTTGATTCTTCACTCGTTGAAGGATTGACAGTTGATTGTTTTTGTTGATTACTGGTAGAGTCGGTTTGCGTTTGATTAGATGAAGGCCGAACAAATTCTGGTTGTTGCTCAGTGGAATCGCTGAATGTAACTCTACTGGGTACTGCGGTGTTCATAGCTGTCTGGTGAGAAATAAGTCTAGGAGGTGATGGACCTGCTTCGAATGGGAATACAGTAGGTTTTCCTAGTTGGCATGAACGAAGTTGGTCATAATGTCGCTTGATGATATAACCATCATCTAATTGAACTAAATAGTGGAGTCTTCCTAGACGTTTCACTATAGTACCAAACTTCCATATACTGGAATTGGAGTAATTTCTCGACTGCACTCTCTCTCCAACGGCAAAAAATTTGTCAAATCGTGGTTGTAAGGTAATATTTTTTTCTGATTCTTGTGGTCGAATAAGGTCAAGTTTGGTCCTTAAAATTCTCCCAATAAGAATTTCTGAAGGTGATTTTCCACACGAGAGGGGTGTTACTCTGAATCTTAATAAAAAGGCATAATTTTTCGTGTAGCTCGCCTGGTTCATTCATCATGCACTTGAATTTGGTTTTCAACGTTTGACAGTATCTTTCTGCCTGGCCATTTGTAGCTGGATGACCTGATGCTATCATTCTTTGTTGAATACCATTTCTGTTGCAGAATTGTTTGAACTCTTCTGATTTAAATATAGAAGCATTGTCGCTTACGAGTACCTCTGGCAATCCATGTCTACTAAAAACTTCTCTCAGGTGATGAATTGTAGACGAAGTTGTAAGAAAATTCTTCATCATAGTTATCTCTGGCCATTTTGATTTTGCATCGACTAGTATGAGGAAATGATGGTTCAAAAATGGACCAACATAATCCATATGAACTCGCTGCCAGTTTTTTGTCGGTACTTCCCAATGATGTGTTGGTGCTTTTTCTGGGTTTTTCTTGACATTACAGCAAGCTGGACAACTTTTAACTAAATTTTCTATGTCCTTGTCGATGTTTTTCCAATAACAATAGTTTCTTGCTAGTGCTTTCATTTTCACTATTCCCAGATGTGTAGAATGGAGTTCTTGAAGCATGGCGGAATGATATTTCCTAGGAATGATTATACGGTGTCCTCGAAATATCAGTCCGTCTTGTAATGACAATTCGGGATCTTTTCTTGTCCCTCTCAACAGTTCTTGTTTCAATTTTGATAAGTCCGGATCATTTTCTGTTTCGCATTTGATTTTTTCTGCTGTCAGTGTATCATTACAAATCTGATTTACGAGGGCAATATTCAGTATGTGTTCATCATCGACCTTTCTTTCTTCTTCTGGAGACAGTTTGAGTGGATTTCTTGAAAAATAGTCTGCATTAGTATGCTCACTTGATTTTCGATATTCTATAATGTAGTCAAAGCCTGACATATATTGAGCATATCGAAGCATTCTGGTTGCAGATAATACTGGAAGTTGTTTCTGGGGATTTAAAATGGTCATCAAAGGTCTATTGTCCACAATGAGAATGAATTTTCTGCCATATATGTAATGAAATAACTTTTTGAAAGCCCAGTAGATCGCTGTTGCTTCCTTATCTAGTTGACTGTAATTTCGTTCGGCTTTAGTAAGTGATCTTGAGATAAAAGCAATCGGTCTCTCAGATCCATCCTGTAAGCGATGAGATAAAACTCCAGACAATCCATATGGGCTGGCATCAGTGGCAAGAGTTACTTCTAGATCAGGTGTGAATGGCATCAAAACATTTTCATTAGCAATCATCCTTTTAGCTTTAATGAACGCTGCTTCACATTCTGCAGTCCACTTGAATTCTATACCTCTTCTCAGCAGACCATTCAAAGGATATAGTATTGTTGAAGCATCTGGGATGAATTTTGAATAATACATGATCAATCCAAGGAACTGTTGTACTTCTTCTTTGGATTTGGGTCTCGGTGTATCAATAACAGCTTTAATTTTATCATCCGATTTCTGAAGACCTTCTTTGGTGATGATATGTCCAAGATATGATATTTTCTTCTCGAAAAATTTACATTTGTCTCTATTAAGATGAATATTATATTCTCGTAATTTCTGGAGAACATTGATTAATCGATTTTTGCACTGTTCTAATGACGATCCTTGTACCAAAATATCATCGAAATAAGCCGTAGTTCCTTCCAAATTATGAACAATTTGATCTATTATCTTGTGAAATTCATTTGGAGCTGTTTTTATTCCAAAAAATAATCGTTTTGCCAGGTATGTACCTCGGTGAGTTGATAATGTTTGGATTTTGGCACTCTCTTCATCAACTGGAATATGCAGGTACGCTTTAAAAATGTCTAGGGTACAGAAAAATTCACCATTTTTCATTTTATTGAAAATATCCTCGATTCTTGGAATTGGATACCGATTATCTTGAAGCTGATTATTTACTGTCACTTTATAATCAGCGCAGAGTCGAATTTTTCCATTTTTTTTAGGAACGATAACTAACGGAGTACCCCACTCAGAATGATCGATTTTTTGTATTATATCTGGTTTTTCTAAGATGTCCAATTCTTTTTCGACTTGTTCTTGAAGTGCATATGGTACTCTTCGAGGTTTAATGAAGACTGGTCTGGCATCGGTGCGAAGCGAAAGGGAACATTGAAAAGCCGGAATTTTTCCAATTTGAGGTTGAAAAACATCTTTGAATTGTTCGAGAATTTCTGATACTAGGGTTTCAGGACAAGAGATGGAGTTAACATCGTGAATATCGATTTGTAATGCTCGTATCCATCTTCTTCCTATAATAGCATTACCGTAATCAGGAACAACGTATAGATCTCCTATGAAGTGTTTCCCCCTGTATGAAGCTGACACACTGATGTAGCCTAGCGGTCTAAATAGGTGTTTTGTGTAAGATCGGAAGCAAATATTCGATTTTTGGAGGGGAATGTTCAAGTTCAGTTCATCAAAGTCACGTTTGGAAATAATGGTAACTGGACTTCCTGTATCACATTCGAAATTGCACGGTTTATTATTGATTTCAATTTTGATAATAATTTTTGGATCGAAAACGGATGAAGTTCCATTGAAAACATCGATGATTTGATTGATTGCAAATTCCTCGTCAGAAAAGTCAGACGTGACAATGTCATTGACATTTTTGATATTTGCTGGATTTTTCTTGAGAAGTGATGAAATACAAACTCGTTCAATATGGCCGTTCTTGTTGCAGAGTCTGCATCGAAGTTTCTCTGCTATGAAACAGTTTTGTGACTGGTGATTATTTTTGCCACAATGGAGACATATTCCTGTGAGTCCAAGTTTTTGCAGTTTCAGATTTCGGTTAGTACTGGTTTTTGAATTTGTGCTTGAATGTTTGTGGCTGTGAGTTTTACTTCTTGATCTGGAACGATTACGATGTTGATGGAATTCAACTTTATGAACATTTCTCGACGACGTCGAACAGCTTTCGTAGACTTCTCGGTTTTGTATGCGTGAAGTTTCAATCGCCAACGCTGTCCCCAGGGCTTTTTCGAAAGATACGTCGACTAACTGTAGAATTCTTTCCCTTGTACTGGAATCGAGCAAACCTCTAATGAATTGTGCTCTCAACAACATGTTGATAACACCTTTTGAACATTCATTTTTGTTGCACTCAGTTTTGAAGTCACATGTTTTGATAAGGTCTTTGAGTGCAGCAACATAATTTGAAATTGATTCACCTGAAGACTGAATTCTCGAAAAGAAACGATGCTGCTCAGTCAAAATATTTCTTCTGGGTGTGAGGTGATTTCTTAGAAGAGAAATGAGTTCTGGGTAACTTTTAGTAGCTGGAAGCTCTGGGGATGTTAAGCTGGATATCAGTTTGTAGTGTCTGCTACCTAAACAGTTTATTAGAACCATGACTTTTGCTCCATTTGTTTCATTATCTTCTTTATCTAATCCTTTTAATTTGAAGAAATTCTCCAATCTTTGGCAATAACTGTCAAAATTTTCACAATTCTCGTCGAAAGGTTCGAAAGTAAGTACTTGTTTTTGAAGAATATCTTTCACTGTGGATGGTTGATGTTGTTGTTGTTGAAGGGAATTGACTAAATCACTGAGGGCTGTTATGAGTGGTGCAAGATCTTGAGCCATTTGGAATTACTGAGCGGATATTCGATGATTGAAATAATGTGTAGGTCTTTTCTTGAATATTCTATAAGTTTGAATTCTGTTTTTCTTTTAACCTTCGTCGCCAAATTATTGTGTATGAATACTTTTTATTTCAGAAATATGATGTATAACATGACATTCGAATAAATATTAATAGATTTCTTATGTTCAAAAACAAAACATTGAATATGACAATATACCAAATGATTAAAATATATAATAATGTTCCTGAAATGAAACGTCAGAAAAAAAAATGAATATATGGTGTTCAAAAATATGGCATTAAACATAAAAATTTGGTAACATAATCATACATCAATTATGGGGATATTTCAGTCATGTGTTTTCAGTTATTTTTACGTTACCACGAGTTCCGTGCAAATTCACGTGCAATGTCAGGCATACTGAAACAGGACAAAATGAGGGATTTTTCTCAATAAATCCAAAAAGTATTCATAACGTTTGGTTTTTAACTCGATGAGTAAAATGAAATGCGAATCGGTGATGATTAAGAAAGAAAAAATCGAAACGTTGTAATCTGATAAACATTCAAATAACATTCGAAAAGGTGACTATAGCAAAATATAACCGGAGTGCTGGGTTAAAACTCTGATGAAAACTAAAACAACGCAAAATGAGAGATTTTACACATTGAATTCCAATAATATTCTAAATGATGGAAAAGAGTATTCGAAACGTTTGGTTTCAACCCTGATGAGGACTAAAATGAAATGCAAAATGGTTATGATGGAATCTCAATGAGGTTGGATTATTTCCTTGTGGATTGTGCACTATAGGCAAGCAATACCGAAAATTCTTATAAATATGCTAAATTGAGCAATCAATAAACTTGGATTTGTTAATGGAGATGACGATGTATAAAAATATCTCCCACCCCCTATTGAGACAAAAGAATAAATCAGGAATATTATCAGGGGTAATATAATAAGTGGTATGATTATTACCGATAATTTTTTGGAATATCAATGAATTGCAATCACAAAGCTTGCATTGTAGTATTGATAGTATCGAAATGGCGGACAGTGGAGACGTAATGTCACACTGTCTGTGTAAATATTGTAACAAAAGAGTGAATAACGGTATAAAATGTAGTTTGTGTACGGCGATAGCTCATCCAAGTTGTGCCAAACGGATAAAAGGTGCAAAGATTTCAGACACTAGTATGATCTGCTGCAAAGAAAATCTAACTGAAACCGAGAAAGACGGCCATGATGGTGATGTATTAAACTCGTTAATCATAGACGACTTAGTTAATTCAAATGAAAATCCATCGGAAAATGAACTAGTATACCTAAAAACAATTATTGCTCATAAGAATTTCATAATCCGCCAACTAATAGAAAAAATCTGTTTTTTAGAGAACAAAAAAAGTTCAGATATTAATGTAAACATTCCTCCCCAACCCACTCCACCGCAAATGGAAACTGGAAAGGGGAAAACTAGGAACCAACCTGACAAATCAACAATGGCAGTAGCTAAGCACACGGAGCCGTTACCCAAACTTAAACAAATACCAACGTCGTCAAAAAGTTATGTAGATGCGACCTATTCGCATTCTAACGATATGTATAACAAACCTACTCAAATAACTTCTCTGCAAGTCAATGCAGCCATAATGCAAGCCAAACAAAGCACGACCATGAACACAATTCAGCAACTAAACCAGGATTGTGATGAAACTGAAGAAAACATCAATAGTGGGTGGTCAGAAGTAAAACAAAGGAAGAAAAGAAAATTTCTCGTAGGAAATACAGAATCTCATTGTGACATAAAAACAATACCTAGGTTGGTGCAGTTGCATGTAACAAGACTTAAACCCGATACGAAACCTGGTGAACTGCAAAAGTTTCTGGAACATAGATTAACTGGAGTAGTATGTGAAGAACACCCCTCTAGAAGGCCGGAGATATACTCCTCAATGAAAGTAACAATAAATAGGGACTTATTAAAAACTGCCTGGAATAGGGAGACCTGGCCAAATGGATCTATAGTTTCGTTTTTCAAGAAGAAGAGGATGCCATCAACAATGACGGATCCTCCAACTCAGATTACAATCTAAACTACAAAAGTGTAAATAGTGATCAGTCTCAAATCGGTGATATCACGCTGACGATAGTCAGCATGAATGTGCAGTGTTTAAGAAATAAACTATTGAATCTTGAAGTTTTTTGTCAAGAGAAGAAACCAGACATAATTTGCATACAAGAACACTGGTGTACAGATGAGAACATCAAATATATGTACATACCGGGATATACTCTAATCACAAGCTTTACTAGAAGTAATAAGATACATGGTGGTTCTCTAATATTCGTAAGCAGTAAAACTTTGTTTAAAAGCGGTCTCATAGACTGTAGTAAATTCTGTGAGGAAAATACTTATGAATGTTGTGCAATCTATTCTACACATGAAAATAGTACATTCTTAATTGTTAATGTTTATAGAACGCCGGATAGCAAGCTGGATACATTTCTTGAAAAATGCTTTTCCTTATTAACTAACTATAGTAATCGTTTTGACAAAATATGCATTTGTGGTGATTTCAATATAGATTACTTAACCCCGAACAATGACAAAAATCTACTAGATGATCTGTTTATCTCATTTGGTTTGAATCTTGGCCTCCCAAATGAACCCACACGTATATTCTACAATAAAAACAAAATTACTAAAACTAAAATTGACTATATTGCTACAAATACGGAGTATAAAAATTACACATGTCAAATTGTTCAACCTAATATGGGTGATCATCTTGCGATAATTATGCACATAATGCTAAAGGAGGATATAGCAACGCCAGATGTTAACATTAGTCACTCCCGAAATTTTAATCTTTCAAATCTTGATATGACAAAGCAAGAGTTATTTAGGTTGGGTTTCAATGATGTATACAATAAAAATGATGTCAATGAAGCATTCAAGGAATTCATGGAAATATTACACTATGCTATAGACCTAAATTGCCGAATAATAAGGAAAAATAACAACAGGTTAGTTAACAAAAGACGCCACTGGCATGATATAGAAATTCAAAATAAAGGTAAGCAACTGAAAAATATTTATTCTGCTACTAAAAATATAGCCGAAAAGGAGGCCTGGGATTATTATCGATGTTGTAAAAAAGAGTATAACCGTTTAATTCAGAATAAAAAAAAGGAACACAATCAAAATATAATCAGGGACAGTAATAACAAACAAAAAACCATGTGGAATATTGTTAATAATACAATAGGTAGAAAACAAAAGGTGGAAGATATACAACTAAAGGTAAACAACAAAAAAATAACGGACAATAAAAAACTTTCACAATGCTTTGCAACTAATTTTAATGAGAAAAACAAAGAACTAAAAAATATGTTTGATATAAAAAACAACTGTACATGCTCCTCAAAGTGGTCTATAAATAGTTTCGCTTATTTTCCAACTACATCAACTGAAATTTTAAATGTCATTAGCAGCATAAAAAACAAAAACTCGGTGGGTGATGATCAAATAAATATAAAAGTATTAAAACATATAAAAGACATAATTTCTGAGCCCCTGGCTTACCTAATCAACCTAACATTCGAAACAGGAATCTTTCCTAATGACTTAAAATTAAGTAAAGTAATTCCTATTTATAAAAAATTGGATGCTACTTGTGCTGATAACTATAGACCAATTTTACTGTTAAATGACATTTCAAAAATATTTGAGCGTATATATCACGGTAGACTCACACATTTCCTAGAAAAATTCAGCATTCTGTCCCCTAATCAGTATGGCTTTCGGTCGGGAAGATCTACAGAAGGAGCAGTGATTGAATTCATGGATAGTGTGTACAAAAATCTAGACAAGGGACAAATAGTTGCAGGAGTTTTCTTTGACCTTACGAGAGCATTTGATAGCCTTAATATTGAATTTCTTAGAGATAAATTATACGCTATTGGTATAAGAGGTCCTATGCTTGACTTACTAGGTTCATATTTATCTGAACGAAGGTATTATGTCCAAATAAAAAACGAGAAATCGGATATAGTCGATACTGATATGGGCGTTCCGCAGGGATCTGTGCTGGGACCACTTCTGTTTCTTATCTTTATTAATGATCTACCCGAATGCATTAACGATAGACTAATAATGTATGCAGACGATTCCTCAGTGGTGGTTGCTGCGCAGACTCCTGAGGAATTGTATCAAAAAACAAAACGCTTAGTCAACACGTTTCAGAACTGGTGTAATCAAAATTCGATTAAATTAAATCTTGATAAGACAACATATATGAACTTCAGATACAGAAGGAATACTTCGCGCATTACCATGTCTGATATTGCCTATGTATCGGAAATTAAATTTTTGGGTATTCATTTGGACGAGTTTGTGAGCTGGGACAAACACATAGATCATATCAGTAAGAAACTTAACTCAGCATTTTATGCCATTGTACAATTGAAGAAAACATTGAATTTGAGTACTCTCATTACTGTATACTATTCTTTAGTTTATAGTCATCTTACATATAATGTCTGTCTATGGGGTAACGCTGTTAACTCGGAGAAATTATTTATCAAACAGAAAAGAATAATGAGACTTATCTTTAATATTCCACATGGTAACACATGCAGACATGTCTTTAAAGAGAATAATATTCTAACCCTACCATCTATTCTCATATACAAAACTCTCCTTTATATTAAAAACAACTTGCATAGGTTTCTAAAACATTGTGATTATCATACATATTTTACTAGAAATGCTCATAATTTTGATATCATTAGACACAATCTATCTCGTACTGAAAAATCTCCGGACTACTTGGGAGTCAAACTTTACAATCATCTACCTCGAGAAATTAGAGAAATGAATCTAAACAAGTTCAAATCGACAATAAAACGCATATTGATGCAGGGGGCTTATTATAATCTAAATGAGTACTATGAATCTAGCTTGCTATAACGGCGGTATCCCCAAAATTGTCTAGCGGTGTTCGTTTACTCGAATTGTCAGCCAGCATTTCTTTTACCATATGTGTAAATGTTATTCAGTTCATCTTATGTGTAAATCTAATTTGTACATGCAAATGTTATTCTTTTTATCTTTATGTGTAATTTTAAATGTCTTAGCTTATGCTGCATATTTTTAATTAACTTTTAAAACTGACGTGTATATCCATCTACGGATGGCTGCTGTATGCTGATACGAATAAATATTATTATTATTATTATTATTATTGGGATTGCCAATGAATTGATATTCCAAAAAATTTTAGGTTTTTCATCATACCACGAATTATATTTGGGACGACAATATATCGATTCGAAATAAAGAAAAATCGTGTCACCTTGTAATTGATGCTTTACTTCTAGCCGTATTCAACGGAATACTCTTTTCCACGGCCTCATCTATGAAACCAATGGACATTTTTCCCCAACGATCGCTCACATTGATAAATAAAGATAACTAGTCAAAACACATAAATTCGACGTTTATAATTTAAATCATAATTTTCACTTGACAGATAGTAAAATAAAAACTAATTAGGTTTATCACCGTGGAAGTACAGCGACGATCTATATTTTCACTGTAGTTCCGATTCTATTGGCCGAATTTCAAAATTTGAAATCCACTGATTGGTTGTTAAGCAAGGAAATATATTGTCGAGACAATGATTACATTCCATCTGGGAGAGAAGTTCAACCCAGATCAGAAGCAAAGAGGTCCCACAATGTCGCCTCCACACACGAATAAGTAATGAAATGTGCATTTAGAATTATACAATTCAATTTGTAACATATAATGTAGGTAATAATTTTTCCAATAATTCGACGGTGTAGTCCAAAAAAGGAAAGAAATAATGTTTATTTTATATATTTTATAAAAAACTATTGAATATATATATGTTATATCTTGATTTTCACTAAGAACTTTTTAAAAACTATTTTGGGGTGGTTCGAACCACCGTTTATTAATTACAAGAATGAAAATTAAAAATGACTTTATTCTATGACATGAAATGAATAAGTAAGTACAAACAAAAGAAGTCGTGAATTTATATGTTTTCGAAGTGCTGGCGAAGCTGCTTGGTAGCTGGAATTGGATATCCGTGGCTCGGCTCCGTGGGATTGTCTACTCAGCGGTTTTCCTGGAATGTAACCTGATATGCTCGGGAAGGTTACTCTGGGTGTTGGATATAACAGCTCCCCTTATATTAGAAAAGTTGGTGCTATGCAACAACTTTTAGGGCTCCTCAGACGGGGTTGCTTAGGCGACTGCGTCTAGATCGAAAGACTCGTTTGGTACCTCTTCTTGTAAATTTGGTTTTCTTCTCGGGAAAATGGATGGAATCCTTTGGAACGGTCTGAATGGTCTAGTCGGAGGAAGCGGCGGAACGTCGGGCTCAGTTGGTGCCAATTTTAGTTTCCTCCTACACTTGCAAATGAGGTAAAGGCCTGCCAAAGATATGGTTAGAATGATGGTGGTATATGTAAACCAAGAAATATTCTTCTCGACGAACGGTCTTTGAATTAGGTCGTCCAAAGTTTTGGAGTAGGAATCCAGCTTATGTTTGGCAATGTCCAAATCGTCGATGTTGAGGTCGTCTAACTTGAGTGGCTTTAATTTTGGAAGTTTAGATTTTTCCGGGATGTCGGCACAGCATTCATACGGAATCGAAATTGGATGTGTTTTGTAAGTGACATTCGAAATTTTTGATAATTGAGAATTGGCTTGAACTTTAGTTATTCCAATAAAAGCACTGCATTCTGTCTGTAATTTAACTATAGAATTACTATACACGATTTCAGTTTTTGAGTTCATTTTTGGGCAATTTACAGTCACTTGTAATGGTTCCGAAAGGATCACTAGCCAAAGGTTGTTTTCGAGTTTTTGCACATTATATCCTTGGCTGAAAACTAGCGAACTTCTGCAATTTCGCGGGATGAGTTTATTGTTTTTGAAAATTTGGGCTTCACAATGTTGGGACTGTATGTCCGCTTCTTGAGTTTTAGAAGAAATTAGTTTCTCCTTTCGCTGATTTTGAATCTAATGGACTGTATCTTTGGTTTGTTTTATAGAGATAATGAATGAATCTCGTTATTGATTTTGTAGAAGTATATTCTTATTCTTGTCTCTCGGCAACGACATAAGTATACATGTTTTTGAAATATTACAATACAAAGTGTTATAAACTAATGACCAAATGGGGTGAAGGAAATATACATCCCGCCCGCCTTGAAATGCGAAGCTTTCAATAAGCATTAAAAACAATTAAAAAGTATAGAGTAATTCAATTTTCATCAGAATAAATTGGAAATACACCGACTTTCGAAACACTTCGGTCTATAACACCATTCTTTGTTCGAACACTAACAATTCGAATGACGTCATCTTTTCCAGGGTGAATTTCGGATACTCTGCCCACTTTCCATTGTAGAGGTGGTGCATTATCTTCTTTTAACACGACCAGGTCTCCAACCTTTATTCTGTTTGGTGATTTGATGAACCATTTTTGACGTAGCTGCAGGGATGTTACATATTCAGACGACCAGCGTTTCCAAAAATGTTGCAAAATTTGTTGTAGTCGACGATAGTGATCGAGGCGATTCGAGGAGACAGAAGCAACATCTCGTTGAGGAACAGCTAACAATGAGTCATTGAGTAGGAAATGAGCAGGAGTTAGGAAGGTTGGATCGGAGGGATCATTTGATAATGGTGTTAGAGGGCGAGAATTGAGAACAGCTTCGATTTGGCACAACACTGTATAAAGACCCTCAAAAGTGAGGTGTGCATTACCGACCACTCTGATCAGATGTTTTTTCGCGGATTTAACAGCGGCTTCCCATAGTCCGCCCTGATGGGGTGCTAAGGGGGTATTGAAATGCCATTTGATATGATTTTCTAATAAAAAATTGCGAAATTCATTTGAATGATCAAGATTTTTTATTTCTCGTATGATTACTTTGAACTCGTTATCAGCACCAGTGAAATTACTGCCATTATCTGAATAAATTTCAGAACACAGACCTCTGCGAGAAACGAATCTTTTCAGGCAGTTTAAAAATGTTGGAGTTGATAAATCACTAGCTAGTTCAATATGAACAGCTTTCGTCGCAAAACATATAAATATGCATATGTATGTCTTCACCAATTTTCTAGTTTTTAAGCGACCATCTTTCACAAGAATCGGTCCAGCGAAATCTATTCCTACTATAGAAAATGGCCTCAAAGGTGTCAATCGTGTTTTAGGTAAATCGCCCATCATGGGTGTAATAATATGTGGTTTGGCTCTGAAACAAGGAACACACTTACGTATTATACCTCTCACTTTATTTTTTCCGTTCGGAATCCAATATCGTTTTCTTAGTCTAGCTAAAACGGCTTGTGGACCAGCATGGAGTGATATTTTATGTTCATATTCTATTAACATATTTGTGAATTTATGATCGGGGGGTAATAATATAGGATATTTCACATCATAGAAAATAGGAGCATTTTTAAGACGACCGCCTACTCTCAGTAGATCATTCGAATCTACAAATGGATTCAAAGGTAAGAGTTTATTTGTTCTAGGAAGAATTTTATTATTTTTCAAACACCTTATTTCATTTGAATAGTGGATTGATTGTACTATTTTAATCAGAAGGAAGAGGGATCTTTCTAGTTCGTTAGTTGTTAGATCACCCTTCATTCTGTTGGGTTTGTTTTTTGTTTTCGAATTATGGATGAATCGCAGCATGTATGTGAATACTCTGTGAGTTTTTGTGAAAGATGAATATCTTTCGAAAATATTTTCATCAGTATAACTGATGAAAATTAATTCTTGTTTGATCCATTTTTCAGGAAGATTTTCTGATGAACAAATAATATTTTTTGGCCATGCGTTTTCACTTTCGATTAAAAATTTAGGACCTGTCCACCACAGTTCCCTTTTCGATAATTGCTCTGGGTTACAGCCTCTTGAAATAATGTCTGCAGGATTTTGCTGAGACGGAACGTACCGCCAATTATTTGTTCCGGTCACTTCATGGATTTCAGCCACACGATTTGCAACAAACGTTTTCCAATTGTGTGGATCTCCTGCAATCCATGATATGACAATTGAAGAGTCACACCAATAGAACGTCTCGATGTGATTGAATTTTAATGATTCTTTCACCTTTTGAGTTAGATTTGCAAGCAATGTAGCTCCGCAAAGCTCTAAACAAGGAAGTGTCCTTGTTCTTTTTATAGGAGCAATTTTGGATTTTGCGCACATTAACACAACTTTATGAGAACCGTTTCGACATGTAGATCGCAAATATACGCACGCCCCGTAAGCTTTTTGACTAGAATCACAAAAGCCATGAATTTGTTGATTGGTAAATTGTGATATTGTCACTTGGCGTGGAATTTCAATATGATTGAGTTTTGACAGTTCTCTATTAAAAGTTGTCCAGTCCTGAAATAACTCGTCAGGAATTCGGTCATCCCAACCAATCTTTTCCTGCCAGAGCTTTTGTAAAATGAATTTTGCCTGTACAACTACAGGTCCGATTAAACCCAAGGGATCAAATATTTTCGCTATATTACTAAGAACCACACGTTTTGTAATCAGTTTTGATTCTTCAAGATTTGATTTGAAAACAAAGATATCGCGCCTTGGATTCCAAACCAAACCTAATGTTTTTATGGTCTCCTTTCCAGGAGAAATGTATTGAAGTAGGTTTTCGAAATTTTTATCACTTGTATGTTCTAATAATTCAGGATGATTTGATGCCCATTTTCGTAGATGGAATTTACCGCTTTCGAGGATTTCAACGATCTGATTTTTTAGAAGATTGGCTTCTTCCACTGTTTCGGCCCCGCTTATCAGATCATCCACATAAAAACAATTTTTGATTATGTTACTAGCCTTTGGATATTTATTTTCGTTATCAACGGCGGTTTGATAGAGTGAACGGCAAGCTAAAAATGAAGAACTTGCTTCTCCATACACCACTGTGCATAACTGAAAATGTTTTAGAGATTCTGAAGGATTTGTACGCCAAACTATTCTTTGTAAATCTCTGTCTTCCGGAGCGATATTTATTTGCCTATACATTTTTTCACAATCTGCGGTAAAAACAATATTATGTAAACGAAAATTCAGTGCGATTGAAAATAACTCCGGTTGAATTGTTGGACCGACTTTCAAAATATCGTTCAGTGACCATCCCGAAGTAGATTTACATGATGCATCAAATACTACTCGAAGTTTCGTAGTGTAACTGTCATGTTTGAGGACTCCATGATGGGGAATATAATATTTTATTGAATGGGGGTTGTCGTCAATCAAATTTATTTCTTTCATGTGACCAAGTTTTTCGTATTCCGTCATAAATTGTGTGTAACTAGATTTGAATTCGGGATTTCTTTTGAATCGTCTTTCAAGCATTTCAAATCGTCTTAATGCGTTTTCGACCGATGAGCCTAACCTTTCCTTGTCATATTTAAGTGGCAAACTCACTTCGAATCTACCATCTATGTGTCTTTTGAAAGTGTTTATAAAATGTTCTTCACATTCTCTTTCTTCTTTTGAGTATTGATCAAATTTGTTATTTATCTCTTCTATTTCCCAGAAGCGTTCAAGTTGATTGTTTAAATCTGCATTTGATATAGATAAATGACAGATTGAATTAGAATTATGATTTGTATACATAGGACCTGATAATATCCAGCCCAGTTTTGTTTCTTGTAAAATAGGGGTATTTTCTCCAGTTTTGATTTGCCTTCCACAAAGTATTTCGAAAAATATACTGGCACCCAATAATAGATCAATTTTACTGGAAATATTGCAAAAATCATCCGCCAGAATGATATCAGCGGGAATATTCAAATTAGAAATATCGAAAGATGCCTGGGGTAAATTTTCAGTGATTTTGTTGATAACTAGAAAGCTTTCACCAGAAGTGAAATTTCCATCAATAGATGTAATGGTAGCGTTGACCTTGCGCGATATATTATTCAAACAATTATTGAGACTCGCTACAGGAATATTGATCCTTTGAAATTTCAATTCAAGTTTTTTAGCCATTTCTTCAGAAATAAAATTTGATTGAGATGCACTATCCAACATTGCACGACATCGCAATTTGGAATTGTTTCCTGTGTATATATCTACGAGTGCTGTAGCTAAAATTATCTGATTCGAATTCGATCTGATAGAAGCAAAAGAATGTGAAGGAACGGTTGGCTCTAGTGCAACAGAAGCATCGTTTGAGCGTGTTTGCTGATATTGTCTTGGTGAATCATCTGATGTGTTGTTTGTTGAGTTATCGTTTGCATTTTGAGATTGATGACTATTTGTGTATTCAGAATTATGCAACAAAGTGAAATGTTTTTTGTTACATATTTTGCACCCATTACATCTACAGTCTCTCTGAGAATGACTTGGACGTAAGCAGTTGCTGCATAATTTATACTTTCTCACTTCTGAAATGCGTTCTGTAACTGGCATACTTTTCAGTTTGTCACATAATTGATTATAATGATTTCCTTTACAGAAAGAACAGGATATTTTGTTTGTTGATACATGAGTGAGGGAGTTTTGTTCATGTGATTGATTGGTTTTTTGAAAATGCTTAGATTTATTTTCAAGCGTTTCTAACCACTGACAACGTTTAGTTAGAAATGATGTTAGTTCTATAATTGTTGGATTTTCAGTATCTTTTGTATGATGTTCCCACTCTCGTTTTGAAAGTGAATCTAGTTTTGACGCCAAGATATATACAAGAAGTGTGTCCCATGTTTCCGTTTTTTGACCTAATGCAGACAATGCTCTAAGATTTTTGTTGAAATTATCAAGGAGCTTTCTTAGGAGGATGAATGATTCATTTTTCAGGACTGGTAGATCAAATAGAGTTTTTACATGAGTATGAATAATAAGTTTTTTATTTTCATACCTTTCTTTGAGCATTGTCCAAGCAATATTATAATTTTTACTTGATATATCTAAAGATTGAATAACTTGGGCGGCTTCACCTTTTAAACACGATTGCAGATAATGAAATTTCTGAATATCGGGCAGACCTTCATTTTCGTGAATGAGACTTGTGAAAGTATCGCTGAAAGCCATCCATTGATAATAATGGCCATAAAAACTAGGTAGGCTGATGGTAGGCAATTTCACCTTTGCCGGTATATTGATATTCTGCGCGACATTATTGTGATTCTGGGAGCTATTGTTTGGAATGGAGCTATGCATTGAAGGACCCTGTAGAGGTTGATAAGTTAGATTTGTTGGATTGGGGAGTTGGTTGTTGCTATGGTTACTTTCAACACTCAAAGTTGTTACTGATGAATGTGAATGAACCCTATTCTGACATTTGAAGATTATTTCTTTTGCTAATCCCATTGCAGCAAAGAATGAATCTTCGAATGCCTGTCTTTCATTATCATCTGAATCCTGATTCGGAAGAGACTCTATTTCTGATTGTATTTCTTGGAATTGATCCAAAGCATCACTGATTTTTTCTATACGAAATTGAAGTTCATGAATTGGTGATGTTTTTACATCGAAAGATTTTACGATATTAGAAAATCTGGTGACTTGACCCTTGATTGTGGCGCGTTTACCTATGAGCTTTTGAAGGTCTGTCATATCAAATATTGTGCAAATAGACTATTAACTCAGGAAAACTGGGATAAAATGAAATAGGAACGGGATAGGAATGACTCACAGATCTTCTGTCCGGTTCGCTTTCCAATTGAAGATGTATGACTTGTATGAAGTGATCTTGACGTTTCTCTTGACGTTTCTTTGGGTTTCTATTTCTTACCTCGTATCGGCTCGAATAGGACCAATGTTGGGACTGTATGTCCGCTTCTTGAGTTTTAGAAGAAATTAGTTTCTCCTTTCGCTGATTTTGAATCTAATGGACTGTATCTTTGGTTTGTTTTATAGAGATAATGAATGAATCTCGTTATTGATTTTGTAGAAGTATATTCTTATTCTTGTCTCTCGGCAACGACATAAGTATACATGTTTTTGAAATATTACAATACAAAGTGTTATAAACTAATGACCAAATGGGGTGAAGGAAATATACACACAAATCGAGTTATAGTCAATGGGGTACGCGAACATATCGGAACACAGTTTAGTTTTATACGAAAGTGGTTTGCACTGTTTCAAGTTCGTCACTGGTATGAACATTAAAGAATCATCGTCTTTCGCGATATATTTTTGAGAAATAGAAAGAATATGGTGAAGGCCAGTTCTGTTATCGTAAATCGGAATAAGGAATAGTTGGTATAGAGTATAGATTTGGGGTTCAATGAGTGGAATTTTGAGGATGAAAACTATATTCGAATTGGTTTGAAAGGCTTCAAGTTCTATGATTTCGAGATATTGGGCTATGTTGAAAAGTTTTGGTGGAAGAGGAAGATTGTTTCTTCTTAAATTATGGGAGATTTCTTGCAAAGCTATAACTAATTGATCTGGTCTAATAATCGAAGAGTGAATGATATTTAATCGGGCGAAGGTGATTGAATTCAACATATCATCAATGTTTTCTTCGAGGAATAAAAAGCTTTCCATTAACTTTTCGCAGATATCAAAGAATTTTAATTTTGCTTCGATTCTGTTTATATTATCGCTCAAATTATTGATGGAACCTTCTACTATTTTTAGGTTGCTGTTGAGGGTCTCCTCATCGATACGCAATTTTTGAATTGTGTTATTGAAATTTTGGATTACAGATGCTGTTACTGAAATTTGATTTTTCATTAGATTTTCTAATTGGTGTTCATCGCTCTTTAATCTATTGATACAGTTCGTGTAATATTCACCATCGGCTGCATCTAAATTGCCTGTGATTGATTTGAAAAAATACTACCTATACCATTGATAAGGCCTCTTTTGTACCTTTTAGTGTCTAAAACAATTTCTATGAGTTTTTGTTTTATTGAATTTGAAATTTGGGTAAGAAGACTGATATGTGTTTTTACTTCAGAGCGAAATTCTTTCATACTTTGACCAGTGAATTGGGTTGTATTAACGAGGGTTTCTAGAATTTTGAGATTATTTTCGTATGTATCTTTAAATACTGAAATGTCTTTGTTCACGAGTATAGTCCATTTGTCGTTGGTGAGTACGATGTTATTGTTTTCGTGGTAGTAAACGCCAATAGTGTTATTGATTGGTTGGATTTGGTATTGACATACTACTGATCCGAACAGCAGCGGTAACCTGAAAATAAATCAATCTTCAGTGTACGGCTTCATGCGATCAAAGTTTACTTTTGATCTTTGACCAGTTCGGGGATTCAATAGAATAGCCGAATTTTGGTGTAGTTGTTCGATTATGAAGGGGCCATTAAATTTATTCTGTAATTTGTCTTTGATCTGGGATTCTTTGACGTATACTTTTTGGAATACTTGATAGTTTGGGGTTTCTCCGGAAACATTTCGATCAAATCGAATTTTGGCTTTTTGCTTTTGTTTCAGGATGCGTTCTCGAGCAAGTTTATAGAAATGAGAAATTTTGTTATTTAGGTCTCTTACATATTTGGTGATCATCTGTTCCTGGTTGTATAGAGTTTCAGGGGGTCTATTAGATGTGTGTCCGAAAACTAACTCATGGGGGGTGAAACCATGACTTTTATTCACAGAGTTATTGTAGCAAATACCTGCGTGAGGGAGTACGTCCATTGTCTCGTCTTCTGGGTGTTCGGCTAAGTATATACGAATCATTTCGAGGAGTGTTGCATGGAACCTTTCTACTGATCCATTAGATTGAGGGTGATTTACACTGGAATAAGATAATTTAATGTCGTAGAGTGCGCAAAGATCTCTGAGAATTGCATTGTCAAATTCTTTACCGTGGTCACAGTGTATTCTTAAGGGTGTACCAAAATGTTGGAAATACCAGAGTAGGGCGTTTGCAACAGTTCTTGCAGATTTGTCTTCAATACCGTAAACTTGCATGAATTTTGTTAATTCGTCCCGAATGCTGAGTGCATAGTGTTTTTTCGGAATTTCTATGATGTCGATGTTTATTCTTTCAAAAGCAGTTCTAGGGGTTTCAGTTATTACTAAAGGATTGTTGAGGTTTTTTCTACATATCTTACTTCTTTGACAAATTTGGCAATTTTGGATATATTTTTCAACTTCTTTCGTGAGACCTTGCCAATTATATTTTTCTTTTATTCTGCGGATAGTTTCATTGATACCTCTATGGAGATTATTTTTTCCATTGTGAAATTGATCGATTATTATTGGAATTTGGTCACGATCTGGGGTTCTTATTACATTTTGACAAACTTTGAATTTTATGTCTTTTTCTGCGAAAATGAAACAAAGTATTTCAAGAATCGGGAGTTCTAAGTTATTTTCAACGCAATAAGTATGTGATAAGTCAAGTTCATGTTGATTTCTGAACAGGGTGAGGAAAAGATGTTCTATTACTAAGTCGTCGTCGAAAGGGAGAAAGATTAGATAGTATTGTCGACGTTTGATTGTGTTGCTTGAGACAATATTGATTTTTAAATTTTGTATGTCGGCTTTTCAATCAAATATATCGTCAAATATTGTATGATGGAAGTTTTCGATTTTTTTCTCTCGAGGAAATACCATAATATGTTTATTTTCTTTGTCAAGTAATTGGCAGTTTGAATATTCGACTTTCGAATAGTCAATTAGCGATTTACTTCGATACAGATTTATGAAGGTTTGGTATTCTCGTTCAATTTGTTCAGCATGGTATTTTGGAGGGTCATTTTCAGGGATTTCCTCAGTATCGGAAATATTTTCAGTTTCAGAAGAATTTTCAGTATCAGAGGGATTTTCAGTGTCAGGCGGTTTTTCTATCGGTTCGGGGTCAGGAGTGTTCTGTTCTTCGTCGGTGTCTGAAATAACTTGAATGTCAGCGTCTTCGTTTGTAGGTAGGACTAATGAACAGGGAGTGAATATTTTGGAATTCAGAGTGAGGCATTTTGTGGGAGTGTTGATTTTGATTCTAGAAAGTGCATCGGCATTCTTATTGATTTTTCCAGGTTTGTATATGATTTCGTAATCATATTCCTCCAATTTTAGGCGCCATCTTGCAAGTCTGCTTCCGGGGTCTTTGATAGAAAATAACCATGTTAGTGGTCTGTGGTCAGTGATTAGTTTGAACTTTCTACCGAATACGTAGGGCCTAAAATGCTTCACTGCCCATACAATGGCTAAAAGTTCCTGTTCTATCGTCGAGTATTTGGATTCTGCAGAACAGAGCGTTCTTGAGGCGTAAGCGATTGGTAAGTCTTTACCGATCGGCCCTTGAGACAATACGGCTCCAATGGCGAATGCACTTGCATCTGTGGTTAGTAGGAAAGTATCCTCGAAGTTAGGGTATACGAGAATGGGTGTTGAAATGAGTGTTTGTTTCAGCTCTTCAAAAGATATCCTACATTCATTTCCAAAAATGAATGGGGTGTCTTTTTGAAGCAATTTTGTCAGTGGTTTGGAAATTTTGGCAAAATTTGGGATAAAACGTCTGTAGTATCCAGCCAGTCCAAGAAAGGATTTGATCTCTTTCTGGTTCTTTGGTTCGGGGAAATTTATGATACAATCGACTTTGCTCGGATTTGGTTTTACTCCGTCTTTGGTAATGAGATGATCAAGATATGCTACTTCCTTCCTAAGGAATTCGCATTTGTCGGGCTGTATCTTCAGATTGGCTTGTCTGAGGCGTTTGAAGACTTCTTTCAAACGGGAAATGTGTTCATGGATTGTTGGCGAATAAATGATGATGTCGTCCATATACACTAGACAACGCTCATTCTGAATACCAAGTAGAATGTTGTCCATCACTCTTTGGAAACTTGATGGAGCGTTCTTAAGTCCGAATGGCATTTTTACGAATTCGTAATGACCATTCTCAACGGTGAAAGCAGTTTTTGGGATGTCTTCCTTATTGATCTCGATCTGGTGGAACCCTGATGCGAGGTCGAGGGTAGTAAAATATTGGCATCTGCCAAGTTGATCCAGTAGGTCTGATATCATGGGTAGGGGGTATTTGTCGTCGATGGTAAGCTCATTCAGCTTTCGGTAGTCGACAACGACACGCCACTTCTGTTTTCCTGAAGCGTCGATTTTTTTCGGGACCACCCACACAGGAGAGGACCATGGTGAAATGGAAGGACGTATAATTCCGTCTTCCAGCATTTTATTCATCTGTCTTTTGACTTCCTCTTTATGAATTGGAGGGTAGCGGTATGATTTCGTGAACACGGGTTTGGCGTCTTTAGTGTCAATAGAGTGTTTTATTTCGTTCGTAAATGTAAGTCGGTCGCCTTCTAAGTAGAAAATGTCCGAGTATTCGAGACAAATGTTGGTAATAAGTTCAGTTTCTTCCTCGTTTAGATGTTCCAATCGAAGTTGATTTTGAATCTCAAAGTTTCTGTCTGTCTGTACGTCATCTGCGTTTGTTTCATTGGAGTTATTGATTGAATAATTTTGAATCGGTTCAATTTCTATATCAGAAAAATTTACTGTTTTTGGCATTGCATTTGAGTTTATCACAGAGGTGAGAAATTCGCCTCTATGATTTACTTTAACTAATGCATTGGGTAATCTAACATTTTCTTTTACCTGAGCTACCAGTATAGCTTCAGTGTTGAAATGATTGCATCTAAGCTTAGAAATTTGTTCGGTTCGTGGTTCAATTGAAATTATATTTTGAATGTTGTTCGCGGATGTCACGTTCGGGTTTTCGGTTGGTTTTTCAGTGTCAATAACTTTAATCAGGGGAATCGTTTTGAAATCGGTAATGAGTTGTTTATTCTTCAGGTCCACTATGCAGTGATAGTGTTCCAAAAAATCGGATCCTAGGAGTCCATCAAGATCTATGTCCAAGTCGTAAATAAAAACTTTGTGAGGGTTATCTTCAGCAAAGGGTATCATTACTGATTCAGATATATTGATTTTTTGATTGGTTATACCTTGAATCATAATATTTTCTGGGGATCTATTGAAATAATTTTGAGCAGTTTTTGGTTTATATATCGACAAACCAGCACCGGTATCAATAAGTATTTTGAAGGTATTGGTTGCGTCCATGATGTAATACAAATTTTTCGAACTGAGCATAAGTGATTGGGTTATAGAAATATTTGTTCTGGAAAGTTCAGGTTTGGATTCAAGTCTTCCGATAAGTTCAGGGTTTGTATTTGGTTTTGTAGTTCCGAAGTTGGGTCCATTTGCTGTTTGATTGGTGGATCGAAACATGTACGGCCTATAGGAATAATTTTCGTATTGATTTGGCTTTGAATATTCAGTATCATAAGAATCGGGCTGATGGGTAAAATCTTGGTATTCTTGATAGTTATCAGTATAACCACCAGTATCAAAAGTTTGAGGGTATTGATAATTAGCAGTATAATCATCGTGAAAATTTTGTGAGTCCAAATAATTAGCGGTATAATTATTGGGGTTAGGATTCTGCGAGTTCAAATGGTGAGTTCTTTGAGTATTATTAAATCTGGTAAAATTTGGATTCGATTGAATGACTGAGGGCCTTTGTTGGTTAAAATTGGGATTTGGCCCACTTATTGGAGGTCTGAATTGCGATTGATTCGATTGATTTTGGGTTGGTGTTTGATTTGGTTGATTGTGTCTAGGATTTTGACTGAATCTCGGTGTTTGTTGAAAACTAGATCTCTGGAAATTTTGTTGAATTTGTTGGGGCTGTTGGAATTGTTTTGTACGGCATTCGTTCAAAGTATGCCCTTGTCTTTTACAGAAAGAACAAAATTTTTGTTGTATGGGGTTTGAGTTTACTTTTCTAACTTGATTGTTTTGTGGGTTTGTATTTCGACTGTTTGTCGATTTTTCTCTCTTCTTACTCTTTGAATTGCAGAGAGCATGTCAGGAGGGTTACCTGCCCTAACTAGTTGTCCTACTTGGGGTTCTAAACCAGCTAAAAGGGTGTTCAGTGCCATCGTTTCGACGAGTGCACTTTGGGAAATTTTTTGGTCATTTGTCAAATTTTGTTTTTGGATACACGCATGCATTTTTGCATTATGCGTTTGTAGCCTATTAATGAAAATTAGTGGTGATTCACCAGGTAGCTGATGAATTCGTTGCAGATCCTGTATCAACGAGGGTAAATCGCGAGTATCACCAAAGTATTGATTCAATAGGATTCTTATTTCATCCCATGTTTGAGGGTTACGAGAACTTATTAGTTCTGCAGCTTTTCCTCGAAGTTTATTTTTGATATGCAAAACTACGAGCACCTTCTGGTCTTGCACAGCCATGCGGTAAGCAGTATTACAAGCATGGGTGAAAGTGTTTAAGAATATTTGGTCACCATCATATTCGGGGACGATAGAAAATATTTCGTTCAATTTATAAGGTTCGAGTGCAGCTGGGGGATTATTGGGATTATTTTCGACCATGATAAAAGAACTGGTGATTTGATCAAAATGAAAATAAATCAATAAAAATATTCGAGACGATTCTAAAAATGTCTTACCAAAGGATGTCCATACGGTGGATAAAATCCGACTTCACAAGCGATGCTCCGGACGAAGTTAGCGTTCGCGTGTTCTTCCTCCGTTGAAGAGACTGTCCAGCCGTTCTTCCTTGGTTTTCTTCTTGTTGAGTTGCTGAGATGAGTTGCTTAGTTGAATTGCTGAGTTGAATTGCGAGGGCTTCTGGTTCTTCCTTTTAAGGATTGGAATCCACCTCCTTCGGTTAGGCTTTCCTTGTTCCGCAGGAGTTGAAGGATCCTACAGCGACTGCGCCAATTGTTATATCTTGATTTTCACTAAGAACTTTTTAAAAACTATTCTGGGGTGGTTCGAACCACCGTTTATTAATTACAAAAATGAAAATTAAAAATGACTTTATTCTATGACATGAAATGAATAAGTAAGTACAAACAAAAGAAGTCGTGAATTTATATGTTTTCGAAGTGCTGGCGAAGCTGCTTGGTAGCTGGAATTGGATATCCGTGGCTCGGCTCCGTGGGATTGTCTACTCAGCGGTTTTCCTGGAATGTAACCTGATATGCTCGGGAAGGTTACTCTGGGTGTTGGATATAACATATATATATGTTCATGTTACGAACATTTCCAGAGAAGATGTAAATTGAGCTTCACAAACTGGACAATGTTACTGAAAAATCATTGCAACAAGCTGAATGTCTACATGGTCATACAAATTTTTCAAGATAGAGCTTCACTCGCAACAGCTATGATGGATTTTTCGACATTTTTATTCGAAGTGGTCACCATTGACGCTTTTTGATGATCAAGTTTCCAAAATTCACATTCATCATCGATTAGTTCGTGCATAATCCTTGGGTGATCTCCAGACAACCAATCTCTCAATTCAAGACCGCAGTAGAAACATTTCACTCGGTAACTTTTACCAGTATAAAAAATCCTGCTTCAGCAAATTCTTGGGGTGTTTGACTGAGACCTATTTTTGGATATTCAGTGTTCGCATCACAAAAAATTATAATCATGGGCCAAATGTGACTGAGGTTGAGATAATGATGAGGATATAATTAGAATGAATTACATCTACAGCAATTTCTATTCGTGTGACGTCAGTTCGATAGTTTGCAATGGCTTATCAAGTGAAAAAGAAGCCTCAGAGCCAATCAATGTCTTAAAAATTGTTGTTTAAAATTGTTTTTTCCGTTAACCAGCTGTCGTCCCCTTACAAACGGCAGCCCTCAGAAGTCGAAACTTGTGCAAGCCAAGGATTAACGGGGTCTTTTACCTTTCAACGTGCGATTCCTAGCACTTTCTCGGGCCATCAGATGGAAATCTGTAGTCGCTAAGGATTCGAACCTAGCCGACCAGCAGTCAATGGTTTCGAACGCGAAAGTCTCTGAGCTACATGGCCCTTATAATCTGCCAATGATTTTCAAAGTGAAAATGACATATTTGTGACTCAAAGTGTCGATGTGGCATGACACTATCAAACAGAGATTTTTCTGTCGTGATTTTTATATAGAACTTCAAAAAGTTACCACAAGTTGGGAACTAACCTAGTTCAAGTAACTTTAAACAGAAGTTAGGGATAGCCAACTTCTACCCCGAACCACCGAGACAGCACTCGCATTCAACATCAATAACATAAATAAGTAAAATTTTAATCAATCATCGACAACGCAAATCATTAATAACGTCTGTGGACAATAATAACTATCGTCAACTTATCACAGACCAGAAAAAAATAGAAAATTCTACTACATCTCAAAACTACCAAAAAACTACAAAATTGAATTCATAAAGAATTTACTGTAGCTCATAATATCCAATAATACCGCAGAAAATAATTTTTGAATGGATGAAAATTATGGAAAAACACACCAAACAAAAAATGCAGCAGTGTTGCTGTCGTAAGATTTTATAATCGCAACCCCTTCTCTCAGATATTATGGGTGCAAAATCTAACTAGTTGGGAACTGAATCCAAGTTCTAGTTGCTCAAGGCAAACGCCAGATACAGCCAACTTCGGCCCCAAAACCAAAGATGCTTTCAATCAGGGTGATCGAATAAGGATGCTTCGTCCTCATACTGTGGATGAGTCTCTTTCATGCCAAACAGAATTTTACCCCCATCGTTTTTCAATTCATAAGTCCACGGTGTTAATACAGTTATAGTGAAAGGACCAAGGTAGTTTGCAGCTAGTTTGGCAGTAAAATTTTTAGCCACATGTGAAATTCGAAGGTCATAATGTTGTTCACTCTTGGTATGTGCTTTCAGTATTCGAGTTTGCACATCTTTTCTGCAGAGCAAATAGGATAAAGTGACTCGCTAGGAATATATATTTCATTATTTTCATCAAGAGAAACATCACGTCCAGAATTCACAAATGTTTGGATGACCGAATTGCGTACGCAATTTTTGGGAGATAAGTATTTCACAATTATTTATTATTTGAAACATACGCCGTGAGCATTTTCTCAATGATCCGGTTAACCCTCTCAGAAGGATTAGACTGAGTGTGATAGTTTGCGGTATATGCAATATCAATTATTAGTCTTATGCAATATTCTTAAAATGCTTACTTTCACCATTATGGACCACAATTTTCTTCGGTGCATCAAACATAACAACAACCTGTTCCCCATAATCTCATTTATGCTACTTGCAGTAAAATACCTCAACGAATAGAGCAGGACAAATTTACTGAAAGCATCACAGACCTCTAAAATATATCCAAAGCCATACGAACTTCAGGGCAGAGGATCCATAAGGTCTGCGCTGAGGAGAAGCCATGGTTATCTACGAAAGAAGTTTCACCCAACATCCAGAAGATTTTTGCTCTGATTTGATATTATTGCAAATTTGACAACGTCGAATAAACTTGGTCACATCGGATTTTAATTTTGGTCAGAAATATTTATTTGAAAAACGAGTTGCCGTTTCATATATACCTGCGTGATCTGTTACGGGATCGTCATAGTAGTAAGTGAGTATTCCGAAACATCTCTCCTTGGGAACAACTAACCTCCACTGTTCAGGTGGACTAGATAATTCAGGGTATTGGAGTCGGACGAACTTGAAAATTTGAACTTTTGCGAAAACAAGGATAGCGTGCAGAATTTTGCTCAATTTCAGCTGACAACTTTTGATACCGTAGTTCTGCAGTTTGAGTGAAATCAAATTTCTCGAAATCCTGAATCATCAACTCATCGACATCGATGGAGTCTATGGAAACGAGAACAGACCTAGAAAGAAAATCTGGAACCACATTATCTTCTTTTCTTCTATGAATAATTCTATAGTCGAATGGTTGTAGACTCAATATACGTAATCTACCTTGAGGATTTTTCAAGTTGTGAAGCCACTGCACCGAATGACGGTCGGTGATGATGACAAAATGATAACCTTCGAGATAATACCGCAGTTTTTCCACCGCAAATATGACAGCTAGGAATTCTGGCTCCATGGCACTGTATTTTCTGTCCTGCGCAGTTAACGATCGAGACAGATACGTAATCACTTTTTCCCCATCTTCAAAGTTCTGACTCAAGACCACACCAACATCAAAGGCAGAAGTGTCTGTTTGCACACAGAATGTTCTACTAATATCAGAGTACTTACCAGACACTCTTTTAGATAACGAAATGAGGATTCACACTCATCTGCCCAGCAAAATTTGACATTTTCCTTGGTGAGGTTATATAATAGTGCTACAAATGAGGAAAACTGAGGTACACATCTTCTATACCATGATGCTGTGCTAATGAACTGCCTCACCTGCTTGGCTGTAGTTGGGACAGCTTCCCCCTTTGAATCATCCGGACGCAAACCATAACGTTCCATAACATAGCCTAAATATTTCATCTCAAGTCGGCAGAAATGACATTTATAAAAGCTAACAGTTAGCTGAACTGATGGGCCTAGTATTTCCTCAATCAAACGTTTCCAGGTAGCCGACTATCATGAACTTAAAACGATACAGTCCCCTAGGAACTGTGGCAGCTGTATAGTCTTACCTAAAGTACACACTTTCAATGTCCAATAAACTCATATATTTCGCATCTCGAAGTTTAACTAAAATTGCAAAAATATATGGTAAAGCATATGCATCTTTAATTGTCACCGCATTGAGTTGACGATAGTCCACACAAAATCTATATGATTCATCTTTCTTTTTTACCATACACACAAGAGAAGCACATGGATAAGGTTCAATAATATCCCTTGATAACATGTCCAGAATTTCGTCGGGAACTTTCCATCAAATCTTTTCTCTACCAAGTGTCTGAGTCGATCTCGCTGCGAAAGAGAAAGCATTTCATCACATTCTATTCCTCACATCTCAAATGATTGTGGAAAACTTTGGGAGAATGCCAAACTCTTTATCTCAAATCTGGAATAATATTTATGGACCTCCATAAATCAATACCAAGAATAAGAATCTGAAGTATTTCAACATCAATTACACAAACCTTGCCAACTAAGCACAGAGGGGTGGTCACCTAACAATACTTTCACAAATTTTACCATTCGCTACTCTACACTCATTGACAGAGCTATATAATTTTGAACCCAGTTGTCTCAAAAACTCATAACCAGCTTAGCCAACAGTAACTGTTATGGATGCTCCAGAATACAACAATCCAGTATAGGACGTCCTAAAATAGAAAACCAAGGTATGGACATTCATCGACAGAAACAATTGAGAGTACATAATCCAGAATCAATTGCTTCCTGGAATCTAATATAGAAACGGTAAAATTATTTGACTCAGGAGAAAAACAGTTGTTAGCATGTCTGTTGTTATTTCTACTTCTATTTTTCCATCTCCTAAGTTTTTGAGAACATTTTTGAAAATCACGAATTTTCACATTAGGAGCTCCACATTTGAAACAGATTTTTTTCTTTCCGCTAAAAAACTTCTAAAATTATGGCTATCACTCCTACAATCAAAACAAATAACCAGAGAGAAAACCTCTTCCAATTATGGTACAGAGTCACTCCTCAATAAAGTGGAAGCATACGTCAACTCGGGAATCAAAGATTTGCTTCATGATGGTGGGGGTAGTAGGATTTCACCAACTGGCATTTCTCATCAAGAGCAAGACAAATATCAATAAGCTCAGTTATAGAACTAACTTCTTTAAATGCAAAAATGGATGATAATATGGATCAATACGTTCCATAATTGATGAAAGTTGAACTTCATCCGCTTCAACCCTTCATTTGTGCAACATATACACCAATAAACTCATCAGAAAATTGTGTCCTACGCCTAATATCTTCAAACAAGTCTTTATCAAAATTGGCAGGTAAATATTGTTGTCGCATCTATCAAACTAAAGAATCCCTAACAGAACACCATGTTTTTACTAAGTTATACCAAGCAGCAGCATCTCCTTAAAATGAATCTGCAGCATCCATAAACAATATTGATTTTGATATAATAATAATAATAATAATAATAATAATATACTCCGGGGGATATTGAGTCCGTTGTGGAGAATGAGAAGTGCCGAATATATTGGAACTACTCATTCCCCACCCTCAGGCAAATACAAGCCAATAAGCCTGATGTAGTCCTCCTCGACCATCAGAGTAAGACGATTTCCGTCATGGAGTTTTAGGCTCCTAGTGAAACGAACATCGTCCGAAAAGAGAAGGAGAAACGGACTAAATATCGAGACTTACTCTTTGAACTCCGCAGGCTCTACCCAAACCATTCTGTTAAAATGGTGGTTCTGATTATAGGGGTCCTTGGTGGAATGATGGACACACTGCTCTCAAACTTAAAAATCATACCCGCTTGCCGTAATATGACAGAAATCCTAGCCGGACGAATGCGTCTGTTCAGAGCACATGATTCTCGGACCCAGTAATCGCTTACCCCACGGACGTGGGGAGTGGTTATCTGGGTAAACGATCCAGCGCGCCCTCCGGATGTGTCGGAGCTCCGGAAACAGGGCCTGACTGGAATATTCTTTTAGGAAAATAATAATAATAATAATAATAATAATAAATAGGCAGGGGGGTAATCAACACATGAGGCCCTGGTGAGTTGCGACACCACCTTCCCGAGCAAAGGATGCAAAATTGGACCGGCAGCTAATGCGCATCCGGGAGGGAAAAGGCAGCATTCTCTCTGGTGTCAGCCGTGGGTTTACTGGGTTAACACCCCAGATAACTGGGTTCTCGACAGACCAGTTATAGGCCCCCACAACCGACCCCATCGGAATAGGGGTCAAAGGCAAGGTGGTGGGGCCCAAAACGATGGATTGCCAACAATGACAACCGCAATGACAACGGACGCCTTGAGTGGACGGATGAGCTGAGGGATGGCCTTCTGCATTGCTACGAGAGCAGTGAGCCCGCCCGGAAATCTTCTCGCTAATTCCAAGAGCCTCTACGTGTTTTCGATAATCCGCCGGCCGCTGATCGGGTGGAAACCTTCCGGAAGAACATCTATGAGTATCCGCAACCACTCAACGTAGACACTCCAGCCCTAGCGCAGTTTGAAGCCTTCTGCAGGAGGCTTCAACAGCCTAACCACAATGATCTGCGCAATCCGATAACCCCGGAAGAAGTTCGACGGGCCCTCAAAGGCTCAAAGAACTTCGCTGCTCCAGGCCCTGATGGGTTAAACAACTATTGGTGGAGAAAATTCCCCAGTATCCACCACCATTTGGCAAGAGTTTTCAACTCTTGGCTAGATGGGGAGCAGCAGATTCCGGATTGGTTTGTCGAGGGGCGAACCGTGCTTATCCCCAAAAACGGAGATTTGTCTGATCCAAAGAATTACAGGCCGATAACATGCTTGAATTCGTGCTATAAGATGTTTACGCGCATTTTATACGGAGAGGGATTCATAATGGCTTGCCAGGATAGTGTCCTCAACACTCTGGTCTACCGTAGCCGCGTGATGGGTATAGAGATCCCCGACACCAGATGCAGAGCGTGTCGTGGGGCGCCTGAGACCCTTATGCATTTGCTTTCAGCATGTCCAGCATATGCGGTCTCAGCCTATATCCACAGGCATAACGCGGCTCTACGAGTCTTGTACTACCATCTACGACACTCGTACGATATAGACGAGAAACCGGTGTTGCCTTATGCTCCGGGGGATATTGAGTCCGTTGTGGAGAATGAGAAGTGCCGAATATATTGGAACTACTCATTCCCCACCCTCAGGCAAATACAAGCCAATAAGCCTGATGTAGTCCTCCTCGACCATCAGAGTAAGACGATTTTCGTCATGGAGTTTTCGGCTCCTAGTGAAACGAACATCGTCCGAAAAGAGAAGGAGAAACGGACTAAATATCAAGATTTACTCTTTGAACTCCGCAGGCTCTACCCAAACCATTCTGTTAAAATGGTGGTTCTGATTATAGGGGTCCTTGGTGGAATGATGGACACACTGCTCTCAAACTTAAAAATCATACCGGCTTGCCGTAATATGATAGAAATCTTAGCCGGACGAATGCAGAAGGCCGTCATCCTTGGTACAATGCGTCTGCTCAGGACACATGATTCTCGGACCCAGTAATCGCTTACCCCACGGACGTGGGGAGTGGTTATCTGGGTAAACGATCCAGCGCGCCCTCCGGATGTGTCGGAGCTCCGGAGACAGGGCCTGACTGGAATATCCTTTTAGGAAAAAAGAAATAATAATAACCGTGCTTATCCCCAAAACCGGATATTACAGGCCGATAACATTCTATAAGATGTTTACGCGCATTTTATACGCGCGAATACTCTTCGCAGTTGATCCGGTGTACAAACGGATATATGAGCAAAGAGGGTAAAAGGGGGGGGTCGGTGGCTGCAAGGAGAACCTGCTCATCGACAGATGTATAACGCAGGACTCCGTGCAGTATAAGCGGAACCTTTCGATGGCCTGGATCGATTACCGCAAGGCATTTGATACAACATCGCATGAGCTAATCATGCATTTGCTCAGATGCCTTGCGGTGCCCGATCAAATAGTGAGATGCATTGAACAACTGATGCCACTCTGGAGGACTCGCTTCACCATAAGATCTGGGCAAGTCAGAGTCCAAACAGAGCAGGTAATCTTCGGAAGGGGCGTATTCCAGGGGGACTCCCTCTGCCCTCTTCTCTTCTGCATTTCACTATTGCCATTGTCCGTTGCACTCAGGATAACCCGTGGATACAACTGCTGCACCTCCAACAACCGGAGGCATAAGGTCACCGATTTATTTTATATGGATGACCTCAAACTGTATGCTTCTGGAGAAAGGGACCTACATCAGTCCTTAAGGGTGGTGCAAGAGTACACGCATGCTATCGGAATTGAGTTTGGAATTGACAAATGTGCCACGGTCCATCTCAAAAGAGGACGATGCGAGGGATACGGAGAGGATATCCAGCTTGAAGACGGAAGCATCCTACATCATCTTGATGCCGGAGAGACGTATACCTACTTGGGAGTGGAGCAACGCCGCTCCCAAGAGGTGAACACAGTTAAAAATCCTCTCCGCGTTAAGTATCAGCACAAACTCCGACAGATCTGGTCGTCAGAACTGTCGGGGAAGAACAAAGTTGATGCAACTAATATTCTTGCCGTTCCGATCTTACTTTACTCCTTTGGAGTAGTGAAATGGACTCAAGAGGAGCTGCGACAACTCGATGTGAAAACTCGTAAGATGATGCATATCAATAGGAGCTTGCATTCTAAATCTTCCGTTCCACGGTTATACTACCCCAGACAACAGGGAGGCCGGAGACTTTTGAGTTTGGAGTGTCTACATAACAGAATGGTGCTGGATGGAGCCTGTAAATTCATAAGGAGTTCAGATCCCCTTCTCTGCATGGTCCACGACCATGAAAAAGCAGGGATTGGAGCATTTCTTTTCAAGGCAGCAAAAAACAAAATAATAATAATAACGATAATAATATATCGTCTTTTATTGGGCGAAGAATATACCTCTAGACTTTCTCATTGCTCCCACCTTCTAGTAGAGAACGACATCGTTTTAGGCCCAGTGAATTTCATATCCCAATCACTAACTGAAACTAGTCTAATTTTCAAAGGTTCATCTTCATCCCTGGAATAATCACTAGAACAAACAGCAGAGCTGTGTGTATTCGGTGCAGTCAAGGATTGTTTTGAAACTGGAATAGCAATTACTGTATGATCTTAATGGCCTTTACGAGCCTTCCCTTGCAACTCATCTAACAATAACAATTGTACCCGATTAGCAGATTTGAGTTTATTCTCTGCATCATTCTGAGAACTGAACCTATTTATACAACCTAATACATGAGTTATTTTTGAAGATATACCTACAGAAGTTGTATCTTTTTCTGTACCTGAAAAGTAATTAATAAGAGTTTTCAATAAATCAATATTAGCAGAAATAGATGTAGAATCATCAAAAAATTTTAATAGATATGCTGAATTTTTCATTTCTAGTCAAGTTTTTTATATGGATAAAGCTTTCCGCAATGCAGATCTGATATAAGCTGCTGTTAGGTCTGTACCATCACCAATACCTCTAATCATTATTTCATTTATCAATTCATCTCTAGTAAGACGATTTACATCTGATTTCAGTTTTGAAGGACTCATTTTTTATAATTCAAGAAAAACAGTTCAAATCACACAGATGATAAAATACTTTGAATATTATAAACTGATTTTAAGTGACCAGGAAACAAAATTACAACAAATAAGTTACTTGACGCCGGACGTCTGTAAGCTAAACTTTAAAAATGTCAAGAAAACCAAATTATACCAGAAATAAACACTTTTAGACAAACGACGCCAAGCGTCGGTGAGCGTCGGAGCGCGTAGGTACGTTAAAATTATTAAGATTAATTAAGATTAATTAAGAAAACCAATCTTTACCAAAAATATGAACTTTTAGAAAAACAACGCTCATCGTCACAGTGTCGGTACGCGTCGGTAATTTAAAACTATATGAAACTGCCAACAAAACCAAAATATACCAGAAATAGCACTTTTCCAATAATCGACGCTGCGACGACTGAAAATAAATAAATACACACACTTCACCACTTGACAACAAATCTAAATAATCCAGAGCAGTAGAAAATAATTTCAGTAACCAATTGTTAGATAAAGCAACTCTCAAAATGACTATTCTCTATCCCGATCCAAGATACCAAGAAAGAAAAACACTCCTATGAGAACACTAAACTGCTACGATTCAATTCTTTTTGAAATATAAGAAATATCAAATGAAAAGCAAGCAATATAAGCAGTTATAGTCCATTTCAAGATTACCGTAGAGTAAATTCTCAGAAAACAAACTGATTTGGTATGCATTTTTCAGTACGTGTGCTTATCGTACAAGGGCAATATTTCATGTCAATTTACATTGTTTTCGACTATTCAGGTAAACAATTTTGCACACCACCCAGACTATCATAAAATGTTTTACCGACTATTGTTAGGATGAAAGACAGCCGAGTATTCCGCCAGTCATAGGCGTACTTCCAGGAGAATTACTTTATTTGTTTGGCTTCCTTCATTATTATCAAGCTAGTTTTGTCCAGTCGATTATAGGCGAGTGAAGATATCTGACGTTATTATGATTTTTGCCATAGTTGATAGTGATTCTATAGAATATGGAATCAACTTGTGACTATGGACTAATGAAAAAATTAAGTGTGGGCCGTTTATCACGTAACGAAAAGAGTGTTATGTTGGATTTACAGATTCAACTAAACTAACAATTATAAATTATTAATTAGGAATTATCATCACATAATTGAGGTGTTTATATACATCAATTAAGAATTATCAACTATGCGTTTCATTATGCCAACTGTGAGTACTGTTGTCAGATAAATAAAAAAGCACCCATCATTTCTAGAAAGTTTTGATCTCCACAATCAAATAATGAAATAAAATAATCAAAATAACACCAAACCAGCCAAATTCAACAATGAAATTTGATGGCATTCCAAAATGACACTTTCTGTTCTTTTCATCGACAAAAATTCTCAATTCTTAGTGGTCTTAGTTGTTAAGTTTAATGTCAAACAACTTCGTAATTATTAATTTTTAATTTAAATGACTGACGAAAATATATAAACCTTCATATACGTTATATTGTATTCAACATTGTTAGTTCTTAGTTGTTAGTTTGATTCTTAGTTTAGTTGAATCTATAAACCTGACATTATACTGAATATTATAATAATTTCTCTTGCAGCGGATCACAATTCGTCTGAAACAGAATATGAGGAAGCATACCACCGTAAACTGTAGGTCAGAAGTTTATTTTATATTTTCTCCAATTAACATTGTTTATATGATTTTGATTGAAAAAATCGTAATATTTTACATAACAGTCGTTTTTTGTTTTAGTATAACAGTTGTTCAGATTTTTCAACTCTCTCTATTGAGCTTACGTATACAGTATGGGCCATAACGTTTGCAGTATAAGGAAAACAATTTTATCATAAAAATAACAAAACATACGTTATAGGGGATCGTTTCTGCATATTGGAAAACCTGATATTCAATTTTGACAGGGAATTTAGAAAAATTGATGAGGAATTGGGGTTATTTGTAAAAATATCAAGAAAAAATTATGTGAGAAAGTTGTTTATGATTTAATTTCAGGCCCACATACCTGATTTGAAATATCAATGTGAAAAAATTGAAAATCGCAATTTTTCTACATATTATTTTTTATTAATTAAAAAAACTCTACTTTTGTGGTCTTCACTAATTTCTAGGAATCGTTATAAACCTATGTAATTGATAATCAATGTAATCTGTTCCCAAAAGTTAGTATAAAATTTCAAAAACTAGTTTTCACTATTACCCTTGCGATGGTTCATATTTCCGAAAGTTGTCTGATTTATCCATAACTTTTCAAATCTGAAGAGACCATTTAAAAAACCTTTTCCGACCGCAATCAAGTTTTCTTTTCCTTTTCCTTTTTCCACAAAACTTGATTGCGGTCGAGAAAAGTGTGGACTCTTCAAATTTAAAAATATATGAAAAATCAAATGAATTTGGAAAATATGAACCACTGTAATAACATTGAAATTTTGCACTACCATTTGGAAATAAACTTAAAAATTCACATTTCATTAATTACAGTTTATAACGTTCCCTAAAAATTAGTGAAGACCAAAAAAAACCTTTTTTTTTTAACCAATATAAAATATTCAGAAAAAATTGCGATTTTCAATTTTTCAAATAGATATTTCAAATCCCGTATGTGGGCCTAAAATTAAATTATAAAAAACTTTCTCAAAAAACTTTTTTTACCATCTTTACAAATAACACTGTTCAGTCTTCGTGAATATTAAAATATATTTTTTGCCTAATTTGTCGCGAGTATACAATGACAAAATAATATCTCACTCTTTACAAAAGTAGGTGAAAAAACGGAAAGAGAGAGACCATGACAGTTCCTATCTGAGTGTGACCATAACTCGCCGGCTACCGTTTTTCCAATGGTATCAATAATTGAACAATATCATTATTTTATGCCTCCCATGGTTTCAAAAGGAGTGAACCCTCAGAAAACTGTTTGGCGTGCACGTCCACGGTTATTGACTGGATAAGTGAGTTCCCTTGAAGAGGACGGCCGTCCAAGCTACCTTCGCGCCAGCAAATGGAAACCAACCACTAAGGTGAGTGTGGGAGAATTTTTGTCATTGGAGATATAAAAATATAAATTATTAACACAATCCACCGCTCATTAAATCTCGCCCATAAATTTGGTCCATTCGAACGGGATTATCAATTTCTTCGTTTTCAGTTAAATTTATATGCAATTATTTGGCCGGCATTTTCGTGTTCCTCCATTCTCAGAACATATCGCTCACGCATCGTCACTAGTCACCTGGGTGCGTAGACCCTCCCACTCGTTAGTTTGATTGTTTACCGGTCAGCGAAGATATCGTAATGACAGTAAATAACCTATTATTTCATTTACATTTGTTTCGGGTTGGAATTCGCGAATAAAATATAAGAAATCCATCATATTAAACGTATGTACTCACAATTGGAAAAATTGATCTCTTTCAAGGTGTCATTTCATAGGTGGGACTCAGTATAACTTGATAAGTAACCGATTCTATACCGAATATTATATATAATTGTGATACTATTTCACAAGTAAATTTTCTCTTCGATGGTAAATAGCCTCAAAAGGTAAGAACACTTTATTATATTATTATATAGCTCTACTAATTGGTTTATCTTAGCTCATGCGGTTTAGCTAGATGTTATTTACACTTGATTGACATTTGATTCGTTTTCGTAATAACTCGACACAATGGCTGAAAGGGCTAAGAAACTGAATCAAAATATTGCTCATCGTGGGATAGAAATTATTAAAATCAATGAGTTAAGGAAAGTAGCTGATTAAGCTCTCACTGATAAATCTATGCACAATAATTTTAAATGTAGGTATAGGCATATTGAATGATGAAAGTGTTACTAAGAAAGGAGCTGATGACGTCTGTTCTATGCTGTATCACTTCTTTTATAATATCCCCATGGAAGTGAAAGAACTGGCAATGTTTTGTGATTCCTGCGCAGGACAAAATAAAAACTATACTGTAATTCGATTTCTGCATTACTTGGTTACCAAAAAGAACCGTTTTGATACTTTGAAAGTGATATTTCCGATCAGGGGGCATTCTTACCTCGAATGTGATCGAGACATGAGCCTCGTAAATCCAGAAGCATACACTGAGGTACCAGATGACTGAAGAGAAGAATTAAGAAATTGCCGGGTGAAACCTACACCATTCGGAGTGATTGACTGTGGCAAAAATTTTGTTTTTCAAAATTGGAGTTCATTCTTATCGCCGCTTTATCCAACGAAGTGCCCCTTCCCGACTCGGCCTATCAGGATGCTAATGAAAATACCATATTTTGGTCTTTATGCTAGTTCTAACTTTGACCAAAAACCACTTACGAAGAACCAAAGAAAGAAAAAGAATCAGATAAATGAAGAGGCAGTGTTGACAAAACTTTATCAGTGCCCAATCCCCGTCATAAAGCTCAAATGGAAGGATATGCAAGATCTGACTGCATTCCTTGAGAGAGCAGAAGCGAGAGTATTTTATCAACAATTAACATTTGCCAAACAACCTGAAGAGAGCGATGACGAATTTGTGGATGACCCACCAATAGACGCCTGATACAGGGGAAAAGTGGCATGTGTCCATGCCTTAATATTATTTTTTTGTTACGTCATTAGTTCTGAATAAATGTTGATTTTGTTCATATTTCAGAATAAAAAACATGTTATTTAGTAAAATTATTTAGTTTGTGACTTATTTTCTTTCAATTTTAGTTTCTAACAAGTAATGGCTATTGTCGTTCTTCCCCTGTACCCTTCGACTTGTTGTCCATTTACACGGTGAATATGATATTCAACAGATTTGATTCCGCTCTTCCACAAACCTCCAAAATGAAGGGAAGCAGGGGTAATCAGAAAATATTTAATTTCCTCGTGCTCGGCTGCATTTTCCATGAGTCTACATAATTCTTTATGTTCACCTATGAAATTGGTAGCATTATCACTGTAATAATAAGTTTATGCAGCGTGGATAAAAACGTTTCGGAAGATAAATCACTTGTTAATTCCAAATGATTGACTTCCGTGACAAAACAATCAAATAAACAGAGAAATCCTTCACATGTTTTTATACCACGGTGTTGCTTCATTGCTTAAGTGACAGGAGCTCCGAAATCTACCCGTACGTGACTGGAACGCTTTACTTGGGAGATTCTGGTGGCAGGCAAGTTACCCATAGGGGTTGAAATGGTTGAGGATTTGCGTAGTACGAAAACCTGCATTCAAAGATTTTTCATGAAAATGATCAACAATCAGAAATAATCAGATTTGTCAACCGACATTTTTGGGGCAACAGTATAGGATGTTTTCAATCCTGAGATAATGACGAGTATGCTAACCTACCTCCAACGCGAAGTATTTGATTCAAATCAATGAAAACATTAAGTTTTATGCGGGGTTTAGGGAAGATTTTAGACTGAAGTTCCTCAGAAGAATTAATTTGCTGAGTTCTTCATTAGTGAGGAGTGATCCTGTCCGTTTCTTCGAAGGATTGCGACAATTGAATATAAATATCAATGAATAAGCAAGAACTTGTGCAAAGTTAAAAATGGGAAAAATTTCCTCTCCTTCAGGGGGCGAAGTACCATACTATGTACTTTGAACTAACTACAATGACAAATTAAATCGAAGGGATGGATATCTCAGGAGGCTACATCCGCAGAATAATTATGTTCTGACTCAACATAAAACCATAAATCTTGCGAAATTTTATTCTGAATGTAAGTCACCCGATTGAATACTTAGGTTTCAAATTGGGGAGGGGGCAATCTTGATCCACTGAAGAACAATTTGTGAATCACACCCCGCATAAATTTTGTTGACCGTGATTTTAACCCGGAAAATCTGCGAGGAAATAGCTAATAATTTGAAGAGTAGAACAGCACCACATACCTCCAGTCTGGAAATAGTAATTTTTTTGAGCAGTGCTACTTTGGATTTTCCGCAAAAAAATGGACTAGAAATTAGATTTGATGCGTCTATACATCGCATATTGATTACGCAAGAATAACCTCATTCGCTTGCGTCACAAAACCCGTGTAACTCATGTCGGACAAAATCAGATAGAATTACTTTACGTTCAATTTTCAAAATTTGGTTTGTTTTATTTTATATTGGTTCCAAACTCGAATTACGCCAGCAGTAGGATTTTCATCCCATTCTATACCAGAAGTCCAAAAGTATCACATATTTTGTAAAAAATGTTACAGGATTTAAAAAATCAAGTATATCCTAAATTTTTGCTAGTTCTGAGACCATTGATCGTTTTGTGCAAGATTTGTCAGCAGGAGGATTGAATGAAAACAATCTAAACTGGGATTCCAATGTAGACCTAGTACTTTGAGAGAAATAATTCCGTGATCGTTATGAAAGGATAGAGAATCAGTTGATAGATGCAAGCAGGAAGGGTTCGTTGCTGAACCATTTTCTGAGGTCAAAACCTCCTCGTTTCAGTTGTGTGATGAGTTGGGTTATCAGGACACGAGCTTGGTCAAAAGTATGAGCGCCTTCCACGAAATCATCTACATAAGAGAAATGTTTGGATATGTTTTTTCTTCATCCCCAGTCAGTTGCAACGAAACTTGAGGGCTAAATAGGGCGAGCATGAAACTCCATAAGCCATGGTTAATAAAGTATAGACTTTAACTGGTTCTTCAGGAGAAAATCTCCACAGAATTCTCTGATACTTTCTATCAGAAGGATTAATTGAAATCGTTTTATACCTACTTTTTATGTATGATTACATAACAAAAGTGTGACATCGGAAGTTCATCAAAATTGTTACGATATTTGTTGCAATGTAGGAAAGACATTCATTCCGGGATTTCTGACCAGGCAATTTGGCTGATGCGTTATAAACAAGCTTCAATTTAGGTGTCAAGCTAGATGGTTTCAATACGCAACGATGGGGGACGTAATAAGCATTATCAAAAACCTCTTCACTTGGAACCAGCGCTATGTGATTTTGGTCGAAATAGTCTCACATAAATTCCAAATATATAATAATATAATATATAATAATGAATATGAGTGGATTTCAATAACCGACGTTCCAAATTAGATTCCGCATTTCCGAAAAAACTGGGTTGGGTTCACGAAAGGGGAGCGATACAGCATATCGGTCCGTTTCGTCTCGAAAATGGGTAGCCTTGAAATGGTTCTTATGAACTTCAACATCAGGACATGATATATTCACGGGCGGGACTTCTTCAACCTACCTTGAAGTTTCAAAATACTTTCAATGTCGACAGGGTCCGAAGCTTGGATAAGAAAGGAAGAACAGATGGAGTGGATATGTCAATTTTAGCCTACGGATAGTTGAGTTGTACTGACGTACTGACTCATTTTGTCCTTTTCAGGGTGGATTACTGCGCTGTCGCCATAATTGAAATATATCCTATCCACCTGATCGGTGCAACTGGTAAGAATAATGATAATTCAAATTAGAAAAGATCACAACTAGCTTTCACGAACACTCTATTTAGTGGGAGGGTAAGATCTACGTAAGATGGTTCAATGCCGTCTGATAACTAGTTCGATTGTTTCAGTGGCTATACCAATGCAATGTGGCACTATAAGTCCTGAAAATCGTAAACAAGGGCCTTAGCATCATGACGATATGAGCACAAGGATATAACGATATTCGTGACGACTATTTATTTCCATTTGTAGGTCGATTTATACTTGCTTGAATTAGTAAAAAGGTGAATAAATGACAGTGGAACAGTAATCCTACAATAAAATACGGAGAATAGAGTGTAGAGTTTGTCTCACTGACACAGAATTACAGACATTTTTTGTTAAAATAAGAGGGGGTGTCATAGTGCAAAATGAACCCGTAATCCATCTTTTCGAATGGATATTCTGCTTCGCTGAAGCTTAGCAAAATAACTTTTATTCTCGAACACCGCAATCGCAGATAAAAAAAAAACTGCCAACACCCTCTGGAGAAGGTTTATTTCACACCCCAGATGGTAATATTGATGTAGATAATTTGAAATTAAGTAATGTGAAGAATTCCACCGAAGATACTGATGCTGCCAATAATCAATATGTCGATGAAATTGCTAAAAAAATTACTGCAACTGTACAGCACCGAGCTGAACTACACCATTGGGAAATAGTCCAAGTGAATGACGAAATAAAAAAGTTGTATCGTGAAATTGAAAATAAATCAAATGAAACAAACAAACACTTTGAAGAGAAAACTTATACACCCAATCGTAATTTTATTCAAATAGCACATAATTTTATGTTAACGGTAATGTTAACTTTTGAACGGTTTGACGTAGAAACATGAATGGAAAACCGTTTCGAGGGTTTAACTAATACTACTATTTGAAATAAAAAATATGGTGATTGTTCAATAGGGGGCCCGGGGGGGCCATCAACTCAAAATTTTTAAATGGCATGGGGGGTCAAGTGGCACATTGTCGAAAAGAAAATTACATTCTCTTTACATACATTTAAATTTTTTTGAATTTTTTTTTTAATTTTAATTCGAAATATCAAATAAATGCGGATCTGAAAACTACTTATACCTCTATAAATTTGAACAATTTGATGTGGAACAATGAAACCAACATTTTTTTGAAGGGTATTACCGATACTACTTTTTGAATGAAGAAACATTGCAATTTCTCGACAGATAGCGCGGGGGGCACGTTAACTTAAAAATTTCGAAAGACAAAATATCTAAATTGTGAAAAATAGTATAGACAAAATTTAAAAAATATTCAGATGATTGTAGAGAGAATTGAATTCTCTTCTCAGTGATGTGCCACACGACCCCCCACGCCATTTAAAAATTTTGAGGCGGTTGGCACCTCCGCGCCTCCTATTGAGCACTCACCATATTTTTTATTTCAAAAAGTAGTATTGGTGAATCCCTCTAAACAATTTTTTATTCATGTTGTTACGTCGAACCGTTCAAAAGTTAACAGGGGGTTCCATTAAAAGCCGCACTGTATAAGTGAGGCACGCTATGATGAAACTAGGACATTTTTCGAAAAATTCAGACCTTCAAAAAGCACAAAGTTCGGTGTTTGATGAAAAAATGTAACATTCATCATGTTTCCCCCTCATCTCCTGTAAATTCTGCTCATGTTTCATATTAGTACTAGCGCCACATTCTTTGTCTTTCTCCCTTTATCTCTTCAACGATGTAACGCTATGTAGAATTAGTTTCTTTCATCTGGTATACAAAATTGCTGTTTTCAATGGGGAAAAATATCACTCGGAGCGTTTTGTCTTGTTGTTGGTGTCTCACTCACCAACTCATTTCCTGGAATACCACATATAAGTTGTCGAATTGTCTGCCATCTATAATTATTTGTATTATCGATTAATTGGTGATCAATCCAGTCGTAATAGTTTAATTGAGATTGATTCAATCAGTTGAGTTCACTTACTCTTTTTCTGGTTAGACTAGGAATTGGTAATGTCCATTAGAGACTCTGTATCTAAACGTACTATGGAACGCTAACATAACATCATGGTTGGTATGTAATTATTATTATAAACTGGTACTGATTTTTTATCAACAAATGCGAACAGTGGGACAATGGACTAAATCAGTGGAACAGTTGACTGAATCAGTCAAACAGTTGACAGAATCAGTTGCGAATAAATATTTGAGAACTTGAAATAAGGTAACGAACAAGATGCTGCACACACTCACACACATTCTGACAAAACAATGAAATTCTGAACTAAACTGACATATTCATTGACAAAAATGTTTTCACATCGATATCGAAAAGCACTTTGTTTTTATACCAACATTCTTCGATACAATAACTTTCGATACTTCCATATAGATGACATAATGTCATTAGAACTTTGATTTCAGTTCGAAAATATAAATAGGATATTCATAAAATCTGTTGTGTAATCGTCTGCGGCTGAAAGACACACTTCAGTCGCTATTTTCCATCGTTTAAGATAACCTCTTGGTAGGTATTCATGTTGAAAAAGAAAACATTCTCCATAAAAATTGAAAAATGAAAAATGTGATTTATTTGTAATAACTAACAGAAAACATCAGAATTTTTTTTTTTGTGTCGTTACATTTTGAGGCAATTTTCACAATTTCTAGAAAATTATGATAATAATCAAAAATTTTCATTTTATGTGATATTACGCAGTTTTTCGAAATGAGAGAGTCCATTTGAATAAGTTGACAGACATGTTGTTTGGTGATATGAAAACTCTTAGTTCCTTTGCTAATTCTCACCACCACGTCGTCGTAATTAATAATAATCATGGAATATCAAACTCATTTGAATGAAATCTCCACGATACATTCATCAACTACACGAAAACAGACCATTCGGTAGTATTGAACGATATTTGAAAGTTATTATCCAATATGTTTACTGCACCTTCAAAACTCTTGGCAGGACTCAAACCGCAATGCACGTGGAAAGCATCGCCGAGTTTGTACACTGAATTCAGCATGTAGAAACGTTCACTTGCTATATCTTGTTCATGATTCAAGAAAATGTTGATCAGATCTTGTTCATCAAAAAGCAATGGTGACTACTCCAAATAAAATCATAAAAATGTCACCATAGCTCTTGCGAGTGAAGATCTATCTTGTAAAATGTGTCTGACCATGTAGACATTTAGCTTGTTGCAATGATTGTTCAGTAACATGTGATCATTGGTGACCAGTTTGTAAAGAATCAATTTCATCTTTTTTGAAAATTGTTGTTACATAAACATATTATATGGGTCAATAGTTTTTCCTCTGTTGGATTCTACCGTCAAATAACTGTAAAAATGAATACCTACATTATGTTATGCAAATTGAAATGTATAATTCTGGATGCGCATTTTATTACTTCTCCGTGTATAAAGGCGACATTGTGGGACCGCTTTGCTCCTGATCTGGGTTGAACTTCTTTCCCAGATGGAACGTAATTGTCGCCTCGATAATATTCTTGATTCATTCTTTTGTCCCAATGTACAATTGTATACATTGTATAACTATCCCAATGTATAACGGAGAAGGATCCGTGGAAGGAGGGACCTCCTAAAAAATGATTCAGGAGCCGGCATTTACGGAACTAAGCGGAAGATGAAAATCTCATTGAGTCTGGGCAAACAAGCGACGATATTCCAAACGGAAATCGTCGCAATACACCATTGTGCACAAGAGCTAATAAGGCATGAGTGTTCAGAAAAAAACATTGTCATATACTCAGATAGCCAAGCTGGAATAAAAGCAATCAAATCAATGCAAGTTACCTCAATATTTGTTTGGTGGTTTCTTATTGCACTGTCACTAGCAGTCATCGGCATAACCTCAGATGAATCCTTTTATTGATACTGCTCCAATGACAAACAAGAGTACTTTTAGTTTTATTACAATATAATTCCTTGAGAAATTTACTAAAAATGTCATTAAATAGTCAATAAGAGTTTTGGGGTGAAAAAGTGGGTGTTTGCTGACTCAGCAGAAATACGCCAATTTTTATTTGGCGTTCGAGCCCGAACTGTTTGTCGAAAAAAAAAACCTGTATAGTGGAATCTGTAGGAAATTTTAAATACTTCCATTCTGAGTGGAAAAGTGTTTCACGAAAAACTGATAATTTTCGAGTTATAAGCGAAAAACTACAAATTTTTTTTTATAATTTTTTGCATTTTTTTTATGTTCCGTCAAGAAATGTTCTTAGCAAAGGATACCGCACACTTTAACAGGGAAAGTGGCCCCCTGTCGAATAAGTTGAATTTTTGATATGTTGTAGTCGGAGTCATTCCAAACAAAAAGTCCAATGGGCACAACTTTTTCTTTAGGCTACTTTTGGAGCTAGAGGCCCATGAATACCTTAATTTGTTCTACATTGTTTTACAATACAAAACGTTATCCTCGATAATCATCAGTATTCTGATTAATCAAGATGTAAACAGTCATTAATATGAGATACTTTTTCAAGTATTGTTCTTTGGAGTTGTTACATTTGGTTAATTATACAGTGTGTTCCAGCTACTTACAATTTCGAAAGTTCAGTAATTCGAAAATGGTTACAAATCGCCTTAGGGATCTACAATCAAAAACTCTTTATGAATTTTATTCTACGCCGTTTTCTACATCACATAGTTGAAAACTATACCGAGTGTTAGTTTTAAAAGAAAGCGATAGTTAAATTCGAAAAGTATTGAAAAATGATTATCGACAATCCTGTATAATTTGAAGGCATGAGAAAGAACAAGAAATATTAAAAATATGTCAATAAAATAGCCGTAGGAAAAATTCTTTCTGAATCTATCATTGTAACGTCAGGGATTTTTACATTTGCGAATGGACTTATTTCGACCAAAAATTCATAACATCCAACTGATTCAGAGACAAATAATAGTAGTAAAGAGGTGAATGAAGGTAACGCACGCAGATGTTATAACTAATATTTCATTTTAATTTAATGCGTTCCACCATCCAACCCTATTTTTTTCGTATTGCCCTGTATATGAGGCAATAAATTCTTGTTCTGGATCCTGCTGTCTGGTTAACATTCGTTTTTATTTCGATATCACAACAGTATTCGGGAAATTGAACTTTGACGCATTATGAAAATATTATAGTTTAGATTCGTTTTGAAAACTGTTCAATCATTTTCAAGAATGGGGTACTGGATAATATGAAAACATTTGAGTTATTAAGTTATATTGCATCCCTTCACTACAAAAAAAAAACAAAAATGTTCACATTAAGCAATGTTTTGATTGTTTGTGACTTCATGTCAATGTAAAGTTGAATGTGGCGTGTAATTTTGCAGTGAAATTCAAATGTTATGAGTGTGAATACAATGGAGGACGAAGAAACAGATGAAATTAATAAACCCCAATCTCATTTCGCCATCAAAATACTATGAAATAACAACTGTGAATCAACTACAATGTCAGTTTCTTTGATCGTATCGATATATTCCAAAATGAAACACCCTGTAAATTATTATTAGGGTTAATTCGACGGTGCTTCATTAGGGTCAACGATACTAGGTTCGAAAGGTACGTTAAATGTCACATATACTTAATATATTGAGTTATAGCCCATCATTGTCTCCATATTATACTTATGCTAAATGTGTGAATGGAGGCTTAGTTGACCCGCCAGGAGGAGTTTCTCCATCATACTCCTTGGGCATCAATAAAATAATCGAATATAAATTAATTAGACTTATTTTTATAACATCCTCCTTGAGTTTCATCATCAAATCGAACTATTAGTTTGTTCATACCAGATGGAACACACTGTATAATTGACCATCTGTAATGACACCAACGAAAAATACTTCCAATACTATCTTATATTGATGAATGTTTAGATCTTGATTACTCAGAATAGTGAAAATTATTCAGGGTAACTTTTTTTGTTGTTTAACAATAGAAAAAAAATATGAATTTTCAACTCCCTCTAGCGTCAAAACTAGCCTATAGAAAAAATTATGCCCATTGGACTTTTTGTTTGGAATGACTTGGACTACAACATATCAAAAATTCAGCCGATTCGACAGAGGGCCACTTTCCCTATAAAAGTGTGCGGTGTCCTTTCAGATTCGGATTCTTCACTCCAAAAAACATGTGAAATGGAAGAAATCAGAACTACCCCGAACCTTTCCAGCCATGGGCCCTGTCGAATAAAAATATATGTATATTGGGCCTAATGAATAAACCTTAAGCAAATGCTTTTACTCAGATTTCTTGAAACAGACCAATCCATTTTATTAATTAATGAGAGAGACAAACCTATAGTAAAAGTTTTTGCTCGCTTTTATTCATAACACCCATGTGTACTTGTAAAAACAAGGTAGATATTCCTAACAGAATCAGCTATAACGAATCTTTTGCTGAACACAGTAGAAAAATTCCGCAGCGTTCACGACCTCTTGGAGAAAAAACCTTGCTGGCATTCTATAATTGATGACTTAACACAGTGAAATGTAATAGTGTTATAAGAGATGCTTTCAAGCAATTTGCTGAAAATTTATAATTAAATGATACCGCACTAAATGATTACCTACCTAGTATCTGTTTTCCAAACGTCTAAAATTAACAATCTGCATCGGACTAATTATTGAATGAGATACTCAAAGCATATTATCTCATAGATTAGTTGCACAGTTTTTAACGAAGTATGTAGGGTAACCATTGAATTCAGCACCCTTATTCATTCAACTGACTTCATTTTCTATAGTATAATTTCTGTAGTGAACTCATTAAATTTAACAAATTATTATTGCTGAAGAGAAGAGGAAAATTATAAGTTTTCTGATGGGGCCATAGAAACAAATTTAGTTATATACGCAGTATTAACCGAGTCGACCTAAGTGAAGATCTTGGAATCTATTTTGACAGAAAAATTACTTCCCATTCAAAGTTGAACTAAAACTTCTAGCTGATGAAATATTTTGGAATCCTGTAACCTGTTGCTGAATTATAGTATTCATGATTCACTGTGTAATGATGAAACCGAGGAAAACTTATTACTAATTTAATCATTATTTCTTGTGAATGAGTAAAAAATATAAAATAGAAATGAAACTATAACTTACATATTGATTTCGATTTCGACTTCTCACGTTAGTATTCACAAATAATGTATTGTTCTGTTATATTTCGTGCCAATCGTCTCGAAAAATTATCTTGAGTGAACCACAATCAGTTCATGTCCTATTTTTTGTACTTTAAATTATTAATACATTGTAGCCATCATATAGTCACGTTCAATCCATTCTGGGACCTTTCTCTACCGATTCTGAAAAGAACAGGACAATTAAAATTATCACATCGATTGGATTATTTTACTGAAGATGGAATTTTGGATGGTGATGAGAAACGTACTTGTTCGAAATGCCAAAAAAGTCGGTAGTGCACCAAATCTATACCATTTCATGAATTTACAAAAATTGTGGTGAACCATTCAAAAAGTTTCTCTGCGACAGAAAAGTTTAAGGGTGAAATTAATGTTAACATTGAATAATCCGAAGAATTTCCTGTAGACGGATTGGAAATGAGCAAATAGTTAACGAAAAATTCAATCCCTACAACCTTCATCAAATTACAGCGGGATCTATAACGGAAACTACATGGCTTACCGGAGTCACCTTCACACAAACAGGATGTCAATTTGAAAACAGAAATCGCAGATATTGGTACACTTCGTCTTCAAGAGAAACACTTTCAATGAATATTCATAACCCTAGTGTTTCAACCCCCTAGGAGACTTATATTTTACCTTTAAAATATTAAATGGATAGAGGGGTCAACTGGCACATCAATTTGATGGGCGTTTGATTTTCTAATGGTACCCCTACTCATTATTTGTTATTGAGTGGTTTCAAATTTTTTTTTTCAAAACTTACAGAAGTAATAAGAACCTGCGAGCACTGATGAACATGGTTTTTAGGTTATTATTCTAACAAAAATTATTTTATTGAGTCTCCTTCCAGTAGAACTGGCTCTACAGCGTGAGCTACAAAAATGGGTTGATTGTCTAACGCTAATTGTGGAAAATATTTTCTGCGAATGGATTTTTCTTGATTTTTGAGTATAATATCATGTAAAAAATATCAATTTCCTTTGATTATATCAATTATGGTGTACATTACTCCAGGATGAGGCAGAAAACGCTATTTTTCTAAAACTCGTTTATTGACTTCTCGCCCAATTGTGGGCTTTTCGTTGAATATCTTGAATCATATCATGTAGATGAACCCAACGAAGTGTTCTAAATACATTTCACAACGTTTCTACACAGTGAGAAAAAAATGAAGTGGTTGATTAATGGGATATGATGGGATAGTGGATTTATTGTTGATATCTGAGTTTGATTTTTCACAGAGAATGAAAATATTTTCTGTGACGCTACAGGGTGACTCCAAAAAGACGAATTTTCAAATACCTATATTTAAACGAAATTATGCGAGAATACATATTTATTTCTGTTGATATGAAAGCTATGAATACATTAATTGAACTTTTCAAATTACATTCCCCAAAGTGTCTACATGATTAGGCAAAAAACATTAATAATTTTTATTACTAGTAGATTTCTTTTGATAGTTGATCTTTTAACCGTAGGGATTCCGATGGTTTATCCTGAAGAGGTATTTTCTCAAACCTTCTGATGGGAATGCAATTTTTGAATAAATTCAATCTTGATATTCTCACAAGAAAACGATTATTCAAGGTGTTGACGCAGCTGCAAGCGCATGTGTTTATGAACATCATCATTGCAGCATAGCCAAGTAACGAGATTGCCGAAATTCGAAAAAACTCACCACCATCGATAGGCAGCAAATCCAAATTGTCATTTGACATTTGTTCTCAAAAGTAGTTGAAACGATCAACAGTACATGTGATATACAATAATATACTCATACAAAATAAACAATGCAACTATTATATACAAATATTATATAGGTACTATGGAGCTCAAAATCCTATATTTATAATGGGTTACATATATACATGGTGGAAGTTTCATCATGACAAACAATAGGTTACTCATATTAAAATTAATTATTAACAGATATAATATATGCAACGGTATTCTACTTTGATCATCAAAACGTTTTCAGCACTAAACCTTCATCAACTTTGGTTCTGAGAAATTCCAAGAAAAGTCCACAATTGAGAAAGAAGTATAATAAACGAGTTTCAGAAAAATCGCGTTTTCTGCCTCGTCCTGTAGTAATGTACACCATAAGTGATACAATCAAACGAAATTGATATTTTTCACATGATATTATACTCAAAAATCAAGAAAAATCTATTCGCAGAAAATATTTTCCACAATTAGCGTTAGACAATAAACCCATTTTTGTAGCTCACGCTGTAAAGCAAGACAAAATCTAATGAAGAAAGTTTCTTGTTTTGACCTGTAGAATGATTTATCCAAAAATAAAAAAACAATCTATCGAGCCCCAGGAATACATGTATCCATCAGTGACATGTCCTTTAAATGATTTGGTAATATTATCAATGCAGTTATACTCGGGCTGTTAAGTGAAAACTTCAATGACCATTCATGGATATGTTGGAAAGCACGAAGGGCGGTATTTTTCAATGAAAGAAATCAAAATTTCAATATTAGCCACTGGTATGTGCTTGATTTGATGACAAAGTTTTACGAAATTGGTTCGATGAAAAATTAAAAAAAAAATGACTCCAGCGTACTGAATGAAGAAGCTCAAATTGGCGGTTTGGGAATATTTGCTGCAGAGCCCATCAGTTCCTCATTATCAGTAACATAACAGACAGGAATATCACGCGGAATCCTAAGAAAACAACTTAAAATACATGAATTTCATACATGAATTTCATACATTCAATTTAATTCAATTCAATTCTTTATTGTCCTTTCGCTATTAGTTACAATAGATAAGACGTGTCAGAAAAAGTATACACATACGAGTATACAAACAGAAATACACACATACGAGTATACAAACAGAAATACATAAAAGTGTATAGCATTTACAATTACATAGGTAACAACGGATGTTTTTCATACATAATGTCATATTTGGCCTGGCATCACAATTAAGAGAATAATAATTTGAAGGAATGTTACTATGAAATATGTGAAAGATATCTTTCAAATTCGTTAAGATTATAAAAACATTGATCTACGAGTATTGCTTTTAACCTTTTTTGAACATATCACCAAATGTACTTTCCTTGAGAGACAGAGGTAACTTGTTAAAAAAAAAACGAATGCCAGCCCTAACTGGAGACTTTTGACAAAAGGTGTGATTTACTTTATTTAGTAAAAAATCATTTTTATGCCTAGTGTCATGGGCGTGTATATCTCTATTCCTTACAATACACCTTTGGTTAGAATAAATGTAGGTTAATAATTTTAACAGGTAGATGGATGTGACAGTGAAGATTTTCTTTCGTTTAAATATGTCTCGACACGAAAACCGATATGGTATTTTAAAAATAAGCCTCAAAATGCGCTTTTGTAAGACAAAAATTCTTTCTATGTCTCGCCCTTGTCCCCATACGATTATGTTATAAGCAATAGCAGCATAAGCATAAGAATAGTAAACATTTATGAGAGTTTCAGTGTCAAGCATTGATTTTAAAGTAGTTGATAAATAGTAACATTGATTGAGTTTTTTACAAATAATGTCAGTCTGATCAGTCCAAGACATGTTACAATCGAAAAGGGTTCCTAAAAATTTAACACGATTTGAAGATTCTATCACCAAGTTATCAATAGAAAAATAGTCGATAGATCGTGGTTTATAAATATTAAAATATATTAAAATTCAATACATAGCGTTTTTTCAAGTTTTATTATTACTCTGTTCCTAGAACACCAATTATTGAATTCCATGAATGTGGTATGTATTTTTTGTGACAGAGTACTTTTCGAATGATCAGCGATAAGCATACAGGTGTCATCAGCATACATTAGCACTTTTGCCTGAGTAATGTAGTTGGGGAGATCATTTATAAATATCAAAAAAATTAATGGACCAAGGACACTTCCTTGGGGTGTTCCCAAATCAACATCGAACTCAACTGATACAACATCTTCAATTTTAACAAAAAAATTCTGTTATCCAGAAAAGAAGTAAACCACTTATTAAGGCAGCCACGTATACGTAAGTTGTTCAACTTTAAAGATACAAAAGCTTTCTCGACAGTGTCGAAAGCCCTAGTTAAATCGAATAGTATAGACACAACACAGCTTCCAACATCCAATGTGTCATGAATATATTGTATATAGTCAACAATACTGGTTTCTGTTGAGTACCCGCTACAAAAGCCAAGCTGGCAACTTGTAATTTTCGAAAAAGTGTTTAAAAAAAGCAAAACCCTATTCGAAACCACTTTTTCAATAATCTTTGAGAAAATACTTAATCGGTCGGTAATTTTCGATGTTCGTTGGATCATCTTTCTTGTGCAATAATATGACTGTACTTATCTTATGGCTAGTTGGAAATATACCTTGTGCAATAGAAATATTTATTATATGTGCCAAAATAGGAGCAATTATTTCTTTACATTCTTTTATTACGTGGGGATTTCATCCATACCGGTAGATTTTCTATTAGGTAATTTGTTGATTACTTCTATAACTTTAGATTTAGTGACAGGTGTAAAAAACATTGTCTGTATTAAGGAGTCACTGGTGGTACAGTTGTTGCCAGGACTATTACCAAAGTGGTTGGATATTTTTTCACCAACATTTGTAGTCAGGTATTCACCAAAGCATTTGCCTGATCGAGTGGATCGATTAAATGTTTGTTATTGTGTCTAATTTGTTTAATGATATTATTTTTTTGTTTGCCTTTAGCTTCGTTTACCAGCACCCAGGCAGCTTTATTTTTATTATCAGACTTGTCAATTATATTATTATAATATAAAATATAAAATGCAGATTTTCCATGAGCTCAATGAGAATGATTATGATAAAAGAATAGTAATTTACGGAACAAGTACGGAAAACACTGTTTATTTGGACCAGTGGACCAGTCTGCGAGTCCAAAAAAACTGTTCGGACTTGTTGCATACACAGTTTTTCCGGTAACCGTGTAGAATAACAAATCGAGACACATTTATTTATTATATTTCTCTGTAGAAGGAAATTTTGAACATTTTAATTCTTATTAGTATTAAATATTGAAACTCGTACAGAAGATAGTTACTGATAAAAACATTCTAATTCTTATTTATATTGATATTTATATTAAAATTCGAGCGTTTCCCGGACTAGTCCGGGATATGTCACTTTTTCATAAAAAAATCGTCCGAGAAGTAGGTACTTTCCGGACTATTGCCGAAAATAGAGTTTTGTAATACAATGTGTCGTCGAGATCAAGTCAATGTCATTCCTTATGTTTTCTTAAACAACTCCCAATTTTTTCTGAATGGCAATATTATTAGACAAAATTGTCGACATTGGAGGACAAAAACCCGCATATTTTCCATAACACCCCCTAAAACTCAATGTACTTTATGTCGGTGAAGCACGCAATAACTTTTCAAAAAATATTTTTATTTGATACAAAACTCAAGTCGGAACTCTTCTAACTTGGTTTTTAACCAGCCTCTGAATTAGACTGCCTGTGAAAATAATCTCAAGACAGTTCGCAATAATAATCCCTTATCCTTTTCCTTGAATAGAACAAAGGAATGTATAGACAGCGTTTCCTGTTAACCTTGCAACAAAGTTTCAATGGCGTCGTTTAATAGTAATTTACGTAACAAGTTCGGAAAAACTGTTTTCGGACGTGTTGCGTACACAATTTTTTCGGCAACCGTGTAAAATAACAAATTGAGACACATTTATTTTTTACATTTTTTTGTAGAAGGAAATATCGAAAATTTTAATTCTTGTTTGTATTAAATTCCGAAATGCGAACAGAAGATAGGTACTAACAGAAACATTCTAATTGAAAAGGGGAACATTCTCCATGAAAATTGAAAAATGAAAAATGTGATTTATTTGTGATATCTAACAGAAAACAACTACTTTCCCGGCACAAGAATTATTCTTCCGCCACCCTTTTGGAGAATCGAAGTTATTTGAACAAATGTTTCAGTATGAGAAATAATTGGGAATTATAATAAGTTTTCGTTATTATGGTGTTCCTGCAAGACTCTGTCAAAAATATCGCTTGTAAAACGGTAATAGCAAGTACTTATTCAAATCAACTTTACTTCTATAATTTTGAATGTAATTTTTGAAACTTTCTACAGGGCGACGAACATATCTGAAACCGTAAAAATATGCGGCCTATGATACGCATTATTTGAACGACCGAAACTAGTCCGAAGGATCCGCGCAAGCAGTGGAAATTTCACAATTTCAGCTACGTTTGTCGAAAGGTTATTTTAACGCTCGTATAGGGTAGTTGGGGATTTTTCCAAACTGTTTCTTGAGAAGGTAAATTACAGGTACAGGTGGTTATGAAGGACGGGATTGTTCATAAAAAATATTTCATTATTAGATGAATGATCTAGCAATAAGCGTCGTTGAACTCCCAAAACTTGATATGTAATTTTCAGTTACAGAGGCAGTATGGGAATTTGAACAGTCTGTGATTGTACTTATCTGTCGTAACAACTGAGTGAAGGTATTTCGTTCATTAAAAAGTGGCATATATTATTCAAACTACAATCACTTGAAAATATCATTATTCCATTATACACGCAATAAAGTGACATGATCATTGTTAAACATGGACTGCTATTTCTCTGACCTCTGTTTGTAACTCTTTTTATTGATACTGAATATAATTAATATTTCATGAGAAATAGTTTTCTTTACATTAATTGATATTATGGCATGCTGCAGTTTGCGACGTTGTCAACAAATTGTCCCAACAACTTTATATATCAATAGCTTACTTTTTTATAGACTTTTATTTTGTACTGATGAATTTGATAAATAAAAATATACTCTATGAATCTCATGATCATATTAAAAACAGTTGTTGAAATTGAATCAGTAGTCTATGTGAAAAAAAAAAATTCGAAATCGGTACCTACAGATGTAAGAATATCTCTATATACTAATGGACACAGACTCGGTTTTCTAATCAAAAGTGGTAAATAGTTAGAATAGTTATTTATAGAAAAGTTCGTGACTCGTTGTATTTTTAGCTTTGGGATTGCAATTCATTAATATTCCAAAAAATTATCGGTAATAATCATACCACTTATTATATTACCCCTGGTAACCTGGTAATTGATGCTTTACTTCTAGCCGTCTTCAACGGAATACTCTTTTCCACGGCCTCATCTATGATACCAATGGACATTTGTCCCCAACGATCACTCATATTGATAAATAAACACATAAATTTGACGTTTATAATTTAAATCATTATTTTCACTTGACAGATAGTAAAACAAAAACTAAGCAGTTTTATCACCGTGAAAATACAGCGACAAGCTATATACAGTGTGTTCATTTCAGGACTTCCCACCCTAATTTTCTCGAAATGTGTGTATTTTCTAAAAAAATCCTGAGACACGGCAACAAATGTATCGAAGCGGACAAGTTTTCATCAGAAAATGAACTCGCCCCCTTTCATCCCCTACAAGCGGGAGCTACCAACTTCAAAATCTTAAATACGAAGTGGTATCGAGTAATACCTCATTTTGAAGGTCTGTTTAATCTCTACCCGTCGGTGTTTCTTTTTTTAAACTGATCGATCCGTTGTCGAGATATTTAGGAAAATCTGTTTGCTCCTCCGTACTTATACCATTGAAATAAAAACTGTAATTATTTATTCTTATTCCTTTTACTTCAAACCTAAATTACAATATTCTTCACTACTGTCACTTTAATAATTGTCCGAAATGTGTACTCTGAGGCCGTGTTCCACCAAGATTTGTCTCGCTATAAGAGATAATCCGCACTAGTGCAGTAAAGTTTAATTCATTTGTTTCTCTTTTTATAAATGTCAGTCTATTTAATGGAAAAGGATAACAAGTACTAATTTATTATAAATTTGAGTATCAATCCTGGGATTTATCAGGTAATAAGGTTTGAATTTTTTACTCTGAAGGGGATTCTATATCTGAACCTATTCTCTAATGGTCTGAACTAATGTCGATGAAATGTTACTAAATTGAAATGAACGTGTCAAAGTTGACAGTTCGCCAAGTAAATAAACAGTGGGCGCAACGCTTGCTTGTTGCATGATTCAAATTACATTAATTTAAGGAATATTGACTATTTAATTCATATTACGATAATCGATGGTTTAATAATAATAATAATAATAATAATAAATATACTTTATTGTCATTAAGAACAAATCTTGTGGACAAAGCTTGTAAATACAATATAAATGTAGATTTGAAGGTAAATAATAAAAGAAAAAAAAACATCTACAATAAGAGCTGAACTTATACAATATTATGAGCGACTTCGCTCAGAGTCACAAAACACAGAATAAAATGGACTGTTTCGTCTAAAATATATACATACACAGAGTCATACATACACAAATATAAATATATGCACACACACTTACATAATACTAAACGTTACAGTTAAAAACTTACATAGATGCAAATATACACTTATCATTCAAATTTCTCGTTATAATATTCCTGCAAACTATAATAGGGCCTATCTGCCAAAAACTTTTTAATAATTTTTCTAAAGTTTATAATGCTACTATTCGCCTCCCTTATGTCTGAGGGTAGGTGATTGAACATCTTGACCCCATTATAATAAATCGAATCTCTGATCAAATTTGTTGAGGGAATTGGCAATTTCAACACTTTTGAACGGGTGTTGTCATGACTGCATGAAACCTCGAACAATGACACGTTCTTGTAAATGAGACAAACTGATTCTAAAATGAATAACGCAACTACCGTTAATATTTTTTCTCCAACAAATGTGTTTCTACATGAATCTCGAGGTTTAAGATTACACATATACCTTATGGCCCTTTTCTGCAGTACTAGGACTGATTGAAGTGCAGAAGAATTACAAACTCCCCAAAAAGGTATTCCATAACGCAAATGAGACTCTATTAGAGCATAATACACAGTTTTGGCTGTTTTAGATCCCAAATTCAATGAAGTTACCCTCACTGCATAACACCCGGATGAGATTTTACTTTTAAGGTGCTTGATATGCCCGTCAAATTTGAGCTTATTATCAATATTGATACCTAGAAACTTAGTTATAGACTTGTTCTCAATCAGTCCATTATCACTAAGTGGAAGGTCTTCAAGAGTACATCTGAACGAAATGATATTTGTTTTTGTAGTATTGAAGGATAATAAATTTGCATCACACCATTCCTTAATTTTTTTCATATCAGTAGATATTAAGTTGGGTAAGGTGTCAGAGTTATTGCTGTTCCATAATATTGTGGTGTCATCCGCAAATAGTGTGAATTTCCCAGATATGTTTAAGGAGGTCAGGTCATTAATGTATAATAAGAATAGAATGGGACCGAGAACCGATCCTTGAGGCACTCCGGACCTTATTTCCTTCTTTCCAGAAAGTTCTGTTGTTTTCACCATTTGATTTCTATCTGATAGATATGATTCGAACCATTTATATGTGGTTCCTCTGCAACCATACTGGTGTAGTTTTCTCAATAAGATTTTATGGGCAACACAGTCGAACGCCTTCGACAAATCACAAAATACCGCAGCAGCTACATTACCGGAATTCAACTTTGAGTAAATGTCATATAGAAATGAAAAAATGGCATCATGCGTATTTTTATTGTTTTGGAAACCAAACTGATTTTCACTTAAAATATTATGGCGTTTTAGGAAGTCTGTTAAACGTATTTTCACCAGTTTTTCAATGAGTTTGGCCATAGTTGGAATGAGGGAGATTGGGCGAAGGTTCGAGGGATCATCTAAATCTCCACCTTTGTGAAGTGGGATAACAACTGAAGTTTTCAGGAAATCAGGGAAAATTCCTCTGTGAAATGAGTTATTGATGATAGATACAAATGTGAAGTGCATTGATTGGAAGATTTTGGATGATTTAAATCGAGATTCCATCATAGCCAGTTGCGTTTTTATTTTTTATTTTCCTCACTATTTCAACTAATTCATCAATATTTGTATCATATAGAATTAGGTTCTCCTCAATATTGATACCTACAAGATTCATCAAGGGATCATAAGGAACAGTGATTTTATCACTCAATTTTTGAGCAATAGAGCAATAGTAATCATTGATTTTATCAGGACTGAGTTCAATATCGACATATTTTTTTTTAGATTTAGATTTACCCGTAATATCACTAATAATAGACCAAGTTTCTTTCATTTTATTGCATGATTTGTCGATTTTATTGACATAGTGGCTTTCTTTTGCTCTCTTGATGGTGATCTATATATTCTGCGGTAGGTATTGAAGTAGTTATGAAAGCTTTGATTATCAGTAAACTTCCGTATGGTATGCAATGAGCGTAAGTTTCTTGAAGAAATCTTCAAACCTAATGTGATCCATGGTTTTTTTTGTTTTGTTTTAATTTTTTGTATGGGAAATGATTTATCGAATACATTCAATAACGCGTTGTGAAATGTCAGAAAGGGATCATTTTGAAACAAAACACCCTCCCAATTAAACTTAAGGCAGTTTTGATAAAACCTGTTATAGTTTGCTCTACTGTAAAGTCTGCCTAAATTAAATTTCCTTTTTGTATTTAATGCGTCAAGGAGCACAGAGCAGGTTACTGCCTCATGATCAGATAATCCAGACGGTATCACTGAACATGATACGCTCCTATCATCATAGTTACTACAAATATAGTCAATACAAGTATTGGAGAATTGAGAAAAACGTGTATCTGAATCAACATGCATACTCAAGTTAAAAGTTAAGAGTAAGTTTTTAAGTGAATCAGTATCAATGGAATCCTCATTGTTGTAATTAATGTTGAAATCTCCAGTCAGTACAATAGATGAGTTAACAGATAAATCAGATAACAGAGAGGTGAGATTATCAAAAAAAAACATTAACATCAGCCGAGGGAGAACGGTAGATACATAAAATATATAAGTTAAGTTTTTTGCAGTAGCATAACGAAAACTCAAATGATTTGTCTTCGGATAGGCCTTGGAACTTGTCAATTTGGATAAAAGTCAAATCAGTGAGTGCTGAGTTTCTAATCAGTATTACAGTACCACCGTGATTGGAACAGTTTCTAGAGTATCTTGATATTTCTGTGTAGTCAGGAATGCAAATTGGTTCCATTTTATTACACCAATGTTCAGTAAGCAAGAGTACTGTGGGGAAGTTGATTTCATTCAAAAATAAATAAAGTTCATCAATTTTATTACGAAGAGACTGAATATTTAGTAAAACTAGGGTAAGGGAGTTACAGTCAATATTAGGGTTTTCGACTGAACTCTTAAGACCAGATTTTTCATATAAATTAAGAGAAAGAATTTCGTTCTTCAATTAGACTTTTTCCTGTCTGTTTAAAGAAGGGTCTAAAAAAGATTCTGTAAGCACGTTTTTGACTGGGGCAAATTTCAAATTTTTTGTTTGTTTCTTTCTTAATATAATATTCACAATTTTTTTAACAATCCCACCTTTGCTTATCCTCGAGCCTTTCACATTATTCAATTCAAGGAAAGATATATCGCCTTCGGCGTAATGATTCAATTTATATGAATAATCATTCAATTTGATGTTGAATTTATAAATAAAATCACTAAATTTAACATGCTTACCATAAGGTATAGATGAGAATATGATATTAGTATGACTACAGCATTTAATCCTACTATTGATTTCTCTAAATAACGGGTATTTTTTGTTTTGGAAATCATTTGAGCCAGCAAGTACTATTATGTAGTCATTGAGGCCAAAATTAGCAGATAGATTGATTACATCTTCAATAATATTCACGAAATAAGCCCCTGGCTTAATGAGTGTTTCAATAGTGTATTGATTACCAATGAATTTGTTCAAGGATTTTCCCAAACCATAACCTAACTCATCACATAAGATAAGGACTTTTGCCGTCGGGCTAAATTCACTTTTCTTCACTTCATGAGCAGTTTCTGATATATCAAGAGTAGTTTTTGGTATATTTACAGCATTCTTCTTCATTCCTATCATCCTAGTTTCAGTTGGAAATTCAGTATCCTCAGAGATGTCAACTGTTTGCATTGTTGTTTCACGAGTAATTCTAGTCGACTGGGTCGAGGCAGTTGTCAAATTTTTCTCTGTCTGGGTAAACTTCGTTTCGGTGGTATTACAACTTTTCTCCATTAGTTTCTTCAGCATATAAATCTCACTATTAGCCCTGGTGATCAGTTCTTCTTGTTGTCTGATAGTTTCATTCAATTCATCTTCCCTTTGGGTAACTTCCTTCAAAAATATTTCATTTTTTCTCAACAAATTTTCAATGTAAGCATCTTTCATTGTACTGCTTTCTTCCAGTTCGTTAACAGTTTGCTCCAAGCTACTCTTATCGAAACCATTTTGAACATGATCACAACACTTCAATTGGAAGTCCTTCACAAAGGTGAAGCTGTTTTTGTCTTTTTGAGCACAACTCTTGTGATAAACCTTGAAGCATATTATGCATATATAGTAGGAATTGGGGAAAGGTTTTGATTTACAACATTCGAAATTCTTCATAGTTTTCGACCAAATATAGTTTTACCCCTTTGAAGTCTACGGCACTGGAATACCTGCTTGTTATAAGAAGCCCTTATCCGAAAGTAAGTGGCTTTTTTAAGGTGGGACAGTTTTTGCGTAGATTCCGAGTTTAAGGTAGAGTGATATCACTTATTAACCACTATTTTCATGAATCTTTTAATAAAAAGATTACATTGATTAGACCTGCATTCGGCACTCGCTATTTAGTTGCACTGGTGCAAAAATCACAATTTATACGTTGTTACTTCACACTCAAATACGCGTTTTAGGGAGAGAGCAGGTTTGTGAATTCACAGATCAACCTTGCACTTCATCTTCAGCAAGTTTATCAAACTCGGCCTAAAGAAATAGTGTTCATTTACGGCGCCGAAAATCAAAGTTACGTTCCTGCTGAGTCCTGCCCTGCAGCCTGCATCCAGACAAATTGCAATTCAAACATCTACTGGGATTTATCTATGCTGAATTGCTTTCTATCGTAATTTTATGCTAAATTGTTTTCTACCGGAGATTATCTCATATTAAACATGATGAAATATTTTATTCATTCCAGTTTTGTCACTTGTAACCTGCATTTTTGATGTTCATTAAAAGCATTGAGTAAAGTGAATCTTTAATTGTGTGAAAGGTGAATGTTAGAAAAGAGTTATTCAAAACAAAATTGGTTTCAAAAAGTACGAGAATGCCTTACGAACCACACCACTGCTGAGGCATAAACGTAACTGGCGCAGTCGGCGACGGATTTTGGAAAACCCAAAATTCCAACCTAACACCAGGGAGAATTCCAGAAGGCGAGTTAACATAGTATTGGAAAATTCTGAAGAAAGTAGGAAGCCCAAAAGTGTTTCAACAAACCTCCTGCAAGTTTTCAAAAAGACTTTAGTTTCTGCAACGGTGGATAGTACATTCATCTTGGAGAGACGGGGTGAGAATCTGAATATCCAGCAAAAAAGGAACGAATCAGAGGACCACTTACAGCCATTCAAGAGACAGCAAGCTCAAGATTGGTTTAGGATTAAGAAGAAAGAAAGGACCAACCAAGGAAACCTAGCAGTAAGTCACTCTCATTCCTACAACCTTATTTTCCACACATCCTAATTTTCTTCCCTACACTGAGAAAAAAAATTTTTTTTGTTCTATTGTGAATAATTTCTTGTTTTTTTTTATTTTTTGTTTATAATTGATGCAATTAGGAATATTTCCCAAATAAATCGTGAATGACGAGTACAGAGAGCCATTTTAGGAGAACAAAATTATAATTCAATTACTGAAAGTGGAGAAAATTTAGATCTTGACTCACTTTTTCAAAAATTTTCGAATTTGAACTTAAATAATACAGATTCAACTATGTCAACTGACACTAACTATCAACAACTTAGACTCTCGTTGGATATCATACCAAATTTTTCTGGTGATCCTTGCGAATTAAATAATTTTTGTGCCACTTGTGATGAGACTTTTACGCAATTTAACACACAACCTGAATTCATAAAAAAATTAATTCTCAGAGGCATAATGAGTAAATTAAAAGGAAAAGCATTGACTTTGATATCGAGTAGCAATGAACTTACTACATGGGCAGAAATCAAAAATTTATTGAGAATCTCATTTTCAGATCAAAGATCTTTTACTTGTCTTTTACAAGAGCTTCATTCTTTAAAACCAAATCCAAAAGAAAGTTCGTATAATTTTGGAATAAGATGCCAATATTTTAGAAGTTTAATTTTTTCATCTATCAATAATGACAATACTCTTACCGCAGATGGAAAAATTGCTCAAATAGGAAATATGGAAAAATTGATTTTAATAACATTTTTTAAATACTTACCTTCCATGATTCAAACAGCAGTAAGATTGAAAAACCCAAATAATCTAGAAGTAGCTATGAATTATGTGATTGAAAAAGAAAATTTCTTGAGTTCAGTAAATGATGGAAAAAGAAATCAGCTTCAGCCTCTTCCTCAACCAAATTTCAAAACACCTTTGTTTGTTCAAAAACAACAGAATTACACACCACAAAATAATTTTATGAATCCACAAAGGAATTCCAATATTCCTCAACCAAATTTCAATCAAAATAAAAGCTTCTCAAACCAGAATTTTACAAACCCAAATTTTTCAAATCAAAACCGTAATTTTCCTAGTCAACCAATTCAAATTCAAACACGTCAAGTTCCTCAAAGATTTTTTACCAATCAGCAAGTGTTTGGAAAATCAGGTACTAACACCAATGTTTGGAAACCTAAAAATCAAACACCTCAATATAAACCAACCTCTATGTCAACAGTAACTAGAAATGTGAATACTCCTCAATACACCCAACAAAGGCAGTTTTCCAGCCTCAATCTAAGCCAACTTTTATTTCTGAGGAAATTCATCAAATAAATGAACCTCAGTTTGAAAATGAAAATAATTTTGAATTTACACATGAACAGACAGACCCATTGAATCTTGTTAATGAAGATTTTAGATATATATTTGAAGACCCACAAAACAATGATAATGGAGAACAATTCAATGAACACAATTTTGAAAATGATAGTAAAAATTTCTAGACCCCTAATCAAAATTTTTCTGCTCCAGCCTATGGAACGGAGACAACTTAGAGATGTATAGTACAGATCAAAGAAAATTACCTTTCATCATGATTTCAATTCCAAATTTTCGACCACTGAAAATTCTTTTAGACTCTGGAAGTCATATTTCGCTTTTAAATCCGGCTTTGGCAAAGAAGTATTTTTCACAATATATTTATAATAAACCAAATATAATCAAAACGTCTTGCGGACAACAAACTTCTAAATTTGAAGCACATATACCAGCCTTCCCAGAATTTCAATGTGATACAAACATTATTTTCACTCTTTTTGATTTTCATCCATTCTTTGATGGACTGCTTAGTTTCAAAGATATCAAAAACATGTGATTTAATTGGAATATTTAAGAAGGATATTTGTATAGAAATGATATTATTATACAAGTCTTACAATGTTCTCCATCTGAATATGATTGCTTTACCATAACTTTAGCTGGGACTGAACATTTTAGAACTAAACTTCGAGTTAATACTTCAGTGAATGGAATTTATATTGTACCGCAAACAAATTTGAATCAAGACTGTTTTATTTCAGAAGGTATAACAGTAGAAAATGGACAAGCAATAGTAGAGATTCATAATTTTGATTCTCAAGACATTCACTTAAATTTAACACGACCACTTCAAGTATACCAAATTAATGATTCAGTAATTGATATTAATGATTCCTTCCCAAATGAAGATGAAATTGAACATTTGTTGCGTCTTGATCATTTAAATTCTGAGGAGAAATATAAAATTCTTAAGCTTTGCAAAAAATTTTATAATGTCTTTCACTACCCTGATCAACCACTTTCTTCAACAACTCAAACTACTCATGAAATTAAAACAACTGATGAAGATCCAATTTATACTAAATTATATAGATTTCCGGAAATTCATAAAAAAGAAGTGACCAAACAAATTACACAAATGTTAAATGACGGTATTATAAAGACTAGTTCGAGCCCTTGGTCAAGTCCCGTTTGGATAGTTTCAAAAAAACCAGACGCAAGTGGACAGCAAAAATGGCGCATTGTAATTGATTATAAAAAATTAAATAATAAAACAATTCAAGACAGATTCCCTATTCCTAATATTGATGATATTTTAGAAAAACTTGTAAAAACACAATACTTCACTACTCTTGATTCAGCTAGTGGCTTTCACCAAATTAAAATGAATAAAAACTCCGTAGAAAAAACTGTTGAATTTTTAGGACATGTTATAACCACTCAAGGTATTCAACCTAATTCAAAGAAAGTAAAAGCTATAGAAAAATTTTCCATTCCGAAAACATTTAAAGAAATAATTTTTTTTTAGTAATGATAGGCTTTTATAGAAAATTCATAAACAATCTAGCTAAAATAACAAAACCCCTGACTCAATGTTTGAAAAAAGGTAAAAAAATTGAACACTCTCAAGAGTTTATACATGCATTTGAAACTTGTAAAAAACTTCTTACACTCACTACAGATGCTAGTCAATATGCTATAGGTTCAGTTTTATGTCAAGAAGGAAAACCTGTTTGTTTTGCTAGTAGAACTTTAAATCCAAATGAATGCAAATATTCTACCATCGAAAAAGAACTATCATCAATAATTTGGTCAGTCAAATATTTTAGACCATACCTCTTTGGCAGATATTTTAAAATTAAATCTGACCACAAACCATTGAAATGGTTGGATAATTTAAAAGAACCTAATTCAAAATTAATAAGGTGGAAACTTTTATTATCTGAATATGATTATGAAATTAACTACATAAAGGGAAAAGAAAATGTTGTTGCAGATGCACTCTTTAGAAACCCACCTGATAATAATTCAATTATAAATGAAGTAGGTGATTCAGATGAAATCATTCAAGATTTCATCCAAGAATGCGAAAATTATGCATTTACAGCCCATACAGCTAATGAAGCTACTATATTAACTTTTCTTTATTCAGCAAAATCTTCAAATCACCACAAATATCAAATGATTGTTAAAATAGTAGACTCTATCCCAGCAATACTTTGTCGCAAAGAAAAAGTATTTGAAAACCACAGATTTTTTATTAGTCTCAGAAAACGACATCTATATGATGATCTTGAAGTACTCATAGCAAATTTAATTAATGATCGAACTTATCATTTACATTTTCCAAACAAAGAACATGAAAGAATTTTTATTACAGCCATACAAGAAAAATTAGTGAGAATAAACTCAAAAATACTTGTATGCTCGAATAGGCTAAAAGATATTGAACAAGAAAATGAACAAATAGATAAAATAAATTATCATCATATCTATAAAACTGGGCATCGTGGAATAAATACAACTTTAGAATCATTGAAAAGAAATTATTATTTGCCTAATATGGATAAAGATGTGAAAAATTTTATAAATAACTGTAACCTTTGCCAAAAATCAAAATATGAACGGCAACCCAATAAATTTGAGTTTCAACCAATCCCTATAGGAACTAAACCTTTCGAAAGAATTCATATGGATGCTTTGTCAATTTCCAAAGAGAAATTCCTTACAATTATTGACACTTTTTCGAAATTCGCCCAAGCGTATTCGATACCAGGAATAAATGGAATCAATATACTTGACGGACTTTTAACTTTTATTTCCCACTACGGTATACCACATACAATAGTATGTGATTGAGAATCTGAATTCAGTAATCAGAACTTTCAAGATTTTTGTAAATTACACAAACTAAATATTCATTTAATAACTCCCAAAAATCCGAATTCAAATAGTTATATTGAGAGACTTCATTCAACTATACTTGAACACGTGAGAACCCAGACAAGACAAAATCTAACACAATCTTTTCAGAATTTAATGAAGTATTCAATATTACATTATAATAATTCTATCCATTCTGCTACTGGACATACCCCATTTGAAGTAGTCTCTGGACATCTTTCTTCAAAAGATCCATTCGACATATCTGAAAACGATATTATATCAAAGTGTGTTCAAAATCATAAAGAAATAATGAATAGAAAATTTGAGGAAATAAATGAAACAATACATAGCAGAAAGAGTAAAGAATTAAAAAAAATTAATGAAAATCGAGAGAAACCTCCAATTTTGACAATAGATGATATTATTTGTTCTACGGTTTCGGCGTTCAATGTGCTTAAATTCATTTTAAATGAATGGGTAGAGTGAAAGTAATACTTCACAAAGATTTTTTACACAATACTAACATTTAATGCCAGTTATAAACAGTTATAAACTCAGAAGATGACACAGTGTGTCGAAACAGCTGTTAGCATTAAATGTTAGTATTGTGTAAAAAATCTTTGTGAAGTATTACTTTCACTCTACCCATTCATTTAAGATGATACTATTTATCACAAAGAACAGACGCGTGATAAATTGGCCCCTCGTTTTACTGACGTTCAACCCATCGCTCAAACTCACAACAAAATCAGAACAGAAACTTCGAAGTATTCAGATGAAGTTCTCACTCATACTTCTATCCCTTCTATTAATGAATCCAATCTATCTATCTATTTATTAATTAACTAATCTTATAGTACCTATAGAAATAAAATGGACCAAAGTAATTTCTAGTAAGCATAACTTTATAAGTTATATGAACATAACTGAATTAGTAGATATTAGAAATAAATTATGGTTTCAAGTTGATGCTCTTGGAAAGAAAAATACATACTCAAGTACTCAATCAAATCTACTCTTACAACAGGCACAAACATTGTTGTTACAAGTTGACTATTCATTACAAATTATACAACCACACGTTACTCAAAAAAGAGGACTTATAAATTTAGGAGAAAAAATACGTAAGTGGCTTTTTGGAACTTTAGATCATGAAGATGGTGAAAGAATAAATTCAATGCTTTCATATTTAAATAAAAATGATCAGTTAATTCGAGATGAATTAAATGAACAACTCTCCTTTACAAAAGAAATGATACAAAAAACAAATGAAACTCTCTACCGACTTAAATCCAATATATTGATAACCTTTCAATTAATTGAAACATTTCAAAATCAAGTTTATGAAATAAATACTCTACATTTGTTGATAAATTCTTTAATAACCTTTCAAAGCCAACTTAACCAAATTATTAATGCTATTACATTTGCAAACATTGATTCTTTATTCTCAAGATCAATTAGTCAAGTTTCTTGGGAATACAAACAGTCTTAGTAGTATGACAAAGCCGGTTTCGCCTCATTAATTTGAATTTTCGCTCTCGATGGCATCTGGCCATCGAGATCTCCGCCATTTTGGTTCTTCGGCGAAGTTCTTCAGCAACCCCTCAACGCCGAAGAAGGTGGGGGGAGGGTTGCGGAAGAAAAAAAAAATAAAAAAATTTTTGTCCCCGAGTGGGGCTTGAACCCACGCCTATTGGCATGGCAGCCGAGGGCGCTACCAGTGAGCCATGACGGTTCCATACTAATGTCGATTTAAAACTCGTAGCTTTGATAATGGGAAAAAAAAGCCGATTGGCGGCAGTCGCAATAAACATGGCGGTGTAGGGTGTAGCGTGTGGGGGTTGAGAGAGAGAAAAATTGCAGGTACATGATAGGCGTAGAGAGCAATTGGGTGTGTGGGAGAAGAAAAAAACGACCTCATGTGATTCGTTGTGTCGAAAAAATGGCCGTCGAAGCAACGCCCCCCTGCGGTACATGATAGATGTAAAGAGCGGAGGGCGGGGGGCGGGCGGGCGGGGAGATCAAAACGACCTCATGTGATTCGTTGTGTCGAAAAAAATGGCCGTCGAGAGCCCCACGCCTACGATAGCAATGGCCGTCGCTGGCCGCCGTCGAAGCATCTCTCTCGACTTAGAACAGGCAGCAACATGTCCAGACTTGAGTTGGAATTCCGAGAATCGTGTGTGACGTCACCATGAATGAACATCTGGTGTTTACTGGCGAGCGGCGTGTGTGATTCTAGGAAATGATGACTCAGCGAAATCGAGACATGATTTGGTCTTGGACTTGTTTATCACTCCACAGCTTAAGTAAACAACCACATCCGGTGGTTGTTTACCCAAGACCATTATTTTCGAGAAATGTCGGCATGAGACACGATTTGGCCTTGGATCCCACGGTCTGTGTCACGTCGACAGAGAGCACACACACACACATGTTGCATTTTGCAACTCAAATGAAACAAACAGATATGCGTATATTTTTATTAGACTTCAGTGCCAGCGGCGTAGTATGATACACTATCATTATCGATTAAAAAATATTTTTGACGTATAGCTTTAATGAATTTATATATAGATTCGGATATTTGAACACTCAGAATCATTGTCACAAATAACATAAACCACTCGTAAAGTGTCGGCTCACATTTGGCAAGCTCCGCGGGAGGATGACCTCCAGGAGCTTGCATCGCGGCATACAGGATGGGCTGAAGGGACCTCGAAGTTCTGCAAGACGTCTTCAGCGGGAACCACTGCGTATCGCTATGGGTGTGATTGACATAGATCTTTCGCAATCGGTGCGATGAGACGTTCAGCGGGATTTCGGCTTTCAACACAGGCAAATATTCATCATTGGCTAGCGCCTGAGTCATTCTCGTCCAGTTAGAAATGCTCGAATTCTCGTGCAAATATGATACCAATACCTCACTGCACTCATATGGTGGGCTAATATACAGTACGTTCGACAGAACGGCTGCTAGAATTATATAGTTTGTCATGACGGTATGACTGCTCAACGTACACTGAGAAACGACGTATATATCACTCAAATATATATACACTGAGAGACACATACACCATTGCTCAATGTGCATGGCCCTCATGTTGATTGACCGAGAGAGATTTCATACTTGAAACAAATATGCACATATTTATTTCAAACATGAAATCACGCGCAGCCTCTCAATCGCCAGTGTGCGGCGGCAAAACCATTTGACTTTGGGGGAAAAGTTTGGTGTATATTTGCGAAAAATACACCAAGCTCTTTCCCCAAAACCAAATAGCTTTGAACGACCATTTTTGCCATTCACTCTGTCACTCTCTCATTCGCAAAATAAATCGAGAAAATTGGTTTAATATATCTATTAATACATAATAAAAATACAATACAATATGATTAATAATAATAATAATATTAATATATCAAACATTGGTTCTTCTTCCTTGGCTGTTGTAGTTGGCGCCGGTGAAACGTCGTGGATCGGTGAATGCTGCTGCCCATTTCCCATCGTCAATTTGCATATTTTGAAAGCGTTTATACATATGCAGCTTTTGTTCGTACTGCGATATTTGCGCCTTGAGTTCACGCAAATTTTGCAAGTGCCGATGGAGAAGAGTGTCGCCGCCACTGCCGACGTGTTTCACCATATCAGGTGCGACGATATCCATAGCCAAATATCGAAACAATGTCTCACAGCACAATGCACTTCTATGTCTCCAGATGCTATATGATTTAAACACAACGGGCTTTGCTTCTCGAGTGGTGGTGGAGGGGTTGTGACGACTGTACTTGTAGTGGCGGCAATATCGACGATGTGTGGCCTTCTAGGCAGATCGAGCACACACTTTAGCAGAAAATCGAATTTTTGATTTCCCTTCACATATACCACATCAGCTTCGAGGATGGGGCGCAGCACTTCTTGGATGTTGGTCTCGTTTAATTCCACATAGCCATCGGAGTATGGAATGCCGTGGATATTCCTTTCCAAATATCTCGCTTGGCGTTTATCATTTTCGCTCAGCTCATGGAATGGCACGATGGCTTTGAATAAAAAATGGTTCGTGCGTTGCCCGTCGGTGATGGCAAGTTCTTTTGGCTGGAACTCACCACCCACACAGAAACCCTGGATATCACAAGCTACGAGCTTCATCTTGGCTGACTGACTGATCAACTGAATCACTGAACGTTTGGCTAACAACTAACGCTGAATTTGAACTGATGCGCTTCGAGCGCGTTCCCCCCACCACCCCCCCACTCTTCTTGTTGTTTTCCTATCCATAGACTTATGCTTCCTTGCGACGCGCATTCAACCAGCGCTCCACCCGCCGATCTTGCAGGCATATGACAGATGACGTATGACTTGAAGTGTTTTGTGTCTTATGACAGACGACGTACGATCTCACTTAAAGGCAAGTGTTCTATGACGTAATCGTGCACTATTACACAGTACGCACGACTATTAGCTGGGAACCCAACTGTGGCTTCTATGTCAAGTTTGACATCGACGGTGGACGATTTCATGAATTCCGCTCTCCGTGAGCAATCGATTACGAAGATGGCGGCTCGATCCTTGAATGCATCGTAATCCAGCAGAGGGCGTTTCTGGGGACAATTCGCATAGCTTGGGTAGAATTCCGTATAGGCGCGATGAGCTTCCACAAAGTTGTTTCTGTCAAATTGCAAGCGCATGCGTTCATGCGGGTAATTGTCACTGTTCAACGTTAGGCGTATGTCTCTGATGTCAACGTGGTCAAAGTAGCTGGAATCTCATGCAACGTTGTCCATTCGATTTGTTTGGAAGGCGACAATGACGAATCGGGGGCTCTCCACTGCCGTACAAGTTTTGACAGACCATATTTCTTTGGTGGAACCAGGCGTGAGTGCAGGCAGTTCGTGCATATCCCACTTGCGGAACGAGATAACCACAGGTTTGTCAGTCTTTATGGATTGCAGCAGCTGCAAGCGAATATCGTCATTGGGAATGACGTTTTTGACTTTGAGCACGATGCTATTGATCGTCAGGGTGGCTGTGGTTGCGACCTGCGGATTCGCAATCTCCTCTATAACCATGCAGTTGTTGTCGTTTCTGCTTCTCACCAAACGAATGCACTGTCGTCCGATTGTGGCATATCTGTAGTCGTGAAATATGCCAAACAGATGTTTAAGCGGAATCCACATGGCGAACGAACCGTCGTTGGCGTTGCGAATAGCTCCACCTGGATACGTCCATCCGGCGGTGGCCAAGTGTCGAGAATCGGCGTCTGCGTAACAAGTGTATCCTCGCAGGGTGCTCACTATACCCGGCAAGCGAACAGAGTCCACCTCCTTGCCGTTGATTTCATAATACATTGATTCGAAGAAAAATGCTCCAGCATTATTGACGAATCGCACATTGCCATCTCCTGCGGTTTTGACTAGAGTGCCCTCTATACAGACGATAGCGTCGTTCATCAGAATCCATGTGTCACTTTGCTGAATGACGATTTCAACAATGTCATTATTTTGGAAGGATTTGACGTACGGGTGGTACGTTCGAGTCTCCACTCTCTGGATGGATTCATCGAATTTTGGATGATTGTACACGTCGAACACTTGTTTTGACAACATGATGCCCTTGAGATATGAGGAATTCTATGCTCGAGAGAGAGAGCGTATGATTGGTGTGTGCTCTCGTTGACTGCGTCTGCGCGACTGAACTGACGTCTGCGCTCTCAGTACTTTTATGCTGTTGGTTGTCGTTCCAATCAAATACCAACCCCATTTGACAGTTTGCGCAACACCAGTCGTACGATGATGGTTTCTCCACGGAAATTCACACTACAAAAGTCCTGATCGAGAATATTCAAGGTTATGTTATGTATCTCCGTCTTGTTCACAGGCAGGTAGATGAGATTCGAGGGAGTCTCGTCGATGGCAAATCCGGGATCTTCTCGAACGGCAAACTCGTATATCGTATGGGAGGGTCGGTTGTTGAAGAAAGCGCCCGATGTGACGTTACTGTCAATGTGAACTGTTCGCACTTTGACTATGTTGACGGGCAGGTCAGACACGTGAACGATTCCAGCTGGGAGAATTCGAGGTGAGAAACCCAACAATCGTCCGATAGAGTCCTCTGGAGTGAAGTCTATGGTGTGGTACTTGCTATAAATTTCGCACTGTAGCGTATTGGTATTGGGTTTGAGAGAGAACACTGCTGCCTTAGCGTTATTGTTGCTGTCTCTGTCGATGTCCACTTCTCTTTTCTTTTTCTTCACCTCTCTCGGTTTGCCGATGTGTTTGTGAATAAACTTGGCAATGTCGCTTATTTCGTAACAGCCAGTGGGTATGCTGATGGTGCTAACAGATGGCGCTCCGTTGGCAAAGTAATAGAACTTCCCCTTGGTTATGTTCGGTATGCTGTGGTACGAATGAAAACCAATCAAAGCCAAGCCGTAAGAGCTGTGTTCGTCCAATTGAATTGGCGGAGCAAAGTCTGCGGTCAGCGTAGATGTGTGACCTGTCAGGGTGAACAGCAAAGACATGACTGACACTTTGGGGGTTATGCACTCTCATTTAAAGACTTCCACACTCGCTCCCTGTGTTCCACATCCAAAATGGGGTCAATTATGTAGGCAAGTTTGGAGATTCGCCTAGCGAAACGGATCCTGTCCATAGCCATACGCTGCCAATCGGATTTGCGCGAAGTGTTGTACGCAAATCGCCACACAACCATATAATGAACCGTATTGCGCTCTTCATTAAAGGTCACTGTCTTTTTGTTGACGACCCTATCCATCGTTGTGTTGAGTTTGATCGTAGAGGAATTTCAGACACAAATGGCCGCAATTTGCTTGATCGAATGTCTGATAGCGATCGTTGTTGTAGTAGATTTTCACATTTCCACCGTCATTTAAATATCGTACGAGTTCCACTGGCGGTTTCAAATTACCGAAACTGTCAAAGTATTTCACACAAAGTCCACTTTTCACGTAAGCTACCCAATGCGTTCCACGATTTTTTATCGAGTCCAGATTGACAATGGCGCACTCTTTGTACATGGGCGTAGATTGAGGTAGGTTGTCGCGCATGAAAACCCCAACGAAATTAGGAATTTTCAGACGTTTGGCATACTTGACCAAGTCCACATCGTACAAAGGTCGCTTGCTATTGGGCAGCTTCACTGGGAGTTTTTTGCAAACTTCTTGAGGAAAAGACCATAGCCTCCGCGACTTGTTTTGCGCATAAACAGGCCAGATCCCTGCTTTCCGATGTTCTCCATCGCAGTATTGTGGCGTTTCTCTTCCTCTAATTTCTTCTGAGCGTTTTTCGAGAAGATGATGGTCCTGGCTATGGTGCTGGCACCAGCAGCCAACGATCCCAGTGCTCCCAAAGCTGCGAAGATGGGAAGCAAAGGCAGCACACCTCCACTCTTTGCTTCGAAAGGTATTATTCGAGGTACTTTGATGTTTTTGCGACCGCCCAATTTTTTGACTTGAGCTCGGGCTGCACGCAGTGCTACCAACGAGGATTTTCGCAGAGCCTTCGCACTCATATCTTTGAGTTGTTCAGGTTTCAGTGCCTTCCGCAGATGATTGGTGATTTTCGACACAACATCCTTCTTGAACGACCTCTTTTTCGTTGACCGTTTTGCACCAGAAGCAGAGGCCATTGATGATGACTTCATACCCATGCCCAAATTACGCTTCGCCTTCATAGTTGTGGTGACTAGCCAAGCTGCAGCTTTCTCGCCGATGTTCGCGTCTTTGGACTTGACACGTTCCCAAGCTCGATTTTCCAACACCCAGTCAGCCTTGTGTCTATCGTCCAGAGAGTTGCTTTGCGAGTATGCGATATCGTGTGATCTGCAAGCAGTGTCTAGGGGATTCACACCAGCGTCTCCGCGTGCCAACCTCTTCTTCAATTTGGTGCCAGGTCCGCAGTATTGGTATCCGGGCAGATGTAGCTCGAATGGCAGACGATTTATCACAGAGTTAACCACTCCACGACCTTCGTGCTCGAAGGTTAGCATGACAATGACGCGATTGGCGTTGCACACTTACTTACATAGCCGCCGCTCGAGCACTCGAACTGTCAGTCGAACGCCAGATGTGGGCGTGGTCACATGTAACATTTTTTCTCCAAATATACAATGAAAGTGGTGCAACAAGAGCCGACCCTGGAAATAGCCAATTTGGATTTCGTAGGTGGCGGCAACTTGAATGTTGTGCGCAAACACGGTCCTCTGCTACCGAATTCATTTCGAGCGATATTTTGTGGTCCCAGCGGATGTGGCAAGACCAACGCTGTACTGAGTTTGTTATTCAGTCCGAACGGAGCCCGCTTCGAGAATGTCTACGTATATTCAAAATCACTGTACCAGCCGAAATATCAGCTGTTGCACGATGTATTGAAACAAGTCAAAGGAGTGGGCTATTATCCATACAGGGACAACGAGGAGATTATCGAGCCGTCAATGGCAAAGGAGCACTCAATTTTTATATTTGATGATGTTTCGTGCGACAAACAGGATAAAATCAGAGAGTACTATGCCATGGGACGTCATAAATCCGTGGACGTTGCATATTTATGTCAAACCTACTCGAAAATACCCAAACAGTTGATCAGAGACAATTGCAACATTATAGTGCTATTTCGGCAAGACGATGTGAACCTGAAGCACGCCTTTGACGAGCACGTCTCTCCGGACTACACCTTCGATGAATTTCGACGCATGTGCGCCACCTGTTGGAAGGAAAAATTCGGATGTTTGGTCATAGCCAAAGACTTTGATGTATCCAAAGGGCGCTATCGACTGGGTTTTGACAGATATATTCAAATGTAGTGTCTCGAATATGTCATTCTGTGTGTAGCAATGGCACCGACTACATCACGTGTCGACTCCGAAATTGCCAAAGTCGAACGAAAACGTCAAGTCAGTCAGTTGGCGAAAGTTGTTCGAAAAAAGTATTTGTCTTTGAAACTCGGCAAATCCGAGCAGGATGAAGCGCTGAATAAATTATTCAAACCCATCACGGTGCCGCTGAAGAGACTGAATGCAGCAATGCCCCCACCACCTAAGCGACGACAGCTGAAGGTGAAAAAAGAAGAGAAACAAGAACCGCCATCATCGAGGACCCCTTCCCCCACCACCACCATGAAGAAAGAAGAAGACGAAGACAGCTATCACACAGATGACTATGAGTCTGACGACGACGACGATGAGGAGGATGATGGAGAATTGCTGGAAGTTTACCCCGAAGTAGCATCTAAATTCGTGAATGAACATCGTGCGAAATCGGGCAAAATCGATGTGACTTACGGCCCCATTTACGACAGACCCAGAGCGCAATGGATACTCGGCAACAAGTTGATGGGCTTGGATAAAGATACGGGGACATTCGCATTGATGGCGAAACATACCAGGGTACTCCGGGATTATATAGTTTGAGTTTCTACAAGAATCCGAAATACCAGAGACAAGACTTGGTGGCATACAAGCAAATTTTGATGAGTACAGGTGCCCATTTAGATGCGAAAGGTAGGCTGAATCCTTCCCAAATAGCCAAATACGAGAATATAATTCGACCAATGTTCAAAGACCCAAGTCAATCGAAAATGGGCGGCGGCAGTATCCCAGATCAATTGACATATAATACGAAGCCTGTAGAATACGTATACTGGGACGACGTCAATGAGCTAGTTGACAGATATAGGCTACTCGTCGCAGCTAAGAATGCTGGCAGCACCTCTACCGACAACGAGATCGTGGCCATCATCAATGAGCTGAGAGAGGCTGGATACATTCGATAAATACAAGTGTCGATGTTTCGCACCCCACAGTTCCATCATGAGCATCAACAAGTTCGGTCAAAGTTCCTCAGCTCGCCGCGCTCAGCAGCAGCCTTATCATTTCCCCGGTGTCATACTCAACTACACGGCAAACGGGGACATTGACGCTGAACATGTGAAAATATGTAATGTCGAAACGCCAACTACTCCGAATGATGTTGTCAACAAAAACTACGTTGATGACGTCATAGTGAAGCTCAGAGCAGAATTGGATGCGCAGAAACACGCTCACGAGGCCTTGGACATTCGAGTTATGAAATTCATGACACTTTCGTTGAAAAAACACGATACTTTGAAAAAGCAGATTGAAGAAATGTCGAGAACGCCAACGATTCTGGACTTAAGTACAGAGTATAACAATGGAGCTGCGCATTAGCATTGCGCAGTCGTTTGGGAGAAATGGAGTCGTCCGCAGCCAAAAAGCAATTGGTCGATGAGCTCCATGCTCCGGCCAGAAAGAGATTTCCCCGCAGACGTACCATCATCAAAGGAATCGACGATCTGTGGCAGATGGACTTGGCTGACCTTCAAAAATACTCGAAAGTCAATAAGAACTACAATTATATTCTCGTGGTGATTGACACCTTCTCGAAATACCTATGGGTGCGGCCTTTGAAGACCAAAGGTGGTCGAGACGTCACCGAAGCGATGGGGGACATATTATCGAAAGCGAACAGAAGTCCTACGTTCCTACAATCTGATTTGGGTACTGAATTCTACAACGCCAGCTTCCAGGCCCTCATGAAAAAGTACAACATCAAACACTACAGCACGTACACGAAGATCAAAGCAGCTATTGCGGAAAGAATGATACGCACTCTAAAAGAAAAACTCTTCAAATATTTCAGTTTGAACGGCACCTACAAGTGGCTGGACATTTTACCGGACATTGCTAAAAATTACAATCAGCGCAAACATCGGACGATCGGCATGAAACCCTGTGACGTCACCAAAGACAATGAAGACAAAGTGTACAAGTATGCGTATGATTATGTGGGACGAGCTGGCCGAAAAAAGTTCAAAATTGGAGACTTTGTGCGAATTAGCAAGGCCAAACATGTGTTCGAGAAGGGGTATACGCCCAATTGGACGACTAAAGTTTTTAAAGTCGTCAAAGTGAAAATCACCCAACCAATCACGTACTTGCTGGAGGACTTGGAGGGGCGACCAATCAGCGGCGCTTTCTACGAACAGGAATTGCAAAAGACGAAGAATCCCGACGTCTATCTCGTGGAAAAAATCATTAGACGAAAAGGCCGAAAAGTCCTGGTGAAATGGTTGGGTTTCGACAGTACTCACAATTCCTGGATAGATTCGACAAATCGCTTGTAATTCAATGGAAAATAGGCACATTGGAGCATAAAATTGGGGGCCTTTCGTCTCTCTCTCCCTCTCTCTCCGACCGACTGCGAAATATTTCAAACCGTTCAGCGGCACGATGAGTCAGTCTATCATCATGCTTGGTGGAGTGCAGTTCGAGTCTAACGATCCTACGTCCGATTACGAGTCGATGTCTTCGTCCCTAGTGTCTATCGAGGAGGATTCTTCGGAGTCATCGTCATCATCAAGAGAGTGGGCAGAACGTGTTGCCGATTTGGACCGTGTTTGTGACATGTACAAAGACGCCATCAAGAAGGAACGATTTTACGTGTGCAGCGCCACCTACGAGTTCCGAAACACATCAATTTTGTCTGTGCAATGTGGAATAAGTGTTGCTCGAAGTTTCGTGCCTGCAGTGAGACTTGTGTGCACAATCCCGCACACCATCTCCTTCAGCCTGTCATTCAGCATGTTCGAGTGGGCCATTTTCGTGGGAGCCATTAATCGGCTTTACAATAACCGAGCTGATCCGAATGCGACCGACAACAAGACCGCTCAAATCAAACTCGATTGGGATGATGTCATGGACTTGGAATTACACACTTATGGAAATAGTGCAACAGTGCGAGTTTCCAAAGATGACACCTACTTCTACTTGACGGAGCTCGAAATCCAGGAAATCTTGCATTTGGATGCCACAGTGTTGGCGGGAAGATTTGAATATTTATTGAATATGAACTTTTGTCAATATTACCATGATATATTAGCTAGTGCCAGAGTTCTTGCTAGAAACAATGATTTGACATTTGACGAGGCTATAAATTTGTGTACTATATCGTCCAAAGATGATAAACATCTATGTTTTCGTGAATGCCTATATTATTTGCCTGACAAAGTACTGTTTGATTATGAATCGAAATAAATGTATTTATGGAACAGAAGTAGCATTTTTATTTCAGTATGCATAGAGATATGCAGCAGTACGAAGCAAGACTCGAGACGTTCCGAGGCTGGACTTCGTCATTTTCGCCGAGTGCGTTGGCCAGAGCTGGTTTCACGTACACCGGCTTGAATGACGTTGTCTTGTGTCGTGTGTGTGGTGTCGAAGGCTTCCAATGGCAGCCTGATGACGATCCAATGGCTGACCATCACGAATGGAGTCCAAATTGTGACTTTGTTCGAAATTACCGCCACAACAATCAGACATCAGTGGTGGTAGAACCGCCAGATGGCACTGATATACCTCCAGAACCAAGGCCGGCGACGGATGACACTTCACCGACAGTTGGCGCTGACATCGCAGTGCGACAAGTGACAGATGACACTTCATCGACAGTTGGCGCTGACATCGCAGTGAGACAAGTGACAGATGACAATTCATCGACAGTTGGCGCTGAAATCACAGAGCGACGAGTGACAGATGACAGCAAGCCCATAGATGATGGCAGTGCAGACTCACCACAGAACACTATAATGACGTGTTGTGTTTGTCTTGTGAATGAGCGTTCTGTGTTGTTTCTACCTTGTAGACACTTGGTGTGTTGTTCACGATGTGCCGGTCTGTGCGACACATGCATAGTATGTAGAGCGCCAATTTGGAATTTATTGAAAATATATGTATCTTAGTTAATTTTTGTTTTATTTTCTCTTTTTGAGCGAAAAAAGTGCTCATTTTTAGGCTCAAAAAACGATGCTCTTTTTAAGCGAAAAAAAGTGCTCATTTTTAGACTCAAAAACGATGCTCTTTTTGAGTGAAAAAACTCGCACCAAAATTGACATGGGAAATTTCAGTTGAGTGAAATTTTTCAGTCGCTGAGTCTCACTGAGTTCAGTGACTGAACTTTGACTGAATTTCACTGAACTTTTTACTCAGTTCAACCACCATGTCAAATTTGGAGTCTCTTTTTGATCAAAAAAAGTGCTGTTTTTTGACTCAAAAATGAGTACTAAGTATTTTTTTTTTAATGTGGAGGTGAAACGAAATAATATTCAAACATGGATTACATGCTGATTTATTCAAACATTAATATATACATTTGATTATATGATATATGATGTGTGGGAACAAACAAGAGCACAATTTCCGCATTTTCATTTGACATTTTATCGAGATTTTGTGCGTTGAATCAGTCATCGAGTTCGGAATCATCATCTCCTAAGCCAATGAAGCGTTTGTATGCGAGATGCGCATAGTTAAATATCCAATTGACTGTAATGGCCCCACGGCAGAGTGTCATGGGAGCCCTGGAGGAGACAGCGCTTGTCGTCGTGGGGGTTGAGAGCGATCTTTGTTTGCTCCACACTAAAAACGTTGTGCGCAAAGGAGCGAATACAGCGTTGAGATGTGACTTTCTCACGCTGATTTTCCAAACATTCTACATAGTCGTCGAATGTGATTTTATTTTGGACAACACTGTATTTCACTCCTTTGGATTTTTTGACGCATGTTCCACCCTGTATCTTATAGGTGTACAGCTTTGAACGGAGTCCCACGAAATCTGTCATAATTCGGCCATTCGCTTCGTCTTTCATCAAGCCGGGGACTTTTTTGTTGGCAAGGGGAATCCCATACGGGTTGTCGATGGGGTAATCGCTTGTATCGAATTTTTCCAGGTTCGACTTAAATAAATTTCGATAAATGTCATCGGATTTGATCTCGTAAATCAGCGAATCAGTATCCGTATACATCAACTTGCACTGATCGCTCGTGTATTTTTCCATCATGAAACCGTGGTGGAAATCATACACGCACACCTTGGAAATGTCAAGTATCGCCATTCCGATGTACACGGGCTTATTGAACAACAGATCCGTCTTTGCCATCTCGATAGCGACGAGGTCCTCATCGAAAATGGTGCGATTCTTGAAATTCGGGCTGGAAATTAAATTTTTCGCGCCATATCGCCCCTCCCATTTTGAGACCATTTTCACTACACGATGTTTTCGTATGTTCTGCATCGTTTTCCCGAATACTGCGTTATTGGCTAATTTGTAGTTATTTTTGCCGAAAGTGGTTTTTGCTTCTGCGCGCAATTTCGTATTTAATTCAATGTACGGTTTGAGCCAGGCTGATTGGTCGAATTGCAGAACTCTGTGAATTTTTCTAAGTACAAGTCCGTGCGTCAGTGCTTGTTTCAACACCCTGTAGTGTACAACATAGTTTTCCTTATTGTACAGGGTGGTCATTAATTTGGGTAATTTTGAGCCTGGCGGAGTACGGTGTTCGGCGCATAATGGAAAATCTTTGTGTTTGTCATGCAAGTGTTCGGGGTACTCCAAATCGACTTCGAGAATATAGCCAATCGGCGAAGTGTCTGACACCTCGAGCACATTCAAATCGGCAACATTCTCGGGCCATTTGAATCCCCCATACGGAAGATATTCCATCATGGCCCACCCATATAAATTATTTACATCGAGATATAGCAAATAAGTGGAGGGCTGAGTGACGTCATACCTGTCACCCATGTATTTATTATTTGCCGTGGAGCGCCTGTTGCAGCACTGACTGATGCCTCCGCGAATTCCTCGCTCGATGAACATGAGCATGTCGACGTCCTTCAAAATCTGCAACTTGCACTGGGTGTACTTCAACATGCACGACCACGTATAGCCGGGTAGGGTGTAATGCCACGCGGGGTCCAGGCCATATGTCACGTGACCGATATTTCGAAAATTCTCGAAAATATCGGCCAAGAGCAATATGTCTGTTTTCATGTACAAGTCGGAGTACTCGCCCAGTGTTTTTAAGTTGAAAGTTTGCCACACGTTCTGCGCATGTTCGTATTCTGCCTTGCTAATGTGACAATCGTTCAACTTGTTGTAGAAATGATGGAGCGCCGGCAAACATTCAACTTCCAACTTTTCCATCGAATCGATGAAATCGTATGGGAATACGCCCTTTCGAGTGAGTAATTCGTACTGCGAGGCTGTCAGATGTGCAAATTCGCGTTTGGATATTTTCAAATCGTGCACTGTCAAAGTCTGAACCAAATGGTCCAAACTCATGCCCATAAAACGGAACGAATCGATGAATCTGAACTTGATGTCTGTATTGTCGTCATACTGGGTGAAAGATATGTATTTCTCTTTGTTGACAGGCAACAAGCTGACTCGCCCCCTCTTTGCTATATCTCGAATAATAAAATGGCTGTCGTATCCGGATAAATTATGGAAAACGATCGGCACCACAAAAGACTTTTTGTATAACAGGTTGCATTGCGCATGCGTATATCCGCGAAAGGCACCCGTGTAGTGATTATGGTCACGGACAACTTTGTCGTCAGTTTTCCAAGGTTTTTCGCAGATGTGGCAACATGGCGCGTTCACCTCATCAGGTGATGCGGTCATGGGAACAATGTCCAAAGTTTTGGCTTGCACAATTTTGGCTATGGTCCCCATTCTTTCCGCAAACCAATCCATCGAATCGAGACCTCGATGGCTATCGTAAAATGACAAAGTGTCGTCATATGCACACTTGAAATAAAATCCGGCACTGAACGGAATATGTTTTTGGTACTTTTCCGTTTGAGAATTGCATCCGGCGCCGGCGGCATCTTTGAACGGTTCCAAAATCGACTCGAAATCCGCATATATTACGAAGGGCACTCTTTCTTTATGTACAAAGTCGCGAAATTCTACATGATCGTAGTGGGGGAAAAAAATTTTACATGTGTTTTGTTTTTGACAATCAACAGTATGACTGTTCAATTTTTCCTCACTTGTGAAATAATTCAAACATCTGTCGCAAATGAATTTTTTGTGAACATGATTATTGAGTTGTGCACTAAGTAGGCGAGATAAATCCTTTATCCAAACATAATGGAATTTTATGTCTGAATCGTCAGTGTCATCGTCGATCAGTGGCGGTGCCTCGTAATCATTTAATTTCGGGTGATATTCATTTTGAATGAGGAGAAGATTGACATGTTTGTCTAATTTTTGTTTCGTGAGTCGACTTGGAACAGTCACGAAAAATGCCTCCTTGTCCGGCTTCGGCTGAATTAACTCCAAAGTGTACACATTGACGGAAATGTTATTTAATTGTTCAAATTTGGTGATTTGTTTAAATTTCATGGGAAAGTCGATTCCGTCCAAATTCAATGCCTTTGAGTAATGCGGATATGACGATGTTCTATCAGTATTTTTACCAGATTGAACAGGATACAGGGCGGAGACGATTGCCCAAGCGAAACATGCATCATCATCATTTTTGATGTTGATGCAAGCTCGTTTTTTGGCAATAGATTTCGGCAACTCGATGAAAGACGAACCGTTGCCGATGCCGGATTTGTTGATATTTATTTCCAAACTAACGATTTTCTCGAGACTCCATCCGCTCTCTTTGTCCGCGAATTCAGAAAGTTTGTTTTGAATTTGATCGATGACATTTTCCAAGAACCACTCTTTCAAAGTTGTACCCCTATCGATCACAGCGTTTTTAGTGTTGAAATACTTGAAGTCGATTTTTTGTTCTTGATTCAAAGAGTTTTTCACGAATTTCCCACTAAATGTCGAATTGACTTTAATGAGTGAATGTTTTTTCAATAAATTTTGAATTCTGTTTTTGAATAGAGAGAATGCGTCCCCGAAAAATTGTCCAATTTCTTTATGTTTTAAATTTATAATTACACCTGTGCGCAGACGCGAAGAAAATGCCGATTTCAAGTCCTCCCACTTTACTCGAGATGTCAATTTTGATTTGAGCCCCTCCCCCACGACGACTGGCTGTTGGCCTGAATTTTTGATTGAATTTCGGATAATTTTTAAGTGACCACATAAAGTTTGCAATTTTCTCAGAGAGCCTATGCCTTCCACCGCTGCGATCGCTCTATTAATAAGGCGGGCGGTGCGCTGGCATTGGGCCAACCAATGTTTGCACTCTTCATCGGAACAGCCCTTTTTGAGGATTTTTACCGCCTTAAGCAACTTTGCCGCCATCTCCACACTTTGTACAACAATGGCGTCAGATGACATGATTCAACACAAAATTTCAAGAAAATGTCAAATGAAAATACAAGAAACTTACTCTCTCTGTTTCCAACGGCTGCGACGTCTTCAGGCCTTGGCGATCTCAAACAGCTGCTGCGGATGAGCTCGATTGGCAATTTTCTTTTCACCCCTGTATATTAGCACGTGCTGGGCCTCGGTCAATTTGTCGAGGTTCGCTTTCAATGCTCCAGTCACTCGATTCGGAAGGAATACTACGCAGTCCTCTAACTCCACAAGGATTGACTCCCCAAACTTTGTAGTTTTGGTTTGAGCGTCGAGGATCAATTTGGGTTCGTCCTTCGGCAGCTCTTGTAGTTTGTGCAGGTCCTTCCTGCAAGCCAAGGAGACCTTGTTAATTTCGTCGAGATGAGACATCTGTGAAAAACATGCACGTTTCAAAATAATGAAGATTTTTTTTTTTGATACACGCTGTATAACTCTCTCAAAACATTATTGTGATTCACCCTGTATGAGAAATATGACAAAAAATCACTGTTTGAGAAAAAATTTGACGATTTATGAGACACTCTGTACGAGAAATGTGACAAAAATATTCATTGTATACTGTATGAGAAAAATATGACGATTTATGAGACACTCTGTATGAGAGAAATGTGACAAAAATATTCAACGTACACTGTATGAGAAAAATATGACGATTTATGAGACACTCTGTATGAGAGAAATGTAACAAAAATATTCAATGTACACTGTATGAGAAAAATATGACGATTTATGAGACACTCTGTACGAGAAATGTGACAAAAATATTCATTGTACATTGTATGAGAAAAATATGACGCTTTATGAGACACTCTGTATGAGAAATGTGACAAAAATATTCAATCTACACTGCATGAGAAAAATATGACGATTTATGAGACATTCTGTACGAGAAATGTGACAAAAATATTCAATGTATACTGTATGAGAAAAATATGACGATTTATGAGACACTCTGTATGAGATAAATGAACTTTATAACAACTGAATCGAATGGCATAGACACTTGAAACACTCGCGAAAACATATGTGAAATCTACTAACCTTTTGCAAATCACGAATGAATGACACTCACAATAAAACTGTATGAAGAGCGAGAGGCAGATGAGCAGCACAAAACACTTGTTGTTGCTTCGGAGGCAGGCTATCAAATGTCGTCGGCGCGCGCTGTGAACGTATGTATAAACTCTCTGTGTCATGTGACCCACGCCGATGGACACGTGACCCACGCCGATGGTCACGTGACCCCACGCCGATGGTCACGTGACCCACGCTGTCTGCCCACGCTGAATATGCTGGGGGGAAAACCCAAACTACGCAGTAATAAAATGCTGAGTGGACATTTCTCGGAATTTCAACTTGGGTAAACAACCACCGGATGTGGTTGTTTACTTAAGCTGTGGAGCGATAAACAAGTCCAAGACCAAATCATGTCTCGATTTCGCTGAGTCATCATTTCCTAGAATCACACACGCCGCTCGCCAGTAAACACCAGATGTTCATTCATGGTGACGTCACACACGATTCTCGGAATTCCAACTCAAGTCTGGACATGTTGCTGCCTGTTCTAAGTCGAGAGAGATGCTTCGACGGCGGCCAGCGACGGCCATTGCTATCGTAGGCGTGGGGCTCTCGACGGCCATTTTTTTTCGACACAACGAATCACATGAGGTCGTTTTGATCTCCCCGCCCGCCCGCCCCCCGCCCTCCGCTCTTTACATCTATCATGTACCGTAGGGGGGCGTTGCTTCGACGGCCATTTTTTCGACACAACGAATCACATGAGGTCGTTTTTTTTCTTCTTCCACACACCCAATTGCTCTCTACGCCTATCATGTACCTGCAATTTTTCTCTCTCTCAACCCCCACACGCTACACCCTACACCGCCATGTTTATTGCGACTGCCGCCAATCGGCTTTTTTTTCCCATTATCAAAGCTACGAGTTTTAAATCGACATTAGTATGGAACCGTCATGGCTCACTGGTAGCGCCCTCGGCTGCCATGCCAATAGGCGTGGGTTCAAGCCCCACTCGGGGACAAAAATTTTTTTATTTTTTTTTTCTTCCGCAACCCTCCCCCCACCTTCTTCGGCGTTGAGGGGTTGCTGAAGAACTTCGCCGAAGAACCAAAATGGCGGAGATCTCGATGGCCAGATGCCATCGAGAGCGAAAATTCAAATTAATGAGGCGAAACCGGCTTTGTCATACTACTAGTCTTTACTGCAGAAAATTTTTTTTTCCAATTCACTTTCCAATATTGAAATCTATTTCTTTCAAAACTTATTTTATTTATCCTACTCCTATCAATAACAAGATCATATTACCCCCAAAACCTTACCTGATCCTAAATGAGAGTGAAGAATTCTACCAGTATGAAGACAACCCCTGTGAAGAGATCGAGAACACCTTCTACTACAAAAAGAAGAAAATTGTATAGCGAATATAATTATCAAGAATGAGCCTGCCAATTGTTCAGTATATAATGTACAATTCGACAAGTCTTTAGCAAACCAGTTGACACCAGAGACGATCCTGTTTTCTACCCCATCCAGCATCATCATTACCGAGAGCTGCATTATGGAAAATCATCATGAGATACAACCTGGAAGTTATATAATTTCTATACCCAAAAATTGTCATTTTATTATCAATGGCGAAATATTTCATCATGGGCCATCAGAATTATCAGCAACAAAAATTATCCAATTACCCTATTTAAATATTTCTCAATTAATTTTGAGACCTGCACCAATTTCCATTTCTAAAATGAACTTACGTGAAATCAAACATCTTACATCAACAATACTATCCCAACAACAGTTCGAGCTTCCTAGTGAGCCACAACTTTCCTCAAATTCTGTACCTGTATGGATTATTATCCTTTCTTGCATCCTTGTATGCATTATTATTTTCCTTGGAGTAGCATCTTATTACAAAAATTGCTACCCATATAATCTATGGCATTATTACCATTCAAAATGACATGGAGAATCAACCCATATGGAAGACATGAAACCTGGCCAACCAGACCTACCCCAGTCTTCATCTTAAGGAGGGAGGAGTTACGTTCCTGCTGAGTCCTGCCCTGCAGCCTGCATCCAGAAAAATTGCAACTCAAACATCTACCGGGATTTATCTATGCTGAATTGCTTTCTATCGTAATTTTATGCTGAATTGTTTTCTACCGGAGATTATCTCATATTAAACATGATGTTCCATTGTTTGAAATGCATTATAAATATAACCAGGGAAATATTTTATTCATTCCAGTTTTGTCACTTGTAACCTGCATTTTTGATGTTCATTAAAAGCATTGAGTAAAGTAAATCTTTAATTGTGTGAAAGGTGCATGTTAGAAAAGAGTTTTTCAAAACAAAATTGGTTTCAAAAAGTACGAGAATGCCTTACGAACCACACCACTGCTGAGGCATAAACGTAACTTCAATGTGAAAATAAACGAACTGCTACAATATTTAACGAAAGGCACCCAGATAAGAACACCACTCGTAGGTATGTCCTAAATCTTATCGCCAAATTTATTCATACAGGATCTGTTGCGAATTTAGAACATGATCAGCCAAGAGTTTTGAATGAAGCCACTCAAATCGAAGTGTTAGGTTATTTTGGTATAAGTCCTAATACTTCGTTACGTACTATTTCTGCTGCAGCTGGAATATCCTTAGGCTCTGTCCTCAAAATTACAAAAATTGATAAATTCCATCCCTATAAAATGAAAATATGTCAAGAGTTGAGTGAAGACGATTTTGACAGACGAATTGAGTTTTGTGAACAAATGACAACAATTATTAATAACAATATGGAATTTTTAAAAAATATCTGCTTCTCTGATGAGTGTTCTTTTTATTTGAATGGATTAGTCAATGAACATAATTGTAGATATTGGAACAATGAAAATGACCATGTGTTTGTCGAAGGGCATATCCAGTATCCCTAAAAACTAAATGTATAGGCCGGTATACTAGGAAATCAAGTGATTGGTCCATTGTTCATCAATGGGAATCTAAATAGTGAGGTATACTTGAATATGCTAGAAAATACGATCAAACCGCTAGTTACTAAAGCTCTTGCAAATCAACTGGATAGAGATGAAAACACTTTTTTTTTTGACGAAAATGAGTTAGATTTTCAACAAGATGGAGCACCCTCTCATCATGTGCTTTCGGTCCGCCAATGATTACACAACGTATTTCCCGGTAAATGGATAGGGCGCAGAGGACCAATAGAGTGGCCACCCAGTTCCCCGGATTTAGCACCATGTGATTTATTTCTATGGGGACATTTAAAATCAGTTGTTTACACACCCCGCCGCAAAATTAACAAGAGCTTCAACAAAGGATTTCTGCAGAATGTCGAGGACTTCGAAAAGAAGTGTTTGAAAATGTGCGCCACGCATTTGAACAGCGGTTTTACATTTGTTTGTGCAATAATGGACAACATTTCGAGCAATCATTAAAGTGTCAGTAGTATACAATATTGAAATTTAGGTTTGAAGTAAAAGGAATGAGAACAAACAGTTACAGTTTTTATTTCAATGGTACGGAGGAGCTAACAGATTTTCCTGAATATCTCGACAACGGAAAGCTCAGTTTAAAAAAAAATACCGACGTGTAGAGATTAAACAGACCTTTAAAATGAGGTATTATTCGAGACCCCTTCGCATTTAAGATTTTGAAGTTGGTTGCTCCCCCATGCAGGGGATCAAAGGGGGCACGTTCATTTTCTGATGAAAACTTGTCCCCTTCGATACATTTGTTGACGTGTCTCAGGATTTTTTAAAAATAATATATGTTATTGATGTGTCGAGTTAAGGTAAATTCTCAGCTGATCGTACGGAGTGTATCCGATTTTGTGTAGGTTAGCCGTTGATATTCCTAAACAGCTGGCCGTATATTGGGGCCTGAAATGACATCTCAGTTAGGGCAACAAATTTATATTTAATGGCTTGAAGAATGTCGTATAATTATATTCATTTTGTTGTTCGCACTTTTGATTGGATGTTTGTGAGTCACTTGCGTTTTGGTTTGGTTTGAAGTTTCGTAGAAAACTGTTATTTACCTGTAGTGTTTTATTTTTATATAAGTGTACGAACTTGTATGTTTTTTATCGCTATTGTAGAGGTTGAGCGCCTGATTATATTTCACTGGCGCCAGCTTCTTTTCTCTATAATAATAATAATAACTATAAAAAGGTTTATTTACTACGACACAAGAGGTGTTCATACAATAAGGGCAGTTATAGCAAATAAACATGGGATTACCACAGAAGCTTTAGTTCCGGGGAACTATTGCTTGTACGTGGTTTCGTATGTATACGGTGTTATAACAAAGGTAATAGTTAGTGATGAATAATTAATAATTAATTAGAAATAGTGTTAGTAGTAATGACAAATGTTAGTAAGTTATGACAAAATAATTTTTGTATAGGATATACACACCCAAGGTGCAATATGTATAGTAATGACAAAAGTAACATGTAATATGTATACTAATAACAAAGTAATGATTAATAAAATATTATCAGTAATTATTAATAAGTATTGTGAGTAACATAATTATATAAAGCATCTATTATGGAGCCATTCATATCGTACTAATCGTATTTTTTGAGCTCAATATGATAGTGGCTTGGAATATGGAATATTCTTTGTTTGGACTTTCTGTACTTTTTTTAATATAGGTATTTCTGGTTATAGTACAGTAAGATGTTTATTGTCAAGATAGTTTTTTAGACATTTAAATCTTGAGAGCATGCCTCTTAGTTTTTTTATTATATTCTTTACTTGTAAATTCCATTCAAGATGCCGGTCGACTATGATACCTAAATATTTTATGGAATTAGCTTCAGGAATATGTGATTAAGGACCAATGATCAACAGTCCTAGATTCGGTAGACCATTCACGTATGATGTAAATGGCAAATAAATGGTTTTATCCAGATTGAGTGTGAGGGTATTATGTCTGAACCACTTTTCTATTATTTCAAAGTTGTTCTCCGCTAAAGATTTCAATGTGTCCCATGATTTTGATTCATAGAATATAGCTGTGTCGTCAGCAAAGCTTAGTATCCTTCCTTTTATGTTGAGGTTCAGTAAGCCGTCAATATATAGTGTGAACAAGAGTGGACCTAGTACTGTCCCTTGCGGTACCCCGTAAGTTACGAACATACTATTGCTCAGTTCACCTCCGATATCAACCCTTTGTTCACGATGCTCTAGGTAGCTTTTCAGTAGGTGATAGGTATTTCCTCTCAGTCCATAATTATCCAATTTATCCAGCAGTTTTTTATGGCACACGGTATCGAAGGCCTTAGCGAAGTCTACGAAGATAGATAAGGCAGGCGTGCTCTTATCCAATGACTTGTAGATATAAGTTGTCAATTGGTGTATAGCATCGTCGGTCGATTTTCCCTCTCTGAAGCCATATTGAAAATTGGAAAGTATTTTATATTTCGTACAGAAATTCTAAATTCTGATTTTTATTATTTTTTCTATAATTTTTGAAACGTTGGATATGAGTGAGATAGGTTTATAGTTCACCATTTCTAATTTATTTACATTCTTGTATAGTGGCTTGACGATTCCAACTTTGAGGTTTCTAGGATAGTAGCCTCTATCAAAACAGCAATTTATCAAGTGGGCTAGCGGACCTTCTATCTCGTTTGATATTTTTTTTATGGTTTCTGCACGTATATTATCGTTGCCTGGTGCTTTTTTTTAGTTTTAATTCCATGATGGTTTTTTGAACCTCATCAGAATTTGTAGGAAAGAGATACATGGAGTTTTTCTGGCATTTTTCGTGTACCCTATATTCATCAGGGGTTTGTATTTTGTCTGCAAATCTCTTTTCTAGGGTACTGTAGTACTTGCTTAGATACAATGATATTTATCGTTTGAAAATTTGAACTGCAAATATTTTATGGTTTCAATCTGCGAGTATCACTGATTGTAATTTGCAATGGGTCTTGTTGTTGTAAGGTGTATTTATTTTTTATGATTTCAGTGTACACTTCTATTGAATGGGTGTATGTGAGATTATGTTTCATGAGTCTATTTGCGAATATTTTGAATAATTTTATTGGTGATTATATTTGGCAAGGTACCCCTGACGATTAATTTAATTCTTCATCGTTTCGTTTAAATAGCACAGTCGCAACGCCCGGTACACCGCCTCCAACACCGCCGCCCCCGCCACCTGCTCCGGGGCCCGTTGTACCCGAAATTGTAGGAGCACCGATAAATCTAAACATTGAAAATTAGCCAATTTTCAATGGAAATACCAAAATTCAGGACTTTATTCTTACTGTTGAACAGATTGTCAGTCTTATGGGATGGAGTGAAGACCGCATACCTGCTTTAGTACGTCTCAGACTAAGATGCATCGCGAAACAGCTGATTGAAGCCGATGACGAGCTGAGAACGATACGCGACTGGCAGATTTTAAAGCGTGGAATACTTGACCAATTTGGCAGTTTGAGAATACCTGGTCAAGATGGAAGGAACCTAAACGAATGCAGACAGCAGCGCGGAGAAACCTGTCGACAGTATTTGGCACGATTGAAGGTTTGTGCAGCCAAGTTGTCAGTATTTATAGGAGTACCAGCTATTGATATGGTTTTAAAACAAAAACAGGAAAGTGAAACTATAGCCCAGTTTTCTATGGGGCTATTAGATCCCATCGGGAAAAAGGTTTTGTCAGCTAGTCCCCGCACGGTTTTGATGCCATCGCGCTGGCAGAAAAGGAAGGATTAATTGAAAGTTTGGTAAGCCCTAGCAGCAGGCAGAGAGACAACCAGAGAGAAAGAGCTGCAGTATATGCAGACGCCAAGGACATGACGAAAGGAGTTGTGGAGATCGCAGAAGCAAAAATAATCCAGTGGTCTGCGGATATTGTAAAGTAAGAGGCAATGCTACAAGAAGCAAAGCCGATGCTACAAGTGCCAACGCACTGGGCATTTCAATAGCGAATGCTCGCAAAGGCAGAACTGGACTCAGCCTGATAGGAATAAAGAAAGGAACCCACAAGGAATCCGGATGATGACCCAACGATTTAAATGAAGGTGCGACTCCTCGCGGCCCAAAGAAATACGATAGTGTTGGAAGTAGACGGAGTGCCAAAGCACATTTTAGTTGACTCAGGAGCTCAAGTCTCATTGGCACCCAGGAGAGCAGTCTTAGGGAAGAGGATCTTCCGAGGGAGAGAATTTGCACTCCGAATTTGCAAGGAAATTTGATTCCGTATAAAGGATCGGTAAGATTGAAATTAAAAATAGATAAAAATAAGGTAATCGAGCACACATTTTTGGTGGTCGAAACTACCGGTATAACTACCGATTTAGTCGTTGGATTGGACTTCCTAAACAGCTTCTCTGCCATCTCAAATTGGCGGGAGAACAGGATGTTTTTATTGGGAACAAATTTTGTGCTGAAAAGTGAACCACAAAATATTTTAGGTTCACAGGAAAATAGGTTATTGGACTATAGATTGAATAAATTAGAGGAATCTTGCTACGCTACTTTCTAAAAAAAGATATTTATAATAACAATCAAAACCACTACAAAGCAAATGGTAACATAGGAATCACCGACTAAGTCAATCGGGGTGCAATGGGTTCTATCACAAATTTATACCGCGCCAGTGATTTGAAAAGCCAGCCCAAAACACAGACTGCTCCTGATCTCTGATGGAGATTTCTAAATGGAAGTTAAATTGTTATACAGTATTTAAAGCTCTGGTTGGTATATGTAGTTTGATGACTACGCTGTTCGAGTGTTGGGGTTAGGATGGGAATGAAAAGCCAAACGCTCAGTTTACAAACCTCTATTTTCCCTCAGGATGTCAGTAATAACCATTAATATCCACAAGGATTTCAGTAATATTCACAAGTAAGAAATACCTGGTAAGGTGTTGTCCCAGTGCCTTCCAAACTCCGTTGTGATCACAAAGGGTTGACAAGTGGAAAGGACACAACCTAGAAATTACTTACTAAATGGGACTAAAAGTCCAATAGGCAATAAAACAAATATTGTTCGAAATAGATTATGGTAGAGGTAGGTTTGTAAACACAATATATATATATATATATATATATATATATATATATATATAGGGAGCAGAAGTATTCGCTGACTTGTTAGAAACAAAGCTCGGAAACTATTTGGGATAGCAGCAAAACGCAAGTGTACTCTTATAACATTATATTTCCAATATTTCGACAATGAATATTGTCATCATCAGGGAGCTACAAATTTTTTTAATGATTAATATAAATGAAAAAGTGAAAAGCCAAAAACAGTACTTACAATGTCATTGAGATTGGTCGTTTTTAGATGTTGTGAGAAATGAACAAGACAACATTACAAGCATGTAACACATGGAGCAACAATAAAAGTTAATATTAATATGTTTAAAAGAAACCGGTGTAGTTTTCTTTTAAACATATTAATATTAACTTTTATTGTTGCTCCATGTGTTACATGCTTGTAATGTTGTCTTGTTCATTTCTCACAACATCTAAAAACGACCAATCTCAATGACATTGTAAGTACTGTTTTTGGCTTTTCACTTTTTCATTTATATTAATCATTAAAAAAATTTGTAGCTCCCTGATGATGACAATATTCATTGTCGAAATATTGGAAATATAATGTTATAAGAGTACACTTGCGTTTTGCTGCTATCCCAAATAGTTTCCGAGCTATATATATATATATATATATATATATACAAAACAACCCACAATGATAGGGGTCACAAATAAAATCAGTAATCCTATCACAAACTAAAAGTATAGGTTTCGCAATTTAAATCTGCACCCTAAGGGTATGCAGCAAATACTATCTTGGCATCGAGGGTGCGCACAAATAGTCAAATATGTTAATAAAACAAGTGCTTCTTTCTACAAGGTACGTACTCCCCTGAAGTACAGAATCAAAACAATAGGTTATTTAGTGAAAATGAAGTTAGGCCAAGAAAGGTTTTGTAAATTTGGAAAAATAATTTGCTCTCCGTTTGATATGTTCTCCCCTGAAGTACCGAATCAAAACAATATGTAATATTTAAAAGAATGAAGTTAGGCTAAGAAAGGTTTCGTAAATTTGGAAAATAATTTGAATTTGCTCTCCGTTTGCTCTCCCCAATGCTTTTCCCACTCCCACAACCGTTACAATGGATTAATATTTGAATAAGTGAAGCTTCAGAACTGAACAAAAGAGGTTTCGTAAATTTGGAAAATAATCAGGAAACGTAGAAATGTCAGAAATGCTATAGTTACACCAATCTCTGCTCCTTCAGCCAAGATACTCAGGATACTGTCCCTCACAAGGCTTCCAGTGTCCTGGGGTGGATGGAACGGGCTTTTTAATAACTACAGGTGCTACGCTACAATACTGGGTAGCTCGGTCCAATAACTACGCCTCTGAGACTACCTATGGATGGTCTCTCTTGTCCTAAAATGGATGGAATTGACAGCTGGATTCACACAGATGATACAGGGCAACCAAGACAGTTTGGTATATCCAACCCTTTCACCTTTGGCCTTAGTACAACTGGGAAGTCAAACACTCTCGCCGTATCCGAGGCAGCGTTACTCCTTGACTACTAATGCCTGGTCTCTCCTGTCCCTCACAAGGCTTCCAGGGTCATGGGGTGGATGGACCGGACTGCTTAATTCACACAGATGATACAGGCCAACCAAAGCAGTTTGATAGGGCTCGAGATCCAACACTCGTGTCTTAGTAGGTTCAATGGTTCGTTTTTCAGTGAAACTGATGATTAATTGTTATTATAACGGTTTATGTGTGGAGGTAAAGTATCACTTCATAAAGGCAGCAGCAGTCTCCTAGATACCTTGGGCTTCACAAAATGGCGGTGGGCGACATCAATACTTCTAAATCCCCATTCATTAGGGTAATCTTGGTGATATATCCCATAAAACTATGACTATTTCAGTCCAAAAAAAATCAGCCAAAACTATTGAATCAAGTAAAATCAATGAAATCCACTAATACGTGAGTGATAAACTATTGAAAATTGATTACATGCGTATCGTCACACACCTGCCTTCGTGAACATTGCAAACGGAAGAGAGCGAAATGCGCAGATGCCTCCCTCACATTATCGAAATCAAAACAAAAAACCAAGTCAAGTGGTGGTGGACTTCTTTGACTTCTTCTCTACTCAGGGTTGTTCGTCTGTTTTGGATTCATTCCACTGGCCAAGCCGATTATGTCCAATGTCATCCATAGACATAGAGAATATTTTTGGTGATTATATAAAAAAACACTTATAGAAAGAACATGAGAAAAATTGTTAGTGAAAATCAGAAGATGTGATCCAAATTGAATTAATTATAAGTCCGTCAAAGTGCAAGTAATGTGTTCCGACCAATAAACTCAGTAACCTAACCGAATGACGTAACTGAACCAACCCAAATATACGTTTTCTTCATGAGACAATAATTGAAAACAAGGACAGAAATATTCAACAGAAGGCTCATTAGTTTACATAAAAAGTTAAGCACTTTCTGCACTGGGTGTGAATCTTACTACACCGAACTGTACATCGAAGCATACTAAAAGACCCTTAAAGTGAAAATAACTAAATGTCAGATTCGAAGTAACCTTCAAAATTTACAAAACAATAATAACCATTCTGATTATGATAGATATCCAGTTGGAAATTGCCTAATAATGCAACACAAAAGACAAAAGATCGATATAACAAAAACTTCATTATTATATGACTTTCAGAAGTTGTTCCCAACAGTTATGAGCTCAAAATCAAGGTAGGTGATCCAGTAATGAAATATGATTAGCATAAAAAACGTCCAGTAAAAATTCACAAACCAATATACCGATTACAAGAAGTATAAATCAAATCAGTGGTCATTATTCTATACTATAGGCAAATGTCCATCAAAACAGAATGTAGAATTGTTAGCAGGGTTTTTTGTGATTTCATACTAAAGAAGGTAACAGATATCATATGCATACAAACGACAAAATTTGATTTTGAACCGTAACAATCTGTACAGGAAATTAAGGAATTATCAATTGCAGGAAGAGGAAATCAGGCAGGGAGATCCTTGGTGAATTCAGTATTATCACTACCGAATTTGCCCGAATTAAGAGAGAGTGATGACTCTCTTATTCTCACAACAATGAGACCTCCTGTCTAAGGTATTTCTTCGTGTAATAGGATGCAGAACTGTACGAGTGATGTACAGGATAATTTGCGAGGATGCAAACCAAAGAATATGTTAGGAGATTGGGTTAGGCCGTGTAGAGCTCACACGGAAGGACCTGTTCAATAAAAATCGTACGTATAATAAGAGTAGAAGCAGGGAAGTGTCCCTGAACACTCGTGTGTTAGAAGATGGTCGGTGTAAGGAAGTTTACACGCACGAAGACGCGGATATAGGTTTTGAGAGTGTGGCCAGACGTGAAATCCTGAGCACACATAGTTTGAATAGGACGTCCAAAGATAAATTTTTGCTCCGGAAAGGAAAAACCCGCGCATGTAATCGCGGATGAGGATTTTTTGAGTTAAAAGGGGACAGGGTATGCCCCAGGGTCTAGATTGTACCCCAGTGAGGGAAGTTGCGTGCCCAAGAACACGATTTTTGGTTGTGAGAGTGTAAAGAGAAGAGAAATCTTGAGCACTCGTGATATAAATGTGACGTAGTGTGCCCCAAGGTTAGGTTCGTATCCCAGTGAGGAAACATTTACGTACAACGATACGAAAATGGGTTTTGAAAGTGAATCCAGTGAAGGAATCCTGGACACTTATGCTGACGGAATGACAAAGGGTCACGAGATGTTCTCAGCAAATACAAGAGTACCGCTGCCTACAGCAGGAAGCTGGGCAGGTGAGGAAATTGAAAGTTTCAAGGAACCGGAGAGAGGCATCCAAAGTACAAGAGTACCGCTGCCTACAGCTGGAACCTGGGCAGATGAGAAAATTGGGAGTTTTGAAGAGTCAGAGAATGACGTCTGGAGTGATGATTCGAATATAATTCATCTGAAATCAGAGGGAAGCGATAAGGAGAAGTCTAGGAATATGCCCTCACTCTGGAGACAGATCAATGATTATGTCAGGTGATAGAGGAAAATGCACCGGAATCAAGGTCTCTGAGGAGACAGGTTTGAAATATATTGGAAACGGGGCCGACTTGCCTATAAATAAGGGCCCCATTGGCAAGGAAAAGGGAGCATGTTTGGATGGTTGCATAGGCATCGGAGTTTGGTTACCAGAGGATTTAATCATACCACCGCGATCCAAAGTGGTATGCCTGGCCAAGGCTAGTAAAGAATTAGGATCTGAGCACGTGGTAATGCTAGACGCCGAAAGGGTATCGGGTCTGTTAGTGGCTCGATCGGTGAGTTGTAATGGCAATATGGTACCAATATATATTTCGAATATTTTGGAAAAGGATTTGTTAGTGCCTCGAAAGCATGTGACTGCAAAGGTATACGAGGCTGATACAGAAGATTATAAGGAAGCAACGGAAAAATTATCTTGCACGAGGTTGGTAAATCATTATAGAATTCCCTTTCAGAGAAGGCATATAATGGACAGAGAGATGCCGAACTACTGAATAACAGCATAAGAGAATCATCGAGTCCATGGAGTGCTCGCGCCATTTTAGTAGAGAAGAAAAGGCAACCAGGATAAGAGGCACAATTCCGGTTATGTATAGACTTCAAAGACATGAATAATATTACGAAAACCGATTTTTTTTGCCCCACTTGCAAGATACCATTGACCAGCTGAGTGGAACCAGTCTCTAAAGTGTGATGGATTTGGACAGCGAATACTACCAAATTCTCATGAATCCTGGGGATATTGAGAAAACTGCTTTCTCTACTCCCTCAGGGCACTATGAATACACGAGAATGGTTATGGGTCAGAAAAACTCAAGTTCAAGTTGATCGAGGCTAATGAATACGATTTTGGCCGGTTTTACAGGAAAGGAATGTTTAGTGTATCTCGATGACATAATAATCTTCAGCAGGAGTGACGTAGGCGAACACCTAGAACGTCTGCGTCATGTTTTTGACAGGATGAGAGCCACAATTCGAAATTCAAGCCTGCGAATTGCAAATTTTTGGAAGCAGAGGTTAAATATCTGGGACATATAATTTTTGCAAAGGGATGCAAAACCGATCCAGAGAAAACCCAAGTAATTGACAAATATCCCCGGCCGCGAAATGTCAAGGATATATGATCGTTTTTAGAATTGTGTGGGTTTTATAGAAAATTCGTGCGCAACCAATGACGTATTTAACAAAAAAGGAAGTAAAGTTTTTCTGGGGAGGGAAACAAGAGAAGGCATTCAAGATACTAAAGGAAGCATTAGTGAAACCTCCGATATTATGTTATCCAGAGTTTAACAGACCCTTCGTACTATGTACTGACGCTTCAGCGACGGCTATCAGCGGAATATTGAGCCAATAATACGACGAGTTTGAACAACCTATATGTTATACAAGTAGGACCTTAAATTCCGCTAAGACTCGTCACTCGACGATTGAACGGGAATGCCTTACTGTTTATTGGAGCGTCTGCAAATATCGAAATTATTTAGCCGGAAATCGATTCACAATAGTGACCGATCATAGGCCGTTAATATACCTTTTCCGTCGACCGTTCATTTATGATGTATTTTAACGCACTCAAAATCGTTGATTAATGACCCCTGTTAATGAATGATTTTCTATTAATCAACGATTTGATTATATGCAACTTAACATACATTGCTCTTATACATTTTATATTGGTTAGTACTATCTGTCATTATTTATTTGTCAATTTTCAAATAAAATTTTAGAAAATGTTTATTACACCAGTTGTCACTCAAAACCATATATGGTCCCGTGGCGTAATGGTAAAGTGCACCTGGCTTGCAACACTGAGGTCGAGAGTTCAAAACCCACCGAGGGTAATTTTTTTTTCTTTATTTCAATTTGAAAATAAATAATAAAAAATAAAATAAAACTACCACTGAGAAAAATTAAACTATCTTTGAGTAGAGTTAATATAAATAGGAAATAGTGATTGTTTTTTATCGTAATGTTAAATAAATAAACATTGAAAATAAGATATCTCTATTTTTGAAAACTTCTGTCGACGGAAAAGTTTTGTAACAAACTCGAGAATTAAAATGGCGATTAACAATCTCAAACATTAACGCGCTCGCTCCGCTCACGCGTTAAAATATCTCGATTGTTAATCGCCCTTATTAATAACTATTTATTTATGAAAAATCCTAGCTCACGTCTAGCGAAATGGAATATGAGCCTAATGGAGTATGAGACTAATGGAGTATGAGCCTGATGGAGTACACGTTCACGATGAAACACCGTCCCGGAAGAATAAATTTCAACGCGGAAGCAATATCTAGAATTACAGTGGGTAATGAGAGTGCAACAGCATACCAGCCTTCTGTATCGAGAGCCGACGATACCTCCGGAAAGAAATCAAGCGCCGTTCAAATAGGTGCGGTGAGCAATCAAAAGCCAGCGCGCCTCTCCGACGAGTTCCAGATTAACCCTGACGTTACGAGGTCGCTGAGCGAAATTCGTAGACTTCAGGACGCGGACGAAGAAGCAACCGTTTTATCGAGTCAGGCCGAAGTGGAGACGGACGATTCAGCATATTATGTCAGAGAGGAAGTGTTGTACCTTAAGCGAAATAGCAGCGAGCGCAAAGATAAAATATTTGCACACTTGGTGATGAGACCGAATCTTTTGGAAATGTACCATAAAAGCTCGTTCTACGGACATGCGGGGCAAACGAAAACGCTGATGGCAATACAGCGTCATTTTATGTAACCCAGTATGAGAAAAGACGTGAATGAATTCTGTAGTAAATGCCATTCTTGCCATTTATGTAGAAGCCAGTGGAGATGCGAAAAATAATGACCCCCTCCGCAGCATGGGATTTTGTAGCTATGGATCTAGTTGGGCCTTTGAATGAAACCAGTAACGGAAACCGCTACATCTTCACAGTAATAGACCATTCAACGCGTTATAGTGAAGCCATCCCGATAAGCAACGTTACTGCGGAGACAGTTGCCAAAGCGTTTGTGGATTACATCATTACTCGATATGGAGCTCCGAGATAACTCTTGTTAGATAAGGGAACCCAATTTTTGTCAGATCTGTTTCTTTCAGCATGTAAATTTCTGGGAATTAAGAAATTGAATACCACGGCCTACCATCCCACAACCAACGGAGTGATAGAGAGGTTTCATAGACAATTATAAGGAACTTTGTCCACCTTGGTGTCAGAACACAAGGCCAATTGGGACAACTTAAGTACACCTTATTAGCTATCAGGAACCAGATACACAGTTCAACGAAAGAAAGTCCATTCTTCTTAATGTATGGGCGAGACATGGTCCCACCCAATCTTTTAACGATGTTACCCTCCCAGATAAAATACGATGTGGATGAGAATTTCGTGTCCAAATTCACGATTAGAATGCAGAAGGCTCATAAGCAAGGCAGGATGTCGTTAGAAAAGGCTGCCAGTAGAGGCGAGAAAACTTCAACAAGAAAGCAAAATTGAGAGATTATGCGTCAGTAACCAGAGTTTATTTGAAAAAACTGCCAGTGACGAAACCGAAGCACGCGTTAGCGCGTAAGATATCTTCCCGATGGAGCGGGCCTTACATAGTGTTGCGAAAATTATCGCCAGTAAATTATGAAATCCAGCTGACAGGTGAGCTGGAGAAACAAATCGTTCACGCTGAACGGCTTGAGGTATTAAGAGGCGGTACAGTCGCCGATAGTGATATTTCCCACGAGGAAGGCGTGAAGGGTAAGGAGGACTCGGTAGAAGGAGCACCTGAAGTACAGGTGAAGGATCCAGAGGAATAAGGATAGAGCCAGAAACAGGAGCCGCCGTGCCTATTGGAGTATCAGACTCGGTCGCGCAGGCCAGTCACGGAGGTGCCCTGGGTATTGCCCGGTGGCATCCTTGATCATGAAGGAATACTCCATAGGTGTTCAGAATTAGTTTATTCATGAGTAAAATACGTGGTTTTGTGAATTATTGATAGGAGAGAGGTTAGAGATTGAGTATACAGGTGAAAGTACAATATATGAATACTGAAGAATGAATGTTTTGTGTTAGAATTTGAATTTGTTGAAAAAAAATATATATATAAGAACGAGTCTTATAATAAGGAAAAAATGTCACGCTATAGCAATTATTGGTTATTGCAATTAAAACCAAGATGAGATTTTCTAGTCAAATAAATGACAGGGATAGAATGTATGCTAATCAAGCTTAATTAGAAGCAAAATATTAGCAGTATTGACTGAATTATGACCATGTATGCCCGATAACTGATTCAGTCATCTGCGTAACTGTTGAAAGTTTTGTATTAGGGAATTTTATCAGGAAATTCGATTTTTGTCGATCAAAATGTATTGGGGATTAAATGCGAAAGAAGCGAACCTTGCTTCAATGAAATGAACGATTTCTGTGAGTGATATTTTTTTTCAATAACATTCTCCTTATCTAATTTATTTAATGATTTTTTTCAATGAAAACTAGAGAGAATTAAAAAAATCAGTTATTTGAATGAAAATGCGAATTTTCACTTTCAGATTTTTGCTTTCCTCTTCAGTTAGAGTCTTTTCACAATATCTATCAGATGTAGTTCAATGTCCAGCGTGGCTTGTGCCAGGGAAGTAATTGTTTTCTGTTAGATATTACAAATAAATCACATTTTTCATTTTTCAATTTCCATGCAGAATGTTCCCCTTTTCAACATGAATACCTCCCAAGAGGTTATCTTGAACGATGGAAAATGGCGACTAAAGTTTGTCTTTAAGTCGCAGATGATTCCACAACAGATTTTATGAATGTCCTATTCATATTTTCGAACTAAAATAAGCCGTGTGTTCCAACCACTTTGACGCCGCCACTCTGTCTGATCTGAACCCCGATTGTCGTGGCAAGAGTCAAATGAATATTTTATTTTCCTTCGCTGAAATGAACAATCCATTGACTATATATTTTGCACTTTTCGGTTCCTTGAAACAGAACTCTAGTATCGATGACAAGTATGATGTTGGTAAATTGATTTAGTTGACTTGGGACGTAAATAAAATGTATTGGTACGTCCTAACCTGTGGAAAATATGATATGGTTACTCTGCCGTGCGCCACTATGCATTTCTACGTTCAATATTTGTCCTCGACAACTGAGTTGAATGACAACTGATTTTCATTATAATACCTTACTTGGTACTATGAACTGGATTTGTAATAGAAATATTATTGCTGATTTATACGACAATGATATGCATGTTTTATGATATAAATACGATGATACTGTGTACTGCGATATCGACGTTTCGCACTTAGTTGTTATGTTATTTTTATGTCCTACATTATTCGAAGGTTTGCTGTGTTTATAAGTAGATTTTTCGCATATTCGATGATTTTAAATATGATGTTTTAATGTATTGTATAATGGACGATACGATTTTGGTTAGCATGTGTTTTTTTTTTGATAAACTATATTGCCCAAGGTTTGATGTGTGAGTACCGACGATTCGACGCCTGCCGACTGCATCCGGAGTAATTCTGGCGGAGTCATGGTGAGCGCTGGATTCGTAGGTACTGTATATTTAAAAATATTGGTAATCATTTAAGGGATTTGAATGTCAGTAGAAAGTACAGAAAGATTCAGAGAATCTAACCATTGCAATCAGTTTTATAAAAAGGTCTTGAATCACCAAATAACAAAAGGAATTGCCAAGCAGGAAATTAGTCATGTACGCCACTATCATGACAGAGAGAAATTTTATGGAATTTCAATATGAAAATGTTCATTGTGAAAATTTTTATGGTAATATGCCGAATTAATATTTATAAACATATTTAAAAACATATTTGACTACAGTATTCCGGATAATTTCAAGAACTTTCACATTTTCACAAATTTTCAATCCATTAGACTTTCCCGTGGAAAGATCCAAAAGTGCTTTCTCGCGAGTGTGGATTGAAAACTTCAATTCCTCCCGATTTTTTCGTCACTTATATTTCACAAGACTATCTTAGTATTTAGATTTTAATTCGAATAAACGATCACTTGTAGTGAAGATATCATTCAATGAAAATTGTTCGGTTAATAGACTACAAGCCCAGGCCGATTTTGGAGAGGTCATTTGACCCAGCATGAATTATATTCAGAATTATAGTGCCATACGAAACAACTTCTTTGCGCACTGTGGCGTCAGTTGTGAGCGGTGCAGATGAGTACGCAGGTCAACGAAACTTTTCATCCAGAGGAGGGATTTTTTGACAAAAGATTCTTGGACGGCATTTCTCAAGATGACAAGATCACTGAAAAATAATCAAGTAGGACCTAATGCCGTACAAAAAGAACAAATTATTTTATTTTCCCCAAATTGTTGTTACGACTTCAGGTGATTCATTACTATACGGCATTTGTATCTTTGAATTTGAATAACTACTCAGATTTATTTTTTAGCACTGCCGTACATATTTGCCGGTACAGGGTTGGGAAGCTCCGCACTTAACCCCCTAACCCTAACTAGTATAGTTTGGGTCACATTTGACACAACACCAAACTCAATGATCTCAATACTATTTTATGATAATATGTCATTTTTTGTTATGCCGTACATTTTTCGTGGAACATGTGCCCGCCCTGGAAAATTTTTTTCCCTCTGGAATAGCAATAATCAAAAAAAAACTATATGCCGTACAAAACGAATAGTGCTATACGACTGGAATTAGTATATAGTGAGTTTCAAAAATTTGCATTATATGGGAAACTTTTTTATTATGCACTTGTCAGAAAATTTTATTCTTCATAAAAGTTGGTGCTTCGCGAATAACTTATATTTGAGTTATCAAACTTCTGAATTTATAACTGGTGTACAGGGGAGAACAAAAAATAGTAATTTTGTTCAAGAGTAATCTACCCTTATTTTTGATATTATCAAAGAAGTTCATTTAAAAAAGTTGTTCAGAATCGGAAACAATATCAAGATTTGGAATCACAGCTACCTACACAACAAAAACAAGAAAATTGTTTCCTAATTTTTTATAGTTCTAGTCTCATAAAGAGTACTAGTATCTCATATGCACCTTGGCGCCTCTCTCATATTCCTATAACGATATTTCAATGCGAAATTTATCACTTGTATTAGAACTTCGACGTTCTTTGAAAATCGTTTGAATTTTTACTAGTGTAATAACTATCAGTCTGATTTGATGAAAGGAAAATTGAATAAATCAATTAATTATTGGTAAAAGATTAAATAATATATTTCTGCAAGTTTTTACGATCACTTCATTCATAAAAAAATTTAAATATACAATTTACGCTCTATATCTATTATTATAATTGGTCCTTGATAAGTTTACCAAATTTCAAGTTATTCGACCGAATGGAAGTGGGTGAAAATAAAATATAGAAATTCTCGTCAGTATTTTTTTTCATCCGATAGGTTTATCCCAGTCGGGCCTCATCTCCGGAGCCCCAATATATCCGGTGGGGGCATGCTGGAGTCATTTACCCAGATCATGGGGGTGAGTGATTACTAGGTCCGAGATTGATGTGGCCTGAGCAGACGGAGTAAACCAAGGCTAAGATTTCTGCTGCATTACGGCACACCGGTATCTCGTCTACACCAAATGAGTGTTGTAGATGATAGTACAACACTCGTAGCGCCGGCAGCGCCGCGTTATGCCTGTGGACATAGGCTGAGACCGCATAAGCTTGACAACGCAGACAGCTAATGTATATGTATGTGCTATAGTTTTGACTGCATGTTTGGCAATATGTAGTCGAGTGTCCAGTGATGATATTAGCGACTGAAAGATCGAATGTGAATTTATTTTGCATGGCTTTCAAGGAGCTCAGGGCGTCAGAGCTTATCAGAAATTGCTGACTGTCAGTAGCGAATTCACAGTAGAGGATAGCTTGCAGCGGGGTGGAGTGCCCATGGGTGTTCCCGTTTCTGTGCGACAAATGCACAACCAACCCCGTTTTTTGTTTTAGATCCGTATATTTTTGTGAAATTTACAAATTTTTCAATATTCTACTTATATTCCAATATCAACCGTTCTGTATTCAACTCCGACTTATTTTGTTCTCTCTCTATTGCATAAGATTTTATGTCCGATGAAGACCTTGGTGGAAATTCTGGAAAAGTGCTGCCATACAGTTTAGTGACAATGTCGGACTTGTTCTGGATGAAGCAGTTGCCAGTCGTAGGGCGGTGTTCTGAATCCTATCTAGAGTTTTCAGGCGGCTTTTCCTGGCAGACGAGTAGATTGTGCATCCATAAGCAATTCTGGATGCACAAATATTCAGCAGTACTCCTTGATCTGCGCCCCATCTTATTCTAGCTAGTGTTGTCATGACACTGAGTGATTTTTGGCATTTCACCCTGAGATCGCGCAGATGAGGGCTCCATGTAAGTTTGGAGTCGAAAGTTATTGGAACTTCATGCAGATTGAGATTTGGCACATCATGATGTTTTCTTTTTCTGCAGAAATAAATGGCTTTAGTTTCAGAAATAGAGAATTTGAAACCTTTTTCTTTTTCTGTAAAGGATATCAATGAATCTTTGCAGAATTTTTTCAGTTTCGTTGATGGATTTGGAGAAACGAAATATTACCAAATCATCAACGTAAATGATTTTATGAATCTCTCTTGGAATGCTTTCGATTATAGAGTTTATTGCTATTGCAAATAAGGTCACGCTCAATGTAGACCATTGGGGAATTCCACTCTCAACGAGAATTCGATATAATATCTTCTAGTCTAGCCCTGAATTTTTTTCAACTCAAAAGTTGCTGTAAAAGATAGGTAAGTTACCCCTGATTTTCCATTCATGGATTGTTTTCATTATACCATATCTCCACGTTAGAACATAAGCTTTCTACAAATCGAGAAATATTGCCGAAAGGTGTTCCTCCTCCATGACAATGGTTTGTATCTCATGTTCTATGTGAGCTAGCGGGTTTATGATTTAGCGGAATTTTCTGAAGCCCATTTAAAACCTGGATAGTAGGTTATTGGTGTCAAGATATCAAATAAGACGGTTATTTACCTTTTTTTCCAGTAACTTACTCAAACTGCTGCTGAGGGAGATAGAACAGTGGCTGTCAGGTTTGGTGGTATCTTTTCCAGGTTTCAGTATGGGAATTATTATCACTTCTTTCCATCGCTCAGGAAATATACCGGAATACCATATTTTGTTGAATATTACCAACATGTTTTCTTTCTAGTCCGGAGGTAGGTGTTTCAAGAACTCATAGTGGATTTTGTCTGAACCAGTTCGTCCATAGTGAAGGACTGGTTATATGCTAGGTTTTCATCTGTAGTAGAATGTAGGTTTACTTTTAGTTCGAAAATAACAATAGAACATTCATAAAATCTGTTGTGGAATCATCTGCGACTGAAAGACAAACTTTAGTCGCCATTTTCCATCGTTAAAGATAACCTCTTGGGAGGTATTCATGTTGAAAAGGGGAACATTCTCCATGAAAATTGAAAAATGTGATTTATTTGTCTTTTCACAATATTTATCAGATGTAGTTCAATGTCCAGCGTGGCTTGTGCCGGGGAAGTAGTTGATTTCTGTTAGATATTACAAATAAATCACTTTTCATGGAGAATGTTCCCCTTTTCAGTAAGTTTACTTGTTCTGTTTAGGTTTTTATTTCTAGAAATGTAGGATTGTAATCCTCACCAGAGTTGTCTGAGTGATAGTGGTCAGAAAAAATTTCAGCCACGTCTATGGGGTTGTTGAAGATTACTTTTTCATAATCTTCCAACGTGGGGAATGCCGTACAAGCATATTTTGTCAGAAAAGCATATTTTCAGATAAAAATTATTATTATCATTATTATAGTCACCACCCAGAATTGACAGCTAGTGCCTAAAATAATTTTTTTATGTGGCAGCATCGTTCTGTACATGTTTCATGTCCCCGAAATGTTATACGGGGGTTATACGGGGTATATTCAATATGCTTACATTTCCTAAAAACATAATGAACAATCTTATCAACTGTGAGAAATCCTTGAACTGAAAATGTACGGCATCATTTTTTGTTTGTTTTGGGATGCTTGATAAATCAAAACAGCAATGCTTTTCTAAAAATTACTTCTCTAATAAATAACAGTGACATTTTTTTTTCATTCATATTTTTATTTAGTTCCATTGATTATAACCTGATATTACATGAAACGAAAATAGTTAGCCTAGAAACCGGTTGCCGTAGAGGCATTTATATCCTCTCTTTGAACAATATAAGATTCAACCCCCCAAATGTAGGTAATTTTTAATTTTTTTTTATTTTATTTTATGCACCAACATTTTTAGACGGCATAATTTCGGAAACTCATTTTATGTGTTGAATAATAATGTCGAATCGGAATTTTAACAAAAATACAAATTCAATTATACAAATGCCGTACGGTAATAAATCACCTGAAGTCATAACAAAAATTTGGGGAAAATAATAAAAATTGCTGGCTCTCAGCACCGTTCTTTTTGTACGGCATTAGGTCGTACTTGATTATTTTTCAGTGATCTTGTCATCTTGAGAAATGCCGTCCAAGAATCTTTTGTCAAAAAATCCTTCCTCTGGATGGAAAGTTCCGTTGACCTGCGTACTCATCTGCACCGCTCACAACTGACGGCACAGTGCGCAAAGCAGTTGTTTCGTATGGCACTATAATTCTGAATATAAATCATGATGGGTCAAATGACCCCTCCAAAATCGGCCTGGGCTTGTAGTCTATAAGACAGGAATGCAAGTCTTCGCATAACATGCTACGATAGAGTTGAATTAGTTTGCACAAGGGAGCGAAAGGCTACTCTATGGAGTCATCACACAGATGATTGACCGTGCATGAAATATTTTAAAGGGGTTGCATAAAAAAATTTCTTATAGCTATAAGTGTTCAGGTATCATTTAATTAGGGTAGTGTTTCTAGTTCATAGTTTTTATTTATTCATTGTTCATTGTTGTTTACTTATTCATTCGTTTACATATTTATTGAAATTTTAATACACACTTTACTTACTCTGGCGTTTACATTTCTCTTTCTTGAAATTTAACATTCTATCACAAAAGCATTTTTATTCAAACAACATCAAGTTGCCAAGTTACTGAAGGACCCTCCTGAGAGCAGAGAAAGGCTGCACGGTATTTTGAAAAAGAAGGTAGTGTATACACTCTGCATTAGAGTATCTGAGCAAAAAAAATTATTAATAATAATAGTCAAAATAGCATATCATAATAGTACCTTGGTAATCGCCTACCGTTGTCAATTCTCATCACATCAATTGATAACGGAGGCGTTTGTTACGCGCGATAACTTTCTCTGGTATTTCGACATTTGAATATGAAAGTCAACCGACTCTTAGCTGAGGAACTCACATATTAGTTGCAAGATAGAGGTTTACCAATGGAAAGCACTGTTAATGATAAGAGAGTCTTACTAAGAAAGGCCTAACGCTTTGAAAACGCAAGGATACTGCCAGCATTGGCTATCATACCGCCAGCCTCAGTGGCTGTCGAGTTGGATTTCAATTCAGAATTAACAATTTGTAAAGATAGATTAACTGACCTAGATGAATACATCCAAAATAAATTTCGACATCATTAACGAATATAAAAGAATTCCTTCTCGATTTTATTATATTCAGGGACGACTTAAACGTGTACCAACCGGTGATGAGAGAGTAGAAGAGATAAGAGGGAATTTATTATGCTAATGTATGCGACTGGTAGAAGGAGTATTAAAGCAATTTGAAAATTCTCCAATACAAAACCGACCTTTGGTTGAAATCAATCCACCTCAAAACTCCGAACATTCCATTGTGGATGAGCCCGTACCGTTACCGCCAAGTTATGCACCTCCCTTGTCTACAAATGGTAAACATTTTTCAATTGAAAGAAGGAGGCCCAGTTTTAGTCAATCGTCGTTCCAAAGGGATAAATCAAGGATGATACGTGGAGATGGAATTGTAGAAGTGGACAGCGAAGGTAGAGAATTATTTGGTATTTGGTATTTGGATATTACTAGTCCTAGTGGTGGCAGAAATCAGAATATGAATATTCCAAATATTATTTCGAGGAGTAGTCATCTGGAAACAGATCTATTCAACCGACGATTCTCCGGAGTTAGGTTTGAAGATCATACTTTACCGCATATTAGTATGGGTAGGCATCCCCTACAATCGACATTTAGAAATGATTTGGTTACTGAAGAACAAATATGGAATCGGTGTGCGTACGTAAGTATTGTTCGAACGATTCAGTTAATCGATATTATGAAGTAACATCAAGTTTAATGAGGACACCAGTGTTACAACGTTCTCGGAACGCATTGAAGAAATTAGAATTTTTTGGAGCGTCTCTAAAGTACAGCTCTTACGTTCGGCTCCCGAACTCTTCACAGAATATTCTTTGATGTGTTACAGGAGCGAAACCTTCACCTCTTGGGATGATTTAGTTTATAAATTGAAAGGGGCATTTATGCCCCACGACTACCAATATAGCCTTTGAAAGATAAGAAGACGAACACAAGAAGCTCAGGAAAAAGTAAGTTGCCGAAATAAAAAGTCTATTCAATAAATTGGGACACGAACGTTATCGAGAAAACCGAACTACGGGTTCAACGATTTGTACTTCTTCCGACGAATTACCTATCGCTCGTGGAACGTCAACTCGCCAACCGGAAAAAAATTCTATTCAATATCGTGAAAGTAGAGGCATTGGTATCGAGGATTGGCAGGTACAACGGAAATTTCGTTTTCGAATGCTAGCCGGTTCCCTACGGAACAAAGTACTCAGGTAGTCACCCACTTTGCTGATATTGTCAGAGAGTTGGACATAGATTTCGGAAATGTACGTGACCTAGACAGATTTTCTGTTTTCATCGCGGTCAAGAGAAGGTCACCGCTCCCTCTTATCTCATATGTATACAAAAAAACTCCCCAACGAGACGCTAGGTAGTCTACTCATAATTTCTAACGCAATACCGGCTGACTCACCAAATATGATTGTATGATCTTACTGAACTTTGTGGTTGCTCATGCAAAGAATGACGTTCGTCCATATTGAAAGTTAAGATTTTTGGTAAGGAATTCTTAGGGTTGCTAAATAGTGGAGCTAGTGAGACTGTCTAGGGACAGCAGATTTGGATTCAAACATTTATGTGCTAATGAGTCTTCTTCTGTGTCCATATGCACCGTGGCGAATGGTCATAATTGTGAGGTGTTGGGCTCCGTTAGTCTCTCTATTCAGTTGTGACCGGGTCAAGAACGTAGAGGTTTTGATAGTTTCTTTGCTACCTCACTGCCTTATCCCAGGGATGGACTTTTGGCTCAACATGGCTATAGTCCCGGATCTATTTTTGGATGAGTGGCATTTTAAGGATGATTCAGATTCCTCTCAAGACGTCGAAGTTTGTACTATCAACCCCTTGAACTCTTTATCAGATACTCAGTGGAAGACCCTGGAAACTTTAGTGGACAAATATTTTTGTTTGATGGTGACTAACTTGGTCAACAACTTCTCTGGTGGAACACGTCATTACCACCGACTCCCAACCAATCAAACAGTGAACGAAGAACTCGGCCAGAAGCTTAGGGATGGTGTAACTCTCCCTGAGCTCCTTCAGTTTTATTGGTTAAGACGCCCGATAGTCCATATCAGTTCTGGATAAGTTGTGAGATGTTCGATTTTTGACAACTCTAGATATTGAGTCCGCCTACTGGTAAATACCTCTAGCAGAGTCGTCTAAATATTCTACTGCATGCGTTGTACCTGATCGTGGACTCTTTTAGTTTCGGCGTATGCCGATGGGTTTACATAATGTTCCACCTACGTTCCAACGGTTTGTTGATCGAGTTGTTGGTGTGGACCTCGAGTAGTACGTATTCATATACTTGGACGATATCATCTTTACTCCGAATTTATAAAAACATTTACGAATTCCAAAAGAGGCCCTGGCTCGAATAACCAATGCTGGATTCACCCTTTATTTGCAGAAATGTAATTTTTGCAAGTCTGAGGCGTTATCTTGAATATTTGGTCGATTTACCCGAGCTTCTTGCTGACCTGGAAAAGTCAACGCTTTCGTACAAATTCCTGATCTTTGAAACGCTACTGAGGTGCGTCAAATTATCGGACTCGAATCCTGGTATCGGCGGTTTGTGCCTGGTTTTCACAACACTGATATCACTCCTAAGCAACTTCACCAAGGAATATCAAAAGTTTGTTTGGGAAGCAAATCTTGTAGACGAATTCAGAAAAATCACAGAGTGCCTCATTTCCGCTCTGGTACGGTCGTGCCCAGACTACAGTCTGCCTTTTATATTCCAAATCGATTCCTCAGAGAGAAAAGATAGTATGATACTCGAGCCGCTCCCTAACCCCAAGCGAAAGGAAGTATAGCACTACAGAGAAGGCGTATGGCCGTTATTTTTTCCATTGACAAGCTGCGCCCGTACCTACAGGGGACGCGTTTTGTCGTACTGACAAACCATCACAGTTTAAAGTGGCTCATTCAATTAAGGACCCTATTGGTAGAATTGCGCTTTGGGCAGTGAGACCGCAACAGCATGATTTTGAAATTGTGCATCGACCAGGAAAAGACAATTGGTAGCTGATACTATTTCTCGGTTTGTGCCGGCCCTAGTAATTGACGCAACAGATGATGAACGTACCATCACCGAACCTTGGTACCAACGATTGGTTCGAGCTGTCACCCATGACCCTGTTCGCCATCCTTCTTGGCGTGTTTACGGAGTTGTCTGGTGAAGTAGATCATTGGTTACAAGTGGTCCCCAAAGGAAACCGTCGCATTCTTATTTGGCAGTATCATAATCCACCAACCATGGGATATGGTGGTGTATTCAAAACGTTCTCTCGTATCAGCAGTCGGTACTACTGGCCGGAGATGGAGCAGGACGTAACACGCTTTCTTAAACGATGTACGGTGTGTTTAAGTACCGAACCTGAGCAGAAAGCACCAGATGGCTATTTGTTGAATTATACACCTCAAACCACCAGACCCTTCGAAGTCCTAAGGGTGGATTTGGTAGGTCCGTTACCCCGATCAGCGTCAGATATCCCCTATATATTTTCTGTACATGATATTTTTAGCGAATTTGTGTTATTTTTTTTCCTCACGACAGCCTACCTCCAGAATGGTGACACAAATCCTGGAGGAGTATGTGTTCCTAGAATATGGTAAAGTCGATATTGCCTTTAGCAACGTAATATTGGCATTTATTGATGAACTTTTACTTCCGCCTAATATGACAGTTCTATCATTGCAGAAATTATTTGACGTTAGTCTCGAGCTAACTCAAGCAATCGCTCTCGTGGTGTTTCACAGTATACCTCTCGTGACTCGAACGTATATTCGATTATTTTTGATGCTCTCGTGCACTTATCATTTAAATGTTTTTCTGATTGGCTTATTCTGGTAACGTGATCACAAATATGTAGGTATGATAGATACAAATTACATGGAGAACATTTTCACTTATAATACCACTAGAGCTTCAATTATTACTGGGAATTTTTTCGAGACCACGAATTTTCTAAAAAAAATGAGTGTACCGAGAAACAAATTTCTGTTTTTAATTGAAGCTAGAGTGATATGTCAATTCAAGAGCAATATACAAGGTGTAATCTAACTCTTGCACTCCCGTGAAGGACGGGTGTTTGATGCCGTTTTATAATGGACGGCAAGTGTTAAAAATTCGAAAAAAAAATTTCAAATTTTGTTGAAGAATTCAGAAAATATTGTTCGAAATCACAGAGTTTCTTCCATCCGGCAGTTCCAGTATTATTGCGATTCTGATCTGATCAGCTGACGATCGGCAGTCAGTGGTTCCCAAAATTTCTACGAATTTTCCAACACAACTCAAACTTTCCAAAATATTTTTTTGAAATTTTTATAATTATAAAATGGCATTATACATCCATCCCTCACGAGAGTGCAAGAGGATAAATTACACCCTGTAAGTAAGAATAACAACTATACATGTTTGAGGGGAGAAATATAATAGAAAAATCTTACAGCATTTGGATTCAAACCCACTCTCTAAATGTCAGGCAATTGCATAGTTCTTACCCCAAGGAGAAAACAAATATTTCCGGAAATTTTATTAGTTGCTACGGTAACGATAAAAAAAGGTGGGTTTATTACCAGACCACCCTAGAATGTATTTTTTCTGTGTATCATTATGGAAGTTAAAAAAAACGTTATTATTATTGGCAGTATAATGATAGAATATTAAATTTTGGCTGTCACCAGACCAGAGTATAGTTTTGAATCCGCTCTGAATCACTCGGATTTGAGCTTAGGGGATAGCCTCCCCAAAAGCAGAAGAATCAACCCTAAATTCCACAAATCACTGGTTTTTCTATTTCACCATCATTTCGAAGGGGTAGTTGTAGATTTGCAGGTTCGGCCACGGCTTCACAAATGCGTGGACTTTGTATGAGAGGCTTGAAGGGGTAAATGATCAGCAAAGTTCTACGAAGCAGCTTTATTTATCAAAGCAATAATGGTGGAAACTATTTAAACGATCAATAAAATAAAGGCGTAAAATGTGTGCAACATGAAAATATATAAATTCGAAAGAAAAATCAACCCTTATATAAATTCCGTCAAACAAATTTATACACTCGATATTGCAAATAAGCGAAATATATTATAGATTTGTCAAGTAAAACGGTCAATTAAAATGGTCAAATAAAATGGTCACCCTCTCATAAAATAAATGAAAGCTTGGCTCTACTATTAAATGAATGTGTCTAACAGCCTGCGCTCACCAAAATGAAATTCCAATAATTTTGTTCCACATTCCTTTCCAAAGGACCACGCACTTTTTGTTATATAAAATGGCGTTCTGTCAAATATTCCAAATTTTTGATATTTTGTAGGAATCGGTCTCCTTAAGAAATATATCCGGACCCAACTCGATCCTATGACTAGTTTTTGAAATACAGGGTGTTAAAGTTGAGAAATGACGACTTTTTCCCATCTTGTATCTCTAGAGGTAATCAATTTATTTGAATTTTTTGCATGCAGTATTTTGAAAATTTCCTTTGGCAACTATCCTCCCCAAAAAAACCTCAAGAACTCTTCTCCGTAACAGAGTGATTTTAATTCATACTCTTGCGATTTTTGGCATTTCGAAATATTGATGCTATATGGTTTGGAAACACTTGCAGAATGAAAATTATCACATTTTATCTTGTTGTCGTTCCATGTAATATTATCCCGTGTCTGAATCATACAAGGCGATTCACAAATGCTGTGGTATACCGTAATCAATTTCACTTGAGTTTTCTCTCCCTCCTTGTACGTTTGAGTAGATAAATTGTATTCATTCCAGTTTTCGAGGATATGTCGTTGTGGAAACTAGAGCATACAGGGTGCAAGTGTTTCCAAAACCAATGTAAACCACACGAAAATATCATAAAACCACATTATTTTTCATCACTCTGTATTTTGGAATTATGACCATTATGTTTGTATTTTTTTTCATTATTCCATTCAATATATTGTTAATTAGGAGCTGTAGAATTTTCAGCTTTTTTCTATGACTAGTTTTTGATGATTCAGAAAACAATGCAAAAATCGGTGATAGTACTCTCCTACGATTTATGATTTTTCGTGGTATTGAAAATTATTGGTGAAACTAATTATTTTAGTTTCAATGTTTATGCTTCTGAAATATGTGTGTGTTTTTTTCCCTTTTTTCGATTAAATTGAGGAATATCTCAAGTTTATCAACTATAGAAATGATAGCGGAATAACGTCATAATATATCGAATAATTGTTGTGATGACAAAAATCATTATTATATTCTATATATATTTATATATATATATATAGACATATATATGTATATATATATATATATATATGTACACTACTTGCCACACCACCCAAAAGGTTGAGTTTCCGGTACGGTTTTTGTTCCATTGTGGTACCTCTTCAGGCCTAATCCACTCTAAACTGAATATTTTTCACCAAAAAATCACACTGAAATTTTGTAGTACCTACTCGTTACATACTCGTAACGGGTAATTTCATGTCCATTGTATACCATAAGTTTTCTACAACTATTTGAATCATAAAGGTACGAAATCTGTTTTTTTTTCATAGCTGTTTTTCTCATAAACTTTCATGCCTTCATTGAAATATAGAAAAATATTATAAAAACCATAAATTTTTATGCCTTATTTGTGTGATTGATGACTTGTTTATTTTGTGGAAATTCATCTACAAGAATCCAAACACAAGATAAGTAAAGATAACCTCAAAATTCTACACACATGTAATGAAGGGAAGACAATGAATCTGTTGGAAGCCATGGAAATTAATAAATCAATTAAAAACCCGAAATTTAGAACCCTCAACGAGCAACTCGATTTGTGTAGGTCTCCACTTTTGAATTTATAAATTTGACAACCCAGGTAATTTCCATCACCTCCAGGGTTTAAATTTATATTGTTCCACCCTTGTTTTCTTATTTACCTCTCCATCCAGCCTACCTGCAAACTCCCTATATAACTAGGCATAGAGTTCAATTGTATTAGTTTTTATACTTCATAATGGGATAAAACCCGAAACCGGTTGTAACAATAAAAATCTAGTGGAAATAAGACAAAACAGTGTTCTTTCGTTTCATCAAAGTTTTATGCCTTAATTGGAATATTGAAAAATATTATAAAATCCAAACACAGATTGATTTCATTAAAAAAAAAAAATGATTAGGATTTGAACTCTCAATCTCCCGCGAAATAGCTTTTTGGAATGCTCAAGTCCTTTTTTAAAAAATTTATTTTTATTACAAAACTCGTAAAAACAACTAAACTGAGATACATGAAAATAAATGTGAATTGTACGAGTGCTCAACTACAACTGATTCTAACAGAAAGAATTATGTTAACATCTCGTTGGTAAGGCGATACTGCTGCGGCAGCATAATCAGCACATTTCTTGGGAAAGACGTCGAACTCGGTGAGATATTTCCTCCCCTCGAAGATTCAAATCCACAGGGTTAGCGAGGGATTTGAACATCTGCAAGGTTTTGTGGTGGTTGCTCGTTTTCTTTCTTCTTGTTGTTGCACCATCTTGATCTGGTTCTCTTGTATCCGATAAACCCAATCAATATAATTCCAAGTCCATACAAAAGCATTGTCCATATGCTAGGGGTATGTGACATTACACCGAAGGACAAATTCGGTTGATTATCAGCTATCATCCTCTTAATATTTTGTAGATCATCCAATTCTATGTCTTCTAAAGAAATCTTGAGGTTCACTTTAGGCATTTCGTATTCATTGGTATCGATTTTTGGAAATAATATTGCTTGTCCTGGATGGGTGAAATGTTCCTGGTTACTGATGTTGCGGAACGATGTAGTTATTTGGCATCCCACTGGAATCTCGAATAGGTTTGTACCCTTAATTAATACGATTTTTTCTTGGTTGTAGCAGATTATTTTTATTTTTTCTTCCTCTGGCAGCATGGTTACCCATTGGTTGGATTCTCCAAGTCTTTGGAATATAGGGTGATTCACAAGGACGTACGTTTGCTGACATGTAGAGGTGTTTTTCAGGCTCAGAAGTTGGACTTCACAGGGGTTCTCTTCTCGAAGTTCTTGGGGTTTCATTTCATCACACAGGTATGATTGAGGCATAACTTTCTTGCAGCGGTCGTTCGAATATGCGTAGTACAATTTATTGATTGCCAAAAATTTGTTTTTTGATACGATAACCTTGAATTGACTCTTTTCAGGAATAGGAGTGGAATACAAGTGGAATAAATCGAATTCGAATGGAAAAGTGATTGGTATATTCAAAATATATATAATTCTGTTATTGAGTGTATAGCTTTCTATTTTCGCAATTTTCTCCAATAGAAGTACATTTTCTGGGGTAACCTCTAGAGGTAGCTGGTTTTTATTGAGTTTGTTTTGTAAGTACACAAGTTCGGAGAAAAATTCAGAAGTTTTTATTATACTAGGGTGCATCATCCCTAATCTCGAAAACATAATAGAGTTTTCAATGTCCTGCATTATTGAGAAAATCATTTCATACAAACTAATCATTTCAATAAAAACATTTTTTATATACATTGAATTTTCTCGATATATTTGACCTTCAACAATTTTAGCAATTTGGTTCATTTTGGATTCAATTAGTTTTTCGTTGTGGCTTATTTTCTGAACGGTGTTATTAAATTTATTGATTACTTCAATAGAGAGGGAATTTCTCATTTTGATATTCAATGCTAATTCTTTTTGATTGTTTTCCAGCTGTTCGATCAGTTTTTCTCCATCATTTGCATCTAGATTTCCTGAGATAGCTTTGAAAATTGATCCCAATCCATCTATTAGGCCGTGTTTGATTCTATTGGGATGGGGTAAAACTTCGGTTAATTTGTATGCCACTTTTTCTTTTACGAAATTCAGGATTTTGACATAATTTGAGGAGCCATTTAGGTACAGTGCATTTTTATTTATCGTTAGTAATAATTTTTGAGACTGGTTATCTAACAAATTTACCTCTGAAAGTATGGGTTGTAGATCATAGTAGTGAATTAGTTTGTAGGAGCTTTCTTGAATTTTTGCTGTCCCTAGTTTGAGTGGGGTTATACCAGGGTTCGCATCTAAATTTCTAATTTTTACCTCCGGCGATCCGAAGATGCCTGGTGAGCTGAAAAAATATGAATCGATAGTCAATTATTGAATATGAAAGTCTTTTTCAGGGGACGTTTCAAATTATCCATGTGGATTTTTTCTTGATTATTAGTAGCTACCGTTTTTTGCTGAATATTTACTGACTTCAGTTTGGTGGATTTCTTGAACTTATTAGCGGTTTTTTGCATTTTACGGATTTTCTGAAATACTTTTTGATTTGGTTGATATATTTCGGGATCGTCACGAGTCTTATTGACATTTTCGATGCGTTTTTCTTTTTCTTTCATTAAATCTTCGTTAATTTTAGAGTAGATCATTTTAGATTTTTCTTTATGATCGTTTATATAGTCATTGATTAAAATTTTTTCAATTTCCAAATTAAATGGGTCATTGCTGCTGATATGACCATTAATAACGTCAATCGGTTTGCGATTCGTTACAGAGTGTAACGAATGATTGTAACCCAGCCAAATACAGTCTCCAGGGCTATCGGCTCGTGAATTGATGTACTTAAACCCATACCTGTCAGAATGAAGCCAGATATGTCCGCATATCCACCGGCCCAGATACGTTAAACTTTGTATCAGCTAGTTCTAAAGTCGAAAACCGTGAAAAATGACTATCAGGAATATCCTTATTTGGCATATTCGAACAAATTTTGGGCAACACTACACATTCAAGATCAAACTTAGGTTCATCTTTGAGACGTGATTTAACTGTACATGTCACATCCTTGGAGGATTGAGTATTCAAACTTCCAAAACCACTTATTGAAACAATGGTATTTTTTTGTGATAGTCCAAATCTGTTAACACACTTTCGTGTTATGCAATTGGATTGGCTGGCACTGTCCAAAATGACTCTGACAGTTTGATAGTTGCCTACTTTATCTTGAATCTGTATTAATGCAGTTGACAAGAGTACTGTGGAGTTGAAGAGGATTTATCAGCACTGTCATTCCTAACGGACGCTGGGTCGGTATGAGACTGACCACCAGCCGCAGATATGCTTGGAATGGGAGAGAGATCACCATGGACAAAACCTACTTTTCTTTCCATGTGGAGCAAACTATGATGTTCGCCAGAGCATTTTGCACAGCGTACGGTGGAGTTGCATTGCATTGCACCGTGACGAGTCCCAAGGCAATTGGTACAATATTTATTGTTTTTCGTCAAGGTAAATTGTTCATTTGGCGTTTTAGAAGGGAATCCTGGGCAATTATAAATTGTGTGATCATTTTTGCACAATTGACATTGACTCTTAGATTGAGAATCAATAACAAAAGAGGAAACCTTTGGTTTTGAAACATGACCTGAGGAAGAAGTTTTGAATTTAGAAACTTCCACCTTTTTACCACTACCAGAGTTTACATAAACATTGTCTAGTGCAGAACACTGCTTGTTCAAAAATTCTACGAGGGTAGTATAATACTTTTCGTCCGGTTCGAGTTCAAACCTTGTGGCGGTATCAGAATCCAAACGATCAAAAAGCATAGTGAAGAGAATAAAGTCCCATTTCTTCACAGGAAAACCTTGATTCTCCAACACTGAAACATTTTTCTCAAACGTATTCAGAAGTGTACTCAATCCTTGCGAGTTATCTGAGCTAGATAGTTTTTATTCGATTATTTTTTATCCAAGGCATTGTAAGCGACAATATAATTCTGAGATGTCAGAGGATTGTATCTTGCTAAAGTGAGTGGGGTATTTTTGAGGCAACTGAGTAAATAATTAAACTTTTCAACGTTTGTCAGAGTGTCATTGTTGTGAATTAGCGAATCAAACATGTCTTTGAACGTTTGCCATGTTTTGAGATCTCCATCAAACTTTGGAAGATCCATTTTTGGCAATTTTACATTCGGATGTTTCGGTGGCAACCAGTACCCGTCGTGTCCAGAGATCTGACAGATACGTTCTTTGGATCTTCAAAAATTTGAATGAAAATGGCTTGACAATCAAAATAATTATTTTGAAACTCTGTGAAAATCTCATGTTGTTCGTCTGTGTTTCAGTCATCTTGACTACAGACTAAAGAAATAATTTTAGTATGAAGCTTTTCAAATGCTTCGTAGCAATCATCCATCACTTTAGCACGACACTTAAAATTGTTATAATAAGACTTGTCAAGCTAAGAGAGATCCGCCACTTTCTTGATTTCTTTTAATTTAATTATTTCTGTAGAGCGTTGTGCTATCAGCTGTTTAAGTTTTTTCTTTTCAGCCATGGCGAATTTTGAGAAACTAAATGTTAGTTACAATAATAACAAACGCAAAAATCTATTCGAAGAACTCAAGGTCACCACCACTGGTTGCGAGCCGCAGTTGCACTTTAATTAAAATCAATAAGTGTGTAAACAAACGGAAAATATTCAAGAAAATGCGTTAATATCAATTTATCAATTCCGCTGAATAACTATCAAGTGGCCCTAAGGCAGAGTATCCGAGCAAATTATAATAATGTGTGAGTGAGCTTAAATAAATGAGTGTTACAATCAAGAAAAGCCAGAAATTCGTGATAGATTTTTGAAAAATGAACGGAGAATGCAAACAACAATAACTGTATTTGCGATATTTTCGCCGTTTCAAGAGGTGTCCGAGGGACACGACAAATCGTTTTCCGCGCAAGATGACCAGAAGGGATGCGTGTACGGTACCTTCTGTTCAAGGCGAGGGGACTCGACAAACAGAACTGATAATGAATGATTAAATGGCTTCCCAACTAGAATAATTAATAATTATAAAAATAAATAAAATAATAAATATAAAATAAATAAAAATATTTCATAAGTATGAAAAAAATCCAAATCCGCGTTAGAAGGACCAAATTTATGTATGAGATAAGAGAGTAATTAGTGGACTGTAGGTATATACAGTGTGTCCCACTTTGAGCAGCCACACCCTCGTATTTTCTTGACAGTACAGTGATATCAAAAGTTATTTTTCATAACATATAGTACCCAAAAATATCTAACTTGAGGTTGATGAAATATTCGTATATCCATTTTCCACGGCTACCTACGACCAACTGAAAAGTGAAAAATTTGGAAAAACATACTAGGCATTTTTTTATCGCAAAAATAACACCAGATTCTGTTTCAGAACACCCTAAAACCCCTAGATCTAAGTGCTTTAATCATTAAAATATACAGGGTGGTATCTGTTACTAGCAACATTATTAACCTTTCGGGACTAACATGTTTGAGTGGAATTCGGGGACTAACATCGGTCTCAGAGACCGACTCACAAAAAAAAGTTTCATGTTTTCAATAATTATCAGTTGAAGCATTTTATAGTTAGGGTAGGGTATAAAAAGACATTTAGAGCATGTTGTATAATTATTGAAAATTTACAGAAAGTATTATAAACTTTTCAAAAACATATAAAATAAAAAAATGTATGACCCAACTTTAATTTTTATTCATCCGAAATGATCGGTTGCTTTAGATTTTTTTGTCACAAAGGGCCTGAACGTGTTCAGTTGATGCTAAGTATAAGAAATACCCAAATTTAACTTTTTCATGGCTTTCTATGACCAGTTGAAAAATGAAAAACTGGGAAAAATATACTAAAAGATTTTTTACTTCGAAACTAACATCAGATTCTGGTTCAGAACATGCTTAAACCCCGAGATCTCATTAAAATATACAGGGTGTCTTACAAACTAGCAACATTTTCAATTTGTTTTCATCCGTAATCTTTGGGGGCCTTTATGGTGTTCTAAACCAGAATTTGGTGTTAGCTCGGAGACAAAAGAATCTTCAGTATGTTTTCCTTTATAATTCAACTTTCAACTGATGATATCTAGGCATCAAAAAGTGATATTTGGTATTTTGTACAGCATCAATTGAACGTTTTTGGGTATTTTATGACTCGAGAAGAAATTTTGTAAATCAAATAAACGCTACGAATAAATAAGCGTTACCAATTCTGCCAGCTATAGATGACACCCTGTATATTTTTATGATTCAAGAATTGGGGTCTTGGAATTTTAGGGTCTTTTCAACCAGAATCCGCTGTTACGTTTGTGCTACAAAAGTTTGTCATGTGTGTTCCACACTTTTTCACTTTTCGACTGGTCATAGCTAGCCATGAAAAAGTAATATTTGAATATTTTCTACAACATTATTCGAACATTCTTAAGTAATTAGTGATTATGGAAAAAAATCGAAAACAACTAAACATTACGGATGAATAAAAATGAATACTATGTCAGTTTCAGGTAACACCCTGTATATTTTAAATACATAAGTACTGCTATTTGGGGGTTTCAGAGTGTTCTGGGATAGAACTTAGTGTTATTTTTGCGATAAAAAAATCCCTGGTATATTTTTCCCAATTTTTCACTTTTCAATTTGCTCGTAGGTAGCCATGAAAAAGTAATATTCGAATATTCCCTACAGCATTCTTTGAGCATTTTTAGGTTCTTCATGACTAAGCAAATAAAAATCGAAAACAAATAAAAAATGTTGTTAGTTACAGATGACACCCTGTATATTTTAATGAATTATCATTGAGATTTGGGGGTTTTAGGGTGTTCTGAAACAGATCCTGGTGTTATTTTTGCGATAAAAAAATGCCTAGTATGTTTTTCCCAATTTTTCACTTTTCAATTGGTCGTAGGTAGCCGTGGAAAATGGATATACGAATATTTCATCAACCTGAAGGTAGATATTTCTGGGTACTATATGTAATAAAAAACAAATTTTGAAATCACTTTACTGTCAAGAAAATACGAGGGTGTGGCTGCTCAAAGTGGGACACACTGTACATATATGTTTGGTATAGTTACGAAATTGATTTTTTTCCGGCAGAAACAAGACCACCACCTACCTTGAATGATATCGAAGTTGTGAAGCAGGTATTCTTCTTCCAAGTGTTTTTTCTTGGGCGGCCGCCACGTAATTCTGTTGTCTATTATAGTATACTACACTCGCACAAATAATATGGTTAAATAACAAATGTTAAACAAATTGAGTTTCTGATCATCACTAGCAAGAGAGTATATTAACAGTCTTCTCTTCTGTTTCGACGTTATCTCTCATGCCTTTTTTTCCAGGTCAACGAGGCACTTTTTTGCAGTAAGGATAGCAGCTTGTTTCTGAGCATATCGCGCATTAGGATCATAGGCGTAGAGAATAAATATGTTTATGCATAAAGAGACGCTAATAATTATGAGACGATAATAATTATTTATAAATAAATCAGTTGAGTCGTTATCCCTGAACACTATTCTCTCCAATTCCCAATGGATGTTTATTTCATCACATGTATGTTCTATACTCTTGTTAGTTTTTATCATTCAGTATTGGAAAAAAAAAATTATTTAGTTAATATCAAGTGTTCTGTCAAAACAACATTACACAAAATATTACGAACCCATAGTTGTTTGAGTATATCATATTGGCGACGATGGATTTGACCAGTATAGTTATAATTCCACTTTGGTTTACTGATCAAAGTATTATATGAAATGACATCCATAGGAACGATCAAAGAATTCAATGTTTTATCACCGTCTTCGTAGAAAAATTACAAAATAAGATTACGTTTTTGTCTAAGCCAACATTACTGTGGAAGCAAGAGAAAGCTGTTTTTTTTCAGATTCTGTGGTAATGCCACCTTACATATAACCAAATCCCTATGTGCCCTAAAGAATTTGGAATGTAGACTTCAAAGAGATAATCAAACTCTCAACGAACCATTTCATGCCGGATTCTTCAGAGATTGTTCATAGGTTTTTATTTCATAAAAGATATCAAAAATCGGGCGAAGGAGAAGAATCGTATGTTGTTGAACTCAGGAAAATTGTAGACGATTGTAATTTGGAATCACACTGGAAAATAGGTTAAGAGACCGGTTAGTATGCAACATTCTGGACGCATCATTACAAAGAAAACTTCTTTTCGAACCAAAATTGAAATTCAGAACTGTATACGACACAGTGTTAGCAGCAGGAGCATTAGCAACTCAAATTACCGAAACTCGTACTCAATCATCTGAAAATCAACAGAGTTCCCCATTACAAAAATATGAAACATAACTCATTACGAGTTAATAAATACGAAACGGAACAATATCCACAAAAACTGAAATTCAAACCATGTTTCAGATGTGGAAACTTACACAATGCTCATTTGCCTATTTTCAAAAATGAATAATAACAGACTGAATCTTTCTGGGTAGCTTCATTTTGCCGACACGCCCAACTTTTTTGCCTACGAAATTTCTCGATAGTGGTATTGAAATGCGCAGGCGTCAATCATGTCGATTTGGTTATACTTCTGTGATTGACGACTTGTTTATTTTGTGGACATTCATGTTCACTAAGGATACACTAAAAACAATTTTTTCTATTTTTCACGACAATTTCACTCACTATACGAAAGTCGCGTCTCCTGCGATATGGGGACCAATCAGAATGAAATTTCGCGAAAGTACACGCTTCCTTTCGCTTCCTTTCTTTCCGATCCGGAAAGACCACGTCGTCAAGTCAACGACAAATATAAACAGCAATGATACATCTTGTAATCTAATATGACATAAACGTCAGGTTGACAGACTTCATGTTTATTATTCATTAGTTGCAACTATTGAAGAATTCACTTTGTTTACTCGATCAAATTTCAAATAATAACTTGGTTGGTTCGTGAAATTATCTCAATAAATACGACTCGTGCTCACAATACAATCGATAATTCTGTCAGAAATCTTTAACTCAATCAAATTGCTTTGAGGTAACACCACTAGTCCCTACAATTTGATCTCGTTGATTTCTGACAGAATTATCGATAGTATTGCGACCACTCGTGGTATTACTCCCGATAATTTTATATTCGTTGACTAGTTTCGGTCATTACACCATTTTCAAAACTAACTAGATTACATCCAAATCTGAATATTTATACCTACATTGCCTAACCTAGGTTATCGGTATATCAATTATCAGAATCAACCGCTTCCGCTACTAATTAAGGTGTAACCGAAGTTAGGCAATGTAGGTATAAATATTCAGATTTGGATGTAATCTAGTTATTTTTGAAAATGGTGTAATGACCGAAACTAGTCAACAAATATAAAATTATCGTGGAAAATAGACAAAATTGTTTTTAGTGTATCCTCATTCGATTTCGTTAGTTTTTAGTTGAACCTCGAGATAATTCGCCAAAATACTCGATAAAAGTGTTGTCCTACAAAATGAATGGTAGGACTAAAGAGTTCCCCACTCCCAAAATGTACCAATGAAGAGGTCATAAAAAATCATCAGTAACCAGCGGATTTTTTGACCGTTGCTGGGTTAATATTTGTATGATTGAATGGTCATATTGATTTGGTGAGTGCAAAAAAGTCATAAATAACAGTTAGTTTTTAATTTGAACATCAAGATAATTTACCAAAGTACTCGAAAAAACGTTTGTCCTACACATTGGATGGTAGGACTGAGGAGTCCCCCACTCCCAACATGTACCAATGACGTGGTCCTAAGAAATCATTAGTAACCAGCAGATTTTTTTAACGTTCTTGGTTAATATTTGTATAATTAAATGGTCATATTGTCCTACAATTCAAATGGTAGGTGTTCCCAGTCCTACGCTCCGACATTGTCAATTCCATGGTGAAAAAAAATAGTAACTGTAGGACAATGACAACACATGAAAGGTTAGTGTGTTCTTCAACTAAATAATACAGTGTCCTACAGAAAAACGGTTTTGCATCGCTAGTCCTACAAGAATTATTCAGAATAACGAAATAATCAAGCTCTGATTGATCTATCGATTTGGAAAAAAATAGTCTAGATAGTAGAGTATCATTAATTGTTTCGTAATGATGAAGGACCCCGCACATTTACTGCGTAAAATGGTTTTCGGCTGATTTTGTTCAACATTTACCTACCATTCAATTTGTAAGACAATATGACCATTCAATTATACAAACATCAACCAAGCAACAGTGAAAAAATCAGCTGGTTACTAATGGTTCCCCATGACCACGTCGTTGGTACATGTTAGCAGTGGGGGACTCTTCAGTACTACCATCCATTTTGTAAGATATATTCTTTTTCGAGTACTCTGGTGAACTATCTCGAGGTTCGACTAAAAAAGTAACTGTTTTTAATGACTTTTTTGCACTCACCAAATCGACATGATTGACGCCTGCGCAGTTTATTAGCTATCACTATCGAGAAATTTCGTAGAGGAAAAGGTTGGGCGTCTCGGCAAAATGAAGCTTTTCTGGAAGATTCAGTCTGTTATTAATCATTTTTGAAAATAGCCGTGGGACCTGGTCTATTATACTTGTTCTTTCAAGCGGAAAAATAATATGAGATCTATTCCATCTGAAGAAACTCAAGACGATTCAAGTTCCGAAAATGTATGCAAGAACTGTATTCTTCATATGACTCAAAGTACCGTCAAACCTTTTTGCGTCAAAGTGACATTGAATAATCAATCTTGTCAAATGGAAATAGACCCTGGAGTTGGCCATTCAGTTATTTCAAAAACTACCGAAGATAATCTTTGACAGAAAGCGAAAACGGACTATTATTAGAGATTATCCAAAAAATTATATCAGAATATTAGGAACGTTCTGCAATTTTGCCACTTATCATAACTGAGTATAAGTCTGGAAGTCTCATAGGGAGAAGTTGGTTTGCTGTTCAAGAGATACATCTACAAATGAATTGGATATCTACAGAAGATATAACAACTTTACATGATGAACTTCAAGAAAAACTGGGTCAGTACAAAGGTCAACCAACAAAATTTGAAATTGACTGCTCCTGCTCTCCTGCAGAGATTGAAAAACTTATCAGAGAGAATGTTCTTATTCCTATTGAACATTCTGAATGGGCAACGCCAATTGTGCCAGTAGTTGAATCTGACGGTGAATCAATCAGGCTCCGTTCTAATTACAGGTGAACTATCAATAAATAAGTTGAGCATGTGGAATGAAGCAAATTTTTTGCCAAATTTGGTTTAGCTCAAGCATACCTTCAATTGACAGTTGATAAAACGTCTGCAGAGTTGCAGACGATTATTACTCACAAAGGAATGTATAGAGACTTCAATTTGGCGTTTCAGTAGTTCCACAATTATTAATGCAATTTTTAATGACCAGACTTGCTGGTATTCAGGAAGTGTCGCCATATCAAGATGATATTCTCGTTTGTGGAGAAAATTAATATCAACTGCTTGAGAGACAGTTTGAAGCTGAACAAAAATAAATGTGTATTTCTTGTCAAGTCCATTGAATTCTTAGGATACATTATAAGTGGAAATGGTGTCCGTCCAACGGCTGATAAGGTTCACGCCATCCATAATTATCGGGAACCCAAAAATAAGAGTGAACTACAAAACTTCCTAATCAGGACACGTTTTGTAATGATATCACTTAAGTATTTTTTAGTTTTTTGGAAAAAGTCAATTGAAAAATTTGTTTATTTCAACGAGTTCTATACACAGTTGAAAAAAGTATTAACTTAGGAATCACCCAGTATTTCTCCTGTCAAAAATTGACAGGAATCCATGGACTCATACTGCATCTTTAGCGCTTCAATAAAATTGATCAAAAATCTGACATTTTTACACTGAAAGTATAGGCAAATCTGGCAAATACGATTTGTTTTCTCAAGGGCTGATTGACAGTCTGTCGACTGTTAGACGTGACCCCGGTCAACATAACAATCTTAACTTTTTCTGACACGTGATAAAGATTCATTTTGGTAGCATCAACATCTCTTTCACAATTTATGACCCAAAAGCGTGTGCGGTGTTTCATAATTCGTCCATGTTGGACCTATGCTTGCGCTTTTACTGTAAACCCACTTTTAAAATCGAATCGATTAGCCTCAAATCGCGGCAAGTCTTCAATGAGGAAGCTAAAATTTAATTTTTTGAGCTCTACACCGACTAATTTTAAATGTGTTATCATGGTGCAAATTATTTTACTTATAGACCATCAGATAATAACATATGTTGTTGACTCATTTTCTCTTTTCTGGGATTTTAACTACTGAAGATTATGTGAGTGTAGAGCTCAAAAAACGAAATTTTAGTGATCATACGTCTGCTAGGTATATGAAAATTGATTTTTCTTGTATAAAAAAATTATTGTTGTTGTCAATCTCTCACTCATGGCATTTTTACACATCAACAAGTAGGAACAATTCAATAGTGGAAAACCAAAGCCATAAGGTTTGCACGTCCTTGAAGGTTTGAAATAAGGGTACCATCTTGTGAAAAAATACTTGGTTGCTGACACATTTTCTTGCTCATTGCTATCGATCGAATGAAATGTGATATCGTAAGGAACCCGAAAAAAACTTCCCATAAGCCAGTCTGCTGTTTAAGTGAATTTTCCGGTCGGAAGGAAAATTTTGGAATTTTTTTTTTCTAAAACGCGTCCAATCGCTAAAGTTTCATTTTTTGAACTCAACACAAATTTAATTTTCAATGGTTGAAATCCAACAAGAGAGAAAATGCAAAATATGTCATTATCTGACGGTCTATTATATTAACGTATGGTTTCGTCGACTTGTGTCATTTTATTGACACTTCCAGATTTGCCGCGATTTGAGGCTGTTTTATTCGATTTTAAAAGTGAGTTTACAGTGAAAACCAAACAAGTGCAAGCATAGGTCCAACATGGAGGAATTTTGAAACAACGCATACGCTTTTTGTTCGGTCTAGACACATTTACCGTCATATTCTATTATTTGTACACCCTGTATTTCTTTTCGCGTTGAAAAGCAGTTAACCGACGTCACGAGTTTTTGTGGACAACGAAAAACCACTAAGCCGTAGTAGCCTCGAGTAGTACAAGTTCGAATGAACGAATATATATATATATATATATATATATATATATATATATATATATACTTAATATTTGTCTATGTGGCACCAATAATGGGTGAAAATTGTCTCTAAGGCACCCAATTTTACGTTGAGGCACCCGACTTCGGGTGCCGATACGTTTACCATGCAGAACTTGTTATTATGGTCATAAAGGAGCATTAGGAACGTCTGACAAAATATAGGGTGGGTGTCGGATACACAATAATTCTGAACGAACATATTGAATAGTTCGACAATATTCCGATAGGAGGCGCAGCTCTTCATACAAGTGTATGTTAATATGCACATAGTGTAAAAGTGGCACCCTCCGAAAATGTTTACATGTTGGCACCATAAATTTGGCAACACCGATTTCTTTGTCGGAAGCTGATTCATTTTTAAATAACAGGCATTGTGCATTATATAACAACGCATTTGAGTCTCACTTGCTGACCTGCTAGCACCTGTCACGCGTGGTTTGTTGTGTTATATGGTGTTCGGACACCACATTTTAATAATTTCATTAGGAATCTACAGTGTCTTTTCGAAACATTATGAAGAAAATAAATATTCCTATTTCCTTGAGAACCAGGAAGCTTGTGGACAAGTGTTTAACAAGAGGTAAGTAAAATTTATTAGAAGTAAAATTTGCATTGACAATCACATACAATTTAAAATGATTATTTGCTATATTAGTAACGTTAAGGGATATCCAAGTAAACAGGATTCGTCAGTTTGAGTTTCAATAATAATTGAATAAATTCGAGGGTAGGATACAGTGTTGAAAACCTCTCAATAGCCCGCCCTTCATACTGGGTGTTATTCAATAGTCACTTACTATAATTTTTTTGGTATTTTGAATTAAACAAAATTGGTGTGAAATGAGATTGATATGCATTTATGACAAATTTGATCGTTTTCTGTCATTTTCAGTTTAGTCGAAAATATCCATGCTCCTATATATTTTGATTATTCTGATAGAAAATGTATTCTTCAGAGTAATCTCTGGAACCAATGAATCGAATTTGAAAATGTTTTCACTTGAAGAAACTGACTGTCTGGTTATACTTCATTTTGAAAATTGAGTAATTATTGAATAACACTCGGTATATTTTCATTCTATACTATTACTTTTAGTTTAAGTGGCGCAATTTCTTGGGCCTTTACGCTATATTACGTGAATAATCATCTTACTAATTCAATGGTTATGTAAATTTCCAGATGACAATGAACATTCATCAGAAGAGTCAGAACCTTACGCTACAGATGGTAGCGATGATGAATATATTCCATCATCATCTAATCAAAGTAGTGAAGGTGTAAGTAAAAAAAGGGCCATTAGGGTAGAACAATTTATTTATTTATTTCGGTAATATGATATACAGGGTGACAACGATATCACTACCACCCTTATTTTGCCCTTTGTGTTTACAAATATTACAATAAAACTCGACACAGTTAATAAAGACGTAAAATGCCACATTTTGACGTCTTATGCGATTTTTTCGGACTTTCGGCTTGGCCGGAAGTGACATCAATTTTTGATTTTTAAACGAAACACCCTGTATATTTCTGCATTTTCAGATTCCTGAGAGTTTTTGAATAGAATTAAACTATTTTGTGGATTTTTATAGAGACTCGATTTCTTTAGAGATGAGTATTGGTTTCAATCTAGCGTGCCGCAATTATAGTAGAATCAGCATAAATGACATAAAAAATAATAGAAATATACAAATTTGATTATTTACCAACCAATTCAATACAGGGTGCATTTAAATCTTTAGAAAATATTTTATTGCAAAAATGTCTTTTTTTACACGGCTCCACCCCGCAGCAACCCCTCAATTGAATTCAACTTTTAGAAACCAATACCACGGTATTTTCAAATCTAAAATCCGTTGAGTATTAAACTCAGAAAACGTATTATTCGTTTTCGATTAAGTTAGTGAAATTGTACAAATAACTCATGAAGTGAGCTGTGGAAAAACTATTCTTCATCTACAATCATGTTGTGTCAATACGAGTGAAATAAGCGTTTGTCCATTCATGTTTTTTTTTGAGTTTGATACTCAATGGATTTTAGGTTTGAAAATACCGTTGGATTGGTTTCGAAAAGTTCTATTCAACTGAGGGGTGGTGCCATTAAAAAAAATCAACAATTTTGTAATTAGGTATTTTCTAAAGATTAAAATGCACCCGTTCATTGAATTTGTTGGTTAATGGTCAAATTTGTATACTTCTATTATTTTTAATGTCATTTATGATGAAACTAAATCTTAGCTCTGAAAAAATCAAATCGCTATAAAAATCTACCAAAATAGATTCAGTCTACTCAGAATTTTTTTAGGAATCTGAAAATGCATGAATATACAGGGTGTTGTATTCAAAAATCAAGAATTGATGTCACGGTCAAACCGGAAGTCCGAAAAAATTACCCATTAAGTCAAAATTCGGCATTTGGCGACTTTATTGACTGTGCCGAGTTTTATTCAAATATCTGAAAAAAAGAGAAAAATAGGGGTGCTAGTAATATCGTTGTCACCTGGTATAATAATTATTTGTTCCGCTAGGTATGCCCGTCACCCAAAAATTCTGAAGGAGACTTTGAAACTGATTCAGCAAATTCAATAACTAGAAGCAAATCACCTAAAGTTAATATAATTTCGCAAACAATTGTACCTAAATCTTATACGGTTAGTAAACCTATACAGAGGGTGAGTAGGCGGAAACGAAATATAGCCAAATTTCTATATACATATATACCATTATTTGTTTTAAGCTGATCCATACTTCTTTATTTGGAGGGGGACACCATTTTGCCCATGAAACCCATAACATTTCGATTGGGAATAAAGGCAGAGTGATACAACATCAATATCAACGGTCACTCCTTCAATGAAAGTTTATCAAAGTATCAACAAGACTTTTAATTTCAAGCTGACAATATTGTTCCTCGAATAAATGATTTTTTTTAAACAATTGTTCACGGCTTACTCCAATATTTTGACAAGATTTCAAAATAACATAGGTGATGCAGAACCTTCAAAATTGGGAGTTAGAGACTTAGATTGACATCGTGAAATCGTATGCTTAAAAGTTGACCCATTCGAATGAAGACGGATCCAAGCTCTTCTGAAATGATGGTTAATATAAATATTTTCCGTGTTTTGTTTTCGCTAGACCATCCTACATATTATAAAGTTGAAGTTTCAATATTTGATTATAATGTCTTTCAGTTGGCGTCAGATATAATCTCAGATTATGATCAAGTCAGTTGCGAAAACGTAGGATTTCAAGCAGAACCATATGAATTCGACAACAGTTTTAGAGTAAATCCACGTATGAACACAGTTATAAACAAAAATAATTATCAAAAATATTTCAGAACGGACATTCAATGATTGATGATAATACGCTCAGAAGGATATCGACCTCTTTCGAAAACAAACTGGATATTGACAATAGGAGACAAATTACTGAAAAGGTATGACACATTGACAGATTATTTATTGATTAGTTATTTTTTGGACATCCATCGTCTCAAAATGGGTTGAAAGATTTTCAACTCTTTCACTTTTTCACAGCGTTTCAATTGCGGATACAAGCAATTGAAACGTTGTGAAAAAGTGAGAGAAGTAAAAATCTTTCAACCCATTTCAAGACAAGTAATGGATTATTATAATAATCCAGCCTTCCGCATAATTCCTATACAATAGGATATGTGTCTGCAAACGCCGAACAGAAAATAATCCAATAGTCCCATACGACTGCAGGATCACCCCTGCCCAACGTCCGGCAAAGTTTGTCTACAAGAAAACATTCTGCAGTGCGTTCGGTAACACTAACTAATGTTAATCGAACAGGTGACTATCGTCAGTGCATTGATGATCGACAGAACAGTGAAACGCGTATGCAGATAGTCACCTCGGTTCGATTAATTTTAGTTTTTGTTACAGAACGCATTACAGAGCGTTTTTTTGTAGAAAAAGTTTGCCGGACGTTGGGCAGGGGTGATTTGGAAGTCGTATGGAGCTGTTCGATTATTTTCTGTTCTCTTTTTACAATATCAATTGTAAATTTTTTAAACCCTTACTGTATATCTGCTGAAAAAAGTATTTTTTTTCAGTTACTATTCTGCTTGGCAATGACATATCGTGTATAATTTAACAGATTCCCAACTCTGTTCAGACAAGAAATATCTCTGTGGTTCATTCTATACCCCCAATTTTCAGTCCGGTGTTTTTTTTCCAATCCAACACCATAGCCTAAATCAGGCTCACAAAAAATCATTTGAAAAATCCGAAGGCAATGTTTAATTTCTCAAGGTCTCAAAGTTGAGTAAAATTCTAAATTGAAAGCCATTAGGCGAGTCAAGAATGCCATGGAATGATCTGAAAAAAATTGGATTTTGTTGATGACCTCCAAAGAAATTGAAATTTTTTATCAGAAAATACATGAGGTGCTTCTTTAGGTAGACATGCCTGTATTTTTTGGCACATTTCATTATTGCTACCATCATACTTATCAATGAAAAGTAATATTCAATAAGATCTGTGAGAGGCCGTCATAAATTATTCATAGTCGTATTTTAGTCGCCTATGTGGCTTTCAATTTTGAATATTACTCAAATTTGGGACTGCAAAAGTATGGCTAATTATCATTCAGATTGCACATAAGGAAGTTTTTTGTAAAAAAGTCGCTAGATCTTTGGACTGAAAATAGGGAGCATAAAAAATCGCACACGTCCCTTTATTTGGCTTTTGAAAGTGATAGAAGGATCGAAGCAGTTTTCAAAAACCATTCAAATTGAATTCAAATTATTACAGTTAGATACTATTATTTCATGAAAAATTTCAAATTTATTAAAATTATAAATTGTTTTTAGAAAACAGTATACGACTCGCCGTTGCTTATTAAAAATAAATATAAGAAGACTCGCTGCAAATTTTGTGACCAAGAGGTGAATTCAAGGCATTTTTCAAGGCATTTGGAGAGAAAACATAGAGAAGAGCGTGAGGTGAAAGAGATATTGAATAAAATGCCAAACTCTAAGGAGAAAAAACAAATGCTCTTACTAATTCGTAACCAAGGATATTTGGATGACGGGTTGAGGGGAAAAATCATGCCTAAAAAATATAAACCCGGCGAAGAAGTGAATGAACGAAATTTTGCGATATGCAAATACTGTAAAGGGTTTTTTAAGCGGCTATACTTGAGCCGACATGTCAAAAAGTGTTTCGCAAAACCATCTGGGTCTGGAGACGTAACTCATCCTTTAACTGAATCCTATATATATCTTGCGTGTCAAAAAAAATATGGGGAAATATTGAGTAAACTTCAAGTGAAGAAAGAAGTTTTTGAGAGAATGCAGCCCGATGAAATTACCCGAACTGCAAGTAACGATATTTTAATCATTTATTACGGAGAAGATTTACTCAAAAAAATTAAAATGAAAAGGCGTTTTTATCATATTTCTAATAAAATTCGTGAATGTGCTAAATTTCTTATAGAAATGAGAAAATTTAAACCCTTTGATAATCTTATGTCCGTTTTGAAACCTGAAAATTTCGATGATACTATTGAGGCTGTTAAGTCACTTTCAAGGTATGATATTTCCAAGAGAAATTTTGGAGCAGCATCCTTGGCACTACATTTCAGAACCAATTTGACCAACTTATGTGATTTGGCAAGTAAATTAATTCTAAGAAGAAAAATTCCCCATTTTTACCAAGAAGTTGATAAAACTTTGACAGAACTCGGAAGATTCAAGAACTTAGTGGATACTCAGTGGGCTACTGAAATTGGAAGTTTGGCACTGAAGGATTTGAATGAGAAGTCGTCAGTAAAGCCCAAGTTGCTGCCAATAACCGAGGATATAGTTAAATTTGCGAGATTGATTGAAGAAAAAGCTGAGGAAGCCTATAACATACTTTCGCATAATAGAAGGGATAAAGTGTCATATAGAATTCTCGTAGAAACGATACTTGTGGCTACTATTTTGCACAACAGAAAAAGAGTCGGAGATGTTCAATACTTGGAGTGGCAATCATTGAAAGAACAATTCGAGAGAGAAAATACTATTTTACATACAGAAATAGCTAGTTCATTAACCGAAAATGAGAGAATTCTAACTAAAAATTATAAAAAAATAGTGTCAATAGGAAAAGGCAGCAGAGCTGTTACAATTTTAATTCCAAATAAGATGTTCAAATATTTTAAACTTTTATTTACACTTAGACAAGAACCCTGGTTTCCAATCGAAAACACCTATTTTTTTACATATCCTGACTCAAAATTTTGGATTGATGGTTGTTCTGTTATTCGGAAATATGCAAATTTATCTAATGCTAAATATCCCCAATTACTAACATCATGCAAGTTGAGGAAACATATTGCGACTGTTACACAGCTACTCAATTTACAAACGAATGAAATAGACCAACTGGCAAAATTTATGGGTCATACAACCAAAACGCATGAAAGCTTTTACAAGTAAGTGTTTTAAACAATATTTCGAACAGTCTAGTTAAATATGAGAAAGTAAACTTTCACGACCGGTAATCTCTGAACTTTCGGTGGCTTTCGTGTTTGAAAGACGGGTCTTGAGGTAATTCTTCCTGACGTTTCGTCTACCTCTGTATGGGTAGACATTTTCATAGACGGTGCGGTAACGGATGCGTTCATTAGAGCCTAACTATTTTGGTGTCTGTGCTGATTTCTTCTTTCATTGTGCTCATTCTAATAGGAGCGGGACTTCATTAAGTCTTAAAGTGTAATCAAGGCTTAATGAAGTTTCGCCCTCTATTAGAATGAGCACAATAAAATAATAAATCAACACAGACATCGAACTAGTTAGGCTCAAACGAACGCTTCTTCCGTTACCGCACCGCCTTTGAAAATATCTACCCATCCAAAGGTCAGGAAGAATTTCCTCAAGACCACGACTTACAAACCCAAAAAACACCGAAAGTCTACTTAGTTAAAATTATTGCTGTGGTTAAAAACAAAACTCTTCATGTGTTCCATCCAAAATAATAAACATTGATTGCTTCAAGAACCGTTAATGATATTAGCTGCGTGTTAAAAGCGTTCGATAATGTTTGATGGAGTACGAAACTTTGAATGCCTAAGTATGTGCTTGTAAAATTTTTCATTCGATACTTTGAAGAAAATATCTTTAAAAATGCTCAGGTTCATTGCCTCAATAATGATAAGCAAGATGTAAATAATTATTTAACTATTCAATGCGTACTCAAAAGCGGCAATTTCTACAGATTTTCCTGATTTTAAATTTCGACCCAATCTCCCAAACTTATCGAACGCCTCAAATCTGAAGCTATTAACTCTATTATCGAAAATATTTCGGAGATTCCTGCTAGTTGATTCAGTTTATAATAACTCAAAAAGCAATTTATTATATTTTATGCCAGATTACCACAAGATGTTTACCAAATTGCAAAGGTATCTAAAATCCTTCAAATAATGGAAAAAGGGAATGCGGCCGCATTCAAAAACAAAACGCTGGAAGAAATTGATGTTGACATGAATGATATAGAGTCAGTTATGGAAAAAGATGAAAATATGGAAATTTCTAACACAAACAGCACTTTGGGTTTGTATAATTAACAGATCTGGATATAGAACTATTAAGCATTTGAAAAAGTTGTAGGTAACGAAAGAGTAGCCGAAAACTTGGATGAACATCAGTTTGTAATCAGTTCAAGAGAAGAAAATGAAGAACAAGATATAGACGATTTTGAAAAAGCTCTCTTCAGTGGCAAGAAAGGATCGAAAGGAGAAGAGAACAAGAATAAAATTACGAAAGAAGCAAACATAGGACAAACATCTGATCACACTGAACCCATGTTCAGACACGAGCAGTCAAAAACAGGTCCACTCAAATCATTTTGATCATTTTTTCATTTTTAACATTCTCATCTTATAGGTTCAAGAAAACGGTGGACGAACATTCAAAAAACCTTAATGAAGAAATACTTCAACAAACAGATTAAATCAAAGAAAGCACTTCGTAAAGGGGAGTGCGAAGATTTCATCAATGCATATCGGAGTGATTTTAACGAAGTGGGTTGGGTTAGAGTAAAAACTTTCATCTTCAATGAGAGCAGAACTAATTAGGATACCTGACTCCTCACGTTTGTCATTTTTAGAGAAGAATAATCTTTTTAATTTGATTATCAGTACTATTCTATCATAAATAGTTTTTAAATAGTTTTTTACGAACACTTCTTTGCAGGAGGAAATGATTTTTATTAGGTGAAATAGCAAAAAAATATTTAAATTATTTAAACTATGATAAAATAGATAATATGTTAATTTTTATTTGTTTTAGGAAAAAATATTTTTCTTTTAGTTAATTTTTAATGACTTATTCAATAGACGTTCCAAAATGTCTTTCTTTCATGAAATTCTCCCAGTTGAATTGTACCATTTTTATTTTCGAACCCTTCATGAAATGCTGTGGTGTTCCTTCGAAATCAAAATTCATATTAAATCAAACTTGCTTTATTAATTTTAAAGTCTACCGGGTGTCCACGGAAGATGGCTCGGCGCAATAACTTATTTGTTTTTGGAGAAAATGGAATGAAATTTGGAAAATCTGTTTGAGACATAAAACTGCTTTTTTGACAAGTGATTCAACTTCATGCAAATTCTGGTTTAACCGAAAGTGACATAAACTTTAGATTTTTAAATGGCACACCTGATATATTTTCAGCATTCAAAATGTCATATGGAGATAAAAAAACTGAAAATATACCAGGTGTCCCATTTAGAAATCGAAAGTTTATGTCACTTCCGGTGAAACCGGAATTTGTATGAAGCAATTTTATGTCTTCAGTAGATCCACCAAATTTAATTTCATTATCTTCGAAAACAAAAAAGTTATAGGGGTAAGCCACCTTCCGTGGACACCCGGTATATTGACAATATTTTTTGACAAATAAATTAATAATTTCTTGTAGAATGCTGATGGAGGACCTCGGGATGAAAATTCGGCATCTTCTGTTACTGCAAAATCCTAAAAGAGAAAAATTTCATTAAATCAATAACAATTAAGTCATATAAAAATTTACCTGTCATTCAATCTTGAAATCCTTAAAATTCCGTTGCTGTCAATTTCAACATCCATGATTATTTTTGGTAATTTTCAAATTTTTCGAATTTGGAGCGATTTTGTGGAGGTGCGAGTAAGTATACTCAGAACTTTTTCAACTTTTTCAGCATGGGATGGGAGGTGTGTGCGAGAAGGAGGTACAGTGAGAAGAGTAGTGACGAAGCCTTTGCAGTTTTTTTCTTCAAAATACATTTTTGCTGATTTTCTTAAAATATCTAGTAATGTTCATTGCACTCGTTGAATCAGATCCACAAGGTGCACTAACCTGTGATGTGACCAAGTTCATATATTTGGTGTCAATTTGAGCTGTATTATCATAAGTTCATACATTTGGTGTCAGTTCGACCTGTATTATCACAAGTTCATATATTTTGGTGCTAGTTGTACCAAGATTAGCGAAGGTGCTACTACGCAAACCTGTTGACCATTTTGTTTTATATGTATAAAACGGTGTAGGGTGTAACTTTGACCAGTGGTATCACAAGTTCATACATTTTGGTGCAATTTGGACACGACTTACACGGGTGCCACTTTAGCAATATACGTTGATTTTATTTCATACGTATAAAAGTGTGGGTGTCAGATTGGCCATGGGCATGCTGGGTGCTATGAAATGCAACGAATACGTATATATATATATATGGTGTGAGTGATACGCATTTTTCGTGCTCTTGATAAAACAGAAAACCCGTTATTTTCTCCACTGGAACGTCTGCTCTTGATAAAACAGAAAACCCGTTATTTTCTCCACTGGAACGTCTGTATTTCCCTATGTGGCCCTGCATGCATTCACGAAGACCAAGGACTCTTCCCTTACACCGAAATCGCCGTAAGAACAGGAATAAGGATTCAAGGTGAGTTTGTTACTGCTCGTTATCCCTATTCCTTTTCAATTCAGTCGCGTATTTGCTACCCTATTGTTTTGCAGTCCATTTATTGAACCATTGATATCGAGCTATCGATAGGCCTTCCAGAATTTACCGTCTGGAAGAAACATTGGTCCTATCGAGACGGATTGACCCTTTTGACATTCGCGCGTATCAAATTTCATTTTTCAAAAAAATCAATAATTGAAACGTTTTTTCAGTTGTTGATTTCGTTACTCATTGCTAATTTTATTCTATAAAATTTCATTATTTCATGGTTTTTGGGCATCTGGTCCGAACATACCGCTTATCGCCTGGTTTTGTTTTTTATAAGTACCTAGGTAAAATTTTGTTTCTTATCGCCCACGTTCAGCTGAGACAAACTCGAACAATTTCATTCCACGCCGGGAGGTGTGGCTTCTTCACCCCTACTAGCGTAGCTGACCAAGACCATTGCGCGTTCGATCATTTGTTGTTCACAGCAAGTTGAGCGAGAATCGATATATATTCGACATTTTCGAAATTTATCAATATATTTTGTAAACCTGGTAAAATAGCATTTGGTTTTCATCGGATTTGCACGCATACAAGTTTCATCATTTTGACTTTTTATCTCCATAACAACTTCTTGTTATTAATTTGAGATTTAGCCGTATTTTCGCTTGTTTGAAATTATGGCCGATAAAATGCGTAAATTTAGAACTTTTCTCAATACGTTTATCGGGGAAGTGACTGTTTTGCGCGATCTTGCTGAACAAGCCAAAACCGACAAATCCGTGCATGGGTTATTCAAAGTGAGATATAGTGAAATTGAGATTATACGAGATGAATTTTACAAACACCATGCAAGTATACTCGCGGTCATTCTCGCTGATGCTGAGGGTGATGTTAAGGAAGAGGACAATATCAGAGCCAAATTTTTGAGCACTTACTATACCATTAAAAGTATTTATATTGAGATATTTGAAAATAATGCGGCGAACACTTCCGTTGTTGGACGTCGCCCTAGTTTGAATTCAACGTCTCATAATATTAGGTTACCAAAAATTGATTTGATTAAATTTGATGGAGATTATTCTAACTTCTCCCCTTTTAGGGACTTATACGATGCTGTAGTTCATACCAACGACTCTCTTTGCGAGGTAGAAAAGTTCAATTATTTAATCTCGTCTCTCCAAGGTGCCCCTTTGTCCTTGGTGAGAACTTTACCGATGACAACCGACAATTATCAGATTGTTTATGACACTCTAGTCGATAGATATTCTAATAAAAGATTGAGAGCTCAGGCTCATTGGAGACAAATTGAAAATACCACTAGGATTCCTTCTGACAATCCAGTGGCACTCAGAAAATTATTAGATACTTTCAAGGAGAACTTAGCTGCGCTAAAAAAATTACACTTTCCCGTTGATCAGTGGGATTTTATTATCGTTATGATGTTACTTCATCGGCTAGATAGTTCTATCGTCACCAAATTTGAACTAGAGCACGGGTCTCCAGAAGTTCCTACTTATAAATCTCTGAAAGACTTTTTATCGAAAATGTGTATCGCTTTGGATACACTTTCTTTTTCGCCTCAATCCAGTATAAAGAATAAACAAGATAATTTCAGATCTCAAGCAGTGATACCTAGAAAAACCAATTCTTTCCTTACTACAAAAGATAACAATTCGAAATGTTGCCTGTGCAAGGAAAATCATTCGATTTATGGTTGTTCTGAGTTCTTAAAAAAGACTCCACGTGAAAGATACTATTTCTGTCGCAATTTACATTTGTGTTTCAAGTGTCTGAGTGATATGCACGACTTGAAAATTTGTAAGTCAAGTTTAACCTGTTCGCATTGTAGATCTAATCGCCATCACTCTCTGCTTCACTTTGATAAACCCTCATCAAGCGTTCAAAAGCGCCCGTCCTCTTCGGGTGAAGATGCTTCCCAACCGGGTAGCAGCTCGGCTCCATCGTTCATTCAAGTAACTACGGGGGTGGTTGAAATATCTGATAGTCGTGGATTTTATAAAAAATTCCGATGTTTACTAGACTCGGCTAGCATGAGTTCTTTCATTACTCAAAAGGCAGCTAATACTTTAGGGTTGCCTGCAAAATCTTCAGTTATCGAAGTTAAAGGTTTAGGCTCCATACAAACATCGGCACATCTAGGGTGTGTTACTTTGTCTCTCCATCCTGTGGGCGTTAAAACTCCCATGTTTGGGGTAGATGCAATCATATTACCCAAGATATGTGATCCGTTGCCATCGAATACTGTTTCGATTTCGGGCTGGACACATATTGCAAACTTGAAATTGGCTTATGAGTCTTTCAACGTTCCCGAACATATTGATGTTTTGATTGGGGCAGATCTTTTATCTCAAGTGTTGTTAGACGGTCGCATTTGTGGGGCGGAGGGAACTCCTGATGCTCTCAATACCGTTTTTGGGTATGTATTGATGGGAAAAATAAGTGCTGGCTACCAACCATCAATTTCATCATTTTTCTGTGCTGCTACTACAGATGATTCGCTGGACAAAACGCTCGAAAAATTTTGGGAAATAGAAAAAGTTCCTGAGGCACCTGTTGTGTCTCCGGAAGACGAACAGTGTGAAAAATTATTTAAGGAATCACACCGAAGAGATGAAACGGGACGATTTGTTGTGTGTCTTCCTTTTCGGGACTCCCATATTCCCAGTTTCCCTGGCAGTCGAGCTCTAGCGATCAACCGATTTTTTTCTTTGGAACGTCGCTTACAAAAACAACCAGAGGTTTACAAACAATATAAACAATTTATGGAGGAATACTTGAAGTTGAATCACATGGAACTTGTTAAGAATTACAATATTTCAGATTCAACTTATTATATACCGCATCATGCGATTTTGAAGCCCTCCAGCGTTTCCACGAAATTGAGGGTTGTCTTCAATGGATCAGCAAAACCTGTTGGAAGTTCATCGTTGAACGATCATCTCCTTACTGGACCGAAACTTCAACAGGATATCGGAAAAATTTTATTGAATTTTCGACGCCACAATTATGTTCTTTGCGCTGATGTGAAAATGATGTACCGTATGATTCTAGTATCAGACGATCATTGTGATTTTCAACGAATCGTTTGGAGATTTTCACCAAACGAACCCCTCAAGGATTATCGACTTCTAACTGTTGTTTATGGGTTGACATCTAGCCCTTATCAAGCGCTGCGAGTCCTTCTTCAACTTGTTTCTGAAGAAGGAGACGATTTTCCGTTGGCCTCACAGGCTATAAAAAATTGTTGTTATGTGGATGACATTATTTGCGGTAGTTCATCTGTGAATGAAACTCAACTATTGAAACAAGAGCTTATCTCGCTTATGTCGAGAGGAGGGTTTCATCTGCGGAAATGGTGCAGTAACGACCCGACGCTACTTTCTGATCTTCCCCAAGAGCATCTGAATTTGAGGACTCTATCCTTTGAAGAGAACATTGATGATGCTTGCGTGAAGGTTTTAGGTCTTCAGTGGAATGCTGGGACGGACTCATTTTCCTTTTCTGTTCAACCGCTGAACCGCCATTGTACCAAGCGTAATATGCTTTCAGAGTTAGCCAGAGTTTTCGATCCTCTTGGCTTTTTGACTCCCATCACGTTCTTTACTAAACATTTAATACAAAGATTGTGGATTTCCGGCCTTGACTGGGATCAGCCGCCTTCTCCTGATATTCTACGAGTTTGGACACGATATATTTCCGAACTACCTTCTCTTTCTACTCTTCATATAGAGCGTAGAATTTTGCCCGATACTTTTAAACAATGTGAACTGCATGGGTTTGGGGACGCTTCTGAAAAAGGGTATGCTGCGGTCGTATATCTCCGTGTGATGACGGATGATAATAAGAGTTTATTACATTTGCTTTGTGCCAAGTCCAAAGTAGCTCCCCTCAAGCGAATTTCCATTCCAAAACTGGAACTGTGTGCGGCCGTATTAGTTTCCAAACTTCTAGATTTTACTCGGAAATCATTCGAAGGAGTTTTGGGGCTCTTACACATTCACGCTTGGTCAGACTCCAAAATAGTTTTATCGCCATTCAGGAGAAAATTAATCCATCTTGCTGGTTTCACATAGACTCTGCATCCAATGTTGCTGATATCGCATCCAGAGGCTTGTACCCTTCTGAATTATTGAGTAATCCCGTGTGGTTTCGAGGAGCAGATTTCCTCCAAACGCCCGGCAACTCGTGGTTACCCGCAGAAATTGATTATTCAGTGGTTTCATATCCCGACGAAGAACGTGTGGTTGCTTGTTCCACCTTTGTTTCAGAGGACAATTTTCTGAATACTTTTCTGAAAAAGTATTCCTGTTTCAGGACTGTGCAACGAGTCTTGAGCTTTTTGCCTGGGGTCATTAATTGTGGAAGAGTTTGTTAACTTTGCTTCAGACTTTCTTTGATGAACCTTTTCTTGTCAGTTCAAAATGTATTTTTTAACATGAAACATGAAACTTTCGTTACAGACTGAATATACCATTAATAAATATAACGTTTTTCAAACATGCCCCTCGCCTTGGAAGATTCAACTTCCAACCATCTTCGTTGGTCGGTAAGGGTCAAATTTTCGAAAATCCTCGACGAATGACTCCGCTTGAAGTTTTAATGGAAGCTAACCTGGTAAGTCCGTCCCTGCCTGGATGCAGTTCTTTTATACGTCCTAGTCTCCTTCGCATGGGTGGAAGATGGTCCTCTGTATGAGTACCATTGTCCCCAGTGTTAAATCGCCTTGTGACTTCTTCCACTTGATTCTTTGCTGCAGCTCGGATATATATTCCTTTTCCCATCTGGACCAGTAATTCTGCCTTATTTGCTCTATTAATTGAAAACGAGAAAGATGTCCCATGGATATGTGAGTTAAATCGGGTTCCGGGTTTGAAGTCAAGGGTCTTCTGACCAGAATGTGGGCAGGAGTGAGAGGATTCAAGTCATTGAGATCGATGGTAATAGGAGTAATGGGTCGGGAGTTCAGTATTGCCTCGATTTGAGCAATCACTGTACACATCTCTTCAAAGGTGAGGATGACATTACCCATTACTCTCTTCAAATGAAACTTACATGATTTCACGCCCGCTTCCCATAAACCCCCAAAATGAAGCGAACGCGCTGGTATGAAACTCCAGTCTATACTTTTAACTGCACACAATTGTTCACTGTTATTAATTTTGGATTCGTTCATTTCAAAATTTGCTCCCACAAAATTAGTAGCGTTATCTGAATAAATACGAGAGGGTTTACCGCGTCTACTTATGAATCTTTTTAGAGCTAACACAAACGCATCAGAAGTTAAATCAGACACTAGTTCAAAATGCATGACTCTACTTGCGAAACAAATAAACAATACTATATAACACTTAGTGGTTTTGCAACCTCTACCTTATTTGTCCTTCACGAAAAAAGGTTTGAAAAGAAATCCAGTTTCAAATCGAGTTTTTGGTGGATTACCCATAATCGGTTTGATATTTTTGGGGTTGAACCTAAAACACACTACACATTCTCGAACTGTTGTCTTTATAAGATTTCTACCAATAACTGGCCATAATGAATCTCTGATAGTTCCAAGTAATGATTGAGGTCCTGCGTGAAACAACCTCAAATGTTCATATCTGAAAATTAATTTACATGAATGATGTTTCGAAAAAACAATAGTAGGATGCTTATTTTCGTATGGGAATTCGGGATTCTGTAATCGTCCACCTACTCGCATAAGTTCGTTGTTATTTAAAAAGGGATTTAGATTGAAGATCTTACTTTTGGAATCTTTATTCTTACTTCTTTTGAGTGCCATCAGTTACCCAGGAAATGAATCTTGTTGAGACAGTTTCAAGAGGAAATTGAAGGCACTTTGAAGTTCTTTAACTGACAATATATCCGTACCACAAACTTCTTCAGATAATAACTTGTTTTTGAATCTGAAAACCAACGCAGTTGTTCTTTTCAATTTTTTTAGAGATGAGAAACGATTGATATCGATTACAGGTTTTGTTATTTCCACGACTAAACAGAACAACAACATCTTATCAGAACTTATATCCTTATTCAAACTGGGCCAATCATATTCACATAGATTCAGCCATTCAAGACCATGCCACCATGGATGACAAGATTTCATTTCGTTTGGGTGTATGCCCCGTGATAAAATATCAGCAGGATTATCTTTCGAAGAAATGTGGCGCCATTCGCAATGACTGCTCAATTTCTGTATTTCTGAAACATGATTGGCAACAAATGTTTTTAGAAGATTCGGAGATATTTCAATCAACCCTAACACGATTGTGGAATCGGTCCATAGAGTGAAACAATGTTGTTTCAATCTCCAGAAATGAAAAATTGTGTTGGCATGCTGGGTGGAAATATGATTGGCGCATTTGTCATAGAAGGTGCGAATAAAAGAAGGAGGAGAACTATCCTTAAATCTTTCAGATAATCAAAATCTAGAATAGAACTCCAGGGCACAATTTCCATAGGATTTGTTTCCAGGAAGATGGATGTTCAGCTCATAATGCGCAAGTTATGTCGCAAGGAAATGGAACGATCTTATGGCCAGCTCGATGGCCTGACTAAGTCCCAAACGATTTTTTTCAAGGGGAACGTCAAATCACCAATTTGAGGTTTTCAAGAGGGTAGGTAGGGCAATACCTCACAAGACTTGTTGGAGAACATTGGAAATTCCTTCAGTATGTATCACAATGAATGTACTACAATCAAGGATGATAAGTCAAATTTGGTTTAGAAGGTGACGAAGGTTATCAATCATTGTTGAATAGTAATATTTAGAATAAAATCAAAATTAAAATTACCAGCATCTTGAAATTTGCCAAATTTGATAAAGTGTTTATTTTTCACTAAAATATTGGAGAATGAAAAACACGAAAATCGGGAAAATTTATTCGGTATTTTTTCCAGGTCACATTTTATCAATCTATTTCAGACCCAGGAACCGAAGAAAGGTAATGCCCTAAGAAAATCACAATCAGGAAATGAAAAAACTATTGAACATCCAAGGGCAACACTAACAGCTTTACATTCATATCACGATGGTAAACTAAATTGATCTGACAATATATTTCCTTGCTTAACAACCAATAAGTGTATTTCAAATTTTGAAATTCAGTCAATAGAATCGGAACTATAGTGAAAATATAGCTTGTCGCTGTATTTTCACGGAGATAAACCTGCTTAGTTTTGGTTTTACTCTCTATCAAGTGAAATTAATGATTGAATTATAAACGTCAAAATGTGTTTGGACAAGAAAACACAATTCGTCCTGCGGACTCGTTGTATTTTCAGCTTTGGGATTGCAATTCATTAATATTCCAAAAAATTATCGGTAATAATCATACCACTTATTATATTACCCCTGATAGGATGACAAAACCGTCACAAGTCGTACCGGAACCTGCAAAATCGTCATAAATTTTGATTTCGTAAAAACGCACGATGAGGTACCATAGGCACTGAAGCATTTTTAAACTCGGAAGCTCAAAAAGGGGACCAGAATTAAATCTACGCAGCTACGTGAGAACAGGCAAATGCATGGCTAAAAAATTCGATAACCTCATTAAAAAATCTTTAGTACATCCCAGTTTTAATTTGGTGAAAGTAATAAATTGAAACAAATAATTGGACATGAGTGTGATTCTTGTAATCACGAAGCTGAATATTACCGTGTTTTGTTTATTACCGGAATCGAATATGAATGTGAGTAAACAAATTTATTCAATCTATAACAATCAACTCTAACTTGAACTGAAACAATTATATGAAGGACAGATTACCTTCACAAGTTTATAAAAGCAACTTCCATATGCATTTTTCTTGATTCACTTCTTCCTTTATGCAGTTTTATTGCAACAATCGTTAGTAATAAACGCAAGTCATGATCAAATTAATTTTTATTCTGTTATATTCGGTCCGTTTCTGTGCGGTTTATGCGGTTTTTGGTGACAGTGATGTGCTTCAGTATTCTATTTTTCCACCATTACCTGTAGCGGTTTCCAAAAGTACGAATACAAGGTGCAAAGAGGAAAGTGACATGTATATAGACAATCTGAAAAATCATACTCTGTGGGCTCATGAAAGTGAGTGAAAAATGTTTATGATTCTGTATGGACGTGATTTCTTATAGTGTGTCCAATTCAAAAATCGATACTCCTAATATATACCAAATTACAATTTAAATAAATAAAAAAATTAACATTTTGTTTTCGAGGAGGACATCTTCTATTGACACATAAGGACGAGTGATGCCTCATTTTCAAAGAGTTTTCATCAACCTGACTTAGTTCGAGTTCTTATTTTCCCGACTATTCATGCTAAAATACGCGTTTTTAATTGGTTCAAATTTTTATATTGACAATTGAAAACAACATTTTTTCGATTTTCTAGTTCGACTCTTGATTGGCTGTTGGATACATATTTGATATGTTTTCGATTTTGTAGTTCGCTCCGTCCTTGGTTGTTTTATAAAACAAACTTACCACCAGCAAGCTGCTATAATGAGACAACACCGAACTTTGACCAAAACCATGATAAACAATAACTATTAATCATTCATATAAACTTCATAATTTACGACAAATTTTACAAACACGTTGATTAATACAATCACTAAAACCAAAACTATAAAGACATGACCAATAGTAAGAAGACACCGAATACAGTAAAAATGTAACGGAAGACGCGCACTGTCACTGAAATAGCGGGAAGTTTCAAATAGCAAGGATATAAATAGCTAAACGAAAACTTTATGTTTTGTTACTTGCATAGTTTTCGAACTCAAATGCAGGATAATGTTCCAGTAGTAGGATGTTTGTTATATGAATGAGGAAAACAACTAAAAATTATTTTAGTTCGAAAATATGAATAGGATATTTATAAAATCTGTTGTGGAATCATCTGCGGCTGAAAGACGAACTTTAGGCGCTATTTTCCATCGTTCAAGATAACCTCTTGGGAGGTATTCATGTTGAAAAGGGGCACATTCTTCATGAAAATTTAAAAATTAAAAGTGTGATTTATTTGTAAGATCTAAAAGAAAACAACTACTTCCTCGGCACAAGCCACGCTGGACATTGAACTATATATGATAGATATTGTATTGACTCTAAACTAAAAAGAAAAAATCTGAAAGTGAAAATTTGCATTTTCATTCAGATAGTTGATTTTTTAATGTACTCTAGTTTTCATTGGAATAAATCATCAAATAAATTAGATAGGCAGAATGTTATTAAAAAAAAATCACTCACAGAAATCGATCATTTCATTGAAGCAAGGTTCGCTTCTCTCGCATTATATCCCCAATACATTTTGGTCGACGAAAATCTATTTCGCTTTGCCAGGCTCTTCAGGGGGCAGTAGATGTTTTCTGTTAGATATTCTTTCTCATGGAGAATGTTCCCTTTTCCAACATGAATACCTCCCAAAAGGTTATCTTGAACGATGGAAAATAGCGACTAAAGTTCGTCTTTCAGCCGCATATGATTCCACAACAGATTTTATGAATATCCCATTCATATTTTCGAACTGAAATCAAAATACAATGCCCATGACAGGTCTATGTCAAAAAATAACTTTCAAAGTGTTAACGCAGAAGAAATATTTCCCTCATATCCATCCCGGATGTGTATGCTTCTGAAGACTAAAGAGCCTGTTTTTTCCAATCCTATCAATCGATCCCCCTGAAGAGCTTGGAAAAGCGAAATAGATTTGTGTCGATCAAAAAGTATTGGGGATTAAATGAGAGAGAAGCGAACCTTGCTTCAATGAAATGATCGATTTCTGTGAGAGATTTTTTTTTTAATAAGATTCTGCCTATCTAATTTATTTGATGATTTATTTCAATGAAAACTAGAGAAAATAAAAAAAATCAACTATCTGAATGAAAATGCAAATTTTCACTTTCAGATTTTTTCTTTTCCTTTCAGTTAGAGTCTTTTCACAGATGTAGTTCAATGTCCAGCGTGGCTTGTGCCGGGGAAGTAGTTGTTTTCTGTGATATTACAAATAAATCAAACTTTTCATTTTTCAGTCATGGAGAATGTTTCCCTTTTCAACTAAAAATGGTTCATCAAATTTAAACGTAAAAATGAATGATAAAGCCGTTTTGGTAATTACAGTGTTGAACAAATAAGAAACGAAATACCTTACACGGCAAAATAAAAATGGTTTCTATTTCATTCATGGAATAGTCCTAACAAATACAACTCGTGTTATGGATGATTATTATATATTCCTTTTCTTTTTCGAAATAAATTATGTTGCTTTAGGAAACCACACTCGCGTTTCGCTCTCGTGTGGTTGCCAAGCAACATAATTCATTTCACCAAGTCTAAGGAATTTCTATTTCGATAATCACCAATACACTTGTTGTATTACCTACGGAAATCTATCAAAACGTTATTTTCATAAAACTTCCAAATGTATTCAGAAAATATTAATAATGGTAATAATTTCAATACCAAAATATTCAAATAATCGGAATTCTAAGAATATCCAAAATATTTTTTCTACTACTACATAGCAATATTCCCATTTCATGCGCTTTATAGATAAAGGAAGTAGGCCGATTGGATATGATTATTAAATATCCTTATTATTATCATTATCATACACTTTTCCATTCCTACATAGCGAGCTGTAGTGTAATGATAATTTCAGAACAGGATATTTCACTTCCAACGACTTTCATGGACACGAATTTTATGATTATAAATAATATAAGATAGGATTAAGTTTGTTAACGTCTGTTTAATAATTTGACATTCCACACCAGTATTTACAAAATTCGTGAAAAAAAGTATTCGAAAATGCGTATTGATAGTGAGGATTATTTGACATTGCCACCACTGATTTCAATATCAAGATTGATGACATTCGATTTCTGTATTTCCATATGGTTGGCAGGAAGTATCTATAGCAGTTAATTTCAACGAATTATTATGTGCGCTCGTAGCAGCGGAGAGTTGATTGAGGTGACGGTCGTTGGATGGTTGAAGGCAATGGTTTAAATCAAAGTAAGAACCTTTGCGATATCGTCTCCTATATCAAATCCTATATCAAATAAGTGGCAAGCGGTATTTCAAAGGCCCTTTCTCTTACTCGCGAACTACACCGCATCATATTTGGATATAATGAAAACTGGAATCAAAATTGTGGATAATGCGTTACCATCCATTTACATTTTGTTTCTGAACCACCAGATACATTTTTCATAATGAATAAGTTTCTTAAAGCCTCTATCTACGATCTTTCATGACAGTCAGGGTTAACGTTATTATTGCTTCACCAGTGTGACAATTTTTTTCTATCCCTAGAGAGTGAATTGAATGCATTCAAATTGTAAGGGGCAGAGGAGTTATAGAATATTTCTTATTTTGTTATTGAAGGAGGGTATGCTTTTGATAGGAAAATTTGGACTATTCCTGAAGAAATATTAAAATTGTTTCAAATGCTTAGAAATGAGTACTATAGTAAGTAGTAAATTTTAAATTTTTTTCAATCTAGAATAAGTTATCTTCTGTGATATGTTCTTATCAATTATTTTCAAAATATTCAAAATGACAATATTGATCTTGGATTATTTCGACATTTTCCATTTATTGTACATCGAAACCTATAATAAAACTTAAGCTGTGTTGCCAAAATGTATATTTTATAATTTATTGTCTTTACAAATCTACTGTGAAAAACTTACCTTAAGATATTCCGGAATGATTTTGGAATTTTGGGAAATTTTTTCTTTTTTATAGATTGGTAATAGTGCGGAATCTGGAAAAGCATACCCTCCTTTGATTTAGAAAAAAATCCCCCTCATCAACAGTAAGTTGAGGTCCTATACATCATAAAACCCAATAATCCGTTTTGAGGTACATGGCATCCCAATAATTCGTTTTAGGGACATAGCTTCGCCGTTAAAAAAAATAGTTTTTTTTTAAAGCCTGTTTTTTCTTGTAACTCATATACCGTTGAAAATATCGAAAAGTATTTACAACAAGAAGGAAGATTGACAAATTTACTACACAAAGTTTTCACCAACTTTCCTGTATGGAACACAGTTTATGGGGAAATCCATGTCGAAATTCCATTAATATTTCCAATACGGATTTGCACACGTATTTGTTCATTATTATTTTTTCGCGCGAGGCCTATCAGAAAAATGTGTTTGTTCGAAAACTAGGCGAACTAAAATGAAAAATCAAAATAAATTTTGAAAATTATAAAAGTACTTGCAGCCGTTGCCTGTTTTTAGTGTCATATATATGTATGAGTACATACAGTGTGACCCATTTAAGATGGAAGCAGCCTTATAAAACAATTTTCAACCGATTGGAATAATTTTTTTTTCGTTATGTAGACATTCAAAAAGTCCACTAGGACACCAAATTCCATGAATACATCTCCATTTCCAGGGCTCTTATATTTCAAGAACAAAAATTTCTAGAGATTTTTTTAGAAAAAATCTGACTGGATTTGCGATTCTTCAAATTTGAGAAATAAGCCGATCAATTAAGCCACAAAATCAATTTCAAAACTTTTATCAGAACTTTGACTACACTACTGGATTCAGAGAGTCTCGAAATATCACTGACTATAATTTGATCAAAATCTGTTCTCACTCTCATTCTCATATATTTATGAACAAAGACCCCTTGAATAGAGTGGTGTATTCCGAAATTGATTAAACGGCATATTTCTCAAATTGCATTTTCTTTTCCTTTTTTATTGATTGACGCATTTCAATGTAATGTACATATGAAACATTTAAAAATTTCGCAAATCCAGTAGTGTAGTCACATTTTTTCTAAAAAAATCACTAGTTTTTTTTTAGATTTTCGACCTTGAAAATCACATTAGTTGGCCTTGGAAATGAAGATTTATCCATGGAAGTGGGTGTCCTAGTGGACTTCTTGAATATCTACCTAACTATAAAAGAATCATTCCAATCGGTTTAAAAATATAAGATTTTTAAGGTTGATTCCATCTTAAATGGGCCACACTGTACACATGGTGACCTAGGGTTAAACCAACCAACATTCAGTATCCATTGCTTTGGTGGAAATAAATTTTTTTCTACATATAAGAATGTTTCCCAACTTGCTTCATTTTAGAAATATAGGGTGTCAAAACTTTCGAAAAGTTTTTTCATTCATCACTCAAAAAACTTTTTACCCAGTTTTATAAAACTTGGCATGCTTATTTGCGACGAAAAATGCTTATTTCAATGTACCTAACAATTTTTTTTTGACATCCTGTATCTTGAAAAATAATCAAGTTTTGTCACATGCTTTTATGGAGGAAAAATTTGATTTTCACCTAAAAAACCGATACTGAACATTTAGGGGTTCAACCATGGGTTACCCTGTATAAGACAACAAAATGAGTTTATTTATCCACTGATATTTCATGCTTATAACTTCATACGGCCAAACGAAAAATTAGGAGATTTATTTTTATTTCTAAATGTGTTCAATCATAGTTGAATGGTATCAATTCGATGCACGAAAGTTATATAAAAAAAAATTCCTTTTGACAAAATTACTAGCATCTTGAAATTAGCCAAATTATCGCTGATTGTCTATTTTCTTCTAGAATGTTGAAAAAAAACACGAGAATAAAAAAAATTACTCAAATATTTATGTATTTATAATATTTCTTTCATTCCATATACAGGGTAACCCAGGGTTAAACCGCCAAACGTTCAGTTTCGCTTTTTAAGGTGAAAATACGGTTTTTTCTTCATACAAGCATATGACAAAACTTAATTCGTTTCAAAATACAGGGTATCAAAGTTTCGGGATGAAATATATTTTTTTAAATCTTTTTTCACTAAAATACGCTTTTCATTACCGCGAATAAGCTTGACAAGTTTTATCAAAATCAGTCAAAAGGTTTTTGAGTAATGAATAAAAAACTGTTTTCTTCTGGAAACTTCGACACCCTTTATATCGAAAAGGAAGAAAGTTTGGACGCATGCTTGGATGAAGAAAAAGTCTCATTTTCACCTCAACAACCGATACTGAATATTTAGTGGTTTGACCCTGGGTCACCCTGTATATTATCAATTTATTCCATACATACTGTTTTCTCAATATATTTTTTCAATATGTATTGTTTTAATGGCTGAGCGGAGGAGCATGTTGATGAGGTACCTGTATCCTGATCAAAATGAACTTTGCCATTTATTTTCAAATGCTTATGAGATACCGAATTTAGATTTTCATTTTATTTTGGGGCCTGAGCAGATGCAGTGAACCAAGGATGACGGCTTCATGCCATATTACGGCAAGCCCGTATGATTCTTAAGTTCGAGAGCAGTGTGTTCATCATACTACCAACGACCACGATAATCACCTTTTCGACATAATAGTTTGGGTAGAGCCTGCGGAGTTCAAAGAGTAAATCTTGATATTTAATCAGTTTTTCTTCCTCTTTTTGGACGATGTCCCTTTCGCCAGGAGCCGGAAAGTCGATGACGAAAATCGTCTTACTTTGATGGTCGAGGAGAACTACATCAGGCTTATTGGCTTTAATTTGCCTGAGGGTGGGGAATAAGTAGTTCCAATATATTCGGCACTTCTCATTCCCACAACGGACTCAATATATCTCGGAGCATGAGGCAACACTGGTGTCTCATCTATACCGTACGAGTGTCGTAGACGATAATACAATACTCGTATGGCCACGTTATGTTTGTGGACCTGAGACAGCAAATGCATAAGGGTCTCAGGAGCCCCAAGACACGCTCTGCATCTAGTGTAAGGGACCTCTATACCCATCACACGGCTACGGTTGACCATGGTGTTGAAGACACCATCCTGGCAGGCCAAAATGAAACCCTTGGTCTACGACTTCTGCTCACTTGACCTGAGCAAAGAGCAACTTTGTATAAGTTAAGGTCTTCAATGTTCTTGAAAAAGAACATGCATTGAATTATCTTTATGCAGCTGCAGGACCTCAGTCTCCGCAGCTTCGAAGTAAGCTATTTGCTGGTTGGGTTTCAACTCGGTGACAGAGTTTGGGTTCGCCCGTTCAGTGTCGAATTCGAGACCTAGTTCATCAGCTACCCGGATTGCATAGAAATGCTCCAATCCCTGCTTTTTCATGGTCGCGGACTGTGAAAACTACGTTATTCACTGCCCTGACGATACGTTAAAACAGGTTTGATATAACGTAAATTAGCAAAACTTTATTATCAAACTTGACACTCAGAAAATATATATATATTGACATTCATATATCTGTCGTTACTCTAGCTAGGTACTGGGTGATTTGAGTCGGGATTTTCAACATTCTCCCCCGCCAAAACATCAACTTCCAGAGGGTAGATAAGTTGAATCGGTCTTCTCAAGTGGACTCCGTCAGCTGTTTTCATTTCACAAGCTCTAACTCGACCATCTTTACCGGAAAATACATCAACGATCCTTACAAGTTTCCATAGTAACCTAGGTAGATTTTGATCATGAAGCAGGGCCACATCACCGATTTTCAAATTCCTGGATGTTATTCTGCTACTATGATGAAACGATCGCAGCTGTTGTAGATAATTAGATTTCCAAGTTGTCCACAACTTATTGATCCACTGTTCTCTTGATTTCCACAATTTCAGGATATCGCTCCTCATGATACCCACATTAGTGATATCTGAACTGAATCCCATCGTACAGGTGTCAATTAGGAAACGAGATGGAGACAAAATTGTTAAATTATCCGGATCATCATCTAAATATGTTAGAGGCCTAGAGTTCACTATGGCTTCTACTTCCACTAGAACTGTAAATAGTTCGTCATACTCCAAAGAAGCTTTACCAATAACAAGTTTCAATGCAGTTTTTATAGTTCTGATAAGTCTCTACCACCAGCCTCCCCACCATGAGGCTCGTTCAACAATGAATTTCCATTCTATTCTCATAGTTCTTGCAAAATTCTGAACTTCTGAGTTTTGTACAATTTTGGAAACTTCTTGTAATTCTAAACATGCTTTTTTGAATGTTTTCGCGTTATCAGAATAAATAGTGGTAGGAACACCTCTTCTTCCAATGAATCGCCTCAGACCTCTCATACAACTCTCAGTCGTGAGATCTGGTACAAGCTCCAAATGAACAGCACGTATAATTGCACATGTAAAAAGTAGTAGATATACCTTGGCCTTCTTCTTTTTGATGTAGAATGGTCCCGCAAAATTCATTCCGGTAATTTTGAAAGGATTAGCTGCTGTTGCATACAACACATTTTCCAATGATGGATTTCATTCGTTGTTTACCTTGAATTATCCAATATTTATTTCTGGTATGTGCCAATGTTGTATTAATTCCACCATGACCAGTACAAAAATGCGAATTCCATATTATCTTCTCGGTAAATAACGACTTTTTCGGTAGAATAATGGGGTGTTTAATATCGAATGGCAAATTTGCTTCTTGAAGTCTTCCACCTAATCTGAGTACAGAATCTGAATCTAAAAATGGGTTCAATGATAAAATACTCGATTTTGAATCTATCAGCTTTTCTCGGGATATTGCTTTTATTTCTGGTCCAAATTTTTCTTTTTGTGTTAATCTTATCCAATACTGTTCACCTTCCTTCATTTCAGCAACTTTCAAGAACCCTGTCTTCCTATCGTTGGGATGTTTCAAATTATAAAGAAATCTTTTCACATACGCTGTGACTTTCAGAATTTTTTCCAAATTACTAAAACGTTCTAGGGAAAATATCGGAGTAATTTCAAAGGAGCTTTCTTCTATATTCATTAGAAAAACTGATACTTCTTTCCGGCACACTTGAATATCATCATTTGGCCAGGACGATATATCTTCAATCAACCATTCTGGTCCATGTATCCACAACTCTGAACGTAATAGTTCTTCTGCTTTGATTCCTCTTGTTACCAGATCAGCTGGATTTTCAGAGCCAGGACAATATCTCCAACTACCCGCTGTTATACTCAGAATTTCCGTCACACGATTTGAAATATACGGTTGCCACTTTTTACGTTGACCGCCCTTTATCCAGTGTAATGCAATTTTTGAGTCGGACCATAAAAATTTATTGATTATTTCCACATCAAGATTGTCAGTTATGTAATTCAATAATCTGCTAGCACATAATGCAGCTGTCAATTCCAGTTTTGTTACTGTGAGCAATTTATCTCCCTTTTCATCAATAGGGCTACCCTATTTTTTGCTATCAAGATCTCACAAAAACTTCCATCATTCAATGAATTGTTACGTATATATGCTACTACTCCATAAGCAAGTGGGCTTGCATCCGCAAACACATGTATATCGAATGCATTTTGTGGATATTTACTAACATTTCGAGGAATCACAAAGCCAGTGAGACAGGATATTTCAGAGTACCATCTTATCCACATATTCAAAATTTCCTCAGGTAGAGTTTCATCCCATTTCAGTTTCAGTTTCCAAATTTCTTGAATTAAAATTTTAGCTCTTATTACAAATGGTCCTAGTATACCCAGTGGGTCAAATATCCTCGCAACAGTTTGAACAGTTTCGTTACAAATCCGGTTTCTTGCTCTTTCAAAGCAAAGTTGAGGTCAACTCCTAGTTCGTCAGTTTCAATAAACCATAAAACACCAAGGACTTTCTTCATTGTTACTGAAGGGTCTATGTCGTTAATAAAATTACTTCTCAAAGTAACACTATTAGTGCACCACTTTCGAAGATTCATATTAGCTGAGAGCAAAATTGATTTGGACATTGAAAACATTTCTTCAGCTTCTGTCATCGAATTCATAGAAATCACCAAATCATCTACATAAAATGATTTTCTGAGTTTATCACTAATATGATTCAATTCCTCAGGTTGTTCTGATAAATGCTTCCCCAAAGTCGCAGCTAATAAAAAAGGACTACTGGTTACCCCAAAAGTGACTCGCTTCATCCTGTATTTCCTCAATGGCGGTAAATTTGTTACTGACGTTATTGGATCTTTGTACCACAGAAAACTGTGATAATCTCGAACACTTTCATCCAGGCTTATCTGGAGGAATGCTTTTTCAATATCAGCTACTATTCCAATAGATCCTATTCGAAAATTCAGAATTATCCGTAATAAATGTGGAACTAAATTTTCACCAGGAGGTAATAAATCATTCAGTGAAGGAACAGGAGCACGCGCAGAACAATCGAACACAACGCGTATTCTTGTTGTGAGCTTGTCATCTCGATAAACGGGTTTATGTGGCATATAATATGTTCTCATTTCATCTGCAAACTCTGGTGCAATCTCAGCACAGTCATTCCTAAAGTATTCTCGAACAGCGCTATCATACTCTTCGAGCTTCGATTCTCTCAATAATCGGGACGTTAAATTTTTCACACGAGCTAATGCACCTTTAAAATTGGAATCCAATTTCGGCTCAGTAATTTTCCATGGCAAAGTCACTTCATAGCGTCCATTCTTGAATTTTATTTCGTTTTCCATGAATTTCGCTGTAGAGATACTGTTCGAATCAACTTTAGAAATTCCTAACGTTTCAAGATTCCAGAAATTTTTCAAATCCATATAGTCATTTTCGTTGTCGATAGTTTGTAAGGCAAGAGTATGAATCAAATCAGAATTCACTCCAAAACAATAAAAATCGCTTGATCCGTGTAGAGTCCAACCAAACTTCGTATTTACTGCCGTTAAATTTTCAGAAATTCTTTTTTGTTCACTAGTTACTATTTTCCAGTAGTTATCTGTCCCAATCAATAGAACGATACCATTTTTGTCAAGCCCTCCACTAGCACTGGTATCTGCTAATTGGAAGCTCATAGAAAATTGTTTTACCAACGGATCAGAAACCGATGGTGGATTCAGAGAATCAAAACATATCTCTGGAACTTCGATAGCAGTAATTTCGTCATTGAACTGTCCAAACAACTCCAGAGAAACTCTATTACAGAGCTTGGCGGGTGATGGACTGCTGTTACTGAATGGTATAATAGATATATTATGAGTTCCAATGACTGGAAGTTGTAATTGTCTAGAAATACATTCTTTAATAAACGTCAATCGACTGCCACCATCTAGTACCATTCTGATGAATGCATTTTCTGATGAATTTTCTGATTTCATAAATACACAAGCAGTCTGTAGATATACATTATTAATTCGACTTTCAGCAATGAGACTAGTTGACTGCTCTTGTTGAACAACGTTCACAACACCGGATACATTATTTTGAGAGTCTCTTGAAGATCTTGAATAACTATCACATAAAGAAGTCACGTGTCTTCCATTACACTTAGCACATTTAATGTTTCTGGACTTACAGAACTTCGAGTTATGATTTGGTTTTGAACACCGAAAACATCTTTTATTTTCTTTCAAAATGTTTTTTTTCTCTGTTAATGTTAACGATCCGCTACAATTTATCGTATCATGCGCTGATGATTTACAAAATATACAACATTCTTTAACATTCGTTATAAGTCCTGCTGCTGTAGGCATGTCTCGAAGATTATGATAAGACTGTTTATTACCGTTGGGGCGTTTTTCTCTGACAGTTTCTATTCCTGATACACTTTGAGCCTGTTCTAACGATTCAACTTCAACTTTCATGAATTTCAACAATGAGTCTATTTGCTTTTTATAATCATAATCTGAGTCAGTACTGCTTGCATTGTCATAGCTTCTTCTCTTGTTGAACTCCACTCGTAAAGCGTATGGTAAATTTTTCATAATTACAGATTTTACCATCAAACCATACTGATCAGCCGAAATGCCCAAAGAAATGAATGAACGGGTGATTGATGAAGCTAAGTTGTATAATTTTCTTAACGAAACAGCATCATTCTTATACTTCACAGGAGGAAGAGACATTAGTTGATGAACATAACTGTCTATGATTCTCTCATTATTACCAAATTCATTTTCCAACATTTCGATTGCATCTGCATAACAAGATACACTAGATGTTAGTCCATTGATCGTTACAGCTGCTTTTCCAGATAACAATGATTTCAAATAGTTGAATTTGGCATTTTCATCTAAATCGTCGTTTTCATGAATCACAGTTCGATATTGTTCCCAAAAAGCAGGCCACAAAGTTATATCGCAGTTGAATTTCAATAAATCAAGCTTAGGTAGTCTCACTGATTTAGCCTGTTGAATATTTCTTGTAGATGTTAACACTTCACCAGCTGCATTTGGTTGCTGGCTTGTAGAAGAACGTTCGGCATCCACTTGTTTCTTATTGATTGCTTGCTCCATTATCGCGATAACTGTTAAAGCAGCATCATCATACTCGGCAATTTTCTCACATTCTACTTCAATCTGATCGTCTTTGAAGATGGGAAGTAATTTTTCGTTAACATTAGACAAATTTTCCCTTGTCGCTTTTATTCTGACGATTAAAATGTTCAGTTCTTTCGGATCTGTAGTACTTTCATTCATCAAGTCGTTCGCAGTATTTATCAGCTTCGTAAGTTGAGTCCGGTACGTTTTCCTGAGAGCCAAGTCCATTTTTCTGCACGGTTTTCAGTAGTATCAAACCTTCCCTAGTTTCGGCACCAAATGTGAAAACTACGTTATTCACTACCCTGACGATACGTTAAAACAGGTCTGATATAACGTAAATTAGCAAAACTTTATTATCAAACTTGACACTCAGAAAATATATATATTGACATTCATATATCTGTCGTTACTCTAGCTAGGTACTGGGTGATTTGAGTCAGTATTTTCAACACGGACCATGCAGAGAAGTTGATCTGAACTCCTGATGACTCTTGTAATGTTTTGACTTTCCTCTATAGAAGAAAACACTTTTCACGCTATAAACAATATATATATTACAGAAGCTTATATGTACAGATGTGCAAAATGATACCGCCATATGCATAGACCGAAATGAACTGTGAATTCCTATCGCTCGTTGGTCATGCGCGCTAATATAAATCAGTATTTACCTATTGGTAATATTATAATACACTTCAACTTTACAGGCTCCATCCAGGACCATTCTGTTATGTAGACACTCCAAACTCAAAAGACTTCAGTCTCCCTGGGAAAGTATGACCGTGGAATTGATTGAGGATGCAAGCTCCTACGAAGATGCATAATTTTTGGAGTTCCAAGGTCGAGTTGTCACAGCTGCTGGGGTGCCGCCTCTGATCGTTATCAAGTGTTAACTAACAGCTAGAGTAATAAGAGGAACTTTATATGTCTTTAGGTAATTACCCCAGACTACCTGTGGTTAAAGGTGAGCTTGGTAGTAGGTGTGCACCCTCATCCTTTGTATTATACTCATTTCCGATTCTTTCTAGTTTCTCCGATACGCCTTTGATTATGGTAGGAGATTATGGTGGCTTAGTTGTTGATCCTTGTTTTTCATGTTGTCTTGTTTCAGAACGTCTTCCAGGAGTGTGTCTGGGTACCCGTTTCGAATCATATCTTTCTTTATATAGTGAGTTCAGTTTCTAGTTGTTTTTTTATTGCCGCATATGTTTCTTGCCCTTTCCACGAGAGTTTTCACGATGCCTTTTTGGTCGATGTTGAGTGGTTTGAATCGAAGCCCAGGTAACTTAAACCGCAGGTAGTCAGATGTAATTACCTCAAGACATATTATTTTCCTTTCATTACTCTAGCTGTTAGTTAACACTTGATAACGATCGGAGATACTGTACCGATTGAAACGTGGTGCTAATAAAAACACCACAGACAATGGAAGTTCGCAATAAGAGTAATCAATTCACAACATTGTCTGAAACTTTCCAACAAACGGTACAGGTACCATAATATCCTTTGTCCAATTCACGACGTATGAAACGAGCAATTGCCCAATTGTTCAAGTTTAGGGTCACCCTATTCGTTTGGGCAGTCCTATATTTTCTGTGATTATTAAAACTAGGCAAAATTATAAAAATCATTCATATTTTATTTGAAAACGTCTTGAGACAAAGGATATTGTAATTGTAGTTCTTAAATTGATCATAAACCACAAGCGTGATAGTTTGTTGACATCGTTGTATTAGGAGAAATTATATAAATGCGAAAATATACAGGTTGTTCCATTAATAATTTTAGTCCGCGCTTTAGTGCATTTTGCTGGGTCGCCATTGAGTTTTCGGTACTGGGGGTGGTGCCCCAGGCCGCGGGCGTCACCAAGGAATGTCTCCACAGAAGAGGGATCCAATTAAAGATCTTGATTGTGAAACGAAGGTAGAATTGGGTGTCTCCAATCGGCTGAAGGAAAGTGCGGAGAGCTGAGAACATTGACGAGGAACGTCTCTGCAACAGATGGGGTGTGTGGGAGCTTGTACGGGCGAGATATTTCGATTTTAATTTTTTGATAATTTTGGTGTTGTTGACGCTGGCACTGGTGAGCCGCCGACACTGGATCGGTTCGCGGGTATTGCGCAGGCGATCAGCGGCAGGACTTCAAAGAAAGGATGGTCATGTTTTACGCCGGGTTTGTTGACATAAGCGGGGCGCTATGAGAGATATGCAATGTGTCAGATGGAGTGCACGTTTGTTTGAGACGAATTTCTTGGATAAATGTGAGAATATTCTATAATATATATATATATATATATATATATATATATATATATATATATATATATATATTATAATACAAAAAATGAAAAATAGGTTGTATTAGTGCAAGTATTCCGCTGGGAGCATTGAGCATTTAAGGCGCAATAAAGTTGAAAACATAATTGAAGGTCATAGTTCTCTGCTGCTGTCACATGGTATTTTCACGAAATGAGAGGCGCCATACTGCAGGAAGACACAAAATTATTCACAAGCGCCATGTTGAATGAACAAACGAATTCCATGAGTTCCGTCTGTCTTTGTTGGTGTTGAGAATTGAAATAAAAATGCAAAATGGAATAAAAAATCAATTTATATTTCACTCATTCATCAGTTCCCTAATGAGTGATATGAGTATCTTTTAGGATGACTCGCCTAATTGCTAGATCAGCACAAAACTCACAAAAAACATGAATCCATGAAAGACGTCTCTTTGGTCGACATCTGAATTCGAGGCAGAGTAGCACCCCTATTTTTTTATTCGCATTCAGCCTTAGGAAGTCAAGACCGAGATCCCCTCGTACAGTAGAATTCCATGATTAATAGTCTTTTGTATTAACCTAATGTAATTCCACTATACAAAGTTCTGTCAGCTGAAGGGAAATAAAATACGGAATAAGCAAATATCATCTATTGAAACTTCTTGAATACATATTAATCAATTTTTGAGCGAGAAACCTCTGGTATTATTTTATTATTTCGATAAGCCCTTTTAATATTAAGAAAGTTAAAATATGATTTGATTCTGAAGAGAAAACTAAATCAGAGAAATCTCTATCTTGAAATTGACTAGGAATCAACATCTCCAAAGTATAAGATTCTGAATAGTTATCAAAGTTCGGTGAGAACAGATTTTGTCGTCAATTGTGCTAATGGGCTTCAATTATATCGGCACCCCCTACAACCATGGAGTTCTTCAGGGTTCATCCCACTAGGGGTTCATCTTTTTGGGTGCACGCCATCCAGGAACCAACCCGATACCGTCCTCCCCATCTTTTTGAATTTGTGAACAGCAAAATAGTGGGTCTATTTTTATACCTCTATTTGACTTCCAATAGTGAGGGAGGATCCATCTCCTTTTAGGGATGAGATATCATTGCAGTAGATGGAAACATACTTAGTTCAACCATCTCACAATTTAGCGTCAGATGGTAAGTTTTTTCTGTAATCGATATTTCCAAGCTTTTACACCCCGGAGACGTTATCATAAAACAATTTTCAATACTAGTGATTGTAGATATTTCCCTCTTCTACAATCTCTGAATTTGAATAACTGAGTTTGAGAAGTCGATGGAAAAAAATATTGACTTTATGATACTTGGCTCCATATCCTTACGGACCTGTGCTTCCTTGTTCAGGAGATGTTTCGTCCGATCTGTTAAGTGACTTCATCTTTTGGTCGGGTCCGGTATCTAGGAAAGAGAACTATATTAAAACGTATCTCACACAATTTTATCTCGTAAAAGCCCTTTTCTAAGGTATAAAGGAGACGATTCATTCAAATCATAAAGAAGAGAAAATGAAACAAAACAACATCAAATAATCATTTATTGTCGAGTTTGTACAATGCAACCTAAACATTCTGTTGACAGAGTGTGTGAGTGTGTTCGTTCCCCTAATACTGTCTCAACGGTGGAGTTCCGGACATCATATTAACAGAGTGTAGTGTTTGTACCACTAATACTGTCACAACGGTGGAGTTCCGTAGTTCATATTAACAGAGTGTAGTGTTTGTTCCACTAATACTGTCTCAACGGTGGAGTTCCGAAGATCATATTATCAGAGTGTGTAAGCTGAAAAGAATCTGTGATTAGTTCATAAAACCTTAACATAATATTCAAAATTAATGTGAAAGAAACAATATTTTAAATATATGCGATAGATCAGGTGGGTGATTCGGAAGATTACTATCCTTTACTGTAAACCTTGCCTATAAAACGCTCTGCTTGAAGATAACGACATAGGACTAAACGCGTCGTGACAAACCCGCTATTGTAAACTTATAATTCCGTGCATGTCACTTTATGTTCTGTAATGCTAAAATTGTCGAATGTCAAATTAGTAAAGGCAAAGTTTCACAGTTTTAAAATGATTATTTTTTTTAATGCAAATACAATTACCTAGGAAGTATTCAGGTCCAACTAGAGTTGTTGCTAGGTGGAAGATCCCAGATCTTCTGGTTTCTCCTGATTTTCGGCTGGGTATTTATAGGGAAAATGATGTTTCCATAGTTACCCAAGCGTTATGTAGAATCTGATGTTTTTGGCCAAAAAATCCGATTTAACGTGGAATCCACACGAACCAGGAATCTTAGACTAACGTAAAAGGGTGCTAAGATAACTAGTCTTTCATTATGGATAGCCCTTTCAAGCCAGTTGGGTCCCCTTTACTCACCAAGCCCCTCGAAAGCTGGACAAGTACGGGTTGTTGACAAGTTGACAGGTATAAGCTATCAGAAATAGCCCCAGTGTGCCCCCTCTTGCACAGAGGAGTGACTAATTTTAGTGTCAGTTTGTGAGGAAGAGTATCTACCACAAACCCAGAAGTGGTATGTCAAAGTTCGTATCACAATAAAAATCATGACATAATCTCACTTTTCGTCTCCCACCGTGTGGTAGCGATTTGCGGGGCCCCCAACGAGATTTTGGTGGAAGGTCTGATGCCCCAGGCAGGGGGCCCCATCGAGGATTGTCTCCACAGAAGAGGGGGCCAATTAAATATCTTGATTGTGAAGCGAACGTAGAATTGGATAACTGGAATCGGAAGGGGGGTGGGGGCGATGACGAGGAACGTCCCCAGAGAAGATGGGGCCCGCTGGAGCATCGGGGGCCGAGATATGTCAATTTTAGTAATGTGACGCTGCTGGCACTGGTGACAAGACCCTGTGGATTGCCTCCGCTACTGGTTAATGTTTACGCTAAGAGGCAGCGTTTGTTGAGATAAGCATGACGTCACCGGAGTGCACATGTCCAGGCGAATTTCCTGACGTAGTGTGCAATGGCAACGGGTATTCGTCATTGATAAACAAGTCCAGGAATCGTAGTTTGTTTCAAGGCTCAACGTATGTTGGGTCGGAAATAAACCATGTTTGGCATCTCAGTATAACTTATCGCTTGTGTGTCTATCTTTGTCATTTCGAATGACGCGTCAAAATATGTTGGATTCATGCATAAATGGCCTTCTGCTGGCCAAATATAAAAGGGATTAGGTGTTGGTAAAGCAGTTTCCATAGTCGCTGTAGGACACGCGCGTCGTAAGTGAACTCAGAAAGATGGCGTTCGTGATGACTGTCTGTCGGTCTAATATGGAAGTGAGGAGTAGGTAGGATACGTGCGGCAATTGCGGAAAAGATAGCATCGTATATGAAGTACCTGTCATACGATATACGGAGTGTGTGTTAATTGTAATACACCTAGATAGTTTTTTAATGATGGGAGTCATGTTGCGAAAATTCACTTGAAGGCAATACTGACGTAGGAGATTTTTGAGTAAAGTCTGTGTTATCACAAATACACCTAGATGGTTCCGTAGTGACGACGGGGGCCTTGGCATATATAGTGAGGTACATGGAAAGTGGCAAACGCATTCGAATAATCAGATCAAAGACAAATAAATGAGTCTTTGACAGTGTTCCAGATAGGTAAACGAGTTCGAGAATTCTTGAGTGGAGTCTATGTTATTTCAATTACAAATAGAGGGTTCCGTAGCGACAGGGGTCATGGCATATATTGTGCGATACATGGAAAATGGCAGACGCCTCCGACTAATCAGATCAAGGCCAAATGAAAGAGTCTTCGGCAGTGTTAAAGATAGGTAATGGAGTTCGCACCCTATAACACGAGCGGGACTCTTCAGTATGTGTACTGTGTACCGACCACTAAGTATTGATAATAATTGATTTTTCAGAGTATTTTATGGTACAGTAACCCATTTTGTGAGTGAGTTCTGGTGGAGTGACAGATGACACTATATACATTCTCCTAAACTGACATCTGACAGACTTACAGGAGACGCAATACGAATATTACATCTGACAGACGTATGGATGAGGCTGATGACTCGGAATGACAAGTGACACATGATTGGCTGACGTAATGCATATTATCATGACATCAGACAGATTTATGATCTCGAAAAGACGAGTGGCACATGACTGGCTGACGTAATGAATATGAACTGATAGACTAATGGAGGGCGCTAACGACTAGAAACAACAAGTGAAACGTGACGGGCCGACAGATGACATCTGTCAGACTTACAGTCTCGGAATAACGAGTGACACGTGACTGAATATGGTAATGTCATCTGACAGACTTCGGCGAGTGACGACTGACCTAATGAATATGATTATGACATCTGACAGACTTATAACATTGGAGTTACGAGTGACAGACTGAAGTTATCAATATGATTATGACATCTGACAGATTTATAGTATCGGAATGACACGTGACAGGCTGACGCACTGACGTAATTGATATTATTATGACTAGTGACAAGTGACAGGTCGACAGATGACATCTAACAAGCTCTCAGATGTCGCTGATTCCTCAGAACGACGAGTGATACGTGACAGGTAAACAGATGACATCTGACAAGCTTTAACACGTCGCTGATGACTCGGAAAGGCGAGTGACACATGACGGGTCGACAGATGACATCTGACAAGATCTTAGATGCCGCTTATACCTCAGAACGACGAGTGACATGTGACAGACTGACAAATATATTATGACATCTTGCTGACGTATAGATGTCGCTGATACCTCAGAACGACGAGTGACATGTGACAGACTGACAAATATATTATGACATCTTGCTGACGTATAGATGTCGCTTATACCTCAGAACGACGAGTGACACCTGACATACTGACAGATGACACTATGAATATGATTTTGGCACATCAGAACAAAAAATTATACGTGACAGGTGACTGAATATGTTGATGACTTATTCCAACACGCCATCTTGCCATCTGATATTTCCATCAAGTATCCAGTATTCTCTCAAAATAGAAACCTCTGAGTGGTAATATATAACGCACAATTATCACTTGAAATCAAATTTGAAATGGCACAGACTCTGAACTCTCGCCATTATTGACTTCAAGTGAGTCGTCTTGATGGAAATATTTTTTTTTCCTGAAATCTCTAAAAATCTGACACACACCCCAAGACTTGTTCTATTTTGATCTCTGATCAATTATAATATTAATAATGATAATAATAATAATATTTATTTACCATACTATTTTACACATATTTTTAAGTATCCGAAAAGTAAATGAACACGAAGAAAATCCACAAAGGCTGGCCTGCGCGTGGATTGCTAGGGTTTTTTATTTAGCTTTCATTGATGGATTAATTAATTTCAGAATATAGAACAAACACAGTAGTGTAATACAATTATAAAAATAATATTTAAACTAATTTATATAGCTGAATAATGGGAATGGAAGGAAATAAATATTAGTAATACACAGGTAAAATATATCAATAATAAATTCCACAGTCCTTAAGGTAATAATAATTAACACTATAACACATATAGATTAAAATGCGAAAAATAGCGCTGAATAATATAAAGGCTAAACTAAAATAAAAAACTAGGTAATATATTGTGAAGTAAGATAATAATGAAGCACAGTTATAATTCTAATAAAATAATAATAACAAATTGATAAGATTGAGTTTGGAATATGGAAAAACTTTCATTATACGTTTTTTAGGTCTATCATATTGTGTATTTCCATTCTTGTTTTATTGTGAATCCATTTTTTTTGCTTCTCGTTTGAATAGAGCTAGTGAGTTGAGTATTCTCGTTTCAATCGGAATTTTATTGTACACTGTGGGAGCAAGAAATATATAACTTCACTGCCCAATAGTTTTGAGCATTTTAGGTACCTCCAGGGATTTTTCTTTATATCGGGTATTCTAAACTAGTTCAACTTGTTTGGTCGATGAAATATATTTGCGTTGGTATACTAAAAGAGTGAGAAGAAAAGATTGGCGTATATCAAACAACCCTGATTCACTATAAAGATCATCACTGGGATAATCCTTTTTTTCTCCCAAGTATGATTTTTATGATCCATTTCTGCAGTGTCTTGAGATTTTTCAAGTAATTGTTGGTTATTCCACCCCATGCAATGATACCATAAAAAATGTGGATTTGAACAAGTGCATGATACATTATTCGAAGATGGTGGATGTCAAAATACTTCTTCAAATATTTGAATTTACTCAAATGAAAACGGAGTTTTTTTACGAGAATGGAAATATGAGCATCCCATCTTAAATGATTATCCAGTGTGACGCCAAGATATTTAACTGTTTTTCTTTCCATCAGTCGCATGGTTTGGTTTTCATTTTTAATTTCGATATAGTCAAAATTCGGTAGGTTTGGCTCATAACTGGTGAGTGGTAAGTATACTGTTTTATCTATATGAACTGTAAGAAGTTTACTCTTGTAAAAATCCAATAAAACTGGTAGTGCGTTTTGGATTTTCTTTTTTAGATTGGACCAGTCTAGATCTTTGAAGAAAACAACCGTATCATCGGCAAAACCAGGAATTGGTAAGTTGAACATATCATTGATATAGAGTATAAAAAGGATTGGCCCCAAAACAGTTCCTTGGGGAACTCCGTAGCATACAGTTTTTTTATTACTCTGAGTGTTATCTATTTGTACACACTGCTGTCGATTATTCAGATAGCTACTAGTTAAATTTAGTGATTTTCCTCTAAATCCGATATTTTCCAGACAATTGATCAACTCTGGATGGCTCACCGTATCGAACGCTTTCGAATGTTATCACTGCTGGAGACTAACAGTCCACCAAATACAACTGCATTCAGACACTAGTTTTTTCTACCACAATACCCACCAACTGAACTGATTGGTTTTCGCTGCAAACTCCGCATGCCGCTTAAGTAATAGCGGAGGTGACCTTCGAACCACAACTCATGAGTCAACGCCGCAAAGCTTCCAAATGGGTCATATCGATATTGTATTCAACTACTCAAATACTACATTCATGGGGTTCACTTACGCTGTATTAAATATGAACTCTGGCCAAAAATATTATCCTTGAGGAGCACCATAGGTAAGAGTTTCGCGTAACTCGCTCCTGAAATGCTGAATTACGAGACAAGTGAACTTGAAAATTGCGTCACTCTCTCCTCCAAACGTCTATGTACCACGTGATTTGAACAAATCGAGTTGGCAATAAAGACAGACATAATAAGTCATGAGTTGAAGTGATATGCTATACACGTCTTCCTGAGGCTGAATGCACCTCCGAATCACACATCTTTGTTTACACAGGTTTTTCCTTCGAGCATATTTCCAAGAAATCCAACGTGGTTTGTCACTCTCTTTGAACACAGGAAGTCCACTGTTATTTTAGGCTGGAAAAACATGAATTTGTCATTATAGGACGCTAACAAAAAACTAAGTGTGTGGGAAAATGGTCACCATGAAATCTATTCAGAATGCCTTGTGTTCTTTCATTCGCCAAAAAACAGTTCCGTCCCCTAGGAATCGCCAACTGAAACTTCCCTGCCAATATTCACCAACCATTCCAGATCAATCAAGAAGGCCTCTCTCAAGAACGCCATATCTGCTATGACTTTTTGACAAACACGTACAACTCGTTCCTATTAGGTGAACATGGTGAAATAAGACCGAATCTGGCATAAAAATCACGAATAATTTTCCATGCTATTGGGCGAAAAGTGTCCAAATGTGTGTGAATACTCCTCCTATACCACTAAACGTGCACCTATTGGTCGAGAACAGGAAGCATCAAATTTTTCTGAAATAAATTAGACAATGAGCGAATGACATTTAACAAAGAAAAATTCAAATAAAAAATAGCTTACTTTTTGTGATCCCTTTATTTCAGTATCACGTTCAGTTATTGGCTGATGGGCGGGGGTCATACTTGCGAAAACAGCAAGTTTCTCGATCAAAAAAGCACCCATTTTTGAGTTAAAAAACAGCACGTTTTTCGATTAAAGAAGTATCCATTTTTGAGTCGAAAAAACAGCACTTTTTTATCCAAAAGAGACTCCAAATTTGACATGGTGGTCGAAACGAGTGAAAAGTTCAGTGAACAGATGACCTCCACCGACAGTTGGCGCTGATATCGCAGTGCGTCGAGTGAAAGATGACACTTCACTTACAGTTGGCGCTGATATCGCAGTGCGACGGATGACAGATGACAGCAAGCTCACAGATGATGGCATTGCAGACTCAACACAGAACACTATAATAACGTGTCGTGTTTGTCTTATGAATGAGCGCTCTGTGTTTTTCTACCTTGTAGACACTTGGTGTGCTGTTCAAGATGTGCCGTTCTGTGCCACACATGCATAGTATGTAGAGCGCCAATTTGGAATTTATTGAAAATATATGTATTTTAGTAAATTTTTGTCTTATTTTCATTCGAAAATATTGACCTTTCCTACCCCAAAAATAGATCGTTTTTTGATATTAAAAATTATGCTTTTTCAAGCGAAAAAGTGCTCATTTCTAGACGCAAAAACGATGCTCTTTTTAAGTGAAAAAAGTATTCACTTTCAGGCTCAAAAACGATGCTCTTTTTGAGCGAAAATACTCACGCCAAAATTGACATAGTGGTGGTGGTGCGTTTTTTTAGTGACTGAGTGGCTGAGTCTCAGTTGAGTGCCACTGAATTCAGTGACTGAAATTTCACTGAATTCAGTGACTGAAATTTCACTGAAATTCACTGCATTTCACTGAAATTCCCTGCATTTCACTGGAATTCACTGCATTTCACTAAATTTTCGGGCCCCATCAGGAAATCAGGAAAGCGTGGGAAATTTGAGATGAGTGATTTCTCAGTCGCTGAGTCTTACTGAATTCAGTGACTGAACTGTCACTGAATTTCACAGAACTTTTCACTCGTTTCGACCACCATGTTAAATTTGGAGTCTCTTTTTGATCAAAAAAGTGCTTTTTTTCGACTCAAAAATGAAAACTTTTTTTTGATCGGAATACGTGCTGTTTTACGACTCAAAAATGAGTACTTTTTTTGATCGAAAAATGTGCTGTTTTTTTGAGCTAAAAATGGGTACTTTGATTGAAAAACGTGCTATTTTTGAGATAAAAATTGGGTACTTTTTTCACCAAAAAGAGCATTATTTTTGTAGTATCAAAATGAGTACCAATTTGACAAATAAGCATGTACTTTCAAATTTCAAACTGAAATTTTCATGAATGAAGGGACAACAGCCAATTTCAAAATTCTTTTATTCAACATATATTTTGTACAGAATATATGACGACATCATTTGGTACAGATAGGCGTCCCTCTCGGACAAGTTTGGTTTAATTTTTGGCTCATGTTCTGTAAACCCTTTCTTCATTATGCGGGTTCAGGACAATCAGTCTTCGTTATTTCGGATAGAGATAGGGTTCCTAACTGACAAAGTACGATCAGGTTTTGTACCTGGTAGTAGATAGGCAACACCAATAGTGCGCCATCTCGACCGGTTACCAATGTGTTTGCACTAGCAGGGACAAACCGATAACCAAATGTGTTGAGCACCGCCATCGAGTTCTCAGCGACTGGGTTGGCACTTCGGGTTGGGTGTTAACGAAAAGGGCCTTCTAAAGTGAAGGGGATATTTCGGTGACTCAGAGTGGTGATTTCATGTGAATTATGTGAGATCAACGCAAGTATGACCCCCACCTATCAGCCAAAAGATGAATGTGATACTGAAATGAAGGGATCACAAAGAGTCAGCCATTTTTCATTTGATTTTTTTTTGTCCAATTTCATTTACTCATGGTCTGATTTATTTCAGACAAATTCGATGCTCCCTGTTCTCGACCAATAGGAGCACGTTTAGTGGTATGGGAGGAGTATCAACAAACATTTGGACATTTTTTGCCCAATAGCATGGAAAATTATTCGTGATATGTATGCCAGATTTAGTCATTCTTCACCATTTTCACCTAATAGGAACGAGTTGTACGTGATTTGTCAAAAAGTCATAGCAAATATAGCGGAGGGAGGTTCCAGTTGGCGGTTCCTAGGGGACGGAACTGTTTTTTGGCGAATGAGAGAACACAAGGCATTCTGATTAGACTTCGGGGTGACCATTTTCTCTTGTTTTTTTCAGCCTAAAATAATAGTGGACTTCCTGTGTTCAAAGAGAGCGACAAACCACGTAGGATTTCTTGGAAATATACTTGAAGGAAACACCTGTGTAAGCAAAGATGTGTGTTCAGAGTCTGTGCTATTTCAAATTTGATTTCATGAGGGTAACGCCACATATCGAGTGATAGTTGTGCGTTATATATTACCACTCAGAGTTTTCTATTTGAAATGGAAATATTAGGAGATGGCAAGATGGCGTGTTGGAATAAGTCTATTAGTTTTCATCAACATATTCAGTCACCTGTCACGTATAATTCTTTGTTCTGAGGCAAAAACCTATCATGCATCATTTGTCAGTCTGTCATGTGCCAAAATCATATTCATAGTGTCATTTGTCAGTATGTCACGTGTCACTCGTCGTTCTTAGGTATCAGCGACATCTACACATCAGCAAGATGTCATAATAATATTCATCACGTCATCTGTCAGTCTGTCACGTGTGCCAAAATGCCATTTTGTAATGGGCCTTTTTGTGATACCGATTATATTTGACATATAATCGTTACTCAGTAATATGTCCCCAACTGGTTCACTTACAAAGGTTTGTCTCGGGGTCGACGCTCAAAATCCCTGCATGCTTGCGGCTACGCTCGAAGTGGAGATGATCGTGGGTAAAACTAGAGGTGAGCGTTTAGTTGACTAACAGAATCAATTTCACCTTACCTGTGAAAAAATAATTGTGGGCACCACCTAGTTCCCGTCCACAACAGATTCGATACTGGCTTCTTCCTAAAGAAATAGGAATTCGGAACAAGGAAAAATCAATTCCCAAAACTTTAACCCTGTATATTTAAAATTTGGAATAATACACACCCTGTTCATATATGGTAAATTATATAGTTCAATTATTGTTGTGCCAACTGTATTGTTTAATATGTTGAATGAAATTGACAATGTGTTTCGGCAGTTACGAATAACTCAGGTATTATTATTACTTTCGGTATCCAAGTTATAACTAGGTACAAGAATTCTGTAAATTAGTTTCATAAACAAAAGAATAAAATCCTACCGAGAAAGTAGATAAATATACCGTACGGAACGTGTACCCTCTGAAGATTACCAATTTATAAAGGGACTTCGGCGAATGGATCCATTGACAGAGGTTTATTATATCCAAATTGTGTGCTTATATGTTATGTTATGGGCTTTCCGCAGATATTTCACAACAAAAAGGACCTATAAATACCAATATGATATATACCTTCGCAAAATATAACTTTAAGAAAGTTCTAAGGGTTTCAGCCCTTACAGCCTCCATATGAGTCTGATAGGACCTCAAAATAGTTTCTCAAAGTACTACAGGTCCAACAAGAATATGAGCCTCTATTTTCAAATGTAGGCCTCCCACAGGAACTAAGGCCTCCACTAGAATACGTCTCTAATTTGAACTGTACGCCTCCAACAAAAACCCTAAGATACAAAATACCAGCATTACTCTAACGAATAGCTTGTAGATAAAAGATTTCCAATTACTTTCAGTCGCTATTCAGTTGAATAGCGATAAAGTATACTAATAATAATTCAAAACTTCCCCTAAAAATTCGACAAGTGACTCGAATTACTGAATAACGTTTAAAAATGAAAGGAATACGATGGCGGCTTGGCTGAAAGCGCCCTTATGGAAATTACATTTAACATATTTAAACTAAATTAACCATGTAAAGTATTTATCTACCTTGTTAACAAGGGTTCCACACAAAATACAACAGTTGTAGGACGACGAGATGAGTTTCGTGATTGCGACCCCCCCAAAGTGTTTTGAAAAGGTGATTTTCCACAAACGGCAATGTTTTAACCAACAACGATCGAAAATCAACGATGCACCTTGCAAACTACCATACAGCAATAAAATCAAGAATCCCTGGCATGGAATGACTCAACGCTCACTAGATATCCTCAGATATTTTTTTTTATTACAGTAGCCTACGGCTCTTCACAGTTAACTTTTCAACAAGTTCCTACTAACTCGATGGCTTCATCAAGACTGCCCTAACACGGAGGTCCCAGTACCAATTCCGTTGGTTGACTTCAAAAACAGTGTAGCCAACGTACCGACTCTAATCACTTTACAAAATTACGTATTACTTTACTCACTCTGTGGACCCTGTAACAATTGAATTTGAAGACAGACATACTCAATTATACAAAACGAATCTGAGACAAAAACAGAACAAACTGAGGTCAAACCAGGTAAGGTCATAGTTATCATATCCACAGATAACCCATTAATAATATCCATCCCAATCGTAACCTTGCGAAGCGGGCTAAGAGCTATTTGACTGAATTTATATAGGAGGGAGCGAACCAAAGCTAGAAATCAGATGCAAATTCGTAACGTTGAAAATTACACGTTACAACACCCCCCTAATCTGAAGAAAATTTACTCTGGTGAATTTTCACCAGCGCTCCAAACTCCTTTGTCCCTATCTCCTTCATCAACCAAACTATACATCCCAGGGGATACTTTCTTCTCGATGAGAAAAGGACCTACCCATCGAGGAGCTAACTTTTTAGCAAAGTAATTTTTTGCATCAGAAAGTTCAAAGTTTCTTCGCCAAACAAGCTGATGAGGCAGAAACTCTTCGTGACGGCGACGAAGGTTATATCTTCTCTCAGTATTCTGAGAATCTCTGTCCAGACGCTTCCTAAAATCCTCAAATACACTCTGTAACAATTTTGCTCTATTTTCGAAAGATTCAGATGGTTGATCTTTGTCCTCGAAACTACTTAGCAGCTTTTTACGCGCAAACTCTTGACCATCGGTAATCATATTCCTACCAAAATTGATGAAGTATATGTTCTGCTTGATAGTCTCGTGATGAGCCGTTTTAGTGGCATAAGCCAATTTTGCAAAATTTTCACCCCACTTCCGATGGTTATCACAAACATAAGTCGCCACCATAGTCTTCAACATCCTGTTGTACCGCTCGGATGGATTAGCCTGAGGGTGATATAAAGCATTATACCGAACCTTTACTCCATAGTCTTCCATCAATTTGAAAAAGATGTTGGAAATGAATTGTTTACCGTTATCACAGAGTAATAATCTTGGTGCTCCAAACATAAGGAAAACATTTTCTTCAATTACTTTTGCCACATAAGGGGCTTTAGAAGATCTGAGAGGAACCACTAACGGAAATTTACTAAACGTGTCCAAGACAACCAAGATAAAACGATAACCCTTATTTGATCGGGGAAATAGTCCCATCAAATCGGTAGCAATAACTTCCCAAGGCTGTGTGGCGCGGGGTTGCGCAGTCATTAACCCTTTCGGGGGTCCCTGCTCCACTCCATGAGCAGCACAGCGATAACAATTCCGAACATAACGAGCAACATCCGACTTCATCTTTGGCCAAAAATACTTCTCACTGATCCTCTTAAATGTCTTCTAGACACCCATATGATCCGCCATAGGATTGTCATGAAATTTTTCCAAAAATTTCTTTTTAGAACAACTTTTTTTCACTTATCCTCCTCTTCACCTAAGCAACCACTCTACGAACCAACATGTTTGAATAATCTTCCCTCAATCAAACGCTATGGCAGAAACTTCAATTGTTTGGAGTCAACGCCTTTACAAATCTTGTTATACCAGCAATCAGTGGTTTGAACTTGGCCAGTTTCAATAGAATCAACGACTGGAACCTAAGTATTTCAATTCAGGTCTACAGAATTGACATTTGTCCCAACTGACAGTCAGATTGGCTTTCCCCAACCTTTCGAAAACATCGAGAATTTTCATGTGTTCTTTGAAAGAGTCAGCAATCACCACTATATCATCCAAGTACGTGAAAATATTTGGTTCAAGCTCCGGACCTAGGACCTGATCGATAAGACGCTGCCACGTTGCTGGGCTATTGTGTACCTGGAACACTGCCGAAGACCCATATAATTGACTTCGATCTGATAATTCGAATGCGTCTGCCATTTGTCATGTATCGCACAATATATGTCAAGACCCCAGTCGCTACGGGACCACCAAGGTGTATTTGAAATAACATAGAGTTCACTCGAAAGTCTTTCACGTCATTATTGTCTTCAAGTGAATCTTCTCGTCGGCGATTCATTTTTCGAAAACTTGATTACTCATTTTTAACACTGCCAAAGACTCTTTTATTTGGCCTCGATCTGATTATTCGGATATGGCACAATATATGCCATGACCCCCGTCGCTACGGGACCACCTATGTGTATTGGAAATAACATAGACTCCACTCAAGAATCTTTCACGTCAGTATTGTCTTCGAGTGAATTTTCTCGTCGGTGATTCTCGAACTCGTTCACCTATCTGAAACACCGCCGGAGACTTGACTTCGATCTGATAATTCGGATGCGTTTGCCACTTTCCATGTATCGCACAATATATGCCAAGGCCCCCGTCATCGCTACGGGACCATCTAGGTGTATTTGTAATAACACATACTTCACTCAAAAATCTCCTACGTCGGTATTGTCTTCAGGTGAATGTTCTCGTCGGTCATTCTCGAACTCGTCAAGGCCCCCGTCATCGCTGCGGGACAATCTAGGTGTATTTGTAATAGCACAGACTTCACTCAAAAAATCTCCTACGTCAGTATTTTCTCCAAGTGAATTTTTTCGTCGGTGATTCTCGAACTCGTTTACCTATCTGGAACACTGCCAAAGACTAATTTATTTGGCTTTGATCTGATTATTTGAATGCATTTGCCACTTTTCATGTATCGCACTATATATGTCAAGTCCCCCGTAGCTATGGGATCATCTATGTCTATTTGGAATAACATAGACTCCACTCAAGAATCTCTCACGTCAGTATTGTCTTCAAGTGAATTTTCTCATTGGTTATTCTCGAAATTGTTTAAATATCTGAAACACTGCCAAAGTCTCATTTATTTGGCTTAGATCTGATCATTCGAATGCGTTTGCCACTTTCCATGTATCTCAATATATATGTCAGTACTTCAAGTGCCTTCAACATGACTCCCATCATTATGAAACTGTCTAGGTGTATTACACTTAACACACACTCCGTATATCGTATAACAGGAACTTCATATAGGATGCCATCTTTTCCGCAATTGCCGCACCTATCCTACCTACTCCTCACTTCCATATTTGACTGACAGACGGTCATACTTGTATACCATTTTTGCTCCTAAGATTGCATCACGAACGCCATCTTTCTGAGTTTACCTACGACGCGCGTGTCCTACAGCGACCATGGAATCTGCTTCACCAACACCTATTTATATATTCATATTTGGCCAGCAAACGGCCATTTATGCATGGATCCAACCTATTTTTTCGCGTCATTCGATATGACAAAGACAGACACACAAGCGATAAGTTAGACTGAGATGCCAAACATATCTCAATTCCGACCCAACTCACACTGAGCTTTGAAACAAACTACGAAATTACTGGAATTTCAACTTGTTTATCAATGACGAATATTCGTTGCCATTGCACACTACGTCGTTTCTGTTATGGTTTTCACGCTATTTCAGTAAATTCGTCTGGACAACACGTGCACTCCGGTGACGTCATGCTTATCTCAACAAACGCTGCCTGTTAGCGTAAACAACAACCAGTGGCGGAGGCAATCCACATGGTTTTGTCACCAGTGCCAGCGTCACATTACTAAAATTGACCAAAAACAAAAATCGAAATATCTTGGCCCCCAGCCCTCCAGCGGGCCCCATCTCCTATGGGGACGTTCCTCGTCATCGCCCCCACCCCCTCGAACTTTTCCCCAGCTGATCTCAGTCACCAAATTCTACGTTCGTATGACAATAAAGAGTCATAATTGACGAACTCTCTACCCCATTGGGCTCTAGCGCGCCCCCTCTTCTGTGGGGACGTTTCTTGGTGGGGCCCCCAGAAGGACGTTCCTGCATTATTGGCGAATCTCACATTTAACTAGAGCGCCCTCTATACAGACGATAGCGTCGTTCATCAGAATCTATGTGTCACTTTGCTGAATGACGATTTCGATAATGTCATTATTTCGGAAGGATTTGGGGTACGGGTGATACATTCGAGTCTCCACTATCTGGATGGATTCATCAAATTTTGGATGATTATACACGTGGATCACTTGTTTGGACAACATGATGTCTTTGAGATATGAGGAATTATATGCTCAAGAAAGAGAGCGTATAATTGGTGCCTGTGCTATCAGCACATTTATGCTGTTGATCGTCGTCTAAATCAAATACCAACCACATTTGACACTAGTCGTCAAATGATGGTTTCTCCAGGGAAATTTACACTACAAAAGTCCTGATCGAGAATATCAAGGATAGGTTGTGTATTATTTCCGTCGTCTTGTTTACAGGCAGGTAGATGAGATTCGAAAAAAATCCAGCAATGGCAAATCCACGATATTTTCTTTCTTTCTTTGTTGAAGAAAGCGCAAGAGGTGACGTTACTGCCAAACACTACAGCACGTACACGAAGATGAAAGCGATAATAGCCGAAAGAGTATTACACACATTGAAAGAGAAACTTTTTGAATATTTCAGTTTGAACGGCTGGACATTTTGCCGGACATTGTCAAAAATTGCAATCAGCGCAAACATCGGACAATCGGCATAAAATCGTTTGACGTCACCAAAGACAATGAAAAAAGGTGTAAGTTTGCGTATGATTATGCGGGACGTGCTGGCCAAAAAAAGTTCAGAATTGGGGAATTTGTGCAAATTAGTCAGGCCAAACATATGTTCGAGAAGGGGTATACAACCAATTGGACGACAGAACTTTTCAAAGTCGTCAAAGTTAAAATCATATAACCAATCTCGTACTTGCTGGAGGACTTCGAAGGGCCATATAAATCATTCGAATGGTCCACGCATACGAATTATTATAGCAAATAAGTGGAGCACTAAGAGACGTCATACCTATCACCCAAGTATTTTTTATTTGCTGTGGAGAGCGTCTCGTGATCGCTATTTCAAAAAATATTGGAAATATCCGCCTAGAGCAATACGTTTGTTTTCATCCATAAGTCAGGGTACTCGCCCAGTGTTTTGAGGTTGAACGTTTGCCACACGTTCTGCGCATGTACGTATTTCGCCTTGCTAATATGGCAATCGTTCCACTTGTTGTAGAAATGATGGAGTGCCGGCAAATTTCCATCTTTCAACGTTTCCATCGAATCGACGGGACTGTATGGGAATCCGCCCTTTGAGCAATTTGTACTAGGCGGCCGTCAGATGTGCAAATTTGCGTTTGGATATCTTCAAATCGTGCACTCCCAAAGTCTGAACCGAGTGGTCCAAACTCATACCAATAAAACGGAACAAATCAATGAATCTGAACTTGATGTCTGTATAATCGTCATACTGGGTGAAAGATAGGTATTTTTCTGTGTTAACAGGCAATAAGCTAACTGGCCGTCTATTCGCTATATCTCGAATAATAAAATGGCTGTCATATCCAGATGAATTATGGAAAACAATCGGCACCACGAACGAGTTTTTGTAGGCCATGCGCATGCATATATCCGCGAAAGGCAAATTGCCAAATTCAATTATGGTCTCTCAAAATTTTGTCGCCAGATTTCCATGGCGGGAACTATATCCAAAGTTTTGGTTTCGAGAATTTTGGCTATGTTTCTCATTCGCTGTGCAAACCACTCCTCCGAATCCAAACCTTGATGGCTATCGTAAAATGACGAAGGGTCGTCATATGCACACTTGAAATAAAATCCGGCACTAGACGGAATATGTTTTTGGTACTATTCCGTTTGATAAGTGCACCCGGCAGCATCTTTGAACGGTTCCAGAATCGACTCGAAATCCGCATAGATTAGAAAGGGTACCTTTTCTTCATATAGAAAGTCCCGAAATTCCACGTGATCGTAGTGCGGAAAGAAAATTTTAGAGGTGTTTGTTTTTTGTCAATCAACTGTATTACTGTCCAATTTTTGTTCACAAATGAAATAATGCAAACACCTGTCACAAACGAATTTTTTATAAGCGTCCCCACCCTGGTGTGTAGCCGAAATAGATCTTTGATGTAACAAAACTAATAGCGTATATCAATTTCGTCGTCTATATCTGGCACCGCTTCGTACTCATGCAAATTTGGATGATAAACATTTTGAATTGGGAGCAAATTGACGTGTCGATTTAATTTCTGTTTTGTGAGTCGACTCGAAACTATCACGAAAAAAGCCTCTTTGTCCGGATCGGGCTGGATATTAAGGAACTTATTATACAAAAAATCACCGGTGAGAATATATATCTACTCTGATGGAGAAATTACAAATTAATAACGCAAAAATAAATTCTTTATTGACAACTGTCATTAACTACTTTTCTCAAAAATGGTCACATACAAAGTGTATCAATTTTAACATTCTCCCACCTTGAGTCATCGAATCATTTATGAGTGACTCAATAACTAAATTTCTTTGGTAGATTAATTCTCCTTCCATATCGGGTGACCATAGGCTGGGAGTCTTCTTTAGGCTCTGCCTCATCTTCGTCCTCAACAACTGACGGGATCGTCGGAGTAAATAAACGTGTTTTTCTGATTTTATCAGATTCAATTATTGCTTTTGGATCCTCAGTGTCAATTTCTGAAGGAAAAATACGCTGGATAGGCCTTATCAAATGTTTTAGTTCTTAAACGGACAAGTCGAACCTTTCCATCTTTTCCTGGTAAAAGTTCTTCTATCATCGCTAGAGGCCAATCAATGCGTTTAGTATTCATTCACTGACTCACTGACACATATATATCGTGTGGCTCTTGCATTGCTTGCATCTTCTTCTTGCCTTATCTGGATGTTTCATTATCACATGCCCAACTCGGTCGTGCCTGACTTTTCTTGGAATAGGTTCTTTTGAGGGTTTTTTATACTGGCATCATCACTTTTCAATAGGCGCACCGCTATATATGATTTGAAGTCCAGTTATGTCATGTTCGAATTATTCATCTTACGATAAAGTTTCCAACAGTTAGCTACAGTGCTGTCCAGTGTGTTGATGAATAGAGGCCACCACCATTTTTTACCTCTTATGGTTGTTTTGTAATTAGCAATAGCATTATCATGTAGGTCCACTCCTCCCATATATGAATTGTATTGCTTTATCATATCAGGCTGTGGAATTTGAACATCCTTGCCTTCTTTCCTGTTGAATCTCTTAGTATTTGCCAAAGGGTCCACAGAAAAGTTGTGAAGATGCAAGATGAAGATGCAAGCAATGCAAGAGCCACACGATATATATGTGTGCTAAATGCCAAATACATCTGCACAGCGACTGTTTCGTAAATTATCATACATAAAATTTTTGTCAAAATGTGACTCTCACTTAGGGCCAATGGTGCGTATACATACGCACCATGTCATATATATGTCATTATCTTCCTAGGATTTTTTTTTCATGATGAAAACTATATGAATACATCATGTCGAAAATAAAAAAGCAAAATTCAGCACTGACTCACAATCACATAAAATGTTGCCAACTCTTCATGAGTGAGACTAGCTCGGCCCAATACTTTCCGTAAGAGTTGTTTAACGAGTCTTATGAGACGCTCCCACCAACCACCCTACCAGGCAGCGGTTACGGGATTGAATTTCCAGTGTATTTTCTGAACGGTACTGTATTCTGCAATAACTTTCCAGTCAAGCTTTCCAAAGGCATTATCTGTACCAACAAAATTGCTTCCGTGGTCACTGTACACAACCAATGGACGTCCCCTCCTTGCAACGAATCTTCTGAATGCTTGAAGGAAGGCATCAGTTGATAGCGTTGAAACCAACTCTAGATGAAGGGATCTGTATACACCACAAGTAAAAATACATATCCAGACCTTCTGACCATTACGAATATGAAGTGGTCCAGCTAAGTCAACACCTGTGACTTCGAAAGCAACAGCATTCTTAACACGATCATGGGGTAAAGTAACAGGTAAGGTTTCCCATTTCTTCGAATCATACCTTCTGCATATAACACATTTGTGTAAAACAGATTTTATCGTTTTTCTGCCACAAATAATCCAAAATCGTTCTCTCAAAATGCTCAATAGACCCTGTATGCCAACATGTAAATTCTTCAAATGACTGTCATAAATCAGTTTCGTCACTACAGGATGTTTTGCAGGTAATACGACTGGACTGCAGAACTCTTGGGTATCGAAGCATTCAGAAATCTTTGTCCTTACCCTGATAATGCCCTCTTCATCCGTAAATGGACAAAAGGATGATAATCTGCTATCAGCAACGCCATCAAAACTCTCTAATTGAATGAATTTGATGAGCAATGTTTCAGATTCAGAAAATTCTTCTGTAGAAAGTACGCCCATTTTCCACTGGTTTTTATTTCGACAATTGTAAATGAATCTACGAATGTATCCTATCATCTTGACAGTGCTATCAAATTTGGAGAAATGTTCGTAAAAGCAATTGAAAGTAGCTTTGTTTTCTGTATTCAGTAAAGATGAAATCACGTTTCCTTTCTCTGAATATACTTTATATTTATCGCAATGATATCTCTCTGTGTCCCATCCAATCTTGGTTTGCCATAGTTTTTGGAATAACATTTTTGGAAATAGTGAAACTGGACATGTGAAGCCAATTGGGTCAAACATACGATGAGAAAATGATAAACTAGTTCTTTTGGTGACGACTTTCTCATCAATATCTCGGAAACATTCTCTGTTGAGCATCAGTCGGTCCTGATTTTTGTCCCACAGAAGACCCAGTACTGCTGTGAGCATACTGTTTGGTGTGTCAACTTGGTCCAGTGGACGATTCATTGAGGTATGTTCCCATCCTCGCAAATCAAACTTTCCATCCAGCATGATAGAACTCGCTTTTTCGATGAAAACGTGGAGTTCATCAGGAGTGTCGACACTGGTGACGCAATTTTCGACGTAAAAACTCCTCATCAATTTCGAAATAACCCACATCAAATATGGTTCATTGTCAGTCTGAGCGTTTGCCAGAAATTTTTGTAGATGGAAATTGATGACACTACTAAGCAGAAAAGGACTGCAGGTTACCCCAAAGACAACCCTGCAGTGTCTGTAATATTTCACTTGACTGTCAGCATCGTACCACAGGAATCTCAAAAAATCTCGATCGCCAGGTGTGAGACTAATCTGCAAAAACGCCTTCCTGATGTCTGAAACTACTCCAATCTGGTGTAATCTGAATCTCATAAGGAGTGACGGTATCAACTCAATCAGATTTACACCTTTTACCAGACATTGGTTCAAGGAAGGATGATTTTTCAGTTTTACCGAAGCATCGAAAACTGGGCGAATTTTCGTGGTGGCGCTACTACTTTTCAAAACATGTCTGTGGGGCAGATATAGAGCTGTTTTGGTGATGTCTTTTCCAGGAACTTCTTCTATAATACCCTCTGATAGCCACTCGCAGAGCACCTGGTGATAAGCATCATAATAACCTTCCTTCTTGAGTTTTGCAGTTAATATTTCAAGGCGCTTTTTGGCCACATCTAAATAACTCGGCAACGCTGAGTGACCTTCGATCCACGGCAACTTGACTTCATATCTTCCTTCCTCGTTAACAATGACATTTTGAAGAAAATGGTCCATTACTGCAAGCTCCTCATCTTTTTTGGATTGCTGTTCATAGGGATCGTTTATTCCCAGAACATCTAATTTCCAATAATCAGAAATCGAAAAGTTACTGGAAAACAAAGATGTAACTAACATCGATGAGTTCTGGGGTGGAGGTTGTGGAATTTTGCCTATCAGTGTCCAACCTAAAGAGGTTTCAATAGCAACTAACCCACAATTCGAAGAATATCTTTTCCCAGTCAATAATTTACCAGCGACATCGGCATCTATCAAAGTTTCTATGGGCCCAGTATTTCTATCACTGATTAAAATTTTTGATTTTTCGAGTTCATAAATCCACGGCCCCTGTATAACACAGCCAAGATTATTACAAATGACAGCCTGATCCAAAACGTCAAAGTCACATGTGTATTTGTCATTCAAATTACAGAGTTTGACGCGGTAACGTAGATGTCTGATGCGCTCTGATTCTACACCACCAAAAAGGGAATGGGCCAAATATTCTTCTCTCACAGGTTCATAGTCCATTTCACGTAACAGAGTCTTTGTTATGTATGAACGCTGTGATCCAGTGTCTATAATAGCACGAGCATAACGTGTGTCTCTTTCACCGATAACTTTCACTAATAAAGTCTGCAGTAAAACTTCTCCGTGAGTATAGTTCGAAAGTGATTCGCTTGTAGCAGAATTAGTTTTCGTCTCAGTTTTGTTTTCATTATTACAGATGATGGCCATATGCCTTCCACTACAAGTTGGGCATTTTACTCGCAAGCGACATTTTCTCGCCATATGTCCAAATCGTAGACATATAAAACAACAACCCTTTTCTTTGAGAATGCGTGATTTCTCTTCGTAAGCTTGTTTCTTGTTACATTCAGATGAGGTGTGCTTTTCATTGCAAAATACACATTCAATGACAGACTTTTGATTCAGCAAACCTGCCGCAGTAGCTACCGTACCTTCGTGTTGAGAAACACACTTATTTTTACTGAGTTTCTTAGGGCTTTTATTCACATCAAATCCGGCAACTGCAAGAGATATTCTTTCTTCATTCTCTACTTTGTCTTTCAGAAAATCCATCAGCTTTTGGAGACGATCTTTTACTGAAGATTTGTTAGAACAAGAGCTACTACGTTGCCAAGCTATCAATGTATCTTCAGGAAAACACGATTCCACCATAGGGTATAGCATAGCCGCAATTGTTTCAGAGGTTACGCCCAACGTTTCAAGAGCTCTCAGCTGCGACTCCATTTTATCATAAAACCCAGAAAGTTTTACCTTTTCGTGCATGGTGTTCCAAACTAATGATAAAAGTTCTCTGACATACACCTCTACCAGAAGATCATTTCTACCAAATCTCGATTTCAGACTATCAATAGCTTTCGTATAGTTGTCTCCAGTGGGCGGGTAACTATCAATTAATTGTCGAGCTCTAGAATTTGGAACTGTCGCTTGAATGAGGTATTGAAACTTATACTCATTCTCAATGGACTGATCGTCGTGTATCCGTTAAAATTGGCTCCAAAATGATAACCAAGTCTTTATTTAACCACTAAATTTGCAAAATATTATCGTGGGAAGTTTCAGTTTCTTTCGAGTCGCTACAGAAATGTCACTAGCGGAAGTACTATCGGCTGTTTCTTTTCTGAGAAGCCTTTCTACTCGTATTCGTACTCTGTTATATTTACTTAAGTATTCATCAACACCAGCAATCTCAGAGTCAAGTTCATCAGCACCACAATCAGCTTCCAGGAGATTATCGTATATTTCCGTGTTCAGTTCGTGTAGACGTTCGAATTTCTGATCCAGGATTCTCAAATTTCCTTCTAATTCAACTGAATCTGGCGTCGTATCTGCTAACATATCCACCATAGCATTGTAAATCTTTGTGAAAGCTGTTCTCTGTGCAGATCGAGCTTTCTTCGTTTTCTCCATCTGAGATGTTGGTCCTGTAACGGTCGCCACAATATTAAGGAACTTATTATACAAAATCACTTACCCGGTTTGAATATATATCTACTCTGATGGTGAAATTACAAATTAACAACGCAAAAATAAGTTCGACTGAAAAATACCTATCTTTTTTATTGACAACTGTAATTAACTACTTTTCTCAAAAATGGCCACGTACAAAGTGTATCAATTTTAACACTGGATTAATTCGAACGTGTACACATTCACGGAAATGTTCATTTTCTCGAATTTGGCAATTCGCATTAATTTCATCGGAAATTAGATACTAGTCAAATTTGGGACATTTGAATACTTGGGATAGGATGATGTTTTACCTATATTTATATTTGCTGGATATACAGCAGAAACCATGGCCCAAGCGAAACATACGTCATCATCATTTTTGATGATGCCGTTGCCGATGCTGGATTTGTTTGTATATATTTTCAAACTAACAATTTTTTGGAGACTCCAGCCGCTCTCTTTTTCGGCGAATTCTGATGATTTATTTTGCACATGATCTATGACGTTTCCAAAGAACCACTTTTTCAAACCAGTACCTCTATCAATGTCGGCGTTTATGGCATTGAAACATATATTTTCAGCCTTTTTGTTCAAGTTATTTTTTATTCCCAGCAAAATTTTGCATTTAGTTCATTCATTTCTTGTTTTTTCAATAAATTTTCTATTTGTTATTTGAGTACGGTAAAAGCATCTTGGAAAATGGCCCAATATCTTCATGAACAAAATTTATGATTTTACCTATACGCAAAAGAGAAGAAAATGCAGACTTCAAATCCTCCCACCTAACTCGTGATAATATTTTTGATTTGACCCCTTCGCCCACATGACGAGTTCCCAATTTTTTTTATGGAATTATGAATAATTTTCAAATGGCCCGCCAAAGTTTGGAGTCTACGTAAAGACCCAATCGACTCCTCAGCCGATATGGTACTAGTCAAAACCGAGCAGTCGTCTTGAACTATGCCAGCCAAGATTTTCTTTTATCGGTGTTGAAGTTTTTCAATAAAATTTTTTTCGCCTCCCACAGAGTTTTTATCATATCAGCGGCCAAATTGGCAATAGCATCAGAATTCATCTTCATTCAATAAATACAACACACAAAAATATGCAGAAAATGAATGAAAAAATCGAAAAAACTCACTTTGTGTGGAAAAGGAGCACTACGCTTCGGCTATCTCGAACAGCTGCTGCATGTGAGTACGTGCTCTGTTAATTTTTTCAATTTGCTCTTGAGGGCAGAGGTAGCTCTGTTTGGCAGGAATACTGTGAAATCTGCCAACTCGACGAGAATTGCCTCTCTGAATCTGGTGGTTTTCACATCCGCGTGTAGTATCAATTAGGGCTCGTCCAACGCTAACTTGGTCAACTTCATCAACTCCTTCCTGCAGGCCAAACGAACCTTGCTAATTCATCAATGCGGAAGAGCGAAACACTTCACTCAAATATTCAAACAATATATTTTTCATTCACGCTGTATATGGAATGGAAATACGGAAAATTTTTGATACGTACTGTATATATGCTCTAACACTATTTTGTTCCACACACGCTGTATATATGGAATCAGCACTATGTAGAAAATGAATAGCAAAAAATTCACAAGGGGAAATGAACATTATCAAAACGCCTAAACGATTTTTATTCACACAAGCAAACAATTACTGTATTTACCGGCATTTGAAAGACTCACCTTCGCAATTAAACCGGCGAAATCACTAGAACAATTCCAGTGAGCAGCAGGTACGTCTGACCTCTAAGCGCGCTTTTTTCAAACTGACGTCTGCTGCGCTCTCTCCAACATCTAACGTTCAATTTCCCCTCCCTCTACACCCCGCCCGCCTGCAGCTAACCGCGTCACTCGACATGACAAAGACATACACAAAAAATACCCAATAACTCAGAGTGAGATGCCAAACATGCCTTATTTCCGACCATCGCACTGAACCAGTTCTTGGAATTTGTTTATCAAACAAATAACCATGATTTTCATTGCACACGGCCCCAACATATTAGTTTTCGTCATGGTTCTCACGCTATTGGCCATACATTCACCAAAAAAGTCGTATCAAACACACGTGCACTCCGTCTGACGCACTTAAAGACCGGATATTGTGCAATTATGTAAACAAGCCCAGCGAGCAGCCGGTATCGTAAACAAACCCAGTGGCGGTGGCTCATCAGTGTCAACAACACTGAAATTGTCGTAAAATTTAAATCAAAATATGTCACCCGTCCAAGCTCCCACGCACCCCTTTTCGTACAGGGACGTTTCTCGTCAATGCCCCTAGCCACCCGAACTTTCCCACAGCCAATTTCCAAGATCAAGAACTTCAATTGACGAAATCTCAGACCTCCGGGGCTCTGGCACGTTCTCTGAAACGTTCCTTGGTGACGCCATCTGCCTGTGGTACCGCCCCCAGTGCCAAAATTTTTGTTGTTGAAAAATATGCAATTTATCGGAAAACGTTGTGAGGAAAAGTTGTAGATGATTGATAACTGTGAAACTTTTATATAGGTAATGTTTCAACATATCTTTGAAATTAGCAAGAAAATGACCTGTAATTTTTTTCAGAGCATAATATTTATTTTTCGATAGTATACGAATTTGGATTTAAAAAAAGCATGATTTTCAATAGAAACATTTCACAATTTTTTTCGAAACCTCGACTTTGAGGTGGTATGTAGAATAGTATATTGTCCAATGAGCATGAAATGGCACACATTTCCCACGAGTATTTTGTAGTACCAGCGTAAAAAAGGATTTGAAGATAATATTGCAAACTAGAATGAAAATCGAACACTAATCGAGAACACTAATTGATTTCATAAAAAAGTGGTTATTTGGGATTTGAACCCTTACCCCCACTAAAAGAAATCTGATTGTTCGCTCACTCCGCACTTGTTGCTACCAGCTCACATGATGATTTGATGAAAGTAACGGCTATAGAAACTTTCTGCCAACTATTCGAAAATATAGAATTCGTTTGTCATCAATCTCTATATTGAAATTAGCGGTTTCAATATCAAACCATCCTCACTGCTACTACTCTTTTTCGAATATCTATTTTTTTTAACGAATTTTGTATATACTGATGTTAAATGGCAAATTATTAGAGCGTTAACAAATTTGATTCGATCTTATATTATTTGTCTTTGGGTACACTCTACGAGTGTTTATGAGGGAGTATTATTATTATTATTATTATGATCATGAAAATGGCAGACGAGTAGTTTATGAAATGGGAAACGGGAAATGAAATATCCTGTACTGAAATGATCATTACAGTACAGCTTGTGGTGTAGAAATGGAAAAGTGTTTACAATCGGTCTACTTCTTTGATAAAGCGCATAAAATAGGCATATTTCCATGTGGTCGTAAAAAAAATATATTGTTCGTATGAAAAAGTATTGTTGAGAATGCAAAAACCAAAAAACTGCTTTTTATGATCGATTTTTCAGTAATATTGAGAATTTTCAATTCTTTATACGAATAAGCTCAAAAAAAATAATTTTTATGTAATATAAAGTCATTTACATTCAATGATGAGATGTCCGGCAATGTTTGCGTCTGGCTTCATCTTTGAATTCTCAATTACATGGGCTCCAAATTAGTTAATAAACTACCTATTCAAATGAAAAAAGAGTGTCTCTGAAGAAATTCAAAAATATTCTATTTTAATTTATTGACATGAAATGAACAAGTTTCTATCTAAACATACTTTTTTCTATGTATATTTATATTTTTTTTATGTATGTGTGTGTACGAATATTCCTGTATATTATAAAATGTCAAGATGGAAAATAAGATGAATTGAATTGAAATAAATGAGTTAGAACTTTCAGTAGTACATCCATTCGCACACAACTGATCGATGTTGATGATATTATCAACTGAAACTAGCCGGAGAAGTGAATGAATACAAAAGGTCCATTTGATTTTTCTGTAATACGGAAAAATTTTTGTTTACAAAAAGTGTGGCATTGATATTGTTTAATGAATAGTGGTTAACAGAGGTGGAAGATTAATTAGCTGGCACAAGTATCTCAAGGTGTTCTGAGGTTTGCTCGCAAGGGTGCACCTGGTTGACGGAATTAACTCCAACAATTTTTTCACAGAACAACGTGAGAGCCAAGGGATAGTTATGTTTACTTCTCATCAGTACGAGAATCCAATAATTTCGTGACAAACATAGATCTGACATTCAAATGGTTATGCAAATTGTCTATTTATTGAAGGAAAAAAGTTAAAATCATAATTGTGATACCTTCGTCATGTATAATGAATTTCATGTAGTGATAGTGAAAGGGAAATAATTTTTTGAAACCATAAAAGGATAAAGTGAAAAAGTATGTGGGTTAAGGACTGGTTTTCTTGTGACCGTGGCGGCGGCGTTTGACGGTCGCAGACAAACTTACTGTACTGTTCTTACGTTGGCGCGCTCCAGAGAAACCATTTGTACACAAACTCATAAAACTAGTACAGAGCATTTGTCACGGTCGCAAGGTAACCAGTCCTCTGAAGAACTTCCTTCATTTCCATCGGGTTGTATTTTGAATTAGTTTTCTTAAATCCAATGAATTCAAAAACGAGAATGCCCATGAACAACAAAAATCCCTAATACAAACTGACCATTTCTTCATCTTTTTGGCAAAACTTTCCGATGGAATATCCAACGAAAGTTTTCATGAGTCCATCAAAATTGCTACCTTTCCACTGGAGGAGAATTCTCACGAGGTTTTCCTGTAGGAAGATTAATACATCCATGACAGATATTCAATTTTCCAGCGGGACGTAAACCGATCCACATGAACGCTGTTGAAAATTTTGTTCAAGTAGAAACTGTTGAATATATATCATGAACATATGTACAGACGACAATCTGGTATATGAGCATTGGGTCAGGATGGACTGAGGCCGACTAAAATTTCAACATGTAGAAATTCCAAAGATGGTCTCTGAAAACCAATAATTGTGGACTGTCGAGAACGATCAAGCAGTGTGAGTTGTGCGATAAGAAGATACGTGTTGTAAATATTTGTTATTGGATGAAGAAAAGGTTTGTATTTCGTGCAGAAATTCATGCACGGAATACAAACCTTTTCTTCATCCATTTACATTGGAACGTGCACACAGCTTGACAATTTTCACTTAATATTGGTTATAGCTGGACGGTTGCTAACGGTTGGTCCTGGTCGTTCAGTATATTTCTTACCTCAGAGAGATGACATCAATAATTTTTATAATTTCCATTTTTTATTTATTATTATTTTTTTTCAGTGTGGGATGCCACAGCAAAGTCATCTACAGGAGTTCTGCGTGGCAGTATGTACCAAATGGGCCATTTTGAACAATGTATATCGGCAAGATCACCATTCACGCCCAAATATTGTCTTGCAACAATTACAGCTAAAACACCCGAACCAAAAAAAAGTAGGGACCCATTTTCGTTGTACTTCAACCCCTACGAATCAGTATTTCAAAGACTACATGTAAGTACTCGTTTCAATGATTTTTCTCACAAAAATTGTTTCAGTCGAGCAACAAGTCATATGAATCATTCTCTTTTGTAAGTATACCACGATGAGCTGAGTTGACATGTATATGGAACACCACCGTGAGTATTTTTCTGAATATTTATGTCAAGAGTTTTTTAAAGAGCTTCATTCAATAAAATATTTTCAAATATTTTCAAGTTGTCTGCGACTTTGTTATATCAGAAGTGGACTCCAGCCTTTTTTTTTTCAATAGTGGAACGCCCTATGAGAACAAAAAGTATTTTACCCCTTCACCACACAAGTAATTTAATTCCTAGATGCGCATTTCGATAACAAAGTTACCTTCATCAGTAGGATTACTAAACTAACTGTTATGCCTATTTACAGTTAGTTTAGTAATCCTACTGATGAAGGTAACTTTGTTATCGAAATGCGCATCTAGGAATTAAATTACTTGTGTGGTGAAGGGGTAAAATACTTTTTGTTCTCATTGAGTGACACCACAGGCGTCCAATATACCATTTTCAATGGAACGCCCTGTTTTCAATTGCGTTTTCAAAATCTACGTTGAATATCAATATCACTTCATTAAAAATATCATAAGTCTAAAATTCTCCAGTTTTCAGTTATTTAATTTTTTTTGAAATTGTTTTTTGTAAACAAAGAGATTCATAACAATAATTGCGATAATTTGCCTGAATAAGACCTGAAGCTTCCTTAAAATTAGGAAACTTTTCTAAAAATCAATACAGGATACTACGAAGAAATAGAAGGGCCATAGTAATTATTTTTTATACTTCTGACTTACTATCAGCCTAATTCCGACAAATTATCTCGGAATTAGTGTACTTACGAGTCCAAACAGATCAGGTAATTTTCAGAAGGGGCGTATTTCAGGGAGACTTCCTCATCTTTGTTCTCTTCTGCATCTCACTATTGCCATTGTCTGTTGCAATCAGGATAACCCTAAATACAAATGCGGAACCCCCAGCAGCCGGATGCATAAGGTCACCCATTTATTTCATATGGATGACCTCAAACTGTATGCCTCTGGAGAAAGGGATCTACATCAGTCCTCAAGGGTGGTGCAAGAGTACACGCGTGCTATCGGAATGGAGTTCGGGATTGATAAATAATGTGCAACGGTTCTTGAAGAAGGACGATTCAAGAGATACGGAAAGGATGTTCAGCTTGTAGACGGAAGCATCCTACATCATCTTGATGCCGGAGAGAGGTATACCTGCTTGGGAGTGGAGCAACGCTTGTCTCATGAGGTGAACACAGTTGAAAATTCTCTCCGCGGCAAGTATCAGCATAAGCTCCGACAGTTCTGGTCATCAAAACTTGCTGCGAACAATATGCTGCCGTTCCGATTCTACTCATACTCTTCATAAAAGCGTGCATCCTATATTGTCCGTTGCACGGTTATACTTTTCCAGACAACAGGAAGGCCAAGAATTTTGAGTTTGAAGTGTCTACACAACAGAAATGTGCTGGATGGAGCCTGTAATGTCATCAGGAGTTCGGATTCCGTTCTCTGCATAGTCCGCGACCATGAAAAAGCAGGGGTAGGAGCATGTCTTTTCAAGGCAGCAATCTGGGCAGCCGATGAACTTGGTCTCGTATTCGACACTGAACAGGCGAACCCAAACTCTTTCTCCGAGTTGGAACCCGTTCAGCAAAAAGCTCACATCAGAGCTGCGAAGACTGAGGTCCTCCTGCAACTGCATGAGGATGAGCCAATTCATGGAATCTTTTTCAAGAACGTTGAAGACATTGGTTTATCCAAAAACCTGACCTTTGCTTTCCTCAGGTCAAGTGAGGTGGAGTCGGAAACCAACGGATTCATAATGGCCTGCCAGGATGGTGACTTCAACACCCTGGTCTACCGTTGCCGCGTGATGGGTATAGAGGTCCCCAAAACAAGATGCAGAGCGTGTCGTAAGATGCCTGACACCCTTATGCATTCGCTGTCAGCATGCGCAGCATATGCGTTCTCAGCCTATATTTACAGGCATAACGCGGCCCTACGAGTGTTGTACTACCATTTATGACGCTCATACGGTATAGACGAGACACTGGTTTTGCCTTATGCTCCGGAGGATAAATGCCGAATATATTGAAACTACTCATTTCCAACCCTCAGGCAAATACAAGCTAATAAGTCTGATATAGTCCTCCTCGACCATCAAAGTGAGACGATTTTTGTCATGGAGTTTTCGGCTCGTGGCGAAACGAACATCATCCAAAAAAAGGAGGAGAAACGGACTAAATATCGAGGTTTACTATGTGAACTCCGCAGTCTCTACCCAAACCATGCTGTTGAAATGGTGTTTCTTATTATAGGGTTCCTTGGTGGTATGATAGACACACTGCTCTCGAACTTCAGGATCAGGAGTTCAGATTCCCGTTTATGCTTGTTCTGTGACCATGACAAAGAAGGAATGGGAGCATTTCTTTTCAAGGTAGCAGCCCGTGCAGCCGATAAACTTGGTCTTGTTTTCAGCTTGTAACGGGTTGATCCAAACTCTGTCACAGAGTTTGAGCCCGTTCAGCAAAAGGCTCACATTGAAGCTGCGGAGACAGGAGTGCTCCTGCAGCTTCATAAAGATAAGCCAATGCATGAGATCTTCTTCAGGAACATCTAAGACCTTGGCTTATCCAATATTCTGACCTTCCCTTCTCTCAGGTCAAATGAGCTGAAGTCGGAGACCTAGGGATTCATAATGGCCTGCCAGGATGATGGCCTGCCAAGATGGTGTCTTCAACGCTCTGGTCTAACGTTGTAGCGTGATGGGTATAGAGTTCCCGGACACTAGATGCAAAGTATGTCGTGGGACTCCTGAGACCATAATACATTTGCTGTACGCGTATCAAGCTTATGCGGTCTGAGCCTATATCCACAGGCATAAAGCGGCTCTACGAGTGTTGTAATATCATCTACAACTCTCGTACGGTACAGACGAGACACCGGTAAGGCCTTATGCTCTAAGAGATATTGAGTCCGTTGTGGAGAAAGAGAGGTGCCCAATCTATTGAAACTACTCATTCCCCACATTCAGGCAAATACAAGCAAATGAGCCTGATGTAGTCCTCCTCGACCATCAAAGTAGAGTTCTCGGCTCCTGGCGAAATAAACGTTGTTCAAAAAAAGGAGGAGAAACGGACAGTATATCGAGAGTTACTCTTTGAATTCCACAGGCTGCACCGAAACCATTCTGTTAAACTGGTGGTTCTGATTATAGGGGTCCTTGGTGGAATGATGGACACGCTGCTCTCTAAACTGAAAATCATACTGGCTTGCCATGATGTGGCAGAAATCTAAGCCGGAAGGAAGCAGAGGGCTGTCATATTTAGTTCACTCCATCTGCTCAGGGCACATGATTCTCGGACCCAGTAGTTTCTCACCCCACGGACGTTGGGAGCGGCTATGTAGGTAATGACACCAGCGTGCCCTTCGAAGGTGTCGGAGCTCCGGAGACAGGGTCCGACTGGTATATTCCAAACGGATACAAAAATACTAAGAATAATAATATTAATACATTTTATTCATTCACCATACACAAACCGAGGACTAACATTATAATGATACAAAATTGTGTGAATGAGGGAATCATTTAGGCCATAGAGCCAATTCTTCCACAGATCACTTGATATAATTTTTGGAACCCTTATAGAATTCCTCATCACTTTCACAGGTAATTCCCTATACCTATCTGTGGCGGTTTTCGAGGTATAAGTTATTTTGTTCAATTTATGTGCAGAACCTGACCATTGAAAAATAAAAATTTTTTTTTCAATGCAAATTTGGGTCATAGCTGCATAAGATCATTAAGTATTCTGTCGAAAAACTGGAACTTAGTTTCAGCATACAGGGAGTCTCAGAAATAGGTTCCTTTCGGGGAATAATGAAATGACTCACTAAGTTTTTTAAAGTGAAACAGTCTATATATTATTACTTATTAGGTACAATTTGATTGTGTATACTTTCCCTACACCTATCTCGAACAGTTTGTTAGTAAAGTTATGATCATTTATGTTATGAAGTCGTCTTGAATAAAATAAATATTGGATAGTGATTTAGATAGTAGGCTATGAACTTCATTCTGATAGAGAACTGACATGTTATTCAATAATTACTTGAATGTGGTTTTGATGGATTTATTCATCGCACTTATGCTCAAAACGTCAGCAGAACAGTCAATGAAAAATATGCTGATTTACCTTGAATGAATTTTAGAAAATTAATTAAATTGTGTGAAAATTTTTTTTTCATTATGAAAATCTGGAAGTATTCAAGTCGAACATTTGTATTAATAAATCTAGAAAGATGTAGCGGTGCTTTCAATAAATGTTCCAAATATTAATCATTCGTTTCCAAATACTTTCTTATGCGAACAACAACGGTATCTATTGTGGCAAAATGAATTTTATTGGATTTAATAACTGAAACGCTCGGGTCACTCGATTTTCTAATTCTTTTCTCGTGTTGACCGATGTTCCGTAGACTCTTTTTGCTTGATAAAAAAGTCTAGGGGTGTAAAATCAGGGATCTAGAAGGCCAGTTCAATGGATCCGAACGTCTAATCCATCGATCATCAAATATGCGGTCAGACTCCAATCCAACTTCTGCAGTGCAATGAGCAGGAGCTCCATCAAATTGATACCATTATTTTCCATATTGTTTTAGTGTCAGTTCTTCAATGAAATCTCCAACCGTTGTGCCTAAGGTATTCAAATATTTTCGAGAATCAAGGTTTTCATCATGAAGCAAAGAACGCAATTAATTCTCCGTAATTGAACAGGCAACGATGAAACTGATTTTTTTCTTGAAATACTATTTCTCTTGTGACGTGCGGATTTTTGGTTGCCCAGTAATGAAGATTCCTTCTGTTGAAAGTAGCTTCTCTTGAAAGTTTTGATTCATCAGTCCATATTATCTTGTTGGGAAAAATCTTCGTCTTTCTCGTGTACGCACCATCATCAATTCACATAGTTCGATCTTCTGTAGAGCTATTTGGGGCTTGACAGCTTGAACTTCATGAAATCTGTAGTCATGCATTCCGTTTTTCCTCAGAATCCTATGAAGTGATTCGAGTCTCACACTTAAATTTTGAACTACACTGCAAATGGAAGCTTGATGATTTCCGTGGAAATAAGTATGTCAAAACATTCAGTGCGTTGTCCTCATCACGCACCTGCCACCGATCTAGGAAAGTTTCTTGTTGCTTTCAAAGAAGATCCAGATTCAAAATTCCCCTTCAATCTAATAAATTTTCTCAAATTCATTCGAGGTAAATCAGCATACTTTTCATTAAACTCTCTGAATGTTCCGATGACATTGTTGTTACATTGACCATAAATGATGAATACATTCATCAAAACCGCATTCGAGTAATTATTTTTTGGAAGTACTCTCACACTAGACCAGGTTCAATAGTTTTTCGAAAAAAAAAAAAAAAAAAATCCCAGCAGTATGTGAGGGGTCGGAAAAACTTAAGTTATTTACAAGTAAATCAAGACGACTCAGTAAATGATCCGGAAGGGGGGTATACTGTTTGAGGGTTGGATCTTGGTTTTTTACGATTTGTGGTTGACATATATGCATTCATTCTATCGGAAAATATTATGATGTAAAGTTGTAGATAATTGATAACTCTGAAACATTTGTATCAGTAATTTTTCAACATAACCTCGAAATTAACCAGAAAAACGCTAACAAACTTTCTTTTTGGTTTTTTCCTCAGAAGAAACATGTTTTTTTATGAAAGGCGAAAACGTTCTTTTTAGTGTTAAAAATGAGCTCTGATTTTTTCAGAGCAAAATTTTTATTTTTCGATGCTATCCGAATTTAAATTTGAAAAAGAGCGAAATTATCAATCGATAAAGTTCAAGAAAAAATTCGATTTTTCAAATATGTCAGTTCATTTCCTTCTTCGGAACCTGGACTTTGGGATGGTATTGAGAAAATATATTGTTCGTATGAAAAAATATTTTTGAAAATGCAAGAAAAACAAAAAAACGACTTGTTCATAATCGATTTTTCAGTAATATTGGGATTTTTGTTTTTTTATTGCGAATTGGATTAAAAATTATGATTTTCATGGAACTATAATTTCATTTACATGCAATGTTTGCGCCTGGCTTCATTTTCAAAGGAATAAGTTAGTTCCTTCAGCAGTGCATCCATTCGCACACAACTGGTCCATGTTAATGATAATATCCACTCAAACTAGCCAGAGAACTAAATGAATAAAAAAAGTCAATTTTGTTTTTTCTGTTATACAAAAGGAATTTCATTCACAAAAAATGTGGCACCAGTATTGTTCAATGTATTGTGGTAGACAAAAGTAGACGATTAATATTTCAGCATTTAAGAGACATCTATCCTGCCCAACTATGGAGAAAGGCAGTAACTGCAAAAAAGTGAAAAATAATGTTTTGTTTTATTTTTATTCTTCGCATTATGTTACACCTATTTCCAATGAAAGAATGTAGCATTTTCGAATAAAAGTGCTGCCTTTTCCCATCGCAAATGGTTGTATCCTCATACCAAGAATATAAATAAACCAAAATATTATTTTCACTTTTTTGAAGCTTCTGCCTTTGTAGCTTGGTACAACACTTTCCATGTAACAAAAGAACCCATACTTTGAGGGTACGTTCAGACATGTAAACGTAATTTCACACAGTTCAAATATTTTATTTTAAATGACATTATATAACGTGAATACTATTATTTTTCATTAATTTTAACGCTTATTCGCAAAAAAATCCTAAGATTACTGAAAAATCGATTCTGAAAACGTAATTTTTTTGCATTTTAAAAAATATTTTTCCATACGAAAAATGTATTTTCTACATACTCTGCATATCGCTTAACTGTCTGAAAGTACCCTGAAAATATATTGGTATTGGTAAGTATGGATGGTGACTGATGCGCTGCGACCTGATTAGATCTATTGTGCCCCATCTTCTTCTGCTATCACGAGGTGTTCGTGTTCACAATCCTTTCAGGAATTTCAGGATTTTGAGGGAGTCTACTTGTGGTATTTCTCCCACAGTCAGCTGGTGTGATCCCAGTATATTTAATCTTTTACGATGTTCAGCGTAACAATCAATCAATATATGGTGGAGTGTTTCTGGATGTTCCCTACAGAATCTGCAGGTGCTGTCCTCCTCTAAGACTAGCTTCCTCAGATGTTCTTTGAGTCTGCAATACCCCGTTAGAATACCCGTGATGGTCTTCAGACTAGTTTTGCTGAGGTTAATCAGTGTCTTCGATCTTGCTCGGTTGGAATTGTCGAGGAAATCTTTGGCCTGCCTCAGCCCTGGAAGTCTTAGCCAGCATGTTGCTCTCATTGCTTCTTCAGCTTCATTGAATTCTTCTCGGAAGTAAGATTTTACAAGTCCTCAGAATGATTCTGGTCCGATCAGTGGCGTTGCCAGGTGCCAGGGTGTCTGCTTGTTCATTGCCTTCCACTTCGACGTACCCCTACACCCAGAGGAGGGTCACCTTTTTGTTCCTGCCTAGATCATTAAGTTTGTCCAGGCATTCCCAAACCATCTTCGAGTTGATGTTAGAAGAGCTCAACGCTTTGATGGCTACTTGGCTATCGGAGAGGATTACAATTTCTTTGTTCCGGTATTTCCTGTTGAGGTTGAACTGAATACATGTGGCGTGAATTTCTGCCAGAAAAATGCTGGGGAGCTGATCCATGGGTTCGGTGTATTTTGTGCAAGGCCGAAAGACTCCTGCTCCAGTTCCCTCGGGAGTTTTGGACCCATCTGTGTAGCATGTTATGGTATTCTTCCCTAGTGCTCGAATGGATTCTATGTTGCATTCTTGCTTGGTGTTTATTTCCGTTCGAAATCAATTCTCGAAACAAAATGTCCTGGTAATTTCGTCAGTTGGGAGATCGGCAAGGTGTGCACAGTCGGTGGGGGTTGAGCCCCTCACACTATGTGCTATCTCTTTGAGTCCGACTTTAGCCAATCAGAGGTTTGCTTCCCAAGCAGTTCTCCTCACCATGATATGGAGAGTAGTGAGATCCAGAATGACCTCTATTGCTGCTGATGGAGTCGACCTCATTACTCCTGTTATACAAAGACATGTTAGTCTTTGCACTTTCTCCAAGAACTTCTTTGTTGTGGCAAGCTCGGTTCTGCCATGCCACACTACTGTCCGGAGGTGATCACAGGTCTCACTATCATGGTGTACATCCATCTCAGTACTGATGGGTAACAGCCCCATGTTTTATGTTTTTCCTGCAATGTTCCTGCACACTATCAGTAATGATTTTGCCTTATTAGCGATCTTTCCTACGTGTCTGTTACAGAGTAGTTTTGAGTCCTAGATACTTCACCTCTTGCTGCCATTCATAGTCTGCTCCGTCGAGGCAAACAGTCCTTAGGTGCTGAAACTTTGTTCTTCTAGTGAATGGTACTACTGCGGTTTCTAATGTGTTAATTCTCAACCCCACCGAGAGGCACCACCTTCTTGTTGTCTCTAGCTCACTTTCTATGAGATCGCAGAGGGTTCCTTCGAATTTGCCTTTAGGCATAATGAATATGTCGTCCGTATATCCAAGGCAAGTGACTCTGTTCCCGGTCTTTGTTCGGAGTAGTTCGTCTACTACGAGACTCCACAGCAGAGTTGATAGATAGTACCTCTCCTTGTGGGCACCCCCTGTTTATGCTGATCCGAAAGCTGCTCTCGCTCACTTTCATTTCAGCAGTTCTTGTAGCCAGCAGTTCTTGTAGCCAGCATTTGTCACATTCATCTGGATGTGATTCTGTCCACTCCCTTACTTATTAGGACCCAATTTATTGCTTCATGAGAGGTGCTGTCGAATGCCCCCTTTATGTCTAAGAACACGCATATGGCCATTTTTCTGTGCTGAAGTGATCTCTGGATGCTTTCGGTAAGTACGTACAGAGCGGTTTCCGTTGATCTGCCGCCCTGTATGCATGCTGCCTGGAGTGCAGTGGCACCATCTCCAGTATCTCGGTTCTAATATAATTATCTACCGTCTTCTCCAGTGTCTTCAGTGAGAAGGATGAGAGAGATTGGTCTGAATGACTTTGGGAATAAAGGTTACCCGTGCTCTCTTCCAGTACCCGAGCGCCACACTGAATCTGGCTGCTTCAGTAATGAACGGCAGTAGATCCGTTTGTTCTTTTTGTGAAAGGGCCGGAAATATACCGTCAATTCCTGGTGACTTGAATGATTGGAAGGATTCAATTGCCTATTTTACTCTTTAGGGAGTGCACACTGAATCTGGCTGCTTCAGTAATGAACGGCAGTAGATCCGTTTGTTCTTTTTGTGAAAGGGCCGGAAATATACCGTCAATTCCTGGTGACTTGAATGATTGGAAGGATTCAATTGCCTATTTTACTCTTTGGGGAGTGCATATGGCTTTTGCTACTTCCCAGTTTTCTCGTTTGGCTCTGCGTCTCCAGTGAGGGAAGAGCTTGTTGATCTTTATCCTCTGTGTAGCAACCATCTGTTCTTCTGACTGACATTGGTTTCTGCCCCACGCCATAGTTTTGTGCAATCTGGCTGCTGCAGGTCACAAAAGTTCCTGAGCTGTTTCTCTTGGCTTTCCTCATTTCTTCATAATATTTTGTTAGCCTTTTGGTGTATCCCTGCCGATCTTTTTCCCGCTTGGCTTTGTTGAATAGCCAGCGGACTTCGGATCTCAGATTTGACAGGTGTTCGTTCCACCAAATGGTTCCACTGTGTGATTTCTCTTCTTTTATGGGGTAACTGGATTCGTATGCATCCATTTTTGCCCCGTTTACCGCCCCCAGGGTCTGCTTAAATTCGACGTGACTGTTGCCGTTGAACTTGATCTGTTCTAGGTTAAATTTTAGATTGGTGGTGTATTTTTCCCAATCTATTTCTAGGATATCTGCTGGAGGTTGTTTGTGTCACAAGCCCTTCCACCTTGAACATAATGATTCTATGGTCGGAAAGAGAGGGTTCGTCTGAGACCTCCCAGTTTCTTACCATTCTACTAATGCTCGGGCTGCCGAGTGTTAAATTTAATACTTCTTGCCTAGCCCTAGTAACGAAGGTGGGGACACATCCCATATTAAGTACGTTCAGGTTAGGCGCGAGTATGAATTCTAAAAATTGCTCACCTCTTTAATTGATGTCCGTGCTGCCCCAGATGGTGTTGTGCGCGTTGGCGTCGCAGCCCAGCAGGAGAGGTAGATTGCTCCTGTTGCAGTAGTCGGATGCCACTGTACTTCTTCTGGTGGTGCAAAGTATTCTGAGGCTCTTACCATGTCGAAGAGTAAGTGCCTTGTGTGGATCTTGCCCGAACTGGTACTAAGTCCCTCGTCATGGATTCTGAAAGACAGATATAATTAATATTATTTCTGATCGGTATGCAAGCTCTGGGGTGGTTATACCTGACATCCCAGATCACCTTACCTCTTTTGTTCGGTAGTCTTCTGATCTGCCCCCTGTTGACCCAAGGTTCTTGGATCAAAACAACTCCCAAGTTTGTTTCGCCTCTTCTTCCTCTTTCTGCTTACTTGAGTCCGTGCGGAGACCATGAATGGGGGCTTTTTCCGAACCTGAAGAAAATGGTGTAAAAGGATGTGATGGTGTGCACCCTTGGGATATCCTCTCTTAGGCAGATCATCAGCTCTGCACCCCTCCAGTTGCTCAGACTGGGGGCATTTTCCCTCAGCCAGTCTGCCGTCTCTTGGGTGACACAGTTTACCACAAGCGTACTGGGGCGGAAGTGGATTTATCCAAACTGGAATTTGCACTCTGCACCCAGCACCATCTCCTGTACGATCGCGTCTTCAAGTACTGTGAGTTGCTCAGCACTCAGTGTCTCCCGTGGATAGTTTTTGGGGAGGACTGCAATTTTTATCGTACTTACTGCTTCAGCATAACTGTTGGCTTGCCCAGTTTGCTTAGCAGTAGCGGTGCTACTTCCCGCTTCAGTCTTCCTCCTCTTAACATTCGGACGTGGAGGGATCGTTTGGGTTTTGGTGTCCTTTTTCTCCGTCTGTTGTGGAGGTTGCTCTTGAGGCCTTTTCTTCTCGGCTGATTTCCTTCTTGCTTCTTCGGGTGTCAAGTCCTGTTCAAGGAAGCAAAGGTACCATCTTACTCCTGCCCCGCTAAGGCAGAGAATCATCTTGTTACCTCTTGTTTTTCCTTGGAGGTTTCTTGGAGAAAGTACCTTTGCCGGATGCTTGCTCCGAAGGTTTTTCCTCCTTTTCCTTTTTCTTTCCATTTGCTTCCCGAGGTGAGCTCGGTGAATGGGAGCTGCCAGGACACTTTTGAGCATCCTGGGTTGCGGTGACTTCCCGCCATTTACTTTTTATTCTAGATATTCCGTATAGACCAACACCCTGCCGCGAAATTACTTTTTGGAATGCTCAAGTCCCTTTTTAATTTTTTTTTTTTTACAAAATTCGTGAAACAAGTAAACTGAGATACAGGAAAATAAATGTGAATTGTACGAGTGCTCAACTACAACTGATTTTAACAGAAAGAATTATGTAAACATCTCGTTGGTAAGGCGATACTGCTGCGGCAGTATAATCAGCACATTTCTTGGGAAAGACGTCAAACTTGGTGAGATATTTTCTCCCCTCGAAGATTCAAATCCACAGGGTTAGGGAGGGATTGAATTGAACATCTGCAAGGTTTAGTGGTGGTTGCTCGTTTTCTTTCTTCTTCTTGTTGCACCATCTTGATCTGGTTCTCTTGTATCCGATAAACCCAATCAATATAATTCCAAGTCCATACAAAAGCATTGTCCATATGCTAGGGGTATGTGACATTAAGTTGAAGGACAAATTCAGATCATCCAATTATATTTATACTAAAGAAATCTTGAGGTTCTAGGCATTTCGTATTCATTGGTATCGATTTTTGGAAATGATATTGCTTGTCCTGGATGGGTGAAATGTTCCTGGTTACTGATGTTGCAGAACGATGTAGTTATTTGGCTTCCCACTGGAATCTCGAATAGGTTTGTACCCTTGATTAATACGATTTCTTCTTGGTTGTAGCAGCTGATTTTAATTTATTTTCCTCTGGCAGCATGGTTACCCATTGGTTGGAATATAGGGTGATTCACAAGAACGTACGTTTGCTGACATGTAGAGGTGTTTTTCAGGCTCAGAAGTTGGACCTCAAAGGGGTTTTCTTCTCTCTTAATTTTATTACACAGGTATGATTGAGGCATAACTTTCTTGCCAGGGTCATTCGAATATGCGTAATACAATTTATTGATTGCCAAAAATATGTTTTTTGGTACGATAACCTTGAATTGACTCTTTTCAGAAATATGAGTGGAATACAAGTGGAATAAATCGAACTCGAATGGAAAAGTGATTGGTATATTCCAAATATATATAATTCTATTATTGTGTGTCTAGCTTTCTATTTTCACAATTTTCTCCAATGGAAGTACATTTTCTGGGGTAACCTCTAGAGGCAGCTAGTTTTTATTGAGTTTGTTTTGTAAGTACACAAATTCGGAGAAAAATTCAGAAGTTTTCATTATACTAGGATGCATCATACCTAATTTCGAACAATTTTCTCGATATACTTGACCTTCAACAATTTTAGCAATTTGGTTCATTTTGTATTCAATTAGTTTTTCGTTGTGGCTTATTTTCTGAACGGTGTTATTAAATTTATTGATTACTTCAATAGAGAGGGAATTTCTCATTTTGATATTCAATGCTCATTCTTTTTGATTATTTTCCAGCTGTTCAATCAATTTTTCATATCGTTATTCATCATTTGCATCTAAATTTCCTGAAATACCTTTGAAAATTGATCCCAACCCATCTATTAGGCCGAGTTTGATTCTATTGGGATGGGGTGAAACTTCGGTTAATTTGTATGCCACTTTTTCTTTTACGAAATTCAGGATTTTGACATAATTTGAGGAGTCATTTAGTTGGTGATAATTTTTGAGACTGGTTATCCAACAAATCCACCTCTGAAACTATGGGATGTAGATCATAGTAGTGAATTAGTTTGTAGGAGCTTGCTTGAATTTTTGCTGTCCCTAGTTTGAGTGGGGTTATACCAGGGTTCGCATCTGAATTTTTGATTTTTTCCTGCAGCGATTCGGTCAATTATTGAATATGAAAGCTTTTTCAGGGGACGTTTCAAATAATCCATATGGATTTTTTCTTAATTATTAGTAACTACCGTTTTTTGCTGAATATTTACTGACTTTAGTTTGGTGGATTTCTTGAACTAATCAGCTGTTTTTTGCCTTTTACGGATTTTCTGAAATACTTTTTGATTTGGTTGATATATTTCGACGAGTCTTATTGACATTTTTGATGCATCTTTCTTTTTCTTTTATTAGATCTTCGTTTATATTGATTAAAATTTTTCCAATTTCCAAATAAAATGGGTCATTGCTGCTAATATGACCATTAATAACGTCAATCGGTTTGCGATTCGTTACAGAGTGTAACGAATGAATGTAGGCGAGGATCGCGTACACCATTTTCATTTTAACCGTTTTCAGGAAACCTCTGGTGTCGAGAATTCTTACATGTTCAATTACAGTCGAGTGGAAACGTTCAATAGCTCCATTCGATTGGGGGTGATTTGGTGAACAAAAGTGTATTTTGATTTTGTGCAGGCCGAGTAATTTCGTGGTTACAGAATTTTTAAATTCAGTGTCGTTGTCAACGATAATTTGCTCGGGGACACCGTGATGTGAGAAGAACTGGGGGGTCAGATGATCGACTATCTCTGTACTTGATGAAGAAATGAGGTGATATGCCTGAGCATATTTCAATAAACTCTCAATAATGGTCATTTATTTTGTTCTATAATGAAGGTATCCGTATCCATATGTATGATTTTAAAAGGTTCCGTGGAAGTATGAGTGACATTCATTTTGATGTTTACAGGGTGTCGTTCGTATTTACTTTGTTTGTAAACTTCACAATCGTTTTTGAAGGTTTGTATCGAATTTTTCATGAATGGCCAATAATATTTTTCTTTAATGCGATGCATTGTTTCGTATTCCTCTGTGGTTGGTCTTTCCTTCGTGGTAATTTTTTATGGTTTCTTCCTTGTCAGTATCGTTAGTAACGTCAATGAGTTTTTTCGTACACTTCTTCAGTTTTAAGGAAGAGAATTTGAAGTATTGTTGAGAAAGTTTCGTAGAGTTCGGGGTTTTCGAAATACAGGTAATATTGAGTGTCAGGATTAATGTAACTTTTTACAAAATCAATTACATCGTTTTCGAAGTTGTTTTTTGAAAGTTGAACGAGGATACGTTTCTTTTCTCCGAAAAGAATTTTGATTCTTGGTTTACAAGGTGAATGCAATACTGAACTGATTGTTATTTGATTCGATCCAGAGTTAACTGCTGTTTCTATAATTGGTATTTCAAAAACTAGATTTTCTTTTAGCATTGGAGTGAATAGTCTGGTCATTGCCATCCATATTTCTGTTGGAGTCGTCTTGGTGTTCTCTCTCAGTATGGTTAGTTGTTTGTGATTGTTCTAGGTCATGTGAGGGTTCAGTGTTTCTGGAAAGTTCTGGATCTGGTTGAACTTGGGTCGAAAAGTTGTCTCCGTCATTACTGGTGTTTTCTGTATTTTCTGTATTTTCTGTGTTTTCTACGTTTTTCGATTCTTCTGGTGGTAAATGGATAGTTTCTAGAAAGGTTCTGGATGGTCCTGGTTGAGGTTCTATGTATTGTGGTGGTCTTGAGGCATTTCTGAAAAATTTTGGTCAGCGTTCACAACAACATCTTGTATTTTTTCGAATCTCTCAAAATTTTGATCACTGTTTTCGAAATAATATTGATCAATACTTACTTGATTAGGTAATTAATCCGTTTGATAGTGATTGACATTGTCTTGATCAATTTCAGTATTGAATAGTTCTTTCGATATAAAAGTTCTTTGGGGTTTCACAAAATTATTGGTATTTTTTGTTGAAACATTCATAGGCGTGGGTCTCAATGGCTGATTTTGATGTTGATATGAAGTTGATGGTCTAGCAAAATTTGCAGTATTTCTAGTTGTTACGCTCATAGGTGTTGGTTTAGGAAAGGTCTGGTTAGGGTTAGGTTTGAACACATTTTTGTTTTCAGGCTGTTTGAAAACTTGGGCGTTCGTAAAAAATCGTTGTGGTTGATTGATCGGTCTTGTTTGGATGTTGATCGGTTGCGAAGAAAATGTGTTTTGTCTAAATTGGTTGTTTTGTGTTTGAGAATTGAAAGGTGCATACTGTACATTATTAGGTCTTTGTTTTGCTATTTTAAACCTCTGACTTTGTGGTGATTGAGCTTTTGGGTAGGTTCTATCAGAGAAACTCTGAAAATATTGTATATTGTCTCCTCTAGTGACAAATTGTAAAGCTTCACTCAAACTGCATGGTTTCATGCAGCGTATAGTTGTACCTAGGGGCTCTTTCAGCCCTGCTAAGAATGTTTTTAATGCTAGATTTTGGTAAAGGTTTCGTTTTGAAATTTTCGCCTCTGCCGTACTTTCGTGTACATCGGCGTAACTGCATAAAAGATTGAGGATATTCAGACATTTGTCGAAAAATTGTTGGGGTTTTTCATTGGGAGCTTGTATCAGTATTACTAAATCTCTGTTGAGACAGGCTTCGTCCTTTTGATCTGCAAAATTTCGAATCAATGTGGACTTCAGTTCGTCCCGTGAAGCGACATTTATTACCAATTTAGCATTGCCTTTCAATTTAGAGATAATGGAATTTAATAAAAAAATATTTTGGAAATTAGTTGTGTTTACTTTATCAAAGAAGTGGGCGATTAAAGATCCACTTGTTGAAATATATCTATTCAATTCGTTGGGATTTCCATCGGATTCGGGGACACACTGTAGGTACTCTGGTTTGAAGGTTGGGATTGTCAGATTTCATATTTGAAAAAGGTAATTGGGAAAGAGAGTCAGCTGAAGGATTGCTAATATTCAAATTTTCAAAACTAATCAATAATTTTTACATAAAATTGTACTCACATAAATATAAAAGCGACTATGAACATCTCCTGCCTAACTATGAAGATGATCAACAGATCTGCTATTTTTGTCTTCACTGTGTAAGTCCTCTCCGTGAATTTGGGCAATTTGTGTCCAAATTCCGATGTCTCGCTGATGATGGGTTGGAATTGGTATCTGCGATAGATCCGGTTTCTTGATTTTCGAAGAGCCGCCAATACAACACCTCCACACAACGAATCACCAAGGTTCGAGCTTCAGAGTGTATTCAGAAAATGCATTAGTAGGCGCAGAAAGAGATTTGGAAATACCTGTAATGAGTATATAGAAGATTCTGAAAAAAAAAGTACCAGCCGTATTCATTCTCATCAGTTCACAATTTAACAGGTGATGATCAAAGAAGGAATGATTTTAGCGAATGCATATTAATCATAAAATTCAGGAAGAAGAATTTTTTTTAAAAAAACCACACGGAAAATAGTTTTTTCAAGACTCCACAAAAACTTTTCGATTGAGATATAGGGTTGTAATCATAACCCCCTATCTTTAAGGGGGTTGCCATTTTGAATAAAATGAGTTACACCATTTTCGCTATATCCGAATTCGGTAACAATTTGTGAGCACCCCGTATAATTTTCTTGAAAATATTCAGAAATTTTGAAAGTTTGAGGTCTGATTCAGGCAAATTCTGTCCATTTTTGACCCGACTCTCTTTGTTTTCAAACAATTGATTATTTTCAAAAAAATTTAAATATCTGAAAACCGGAACCGTTCGGACATATGTTTTGGATGGAGTTATATTGAAATTCAACGCAGATTCGGAAATTCCGATAAAAAACAGAGTGTTCCATTGAAAACTGAATACAATTCAACTGAAATGAGCTCATCGGAAAACTCCCGTATACAAGTTTTCAGAAAAATACTGTCAGTAGTTTACCATATACATGTCGACTCAGCTCTCCGTGTTATACCCTATACATATTATATCACATTACTCGTTTCCATAATTTTTTTTCAGTGGGAGATTCGGATCAATTGTTTCCTAATTGTTGCAAAATTGCAAATTATTCAAAATATTTATCAACAGTAAAAGCACAAGAGCTTTTTTTTATTTTTTTTATAGGATAAATTTCTTTCTTCAACAAAATAATTTTGCCAATCAGTAATTTCACGAAAAAAACTGACATGAATAAATTGCGAGACCGTAGGTCGAGCAATTTTCTAATGTCAGTTTTTCGAGTGAAATTACTGATGGAAAAATTTTGAGTTGAAAGAAATTTATTCAATAAAAGGAAAGTTCGAGTGCTTCTTGGCAAGGTAAATCAACGACAATATATAAATACACAACGATAATAATCACTTGATTGAAACAGTTATTTGAAGAAGCAGTTATTAACAACACAATTATAAAAATGCCTTTTGTAATCAATCTGTTCAGATGAAACTTTCCCAAAACGATTCATATTGTGTCAACAATACTGAACAATCATTGCTGTCATGACAGAATTGAAGGGATTTTCGATTACTAGATGCAGTCTGTTTTCGAGGAACAGGCATTACTGACTCCGACGTCATATTTAAATAGGTTTTTTTCTACATCATTTTAAAATTTCAACCCATATTATTTCGATATCTGATTAAATTAAGTTTTTATTTATTCATTCTATTTTCGACTGAAAAATTACGATAACAAATCAAGAAATTTTCATCCCATTTTAAATGGAATAGAAATTAATAAACTCTGCCTTCGAAAGAAAAGGGATTAAAATACAGTATGAAGCATCTGAAGAAACATGGTGGCAGGGCATTAAACAACTAATGAAATTTTTTTTCTACGATGAGGCGTAAACTGAGTGCTTATGCACTGTTGACAGTGCGTAAAGTGACACTTTTGCGCACAAGTGCGTAAAAAAATCACCTGTGCGTGAAATCATCAACAGTGCATAAAGTGAATTTTCACTGATCATACATTTATACAAACCAAGCAACGGTAAAAAAAATCCGCTGGTTACTAATGATTTCTTATGACCACGTCATTGGTACATGTTGGGAGTGGGAGACTCTTCAGTCCTACCATCTATTTTGTAGGACAAAAGTTTTTTCGTTTACTTTTGCAAATTATCTCGAGGTTCAACTGAAAAACTAACTGTTATTGGTGACTTTCTTGCAACCACCATATCGACATGATTGACGCCTGCGCATTTTATTAGCTACCACTATCGAGAAATTTCGTAGAGGAAAAAGTAGGGCGTCATCATAGAAACAAATTGTTATTATTTTTGTTTAGTTTACTGTCATTGGAAAAATTAAAATTCGTCAAAGTTGAAGTTATCAATTCCTAATAAGAAAGTACAATTTTACGTTTATTTGAACTGTTCTCAATATTCAGAACTGGATTCTGTTTGACTCAGTTTGCAGTGTGCAAAAACTATATAGTTGACCAAGAAGTTGCATGATTATTCTGGATAACGCTATTTCTGGCGAACGTAAGATCAGTACAGACAGTTCTAATTTTGTTCTCTCTAAAAGACTGTCAAATCCTGAATATGTTTGTATGAAGCATGCAGTCAATCAAAAGAAGTCAAGCGAGGGGTCTACTACTTCTAAAACGATCCAATATTTTCCAAGTTTAATTTGGAATTGATGATGTTAAAACAACAGCAAAAGTCCAACAAAGGAGAAGAGCAGAAAAAGTGAAAGCATTTGAAAAATGCATTAACTTAGCAAAAGAAATGTAATTGAAAAAAAAAATTGGGACTGTTGGTTCTTAAGAAAATGCCTCGAACAGCTCTAGAAGTTTATATAGTAATGAACGATACTTGAGAAAGTGGGTTGAAAATGCCAAGAAGTGTAGGGAAGCTGGACCTACACAATCTCAACCACTTTTTCAGAAAAGCGAACAGAACGAAGTACTCTAGAACCTGCAATGAATAACACCACCTTTTTTGCGGAAGGTGGAATAAGTAATGATGCCTCTCCTGAAATTGCTAGACAGTGTATCAAACAATCAAACATACGGCAATACCAACAAACTTTTGTTACGGCAAAATGTGAGAGATCTCACTCACTTCTGAGATAAACTTTCAGTGTCCTATTTTCACCAACGATTCAGTAGATCCACATCTCTGTACCGCCTCATTCTCATTCTCATTCGATTAGAGAGGAATCTGAAAACTAGTGCTCAAAATACAGTAAAAGTACTCTTAACTTTTCCAGAATGAATAGTTTCAGAGCTCATTGAGAAAGTTAAAAGACTTGGTTTTCTGCTGGATTCATATGGTCTGAAGTCCCAAGATATTCTCCTTAAGATGTACAAAGATGCCAAATTTGCTGATAAGTAGTGCAGAAAATTCAAAAAATATTTAATGGCAGGCTATGCAAAGGAGTTATCACTTCCTGAACAATTTGAAACACCTGAAACCTGGTACCTGCCTCATTTTTTAGAAAAATTAGGCTTGTTTTCGGTGCGGCTGCAAAATCCCAGGGGTCATGCCTGCACGCCTTTCATTACAAGGGAAAATAGCTTTCTGCAGTGATGTCTGTAAAACGTTTCACTAGATACTCATCAGAGAGAAAGATCAATGTGCACAACGAATTCTTTAGACTGGTAGTGATCCAAATCTTAAGGAACGTTATGGTTCTTGGCTCTGTGTCCTCACCTTCGAAAGCACAATTTGTGAGGAACAGAGGATTGCTCTCGACTTTACATTACATTAGGTCGACGATTACCTCGATTCTTGTAACACGTAAAAAGGAGCCATCAAGAGGATTGCTGACGGTATTCATGTGCTTACAAAAGGAGCCCAGAGATAACATAATGGATTTGTAATTCCAGGAATGTTCTTGCAACTATTCCTGAAAGGTTCTTCTGGATTTAATGCAGTTGAAAGTGACTCAGAAAAAACAAAATTAATTCTTGGACTTTCATGGTTCCCAGAAACTAACAACTCAATATTTTTTCTCAATTTGAAGAAGATTCTTCCAGAAATTAGCATTGCACAGTTTCCTCGATATAAATTCAAACTATGTGAAAGAAATCGAATGCCTTATTGCACTCGGCCTAACGGCCTCGTCGGACATTTTCACGTCGAGTGCAATACACTTACTTTTTGCACTTGTTGCATAAGTAACTTGTTACGTATTTTTTTCATATATATAATTATAGGCATATTCAATGACTGTGTTATATATGGGGTGCGTACGATATAAATACGGACAGGGTTAAGTGCTCACAGCTAGCTTTCATACAGCGAGAGGGGGGTGTGAGTTTGATAATTCAAAGTAGTTAATTTTCCAGGGGGCGCCAACAGATTTGATAGTAACCCTATACCTAAGTGTAATGCCAAGCAGATGAAAACCTGTAAATTATCCACTATACAGTAATACCCCAATAAAACTAAAAAATTCAGAAAATGGGTATATTAACCTATGTTCACAGGGGGTAGGGCAATGTTTGAAAGAAGAAATCTTAAGTATTATAGTTATACTAACGGAGAGAGGGTCGTGAACGACAGAGAAAACTGGACGGTGTGTTTGGAAAAGAAAACTACCCTTCCAATCTCCTGCACAACGGGAAACAACTCATCCCATAGTTAGAAGTTTATGAATTGGGCTTGAAAGACATGATATTGCTAACGTAACGATATTGATGTTGAAAAAAAAAGTTTTTTTAATATTCAAAGAAAGTTCTAGATGCCGCTATGCGGTATTTATTCGTGATTCCAGGGCACGAATTACTAAGGGCTGCTACCTGCACCACTTCTTCAAGTCAAAGGTATGAAAATTAAGGAATACTTCGTATTATTTTCTTGTCCCAAACTACGAATGTCGGTAGATTATACCGATATTCATTACGGTAGTGGTCTTTGTGTGGAGCAAAAAAAACACCTGAAATCAAAGTATGGTTGAATTTTTCATACTATGAGAGATATGATGGCCTTGTTAAGACACCAGGGAAAAAATTACTTGAAAACTCACCTCCGATTATCGATCCCTAATAATTCGAAAATGTTTTCACATACTATTACAATGGAAAAAAGCTGATATTAAAATCCTCCGAAGAGATAAGAAAACGGAATTTCCAGACTCCTCTACGATCATTATAACAAATCCGATTTCTGGAACGACTGGATTTCAACCGCCTCAAGCGTTTTCAAAAATTCCTGAATTAAATCCACAGTTGATCTATCACTGCCAATTTCCAACTCCAATAAAATAAAATATCTTGAACAAGGACCAACGAAAGTTTTACAAATTTTCCACTCTCGGGTGAACATTTACGTTATTGATTCAAGCTGTTAGTATGTGGGCAAGGGATAATAAATGGATGGAAAATGTAGATTTCACGAGTAACGTAACAAACTATTAAAGACATGTAAAAGAATGCACAGGTTATACTTCTCACTTTCATCGTCTCTTGAAAATCCCAAACTAAATAAAAAACTGTAGTCAAGTCATTCCTAATGGCCGGTATTGTCAATATTGAAATAATGCATCAACCTATTAATTGACGATTGAAGTCAAATTAGGTACCCCTCAAAGGTATATACCTGTGAGACAAACATACAATTAAGAAACTACCGACATCAGAATTGATCAGGAACATATACCTCTTGTCCTAAATAATCTAAAAAATGTATACTAGTAGATACACTGCATAGTCAACGAAGAAGTCCTCTCATATGAAGTTCTCCAGTTTCAACCAAATACATATACTTATAATGAAATAAATCACTGAAATTGGGCGATGTGATATAAAATATGTGTACTTGGTGGAAATTGAGATCATAACCAAAAACATTTTCAATATCAAGACTAGTGGGTACATACTGGAATTTTCTATTTGTCCTATCATGTTGCCAAACAGAATTTATTAACCTTATAGTTTCATAATGTATTAGAGATGACTTTTTTACTTCACTGCAAATATATTAAGGTTTCTGAAACACAAAATACCATTTTTGTCTACCAGAAAAGAAGACATGTATTGTTGATCATAGGCAAAATTGATCAATAACACTTATTTCTTGTGCAATACGAATTATTTGATGATCACCTTAAAAATTTTCAGTATATACTGCTAGCTCCCACATGAACAAAACACTTCTTTGAGCTCTACTGGCTCCACGTCTAGCTGCGACGTCTCCATTTCACTGAGTGCATTAATATGAAACACTCGTTTCCTCATATGGAAGTTTATTCCCATTCTTCACAATATAAAAAAATATGAATATGAGTTTCATAGTAATACAATTCATCCTTCATTTGTGGCTCGAATATGTCTGTGGTTACAGAACTACAAGTGATTACTATTTGAATTGAAAATGCACAAAAATATAAAATCTAGGTCGAAGTGCTTGTGAGGTCGCATAGCCTGTACAACACCACTATACTCTATTTGAATGTACATCTGTTTCTTTTGGATAGTATTCATTCCTATATAACATTCTCTCCAAGCAAATCAAGAAAATTATTCAACACTATGTACTAAAATATATTAAAAACCTAATATCCTATCGTATAATTACCCTAGGGTGACAGAAAAGTATTTTTGTAAATGATTAGCACCAATAATTGCAAAGGAATCACAACATTCAATAGAATTGTTGACTTTTTGCTTGTTCTACAATAAATTTCCATACTCACTATTAGACAAACACAATCAGTAGGATCTCTTGATTCTTAATTCATTGAACAAGATTTAATTTTCACAGCAAGAAAGTCAACAAAGCATGAAAGTAAGTTGACTTATTGCTTGTATATAAGCCAGACGCCGGGACGTAACACACCGCATACGCAGTTCATCAGTTGAATTGGAACGATACCAATAGGGTTAATCCAAAACAGTAGTACATTGTTGGCTTTTATATCGTGGTGAGGTAATCCTAGACTGGGTTAACTATATGATATAAAAATAATAATTTAATCTTCTTTCGTTTCTGATAGTCAGGGGTGTCTGAAAATCCCGCTGTTTGACAAAATACTTTATCATATATATATATATATATATATATATATATATATATATATATAAGGGGACGTTTTCGTGACTGTTCAAAATGTATTCACAAATTAGTGGGAAGCAGTCAAAGGGAGACCAATTAAGACGATTTATTCGTTTTTAAGTCAAGCTTTCGAAAATAACTCATTTTCTTCTTCAAGACGTAACTAAAATTAGTTGTTAAATAAATATGTGATGTTATTACATAATTTAAGATACTTACTAACATAAAATTCAAAAGAAATTGGATACAAAAAGAAACATACAGGTGATAGACAGAATTTGAAAGGACAAGTTGACAACAAATTATGCTTGCTCGATCATATTTTCGGTATTTCAAATTAGAGATACAGAGTGAGAAAATATAAAAATATACTATATGTATAAATAATAATAATTTTAGTTACGTCTTGAAGAAGAAAATGAGTTATTTTCGAAAGCTTGACTTAAAAACGAATAAATCGTCTTAATTGGTCTCCCTTTGACTGCTTCCCACTAATTTGTGAATATATATATATATATATATATATATATATATATATATATATATATTTGGGGCAGCAGCAAAACGCAAGTGTACTCTTATAACATTATATTTCCAATATTTCGACAGTGGTTACTGTCATCATCAGGGAGCTACAAAAATGGATGAAACTATGGTAAAATGGTGAGGATGAGAGTCCAATACTTACAATGTTAGTGAGATTGGTCGCTTAACAACGATGTTGAAAAATTAAACAAGACTAAAACCATGTGCAACATGGGGTACTGAATAAAAATTATGTAAAACATTTATAACAACTAAAAATCTAAAAAGGGTGTCGGATGCAGACAACACCTGTAATATACCACGAGGAGCGTGGGAGAAGAGAAAATTATTAGGTTAGAAATTATTAAAATTAATCATATGTCAAAAGTCAAAAGTCAAATTTTCATAGAAGTTATGGAACAAGAGAACAATTGGCCTGAGCTGCTGGGGTTTCCAATCCAGTTGCAATTACTGCTAAAGAGAAGATATAATTATGGATTTCATGTAATAGATTAGAAAATTGTTTTTAACATTATTTGAATTTAAATATTTAATTTTGTGAATCAATTGGGAAATTTATGGGATGTCATAGAGTAGAAGAAATTACAAAATTGAGATTAAGTAATGCCAAAGGAACTGTTGTTGAGAGCACTTGGGTTCTTGTCCAACATTAATAAATAAGAATAGATCTCACTCAAGTGGTTCAGATCTGTTCTTTTGTTTAAACAATAATCAGATTGAGAAATAAACGTCATTTCAGGAAATGACGTTTATTTCTCAGAAAACAGAGAACAGAAAACAACTACTTCCCCGGCACAAGAAAATAGCGACTAAAGTTTGTCTCTCAGTCGCAGATGATTCCACAACAGATTATATGAATGTCCTATTCATATTTTCGAACTAAAATAAAATTCTGATTCATAAACAAATAATCCAGAAATCCAGAATCATACGAGAATTTGTCACCCGCGCACGGAAATCTTATTTCCAGACTGCAAATTAAATATACTATATTTATTCAGACAGTAGCTCATACTCTTTTGACGGCAGAAAAGAATATGCACTAGTGCGGACATATTTCAAAATCACACGCTGATCAAGTTTTTTTTAAGATCTCACGGAAAGGAAAATCGTGTATTGTTCAGAGAACATTATGAGAGTCAACGCTCAAGCGTCGTCAAAATTCAAAAAAAGCTACCCAAAACTACCTCACATTCAGGCAACGCGCGAGAATGGCAACTTTGTTGACGAAACACGCGTCGAATGAATGTGACGTATTTTTTGTTTTTTAGGTAGTTTCTTTTTCTTAAATTGTGTTCACACCAAAGAAACCAAATATTCATTTATTTGGCGTTAAAAAAGCGTTGAAAATATATGTTCCATGTGTTTTTCTATTATTATTATACCTACCTAACTATTAGTAATAAATTGGTGTATATCTTTTTTGATATTGACTATGACTAAAAACATGACGACAATTACTTACTCAGAATTCATATTTAAATTCATAATTCACACAAATTGATTATTCATTGTTGTAAGAAAAACTATAAGTTAATAAAAAGTATATGTTAATATAGTTTTTCTAAACGAGTTATCGTCGGAAAGTATATCTCCAGCACTCGTTACGTTCCCACACCCGTTTGTTCGTGCTAAATATGAATTTCCACATTTGTTCTGTAATATACTATTTTATTGATACCTTGACTAAGTTTTAATGATTAGTGCATCACTTTCCAATTACTAAAGATCTACCAACATAGCTGAAAATATAAAAAAATTATTTACTGTGCGAACGCTCATGTTGAGCCTCATCGCTGGATATAATATGAAATATAGTTCATTGTACGACGAATACGCATTATGGTAGTACCTGTTTTTAAGGTTTCAGCTATGTTAGCACAACTGTACTTTTTCGTATTTTTACATAGAATTTTGTTTTAGGTATACAGTGATATTTCGCAACAACCCAGAAAGTTGACAAAAGTTGGATGGTGCATACCGTCGTCATGTTCAATCCATGATTTAGAAATCAATTTGAACGACTACTTAACAAACGTCGAAAACAGATTCAAGACTATGAATGTTACGTACATGGCAAAGTTCTCAGATATGTTTTGTCATACTACAGATGACAATCTTCATTTCGATAAAGTCGATATATCCTTCTGGTGAGTACAGATAATTGCATTAAGTAGGTGAAATATTATATAGTTCCACGAGAGAAAGTCTCCAGGTGGAAACCGCTGAGAATATTGTGTACACTAATTCTCAAAAATCTGAATTAATGTCACTAATACCCATGAAATTCCCAAGTAATACCAAGTAATTCCCGATTGGCTTTATTATAATTTTTTTCTATTGTTCTCTCACTTCTGAATTATTCCTGTAATACCCATGTAATGCTCGAGTAATGCTCAATAGTTCCTAACTAATTTCTCTAATGCCCGAGTAATGCACCAGTAATACCTGTAATGCCCAATAATTATCAATAATACCCCTAATTCCCAACTTATACCCTAGTAATGCCACTAATTCCCGACTTACGCCCAGTAATGCCAATAATGCCCAAGACATGTACACCAAAATTCCCCAGCGGTCGTATCAACTTCGATTAGTAATATTTCCAAGAATTTTCACTTTCAAATTTTTCCTTTTCAGTTAGAGTCTTTCCGCAATATCTATCAGATGTAGTTCAATGTTCATCGTGGCTTTAGCCGGGGAAGTAGTTGTTAGTGTTGTGTTAGATATTAAAAATAAATCACATTTTTCATTTTTCAATTTTCATGGAGAATGTTCCCCTTTTCAAAATAGAAAATTATATTTGACCTACTAAAACACATATGCGCAACATTTTGATACGGAATCAAACTAATAAAGCAATACTCAAATTTGACCTATATGAATGATGATTTTATGTTTTTCAACAAAATAAAAATCAGTTTAGAATAAACATTTAGCTACATACGTTGAAGTGTTTTTAGAAGTAAATTCAGAATTTACAAGTTCATATAATTTTTTCAATACAACAGTCTTATTTGTTCTTCTGCACTTAAAGATTTCCCTTCAATATTTTTTGATTTTCAGACGCGAGCGCGTGAATGTTTGAATATGTTGATCGCTATTTTGATTCACAAGTTTGTTACAGAACTTTTCAGTCGACCGTACTTTTTAAGAATCTTTCAGTTTTTATATTTTTTACGATAAACAACACTATTTTCTATTTATATTACCTCTATTCAAAGTATGTGTTAGTTTCCTTAGAGCTAGTTTTATTATTGTCAATATTAATATTCGAAATTGTACAATTACTGAAACTAAAGAAAGCAAATTATAAATGGATTAACAGAAAATCATTCGGGAATAGGGGTCAACAATTTCATCAAAATTTTTATAAAATCTTTGATTAACAGAGAATAATTCAATAATGTGGGTCATTAGTCAACGATTTTGAGTGTGTCAAAATACATCTGTAACGGCAAAATTGTCCTATTCATATAAATAATGTTCAGAGCAATTTTGAAAACAGTCTGTACACTGAAAAGCCAACATACAAATAAGCGAAACTGCGAACGACGTATAGGAACTCGAAACGGCTGAAGTACGGATTCATAGTGTCGGTTTTTGACTCTGAAATCGATAGCGAATGGGCACTGGTGGCTAGAATTGTTTGCGATAATCCTTACAGATCAATTATTTCCTACATAATTTTTTCATGAAAAAGGGCCATTCTCCAGCGAGAAGGTATGTAGGGTTTCTCAAGTGCTATTAATTTTATAATCAAGTGATTTTGATAATTCAGGAATTCCGTTTTTAGATTTGCCGGCCTTCTTTTACCATACAAAAAAAGCCTGTCTCGTATTCAATATTGATAAGAATCTGGTTGATATCCAAGATGTCATACCTATAAGAGAGAATAAAGGTACTGAAAACTTATGAAAATTTCAAGGACACAGAACGGAAAATATCAGAATTCTGTCAGAAAATATTGGTGGCGTTACCACATCCAGGACTCACAGGTCAGATTTGTCCAATTTTTACTGTGTTTTTCTCTGAAATGCAAGTACAAGCTTTACTGGATCGGTGGGAACAACCAGACCTAAAATAGTAAGCCCAAACCAAACCGCCGTCGTCGAAAAAGAGTAGTATTTATTTACTTTGTACATTGTTTTAATACTTATGCTAAAATTCGTGTGAGCCAACCATAGATCTATGAGAGGAGAGAATAATTTTCGAGAAATTGCGTAACCCTGTCAGCTAAGTATCTGTTGGATTAATAATTGTGATTTATTACACGTCGTTTACCGTAACCAAAGATTTTGTCAACGTTACAACAGATTTCATTAAATATTTTGTACCCTTTTTGGATAGATATCGTTCATTTCACCTCAATTTTTCCCATTTTTAAAATAATCAAATATGGGTGGTGCCCAGTGAAAATTTGACAGTCGACATTTTACCCCGACCTATTTATTGCTTCCAGACAAAAAAAAAGAGCTACCGTGAGCATTTGCCCCCAAAAGTCAAAAAGGGGTTACACATCATAAATGGACGTTCGACGGAAAATACTATTGAATGAATTATGATACCTCAGTAAAAAAAACAGCACTTGCTGACACTTCGCATTTCCATCTCTCTAATGTATATGTATTATATATCTGATGATGAATGAAGTCCATTAATTAATATTATTATCAAACCTCTAGGTGTCTCCACATATTATATGTCGTGAGAAAAATCCTGGGAAAATATATTGATTATGGCTTCTCACAACTTGTTTCCAAAACTCAGAAACCAGTTGAGGGAAAAACGTAAATGTAGAAGTTTTGAGTTACTCCACATTTTCTGGAAATAATTCATCCATGTTTCGAAGGCAATATATTCACTTATAGACCGGGAGTTGATGACTAATTTTGGATACGATTCAACTCAGTATAACCTCTGGATTGCCGATACAGTGCTCTACTAACTGAGCTACCGAAGGGACATACGTTCCAATACATATCGAGAGGCCGCTTTTTCCTAGAATTTTGATGTTATTAAATCTTAACTACGGCGTAGTTTGTAGGTGATCTTTTTTTCTAGAATTCCAAAATTTGTCTGCATGCCGCTAGTTTTTCTTCATTTTTATTGATATCACAGACGCTATCTCCTTTCTTGATTATCATTGTTATTCAATATGAAAAACCTACGACGACTGTTTCATTCATGCATTATTGTCAGGCGTAATATAATAAGTGGTATGATTATTACCGATAATTTTTTGGAATATTAATGAATTGCAATTCCATGTATTTTCCTGCATTGAGATTGCCAACATGAATTTATATTCCAAAAAATTATAGGTTTTTAATCATAACACGAATTATATTTAGGACGACAATATATCGATTTGAAATAGAGAAAAATCGTGTCACCTGGTAATTGATGCTTTACTTCTAGCCGTATTCAACTGAATACTCTTTTCCACGGCCTCATCTATTATACGAATGGATATTTGTCCCCAACGATCGCTCATATTGATAAATGAAGATAACTAGTCAAAACACATATATTTGACGTTAATAATTTAAAACAAAAACTAAGCAGGTTTATCACCGTGAAAATACAGAGACAAGCTATATTTTCACTGTAGTTTCGATTCTATTGGCTGAATTTCAAAATTTTATATCCACTGATTGGTTGTTGAGCAACGAAATATATTGTCATGAGGATATTCGAACAATACGGTCTATTAGAATAGTTCACCAATGTATCCAAATTATATTGTACAAATATTGCTGCATATTTTGAGGCCACTATTGCTACGAGAAAATTTCACAAATATTATTTCTATAACTTCCAAGTAACATTCAACCAATATAGCGAAATAATTATTATTTTATATCACCAAAATTACGTTCGAAAAGTTTACCAATATTTTCATAAGATTTTACTAATATTTCAGCAATATGATTTTTGAAATATGGAACTAGTAGAGATAGACGGATTTTATTAAACCACTTTTCATGAACTATATCTTTGTGGAAAGTCAAAGAAAAAATGGATAGATGTCTAGATACAGTGCTGAAACTATAAAACAGTCCTTGAAAAACAAAACAGATTGAAACGGCAGAAACAAACCTTCAATATTACATATACATGTACAAAAAGTTAAAAGTTTGAAAGTTGATTCAACATGTATCTATGTATATGGGTTATATAAAGAAACATATACCTCCATATACCTATACAAATGTGATTGATATATTTATGAGTTGATTATGATATGTTTATGAGTTGATTATGCAGTCGGGGTGAGTAATGATTTTAGAGTAGGTGGTAAACTATTAAAAATCTTACATTTGTAGAATTTTGCTCCGTGGCAAACAGTCTGATTTTAGGAGTTCTAAGTTTACTCGCTGCTCTCGAAATGTTTACATTTTGTTTTGCTAGCCAATATTTCATTTCAATATTTCACCAATAGTTTCACGATATTGTCCAATATTGTTCCAATTCATGTGATAGGATATGAAATAATATTATTGAAAGAGAAGAATCTTTCAGTTGATTTGAACTTATTATTTTTAGGTGGGCAAATTTCAGAATACGATATGTTAGGTACTGACAGAATTCAATTATTCAATGCCAGACAACTGTCTTGTGAACGCAGTTACTCATGCTGACAAATTGATTCACTTCTCCTTTTACACTTGTACAGATTTCTTCGAATTTTTCCTTAATGTTCACAGTGTGAAAAGTTAATACATCCAAAAAACATGTAAAGAAGCACATAAAGTATTTTTTCATCTCGCCATGCACCATAACGTTCACGTTTCAGTGTTCCAAGGAATAATATAATTTTTCAGTAGGGAGGTGCTTCACAGTAGCCCATGATTGGTTCATTCACGGCTACATATGAAGATGAAATATAATAAAATACGAATTGAACGCTCAGGAAATGTGCCCGGCAACATGCTCGTAGAGAGGCACGGCGAGTTGAACCACTGCATATTTTCATCAACCCCATTTTCACGTTTTTGGGTTCTGAATAGCAGATTACACTTGTACTGAATAATAACCTTCTTTGGCTTGGGTCAAAATTCAGCTCAAAATCAATGCCAATACTTTAAATATCCATCTATATATAAGTTTTCAAACATCTATTCTAAACTACAATAAAACTAATCAAAAATAAAATAATAACAATTATGAATGTTTCGATGTGTTAAGAGCGTTTAAATTCGCCGAGGCGGCTCGGTTTCGATCTCGACCGCCGTCACGTAGCTAAAGTGGTTCCCAATCCACTTTTACGTAAACTGTAGGTACCAGGTCTTCCTTTCTCGCACAAGCTCTACTTCTGAGGAGTTTTTTCCGAAAACCTGGGAGATTCTTGATAACAGATTTCACGAATAACAAATTTTACAAAAATTCTGAATGTTTTTGTGAAATTCTCAAAAGTCTTCTCAATGTTCTACGGCTCTCTTAGATTACTTGAAGATGTTTCAATTATATACCAGAATTGTAACACTGCCACTTCCTCGAGCTCATTCTGTCCCTGAAAACATCATGAACTTTTTCGGTGCTGCTCTCGAACCAATTCGGGAATCGCGGCTTCGGTGTTTTGTGAATAATTTCAAGTGAACAATTTTGAACTTGCTTCTTGTTGTGGGCAAGATGCGATATATCAATTCGCTGATCTTCTTCATGATTTCATAGGGGCCTTCCCAGTGTTTGTAGTAAGCGTTATAACCCTTCGCCTGGCTTGGACACTTAAATGTATCCAAGTAATAAGAAATACTCCAATGTGTACAAGCATTTTCTCAATGATTGGTGCAGTTTGTTCCACAGTATCTTTCAAAACCACATCCCTTCTTATCACTTCCACATATTCTTTCATGAGGTGTTGGCGGGCGAGTAATCCTTGAGCTTTTCTGGTAAAGGTGGGTCTTAGTCCTTTCAAATGGCCTTGAACTGGAAGGCTAGTAGACTATTTAAAGTCTCCTCAGATGAAGCGTGCATGTCTTTCTCTGTCTAGGAAAAAATGCTGCATTACTGCTTCATGTGACAAGCTGAGCTGATATCTACCAATCCTGTTAGTTAGGTATCGTCTGAATCGCTCTATTTTCCGTGTTCAAGTTCATGGGAAATTCTCAGGTATTCTTGCTTCCACTAGTGCTGTAAAAAGGTAGAACCTTCGAACTTGATGTTTTCTACAGGACAATTATTTACACAAGCTGACTGTAAATACCATTTCTGGACCGCCACCTATCAACTCATTTTCAGAAGAATGTTTCAGATGTGGTTCTAACAATAAGAAACTTGATCTCGTTTGATTGAGGTGACGTTTCCATCGGGAATTCTAACGAGATATATAGATTTGACTATTCGTTTGTGAATTACCGCTCTTATCCAACTAGGTTCTATAATCATATAATCCTATATCGAATTGCAAGAAACATTAGCCCCTGTGGTACTTTTTCTGTACTTTCTTTGTGTTGAAAAAATAATCTTTCAAGCTTTCATTGATATTTTCCTTTTCCGGTAGCAGAATATCGAATCTGGTTCGTAAATTTCTACCAAACATGAGATAGGCACAATGAATCCTGAAGTCAAAAAGAAAATTATTCATAGCCTTGTTCAAGTCCAAACTACCATTTTTTTCTAAAGCTTTTTTCGATGAAATTTTAATCGTTTTCGCTGCCCCGTTTGAAGATGGTTGATATGGAGGAGAGGTAAAGTGCTTGATATTATTTTGTTCCATTATCTGTAAACGAGCAAACGTAGAACGGAGAACCCCAATTGACAATTCAGATGTAATTGAGTTCATTGGATATATCTCCATTTAGAGTGAGTCAATAAGAATCAAAGAGTTTTTGTTCATAAATAGACATATGAAATCTAAATGAATTCGAGACCAAGCCTCGGGTGACCAGGGCCAATGATTCAATAATGCTTTATCGGGATTTTTGTTTGCAGTGTGCAATTTTCACAAGTGTTGCATATTTTTTTGGTATTTTTATCCAGTCTAGTCCACCAAAAATATAATATTGCTAAACACTTCATTTCAACCACTCCCCTATGAGACAAATGGAGATCATTTAAAATATTTTTTCTTAAGGTAGTGGGTATAACCAATCGGTTATTCCACATCAAACATTCCTATTTAATGGACAGGTCATTTTTAATTCTGAAAAAGGGTCTGAAATCTCCTCCTACCTTATGTGGCCATCTAGTACGAGTCTTTGGAAGTTTATTCCTGTACCTTCGTAAAATTAATCCGAAAACTTCCGTTTTTAAAAAAATAATTCATGAAGTCAACATCAACGTTTTCTCATATTGCATCCTGAGAACTTTCTGGTAGCCGGGATAAGCTATACGCATAATTTTTTGTGTTGGTACAAACTCAATGTCATCATCATAATTTAATAAAATGACTGCCCGTAGTCTATTAGCCGAAAATTGAGGAATTCTTTTTGTAGGATGAAATATGGAAAAAAGTGGCTTGTGATGGTTCAAGTGTTCTCAGTTGAATCGTCTGTCAATTTTCCACACTAAAAGGACATGGCACTGGATACATGTATTCCTGGGGCTCGATAGATTTTTTTGATTTCTAGATATATCATTCTACAGGTCAAAACAAGCAAGTTCTTCATTAGACTTTTTTTTTATAGCTTTACAGCGTGAGCTACAAAAATGGGTTGATTGTCTAACGCTAATTAGGGAAAATATTTTCTGCGAATGGATTTTTCTTGATTTTTGAGTATAAAATCATGTGAAAAATATCAATTCCCTTTGATTATATCAATTATGGTGTACATTACTACAGGATGAGGCAGAAAACGCGATTTTTCTAAAACTCGTTTATTGACTTCTCGCCCAATTGTGGGCTTTTCGTTGAATTTCTTGAGGCATATTGTGTAGATGAACCCAACGATTTTTTTGAATACATTTCACAACTTTTCTACATAGTGAGCAAAAAATAAGGTGGTTGAATGATGGGATATGATGGGATAGTGGATTTATTGTTGATATCTGAGTTTGATTTTTCACAGAGAATGAAAATCAAGTTTCGTCTACTCTTTTTGTGTGACCGACGAGACGAATGGTTATTTTTTGGGCCGAATCTAAAAGTTTCAATGTGTGTTTGGTTTACTAATGCATAGTGCGTTAGGTAGAATACAAAAGGATCCAGTGATCTTTGTAGCAGGCTATTATAGTGAGCGCTGACGACGGCCAATGCCTGCTTGATACGTCATGCGGATCATGAGAAAAGCAGATTGAGGGGGATATGACGCGATAGCTGGGCCATGAATTATATTTTATATAAATTAGAATCTAGCCCCAGAACAGTAAATTATGTTCTTGAATAATAATTCCAATTCGAGCAGCAGGAAAATTTAGAATTATTTTAAGGCGTATTGATTGAACCTCTTCTGAGAGGAATTTAACGGTTGAAGCTTTTTCTGCGTGCCTTTTACAATGCGGTTTTAGAAAATATTGGGCCCTTAAAAAAGGTTGGCGCCTTTCTTTTGCGCTTCATGGTTATTAACAAAATAATAATATACACGAAAAACGTAGGATTCAAAGGCAAATATCTAACAGAAAAAATTGCAATAGCTACGACCAATAGATTTGCTCTATAAATTGAAATAAATCCTATTCTTGAACGATGTGTATGTTTTGTATGGTAATGATATTTTTAACCAGTTTCAGTGATTATCATTTCATATGGTGTTTTGTTATTTACAATCTTCCATAACATGGAAGTTTGGCTATGAGTCCTTGCGGTACCAAACGCGATCAAATGCCTTGGAGATATCCAGTGCAACGGCCAGAGTTTTGTCATATTTTTCTATAGATTCCTGCCAAATATGTGATACAATATGAGCAAGCAGGTCCTTCTCGATTGTCCAAGGCCTCGTGAGCATGTTTCTGCGCATCCAATTCCGCTCAGAGCTTCACTATGACGTCATCAACGTAGTTTTTCATCATTCGGTGTACTTGGCGTTTCGACATAACATATTTTCACACGTTCAGAGTCAATATCCCCGTTTGCCGTGTAGTTGAGTATGACACCGGGGAATAGATAAGGCTGTGCTGCTGCTGAGCGCGGCGAGCTGAGGAACTTTGACCGAACTTGTTGATGCCCATGATGAAACTGTGGGGTGCGAAACGTTGACGATCGAATTTATATAGCCTGCTTCTCTCAGCTCATTGATGATGGCCACGATCTCGTTTTCGGTAGAGATGCTGTCAGCATCTTTGGCTGCGACAAGTAACCTATATTTGTCAACAAGCTCATTGATGTAGTCCTATTACACGTATTCTACAGGCTTCGTATTATATGTCAATTGATGGGGATGGGGGTCTTTGAACAGTGGGTGAATCAAATTCTCGTATTCGTATGTCTGAGATGGATTCAGCCTACCTTTCGCATCCTAATGAGCACCTGTACTCAACAAAATTTGCTTGTATGCCACCAAGTCGGGTCTCTGGTATTTTGGATTCTTCTAAAAAATCAAACTATATAGTCCCGCAGTACTCTGGTATGTTTCACCGTCAATGCGAATGTCCCCCGTATCTTCGTTCAAGTCCATCAACTTGGTGCCGAATATCCATTGGGGCCGTAGGTTACATCCATTTTGCCGGAATTCACACGATGTTCGTTCACGAATTTAGATGCTACTTCGGGGTAAACCGAGCAATTCTCAAAGTTGTAATTCGGGGTGTTTCAGATTCACATCATCTTGCCAAAATAGCATTATAATGTTGCAATTGTCTCTGATCAACTGTTTGGGTATTTTCGAGTAGGTTTGACATAAATATGCAACTTCCACGGATTTATGGCGTTCCATGACATAATACTCTCTGATTTTGTCTTGTTTGTCGCACGATACATCGTCGAATATGAAAATTGGGTGCTCCTTTGCCATTGACAGCTCGATAATCTCTGTATAGAAAATAGCTCACTGCACTGACTTGTTTCAGCACATCGTGCAATAGCTGATATTGATATACGTAAACATTCTTGAAGTATGCTCCGTTCGGGCTGAATACCAAACTCAGTACAGTGTTGGTCTTGCCACATCTGCTGGGGCCACAAAATATCGCTCGGAATAAATTCGGTAGCAGGGGACCGTGTTTGCGTAGTACACCATTGAAGCTGTTTCCTCCAACGGAATCCAAATTGACTATTTCCAGAGCCGGCTCTTGTTGCACCACTTTATCAATTTTTTTAGCTATGTGTTACATGTGACCACGCCCACATCTGGCGGTCGACTGACGCAGCTATGTAAGTAAGAGCGCAACGCCAATTGCGTCATTGTCATGCTAACCGTCGAACACGAAGGTCGGGGAGTTGTGAACACTGTGATAAATCGTCTACCGTTCGAACTACATCTACCCGGAGACGCTGGTGTGAACCCCATTGACGCTGCTCGCAGATCCCACGATATCGCATATTCGCAAAGCAACTCTCTGGACGATAGACACAAGGCTGACTGGGTGTTGGAAAATCAAGCTTGTGAGCGTGTCAAGTCCAAAGACGCGAAAGTCGGCGAGAAAGCTGCAGCTTGGGTGATTACCATAACTATGAAGACGAAGCGTAATTTGGGCATGAGCATGAATGATTTAATGGTCTCTGCTTCTGGTGCAAAACGGCCTAGGAAAAAAAGTTCGTTCAAGAATGATGTGGCCTCGAAAATCGCCAATCATCTGCGGAAGACACTGAAACCTGACCAACTGAAAGATATGAGTGCGAAAATCGTCGTTGGTAGCATTACGTGCAGCCCGAGCCCAAGTCAAAAAATTGGGTGGACGCAAAAACATCAAAGTATCTCGAATAATACTTTTTGAAGCCAAGAGTGGGGGTTTGCTTGAGATTTTTTCAATTTAAATTCTTGAGGCCATAGTTGTATAGAATTGGGTAACTGGGATCGGCTGCGGCAAAGTGCGGAGAGGTTGGGGCGATGTCGACGAATGTCCCCAGAGAAGATGGGGCGCACTAGTGCCCTGAGGGGCTGAGATCTTTCGATATTTGTTTTTGGTGAATTTTATTGTTGTTGACTCTGGCACAGGTGAGGCGAGGCCACTGGTTGTTGTTTACGTCACTAGGTTTGTTGATGTAAGAAACTGGATTTCTTGGAAATAGCGTGAGAACCATAACAGAAACGACGTAGTTTGTTGGGGCCGCGTGTAATGGCAACGGATATTCATTTGATAAACATGATGAAATTCCAGGAATTTGGTGTGTGTATCAAGGCTCAGTGTGTGTTGGGTCGGAAATAAGACATGTTTGGCATCTCACTCCAACTCATGCTTTATTATGTCTGTCTTTGTCGAATGTCGAATGACGCGGTTAGATGCGAGTGGGGTGGAGAGGAGGGGACGAACAGAAATATATGTCGGAATTAAAATGAAACGCAATATTGGAAGATATTTCCAAGGTTATTCGTTTGTCACGTAGCTCGACTCGAGAGAGAGTTGAAAATAAAACAAATTCCAAGAAGTGATTCAGTACGATGGTCGGATATAAGGCATGTTTGGCATCTCACTCTATCGTTTTTTTTGTGTGTCTGTCTTTGTCGAATGTCGAATGACGCGGTTAGCTGCAGGCGGGGTGGACAGGGGAGGAGATTCGAATGCTAGATGTTGAATAAACAAACCAATTCCAGGAATTCATCCTGTCTTTGATCGTGTTGAGAATTGAAATGAAAATGCAAAAACAGAGAAGAAAACATCATTTATTTTTTGCCCGAAAATTACACATCAGTACCATATGTGATATAAGTATTTCCATTTTCATTGACAATTGTATATCTTTGCTTGATCGAAATGAGAAATTTGTAGAATGACTCGCCCAATTGGTAGATCAGCGCCAAATTCACAAAGACCATGAATCCATCTTTTGGGAAGAAACTCGTCGTCGGAGTCGTCGACATCTGCATTCGGGGCAAAGTAGCCGTCGTTTGAGTGGTCTTCGTCACCTATGTCGGTGATACTAGTGGCTAGTGTCTTCGGAAGTGTTGTTGCAAAAGCCTTTTCGCAGTTTGTACGCTTTGGCATTTGGAGGAAGTTCGGCCTTCAGCACAGGGAAATATCCATCGTTCATGAGATCTCATTCATTTGTTGATTGTTTTGATTGAAAAAAGAAACGAGAACTTCGCCTGTCTCGTAAGGTTGTTTAATGTACAGTACGTTTGACAGGACGGCTGTCAAAATTACATAGCATGTCAAGATGGTGGTAGTTCGGAGTACACTGATGAACACTGCGCATGTCACAAGAATATATAGGAAAAAAATACGCACATATATCCATCAGTGTACAATTCACTCACACACACAGAGAGAAAAAGAAAAATGGCGGTAGTTCGGAGTACACTGATAAACATTGCGCATGTTAATATATGGTAAAAAAATACGCACATATTTATCAGTGCATACAACTCACCGACACACTCTCAGAGAAATGTTTCAAAGAAATTTCGTATGTGGGTGTGTGTGATTGAATCGTTCAAACAAACTCACGAAATAACTCTTCCGTTGTATATTTCTTGAACTCATTTCATTTTTGCGAGGAAAGGTGCGCACATTTCCCCGCAAACTTTTTCTCATACATTCTACAAAATAAAATTCTCGAAAATTCGTTAAATACATCTATTGATATATAATAATGATTACAGTAGAAGAACAAAGAGAAAACGGTACAATTCAAGGTCAAGCTCTGCAAATCTCATATTTGATATTATAAAAAATATATATCTTCTCTAATTCGGACCCGAAACATCAGGGCGAATATCTCAACAAATTTTTGATACGTCAATGCAAATCTGTTGAAATTAAGGATCTTCAGTACCCCATGGTGGTCATCCAACGAATTTTTGATAACCAGCTGAGATTCGGATGCATTATATAAGTTATGGAAAAAGTGTAGTCTTCATTATTCTGTTTTTACCAAGATGGTGGATCCTCAAGTACCCCATGGAGGCCATCCAACGAATTTTTGGTAGTCAGCTGAGATTCGGATGCGTTATATAAGTTATGCAAAAAAATTTAGTCTTCATGATGAGACACCCGAAACTACAGGGCGGACAAATTTGTGATGCTACTGGTGAATGTACCGAATTGAGTATCTTCAGTACCCCATGGTGGCCATCCAACGAATTTTTGATAACCAGCTGAGATTCGGATGCATCATATAAGTTATGAAAAAAGTGTAGTCTTCAGTATTCTGTTTTTACCAAGTTGGTGGATCCCAGATGCCTTAGGGTGGGTATGTGCCATTGTGAATCTGTCGGAATCAAGGATCCCCAGTACCCCATTGCCAGCATGCAATTACAGAAGCGTTATTAGAGATTTTTTTCTTTATCAGAAATCACTTTTTTAAATTTAATTGAAACATTATTGATATAATGATGCTACCTGAACCAATCGCCAAAATAACTTGAAACACATGTCTAATAGAAATTTTTTCTTTATATTAACTACATTCTCTTATTTTCAATCTAATAATGATAGCGTAGGTGTTATGGATCGATTACCAAAATAATACTAACTATTCATTTTTTTCTTCACAATGGATATGATTGTCTTACAAATTGTTAAAAAAATGCAGATTCACAATATAAACAACAGAATGATGAGGTCTACTTTTAGTTCGAAAATATGAATAGGAAATAGATTTTCGTCGACCAAAATGTATTGGGGATTAAATGCGAGAGAAGCGAACCTTGCTTCAATGAAATGAACGATTTCTGTGAGTGATATATTTTTTTTTTAATAACATTCTCCTATCTAATTTATTTAATGATTTTTTCAAGGAAAACTAAAAAGAATTAAAAAAGTCAGCTATCTGAATGAAAATGCAAATTTTCACTTTCAGATTTTTTCTTTCCTTTTCAGTTAGAGTCTTTTCACAATATCTATCAGATGTAGTTCAATGTCCAGCGTGGCTTGTGCCGGGGAAGTAGTTGTTTTCTGTTAGATATTACAAATAAGTCACATTTTTCAATTTTCATGGCGAATGTTCCCCTTTTCAAGATGAGGTCTACATTTCCATAACTCATAGAATACATCCATGTCGGTGAATCTCAGCAGAAAATTTTCTTGAATGTTCGCCCTGTGGTACTGTACTTCCGACAGTTGACTGAATGCATCGTACGGTGAATGATAAAACCCCTTGTGATGCAAACAGCTGAATCCGTATGATATTTTGCTAAAGATGACTACGATGAGTACGGCTTAAGACCATTTGTTCACATCAAACAACACATCCCAACAATTTGCGAGACCTTACACATTCTCTCTAATGAACGATCATAACGACTAAATATCCAAACACGGTTCGTAGCCGTATCAGTAACTCTGCGGCTTTGTAAGTCGAAAGTACGTGGTTCAAAATTACAACACAACAACTTTTTTTTCATTTTAATACTCAGCATCGTACTTAGGTTACTATATGACTATGATACATAACTCATCAAAAATTTGATGCGATGCTTGCAATGGGGTATTGGGGATCCTTAATTTCGACAGATTCACAATGGCACATCAAATTGGGATAACCACCCTGAGGCATCTGGGATCCACCATCTTGGTAAAAACAGAATAATGAAGACTTCACATTTTTCATAACTTATATGATGCATCCGAATCTCAGCTGGATATCAAAAATTCGTTGGATGACCACCATGGGGTACTGAAGATCCATAATTCTAACAAATTTGCAATGACGTATAAAAATTTTGTTGGGATGTTCCCCCTGATGTTTCGGGTCCAAATTAAAGAAGATATATATTTTTTATAATATCAAATATGAGATGTGCACGTATTAGACAAAACTCAAAAATAATTATAGGCCTTTCAGAAAACAAAATTGACTCACCATCAACCTCTGAACTGGTCGTTGCTGGGTACCCAGGTAGATCTTCTCTAGTTTTGAAAGGGCCAATGTTGTCTTGAGTGATTATGCACTTGTAAAAAACGGTAATGCGAACGACTTTACGTGAACGCGTGTTTCCACTTTTAATATCAAAAAAGGACTTCTTTCCATGCGAGCACGCTATCTAGCATCTGTCTCAGCCGAAGAGCCGCGCATGCGTGGAGAGATCAATGAAAATGAATTCTGAAAGGCATACTTACACGGTGGCACTAGTAACATTGTACCAAAATTATGAAAATAAAATAATTTATAATATAAAAATTCCCAAGAAGAATCAACAAAAAAGTAATGTATTATTCTGATTACATTGAAATTAAACTAATATTATACATAAACCGCCCACCAAATTACACAGTAATTTATATGTCTGACTGAGAAGGCAATGGACAGATTTTTGCAACAGGACGCTGCAAAATTCCCCTTGCTGTACGCAAAGTAACTACTCTACAAACTCTATCAGAGCCAGTATGAGCCTTCACAACTCTACCTAAAATCCACTTCAACGGTGGAGTTTGATCATTTTTTATTACAACGAGAGTTCCTTCGGCTATTGAAACAGTGTTTGTGTGCCATTTTTGCCGCTGATTTAGAGTATTTAAATATTCTAGATGCCAACGCTTCCAAAAATGTTGATGAAGTCTTTGCAATAGTTGCCATCTAGATAATCTATTCATGTTTAAATGAGACAGGTCAGGATCGGGCAATGCAGTTAAAGGCTCCATGGTCAAGAAATGGCCAGGCGTCAGAGCTGTCAGTTCATTTGGATCAGTACTCAAACTGGTCAAAGGTCTAGAATTTAATAATGCCTCAATTTGAACAAACACGGTGTTCAACTCCTCATAGGTGAGGATCTGATCTCCTATGACTCTCAAGAGGTGACTCTTCACCGACTTTATGCCGGCTTCAAATAGACCTCCAAAATTCGAACCTGTAGGGGGATTGAAATGCCAGTTGAGGTTCAGAGTTTCAGCCGAATTTTTCATTAATTCGAGCAGGTAACGATGCGCACCAACGAAGTTAGTACCATTGTCACTAAATATAGTACTACAGCGACCACGACGTGCTATAAATCGACGGAAGGCCGCTAGAAAAGCTTCTGAAGATAAATCAGAAGCGAGCTCTAAATGTAGAGCTTTCGTTGAGGAGCACACAAATAAGCATAAATAGGCCTTTTGAGATTTGCATCCTCGAGATTTACCAAGGGTTATGGAAAATGGACCACCATAGTCCACGCCAACACACGAGAAAGGTTTCAGTTGGTTGACACGGAGAGACGGTAAGTTTCCCATTATGGGAACAGATGATGAAGGGTTGACGCGAAAACATCTGTAACATTTCGATACAGTATGGCGTATGGCTCTTTTCACAGACAATATCCAGAATTGTTGTAATAAAAGATATTCTAAGGTTCGGGGACCTGGATGTAAATTTTCTCGGTGAAAATGTTCGATGATAAGTTGAGTGAGACGATGCTTTTGCGGTAGAAGAATAGGAAATTTCGCATCAAATGACAATTTGGAATTTACTAATCGACCGCCCACCCTAAGAATACCATGCTCATCGATAAATGGAGATAGTTTTCGTAATGGCTTAGAACAAACTGATTTTGTAGAGACCTTCAAGATATCATCTTTAAAATGTGTGCATTGAACGTGTTTGATGATAATATGAAATGCATGTTCTATCTCATTCAACGAAAGAGAACCAGTGGTTTTCTCCAGCATACGAGAATTATGTATAAAGCGTAAAACCCAAGCAACTTGTCGTTTAATTTTAATCAAGGAGGAAAGTCTGCCTATTATATAATCTAGGACATTTACTTCAACTGTGGTAGTCAAAGTGACAATTTTTTCTTCTCCAGTTACATCTATTACTTTTAGTATATCCGATGAAGGCCAATATTCATGAGATTGATGTAACCAAGGAGGACCTTCCCACCACAAATTATGCACAATGAGTTCGGAAGGTAAAAGTCCACGTGAAGCACAGTCAGCTGGATTATCTTCACCTGGAACAAATCGCCAGGAAAGAGGTGATGTTTTTTCTTGTATAAGGCTAATTCTATTTGCCACGAAGGTCTTGTAACCGTGAGAGCTAGATTTAATCCACCGAATAACAGTTTGCGAGTCTGACCAACAAAAAATATCAGAAAACTTTAGAACATTCTGATAAGTTTTACAAACATAGGCGACTAACCCAGCAAGCAATGTTGCCGCACACAGCTCTAAACGTGGTATCGATATCTGTCGCAAAGGTGCAACCCTTGTCTTTGATATCGAGATACACACTTTATATGAATTTTGTAATTCAAATCGAAAATAAACCATGGCGGCGTAGCCCTTCTGGGAAGCATCACAGAAGCCATGAAGTTGGCAGCCATTGTACTGATCTGGAACTATTCTACGAGGAATTTGTATGGAAGACAAATTCGGTAATTCAGATTGGTATCTACTCCACGAGCTGATAACTTCATCGGTAGGAGTTGCATCCCAATCTAAGCCCAGCGTCCAAATATATTGCATAAGACGCTTGGCGAAAAATATGACAGGTGCCAAAAAACCTAGCGGATCGAAAATCCGCGATAATTCTGACAGGACTGTACGTTTAGTACACTGTCTGTCAAATGGGCGAGTATGATAAGAGAATGAATCCAAATGAGGATTCCACTGCAGTCCAAGAATTTTTATAATGGGATCGTGATCAAATGAAAGAGGCATTTGTCGAAAATCTTCAGGAACATTACCAAGCAAGGAAGGACTATTACTAGCCCATTTACGGAGTGGGAAGCCACCGCGTTCTAAACAACAGACCAATTCAGTCTGTAATAAAGTGGCCTTACTCAAATCATTCTCACCACTAATAATATCATCAACATAGACATCAGATTGTAAAGCCTGTGCCGCCAAAGGAAAATTTTGCCTTTCATCCATGGCTAGTTGTCGAATAGTTCTATTAGCCAAGTACGGTGAACTAGAAATACCATCTACGACAGTATTTAGAGTGAACTCTTGAATAGGGTCAGCCTGAGAAAATCTCCAAAATATTCTTTGGTAATTTCGTTGAGAGGGGGTTAGCAATATTTGTCTAAACATTTGCCTCACATCTGCCGTGAATACAAACTTGTATATTCGGAAGGAGAGAAGAAGAGTGGCAATATCATTCTGCAATTTTGGACCCGTCAATAAAACATCATTTAACGATACACCTAAGTTTGATTTGGCTGAAGCATCAAAGACTACTCTTAGCTTTGTGCTGACAGCATCCGGTTTTTGGACACAATGATGAGGGATAAAGTACGACGAATTTGTATCTGTTAGCGGAACAGCTGGAGACATATGACCCGAATCAATATAATCTTTCATGAAATCTGAGTATTCCTGTTTTAGCTCAGGATTTTTACTTAATTGGCGTTCTAAATGATAGAACCGTCGTAATGCAGCAGAACGCGAGTCTCCAATTTGAGGATTTTGCATTTTAAATGGCAAAGAGACAACGTATCGACCAGAATCATCTCTAGTGACAGTGTCCCGGTAGATTTGTTCACACACCTGGTCATCTTGTGAAGCAAATTCAGGTTTTGGTGGTTCTTCTACTTCCCAAAACCTTCTAAGTGTTTCATCTAGAGAAGGATGTGTAACAGAAAGGTAAGAAGATACCGTTGATGGGTAGCCATTATCAATTTTACCCATCAATACCCAACCGAAAATGGTATTAAGGGCAATGGGTTCATTAACATTTCCCGTTAATTTACCATCTTTTAAAATCAGGGGGAACAAATCCGCGCCTAACAAAATATCTACTTCTCTGTTCACATTGAATTCTTCATCAGCCAATTTTAAATTCGTGATGAATGATATCTTTGTTTTGGAAATTGTTTGTTGTGGCATATTAGTGCAAATATTAGGTAACACAATAGCCTCAAAATGATAAGAGGGTTCGTCAAGACCTTTTGGTCTTATAGTACAACTCGTACGACCGTTACTCATTGAAGGTACTTGACCTATACCTTGAATGGTGGTTCTGAGTTTAGACCTATTAAGACCTAAGCGTTTCAAACATCTTTCAGTAATGAAATTTGTTTGACTCCCTGTATCGAGCAAAACTCTAGCAGATTGGGTGTCTCCATGCACATCAACAATGTCAACTTGAGCGGTTGACAAGAGAACCGTTGATGGAGAAATTGATGTACTACAGTTGCTCGTTAAGGCAGTGTTCACTTCCGGGATAGGCGGAAGCTCAGCTTGCTGAGACGATGCTATTGAAGCATGCTCAGTAGCCACACTGATAGATTCTGCTTCCGGTGTGATATTGTTACTCCCGAAATGAAGGAGCGTATGATGTCTTTTGTCACATAATCTACACGACGTGGATGGACAAGGTTGATTGAGATGCGTACGTAGACAATTTAAACACAGTTTATACTGTTTTGCAAGCAAATGTCTACTGTGAGGAGGTTTATTCAAGAACTGTGAACATTTGTTAATGACATGATTATTTTTACATAGGGGGCAATGTGAATTGATAGACGAGTTCATTTTGTTTGAGACAAGTGAAGTAGTAGCACACGATTTTTTATTATGATTTTTTGAAAACCAATCATTTGGTTTAAATGAGGAAGTTTTAGTAGAACTAGCCTGTACTGAATAACCAACTGATTCTAAGGCCTTGCATTGTTCTGTGAGAAATTGTTTCAATGAAACATAAGATGGGATTTCGACCTTCTCTGAACATGACTTTAACTCAAAACGTGTCTTCGTATTAATATCAAGTTTATCAAACAGAATATTGAATAATGGAAAATCCCAACTGTCAACAGGAAAATTGAGTGCCCTAAGGGCCGACACATTTTCTGTAAAAATATTAACCAATTTTCTAAGGCACTGAACAGTCTCTGTAGCCTTGGGAGCATCTCTGATTTGATTCCAATAGAAGGTAGCTAACAGTTTTTTGTCTTGATATCTGTCAACTAAAGTTTGGAAAGCTATTTCATAATTTTCATCAGCTAAAGTAACACCCTGTACTATATTGAGAGGTTCTTTTGCCAAATTTGTGATTAGGTATTCAAATTTTTCAATATTACTAAGTTGATCATTTGTGTGAACTAGCGTAGTGAATAATCCATAAAAATGTGGCCATGATTTTAAATCACCATCAAAACAAGGCAACTGCAATTTTGGTAATTTGCAGTTCCGAGTTTTCCGAGTTGAAATCATGTTTTCCTCGTTAGCTTTAATCCATTTTTGAATATCATGATTCACTGAGCTCACTGTATAATAATGTTCATCAGCCTCAGTCCTGATCAAATCTTCCTGATCCAACATTCCAGGATCAGATGAAATTGCCGCAACTATTGCATTGTGACTCTGTTCAAAATCATTGAATATATGATCTAATTTACTGCATCTAATTTTCAACTGAGTATGAAGAGTTGGGTCAGAGATAGCATTTTGAGCAAAATGAACAATTTCTTTGAGCCGTTTCAAGGCAATATTACGTGATGCGCGGTGAGCTGCTAGTTGTTCAGTCATTGTCAAAATAGTTGAGAATATTTCAATATATTTTCCAAACTAAAAATGACTGGTAAAAATGACAATTTATTTATGTGAAAAGGATCGCGACTAAAGTGGGCTATAATAAAATGTACACACCCTGTCGGTTATCAAAATATTCTGAATACCTGCTGGTGAAAATGTATGAAAAAACTATGAGCTATAAAGAGTTGTGAATGACTGCAAAAAAAGGTATAAAAACTCGTACAAGCACTGATAAATTGTACCCGGTTAAATACGTTTTTTAAAAGAAAAAAAAAACAATGTGTAATCTGGTGGTTTTTAAATATTTCAGACTGATATTTGAAAATTACTTTTATTGTATGAAAGCTGGATGTAATATCCTTGGCTCGAATAGGACCATAATGTGCACGTATTAGACAAAACTCAAAAATAATTATAGGCCTTTCAGAAAACAAAATTGACTCACCATCAACCTCTGAACTGGTCGTTGCTGGGTACCCAGGTAGATCTTCTCTAGTTTTGAAAGGGCCAATGTTGTCTTGAGTGATTATGCACTTGTAAAAAACGGTAATGCGAACGACTTTACGTGAACGCGTGTTTCCACTTTTAATATCAAAAAAGGACTTCTTTCCATGCGAGCACGCTATCTAGCATCTGTCTCAGCCGAAGAGCCGCGCATGCGTGGAGAGATCAATGAAAATGAATTCTGAAAGGCATACTTACACGGTGGCACTAGTAACATTGTACCAAAATTATGAAAATAAAATAATTTATAATATAAAAATTCCCAAGAAGAATCAACAAAAAAGTAATGTATTATTCTGATTACATTGAAATTAAACTAATATTATACATGAGATTTGCAGAGTTTGACCTTGAATTCTACCGTCTTCTCTTTGTTCTTCTACTGATTACAATACATGTCAAAATAATTTAAATATCAATACGTCGTTTTTTCAGCGGCGGCGGCGATAAGGTGTCGTTTCGGACCTCGAAACGTTTCGAGTTGATGAAGATCTGCACCCATTTGCCATCATCAATGTGTATGATTTGAAGTCTGTATTTTGCGCTCGTATTCAGTCATTTGACTCTTCAACATTCTTAAATTGTCTAAGTGACGCTGTATAGAGTTTCTGGAGTCACTGCTGCTGCTGCCAACGGAGTCATTCACTACCATATCAGTTGATTCGAGGCCCATAACCACACCGTAAAGCAATGTTTTGGGGCACAATGAACTTCGTTGGATACTGCAGCTTTTTGCTGCTCAAATACTGGAACGGACACCGTGCTGTTGGTGGTGGCCCCAATATCGACTGAATGGGGTTTTTTGTTGGAGGTTGTTGGGTGTCCACATACCTTATGAGAAAATCATATTTTTGGCGGCACTTCTGCGAGGGACTCCGCCAATTCGATACACTTGGCGGAATATGGCACTCCGTGATGATTTAATTCGAGGTGTCGCACTTGCTGTTTGTCAGCGGCACTCAGGGCTCCGAACGGCACTTCCGGTTTGAAAACGGAGTGATTCGTGCACTGATTGTAGGTGATTGCGAGTTCTTGTGGCTGGAACTCGCCGGCTATGGTGAAACTTTGAATATCGCAAGCTTCAAGTTCCATCGTGGAAGTCTGACTGTAAACTGTGCTGGCGGCGATGGCAAACTTAGCTATGCTTGTGCGGAGAGAGAATCTCCCCACCACCCCCACTCTCTCTAGTTGGTTTTGGCTCTTGCTTCCTCTTACGTGTATTTAGCCAACACCACCCGCCCACTCTACCGCCAATTTCGCTGTTTTGACAGATGACGTATGATGTCACTCAAAGGCAAGTGTTTTTTATGACAGACGACGTACGATCTCACTTAAAGGGAAGTGTTCTATGATAAAATTGTACACTATCACACAATATGTACGTCTATTGGCTGGAAACTCAACTGTGGCTTCTATGTCAAGTTTGTCGTCGACGGTGGACGATTTCATGAATTACGCTCTCCGTGAGCAATCGATTACGAAGATGCCGGCTTGGTCCTTGAATGCATCGTAATCCCACAGAGGGCGTTTCTGGGATTATTTTTCATAGTTTGGATACAATTCCGTTTAGGCGCGATGATGATGGTCCTGACTATGGTGCTGGCACCACCAGCTAACGATCCCAGTTCTCCCAAAGCTGCGAAGATGGAAAGCAAAGGCAGCAAACTTCCACTCTTTGCTTCGAAAGGTATTATTCGAAGTACTTTGTTGCTTCTGCGACCACCCATATTTTTGACTTGGGCTCGGGCTGCACGCATTGCTATCAACGACGATTTTCACAGAGCATTTGCACTCACATTTTTCAGTTGGTCCGGTTTAAGTGTCTTCCGTAGATGATTGGCCATTTACGAGACCACATCCTTCTTGAACGACCTCTTTTTCCTTGATAGTTTTGCACCGTTTTGCCTTCAACTATTATTCATGCCCATGCCCAAATTACCCTTCGCCTTCATAGTTGTGGTGACTAGCCAAGCTGCAGCTTTCTAGCCGACTTTCGTTTCTTTGGACTTGGCCCGTTCCCAAACTCGATTTTCTAGTACCCAGTCAGCCTTGTATCTGTCGTCCCGAGAGTTACTTTGCGAATATGATATATCGTGGGATCTGCAAGCAGCGTCTAGTGGCATCACAGCAGCGCTTCCGCGTGCCAACCTCTTCTGCCAGGTCCGCAGTATTGGTATTCGAGTAGATGTAGTTCGAACGGCAGACGATTTATAACAGATTTCACCACTCCACAACCTTCGTGTTCGACGGTTAGCATGACAATGACGCGATTGGCGTTGCACTCGTACTTACATAGTCCCTCAAGCACTCAACCTATCAGTCAAACGCCAGAGGTGGGCGTGGTCACATGTATAACGCATATCTGAAAAAATTAAAGTGGTTCAACAAGAGCTGGCTCTGGAAATATTCAATTTGGATTTCGTTGGTATAAGTTTCAATGGTGTACTACGCAAACACGATCTTCTGCTACCGAATTCATTCCGAGTGATATTTTGTGGCTCCAGCAGATGTGGCAAGACCAACGCCAGAAGAGAGGTAATGAGAAAGCAAGAGAAATCAAGGTCAAAACCTATGAGAGAGCAAAAGGAATCAAGGTCAAACCCTATGAGAGAGTAAAAGGAATCAAGGTCAAAGGTCAAGAAGAGCACGTGTTAGATTTCCTAAAATTTGCTGACATCCGGTTACATGCCTACACAGCGAAATTCCATACGGGTTCAGTTACCCTCGAAAAGTGCGCGTGTGAGATTTCCTGGAATTTGCTGACATCCTGTTACATGCCTACACAGCAAAATTTGATACGGGTTCAGTGACCCATCGAAAAGTGGGCATGTGAGATTTCCTGGAATTTGCTGACATCTGTTTACATGCCTACACAGCGAAATTCAATACGGGTTCAGTGACCCTCGAAAAGTGCGCGTGTGAGATTTCCTGGATTTTGCTGACATCCGGTTACAGGCCTACACAGCGAAATTCGATACGGGTTCAGTGTCACTCGAAAAGTGCACGTGTGAGATTTCTTGGAATTTTCTGACATCCGGTTACATGTCTACACATCGAAATTCAATATGGGTTCAGTGACCTCTTTCAAGGTCAATAAGTGCACGTATCAGGTATCAAATTACCTGGAATTTGCTGACTATCGATTACAAACAAGTCTCAACAAGTTGTATAAAAGGTTCAATGACCGTTTTCAAGGTCAATACATGGTTGTCAGTTATCCAGAATATTAATTCAATATGAAGTATGAAATATCCCCCCACTATTATTGATAATATATATATAAACCGAGAATGATATCACACCAGACATTCCGTTATCATAATGAGTATCACCGAGTTTAAACTCAACTTGTCATCAACTGACTATTTCTGTAAAGAAAAATCAAAAGTAGTGTTGAGTGAAATAAAATGTCCATTAAACAAATCTAGAAGTAAATTTGTTGTTGTGAATTTTTCATATGATTTGAATTTCACTCCATGTATTGAAATTGCCGGAAATAAGGAAGATCAAGTGATTTCCACAGAACTTAAGTGGAAAAAGTTCTCCACATACCAAGGAATCATTACCAATTAATTGAGTTCAGCCAATTTACAAACGGACAAGTAGTCAAAATAAAAAAAGATTACTTCTTGGTGTACTTGGGGTTTAAAACAGTCTGCAAGCTATGAGAACTCCAACCCTCAATTAAATATAGGGTAGAAATTTTGAAAAGACAGCATTATGGACAATATTTCCAAGTTTTGAAAAACGGACTCTGTAAGCTAAGCGGTGATCTGTTGCAAAATGCTTTTGATTTACTCCAACCAGAAGTGAATCGCAATAGTGAAAATATAAGTCTAACTCTGGAATGTATCCATCTTTACCCGTAAGTTTTCAGAACTGAACTGTCTGATAAACCATGAATAAGGCAGTGACAATTGATGGAAGTCAAAACAATTTTTTTTATATGTACACCTGGGAATTTGCTTACAAGGATTCTCGGAGAATGTATTGGATGTATGCAGCAATCGATAGAATGCGCTTCAAGAGGCGAATAGCAGAAACCTCAAGGATCGTCGCCCCCATTTTGGATTCCACACAGAGAAATAATAACCATTTGATGTACAGTTTGTCTCCCTTTTTTTCAAATTTTTTCAACCAGGAACACATCAGGATGTTTAACTTTTTGAAGTTCTTCTCCATAAAATCCACCTTGTATATCAACTTCATTTTGATCTTTAAGAAAATACACTGCAGGATTCGACTGATAGACTTTTCTTACAGTGAAAATTTCATTGGACCAGTTTGGTATATACCCTTCAGCAAATGCCTCTTGGTACTTGCTTATTCTTACATGATCATTGATTTTCGTTTCCTCAATTATGCTTATGATTTCGTTATTGACACCGGTGTTTCCAGCACATTGCGATTCAATCAACAATATTAACAGCTCCACTAGCTCATTAAAGTCTTCAAAATATTTATATTCAATAGAAATATTGTTGAAATCAAGCATAGTTAGTCCTGAAACCCTTTTACTTCTTGTTGTGGTGCCTGGAGCCGAACTGATTCTTGGTCTGGACTTGGGAAGAGATATGTTGGGTTACGTGAGGTTTTGAGTCTTTTCAAGTTCGCGTTCTTTAGCCAACGAGTGTAGTGTTGTAATTCGTGGTTTTATTGAATTAACAAACTTTAACGCGTTTGATGTTGACAGACCCCTTGTAGGATTATGAAGGAGATATCGTGCATTACTCCTTCTTATTATATTGATATATAATTCAAGATCTTTATTTTTATAACCAAGCGGTTTTTTCTTGAACATCAGTTCATATAAACCTGGAGTTCCAGTGTATCTGAACTCATTATTTATCACAATATCGGCACCATCAAAACCAACAGTTGCATTACCTATGGCAAATTTTTCCGTAGATGCATCAAAATATACTTCAAAAGTATCGTCAAATACATTTTTCGTATCTGAAATTTTGCCTTCTATATATGCACAAGGCAACGGCTTCACGAATTGTAGTAAGTATTGTTGCTGTGCGTTCATCACAGGTTGCATACTTTCCCCAAAATAACTCCCTTCGAAGTCGGATTGTGGAATGGTTGAATCATATTGAAATGTCTCTTCATGAGGAGTGATTTAATAAAATTTTTGAGGTGTTGGTTTATGAAATTCACCGGGTGTTGGTTGGTGTAATTTTTTGGGTGTCGATTGATAATTCGAAAGAGGTGATTTAGTTTGATGTTTCAATTCTTGATTCAATTCTTGCTTGAACTTAGTCGTTGGGGGTTGTTGAACAGCAGACAAGAATTGTTTCAATGGTGGAGTAATTGGTTCATACGTTTTTTCTAAATGTAATTGAGATTCTGCGATATCAGATTTCAAAGTTTTATATTCTCTTCTCAACGCCTTCCTTGCACTCAATGGTTGTTCTTGTAAATGACTGTTCATGATGACTGACAATCATTCCCCAATCTTGAAGTTCATATATGAATGAATGTGTCGAAACCCTTCCTGTATCGTTCCTCATTTATAGAACAATCTTTATCGATAACGAGAAAACCAAATTCATCTTTCCAACAATAAGAGCAGATTTCTTTAAAATTATGCAAGGACATATCTATACTGACATAATCATCATATATATGTTTCAGATTTGTTAGGTCTTGTTGGAAAATTATAAGCAAATTAGCATTGTCTCTAATGAGTTGTTTGGAAATGGCCAAATGGGTTTGACATAAATAGAAACAATCTGTGTGTCTGTGACGGCCTGTGACGGTAAACAGAAATAATTCTTGATTATATTTCGATCACATGTGGCAACATCATCGAATATTATGACTGAATGATCTTTTATATTATCAGGGAGAATAACAAAATCTTTATATTCATTAAATCCAATTTCTTTCATAGGTGCCATCAAAATCCTGAAATAATTATATTTTTAGTTTGATATAATGATTTGGAAAATGAGTACACATTTGTGAAACGAAGGCTGTTAGGTTGTTCCAGCAGAGACAACATCACATTAGTTTTGCCTGACCCACTTGCTCCAACAAGTAACCCTCTTTTAGATTGACCCCAAATAATACACCATGTTTTCCAACGGTATTCTCGAAATTGATCTCATCATGATTGAGAACTGGAAGCAACATCTTTTGTTTTTCAGTCTTCATCACATCGGAATAGTCATTAAACTGGCATTAGTGCGGATGTAATAGGTATATATACTCGTGTCCAACTTGTTCCAAAATAATATATAATGGGACAGCGAAAGAAATTAGTCGTTAGTACGAACCGAAAAACAAGAAAGAAAGGTCGAGGTTTTCTGTTTACCTTGATCAACAAACTTCTTGTAGAACTACATGTCCCTGGATATAATTACTGTGGTCCTGGCACCAAGTTGAAAAAGAGATTATTGAGTAGAGATGTACCTAGGCGTGAATCCTCTGGACGAGGCTTGTAAGCGACACGACATTGCTTACTCCAACAGTGAATATTAAGAAGCAAGGAATATTGCTGACAAGAAACTGGCAACGTTTGCTTCCGAACGTTTGAAATCTTCTGACACAAAATTGGGGGGAAAAGTGGCAGCATTTGGGGTATCTAATATTATGAATCTCAAAAGCAAGTTGGGGATGGTATTAAGACGAAAAAAGAAAACAGTGAAGAAGAAGAAGGGTGGCGAATTGAAAGTTGCCAGGAAACGGAAGAATAATCAGAGAAAAAGAATCATACCAATTCCAAAAAAGGGTGGATTTCTATCATTTTTACTACCACTTTTAGGGGCGCTAGGTGCTGTAGGAGGAGGAGCAGCATCTATCGCTTCAGCACTCATTAACGCAAAATCTGAGAAACAAAGAATTGCTGAACAAAAGAGACAGGATTTAGCAATGAAACAAAAAGAAAAAGGTTTATATTTGAGACCTCGTAAAGGTTATGGAATGTTTGTCCAGCCATACCAAAAAAACTGTTGAATTTACCATGCCGAGCTTTGACCAATATTGATTTGATGAATGATGTAGAGCGTTTGGGGTGTGTTGAGGTCTTTTTAAGAGAGACAAACTTTCCAAAAAATTGGAAGTAAGGAGTGCGGTATTATCAATCTGGATTCTGATTTAGGAGAAGGGACTCATTGAACTGCATATTCCAAGAATGATGCCGAAGTTATATATTTCGATAGTTATGGAAATCTTGAACCAGCCAAGAAATTGATAAAATACTTCCTCAGCGCTGGTGACGTGAGTAATATAAAATATAAATATGATTCTGTGCAGAAGTTCAACTCTTATCAGTGTGGACAATACTGCATTTTGTTTTTATATAATCAATATCTCTGATGTATTTCCTTCATTAATCAATAAACTACCACTGAGAAAATATGTCTTTTACTTTCACATTGAGTAATTCATCCTCAGTGTTGAGTTATAATTTCAACTCTCCAATTTATCTGGACGATGATGTGGAATATGAGATAGGCAAATTTTGATTCGTTCAATGTTATTCCAAACGTAACAAAATTGAACAATGTTTTGGTATGGGGTGATCACGATGAATTCAGTTATATCATTCCTGAAGGGTTTTATGATGTAACAGATATTGTTGATCTCATCATTAAACAGATGACTAGCAACAATGAATTTTTCAGTACAAAATTCCTTTGGTCATTTATAGGGATTCAAGAAGAAAATACTCAACGCAAACGGGATCTATAAATCAGACCATGAAGTGAAAATTCTTTCAATCAATACAATTTGCATTGATTGCAATATTGCGATGGCTTCATTTCTGAATGGTAATCCAGTACATAAGATTCATCAGTTCTTTCCAACCGTGCCAAGAGGGTATAAAATAGTTGAAACTCCATTGAACATTTTGTATTTTCCCATCACTATCAAGACAATCAACAACATCACTGTGAGAGTTGTAGATCAGAATTTCAATTCAATTGATTTTCGAAACAAGGAAGTTACTGTTATATTGCACCTGAGAAGGAAGACTTCTGAATAATGGTGTGGAGATTTGATAACTCAGCATTCCAACAGCCCTAGAAAAATAAAGCAAAGCGAGCTTTGAAAGACAGTTTGGAAGCATCTGCCGAATTACTAACACCAGAAAACAAACAGTACTTGAAATCTTTGGGATTAGAACTCTCAATATAATGGAACTGCTACAAATCACGAGTAAGCCTTTCATTGACAACATAATCGAAGATTGTGAAAAGTGGTTTCCGGGCTTTGAGGCCGTGGTCGGTTCATCTCCCTGGAGGCGGTTTCTTTGGACGTTTCGCTCACAACTGCGGTGAGCATCCTCAGCATAGGTTTAGTCTTCTCGAAGAACGACGTAAAATTGATACAACGGTTGGAAATTGTTCGTAATTTATAGTTGCGGCCTGGTTAATTAGTTTTGCTTGGGGTAACTGGGGTACCTGACCGGGTGGAATGTAGCCATTGTCTACCTGCCTAATTAGTGAGTCGTGATTGCCCCTTCCTACCTGCTTGATTGTGTTGTTTAATTGTTTTGTTTTTGTGTTTTTCAAGGCTGGGTACCAGGCTTTGTTGAGCTTTAGGGATTCTTCCTTTCTGTTGAAATTGTTTTTATGTTTGTATATTTCTATGGCTTCTCTATCAAGACGGGCATGATAGTGTTTCGCGATTGAGAGCACTTCTGTATTATCAAACCGGATATCATGGGCACCTTCTCCGTAGGCGTGCAATGCCACAGCAGACTTCTCCGTCTGGGCTAGCCTACATTGTCTGTGATGTTCGGAGAGCCGGGTTTTTACACTGCGGAGGGTGGTACCGATGTATACCGACCCGCACGAGCACGGTATTCGGTATACACTGGGAGTGGCGAGGTGGTCTCGTGGATCTTTGGCTGAACGGAGCAATGAACCAATTTGTCTGGTTGGTTTATAAATGGTTTTGACATCGTGTTTAGCCAAAATTTTACCAATCCGGTCGGTGACCCTCTTGATATAAGGAAGGAAAGCTCTGCTTGATGGCGTTGTCGAGTTGTTGTCGTTATTTTGACGCACCCTAGGATTACTAGCCCTAGCAATCTCTTGTCGAGTGTAACCATTAGCTTGCAATGCCTTATTCAGATGTTGTAGCTCTGATTTCAGATGGGCCGGCTCACAAATGCGTTGCGCTCTGGTATTGAGAGTTTTTAGAACTGCCCGTTTTTGTCCTGGGTGATGATTAGAATTTCTGTACAGGTATCTGTCTGTGTGGGTTGGTTTTCTGTAGACTTTGTGGCCCAAAGACCCATCTGGTTTTCTGATCACTAAGACATCCAGAAAAGGTAGTTGTCCATCTCTTTCCTCTTCCACCGTAAGTTGAATCTTCGGGTGTCGGCTGTTGAGGTGGTGAAGAAACCCTTCTAGTGCCAACCTCCCATGTGGCCACACGACAAATGTGTCATCCACGTAGCGAAACCAAGTAGACGGTCGATTTGGCGCAGAATCGAGAGCTTGACGTTCAAACGTCTCCATATACAGGTTCGCTACTACCGGGCTGAGAGGGCTGCCCATGGCGACGCCGTCAAGTTGCTCGAAGTATTTGCCATCCCATTGGAAATAAGTGGTGGTGAGGACATGTTGAAACAAATCAGCGAGGTCGTCCGGGAACAGTTGACGGAGAAGAGTCATCGTTTCGGGGATCGGTATATTCGTGAATAAAGAGGTGACATCAAAACTGACTAAAAGGTCAGTTGGTGTTAGACAGATGTTCTTAATCTTCTCGATAAAGTGAGTGGAGTCCCTGATAAATGTGTCAGTGTTGCCAACGTGCAGGTTAAGTAGGTCAGTGAGGTGTTTTGCGATCAGGTAGGTGGGCAAATCAATTGCGCTGACTATCGGGCGTAATGGGATGTTAGGTTTGTGGATTTTTGGAAGTCCATACAGACGGGGTGGTAGAGCCTCCGATCTGATCACCCGTTTTTGGATGTCTGGATTCAGGCTAGACGCCTTCACCAGGCTGTTGGTCTTCCTCAGGATTTTGGCTGTTGGGTCCCGTTGCAATATCCAGTAGGTATCAAGTGACAGGAGATCCAACAATTTCTTGCCATAATCAACCTTATTTAGGATGGCAGTCGCGTTGCCCTTATCCGCTGCTAGAACTAGGATTGATTCATCCTCGTTCAGACTGCGAATAGCTGCCCTTTCCTCTCTCAAAATATTGGACTTGGGGGGCTTCACACGCTGCAGTATTCTCGCCTGATTTCCTCGGCTGATTCCTGGGGAAGATTCCGTATACTAGCCTCAACGTTGGCAACAATGTCTTCCACTGGTACAGTGGTAGGTGTTACCGCAAAATTGCTACCTTTGTGTAGTACGGAGATCTCATGTGTCGTGAGTTGGCGATTTGACAGGTTGATGACGGTCCGGTTTGTGTCTAACGTGGAAGACGAAGATTATCAGTTTCATACATATCAGCTGTATATTACCATTGAAATCAAATATAATGATGAAATAAGAATTCCAATTCAGGACTTGGATGCTTATACATTACCTTGTAACTCATACATATACATAGAGGGAAAGCTCACAAGGCCGGATGGGGATCCAATTACGAAAATAAAATTCGTCAACAACGCAATATCTTTCTTATTCCGTGAGCTACGATATGAGTTGAATGGTGAGACTCTGTCTGAAACAATGGACTAGTATCAACGTTAAAAAATGAGTTGTCTATGAATAAAAATGGAAGTATTTCAATGCAAAATGATGATTGGTTTCCCAAACTTGATGCGACTTATGAAATATTATTTGATGACGAAGGAAATTTCAACGTATGTATTCCGCTGAAGTTATGGGCTGGCTTTTTTGAAGACTTTCGAAAAATAGTGATGAATATGAGACAAGAACTAGTATTCGTGAAAGTCATGACTCGGATGCTGTGATTAGTATAGATGATTCTGAAAAACCCAAAGTAGGCATAAGCAAGCTGAGTTGGTGCGTCCCTCATGCGACACCGAGTATTCAGGAACAACTACGATTGGATAAAATCATAAATAACAATGTTGAACTATCTTCTTTCTTCTTCTTTCTTTGAATGAAACAACAAGACACACTTGGTCAGTGAAAACAACTACGAAGGTTGAAACTCCTCGACATGTTATTATTGCATTTCAACATGCTAAAAAAGAAAAGCTCACCACCGATATGAGTACATTCGACCATTGTAATCTGAGTAATTCAAGAGTATTTCTGAATTCCGAACGATTTCCTTACAATGACTTGATTTCAAGAATAAAAAGTTTGCAAAACTCTATGAAATATATGCCAACTTCCAAGAGAGCTACTATCATCTTGAATCAAATCAACCTATTTTCAATCTCAATGAATTTAAAGTGAAGGCACCGCTGGTCCTCATCGACTGCTCACGTCAAAAAGAAGCCATGCAGACCGGTTCCATAGTACTCAGAATTGAGATTGAGACTGCTGAAGTTACACCCAAGCATGTAACAGCTTATTGCCTTATTCTACACGAGAATATATATATATATATATAATATAATCCATTGACGAAAATTGTTAAGCAATTTTGATGCGCATGTTCAACTTGTTGTTTTTATAAGAAGATTTTCATGTTTAAAACATCAATTCGAAGATGATATCAGAGTATCGAAGAAGATTGAAGCAGCACCATAATAACCTAAAATTACTCAAACAATTGATTGAGTCATACAGTTTGAAGCGATTATCAATAAAAAAATTCATCAATTTGAAAATATGATACTGGTGATAGATGTACAAGGTTTCAAGATCGAGAACGATCAATTTTTAACCAAGGAATTTGCCGCCTTTGATGGTAGTGGGATTTCTCACTACGTGTTCAAACCTCCATTTCCATTAAACATAATCCCACCAAAATTCCACAGTCAAGCCACTTGGTTGATGCATAATCACCACTGTATAGATTGGAATGATGGGTTCACACCATTGCATCAATTCGGAACTATAATTAAAAAGCTCACCAAGGGAGTTGACACTTTTTATATTAATGGAAAGGAGAATGCTGAATATATCAAAAAATTCACCCCTCAACCAGTCATAGAATTTGAAGAGCAACCTGGCTTACGAGCCTCTGAAGCAAGTTGTTTTCATCATAATAAAGATAATTGTATATGTGCACTTTCAAATGTTCATTTTCTATATCAAATGTATATAATGGATACATCTAAATAAATTTTCTCCAAAGAAATATATTTTATTATGCAGTCTTTTATTATATTAATTCAAGTCAAGATCAAGCGCTTGTCTAGACACCAGATGTTTTCACATAGATGTCAACACCTGTAATTCATCAGAATGATGACTCATCACTTTGTAGCATCCAGTTGCATAGACACCAGATGTTTCCCAAAAGGTCACTGATCGCCATACAAACATCAGCAATGCGCAGGCTTATATAGAGAGATTCATCTATTTAATTGCAGTTGTTAAAGCGATTATGGTTAGTGATATTACTACTGAGCTGAATGAATCATGAATTGTAACGAATGTGGAAAGGATTTTTCGTCAAAAGGTAACCCAAACGGACATATACGAAATAACTGTCCTCTGTCCTCTCAATGATGTTAGCGGTGTACCTTCCAAAAGAATTAAATTGGGTAATTGATCTACAAGTGTTTCAAATTCAAGGAAAAGGTTAGATGCGAATATTTTGTCGAATGTGGAAGGCGGTATAGAGCAACTTTAGCACGCATTCAAGAATAGGATAGCAAGTTATCGATTTGAATGCAGTGGAATACATGTTGAATATATATATAAAGGAATACAACAGTTTGAAAATTAATTTTGAACTATTTGGACATTATATCATACCTGGGAAAGAATTAGGTGACATGAAATCCTTCAACACAAAAAACAAATTTATAACTTGTTCCAGTGACTTGGATTGTTTCTATGCGGAATACATGAATGAGATGATTTCAAAGGCTTCAGAGTTCCAGGAAAGAGACTCAGGCTGGTCATTACAGAAAATTTGGTATCTGGATGTCAACATAAACAAATACAATCCACTGTCAGCATCCTCATATATTAAGTTGCCCAAAACAAATAATAAAAAACAAGCAGTTTTGAATGTGAGGAACTTGGATAATGCTTGCTTCGCTTGGTTCATTATGGTAGCGATTTTTCCTTCGAATGGTGATCCTTCGAGTCCATCTTCATACCCTCATTATACTATATTACTCAATTTCCAATGCATTGATTTTCCAGTGAAATTGAAGGATATTTCCAAATTTGAAAGAATAAATAATATGTCCATCAATGTATTTGGTGTGGAGACAAAATTTAAGGATGGAAAAATGGTTACCAACATCGGGGGGCCCTTACATTTCACAACAAACCAATCTGCAATACATGTGAATCTTCTGCTGATTACTGAGTCGAATGGGAATAATCACTACTGCCTCATTACAGATTTGTCGAAGTTGGTAACACGGCAAAAATTGAAGCATCATGGTCGTGTGCACATTTGCCTTCAATTTTTTCTCGATAGTGTTGAACTGACGGCTCATCAACATTATGACTGTAATCATCTGTGTGTGATACTTCCAAAACCAGATGTGATTATCAACAAGTGTGGTGAAACTTTACCTGGGAGTATTTCAAAATTCATTTATTCCGAGAAGCAGCTGTCAGTTCCTTTTGTGATCTATGCTGATTTTGAGAGCTTGCTGAAACCTATTCATCACTAATGAGCACTCATTCACATTGAAAGCATACGAACACAAGCCATATTCATTCACTTTCTACTTGAAGTGTAATTTTGATGACAAAAACTCGAAATTCGTACAATATCGTAGAAGTGATTGTGTCGAGGTTTTTGTCAAGAGGTTGGATGATCTTGTCTTGGAATTATACAACAAGCATTTGAGACCTGTGAAAGAAATGCTGCCACTCTCCGAAGAGGAAGAGAATGAATTCCAGAGCTTCACAGCTTCACAGTTATGATAAATCCTATGAAACTGAAGAAATCAAAGTCCGCGTTCATTGTCACCTGACGGGTGTGTACCGCGCAAGCGCTCATTTCAGATGTAATTTGCACTCTAAAGTGATGAAATTCATCCCTGTCTTCTTCCATAATTTGACGAATTCTCATTGTCATCTTTTCATAAAAAAAACTAGCTCTCAATAAAGAAAATATTTCAGTGATTGCCCAAAACAAAGAGAAGTATATTGTATTCACCAAAATATATTTGGTTGAGAAATCAGAAAACCCTAAAAATAGAGACAAATACATCTCTCTGAGGTTTGTTGACTCTTTTTGCTTCTTATCCAAATCTCTGTATAATCTGAGTAAAATACTGGAACCGTCTCAATATCGGGAGGTGAGGAAATATTTTCCAGACCATAGGAAATTTAATATGATAAGACGCGAAGGTGTTTTTCAATATTCATATGTTGACTCATATGAAAAAATGGAATCAATCCACATTGCCAACTCAATATGAATTCTTCGATATTCTGAGTAGCAAAGAAATTTCTGAAGAAAAGTAAAAACGAGCTTGTGAAGTATGGCAAGAATTCGGATGTTCAACTCTAGGAGAATTCTCCGATATTTACTTGAAAGCAGATGTTCTACTTTGGGCAGATGTCTTCGAAAATTTTCGGGAGGTATGCTTGGATAAATATAAACTTGATCCTGGCCAGTGTGTGATAGTTCCTTCGCTCAGTTGGGACGCAATGTTGCGTTTAACCAAAGTAGAATTAGAGCACCTTACTGATATAGATATGGTTCACTTTTTCAAGAAAGTGATTCGTGGTGGAGTAAGTCAGTGCAGTAAAAGGAAGGCTATAGCTAATAACCCATTTATATCATCTTACGATGCTTCCAAACCTAACTCATATATTTTGTATCTCGATGCAACCAATTTGTATGGAGCTGCTATGAGTGAATATCTTCCAATGCGAGATTACAGATGGCTTGAGCGGTATGACCTAGAAAATTCAGACGTCTTTGAAATTGGAGACACATTGTCGAAAGGATATGTATTGGAAATTAATTTGAAATATCCACCACACTTACATGAATCATAATTACCTTCCTTTCTGCCCAGAGAATATCAAGCGTCCAGGAAGCAAGTATTCCAAGTTGACTCTTATTTATCAGTATATAAGTATATAATTAATTCCTCTCAGTGTCGGATCCCTTCCATAACCTGCTCTTCTGTGAGTTCTATATTCCTGGGTGGGCATCTGACTAATCCCTGTTCTCCTCTAGTTGACTATGGCGGAGCCTTTCCTGCCTTCTGAACCTTCTCTTCTCCGTCCTACTTGCGCCAATGGGTGGGCACCTGACGATATCTCTGTTCAAGTCAGGTATGTAGCTGGTGTAGTTGTCTTCATTCCAGCTTTCCACCTCATTGGCGTCCCCAACTTGTTGGTTTCTTTCCGCCTCCAGCCTGCTGTTACGGAGCCTCTCCTCCCTTGTGAATCTGCTTTTCTCCATCCTACTTGCGCCAATGGGTGACGATATTCCTGCTCAAGTCAGGTACATAGGTGGTGGTATAGCTGTCCTCATCCCAGTTCTCCATGCTTCAACAAATCCCTAACTGGCGAGTTCAGTATTCCTCGAGGGTCGTCTATGAATCTGGTATAAATTATTAGCGGCCTGGTATCCAAACAGAATGAACAAAATCCAACTCTGAATTTTGGTTGGCTGGACCAATAATTACTTGGTAAAAAGCGGATAACTTTCCTTCTACACACACAACACAAACGTCTTTCACTTACTGAAATTTTTCTGGAATATGTTGACATACTTTTACTAGCTGTAATGCTGTTTCATTCTTTATTTATCCAAAACTTATTAGTGGAAAGGGGAATACATAATCAGCATATCTAAATTCAATATGAGTGGGGAATACTTAATCAGCATATTCCAGAAAACATATACTGCTGACTCCCTAACCTTGAGAGAAGCCATTGAACCTGTCACAGATTTCTTTGAACTAATTTCGCAAAAGGAAACATCAACAGCGAATTCCAGGAAACAACTCATTCATACGTGTACTCATTCACCTTGAAAGACACCGAGTCATCAGTAATATGAGCATCTAGATGTAGAAGTTTCCAGTAAGCAGGTCATCGACATTTATCGACGCAGGGTTACTTAATACCCTAAACGGAATTCCAACACTTTGGTATAAATAATCTGAGGATATTGCTTTTTCGTATGATTAATCTATCAACCATGGAGTTTGACGAAGTTGACTTAGGTTTTGAATCCGACTGCGATGAAATTATTTGTGATACAGAAGAAGTCAGACAGACATACTAAATTACACAAAACGAATCTAAAACAATAACAGAACAAGCTAAGGTAAAATGATGTCATAGTTATCATATCAGCAGATAACCCACTAATAATATTCATCCAAATGGTAACCTTGTCAGTGTACACAGGTACAGTGTAAAACGAATCGATAACGGACCTACCCAAATACTTCACGTCGCTTGCGAAGCGAGCTAAGAGCTAGTTGACTGGCGCGTGTGCAGCTGAATTTATATAGGAGCAAGCAATTGAACGCTCTCAAAAGTGCCGTCAAAGTAGAATATGATGACAACCTTGCCAGTGGCGGTCGAGTTACGAAATGGGACAACTAAATTCGGATGTTTGATTCTGAGAACCTGCACACTAACCTGGTGGATTTGAATTTAGTAATATCAACTGAAATTGTCACTATGGAAGGAAGCAAATAAATATTTAATAAATGCCAAAACAGTATTTGGCCAAGTTACGATAATGGAAATTTGGAAACGACTCATATCAGTGCACAAGATGTTTACCTCGTAGTTGGTGTCAAATTTAAAAAACGATCAAGAAATTGTTCACTCGAATACAAAAAAGTCGGGCCCCAAATGATAATACTGCTGGAGCAAGATAAATCAATTCAAAAATAAATCGGTACTTTTTCAATTGAAGACTGATAGCAAACAATTTACTGGAAGGATAAAACTATCTGCTGACTAATGAAATTCTGAATGTTTGAGGGCTGATTCTGGTATTTATATATTTCAGATTTCAATAATAAAATACACAAGAAAATCGACAGTAAAAAATCCAGTTAGAAACGATGCAAGAGTTGAAATTTGAAATTAACATGAATGCTCGTTTTTCTAGGAACTGTATCAAATCAAGGTTTTTTCAGTAAATTTTCGAAGGATTTTCTTTATTACTAGAAAATAAAATATTTCTCTAACGGATTCGGGTTCTGCAAAAATAGGAGATACTCACTAATATTTTAATAATAGAAAAATATGTATCAAAGTGCCCTAACAATGTTCTTGAAGTTAGGTGATTGTTTTTACCCATAGCTGAGTAACCAGAGGTTATTTCCAATATTCATCTAACAGTATATTATCCCTGAAAACTCCAAGTCGATAAGTTTTATATGATTTTACTTGAAAGTAAATTATTGCATAATATGTGAAGAAGCATTTTCATAATAACGTATCAAAACCTTTTACAGCCAGCTGAATCGGTACAACAACTTGTTAGTCATAATGTACTAATGATTACTGCCGGGCAGAAGCTGTCAAGCTACTAACTGGTTGGAGCATGTTACCTGAATCCCTTGTAGCTTATACATGACCTGACACGGTGAAACCTTCTCTAGTCAAGCTTATATAAGCTAGATAGGTTTTATGTAATGTGTTTAGCATAGATCCCCACACGGTCTTGCTAGGTTTCACTTACCCATCTGATTTGTTCGGTATATATTCATCAATAAAACAGATCTAACTAATACTGGCTGAAAAGATGATAGTGCTGATCATTATTAACGGAGCCTCAAAAATATGCCTCATTACACTATCTCAAACTGGGAAATCAACATTTGAAAGGGGGTTAACCTTATTAGTGGCTATTGGTAAAACAATGGGCGGGAGAAATCGAAATACTTGTAGCTCGCTCAATAAACACCAGATTTTTTTCCATCATCTGAATTGGAAAGGTAAGAACTAGGTATCTAACAGACTACTCTTTCAAATGTTTTATCGTCCATGAAAATATCTATAAAACAGAGACACATCACTTTCTGCGATTTTTCAGAGCGAGTTCGTGAGCGAAATATCACCGACGAGACGAAGGGCTCTCTTTTACTTTTACATTTGGGTGCTGCACCCCATATATTGAAACAGTATTCCAGAACAGATCGAATATGTGTCTTATAAATCATAATCAGTTGACGAGAAGTAAATACTTCTTGGCGCGAAACAGAAAACTGAGTTTTTGAGAGCCACTCTTGGCAATGGACCTCACAAGTAAACAAATCAACAATACGAAGAGGTAAACAATGGCTGGAAGGGTTAGAAATGTAACAGGAATTATCCCTGACTGAAGACAATGGATATTGATTGAAAGGACTAATTTACACCTCTTTTTCTATTTTTCCCTCTCCTTGTGAAATTAATTTATGGAATGTTGAATTACAAACCATATTTAATTTTTTATTTCATGTTGAAGAAAATTCAAATAAACTGAAATCTCCTTTGTGGACACAATGTCCGTACTGAAATTCATGTTGAAGTAAAGTTCAAACATACCTAGGTTGAAAATAATTCTTGGTTCATTTTTTATTGGTCGAAGAAAAAATAGTGTATGCAACGATCATGTAATGGCCACTAGTACACTCGCACGAGATTTACGACACTCGCCTACGGCTCGTGTCAACATGTTCATTACGTAATATACTATTTTTCCGGTATTGGGCCCTAGTTCTATAGGTATAAGCAATAATTTCCAAGATAAAATGATTACTCACTCAATTGACACACATTTCTATGTTAACTTTTGATGTCTAATTGCGCTACTTATTTTTTAAACACAAGTAAATTCAAAAGTCGCGTACGCTAAAACAATGAAATTGAATGAAATGCAACCAAGGCTTTTTCAATACACAGAAAAAAAAGAATGTTTGAATCTAGTTATTCGATTTTTTGGAAATATGAATACTTGATTTTGGTATTATTCAATTAACTCAAACATTTTTGTTTCGGATGAAATAAATTGGTTCATTTCTACCAAATAATTCTTGAGAATTACTGAAATAAATGCAATTATTTATTGAAGTCAAGCATGTATCATTTGTGATGAACAAGAATTTGAATTATTTGATACTGAAATATTTTTGGTTGGTTATTTTATCAGATTTGTTTTTGATGTGAGTAACTATTTGCTGCCTGGTCCCTCTCGGGAAAAAGAAAAGAAAAATGCATTTTTGATATATGCATGACCAAAGAAAAAAATGTACAGGCTCATTTTTTGATTTCGTCTTTTTTTTTGATGAACATGAAAATATTGGTTGCATTGCGAATGCGAAATACTTCTGCGATCTCAAATAGTAATTTTGCATCATTGAAACTCTGCAAAATAACTTCAATTGAACGAAATATTAACATTCCGCATTCTAGATAAAAAAAAAACAAAAAAAACTTTTAATTCGGTTCAAATACAAACAATGATTTGTTTAATTTGTTTGTTAGTCATATGTGTTGTAGTATAATCGGGAGTTTGAATTTATATTCAAGTAAATTGAAGTGTATTTTTCAAACACCCCTGTATCTTCCGAAATAATTGACGTAGAATGATGAAACTCTCAGGATAGATGAAAATGATCAAAATGCACCTACCACCCCAATTGGGTTGGCCTAAGTGATATACACTGCCCACCACTCGCGATGGAACAACCCATTTTTACGGTAAAACATACTAGGGGGCAAAATAGGCTCGAAATTCTTTCAGATTCGTGATTCGTAGACAATTTCAGACTAAAATTGACAATTTTAGTCCATACACTTCAATCTTAACTTCACAATTTCAGTTCTGCGATTAAAATTGATAACTAAGATTGTAATGTATGGGGTGGTCCCTTACAGAAGATATGAGGGTGTTTCCATGAAAAGTGAGATGAGTTTGCAGATGAGTCATTTTTGAGATGAGTTTGCAGTCCTGATCACGAATCTGAAGGAACTTCGAGCCTATTTTGTTCCATCACGAGTAGCGGGCAGTACATGTCACTTATGTCAACCTCATTCAGGAGGTAGGAGCAGTTTGACCATTTTCATCTGTCCTGAGAGTTTCATCATTCTACCTCAATTGTTACGGAAGATACGGGGGTGTTTCCATGAGAAGTGAGACAAATTCGGATTTTTCAGGACTGAATTTTTGTCAGGAAAAAGGTGTATCTGTAGTAATTTGGTGGTCCTGATCACGAATCTCAAAGAATTTTGAGCCTATTTCGCCATAGCAGGCATTACACTGTATATGTATTTTCTGAGTTGCTGATTGAAAAGTTTTTCCAATGGCTATTTGAGGTTATAAATTTTATTTGTAGCTTCTTGACATCAATCCTAGTGGTCCTCGTATTGCTGGCTACCACTTATGACTATATGCAAAGTTCACAGTTATCCGATGAGAAACCATTCAAACGTGAGTATATATTTTTATAAATTTTTCTAGATTGTAAGAAAATATTTTCCTCTCATAGATATTTAAACTTCACTCTTTTCAAAATTCAACATGAACTGAGGTGAGTAATTTAAATAGCGAACAAAAATCAGAAAAACAGTTACCCAATATCGTTAAGGTGTCCATATAGATTACTGATTAGAGATTCTGCCCTTCACGCCTCCAAACGGGGTTCAAATCTTGGACGAAAAAATTTTGTCGAAAAAATATTTTATGTAATTCGAGCACAAAGTGTAATTGCCGCTATCCACGTCCATTCTCTGTCGGAGTTTGCTGACATACTCTTCTGCCGCGGTGTTTTTTCTGGGTGGCGTCCCAAACATCAAGTCACAAGGCAGAGATGTAGATACTGGTCCCAGTCTATTTGATGGGCGGAGAGTACTCTGCATAGGAGGCGGTTTATTGTACTATTCGTTCGTTCTACCATTCCGTCGGATTGTGAGTGCAGAGTTGTTGTTCTGCATTTTGCACATTTCCTGGAACAAATGGGATTCGAAGTTTCTGCCTTGGTCCGAATGCAGCTCCAATGGGACACCGAATCGGCATATCCACTCCTTCATCAAGACATCTGCGACGGTAATGGCTTCCTGATTGGGTAGGGCGTAGGCTTCTGCCAATTTGTTGAAATAATCCATTGCCACAAGGATGTATTTGTTTTCATGATCAGATTCGGAAAACGGGCCAGCGATATCTATTGCAATCCTTTCAAATGGGCTGCCTACGTTATACTGACGCATCGGGGCCTTAGGTCTAGTTCGAGGCCCATTGCTAGCTGCGCATACGGCATACTTCTTACACCAGTCCTCAACATCAGCTTGAAAATTAGCCCAATAGAACCGTTTTTCCAATTTCTGCAGAGTCACGTGGTTTCGTGGAGAGTTTTCCTTATTCCGAACTGATCTTCACATCTTTCGAACCCTTCTGAACATCATCCAACTTCAAACTGAGTTTAAGCATTGAATTTTCATTAACAGATTCTGTGGCGATAAAAATAATTTTTATTCAATATTTTTTGGAGTAGACTTCGACATTTTCGATAATAATCAGTTCAAATTAGGCGAGTATAATTCAATAGTACATACAACACAAAATAGTTCATTTCTTAAATAATTCACAGGATCCTACTTTTCTGTGGAAATTGATTGAATATCTTCCTGAAGAAGATTATCTATTTTGTATCCGCGGAAGCTTTTGAATAACCTAGATCAAACAATCAAAGAAATTATTTTTTCATTTTCAGTGTATTTGTATAAAAGCTTGTCTTTATATTTTTTATTTTATAATTTTTATTCATCGTAGATTTTTATAATTCTGAAAAGATATTTTTCCAATTTACAATAATTGAGAATGTTTCATTTTCAAATATTTCTAATGTTATGGGACACTGGAAAATGTTTGCATTAATATTTTCGTTATAGCTCCCGAACCGTACAAGTAAATGAAAAACTTCAGGAAAACAAAATGATGATGAAACATCATTAATCATTCTTCTTTCACAATCTCTCACTGGTAGCAGAAAGGTTAAACAAAGTCTTGACTCTGAAAAAAGGAGGAACCTGTGAATTATTTAAGGAATGAATTATTTTGAATCGTGCGTACTATTGAATGGATCGTACTTGCCTAATTTGAATTGATTATTGTCGAAAATGTCGAACTTGAAACGGAACCTTTGTAGTAGTTAACTTCATTTTCAACTTTATTTGAAACTGTAAGCACTTGTAGTTTTGTTTGATATTTAAATTGATTGAGAACTTGGTATTATCAAGTAAGTAAATGACGTTTGTCAAAAATAAAATTCAATGTTTGTCAATGATCTGAATCTGAACTTTTCATCGATCATTCACTTTCATTTCGAACCACTGTAAGTAATACGTAATTTGAAATATAAAAATGAAACTAAACCAACATATTTCAGTTGTCACGTGGTTGAGATTTAATACTGAAAATATCATTCACTGCGGTCAAGGTTTGTGAGAGCAACCTGGAATTCGTGAGAGGAATTTGAGTCTTTATATTCAAACGGTTTCAACGTTATATTGACCAAACAATGGATGATTCCTTTTTATATGTATTAGTGGTGAGACCGTTCCATTTTTCTGCTTCCTAATAGGAAAAGTTTTCCGATACACCTACCTTAAGAAGTGATTTGAATTGAAGATAATTTTTCGTATAGCTAATTGCGCAAAAATAGAGACAATTCACCCGTATTGCAAAGTGCACAAAAACATTGATTCTCTCATTGAATTATTAATTGAAAATTATAGAAATACTCTCATTCATTTTCATTTCATAATTCATATCATTTAGTAATAGTCATTATTGTTAGGCCTGCAGTTTAGGCAATATTAATTGATGATTTATTTCATAAATAATATTTTATATACAAAATATACGTGTATATATATATATATATATATATATATATCCCATTGCTGGAGATATAACATACTTTACTGCAAAAAGTCTTGAAAAAAATGTAATTTCATCATCCTGTATCTCGAACTTTTCGTCCTGAAAACTTCCAAAAAATCACCCTTCAAAGTTTGTGAGAATATTTGTTTCTCAAATTTCTCTATGTTATGCGAAACTGAAAAATGTTCGCATTAATATTTTGATTGTACCTTCTGAACCATACAAGTAAATGAAGAACTAGAAGAGAACAAAAGGATGTTAAATGAAACAACATTGAATATTCCTGTGTCGTAATATGTCAGTGTCGGCGGAAAAGAAGTTATGAAGTCTTGACTATGAAAAAAGGTGAACCCTGTGAATTATTTGAGAACTGAATTATTTTGTATCGTGCGTACTAATAATGGATTGTACTTGTACAATTTGAACTGATAATGGTCGAAAATGTCGAAGTTAACTCCAAAAAATCTTGAAAAAAATGTATATTTATCATCCTGTATCTCGAAAACCAAGCCGTTTGGGAAATACGTTTTCATGAACTTTTCGTCCTGAAAACTTTCAAAGAATATCCTCACGAAGTTATATATATAGATATATATTTATATATATATATTTATATATATATTTATATATGTATACAGTGACCGCCAAAAAGTATGTACCATATGGGGAAAAAGTTTATTATCAAATTATTGGAAAAAAGATTGATTGGTGGTATGGCGGCAAATTGTAAAAAATACTATGAAAAGGCAAAAAGTCGTGTAAAATGGCAAGATATCGAAAAAAGTTAATTGAAAAAGTTGCTTAGAATTCAATTTTATACACATATACAAAGTTTCAAGAAATGATGTGGGAGAATTGAAAATAACATTTTTTTTTAAATATTTTCCTAGCTGTAAAATAATATCAAATTATTATCTTATGAATAGCTTGACCATACTGAAACATTTGTATTTCAATGATCCACACTAGAGAGCTCTAAATTAAAAAAAAAATTGATTTTGTCAAAACTCTGGCTCTTACATTGGTTCGTATCTAACAGTTATATCAGAATTCCACAACCATCGAGATGACATGACACTCCAGAAATATGGGGTTTTCTAGATTTTCATCAAGTTTTGATGATAATCGTGTTAGAGCATTTCACTTCGCATGCAATGTTGAAAACTCTAGCCTCTTTAATTTTAAGATTATGTGCGAATCGAACCGTTCATGCACGATTATCATTAAAAATTGATTATAATCGGAAAAACACGATAGTTTTGGATTTCTCTATCATCGCAATGATCGTGGAATTCTGAATGCCTCATAACTGTTAGATACGAACCAATGTAACAGCAAGGGTTCTGACAAAATTCAATTTTTAAAATTGAGTGCTCTCTGGTGTGGAAAAAATGAGAAAGTTTTGTTATCATCATTGAAATACAAATATTCCAGTATGGTCAAGCTATTCATGAGAAAATAACTTGATATTTTTATACAGGTAGAAAAATATTAAAAAAAAAATGTTATCTTCAATTTTCTCACATTATCTTTTAAAATTTTTTGGTGTGTATAAAATTGAATTCTAAGTAACTTTTTCAAATAACTTTTTTCGATATCTTGCCATTTTACCTATTCATAGTAATTTTTTTTTCAATTTGCCGCCATACCAGCGATCACGTGACATGTGTCAAAATCGATTTTTAGGTTATCGGACATGCACAAACTTTTCCAAAGAATCGTTTTTCCAATACTCTATTAATAAACTTTTTTCCCATGTGGTACATACTTTTTGGCGGTTACTGTATATAAGTGGTAATTTTTCCAATTTTTTCTTGTCTAATTAAAAAGTATTCTTTGCAATATCATTCTTCTGAAACCTAGAGATCAACTTTACAGAAATAGAAATTAGATATATTGATCCTAACTGGTTAAGCTGTCGAAGAAACTAGATATTTGTTTTGATTCCATGGCCCACTTATGTTATAACTTGTTTTGTCGTAGAATAATCTCCGTCATATGAAATTACCACTAATTTGATCGATGAATAAACGATACAGTTATATCTCTTGGTTACACAATATCAGTCACTAATTATATAAGATGAAAATTGCATTAATAAAAGAACTGATATAAATCATTTAAGTGAGATTTATTTCTTCTAACTGTCGTTAGACAATACTCTTCAAACTAATAGTTCTATAATCAGCCAATCAGAATTGTAATTTTTTCATAATTTGTATACAACCAATCTTTTGGCATTATCTTTTCAACAGTTGGTACATGATCATAGTTGGTAACAATGACTTCAACGTATTACAGTTTTCTTTTTCATTTATTGTCATCTGTTCATTTCACTTGGATATTAATAAACAAGTCAATTGTTTTTCGATGAATGATTTCAACATTTTCTGTTGGATTTTTATTCGCAATTTTGCCCCTTTTTTATACAATTTCAACCATTTTTTATAATTCTGTAACTACTGTGTTGTCACTATGTTTAACGAGAACATGTCAACCAACCTCAAAATAGATGTAAGTAAGATCATATCAAATAATATAATTTTGAAATTTATTTTTTATAGTTTCTTGAAGATGTATATGAGTGATATACGAAAGCTTGAAATATCTCTATAGAGTATACTTTTTTATTTTATTTTTGTTTTATTTTATATACATATATATATATATATATAAATGTATATATATATATATATATATATATATATATATATATATATGTGTTCGGATAGGTTTCCGCGGTCAGATATTTGGAAACTGGAAGTTCGGGTTGAACCGCGTCTAGAATTTGTTGAAATTCGACGTTTCGGCTCCGATTTTTGAGCCATTTTCAAGAAAAAGGATAAAATGATTGAAAGGGTGTCCTTTTTTCTTGAAAATGGCTTCAAAATCGGAGCCGAAACGTCGAATTTCAACAAATTCTAGACGCGGTTCAACCCGAACTTCCAGTTTCCATATATATATATATATATATATATATATATATATATATATATATATATATATATATATATCGATCCATGCTACGCAAAACCGTCCATATCATTTTTGACGTTAAACTGTCCTCCAGACATACTCCTGAGTTCTACGGAACATCTGAAATTGTCGTTGGGCGTTCCGCATGATTATGTTACGCAAAACCATCCGAGCTTATTTAGATAACGTTATTCCATCCTGAGGTATATAAATATCGTTCTACACCAGCGGTAAATTATCCTTCAGAGTTGCCAGATCGATTTTATTACTTTTCAATTTCTAAAGATGAAACTGTTACAGTAGTTGGTTGGATACTATATAAAATTTTGACCGAGGATATTTTGATTTGGATAATTCATGTAAACTCAGACCAGCTACTTCAGAATGGCGCACAATAAATAATATTCGGTTACCAATCTCACTTAAAATCTGTGTTTATTGAGCAAATTATTGGTCCATGCGTATAGCTCCAAAATTTAAATTGGTGGACACTTTATTTATGCTTGAAGAAATAAACTTTGTATTTTGTGCAAAATATTTTTATTGTAAAAATAAATATATATAAAAATAAAAATACAAAGTTTCTTCCTTCAAGTATATTGAAGCGTGCACACAACTTGACAATTTCACTTATTTATGGTCACACAGAAACTGTACACAAACTATTTGTAATATAGAAACCCCTAGTAAATGTATGTTGTGATGGTATTGATAATTATCTTTAACTGTATTAAAATTCGAAACTTGGATTTTATGAATCTGTGAACAAAATATTTTATTTAGATGGAAAAGAGGACAACATGAGTAATGCAAACGTGTATAACAAAAAATATACTTCTGATATTCAACATCTTGAAACAAAAAATATTTTAAAATATAAATGATAAAAAATATACGTATTAAAATAACAGAAAAACATATATATTTAAAAACTAAAATAATACAGAAAAACATTATTTCTGAACACACAATATACTTTAAAAATTATTAACCTTGCTTTTTAATTCTATATTGTACCCAAGCCTTGATTTGAGGCACACTTCGATATTTCAACATTATATTCTCTTCTTCGTTGTTCCACTTTCTTCTTATGAGTTTTCCCTTTTCTGTTTTTTCTTCCTCATATAGATTCGATTCATTTTTTGTTTTATTTTTACACTCAAGGACCCCTGCAAATATTGGCTCCGAGTTATTTTTAACCATCATATAATCTTCTTCGAGATGATCTTTCTCATCTCGTATGTGTTTGTCCTTAACTAAAGGATCTTCCTCATTTTCACTGTCGTTATTTTCTTCTTCAGAAAGAGGCTCTTCTAAATCAATTTCGCTTAAACCTTTTCCCTTGAATTTTTCTGCTCCGCCTTTTCGTGACAGAAGTAGGAACTTACTTAATCTTGCAGTTTGAAAAACAAAATCATCTTGACGGTAAAATTCATCATGAGTTTTTTTAGTGTGGCCCATGAACCGACTCATTTGTTCTCTATCACCTTGACTTAAATTAATTATTTGTGCAACTGTAGAAACATGTTTTCTCAGTTTTGTAGACGTAATGGAATTTGGATTACTTATATTGCACTGATTGGCATAAGTTTGAAGAATTTTACTCGCAATGTAACAACTGCTTTCCGTACGAGGGATAGCAAACATATAGGGGTTTGATTTTTCAATATGAATTTGACGAAAATTGAGCATTAGATCGACTGTCTTTTGCATTTCTCTAGTAAACAGTACAAGCACTCCCCTTGTCCTTTTTCCCCGAATAATTATAATTTTGAAATATGACAACAGAGATTGTTCTTCAGGTGTTAGTGAATTTTTAATTTCATCGTTGACTTGCATTGGAGAGGGACTTGTATACGATTCTATCAGCATTCTTTGGGCTTCTCCTGATCTTTTTCTGTTGAGTAAAATAATTTGGGCTAAAAGGGTTTTGACAACAGTTTTAAAGGACGATACGTTCCCTTTATCCTCCCGTAATTCCTTTAAAGCTTTTTTTTGGATATCTGTAATGTAATCATTCAAAAGTGAAATATCTCGTGTCAGTGGAATTATTTTTGGTTTATTATATTTATTAATGATCAAATTTTTTGTTGCAGTAGTGGACAACTCGTAAGACCAATCTCTGTCAATCATTTTCCGAAAATTCTGCAATTTTATGATGTCGTTGTTGTTATTCAATTCCTTGTCATCCTTATCTTGCTTTTCGTATAACATCGACTCTGATACATCACAACAATATCTTAGCGAAGTACCCAGGGCATGCACAAGAGAAGGGGCGTGAAATTTATCTTTCTTCTCATCATATCTGCATACTATTCTTGTCGCTACTACAACAGCATTGAAAAATTTTGGCCTCAGATATGTTATCAAACTAGTTCCCTTCATGCCTGTAACATTTCTGAGAACAATTAACAATCTTGCCAACTGTCTCATTTTCTGAGATGTGAGGGTTACCAGGTGTTTTTCTTTGTGTGAAGTATTGTTACAGACCTGAGATTTGATGGGGACTTCTCGAATTGTTCGGGATCGTTCCATGAGTTGGATGGAAGGGTCTGGAAGCACTAACTTTTGTTCTGGATCAATCGTCGAGCATTCTATTTGTGTTCTATTGATTTCTTAGGTTTTCTAGAACTTTATTTGTATATAAAAGCAATGCATTTGTGAGATGAAGAAGTTAGTTAGAAAGTTACCTTGAGTTACCTTGGATACAAGTATTTTGACAGTGACTTGTATTACAGTGTTGTCAAGTAAAGTTTGAATAATAAAGGCGAGTTCATACCAGAGTACACTTATTTTTGAACCCGAAGACGCAACAATTGGTGACAGCGGCGGAATAAGTGTTACTGAAGAAAGAAAAGTAAGGCAGTTTTCCAGTATTTGATGGTGAATACTCGTGCAAATAATTACGACGAGATGGCGACATCAGCAGATATCCTTGAGTTTTTAAAGGAACAAGAAGCCAAACGAAAACAAGAACAAGAGGAACAAGAAGCCAAACGAAAACAAGAACAAGAGGAACAAGAAGCCAAACGAAAACAAGAACAAGAAGAGCTTCTACAACAATTCGAACTGAAAAGGAAACAAGAACAAGAGGAACAAGAAGTCAAACGAAAACAAGAACGAGAGGAACAGGAGGCACGGTTAGTCCAGCAGTTACAACAACATGTTGATCTTCTGCAACGTATTAGTCACAGTCAACAGTGCTTCCAGAATGAAATCACTGAAGAAGTACAAGAGGTCAGAGGAAAAGTCCAGGAGGTCAAAGGTGAAGTCCAGGAGGTCAAAGGTGAAGTTCAAGAGGTCAAAGGTGAAGTTCAAGAAGTCAGAGGCGGAGTCCAGGGAGTCAACAGAAGGGTCCAAGACGTCGAAAATGAACTGTCCAAAATAGATGAACGGGTGGCACGAGAGGTGAACAAGAAATTCAACGAAGAAGTGGATAGGATCAAGGAGAGGCTGGAAACGTTACACCTTCCACACAAGCGTGCACCATCTGAGGAAATCTCCCCCACCAGCGAAAAGCCATCCTCACTGACAACTCCGATAAGGCCTACACAAGTGAAAATTTTGAAGCCTCCAACATTTGATGGACAATCCTCGTGGTCCATGTATAGACGTCAGTTTGAAGCGGCAGCAAACGCAAATGGCTGGTCCGAGGAAGAAATGGCCACCTCTCTAGTCCTGTGTCTACGAGGACAAGCATTGGACATCCTTCAGAACATCCCCGAGAGTAATCAGAAGGAATATTCTAGAATCGTTGAAGCTTTGGAAATCAGATATGGACAGCAATATCTCAAACAAGTATTTCAGAGCCAAATAAAGAGTCGATACCAAAAATCCAACGAAACTCTACAGGAGTATGGAGCCGACGTAGAGCGACTCATTAATTTGGCATACCCACAAGCACCGAAGGAGTTCATAGAACAAATTGGGGTGCAGACTTTCATCGATGGTTTGAGAGATACTGACATGCAGCAAGCCCTTCGACTAGGACGACTTCAAACCATAAGCGCAGCACTAATAGCATCTTTGGAGTTCGAGGCCGCGAAAAACGCATCAAGAAATACGAGGCCCAAGTTACGTGAAGTTAAATTCAACGATGATTCTCCTACAAGCGAGGCGCTATTGAAGAAAATATTGGACTCCATAACAGCATTAAGCAACCAAGTGCATTCCCCAGAAGACAGGAAGAGGCGCTGCTATAACTGTGGGAAAAGCGGCCATCTACAGAGGAGTTGCTGGGAGAGATCGAAATCCAGAAGTCCAAGAAGAAAGAGGTCGTCATCAGAGAGCAACGAAGATAGATCGAGATCTCCGAGCTCAGGAACAGAGCAACGTGGGCGTTATACCAGAGGAGCCTTCAGGAGATCGACCACGCCAGAAAGGAGACCTCAAACGTCCGAAAGAGGACTTGCTCCCACCCAGGAAAACGAGAATTAGTCGGCACTAGGGGGCGCGTGGCGACTTTCAGTGTTCAAAGCCCCAAGATCCATATATCGTCATTGAAGAAAAATGGCCAAAGCCTACTAATACAAGGCTACTTAGAAGATCGGAAATGCACCTTCACTATTGATACAGGAGCTTCGAGATCAGTCGTTCGCCCAGACCTCATACAAGAATCTGTGAAGCCGATGAAAAGGAATATGGTTTTGGAAACGGCAACGGGACAAACCGCACCAGTCATTGGGGAAACACTTGTACACATCCAGATAGGACCTATTACCATGGAACATTCTATGTTGGTTGCGGAAATAAGGGATGAATGTGTTTTGGGTCTGGACATCATGGAGAAAAACGACTTCATCCTTAACATCAGGCAGAAAATTTTGCGGATTGGCAATGAAGAAATCTTCCTGAGCAGATACAATGAGAAAATCCAACCAATTAAGATTTATGTTGACGAAGACATCCACATTCCGAAAAACTCCGAAACCATCATCATGGCCAGAATGGATAAAGAACCTGGAGATTTGAGCACTGGAATAATTGAAAACGATGAATACCGCCAAGATGGAATTTTAATTGCCCGATGTCTTGTGAACACAGAACAACTAATTCCTGTCAGGGTTGCCAATACTTCGGAAAATAAAGTCCTTCTGAAGAAAAACGACCAATTGGGATTCTGCAAACCTGTCACTCGAGTTATCAATTGTGAAAACCACACTCAGGTACTGCGAAGAAATACCACTAACACCGATCAGAGAACAATAGACAAAATGATGGAATCCACGGAACATTTAACTATGGAAGAAAAGCAGAAGGCCAAAGAGTTTCTTGATAGCCATCGTAACATTTTCTCGACAGAGACTTCGACGGGACGTACCAGTCTAGTTCAACATCGCATCAACACCGGCGATGCCCGACCAATCCGACAGGCTCCGAGGAGATTACCGTTTGCCAAACAGAGAGAGGTAGCAGACATGATAAACAACATGATGGAGGATGACATAATTGAAGAAACCACAAGCCCATGGTCCTCACCGGTAGTATTGGTAACTAAAAAGGATGGATCAACCCGATTCTGCGTGGACTATCGTCGATTGAATGACGTAACGATGAAGGATAGCTACCCATTACCAAGAATTGATGATACACTAAACACATTATCCGGTTCCAAATGGTTTTCAACGTTGGACCTGAAAAGCGGGTATTGGCAAGTGGAAGTTCATCCTGATGATAGAGGAAAAACAGCGTTCTCTACCGGACAAGGGCTGTACCAATTCAAAGTTCTTCCGTTCGGATTATGCAATGCTCCCGCCACCTTTGAGAGACTTATGGAACTAGTATTGAGAGGTTTGACATGGAAAATTTGTCTAGTCTACTTGGATGACGTCATAGTAATGGGAAGGACATTTGACGAACACCTGGATAATTTGGAAGAAGTATTTTTGAGGTTAGAAAATGCTAACCTGCAACTGAACCCAAAGAAGTGTTATTTATTTCAAAAAGAAGTCAATTTTTTAGGCCATGTCATCTCGGCCGAAGGAATTAAGACCGATCCTGCTAAAATCGAGGCTGTTAGGAGTTGGCCACGTCCTAGGGATAAACATGAAGTAAGAAGTTTTCTGGGGCTATGTACCTACTACAGGAAGTTTGTTCAAGACTTTGGTAAAATTGCCAAGCCACTCCACCGCTTAACTGAGAACAACGTTCAGTTTGATTGGAGCCCTGATTGCCAACAGTCGTTCACTGAACTGAAGAAGAAATTGACAACTGCGCCTATTTTGGCTTACCCACGAGAACAAGGCACTTTCATTTTGGACTGTGATGCGTCTCAGCAAGGCATTGGATCAGTTTTATCCCAAGAACAGGATGGCGAAGAGAAAGTAATAGCCTACTTTAGTAAAACTCTAGGCAAGGCCGAAAAGAATTACTGCGTTACAAGAAAGGAGCTTCTATCGATAATCAAAGCCATTGAACATTTCCATACCTTCCTCTATGGCAGACGTTTTCTCGTAAGAACTGATCACAGCGCTTTGCAGTGGATAATGAACTTCAAGAAACCTGAGGGTCAGATTGCGAGATGGCTAGAGAGACTCCAACAATACGACTTCAGAGTTATTCATCGCAGAGGCAGGAAACACAGAAATGCAGACACATTATCAAGACGTCCATGCTTGGAACAGCAATGCCGATATTGCCAGAAACTCGAAAACAAAGAAGTCAATTTTTACAATGATGAACATTGCAAGGAAATTCTGCAAGTTACCACCGTAAGAGTCGAATCTGAAGAATCTGATTTATGGACCACAGCAGATATGAGGAAGAATCAGAAGAAAGACAACAATTTAAAGTTAGTCCTGAGCTGGCTGAAAAATGGAGTTAGACCTGAGTGGCAGGAAGTATGCAAGTTTGGTGCAGTTGCCAAGGGATACTGGGCTCAATGGGATTCCCTATGTCTTCGTGATGGCCTATTGCATCGCAAATGGGAGAGCCCAGATGGAGCAACTGTGGTGTACCAACTGGTCCTGCCGAAAGCACTTACTAAAGATGTGCTCGGGCAACTTCATAGTAGTCGTGCAGGTGGACACTTCGGAATCAAGAGGACCCTTGCTAGAATTCGAGAACGATTCTATTGGGTGAATTGTCGTCGTGATGTAGAAGAATGGTGCAGAAGATGTGACCTATGCTCTTCAAAGAAAGGACCCAAAACTAGAAGTCGAGGGAAAATGGCTCAGTATCTTTCTGGTGAACCATTCGAAAGAGTAGCAGTTGATATTCTTGGGCCGTTTCCTGTTACCGAGCAAGGAAATAAATACTTGATGGTAGCCATGGACTATTTCTCCAAGTGGCCTGAAGTTGTGCCCATTCCAAACCAGGAGGCAAAGACCGTTGCAAAGGCCTTCCTAGAAAATGTAATAGCCAGACATGGAGTCCCACTAGAATTACATTCAGATCAAGGACGAAACTTCGAATCTGAATTATGGCAGGAAATGATGAACATTCTAGGTGTGAAGAAGACTCGTACCACAGCCCTACATCCACAATCAGATGGTATGGTTGAACGACATAATAAAACCATCAGTCAGTACCTGTCGATGTTCATCTCCAAAAATCAAAAGGATTGGGATGAGTTGGTACCACTATTTCTCCTATCCTATCGAAGTTCCCAGCATGAGTCCACCGGATATACTCCTTCAATGTTGATCACTGGGCGAGAAATGAAACTACCATGCGATCTGTTGTTTGGAATGCCACCCAGAAGTACAGAGGACAAAGTCCTACCAGAATATGTCCAAGAGTTGCGAGAAAGACTGGACCAAGTTCATGAATTCTGCAGACGTCGTCTTCAAATCTCCAGTGATAAAATGAAAAAGAGGTTCGACAGGAAGAGTCCAGGGACTATGTTCGAGCCAGGTGATGCCGTTTGGCTATACCAACCTCAGAGAAAGAAAGGAAAATGCCCCAAGCTACAGAGAAATTGGACAGGACCCTATGTCATCATAAAGAAGATCAACGACTTGGTATACCGCATCCAGCTCAACCCAAGGAGTAAACCCAAAGTTGTTCACATCGAGAGGTTAGCAGAATACCGAGGCCACGATCCCCCAAATTGGTTCCAGAGGGACAGCCAAAATGGTGATGGTGTTATCCGGGACGGAATAACCTAAAGGAGGAGGCAGTGTTACAGACCTGAGATTTGATGGGGACTTCTCGAATTGTTCGGGATCGTTCCATGAGTTGGATGGAAGGGTCTGGAAGCACTAACTTTTGTTCTGGATCAATCGTCGAGCATTCTATTTGTGTTCTATTGATTTCTTAGGTTTTCTAGAACTTTATTTGTATATAAAAGCAATGCATTTGTGAGATGAAGAAGTTAGTTAGAAAGTTACCTTGAGTTACCTTGGATACAAGTATTTTGACAGTGACTTGTATTACAGTGTTGTCAAGTAAAGTTTGAATAATAAAGGCGAGTTCATACCAGAGTACACTTATTTTTGAACCCGAAGACGCAACAGTATAATAACGATTTCCGAATCGACATATTAACTCGTCGCTTTTGGCTTCTCGTGAAATATTATCGGATCTCATAATCGGAAACACGTGTATTTTTAGGGCATCAAATTCTTTAATAAATCCGAATAAGAAATTTTCTGCTTGGGCTTGTATAGGTTTTCTCTTGCCACTATCTTCTTTTTGATCTTTATGAGCACAAATCTTCATATGACGCCACAAATAGGTTCTACGGAATGAACCCATGCAGTACTTACAAGGTAAGTATTCTCGTGCTGTTAGAGAATTTAACGTGGAATTTGGACGCCGGACGACATGTATTTTGTCGTTCGTCTCGCTGTTGTGAACAAAATTGCCCAAATTTTTCAATTTTTTGCTAATTATTCTACGGTTTTTACTCCCTGCTTGTGACATACTTAATTCCGCTGCTTCTGTCTCGTTATTATGTATGCGGCGTATATGTCGTGAGATATTCGTCATCGGTTTATGACAAAATAGGCAGATGTTTCTTATGTCATAATTTCTTTTCTTATTAACCTTCACGACTAGATCAACTTCCAACTCCATGTACTTCGAAGAATCCACCTGCAGATCATATTGAAAAATATTAGTATGTTATTTCAGGAGTAAAAGTGATAGTTTATGTGGCGAAGCTGAGCGCTGAGCTACCTGATCTCACTTTTACTCCGAATAAAATATACGATTTTATCCGCAAACTTATTCAGATAAATTGGAAATTGGTACAGATCGAGAGTGGAGACCACCACTAACTAGCAAGTAAATAAACAAAATTATCAGGATGAGTAATAACGCTTATAAAAAACCTCACGCTAACGCATATAAAAAAACCTCACGCGTCAGTACCGGAATTTGTGTTGTATTATTAGTATTCACCTTGTATAAACTAGTTAAGATTGCCGAACAAAAGGATTGCCATTGCTATGACAATTTGTCATATTACACTTTGTCAGACATAAATTATTAGAGATTAAAAAAAGAATAAACACCGAATTATATTCAAGTCTTTTGGTATTGCTCCAATATTTTACATAGATTTGAAAAAATGTTTATTAATTCAACGCCTTAACTGGTAGCATTCCATTGGGCAAAATAGCAGATGATGATGATTTACGATGTACCTACCCCTTTGCTGAAGCAGCAAGAAAGACAATTCAAAATTTATACTGCCTCCGAAATATGGTGAGGTCTACGAAACGTCTTAATAGATTTCTAGAATGGTTTCCTGAAAGAAATGTTTTTTAAGCTCGCATATAGTTGACGGATTCCAGGTCGCCATCAATCTCCATGCTCGCCACACAAACATATCATTTTCTCTTAATAACGCATTTAGAACAATTGTGGTACTGACTACATGGACAAATCTTGAATTATCAAACTGAATATAAAAACAACTTTAATTATTTTTTCAAATCTAAAATTTTAATCTTTTTCTGTTGAAAATGCTAATGTGAAATTTGTTTTTATTCCCAGATTTAAAGTAAGAAAAAATTCAAATATTTTTCCAAATTATAGACTTGAATTTTGCCTGAAAACGTTTCTTACATTTTTTATGCCAACAGCTAGTTTGTCATTGCTCAGAATATTTTCGAACTCCAAGTTGGAATGTTCTTGCGGTTTTTCAGATTCTTCAGGTTCTTTTGGCGAATCGAAAACGTGGACACTAGGGCTTATCGGTAACCACGTCGGATCCAATATATCATCGTCTTTATCTTCAGAAAATCCTATAATAAAATGATACCAAAAGTATACAGGTTATAAATAAAGTTACAGTTCTCAGCGATGTTTTTACTCTTCTGAATGACATCTCTACGAACATGTTGTTGGCGGCATAGTAAAACATATTTTAATGACTTTCAGTATCGACGAATGAACACAAGTTTAAGAAAATTAAGAAAAATTTACTCCTATTACGTTAAGGAATAATGGACCGAATTTAAACTGTCAGTTTCCTTAACATGGTTTATGGTTTTTTGCTCTGTTTCTCTTATTCTCCTTCTACTTATTTTATTCTCTGTTTTTCAATTTTTAAATCAATTTGAAAGCTGCAAAGCATGGCAAATTTATTGACTAGATTTTTGAAAACCAATTGTCATTTTTACTTACAGAGAATAAAAATCCATGAAACATGTCGAAATCGTAATATTATCTCTTGAAAAACGTTCAGACAGCGTACAAAAGTAAGTGACAAAAAATATTACATCGTGCTGTCTACCATCTCTGAATGGGAAAGTCATGGAAAAAATTTCGGTCAGTTTCTAGTGATCGCTTCTGAATTACTATCCAAACCGATAAGATACAATACTTCTTATATTACACAATCTGAAAACTTGAAGGTAAACTCCGTTTAGGAGAAAGAAACGCGAAAAAAAAAAACGAAAAGGCAGTATGATAGTTTCACTTACTGGAATCTGCATCACTGTCATTATTTTCATCCATGGGCTGTATCCCTTCAAAGGGTACGTTGTGTAGAACTGTAAGTACAACATCATTTTCAAGATCATTCCTCTCGTCACTCGGCTTCACAACTACGTTCTGCATCCCTTCAAAGGGTGCGTTGTTTAGAACTGTAAGTACATTATTTTCAAGATCATTCCTCTCATCACTCGGCATCAAAACTACGTTCTGCATCTCTTCAAGGGGTACTTTGTTTAGAACTGTAAGTACAACGTCATTTTCAAGATCATTCCTCTCATCACTCGGCATCAAAACTACGTTCTGCATCTCTTCAAAGGGTACTTTGTTTAGAACTGTAAGTACAACGTCATTTTCAGGATCATTCATCTCATCACTCGGCTTCACAACTACGTTCTGTATAATGTTGATGTTTGGATGGAACATCATTGGTTGAGTTGTCTGGGTAGAAGAAATATTGTTCTCTAGAATTTCGGGTGGTATTTTCTCAGTCTTCGAAGGCGTTTCAAGAACTTTGTCAGTTGGCATCAGTATCAGAGGGTCACACTCTATATATTCATTACCTTTTGAAGATAGCAAAAAAACTAATGAATGCATTATTGATAATATATGTATATGCAATGAGGAAATTAAGAGAAAAGCATTGGGCTTGGACTTGAATTGTCTCCTCTCAACGAATGGTTATTATAAAACACAGTTCCCGAATTATTTTTATCGTAAGAAAAAAACAATGAATGAATTTTTTGCTAACCCCATTAGGTGAATTAGTTCATCGTGCCTCTCAATCCCTTATTTATCCTTTATTTAAAAGGAAGCAATCATCTACGCAGGGAAAAACATTAAATTAAAATTAAACGACGGAGAAAAATCTTAGTAAAATCTGTACGAGGCTCAGAAAATGTAAAACAATCAATGACTCGAAATGGGACTCTAAAGTTAATTAAAATAACTCAAATACCAGTCAGTGCCTCAACAAGACTCAAAGTCTTCAGCTTGAATGTTGTCTTCTCGAATAGCGACGTAAAACTGATACAGCGGTTGAAAGGCTGATAACAAAGTAATTAGCCAGGCTGTGACTAGTTATTGCGAAGATCTTTCAACCGCTGTATCAGTTTTACGTCGCTCTTCGAGAAGACAACATCCAAGCTGAAGATGCTCCTGGCATTGGGAGCGAAACATCCAAAGGAACCGCCTCCACGGAGGTTCAACGACCACGGCCGCAAAACCCGGAAACCATATTTCTTGATTCTACTTCCGGCCGTGAAAGCCTTCATTCTATGCTCAATTTTAACAACAATAATGCACCTATGTTAAATTTAATTGGAAAGCGAGTTTTGAAATGACCAAATGATTTCCACCAGCACAACTCCAATACTGAATTCACAGAACTTGGCGGGAGCAGACACGTGTTTGTATATCTGATTCCAAAACAATAAAACATTTCGTAAGGACTTACCTTCATCCCACACAGTTGCTATTGCTACCGTAATCTAGTTATTACAGTTTATTTAATTTCACAAACTATCACAAATCCGTCCAATTGCACTTGAATGTAGTGTGTTAGTTTTCACGTTTCTGATAATAACTAATAACTGAAGTGATCTCTGCCGACTTGAATCGAAAGACTCAAATATGAGTCGAAATGTTCAATCATAAGAGTCAATGTGAAAAATCAATAATACACCACTCTCATATGCGCTTGAATTCTAGGACTCAATGACTAAAATACTCAAACTGACGACTCAATAATTCAATAATGAAAGACGATCATTTATGAACTGAACTGATGTTTTCCCTTCTAAATAATCACAAACGTTATGAGGTAAAACTTATGATTCGGAAATTGCTTGTGATTTTTTTGAAAAAACTAAGGTCAATATTTATTAAATCTATTTTTTCGTTTTAAGTACGGTTTACAAATTTTTATAGTGGAGCATCTGGAGATAAACTCTACCAGCTACGTTTAAATAAAATTAATTACCATCATATACATCACCATTACTTCTTCTGTTCCTAATTTCTTCGAATTCCTGATCTGGAGGTGAAAATCTTTGCACTGAAAATTAGTTTTTGGTAATAAATCAAATAAACTTGACTCCTGGAAATGTGTTGAAATGCAAAAAATGTATGTCTGACTGATGAATATTTTTCAGAAACTCAAAATCTTAAAGGGTAAGAGGCTAGTTCACGGAGACTATTACTATATTTATAGTCTTTCCAATATCCATTGCAGAACATAACAACTCGTTCCGAACCCATAGCGGCAAATTTATTTGATCTGCCATACCTCATCATACCTCATTTTCAAAATACCTCAGGTATCCCCGCCTATGGCAGGTCAAACAAATCTGCCGATATGGGTTCGGAACGAGTTGTTATGTTCTGCAATTGATATTAGAAAGACTATAAAATAGTCCGAAGACGGTGAGTGACGATGTTCTAGTTTTAAAAAAACTGTCTGCTCTCCTGTAACTCGCTTTCGTGTCTGTATGTCGACTGCCTTCTCAGTTTGGGAGATGATGACAGATTTTAGTTGACGATTTTATCGTTAATGCCTTTGAGAGGAATGAAAGATATAAAAGTGCTGATGAAAATGATGGAAAATTTAAGCGGTCCCCACGTGGCTTTCATATGGAAAAATAAATTTTAATTTTTTAAAAAATTCTAACTTGACATCGGCATTCGCATACCTTATGACATTTTTTTTAAAGAATATTTCATGACGAAAACTTTCATCATGAAATGTTCATAAAAAAATTGTCATAAGGTATGCGAATACCGAAGTGAAGTTAGAATTTTTAAAAAATATATAATTGAATTATCCATATGAAAGCCACGCTGGGACCACTTAAATTTTCCATCATTTTTGGCACTTTTGTATCTTTCATTCCTCTCAAAGGCATAAACAAGAAATTCGTCAACTAAAATCTGTCATCTTTCGTTATATCTGTCCAGACTACTAGCTTCGTCGACAGGTATTCGTTCAGATGAAAGACTGACCTAGTTGAGACATTCGCCACTAATATTTTCACTTATAATCTCCCAAGTGCTATAATTATTGCCGGAAATTTTTCGAGTACATGAATTTTCGAAATAAATTTCCGGCAATTAATTCAAGTACGCGGGGGATTCGGTAAGAAAATTTCACACCAAAATACAGGGTTTTTTCGGAAATTGGAGCGATAAATGAAATGGAAAGTAGAAGATGACAAAACGAAACGAAATTAAAGAATACATTTTTGTTGAAAAAAAAAAAAAAAAAATTTAAAGTATTCAGAAGATTTTTGGTAATCTCTGATCAGAGGTCAACAGCCTGTGTAAACCGCGCTGAAACACTGCCAGCGGGCAGACACACTGTAGCCTGGAGAATCAAACCAGTACATCCGAAATAAAGATAACTGAAAGCGATTTCATACAATTTCAATAAAAATTTCTGAAATTTCTGATTGCTTCAAAAACGAAAATTCTTGCCATTTATGCCATTTATGGTTGCATTATGTTCCAAGTAACAACCCATTTTCTTAATTGCTCAAATTTCGGAAACACCCTGTATAGCTGGAATTACATTGTGCCGGCGCACAATGTAATTTTTCACGTTTTCCTGTCGAAATAGCTTGACAAGCTGAGTTTGCTCAAAGATTCAGTAGGTCAAATTTGAACAAGAACAAATCAGATATAACATTTATTCCCAAATCATTTTCTGTATCCGTTGTTTTCAGGTTACTTTATTTTTCATTTTACAATCGACGAAAAAGCGTACTAGTCATTATATTGCCAAGGCCCTGTACATTCAGAGTATGGGTCTGAAAACCTCTGATAAAAAAGTTTTCATTCATCATTTTCTATCTTTCCCGGAAATTTCACGAACTAAACATCAGCGGGTACAGAAAAACTTAAACAATATGGAATGAATGTTCTGATGAATATCTGATTTGCTCAAATTTGACCTATTGAATCTTTCTGCGAACTCAGATTGTCGAGCTAATTCTATAAGAAAACGTAAAAAAATTGTAAAATTACATTGTTTATTTATCAACGACCATTAATTCACCTTCGAATAACAAATACACCTACTTCTACCAACACCCGCCAGCTATACAGTGCTTGTCAAAAATCCCCTACCCCTCGTATCTTTTGAACGGATTGGAATTTTTCTTTGAAATTTGTTTTGGTAAAATGGTCGTTCATAATCTACTTTTTGACACAAAAAAAATTGACTATAACTGTATTATGATAATTGCTGAAGGATTTTTTTTAAATACCGTTTAGGTTTTGATTTTTGACAAAAAACAAGGGAGATACAGATATTTCAGTCGAGCGTCAGGGCAAATATTATGATATCCCGAAAATATCAGTTATCGCTCATTATCTCTCAAAGGAAACAATTTTCGAAAATACGGGATACAGGACAATTTTTTATGGAAATTTTTACTCTCTACAAGTTTGTTTCTTTACATTATATCGAAATTTCCAACCCCTTTCAAGTTATTGATTTTCCTAGCTTTCCCGGGAACTTCCCCCACTTTCCATAGGTGTTCGCGTGCAGAACAATTTTTTTTTGAAGAAGTCTTCAAAAACTGCCCCTGAACCAAAAATTATTTCTATCATCTGGAATTTGTTGGTAACTGACACAAGATGTGAACCTGACAGACAGACATAAGCCGTACCTACTCAAGGAAAATTTTGAAAAATTGAATTGGTTATCATTAGTCGAAAAATTTATTTTCATCAACAATGTTTTTTTCAATAAAAAAAATAAATAAATTAAGAAATGTTCCTACACTGAAGAGTTACAACATTGAATAGAATTTTTAATCAAGTGAATTTGCTAGGATTTTGTACGAGACACTTGCTCAATTATTCCTCTTCTAATGAAACCTGTTCAGATTTAGCTTGTTGTCAGAAAGGAAGGTGTTCTCATCGTCACTCTTATCTTAGGGGAGAATAAAATGTATTCCAATGGGTGGCTTCTCTAACATAAATTATTTTATAGAAAATATAATGATAACTTCACCATCTCCATTATTTTTTTCCCCCGATTCATTTCACTTTTTCACTCACATCACCACTTTCAACCAAAACCGTTAAATACCGCCAAATATTCTTACTGCAGCGCTGCCAATTCTCCGGAGAGTTTAACGTTATACTCGGAGAGTTTAGCGTTATACCCGGATAGTTTAACGTCTCAAAAATGCAAGTCAGTATATGAAGTGTATCTACACAAGGCGACACCAGCGCCCTGGTGTTCATACTGTACACTGCAACTATCTGCAAATCGAATGGAACTCACCTTAAACCTTCCATCTCAAATTCATACCATGCATTGTTGGTCACCTAAGAATGTCAATCGACGCAAAAACGTTAAACCGTCCGACGAGCGGATGGTTTAACGTACCCGGAGAGTTTAACGATGGTAAATAACTATATGTAGGATGGTTTAGCGTAGCATAGACAAACGTATATATATATATATATATATGTATATAATAATAATAATAATAATGGATATTTATTCAAATCATATAAAAGACAGGTACATAAACAATGATGAATAGATATCAGACGTATCGATAAGTGTGTAACACACTTGTTTCGAAATATACATTAAAATATCAAATTAGAAATATAAGACAATCACCTAAAATCACAGTAAAATCATATAAATAAAAATAATAATAATTCAAATCAAAGAGTATAGACATATGTATGCATAAATAGAACTAGACTAAACAAGACATTTCAGAATGTTTCCAGAATTTAGGAATATAAAGTTTTAAAAATAAAAATCACATTATCAGGTCAGCAATTTTTTCCCTGGGTTGGTTGTGAATGAAGATCTTCAACTCTTTTTTATATAATCTCAAATTATCGATTTTTTGTATATGGAGAGGTATGGAGTTATACATTTTCGGGGCCATATAGTAGTATGACCGCTGGCCAATAGATTTTTGCATTTGTGGGATTTTGTGATGTTGTTTTTTCCGAGTTTGATAATTATGATTTGGTATGTTTGAACTGATATGTTTTTCTCGATGGTATTTTATATTGATATTATTATAAAAAAGTTGACGAATATCGAATACACGTGCTTCACGAAATAGTACTTCAGATGAATATTTATAGTCTTTGGACATAATCAGTTAAAAGAACCGTTTTTGCAGTACTTCCAGAGGATGAATATGTGTTTTCCATGCCCCTCCCCATCCTACTATACAATATCGCAAGTGGCTCTCAACTAATGCATGATATAACACTTTAAGCTGATGGAAAGGTAATATATCTTTCAGATATTTAAACTTGTAAAGAATCATGCGTAACTTATTACAGACATAATTTATATGAGAATCCCATTTGAGATTCGTGTCTATTATTACTCCCAGATATTTAACATTTTTTTTCAAGTAGTATTACATACTGTTGTCCCATTGTAGTAATTGTGAGTCTATCGAATGATGGTGTGTTGGACCGATTACAGCTAAAAGGTAGGTAGTAGGTTTTTTGTAGATTGACAGTGAGTAGTTTATTTTCTAACCATTTCTTTATTGAAGGTAGGTCATTCTCCACAGTGTTTTTCAATTCTTGCCAAGTGTCTGCTTTATAAAATATTGCGGTGTCGTCAGCAAATCCTAGTATTTCTCCTCTGCTCCTGATAGAGAACATGCCATCTATGTAGATATTGAAAAGGATTGGGGCAATCGATCGCTCTGTACACCATCCACTCTGACAGACTGAAATCTATTGGCGAGATAGCTTTCGAACAATTATTCCTGATGCCAATATCTTCCAATGTTTGTAAGAGGAGACTATGGCTCACAGTGTCGAATGCTTTCGACAGATCGATAAATACACATAGACTTGGCATGTTCCCATCCAGAGCAAATGAAATCTTCGTAGTTAGTGCTAACAGCGCGTCTTGGGTGGAGACATTTTCTCTAAAACCATACTGCATACTCGACATAATTGGATATATAAGAAGATAACCGTTTTTTTAAGATTTTCTCGAATATTTTTGATAAATGTGTTATTAGAGATATCGGCCTATAATTGGTAATCGCTGTCCCATCTCCTTTTTTGTAAACTGGTATTACTATTGATTCCTTAAGCGCTCTGGGCCAGATACCTTGTTCCATGCACAAGTTTATAATGTACGTAAGAGGTTCTAGAATATATGTAGAAATTATTTTAATAGTTTCTGCTCTGATATCGTCTACACCTGCAGATTTTTTCGTTTTCAGTTCACTGATGACGCTCTCAACTTCTTTATTATCGGTTGGTAATGAAACAAACGAGTTTATAGAAACTGTTCTATGCGGTTTATAACTAGGGTAATTTTTCACTTTGTTTGCCATTTTCTTACCTATTTGGGTGAAAAAAGTATTGAATTCATTAGCTATTTGTTTTTTATCATCTTTCAATCCCCCCGATTCATCTTTTATTGTTTTTATGTTCCGCTTATTTTTTTTGGTTTAACTTATTTCTTTAACTATTTTCCATAACGTTGGTGCATCGGTTGAATTCGAGTTTATTTGGTTTTGGTAATAGTCGAATTTAGTTTTTTTTATTAAATTTGTGAGTTTATTTTTATAATTTGTATATTGTGTTTTCAATTCCAAGTTATGAGGATTATTTCGGAGACACTTGAACAGTCTATTTTTCGTATCTATCGATTCAACAAGGGCATTTGTTATCCATGGCGTAATCTTTGTATCTCTTCTTTTGGCCCTCCGGACGGCTGTACAATCGTTTATCGCTCGAGTGAGAATATCAATGAATTCATTTGTTCCAGCGTTTGGATTTAGTGCAGAAAATATAGGGTTCCAAGAGATGTTGCTCAGCGTATTCTGGAGTTTTTCATGATCAATATATTTTTTGAATTTATCTGTATTAGTTGCCACATGCTCATCCTGATGCTTAAGAATAATCTGAAGTGCAATTGTGTAATGATCTGTAATATTGCTTTGGATTATTAAAGGAATGATTTGCTCTAATATATAACTTTCTGCTTTTATGAAAATATGATCAATGCAGGAACCACTATTATTCTGCACTCTTGTTTCACTATTTATTACTGATATATATCCGGCTTCGTTCAGTGTGTTAAGATACTCATTGCAATATTCATCGCTTTTTAAAATATCGATATTAATATCTCCGAGGAATATAGAGTATGTGGCGTTGTTTTTATCATGATTTTGTAAGTATTCTTGCAAGCTTTCATTGAATTCTTTTGGATTTGTAGAGGGTGATCTGTAAGCAGCAGTTATATCTATGTTTCTGTTGTTTTTGGTATTGATTTCAATTTTTATGGCACTAGTATTGTTGATTTGAATTATTTGATAAGTATAGTTAAATGTAGATTTGATATATAACAAGACACCATCATTTTGATTAAATTTCCCTTCATTGTATACTAAGTAATATCCTGTAATGTTATAAAGCTCAGGGTTTTGTATGATCCATGTTTCCGTCAATACGATACAATCAATTTTTGAGTTTATACTATTCAAGAAGATTTTATATTCGTCGAAATTTTTGTTGATGCTTCGGATATTATTGTGGATAATAGTTAGTTCATTCACTTTTAAAATATTATTCAATTCATTGTTATCCTGTAGGGTAAAAGTTTCTGTTGTTTCTAATTCAAATTCTCGAATAACTGTTCCATTTCAATCAAAAGTCCATTCAAATCAGTATTAATAAGTAATTGGAGAAGAAAACAATTGCAACTAGGGGTACATGGGACAGAAACAATCAAAACTATTTTAACTTAATTTCACAGAGCGTGTTCTTGGTTTGGTCATCTCATTTTGGGTAGTTTGATTTGGGTGCGGGATTTTTTTATCGATCGAAGTTTTTGGGGTCCCTTGTAGTTTGTCAACTGCCGCAGTTGGGGGGTTTTCTTTTGCTAATCTGTTTCCTCCCAGGATTGGAGTCGCAGGGGCACTATTGCGTTTTTCCGAATTTTTTATCATTTGGCATTCCCTTTCCAGTAAATCATCTGCTTCATATGACAAACCATTCACGAATAGATTATTTCCTTTTATGTAGCAGTCTTCGTTTTTATCTTCCTTTGCAAGAAAGAGATGCTTCCTGAGAATTTTATTATCACTCCTCTGTTTATGTGTTAAATCGTGGGCAATAGAAATATTTCTCCCTTTCAATTTCTTGCAGTTTTGTAGGACGTATCTCTTTTTGAGGTTCGACAGAAATTCAATTTTTATAGGACAATTATCCGATTTTCCTAGTGGGTAACAATCACTGAAGTCGCTTTCGTTCAATTCCACGTCAAGTAACCCTTTGAGTTCCGAACACAATTTCTTCGACGTTATTTCTTCCTTCTTTTTATTCAATCCAAATATGATTATATTTTTTTTATTTTGTTCTCTTTTAAGGAACTCTATTTCTTCTCTGAGCTTTAGTTTTCCTTTTCTAGTTCGGTAACTGTGTTTTTTACTTCCTCGATTCTCAGTTGTAGTCGAGTCTCGCTTGCTTCTATGTAATTCTTTATCTCGTTCCTATTTTTCAAAATTTCATCATTAATCTGTTTGCTCGTTTCATCTGCTTCTGGCATTTTAGTTGAGCCACAGTTCCACCCTATAAATAGTGCTGTGGATATTCCGGGTATAATTCGTTTTTATTTGGTTTGTTTTTTCTCGTGATGGAGAGAATAGATAGTAAACTCCGTTTGGGGTTTTTACGATAAATATTTGTATACATACAGTTTTTCCTGTCGATGTGTTATCTCATCTATTCACTAGGTTCCCACTTTGTAACAATTTTATAACTTTCGTTTGGTTTCACTTCACATCACATTTAACAGACATACACCAATAATAAACCATATAGCTATATATATATATATATATATATTAAGATTTCCCATTTCCGATTTTTCATCCTAGGGTGCATATTTTTTGCACTTGATTTTACCGTACTGATGAGCACTTGAGTACGAAACACGTGTCTACGGTTGCATTTCCATTTGAGAGTTATACCCAATAACATCTCTATTTATATTTTCATATATTGCCCCTCACTATATCCATCTTAATTTATATTTTCCTAGGTAGGATTGTCACTCAGGTAGCTATAGCTCCCTCCGTGGCTATGTTAGTTGTTGCTTTGTGATATACAAGGTCTCCTATCCAAATGCCACAAATGTGCGGTTGGCTTTCCATTTCTGATTTTACATCCAAGTGTGCACTTGATTTTACCGTACTGATGAGCACTTAAGTACGAAACACGTGTCTGCGGTTGCATTTCCATTTGGGGGTTATACCCAATAACATTTCTATTTCCATATATATATATATATATATATATATATATATATATATGAAAACTGGAAGTTCGGGTTGAACCGCGTCTAGAATTTATTGAAATTCGACTTTTAATAGGAAGTCTACGTCCATCATCACGGGTATTAAGGCAGTTGGGGCGCTTTTCCATTTCCAGGGCTTCCCGGATGATCCTAGTTTGCAGAGTTTTCTCCATGCCAATTGTTTTTGTGTTTTTAAAGTCTATTTTGTGGCCTGTTTCTTCACTATGTTTGTAAATTGCGGAGGAAGAAGATGCTTGTCCGACTGCTAGTTCGTGTTCATATATTCTGGAAGTTACTCTTCTGTTAGTTTGGCCAATGTATGTTCTTGGACACTCGGAACACAGAATTTCGTATATCCCTTGAGACTCATTCGGTATTGTGTCCTTAGGAGATCTGAGACATTTCGAAATTTTTGCTAGATGTTTGGCTAGGATATGAGTTGGTGATCCGAAGGCACTTACAATCGGGCGGAGTGGTGTATTGGGTTTGTGTATTTTTGTTAGTCCGTAAATACGAGGGGTACGTGAGGACTTTTCCCTCGTATTACGGACTACCAAAAATACACAAACCCAATACACCACTCCGCCCGATTGTAAGTGCCTTCGGATCACCAACTCATATCCTAGCCAAACATCTAGCAAGCACTCTTCAACCACTAGCATAGGAAGCCTCATCATATGTTAAAAACTCATTCCACTTCATAGATCTTCTCAAATCCCACAGAATCCAAAGAACCGACATCCTGGTGAGCTTCGATGTAGTATCCCTCTTCACAAACATCCCCCTAACAGACACTTTGGAAATCCTCAAAACCAAACATAAGATACCAAAAGACACCTTGGATCTCATTAATCAATGTATGAAGAGCACGTACTTCCTTTTCCAAGGAACCTATTACAAACAAGTAAAAGGTGCCCCTATGGGTTCCCCCCTCTTACCAGTCCTTGCAAACCTCTTCATGGAAGATTTCAAAACCAGGGCCATAGAAACATACGATCACAAACCTACCTGCTGGTTTAGATACGTGGATGACATTTTCGTCATATGGCCCCATGGCTTCGAAATCTTGCAAACATTCCTAGATCACCTCAATGGTATCCATCCCAACATGAAGTTCACTATGGAAACAGAAATGAATAACTCTCTACCTTTCTTGGATGTTCTCATCACGAAAGCCAACAACACCTTCACACATACAGTATACAGGAAACCAACCCATACCAACCGATACCTACATGCTAACTCCCACCACCATCCAGCACAAACCAACTTAGTTTTGAACTCCCTCATACATAGATCAATCCAACTTACCGATAGTCAAAACAACCACATGAACTGTTTTGAACTACTTTGTAATTTAAAGGAAAACTCGAATAAAACTTGGAAATAATTTCAAGTTGAAGTAACTTTTTCGATCTATTTATTTTTCAACTATAACAACCATATTTGAATGAAAAACAAAAATAAAAATCTGAATTACAATATACAGTATGAAATCAACACTGATTAACTACATTCAAACACTCTCCCTCAGTGATGATTCCAGAAAACTTGAAGCTAAATGATAAAGTTGATCTCTTCCAAGGGGTTTCGTCAACATATCTGCAATGTTTTCTTTCGTGCTGATGTAAGTGATATCAACTTCTTTTTTTACAATTCTCTCCCTAACAAAGTGATAGTGAACATCAATATGTTTACTCCTTTGATGTAAAACATTATTGGTTGAAATATGGATGGCAGCTTGATTGTCACAAATCAGACAGGGATTCACAGTGTGCTTCAAGTCTTTCAGTAGGTTGGATATCCATATAACTTGTCTACACGATAATGATAAGGCCATATATTCGGCTTCTGTTGTAGACACAGCAACACTTTTTTGTTTTTTCGTGCACCATGTAACAACAGCTTCGCCATAAAATCGTAAGAATCCACTCGTTGATCTTCTTTCAGTGGAATTGGCAAATGAGGCATCACTATACATGAAAAGTTTTGGTAACTCTGTTTGTTTGTAAACGAGTTTTTTCTTCATGGAACCCTTCAAGTAACGAAATATGTGGTGAACCATATTTTTGTGTTCCACTGTAGGATCTGAACAAAATTGTGAGAGCAAATTCACTGCATAATTGATATCTGGTCTGGTTCCCAGAGCAAGATATAGTAAACTTCCTATTTATGACTGATACAAAGTTTTATCAGTTTTTTTGTCATCAGGTTTTGCTTTTTGGGGTTTGGCTCCACAATCCATAGGAGTTGAAGAAGCTTTGCAATTCATCATCTCATAGTTTTCTAGTATACGAACTATATATTGTTCTTGAGACAATGAAACACAATTTGAGTACCATGAAATTTGGAATGATAATAAAAATCTGGGAGTTCCGAGGAAAGTTACCTCAAAGTTGGCATTCAAGTTGTCCTCCACTTATTTTAGCTTTTCTCGGCTGGATCCTAGTACTAACAAGTCATCGACATAAACTGCCACTATTTGACTTCCGTCTTTGGATACAAACATACATGGATCAGCTGAGGACTGTTGAAGTGGAATTTTTTCTAGCACTGATACCAATTTTTGATTCCATTGACGAGGAGATTGCTTGAGGCCATAAATACTTTTTTTTAGAAGACACACTTTATCTCCTTCAGTGGTAATACCTTCTGGAATCTTCATGAACACAGTGAAGTCTATATCTCCATGTAAAAAGGCAGTTTTGATGTCTAGTTGGCTAGCAAAGAAATTATAATGAACACAATGAGCCAGGAGTAATATTATTGTGTCATAGCGGACTACTGGTGAGAATGTTTCATCAAAGTCTATGCCAGGTACTTGACTGAAACCTTGTGCTACCAGTCTGGCTCTGTATTTGACAACCATTCCTTCATCTGACAGTTTTCTTTTGAAAATCCACCTGCACCCGACTACTCGTGCAGTGGAAGGTTTTTCAACAATTTCCCATACTTCATTTTTACTCATAGACTTGAGTTCTTCATTGATAGCTGCTATCCATTTTGTTGAATCAGGACTAGCTATGGCTTCATTATAGGTGTGTGGTTCATCAAATGCTAAATTACAGAAATCTCCATAACGTTTTGGAGGAGTATGATGCCTTGAACTATATCTCGATGGTAATGGTTCATCTTCACATTGTTCCGATGTAGAAGTTTGAGATTCAACAATTTCTGGAATTATATCAGTTTCTTCTAGAACAGTGTCAATTTGATCTTTTTTGTGTTGTTCAATAGGCTGCAACATGATGGCGTCATTTTCTTCTTGAGGAAACTTATAGTCTTTCGAAATTACTACTTTCTTTTCTGTCCAGAAGCGGTACCATCCATCTTTTTCACAGTATCCTACGAATTTGGCTTCCTTGGCTCTTGGACTGAATTTACTTCCTGGTTTTCTATCTTCCTCTGGGATATGAATATAAGCTCTCTGACCAAAATATTCCAAATGAGATATTGCAGGCTTATTTCCATAAAATAATTCAAATAGAGTTTTTCCATTGAAACTATGGGGTAAACGGTTTTTTGTGTAAACTGAATAGGCAATTGCTTCAGCCCAAAGTTTCTGTGGTATTTCTGAATCAATCAAACATGTTCTGGACATTGTTGTTATCGTACGATTGAAACGTTCTGCAAGTCCGTTTGTTTCATGAATTCGTGGGATTGAATTTTCCACCTTTATTCCAAGAGATCTGAAGAAATTGTGTAGCGCATTTGATGTGTACTCTCCACCATTATCACTTTTGAAAGTTTTCACTTTTTTTCCTGTTTGTAGTTCCATTCGTGTGATATACTCTTTTATTGCATTTTCTACCTCATTTTTGTGGGAAATGAACTTAACTTCACTGTAGCGGGAGAATTCATCGATAAATGATACATAATAATACTTTCCTCCAGCAGATTTTGTAGAAAATGGTCCAGCAACGTCGAAATGAACTTTTTCTAAAATCTCAGAGCAGGGATTTCCTTGTTCTTTGGATATTTTTCTGGTCATTTTTGACAGTTCACAGGCTTCACAATCGATATTTCTTCTCTCTTTGGGTATAACATGAGGATCAGCAACAACTTTTTGGATTTCATCAAATAAACTGATTGGTGCATACCCCAGTCTTCTGTGCCATGTTGCAATTCCCACTTTACAAGTATCTGCTTGAGTTTCTTGAAATACTTGTTCATTATTTTCTGAAATCACCCAACCAACCAATTTTTCGTTCTTCCAGAGGGTTATTTCATTTTCATTGCCTTTCATAGTGATACCTTTGGTTTTTATTTTCTCCCATGATAATAAGGAACATTTTAAATCAGAGGAATATAAAACATCGTGAAGGATGACGTTTTTTGTGTTGCCTGTAGGCACCAGAGCTTTTAATTCAATATCTCCAATATGGGTTGCCTTTATCTTCTTATCATTTCCTAGCCGGATTGATCCGTGAAAAAGCCGAATATTACGGAATAATGATTTATCGCCAGTCATGTGAGAAGTAGCTCCAGTATCGAAGATCCACTTTTTACCAAAATTCGTAAAAGTTGCTGGATAAGCTACATCTTCATCGTCAGATTCATGGGAAATATTGATATTATCTTGATTCTTTTTAATATTTCTGCAGTTTTTTATGGAATGCCCCTTGAACCATTTTCCTCTTTCTTTGCAGAATGAACATTCCAAATTATTTCTGTATCTTCTTCTATTTTGGTTACTTATAAATGCTTGATTTTCCTCTCTGGGAGATGTCGTGACCACAGATAATTCTAAAAGACGTGAGCAAACATCATCATAAGTCAGGTGTTGCTTCGTTTTTAAGTTATCAACTATATTGTCTAGCTCTTCTGGCAGAGTTGTTAAAAACAGTGATCCTTTTGCTTTTGTTGACATAGCTAGTGATCTCAATGCTGCTTCAAGTGTATCGGCGTCCTCATCCGGTTTTTTAGCTGTTCTTTCGATCAATCTGGACCACAACTCATTATATTTTGATATATGCTCTGGAATGTTGAATCTGGACTCACATTTGATTCCCACAACAGATTTGACAAGTGCATGTAGAGAATACTCATTTTGTTTGTCAAAAATATTATTTAATGCTATCCACATTTTATGTGCTTCATTATAACAGGTTATTTGAGGAACGATATCAGAATCCACATTGAACAAGATGAAGGCTCTGGCTAGAGAATGTCGATATCGAAAATCTTCACACTTTGCATTATATTCGTCTTTCTTCGAAGTATCACTGGCGTTTTGATCCAAGCTTGGGTCTTTTTCTTCACCGGTTACTAGTTTGTATAGATTATTGAGTTCCATATAAGCATAAACCATCATTTTCCAAGAGTGAAAATTGGATTTACCATGAAGCTTTTCGAATTTAGGAAACTTTTCCATTTTTCTTTTGACTTTAACAGGTTTTCTGAAAGTTTTTTATATACACAGGATCCAATCAATCTGGGTATTTTTCTGATTGCACTTTCTCTTCAAAAACGTAGATCTGGGCCCATAACCTTTTGAACTACTTTGTAATTTAAAGGAAAACTCGAATAAAACTTGGAAATAATTTCAAGTTGAAGTAACTTTTTCGATCTATTTATTTTTCAACTATAACAACCATATTTGAATGAAAAACAAAAATAAAAATCTGAATTACAATATACAGTATGAAATCAACACTGATTAACTACATTCAAACAAATTGAACACACTAAAATCCGCCTTACTCCAGAATGGTTATAACAAGTCACAAATCGACAGGTCCATCCGCCGTCAACTATCCAACCCCCAAAGAACTGAAAATCCGGTAGACGTCATTCAGCCTCACAAAGCGTTCCTACCATTCATCAAAGGTTTTACCGACAAAATCAGCAGGATCCTACAAAAACACGAGATTAAAACAATTTTCACTGCCAACAATCAAATTTCGAAATGTCTCAGATCTCCTAAGGACACAATACCAAATGAGTCAATCAATAGTTAGGGATATACGAAATTCCGTGTTCCGAGTGTCCAAGAACATACATTGGCCAAACTAACAGAAGAGTAACTTCCAGAATATATGAACACGAACTAGCACTTTACAAACATAGTGAAGAAACAGGCCACAAAATAGACTTTAAAAACACAAAAACAATTGGCATGGAGAAAACTCTGCAAACTAGGATCATCCGGGAAGCCCTGGAAATAGAAAAGCGCCCCAACTGCCTTAATACCCGTGATGATGGACGTAGACTTCCTATTACTTGGAAACCACTCATTTCTCGTCTCCCGACACCTGGCAACAGCGCAATCTTCGCACCACATCGCTCAAGTCCAGACTCCGAATCACCACGCACGCCCAATATGGCCAATACAGCTGCACAACCGACCAATGTTCAGTCTTCTCGACGGAGTAGGCAGATTGAGACCTTAGAGAGAACAAGTGACGAGACCTGGGGAGTAGGCAGATTGAGACCCCGGCGTCAAGTTACAAAATCCTGATGATACCTGAGGAATAGTCAGATTGAGACCTAACTTCACACCCTTTCAATCATTTCATCCTTTTTTCTTGAAAATGGCTCCAAAATCGGAGCCGAAACGTCGAATTTCAACAAATTCTAGGCGCGGTTCAACCCGAACTTCCAGTTTTCAATATATATATATAGGTAGTCTCTTCCCTGACTAGTTAAGAATAAAACAAGTTAATATTGGGGATTGCAGCAGGTCAAAAGTATACTCTATAGAAATATTTCAAGCTTTCGTATATTACTCATATACATCTTCAGGAAACTATAAAGAATACATGTCAACATTATATTATTTGATATGATCTTACCTACATCTATTTTGAGGTTGGTTGACATGTTCTTGTTAAACATAGTGGCAACACAGTTATAGAATTATAAAAAATGGCAAAATGGCAAAATTGCGAATAAAAATCCAACAGAAAATTTTGAAATCATTCATCGAAAAACAGTTGACTTGTTTACTAATATCCAAGTGATATGAACAGATGACAATAAATGAAAAAGAAAACTGTAATACGTTGAGGTCATTGTTACCAACTATGATCATGTACCAACTGTTGAAAAGGTAATGCCAAAAGATTGGTTGTATACAAATTAGGAAAAAATTACAATTCTGATTGAGTGATTATAGAATTATTAGTTTGAAGAGTATTGTCTAACGACAGTAAGAAGGAATAAATCTAACTTAAATGATTTATATCAGTTCTGTTATTAATACAATTTTTATCTTAGTGACTGATATTGTGTAACCAAGAGATATAACTGTATCGTTTATTTAAATTAGTGCTAATTTCATATGACGGAGATTATTCTAAGACAAAACAAGTTATAACATAAGTGGGCCATGGAACCAAAACATATATCTAGTTTCTTCGACAGCTTAACCAGTTAGGATCAATATATCTAATTTCTATTTCTGTAAAGTTGATCTCTAGGTTTCAAAAGAATGATATTGCAAAGAACACTTTTTAATTAGACAGAGTGAGGATGAAGAAGTCACCCATAATTGAAATAATTGAAAGCATTTAGCGTAGTGCAAAGAAAGCGTCTGGAAATTTCAACCAAGTATCCACGAGAAAATATTTTTAATAAAATTGTTTCAAATATTGGATTCAGTCAAGAATAGGTAGACATTTGTTTGATATACATTTTTTACCGATGGACCTATTCATCGTTAAAATGGAAATTTTCAAAATATTTTCAGACACATTCGAAATATCTGGTGAATACATAATTATGAAATATGAAAAATAAAATTTTATTTGTATATAAAAGCAAAATTTTAACTATCATTTCCACTCATCAATTTCGCCCGGAGTGCTCTGGAGGATACAAATTTCCGAAATGTTCTGGGTTGCTATAGCAACTAAACAAAATTCAATTTTTTGATAGGCTGAAAAAATGGGGTGTGAAATTTTCAATACAATTTTTGTCTGCATAAGTATTTTTAACAAAACGGCGGTAATTACTACTTCTCTTCATTTTTTCATGATCTGGATTCTACAGAAAGGAAAATTGTGTAATGTTCAGAATGTCCTGTAATGTGAGAGCAGAGGGAAAGTTGGTGGGAGGATTCGTGGTCGTTGCAGGATATATATCTTTTATTTTATTCTTGGACTGTTTCAGGTTCGCTGCCAACAAAACTCATAATGGCATTTTCGGCCAGAGAGAATTTCAATGAACTGAATATAGCAGATAACTCCAATCCAGCACTTTCCATTTTATATGGCGTCAGAACAATATGCATCTTAGCCATTATAGTTTCCCATCGTTTCGGTACTTTTATTTCGTCAGCAATATTGAACTTCAATCACCTGGAATCGGTAAGTACTTCACTTTAATTATATTTATTTATTGTATACGTGTTATATAGGTGGCATTTCGTCCATGCAAGCACGTTCAATTGATAGAACACCTGATTGAAAGTTTAGTCAAGTGTATGTGAAACATCTGAAACACGTATACAATACAGAGTTTCATTAACAATGACCTTATTAATGAAACAGAATTATTTGAAATCGAATAAAAAAAAGTTCGTATACTTACTGGTTTTTATGGTGAATTTTTTCATTATCTACAACAAAAACTATAACATTTTCCAACATGCTAAGAAGCGATTATGACTCTTCTGTAATTCTTGAGGAACTCAAGAAGTATCTCTAAAATCTCTAAAATTATTGCATGCGAAATCCAGAAAACAGTATGAATAAGTGTTAGTCGAATTTAACGATTGAAAAAAAAAACGACAGGTAATAACAATGAACAAAGAAGTCATGCTATCATGATTTTTTAATTTGAACAAAAAATATGCAATTTCATTCATGTGATCGAATTATACGATTAAGAGGGTTGCTATAAGACCCTATGGAAATGTAGATATTATAAAATATAGCCAGCTCACTAGTTATCTGAAAAGTCATTATTATTAGTAACTTCATCTAACAATGGATAATAAGGTCACTTAATATGCTTTATGAGAATTGTGGATGATTCGCCTAGGATGATTTGATTAAAGATAATAGTTATTTTTGTATCGAGTGCGCGAAATGCTACTTTGGAGATCGAGAACTATTTTTTTTATTGAGGCGCAGCTGATTCAAAGGAAAAATAGTCGAGATCACCAATGTATTTTGCGCTCGAGATGCAAACAAATTTTTTTTACAAACTTAAAAGAATATTGTTTCAACATAAGTAGTATTCTTAGTTTGATAGAAAAAATAAAATTAGGTAGTATAAAATTTTGTAACAATTTGAAAAGTGTTGAAAAGCCTCAGCTATTGTTGAATATTGAGAAATGAATTATTTCTTAGATTTTTGCTTGATTGGGGACAATAAAGGTTAAGATATAAAAATACTATAAAGTTTACATGCAGTGTGAGAAATATGTATATTGCACACTACTTCGTTCACGGTGTCATGGCAATGAAGGAAAATGAAAAAAAAAAGAAATTACAAGGCTCGCGCATTGACAACAATATGCGAAGTTTTACACCATACGCGGAATAGTGTGCGAAAAACATATTTCGCACACTGCATGTAAACTATATGAGATTTTTTCCGTGCGCAAAATGTGTGCGAAATACATATATGTGTACATATATGTGTAAACTATATGAAATTTTTGTATTCCATCCTTTATAGCCCTCAATCAAGCAAAAATCCAAGAAATCAGTTATTTCTGAATGTTTAGCAATAATTAAGTATTCAACACTTCAAATTGTGAAGAAAATGTATACTACCCAATCTTATTTTACGACAATTTGAAGTAAAAATATTGTTTGCAACTCGTGCGCAAAATACTTTGGTGATCTCGACAATTTTTTTCAACCAGGCTGCGCCTCGTTTAAAAAAGGTAGTTCTCCATCACCAAAGTATCATTTCGCGCACTATATACAATCATGTCTATTATCCACCGCTGGCATGTGATGAAGTCATGATGCTTCCAACGTCTTGTGAGGTCAATAGAACACTACCCGGTAAACATTCAACTTCACAATTATAAGTCGATAAATGGTTATCATCAGATGTCTCATTCATTATGTTGAATGAATTCAAAAATAGATCATACTGATGATTATATGATATACCAAAATTGAACCACTTCACCTCAAACGTTCGCCTTAACACATTTCAATTATGTTGAAGTTTTTATTAAATCAAACGATAAAAACTGCAAGATCAACTAAATTATGATCGCTATGGAAATTGCATATAGACATTGTTTATATACTTTTTCAAATATTGTCTCTCTAATGATTCGCAGACATCAAGATGAATAACAAAACTTTACATTCTTCTAAATATATCGTGAATACATCTCCGTCAATATAATCAATATCACGACCAAATAACTATATTTTTGCATATTTTACCAGGCGTAAGTTATATTCCCCCAAAAAACATATTGATTCTATGACAAAAATAATACATAAAAATTATTTTACCATGAAGACATCTCTTGAGTGATGATTATTCTGATAATCGAATATAAACATATTATTCATTGTGTTTCCAAGCATTGTCTCTCTCTCCTGGCATCAGGCAAAATATGAAAATTTTACATATTCCGTAATATAGTAATGAAAATATTATATTCATTTATTGATACATCTCCTGTCTAATGATAATTTTAAAAAATTAATGTAAACATTCACATATGTTTCCAAACATTGTCTCTCTAGAGTCCTCCTCAAGAAAAATATGAATATGAATATGTTTACTTAATGATCAAAATAATCAATAAAAACTATTTTATCATCTCATGGCTGATGATAATTTTAAAAATTTATTTCAAATGTATTATTTTTTATATCTTATTCTAAACATTCTCTCTTCATCAGGCATCAGGTAATATATGAATATTTTACATATTTCTCAATATAGTAATGATAATATCATGTTGAAAGTGGGAACATTTTCCATGGAAATTGAAAAATGAAAAATATCATTTATTTGTAATATCTAACAGAATACTTTGAACGATGGAAAATAACGACTAAAGTTTGTCTTTCAGCCGCAGATGATTCCACAACAGATTTTATGAATATCCTATTCATATTTTCAAACAAGGATCAAAAATATCATATTCAATTCGATACATTTTACGACCAAATAACTATGTATTTTTGTATACTTTTTCTGACATAAGTTGAATACCTAAAAACTATTTCATCATAAATATATCTCCTGAGTGATGATAACTTTAAAAATCAAATTGAAACGTATCGTTTAAATATTCCAAACATTGTCTCTGCAAACTTATTCTGGTATCAAACAATATATGAATATTTTTCGTTTTCCTTAATACGTTGGTAAAAGTGTTTTATTCAAATCAATATCCCTACATCCCGACAGCTAGCTACTGATAACGACAGAGAGACACAGATCGCCACAGATAGCCACTGCTTACGGCAGAGAACCACAGATTGCTACAGATAACCCCAGAGCCCCACAGCTAGTCACTGCTCACCTCCGAAAGTTTCGTGCCTAAGGGCTTCAAGCCTAAAAACTTCGAGTCTAAGATCCGCACAGCTAGCCACTGCAAACCACAGAAAGCCAAGATCCCCACAGCTAGTCACTGCTCACCACCGAAAGTCTCAAATCCCAACAACTAGCCTCTGCTTATCATAAACATAAGATCTCCGAAGCTAGTCACTGCTCACCACAGACAAAAAGACAATATCTGCAACTCATTCATAACCGGAAATATGATATTGGCAAATTCCAGATAATCTGATATTTAACAAAGGTCAGGTTGCCAAGTGGTTAGGACTGTCGTGTTCAAGTCATTCATGCTGCTGTTCGTGTAGGTTCAAATTCTAGGGACTAGAGATTTTTTTCTGATGGCCCGAGAAAGTGCTAGGAATCGCACGGAAAAGGTAAGACCTCAATGGTCCTTAGCTCGCACAAGTGACTTTTGAGGGTTGCGTTCCAGGTAATCTGGTATCTGATAACTGCACTTATTGACTTTGAAGTGTCAAAGCCCGAGAAGATTTGATACTGCTCCTCCGCCTATGCAGACGAGATCACCTAACCCTTGACCTCGGCGCCTCTACCGCAGTATGGTGTGGTTTTTGCCACCCAGCGAGCATTCTCCCTTCTTCTGGAGGCCAAAAATATATTTGGAGAGGCATCTGGTTTTGCCCCGATAAGGCCGTCCTCCTACCCCCAGGTACCCATGTTTGTCAAATTCCTCCGATTCCGTTTGATGGGTTGCCACCCACATTACTGCATAGCCATGTTTACTGAATGGAGATCCAAGGGTTTTAACCAAACAAATTTGGAATCCCCGCGAGCATTCCCCGCCCGACGCTTTGAAGGAATGTCTTTGATGTGTTGAACTGGATTACAGTCCAGAGTTGTTATGGTGTTGAGCCTGCGATAATCTCGTCTTCATTCATCGCCACTCTTGGGCTGGAGTAATTTAATTCAACATGGGTATGTGGAAAGGAATACAGACGGAGACCATTCAAACGGAGTCGGAATAATCTGACTGACAATGGTACCTGGGGGATGAGAGCCGCCCACCAGGGTAACATCTCAACCCCATGCGACTGGCGGTGGACTCCAGAGGGCATGGTTTGCTGGTGACGGAAGCAATACCGTAAAGATGGGTGGGTTCCGGCTTCCTGGGAAAGGGCAGGGAGATCCTGGATTCTTGATGTTCCTGGCTGGTGAGCAGCGTCTTCTACACGGGCAGTGAAACTGCTTAGCCAGTAGCCAGTTGTTGTCCCTTCACGAACGGCAGCCCTCAAAAGTCGAAAATATTGCGAGCCAAAGATTAACAAGGTCTTACCTTTTAATTTATACCTTTGACATGTACGTGGGAGCTGTTGATGGGCGGTTGGAAAACACGGTGTCAAACCAAAAATTGCTTATTTGTTCATTTTGTTTGTTGTTTTGTATGAGTAAGCCTTCAAAGCATACGCAAACAGTTTGAGGGCACGACACGAAGCACGAAGCCTTTAAACATTGCAAATGCTTTAAATGCACACAAAAAACATACATACATTCATACATTTCATCTAGTCAAGTAGGTAATAGACATCTGATTTCACGTATTGTTGACATGGAGGCTCATTTACTATTTATTTTGATGAAACAAAGAATATTGTTACCTATCAACAACCTTTTAGCAGAACATGTTTCAATCTCAAAGATTTCTTACGATGTTAAATGCATTTGATAAAAATTATGATGCAGGTGTAATTGATATTATTAGATTAAGGTGCGAACTACTTGAGATAAAATTTTTCCTACAAGCGTACGGAAAAGTTAACTTTTCCGTACGATTTTTACTTTTCCGCACGATTTTTGTATTGTTGAAATAGGACTAACTAAATGATCTATGTAACTTTTCTGTCTTATTAGTCATTTTGTAGAATTATTATAAAAACTTATTTATTAAAAACCTTGTTTTTTCATAAATAAGATGGACAAAAACACTCTTAGGAAAAATATTGTACCTAACTCTTACGGAAAATGTCTTTTCCTTAACGGCGTGCGGAAAAGTACTACTTTCCGCACTTGTTAGGTAAATAACTATACCCTTACTTTCGACTAAAATCTCTGTATCTCCCTTGTTTTTGGTCGAAAAATCATAAACTGAAAGGTGCGTGAACGGAAAATCCTTCAACAATTCTTATATATAGCTGACGGGTGTAGGTAGAAGTGGTTGTATTTGATATTCTTAGGTGAAATAATGATCTTTGGTAGATAAACAATGTAAATTTACCAATTTTTTTATTTTTCCTATCAAGTTAGCTCGACAAGCAGAGTTTGCTCAAAAATTCAGTGGGTCAAATCTGAATGAATCAGATATAACATTTATTCCCAATTAATCTTGGGCTTAACTGTATCAAGTTTTTCTGTACAAGGCGTTGTTCTTCATTTCGTTTTTCATTTTACAATCGTCGTAAAAATATCAAAATAGAGATTTCTGAAAAAGCGTATTGGTCATTTTATTGCCGTTGCTATTTACATCTAGAATACATACAAAAAAACCTCTGATAACAAAGTTTTCATTCATAATTTCCTATCTTTCGAAAAATTTCACGAACTAAAAAACAGCTTGTACGAAAACACTTGATCTATTCAGGTCCAATATAGATCGGAAATGAATGTTATATCTGATTTACTCAAACGTGACATCCTTAATCTTTGTATAAACTCAGCTTGTCGGGCAAATTTAATAGCAAAAGTAAAAAGTTAGTAATATTATATGGTTTATTTATCAGAGATCATTATTTCATCTTTGAATATCAAATACAACCACTTCTACTGACACCCGCTAGCTATATATATATGTATATATATATATATATATATATATATATATCATTTGCTGACAAATTTTTGTTTAAATTATCTTTCAGTTTATGAATTTTCGACCGAAAACGAGGGAGATACAGAGATTTAAGTCGAGCGTCGGGGTGAATCTTATGATATCCCGAGTTGTTCGCGCGAAAATCTGAATAACATTAAAATGCGGTGTTTCTTTATCAGTGGTTTCCAGGAGAGGGCACACACTAAGCATATTCCTGTAAAATCTGGAGTATCGTATCATTTCTTGTTCCCGCATTGTTTAATTGTATCCTAGTGATTGATGTCCTATCGTGTCATGAATAGACCTGATTAGCCTTCAACTATTCATTGAAGTTATCAATATTTGGGCTGTGCTGAGCTTCATAGTTATTTATGATACAAGTGTTAAAAATTTTATTTCGTGAGTAGGGAATACTGCGAAACGAGCGTTAGCGAGTGGAGCATTTCCACGAGCAAAATAAAATCACTTTTAATAAATGTATCATACAACTTTTTTTGTACAACAGTTACTGCTAGTTATAAATAACAAAAAAAAAGATCCATAGGGATTCGAACACACGATCTTTGGGTTACAAGGCTGACTGGCAGATGCTCCAAATATAATAAACTCTAACGTACTTTATTAATGACTTCTGAAATTAGTATTACCAATTGCACAAACGGTCAAATGCATATGTGAACTTTTATAAATGTTTCCTCTTGAGTAGGTGTTCTGTTTATAATATCTGATTGAAGTGTTTCTATTAGAGAAATCTATTTTACTGAGTATCCATCATCTCATCTGTCACACTAGTGTTAAAAGTGATTTTGTGAAAACGTTAGTTTTTAGTTCATATGTAACGTAATTTTTGATGACAGTTCTACAAAAAATCATTTAAATCATTTGCAGCAATACCGATCTTCAGTTGCCTGTCTACTATTTCATGGAGATCTCTTCGTAGACACATTTTTTCTGCTCAGTGGATTGTTGGTAGTTTATGGTCTTCTGAACCAATATGACAAACGGATCATGAATCCCGCAATGATAGTTCTTCTGAGATATATTCGGTGAGTATTTTCATTATAAATTATTCTAGAAAATGACCTTCCATAATCAGCAATATTACAAATATAATATTATGAAAACCAATGAAAATAACAAAAATCTTCCACACGTGTAATGGTGGAAGCGAGTGTTTTTGGAAGCTTGGGAAATATACAAAATCAAAAAAACTCCCAACTTTGAAACCCTTGAGAAATACTTAGATTTTTGGAGCTATCCGCTTCTGAATTCTTGAATGTTTTTTACCATGGTTGGACCCCGGATATTGCTAGACCTGTGAAGGTACTTTTCAAGGAGGTTTATTTGAATGTTTCTGTGATATTTGATTTGATAAATGAATACTTATACCTGTAGTTAGATATGAATGATATTTATTAACTTACGGATTGATTACTCTCTTACACTGAATATATTGGCGTGAGAAGTTGTTGTATAGGGTAATTTAGTTTTTTCAAGTCCCTATAAACAGCTGAAAAATATTCAAATTACTAAACCTTATCTTTGAAAAGTCTCATAGGAAAATCCAAAACATTATTCAAAATCCTCTCGAAACGGCACCAATATCAGCTATCGGACATAAACTGTTGGTTACGGTAGGAGTCTACGTTTCACAACAAATACAACAAATTTGAAAAGTATGAGTAAATAACAATGATAATAACATTTATAAAATAAAACTAAATATGAACTTGAAGGCATGATTCAATGCCCTCCTGTTTATAGAAGAGTACATAATATGCCTTTCCGCTCACGAGAGAATTTTATTGAACACATATGAATGTGTATATAAATATATATAGATATATATTTATATATATATATATATGTATATATATATATATATATATATATGGGATATACATGTATATGGGTTAAATATGGTATCTGATAAATTTGATTGTAAAACTGAGCAGGAAATACAGTCCAGGTTTGGACAAAAATAATCAATTGTAGTTGATTAAAATGGGGATGTTCTAAGAAATGTTTCATCAGGCATAAATAAATTGTATGAATTGATGACATCAGTGAGCCTCTGTGTGTCGATTGAGTGTTCATCATCAAAGTTTATATTGAGATCGCCAGTTAACAGATTATGGGAGTGTGATGGGATATGCGAAAGAATTTACTCTAACTTATAAAGAAATACATTCACATCAGATATAGATGCCCTATAAATACACAAAACATAGAAATTAACTTTTTTGAAAATGTGCTTCTACAGTACTTTGATACAACATGATAAGCAGGTATATACAGGGTGACCCCTGGTTAAACCGCCAAACTTTCAGAATCGGTTTTTTAGGTGGAAATAAGATGTTTTCTTCATATAAGCTTGTGTCCTAACTTGCTTCGTTTTCGAGATGCAGGGAGTCAAAGTTTCAAAAAAAATCAGTTTTTTATTCATAATAATCTTTCAGCTTATTTTGATAAAACTTGGCATACTTATTTGCGGTGATAAAACGCTTATTTTATTGTACTTGGAATTAAAAGAAAATAATTAAACTTTGACACCCTGTATATTGAAAATTGGGACACATGCTTATATGAAGAAAAAATCTATGTAACTATGGGTCACCCTGTACAGTACCTCCTCTGGTTTCATTCAATGATTCAATCTTTGGAAAGTTGGTAGATTCTAACAAGATGAATAGTTCATTCGTTTTATTACGGACGGATTGAATATTCAGGGAAAAAACTTAAAATAGTGTTTTCGTTACTGACCTATCCTTTGCTTTCAAAAATAAGGTTAACTCGTCGATTCCTCTTGGGTAGACTTCAGATTCTATGATACAATTTAATGGCCTTTGGTTTGTACAGGTTGAATGGTCTTCTCATCCTTTTCATCTTTCAATGATCTTTCTTGTTTTCCTATTTGATATGATTTATTATTTACTGGTGTTGTTGTTGTATTAACCTGTGCATTCGAAATAAGCGATTTAAGAGTCTTGCACAAAAACCACTTTCCAGTTTAATTCAGGTTTTTTCCACTGGCGTAATTTTTTGGATAGTTGTTTTACCTGATATGCTCTCTTCAATATCTCGAAATTTCTTTTGTAGGTAATATCATACCTTCTGGAGAAGCTGCAGCAATATGGCTCAGTAATGATGATGCGGCGACTACTTTTGGAAGGAATTAAGAACTATTCCACTTAATTACTTTTATTTTTATTTGGCCAGAGTATGACCATGTCATTAATTTTCAGGTGTCGTGCATTGTGACGAGCTGTGTATATCAGTTACTTGTCATTTTCATCAGGTTTCATTATAGTTTCTACTGTATATTATCTCCCAATAGCTTCCACAGATATTTGCAGAGGTTTCTACTTTGAGAATTACTCACAATCAATATTTGTATTTTCTTATCTTCAGATCTATCTTCTTCTCTTTCCACTTTCTTCCACTCATTTATGTTATAGTTCTTTCATCAATGTCTCCAATTCATTTAGGTGGAGGTTTTCTTATGTTAGAGTATTTATAGAAGTTAGCATATTCTGCATAATGCCAGTCAGTTCTGTAATGTCTCCTTCCAATTCAGCAGCCCTTTCTTCATAGTTTACCTGCCTTATAGTTTTTCTTTCATACTCTGTTTGTGCTAAATTATGTTTGTTTGAGGTTGCAATTCGAGTTGACATTGAGTGGATTTTTTTATTAGTTGCTTCTAATTTGTTTCGTAGGTTTGCTATTTCTGCTTTGTATTTTCTGATGCATTTACGATGTTCCTCAATCTGTTCATTCAGATCTTTCTCTCATTGTGAGACTTGTTTTAAAAACATTTATGATTATTTTTTACTAACTATTTTGCATCTCGTTCATCCGTTCAAATCACTAATGGTCTGCTACAATAGAGATTTCTCGTCACTGACACTATCTGTACCTTCGATGCAGCAAATAATTTGAAAGTCCTACAGAAATTTGTACTTTAGAACAATTTTTGAATATAAAATAATTAGATGGAAAACGTCTAGTCTTACAGCATTCATAGTTAACCATAGTTGCCGGAGAAAACTGTTCAGAAATTGTAAATTTTCACCGTTAGCGCTTGTACTAAATACAAGTTCAACTTAGATATCTGATTTTTTATTCGGTGAACGTGTTTGTATATAAAAAAACATTGAGATACACATGCACTCCTAGGTTATCTTTAGTTTACTGCACAATTATTCCAAAATATATCTTTTATTTCAACTTGGATGTGCCCTCCAACATTGAGCTATTTAATTTGGTACATGTTTCAATATTATTATCCAACTTTTTACCAGTCACTGAATTTTATTAGCAGCAGAAACTCGCGTCGGTACGACAATACTTAATATTTTACTTTCCATTTTTCACTTTTGTACTTATTTGCCGCTGAAGAGTGTTGGTAATAACTTTCAAATTATTTCATACACTGAGGAAAATCGTGTTATTAAAGTTTTTGCTAAGATATTTCTTGCTACCATAATAAGAAATTCTATTACTGTAACAAATTTTCGAATAGAAGCAGCACATTGAAATCCTACAGCAGCAAAAACGATTTTGCTGAAGGTGATTTTTCTGCCACAGCAAGATATACTGCTGTAGCTATTAGACAGTCAGTCTGGGACAGTGAGTTTTTCCATTACAAAATTATAATTTTATAGCTGAATAATCACAAGCAGGTTACGTGTCTGTGGCTGCAAGTTTTCTGCTTACTATAAGTGGGCAATCGCATAGAAGTTCACCAACTTATGGTAATACAGTTGTCAACCTGCCACTAAAATACTAATCGACAAACCCACTAACATTATTCAGTACCTTGCTGTGGTTATTCGACGTTTCCCTGATATTTCAACGGAAATTACCCCCTCCACGAACCCAAAGATCGTTTAGTGCGAAAAGATTTCGCCGAACACAAAGAAACAGAAACATTCTGCACGTCGCCGTTGTTCGTCACTTGTCTATACGACCACGAGTCACGACCTATCTTGAATGTGCAGGTGCATACTGCATGCCATTGTGCTATTTGTGTGTGTTACCGGCTAATCTACTCAAAGGTATGTGAGTCAAAGTAGTGCCAATGAAATATTTAATTGTTGTTTTTTTTTTAAATACTCATGTATACATTTGTTGTGTGTAAAAGTTGCACATTAATATTTTTATTTTTTCATAGTTGTTTAATTTTCAAACAAGAAACTATGTTCCTTTCATGATCTCATTATCATACCTATTGTGTTCCGTCCAGTGAATAAAAATTGTTTCATTTGATCTGATTCTTTATTTATATTCTTCTACAAATTCTCCAATCCTCGATTCAGTGAAAAGTTATTCAGAAGGACCTGATTTCCCCAAATCAGTACATCATTCTCAACCACTTTTAGAACTCATAAAGAAAAATAATTTTTTTCAATGTTTTTTTATGAAAAACTATGGTTACAGAAATATATATCGCGACACCAGCCACTGTGAACCTATCAGGTGCTAAATTTTTTGGCCACTTTTATCGCAAAGGATTCAAGGATTCACAACAGAAAATAATTATAAAAAACTGTTGTTCATGAATTCTACAAAAGTGGTTGAAATTAATGAACTTAATTTTTTAAGTGCATCAAAAAATATTGCAACCATTGGTGTACTCCACACCTACATTAGCAAAATATTCCACCTGCGACTGTGGCTCTGCCTAATATTTTCAGGTAGGCGCACTCGTTAGCGGTAGCAAACTTGGAAACCTACCACTGAAACTATTACTAATAGTCAAAGGTAGATGAACTCACTAGCAATAGCAAAGTAACATACCTACAACTATAGTTATAGGTAGATGCACTCACTAGCAGTAGCAAAGTCACATACCTATAACTGCAAGACTGCCTTGTAGTCATAAGTAGGTGCACTTCCTAGTGGTAGCAAAGTAACCTACCTACAACTTGGCTCGCACAAGTTTCGACTTTTGAGGGCTGCCGTTCGTAAGGGGACGACAGCTGGTTAACGGAAAAAACAATTTTAACAATTTTTTTAACAACTATAGTTATAGGTAGATTCACTCATTAGCAGTAGCAAAGTCAGATACCTACAACTGCAAGAATGTCTTGTAGTCATAAGTAGGTGCACTCACTAGCGGTAGCAAAGTCCGATACCTACTACTGCAACGATGCATCATAGTCATAAGTAGGTGCACTCACTTGCGGTAGCAAAGTTTAACATCTACATCAGAAACGTTGTCTAATAGCCATAGGTAGATGCACTCCCTAGCGGTAGCAAAGTTTGAGACTATAAGTTATTCGGCAATATCTAATAATCCCAAGTGAGTTGTAATCAGCAAAGTCGACTTTATAACCACAGGTGAGAATTCGCTTGTCCCCTATGCTATTAGAGTTTCTTGCTGGGGTAATTCGATTTCTAGCTGGGGTTAGTAAAATTTTTCCTCAGTGTAGATATTATCAAATTCTTTGTGAATTTTCAGGAGTACTACCACGAGTGATTGAATTTTCGCGATAAGTCTGTCGATTTATTTCTGAACGAAACTGAATTGCTTCGTGAAAACAGGTGTTTTCTCAAAACAATTCAGTTGAGTTCAGAAATAAAAGACAGACTTATGAGATAAATTCAATCACTAGTTGAATTTTATTAGACTATTTCACGAATAAAGTTTCTTCATTAATATAAATACGAACAATGTATGACAGTTATAAACAAATTTTGAATAGTGTGCCATGAAAGCAATCCTCTGGGCAAATAACTGCTCATCGAGAAAAAAATTATAAGGACTCCTAGTGCTATTTTTACCAATAATCCATGTTCTGAAGTATTGCCACTAGTGATGGGACTATGATGGATTCCAAACAAATATCAACGGTCGCGTCTTTGGACCAAACAGTGTGTTTTTTTCAGTAGAAAGTAATGTATGTAAGTTCAATACTATACAATCTGAAATGATATAATTATGAAAAGAATACGAATCATTTTTTGCCACTCTAGCGGTCGCGTGTTCAAACCAAAAACTAAGTTTATTTAATTCAAATAAATATACGTTTCATTAAAAAAACTCATATTCTGCATTCAAATATTAAATATTCTTGAAACAATTCCATCGATGCTGATTTCACTCAATTAATAATTTTGTTCCAAAGACCAATATTCTCCATTCAATACAATATTTTCTCAGTTGGAATAGATAAAAAATAACAATGCATTGTGATTCTCGCATAAAACAAACTGAAAGAATTTAAAAAAATATAACACTGATTTATCCAATGTATTTTTGTATCAAACAAATATTTGTTCTGGAATTCAAATAAACTTCCGTTTTGTTTGAAATAATAGGTTTATTTCGCCGTATTAAAACAACGAATTTGTTGGCCTGGAATATATTTTGTTTGATTCAATACAATTTTTTTTTTCTGTGATAGCTTTGAATTTCATTTACAGTGACCGGCCGAAAGTACGCAAAAAAATCTATTTGGAAAAGTACATTTCTGATGAAGAAACACATTAGTAAAGCCAACAACTAATATTTCAAATTTGACTGATTGGTCTTTAGGACATTGTAATCTAGATACTGTTTATTATTGATGAAGGACCAAGTACCTACACAAATTCAATTTTAATTCTTAATCAGAACAAAAAATTAATTTAATTTTTTTATAAGAAGAACCTACAATCAACGAAATATCGTAGGTATGTATGATCCCAACAATTTGCCAAAAATCTTTTTATTTTTTGTTTCAATGGAAAATTGGAATTGAAATTGTGTATATGGTTCTTCAATATTATTGAACCTCTTATGAAGCAGCTGAACAAAAGGAAAATTCACAGATTTCAAATTTTCTCCGGAAAAAATAGAAATAGCTTGCGAATCTTTAAAAAACCATATTTAAAATATCGGTTGTTGGCTATATCAATGATTTTTTTCGTCTGAAATGTACTTTAAAATTTTTTTTTCAAAGTGACAAAAAATCGATTGTTATTTTTCTATCTCAGATCTTGCTCAAAATTTGTACATAGCTATAAAATGTCATCCTGTGTATTATTAAAAATAACTTTTGAATTTTTTCTAATTTCCTGCAGGACTGTACAACGTCTTTTGAGGTTTCTTTCAATGCACAAGCGATTGCACATATCGATATTTGTCAAAATTTATTAATAAAAAAATTTCCCAAAATACTTTGTGCCGCATGGCAAATTTTAGTATTAATTTATAAGATAAGTTACGAAATAGAGTCAAATCAAAGTTGAGTTTTGTGCATTTCAATAGCTTTTAACTATAAAAAGAGTCGAATGAAGGTGCATATGTTAGAATCATATGCCGAAGTCGGGAATTCGCCGAAATAATACTTTGCTCAAATACCTAGATTAGCTTGCTCAGGTTGCTCAGGCAATTGAGTCTGACACATACAAATTCAAACCAGCACCACAGTTTATTTCATTTTAGTGAACAGGACACCTAAATGAAACTCGCGATAAATCATTAAAATAACAGAAAAATATTATACGAATGTAGGCGTGGACGAGTATTTGATCCACGCCACTGAAGAAGATTGACGCATATACAGTCGAAACGAACGGAGATTTGAACCAAAGAAGACTATGGTAAATCCCGGAAACCAACCAGAATAAGATTCAGAAATGCAGTATAAAATATCTAATCATTTGATTCAATAACAAAAATGAAAATGAAGGTGTATATTACTTTTAGACAAGGAGCCCGTGTCCCTATTTTTGGTAGTGATAAGTTTACGCCTATTGACCACTGAAACTTGTATTATCGATGTCGACGATGCTACAGAAATATTCGCCATATATGATTTCCGGGGCGAAGTTAGGGTAGGGGCATACCGATCTGTTCCAAAAAAGTGAGAAATTTTTTTTGTAAGTATACGACGGGAGTATTGGGAAAGCAAATATTTCAGGAAAATAATTCGACGCTCGCTGATTGTCAGTCGCCTATATCGTGGCGTTCACCCGCTGCAACGCTCGAAATATGTAAGAAAAAAAAACAACAAAAAAAAAATCCAGTTTACAACTGATAGTGGGGGGAATCTTACCATTAGCATTTTAATAACACAAATTTCGCAGTGTTGATTATCCTATTCATAATGGATGAAATGTATTAAAATTCATTTCAGGGGTGGGTCAGATCCCAACTTTTTCACATGTATCTTGTTTGAGGTTTTAATGACAGATTATTGAATTCTGGAGTTTTCTACACAAAAATTGAATTCTTGTTCAACTTGGATAGGACGGACCATTTTCATGTAAAATCGATTGGAAAAATATCTCGCACGACTAAAAACCAAAAGAATGATTGATGAAATTATCAAAACTAACGATATCGAATGAAAAAAAAAATTGATATCAACTGATAATACTCCTTTGACATTTTATTCCACTTCAGTAAGTTTTATTTTATTTTTTCAATATCTATTTCATTGATGATTTTAACAAGCATCTTTATATGGTGTTTAAGCATGTAGTGAAATTTTCAAATCGATTCAACTCCAAAAATGTACGTCCTATCTGTGTTCAATAAGAGTACCTTCGTGTAGAAAACTCTAGAATTCATTCTTCTAGTAACAAAACCCTAAATAAGATACATGCAAAAAAGTTGAGATATTTTGAACTGTACCCCCCTCCCGGTTAACCCACCACCGAATGAAATTCTGAAATGGATAGTTATACATCTCATCCAGAATAACAAGACTTGATTAATTGACATTTATTCACAAAAATAGCGCTAACTTCAAGCAAAAAACTTAAGCTTACATGCATGCCATAAATGTGGTCATATGTAGTGCCCCCTACAAATTGCATTGAAGTAGGTCCCAGATTATGATATCTCGTACCCGAAAACCGTCTATTCCAAATTTTTGGGTAGGTATTGATATGATGTTGTGATGTGCGTCCTATTTTAGCGATTGACAGGGCTTTATTCATACTAAAAACAACTGAGAGATGTATTTTCACAACCACATGCTTACGTTGTAACTACATTATTTATGATTGTCAGTCATAAACATTTCATAGAGGGTACGGACATTCGGATATTGCAAGTAATCTCTGAATATACAGATCAGGGCGCTTCGCGCGACGCTTCATTTGTTGACTGACAACATTCCACCGATACATGAAATGACTGACACATGAATTAATCGATCCAGCAAGTCCACTTTAGGTATGTTTCGACGTGTCAGTCGTCGATTTACAGTATTGAAAAATTTAGGGGCGATGTTTCAATAATAGTCATATTATACCTGCACCTCGCAAATGCGGGGAACATGTTAGTTTAGCTACCAACTGAGAATTATCCATACTATAAACAGCTGAAAAAGGTGTTTTCATCTTCTCGTGCTTACGTTGTACCTAAATGGTTGATTGTCAGTCATAAACACCTAATCTTTATGATAAAATTTTAGCCGTGCTTTATAGAGCCCCATTCCACGAACTTTTTTTTATGAATAGCAATATTTGCCACACATGTTTGATTACTGTTAGTTGCATTTTTCGATTGGGCAGTTAGAATTGAACATTATTGTGCAGGAATCAGTCGTAAGCTTATCATAAAAAAATACTTGAACATTTTTCCGAAACAGGTGAGCCCAGCGCCCTTCCGCCCCATTGAAAAAGGCGAGTAATCAAATGCTAATGGTAATTTCCCCCCCATTGTCAGTTGTAAACTCAATTTTTTTGAAGCGGGTAAACGCCACGATGTAGGCGACTGACAATCAGCAAGATTCGAATTATTTTCCTGAAATATTTGCTTTCCCAATACTCTCAGTCGTATACTTGTTGCCAACTTTTGAAAGAGATCGGAAAGTCCCCTACGCTAACTTCGCCTCGGAAATCATGTATGGCAAGAATCTCTTTAGCATCGTCGACATCGATAATACAGGTATTTATTTTATTCCATATTTCATTCATCAAATGGGTAAGAGTCGATGCACCAAATAGATTGACTACTTATTAGCTAGTCATCTGGAAAGTAGCACAAGTATTTATTTATGTTGGGTTTTCCACATTCACATAATTTTAATAATATTAATTTATTTTTTCATTTCTATTCACTTTCAAATCGTGTTAATTTGTAAAAGAAATATTCACTTCGTTGAACTTTCTACAAAAAATCATTTTTCGATTTTTCGACTAATTTCTAACTATCAGCGATATGCTTCAGAAACTATTGGCACGAGTAACTTCCCCTTCACTACTTCTCATTACACAATCTATTCACTATATGCGTATGAATATTTTGCCGAAAGCCATTTTTATAGTGTTTTGTGCCCTGTCCCCTGTTCTTGTAATGTTCAATTCTAAATAAACACAGTTCAGCATATTTGGTTTTCAGTAGACATTTTGCAAAGTTTATTTTGAGATCCCATGATAAAATAACTAATGCCCGTTGGGGTAGAAGGAGGTCTGAAGATACACAGTATACAAATATAATATTGAATAATTTAAATAAAATTCAAATATTTTCCTTCAATTAAGTTATCATTGTCATTGTCAGAGTTCCTCCATGTGATCAATTCCCCTGGCATTACCCTAAAATGAATTTTATTGTAATCATATTAATATAGAGGTTCGTCAGCTTTTATTCTTCGCTCTGGAAGATGAAAAATAATTGGTAGTTTTTGTTGTACTGAGGATAAAGGGAGTTCAGCTATTCCATTACAAACTTTTATTTGGTAATCTTATCTTGCAATTAAAGAATATAATTAGAGTACAAATGAGAGCGCTTTGGGAGGAGGGCCTATACAAATGAGACCGCTTTGGGAGGGAGCTCTATAGAAATGAGACCGCTTTGGGAGGGACGAGTCAGCAAATAATTTTTAGATATCAAATTACGTTTCATGGAATTCGATGACGTCACATTTCCGGTTGCAAACATGTATGAACAAATCTAAATTTTAAGGTGCCCCCATTAAAAAATTTCAAATTGATACAATTCCTAAATTCAAGAAATAAAGTCCAGATATGATAAGGTGTAAAGAAATCCATCCCCAAAATTTAACTTCTTCATAATCATTGGTTTCCCAAGACTGTCATAGCAAACATGAGACACCCTGTATATGATTATCAAAGGTAATAGATAATTTTTACAAGTATTGAATATAATGCAAGACAAAATTGTCTAGTTGCAAAAATTCATAGTATTAATTCACAAGATTCAAATTTGCAGATATTAATTTTTATCAAATGACTTCCACTCATTTGTTTCCAGGATATGCATATTTTGTTTCATTTCCAGTATTATAATATCAGAATTCTCTCAAATTACAAGTTCAATGGATTGCATTATGCCAAATATTTCAAATATCTAGACTTGCATTGATTTGCATGTTAATCTATAACAATTCCAGGATATAAGTTTCTTGTTTCATTTAGAGTATTGTAATATTAGAATATGCTCAAATGACAAGTTGAATGAATGCTACAAAAAACCTGTGAGAATTAAAAATTGCTAATTATGCAATGTCAGTGATTTTCCTCAATTGTTCATAGAAATATAATCAATAAATTGACTCCTCCCATTAAGTAACAAAGGAATTCATTCATTGGTTTGTTTGGGATTGTGGAGTATTTCTATATGCTGAAAATATAAGTTCTATGAGAATATGCTTTTTAAAATCAGGTATTGGTTCATTATTGGAAATGGGTGATGTTCTGCCCCACATTTCTAAGTATGAAAGTTAATAATATTTGAAGGCAATTATAGACAATTATTATAGTTGAGTCTTTACTTGAACGAGAACGAACAAAAGTGAGAAAAGTGAAAAGTGAAAAAGTATATTCAAAAGTGAGAAAATGAAAACAAAAATCGCCAATGCTACAGGGCAGATGTCCCCCAAAGCCCCCAAGAAGCAGCTTCGCTTGATTTCCCATTTCAAGAAGCTCCCCAGCCAAAATGGATTTGAAGTAGTGAGATCTCCAGCCGCTTCCAGTATCGGGAGCGAGATTCAGATCTTGGAAGGATCATTCTCCAACCTTCGCCCCATAAATGCTAAGAGGACATTCAGACCGCTGCATCACTCAACACCAGCCCCAGTCTACGAGGATATAAGTGATGTTAGTGATCTGGATGAAAGTTCCATCCAAATCGACAGTGAAATGGTGGGTGAGGGGGACGAGAATGAAGAACGGCACGATGATCATGAAATGGTGAATGAAGAGCGGGTAATGGAGGCTGATAACTTGGAGGCTGATAACTTGGAGGCTGATAACTTGGAGGCTGATAACTTGGAGACTGATAACTTAGAGGCTGATAACTTGGAGGCTGACAACTTGGAGGCTGATAACTTGGTTGAACAGGACCTGTATTATACGACGGCAGACTCTCTCGATGAAACTATTCAAGAGGAAGTTGAAAACAAGCATTTGCTTGAATTTAACAACCTCGTGGATAGTTTCATGAGGGAGAAACAGGCCAAGTTATCAGCAGCGATGAAGAAGTTGAGGAAGCACCGGCGGATTGTTCGACACTTGGAGAAAGATATAGCAGATTTGCAACAAACGATTCAGTCACGTAATGTTATTTTTTGAAACCCTCTGAGTAGCAGAAGCTACTTGGGGGGTTGCAAATCTGCTGTATCTTTCTCCAAGTGTTGAACATTCCGCTGGTGTTATAATTGTATGTATTATATTTTTATTATTTATAGTTTTATTTTGTATATATACCCATATTTTAACCTTTTACATATTATTCCTATATTTTAACCATTTACACTTTTTTATATAATTTTTATCTATATACATTTAATAAAAATAAATAGAATAGTATCTGTGATGTTTTCATTATTTATTCTCATGATAAAAATTAAATATATTTTTACTTCATTGGAGGTAGAGGTATATTATTGAAATATGTTCAAGACAGTGAGTAAAATATATTTATAAATAGTAACTTACCAAGCATTCGTTCATTGAATGCTATTCTAAAGTAATCCTTTCCACACACAAATAAACAATAGCATTACTTCCCACACCAGAATCAAAACTTGAACACTTGAATTTTTTGTATATCTGATTTTCACTTTCCATAATCTTTTTTGGTTATGGTAATAACACTTTGTCAAAATCACGATTATAGCAGCGTTTTCAAAAGAACAATATCAGTTTCTACACCAAATTTTCACCAAAAACAAAATTTGAACACTTGAATTTACATCATGTTTTTTTATTGGTATAATTTTTACTTTCCATAAGATTTTTTGGGTGTAAAAACACTTTATCATAATCATAATTTTTATAGCTGAGTTTTCAAAAAATACCTTGAACATAAATATTATTTACTCAGCGAAATTTCAAATGACACAGACTCCGACCGACGTCAGAAATTCAACGGTCATGTCTTCTTCTCTCTATAAATTTTTTGGTTTCTTTGAGGCGCATTCAGCCAGCTCACTTAGCTCTTGCTTCGTTCAAGGTGCGTTCAGCCAGCTCACACAATGGGCATGGCTGTTGCTCACACAATGAGGGTTTTCTATACTTTTTGTGACACCAGATGTCGCAACGTAGGCGTCAGGTCTAAACAACTGTCAAATTGTACTGAATATTATGACCGTGAAACTTTGTCCATATTGCACCGTACAGGTAGCAGAAAAGGGCAATAAAATGATGAGAGAGAGAGACCGTGAAACTTTTTACGGAAAATGTATCCTATTCGCACCGTTTTAAAATATAAATATGGATTAAGGACGAAGAAAAGTACCTATCTGAATTAAAGATTGAGCTCAAACGCACAAGACAAGTCACTATTTCAATCGAGTTTTATCTCTCAAGGGTAACTTATACTCCCTGTTTTATTGGCACTGCACACTGTGGCATTTCATAAAATATAATATCCCCCTGTTAATAACTTGAAAGATGATTAAATAAAAAAAATAATCGTCAGATGACTGACCTTACGCTATAGTGCTGCCACCTCGCGGATCTTTGTTACAGAAAAGCCTCATTGACATGGCTCTTGCTTCATTCAAGGTGCGTTCAGCCAGCTCACAGACTAGAGGCATTAGGAATGAGGACTATACTGACATCCGACTAGAAATAGTGGTATAAGTGAATTTCTTTGACGTATCAAATCATATTTAGCTAGAATAGACGTATCCAGTTTGGATTTGTTCACACATATTTGAGAATATACAAAACCAAAATCTGTGCTGGTACAAGATGGTTAATATTATTATTATTTGCCGATGCACTCCAGTAATTAATTTTCAATTTTAGAAAAACCTGAAGAATAGGTACCAAATATGATACTTTACCCAAAATCTGATATCTTACATCATTTCAAGAAGTAGGGAATACAAATAATTCAAATAATCTATATTTGTGTATAATAAAATTTATTCAGGAAATTGATAATTATAATTGTTGCATAACATACAGGATCTTGTTAAGCACACTGTTCCTAATGATTTTGTACAGTCATTGCAGAATATAGAGCGTTCAAGGATATAATCCATTGTTCCAGAGTAATGGTTTGACACTTGTTCACATATTATATTGGAATTCACGCCTGCTGCGAAGTCGTAGAAACATACGATACACATTTTCCTGTCTCTTTCCAAACTCGGGATGAAGTAGTATTCACTTATGCACATACTTTGGAATACACTTGTTGAAACAAATTCCAAACTTCCAATAATTTGAGTTTGTGCAATTTTATCATCGACTTCTTCAGGATCACAAATGATTTCATCACACTCTGATTCGAAACCTAAATCAACCTCGTCAACTTCCATGGTTAATAGATATTAATCACACGAAGAGATGATCAAATATATACAAAATGTAAAAATTTCGGAGTGGAATCAAGTGATACTTGCTGTGTTAACAAATATCTACAATAACCTGCTTACTCAGAATTTGTAACATCTAGGTGTTCACATTACTGATGACTTGACATGACGTTTTAAGGTTAATGAGTACACGCGGAAGTCATTGATGATGTTTCTTATTACAAAACATGTTCAGTCACTTAAGAAATCTGAGATGGTTCAATGACTCTTCTCAAGGTTAGTGATTATGTTTCCTGAGATATGCTGACTTGGCATTCCCCACTCATATTGAATTTATATTTGCTGAGTGGGTATTCCCCGTTCCACTAATTAGTTTTCGATATATAAAGCATGAAAAAGCATTATAGTGTCATCATTATGTCAACATATTCAACAAAGATTTCAGTTAGTGAAAAAAGTTTGTGCTGTGTATGTAGAAGAGTAGCTGTTCGTTTTTTACCAAGTAATTATTGGTCCAGCCAACCAAAACTCAGAATCATAGTTTGTTCATTCTGTTTGGATACCAGGCCGATAATAATTTATACCAGATTCATAGACGACCCCCGAGGAATACTGAACTCACCAATTAGGGATTTGTTAAACCATGGAAAATTAGGATTGTGATGAATATCCCACCTATACACCCGATTTGAATAGGGATATCATCAGGTGCCCACCCATTGGTTCAACTAGGACGGAGAAGAGGTGGTTCCGAAGGGAGGAGAGGCTCCGTCATAGTCGCCTGGAGAAGGGAGAGAATCAGCAAGTTTCTGACGCCAATGGGGTGGAAAATTTGGAAAGTTGGGATTGTGATGAATATCCCACCTATACACCCGATTTGAATAGGGATATCATCAGGTGCCCACCCATTGGTTCAACTAGGACGGAAAAGAGGTGGTTCCGAAGGGAGGAGAGGCTCCGTCATAGTCGCCTGGAGAAGGGAGAGAATCAGCAAGTTCCTGACGCCAATGGGGTGGAAAATTTGGAAAGTTGGGATTGTGATGAATATCCCACCTCTATACCCGATTTAAATAGGGATATCATCAGGTGTCCACCCATTGGTGCAACTAGGACGGAGAAGAGGTGGTTCCGAAGGGAGGAGAGGCTCCGTCATAGTCGCCTGGGGGAGAAAAAGTTTCAGGAATGTAATCAACTGTCCACCCATTGCCAAGTAGGACGGAGAAGAGCTGGTTCTTGAACAGGGATATCATCAGGTGCCCACCCATTGGTTCAACTTATACCCGACTTGAAAGGGATATCATCAGGTGCCCACCTATTGGTACAACTGAGACGGAGAAGAGCTAGTTCCGGAGGGAGGAGAGGCTCCATCATAGTCAACTATTGCAGATATTATATATATATATGTATATACTAATGAATAAATAATTATCTAATACGTATGCTTTTTTTACATCATCAACTCATATATAACTATAAGAAATGGTATTCCAACTTTAGTTTGAATGAAGCGTTCAACATGTTCATGAATATTATAATTTTACAAGCTATTTGGAAAGGTGTTCTCCTCATAAACCAACCTGATTATGTTGGTGATGTTTTCATATGCTTCGATAGTAATGGTACATGGAACGAAACTCTACCCTCCAAGTGGGTGAGGATGATTCCTTTCGAATTCAATAATCCGAGAACTCTAAAAAGTTCAATACCAGCCAATAGCACAGAATATAAGTTATTGATGAGAAAAAATAATTCTATTGAACAAACAGAGAGAATCAAGTTACACCCCTCACCACCATCAGTTAACATTAGAGATGATGCAGACTATAAAATAAATCATTTTCTAATTTACTACCTAGGTGTGTGTTCCTCAGTGATCCTTGTCTTTTCACTGAAAGAAACTGTTCAAAAAATATGGAAGGTGTTCACAGCTTAATTGATCTTATAACCAAACATGAGAAACACCTCCTGCCATTGCACATGTTTACTGAAGATGAACTGCGACAATTTACACTACAATATTTGATTCGTAAAGCTAAGCCCTGGGAACTTCTTTCAGCATGGTACAAACTACCAGATGAATATAGGAACAAGTTTGAACTACAGGTTCAGCTACCTTGCTTCATTCATCATAATCGACCTGAGTGGGAGGAGCATGTAGATGGTCCACCACCTCCACAATCAAGATGTTATTTATGCTTAAGTAGTTTGAAGTGATATGTATTTAGGGTATTTAAATTAAAAACATTATTCGATATCATCGTTTTATTAACCAATTAAAGATTCCTAATTCATTATTCTATCAAATTATCTGACATCAATGGTAATAGATCCAACATTGCGTCACTATCTCTCGCATTTAATTTATGATGACCCCAAGCTAATGTTTCCACATTATTGGGTAAAACAAATCTTTTGTCATCAGTAGATGATAGCGCAATTTTGTTTCTCAACTCCGTGTAAATGGTGTGTAAATGAGAAGTAAAAACATACATTTTGCGTAAGATAGTGCCACCTGTTTCAACAATTCGAATATAATCTGAAAATTGAATTGTATTCTCTATCACATTTTTAGTAACACCTTTTGCCTTTTTCATCACTGTAGTGTTCTTGACGCAATATGCTTTCGCACCTGTACCATAAAAACATTCTATTGGTGATCCGGAGAATTCATCTTTCATCTTACGACCACTGATGTCGTTTTAGAAATATTGTGAATATTACCCTGTTTAAAATTAGATGTATCAAAGTATTCCATGTTTTTTCTAATATCATCGTATACATTTTCTGTGAATATCTCCAGAATCAATGAATCAGTATCTGTGTAACAGATATTCGCTTTCTTACCATATTTTGTTTTTATGTAACCATAATAAAAATCATATATTACTGTTTTTGAAATATCCAAAATTGAAAATCCTACATAAGGAGGCTTGTCATATGTCACAGTTAGTTTTTCCATTTGGATAGCTACTAAATTCTCATCGAACACTGTACACGATTTGAAATGAGGTTTTGCTATAAACCCTTCAGCTCCCACAGATCCTGGCATATTTTTCCAGTGACCACATAGTTTAATGTCTTGTCTCTTATCTACATTTTCCATAGTTTTTCCAAATATCGAATTTATGATGAATTTGAAGAGATCGCGTTCAAATTCATTTTTGGCTGAATTCCGGAGATAGGTATTCAGGTCAATATATAACTTCAACCATGCTGATTGTGAAAACTCTAAAACTCTATGTATTTTCTTCAATTTCAACCCATATTTCAAACACTGTTTCAAATTCCTATAGTGTATGATATATCGTTCCTTAAACATCAAATTTGGGGTCAACTTGGAATATTGGCTTCCTGGAGGTTTAATATTCTCAGGACAGAAAGGAAGGTCATTATGATCATCATGTAAGTTCGGTGGATAGTCCAAATCAACTTCCAATACATATCCTTTTGATGATTCGTCCCCAATTTTGAAGCAGTCGAAATTGTTCAGCTCATACTGCTCAAGCCATCTAAAATCCCGCATTGGAAGATATTCACTCATAGCAGCTTCATACAAATTTGTTGCATCTAGATATAGAATGAATGAATTTGGCTTGGAAGGATCATAAGATGATACAAATGGATTATTAGCTATAGCCTTTCTTTTGCTACATTGGCTTACCCCACCACGAATTCCTCTCTTGAAAAAGTGAACCATATCAATTTCAGTTAGGAGCTCTAGTTCGACTTTAGTTAAACGCAACATAGCGTCCCAACTGAGTGAAGGAGCGGTCACATACTGGGCTGGATCTAGTTTTTATTTTTCCAAGCACACATCCCTGAAATTCTCGAAGACATCTGCTAATAGTAGAACATCTGATTTCAAGTAAATATCGGAGTATTCTCCTAGAGTTGAACATCCAAATTCCTGCCATACTTCACAAGCTCGATCATAATCCTCTCGGGATATATATTTGGCATTTAGAATATCGAAGAATTCAGATTGATTTGGTAATGTAGTTTGGTCCAATTTTTCATACGAGTCAACATATGAATAAGGAAATATACCTTTGCGTCTTATCATTTCAAATTTTCTATTATCTAGAAAATATTTCCTCACCTCACGACATTGGGATGGTTCCAGTGTTTTGCTCAGCTTATCTAATGATTTGGATAAGAAGCGGAAAGAATCGACAAATCTCAGAGAGATGTATTTATCTCGAATTTTAGGATTTTCTGATTTTTCAACCAAATATGATTTGGTGAATGAAATATATTTCTCTTTGTTTTCAATCACTGAAATATTCTCATTATTCGAAGATAGTTTTTTTATGAATAGATGACAATCATAATTCGTTAAATCATGGAAGAAAACAGGAATGAATTTCACCAGCTTGTATTGCAAATTACACCTCAAGTGAGCACTTGCACGGTACACACCAGTCAAGTGACAGTGATCTCGGACTTTAATGTCTTCAGGTTTATAGAAGTTACCACAAATATGACATTCTGTAGAAATCTGAAATTCTTTCTCTTCTTTTTCTGAAAGTGGTAACATTTCTTTGACATGTTTGAAGTGCTTGTTATATAACTTCAAAACGAGCTCATCTAGCATCTTAACAAAAACCTCAGCACAATCAACCCCACGATATTGTACAAACTCTGAGTATTTGTCATCAAAATTACACTTCACGTAAAAACCAAATGAATACGGCTCATGTTCGTATGCTTTTAATGTGAATGAATGCTCATCGGATGGCTCATTGTGGTGAATAGATTTCAGCAAACTCTCAAAATCTGCATAAATCACAAAAGGAACAGGAAGTTGTTTTTCGAAATTTGTGAATTTGAGAATGTTTCCAGGCACGACCTCACCATACTTGTTTAAGATCATATCTGGTTTAGGGAGTAGCACACATAGGTGATTACAATCATATTGTTGATGAGTCGTCAGTTTGTTTCTAGTTGGAAAGAGTTGGAGACAGCCATCACAAGTATATGCACGGCCTTTATGCTTTGATTTTTGCCGTGATACCAACTTCGATAAATCTGTAATGAGGCAGTAGTGGTTATTTCCATCAAAATCAGCTTTCAGCTATTGTGAAATGTAAGGGCCCCACGATGTTGGTTACCATTTTTCCTTCCTTGAATTTAGTATCTATTCCAAAAACATTGATAGATATATTATTCATTTTTTTAAATTTGGAAATATCTTTCAATTTCACTGGAAAATCAATTCCTTCAAAACTCAGTAAAGTAGTATAATGGGGATATGAAGATGGGCTCGATGGATCTCCATTCGAAGGAAAAATTGCTGCCATAATGGACCAAGCGAAGCAAGCATTATCAAAGTTCTTCATATTCAGAACGGCTTGTTTCATATTAATTGCTTTTGGTAACTCGATATAAGAGGACGCTGATAATGGATTATATGTGTTCATATTCACATCGAGATACCAAATCTTTTGTAATGACCAGCCTGAATCCCTTTCCTGGAAGTCTGACGCCTTTGAAATCATCTCATCTTTCAATTCCTCATAGATGAAATCCAAGTCAGTGGAATACGTGACAATTTTGTTCTTTGTATTGAAGGATTTCATATCACTTAACTCTTTCTCAGGTATGATATAATGCCCAAATAATTCAAAATTTATTTTCAAGCCTTGTTTTTCCTCCAAGTATTCAGTGATTATATTCAGAACTCTCGGTTTAATTTCTTCCATGAAGTTAACATAATCAACATGTGTTCCACTGCTTTTGAATCGATAACTTGCAATTCTATTCTTGAATGCGTGTTGCAATTTTTCGATATCGTCTTCCACCACCGATGAAATATTGGCATGCAACCTTTTTCTGGACGGTAGAGCGCTGGTGGATGCATTACTCAATTTAATTTTTTTTTGCAGGTGCACCATCAGCTTCTTTGGAAGGACAGCTTTTTTGCAAATGTCGACGTAGGTTATCGATTCTTGAAAAAACTCTTTTACATTTACCACACTGCATACTTCACCAAGCTTGATAACAGCAGTACTAACTGTACTCTTATAATGCTCCTTATAATAATATATTACGCTTAATATGCGTTTGCGCATTGTTGATGTTTCTGTAGTGGACCTTGTAGGAAAACATCTGGTGTCCAGACAACCGGAAGCTATGAGGTTAATGAACTGTCGAGTCATCAATCTGAATCATCGCAGGTGTTGGAGGTCAATGACCTTCAGGGAAACGTGATACGACTTGTCGAGAAAAGTGCTGACTTATTAAATTTCTGTAATAAAAACCTCAAAATAAAATTCAATTCTTTTAGAATATGTTTATTTAGATGTGTCCATTATATACATTTGATATAGAGAATAAACATTTGAAAGTGCACATATGCAATTATCTTTAGTATGATGAAAACAACTTGCTTCAGATGCTCGCAAACCGGGTTGTTCTTCAAATTCTATGACTGGTTGCTGGGTAAATTGTTTGATTCTGCTTTTTCCTTTCCTTTAACAAAAATAGTATCCACTCTTTCAGTGAGCCTCTTCATTATATTTTCAAACTGGTGTAATGGTGTGAATCCATCATTCCAATCTATACAATGGTGGTTATGCATCAACCAAGTGGCCTGACTATGGAATTTCGGAGGAAGCATGTTCAATGGAAATGGAGGTTTGAAAACATAGTGGGAGACTCTACTTCCATCAAATGCAGCCAATTCTTTCGTTAAAAATTTATCATTATCGATTTTAAAACCTTGCACATCTATCACCAAAATCATATTTTCAAATTGATGAGTTTTCTTATAAGTGATTGCTTGGAACTGTATGACTCATTCAATTGTTTAAGGACTTTCAGGTTCTTATGGTGTTGCTTCAATCTTCTTCTATACTCTGATATCATCTTCGAACTGATGTTTCAAATATTTCAGTCTGTATATATATATATGTCAAGCATGCGCATTAAAATTGCCTAACAATTTTCGTCAACGGTTTATATGAAAATTCTTTCTCATGTAGAATAAGGCAGTAGGCAGTTACATTTGGGTGTAACTTCAGCTGTTTCAATTTCAATTCTGAGTACTATGGAACCGGTCTGAATCGCTTCTTTTTGACGTGAGCAATCGATGTGAACCAACGGTGCCATCATTTTGAATTCATTTGGATTGAAAATAGGTTGGTTTGATTTAAGATGATAGTAACTCTCTTGGAAATTGACATACATTTCATATAGTTTTGCAAACTTATTGTTCTTGAATTCAAGATTCAAGTCATTGTAAGGGTATCGTTCAGAATTCAGAAATACTCTTATAGTACTCAGATTGCAGTGATCAAATGTGCTCATATCAGTGGTAAGCTTTTCTTTTTTAGCTTGTTGAAATGCAATAATAATATGTCGAGGAGTTTCAACCTTTGTAGTCGTTTTCACAGCCCAAGTGTGTCTTGTTGTTTCATTCAGAGAAGGGTACTCAATCAATTCCCAGCTTCTGAATTTCAGAGGTAATTCAACATTGCTTTTAATGATTTTATTCAATCGTAGTTGTTCCTGAATACTCGGTGTCACATGAGGGACACACCAACTCAGCTTGCTTATGCTCACTTTGGGGTTTTCAGAATCATCTATGCTAATCACGGCATCCAAATCATGGCTTTCACGAATCAAAACTAGTTCCTGTCTCATATTTATCATAATTTTCCGAAAGTCTTCAAAAAAGCCAGCCCATAACTTGAGCGGAATACATACGTTGAAATTCCCTTCACCATCAACTAATATTTTATCACCCGCATCACGTTTAGGAAACCAACCAGCGTTTTGCAAAGAAATACTTTCATTTTCATTCATAGACAAATAATTTTTCATCGTTGATACTAGTCCAATGTTCCTGACAGAGTCTACCACCACACCATTCAGCTCATATCGTAGTTCTCGGAATAAGAAAGATATTGCGTTGTTTATGAATTTTATTTTCGTAATTGGATCCCCATCCGGCCTTGTGAGCTTTCCCTCAATGTAGATATATGAATTACAAGGTAATGTATATGCATCCAAGTCCTGAATTGGAATTCTTATTTCATCATTATATGATTTCATTGGTAATATATGGCTGACATGTATGAAACTGATAATCTTCGATTGTGTTGTCAATAAAAGGTTCATTCGTGATTTGTAGCAGTTCCATTATATCAAAAGTTCAAACCCCAGAGATTTCAAATATTGTTTGTTTTTTGGTGTTAGTAATTCGGCAGTTGCTTCCAAACTGTTTTCCAAAGTCCGCTTCGTCTTCTTTTTATAGGGTTGTTGGAATTCTGGTTTTTCAAATCTCCACACCATTATTCAGAACGTCTTTCTTCTCAAATGTAATCTAACAGTTACTTCTTCGTTTCGAAAATCGATCAAATTGAAATTTTGATCCACAACTCTCACAGTGATGTTGTTGATTGTCTTGACAGTGACGGGAAAATACAGAATGTTCAATGGAGTTTCAACTATTTTATACCCTCTTGGCACGGTTGGAAAGAACTGATGAATCATATGCACTGGATTACCATTCAGAAATGAAGCCATCGCAATATTACAATCAATGCAAATTGTATTGATAGAGAGAATTTTCACTTCATGGTCTGATTTGTAGATGCCGTTTGCATTGAGTATTTTCTTCTCGAATCCCAATAAATGACCAATGGAATTTTGTACTGAAAAATTGATTTTGATGTTTGTCCGAATGATCACTTTTGAAGTTGTCCAGTTTGGGTCGATGGATATCACATCTTCATTGTTGCTAGTCATCTGTTTAATGATGAGATCAACAATATCTGTTACATCATAAAACCCTTCAGGAATGACATAACTGAATTCATCGTGTTCACCCCATACCAAAATATTGTTCAATTTTGTTACGTTTGGAATAACATTGAACGAATCAAAATTTGCCAAGCCTATCTCATATTCCGCACCATCGTCCAGATAAATTGGAGGGTTGAAATTATAACTCAACACTGAGGATGAATCACTCAATGTGAAAGTAAAAGACATATTTTCTCAGTGGTAGTTTATTGATTAATGAAGGAAATACATCAGAGATATTGATTATATAAAAACAAAAGACAGTATTGCCCACACTGATAAGAGTTAAACTTCTGCATAGAATCATAGTTATATTTTATATTATTCACGTCACCAGCGCTGAGGAAGTATTTTATCAATTCTTTAGGTGGTTCGAGATTTCCAAAACTATCGAAATATATAACTTTGGCATTATCCTTGGAATATGCAGTCCAATGAGTCCCTTCTCCTAAATCAGAATCCAGATTGATAATACCGCACTCCTTGCTTCCAATTTGTCTGGGAAGTTTATCTCTCATAAAAACACCTCGGAAGTAAGGAATTCCCAAACGCTCTACATTCTTCATCAAATCGATATTGGTCAAGGCTCGGCGTGGCAACTTCAACAGTTTTTTTGATATGGCTGGGCAAACATTCCATAACCTTTACGAGGTCTCAAATATAGACCTTTTCCTTTTTGTTCCATCGCTAAATCATGTCTCTTTCGTTCAGTAAGTCGTTGTTTCTCAGATTTTGCTTTATTGACTGCTGAAGCGATAGATGCTGCCCCTCCTCCTACAGCACCTAGTGCTCCTAAAAGTGGTAGTAAAAGCGGAAGAAATCCACCTTTCTTTGGAATTGGTATGATTCTTTTCTTCTGTTTACTTTTTCGTTTCCTGGCAACTTTCAAATCACCACCCTTCTTTTTTTTCATAGGTTTTTTTTTTCGTTTCAGTCCCATCCCCAACTTGCTTTTAAGATTCATTATATTAGATACACCAAATGCTGTGACTTTCTCCCCCAATTTTGCATCAGACGAGTTCAAACGTTCGGAAGCAAATGTTGCCAGTTTCTTGTCAGCAATATTTCTCGCTTCAATATCTTCAGTCGCGGAATAAGCAATGTCGTGTTGCTTACAAGCCTCGTCCAGAGGATTTACGCCTACGTCTCCCCTCAATAATCTCTTTTTCAATTTGGTACCAGGACCGCAATAATTATACCCAGGGACATGCAGTTCTACAGGAAGATTGTTGATATAAAACCTCGACCTTTCTTCTTTGTGTTTCGACTAGTACTAACAACTGATTTCTTTCGCAGTCCCATTATATCATGTTTCTACAAATTGGACACTCCTATATATACCCGTCATATCTGAACTAATGCCACTTTAATTACTATTTCAATACGATGAAGACTGAAAAACAAAAGGTATTGCTTCCAGTTCTCAATCATGATGAGATCAACGTGGAAAATACTGTTAGAAAACATGGTGCGCTCTTTGGAGGTCAATATAAGAGAGGGTTACTCGTTGGAGCAAGTGGGTCAGGCAAAACTAATGTTATGTTGTCTTTGCAGGAACAGCCCAATGGTCTTCGTTTTACAAATGTGTACTTATTTTCAAAATCATTATACCAATCTAAATATAATTATTTGAGGATTTTGCTGGAACCTATGAAAGAAATTGGATTCTATGTATACAAAGACTCTACTGAAGTTATTCTTCCTGAAAACATAAAAGATACGACGTCACCACATGTGATCAAAACATAATTGAAAATTATTTCTGCTTCGGTCGTCACAGACATACAGATTGTTTTTATTTATGTCAAACATATTCGGCTATTTCCAAACAACTTGTTAGAGATAATGCTAATTTGCTTATAATTTTCCAACAAGACCTAACTAATTTGAAGCATATATATGATGATCATGTTAGTATAGATATGTCTTTGCAGAATTTCAAAGAAATCTGCTCCTATTGTTGGAAAGATAATTTTGGTTTTCTCGTTATCGACAAAGATTGTGCCATAAAGGAGGGGCGATACAGAAAGGGTTTTGATACATTCATTTATATATAAACTTCATGATTGTCGAATAATTGTCATTCATCATGAATAGTCAATTACACGAACAGCTATTGAGTGCAAGGAAGGCTTTAAGAAGAAAATATAAGACTTTGAAATCCGATATAACAAAATCTCAATCACATTTAGAAAAAACTTATGAACCAATCACTCAACCTTTAAAAGAATTCTTGTCTGTTGTCCAAAAATCCCCAACGTCCAAGTTCAAGCAAGAATTGCAAACTGAAGTTAAATCGCCTCTTTCGAATCATCAATCGACACCGCAAAAATTTCATCAACCAACACCTCCAGAATTTCATAAACCAGCACATCAACGTTATTATCAGATCACTCCTGATGAAGAAACATTTCAATATGATTCATCCATTCCTCAATCTGACTTGGATGGAAGTTATTTTGAGGAAAGCATGCACCCTGTGATGAATGCACAGCAACAATACTTACTACAGTTCACGATTCCGTTACCTCGCGCATATATAGAAGACAAAATTTCAGATACGAAAAATATATTTGATGATACTTTTAGAATATATTTTGATGCAAATACGGAAAAGTTTGCTATAGGTAAGGCAACTGTGGATTTTGATGGTGCCGATATTGTTATCAATAATAAGTTCAGATACACTGGAACTCCGGGTTTATATGAACTGATGTTTAAGAAACAACCCCTTGGATACAAAAATAAAGATCTTGACTCATATATCGATATAATAAGAAGAAGTAATGCACAATATCTCCGTTATGACCCAACAAGGGGTCTATCAACATCAAATGCATCAAAGTTTGTTAATATTATAAAACCACGAATCACAACACTACACTCTTTGGCTAAAGAACGTGAACTTGAAAAAACTCAAAAACTCATGGAACCCAACTTATCTGTTCCCAAGCCAAGACCAAGAATCAGTTCAGCTCCGGGCACAACTATAAGAAGTAAGAGGGGTTCAGGGCTGACTATGCTTGATTTCAACAATATTCCTATTGAATATAAATATTTTGATGATTTCAATGAGCTAGTGGAGCGATTGGAACTCTTGATTGCATGACAATGTGCTGGAAACACCGGTGTGAATAATGAAATCATTAGCATAATTGAGGAACTTCGCGAAGCAGGAATAATAAAATAAAAACATATCCGATTTAACTCCATTTGGTGTTTAACCGTGACACCATGCCCATCGATAAATTTGGAAGACATTTCCTGAGATTATCTTAAACATCATATTCTGAATTAGAAATCCTTCCGAAAGCCCCTTCAATCAACACACCTTTCTACATATGAAATCCATCTTCTTATCATACCAAATGTGTTCTTCATTTGAGGGCAACCAAGAATATCAGGAAGAGTGTTGGTTTTTTTGTATTTGAAAATGATACAACTACCTATGAATTTCCTGTTTCCGGAAAAATTGAAAGCATCAACTCCCAGCCAGAAGATATATCTATATCACTAGGAGAAGAGTATGCAGATACCGTTTCACTAATTACCCTGGTAGGAAAGTTTTTAAATAAAGGTGATAAGATCAATTTCTTAGTCGATCACCAGCAGCATAATCAACTGTTTGTCGAAATTGTACTTCAGTGTCCTATAACCGAAAATGGATAAAATCAAAGAAGATATAATAGAAGAATTACATAGAAATTCACGAAGAAGATTTCAAAGGAGACGTGTTATCACCAAAGGTTTGAATGATCTCCTTCAAGCTGATTTGGTTGAAATGATTCCCTATTCAAAAACTAACAAAGGATTTAAATACATTTTGGTTATTATAAACGTATTTTCAAAATATGTTTGGTGCAAGCCTGTTAAAACGAAAAGTGGGAAAGATGTGACTCGTGCGATGCAAAAAATATTGAAAGATATGAAAGTTAAAACCAAAAATCTACAAACGGATATGGGAAAAGAGTTCTATAATATAAAATTCAAACAGTTGATGGATGAGTGTAAAATCAACCATTATAGCACTTTTTCCAATTTGAAAGCTAGCATAGTTGAACGAGTAAACAGAACTTTGAAAAATAGAATGTGGAAAAAATTCAGCCTACGAGGAACCTACAAATGGTTGGATATTCTACCAGAAATAGTTTCTGAATATAACAATTCTGTTCACAGAACAATAGGAATGAAGCCCAAAGAAGTTAAAAAGTGTCATGAGAAGTATTTACTCAAAAACGCTTATAGTCACATCAAAACAGTAGATCCAAGGAAACGAAAATTCAAAATCAATGATCACGTAAGAATAAGCAAACACCGAGAGGCATTTACTAAAGGGTATACTCCAAACTGGTCCAATGAAATTTTCATCGTCAGAAAAGTCTATCAGTCAAATCCTGCAGTATATTTTCTTAAAGATCAAGATGATGTTGACAGACAAGGCGGATTTTATGAGGAAGAACTCCAAAAAGTTAAACATCATGATGTGTTTCTGGTTGCGAAAATTCTTAGAAAAAAGGGAGACAAACTCTACATAAAATGGTTAGGACTAAGCAATAAATATAATTCCTGGATATCAAAAAATGATTTTGTATGATACTTTTTGAATAAAACAATTTATATTCACAAAACAATTTTATTTATACAATAAATACACTATAAATTAATTACAAAATCTTTGATTGAAAATTATTTGTCTATGTGTTGAATCCAAAACCGGGGTGATGATATTCGAGGTTTCTGCTATTCGCCTGTTGAATCGCATTCTATCGATTGCTGCATACATCCAATAAGTTTTTCGAGCATCCTTGTATGCAAATTTCCATTTGTACATATAATAACTTTTATTATCACTTTCATCAATTGTCACCTTTTTATTCATGGTTTATCAGAAAACTCATCACTGAAAACTTCTGGGTAAAGATAAATGAATTCCAGAGTTGAACTAATATTTTCACTATTATGGTTCATCTCTGGTTGAAGCAAATCTATTGCATTCTGTAACACATCACCACTCAGCTTGCACAGTCCGTTTTTCAAAAATTTGAAAGTACTGTTCATAATGTTGTCTTTTCAAGATATCGACTCTATAGTCAATTAGGGGTAGGAGTTCCCATAATTTGCAAACTGTTTCGAATCCCAAGTACACAGAGGAATGATCTTTCTTTATTTTGACTACTTGCCCATTTGCAAATTGGATGAACTCAATGGTAAATTTATCATCCTCAATGGCATTCAGTTTATCAGGTGAGTAAAAATAATTGGTAATGACTCCTTGGTGTGTCAAAAACTGCTTCGTGTTCTAAGAAAATCACTCGATCTCCCTTATTTCCAGCAATTTCAATACATGGGGTGAAATTCAAATCATATGAAAGATTCACAGCAACAAATTTACATTTGGATTTATTTAAAGGGAATTTTCTTTCACCTAACACTACTTTTGATTTTTCTTTGCAAAAATATTCGCTTGACAAGTCAAATTTGGACTGGGTATTACTCATTTTGATAAGGGAATGTCTACTATGATATTGTACTCCGTTTTTATATTTTTTATCAACAGTAGTGGGGGATTATTCATCTCGGATTTTTTCGATTTAACATGTACGCAATCGAAAATGCTTGAAATACGATAATATCTGGTTCATTGAACCCACATCAGATTTTGTTGACCACCATGTAATTGGAAACGTTACTTCAGCAAATTCCAGAAAACGTAATTTGATATATATCACGTGCACTCAGTGACCTTGAGAGATGTCATTGAACCCACATCAAGTTTTGTTGACCTGTCTAGACAAGTAATCGGATGTTATCGAATTCCAGGAAATATGATATCCATCACGTGCACTCAGTGACCTTGAAACATGTCATTGAACCCATATTGAATATCGCTGATCTAGACACGTAACCGGAAACGTGACGTCATCGAATTCCATGAAACGTAATTTGATATCTAAAAATTATTTGCTGACTCGTCCCTCCCAAAGCGGTCTCATTTCTATAGAGCTCTCTCCCAAAGCGGTCTCATTTGTATAGGCCCTCCTCCCAAAGCGCTCTCATTTGTACTCTACTAATATACTACAGTTTTAACCGCAGAACCGCTTTTTCAACAGCTTGACACGTGTTCCAATCACCAAATGATCATCTCCACGAGGGAAGGTATATTCTTCAGATCACATGGATGTGGACAACACATACGTGCTGGTTTGAATTTTCTAGTGCATCGTATTTGGACAGTTCCTCTTACGCAGGAGAAGTTTGAAAAAATTAAAATGATAAAAAACAACTTCTTGAAGTCAATCTTCCATTCGCTAAAAGGTTGAAGATAATTTCTTCAGACGTGTAATGTAGGTTATTCTGTCAGTTTCAGTTTCAAAAGCTTGCTGCGCAAAGTTTTCCGTTCGAATACGAAAGCGGAAAGCTTTTGAATTTGTAACTCACAAAAGGAATCATTTTTAACATATCAGCACATTGGAATAAAAACTTGAATTCAAAATGTTTTTTCAAAGTTATTTCATTTTATGCTTTATAGTTAGAACGCATTATCCTATGGATTTCAGAGGAAGCATGGTTATCACAAAGGCCGTTTCCCGTGAGTTTTGAGCTATCTAGCTCTTCAATGAGGAGCTAACCTAAATATTTATTTACTAGTTCGCCATTCAAATTTCAACAAAACATCTACGATCTTCGACCCAAAATACCACTTTAAAATCGAATCAGACCATAATAAAAAAACTCATCCGCCATATTGGAGTCGCCATTTTCTATTCTTCTCTAACAAAAATTTCATAATACATTGTCACCGCAATTATGGGCACCTGTCAAATTTATTGGACAAACTAGAAGTGGGTCAAAATTCAGTTGCAAAATTTGACCCAAACATACGTACTAACATGGCAAGTAAAATAAAATCTTGTAATAAAAAAAGAAAATAATACTAAAAATGGCGGCTAGTAATTGGTTCCATACCTCCAAAACACCAAGATATTTGAAAAGATTTTCAAGGAACTATAGGTTTGAGGGAATATTTGATCAGTCACTACAGAGCCTTCTGGGCAACCCAATAAACTAAGTCAATAATTCGGAAAGTAGGTAGTGAATACTAATTGTATCTTATTCTGAAAAATTCTCATCTAAATGACTGTTGATTTGGTGTCATATTTGTGAAACTGGATGATCTAGAATTTTTTTCTGATATTAAATAAGATATTTAATATTTTTGTTTCCATTCAGCGAAATTGTTCGTCAATATCATATACATGATTGCCGTTAATATGACATAACCGAAAGGTACATGAATAAGAATTACAATATCTACTTATATATTTTACAGGTGATTATGATGAATTATTCAAATGTGCTTGATAATTGCATTCAATTTATGAACATGTAGGAGTGAAATAACAGGTGTATGTATTAGTAGATACAATTGAATGTTATTATTTCAATATATTGTTCATGGGAACAGATATCACATTTTCAAATAACCTTCCACAAGGAAAAGGTTTTTTCATCACGATTCGATTAAAAAGCTTTTAGCTCTCGGGTTCGGGCCCAATGCCTAAAAAAAATATGACCTGAACGCTAAGACTTCATGTATCTGTTTCACATCAAGTAGAATATGTAATTTGCGATAATTATAAGAAAGAGCGTTTTTGGGGACTGTCAGACAACTAAAATTTCCCCAAAATTTTGTCATATCATGTTTCCTCTTAATTTTTTTATATTTCCATCAGGCGATTCTCTGAAAATCAGCGGTGATGGTCTTAGTTTTATGACGTAATAACTTTGCCGAGAAAGTCTCTATTACTTCGTTGGAAGAAAAGCCCAAACGCAAAGATATTTTTTAAAATTTTGTCGAATTGATGAAAACAATGATACTTCGACTTCATCACTGTAACAACTATATACATATTTCAAAAGAGCATGTCATTTTCCTTATAATTTTCCGAATTGAATACAGATGAGGAAATACCTCTTGAAGTCCTGGAAACAAAAACACGAGAAAATTCCATTCTGATTTTAAGGAGCAGTAGTTCATTCTCATTTATATTCCAATGGGAGACATTTTAACAATATGGACAATGAATACAATAATAATAAACAATCGGTGGTCGGTGGTCTGGCGGTCTAAGGCGCAGACCGTTCAGAACTTCAGTATAGCGGTAGTCGGTTCGAGCCCGATGTAGGGCTCAAGTACCCAATATCGGAATCGATGGACGACCACAGTCTTTCTTGAAAGCAAGTGTATTGTGTGTTGTCTAGATGCCAATCTCGGCTAGTGCTAGCTTGAAGTGCACGCCGGCCACCCGAGGTGGTGCTGTAGGTTTTCCGGGTTTTCCTGCAGCTGAAAAGTGAATACGCCATGCCTTTGGGTACACTCTGCGAGTGTTTATGAGGGAGTATTATTATTATTATTATTAATCATTGCGAATACATAAATGCAATTTCCGTGCGTTATTATTTAGAGTAGCGCTTCGGGGAGGTTTACTGACTTCTGGTGGCGTAATCACCTTTTAGAATAAAAAACTCAAAGACACTTTTTCGTCAACAAGACTTGTGGCCGTCTATGAATACCTATTCATACAAAATTTATTTTCATTTCACTTCCTTACCTGGTTTCGAACTAGCGTCTAATGATTGCTGATACATTAATGGCCGACACAAATCTAAATAAATTTTTTTCATTCATGAAAGCTGGTAATTCCTTCCATCTGCTTGACGATAAGTGAAACTTCAACTCCAGGAAGGCTATATGAAGTGTCAAGAGGGTAGAACAACAGAAGTGCCACATGAACTCCCCCCTTCCGATCGTAGCGCACAATGCAAGGGGTCAAGGGACGCTGCTTATAACCTCAGTGATTGAACGCAAAAATATCAGTAATTATTGAAACAATTGGAAGTAAGTCAGTGAACCATGCACACTTCCATGTGGATTATTAGATATTTCTAGGTTTTTTGACACGTTGTTCTATTGGTGTCCTGGAAAAGGCTTGAAGGATAAAACTAGTTCTTCCCAGCACTCCTGGAAAAATTTCAGATATGTGACATCGCAGTGTTTGCAGGTTTCATCATCATGCATCCCTTATAGTGGATTGGTGACAAGAAAATACTTGTAAAACTTGTTATTGATGTGTTATCGCATAATATGCCGGGATGCAGTCGACGCCCGCAAGTGTTCTTTCGACTCCTAACTAACGTCAGGCACCTTCTTGTAGACTTCGGTGGAGTATTCTTCAATGAATATGGAGGGTTCGTCACTGCGCGTTCCTCAGCCTTCTCCAAGGAGGGTACCGCGTAGTCAACAAACGACACCTAGACCGTTGAGCCAACCAACCACCCAGTTACCAAAAGCAGTATAAAAAGAAGTACACCCAAGCAATGATCACGACGGTTCATTTCAATACTGCATGCAAATACAAAAAATAGAAATATTTCCTATTTCTGGAATATGATCTGCCATATAGGGAAAACGGTTCACTAATCCAATATAATTAGGTTTTGAGACGAGGATCTATTGAAGCACCATCAAATTTTTCATACTAGTAGTTGAAACCATACCGAAAAAAATTGTTTACCAAAATTCCAGGGGTGGAGCACATTTTTAATTAATTTAAAAATAAATGAACAGTTTTTTGCTGTATTCTTGGATAGTATATGGTTTATTGAAAAACAGTTTCAACAAAGTGGAAGATAATTCAATCCTCCACAAGAATGATTTCAAGTCATCCCTTTGATAGTGCTCCCGTTTCCTCAGAAAACGTAATCGAACTACAAATTACAGGCTTGCCTTCACTCGCCGCGTGAATTTGGGTTGGTTCAGTTACGTCATTCAGTAAGGTTACTGAGTTTATTGGTCTGAAGACATTGCTTGCACTTTGATGGACTTATAATTAACTTGATTCGGATCACATCTTCTGATTCTCACTAACAATTTTCTCATGTTGTTTCTGTAAGTGGTTTTTTATATGATTATCAGAAATATTTTCTATGTCTATGGATGTCATTGGACATAATCGACTTGGTCAGTGGAACGAATCCAAGACGAACAACCTTGAGTTGGAAGAAATGAGAAGAAGTCGAAGAAGTCCACCACTTGACTTGGGTTTTTGTTTTGATATCGATAATGTGAGGAAGTGATCTGGGCATTTCACTCTCTTCCGTTTGTAACGTTCACGAAGGCAGGCGTGTGACGATAGGCATGTAATATAATTTTAATATTTTATCACGTATTAGTGGATTTCATTGATTTTACATGATTAAATAGTCTTGGCTGATTTTGTGGACTGGAATAGTCATATGTTTATGGGATATATCACCAAGATTACCCTGATTAATGGGGATTAGAAGTATTGATGTCGCCCACCGCCATTTTGTAAAGCCTTGATTCCCAAGATATCTAGGATATTGTTGCTGCCTTTATGAAGTGATACTTTATCTCCTCCCATTAACCGTTGTTATGTTTGTATCGGGTTTTCTATATTTTACTCACTGAGTAATCTGTTACTTAGTTATATAAGTTTGTTTTTAATATTGATTTTGATGACAGATATTTTCTCTGACTGAAAAGTAAAGACGCCTCTTTCAAAGAAAAATATTTTATTCAAAATTAACCAGCAGAAACTCTTGCAATGTTGCGTCTGCAATCTGTAACTCTTGATAATGTCCTTCAAAGGTTTGTTGTCATAATACCATTTGCTTCTAGAGTTGATTATTGGTAAATATTCCCGGATCCATCTCTTCCAAAACTTATTCGCTAGATCTTGGGATATTCGCCATTGTCTTTTGAGCAAATTTCTAGATATCAGGCCATTTCTCAAAATATTGGGGTCAGCTTTATAAGGTGGTCCTAGTAGAAAGTGATGTGGAGTCAAAGCTTCGTCGCCTTCCTTGTCTAACGATACCGCAGTCAATGGTCGATGATTTAAAATATTTTCCACTTCTAGGAATATAGTATGTAGGACTTCTTCACTCGGAGCTTGCTCTTCAAGTATGGTTTTTAGGGAGGTTTTAACAGACCCGATGAAGCGTTCCCAAACGCCCTCCATATGTAAACCCGTTGGAGGGTTAAAATTCCATTTAATACCTTTTACACATAATTTCGACACAAATTCATTCTGGTTGAAGTTTTTTATCTCATTTTTCAGTTCACTATCTGCTCCTCGTAGATTTGTCCCATTGTTGCTGAATATTTCTGAAGGGTATCCTCTTCTGGCAGACATTCGTTGAATGGCCAAGATGGTAGAATCTGTTGTCAGAGAGTTGACTAGTTCCAAATGTATAGCACGTACAGTGAGGTATATAAATATCACACCATATCTCTTTTCCCTTCTTCGGCCAACTTCAACTTGGTAGGGCCCAAAATAATTCATTCCGCAAAATGTAAATGGTCGCACATATGCAGTTATCCTTTGTTTTGGTAGATTTGACATGAGAGGAATTTAAGGAAGACTTTTATTAATTTTGCATTTTGGACATTCCCGAAATACTTCTTCAACTAAATTACTCAAACCAAATATGTAATATTTTTGTCGAATTTCATTCATTACAGTAGATCGTACTTGATGTTTGAATTTATTATGATAAGACTCCACTAATAGTTTTGTTAGTCTATGTTTGGAGTCTAATATCATAGGATTTCTTTCTCCTACTCTTAGAATGCCATTTTCATCGGAGTATGGACAAAGTTTCTTCATGTTATCGCTGGTCATATTTCTATTTTTTCGAATGTTTTTCATTTCTTCTACAGAAGAATGTTCTGGGATATTCTTTCACCAAAGCATTTCAGATTCATCGATTCCATCCACTGTCAACTCCCCCATTGAACGACTATACTTCCTTTGACATCTCCTGACAAAACGAAGAACCCATGCTGTGGCCCTCACAAGTCGCATATATGAAGAAAATCTTTCGACTTTCGGTAAAGATGAGTCCAGAGACATTCGTACTGTCATGCCAATGAATTCCTTCTTGATTTCCTCTTCACATTTTGTCAACTCATTTCTTTGTTTTGGCCAGTTCGTAACATCAAGACGAAGAAATTCAGGGCCTTTCAACCACCTACTTTTTGATGTTTTTACTTGCTTGGACTTTTGCTTGGACTCGTTGCTTCATCGGCTACATTGATATTTGTTGGAGTCCATCGCCATGAAAAACAGTCGGTATTTTCAAGAATGAACTGTACCATGTTTGAAACAAATTGTTTGTATTTCCTCATATCAGATTTAATCCAACACAAAGCAATTGTAGAATCAGTCCAGAATATGAGATCTTTGATTTTTATTTCCAGGCATTCTTTTACGTATTTAGCCAATTTGCACCCCATCACTGCTGACTGTAACTCTAATTTAGGTATGGTGATTTTCTTCAGAGGTGATACTCGATATTTCGAGGTAACAAAAGAAACGTCTATTCCATCCACTCTCAACTTTCAAGTATACCACTGTAGCATAGGCTTGCTCACTTGTATCGCAAAACGTATGCAGTTGAATTGACGTTGCTTTAGGAATATCTAAAGAATAACATCTGGGTATTGTTAAATTGGAAATATCTTTCAATACATCCAACCAAATTTTCCAACTTTTGTTGATAATCTCTGGGATTGTGTCATCCCACCCAGTTTTATATCTCCAAAGATTTTGTAATAAAATGTTTCCCCTATGACTATATTATTTAGAAAACCTAGGGGGTCGAAAATTGTCATAATTATTTTCAAAATTTGTCTTTTCGTCGGAATTTCGTTAGTATCTGTGACTATTTTGAGGATTTTGTCAAAATTAGGTCGAAAAGTGAATAAGTCGTGTTCTGGATCCCATTGTATACCCAGTATCCGTTCTGTCGGTAGTTCCAGATTCGTAGAAAAGAATTCTTTTAATTTAGTCAATAGTATTTCTTTTCGGAGATTGATCATGACCATTTTTGAATTTGAAAGCCAATTACAAATTTCAAATCCTCCTCGTTTGTGAACTTCAATGACTTGCTGAATTAATTTCACAGCTTCTTCTTCAGTGTCACAACTGTCCAAATAATCATCCACGTAATGCTTATTAACAATAGCATTACAAGCTTCTGGGTACTTAAACGGTTCTTTACATATTGGGCTAAGCAGGGCGAACAACTTGCCCCAAAAGTCATGACCTGCATTTCAAACACAGATGGTTCGTGAATCCTGTCAGTTCCTCTCTATAGTATCCTCTGAGATGTCCTATCTTCCTCTCTAATGAGTACTCTATGGAACATCTCCCGGATGTCTCCATAAAAAGCTACCCTGCGCTGTCGAAATATCCATAACACCTTCAGTAATGGCGTCAAAAGGTCAGGCCCTTGAAGAAGCATGTCATTCAAGCTCAAACCGTGAGATTTTGCTGCCGCATCGAACACAAGCCTCAATTTCCCAGGTTTGTTGGGATTAAAAACGGCAAAGTGGGGCAAATACCAAGTTCTGTTCGTTTCATGCACAGCTCCTTTATCCGTTAACTTTTTCAAATAACCTTTCTGAAGATATTCTTCAATTTTTTGACAAAAGGCCAAACCAAAATCAGGATTTTTGTCCATCTTTCTTTCTTGACATTTGAGTCTACTCAAAGCTGTATTCCTACTCTCTGGTAAAACTACATCTGAATTTTTCCCACAAAAGTCTCGTCTCAAATTTTGTACCAATTCGTTTGGTGAATTTAGCGATTATAGTCAAAGCATACTCATCTACATCTCAGTTTATTTGGTCGTGTCGAAGTCCGGTTTCATCCAGTCTAAAAGAGTTCTTCACAAGCAAGTGAAGGGAGTCGTCATCAAAATTTCTTTCACAAATATGAAAACTGAAATATTTTTTCTACCCTATTTTTCATAAGCTGTCTGTTGATAACCCATCTTAATTTAGTTTGGGTGGCTCAAGGTCCGTGTCTAGATTGTTCTACATAATTTCGAGGCATGGTCAAGTCATAATTATCTGTACCAATCAATATTTTGGGTGATTCATCCCAAAATGACTTTATAGGTATATTTTTCAAGTATAGCCATTCACATTTAATCATATTCATATCTAGAGACTGTTTTGGAATATTCAAATATTTGACCGTTCTGACATCAGACAAAGTATACGATTTAGAATTAGGAAAATTGCCCTTCATTTTTAAATTGACTCTCCTAGAATTTTTGTCAGTTTGAAGGTTATCGTTGGTCCACTGCAAACAGAGAGGCTGCGGAGTGCCTGTCAAACCTAACTTTCGAGCAATGTCGTCTTCCAAAAGAGTCACAGTTGATCCCTCATCAAGCAAAGCGAAAATTTCCACTTTTCCGTGAGGACCTTCCAATATCACAGGAATTGTTCTCAAAATTAAATTTGAATTTCTCACCTGATGAATATTCGTTGAATAACTTTGGCTTTCCTCACTTACTTGTCGGCTTTGTTCATTTCCAGCAAGACACCTCCCGTCTGTCAGTTGGGTTGAAGTGTTCTTATGTAGCAAGCGATTATGTTTCAGTTTGCAGCCATTTATATCACAAACTTTCTTGAAGAAACATGATCCCATATGATGACTGGACCTCAGACATGAAATACAGAGTTTGTTTTCCGTCACAAAATGCCAACGATTATCAGCACTCATTTCCTGAAACTTGAAACATTTGTCTATGTTATGGTTTCTTTGTGAACAACATTTACAATTTTCCGTAGAGAATTGTCTTTTTGTACTTTCTCTCTGTCTTTTGCCATCAGCAACTGGAACATAATCTGATTTTTTCTGTTGTTTATTATTATATAACCGACTTTCTGGAGTATAAAGTAAACTAGCAAATTCTAATAATATTATACTTTTCAATTTTATAGCATGTAATGACCATTGTTGTTTAAGATTTGTTGTCAAATTTGACACAAACTCCTCAAGTAAAATTGGATTTTTCAAATAAATATTATCACCTAAATGTTGGACTGCAACTAATAAATTATTAAGAGAATTTGCGTACCTGACCATTGTTTCTGGCTTGTGATCCTTGGGGGCTAGGATAACTCTCACCTGAGATATCAAATTTTTAATAATAAATTCCGGTTGCCCATACAAATTTTCCAGTGTCTCATGTATTCCGGGAACATTTTTGTACGAAATTAGCAACATTTTGACTGATTCTCTTGCCTCGCCTTTCAAACATTTTCTTAATCGTATCAAATTTTCACTGTCCGAATGATGGCAAAGTTCCGCGGTCTCTCTACACCAAATATTCTGCTGGGTTTCCGACGAAATATGGCAGATTTCTGTCAAGTAAATGCCTCCTATTAAAATTCCGGCAGTCTACTTCACATGAGTTTGTATGTCTGGTATTCGGAAAATTTTTAGTTTGTCTAACTTCTGGAGAATCTGTATGTTCAAACTCCTCTGGTTTAATAAAATCCATCCAATCATTGACCAAAGCATTTTTTTCAGCAGTTTCATTTGACTCATCACTTCCTACTAATTCCATTTCAGACCCACTACTCCCAATATTTTCTTCCTCAATTTTCATTTTATCCAGTTCCATTTTCTTGAGAATAAGTCTTTGGTTGATTTCAGCTATTTTCTTTTCTGCTTCCAGTTCTATTTCTAATTTCTTCCTCGCGACAGTACTAGCTGATGATTTTCTTGATCTAGAACTTTTTGAATTCGAAGCCGTCGCCGTGGTTTCAGATTTATGGCATTTGTCAAATCCATTGCCTTTTGCAACAGTTACTTTTTTACTGGTACCTGCTACTGTCATCTGAGTCACCTCTTGAGTTGCTGCTAAATCCAAATCTCCATTGATTTCTGAGTGCTGAGATGAATTTTCCAAAAGATGAGTTCGTCTGCTGATCTATCTCGTCATAGGTCTTTTTACTGCATCAGATTTTCCTGTTTCATTGGACTGGGTTGACATGTCGTTTTTCTGAAGATTCCGTTCGAAGGACCAATGTTGCATCTGCAATCTGTAACTCTTGATACTGCCCTTCAAGAGTTCCTGCTGGTTACTTTCGAATAATATACTTTTCTTTGAAACAGGCGTCTTTACTTTACAGTCCGAGAAAACGAGAAAATATCTGTCATCAAAATCAATATTAAAATAGTTATTTATGATACAAGTGTTAAAAGTGGCATTTTATTTTGTGAGTGGGGAATATTGCGAAACGAGCGTTAGCGAGTGGAGCAACCCCACGAGCAAAATAAAATCACTTTTAACAAATGTATCATACAAAATTTTTTGTTCAACAGTTACTGCTAGTAAGAAAAAAACAAAAAAAAAATAAGATCCATAAGGATTCGAACACACGATCTTTGGATTACAAGTCAGATGCTCTACGGATCTAGCTACATGGACTTTATAATTGACAACCATATTTTGTATTTCAAATCTAAATTGCAAGCATGACAGGCAGGTAAAAAACAACTGCCTAATAATTGTTGTTTATTAGTTACCACAAATTAATAAACGACCCTAGCTTCTTTGTGTTCGTAGCTATTACTGTTGCAAATATAAATATAATGGAAGTTGGAATGGATGATTCAGATGATTTTCTTCCACCAGAAATTCAAGAAGCTGCAAACAGAGCAACTTTAGATCTGTTGCCTGAAAAATCACGGCAACAATATGATATTGCTTATAATGGATTCATCGAATGGAGTCAACTGAAGAAAGTTGAAGGCAAGTTCAGCGAAAGCGTACTTTTAGTTTATTTCGAAGAAAAATCGAAGTTATGGAAATCATCAACACTGTGGTCTAAATTCTCTATGATAAAAGCTGAACTGAAAATCAAGGAAAACGTGGATATAAGTAAATACCATAAATTAGTCGCATTTTTGAAACGAAAAAGTGTCGGATACCGTCCGAAAAAATCGAAAATTCTGACAAGGGAACAGATTGACAGATTTTTAAATGAAGCTCCCGATACCAAATATCTTATGATTAAAGTGGCAACCATTTTTGGATTATTTGGAGCGTGCCGTCGTGAAGAACTCTGCAAATTGAGCGTAGATGACATTGAAGAAACTATACAGTCATTACTAATTCATATTTCGGATACCAAAACCAACATTCAAAGAAGTTTTTGCATCGTTGGACACTACGTGAATTATTACCGTGAATATGCTGTATTACGCCCAACTTCTGTTACTCACCGTCGATTTTTCCTGAATTACTCTAACTACAAATGCACTATTCAACCAGTTGGAATAAATACTTTTGGGAAGATGCCTTCCACTATTGCTGAATTTCTGAAATTACCAGATCCGCAGCAGTTTACCGGCCATTGCTTTCGAAGATCTTCAGCATCTCTGTTAGCGAATTCAGGAGCAAATTTGACTACAATAAAACGACATGGCGGGTGGAAGTCCTCAACTGTAGCTGAGGGTTATATCGAGGATTCCATTGAAAATAAAAATAAAATAGCTGATAAAATGTTTCCTGGTATAAGTTCTAGTTCTCTCCCAGCATTATTTGATCATCCCACTTCAATAATAGCACCATCATTGATTGGCGATGAAGCTTCTGCAGTTACTTCGTCAGTTAATATCACAAATTGTACAAATTGCCAAATACATATTTATAAGTAATTTTGATTCTGATTGTTATAATAGTATTAATATCTGATTAAAGTGTTTCTATTAGAGAGATCTATATTACTGAGTATCCATCATCTCATCTGTCATTTTACTTTTAACACTAGTGTTAAAAGTACTTTTAACACTAGTGTTAAAAGTGATTTTGTGAAAACGTCAGTTTTTAGTTCATGTGTCAATGAATTAAAAACGTAATTTTTAATGTCAGTTGTACAAAAACAAAGTTATAACTAAGTCATAAATTATACAGTAAGTAAAATATAGAAAAGCCGATACAAACATAACAACTGTTATATCACAACTAATCGTCAGTTTCACCGAAAAACTTTATAACGAATCATTGAACCTACTAAGACACGAGCGTTGGATCTCGAGCCGTATCAAACTATTTAGCTGTCGTGTACCATCTGTGTGAATGAAACAGTCCGGTTCATCCACCCCAGGACCCTGGAAGCCTTGTGAGAGACAGGAGAGACCAGTAATTGATAGTCTAGTAGTAATGCTGCCTCGGATATAACGGAAGTGTTTGACTTCCCAGTTGTACTAAGGCCAAAGGTGGAAGGATTGGATATATCAAACTGTTTTGTTGCTCTGCATCATCTTTGTGAATCCAACTGTCACTTCCATCCATCTTAGGACGTTGGGAGACCTGAAGGTACAAGATGGACCATCAGAGGCGTAGTTGTTGGACCAAGCTACTTAGTTCTGTAGCGTAGCACTTGTAGTTTATCAAACAGCCCGTTCCATCCACCTCAGGACACTGGAAGCCTTGTGAGGGACAGGAGAGACCCGGCATCAGTAGTCTAGTGGTAATGCTGCCTCGGATAAGACGAAAGTGTTAACTCACCAGTTGTACTAAGGCCAAAGTATCCTGAGTATCTTGGCTGAATGAGCAGAGACTGGTGTAACTATAGCATTTTTAACAGTTCAACGTTTCATAAAATATTTTTTAAATTTACAAAACCTCTTTTGGCCTAAATTCAGTTCTGAAGCTTCATTTATCCAAATATCATTTTATTGTTATGGTTGTGGGAGTGAGAAAAGCATTGTGAGAGCAAACGGAGAGCAAATTTTTTTTCTTGATAATTTTTCCAAATTTACGGAACCTTCCTTGGCTTAACTTTATTATCTTTAAATATTACATATTGTTTTGATGCTGTACTTCAGGGGAGTACGTACCTTGTAGGAGCACTTGTTTTGTTAATAAATATTCGAGTATTTTTCCGCACCCTCAGTGCAAAGATAATATTTGCTGCATACCCTTATGGTGCAGGTTTAATTGCGAAACCTATGCTTTTAGTTTGTTGATAGGATAACCGATTTTATTTGTGGCCCCTTTCATTGTGAGTTGTTTTGTATATATTGTAGTTTACAAACCTACCTTTACCATAATCTATTTCGAACTATATTTGTGTTACTGCCTATTGGACTTTTAGTCCCATTTGATAAGGAATTTCTAGGTTGTGACCTTTCCACTTGTCAACTTCTTGTGATCACAACGGAGTTTGGAAGGCACTTGGACTACGCCTTACCAGGTATATCTTACTTGTGAATATTACTGAAATCCTTGTTGATTACTGGTTATTACTGAAATCCTCGTAAATATTAATTGGTTATTATTGAAATCCTTGTGGATATTAATGGTTATCACTGATATCCTGGGAAACAAATAAAAGTTTGTAAACTGAGCGTTTGGCTTTTCAATCCAATCCTAAACCTAACACTCGAACAGCGTATTCATCATACTACATATACCAACCAGAGCTTTAAGTACTTTAAGTACTTTATATCAATTTAAATTCCATTTATAAAGTAGCGTAGCAAGCTAGCATTCATTGATAGAAGTGCAAAGCGTCGTTTCTCTCAAAAATGATTGGACCTTATCAAATCATCAAACAATAACATAATTTGGCAATTGGTATATTTTACATAAACGCTATCCAATTATAGTGAAAGGAACCAGTACCCTCTTCGGACTGCATGAAACGATTTTAGAGTAGTGAGGAAGGTATCTCTCATACATCCAAAGAAAACTGGCTTTAACTCCTGCCTCATTTTTCAACGCACCCATAATCCCGGCATTTTCCTTAGTAAATGTTGACAATAATTGCTTATGCACATCCTGCATGGGAAATAAAATACGCAATTTCTGGCAAGAGGTTCGCACTTCAAAACTGTGTTGGTGATCACACAAAAAGAATCCTAAATCATTTTGCAATTTTGAAAATTCAAAGGACGTCCAAAGACTCATGTTTTTTACGATAAAGTTTTTTTTCACCTATTTAAAGCACGCCTCAGCGAGAGCAAATCGAAATTTCAAAAATGAGCGTTTTTTTAAGTTACCATGGCTACATCAACAACTCCAGAAACGTGAAGTCTAAATTCGCCACCGTGTTTGAAAGACCTTTTTATCCACTTATACTTCAACAAACTAATGTCAAACAGCGGGATTTTCAGAAACCCCTGACTATTAGAAACGAAAGAAGATGAATTTATCTTTTTATATCATATAAACAGTAAAGTCCAGGATCACTTCATCATGAAATAAAACTCAATAATGGACCACCGTTTTGATTCAACTCTGTTGTTATTCTTACAATTGAAATTATGAGATGCGTGTGCAGTGTGTCTCAAGTCCCGGCGACTGGCTTATGTACACGTGTCAACTCACTGTCATGCATCATTGTTGTATTCCTGCTGTGAAAATTGGAGTTTGTTCAATGAATCAAGAATTTTTTCGGTAAAAGGGACTTAGTAAGGCAATAATAGAGATCCTACTGAGTTTGTTCGTCTAAAAGGGAATATAGAAATTTATTGAAGAGCAGGCAAGATCTCAACAATTCTATTGAATGTTGTGATTCCTATGCAATTATTAGTGCTAATTATTGGGTATGTTGATGGTGCTAAGAAATGGCGCTCCGTTGGCAAAGTAATAAAATTTCCCCATGGTTATGTTCGGTATGCAGTTGTACAAATGAAAACCAATCAAAGCCAAGCCGTAAGTGCTGTCTTCATCCAAGTGAATAAGCGGGACAAAGTCTGAGGTCAGCGTAGAGGTGTGACCTGTCAGCGTGAACAGCGAAGACATAACTCTCATTTTGGGGGCTATGCACTTTCATTCGAAGAATTCCTTACTCGCCTCCTGTGTTCCACATCCAGTTTTTGTTCAAATATGCAGGCGAATTTGAAGATTTGTCTGGCAAAACGAATTCTATCTATTGTCATACGTTTTCAATCGGATTTGCGCGAAGTGTTGTAAGCAATTCGCTACACGACCATATAATGACCCGTATTGCGCTCTTCATACAAGGTCACAGTCTTTTTGTTGGCATTGGTACTTTCCATCGTTTGTTCGACCATAGAAAAATTTCACATACAAATGGCGGCAATTAGCTTGATCAAATGTCTGATAGCGATCATTGTTGTAGTAGATTGTCACATTTCCACCGCCATTCAAATATTGTACGAGTTCCACTGGTGGTTTCAAATTGCCGAAACTGCTGAAGTATTTCACACAAAGTCCACTTTTCACGTAAGCTACCCAATGCGTTTCACGACTTTTTTATCGAGTCCAGATTGACAATGGCGCACTCTTTGTACATACCACATACCCAATGAGAGTAGGAATTTTCAGGCGTTTGACATACTTGACCAAGTACACATCGTACAGAGGTCGCTTGCCTTTGGGCTGCTTCACTGGGGGATTTTGCAAACTTCTTGAGGAAAATACCAGAGCCTACGCGAGTTGTTTTACGCATAAACAAGCCAGACCCCTGCTTTTCGATGTTCTTCATCGCAGTATTGTAATGCTTCTCTTTGTCCAATTTTTTCTGAGCATTTTTCGAGGGGAGTATGGCCTTGGCTATGGTGCTGGCACCACCAGCCAACGATCCCGGTGCTCCCAGAGCTGCGAAGATGGGAACCAAAGGCAGCAATCCCCCCCTCTTCGCTTCGAAAAGTATCATTTGGGTTACTTTCATGTTTTTGCGACCGCCCAATTTTTTGACTAGGGCTTGGGCTGCATGCAGTGCTACCAACGATGATTTTCGCAGAGTCTTTGCACTCATATCTTTCAGTTGGTCAGGTTTCAGCGACTTCCGCAGATCCCATGTCCAAATTACACCTTGACTCCATAGTTGTGGTGACTAGCCAAGCAGCAGCTTTCTCGCCGACTTTCGCGACTTTGGACTCGACACGTTCCCAAACTCAATTTTCCAGCACCCAGTAAGCATTTTATCTGTCGTCCGGAGAGTTGCTTTGCGAATATGCTATATCGTGGGATCCTCAAGCAACGTTTAGGAGGTTCACACCAGCGTGTTATGGTGCCAACCTCTTCTGCAGTTTGGTACCAGGTCCGCTCGCAGTATTGGTATAGCTCGAACGGCAGACTATTTTTCACAGAGTTCTCCACTCCACGAACAACTCAGTGTACGACGGTTAGCATGACAATGACGCGATTGGCGTTGCGCTCAGTCGAACGTCAGATGTGGGCGTGGTCACATGTACCACATAGAAAAATGTATGTAAGGCAATAAGAGTCGGCTCTGGAAATAGTCAATTTGGATTTCGTAGGTGTTCGCAAACACGTTTCCCTTGCTACTGAATCCATTCCAAGCAAATTTGTGGCCCCGGCGGATGTGGCAAGACCAACGCTTTACTGAGTTTGTTATTCAGTCCAAACGAAGCATGCTTCGAGAATGTTAACGTATATTCAAAGTCGCTGTACCAACCAAAATATCAGCTGTCCAAGATGTGCGGAAACCAGTCGATGTATTGGGCTACTTTCCATACAGGGACAATAACGATGTTACCGAGCCGTCAGTAGCAAGGGAGCACTCAATTTTCATATTCGATGATGTACGATGAATAAGATAAAATCCATCGAACTTTATAAATTCTTGAAGAGCTGATCAAAGCTAATCGCAACATTATAGTGCTATTTCGGCAAGATGGTGTGAATCTGAAGCACGCCTTCAACGAGCACGTCTTTCTGGATTACACCTTTGATGAATTACGTCGCATGTGTGCCACGTGTTGGGAAGATAAATTCGGATGTTTGGTTATAGCCAAAGACTTCGATGTGACCAAAGGGCGCTATCGTTTGGGTTTTGACAGATATATTCAAATGTAATGCCTCGAGTATGTCATCTGTGTGTAGCAATGGCGCCGACTACATCACGTGTGACTTCGAAATTGCGAAAGCCGAACGGAAACGCCAAGTCAGTCAATCAGCAAAAGTTGTTTAGAAAGAATATGACTTTATAACTCGTCAAATTCGAGTAGAATGAAGCGCAGAATGAACCATTCAGACCCATCACGGTGTCGCTGAAGAGACTGAATGTAGAAATGCCTCCACCAACATCTGCTAAGTGACGGTTGAACGTAAAAAAAAAGAAACAAGAACCGCCATCACCATCAATAACTCCTTTCCCTACTACCGCCTCCACATGAAGAAAGAAGAAGACGAATATAGCTGTCGCACACATGACTACGAATCTGATGTCGAGGACAGAGAATTGCTCGAAGTTAACCCCAAAGTAGCATCCAAATTCGTGGATGAACATCATGCGAAATCCGGCAAAATCGATGTGACTTACGGCCCCATTTAGGACATACCCAGAACGCAATGGATACTTGGCACCAAGATGATGAACTTGGACAATGATACGGGGGACATTTGCATTTATGATGAAACATACCAGGTTGATTCGGTACTATATTGTTTGATTTTCTAAGAGAATCCGAAACACCAGAGACTCAAGTTGGTGGCATACAAGCAAATTTTGATGAGTACAGGTACTCATTCAGATAGGCTGAATCCGTCTCAGACGTATAAATACGAGAATCTGTTGAAAAAGGGGGAACATTCTCTACGAAAATTAAAAAATGAAAAATGTGATTTATTTGTGATATCTAACAGAAAACAACTACTTCTCCGGCACAAGCCACGCTGGACATTGTTAGATATTACAAATAAATCACATTTTTAATTTGTTTAATTTTCATGGAGAATATTTCTTCTATTTTCAACATGAATACCTACCAAGAGGTTATCTTGAAAATTTGTCTTTCAGCCGCAGATGATTCCACAACAAATTTTATGAATATCCTATTCATATTCCCGAGAATCTCAATTCATTTGAAAAAGGGGGGGCAGTATCCCTTCACCAGATCAATTGGCATATGATACGAAACCTAGAATACGTGTACTAGGACAAGTTGACAGACATGGTTCGAGATCGCCGCCATCATCAATGCATGCTATATTCGATGAATATCAACTTTTCTCACCCCACAGTTCCATCATGAGCATCAACAAGTTCAGATAAAGTTCCTCAGTGCACCGCGCTCAGCAGCAGCAGCTTTATCATTTACCCGGTGTTTTACTCAACTGTAAAGCAAACGGGGACATTGACGCTAAACATGTGAAAATGTGTAATGTCAAATCGCCAACTACTCCGAATGATGCTGTCAACAAAAACTACGTTGATAATGTCATAGTGAAGCTCAGAGCCGAATTGGATGCGCGGAAACACACTCACGAAGCCTGGGATATTCGAGTTATGGAATTCATGATAGTTTCACTGAAAAAGCAGATTAGAGAAATTTTTCATTCTCTTTTCAGGTCCTTAGCTCAGTCGGTACACTCCATGAAAATCTCTCAATCTCAGAAAGAATTCAGGAAACGGTTTATCAAGTATATTTTAAAAGTCGTGATAGCTAATTTACCTTTGAAATTAACGTTCAAATTCAATTCAAGTATTGTTTTCTTCTATTCATATAACTCAAATAGCATGAAGAGTGAACACTTTCATAATAATTCTTCAGTTTTTCATTATCTTAAACTACCGGCTCCTGCGTTAAATAACTGTATCTCTAAGAAGGTTCAATAATAGACAAAATCATACACATTTTAAAAATACTTGGGGTTCGGTGTTTTCCCGTGCTCATAGACACTGCCCCGTTGAAATGTTTACCTTTCATGGAATTTATTCTAACCTATATAAATGCAAACCGTATATGGTTATTTATGATTTTGATGCTAATTATTTAATTTATATTTATATCCAAACAGACCTAATGGTCTAATTACTATGGATATAATGTGTTCTGGGTAGACCTTGTTAAATACTCCATACGCCACCTTAGGAGCAGCACTGTTAATTTTTAACATAACAGTGAATCGTGGTGTATTATCCCCAGCCAGCAACAAGATTCAATCACTCAGATTTATATCTGAAACTGAAAAAAATCTTCTTCTGCGAGCGAGCCCACGACTTTTCGATCTTTCGATCACGAAGCCCCGGCGTTACCCGTGCGCCAATCCCCGCTCTCAACTCAATTATTACTCAATTAATAACTAACAAGACTAACAAAATGTTCTAAATTGATAAAGTTTTTGTGCAATGTTTCGCGGTTAAAGTTTTAATGACTAGTGAGGATGAAAAGTTGAGTTTTTGGAGAAATTTGAATTGTGCACTGGACACGCAGAGTTTTCACTTGACTGTTTATATGGTGAATACCATTTTGTATTATGCAGATTCCAGCTTTCCTCAGCTACAACTTGCAGGTTGGATATCTCCAAAATAGTTTACTTTAGGTGAGTGATTTTCATATTCCTGGAATGCCTAAGTTTCTCTCTCCTGTTTCAAAAAAGGTTTTCGTGAAAAATTGATGATTTTTTAGGTGAATTCTGATAAATTTTTCTTCACTCCTTTTTAAAAACTCCTGCTTTCCTTGATCTTGTTTATTTCTCCTCGTTTTTGTTCTCGTTTCCAAGTAGGTTTCTCCTGATTTCACAACACACTTCCGACCACTTTTTAATTGTCAGTGACTGGGATTATTTATATCTTATGATAAATTAAACTATTCAAAAAAATTCCTCTATCATACATTTTTATTTTCCGTCTATTTGAATTTTATCAAGTTTTCACATTTTCTAGTAGTTTCCCTAATTTCCATTTAGTTACTGATACGACTCTTTTTGACTTTCTGTTTCCTCGTTTTTTCCATTATAGATTGACTAAATTTGTATAATTAGTATGGATATAGTGAGGGACAATATATGAAAATATAAATGGAAAAGTTATTGTCTACGGTTGCATTTCCATTTGAGGGTTATACCCAATAACTTTTCCATTTATATTTTTATATATATACATACACACACACATATATATATAATATATATGTATATATATAAAAGTTTTTAATATTTGAGATATGCAGCAGGCCAATAAGTGTACTCGAATATACAGATTACAAGCTTTCAATAACTTTTTATTGTCATTTTAGGGAAGCTACAATGTGGAAAGACATTATTTTACAGTTTTTGTGAGGTTATGTGGCGTTTGTGCTAAACATAATAATAATATATGGACAAAACTGGGAATAAAACTTCATTAGTAACACAAAGTGTTAACGTCGAAGTGAACACATTACTGATAATACATTTTGAAATGGATTTAAAAATTGTTGATACTAAAATCACGTGCTGTACCTTGAGGAGAAAAACAACCACGCATAAGGCTATTTTCAAATTGAACTACACAAGAGGTTACAGATGACATGACCCACATGGAATGGCGCCCTGTTGCCACGTGAAGTGGGGGTGATTATTTTTAAAAAGGGAGTGACAGATACAGTTCTATGGATGGGAATACATGGAACATTAATATTATGAAAAATTGTAAACAATATTTGAAAGGATTGCACAAATTATTAAAGAAAATGGTGTAGGTGACAGATGACATGAACCAACAAGGTATCACATCATAATGCCAATAACACTAGTCCTAATGTAACAATATAATGATATAGTTTTAAATGGAACAATAAATTCATGAAATTATGTATGACTGAAGAGTTGATTGCAATATGAAGGTAATCTTCTGATTATCCTCACGATTGGTTTGTCTTCAAAAATTAAGTAAGAGTAAATTTCACTCTGTCATCATCTGTTTTTATATTGAGAGCAATTAATATCAGATTGTGAAATGTGAACCATTTATGAAAATAGCCTTTTGGCAGTGTTTTTTTCAGTAAATTATATTTTTTTACCGAATTGTAATCCATACAATATCCATCCTTATAGACATGTTCACTCAATGCACATCTCTCCGGGTGGAGCCTACTGTCGCTTTTGTGAGCAGCGATACGGTCTTTGAGTGGTCTGGACGTTTGTCTCATATATTGTTTATCACAATTTTGACATTCAAACAGTTAAGGCTTTGTCTTTTATAGCTATTTTTATATTTTCAGAAGAATATTTGAATATTCTGGATAGTCCGGGGGTGATATCTTTGATAAAAGTTAAAGAGGCATAAATAAAACATGTACGAGTGGCTTCTGCAGCTTGCCCATTGACAGGAGATAATGGAGGTGAATTATTTATATCATTATTATGTGTGTTTATGGCATCAATGGATGGAGTATTATAAAAAATCTTTTAAAGAAAGGAAGCAAGATATGAATTTTGGAGAAAAAGGATGTATTTTATGTCTATATTTTTTTTATATAGTGAGGTATCAGATATCCGGATGACCCTTGTTTTCATTTGCTTCATTGCGTTGGCTTTCATGCTCTGTTTGTGATAATTGATATATCGGCCAGAGCTCATAGGTTTCCTATACCATTGGATGTATACGGTGTTGTCTGGTGTTCTGATGAACAGCGTATCTAGAAACGGAACGCTATTGTCTTCGATCTCTTTTTCGATGGTACACTGTGATGTGAGGATCGTAGCTGTCGAAAATGAACAAGGTAGTCCAACCAATATAACAAAAATAAAGCCTGTTTTGCAAATTAATTCTAATGGTAAGCGACTTGCGCCATGACTTCGGGGATACTTTATAAATAACTAAAATCCAAATTGAAACTCAAATTTATTTTTGTGCAATTGTTTAAACAATGATTATTAAAAAAAAAAGGGTCCTTTTTTTGTTTTGTTGTAAATATCTCAAAAGGTACTGGACGAATGGCTTTACTCATATAAGACCGTTTGTAGAGAATGAAAAAACCTACAAAATGGTTTTTGGAAAATTCCGATACGACCATTTTTCGCCGAGAAAAGCCGGAAAAACTCTTGAAAAAAGGCCTTTTTTCAAAAATTCGTATCTCCCTCAATTTTCAATATTAGGAAATAATTTTTCGGGAAATGGTAGCTAATATCATGTACGTTGACCTCCCGAAAGGTGGAAATTGTTGCTTCAATAGTTTTCCTACAATCGGGTTTTAAAAAAATTACAGCCATATTTTGCATGATGCGTCATATTACGGGAAATGGTCCGATTTGAATTTTTAAAGCGGCATTTTGAAGTTGAGGTTAAAAACTACAATTTGTCTATCTCACATTTTCTCATAAGTTTGGAGAACATTGTTAAAAATGCTTCTGAACACAGCGCTTCGAGTGAAAATTCGTCGCCGAGTCGTGCTAAGGTAGTAGTGGAGGGGGCGCCGAGAATTCAGGAGCAGATGTGCCCGTTTGGCCTTGAACGCCGCTCTCAAAGGCGGTCTATGTTAGTTGCCACGCAGCTTTTACATTGTACAGATCTACGGTTTTTGGAGAAGAATTAAAAATTTTCACTTGTAATCGCCCTAGTGCTTGATAAATTTCCTGCAATTAATTCAAGCACGCCAACACTTTAGCATTTATTGCATATACTCAAGTTCCTATTGAAGAAATTGATTTCCTAGTACATCTGAACGATATCAATTCAAAAGCACTATTACACAATTAGCACTATTACAATTACATCAACTAATTTTGTTGTCAAATCAACGAGCGTTAAATCACCTATAAAATGCACTTGACTTAAGAGAATAATTATTTTTGGAATAAAAAAACACGGTTTATTGGTGCAATTTATACATTTTTTACCAGTGTATATGTTTACATATACGTACTTGTACAAGTACAATTATAATTGAACATATGCATGTACGTATTATTTAAATAAACTGCAAAAAGTAATGCAATTACAAGCGACGTCTTCGCTGTATAGAAAAAAGCGCCTTGTGCGCGCAACCGGTTCTCGGCGCCCCCTCCACTACTACCTTAGCACGACTCGACTACGAATTTTCACTCGAAGCGCTGTGTTCAGAAGCATTTTTAACAATGTTCTCCAAACTTATGGGAAAATGTGAGATAGACAAATTGTAGTTTTTAACCTCAACTTCAAAATGCCGCTTTAAAAATTCAAATCGGACCATTTCCCGTAATATGACGCATCATGCAAAATATGGCTGTAATTTTTTTAAAACCCGATTGTAGGAAAACTATTGAAGCGACAATTTCCACCTTTCGGGAGATCAACGTACATGATATTAGCTACCATTTCCCGAAAAATTATTTCTTAATATTGAAAATTGAGGGAGATAAGAATTTTTGAAAAAAGGCCTTTTTTCAAGAGTTTTTCCGGCTTTTCTCGGCGAAAAATGGTCGTATCGGGATTTTCCAAAAACCATTTTGTAGGTTTTTTCATTCTCTACAAACGGTGAGTAAAGCCATTCGTCCAGTACCTTTTGAGATATTTACAAAAAACCAAAAAAAGGACCCTTTTTTTTAATAATCATTGTTTAAACAATTGCACAAAAAAAATTTTGAGTTGCAATTTGGATTTTAGTTATTTATAATCCCCGAAGTCATGGCGCAAGTCGCTTACTATTAGAATCAATTTCCACAAAAAATTTATATTGGTTGGTCTAAGGTATCATCAACGGCATCTGAGGGTATTGCAATAATAATGTCATCTACACATTTTTCGAGAAAAGGTGGATTGAAAAGAAGAACAGGTGTCGCCATGTCTAAAAAGTCATCCATATCATAAGCTTCCAGTATAGGGCTAACTTTTGCCCCTATGGGGGTAATAAAAGTTTGTTAAAATATTTGTTATTGAATGTGAAATAAGTATTATCAGAGAAAAAAGTTATTAAATTGAAAAAATCTCTTTCGTCAAGCTGCATCAATCACTAATGACGATCCACTTATTCTCTTTAGCTCTTAAGCAAGCCTGTAAGTAAACATTCTGAACAGGGCAGGGCTAGATTTTTTTCAGTTTCAGATATAAATCAGAGTGATTGAATCCTGTTGCTGGCTGAGGATAATCCTCCACGATTCACTGTTGCGTTAATAATTAACAGTGCTGCTCCTAAGATGGCGTATGGAGTAAGTAACAAGGCCTACCCAGAACACATTATATCCATAGTAATTAGACCATCAGGTTTGTTTGGATATAAATATAAAATAAAATGAAATAAATAAACACATCTAGACTAGCCAGAACAAAATTATTCAAATTTATTGAACAATCCATTCACTTGAAAGGAGTCTTTTAGTAATAATCATTATTTTGTGTTTGTGCATTTTGGGCAGTGGAAAAAATTTTGATAAAATTGATGTGTAAGAAGTAAGTTTCTCTTTTTGCAACTCATCGATTTCGTCGTTCATATGTGCTGATTTTATTAATTTTTTACTCTTCGTTTGAAGAGGAGGTTGGATCAGAGCGCAGTTCAATATAAGTGTCGTTACCCACTATGAGATCGTTCGACATTGTCATGTATTAATCTCTGTCTATAACGACTGTAACATTACCTTTGTCTGAGTATTAAATTTGGCATATTCTTCAAAAATTCTTCAGTTTAATTGAGTAAGCCATGAAAAAAAAAATATGTTTAGTTATGAAAACCATTTGTAATCAGATTGGTAGATTTGGAATTTGCAATGTTTCTATTATGACTGTCTGGAATTGATGAGGTGACATAGTCTGCATCTGCCAATAGACTTTTTAAAGAAATATCTTCCCCTATAACGGGTTTGATACTAAACTTAATAATATTTTATTCTTCTCATGGCTTACTCAATCAAACTAAACAATTTTTAAAGAATAAGGCAAATTTAATAATAACGAGCTCAGACAAGGGTGATAGACCACCAGATAATGACATATTTTGCTGACTCATTTTCTCGTTTCAGGAATTTTAACTACTGAAAATTATGTCAGTGTTGAGCTCAAAAAATGAAAATTATGCGATCGGACGTGTGCTAGGCATATAGAAAATTAATTTTCCTTTTGCAGAAAAAAATTGTTTTTTCCCAATTTTCACGTTTATGGCATTTGAACACATCAATAGGTAAACAATCTAATAGTGAAAAACCAAAGCCATAAGGTTTGCACGTACTTAAAGGGTTGAAATAAGGGCGTGATCTTGTAAAAAATACTTGGTTGCTGATGCATTTTCTCGCTTATGGCAATCGACAGAATGAAATTCAATATTATTAGAAACCCGAACAAAAAATTTGTGAAATTTTTTTTCGTTTTCCGGCAAACTTTCTCGTTTATGGCATTTGAACCATATGATTTTGATGATGGATAAACATCATAATAAAATTCCCATAAGCTTTGCATGTACCTCAGGAAAAGCCATAAGTTGTTAAGTTGTAGGAAAATTTGTAGAAATTTTTTTCATCTTCTCGTTGTGGGAATTGGCATGTAAGAAGAAAAATTTATTTCATAACCAGAAAAAAAAGCCATAAGTCGGAAACATGATATTGATGTTTTATACAGTGTGGCCCATTTAATATGGAAGCACACTTATAAAACATAAATTTTTCATCCGACTAGATTGTTTTTTTTTTATTTGGTAGATAATCAAAAAGTCCATTAACACACCTAGTTTCATGCACGAATCTTTATTTTCAGTTCCAACTATTCTTATTTTTCAAGTTAAAAAAACTGAAAAATTCATTAGCGATTTTTTCAGAAAAAATCTGACCACTGGATTTGTGGTATTTTCAAACCGTTCATTTTGAAATTTTGTTGAAATTCGTACATCAATAAGAAAGAAAGAGAATGAAATTTAAAAAATATGCCGTTAACCAAACCACCAATTCATTTTCTATTCTTTTCAAAATTTGGAATGGATCACTGGATTCAGGTAGTCTCAAAATATCACTGATCAATATTTTGTCGAAATCTATTGATGAATAATAATAATGAAGAAAATATTGAATAAAATGATATTTTCATGAAATTCCATCAACATATTCGTCAAATTTTGTTATCTTGTAGATGAAATTTTGACCAGTGATATTTCGAGACTTTCTGGTGTTGGTGAATTGGTAAAAACGGCATATTTTTTAAATTTCAATCTACTGTAACTTTCCTATTGATGAACGAGTTTCAACAAACTTTCAACAAGAACTATTTGAAAATGTCGCAAATCCAGTGGTTTAGTCTGATTTTTATAAAGAAAAATATTTTAGATTTTTTACCATAAAAAAATAAAAAATGAGATTAGTTGGCCCTGAAAATGAAGAATTACTCTTCAAATTTGGTGTCCTGATAGACTTTTTGAACCTATTGAAAAAAAAATCATTCCATTCGGTTGAAAAATTAAAGTTTAATATAAGTGCTTCCATTTCAAATGGACCACTGTATAAATAAATACAATTATATGAAAATACAGCTGCCAAAAATTTTTGTAACCTATTTTTATTTTTTTTTTTCTAAATTTATATTTCGATCTAGAGAGCCATGGATACGTTCAAATCACTAATTTCGGTCCTAAAATGTTTGTAAACATGCAACTTTGCTGTTTTCTGCCAAAATGTTTCAGCTAGGTGAAGTTTAATTTTAAAAATTGTATTACTATTCTTTTTCAAATGGTAATATGGTGGCTCGTTGGGTTAGAAAGAAAGAGCATTTCATTACAATTAATTTGATACCGCACACTATTAGGTTTGGAAAAAACTTTCTATAAAAACAAGATTTGATTTCTTTCGAGTGGCCTTTGATCAACACAACTGAAACAAAAACATTAATTTTACATAGCAGGATAGTGAAGTTGTCTTCTGCCAAAGATTTTAGTACTGTAAATAATAATTTCTATATATACACGGCCCTCTAAACTGAAAATATAATTTAAAAAACGGTTATAAAAAGTGACTTATGATACATGATTGTATTCAAAATATCATATGAAGATAAAAAAAACTTAAAATATACCAGGTGCCCCATTTAAAGTTTATGTCACTTCCGATAAAACTGGAATTTGCATGAAGTTGAGTCACTTGTCAAAAAAAGCAGTTTTAGTCTTGAACAGATTTTCCAAATTTCATTCCATTATCTCCAAAAACAAAAAAATTATAGGGGCGAGCCTTCTTGCGTGGACACCCGGTATACAGAAAACAAAATTCGCTTTTTGAATGAAGTAATTGTTTGTCAAACAGAGCATTATTTTCTGCAGTCAAAAAAAATGTGTTCAAAAATTAAATCCAGAAATTTTACATAATTTTGAAATCCTGATATTTCGTATCGAAAACATCATATTGATGAGATTTAGCATTATTACTAGCAGTAAGAAATATCTGAGTACACTTCAATTTTTTACAATGTGGGGTATTTTCTGTTCCTAGGGCTGGAGAAAATAATAAACACCAGCCCGTTTCCCTACCACCTCAGAGGCAGAGTTTCCAGCGCGTTTTTTCATAGTGGCATCCCCTTCAGGCCTAGTTCACTCTTGAGAAGTGAAAGTTCCAGAATAATGAATTGCTTCTATGTCAAAATGAAAAATCAAATTCATTTCCAGATCCGAATCAGTTCTGAACCAATGTTTAAATCAATTAGAAGCGTTTTCGGTACAATTCTAATGGTGAACAAAAGGAAATGTCACGTCCTAGCACTGGATCTACACGAACCGTAGTAACCTAAGATCTTCTACATTATCATTATCGGTTTCTCTAAATACTACCCATAACGTAGGTTTCGTAGAATTTCTAAAAATATTTGGAACCTCATAAAATTCTGTTCTTGAATAGATTGGTAAATCTCATCAAGGGTTTTCAACTGACCCCCTAATACATTTGAAAAATTGTGAGAGTGGATGTCACTTTAAGGGGGGTGAAGAAGGTGTGATTTTTTCATGTCACATGGTGTCTTTTCGGAAACATAAATCGACGTGACTCAGGGTTTTTCTTAAAAATGGCTAATAACATAGAAAGGAAATGTATCCAAAACGTCTAAATCATGTTACCGACTCATGACATTTTTTTTCTGGTCTTGAAATCAATTTTCCTTCGTACATGCCAATTTCCATCAACAAGAAAATGAAAAAAAAATTCTTCTGATTTTCCTGCAAGTTTTCTAGCTTTAAAAACTATGATAAGCATAAACTAGACTTATGGCTTTTTTTATAACAGACTTTTACATTAACAAATTTATATTGCACTTTACTTCGTTCACGAGAAAGTTTGCCGGAAAATGAAAAAAAATTTCACAAAATTTTCCCACCGGAAAATTTACTTCAACAGCTTATGGGACTTTTTTTTCGGGTTCCTAACGATTTTAAATTTCATTCTGTTGATTGCCATAAGTGAGAAAATGCATCAGCATCCAAGTATTTTTTTACAAGATTGTGACCTTATTTCAACCCTTCAAGTACGTGCAAACTTTATGGCTTTGGTTTTGCACTATTAGATTGTTATATCTATTGATGTGTTAAAATGCCATAAACGAGAAAATTGGAAAACAAACAATTTTTTTTCTGCAAAAGGAAAATGAATTTTCTATATGCCTAGCACACGTCTGATCGCAAGATTTTAATTTTTTGAGCTCAACACTGACATAATTTTCAGTGGTTAAAATCCCTGAAACGAGAAAATGAGTCAGAAAAATATGTCATTATCTGATGGTCTATAATGTAACAGTCGTTATGGACAGAGATCAATACATGACAATGTCGAACGATCTCATAGACGACACTTATATTGAACTGCGCTCTGATCCAACCTCCTCTATTCAAACGAAGAATAACAAATTAATAAAATCAGCACATATGAACGTTGAAAACAATGAGTTGCAAAAAAAAGAAACTTACTTCTCACAAATCAATTTCACTAAAATTTTATTCACTGCCCAAAATACACAAACCGACGTTTTCTGGTCGACCGACAGTGGCTTCAATAGGAGTACTTACCCACCCATATGATTATGATAATGATCATTACATGAAAGACTCCGTTCAAGTAAATGCATTCTTCAATGAATTTAAACTTACAAATAATTTTGTTCTAGCTAATCTTGTTGTGGTCTCTCTGTTTAGTAATGTTTACTTACAGGCTTACTTAAGAGCTATAGAGAATAAGTGCAGCGTCATTAGTGGTTGTTGCAGCTTGACGAAAGACTCTTTTTTGAATGTAATTACTTTTTTCTTTGATAATACTTATTTCACATTTAATAACAAATATTATAAACAAACTTTTGGTACTCCTATGGGGGCAAAAATCAGTCCTATACTGGCAGCTTATATTGATGATTTGTTAGACATGGTCACACATTTCAATCCACCTTCCCTCAATAAATAGAGTAGAGGACATAATTATTGTAATACCCCAGATGCCGTTGATGGTACCTTGTTCATTTTCAACAGCTACGATCCTCACATACAGTTTACCATCGAAAAAGAGAACGAACACAATAGCGTTTCGTTTCTAGATACACTGTTCATCAGATCACCAGACAACACCTTACTCATCGATTGGTATAGGAAACCACTGAGCTCTGGCCGAAATATCTATTATTGGTCGTTCAACAGAGCATTGAGGCCAACGTAATAAAGCAAATGAAAACAAAGATCATCTGGATATCTGATACCTCTCTAAATGCTTCATTTATTTATTTATTAATTTATTAAAGCAAGTACACTACAGAATTATGATAAAATCCCAAATGGTACAAGAAGGAAGATTCTTATAAAGAAACCAGTCAATAACAACCAGAGTTAAGTTTCTAACCTAGTAGCCAATAAAAAAGATAAAAATGAATAAGATTAATTATCTAACGATAAATAAACCCAATCATTTCCCATAGTCAAATTACTTACAACTACAGTTTCTTCACAACAATATAAAAAAAGAAGTATCAATAAAATAATACATAAAATACATTAGGACAGTCAAATATCACTATCCACATAAGAAAACTATCAGTAACGCCAATCAATATTGAACTTAAAAATATAAGCATCAATTCTTTACAGAGGTCTATTGAGCGGCAACAAGTTTAAGTTGTCTAACTGCCATTTTTTTCAACTTATAATGCGAAAGTTGAAAAAGATCAAGTTCAGAAAAATACATATTGAAATTTTTCTACTACTAATTGCCATTGAACCATAGTTTGTTCTGTGGAACCGTATGCTGAATGAAAAAGTACAATTACTCCTCAAGCTTCTGGAGTTAACAGAAAGACAGAGCTCTCCTAAAAGAGCAGAGCAGTCAAAAAGAGATTGTATTATTTTGTTGAGAAAAAGAACCATTGCAAGTTTACGTCTATCCTCAAGTGACATTAAATCAAGAACAGTAAGCCTCATATTCATGTTGAATCCAAAACAAGGTAGGCCAAGTTTCCATATTAGGTATTTGGTAAAACGATTCTGAACTTTTTCAGGTCTTTTTTTATGGCAGGCATAATGAGGACTCCAAATTACACTATTATACTCCAACACACTCCTAACCAGTAAAATGTATAACGTTTTTATTGCATCACAGTCTGTTATATGGCGAGTATTTCTTTTAATGAACCCGAGCATTCTGAGTGTTTTATTACAAATATTATTGACATGATCATTAAAGTTAAGATCTTTATCAAAGATAATCCCTAAATCACTTAAACTACTGACAGATTGAAGATTTGCATCATTGATTGAGTAATTACAAATAACAGGCTGCCGCATTATATAAAATCTCATAACATTGCATTTTTTCAAGTTGATTCTTAATAAATTAGTATCACAGTAGGTACAAAAGTCATCCAAGTCACTCTGAACACGATCAACATCATCAATAGACTGCACTGTTTTAAAAAAATTTAGATCGTCTGCATACAGAGAGATATCACAATACTGAAACACAATTTTAACATCATTGATAAAAAGTAAAAATAATACAGGCCCAATGTGCGAACCTTGCGAAACCCCCGAAGTTACATGAATTGTTTCAGACGAACTACCCGCTACCTCAACATTCTGTATTCTATTAGAAAGGTAGGATTCAATAAATTTTAAGTATTTGCCTAGTATTCCTCGGTAATTCTGAATATCATTTCTATTTCCACTTTTAAATACTGGACAGAGGAAAGATTTTTTCCACACACTGGGAAAAACCCCGGAATCGAAGGATTTTTGAAAAAGTATTAGTGTGATAAACAATAACAGCAATTCCTCAGCAAAACAGTTGGAATTCCGTCAGGACCTGCTCCTTTAGAAATATCTAGGTTTTTTAGTTTATTTTCAATCTCCATTTTACTAAAGGTATGGACTGACAACGTGGTAATATCATAATTAACATTAACAGATACATAATTTTGGACCGGGGAATGGATCGAGAAGCAAGACTTGAAGTGTGCTGCAAAAGCATCAGCAATAGTTTGGGGGGAGTCAAAGTTCAACCCGTTATATTTCATGATAGTAGGTAAACCTTTATCCTTCCTCAGTGAATTAAAAAATGACCAGAAGTATTTGATATTATAAGGGATCATATGTTCTCGGTTAGATAGATATACCAGGTAACATTTATCTATATGATACTTGGACTCCTTGCGCATTCTGGAGTATTCCTGGTAGTCACAATCCAAATTAGTTTTTTTGTATTTCTTGAATAAAAAGTTCTTTCTTTTGATAAGTTGAATCAGGAAGGAACTGTACCATTTGGGGTATTTCGAACAAGATATATACCGCTGTGGCACAAATCGAGTAAGACCTTCAAACAGAATATCATAAAAGGTTGACACGGCCGCCTCAATTTCAGAATTCAACAGAGATAGCCAGTCGATATCAGTTAAATAGCTATTCAGCCCAACATAATCACATTTGTTGAATAGAAATAATTTTTCCCTATAGCTAAACGAGGACTGCACAATATTTTCAAAATCTAGAATAAGCTGGAGTGGAGGATGATATGCATCCACTGGAAAATTACTGAGCAAAGCAATGTCAGACAGACTTACGTCAATTAAAATTTCGTCAGAGAAAACTAAATCCAAAATTTTATCCCTAACATTTTTAAAATCATTAAACTGCTGAAAGCCCATAAAAGGGAGTTCATTAAGCAAGAATTCAACACGTTGGTCAGGTAGGTACTCTGGAACCGAGACTTTTTCCTCACATGACCAAGTAACTCGAGGAAAATTGAAGTCACCCACAATAATGAAATTTGCACCTATGTGGTGTCTTTTTACCTCTTCAACATGCTCAACAAATTTTTGGTATGCATCTAGAGGTGAATCAGGAACAAAGTATACAACACTCAATAACATCGATTTATTACCGATTTTAAGCTTGACCCATACATCTTCAAATAAATTGGAATCCGAAACTCTTATTTCTGATGCATTATAAGAGGATTTAATCGCTACCATAACCCCTCCCCCCCGCGTACAGTTAGTGCCAATGTAGTCACGATCTTTTCTAAAAATACGATATTGAGAATTATTTATTTCTGAATTAGCAAAATTTTTATTTAACCAGGATTCCGTGATTAAAATAATGTCAAAATCACTTATTTGAAGTGCTCTATTCAGATCATCCATTTTAGTCCTAAGACCTCGTATATTCTGATAGTAACAATGAAGGTTATCATTCGATAAATCAACCTTTTCCTTAGACTGAGAATCACAAAATTTCATTACTGATACATCATTATTGGCACACATTATCTCAGGTCGATTAATCGCTTTCTTGCTTCTAAAAAAGTTGCCTGTGAATTCATAACATTAACCTCATCAATATCATCACTTAACGTTACATTTATTATATTGATATCATTAACCGATTCTTTAGTGCTATTACTGATATTCTCACAATCCCCTCCAGCTAAATTCAGCCCTGATGAATCTATACTACCATTGGTGATTTTAATCGTTTTCAGAGCCAGATGGATCACCCCAGCCCCTAGTATAAAACTCTTAACATTGTCGCAAATGCACATTTTGCTATTCGATAATTTCGGGTCTACTAGAAATTTTATTGAGATATTTCTTGTTGAATTACAATACCTACCTATAAACCTATTTAAAAAAAAATTGTACAATACTTCATCCATTGATGGCATAAACACACATAATAATAACATAAATAATTCACCTCCTGTCAATGCGCAAGCTGCAGAAGCCACTCGTTTTCTGAAAATATAAAAATAGCTAACAAAAATGTTTTATTTATCAATAGAATCTTCTCTAAATTGAAACGCAAGACTCCATGCATCAACTGTTCGGATGTAGTGTACTGTATACAATGTCAAAATTGTGATCAAAAATATATAGGACAAATGTCCAGACCACTTAAAGACCGTATCGCTGCTCACAAAAGCGACAGTAAGCTCCACCCGGAGAGATGTGCATTAAGCGAAAATGTCTATAAGGATGGACATTGTATGGATAACAATTCTGTAAAAATATCAGCCACTGAAAAAACCAATGCCAAAAGGCTCTTTTTAGAAATGGTTTACATTTCACAATCTGATAAGTCTCTCAATAAAAAAACATATGTAAATCACTCGAGTGAAATTTACTGTTGCTTAATTTTTGTAGACAAACCAAACGTGAGGGATAATCAGCAGATTACCTCAATGAATGCAAACTTCACAGAATAACCCTTTCGACAATATTACAATCGATTCTTCAGTCAAACATAATTTCATGAATTTATTGTTCCATTTAATACTATATCATTATATCGTAACAGTAGGACTAGTGTTCGTGGCATTATGATGTGATTCCTTGTTGGTTCATGTCATCTGTAATCTACACCATTTTCTTTTATAATATGTGCAAAATCCTTTCAAATATTGTTTACAATTTTTCATTATATTGATGTTCTATGTATCATTAGGTTGTAGTGTTACCTGTCACTCCTTTTTTTTTTAATAATCATCCCCACTTCACGTGGCAACAGGGCGCGACTGGGTGGGTGGGTCATGACATGTGTCACCTGTCGTATCATTTTATTTGAAAATAGTCACATGCGCGGTTGTTTTCATCGTCAAGGTACAGTACGTATCAACAATATTTAAATCCGTTTTAAAATGTATCATCAGTAACGTGTTCACATCTATGTTAACTCTTTGATTATTATGATAATTATTAACATAAATGCCACATAACCTCACAAACACTGCAAGTTTACTCCTCTTTTTTCTTCATCAATATTTCATGAATGTCTTTCCACAATTGTAGCTTCTGTGAAGATGACAATAAAAAATTGTTGATAGCTTGGAATTTGTGTAGCAGAGTACTCGTATTGGCCTGTTGCATATCCCAAATATAAAAAAAAAAATACATTTCCTAACAGTCAGCAAACAAGATTACCCTTTTTTATTCATGTATAGGGTAACCCAGTGTTAAACCACCAAACGTTCAGTATCGGTTTTTTAGGTGAAAATAAGATGTTTGTTTCCCATAAGCATGTGTCCCAACTTGCTTTGTTTTTCAAGATACTATCACAGACCTGAAATTTGATAAAGACTTCTCGAATTGTTCGAAATCGTTCGATGAATTAGATGGAAAAATCTAGAAGCACTAACTTTTGTTCTGGATCAATCGTCGAACATTCTTATTGTGTTCTATTGATTTCTTAAGTTTTCTAGAACTTTATTTGTATATAAAAGCAATGCATTTGTGAGATGAAGTAAGTTAGTTAGAAAGTTACCTTGAGTTACCTTGGATACAAGTATTTTGACAGTGAATTGTATTACAGTGTTGTCAAGTGAAGTTTGATTAATAAAGGCGAGTTCATACCAGAGTACACTTATTTTTGAACCCGTAGACGCAACAATTGGTGATAGCGGCGGAATAAGTGTTACTGAAGAAAGAAAAGTAAGGCAGTTTTCCAGTATTTGATGGTGAATACTCGAGCAACTAATTACGACGAGATGGCGACATCAGCAGATATCCTTGAGTTTTTAAAGGAACAAGAAGCCAAACGAAAACAAGAACAAGAAGAGCTTCTACAACAATTCGAACTGAAAAGGAAACAAGAACAAGAGGAACAAGAAGCCAAGCGAAAACAAAAACAAGAGGAACAAGAAGCCAAGCGAAAACAAGAACAAGAGGGACGAGAAGCCAAGCGAAAAAAAGAACAAGAGGAACAGGAGGCGCGGTTAGCCCAGCAGTTACAACAACAACATGTTGATATTCTGCAACGTATTAGTCACAGTCAAAAGTGCTTCCAGAATGAAATCACCAAAGTAGTACAAGAGGTCAGAGGAAAAGTTCAAGAGGTCAGAGGAGAAGTTCAAGAGGTCAAAGGTGAAGTTCAAGAAGTCAGAGGCGGAGTCCAGGGAGTCAACAAAAAGGTTAAAGACGTCGAAAATGAACTGTCCAAAATAGATGAACGGGTGGCACGAGAGGTGAACAAGAAATTCAACGAAGAAGTGGATAGGATCAAGGAGAGGTTGAAAACGTTACACCTTCCACACAAGCCTGCACCCTCTGAGGAAATCTCCCCCACCAGCGAAAGGCCATCCTCACTGACAACTCCGATAAGGCATACAAAAGTGAAAATTTTGGAGCCTCCAACATTCGATAGGCAATCCTCGTGGTCCATGTATAGACGTCAATTTGAAGCGGCAGCAAACGCAAACGGCTGATTCGAGGAGGAAATGGCCACTTCTCTAGTCCTGTGTCTACGAGGACCAGCATTGGACATCCTTCAGAACATCCCCGAGAGTAATCAGAAGGAATATTCTAGAATCGTTGAAGCTTTGGAAATCAGATATGGACAGCAATATCTCAAACAAGTATTTCAGAGCCAAATAAAGAGTCGATACCAAAAATCCAACGAAACCCTACAGGAGTATGGAGCCGACGTAGAGCGACTCATTAATTTGACATACCCACAAGCACCGAAGGAACTCATAGAACAAATTGGGGTGCAGACTTTCATCGATGGTTTGAGAGATACTGACATGCAGCAAGCCTTTCGACTAGGACGACTTAAAACCATAAGCGCAGCACTAATAGCATCTTTAGAGTTCGAGGCCGCAAAAAACGCATCAAGAAATACGAGGCCCAAGTTACGTGAAGTTAAATTCAACGAGGATTCTCCTACAAGCGAAGCGCTATTGAAGAAAATATTGGACTCCATAACAGCATTATGCAACCAAGTGCCTTCCCCAGAAGACAGGAAGAGGCGCTGCTATAACTGTGGGAAAAGCGGCCATCTACAGAGGAGTTGCTGGGAGAGATCGAGATCTAGAAGCCCAAGAAGAAAGAGGTCGTCATCAGAGAGCAACGAAGATAGATCGAGATCTCCGAGCCCAGGAACAGAGCAACGTGGGCGTTATACCAGAGGAGCCTTCAGAAGATCGACCACGCCAGAAAGGAGATCGACCACGCCAGAAAGGAGACCTCAAATGTCCGAAAGAGGACTTGCTCCCAACCAGGAAAAAGAGAATTAGTCGGCACTAGGGGGCGCGTGGCAACTTTCAGTGTTCAAAGCCCCAAGATCCATATATTGTCATTGAAGAAAAATGGCCAAAGTCTACTAATACAAGGCCACTTAGAAGATCGGAAATGCACCTTCACTATTGATACAGGAGCTTCGAGATCAGTCGTTCGCCCAGACCTCATACAAGAATATGTGGAGGCGATGAAAAGGAATATGGTTTTGGAGACGGCAACGGGACAAACCGCACCAGTCATTGGGGAAACACTTGTACACATCCAGATAGGACCTATTACCATGGAACATTCTATGTTGGTTGCGGAAATAAGGGATGAATGTGTTTTGGGTCTGGACATCATGGAGAAAAACGACTTCATCCTTAACATCAGACAGAAAATTTTGCGGATTGGCAATGAAGAAATCTTCCTGAGCAGGTACAATGAGAAAATCCAACAAATTAAGATTTATGTTGACGAAGACATCCACATTCCAAAAAACTCCGAAACCATCATCATGGCCATAATGGATATAGAACCTGGGGGTTTGAGCACTGGAATAATTGAAAATGATGAATACCGCCAAGATGGAATTTTAATTGCCCGATGTCTTCTGTCCTCCTCCTCCTCCTGAAGAAAAACGACCAATTGGGATTCTGCAAACCTGCCACTCGAGTTATCAATTGTGAAAACCACACTCAGGTACTGCCACTAACACCGATCAGAGAACATTAGACAAAATGATGGAATCCACGGAACATTTAACTATGGAGGAAAAACAGAAGGCCAAAGAGTTTCTTCATAGCCATCGTAACACCTTCTCGACAGAGACTTCGACGGGACGTACCAGTCTAGTTCAACATCGCATCAACACCGGCGATGCCCCACAAATCCGACAGGCTCCGAGGAGACTACCGTTTGCCAAACAGAGAGAGGTAGCAGACATGGTAAACAACATGATGGAGGATGACATAATTGAAGAAACCACAAGCCCATGGCCCTCACCGGTAGTATTGGTAACTAAGAAGGATGGATCAACCCGATTTTGCGTGGACTATCGTCGACTGAATGACGTAACGATGAAGGATAGCTACCCATTACCAAGAATCGATGATACACTAAACACCTTATCCGGTTCCAAATGGTTTTCAACGTTGGATCTGAAAAGTGGGTATTGGCAAGTGGAAGTTCATCCTGATGATAGAGGAGAAATAGCGTTCTCTACCGGACAAGGGCTGTACCAATTCAAAGTTCTTCCGTTCGGATTATGTAATGCTCCCGCCACCTTTGAGAGACTTATGGATCTAGTATTGAGAGGTTTGAAATGGAAAATTTGTCTAGTCTACTTGGATGACGTGATAGTAATGGGAAGGACATTTGACGAACATCTGAATAATTTGGAAGAAGTATTTTTGAGGTTAGAAAATGCTAACCTGCAACTGAACCCAAAGAATTGTTATTTATTTCAAAAAGAGGTTAATTTTTTAGGCCATGTCATCTCGGCCGAAGGAATTAAGACCGATCCTGCTAAAATCGAGGCTGTTAGAAGTTGGCCACGACCTAGGGATAAACACGAAGTAAGAAGTTTTCTGGGGCTATGTACCTACTACAGGAAATTTGTTCAAGACTTTGGTAAAATTGCCAAGCCACTCCACCGCTTGACTGAGAACAACGTTCAGTTTGATTGGAGCCCTGATTGCCAACAGTCGTTCACTGAACTGAAGAAGAAATTGACAACTGCGCCTATTTTGGCTTACCCACGAGAACAAGGCACTTTCATTTTGGACTGTGATGCGTCCCAGCAAGGCATTGGATCTGTGTTGTCCCAATAACACAGGGTGGCGAAGAGAAAGTAATAGCCTACTTCTAGGCAAAGCCGAAAGGAATTACTGTGCCATTGAACATTTCCATACCTTCCTCTATGGCAGACATTTTCTCGTAAGAACTGATCACAGCGCTTTGCAGTGGATAATGAACTTCAAGAAACCCGAGGGTCAGGTTGCGAGATGGCTAGAGAGACTACAACAATACGACTTCAAAGTTATTCATCGCAGTGGCACGAAACACAGAAATGCAGACACATTATCAAGATGTCCATGCTTGGACCAGCATTGCCGATATTGCCAGAAACTTGAAAACAAAGAAGTCAACTTTTACAATGATGAATATTGCAAGGAAATTCTGCAAGTTACCACCGTAAGAGTCGAGTCTGACGAATCTGATTTATGGACCACAGAAGATATGAGAAAGAATCAGAAGAAAGACAACAATTTGAAGTTAGTCCTGAGCTGGCTAAAGAATGGAGTTAAATCTGAGTGGCAGGAAGTATCCAAGTTCGGTGCAGTTGCCAAGGGATACTGGGCTCAATGGGATTCCCTATGTCTTCGTGATGGCCTATTGCATCGCAAATGGGAGAGCCCAGATGGAGCAACTGTGGTGTACCAACTGGTCCTGCCGAAGGCACTTACTAAAGATGTGCTCGAGCAACTTCATAGTAGTCGTGCAGGTGGACACTTTGGAATCAAGAGGACTCTTGCTAGAATTCGAGAACGATTCTATTGGATGAATTGTCGTCGTGATGTACAAGAATGGTGCAGAAGATGTGACCTATGTTCTTCAAAGAAGGGACTCAAAACTAGAAGTCGAGGGAAAATGGCTCAGTATCTTTCTGGTGAACCATTCGAAAGAGTAGCAGTTGACATTCTTAGGCCGTTTCCTGTTACCGAGCAAGAAAATAAATACTTGATGGTAGCCATAGACTATTTCTCCAAGTGGCCTGAAGTTGTGCCCTTTCCAAACCAGGAGGCAAATCTACAGTGATAAAATGAAAAAGAGGTTCGACATGAAGAGTCCAGGAACTATGTTCGAGCCAGGTGATGCCGTTTGGCTCTACCAACCTCAGAGAAAGAAAGGAAAATGCCCCAAGCTACAGAGAAATTGGACAGGACCCTACGTCATCATAAAGAAGATCAATGACTTGGTATACCGCATCCAGCTCAACCCAAGGAGTAAACCCAAAGTTGTTCACATCGAGAGGTTAGCAGAATACCGAGGCCACGATCCCCCAAATTGGTTCCAGAGGGACAACCAAAATGGTGATGGTGTTATCCGGGATAAAATAACCTAAAGGAGGAGGCAGTGTTACAGACCTGAAATTTGATAAAGACTTCTCGAATTGTTCGAGATCGTTCGATGAATTAGATGGAAAAATCTAGAAGCACTAACTTTAGTTCTGGATCAATCGTCGAACATTCTTATTGTGTTCTATTGATTTCTTAAGTTTTCTAGAACTTTATTTGTATATAAAAGCAATGCATTTGTGAGATGAAGTAAGTTAGTTCGAAAATCACCTTGAGTTACCTTGGATACAAGTATTTTGACAGTGAATTGTATTACAGTGTTGTCAAGTGAAGTTTGATTAATAAAGGCGAGTTCATACCAGAGTTCACTTATTTTTGAACCCGAAGACGCAACAATACAGGGTTTCAGAATAAAAAAAAAACGGATTTTTATTCATAACTCAAAAATCTTTCGGCTGATTTTGATAAAACTTGGCATGCTTATTTGCGGTCATAAGATGCTTAATTTATTGTACTTACAATTAAAAAAAAAATTCAAAGTTTGACTCTCTGTATATTGAAAAAAAAGAAAATTGGGACACATGCTTATATGAAGAAAACATGTTTTTTTCACCTAAAAAAACCTATACTGAAAGTTTGGCGGTTCAACCCTGGGTCACTCATAAACTTGATGTGTTAGTTCTTAGGTTTGCGGGCTGTCTACCAAAAAAACTCTTTGTTCTTGATCTCAATATTTCGCTACTATTTATTAGTTCCATCAGGAGAAAATCAAGAGAATATGACAAAATTATACAAAATCAAATCGAAAATAACCCTTCTACTCACAATCATAGAGTAAGTATTACTATTGTGTTCATTGCCTTGGGAAATTGAAACCAACCACCTATTTGTCTCATAGTTACTAGGTACCTCATTAAACTAAATCAATCAGGTAAACTTTATGATTCATAGGAGTCCCTCAATTACCCCAAGACAATAAATGTTATTATGCTGATTGAGGGCTATTCTTTGTTTGGGCCACTTCGAGGTCCTACATAACATTCGTCACATCCGCCACACGGAATTTCATATATAACGTTGCTGTTGAGTGGAATAGGTATTTTGTCTTTGACTTCTGAAACGAGATCCGAAATTTTTTTGTAATGTATTTGGCGATTTTTATCTGTGGAAAGTCTTTGAAAATGTTTGTAATTTGGTAGGATAATTTGTCTACCAAAGGAATTGATTTTTACTCGAACTGTATGTTACAATCTTCAGCTGGCCTGTCATAGAAATTAGAACTGTATATTATTTTATTGAGGATGTGTTTCAGATAACCGTTGTTCGTGAAAATGTTAAACAGTTTCCTAAGGTTGTGTTTTTGAAAAGTCCTATGGCAAATATGTGTGATTCTGTTTTTCATGGCAATAACTGTATTATACTCTATTAAACATTCAAACAAAACAACAATATAATAAAAAAACTAAAAAGCAGCGATGATTTAACCAAACTTGATGCTAAACACCTTACAATAAACAATTCAGCCTTTTCTAAACTGTCGAGAACCAGTGGAAAACGACCATTAGCAATGTTGCAAGTGAAAATCGTGGTATAATCCAACACTGTAATGTTTCAGTTCTCGTGATGATTTGTCACAGAAGCATGATTCTGTTACCACTTATATTATTCCCGAAACTCCAGTAGTGCACTGGCGCAATATTGCAAGTTTTAGTGCATGAAAATTGATTGAATTATCACTGAAAGATCTCAAATTTCATTCAGAATTTGAGACTCAAAAATCATATTTCACACTTCAAATTTCACTTTGATTTCCGAATAACTTTTCTCAAACAAAAAATTGTTATGAAATTTGTCCTCTTTTTCATTTATTATATTATATATAGAATTAAAGTCTAGACTGACAACTATGGATGTTACCCCGAAAGTCATCAGAATTTCATAGGAACTGGGTCCCCTGAAGTGCCTCGATCGGAGTGCTGGATAACTTATATCTCTTTCTTTTTCTCTCCACCAACTAAAATTTGCTTAATATCGTTCCAATATCAGGGTTTCTGTTTTGTTGAGCATAAATGGGGCGGTGCCATCTACTAATGGACTTACCACTTACAAGGTTGACCAAAATCTTTAGGTAAAAGTTAGGAATACATGAAGTAACAATGCTTACATCCCATGAAGTCGTTGTGAGTACGTTTTGACTAGGTATTAAAAAATTAGCATGGACTCTATCATCCACCCATGGTACACTATAAGGTTGATCAAAATCTTTAGGTAAAAGTAAGGAATACGTCATGAAGTAAAAATGCTTACATCCCATGAAGTCGATGTGAGTACGTTTTCACTACGTAATACAAAATTAACTTGTCAATTTCTGGTTAGCAAAAAGGAAACGATGAATTTCAGATTCTGAGTTTGGCGCTCAGCTCTCGGATTGTAATGTTTATGTGCGAATCAAAATATTTTCGGAACACGGACGACACGATTTGTATGGTAAAGTGTGTTCACTGAAGCCACACAATTAGAACCTTAAAATGAGAAGAGTATATTTTATAGAACAGAAAAATACATGTAATATTCTCAAGAAAGTTTACGTAGGTTTGAACCAAAGTTCCAAATCTGTGACAGCCAATGAAATGAGTGATATTTGGCAAATATCGTGACAAAAATAACATGATACTACTGATGATCATAATATTCTTGAAGTTCTTGAAGGTTATTAACAAAATTTAGTTTCTATGCAGGACCAATAATTTATCTGTTACAATCTTGGTGAAATAAGGTTTGTTTTCGTCTGTTTTTCAGATTGACACCAGTATATGCATTTGTAATATTTTACTATGCAACGATTTTCAACCACTCCGGAGATGGACCACTGTGGAAAGTGGTTGCAGGAGAGGATTCCAAAGACTGTAGAAAAAATTGGTGGACTAATTTGTTATATATAAGCAATTATGTTAATCCAGATCATATGGTAAGTAATTAAAGTAAATACGTTCACATGAATCTAATTATAACTAATTACTGCACGAGAGAAAGGAAAAAATAAATAATGCAGTTTTCTTGAGCTCCAAGGATACTCATGTTTTATTAATTAGTGAATGATACAACACAACGTGTTTTGTTGGGTATTTAGTAAATCTGCCATAAAAATGAATGAAAATCAATTACTGTTAATTTTATCAACCTGAAGATTTAATTTTAATGTATGTGCCTATCAACCTTTCCAAATTACAGAAAAAAGAGTAGGCATATAAAATGCCCGAAATATAGTGTCCATGCAGCAACAGCATTTGAATATTCCAATGATGACTTGAAATTCACAAATGAAAAGTATCTTTTATCGCGAGTTATTTTCCCCCATTTATATTTCCATAATTATTAAATTTTATTTTATTATTATTGTACTACTTTTTGAAACGAAAAAAAAAGTAATAACATAATTACTTTTCGCCCCAATAGATTTATAACTCCATACAGATCGATTAGAAAATTGTGATTTTAATTTTCTTAATAGCTATGAATATACTTGTGAGATTTGAATGAAAAAATCGCGGGGCGCATAAAATAGATAATAATAAGGAGTGTATGTAGGGAATAACTGTGGATGGAAAAATTTACGAAGCTGTTCATATTTTGAATCGATGTGGACGATACTTTATGAAAATCCATATTAACTTTTATAACAAAACTTCAATGTTGATTTTCACAAAAAAATTCTGCTACATATGTTTCGCCAATACAATGACTACTTCAAGCAGAAGTATGCTAAGTTACACTTACAATGTTTTTCTTTTATATTTCAAAATACCATAATCAATTGAGGAGCAGTTTTATAGCTGTCCTCGGATAACTCAATAATAACAAATATTGTTTGTCTATTATAAAATGATTTTTATTACATTTATCTTGTATAACGGCAAAAAAAAATAAATAGTGGAAAAATATTGAATTCTGTTTGATCGTTCACTTAGTTCTTAGAACTTTTCTCTTCATTAATTTTCAATCTTTCAAGCAGATTTTATTTCACCCCTTTTCCTTCAACATGTATTTCGGAATCGTTTTCAAAAGTTTGATTTTCTGTGAGTAGATGGGCAGCATAGGTTGAATTTGTTTTGCTGTTTACAAAGCAAGTTGTTTACACATCGTTGTTTGCATGTCTGCATTTTCTGATGAGTCATAAACGAAGCTTTTTGTAATCTAGTTGAAATCTGCATTTATTTATATTGGATTGCAACAAGAACTGTAGTTGTGATTCTGTTGCAGTGTAGTGGGTAGCGGAGCAATGCCAGAATAAAAACTTTAGTTGACAAGTTGTCACAGGTAGACTACAAGGCCTTATAACATTTTGGGGGGATCATTTGACCCAGCATGAAACATATTCAGAACGAAGCTGCTATAAGAAAAAATAACTTTAGGCACTATGCCGTCAATTCTGTGTGGTATAAAAAAAAAGGAGAATGTGTGTTATTGCTGATAGAAAAGTCATATAACAAAATTAAAAAAAAAAAACATGTCTGAATAGAAACATTAATCGATTTGGCACGTAATTCGGTAGTAAACCATGCAGGAGACGGATAAATACAATTAAAAAAAAGAGGTAAAGTTATTTACAAATTTGAAAAGAATATAAAACAACTACCAAGAGAGGGTGAATAATAGAAATTACTGGTCAACAGAAACATGCGAATAGGAACATGAAAAGTGACTTTAGTTACCTACGAAAAATATCTATTAGAAACTACTTAATATATCATAATTTTTCATGCAATTACGGTAATGGGATATATTGAGCTATGTCAAGACCAATTTGCTAGATTGCTACTTGATTTTTTCTTATCTTGGAACATACAGTTCATACTGCGACGCATACGTTATACGATTGTAATAACAAATCAGTGAAACTCAGTGATATTCTATTGTGAAATATGCAATATGTCTATCACTCAGGAGTTGAAGCCTGTCGGAAGAATTCGCAAAATTTAGAATTTTTTTCTTACAAATGCTTCACTTTTGTTTCTATTTACCTTCCAGTTTCTATTCACCCTATTTTACGGTACTGCTTCTGAAGAGATCTGTCAGAGTAACTGTTTTGGTGCCAAAACAAGGCCTGAGTTCCACTTCATTGTTCGATGAATATACTATATCCTTAGGTAGTAAATTGTATTCAATTTATGGGTGTTGGTGTCACACAGGATGTGTTCTCTCTGGGTATGACAAAGTGCATGGCAGGTAAGAGGTAAGTGCTGCATCTTCCCTCGCTCGTACAAGTCCTTCGAATACTTCTGAGGGTTGCTCGTAAGGGTGCAGCCGGTTCATGAAAATAACAATTCTAATATATATTATATATTTTTTGAAAACAACAACAATGTGATAAATCTCTCTCTCTTTCTCGAATTAAAATTGCCAAATATGCAAGACATTAGCGCACAGAATTTTAGGATTGTTTTCACTCACAATTACTGAAGCTTCTGGAATCTAATCTGAGAGTTTTGCCAAGCGCATAACTCGCGAAAACCTGGACCAATTTAACAAATTTTTACTCAATATTCCTTGTAGTTCGAGGAAGGTTCTTATGAATAAAAACATTGAAAATATATTAAAACCTCACTTTACTTTTTAATGATAATGATAATTTTCGTTATTGCATTTATAGTTTGAGCGGACGTGAGGTCTGAGATTTACTAGAATTGTCTGGAATATAAGGAAGTTCGGGTAAACTCTGAAATGAACCACAACCAAGGCTTCGGAAAGTTCTAGAACGAACTAAAAATACACTCGAATGAAATTTTTGAAAGTACGGTCTCCAGGGTGGAGGGGACGTGGGAAATTTCTGAAAATTTCAAGAGTATGAGAAAGGAAACTGGAATGTTTCAAAGCTTCTCGGAGGTGCTGAAATATTCTATAAAATTGTGGAATGAACCAGAAAAAGGTCTCTGGAAATTTCTAGAGCGTATTGAAAAAGACAGTAGAACGGATTTTTCCACTTTTCAATCACCAGCAAGTGGGCGTGAGGTTTAAAACTTTTCAGAATCGTCTATGATATACGAGAGAAAAACTTTGGAATGTTCTCCAAACTTTAGGAACGTTCCAGAAACTTTTAATAAACCATGAAATGGACCATAACAGAGGCTCCGGGAAGTTCTAGGAATGAAGAAAAATACACTCGAATGGAATTCTCGAAAGAAGGGGACAGGTTGAGTTGGAACATAGCTTTTGCCCTCAACTTCGTTATAATATGAGTCCGACAATAACATTGACAGAAATAATACACATACAATATACAAGATGATGAGGCAGGACTTCGTTTGCCAGGTCCTCTAGTCATCAATACATGTTTAGAAACTGATGTTTTCCAGACGATTTCAAGATTTCTAAAATTGTACCCTAGTAGAAATATCGTTAGAGGTTTAAGTAATTGCAAGATTAATGATTCTCGTTGCAAATGATAGGTAACTGGCTACTTATCAACATACTGAACATATACATCCATACTATGCCGCGAAATGTTTTTTTTTGCCGCCATATTGAAAAACATAAAAAAATTGGAAATATCATGAAAAATCATGTGTGTTATCAAACTAAAGGAAATTTTATGGCGAAAAATGATATAAAATTTGTTTTCAAAAGTGAAATGTATATACAGATGAAGTATATATGCTATGTATAAGGTCCAAGGTAGTCATTTTTGACCAACGGTGGTGTGCATCTCCGCTAAAGGTTTGAGTTTCAGAATATGTAGTGTTGGGATCTCAACCTCGGTTGGTGAGGAATCTGCATTACTGACATACCTAATCTCACGTATAGTTAGGTACCACTTAATATTGCAATAGAGCATTGTCAGCTGCGTCCCAACATGGTGGTCATGGGGTGACAAACATTTGACATTTGATGAAATGAAATGATGAAATGAAATGATTACGATTTTTATAAACTTTACAGACATTAGGTGAACCGGAAAGATAAACGTAGCCTGATGGAAAATGGGTTCAATAGGTTTGTTTTTGTTCAGTTTGGTTTGTTTGTCCCCCTATGACATTGTTGCGCAACTGTCATATTACGTCACTGACAGTGCTTAATTATAACATTTTTCATCTAAACCTATTTTATCCGTCACCTATCTGACGCCATCTTACATAAGAAATAACAATCCAGCGTTGTCATACTTCCCCCAAATGCCTTCTTGCGGCACACTCAATAGCTGGCTGTGACGTCACACACACACACACTGCGTTCCTACACTTGAATTATAAAGGGAGACCCATAGCCATAAGTGTATTATCGAAATTAGGCGACCCGTCAGCTCCTCTTTAAGAATTCCATTTCTTGCCTGCAAGTATGAGCTTTGGTAATAGTTACTTTATCATTTATTTTCTATCATATAAGTCCGGTCACAGATCTTTCCCCATCTTTCACCTAACATTTGTCATTCAGCTCGCGACATAATCAACCTACTAATTAGAAAAAAATGTATTTGAAGGAAGCCTTGGCACACAAACACCATGCCCACTGAACTATGAAACCCAAGTGATTCCAGATGAGTTTTCATCATATACCAGCGTAACCTGACGTCATCCACTCGAATAATCTTGGAAAAAGTTTTTTTGGAGTAGTCTACAGAAATTTTAAAGTATAAAATCAACTCAAATATCACTAAATCCAGTCAAATGTCAATGAATCCACTTGATTGTTACTGAATCCAGACGAACGTAACTAAAATCTATTCAAATGGCACTGAATCCCGTTAAATACCACAGAATGCAGTATTTTCAAAGTCAAAAACCCCCTCAAAATGTTACAAAATCCAGTCAAATATCACTGAATCCAGTATTTCCGAAGTAGGTATGTCTACATAATTTTCAGTAGTGATAACCCAAGGACATTGATAATTAAGTATAGCAGATTCCGAAAGTTTATTGCTTGGAAACAGACGCCGGTTTGTTGCTTGGAAACAGACGCCGAAGGCGGAGGTTTATTTTCTACAAGCAACAAGCTTGAGGAAGTTGTTATATTTTTCATTGTTCGAGGGTTATTCGAATAGAAAATTTTTTGATAACCGATACTTTGTAACATTGCAATAGTCTATAAATGATTTCCATATAAATTTGTTATTGTAAACAGTTTATTTTGACATATTTAATAAGAAAATTCCATCAATCTTCTCGTCAGTATTACAACCAAAGCATGACATCACTGACATTTTGACGTTATTAAATATTTGAAACTTCAAAATCGAAATGAATCAAAATATGTATGTCCTTAGCGTGCCTGGGCATGAAAACAGACCGTTGGGTCTGTTATCAGTATAATGTTGTTCTTATTGGTTGTATTCAATCACATGACCCCAATTTAACTAATTTCATTGGATTTCCGCTTGAGCAAAACATTTTCAGTATAATGTTGTTCTTATTGGTTGTATTCAATCACATGATCTCAATTTAACTAATTTCATTGGATTTCCGCTTGAGCAAAAAATTTTCAGAGTAACAAATTCACTCAAAATGTCTGTAGCCGTAGCAGTCTGAACTAAGTAACGTATACACCGTTTTTACATTGCGTAAATGAGCGCAGGCATAAATCAAGATCGATAAATGGACATGAAAATGATATTGTTTAAGACATACTTATTTTAAAATTCTTGAATAAAAACGTTTATTTTCCAGCCACTGAAGTATTGCTTAACTGCATAAATAGATGTTTCAATATTTTGTTGGAGTAGGTACGTATGAAAAAAAATACCGACTGTAGGCGAGTAGCGATCAGCTGTTGTCACGCTACGTCCCTGACCCGTCAGATCGACGGATCTGAATCATTCCACGACGCCTTACAAAAGTCATGGCTGAAAAGGTGTGGACGACCAATTGTCGTCCGTTCAGGTGCTAGCGAGCAATCATTCAGTGATATAACCTTACTTTTCAACCCATCTAACCTAACCTAACCTAACCTAACGCCCATTCAATTAAAATCGGGTTCTCGTCGTACCTCCATTAAGAGGCCATTACACTGAGTGAAAAGTGACACGCCTGGCATTTGGACTGAGTAGTGCCAGGCCGATTTTGTGCCTAGACGCTAGCGATCTCACAACCTATTGATTGACAAGTCGGGTGTGGTTGGCGCCGCGCCGTGAACTGTGTACCCCATTCTCGCCACTTCGCACTCGGCGTGTTTTCTTTAAACTGTGTAAATTTACCGACAATCGACAGGACATGACACTCCGCCCGAAACTTGGCACTCCGCACCATTCTCACGGCGCGTGGAGTGTCAGTTCACACGCCAGACTCGATACTCCACATGCCGTGTAATGGCTTCTTTAGAGTGAACACTCAACTAAGCTACCATCACCTATTGTCGCGCCAAGTCCCTGATTCATCAGATCGACAGATCGCATCATTGGATCGTGACCCCCCATTAGATTGAACCTTACTTTTCGACATACCTGACGATCGTTCAAGTAACACCTCGTTCATGCCGATCAGAGCCAAAGCTTGACATCATAGCATTACTTCTCATATAGCCAGATTTGTGTATTTGTCCTCGCATTGCGGACCCCCTATCAGACCCAATAGTAGATCAGTCAGAGCACAGTGTTGATACGCTGAACGCATTTCGTAGCAGGTACCACTCGAATTGAAAACACTTTTGTCCCGCCTTGTGTATCCTCAAGTTACTGCCCCGACTGTATACACCACAGTTGAATAGTTATAGAAAAACTTAACAAAACGACACCGCATGCACCACAGCTAGAGACTTGAAAATTCAGTCAATTAATATTATTGATTTTCTATTCACTCATCGGTCAGCTGTGTACTAGCTAGTAGAGTCATTCTTATAAGTATAGCGTCATTGTCAGCAAAAAATGTCTTATCTTTAACGAAAACGAAGATATGAGTCGCATCGGCAAACGTGCTTTCTCAACAATTTTAACAAAAGAATGACAATTTTGATTTTCTATCGTTACTCAAATAATATTCAAATCATCGGGTGGTGAGAAAAATATCGACTTATGAAGAAACTATATCTTATATATACTTAACTATATTAACTATATATATATATATATAACACACCCTCGTATTTTCTTGACAGTACAGGGATTTCAAAATTTGTTTTTCATTACATATAGTACTCAGAAATATCTACCTTCAGGTTGATGACACATACGTAAATCCATATTCCACGGCTACCTACGACCAACTGAAAAGTGAAAAATTGGGAAAAACATACTAGGCATTTTTTTATCGCAAAAATAACACGAGGATCTGTTTCAGAACACCCTAAAACACCCAAATCTCAGTGAAAATTCATTAAAATATACAGGGTGTCATCTGTAACTAACAAATTTTTTTATTATATTATTATTATTATTTGTTATTCATCCGCAATGTTTGGTAGTTTTCGATTTTTTTCCTTGGTCACGAAGTACCTTAAAATGTTCAAATAATGCTGTAGGGAATGTTCCAATATTACTTTTTCATGGCTACCTACGACCAAATTGAAAAGTGAAAAATTGGGAAAAATATACCAGGAATTTTTTTATCGCAAAAATAACACTAAGTTCTATCCCAGAACACTCTGAAACCCCCAAATAGCAGTACCTAATTATTCAAAATGTACAGGGTGTCACCTGTAACTGACATAGTATTGAATTTTATTCATCCGTAATGTTAAGTTGTATTCGATTTTTCTCCATAATCACTAATTACTTAAAAATGTTCTAATAATGTTGTAGGAAAAATTGAAATATTACTTTTTCATGGCTGGCTATGACCAGTCTAAAAGTGAAAAAGTGTGGAACACACATCAAGGACTTCTGTAGCACAAACGTAACAACGGATTCTGGTTCAGGAGACCTTAAAATTCCAAGGCCTCAATTCTTGAAACATAAAAAAATACAGGGTGTCATCTATAGCTGGCAGAACTGATAACGCTTATTTATTCGAAGCGTTTAGTTGATTTACAAAATTTTTTCTCGAGTCATAGAGTACCCAAAAACGTTCAATTGATGCTGTACAAAAAACCAAATATTACTTTTTGATGCCTAGATATGATCAGTTGAAAATTGAATTATAAAGAAAAACATACTGACGTTTCTTTTGTCTCCGAGCTAACACCAAATTCTGGTTAAGAACACCATGAAGGCCCCGGATCCTGTTGTTCATAGGAAGAAATCTGTAAATGGAAACATGTCTAACCTTTATTAAATAAATTTTGTTGCTAGTTTTACAGGTGACACCTTGTATATTTCAATGATTTAAGTAATTTGATCTGAGTGATTTACATTGTTTCGAACCACAATTTGGTTTTGTGATGAAAACAAGCTCTGATATGTTTCCCAGTTTTCCTATTTCTGAATATTATAAATAAAAATATAATCACGAGTATAATCATTTCTTTCACAAAACTATCACCGGATTCTCGTTCTCAAAAAGCTTAACAAGATTTATGAATGAAAAGTGAGATATATTACCATTTACAGGATGATATCCTGTATAATTTCATTACCCGGGCAACGAATTCTGGAGGTTTTGCGGTATATTCTGAACCAGGATATGTTATCTCGGTAATAGAAGGATGTTTACCACATTTTTTTAATTTTCAACTGGTCATAAATAGCCATGGAAGTATAATTTTCAGAAACAATTCTACATTACGGATAAATAAAAGTTATCAAATTTGCTAGCTACAGATGATACCCTGTATATTTTTAGATTTAAGTATTGAGGTGGGGATTTCAGGGTGTTCTGATCCAGAAATGTTTGTGCTTGAAGTATCCTTAATGTATTTCCCCCATTTTTTCGTCTCTCAACTCATCATAGCAAGCCATGAAAAAGTAATATTTGGTTATTTTCTGTAGCAGTAATTGAACATTTTAGGTACTTTGTTACTATAGAAAAAAAAAACAAAAACAACCAAAGATTACGGATGAAAATTGAACAAATTGAAAATGTTGCTAGTCTGTAAGACACCCTGTATATTTTAATGAGATCTGGGGGTTTAAGCATGTTCTGAACCAGAATCTGATGTTAGTTTCTAAGTAAAAAATCTTTTAGTATATTTTTCCCAGTTTTTCACTTTTCAACTGGTCATAGCAAGCAAAAAGTAAAATTTGGGTATTTCTTATACTCAGCATCAATTCAGGCCCTTTGTGACAAAAAAAAATCGAAAGTAACCGATCATTTCGGATGGATAAAAATTAATAATGTTGCTAGTAACAGATGCCACCCTGTATATATATAATTCACAGAGTTGCCAGAGCAGTCAACCACTTTGGGATGTTAACTTGGAACTTGTATTCTGTGAGTCTACAACGTCATCTGTCATCTTCCACTCGTTGTTCTGGATGATATTAGCGCCAACTGTCGGTGTTCGTAATAATCGTAGTACCATTAAGCAACCGGTTACGTGTCACTCTGGAACACTGTGCAGTATAACGATGAGTCATCAAAGTATTCAATCAGTGAACACTGAACTATCAAAGATTGATCAGCCAATACTTTGAGATATCGAACACTGAACTATAAAATGCACAGAGCCGCCAGAGCAGTCAACTTTTGTGATATGTTAATAGCATTCAGAAGACAAATACAGCAAGTCAACTTAAAACTAGTATTCTGTGAGTCTACAGCGTCATCTGTCAGCTTGCTGTCATCTTTCACTTGTTGTTCTGGAGGCATATTAGGGCCAACTGTCGGTATTCGTAATAATCGTATTACCATCTGCCAACCTGTCACGAATAAATACTCTGAGATATCGAACACTGAACTGTTTAATTCACAGAGCAGCCAACAGGAGTCAACCACTTTGTGATGTTTCATTCACAAGAGAAATACGACAAGTCAACTTGAAACTAGTATTCTATGAGTCTACATCGCCATCTGCTAGCTTGCTGTCATCTGTAACTCTATCAGATGTCATCATCGTTATCATGAAGTCATCTGTCGGCCACTTTTCGTTTTGGAGAGATACTTCAGTATAAGTCTATCAGATGTCTTTATCATATTCGTATTGTGTCATCTGTCACGTGTCACATATAACTTTTCGGTCTGAGACTTCTAAGAGACTGTCAGATGTCATATATCGGCCCATCAGGTGTGCCCAGTAATCATCGACCTCTATAAGACTGTCAGATGCCAAAATCATATTCATTACGTCATCTATCAGCTTGTCAAGTGTCAGTTATCAGCCAGCCATATGTCGCTTGTTGTTCCGAGTCATCAGTAACCTCTATAATTCTACTATAAGTCACGTCATCTGTCAGTCACATGTCACTCTTCTTTACAAGGTATCAGTGTCATACATGAGTCTGTCAGATGTCAGTCACCTTTCAGTCTATCACGTGAACATCCGTTTTGAGAGGGTATTTCATTGTTGGATATTAGTGAAATACTGAACCACCAAAATCATATTCGTGGAAAAATTAAAAACAGATTGATTGAATCTACAACGTTTGTTAATATCAATTCAATGGACAATATATCAATCGAATAAAAAACATATTAGTTGAATGCAAATCTTTCTTGACATCGACGATCTAGTTGATTTTTTTGTTCTTCTTTGGAATCTGCAATGTAGTCACATCTTCGTATTGCGTCCTGTATCATATCAATTCCGGTAGTGTAGATTTGCTTGGGGTTTACTTTAGGTATTTCGAAAAGTAAGGTTATATCCATACGCCACCTTAGGAGCAGCACTGTTAAATAAACGCAACAGTGAATCGTGGAGAGTTATCCCCAGCCAGCAACAAGATTCAATCACTCAGATTAACATCTGAAACTGAAAAAATCATGCCCTGCCTGGAGATCGAGCCAGCGACCTTTCGATCACGAAACCCCGACTCTTTTTTTTTCTAAGAGGATATTCCATTCAGGCCCTGTCTCCAGAGCTCCGACACATCCGGAGGGCGCGCTGGATTGTTTACCCAGATAACCACTTCCCACGTCCTTGTGGTAAGCGATTACTGGGTCCGAGAATCATGTGCCCTGAGCAGACGCATCCGTCCACTCAAGGCGTCCGTTGTCGTTGCGGTTGTCATCGTTTGGCAATCCATCGTTTTGGGCCCCACCACCTTGCCTTTGACCCCTATTCCGATGGGTACGGTTGTGGGGGCCTCTTCCTCGTGTATTTGGAACCCGAGTTTTAGGGTATACCAGAGGGTTAGTCTAGTATAACCCACGGCCGACATCAGAGGGAATGCTCTTTTCGTCCCCGGTGCGCCTGAGCTGCCGATCCGGTTTTGCACCTGTTGCTCAGGAAAGTGGTGTTACAACTCACCAGGGCCTTGGATGACGGTTGGCCTCCCTGCTTATTATTATTATTATTGTTATTGTTATTATATCATCATCATTATCATGATGTTCATTATCATTATTATTATATTGGACTCACAGTATATCCGTTTATTCTGTTGACTCCAGTTTTTTCTGTCTAACCATTTTATTCAATATGCAAATAACTCGACTCCTGGAAAGTTCCGCCTCTGCTTACCTATAATTCATTCATTGTAAAGTGTTCTTGATCTTGATTTATTTGTTAAAAAAAATAAATATATTTATTTTAGATTTATTGATTCAAATATTCTGATTATCAAGTACAAATTATGTTATCATTATGTGACACTGACGACTCATTACTTGGTCGACTATTTTTTTCTATAATTGTTTTCCCGTATGGCTACAACCCTCTTTTATTTCAATTTTACAATTTTTGCTGTGAAATCTATGTACCCTCGATGACTTCATTAAAATCCTTCGATACTATTGTGACTCTTTTTTCAACATCCAATGTTATTAACTGAATGAAAAAAATAATATGTTGAACTGCCCCTCTTATGAGCACGCCTATGATGTTACAAAATCTGCCATCACGTATAAAAAGCAATTTGTCCTATCCTATTCTATAATGTAGTGCTGTGCTTGTTTGTTGTGGGCAAACCTTTATTCCGGTTCATTCATGTTTGTTTACGTCGTATTTTTATTGTGTTCAATGAATTTCTCTCTGGCGCTAGCTATCTGCAAAATGCTGAAGTTACCCAGTCGGTTGAAGGAGCCAATTTTTATAAATTTGCTAGATTTTGGTACATTGCCGCCAAATTCTCACTTCCATAGTTTCTCGTCAGCAACGTTGCTTTAGATTTTGAACGATTTCAATTGATGTTTTTGTTGACATGAAATAATACAGAAACGTGCATTTTATCGATTTATTGGTTTCCGCAAAAAAAAATCATGAATTTTTGGAAAAAAATTAATCTCGATATATTCAACAAGTACTCCAATATGTTCTAAATGTATTTGCCAAATTTGAGCTTTTAGAGTGTAACTGTTTCGCCGGAATCGTGGAAGTACGAATGCATGACATTAAACGGCCACCTTAATGTTGTATCTAAGTATTCCTTTGCTAGAAAATAAGAATCGGTACGATCCAAATTTTTTATCCTTCTTGATTTATGAAACTTTCTTCACCTCTTTGGATTTCTGCTATTGGGACAGAGAACACTTTTGTGGAGCGTGAAGGCATGGGTCACAAAGCAAAGTACACGAAACAATACCTTTATTATGGTTTGTATATTCAGCAGCGAAGAGCAAAGCGCCAATGTGTACAGTGGCCGCTTGAAATTGAATCATCTTTATTAATAATACCTCAATGAAGAGCAAAGCGCCAATGTGTACAGTGGCCCCTTCAATTTGAACCATCTTTATTAATAATACCTCAAGCCTCAAATAGTTTAGCACTGGCTTTTTTGTGAATGTCTTACCTAAAAAAAGTACTGTATAAGATTTGGATGAATATGAGGTATAAGCTATATAAAAAAAGATGAATAACATCACAACTTTCATAATAATTTTTAAATGAAGTATTTATAATCATCATCATGCTGACGTACATGACATAGATCATCAACAACCTATAAGAATATTAAAAACAAAGAGTTAATCAAAATCTCAATAAACGCCTCTTTCTTGAAATGGTTCATATAAATAATACTGAAAAAACAATGAATAAAAGAACAGACATCAAAGATCTTAGTACCATATATACATTTTTACTAAAAAAACACAAAGAAAATATCTCACCTCGTCCTCCTTGAAATTATTATTTACATATTTATACATATAGTTTTTATAATTTCTCACTCTGTATCTCTAATTTGAAATACCGAAAATATGATCAAAGCAAGCATAAATTGTTGTCAACTTGTCCTTTCAAATTCTGTTTGTCACCTGTATGTTTCTTTTTGTATCTAATTTCTTTTGAATTTTATGTTAGTAAGTATCTTAAATTATGTAATAACATCACATATTTATTTAACAACTAATTTTAGTTACGTCTTGAAGAAGAAAATGAGTTATTTTCGAAAGCTTGACTTAAAAACGGATAAATCGTCTTAATTGGTCTCCCTTTGACTGATTCTCACTAATTTGTGAATACATTTTTGAACAGTCACGAAAACGTCCCCTTATATATATTTATGCACACATATAAAAAAAAAAAGATTAAAATCCCTTATCTGTTCAGTTAAGCAATACCTCAGTGGCTGGGGAATAAACGTTTGTATGTTAAAATCTTCCAAATATGTCTCAACAACATAATTTTTCGTTATTTTTCGATCTTGATTCCGCCCGCGCTCAGTTACACTATATAAAAACGGTGTATACGTCACCTAGTTCGATCGCTCAATTACGTTCGCTTAATTGTATAATTCAAACTGCTACGGCAACAGACATTTTGAGTGAATTTTTTACTCTGAAAATTATGTAGACATTCAGTGATATTTGACTGGATTTTGTAAAATTTTGAGAGGGTGTGAGGGTGTGACTCTGAAAATACTGGATTCTGTGATATTTGACTGGATTCAGTGCCATTTGAGTGGATTTCAGTTACGTTTGACTGGTTTTAGTAACACTCAAGTGGATTCAATTACATTTGCATGGATTTGGTGAAATTTCACTGGATTTTTGACTTTGAAATTTATGTAGACTACTCCGAGAATTCTTTTCCCAAGATTTTTCGAGTGGATGACGTCAGGTGACACTAGTATTTGATGAAAACTCATCTGCAATCAGTTGGGTTTCATATCTCAATGGGATGGGCATGGTGTTTGTGTGCCAAGTGTCCCGGGTTAAAATCTCATGATCAGGTTTTTTTTTTAAATTAGAAGTTGCAATATGTCGCGAGCTGAATAATAAAATAAATATTAGGTGAAGGATGAGGAAAGATCTGTGACTGGACTTATATAGTGGTGATAGATTATGGATAATAAATGAGAAAGTGACTGGAGGATAACCTATTATTAAAGTTCATACTTGCAGGCAAGGAGTGGAATTCCTCAAGCGGAGCTGAAAAGTCGCCTAATTTCGCTTTACAGCAAGTAGCGACTAATGTGTATGGGTTGCTCAAGCGAATATTCACTACTTTACGAAAAGCGGGAATTGCCGAATACCGCATGTCTGTTCCCGGCTTTATAGTCCTGATCAGTAAATGTATTGAACGGGGTGGAAGACATTTTGAACATGTATTATAAGTGTAAATATTGCCTTTCCTAGTTTTACATTTGAAAAATTGGTATCCTCAGATAGGTAATTCCATTTAGAATGCGAAGACAAACTAATATACGGGGTGTATCATTTGAAAAATGCGCATAAACTCAAGTCGAAGTGGGCGAAAATGAACGTAACATTTGAGGCACCCTGTATGAACATACATGATGATCAGAAAAATCCAGCTACTTTGGTATTGTCTACGTCACTTCACCACACAAAATTCAGATCTTTGAAGAAACAGCTTAATTACAGTTATTTAATTCAGAGCTTGCTTCACCCCCCATTGTGTCAAAAAAATTAATAACTTGGTACCGGCGCATTGTGGCTGGAAAATGCAACACCCTGTGCATCTGGAAGTATTTCAGAAACATGGCCTTTTTGGTGCCATGTAACTTTTATATAAGACGTTTTTTCATATGAATCAGCCTTATCGATATATCGAGCAAATGCGCACTGTTGTGACACCCGGTATACAGTGCGGTTTTTTATAGTTCCCCCCCCTGTTAACTTTTGAACGGTTCGACATAGAAACATGAACAAATCGTTTCGAGGGTTTCATCAATACTACTTTTTGAAATAAAAAATATGGTGATTGCTCAATAGGGGGCGCGAGGGGCCCCATCGCTCAAAATTTTTAAATTGCATTGGGGGTCGGGTGGCACATCGTTGAGAAGAGAATTTAATTCCCTTCACAACCATCTACATTTTTTGAATTTCGTTAATATTTTTTTTGCAATTTAAATTCGCGATATCAAATATTAATGCGGATCTGAATACTACTCATACCTCGATAAATTTGAACGGTTTGATGTGGAACAATGAAACCAAAAATTTTCTGAAGGGTATTACCGATACTACTTTTTGAGAGAAGAAACAGTGCAATTACTCGACAGAGGGCGCTGGGGGCACATTAACTTAAAAATTTCGAAAGGCATAAAGATCGATATTGGGAGAAATATTCAGATGGTTGTGAAGAGAATTGAACGATGCGCCACTTGAACCCCCATGCCATTTGAAAATTTTGAGTCGTTGGTCCCCCGCGCCCCCTATTGAGCAATCACCATATTTTTCATTTCAAAAGGTAGTTTCCATATATCGCCATTGAAGAAAAATGACCTAAATCTACTAATACAATGCACCTTCACTATTGATACAGGAGCTTCGAGATTAGTTGTTCGCCCAGACCTCATACAAGAATCTGTGAAGCCGATGAAAAGGAATATGGTTTTGGAAACGGCAACGGGACAAAACGCGCCAGTCATATGGGAAACACTTGTACACATCCAGGTAGGACCTATTACCATGGAACATTCTATGTTGGTTGCGGAAATAAGGGATGAATGTGTTTTGGGTCTGAACATCATGGAGAAAAACGACTTCATCCTTAACATCAGACAGAAAATTCTGCGGATTGGCAATGAAGAAATCTTCCTGAGCAGATACAATGAGAAAATCCACCAATTAAGATTTATATTGACGAAGACATGCACATTCCGAAAAACTCCGAAACCATCATCATGGCCAGAATGGATAAAGAACCTGGAGATTTGAGCACTGGAATAATTGAAAATGATGAATACCGCCAAGATGGAATTTCAATTGCCCGATGTCTTGTGAACACAGAACAACTAATTCCTGTCAGGGTTGCCAATACTTCGGAAAATAAAGTCCTCCTGAAGAAAAACGACCAATTGGGATTCTGCAAACCTGTCACTCGGGTTCTCAATTCTGAAAACCACACTCAGGTACTGCGAAGAAATACCACTAACACCGATCAGAGAACAATAGACAAAATGATGGAATCCACGGAACATTCGACTATGGAGGAAAAGCAGAAGGCCAAAGAGTTTCTTCATAGCCATCGTTACATTTTCTCGACAGAGACTTCGACGGGACGTACCAGTCTAGTTCAACATCGCATCAACACCGGCGATGCCCGACCAATCCGACAGGCTCCGAGGAGATTACCGTTTGCCAAACAGAGAGAGGTAGCAGACATGATAAACAACATGATGGAGGATGACATAATTGAAGAAACCACAAGCCCATGGTCCTCACCGGTGGTAGTGGTAACTAAAAAGGATGGATCAACCCGATTCTGCGTGGACTATCGTCGATTGAATGACGTAACGATAAAGGATAGCTACCCATTACCAAGAATCGATGATACACTAAACACATTATCCGGTTCCAAGTGGTTTTCAACGTTAGACCTGAAAAGCGGGTATTGGCAAGTGGAAGTTCATCCTGACGATAGAGGAAAAACAGCGTTCTCTACCGGGCAAGGGCTGTACCATATCAAAGTCCTTCCGTTCGGATTATGTAATGCTCCCGCCACATTTGAGAGACTTATGGAACTAGTATTGAGAGGTTTGACATGGAAAACTTGTCATTGGACATTTGACGAACATCTGAATAATTTGGAAGAAGTATTTTTGAGGTTAGAAAATGCTAACCTGCAACTGAACAACCCAAAAAAGGTTATTTATTTCAAAAATGAGTTGATTTTCTAGGCCATGTCATCTCGGCCGAAGGAATTAAGACCGATCCTGCTAAAATCGAGGCTGTTAGGAGTTGGCCACGTCCTAGGGATGAACATTAAGTAAGAAGTTTTCTGGTGCTATGTACCTACTACAGAAAGTTTGTTCAAGACTTTGGTAAAATTGCCAAGCCACTCCACCGCTTAACTGAGAACAACGTTCAGTTTGATTGGAGCCCTGATTGCCAACAGTCGTTCACTGAACTGAAGAAGAAATTGACAACTGCGCCTATTTTGGCTTATCCAAGAGAACATGGCACTTTCATTTTGGACTTTGCTGCGTCTCAGCAAGGCATTGTATCAGTTTTATCCCAAGAACAGGATGGCGAAGAGAAAGTAATAGTCTACTTTAGTAAAACTCTGGGCAAAGCTGAAAGGAATTATTGTGTTACAAGAAAGGAGCTTCTATCGATAATCAAAGCCATTGAACATTTCCTTACCTTCCTCTATGGCAGACGTTTTCTCGTAAGAACTGATCACAGCGCTTTGCAGTAGATAATGAACTTCAAGAAACCTGAGGGTCAGGTTGCGAGATGGCTAGAGAGACTCCAACAATACGACTCCAAAGTTATTCATCGCAGTGGCAGAAAACACAGAAATGCAGACACATTATCAAGACGTCCATGCTTGGAACAGCATTGCCGATATTGCCAGAAACTTGAAAACAAAGAATTCAATTTTTACAATGATGAACATTGCAAGGAAATCCTGCAAATTACCACCGTAAGAGTCGAGTCTGAAGAATCTGATTTATGGACCACAGAAGATATGAGAAAGAATTAGAAGCAAGACAACAATTTGAAGTTAGTCCTAAGTTGGCTAAAAAATGGAGTAAGACCTGAGTGGCAGGAAGTATCCAGGTTTGGTGCAGTTGCCAAGGGATACTGGGCTCAATGGAATTCCCTATGTCTTCGTGATGGCATCGCAAATGGGAGAGCCCAGATGGAGCAACTGTGGTATACCAACTGGTCCTGCCGAAGGCATTTACTAAAGATGTGCTCGAGCAACTTCATAGTAGTCGTGCAGGTGGACACTACGGAATCAAGGGGACCCCTGCTAGAATTCGAGAACGATTCTATTGGGTGAATTGTCGTCGTGATGTAGAAGAATGGTGCAGAAGATGTGATCTATGTTCTTCAAAGAAGGGACCAAAAACCAGAAGTCGAGGGAAAATGGCGCAGTATCTTTCTGGTGAACCATTCGAAAGAGTAGCAGTTGACATTCTTGGACCATTTCCTGTTACCGAGCAAGGAAATAAATACTTGATGGTAGCCATGGACTATTTCTCCAAGTGGCCTGAAGTTGTGCCCATTCCAAACCAAGAGGCAAAGACCGTTGCAAAGGCCGTCATAGAAAATGTAATAGCCAAACATGGAGTCCCACTAGAATTACATTCTGATCAAGGACGAAACTTCGAATCTGAGTTATGGCAGGAAATGATGAACATTCTAGGTGTGAAGAAGACTCGTACCACAGCCCTACATCCCCAATCAGATGGTATGGTTGAACGACATTATAAAACCATCAGCCAGTACCTGTCGATGTTCATCTCCAAAAATCAAAAGAATTGGGATGAGTTGGTACCACTGTTCCTCCTATCCTATCGAAGTTCCTAGCATGAGTCCACCGGATATACCCCTTCAATGTTGATCACTGGGCGAGAAATGAAACTACCATGTGATCTGCTGTTTGGAATGCCACCCAGAAGTACAGAGGACAAAGTCCTACCAGAATATGTCCAAGAGTTGCGAGAAAGACTGGACCAAGTTCCTGAATTCTGCGTCTTCTCCAAATCTCCAGTGACAAAATGAAAAAGACGTTCGACAGGAAGAGTCCAGGGAATATGTTCGAGCCAGGTGATGCCGTTTGGCTCTACCAACCTCAGAGAAAGAAAGGAAAATCAAGCTACAGAGAAATTGGACAGGACCCTACGTCATCATAAAGAAGATCAACGAATTGGTATACCGCATCCAGCTCAACCCAAGCTCAACCCAAAGTTGTTCACATCGAAAGGTTAGCAGAATACCGAGGCCACGATCCCCCACATTGGTTCCAGAGAGACAACCAAAATGGTGATGGTGTTATCCGAGACGGAATAACCTAAAGGAGGAGGCAGTGTTACAGACCTGAAATTTGATAAAGACTTCTCGAATTGTTCGAGAGCGTTCGATGAATTAGATGGAAAAATTTAGAAGCACTAACTTTTGTTCTGGATTAATCGTCAAATATTCTTATTGTGTTCTATTGATTTCTTAATTTTTCTAGAACTTTATTTTTTTATATAAGCAATGCATTTGTGAGATGGAGTTAGTTAGTTAGAAAGTTACCTTGAGTTACCTTGGAAACAAGTATTTTGGTATCAGTTTTGACAGTGACTTGTATTACAGTGTTGTCAAGTGAAGTTTGAATAATAAAGGCAAGTCTATACTAGTGTACACTTATTTCTGAACCCGAAGACGCAACAAGTAGAAGTAGTAGAAGGACCTTAAAACATACAATACTGTCAGATCTCTGATTTCACTCCCGTTCAAGTTGAAGGGTCATTAGTGGCGCCAACAAAAAAATACTGACCTCCATTTATTGAATGTTTCGATGCCGTCTGATAACTAGTTCAGATTCAGATTATTGCAGTGCTTAGATATGGCGAGTCATAATACACTCAGTAGCCTAATGACAATGCTACGTTATACATACTTGAAAAAGTTAAAAAATACAATACATTTTTTAGATAAAAACGTACAAGGGACATAGATACGCGACAAACAATAAAAAATATAAATTAGGTGTATTTGCAATAGTTTACAAATTCGACAAGGCTGTAGAAATCATTCATTGTCAACATATTTTTCACTCTTTTCTTGAAAAGATGATGAAATAGTTATTTTATATTGTTCGTTATACATATAATTGTACAGGGTGATGCCAGCATGTTGTGGAGATTTTTTATAATATATATGATTAAAATTTTCCACGCGGAAGTTATTTTTGTTTCGTGTTTCATACATGCGGCTATCACCATTCTTAGTATAGCAATCTTAATTTTTATGTATATATAGTTGAGATATTCAGAATGTTTATACAGGGAAATGTCAATATACCTTATTGTTTAAATACTTCCCGACATGAGTTTGCGTTTTTGGAGAACGAAAACTCGAGTCCATTCTGTTGCTAGGCCCCAAATGGTTACACATTAAGAGCGCTGACCGACGACTCTGACTATTATTGTTGTGTCGTCCGCATACATAAACACCTTCCCCCCTTCTATGAAGTCAGGCAGGTCATTTATATTACAAAAAAAAGGGTCGTCTCAATATACTCCCTTGTGGGGTACCAATCCCTACTTCATATCGGTAAGAGACATCATTCAAGTGTTCTAGTGGCCATACCAATACAATGTGGCAGTACTAAGTCCTAAAAATCGTAAAGGAGGGCCTAAGCATCATGACGATACAAGCACAAAGATATGCTCACCTGACTCTAGATCCTGTAAATCGCTAAATACACGGAGAAATGTCCGGATGTACCACTAATCACTTCACGGATGAATAAAATAATTCGATATTGGAAGATTTACAAAAGTCTTCTTTCTTTTAGGTTAGACAGCTGGGAGCAGGATCGACGAAACAGCAAGTGACTTCAGTCAGTCACAATCTATCAGCCATTCAGAATTGACAGAACATCAGTTTTGCCAACCGAACCTACATTCGTTTACGCCATAAACGAATGAAAATGAGTGACTAAAAGCGCGTTCACAGAATAACGTTCGATTATTTGTGGCGACTATTTACTTCCACTTATAGGTTGGTTTATACTTGCTCGAATCAGTAGAGCTAATGTTGATATTCAAACTAATGTTCAAAAAGGTGAATAAATGACAGTGAGAAAGTAATCATACGATAAAATACGGAGAATAAATTGTAGGGTTGAAACAAGAGAAGGTGTCACAGTGCAAAATGAACCCGTAAGAAACTTTGTGGAAGAAACGCCCTCTGCTGGATCACGATGCATTCAAGGATCGAGCCCCCATCTTCGTAATCGATAGAATAATAGAAGTCACAGTTGGGTTTTCCGTGAATAGTCGTGCGTAAAAGAATACTTACAAGTGATAACAAGTTATAACTTGACGCGTGACGACAGCGAAATCGGCGTTAGTGGTGATGGTGGGGTAATGCTCTCTCCGCACAAACATAGATAGGTTGCCGACGGTCAGGCACGAATCATCGTGTATTCAAACCGGGGTTATCGTTCCGAGCCCTTAGTGCCACTGACAAACAGCAAGTGCAATTTTTCGAAAGAAATCATCAGTCATCATCAAGTGCTCCATCCCATCGCAGATGTCGATTCGGTCTATGTCAAAAAAACCTCATGTAGTCGATATTGGGGCCAATAACAACAGCACGGTGTCTGTTTCACTATTTGAGAAACTGTCTTCGTTGTGCCTTCATCATACCGCCGCGGTATCCAGCGGAGTTCACTGTGCCTTAAGGCATTGCATTACGATGTGGATATGGGTTTCAAATTAACTGACATGGTAGTGAATCACCCCGCCGGCAGCAGCAGCAGTGCCCCCAAAGACCCCATATAGCGTCACCTAGACAATCTAAAAATGTTGGAGTGTCAAGTGGCCGAATATGAGCGCAAAACTTTCGAGATATTCCAAAATATACCAACTCGAAACGTTTCTAGGGCCGCCGCCACAGAAGAGACGTCGAAATGATAAATTTTGACATGTATCGTGATTATTATCATTATTGTATCAATAGATGTATTAAACGAGTTTTCTGTAATTTTATTTTGTTGGACGAATAAGAGAGCGAGCGAGACAGTATATCTTTCGACCTTTTTTTACTTTGCGGGGAAATGTGGGCGCCTTTCCACCAAAATGAAATTAGTTCAAAAAATATACAACGGGAGTCATTTCGTGTGTTTGTGTAAACGATTTGCGCTTATTTTCTCCTACATATTCATGTAACATGCGCAATGTTTATCAGTGTACTCCGAACTACCGCCATGTTGAGAGGTTATATAATTTCGACAGCTATCCTGTCAAACGTACTGTACATTGGTCCATATTACAAAGCAGGCGAAGTTCTCGTTTTTTTCCAATCAAAACAATCAACAAATAAACAAATGGACTAAACTGTCGCAAAATCTCATGAACGATGGATATTTGCCTGTGCTTAAGGCCGAAATTCCACCAAATGCTAATGCATGCAAACTGAGAAAAGTCTTTCACAATAACTCTCCCGAAGATACTCGTGTGATGCTACTAGCATCGCCAACAGGGTTGACGACCACTCAAGCGACGCCTACTGTGCTCCGAACGCAGATGTAGACGACGCTGACGCGTTCCTGTTCAAGATACGTTTATGACAAATTTATGTTCATTGTGAGTTTGGCGTTGGTATATCAACTAGGCGAGTCATTCTACAAGTTCCCCCTTTTCGATTAGGCAAAGATACGCAATTGCCAATGAACATGAAAATAGTCATATAAAGAGATATAAGTATTTTATAACTGATGTATAATTTTCGAATGAAAAATATATGATTTTTCAATCCATTTTGCATTTATATTTCAATTTTCGACATGACCAATACATACCAAACACCTGGAATTGGTTTGTTTATTCAACTCGGCATTTGTGAATAACCTTGAGCCATCTTTCAGTATTGCGTCTCTCATTTATTGGGAATATCAAGTCGGCGCAGCCAACTGTGACCTTCAATTCTGTTTTCAACATTATTGCGTCTTATTTAAATGCTCCCAGCAAAATACTTACTTACTTAATTACTATAATAATCTCACGACCATCAAAGAGTTTTCCGAAAAATCCATCTGAAACAAGCACGTGCACTGTCTGACGCACTTCTCTTATCTCTTATAGCGCTCCGCTTATGTCAACAAACCCAGCGCGCCGTTATAACGTAAACAAAACCCAGTGACAGCGGCTCACTAGTGCCATCGTGAACAACACTGAAATTGCCATCACCTTCCACGGTGACGCCTCACCACTCTCAGTGCCAAAAACTCAATGGGGGCCTCGTAAAATATACCAAAGCGCGGCCAGTCGGCGGGAGTCGAGAAGTAAGGTTATATCACGATTTTGATTGCCGTATAAACTTCGTTATACTACTGAACTGACTATAGGAGAGACATGAAACAGAACATGTACCGGGATAAACTCCTGGAAGAAGATCATAAACAAGACCCAAAAAATGATAAACAACCAGGTCATGTTGGCCTCAAACTATACAGTGTGTACATGAAGTAGGGAATACATTCATTACCTCCGGAGTTTCATGCATACGCCTATCAACGAATCAGAACATTTTGGTACCATCGGATCGTCGGATATCGTGTGCATGAAAATCTGGCCTAATTGAGTTTTCAAACTACAGTGAAGGTCTCTTTCAGCACGACATTAGTAAGAAGTCCCAAAAAAACTATCTTTTTTATCGCAATTTCATTTTTTTATACCAATTATTGATCTATCCGTTTTGTTGACGTATGTCACAGTTTGAAAGTTCAAATTCTATTGATTCACTTATTTGCCGAGGTGGCGCATGGGTAAAGCGTTCGCTTTTCAGTTCAGTAACCGGCATGTGCATGGGTTCAAATTCCAACGAAGTCACATCGGTTAAGTATATGGCATCTACATACAATGGTAGGGTCAACGTCTCTCTAGCTTGCACAAGTCTCCAGAAGACTTGAATTTTTGGGCTATTTAATTCTGAACAAGTTTAATCTACAGTAAGCAAGGTTAGGAGAAAATTAAAACTAAATGTTATATTAGCTAGGGAAAAAAATTCACAGAGAGACCCTCAAAATGATTACGCCAAACTTTCTCGGTGCTGAGAGCGTAGGAGTTATTGTTATTAATAATTCATTGAAAACTATCACTCTTCGTTTTACTAACAATGAATGTAGTTATGATCATTGTCGTTTTGCGAATTCAAGTTGGCTCTAATGAAATGAATGAAACAATGAAAGTGAATGAGATCTCCATCTACCAACCAACATCAACATGTTCACTTTCATTAAAAATATTATTGCATTCGGTAGAAGATTTCTCTTTACGTAATGGCATCAGTAACACACCACCGCGGGCTTCCTGGTCGATAATGTACGTATAATTAATATAGTCCAGTCGTTTTGAAACTTAACCATCATCTTTAGCATTAAACTGTAATAAATAGCACAATGGCGTTTTTTATTTGGTGGACTTTTTTCAAGTCTATCGTTAAGCATGATATTATTATGTTGAAGACTTGCCTTTCATATGTCGGTGTGACACTACCGTATTGATAATTAATTTGATATATTGTTACGAATGATATGAAATCATGCACAGATTGAACAAATATCAACGTATTTATTTGGTGTATATTTAGTGATTCATTTTATGAAAACTGTTCGCCTGATCTTTGTTTCAATATTTGAATACCTGGTTCCAATTTATTAGGTATACTTGTGATTTGGACTTCTGTCATCTGCATTGTTTTCATTAAACACGACGTTCCAATCGGTAACGTATTTCCAATCTTTCTGATTTTATAAAGGTGGAAGACAGGATGAGTCATAACTAGTTCTCGAAAATGAGATAGTATACTAGTCTATCACGTCAAAACCGCCGGGGAATTATTAGTAGATGATTCTTTCTTCGAGAAACTCCGAATACAAGCATCTGAATTGAACACCTTTGTTTTGACCCTAACTCTACAAACTCTTGATAATCTTGATATTTAATTTGTATGCTTGATCATGGTTTAGTGCATATTATAGTAATGTGCACACAATCATCAATTTTTAGTTCCTTATGGTGTTTAATGAGACAAAAAGATTATTATCTACTTCAATGTTTATGTTGTGCTGTTATGTTGAGCCCCGCAAAAATATTGTTTTTATTCTATTTCTGGATTGATTCAAAAGCTCTATTTCAACTCATCAGCTTTCAGCCCAAGGTAAGTTATTTGGTAAACATTTCAATTTCACCAAATTTTATACTCACTTTGGTGGGGAAAACATACTAAATACTTTTCTGTAATGTAATTGGTATTATTTCACCCTGTATATGGTGTCATTTGGTAATCAAAAAATGAAATACTTCAATAATCTGAGAAGAAGGAAATGAAATTATCGGTTGAAACCGATTAGCAGCTCACGGAACTCTTCATCCTATAACTTAGCCAAGGACCTTCTCCCAATTTTTAGGTTATCAGTAGAGAAGAGCTCATCCAACGTAGACATCAAGCTACTGCTAAAAAGCATCGAACCACAACCAGAAGTCCGCTTCTTCTGCTTCGATGAAACCTGAATATGAATGTACCCACGCCAGAGAGTACTTGCGATGTATCGACAAATGAGACGTTATATGTGTATTTCGTCTAGAGGATTTCGGAGGGTTTTGAAAGTTTTGTTCTTGTTCTTCTGAAACATAGTTTTATATGACTAGAGGGATGTTCAAAAAAAATTGTGCTGACCTTCATTCGGCTTCACCCCCACGAGCAACCCTCAGAAGTCCTCAGAAGACTTGTGCGAGCTGGAAATGACGAGTGTCTCGCCTTTCAACATGTAATCCCAAGCACGGTCGAAAATTCTGACCGAAAATGTGTCCGTCAAAGCGTGCCGGTGACCCGTCCAAACAATAAAAGAAATTGTGTTTCACCCAAACATTTTTTTTTCTGTAAAATGAGCATGTCGGTTTTTCTACTTTTACTAGTCAACATCGAAGAAAAAATGCATTGTGAAGACACTAGTAGAAAGTCTACGATCTTATGCAGCAGCAAACAGAAACTAGAAGCCGAACTGACCAACACTATAGGAGAGACATGAAACAGAACATGTACCGAGATAAACTCCTAGAAGAAGTTCCGGAAGAAGACTCACACAATGATACACAAACAGGCAATGTTGGCCTCAAACCATAAAGTGTGTACATGAATCAAGAAATAAATTCATTATCTAGTGAAGGACAAGTTTTTTATTTTAATCCCCGAATATTTCAACCATATTGTTCTAAGATTCACATCTTTGACGTTTTAGACACGTTGGTGGCATCATAAATATCTCAAAATTAACATTTCTTTCAAAACCTACTATTATTTTACGGCTTATCAAAAGTTTTGTCGTGTTACAAAAGAAAATATTCGTGAAAACTAGAGTTTCAAAAATGATATTACCAGACTCAGATCGAACATCAAACCCTGATTTTCATGCATACGCCTACTAATTCAACCAATAAGAACATTTTGCATGAAAATCCGGCCTAATTGAGTATTCAAACTATAGTGAAGGTCTCTTTCAGCACGCCATCAGTAAAAACGTACTTTATGTATGTGGTGTTCACTATTTTATTTAAATAAAACACTTTTATCTCTTCTAACACTTCTATTATACTCAGTCTACATGTACGTTCTCGTTTACTCTCCATATCTGAATGACCACACAATGTTGACGTTCCTCCTACGTTCGACAGTGGTAATAGTACATAGGTAAACTTAAGATTTAACCTGTAAACTAAGTATTATATATAATTAACAAACTTTCATTAAATAAATTTGCCAATGGTAAATAGATACATTTGAAAACCTAAATCAATTAATGCTTTCATTATGATTATCTCCCATCAACTGTTAGAAGAGGTACGTATTGTTTTGTCCTTTGGACTAAAACTAAACTTCATCTCATGGTTCTGAATTATATTGTTGTACCCACACTTTCTCTAGTGGTTGTCGAATATCCAATTCTCCTGATTTGTAGCAGCTGTTACAACAATTTTATTATATTTACTTATTTCTAGGCTTTCATGGGCTTTAACTGCTTGTTGTCACTCACTTGACTAATGTGATTTTTCGTTCTTCCATATTCCAAACTTTCCTAGTTACTTACTCACTTTCTGAAATAGGTGGACAGGAATTGAAGCCCCTGCATGTAGGTCTCTTACCTTGAGACCTTTGTGCACCCACATGTTCATGGTCTCCTTCTGTTTCACCAGTGCAGGACGTTTCATGAGGGGGTGTGATGATGTATCGTCATCTTCTAAGCACCACGATTTTCGATCCCAATGTTGGTTGGGTCAGGTGAAAAAGATTTCCCTTCGAAGCCCAATTATATTGAGTTTCGATTTCCTGATGGATTTTCAAGATGAATTCTTGCCAGATTGGTAATCTTCCTGATCCTTCCTTGGTTAGTTTATCTGCCTGCTATTTCCCGTGGAAACCTAACTGTACGGGAGTTCCTTGTAGTTGGCTCTTCGACCCAGTCCACTACGACACTTGCAGTTCTATTGTGGCTTCAGAGCGCACTCTCTAGCTTTGTCTTCGTAGTGAGACTCCACAGCTTTCTGTGCTGCTGCTACCTAGTCATGTATAGTCATGATACCGGTAACATTCAGGTACGCTAGCTTTTGGATGTCACTTTTTTTTTTGTTCCCATCTGTTGTATCTTGATACACTACACTACTGAGCCTTGTCAAGCTCGTGTATAGCTATGGGGTAATTTTTTTTTCAATCCGACTCAAATCGGTACATTCACAAATTCCGAGGGCCAATCAAGCCTTATGGGCCAATTTAGCCGTATGTGGAGATTCCATGTGAGCATTGAGCTTGTGGTCGAACAATACTCGTAGGCAATGTCTCCCGTAGCAAGTGGGAATACTGATGGACTAAGGCCTTTCAGCAATCTTTTCTTGGTAAAGGTTATGACAGCGGTTTTCTGGGCATTGATTGAGAGTGGCTCTTGCTCGCACCACTTGCCTACAGCTACATCCTTTTCAGTTATTCATTTATTCGACAAAGTTCCCGCGATAGATAAATCGCAGAGAGCCAGATTCGAACAATGGGATGGATACGGAGCAAGTCGGTGAGTTTTACTGTTGCATCTTAATCTGTGGATGACAATGGATGATAAAATAATATTACTCCCTAAATCAATACAACTTTTTTTTTTAGTTTTGTATATTTTCAATAAAAGTTCCTTCAAAACGTAAAATCAATCAGTTGCAATCTAATATTGAAAAATTACAGGTATTGAACATGTTTTTTTTTTGGTCCGTTGAAAAGTGATTTGAAATTTCAATTAAAATAATGTACATGCAGGCAGTTAGTCGTAAAGGCTATGCGGCCTCACACACACTTCGACCTATTAGATGTTTTATTCCAGACCCATATTCTATAACTTTGAGTCTTTCTTGTTCGGCTCGAGAAGACGTTCAGCTTTTCTTGTTGATACGCTCACTGTATGTCCTGGAATTGTATGTATTCCAGTGAGATTTGATTTCATCGGTTACCCAGCGTCGAAACTCTTCTATTAAATGGGTTTTACTCAGACTCTCAGGTGTATATTTTCCGAACTTTCAGTGCTGCTTGACTATTTGACAGTAAACAGATTTTTCTCTGGATGTCCCCTTCGCGTCATTTCTGGGCACATCACACTAGCATGTACTCCTGCTCGATATATTATTGGGGTGTTGACAAGAGGTTTCGAGAGCATCAAACTTGGCTGTGAGGTCCGCTCTTTGTGCAAATTTGGTATAAAGTTATTTATGACCACTTCAAACTGCCTTTAGAAGCCAACATAACTGCATGTTATCTGTGTTTCAAGGTTAAGCATTATCTCTTACGCTGGAGAAGGAAGGGCGCGTAAATATTGCCCCTGCGATACCCAGACATGCACTTTCTACACTTGACTTTGCCGAAATGTGTTTCTTCTTTGGCCACCATGACAGTGAAGCATATATGGGACCATAGTTTGATGATACGATCAGTAGATCCGGATTTGGTTACTCTGGGCATTATTGAATAGGCTTCTTACCCCACTCTTAATATCTTGAGGTAGTGGTTCTACCGTAAAAATGTACCGATGTTTTTTCTTTTGGGGCAGTTATCGTGGCAGGCATGTATAATTGCCTCACTAAATGAGTCATAGTCATTAGTCCCACTAGATCAACAACGTGATACCATATGTTCATTTATGACTCAAAGTTACTTCAAACTGAAAAGGGGAACATTCTCCATTAACATCGAAACATTAAAAATATGATTTTTTTGTTAAATCTAACAGAAAACAAATGCTTTCCCGGCTGAAGGCACGCTGGACATTGAACTACATCTGATAGATATCTCTAACTACAAAGGAAAAAAACCGAAAGTGAAAATTCGCATTTTCATTTGGTTGGTTGATTTTTTTAAATTATCTCTAGTTTTCATTTGATAATTTATTGAATAAATCAGGTAGGGAGAATGCAACTCAAAAATATCACTCACAGAAATCGTTCAATTCATTGAAGTAAGGTTCGATTCTCATGTATTTAATCCTCAATACATTTTTGTTAACGAAAATCTAGTTCGTTTCGTCAAGCTCATCAGGGAGATTGGAAAGTAGGCTCTTCAGAAGCAATTATACACATCAAGGATGAAAATGACGGAAATATTTCTTCTGCGGTATCACTTCTTCGTATCTAGTGCGAGTTTTCGACACCTCAGTACCTTTGGTGTTTTTTTTCCAAATGTGCGAGTTATCAACACCTCAGTTCCTTTGGTACTTTGTGAATGCTATTCAAGGGCATCACAGATTTGAAATTAATACTTGAGACTTGCAAGTTATTTATTTGGATTCATGCCTACATGTATATTACAATCCATTATAGTATTTTTTCCGTAGCCTTTTCCCTCTTGGAAGGCAGGCAAATCTTTGTGGTTTTGCCAGTCGTTACAACATCCTGTATTTCTTGATACAGTTTTTTTTCGAATTAGGTATTTCTGTATACCTTACTTCATCCTGTATTTCTTGATACAGTCTTTTTTCGAATAAGGTATTTCTTTATACCTTACTTCATTCTGCATTTCTTGATACAGTCTTTTTTCGGATTAGGTATTTCTTTATACCTTACTTCATCCTGTATTCCTTGATACAGTCTTTTTTCGAATTAGGTATTTCTTTATACCTTACACCATCATGTATTTCTTGATACAGTCTCTTTCTCAGCTAGGTATATCTTTATACCTGTCTTTGCTTCATCCTGTATTTCTTAATACAGTCTCTTTCCCAGCTAGGTATATCTTTATACCTGACTTTGCTTCATCCTGTATTTCTTAATACAGTCTTTTTCTCAGCTAGGTATATCTTTGTTACGTAATGTTTTTCTGCTAGTTCAAGTAAGCGTTGGTACGCTCCAGGGCAGGCACCGACTAATGAAATAAACTCAGTGGAGTCGGGAGGGGTTCATAAGATTATTATTATTATTATAATTTGTAAGGCGCCAAGTGATTTACAGAAGATACCTACCCACACAAGAAATCAATAAAACCACTAAACTCTATAATGGCTTACTCGACCTCGCATTCTAATGAAATGCGAGAAAAAAATCAAGAGAATACTTATATTAAACTAAGCAAATCACAGTTCGTCGTATTCGGGATGAATACAGTGCAAAAATCCGTTTAACACGACCAACCAAAAAAATAACGCACTATTCATCCATTCGTTTAAACATTTCCACATTCACTGTCCCATCAACTCAAAGCAGAATAAATCGTTTTTGTAAGATTTGTTTTTACTGATTGTCGACAAATACGCTGGGATCCGCGATGAACTGAATTTCGTTCATTTTACCAAATAACGAAAATTCTGAATTAGGCCATCCAACCGACCCGATATTTATATACTGGGTGTTACTTCATTCTTTATCTTCTTTCTTCTTTATCTTTATCTGTCGTTGCTTCATCCTGTATTTCTTGATATAGTCTCTTTCTCATAGGTATATCTTCATACCTGTCTTTGCTTCATCCTGTATTGCTTAATACAGTATCTTTCTCAGCTAGGTATATCTTCATACCTGTCTTTGCTCCATACCGTATTTCTTAATACAGTATCTTTCTCAGCTAGGTATATCTTTATACCTTTCTTTGCTTCATCCTGTATTTCTTAATACAGCTTCTTTCTCAGCTAGGTATATCTTTATACCTGCTTGATACAGTATTTTTCTCTATTGTGATAAACAAATAATTCAAAACACTGTTAATTTAATAACTGATAACTTCATACTGTCGGTGTCTTTCCCATTATTATCGTTTACTTTTTTTCTACTTATCGTATTTGTGTGACAATTTCACTCACTATATGAAAGTCGCGTCTCCTGCGATATGAGGACCAATCAGAATGGGATTTCGCGAAATTAAACGCTCCCTTTCGCTTCCTTTCTTTCCGATCCGGAAAGACCACGTCGTCAAGTCAACCACAAATATAAACAGCAATGATACATTTCGTAATCTAATATGACATAAACGTCAGGTTGACAGACTTCATGTTTATTATTCATTAGTTGCAACTATTGAAGAATTCACTTTGTTTACTCGATCAAATTTCAAATAATAACTTGGTTGGTTCGTGGAATTATCTCAATAAATACGACTCTTGCTCACAATACAATCGATAATTCTGTCAGAAATCTTTAACTCGATCAAATTGCTTTGAGTCCCTACGGGTGTTACCAAGCAATTTGATCTCGTTGATTTCTGACAGAATTATCGATAGTATTGCGACCACTCGTGGTATTACCCCCGATAAGTCCTACTGAAAGTAATTCAATGAAATGGACAAAAGTGCAAGGTAGTTAGTATCAAAATGATAGTTTTATGTTCGCATACTAATAAAATTTACCGTATATCTTTCCCCTCTTTATTCTTTTTTTTGGTATACTACAAGCAAATTGCCATACTATTTACATATAATTTTTCTTTGTACTTGTAATTTCTACAATTAGTTAATCCTCGTCATCAATTGTGGTGATCACCGCTTTATTTAAATGAACACTTTTATCTTCTCTAATACTTCTATTATCCACAATCTACATGTACGTTCTCCTTCACTCTCCGTATCTGAATGACCACACAATGTTGTCGTTCCTCCCGCCTCGTCATTCGGTTATATATTACACGACTTATCAATATACTGAATCATCATAACAATTCACCGCCCAGTTCGGTGTATCAGAAAAACTGAGGAAATAGAATGTTAGACGCTGCTTCAAATTTGGCCACATATTGAGATGTTATCTGAACAAGACTAAGAGGGAAGGAACCCAAGAAAAACACTGAAAGAGCGCATTCATTATACAGTATTCAAAAGTTCTCATCTGGGGTATGGTGGTTTTATGAGAGCGTGAAGAATAGCTTGCTATAACATTGAGAGAGCATTATAATTTCTCCTCTACGCGCTCGAGAAAGGGATATCAACTGAGCTGTTAATTTGTTGGGCGAGGCAACAGGAGAGGCGCGCAGTAGTGCGTGTCTCTTATTTATTTGGTATTATCATATCATTGCGTTCCTTGTTGCTTGCATAGATTTATGTCTATACCCCGGATGAAAAGTTTCCGATATTTTATACTATAAGGGACTCTCAAGGTGGCCGTTCAATGTCATGCATTCGTCCTTCCAAGATTTGAGTGAATCAGTTACACTTCAAAAACAAAGAACCATTATGGGTTTATGGGTCCCGGTGAAATTGGCTGAAACTATAGTATATTGTAGAATTCTAGCACCTCATCTGCCCACTAGTTATCGAGATATTGGGTGTTGAAGTTGAAATTGGCCATGTATTATTGGATTATTTTTTTGCGCAACTAATATTGTTTCTGATAATATGAATGATGACCGCCAGGAAAGAAATATTGGATATTGATTCTTCAATCTTCAAAAGAAGTAAGCTCAATCGATAAAGATCATTTATAAGGTATTTGAAGATATTTTTCAGAAAATATGTATCAGAATATAATGAACAAACCTTCATAAAAAATAGTTTATGACTTTCAAACTCATACTGGGTGACTAATTTTTTTTACCATTAATGGCTCATTATTTTTGAGTCCTCTTCTATGTTTCGAATACGATTACGATTTAATTGAGAATCAATTCTGAATATATGTCATTTTTGGAGAAATCTACCTGTTGATTTAATAGAAGAATGAGAAAAATAAAATGCTGAAATATGTTTTTTATTGGAATTGCCCTATATCTTGAAATTTTGTCGGTTAAATTCTTCGATTTTCTGGCATTTTATTTAGTGGTGATATTTAAATGAAAGACCAGGATTGTGGTGAAAAAAATTAATACCTAATATTAATTTTGGAAGTCGTAAAATGATTATTGGACAGGCTCATTTTTGTTTGAAGATTACCCTATAGATAATTGAAACACAGGTCTCATTTGAGAATCAGAATATTGCTTCTGATGATATTATTAATTGAGTGAAAATTGTCAAGCTGTGTGCACGTTCCAATGTAATTGGATTGTTTACCATATTTGCTACTTTTGAGATTGGGAAAGTTCTCATCAGACTTATCTCAAGTTCTTATGTTCTAATCTGGTTTCCAAGGATGCTGAACTAATAATAATATTATGAAGTAATTATGTTTGTTTCCTTGGTAATCTTAGAGCTGACGTTTTAAAAAAGTTTTTTAGTTCTCATTAGACTATAAAAGTTTCTGTAACTTTGGTTCTGTCACCTTGGAACATTTTCATGATTAAATCACAAAATTCGACTAACTTGTCATTTATCAATTTCAAAAGTACATATCATTATATTTATAGGTCATTTTCTATGCTATAACTTCATTGTCATTGTTAACTTTTGATACAATGTCAATTTTTATTCATTTAGTTAGACAGTAGACTAAGCTTCAGCAGACATGTGTTACTCTGCCTGTTGAAACTTTCTTAAATCTTTTCTGTTTATGGTACCTTTTGGTTTTGAGATACCCTTTTGTCGCTTTGGGGAGTGTGAAGGTTCTCATTAGACCTATCTCATGATCCTGTGCATGGAAATGGTTTCACAAATTACCAAGGGACTGTGTCTTAAGCCTGGTTCTGTGCACTTCGGATGGAGGTTGTCATTAGACCTTTCTCCCGGTTTGTCATATTTCCTTGGGTTTGGATTAACAGAACTATAAATAGATTTACAGATCAATTTGACTAATTGGTCATTCAACAATTTTCAAAACATGGATCAGTGTTTCTAGAAGTTCATGTTCGAAGCCAATTGTCATTGTCAACTTTTGACACAATGTCAATTTCATTCATATTTCATTTAGTTTGACAGTATACTAAGTTCAGCAGACATGTGTTACTCTGCCTGTTGCAACTTTCATTCAACTCAATCCTGGAATAAGGATTTTTTTAAATGTTAATCATATGATGTCCCGTTTTAAATTTTTACATGGTCCTATGGACACATGATATTTTTATGGTCTGGCTCTTGTACACCTGACGAGTAAGTAATTTTTCAATTTCTCAAAATTCACATTATCAACATTCCTTAAATTCATTTCAATGTCACTTACTTACAGGTACGCACTGATGATGACTTTATAGTCGAAAGCGCTTTGCTATGATTTTATAAATAAATTTCTGCACGAAATACAAACCTTTTCTTCATCCAATGATATTATTGATGACCGACAGAAAAAAAATTATTTAATATTCTTATTGCCCAAAAAATTATTATTACAGACCTGAAATTTAATAAAGATTTCTCGAATTGTTCGAGATCGTTGGATGAATTAGATGGGAAAATCTAGAAGCACTAACTTTTGTTCTGGATCAATCGTCGAACATTCTTATTGTGTTCTATTGATTTCTTCATTTTTAGAACTTCATTTTTATATACAAGCAATGCATTTGTGAGATGTAGTTAGTTAGTTAGGAAGTTACCTTGAGTTACCTTGGATACTAGTATTTTGGTATCAGAATTTCAGTTTTGACAGTGATTTGTATTACAGTGTCGTCAAGTGAAGTTTGAATAATAAAGGCAAGTCCATATCAGTGTACACTTATTTTTGAACCTGAAGACGCAACATTATTAAATAAATTTGTACACTTTCAACTTCCAACTTTCAACACCCAATATCCCGAAAACTAGTCATAGAATCGTGTTGAGCCAATGGACACTTTTATCAGGTGATCGAATACTACAACATTCAAGAAATTCCATCGGCATCCTTTGGCAAATATATTTGGAACATATTGGAGTACTTGTTGAATATATCGAGATTATTTTTTTCCAAATTCGTGTTTTTTCTGCGGAAATCAATGAACCGATATAATGCACATTTCTGTATCATTTCATGTAAACAAAAAGTTCAATTGAAATCGTTCAAAACCTGAATGAAGACTTCACACAACGTTGTTGACGAGAAACTATGGAAGTGAGAATTTGGCGACGATGTACCAAAATCTAGCAAATTAATAAGATATATGCACGTTTCACCAGCTGGGTCAGTTCAGCATTGAAGCCCTAAGTGAAGCGGAATGAGGGTTTGATCACAATAAACAAGCACAACATTACATCAAAGAATAGGATAGGACATGACGATTTCATGTTCACCAATGAGAAATTACTTTTTATAGGTAATATCGGTTTTTGTAACATATTATTAATAAATGATATTGAGACTTTAATTGGAGTCGAACAGTGATTTCACAGCAAAAATATTGTAAAATTTAAATAAATAATTCACAGTGAATGAATTATTTTGAGAGGATAGGAAACTTGCATATTGAATAAGATTTGTCATAAATAGTCAGACATGGAACTCTTGACTAATACAGTAATATAAAAAGTGAAGAAAAAAACTGAAGTCAAGTGTCAGTCTCGAACAATATATACAGATATATAGCAAGTCTAGCATAACAATAATAACTACAACAACAATAATAATGAAAATATTAATGGTAATAACTTATAAGAGAGTACATCTTTGGGTAAGGGACGGTTATTAATATATTTTGCTGTGGCGCATTCACTTTTCAACTGTGAAAAACCTACAGAAACACCGCGGGTGGTCGGTGCGTATTCCAAGCAACAGACGTAATGATTTTCTCCATGGAGAATGAAGGAAAATATGAGAAATATGAGGGGCTATTTATATGACAGTAATCTTTGAAACGTTGAATTTCAATGCAAAAAATGAAATGGTAGTGCGAAAATTATTCGAATGGAACAATAGTTATTTATGATACAAGTTCGTATAATAGGACTTTTTTGTTTGAGCGTGAAGTTTGATGAATGAGTAGTAGCCAAGTTCAACAAAACACTCGAGTCCAAAAAGACTTATCACGAAAGTGTATCATTCACAGTTTTTTCTACGATATTTATTATATTGCCAAATCGTAGCAATTGGTATAATTGATTTGAATGTTTTGTTATGAATTGGCGGCGTATTATCAGATGATGACTTCTTGCGAGTAAAATTTGAAGCAAAATACTGTATTTTTCAAGAATGCATAAATATGTAAAGAGTGTTTTAAAAATTACTTTACGCATAGTTGATGTTTTTACGAACTGTTGATTTTTTTCATGCACTTCTGACGACATGTATCACTTTACGCACTTTTCACAACGCGTAAACACTTCGTTTACGCACTGCCGTAGAAAAAAATATCACTTATCAAACATCCTATAAATTACTGTAATATTCAGAGAATATCGTGTGAGCCTAGGCAAAGTAGGCATGAATTTGTATTCTTCTTGAATTCCTGCAGGCTGTATGCTTCAAGAAAAGCATTACCTTTTGTTGGATGAATGAGCCCTGGGAAAGAGATGTTCGGTATGTCTCCAAATCCAAGTAAAAATTTCAGTTTTGTGATAGCCTCGAGAAGGTTTTGGAGACCATAACAATCACGGCTACGATGAAATTGTTTTACTGTAAAAACATCCATAAAAGCTTCTTGAAGCTGCCATAAACCTACGAGGACCCACTCCATAAACCCTTTTTGCTTTATACACAGAATACTTAATAACTTCCTGAAGTTCATTATAAAACCAAATCATAGGTCTGTTATAAGCCTGTATGTTCTTAAAAAAATCTGTTTGACATTAAAATATCTTTTTTGAATAAAGTTGGATTAGATTAATATTTTCAATGAATAACCAAAAAGGACTCGAATTATTATAATTATGCAGTTACGAAAGATAGAGCGACTAATTTACGAGTCAAAAATATTATGATGGCGTTCTGACAGAGATCTATGAAGTATATATGTCCATTAAACAATTCAAATACCGAATATCACTTGCAAATGGAATTTTTTTGACAAAATTATATCGAATAGGTGGTAAATCTGCAGCGCGCCTCAACCGTAAAATTAACAAAATGAACAAAATACGAAGAAAATTTTAAAAATAATTATGAGACTTCTTATTTCAGAAATGATTTGTACTATATCTGTTACAAATATATAGCAAAAATTATGTATACGTCTCACATACCAAATTGCAAGAAACATGAGTTGAAATTATACTGATCTCCTATTTCACCCCTCTTGTAACAAAAAATGGCTACACTACTTTATTCTGAATGGCTGCACATATTACACTCATAAAATATTTCAACCTCAAAATAAACCATTTTGAAAACATTTTCTCTGAAAAAAGTTTGTTTGGTAATATTTAATCCGATTTCCAAAACATTTTCTTAAGAAGGGGTTTACCATCTGAAAAAGGTCAAAGTAAATCTGCGGATGAAAGGGCGAGGAAAGAATTCCATATGATAGAGGCGGAGCCTCAAAATGAAAAAAATCTAATAGTGTCTCACTTCAACTCATTTAAATTTAAATGGGAATATTTCCCTCATATCCATCCCTGATGTGTATGCTTCTTAAGAGCCTGTTTTATTCCAATCCTATATCAATTCTCCTGAAGAGCTTGGCAAAGCGAAATAGATTTTTGTCGATCAAAATGTATTGGGGATTAAATGCGAGAGAACCGAACCTTGCTTAAATGCAATGAACGATTTCTGTGAGTGATATTTTTTAATAACATTCTCCTTGTCTACTTTATTCAATGATTTTTTCAATGAAAACTAAAGAAAATTAAAAAAATCAGTTATCTGAATGAAAATGCGAATTTTCACTTTCAGATTTTTTCTTTCCTTCCCAGTTAGAGTCTTTTCACAATATCTATTAGATATAGTTCAATGTCCAGCGTGGCTTGTGCCGGGGAAGTAGTTGTTTTCTGTTAGATATTACAAATAAATCACATTTTTCATTTTTCAATTTTCATGGAGAATGTTTCCCTTTTCAACATGAATACCTCCCAAGAGGTTATCTTGAACGATGAAAAATGGCGACTAAAATTTGTCTTTCAGTCGCAGATGATTCCACAACAGATTTTTTGAATGTCCTATTCATATTTTCGAACTGAAATTGCATTTATATTTTTCATCATTTTTATTTCTTTTATTTTATGTCTGTATGATATTCTTATGATTTCCTTTTGAAATATAGTATTTTATTTCCCATTTCATTTACGTGCTGTATAAATCCCTCTTATAATGTCCACCGCTCTCATTCCTACCTATTTATTTATCAGCTTGTCAAAATTCCCTTACGGATAATTTTAGTTTTTTCTCAAGTGTTACATTTCATTTAGTCCTGGGTTCTTCATATTGAAAAATAAATCGTAATTTTTGTTTATTTCGGGTACAATTTTAATTAGGCCCACATTTGCGTGTTTCGTAATGAAATAACGAAATTAAATACTCGGAAAACCATTGATACACCGTTAGTGTCAATGGATACGATCAAATAAATTCATCAATTTTGTGAACTTCAATTTTATTGACAGGTGAAAATGGAAAATTGTCGTCAATTTTCATTCACCAATAATCCATGAATATCAAGCCAACTTCTAGTAACTTTCGGTCTGTTATGATACCTGTTCGTTGGATAAATGTTCTTGGGTTGAGCCCTTTCATGTCATTATGTTGGTATATCTGATGAACTAACAACAGAATTGGCGAATCTAAACTTCAATAATCCCATTAACAACTTATATTGGTTTCATCTCCTGTGCTGAAATTTCGTGAATAGCTTCAGTATTATTTCCAAATTTGATGAATGAAGCAACAATCCATTCAAACATCCTAGTATCCATCTAAAAGTACATATTTATGCGAGGGCGCTCAAATCAGTGAAGAAAAGTGATCCAATATTGAGTGTGCAGGGGTTCAGCAAAAATACTTTGACGGTGAGATTTTGAATGAATTCTTGCAAATTTTTGTGACAAGAAAGATAAATAAATAATAAAAGACAGGCATCTCTCAGAGTACTTTTTTGAAAAAAAAAATACCTAGTGATATAAAAAATAGTGAATCTGGTAAAATTTCTGCAATTTTTTCAAGGTCAATTAAAAAAAAATTAAAAAGTATTCCGAGAGATGCCTAGATCCAACCTTTTGAATTCAGATGGTGGAAAAAATTTCGAATTCATTGAGCGAACTCCAAGTATTTTGATTCTTCCTGCTCCTTATTTCACCAAGAGCCACTAATAGGGTTAACCCCCTCTTAACCTTCAAATGAGAATCATCTCAAACATGTCTTCTCGTGATGGACGTATCCGAAATCAGTACTAGGTGTTTATACTTCCGTGATCGGTACTTACTGTCTAAGGTCTTGTGATACTTTTAATTACTTTGAATTTTTTGCAGTTATTTATACTCCTCGGCATTTGAGACTTCAAAATTAGATACCTGCGTCCAAGTGGCAAAATGTCGAAATATTATATATGTTATGTACGTTAAAACTTCAATGATTTTGGTCACCAGTTTGATTTTAATAATATTTTATGTCAGTTGTGATTATTGATATGAAATGAAATTCTGTTACATATACACAGGGTCCTGCAACTGCGCTCCGGTGGTCGATAGCTCCTAAACGGCGCTACTTAAAAATTCCTCCAGAATGCGAGCATATTTCCTTCTTGGGATAGTATCTTGGGAAAATATTTTGAAGTATACAAAGTGACCCAAAAAACTGCACCAAACCAAAGTTATGTTTGTTGTAATGGAACACCCTATATTTCATGGTTGAATAGATATTACTTTGACTATTTGAAAAATATAGGGTCATGTAAGTTCATCATCGTTATTTTCGGAGGTATATCTGTATTACTTGAGAAAATATGAGTTATTCAACACCACCACCAACACCAGTTGCAATTTCATTACTTTCCGTGTACCGGATGGATCAAAACGGAAATTGGAAAATATCTTGGTTTTTTCGAATGGAAACCCACACTTTTGATTTCATTAGTGGAAAGGCCAAAAAATGTCTTTTTCAATGATGTATACAATTTGGTATTCATGTGAATACTTCAGGAGTTTTTACTAAAACAATTTCCTCACCTATGGTAGTATGTGATACTTTCGTGTCTGCTAGCTAGCAGACTGTATGTGGCTAAATATCCTGATGGGAGACATGCTGAATACATTTTTGAAAACTGAAAAAGTGGGTTATATATATGTAACATAATCAACATTTCCTAAAAAAAAAAATTGTTTACAGACGATGCAACATTTCACAAAAATAGATTCGTGAACAGACAGAAGACAGAACTTTCAATATTATCAGCCCAGGTGGTCTCTATGAATGTGTGGGGTGGAATAATTGAAGATCGAGTGATCGGACCTTATTTTTTGACAGACCTCCTAATGGACAAATCTATTTGTAATTTTTGGGGAATAAGTTTCTCACTTTATTGAAGAATGTGAATTTACATTCAAGAAACTTGATGTAGATGCACTAAGAAGGGGCGCCGGCTCATTATTCAATAAATGTTAGGGTCAGCTAATTGATGTTTTTCCAGCCCGGTAGAGGGAGGCGAAACACTAATTCATGCATTTTCGACTCGCAAGCTAGGTTACCTTGCTCACGTTAGGTTTGTGTGTCAAGCGCGAGAGGAAAACAAATGCATGCATTTTCGTCTCGCAAGCTAGGTTAGCTTGCTCAGGTTAGTTTTGTATGTCAATTTCGGGCATATTCGGCAATTACAATTTTGTAAACATATAGCATATTCAGTCAAAAAAGTTATTTTCAGGAACAAATAAGATGAGAGACTAGTATGTTGTAAATATTTGGATTTCGCTCTAAGATTAAATATTTTTTTGATTTTGATGTGCATTTAGTATTTTTTGAAAAAAAGTTTTTTTTTTGTACAGGAAATTGAGTAAATTTGGCAGACTGTTGAATACCACCCGTTGTTTTTTAAGAATTCAAACTTCAACACAGTTGAAAGTGACCCCAAATAATTTCAATTTTATTTCAGACATCTCATATTTTAACAAGTGATAGAAATGATTTTTTCCGAAAATCCAACTCAAATGTTGACATTTTTGTTAATATCCCAGTTAGCGAAGTGGATAATTCTTGCCACTCAGCTGAAATAGTAATTTTTCTAACAAGTTCACAAAGTGTTACTTTTTCGCATGAAAATTCAGTTAGAGGAATGTCGCGAAGTGGAGTTCGGATTACAAACAAAAAATTACATATCAATGTGTCAAAACACGATTGCAAGGTAAAACGGTTTCCCTCATTACATATAATATTCCACAGCTTCTAAAATAAATATAATTATTCTCTACCAATGTGACATTGGCGTGCGGAAAAGTCTCACTTTGCGAACCCAAATGTATACCGAAATGTACCTACTACTTTTCGCACGCTCATAGGAAAAAAATTTCATGTTCTAGAACGGAAAAGACTGTTGCGTCCTGTTTATCATTTATCACGTTGCTACCATTACGATAGTCTTGCAAAAAATTTCATCGAGATCGTTCGTTTTGGTTCAAACACGAAACAGACCGTCAGACTTGAAACACTTGAAATTATGTCTGTGTTGAGCACAAAAAATGAAAATTTTGCGATCGGACGTGTGCTAGGCATATGAAAAATTCATATTCGTAGTGCAGAAAAAAAAAATTCTATCTTCTGTTTACGGCATTCCAATAGTGAAAATTTGAAGCTATAAGGTTTGCACGTACTTAAAGGCCTCAAATGAGGACGCGATATTGTAAAAGAGTATGAAAAAAATCCCATGAGCCAGTCAGCTGTTAAGGTGAATTTTCCGGCCGGAACACATAATGACATAATTTTTGGTGGTTAAAATCCCAAAAAAGAAAAAATGAGGCAGCAAAATTTTTCATTATCTGACGGTCTTAAATATCGATTAATAATGACAGATACTTATTTGATAAATTTTTATTCTCATAATATTATTAATGCAGTTTTTGAAAAAATACTGTTTGTATCTCGAATGCGAAATACTTTTGCGTTCGAAGATGAAAATTATTTTGCCGAGCTTCAGCAAGGCAAAATAACCATTCGCATTCTGAATACAATAATAATATATATTATAGTAATTCAGCCCGTAAAGCAATACAAAACCATAGTGGTTCATATGCAAAGAATCAATGGGATGCGTTTTGCAAACCGGGAATCGCGCGATACGTTATCCGACAGGTGAAAAGTGAATGAAACACCTAGAATTCATTAAGTCGCTCTGAAGCACAACGGCATATAATAATAGATGTCCTCTATCCGAACAGACTATTACTTCTGGTGCAGCCTACGAGTGTTCATGAGAATTATTATTAATACTATAGTATTATTATTATAATACGAATAAAATTTTCCCGATAATACTCAGTAAAAGTTTCAACACGTCAACAGATGCGTTACTTGGAGTGAGCCGATTATATTTTCGCAATATCCCTTCACGCAAGAATGACGAGTAAAAAACTACACATGGCTATTTTATTGCAGAATTGGTTGTCGAATAAACGCATTCCACATGTAGCATTCGCCGTTTCTCCTATACATTACGTAAAACCTACTTTTCGTCATTAACGTTACTTGAATAAATCAATTGTATTTCAATTACAGAAAATTCCACATTAATGAAGGAAATTTCTATTTATTGCCAATTAAATTCTTGAAATATCATGAATTATATCATAATATAATGACAAGTTTGCTAGTAATACAATAATCTATTGTTTGTTGGAAGAAAGCGTACGGTTTATTATACATAACAGTTCATTATGGTGGTTCATTACAAAATTTATGGACACCTTACATAAGATATTTCGAATGGGTTGAACTTGCCAAATTTCTCTTCAGCTTAATTCAAGGCGCTCTCAGATACTTTGATTCTGCGGTAACGTAAACGAGACATCAACGTGCAAACGGATGGGAAAACACATTTCTTCAGCATAATATTATTATTATGTAATCCTCACACTCAGTTCATTCTGTTGCCTTTAGACCAGTCATCGAATGCAAGACAACAATGTTGTACAATTATAGCTATTAATGTAACGAGATTATTATGAGATTTATAATAATCGAGGATGTTGCCAGGCGACGAGGTGCTCTGCGCCGAGTTGCTTATGCACCTTCCGAGATTCATTTGAATTGCATAATAAACAAGTTACATTCAAAGCTTCATCGTATCATTGACAACGATGATGTGAAAAAAAATCAACAACTTTGTTTATGTCACGTTATTGTCATTTAAGAGTGCCATTTGGCATCTAGGGTATTATAATTATTAACTTGTAACCAATGTATTATGTGTTGTTATACTGTTATGATGTTAATAATTTGAAATTGTAACTCAAAGAAGCGTAATATTCAATAATACCATGAAAAATATAACATATCCCCAAATATAATACGGTGAAACATACGTTATTTTCAAACTATCATATTGATACCGGATGGTATCATATAAAGGTTCAAAAGGTTCAGAAGACTAGGAGTAACTGAGAGCCGAGAAAAGAACACAACCCTATTTTGTGCTCTTCTTCCTATTGTATACCATTTCACCATCTTGTCAAACCCGTATGAAATATCCTATTTTCATTGATGAAATATTTGTGGCCTTTCACCAAATATGCCCAATTCCGCGTGACAGGTATTCAATAATTTCACATGATGTAGTATTCTTTGGCTTTATATGGAGACAGGGCCCTAGTCGGAGTGCTAGTGGGCACTGAAGTTAGTCTACGACCATCTGGAAGAAGCCAACGGTAGGCAATCGCAGGATGATATAGACTATTAACATACCTTTAGTACGTACTGTATATGAATTTATGATTTAATACTCACTACTTTGATAATTATTTACCTTTTCTATTGAGAACAAGTGTTCTATTTCAATGTCCAATTGTTAATTTTTATAGCTTTTATAGCTTATTAGACAACGGCTTGACGGATGCACTTTGGTCATACCTAACTAAAGGCTCAACTTTCTAACTGCGGGACGCAACTGGGCTGCAACCTGGGACGCAACTAACGGGTAGCTAAAGGGTCAACTTTCTGACCGCGGGACGCAACTGTGTTCAAACCAGAAAAACTTTGTGTTTGGTTTTTTGTGGTCTACCACTCGTCAGGAAGGCTTTACGGAGCCTCTTGGAATTGAATCAAACAAATTGAAAAATTTGCGCACAAACATAACGAAGAATAAAATGAAGAATAGCTTATATGACAATCTACAGTCGAATAGCCGAAACTTAAACTGTAACGAACCCTAGAATCCAAAGACAGATGATTATCTGCTACAGTGACAGGCCAACAACTCCACCTCTATCTGTATCACCTATATATATATATATATATATATATATATATATATATATATATATATATATATATATATATATATATATATATATATAATGAGTTTTTAATATTTGGGATATGCAGCAGGCCAATAAGAGTACTCTAATACACAGATTCCAAGCTTTCAACAATTTTTCATTGTCATCTATAGGGAAGCTACAATATGGAAAGACATTGAGATATTGGTAAAGAAAAACCAAGAATCAACTTACAGTGTTGTGAGGTTATGTGGCGTATATGTTATATATTCATAATATATGGACAGAACTGGGAATAAAACTTCATTGGCAACACATAGAGTTAATTTTGGAGCGAACACATTACTGATGATACATTTTGAAATGGATTTGAAAAAATTTTGTTAGTACTATAAAAGCACATGCTGTACCTTGAGGAGGCAAACAACCGCGCAAGAGAATATTTTCAAATAAACTGACACATGTGACATGTGACACATGACATGACCCTTCACGAAATTGTGCCATATTGCCACGTGAAGTGGGGGTGAATTGTTTTTACAGGAAGTGACAGATGACCCTATGCCTACTGATACAGTTTTGTGATGGGGATACATGGAACATTAATCTATGAAAATTGTGAATTATTTGAAAATATTGCTCTTATTATGAGAAAATATATTGTACCTGACAGATGACATGAAACAACAAGGAATCACATCAAAATGCCAAGTACCAGTCCTAATGTTACAAATTAATGATTAATCTTATGAAAATTATGAATTATTTGAAAGGATTGCTCCTATTATGTGAGAAATTATGTTGTACCAGACATATGACATGAACCAACAAGGAATCACATCAAGTACCAGTCCTAGCGTTACAAAAATAATGAATTAGTCTTAAGTTTAAACAATTATATTGAATTGAAGAATGGATTTTGATATTGTTGAAAGGGTTAATCCGTGAAGTTAGCATTTATGGAGGTAATCTGCTGATTATCCGTCATGTTAGGTTTGTCTACAAAAATTAAGTAATAGTAAATCTCACTCAAGTGATTAATATCTGTTCTTTTAATGTGGTTGATTGTGCATGTTCAGCTTATGCCTCTCTACCTTTTATCAAAGATATCACCCCCGGACTATCCAGAATTTTCAAATATTTTTCTGAAAATATAAAAATTGCTAATAAAAATGTTTTACCTATCAGTAAAACTCTCTAAATTGAAAGACAAGACTCCATGCATAAACTGTTCGGATGTAGTGTACTGTGTACCATGTCAAAATTGTGAGAAACAATATATAGGGCGAACGGCTAGACCCCTTAAAGACCGTATCACTTCACACAAAAGCGACAGTAGGCTTCACCCGGAGAGATGTGCATTGAGTGAACATGTCTATAAGAAGGGACACTGTATGGATTACAATTCTGTTAAAATTTTATCTACTGAAAAAAACACTACCAAAAGGCTCTTTTTAGAAATGGTTCACATTGCACAATCAGATAATGCTCTTAATAAAAGAACAGATGTTAATCATTTGAGTGAGATTTACTCTTTCTTAATTTTTGTAGACAAACCTAACATGACGGATAATCAGCAGATTACCTCCATGAATGCTAACTTCACGGATTAAGCCTTTCAACAATATCAAAATCAATTCTTCAATTTGATATAATTGTTTAAACTTATTAACAAAATTGCATAAATGTATTGTACCACTCAAGACTAATTCATTATTTTTGTAACACTAGGACTGGTACTTGATGTGATTCCTTGTTCATGTCATCTGTCAGGTACAACATAATTTCTCACATAATAGGACCAATCCTTTCAAATAATTCATAATTTTCAGAAGATTATTCATTAATTTGTAACATTAGGACTGGTACTTGGCATTTTGATGTGATTCCTTGTTGTTTCATGTCATCTGTCAGGTACAATATATTTTCTCATAATAAGAGCAATCTTTTCAAATAATTCACATTTTTCATAGATTAATGTTCCATGTATCTCCATCACAAAACTGTATCAGTAGGCATAGGGTCATCTGTCATTTCCTGTAAAAACAATTCACCCCCACTTCACGTGGCAACATGGCACGATTCCGTGAAGGGTTATGTCATGTGTCACATGTGTCAGTTTATTTGAAAATATTCTCTTGCGCAGTTGTTTGCCTCCTCAAGGTACAGCATGTGCTTTTAGTACTAACAAACAAACATTTTTTTTAAATCCATTTTAAAATGTATCATCAGTAATGTGTTCGCTCCCAAATTAACTCTATGTGTTACCAATGAAGTTTTCTTCCCAGTTCTGTCCATATATTATGAATATATAACATATACGCCACATAACCTCACAACACTGTAAGTTGATTCTTGGTTTTTCTTTACCAATATCTCAATGTCTTTCCATATTGTAGCTTCTCTATAGATGACAATATAAAATTGTTGAAAGCTTGGAATCTGTGTATTAGTGTACTCTTATTGGCCTGCTGCATATCCCAAATATTGATAACTCATTTCCTAACTAGTCAGCAAACAAGACTACTATATATATATATATATATATATATATAGATTTATATATATATATATAAATATATATAGATTTATATATATATATACATCTATTTATCTTTTTAGCGTCTTTCTATTCAGTACGCTTTCAGCGTCCGAGGAAGTATATTCAACTATTCCGCCTTCAATAGGTGGCAATAGGTTCAAAGAGCACAAAAATGTAAAGTATATTGAAATATTAGTATTGGATCACTCACAATTTAGATTTATATATTCTGCATATTTTTTACGTCCTTTCATTATACTATCATTTGAACGCCCTCAATATACACTACTTTGTACTATCCTTACTACGTCCCCCCGTATGATTATTGGACGAATAGAATACTTTCGGCGTCCGACAGTGTTGCCATGTCTGGTATTTTGTAACTTAATATATGCAGACGTATTATTCCACATCATTAGGAAATAATGTCATGAGATTCGTGAACCTGTGAAGCGCCATGAAGTGAATAAAAAAGTTTAAAAAAATGAAGAACACGCTTTACTTTCAACATGGACTGAAAAGTAAAAAATTATTAACAATGTAATAACTCAAATGTGAAAAAGCGTGGGTGCTTACAAACTATTTTTTTACGTTACTGATTTCAACTTTACAATACTGAGCGTTCAAAAGCTCGAGAAAACTTAAGTCAAGAACCCCACTATTTTTTGCATTTGAGTAATTACATTGACAATTATTTTATACTTTTTAGTCATTGTTGGAAGTAAAGCACGTTCTTTAGTTTTTTAAACTATATTTAAAAAACTATTTTGTTTTTTAATAAAAAATCAAAATATCCGACCCCGAAAACCCCTATATACCAATTTTGAATCGAATCTGACCATAACCATAAAACTCGTTCACCATCTTAGGCCGCCATCTTGAATTCATGAATTTTGACATAGAATTCAAAAAACCCCCACATACAAATTTTGAATCGAATCTGATCATAATAACAAATCTTGTCCGCCATCTTGAGTTTATGAATTTTCACAGAAAATTCATTATCTCTGACCCCACAAACAGTTACATACCAATTTTGAATCGACTATTATCACGAATCTCGTCCGCCATCTCGGCACCGACATTTTTAAAATTTTCCTGGAGAAGAATCATATTATTCAAATTGAAGAATAAATTGATAAAATGTATACAGTATCGGAAACTTTTCATCTGGGGTATAGACAGAAATCTACGCGAGCAAAAAGGAACGCAATGATGTGATAATACCACATAATTAAGAGAGACGTACTACCGTGCGCCTCTCCTGTTACCCCACCCGACGCATTAACGGACCACGTGGCAATGCAACACACCACACACAGATCACGTCGATATCCCTTCATCGAGGGAGTAGAGGAAAAATTGTAATGCTCTCTTAACATATAACAAGCTATTCTTTACGCTCTCATGAAACTACCATACCCAAGATGAAAACTTTCCGATACTTATATATAGAAAGCCGCCCAAAGTTTTCGAATACGAAAGTGGCAATAAGCTTTTGAATCTAACTCAAATCTCAAGAAATTACTTTTTACTTTTTAGCGCCTTCGAATAAAAGCTTGTCTTTAAATTTTTTTTTTTAATTATATCATTCTGTGCTTTTTAGTTAGTACGCATTGATCTATGCATTTCAAAGAAAGCATGGTTATTACAGGGGCCGTTTCCTGTGAGTTTTGAACTACCTAGCTCTTCACTGAGGAGGCCACCTAAATATTCACTCGTCCGCCATCATATGAATTTTAGCAAATTATTCATGATCTTCGACCCCTAATACCCCACGTACCAATTTTGAAGAGAATCAGACCATGATTACAAAACTCGCTCGCCGTCGTGGATTTATGAATTTTGATAAAAAATCTATAATCTCCTACCCCAAAAACCCTCTCCTATCAATTCAGAATCGAATCGAACCATAATCACAAAACTCGTCCGGCATCTTGGAACCGCCATATTGAATTCATGAATTTTGACAAGAAAATCATAATCTACGACCCCAAAAACTCTCACATACAAATTAAGAGTCAATCGGACCATAATCACAAAACTCGTTTGCTATATTGGAGCCGCCATATTGAATTTATGAATTTTGACAAAAATTTCATTATGTCCGACCCCAAAAACCCCCACATACCAATTTAGAATCGAATCGGACCATAACTACAAAACTCATCCGCCATATTGGAGCCGTCTTTTTTAATTTTTCTCTAACGAAAATTTCATAATGCATTGTCACCGAAATTATGAACACCTGTCAAATTTTGAATCAGACGATTAGAAATGTCTTATATTTGACTTGCAAGATTTGATTAGAAACGCACAGACACCGTGACAGGTGAAACTAAATAAAAGCTTGTATTGTAATGAAAATGGAGTTATTTTCCGTTTAGTATGCAGTATTCAAGTCTACCTACTATAACATACATTTTGGGTGTGGTGCATATCTCGGTGTGATATTCTAGAAATACAAGAAATACTCAACCAGATGTTCAAAGTGAAATCTCACAAGACTTCCATAAAAAAAATCAAAATGGTGTTCAGGGTCGCCATCTTGAGATATATAACAATAATATAGTTTTGTCAATCCATTGAGGGGCATTTACGATCCAATAAAAAATTGATAAAGTTGTATGATATTCATTTGATTTTTTTCATATACAAATTACTATTTTCGGCAACCGTCCGGGAAGAACCTACGTTCTGGACGGTTTTTCTTTCAGAAAGTAGCACTTCCCGCTCCAGTCCAGGAAGTACGTACTTCCCGGACTAGGCTGAGAAGTGCTCGAATTTTAATGTGAATATTAATCTGAATAAGAATTAGAATGTTTCTCTTAGTACCTATCTTCTGTTCAAATTTCAATATATAATACAAATAAATGGACTAAAATGTTCGAAATTTTGTCCTACAAAGAAATATAATGAATAAATTATTCTAAGAGCCGGAATATAGGTCGACCTTCACCCATCTGTTAACCGGATGAAACATACTTTTTATAGAGCTACATAAATATACAAATACATCTATAAAGGCTTGCCTACCAAAATATGGTCCATACTATATAACGTGAGTTTAAAAAATTTGCACCATATGGAAAACTTTTTTATTATCGATTTTTCAGAAAATTTTAATCCCCATAAAAATTGGTGCATGGCAGACTACTTGCATATCTATGAGTTGACAAAATTTCAAATTTCCAGTGTACAGGGGAGAACAAAAAATAGGAATTTTGATCAGGTGTAAACTACCCCTTATTTTTGACATTATAAAAAGTGCATTCAAAGAGGTTATTTAGAATTGAAAACAATATTCAAATTTGGAATCGCAGCCATGGTAGTTTACTCTTGATCAAAATTCATTTTTTTGTCCCCCCCTGTACACCGTTAGGAAATTTATAATTTTTATAACTCGAATACAAGGATTCCGCAATGCACCAATTTTTATGAATATTAAAATTTTTTGGCCCGAATCGATAATAAAAAAGTTTCCATGTGGTGGCAAATTTTTTAAACTCACTGTGTATAGTTTGGACTACATTCAGATAGGCAAGCCATTAAAGGTATATTTGTCTATTTATTAAACTTCATAAAACGTACGTTCCACGGTTGCGGAAAAAATAGAGTACGCAACACGTCTGAAAACAGTTTTTTTGGACCCGCTGTGATTCAACAAAGCGTACAAGCTATATAGACAAGGAGCTTCATTGTCTGCTGTGAAGTTTCTCATATCTAATCCTTTTAGAGGAAAATCAATAGTGACCTTTTATTTTTCTCTAAATTTTTCTGTTTGAGAAAACCTTTTTAAATGGATTACCAAAATTTTTGGGAATTTATGAATCAATAGAGATTTTGTGCTTTTTCTTCTTCCTGTGCAAATCGAACATGTCATACTAGATACATTTTGCATTTCATCTTGAGTACAGAACTAAACTATTCTTTTTCGGAAACTGAACTCAAATGTTGACTTTTCGTTAAAATCTCAGTAAGCGAAGTGACTCTTTGTTGTTCTAGAACGTAAAAGACGTACAGTTTTGTACATAAAAGAGTCGTACAAGGCATTGCACTAATTGCGCTGAAAAAATGTTAAAAGCGCGTTACTAACAAAAATAGTTTGAATTTTGACACTACTTGTCAAAGTCGATAAGAAGTTCAATTAAGATTGACTCACAATAGCTTCGTACAGCAATAACTGCTGTACGACTTTTTTATGCACACAACTGTACGATAGTCATGCAAAAAATATCACCTAGATATTTCATTTTGCTTCAAACACGAAATGTCAATTAACAATAATAGATACTCATTTATTAATTTTTTATTCTCATATTAGTTTTAATTCGAATGCAAAATACTGTTGCGTCCTCGAATGCGAATTTTCTTTCATCGTGTATTCATTGTTACCCCACTGAGTCCATCAACGATAAATGAGACCACGTAGAAACCTCCCGAATACAAATGGTGTGTTGCCAAGTGTCCGGACGCTGAAGAATCTCAGAATGTAGTCCACAATAAGTATACAGTATGCGTTTGTAGCGCTGCAACGGACATGACTTGAACTACACGTGAATATATTTTGATCAACTTGTGATACTTTAGCGTCCACATGATGGCGAATATGTAACTCCGTCAAAGTCACAGTGAAACTCACGACCACAGACAGTAATCTGTCAAATACGGAGGTTCGAAAGTAAAATGATAGAGGTCACTAGCAGTTCTTTCACACGAAATAATAAGGGATTACATTTGAGCGTCCGTATACGGACGCATAAAGGTGGGGGACGCTGAAACATATGTAAATTTAAAATGTATGGACGCACAAATGATAGAAAGATATATATATATATATAAATCTATATATATATATATATTTTTATATATATATATATACTGATGATACTGATGATTTTGCATCTAAGTGAACTCTTGTTGGTTAAATGAAGTTTTGCAAACACATTACTGATGATTTTGCATCTAAGTGAACTCTTGTTGGTTAAATGAAGTTTTACTCCCAGTTCTGTCCATATATCATGATTATTTCTAACATATACGCCACATAACCTCACAGCACTGTAAGTTTATTCCTTGTTTTTCATTGTTGAAATCTCATAAATGTCTTTCCACATTGTAGCTTCCCTGAAGATGATAATAAAAAGTTATTGAAAGCTTGGAACAAGTGCATTAGAGTACTCTTATTGGCCTGCTGCATATCCCAAATATTAAAAAACTCATTTCCTAATTAGTCAGCAAACAAGACTACCCTTTTCTATATATATATATATATATATATATATATATATAAAGGGGACAAACTCCGAGGATAGAAACTATTTATATTTGTGGAACGAAACGTATTCCTTGTATAGGGATTATTTATGATTAAGAAAAATAAGACGAAACCGATATTGATCCAGTGGAGTGAAAGTTGGGGAGTGGCGAATAGGGGTACTCACCTGTCGTACGCCCCTGTTTAGAGTTACAAACACATGATTTGCCTTGAAATATGAAACCGAATGCTGTCAAGTGTCAAGAATGAGACCGACAAACTCTGACTACAGATCCCACACCTCATTTCAAGGTGAAAAGTTTTTATCAGGGTATGTCCTAAAATGCATCGCTTCTGAAATACAGGGTGTCAAAAGTACGAAAAAATTTGGATTTCCTTTTTTTTCTCCAAAACTCCTGATTGAAAAAATATCAAACTTTGTTACTGACCAAAGTTTATCACCGTGATAATTTGATGTAGTAATTTTTAATTTTCGTAAACCAGTGGCGTAGTTACGCTGGTATGTGGTCAATATTTTTCTTCATATTTTCTTTGGACATGTGAATGGACAAAAGAATGTTTGATATCAGTTAGGCTCATCGATACTCAACCTAAAAGTCATAATATTCCATGTACCTAAAAGTGGAGGTTTCTGAGGTAATTGAGAAAAACTGAAGATATGTCCCGAGTTTCAACATAATTTCCCCTGTACAATAATCGCATAACACTAATTGGAAGATTTGTTAACCTCCTGAATATTTTTTAATGTTCGGAGAATCGGAAACATGGTACGGGTGAGTTAGAATGAGAATAAGAATTGATTCCATGACGTTGATTTCTACAAATAATATGATGAATGAAGAAATGGAGTTGTCGGTTTCATTCTTACTCACTTATACTATGTTTTCGATTCTTTCAACATTAAAAAATGTTCACGAAGTTGATAAATATTCTGATACATTGTAAGAAATTAGCATTATGCGATTATTGCACATATGGAAATACGTTGGTACTCAGGACATATCTTCAGTTTTTCTCCATTATCTCAGAAACCTCTACTTCTAGGCACATGGAATGTAATGACTTTTAGGTCGATTATAGATGAGCCTTACTGATGTCAAACGCTCATTTACTTTACAATCACTTCTCCAAAGAAAATGTGAAGGAAAATATGACCACATGCCATTGTAACTACGCCACTGGTTTAAGAAAATTGAAAATTATATCTTTTAACTATCACGTTGATAAACCTTCATTAGTGTACCAAGTTAGAGATTTTTCCCTTCAGGAATTTTGGAGAAAAAAAATTCAATCTAATTTTTTTTCGTACCTTGACACCCTGCATCTCAGAGGGGATGCATTTTAGGAAAATCCTTGATATGAACTTTTCACCTCAAAATGAGGTGAGGAATCTGCAATCGGAGTTTGTCGGTCTCATTCTGACTCACCCTGAGTGACCCATTTCAAAGCGGGCCACCTCTCTAATATTGTTATTTATTATCCGATTCAGAAAATTGTTTTTTCCATAGATAGAGCATCAATAGTTCTAGTTGAGTGACATGAATTCGAAATGGAAATAAAAATTTCAAGCCCTACTTCGGATTTTTTCAAGGTCAAAACTCCAAAAAACATACTAGCGATTTTTTTCGATAGAATTAGACAGCGCTACTGGATTCACGACATTTTCAAGTGATTTATGTGAAAATAACGTAGAAATGTGTCTATGAATGAAAAAGTTATATGGGAAAAAAATTTGAAAATTATGTCAATAAATCATCTCACCTCTTCAACTTAAGAACTTTCATCAAAATTCTGACTACACCACTGGATTCAGAATACTTCGAAATACATTTGGTCAGAATTTCATCGTAATCTGTTTATAAATAAAAAGAAATATAACCTATTTATTTATGAACAGATTTCGATGAAATTCTGACCAAATATATTTCGAAATATTTTGAATCCAGTGGTGTTTTCAGAATTTTGATAAAAATTCTGAAATTGAAGTAGAGGGTTGATTTATTGACAAAATTTTCACATAAATCACTTGAAAATGTCGTGAATCCAGTGGCGTCAGCAAATTCTCTTTAAAAAAATCGCTAGTATGTTTTTTGGATTTTTGATCTTGAAAAAAATTCGAAGTGGGCCTTGAAATTTTTATTTAAATTTCGAATTCATGGCACTTCATTAAAATTATTAATTTTGGTTTTTTTGGATTGACGTGGCCGTTACTTGATGGAAATCCATAGTTATGACACTAAGTTAAAAAACGAATAAAATTTCCACAAAATTTATTGTCTTCGCGACATGTTTCGATACACAGTATCTTTTTCAAGAATATAGTACATTAAAATATTCTTCATTGAAATTACTCAAATACCTTTCTCACCCATTAACATAATTAGGGACTACCTATAATTATCTGAGTCTAGGTATTAGCGATAATTATAGGTAGTCCCTGATTATGTTAATGGGTAAGAAAGGTATTTAAGTAATTTCAATGAAGTTTTCTTCATAGTTTAATGTACTACATTCGCTTGAAAAAGATACTGTGTATCGAAACATGTCGCAAAGACAATAAATTTTGTGGAAATTTCAATCGTTTTTTACCTTAGTGTCAGAACTATTACTGCTCCATATATTGGAATAAAAAACTTCCGAATCGGATAATTAATAACAGTTTCAGAGAGGTGGCCGCTTTCAAATGGGTCACTCTGTATATATTTGAAAGTATTTTCTTGAATGGTTCTTTTATTTTTGGGATATCTTGGGGTATTTGATTCGATAATTATATATTTTAAAAAGACGTTTCTTCCCTGGTCTGGGACTTCTTCAGTTTTTGTTTATTTTTATACATCTACAAAAGAAATTGATGTTAAAATATGTTATGGCACTTTTTTTATTATCATTTTTATACACTTTTTTTCAACCATGTTGAGTATAATTATTAATGAGGGTAGGTACGTACCTGAGTGACATGTCAATTATATTAACAAAACTTTTGAAATATTTGATTCAATGGAATTGTTATATTTTACCATGTTCGTTCCACATAATGGAGTCTATTTTATGTCATGAATATTTTCCGACAACGAAGTTAATGCTACGACATACCCCCCACCATGAAAATCATTTTTCATCTAACTGGCTAATACTAATTGAACATGTGGGAGATACTAAACCAGTAACTGTAACAATAATATACTATTTATAAAATACCCAAATATATTCAATACCCAAATTAGGAACACTTCCTTAGTAATAAATAAATCAACAAAATCAATGGTAAAGGAAAAAAAAAAAACTTCATCCGGGCTACCCACAACTATTGAGTAGGTAAAGGACACACTTTCACCACTGGTCTAATTAGTTTTGACGGAGACATTGCGAATAATACCATCCTTCCCGGGATGGACAGCTAGTGGCCAATGAAGTGGTGGCGAATTGTCCAATTTCCAAAATACCGTGGTACCGACTTTTATATTTGCACATGGTGTATTCCATTTTTCTCGAACTTGTAACATAGTAAGATACTCCAACCTCCACGGTTTCCACAGATCTTGGACCATCCTATCTATCAACTGGAAACGATCCAGTCTGTATATATTAAAATCTGTTAAATTGTCCGCCGGAAAATCTTTCAATGGAGATATTGTTAAAAAAAGAGTCAATGCTTCGGGTGCAGATGGATCAGCTGATAAGCTACAAAGAGGCCGAGAATCCAACAGGGCTTCGACCTGAGTCAAAAGGGTGTTGAACTCTTCGAACGTCAAAAGTTGAGTGCCTACCATTCGAAATATGTGATTTTTTGCACTCTTCACGTTGCTTTCCCACAATCCTCCCATGTGAGGAGCAGCCGGAGTATTGAATTTTCACCCTATGCCGTTTGAAACTAATTCGGTATGAAATGATTCTCGGTACCGCTCGGAATTGATAAATTCATTGAGTTACCGAAGAACATTCTTTGCACCCACAAAATTCATACCCTGATTAGAATAGATAACGCTGCAGGGACCCCTTCGAGCTAGAAACCGCTTCAAAGCCTGTAAAAAATGGTCAGTAGAAAGTAAACTGACGAGTTCTAAATGGACCGCCTTCACACTCATGCACACGAACAAACACACATACCCTTTGAGGGTGGGAGCTCCCTTTCGCCTAGCAACCTTTAAATTAAATGGCCCAAAATAGTCGACACCAGTATGGTAAAAAACTTTGACCTGACGTAAACGTGAAGCTGGCAAATCCGCCATCATAGGATTTAATGCCATTGGTTTCAATCTGAAACATTGATTGCAGGCATGAACCCGTTGGCGAATAATATTTCGACCACCTAAAATCCAATACTTTCGCCTCAACAATGCTTCAAGCAAGTATGGACCAGTACGAAGATTTATTTTATGATAGTAATCAATTAACTTGATTGTAAATGGATCCTTACCAGGCAGTATAATTGGATGCCGACCGGAGAAAGCAAGTGATGAATTTTTTAATCTTCCCCCTACCCTAAGAATCCCGTCTTGAGAAAATGGGTGTAACTTAAGTAAACGATTCGAAATTTTCTTTCCTAACTTCCAAAGTTGGATATCCAACCCAAAATGTTTCCTTTTCACCATTTTCACCAAAATCTTTCCAGCTTTGTTCAAATCACTTGCTGTGATAAACTCTCTGACTGGAAGCAATTTTACAAAACGAAGCACCCTCGCTGTTACCCTCAAAATAAAAGTTCATGATGACGTTTTCTCAACCAAATCATATAATGGGTTAATTTTGGATTCCTGAATAGACACGAGACATGGAACAAAATCAATATTTTCTTCACTATTTTCGAAGAACTGTTCCTCACTTATAGGCCAATCTTCCACCGGTGATTTGATCCAAGTTGGCCTCGATGCCCACAATGGATTTTCGATCAACTGGGAAGGAGTTGCACCTCTTGATAAAATATCTACAGGGTTAATTTTTCCAGATATGTGACACCATTCCGCACCTGTAATATTTTCCTTGATCTGTGAAACCCTATTAGCGACAAAAACTTCTTTCAAGAAAGCAGTTTTTAATCACTGAATAACTGTCGTTGAATCCGAAAATGTAACTATCCTGGAAATACAAATCTTTTTACTAAAAATTTCCGACACATGTTTAACTAACCGAGATAACACAAGAGCGGCAACTAATTCCAACCTTGGAATCGTGACCATTTTGGATTTAGCACACAACAAATTGACAACTATTTCCCCTTTTTCTTTTACTGTTCGAACATATACCACGGAACCATATCCATCCACGCTGGCATCTGCAAAAGCGACCAACATAACTGAAGCTGTTTTAACAGTTCCTACATAACGCCTATACTGAATCTCTCCGAGATTTAGCCATTCCTCCATGAACTTCGACCATTTCTGGAAAATTTTTACGGGAACCTCGTCATCCCAGCTTAATTTGAGTTTCCAGAGCTCTTTAACCAGAAGTTTCAAGTACAAAATAAAGGGTGCCACCAAACCTATAGGGTCGTAACAGCGTGCCACTGCGGATAAGATTATGCGTTTAGTGCAGGTAGAACTAGGAACTGGAAAATTAAATCTCAAAACTATCTTTCTCTGGATTCCAGACCATACCCAAGATTTTTGTTTCTGTTTTGAAAACAACAGGTTTTGACAGCCGCTTATCCGATAGAATTTTTTCCAACACATCCGTAGAATTCGTAGCCCACGTAGTCAAATCAAATTTACCCTCTGCAAACATAGCTACCGACTCCAGAAATAACCGATGAGCCTCTTCTTCAGAAGAGACACTACAAACTAAATCATCCATGTATAAATCCGTTGCAAACGCCTCAGCTGCCAAAGGATATTTATAACCCTCATCCTTTGTCAGTTGTTTAACTGTACGTGGAGCTAGGTAAGTACTAGCCTTGACTCCGAATGCTAAGCGGTTGAACTCGAATACTTGAAGTGGTTCCTCAGAGCTGAAATGCCAAAGTAACCTTTGAAATCGCCAATGATAGTCTGCAACCTTGATTTGGTGGTACATTCTACGGACGTCTGCGGTAATCGCTATTCAAAACAGTCTGAAGTTTAAACAAATATGCGAGCCCCCGTACAAAATTTCGTTCAAAGGAATATGAGTATCAGATAAGGCACTAGCATCCAAAACAATTCTAATCGGTGTGCTGGAACTATCAGGTTTGAAAATGGCATGGTGAGGAATGTAGTATGCAGGCGCCGAATAGTCCACAGTCTTATCCCTTACCAAATGCATATGACCGTTTTCAATAGATTCTCTCATTAGTAAGCCGAACGCAATTCCGGAAATCGCTCCAATTTTCTTTCTAATGAGAAGAATCGTGTTAGTGCACCTGTTTTAGAATCACCCAAAGAGCTTGGAGAATTTTTGAAAGGAAGGGACACAGTAAATCTTCCTTCTGAATCTCTACTAAATGTAGTAGTGTACATTTTTTCACACTCTAATTCCTCCAAATCTGGCACATTACTCTTTGGCACTTGTTCCATTTCTCAAAATGTATGTACAAGTTCATTTAAAGACATCTCTTCTTTCGAAGCTAAAAATACATTCAGATCTGATGACGAATCAAAAATAGGAACTTTTCCCATTAGAACATATCCAAAAGAAGGTTGTAGTGCCACTGGCGAGCCGGTAGAAGAACAACGCTTATCGTTTGCCAATACCACTGCAAAAAGTTCAGCACCTATGATTCCGTCAACTTCAGCAGGTTCATAAAATTTATTATCCGCTAATGGAACATCCCCAAAACTATGTAGAATCCTTTGATCAATTTTCACCCTAGGTAGCGTATCCGAAATTTCATTAACTACCAACGCATCAATAAAATATTTTTTATTATTATCATAGCGAGACGATATGCTGAGATCCGTAACACCTCGAACTGAATTTGACTTTGAACCTATTCCAAGTACCGACGTAGAACATTGAGATATTCCGAGACCCAATATTTTGGCAAATTTGTATGTAATAAGATGAACCTGACTGCCACTATCTAATAAAAATCTAGCCGTCTGGACATACCCTAAACTATTCATAATGTTAACCACCACTGTAGAAAGCAAAACTGTATAATTATTCCAATTTTTTATCGCAGTCGCACAAAGTGTATTCATTAATTCTGATGCAATTCCACTTGAACTGGAATTCGGATTGGAATTACTCTCATTTGACAAATTTTTCGAAACCTGTTCCTTCTGAACCACGTTGGATGGTCTTCCTAAGTGCAGTAAATAATGATGTTTTTTGGAGCATTCAGAACAAACCCGATCAGAAGGACACGCTCTTACACCATGATTTGAAGACAAGCATCATCAACCATTATCACGTACTGATGTATATCGTTTGGACGGTGTCATCGTTCTAAATTTTTCACATTTCCCCAAAAAATGCCAACTCTTATGACAAAAAATGCAAGTATTTGATTCTTCTTTATTGTCAACCTGACTATCTTGACCTAAAAAAAAAGATCTTGTGGAACGCGACTTCATCTTATCCGCACAACTAACGCTACTAATTATTGCCTTCCTATTCAACCCAAGTATTTCCGCTTGCTCCTGGACAAATTTAATCACTTCTCCATATGTGGGTATCCCCTTACCACGAACGGACATTTCGAAAGCTTTAACAGTCTCTGTATCAAGCTTTGAAAGAGCTTCGTGCATTAAAATAAAATCCGCCAAATCCGACAACTTAAGCTTTTTTAAAGCTTGTACCGCACAATCAAGCTTTTCCAAAAACCCATTGAGCTGTTTCGCTGATTCTCCCTGTATCGTAGTAGTAAGTAGTTGCTAATGAACGTGGATCTTGATATTTGTCTACAAGAGCCTTCCAAATAATTTCATAATTATTTCCTGTAGGAGCCAATCCCATACAAATACCCAACGCAGAGCCCTCCAACCGCCCTACCAAATAATTAATTTTATCAACATCAGTCAGTAGTGCATTATCGTGAATTAAACCTTTAAAGATTGAATAGAACGTTTCCCAATTTCGAATGTCGCCACTACTACCCGAAAGGCCCGAATTACCTTGTGAAGTACTTGTATTGCCCGAACTACCTTGTAAAGGATTCGCTTGTTGTTGTTCTCTGTCCAATTTTGCTGCAGCCATATAAATATGACAACACATTTCATCAATTGTTTGAATAATGGCATAATCCGGCTTAAAATCAGCATTCACTTCAAAACTAACCTCCATAATATTGTCAATAACCCGGAGCAAATCCGCTTGATTTCATTGATTTATAAAGAGTTGAAAATCTAGATTTTTCGAACTGATTTTGTAATTACTTCGATAAATCTAAAAGATTTTGTAATATTAAAAATAGGGACTGTTTTTTAGCCGTTAGTATCGTTAGTTGTCGCTCCGCTACAGTTCCCATTTTTGGTTTTATTCAAATTCTCAGTTACAATAAGTTTATTGTTATTTTCAATAATAGCAAAACACTAAAGTTTATTTATTCTTGACTTTAAGTATGTTTCACAGACTTGGCAACATCGATCAGAGTGAACCGGTTAGAAGCGAGAGTAACAGCAACAAAAAAAAACTGTTTACCTTCTTATCACGAAGCATAAAAAAAATGTATTTATTCAAAATAGACCAATATTTTAATGAATATATAACTAAAAATATTTTCTGCAAAATCCGAGCTCGAATGGACCAACAATGTTATGTATTTGTTTTCTTGTGCATCCCGAAATGCTCTAAGAAATGATGAATAACGTAAAATCTTACATTTTGCAGTAGTTCGTTTTCTTTGATTTCTTGGTGTTGAAAGGACAATTAGGGAGTTAGAATAAGGAGGCAAGAAGGATATGAGGAGAACACCAAAACTAATGTCCAATTCCGTAACTGAACCGTAATAATAATGATTGTGTTCACCGAACCAACTACAACACGAACTTTTATATTATTTTTTGGTACCGACCGACACTCTCTCTCTAAATCATTCTACTCGTGAAAAACTGCGGGAAAGCGATGTTGCAAAATCCTCATAGCAAAATTTCTCTCATCAATAGATTCAATTAATGCTACGACAACATGAAATAGACTCTATAATGTGGAATCAAATATTTCAAAAGTTTTGTTAATATAATTGACATGTCACTCAGGTACCTACGTACCCTCATTAATAATATACTCAACATGATGGAAAAAGATTGCATAAAAATAATAATGAAAAAGAAGTGTCATAACATATTTTAACATTGTAATTTCTTCTGTAGATGTATAAAAAAACAAAAACTGAAGAAGTCCTAGACCAGGAACGAAACGAAACGTCCTTTTGAAATATTAACATGTGTGAAAAAAATAAAGAAGGATTCAAAAAAATACTTTCAAATATATACAGAGTGACCCATTTGAAAACGGGCCACCTCTATAAAATTGTTATTTATTTCAAGGTCAAAAATCTTAAAAAAATCCCTAGTGATTTTTTTAGAAAAAATGTGACTAAACCACTGTATTCGCAACATTTTCAAATGGTTCATGTGTAAATTACGTTGAAATGCGTCAATCAATAAGGAAGTTATAGGGGAATAAAATTTGAGAAATACTCCGTTCAATCAACACACCACTGCTATTTCAATACATATATCAGAACTTTGACTACACTACTGGATTCAGGAGATCAACAAATAGTACTGACCAGAATTTCATTGAAATGTGTTGATAAATAGAACAAACAAAAAATAATCACTTAAAATGACATTTTCCTAAAATTCTTTTTACATATTTTTCGAATTTTATTATCTTATGATTTCCTTATTTATAAACAGATTTTAATGAAATTCCGACCAGTGATATTTCGAGACTTCCTGAATACTGTGGTGTATTCCGAATTTTGACAAACGTTCTGAAATTGAATTGGTGGCTTGATTAAACGGCATATTTTACAAATTTCATTGCGCTATAACTTTTTTTTTATTAATGCATTTCAACGCAATTTACATGTTAACTATTTGAAAATGTCGCAAATCTGGTGGTGTAGTGCGATTTTCTCTAAAAAAATCGCTAATATTTTTTTTAGATTTTTGACCTTGAAAAATAAGAAAAGTTAGCCCTGAAAATGGAAATTTATTCATGAAATTCGGTGTTCCAGTAGTAGACTTTTTGAATGTCTACCTGAAGAAAAAAAATCTTTCCAATCGGTTGAAAAATGTGAGTTATATAAGGGTGCTTCCATCTTAAATGGGTCACACTGTATATATATATATATATATATATAGGAGAGAGGAAGTCTTTGCTGACCAGTTAAGATAAAGCTAGGAAAACTTGTTGGGTACGCAGCATGCAGGAAGTATACTCTTATAACACTTGTTCCAATATTTCGACAACGTTTATTGTCATCCTCAGGGAAAGCTACAATATTATTAAAATACAATGAAACAATGACTAACAGTGGATTCCAAAACTACTTACAGTGTCGGTGAGGTTATGTGCATAGATATTATAAAATAGACGTTAACAATTGCAATGTACATATTAAAACAATTTGTGAGAGTCCTTAAAGGTCATCATCAACAATTATTGAACTTTTATAGTTAAAAAACATTTATTATAATGAAATTGAAAAATTATTTCCTCATACCGGTATTTTAACGTCGGCATGGGAGAAGAAGAATTTAATTTAGGTTAACAAGTGAGGTTAGGTACGATCCTGCATGGAACAGTACTAAAAAGAGGAACATTGACAGACTGAACCTACCATGGAACGAGACCTTGTCATTCAAACATGGAATGGCACAGAACACCATAGAAAAGACATCATATCATTAATTAATTATTTCCACCTATAGAGGGAGTACTCCGAATACTGAAATTATTATTAAAAGTAAAAACAGATAATATGAATAGTAGACAAAATTATGTATTGAAGAAGTCTTAGTGACTCCTCAGATATATAGAAAAAATATATTGATAAAGATTTACGTTATAAATTTGTAAAGTTTAAATTACTGGAAGAGTAAAACATATTTTAAATAGATTGGGAGTTAAGGTCCCTTTCATTATGTGGATTTTGATCCAAGTGCAATAAGAATGAATATATTTCACTTAAATGGTTAATGTCAGTTTTTTTGTTCATACATGAGGATGACTGTGAGATGAAGGCCATCTCTAGAAAGAGTCTTTTATACTTGTTAGGTTCTTTGGCTAAGATTTTCGCAGCCTCAAAGTTGATATTATGACCTTCTGTCTGCACATGATCACTAAGTGCACATCTTTCTGGGTCACTCTTATGTGAACAAATTCTATCTTTTAATAACCTGTTAGTTTGTCCAATATATTCATTCGAGCAGTTAGAACAAGGAATACAGTAGACTACATGTGATTGATGAAGTAAAGGAACTTTGTCTTTCACTTTAGTGAATAGAGAATTTATCGTTAGAACAGTTTTATTTGCAATTTTAATGTTATCAAAAGGTTTAAAGATTCTACTAAGTTTTGGAGTAATATTTGATATATAGGGTAGAGATGTATAAAAAGTATTGACTATGTGTTCTGGATCAGCAACATCAGCAATATCCAAATCTGTATTATTATTATTTATGACAGGTTCCATTGTGGAGCTAAAAAGAATTTTATTAAGAAGGACATGAGGGTATGAATTATTTCGAAATAGGTTGTACAAAATGCCCAAGTTTTTATTGTGGAAAGTACTATCAGAGATGCTGAGAACACGTTGCTTCATCTGCTTGACCAGGTTCACTTTTATATTTTCCTTGTGGTACGACAAGTAATTCATATATCTACCCGAACTCATGGGTTTCCTGTACCAATCGATGATAATACTGTTATCATGTGAGCGAATGAGTTTCATGTCCAAGAAGGGAACATGATGAGCGTATATATATATATATATATAGTAGAACGGTAGTCTTTGCTGACTAGTTAGGATGCAGTTTGGAAAGATTATTTGGGTAAGCAGCAAGCAAAACGTGTACTCTTTATAGTGTTAGAAGAGTACACGTTTTGCTTGCTGCTTACCCAAATAATCTTTCCAAACTATATATATATTTTTATGGTGATCGTTTTTATCCATAATATATTGTCTATTTAATATTGTTTTGATTTTATATATTTCTTAAATAATCTCAGGGTTCGCCAATTTAAAGTTCATGAAATGTATTATCACTATTATTGTTTCGATTTTGGAGACTCTTATGCAAAGTTTATACTCTACCTTGTTTTCCAGTGGAGCATTTCTTTGCATCCCAGGGGGATTCTTTGGGTACCAGCTTCAAAGTAAAAAAAAAATTTCAGTAATTTCAATTTTGTTCCAGCAAAAAAAAAAAAAAAAAAAAAAAACACAGGAAATTTCAATAATCAAAATTATTTTAATAATCATAAATGGGAAATTCTTCATTCATGAAGTTCATGACATTCAGCCTGATCGAAATTTGAAACGATATGAAATATAAACAAACTCTAACCAGTATAACCTAACCTTATTCCTATGCGCATGTCCAATAAATTGTTATGGTGAAGCCACTATATTTCAACATGTTTGGGTTGGCAATTGTGAATTTTCCACTAACCTATCTCAACTAAATCTAATGTTCCGAGATTTCACCGTTAGTGTCACTGACCCCGCGTTTGTTTTCAACGATCACTTGAAAATTAAAGTAAATAACACTCCCGGAATTATTCGAATAAAATGGAAAATGTTTATGGAATCGAAGAAAAATATATGCATATATTATGTTCAGTTTACGTTGCAACGATTTATGATAAAGGCCTTTACCTGTGTGTGTTGGTTTTGTGGGTGCTCCTCTACCATCTCCTTCTGACGTTCAACGTAGACTCCATCTTGGCTGCTGGGACGTGGGACTTTTGCATTCCCAATAGAATGTCTATTTGGATTTTTCACAAGGTAATCGTCCTTTGAAACTATTCGTAGCACTTGGTACTGTCTTTTCACTTATACTCATACTCATAAAAAAAAACTGGATACTTATTTTAGTAACTTTTTGTTGCTCCAAAATTTCTCAATATTTCTGCTTTCGATATCATTTTTTTCCTCCCTTGTTTTCCAAAAAAAAATCTGACTATCAGAATATCCTAGCAACAATACCAAGATTCTATCAACTAATGACTTTAACAATTATTTATTAAATGAATACTAATTTTAAGAAAATAACATGGATATTTTAAATTAGTTTGAAATTTCTAGATTCTTATTCTAAGTCTCAAATTAGGCTTTATCATTTTCATTTATGTGAATTTCCTTAAAGCATGACTTCATGTTCAGAAATAAGTGAATGTCATACTTCCTTGGTGTTGTCAGTTATTTAAATTCATTTGAAAATTACTTATTGTTTATGTAATTCTTCTGTGTAAGTATTTCTATGATTTAATTACAATTCATACAAAAATCTTTTCATTCACTTTCATATTGTAAATTTCTTGCTTTCATCAATTTAAAATCCCCTGAATTTTGTTTGACAGTTGTTATGTCATCAGTTGAGTGTGGTTTTACTGATATTATACAGGGTACTTGAAACATTCTCGATATTGATTTGGAGAATTTCCTCTGAGATGCAAAATTTTTATCTGAATTTTAAATATGCTCTTATTTTTAAACTTGTGGATTATAAAATCATGACAAATACCTCAAGTATTAGATAGGATTTTTCTTTGGAACATGGCAAAATTCTATCTCATACTTCCAAAATTCCTTTTAAGTTATTTCACATGGCTTATATAAATAAATATCATTAATATTGAATATCCCTCTCATTTTATCTTCATTCACATATTTTAGTCTATAACTGTTGACATTATTTTGGCTATCTATGACATAAGGTCCTTCAAAGATAGGTAATAACTTTGCACAAAGGTCTTGTTTTAAATTAGTTACTCTATTTGCTCTGACCAAAACTAATTGACCTTTCTCAAACCTAACTTTTTGTTTTCGCTTATTTTCCGCTCGTTTTAAGTATTTTTTTCCATTTTTTTCCATTTTAACTTTTACTTGTTCCAGTACATCTTCTAATTGTTTATTTTCCTCTTTCAGCCAATGTCGTAGTGGTGGTTCCCCTGTCATTAGAGTATGTGGTGTCATTTCTGTCACAGTGTTTGGTAGCTGGTTCAAGAAACTCTCTACTTGTGGCAAATTCCTATCCCAGTCACGATGATTGTTTATGGACAATATTCTAAGAAACTTTATAACCTCTTGGATATAACGTTCAACTGGGTTCGCTTCAGGATGTCTGATACTCGTAAAGGTAAGATTAATGTCATTTCTTTCACAAAATCTTTTGAATCTGTCATTGTTGAAGTACGTCGCGTTGTCTAGTATGCATTTATTTGGTTTTCCCACGTCTGTCATGTAATTTCTAAAGTTTTCCTGTATACTTTTAACGTTTGTTCTTGAACATGCATACAATTTAATGTATTTTGTAAAAATGTCTACGATTACGAATATATGCCTATTATTTCTTTCTGTCATTATTAATTCACTAATAAAGTCTATTGCTATACATTCAAGTTTTTTCTGTGCTAGGATATTTTTAGGAATGTTTACATTCATGTAATTTTTTCCTTTATATTTTTGGCAAATTTCACAAGTACTAGTTATTTTTTTTATTATTTGGAGGTCCTTTATGCTATAATAATTTTCTCTAAATAACAGCCATGTCTTTCGTGTCCCTGGATGTCCATTATTATTGTGTAAGTCTATTAAGATTTTCACTGCTAATTGATTTGATATTACATACAACTGTTGTTCATTTATTTGTTTTATATAGATCTCATTTACTTTATTACATTTTCTAATTTCATTTGCTCCTAAATTCAATTGATCTGCAACTATTTCTTTTAATGAAAATATTCCTTCCTTTTCTTTTAAAATATTTACCCCTATTTGTAAAGTCCTATCCTTTTTTATCATTCCATCAGATCTTGTCAACGCATCTGCTATTATATTATCTTTCCCTTTAATATATTTAATTTCAAAATCATACTCTTGGAGTAATAAGGCTCCCCTGTGAATTCTATTGTTCAACAACTTATTATTCATAACATTCAAGAGTGACATATGGTCTGTTTCAATGAAAAACCTGGATCCTAGCAAATAAAATCTTAGCTTCGAAACGCAGAAAATTATGCTAGCAAATTCTAATTCTGTTATACTATAGTGTTGTTCGTATGACTTGGTAACTCTTGAAACAAAACATATTGGTACTTCTTTCCCTTCCTGTACCTGTAATAGTACTCCTGCTAATTTATTTATACTTGCATCTGTTTTAAGTATGAATGGTAGTGAATAATTTGGATGGTACACTTTCAAATTGTTTGCAAATTCTTCTTTAATTATATTAAATGCTGTTTCTTGTTCAACCCCCCATTTCCATTTACTTTGTTTTTTCAACATAGCTATTAAAGGTAGTGTTTTTTCACTTATATCAGGCATAAGTTTCTTAAAATAATTTATAACACCTAAAAATCCTCTCAATGTTTTTAAATTTGTTGGTCGTTTATACTCTCTTATTATTTGAATTCTGCCTTCATCCATACTAATTCCTTGTGAATCCAATTTGTACCCTAAAAATGTTACCTTGTCCTGACAAAATTTTGATTTTTCCAAATTTATTTTCAAACCTGCTGTGTCTAATTCGTCCAATAATAACTTTATATGTTTTAGGTGATCCTCCATGTTTTTGGAATAAATCAAGATGTCATCTATATAATGAAGAATAAAATCGTTGTACTTATCAAGTATGGCATGTATTGTTCGTACTAAGGCTGAACACGAGCTTTGCAAACCGTATGGTACTACTTTAAATCGATATAGGACTCCATCTATTGAAAAAGCTGTATAGTCTCGACTACTTGGATGCAGTGGAATTAACCAAAAACTATGTTTTAAATCTATCTTTGTGAACATTTTTGATCCTGTTATACTACCAAATATTGCTTCGATGTTTAACGGAGCTTCGTACTGTGGTGTTGTATATTTATTAATGTTCCTAGCGTCTAGACATAGTCTTAGTTCACCATTACTTTTCTGCACCACGACTATAGGATTTATAAACTTAGAATTGCATTTTTCTATGATATTTTGATCTAACATATTTTGTATTTCGTGATTGACCTCTTTCCTGTATTTGTAAGGAATAGGATATGTTTTTGATTTGAAATTTTGTATGCCTTTAACCTCAATTTTATGCATGTATTTGTCTGTCACTCTATTTTCATCGTTTATCAAGTTTAAATGTGTGCTAAGTAAATTTTGTATTTTTGTTCTCATATTATTTCCACAATTTATTTCATAGTCTGTAATTTTTTCCTTTTTTTGTTGTGATTTCATGTTGTTAATTGTTTGTACTATTTGTTTGTTGTCTTGTTCTGTAATTTTTGTAAATTTTATTGTCTCTTCGCCTATTTGTATTTTTCCTTGTTCATAATCGATTATTACTCCATGTCTGTCTAACTCATCTGTACCTATAATTGCATCATGTAGCAGGTTTTCTATTATCAAAAATTGTATTGTATATTCTGTATTGTTAAAAGTAATCGCACCACTTATTCTTTTGTTAACCTCATATATTTTTTTGTTATTTGCACCTACCAAAACTACCTTTGGCATTCCACAGCAATATTTTTCTAATTTTTGTTCTCTTATTATTTTGTAGTTTATTAAAGATATTTCTGAACCTGTGTCTACCAATATTTCAATTTTTTTATTGTAAAATATACCTGGAATTTTTATTAAACCTTTATTTATTTGTAATTTAAAATTTTTTTCTATATCAATGAATTCTCTAGGATGCTGATATATTCCTGTGCAGTATTGATAATTATTTTTGTTAAATTTTGGTAGGTTTTCTATTGAAAATTCTGTTCATGTTGAACAGTATTGTCTTGTGATGTTCCTGCTATGTCTTGTATGTCTCTCTGTATCTGGTTTACCTGTCTATTATTTCTTTCCCCTGCACTTCTGCTTCGTAGTGTGGTGTTGTCATTTCTGTCCCTATCATATTGTCTTTCTTCACTTCTACGTCTTTGTCTGTTATCATAGTAATAATTATTGTTATATCGAGATCTGTTGTACCTGTCGTTTTCATTGTATTGCCCATTGTTATTTAAATTTCTACTACTTGTATTATTTGGACCATTTCTGTCATAGTGGTTATTCACGTGATTCCTATTGTTTCTATCCTCTGTATTATACCTCCTGTCATTGTTCCTTTGTCTGTAGTTATTATTATTTTCATATCTATTACTTTCATTGTCTCTTCTAAAAATACTTCCATTATTATTTATTCTATTTGACAGAGTATTATAACTATTTCGCCTTCTTTCCTGGATGATCAAAAATTGACAGAGACTATCCATATCTTTAAAATTATATAACATCATAATCTCCTCTAGATTGTTATCAAAGTGTTGTATTATTAAATTGACAATATACTCTTCAGAAAATTTGCAATCTAAATATTGTGAAGTGCTATACAACTGCATAGCATATTTGTGAAAGGATGTTCCTCTATTAGGGTTATATTTCCCTCCTAACAATTCATCTTTAATTAATTTTTGTTGGGATGGACCCCAAAAATAAGTCAAAAATTTATCTGAAAATTCTATAAAAGTGTTCAACTCAGTTTCTTTATTATTGAACCATAATAAAGCCTCATCCTGTAGTTGGCTTCTTATAACCTCTTTGAAATTGGTGAAAGTTAAATTGTCAGAGAATTGATTTTTTAAATATTTAATGAAAGGTACAGGGTGTTGTCGTTTGATATTACCTGTAAATATTAATTTATTTTCATTTACTTTATTGAATAGAGTTTTAATAATCACTTCCTCACAACTTGTTTGTTTCACTTTATTTTCGGTTTGATTAATTCTTTCTTCCATTTCCGTAACCTGTCCATTCATTCTATCTTCTTGACTCTTAATTTTTTCCTGTAGGCTTTTAGTTTCTTTTTCTATCTTCTTCTCTAGTCTTTGTTTTTCTTTCTTGTTTTCCTCTCTATCTTGTACTACATTGTCTTCTAAATGTTGTATTTTCTCTTCCACATGTTCAATTTTCTCATCTGTTTCTCTTCTATTGTTGGCCATTTCAAGGACAAAATTTTCTACTGTATTATTCACTTGTTGCTTTATTTCTTTTAATTCTTGGTTGATTTTCCCTACATGGATCTTCAATTCTTCTTGCAGGATCTTTTCTAATTTTTTTATCTCTTCTTTCCTTCCTTCTTGTATTAGTGTTTTCAATCTTTCAATATCTTCTCCTCTTTGTCTGTCAAGTTGTTCCATATCTTCTCTCCTTACTTCCTGTATAACCTTTTCTAGCTTTTCTATGTCTTCTTGTCTTTTCCTTTCTATTTGTTCTCTATCTTGTCTTCTACCTTCTTGTATAAGTCTTTCTAAAATTTCCATTTCCTCTCTTCTTTTACTTTCTTGAACTTCCATTTCCTCTTGTCTTTTCTTTTCTAATATTTCCATTTCCTCTCTTCTTTCCTCTTTTCTTCTATTTTCTTGTATTTTCATTTCTTCTCTTCTTTCTTCGTCTTTCTTATTTAAAAATCTCATTAAATCTTCTATGTTGACTTCCTGCAGTGTTCTCGTTTGTTCTACTGTGGCATCTCCACTTTCTTGCATGTTCTCCTCTACATTTTCTTCTTTCTCCAGATCTCCCTCTTGACTTGGACCTGGTTTTCCTTGTTTGCCCTTTCTTGTATTTTTTTTGGACTCCATTATTGTTTATATATTTTTATTACTTCAAAAAAAAATTTTTACACCTCGTTTTTTTTTTTGGTTTTCCACAAATGCCCCACGTTGGGCGCCATTTTTTATGGTGATCGTTTTTATCCATAATATATTGTCTATTTAATATTGTTTTGATTTTATATATTTCTTAAATAATCTCAGGGTTCGCCAATTTAAAGTTCATGAAATGTATTATCACTATTATTGTTTCGATTTTGGAGACTCTTATGCAAAGTTTATACTCTACCTTGTTTTCCAGTGGAGCATTTCTTTGCATCCCAGGGGGATTCTTTGGGTACCAGCTTCAAAGTAAAAAAAAAATTTCAGTAATTTCAATTTTGTTCCAGCAAAAAAAAAAAAAAAAAAAAAAAACACAGGAAATTTCAATAATCAAAATTATTTTAATAATCATAAATGGGAAATTCTTCATTCATGAAGTTCATGACATTCAGCCTGATCGAAATTTGAAACGATATGAAATATAAACAAACTCTAACCAGTATAACCTAACCTTATTCCTATGCGCATGTCCAATAAATTGTTATGGTGAAGCCACTATATTTCAACATGTTTGGGTTGGCAATTGTGAATTTTCCACTAACCTATCTCAACTAAATCTAATGTTCCGAGATTTCACCGTTAGTGTCACTGACCCCGCGTTTGTTTTCAACGATCACTTGAAAATTAAAGTAAATAACACTCCCGGAATTATTCGAATAAAATGGAAAATGTTTATGGAATCGAAGAAAAATATATGCATATATTATGTTCAGTTTACGTTGCAACGATTTATGATAAAGGCCTTTACCTGTGTGTGTTGGTTTTGTGGGTGCTCCTCTACCATCTCCTTCTGACGTTCAACGTAGACTCCATCTTGGCTGCTGGGACGTGGGACTTTTGCATTCCCAATAGAATGTCTATTTGGATTTTTCACAAGGTAATCGTCCTTTGAAACTATTCGTAGCACTTGGTACTGTCTTTTCACTTATACTCATACTCATAAAAAAAAACTGGATACTTATTTTAGTAACTTTTTGTTGCTCCAAAATTTCTCAATATTTCTGCTTTCGATATCATTTTTTTCCTCCCTTGTTTTCCAAAAAAAAATCTGACTATCAGAATATCCTAGCAACAATACCAAGATTCTATCAACTAATGACTTTAACAATTATTTATTAAATGAATACTAATTTTAAGAAAATAACATGGATATTTTAAATTAGTTTGAAATTTCTAGATTCTTATTCTAAGTCTCAAATTAGGCTTTATCATTTTCATTTATGTGAATTTCCTTAAAGCATGACTTCATGTTCAGAAATAAGTGAATGTCATACTTCCTTGGTGTTGTCAGTTATTTAAATTCATTTGAAAATTACTTATTGTTTATGTAATTCTTGTGTGTAAGTATTTCTATGATTTAATTACAATTCATACAAAAATCTTTTCATTCACTTTCATATTGTAAATTTCTTGCTTTCATCAATTTAAAATCCCCTGAATTTTGTTTGACAGTTGTTATGTCATCAGTTGAGTGTGGTTTTACTGATATTATACAGGGTACTTGAAACATTCTCGATATTGATTTGGAGAATTTCCTCTGAGATGCAAAATTTTTATCTGAATTTTAAATATGCTCTTATTTTTAAACTTGTGGATTATAAAATCATGACAATATATATATATATATATATATATATATATATATATAAATATATATATATATATATCAAGCTAGGGAAACTTGTTGGGTAAGCAGCATGCAGGAAGTATACTCTTATAACACTTTATTCCAATATTTCGACAAGTATTATTGTCATCATCAGGGAAAGCTACAATAATGTTAAAACTATAGTGAAAACAATATAGAATCCACAGTTGTCAATTGTTTTCACTATAGTTTTAACATTGTTGTAGCTTTCCCTGATGATGACAATAATACTTGTCGAAATATTAGAATAAAGTGTTATAAGAGTATACTTCCTGCATGCTGCTTACCCAACAAGTTTCCCTAGCTTGATCTTAACGAGTCAGCAAAGACTACCTCTCTCCTATATATATATAGTATTGACAGTTTTCAAAAAATGCTCTTCGAGAAAAATCCACATCTATCTATTGAATTTTCTATACCACATGTATCCATTACGAATACTGATAGATTATGTGTGAGAATTGGTTATATTTCATGTGTTAAATCAGAATCCGGTAGACTATCATTATTAGCTCCGTACTTTGTAATTTGAAAATATGCAATTGGATAATTTTCTCGATTTGATATTCATCGTATGAATGAAGTTGCAAAAGCTACTCGTTCTACTTGCATTGTTCCTCAACGCATTATGAGAATAAAGAAAGGTATACAGTGCGGTCCATAGGTATGGAATAAATTCATTTTTAGCGTTATTATGAATTTAATCAAAAAATCCTCAAACAGGTCAATTTTTATTGTCAATTTGACAATTTACAGTATGAAAATATTACCCCCTTCTTGCACCCCCTCTGAATTATGAGCACCCCCTCAAAAAATGTAAATGAGAAGGAGGGTCGTGTGGCATCTTGTTCGAAAGGGATTTTCATTATCTGTTCAGCAATACCAAGTTTTTCAAATTTGGTGCCATCATAACTGAAAAAAATATTTTAAAAATGTACAATTTTTATAGTCTAAGTTATGTATTTGTTTAAAAAACCTGAAACAAATCGATTTCTATTCTCAATTTGACAATTTATAGTATGAAAATATTACCCCCTTCTTGCACCCCCTCTGAATTATGAGCACCCCCTCAAAAAATTTTAATGAGGAAGGGGTCGTGTTGCACCTTTTTCAAAAGGGATTTCAATTCTCTGTTCAGCAATACTAAGTTTTTTAAATTTGGTGCAATCATAACTGAGAAAATTTATTCTGAATAGGTAAAATGTTGATACTTTATGTAGAATGAAGGAAATAATGTAACATAATGTTTAGGAAGTATATTTCAATTTGTTTTACAGTTAAATTAACTGTTCAAAATGACCACCATTCACTTCTTGACAATAAGCAAGGCGATCTTGGAATTCTCGTAGAACATTTTGTAGGACCTCAGGGGTTATATTGTTAATTTCTTCCGTTATCCTAGTTTTTAAATCGGCCATATTGTCTGGTCTATTGGAATATACTTTTGATTTTAAATAACCCCATAAAAAGTAATCGAGAGGAGTCAAATCGGGGGATCTAGGCGGCCATTCAATTGTTCCACGTCTTTCAATCCACCTATTGGGAAAAACATCTGTCAAATAATCTCTAACAATACGTGTGTAATGCGGTGGAGCTCCATCTTGTTGGTACCAAATTGATCTATCTATTGCATTTGGATCATTAACATCGGGAAAAAGTATTTTTAATGTAGGCATTAAAAAGTTCATCAAAAAACCTAGATAAGCCTCACCATTAATTGTGCCTTCAAAAAAATAGGGGCCAATAATTTTGTTTTGAATGATACCAGCCCAAACGTTCACTTTTTTGGGATATTGTGTGTGAGCCTCACACATCCAATGAGGATTTTCTCTGCTCCAATATCTACAGTTTTGTCTATTAACCGTTCCATTTAAATGAAAAGTAGCTTCATCAGAAAAGACAATTTTGTTTACGAACTGCAAATCTGCTTCGATTCTGTCCATCATCAGTTCACAGAATTGTTGCCTTCTATCAGGGTCATCCTCATTTAACTCCTGAACCAACTTAACTTTATAAGGATGGTATTTTTCTTTATGTAAAGCTCTCAATATCGATGATTTACTTACATCATTGTCGGCGGCAAGTTGTCTACTTGTCACATGCGGATTTTCCTCAATCGCTAACAGTACATCTAACTTTTTCTCCTCATCCAATTTAGCATTTCTACCAGGTTTTTGAAGAGTTTTTACATGTCCAGTTTCACGGAATTTTGTTTCTATTTTGTTAACTGTAGATTGTGAGACGTGTTGACCAGGGTATTTATTATTAAACATTTCACAAACTTCCTTTTGAGTTCGTGTTTTATTACCGCATCCAATCATAATTAACATGTATATTCTTTGAGTTTCTGATAAATGAGCCATAGTTGAATCGAATACACACAAAAGTATTTTTCAATACACCGACGTCTGCCAGCAACTCACAAATATCAAAATGACAGTAGTCTACTAGATTGCCATTATATTATTTATGGGTTTTGTGAGTGATTTTTTGGTGTCTTAAACGACTTTTTCTTGATGTTTAGCAAGACAGATAAGAAACTACATGATTACTTCTTATGGGGTTATTTGAAAACAAAAATATATTTCAATAGACCAGACAATATTGCAGATTTAAAAGCTAGGATAACGGAAGAAATTAACAACATTACCTCTGAGGTCCTACAAAATGCTGTACGAGAATTCCAAGATCGCCTTTCTTATTGTCAAAGAGTGAATGGTGGTAATTTTGAACATTTCATTCAATTGTAAAATAAATTGAAAAACACTTCCTAAAAATATTTCCTTTATTCTGCATAAAGTATAAAAATTTCACATTTGCAAAATATTTTCTCAGCTATAATTGCACCAAATTTGAAAAACTTAGTATTGCTGAACAGAGAATTGAAATCCCTTTTGAAAAAGGTGCAACACGACCCCCTTCCTCATTAAAATTTTTTGAGGGGGTGCTCATAATTCAGAGGGGGTGCAAGAAGGGGGTAATATTTTCATACTGTAAATTGTCAAATTGACAATAAAAATTGACCTGTTTGAGGATTTTTTGATTAAATTCATAATAACGCTAAAAATGAATTTATTCCATACCTATGGACCGCACTGTATAAAATTCCTCAGAAACCGCCAATGATGATATCGGAATTGAGTTCAATCCAAACACTTTCCGTAAGTAGCTCTGACATTATCAGTTTATTTTGCATATCTCCGAAATAAAAATATTTGTTTAGATAAAATGTTATAACTAATTTGCTAGGAAATATCCTTACTTCATTTTGAATCTACTGCCTTCATAAAAAAAAACAATTGTGATAATATAATACTGTGTTATATTCGAGAAGCGATATGGGTGATGAATTTGTTCACAGGTTATTGTAATAATCAGAGAGAAGGTAAGCTTTAGCGCAGCTCCATCCCTTTGTATAGCCAAAGTCAGATATTTGCCGAAATTTAGACACTTGTCTAGTTGTACCACCAGGTACCTCGCAGTGTTCACGTTTTCCACAGCTTCGCCATTGATTATCAACTTCCTGTATAGTTTTGAGTAAGTATACTTTGAGAAGTTGATAGTCTCTGACTTAGCCGGTTAACCACGATCTTGTCCTCCGCCAAATACGGTATGATCTCACTATCCAAATTAATTTGGATCCTCGTTAGGGAAGCGACGTTTGAGAAAGAATGGGCAATCACCTGTGTATACAGCCGTGCCAATGTATTTCTTCAGCGCTGAGAAAAATCATACGTATTTAGGGAGTACAAGTGTGGTGACAAACTTGAACCCCACGGGACACCTGCTTCGATCAGAAACTCAGCGGAGTGTTATTCACCCTCACCATAAAAGTTCTCCCAACAAGCTAGGAATCAATCAGTTTTACTATGTATGAGGGCATGCCTGGCAACAGCATTTCAGCGTTAAGACTTTTAACCCATACTGCGTCAAAGGCTTTTTTCATATCCAGCAGGACCATGACTGTGTTGAGTCCACGTTGTGCTACCTCTTCCACTTCGTGCACAATTCTTACGACTTGAGAAGTCATGCTGTGACCTTTTCTAAAGCCGTATTGCACATCGGGGATTATTTTGAGTTTCTCCTCGAGTCTCAACAACCGTCTTCTCGACCTCCTTGGTAATCACACTCAAGAGCGAGATTGGACGATAACTATCGAGTTTGTGGCCACCCTCACTTTGTTTCAGAATAGTTATCATCAGTGACTTTTTCAGACAATCTGGGTAACACAGTAAATCACCTACAAACTACATTGTTCAGTGATCGGAGATTCTCACCCAATCCCTGCTGAATATCGCTATATGTCAACGACTCTATGGAGATGGATCTTGATGATCATCGAAAACAATTTTCATAAAACCCGTAACTCTCCAACTCCCTACAAACGCAGTAGTTTATAGATGATTTACTAACATCAAAATTCTAGGGAAAAAGCGGTCTCCCGATATGTAGTTGAACGTATGTCTCCTCGATAGCTCAGTTGGTAAAGCACTTTACCGACAATCCAGAGGTCGAGGGGTCAAATCCTACTTGAGGATAACCTTTTTTCTAGAATTTTGAAATTTGTCTGTATGCCGCTAATTTTTCTTCATTTATATTTATATCACAGACGCTATCTCTTTTCTTAATGATATTCATAGTTTTTTCACAATTAACAATGTTTGCAATTGTGTCAGCGAGAAACATTGCAAAAATTTATGTCGGTATATTATAATATCAGTCGGAGGAAGGAGTTGTTCTGAAAAAAAAGGGAAGATCTCATCAAAGCTAGGGTAGTGAGACTGGTGTTATAACCATAGAGCCCAAAGCTTCTGTACTAGTGATGATGTCGACTATCACATCAATGACTAGAGCTATTATTGCAGTATTATCCGGAATCAAATGCTATTTAAAAAAACTCTCCAATGCCATATCTGAGAACGTATTGACTTTATACTGAGTTATTCAATTATGTGTTATAAAAATAAATACATATATCTTAATGAGATTGCAATAGTTATAATATAACAATGGTATCAGATAATTAAAAAATAAAAATATAATACTTTCTCATTTAAAATCGTAGAGTGTACCCAAGGGCATGGAAGGAAGGAGGGAAGGCTATTATTATTATTTGCCACGGCGCTTTAGGGCGACTTGGTGATTTTTGGTGGCGTGTTGACTTCTCAGTGGGGGAAAAGCCTACAGCCCCACCCCAGCCCGAGTAACGATTTTGGTTTTGTGATTGCCCCAGAAGATTCTGAAGACCACGACATTCACAGCTACGACAGAACTGTGTTGCTTTAACGACATCTATAAAACCTCTATAAAGCTGGCATAAATCTAAGAGGGCCCACTCCTATTGAATAATTTTCCTCTTGAACTCCTATTCAATCCTTTCTAAATGAAATCATAAAACCTTTCTGCCTTATTCGCAGGATTCTCAATAACCTCCTGAGGGCCATTGTAAAACCAAATCATATGGCTGTTATAAGCTGTATGGTTTAAAAAAAATCTGTTTGGCATCAAAATATCTTTTTTGAATGAAGTTGGGATAGAATAATAAATTCCATAGATAACCATAGTCAAAACGGACTCAGATTATTTTATTTATGCAGTTGTAGGTTACGAAAAATAGGGAGACTAATTTACAAGTCAAAAATATATGATGAAATTAAATGAAATCCTGGTAAATATATGGTGAATAACAATGGTATAATTTTGACTTTTGACATTTGATCACTTTTGATCGGTTTCATAATGGCCATAGAAAAGATCATTTGAATATTTTAACGATCCCATAAAAGTTTGCCACCTTTATGATTCACTTATTACCATTCAGAGGGAGCTACTGACATTCAAGTAGAAATAGTATGATTATTTGATCGTAAAGCGATTTTTGGGAGTACATCTCGAAACCTCAATAAAACCTCATAGTTAGTTTTATTATAAAACCATTGCATGCACTTCAGGAGTTCTATAAAACCATTGTAAAACTCATTCTATATGGATTACTTAAAAACCAAAAGGGTTTTCCGTGTATGTCTATAGAGCCATTGTAAAACCATCATGAAATCAAAATTCTAAAATACTTAAAGGTTTCATCTTATAGCCTTCAGGAATGTTTTGAAACCTTTTCATACATATATTTGCTCTGAGAGCGCATTAGGAAGATTGTATGATCAGCATAAATCAAATTGACTTTTACTTTGAACGCACGGAAATTTAAAATATATCGGTAGATTGGTTTCACTGTAGGGGAATACTTATATAAATATTTATGTGTAATAGGTTTTCCTGCAGCTGAAAAGTTGATACGCCATCAAAAATCACCCCAGAGCGCCACGGCAACTAATAATAATAGCCATCCTCTACCCGCACAGGCTATGCCCTAGGGTACACTCTACGAGTGTTTTTGAGAGAGTAATATTATCAATCAGGAATTAAATGACTTACCTTGAGGAAGTTCAATTCGAATTATACGAGGTTGTCACATCCGAACAGACTAAGCTTCCCACCCTTTGAATATTGTGGATTCAAAGAAAAGTTTCACAACTCATGTTACCTCTTTCCCGAAGTATAATGACTCAGGTAGATAGGCCAGGTGAGGCAGCGATAAAATCTTTTTTTCCAACTTCAAGAATGTATGACTACAAAGAGATGGATGTGTTCGGATGTGACAACCTCCTATCAATCTTAGGTATTAAGTGGAGCGGACCCGTTCTATATGAATAATCACTCAGTATTAACATTAGTTCTACCTACATGGGCATATTTAAAAAAAATACGATCTTTTTACTCGCTGATGACGATACTCGCCCTGAATACCTTAGTTCGTCGTTGGGCGTAATAAAGCCATCATAGGGTATTGCAAGCATTATAGGGTATTGTTTTTTTTTATTTATTCATGTATTTGAATATGCATATGTACCAACTCATATGGAAAATGAAGACCTATCATTATCATCCTTATAATCATTATATTATCAGAAATTGATAATAGGTAAATATATTTAATTATCCACACCAATCCCAGATTTTCAGTAGTTAGACTACATGTGATTGAATTTTCGGGGGTAATACCAGGAGTGGTCGTAATACTATCGATAATTCTGTCAGAAATCTTTAACTCGATCAAATTGCTTTGAGGTAACACGACTCGTCCTTACGGGACTCGTGGTGTTACCAAGCAATTTGATCTCGTTGATTTCTGACAGAATTATCGATTGTATTGTGAGCACGAGTCGTATTTATTGAGATAATTTCACGAACCAACCAAGTTATTATTTGAAATTTGATCGAGTAAACAAAGTGAATTCTTCAATAGTTGCAACTAATGAATAATGAATATGAAGTCTGTCAACCTGACGTTTATGTCATATCAGATTACAAGATGTATCATTGCTGTTTACATTTGTGGTTGACTTGACGACGTGGTCTTTCCGGATCGGAAAGAAAGGAAGCGAAAGGAAGCGTGTACTTTCGCGAAATCCCATTCTGATTGGTCCTCATATCGCAGGAGACGCGACTTTCATATAGTGAGTGAAATTGTCGCGATAAATCTGTCGATTAATTTTTGAACGAAACTGAATTGTTGAATTGTCCGCAGGACAAGTGATGTTTTCTTGAATCAATTCAATTGAGATGACAAATGAGAGACTGACTTATGAGAAATATTCAGTCACGATTGGAATTTTATTAGACTATTTCACGAATATTTTTGAATGCGTGCACAGGGTAATCACTTATATTGACGTTTAACTGTCACATGCACTGTAAACAAATCTGAAAACACCGAACTTGATAGGCCAATCAGGGTCAAGAGTCAAGTTTGGTATTATCGCTAATCCGAACTTGACGAGAGCTTCTGATTGGTTCATTTCGCAAGTGAGTGAAATAGTCGTTGTTATTCAATTCAGGTGTTCGAGTTGAACACTGACCATTCTATTGATGGTCGATATAGCTGTGATATTATCTAATACCAACAATAGTATAGGAGAGTTCAGAATATTTTCAGTGGATGTTTTGAGAGCTGTAGTTATGAGCAAATAAAAATTCCAACTCAAAACGTATGTTTTATTCTCAGGTTAGAATCTGATATTCCTAAACCACCATTCGAAATCCTCATTCAGAGCGACATCAATAATCATTGATGTGTTGAATCTTTATTTTTAGGACATTGAGCTTAATTTTTCGTTGCTTGAAAATTTTTGTTGTGTAAATTATTTCATTCTGACACGCTGTGCAAACTGCAACAGGTACCGTAGTAAAGTTGCAATGTGCGAACTCCTGTCATTTTTACTGTAACTTTTTTTCAATTGATGGAGATAAAATAAAAAATAACTTTCCTGTCAACAGGAAATTAAATTATTATTGAATCACTAAAATAATTAATAATTTTTTTGGCTTGTTGATCATTCCAATAAGCGATATATCATAATTTTTAAGTATCGATGATATCAAAACAGATTTCAGAAACGATCATAGGGAAAGGCAATAATGTGATTATCAAATAAAAATATTCCTCTCGTGTTTTATCCACCCAATCATAGGATGATGATTCTGGCAAAGTGCAAAAACACATTTGCTTTCATGACAAGTCACACGACTTCCGTTCATCTCCAAACAGGCAACTGGAAATACATCACTCTGATGTATAAACATCTATACTGATGATTTTATCTTGGTCTTGATCGGATGACTCAGATGAGTTATCTTCCTCCTAACTTCTTTAAAATGGAGTTCAAACTGCTTGTTACGTCTTTGTATTTTTCCATCCCTTTCACGTTCACTTTCACTTCCGAAATAAATGAATAAACTAACACTTTTCACGAGTTTCTTCGGCATTTTATTTTAATTTCACTTAGGGAATGCTCTCAATTCAGGCACATCAGATGAATTATTGTGGTATTCAGGGCGAGTATCGTTATCAGCAAGTGGAAACTTCATACGCTTTTTATAATGTGCGAATTTAGGTAGATCTGATGTTACTACTGAATTATTAATTATGTGAAACGGCTACATGATGAATAATTTGGATTGAACTTCCTTATAGTAAGTCGTTTAATCTTTAATTGAAAACTCGGAGTACACAATATATTGTATATTACGGTATATTGTGTTTAAACGTTGCTATGGACAAAGCTACGTTGATTGATTCACTTATCGTTCAACTGAACAGTAAGTGGATTACGTATGAATAGTCGAGAAAATCGGCATTCTTATAGATATTTATATTGAAATAAATATAATTTTTGTATATTTATTTTTTGTATAGCAACAACTCGTTATCCACGAATGATCGATGTCTGTATTTCCTTGGCTCTGAGGAGATTTATCAGTAAGTGAAAGATAATTCTCACAGCTGGTCACATGCCTTAGACAACTACGTGATATGTAAAAAGTGAAATCACAAACGTACTCATAACAACAACAACAAGATCGAAACATTGTTGAAAAATTATTATAGCTACAAAACAAAACAAAAAAATTACCAACATATAAATGTTCCAGAAATTTTCTTTATATAATGTTTGTGCAGAATGGTCGTGCAAAAAATTGTATCACGAACAGTTAGAAGTTCACGATCTTCTTTAATATTGATCACTGAGTGGAGCGTATATATCAATAATTTTTTTGGTACTTGATATACTATATTGATTAATATGTTGCATATATCGGATACACTTTCAATGTTGATATTTTTTCAATCAATAATGGCAAAAATATTGTGAAACAACGGGCATATGCTTATAAGGGACTGCATAAAGTATTTCTGGTAGTTGAAAAATCAAAAAGACATTTTATGAAGTCTACAGATATTTGGAAGACATGCAATTCAGTCGAGGATATCAACAATAACCTAATTTTCTGTGGTAATGCTAGTAACATTTAAAGCTGCTCAGAAAACACTTTTTTGAGAAGATATTAATATAATAATATCGCATCTGACCCAAATGTAGTATTTTATCCTCAGTTTGCAAATGCCTTGAACGAAAATGTATGAATATGAATTTTTGTGGTTTTTTATTTAATAATTTAGAAGTCATGCTCCTATATTCTTAATAAATTAACTTCAAGATATGATGGGATATGGTTAGTGGTTCGCACAAAACCAACGAAACGAGATTTCCATTAGGTCTTGTCTCGTCTCGCTGATGAAACAATAATTCTCGTATCAGTCTCGTCTCGCAGCCTCTACTATCGTTTCGGTCGGCTTCACGTAACAAAGTCTTATAAAAGTATCCAAATATCGTCATGAATAATCTTGAAGTTTCAGTGCAATGAGGAGTAAACCTAAATGTAAGGTCGAAAGGGAAAATTACACTTGTTGAATGTATTTTAGGGTAATACATCTAAACAAAATGAAAACTTAACATTTTTTGAGGAATGAAATGAGTAAAAAAATCAAATTTAAAAAAACAGCCCTGACCCCTCTCGGTAGCAAATGCTTTTATTTTTCGAAAAGTTGTTCAGCCATAACAAATATTGTGCAGATTCATTATATCATTTCGATATTTTCTTGAGTCAACGCAGCACGTGAGAATAATCTTTCTGCCGGGACTGAACTAGCCGGTATGCTTAAACAATCTCGTGCCATCAAACTTAGGATAGGAAATTCAGAGGCATGCATTGTCCACCATTGTAATATATCCGTTTCCTTCTAAAACATCAAAATCATATTTTTTATACTTTTCGGTTAATTTTTAAAATATTATATAAACATGTTTTTTGGAAAAGTTATTTTGATTAAAATTTATCAGGTTTTCCAATCCGCACAGAAATATTAACCTGCGAGACTCTCGTACGAGACGCGAGCTCATGCACGAGACTTGAGACAAGACCAATAAAAGTCTCATCTCGCTTTGTCCGAATATCGTCTTGAGTCCCGGAAACGAGACTATACGAGACTCTTGTACGCACCACTAGATCGGATGGGTTTCGGTAAGTCAAGAACAAGCCAAATAATATGTGCTTTCATTCAATTATGTAACCCACCCGACCGATTTGTGAATTTGCCATTCAAATGCATTGCTGTTAGTTTGTTGCTATTGACATTACTTTGGACTATTACTGAGCGACTTCCATTACTTCATAGAACATTGAAGAAGCATCGTTAGTAATGGCCCAATGATTCGTTTTTATTGCTCACGAAATTATCAATATATATATATATAAGGGGACAATAAAATAATTTGGTGATATTGAGGTTATCTGCAAAACTGTCAAAACGAAATTAGGAAACACATTGATACCAAGTCATGGAAATATTGGCAGAATATTCAAATGTTATATTGGCGAGAAAAAAACAGAGACATATTGGGCCAATATTTTGAAAATAATATTCGTGAAATATTTTTGAGGCAATATTGGCCTCAAAACATTCAGCGATATTGATAAAATATCGCTGTACTACACTTACGTTGGGGTAGATAATATTGGTACAGTAATATGAAAATGTTTGAAAAATATTCAAACTTAATATTGACGAGAAAAAATTATGAACATTTTTCGATATTGGTCCGATATATTACTTGAATATTTCGAAGAAATATATTCAAAGCAATACCGGCATCAATAGCAGTAATAGTATAATAATCGATGGAATCTTATTAGTTGTTCTTTAATTTGTCCTGAATTTCTGCAGATGATATTGATTGATCAAATATATCTACTATTCTACACTTGAACTGTGTAAATTTCCCCCGATTTCACAGCAGCATACTACACCACCAAAAACATTATTATCGATTACGCTTATTGAATAATGTTTTGTCAAGTCACAATATAATAATTATGTCTTTTTTTCAGTGCATGACTCACACCTGGTATCTGCCTTGTGACTTTCACTACTTCATTATTGCGATATTCTTGTGTATCCTCATCAAGAAAGAGAAGAAATTCGGCCTTGGAACACTTACGTTATTCACAATACTCTCTATGGCTATCCCATTTGCAATCACGATAATTTATCAGAGACCGGGCTTGATGCATTTTTATCCTGAGTTTCTGACTGGACCAAAAGTTCACGTTGATTTTCTTCTTACCTATAGCAAATCTCACGCAAGAGCAACACCGTATTTTGTGGGAATGTTTGCTGGTTACGTATATTACAAGTTGAAAGGCACCAGTAAGCATATCTGTAGAGTAAGTATTAAATATCTATTTCATGTCTCTGCTAATTACTAGATTTGTAAAATTCTTACATCCTGGATTAGTTCGAAGGTAAGAGTACAGAGTCATTCATTCGACCCCTTATATACAAAGCACATTTATGACAAGTCTTATACAAGTACTTATACACACATTTATGACAAGTCTTATACAAGTACTTATACCTCGAACTTTCCTCTTTAGAATTATCAAATTGATTACCACAAGATTTTGTAAAGTAGTACAACTTACATTTATTCTTTTGATAATATATTCATCATCATTCATGTTGTTACCGAGAAGTTTTTCCCAACTTGTAAAATCACATAAACAGAAATATAGAAAATCAGATATTTTAAAATTATTTCTCAGAAAAATTACCGATGGTGATCCCTCGTCAGCTATCAGAATTCTGAGTTCCATGATGGTTTATTAGATTTTGGTTTTCAACTTTCCAAATTCTGAAATCCAAACATCCTGAACCATTTCTCCTTTGTGCCCTGAAAAAATGATTCCAGATACCTTGCCATGCCAAGTTCTACTAAAATTCATTAAGTGGGTAGGAGGAAAAATCATATGTATTACATGGGAGTAAAGTGCCTTTTTCTCCCTAGTAATTTAAATAGCTATTTCAGTTCATCCCACAACCTTTTGTATTTTTCTTCCCCAAAAGGTTCTTCCATTTGCATGAGTTCAACTTAGTAGAATTTATGCGATGCTTAATCCTTAGTGAAGATTATCTTCATATTTTCCTTTGCACAGTTAGTCAATGTACGCATAAGCTATGCAATCTATTTCTCCTTTGTGCCCTGAAGAAATGATTCCAGATACCTTGCCATGCCAAGTTCTACAAATTACAAAGATAATGTTCTTTCAGCTGTGAAATCATTCCGAACCAGCTCAGCTGGTGGCTTGGACTCTTTACCCCCCTGCCATATGCAAGACCTTCTAACTCACAGTTCAGGATCATTTGTTGAATCTTCTCACGAAGTTATGTAATTTCATCCCATCAGGAAGAGTGGGTCCAGTCATTTGCCCAGTACTTCATGGTGCTTCCCTGTGTGCACTCAAGAAAAAAGATGGGGGAATTCGCCCAATAGCTATAGGTACATTTTATCGTCACCTGGTAGCCAAAATTTGCTGTGTTAAAATACGAGAAGAAATTGGAGAAAAATTACGTCCTATTCAGTTTGGATTTGGTACTCCTGGAGGATGTGAAGCTGTTGCTCACTCAGCTCGTAAATTTATAACTCAAAATACTGATTCTTTCAAGATTTTGCTCAAATTGGACTTCAAAAATGCCTTTAATATGATAGACAGAGCGCTGATGTTGCAGAAAGTTGATCAAGTTCTTCCAAATTTATACCTCTTTCTTAGGCAATTCTACTCTCCGTCTCACTTGATGTTTGGTGAACACGTTATAGATTCAGTGAGAGGCATACAACAGGGAGATCCACTTGGCCCTGCACTATTCTGCCTTTCAATATAGGATCTCACCAAAAGCATCATATGTGAATATAATTATTGGTATTTAGAAGATGGGTTCTTTGCTGGAAATGTGGATGAAGTGTTAGAAAATTTTAAAAATATTATTCACCGATCCTGAGAAATTGGATTAGAGTTGAATTTCAGTAAATGTGAAATAATTCCTGTCACCTGTCCAGAATCATAGTTCACATCAAAATTCAGGAAACTAGCTTCCGAAATTTGCACAAAATATGAATCTTCTGGGTGTATCTCTTTCTTTAGAAGCCCTTTCAGAAAAAATCAAAAATGAAAAATTGTTTGGCAATTCCAAAATTATTGTTCACCCTGACATACAGCCCATCTTGGAAGTGTCAACAAGAACTCGAGATATTTGATGATCGTGGAAAAAGTTGCCAATAATAATTTTGAACGTTCATCTTGATTACAAGCTACAATTCCTGTTGATATGGGAGGTTTTTTGTTTGCGTTCAACTTCTTCTTTATCTCTACCTGCTTTTTTGTAATCTTTCAACAGTGTTTCTTCCCTCATTAGTGCTCTTCTTCCTTCAAAATTTCAAAAATTTCCCGATTCGTTTTATGTTGAAGGTGGCTTTTACAGTCAGGGATTTATTTATCAGGAGAATCCAAATCGAAGCAAAGTGCCTGGGATCGTCCCCTACTGGGAAAGATTTCTAATAATCTGCTCGAGACAGCTGTATCTATATCTGAAAAGGCACCACTCAATGCGGTTATGGTGAAGGAATCAGGTGCTCGGCTGAATGCGTTACCTGTGGCAGCTCTTGGAAATCTATTGGACAATGAAAGCTTCAGAATTGCTATCGGATTCATATTAGGTTTGTCTGTTCGTGCTCCTCATGTATGTGTTTGTGGAAGTTTCGTAGACACAAAGGGTACTCAAGGTTTGTGTTGCCAAAGAAGTGTTGGCCGTTTTTCAAGACATTCCCAAGTGAACGATATTATGAAGCGTGCCTGTCAAAACATCTGGTCTTATTGGGTTGATGAGTATCGGTATTAGTTGTTTCATGAACAGTGTTATTCAGTGTTTATCCAACACAAGATTTTTGTTGGATTATTTGAGTAAATGTGGGTAAACACCAATATCTCTAGTATGAAATGAGCTTTGATCAAAGCCTTCGCAGTGGTGATCAAGGAAGTATTGTCAGAAGATTCAACACATCGAGTAGTTGATACATTTTCATTGAAGATTCAGATTGAAAGATTTGCGCCCCATTTTATCGGTTATTCTCAGGAAGATGCTCAGGAATTCTTACGATACCTCCTGGAGTGTCTACATGGGGACTTGAATACAATCACGGAGAAACCTCAGTCAACATTGACAGAGATAGATGGTAAATTGAGTGATGACAATAAAGCTTAAGAGTCATGGTCGAGATTCTTGAGGATAGGAAACTCGATTATTGTGGATAACTTCGTTGGTCTTTTAAAATGTACATTAAAATGTACTTACTGTAGTCTTAGTTCAGCCTTCTTCGATCCGTTCTGGGACATTTCCTTATCTTCACCTCAAAGATCAGGCCAATTAGGATTATCACAATGTTTGGACTCACTTAAAAAGAAAGAAAATTGAAAAGTGCAAGAAGAGAAGGAAGTGCATGAAATCTGTATCCACTCGAAAGTTCCCGAAAATGGTAGTGTTCCATTTGAAACGTTTTTCTCAAACAAATATATTTCGAGGAAAATTGAATGTCTTGATTGATTTTCCTTAAGAGGGATTGGACATGAGTGATTATGCCTCAGACAACGTAGCTCCTTTTCGTTATAGCCTGTATGCATTCTCAAATCATAGTGGGACTACCTACAGCGGACACTATACAGCCTATTGTAAACCTCCATATGAGAGCACGTGGCATGAATATAATGATTTGAATGTGTCCCCAATGTCATGTGGATCCCTCGTTAGCAGTGAAGCCTATGTTCTCTTCTATGGGCAGGGAGGCACGTAATCAAAACTCTGGGATCACATTCAGTTTTGTTTTATTTTATTTTTCATATTTTTATTAATCTGTTGATTGAACTGTATTTATACATAATATATTATATTTAGTTTAATTATTTTTAGAAAAAATTATTTGGAACAAATGTTAGGTAGAATACTTTTATAGAATACGACAACCCTATTTTTTGGCATATTGAATATCACATGGATGTTGAAGTTATATATATGGAAAACCGAAATAACTATCTATAATTCAAGTATGAAAAGTGTGAAAATGAAGCGATATCGGAGCTACGGTTTGATATTTAAATCTCATGAAAGAAATGAGATATAGGGTAAACGCACCAGTATTTGACCGAGTCTCATTAATTTTCTTCTAGACATTTATTCAAATAAAATAACAAAAATTTTATCAAACATATATGTTATTTGTTTGAATTTACTTATCTCGCATATTAAAAAATACCAACATAAAGTATTATTCGAAAAAAAAAGGTTATTTGTCATTTAGTCTTGACTACGATTATAATACTTAGTTGCCATAAAACTTTAAGTGTTTGATCGTTTTATTTTTAATAATAATTAGGTATATTTATTATTTTTCAGTGGTATTTTTGTTTTTTTTTTTAACGTTGTTTCATTTGTACTTTAATACCACGATGGACATCGAACTACATCTGAAAGAAATATATGCAACCGCCTTTGAAGAATGCCTAATTGCAAATGCTCATTGCAATTGAACAGTAGATTATCATTGATTTGGCTGGGCAAGACTACCTGCTGACGCGTTTTGAGGTCGTCCTACCCCAGCCCAACGAATTAATAATCCACTGCATGAATAAAATTTCCTAAAAAAGGAATGAGCAGCGACTCACATTAAATTGTGAGGATTTTTGCTGGAGAGTATCAAATAAATGATATAGTTAAATCGACAATGTCGAAGTACTCTTCTCTCCAAATATTTCCTCCATGTGGAAAATATGAGGCAGACATCTAACAGAAAATAACTAATTGCATGGCTAATACCACGACGGACATTGAACTACATCTGACAGATATTTGTGCGACTTTCTTTCAAGAAGACCCAATTGTTAATGCTTATTAACTAAACACAAGATTATCCTTCATTTGGCTGGGGAAATCGATTTGCTGACGCGTTTCTGATGCTGTTTCGAGGTTCTTGCCTCTCGTCAGTGACAGAGTAGGTCGGACAACATCATAAAGTCATCCTGGCCCAGCCCAGAGATATACAGAGTAGGACATTGAAAACGAAACAGCGGCTCTGTAGGTCGACAGAACCGAGTTATATAAAAACGCTCGGACACGTCAACCACATTTTCGAGGGGGACATCGTTCGCGATGAAATTCACCTGAAATACATTCCATCCCTCGGAGCTGTGACTGCCACCCCTAAATTTTTAAATGGCAACATATGGCAAGTGATACCTCATTTGAAAGGTATTTTCCTTCTTAATATCAAACAACAAAAATAAATCAATTCCATCGATTCGTTTTCGAGATATAGGAACTTGAAGTTGGGAAATCACTCTTTATTCACTCAATCAATAAAAACAATATCTGATAAAGCAACTGTCGCAATAATTATTATTGTCAATGAATTAAATGTTCAAACTGTCTACCACCCATTTCCATACAATAGTACAAGTTCTGCTCAAAATGAGACCTCACATTTCGTAGCATTTCCGGCGTTATTCGACGGCATTCTTCAATAATTCTATGTCGTAATTCTTCCAGAGATTCTGGTTCGGTTGCATAGATTTTGTTTTTCAAGTGACCCCACAGGAAAAAGTCGAGTGGGGTTAAATCTGGAGATCTGGCTGGCCACTCTATAGTACCTCTTCTTCCAATCCAACTTCCAGGAAACATTCTATCCAAAAACGCCCTAACAGGCTGTGCATAATGTGGAGGTGCCCCGTCTTGTTGAAATTTCAAGTGGTCTTCATGGTAACGATTGTCATTTTCAATGATGTCTACTAATTGTGGATAAACAAATTCATTCAATAATTCCAAATAAGTTTCTCCTGTCAGGTTACCGTCGAGAAATACTGGTCCAATCAGACGGTCCCCAAAAATACCGGCCCAGACATTGAGTTTTTCGGGAGTTTGAGTATGGACTTCGTGGAAAACATGTGGATTGGCATCTGACCAATAACGACAATTATGACGATTCACAGTCGAATTCAAAAAGAATGTAGACTCATCAGAAAAGCAGATGTTGAAAAGAAAATTCTCATCAGCATCTATTTTCGTAGTCATAATTTCACAAAATTCCTGTCGCCTATCAAAATCATCTTCATTCAATTGGTGTACCAAATGTATTTTGTAGGGGTGAAGTTTATGATGTTTCAGGATTCGGCGGATACTGGTTCTACTAATATTGGTAACACTTGCCAATTTCCTTGTGCTCAATGTTGGGTCTGCATGAGCTTGTCCTAAAAGTGCAACTTCAACAGGTTCATTTCTCACAGGAAATTCACGTTCTGGGTCTCGTTTCTTGTTGGCTACTGATCCAGTTTGACGAAACTTTTGCACTAATTCTAGAACTTATTTTCTAGCAACAAGTTTATCTGGATGCGTTTCATTGAACAAATTAGCTGTACGTTTACCACACTCATCATTCTTGAAAAAAATTGTTATTATTTCAACTCTTTCCGCGATCGTATACACCATTATTGAGGAAATATTCAGCAGCTGTAATTCACTCTAATGTCGTTCAATCAACGATCAGTTTGACATTGCCAGACGTCCAAAATTGCGATTTGGCGAAAAAATTTATCGCATACATGTTTTTGTTGTACGCGCATTGGAGTCGAATTCGAGAAAACGTCTTTTTATCGATTCTCAAGAACTTTAACATTTTTTCGATCAAGTAATTGAAGATGAAATAAGAATTTGAAACGGAATTGCATGTTATTTGTTGGTAAACAGTTAGATCATTTAATTCCTTGACAATGATAATTATCTTTAAACAGTTGCATTGTTAGATCTTATTTTTATTGATTGAGTGAAAAAAAAGTGATTTTCCAACTTCAAGTTCCTATATCTCGGAAACGAATCGATAGAATTAATTTATTTTTGTTGTTTGATATTAAGAAGGAAAATACCTTTCAAATGAGGTATCACTTGCCATATGTTGCCATTTAAAAATTTAGGGGTGGCAGTCACAGCTCCGAGGGATGGAATGTATTTCGGATGAATTTCATCGTGAACGATGTCCCCCTCGAAAATGTTGTTGACGTGTCCGAGCGTTTTTATATAACTCGGTTCTGCGGACCTACAGAGCCGCTGTTTCGTTTTCAATGGCCCACTCTGTATAATCCACTGTATAACTAATATTTTCTCACAAATGAAGCAGCGACTTACAGTAAAGTCAGTCGCAACGCTACACGCAGAAAAAAAATTGTCTGAATCAACTAATTGTATGGATTTAACGAAATCTGAGGGTCATGTATCCACGGCAAAATATTTTGTTATAACAACCATTTTGTTTTGCTATTTTCCAATTAAATATTTTGTTTACGTAAAGAACTATTATGTCAACCCTAACATAGTGATTGGTTGAAAGAATAAAACATACTTATTTTGTTACAAAAATGCAGTATCTGCTGTTATAAACTCAGTTTATTTCTTGGAATGACTTAGTTAAGAATTGAATAGACATTTAATGTGTATCTGGTTACAAAAATTTCAGTTATATATTTAGTTGGAGTATTTGGATAACAAGATATATTTTCAAGATGATAAAATAACTGTTTAATGTAATTGAACACGACAAAATTTTTAGTTTCAATAACATATTAAAATTGTCGAATTGATAAAATTGTTAAACAGTTTCAACAAAAAACTTGTTTGTATCAATATAACTTCGTCATTTTATTAACACTTTTTTTTTATCCAACAGATTGTTTTGTTGGAATTTCACAATTTTTAGTTAAAATTATGGAATCGATATCCTCAAATGAGTCTATTCACACGCTCCCACATTCATTTCTAACAGAAACAAGGAGATGGTAGATCACTGAAAAAAGAAGACGGATCTGTTGCCATTTGTTCATATTCCGGATTATTACAATTTACATCACTCAGACTGGCTATTTACTTACTCTGGTCCTACGCGATCAAACGGGTTCTAGGCCGCGCCACCTACGAGACGTAGAAAAAGCACTCCGGGTATAGACATCATGCAGAACTTTGCTTTGTACATTCAACAAAGAGCATGATGTTGAAACAACAATATATGTGTCTCTGTTCAACTAAAAACTTTGATCGTGCAAGATAATGGAATTGTTGTATTAACAAAATATGGAATTTGTTTCTAATAAAAAATAACTGGAATCATATCTGTTGTTATTATTGTTAAATGAATGAAATGCACCTTATTGATCCAACACCAAGAATAATATTATTAAACCAAGATATTTTTCTTTTGTGTCAACTGTAAGTTTTTTGGACGAAACAAAATTTTGTTCACTTATACTAATATTACAATCTAAATAATTTGTTAATTTGAATAAGGTGCTATTTTGAAATAAACGTATATCTTGTTATTATTGCAAAAAATCATTCAAAATAACAAGAAATATTTGACCAAAAATTGATTGTTGGTACAACAATTTTTTTTACTGTGCACCAGCGAGGAAAACACAAAAAGCATTTCTCCGTAGCAAAAGACTCCAGGAAGTGAACAGAATTCAAGAATTTTTGCCGGAGAGAATCAAATAAATGAAGACCACAGGGAAACCACGTATTGAGTCACATTTTGCCTCGAATCGCTATTTCCATGTCAGCTTTTAGCTGCTGGGCTATGCTACCACATGGCATATTTGTATTGTAGAAGAACGTTTCGGGTCAGGAGATATTAGAGAGTTATCGGACGTGTACTTTAGGAAAAGCAGTATTAAAATCGCTCTTATTTTGACATCTGAGCATGCGCTCATTTACCAAACCTTATATTTCCCTTAAGGATAGTACCTGACTTTCTTTATGTCTTCATAAAGTTAACCTTATTTTCCCTTATTTTGAGTTCAGAGTTCAGGTGAATTCGGTCTTAAACGTAACCCATCCTAAATTGTAAATTTCCTGTAATTAAAATATAAATTTTCAAATACAAATGAGTTTATTTCAAATACAAAGAACTCCGCATATTCAACAAGAGTAATTTTACTCTTTGTAATCATTTTTGCTCCTAAAATAACTGCTTCCAGTAGATTTTCCATGAATATACTGGAGTTTTATCCCAACACCAAACCGCAATTTTTAATATCTTTTTAATATATGTCCGTCGTGGTGTTAGCCAGTGAAGGAGATGTTTTATTCCTGATATTTGCCTCATATATTCCACATGGTGGAAATATTTGGAAAAAAACTAGTATACTTCGACATTGCCGATTCTACTATTTCATTTATTTGATACTCTTCGGCAAAAATTCTTGAACTCTGTTCAGTTCCTGGTGTCTTTAATAATAATAGTAATAATAATAATGATAATAATAGATTTTATTAACAGAAAAAAAAACATGAATAAAAACAATTTCGATGGCGATTACATAGCAGGTCCTATCAAATTGCAGGATTCTATTCCTGGCCATACACCATTATTGAGGAAATATTCAGCAGCTGTAATTCACTCTAATGTCGTTCAATCAACGATCAGTTTGACATTGCCAGACGTCCAAAATTGCGATTTGGCGAAAAAATTTATCGCATACATGTTTTTGTTGTACGCGCATTGGAGTCGAATTCGAGAAAACGTCTTTTTATCGATTCTCAAGAACTTTAACATTTTTTCGATCAAGTAATTGAAGATGAAATAAGAATTTGAAACGGAATTGCATGTTATTTGTTGGTAAACAGTTAGATCATTTAATTCCTTGACAATGATAATTATCTTTAAACAGTTGCATTGTTAGATCTTATTTTTATTGATTGAGTGAAAAAAAAGTGATTTTCCAACTTCAAGTTCCTATATCTCGGAAACGAATCGATAGAATTAATTTATTTTTGTTGTTTGATATTAAGAAGGAAAATACCTTTCAAATGAGGTATCACTTGCCATATGTTGCCATTTAAAAATTTAGGGGTGGCAGTCACAGCTCCGAGGGATGGAATGTATTTCGGATGAATTTCATCGTGAACGATGTCCCCCTCGAAAATGTTGTTGACGTGTCCGAGCGTTTTTATATAACTCGGTTCTGCGGACCTACAGAGCCGCTGTTTCGTTTTCAATGGCCCACTCTGTATAATCCACTGTATAACTAATATTTTCTCACAAATGAAGCAGCGACTTACAGTAAAGTCAGTCGCAACGCTACACGCAGAAAAAAAATTGTCTGAATCAACTAATTGTATGGATTTAACGAAATCTGAGGGTCATGTATCCACGGCAAAATATTTTGTTATAACAACCATTTTGTTTTGCTATTTTCCAATTAAATATTTTGTTTACGTAAAGAACTATTATGTCAACCCTAACATAGTGATTGGTTGAAAGAATAAAACATACTTATTTTGTTACAAAAATGCAGTATCTGCTGTTATAAACTCAGTTTATTTCTTGGAATGACTTAGTTAAGAATTGAATAGACATTTAATGTGTATCTGGTTACAAAAATTTCAGTTATATATTTAGTTGGAGTATTTGGATAACAAGATATATTTTCAAGATGATAAAATAACTGTTTAATGTAATTGAACACGACAAAATTTTTAGTTTCAATAACATATTAAAATTGTCGAATTGATAAAATTGTTAAACAGTTTCAACAAAAAACTTGTTTGTATCAATATAACTTCGTCATTTTATTAACACTTTTTTTTTATCCAACAGATTGTTTTGTTGGAATTTCACAATTTTTAGTTAAAATTATGGAATCGATATCCTCAAATGAGTCTATTCACACGCTCCCACATTCATTTCTAACAGAAACAAGGAGATGGTAGATCACTGAAAAAAGAAGACGGATCTGTTGCCATTTGTTCATATTCCGGATTATTACAATTTACATCACTCAGACTGGCTATTTACTTACTCTGGTCCTACGCGATCAAACGGGTTCTAGGCCGCGCCACCTACGAGACGTAGAAAAAGCACTCCGGGTATAGACATCATGCAGAACTTTGCTTTGTACATTCAACAAAGAGCATGATGTTGAAACAACAATATATGTGTCTCTGTTCAACTAAAAACTTTGATCGTGCAAGATAATGGAATTGTTGTATTAACAAAATATGGAATTTGTTTCTAATAAAAAATAACTGGAATCATATCTGTTGTTATTATTGTTAAATGAATGAAATGCACCTTATTGATCCAACACCAAGAATAATATTATTAAACCAAGATATTTTTCTTTTGTGTCAACTGTAAGTTTTTTGGACGAAACAAAATTTTGTTCACTTATACTAATATTACAATCTAAATAATTTGTTAATTTGAATAAGGTGCTATTTTGAAATAAACGTATATCTTGTTATTATTGCAAAAAATCATTCAAAATAACAAGAAATATTTGACCAAAAATTGATTGTTGGTACAACAATTTTTTTTACTGTGCACCAGCGAGGAAAACACAAAAAGCATTTCTCCGTAGCAAAAGACTCCAGGAAGTGAACAGAATTCAAGAATTTTTGCCGGAGAGAATCAAATAAATGAAGACCACAGGGAAACCACGTATTGAGTCACATTTTGCCTCGAATCGCTATTTCCATGTCAGCTTTTAGCTGCTGGGCTATGCTACCACATGGCATATTTGTATTGTAGAAGAACGTTTCGGGTCAGGAGATATTAGAGAGTTATCGGACGTGTACTTTAGGAAAAGCAGTATTAAAATCGCTCTTATTTTGACATCTGAGCATGCGCTCATTTACCAAACCTTATATTTCCCTTAAGGATAGTACCTGACTTTCTTTATGTCTTCATAAAGTTAACCTTATTTTCCCTTATTTTGAGTTCAGAGTTCAGGTGAATTCGGTCTTAAACGTAACCCATCCTAAATTGTAAATTTCCTGTAATTAAAATATAAATTTTCAAATACAAATGAGTTTATTTCAAATACAAAGAACTCCGCATATTCAACAAGAGTAATTTTACTCTTTGTAATCATTTTTGCTCCTAAAATAACTGCTTCCAGTAGATTTTCCATGAATATACTGGAGTTTTATCCCAACACCAAACCGCAATTTTTAATATCTTTTTAATATATGTCCGTCGTGGTGTTAGCCAGTGAAGGAGATGTTTTATTCCTGATATTTGCCTCATATATTCCACATGGTGGAAATATTTGGAAAAAAACTAGTATACTTCGACATTGCCGATTCTACTATTTCATTTATTTGATACTCTTCGGCAAAAATTCTTGAACTCTGTTCAGTTCCTGGTGTCTTTAATAATAATAGTAATAATAATAATGATAATAATAGATTTTATTAACAGAAAAAAAAACATGAATAAAAACAATTTCGATGGCGATTACATAGCAGGTCCTATCAAATTGCAGGATTCTATTCCTGGCTGCGCAGCACAGCAAGATCTTGCTTTTCCATCCAACCAAGAAATGCTTCTTGTGTTTTCACGGCGGGTGGCGTTGCGACTGACTTTAGTGTGAGTCGCTGCCTATTCATTTGTGAGGAATAGGACGACTTTAATGTTGTCCTATCTGCTCTTTCACTAACAAGGGGCAAAAACCTCGAAACAGTCGAAACGCGTCTGCGGTGGTCTTCTCAGCTAAATGAAGTTTAATCTGCTGTTTACTCAGAATGAGGATTTGCAGTTGGGTCTTCTTGGAAGAACGCTGCACAAATATCTGTAAGATGAAGTTCAATGTCCGTCGTGTTATTGACAGGCAAGTAGTTGTTTTCTGTCAGATGTTCGCCTTATATTTTCTAAATGGTGGAAATATTTGGGTAGATAGGTACTTCGACATTCTCGATTTTACTATTTCATTTATTTGATACTCTCCAGTAAAACTTACAACTACAGTTGTAACTCGAAATTAACACCAATTTCGAGTTGCGAATCAATTTAATCACACGCAACGTTATACTTTTTTTAATCACGATAATGAAGAAAATAACGCTTTTCAGATGTATTGATTCTTTTTTATTTTAATATAAATATTGCAATCTAAATAGAAATTATGGATTTAATAGTTTGACAGCGGTGAATTAAAATATGGATTATGCTTGTTTACGAGTTGAAGACGATTACTTGATTACTCACATTTCAGATCTCCATCGTCTTGATGGTTGAAAGATTTCTACCTCTTTCAATTTTTCATGACGTGATGTTTCAATTGCTTGATTACGAAATCATCTTCAAGTGAATACTGACAAACTTAGAAACTACGCCATGTTTTTATATGTCTGTCAATATGGTTTAATCACGCTCGGTTTTGTGGCACGCGTGGTTTCGCGCTTTTTAGACTTCCAAAACGGTCAGTCTCAATAAGGTTTTCATTTCCACATTGGTTGACTGAAGGCACCATTGGTATTGATATATGAAGTTTCTTCAAATATGCGTTTCAAACAATGTTCCTCTATACAAAGATCACTAGCCTCGTCCGAAAAATTTCGATGATGCTCTGTCCAGATGTGGTCACCAATTCCCGATTTAGATTTATCCCCTTGTTGAGTCAACATGAATTTCTGCAAGTAACACCAATATGAGTTTGGTTAAATTTTTCTAACATTAGCCAAACAGGTTTCAGCTTATTCATTTTAATTTTTTATTTCAGACGAAAACTTGTGTAATTGTCCTTGGATCGATTTGTATCATGCTGGTATCCGTGTTCAGTGCTAAAGTTTTTTACGATCCCTATCATCCATACAATGCTATAGAATCAGCCAGTTACGCAGCTTTTCATAGATTAGGCTGGGCCGTAGGAAGCGCTGGATTATTCTACGTCGCCAGTTTTGGACATGCCAGTTTTTTCAAGCATATATTATCTTGGTCGCCATGGGTACCACTCAGTAAATTGGTATATGGAGCCTACTTGACTCATATGTCATTCCAGCTACGATCTGCAGCAAAGTTTATGAATCCAAGACAACTAACTTATTTCGATGTGGTGAGTTACAATAATTATTTTCTTTGTATGATTTTGTACCAATCAGGAGTTATTATTAGGAATATGCTACCTCATATTCTTCTTATTAATACCTACATGATGATATATAAAGTAGCAATTAAATTCAATATTGGTTATTCTGTCATTCATTCCAACGATAGTCTTGCAAATTCTCCAGTCCGAAAGCGGCACGCTTTTGAATTTCTATCTCACCCAATAACCTACATCAAATCTAGTATTCTATACAATTTTTAGCAACAAAATATATTCGTAAACACAAATAAGAAATCTAGAATATTTTGTACTGAGTAGCAGGTGAATTCGAAGATTCATTAAGTACAGTTGTACTATGTAACATGATTATTTTCCACCTGGTAGATTCCACCGTATTGCCTGGCTGAAACCAATCTGATGTTGCACGCAAGTTAACCAGTTCACCGATATTATATACCTTTTTTTTTGTTGAAGATAATTATCTTGAAATTCTGTAAACGCTACAGGTAAGGTGCACCTAATTTAAGCGGCTTTATTTACTATCCCACCCTAAAGAGGTATATTGTGTTGAGTAAGATAACTGCGGGTACCAACCCCTAGATAATTTGAGCCCTGGGCTATTCTTCAGTAGTTTTATATAATAGTTTTTCTATATAATTCACCCCTACTTTGTCTCTGATAATTTCTAATAAGCCTTCAGCTACTTGGACTTCTATATGTCCTAGTAATTTCGAATAAACCCTGGTCACAGTATTGACTTCTATGTGTACGTAAACCCTTGTCACATTATAGATTATATGACTTGAATCATAAAGCTGGTAATCATTTAAGAGTGTAGCAATTGCCTAAATTATTACTATTCGTGTCATATGGGAATTGGTGAAATTATCCATACAGAGGGCTCAGTATTCATATGACTGGCGCCCGTACTTTAAATATCACATTACATTTTGTTCTGTTCAACCCACTCCCCTCTTCAATGGAGCTTAGCCGCGAGCCTATCCTATCACTCTGACAGCTTTTGGACACTTTTCAAAAGCGTAAGTCGTGATCTTGTCCACTAGAATACTTTAATTGTATGACGGTGGCAAACTGGCGCCCAACGTAGGGCCCGAACCCACGACCCTGAGATTAAGAGTATCATGCTCTACCAACTGAGCTAACCGGGCCCCCTTGCTTTAAATAAAATTGGAAAATCGTGTGAAAATTATTTCAGCTTTGATCATCCCAGCTTTACCTCATGCCTTGATTTTGGGTATGGATTTTTGGAAAAAAGTAGAAATGATCCCTGATCTTTGAAGGGGAGAATGGGTCTCTGCAAATAATCCTCAAGTTTCTATTGATTCAATAGCTTTACAGTGCGAGGAGCAATTAATACCTAAGCAGTCACAAATGTTGAATGAAGTTGTGCAAAAGCTTTTCTAGAAATGGGCGACAAACTTGGATGTACAGATCTAGTTCATCATGTCATAAAAACTTCTGCTCCACCTATCAAGCAAAGGTATTATCCGGCCAGTCCGGTAATGCAAACACACATTGATGCAGAATTCAATAAGCTACTTTCAGAAGGAATTGTTGAACGATCAACCAGTCCTTAGTCTTCTCCTATTCTATTAGTTGAGAAAAGGGACAACTCTTACAGGTTTTGTGATGACTATTGGAAATTAAACCAAGTGTCAGAACGAGATGCCTACCCATTACCCTATATTTTGGCAACCTTAGACAAGCTTCGGTATGCAAAATTTCTTTCGTCAATAGACATCAAATCAGCATATTTTCAGGTTCCTTTGGCTGAATCGTATCGGCCTCACCGATGTGTTTATCCAATAAACCAGCTACTTTTCAACGTCTTGTTGACCAGATATTAGGTACAGAGCTGAAGCCACATGTTTTTGTGTACTTGTCACTCAAACATTCCAGAAACATATTGAAATATTGACTGAATAGTTTTCGTGTTTGAAAAAGGCCAATGTTACAGTTTCAAAGGAAAAATGTCACTTTTGCCGACCAGAACTATTATATCTAGGTTATATTGTGGATGCTACTGGTTTGAGAGTAGATCCTGAAAAAGTTCGAGCCATTTTAGATATCCCTATTCCCAAATGCGTTTCAGAAATTCGACGCATACTTGGTTTGGTACCAAAATGTTTAACCCTAACAACACATCTTTGCGATTTGTTACTCAAGAATAAAACCTTCAGTTGGAGTTCAGAATACAGTGAAGCCTTGAACAAGTTGAACGAGTGTCTTATAAGTGCACCAGTATTATCGTGCCCTGACTTTTCACTGCCTGTTGTAGTTCACGCAGACAGCTCGGGATATGGCCTTGGCGTTGTTTTAACGCAATCACATCCTGATGGTGAAAAGGTGATATTCTATCTATCAAGGTCTCTTACTCGAAAAGAACGTAATAACTCCACCACCAAACGTGAATGTTTGGGAGTTTTGTGGGGAATTGAAAAACTAAGACCTTAAAGGACCCCATTTTACGGTTATCAGTGACCATGCGAGTTTATTGTGGCTTGACAGTTTAAAATCTCCTTCTGGTCGACTGGCTCGTTGGGATGTACGTCTTCAACAATTTGACTATGCCATTATTTATCGAAAGGGAATAGAACACGTCGTACCAGACATGTTGTCTCGTGCCGTTCCTATTGTTGATGCTCTCAACTCTTCTTGTCCAGATGAAAACACCTCATCGTCTGTTGATAAAGGCGATAAATGGTATCAAATAATGTGTGAGAGAATATCTAAGTCACCACATAAATTTCCTTCTCGGCAATTTTGCCAAAGGAAATTTTTTAAAAACATAACACCTCCTATCCCAGAACTTGCTACCGTTTCTGATCATTGGAAGAAAGTTAAACCTCGTCCTCTGAGGAAATCATTGATTGAGCAAACCCATTCTGTATTGCTTCATGTTGGCGTTTTCAAAACTTTTAATAAACTGGCTGAACAATATTATTGGTCGAAGATGCGTTCTGATGTATTTTCTTTTATTCGTCAGTGTGAAACTTGTCACTCTAGCAAGCCTGAGTAGAAACGCCCTCCAGGATTGATGTTATCCAAACAAGTAGCGATATCTCGCCCTTTCGAGTTACTTTCTGCTGATCTAATTGGTCCCTTACCCAGATCTCGTTCTGGTAATCAGTATATTTTGGTCGTGTCTGATTGTTTAAGTGAATTTTCACTTTTGTTTTCTCTTTGCAAAGCCACGACTGCCGTCATTCTTAAAATATTGGAATGTCATGTTTTTCCAATCTTTGGAACGCCAAATTCCATCATTGTAGATAATGGTTGTCAATTCCATTCTAAAGCATTCGTTGAGTTTATAGCCAGTTATAATATAAGAATTCAGTTTGTAGCTTTATATCATCCTCAAGCAAATCCCGTTGAGAGGATTAATCGAGTTATCAAAACTATGTTGAGATCATACCTATCAGAAGATCAGAGAAGATGGGATCAACGTTTAAGCCAAGTTGGATTGGCGATTCGTTCATCGAATTGCCGTTCAAAGGAGATAACGCACCTCCAAAAGATGTTACTTTTGATCGATCTGCGCTTACTCAGGAACGTGAAAATATCTTTGCCAAATTATATGCTGTTGTGGAAGTCAAGTTAGCTGAAACATATGAAGGAAATAGCAAGACCTATAATCTCAGAGGTCGTGATGTTCAATATTATGTTAATCAGCTAGTTTGGACACGGAATTATGTATTGTCTAACGCTTCAAAATACTTCAGTGCTAAGCTGGCACCTAAATTTGTTGGTCCTTTCATCGTTTCGAAACGGGTATCTTCTTGGACTTATGAACTTAAAGATGATTCTGGTGAATATTGCGGAGTTTGGCATTGAAGGATCTCAAAACTCATCCACCTGATGATGAATCATAACTATAGGGATCGTCGTTTGATTATTTGGGGTGAAGGATGGTCATCCCTGGCGTATGCCTAAAGCGACTTGGACATGGTACGGTCCCCATCCAGTGGCTGGAAATACATTTGGTGTCTTTATGTGTGAGTGTATTTCCAAGTCCATGGCAGTAACATCACTGTTTGATTTGTAGTTGGTATTACAGCGAGAGTATTGGGTTCCATTATGTTTGATGCCTCCTGTAGTCCCTACTTCATATTAGTACCACCCCAATGTGTTCTGTTGTGCGTGGCTGAAAATTCATTTGGTTTTGTTATTTATATATGTATTTTCTGGCCCATGACAGTAACATATCCAGTCTGTTTGAGGTAGTACTTCTGAAGAATCATTGGTTTTCATTAGCCTAAATGTTTTCTTGTGAGTACCCTCGGTATAAGTGTACCCATTGAGTGTTATCGTAAATTGTAATATCGACTAGTTCGATTCAGGTTCGTAATAGCTGGGTGAGTATTGTAAATCTTAAAATGTTTGTGCTAACAATCTGCATTATTATTGTTGGGATGGCAGCTCCCAAATGCTGGACAATTGGAGTATAGGATTTGGTTTTGGGATCGTTTTGGTTGTTGGGTTCTATTTCTGGAATGTCTAGAGCAACGATGTGACCTAAATACGAGATTTCTCCTGCGTTATTGAGTTGTGCAATTTTTGGTTGTTGAGTTACTTTCATCCAAATTCAACCATATTGGATGTTCAGGATGTTTTGACGGCGGAGAAGGTTCATGGACCGGATCCATACACAACAATTTGATGTGGTCTAGAACAACAAACTTCAGGCGATTTGTTGTCATGCGTTTCAAGCCTTGTGAATTTTTTTTCTTGTTAGAACAACAAACTTGAGGCGATTTGTTGTCATGCGTTTCAAGCTTTGTGAATTTTTTTGCTTGCTAGAACAACAAACTTGAGGCGATTTGTTGCCATGCGTTCAAACCGTGTGATTTTTTTTTGCAAGCTAGAACAACAAACTTGAGGCGATTTGCTGTCATGCGTTTCAATCCTTGAGAAATTTTTTTTGGGGTGGCTAGAACAACAAATTTGATGTGATTTGTTGTCATGCGTTTTAAGCCTTGTTTCAATTTTTTTTAAACACTTTTATTCTGTTTTAAACATGTATTTTTTTTTGGAAATGGGCAGTAACTGTTCAGAGTGCGCCTAAATTTCCAGACCTCGACAAATTTCTTTTGAAGTAAGGGGGGATTTGTAACATAATTATTTTCCACTACTCAGAGTTTTAGTTATAAAATTGAATTCGATTTGTATTTATTAAATCGATGCTTGAATTTGCCTACCTTAATAAAATCTTATTGTCACTGAAACATTATTTTCTCCGCAGTGTGTTCACTTTGGATATATTTACAGTCATTTCTCATCTTTCATTATCTATACTCCCTACAATTATTTGTATCTTCAGCGCTGTCCATTGTCAGAGAACATCTGTTCAGTTCAGTGACTGTCGCTTGGGCATAGATTACTTTTCCCGGTAGATGCGACTCTTACTATATTCCACATCTATGATGTATCGGTGGAAATGACCTTCAAAGGTCATTGGTGACATGAATTGGGAAAAACACCCTATCATAATGATAGTTATCTGTCCTAACGAATTCCGGTAGGTTTGAGTATTAGATAATGTTATGTAATGAAATTTTGCACGGAACATTTTAGAACATTTTGACAATTCGAGGAATTAAGTTACTTGGCACCCTCTAAGGTTCTTGATATCGGTCTGAGATGTGTGATATCGGTCGATTCTGTCAATTATATCTACTTTCGAAATTGTATGTGACGAGAAAGTGATGGACATTTGAGTTGAATATTGAATAGAGATTCCTGAAATCATCCAGTTAATGGGATTATTCTTTCGACTGAATTGATGTTTTCCGTATTTTATCACGTTGGAGATTTGACGGGAAGCTGATTATTTTTGGGAAAACATACCCAATAGGGGACTATAACCTCGCTTTCTGGCCACATTTTCTTCGGGTAAGCAGAATTCTCCGACTATTCTTTGAGCCTTTGGCAATTCTATTCATCTTGTAGGCATAATTCTGACAATCGTGAAAATCAAGCTTGAGGTCGTTGTCCCTTTGACTTGGGACATAACATCTGTAGAGGAGCCTTCTAACAGGATTCTTTTTCGCAGTTAGCACCTGGTTTTCCTAGACAAAGGTACGAGGTCTATTCAAGTTGTTATCAGACAGTCAATGATTCAATTTCATGGTATTTTGTCTAGGTATACTTATCTTCATCCCAGAGCACTAGTCGTCCTGGAGGAACTCATCTTGGTCAGAGCTTAATTACTGTTAGACTTGAGAAGTCGTCTTGGGCTTAGCATACTTATCGTAAGACTGGAGAACTCGTCTTGGACTTAGCGTACTTATCGTTAGACTGAAGAAACTCATTTTGGTCTCAGCTTATTTAGTATTAGACTGGAGGACTCATCTTTCGTTCTGGCTAAAACTTACGCACCTTCACCACTGGTTTCCTTCCACCTGGTAGATTCCACCGTATTGCCTGGCTGAAACCAATTTGATGTTGCACGCAAGTTAACCAGTTCACCGATATTATATAACTTTTTTTTTTGTTGAACATAATTATCTTGAAATTCTGTAAACGCTCAGGTAAGGTGCACCTAACTTAAGCGGCTTTATTTACTATACTACCCTAAAGTGGTATATTGTGTTGAGTAAGATAACTGCGGGTAACTACCCCTAGATAATTTGAGCCCTGGGCTATTCTTCAGTAGTGTTATATACTAGTTTTTCTATATAATTCACCCCTAATTTGTCTCTGATAATTTCTAATATGCCTTCAGCTACTTGGACTTCTATGTGTCCTAGTAATTTCGAATTAACCCTGGTCACAGTATTGACTTATATGTGTACGTAAACCCTTGTCACATTATAGATTATATGACTTGAATCATAAAGCTGGTAATCATTTAAGAGTGTGGCAATTGCCTAAATTATTACTATTCGTGTTATATGGGAATTGGTAAAATTATCCATACAGGTGGTCTCAGTATTCATATGACTGGCGCCCGCACTTTTGATATCACATGACATTTTGTTCTGTTCAACCTACTCTCCTCTTCACTGGAGCTTAGCCGCGAGCCTACCCTATCATTCTGACAGCTGTTTTTCTTTTCTTGTCTCATTTTTCTTGTCTCATTTTTTTTACTCAGCATGACGGAGACGGTAACGCGATATAATTTCAAATATACTGGAGTTTTATCTCGAAAAACCTAAATTTTCGTAAACTCGAAACGTGTTTGGATCACCAAGTGATAATCTTCCAGAGAGAAAGATTAAACAGTTGAATCTTTCCCTGCAGAAAATGATCACTTTATATGTTTTATAAAGAGCGGTTTCGGTGTCCGCCGGATAAAACTCCAGTTTATTCATCACCACACCAAAAGTTCCAAACAGTTCAGTGCGAGCGATACTATGTTTAAAAGTCAACAAAACAAACTTTCCATAGTTTTTGTGAAGTTTCAACAAAAAATGTTCATGGGTAACTAGATTCAAAATTTTAAATTTAATTTTTCAGCTATTCATCACCCGATTTTGAATTGGAAAAAAATGGTAAATTGAGAATTAGACATTCTATGAGAATATGTTAGGAAATATACAGGGTGCTATTTAAAAATTCACAGTAGGAGTGAATTTTTAAAGTTAGCTGTTCGTAGTGAAATGAAATTGCGCTGTAATTTGAAAGTTCCTCACAGCTGAAAATTATAGATTTTGTTCCAACTAAATATCTCTTCTAGTTTAGGAAATAGAAACTGGTTAAATCAGTTTGGGACACCCTGTTTATTTACTGTTTTAATCGGTTTTGGGCAAAAAAATCATTACTCATTATTAAAAAACAATAAACCTGCTATAAATGGTTAAATCAATAATTTGACACATGAGTTCGGGCCCGTGAAAAAAATCATATTTTTGACATACCATCACATATTCATCTTCAGTTTATTGAAACTAATTCATATTTAACTTTGTTATTGATGGAATACCTGGAGAACGAAAACTGTCGCTAGGATATATCGAAGATGCGTCATCAACAAATATAGCATGGATTCACTTAAATCACTGATATATTCAGTGACAAAAGTTGTAAAAAGTAGGTGGTCAGAATGAGATAAAATTTTAGTTCGAAAATATGAATAGGAAATTCACAAAATCTTTTGTGGAATCATCTGCGCCTGAAAGACAAACTTTAGTCGCTATTTTCCATCGTTCAAGATAACCTCTTGGGAGGTATTCATGTTGAAAAGGGGAACATTCTCCATGAAAATTGAAAAATGAAAAATGTGACTTATTTGTAATATCTAACAGAAAACAACTACTTCAATGTCCAGCGTGGCTTGTGCCGGGGAAGTAGTTGTTTTCTGTTAGATATTACAAATAAGTCACATTTTTCATTTTTCAATTTTCATGGAGAATGTTCCCCTTTTCAACATGAATAGGACATTCATAAAATCTGTTGTGGAATCATCTGCGACTGAAAGACAAACTTTAGTCGCCATTTTCCATCATTCAAGATAACCTCTTGGAAGGTATTCATGTTGAAAAGGGGAACATTCTCCATGAAAATTGAAATATGTGATTTATTTGTAATATCTAACAGAAAACAACTACTTTCCCGGTACAAGCCACGCTGGACATTGAACTACATCTGATAGATATTGTGACCCTAACTGAAAAGTAAAGAAAAAATCATAGTGAAAATTCGCATTTTCATTCAGATAACTGATTTTTTTAATTCCCAACCTGTCAGCATCATTATTTGATTACGGTTTTCAGTTCTCTCAGAAGTAAAAGTGGCTATTCTGGAAGTCACGTAAATTACTTCAGCCAACTAGAGCATAGCCAAAATGCAAGTTGTTATGTCTGCGTTAACAGTTCGTTACAGAAAATGTCTGATAGTGAAACTAGTCCACCATAGAAATTCTCAGATTCCATTCTCAACTTTTAAGTAGTCTTTCAAGAAATCATTTGCCAAATGAAAGTACTTATTAGAAAATGTTTTTGATATTTTTGATCATAATTTATTTGCCCAAATCTTTCAGTTTTGGTTCCACAAAAACCAATGAGAACTGGACCAGGAACAGGACCATTCGAGTAGGCTCTCGTGGTGTTTCTAAGCAACACAAATTTCCTGCCAGCATGGTGAAAGTATTTTTTTTTAAATTATACTTTTCACCGGGATAATATGACCGTTCGTGGAATACATATTTAGTCTATATATGTATTTGAGAAATTGACATATCGAATATCTCTTCGAAATGCAGAATTTTCAAAATACTGTCACCTTGCCCGTCATTCAAAATGATCTTATGTGCACACAGAAAAAAAAATCACTTACCAAAAGCGAAACTAATCATGCAATACAGTAGCATTAAAAAGTTTATCAATAACCTCAAGTATACTGAATCTATAATTTTTCAGTCCCTACTTTCTTTTGGGCCTATTACTGTATTTTATTTTCAATACTTGGTAAAATAGCAGTTCCCTCGTCATTGCTGTATTATTTACTTGAAATTTTCCTCTTAGTGGCCTATTAGTCTAAGGCCAGTGAACGGCAGGCAATACATATTTGTTGAAAGTTCAAAATTTTCTCATTTGGTCTGTTATACATCGGTTAGCTAAGCGCGGTCGCGGTACTTTCAGGGTCAATCAGACTTGACAGGCGTGATAATTCGACGAACTAAATAAGTGTTATCGGAAAGCTGCCGTTTTAATATGTAAAGGCCGATTCAGACACATGGGTGCCGTCAAATACATGGGTACTCACCCAGGGTTTAGGAAGCACGTGCAATTTACAAGCATAAACTGTTTTGACCTGTGTCTGAAAGCTCCAAGACCATTCACATACGTGCCTTTCACTTGCGTTTCTATCACTTGGTCATATTTTCTCTGATTCTGTATTGATTTTCTTAATACTGTAGGTACGGTATTGGAGTTTTTCAAATTATCCCGTCGTATAGGTCATTATATCTTTCATTATGTGAACTAGAACATGCTTTGTGCTCACCCCGCCTTTCTCGCGCACACCGACAGGCACAAGTAGTGTGAACGTCTATGGGTATGCATTTCTCATGCAAGGTCGTCCATGTATTTGAATCGGCCTTAAAAATACTCTATTATAGCTTCCTTAATATGAAATGGCTGACGAGTACCAAGGATGTAACGTGGTGGCAGAAGCTTTGATTTTTTTTTTGTAAAGTATTTTATGAAATTTCAAATTTATTTTTTATTGTTGATAGTAGAAGTAGAAGCTTATATTTCTTATCAAGCTCTACTTAACATTAATGATACTCAAATATTCCTTGGTGCAGTCGAGCCCCTGGTACCTAGCATCTTATCGTGTTTTCCGTTTCCAAACAAGTCACATGCGCCGCAATCGACTGACGCTGAATTGACGTTGGCATCGATGTATATAGTGAACACATTAACGAAAACAATATTCGCAGATATTACCTTACTTCACTTCAATTTTGTTCATAGTTAGAGCAATAAGTCACGTAAAATTAAGTGTTTTTTGTTCAGCTCAAAAAATGAGCAAAGTTGTTTTATTCACCGATGAAATGATGAAAAAATGTTGTAATATTAATAATATATACTCGCGGATGAGGTCAAAGCAATCGACGTACCCGTCATTCTTCAGAAATACATACAGAGTGATCGATTTGAAAGCAGGCCACCTCTCTAAAACTGTTATTTATTATTCGATTCAGAAGTTTTTTTTTTTCAATAGGTTGAGGAGCATCAATAATAGTTCTAGTTGAGTGACATATATTCGAAATTAAAATAAAAATTTCAAGGCCTACTTCGAAGTTTTTTCTAGGTCGAATATCCAGAAAACATATTAGCGATTTTTTAAGATAGAATTAGACGGCGCAACGAAATTCTCAAGTGATTTATGTAAAAATTACGTAGGAATATGTCCATGAATAAAAAAGTTATATGAGAATGAAATTTGAAAATTAGGTCAATATATCAATCAAACTCTTCACTTTTAGAACTTTCATCAAAATTCGAGCTACACCACTGGATTCAGAACACTTCGAAATATATTTGGTCAGAATTTCATCAAAATTTGTTCATAAAATTCCACTGATTTCAATTTTTATTATTTTATAATTTTTTTTTTATGAACAGATATTGATGCAATTCTGACCAAATATATATTTCGAAATATTTTGAATCCAGTGTTGTCAAAATTTATTTATAAAAGTTCTGAAATTGAAGTGGTGGGTTGTTTTATTGACAAAATTTTCAAATTTTATACGCATATAACTTTTTTATTGATGGACGCATTCCTACGCAATTTTCACATTAACTACTTGACGTTGCCAAATTCTATTTAAAATAATCGCTAGTATGTTTTTTGGATTTTTGACATTGAAAAAAATTCGAAGTAGGCCTTAAAATTTTTATTTTTATATAGGATTTATGGCACTCAATTAGAACTATTAATGCTCTATCTATTCTGAATCGGATAATATCTAACAGTTTTGGAGAGGTGGCCTACTTTCAAATGGGTCACCCATATACAGTGCGTTCATAAAGTGTGGAAACGCTCCATTATCTTACGATATAATTATTTTCAGAGGTAAAGCTCGGACAGGTCGATTTTGTATTTCAGTCTTCCATCTTTCTTTACAAAAAAATGATTTTTTCCATTACTCAGTAGTTAGTACGAGTATAATGCCATACTTGAGTAGTAGGCTATGAAAACATCTGAAAGCCTTTAGCAATGAGACAATATGTTCTTAGTTACCATTGCATATGTCATTATTAAATTGATTTGTTGTGTAGCATATCGATTTATGAGTCTGCAATAATAACTTTCTGAAAAATATTACCCTAAAAGCTATTATTTGAAATAACGATAGGGCTGTCAGAAAAACAGAGAATAGAAGTTCTGATGATCTTAGGTTACGGCGATCGTAAAAGAAGTATGGCAGAAGTATGCGAAATCTTTAATGAAAAATATTCTAATCGAGAACCAATAAGCAAATCGACGGTAAGCAAAATATTACATAAATTTAATGAAATCGGCAATGTTAGGGATAAGTCTGAGAGTGGCAGACCTACCGTTGCCGAAGATACTCAATTGAATGTATTACTTGGAATTGAAGAAAATCCTCATTGTTCAATCACAACTTTATCTGACAACAATGAGATATGTTGTGGTGCTATGCATAAAATTCTAAGAAAAGTCAAATTACATCCATATAAAATTAAACTCATACATAAACTTAAATTATGCAAGAAGTATGTAATCAAAACGATGGGTTTCAATTTAATGTCTTATTTTCGGACGAATCAACTTTTTTTACAAACGGTACTGTGAATAAGCAAAATTGTCGTTATGGGGCACCAGAAAATCCCAATTGGACGATGGAAGCTCATACCCAATATCCCCAAAAAGTCACTGTGTGGGCTGGGATTCTTAGGAATACCATTGTAGGACCATATTTTTTTGACGGTACTGTGACGGGTGAAAATTATTTGGAAATGTTACAAACTTATGTAGTTCAATATTTAACTGAGACATTTCCAGATATCAATCAACCTGATCGAATAGTTTCTACTGTTTGTTTCCATCAGGATGGAGTACTATGCTTGAGTTATTAGAGATTTTCTCAATGAAACGTTCCCCAATCGCTGGATTGGACGACACGGACAGATTGAATGGCCTGCTAGGTCCCCAAATTTAACTCCCGTGGACTTCTTCCTCTGGGGTTACTTAAAAAGTGAAGTGTACATAAATCAAACCCCCAGTTTGGAAGACCTCAAAGAGATAATTCGAACTGAAATTCAACGAATTACACCAGATATGTTGTCAAACGTAACCCAAGGAGCTCAGTTCGAGCATTTGCTGTAGATTTGTTTTTTGTTTATTTTCACTACTTCTTGTGATATTTTCATTGCAAATAAATAATTAAATGAATGTTGAGAAATTATAGAAAGAAATTTTTGAAATATTGATAAAGAAAAAACCACGAACAATTTACAGTGTTGTGAGGTTATGTGGCGTTTATGTTAAAAATAATCATAATATATGGATTATCCAAAAATATCGTGTGTTTCCGATTATATTGAATTTTTGATGATAATCGTACACGAACGTTTACTTCGCACATAATCTTAAATATAGTGCGTCAAATTAAAGAGGCTAGAGTTTTCAACATTGCATGCGAAGTGAAACGCTTTGGCACGAAAACACCATAATTCTGGAGTGTCATGTCATCACAATGGTAGTGGAAATCTGATAAAATTGTTAGATATGAACCAATGTAACAGCTAGAGTTTTGACAAAATCCAATTTTTTTAATTTAGTGCTCACTGGTGTGGAGAATATAGGAAAATTTTGTCATTCTCATTGAAATACAAATATTTTAGTATGGTCAAGCTATTTATAAGATAATAATTTGATATTTTCATACAGCTAGGAAAATATTAAAAAAATAGCTATTTTTAATTTTATCTCATTATCTTTTCAAACTTTGATTATGTGTATGAAATTCAATACTAAGCAACTTTTCGATTTTTTTTTTTATATTTTGCCATTTTACTTCACTTTTTGCCTTTTCATAGTAATTTTCTTCAATTTGCCGCCACACCAGCGATCACCGGGGTATGATAACAGATTTTGAGACACGATTTTACTCAGTATGCCTTGTTAAGGACACTATTGTCCGTATATCCTCATGATAATAAGGCACGAATGGAAGAGTCGTCCTGGGTTCTTCCTATTGGAAAATTATTCCTCATTTGTTCGAAAAATATGTGTTTCGCTACGATTTTAATCAGGCCGCTATGTGTTTTGTAATGAAATAACGAAAATAAAATTCTTGAAAAAGCATTGGCATACCGTTAGGGCAGGTCCGAAGGGTTGGTATGGTCACGTGAATTTGTTTGAGAATAAGGAAATTTTCCGTGTTTTTAAACAGGCTGCCATTGATAAGTGTACAAGTTGTTGTTTTGAAACTGCTTGCAAAAATATGGTATACCGATTAAGTACGCCTGAGTACTGTTATCACTGCAAACATTTTGTATAGTTTTGGAATAACATTCCGTGATTTTACGCAATATGCCATTCCGTTTTCATTAAGTTTATGGTAATGTAAGATGTATATGAAATTGGTATATCGTTTGGGAGAGTAAAAACTACAGGCATACGCAAAAAATGTCGCAAAATATAAACAGAAATCTCTGCCTTTTTAAGCAGTATGCCTTTCTGTTTATATGACGAACATGGTACATGTAGTTGGAGTAACAAATGGCATACCTATCGGTAAGGTCCAAGCTTGTCGAAAATATAATAAGTGATTCGAAAAAGAGATAACCTGTGTAAGAGAAACGTAACAATTTTAGTATATTACATCACCAGTGCGAAAAGTGCCATTTGTCAAAATCACCCTTATTGGCACTATGTAAGCATTGTGCAGGTCTCGAGGGCTGACAACAGTACCGTGGGGCACACCTGCTGAGACTAGAGCAAAAGTTTTTCTCTTCAATAAAATATTGTTTTCAGAATTGTGAATTTATAGGAAAAAAAATTTCAATTATTTTTAACATTTTTAGAAATTAAAAAAATGAATAAATAAATAAATAAATAAATTAAATACATTTATTGTATCCGTAGTAGGTACGTAGGATAGATTACAAGCGAGGTCAACTTTTTTTTGAATTTGAATAAAAATTATTCACATTTCAAATAGTTTTATATTCCGGTATAATTACAAAAAATATCAAATGTAAATAAAAAAAAAGTGAAAATATGAACACAACATCCAACTACTATTAATGATCCTAGTCATTATTTTATGAGCAAGACTCATTAAAAAGGACATAAGCGTCTCCGCTCACTAGTGATCCCATTGTAATTGGAGTCACACGCGAGTCATTATACTCGTGCCAGATGTTTTCATAAGGGTGTCTACAGTAAGCTGTGTAGTGTCCAACAAAGGATGTTCCACTGTGATTGCACAAAGCATACAGGTTGTAACGATAAGGTGTTGTATTTTTTGCTGCATAGTTGCTCATATCGAATCCTTCCACAGGATATCAATTGTAACACTCAATTTACTATTGAAAGGACCTCGCACTTTCCTTATGGAAAACGGCTTTCGGTTAAATTCCCTGAATTTTTGGTATGTTGTAGATTTTGATTTCCTCGGCAAAAGTGTCCACGGGCACATAAAAATCGGCAGACTAGTTTTCGAGATATAGGGTGTCAAAGATGAAAAGTGAAGCTTTCTGCTCAGAATTTTTAACAACTCCGAGAATTGACAAAACGCCCATTTATGCATGGAAGAACATGCCTGAATGATGATACAATGTCATCTAGATCTCGTATCCATTATAATTTTACGTTTTGGGCTCTACAACAGGGTGAACAAAGAAAAATCCAATTCGATTAATTTTAAACCAACCAGGGTAAGTTCTTTCATGAGAATTAAAGATCCAATTGAGTCTGGATGAACTTCCTCAATCCCGATCGAAGTTTACTGACATTTTTTTTCTTAAATACAGGGTGCTTCGAAAATAGGGGTACGTCAATCCCTTGTTTTTTCAATCGGAAAGGGGAGAGCATGTCATATATATGTCAAACATTCTTTAATGTTGAGAACGTCACATACTCATTTCATATATATAGGGTGAGTAAAAAAATACAGTCCAAGTTTCTTAAAAATATGCGGTTTTTTTCAATGAATACCCTGTATTTCGAAAACGAATGAGTTAATTTTCTTGAATTTTTAATATAATGTACGATTTGAGGAGTCCGAGATATTGTCATCAATATTAGCATAGGTCTCTGGACTCATTTGCCGGCTATATACTTTCGAATGTACGGATTTTATTGATACCCAATATACTCCATTGGAGACCGAAATGAGCTATTTTCCAACAATTCATGTTGAAAAATATTCGGGCTAGATTAGTGCGGTACCTATTCCAAAAATGCAATACCTTATATAGGTGAATGAAATGTTTTTCATTTGAAAGCTCTGTTTCCGAAGAAACTAGAGAAAATTGAAATGTATAAGGAGCAATAACCCTCTCAAGGTTGGATCTAATTCTACAGTATTTGAAAGCTGTTTCAATTCAGATGGAGAAATATTTCATATGATTTCTGTGAAATGTGCGTTTTCTACAAAATTGGGATATTAATTGGTACTCAATGAACAAATGAATGGTGAAGGTGTTATACCTCAAAAAATTGTACAAGTCCGCGAAAAGAGATATGTACGTGATGTGGTAATTTCCTCTTTGAACCAAGTTTGAAATGTATTTGAATAATTTTTCACACAAAAAATATGAATAAATATAAATGAAGAAACTTTATCAATATAAGATTTTATTGAGTTGCACTGAAAAGGAAAAAATAATTCCTTTAGGGGTGTAAACTTATTCTATAACAGATTAAAAGACTTAACAATTAACAGATTAAAAAACCGCGATATAAGAGGGTGGTTGAAACTAAGGCAACAGAAATTAATGAATCTCATATAATTATTTGGATTATCATATAATACGATATGAATCAACCCGTTTCCACAACACCCAAGGCGCGTTTTTTTTTAGTGGTATCAACTGTAGGCCTATTCCACTATGTATGGGGAAAATACGCCAAACACGTTTCTCTGATATTCCAAATGTATTCTCTGATGATTAAGTGTTATTGAGAGGAATATAATTGAATTGACTTTTTTCTGCTGTCCATTTTCTTGGTATTGGCAGTCTGTTCCCAATTTGAAATGGGAGTATCTTACCGTTTTCAGAGGAAACTAGATGAAATGTCTTAAAAAAAACTTATTATTTTGCTAAACGTTAGAAATTTTTTGTAATGAAAGGTTTCATTGTTCTATGATTTGAATACCAACATCATCTGGAGCTCTTCTGTGAGCAGCATCAGCAATGAATCCAAAAAGACACGTCGAAGGAAAACAAACGTCACGCTGGTATCTTGCATATCCCAAGAACCACAAAATACTTGCAACATGTGCACAAGTTCCTAATGTTCTTGAACCAGATTTACAGGTAGAGTAATAACCCATAATGGGAGGATCGTCGTCATTTTCTTCTGTGTTGTAGGCAATCCATAACATATATTTTGTCGCATTTCGAAACATAGAAAATGCCCGGAATCTTATAAGGCTTTCTTGTTCCAAAACATCTAATTCCAATATATCTTGTTCTTGCATTCCATCGTCAGACGTGGAAAGTTTAGAACGTGGGTGTGGTCCAATTGCACCCATCGACCAATCAATCCTATTTTGTAGGTTTTCGGCTTCAACTTTAGCTTGAATAACATTCACATCATTAAAGCGATCTAGTATTCGTCTAGCAAACTGAATATTGGTCCCTGGCATTGTTATCAGACGATGAAAACGATTTATCAACGCACCAGCTATGCGATAGAAGTCACCCAAGTTCACAACATGTGTTGTGGATATTGTCCATTTGAAGAAATTAAAAATTGATTTGAAATGTCCATTTCTAGATTCCACTACCCACCTAGTTTTGGTTATTAACCTAAAACTATTCGCTTCGTCGGTAGTAAATTGTCTATGACCTCGTGTGAGAAATGGGGGCATATGATAATTAAAACCAAGTTGTTGGAACCATGGTGTCGAGTCATGATAACCCCTGTCCACTATAAAAATATCCCCATCTTGAAACCAGGTCCTGATACTTTCGATGTCCCTCTCGAACTCCTGGTTCAATATAGTGGGATCATTATTTTTAATGTCTGAAAAATAAGGTCCTTGAATGGCCAGGATATAGCCGTCTGGAGCAACAATTACTTCCGGTTTCACCATACGGTCTTTTTTATGAAAACAATAGGACTGCCTGAGAATTCTGAAATTACTATTTTTTACAATCGATATAAGCTATTGCTTTTGGTTGGTTAGGATTGGGGTTATAGAGTTTATTTATTTATTTATTTATTTATTTATTTATTTATTTATTTATTTATTTATTTATTTATTTATTGAGAAACAAACAGGACTAGCCTAAATTATATGTTTCTATAAAATTAATTAATGTCTAGGAAAGAATGATAAGGCACATCGTACGTTTTTATTGACAATTGGAACTGTAGGGACTTATCTCACCAAGACTGCAGTTTTAATTTTTCCCATACTATTCATAACAAAAATGTGAAAGCATAAACAAATGAAGAAAGATGTGGAAATGGGAGCATTTTAGTTGTGTTATGAGTTGACAAATTTCATAACTTCAGACTTAAATCTTCGCTGATTGACATCGAATATACCATAGCTTGCTACTGAGTTTATGTTATTATAAAGGTGGCAAAGCAGAACTGTGGCCTTTTGTGTGAAATGTTTGTTGCCTAGGTCTCATTCCCCTCGGACCAATATAAAAGTTGATTTGTTGTAATAAATAACTACTGAGAATAAAATTATTTATTAGTTTGAAAAGAAACATTAAATTACTAATACGTCTTCTAACATCTAGCTTAATTATGTTGAATTCTTCCCGTATATAATTATATGAATTGTGATCAGGACTGATACCATGTTTTTTATAATATAAATATTTCAGGAATTTATTTTGTACCGTTTCAACGCTTTGACAGAGGTACTGTTGTGGTGGGTCCCATATTATACTTGCATACTCTAGCTTACTCCGTACTAGACTAACATATAAGAGTTTTAAAACTTCAGTATCATTAAAGTGAAAAGTGGATCTTTTCACGAACCCAATCATTTTATTGGCTTCTCGAATTATTTTATTTATATGACTATTATATTTTAAATCGTCTTGAAAAAGAACTCCCAGGTCAAGTTTGATGGTGACTCTATCTAGTGGTTTATTTTGCATATGATATACGAAATTATGTGACCTCCTGTTTCTGCTAAACGTTAGTACTTTACACTTTGACTGGTTGAATAATAACTTGTTTTTCTCTGACCATATTGAAATTTTATCCAAGTCATTTTGAAGCTCCAAGTAGTCATTGACGTTGCAAATACTTTGAAAAATTTTGAAGTCATCAGCATATAATAAGCAGTCAGATGAAACTTCTTTGGGCAAATCGTTAATAAACATGAGGAACATTAGCGGTCCTAAGTTCGATCCTTGGGGAATTCCTGAGCCTGCTAAGAAAACTTGTGAGGCCTCTCCCTTGAAAGTAACAAATTGTGATCGTAGTTTTAAGAAAGACAGGAAGAATTCTATAAGATGATTACTTAATCCATAATTTTTAAGTTTTGCTAACAGTAGGTCATGATTGACTTTATCGAACGCTTTTGCGAAATCTGTATAAACGCAATCGATTTGCGTTTTGTCAATATTGCTAGTGATATGATTAGTAAACGTTAATAGATTTGTTTCTATCGATCTGTTACGACAGAAGCCATGTTGTTCAGTAACAATACGATTTTTGAATGCCTCATATAACTTTCCATGTATGACAAATTCAAAAATTTTTGCTATACAGTTCAGAACTGCCACCGGTCGATAATTACTAATAATTCTTTTATCGCCATTTTTATGAATTGGTGTTATTTTTGATAACCTGAATTCCTTTGGAAAGGCTCGTGTACTCAATGATTTATTAAAAATTATGAGAAGTGGATAAAGTAATGATTCTTTGCATGCCTTGAATATATAACACGGAATGTTATCAGGTCCTGCAGATTTCTTTGGTTTTAGTTTTTGGAATGCCTCTTGTAGCTCTTCAAGGGTTATTTTTTCAAAATGTACGTTTTGTTGATAATTGAAATGTATATTGTCGGAAAGTTGATTTATTACTCTGGGATCATACGTTGATTCATTTTCGTATACAGAGGAGAAGTAATCTCCGAATTCACCTGCTATAATTTTTGGATCTGACACCTCTCTATTTGTTACTTTAAAGTGGGTTTCAGTTGATTTATTTTGTCTTTGTTTCCTTAATGTTGTTTTGAATGTTCTCCAGGTAATTTTTGTATTCAACTTTGATTTTTCGTTTGATTTATGCCCTCAGAGTTTTATATTTTGTTAGATAATATTCCGATTTATTTTTCCTGCGCCTGTAAAATTCTTTATCCCGTAAGTCTGATTTTAGTTCTTCTGAAAACCATGATTGGAATAAATTTTTAGTTTTAGCCGGTTTGTATTTTGGTACACATATGTTAAGAATATTATAGAATACTTGATAAAAATATGTCACACTATCATTAACATCATTGAAAGAACCCAGCATCGACCCATTAAAATCCCTCAAAAGTTCATAAAGTAAATGAAAGTTCGCTTTCTTGAAGTTGAATTTTTCCTGAAGATTGTTTGTTTGCACGTTTTGCGTACATTTTTGTATTTCGCATTCTAGCAATATAGCAGGGTGCTGATTATCGTTTTTTACCAGCGGCATCGTCTCCTCAATTACATTCATATGTATATTACTTAGTACTAAGTCTAAAGTTTTATTATTTTCATTCAAAACATTATTGTAAAAATTCAAACAATTAGAGTCCATTATTGACTGAATACTTTTTTCAATTTGATTTTGAAGATTCAACTTATATGTTGAACCCGTAACCGTTCGTATATTATAATCTCCAACTAGTAACATGTGGTCATGATCATTGGTTTGCACTACGTATTCAATTATATCGGAATATTGTTCGTATATATTCGTTTTAGAGGATGGGGGGATATATGTTGTGTTCAGAATGAACGTTATACCAAGAACGCGTGTTTTGACAAATAATGCCTCCAATGGTGAATCTAATTCAATTTCTGAAGAAACGTACTTATTACTCACGGCTATGAGGACTCCCCCTCCTCTTGTTTTACCTGTTCTTTGCTGATCTCTGTCCTTTCTGTAGACTTTGTAATTATTATTGAATAATTCTTCATTTTTTACACAACCATGTCTCAGTCAACATAACCATGTCATATGTTTCCGTGAATAAATTTTGGCTAAATTCAGCAGTCTTGGTGCGTAATCCCCTACAGTTCTGGTAATAAATGTTTAACTTTATTTGCAGTTATCCTAAAATTAGATTTAGTATAAAAAAGTAAAAAACAAAATTCGGTATAAAAGGTTCAGTAAGAGATACCTATGAACGAAATTAAATTAGTTATTAGTGAGCTACTTGAGCCCAGCATATTATTTGGTCCTGTGATTGAATACATCAGCCCTGCCACTAATAATTATTCTGCTAAATTTTATTCTAATCATGGAGAATATAGTGGATGGAAAGATCGATGTTTTCAATCATTTTCCTTGTGTAAATAAATTCCTAAAAGTAAATTATAATTCTTTTCAGCCATAGCAGAAAGTAAAACAAAACAAAAAAACACAAAAAAAAGCCTTGAAGATGAATTCAGGGACATTCGCTCTAGATTACAGGTCAGCTTCAGAACGTATTTGCTTTCTTTCTTGGTTTTGTGTTACAAATACTTTTCCACCTATTGTCCAGGCATTTTTGCCATGTTCCCGCCGAGCTAATTGGTATAGTTCATATTGTTTTCGTGATAAGTCCTCTTGGATTACGATGCCTGTGTTTTTCAGCATTTTTGCTCGAAAAACTTCATTTTTCTTCAGCATTGACATAAACTTCACCAAAATTGTTCTGGGTCTTCCTCGATTTTTGTTATTCTTGCCGATTCTGAAGGCATCATCGAGTTCCTGGTATGTACACTCAACCTTCAGTGTCTTGTTAATTTGATGCAAGATAGTTTCGACTACGTTTTCGTTTTCAGCTTCGGGTATTCCGTTTATTCGAATTACCTTTTTTCTTTCATAACTATCGACTATTTCACTCAGTTCATCAACTCTCGTTGCATTTCTGTTGACTTTGGTGTCTATCTCTTTGAGACTTCTACTCAAATCGTTGAATTTCTCCGTGAGAATATCGAGTTTGTTGACAATTTTCTCTTCGAGAGTAGCAACCAGCTTTTTGCTCACCTTTTCTATGACAGTTTCAAGATACTCATCCGACAGTTGTGTTGTGCCATCGTGATCGGCGGAGCTATTGCTCCGTAACTTTTTGTCGAAGGTTCTGCTCATCTTTCGGCTTTCCACAGTTTTTGAGGTTATGGTCACGTTTCGTTCTCCTACTGGATTATTTCCACATTCAAGTCTTTTTTGATTGATTATCACAACTTACTTAACGTCCCAAGTGCACTTTGATTTCACAGTTAGGATTATTTTCCAGAATATTAGTGAAAATGCCGGAGCTGACGCAGCACGCTGCCAACTTTGCGATGTTGTTCATTGACAAATTCTGTGACGTGTCTTGTGATGTAGTTTTCTCTGGTTATAGCATTAAAGCCCAAATTGTTTGGTACAAATCTTTGTGTCAATGAAATCCTGACATTAGATATAACGAGACTGGTGTCCTGGCGGATGGGATATTGGAATATCACTTTGAGAAAATCATCAGAAATACCCTGACGCAATTTCAGGAGAAAGGTTAACAAATGTTTGCTGATAATGTATCTCACATTTCCTCGCACAATAGGATCACAAAATTCATATAATTCGTTGAACTGCACGTTACTCAATGAAGTAAGAGATATGAATTCTTCATTGGAAAAAGAATTGATGTCCTTGAAATCTCTGGATGTGTCTTTTTTTGCCGCCTCTCTCAGAACTTCCATAAATTGTTGGAGCTGCATTCCTTTCAGAACGTGAATAGACCATATCTATTCACGTACCTCAAGCCTGCATGTAAAACATCTAAAAGGTATCTATTTTCATTCAGGTGATGAGAGCACACCCTCACATTATTAGGAACAAAAATATCAGTCGAAACATAAATATTCACTCTACAATCTGTAGTTACCCGCTGAATGTTATGTCGAGAATAACATATGAAACAAGTATTGCTCGAAGTTTGAGTTAATTTTCTAAGGCTTGTATTTCATTTCGAATCAACAAATTACAATTGAAACACAGCCTAGTGTTGGTATGGATGTCTTCTTGAGGCCTTCCTGCAGCATCTCGCCTAGCAACAGCCAACTCCTGAACAGGAAAATTATTGTCTCCAAGAATCCGACACATTTGTCTACTGGGAAATTGTCTGTCAACACATAACAAATGGATCTATTATGAATTGGCATAATGAAAGAATGAAGAACTGATATTCCGACTAGAGAAAGATTCAGACGTTCTCGATGAATAACACTCCTAAACACACCTATCATTCTATGAAAACTGACAGTTCTTACCTATAAACATTGGAAACGTATTTTGTTTCCAGAGCCTCCTTCAAGAAAGGACGAAAGAAGTACTTACGAAAAATGCACCCTGAACATTTAACACCTAATTAAAATCATTCGAACGAAGGAAACCGCAATTGGGGTGTTGATGTTTTTTTCTTGGCACTATTAAAAAAAAACAGTACACTCAATTAGGAAAATCTCTCGTGCAACGTTGTTCTTTAGTGAACAATATTCCAAAATAAATCTTTTCCGAAGTGATAAATATATATTCTCCGCAAGTTTTCAATATATCTTTAATAATAACCATGGTAAAGAAATAATTATGAAACAGGAACATTTCACACAATGTTTCATTTTCTCGACTAGTAAATGTGAACAGTATATTTTTTATACAAGCTTTTATTTATTCGATTCCTGATGGTCTGTTTGTCAGGACAAATCTGGCGATCGTTTGACCGACTTCCACATGTCCAATCGACTTGAATTTGATATATTTATATAAAAAACAAGACGGCGGCCAAAATAGCGGAGGATTTTTGTAATTTATGGCCTGATATTAATCAAATTGGGTCCAAATTAAAAAAGTTAAAATGGCGGGTCCAAGATGTGTGAATTATTTGATTCTATTCATAATTGGATCGTAGGGGTTTTTGGGGTTAGAGATCGTAATTGTTATGTCAAAATCCAATAAATCCAAATGGCGGCTTCAAGATGGCAGACGGGTTTTATAATTTATGAATTGATTTCATTAAAAATTAGAATGAATTGTTTGTGGGGCCGGAGATCATGTTTTTTGTGACAAAATTCAAGTATTTGAAATAGCGAACGAATTTTGTGATATATATGATTCGATTATATTGTTGAAAAATTAAATCAAACATTAAATTGATATGAAGGAGTTTGTGGGCTCAGACACTTCAAAATTCAATTATTCAAGAATTGAATAAATAAAAACTTTCTATAGACAAGATTTTCTTATATGGTTGCACTGAAATGGAAAAATGGAATGGAATGGAAAATTCTTTAGTGCTGTCATGCTCATGCTATTCTGAGAGTAACAGATTCAAAAGCTTGCTCTCCAATGTTTTTAGTGTGAATACAAATATGAATTCTTGAGCGACAAGTTTTTGAATCTGCCAGTCACAGATTAACGTGCATCCCTAAAGAAATATTATTTTTTCCTTTTCAGTGCAATTCAATAAAATCTTATATTAATAAAGTTTCTTCATTTATATTTATTCATATTTTTTGTGTGAAAAATTATTCAAATACATTTCAAATTTGGTTTAAAGAAGAAATTACCACAAAACGTACATATCTCTTTTCGCGGACTTGTAGAATTTTTGGAGGTATAATACCTTCACCATTCATTTGTTCATTGAGTACCAAATATCCCAATTTTGTAGAAAACGCACATTTCACAGAAATCATATGAAATATTTCTCCATCTGAATTGAAATAGCTTTCAAATACTGTAGAATTAGTTCCAACCTTGAGAGGGTTATTGCTCCTTACACATTTCAATTTTCTCTAGTTTCTTCGGAAACAGGGCTTTCAAATGAAAAACATTTCATTCACCTATATAAGGTATTGCATTTTTGGAATAGGTACCGCACTAATCTAGCCCGAATATTTTTCTACATGAATTGTTGGAAAATAGCCCATTTCGGTCTCCAATGGAGTATATCGGGTATCAATAAAATCCGTACATTCAAAAGTATATAGCCGACAAACGAGTCGGAAGACCTATGCTAATATTGATGACAATATCTCGGACTCCTCAAATCGTACATTATATCAAAAATTCAAGAAAATTAACCGATTCTTTTTCGAAATACAGGGTATTCATTGAAAAAATCCGCATATTTTTAAGAAACTTGGACTGTATCTTTTTACTCACCCTATATATATATATATATATATATATGAAATGAGTATGTGACGTTCTCAACATTAAAGAATGTTTGATATATATATGACATGCTCTCCCCTTTTCGATTAAAAAAACAAGGGATTGACATACCCCTATTTAAAAAAAAAATGTCAGTAAACTTCGATCGGGATTGAGGAAGTTCATCCAGACTCAATTGGATCTTTAATTCTCATGAAAGAACTTACCCTGGTTGGTTTAAAATTAATCGAATTGGATTTTTCTTTGTTCACCCTGTTGTAGAGCCCAAAACGTAAAATTATAATGGATAGAGATCTAAATGACATTGTACCATCATTCAGGCATGTTCTTCCATGCATAAATGGGCGTTTTGTCAATTCTCGGAGTTGTTGAAAATTCTGAGCAGAAAGCTTCAGTTTTCATCTTTGACACCCTGTACCTCGAAAACTAGTCTACCGATTTTTTTGTGCCTGTGGACACTTTTGCCGAGGAAATCAAAATCTACAACATACCAAAAATTCAGGGAATTTAACCGAAAGCCATTTTCCATAAGGAAAGTGTGGTGTCCTTTTCTGAAGAAAAACGTTTCAGATGGATAACTAGAATTTTTGGAAATTTAGGAATTGATATAGACTTCGTGCATTTTTTTCTCTTCTCGCAATTGGAACAGTGAGGTTTCTCGCCATCATCCAAATAGTTTGTGCTTCAAATATAAATATCACGTTGGAAAATCTGAATAGGAATTATATATTTGTCAGCTTGACAGCGGTAGATCTAAACAAATTATGTATTTCCGCAGGAGTGCGGAAAGTTACTTACGCACGTGTGTGGAAAGTTACTTTACGCACGTGTGTGGAAAATACTTTCCGTGAGACTGTACATTGCGATATGCTTTACTTTCTCATGTGGTAGTAGGAAAACTCAATTCCAGCATTGTTTCTGAAGTCACGATTCATGCATAATAAAAATAGCGTATGATGCACTTTTAGAAGTACCTTTAGAGCCCACACAACGTTCAAACTCGTGGCAGCATATAAGTTTATGATAAAAGCTCTTCAGAAAAAAAACACAGATTATGTTTAATTTAGATCAAAAATTAAGTCGTAGAAAAACTATGCTGTACAATGAATATACAAATGAAAGGAAAGCAACATATAACGGTCCCACGATGGCAATGTCGGAAAATCGAAATAGAAAGAAAGTTGTATTGCAATTTTTAATGTGATAAACCCGCACTATTTGATTATATAATTATAAACCAGATGTTTTTTTTTCATAATTTTGCAATTATTTTTACAATTTTTATACAGAAAACTCGCACAACTTGTATGCCATTTCTTATTTCATCTCCATACACCATGGTTGTAATGAAAACAAAAAGGCATACTGCTTAAAAACATGAAAATTTTTATTTTGTAACTTCATTTTCATTTTTTGTTATGACGAACCCGCACAACTCGTATGTCATATTACCTACTAACAATGCAGGAGACAAACTTTAGTATAACAAATTTTGTGCTGATTAAAATCACGGAATGTTATTCCAAAACTGTTCAAAATGTTTGCATTGTTAACAGTACTTAGGCGTACTCAATCGGTATGCCATATATTTTCAAGCAGTTTCAAAACAACAACTTGTACACTTATCAATGGCAGCCTGTTTGAAAACACGGAAAATTTTCTTATTCTCATACAAATTCACGTGACCATACCAACCCTTCGGACCCGCCCTAACGGTATGCCTTATTATCGTGATGATATACGGACAATATTGTCCTCTAAAAGGAATACTGAGTAAAATCGTGTCTCAAAATGTGTCACCATTCCCCGGTCTATAATGAACAAGAGAAATATATCCCGAAACAAATAGACCAGGAAATATATAAAATTGAGAATAGAGAATAGGGCAGCCTCCTTGCCCATATTGTCACCGCACTTTCTAGTTTGACCCGACGGCAGTCACATTGGAAATCATATTATCCTACGGAGTTCCGATGTCATAATGTCAAAAAAGTTATCCTCCTCTGCTCCTCGAATCCTAGAAACCAAAGTTTGAGTTTTTCTTCTTCTTTCTTCTTCAGCAGTACATTTGTTCATATGCTCTTGGAACCTCAAATGAATTTTTATCAGCAATTTTGAATTCTGACAGCTACCAGTGATCAGTTTTGACTTTCGTTTCATTTTTCGACATCTAAAATATCTAAAATATATAAGTATAGCGAAGTGGTCGAGGTGTTAGGAGTTTTGCTCTCACTCAGGCAGCCCGGGATCGGAATCCAATTTTTAAGCTATAGGTCCCGGTTTCTCGGACAAGCTCTGCTTTTGAGGGATTTTCTACGGAAACCTGGGAGAATCGAAATAACAAATTTTTCAATTTTTAACGATACACTTTCTTAAAATCTGTACTTCATATTGAATCAGTTAACTTTTTTATTAGAAAATGTTCTCGCAAGGAAGGCGTAGTCTTCTGGGTCACCCGCAAATCATTGATTTGATGCAAAAAAAGTAGTGACATCAATATGGGATTTTTGGTGGCGTTCCAACCTTTCAGATGTAGGAAAACCCGGAAAACCTGCAGCACCACACTGAGTGGTGCTGCAGGTGAGCACCTCAAGTACGCACTAGACGTCAGAATTGATATCTGGGCGACTCAAATCACATTTGATTTGAATGTTGAAGGAAAATAGTATATTTTTCAACAAGAGATGAAAAAACGTATATCATCTCGAGTAGGATATGCAATTTTTTTCACAATAGATGTTGATTATTTTTATAATCCTGTATTTTCACTTTTACTGGATTACAATCTTTAGAACTAAAATATTTATGAACTGCCACACGAAGTGACGTTCGTTTGCTGATTCAAGTGTCAAGTGATGTCAAAAATCCATAAATTTGTTTTCAGTATATTCTCATCGGGTCGCATGATAATATTAATTTCTTTGATTTTCGTGTCTAGAGTGAAAAACTATCACTTTCATGCATGGCATCCGGTTGAAGAATGATCAGATGAGCAGAAAAATATCTTTTGCTCAGCTCTGGAACCTGGTCCTGTGCCCGCAAAAGTTGCGGCGGCGAAACGAACAAATGGAATATCAAACACATCTCTCAAAGCTGTCGTTATCTCATTCAAGTAACAAACTCTGGGATGGGACAGAGGGAAGGATGGAAGATGTTCACCAAAGTTTTGTATGGATTCATTGCTAGACGCCTGTCCAGTTGTTCTCCCAGGCCATTCACCAGTTCTTTCTGAATCGTCATCTTCCAAAAAATTCTGGTGGATTTATACTGCCTCGTGAAGTTGATGACCTCGGTCTTAGCCGGGTTCACTACGATATTCTTTTTCATTGTCCAGATGAGTCTTGATGCGAATAGCAGCGACAGCGCTTAAGAATGAATTGGTGTGTACCGCGGTGTCATCCACATACATTGCCAGATTTGTTCTCCTGTATCGAAGAAAATCTTGTGTATGCAGGAAATATATACGTGGTGGCAAAAACAACCCTGTGGAGAACCTGCTTCGATTGGGTGCAATTGGAAGTGAGTGTTGTTTACTCTTAACCCATTTCGAAGGTCCGGTCAATCAGGTAAGAGTCAAGCATCCACACCATGTTTGATGACATGTCTCTACTTTGTAGTTTGGCAATTATTCCTTCAAACCCGGCAGTATCGAAGACGGTATTCATAAACAGCGATATCATGACTGTGTTGAAACCATGATATAATTTCTCTTCCAACCCGTGCACAATCCTGACCCCATGAGAGGTCGTCAGCCTTCGTGATGTTTGACTTAATAGATGTCATAACATTAAGGAACCTTCGGAACTCTGCCCGGTCTGTACCTGTACCGTTATTGTGTAGGGAATATATTTGCCCTTATTGAAACAAGACTGTGTCGTGATCCGGAGTCATTTCATGTAAGAACTTGAGGTCACTCAGATCTGTTACATCCTTGTTAACTACCAAATCAATTATGGTATGGGTGAATCTTTTCCGTGTGTAATGTGTGGGATCTGCTCATGCTGTTTGCTGCGGTGTTCGAAAAACTTGATTCTTTCTACTTTCACTGGGCAGTCCACATTATTGACTGGATGTGCTCTTTATCCCAGCGCAGGTTTATTTTAGATGTTGTTTGTCACATTTGAGGTATCTCACTTGTCGGGCACAATTGATGTAGCGTGTCTCCGCTTCTGATACTTGTGGCACTGGACTTCAGCGCTCTCGTGGCGAACGGCGGAACACTTTACTGTTAACCCTACCGGTCACCGACCACAAACACTGATTGTGAATCTGTAATTAATTGATCATTTGGCTCTTTACAAATCCTCACACTTAATGCCGTTTTAGTTATGTGAGTTTCAAAAAAAATATATTCAAAATAGTAAACTTGCCCACCAAAACGGTCAGGCATTTTAGTTTTCAGAAGCCCTGAGTTGAAATCAATGAGTTTGCGCAATTAAGCATCACCCCACTTAGTATTTTCGCAAATAAAGGAAATTATCCGACTCAAAATAAGGAACAGATATACAAAGTCTCAATATTTAGGTAATCATAACTTTTTTTGGTCTGTGCCTGAGAACCAATACTGGTTGTTTTTTTCTCCTGAAACCTATGAAATTCAATCTTCCATCCAAAGTTTAAACGAAAAGTATAATTCTGACCCTAACAACTCAATATGTTCATTCATGAAGGATACGTATTAGATCATCGCTAAAATTTTTATTAGAGAAACATATTTTTTCATTTTACTGATTTAAAAATAAAATGTGTACACTTTTAATGAATATACTAACGCTCAATCACCCAGTCAGCCTGTGAAGATGGTTCTATTGGTACTTTTCTAAGGGTCCCAGATGAATCCTTGAATTGTCGTTATTTCTGTTATGGAAAATCTTATCGAAAAATGGTTAAATATGATGCGTGTCTCCTATAGCTTATTTACTAAAATAATTTGGTTTCGCTCTAGTTCATCATTCTTTGAGTAATCTGTTCTCTGTGTTTGTATGACTTAATATCTCAATTTGCTGAACTCTTTCCACTGACCAAGTACATTATTTAAGAATTTTTTCTAATTTTCAGCTGAGCCTTGCTCTTTCTGACATGGTGTTGGCATTCACAACAGCGTTATGTCTATTTCTGATGATAGAAGCCCCATTTCGAAAGGTATTTCGGGAATTGCTGATGCCATCCAAAGACGTTCTACCAAAAAACTCAGCAGTGCAACATCGCAATTCTGAAGAGAATATGATAAAAAGCGGAAACAGTCAAGACAGTAGGCTGTGAGGAATAATATTTTAATGTTTGTTGAAGATATAAGAAATGTTGGAGATGACATCACGAATGGAAATCGTTGTGCAATTTCTTATTTTTCAAATCACCCAAATAAAATACGTACTGCATTTCATTAATGTTCTGCTCAGAACAACACTGACTATCAATTACTCTAGTTACAAGTTTTATATAAGATTTCACAGTTGAGATACTTATTTTTCGATCAGGAAACACTATTTCAGCAGTTGAGGTTAAAAACGCATATCATTCATTAGACGAAAAAGAACAACTACTGATGAAAAAAAAGTCATAGTCATATGTATAGGTATGAAGTTGTATGTATGGTGTTATCCGCATTTGAGTAAAATTTACTTATATTTTTCCATATTTGATTAATAATCATCGTTACGAATTCGGTGATACCAGATTAGACCGGATTATGTAAATTGACAGCAATGGTTTGGAACAAAAATTTTCCATATGCTCAATAATTGCAAAGTACAGCTTATACTTTATACCTTCCGGAACGATATTTGTCCATATATCCGCAACCATTTAACATAATTTCATGAAATGAGGTATCACTGGATTCCTAATAACGATAAGAATATGGAAAAATATTTACTCGAATGTCGATAACCTTACCATTTTGGATTCAAAACCTGATTCATTAACAATGAATAACGACTGATCAGAGAATTTTTCCAAATCAATTATTCAAAAATAAAGAAGCTATTCTAATGAATAATGATGGCAATTCTCATGTGTGGACTGTATTATGCCCTTCGTTCATTTCCTAGATCTTATCATGATGACTGCTGTACAGAAAACAATATCTTTATTTGAAAAAATCTAAATACGTCAATTTCACTATTGAAGCTTTCCGCTGTAAATATCAACAGTAATTACATAAGTGGTGGTAATTTTTTGATAATTTTAACTAGATGCACGAATCTTCGTTGCTATAAAAATCTCACGAGTGGACGAAACACACGAGTGGAATTTCTCGATAGCAACTAAGACCAGTGCTAATCTAGTTAAAATTATCTCAAATAAATTATCACCACGAATGTAACTCGGCTTGATTCTTTTTTTTTTTTTCGTATGCATTCATTTGAATAAAGATCCAGTCAAACAACGTGAAACAATTATCAACAGTAATTACACAAGTGGTAGTAATTTTTTGATAATTTCAACTATATGCACGAATCTTTGTTGCTATATAAATCTCAGGAGTGGACGAAGTCCATGAGTGGTATTTTTCAATAGCAACGAAGACGAGTACTAATCTACAGGTTGGCAAATTTATAAAAGAATATCGATAAACGTATGAGCTGCGCGAATTAGAATGAGAAAGTACTCGGACGATAAAGAGGGTAGTATAAATTGTACATTCAGTTATAATGTATACTGAGCTCTTCTGCTACCGCGCATCGATAGGCGTGCCGATTTCATATCCCTTTATAGATCTGCCAAGCTGTAGTTAGAATTATCTCAAAAAATTTTTACCACGAATGTAATTCGGCCTAATTATTTTTTTTACCGTACATGTGTCAGTGTCATCTTGATAACCAAGTCAATGCCCAACTTTCTTATGCAATCAACTACCGAGAGCTTGAGGAAGTTATTCTATGATTATTATTGTTCATAATATGGTCGAATTGAATTGTCTCAAAATACAATTTACTAGAGATGAATTGAAGACAATTATAGTCTCTATTTGTCATGGTCGAGTGATATTTAGGAAGACTATTTCATGAACAGCGTGAAATCATTCATATTCAAGTTCATATAAGCGTCAAAAAATACATAAATTCTCTCCAGACAGACTCTTTACTCCTTTTTTGGTATTTTTTGAGATGGATTAGTGAATAAGTAAGCTACTTATTCACTAATTTCCGTAGTAGAAGATAACCGAAAACGAAACATTTCAATTTTGAGTTATGTCAAACTTGACACTTTTCTTTGTTTGTTTACTCAAATATCCGCGTGTTTACCTAAATTATCGTGTTTACTTGAATATCCTCTTATATTGCGTGTTATGTGACTTCAACCACGTAATTTTACAGGTAGAGCCATGTGTGAATGAAATAGTCGTAGGTAATATCACAAGACCATGACAAATAGCCGACTATTATTTTCTTCATAATTCTATCGAGAGTACTTTGTATTTTGGTAATTAAATGAGACCGTATGAACATTAATAATCAGAATAACTCCCGACAGCTTCAGCCCAAAAAAATATATATAAAGTCTCTCTAAACAGACTATTTACTCCTTTATGGTGATTTCTGGGATGGATTAGGTTATATGTTCTCTAATTTCAGTAGTAAAAGATAACCGAAAACGAGACATATTTTTTTGAGTTATGTCAAACTTGACACTTTTCTTTGTTTGTTTACGTAAATATACCCGTGTTTACCAAAATAATTATCGTGTTTACTTGTATGTCCACTCATATTGCATGTCATGTGACTTTAACCACGTAATTTCATAGGTCCAGCCATGTGTGAATGAAATAGTCTACTGAATTACACTCTTGCATCAAAATAAACATTATGATTTTCCTTTCAAGGGTGTTGTCAGTGCTCTTTCGATGAAATATGAAAATGAACTCATGCAGTTTGTAGACAGTTTATGGAAAATTATTGGTAATTTTGAAGCAGTTGTTATGTTCACTTCCGAATATTCCCCTCATGTATAATATTTGTCATTAGAGGAATGCAATTGCGGAAAAATTATAGCGGTAATTGCACTGCGGAGCAATAATTGCACTGCGAAAACATCCCGTCGGCATGACACCAATAACAACAACACTGACTGACAATACTGATGAATGTCATAGATATACTTTGAAAAGTGAAAAAATGTCGCATTTTGGTGAGTGGTCCAGTCAATTGAGGAAAATGTAGTTAAAAGTGAAACAGCAGCACAAACATTTTTCTTTGAACTCCAGATATATTCTACCGAATTTTTTTAGAGCGTATTTGCATATGTATGTGAACGATTTCATGCTTTTCATGAAATGGTCTTCCTAAATATAACTCGACCTCGACAAATATAGACTATTATTTCCTCTAATTTATCTCTAGGAAATTGTATTTTGGGAAAATTCAATCCGACCATATTATGAACATTAATAATCATAGAATAACTCCCTCGAGGTAGAGCTCTCGGTAGTTTCGTGATTATTAATATTCAAATAGTCTCAATAAATTAACTATGATAATTTTTTCACGTTGTTTGATTGGACCTTTGTTTAAATGATTGCATAAGAAAGTTGGGCATTGACTTGGTTGTCACATGTACGAAAAAAAAAAAAAATAGTCAAGCCGAATTACATTCGTAGTAATAATTTTTTTGAGATAATTTTATCTACAAATTTTTAAAGGAATATGAAATCGGCACGCCTATAGCTGCGCGGTAGCAGAAGAGCTCAGTATACATTATAACTGAATGTACAATTTATACTCTCTTTATCGCCCGAATACTTTCTTATTCTAATTCGCGCAGCTCATACGTTTATCGATATTCCTTTATAAATCTGCCAACCTGTAGATTAGTAATCGTCTTTGTTGCTATTGAAAAATGCCACTCATGGACTTCGTCCACTCCTGAGATTTATATAGCAACAAAGATTCGTGCATAAAGTTGAAATTATCAAAAAATTACCACCACTTGTGTAATTACTGTTGATAATTGTTTGACTGGATCTTTATTCAAATGAATGCATACGAAAGTTAGCCATTCAGTTGGTTCTCGAATTGATACCGACAAATGTTCGCGGTAAAAAAAGAATCAAGCCGTGTTACATTCGTGGTGATAATTTATTTGAGATAATTTTAACTAGATTAGCACTGGTCTTAGATGCTATCGAGAAATTCCACTCGTGTGTTTCGTCCACTCGTGAGATTTTTATAGCAACGAAGATTCGTGCATCTAGTTAAAATTATCAAAAAATTACCACCACTTATGTAATTACTGTTGATATTTACAGCGGAAAGCTTCAATAGTGAAATTGACGTATTTAGATTTTTTCAAATAAAGATATTGTGTTCTGTACAGCAGTCATCATGATAAGATCTAGGAAATGGACGAAGGGCATAATACAGTCCACACATGAGAATTGCCATTATTATTCATTTGAATAACTTCTTTATTTTTGAATAATAATACATTATAACTGAATGTACAATTTATACTCTCTTTATCGCCCGAATACTTTCTTATTCTAATTCGCGCAGCTCATACGTTTATCGATATTCCTTTATAGATCTGCCAACTTGTAGATTAGTACTCGTCTTTGTTGCTGATTAAAAAATCTCACTTATGGACTTCGGCCACTCGTGAGATTTCTGTAGCAACAAAGATTCGTGCATCTAGATCAAATTATCAAAAAATTACCACCACTTGTGTGATTACTGTTGATAATTTTTGTTGTTTGACTGGATCTTTATTCAAATGAATGCATGGAAAAGTTAGCCATTCAGTTGGTTTTCGGATTGACACTGACAAATGTCCTCAGTAAAAAAATAATCAACCCGCGTTACATTCGTGGTGATAATTTATTTGAGATAATTTTAACTACATTAGCACTCGTCATAGTTGCTATTGAGAAATACCACTCGTCTGGTTTGTCCACTCGTGAGATTTCTATAGCAACAAAGATTTGTGCATCTAGTTAAAATTATCAAAAAATTACCACCTCTTGTTTATTTACTGTTAATGCTTACTGCGGAAAGCTTCAAGAGTGAAATTGGCGTATTAATATTTTTTCATAAAAAGATATGGTTTTCTGTTCGACAGGGAACATGTTCCCTGATTTCTAAGGAGAAATTGGTGCCCGACATTTTTGCATTAATCTTAAACTTGAACCCGCCACAAAATATGATAATACAGTATGTGAAAATTGAAAACATACATTTTGCGAGGAGTAACTATTCAGTGTGATCAAACCAGAATGAACTTACCTTACGTAGACATTTGAGTGCGTGGAAATTAAAAATACTTTTTGCGAGAAGTAATTATTCAGTATAATCGAACCAGAACGAACTTACCTTACTTAGATATTTGAGTGCGTGGAAATTGAATACATACATTTTGCGAGGAGTAATAGTTCAGTAAAATCGAACCTTACGTAGACTTTGGAGTGCGTGGAAATTGAATACATACATTTTGCGAGGAGTAATAGTTCAGTATAATCGAACCTTACGTAGACTTTGGAGTGCGTGGAAATTTAAAACAACTTTGAACAAAATTGAATTTTACTGAGAAAGCACGATCCAAAACCACCCATACAAAACCCCCCCGACAATAACCAACCATATCGTAGGTAAACAATTTACTGAAAGAAAGAAAATGACCTAAGATACGACGGAAACCTCATTACATTATCAGGATTAATCCGTTTCAATATTTATGAGCGGTTGAGATCTACAGTTCGGCACACATAGCTAAAACCGTGAAAGTGGACATGCCCATGATGCGCATTAGTCGTACGACGGACTCTAGTCCCTAATGTATTCGGTGATAAGGCACTCAAAATGAACATTCGCGCAAAAAGTGAAGATTTTATCGCCGTACTGTACACGCATGGCTACTCCAGATGCTATAATATCGCTACTAGGAAAATTATCTCCCGAATCAAAGCCACCCAGACAAAAACCCCCCGACAATGACCGAACTCATTACAAGTAACCAATTCACTGAAAGAAAGAAAATTACCGGAGATACGACGGAAACCTCATTACATTATCAGGTTCATAAATCTGTTCTTGATATATCTGAGCGGTTGAGGTGTACAATTTGACATACATAGCTGAAACCGTGATAACTTTCACGCCCATGATATGCATGAGTAGTAGAACGGACTCTAGTCCCCAATATAAAGTGACCGGCAGAAAGTACGCATATAAGGAAATTTTTCTATTGAAAATTTTGTATATTGATAAACTCATTCCTACGTAATTTCCACATAAACCAAGTTCGGGAAAATAAAAACGAAAAAATCTGAAGAAATATTGAAAAACATCATACCGTAGAGAAATTCAATTGTGAATATATTCATCCCCTCCTAACTCGTGAAAAAATATAGATAACGCGTAGAAATTAGGTAGTCGAAAATTACGGCGGAAAAAAATCTTCTCATGGTGATGTGACTTTCTCTCTTGTCGAAAAATACAAATAGTTAAAAACACCTGACCAACATATTATGATTCAAGGCCACTAGAAAAGGCGCATAAAATTGAAAAAAATTTCGACCATTTCAGACAAGGTTCCAGACGTGGAAAATTACGACGATAAAAAGTAGTGAAAACGCGAAAATAGAACCCGAAAAATTCGCAAACCCAGTGAGTTACATCGAAAGTTTGAATTATTAAATTACAGAATCTTTCACCCCTCCCCACCCTACGCTACAAATAGGTATTCAAAGAGAACTGAGCCGGTTTGGACGTTGATTTGTACGGCAAAAATAATTATCTGTACTCGGACTCGTCCTCCCTTATGAAAATTCGATACGATAAAATTGAAAAAATGCGTAAAAATAGTGAAATATCGTATCATTCAAAAATTTTGTTTCAAAAATTGTAACACCTCTGCCACCCTGATGGCCAGATAGAGACAATTTCATAGTGCAAAATGTTGGTCCAAAAAAAGATTTGGAACCTGGTGAGAATAAAATTGAAAAAATTCCTGAAGGTAGTAAAAAACATCGGACCGTCGAATAATTTTCATAGTTTGACAGGTATCCATTAAGGCCAAGAAGCTGGATGATAACGCGTTAGAAAAGAAGTTACAATTAGGTACAATATTCACAGATTTCACTGAGGCTCTTGACAGGGTAGATCATGGTGTTTTACTACAAAAAATAAACAGTTTTGGACCGTCTAAAAATATTAGGAATCTTTTCAAAAGCTATCTTCAGAATCGTCACTTCATCGTTAGGCATAATGGAAACACTTCTGGTAAATTCCATGCTTCTTCTGGGGTACCCCAAGGGTCAAATCTGGAACCCTTATTCTTCCTATTATTTATTAATGATCTGCCAGAGGTTATCAAATATTCAAAATGTTTAATCTTCGCAAATTACAACAAATTTTTTACAAGTTCAAACTGTCAGATATTGTTCAGACATGCAAAGAGATTCAAATATATTTTAATATAAATAAAAGTAATGTTATGACAAGTACTCGTCAAAAATATTCCGATTCTCTTCGACTACCGCTTAAACACACGAGTTTAAGGATTTGGGTATAACCTATGATCTAATTCCTTTTGAAGTTACAAACGAAGTAGTATTCAGTCCAACTATAGAAGGTCCTTCATCACTGGGTGAGTGACGTTGGGGTTTATTATATTTGAAGTATCTGTCAGTCAGCCTTGTAATCCAAAGATCGTGTGTTCGAATCCTTATGGATCTTGTATTTTTTTTTTGTTTTTTTCTTACTAGCAGTAACTGTTGTACAAAAAGTGTGTATGATACATTTGTTAAAAGTGATTTTATTTTGCTCGTGGGGTTGCTCCACTCGCTAACGCTCGTTTCGCAATATTCCCCACTCACAAAATAAAATGTCACTTTTAACACTTATATCATAAAAAACTATTATACACCCAGATTATAAAACCATCAGAACAACACAATTAAGAAATGAAGTTAAAATACCCTCTCTAGCATGCAGGCGGAAAACATTTTCTTTAGTTTTTCTGTATAGTTATTAATAACAACATAAATTCTGCACAGTTATTGTCACTTGTACCATCATTCAATGTACCTCTCAGACCTATGCGTTCTGTTGCTTTGTTCAATATTTCCCATGTATCACTTTTCGCTCTTCTCTCTTGAATATGTTCCGTTGGGCAAATAACATCAGTTGTCTACAAGATACAAATTGGAATTTGTCTCTTTCAAAATTCAATACCCTTATCAACAGACAAATCGTGAATTAATCTGTATAGATACTCAAGCCTCGTTGAGGTACATATTATATTTTATTTAATTTTTTGATTTCTCTCCCCACCAAACCTATTACTTTATATGTGCCTGAATGCAAATGTATTTCTTCTTCTATATCTATCCTTGTAATTAGGCCAGCAGGCCTGTTAGGATGGAATAAATAAATAAATAAATAAATAAATAAATAAATAAGTGAATGAATGAATAAATAAATAAATAAATAAATAATTATATACGCATGACACTAAATTACCGATTATACGGCATAGACTATATGGAAAACGTACAGATAACCCGGCTAAAATAATTTCATGAAGACACTCTCCGCCGTTTTTGAAAAATAAAAAATTAAATATTTCTCGCCTCATACGGTTTGTCAACCAACAATTGTGATTTACCCTGTATGAAATTGGATGGAAAGAAAGTCTTCAAAGTCTTGAAAATTTATAAATTATATAATTTATATCTATTAATAATTTCTGAAATACTCAATATGAACTTTGTAACTATAGTAAAAAAGTCGATATGAGCAGAATTCGATATTTCAGTGGTTCGCAATTTATACAACATTTTTACATTTAGGTAGCATATATTTTTACTTTTATATAAAAGTTGAAGTCTTTACGGAAAAAATAGGTCCTCACAGAACTCTCTACAATGAAAAAAGAAGGTTCAAAAGGGACTTGCAAAAACAATTTTTTCGCGAAAATCATTAATTTCTCAAAAATTACTGAACTTTTTGATAAAAATAAAATATCTGCTTGTTAGGCATAAAAATACTACAGTCTCACCAATTTCTGTTATCGGAAAATATTTTCCAAAATAATAAAAAATAAAACGAAATTATAGGTTTTCCGCATTTTACTTGTTGTAGATTTTTCAATTATCTACAATTTTTGTATTTTTACTTTTATGATAAAACACGTATTTAACAATAAGTTAATTTTAATTTGAAAAAATATTTCTATGGCGGATTTGAAAACTTAATAAAAGTAAAATTGAAAAACTCTTACACGTTTACACAATATTTTCAAAATGAAGTAAAAAGTATAGATTTTTTTTTAATATTATATCCATTTGTTTTTATAAAAAAAACTGATAATAATCATTATATAATACCAAGAATTGCTTTCAAAAGCCGCCACCGGCGTTTTCGGTTGACGCTCATAACTTTGTTTACTTTATTGTATATTTGTCACTTGCTGCGTTACTACAGGAAAACATCGAAGTCGCCTTAATTAATCTGCACGTTGTTTATGACGCCTAAACGACTGAGTAAAAAACAAAACCATTTGTGGCCGAGAGGGTTGGGGGCTGTTTTATTAACTTTGTTTTTTCTTACTCATTTCATTTCTGAAATAATGTTAGGTTTTTATTATGTTTAGATGTATTACTCTCAAATACATAATGTATTTTTCATCAATAGTGATTTTCTCTTCCGACTCTTACATTATGGCAAGTATTCAAGTATTCCTTACTGCACTGAAAAACAAAGGTTATGCATGACGAGATTTCGATACTTTTACGAGACTCTCGTACTAGAAGCGAGACGAGACGAGAGTGTAGGCTGCCAGACGAGACTTGATACGCGACTTATTATTTCATCGGCGAGACGAGACAAAATTCACTAAAAATCTCGTCTCGTTGGTCCCGTGGGAATCACTAATAACAGGGGAAGAATCAAATAAAAAATAATAATTTTGTCACTTTTATGAGTTCGTAGAAAAAAATACGGTATGTAACAAGTTAATAAACTCATCTAGACACTCGCAACGCTATTCTTCGCTTGTGATTAATACTTTCTACTGAAATGACGTTAATTAAACTTGTTACATACTATTTGACAACAGGCTTTTATGTATACTGGTCAAAAAAAAATGACATAGAGTTAGTGGGAAACAAATATCATATATAAAAACTAAAATACTTTCTCAAATGCTTGAGGTATGAAATACCTTCACACTTAAAGGCCTCAAGAAAATATCAAAACTTTTTGAGGTTCTTTGTTTTTGATACACTTAAAAATTTCTAAATTTTCAGTGCAGTAGTTTAGAGTTACATAATTATTCCAAACACATCATTCTTTCAATAAATTCGTTGAAACTCATTGACTTGATTTTACCAATATCTATCTCCATTTCACTTATTGTTTTATGTTCGCCGGACAAAATTATCCTTCTTGTGTGGATCCCAGATGAAATAAAAAATAATCCCAATAATTTTGACAAGTTGCCGACTATTATGATCGAATTCAATTCGTCTTGAAATTTGCACATTTCGATTCCAAAAAATAGGTTTCCTGTAACAAGTGCAATAGTGTTATGACACTTGCGATGATGAAGGAAAGGCCATTGTGACGAGCCACATGAAAACGATCTCAGCACATAAAGATATTGCGAAAATTTGTGTCAATATTTAAAAACTACGGTCTTCCTCGTCTGCAATAATACATTAGGTAACGAATGATACTGGTCCGGTTATGGTCGACAGAGATTTTGAAATCTGAAGGACGAAATTACAACATGCAGTGTAAAGATCATTGAACAGCTTTGTATAACACTTTCAGTAACCCACGGTGATAGTCATTTCACTTACGCTTCGGCTCTCGATCGTCAAATGTTCACGAGGATTTTTTTCGCGGTGTGCTGTGCGCTGAAAGTTGTTACTGCTAACATTGGTGACTTCCAAAATGGAAATGTTGATTTGTTCCCCGATTTACCAGTGGGAAATGTGGATACGGATAACGTTCTCTGCAGGGATCATTTCAAGTTGTATGCCGAAAACTTGAAAAATATGAGCTTGTGGGCATATGAAAGTGAGTTGAAAATATCACGATATTTTTCACAATTAAAAAACTGAAAATGATGATGAAACCTCTGTTAGAATTTTGTTGTATTCCAAGAACAACAAGAATAAAAGATTCAAAATTTTATTACGGAAAATAAGTCCGTAATGTTTCAGACACAGATTATGAATGAGACATTGTTCAGAATATTTTGATATAGAAAAAATGATTTTATTATGAACTGAAACATTTGGACACAAGTATCAAAAAAATGTTATTCAGTAGTGTGTCTCTTTTATTTATGTGGTATCATCATATCATTGCATTCCTTGTTGCTCGCGTAGATTTCTGTCTTTACCCCAGAAGAAAAGTTTCCGATACTGTATGTTCTGGAACGTAACAGACTTTTGCGTTCTATTCATTAATTAATACTTTGCTTCGATAGTCATGCAAACAATGTCAAATTGGTTTTGGTTTCACGAAATGTCAATTAGCAGTGACGGATACTTATTTTTGAATTTCTCATTCTCATACTAGTTTTGATGCAATTTTTGAAAAAAATATTGCATGCATCTCGAATGCTAAATACTTTTTGGTTCTCGAATGGTTATTTTGCCTTGCTAAAGATCGTATTCTAGATACAAAAATATCAGTTTGCGATAGAGAATGAAAGTTATTATGAATAACCATTGACTGAGCTTTAGCGAAGCAAAATAACCATTCGAGAACGCAAAATCATTTCGCATGCGAGACGCAAACAATATTACCCCAAATAAAAATATTTTTGAACCAATTTTTAAATAAACCTAATTTTTTATTTATTTTTTGATCGTTTACCAACTTTTGTTTGTCATACGTGACTGTAGAGTTAAAAATTGCATGTTAAAAAATTGAGGTGCACAGGGAATTTAATAGTATACGTGATACTTCTTATCATTTTGAAAATTATTGTTTTCATGATGTATGAACCAAATTAAAAAAAATAAATATAACCGTATAGATAATTCAATCCCTTCCAAACTAGGTATCACTTGACGAACTATTCTATTTATAAAAATTGAGGGGGTGGCTGTCACTTTGACAAAGGTGGAAGAAGGGTGATTTTTTTTTATTTCTCAGAGTGTCTTTTCAAAAAAATGAAAAGATGTATTTCAGGGATTTTCTTGAAAATAGCTAATAACGTAGAAAATGCATTTATCCGTTACTTTAGGACGTCATTATACAGTATTTGAAACTTTCTCTCTGGGGTATAGACAGAAATCTACACGAGCAACAAGGAACGCGATGATATGATAATACCACATAAATAAGAGAGACGCACTACTGTGCCCCACCCGACGCATTAAAGGACCACGTGGTAATGCGACATACTACACACAGCTCACGTCGATATCCCTTCCTCGAGCGAGTAGAGGACAAATTGTAATGATCTCTCGACATATAGTAAGCTATTCTTTACGCTCTCACGAAACCACCATACCCAAGATGAAAACTTACCGATACTGTATATGAAATTTTATCATTTTAGCGTAGTTTCAATACTAGCTAGTTTTTTATCGTTTCTCTTGTAACCGTTATCCGGCTGCACCCCTACGATCAACCCTTAGAAGTATTCAGGAGACTTTCGCGAGATAGGAATGACGAGGGTCGTACCTTTCAAAATGCGATCACAAGCACTGCCGAGAATCCAAACTGTGAACGCTTCCATAATTGCTTGACGTTCTGATCGATACCGCCCGACTTATCCACTATATCTCTCCTGCCAACCCCAAAAAATCTCTCCGCGGAAACTTCATGATTTCAAGGAAAACCGAGATAGGCTTTTACAGAATCAGTCGAGTGACTCAAATTCTGGAGAGAAGCTAATTATATTACCACAGAATAGGCGTTTCGACACGTATGGAATTTGTTACAACAGAAAAATTTTCCCAATAGCTACGAACGATTTTGCAAGAACAGTTACTTCCTTTTCCTCCTGTTGAATGTCTCTGATAATGTTTTTTTCGAGTCTTGTATCATTACTGAATTATAATAATATGATGTTCCTCTTTGAACTTTCTTCATTGAATTTGTTCATTATATTTTTTACGGCGTGTCTCTACGTTTTCTCAAAATTATTAAAAACTTTACAACTGATCCGGATATCAACATAAAAATTGTGACAACGTGATTGGGTTTGTAGATTTATATTTGTTTTTTCAATTAGCGCCCCTTTTTATTAAATTAAAGCAGGCCTCAGCGTGTGCAAATCGAACTTTCAAAAACGTGTTTTTTTATTATTGATCTGACAGGAGTACCTTATAACGTCGAATGAAATATTACAAACAAATGCAAAACTTATATTAAAACATTAACGAAAGGTATACTGATGTCAGTCACGAATTCGACCATTGTATATCATAAGTTCTCATTTCCATTATTTGTAATAATGAAACCAGTATTTATAATTTCAAAGTGAACCAATTGAAAAAAATAACGTAAAGTGTTCGTGGAGAACTGATCTTTCAAACACTTACTTTATTTCAAGCACTCCGGCTGCGCGCGTGTTTGAAATACCTTTTTATCCATTCATACTTCAATATACTATTATGATCTCGGTAAAAAAAAATATCATAAGAGATTATTGTTTACATAGACAATGAGACGATTTTTGTAGAAACTTTTGTCAAAAGTATACAGTATCGGAAAGTTTTTAACTTGGGTATAGTGGTTTCATGAGAGCGTAAAGAATAGCGTGCTAAATAATGAGAGAGCATTACAATTTCTCCTCGACTCGCTCAACGAAGGGATATCGACGTATGCTGCGTGCGCTCTGTCGCATCCACGTGGTCCGTTGATGCGTCGGGTAGGGTAACTGGAGAGGCGCACAGGAGAGGTGCACAGTAGTGTAAAAAATACATGATACGTGATATATATCCGTTTCATTTCTCTTGAGTGGCTTCAGAAATATTAAGATGTAACTAGCTATAGGATACTCTCAGACCCTAATAACAGTCAGTGACTCATTCTTAGCTTTACTGTGCCCAAGACAGGCCAGCGGAAGGAAGGAAGGAAATTCCATTGGTGAACGGAAACAATTCTTTTTTAAATAAAATTTTTATAATAAAAATAATTCAATAGTAATTATGTAGACTTAGGCAAATATGTACTTTGCATACTGAGCATATTTTGCATTTTTTGAATGTTATTGATGCATAACAGAAAAAAGCAACGTTTACGTAATTTTTTTTTCAATTATAAGGGACAAAATTTGTTACTATAGGTATTGCGAAATTGTGATTTTCTAGCATCAAAACTAATAATAAAATAAAACTTTAGGTTCATTACTCGTTATCAAAATTTGTACCAGAATCGTCACAATTTTCGCATCTAGGAGTAATGATAGATTTGACCATAACTTTGACGTGAGTATCCAACTCTTCTTTTATGACATGTCTAATAAATACACTTCTTTCAGTTATATCTGGTGTCACGCCATTGATAGATTCGTTTAACAAAAGTTTAACGTGACTCAATTTGAATGTTGTATTTTTTCTGTCAACTTTACATTCTATCTGACCTCATATACGTTTTATCGAGTTCCCGGTGGTATTGAGGTAATCGTAAAAGAGTTAACTCCACATTTAGGCGCCATTTCATAGTGAATCTGATTTGGTTCTGTTTCAAAAAGATATAAAACTACATGACCACCAAAACTACGTCAAATTCAGAATTGTATGTGAGGGACTCCCATACTGATGTCGTAGAAAGCATTATTTGTTTTCTGTTGAATACCTATACTATTGTATAAGTTTTTAGGGAATATTGAATTACCAATATAAATCCATTTATCATTATTAGATAATGGTATCGTCCACTCTTCATGAAACGATTTTAGTTTCAGATTGAAGTCGACACAATGGTTGTGGTGCAACGAAAGGTGGCTCGTTCCTATAATTTTTTGTTTTTTGAGAATATTTAAAAGAAATTTGGACGATCTGATCTTTTTTGACGAGTGACTCAGATTCATGCAATGTTCGGTTTCACTGAAAGTGATATAAAGTTTTAATTTTTAAATCAGACACCTGATATGTATTCACTCCTATCGTCTGGAATGTATCACTTGTTACTTTTAATAAACTTTTTTTTGGTTTCATTTCTCAATCCAGAGGGCTATGGATACGTTCAAATTATCAATTTCAATCTTAAAGTTTTGGAGAAAATATTAGAACCTAATGGGTTATCGGTCAAAGTGCATCTGCTTGGTGAAATTTAATTTCTGAATTATTATTAGGTACTATTTTTTTTTTCAAATGCATCATAGTGGCTTGTCGTGTTAGGAAAAAGGAGCCATGCATCACGTTTGATTTGATACCGCACATTATTAGGTATCGACCAAACTTCCTTCAACAAACATAATAGTATTACGTTAGATCTTTTCTTTTGAAATTAAAATATAATTTAAATTTATTGAGTAACCTGATATAAGTAACAAAATCATCAATCCAAAAACTAATCCTGGCATAATAGTTATTCAACGAGCAAGTGTACTAATAAGGGCAATTAACAATCGGGATAATTAAACGCGCGAGCCGAGCGTTATGAAATTCGACAGAACTCTGGAACCAGCTCACCACGCTATATAAAGAAATCTCCACGGCGTGACGGGAGTTTTAGTTTGGAATCGTTGCCGGTGCCCAACTATTCGAATAATAGAGAGTGCAAAAAAAGAAAAGTATTCTTTGTTAATTCGATCTAATTTTTTCTCAATTATAACCGATCTGTTCACAAAAATTGTGTATAAGAGCTTAAATAAATCAGATTTTAAACGTTTAGCCTATTTTAATTGTTACAATAACTATATAAATTTTTTATTTTATTTTGGAAAATATATGGTTTATCTAAAAATTTGTTTTTACACAAAAACAACAACAAAAATGATTCAGAGTAATTTCTCACAGAATGCGCTCGTTCTCTCAGAAAACGTGATTGAACGCCGACATCAAATTTCAGGCTCACGTTTAACCGCCGTTGCAATTTCCGGCAGGGCCAAAAATTTGATTTGTCATAACTTTGCTAATAATTGTAAGAGATGGAAAAGGAAAATTCCATATCATTTCTGAAGGCTCCTACTTCATCACGCAAATATAACATGTGAATATTTGAGTACCTAAAATATGTTTTGTCGTAATTCACGGAAATGTTTGCGAAGGATTCAAATATCATGAATAATTTAGTAAATTTAAAATAATTATACTAAAGCATCAACCCATACTTTTTGGACTATATGCAACGATTTTAGAGTAGTGTGACAGGTCCCACTTATATATGTCAAAAGAAAACTTTGTTTTACTCTTGCCTCATTTTAAAATTTTAATGAAATCGACATTTTCTTCAGTAACTGTTGTAAATAATCAATCATTCATATCCTGCGTGCATGTTTATGAGCGATTATTCTGAACTGAGGCAGGAGGGAAATATAGTTTTTCCCTTTGCATGTAAAAGTGAGACTTGTCTCACTAGTCTGAAATCGTTGCATATGATCGAAGGAGGGTACTGGTTCCTACTTCAGTATAATAATTCCAGAGAGACAAAACACATTAGGTACTCATATAGTCACATGTTATATTTGCATGAGAAGGTAGAAGTCTTTTGAAACGATATACACTTTTTTTCTCTTCTACGAAAATTTTCAGCGAAGTTATGAAAAATCTAATTTTTGACCCTGCCGAAAATTTCAGTGGCGGGTATCGCGAGCCTGAAATTTGAATCGGTATTCAATCAAGTTTTCTGAGAAAACTAGCGCATTTTGTAAGGAACTCCTAGAAACATTTCTTGTGAGGAATTGAATTATCTTATACTTTCCCAAATAACAGTGAAAAAAAATATTATCAGTAAAGGTGCTATGGCAGTTCTATAATCAAATCGACCAAATTAACATGTAAAATGCCATAAGAGAGCTTAAGCTCAGAATTATGCAAAATTGTCTCATTCAAGGTTACGCGCTCGCTGCTCTGCCCTTCAGCTGTGACGTAGTCGAGTAGTATCAAAGATAAGAGTTTCCCAGTCGATCGAGAATTCGGGAATAGTCGGACGAGATCGGTTACGGAGTCAACCGTCGCTGGTCTGCCGTTCAGTTGTGACGTAGTCGAGCTGATCCGTATCAAAGATAAGAGTTTCCCATTCAATGCAAATGATAAAATGAAAAAAAGGTTGTTAGACTGAGGGATCGAAGTGTAGCAAACCAGCTATCTTCGAATTACGAAGCGCACCTCTACAGACAAGGCTACGGGACCTCTTAGTAAATGTAGGTTGAAATGTTGTTTATACAGCGCGAGCCGCCGATCGGCGAAGTCGAGTGGCGTTATCGGCCGGGTTCTATCTACCGCAGACCGGCTTCGAGCGCTCGAATATTAAATAAAAAGAATAATGATTGTGAATGAAGAAATTCAAATTGTTGAAGTGGTATAATAATAATGATATTTGAATATAAATCGTTTAGTGAGAGAAAAAACATAGACAGGGTTTTTCATAATGCATAATTTAAATTACTCATTGATTAAGAAAAAAACCACCGACATCATTTATGGAAAAAGAATATGGCGACTCATAAAATTTCTTATTCAGGAAGAACAGTAAACTGTCTTAGAAAATGTCATCCTTGTAAGAAAAAAATTTGGCGGCGTTTGATTGGTTAACGCACATCATAGTTCGTAGTATAAGGGACGTCTCATAAATTAATTATTCAAGAAAAAATATATACAGTGTGTCTTGAAAAAATCTCAACGCTGTTAGAAAAAAAAAAATATGGCGACGTTTGATAGGTCAACGCACATCATAGTTCGTTGTACAGAGACGTCTCACAAATTGTTTCATTCGAAAAAAGAAAATATACAGGGTGTCTTGAAAAAATCTCCACGCTGTTAAGAAAAAAAAAAGATGGCGGCGTTTGATTGGTCAAAGCACATCATAGTTGGGTCGTTTCACAAAAACGCTTCATTAGGCATATGAGGATTCAAAACAACTACTCACCCATACAAAGATTGAATTATAGCTGACATATATGAAATGGTTTTCGAAGAGGATGTTTGTATGATAGTCGTTTGTATTCAATTTTTATATGCGACACCCCGCCAACTGTCAGAGTCGCGTCAGTCACTTGTCATACGTCATTTGAAAAAAGATAGCTGTCATTTGAAGAAAAAAATATGGCGGCGTTTGATTGGTCAACCCACATCATAGTTCGTAGTATAGGGACGTCCCATAACTTCATTATTCAAGAAAAAATATTTACATTGTGTCTTGAAAAAATCTCAAAGCTGTTAGGAAAAGAAAAAGATGGCGCCGTTTGATTGGTCAACGCACATCATAGTTCGTTGTACAGGGACGTCTCACAAATTTTTTCATTCGGAAAAATAAAATATACAGGGTGTCTTAAAAAAAATCTCCACGCTGTTAGGAAAAAAAAGATGGCGGCGTTTGATTGGTCAAAGCACATCATAGTTGGGTCGTTTCACAAAAACGCTTCATTAGGGATATGAGGATTCAAAACAACTACTCACCCATACAGAGATTGAATTATAGCTGTCATATATGAAATGATCTTCGAAGAGGATGTTTGTATGATAGTCGTCTGTATTCAATTTTAATGTGCGGCACCCCGCCAACTGTCAGAGTCGAGTCAGTCACTTGTCATAGGTCATTTGAAAAAGATAGCTGTTAGTTGAAGAAAAAATACATGACGGCGTCTGATTGGCCGGCGCACAGCGTAGTTCGTCGTATAAGGTGTCTCAAATACCTCATCACACAAAAAACATAGCGATTATTATACCAGGTGTACCAACATATCATTCATCTAACCAGTACGAACTAACCCTACATCTGCATATCGCCCAATAAATTTCGTCCGATCTAGCCAGAACGGACTAACCTTACATAGAGATAGGTTTCAAAAAACCAAATGAATTTTGTTTGATCTAATCAGAACGAAATAACCTCACGTAGGTATAGCGTATTAAAAAACCTCAACGCTGTTAGAAAAACAGCGGATATCATTTGTCAAATGTTAGGTGGGAAAATGGACCAAAAAATAAATTTTGTGTGATCTAACTAGCATGAACGAACCTTACGTAGACATATACATGGACGTTTCAAAAACCTAAACGCTGTTAGGAAAATGAATGTCTCTGTCATTTATCGAATATCAGGAGGAACATTGATCAGTCAAGTGTCGGAGGGCACGTAGTCCTCACATTTCAACGTGCGATACCATGCAATCGGTCATAAGGTTGATACCATGCAATCAGGCAACGTGTGAGACGTGAAGTCATTCAACTGCGGAAAGTGACGGAGTCTTCGCATTTTGAAGTGCAATGCAATGCACTCAGTCAGTGCAATGCAATGCACTCAGTCAACTGGTATGAGTGACGTAGTGCTCAAATATTAACGTGCGATAACAATGTCCGAGGTTGAAATCATAGATTCAGCACAAGTAACGAGGGACCTTAGCGTTCAACGTACGATGCCAGACGCTGTGTTTATTGTCTCAAGTAACGTAGTTTTAATATTTTAAGATGCGATATCATGCATTAAGTCAACTGTCGGAAGACACGTAGCCCTCACATTTCAACGTGCGATGCATTCATTCAACTGTTATTGGAGAAGCGAACCATTCATTTTAACGTGCGACACAATGCATACAGTCATAAGTGAAGTAGTCTTGTCATTTGAATGCATTCAGTGAACTATCCAAATTCAGCGGTTTGAAGCACAATTGGTAAGAGATCTTCCGTGATAGAGTCTTCAAGAATTCAACGTACAATTATACACTCACCCAATTGTCAGAATTGACATAGTTTTCACGTATAATTATGTAATATAGAATAGAATAGCATTCCTAAGTTGGCATGCTTAGATTTATATGACTCAAATGGTGAAAATGTCATTAAACGAGTCATATTTGTAATTCAGTAGACATCATTTGGGCTTATTACAGAGAGGCTTTTCTAGGTGAAAATATGCAAAATATATAGGTGAACCGTTGATAGGTTTGCCTTTCTGAACATCATTAAAAAAGAACGCACTATAGGTGAACTTTGATTTCAGCTGCAATGAGAGATAAAACCGTTTCTTGAGATGTTCTTCTCTCATTTGTATACACAAAGAGAGGAGAAAGTAGCCCATAAAATGAGCTGTGTGGTACACCTCGCACAACATAAGAAAATGTTGTACAGTTTATCATAATTAAAGAATTGTTTTGTGAACAAACACTTTGAAAAATATTCATTTTTGTATGATATAGCAAGAGCCACCATTATAGGAACCAAACAAAGTTACTCACATAGCATGTGTAATCGAAGTATTCGTGATTGAGATGACACAAAATAGTTCGAATATTTTAATGATATACATTGTAGAGGAAACGATTGAGTTTCACGTTCCTAAGCGGTTCTTATTATCAATCGGATGTGATGTTATGTGATACATTTGAAAGAATATTTTATTCATAAAAAACAATTTAATATATTTCACATTAAAAATAGATGGAGTTATTTTGCGTGGAATCGAATCATTTACCACCAAATCATTTAACGATTTATCGTACACAATTCATCAATATATTGAATGCCCAATAAAATGAATCATAACATAAAAAAACTCATACAAAGAAATACAACGTTAAAGAAAAATCATATACTGAATGTTCCTAAACTAAAACGTTACAAAAAAATAAATATGAGAGATTTGAAAATATGTCATTTAACATAAAAATCAGTCACATATTTTCAATTATTGTTTACGTTACCACGCGGAGTTTCGTGCAAATTCATGTGAAAGGTCAGGCATATTGAAATAGGACAAAATGAGGGATTTTTCACATTGAATACAAATGATATTTGAAATGGTATACTGATGATGAAAAATAGTATTCAAAACATTTTGTTTCAACTGTGATGAGGAATAAAATAAAATGTTGAATGTCACTAACAAGAATCTTAGTAGTAAAAACATACAGGTTATACCGGGAAGATTTAGAAACTAATTGTTGAAGAAACGAACAGTTGTGGGGTACATATAAAAATAATAAATGAATTAAAAAACGTAGAAGATATTCGTCAAATATCATTCAACAAATTGAGTATATGAGGTGAATCAAAATGCATCATTGTTGTAAAGACATATACGGGTGTTTAAACACGAACAGGTAAACAATATATTAATATATATATATATACAGTGTGTTTCACTTTTCATGGAAGCACCCCCGTAACTTCCGTAATTATCGAGGGAGAATAATGAAACTCTCAGGACTGGAGGAAATGATGAAAATGCATCTACCGGTTGAATGACAATGGCCTAAGTGATATATACTGCCCGCCAGTCGCGATGGAACACCCCAGTTTTACGGTAAATCATATTAGGGGGCAAAACAGAAGCAAAATTCTATCAGATTCGTGATCAGGACCCCCAACTTATTACAGATACACCTTTTTCCTGAAAAAAAGTTAGTCCTGAAAAATCTGAATTTGTCTTACTTTTCATGGAAGCACCCCCGTAACTTCCGTAATTATCGAGGGAGAATAATGAAACTCTCAGGACTGGAGGAAATGATGAAAATGCACCTACCGGTTGAATGACAATGGCCTAAGTGATATACACTGCCCGCCAGTCGCGATGGAACACCCCAGTTTTACGGTAAATCATATTAGGGGGCAAAACAGAAGCAAAATTCCATCAGATTCGTGATCAGGAACCCCAACTTATTACATATACACCTTTTTCCTGAAAGAAATTCCGTCCTGAAAAATCTGAATTTGTCTCACTTTTCATGGAAGCAGCCCCGTAACTTCCGTAATTATAGAGGGAGAATAATGAAACTTTCAGGACTGGAGGAGATGATGAAAATGCACCTACCGGTTGAATGACAATGGCCTAAGTGATATACACTGCCTGCCAGTCGCGATGGAACAACCCAGTTTTACGTTAAATCATATTAGGGGGCAAAATAGAAGCAAAATTCCATCATATTCGTGATCAGGACCCCCAACTTATTACAGATACACCTTTTTCCTGAAAAAAATTCCGTCCTGAAAAATCTGAATTTGTCTCACTTTTCATGGAAGCACCCCCGTAACTTCCGTAATTATCGAGGGAGAATAATGAAACTCTCAGGACTGGAGGAAATGATGAAAATGCACCTACCGGTTGAATGACAATGGCCAATGAAAAACTGCATTGACTTTTATCGAATATGTTAGTTCAATATGAGTTTTGGTCAGATGTACATTGACAGTTACAGCTTGAAATATTTGCTGCCACAGGGTGATTCATGAATAATTCACAATACGTTTTTCTAACACTCAATAATTCAATATTTTAAGTTAATACTTATTACTATTATAAAGGGTGAGCCATACAGCAAACTGCCAAATATAATTACGCTTGGAAATTATCAAAAAGAGAACGTGCAATTTTTTGCTTACATGTACGAAGCAAAGGGATGGTGATTTTTAATTTTCCATGAAAATGGAACAAACTCGGAATTATCGGGAGTTTGGTGTACCTGTAATAAGTTGGGGCCCTGATCACGAATATGATGGAATTTTCCTTTTTTTTTGCCCCCTAATATGATTTACCGTAAAACTGAAGTGTTCCATCGCGACTGGCGGGCAGTGTATATCACTTAGGCCATTGTCATTCAACCAGTAGGTGCATTTTTATCATTTCCTTCAGTCCTGCGAGTTTCATCTTTCTACCTCGATAATTACGGAAGTTACGGGGGTGCTTCCATGAAAAGTGAGACACACTGTATATATATATATATATATATATATATATATATATCTATAGAAAAGGGTAGTCTTGTTTGCTGACTAGTTAGGAAATGATTTTTTAATATTTGGGATATGCAGCAGGTTAATAAGAGTACTCTAATACACAGATTCCAAGCTTTCAACAATTTTTTAGTGTCATCTTCAGGGAAGCTACAATATGGAAAGACATTTTTGAGATATTTGTAAAGAAAAACCAAGAATCAACTTACAGTGTTGTGAGGTTATGTGGTGTATATGTTAAAATTATTCATATAATATGGACAGAACTGGGAATAAAACTTCATTGGTAACACATAGGGTTAATTTGGGAGCGAACACATTACTGAGAATAATTTCAAATAAACTGACACATATGACATGTGACACATGACATGACCCTTTACGGAATCGTGCCATGTTGCCACGTGAAGTAGGGGTGAATTGTTTTTACAGGAAGTGACAGATGACTCTATGCCTACTGTTACAGTTTTGTGATGGAGATACATGGAACATTAATCTATGAAAATTGTGAATTATTTGAAAAGATTGCTCTTATTATGAGAAAATATTGTACCTGACAGATGACATGAAACAACAAGGAATCACATCAAAATGCAAAGTACCAGTGCTAATGTTACAAAAATAATGAATTAGTCTTAAATGGAACAATACATTTATGCCAATTTTGTTAATAAGTTTAAACAATTATATTAAGTTGAAGAATTGATTTTAATATTGTTGAAAGGGTTAATCCGTGAAGTTAGTATTCATGGAGGTAATCTGTCAGGTTTGTCTACAAAAATTAAGTAAGAGTAAATCTCACTCAAGTGATTAACATCTGTTCTTTTATTGAGTGCATTATCTGATTGTGCAATGTGAACCATTTCTAAAAAGAGCCTTTTGGCATTGTTTTTTTCAGTAGATAACATTTTTACAGAATTGTAATCCATACAGTGTCCCTTCTTATAGACATGTTCACTTAATGCACATCTCTCCAGGTGAAGCCTACTGTCACTTTTGTGTGAAGTGATACGGTCTTTAAGGGGTCTGGCCGTTTGCCCTATATATTGTTTCTCACAATTTTGACATGGTATACAGTACACTACATCCGAACAGTTTATGCATGGAGTCTTGTCTTTCAATTTAGAGAAAATTCTACTGATAGGTAAATCATTTTTATTAGCAATTTCTATATTTTCAGAAAAAGATTTTAAAATTCTGGATAGTCCGGGGGTGATATCTTTGATAAAAGGCAGAGAGGCATAAGTCGAACATGTACTCGTGGTTTCTGCTGCTTGTGCATTGACAGGAGATAATGGAGGTGAAATATTTATATTATTATTTTGTGAATTTATGTAATCAATGGATGAAGTATTATATAAAATCTTTTTAAGAAAGGGTGCAGGATATGAATGAGAAAAAGGTTGTATAATATGTCTAATTTTTCTTGTGAAAGGAGGTATCAGATATCCGAATGACCCTTGTTTTCATTTGCTTTATTACATTTGCTTTCATGCTCTGTTTGTGATACGACCAATAATTAATATATCGGCCAGAGCTCATTGGTTTCCTATACCAACCGATGAGTACACGGTGTTGTCTGGTGTTCTGATGAACAATGTATCTAGAAACGGAACGCTGTGGTGAACTGTATGTGAGGGTCGTAGCTATTGAAGATGAACAAGGTATCATCCACGGCATCTGAGAGTATTGCAATAATAATGTAATCTACATATTTTTTGAGGAAAGGTGGATTGAAAAGAAGAACATGTGTTACCATGTCTAACACATCATCCATAACCTAGACTAGCCAGTACAAAATTATTTCGAAGTTTAAATTTGTTGAACAAAGTATTTACTTGAAAAGAGTCTTTAATGTAATAATCATTATCATAATCATATGCTTTAGTTAGTATGTAGTAAGAAAGGACGAAATGGATTATGTGGGGGCTCCTATTGAAGCCACTATTGGTCGACCAGATAACGTCGGTTTATGTATTTTTGGCAGTGGGTAAAATTTTGGTGCAATGGATTTATAGGAAGTGCTAAAAAAGAAACTCACTTTCCATATTGTAGCTTTCCTGAAGATGACAATAAAAAATTGTTGAAAGTTTGGAATCTGTGTATTAGAGTACTCTTATTGGCCTGCTGCATATCCCAAATATTATATATCTATATATATATATATATATATATATACAAAGGAGAAAATTAGTGGGTAAACCCTCATAATGCAACCGTAGACGGATCCGTTTCGGACTCATTAGACCTCTTCAGTACGGTATAGCCAAGTGTAAAGTTGTGCAACACTTGAACGCAAGATCACACAAATATAGGAGTCAAGTGTTGCACAACTTTACACTTGGCTATACCGTACTGAAGAGGTCTAATGAGTCCGAAACGGATCCGTCTACGGTTGCATTATGAGGGTTTACCCACTAATTTTCTCCTTTGTATTCATTATTTCCCTCACGAAGCCATTCTATGGTTTTTTACTTTATTTATATATATATATATATATATATATATCAATATATATATATATCAATCGACGACTTCCGGGACATTTTCAACCCATTGATTTTTTTGTATACGTTGACCATATATAAATCACTGTTATCCATCAACAATTAACAATATACCACCTTTTATATTTCACCTACCGATATATAGCCCAGTTCCGGTACCCTTTTCAAAAAACTATGATTAGTCACTACTTTTATAGTTTACATTAATTTCAGTCAGAATAGGCCTCAGTTTCCTTGATTATAAAGATATCTAGTCGATAGAAAATATGAACACTTTTCTGATTGAGTAAAATATACATACAGTAAAAAAAAACTGCCTAAAATATTTCTAGTGCATGTAATTTAATCGAAGTGGGTAAATATTATTCAGTCTGTGGGTATTTATTATACAGCCTGTCCATAAAGTAACCCCTTCCGTTAACTTTTGAACGGATTGGAATTTTTTTTGGGGAACGTTTGTTCTTGAGCTACTTCTTGGCAAAAAAATTTAATATCCTTCAAAATGGCATCTGGCCGCCATTTAAAAATAAATTAAATGACGTTGTGAGTCGAATGATACTTCATTCGAAACGTCTTTCAATTCTCTATAACAAAAATGTTCATCCAAAACGGCGGTACATAACGTTAGAGCTCCGCTATGAGGATCCTTTTTATTATTCAGTTTACTTTGTAATCTATCTGCTGATAATAAGTGAGGTCTACACCTGCTGAATATGGTCTATACAGTGAAAAAAATTGTGAACTAAAAACTACCCCTCAATAAACCTCCAAAGTAAAAATATCTAGATCTCGAGATTTTTTGACATAAATGAATTATTCTACAAGTGCTGAGTACGGTCTATGGCGTGAAAAAATTTGTGAACCAAAAACTACTCCTCAACAACCCTACAAATTAGAAAAATCCTTAAACTGTGGAAATACCCGATGCTGGAGATTTTTTGACAGATATTAATTATTCTATACCTGCTGTATACTTTCTACGGGGTGAAATTATTTGTGAAACAAATACAACCCATCAACATCCCTACGAAATAGAAAAATCTTGAACCAGTTGAAATACCTGTTGCTGGAGAGTTTTTGACAGAAATTAGTTTTATATACCTGCTGAATACGTTCTATATGGTATAATAAATTGTGTACCAAAAACTACTCCTCAACAACCCTCCGGAGTGAAAAAATCTTGAAACAGTTTAAATACCCGTTTTTTTTTACAGAAACGAATTATTTTATACCTGCTGAATACGCTTTGTGAATCGAAAACTACCCTTCAACAACCCTCCAACTGGAAAAATATTGAAATATAGTTGAGCCGATCATGTGCGAAGAGAAATATGTAAACGTGGCAACATTTAGTGGTCCTCACTTTCTACGCATTATAGTAATATACAGTTTACAGAGACCTCAGTTTGGTAGGAACAAGTGAATGAATGAACGGACCTCAAAATAATATCATGGAAGTACGGTCCTCACTTTGTTCCGATATACTCGTGAAAATCAAATCTGAAATCTTCACTATTTCAACTGTATATTGGTGATTCTCAGTTCCCCCACTCTAACTGAGAACAGATAAGGCCATGACAAACGTCTAGCACCACTCCTTCCAGTGGTCCTCACAACGTAGAGTCAACAGTGTGTCCTCACTGTGATAGCTGGCGGTATATATATATATATATATATATATATATATATATATATATATATATATATATATATATATTAATATATTGTTTACCTGTTCGTATTTAAACACCCGTATATGTTTTTACAACAATGATGTATTTTGATTCACCTCATATACTCAATTTGTTGAATGACATTTGACGAATATCTTCTACGTTTTTTAATTCATTTATTATTTTTATATGTACCCCACAACTGTTCGTTTCTTCAACAATTAGTTTCTAAATCTTCCCGGTATAACCTGTATGTTTTTACTACTAAGATTCATGTTAGTAACATCCAACATTTTATTTTAGTCGTCAACACAGTTGAAACAAAACGTTTTGAATACTATTTTCTATCATCAGTATACTATTTCAAATATCATTTGTATTTAATGTAAAAAATCCCTAATTTTGTCCTGTTTCAATATGCCTGACATTTCACATGAATTTGCACGAAACTCCGCGTGGGAACGTAAACAATAACTGAAAATACGTGACTGATTTTTATGTTTAATGACATATTTTCAAATCTCTTATATTTATTTTTTTGTAACGTTTCAGTTTGGGAACATTCAGTATATGATTTTCCTTTAACGTTGTATTTCTTTGTATGAGTTTTTTTATGTTATGATTTATTTTATTGGGCATTCAATATATTGATGAATTGTGTACGATAAATCGTTAAAAATTTTGGTGGCAAATAATTCGATTCCACGCAAAATAACTCCATCTATTTTTAATGTAAAATATATAAAATTGTTTTCTATGATTAAAATATTCTTTCAAATGTATCACATAACATCACATCCGATTGATAATAAGAACCGCGTAGGAACGTGAAACGTGAAACTCAATCGTTTTCTCTACAATGTATATCATTAAAATATTCGAACTATTTTGTGTCATCTCAATGGGTGGTATTCATAAACAGTAGCAAATGCTTATACTTCAGGTTTGTCTCTCTCATTACTCAACAAAACGAATAGGTCTTTTTCAATAAATCCGAGTAAAAGCATTTGCTTCAGTTTTATGCATACAACCCAATCACGTATACTTCGATTACGCATGCTATGTGAGTACCTTTGTTTGTTTCATATAATGGTGGCTCTTGCTATATCATACAAAAATGAATATTTTTCAAAGTGTTTGTTCACAAAACTTCTTTAATTATGATAAACTGTACAACATTTCCTTATGTTGTGCGAGGTGTACCACACAGTTCATTTTATGGGCTACTTCCTCCTCTCTTTGTGTATACAAATGAGAAAAGAACATCTCAAGAAACGGTTTTATCTCTCATTGCAGCTGAAATCAAAGTTCACCTATAGTGCGTTCTTTTTTAATGCTGTTCAGAAAGGCAAACCTATCAACGGTTCACCTATATATTTTGCATATTTTCACCTAGAACAGCCTCTCTGTAATAAGCCCAAATGATGTCTACTGAATTACAAATATGACTCGTTTGATGGCATTTTCACCATTTGAGTCTGTCATATAAATCTAAGCATGCCAACTTAGGAATGCTATTCTATTCTATATTACATAATTATACGTGAAAACTACGTCAATTCTGACAATTGGGTGAGTGTATGGTATTGTACTTTGAATTCTTGAAGACTCTATCACGGAATCGTACGTTGAACGCTAAGATCTCTCACCACTTGTGCTTCAAACCGCTGAATTTGGATAGTTGACTGAATGCATTCAAATGACAAGACTACGTCACTTATGACTGTATGCATTGTGTCGCACGTTAAAATGAACGGTTCGCGTCTCCAATAATAGTTGAATAAATGCATCGCACGTTGAAATGTGAGGGCTACGCGTCTTCCGACAGTTGACTGAATGCATGATATCGCATGTTGAAATATTAAAACTACGTTGTTTAAGATAATAAACACAGCGTCTGGCATCGTACGTTGAACGCTAAGGTCCCTCGTTACTTATGCTGAATCTATGATTACAACCTCGGACATTGTTATTGCACGTTAATATTGCATGGTATCGCACGTTGAAATGTGAGGATTACGTCCCTTCCGACACTTGACTGATCAATTTTCCTCCTGATATTCGATAAATGACAGAGACATTCATTTTCCTAACTGCATTTAGGTTTTCAAAACGTTCATGTATATGTCTACGTAAGATTAGTTCATGCTAGTTATATCACACAAAATTTATTTTTTGGTCCATTTTCCCACCTAACATTTGACAAATGATATCCGCTGTTTTTCTAACAGCGTTGAGGTTTTTTAATACGCTATACCTACGTGAGGTTAGTCGTTCTGATTAGATCAAACAAAATTTATTTGGTTTTTTGAAACGCTATCTCTACGTAAGGTTAGTCCGTTTTAGCTAGATCGGACGAAATCTCTACGTAAGGTTAGTCCGTTCTAGCTAGATCGGACGAAATTTATTGGGAGATATGCAGATGTAGGGTTAGTTCGTACTGGTTTGATGAATGATATGTTGGTACACCTGGTATAATAATCGCTATGTTTTTTGTGTGATGAGGTATTTGAGACACCTTATACGACGAACTATGCTGTGCGTTGACCAATCAGACGCCGTCATGTATTTTTTCTTCATCTAACAGCTATCTTTTTCAAATGACCTATGACAAGTGACTGACGCGACTCTGACAGTTGGCGGGGTGTCGCATATCAAAATTGAATACAAACGACTATGATACAAACATCCTCTTCGAAGATCATTTCATATATGTCAGTATATTTTCTATTTTCGAATGAACTGTATATATTTTTTTTTGAATAATGAATTTATGGGACGTCCCTATACTACGAACTATGATGTGTGTTGACCAATCAAACGCCGCCATATTTTTTTCTTACAAGGATGACATTTTCTAAGACACCCTAATTATTGTTTTTCCTGAATAAGAAATTTTATGAGTCGCCATATTCTTTTTCCATAAATGATGTCGGTGGTTTTTTTCTTAATCAATGAGTATTTTGAAACACCCTGTTGTTTTTCTCTTAAATGTTTTTTCTCTCACTAAACCATTTATATTCAAATATCATTATTATTATACCACCTCAGCAATTTGAATTTCTTCATTCACAATCATTATCCTTTTTATTTAATATTCGAGCGCTCGAAGCCGGTCTGCGGTAGATAGAACCCGGCGTGCGGTAGATAACGCCGCTCGACTTCGCCGATCGGCGGCTCGCGCTGTATAAACAACATTTCAACCTACATTTAATAAGAGGTCTCATAGCCTTGTCTGTAGAGGTGCGCTTCGTAATCCGAAGATAGCTGGTTTGCTACACTTCGATCCCTCAGTCTAACAACCTTTTTATCATTTTATCATTTGCATTGAATATCTATTTCTTTACTCGGCGTTTGGTACTGGGAAACTCTTATCTTTGATACGGATCAGCTCGACTACATCACAACTGAACGGCAGGCCAGCGACGGTTGACTCCGTAACCGATCTCCTAAAATTCATAAAACAGATGTCCCTATTAGACCAGTAGTTTCTTTTATCAACTCCCCAGTTTCACTTTTATCATCATGGTTGAACCATATTATCAGAGATTTTATTGATTTCCACAATCCCTTTTCACTGAAAAACTCCATGGATCTCGCTCAGAAAATCCAACACACCCATATCCTTGCCAATTCTATTTTGGTATCATTTGATGTAGTTAGTTTGTTCCCTTCTATCCCTCCTGAAGATTGTATACGAGTGGTTAGAGAAGAGTTATTCGATAATAATGTTTCCTTTTTCAATTGTTTGAACATTTGTTCACTCTTGTATATAGTTTTAAAACAATTTTTTTTCCAATTTAACAATGAATATTATAAACAAGTTTCGGGTTTGGCTATGGGGTCTAATTAATCCCCTCTGCTAGCAGAACTCTTCTTATTCGATTTAGAGAAAAAGCTCAACTCTTTTACTTTTTTCAATAAAATTATTTTTTATTATAGATTTGTAGATGATACAGTAGTTCTATTTGATGGTTCTTTAGATGAACTAAACTGCTTATTACAATTTTTAAATTCTCTACACATTCCATACGCTTCACGATGGAAATTGAAAATAATCATTCCTTACCGTTCCTATATCTGCTAATTTCTAAATCCAACAACACTTTTGAATTTTCCATTTACAGAAAACCAACACACACACAGACACTGTCATACCTTTCTATTCTAATCACCCTCACAACCATAAGGCAGCTACTTTTTATTCTTTAATTTCGAGGCTATTGTCCATCCCCCTATCCATTGCTAATTTTAACAAGGAAATGGGCATCATAAAACAAATAGCATTTAATAACGGTTATCCTAATTCATTTGTCCCTAAACTTTATAAACACAAATCTTTAAAAATTTTGAATGCTAACTTGATCCCTCCTTCTTCAGGAATTTATTTACCAAGTTTAACTTTTCTGGGTAAAGTTTCTTATGATATTAAAAACATTTTTGATAGGTTCATTCCTGTTTGCAAAATTTCTTTTTATACCAATAATAATCTAGGTTCTAATTTGATTAATAACAAAGATAAGATCCCGATTATGGACAAGTCAGGAGTTTATGAAATGTCTTGTTCATGTCAAGGTTGTAATGCTCAGACTGGTCGTAAATTTTTCCAGAGAATCCATGAACATAACAGAATCATAGATAGGTATCTCCATTCTGACTTGATACTTGATTGATGAAATTAATTCTTCTAGTTCCTTTTCAAATCATATTGTTAATAATAAACATTAATTTGATATTGATTCAGATTCAAAAATTTTACATGTTTGCAATAAAGGCCATAAACTTAATATTTTGGAGATTTTTGAAATTAATAGAGTTAATAAGGACCCTCATTAAGAATCTTCGAATGAACAAATTAATTTTGATTATATTTCCTTCTTCAATGCTTTACAATTTTACCATTAATCAAGTAGTTATCTAATTGCAGTTTTCTATCCCAACTTTTGTGTTTTCTCTTACCGATTCTGTTTCTTAGTCAGTTAGTTACCTATACTAAATTAATTTGATATTATTGCATTTCAACAGCTTCTTCTATTCTCCGATAGATGACGCCACGGTTCAAATCATTTCTTTATTATCGACCTTTTCAAGCTTGTTCTTTCTTCTTGATTCTATGCCACATGAAATTGGTGTTTGATAATCAACAAATTGTTTAAATCATTACTAATGTCATTGAAGGTTGGTTCCAGTGTTAGAATGGTCTCCTACCATTCCCCCTTAATAATAATGTGTTGGCCCTAATTTGCGCCACACATTTTACATTTATTTTAACATTTTACACTTCAATTCTCCATGCCATGTGAGTACCCATTTTGATTCCAAGTTTTACGTTTTTGCTAGTTCATACTTTTTCAAAAATTGTAATTATAATTATTGTTCTTTACTGGTTTCAGTTTAACCCCTGTATTACTTCAACTGAAGATGAGCATTACTATGCTCGAAAACATATTTTTGACTTTCATGTAATGCAAACCCTTGGATAAGTTTCTCGTGAAACTTGCGTTTACATACCGCCCCTCAACATTGGGCTGAAATATATATTGTGGAGACGACTTTGAGTTTTACTTAACTTCTTTGACATTGAAACTCCACTTTGAGTATGGACTACTTCCTTCAAACAAAAAAAATTCATCTTGTATATTAAATGATCAATCAGACCTGAACAGTTCCCCTCTGTTAAATTTATTCAATAAAGTAGTAGCTATGTTTTGATATTTTCAGGTAGGTTCATTGTTCTTGTCAATTTTATAAGTTATATGAGTCTAGGTATTGCGATAATTATAGGTAGTCCCTAATTATGTTGATGGATGAGAAAGGTATTTAAGTATATTTCAATGAAGAATAATTTAATGTACTGCATTCGCTTGGAAAAGATACTGTGTATCGAAACATGCCGTAAAGTCAATACATTTTGATTAAAATTTTATTCGTGTTTTACCTTAGTGTCATAACTATGGATTTTCATCAAGTAACGGCCGCGTCAATCAAAAAAAGAAAATAGTGCATTCTGGAAATGGCAGACGATAAATGAACAGAAGAATTCTGATGATGCCGCCAGAAATTGGTTCACGTACAAAAAAGAATCCACCTAATTATTTATCTAAAAATATATACACACATATAGATATATATATATATATATTAATTATTATAATTTGATTCGTTATTTGTAATGATTTTTGGTCATCGTCATAATACATGAACAAACACTGATAATAATTATTGATACCTACTCTTTGGCGGCGAATTAGAGGAGTAGACCCAGGTTTGAGAAAGTATAAATCCCGCACTGGTAATAAGTGTGTTCTTGTTGAAATAATTGTTCTTGATGCCATTTTACATTTTATACACTTCCATTATGGATGAATGAATAGAAATAGCAAGTTTAGATGCGATCAATGATGACGTTGCAGAATTAATTATTTGTGATATATTGTTAGTGTAGAAAACATACCAATTGAACCTTTTATTTATTCTTAAATCTTGAACAAATGAGCGACAATTTGTGCCTCACGAGCTTGCAATTTCTAAGAAATAATCTCAAGAATGAGAAACATACCAAGTAATAAAAATATGGTGTAAGTATCCAATGTTAATCGAATGAGAATTTTTCCAGAAATGCTGATTTTTAGACAGTGCAGCATGGTTGTCGGGAATAACTGCACCAACGCCAACGCTCCATATTGCTATCACCAACTATTCATACGGGTACCCCGTGGCACAAATAATTACGGAATAACGTCTGTTATCTCTCTATGACTGACTATGCTTAATGAACCAGATATATCTGTAAATATTCAAATCCATGTCTGTTCTATGCATCTATTGTCACGTTCCTAATTACTCTCATTCTCGCTTCCATTCAACATGGAACAATAACTTTTGAATAACTTTGAAAAAATAAATTATAAATTTTCCAGTCTTGCAATCTGCAGCGAAAAAAAATCTTTTTTTTCCTTTTTTTTTACGCACCTATAGTACAAAAATGACTATACTTCTGGGACTCGATCTCCCGTACTATGAGTTCAATCGATCTATTACGACATATTTTTTTAGAAAGTGTTTATAATAGTATATTCAAGTATATACAATTAACGGTATAATAATATGTCAAGATTATTTCGTTATTCCTTGCTGACAACATATTTGTTGTGTAAAATTAGGTAATCAAATTTTTGCATAAAGAATATATTTCATATAATCATTCTCTAATTAATCAAGGTTCATGTAAACCAATGAAAGAATAAACACCCACTTAAAAAATTCTGATGAAAATTCGAGATATTTGGGCATTCAAATTAAATTATTACAGAGATGTAGAAGAAAATCTGATGAACAATTTTCGAGAAAAAAATAAATAAAAACTTCATTTTTAGAGGCTTTCCCAAGTTTTCTCAAAAACCATATGAAGGATATTACTTAAAATATCATGGCATATCAATCAAAGTAAAAGAAAATCGCGACTTTTTTCAGAATGTTTGTTAAGAAAAGCTTGCTATAAAATCAAAGACAGCTGAGAAGAATCGCTTTGCAAATGAAATGTATATGAAATTTAGCAGAGTGAACATTGAGGAACTATCCATACTACTTCTCAGACTTAGAATCAGATGATTTTTATTTTTAGTAATGATTTTCAAAACCTCTGATAAGAAACGGCGAATCGCTCCAATAACAAAACGACAAAAGTAGTTATGCTTTTGTCCACCAGATGTTGGACATAATTATTTTCACTATTCTATTTACTGTACAGCGTTGACAATAGTTCTAGACAGCGATAACCGATGTAAATTGTTTCTTTCCATGGAAATGAAAATTGCGTCGATCGGGGATTGTCAGTGGAAGACACAGACACAATTGAAGATTTATGAGATCGACCGAAATTTGCAAACAAGGACTACACATCACTGTTTCTGAAAAATGTGATTCAGATCCATTACAAATCTGAAGACTCCGTAAATTTTCCATAACTTGCAGACATGACTCAGAACGGGGTGTTGAGTTCGAAAAACGAGGTCTCCACCCTATACAAATATGAAGGCGCTGCAAATTTCCTGATATTTGCAGACGGAACAAAGCAAGGGATACTGAATCCGTATAATGAGGTCTCCACCAAACGAAAACCAGAGCCACTGTAACTTTCACCAAATCAACAGAGGTCACTGACCTCGAAAAATAAAACCACCGAGGTCTCCACCAAACAAAAATATGGAAGCACTGCAAATTCCACCAAGTTCACAGACATGACACAAAAGAGGTCACTGATCTCGGAAAATGACATCCACGAGATTTCCACCCAACAAAAAACTAAAGGCCCTGCTGATTTCGCTAAATTCACTGACAAGACTCAGTAGAGGTCGCTCGTCACTAATAATCCACAAAAAACCCGGAGATACTGCAAATATCAATTATTTTGGAGACCACTGAACAAGACTATGAAAAGAGTTATAAAAAAGAGTTATAAAAAAGAGTTATAAAAAAGAGGTAATGCCGAAGAAATTACCAAAACCTTGATAACGTAACCTAAAAACACAACAACATACTGATATTCCAAAAAAACAAGAAAATATACCACCAAAATACAAACGATAAAGAAGGTATGGATACAATCGTTACTACCCTCTTCAAAATAGTCTCAAACAATTGAAAGGAATGATAAAATAAAAAAGAACACGAGCTACTCCTTCTTTAATCTAATATGGCGTTCGCTCCAAGATGGTGGCTTACCTTTTCCTTCACAACCTCCTTGACAAGTGTTTGAAATGAAAGGGTTTGACTAGTAAAATGCGTTACTTGACGTAACGTAACGTTTTCCTATTACAAAATTTTTAAAATTACTTTGATCAGCTTATGATAACTGAAACAACCAATTCTACTCTTCAGTATATGATTTTTCGAGAAAAACCTTTTTATAAAATTTGCAGTGCCTCCATATTTTTTCTGGGTGGAGACCTTGGTGACCTCATTATTCGATTCAAATGTCCCTTGCTGTGTCCTGTCTGCAAATTTCAGGAAATTTGTAGCGCCTTCAGATTTGTCTTGGGTGGAGACCTCATTGTTAGAACTCAACACCCCGTGCCGAATTATGTCTGCAAGTTCCATAAAATGTAATAGAAAAGTTTGGCAGAGCAAATAAGTAGTTCATTTACAAAATCGCCCAATTGAGTGAAATCCCGTTATGAATATACATATATTCTATATCTCCAATGTTTTCAGAGAAACAAGATGTCCTGCACTACCAGGACGACGCTTATTGCCATAATCCTATACAATAGGTATAATTGGGTCGAAAATCCATCAGAAAACAACTACTTTCCTGGCTAATACCACGACGAACGTTGAATTGCATCTAATTAATTTCCGTGCAGAGTCCTACAAGGATGGCTCCGCAATTGCTAGTTGCATGGAAATGTTCATTGAAACATTTGGACCACCTATAGATCGATTTCTGGGTTCTTGCCCTCATCAGTATAGGGTAGGTCTCTGCAGACAATAACTAATGTCTGCAACAAACGATTCAACAAAATCTCCATGTAAAGGCAGAAGCTGAGACACCGCCCGCAGCCTAGCGTTCACTAAACTACGGGCGCCATCTGAACTCCAGCCCCTCAACAAAGCAATACCCAGACCTTGACAAACTTATTGTGAACAATGCATGCAGATTTCTTTAATTTGTATTTGTGGTTGAATTAATCACGCAAATTCATCCATTGGCCGCAGTGGAGGGCCTGATATGGGCTCACTCACATTTAAACCTAACCTAACCTATTGTCTGCAGAGACCTACCCTATACTGATGAGGGCAAGAACCCAGAAATCGATCTATAGGTGGTCCAAATGTTTCAATGAACATTTCCATGCAACTAGCAATTGCTGAGACATCCTTGTAGGACTCTGCACGGAAATTCATTAGATGTAATTCAACGTTCGTCGTGGTATTAGCCAGGAAAGTAGTTGTTTTCTGATGGATTTTCGACCCAATTATTCCTATTGTATAGGATTATGGCAATAAGCGTCGTCCTGGTAGTGCAGGACATCTTGTTTCTCTCTTGACAAGCTTATTGTGAACAATGCATGCAGATTTCTTTAATTTCCAATGTTTTCAATATAATAGATAAATAATTCATCATTCTTGGAGCAACACCTAATTGAAGAGAAAGAAATCTCAAACTCATCTCCACAACGAACAAGAAGTGTAATATGACCATAGCAGTCGATCCAACACACCAAGAAAAAAAAATAATAACAATTATTATTATTTTTATATTGGTAATCCGGCTATCCGTAATGTACCCACATATTGCTTTCAACCACATTACCACAATACCTGATAATAGTAAAAAATGGTCCGTTTTTACGTCCATGCAATTTGCACAAGCAGACTTGTGCATTCCAATTTGCGCAAATGAACTGAGTCGTTGTATTCTATTCACACGTTCAGTCTATTCGCACGATTGTCGAGTGTGAGAGCGAAAGAATTCTGATAATATGAATAATAGAAATAATAACAAATGGATCAAGACGAATTATATGCTCTAGCTGGTGTTTGTTTGATATTAAAAAAAGTGTCAAAAAAGAAAACGCCAAGAAAACCGCAGAAAACTTGGATTGAAAAGAGAGCCACTTACTCTCATATTAATTTAATTAGAGAATTAACCAATGAACCCGACGATTTTCGCAATTACCTGCGTATGGACACCGAAATCTTAAAGGTGCCGTGCAGGTCAGAACAAGAATTCGCTGCTACTGGGCTTCTTCGCATGCGAACGGCATCCGTAGAGTTTGAGTGTTGTTTACACGTTCAAGCATTTGCGCCAACCACATGCAAATTATCTGACCGGCCAGATTTTACTCAAGTCAAGCTTTCTGTCTTGTGCAAGTGCACGATTTTGGTTTTCATGGAACAATTTACTTGCGCAAATTAGCATGCACAAGTCAATTTGCGAAAATTGCATGAACGTTAAAACGGCCCTTAATTCTTTGAGCTATTTCGCAATTGAATAATGTTGAGAGTTTGCAACAATGCATTTCCATCAGGATATCCGGTAGATATTCCAGCAGAAAACTGTAATTTATTTGGAATTATAGAAGATCGCTATTACTATGATTTTGAAAAACATTTTTTGCCAGAGCCATCTTACAGTTCAGAAACAAGAAAAATATGAATCAACATAAACTTTAATTCTCGTGGAATTGGACAACGGTCATCTAGAAATGATGAAGAAATTGAATGTGTTTTGTTGTTGTTGAAAACGGTCCACTGATAACTTGTTTTTCGTTTAGTGCTTCCACAGAAAAAGTTGACTTCATGTTCACAGGGCAACGATAATACTGTTTCTTTAGAGAACGTTGCTAAAATAAAATTTGAGTTAAAACTGTTATTTAGGTATTATGTTCAGAAATTATTTGAAAGCTTTACATTGTCTCATTAAATTGTCAAAATATGGAGTACTCCAGATGAAATTTTGAAGAAAATAATAGTCGGCTATTTGCCATGGTCTTGTGATATCACCTACGATAATTTGTTAGTAGTGTTACAGACCTGAAATTTGATAAAGACTTCTCGAATTGTTCGAGATCGTTCGATGAAGTAGATGGAAAAATCTAGAAGCACTAACTTTTGTTCTGGATCAATCGTCGAACATTCTATTTGTGTTCTATTGATTTCTTAAGTTTTCTAGAACTTTATTTATATATAAAAGCAATGCATTTGTGAGATGAAGTTAAGTTAGTTAGAAAGTTACCTTGAGTTACCTTGGATACAAGTATTTTGACAGTGACTTGTATTACAGTGTTGTCAAGTGAAGTTTGATTAATAAAGGCGAGTTCATACCAGAGTACACTTATTTTTGAACCCGAAGACGCAACAATTGGTGACAGCGGTGGAATAAGTGTTACTGAAGAAAGAAAAGTAAGGCAGTTTTCCAGTATTTGATGGTGAATACTCGTGCAAATAATTACGACGAGATGGCGAAATCAGCAGATATCCTTGAGTTTTTAAAGAAACAAGAAGCCAAACGAAAACAAGAACAAGAGGAACAAGAAGCCAAACGAAAACAAGAACAAGAGCTTCTACAACAATTCGAACTGAAAAGGAAACAAGAACAAGAGGAACAAGAAACCAAGCGAAAACAAGAACAAGATGGACAAGAAGCCAAGCGAAAACAAGAACAAGAGTAACAGGAGGCGCGGTTAGTCCAGCAGTTACAAAAACAACATGTTGATATTCTGCAACGTATTAGTCACAGTCAAAAGTGCTTCCAGAATGAAATCACCGAAGTAGTACGAGAGGTCAGAGGAGAAGTTCAAGAGGTCAAAGGTGAAGTTCAAGAAGTCAGAGGCGGAGTCCAGGGAGTCAACAGAAGGGTCCAAGACGTCGAAAATGAACTGTCCAAAATAGATGAACGGGTGGCACGAGAGGTGAACAAGAAATTCAACGAAGAAGTGGATAGGATCAAGGAGAGGTTGGAAACGCTACACCTTCCACACAAGCCTGCACCCTCTGAGGAAATCTCCCCCACCAGCGAAAAGCCATCCTCACAAGTGAAAATTTTGAAGCCTTCAACATTCGATGGGCAATCCTGTGGCCCATGTATAGACGTCAATTGGAAGCGGCAGCAAACGCAAACGGCTGGTCCGAGGAGGAAATGGCCACCTCTCTAGTCCTGTGTCTACGAGGACAATCATTGGACATCCTTCAGAACATCCCCGAGAGTAATCAGAAGGAATATTCTAGAATAGTTGAAGCTTTGGAAATTAGATATGGACAGCAATATCTCAAACAAGTATTTCAGAGCCAAATAAAAAAATTGGGGTGCAGACTTTCATCGATGGTTTGAGAGATACTGACATGCAGCAAGCCCTTCGACTAGGACGACTTCAAACCATAAGCGCAGCACTAATAGCATCTTTGGAGTTCGAGACCGCGAAAAACGCATCAAGAAATACGAGGCCCAAGTTACGTGAAGTTAAATTCAACGAGGATTCTCCTACAAGCGAGGCGCTATTGAAGAAAATACTGGACTCCATAACAGCATTAAGCAACCAAGTGCCTTCCCCAGAAGACAAGAAGAAGCGCTGCTATAACTGTGGGAAAAGTGGCCATCTACAGAGAAGTTGCTGGGAGAGATCGAGATCTAGAAGTCCAAGAAGAAAGAGGTCGTCATCAGAGAGTAACGAAGATAGATCGAGATCTCCGAGCCCAGGAACAGAGCAACGTGGGCGTTATACCAGAGGAGCCTTCAGGAGATCGACCACGCCAGAAAGGAGACCTCAAACGTCTGAAAGAGCACTTGCTCCCAACCAGGAAAACCAGAATTAGTCGGCACTAGGGGGCGCGTGGCGACTTTCAGTGTTCAAAGCCCCAAGATCCATATATCGTCATTGAAGAAAAATGACCAAAGTCGGAAAGAAGATCGGAAATGCACCTTCACTATTGATACAGGAGCTTCGAGATCAGTCGTTCGCCCAGACCTCATACAAGAATCTGTGAAGCCGATGAAAAGGAATATGGTTTTGGAAACGGCAACGGGACAAACCGCACCAGTCATTGGGGAAACACTTGTACACATCCAGATAGGACCTATTACCATGGAACATTCTATGTTGGTTGCGAAAATAAGGGATGAATGTGTTTTGGGTCTGGACATCATGGAGAAGAACGACTTTATCCTTAACATCAGACAGAAAATTTTGCGGATTGGCAATGACGAAATCTTCCTGAGCAGGTACAATGAAAAAATCCAACCAATTAAGATTTATGTTGACGAAGACATCCACATTCCGAAAAACTCCGAAACCATCATCAAGGCTAGAATGGATATAGAACCTGGGGGTTTGAGCACTGGAATAATTGAAAATGATGAATACCGCCAAGATGGAATTTTAATTGCCCGATGTCTTGTGAACACAGAACAACTAATTCCTGTCAGGGTTGCCAATACTTCGGAAAATAAAGTCCTCCTGAAGAAAAACGACCAATTGGGATTCTGCAAACCTGTCACTCGAGTTATCAATTACCAAGCCACTCCACCGCTTAACTGAGAACAACGTTCAGTTTGATTGGAGTCCTGATTGCCAACAGTCGTTCGCTGAACTGAAGAAGAAATTGACAACTGCGCCTATTTTGGCTCACCCACGAGAACACGGCACTTTCATTTTGAACTGTGATGCGTCTCAGCAAGGCATTGGATCAGTTTTATCCCAAGAACAGGATGGCGAAGAGAAAGTAATAGCCTACTTTAGTAAAACTCTGGGCAAAGCTGAAAGGAATTACTGCGTTACAAGAAAGAAGCTTCTATCGATAATCAAAGCCATTGAACATTTCCATACCTTCCTCTATGGCAGACGTATTCTCGTAAGAACTGATCACAGCGCTTTGCAGTGGATAATGAACTTCAAGAAACCCGAGGGTCAGGTTGCGAGATGGCTAAAGAGACTCCAACAATACGACTTCAAAGTTATTCATCGCAGTGGCAGGAAACACAGAAATGGAGACACATTATCAAGACGTCCATGCTTGAAACAGCATTGCCGATATTGCCAGAAACTTGAAAACAAAGAAGTCAACTTTTACAATGATGAACATTGCAAGGAAATTCTGCAAGTTACCACCGTAAGAGTCGAGTCTGAAGAATCTGATTTATGGACCACAGAAGATATGAGGAAGAATCAGAAGGAAGACAACAATTTAAAGTTAGTCCTAAGTTGGCTAAAGAATGGAGTTAGACCTGAGTGGCAGGAAGCACCAAAGTTTGGTGCAGTTGCCAAGGGATACTGGGCTCAATGGGATTCCCTATGTCTTCGTGATGGCCTATTGTATCGGAAATGGAAGAGCCCAGATGGAGCAACTGTGGTGTACCAACTGGTCCTGCCGAAGACACTTACTAAAGATGTGCTCGAGCAACTTCATAGTAGTCGTGCAGGTGAACCATTCGAAAGAGTAGCAGTTGACATTCTTGGGCCGTTTCCTGTTACCGAACAAGGAAATAAATACTTGATGGTAGCCATGGACTATTTCTCCAAGTGGCCTGAAGTTGTGCCCATTCCAAACCAGGAGGCAAAGACCGTTGCAAAGGCCTTCATAGAAAATGTAATAGCCAGAAATGGATTCCCACTAGAATTACATTCTGATCAAGGACGAAACTTCGAATCTGAGTTATGGCAAGAATTGATGAACATTCTAGGTGTGAAGAAGACTCGTACCACAGCCCTACATCCACAATCAGATGGTATGGTTGAACGACATAATAAAACCATCAGCCAGTACCTGTCGATGTTTATCTCCAAAAATCAAAAGGATTGGGATGAGTTGGTACCACTATTTCTCCTATCCTATCGAAGTTCCCAGCATGAGTCCACCGGATATACCCCTTCAATGTTAATCACTGGGCGAGAAATGAAACTACCATGCGATCTGCTGTTTGGAATGCCACCCAGAAGTACAGAGGACAAAGTCCTACCAGAATATGTCCAAGAGTTGCGAGAAAGACTGGACCAAGTTCATGAATTCTGCAGACGTCGTCTTCAAATCTCCAGTGATAAAATGAAAAAGAGGTTCGACAGGAAGAGTCCAGGGACTATGTTCGAGCCAGGTGATGCCGTTTGGCTATACCAACCTCAGAGAAAGAAAGGAAAATGCCCCAAGCTACAGAGAAATTGGACAGGATCCTACGTCATCATAAAGAAGATCAACGACTTGGTATACCGCATGCAGCTCAACTCAAGGAGTAAACCCAAAGTTGTTCACATCGAGAGGTTAGCAGAATACCAAGGCCACGATCCCCCAAATTGGTTCCAGAGGGACAACCAAAATGGTGATGGTGTTATCCGAGACGGAATAACCTAAAGGAGGAGGCAGTGTTACGGACCTGAAATTTGATAAAGACTTCTCGAATTGTTCGAGATCGTTCGATGAAGTAGATGGAAAAATCTTGAAGCACTAACTTTTGTTCTGGATCAATCGTCGAACATTCTATTTGTGTTCTATTGATTTCTTAAGTTTTCTAGAACTTTATTTGTATATAAAAGCAATGCATTTGTGAGATGAAGTTGAGTTAGTTAGAAAGTTACCTTGAGTTACCTTGGATACAAGTATTTTGACAGTGACTTGTATTACAGTGTTGTCAAGTGGAGTTTGATTAATGAAGGCGAGTTCAAAAAATTGGTAAAATTACATTGTTTATTTATCAAAGATCATTATTTCATCTCCGAATATCAAATGCAACCACTCTTACCGATACCCGCCAGCTATATAAGATAATTGCTAAGGAATTTTCCTATAAAACACCGTTTGGTGAATGAATTTTCGATCACAAGCAAGGGAGATACAGAGATTTAATTCGAACGTCGTGGTGATTCTTATGATATCCCAGATTGATCGCATGGAAATCTGATAATATCAATTTGTGCTCATTATTTTTCATAGGAAGCTATTTCGTTCCGCTAGGAGTCGAAAACTCTATGACGAATATCGTCCTACCATGGTGGTCAAGGAGGACTACATCAAGCTTATTTGATTGTATTTGCCTGAGGGTGGTTAATGAGTAGTTCCAATAGATTCGACACTTTTTATTCTCCACAACAGACTCAATATCCACCGTAGCATAAGGCAACACCAGTGTCTCGTCTATTCCATACGAGTGTCGTAGATGGTAGTACAACACTCGTAGAGTCGCGTTATACCTGTGGATTATTATTGTTATCATTATTGATATTGTCTGAAGAAGATTAAATTTCAACTCGGTCGAAATTATTCATTATTTATTCATTTATTATTTACTATCTGGCATATTTCTCAGACGTTTCCGCATCATCGTAACAAGTAATTTGTTTTTTGATGTCAGTGTTATAGGCCAATCAAGAGGGCTATTAACCTCAACTCTAATTGCTCCGCCGATATTTTTTTTCAAATTGTAAGTCACACTGTGCACATTACTTCTGAGAAATATCATCATTCGCCGGGGGGTGCAAACCCCCCAAAAAACGCGTTGAAATTCATTTTTGTAGTAATTTGGAAATATCTCAAAAAATTAACAGAGATTCAGAAATAGCACAAATTTTTACAAAAAAACTGTCCCTATTAAAATTTTGAGAAATCGTTCGGTATTTTTGAAAAAAATTGTTGAAGTTATAAGCTTTCGCGATAGGACAGGTACTGACTGCACCGGCTCCCGCCAACGTGCAATTTTTCAACCAGCGCATGAAGTAAAGTTTAATAATTCCTCACAGAAATGTTTAATTGAGATAAATCGTACGTCATTTCGAAGAAAAAGATCGCAGCTTTATATTCTGATATTATTTATATTTATAAGCGCAGTTGCCAGCTGCAAAACTGCAATTGAAAATCTCATAATCTCAACGTTCCTGACTTCGTGAAATAATGCTTGTGATTACTAAAATAATGTCTTATTACTTGTGGCGAGTAAAATGAACAGTTGAAAAATACTTCATTGTCAAATTACATAACGTTTAATCGGTCCAAATAATGTTGGTTTTAATTACGAGTGTTTTCAAATTTTCGGTTTGAAAATCTTGACAGAGTTTATAAATTCAAATGCTAATTACTCAGAAGTAAACGCACCCCTATCAACATGAATGGAAAGCCAGTTTGCAGGAAAAACCCTGCTCTTTTTGAAAATATTCATACAAATCTGATTAGTTGTACAAATTTTAAAAATTCAGTCAATCTTTTAAGTACTTGAAATAGAGGTTTCTCGGCATTTTATCACATGATTTTTCTATGGAAAGAAAACTAAAATCAGTACTTGATGGAATATGGGGATTCGAGACCGAGGAAGACAGTTCACCATAGCAAACTGTCTCGAAGTGTACCTGCTTTGAACTCATTGAGATTCTAAAACCTGAAAAATATTGGCTGGACCCTTGTCAATGCGGCTGCTGGCGAGCCGCTGTGGTTCTGTCATGTGCGCAGTGGGCAGCAGTCAACGTCAGGAATTAATTGTACTTCTGTGTTTGCCTGCAACAAAATATAAAAGTTCCTCTGCAGAAAACACTGGATACTGGATAATATTGGTAGTCGGAGACGAGAAAACATCAGTGCTTTGTCACTGTTATCAATTGAAAGTGGTGAGTTTATTTTTGAAATATTTGTTTCCTGTTCACGTCAGCTCCGTTTCGAAATATCGCAATGTAAGATATGACTTACATTTCCAAAATTCCAAAGGTCCAACTAGGAATTCAGGAGAATATGCCGGTTTGTTATTAACATTTTAATGAATGGAACTTGCTTAGAATGATCTCATAAGCATAAATGCTTAGAATTTTATACAAAGTGGAAGACGATGCCGATTTACTAATAGTTAAAATAGCTTTATAAAAATCGTCTTAAATTCCAGTTGTGATTGCAGAAGATATAGACGTAATAAATATACATTTTGTCGAAAAAATATACTATTTTTCCATGCAGCAATCGGTTGCGATACTACATCTGCCTCTTCCGGAAAGGGAAAGAAATCTTGCATGACTGTGATGAAAAAAAAAATCAGAATTAAATGAAGATTTGAAACCTGCGATTGAGGCATTTAAAATCGCCAAGATACCATTTTCAATAGCGGTTTAATATTTTTACTATCTTTATATGGAGCAACTGTAAAAATTAAATGTATCAATAAATTCAGATATTTCGCATTTGCAAAAGTCGTTGCCAGAAACACAAACAGTTTGAAGCCAGTGAAACCTGAAATTTTGCCACCTACAGTTGATGCAGCGAGGCAACATTTTAATAGAGTATATTGCAAGTCCAGACATGGTTGTCATATAAGATACATGCTGAAAATTGGGGCTTGGAAAAGGATACCACTTTGCAACCAGTCGAAATAGTAGGAAAAGTAGCACTGGATTCAATTTTGGAAATGGTTTTTTGTGACTGCATGACCGGCTGCATTACAGACTCCTGCACGTGCACAAAGAGTGGTTTAAAATGTAAGTACTAAAGTTTGTAATAAATATTCCAAGAAGATTTTGCTTGTGATTGTTCCAGATTGTGAAGATGAAGACGAGGAGAGTAAAGAAGAGGTAGATGATGAGTTGTATAAGTGAATAAATATATTTCCTTATACATTTGTTGATGGTAATTACTTGTAAATTCATTTCTCCATACCCTTTCTCGATATCATTTAAAATAACTAACACATTTCGTTACCTCCGGTACAAGTTTGATTTATACAATAAGTTTATGTTCTCTCGAATTTGCGAATAATTTTCGTAACAAATCTTCTAAATTTTAATAACGATAGTTCTCAACGATTATTCACCCACATTTATATTTGAAAGTACCAGTTTGAGAGTTTTTTCAAATATTCTCCCCCTTCCCTCCCTCCCAAATATTTCTAAATCGTTTTTAATAATTTCTACCTATTATTTTTACAAATTTTTGCTCAGATTTATTACTCAGGTCTGAAAATTTTACATATTTACAGAAAATACCCAAAAAAACCACATTTCATTGATTTCGGGGATTGTTGAAAATAATTCGCCCCCATTATTAATACCGATTTTCTCTCATATTTATTGCCCAGAAATAAAATGTCAAGAAAATACTTTCTAGAAAAAAGTTTTTAAGATTTTGGGGGGGTTGCACCACCCCAGGGGGTGATAATTTTATTGCTAATTATTCAACCCTCTGTGACGACCGAATTGCAAAAAAAAATCGGCTGAGCAATTTAGGTTGAACTTTCTTGCTCTGTTGATTGGTTTATTACGGAACCAAGAAAATTTCAGGGCTTCATGTACCTGTTCATGTGTACATGTTCTGTTATAAAATTGAGATTTGTCTACTCACAGAGCAGGAATGGTTTTGTCATGAAACCTTGTTATAATTGTATCAATGCATAATGATAAGCTATGATTATAATATAGGTGAATTGCAAAATTATATGGCAAATGCCTAATTATATTCCGCATTTTTATAATGAAATCATAATTCGATCATAAATAGCTTTATTAGAAAATTAATCTTCACCTTGGATTAACGTACCCTTCTCACTACAAAAACATTGCTTGTGAAATGCTATGATCTATTCAGTTGAGAGCGTATTCTAAATAATGTAACAATAATCAGCTAATGGTGTACAAAACGAAGATGTTTGTTCATAATGAGATGGTTATTTAAGGATTTATCCCATTATTGTATATTCCAGCACTAGTTTCTTTCTCCAGGTTTGCTGCTGATGTTGTCATCTGTCCATTCCCTTCGATCTTGTATAATAATGTCGAATTCAATGTTGAAGAAGTACGTAGGAATCATGTGGTTCGTGCTTTCATTTCGAAAATGTTGCCTTTCACTTTATCCTTCATATCTATTGCTCGTGTTTTTTTTTGACTTATAAGGATTCTTGCCAATGATTAGATGAGATCCGTCTGCTCTGCATTCAGCCACCAGCTCTTCTGATTATTTGGTAGGTGGAAGGCCCGGGTCATCCTGTGTGAGGTAGGCTGATGATATCACTATTTTCCTCGACCCCTTCTTCCCTGCCATCTTCAGCTTTACTTTCGTTAGGTCCCTAGAACAGAAATTCCCTAGCGGTAGTATCAGTATATTATTTCTGATCAATGTGCAGGTTCTCGGTGAGACAGATGACTAAATTAGCCTGCCTATTCCCCCAAGTCCCAGGATATTTCTTTTTTCGATTCAAGGTTCTTGCATGAGGGCCAAATCAAATTCCCCTTTTATTGAAGCAAGGACTGTCGAAGCTCCCTTGCTCTGATGGAGGTTCACTTGGAGAAACTTCACCATCACCATTGTCCCCATCAGTGATACCCCTCAGGACTTGGAACGCTACCAAGTTCATCTCAAAATGAGCCTTGAGCTGGTCCAGCTCCAAGGCCCCGAAGAACTGCTCAATATGATACGCTGATTCAGGGCTCAGAAGTAGCCAGTCTTGCACTTTGGAGTTCGAGTTTTGCTTCCCCAACCGTGCTCATGCCGTCTCCTGATCACTTTCTGTTCCCGGAAACCGAACTCTACAACGGTGATGTCAGCATCCCCCAAATCCGACTCATCACTCCTATCTTTCTTGGATTTTGGTTCCCCGAAGGTGCTCTGTCCATTTCCTCGACTATTTTCTCTTGAATTAGTTCCACCCGCCTCTGATCTGCGTTAATTTCAGGATGGCGTTTGTCAATCAACCAGAAGATTTAGTTGCCTTTTTGGCGACTCTGGTCGGTTTTTCAGGCATCTTGCACTCATGAGGGTACACCAGAAAAAAAAAAGTGAATATGAATGTATTTACGTCATTCAATATAACTGGAGATTGGTTTAGCAAAAGCAATGAGAATAATCAATACCGGCATGGATTTCGGAAAATTGAAAGATCCAACGTCTATTTTAGGTTCGAATAGGTTCACAGTGTACGTGAGATCAAAACTTTTCAATGGAAAGTGAAAATACGTATAACAATAATAAGAAAAATGGAGCGGGTATTAGTGCGGTGGATAGTGCAAGCGCCTGGTGACCGAGTGGTCTCAGGTTTGGTTCCCAGCTTTATTGAGTTTGCCCGATTGGCTTCAACACTGTAAATCATGTACTCGGTTTGTTCTCTCCTTCGGGAGTTCATCTTCAGCAAGATAGCCTATCTAATATCTTTCGAAGCCTGTTGTGATATTTGTCATGCGTCTGTTCTCCTACTTGAGCTACCACCGGTCATTAAAAGCTCTCCCACATGCAGACGTGCGATAGCGATAACGATAACTTGTACCGAATTTTTCGTTATTCTCTTCCCAGTAACTATATTCCACTTTTTATACATTTTCAATCATTGAACTATCATGTATATTAATAGATTTTTCTGGAATGGTAATTGAAGTTGGGGTAAGGTAACGCTTTAACTTTCTGAACTGTAATTGGTTTGTTAGGGGTAGGGACCAAATGAAAAGTCTCATTCATTCTATTCTTTTCTGAGGAAGTAGCATGTACATTGATAAAATACATACCAAGTGAATGTGCGATATCACCGCGATGTTTGCAAAAGGCCCATATAATTCATGATTCACAACTGCAAAACCTTGATACATGATATATCAACTTCGCACAAGTTGTGATCAATTTGTTATTATTTGAATAAGTTTATCTGAATAAAACACATCCGTTCGCTTCTGATGTATAACAAAGAATGAATCGATATTGATTACAGGTTACAAATAATAAATAATCAGGACAATTTTTATGGTTATTCAACTTGATGACAATAATTCCTAGCTATATGAAAAATCTCAGTCTACAACAATATATACCATCACATCTTCCACGGGAGAGTTAAAAAAATATGAGCTGCTCTTATTTTTTTTTTCTTAATTTAAACAATTTAAAGAAAATATTTCTTAATCTGATCCTTATGTACTTCTACAAAATGATCATTTCCTAAATCATTTGGTGACTCATTTTCAACAATGGTAAAAGGACCTTTAAAAAGAGCTTCTAATTTATTTATATCATTACATTTCAACATTACTCTATCTCCTGCTTGATAACTAAATGGTTTTTATTTCATGTCATACCTATTTTTTCATTTATCCTTTGATTCCACTAGATTGCACTTTGCATCATTACATGCTGTTTGTAATATTTCAAATCCAGTGGATAGTTTTCGAAATTGTATAGTGGATCGATTGTATCGGTTATGTTTGATGGTAATCGTACAGGTTTTCCAAAAGTAAGTTCATATGGTGTATATTTAGTTTCAGTGATTACTGTAGTGTTGTATGCAAAACACCAATACTGAACCCATGAACTCCATAAATTTGAATGGTTTGAAACCTGAATTCTCAAATAATTTCCCAAACTCTTGTGCGTATTTTCAAGCGAACCTATAGTTTCATGATGGTAAGCAGTTGAATTAAATTTTTTGATATTCAAGAGTTCACAAATCTCAGATAAAGTACAATTAAAAACTCTGTTCATTTATCAGTGACGAATTCTTTTGGAAAACCATATCTCAATATGAAATTATCAACAAAAGATTTCGCAACAGTTAATGCTTCTTTATTAGGAATTGGGTAAGCTTCGACAAATTTTGTCAGTTCACACTGTGAAGTAAGGATATAGCGGTTATTGTCAGAATTTTCTGGTAATATACCAACAAGATCTAAAAATACTTTTTGGAACCCGGGAGAAGCTGTTGTTGTTATTGTCATTGGTTATGTGTTAGGTTTGGAGTGTTTGGAACGTTGGCATTCGTCACACCTTTTAACAAAGTCTTCTACATTTTTTCGTAACCCTGACCAGAAGTAGTTTTTCTTTATGTGATTATACATTTGATTTATTCCTGCATGTCCTCCCGTCGGTAGTATATGATAGTCATTAAGAATAAGTTGTCTCGTCTCCAGATTAGTGATATGATGTACGTCCTTTACTATCGATATTTTGACTCCTGAATTTTCTATTTTTTTGTGGTATTTCAATACTTCCTTTAAAATTTGTACGCACTTTTCATTTTTCAAAATTATAATTTCCGGAATATTAAATTGTTTACAAATAATGCTAGAATCTCTCGACGTTGTACCAAGTCAATCGTCAATCGAGTATCCTGACACAAGTAAATGATTCGCGAATCGAAATTATATATCATTTCTCCAACAACGAAGTACTTTTCAGTGATAGCAATTTTATTGAAATTGGTATAGTGAATAATGAATCAATATTGATTATAGGTTACAAATAATAAAATAGTCAGGTCAATTTTTAGGGTTACTCAACTTGATGACAATAATATACCAACACAAAGTTGTTCTCATTTTTCTCGCCAGGACCCTGTACAAATCATATGAAATTCTCAGGTAGATATTTAGTTTTATCAATTTTTCTCTTCGGAAGCAATCGTTGAATACTTTTCCTTTGTTGGGAAAATTCCTAAGTCTTCTTAAATATTATGCTTCAATGCCGTACAACAAAAGTAGATAAGAGCCATAGCATTGGACGCCTTGTATTTACGAAGTATAATATCTTTTAAATGCTGACAGTGACTTTACTGAAATTATTTATTTGATGACTATGTGTGGTGGTATCTCATGATATACACCAGTCCTCTAGCACAATAATCACTGACATATTGAATACATTTTGAAAATTTCGCTCTGTTACATTCCTTACCTGAATTTGGTACCGAATCACATTCCGTATGAGTATTTTGCACTGGTCTATATGCGGCCAGTAGCAGGTAATGGAATTCCAAGCCACATTTTTTTTTTTGGTCGAAGAGCGAACGTTTTACCATCATGGACATAGCGTGTTGTTTCGTGCACAACGAAAATAATAGGGACAGTTAAAAAGAAAGTTAAGAAAACAAAAACAAATTCACAAATTGATTACTGAATTTGGAAATTTCAATATGTTCTATTATATGAAATCCCTTCCATCCAAATTTGATTAGAGTTTACCTTTACTCAGTCTTTCATCCTCAATGATCATATTCAAACTTCACAGTGAACTGAAAAATTTATGAATCATTCCGTTTACGTCTTTTGTGATACGGACTAAGAATAGGGTAATGCTTATCAGAAAGGAACCAAGCGACATTTTTTTTTAATGAGTTTATGGCACCATACGACAAATAAATACTCTCGGGTCATGTTTCTGAACAGAACCAAGCGCCAGATATGTATTAGCAGTAGAAAAATTACATTGCACCTAACCTAAGTGGACATTTGCAGATACAGAATAAATCAGAAAAGACCTAAACGCCTGGTTCCGATTAGATATTCAACGAAACGAGCAGTAACGTCGCTTGGACTCCTTATTGTGATTTGGTTCTCTTCTGATTATTGTTGACTTCCTAGTTATAGTGTCGGTTAGTTTCGTTTGTGTTCGTTCATGAAGGAATGCACTATTTTTTCATGTTTGCACTTGTCTGGGGTTGTATTCGGAAGTCAATAATATATTCAGTTATCACCGATCTATAGACGGTTAACTATCATTTACGACCACAAGTGTTTTATCGACAGTGTGTTGACGGTATATTTTCATCAGAAGTCATGAATCGCGGAAGACAATTGGTACAAATGGCATTAGATTCTGCAGCAGGGAAAAAAAAGGAAGAATCCGAAATTAAAAATACGGAAAGGGTGAGTGAATTTTATTATTATCGATATTTCCCCGGAGTTTTATATCCATACAATTGTGAAGGAATCATTGATTAGATTTTGACAAATTTCTTCTCTTTGTAGGAAAATCTTATGGAAGTCGCCACTCTTCACGACTCTTCCACATTACTTGATGAGACACTCAATAATCAGGAAGAACTACTGTTTGACATCGAAAATATGCAATGTGTATTTGAAGATCAAATTCCGACCGTTTCATCAGGTGAAAACTCCGATGAAGTATTACTTGCGGTTCCAGTAATTATAATGGATTTAGAACTTAACTCAATCACACGACGTCGAAGAAAATAATTACCTGGCAGAAGCATCCAGTGCAAATTCTGTCCCAGACATGAACGATGCGAATGAAAAAGAAATACCAGTAGAAACTGCAACAAGTTATATGCACCAACAGATTATTCATGTCCAAAATGAAAAGCCAGCGGAAACTTCAACTACTGATAATATTACCTGGCAGAAGCATCCAGTGCAAATTCTGTCCCAGACATGAACGATGTGAATGAAAAAGAAATACCAGTAGAAACTGCAACAAGTTATATGCACTAACAGATTATTCATGTCCAGAATGAAAAGCCAGCGGAAACTTCAACTACTGATAATAATATTCACCATTACATCCAAGGTAATAACAATCTCGAAGAACATGATTCAGAAGTAGTAAAAGTAGAAGATGCAAATGATGTTGACTACATTCACATCCCCGAAAATGAACTTGAAGATAATGGAAACCTAACGGAAACTGCAACAGGACGAACAAAAAAAGGAAGGAAAAGAAAATTCGTAGGACAGACATTTAAGACAAAAAGTAAGCTTCAACACAGTAATAAAAACTATTACACGCATTCTGGAAAACCTGTTCATTCAAAACATTTTATTGAGAATTACGAATGTCCATGCAAGAAGAGGTGTCATACACTTTTTTCAGACGACGACAGAAGAAAAACTTTTGATGAATTTTATAAACTAGCGAAATATAATTCACAAACTTCGTTCATTGCAGCCAATATTAAAGAAGAAGGCATTAAACGGAAAAGAGTTAAAAATTCCGAGAAACGATCCCATACTAGGTTATACTATTTAAAAAACCAGACTGTGTGCAAAACTTTTTTTGAAAAAACCTTAAGGATTTCTTCTAAGAGAATCAACACTGCTGTATCAAAATTGAGAGAGGGAACCATTAGAGATCGGAGAGGTGAGCAACAGGGGGGGAAAAACAAATTGACAGATGCAGTTGTCGAAGCCGTAATAAAACATATTAAAAAATTTTCAACGTACAAGTCCCATTACTGTAGAGCCACAACACAAAGTTTATACTTAGGGTACAATATAACGGAACGGAAGATGTACGAGTTATTTTTGGAGGAAAACCTGAATTTCAAGCTTTCTTTCACTATATTCAAAAAAATCTTTTACGAAAATTTCAATCTGCGGAGAAAGCCATTAGTAAAAGACACATGTAGCGTATGCGATAGATATAAGGCATCCAAAAGCCAACAAAACATGAAAGAAGCACACGAGAAGCATCTGCAAGAAGCTGAAACCGCCAGACAAACGTTAAAGGCAGATATGAAAGAAGCGGAAGAAATTCCTGATCTTGAGACATTAACTTACGACATGGAAAAAACTCTACCACTGCCCAATATTCCCACAAACTTAGTTTTTCTTGTTTTTACGAACCATTTAAAGGTGGACCAGAAAGTGGCTGCGTTTTTGCAATTAGCAAGAATCTGTGTGATTTGTTTGCAGTGATGGTGTTTTTTTGCTTTTATGATTGATTTGTAGTTTTTTTTTGGCTGCAAAATATATTCCATTGTGCTGGTCCGAGAAACCATTTTGCTTGCATATTTTAAGTGAATCTTTCAAGATACGTTTTGCACTCCGACATTCGTAGTCATACCATACGGCGTTTGTTTCTTTGGGTGTTCTGTTACTTGCTGAATGACAACTAAGATTTAGTGTGGTAGCTGTTGCGATTATAGTAGTACACAACACATCATGGCAATTGTAACATGATTAGTTTCCATTACTCAGAGTTTTAGTTATAAAATTTAATTCGATTTGTATTTATTAGATCGATGCTTGAATTTGCCTACCTTAATAAAATCTAATTGTCATTGAAACATTATTTCCTCCGTAGTGTGTTTACTTTGGATATTCACAGTCATTTCTCATCTTTCATTATCTATACTCCCTCCAATTATTTGTATCTTCAGCGCTGTCTATTGTCAGAGAACAGCTGTTCAGTTCAGTGAGTGTCGCTTGGGCATAGATTACTTTTCCAGGTAGAGGCGACTCTTACTATATTTCACATCTGTGATGTATCAGTGGAAATGACTTTCGAAGGCCGTTGGTGACATGAATTGGGAAAAACACCCCATCATGATAATAGTTATCTGTCATGACGAATTCCCATAGGTTTGAGAATTAGATAATGTTAGGTAATGAAATTTTGCACGGAACATCTTAGAACATTTTGACACTTCGAAGAATGAAGTAACTTGGCAACCTCGCTAAGGTTCTTGATATCGGTCTGGAATGTGTGATATCTGTCGATTCTGTCAACTCTAGCTACTGTCGAAATTATATGTGACGAAAAAGTGATGGACATTTGAGTTGAATATTGAATAGAGATTCCTGAAATCATCCAGTTAATGGGATTATTCTTTCAACTAAATTGATGTTTTCCGTATTTCATCACGTTGGTGGTTTGATGGGAAGCTGGTTATTTTTTTGAAAACATACCCAATAGGGGACTATAAACTCGCTTTCTGGCCACATTTTCTTCGGGTGAGCAGAATCCTCCGACTATCCTTTGAGCCTTTGGCAATTCTATTTATCTTGTAGGCATAATTCTGACAAGCGTGAAAATCAAGACCCTTTGACTATTATATTGACTATGATATTGGGACATAACATCTGTAGAGGAGCCTTCTAAACAGGATTCTTTTTCGCAGTTAGCACCTGGCCTTCCTAGACAAAGGTACGAGGTCTATTCAAGTTGGTATCAGACAGTCAATGCTTCAATTTTGTCTGGGTTTACTTATCTTCATCCCAGAGCACTAGTCGTCCTGTTGAGAACTCCTCTTGGACTTAGCGTACTTAGCGTTAGACTGGAGAAACTCATCTTGGTCTTAGCGTACTTATCGTCAGACTGGAGAACTCGTCTTGGACTTGGTGTACTTATCGTTAGACTGAAGGAACTCATCTTGGTCTTAGCGTATTTAGTATTAGACTGGAGGACTCATCCATCGTTCTGGCTGACACTTACGCACCTTCACTACTGGTATCCTTCCACCTGGTAGATTCCACCGTATTGCCTGGCTGAAACCAATCTGATGTTGCACGCAAGTTAACCAGTTCACCGATATTATATACCTTTTTTATGTTCATAATTATCTTGAAATTCTGTAAACGCTACAGGTAAGGTGCACCTAACTCAAGCGGCTTTATTTACTATCCTACCCTAAAGGGGTATATTCTGTTGAGTAAGATAACTGCGGGTAACTACCCCTAGATAGTTTGAGCCCTGTGCTATTCTTCAGTAGTTTTATATACTAGTTTTTCTATATAATTCACCCTACTTTGTCTTTGATAATTTCTAATAAGCCTTCAGCTACTTGGACTTCTATGTGTCCTAGTAATTTCTAATAAACCCTGGTCACATTATTGACTTCTATGTGTACGTAAACCCTTGTCACATTATAGATTATATGACTTGAATCATAAGCTGGTTAATTCAAGAGTGTGGCAATTGCCTAAATTATTACTATTTGTGTTATATGGGAATTGTTAAAATTATCTATACAGGGGGGCTCAGTATTCATATGACTGGCACCCGCACTTTTAATATCACATGATATTTTGTTTTGTTCAACCCACTCTCCTCTTAACTGGAGCTTAGCCGCGAGTTACGAATGCAAGAATTTGGAAACCAGGTTAAAACATTTATTTTACAAATTCGAAGTGAAAATTATAATGACAACTGTATCATATAAAATGTAATGTCAGACTGCCTCTCCGATAGTTCTTTTACCGGGCGTTGAGAAGAAAGCCTCGTCAGCGGAACTGCGGACAATGCCAGAGTCGCATTTGTCAGTGACGTAACTCCTCCCCTCGAAGATGAAAAACTACTTTCCAAAAATCGTTTTTCTTTCCATTGGCATGGCAGTAGTTGATGGTTCGGGTTGCGGTGAAGATTTCTTGTTCCATATTGAGTGTTTATATTTGAATGTTATGAACACACATATGAACAATACGACGATAACATACAGGGGGATTGTCCAGCCATGTACCATAGATGTATTTACAGCCTGCAGGGGTGTAATTCGGCCAGCCTCTTCTCGAAGTTCATGCAGTTTATCCAGGGGGATGTCCTGGATTTTTATTGGTGGCATCGGCTCAATTTCGACAAACTTTGGTATTGCCAAATCTGGTAGCAGTAGGGGCTGTTGATGTGTTTCAGTAGCTTCGTTGCGGTAAGTGTCCGTTGGTATTCTGAACAGGCATCCTGGAGGAACAGCTATTAGGTAGACCCCTATTAGAGTTGCTATATCTGTAGTTCGGCAAGTTGTTTGAACTCGGGTTAGATTCTTGAAGATCCCTATATAATGGGCTTCATCGACTTGTTCGATTATATCAACATCGATTTGTATTGGCATCCGTCGGCATCCTGAAGGGGTGGTGCCAATATTCAGTATTTGGAATACACAATCCATCTTGGTCTCCCCAAGGAGAAGGTCGTTGTATTGACAATAGTAGGTCCCATGGACGTCCATACATGGTGTGGTAGAATATTGAAAGTACACCTCATTCATAGTCAGATAGGGTGCCGGTGGAATAAGGGTAGTTTGTTCAGAGGTTGGGATAGAGTATAGATGGTAATGTCTATATTGATTTGGAAATACGAACGGAAACTTTATTACGAAAACAATTTTGCTTTCTTTCTGGTAGGTGCCCACGTCCAAAATATCATAGTATTTATGGATGTTATTAGATTCAGTACCAAATACTAAATTTTCAGGAAGGTATTGTCGTTTTAGAATTTTGACTATAATTTCTAACTCGTTGATATTTATTATGCTTGGGTGAGCTAGGTTCATTTTCGAGAATGTAATGGCATTCTCCACATTTACAAGTAACTGGGATATAATGAGTAATGATGAGCTAATTTGATCAAAAGCAAATTTTGTCTCCAGTAGATGAGTAAAGTTATATACAAACGTGGATAGATTAGAAGATATCTTATTTATTCTGTCTGTCACGATATCTTCGTTTCGTTTGAGTAATTTAATTGTTTCATTAAAAGTTCCTATAATGTGTTTGGATAGGGAAATTTGATCATTAATTTTTACAATAACATTTTTCTGATTTATTTGTAGTTCTGAAATGGCTTGTTCATATCTTTCAGCATCTGTCGAATCTAAATTTCCCGAAATACTTTTTATAATACTGCCTAAACCATTAATCAACCCTCTTTTTATTCTTCCATTGGGAGTTATTGAATTATACTTTTCAACAATTAGATGTAATTGAATAATTATTGATTGATTTATTGCCGATAGTTCCTTGAAATATGGGTCAGATAGTCCGCGATTGACAGCGTCAGAAAGAAGTGAGTGTTGGTCGGATAGTTTTAGTATTTCGTCGGATATAGGTTTTAGGTCAAAATAGTGAATGAAAGTGTGAGATTTCTCCCTAACCCTCGCAGTTCCTAGTTTGAAGGGTAATATGCCTGGGTTTTTGTCAAGGGGTATTACTTGAACTTCCTTGCTGAGTGTCATCGACAGGAAGAATCTGAAACAAGGGACGTTTTAAGTTTGACTTATGAATCTTTTTACCGTCTGCTGTATTAATTTTGATGTTTTCATTAGATCTTATTCTAACGATTTTGAATTTGGGAAGAATTTTATTACGCGGAGTTGTTCCCTTATAGGCAATATCACCACTTTGATAGTCTAATGGTTCTTCGCGAGTTTCATTTAGATTTACAATGTTTTTCTCTTTTTGTTTTGTAAGTCTTTCATTTATTTCTTTGGTATTTTCTTTATGATTTGTTACATATGCGCTTTGAACTCGATACTCTAAATCGATATTGAAGGGATCGGAGTTTGAAATGTGACCTGTAGTAATATCAACAGGTCTCATTTTTGTGGCTGAGTGGATGGAGTTATTATAACCTAAAATAGCATAGATCATCAGCTTGGTTATGTCATTTTCTTTATGAGTGCCTTGCAGCAACCGGATGTGTTCGGCAATGGTCGAGTGAAATCGTTCGACTATCGAATTGGATTCATGATGGTCGGGCGTTCCGAAATGTATTTTGATTTTGTGAAGTTTTGCCAGTTCCTGTATAATTTCATTTTTGAATTCCGAGCCACTATCCGAAACTATCATTTCAGGAATGCCGTGGTGACTGAAAAATATAATCAGTTTGTTTGCTATTTCGATACCGCTTTTATGGGTAAGAGCGTAAGCCTGAGCGTACTTCGAAAAAGCATCCACTATGGTCAAAAACCTTTGATTTTTTATCTGATAGATATCGATATGGATGATTTCAAATGGTTTCTTTGTGGTCGGTGTAATTGAAAATTTTTGATTTGGGGGATTTCTATCATATTTATTTGTGTGACATATTTCACAATTATTTATATACGATCTGAGATCGATTCCTAATTTGGGCCAAAAGTAGGTTTCCCTGATACGTCTTTCTGTTTCTACAATACCTCGGTGGTTCGTTTTTCTTTCGTGGTATCTTTTCAAAATCTGTTTTTGTTCGTCACTGTTGGTTACGTCTTCTAAAATTTTTGTACATTGGATAAATTTATATGAAGAAGTTTTGAATGTTCTTTGTACTATTTTGCAGAATTTAGGCATGATACTATCGTTTTCTGAATACAGGGCGTATCGGAATTTCGGGTCTAAATATTCCTTGATAAACGTGATAATATTTTGTTCTAAATTGTCTAAAGATATCTGGGCAATAATTCTTTTTCTTGTGGGGAATACTTGTACAATTTTTGGTAAGGCTGGGGAATGGAATACAGTTACAATTTGGACTTGGTTCTCGTAGTTGTTTAGCGGGTTTTCCGAAATAGGTATAGTCAGGACGGGGTTTTCTTTACTAGTATGGACGGTATCGGTATCGTCTAGCTCTAGTAAGTCAGGTGGTTCATCAATTTGTCCGACAATTGACTCTGTTTCTTCGTCTCTGAGAATGGAATTTTCGTTTCTACTACAAGGGTCAACAGAGGGTTGGAGTTCTCTGTCGATAGTTTTCTCAGTTTCGTTCGCGTGAATTTCAACTCTTGATAGAGCATCCGCGCTGGTATTCAATTTACCACGTTTATATATAATTTCGTAGTCAAACTCCTCGAGTCTGAGCCTCCATCTAACCAGACGGGAGTTTGGCTCCTTCAAGGACATGATGCACTGAAGGGGTTTGTGGTCTGTTAATATTTTGAACTTGCGCCCAAAGAGATAGGGCCTAAAATACCGGGTGGCCCAAACGATCGACAATAGCTCTTTCTCTATTGTCGAGTAATTTTGCTCTGAGTCATTCAGAGTTCGTGATGCGAACGCCACTGGCCTGTCTGATCCAATAGGACCCTGCGAAAGGACAGCTCCAAGGGCAAAATTACTTGCATCGGTGGTGAGTACGAAGGGTTTTTCAAAATCGGGATATATCAAAATAGGTTCATTAATCAGGAGTGTTTTGCAATGTTCGAAACAATTAATAAAAGTAGGGTCGTGAATAATTTTGACACCCTTTTTTAAGCAAAAAGTTAACGGTTTGGTCAGCTTGGCGAAGTCCTTTATGAAGCGCCTGTAGTAACCCAAGAGGCCTAAGAACCCTTTGATTTGTTTAGTAGTCTTGGGAATAGGGAAATTTTGGATAGCCCTGATCTTGTCTGGGTTTGGTTTGACACCGTTCGTTGTTATAACATGGCCTAGGTACGCTGTTTCATGCTTCAAAAATTCAGACTTATCCATTTGAATTTTGAAATTAGCCTGCCTCAATTTTTGGAAAACCTTACTCAAACTGTCGATATGTTCTTGTAATGACGTCGAATAGATCAAAATGTCATCAAGATATATAAGACATATTTTGTTAATATACTCTTTCAGTATATTATCAAGACATCTCTGGAATGTGGAGGGGGCCCCTTTCAGACCCATCGGCATACGAAGAAATTCGTAGTGCCCTCCTTCAACATTGAAGGCTGTTTTTTCAATGTCTGCTGGGTTCATCTGAATTTGATAAAATCCAGACGCTAGGTCCAGAGTCGTAAAGTATTGGCAGCGTCCAATTTTGTCTAGGACATCTGTGATATTAGGGATAGGATACCTATCGTCTACTGTCTTTTCATTCAGTTTACGATAGTCGATCACTATTCTCCATTTTCTTTTGCCCGAAGCGTCAACCTTCTTTGGCACAATCCAAATAGGCGACGACCATGGGGATTTGCTGGGGCGTATTATATTTTGTTCCAGCATTTTATTTATCTGTGAGGTCACCTCTTGTTTGTGAATGAACGGGTAACGGTATGATTTAGTGTACACCGGCGTCTCATCCTTTAATTTAATTTCATGTTTCACTCCAGTTGTAGACGTAAGTGGTTCACCCTCTATATAAAAAATATCCGAATAATGCCTGCACAATTTTAAAATAATTTCTCTTTCCTCATTATTCATGTGATCAGTTCTAATTAATTGAGTGATATTAGATCCTGCAAATTTTCTGTGAAAAATACTTCGAAATGTTCATTGAAATCGTTTTCGTTTATACGTGGAAATACTTGAAGGAAATGAGTTTCGTTGCATCGTAATGGTGTAACTTTAACCGGGTATAGCATTACGAGTTTGATATTATCATTTGTGGGATTATAAATCTCCACCGTGGCTAGACTGTTTTTGACCTTTGTCACCGTTTCTGCAATTTTGCAAGATAGTATTTCTTGACTTGGTATGATTACATCACCGTCTTTATAATCAACTGGAATTTCTGCTGAAATTAGGCTTTGTTTCGGAATAATTTTTTCAAATAAAACAATAGGGTTAGACTGAAAATATTGGATATCGATCATTGAATTTGGCGTGTTGACTACGTTATTGACGAGATCTAAATTGGATTTCAATAGCTTTAGGTTATCAACGCCTAATAATCCGTCAAAGACATTGTGAAATTTATACAAAAAGAATTTTAGTTTTTTATCTGTTTTGAATTCTTCGAAAGCGGGGATATTCATGGCAAATTTATGCTGGGATGACTTAAAACAAGTAGACACAGTGAAAGGTTCTTCGAATATGAATGAACTAAAATATTTTTTGGTTAAATTTGGGTCCAGAAATGATTTAGTCGAACCTGTATCGACCAAAAGTTTCATTGGTGGATATTTTATTTCGATAAAAGGCAATATTCTTTCATTAATGTTGTGTGACTCGCATACTATGTTTGATCTTGGAATTCTGTGATTTGGGGAAAATTTTCATGGTCGTTTTGCTCTTCAAATAAATTTCCTAAGTCATATCCTACAGCACCTTCTTCTGAGTTATCGTAAGAATCGGGCTGGTCTTCAGGGTATTCGATTTCGGGACATGAATTCTGTTCGGCATTGAATAATTCTTGGGAAGTGAAATTTCGTGTTTGATCATTATTTTGGAAATGATTATGACGTGGTTGTTGCTGTTTCAGTGAACCGTAAGAAATTCCGCTCATTGGCGTTTGTTGATTATTCGGCTGTCTATTTGGTGGGTTTTTCCAGACATTTTGCGAGCGACCAAATACCTGTGTGTTTGTTGGGAATCTTTGAGGTGGACGGGTGGTTGGTTGTATCGGTATAGGTGCACTGGGAAAATTTGAAAGTTGGGGGACGTTTCGACCGAAGTGCCGGTTGAAATTGGGATTGAAATTTGGGTTGAACTGAATAGGTTTCGGATAATTTTGATGAGCTGGGCGTTGAATTAAATTTGGGCGGTTGTTATGGTTATTTCGAAATTTGTCTGAGATATTTCTGGGATTCTGCAGATTGTATATACTGATTTCATCATTCATTATTGTCAAGGCTTGTGGTAGAGTTACAGGGTTTCGGGCTCTAACTCTAGCACTAAGTGGGTCCCTCAAACCAGTGAGAAACACTCTTAAAGTTTGATCAGTAAATAGATTTCTGTGACTCACCCTTTCAATTTCTGTTAGGAAGTCAATGTAATTACAAATTGTATTCAACATGTGAATGCAATTAGAAAGAATTGATGTGGGGTTTCTTGTCCTTGTCTCAATGCCATTAGATTCTGTATCTGTATTGAGATCTCTTTGATCACCAAAATTTTGAAGTAGGGTAGCTCTTATTTCCACCCAATTACAAGCATTATAAATATTAACTGTTTCTTGTGCTGGGCCTTTCAATTTTGAAAATATTGTATTCAGTATCAAAATATTTTGTGGACAATTAGGTTCAACTTCATTGTAATAACTATCAACGATTTGTGAAACTGTTTTTATAAACCTAGACAAGCTGGTTGGGTTACCATCGTATTCCGGGATGGTTTTCAATAGATCGGAACTAATAATTGAAATTTGCACTGGGGGCATTTTGAATTTATTTACGAACTCTGGTAAATTATATCCTATGCTAATATATATTTATATATAATTATGTATATATATGTTATATGTGTTCAATTAATTTGTGAGTGAAATATTTTCAGGAAAGGAACTCTGTGGATTCAGAGGAGTCTTACAATGAATGAAAATATACTCACAATAAAATAACCAATACCATTCTGGTTGTAGTTGTGGCTTCCTGGTCTGCTTCTTGATTCTCTTCTTAAGTATGAACCGCTTGATCCTCGATGGACGGTGGTTCGCAAATCTGAATTAACAGTAGAAACTGCAGAAGTGAATTTTCGATAAATCCACAACTTCCAGATCCCTATCGACTGCGCCAGTTACGAATGCAAGAATTTGGAAACCAGGTTAAAACATTTATTTTACAAATTCGAAGTGAAAATTATAATAACAACTGTATCATATAAAATGTAATGTCAGACTGCCTCTCCGATAGTTCTTTTAACGGGCGTTGAGAAGAAAGCCTCGTCAGCGGAACTGCGGACAATGCCAGAGTCGCATTTGTCAGTGACGTAACTCGCACGCCTACCCTATCACTCTGACGGCTTTTGGACACTTGTCAAAAGCGTAAGTCGTAATCTTGTACACTAGAATACTTTAATTATATAACGTTTGTTAAACGCGTATATTATTTGATATCTGCATAAGAGTTTTATACTGCAATAAAATGTCATTGGACTAATTTAAGGAAAAGGTTTGTGCTGGCAAATATTGGTTATCTGTTGGGTGAAAGTCAATACTGAGATTCAAAGATACCTGGAGAGCAAAATGATGCGAGATGGCATAATCGTTGAGCACTTTGAGGTCGTGAACTATATTTAGGTTCGAATTATTCACCCATACTAAATAAATCACAGTTTTACCAGCCTCGTTAACGTGAGTGTATTGAGCTGGAGTATCTGAGTTTGTTCGACCATTTAGAAGACTGAATGAATTTTCGAGCATGAACTCAACAACACCACGTCCTCTAGTATTCAAAGTTTTGTCTAGGCTATACCTTCTCTCTGCCAGATTTGTGTCTGTTAGTAGGTCAGCAGGTATAGTTCCTAGTTGCCCTACCCTACAGTTATAATCCCCGACGGAAGCTTCGACAATATCCGCAAGGACAACTTGAAAAGAATCTAAAATAACCGGAAGGTCCAAAGATGGTTTGAAGTAAATGAGTATTGATTTTTATCTATTTCTATGAACATTGTTTCCCCCATGCTGTAATGCAACACCATTTATGAGATATTGATTTTTATTCAGTTGGCGGAACTTATGAGCAACAATTCAATTTCGAATTAGAGCACAACAATCAAATCGATGCATAATACCCAAAATCGCAAAAATCGATTTTTTGACACCCTGTTGCTCGAAACTGGTCATAGGATCGATTTGTAAATTGGACTATGTAATGAGGATGCCGTGATCTACAATATATTAAAATTTGAGCAAAATTAGCAGGAAGCTATTTTACGTAGTAAATGTGCGGGGTCCTTTGCTAAAAACATACCTAGATATTTCAATAAACTGAATTGAATATTTTCAACGCATTTTTAAAACCTATACGGATAACTGGGTATTATCTAAATATTCAGATACATATAAAAACAATAATGAAAAATTTTTTCACATTGAGTTTGAATTTGAGTCTGTAAGGAATTTGCTCAATTTTTGGTGGGAGCTTATTTTATATAATTTCATAGAATTATCATGGGGTGATTTCATTTTTTTTGTTGCCTATGTTGTGCTGATGTGAAGTCGAGAGAGAAGGTAGGTAATCCAGATTTTGTTTTGCGTACATCAGACACTTGAGAATATACAGGGTGTTAATTAAGTACGTTGACAAACTTTGGGAGGTGATTCTTTGAAGGTTTTCAGGACGAAAAGTTCATATGAACATATGTTCCAAACGGCTTGGTTTTCGAGATACAGGGTGATAAAAATACATTTTTTTCAAGATTTTTTAGAGTTAACTTCGACATTTTTCACAATAATCAGTTCAAATTAGGCAAGTACAATCCATTCAATAGTACGCACGATACAAAATAATGCATTTCTCAAATAATTCACAGGGTCCTCCTTTTTTCAGAGTCAAGCTTTGTTCAACCCTTCAGAATTTTTTTTTCCGCCGCCACTGACATATTATGAGAAAGGAATAATGAATGTTGTTTCATTTAACATCTTTTTGCCCTCTTGATGTTTTTCATTTACTTGTACGGTTCAGGAGTTACAATGAAAATATTAACACAAACATTTTCCAGTGTGGCATAACATTAGAAAATTTGAAAATTAAACTTTTTCAATTATTGTAAATTGATGGAAATATTTTTTCAGAATTAGAAAAATCTACGATGAATAAAAATTATACAATAAAAAATATAAAAACAAGCTTTTATACAAATGCACTGAAAATGAAAAAATAATTTGTTTCATTTTTTGATATAGGTTATTCTGTGAGTACAAGATTACCTAGATCAAACAATGAAATGAATTATTTTTTCCTTTTCAGTGTATTGTATAAAAACTTTAAAATGTTTTCTTTTTATAATTTTCATTTTTAACATTTTAGTTTATTTTTTATGTGAAACTGAAAATCTCCAACCCAAAAACCATCACATACCAATTTTGAACAGAATCGGATCATAATCACAAAACTCGTCCGCCATATTGGAGCCACCATTTTGTTTTTTAACAAACATTTTTTTAATGCATTGTCACCGGAATTACGGAAACCTGCCATATTTCAAATTAATCGGAGTATTAGAAGTGGGTCAAATTCAACTTTTATTAAATTGTTTGTTAGTTAGTTACAAGTGAAGCTAAATAAAAGCTTGTTATTGTAAAGATGTGATTTCTTTTTGTGATATCTAACAGAAAACTACTATCTTCCCGTCACTGCGGTACGCTGGATATTAAACTAGATCTAACAGATATTGGGAAAACCTTAACTTTCAACCTGAAGATTCTGATGGTAAAAATGTGCATTTTCATTGAGATATTTGATTAAAAATGTTTTTACCCATCAGTCTTGATAGAGAACTCATACAAATTTTTTGTTATTTTAAAAAAAGATAATTTTTAGTTTTCAATTGAACGTTTCCTTTTCAACATAAAAAACTTCCGAAAGGTAATCCTGTAATGGAAGATAGTTAATAGGGTTTATCTAATAGTCGCAGATCATTACACATTTGATTTTCATTTATGAATCTCTGGTCATAACTCCGAAAAACTAAATCAAACAAATTTTCGTTTCCGTACGGAGTACATTATTTTATCAGAAATTTCGGTTTGTTTTTTCTTCTGCAGTAACGCAGAAATTTTGTAATCAATTTGAATTCATAAAAATAGCAAAGTGGGCTTTGATATTAATTCATTTATTCAAATATCAACAACTTGACAGTTATCGAAAGTTGAGAAACTGTCTCATTGTTAATTCTTCATTAGTGCAAGCTATAAAGCAGATTCATTCAATATTCCTTTGGATAAAATGGTTGAATATACAAATTCAGAAATGGCAGACATGCACTTAATGTATGGAATGGCTGATGGTAACGCTCGTGCCGCCAGACGAATGTATCTAGAAAGATTTCCACAACGTCATATTCCCAGCACACAAATGTTCATCAATATTCACTCCCGTCTTCGTGAAACGGGTACTTTCAAGAGGTCTGCTGTTCTCATAGGAAGACCCAGGAGAGTTAGAACAGTTCAGATAGAAGAAGCTGTACTTAACGAAATTGAGCAGCATCCAGACACCAGTACAAGACAAATTGCGGCACAGTTTAACGTAACCCATGTATTGGTATGGCAAATTTTAAAAGAGCAACAACTTTATCCCTATCACATACAGCGTGTTCAAGCTCTTCTGCCAAGGGATTTTCCGAAGAGAGTAACTTTTTGCACTTGGATTCGAAATAAATTGTTGGGAAATCCATGGTTTTTATCTCAAGTGTTATTCACCGATGAGGCATGCTTTTCCCGTAAAGCCATTATTAATTTTCACAACAATCATATGTGGGCTGATGAAAACCCACACGCCGTGATTGGAAACCATTTTCAAGAGACGTTTTCTGTGAATGTTTGGGTTGGAATTGTAGGGAATTTCCTTATCGGGCCACATTTTCTGCCTCATAGACTCAATGGTGACCATTATCGACATTTTCTTGAATTCATCTTACCTGGACTCCTAGAAGAGATCCCACTGAGGAAAAGAATTGGAATTTGGTTTATGCATGATGGTGCTCCAGTACACTTCAGATTGGTTGCACGCCAATATTTAGAAGAGAATTATTCTGATCGCTGGATTGGGCGTGGTGGGCCACAACTTTGGCCACCAAGGTCACCCGATATGAATCCACTTGATTTTTTCCTCTGGGGGCACCTTAAATCATTAGTGTACCGAACTCCAGTTCATACAGGAGTCATGCGGAATTATAAGAAACACTCCAGGTATTTTTGAGCGTGTCCGCCAGTCTATGGTTAGGCGCATAAACGCATGCATTGAAGTTGGCGGTGGCCATTTCCAGCAGCTGCTCTGACATATCAATTTCAATAATGGTCCTTTTCTGAACTTAATTTTATTCCTAGGGAATTTATGTTACTTTGCTCTAGTATTTGATAATAAAGTTATTCACTATTGAAAATGTCCAAAATTATTTTGCCATAATTAACTTTGTGCAATACATATTCAACCTGAGTTATGGTAAAAAATGTATGGGAGCTCCATAACATTACATTTTCTCTACACGAGCAGAAAATAGCTATTTGTGTAATGAGAACAAAATGACGCATTGCGTCACGCGCTAATCTTTGGAGAGTGGCAATGACACTTCGAGAAATGAATTATTTTATATCATGCGCACTATTGAATGGATTTTACTTCCAATTTGAACTAATTTGGATCGATTATTGTCGAAAATTTCGAAGTAAACTCCAAAAACTTGGGACATGTTTATATGAACTTTTCATCTTGAAACCTTTCAAAGAATTACCCTTCAAGTTTGTTAGACTATTTGCTTCTCAAATTTCTTTATGTTATGCGTTACTGGAAAATGTTTGTGTTAATATTTTCATTGTAACTCCTGAACCGTACAAGTAAATGAAAAACATCAAGAGGGCAAAAAGATGTTAAATGAAACAACATTCATTATTCCTTTCTCATAATATGTCAGTGGCGGCGGAAAAAAAAATTCTGAAGGGTTGAACAAAGCTTGACTCTGAAAAAAGGAGGACCCTGTGAATTATTTGAGAAATGCATTATTTTGTATCGTGCGTACTATTGAATGGATTGTACTTGCCTAATTTGAACTGATTATTGTAAAAAATGTCGAAGTTAACTCTAAAAAATCTTGAAAAAAATGTATTTTTATCACCTTGTATCTCGAAAACCAAGCCGTTTGGGACATATGTTTATATGAACATTTCGTCCTGAAAACCTTCAAAGAATCACCTCCCGAAGTTTGTCAACGTACTTAATTAACACCCTGTATATACAGGGAGCACTTGGGATTTCATTCCTAATCATAATTGGTTCACAACTATCCAAATATCCTATTTCAAATATCAGTTTTATCATTTTCAGCTGATGACTGAAAAGTAAAAATGACATAATATATACAGTGTGACTCACTTAAATTAGAGCACCCTTATAAAATCTACATTTTTCAACCGATTGTATTGTTTTTTTTTTTTCATTATGTAGACATTCAAAAAATCTACTAGGACACCAATGAATAAATCTCCATTTCCAGGGCATATTAATCTGATTTTTCAAAGTCAAAAATATGCTATCGAGTTATTTAGAAAAATTCTAACTACACCACTGGATTCGCGACATTTCAAAATGGTTCATATGTGAATTACGTTGAAATTCGTCTATCAATAAAAAAGTTATCAGGGAATGAAATTTGAAAAATATACCGTTTAATCAACCCACCAATTCAATTTCAAAACTTTTATCAGAACTTTGACTGTACGACTAGATACAGGGAGTCTCAAAATATCATTGACTGTAATTTCATAGAAATCTGTTGATAAATAAAAATAAATATAATATTATGATGTAAAATGACAATTTTCCTGAAATTCCATTAATATAATTTTATAATTTAATTATGTTATTATTTTCTTATTTATGAGTAGAATTCGATGAAACTCTGACCAATGATATATCAAGACCTGAATACAGTGATGTATTCCGAATTTTGATAAAAGTTCTGAAATTGAATTGGTGATTTGATTAAACGGCATATAGAAAATATTTTTTTTAATTCGCTAAAATTTTGTTCATTCGCCACTGTCTGCTAAAAATCAAAGCTGAGAGCTTTTGCAAAAATGATTCATTATGCAAAACATCTAAATGAAAGCCATACCAAGGAAACTACGTTATAACAATTGTAGAAAGTGACCTTCTCCAATCCTTATACATGCGACCGCTCTTCTTCTTATTGACACCCGTTCCATGTCAAACACCCCTAGAGTATTTCTTACTGTTCCAATGCATTTAATATTCGATTTTGTAAGTCTTCAATGGTATTTATTGGTGTTGTATTCACTTGAGATGTCCCCATAGGAAAGTCGGGCCATCGTGCAAAAGTATACCACATTTTATTTCTTAGCAAAAGAAGTGAGCCTTCAAGTAATAATGGTAATTCGTGTTGCAAAAAATGCCTGTTTAAGTTACCAGTAAGTCGACCAGACAAAAAAAAGTCCAATCAAATGATCCCCAACTAAACCAACCCATACATTTAATGAGAACTTCCCTTAAAAATGCGTTTTTACGATTCCATGTTGATTTTCTTCGGCCCATTCGTGGTTGTTGTGGAAATTTTTAATTTCATTTCTAGCAGAATTGTCTTCGTCGGTAAAAAGGATTTTACAGTCAAAATTGGTTTTTACTGCTAGCTTGCTAAGGTACCACTGGCAGAAATTAACTCTTCAGAGGCATCACCAGCGCATCATCACAAAAGACAAATTTTATCATTGTGCCGCACATCTTAGGTGTGAGGGGATATATTTTTATATTTTATAAAAGTGATAGTGTAGATAATAAAGCACCTGTCCGTAACTGGGAGCGCCAATAAGGTAGATAGCTCCTAATCGTAGTTTCGGTTTTCAAACAATAATTCGTCAACAAGAAATTCTACCCTCATTTCTCAATCAATTATGCTTTTTTTAGTTGATTTTTGCCTAAAGTTAACCTAAAAACCCTTATGGGCCAACTGAATTATTGTTAATAAGATTATTGAAAATATTTGTTTGGTAACCTATTCCTTGATTAAAGTAATGGAATAAATCCAAAATAGTTTCTCAAAAAAATATTATTTTTAAAATACGAAGGCGTAGAAGGGCCAACAACAAAATATTTTTTGATACATTTGGAATTGCCACTTTGAACTGGCAATTGTCACTTTGAACTGGCAATTATCACTTTGAACTGGCAATTGTCACTTTGAATTGGCAATTGTCACTTTGAACTGGCAATCGTCACTTTGAACTGACAATTGTCACATTGAACTGGCAATTGTCACTTTGAACTGGCACTTGTCACTTCGAACTGGCAATTGCCACTTTGAACTGACAATTGCCACTTGAACTGGTAATTGTTCAAAGTGGCTCACAAAATCGAACATAAGTTTTTTTAAATGGAAAATCCCATATATTTCAACATATTTAAATTCCCATTCATTTAGGCTAATTATTGGTTTTTAATTTTTGAAAATCCGATAAGGCGTTGCTAAGTTATATGTAACAGTTTTTAATTGAATGCAGACATTTTTTAAGACAAACCTATTATTCATACTACGAAGAATTTATGAAATATTCCAAGTCTATCGGTGGCATATTTTATAATATTAAATACTCATCTTCTTCGAAAGTTATACAGGGTGGTCATAAAAATGATATTATTTTCACGAAATTTAAACTTAATTCACATCAATTTTTCAAATCGTGCACCCTACAATATGCATGATTTTATATCCCATTGGTGGTTCTATTGCTTATGGGCAATAGTTGTGAAATAGTGATGTAAATTCCATTATCAACAAATGCAATTGAAAAAAAAATCATGAAACTACGTTTTATAGATAGATTTATAGTTGCTGCCCCGTTATTTGTGAAAGAAATCATATTGAAATGCCACAGTTATTTTAACCACATGAAAATGTTGACATGCTGCTCATATTGGGCTCGTGTATTGTACAGTCAACGTTACCCAGATCGAAGACAACCAGGAAAAAATTCCTCCATTAGACTAAACTGCGAAATGATCAGGACTTTCCAAATCAATCGTGACTTATGATAGATAGATTAATATTTTAGCATACATACAACAAATTCCTCATTATCGGTACGATGAGTTGCTCAGGAATCAGGTCTCTCAAAGATTTTCGTACATAGCATTTTGAAGACCCACGGGCAACATCCATATAAATTAAATTTAGTTCAAGCTCTAAAACCAACTGACTATTTTTGAGATGATGGTAAGAATCCATGATGATGGTGATTTTTGTCACCTTGACTTGACTGGCCCCTTTAGACTTTTTTTGTGGAAGTATCTTAAGTCAGGGGTGTATACTACTCTACCAGTGAATTTGGAATCTTCGCAAAATAAAATTTTTAAGGTTTGTCAAAGTATGACACTGCGAATGTAGGAAAACGTTACAAAAATTATGTGATAAAAAAATTTGAAATGTTCCTTGTAGCAAACGGAAGGCAATTCGAACATTTATATCAATATTATCGTGCCTTGTTATTCGTCAAGACAGTTTTTTCTCGTTGGGACTGTTTGTTTAGTAGTTAAGTACAGGTGAATAAATAGTTTGGTGCATTTATTTATTTGCATTTGTTGATAATGGAATTCCCATCACTCTTTCACAACTATTGACCATAAGCAATAGAACCACCAATTCAAAAATGGATGTGAAGAAAGTTTGAATTTCGTGAAAATCATATAATATTTCTGACCACCCTGTAAACTTTCGAAAAAGATGTTTCATTTGATAGAATATGCTACCGACTACCAAGAGACTTGAATAATTTCAAAAAATCTTCGTAGCTGAATAATGGGTTTGTCTTAAAAAATGGCAACGCCTTGTCGGATTTTCAAAAATAAAAAACTAATAATTAGCCTAAATGAATGAGAATTCAGATATTTTACAATACATGGGGTGTTCTATCTAAAAAAATTGATGTTGGATTTTGTGAGCCTTTATTGAGCCCCTCGTATAAAAAATAATCATTCCCGAAGTTAGCCCTCATGATGCGATATAACGTGATATTATAATTTTTTGTAAATTCCTATTGGTTCAAGAGATATTTAACTGTCCCAGTGGTCTTGGGACATACTGTATATGCATTCAGATGGTACTAACATTTTTCTATTCCTTGAAATCCATATTTATTCGTTATTTTTTATTTTATGTATCAAACCTGATTTGGTCGACGCGCGTGCAAGAACCTCTACTCACCCGTTTTTATCCCAATTTTCTTCTTGCCAGCTACAATATAATTATAATTATTTTGTTGTCCCAAATAGGCATTATTAGTACCTGGAAAAAATATATTTGATTATGCTTTTCACCATCAGATCTATCCATCAAATGTCACACAATGTACTGCGTGCCGTTTGAGATTTTGGGTTGAAGGCTAAAACTCAACGGATGAAAGTTAGGAAAGTTATGTAATGGAAATGTAGTGTTTCCTGGAATTCAACAACACGAATTTTTATTTTTAATTCAAGAATATCAACATTTACGATTGAAATTCTTGAAGAAAAAAGTTATATTCCATGATTCCAATCATTGGCAAGCAGCGAAAAGAAAAAAATTGGTATTTTTGTTCTCTACTGATATCGTGATGAGTTTTTACACTTTCTGACCGAATTGTAGAAAAATATCACGTATACCTGGTAGACAAAGCACATTGTTGGGTTTCTAGTTGCTTATCTCGGTTTACGCCTTGGCAAGCTTCTTCGCGTCAACTTTTTCCACCAGTTATATAATACTGTTTGAATCTTTCACAAACCATTTCGAAGATAAACATAATAGACTCCAAGCCCAGGACAATTTTGGAGGGGTCATTTGACCCAGCATGAATTGTATTCAGAATTATAATGCCATACGCAACAACTCCTTTGCGCACTGTGCCGTCAGTTGTGAGCGGTGCAGATGAGTACGCAGGTCAACGAAACTTTCCATCCAGAGGAGGGATTTTCCGACCAAAGATTCTTGTACGGTATTTCTCAAGATGATAAGATCACAGAAAAATAATCGAGTAGGACCTAATGCCGTACAAAAAGAACGGTGCTGAGAGCCAGCAATTCTTTTTATTTTCCCCAAATTTTTGTTATGACTTGAAGGGATTTATTACTGTATGGCATTTGTATAATTGAATTTGTATAAGTACATAGATTTATGTTTTAGCAATGCCGTACCTATTTGCCGGTACAGGGACGGGGAGCCCCGCACGTAAATTCGTACTTCGACCTGTACGTTTCAAGATCATTGCAAAATGTACGGCATCGATCGCACATTATTATTCAACACATAAAATGTGTTTCAGAAATTATGCTGTCTAAAAATATTTTTAGTTTTTAGTTTAGTTTTATGTAACATCAGGTTATAATCAATGGAACTAAATAAAAATATGAATGAAAAAAGAAATTGCACTGTTATTTATTAGAGAAGTAATTTTTAGAAAAGCATTGCTTTTTTAATTTCTCAAGCATCCCAAAATAAAACAAAAATGATGCCGTACATTTTCAATTCAAAGATTTCTTACAGTTGATAAGATTGTTCATTATGTTTTTTTTTAGGAAATGTAAGCATTTTTAATGTACTACAAGCCCGTATAACATTTTGGGGGCATGAAACATGTACAAAACTATGCTGCTATATGAAAAGAATAACTGACAAAATATTCTTGCACGGCATTCCTCACGTTGGTAGATTATGAAAAAGTAATTTCCAACAATCTAGCTAAATCATAGACCCGCTAGCTCACATAGAACATGAGATACAAACCATTGTTATGAAGGAAGAACACTTCTCGGCCATATTTCTTGATTTGGAGAAAGCTTATGTTCTAACGTGGAGATATGGTATAATGAAAATACTCCATGAATGGAAAATCAGGGGTAACCTACCTATCAATTTTTGAGTAGAAAAAAGTTCAGGACTAGAATAGAAGATATTATATCGAATTCTCGTAACATTGAGAATGGAATACCCCAAGGGTCTACATTGAGCATGACCTTACTTGCAACAGCAATAATCTCTATAACCGAAAGCATTCCAAGAGGGATTCATAAAATCATTAACGTTGATGATTTGATAATACATTATTCCTCCAAATCCATCAACGAAACTGAACAAATTCTGCAAAGATCCATTTATATCCTTTAAAGAGAAACTACAGAAAAAGGTTTCAAGTTCTCTACTTCTAAAACTAAAGACGTTCATTTCTGCAGAAAAAGAAAACATCATGATGTACCAAATGAAGTTCCAATAGAATTTCGGGACTCTATTGAATATCGAGGCTTAACTTTCGACTCCAAACTTACATGGAGCCCTTATCTGTGCGATCTCAAGGTGAGATGCCAAAAATGACTCAGTGTCATTGAAACACTAGCTGGAATAAGATGGGGCGCAGATTAAGAAGTGCTGCTGAATATTTATAAAAGTCTAACCATCTCCAGAATGGCTTATGGATGCACAATCTACTCGTCTGCCAAGAAAAACCGCCTGAAAACTCTAGATAGGATTCAGAACACCGCCCTATGACTGGCAACTGGTTCATCCAGAACAAGCCCGACATTGTCGCTAAACTGTATGGCAGCACTTCCTCCACTTGAATACAGAAGATCCAGACTTCTGTCTGACTATGCAATGAAAATAAATGTCCAACCACACCATCCAAATTTTGATATATTATACGGTCATAACGACATTTACAATAAGTTTTCTGCAAAGCCAACCATCATCAGACCTATGGCAGTACGCATTAGAGAACAAAATTTAATTATAGACTTTCTAGCATTTCTGATTTTGGAATATTGGAATCAGAATATTGAAAAATTTGTAAATTTCTCAAAAATGTACACAGACGGATCTAAAACAAAAAACGGGGTTGGTTGTGCCTTTGTCGTACAGAAACGGGAAAACTCATGGGCACTCCACCCCGCTGCAAGTATTTTTACTGCAGAACTTTACGCTATTATGCAAGCTATCCTCTACTGTGAATTCACTACTGGCAGTCAGCAACTTCTGATATGCTCTGACTCCCTGAGCTCCTTGAAAGCCATGCAAAATAGATTCACATTCGATTCTTTAGTCGCTAATATCACTCGACTCCATATTGCCAAACATGCAGTCAAAACTATAGCATATACATACAGTGAGGGGCAATATTATGGAATAAATTCATTTTTACGAGAATAGGCAACTTTTGAGACAAATCCCGAAACACGTCGATTTTTATTTCCAAATTATGATTTTGTGGCAGATATGTCATACTAGTGACGTCATCCATCGTTGCGTGATGACGTAATCGATGATTTTTTTAAATGAGAATAGGGGTCGTGTGATAGCTCATTTGAAAGATTATTCAATTCTCTATGCAGTGATATGAACATTAACATAATTATTTATACAGGGTGGCCAAAAAAATATTTAATTTGTAAATGAAATTAATTGTCACAAAAAGAAGTATTATCATTTATTTAATACAAAATTACATTGTACTACTGTCGGAAAACAGAAAAACAAATTAGTTGACAAATAAAAATTGCTTTTCGCTGAAATTAAATGTTCAAATTGCCACCCACCTGCCTCTTGGCAGTAATTGAACGGACGAATACATTCTTCTTGAACATTGTGGATCATTTCTGGAGTTGAATTACGAATTTCCAATGTAATGCTATTTGTCAAATCTTGGAAATGTGTGGTCTATCGGCGATCTGGATCATCCTCATTGATTTTGTCTACTATTGAAACACTTGAAACAGTTTATAAATAAATGTTTAGAACTGCTGTGCTTTCTACTACTATGAAGAAACAAAAATAAATTCCGATATTAGGCAAATAAATAATGAGAACTAAAAAGATAGCAAAAAGTATAGTTTTTACAAATCGAGTTGGCTTGGGTCAAATGTAAGTCAGTTCTTGACATTTTCTCATAAGGACTAGTTTATTTCATGAAATAAATAAATAATGGCCCCATTAACTGAAACACAAAGAATCGAAGTATTAATTATGGTTGGATATGGAGATAGAACCAGAACACAACAAGAAGTATGTAATTTATTTACCATAAAATATCCTAATACGCCTATCACACAATCCACTGTTAGTAAAATTGAGAAGAAATTTAGAGAAACTGGACACGTGAAACATGTTGCAAATGCTGGTCGTCCACCAATGAATGAGGATGTGAAACTGTCTGTATTATTAAGTGTGGCAGAGAATCCTCAAATTAATTCTAGGCAAATTGCAGCTGATACAAACATTTCTAAAAGGTCTGTTTTACGTGTGCTGAAAAAAGAGAAATATCATCCGTATAAAATTCATAATGTCCACGAAATCAATGAGGATGATCCAGATCGCCGAATGCAGTTTTGTGAAGTAATGCAAGATTTATGTAATCAAAATTCACGCTTCATTCGTGAAATCCTTTTTTCTGATGAAGCAACCTTCTGTTTAAATGGAACAGTGAATCGGCAAAACTGCAGATATTGGAGTCAAGATAATCCCCATTGGATGACTGCGGTACACACTCAGCACCCTCAAAAACTAAACGTGTGGGCAGGGATAGTCGAGGATAGAATTATAGGTCCTTTTTTCTTCGATGTGTCTCTTACGGGGCAAAGATATCTTGATTTTTTACAAAATGAACTTATACCCGCCCTTACAGACATGTTTCCAAATGAAAATGATCGTAATTCGCCAAATTAAAACATATGGTTTCAGCAAGACGGTGCACCTCCGCACTTTGCACGTCCTGTTCGTGATTTTTTAAACAGATGTTTCCCTAGGAGATGGATTGGTCGACGAGGAACAATAGAGTGGCCCGCAAGATCTCCAGATCTTACACCACTTGATTTTTTCCTATGGGGTTACTTAAAATCAAAAGTTTACATCGATAGACCACAGAATTTACAAGATTTAAGAAATAGAATTAGATTGGAAATTCGTAATATACCTCCAGAAATGATCCACAATGTTCAAGAAGAATGTATTCGTCGGTTCCATTACTGCCAAGAGGCCGGTGGGTGGCAATTTGAACATTTAATTTAAGCGAAAAGCAATTTTTATTTGTCAAATAATTTTTTTTTCTGTTTTCCGACAATAGTACAATGTAATTTTGTATTTAATAAATTATAATACTTCTTTTTGTGAAAATTAATTTCATTTACAAATTAAATATTTTTTTGGCCACCCTGTATAAATAATTATGTTGATGTTCATATCACTGAATAGAGAATTGAATAACCTTTTAAATGAGCTATCACACGACCCCTATTCTCATTTAAAAAAATCATCGATTACGTCATCACGCAAAGATGGATGACGTCACTAGTATGACATATCTGCCACAAAATCATAATTTGGAAATAAAAATTGACGTGTTTCGGGATTTGTCTCAAAAGTTGCCTATTCTCGTAAAACTGAATTTATTCCATAATATTGCCCCTCACTGTATACATTTTGCTGTCTGCGTGTCAAGCTTAAGCGGTCCCAGCCTATGTCCACAGGCATAACGCGGCGCTACAAGTGTTGTACTATTTTCTACAACACTCATTTGGTATAGACGAGATACCGGTGTGCCGTAATGCGGTAGAAATCTCAGCCTTGGTTTACTGCTCAGGGCACATGAATCTCGGACCTAGTAATCACTCACCCCCACGATCTGGGTAAATGACACCAGCGCGCCCCTCCGGATATATCGGGGCTCCGGAGATGAGGCCCAACTGGGATAATCCTATCGGATAAAAAAAAAATAATGATGAGAATTTCTAAATTCAATTTTCACCCACTTCCAATCGCTCGAATAACCTGGAATTCGGTAAACTTATCAAGGACCAATGGTAATACAAGGATTCCAAAATATTAATGGAATTATAATAATATAGAGCGTAAATTGTATATCTTCATTTTTTTATGAATAAAGTGATCGTAAAATTTTGCAGTCAGATATTATTTAATCATTTACCAATAATTAATTGATGTATTCAATAATTGCCTAGTAAAAATTCAAACAATTTTCAAAAAACGTCGATATTCTAATACAAATAATAAATTGTACCAAATTTCGCATTGAAATATTGTTGTAGAAATGTGAGACAGGCGCCTAAGGTGCATATGAGATATTAGTACTCTTTATGACGCTATAACTATAAACAAATTGGAAAAAAATATTGTGGCGTAGGTGGCTGTGCTTTCAAATCTCAATACTCTTTTTGATTCTAAACAACTTCTCTAAATAAACTTCTTTCATAATATCAAAAATAAGGGTAGATTACTCTTGATCAAAATTCTTATTTTTTTTTCTCCCCTGTACACCGGTTAGCAATTCATAATTTTGATACCTCAAATATAAGTTTTTCGCGAAGCACCAACTTTTATGAAGAATAAAATTTTCTGACAAGTGCATAATTAAAAAGTTTCCCACATGGTGCAAATTTTTTAAACTTACTATATACCAATTCCAGTCTTATAGCACTATTCTTTTTGTACGGCATAGAGTTCTTCCTGATTATCGCTATACTGACTAATAAATTATAATCATGCCGCAAAAAAACAAATGGTCCAGGGCAGTCGCATGTTCCACGAAAAATGTACGCCATAACAAAAAAATAAATATTTTAATAAAATAGTGTTAAGATCATTGAGTTTGGTGTTGTGTCAAATGACCCAAACTATACTAGTTAGGGTTAGGGGGTTAAGTGCGGAGTTTCCCACCCCTGTACCGGCAAATATGTACGGCATTGCTAAAAAATAAATCTATGTTGTTATACAAATTCAAAGATGCGAATGCCGTAACAAATCACCTGAAGTCAACAAAAATTTGGAAAAAATAAAAAAAATTGCTGGCTCTCAATTCCGTTCTTTTTGTACGGCATTATGTTCTACTTAATTATTTTTCTGTGATCTTATCAGATTGAGAAATGCCGTACAAGAATCTTTGGTTGGCAAATCCCTCCTTTGGATGGAAAGTTTCTTTGACCTGCGTACTCATTTGCACCGCTCACAACTGACGGCACAGTGCGCAAAGGAGTTGTTTCGTATGGAACTACAATTCTGAATATAATTCATTCTGGGTCAAATGACCCCTCCAAAATTGGCCTGGGCTTGTAGTCTATAATGAAAGTTATTGCTGTATGTAGCTTGCTCAAGACTCTGTTTACCAAGAAATGCATCGAATTCAACTGAACGGAAAAACGGAAAAAATAAAATACCTTGAAGCTATACAGTGGAAGCAATTGAATAAATCAAATTCCTCAAAGGAATAAAATTGTTGAAATTATGCCTCTACTTTGCAAAACCCTGGGCAACATCGAGTAGTCAAGCTCTTTGAAAATATTGATGAGTGAAGTCTACTACAAAATATGATATTTTTTCAAACTAACGGTAACCTGAATCAGATTTTTTTTTTCCAGTGAGGGACTCCACAGCGAAATCAGTAACTGGTATTCTGAGAGGAAGCATATTTCAGTTTGGACAATTTGAAGAATGTCTATCCATCAATTCACCGTTTCCCATCCAATATTGCTTGCCCACAATATCTGCAAACGTTCCAGTACCCAATCCACCTAGGAATCCGAAATCATTGTTTTATAAACCGTACGAATCTGTTCTGCGGAAAATATACGTAAGTAAAAACTAAATGAATGTTTTGTCCAAATTTTATTTTTTATGCTTATAGTCCGGGAGGTACTGTCTCTTTGGAATACGTCATAGTATGCAAGCTGAATTTTTAATCATGTGACACTCATTTCGAAATCAACTGTCGGACCCTTGAGTAGCATAGTGTTGCAGAGATATATGAGAGTATTTTTTTATTCATAACTTCCACAGTTTTGGAAAATTTCCAAGTTGATCCGAAGAAATGTTTGTGTTTAATAAGAGCTTCATGTTGATGGAAACAAATCAAATATTTGGTTGCCACCAGTGGCGTACAAGAAGGGTATTATGGTCCCTTTTCTCCCCAATATTTTACGCCACTGGTAGAATAGAAATCCATCTTTTTCAAGATGATTGCGCTTTTATTAATCTTATGTCTTTAAATGGGCAATTCTTGTGTATTGTATGCTTATAAGATTGTTTGCACTGCACTGTTTGGAACCTTTGGTGGATATACCGGAGTTTCATCCCAGCACCAAAATATTATGGACAGACCAAAATATCTACTAAAGTGCGCTATAAAGAACACTTCGCACATCTTTAAATAAATACGGAAGAACAGAAAAATCAGCAGTCGTCCATCATGTTCTGCAACAAAACCATTTTATATAGACTTTATTTAGTTCGTTAAAATTAGTCAGACAATTTAACAGCAACAGGCATCTAGATACCTATGAAAGCTTCGAAATGGTGGACGATTACCTAATAGTTTACTGTATAGCTTGATGAAATAATTATCTATTGTTTTTTTGATTTTTGTTCGAAAATATGAATAGAATATTCATAAAATCTGTTGTGGAATCATCTGAGCTGAAAGACAATCTTCAGTCGCTATTTTCCAATTTTCCATCGTCCAGATAACCTTTTGGGAGGTATTCATGTTGAAAATCCCTATGAAAATTGAAAAATTTAATTTTTTTGTAATATACAACAGAAAAGAACTACCTCCCCAGTTAAAGCCACGCTGGACATTGAAATACAACTGATATATGTTGTTAAAAGACTTCTTTTCAGTTAGAGTCTTTTCACAATATCTATCAGATGTAGTTCAATGTCCAGCGTGACTTTAGCCGGGAAGTAGGTGTTTTCTGTTAAATATTACAAAAAAAATGACATTTTTCATTTTTCAATTTTCATGGGAAAAGTTTCCCTTTTCAACATGTATAGCTATTGTTTCTTATCACATGATGTTAATAATTAGCATATCCATTCAATTCAACATTAGTAGATGAGGCAATATTGTGAAAATGATCTAAAACAAGACGCAGGTATCTAGCAGATATATCTAATGGGTATAAATAAGGACAATTCTGTGTGTACATTTATTTTAAACTTCCTCTTGAAGATGATCACTTGGTCATTGAAACGCATGTCGAGGTGTGAAAAACAACGGTTTGAAGTTGGGATAAAACTCCAGTATATTCAGATCATTTCGAATAAATTTGGTAGGGGTTATGTATACTAATATGCTAGGTGTGATATTGAACATCTGATAGTGCTAACCATTTAATGAAATTTAATCAAACGTTCATGCATGCAATGTTATCTTGTAGGGCATAGAATGTTTATCTTGTAGGTCATTTAATGATGTGTCGATAACCTCAAGTTTGTTTGGTCAGGTGCGATTGAATTCTTGTTCTTATTATCGACGTTTTGCTAGAAATCACGGACAAACATAATGGCCTTTTCAATGAGTGCTGCCAACTTTGACATTCAATTGGTTGAATTATTTCAGAGATTCGTTGACGACATCATTTTGATGCCCCAAGAAAATATATGTATTGCAGAATGAGCACCTATTATAAATATATCGCTAATATATATTTTTTTATTTTTTGAAGAATATGTTCGAACAAGAGAGCAAGAGAGGGTTTCACAGCTCTTCAGGCATATCCATTGCATATATTCGAACATATTTCAAACTGTGGTGATCACCAAGGTAGTTGTCCGAAATGAAAGTGACAAATTCCGATGGTGGAATCCTAACTTAATTCTAAGGCTATCAGTTAGATTAAACATATGCCATAAGATAAATAATCAGCGAGGTACATGGTGTTGAAACTGACGAAAAATATGTTTTCCAGAATAACTCCATAACGCCTTAACTCTTCCTAATGAAATTCAGTATGTCAGTTGATAACATTTAGTTTCACATTTCAACAGGGGCGTACGGAAGGTGGGTACCCCTAATTTGTCATCCACAACTTTCACGCCATTGGATCAATATCGATTTCGTCTTCGTTTTCTCAATTCCAATATTTTGTGATTCGTTTCGTTATCAGAAATATCAACGGGTTTGAAGATATTTTAATTTGAATAAGTGTATGCATATCAAACTCTCCTGATTTTTGAAATGAATGTGTGGTTAAATATTTATAACAATATAATCAACAGATTTCATACCTTCGAATGAGTATAAATTCATCTATTAACGAGGGATATTGTTTACAAGCAACTGAAGATAATCAATCATGACTATCCATATCACATTCGCACGCATTTATTCAAATTCAAATATCCTGAAAGCCGTTAAAATTTTTGATAACTAAACTTACCCGTTTTTTGTATAGAAAATATTGAGTATTAAGAGAAAAGACAAAATCGATATCAATCCAGTGGCGTGAAAGTTGGGGAGAGGTGATTAGGAGTACCCACCTGCCGTACGCCCCTGTTTTGAGTTCCAAACACATGATTCGAATTGAAGTGACATTTCATCAAGAAGACTTGGGCCATTATGGAATTATTCTGGAAAACACACCTTTTTTGCTCAATTTCAACTCCCTGTAACTCGGTTGATACTCATCTTAGGGTATATGTTTATTGGGAGCTTTAGCATTAGTATGAAGTGAGGATTCCACCATAGGAGTTTGTTCCCTTCATTCTGGGACACCCTGTATATTGTAATATAACAAGTAAAAACTAAATTAGCACCCGAGGTTTGAATATTTACGAACTACATTGAGTTTATTCAAAATATTTGTTGAGGGAATAATTCACCTTTAATTTCGTAATCAAGCTTCCTCACCCCATCGCCCACTGAGCTAGCCAATGGGTCGTATGCATAAAAGTTAGCACATGCTTATACTATATGTTTGTCTCTCTCATTGATTAACAAAATGAATAGGTTTCTTTCAAGGAATCCGAGTAAAAGCATTTGCTACAGGTTTATGCATACGACCCATTGTCTTGTATCTGAAAAAGGAGTGAGGCACTATGAATTATTCTTTTGTTACCACACTGAATATCATATTCCTAACTTCACCTCTTCAATGAATCAGGTCTGTCCGCCAAGCGTTGGAAGTACGGAGTTTGTTTACGCCATAAACGAATGAAATTGAGTGACTAAAAGCACGTTAACAAAATACCGTTTGATTATTCGAGGTGACTAATTACTTCCACTTATAGGTTAGTTTATACTTGCTCGAATTAGTAGAGCTAAGGTTAGTACTTGAACCAATATTCGAAAATGTGAATAGATGACTATCAGAAAGTAATCATATACAGTGAGGACCAAAAGTCTGTCGCCCCCCCTGTAACTTCTTTATTTTACAAATTACAAAAAAATGTTAAATACATAATTTCGATCTCTTTGATAGTCCAAATTTCATTATTACAGAGTTTTTCCAAAAAACGCAGCGACTCAAAAGTTTATTTTTTAAAATGGGACATTTTATATACCATTGCATAATCGGTTAGGAATGATCATAAAGAATCCAACAATACCAAGTTTGATGCTGTTACCTCCAAAGACTACGAAGATATCGCCGATTATTTCATCCATAAGCTCGATTAGTGGTAAAGAGGAACTTTTTCTGGCGGGCAATAAATTCTCTCTCACACTCATTGAGCTTATGAGTAAAATATTAGACCCTCTTTGAATAAAACCTATTCGAAAAATTAAATTTCCAAGTCGCTGCGATTTTTTGGGACACTCTGTATGAATGGAACGTAAACTATTAAAGAGATCGAATTTAACCATATCTCATGTATTTAACATTCTTTCGTAATATGTAAAATAAAGAAGTTAGGGTGGGGGCGATGGACTTTTATTAGCCTCACTGTATAAAAGAGGAAGAATACCTTGTAGAGTTCATCTCACTGATATAGAATTATAGACATAATTATGTTTAAAAAAGTGCAAAATATGCAAAATAAGCCTGTAACAAAGTTTTGAAGAAGAATCCATTACCTATTATATTAGAAATTATGAAACCAATCAAGAGCATATTGTATCATAAAAATTATCATCTTGTTCGAGAGTTATACAGGCTAGTAAGATAAACCAGGCACTGAATGAACCAAGCAGATAATATAGCCATTTTCTTATATCTCCTTGAATTTGAAGTAGTGCCCAATAAGTAAAAACAGTATATTCGCCAAATACATCAGCCGCTAGAGTCATCAGTTTTATGCGAACAGCTTGAGCGTGTTCTGCTTTTTAGATTTTTTTTAGGGTCTCGTAATTGCAGGATATAAAAGTGTAATTTATTGAATCTCCTTTTATACCAACAGTTGATATTATGATTAGATTGTGCAAAGGACCCCGCACCGTTTAAATGTGAAATTGGCTTTTGGTGAATTTTCTCTGATTTTCAATATAATGTAGAACTCGTAAAGCTGATCAAATGTCTCCATTGCGCCAAAGCTCTAAACTCAACGGTTTGGATTATACAGGGCACTGAAGTTGATTTTTCCAAAATTTCAAATGGTCATGGTGGATACATTTTTTTGAAAATATAAACCAAATCACCAATGCATCAATTATTTGTATGGCCGATACGAATCCACCATAGAGTATAATATTTCCTTCACATATCCACGATATACAGGGTGAGTCTAAGGCTGACAAGTTTTTTATTGATTTATAAAAAATTGAGTGGTGCAAATTCATTCATTTCCAGATATTTTGAAGAATACTGAGATCTAATCCAATTGATGATATTGGCATCTCCTGAATCAGACTGACATATTATATACAAGATGTTCTATTTCTCATGAAGTCACACCCGTCCTGTTTGTTCATATATCCAAATGCCTGGAATTCCGGATAAATTGGTGACAAACTCGATTATATATGATTGAAGTTTTATTTGTGGATACACAAAATGTACAGGGTCTATCCAAAGTAGTGGCCTTAACTGATGATTTCTGGAAGTAGTCAGGCTTGAGATTAATTTTATTGGTGTATTTCCATAAGCACATTTTATTCGACACAAACGTTATGAAATATTTTGACCAATTCACTGCGATAAAGGAATGATATAGTAAGAAATGAAATAAAAATATTGAATTACAATGTATTTTAGGTAACGACATATACTAATATTTTATTACCAAAAAAGTTTCGTACCTATACCACATATTGGGTACCAGATGCGACAGAGGGACAAAGAGACTAGTTTTAGAGAGAAATAGGAGTCTCTTCTATAAGAGCCGCTGTTGGCTGTTGTCAAATTGAGTCAAACTCACTGGCGACGGACGATGTCAATGACAGTAGCTGCTGCGTTCTTTCACCCGCATCACGATATTTCAACATTGCCACTTGGTAATGCAGTAAAACCATCTCAATGAGATAGATTAGACCAGGCACGGCATTAGATGTTTGGTTTCTGAATTGAAAAAAAAATACAAATACAAATAAACAATTAACATAGTGAATGTTAATACTGCTTAGAAATAATGAATAATAATGAATAAAGGATGTTTTCCCTATAATCCATAACAATAGCATGACATACAACGTTAAAAATAACTATAGCCTCTGATCAACTATCGTGCTCGTTTTTCTCGCTCGGAGATTGGCAAGGTGTTCGGTTCAAAATTTTCGCCTGTCATTTTTCACACACGATCCTGAGGGTTCAGTTTAATGGAAAAAATTGGTCCCAGCTCTCTATAAATGAGAAGACTTCGGCACTTTTTTATGTACCTTCAACGTCACCTTGCGCACTTTTTCCACAAAAAAAAATCGCTCGGCTATATTATTTTCGAATTCAGAGCATAATTAGTTACTACCACACCAAAAACTAGCATTCTGTAAATCGAACACCTTCGATTAATTTTTCAATCTCTTGACGGCCGCACCGAACATTTGTCGGTCTTTGTCGGCGCCTGGCAAGGTGTTCGGCTCAACCAATTCATAGAACGATTAAAACCACCTAATCAGTCTGCCTTAACACCATTATTGATTGATTCGGGTGCCTGGCAGCTTTTCATTGGTTGGTGTGAGCGTGGTATGGCCGCAAAGGGCAATTGAAGGTGTTCAATTTATAGAGCGCTGGTTTTTGGTGTGATTGTAGCTAATTATATTCAAAATTCGAAAAAAATATTGGCAAGCCATTTGCTTGGGAGAAAAGTACCAGGTGACGTTAAAGGTGCGTAGAAAAGCCGAAGTCGTTTCATTCATAGAGGGCTGGGACTAAATTATTTCGTTACATTAAACCCTCAGGATAGTGTGTGCAAAATGACAGGCGAAAATATTGAGCCGAACACCTTGCCAGGTTCCGACAAAGAGTAAGAAGTACGCGCACGATAGTTGATCAGAGGCTACAGTTATTTTCAACGTTGTAATGTGATGCTATTGTTATGGATTGAAGAAAAAACATTTATTATTCATTATCATTCACAATTTTTAAGCAGTATTAATTTAAGCAGTGTTAATTGTTTATTTTAATTTTTTTTCAATTCAGAAACCAAACAGCTAATGCCGTGCCTGGTCTAATCTATCTCATTAAAATGGTTTCACTGCATTGCCACGTTGAGTGTTGAAATATCGTGATGCGCGTGAAAGAACGCAGCAGCTAATGGCACTGACATCGTGCTCTGATGTGGCAGCATCCGTCGCCAGTGAGTTTGACTCAATTTGGCAACAGTCAACAGCGGCTTTTCAAATAGGAGTATCTCTTATTTCTCTCTGAAACTAGTCTCTTTGTCCATCTGTCGCATCTGGTACCCAATCTGTGGTATAGATACGAAACATTTTTTGTAATAATATTAGTATATATCGTTACAATACATTGTAATTCAATGTTTTTATTTCATTGCTCACCATATCCTTCCTTCGTCACTCATTATATTACATATTATTTGAAATATTCCACAGTGAATTGGTCAAAATATTTTATAGGGTTTGTGTCGAATAAAATGTGCTTATGGAAATACATCAATAAATAATAAATTTGATCAGCTTCACTAGTTCTACATTATATTGAATATTCGAGAATATTCACCGAAAGCCAATTTTCCATTTAAACGGTGCGGGGTCCATTACGGTGATAACATAGTGCAGTTATTTGTGTGATAAGTTTATGATAGTGCGTGATATTTGAAAAAACAGTTGATTTGGTGCATGGTACATGTGAGCAATAGCAACATGGCCATGGCATTTTTGTATAAATACGTATGTTGATAATATCACAACAGTTCTTTTATAACTTTTTCTTCCTTGTCAGAGTAATGAAGATGGGTCGTATCCACTCTAGAGGCATAAGTGGTCAATGGAGGCAAGAAGACTTAATCCAAGCGCTTTTAGCTGTGAATGGAGTTATGCCAGTAAATGAGCCCAGAATAACTTATAATCTACTAAGAAGAAATCTCAGGCGTTATTATTTTAATTCAATTATTCACGAAAAGCATTTATTGTAATTCTATACATTAATAATATTTTGTATGGCCCTATTGCCATACACCCGGTTAGCAATATTTTGTAAGTCAGAACCTACCCATTGCCTGTTCTAAGAGAAAGAATATGATTTCACTAAATCTACCTTTATTTGCTTCAATTTTTCAGATAGTACACCCCACAATATAATGTATGATTTTATATCCCACCGCTGGTTTGATTGCTTATAGTCAATACTTGTGACAGAGTGATGTGGATTCTATCATCAGCAAATGCAAATAACCACTTATCCAACTGCACTTAGCTACTAAACAAGCTGTACCAACACAAAAACTATCCTAACGAATAACTAGCCAAAATAATTATGAATATGTTTATAGCGTATTCGACTGGTAGCACCAGTGCGCATCAATTCCAATTTTTGTCGCGCTATTCGTATTCGACTGGTGTGTACGCTTACAATGCCGTTTATTATATCCATTCATGTGGTCGGGCACAACTTAAGTGTAGAGTAGAATTTATGTTCGGCTGGTAACGACGCTCGCTGTTAATTCGAATTTACTTGCACTGTACTTTTTGACGGTGCCGCCACGGATCCTCTAACTATAAGGTTATGTGGTGATTATGGATGTCAAACAATCAATAGCTATTGATTTTTTGTTATCGTCAAGTAGCAGTGAAAGCGAAGTAGAAAGCGATGACGATATTGTCAAGTGCATAAAATCGAAAGAGGATAAAGAAGGTAGACCAAAAATTCAAGATTACCTGAAAGTTGTAGAAACATATTCAGATATCGAGGTATAGTCTGTAGGTAAAAAAAACTAATGCTTTACTAAACCAAGGGTTTTGTAGTTCAGGCGAAACTTTCGAATGAACCGATTCACCTATGGAACATTAAAGAATCAATTTGAAAATTCTAACTATTACAATAAAGAACCACATGGCGGTTCCCCTAGAACTTCAGCAGGAAGGTTTGGGATAGCGGAATCTATATTTCATTTACTCTGCACCAAAGTAATGAAGTTTCTTAATAACATAGCACCAAATGTTATCAAATTTCCATCTACCCTGGAAGAGAAGGAATCAGCAGCAACAGAATTTCAAAAATTAAGTGGATTTCCAAATGTACTGGGATGCATTGATGGTACTTACATTCCAATCTACACACCACATAATAAAATTAAGAGTACGTGTCAACAGACATGATTCACCTTCAATTACATTACAGTGTATATGTAGACATGATAAACTTTTTATAGATGTGTTCACTGGTGTACCCAACAAAATTCATGATTCACGGGTTTACAGTTTATCATTTATTTCCAAGAAATTACCTGGTATCTGTGGAGACAAGTGGCACATTCTAGGAGATTCGGCTTATCCCCTAAGAAAGTGGTTGCTAACACCGTTTCGTGACTATGGCAATTTGACAGATATCCAAAAGAACTACAATAAAAGATTCTCTGGTACTAGAGTCAAAATTGAAAATTCTTTAGGATTATTGAAGTCACGATGGAGCCAACTGCTTCACCTTGATTTAGCTACAGTCCTGCGCATAGCAGATTTTATAGTCAGTCGTTGTGTTCTCCACAATTTATGTACCATGCTACATGATGAATGGGAGGATGATGTTGATGGCCCTTTAATAGAGGACCACAGAAGTACTGAGGAACTAACAATTCAGGGAGAAGTGAAACGTTATCAGATTTGCAGAGAATTACCAACCGGAAGATAACATGGTATTTTTGGTCTGGTAGAAAGTGACAATATTTTTAGGTTTATAAAAGGAAAATAATGCAGTTACACAAAACCATGGTTCGGACAAAAACAAAAATATTTTCTACATATTGAAGGTAAGTACAAAACTATATAGATACAATCAGGTATATTAGTTTGTACTGAATAAATCCCTCAGTAACTGGAGTTTTTCTTTATGTCGTCTTTCTTTATTTTCTTCTTTCTCTTTATGTAGCTGCTCCTGTTGTTTCAGTCTCTTTTCTTGGGCTGTTTTAAATACTTCTTTCTTTTTTCCCCTTTCACATTGATTTTAGACGTAATTGTGGTCTGATTCTGATCTTTCTTTACCTCAGGCTCAAAACTGTCATCAATATTGGCAATTTTATTGAGCTCATCTTCAAACTCAATTTGTGTTCTCCGGCTGCCACTCTGATTATTATTTGTCATGGCTTTCTTCTTACGTTTCAATACTGTTTTAAACCTATTTTCAACCTGTTGCGCAGTTCTGTTGATTTTGAATTTAACGTTTACATCATTTGTTATGTACTCCCACATTTTCTTTTTGGTGCGAAATTTTTTCATGGGGCCCACTTCAGCTATGTACTCAGCGTATTTATCCAAAATCATCATTGTCATCTGCTCTGACCACTCAATCACCTCTTTGTCGTCCACATCCTGTGCAGTATCTAACGTATTTTGCTCATCTTCTCTGGGTAATATGTTGGAATACATTAATGTTTCTTTATCTAGAAAGGCCCTATCCTCATTTCCTGAAAGAGTAATTGTAAATTATGACAACCGGCATGTTGCTTTATAAAGCATATTTGGATGGTAGGTTTTCTTGATAAATACGCTAAATACGCATCTACACCAAGTGAGAGCGTATCAGTCGAATGCATTATTATATTCAAATTGTATTTTGTTTGCTACAAGGTACATTTGAAAAAATTTTAAAGCACGATTTCTTGTGAGGTTTCTCAACATTCGCACTGATACTTTGACAAATATCCAAATTTGATAGTGCAATTTCAGATACCCTCACGAGAAAACGTCTGATAGGTCAAGTCATCATATCCATCTTTGACTAAAAATAACGTTGAAAGTGTCTGTCATGATCCCGGCATTATGAGGTGGCTCCATCCTCATGGAAAAACATTTTTGTGGTCGCTCATATAAGTATTGCAAAAAATACATGAAATCATGACATATTGTAAGATTGAACATTTATTGGAATATTATTGTACCTAGTTATTTTTGATTATACATACTAATTTCATATTGGGATTGCTCGTTAAATATTGAAGTACACATGAATACGTCCCTTGGTCATATATTTTTTCATTTCATTTGTTGATGATGGAATCCATAATAGGAACTCTCCTTTGACTATTTTGGGTTAGTAATCAGACCACTAATGAAATACAAAATTATTTCAGGGTATCACCATTTGAACAGTTGAGGTAGAGAGATAGAGGTAGAGAGATGTCCTATGATAGACTATGCTATGGACAATCAGTACTCTTGATTGGTGCCATACATTTTTTTTTTCTTCATTTGAAGAAAATCTGGTATTACTTCGCAACGTGTTTTCGAATTTGCAATAATCAAAAAACTAATAATTGAAAAAAAAAACTAAGTTTCAATTTCGTGATCCTTTTGTGCGCCCCTCGTATAAAAATTTGTCATTTCAAAAAATTTTATGTCATATAATATGAAATAATAATATCCAAAAAATTACTTCTGGTCCAAAAGATATTCAACTGCCTCACCGGTTCAGAGACACACTCTATGAAGAAATTTGTTATGGGTCACGAGATCGTCATTAGTATAGTTGTTAACATGCCTTGTATTTGAGGCAAGGGTATCTATACATTTGGTCATCAGATTGATATTATTGTTTTTATTTGACAATGTCCATATAGGACTTAACAGTAAAATGATACGTTTTTCAACTGAATGTCTTTCAGAGTACTAGATGTTAGAATAGAGTTCACAGTAGGACGAAGGGTGCATGTGCTTTCACACAATGAAAATAACGATACTCCTCTCTATTTTCGAGGTACTAACTTAACAACTACCAAAAAAAATCTCGATCAAATTATTCGAATTCACAAGAAATTACTGACATACCCATTTCTAATAAAAGTGATACAGACTTCGTGATCCTAACTGAACGTTTTTGACAAAATATACTGAGTAAATACTTGAGAAAGTGAAAAAATGGGTATAAAAAAATCTATGTAAAGCAACAAATCAATTTCAGTCGATTACCAACCGCTATGACAGTGTCAATGACTCATGAGACTCCTGCAAACAATCTTATTTCCAACTATAGTCGCCAAGTTAAACACTTATCGCGAAGATATCAGGTTGTGACCAAACGTGATTTCAAAAATTTCGTTGTTCTTATTCCTAATTCCATATTGCAATATTACTTAACCAAGAAGTATTTAACCTGTGGTAGAAGTCCATAGTGTCTCGAAGTGGAGTGGTATAGATTTAAGATGCAGTAAAACTCAAAATCATCTCCACAATTTAATATAACAACCAGATGTTGTATTGGTAGAACTATCAAAAAATATTGATCAGTTCAATTGTATCGTAGTAGTACAGGTTTCGAACCTATATAGGTTCATCATCAGCTAAGTATAAATTCTACAATAAAGGAAGAACAGTGTAACTATCAGTAATGTAATACAGTATAATATCACTTACACTTACACAAAGAGGATGTCCCTATTAGACCTGTTGTATCTTATTGTAATTCTCCTGCTTCCAAGCTAGCTTCTTGGTTTAAGTCTCTTATTAAAGATATCACTCATTTCAATAACCCTCTTGCTTTGTTAAATTCTTTCGACCTTACTCAGAAAATTGAAGATGTGGTTGTGCCACCTAACTCCTTTTGGTTGTCGTTTGATGTAGTCAATTTATTTCCTAGTATTCCCCCTGAAGACTGTATTAGGTTAGTAAGGGACCTACTATTCCAAGCAGATGTTTTGTCATTTCATGCTCTAAATTTATGTTCTCTTTTAAATGTTGTTTTACAACAAAATTTTTTCCAGTTCAATAATGAATATTATTCACAGATTTCTGGCCTAGCGATGGGTAGTAACCTGTCTCCTCTTCTGGCAGAGATCTTTATGGCAGATCTAGAACATAACCTCAAACTTTTTTCTTTATTCAATCAAATTACGTTTTGGTATAGATATGTTGATGACTGTATCGTACTTTTTAATGGCAATTATCAAGAAGTAAACTTACTATTAGATTTTCTAAATTCTTTACACCCTTCTATAAGATTTACGATGGAAATAGCGAAAGATAATTCTCTCCCTTTCTTGGATTTATTGATCAATATCAGTGATTCCAAATTTGAATTTTCAATTTATAGAAAACCTACCCATACAGATTCAGTAATTCCTTTTTCTTCTTGCCATCCTTACTCTCACAAATTTGCAGAGTTTAATTCTCTCTTTCATAGATTATTTAATATTCCAATATCCCTTGAAAATTTCAACAATGAGTTAAAAATTATCAGGCAAATAGGCCACAATAATGGTTTTCCTTCTTATCTAATCGATAGAATCTTCAACAAACATAGATGTAAATCTCTCAACCGTAGTTTAATTCCCATTAATAACTCCAATAATTATTGTTCTATTCCTTATTTAGGCAAAGTTTCATTGGACATTTCTAATATTTTTAGAAGGTTTAGCAATGATACTAATTTTTCTTTTTACACTACTGATTCCACTTCAAAATTGTTAGTCAACACTAAAAATAAAGTACCCCTTTCCCATAAATCAGGTGTTTATAGAATTTCTTGTTCTCAACCAAATTGTTCTGCACAATATGTTGGACAAAGTGGTAGGAAAATTAAAACAAGAGTCCTTGAACATGTTGAACTAATTGAGAGTTCTAGAAACCCCCACATAGATGACTATAATACTGAAAGTTCTTTTGCTAATCATATTCTTAATTACAATCACAAATTTGATATTAATAATGATCTAGATGTTTTACATGTTTGTCAAAAAGGTACCTTACTCAACTTTCTCGAAATTTTTGAAATCAATTCCGCTATCAATAATCCTAACGTTATTTCCCTCAATGAACAAGTACAGTTCGACTGCAAAAAGTTTTTTAACTCGCTTAACTTTCTTTAAATATTTTCCTACCTTGATCTTCTACAAAATACGTTGTCCATTAATCATTATTGTATTTATCGTTTGAACTCACTTTAGTTGATCTGTCTACTTGTTTTGTGTTGCGTCTGTCTTCGTTCTATGAATAGGCGACAGATGTCTCACTTCATGGCGTGGATGGATCCTTTTGTGTTGTTCGTACGTATCTATAACTTTCTCATATTGTTTTATATTTAAGTTTCATTGTTATAAATAAATTATAGGTTTGGATAGTTGACATGAGATCTTTCTGCCTAGAATACCAGTTACGGTGATGGATTTGTTTCGTCTCCGTCTGTGTTCTGTGTGTTTGGTTCTCATGTCATTGTTCCATGTCAATTTTGTCATTTAGTTGTCTTGACAGCAGATCCCTTCTTCTCAATCATAAATGTCATTCTCTCTTCAGTCGTTGATGTGCTCAGTCAATTTGATTTCGATGTTGATTGTCAATAATTACAAAAGTTTTAGGGATGAAGGCTCATAGCCTCCCTTATTAATGTTTCCCGCTCCAAAAATGGGGTAGAGGTTTCAAGCCTCCTCCTTTTTTGAAATGTTTTAATAATTTAATTTTTAATTTTTTTTCAATAAAACACATGTTTTCTGTGCTCACATAACCCCTAGTGGGAACATGTGGTGACACATTTCCAATTTAATTTATTAAAGTTTCACTTCAACAATTTTCTCTCCATGTAAGTAATATTATACTGTATTACATTACTGATAGTTACACTGTTCTTCCTTTATTGTAGAATTTATACTTAGCTGATGATGAACCTATATAGGTTCGAAACATGAACTACTACGATACAATTGAACTGATCAATATTTTTTGATAGTTCTATCAATACAACATCTGGTTGATATATTAAATTGTTGACTTTTACTGCATCTTAAATCTTATAAATACAAGAAGTATTTGAATAACAAAAATCATATACAGTTAATTTTTACTAATTCTGCTTTAGGAATATGCAAAACCACTCATTAATGAATCAGTTGATCGTTTGTGAAGTTTCAAAAATTACATAAACCAGTAATAATACCACACACCTTATATAAACACCAGTCCCAAGTTCCACATAACAAATCTGAAAGCTTCACCCACTTTGACTTCACTTGTGGGTCAGTTACGTTATCTTGTATTTCAATGTCGTTTATAATTTTATAACTCATTTCATTATGGTGCTAAAGAAGTGTATATCATTGATCATTGATTTCAGTGTTGATGATTTTCGAAATAAATCACACAAAGGTGATGATCTGAAAATTGTCCCACTCGTTTGTTATCTATTGTTGCGTCTTCGGGTTCAAAAATAAGTGTACACTGGTATGGACTTGCCTTTATTATTTAAACTTCACTTGACAACACTGTAATACAAGTAACTGTCAACACTGAAATTCTTATACCAAAATACTTGTATCCAAGGACACTCAAGGTAACTTCCTTCATCTCACAAATGCATTGCTTATATATAAAAATAAAGTTCTAGAAAAATGAAGAAATCAATAGAACACAATAAGAATGTTCGACGATTGATCCAGAATAAAAGTTAGTGCTTCTAGATTTTTCTAATTAATCGAATGACCTCGAACAATTCAAGAAGTATAAAATTTCAGGTCTGTAACACTATGATATATAAGATTGAATAATATTTTTAATATCAATCAGTTTATTCATAGATTCTAGTGTTTTTTGAAGTGGTGTGAGCCCAGTTCAAATTATCGACTAAACCAAAACACAAAAAATCTACATCATAATTAATGTTGATATGAAAATTTCTTGGAATCCTACGCGAATAGAACCAAAGCATATACTATTTCCTTTCGAAAAGCTGATCCTATAGGGCCTACCGTAACAGTGCAACAAATAATTTCGATGCAAGGTATGACCACCAACGATATCCTTCTTTGGAAAATCAAGGGGAGGTCCATTGACCAAAAGAGCCCCCAAAAACTTTCTTTTTTTGTTTCGTACCAAGAGATACTCTTATCCTGTCAGTTTCTAGGATTTAAGAGCCACATATTTGAATCGCATCGAAATAGAGGTCACCAATTAACTGAATGGTTGTTGAAACTACCATACGCAATACCATCGCAACCACCGTTGTGAGCTGAGTTCCAGGTACACGTGAGAAACAGCTTTCCGATATTGTCACGAATGAATCATCAATAAAAATTCAATAAAAAATACTTTGATAAACATCGATGCTGTCATTCGAATCCTCTGTAGGATTCGAATGTCTTTCTGTGTTCTCGTCTTCATCGGATTCGATGGTAAATCCAAAAGGATAGGTGCGCAGGTACCGATATCAGAAGCCAAGCAACGCATTGCGAGGTTGTGGTATAGATGGTGACATACGGATGACCTCCTTTCGAAATCTATTCTTCTCGGATCGTGCTAGAAATCGCACATTGAAATGTGGGACCTCTTTAATCCTTAGCTCGGACAAGTTTCGACTTTTAAGGGTTGCTGTTCGTAGGGTTAACGAAAAAAAAAAAAATTAAGGCTTTGGCACACAGAACGCGGGCTGTCGCGGCGGGCTATCGCGCGATCTTCGAAGCGGTAAACCGATCTATAATGCCAAACCTGAATATTTCTGCATGTCAAGGTTTTGTTTTGAAGAAGCCTCAAATGTGCAAAAAGTGCAAATCCTTTTCCTTGATCTAGATTTGACAGCGTCTCAAAGTTGCAAAATTAACAATTTTCAACTGCCAATATTTTCGAATACGGTTGAAGATAGGTATACAACATTATGCATGAAATATATTTGAAATTTTCCATAGAATTTAAAAATGAAAAATATATTGGTTGTTTCATTAAAAAACGTCTTATCAATAGCGAACGTCTTTTGTTTTTCTTTCAAGTGTTTTTTTTTTATATAATTTCATAAATTTTCAGAGGAGAATATTCCAATTGGTTATTTTTATTTATTAATTGAATACAGGGATGGTCAAAAATAAGCCCCTGTTCAGCCCTTGTTGGAACAGCCTATACACATGTACTTACCTGTCATACCTGGGGTTTTTGCTATTTCGTTCCAAGCTTCACTTTCCACATGTTCTTGTAATATTCATGTGTAGTGTAGGAACACATAAATTCTGTTTCCTATCAATATTTCAGTATTTCTCGACGTGATGTGCGTATGCGTAGCCAAATATCGCGAGATAGCGCAACAATCTTTTAATTTGTACAAGTGTATTACTTGTCGTCGCGATCTAAATTTGCCCGCCGCGATAGACCGCCTTCAGTGTGACTGTAGTAATACATTTCTATGTAATACAAAATTATCGCTCTGCCGCTGCGTTTCAATATCGCTGCCCGCCGCAACAGAAGACGTTTTGTGTGCCAGAGAGCGACAATTTCCTATGGTACACTTCAGGTGCACTCCTCGTCTTCCACGTGGCCAAGATTGTTCACGGGATGGGGGGAGCCTTTCAGCAAGGGAAAAACACGCTTATGGTTCTGTTGGGTATCATAAAAGCATTCAATACTATCTGGACAGAAGGCATGATCATGAAGATACTGGATTTATGACCATATGGTAAAGCTCATCGACCTGGTCAATAGGGCTTTTCAGGCAGGGGTAAACAACACTAGCACATCAATGAGGTCTGTCGGAGTAAAAGTGCCGTAGGGGTCTTGCTTGTCTCCACTCTCGTACTCATTATGTACGTATGAATTCCCTATGTCCAACCTGGTGGACAAGCCGGCTGTCTTCGCTGATGACACAGCGTTATATACGCATTCTGCTCACAGCGTAGTGGCCGCGACAAGGGTGAAGATACAACGAGAGAGGGTTATACCGTATATGACGAGGAACAAAAAAGAATTGAATCCGAACAAAACAAAACTTATGAACTACACGAGGGTAAAAAAGAAAGTACACTCAACCAGAGGGTTCTCGATTCTGGGAAACTAGATAGAAGAGCCCGACGCCTTGCGGTACCTGAAAGTACAGTTGGACAGGCGTCTATATCTCCATTAGATATCATCCTAGCGGTCTAGGTGAGGCGGCGGCGCCCAAAATAGTCTATCCTCATCGCTAGGACCTTTTCGCTGAGAATTGAAAATAAAGTACTACTGAATAAGCAGGTCTTGAGCCCAACAATCACCTACGCCTGCCAGTGTTTTCTGGAGTTGACGACGACTATCGTTATGAAACTATCTCCCAAAAAAACTATGAGCTTTGACTGAATCTCTTAACCCGGGAAATCAGACTGCTTCTTGATCTTCTCGCCAGGCTTACACCCGTTCCATCATCGTTAGACCAAATATAGACGGAATGATGGAATGATTCTGACGGGAAACAGATGGTTTAAATCTCTATAGTCAACGAGACAAAATTCTCAAAAATGGTCTGCATGTGGTCCCCCTGTCCGAATCAGAAAATTCTGCTGTTAGATATACTCAATTCAATATCCGTCTTATAACGTATATTTTATAAGTACGTACTTACGACTTTTCAACAACAATACAAAACCAATGAAATACGTATTTGTAATGAATGTGTCCAACCAATATATTTTCTTCTTCCCAATGAAAGTTTATCAAACAGCTGGAAATTACCAACGAAATACGTATTTCAAACTGAATAAAAAAATGTTCACGTTTACCCTAAACGTTCTCCATTTATATTCAATATTTGATGCTCTCGTGTTACGAAGTAGGTTGCACATTGAAGTTACCCACTTAAGAATACATAATACATGAATGAACAAAAACCATCGAAGTGATAATGTAAAAAAATAGGAAAATGAAAAACCATATTCTGTTATTTTCCGTCTTCTGTAGCACTACCTAACAAATTTTCTGTTAGAGAGAGCAATATCTCCTGAAATGTAAAAAATAAACGGAAATAATAGATATCGCCATTCAATGACTCCAATATTTCACCTAGAACACTGTGTATGAATTGTCTTCCACATTTTTGAAATTGAAAATTGGAATTTCGAATGCACTGCAAATACTAAGACAGCAACAAGCATGGATTTTCTACTTTGTGTATTCGTTTTCCACGGATATGATGAATGCAACGCAGTGTGGAATATAATGTAAGCTGAACCTATTGCGCTATTACTGAAGAAATATTAACTAAGCTCTCTTCTTCCATAGGTGACTTCACAAATCCACAATTGAAAATACTAAATTTGGTATTGGATAAAAACATCACGTTTTTTGTCAATGTAATTACGAATATTTGTGATGACTCTGTTGTGTTTGGTAAGATGATGAAATAATACACACTGATTAGTAACTAATTCAATAAACCTGTCTTGATCTAAGAACAGAACGAGTCCAAGGGAAGATCACAGAGTTGAATTTAAGTCGAGGGAAATGAATATTTGGTAATAGTCATTGAGAAAAAAGTATATATTTATATTATCATGAAAATATTTTGACCACATCTCACGGAAACAACACCATATTTTTCATACTACACTAGAGTAGAAATAATATGATTCAAGAGTTTATGGAGAATCAAGAAGGCGCCTGGTTGAGTCAACCCTGGTGATTACAATGTACGAAATGAGCGATGAAACCATGAATATTTCCGAATAAAGTAATTGGTGGAAGATTGGTTTTCGAGCATACCTTGTACCAATACAACAACTGTACCGGGAAACATTCAATATCAAAAAGGTTCTCCTTCTCATGGATAACCTCTTGAAAATTCCTGACAGATCTGGCTTTACAATACACATCGCAAAAAATCTTAAAATTTACGACCTCTTTTCAATCTTCTGCCAAAAAGTCATAAAACACTTATTCAAGTGGATCATTTCATACAAAAATAAAGAACTTTTTGTACAACTGACATTAAAAATGAAGTTTTTAATTCATTGACACATGAACTAAAAACTGACGTTTTCACAAAATCACTTTTAACACTAGTGTTAAAAGTACTTTTAACACTAGTGTTAAAAGTAAAATGACAGATGAGATGATGGATACTCAGTAATATAGATCTCTCTAATAGAAACACTTCAATCAGATATTATAATCAGAACACCTACTCAAGAGGAATCGTTTATAAAAGTTCACACATGTATTTGGTCGTTTGCGCAATTGATAATACTAATTCCTTTTGAAGTTACAAACGAAGTAGTATTTAGTCCAACTGTAGAATGTCCTTCATCACTGACAAATAATGACATTCATAAATAAAGTGCGTTGGGGTTTATTATATTTGAAGTATCTGTCAGTCAGCCTTGTAATCCAAAGATCGTGTGTTCGAATCCTTATGGATCTTATTTTTTTTTTGTTTTTTTCTTACTAGCAGTAACTGTTGAACAAAAAATTTTGTATGATACATTTGTTAAAAGTGATTTTATTTTGCTCGTGGGGTTGCTCCACTCGCTAACGCTCGTTTCGCAATATTCCCCACTCACAAAATAAAATGCCACTTTTAACACTTCTTTCATAAATAACTATTATATAGTTTGGCCGAAATTTCTTCAAAAAGTTCTGGTACTAAAAATTAGATTTTAAATAAACTACATTGAATTTTCTACAAACTACATGCATTATTCACTTAGTCTGGACAAACTGTGTAGCCGCTAGAGCACATTGAAATTTCATGTATACCCAGTCTACGATGCTTAGTGGTTGGAGGTCCTGGGTGCTCTTCTATAACATGAAAAATAAATTAGTAGTAATGATACCATAGAATTGATAGTTGTATTTTTTTCAATAATAATGCATTGAATTCAATATTGTATTCCTCTTTCATCTGCAACCACTGTGTTGTGAGAGCCCTGAGATATGCACATCATTCGACAAATTCACCAGGTATGTGAAGATTTAAAATGTGCGCTGCAATGAAATCTATGTTCTTCCTAAGTGTGTTGGAAAAGGTGTGTCATCCACTTCGTCCAAATCCTGGTCATCATCAGCGAAATATATTTTCATATTGCTGCAATTTCTTCCACAGTTTTGGCAAAGCCAGTAGCAATGTAAGCCAGCCTTCTTACATCCACAATGCCCTTTGCAAGTATATCTTGCATTTTCAGGAAATGAGCTGCAGCCAGTTTGTCAGGTATCAGTCTCAAGGATGGTGGTGGGCTGAAGACTATACCCATTTTTCAATCACCACAACTGTGCGAGATCTTTCACAAAGACTAGCCACGCCTGTTCTTTGGTAGACTTTAAATGAGGCCTACCGTGCTGCAGCCTCTATTGAGGGGAGAATAGCGATGTTAGTTATCAAATTGAACGCATATTTTATAAGTCTATGTCGCAATTTGCCGAACCAATAGAGAGCAAGGAGAAATGTTTCTCCTTCACTCAAAAATGCCTCTAGATCAGCCTGACGGGCTCTCAATATGTTGAAGGGGTGTCCAAATTCTAGGTTCTTCTTCAACATTTTTACAACGTTTTTTATTTTCTATTATGCCCTGGCTACACAGAACTAACTTTGTATCACAACCTCAAATATTTGCCCGATGAATTAACAGCTGACGTTAATATCCCTTCCTCGAGCGAGTAGAGGGGAAATTGTAATGCTCTCTCAATAAATAGCGTGCTATTCTTGACGCTTTCATTAAACCACAATACCCCAGATGAAAACTTTCCGATACTATAAAAGATTTCGCAAATTCAAGTATGAATAATGGGTTTGTCTTCAAAAATGTCTGCATTTAATTAAAAACTGGTATAACTTGGCAAAGCCTTAGCGGCTTTTCAAAAATAAAAAACCAATAATCAGCCTAAATGGATGAGAATTCAGATATGTTGAGATAGATGGAGTGTTTCATTTAAAAAAACTTATGTTCAATTTTGTGAGCCTCTCTTGCGCCCCTCGTATAAAAAATAATCATTCCTGAAAATAGCTCTCATAATGCGATATAATGTGAAATTATAATATTTTGAAAATTCCTATTGGTTCAAGAGATATTTAACTATCCCACTGGTCTAGCGACACACTGTATATTGTATATATATACACAGTGTGACCCACTTAAGATGGAAGCACCCTTATAAAACTTACATTTTTCAACCGATTAGAATGATTTTTTTGTTAGGTAGATATTCAAAAAGTCTATAAGGACACCAAATTTCATGAATTAATCTCGATTTCCAGGGCCAATTAATCTTATTTTTCAAGGTGAAAAATCTAAAAAAATTACTAGCAATTTTAGAAAAAATCTGACTACACCACTGGATTTGTGACATATTCAAATGGTTAAGATGTAAATAACGTTGAAATACGTCAATCAATATAAAAGGTATAAGGGAATGAAATTTGAAAAATATACCGTTTAATCAACCCACCAATTCAAGTTTAGGAATTTTAAGAAAATTCTGAGTATACCACTGGATTCAGGATGTCTTGAAATATTACTGGTCACAGTTTCATCGAAATCTGTTCAGTAATGAAAAAGTTATAAGAGAATAAAATTTGAAAAATATGTTGTAAAATGGAATTTTAACAACGTTCTTACTACACCACTGTTGATTATTGAAAAAATTATTGGGGTGATTATTGCAATCTCGAACAATTATAACATCTGAAAATCATGATGGTAGAAATGGTCTATAGGTATTTCTTGAAGTGGAGTGGATACATAAACAAGTACAAATTAAAGAAATCTGCATGCAGTGTTCACAATAAGCTTGTCAAGAGAGAAACAAGATGTCCTGCACTACCAGGACGACGCTTATTGCCATAATCCTAAACAATAGGAATACCACGACGAACGTGGAATTACATCTAATGAATTTCCGTGCAGAGTCCTACAAGGATGTCTCCGCAATTGCTAGTTGCATGGAAATGTTCATTGAAACATTTGGACCACCTATAGATCGATTTCTGGGTTCTTGCCCTCATCAGTATAGGGTAGGTCTTTGCAGACAAAAACTAATGTCTGCAACAAACGATTCAACAAAATCTCCATGTAAAGGCAGAAGCTGAGGCACCGCCCGCAGCCTAGCGTTCACTAAACAATGAGGAGAGACCTTCTGGTTAATCCTCATGAAAAGAATTTCAACAGTATAAGACAAGTCTAAAGGCGGTTTTCCACCAAAGCAACTGCGTTTTGATTAAAAGTTTGATTTTGTGGAGAAAATCCAGTTCTTGACATAATTTTATGGGTTTATCACCTTCCACAATCTGGAAATGAAAAATTTTTTTAATCCAAAGAAATCTGTACAAGTGTAGAAGGGCAAATTAATTAATTTGCCCGATAAGTTACTGCGTTCACAAGACTGCTGTCTTGAAAGAAATTAATTTTTGTCAGTAACGTACCCTACACTGAATTTGCCTATCTGAAAAAATGAGATCGAATTAACAAAGAATACTTCTCTTTTTTTGAAAACTGTTGACGTTTCGGAGGCTGTATCTGCCTCCGTTATCAAAACTTCTTAGAAAGACGCTGAGAAAACTGAATTTGAATTGCGATTTTCGTAATAAGACCTTTCTTTGACAGAGTCAAATGAAATCTGTCATACATTCTTTTGATTGACATTTGGTATCTTGATACATAGGGTGTTCGGTATCAATCAATCACCATTCTATTAGTTCTTATTTCATCTCTGGATTAAAAAAATTTTTCATTTCCAGATTGTGGAAGGTGATAAACCCAAAAAATTATGTCAAGAACTGCGTTTTGTTTCCAAAAAGAGCAACAAAAACTAGTTGCTGTCTTTGGAAACAAAAATTCAACAAATAGATATTTTTGTTTTCGGTTTGTTTTCAGCTGTTTCTACTAAAGAGACAGGAAATAGTGTGAAAATGTACACTACGAGCGATGATTATTTGTGATTGCATGTGGGTTTATCGTTATTCAATCAATTGAAAAAAAAAGCAAAAAAAAGAAAAGCAAGATATTGGGTAATACCATTTTTAAAAGAACGGAATAAGTATGGAATAGATGAAATGATTAATAACCTACGAAAAGATGATTTGGGAATAAATGGTGAACTGAGGTCTTCATTCAATAAAAACTTCGCAAGACTATCAAGTGCCGACTTTGTGTATTTAATACAACTAGAGGGTCCGAAAATTTTTAAGCCAAACACCAACTATAGAAATGCTATTTCCGTAACAGATCACTTGGTAATTACATTACATTTTTCGGATTCCATAAGTTAGGCCGCTCTCGATATGCCTCAATTAAATTAGTCACTTCTATTGTCCACGTTTTCTTATTATAAATGCACGATGCGTAAACTCGCGTGACCTATTAAAAAATTAAAACAACAAACATGCCGGAATACGAGTTTCTTGTATGTTTCCACTAAACCAACTGTGTTGCTAAAAACTGCAACCCAACAAGAAAACCTTTTGATCTTTCCGCTCCGAGGACTTTCAACAATTACCAGAAAAAGTCGCCAGCGACACAGTGTTGCCGAAATGTTTCCAAATTTGGCAACTCCAACTCGAGTTGCTGTGTTGTTGGTTTGGTGAAAAACCGCCTTAATGTACTCCCAAATGGAAGAATAGCTCTGCTAAACTCCGCCAAGTAAAATAAAGACCATTTATTATTATTATTATTATTATTAATAAAAAAATATGCAATGGATAATTATTATTATCATTCCCGTAGGTAACATCAGCTGTGATTTCTTCCTTTTGTTGAATAGCAAAAAATAAGAGTTGCAATTTCAACTGCCTGTCATTCAGAATGCATTAATGAAATGAACAAGTTAGTTGTTTCTCATCTATTTATGATAAACGATAAATGCATTGAATTGGATGGAAGTTTGGTGGAGGCCACCAGAATATGAATTCGACTAATTCATTTTTCAATTCGGTATCTTCTTGGTTTCTATTTTTACATTGATTGTGAATAAAAGATTGTTTTCCGCTAGTTTCTTGTGGTAAACTGATTAATTGATATGGTTCGAGATACTTAGGAAAGGAAATTGATTCTCCCATAAATGTTTCATGAATAAATTAATTTGAATAATATTTAAGTGAATATTGCCCGTAATCCAGTGGTGTAGTAACAACGTTGCTAAAATTCCATTAAACAACATATTTTTCAAATTGTATTCCTTTATAGCTTTTTTATTACCCAAACAGATTCCCATGAAACTGTAATCAGTGATATTTCAAGACATCCTGAATCCAGTGGTGTATTCAGAATTTTCATAAAATTCCTGAACTTGAATTGGTGGGTTGATTAAACGGCATATTTTTCAAATTTTATTCCTTTATAACTTTTTTATTGATTGACGCATTTCAACGTAATTTACATGTTGACGTTTTGAAAATGTCACAAATCCAGTGGTGTAGTTAGTTTTTTTCTAAAAAAATAGCTAGTAATTTTTTTAGATTTTTTACCTTCAAAAATAATATTATCATGAAATTTGGTGTCCTATTAGCCTTTTTGAATATCTACCTAACAAAAAAAAAACCATTTCAATCGGTTGAAAAATGTACGTTTTATAAGGGTGCTTCTATCTTAAATGGGTCACACTGTATATGTATGTATATGTATATATTGCAACAGTCCTGAAATCATATTCTCATTAGAACTTAGGTACAACGTAAAAGACTTTTTTTTAAAAAATTTACAAAGTTCACGCATTGATAACAATATGCAACGTGACCCTTTTTTCATTTTCCTACGTTACATCCACACCGTGCGCAAAATAGTGTGCGAAATTCGTATTTCGCTCACTGCATGTGAACTATATGTGATATTTATTTTTCAACATTTATGGTCCTGAATCAAGCAAAAATCCAAGAAATCATTCATTTCTAAATGTTTAACAATAATTAATCTTTAAAACTTTTCAAATTTGGAAAAACATCTTGAAAAACTATTTTTTATATGAATTTAAGCATATTACTTATTTTAGAACAATGTTTTTTAACGCTAATAGAAAAATTTTTTTTGCAACTCCTGCGCGAACTACTTTGTTGATCTCGACAGTTTAGACAGTTTTTTTTCTCGGCTGCGACTCTTTAAAGTATCGATCACTAAAGAAGCATTTCGCGCACTTGATAAAAAATAAGTATTTCGTCCTGTCAATTATTTATTACGTTGCTACCATTACCTAGATCGTTCATTTTGGTTCAAACACGAAATTTCACGAAATGTCAATAAACAACGTCAGGTACTTATTTGTCTAAAATATTTAAAACTGAAAATGGTATTTTTTACAGTTTAGTAATAGAACACTGTCAGTGACATGATTTGACAGATTCGGAACAATGTCATAGGGGGACAAACAAACCAAATTGAATAATACATACCCATTGAACCCATTTTCCATAAGGCTACGTGAATCACTTAATGTCTGTAAAGTTTATAAACATCCCAATAATCCACTAACATCCACAAAAAACGAATTTTTATTTAATTAAATGTCAAATGCTTTGTTTGTCCCCCCATGACCACCATGTTGTGACGTCAGCTGACAGTGCTCTATTTGGTGAGAAACTGGTGAGAAGAGCGAATAATACCGGACGTCTGTGTCAAAATGTCCCTAACTGACTATGAAAAAGACTTTCTTCTTACATCTTGCCAGTGAATGGAAAAGTGAAGTTGAGGATGTATCCATCGTAAAGTATAATCCTCCCAAATACCCCAGAAGTATGAATTCCAGCAATATATTGAAAAAAAATTGTTTCAACGCAAGAACTTCTAGATTGCGGATTCCTCGTCAATGCAAGAACTCAGCAATAACTGCAATAAATGCCACAAAAAAATTTGAAGAATGCATTTATTTCTTGTGATGGAGGTTGAGATATTTTCTTCAATAAGAGTTTTTACAATAGTTTGAATGAAAATATGGCTCTTGTACTGAAACTCGCTTACCACCTAGAACGGGATTTAAAAAATTGATATTGTGAGAGAAAATACTGAGCATTTGTGGACAAAATTCAAATTAAAATACTGTATAAAAACTTTGGACAAGGCTCAAAATAGCTGTTAGGGAATATAAATTTAAAATACTCCCTGTTGTACAGAATGAGTTTTTTAAATATCTCATCACTGCTTCCTCGTTCTCTAGCAATCCCTTCCTTCTTATCCGGTCGGGGGCTGAATGAAACTGGTGTTGAATATTGCTTTGGTCTAGCTAGTAACCATCGGCCTTAGTGAATTCTAGTATAGCGCGGGTTGTGCCCTCTATCGGTGGGTAGTCTTGTTTGTGATTTATTACACATTTCGTGTTGTACCTTTTGAATGAAAAATGTGTAAAATTTATTCACAATTATGTATTACACATATTATGTATGAAAGTAACAAAGTTGGGGAAAATTTCACCACAAACCGAAATAAACAATCATTGGTAAAAATATATTTACTACAACCAGGTGTACTTATTTTCGACAATTGTATACATTATTTACACTTTTTTTTAACTGTTGAAGGAAAAATCTACACAGATATTTCTTTGTGCGTAAAAAAGTCGTACAGCAGAAAAAGTCGCACAGCAGTTATAGACTATTGTGAGTCAGGCTTGTCATTATTAAATTTCTTATCGACTCTGACAAGTAGTGTCAAAATTCAAACTATATTTGTTAGTAGTGCGCCTTTAACATTGTGGTGAAGTACCCTAGGATATGGTCAGTACTCAGGGTATTTGGCTCTGGGTAAATGAATAGAGGTCTGTTCAGTACAAACAACTTTACTTGGACTTGGTAGAGATCGAGTATCTTGGTATACTGAATCGTGGTATATCAACGTAGTACAATAATCTAAAAATAATTATTAGTATAAACTTCAAATATAGCCAACAGTGAAACGTGTGAACTATTGAAAATGACAGAAAATATTACAAGTGCGATAAGGAATTGGAAAAAAAAAACCAGCACGTCGAGTAATGTTCAGGCTTTCGAGAGAATTCAGATAATGTGAGACCAACAATAATTCACAAAACAACTTACCTAAAAGTGCAGGCCACATACACTATAACAATTTAGGCATTCAAAGCCATGAAGCACTCGATAGATTGCAGACTAAATTGACTGAGACACGTCACTCATATGTTCTAAACAAGTATACTGGGATCGGTATCATCCCATGATTCGTATCGATAATTCGTGGATTTGGCTGAGCCAGGTAGGGACACACAAAAACCATCAAATGAAATAAAACAGTGGCGGAGTTCGTAGGTCACGCTCCGCTACATCTGCCCTCGTTCTTGGGGATGGGGAGCTGCCGGAGGCTCCATAGGACCACAAGAAACAAAATACTTCTTCAAGTGAGATATATGAAACGTGCCTCGCTCAGTATCAGTTTCAGGGACAGACAAAATATAAGTTTTATCACTCAATACTTTCTTAATTTGGAATGGACCCTCGTAGATGAGAAAAACTTTCTTCGTCTGTCGGGAGGACGCCGATGAGATCGGATTAGCGCGCAGCAGTACCAAGTCTCCCACCGTAAATGGGACGATGGGCCTCGATGGTCGACTTAGAACACGACGAGCGGCTCGGGTTTGTAACTGCTCACGCGCTAGGAATAACTTCACATGATTCTGATTGCTGGCCTCCCCAGGATATTTTATATGACTCCTGAGGGGGGAATACGCGGGTGTTCCGAACTGCAACTCCACGAAGGGAAAACCTGTAGATTCATGCACAATGTTATTGAATAAATGTACAATGTGCGGTACTTCCCAGGCCCATCGGGTATGCTTCGAGTGACAAAAAGCTCGAAACAAACGTCCTAGCTCCCTCATAACCCGCTCTGAAGGATTACTTTCAGGATGTCTGATGGAACTGTACACAATCCGAATGCCCACACGGTTCAAAGCGTTTTTCCACACTCCCGAAGTGAACTGTGTCCCCCGATCGCTCAATACACGTTGAGGTGTCCCTACACGTTTGACGTAATCAGTCATGAAATGCTTCACTACTGATTCTGCTGTGGCTCGTTTCAACATGTATAAGGCAACGTATTTGGTGAACACATCCAACACCACAAACAAAAATGTCACCCCACCACGCGATTGGGGAAGCGGCCCGTATAGATCTACAGCGTCCAGGTCTCCGGGCCCTGTGGGAATAATTGGGTCCAAAGATGGCTTAGGTCTACTAGACGCTTTACTTTTTTGGCATAAATCGCACAATTTCAAAGTTCGCTTGACCAACTTATGAAGCCCACGGTACCAAATGTCTGATCTTAAAGCACACCAGGTCTTGTATACCCCGAAATGCCCAAACTCCTCATGAGTTCCTGTATTAAAGAAATAGGGATACATAAACAATACCTGTCTTCCGCCTGGAAATACAAAAGGTTTCCATGAAGAAGAAACTTGTCCGAAAACGACCCTTGTTCTAACCTTTCCAACTCCTTAGCGAGGTATATATCTGCACGCTGCTCAGTAGGTAACCGTTGAAAGAAATCTTTCAATTTTGGAGAGTCCTTTGCTATGGCCAGAACCCGAAAAAGTTTGTCAACAGGGACTGGTAAACTGGCGGGAGGATTCCGAGAGAGGGCATCGGGAATTATGTTTTGGGATCCTGAAATATATTTCACGTCGAAAGAAAACTCCTGGCAGTCTAGAACCCACCTAGTAATTCTGGCAGACAATAAACGACATGACTTCAGAAAGGAAAGAGACTGGTGGTCACTTAAAACAGTGAAATGGCGGCCCAACAAATAAATTCTCCACCTTTGGAGGGCAAAAATAATCCCCAAAAGCTCCCGCTCTGGAACCGAATATCTGCGTTCACGCTCTAGCAACAGACGACTAGCATAAGCAACTATAAACTGGGAGTTGTTTTCGCCTCGTTGATATAACATAGCACCTAAGCCAATATCGCTACAGTCAGTTTGGACGATAAATGGCAACTCAGATCGGGGATGATATAAGAGCACTTCCTTACAAAGCAAATCCTTGAGTTTACGAAACGCCTCGGCTTGCTCCTTCCCCCAAAACCAACGAGTGCGTTTTCTCAACAGAGTCACTAAAGGTTCTGACACCTGCGCGAACTCAACCGAAAAACTACGGTCGTAGTTACAAAGGCCCATAAAACTTTGTAACTCCTTAATATTGTTTGGCTTCTGAAAATCACGTATAGCCTGGGTTCGAATCGGGTCGGCTCTCCATCCATCTGAGTTCAAGACGTACCCCAAAACTTCAGTTCTTTCCTGAAAAACTCACACTTTTTCAGGCGCAGGGTAAAACCAGATCTAGAAAGCCGAGTCAATACGAGATCTAAATGCTGCATATGGTCTTCGAAAGACCCCGAAGTGATCAATATGTCATCCACGTAAACGTGGACAAACGTCTGTAAGAATGGTCCCAGAATTTGGTCAAGGCACCGGGTGAAACTAGATACCGCAGTCTTTAAGCCAAACGGCAGAACTCGGAATTGGTAGCACCTAGTTCCATATCGAAAAGCAGTGTATTTTCGGTGTTCGGCTCTTATCGGTATCTGCCAATAAGAGTGTGTGCAATCCAAAGAACTCATATATTTGACTTGCGGAATTTCCATCATAATTTTCTCAATGGGCCTCGGAAGTTCATTATCCACCTCCATAACGGAGTTTAGCCTCCTAGCATCCAAACAAACTCGTATGCTGCCAACCTTTTTGATAGTAGTGGCTAGGGGACTACAAAATGGGCTGGTGGATCTCTCTATGACCCCCCACTGTTCCATCTTATCTAATTCCATTTGCACTGCAGGCCTATGTGCAAAAGGGACTGGGTATGGCCGGACCGAAAAAGGAATTGTATCGGATAAATTTATGTTATGTTCATAATGTGTTACCAGCCCAGGAACATCAGAGAACACATTCTGATGTTTCTGTAGTAATTCTGTGAATATTTTGGCCTCCCTTGAAGTCAAATTAGCCTGCTGTACAACACTTTCAAAATCGCATGGTTCCACACCCCCAGAAGTAGCAGGAGGGTGTGACTGATTGATAGCACACAAACGGAGCGATTTGACCTTTTCGGAATTCGTCTCTATCCTATGGTTTGAAGGGAACTCCGGGACAACCAGCTCTCGATTGTCTAGCTTAAGCGTGACTTTGCCGTGTTCCAAATCAATCCTAGCTTGATACGAACGCAAAAAGTCAACACCCAAAATGACGGCATAAGCTAGATCGGGTATAACCAAAAACTCGAAGTTGAAAAATTGGTCTCCTAAAGAGAACGGAAGAAACACTTGGGCCGAAACTCGTCGCTGTTTTGCTTTGAAAGCACCCGTTATCCGAATACCGCTGACTTTGAAAAAAGTTAATTTAGGCAGACACCCTGTAATCTGCCCGAATATTTCGTCGGATATACAACAGACGTCGCTGCCTGAATCTACAAGAGCAGGGAAATTCAGATGGCCTATATTGATCTCGACAAATGGTGATCGAGGTACTGGTTTGTGGTGACCACTGTCACACTCCTCCAGCAAATCGTCAACTGGATAATTTCCCCGTACTAACTTATTATGGTCAGTCCTATCCACAACCCCCACCAATGGACTAGGTTGATGGGTTGCGATTACTTTTCCGAAAACTCCATCTCCTCATCAACAGAATTCAAGGCAGACACATTTCTGGAAAATGGAGGCTCATCTATTTGCTCATTTCTCCGGAACGGTCTATTATCCCGACGTGAGTTAACATTATCACGGTCAAATCTATCAGCTGGGCGAGAAATGTAGTCAGCCTGAGATAACACTGTTATGGCGTCCGCTACCGTGCCAGTTCCTATAAGTGCCGCCGCCACAGATAAAGGAAAATGTCTAGCAATCATTGATATTAGAAGTGACTCGGAAATCTCTGGCTGTGAATACCTACATTTTGAAAGCAAATTCAAAAAATAATCTACATAACTACCATCACCAGAACGGTATTTACCCGTTTCCAAAAGATTACGTATCTCTAGTTGTCGGGAATCCCCCCAGAAATAACTGAGAAATGAGCGTTTTAACTCCGGAAATTCTTTAAAATTATAAAGCATGGCATCAGGCCACAACTTTGCCTTTTTGCGGAAAAGTGCATGACATCAGTGGGGTACAACATGAAAAGGCATCCTCAGTTGCCTGATAGAATACTCTAATTTATCTATGAAGAGAACTGGATGGATTCCCTCATTATCAAAAAATTGAATGAGTTTTGCAGCCTCTATAGTATTAAAATTTTCGAAATACGGCATGAGTTGGCAGTTCAAATTCCCCATCACATTACAACTGTTACAAATATTGGTACGGAGCGGTATATTTCCAGATAGACCCTGAAAATTAATATTATCAATATTCCTTACTGCGCTATAATTTGCCGTCCCACCCTGTATGGGGTAGTGCCCCTGAGTGGAAAAATAATTTTGTTCCCCCGGTATACGAGAATCAATATTAGTTAGAGGGACTTTGAAAAACTGATTTGGCATTTCAGAATAAGTACTGTTCTTTGAAATAGAACGAGAAATTGAAGGAACAATATCTTTATAACCCAGTAACAACCGAACATTATTTCGAGGTTCACCTTGTAAACAGTAATTATTAGCCAACACGGTTTCATCATCAGCAGGTTGGAAGTGGGCACCCGTACTAAGACCACCCCGTACTCTATTAGACTCTTCAGCACGATACTTATTACCCGAAATCATGGTTTGGGCAGTTGTACGGGGGTCGCCCTGTAACAGATTTGTATTTGTCACATTCAATCTATTATAAGAAAGTTTAGGGTAGACACCCGTACAAAAGCCACCCTGTACTGTATTAATAGATTCAGTAGAAATTTCATTATCTAAAAATAATTGTGGAGGAACATTTGTCATCGGTACACCCTGTACATTGCACCCGAATAGCGAACTTGACAAATAATTTGGATTTGAATAGGAATCCGAAAAAACAGTTTTTGTGGAGGGCTTTCTAGATACAATACTATCAACTGGCCGCTCACTATCTAAAAAGGTAATGTTTTTTTGATTGTTGACATGTTTATCAGATTGTACTGGTTTACAACTAAATTCACTTTCACATGCCCCCGATACTAGCGTTTGGCTGTGAAAATTAACTTTTTTAGCGGCAGAAAAATTTTCTCGCAAACTATTTGAGTTACTGAAGCCCTGTGGCTCAATAACATCAGCAAATGATTGTTCTGGTGCAGTCTTTTCACTAGTTATTACTTGAGTTGGGATTCCACTTGCATTTAATTGTGGACACAACAAAGCTGAGGCTGTCCCCGGGTCTACTAAAATAGGCCTACCTTGACTCTGCAAAACCTCTAGCTCACCATCCTGACCTACTCTGCCCCCGTCAAGCCTTCTAGGGGTACCTGCGGCTGGGGACATGGCCCTACCTCGTCCTCTTGCTCTTGTTTCGTATTGATGCACTGGGGTATGGACCACCATCCTACCCTGGATTCAAAAGCCAAGTTTTGGGGTTGTGGAACTGGTTTCGACGAAATGGCTGTTATGAAATGCCAAATGGATACCAGGCCTTCTCGTTGGGCGACAAGATGTGGTGAAGTACCCTAGGATATGGTCAGTACTCAGGGTATTTGGCTCTGGGTAAATGAATAAAGGTCTGTTCAGTACAAACAACTTTACTTGGACTTGGTAGAGATCGAGTATCTTGGTATACTGAATCGTGGTATATCAACGTAGTACAATAATCTAAAAATAATTATTAGTATAAACTTCAAATATAGCCAACAGTGAAACGTGTGAACAATTGAAAATGACAGAAAATATTACAAGTGCGATAAGGAATTGGAAAAAAAAAACCAGCACGTCGAGTAATGTTCAGGCTTTCGAGAGAATTCAGATAATGTGAGACCAACAATAATTCACAAAACAACTTACCTAAAAGTGCAGATGTGTGTGAAGTTAGCGACGAATTTGCCAGCGACGATTTGGTAGGGCGGATTTTATGCAATTGAAAATTCTACTTTCAGTCGATATCAAATTTTTCGGCATTGATAGGCTCGAGGTGTATAATATTCAGGTTGAAATAGAAAACAAAAGTATTGAATTGTCTTAAAAAACCGTCAAATATTTGGAAAAATGCACTTTTTGCCATAAAAATTTTATATTTCTATTGTTAATTCCATTATAAGTCGGAAATGAGGAATAAATACACCTGGAAATTTTTACAGAAGGTGTAAAAATGCATGCTTTTTCGGAATATGGAAAGTTGATATCTGAAAAATCGGTACGGAAGCGGAAAATAATTAAAATGTATGAAAATTTGGTATTTCTATTGTTATTTCATTATAAGTCTGAAATGAGAAATGAATACACCTGGAAATTTTCACACAAGGTGCGAAAATGCATGCTCCTTCGGAAAATAAAATGTGGATTTCTCAAAAATCGGTACGGAAGCGGCGAATAATTGAAATCCATGAAAATTTGGTATTTCTATTATCACTATTATTAATTTCATTACATAAGTCGGAGATGAAGAATAAATACACCTGGAAATTTTCACAGACGGTGAATAAAAAGTTGATATCTGAAAAATTGGTACGAAAGCGGAAAATAATCAAAATAAACGAACATTTTGGATTTCTATTCTTAATTCCATCACAAGTCGGAAATGAGGAATGAATACACCTCGAAATTTTCACACAAGGTGCGAAAATGCATGCTCTTTCGGAAAATAAAATATGGATTCCTTAAAAATCGGTACGGAAGCATCAAATAATTAAAATCCATGAAAATTTGGAATTTCTATTATTACTATTATTAATTTCATTACATAAGTCGGAAATGAAGAATAAATACACCTGGAAATTTTCACAGAAGGTGTAAATATGCATGCTCTTTCGGAAAATGGAAAGGTGATATCTGAAAAAACGGTACGAAGGCGGAAAATAATTAAAATCCATGAAAATTTTGGAATTCTATTCTTAATTCCATTATAAGTCGGAAATGAGGAATAAATACACCTGGAAATTTTCACGGAAGGTGTAAAAATGCATGCTTCTTCGAAAAATGGAATATTGATTCCCGAAAAATCGGTACGGAAGCAAAAAATAATTAAAATTCGTGAAAATTTGATATTTCTATTATTAATTTCATTATGAGTCTGAAATGAGGAATAAATACACCTGGAAATTTTCACAGAAGGTGTAAAAATGCATGCTCTTTTGGAAAATAAAATGTGGATTTCTCAAAAATCGGTACGGAAGCGGCGAATAATTGAAATCCATGAAAATTTGGTATTTCTATTATTACTATCATTAATTTCATTACATAAGTCGGAAATGAAGAATAAATACACCTGGAAATTTTCACAGAAGGTGTAAAAATGCATGTTCTTTCGGAAAATAATAAGTTGATATCTGAAAAATCAGTACGAAAGCGGAAATTAATTAAAATACATGAAAATTTGGTATTTCTATTCTTAATTTCATTATAAGTCTGAAATGAGAAATAAATACACCTGGATATTTTCACATAAGCTGTAAAAATGCATGCTCTTTCGGGAAATGGAAAGTTGATATCTGAAAAATCGGTACGGAAGCAGAAAATAATTAAAATCCATGAAAAGTTGGTACTTCTATTATTACTACTATTAATTTCACAACACAGCAAAGAGAGCAAGGCACAAAATTAGGGACCCATCCATTTTGGGAAGTTCCAAACGCAAACGCGATCAGTTTTCTTGAATATATCTATGGCCATGGCCAGAGTTTCGCTATATTTGTGAATGTGAGACACAAGCAAGCAGGTCACCAGCTGATCTCTGATGACGAAAACAGTATTGTTGATTATTTACAATTCTAGAGAGTTCCAGATATTTCATAAGCCCGATCTTGATGGTTATTCGATGACTTGCGATCTATAGTTGTTATAGGTAGGGTAATTTTTCTACCCTTACGAAAATGCGTCATTCTGTAATAGAATTGCATCAGCGAAAACGTGATTTCCGTCGAAAGTAAGAGATATTCTGATAACGTTAACTCTCATTTCTGGTGACGAAAGTTCAATTGTTAAAAAGGGGAACATTCTCCATAAAAATTGAAAAATGAAAAATGATTCCACAACAGATTTTATGAATGTCCTATTCATATTTTCGAACTAAAATCAAAATTCAATTGTTATTTTTCCCAATCATTTCCCATCCTCGTATATAATGTTTGGACGACTTTAAATTATGAATAAACGGAGACAGGAATCATTTTTATGATTAGAATACATTTTTTTGATTTTGTTTCGCCGCAGCTGGTGAACTGTTATTTCGCTCCAGAAAATGTAACTTTCGTCACTTGTAAAACAATATAATATTTTACCGTTTTTGGAACTGGTGGTACTCATGTAATTTTCCAGTTGGACAGAAATGTCCCTGGTAATGGGGAGGTTAAACAGCTTGCAACGCAATGGAAATAGTTTGAGGGCACACTCTAATGAATGAATCTTCAACTAATCACTTCCTGAGAATACATACATTTTCAAAAGATGTCATTGGGCGAATTTTTCCAGGTGGCTTTTTTTCTCAATCTGGATTCATTGGGAAATTATCGTAAAAAATTTATAATTTTCGTGGTTTTTAATTATTTTCCGCTTACGTACCGATTTTTCAGATATCAACTTTCCATTTTCCGAAAAAGCATGCATTTTTACACCTTCTGTAAAAATTTCCAGGTGTATTTATTCCTCATTTCCGACTTATGTGATGAAATTATTAATAGTAATAATAAAAATAACAAATTTTCATGGAATTCAATTATTTTCCGCTTCCGTACCAATTTTTGAGGAATCCACATTTTATTTTCCAAAACAGCATGCATTTTTACACCTTTGTAAAAATTTCCAGGTGTATTTATTCCTCATTTCCGACTTATAGTGGAATAAAGAATAGAATTTCAAAATTTTCATGTATTTTAATTATTTTCCGCTTTCGTACCGAGTTTTCAGATATTAACTTCTCATTTTTCGAAAGATCATGCATTTTTACACCTTCTGTGAAAATTTCCAGGTGTATTTATTCCTCATTTCCGACTTATAATGGAATTAACAATAGAAATATAAAATTTTTATGACAAAAAGTGCATTTTTCCAAATATTTGACGGTTTTTTAAGACAATTCAATACTTTTGTTTTCTATTTCAACCTGAATATCATACACCTCGAGCCTATCAATGCCGAAAAATTTGATATCGACTGAAAGTAGAATTTTCAATTGCATAAAATCCGCCCTACCAAATCGTCGCTGGCGAAATTCGTCGCTGGCAAATTCGTCGCTAACTTCACACACATAAAGTGCAGGCCACATACACTATAACAATTTAGGCATTCAAAGCCAGGAAGCACTCGATAGATTGCAGACTAAATTGACTGAGACACGTCACTCATATGTTCTAAACAAGTATACTGGGATCGGTATCATCCCATGATTCGTATCGATAATTCGTGGATTTGGCTGAGCCAGGTAGGGACACACAAAAACCATCAAATGAAATAAAACAGTGGCGGAGTTCGTAGGTCACGCTCCGCTACAACATTTTTCTAGTGCAATTAGTGCTACGTCTCAGCTAGATACCAGAAAATCAGGGGTGGAACCTAAAATAGTTTTCATTTAAAAAAATATAATTTTTTTTGTTGTTATTTCAGAAAATATAAAATTTATCAAAAAACGATTTCGATAGGTTGAGAGATAATTCAATTCTCCACAAGAATGATTTTCAGTAATACCTAATGAAATACGCTCGTTTTCTCAGAAAACGTGTTTTAACGCCGACGTTACATTTCATGCTCCCGCTAAACCGCCACTGCAAGTTCGGACAGGGCCGAAAATTAAATTTGTCATAACTTTGCTGAAAATTATAGTAGAAGAAAAAGAAAAAGTGCATATCGTTCCTGAAGACTTCTACTTCCTCATGCAAATATAACATATGAGTATCTGAGTACCTAAAATATGTTTTGTCCCACTTCACATAACCCTTCTACGATATTTATTTTAGTTGATATAAAATAATTATACTAGATCAGGAATCAGTACCCTCTTTGGACCATATGCAACGATTTAAGGCTAGTGGGACAAGTCTTACTTATACATGCCAAAGGAAAAATTGGGTTTTACCCCTGCCTCATTTTTCAACTCACCCATTATCCCGGCAATTTCTTCAGTAAATGTTGAAAATAATCGTTCATACATCATCCTACATAGAAAATGAAGTATATGATTTCAAACTTAAGGTTTGCACTTCACAATAGTGTTATTATATATATATATATATATATATATATATATATATATATATATTGTATATAGTCTAAAAAGGGTATGGGTTGCTGCTTTAGTATAATAATTCCATATTGTGAAGGGAAGTGCGACAAAACACCTTTCAGGTACTCAATACTCGCATATTATATTTACATGAGATGATAGGAGTCTTCAGAAACGATATGAACTCTTCCTTTTTCCTCCTCCGATCATTTTCAGCAGAGTTATGACCAATCAAATAATCGGCTAGTCCGGGAAGTACGTACTTTCCGGACTAGTCCGGGAAATGCTCGAATTTCAATATAAATATTTATATAAATAAGAATTAGAATGTTTCTGTTAGTACCTATCTTCTGTTCGCATTTCGATATTTAATACAAATAAGAATTAAAATGTTCGAAATTTTCTTCTACAAAGAAATGTAAAAAATAAATGTATCTCGATTTGTTATTCTACACGGTTGCCAAAAAAATTGTGTACGCAACACGTCCGAAAACAGTTTTTTTGGACTCGCAGACTTCCAGGACTCGCTACGCTTGTCCTAGAATCTTGTCCACTCGTCCAAAAAAACAGAGTTTTCCGACGAAAAAATACCGACACTCTGTGTTTTCATTGACCTCGCCAAAGCGTTCGACACGGTTTGTCACGAGACATTGCTGAAAAAACTGAAATTATACGGCCTTAGAGGCAAAGTCTATGCCTTACTGGAATCGTATCTAGACAACAGATCTCAATATGTTCAGATAGGCGATGCTATGAGCTCTGCGAGACCTGTTACATACGGGGTGCCCCAAGGTACTGTACTTGGTCCACTGTTGTTCTCTGTATATATAAATGGACTTCTAGAGCTTGATCTCAGAGGCAGAGTCATAAGTTTTGCTGACGATACAGCAGTTATATACAGAGAAGAAAGTTGGCAAAAATTAAAGGAAGTGACAGAAAAAGAAATTGAAATTATTAATAAATGGCTGAAATTAAACACATTGACAATGAACTGCAATAAAACAAAATACATCTCTTTCGCATCATATAAAAATGCATTACCTGATCTTGGTCCCCTTACAATTGAAAACACTTTCATTCCAGAGGCTAAACAAATTAAATATTTAGGAATTATAATTGATCAAAATTTAAAATGGGATCTACAAATTAAAAACGTAATCAATAAAATAAGAGGATTTTTATGGCGATTCAAATACTTGAAAAGCTTTCTCAACAGCCAACAACTGAAAACGTTATACTTTTCATTGATTCAGTCCCAAATCAGCTATGGCATACTAGGATGGGGAGGTGTGTATGATACATATCTGAATAATTTGGATATAATTCAAAAATGGATTCTAAAAAAATAAAAACCGTGGATATTCAAGTGATATGATCTTCGAGACCAGTAAAGTCTTAGATGCTAGACAATTGTATTTCTGGAAAATCTCACTGAATATATTCAAACAAAAGATTGAAATAAAAAAAAATTCCCACTCTTATGAAACTAGGAATATATTGAAAAACTACTACTTACCTAGAAGAAATAAAACCATATAGAATATATAATTTTATACCAGAAGAAATACGAAAAAATAAAACCCAAAATACTTTCAAACGTTGCTTGAGGCACTGGCTGAATAATCAAACAAGAAAAACAATACATGATATGATAAACCAGAAGTAAATTCAAAATAATCCGACAAAACAATTATATGATCATTGTACTTGATTTTAGATCAGATTATTTCATCTTTTTATCTCTTTTTCTTATATAATTTTATTACTATTATATTTATACATCTCACCACACACAAGGGATATTTTTGTTAATATCCCTTCAGTGGAATTTTTCCCCCGTTTATTAGCAAGAATGTTCGCATACCTAAATTGTATATTATTATTGATATTGATTCTAATAAACGATATTATTATTATTTCATCACAAATGAATAAGCAGCCACTTACAGTTAATTCAGTCGCAATGCCACCAGCGCGGAAAGAAGAAAAAACATTCCTACGTAGCAAAGACAGCTGGAAGTGTACAGAGTTCAAGATTTTTGCCAAAGGTTATGAAATAAATGAAATAGTAAATATTGGAGAGAAGGGCATCTGCTTCGAAATCTACTATCTGCTATTTCATTTGAAGATCTTAGGGAAATAACCTACTGAGTCACTTTGGCAATAATTTTCAGAATAACGTTCTTTAGGTTTGAGCTACTCACGTTGCTTGCCCGTATATGTTTTACCAAAGTATTAATATCTGCTGACCCGAAACGTTTTTCTCCAGTACAAATATGCCATGTGATAGTATAGCCCGGCAGCTTAAAGATGACATGGAAATCGCGATTTGAGGCAAAAAGAGGTATTCATTATTTGATAATTTCCGGTAAAAATTCTTGAACTCTGTTGACTTCCTGGAGTCTGACTTTACTCTAAGTCGCTGCTCATTCATTTGTGAGAAAATATTATTTATACAGCGGATTATAATTCATTGGACTTTGATGTTTTCTGACCTACCCTGTCTCTTACGAGAGGCAAGAGCCTAGGAATAGTCGATACGCTTCTGCGGTGGTCTTCTCCAGACTAACGAAGCATAATTTACTGTTAAATTACAATAAGCAATTACAATTGGGTCTCCTTGGAAAAACGTTGCACAAATATCTGTCAGATGAAGTTCAATTTCCATCGTACCAACAGTGAAAATGTTCTCGCAGTGTTGAAGAATAAATCAAGAGTTCAGAAAGACTTGTTTCCGAATAACAAAATTAATAGTAATAAAACGCCACTTCAGTTGCAGGAATTGAGAGATCTGTACCTGGAACTGGACAAACTTAATGCTGAAGGAAAAAACAACTACATAATCAAATATCTACATAATGTCCCCAAAATCGTCTCTATTTCGGATAACCAAACTTCAGATAAAAAGAATCGAGAAGAAGAGGATTCGCCTAGACACTATCAAACCAAATTTAATCGTTTAGATGTACCAAAAAAACATATGAAACTGAACAACAGGCTCAGTGTTCTGTTTTGGAACATAAACGGATACAAAAATATGAGTAATTTTCTTTAAGATATGCCTGTTAAATTTGATATGTTGTCTTTGTGAAACTTGGATTGCTAGCTCAAACATTGATATGTCGCCTGTCATAAATTCAAGATACAACGCGGCACATTCACCAGCCATCAGGGAGAAGTCCAGGGGTCGCCCTAGTGGCGATATTGCAATAATTTATAAAAAATGCTATAATGCTTTGCTTCTTGTTTCATCTCCTTGGTGGCTCATATATCTCTTTGAATGCAATGGCTGTCAGTTTATTATAGGTGCTACATACTTCAAACCAACTTGTGATATAGCGGATTTGTTAGACATTTTTCAAATATTCCTGTTTAGGATAACGGAACGTTATCATAACCACGTGATGATATTGTTAGGTGATTTCAATAGCACAGTTTCATCCCGGAGAATGTTCTGGAAATCACTGTTCTTCTTCCAAATATGGTGAGTCACGATAAAATTACTGATGTTAGGGGTCACACACTTTTAGATTTCATGGCTAATTTGAACTTTTCACTCATTAACGGTCATGTTGCATCTGACAGACCGGCCAATTATACTTTCTGTAACACAATTGGCGAAAGTCTGGTCGATCTCTGTTTCTGTAATACAAATAAGCTTGATATTGTGGTATCATTTTATGTCCTTCACGATCAGTATATGACCATTTTCCAATTTGCCTTGAATTGAAGTTCAACTCTGCTGCTACTAAAAAAATAAGAAACTCTTGTATAAGTGGAAATCATAGATTTCTGAAGTGGAAAAACGATAAAGCTTTGGAATATAAATATTTGTTGAGAAATTCACCCAATATTGGTTTTCTAACGGATATTGATAGTTGCTATACAAATCTTTGTTCTACAATATATGAAACTGCTGAAAATTTGGGATTAATTTCCGAAAAACAGCTTGGTACAGTGTACAGAGAAAGAAGAAAACCTTGGTTTGATAATGAATATATGCTTCTCAAAAAACAACTGAAAATTAAAACAAAATTATGTAAAAAATATAACTTTCAAGATCCATTCAAATCTGAATATATTTGTAAGAAAAAAGAATACTGGAAATTTATATATGATAAAAAAACAGAGTACGAAAAAAGTATTGTTCTAAAACTAAGTGTTACAAAGACCAATCATCCTTTTGGAAAACGTTAAAGTCATTCAGGGGTCGCAGAATGATCTGTCCCATTTCTTTGGGAGAGTGGGAAACCTTTTATGATAGCATATAGTCCCCAAGAGTACCATTCGATCTCACACTACGAGATGCGGGAAATCAAGTTTTAGATAAGTCAGTATTACTTGAGAAAGTGGATACTGCCCTGAAACATTGCAAAAACGGAAAAGATCTAGGCAAGGACGGTATCAGTAATGAGTTCTAAAAAAATTTACCGCAAAATTGGAGGCTTCATCTCTGTCATATTTTTAATGAAATTTTGAAATTTTAAAGAGTTCCCAGTGTTAGGCAAGATACAGTTCTCACGTTGGTGCATAAAAAAGGTTCTTTAGAGGACCCAAATAATTACCGAGGCATTGCGCTAATAAATTGCTTAGCTCTTTACACTTATTTTACTCAATAGGTTAACAGTCTGGTCTGAGGAAATGGCTATCCTACCGGATAACAATTTGGTTTCAAAAAGAACAGGGGATGTATAGACATTATTTTTGTTTTGAATTCCATCGTATAGATTCATCTCAGACTACGTGGAAGAAAAGTTTTAGCGGCATTCGTTGACTTCCGTCGTGCTTTCGATGGCATTGATCATAAACTCCTCTGGATGAAATTGTATAATGTAGGCCATAAGTGCGAATTTCATCAGAATAGTGAAAAATCTTTATGATGTAGCAAATTTTACTATCAGGCAGAATAGTCTGTATAGCAAAAAATACGATATTGCAGAAGGCGTGCTACAGGGAGAGCCATTGAGCCCTCTTCTCTTCTCTCTTTTTATATCGGACATCGAACAATATTTTCGAGCAGAAGGTCTGAAGGGGATGAATATTGATGGTATGAATGATGTACTTATGCTTGCTTATGCAGATGATATAGTCATGCTTGGCGAGTCGCAGATTGACTTGGCGCGTAAACTCAAAACTCTTGAAACGTACTCGAATGTAAAAAAACTCAAACAGTAAATACGACAAAGACAAAAATTATGATCTTCTGCAGGGTGGTTATAGTAGTAATTATAAACAGATTTTTCAATATAACAATCAACGAATTGAAGTTGTCAAAAATTACAACTACTTGGCGGTCGAGTTCTCCTCATCATCTGCTTTTCTCAGTATGGCTAAAAAAACAGTGCGCAAAGCTAGCCAAGCAATAGGTGACGTTATGGACATATTGAGAAGCTCAAAAATTACCTCGTGGCAATCGAGAATGGAACTTTATGAATATATATTCTTTCATGTCACTCGGAATCTCTATATGGGGTCTTCGATATGCGGATGTGATTGAACGTATACAATTAGGGTTCTTTAAAAGACTCTTCTGTTTACCCAATCACAACGCTAGTTAAATGGGACGCTTGGAAACGGCATCAACAAAGTTGTCCTATCTGATGTTGAAATCAGCTCTGACTTGATTAAATACCCTGAAAGCCATGGATATTCCAAGATTAGCAAAGTTATGTTACTCTCGGTTAGTCTTCCTTTCTAATAGTGATATCCGTTTCAACTGGTTACTTCAAATCAAATAATTTTTCATATATGCAGGATGTGAGAATATGTGGCCGAACTTTCTTGCCTATAGTTCCAAGTTCCAAACCAATATGATATTGGATAAATATAATCAAAAACTCTCAGAGGAAGATAATATGCAACTAATAAACTCATCATATTCTCTTATATATCGCCATTTCACAAACTTTGGTATTGAAAATAGCTTTCTGAGTTCACCGGCTCCAATATGTTTCACTAGAATCATAGCACAACTTAGAATGTGTAGTAGTTAGTATCTTATATTATTTTTTGGTGGTTCGACATACAAAATAGTCATGTCGGAAATCTGTTCCATTTGCAACATGCTCGTTAATGAGTCCCTTCAGCATATACTATTTGAATGCCCTATTTATGAAGGCTTGAGACAGAGTTCAGTTTTCTCCCGGATTGATTCTATGGATGACGTGATTCTCCTATTCAATAGTGGCAAAATTCAAAGCCTCAAAAGTCTTACGATCTACATGATGAACACACTCAAATTACGTTCGTTTATAATCAATGAGTAGTCATGTTTATTTCCATTGCAATTTCTGCATACTTTCGTAAGGTTCTTGAATGATGCACAACATATATATATTTTTTTCTTGTGATAATTGTATTTAATGATTAGTATTGTATAAAGTGATTATTAAAAACGCTTGTGATTGTTGTATTTTATAATTTGTAATATGTCTATTGTGATTATTAGAAACTCATATAAATTAGGTTTATTATATAATATTCTTCATGTATGTAACCAAACTCTTTGTGATAAGAATGTTTTTCTTGGACACAATAAACTTATCTATCTAAGTTCAATTTCCGTCGAGGTATAAGCCAGACAAGTAGTTGTTTTCTGTCATGTGTTTGCCTAATATTTTCCACATGGAGGAAATATTTTGAGAGGAGGGTACTATAACTTCAATGTTGTCCGACCTACCCTGACACTGACGAGAGGCAAGAACCTCACAACGCGTCAGGAGGTGTTCTTGCCCAACCAAATCAATGATAATCTACTGAAGGTTGCACAAATATCTGTCAGATATAGTACAATGTCCGTAGTGGTATCAGCCAAGGAACTAGTAGTTTTTTTTATTAGGTGTTTTCCTCATATTTTCCAGATGGTGAAAATATTTGGAGAAAAGGGTACTTTGACTTTGTTGAAACTCTCCGGCTAAAATTATTGAACAACAAAGCTTAATTTGGTCTATTTTCATAAGTCCGCCTTAATTTCGAGTTGTAACTCGAAATTAACAGGAAAAAAAATATCGCATGTCCGCTCTACGTCTTCGAAGAGAACAGATATCTTTCGATCTATAAATTGACATTCTGACATTGAAATTTTCAATTGAACTATGAATTTTTCACTTGTTACATTTCCATAATACTTTTATATCTGCCTTATAATGAAACAATTTTATTTATTATGAACATTTATAGTTCTAAATGTGTTTGTTTATTCGAAGATTTTCCACTACTAGAGTAATTTCAATGTTATACAGATTCTACGGATCTAAAAATCAGAACTATTTATTTATGTATGCACGGGCTACAACCGGGAAAATGTAAGCCTTGTTCAATATAAGCTCAAAATAATTTGACAAATAACATGAAATAATTTCAGAAGTCGTAATATACTTTATTTATTTTTTAGAATTCTGAAAAGTGGCTGCCGTGACGTTAGAACCACACATATTAAAATGGCAGACGCCTTAAAAAATTTCCTATTGTTTCATACCTGTTCCACCTGAAGGACCCTAAACCTACTGAGACTAATAGCTTCTGCAGAATTTTTCTTTGTAATCAACTATATTTGCACATATGTCTACCATCAGATGTAATTGAATATCCGTCCAAGTATCAACCCGAATGTTCCTGAATTTCTAAGACTATCAGTATAATTATGTTGTAATTATGAGTTAACTCAAGAAAGTTGAAAATGCAAAAAGTAATTTTTTATCGATATACGTAAAAACATTCGAAGTTCACTTCTCCTTATGCTTGTTTTTGGCTTCTCACAGTAGCGTGTGAACGACATGATAAAACATGACGGAGGAAAACTCCAAACACCAAAAGTAATGCTCATTTCTGTTTTCAGGATAAGATGGATCCATCTCAACAGCCAGAAAACGTTGTTTTGATGGGTTGGTGTGTCCCAGCATCGTGTTCAGCCAAAGATCTCCAGAATTACTTGAATACATACCTCACAGAAGTGGATTTCCACATGAAAACCCAAAACGTTACATATAGGGCATTCATCGACGATACTAGTTGCCAGGAAAACGCGGATAAACAACAATTTGATCAAGCAGATATTTCATTCGGGTGAGAATTCATCATAATGAATATGCGTATTTCATTCAGGAGTACATGGTGTGATATACATACAGTGTATCCTACTTTGAGCAGCCACACCTCGTATTTTCTTGAGAATGAAATTTTTTATTCACTATATATAGCACTAGAAAAAAAAATATCTACCTTCAGTTTGATGAAATTTTCGTACATTAATTTTCCTTGGGTACCTACGACCAATTGAAGAAAAATATACTAGGTATTTTTTATCGCAATGATAACACCATATTCTATTCCAGAAGATCCTACAGCCCCCAAATCTCAGCGTTTGATTCATTAAAATATAAATTTATCTGTGATAAACACCTCTTCTGATTTTCCATCAATCCGTAAGCTTTGGTCGTTTTTTAACTTTTTGCCCGATCAGGTTGCTCCTTATCGTTCCAGTCTTTTTTGGGATAACGGTGCCGTCTTCTCTGTCACTCCGGATGACCACCTGCAATTCTCATTTCACGGCCGTGCTGTAAAATATCATTTGAGAGTTTCGGATCCCAACCCCTTTACGTGCATCTGCCGTAACTCCTCTGAGGAGGGGTGAGACATTGGCCATCTGGTCAGTGGGACGATACCTCCTACCCTCTTTGCTCCTCTTAGCGGGTCGATCCAAAGAAGTCTCTTTCTTCCGATGCCTCTTCATCACTCCACCGTTGCTACGCCGGGGTGGACCGGTCCGTCCAGACCCCAAAGTCTCCTTTAGACCCCCTAAAGGAGACTGTTGGGTTCCTCTCGGGACCTTTTGGTCTGGCTTGCCGCATAACGGATTTAGTTGGTGCGGTGGTCTCGGACGATTTGTTGGGACCTTTCTCTTCCTGCAACCTCATCTCCTTCTCTCCTTCTCCTTCCACCTTTTCCTTGCCCCCTGATTCTTCTTTTGGGTATTCTTCCTCTACTTCGAGCGGGTTTCAGCTGCAGATTTGTCAGGCCTTGAATGAGGCCTTGATGATCACTCGTCGGAAACCCTGTTGATGGAGTCCATTTCGGTCCGGAGGAGTTCTTCATCTTTTGTTTCGGAGCCAGTGCGACCTGTATGTAGAATTCTGCCCATCAGCACGTTTTTATTTCCTTTTTTTTTTCGTGTTTTTCATTATTTCTATTTTGTTATGTGGGTGTGTAGTGTGTGTGTTTTTTCAAGGGAGTAGCGAGTTCCTTCAATCGGCCAAAGGCCTGGATGGGCTGGTTCCGAGCCGTGTGGTACGGCGGCGGGCGAAGTTCCCCGGACAGTACTTTAGGGCCCTTTTCCAGGCGCCACCAGGCGCTAATATATAATCAGATATTTTTTGGTGGGTGAAATGGCAGCTCACTACACACTAGCTAACAACTGTGGGCTTTTGTACTTCTTACCGGCCTTGGTGTGTTATTCCTAGTTTCTTTCGCCGGCTACCTAACCTGAAGCAACCGATCCAAGGCCCCTTCTTGGCTTCCAGATGAGACAGATTTTCAGTTATCTCATTCCTCTGTGTGTATATTGAGTTTCAAAGGAGGTGTGTGTTTTTGACCAATGTGCAATGTGCAATGAGCAATGTGCTCTCGGAACCGTACTTTAATGGCCTTACGGGTCTGGCCCACATAAATCCCCGACTTTAATTATTCTTCCGTTATCTTTGGGAGTATACACAAGATTTGGTGCAGTTCATATGAAGTCTTGTATACCACCTTCATATTGAGGGTTCTAAAATGCTGTCGAAACCTGGAGTGACTCGAGGTTCGTATGTAATAACGATATATTTAAAAGGGGTTTCCTCTGTTTGAAAAGTCGTAGAGTTACGAAGGGTTCTCTCGAATTTATGTTTTCTAATCAGTTTATCTACCAAGTCCTCAGAATAACCGTTCAACTCAGCTATTTCCTTGATGATCATTTTCTCAGTTTGAAATCTTTCTTAATTGAGTGGAAACGACGAGAGTCGATTCACCAAGAAATTTAATCCCGCCATTCGTGCTGTATGCAATGGTGAGGACTCTCAGGGATGTATTTGAGTGTGTTCGTGTCCTTTCTGTAGATATCGAATTCATGCTGATTTTGGTCGTTCCTAATTACTAATACATCTGAAAATTGCAACTGTTTTTCGTTTTCAGTTTCATACGTGAACTATATGGTTTGAAACTGGCTATTCAATTCTGAAACAAAACTGTCTACGTCGACCTGTTTTGGATCAAAAATAGCGAACACGTCGTCTACATATCTAATCCAAAACATAGGAAAATAGCTGAAGCTTTTTCTTGCTTTCATCTTGAACTTAATTTTAAACAAATTAGCGAGGAAGGGATACATGTACTTTCGAATTGTTCATAAAAGCATTTAATGAACTGAAAGCTATTCTGCCTCATGCAAAGTCTGGCAAGGCTTGAATACTCCCTCACCATTCCGTCACTGAGACCGTTGGTCAGCAGTAACTCACTTAGATATTCCAAAGGTATTGGAACATTTGGAAACAAAGAACTTACATCAAAAGATATCAAGATTTCTCCTTCTTCCAATTTTACGTTTCCAATCTGGTGGGATAAATTCTAGTTAATTTTTCACGCCTATCGAAACTACTTCCCAGGTTTGTGAAACTTGCATGACACATAATTGCTTTCAGTTCAATAACTACTTTCATGAACAACTCGAAGGTACAGCCATGGGCAGCCCTCTGCCTCCCTTCCCAGCTAATCAGTAAGTTTGAGATGAAAGCGAGAAAGAGCTTCAGCTATTTTCCTAAGTTTAGATATGGGTTAGATATGTGGACGGGTGTGTTCCCTATTTTTTATCCAAAACAGGTCGACAGTATGGTTCCAGAATTGAGTAGCCAGTTTTAAACCATATCGTTCACGTATGAAACTTTGCCATTTTAAGATGTATTAGTAATAAGCAACGACCAAAATCAGCTTGAATCTAATATCCACAGGAAAGACACGAACACACAGAGTTCTCATTACTGCATATAGCACAAAATGGCGGGATCAAATTTCTTTGTAATAATAATAATAACGTTTATTTGGATAATAATGATTAGTGTTACATTCAAAGGTAGTAATAACAAATAAACAAGGGGACCCCACAAAGACTGTCCGTGGTGTAGGTATATGTACATAGAATTTTGCTTTAAAATGTAAAATATCGTAAATTATTCTAGATGTAGATGTATGGCTGTGGTGAGCATTATGGAATCATATCCTACATTGTGAATTGTTTTATTATTTTGTGAGTTTTAGTATAAGTATAATGAATATAGATGTAGATCAATAATATGACAGGAATCCCATTTAAGCTAGCGGCTTGTCTGTCTACAGGCGGTCACATTATATAAAAATACGTGAACATTGCTCGAATAGTATCATGGTATTATAAGTATACTCCTTAGAGGTCATACACATACCTGAAGATCTCCATGAATACACAACCACAGTACCACAGGCATATTAATATAAATAAATGTTAGTATACATAATATAAAGGCGCGCTATAATTATAAGTTAAGAGATTAAGAATATTATATATAACATAAAAATAGAGTGTGAAATATAACACAATAAAGTACTTGAAACATAGGAGTTGTTCTAGCTGTCAAACAAGGTGCTGACAATAATTTTGTTTTTCAGAAGCCATGTAGATATTTTATTCTTGAAGGCATAGTAACTCATAGGTTCTTTGAGAAGTTCAGGTAACATGTTAAATAGCTTCTGCCCAGTGTATTTGAAATATCTTTGTCCACAAGCTTTGTTGGTTTTATCTATTTTGCATTGTTTCTTTAGTTTTTGTCTAGTCTCATACGGGTGATCTAAGGTTCTAGGAAAGTTTTTATTCTTGAAGTAATGTAGAAGAATTTTCTTACAAAAAAGTTGTCTGATGTTGAGACTAGAAATTGTGAATCGACTCTTGTCGTTTCCACTTAACAAAGAGAGATTCGAAACTGATAAATGGACCGGCCGGTAATGACACATTTTTTGCAACGTTTTTTTAACGTATTCTTTTTTAAAATTATGATTATTATAGGGTTTTAAACGTTCTCACCAAATATCTAAGACTGCTCGCATGCAGCGGAGCCACAAACCACAGGAAGGATACGAACACAGAGTTCTCATCATTGCATATAGCACAAAATGGCGGAATCAAATTTCTTTGTGAATCGACTCTTCTCGTTTTCACTTAACAAAGAGAGATTCGAAACTGAGAAATAGACCAGCCGGTAATGACACCTTTTTTGCAACATTTTTTTAACATATGCTTTTTTAAAATTATGATTATTATAGGGTTTAAAACGTTCTCACCAAATATCTAAGACTGCTCGCATGCAGCGGCACCACAAACCAAATTTGAATTTGCAAAAAAAATTGATATCTTCGAACGATTTTTCAATGTATGCAAAGTGGTTTTTCCGACAGTTTGAATTGAAAAACCAACGAAAATTAAAAAGCATGCCCTGCTCTCGTGTAGAAGGCCCCGAAATTATCGATCGAACATGTAAAAAAAATGGAATTTAAGAACGATTATTTAACGTATGCTTCTTCACAGGCTCATTTTAAATGTTATGTTGATCACGAAAATTGAAAAGCATACAATCGCGGACGGCACATGCGATGCAATTGGTTTGTCAATATACAACTTTTTTGTAATAATTCGAAACAATTATTTAATAGTATTCAATTGGACTGAAAAGGTATTGTGTGAAAAGACTCAAGAATAAAATAAGCATACTCTGCTCTGGTGTAGATGGCAACTGAACATATAAAAAAAAAGATAGTATACAAGAGCGATTATTCAACGTATAATTCAGTGAATTTGTATTCGACAGGGCCTCTGGCTGGAAAGTTTTGGGGTAGTTCTGATTTTTTCCATTTCACACGTTTTTTGGAGTGCTAAATCCGAATCTGAAGTTTGCTAACAAAATTTCTCAACGGAACATTAAAAAAAAATTTTAAAAATGGTGAAAAATAAATTTTTTTGTAGTTTTTCGGTTATAACTCGAAAATTATCAGTTTTTCGGGAAAAGCTTCTCCGTTCAGAATGAAAGTATATAAAATTCACCACGAATTCCACTCTTCAGGTTTTTTTTGATAAACAGTTCGGGCTCAAACGCCAAATAAAAATTGGTGTATTTCTGCTGAGTCAGCAAACACCCACTTTTATACTCCAAAACTCTTATTGACTTTAATGACATCCTGGGTGAATTTCTCAAAGAATTATAGTGTAATAAAACTAAAACTACTCTTGTTCGTCATTGGAGCAGTTTCAATCAAAGGACTCATCTGAGGTTTTGACGATGACTGCTATAAAAAAGGAGTGTAAGCTCCGAGACTGTCCTTGCGAATTTGACTTTTGCAATAATCGCGAGGTCGTTGGCATATCCTAGGCAATGAAAGACTCTGGAAGATAGCACAAAGTAGGGGCGATGGCACCCCTTCCTGCGGACATCCCCTATTTGCTCTAGGTGTTAGTGTTATTCCGCCGATTGCTAATGACACTGTCTTCAAAGTTAGCGTTTGCCCACTGGCACAGTAAGAGATGAACCCCTTTTCTACTAGAGCGTTTGCTATAATAATAATAATAATAAAAATTATTTTATTGCTTCTAAAAACGGGTTTACAGCAATAAGTATGTGTGTGTTAGAATACAGAAAGTATATATATATATATATATATATATATATATATATATATACATATAACGATAAATGAGTGAAACAACAGTGGATTGTAAAATCTGAAGAATATAATAACCTGAACATAAATATAAATGAACGTAATTTGAGAATGTTCCAGATGTATTCTGAGATTTCTTTGGCTACAGAAATAGTTATATTCTCTAAACTCTAAAGCATTGTTTATTTCGTTTCATAACAGCGTGAATCGGGCATTCGAAAATGATATGAAATAAAGTTTCCTTTTCATTACTATTACAAACAGTGCAATTATATCTGGATCAATCGAATACACAATTCCATTCAATGTGAAACTAATTTTGAAATGATTGGCCATGCGTAACTGTGCAAGAGTGCGGGTAATTTGTATAGGTAACTTTAACAGCAGATATGAGCTTGGTTCCTGTGAGGTACTAAGAGTATTGTACATATACATGAAAGGGTAACGAGATGCCATAGAGACATCGTTGTTGAACAGAACTGCGATAATTACTTACTATATTTCTCCTATTTGAAATCAAAGTGTGGCCAGTCATACTATTTCAAATATTCAGAGATCCGCTATCAATAAAAAATTGCTTTACTTAAAGTGCCCCATTATATTTTGCAACAGCCGTATTTATTAATCTTATTTGTTGTTCAAAACAAAGTCTTGGATAACGATCACTCTCCATGATAAGAATCTTGTGCAGCCAATTAAAAGTAATTTTGAAAATATTGTATGCAAGCTTAACTCGGCCCGTTTCCAAACGTGCTATTGAATCAGGCACTAAAAGAATTCTTTTCAAGAAACTGAGATGTACTCTGTCTAATACTTCCAAACATCTAATGCCCCATGCCGTAACTGAGTTGAACAAAACACTCATTGCTAATGATTCAAATAGTTTTGTTCGTGGATACCAGGTGTCAATTTTAGCTTTACACAATATAGGGATTATTGAGCGAATAGTCTGTTTTCCCTTAATCCTAGCAACTGATGACATTTCATGAAATAGTCCTGGACAGGGCAAAGTAACTCCTAGATAAACATATTTGTTTGTTACCTCTAATGGTTGTTCGTTAAAATGAAAAGCAAAATTAGGTTTACGAAATCCATCTCAAATTGCGTAATTTTAGTTTTGTGTAAATTAACGGTTAGCTCATTACATATAGTAAATTTTTCTAGTTTTTTCAATTTTTTCACGACATCAATTTTTGAGTGGGCAAGAATCACCAGATCATCTGCATATAATAGAGCAAACACGTAATTTTTATTATCAATGTTCACACCCTGAGCCTGGCTATCATAGAAGAATGTTTCTATATCAGCTATGAATAGTGCGAATAGAAGGGGGCTCAGAGGTTCACCTTGAAGAACACCAGTTGTTTATTCAAATAATCTAGAGAGGCCATCAGAACCTTTTATTTGAATAGTTGCATTAGAATACAATATTTGTATTATCCGAAGGATTTTAGATGATATCCTCATCTTGATTAATTTATCCCAGAGTGAGTTATGGTTAACTGAATCAAAAGCTCTTCTGAAATCAACGAAAATAGCGAATAGCTTCCGTTTTCTATGTCTGATATGAAAATTTATTACGGAGCTCAGCGTATAAACATTGTCAATGCATCCTCGACCTGGGCGAAAACCAGACTGACACTGTGGTAATGCTTTGCAATCATCGACCATATCGTGAGTCTGTTAAGTATGAGAGTTGTAAATATTTTGAGAAAACAATTTACTAAGGCTAAGCCTCTATAATTTTCAGGATTGTTTATTGGACCACCTTTACGCAACATAGTTATTAAAATATTATACCAGCTTTTAGGCATGGCAGATGATTCAAAAATTTTGTTAACTAAGGTTGTTAAAAAAAGTACCCAATTACTTGGTAAATTCCGATAAAACTCGAAAGGTATTCCGTCTGATCTTGGTGATTCATTATTTTTACATTTGTTGAGTACTGTGTAAATTTCATCTGTAGAGAAAAGTTTGTCTAAATAAGGGTGGCGAGCGTCTTGAAGATAAAGTGGGGATACCATTCTAGGAGGATATATATTTTCTTAAAAGTTTTCCCATACTTCGACAGGCAAAGATTTAGAAACTGAACTATTTCGAAACTGCTTGACAGTCAACCAGAACTCGGTTTGATTTGTCACGTTTGTAAGCTTCGTAATAATTCCAGACTCTCCGATAAGTGTTCTTGAAAGAAATTAATTTTTGTCAGTACGTACACTTGTACAGATTTCTTTGGATCAAAATTTTTTTCATTTTCAGATTGTGGAAGGTCATAAACCCAAAAAATCATGTCAAGAATCGGATTGCCTCCACAAAATCAAACTTTCAATCAATATGTTTCTTACATTGTTACAAAGCTATTTTCATTGTTTTTTAGCAGTGATACAGTCATTGTCAAACCACGGCTTACTTTTCTTTAGTCTCTTGTTTGTATACTGTTTTTTTATTATAAACAAGACCTAAATTAGCGGAAATCTCGCGTATGGCTGTAATTAAATTAAAAAAGGACTCATCAGGATCATCAATGGAATGGGCTCGTTTTGACCGATTCATTCCTAATTTATAATTTAAATAAGACTAACTTTTTCAGTTCAACATCATACACGAATCAACATTATTTGGATGATCAGAGTGCTTATGTTCAAGCAGGCTACTGAAGTTCAAAGTTATATTTATTGAGAAATGGTCGGATAAAAAGTCATCTTCATCAACATAAAAAATATTCACGTCCGAAATGAACATATTGTTCACCCATGCCAAATCAACCACACTCTTTCCCAGTTTGCTGATATATGTAAATTGGCTCGGTGTATCCAAAGATATTCTACCATTTAATACACAAAAAGAGTTATTATCCATGAAATCAATAATCTGCCTACCTCTAGTATTTATTGTTAGGTCTGAACTTATCCAATCTTCAAATATATTTGAGCCTTCAATAATTTCATGAGGGACACTACCGTAAGAAGCAATTCTGCTGTTAAAGTGCCCCGCAATGACCATTAGCGTATCAGTATATCTTTCTGATACGTCGACCAAAAGAATTTGGAAACACTCAAGAATATGTACTATCTCTTAAGATGGTGTGAAATACACCATACAAACAATAAATTTATGATCACTCATACTGAACAAGCAAATAAGCACGTATGACGATTTATATAGTACAGTCATGCCACAGAGTTTTCTATAAAAAATGCATATACCACCACTAGGCCTACCTAATGATTTTTCTTTTGTAGCATTTGATGTTATATAATCAGGAACAATCAAAATATCATGGGTAAGCCAAGTTTCAGTCAGACACGAAATATCAAAGTCAGTCCCATGCAAATTGAAAACATTCTTATATACGTGACAATTCCGGAATTCTAGTAATAGTTTTTTGAAGAATTAGCTTTTTCCTTATTGATTTTAGCAGCTTTCTTATTTGGAGATTCTTCTTCATCTCGGGGTTTTTTCGATGTGGCGGAGACTTATTGCCGGCTGACCGGAAACGAATTTTACACGAAGATTTTCCCCATTAGCCCTTTGTTCAATTTCTTTATACATAGATTTAAGTTCTTCACGTAGTCTCGGTGTGTAGTCATTTTCAAACTTCACATTGGGGAACTCTTTCGGAGGCAGTTTTGGTCTTTTGGTTAAAATTGAAAGGTCTTCCTGTCGAGACGAAAATAGACTCGGTGGATTCTTTGTTGAAGTCCCCTTAATGCCTATGAATGTTGTCATGGCTATCTCTTCACTAATAGCCTACCTGATACTATTTGGTCTCGATATTTCCGTAGCAAGCCTCCATTCCAAAGTTGTTCACCTGTTTCGATGGGAAGTGTGCTTCTGTGAGCATCCTTATACTTTCCTCGAATGTTGTAGTATAGGCATTGTCATTATGTTTCAAGAAACACGAAAATTAAAAAGCATACTCTGCTCTCGTGTAGAAGGCACCGAAATTATCAACTTAACATGTAAAAAAAAAATGTTCAAGAACGATTGAAATTATCAACTGTACATGTAAAAAAAGATAGTATTCAAGAACGATTATTCAACGTATGCTTTTTCACAGGCTCATTTTTGGTATTATTGTGAATACGAAAATTAAAAAGCATTAAAAAATACCAACTCAAAATCAATTGAATTCACATAGTCGCAATAATAAAATCCGATGATCTATTTAAAATTTCGCTTTTTCTGTAATGAGCATTTCTCTCTCGTCTCAATCGGGCGATGCAGAATATTACTCTTTAAAAAATGGCTGTTTTTTAACCCTACAACAAACTGAAAAAAACCAACCCAAATATCACGGAAACAAATATCAGTTACTCTCATAATTCACTCCTCAACACATAAATGAACATATCTGAATTTGAATTATAATTTTTGATATGACGAAAATATGTGACAATGTAATAATATTTCAAAATCATACTAACTACGAATCGTTCCAATTTGTCTGCTAGTCAAATTAAAATTATTTAATTACATAACATGCGCAGTGATCTTTCAAATGCGCGTGTGATTCAATCACGTCTCCGAGTCTGTCCCAGGCTATCTGGGAATTGCTGCTTCTATGCACAATGCCCTGCGCAGTTTCCAAATAGTTCTGGAACTGCATACCCCAACAAACCTGATAGGTTTGGAAACTGTGCAGGGCTGTGCGCGTAGAAATAGTAAATGGATAGTCTCGGACAAGTGATTCAACAACACGTGTAAAATATCACTGTAAAATATGTGTTTCCGTAAAATATAAATTTGGTAATCGAACAACCTTGAAATATTCGTAGATAAAAATTAAAACAGTACATTGCTCAGTGGTTATCGTGAATTTTGTATAATTATTTGAAAAAAATATCATTAAATTCATTTTCAGTTGGATAATCCGCATTTCCCCTTTCTGTTTTATTATTATTTTCTAACACTCAAAATGAATATTCTTCAGTTTGTTTTAATTGCAAGATATGATTTCGAAACATTATTACATTGTCACCCATTTTCCTTCTCTTTTGCAAAATAATCATATATCATTTTTTGTGATATTTAAGGGTATTTTTTTCAGTTAGTTTTAGAGTTTATTAAGTTTTATTGATTTTCGTTTGAACAGTTCTCATTTATAACCGAATTGGCACAACAGTTTCGATTACAATCAATAATCGCAATGTGAAAATCTACCTCTCACCGGGTTTTATCATCTTTGTGAATATATAAGATTATTTTTCCAAGCTGGATGATTTATCGAATATATTAGTCTTTCATTGGCCAGGGATTTCAGCGTATCCACTGAGGGGGAAACAGCTAGTCATTTTTTGTACACTTAATTACTAATGAAAAATAGTGAGAAAAGTTTTAGGGGCCAGGTTATTCTTTAAAAAACTTTTGAAGGGGCATGATATGCGATTTGACTATTTTGATTAGCGTATATTTTTCATGTAAACGTTTCAATCGTGAATCTGTAATAGCTAAGCGGTCTAATGCTCCGGACATAATGAGTAATGAAGTAATGAAAATATTATGATGTACACCTAATGAACGAGTTTTTCCCATCGGCATTCACTTTGTGTTACTTTTCATGGCGTGTAATACTATTCAACTTTATTCGAATCTAGTAAGCATGCTCTAAAAATTCAAAAGCAGGTCATTTAATGGCGGAGTAGCAGTGTGTTTAGGTGAAAAAACAAGGAGGCAAACTTAATTGATAATTATAAGATCAAACGAACTCACCTAAGTGAAGCTCGATCATAATTATATGAAAAACCTTGTCCAAAATGATTTAACTGTGTAGTTTCCCCGTTTCCTGCCAAACGTACCACAATATTTAAAGCACGCATGTACCCCGCTCTCTGCTAAACCCGCCCGTTGCTATTCCGTCCATATTTACGTGTCATTATTTTCAAAGCCATGTCATTGCAACTGGAGATGATCATGGGTGGGGTTCAAGAGCGGGTATGATCATCTCGGACAAGGCGTTTCATATAATTATGATCGAACTTCACTTAGGTAAGTTCGTTTGATATTATAATTATATTCACACCTTCTCCTCAATGATTTAACTGTGTAGATGTTCGAAGGCAGGTGCGATGATTTAGACAAAAGAAATTTATTTTGTCATATAACAACTTCGATTGACAAATTGCGAAAAAAACAACTTGATTTTTATTTTTGCTGCCACCCAGTTATTGATGAAATTTTATCTGAAGAGGTTTCAATTCTATTAGCAGCCGAAGTCGCCGCATGTCGTGTACTATGGGTTTGAAACCTGCTCAGACCAATACACCTCTTTCAGCTAAGGTTTTCTTGATTCAAGGGCGAATCGACTTAGGCACTGATTCCTGGTGAGTCTTCTTGAGGGTAGCAGTCTGTCGACAATGACGCCTTCGTCAAAAATACAAAATATTGAGAACCGGCCACTGATGCCCGTTATAACATCTTTTTTTATATAACTGAATTTTTTATGATTAAATCATTATCTTTCCCTTTCATATTGAACGTTAATATAAGATAATTCTTTTGAGCAACGTAAACCGTAATTAACGTAAGAGTTATTTCTCTAGCAACCAACTCCTCTTTCAGATCTTCGTTGGGATAAAAATGTCCTAAATGCCTTATGACAACAAGAGAGTGGTCCCAAATCTCGTAGTATTTTGGTACCAGGAGTAAAATTTCTTGTATACCTCTTCAGAACCCTTCACCTGGAAATCGTCTCCATTGTCTGGGGGAATATTGATTTCTCTGTCCGCCATGGAACGATCAGGATACCTCTTGCATGTACTTGTTGGTGTCCCTTTGAGCTAAAATATGATGCAAATGACTATTGTATTGATGTAAGCAATATATCAGTGCGGAAAGTAATTGACCAATCTCTTTGTTTCCCTATAAGACATTCTTGGCCTGAAAAAGGCCATAGCAATAATACCAATAAGCAGGGCCGATTAAGACATTTGAGCGTCCCAGGCTGACATCAGTTTGGCGTATTTAAACTAGGGAAGTTGCACGAATTGTGAGTTGAATAATAATGGAATAATTGCAAGGCTGGCTACTAACTATAGATAGCTACAAGACCACCCACTCGAGGGCACTCGAGGGATATAAGAGAAGAAGAGTCTTCATCACTCAACCATTTGAGGTTATGAAAGTGCCAGGCACACAAAAAACACGTGTCGCATTGGACATCAGACACTGAGATATGGCATCCTTAGAGATATATTCAACAACATTTAAATTAACTTCTTGCCATCTGTGGATCCCAGTTGAACAAGGTGCGTACGCCCATGGCCGAAACCAATTCAAGTTGAGGAGTGAAAAAGGAAAAATTTCATATTATTGATATCATGTCAATTTTGTATCTTGGAAGACCTCGATAGGCAATATTTGTTAATTACACAGTTCATTTTGAGTATAGTCCACTATTGAAGAAACACCATCTTAGTCTTCGGGGCATCTATCATATCATGATAGTCGAATATTAACCCTTTTTACTAAAAATATACCATCCGATGATATATTTATCGTGAGTCGTGAAGTCTATCAATTTGTGATAGTCGGTTACAGTTAAAATAATTATGCCTACCATACCCATGGTTCTTTCATAGCCATTCCTACCATCACTCGTCTGGGCATCTATTATCACAGCCGCATACAGTTCATAGTGACAGTAATCTAGTGTGAGGTGTTGTTCTGAAATAACGGACTGCAGGTGCTTGGTATGTTGGTGTGAAGCTGGGTCATAACGAAAGTGTATCAGTCTAGCTGGTGCTTCCACTATACTGGTGGTCCTCTCGCTGTCTGTTAATCTGCTGCACAGATCACGGTGACATTGGTTATCGCCTGTTAACTTTTTGTGTTGTAAGTAATACTCCATCAAGGATTGTACTGTTTGGTTCTCAGACAGGTTTGGGAAAGAAAGCTGGAGCTTCCTGAATCTATCCACTCGCTCACTCTTGGTCCCGCACTCTCCGCAACGTGAAATGGTCAATGTCTTTCCTCCAAAAGACTGCTGCACCAAGGTTGGTATTACTGCTGCAGCTTCATCTTCGGGGATGATTTCATTACTATTAAAGTTGGTCTCATTTTCATGCAGCATATCCAGTAGGTACCCCAGGAACTCTGAACTATCGTATTGTTGTCCCTCAAGGAAGCCAGGAGGTCTTGAAATATTCAATATTTCATGTGGTGACAAAGACGACCTTGTCGAGAACTGCAGTAACGCGAAAAGGTCTTTCAGTTTGGAAAACAGCTGAGAAAAATCTTTGTTATATAATGAAACTTCATTTCTGAATAATCTCTTCATAAATAACGCCTGCAGGACGCTACTCATGTGACACGAATTGCCCAGGTTGACCAAACCGACTTTTCCTATGGAAAACTTGCCCATTCATGAAGAACCCGGGACGTCGGCCAAAGATTTGCATTTCAACATTTGCTTGTAATCGGTGCTGGACATTGAATTGGAAGAAACTGCTGAAGATTTTGTGAATTTTGGAGAAGTAGCTGAATCTTTTTGTTGTGGTTTATAACTATTTTGTTCAGAGTTAGATGAATCATGAGGGTATAAAAAAATTTCTTCCAGTTTTTGGGACGTGGGGAGTGTACCCATAACTGAAGCGGCATCTCCTCTCTGAATAGCTATGCTTATGCGCTGTATCAGAAATGCATAGGATCTTGGGTCGTCAGTGGCTTTAATCATTCTCCTTCCAATGTCTTCCAAAAGTTCTAGGGCATGTATTCCGAATACTCCGTATGTTTCAATAGCCACTGGATAAAAACAGTAAAATTCTTCAATATAAGGTGGGAAGCTGCTACTGTATCCAAAGTATGAGGGTCATTCCGTCTGGACGTTTTCCGTCGTCTCTGCTTATCCCAACTGGTTCTAATACTGAAGGAATTTCTGCAGTTGTGACAGCCCGCTCTATTAGATCATTGACCGCATGATGTCTTGAAAAACGACCCGAACTGTACATATTTACAACTCAAGCCATGTATTCCATTTTTTTCTACGATGGATCCACATCGACATTTATGACTTACACAAATTGATGTGCCCAAGCGAAGGCCAACTGCAATTCTGAATGACTGACCAACACAGTACCCAGAAAAACTACTGGAAGGACATTAAGCCAAGCTCCTGATTCTTTAAAACTAACAGCCTTGAGACGAGCCTTTTCAAATTTAGATTCTGCAGCTGACTCAAGGAGATTTTTGTAGACTAAATTGATAACTGGTAAATCCCAGGCTTTTTGGGAATTCATATTCACAGGAAGAGTTTCATTTTTCGTTTGAGAGATCCAGTTCTTTTCGCCTTCCAAATAATTGACATCAGATATTTTTCAGAAACACTCTGGTAAAATTGAAGATATCAAAGGACGGGCACTATTGTAAGAAGTACCAAGGGCTCCATGGCGTAATGGATTGTCAATCAGCCTGTCTCGCAGGCGGTCCGGGTTCTACACCAGGGCCAGTCTATTTTTTTAAATTTTCATTTACATCTTTATATTTTTATTTAGTCAATTTCAAATATATTATTCAACTCTTAAGAGGTAGGATACTTTATTGCTATTTTAGTTTTTCTAACAATGAAAATAAATATTGAGTTATAATACTTGTATTCCTCAAATGTGTGCAGTTGTAGAAGAAGTATAGTGTCCAACATGTGGGGAAAGTTGCTTTCCCCACTTGTTGCACAATATACTATTATCTAAATTACCAAATAATGCTCAATGGTACTAACTGGCGATTTAAACGTGAACTTCGTTGAAAGTTCTGTAGATTCGCAAAATTTGAGGAACTTGTTGTTCTTCTTCAACTTAAAAATGCCTACATGTATCACTAAGCAATCCGCAACAATATTTGATAATTAACTAGATGTCCTACTATACCAGGATGAATTTTCCAATACAATAGGTATAGGTATAAAAATATATTCCTATATTGTATAGAAGAAATGCAGTGAGCTTCCTGGTATGGCAGGACATCTAGTTTCTAACTTTATGAGCTCATCGTTGAATAATATATTCCTTTCTGTTAATAATTGATCATATATTCTCAAATTAAAGAAATCTGCATGCATTTTTCACAATAAGCTTGTCAAGAGAGAAACAAGATGTCCTGCACTACCAGGACGACGCTTATTGCCATAATCCTATACAATACGAATAAGTGGGTCGAAAATCCATCAGAAAACAACTACTTTCCTGGCTAATACCACGACGAACGTTGAATTACATCTAATGAATTTCCGTGCAGAGTCCTACAAGGATGTCTCCGCAATTGCTAGTTGCATGTTCATTAAAACATTTGGACCACCTATAGATCGATATCTGGGTTCTTGCCCTCATCAGTATAGGGTAGGTCTCTGCAGAAAATAACTAATGTATGCAACAAACGATTCAACAAAATCTCCATGTAAGGGCAGAAGCTGAGACACCTATTAGTGTATATCATAACTATTTAACAACTTTATTAATAGACTACAAGCCCAGGCCAATTTTGGACGGGTCATTTGACCCAGCATGAATTATATTCAGAATTATAGTGCCATACAAAACAACTGCTTTGCGCATTGTGTCGTCAGTTGTGAGCGGTGCAGATGAGTACGCAGGTCAACGAAACTTTCCATCCAGAGGAGGGATTTTTCGACCAAAGATTTTTGTACGGCATTTCTCAAGATGATAAGATCACAGAAAAATAATCAAGTAGGACCTAATGCCGTACAAAAAGAACGGTGCTGAGAGCCAACAATTTTTTTTATTTTTCCAAAATTTTTGTTATGACTTCAGGTGATTTATCACTGTACGGGATTTGTATCTTTAAATTCGTATAACTACATAGATTTATTTTTTAGCAATGACGTACATATTTGCCGGTACAGGGGTGGGAAGCTCCGCACTTAACCCCCTAACCCGAACTAGTATAGTTTGGGTCATTTGACACAACACCAAACTCAATGAACTTAACACTATTTTATGAAAATATGTAATTTTTTGTTATGCCGTACATTTTTCGTGGAATATGTGACTGCCCTGGGAAATTTATTTCCCTCTGGAAAGGGTAATTTTACGGTCATTTGTTTTTTTACGGCATGAATATAATTTATTAGATAGTATGGCAATAATCAAGAAAAACTCTATGCCATACAAAAAGAAGAGTGCTATACGACTGGAATTGGTATATAGTGAGTTTAAAAAATTTGCACCATATGGGAAATTTTTTTATTATGAAAATTTTATTCCTCATAAAAGTTGGTGCTTCGAAAAAAACTTATATTTGAGTTATCAACAAAAAATAGGAATTTTGATCAAGAGTAAGCTACCCTTAATTTTTAATATTATCAAATAAGTTTATTTACAAAAATTGATTAGAATCGGAAACAATATCAATATTTGGAATCACAGTCACCTACACAACAAGAAAATTGTTTCCTAATTTTGTATAGTTCTAGTCTCATAAAGAGTACGTATTAGTACCTATCTCATATGCATCTTAGGCGCCTCTATCCTACAACGATATTTCAATGCAAAATTTGGTACAATTTATCATTTGTATTAAAATATCGACGTTTTTTGAAAATTATTAGTGTAATAACTATCAGTGTGATTTTATGAAAAGAAGTTATTGAATAAATCAATTAATTATTGGTAAACGATTAAATCATTATATCTGAAAGTTTTTACGATCACTTTATTCATAAAAAAATTAAAAATATACAATTTACGCTCTATATCTATTATTATAATTCCATTAATATTATTGAATCCTTATATTACCACTGGTCCTTGATAAGTTTACCGAATTTCAGGTTATTCGAGCGATTGGAAGTGGGTGAAAATTGAATTTGGAAATTCTCATCATTATTTTTTTTTATCCGATAGGATTATCCCAGTTGGACCTCATTTCCGGAGCCCCGTTATATCCGGAGGGGGCGCGCTGGTGTCATTTAACCAGATCGCGGGGGTGAGTGATTACTAGGTTCGAGATTCATGTGCCCCAAGCAGACGGAGTAAACCAAGGCTAAGATTTCTGCCGCATTACGGCACACAGGTATCTCGTCTATACCAAATGAGTGTTGTAGATCATAGTACAACACTCGTAGCGCCGCATTATGCCTGTGGACAAAGGCTGAGACCGCATAAGCTTGACACGCAGACAGCAAATGTATATATATATATATATATATATATATATATATATATATATGCTATAGTTTTGACTGAATGTTTGGTATGGAGTCGAGTGATGATATTAGCGACTAAAGGATCCAATGTGAATTTATTTTGCATGGCTTTCAAGGAGTTCAGGGAGTCAAAGCATATCAGAAATTGCTGACTGTCAGTAGCGAATTCAGTGCCCATGAGTATTCCCGTTTCTGTACGACGAATGCACAACCAATCCCGTTTTTTTCTTTTAGATCCGTCTGTGTACAATTTTGTGAAATTTACAAATTTTTCATTTTCGTCATCATGGCCCTATAATATATCAAAATTTGGATGGTGTGGTTGGGCATATATTTTCATTGCATAGTCAGACAGAAGTCTGGATGTTCTGTATTGAAGTGGAGGATGTGCTGCCATACAGTTTAGTGACAATATCGGGCTTGTTCTGGATGAACCAGTTGCCAGTCATAGGGCGGTGTTCTGAATCCTATCTAGAGTTTTCAGGCGGATTTCCTTGGCAGACGAGTAGATTGTGCATCCATAAGCAATTCTGGAGAGGGTTAGACTTCGATAAATATTCAGCAGTACTTCTTGATCTGCGTCCCATCTTATTCCAGCTAGTGTTTTCATGACACTGAGTGATTTTTGGCATCTCACCCTGAGATCGCTCAGATGAGGGCTCCATTTAAGTTTGGAGTCGAAAGTTAAGCCTAGATATTCAATCGAGTCTTGGAATTCTATTGGAACTTTTTGAAGATTGAGATTTGGTACATCATGATGTTTTCTTTTTCTGCAGAAATGAATGGCTTTAGTTTTAGAAGTAGATAATTTGAAAACTTCTCCTGTAGTTTCTCTGTGGAGGATATCAATGGATCTTTGCAAAATTTGTCAGTTTCGTTGATGGATTTGGAGGAATGAAATATTACCAAATCATCAACGTTAATGATTTTATGAATCTCTTTCGGAATACTTTAGATTATAGAAGAGATGATTATATGCTAGGTTTCCATCTGTAGTGAAATGTAAGTTTACTTGTTCTGTTTGGGTTTTTATTTCTAGAAATGTAGGATTGGAATGTTTTCCAGAGTTGTCATAATCTACCAACGTGAGGAATGCTGTGCAAGAAAATTTTGTCAGAAAAGTACATTTTCAGATGAAAAAATTATTATTATCATTATTATAGTCACCACCCAAAACTGACGGCATAGTGCCTAAAATTATTTTTTCATATAGCAGCATCGTTCTGTTCATGTTTCATGCCGCCGGAAATGTTATACGGGCTTGTAGTATATTGAAGATGCTTACATTTCCTAACAACATAATGAACAACTTATTAACTGTGAGAAATCCTTAAATTGAAAATGTACGGCATCATTTTCTTCTTGTTTTGGGATGCTTGAGATATTAAAAAAGCAATGCTTTTCTAAAAATTACTTCTCTAAGAAATAACAGTGCAATTTTTTTTCATTCATATTTTTATTTAGTTCCATTAATTATAACCTGACATTACGTAAAACGAAAATAGTTAGCTTAAAAACCGGTTGTCGTACAGGCATTTATAACCTCTCTTTGAACAATATAAGATTCAACCCCCAAATGCAGGTAATTTTTTATTTATTTTTTTTTTTAATTTTTTTAATGCACCAACATTTTTAGACGGCATAATTTATGAAACTCATATTATGTGTTGAATAATAATGTGGGATCGATGCCGTACATTTTGCAATGATCTTGAAACATACAGGTCGAAGTACGAATTTGCGTGCGGGGCTCCCCGCCCCTGTACCGTCAAATATGTACGGCATTGCTAAAAAATAAATCTATGTAGTTATACAAATTCAATTATACAAATGCCGTACAGTAATAAATGACCTGAAGTCATAACAAAAATTTGGGAAAAATAAAAAAAATTACTGGCTCTCAGCACCGTTCTTTTTGTACGGCATTAGGTCCTACTTGGTTATTTTTCAGTGATCTTATCATCTTGAGAAATGACGTCCAAGAATTTTCAGTCAAAAAATCCCTTCTCTGGATGGAAAGTTTCGTTGACATGCGTACTCATCTGCACCGGTCACAACTGACGGCACAGTGCGCAAAGGAGTTGTTTCGTATGGCACTATAATTCTGAATATAATTCATGCTGTGTCAAATGACCCCTCCAAAATTGGCCTGGGCTTGTAGTCTATGAATGATTGTTTCCTATTGGAAAAATTAAAAATTGAAAATTAAAAACTTTGGAAAGTTGAGCTCCCCAGATACCATTACGATGCATGTACATAACGATTTTTTAACATTATACTCCAATTCCTACAAAGGTATTCACATAAAAGTATTCAATAAAGCAAAAAACGTATATTACACAAAAAGAAAAAATAAGTTTCGAAACAAAAGAATAGAAAAGTGGATAATAATAATCAAACTAAGAGGTAAAATCAACTCTCTACCGCGAAATATTGATATCGATCCTGACATCTTGAACAATTTCTACTGCTCAATTGGTCATGAATTTAAATCAATAGGTGGATCCATTAGACTATCCAATGCATGTTAACATTGTAGACAACTTTCACTTTGATGACACTAATACAACTGAGAAGCTAAAAGATGTCCTCAAAGCAATTACTAATAAAAACTCATCAGATATAAGTATATGGATTATCAGTGAAAATATTTCAAAATCTACCTGACTTTGTTCTTCTTATTTTGGTTGAAGCAAGTAATGAATCTTTCAGAACCGGAAAGTTTCCATCCTGTCTGAAAGCTCTGACTGAGAGAAACCAGCAAATTTCGCTTTTGTCGACACTATCAAAAATTATAGAAAAATTGGCCAAAAAAATAATCATGAAACATCTTATAAATAATAATATAATAAACAATTCTCAATTGGGTTTCAAACGTGGAAAAAACTCAAATGTTGCAATTTTCTCGTTACTAGAAATTACATATATGAATGACTGTGAATAATTGAGCAGCAGCTGCAGCAGTATTCTGCGATTTCTCAAAGGCTTTCGATTGTGTTAGCCATGAATTACTGTTCTTGATCTTACTAAAATGAAGCAATGGTGTAACAATTTACTTTGTTTCAACTTGAATAAAACAAATGTTATCTCGTTTAAGTTTAATTTTGGTAATCTACTCTTGGAAAATACCTGTGTGAAGCTCAGTTCCGTGATCACTGCAAACCACTATTCATCAACCAAAAAATTTTGACTCTTTCTCGTTTATTTCTACTGGAAACTGTATGCCTCATCCATAAGGAATACGCCATAACATTATCTTTAACTCTAACTGAATTGAGTGAAAATGAGACAAGAAGAAAAGGTTGTATGTTATCACCTATACCTATATCATATAGGAGAGTACCCAAGCTTTACATTTTTCGTGGATACCCATAGTGTAAAATTTATTAGCGAGTATATCAAAGACTCGAAAGCTTTATGGGTCTTGGTGGCACGCAGCAAGTGTTTCCGCTTATTAGTACGCGGACTCGAATCTCCTTCTCATCACCGGCCTCGTGCATGGCATCACACGATGAAAGGTGAGGGCTGCATCTTCCCTAGCTCACACAAATCTCTCGAGGACTTCTGAGGGTTGCTCGTAAGGGGGCAGCCGGTTGATGGAAATAACAATTTGAACAATTTTCATATAGGCCGAAGAAAAGTGCGGGAACAAATTTGGCTCTACCAAATCTTATAAATAGTTTCTATTTTCCCGTTTAAACACGTGGTCAATTGTGATGAGTATTTGCATGTAAACATGCGAGTAAACATCTTATAACATGCGTTCAGACATGTTATCGATCTGTAATTTTGGTTTCGACTGATCTCCAGTTTTTGAGATCAGCATGGTTTGCTCTTCGAAAAACAAACCTGGAATCTGCTGCTTCCCATTCAGCTATGAGTTGAAAACTTTGGCCAACTGGTGATGGGTGCTAGGAAGTTGTTCTCACCAGTACTTGACCAGTTCATCAGGACCTAAAAAGCAGCCCAATTCTTCGTGCCCCCAGAGCTCGTCAAACTCTTTCCGAGGTTATCAAATCGCTCAGTTTATCGAATTTTGGCTGACGAACACTCCACAGAAAGCCTCAAGCTGCGCCAGGGCTAGGTATTTTTATTTATTTATTATTATTTTCGCATTCAGTATTCACAAAAGAACGTCAATCTTCATACACATTTTGTATAGTCTTCAGAACTACTAGTAATGAATGAAAATAATTCACTTTATTTTCATCTCGGTTGCCACTTCGTTTCAAAATTAATATGATTTTCGATAAACCCTTCACATATGTTTTGTTTCTTACAAAAAAGAAAATTCTGTGTAAATTGTTACGACTCCATTCTCTTTTTCAGGCTGATTTCAATAATAATAGGATCAGTTGTTATACTGTCTACCGTATATGACGTCTTCCGAGATTCCACGATCGACAAATTGGGATCAAGTACGTTGAAATATAGGTTTGGTAATATTTTTGTTGACTACTCTTGATTTTCAGGATCACAATCCACAAAACTAATACTGGCTTTCTCCCTCAAGAAGAACTACCAAAAATTATCTTATGGTGATTCAAATTCGGCCTTATCAATCTTGTATGGCATGCGAGTAATATGTATCTGCATGATCATCATGGACCACAGATTTGGAACTCACTTGGCGTCAGGCGTTTTGAACTTCAATATCGTAGAAGAGGTGGGTGTAACACAAATTCAATCATTACAAGCCGTGAATGATTTTTAAATAGTTTCCTCCAGCGACCACTTGAGTACTCTACTCCACCAGGTGGCAGAATATTGCCTGATTATTAAGATAATTTCATTTTATTTATGTTCATCATGGAGAAAATGAATTAAAATTTAGTACATAATTCATGGTTTTCTGGCAAGGAATACAATGGCTGTCTTTTCCAAAGTTCCTTACTACATACAATAACCTTCTTCAAAACTAATATCCAAAGGGATCAACTTGTTCAGTATCTCAAGAAACGTGATTGACTGTACATAAATGTATATTTCGGTGGTTGGTGGTCTGGCGCTCTAAGGCGCAGTCCGTTCAGAACTTCAGTATGGTAGTCGGTTCGAGCCCAATATAAGTACGAGGAATTTTTTCTCAAGTACGCAATATCGGAATCGATAAACGACCACAGTCTTTGTTGAAAGCAAGTGTATTGTGTGTTGTCTAGATGCCAATCTCGTCTAGTGCTAGTTTAGAGTGCACGCCAGCCACCCGAGGTGGTGCTGTAGGTTTTCCGGATTTTCCTGCAGCTGAAAAGTGAATACGCCACCAAAAATCAGTAAGTCGCCACGGCAAATAATAATAATAGCCGTCCTCTACCCGCACAGGTTATGCCTTGTACCCAAAGGTTATGCCTTTGGGTACACTCTACGAGTGTTTATGAGGGAGTATTATTATTATATTATTATTATTCATAGATATATTTAAAACAACAAAGTCACAAGTCGATAGTCAAAATATAGTTTTATGTCTAATGAATAGAGTGGAAAAATATGAACAGCACCTACTTAGTGAATTTTTATCTACGTGTTCAATAATTTGCAAAGGGAAATTCACTATCGAAATTGAATACTATCAATATGAAGTCTTCCAAATTGTTTGAAAAATACTAAAAATACTCTTGATAAGAATATTTTCAAAATACGAGAACTAAGCAGAACTCTATTTGAAAATATCAGCAATTGAAGCCAAACTCTTACGTCTTTCCCCGGAAACCTGTTTTCAAAATCACCCAGTGGCCATTATTTGAGTATTCAATGATGAATGCATTTGCTCAGTACTCTTTCAACTGTTCTTCTTCTACTAGAAATCAAAAATTTCTCTCTCAATTCACAATTAAATTTTATTCGTCAATATGACACTTGTACAGTTGGTCTTATAATAGAACCGGGTCTAAGAACTCATGTAAATCGTCCCGTTCTGATATATTTGTTATGATTTACCCAAAGACATGAAACAAGCATTGTCTCGTCACCAGTACCATCAATGACTATTAAGTATATTATTCCGACTCAAACTTCTTGTTCTGAACTTTTGGAACCTTTGGTGGAGTTTTATCCCAACACCAAACTGCTACTTTTTCCTCAAATTCTTCCAGACTCAACGGATCGGGGTGACTGACAGTTCAATAAAAAAAATCCCGTAGAGGGGCACATTCCGTGATTTTTGTACTAACTCATATTTTCTATTTTTTCAATGTTGCTGTCAGACTACTTCTCTTTCCTACTCTGATGCATTTTTAACAGATTCACAATCAGTGTTAAGGATACAATATTTAAAACCATCACAATGGCAACTCCATTCTTCACCATTTCACTACAGTGGTGGTTGAAATCTCGCCTGACTAGTGAAACGGGAGATGGTGACGCAGAATTTCCTGTCATTTGTATCCCTTCAGGGGTCTAATTACGTTATGATGAAAAAGAAAATGATGGTCATAGCGCTGGCACTGGCGGCCAAATCGCGTGGGCGTTAAACGAACGTATCGCATGAATTACGAGTGTCGAACGATTTGTTACACTAACATTCTCTTATTTTCCGATAGCCGATAAAAAAAGAAGTAGTAGCGGTAGCTCAATGCCATACTTCTAGAGTGTTACTTGTAGACCGCCATACCGACGAGAATACATTCATTAAAAATAAACAATTCAATCATTTGTACCAGGCTAATTTGTGCACAGCTAATTATCGTCGAATTTCAAATGGCCGTCATACCAACCCAAAGGAGTAGTTTTTTTAGAAATGATGATTTTTAGCATGTCATTTGAATTTCTGGAGAGTATATGAGATAATATGACCACTATCATATTTGCCATACTTCTATTAGTGGGAAGAAGTGGTGCTATAGTTGATAAACTTATATTCATCCGACACGTTCTCAAAATACGACTCTACAATACGTAAAATAATTTTTTACAGTATGGCAGGATTGTATTAGGTTCGTTTGGATACGGATCTGGATCTACCTAAAAAATATTATCCCGTAACCATGGTGCGGAAGGCTGTCACACTCTAGACAAGATGTAAAAAAGAAATGAAACGAATTGTTACAGTATAGCATTTTAAATTAAAATATTTAAAATACTATGATTTGGTAAAACTATATCATAGTTATGGTAGAGTGCGAAAGTGATCCATAATCGAAAAAATTATTTTCTGAAAGGCCTTTGAGCTACAAATGGTACAAGACGACAACGAACGCATTACAGTACGGCTATTGTAAGTAATATTTAATTCCTCCTACCACTATAGAAAGTACACACTTTCCTTCCTTATCTTATATATCCTGTATTCTGGTAAAAATCAAACATGAATGTTACTTCTACTTCAGTTCTTTAATATATATTTATGTATTCATAGCGCAAAGTGATTGATTGTCGGTCGACAAAAAGATTATTCATTGGAAAACGACAATGACATTTTATGCTCGAAATACACCATTATTTTTTCTACAAGCGCAGCTGTTAAAGCCAACATTATCCAAAGTCCAGCAACGCCTTAGCAGTGAAGAGACACTGGGGCGGTTGTCGAACGCAACGTATTTTTTGTTATATTTGAAAAATTTTATAAAAAAAAACGTTAGATATTGTCAGAGCATTGTCAATAAGCATACATTTTCTCTGCGAATCAATTTTCTATTACTGAAAACAAGGTTGAAACAGCAGCTCTTAGAAAAAAATTACCGACACTTCATTCAAATAGGCACATAACATAACATAATGTATAAGCTATCTGAATGTCCAATAATTCAAATCACTAACAAGAAAAAAGTAAAATAACGTTCTTAAAAAAAAAAGTTGGAATTGCCTACATCCTGCGGGAGGAAAAGTGGCACTTTCCAACCTAATAATACAAATAGCTATTCATTCACAGCTTTTTTTTGTTTGCTGAAAAATTATAGCCTATAGTGTGACCAGGGTGCTGGAGCTGCCATACTTGCTCTGATATATCCACAACCAATATAATATTGAAATCATTTTTCGAAATAACCTAACTGTAATATCAATATTAATGCAGTCTATTCCAAAAGATTTAGAAATAACGCATACAATTCTTTCTCCTCCCACAGGTATGGCTTTATCAGACCTCTATTTATGATGATAAAAAGAGAATTGGTAAAAATATTTCGCAAAGAAAATGCTACTTTGCGGTGGTATGGTGGCCTTTTGGAATAGTCGGACGAGTATGTCATGGAGATTTTTGTACAAAAATTAGCCTGGTACAAATGTGGTACAAATGTGTGTTTTCAATTATTGTGTTCTCGTCGATATGGCGGGCTGTAAATCACACCGGACAAAAGTACAGCATTGTGCTCCCACCTACTTCTTTTTTGTTGACTATTGGGAAATAAAAGAATTTTTGTGTAACGAATCGTTCGTTACTCGTAATTTATCCGACACGTTCGACTAACGCCCTCGCGATTGGGCCGCCAGTACCAGCGCTATGATCGTCATTTTCCTTTAAAGGGTACAAATGAGCGGAAATTTTATGGCTCCATCTCCCGGTATATAGGTCTTTATGCAACAATAGCAGAAGCAGAAGTTTAATGACTTCAAATTTTGTTTCTTATATTCTCTAAACCGTTGATCAATCAGTCAGATTCTGTACAAATCCAGAAGAGCGAATTATTTAGTTTTGTTTGGTTGTTAATCATATAACAGTAGTCCAGTGAAGCGAAGCAGAATAATGAGTATGAATTATTGTTAGACGTGAGATGAATTACATTAAGAAATTGCATTGAAATAAATTTGTTATAGAATAAAAGTTTATTTTTACTATGTTTTGTTATCAGAAGTGGATTCAAAAATAAATAGTGCTCGTGTGAGTGAAAAGTAATTGTTCGAGTTTTTTTGCGAGTAATACACACCTATTCTGACAGTCAACAAAATTCCTTCAATTTCTTAGAATTGACCAATCAACGGCCAATTACAGTGATTAAAACCTACCTACCTCTTTGAATAACTGATAATAATATTCACCTTGAATCACGTTGTGAAAGGTAGTATTGACATTTCTATCTGGAAAACTGTAACTGTCAGATAGATTATTTTGGAATTGTCAACAAAACACAAAATTTTGAAATAGATTGTCTGTATCATGTATTAATCTGTATTAATCTCCTTGAAATACTTTCGAGACCATATTTTCATAGATAAATACATTTCAAATCGCATTCAAATTTAATTTTCTTACCCAACATCTCGAATAAAGGAAAGGAAAATAAAGTAGATTTTCCACTCCCTTGATTCTCGATATTTTGTCATGACAATCCGTTCTCACTGTTTCATACAAAGGCGTAGAACGGTCAAGTTTTTTTTATCCTCCATAATTCTGACTTTTATCTCGAAATTTCGACTTTTATCTCGAAATTTCGACTTTTATCTTGAAATTTCGACTTTTTCATCGAAATTTCGACTTTTATTTCGAAATAATGGTATATAAGTTGTCATAATTTTGAATTTCTAAACGGTATCAGGGGGAACAAAAAAATAGGAAATTTCATCAACTGCGTATCCTTATTTTTGACATTATCCAGCGCCATCTATAGGTCAGAAAAAAATGAAGCTGATACATACTTGAGTATCTATCTAGGATCGCTGAAGATTTGCAAGTACCATGAAACCGGTACGTAGGTGTTAGCCATTTGAATTGAAAAATAAATTCAGCTATGTACTTAAAAAGTATTGCAAAGTTGTCCTTGTAGAAAATGGTGCCAAGTATCAAACAGATATAATTCAACGGTCGTAGGAGACAGTAAATGTTTACTATTGGATTGGTTTTTTTTGTGGACGATAGGATCATTTAATCCATTTTTATTATTCATTGATGGTCTTCCGTAAAGTAGTGTCGTCAACTCTTCATGAATTGATTTGGCTTCATCTTGAAGTCATCATCATAGTTATAATACTTCTTTTTTGAAATCTGGATACATACTTCAGTATCTATCTTAGGAATTCCCAACAAATGATGAAGTTAAATGAAATAGTAAATTCTACAATATCGAAGTACCCTTCTCTCCAAATATTTCCACCATCTGTAAAATATGAGGCAAACATCTGACAGAAAACAACTACTTCCCTGGCTAATACCACGACGGACATTGAATTACATCTGACAGATATTTGTGCAATATTCATCCAATAAGACCATGTTACACATGCTTTCGTAATTATACAGCAGATTATCCTGCAATTGGCTGGGGAAGACCACCTGCAGACGCGTTTCGCGGTTTTTGCCGCTCGTCAGTGACAGGGTAGGTCGGACAACATTAGAGTCATCCTGCCCCAGCCCAATGAATTACAATCTACTGTGCAACTAATATTTTTCCACAAATTAATCAGCGACTTACAGTTAAACTCATTCGCAGCACCACCGGCGGCGAAACCAAAAAGCACTCCTCGGTAGCAAAGAGTCTAGGAACTAAACAGAGTTCAAAAATTTATGCCGGAGAGTATCAAATGGATGAAATAGTAATTCGACAATGTATATGGAAATATTTGGAGGAAAGGGTTGTCGAATTTACTATTTCATTTATTTGATACTCTCCGGCAAAAATCCTCGAACAAATGGTGAAGTTATTTTTCGATTTAATCGGGAACTAGCCTTCGCCGATGACTGGCAAGTATTATGAGACCAGTACGTAGGGGTTACCCATTATTTAAATTGAATAATAATTTCAGCTGTTAATTTAAAAAGCAACTCTAGTTCTTGTTATTTCTTTGCCAAGTATCAAAAGATATAATTCAAAGGTCGTAGGGGCAGTATTTGTTTTCTGTTGGAAATTCACCGAAAAATTATCTACTGTATAGAGTTTTTTGTGGGAGATTGGATTATAGTTACAGTGGGTTTCAAAAAGTTTGCACCATATGGAAAATTTCTTTAATATAGATTTGTCAGAAAATTACATTCCTCATAAAAGTGCATTGCAAATACGTTTGTATGTGATCAAAATTCTGAAGTTGCGAAAGGTTTATAGGGAGAACAAAAAATAGGAATTTTGATCAAGAGTAAACTACCCTTATTTTCGATCTTATCAAAGAAGTTCAGGTAGCAAAGTTGTTTGGAATGAAAAAAATATTCAGATTTGGAATCACAGTCAACTACGCATCAGAATTTTTTTTCCCAATTTTGTTTGGTTCTCTCCTCATAAAGAATACTAGTATCTCACATGCACCTCAGGCGCCTCCCTCGTATTCCTACAACGGCATTACAATGCAAAATTTGGTCTAGTTTATCATTTGTACTAGAATATCGACGTTTGTTTAACATTGTTTGAATTTTTACTAGTCTTTTTATCCAAATTTGATATTTCACTCTGTATGTATGTTCATAATAACTATCGGTGAGATTTTATGGAAGTGTTTTTTTTTTTATGAAGAAAAGGTTTGTATTTCGTGCATTAGACTAAGCTTCAGCAGACATGCGTTACTCTGTCTGTTGAAACTTTTATCTAGGTTAATCCTGGAATAAGGATTTTTCAAAATGTTAATCATATGATGTCCTGTTTTTAAACATTTACACATGGTCCTCTGGACATATGATATTTTCATGGTCTGGCTCTTGGATGATGTAACACATAACGGTACCTAGTTTACACTTGATCAAATTTTCTATTTATGTTCTCCCCTGTATACCGTTTAGATATTTAAAATTCTGACAACCTATATGCAAGTTATCTGCAATACACCAATTTTTATAAAGGATGACATTTTCTGACAAATGGATAAAAAACAAGTTTTCCATATGTTGCAAACTCACTGTATAATCCATTTTTCATTACTTCGACTTTTATGTCGAAATTTCGAAATAAAAGTCGAAATTTCGAGATAAAAGTCAAAATTTCGAGAAAAGAGTCGAAATTTCGAGATCAGAGTCAAAATTTCGACATAAAAGTCGAAATTATGGAAGAAAAAAAAACGTGGCCCTTCTACGCCTTCGTGAGAGAATTCTTTAAATTAGAAATTGTCGCTTCGAATGAAAAAATCAAACTTTCTCCATATATTGAATGATTTCAGAAGTTTTTCATTCGAAATGACTCAGAGAATCCTATATTGATAGTGACCCAGTCGCATTGTGCAAAAATCAAGTAATTAGTAAAATTTGAATTGTGGTTGATTTTTTACTTCAAAAGTTGTTTATTTTTTCAGCAATACAGGTCATCTGTAGGCAGTTTGTTTTTCCATGGCGATGTGTTCGTTGATTCCTTTTTTATTTTGAGTGGTTTGTTGGTTACATACACACTTTTAATAGCATATGAAAAAAGATTCGTCAATCCGGGCCTGATTATACTGATGAGATATGTGAGGTAAGTTGAAGAAACTAAACTAAATTTTTATGGGTATTTGGAAAGGTCATGTCTGATTATTATATACTACTTTCAATATTATATAATTATCCAAATAACAATAACAATTTCCCTAGCTCGCACTAGTCTCTTGAGGACTTCTGAGATATGCTGGTGAGGATACAGCCGGTTGACGAAAATAATATTACAAGAACAAAATCGCAAAACAAATAAAGATAACATAAAAATCCCCCACACTAGTGACAAAGAAAGAAAGATGAACTTGTTGGAAGCTTTGACAATGAATTAATTGACCAATAACCGATTTGATTTATGTAAGTCTCCGCTTCTGAATTCGTGAATTTATTCAACAACATATATATGTTCGACAACATTTATTCGTACGGAAAATTGGCACCCTGGTAATTTGATCGAGACGAAAGCTAATCGACTCGCATTTTTTTCAACATAAATTTGTTCGACAAATTTTTGAAAATGTAGTTTTGTTTGCCCATATAAGTTGATTTTTTTCGTGTGAAGTGCTTTGTTCTGGTGCTTGTTCCTGTGAATTATGAGTTGATGCGTCTCAAGGAGGCAATTCCTGTTTGAAAGTGATCGATTATTATTATTTTCAAGATTTAGAAGTATTGAAGAAACCTCCTTTTTTTTTTTTTGAAATGTTCAGTTTTACGAACAAATGCTGTCCACCAAATTTTTGTCGGACAAGTGTTGTCGAACAAATCTCTGCACAACATTTCTATTAGGGTGGAGTGGGGTAAGCATAATTACGGTGTTAGTGTAACGCCTCCTTTTTTCTTGGACTAGAAGCAAACATGTGTTTTATATCTAGATGCCAATCTCGGCTAGTGCTAGCTTGGAGTGCACGCCGGTCACCCGAGGTGGTGCTGTAGGTTTTCCGGGTTTTCCTGCAGCTGAAAAGTGAATACGCCACCAAAAATCAGTAAGTCGCCCCGGAGCGCCACGGCAAATAATAATAATAGCCGTCCTCTACCCGCACAGGCCATGCCTTTGGGTACACTCTACGAGTGTTTATGAAGGAGTATTATTATCATTATATTATTATTATATAATAATATATTCGGCTAGATTTGAGGTCCTTCTTATTTTATTAATCATACAACAGTTTTGAGCAAGAGGACAGAAATATCCTTTTTCTCACAGTGAACATGCGCATTGACTGACATATCAAGTATAGGCCTTTGATTTTTCGACTTTGGATTTGGTTTATTTGTAATGAAGTTTGTCATCCCGGGTAATTTTTGACGAGGATTTAATATCTGGAGTCAGAAATTGTCAACGATCAACCTATAAAATTTTAAATTACTGGTATTCATTGCCCCTCCTGAATTCATCAAAGGGGTAAGTGTAACTGTTGTTCCTAAGAATAGTGTTACTTTTCCCAACGTATATTTTTATGTGCAATCTTTTTTTAAACAACTAATAAAATCTCTTACACCACCGTACAATGAAAACGTGGTTGAAGAAATAACAGATCAGTGAATTAGTGTGCATTGTGCTTCAAAAAAATATTTGATACCATATTGACTCGACTAATAAAATTTCAGTTTTTTGGCAAAAACTTAGTTCTGTGCATTGAGGAACTGCGATATGGAATGAATCAAATTTTGTATTTTTCTAAACCACCAACAAAAATGCAATTACTGCAATGCTACAATGTATCTAGTTGAGGCTATTTTTAAAACGCTAACTGATAATTTTCGCCGTTACACTTATTCAACTCCACCCTATACTCATCAGAGTGGAGGAGCGCCAGACTTATATTTCGAAACTGGTAAAAATTCTTCCTATTTTGACGATTTTTTTTTAAATGTCCGTAATTAACAGTACTCTGACTTCCATGGATTCATGATGAGCTTAATGCTAAAAATTTTCTAGGTAACGAATTAAATCCAAAAGAAAAAATGACAACTACTTTTGAATAATAATTAATTGAGATGTACTTGTTAAGATTGATTCTAATTATTACTTTTCTTCTCCTATTATTAATATTTGTGGTGATTAGTGGGGAGCAATTATTGCAAGTATTGCTTCTGCATTCTGAACAAGTTTGCGTGCAGAATAGCACAGTTTCTTTGAACCCAAAAAACCTGGTATATACAGCCGCATTCAAATCTGCAGAATATTTTCTGGAAAAGAGTGCCCATGGGGTTAAGGTTTGAGTAGTGAATGATTTTCAAGTTTCCACCCTCATTCAATAGGTGAAAAATTATTACCTGGTCATGATTGGACTTATGAGTAAAATTTCCATCGCTGATACATTCAACGCCAGCTTCAGAAGGTACGTGATTCTAGATTGGTTTCAAAATATTTTGGCAGCATCCAGTTTTTGTTTTTTTCCAATTTTTCAGCAAACCTAACTTTTCCTTTGATGTAAATTGATAATGCTATATCACAACCGTTCCTCTCTTTCTTATTCTCTTTCTCTTTCTTGTTCTCTTTCTCTTTCCGTGCTTAGTGCTCCCTGATCGGGATTACTTCTTGAAAGTGCTTGGTAATCGCGAGCATATCATAAAAAAAGTGCTTGGTGCTCGATATTTCGGAGCACTTTCCACTTAGTGCTTAGTGCTCGAAGCACTTTTGTCAGTGCTCGGCACAGCTCTGTTCCATAATAGGACAGTGCTGATACTACTCCATTTCCTATGTGCACTAGGATATGGTGAACGCCTACTGTTGTTATAGCGTTTTCATATCTTATCTCTACTTTGTACCTTTCGCAGTCTCACAAAAATAAACTAATCAGTCGGACTCTAATTTCACACACTTTGTTTCCAATTATTTGTATTGCTAAAACTTCTTCAACTCTATATTTCAACTCACTCTGTATTACTTTGTGTATTTCCATTGGAGCTACTTTCACCATCACTTCGCTGATATTCAGACTTATCGTATTTTTTTTCTGAGATCCGTTACTGAGTTGTATTACTAATAGATGATAAAATAAAGTTATGAAATTGTTGAACACGAACTTTCGGTACGGTGTGCGAGTCATTGCCTCGGTAGACTTTGTTCGCGACCACCAAAAAAATTAACAAACGAGGCATCTGTTCGGCCTCACCTTGTCTCGTTCCCATGTATTCAAATCGATATGCGCCTTTACACGCGAAATACATTTTGGAGACAAAGAAAAAAATAGTAGTATTTGTTCAAAAGGCACTTTTTTTATTTTGAACAGTGTTTTTCATACTTTCAATAGGCTTCAATTCAGGTGCAAGCCATCAAAATAAGTCCTGCCAGTTTCTATGGCTCTGATGCGGTTTTTCGTAAATTAATTTTCACGGTCGCCCTGCACGCTGTACGTGTGGTGGTGAACCTGCGCCTCATCAATACAGTATCTTTTTTAGGTTGCCTTGCTCGTCCCAGTGAAATTTTGACTTTCTTCTACTACTTTTTTTACGTTATTTTGTTTTCTTTTCTTTTCTGTTATTACGTAATGTCACAAATACTTCACATTTCAGGCTTTTATGTTCGGAATGAAACAGAAAATATGTTTTTACCTAATTTATTGCAGAAAACCCTATTTTGCATATTTGTGCCATATTTTGAGAGATAAAATAAGGTATTAGCTTGGTGTAACACAAGAAAACAAAATATTCTTTACATACAAGGTAACAAAATACCATATCGTCTATTTGAAACCATGCGTCACAGATATGTGTCGTAATGATTCCTACCATTTTAATTCATTGGGCTGGGACAGGACGACTGTGATGTTTGTCCGACCTACCCTGCCACTAACAGCGACAAGAACTGCGAAACGCGTCTGCGGTGGTCTTCCCCAGCCAAATGAGGTATAATTTGCTGTATAATTACAATAAGCATTTGCAATTGGGTCTTCTTGGAAGAACGTTGCACAAATATCTGCCAGTTATAATTCAATGTCCGTCGTGGTATTAGCCAGGGAAGTAGTTATTTTTTGTTAGATGTTTGCCTCAATTTTTTCCAGATGGTGGATTTGAAGAGACGGGAACTTTCTGCTCACTAATTATTAGTCTACCGCTATCGTTTTCAATTGCACGAACACATAGCATGCAAACTGCCTTTCATCTGACGTATTGCCGCACGCAGCTGCAATGCTGTGTCCTCTTCTATCGCACGGGATAGTTCGCTCGGAACTTTTCGCACATTTTCATTCGCTGAACTTTCCCAGACAACTCTTCATCTTTGTGTTCCCAATAATATGAAGTTCATTTTGATAAAAGAATAATTTATTAAACAGATGGGTGTAAATTCGACCAACCTGTTCATACTTGCGTACCCATTCTATAGGCTTCATTCTTTCGATTTGTATACAATTTGTTGGTTAAACTGATCAGTGCAATGTAAAAAAAAGTAACTTTTGAATTGTCTGGCCAGATATTTTTTCAACCCATTCCTGATATATTTTTTAGCATATTAAGTTTTCATCTTGCGTATAAAATAAAGTTATTATTAAACCCAAAAGAGTATCTAATTATCTGAAATTATCTGCAATTAGAAGATATGAAGAACAATTAATTATTATTGCCTTGAATAGTACAATAATTATATACGTCTTCAACTATCACATTACTGGCATTTGAGAACTTATAAGTAAATTCATGGTGTGGTTTGGGCTGGAGTATTTTGCTCAATAGTCTGATTAGTTACATTATTGTTCTGACTAATATTCTACAGGGGTTTCAAAATTCAATAAAAATATTTTAAGGACGTTTTCTAGAGTCAAAATAAAGATATTCGTCCAGTGCACATGTATCTGCAATTTTTTAGATATGGGGTGTTGAAATTCAACAAAAATAATAATCTTAAAATATGTGTATTTTGATGGGTACCTACTTTGCCAGAATTGAAAAAAGGCTGAATCGATTTTAGAGATATCGGGGAAAAACTGATTTTTTTGGTAAATTTCAACATCCTGTGTCTCATGAATGAAGTGGTGTCGGACACATGTTTGTGAGAGAAAAGTTTTATTTCGACCTCTTCACAATATTTGTATTGAATTTTGAAATACCCTGTATATTGAACTCAATTTCAACGCAAGCTGTGAATTGTCATCAGCTTTGGTGATGAACCGATTGATGTCATGAAAATCTTCTGTATTTTCTGTGGAGTTTGAACTGGGTGCATCTTGCAATGGCGACTATTTCAGTGTGAAAAATACTTCGGAATTTGTCCACAGCCTCATAGTATTTAATACATCATCCAAGGTCTCAGAATCATATGTCAAGGTATTCCTTTTCAGAGCATAAATTGCTTCTGCCCTTCATTTTTTCTTGTTACTTAGTTATGTAAGGAAGATTCAGTTGAAAATTTGGCAAGGTGCGCGTGCTCCACAAGAGGTGAGTCCTTGAGATAGTGCAATTTCCCTTTTATTCCAATTTCAACTAATCTGTGGTGGGTCTTTCCAGGCATCGACTCTCGTGAACCAACATACTAATAAGCAGCAAAATTATATCCCGAAAAAATCTAGTTCCAGTTATTCAAGTCTGTGATGTTTTCAGTATAATAAAACCTCACAACCATCCCTTCTTATTATAATCTTCATAAAAAAATAATAGTTCAAAAAACTAAAGAACACGCTTCATTACTACCATGGACTGAAAAGTGAAAAATAATTGACAATGTAATTACCCAAATATAAAAAGCGTGTGTGATTTCGATCTATATACGCATATTTTTTATTTATACTTATAAGTTTGAATCAATACTTCGAAAGACTGAAATTCGTTTTCCTAAACTGAACGAGATTTTTTGGGCAACAAGTCATCCACGGCTGAGCAAGTACTCTCAGTTCAAAATAGTATAATATGAATACCTATTTTTTTTTAAATAATTTTTTTGGTTCCACCCCTGATTTTTTGGTGAACAAATTTTTTTCTAACAACACATGATGTCAAGAAGTCATGTCCGGATTTCAAAGTGCTACGATTAATTCTTCACTTGTGGCTTACATTTGTCTGTGGTTACTGTACTATAATAGCTATAAAATTGCATGAAGTTTCGAATCCTGTGCAGGGTTGCAAATTTGTGAATACATCAGAATAAATTTTTTCAGAATTTGCAACAATGTTTCAAAACTTTTGTGATTATTTCGAGACCACCTTGATCAGAAGAATTACCACGAATTAAAAAAATATATGTTCCGGTCAACGTAAAAGGTTTCAAACCTCTACAACTGTTTGGAATATTTTTCCGATGTATGTAAGTTTGAAGAATTTTCGGAATTTTTTCTTATCATATATCAAAGAAAATCATTAGAGTTCGCTAAAAAAAATGTTCCGTTTACTTAAATTGGTTGCAAACTTGATTCGTGATATGAATCAATGTATTTAGTTACTGCTAATAAAAAGCTTTATGATTTCAGGTTAACTCCATTGTACGGTATCGTCATTTTCTACTACGCTACTTTGTTCAGATACACTGGATCAGGACCAGCTTGGAAAACAATTATTGTTCCTGAAGTTGAAGACTGTAGAGAAAATTGGTGGACAAATTTGTTATATATCAGCAACTACATGCGAGTTGACCATATGGTAAGACATTATTCCAAGATTTTTTGTGATAAAAAAGTCTGACCTAATAACAATTAGATAATCAGACCATTTCAATAATGATGGATCATTACAGATTCGAGTGAAAATTCACTTGCATGTAGTGTAATAAAACTACGAAATATCTGAAAATAAAGTTTCCCGAAATAAAACATGACTTCTCGATAGAAACGCAAGTGAACCGAACGTGGGAGTGCCAATATAAAATAGTTTTTTTTTCAATATTTTGAATTGGCACTCTTGCAACATTTTCATAATTCCTATTGGTTCACTCTTCAAGTTGGTATCAATAATTTTCTTTGACAATTCACTTGACAGTCTTGACACACTGTCACTAGTTGGTGTTCATTCAATTGAAATATCCACATGGCCTTATAACTCCAACATGCATTTCGTTGGTTCTTAGACTCAAATAAGTTTTAAATTTAAACAGATAATGTTTTTACAAATCTCGATACTACCTGTTGCCTGACTAGTACGTACTCACTAACCTTTCTGAATTTAATAACCTCAAAATTCAATTCCAATTCCAATTCAATTTTTATGTCAAATTTCTTCAATCAGATTGTTCACTTCCAGGTAAGCACTGAAGATGACGCAAGTGCAAAGGGCTTTGCAATAAATAATAAATTTATACACTTATATACCAATTCTTCGCTTCATTCAAATTTCATAGATCAGGTGCAAAATGAATTATCCGAATTCGCCGAAAAGGAGAGCGGCTGGAGTCTCCAAGAAATCGAGAGTTTGAAAATTAATAAAAACAAATCCGGAATCGGCAACGGTTCGTCTTTCATCGAGTTGCCAAAATATATTACCTAAAAAAGAGCTTGCATCAACATAAAAAATGATGATGATGCATGTTTTGCTTGGGCCATAGTTTCGGCATTGTATCCGGAACAAATAAATATAGGTAGAACATCATCTCATCCCCACCATTCAAATGTTCTAGAGGAGGGTATGCTTTTGATAGGGAAATTTGGGCTATTCATGAAAAAATATTTAAATTTCCTCAAATGCTTAGGAATGAGTAGTGTAGAAGTACATTTTAGTTTTTTTCAATATAGAATAAGTTATCTTCTGATATGTTCTTATCGAATATTTTCAAAGAATGCTAAGTGTCAACATTGCTCTTGAGATATTTCAATAACTAATTGTCAAAACTGACATTTTCCATTTATTGTACATTGAAACCCAGGAAAAACACATACGCTTTGTAGCTAAAATGTCTATTTTTTCATATTTTGTATTACAAACTCTGCTCTAAAAGAACTTAATTGAAAATGTTCCGGAATAGTTTGGAAGTTGAAGTTTTAGAAAAATGTTTCTTTTTTATAGACCTAAAAGTGTGCAAAATCTTATGACCGGGAGCAGTTGGCCCAGATAAGCATACCTTCCTTTGACAGGTATCGAATTTCCGATGACATGGAGGCAAATTGCCAAATTCAAGAAATCAAACAACATTTCCGTAACTGTGTACACTTTGGAATTAATCCAGCTCAAGCCGGATAAAGAGGCACTTTTCGTCACAGTTCCAAGTCGACTAACTAAACAAAAATAGATCGTCATGTCAATTTATTACTAATTCAAAATGAATATCACCCAAAATTGAATGATTACGAAGCGGTGTCAGATATAGACGATCGAAGTGATATACGTTTTTTTACATCAAAGATTTATCCAAGTTGTAGAGTAAACAACTAAGTAAAAACCATAATAAAAAATTCATTTGCGACAGGTGTTTGAATTGTTTTAAGAGTGAAGAGAAATTGAGCAGTCATACGGTTGATTACCAAAAAACAAACACCTGTAAAATTTCGCTCCCCCACTAAGATCACGTGGAATTTCGGGATTTTGTACATAAAGAAAAGATACTCTTTGTAATTTATGCGGATTTCGAGTCGATTCTGGAACCATTCGAAGATGACGCCGCCGCCGGGTGCACTTCTCAAACTGAAAAGTACCAAAAACATATTCCGTTCAGTGCCGGATTTTATTTCAAGTGTGGGTACGACGACACTCTGTCATTTTACGATAGCCATCGAGGATTAGATTCGATGAATTGGTTTGCGTAGCGAATCGAGGACATTGCCAAAATTGTCAAAGCCAAAACTTTGGATGTAGTCCCCATAACCGCATCACCCGATGAGGTGAAATCGTCATGATGCCACATCTGCGAAAAACCGTGGAAATCTGGTGAAAAAATTTTGAAAGACCATAATGAATACACTGGTGCCTTTCGCGGGTATAGGCATACGCAGTGCAACTTGTCATACAAAAAGTCTCTCGTAGTGCCGATCGTTTTCCATAATTTATCCGGATAAGACAGCCATTTTATTATTCGAGATATAGCGAAGATGGGGTGAGTCAGATTGTTGCCTGTAAACAAAGAAAAATACGTATCTTTCACCCGTAGTGACAACAATGCGGACATCAAGTTCAGATTCATCGATTAGTTCCGTTTTATGGGCAAGAGTTTGGACCATTTGGTTCAGACTTTGACAGTGCACGATTTGAAAATATCCAAACGCTAATTTACACATCTGACAGCCGCCCAGTACGAGAATTACTCACTGGAAAGGGTGTATTCCCACGATTTGGTCGATTCGATGGAAAAGTTGGGAGTTGGATGTTTGCCGGCGCTCCATCACTTCTACAACAAGTTGATCGATTGTCGCATTAGCAAGATATAATACGAAGATGCGCAGAACGTGTGGCAAATATTCAACTTGAAAACACTGGGCGAGTACTCCGATTTGTACATGAAAACAGACATATTATTCTTGGCTGATATTTTCAAGAATTTTCGAAATATTGTTCACGAGACACGCGTGGTATTACACCCTACCCGGCTATACGTGGTCGTGCATGTTGAAGTACACCCAGTGCAAGTTGCAGATTTTGAAGGATGTCGACATGCTCATGTTCATCGAGCGAGGAATTCGCGGGAGCATCAGTCAGTGCTGCAACAGGTGCTCCACGGCAAATAATAAATACATGGGTGACAGGTATGACTTCACTCAGCCCTCCACTTATTTGCTATATCTTGATGTAAATTATTTATATGGTTGGGCCATGATGGAATATCTTCCGTACGGGTGATCCAAATGGCTCAAGAATGTCGCCAATTTGAATGTGCTCGAAGTGTCAGACACCTTGAAGTTGATTTGGAGTACCCCGAACACTTACGTGACAAAGACAAAGATTTTCCATTGTGCGCCGAACACCGTACTCCGCCAGGCTCGAAATTACCCAAATTATTGACCACCCTGTACAGCAAGAGAAATTATGTTGTACACTACAGGGTGTTGAAACAAGCACTGATGCACGGACTTACATACATTGAATTGAATACGAGATTACGCGCAGAAGCAAAAACCGCTTTCGACAAAAATAACTACAACTCAGCCAATAACGCGGTATTCGGGATAACTATGGAAAATATACGGAAACATTGTGTAGTGAAAATGGTATTGAAATGGGAGGGGCGATATGACGCATAAAATTTAATTTTCAGCCCGAATTTCAAGAATCGCACTATTTTCGATGAGGACCTCGTTGCTATGGAGATTGCAAATACGGATCTGTTGTTCAATGTCGATACTTGACATTTCCAAAGTGTTCGTGTATGATTTCCATCACGGCTTCATGATGGAAAAATACACGAGCGATCAGTGCAAGTTAATGTACACGGATACTGACTCGCTGAAAGACGAAGCGAATGGCCAAATCATGACAGATTTCGTGGGACTTCGTTCGAAGCTGTACACCTATAAGATACAGGGTGGAAAATGCGTCAAAAAATCCAAAGGAGTGAACAGCGTTGCCAAAATAAAATCACTTTTGACGACTATGTAAAATATTTAGAAAATCAGCGTGAGAAAGTCACATCTCAACGCTGAATCGGCTCTTTTGTGCACAACGATTTCTGTGTTGAGCAAAATAAATGAATAAAATAAATTTTCCCGACTTTTTCTTTTGCTGAAAGAATGAGAGAGAGAGAGAGTGTGTTCGTATTTCAATTGAAAAATTAATCGGTTTTCGATAGTAAAATGTTGCTTCTTTCGATCATAAAAATTACTCATTTTTGAGTAGAAAAACAGCACTCTTTTTGATCAAAAAGATACTCCAAATTTGACATAGTGGTCGAAACGGGTTAAAAGTTCAGTGAAAGTTCAGTCACTGAATTCAGTGAGACTCAACTGAGACTCAGCCACTCAGCCACTGAAAAAACGCACTGCTACCATGTCAATTTTGGTGTGTGTTTTTCACTCAAAAAGAGCATAATTTTTGAGCCTAAAAAATGGGCACTTTTTTCGTTCAAAAAGAGCATCATTTTTTAACCTGAAATTGAGCACTTCTTTACTATCAAAAACGATTTATTTTTAAGGCTGAAAAGCTCGATTTTCGAATGGAAAAATAAAAATTAGCTGAGATACATATATTTTCAGTAAATTCCAAATTGGTGCTCTACATACTGCTTATGTGTCGTACAGTCCGGCACATCGTGAGCAACACACCAAGTTTCTACAAGGTATGAACAACACAGAGCGTTCTGTGTTGAGTCTGCACTGACATCATATATGGGTTTACGGGTTTACTGTCATCCATGTGCTTGCCGTAATCTGTCACTCGTCGCTCTGCGATATCAGCACCAACTGTCGGTGAATTGTCATCTGTCACTCGTCGCACTGCGATATCAGTACCAACTGTCGTTGGAGTGTCATCTGTCACCGGCCTTCGTTCTGGAGGTATATGAACGCCATCTGCCGGTTCTACCACCACCACTGATGTCTGATTGTTGTTGTTGTTGTTGTGACGATAATTTCGAACAAACTCACAATTTGGACTCCATTCGTGATGGTCAGCCATTGGATCGTTATTTGGCTGCCATTGAAATCTTTCAACACCACACACGCGACACAAGACAACATCATTCAAGCCGGTGTACGTGAAACCAGCTCTGGCCAACGCACTCGGCGAAAATGGTGAAGTCCAGTCTCGAAACGTCTTGGGTCTCGCTTCGTACTGCTGCATCTCTCTATCCATACTGAAATGAAAATGCCACTTTGTCTCTCCTATAAAATCGACATTCTCGGGAACATACATGTTCATCATCTTTGGACGATATAGTACATAAATTTATAGCCTCGTCAAATGTCAAATCATTGTTTCTAGCAAGAACTTTGGCACTAGCTCAATATTGACAAAAGTTCATATTCAATAAATATTCAGACTATGTGTTTGACGAACCTGGCAACGAACACGGTCCAAGTGCTTCGAAAATTCAGAATCTCTTGTACTAGTATTATATAGTTATAATATTTTCAATTGCATAGTAGTGATCTTGAATAGCCTGTGTATCGACTGATGAATATAAGTCAGCTATCACTTTCTCATATTCATCTATCGTGGAGGTTAGAGTGAGAATAAGGTGACAGCGAGATTCTCGAACTGGTCACCACGCCGAAATCAGCAAGTAAACAGGGCCACACTCAGGAACTTTCAGTCTCACCTATAAATCTCAATTGTATCAAATAACACAGCGTCGGCGGGGTCTTCTGACTACAGGGGACCCCAAATTATACCTCATTGAAGCCAATCCAAAAGATCATACTCAGTAATTTCAACACCTAAATTTCCTTCCAAACAACAAGCTATTGTGTTCACTTCTCTTGAGGATATCAAATTAGAAGAATAAAAGTTGGATTGTTAATTGAACGAAAAACTATTTTATTTTCGTAAAGGATATCAAATGGTAGAATCTGCATATATCTTTCAAGTATCACAATTCTCGATAACTTGATAACTCGATAACACGAATAATATAAAAGGCTTACTAAAAATGCTTACGAACAAAAAATGAAATCGTAATGCACCAACGTCTCTCGTAAGATCAAGAAACAGCTCTTGATTGAGTCGATGTCCGATTTAGAAAGTCACGCCTCTCAAGAAATGTATTAAAATGTCGATTCTTCAGTGGGACGTAAACGGGTATTATACCCTGTTAGATATGCTCAAAATCGTAATGTCCGAAGTCAATCCCTCTATCCTCTGCCTACAATAAACGAACTTCATGGACTCAAAAACACACATACTGAAAAAATATAACAGCTACCATAATAATAGAAAAACAGGTCTACGAGCAAGCGGTGGAGTCTCTATTTATGTCAAAGACACCTACGAGTCCAAACACATACCTACAACTTTAGAAGCAGTTGTAATATCAATAAATATTTCAAACAAAATCAACATATGCAATATCTATATTCCCCCTAATTATGATTTAAAAACTTACGAACTGAAAAATCTCATTGAACAAATTTCCAACTCTCGTTTAATCGTAGAAGATTTCAACGCCCACAACCCAATCTGGGGTTCTAAAGATTTCAACAAAAAAGGGAGATTGATGGATTCAACGATGAATGACCTCAACATCAATATGCTCAATATGCTCAACGATGGTAGCAATACCAGGTTCAACTCATCCACTGGGGAGTTTTCCACAATTGATTTGTTCTTCTGTAAACCAACTCTTTCATTGTGTATCGAGTGGAAAGTCCTTTCTCAGCTATACGGCAGCGAGCATTTTCCAATCCTAATCAAAAACGAATCAGGTAACAAAATGACACATCGATCCCCACCTATGAAATGGAAAATTGACTCGGCAAACTGGACCCTTTTATCTGTTGACGTAGAGAACAGAATAGAAGAAATCCACAAGAATTATGTTCCACATGGAGGAAATATAGGTGAGGTACTCGAAGTGTTCACTGATTCAATTATCAAGGAAGCGGAAGAGCATATAAGAAAACCAAAACAACTCAATAACCGCATTCGTGGAACGACGAATGTCAACGAAGCCTACAACAATCCCACATAGCGTTCAACAAGTTCAAAAGACAAAAAATACATAAAACCTTGAATTCAAACGCCTGAGAGCTAAGCTTAGACAAATAACTAGGAAAAGTAAAAAGCAATCGTAGCAGAAATTTGTATCCAGCATCAACAGCTCCACTACACCATCGGAAGTTCGGAAAAAGATCAGGAAGATAGGAGAAAAGAACACCCAAAACTCTGTTTGTTAACTTTCTGGGACATGAAGGAATAGTTACTGCAAATAAACAGCACATTGCGGAAATACTGGCAACCACGTATAAAAAACATTCAAGAAACGACAATTATACAGCAGAATTCCTGACCCATAAAAATTTCGAAGAAACAGTTCCAATCGGTTATGAAGACCGGATCAACACACCTATTACTGAGGAAGAACTGAATGAAGCGCTAACTAAACTCAAAAAATCCAGTCCTGGACTTAATGATATACCTATAATTTTTTTGAAAAACCAATACGCAAAGGCCAAAAACTTCATACTCGAAATTTTTAATTCAATCTGGCAACGGAATGTCTTTCCAAGTATGATCATTCCCATTTTGAAGCCGAATAAAACAAAGACTAACCCAGACTCTTATCGTCCTATCTCGCTGACATGTGCAAACTCTCAGAGAAAGTAATAAATAATAGACTGGTATGGACCCTCGAACAACAAAACTAACTCGCCCAAGAATAAACCGGATTCAGGAAAGGTCGCTCGTCGTTGGACAATCTTATAGATTCAGAATCAGAAATCTACGAGGTAATAGCAAATAAACAAGAGTGTACAGATTGGAGCCATTACATCCTTAAGACGTTGAGCAGGTGGAAAATCAGAGGAAATAGTCTCCGATTCATCAGGAACTTTCTGAAAGAACGAAGATTTCGAATCAGAGTAGAGAATGAGCTATATTTGCCTGAAATCCAAGAAAATGGAACTCTACAAGGATATACTCTGAGTGTAACACTTTTCTTGGCTACAAGTTGCAGTACGCAAAGACGCTAAGCTCTTACTCCGGCAGAGAGTGATTAGCACATGGCAGCAAGAGTGGAATAATTCGAACTCAAAACTGATAGAAATCAAACCGTAAGTACTACCACGTAAATGAAGTTCTAAAAATCGTAGAGTGGAAATCATACTTACAAGACTTTGATTAGGCATAACACGACTCACACACGAATACTTCATAAAAAATAGTGAAGTTCCCACTTGTGACGTATGCGGAACGAATATAACAGTAAAACATATTTTAATCGAGTGCACAAAATTTACGATAGAGAGACTAGCCCATCAAATTGGACTGAAAATGAGTGACAATTTCAATGACAGCAACAAATGAAAACAATTACTTTTAGATATGAATATTATCAGTGGCACCTAGATTGTAAAAGCCACATAGTCGCTATTAATCTTGCATAGTGATGCGACACTCTAAATTTTGAATAAAAAAAGTAAATAAATATTTGAATCTTCCCGCCAACACTGTGGCATCCAAATGCAGGATCTCCTGAATTTCCAGCTCCGTCATCTCGTCATCTTTGGAAACTCGCACTGTGGCACTCTCTCCATACGTGTGTAATTCAAAGTCTTTGACATCGTCCCAATCGAGCTTGATTCGGGCGGTCTTGTTATCGGCCGAATTCGGATCAGCTGGTTAGTGTAAAGTCGATTAATGGCTCCCACGAAAATGGCCCACTCGAACATGCTGAATGACAGGCTGAAGGAGATGGTGTGTGGGATTGTGCAGGTCTCACTGCAGGCACAAAACTTCGAGCAAAACTTATTCCACATTGCACAGACCAAATTTGTGTGTTTCGGAACTCGTAGATGGCACTGTGAAATCGTTTCTTCTTGATGGCGTCTTTGTACGTGTCACAAACACGGTCCAAATCAGCAACACGTTCTGCCCACTCTGCTGATACCGATGATGATGACGACGAAGAATCGGCAGACACCAGTGACGAAGACATCGACTCGTAATCGGACATCGGATCATTAGACTCGAAGTGCAGTCCGCCAAGCATGATGATAGACTGACTCATCGTGCCGCTAGTTCACGATTTGAAGTATTTCGCAGTCAGCCAGAGGGGGCTGGCTATCTGAAAGGCTCCTCAATTTTATGGAAAAATGTGTCAATTTTCCATCGGATTACAAGCTATTTGTCGCATCTATCTAGCTGTTGTACTTGCTGCTGAAACCAAGCTATTTCATCAAGACTTTTCGACCCTTACATCTAATGATTCTCTCCACTAGATAGACATCGGGATTTTTTGTTTTTTGTGATTCCTGCGTAGAAAGCGCCGCTGATTGGTCACCCTTCCAAATCATTCAGCAAGTATGTGATTGGTTGGGTGATTTTCACTTTGACGACTTTGAAAAGTTCCGTCGTCCAATTGAGTGTTTACCCCTTCTCGAACACATGTGTGGCCATGCTAATTCGCACAAAGTCCCCAATTTTGAACTTTTTTCAGCCAACAGGTCCCGAATAATCATAAACAAACTTGTACACCTTCTCTTCATTGTCTTTGACGTCACACGGTTTCATGACAAATCGTACGATATCTGCGCTGATTGTAATTTTTGGCAATGTCCGGCAAAATGTCCAGCCACTTGTAGGTGCCGTTCAAACTGAAATATATGAAGAGTTTATCTTTCAACATGTGTATTACTCGTTCCGCTATGGCCGCTTTGATCTTCGTGTACGTGCTGTAGTGTTCGATGTTTTACTTTTTCATGAGGGCTTGGAAACCGGCGTTGTAGAATTTAGTACCAAAATCAGATTGTAGGAACGTAGGACTTCTGTTCGCTTCCGATAATATGTCCCCCATCGCTTCGGTGACATCTCGACCACCTTTGGTCTTCAAAGGCCGCACCCATAGGTATTTCGAAAAGGTGTCAATCAACACGAGAATATAATTGTAGTTTTCAGTGACTTTCGAGTATTTTTGTAGGTCGGCCAAGTCCATCTGCCATACACGTCGATTCCGTTGATGATGGTACGTCTGCGGGGAAATATCGTTCTGGCCGGAGCATGGAGCTCATCAACCAATTGTTTTTTGGCTGCAGACGACGTCATTTCTCCCAAACGACTGCGCAATGCTAATGCGCATTTCCATTGTTATAGTCTGAAATGAAGTCCAGAATTGTTGGCGTTCTTGACATTTCTTCAATCTGCCTTTTCAAAGTAATGTGGTTTTTCAACGAAAGTGTCATGAATTTCATAATTCGAATGTCCAAGGCTTCGTGAGCGTGTTTCTGCGCATCCAATTCCGCTCTGACCTTCACTATGACGTCATCAACGTAGCTTTTGTTGATAACATCATTCGGGGTAGTTGGCGTTTCGACATTACATATTTTCACATATTCAGCGTCAATGTCCCCGTTAGCCCTATAGTTGAGTATGACACCGGGGAAATGATGAGGTTGTTGCTGAGCGCGGCGAGATGAGGAACTTTGACCGAACTTGTTGATGCTCATGATAGAACTGTGGGGTGCGAAATGTTGACGCTCGTATTCATCGAATATAGCCTGCTTCTCTCAGTTCATCGATGGTTGAAACCGAAATGAAAACAAATTTTTTTGTTTTATTTCTTGAAATTTAAACAAATGTGCCTATTTTTAGCGATTATTAAAAAAAATACTCTTGATAGAAAGCGAAAGTCACATGAACCCGTCCGAGTTGGCCATTTTTCATCTTTTTCTAAGCACGACATGACGCCCAAGTCAAATTACATAATAAATTATTTTCAAAAGTTTTTCCTATATTACGCCAACTCTTAAAAGGACACTGTGGTCAAGTCAATTTATGTGACACAAAAGAAGTTAAAAGATGAAAATTAAATTCTTATTTAATTATTTTTATTCAAGAAGTTTTCCAAGGGAAAATTTTAAAACACCTTTCGAATGGATCAAATCAATTCGTTTGATGGAAAAGTATTGAGAAATAAATTTTGGTTCCGTCAGTAATCATCATCGTCGTCGAAAACATCAGCGCCATCAAGGTGTCTGTCGAGTAAATTCATCGTAACCGAAGTATCATGTTTGAGTCTTTCGGTCTGCATCATTATCGTAAAGTCGTAGTGGTATCTGTCATGCTGTCAGGTGTTAACCCTTTTCTGTGAGTCTGTCATCGAGGTCTCATCTGTAAGGTGAAAGGTTGAAAATTTTCTCTGCGTCTTTGCTTTTTCTGTGATATTTTTTTAATAACATTCTCCTTATCTAATTCATTTAATGATTTGTTCAAGGAAAACTAGAAAGAATTAAAAAAGTCAGCTATCTGAATGAAAATGCAAATTTTCTCTTTCAGATTTTTTCTTTCCTTTTCAGTTAGAGTCTTTTCACAATATCTATCAGATGTAGTTCAATGTCCAGCGTGGCTTGTGCCGGGGAAGTAGTTGTTTTCTGTTAGATATTACAAATAAGTCACATTTTTCATTTTTCAATTTTCATGGAGAATGTTCCCCTTCCTAACCTTACTAACCTAACCTAACCTTCAATTATATTTGCGGTTATTGACAGTACAGAGTATCAGCTGATTCATATTTGTTAGAAATCTATTTATTAAAATGTGAAAAAAAATATAGCACAACAAAGTTGCGAATGTTTGAATACGAAACTGCATAATATTTTATCAGTTTATATTGAAATGATCAAAAATACTGAAAACCTCAAACTTGAAGTGAAAAAATGAATTCTTCAAACGGATCGATAAATTTTTCACAACATCATGAACAGCAGTAAAGCGGTAGAAAAAAAATATAATAGATCAAAAAACAATTATGAAATAAGGCAAACTACACTCTCGTTGTAACTTAATAATCGAATACGATTATTTTTCAACCATGTCAATAATCATTCTTGAACTGCTATGTGCAGCTTCTCTGATTAACTTCTTTCATTATCGAATTGTAACATTGTGTATGAATTTTCAAGAATAAGCATTATATTATACTCAATTTGTTCATATCTGTTTTATATTATTCATTACTATTGTCTAGTCTTCAATACTAATATTATTTTAGTTTGAATAACTTCAAAAATCACATACAAGCGATAGTTTCATAGGTACTGAAGCTTTGTGATTTCTATTTGTTTGATTGATCTGAATATATACCGGATGTCCATGGATCTGACGGTCTATTAATTACCTTGTTTATTCTGTTACTCAATACATGTGAGTCTCATTTCAATCTGAAATGTTGTTTCATTCTAAAGGAGATTTTAAGTAATATTTTTCGGTTTTTTGTTGCCATTTGAATAAATTCGTTATACAAATTTTAAAATCAAATTGTAGAAACTTTTCATTGTTAAGAATATTCACATAAATATTAAAACTAGTGATTTGAACATATCCATAGCCCGCTAGAGTAAAAAATTAATTTCCAAAAACAAAGTTTGATAAGTGACACATAGTTGTTTTCAGAATATCAAATGGAGAAAAGTGAAAATATACTTGTCAGATTTAAATTCGAAAGCTCATAACACTTTTCATGAGACCAGAAGTTGCAAAAAGCTGAGTTACTTGTTAGAAAATGCAGTTTTAGGTCGTATGCGAATCATCCAAATTTAATTTTTTTTCTGTCCCAACGAGCCACTAGGTATGTTGCCATTCGAAACAAAAATGAAATGATATTTTAAAAATTAATTTTACACTGCAGATCTAGATTGAAATTTCAAAATGAAAAAAGAAAATGTTTACGAAAATTAACATTCATGGTTGCAATCAGAATGTCATATTATGGAGACAAAAAAAGGGGAAAATATACTGGATATCTCATTTAAAAATCGAAAGTTTATATCACCTCTGTTGGAACTGAAAGTTGCATGAAGTTGATGACTTGATTACTTGTTAAAAAATGCAGTTTCATGTCTCATGCAGCTACTATAAATTTAATTTCAATATGTGCAAAACCAAAAAAGCTATGGGGTCGAGCCACTTTCCGTGGACATCCGGTATATATAGTGTGGGCCATAACGTTTGCATCATATGAGTTATAAGAAATACGTTATAAGAGATCGTTTCTGCATATTGGAAAAAGTATTAATCGATTTGGACATGCGTCATTCGACTACCAATATGGCGGCAATTTGTTCCAACACTTTTGTGAAAAAAAAAACGAAAACGATATGAATTTTTTGAGAAACTAATAAAAATGAAGTGGCCAAAGTAAAAACTCTGAAATATTCCACGTTGTACTGTGGGATACATATTGTTTTCGTTCTTTTTCCACAAAACTTTGATTGCGGTAATATGATCCATTGCAACAGCAAAGAGTCATAGTGAAAACTAGTGTTTGAAATTTTGCACTACCATTTGGAAACAAACCTAAAAAGTTCCATTTCTCCAATCCATTTCCAAGATCCCTAAAAATTAGTTAAGAACAAAAAAGAAGCGTTTTTTAACCACTAAAAAAACTTTGATCTTCAATTTTTCCAAATATATATTTAAAATTTTGCCTGTGGTCCTAAAATTGAATTATAAACAACTTTCTCAAATAACTTTTCTAATATCTTCACAAATAATCCCAATTCAGCGAACTCGTAATAAATTTTTCTAAAATGCCGCGATATTGGTAGTCACATGACGTATGTTGAAGTCGATTATTAGGATTTCCAATATGCGAAAACGATCACCTTCAATGTATTTTTTTGTAACAATGATAATTAAAAAAAAATTCCATATGCTGCAAACGTTATGTCCCACACTGTATATATACAGTGAGCACGTAAAGGTTGGAACCAATCTATTTATAAGAATATTATTTTTTCAGTGCATGGTGCATTCATGGTACCTGCCGTGTGACTTCCATTACTTTATCGTAGCAGTGCTCCTGTGCATCATTATTCACAAGAATAAAGCGATTGGTCTGCCTCTTCTTGGATTTACCACGTTCTTGGCGGTTCTGGTGCCGTTTCTGATGGTTTGCTTACTGGAGAGATCAGCGGTCATATTTTTCTACCCAGATTTTCTTAGGATGCCGAAACAACAAGAAGATTTTGTCTCGATTTATTCCAAATCGCACACAAGAGCATCACCATATTTCATCGGTATGATTGCCGGATATCTTTATTATAGAATGAAGGGGTCTGGAAAATGTTTGAAAAGGGTAAGTAAACATGTTTCTATTCCAGGGTATTTCACACCCCAAAATATTTTAATAAACAGGGCTTACTAAAAATGCCAGATCACATGGAGATGTTATTTGTCTCATTTTTCTGAAACATGATGGAGATAAAAAGAGCAAGATTATTTCTACTGGATTGCACAAAATCGTGACACAGAAACTCATTACTTCCATTCGTTCATTTTCACTCCGATTGGGTCGTACTTTGGTACAATCAATTAGTGAAATTCAACATCGAGTTCTTTTATATTCTTTGGCTATTTCCATTAAGAATTACCTGGAGTTTCATCCCAACACCAAACCACTAGTTTTCACAACTTAACACGTTTTTTGGTCACCAATCGGTCATGTTCTCGTATTGGAATGAAACTCCGGAGTAAAATGTATAATAGTGCAAATATCCTCAAAGCGATTAGGTTTTCATCAAGTAGCAGCCAAGTTGGTTCAATGTCCTTATTCATTCAATTCATCATAAACATCTTCATTCGTTTTTAGTTCGAAAATATGAATAGGAAATTCATAAAATCTTTTGTGGAATCATCTGCGACTGAAAGACAAACTTTAGTCGCTATTTTCCATTGTTGAGTATTATTTAATCAGTATCATAGATATTTATATACAGTGAGCACGTAAAGGTTGAAACAAATTCGTTGAAAGCTTGAAATGGCTGTTGAAAAAAAAGGTCAGACACGTCAATTTCATTTTTCAGTTGCACATTGTTCAGTATACTCAAATTTTTGATGACGTCATTACTGTTCTTTTTAAATGTTAATAAGCTATTTTGATGATGCCTTCAATTTGAACATTTTTTTCTGTGTATGAATGTCATATGTTTTTTACGTTTTACAGTGAGTTTCAGAAAGTTTGCACCATATGGGAAACTTTTTATTGAAAATTTGTCAGAAAATTCTATTCCTCATAAAAATTGGTGCATTGCAAAAAACTCGTATTGAAGTTATCAAAATTTTTTAATGAATTAACATGCTTATATCAGCTTCACTTGTATGTATCTTTGTAACGAAAACTTTGAAAGTGATTTTCACCCACTTTCAGACATCCGAATGATTTGAAATTTGGCATGTGTTCATAATTCCAGTGACAATGCAATATGACATTGTTATAGAAAAAAAAAATGACGGCGCCAAGGTGACGAAAGAGATTTGTGATTATGGTCAGATTCTATTAAAAATTGGTATGTGGGCGTTTTGGTCATATATTTTGAACTTATTGTCAAAATTCATAAAATAAAGATGGTGGCTCCAAGATGGTGAAAGATATTTGTCATTATGTTCTGATTCGATTCAAAATTAGTGTGTGAGTGTTTTCGGGGTCAGAGATTATGAATTTTTTGTCAAAACTTATGAATTCACGATGGCGTCCAAAGATGGTGGACGAGTTTTGTGATTATGGTCAGATTCGATTAAAACTGTCCCTTCGTGTCCCTTAAGTATTAAAATATTATCAACATAAGATTTTATTATTAAACCGGAAAGACTATTCAGACGACAGAAAATTGTATGCCACAACAATTAATAATATATGGTAAAATGCACGGTATTACCAGTAAGTTTGAGTACAGCCTGCATGTCATTTGACCTTGCATCTACAAGAATGGCAGATCCGAACAGATAACAACGAAATCCTTCCAAAGAGCCTGTTCTTATTCTCTGTCGCAACTAATAGTCTATGAATATTTAATTTACAAATGTTTCACCAATGATTTTCATTTCTTTTTGACTACAGCAGTGTTGCCAAAAATCGCAACATTTTCGGCGAACAATAATAATGATACCCCCAAGAAACCTTTCGACCTAATTCGCACTATATGTAATCCAAGTTAGCAGGGGCTGTTATGCCTTCATGGCTTTCAATATCAAGTTGATATCAATAATTATTGATTTAGTTAGTGAAATTGTGCAACTTTCGAGATATCGAATTCCTGATAAATATGAAATTAATATAAGTAGAAATTGAAAGTGATAAAGACTGAACAAAGAAAATCGTTGGTTGAATAAAGTTTTTCTTGGCATAACGTAAAGAAAAAGGCATTCGTAGCTTCACAGAGTATTGTTCGATTATTTTGAAGAAAAATCTGAGACCATGCAAAGTTCCTCACAATAGACTGTATTTGAAAGTTAATACAACGTTAATAATAACAGTATCAACATCAACAAATATGCAATATTCTGAAATGGTTGTCTTTTTGATAGTTGTAGGAAAAATACTCCAGGAAATTCGTGGGTAAAATGTTTTTGTCTTACTCGTAGGAACTGCTTCACTTTACTCGTGCAACAACATTTTCTACTCGTAAAATTAATAGTTTAATAGTTAATTATGCAACTCGTGCAAAAGTGTTGTCCAACTCGGCCTAACGGCCTCACCGAACAATTTCTCGTCGAGTGCAATAAACACTTACTTTTTGCATACAACATTTTTTTTACGTTCATGCAAAAAGCAAAAATTAATTATTAAGGTGCGGCACTAGGTGTAGGAGAATGAAAATCGTAACTCAAATAATTAATTATTACTATCAAAATGCATTGAAACAAATCACAATCATCTATTTTTCCATTATTATTACTCATTTTAAAACTTTCAATTCTGTAATTGTCAGAATTAAATTTTGACTGACGTTTCTGTAACTACAGATGCATTATAAAAATCAAAATCATAGTAGCCGTGAGCGCGTATGTTATCACGAGGTGTGGTCATAGTATAGACAGTGTGCTCTATGCATGTAGGCGGTTTAGAACAAAGCGGATCAGTTTTTATTAAGGAGTTATTCTCGGGAAGATATTATTTTTTCAAGTCTGGCTGCTAACATTAATACAAAATAATTTAAAATATGTAACTGTTTAAATTTTATTGCCAATCTCACAGAATATCTACTTAATATGTTGCACTAGTGCAATAAAGAACTTCTTTTTCCACTAAATATAGTTCATTGAAGTTCTGCTTTTTGCATGAATGTAGAAAATAGTTATTTATACAACACGTGCAAAAAGTAGGTGTTTATTGCACTCGACGTGAAATTGTTCGACGAGGCCGTTGGGCCGAGTTGGACAACACGTCGAGTACAATAAACAATTTTTGCACGAGTTGCATACAACATTTTTTCTACGTTCATGAAAAAGCAAAAAATTATTTATTAAGGTGCGGCACTAGGTGTGAAAAATGAAAAGTGCTACTTAAATAATTAATTATCACTATCGATTAGCACTGAAACAGATAACAATTATCTGTTTTTCCATTAATAATACCCATTTCTATAACCACAGTTGCATTATAAAAATTAGAATCATAGTGGTCATAGTACAGATAGTTTGCTCTATGCAGGTAGACGGTTTGGAACAAAGAGGATCAGTTTTGATTATGGAGTTATTCTCGGGAAGACATTGTTTGTTTAACTTTGGCTGCTAACAGTGATACAGAATAATATAAAATATGTAACTGTTTAAAACGTATTGCCAATCTCACAGAATATCTGCTAAATATGTAGTGGGTTTGAACGTTTATGTTTGTCATGATGACAGCACGTTGAAGTAGAATGACAGATGAGTGCAATAAAAATTTTATTGCACTAGTGCAATAAAGAACTTTATTGCTCTAGTGCAATACAGAACTTCTTTTTCCACTAAATATAGTTCAATAAAGTTTTTCTTTTTGCATGAAAGTAGAAAATAGTTATTTATGCAACAAGTGCAGAAAGTAGGTGTTTATTGCACTCGACGTGAAATTGTCCAACTCGTTTTGCACGAGTTTCATACAATATTTTTTCTACGTTCATGCAAAAACCAGAAAATGTTTCATGTAGGTGGCACTAAACTGTAAGGAAGACATTGTTTGTTTAAATTTATCTGCTAAAAGTAATTCAGAAACATTTTGTGTAATTCAGATGATATTCGAAGGAAATAATTTTATTTTTAACAAATTGTATTTTCTAGTAATTTCATAGTCCATTATATAATGAATATGATGAAACATGCAACTATTTAAAAGACAATATATTTCCTTGCCTAACAACCAATCAGTGGATTTCAAATTTTGAAATTCAGCCAATAGAATCGGAACTACAGTGAAAATATAGCTTGTCGCTGTATTTTCACAGTGATAAACCTGCTTAGTTTTGGTTTTACTATCTGTCAAGTAGAAATAATGATTTAAATTATAAACGTCAAAATGTGTTTTGACTAGTTATCGTTATTTATCAATATGAGCGATCGGTGGGGACAAATGTTCATTGGTATCATAGATGAGGCCGTGGAAAAGAGTATTCCGTTGAATACGGCTAGAAGTAAAGCATCAATTACCAGGTGACATGATTTTGCTATATTTCAAATCGATATATTGTCGTCCTAAATATAATTCGTGGTATGATTAAAAATCTATAATTTTTTGGAATATCAATTCATTGCCAATCCCAATGCAAGAAAATACAACTCGTCCTGCGGACTCGTTGTATTTTCAGCTTTGGGATTGCAATTCATTAATATTCCAAAAAATTATCGGTAATAATCATACCACTTATTATATTATCCCTGATAATACAATCTCACAGAAAATGGGCTGAATTTGGCGTCGATTTGAAAGTTTATGTCTGTCGTGATGACATGATGAACGCTATAGTACTTGAATACGCATATTTTTACCTCTCTATTGGAAATTCACCACTGCTGGTTTAACCAGAAGTGACCCCAAATTTTTTTTTTTTTCAAATGACACCATGTAGGTACATTTTTTTTCATTATCCGAAAGAGCACGCCATTTTTGATAATACTGTTCTTCAAAATTTAAAATCGGTTGAAAAATGGCGGAGATACAGTTGATTGTTCAATCGAACAAAGTTGGCCATGAAACTCAAACTTAAATCATTGCAATTGAAAAATTGGGGGCGTACCTCACCTCGTAGTCACCCGGTATAGTCCATTGGGAGGAACTTCAATTTCTACTTACATCAATTTCATATTTACCAAGAATTCGATATATCATGAAATGCACAATTTCACTTACTTGATCAATAATTATTGATATCAACTACTTATTGAGAGCCATGAAGGCCTAACAGCCCCTGCTACCTTGGGTTACATATAGTGTGAATTAGGTCTAATAATTCCTTGGTGGTATCATCATCATTGTTCGCCGGAGATGTTGCAATTTTTTGCAACACTGCTCTAGTCAAAAAGTTATGAAAATTATTGGTAAAACAATTGTAAATTAAATATTTATAGACAAAGAATGAGGACAGGCTCTTTGAAAGGATTTCGTAGTTATCTATTCAGATTTGTCATTGTTGTAAACGCAAGTATTAATGACAAGCAGGCTGTATTCAAATTAAGTAGTAATGATCGGAGCTGTTATTTCGTGCATTTCACTATATAATATTCATTGTTGTCGCATTCAATTTTCTGTCCTTTAGAAACAACCATTAAAAAAAGTCTTCCGTGTAATAATAAAATCGTATGTTTATAATATTGTAATACTTCAGGAACACGAAGTGACAATTGAAAAAACATATTTTCCTACGAGCGTGCGGAAAAGTAACTTTTCCGCACGATTTTTTGTTTTGAAAGTTGTACTTTTCCGTACGATTTAAAATCGTGCGGAAAAGTTACTTTCCCGCACGATTTTTACTTTTCCGTACGATTTTTACTTTTCCGCACGATTTTTGTATTTTTTGAAAATGAGGATATTTACAACTAACTAAATGATCTATATAACTATTCTGTCGTATTAGTCATTTTGTAGCATTATTATGAAAACTTGTTTATTAAAAACCTTGTTTTTTCATAAATAAGATGGACAAACACACTCGTAGGAAAAATATTGTACCTAACTCTTACGGAAAATGTCTTTTCCTACGAGCGTGCGGAAAAGTAACTTTTCCGCACGATTTTTCGTTTTGAAAGTTGTACTTTTCCGTACGATTTAAAATCGTGCGGAAAAGTTACTTTCCCGCACGATTTTTACTTTTCCGTACGATTTTTACTTTTCCGCACGATTTTTGTATTGTTGAAAATGAGGATATTTAGGGCTAATTAAATGATCTATGTAACTATTCTGTTTTATTAGTCATATTGTAGCATTATTATGGAAACTTGTTTATTAAAAACCTTGTTTTTTCATAAATAAGATGGACAAAAACACTCGTAGGAAAAATATTGTACCTAACTCTTACGGAAAATGTCTTTTCCGCCCTTAACGGCTTGCCCGAACTCCGCTCCGCGTCGTTCGTGCAACTGCCGTCGCGTGCGGAAAAGTACTACTTTCCGCACTTGTTAGGTAAATAACTATTTCCGCCCTTAACGGCTTGCCCGAACTCCGCTCCGCGTCGTTCGTGCAACTGCCGTCGCGTGCGGAAAAGTACTACTTTCCGCACTTGTTAGGTAAATAACTATTTCATCGAAATTCAGTAGTTTGATAAAACTCAGTGGCTTGATAATGCTGGGAGTATAAAACAGTTCTGAAGAATATTTTCAGTTTATCAGAAATTTCATAAATTTGAAAAAATGACAGAAAATAAAAGTTACAAGACAGTATTAAAATTTGAGAAATATTTGTGATATCGGATAAGAAACAGTTTTTCTTTTATTTATTTTTTATTGAAGCAGATGAGACTTCCTCAAACGATTATTAAAAAATAACTTTTGACAGGTAGCGAAAGTCACGACACCGCATCTGAATAAGAAATTTAAAAAAAATACTTGAATTTCAATTCAAATTTCAATGGTGGGTATTTCAAACAACAAGTTTAGAAAAGCAAAGTTTTAATAAATGAGTAACTTTTGAGTAAGACTTAAAAGCTAAACAAGTTTACTGAAACTGCTTTCACTGAGAGATTTGTTTATACCATTTTTTCGCATTTTGTGTTAGTAATTATAAACAAATAATCAACAGAAACTACACAAGTGGTGGTAATTTTTTGATAATCTTTGTTGCTATAGAAATCTCACGAGTGGACCAAGACCATGAGTGGCATTTCTCAATAGCAACGAAGACGAGTGCTAATCTAGTTAAAATTATGTCAAAAAAAAAATTGTCAACAATAATGTAATTTGGCTTGAATATTTTTTTTAACGGACATTTGTTAGTGTCATCTTGACACCCAAGTTAATGGTTAACTTTCCTATAAATTCATTCAACCAAAGATTCGATCAAACTACGTGAAAAATTATCAAAGGTAATATAAAAAGACCTTGATAAATAGTCGACTAAATTTCGACTGTATTTTATAATAATTCAACGATGTATAATTTTGGAGTATTTAATCTGATGAAATCCCGAGAACAAAGCTAGAGGGATTTCATCTCTGATTGTAGGTAAACGCCAAAATAATGAAGAGTCAAATTAATAAATACAAGAGAAATTCAGCAACAATGAAAATTGTCTAAACTTTATCAAGCAATGAAAATTGTATAAAATTTATCGAGGTCGTGTTATATTTATGAAGATTATTTCTTGTATACAATTCTTTATCAGAGAGACATATATTCACAAAATTCAGAATGTTTCAACAATGAATCAACACTCACTCACAGTAATAACCGTAGAAGCTTCACATGCATTATGTCTGTTCAATGTATTCAAAATACTCTGGTGATGTGAAATAAGGTTGAATTGGAGAATACGCGGGCGAAGCGAGCGCGCTAGGACATTTCGCAATGCAAAATGTCATTCAATTTTGTAAATGATGTCGACTCATTTAATCCGTATTGACGATGCTCGAAAAATTTGTTCACAACATACGCTCCATTACGCTATTTTTACTCCTCACTATATTATAAAGGATTGTAGACTGGAATACCTTATCTACTTCTCCGCTTTCGGTTTCGCCAAACCGATTCAGTTTCAAACACTTCAACATGATTAATTCAACTTGATCTTCAAGATGTATTCATTTAAAGTACAGCCAGATGCACAGGCTGCTTGATATAACGATCATACCGTATATTTACAGCGATTATTGTACACCATGCGAATAGTCGCTAATAGAGCGTGTTGATTGATCTTTTCAAACGGGACACAAAAGTGTGATTGGTTGGTTAGTGATATTCAACAGACGAAAAGAATAATCGTTGTAATTTGCTACTAACAAATCAATCAGTGTAATTTTGATATTATTGGACGATTTGAAATATTTTCTCATGACCATTGGGTAACAGGATCGTGTAAAAAATAATCATAGGTATAAAAGCACTACAAAGTTTTAAATTTAAGAAAATTCATAGTAGGCACCTGTGTAGAATTTCCGTAACCTAGTAACGTGTAGTACTATCAAATGAACAATTTTCAGTACAACCTAAGGACATGACAATTATAGCAGATCTCGAAAACTTTTTGCTTGGAAACAGACCTATGTCCTAGCCAACAAGCTTGAGGAAGTGGTTATATTTATCAATGTTCTAGGGTTATTCGCCAAATTTTTTGAAGACCGATACCTTTTAACTTTACAAAAGTCTATAAATGCTTCCTGTACAAATTTGTTATTGTTAAAAAACCCCTTACGAACGGCAGCCCTCAAAAGTCGAAACTTGTGCGAGCCAAGGATTAACCAGGTCTTACCTTTTAACGTCCATAGTTACTAGAATTTGAACCTAGCCAAACAGCAGTCAATGGCTTCGAAAGCGACAGTCTCAACCACTGAGCTACCTAACAGTACAATTTGATATATTTCATACGGAAATTTCATTAATTTTCTCGTTGGTTGTATTCAATCAGATGACTTCAGTTTAACTAATTTAATTGGATTATTTCCGCTTGAGCAAAAGATTTTCTATCAAACTGTGTTTTATTGACAGTGACATTACTATGCAGTAAAGTGAGAGCTCTATGTGGTAAAATGCTACTTTAATAAACAATTTAAAATTTAGTAAAATAGCACATTATCAGTCAAAATGCGTTAAAATAAATTAATATTATGATGTCAACTCTTTGAAGAGTCCAATACTCTCATCCTCATCATTTTACCATAGTTTCATCCATTTTGTAGCTCCCTGATGATGACAGTAAGTACTGTCGAAATATTGGAAATATAATGTTATAAGAGTACACTTGCGTTTTGCTGCTGCCCCAAAAAAATTGTCAAGATTTGTTTTTAACTAGTCAGCAATAGACTACCTCTCTTCTCTCTCTTCTATATATATATATATATATATATATATATATATATATATATATATATATTTCTGACCCTTATCTCATTTTGCAGGTTTATTCTCACATCATACTTGCTGTTTCCCTATTTCTGATGGTGGCATCTCTCATCACTGGTATTATATTTTATAATCCCGATTACGAATACGATAGAGTCGAATCAGCTTTGTATGCTTCTCTCCATCGCGCCGTTTGGTCAATAGGAAGTGTGGGAGTACTATACGTGGCAAGTTATGGCCATACTAAATACATATACGGATTCCTTTCTTGGAAACCTTGGGTGCCACTCAGCAAACTAGTTTATGGAGCTTATTTGGTTCATATGCAGTTCCAACTACGAGCTGTTGCTAGAAAAGGTGGAGCAGATGTCATCACTTACTTCGATGTGGTGAGTATTTTTCATAATGCAAACATTTTTACATACATAGTCATTTTATCGATTATATTACCTTTCGTTATGTGAACAACATTCGAACAAGATGAGAGAGGTACATGAAAAACGAACAAAAATAATAATTTTGAAAATGGTCCATTAAAGTAATTATTCAAAGTAATAGTACATTAGTTCATTTCTTATTACGGGTAAAAAACTATGCTTATTGGACTTGTTCATCTGCAGAAATTTGATTTTAAGGCAGCTACTTGCTCGTAAAAAACATTTAATTGCAAAATGGTTTTATCACAGAAGAAATATCACGATAATTAAGGATGTAAGGCTCTTTTTTTCGGGGTTGTGAATTTGGGGGCCCTCGGAGTGTCCAATTCAACAACCTATGGTTTGCTTTGCTCGGTAGAGCACTCACTAATGGCCCCGGAGACTACGGTAGACTTATATGTCCTTCACGGTGTCTCGGGCGCCAGCTTTTTTTTAGTGATCTGCTCCACGTACCTGGGTAGCAACAAATGGAGATCGGTCGATATCCAGGGGTCAGATGTCTTGACCTGAACTTAGAGCTTCGAGTTGCTGCGGGCTTTAAGCGAACAACTCGTCAAGCTGAATACCGGTTTCTTTATTCAAATACAGCTTTGACTCTCACACACGGCGATTCTACCTGAAATATAAAAATTTCGGAAAATGATAGCCAAAAATAAACCACACAATGAATCGTTCATTCACAGTTGCTTTTGATCACAGGTTTATTTCCGTTGCATAAATGAATATTTATTGAATCAAAACAATTAGGCTATTTCTGACAGTTCTAAAAATAAACAATATAATTGTCACCTGTGAAAGATGACAGCCCAGAGAGAAAGTTAGACACATAACGCAGATTAACAGTGTTGCCGCTGGGATGAAAAACTACGTACACTGACACCAATCCAAAGAAAACGGAAAATGAAAATCGTCGGTTCTTAAGGACGGTCTAAGGGTTCGTTACTGGACTGGTGGTGGCAATTAGGGTTTTATTTCACTAGAAATGCACCGGAATGTACCGTCCAAGTGAAGCCTGGTTGTTCGGTAGAAAAGGCAGTATTTCGGAAGCGTTAATTTGATTTTATCCTAAACTAGGCACTTTGGGAATACTCGAATGATAGGCGTTCTTGGGGTTATGGTTCGCGTAAGTCCCTAGATTCGGTTTCACATATGTTTTCGCGGGAACTCTGTTGACCCACTCGTTAATTTCTCTCTCGGGAGAACCAAACGTATTGCCGACCCGGTGTACCTAGTCACTGGCAGATATACGCATTTTTCCAAGAAGAATGGTTCGCAATAACACTAGAGACATAGCCACCTCCTGAAAAAACGTAGAGTATGCCCCGCAACAGAGGATAAAGAAGTTGGTTCAATTCCACGAGTTTTCCCGGATGTACACGGTAAAGGTTGGGCGGTTACTTTCTCGTTGATTTCTCTCTCGGGGAAAGTGGTGGTCGGTGGTCTGGCGGTCTAAGGCGCAGACCGTTCAGAACTTCAGTATAGCGGTAGTCGGTTCGAGCCCGATGTAAGTACGAGGGATTTTTTCCCAAGTACGCAATATCGGAATCGATAGACGACCACAGTCCTTGTTGGAAGCAAGTGTATTGTGTGTTGTCTAGATGCCAATCTCGGCTAGTGCTAGCTTGGAGTGCACGCCGGCCACCCGAGGTGGTGCTGTAGGTTTTCCGGGTTTTCCTGCAGCTGAAAAGTGAATACGCCACCAAAAATCAGTAAGTCGCCCCGGAGCGCCACGGCAAATAATAATAACATCCGTCCTCTACCTGCACAGGCTATGCCTTTGGGTACACTCTACGAGTGTTTATGAGGGAGTATTATTATATTATTGCTGACCTGGTGTACCTAGTCACATATATGCGCATTTTTCCAAGAAAAATGGTTCGCAATCACACTAGAGACACAGCCACCTCCTGACAAAACGTAGAGTATGTCCTGCAACAGAGGATTAAAGAGTCGGTTCAGTTCCAAGAGTTTTTCCGGACGTACACGGTGAAGGTTGGGCGGTTACCTCCTTGTTAATTTCTCTCTCGGGAAAACCAAACGTATTGCCGTGCCGGTGTACCTAGTCACTGGCAGATATGCAAATTTTTCCAAGAAAATGGTTCGCAATCACACCAGAGACACAGCCACCTCCTGACAAAACGTCAAGTATTTTCCGTAACAGAGGATCAAAAAGTCGGTTCAATTCCACAAGTTTTTTTGGACGTACATGGTGAAGGTTGGGCGGTTACCTCCTCGTTAATTTCTCTCTCGGAAAAACCCACCGTATGGCCGACCCGGTGTACCTAGTCACTGGCAGATATGAGCATTTTTCCAAGAAAAATGGTTCGCAATCACACCAGAGACACAGCCACCTCCTGACAAAACGTCAAGTATTTCCCGTAACAGAGTACTAAAAAGTCAGTTCAATTCGCGAGTATACGGTAAAGGTTATACGGTCTGTTGTCGAGAAAAGGTGATTGCTCCCTAGAGTGCTGTCAACGTTGAATACAATGACAAACTGTCCGGTGGCGGTCGAGATATGAAAGATAGTAAGTAAGTAACTTTGGGTCTTTAGGTCGGATGAACTGTACAATTAACACGATAGATCTGAATTTAAAGTTTTGGAATTAAATTGACTCTATATTTACAAGAAAACCACGAGAAATATCTAATAAATGCCAAAACAGTATTTAGCAAAGTTACGGTAACGGAAATTTAGGAACAACTTGATTTCAAAGTTTATTTTAGTAAATAAAATATTCAGATGATTCATTAGGGAAAAATAATTCGAAAAATAAATCGATACTTTTTCAACTAACATCGGCTGGCAAACAAAATTTAATGCTGAATAATAAAAATTGGATTTAGCAATCGAATGGAATCAAAAATTCTGAATTAGAGAATGAATATCAGAGCTGAGGTGGGGCTGCTATTAATATATTTCGGGTTTCAATAAGAAAATAATAAACTTCATTATTATTATTATTATTATTAAAATTCACAAGAAAATCGACATGAAACTGTCCTTGTTTTTGCTAAAATTGAGTAAGGAATGTTGCAAAAATTGGAATTTGAAGATAACCGGAATGTTTGTTTTTCTAGGATCGGTATTAAGGCCAGGTTTTTTCAGCGAAATTGCAAATGATTTTCTTTATTTTTGGAAAATACCTAATTTTTCCAACGGATTCGGATTCCGCAAAAATAGGAGATACTCATTGACGTTTTAAAACTGATGAAACATGTGTCTAAATAGCCTAACAATGAAAGTGAAGTTAGGGGGTGATTTTCACCCTTAGCTGATTAACCAGAGGCTGTTTACAATATTCAACTAACAGTGTATTGTCCCTGGAAACAGATTTATATGATTTACCCAAAAGTAAGGTATCGAGGATGTGAAAAAGCATTTGCATTTTAACTTATCGAAACCTTCTACAGCCAGGTGAATCGTTACAACTACTTGTTGGTTGTAATGTACTAATTATTATTGTCAGGTAGAAGTTATCAAGCCATAGACTAGTGTAGAGCGTAGCCTCATACGACCTGATAGAACTAGCTAGCTCGTGTAACGGAGAAACGTACCTCTCAGTATCTTATCCATTGAGTTGAAGTAAAGAAACCTTCGGTAGTCAGTTTATTATGGGTCATGTCAACTATACATGATGTATTCAGCATAGACCTGCCTAGTAGATTGAGTAGGTTTCACCTACCGGTGATCGGACACAAAGGTACGTACTCAATGTGTAATACTTTTCCTGACTTGTTCGGTATTTCGTAATCAATACAACAGATCTAGCTGAGACTAGGTGAAAAGGTAATGCTAATCATTATGAAAATATGCGGGCTATGGCCCCAAATGCTCTAGTAACGAAGCCTCAAAAATATTCTTCGTTACATCGATACAAGGCTTAGAGTCGGGACATCGTAGGTAACCCTAGTCATTGCCAACTGATGTTTTAACATCTTTCAGTCTACACTGGGCGAGTTTGAGAGGTGGCGCACTCCTATTTTTGATAGAAATCCTTCGATGTATAGCTCGAAAATTCACGGGGCCATTGAACAACTGAAATGTGATTTTTCGACATAAAAACGAATTATGTAGCACTTCCTGTTTCGCCGGAAGTGGTCTAAGATTTAGTTTTTCAAATAGAACACCTGCCATGTTGCCCAAAAAAATCAATAATTTACCACCAGCTGGTAATTGAATGTGGCACTTTTTTCCGGTTATCTTTATTTTTAAGTTTTTGAGTGGCATCTCTATTGCACACTCTGTAAACAGAGAGATTGGATGATACGAATCAGGTAATATCAAAATTTTCATTTTCTGTCTATTTTTCCAGAAAAATGTATCTGATAGGCTGCTGGACTAACGAAGATCCAAATTAAACATTAAGATTTATTACTACTTCTGAAAAACAAAGAATACATGGATAGTGTAATTTCTGGCAGATGTGCCTTTTAACCATTATGGGTCCACCATAGAAAAACTATTCAAAAAGACGAATTGAGTGCAAATAGTTATTTATGCAAAAAAGTGCAAAAAGTAGGAGTTTATTGCACTCGACGCGTTGTCCAACTCGGCCTTGCAATAAACTCTTTTTGCACGAGTTTCATACAATATTTTTTCTACGTTCATGCAAAAACCAGAAAATGTTTCATTTAGGTGGCACTGAACTGTAAGGAAAACAATGTTTGTTTAAATCTATCTGCTAAAAGTAATTCAAAAACATTTTGAGTAATTCAGATGATATTCGAAGAAAATAATTTTAATTAAACAAATTGCATTTTCTAGTAATTTCATAGTACATTATATAATGAATATGATGGAACATGCAACTGTTTAAAACGTAATACAATCTCACAGAAAATGGGCTAAATTTGGCGTCGATTTGAAAGTTTATATCTGTCATGATGACAGAACGCTATAGTAGAATGACAGATGAGTGCAATAAAGTCTTTATTGCACTCAGTTTTTCCACCAAATATAGTTCAATAAAGTTTTATTTTTTGCATGAACGTAGAAAAAAGTAATTTTCAGACATATTGAAATATCTGCTAGTAGCAAATCAGAACTGCTCTTACATATTTCCGGAGTAAGTCTAAGAAACATAGTACAAAGTGGCCAATAACTATTATTATTTCAGCGGCCGCACTACGTTTTGATAATTTTTTCATGAATAATATTGATCACTCCCGAAATAATTCAACAAATATAAAAAAATTGGTATCATTCGATTCGTCTCTTTCACGACTCTCTTTTATACAGGGGGCAATTTGAAAAAAAAAGCGATAACCGAAAAAAAGTGATTTTGCCACATTCATAAATGTATAAATGTGTGGAGGATTGGCGAATTCCGGGCCACATATTCAACGTTTAAAAGTATAATCAAAGTTCAGTCTTCAGGCCCAATACCAGAAAAATAGTATATTGTACAACGAGCACAGAATGACATACATTTCATACAAGTATAAAAGTTGCAAGCTCGTGCTGCAAATCATACGAGTAGGAAATGGTCATTCTGTGCGAGTTTTACACTATACTTTTTCTACGACTGTTGTAATATACAGTGTAAGTAAAAAACAACAACATGAGAAATGAACTTTTATTAATTAATTGAAGAAATTAACGTACTAGGTAAATGTGTTGAGCACCTACTCCAATAATCGCGAAAAAATATCTTATTATTTGTTACTAACAATATTCAATGTTACATTGGTACAATTATTAAAAAGAAATTTTGGGGAATTAGAACCCGTTTTTTTAAGGAAAAGTTGACATTATTAACATGTTCTGTGGTTGATGTCGATGGAAGGTCAGACAACTTATTGATCGACCTCAATATTTTATTGGCTATGTTATTTCGACTAGTCAGGGACTCTTCGATGTAACCCTCAGCTACTGTTGTAGAGCGCCAGCCGCCATGCCGTTTTAATGTCGTTATATCTTCGCAACTATCTATCAATATTGTAGCTGAAGATCGGCGTAAACAGTGGCCGGTGTATAACTCAGGATTCAGAAATTTTAAGTATGAAGCAATTTGTTTTCCCATATTTCCTATTTTATTTATTCCAATTTTTTGAACAGTGCATTTTCCTTTCTGATAATTTAGAAAAAAATAAGAGTAGTTGACATTACTTTGTCGCAGATTCCAATATTTTTTCACAATGTTGGCATATTTTCCCGTTATAGTAAATTTTCGAGAAGTTTTTGTTTTAGTGTTCGGAATGTGGACCAAAATTGCGGCACCTAAATCTTCAAAATCGTGAAATTTCATTTTGTACATCTCATCTCTCCTACACGCACCCATAATTACCATGCAATAAAAAAATATAAACAAATTATAATTAATCAACTAATTATTGTAGAACTTACCTTTGCTACAAGATATTCGTTGTCTGGCGCTTCTTCGATGAACGTATTAATCTCCTTCGTTGTGAAAACTTTTGATTTTTTTGCTTTGTATCCATCTGATTTCCGCTTTAGAAATGCTCTCAATTTGGAATATTTACTGATATCTCCACCATCATTGATACTAAGCATCATTTTTAACATACTATATAGTGTGCCCATAAAGTGGAAGATTTAAATTTATTTGATATATTTCCAAAGTAAGCCATCAGAACATTCTCTGAACGAGAACTAGTTTTCTGTTCTTTGCACCAGTCCATGAATAGGGTATAAGAAACTGTGTATTTTTCTTTAGATTTTTCAGGCACTAAATTTAATGAAGCGGTATTTGCTGCCTCCATAACACTTGGCGGTGTTGATCTTCTTTCACTGTCACTACTTTCCATGCTGAACTAATTTCGAAAAACCTATATATCGTTCTGTCAAAGAAATATTGAATTGTCACTTATGTTTGTGATTATAATTGTTTGTATGGTTACGGCAATGTTACCTCTGGTTACGGCGTCTTTTGTTTTATCTACTCCATGCCTGTTTGTCGTGACAAATATTGCGAAGAATTACCCGTGCGCTTTTCAAACATTGTGCACTAGTTAACTAGCAACTACTACACAATGAAAAGAAATATTACAATGTACTACATTTAGAAATCATCATTGAACATACAATGAAGGTATTTCGTGACAGTCGTAGAAAAAATATATTACCTAACCATTGATACTTCGTGTTTAGTCTGCATGTCAAGTTGGATATGCTATTTGAAATAAATAATGATAGAGGAAAGTTTTCCAAGGCACCTGCAAATTTTTGTGACAGTCCAACACCAGAATTTCAACCACTCAATTTTCTATATTTCTAGGGTACGATTCTGAAAAAATCAGGTGCGGGGGTCTAAATTTAATAACGTACTAACTTTCTCTGCCATTAGGATACATTTTTGCCCGTCATTAGTAATTGCATACCATAAACAATTCATGAAAAATTGTAGCTATAGGTATGTGAAATATTTATTGTAATAAATTGTTGTTTTATGAACGTTTGTGGTAGACTGAATGAAAAGAAATGTGGCCAAGTTAATATAAATTATACTCTAGCACATCCTCGAGCATATACCTTAGAGCCGATCCTCAGAATTCATTGACCGATGTAGTGAGAGAATTGCCAATGTATATTGGATCAGGAAAAGCATTAACTGAAAAATACACATTTGACTCAACAGCGAAAGGGAAATAGGACTGTAATTTCCAGATATACCCCGAAAATCATCAAATGGCTGTCACATTTCTGGATAAAATATTTTCGTTTTCCACTAGCAGAGGTTTCCATCGCCACCAGAATAGATACTATTGTTCTGATTTAAATTCTTATCGAACACAGAAAATTCAGTTAGAAATTGGTGCGGAATATATGGTGAAGGCACCACCAAATTGTGTTGTCCTAATAAAATTGTTCTTGAATAGAAAATATCCACAGTGGATTGGAAATTCACGTGCCTACTATAAGATGGCTTTCTAATACCCTCAATCTGACACCGTGTGATATTTTCTCATGGAATCAAAATAAAAAATATTATTTATTCTACGATATTCTTTGGACGATATGAAAATAATAATTGGGAATGCAATTCAACAGTGGTGCAAAATAATGGAGTAACTTTTTTTTTTAATCAGAGGATACACAGAAAAAGTATATATGAGGTGCATTAAAAATAAAAGAGGTCGAGTGAAGCAGCACTTATGAGTGCTAAAAAACATTTTAATTTTTTAAATCGGATTTATTTTATTTTTCAGTGAGTCAATCATCTTTATGATAATAGATAACTTCAATTATTAAGACTGACAATTCTCGGAAACAAAATAATAAACGCGGATATTTTGATGTTGCCATAGTTACACAAATTTGCTCTTAAGTGATGAAAAGGAAGGGTAAGTGTGGCATATTTTCGTAATAAGAAAAAATTAGTATTATCAAATATCTAATCTAGGAAACTACAAAGGGTGATTCGCTAAGTCGCCTCAAGGAAAAAAGTTCCTATGAACATATGTCCGGAGTTGCTTCGTTTCTGAGATACAAAGGCGTTTGAAAAAAAAAATCAATGCCCTGTATCTCAGAAAAGAAGCAACTCCGAACATATGTTCATAAAAACTTTTTTTCTCAAAACAACTTAACGAATCACCCTCTGTAGTTTCGTGCCGTAAATAGAAACACGAGGGAAACAAATAAGCACTGTTCTGAAAAATCGAATTCTCGGTATGTTATCCCCAGGAGCCACTCGTAAAAATATCTTCATTTTACTCCAAATCAATATACTTTTCAACCCTATTCGAGGCTTGTATGCGAAAATGGGGCACCTAAATCTGTCACTAGCTGACGGTCTATCATGCATGAATGGCCGTCTGCTGGCCAAATATGAAAGCGAGTAGGTGCTAGTAAAATAGATTCCATAGTCGCTGTAGGACACGTGCGTCGTAAGTGAACTCAGAAAGATGGCGTTCGTGATGCAATCTTAGCAGCAAAAATGGTATACGAGTATGGCTGTCTGTCGGTCAAATATGGAAGTGAGGAGTAGGTAGGATAGGTGCGGCAATTGCGGAAAGTCCCTGTCATACGAAATACGGAGTGTGTGTTAATTGTAATACACCTAGATAGTTTCATAATGATGGGAGTCATGATGAGAAAATTCACTTAAGACAATACTGACGTGGGAGACTTTTGAGTAAAGTATGTGCTATTACAAATACACCTAGATGGTCCCGTAGCGATGACGGGGGCCTTGACAAACGCATTCGAATAATCAGGTCAATTGGATGTAGTTAAGCAGAAAACGTCCATCACAAACATTGCAATCATTCAGAATCTCAACTTGAAATTTGAATATGTGTCCTATCGATACAAAAAAGGTTCACCTACTGAAACGATGATTTTAAACTTGATTATAAGGGTTGGAACATTTCAGATAAATAAAAAAATACTGTTTTTATAGTTTTTTTTTTTTAATAAGGAACAGAATCATGCATCATTCTCAAAATCTACATCATTGACGTTGAAACCACATCAACATCCTCTAGGATATTGGGAGAACCTGTGAAATTTTCATAAAAAGCCTTGGCATCATCAGGAATCAGATGCATATAGCTTTTTATATCTTGCACTTTTGGTTTCGCCAAGGGTTTACCATACAACTGAACCAACAACTCAGAAAAAGTTTGTGTGTTCACCCTTCCTCGTCACTGTATGTCCAAACATATACTTTCCACATTCAAATCAGGCATCATCAAAATATGATATGGATTTTATTTCTTGAACACTATTTGTCTTGTTTTCAACCAGATAATTTTTTCCTTTTCGGTACCAAATTTCCTATTAACTGTAGCTTTTTCAAGTTTTTGTGTTCCTAAAAATCACTCGTTTTTTGGTTATTATGAATGGATGTTTCTTACGGCACGATTTCATGATATTGATATAGTCTGACGGAGTATTCTTATATTATAATGTTTTTAACAGTTCCAGTAAAATAGTTATGAACGAATTATGGTAAATTCACTTACTCTTACGACAGATTTCGAGAATCACCGAGATGCCGGTTACAATATACTAGCCAAAATAAAAACATCAAACTCGACCAAGTGGTTTGAACGATTTCAGAAGAAATATCTATCTATAAAATAAGTGAATTGATTTAAAAGTAGAAAACATCCAAGCCACTTGAACTTTTTCAAAGAAATAAAATACATATATTATTCTCGCGTTATCTTGAAGCGTTAAAGTGATTCAACCCACTTGGTGTTTTTCAGCAGTAAACAAAACGTGTCGAGTGACATTAATTTACATTTTGTAGAGAATATTCAAACCACTTGAACTCTTTATTCAAAAGAAAAATCCCGTTTAACCACATTTGTGGGTTAGAATTTTGGTGGTAATCTTGGTAGACACAAAGCTTTTGTGGACGATTTCTGCAAATTTAGAAAACAGGAATTATATAGTCGCACTACATACGTAAATTGTGGATTGGACGTTTTCTGCTTAACTACGTCCAATTAAATGAGTCTTTGACAGTGTTCCAGATAGGTAAACAAGTTCGAGAATCACTGACAAGAAAATTCACTTGAAGACAATACTGACGTAGGAGATTTTTGAGTGAAGTCTGTGTTATTACAAATACACCTAGATGATCCCGTAGCGATGACGAGGGCCTTGGCATATATAGTGCGAGACATGGAAAGTGGAAAACGCATTCGAATAATCAGATCAAAGCCAAATAAATTATTCTTTGGCAGTGTTCCAGATAGGTAAACGAGTTCGAGAATCACCGACGAGAAAATTCACTTGAAGACAATACTGACGTAGGAGATTTTTTGAGTAAAGTCTGTGCTATTAGAAGTACACCTAGATGGTCCCTTAGCGATGACGGGGGCCTTGACGAGTTCGAGAATCACCGACTAGAAAATTCACTTGAAGACAATACTGACGTAGGAGATTTTTTAGTAAAGTCTGTGCTATTACAAATACACCTAGATGGTCTGGTAGGAATGAGGGAGGCCTTGGCCTATATAGTTAGATACATGAAAAGTGGCAAACGCATTCGAATAATCAGATCAAAGTCAATTAAATGAGCCTTTGGCAGTGCTCCAGATAGGTAAACGATTTCAACAATCACCGACAAGAAAATTCACTTGAAGACAATACTGACGTAGGAGATTTTTGAGTCTGTGTCATTACAAAAACACTTAGATGGTCCCGTAGCGATGACGGGGGCCTTGGCATATATAGTGCGATACATGGAAAGTGGCAAACGCATCCGAGTTATCAGATCGAAGTCAATCAAATGAGTCTCCGGCAGTGTTCCAGAAAGGTGAACAAATTCGAGAATCACCAACGAGAAAATTCAGTTACTTACAATACTGACGTGAAAGATTTTTGAGTGGAGTCTATGTTATTCCAAATACACATAGAAGGCCCCGTAGCGACGGGGTCATGGCATATATTGTGCGATACATGGAAAATGGCAGACGCCTCCGAAAAATCAGGCCAAATAAGAGGGTCTTCGGCAGTGTTAATCGAGTTCGAGAAAAATTAATCACCGACGAGAAGATTCACTTGAAGAGAATAATGACGCGAAAGACTTTTGAGTAAACTCTATGTTATTTCGAATACACCTCGGTGGTCCTGTAGCGACTGGGGTCTTGACGTATACTGTGCGATACATGGAAAGTGGCAAACGCATTCGAATAATCAGATCAAAGTCAATTACATAAGTCTTCGGCAGTGTTCCAGGTAGGTGAACGAGTTCGAGAAAAATGAATAACCGAAGAAAAGGTTCACTTGAAGACAACGGCAGTGTTCTAGATAGTTAAACGAGTTTGAGTAAAACAAATTACCGACGAAAAGATTCAATTGGAGACAATAATAACGTGAAAGACTTTGGAGTAAAGTGGCGACTGTGGTCTTGACGTATATTGTGCGATACTTGTAAAATGGCAGACACGTCCAAATAATCAGATCAAGGTCAAATGAAAGAGTCTTTGGCGGTGTTCCAGCTAGGTAAATGAGTACGAAAAATTAATCACTGACGAGAAGATTCACTTGAAGAAAGTAATGACGTGGAAGACTTTTGAGTAAACTCTATGTTATTTCAAATACACGTTCTCACCCTATGACACGAGAATAACCCAGCCTCCAAACGTAAGCAGGTCTCTTCAGTGTGTGTACCATATACCAACCACTGAGAATTGATAATGATTGATATTTTAGCGCATTTTCATGGTACGGTAACTCATTCTGTGAGTGAGTTCTGGTGGAGTGACAGATGACACTATATATGTATATTCTCCCTGACTGACATCTGACAGACTGACAGGAGACACCATACGAATATGACATCTTACAGAATCATGGATGACGCTGATGACTCGGAATGACAAGTGTCACACGACTGGCTGACGTAATGAATATGATTATGACATCTGACAGACTTGTGGTCTCGAAACAACGAGTGACACATGATTGACTGACGTAATCAATATTATTTCTGCATCTTACAGACTTATAGATGGCGCTTATGCCTCAGAATAATGAGTGGCACATGACTGGCTGACGTAATGAATATGAACTGATAGACTAATGGAGGGAGCTGATGACTCGAAACGCCAAGTGACACATGAGGGGCAGACAGATGACATCTGTCAGACTTACAGTCTCGAAATGACGAGTGACACGTGACTAAATATAGTAATGTCATCTAACAGACTTCGATGAGTGACAGACTGACACACTGACATGACATCTGATATCTGACAGACTCATAACATCGGAATGACGAGTGACATACTAAAATAATCAATATGATTATGACATCTGACAGATTTATGGTATCGAAATGACACGTAACAGGCTGACGTAATTGATATTATTCTTTCATCTTACAGACTTATAGATGCCGCTGATGACTCGGAATGACAAGTTACACGTGACAGATCGACAAATGACATCTTAAAAGCTCTTAGACATCGCTGATTCCTCAGAACGACGAGTGATACGTGACAGGTCGACAGATGACATCTGACAAGCTTTTAGATGTCGCTGATGACTCGGAAATGCGAGTGAAACATGACGGGTCGACAGATGACATCTGACAAGCTCTTAGGTGCCGCTGATACCTGAGAACGACGAGTGACACGTGACAGACTGACAGATGACGTAATGAATATTATTATGACATCTTGCTGACGTATAGATGTCACTGATAGCTCAGAACGACGAGTGTCACGTGACATACTGACAGATGACACTATGAATATGATTTTGGCACATGACACACTGACAGATGATGTATGACAGGTTATTGCCTCAGAACAAAGAATTATACGTGACAGGTGACTGAATATGTTAATGAAAACTAATAGACCATTTCACCACGCCATCTTGCCATCTCCTAATATTTCCATCAGCTATCCAGCGTTCTCTCAAAATAGAAACCTTTAAGTGGAAATATAAAACGCACAACTATAACTCGATAGATGGCGTTACCCCCATGAAATTTGAAATGGCACAGACTCTGAACTCTCGCCATTATTGACTTCAAGTGAGTCGTCTCGACGGGAACATTTTTTTTTTATCTCTAAAATCCGACACACACCCCAAGACTTGTTCTGTTTTGATCTCTGATAAATTGAATATTACCACTGCTGGAGACTAACAGTCCACCAAATACAAATGCATTCAGATAATAGTTTTTCCTAACACTTAACCCACCAACTGAACTGATTGGTTCCCATTGCAAACTCCACATTCCGCTCGAGTAATAGCGGAGGTGACCTTTCGAACCACAACTCATGAGTCAACGTCATATCGAGTCAACTACTCAAATATTACGTTCATAGAGTCCACTTGTGCTGTATTAAAAATAAACTCTTGCCAAAATTATTATCCTTGAGGAGCACCATAGGTGAGAGTCTTGCGTCACTCACTCCTGAAATGCTGGATTTCAAGACAAGTGGACTTGAAAATTGCGTCACTCTCTCCTCCAAACGTCTATGTACACGTGATTTGAACGAATAGAGTCTTCCTGGGGCCGAATAGGCTGAATAGTCCACTGTCATTTCAGGCTGAAAAGAATATGAATTTGTCATTACAGGACACCAACAAAGAACTCTGTGTGTGAGAAAATGGTCACCACGAAAACAGTTCCGTTCCCTAGGAACCGCCAACTGGAACCTCCCTGCCAAAATCCACCAACCAATCCAGACCAATCAAGAAAGCCTCTCTTAAGACCGCCATATTTGCTATGACTTTTTAACAAATCACGTACAACTCGTTCCCATTAGGTGAAAATAGTGAAAAATGACCGAATGTTGCATACAAATAAAAAATAATTTTCCATGCTATCAGGCGAAAAATGTCCAAATGTGTATACTCCTCCTATACCACTAAACGTTCACCTATTGGTCGAGAACAGAGAGCATCAAATTTGTCTGAAGAGCAATAAATCCGACCATGAACAAATGACATTGGACAAAAAAAAATTCAAATAAAAAATGGCTGATTCTATTTGATTCCTTTATTTCAGTATCACGTTCAGCTTTTGGCTGATAGGTGGCGGTCATACTTGCGTTGATCTCACATAATTCACATGAAATTACCACTCTGAGTCTCCGAAACATCCCCTCCACTTCAGAAGGCCCTCCTCGGTAACACCCAATCAGTAGTGTCAACCCCGACGCTGAGAACTTGATGGTGGTGCTCAACACATTTGGTTATCTGTCCCTGCTATTTCGAACACATTGGTAACCGGTCCAGATGGCGCACTATTGGTGTTGCCTATCAACTACTACTATGTCAGTAAGGAACCCTATCACCATCCGAAATTACGAAGACTGATTGTTTTGAACCCGCATGATGAAGAAAGGATTTACAGAACAAGAAAAATTTAAATGAACTTGTCCGAGAGGTACGCCTATCTGTACCAAATGATGTCGTCATATATGCTGTACAAAATATATGTTGAATGAAAGAAATTTGACATTGGCCGTTGTCCCTTCATTCATGAAATTTCAGTTTGAAATTTGAAAGTACATGCTTATTTGTCAAGTTGGTACTCATTTTGATAGTACAAAAATTATGCATTTTTGATCAAAAATGTATCCAAATTTTAGCTCAAAAACAGCACATTTTTCATTCGAAAAAAGTACCCATTTTTAGCTCAAAAAAATGACAAATACATGTTCTTTTCAGCCTAAAATAACAGTGGACTTCCTGTGTTGAAAGGGAGCGACAAACCACGTAGGATTTCTTGGAAACACCTGTGTGAACAAAGATGTGTGATTCGGTGTATTTAGCCTCAGGAAGACGTGTATATCATATCATTTCAACTCATGACTTATGATGTCAACTCGATTTGTTCAAATCACATGGTACATAGATGTTTGGAGGGAAGAGTGACGCAAGTTCACTTGCCTCGAAATTCAGTATTTCAGGAGTGAGTGACGCAAGACTCTCACCTATGGTGCCCCTTAAGGATAATATTTTTGGCCAGAGTTTATTTTCAATACAGCACAAGTGAACCCCATGAACGTAATATTTGAGTAGTTGAATACAAATATCGACATGACCCAGATGAAATCTGAGTGATTTGGGACATAAGCTTTGCGGCGTTGACTCATGAGTTGCGGTTCGAAAGGTCACTTCCGCTATTACTTGATCGGCATGTGGAGTTTGCAGGGAAAACCAATCAGTTCAGTTGGTGAGAAATGTGTTAGAAAAAACTAGTGTCTGAAGGCAGTTGTATTTGGTGGACTGTTAGTCTCCAGCAGTGGTAATATTCAATTCATAAGAGATCACAATAGAACATGTCTTGGGGTGTGTGTCAGATTTTGAAGATTTAAAAAAAAATGTTTCTGTCGAGACTACTCACTTGTAGTCAATAATAACGAGAATTGAGAGTCTGTGCCATTTCAAATTTGATTTCATGGGGGTAACGCCACCTATCGAGTGATAGTTGTGCATTATATTTTACCACTTAGAGTTTTCAATTTTGAAAGAATGCTGGATAGTTGATGCAAACATCAGAAGACGGCAAGATGGCGTGTTGGAATAAGTCTTCATTAACATATTCAGTCACCTGTCACGTATAGTTCCTTGTTCTGAGGCAATAACTTGTCATGCAACATCTATTAGTCTGTCATGTGCCAAAATCATATTGATAGTGTCTGTCATCTATCAGTATGTCACGTGTCACTCGTCGTTCTGAGGTATCAGCGACATCTATACGTCAGCAAGATATCATAATAACAATCATTACTTCATCTGTCTGTCTGTCTGTCTGCATCTATTGAGATGCAGAAATAATATTAATTACGTCAGTCAATCATTTGTCACTCGTCGTTTCGAGACCATAAGCCTGTCAGATGTCATAATCATATTCATTACGTCAGTCAGTCATGTGTCGCTTGTCATTCCGAGTCATCAGCACCATCCATAAGTCTGTTAGATGGCATATTGGTATTGTGTCTCCTGTCAGTCTGTCAGATGTCAGTCTGAGAGAATATATATAGTGTCATCTGTTACTCCACGAGATCTCACTCACAGAATGAGTTATTCTTCCATAAAAATACGCTGAAATATCAATCATTATTATCACTCAGTGGTCGGTACACGGTACACACACTGAAGAGACTCGCTCACGTTTGGAGGCTGGGTTATTCTCGTGTGAGAAAGTGTATTTGAAATAACATAGAGTTTGCTCAAAAGTCTTCCACCTCATTATTAGCTTCAAGTGAATCTTCTCATCGGTGATTCATTTTTCGAACTCATTTACCTATCTGGAACACCGCCAAAGACTCTTTCATTTGACCTTGATCTGATTATTCGGATGCGTCTGACATTTTCCATGACCCCCGTAGCTACGGGACCATCTATGTGTATTTGGAATTACATAGACTCCACTCAAAAGTCTTCTACATCAGTATTGTCTTCAAGTGAATTTTCTTGTCGGTGATTCTCGAACTCGTTCACCTATCTGGAACACTGTCGAAGACTCATTTAATTGACTTGATCTGATTATTCGAATGCCTTTGCCACTTTCAGTGTATCTCACTATATATGCAAGGCCCCCGTCATCGCTATGGGACCAAATAGGTGTTTTTTTAATAGCACAGACTTTACTCAAAAATCTCCTACATCAGTATTGTCTTCAAGTGAATTTTCTCGTCGTTGATTCTCGAACTAGTCAAGGCCCCCGTCATCGCTACGGGATCATCTCGAAAATCACTCGAAAATCTTCTACGTCAGTATTGTCCTCAAGTGAATTTTCTCGCAATGACTCTCGAACTCGTCAAGGCCCCCGTCAACGCTACGGGACCATCTAGGTGTATTTGTAATAGCACAGACTTTACTCAAAAGTCTTCTGCGTCAGTATTGTCTTCAAGTGAATTTTCTCATCATGACTCCCATCATTATGAAACTATCTAGGTGTATTATAATTAACGCACACTCCGTATATCGTATGACAGGGACTTTCTATAAGACGCCATCCTTTCCGCAATTGCCGCACCTATCCTACCTACTCCTCACTTCCATTTGATGACAGACAGCCATTCTTGTATACCATTTTTGCTGCTAAGATTGCATCACGAACGCCATCTTTCTGAGTTCACTTACGACGCTCGTGTCCTACAGCGACTATGGAATCTGCTTTACCAACACCTACTCGTTTTCATATTTGGCCAGCAGACGCTCGTGTCCTACAGCGACTATGGAATCTGCTTTACCAACACTTACTCGTTTTCATATTTGGCCAGCAGACGGCCATTCATGCATGAATACAACCTATTTTTACGCGTCATTCGATATAACAAAGACAAATACACAAGCGATAAGTTAATGGGAGATGCCAAACATGTCTTTCGCAATTGCCGCACCTATCCGCCCTACTCCTCACTTCCATATTTGACCGACAGACAGCCATACTTGTATACCATTTCTGCTGCTAAGATTGCATCACGAACGCCTTCTTTCTGAGTTCACTCACGACCCTCGTGTCCTATAGCGACTATGGAATTTGCTTTACCAACACCTACTCGCTTTTATATTTGGCCAGCAGACGGCCATTCATACATGAATCCAACCTATTTTGACGCGTCATTCGATATAATAAAGACAGACACACAAGCAATAAGTTAGAGTGAAATGCCAAATATGTCTTATTTCCGACCCAACACACACTGAGCCTTAAAACAAACTCGAATTATTGGAATTTGTGTTTGTGTGTGTTTGTGTTTATTCAACTCTCTCTCGACGTGACAAACGAATAACTTTGAAAAATCTCCCAATATTGCGTTTCATTTCAATTCCGACAAATGGTTCTCGTCGTTCCTCCGAATAACCTTAATTCTTGAATCCCCTCCCTCTTAACACCGCCCGAAGCTATCCGCGTCATTCTCAACATTCGATAAAGACAGAAAAAACCCACGACTATAACAGCCTCAATATGGTATAGACTGGAATAATTTTAATACATATAGAATGTGGATTGAATGCTCGATTTTGACATGTTTTCTTATACGATTTATTTGTACCTTACCCAATCGGAAAATGTTGATGTTTTCTGCCATCATACTACTCACGTATCATATGTATCTGAAATGTTGTAAATAATTAAGTGACGTCTGTTTTTTTCATCCAAGTTATTTCTTTGTTTGTCGAAAGACCCCTCTAATCGGGAAAAGTGTCCATAAATATAACTCCACAGCTGGTGTGGATAACATTTTATATTGTATTTCTATTTCGAGTTCCGATTATTAGAATATAAAACTCATAAAAAAATAACTTTTGAAAATATCATTTTTTTTTATTTTTCAGATCAGTTTCGCCTTATCAGACATTGTGCTGGCTTTTGGAACAGCATTCGTGCTTTACCTGGTGATTGAAGCACCCTTCAGAAATATATTTACTTTAATGATGGTACCATCTGAACACGCCAATAGTGCAAAGAAAACGAGAGAGGCTCAAGAAAATGTGAATGAGACAACCTGTGATAGTCATTTGTAGGATCTAGAAGTACGAAGAAAATTATTTTGGAATTATATTCGGTCGTATGACCGATCAAGTGTATAAAATTTCTGTTGACGAGACGGAAAGGATGATGTGGAGAGGAAATGACTTCCAACGAGTACCAGCTTTTACTCATTTAGGTTTCAATGGTCAACTTTCACCATTTTCCTTCAATTATTATTATTTTTTTAATCATATGCACCTGCTTAGGTATGCATTATTTTACACTCGAAAGCGTTCATCGTGCTCGAAATCTCATGTTGACCGATAAGAGACCAGTCATTCCTTGCCCGCAAAAGTCTCCCGAATACTTTCGAGGCTTGCTCGTAAGAGTGCAGCAGGATGACGGAAAAAACATGAAATGTTTTATTGCTTGTAATGCAATATTTATATTTATAGCATTATCTTTTTGTTACCAGTATTTGAGGATTTTTGGTTAGATTTTCTATGTGAATAAGAAATCTGTGAATGTTTCTGAGAGCTTTTTCCCATATTTGCCATATGCTCTTTGAAAGTCATCAGAGAAAATGTCATCATCCTTTTCGAAAATGTTGGCAAAACGTCGAGAAAATCTCGCAACACACGTCGGCTTGAGATCCCAAAAAACCATTATTCAAATAAAGAATATATTTTTCCTTCAAGATTTGGCATCATATTGAAAAAAAAAAAAAAAAAAATTGATTTATAAATATTCGACTTGTGCGTTTTAACCTGCTTTGAAAATTGAAGAAGTGTCCATTGGCCCAAAGTGATCCTAGGGATAGTTTCAAAGATATAGAGGGGGATGTGTGTGATATTGGCCATGGGCTTGAGTCACTGATTCTGAGTCTGATATTTGTACTCACAAGGTGAAGGGTTCAATGGATATATGAGAACGAAAAGTATTTTACCCCTTCACCACACAAGTAATGCAATCACTAGATGCGCATTTCTTTCTTTGAATGAATGTATTGATAAAAGTGTTTCATGCTTTCTTTGTAATGAAGTTCAACCTGAGGAAATATTTATTAAAAAACTGTTATTCATCCATTTACAAAAAGCTTTTGTATTTACATTTGGGGCTGTTGAGTCTTGATTGTATTTGTTATGCAGTTTATTTCAATATGGTCGAGTAACATTCTTATTGGTCTTTCAGCGGTCTGTTGCGGGATACCTGTTATCTTCATCAGTAGGGATTACTAAACCAGTTTAGTGATCCCTAAAAAATATCAAAAAAATATCGGCTTTGGATATCATGGATATCATGGATATCATATCGACTGACTGATATGGATGAGGACGATCAATCGTTATTACTACTGTCCTATTAAACCTGAAATTAAAATCTTGGCACTTGTGCCCACATAGCGAGCACGTCATCATCATTTGATAATATTATTAATTATTCTTCAACATTGAGACTGTTAGAAATGCTGCACCAGGCTATCACCAAAAAATCTGAATTGATGAAAACTAATTCAATCATCTAATGTGTCTTAAGTAATGCATATCATACGATAATCAACGACTAATTGAAACTCATTCGATAACAAAATCAACGGTCGAGCTGCTTTGCGTGTACGTGTTTCATCACAAGTGTATTCAGTTTGACCTTGAAATAACCCTAAGATGTAAGATGAATGGGGAATCGTTAAATTCTAGTTCAGCGACCTCCAAAACCTATAAACTCATATATTTTAGGGCATCACAAGCGTTATCTTCAGTTTGACCTTGAAATAACCTTGATATAACCTTGAATTGACCTCAATAGGCATCACATCCATTGAATGGAACCTATTGAACTCTTCACCTTCTGAGTACTAATATCAGAGACTCAGAAACGGTGACTCAAGCCCATATAGCCAATATCACACACATCCCCCTCTATATCTTTGAAACCATCCATAGGATCACTTTGGGCCAATAAACACTTTTGATCAGAGTGTCGAGAACTATTACATATCGAAATTGCAAATTTTAGCTATGTTATTTTTTATCATATTAATTTACGGAATTTTTGATATATTACTTCTACAGTTTTATACCACTAGCTTCATCATGCCATCAAGTAGTAATTACTGAATATCTATAAAAACATATTTTACTTGAAAAGCATATGTGATAGAAAATCATTTTAATCGATTTTTGTCAGTACTGAAAGGATACCAAACTTCTTAATGGAAAAATCATCGAATTAAAGTAACTGCTTACATACTACACTACATACTATACTGACATAGCTGAAACCATGAAAACATGCACGCCCGTAATGCGCATCTCGTGGCCCTACCCAAATTTAGAATGACACTGTATACAGGGTGTCCCAGAATAAACTAAACAAACACTGATGGTAGAATCCTCACTGCGTTTCAAGACTTAACATTTCCATAAACTTATTATATAAGATGAGTATTACCTGAGTTACAGGAAGTTGGTGCTGGCAAAAAAAAATATATTTTTTAGAACAACTCCATAATTACTCAACGTTTCTTGATGAAATTCCGTATGTCATTTGACAGTATTTAGTTGAATTTTTCAATGTTTTCACGTGTTTGTAGAAGTGAGTCAGATGGGTAACCCCAATCGCACCTCCCAAACTATCAAGCCACTAGATTGATAGATTTTGTCGTTTTTGTCTTGATTCTCAATAGTTGATCAGGCAGCGGCCTTGTGAAAAAATTGTCACTGGTTGATTTTCCTGAACTTTTGGTATGTTGTAGAATATGACCTTCCGAACAAGTTTTCGAAATACAGTGTGTCAATGTTGGAGAGAAGCCATTTTTTAAAAGTAATATTGCTCTCAAGAAAACATTTGAATGAGTATATTTTGAGCGACAAATATTGCCCTCCATAAAAGGTTATAATTTCAGACTGATTTTTGATGAAAAATCCTTTCAGATACAGGGTGAATCAAGCATTATTCAAAATGAAATTCTGAATCAACCCTATACAGTGAAGATGTAATCAAACCAAGTAAAACACTAAAACACTTGTCGAGTACACTATTATAATGTCAAATAATTGTTTGACCATTTTTGGATTTTTTTTAATTCTGGTTTCCACGAAAAGAAAAATCCTGTTTTGTTCAAAGAACATCGTAAGAGCCGAAGGAAGGTAGGTAAAAATTGGTGTACTTCTTGAATTTCTGTGGAAAAACAAGCCCTGGGGAGCAGATGTGCGGCATATCTCCAAAGGGACGGCATATGGATGTGAGGACTGAGCTCGACGGGTCAATCTCAATGAGACCGCTAATGGTGGAACGATTGATGATATTTCGGAAGAGCATCGTTCATGAAAATATTTATAAAACAGAGACAGATCGCCAACCTTTCTGCGATATTCCAGAGAAGTAAGCGAGTTTGTTAGCGAAGCATCACTGACGAGACAAATGGCTCTCTTTTGGACAGAATCTGAAAGTTGCAATGTGTGTTTGGGTACTGCACTCCATATATGGGAAAAGTATTCCAAAACAGGTCGAATCTATGCCTTATAAATCATATTCAGTTGACAATAAGTGAAATACTTCTTGGCGCGAAACAGAAAACCGAGTTTTTGAGAGGCACTCTTGGCAATGGACTTCTCTCATGACAGAGTTCTGCTGATGATAATACCGAGCATTGAAGTGGAAGATTTCATTGATATAGATACTCCTGACATAGTTACGCTGGCTACTGTGAGATTGGTATTTCTAGGGAAAAGACATTCATTGAATTCCACCAAATTGTTGGATCCCCATTCTAGAATTTTAGCTAAGTCCGTATTTATTTCATTCACGATTCTTCCCCGTTCATTTCTGCATTCACTTGCTCTTATCGAAGCTTTGGAAAAGAAAGCGGTATGAAGGGTACTATCATCTGCAAAGCTGTTCACTGGACATGAGGTAGCTTCCAACAAATCATTGATGTGAAGAAGGAACAGTGTTAGTGCTAGAATAGATCCCTGCGGAACACCAGCATTTTTTGGTAGAGTATCAGATGATTCTCCACCGACCACCACGTGGAGAGATTGGTCTCAAAGAAAGCTAGACAGCAAGGAACACAACTGGAGAAGCAAGCCAGAGGATGGAAGTTTGGCTATGAGTCCTTGGTGCCAAACGCGATCAAATTCCTTGGAGATATCTTGTGCAACGGCCAGTTTCACCATAATTTTTGATAGATAGCTGCCAATTATGTCAGACATAATCAAGCAGGTCACCGGTTGATCTCTGGTGCCAGAAACCATATTGTCGATCATTGATAATTCCTGAGAATTCTTGATATTTCAAGAGCTCGATGCTCCATGACCTTCGACCATATTGTCGATCATTGATAATTCCTGAGAATTCTTGATATTTCAAGAGCTCGATGCTCCATGACCTTCGAAATAACCGATAGTAATGCGATAGGTCTGTAGTTTCTGAGTAGGTTCTTTTTCCCTTTTTTAGAGACTGGTTGTATCTTTGCAATTTTCCAGTTCGACGGAAATAGAGGGTAATACTTTGAGGGGGCGACCGACTATATAAAAGTTACTACAAAAGTTGTCGAAAGAGTTGTTTACAACGAGAACGTCATACAGAGAACTTTTAAAACCAGAATTTTCGGATCACTTTATATGGCACTTCATAAGATCATGACACTCATGGTAGGAATACGCAACTTATTCTGCTCATTATAACTGTTTTGGGGTAATTACCAATAAAAATTATTTACCTTAGGCATGTTCTCTCCTGCGGGACATAACTTTTGTTATTTCGTTTGATAAAAATGTTGCAAAATATACATAAGACAAAAATCAAAGTGATGATGTGAAATTCAATAATGATTTATTCCTGAGTATTTGAATCAAATATCTCTTTAAACTTCCTAATTTATCGAAATATATTTGTAATACTCGCTTACTTTTTATATTAATACATTCTGCAATATTTTTCATAACAAGTTCATCATACGAAATCACAAAAGTTATATCTCGCACGAGAAAACATGTTTGAGGTATAATTTTAATTGGTGATTACCCCAAAAATATGATATTATGAGAATGAATTTCATACAGGGTGATCAGAAAATTCTGATTTTAATTTTGTAAATTTTGTAATAACGTTTACATAGTTGGTCACCCTTTTCAATTTATTAGCCTCTGTATTGAAAAAACTGTTTATAGCAAAGCCATAATTGATTGACATTAAAAAAGTGTACAATGAAACCAGTCTTGCGATAGACGTGAAAACGTCGCAGCAAAACGGATTATCGTCCGTAATATATCCAGTGATAAGGCACTCAACATGATGGAATGCAAAATCTAGCGCTAGATTGGTTTCACTCTACTCAAACTACGATAAATGCCAAAAGATTGAAAAATTCAACCGACGAAATTTTTAATCACAGGGTGAATTATAAACCCATACTGTATATCAATTTCAGACAAGGAGTATGTTGAATAGTTCGTAGTCAAGTATCCCTAAAGTTCAAGATATTAAATTAAAATAGACAAAATGTCAATAAAAAAACTGCCACTTTATGGCTCACCCTGTACAAAATGTTAAATTTGATAATTTTGACATACATTAACTATGTTTTATGGTTGATTAAGATTTTTTTTTTAATAATGCTGATTCACGCTGTACCTAAAAATATCTTTCAACAAAACCAGTCTTAAATTATTGCCTTATGGGTAGACAATATTTATAGTACAAAGTGTGGACAAATAAAATGTTTTCCTGAGAGCGATATTACTTTGAGGAAATAGCCACTTTTCAAAATCGACAACCTGTGTCTCGAAAACTAGTCATGGGATTGAGTTTTTCAATTTTTCAGTTTTTCCATAAGACTGCTTCCTGTTCTTTTTCTACACAAGAAAGGAATAGGTTTCATCACTGAAAATGTCAGCGATTTTCAAGATATGACCGTTGTTTAAAAAAAATATATTTTGGTAAAATTTCAATGGATTGTGTCCACAGTCGTAATCACTATTTCATTAAGAAAAATAGTGTGATAAAATCAAAGCGTTACTGAGGGATAACATTTTACCTTCCTCAGTGATTTTTTAAAACACAATATCCATCGAATTTTGAATTAGTCAATATGAGAATTAAATTATTCAGAGGAATGAAAAAATGATGAAGTAATGCTGTACTACCATCGAGAAAAGAAAGAAAACCTTTACATTTCATATTATCGGTTTTTCGATATATCTGTAATTTGAATGAATGAACTACATTTAAAATTATATTATTATCTCCAAATTTAGTATTACTGACAGAATAACCAACAAATACCAGACAAATTCAAATATATCCGTTTATTTATGGAAGAGTAGCAAAAGAACAGTAACTCCTGAAAAATTAATCATCAATGAGACTCCATAAAACTTACGCATGCATTTATTATACCTCAAATATCTTGAAAATTCTCTGATGATGGAACCTATTCTATTTTCGTGTAATGGATATTGAGAATTAGAAAAGAGAAGGCAAAATCTACATCAGTACTGTAGCGTGAAAGTTGGGGGGGGGGCGATTAGGGATTCACATCCACCGCACGCCACTGTTTGGAGTTACGAACCCGTGAATTACATAAAAAAATTGCCGTTATGGAGTTAATCTGGAAAATATGATTTTTTTGTCATTTTCAACACCCTGTAAATCAACAACCTTCAATTCAATAGGCTCCTTCTTGAAGAAACCTATGCTTTCTGTTCTATTGAAATGCATGCCTGCAATCGCACCTGTTCTCTTTGTCTGTTTCCACATACTTCGTCCAGCTGTTCCTTCGGAATTTCCAAAAACCGGCCCAGTTCCTCTAGTTCTCCTTCAGCTATGTTGGTGTTCTGTTCTTGCAAGATTTCCTGCAACTTGTTCTGGTTCTCTATTTTTTTTTTCATTTATTTCATCTTTCTGTCCTTGCGGAGATTCCAGGAACTGTTCAGCACGATTTTCTTCAACCGAGTCGTTTCTCTGTTCCTGTGAAACTCACTGCCACTACTGGTCCTTATTTCCTTGACGCATATCTTCATCATATCAATAATGCTCTCCAACTCCGTGTTGCCAACGTTCAATTTGTCTTTCTCGAGTTTTCTCTTTCTTTAACTTGTGTTCTCTTGGCTTCTTCACCCTTTTCCCTTTGGAAATATTTCAGGATCCAGACCAACTCTCAGATGTGTATTCCTATGTCAGCCACCATAACTAGTCTCGACTTGCAGCCAATTCTGATAACATCTTTTTCGAATCTTCTTGAGTCCTCCCAAACTATTCTTGCAACCTACTTGTAGTTGATGACTTCTAATTGTGACTCCAATTATTATCTTCTTTTCAATTTTCAATACCTCCGACCGAACAATTCCTTGAAGACAATAATCCAATTCGTGACGCCAACTGTAACGACATTGGAGTTCGTAGATAAAAGAAATACTCGAAAGTTATGACTCGTACAGCCCTAAAAAATATAATGATTCAGTAATCTGCCTACTTTACTGAATACTAATTTATACTACTTGTTCTCTCTCTGAACTGTGAAAATTGTCAAGCTGTGTGCACGTTCCAATGTAATTGGATGAAGAAAAGGTTTGTATTTCTTGCAGAAATTTATTTATAAAATAATAGCAAAGCGCTTTTGACTATAAAGTCATCATCAGTGCGTACTCGTCAGGTGTACAAGAGCCAGACCATAAAAATATCATGTGTCCAGAGGACCATGTAAATATTTTAAAATGGGACATATTATGAATAACATATAAAAAAATCTTCATTCCAGGATTAACCTAGATAAAAGTTTCAACAGGCAGAGTAACACGTATCTGAAGCTTGTCTAATGTCTAGTTAGACATTAGACTGATTTAATAGACTAGGTTAATACTGGAATGAGGATTTTTTTAAATGTACGCACCGATGCTGACTTTATAGTCGAAAGCGCTTTGCTATTATTTTATAAATAAATTTCTGCACGAAATACAAACCTTTTGTTCATCCAACTTCTTCATCTCTCTGAACTCACTGCCCCTTCTATAATCCATTGGAAGCATGGAGAAATTTCGCGGCAGATAAAACGCCTAGATAATCATCCTAGATAATCATCCATTTCGGAATGCATTGACAAATCTAGAAGGTCTGTCGGTTATTCACAATTCGATGGATGGGACGTAATCCAACTCGTACCTACTGTCCTTTACCTGCTTGTCATTGACTGAATCCTCAGAAGTGTCGATATGCAACCGTTCGTCATGCAGTATACAGTATTTCGTAACAATACTCTTCGTCGTGTCCTGGTATCTACAAAAGTTTTAATTCATTATGATCTGCCAGTTTTTTGCCCATGCAGGATTTTTCAAACAAGTTTAGACGTCATTTTCATTGTACCTGACTATCACAAATAGTATAAAATTTGTTAAATATGCAAAAATTTGTAAGATTTTTTCGAAAATCCATTGTTCTATCGCCTATATTTTGGCCTGCACTGTATTGTTCAGGCCGAATTACTAACTCAGGCTAAATTCTAGATTATGTCGCATTGTCAGTCGCCTGATTACGAATCATGACTAAAATTGTGTTTTCAATGTTGCTTTCACTCGACTTCTTCTTCGTCCAACACCATTCAGCATCCTATCATTCATTCGGTTTATAAACTGAAAATAGGATGATATTCATCATCTTGATGTTGAAGTGTTTTGCATGAAGTCATATTATAATCCAACAAAGATTCCTAAACTATGAAAATGTGCAGGATATTCATTCTATTTGGAATATTTCTACTTTTGGGTGTACTTTAGTTGTACAGTTGTGATCATAAAAAAGTCGTGCAGCAGTTGTAGGTTATTGTGAGTAAGGCTTGTCAATGTCAATTAAACTTCTTATCGACTTTGACAAGTCACTTTGTCAAAATTCAAACTATTTTTGTCATTAACCTACTTTTCAATTTTTTTTAGTGCAATTATTGCAAGGCAATGCAATGGAATTAGTGCAACGCATTGTAAATATCAAGCGTGTATTCCATACTGCTAGATTATATTTAGAAATGTCTTTCGAAAATTAGTATTCGCATTATGGATGGTTGAATGAATAATGGTGATCATTCTTTGAAATTCGTTTTTTTTTTCAGAAAAAGTGAATTATTTGAGTCATAACTGACATTTAGAAGTTAAGTTAACGCATCCAGATTCCTTTTTAAGAATTTTTAAGACTGATGTATGGTACTACTCATGAATGGTGTTATAATTTGTAAAATGATTCATTTGAAATATGATTATCTACTATTAGTTCAAGATACTTTTGCTACTGTTCATTAGCTCTTATTTTAATTGAGGATAAAGTTTCAGGCAAAAACGAATAAATTAGCTCACAGTGCCCCAATAAATAACCATAATAGTATAAATTGTTCTACAAATTCCATTTCGAAATTACTTTTTATTTGTACGTTAGCAGGTGGAAACGTATAATCAGTTGCCCAAGGCGACTATTCAATTGCTCCAATTCCGAAAGCTATACTTAAATGTTACGTCAATAATCGATCGGAGAAAACAGCATTCAAGGGAATATTTCGTAATGAATTGAGATGTGAAAGTAAAATGATGCCGACCATGACATGAACAGATGTATATATCAAAGTTATTTATTCAATAAGTAATATAGTTTTTAATATCTTTTGTAAATAAATTAGAATATTGATTATGAGATAGTTTCAATGCAATTCCTGACCCTAAAACCATAAACCATAAACCATAAACGATATTTATGATTGTAAAATTGGAAAAATATCTAGGACGATTATCGTGTGACCTCAATTTCATCCCTACGTAGCAGAAACAGTCAAAAGTTATTACATCTAGATGACACGAAAGTGATGATTTTGTTTTTCCACTCCCTGCCTGCATTCTATTGTCAACTTATACCAAACAAGCCAAAACTTTCCACTGGTCTTTTGGGTTCGATATTCTTCAACTCTGACCAAAATTATTCAAAAAGCGATGAAGGTGAGAAAGTGGTAATTCTGGATAAATCAGACTACTATGAAAGGGTTGATACTCCCACATACAAATTCATTAAGGAACACATTACCAAAGATGACTGCCGAAGTGAAAGATTCCAAAAAGTTAACAATCTACGTACACCTGGAAAAGAGATTACAAGTTTCCAACCCAGCAGTGTCAAAACTATATTGCATAATCTCCAAATCGGAATAGCAATGCGCGCTATTGAATCGGGTATTGGATATCCTGAATTTCCCGCAGCGAATATAACACCGAAGTCAGATCAAATGGAAAGCAGGACCAGGGAAACCAGAGCACAACGAAATATTTTGAGATAATTTCAATAATTATCATTCATGTGTATTTACTGGGACTTTTTCATTTTTGTGTTTGAATTTGAAATATTTTTTTCACTCATTTGTGGCCTGGAAAACTGTGTCCAAACTATTAGTGTACATTGTGAAAATAAAATGGACCAATTCATACGTGAGTGTAACTATGAACTATTCAATACAAAAGAATTTTCTGATGTAACACAGTTGAATTCTTGTTCATCAAATTTCTTCATTCCAAAAATTACCGTCTAGTTATTCCATCAGAACATCAGAAGCATTTGCAAAGATTTGAATGACCTGAAAATAATATTGAACCAAATAAACTGCGAATTCGACTGCATTATATTAACTGGAACATTTAGAATATATGATCTTACATATCTTCAATTCAATAACTATAACATGTTTTATAATGAGAGGGCTTTAAACAAAATTGATGGAGTCATTCTGTATGTGAAAAAATGATTCAAAACTATTTCGGAAATTTGCCCTATTCACAATGTAAAGCAATACGAACAGAAATACACATAAATAATTCCCAAACAATATTAATCACTTCTGTTTATAGACCCCCACTGAACGATATAGAAGAATTGCTCCCAGCACTTATGATGTACCTAGAACAAACAAAAAGCATATCAGCATTTAATCACTTTTTTGTGGGTGACTTGAATACTAAATATGAAAAGTGATGATGATACTGTTAATGAGTACAGAGCTAGGAAGTACTCAGTACAAAAACCCGAATATTGTACTCTTGAGTACATTTCTTGTTCTCTGTACCCGTTACCCAGTACATTTTATATAAAGTACTCGGTACTCGTACGAGTACATATCGGGTAAAAAGATCCGATACCTGCGCTTCTTATGAGAATACGTTTTTGCGAGTACTTAATTATGCAACGTGCCTGCTTTATAAATCATAAAAATCAGTTATTATGAAGGCAAACCTGGCAAACAGAATTAACCAGTTATGCCATTACTGAATAATTATTTTGTTTTTATGTTCATTTATAAATACATTTCTGATAAACCCTTTATGGACTGAAATCTACGAAATACTTTAGTAATTATTGATTTGATATTTCCTGGTTATATATAGGATGCAAAAAGTGATGAAGGTATAATGCAATACTCAGAGAAATCCCAATGGCTATATATATTCTTCAATTATTTTTGGACTTGCTACATACAACTTGATGAGAAAGTACTTGAAAAGAGTACTGAACTCAAGATCATATGTATTGAGTAAAGTACTCGGTACCCTGTACCCGTTCTTCAATTATAGGAAGTACGCGGTACCCAGTACTCGGGTACAATGTGTCAGTACCCGGTCCAGCTCTGAATGAGTACTTGAATATACTTAGTGGACACGGATATGCTTCGGTGATAAATAAAATCATAAGAATGGGATACATTTCTGGTAGTTGCATAGACCACATATTTTTGAAAACTAAAATTAGTGATTTGGAAAATGAATGTCTCGCAGCAACATTAGATTCAGTAATAACCGACCACGAAGCTACCATAGCTCTTATTCCCTACATTTCAATGTTGAAAATAACCACGCTAGATTTAAATGCCACAAAAACTACAAATTCTCGACTATTTGACAAATTTACTAACAACATCACCGAAACAGAACACTGTATCACAAAAATTAAGTAAAATTAGTAAAAAAAGGAAAGAATGGATTATGAAAATGACATAGAATACAGTAAGCCACCAGAGATAGCAAATTGATTCAATAAATTCTTTTCAAATATAGGGAACGCACGGGCACAAAAAATTAAAAGTTCAAATCCCAGACACCACGAAGGAATATTATAGAAAACTCAATATTGATAATGCCTACATAAGAAGAAGAAATAAAATAACATTAAAGACCCAATGAAAAATAAATCTCCTGGGATACATGGAATACCAGCGGAACTTTTGAAATTTATTGTACATGAGATAGCTTTGCGAATATCACATCTTGTTAACGCCATCTGTGATACTGGAAACTGCCCTGATGGTTCCAAGAAAACTATTGTCTCACCTATATTCAAGAAAGGGGACAAAAATTACAAGAACAATTACTGCCCAATCTCATTGGTGATAACGTCAACCAATATATTCGAAAAAGCCTTCGTGAACCGCCTAGACAAGTTTTTCACGAAATACAATGTTATATCAAAGAATCAGTTTGGATTCAAAAAAACTACATCAACGAGTGACGCGATCGCTACACTTACTAGTGAACTGTGCAGGAACATCGACAAAAGTAGACCATCATTGTGCGTTTTCCTGGATCTGACAAAGGCTTTCTATACCGTGAATCACACACAGCTGCTGGAAGTCCTGGAGGATGCAGGAATCCGTGGTAAAGCAACTAAACTTATGCAAAGCTATATTCAGAACAGAAAACAGCTAGTCAAAATTCGGGAATATGAAAGTTCTGATGGGGTGGTGTATTGCGGGGTCCCGTAGGGTACCTTACTGGGACCAATCCTATACTCAATTTATATTGACAATTCATTGAATATGAAAATTATACAGTTTTGCAGATGATACTGTAGTCATTTACTCTGCATCAACCCGGGGAGAATTGAAAAACAATGCTAAGAATGATTTTTCAAAGGTTATTGATTGGTTTAGTCATATGCAACTAACAGTAAACCTTGAAAAAACATATTTTGAACCTTTTATAAGTTATCTGTCATCTCTACCGATATTCCGCACATTGACAGTGGACAATCAAGGAGTATCCTTTGACATACAATCTGCGTTTACAAAATATCTAGAAATCACTATCGACTCCCACCTAAAATGTGACGAACATGTGAAAGAGGTAGCTGAGACGTTGAGATATATGCTATTCAAATTCAAATGTCTAAGCTCTATGCTGGATCCAAATAACTTGAAAGTTAAATATTTTGCACTAATAGAATCTCGCTCACAGTCCTCTATTCTTAGTTGAGGACGAATTCTTCAAACACATATGAAAAAAATAGAAACACTTCAGAAAAAAATTCTTAAAATGATTTATGATAAAAATTATACTTACCCTACAGAATCCCTCTTTACCAAGGCAAAAGTGCATAAAATTAGACAACTCTATTTTTTCAACGTTGCCAAATATATGTACAGCAATAGAGGATGTCTCAAAAATATATTTTTAAAATGATTCATGTTAAAAAATATACTTACCCTACAGAATCCCTCTTTACCAAGGCAAAAGTGCATAATATTAGACAACTCTATCTGTTCAACATTGCCAAATATATGTACAGGAATAAAGGATGTCTCAAAACTATAGAACACCAATAGTCCACTAGATATAGTAATAGGGAGAATGTACAGATACATTTAGCAAAGAAAAATATACCCCAAACTCATTCAAATTTTTTTTTTAAATATTCAAGCATATTATATTCAATATTGAACCTGATTCATTAAAACAATTGGAAGGGGCTTAATCTTTTCTCAAATTCACTTCGCCGCAACCCATGAATAAACCAAGACTAGTTTAAAAGGGCGACTCATTTGTTTATTCAGTCAAAAGGGGAAGACGTATTACATCGTCTAATAACCCCACAAATTATTTTCTTTCCGCCATCAAACCAACTGGCTGTAATATTTATATTCGTATATTCGTATGAGTATCTATATATTTGAATATAGACATTTTTATCATTATTATTATTATTGGAAGTTTGACTATTAACATAAATAGTCCAGTTATTGTGTTATATGAATTACTGTATTCTAAGTAGTGTTGAAATAAATATTTTTGAAGTAAAATTGTGAAAGTTGTTTACAAGTGGACTCAGAAGAGAGATTTTGAAAATAAAATATAGTGTTCCTGTAAATAGTGGGTTAATTATCATTGAACAAAGAGAACAGAAAAAAAAAGTGACAAAAAGACACCGGTGTGGAAACAGAAACACCAGAGACAAATTAATATTACATGCCAGGGGGTTGTCATATGTTACTCATTCCAAATCTTTCGAATTGGTATTGTGGTTTGAACTCGCAACAATATCATCATGAAAAGGATGATGATGAATGGATATGATAATGGTGATTTTGGTGAAATATAAGATAATCTCTCCCAGTAGCCGTTTGTAATTACATACATGATCAGATAAAATACCTCTTCTCGATGTTTTTACTCTATATTCAGAACGAGCTGATGAAACCTATCTACCCCATTTCAGATTTTGTATCACGATACTCACCCTGAAAACTATCTCCGTATTAAAAAAAAATCCCAAAACAGAGTTATATCATCGTTTTTGAAAATTTCGTTTTTACAGCATATTCAAAATGAGCTAAGAGAGCATATCTACCCCATTCCAGATACTGTACCACAATTTTACCCTGAAAACTACCCTGTATTGAAAACAAATAATCAAAACAGAGTTAATATTTCATCATTTTCAAAAATTTTGTGTTTACAGCATATTCAACATGAACTAAGAGAGCATATCTACCCCAATCCAGATATTGTACCCCAATTTTACCCTGAAAACTACCCTGTATTGAAAAAACTCCTCAAAACAGAGTTAATATACATATTTGTTTTTGTTATTCAATTTATAAAATTTATATTGTCGATACCACAATATAGGATAACTTTCGTATAGTCCAATTAGCTTTAAAATGTTGTCTCCAGTTCACTCCATATTTCACTTCACAATGCTATACTTGACTAAACGTGAACAGTGAAAACAGAGAAATCACAAAACCGCCGTTAACTCTGTTACTGTGTAACTATTATTATGACTTTATCTATGAGATTTATATCTTCCGATAATAAAGTATATTTTGATTGATTGATTGATCTGCTCGCGAGATGAATTCCTTTGATGTACCGCTAATGGACGGAACAGACGAAACATGTGTTTTGGGCGATTGTAAGCGGAACGCTGCAAACAGCCTGAACAAGACAAACATTTATATTTGGTACAATCAGTACATTTCTTGAAAAAAACGACGACTTGGTGAGATATTTCCTCCCCTCGAAGATTCAAAGGGTGAGCGAGAGATTTGAACATCTGAAAGGAAAGATTTAGTGGTGATTGCTCGTTTTATTTCTTGTTGTTGCACCATCTTGATCTGGTTCTCTTGTATCCGATAAACCCATGCAATATAATTCCAAATCCATACAAAAGCATTGTCCATATGCTAGGCCTATGTGACAACATGCTAAATGACAAATTTGGTTGATTTCCAGCTATCATCTTTTTGATATTTTGTAGTGTCTCACTTCTCATGGAAACACCCCCGTATCTTCCGTAATAATTGAGGTAGAATGATGAAACTCTCAGGGTGGATGAAATAGCACCTACCACCTCAATTGGGTTGGCCTAAGTGATATACACTTCCCACCACTCGCAATAGAACAACCCATTTTTGCGGGAAAGCATACTAGGGGCAAAATAGGCTCTGAATTCTTTCCGATTCGTGATCAGGACCACCAACTCACTACAGATACACTTTTTTTCTGAAAAAAATTCAGTCCTGAAAAATTAGAATTTGTCAGAATTTTCATGGAAACACCCCCGTATCATCCGTAATTTGGGATGGAATTCTTGTTCGATAATGAACCCTTGAATATCTACAAGTGCTACCCTCATGATATATCAACAACTTTTATCATCAACTTCAGACTAACATAAAATGCAGTTCAGTTCCACTTTTTAACAATTTCGCTAAGTGGGAGGTGTTCAATGATAGTATCATGTACTATTATGCAATAAGCTCTGGTATTGGCTGGAAATCCTTGTGGTGTCTCTATTTCCAGCTTAACGTCAACAGTGGAACCTTCAACTGATTCATCTATTCTGGAACAATCGATGGCAAAGAGTGCTTTCTTGTTGAAGTCATTATAACTCAACAGAGGAATGTGTTGAGGGGAATGTTTGTAGCCAAGCCCAAATTGAGCGTAGTTGAAATAAGTTTGTGGAACATCTTTTTTGGTAAAGTACAAGTGCAGCATTTCTTTAGGGTTAATTTCACCGTTGAGAGTAAAAGTATTGTTGGTAATATTGATGTGATTGAATGCTGAAGGATCGTTATTGACTTTGGTATAGTCTCGATTCACTTGGTAGTATACAATAGTATGTCGGGAACTAGTCTTTACGGTCCATATTTCATTTGTAGCACTAACCGTTAGAGCAGGCAGTACCATATCCGAAAAAGCATCAAAATTGGAGTGTCAGCTTGGATTACTTTCAAAAGTTGCAGCTTGATTTGATCACTGGGGAAAATTCTCTTCGACTTTCAGCTCCAGTTTTTCAATTCCTAATTTGACTTCAGTTGGCACCGTAGCAACGCCAGCAGCTGGTTCAATAACTTTGAAGCAATTATTATCATTAACAGCGCGAACCAATCGGATTGTTTGTTTACCGTAGGAGACATACTTTAAAAAACGAACGACTTCCCTCCTCACCTGTAGGAATTATGACTTATAGTATACTCGTCCAAATAGCTATTACACATGTTGTTTCACTATTATCACTTTATCGAGCACATTTTCAAGCAATGACTCAAAAACTCGTCACTGCCTCCAAGACTATGCACCGTCCTGGCTCATTACATTTGCGTTTGCGTGAAAAATAGAATTTCCTGGGGGGGCTGAAAATAAATGGGATGGGGACATATCTATTTGGAGGAGTATACTCGTATAATTCAGAACAAACTTCCCACAGGTGAGTCGTTCGTTATTTAAATTATATCTCGTATACTCGTCCAAATAGATGTTACACATGTAGATGTTGAAATAATTCAAATTCTCTTTTTCCTTGTTGATCTGTGAGTAAGACGAACTATTTCAACTCATGATATATATATATATATATATATATATATATATATATACATGTGTTCGGATAGGTTTCCGCGGTCAGATATTTGAAAACTGGAAGTTCGGGTTGAACCGCGTCTAGAATTTGTTGAAATTCGACGTTTCAGCTCCGATTTTGGAGCCATTTTCCAGAAAAAAGGATGAAATGATTGAAAGTTAGGTTTCAATCTGCCTATTCCTCAGGTATCATCAGGATTTTGTAACTTGATGCCGGGGTCTCAATCTGCCTACTCCCCAGGTCTCGTCACTTGTTCTCTCTAAGGTCTCAATCTGCCTACTCCGTCGAGAGAACATATAAATATATACATATATATATATATATACATCCTGCTATACTTAGGTCCTCCTCATGAAAAGCAGCAATAGGTCAAGAAATCGTGGAAAAATATAGGGCTTGGTTCAAATATATTTCAAGTTATTGTTTTGTTATTGTGATTTTGGCAAAAATTCGTCTTGATTCTTTTTTAATCACCGTACAATATAACACCGATGGGTCCTCCGACGAAAGAGCTATATATGCGACGCCCGGGCGTATATTGGCTTTTCCAAATTACAGCTTTCGGTCTTCCGGAGAATATATTTTTTCCAGATTGCAGTGTCTAGGTGTTCCGGTAGGGTTGCCGTCAGCAACAGAAAAAGATATTTAATAATGAAATTTTGTGAATTTAATAGTGAATGTGTGTACTCTCCATTTAGTTTCCATTTGTCATCAAAACATTATTTTGAAACGCAATTAGGTAAATAAATCAACATTTATTAATGAAAATCTTACAATTTTTTCGATAACTTAAATTATTTCGATAGAATATACAGTAATATAAACTATGTCCAGTGTTAACGGATGCAGTTGACAACAGGAAAGAATCTGAAAATGAAGAAAACCTGAAATAAAACATAAATCTCTTACATTGAAAACGTATGCAAACGTAACTTTTCGAGGGTTGAATAAACACAATGGCAACTTAATGGAACAAAATACTATAAAAAAAAAACAAAAAATGTTTGTATTTATTAAGTGAATCTGACTTGAAATATATTATGAATTTCACTGTCAGATATGTTCTTTTTTTATTATTCGTCTAATGAATTAATGTAATGAAGTTTAATTCTAACAAAAGTTGGTGAAAAATGTTAAGAAAATAAAATATCCAATACCACTTCGATACGAAATCAAGTATACGGCTGAAAGAAACTCATGTGAAGTTGGCGCCAACTTTTCGCAAAAACACAAATTTTTTTGGAGTTCTCGGTAGATTTGATAGAGTTCTGGAGTTCCTGATACAAATTTTAAATAGTTCCAGCTAACTGTGGATTTTGATGAGAAAAACAAATTAGTGGCGCTAACTTCACGCGGCGCCATCTTTTTCGAAAAAATTAGTTCTGGTGGTATTTTTTGATGAAGATGGAAGAGTTCTGGAGTTCTTGACCATTTTTGAAAATAGTTCTGCCGAAATAAAGAAGTTATCGAAGAAAATTAATTTTTGACTTTCGAAAACCATCATTTTGAAAGATAAATGACAGATATTTCAGTTCTGATGAAAGTCTGAGTAGCACTCAGCGAGTTCTACAAAACATGTTGATTAAGTTATCGAAAAAGCAGAAATTTTCAATTTATTAGCCTTCATAAGGTGCGAAAATCGAAACACCGGAAATCGAATGAAGACAGAAAAGAATCTCAGAACAGATCTGATGGGAGTTCTGAGTAGCACTCGGCGAGTTCTACAAAATATTTTTATTAAGTTTTATAGAAAAAGCTAAACTTTTCAATTTATTATAGCTATCATAAGGTATGAAATCCAAAAACCCCAACATTTCGAATGAAGACAGTGAGGAATCTCAGAACAGTTCTGATGGTAGTTCTAGTAGCACTCGGCGAGTTCTGCAAAACATTTTGATTGAGTTTTATAGAAAAAGTTAAACTTTTCAATTTATTAGCTATCAAAGGGTGCGAAATCCAAAAACCCCAACATTCCGAATGAAGACAGAAAAGAATCTCAGAACAGTTCCGATGGGAGTTTTGAGTAGTACTCGGCGAGTTTTACAGAATATGTTAATTGAGTTTTATAGAAAAAGCAAAACTTTTTAATTTATTTGCTATCATAGGGTGCGAAATCCAAAAACCCCAACATTTCGAATGAATACAGAAAAGAATCTCAGAACAGTTCCCATGGGAGTTCTGAGTAGCACTCGGCGAGTTTTATAGAATATGTTAATTGAGTTTTATAGAAAAAGCAACACTTTTCAATTTATTAGCTATTATAGAGTGCGAAATCCCAAAAACGAACATTCCGAATGAAGACAGTAAGGAATCTCAGAACAGTTCTGATTGGAGTACTGAGTAGCACTCGGCGAGTTCTGTAAAATATTTCAATTGAGTTTCATAGAAAAAGCAAAACTTTTCAATTTATCAGCTATCATAGAGTGCGATATCCAAAAACCTTACATTTCGAATAAAGAGGGAAAGGAATCTCAGAACAGTTCTGATGGAAGTTCTGAGTAGCACTCGGCGAGTTCTACAAAATATTTCAATGAGTTTTATAGAAAAAGCAAAACTTTTTAATTTATTAGCTATCATAGGGTGCGAAATCCAAAAACATTTCGAATGAAGACAGTAAGGAATCTCAGAACAGTTCTGATGGGGTTCTGAGTAGCAGGCACTTGGCGAGTTCTACAAAATATGTTGATCAAGTTTTATAAAAAAGCAAAAGTTTTCAATTCATTAGCCATCATAGGGTGCGATGTCCAAAAACCCAACATTTCGAGTGAAGAGAGAAGGGAACAGTTCTGATGGGAGTTCTGAGTAGAATGTGTTAATCTAGTTTTACAGAAAAGGCAAAATTTTCAATTTATTAATTATCATAGGGTGCAAAATCCAAAAAACGAACATTTCATTCGACATGTCGTGTTTTTGGATATCGCACCCTATGATATCTAATAAATTGAAAAGTTTTGCTTTTTCTCCGAAGCTTGATAAACATATTTTGTAGAACTCGACGAGTGCTACTCAGAACTCCCATCAGAACTGTTCTGAGATTACTTTCTCTCTCGAAATGATGGGTTTTTGGATATCGCACCCTATGATAGCTAATAAATTGAAAAGTTTTGCTTTTTCTATGAAACTCAATTGAAATATTTTGTAGAACTCGTCGAGTGATACTCAGAACTCCCATCAGAACTGTTATGAAATTCCTTTCTCTCTTCATTCGAAATGTTGGGTTTTTGGATATCACACCCTATGATGGCTAATAAATTGAAAAGTTCTGCTTTTTTTATGAAAATCGATCAACATATTTTGTAGAACTCGACGAGTGCTACTCAGAATTCCCATCAGAACTGTTCTGAGATTCCTTTCTCTCTTCATTCGAAATGTTGGGTTTTTGGATATCGCACCCTATGATAGCTGATAAATTGAAAAGTTTTGCTTTTTCTATGAAACTCAATTAAAATATTTTGTAGAACTCGCCGAGTGATACTCAGAACTCCCATAAGAACTGTTCTGAGATTCATTTCTCTCTTAATTCGAAATGTTGGGTTTTTGGATATCACACCCTATGATGGCTGAAAAATTGAAAAGTTCTGCTTTTTCTATAAAACTCGATAAACATATTTTGTAGAACTCGACGAGTGCTACTCAGAACTCCCATCAGAAATGTTCTGAGATTCCTTACTGTCTTCATTCGAAATGTTGGTGTTTTTGGATTTCGAACCCTATATAGCTAATAAATTGAAAAGTTTTGCTTTAACTATAAAACTCAATTAACATATTCTGTAAAACTCGCCGAATGTTACTCAGAACTCCATTCAGAACTGTTCTGAGATTCCTTACTGTCTTCATTCGGAATGTTTGTTTTTGGGATTTCGCACCCTATGATAAATTGAAAATTTCTGCTTTTTCGGTAAAACTCAATTGACATGTTTTGTTGAACTCGCTAAGTGCTACTCAGAACTCTCATCAGAACTGAAATATCTGTCATTTATCTTTCAAAATGATGGTTTTCGAAAGTCAAAAATTAATTTTCTTCGATAACTTTTTCATTTCGGCAGAACTATTTTCAAAAATGGTCAAGTACTTCAGAACTCTTTCATCTTCATCGAAAAATACCACCAGAACTCATTTTTTCGAAAAAGATGGCGCCGCGTGAAGTTGGCGCCTCCAATTTGTTTTTCTTATCAAAATCCACAGTTAGCGGGAACTATTCAAAATTTGTATCAGGAACTCCAGAACTCTATCAAATCTACCGAGAACTCCAAAAAAATTTGTGTTTTTGCAAAAAGTTGTCGCCAACTTCACATGAGTCTGAAAGAGTGGGTATTTCTTTGTTCTGGCGAAATTAAAGATGTCAATGTATTGAAAAATTATGCAATTCAGCAAACGAAATTGAAATTTTACTCTTTTTTCCAATATATTTCAGAAGGAATCCAAAAAGATAACATTATATTAAGAATTTTAAACTTGTGATCGTTTCAAAAGCATAAATTTTAAGTTTAAGAATGCGAATTATGAAACTGAGCTGTTCTTATATGCATACTTACCGACAATTATTGTAACCAAAAAAAAACCATACGCTACGCTTAGTAACAAAAACAGAAATCATCAGGAAACCGGACATTAGCATTGTCAAAATGAACAACATATACGAACTCTGAATTAGACAAGAACACACCACACGAAATAAGAAACTGAACTGATTTCAACTGAGAATGTAGTGAAGGGCCAATCAGTTAATGGTGAGTGAAATACAACATTATGATGAACACGTGAAACGGATTTGCCGTAACCAGGGTCCGGCTATTTGTTTCATTTATCATTTGTATTTCTACTTTTACCTGATTATATAATAATATGTTTCAATAATTACCTGATCTGGAGAAATTGATTCCGCATAGGAGTCAGAAATCCAAAAAACTAAGCGAAGAAGAAGAAGATGATGAACACGTGTATGACAAAGACAGTGTATGATTAGTGGTGGTGGAAAAGACCGTTACATTAAATTTCCAAAACAACAATCCCCATATAAGTATTACACATTACCGTTTAACAGTGAAATGACACATTATAAGGACAAAATAGTTTTTTTTTCAATACCATCTTTTAACTACAATAATGTCCTTTGTCAAATCAAAAAGGTAAGATTTAGAGATAAAAAGAGCGGTTTGAAAAAAAGACCTGTTTTACGTAAAAAGTTCACATTTTGCATTCATCCGAAAAAATTTAGTAGCTATAATATTTACATTAGCACCTATACGATTTTTTTGAAAAAAGACTTGTATAACTGGATTTCTCTCGGTGCAATATGCAATGCAATAGCATTGTCATCTAGTTTTGAGCTATGTTTCATATTAGTTTAAAATCTGTTCCAAAATATATACCAAACTAAAATTATCATCATTATCATCATTACGTTATCACTATTTGAATTTCATGCTACAATGTCATTCGAGCCGTTCAAACTTGGTTTGAAATCGATTGCGATACAAAAATTTGTCACGAACGAATGTTGCGAAGTAACTACAGTCCGAATACAAAAATGCAAAGCGAAAACGTCGTGAACAAATTCTCAGTACCCTGGAATGGCTGAATACACTGATGCCGTGCTTATGGGTTACCCATAGGTGATAAAACGGTAATTTAATATACAGCAGATGACCGATCCACTGTAAACCGGTCAGCGTATAACTGTCTATGAATATACCCGCTGCGGTAGCTCCATCGGTGAATGCGGCAAATGTCGGAACTAAAATATTCAATATTGATTGAAAGTTTGATTTTGTGGAGGAAATCCAGTTCTTGACATGATTTTTTGGGTTTATGACCTTCCACAATCTGAAAATGAAAAAAAAAATTTTAATCCAAAGAAATCTGTACAAGTGTAGAAGGGCAAATTAATTAATTTGCCCGATAAGTTATGCGTTCACAAGACTGCTGTCTTGAAAAAAATTAATTTTTGTCAGTAACGTACCCTACACTGAATTTGCCTATCTGAAAAAATGAGATAGAATTAACAAAAAATACTTCTCTTTTTTTGAAAACTGTTGACGTTTCGGAGGCTGTATCTGCCTCCGTTATCAAAACTTCTTAAAAAGACGCTGAGGAAACTGAATTTGAATTGCGATTTTGGTAATAAGACCTTTCTTTGACAGAGTCAAATGAAATCTGTCATACATTCTTTTGATTGACATTTGGTATCTTGATACATAGGGTGTTCGGTATCAATCAATCACCATTCTATTAATTCTTATTTCATCTCTGAGGAGGGGTAACCTCCGAGCAATAAAAGATATAGAGATGCCTTCTCTATATGCACAATACATATTGTTGTGATTGCGCCATATCACTATCCTTTGTTCACAGTTTGTGGGTGAGGGGGGACTTCCAAGCTCGGAGGGGGACAATTGTTATTGTTATGATCACCGGATGATACCTTGGAACCAGTGGCGTGTTGATATATTTTTCTCATAGTATTCGTATATCTTAAAAAGAACAATTTATTTCTGTATAATATATATTTTGATCTCGCAAACAGCTTCAGATGAATGTTTGATTTGCATGTTCATCTATCGGTATAAGATAGGTCTTTCTTGGAAAAACGCGAATTTACTAATAAAGATATTGTCAAATTTTATATCTCTAAACCGGCCTCAATGAATTGGATCAAATTTTCTATTTTTTTCTATTTAGATAAGGTATTGCTACTTAATTTCATCTATATAGGGACCTTTACTGAAAAAAACGTGAATTCACTAATAATAATAATAATGTGAGTTTTTGGATCTCGGAAACGGCTCTAACGATTTGGATCAAATTTTGTATTCAGATGAATGTTTGATTTGTATGTTCATCTATCTGTATAAGATAGGTCTTTCTTGGAAAAACGCGAATTTACTAATAAAGATATTGTCAAATTTTATATCTCGAAACTGGCCTCAATGAATTGGATCAAATTTTCTATTTAGATAAGGTATTGCTACTTAATTTCATCTATATAGGGACCTTTACTGAAAAAAACGTGACTTCACTAATAATAATAATAATGTAAGTTTTTGGATCTCGGAAACGGCTGTAACGATTTGGATCAAATTTTGTATTTAAAGAAGATTTGCGTTCTATATAGGCATCTTTCTTGGAAGAACGTGATTTTACTAATGATAATAATAATAATAATAATAATAATGTGAATTTATGGATCTAGAAAACGGCTTCAACTATTTGGATCAAATTTAATCTTAGATAAATAAAATAAATAAGTAGCAAATCAACTTTTAATCCCCTCGCTAAGCCATAATATATTGGATTTAACTTAGTTTATATATAATATACAATAAAAAAAAGTAAAATATACATGGATAAATACTTTATTAATCTCTTCCCGTCTCATTCACAAAATAGTTGACGAATTTAAGTCTAACCACTAGGTACAGTAAGCTACAAACAAAAAGTACAGGTGAACTACATTGTTGGGGTATTCAAAATAAAAAATAAATACAATCAAGCAATATAAATTAAAGCAACCAAGGAACAAACAGAAAAGATGAACATATGGGAATAGATATACAGGATGGGCCATCAAAAACTTCACATGGGGGTTTTTGCCTGCCAAACAGGCCGGAAAAAGTGCGGAAGCGCCGTCTTGTTGAAATATCAGCTGATTGTTAACGTAGGTTCAATTTCAGTTTCAGGCAGTTCCAGATATATTTACCTTGTTAGAATGACTTCTAAATACGAAGGGCCAACAATACGATCACCAAAAATACCAGCCCATGCGTTTAGATAGAAATCTTTATTTGTTCCTTTTGAAAAAGACCTTAATAAGGTGTAGAACATGTCATTTAACTAACTAATAACTAATTATGTATATAAACAAATACGAAAACTGATAAAAACAATTCAATACAAGAAATAAACATATAGACACAGAATGTGCTATACGTCCATACATACAAAATAAATAAGTAAATACACATAGATTAAAGAGAGAAAATAGAAAATTACGATCAAGTGTTTAAATTAAAACTGATCATTGAGATATTCTTCAATTGTGTAATATGCCTTAGATATCAGAAATTTTTTCCAACTTTCCTTGAATTTTTTGCTGGATAACAATTTCAATGTTTTTGGAGGTTTATTATACATGCTCACAATAGAAAAAGGAACATTCCTCTGAATATATGAATACAGTTTTTATAGTCAACAAATTATTTCTGTTCCTTGTATTGAATGTGTAGGTTAAGATTTGCTCATTGAAGAGTGACATATTTTCGTGTATAAACACTGCACCTTCATAAATAAAAAGACATGTTAAGGTGAGAATTTTATTTTCTATAAACAGTGATTTACACCTCTCTATTCGAGAAATATTGAAGATGTTTCTGAGACAGCATTTCTGTAATATAAAAATTTTATTCACATTGGTTGACATACCCCAAAATATTATGCCATATCTTATGCGGCTTTGAATATAAGAATTGTATGCCAACATCGCTGCATCTATTGTTACATTTCTGGATATAGTTTTCAATGCATAACAATATCTTGCTACATTCATGGCTAAATTGTCAATGTGATTCTTCCAGTCTAGTCTAGAATCTATTGTAATACCAAGAAAATATATTTTTGAGACTGTATCTAAATTAAGCATGCCCCCATCAGTGTAATCAAGTTTTCTATTGCAATTAGAAAACTCAATTACACTGATGGGGGCATGCTTAATTTAGATATTTAATTTGTGGGGGATGTTACGTATGTAAATCATGAAAAATGTGGTGGATGAGAAACAATTATGTCGATTAACAGTACCATTAAAAAAAATGAACATTCATCACTAAAATAGATGTTGAAAAGAAACTGGATTTACAATCGCCTGCTGACTTTTACTGCCTGAAAAAATTCTAAACGGCGATCAATCATTTTCATTCAGTTCTTGCAAGGATGACATTTGTGGAGTTTCGAAATTCGCTGAATGCTGGTTCGTTAGTCACCGGATCAGTTGTATGGTCAAGAGCAACATGTTGTCGCCTCATTTCTAACTGCCGGTTGATTTTCCGTTTTTTATTCGCTACCGATCCCGTTTCTCGGAATTTTGTAACCAATTCAGATACATATTGCCGCAGCGCCCTTCCAGGTTGTTGATTGAACTTACAGCAGTTCTTTTCGCACATTCTGTTTTCATAATACAGTTTAATCAACTCAACTCTTAGCAAATAAATGGTAATTTCCAAAAAATTGCAAATGATTTGTCCAGAGTCGTACAACAATTAGTAGCTCTGAAATATCATACAGGTTTATTGAAACACAAAAATCACAAACAGTTGTTCTCCACTTAAACATTTTTTACACTGCTGCTCAGAGAATTGAATGTGCTTTCAAATGATGTGCCACTTGACCCCTATTCTCTACTCAAATTTTAGGGGTTCTTCACCCCACTGCTCGAAGATTGAAGTGATGGTGCTGCAGGTAGGATAGCAAAATGTCCCCCTGGAAGCTAAAATCTACCTGTCAGAGAGTTTTTCCATATCTATGATATATTTAATCAAAACCCCCATGTCAGGTTTTCGATGGGCCACCCTGTTTGTGAAAATGTATGTTATTTAGTTATCCTAATATACAATATAATTCCAAACATGGTTTGAAAGAGAAGAGTCAGTATAAAATTAATGATGACTGATACATGAAATAAATACCTGGAAAGAAGAATTATGCAGTTGAATAAGATCACTCAAAACTAGATAATTATACAGTGGGGGTACAAAAGAACAAGTGACCCATAAATGATATAACAAACTTCAACTTAATATTGATACTTTCGAGATTCTTTTTAAACCATCTCTTTTTATCAGAAGCATCTGCCTAAATTCTTAGAATTCTTTGAAAAATAAAAAATTCATTGTGCTTTAACGATTAATATTCCAGAAAGGGGAGAGTTGAACATCTATTTTCCATACTGAATTTCGTAATTAGATAATTTTACTTTAAATAGTCTTAACTGGCGATCTTAATATTTATCCCGATAAAATTGAATGATATATGGGAATCTTTTCAACTGAAAATAACAACAAATAAACCTATACGTGTCATTTGTTGCAATCTGTTTTATGAATGAATTTCTCCTTTGCCTGATGAAAGAATTACAAATACCCCATATAGCATTGATCTAAATGCCGATTTAGAAAGCTTCTTCCATGCCAAGCCCGCATATTCAGCCCAGGAAAATGATTCGTCGATTATCTGAGAAACTATTCAAGTGATTCATCTGAAGAAATTCATTGGGCATTTCAATGTTCTCGTTGAAAAATATCATTTTACTTTTTTGCGGATTTAATTATAAGTCGGAGTTACAGTATGATGATAATTCCTTCATTGCTAGTTTGCTGGCTTGAATAATATCTGCCAGATTCTACTATTCCCAAAAAATCATCGAAATTTATCGAATTTATTGAATAAAAACAGATGCTCCTTTGAAGATTGTTCAGAAAAATAAAAAAAAAACAGTGGTTCACGAATTGATCCTGGGCTACACATATATTTAATGAAAATTCGTTGAAGTTTGCCCCCTAAAAGCTCACAAAGAAATTTTTATTAGATAAAAAAGGATTATACAATTATTTTGAAGCCATTATCTGTGTCCATGGTAACCAATGCCTATTGGTTTCTGAAAAGAATAGCTTTTGTTAGGACAGACCGAATTCTATTTCCTCTAGAGTTCTCCAAGATGCTAGTTTCATGATGAATTCTGATTTCGAAGTATTTTTGTAATATAAGTTTGGATATTTGATAACCATGGTTACTGAGTGGTTCTTCATCAAAAAAGTGGTCTTCAAAAATGTCAAAAATATTACTTCTTAAATTTTTCAATGTTTTTAAAATAGGTCTATTCAAAAGATTTTTTCCTCCCAAGAACAATGCATCTGTGTCACTCTTGAAAACACGCAAACATTTTTCTCCTTCCTTACAGATATCAACTACAAATTCTGAAGCTCTTGACATTATCCCATAGAATTTTCGTTTCTGCAGTTTAGATATTGTAGCCCCACACTCCAACAGTTTGATGCAGAAATCACAAGAGACTTTATTTTTTATTTTTCGGATTACGAAACCAGCAATGTAGGCCACCACATCATCTGCATATAAAGTTAAAGGCCAAACACTTGAAGTGGAGTAATCGTGGTCATTAGTTTCGTTTGCCCATTGTGTCATGTCTTTGTCAATTTCATCTGTCATCTTGTTTGCTATCAACGAGCTTAAACAATGAAGAATGCTGGTAGAATCAAGAGCTATTGCATTAGCATTCTTGTTTCCTTGTATTTCTGAGTGAATCAGTAATCTCTTCATTATTCCAGTGAACTGACGTGATGTTGGATTATTATTGTGTCCACCTTTACTCCTTACACAACTGAAAAATATTTCAAGGTGATCTTGTGATAGTTTATATGTTAAAATATATTTCAATTGTTTTTTCTCCAATGCTCTTTCTTTGAACATTTGTTTGAGACTATTTATACGTATCAGGAAGCCCAAAAAACCGGTTTTCCGTTTGGAGTTTAAAATGGGAACCATATCTTTATTCGTCAGCATCTTAATGTAGTTAATACATTTATCCATGAAATCAAAATATACTTTTTCTGTCGCTGGTGAAAGTGGTTTTTCAAAAGGCTTTTTAGTGAACCTACTTCAAGAATTGAAAATATCAAATAAGTTATTGTATGTTCTACAAAACAATGATGTTGATTCAGAACAAAGAAATTCATTCAATTTGAGATCAAAATTCAAAAAATCCAGAGCATCTGCAACGCTGTTGCTGAGGGTTTGTGCAGCTAGTTTTACTTTCATTTTCTCTCTCAACCAAACAACATGTCTCTTTTTAAGTTTAGTAGCTAAGTGCAAACCTTCTTTTTCTTGGATGCTACACAATCTTTCTATGAATTCCCATTTAATTGGGTTTCCCTGAATGATTTTTTTGTCTTTGATTTCTCTGGTCTGTAGCACTCTCAAACTTCCAAAACAATTCCTGATTAATTTAAGCATGTGACTTGGATCAAGAAACACATAAATTTTTTCATTGGTTTCAGGATGAATAAAAAACGTCTGTAGATTTGAAGGAGTCAGGCTAGCACCTAATTTTTCTGCTACTGCAAAATTTGTGGATGTCCCATCGAATGTCATGGAAGTGATGATAATGCCACTTTCATGGATAAATTTCAGGCAATTGCAAATAAGGTTAGCTTTTTCAGTTGCACAGAGCCCATTCATGAAAAAATAGCCTACTGGAACTTTCCAACTTCCATTCATAGCAACAACCATAAAAACTGATGCTTCTTTTGCTTCTTCCAATTGATCTGAATCCAAACTCGTTCCAAAATCAACATAACCATGACATTTAAATCCATCCCATTCTATTCTCTTCCTAATAGCCATTTCGTCAAATACCAGATTACATAAAATTTGAAATCCTTTTGATTCAGCATCAGCAACCTTGATTTTAAGAGCAGTTAGTGCCTCTTTTGAAAATCCAGGTGAACTATCAACTGTTTGATACCATTTCGACAAAGTTCTAACATGTGGAAGGCTTTTCAAGAAAGTATTCCTGACATAATTATAGGACTTTGTGGAATAGAAATTCAAAGTCAAAGCAAACTGACGCAATTCTGGTGAATACTTATATTTGGAAGGTTTCTTCAACATACGATTGACAAGTTCCTTCGCAGTCCCAGTCAATGAAGCCTAATAAAAGTTCATGGTTAGAGTAATAGTTAAAACAAAGAATTATACTTTCAACTCACGTTCAAAGATGTTTCTCCACTTTCAGATATCTTGTTTTGTTTTTTGAGGAGGTTGGTTAAAGCTTCCAAAGTCTTTATTTTGGATTTCATTCGTCTATTTTTTTGCTGAAGTAGTCTAATTTTTTTTTTCTGACGGATAATAGTTCTTTTTGCTACGTTGAAACACTCTCTTCTTCTTCTGGTATCTTCTGTGTCAACATCATCAGTTTGAAAATCACCAAAGTATCGAATATGTCTGAAATAGTACAAATTATATAAATGGTAAGAATTAGGTACTGCCAGTATTCAGTATCAGTGTGAAAATATATCAACGTTTCATCAATTTATTGCACAGGAACGGCTCATGAAATAAAACATAATTTTTCTCAAATTGAACTTCTCATCTATTTCAACATACGGTTCTGGTAAAATATTATCGGCATATAGATTTCCAACACGTTTGGTTAATAGTTCATGTAGCCAGTCGACCAGTACAAAATTGAATGAATTTACGTGATGGAGATTCAGGTATTCAACTGGACTACTCTACAGTGGTTTGTCCTCTCTTCTAGTTAGCTAGAGTGGTGGTGATTGTCTCTGCATTGGGATTATATTTTACCAGATCTGTATGTGAATTTGAATTATATATATATATGAAAGCACCTAGGTCTTTAGAACCTTATGTGCAAACTGAACAAAAAATAATGATTAAAAATAAAATAGTATACACATTATGGTTTAATACAGCAGTAGTAGTACTGTAGTAGTATCTAATCTAGACTGAATACACTTGTGTAACTACAATAGAGTGCTATGCTGTAAAGTTGAGATAAGGTAGGTTATCCTTAAATGATATTCAAATATTGTGAGTAATTTCTCGTGTGAATCTTACATTCTTTAGAAAACAATTTATTGTTAACTAGTTCTTATTTTCAATGGCAAAATATTGAAAATTTTTGGAACAGGACATCTTGGTAATCTTTGAATTTGAGTCTTTACGATAGAATGGCACTGATAATTGTTTACTTGTAACTTGCCTGGTGTATGTATGTGTGAGAGACAAAAGTTTTCATTTCCTGGTGTTTATATAAAATTGTACAGTAACTGTGGAAATAAAGCATTCTGACGTGAAAATAAGGCATTCTGACATTGGGAGTTTTAATATTTTTATATAAATCTTGAGTTGGGTATAATTTGCCTTTACAAAAAATTATTTTCAACAGATAATTTTGTGAAACATTAAGGGGGCTCAATGTATTGCTATAGAGCCCACTCCAGACCAGAATACCATTTTTATGATTCAACTAATGCTTTATAATTGGAACTATAACCAACAAATTCAAATTGAAAAAATATTACTAAACTATGTATTACTCACAAGCCCCGAAAAGATATTACAATCTTTACAAATAACTATTAGCCTCAATAGTGTCAACAGAATATAATGAATAGCTGAACACATACATATGGTTTGCATTCCTCTCTGAGGCTATGTCCAATGAAATTCCGTATTTTATAGTGACACGCAGATTTTTTTATAAAGATGGTAAAAGGGTTCATTTGTAATTCTTCAGAAAACGTTATTCTTCATAAAAGTGCCTGCATCTCAAAATGCCCTATACGAGGGACGTGAAAATTCAGAAGTGGTATATATTTGATAGAAAGTTTGACATAGGGAATCATAGCCTCCTAATTTAAAAACACTTTTCCACTGCAATTTTGCATTTTTTCGTTTTTATTTCACTATCCTATCAAAGACATGAATATTTGGAACCTTTGGTGTGAATACACGCGAAACACACGTTAAGTGAAATTGATGAAGTTTTGGTGTTTTGGGTAATTTCAATTTTTTTTATTCACTTCCCTCGGTATTATAAGAAAGTCAAAGTTTACTTATCATTGAATATTATAGGATCTTCTACAAATTGACATCAACTAGAAAATTATAATAATGGAACTTGATGCTAACACAACCTCATTTCTTTTGTCTACTGACAAGACATTTATCATAAACAGCTAACAACAATAACCTTGTCAGTTCAAAATCAATTGAAAATGATGGGTCGCAGTTATGTTTCTATCAGGAATTTGCTTAATTCAGAGTATGTACTCTTTTTGCAACCTGACTTTTATATACAAATAGCCATACGTACTTCTTTTTCAATTGATTTTTATCCCATTCTGCTTTTCGCTTCCTATGCGTGAATTGGGAACTTCCGGTTGAACTCGACATACTCTCCTTAGGTTCCAAAGTGTGGTTGCTTTTAGGAGAAACATTTGCAGTACTTGGCGGATCTGGAGTAGTGATTCTGGATGTCTGAAATCTGAAAAAATATCATTCAATCAATTAATCCTTTACAAACGAGTTTATGGCATTGCAGATGTGAAGATAAAAATCATGACTGAATTAAAAAATGTGAATCAACCGGAATTTGAACTCAGGATATCATGGTTTCCGGCCATGTGCTATTGATCCTATTTCAAAAACCAGCAATTCACATTTCAAATTCAGCTCTGTGTTAGTATGGGATGATGAGTTAAATGAAAAGATGGAAACATTCTTGCATGCACACCTAGTGAGATTATATTGCTGTATCAGCTGGTGTCAATCACGTATAGGATTATAGAATGACTTTACATTGCATTACACTCCAGGTTTTTACAAGGCAAGGTGATTTATTTAGAGTTACAAAGCACCGTACTTCACTTTATAAAAGCAGTCCTAATTATAATGGGATACGATTTTTCAATAATCGAAAACATATTTCATCGAATCCTGCTTTTATGACATTAGTGAATATTTTGTAAATTCTCGACTTGCTTGTTTGTTTGCTTGTTTGTATGGATGTTGAAAGTTATTCAGTTATTTGTTTATTGTTTTATATATGCATATATATATATATATAATACATCAAAACTGATTTTAATCTTGAGATATAGGATAGTTTTCATCCCGATATATTTTTCATTGCAAATTTAAAGATTTTTTATAGAACAAAGTGAAAAGACACTCAAGAGAAAATCTGAAAAGTGCGGCTAACAATAAGAAGCGATGTTGGTGGATCTTTGAAAATTTATAGAATATAAGAGAGAAAATAAGGATGTAGGACCTCAGTCAATTGCCATTTTAATTATCTGTTTCTAGATCAATAAATAGCATTTATTAATAATATTAAGAGAAAAGTCTAGATTGTTATCTAAGCTTCTTAAAGTGCTAAAAAAACCGTTGAGTGAACCAGACCACAGGCTCCGAAAGGTTCTAGAACACATTAAAAATACCATATATTCTTACCGGACAACGTGGGTTATTGCAGCTAGTATATGTATAAAAGTGATCTATTAACGAATAACAAGTATTCTTAAAGAAGTGATCCAGGTGTAACGAGCTTTTGTTCTCACCCATGCGGCCCGGGTTCGATCCCCACCGCCACCACATAGCTAAAGTAGTTCGGAATCCACTTTTCAAGCTGTAGGTCCCGGGTCTGCCTTGCTCGGACAAGCTCTGCTTTTGAGGGGTTTTCTATGAAAACCTGGGAGATTCTTAATAACAAATTTTAACAAAAACAAAAAAAAAATTTACAATAACAAAAAACTCTAAAGAGTACTTATACAAGTACTAATGTAACTATATGTAAAGCTTATATAATAATACCCTTTACCTTTTCTTGGGTGATATTTTACTATGATTACTTTGAATCTCCATCAATGCTTCTGGTGCTGTCATTGTAGAAGACGAAGACAGACTTTCCATTGAACCTTCTGGTGTTGAAGATGGGGAAGCTTCAATACTCTCCTCAGTTATGGTACTCCTGTTGTTTTTCTGGGACTTATTTTCAATAGTTGTCCGCGAATCTAAAATTTTTGAAGTTTGAAATCTGAAAAAAATATCATTTACATAAAACCATATTAGAAACTTTTGTCATACATTTTACCTTTTCTTAGGTAATAATTTTCTACGATAATTTTTGATTTCCAATGTTTCTGGTGCTGTCATTGTAGACGATGAAGAAAAAACTTCCATTGAAACCTGTTTTGTCGTCAAAGTTGAAGTTGGGGATGCTTTACAATCTTCCACTTCGGAAGCAGTGACAGTTGCAGAGCTAACATCTTTCAACTTTTCAGATTTCAGAAAAAAGCTAAGTGATGTTACGATAATCATTTTTTTGATAATAGATTGGGATTACTTAAATACAGATTATTTAATTCCTTGTTTAAAATTTAAAAAGCCTACTTTAAAATGTCTTGATAATCCGGATTCCTCTATAAACTGGATTGGTTTGATTTTAATTGATTATCGCGACACCAGTGTATAAGAATTATTGCATATAGGGAACATTGTCATCTTATTTTCATTCAGTTTGAAATCATGCCACTTCCTACTCTTTATATTTATGTTGTGTCATTGGAAATCCACAAAAATATCAAGATATTTTCAAAACACTACAAAAATCATAATTACTCAACAAGATCTGCATGTTCATTAAAGGCATAATTTATTGTTTAATGAATAAAGCAATTAAATTAATATTTAAAAAACCAAGGAAAACACCTATAGAAATATACAAGCAGAAATACCAATAACTTACATTTAAATAACATTCATTCAAATAAAGGCAAACATAATCTCCCATCTAGAACTATATAGAAACTTACAAGAAACTTTCTGACGATATAAAAAAAATTAAATTCCATGAATATTTTCTTGAAAAAACTCAAACAAAATTTGCTATTATAGTTTAATCAATCTATGCAAATGTGAAGTTTTTAAATTTGTTATTTATTCATTTTGGAAGTGTCAAAACTTATATTCAAGTATGTATTGTCTTCCTTATACCAGAACTTGTTCTGTTTGGAAGGTATATTATCAATAAATAAAATTGGTTGTCTGTAAAGTTGGTTCACGGACGATAATTTTACATGATAATGTCATAAGAAAATATTGCTGAACATAATTATGAGAAATTTTTTTTTAAAATAAACTTTAATCAAATTAATGTTATTGAAGTGTTAATTTAAAACGATGAAATTGAAACCATAAATCAAATTCATGAAAGTGATGCTTTTGAAAAGCCAGCAAAAACCTATAATACCTATTTTGTTCATTCATTGTAAAGTTTAAAAAAAAATGACTGGCGTTTTCATCAATATAATCTCTAGCCTTACAGACGTACCGTTACTAGGAGGGTTCACTAGCTATCCTACTATAATAAAAACAGTGACTCTCAAAATGTTTTACTCTCGTGAGCAAACCTTTGAACTTCACTTGAATTCTTCCTAGTACAAACAACACTATAAAAACTGAACAATATTACCCAATCGCTGCAGATGAAGGTTCATCATGGTATTTCAAGACTGGCAATGCCCCTTTGCTGATTGTAGTTCTGCAACCTGACCGAAACAAGTGGTGAGGCAAAAAATGGTCAGAACAGATCACTGAGGATTTCTTCAAATTCTCGATTTCTAAGTGGAGTGCATCACACCATAACTGGGCAAGTGGTCTATTGGATGGTAACCTGATAATTTAATATAAGAATTCTCAACACATGTGTAACTGAACCCATCTCAAAGTATGATAAGGAATATGAAAGAATTATTGTAAGGACAATCATTATACAGGTATTATCACGTAACCCGTTCAATAGATTTTACAATTGTAATGAAAAAGAGGTTGTTCCATTTACAAATAGGGAAGTTTGTTCCACTTCCAGTTTGATCAGAAGTGCTACACCACTGACGACATTCCAGATCAATTGATTATGTGAACATTTTATTTTATTCCAATGGGAACAATGAAAACTTCTGATCAACGGGTTACTTCATAACCCCTGTATATAAACCAAACACTCCAGTACCCATCCGACTGAGTCTATCGCTAGTGGCTTATGATTCAAAGTTGGTTATGAAGAGTTCGGAGGATGCCTTTTCGACACCAAACTTGTCAGGTACCAAACTCTGCAGTCCTTTTTGACACCATGTATTTTCCAATAGTTATCGATATTATAATTTACTTACTTACTTTATTTATTGATCCCAAGAAACATTTCTGTTTATAGAGGGATTAATTTTTACATAAATTGATTAATGACAATACATAGTATATATGAAATACAAATTAATGAAGAAATCAAACAATTAATAGAAAAAGACTGATAAAAATAATCATTGAAATATAAGTAAATAGTCCAAGCAAAATGAAAGCAGTCAACGCTGAAATATAATAGGAAGAGAAAAGTTATCTGTTAAGAAAATATTTCTTAAGTTCTTTTTTGAATTTAGTTTTAGTGTTAATATCTTTTAATGGCTGTGGTATATTATTATATATCTCAATTCCCTCATAAAAAATGGAAGTTTTTCCAAAGTTTGATTTGAAACTTAATGCATTTATTTTATTTATATTTCTTGTTTTATGGTAATGTTTAGTTGAAATATGATCAAAAGTAAGATCTGAATGTTTTTTTGCCTTCTTGTTACGTAGACCCAATTAAAATGTATGTGTTCAATTTCCACGCAATCAAATGTGTATGTAACGTTAGTTTGTTTTGGTTAAATTATAAGAAATAATTACTTTACGCAAAATGTATGTATTCAATTTCCACGCACTCAAATGTCTACGTAAGGTAAGTTTGTTCTGGTTCAATTATACTATATAATTACTTTTCTCAAAATGTATGTATTCAATTTCCATGCACTACATTATTTTATTAAATATTTAATTTACTGTAACCTAAAAATATAGCCATCTGAGGCAGGTATTTGGTGTCAAAAAGGCCTATGCCCTTTACCAGAACCTCAACGCTTGGTGTTGAAAACTATTACAGGATTGAAAATGGCAGGTATAGTTCATCCATTATCAATTCAATGCGCCGCGGTCCACTTGGACTTAATTGACGTGTAGCAAAATGCAGGCAGAATAGAGAGTTATAAATCATCATTTAAATGAGGTGTCGGCATATCAAACGAAATTTTTGGTTGGGCTTTGAAAGGAGTTGTTATGTTTTGCAATTGATATTAAAACAACTAAATTTGGTGTTAAAAAGGCCTACGCCCGAAGAGTTGAGTTTGCTTACTTACTTGTTAGTGTACTTACTGCAACAAATCCTAAAATTCCTGAAGGAACTGAGGCTTGAGGGGATGCTGTAAACGAGAACACCTTGAGATAGCATAAGAAGATGGGGCACAATAGATCTAACTAGGTCGCAGCGCATCAGTCACCATCCATACCAACCAATACCAATACTGCAACAAGTGTTTTTCTAATTGTTGATGATACAATAACAAAGTTTCATAACAGCCATTTCAACAAACAAGATATTTTTGTCTCGCAATCGGGAGAAAAATGAGCAGAATTAATTTTGATACCACTGCATTTGGAAAGTAACAAGTCGGTATGAAAATGCCAATCAATAATTCAAACGCATCAAACATGGTTCATCTTCGGCATTTTTATACTTCAACATGTCAATATTCTCTCGTTCTGTAACCATTGTGTTTTAGATCCGCCATGCTGCGACGCCCATGATGTTTGATACTTACTTGTGGAATGTTTGCTTGGTGTTTGATAGATTTTTCAGCCCACAAACTACACAAGTTTTCGGCATTTTGCAGATACACTAGCTCTATAATAAAGTTTTACAAGCTAACACTTCTAATAACACCAAAATCAAAACAATTAGACAATTAGTCCCACGAAAAATACACAAATAATCCGTTATAAACTATGATCAACTCGTAAATAAAACAAACTGAACTGAACGAACACGATCATCCAAGTTAAGAGAGAATACGGTATTCCAAGCACTTTACCGAGTATAAACGGAATTATCCGACAATACCCATTTTTAACATGATCCAGGGTACGAAGTTTATAAACAAACAAAGTTATGTTGACTTCAAGACAAGGACAGAGAAGGCATCTCTATATCTTTTATTGCTCGGAGGGGGTAACCAGGTGCAGTCCATTTCGATGGAATTCGTTGAGAAGCAGTTGTTCGATAAAAGAATGTACGCAGTTTCCTTCAACTTTCTTTTTTCTTGGTTTGATTCTCTCAATAAAATTTTGGTATTATTCCATTCCATCATATGATCGCCATCAGATGTTAGAATATGTTCGGATATTTTCGAACCCGTTATTTTTCGATTTCTGATGTAACTTTTATGTTCTTCCTGGCGCACAATCAATGGTCTTGATGTTTCACCTATATAACTCTTACCACACGAACAAGGTATGTTGTAAACACAATTTTTTTAACATTCACCAGCGTTTTTGGGTTTTGGATGTGTGAGTATTGATCTCAATGTATTGGTTGTTTTAAATGTTGTTCTTACATCGTACCTATTGCCAATCCGTTTTATCTTTTAATTTAATTTGCGCTTCTACACTTGTACAGATTTCTTTGGATTAAAAATTTTTTTTTCATTTTCAGATTGTGGAAGGTCATAAACCCAAAAAATCATGTTAAAATATTCAAATTATCAAAAAAATCGACATGTCATCCAGCCCAAAATTTGCCTGATGGTTCAGGATGACATATTACATCTATTTACAAGGGAAGCGTTAGGTCCTCCATATATGGGCGACCTATACAGTGTGTCTCACTTTTCATGGAAGCACCCCCGTAACTTCCGTAATTATCGAGGTGGAATGATGAAACTCTCAGGACTGAAGGAAATGATGAAAATGCACCTACCGGTTGAATGACAATGGCCTAAGTGATATACACTGCCCGCCAGTCGCGATGGAACACCCCAGTTTTACGGTAAATCATATTAGGGGGCAAAACAGAAGCAAAATTCCATCAGATTCGTGATCAGGACCCCCAACTTAATACAGATACACCTTTTTCCTGAAAAAAATTTAGTCCTGAAAAATCTGAATTTGTCTCACTTTTCATGGAAGCACCCCCGTAACTTCCGTAATTATCCAGGGAGAATGATGAAACTTTCAGGACTGAAGGTAACGATGAAAATGCACCTACCGGTTGAATGACAATGGCCTAAGTGATATACACTGCCCGCCAGTCGCGATGGAACACCCCAGTTTTACGGTAAATCATATTAGGGGGCAAAACAGATGCAAAATTCCATCAGATTCGTGATCAGGACCCCCGACTTATTACAGATACACCTTTTTCCTGAAAAAAATTTAGTCTTGAAAAATCTGAATTTGTCTCACTTTTCATGGAAGCACCCCCGTAACTTCCGTAATCATCGAGGGAGAATAATGAAACTCTCAGGACTGAAGGGAATGATGAAAATGCACCTACCGGTTGAATGACAATGGCCTAAGTGATATACACTGCCCGCCAGTCGCGATGGAACACCCCAGTTTTACGGTAAATCATATTAGGGGGCAAAACAGAAGCAAAATTCCATCAGATTCGTGATCAGGACCAACTCAATACAGATACACCTTTTTCCTGAAAAAAATTTAGTCCTGAAAAATCTGAATTTGTCTCACTTTTCATGGAAGCACTCCCGTAACTTCCGTAATCATCGAGGGAGAATAATGAAACTCTCAGGACTGAAGGAAATGATAAAAATGCACCTACCGGTTGAATGACAATGGCCTAAGTGATATACACTGTCCGCCAGTCGTGATGGAACACCCCAGTTTTACAGTAAATCATATTAGGGGGCAAAACAGAAGCAAAATTCCATCAGATTCGTGATCAGGTCCCACAACTTATTACAGATACACCTTTTTCCTGAAAAAAATTTAGTCCTGAAAAATCTGAATTTGTCTCACTTTTCATGGAAGCACCCCCGTAACTTCCGTAATTATCAAGAGAGAATAATGAAACTCTCAGGACTGAAGGAAATGATGAAAATGCACCTACCGGTTGAATGACAATGGCCCAAGTGATATACACTGCCCGCCAGTCGCGATGGAACACTCCAGTTTTACAGTAAATCATATTAGGGGGCAAAATAGAAGCGACAACAAACTTTGTGTATAAGTACACCATTCAGGAATCTCAATAATTTGTTGTCCAAATTGAATTAAAATCTCATTTGAGGTTGTGTACATTAACATGTAATTATATGAATACTGATATATGAAAGTCGTTTGGGACAACCTCGACTATTTTCCAATGTTTATTCATGTTTCGAAATTATTTTGACTCATTTATCTAGCAAAGCTATTGTTGTTCATATTTGACAATTTCACTTGCTGAATATTTTTTCTATAATCTCTAACTTTCAATAAGGAATTAAATCATTATTGCCTACTTGATTATACAGAAATTAAGTAACATTAATTTTGTTCCTTGGAAGGTATGCAATGAAATTGAAAAAAACTGCAAAAATAATACAATTTTATACATTACATACACACTATTATAACATGTTTTAGTAATACATTGATAGATACGTATGAATAAAAATATTCATATTCACGGGGTGACTCACAAATGAATGACAGCCGTTTTTTGCAATATCTGAATTTTTCTACTGTGACATTAGGAAATCATATTTTCGAAAGGTTCACCTCAATACAATATTTTAAGCAGTATATAACGTATAGTACACATATTTTATACCGGGTGTTTCATAGAGAGAACCGCAATATCAAATAATAATTTTTAAAGAAGAATTCAAATTCCTGATGTACTCATGGATTGAATTGTGGGAAATTTGATACCGCTGATATAAGGGTGTTTCTAAGCTTCAAATTATACAAGGTGATTTATTTGTCGAAAGGTATTCTATTTTAAGAAAACTACAGAAACCATAAACACTGTATTCCAAGATTTTCTAGGTAAAATGTAAGCATTTACTCAGTATTGTATAAATGTTTTAATAACGTTTTGGGAGGTTTGATTTCCACATCCGATCCTATGATCAGTTTTCGAGATACAGGGCATTAAATTGGAGAAATGCTCAATTCATACATTTTTTTTCCCACAAATTGAAAAACTGCATTGACTTTTATCGAGTATGTTAGTTCAATATGAGTTTTGGTCAGATGTACATTGACAGTTACAGCTTAAAATATTTGCTGCTATAGGGTGATTCATGAATAATTCACAATACGTTTTTCTAACACTCAATAATTCAATATTTGCGCCACAGAGAATTTCTTTCCTGAAGTTAATACCTATTACTCTCATAAAGGGTGAGCCATACAGCAAACTACCAGACATAATTACGCTTGGAAATTATCAAAAAGAGAACGTGCAATTTTTTACTTACATGTACGAAGCAACAGGGATGGTGATTTTTAATTTTCCATGAAAAATGGAACAAACTCGGAATTATCGGGAATTTGGTGTACCTGTAATAAGTTGGCGTCCTGATCACGAATATGATGGAATTTTGCTTCTGTTTTGCCCCCTAATATGATTTACCCTAAAACTGGGTTGTTCCATCGCGACTGGCGGGCAGTGTATATCACTTAGGCCATTGTCATTAAACCAGTAGGTGCATTTCCATCATTTCCTCCAGTCCTGAGAGTTTCATTATTCTCCATCGATAATTACGGGAGTTACGGGGGTGCTTCCATGAGAAGTGAGACAAATTCAGATTTTTCAGGACTAAATTTTTTTCAGGAAAAAGGTGTATCTGTAATAAGTTGGGGGTCCTGATCACGAATCTGATGGAATTTTGCTTCTGTTTTGCCCTCTAATATAATTTACCCCAAAAGTGGGTTGTTCCATCGCGACTGGCGGGCAGTGTATATCACTTAGGCCATTGTCATTCAACCAGTAGGTGCATTTCCATCATTTCCTCCAGTCCTGAGAGTTTCATTATTCTCCCTCGATAATTACGGAAGTTACGGGGGTGCTTCCATGAAAAGTGAGACAAACTGTATATACATACTACAAAAAAGGAAATATCAAAAAAATAATATATTAATAAATTATTCACAACAAATTATAACAACTGTTGTTCAAAGTAGTTATAAATTCATTATAAATTGCCACACAACACACACATTAATATATAACAATATATATTATATATATACAGGGTGAGTCAGAATAAGACCGACAAACTCCGATTGCAGATTCGTCACCTCATTTCAAGGTGAAAAGTTCCCATCAAGGTATGTCCTAAAATGCATCCCCTGAGTCAAAAGTACGAAAAAATTTTTGATTTCATTTTTGTCTCCAAAACTCCTAATGGAAAAAATATCAAAATTGGTACACTAATCAAAGTTTATCAACGATATAATTTGATGGTATACTTTTCACGTGAACCAGTGGCTTAGTTACGTTGTTATGTGGTCATATTTTCCTCCATATTTTCTTTGGACGAGTGAGAGTTTGAGATCAGTCAGGCTCATCGATACTCAACATTTCATGTACCTAAAAATGGAGGTTTCATGTACCTAAAAATGGAGGTTTCTGTGATAATTCAGAAAAACTGAAGATATGTCCCAAGTCCCAACATAATTTTCTCCGATTCTTCCAACATCAAAAAATGTTCAGGGTGTTGATGAAAATTATGATGTATTGTAGGAAATTAGCATTATGCGATTATTGCACATATGAAAACACGTAGCTACTCAGGACATATCTTCAATTTTTCTCATTTATCTCAGAAACCTCCACTTCTTGGCACATGGAATGTATGACTTCTAGGTGGACTACCGATGAGCCTAACTGATGTTAAACGCTCATTCATCCAATCAATTCTCCATGCCATTGTAACTACGCCACTGGTTTACGAAAATTGAAAATGATAACTTTTAATCATCACGTTGATAAACCTTCATTAGTGTACAAAGTTTGACATTTTTTTCTTCAGGAGTTTTGGATCAATAAAATTACATCTACCTTTTTTTCGTACTTTTGACCAAATGAGTGAAAATATATTCGATGTATTTAAGCCAGTGCGGTGTTGCCTAGTCATTTACTCAGATATGGTTTGAGCATTTATTCGTGCATTTCACACACAACAACTATAGTTTAATTTTTGGTTCAACATATATTTGCCCGGGCTCTGGCGATACCATTTTCAAAGCATTTGTCAATCAGTTGAAAATGTATTATTCAATTATCTGAATTCTTCAGTATTTTTGTTTAGTGATTATGATTTGCTTTTGGTCAACTGGTCTTCACTAGATCAGGATGGAGTATTACAGCATTGTCTAATTGGATATCCAGCAATGTTTCTTGAGTTCCAAACAAAAATGAATAGTTTTTATCGAAATATTCTTTCACATTGTAGTTGGCCTTGGTGAAATCTACACTTGGTATGATTCAACCGGCCCCGTATATCTCACTGTTAAAAAATTACCTATTGCGATATTAATATGTGGCATTGTTTAAGCTGTATGATAAATTAATCTTTTATCGAGTTTCTGATAGTTATTTCATATACATAGATAGATATCTTCATACATCGTTTCGCTCCAGCTACAATTTTGTCTAAAACTCTGCTATTGGTCTAAGACCTAGTGAACAATTTCATGTAGGTTCTTGAGGCACTAAGAAAATTCCTGTACGTGTCCTTGAAGGACCCCTGAATAAAACAGTCAAGGTCTGGCTGAAGGGTAGCGCCCCACCTTGCAACCCATCAATTAAAAAAAAAATAATGTGAATTTTTGGATCTCGAAAAAGGCATCAACGATTTGGAATACATTTTTTATTCAGATAAGATTTTGCTTTTTGAGTTCATCCATATGATCGTCTTTCCGGAGAAAACACAAATCCACTAATAATAATAATAATAAGGATGTGAATTTTAAATTTCTATTTTCATCCACTTCCAGATCATCCGAATAATCTGAAATTTGGCACACATTTAAAAGACCGATGGCAATACAAGAATTTCGTAGTGTTAATTTTATAATAATAATGAAAGTTATAATAATAAGGAGGAAGAATTAGGAAACTTAAGAAGTGAAACGTGTGAGAGAATTTCGGTGTCCAATAGCTGGTGAACAATTTTTTTATAAGTGTTCTTTATATATTCAAGTTAGATATATTGTAGTAAGGAAGTGAAAAATCAAAAAGCCAGACTAATTGGTCAGGTCTAAATAATAACTAGACTATTGCAAATTGTTTTTTTGAACAATTGCAAAAAATGTTTTCGAGGTTCTTTGAGATTTTGGGAGAGTTATAGGTACTTGAAGACATGTTATTTGTCTTTAACATTTAAACTCGACTAATCGGTCTGGCTTTTTGATTCTTCAATAACTACATATCCAACTTATGAGAAAATTTCAAAATGCCTCAATTACGTTTTTTCAGTTAAGAAATTTGCCTTTTGAAAAAAATCAAGGAATGGTAGGGGTCGACTACCATTCAGCCAGACCTTGACTGTCTTATTCAGGGGACCTTCAAGGACACTTACAAACATTTTCGCAGTGCCTCATGAACCTACCCAGAATTGTTCACCAGCTATTGAACATCGAAATTCTCTCAGATCTTTCACTCCTTAAGTTTCTTAATTCTTTTTCCTTCTTCTTCTCATTATTATTATAATTTTATCATGATAAAATTACCATTACGAAATTCTTGTATTGTCGCCGGTCTTGATGTGTGTGCCAAACAGATTATTCAGATGATCTGGAAGTGGGTGAAAATATAATTTGAAAATCATTATTATTATTATTAATGAAATCGCGTTTTTTTTCAGGAAAGACGCCCTTATGGATGAACATAAAAACCAAATTATCTGAATAGAAAATTTGATCCGAATGGTTGAAGCCTTTTTCGTGATCCAAAAATTCATATTATTATTTTTTTTTAAATTCGTGGGTTGGAAGGGGGGCCACCACCCTTCAGCTAGACCTTGACTGAAATTTCCTCGTAGTACCTCAAGAACCTACCCAAAATTGTTCACCAGCTCTTACTATATCGTAATTTTCTAACAGAATGTTGTTTCCAGAAACAATGATGAATGAAGAATCTTCATGCACTGCACTATTTAAAACCTTTGTTGTAGAAATGAATATATCAATCTTCCTCTTGAAGATGATCACTTGGTGATTGAAATACGTGTCGAAGTATGAAAAATAGCGGTTTGGTGTTGGGATAAAACTCCAGTATATTCAAACAATCTACAAACAAAATATATTTTTCAAAATATTTTTATTATGAAACATTTTATTCCAAAAGATATTTCTTTTTCAATCTAATAGAAATAAATTAGTTTAACAGAATGTCATTCTTTATGAGAAATTAATTATTTATTGTTTTTCAAAGATACGATCAATACCAATTCTGTTCAGTTTTTAACAAACAAACGCTGAAATATAGATTTCAACGTGGTAGTGAGCAAGTATATTTGAGAGTACTTCTGGATATCAAGAGAAAAAGCAATAATTTCCAATTCAACTTCAATTCTCATTTCAATTTTTGGACATTCGATTGGCCCGCCCGGCTCTGGTAAGACATTTCATACAATGCTTTGGCATTCATAAAGGCATAATTGTTCACAAACATTCGGAGAAAAAATAAATAAACCGTACACGAAACCAAAATTAGGTTCGTTTGACATGCGAAAGAAATTAAATAATAAATAATGCGGAACTGCGCATGCGTTTTTAATATCAGGGGTCTCACCAGTTCAGGTAGCGCCGTCGCTAAGGGCAGACGCGTCCGGACGCCTCCATCCATTTTCATTCAATATTTATTGGACACGGGCGTGAAACAAGGAACATAAAATATAGGTGAGTGAGTGATAAATTACCTATTGTAATGGATTCGTGAAAAATGCATGATGTTCTATGAAATTCCAACAATCTTCATGTCTGGATCGTACGCAAAATACCTACGAGCACTCTGTTACCTACCAAATTGGTTTTAGTTTTATATGTTCGGCTTGCCAATATCATTCCTTATCAGAAGAAATCTTACTTAACAGAACAGTAAACCTCAGGTATGATACTTGTGCCAAAATGCAGTGACCTGTAGAGTTAAATTGATTTGGATTCGGCGAACAGACGGTTTCCAAATCCGTCGATATTGTAAATTGGGATATGGCTTCCAAATATGTCTGTACAGATTCCCGGTAACTGTGTTTTTGAATCAGTCAAAATATCGTACCTTGTTACATAGCGACAGACTACATTATGAAGTCAGTGCCGTAGAAATACAATTCTGTAGGTCTTTCTTACTGATTCTACTGAATCCGTTCATGAACATAGAAGGAACCATTCCGTTAAAAAGCATACATTCGTTTTATTATACATATCAAGGAATGTGAGAGTAATGTTACTTAAAACACGTTGCATGCTAATAACGTATCGTGTAGTTTGGCGAGATGCTACGACGCCGCAATTGGCGTTTTCCTATTATTTGGGAATAAGATGAAAATATATACTCTGAATTGATTATGAACTTATCCACGAAAACTAGATGGTATTTTTTTCCATTCCTATAACATAAACTTCGTGTTCCTCGATTTTTTGTGAATGGAATTATTTTTGACCAAAATTTTTATCAACTCTCTTTCTTGTTTGTCTGCACATATCGTAAGCGCATTTTGACCCACTTCTTATCGTCCGAATAATTCGAAACATGACGGGTGTTCATAATTTTGTTAACAAAATGGCGACTCCCACCATCTTGGAGTCGAATAATATCCGATTCTATTGAAAATTGATTTGTGGGGATTTTCAGGGTCGAAGATTATGATTTTTTTTGTCAAAATTCATAAATTTAAGATGGCGGACGAGATTTTTTATGAATAAAGTCCGATCCATTCCAAAATGGGTACGTGGAGATTTTTGGGGTCGGACATTATGAATTTTCTGACAAAATTCGTGAATTCAAGATGGCGAACGAGATTTGACGTTTTTAGAACAGAACATAGAATTATTTTGAAAATTGGGTTTCTTAGGTAGTTATTTTTGTTCTATTAATCTAAAATATTGTCAGCTGTATTGCGTCTTTTATGGAAAAGTAGCATAAACTTCGATATTTCAATCAGGATAACCTGAATATCATTGCATTTATCGCTTTGCTAAAACTCTTCGATAATTTTTGTATTATACTTCCCTATACCTATCTCTAATAGTTTTCGAAAAATTCAATGATTTCCTTTTTTTTGGTGCGGAACATAACTTCAATTGAATGTTTATGACTACAGTATTTGGATACGTAGAAAACTTAACTTTTTTTTGTAGTTTGACAATGTACTGTGTATTATTTATGTCTAAGGAAATTCGTTCTCTATTATACAGGGTCCTTCAAAAGTTGTGATTTTACTGTATAGTGTCGAATATCCTGAAAAGCAATTAAATCTGCTTTCAAGTGATGTATCATGTTTCTATACCGAATAGTTTCCGAAATACCGAAATAAAAGTTTTTATAAAAATTGGACTATTTAGCCAGTGCAACAATAATAAAACGTTTGCGCATTCATGAGAGTGTATTTCATCTATAATCTGCAATTCCCACGTAACGAATCGAAATAGGTAATTTTTCCCAATTGAAATGATCTGTAGTGTGCCGTGACCAGAAAAGAGCGAAACAAATTCCTAGTTTGACAAGTAGTAATTTTCATGGTGTTTCTGTCAGGAGAAAGTATTGAAAAAGAATGACAATGGATATTCAATGCGTTATCTTAACTTTATTTTTTTATCATGGTGAGAATTGTTTTAAAAACATGCAGGGTATTCAATGAATTTAATCCAAATTTACTACAAATGAACAGAAAAATTTTCCGAAGTATTGGACGGAATTATGCTCTGCTTGGTAAAGTTGAAACGCCAATAAATCAAATCGAGTCGATAACTGGAGGCGAAGTGAATGAAATTACCTTCTTGGTGTATTTCCTCACCTACCGGTATCGGTACGAAGATCCGTCGTGAATTCAGGCATGCTCCGCACTTCGATACAGATATGAAAATTATATTGAATTGATTATGAAAGGAAATTTTGTTCAGACACCGTGTATAAAATATTGTCAAATCATTCATCGATGTAACTGGAATTACTCTATATTTCCTGAAAGTTCAATTTGAGTCCTGTGTTGGTATTTGATTTCGAATTGGTCCTATTTTGGTAGCAAATCAATTTAAAAATAATCAATAGTCGATAAATGGTAGAAATAGGTATACAACATGTTCAGTAGAAGTTATTTGTATTTATAAGTAGAATCCAAATACGTAATGACATACTGAGTGTTTCCCATTTGAAATTAGAACGCGAAATCGCGAAAATCTTCTCAAGAGCTATATCACAATCACTTACTGTGGAATAAAATATTTCAAATTTTCATCTCCAGGGTTCCCACAAACGTGTAATAGCCTGAGGCTATCGAGTTTGGAATACCGGAATACCCTGTATACTAATCATTCTTCAGACAATAAGTTCGTGATCTTATCAGTCGAACACTTCAATATACTACGGAACCTTCAACATGTTCTTGCTATCATTTGATCACTCTGACCGCGAAGAATAAACGATTTCATCAAAACTTTATTTGAATAGTCTTCCATTTTTTCTTTTCTGATCAAATTCACGTTAATGAAAGCTTAAGCGTTTTATAGTTGATAAACGTCGAATTTTCATAATGAGGTGTTTCATGACGTTTCATAGCTATCTAATACAAAATATAGCATAATAATAATAATCCAATTTAATTTTTTTTTATTGATTTTCAGGATATTCAATAACATAAAGGGTGTTCCATTTGAAAAATGTACTTCCCGCTACTTCTGTATCTTTTGGTAAAATCACAAATATCGAAAAACCCTGTATAATACTGTATAATACACAAGACCTTGTCAAACTACATCCAAAATTTAAGCTTTCTACGAATTTGAATACTGTAGTAATAAACATTTAATTAAAGCCATGTTTCGGACATAAAATAAGGAAATTAATGAATTTCTCGAAAACCACTAGAGATAAGCAAAGAAAGGTATTATACAAAAATAACCAAAAAGTAATAGAGAAGCGAAAAATGCAATAATATTCAGGGAATACCATTCGAAATATCGAAGTTTTTGCTACTTTTCAATGCAAGCGGCAACACCACAGAGCTGACAATATTTTAGATCGGTTGAACAAAACTGATTAGCTAAGAAACCCAATTTTCAAAATAATTCTATGTTCCGTTTTCCAGGAACGTCTAATAGGCCAACAGGTTTGGGACACCCTGTATAGGTTGAGTTTAAAAACAGCATATGCTGACACTCCGCCTTTTTACCAAATTCTATTTTATTTCATTTTATTTTTTTTCATGATGAATAATAAATTTATTATTATTATTACATTCACAAATCTCGTTCGCCATTTCGAATTTGAAAATTTTGTTAGAAATTTCATATTCTCCGACGCCGAAAACACCTATATAGCAATTTTTGATAGAATCCGGCCATACTAAGAAATCTTGAAGCCGCATTCTCTATTTATTTAATACAGTGTGTCCCACTTTGAGCAGCCACACCCTCATATTTTCTTGACCGTAAAGTGATTTCAAAATTTGTTTTTCATTACGTATAGTACTCGGAAATATCTATCTTCAGGTTTATGAAATATTCCTATATCCATTTTCCATGGCTACCTACGACCAATTGAAATGTGAAAAATTCTAGGCATTTTTTTATCGCAAAAATAACACCAGATTCTGTTTGAGAACACCCTAAAACCCCCAAATCTCAGTGCTAATTCATCAAAATATACAGGGTGTCATCTGTAACTAACAACATTTTTTATTTGTTATTCATCCGTAATGTTTGGTTGATTTCGATTTTTATTTCCTTAGTCATGAAGAACTTAAAAATGTTCAAAGAATGCTGTAGGGAATATTCGAATATTACTTTTTCATGGCTAACTACGAGCAAATTGAAAAGTGAAAAATTGGGAAAAACATAGTAGCGATTTTTTTATCGCAATAATAACACTAAATTCTATTTTAAGAGTACTCTGAAAACTGCAAATAGCAGTTCTTGATTATTTAAAATATACAGGGTGTCATCTGTAACTAACATATTATTGATTTTCATTCATCCCTAATGTTTGGTTGATTTCGAATTTTTTTTACATAGTCATTAATAACTTGAGAATGTTCGAATAATGTTGTAGAAAATATTCAAATATTACATTTTCATGGCTAGCTATGACCAGTTGAAAAGTGAAAAAGTGGGGAAAACACATCAAGGATATTTGTAGCACAAGTACGTAACAACCGATTCTGAATCAAGACACCCTAAAATCCCTAGAACATAATTCACGAATCAAAAAAATATATAGGGTGTCATGTATAGGTGGCAAAATTGATAACGCTTATTCATCCGTGGCGTTTAGTTGATTTAAAAAAATTCTTCTCCAGTCGTAAAGTACCCGAAAACGTTCAGTATATTACTTTTTTATGGCTAGATATGATCAGTTGGAAATTGAAACGTTAGGGAAAACATAATAAGATTGTTTTATCTCCGAGCTAACACCAAATTCCCGTTCAGAACACGCTCAACAAGATTTATGAATAGATGTTACCATTTACAGGATGATATCGTGTTTAATTTCCTGATCCGGGCAACGGAATCTGGGGGCTTTGCGGTATATTTTTAACCAGGATCTGTTGTCTCGGTGATAGAAGGATGTTTACCCCAATTTTTCAAATTTCGACTGGTTATATCTAGCCATGGAAGTATAATATTTCGTTATTTTCCACAGCATCAATTGAATATTTTGGGTACTTTTTGGCTGGAGAAGAAATTTTTAGAATCAAATTAACACTACGGATAAATAAAAGTTATGCCAACTATAGATGGCACCTTGCATATTTTTAGAACAAAGTATAGAGGTGGGGCTCTCAAGGTGTTCTAATCCAGAAACCTCTGTTACTCTTGTGCTTGAAGTATTATTAAAGTGTTTTCCCCATTTTTTCACTCCTCAACTGGTCATAGACAGCCATGAAACAGTAATATTTGGTTATTTTTTATAGCCATAATTGAACATTTTAGGTAAGTACCTAGTTTGTTACTATAGACACAATTTTCAAAATCAACCAAACATTACCGATGAATACAAATTAAAAATGTTGGTAGTATGTAAGACACCCTGTATATTTTAATGAGATCTGGGGGTTTAAGTACGTTTTGAATCAGAATCTGATATTAGTTTCGAAGTAAAAAATCTTTTAGTATGTTTTTCCCAATTTTTCAATTTTCAACCGGTCATAGCAAGCCATGAAAAAGTAACATTTGGTTATTTTCTATAGCATCAATTGAACACATCTAGGCACTTTGTGACAAGAGAAAAAAATGTCGAAAGCAACCAAATTTTACGGATGAATAACAAATAAAAAATGTTGTTAGTTACAGATGACACCCTATATATTTTGATGAATTAGCACTGGGATGTTGTGGTTTTAGGGGGTTCTGAAACAGAATCTGGTGTTATTTTCGCGATAAAAAAAAATGCCTAATATGTTTTTTCCATGTTGAAAAGGGGAACATTCTCCTTGAAAATTGAAAAATGAAAAATGTGATTCATTTGTAATATCTAACAGAAAACAACTACTTCCCCGGCACAAGCCACGCTGGACATTGAACTACATCTGATAGATATTGTGAAAAGACTCTAACTGAAAAGGAAAGAAAAAATATGAAAGTGAAAATTTGCATTTTCATTCAGATAGCTGACTTTTTAAATTCTTTCTAGTTTTCCTTGAAAAAATCATTAAATAAATTAGATAGGAGAATGTTATTAAAAAATATCACTCACACAAATCGTTCATTTCATTGAAGCAAGGTCCGCTTCTCTCGCATTTAATCCCCAATACATTTTGGTCGACAAAAATCTATTTCGCTTTGCCAAGCTCTTCAGGAGGATTGATATAGGATTGGAATAAAACAGGCTTTTCAGAAGCATACACATCAGGGATGGATATGAGAGAAACATTTCTTCTGCGGTGACACTTTAAAAATTATTTTTTGACATAGACCTGTCATGAGCATTTTGATTTTAGTTCGAAAATATGAATAGGAAATTCATAATAGTTATTTATGATACAAGTGTTAAAAGTGGCATTTTATTTTGTGAGTGGGGAATATTGCGAAACGAGCGTTAGCGAGTGGAGCAACCCCACGAGCAAAATAAAATCACTTTTAACAAATGTATCATACAAAATTTTTTGTTCAACAGTTACTGCTAGTAAGAAAAAAACAAAAAAAAAATAAGATCCATAAGGATTCGAACACACGATCTTTGGATTACAAGGCTGACTGACAGATACTTCAAATATAATAAACCCCAACGCACTTTATTTATGAATGTCATTATTTGTCAGTGATGAAGGACATTCTACAGTTGGACTAAATACTACTTCGTTTGTAACTTCAAAAGGAATTAGTATTATCAATTGCGCAAACGACCAAATACATGTGTGAACTTTTATAAACGATTCCTCTTGAGTAGGTGTTCTGATTATAATATCTGATTGAAGTGTTTCTATTAGAGAGATCTATATTACTGAGTATCCATCATCTCATCTGTCATTTTACTTTTAACACTAGTGTTAAAAGTACTTTTAACACTAGTGTTAAAAGTGATTTTGTGAAAACGTCAGTTTTTAGTTCATGTGTCAATGAATTAAAAACGTCATTTTTAATGTCAGTTGTACAAAAAATCTATTGTGGAATCATCTGCGACTGAAAGACAAACTTTAGTCGCTATTTTCCATCGTTCAAGATAACCTCTTGGGAGGTATTCATGTTGAAAAGGGGAACATTCTCCATGAAAATTGAAAAATGAAAAATGTGATTCATTTGTAATATCTAACAGAAAACAACTACTTCCCCGGCACAAGCCACGCTGGACATTGAACTACATCTGATAGATATTGTGAAAAGACTCTAACTGAAAAGGAAAGAAAAAATCTGAAAGTGAAAATTTGCATTTTCATTCAGATAGCTGACTTTTTAAATTCTTTCTAGTTTTCCTTGAAAAAATCATTAAATAAATTAGATAAATAATTTTTAAAGTGTCACCGCAGAAGAAATGTTTCTCTCATATCCATCCCTGATGTGTATGCTTCTGAAAAGCCTGTTTTATTCCAATCCTATATCAATCCTCCTGAAGAGCTTGGCAAAGCGAAATAGATTTTTGTCGTAGGTAGCCACGGAAAATGGATATACGAATATTTCATAAACCTGAAGGTAGATATTTCTGAGTACGATGCGTAATAAAAAACAAATTTTGAAATCATTTCAATGTCAATAAAATACGAGGGTGTGGCTGCTCAAAGTGGGTCACACTGTATGTTTATTTTTGTTTTTCTTCGACAGAATTTCCCAAATCATCGCCACCAGAATTATACCCCGCCAAATTTCAGTTATTCGGACGACTGGAAGTGCGTCATAATGATGAATTGCACAAAATGGGTAGACAGCGAAATAATAAAAACGTTGTCAAAATATATCATCAATCACAATAACATTGATGAAGACGATGTTTTCGTTATAGAAGTGCAATAAAGTTCTTGAGGTTGAGCTGACCAATCAATTCTGAGAAAAGATCTTCATTCAGGGATGTTATCATCCCCAAATACGAGTTAAACGCTACTTGCGGCGTCATTAGCATATCGAATTAAAACATATGATAACGCCGATTAGCATGCAATGTGATATAATATTATAGAGTTGAACCTAATGTTTAAATGACAGATCGCCAGACCTTCGTGTGGATATGTTATGACTCAGCATGTGTAGCAGTCGATTAGTACTAACATTCAGTTATCAAATGATGATTTGAGTGACTAAATTTTTTCATTGAAACAAAACAAAAACGTAAAATGCATTAAAAGGTTTTCAAATTTCAGATTTCGTCAGCTGTCAAAGACTTACACGTGTCAAATTTTGGCGAGAAAAGTTTCCTAATTCCTCAAAAATTAAAATGATTTACCGGGTGTCCACGGGAGGTGGCTCGCCCCTATAACTTTTTTGTTTTTGAAGATATTGAAAAGAAATTTGGAGGATCTATATGATACATAAAACTACATTTTCTGACAGGTTAATCAACTTCATGCAACTTTCGGTCTCACCGGAAGTGTTATAAACTTTCGATTTTTAAATGAGACACCCGGTATATTTTCACTTTTTTTGGCTCCCTATAACATTCCGAATACAACATGTATCATTTGTTACTTTTTGTAACCAAAAAATTTTTAAAATTTTTAAATTTATGTTTGAATCTAGAGGGCTATGAATACGTTCAAATTATTAATTTTAGTCCTGAAATGTTCGTGAAAATACAACTTTACTGTTTCCGGTCAAAATGTTTCAGCTATATGAAATTTAATTTTAAAATTGCTATTACTAATTTTTTTCAAATGGCAACATGGTGGCTCGTCGGTTCAGGAAAAAAGATCATTTTATTACGAATAATTTGATACCATACACTATTAGGTTTAAAAGAAACTTTCGATAAATAACTCAAAATATAACGTTAGGATTTTCCTCAAATGAATAATCTTATTGAGATTAAAATAAAATTTAAAATAATCGAGTAGCCTGTGACCACCACACAACTGAAACAAAATCTTTAATTTGTTTCGGTAAAAATTGTCGTGTCAACATATTATTTTACTAAATCAAATAGTTAATTATTTGTGTACCTACCTCATTGTTTAAAAAACATGGAAAATACCAATATTTATACAAGAACTGAAAAAAGAACTGGAATTTTCAGGAACGGTTTGGTTTCAATTTAGGGCACAAAATTTTAGGCGCTATAATTTTTGACGGTGCTCTGACAGGGGCTAGATATCTAAGTTTCCTCACGCAGGATATTAGCATTTCGTGGACAAAGTTCCTCCACCACACAACTTGAGGGCAGTAAGGGAATATCTGCATGAAACATACAACGGAAATATGGGTCCAGTTAAGTGGCCCCCGAGGTAAAATAGGGTTGTTTTCAATTTATACCTTCATTTATTCCTTTCTCAAAATATTTTCAGGTCACCCGACCTTACGCCTAGAGTTTTTTTTTATGGGGAACTATTGAAAACGAGGTTTATGATATACCTCATGCCACAAGACGTGAATTAGAGGACAAAGTAAGGGCGGCCATTCAAAGAATTACACCAAGACAGTTGCAAAACGTTGTAAGAGCGACAATAAGAAAAGTTCGCAACAAGATGGAGGTCACCTCGAACATCTGGAACCTAAAGATATGTAAATAGACAGTTTCAATATTATTATTTGATTTACAACAGGTTCTTCATTTTATAAAAGTTATAACATAATATATTTTTGTGATCAAAATTAGTTCAAAACCTAATGGTGTGTGGAATATAATTTATCGTATTGAAATGCTCTCTTTTTCTAAACTCACGAACCACCATGTTGCCATTTGGAAAAAATATTATTCAATTAACGAAAGTTCTGACGTTATATTTTCAGTTTTTTTTTTTAAGTGTTCTTACAACCTAATAGAGTGTGGTATCAAATTAATCGTAATAAATTGTTCTCTTTTTCTAACCCGAGTATGTTGCCATTTGAAAAAAAATAGTAATAATAATTTAAAAATTAAATTTAACACAGGAGATGCATTTCAACCGAAAATCGTAAAGCTGTAGTGTTCCCAATACTTTGGGACTAAAATCAATAATTTGAACGTTTCCATAGCCTTCTAGTTTAAAGCATAAATTTTAAAATAAAAAAAAAATTGGTTTCAAAAATTAACAAGTGATACATTGTTGTATGCAGAATGTCATAAGGAGACAAAAAAAAGTGTAAATATACCGGGTGTATCATTTAAAAATCGAAAGTTTATATCACTTCCGGTGAGACCGGAAGTTGCATGAAACTGAGTCACTGGCCTAAAAATGCAGATTTATGTCTCATACAGATCGTTCATATTTCATTGTAATATCTTCAAAAACAAAAAAGTTATAGGGGCGGGCCACCTTCCGTGGACACCCGATATAGTTTCCGATTATATTTTTACAGTTCCCGATTGAAATATCATACCATCACAATATATTTTAATGCTAGTATAAATCAATTTCTGTAGGCCTTTCTTATCGATTCTACAAAATCTGTTCATGAACGTAGAAGGTCCACAACCAGTAACAGAAAATATTAAACAAAAAATCAAAAGTTTCGGAAGCAATTTTCTGTCAAGGTTATACCGGGTGATTCGCGCCCCTTCAATTTACTATTTGAACAAAAAAAAATACATTGAATGGTTTTTAAATAGTTCATTTATAGTATATTGGGTATCAAGAACGGTAAGCACATTTTACCGATCAAAGATAATTGTTTGGAGGAGGAGCATAGCTACGACTACAATAATTGTCTGAGATATAATTTTTTTCCACAATTCTAGCATTTTTTCCCTTCGTTGAAACACAGTAATTCCCAACTAGTAACTGAAATGTCGAAAGTAACATTTATTTAAAAGTGGCATAGGCGTAGGCAAGTGAATTACTTACCGACGCCTTTGACCTAGCAAACAGTATTATGAAGACGTCGGTAACTAATTCAGGCATCAGCAGGTATTACTCACATTGCCCTTTACTTTATTTCAAGAATAATGAAGAGTGAATTCTCAGAAATCCACAGGCATATGCACACCAAATTAGTTTATTTCCTGAGAATTTACTCTACGTTAATCTTGAAATAGCAACCAGTAAACAAAACTCTATAATGAATGAATGGAAGATTTTTATATAAGTGTATATAATTTATTGCAAAGCACTTTCGACTTGCATCATCTTTAGTGCTTACTAGCAGGAAGTATTGAGATTTTTAAAAACATTATACGTTTGAAAATTAAAAACTCATTTGACTCTAAGAACCAACTAGACAAGTTATCTTTCATTCAATTGACATACCCACACGCTACTAATACCTCGATAAATTTGAACGGTTTGATGTGGAATAATGAAACCAAATTTTTTTTTAAGGGTATTACCCATACTACTTTTTGGGAGAAAAACACATCGCTGGGTTAACATCAACATAAAAATTTTGAAAGGCATAATTGAAATTCAAAAATATTTATATGGTTGTAAAGAGAATTGAATTCTCTTTTCAATGATGTGACACTTGACGCCCCATTCATATGGAGCAATCCCCATATTTTTTATTACAAAAAGTAGTTTCGGTAAAACCCTCGAAACGTTTTTTTTTTTGTTTGTACGTCGAACCGTTCAAAAGTACAGAATCATTGGGAATATATTTTAAAGAGAAGATTTACCTGGATTTGACCACAAATACGCGTGCTCCGTGAGGAAGGAACAGGTTGATAAACATCATATCAAAAGTACGGAATATCTTGTTACCAATAAAGTTTTCTTGAATGCATTTTTATACGTAAACCGACCAATAGATGGAACTATTAGGGACACAAAACGAAGAATAACTCAAATTAGCAATTTGTTTTTGAATCAAAATCAAAATGTAAAAATGTCATGATCAGTTATAATTGCACAAGTGGTTTGTATTTTATCGGGTAAATTTGGGTTGTTTAATGATAAACTGTTTCCTATAACAATTCGACGAGAATAACTGTCAACTATTAACTACAGTTATTCGAGTCAAATTGCTAAAGGAAACAGTTTAGAATTTGAATAACACAAATTTACCCGATTTTCCTCGAGTATAATTCGGCAGGACAATTTAATGAATTACAAATTCAAAAGGATATCAATGTCAAACTATTCATTTTGGCAACCAACACCGCGATAATTGATAAACAAATGAATAAGTGAAAAAACCACTAGTGTATTTGTCGCTATAAAAGTTAAAGCTAACTTTTGCCGCTGTCAAAGTGACAATTGCATTGTGGCATATGCGATTTTTTACACATAAATTAAATTGTCGCAATAATTCCTATATTATTGTTTTAACATTTAACTGAGAACTAATATAAAGGAGAATTATTTCAATTGTACCCATCATTAGTACCTGAATATGACACATTAAAAATTAAAAGGGTCAATATATGACAGGCGTGGTACCTATAGATGATTAGATTTTAAACTTTTTCAAGCTGAAAACAACTTCGACATGTTCAATGGTATAAATATCTTTCAACAGGTTTCCAATAACTTAGAACATAAATGAGACTTGAATAAGTTTGAATTTTCAGCACTGAAGTACTGAAGATGACGAAAGTCGAAAGCGCTTTGCAATAAATAATAAATTTTTATACATATATACAAATCTTGGCTTCATTCACGAGTGCAATAAAGAACTTCTTCTTCTACTGAATATAGTTCAATAAAGTTTTACTTTTTGCATGAATGTAAAAAAAATCACTTTTAATGTTCATTTACTTAACGACAAACATCAATCACTATTTCGTATTAATTTTAAATATATTCAAAGTTAGTTTAATTTTCCTTAGTGGTAGTTTTATCATTGTAAATATTAATGTCAGAAATTGTACAATCACTGAAACGGAAGAAAGGAATTATTGAATTGGTAAATAGAAAATCATTAATTATAGTTATCATTAATCAACGAATTTGTTAAAATCGTTTATAACTAGAAAATGAGTAATTTTTAGGGGTCATTCATGAACGATTTTGATTGCGTTGAAATACATCATAAATGAACAGTCCACGGAATAGCAAATAATTTAACGATTCTAATTATCCACATTTTGTCACCTGTCAATTTTGTTTTTACAAATGAGTTTTATGAGACAGCAGTGACATGTAGAAATAAAAGGAATTATATTTGGCTAAAAAATGGTTTCCTTAATTTTCAAAAATGAGAATTGGTACACGGTATGGTGTAGCGATTTTATGACATGGAAATGCTATATACAGGGTGTCCCAAAATAAAGTGGACAAACTCCAAGGGTAGAATCCTCACGTCATTTTAAGGCTGAAAGTTCAGATTAACATATATCCTAAAATGAGTATTAACCTCGGTTTGCGCCTCCCCAACTTTCACGCCACTGGATTATTATCGATTTCGTCTTCTTTTTCTTACTCCCCAATATATCCTGTACGAAAAAGGAATTCGTTTCACAAATATCAACGGTTTTCGATATATTTGAAGTTGAATAAGAGCGTGCGTATCAAAATCTTTACTATGTTTGAAAGGAATGTGAAGGTTACTATTTATTTCATTATAACCAACATATTTCATACCTTGCAATGAGTATAAATTCAAATATTTCGAGAATTCTTGGCATTTACGAGGGATTTTGTTCACAAAAATTTCCCGATATTTAAAACTTCCATAGCCAGTAACAAAATAATCACTAATGAGTATCCGTATCACATACGCACCAAGTAATTTAACTTGAAATATCTCGAAAACCGTTGATATTTGTGAACCGAAACGTATTCCTTTTTTGTATAGAAAACATTAGGGATTAAGAAAAAGAAGACGAAATCGATATTAATCCAGTGGCGTGAAAGTTGGGGAGGGGCGAATAAATACAAACACACGATTTGCCTTGAAATATGAAACTGAATGCTGTTAAGTGACATACCAAATTTCATTAAGAAAAGTTAAGCCGTTATGGAGTTATTCTGGAAAATATATTTTTTTGTGTCACTTTCAACATCCTGTAACTTGGTTGATACTCATTTTAGGGTATATATTTATTGGAACTTTCAGTCTTAAAATGAAGTGAGGATTCTACCCTCGGAGTTTGTCCCCTTTATTCTGGGACACCCTATATACTCTTGGCAATACGGGTCAGACTGGAGCACAGACAATAGCGATAATATATTCGCCCCACGTACTTCTGGGATCTCGACAGTGATATCCTGAATCTAATTGCTCATGTATATAGATGAACAGGATTTCTCTACTTTCTTGAAGCGTTTCATCAAATGGTATGAGTACCCAATATCTTTGTTCGGCTCCACGATAATTTTGTTTTTGGATCAAGTGAAATATCATATCTTGTTGCATAGCATCAGAATATATTATGAAGTCAATGTCATAAAAATAATTTTTTTTAGTTACTTCTTATCGATTCTGCAGAATATATTTGCGAATATAAAAGGTCCTTAACCATTTCGTTCAGAATTATATATTAGTTTCATTAAAAATTTCAGAGAAATGTCATTGGGTCATTATTCATGGACCCATGGTTGAACCACCAATCTTTTAGTATCGGTTATTAGTTGGAGAAAAAAAAATTATTCATGCAAGCACGTACCCTAAATTGCTTCGTTTTGGAAATACAACGTGCTGAAATTAAAAAAAAAACAATTTTTTTATCAATTACTCAAAAATTTTTGCTGATTTTGATAAAACTTGGCATGCGTATTTGCGGTTCTGAAAGGCTCTTTTCACTGAACTTAGAATGGAAAACTGTATTTTTAAAAAAACTGTTACACCCTGTATCTAAAAACGAAGCAATTTGGGACACATGCTGAGTGTTTAGTAATAGTGAATCAAAATCCAAAAATTTAAATATTTGGAAATTATTTTGTATCAAGTTCATACCAGATAATTCAGCTGAGTATTCGCGACCCTGTTATTTCCTTATTTAATAAATATATATTATAATAATGTTTATTTCAAAAGTAAAAGTTTACAAATACAGCGAACAAATATAACAATGATATGAAAATAAACATGACAAATCACAGAAGCTTACAAGCTTGTACGTGATATCTTATTGGTAAAAAATCATATACCTATAGAATGTCAATAATTATATGTATACAATAGTAAATTAATACGAATAATGTAAATATTATGAAATGAATTAAAATGTATACGAACTTCAAAATTATTGTCTGTCATTTAAAATGATGAAATAAAACGAGATAAACATTAAAGTGTGTATGAGAAGAGTTGTTTATAAACATCAGATTAAAATCACGTTTAGTTAATATAAAAGCAAATCCTATTTTGAATATAAAACAAATCGCAATGGGTACATTGCATCAAAACTACTTACTATCTACTATTCAAAAAGTATTATTGCGCCTAGAGGAAACAATTTCAACAGAAATGATGGAAATATGCATTCCAAAATCATTTCGAATTTATCATCTGAATGTTTTGTCTTGGAATTTGGAGCAACCATTCTTTAAGAATGTTTTTGTAAGCTTTCAGTTCGTTTGGCTTGTTTACCTGTTTTTGTTTTAGTTCATCGGGAAGAATGTCATATAACCTGGGGGCTAAGTAAACAACGAGTAGTAGAGAAGTTTCAAAAAATTGGTAGTCAATAGTGAATCAGCTGTTTGAATTTATATAGAAGACCTCTTATTTTGGCTGTTATGTGCTTAACTTGAAAATACCATCGTAGATGTCTATCAATCATTATTCCTAGGTATTTTACTGATTTTACTGATTTTGCTTCTGGTATGAGGGTATCTTTGTCAATTGGGTAGATTGTTAAAATAAGAGGTAAATGGTAGATAGTGCGTTTTAAGGCAATTTGAAGTAAGAACATTGAATTCAAACCATTCTTTGATTTGTTGGAAGTCTGACTCAGATTTCTTCTTCAGTTCTTTCCAGGATTCGGCATCGTAGAATATCGCTGTATCATCCGCAAAACAAAGTATTTCTCCTGAGGATTTCATTGATAGAAGACTGTTTATAAAAACCGTAAACAGGAGTGGACCCAAAACTTTCCCTTGAGGAATTCCGTATTTGACAATTCTTGATTCACTATGGGTGTTGTTAATTTGCACAACTTGTGTTCGGTTTGACAAATTCTCTAGGAGATGAAGTACTTTACCACGAGTACCATAATGCTTGAGTTTCGTTATTAGTTTATCGTGACATACCGTATCAAACGCTTTGGCAAGGTCTACGAATATACATAAGAATGGTTTATTTTTGTCTAAACTTTCATATATTTTTGATATTAAGGTACTAATTGCGTCTTTTTTAGAAATACTCTTCTTGAAATCATATTGATTTTTGGAAAGAATCTTAAACTTTTTGAAAAAACTATTTATTCGAACTTTTATGATTTTTTCTAGTATTTCGGCAACAACGGAGATCAAGGTTATAGGGCGGTAGTTTATTACCTTTTCAACATTTGTGGGAAACATTCTTTATCAAAACATGTAATTGTTATGTGACTGAGTGGTGAAGCAATTTGTACAGCTACTTCCTTATGAGTTTCTGCACGAATACCATCGAGTCCTGAAAAAAAAAATTATTTTCAATTTTGTTATGATTGTTTCTACTTCTTGCTCTGTAGTTGGATAGAGGTACATTGTTTTTTGCAGGTTGGATAATTTTCTTCGAAACTTTTCGGAATGGTAATTTTTTCTGCATATTTCTCGCCAACTGTACTATAGTGTAAGTTGAATTCGTCAGAGATTTCTCTGTCGTCTGTTAAAATTAAGGCATTTTCCAGTTCGATTTTTCAATCTTTGTATTTGATTTTTTTTTCCACAAATTTTATTTATTGTTTCCCAGATCGATTTTGCTGTATTTTGATTGTGTGTTATTTTTGCTTTATAGAAATAATTTTTTGTCTTTTTTACCAATTGTCCCAGCTTATTTTTATATTGTTTGTATTCGGTTTCTAGAGTTTTATCATTGGGGTTTTTCAATAACTCAAGTTACATCTCATTTTTTGTTTGAATTGATTTTACTAAGCCCATTGTTATCCATTCCTTTCTCTTTTTATCCCTACTAAAAATTCTTTTGTATGTTATGTATGTGTGTTGCCAGAATTTTGATAAAAGTTCTGAAATTGAAGTGGTGGATTGATTTATTGACAAAATTTCCAAATTTTATACGGATGTGACTTTTTTATTGATGGGCGCATTCCTACGAAATTTTCACATATACCCCTTGAAAATGTCGTGAATCCAGTGGCGTTCTCAAATTTTATTTATAAAAATCGCTAGTATGTTTTTTGGATTTTTGACCTAGAAAAAAATTCGAAGTAGGCATTGAAATTTTTATTTTTATTTCGAATTTATGGCACTCAATTAGAACTATCAATGCTCTATCTATTGAAAGAAAAACATCCGAATCGGATAATAAACAACAGTTTTAGAGAGATGGCCCGCTTTCAAATGGGTCACTCTTTATATATATTATAGATATATATATATATATATATATATATACATACATATATACATATTATATATATATATATATATATTTCAACGAACTCCGAACGATTTGAAGGTTAATCACTGAACTTGTACAGAGGATGATCCTCCTCACGGTACAGCAAAAACGTTGTGAGGTCCGTAAACGGACTTCACTCAGAGTGAGACAGATGTAGTGTTTCGTTCCTTTTTGTGAATTGACTACCCTTTGTTGAAATATCGCGTGAAATAGGTGGACCTCACTTTGGTAGAAAGATAGAAAAATTCGTATATTTTAGTTTGGCGATTTGCCAGTTGAAGGCGCTGCTGAATTCGTATACTTTCTATACGTACGTATATCATTCCTTGTGGGATTATATGGTAAGCACTGAGTGAGGTCTGAAAATGTGGCAACATACCGTGGCACGTTGAACATTGATGTTTATGAGGACGAGTGTGAAAGCAGCAATGGTTTTATTTTAGCTTATGGTAGATATTTACAAATAACCGATGCTCAAGGTTTTTCGACAGGAATGAATCATTCCTAATCCACTGAACACGTTCTATGGAGTGAATAATTTGTTAATTGAAAACTACCCCTGAACAATCCTCCGAAGTAGAAAAATCTTGAATCATTTGATATACCAGTTGCTGGAGATTTTTTTGACAGAAATTAGTTATTCTATACCTGCTGAATATGTTCTATGGGGTGAAATGATCTGTGAAACAAAAACTACCCCTCAACATCCCTCCGAATTAGAAAAATCTTGAATCAGTTGAAATACCCGTTGCTGGAGATTTTTTGACAGAAATGAATTATTCTATATGAATATGAATGATAGTTACTGCAGTTTGTTCCTATATGGACATTTTCAAAACTATAATTCAAACTGATAATTGACTATATCACTACACGCCTTTTATACCTGGCATCTCTTACAAATTCAACCCCTAATTATATCCTTATACTTGATGGAAATGTGTTCATGCTCGACAATGTGGAAGGGCTGCATTAAATACGGGTGAATATACTAAATCTACCTGGTCGTTCAATAGATTACAACCGCAATATTTATGTTTATAAATTTCTAACGATTCTAAATAATTCATTTTCCAACCCTTGCCAGCGTAGTGCAAAATTTCGGTATCGTTAAGATTCGGAAATTTGTGCTTGCATTCCAAGGACTGGTTTGAAAATGTAGAATCGTTTTTTCCTAGTCTGAAGGACCTTTCGTGCTCGGCATACCTTTTTGAAATAGGTCTTCCACATTGTCCCACATAAACACTGTTACACTCCGGACACTTTAGCTTATAAACTCCAGATTTTTCCATTTTGTCTGTTTTATCTTTGGCATTGAATAGGAAATTGGATAACCTGGCATAAGGCCTGAATGCTACTTCTACCTTATTTTTTCTAAACAATCTCGCAATAGTCTCTGTACTTCTTCCATAATACGTTAACGTTACAAATTTCTTAGATTCTGACTGTTTGACTTGGGGGTATATTAATTTGTGAGTAAATTTGAGACGTTGTTTTCGTATCAACTTCTGAATGATGGTTGCGTTGAAGCCATTATATTGCCCTATCTGTATGATTGTTTTTAGTTCTACATGCAAATCATTAGCAGACAAAGGTAACGAGAATGCTCTATGTAACATTGAATTGTAAGCTGCTAATTTTTGACTATTGGGGTGGAAAGAATCACTTGGGATTGTACTGTCTGTATAACTCGGTTTTCTAAACACATTAAACTCAAATTCATTATAATCATGCGTGATGGTCAGATCCAAGAAATTAATTCGTTTCTCTATTTCTGTCTCGAGTGTAAACTGTATGTTGCTATTTATGTTATTTATAAATGTTAAAAACTGGTTTAGTTATCTGTAGTACCTCTGAAACAGGCGAGAATGTCGTCAACATATCTATACCAGAAATGAATATGTTTTTTACCCAGGTCTGAATTTATTATTTTTATTTCTTATATCTCCTACACCTACATCCATCAATTTAATTATTCTGTACCTGCTGAATACGTTCTATGGGGTGAAATAATTTGTGAAACAAAAACTACCCGTCAACATCCCTCCGAAGTAGATAATTTTTGATACAGTTAAAATTCCAGTTGCTGGAGATTTTTTGACAGAAATGAATTATTCTACACCTGCTGAATACATTCTATTGGATGAAAAAATTTGTGGAACAAAAACTACCCCTTAACAACCATCCGAAGTAGAAACACCCGTTGTTGGAGATTTTTTTGATTGAAATAAACTATTTAATACCTGTTGAATATGTTCTATGGGGTGAGATGTTGTGAAACAAAAACTACCCCTCAACAAACTGCCGAAATAGAAAAATTTTAAACAGTTAAAATATCCGTTTCTCAAGGTTTTTTGATAAGAATGAATTATTCCATACCTGCTGAATTCGTTTTAAAAGGTGAGATAATTTGTGAAACAAAAACTACCCCTCAATATTCCTCCGAAGTAGAAAAATCTTGAAATAGATGAAATACCTGTTTTTCGACGTTTTTTGACAGATATGAAAAAATCTTTAGCTGCTGAATACATTGTATAGGGAGAAATAATTTGTTTACCAAAAATGACCCTATAACAACTCACCAAAGTAGGAAAATCTTGAAACAGTTGAAATACCCGTTGGTCGAGGTTTTTATGACAGAAATTGATTCTATACCCGCCGCTGAATACGGTCTATAGGGTTATATAATTTGTCTATGAAAAACTACCTCTCAACAACCCTCTGAAGTAGAAAAATCTTGAAACAGTTGAAATTCCCATTGCTCGAGACAGCAATGAATTATTTTAAACCTGATGAATACGTTTTAAATGGTTAAATAATTTGTGAAACAAAAACTACCCCTCACCAACCCTCCGAAATAGAAAAATCTAGAAACGGGCAAAATACTTGTAGCTCGAGGGTTTTTGACAGATATGAAATATTGTGTACCTGCTGAATACGTTCTATATGGTGAAATAATTTGTTTACCAAAAACTACCCCACAACAACAATCCGAAGTAAAAAAATCTTGACATACCCGTTGCTGAAGGTTTTTTGACGGGAATCAATTACTTCACTCCTGCTGAACACGTTCTATAGAGTGAAATAATTTTTGAATCGAAAACTATCCCTCAACAACCCTCCAAAGTAAATAAATATTGAAAAAGATGAAATGCCCGTTGCTTGAGGTTTTTTGACAGAATTGAGTTATTCTACACCTGCTAACTACGGTCTATAGGGTAAAATAATTTGTGTACCAAAAACTACTCCTTAACAACCCTGCGAAGTAGAAAAATCTCGAAACAGTTGAAATTCCCGTTGCTCGAAATTTTTTGATAGAAAAGAACTATTTTATACCTGCTGAATACGTTTTAGAAGGCTCTTTTATAATTTGAGGATATTTTTATCCATCTGGAAGATTTACAAGAGTACAACCAGTTTCTAATACAGGAGAAAATACCCTACCTAGCAACTACAACCCTATCGCGCTATAGACCTAGCGCACTGCTATCTGTTACTTAGAATCTCATGGAAAAAGCCATCAATATCGAGTTAATGAAATATCTAGAACGATCAAGAATTGTGAATGATCTAGAATATGATTTCCTTCATCAGAAAACTGGTGACTTGTTGGCTTATGTCTCATGTATATTGCAGCTATCTATTGCGAAACATGGTGAATTCTGGCCGTAGCATCAGATATTTTCAAGGCGTTTCATCGCGTTAGGCACCAGGGACTCTTCGCCGAGCTGCCATCTTATGGGTTTCATCCATCACTCTACCTATACATGCTGGTGTTCCGCAGGAATCCATTTTGGCACCAGCACTGTTTCTTTTTTACATCAATGATTTGTTGGAAGCTACCTTATAAGTGCCTAGTGAATAGATTTGACATTCATAGGGTGCTTAGATATATTTTATTTTGTAGACATGTCCTATATCATATATGATCTTACAGCATGAATAAAATATATACTACTACTATTCCAGAACCACTAGGCAGCACAGACTCCAGTAAGAGTAATTGCATTATTTCAAGAAAAGTTCGATAAGAGTGCTGGATAGTATCAAGTAAATGAGTGAGAAATACACTACTCCGCATACATTCGTACAAAGTGGCAAATGAATATGAAGCAAATATCTGACAAAATACAACTACTACTCCGTTCTTATTGAGATTGAATAACATCTGACATATATTTGTGCAACGGTCCTCAAGGAATTTTTTTCTGGAACACTTATCGAACCTTGTTGATAAGTAGGTTGTACGGACCTCAGTTTGTTAGAAACATCCAGACAAATAAATGGACCTCACAATGATAGCATGGAAGTACGGTCCCCACTTTGTTCTGATATACTCGTAAAAATAAAATTTAACTCTTCAGTAATTCAGGCGCATATTAGTGACTCTAGGTGCCCCCCACTCTAGATAAGAACAGCTAAGGCTATGAGGAGTGAGTAAGGTAATATCAAATAATATAATTCTGACATGTATTCTTTATAGTTTCCTGAAGATGTATATGAGTAATATACGAAAGTTTGAAATATATATATATATATATAAATATAATATATATATATATATATATATATATATATATATTTGAAATATATAGTATACTTTTGAAGTGCTGTAATCCCCAATATTAACTAGTTTTATATACAGGCTGATTCACGGTGGATGGCACATTAGACGTTTCTGGTGAACCAGACAACGGATCACTTTGAAAATTTAATGGAGGGCATATTCGGATATTCTCTAGTCAACTAAAATATTTTCGACAATGCGGTGTTGCCGCTTCTATTAGAAATCAGTAGCAACTTTGATTTTTCAAATGGAACACTCTGTATATAATATTATTTTTGGAATCTCCAACAATTGCCCGACAACTTTTCTTGATATTTCCCTATACCTATCTGTTACCGTTTTCGAAATAAAAATTAATTTCAATTTTTTTCTTTGAAAATCATGACTTCTAAAAATGCCGATATCTTTTAGTTAAGAAGTACTATGATATCGAAATTTGGTTTGGAATTAGGTGATACTTGGACACTTCCCACACGTCAGCCTAATCTCCGTTACTTCAATACAGGGTGGTAAAAAAATACAGTTTTTTCGTTTGCTTGAAAAAGTTGCTGAAATTTGACTATTTTAAATGGAACACCCTGTATATTATTGAAAAATCGGAAAGCTGTTGAAATTTGCTTTCTTTCTATGTATATCATACCTATACCTAACTAGTCAAGTTTCGGACTTATGAGCATTTATTTGTGAAAATGTCCCTTCAGAATGGTATTTCCATTCGGTATTTGGTAAGCAGGCCATGATTACTATTTGACAGTAGCGTTGTGACATTTTCCTAATAATATCGACATTTTCGTCACTTCAGAAATTGCAAATACCTTCAAAACGATCGAACAAAACTATTCAAACGAAGTTCTTATGAATTTGTTTATTATTTTTGGACAGTGTGATAAAATTATCAGCAGAACATGTAGAAAGTTCAATGAAATGTATCCGAATCTACCGCCAATGAACCTCAAAAAATTTATACGAATTCAGAACAATTTCAATATGTTTGGATAAACTTTAAAAAAGTACAAAGAAACTTGAAATTGGAAATATTGATATGAATAATTATAAAAAAGTAAAACAATCATGTGGAATATTTCAAAATATGTTCGAATCGCTGGCCGTTCACTACCAAGCACTTTAAAATGCGGGTGTTGACTGATTTCGTGGTGGCAGATCTAATTTCATTGGGATCCAAATCTTCAAATGTTTGGGCAATCCTTTATAACAATTCATCTCTCGAACGCACGGGTATTTTGTAAACTGTTTCTTTAAACGTTCCCCACAAATAAAAATCTAATGTATTAAGATCGTGTGATCTCGCTGGCCAATTCCATGGTCCCAAGCGCCTCATCCACCGATCGTCAAAAAGTCTTTCCAGTTCTGCGCTCACTTCTCTTGTGCAATGTGCAGGAGCTCCGTCTACTTGGTACCAACAGTTTCGATAATCTTCGAGTGGCAGATTATCCACGAAACTCTCTACAGTATTCTCCAAAATATTCAGGTAGCTTCTGGATGTTAATGACTCCTCGTATATCACGTACCTCAATTTGTTGTCCATCAACATGCAGAATACATTAAAACTAAATTTTTCTTGAAATCCGGCTTCTTTTGTGACGTGAGGATTTTCACTGGACCAATAATGACGATTTTTTCTATTGAAAATCTCTTCTCTCGAAAATTTCGATTCATCAACTGAATTCGTATTATTCTTGTCATAAAACATACTAAATTGCTTCCAGTGAGTTTTCCATTACTGACTGTAAAAAGCATTCGATTTTATGATGATATACACATATATATATGATTGATTGAATAATTTCGTGACTGTGACAATGTTATTTTCAAAAATATTTGGGTAGCAGTCAGTTGACCAGTTCAGTTATATATTCTTCGTTTTTTTAAATCGAGCTTATATATAGGTGAAGAATTGCTTCTGACATCTACAGTCAAATAGCGGAAACTTAATTTGGATCGAACCCTAGACCAAAGACAGATGATCATCTGCTACGCAAAGACAGTGCGTTAGGAGCAACGCAAAGACAGCACTAGAAACTTTATGGAACCTTAGGTTGGCAGTATAACTAAACAGTTGTCGGCCTGTCAATGTAGCAGATGATCATCTGTGTTTGGTCTAGGGTTCGATCCAAATTAAGTTTGCGCTATTTGACTGTAGATGTCAGAAGCGATTCTTCACCTTATTCTTCTTTATGTTAGTGCACAACTATTTCAGTGTATTCGATTCAATTCCAAGAGACTCCATAAAGCCTCCCTGACGAGTGGTATATATATATATATATACATGATATTCCACATTCGAATTACATTCAATGGCCTATTAGACGTGTCTGGAGAACGAAACGAAAGATCATTTGAAAAATTCAAGTGCATCGATAATCAAACATGCTCTACCTGTCTAAAGTATTTTTATCAATGCAGTGTTGCCACCTGTATCAGAAAGTAGTAGCTACTTTGTTACACTCCGTATAATATATAATTTTTGCGATCCTTATAGGCTTCCTCACATCTAATTTTTGTGTAAAACCTAATTTTTCAATGGTAACATTTTTTTTCGTAATGTAAAATTCACAAAATATTACCCTCCAAAAATGCCTTTCAGCAAAATCTCATTATATTTTGATATTTTGTTTGATTCAAGACACTATTCAATTTTAACAAGTTATAAGAAGATCGTATTATTAGGAGAGCCGCTAGAGGGCGCCAAAGTTGGATAATTCAAAATGCCTCGTATGCTATGTTTCGAGAAAAATCATGATTCATTTGATTGTGTGACGATTTAATGAAAAAATATCACCCAACCACTAATATTTATATGTGTACAGAACATTTCAACTCGATAGATTGAGTAGGTACAAAAAGTAAAGGAGATGAAATGATAATAAAAAGTTGGATATCAAAACAATCGAATCGAAAAAATGAGTTGGGTTTTGTAGCAACAGAAATCAGAATATTATACACTGGTAACTCGTTCAAAGAGTAGCCGAAACATAATATCGCTAATAATTAGAAAATTGTCGGAAAATTTATATGACGTTAAAGAAAGTTGAAGGAAGTAAGAATATACCAAATGTCTAGCATAGTATTACTCATGTTGTACTGGGTAATGGGGGGAAAATTTACAAAAAAAATAAATTTCTGTATCAACATTCTATTCTGAATAATATTTCCCCTTGATTTTTAATTCTACCGTAAAAAATAAAGTGATGGAATTCTATTTTTTTTTAACAAAACATGTTTTTTGATCTCCCTCGTATTGGGCTATGAAAAATTCAATTCTGGTATTCGAAATTCACGTTTGGGGTGAGGTAGAAGTTTTTATTAGAAGTGATTCTTTGAGAAATCGATAATAAAAAAGTTTTCCATATGCTGCGAACATTATAGTAGGAGATTTGAGCCGGTTCTGGGCCTCCCCCCACCACCTTTGACCTTGACCTTCGTCATGACTCTCGTTGGGAGCTGTTCAGGGTTTGTGTTTGACATTGAGATTGTAATGACTTGGATTTTTTTTCATACACGGACAAGTACTTTTTCCAAGTACTTAATATATTTTTCTTACCTCAATGTCTTCCATGTCCTTCATGTATACTTACTCTGCCATTGTGTATGTGGAGTACACATACAAATCTATACCGAAGTATAGAGAGGGTACAACACGTCTGCACACCACGGAGATCCAGTCAGATATGTGAACTCTGATTACTCTCCTGTGATGTATACCTTGCGATGGTGGTGGGAGGAGAGGTGGCGTGACGCTATGCGCATCCGCCCTCGCTCTCGATAGGGTGGGTCTGCGCTGACGTCACACACACCCATACGCTGCGGTAATGCAGCGACTACTATTTACTCTCCGTCCTCTCTATATTGTTATGATGTCGGATGCGTTAACTGGTGGGGAGGGCTCTGTGACGTTACATGAACAGTCGAAGCGGACAGAATTTATTCATCCTCTCTCCTACTCATCGATATTATATTTAAAGGAGGTGGGAACGACTGTGAAACCAGTATTTCGTTGAGTTTTGTGCTGAGAAGACATCGAGAAAATGTATTCCTGTGAATGTGCTAAATCGTTCACTCGTAGTGGTAATCTCCGTCGTCATCAACTCCAAAGTTGCCAAGGTGGCCCTTCTGTGAAAAGGATTGAGTTAGATGTGCCTGCACATGTAATTGTTGTAATGTGACAATTCCTGTTTCCCAAGTTAGTTCTCACAAAATAACTCTCAAACACAAGAACAATGCATGTGTGCAAGTAAGTGATGGCATACAAATTATAAGGAATGCTTTCAAGTGTAGAATTGTGAGCTATCGAGTGGAAAGTTCCAATGTTTACACTGAATATATGCCGTTCTTCAATGAGATCAGGGAGAAAGTTATTGGATTACTTGAAAAGGCAATAAAGGTTCACAAGATCTTTAAAGTAGATATGGAAGTATTTGGCAGCTACATTGTTCAAACACGGGATTGGAGTGACACGAAGTCATTCAACTCAAAAAATAAAATTGTGGACCTGTCTACAGATTTGGGTGCATTATTCGACGGATTCCGCGATGTCATCATTGCTCAGACTACGGAATTTGAAGAACGTGATTCAGGTATGTTTAAAGTTTCATTTCTGTCTATATGAATAATAAATTATTGTTATGTTTCAGGATGGAGCTGTGAAAAAGTTAAGTTCCTCGAAGTGAACATCAACAAGTATAGTCCACTCAGCGGATGTTCGTATGTGAAGCTGCCCGATTACATTGAGACGAGATAAGGCGTTGTGAATATTCGCAATGAAGATCAACATTCTTTTGCATCTGCATTATTTCCTGCGAATGGTAGAGTGTCAGAAGTTTCCTCATACCCTCACTATTATGATGTCTTGAATGTAACAGGTATGGATTTTCCAGTTAAACTTCAAGCTATAAAAAAGTTTGAGGACATGAATGATATTTCAATTAATGTCTATGGGTTAGAGTCGAAACTTGATAAGGGTAAAATGAAATATGAAGTGGTTGGTCCATTGCGTTACTCGCAGAGAAGACTTAGAAGACATGTTAATTTGTTACTTATTACAGATGATTCTGGCAATAGTCATTATTGTTGGATTAAAGATCTTTCAAGGTTAGTTTCAAGTCAACTATCTGCGAATGAGAATAAAAAATATTTTTGTGATGGATGTTTATTGTATTTCTCTCACGAGCGATTACTCTTACGTCATCAGTTGCATGACTGTAATCACTTGAGTACAACAACACCATCAGTCAATTTCAGAGTCAACAAATATGGTAAAATGTTACCGGGGAATGCACTTACGTTTGAAAATTTTGAGAAACAAATGAAGGTGCCATTTGTAGTTTATGCTGATTTTGAATCAGTTCTCAAACCCATTCAAACTAGTCAACCCAACCCTAAACACTCATACTCGAATAAAACATACAAACACGAACCTTATTCATTTGCTTATTCGATAAAATGTTCATACAATGATAAATTATCGAAATTTGTTACATATAGGGGTGAGGATGCAGCCGAGAAATTTGTTATAAAACTTGAAGATGATTTGAGAAATATTTATCACAACCACTTGAGGTATCCAATTCCTATGGCTGCACAAACCCCCGCGGAAGAAGCAGAGTTTTCTACTGCACAATTTTGTGGAATATGTGATAAACCATTCACGGGTGGTGATGTGAAAGTGAGAGACCATTGCCACCTGACTGAAAAAAAAAGATCACCTGCCGCACATTCCGTATGTAACTTAAATTTCAAATTGCCAAATTTTGTTTCGATTATTTTCCATAATCTGAGTGAGTATGATTGTCATTTGTTCATAAAAGAACTGTATAGAAACAAAGACAAAGTGGGTGTTATTCCACAAACCAAGGAAAAATACATATCTTTCACCAAGCATCTATTTACTCACACATACACTGACAAAGATGGAAAAAAGAAAAAGAATTTTTTGAAAATGAGATTTATAGACAGTTTCAAATTCATGTCGAATTCTTTGCAGAACTTAGGTGCTAACTTAACATCCGATCACTGTATTGAGATGCATAAACATTTTCCACAAATTGACAAATTCAATTTGATGAGACAGAAAAATGTTTTTCCATATAACTTTGTTGATCATATTGACAAGTTGAATTATCCAACTCTTCCCTCTAAAAATCAGTTTTATGACAATCTTAACGGAGAGCATATATCAGATAAGGATTATATGAGAGCGAAACTTGTATGGCATTTATTCGAGTGTCAGAGTTTAGGGGAATATTCGGATTTATATTTGAAGTCCGATGTGCTTCTATTCTGCGACATATTTGAGAATTTTAGAAACATATGTTTAGACAAATATAAATTAGATTCAGCACAGTATTATACAGCGCCCGGATTATCGTGATATGCAATGCTGAAGTATACGAATATTGAATTGGAATTATTGACAGACATTGACATGATTCATTTTTTAAAGAAAGGAATACGAGGTGGAATAAGTCAGTGTAGTGAAAGGAGGCATATAGCTAATAATAAATTTTTACCCGATTATAACACCGATGAACCTTCATCATACATGTTATCTCGATAATTATATGATTGACTTTTTAAAAAGAAACTACGAGGTGGTACGTACCACCGTTACAAAGAATACTAATTAATATAGTGACGAGCTTTATTAGACTGACTGTAGAACCGGCATTCGGCCTTTTATATGTTTACAGAGTGTCTATTCAGCATCAGCAGTTCCCATCGTGGAACTCTGCGAATGCTGATAACAAAAGATCAGCTTTTTCTAAGGAATTGTTATCGCGTGTAACCTGATACCTATGAGAAGGCCATAGTGCCATAATATCGCATATAACAACTCCCCCTTATAATAAAAAATTGGTGCAAAAGCGACAACTTTTGAAAATGATAATTAAAAGGAAATTTGAAAATTGAAATTTGAATTTGGACTTAGAATCCTTTGCTACTGGATGGAGTCAGCTCTAGTTGTTCTTCTAATGGTTCTTCGAGATGGACGCTTAGACGTCTTCGAGGGATGAATCTGCTGAAGGGACTCCTGGGTCTTGATGGTCTGGGTGAAGGTGGAGGTTGACTATCCGATGCCATCATACTGATTCTTGTGGATTTTCTGCACCTACATTTGCAGAACACGTACAGAAGAATTAATGAGATGATCAATGCTATTGTGAGGTATGTGAACCATGAAATGTGTTTGTTCACATAGGGTTGATTGATCAGCTTGTCCAGATCTTCAGAATATTGGTTCAACTCATGCTGGGCTATGCTGAGGTCGTCCGTATCGAGTTTGTTCAGTTTCAGTGGTTTCAGGTCTGGAAGACGGTGTTTTTCAGGTAACTGATCGCAACATTTGAATGGTATCAATACAGGTTGGTTTCTGTATGTGATATTTTTGTAGTTGTTCACGAAGTACTTTGAATGGACTCGTGTACTTCCTATGAATGCGTTGCATTCGGGTTGAAGTCTGAGAAGAGAGTTTTTGTTGATGATTTGAGTGACTGCCTCTCTGTTGATGCACTTGATAGTAACTGGTAGTGGATCGGACAATGATATTAGCCACAGATTTGTTGCTAATTGATAAACGTTGTAATCTTTGGCAAAGATGACTGATGATTGGCATCTCTTTGGTACATTGATCAGCTGTCGAAAAAGCTGGGCTTCACATATGGCGTTGTTATCGATTGGGTATGGCAGGACATCGGAACAAATTAATGAAGTGGTTTCCAGGTTCTTGCATTTATCCAAATTAGAGAGAGAAACGTACAACATTGAATCGTCGTCTCTCGCAATATACTTTTTTGAAGTTATCAAAATATGATGGAATCCTGTTCGGTTATCCAATATAGGAATTGGGAAAAGGCGGTATAGGGTATAAGTTTCGGGTTCGACGAGGGGGATTTTGAGAACGAACACTATTTTTGAATCAGTTTGATAAGCGTGGAGTTCAATGATTTCCAAATATTGAGCAACAGTTGACGAATAGATTGGAAGAGGTAAATTGTTTTTTGATAATGATTGAGATATCTCTTGAAGAGAGTTCACTAAAGTTCTTGGAGAAACGATCGATGTGTGAATGATTTTAAGACGAGCAAAAGTAATCGAATTCAAAATATCATCAAGACTTGATTCAAGAAACATATAACTTTCCATTAGTGCTTCACACAATTCAGAAGTTTGTAGCTGTGCCTGAATGAAAGCTAGATCATCGGAAAGAGTGTATATTGAATGTTCGATTTCTTTCAAATCTTTATTGAATGTTTCTTCGTCAATTTGCAATTTTTGTATGGTATTATTAAAATTTTTTATGACTAAAGTTGTAACCGATATTTGATTTTTCATAAGATTTTCAAGTTGATATTCGTCCTTACTAATTTTGTCTATACACTCATTGAAATATTCCCCATCGGAAGCATCTAAGCTGCCGGTGATGGCTTTCCAAAATGTTCCTACACCGTTAATCAATCCACGTTTCATTCTATTATAAGATCGAGTATCAGCAAATACTTCACGGTATTTCAAATCGAGTGATTGGGAAATTTGGGATATGAGGCTTGTGTGGGTTTTGAGCTGAGCTCTGAAGGCTGCCATTCTAGGGTTGTCTGTTTCTAGAAGATCCATCATGCTTTGTAGAATTTTGTCATTTTTGTCCAAGGCTAGTTTGATTGGTTCTAAGTCTTTGTAAATCAATAGTGTCCATTTATCGTTAGAGAGTTTAACAGAGGATTCTTCATGATAAAAGATTCCGATTGTATTATTGATTGTTTCAAGCTTGTATTGGCAACTGGCTGCCGAAATCAGCAGGATGAACCTGTAATTAAATTATTCGTCTTCAAAATAGGGTTTTAACCTATCAAAATTTACTTTAGTTTTTTGTCTTGTTTTCCAATTTACTAAAATTGCTGAATTTTTTAATATTTCCAAAATTTCAAATGGGCCATTGAATTTGTTTTGCAATTTGTCTTTTATTTGTGATTCTTTTACATACACTTTGTCTACCTTCGTCTACCTACCTACCTACTTTATACTCGGGTATTTTGTCTGAAACATTTTTGTCAAATCGAGCTTTGGCTTTTTCTTTCTGAGTCTGGGTTCTTTCGCGTGCGATTTTATAGTAGTGGGATATTCTGTTGTTCAGATCTCGTACGTATTTAGATATAAGTTCTTTTTGATTGTACAGTGTCTCTGGTGGTCTACTAGAGGTATGTCCAAATACGAGTTCATATGGGGTGAAACCGTGAGTCTTGTTTTTGGTGTTGTTGTAACAAATGACTGCATAGGGTAATATATTGAATGGGTGTTCGTCAGGATGTTCTGTCTTTCGCGCCCTAATCATTTCCATTAATGTTGCATGAAATCTTTCTAGTGATCCATTGGACTGAGGGTGGTTCACACTAGAGTAGGTCAGTTTTATGTCGTATAGGGTACAAAGGTCTTTGAGCATGTTGTTCTCGAATTCCCGACCTGAATCACAATGAATTCGGAGTGGGGTTCCGTAGTGCTGAAAGTATAGCAAAAGGGTATTGACCACAGACTTTGCTGTCTTGTCTTCAAGGGGGTAGGCCTGAGTAAATTTTGTCAGTTCGTCCCTCATGGTAAGAGCGTAATTTCTTGTGGGGATTTCACAGATGTCAATGTTGACTCTTTCGAAAGGGGTTTTTGGTGTTTCCGTGATAACCAGGGGACTATTCAAATTTTTTCTACATACTTTCACTTTTTGACAAATTTCGCAATTTTTAACGAAGTATTCTACATCTTTGGTTAAGCCTTGCCAATTAAATTTTTTTTTTATTCGTCTAACCGTTTCATTTATGCCACGATGAAGGTTAGCTTTTCCTGCGTGGTAATGATCAAGGATTACGGGGATTTCGTCCGGAATAGGCGTTCTAATTATATTTTGACAAATTTTCAATTTAATATCTCTGTCATTGTAAATGAAGCAAATAATTTCGAGAACAGGGAGTTCTAAATTGTTTTCAACGAAATATGTTTTCGAAAGGTCGAGTTCATTTTGGTTTTTGTAAAGAACATAAAACAACTGTTCGGGTACTGCATCAGGAATGTATGGTAATGCGATAATATAGTACTTTCTATCTTTCACAGACTTGCTACTTAGGATATTGATTTTATCAGGAGCGAAGTCTGCTTGTTCTTCAAAAATGTCCTCAATGATTTTATGATGGAATTCTTGTAATCTGTCTTGCCAAAAGAATGTTATTATATTTTTGTTTGATTTGTCTAATAATTGGGTATTGACAAATTCGATTTTTGAGTAGTCAATAATTGATTTTGTTTTGTAAAGATCGATGAATCTTCCAAACTCATTGGCCATTCGTTCTAGGTCTGGTTCGTCTGTCTGATTGTCTGGCTGATTGTCTGCCTGATTTTCTGGTTGATTGTCTGCCTGATTGTCTGCGTCAGGGTTGTCGTTCAAATTTTCTTTCTCCAAGTGTATGATTTTGGATTGAAATTTTGCACATTGTTCGAAATGATTGATTTTAATCCGTGAAAGTGCGTCTGCATTTTTGTTCACTTTTCCGGGTTTATAGATGATTTCGTAGTCGTACTCTTCAAGCTTTAGGCGCCAGCGAGCAAGTCTACTGCCAGGATCTTTAATGGAGAAAAGCCATGTCAGGGGACGATGGTCAGTTACTAATTTGAACCTTCGCCCAAAAAGATAGGGGCGGAAGTGCTTCACTGCCCAAACGATCGCAAGTAATTCTCTTTCAATCGTCGAGTAACGGGTTTCAGCTGTGCACAAGGTTCGAGAAGCGTAACCAATGGGAAGGTCTTTCCCGATAGGTCCCTGAGAAAGGACGGCGCCAATGGCGAATGCGCTTGCGTCAGTGGTGAGGAGGAAGGGTTCGTCGAAATTAGGATATATTAAAATTGGAAAGGTGGTGAGTGCCTGTTTGAGATTTTCGAAGGCATTTCTGCATTCTTGATCGAAATCGAAAGTGATATCCTTTTGTAGGAGTCTTGTTAGGGGTTTTGAAGTTTTGGCAAAGTTCGGGATGAACCTTCTGTAATAGCCTGAGAGTCCTAAGAACGATTTGATATCTTTCGGATTTTTGGGTTCTGGAAAGTTTTTGATGCATTCGATTTTGAGAGGATTTGGTTTTACACCATCCTGGGTTATAAGATGATAAGCGACTTCCTTGCGAAGAAATTCGCACTTGTCGAGCTGAATTTTGAGATTGGCTTTGCGAAGATGTTTAAAGACTTCAGATAATCGGGAGATGTGTTCATGAATTGTGGGGGAATAGACGATTATGTCATCCATATAGACGAGACATCTTTCGTTTTGAATGCCCATGAGAATATTGTCCATGACGCGTTGAAAGGTGGACGGAGCGTTCTTCAAACCGAATGGCATACGAACGAATTCGTAATGACCATTTTCGACAGAAAAGGCTGTTTTCTGAATGTCTTTTGGGTCGATCTCGATCTGGTGGAAACCAGAGGCCAAGTCGAGTGTCGTAAAATATTGACACTTTCCTAACTGATCCAGAAGATCGGAGATATCAGGGAGAGGGTATTTGTCGCCAATCGTGAGTTCATTGAGTTTGCGGTAATCAATGACTACGCGCCATTTTTGCTTTCCTGAGGCATCGATTTTCTTTGGCACGACCCATACGGGAGATGACCAAGGAGATACCGAAGGTTGAATGATACCTTGATCGAGCATTTTTGATATTTGATTTTTTACTTCCTCTTTATGAACTTGTGGATAACGGTATGATTTGGTGAATATTGGTTTACTATTGTTTGTGTCGATGGAATGTTTGATTTCGTTGGTAAATGTCAGATTGTCGCCTTCTAGATAGAATATATCTGAATATTCTAGACAAAGATTTGAAATCATTTCGTTTTCCTCTTCGTTTAAGTGTTCGAGGCGTAATTGTTGCCGTATGTTTTGATGTCGGTCTGTCTGTACGCTTAGATTTTCAAGTTCTTCATTGACGTTATTGATTGAAAATTCTTGAATGGGTTCTAGTGATAATTCAGAAAAATTTACAATTTTTGGAATCGCGTTCACATTGATTATTGAAGTTGAAAATTCACCCTTGTCATTTATTTTGACCACTGCATTCGGTAGGCGGACTTTTTCAATTTCTTGTGCTATAAGTATAGCATCAGTGTTTTTCAAGCTACATTTCAATTTGAAGACTCGTTCAGTGCGAGGCTCAATTGAAATTTGATTTTGATTTCCGAGAATTTGTTTTGGTTCGAATGTTTTTGGTTGTTTGCTGTCGTCTGTTACTTTGAAAAGAGGGACAGTTTTGAAATTGGTTATTAGCTGTTTGTTCTTAAGATCCACTATACAGTTATAGTGTTCTAAGAAATCGGAGCCTGAAAGTCCGTCGAATTCAATGTCGAGGTCGTGAATGTATATCTTATGGGGATCGTTGGATATAAAGTGGATCAAGGTTGATTCTTTGATTATTATTTTCTGGTCGGTGATGCCTTGAATTGCAATGTTTTCTGGAAAACGAGTTCGATAATTTTCGCAAGCTTTTGGTTTAAAAATGGAAAGTCCTGCACCTGTGTCTATTAGAATTTTAAAAGTATTGGTAATATCGTTGATATAATAGAGATTTTTCGAGTTCACTGATAGAAGTGGTCTTAGATGAACTGTTGTTCGGGGAAGTTCAGTGTTGGGTCGAAACTGTCTAAGTTCATTGTTTGAATTTGGGTTTGAAGGTGGGCTATGGTTTGATCTGGGGATTCCTCTTGAAAGTAGTTGGGGGGATCTCCCTGTATTGTGTCCAACTGAAAATTTTGGGTACCAAAGTTCTGGGAGAAATCATCAAATTGGGTTTGATTTCCAGTGTTCAATGATTCGTATTGGTTTTGACCATTATCGGTATAATAGTCTGGTTGATAGTCGAAGGTTGGTGCGGAGCTACTAGCAGTATAGTAGTTTCCTTGATTCTGATCATAATCATCATAGTATTGATTTTCAAATTGTTGGTAGTTTACGTGATAGGTTTTTTCGTTATTTGGTCGATAGTTTGGATTGGGTTGTATCGTGGAGGGTCTTTGATTATTGATAGTTGGGTTTGGTTTAATAACCGGAGGTCGGTTTTGTTGGAACTGATTTTGATTATGTTGATTTTGAAATTGTGGTGGTCTTTGACTAGGACCGGGTTGCTGAAATGGTCTTTGATTATATGTGTTTTGAATGGGAGGTCTCTGGAAGTTTGGTCTAGAGAAATTCTGATAACTTTGACTTAAATATTGTTTGGTGCGACATTCGTTTATTGAATGTCCCACGCGACCACAGAAAGAACAACTTTTCGCAGGTTGATTTAAGTTTGGTTTCCGAATAGGTATTTGGTTTTGATTGCGATTCGGTTGTAATTTTTGATTTTCAAAGTAAGATAGTTGGAGTTCACGCCTGATTCTTATGATTGCAGAAAGCATATTTGGAGGATTTCCTGCCCTAACAATCTGTCCTATTTTTGGTTCAAGTCCAGTCAGAAGGGTATTTAGTGTCATTGTTTCGACTAGATGTGATTGAGCTGTTTTCTGCTCTCTTGTCATAAGTTGTTTTTGAATGGATGAATGCATTTTTGCGTTGTGCGATTGTAAACGAGAAACGAAAGTTAATGCCGACTCGCTTGGTAGTTGGCGTATTCTTTGTAGATCTTGAATTAATGCTGTGAGATCTCTAGAATCACCGAAATGAGTTTCTAAAAGATGTTTGATTTCGTCCCATGTGGATGGGTTCCGAGAGTTCACTAACTCGGCTGCTTTTGCGCGAAGTTTATTTTTGATATGTACGACCACTAAAGTTTTCTGGTCTTCTACAGCCATCGTGTGAGCAGTATCACACGCTTGCAGAAACGTTGTAAGGAATATTTGGTTTCCATCGTACTCGGGTACTATGGAGAATATTTCACTCAGCTTGTATGGCTCTAGAGGTTGAGGTTGATTTCCCTCGGGAACTTCTGGATTGATCATTGTGTAACTCTATTGGAAAATTTCACTACTCGATCGATCAGTACGATTATTTGGATAATCGATCAGTACGATTATTTGGGATAATTGAACAGTGCAGTTATCAAAAACAATATTTGTTCACTGGTATTGATTGAATATTAGCAATTGGGGAGAATATTAGGATCAATTGGGTATCCGAACAGATAAAATATTGAAAAAAATTAGAATATGCGGGAGAATTCAATATATAGTTTCTTACTCTATTTGTTGAAGCATCGAGTTCGTCTTGTTCTCGTCGACGTCTGCCAGGGGCTTCACCAGGTGTTCCTTCCACAGATTCTTCGAGTGATGATTCCCTCAGGTTCGATTCCGGTAAAGGATTGGGATCCACCGCCACTAGTGAGGAGTTGTCCGTGTTCTAGTAACGTTCTCGGAACCCTGCAGCGACTGCGCCAATTTGTTATCTCGATAATTATATGATTGACTTTTTAAAAAGAAACTACGAGGTGGTACGTACCACCGTTACAAAGAATACTAATTAATATAGTGACGAGCTTTATTAGACTGACTGTAGAACCGGCATTCGGCCTTTTATATGTTTACAGAGTGTCTATTCAGCATCAGCAGTTCCCATCGTGGAACTCTGCGAATGCTGATAACAAAAGATCAGCTTTTTCTAAGGAATTGTTATCGCGTGTAACCTGATACCTATGAGAAGGCCATAGTGCCATAATATCGCATATAACATACATATCATATTTAGATGCCACCAACCTATATGGTCACAGTATGTCACAACCATTACCCACCAACGATTTTGCTTGGCTAACACCCGATGAAAAAATAAATTTGGACGTAATGGGAGTGCAATCTGATAGTCCGTACGGTTATGTTCTTGAAGGAGATGTTCATTATCCCCAAGAATTACATGACAAACATGCTGATCTCCCTTTTCTCGTTGAAAGTTTAATACTACCACAATCCAAATCAAAAATTCCCAAATTAATTCCAAATTCAAATGACAAAAGAAATATTGTTCATTATAAAAACTTACAGCAAGCTGTGGCTAATGGTCTTATTGTCATGAACACACATAGAGTGTTGAGATTCAAGCAGTCGTGTTGGATGAAACCTTATATTGATTTGAATACTGAAATGCGAAATCTATCTAACAAGAAAACTGAAAAAGATTTTTATAAACTCATGAATAATGCAGTTTATGGAAAAACAATGGAAAACGTTGATAACAGAATTGATGTTAGACTGGTTACGCATTGGGAAAGTATCAAGAGAAAAATTGGTGCTAGCGCCCTAATATCACGTCCAAATTTCAAAAGCTGTTTTATTTTTTCAGAAAATTTTGTTGCCATACAATTGGGCAAAGTTAATGTATTGTACGATAAACCGCTATATTTGGGATTTGGTATTCTAGAATTATCCAAAACAGTCATGAACAATTTTTTCTATGGATGTATTAAACGTCATTATGCAGAAAATGCCACCTTACTCTACACTGACACGGATTCTCTAATTTTGAAAGTAAATACCGATAATTTTTATGATTTCATGACCAATCATATATGCGAGTTTGATACTTCCAATTGCAATGTAGGAAACCAATTCAGTATTCCTATTACAAAGTCAATTCTGGGTAATTTCAAAGATGAATTTCCGAATGATCCCATAATTAGCTTTTATGGTACCGGTGCCAAAGCATATTATGTTCAGTCTGTAGGTAGTGAATTCAAAAAAGCAAAAGCTGTCAAAAGATCCGTCATAAAGAATGAATTGACATGTGAAGATTATAAGAAAATTGTCGAACAGGGTGGTCTGATATTCAGGAAGATGAACTCGTTTAGAAGTATATTGCATGACATGTATACTGAATTGAAGAACAAAGTTGCATTGTCATACCATGATGATAAACGGTTCATCATTCCCAATACGAGACACACTCTTCCTTGGGGTCATAGCGATATAGAATTCTACCAGAATGATCCAGAAGAGAATATTCGTTGGGTTTCCAATATTATTCAATCTTTTTCCCAAGATCAATTACTTCATTTATTAACTGCTGAATTGAACAAATGAAATATCATTTTAAATGGAAAATTCACCACCATACTTATTTTTTTGTATTTGAGATGTAATTACGCTTATTATATAAAAGTCAAATTATACTAGTCAATTTTAGTTAATGTCTTGCCCTGTTACGAAATATATAGTTTAAAATAAACACGTTATCCTGATTTCCTATTGTTTCATTCAAAAGAATAAAATACCTACACAGAGATATATAGATTTTGATTGTCTTCAAATCATCAGTATGAAAAATATCAAGGTGGGAGAAAGATGTCCAAAGCTATCGATAAATTCGGTCGTAGACGAAAATGGGGTACCGTCAAAGTTCGAGTACTTCAAGGTTCTCAAGGTCCTCAGGGTATAGGATTCAAGCTTTCACCTGATGACCAATATGATATGCAAGGTAAAAGACTAAAAAATGCTGGCGAACCGATAGATCAGAACGATTGTGTAACTCAATTATATCTCAATGAACAAATCAAGGAAACGAAGGCACTTGTCCTCAAGGCCTTGCAGGCTGCCATACATGCCACCATGGCTAAGATTGTACCCGAAGCCCGTCAAGCATTCACTGCAAAAGTAGAGGAGGTGACTGATGATCTAGATCGCAAATACAATAATCTAAAAAGTGATGTGGATATCAAAGTATGGGATGCTATAGCTACAATGACACGAAAAATATCAGAGTTGACAACTGAACTCTATCACAACAGCAAAAATCTGAAAAATGATTTGGATGCCAATGCATTGAATGTCACATCTGCAGTGATGCTGAAATATAATGATTTGGAAAGAAGATTAGCCGAATTGGAGAATAAACATCCTGATATTTGGCTCACACAGAGACCAAAACTGTGGGCTCCAGGCAGTGATCCACACCCAGCTGTTTGAAAATTTATATTGTAATACACTTATATTATATATTATATATTATATACACTTATATTATATATTATATTATATATGGAATAAATTTTGTCAAACTAAAATTATTTTTATTTCAATAACATAATGTTACTTATAATTCACATACATGCGCATGTCTATTCTTTTTGTAGCCCTGAAAAGGGCTGTTTTACTCCGGGGAATGTCGACCCACACATATGTTTATGTGAGACGACGAAGTCGACGGGCAGGGGGCAGGGCATCTTCATATTCCGACGAAGACGAGAATGGACTTGGGGAGGCCACAAGCGTTTCGGTAGCCTAGATGATATCGTATCATCTTGGATGGGGCCTAGTGATGGGAGTTCGGGCACATTTGCATCCCCCTGGTCTGTGATCTGTCCAAACCTAAATACTAAAGGCCACGTTGAATTCAATCGGGTAACCTAAGTGGGCTCCGACGACACTGCTGGACGAGGCGCTGGTGCAGCTACAGCCTCACTGTCATGACTAATGGCTGCTGCTGCTGCTGCTGGAGCTGGTGCTGGCCCCGTATTTGAATAAGGTTCGGACATGGTGAGGAGACTGATGCTGAACTCCCAAATAGATACTGATTTTAAACTTATTCATAAGATGAATAAAGTGGCGCAAATGCGCGTGTTTGTGTTCTTTGTGTGGCCCTGAAAAGGGCCGATTGGGTGCTCCGAAGAGTTGGGTGTCATCCCGCATATTTATGCGGGACGACCACGGAGGGCAGGGTGAGAACTCAGATGACATTGTCATCGTCGTTATCCGATGACACCAATATGATGGTGTCATCATCGGAGTCGTCCTCTACGGGAAACTCGTCCGGGTCGAGGTCCATATTTATGTCCTCGACACGAATATGGACCACTTGGTCGTCATCCTCGGACTCGTCCTCCGAGGAGCTATCGCTGTCGAAGTCGTCGACACGTTCATCCATATCTTCGTCGTCCGATGTCAATAGAGATGGATAGTCCCACACATCTGTGGAGTTTGACACCTCATTTACCTGAATGGGTCCCCTTGAAACTCGCGGATAGAATCCATCCCACCGCTCACCCTGGTACACGTGCTCGTACTGAACGGCGGGGATGATATTATGTCGTTCTCGGATCGCTGCCCACTCTAGGTCATCTTCGAAAGCAGCACAATGTCTTGGAGACGAGCTGGAGTCTGGAAGAGGCATCTTGGAAGACTGATACCATAATCTGAGCTCGTACTGAATTTATACCAATTTAAGGGTGGGAGAAAAAGTAGGGGATTTGAAAGTGAGGGATTTTAGAAGAAAGGATCTCGGCCAGCGGTGGCTGCAGAGCCGGCCTGCGGCAGGTGGGGCCGACCTTCATTGATGGCGGGGATTTTAGCCAATTCTTCGTCTGCACATGTGTTATTTAAGATACTGTGGTATGAATGACAACGGTGAGTGGTATGGTAACCACCATTCGCATGGAACTGTTGAGTATGCTGATACTCCAACCTATCATTATCACGCATGCCAAACTTCCCTGTTTCAACTCACTCCTTTAAGTACATGTTTCTTTTGTAATACTCAGCGTGGTTGAAATGGGGTGGGGTTTTGACAAGGGCGTGGTTCATCTGGTTTGGTTGGGAATACGGGGGGCGTGGCTTTGGGGGCGTGGTTTATCGTGATTGGTTGGGAATCGAAGGGGGCGTGGCTTGTGCGCAATGAGCAAAGATTGGTTTAGAGCAGGAGGGGGAAGAGTGGGAGTTGGATCGAGTGTTTAAAAGAAGAACTCCTCAGTGAATTCTTCAGTTGAGTTCCAGTCCTCAAGCCAGCATCTCCACCAGTACCAGTCTTCAGGCATCATCTCCACCAGTCTCCAGTTTTAGTTTGTGGTAGCCAAGCAGAAGTGGAAGGTAAGTTCACAATGTCATATTCAGAATCTCGTTTAATTTTTTTTTCATATTTAGCAATGGATCAAGCAGCTGTAGCAGTCAATACCATTTTGACGATGATAGTCTTCGCCAACCTGCGGGCTGAGGAGGGAAAGAGACAGCGTGAGTTGGTAACACCGCCGGGCCCATCTACCGTCGACCAGATGGAATTCGACGCCTTGATGGAGACCATCAGGAATGATGTTGATGTCCCGGAGCCGCTCACACCGATGGCATCACAGGAACTGAAAGGTCAGGGTAAGGTTAAACGATCCGGTAATTTCATAGGCGATGTTCCTCCCAAAAGTAAAGTACGTAAAAGGAAGGCAAAATCGTCAATGAAATGCCATACCATTGAGATTGGGGACAGCGATGATGACTTCATGCTACAACCGAAGCCAAGTGGTAGTGGTAGGAAACCATCATCGCGAAAACCATCTGGCCAAGGCAAAGGTAAGGGTGGTGTTATCAACAAATACAGAAAGAACTGTAACAAAACCAACCCTTACCAAGGACCATGATCGGTACCCTATTGTGCTCGCCCTGTTGCACCACCTGTTGCAACTATAGTTGCACACATTTTTGAAAGGGTTGCACCTGTAGTTGTGATGGTGGAGTAAGCAGTTGCGAATATCCCTTTACCCGCCGAAAATGCCAACCCACCACCACCACCCGCCGTCGAAGCTGTCCGGCCCGTGGTTCCACCTCCACCAGACCCAGTCAATGTGGAAGTAGCTGCTGATCCTATCATGGCGCCGGGGACTTTTGCTGACCAGGGGTTGACGCGACTCGATGAGGTTGAGCGCGACTGCCTGGCGATCGCTAGAGAGCGGGGTGATATTGCCCGCCAGTTGGTAGCAATTGCCCGCCAACAAGTAACTCTCACAGAGAGAGACCGACAGGCAGCCCTCCTGGAAGCTGAAATGCACACCAGGAGGGACACTGTGTGAGCGGAAGTCCGCATCGCCATGGACAGGTTAGCGGCAGCCTGCCATAGGTATAGTATTTAAGTTGTAGGTAGATAGGTTAAGTTATGTTTAAGAATTGTAACAATGTTGATTTAGATGTAAGTGTTGTAAAAATAGGATTAGTATTAATGAAGAAAAAACCAAAAAAAATAAAAAATTAACACTTAATCTTAATTTAAGTTGTAGGTAGGTAGTTTAAGTTATGTTTAAGTATTGTAAAAATGTTGTTTTAGATGTAAGTTTTGTACAAATAGAATTAGTATTAAAAAAATAAAATCAAAAAAAAAAGATTGAGTGAAAAAAAGGAGTGTACATTTAGTTGGATTGGTACACACTAAACAATGCGTGGTTGGGGCATTGTTCAACACTCAATCTTGATTTTATTTTTTCATATTTTTCAATGAGTATTTGATCTTCAACTATTTTGATGAAATATTGACTTTACAAAAGTCTCAAATACTTATTCAATATTTATATCAATGGGTTTGAATGATCATGACTAAATCATAATTAAATTATTGAATCATTATAACTTCAAATAATTATATTTATAATCTTATCCATTCTTTCAAAATCTCTCACACTTCAAACCTCCACCACTTTTTCTCCTACCCTCCTCTCCCACCCCTTAACTGGCATAAATTCAGTACGAGCTCAGATTATGGTATCAGTCTTCCAAGATGCCTCTTCCAGACTCCACCTCGTCTCCGAGACGTTGTGCCGAGTACGAAGATGATTTAGAATAAGCAGCGATCAGAGAAGCGAATAATTTTGTGCCTGCCGTTCAGCACGAGGAGGTGTACCAGGGTGAGCGGTGGGATCTATTCTATCCGCGAGTTCCACGGGGACCCATTCAGGTGAATGAGGTGTCGAACTCCACAGATGTGTGGGACTATCCATCTCCGTCGACATTGGACGACGAAGATATGGATGAACGCGTTGACGACTTCGACAGCGATAGCTCCTCGGAGGACGAGTCCGAGGATGACGACCAAGTGATCAATATCCTTGTCGAGGACATTAACATGGACCTCGACCCGGAGGAGTTTCCCGTAGAGGATGACTCTGATGATGACACCATCATCTTGGTGTCATCGGATGACGACGATGACGATGTCATCTAAGTCCTCACGTCCTCACCCTGCCCCCCCCGTGGTCGTCCCGCATAAATATGCCTGATGACACCCAGCTCTTTGGAGCACCCAATCGGCCCTTTTCAGGGCCACACAAAAAAGCAAACACACGCATTTGTGCCAATCAATGGCAAAATGTACAAAGTTTCTATAACTCGAAATGATACGTTTCAAAAAGAACTCACATCTCACAAAGGAAACAAACACACGCATTTGTGAGACCCAATGGCAAAAATTTACAAAGTTTCTATAACTTGAAATGATACTTGTCAAAAATAACTCACTTTTTCTATTGGGAATCATATTCTTAGTGGATAATTGTCACTATGAATATATGCAATACGTAGGTGTGAATCAGAACTATGACTCACTTGGATCATTTTGTTCTGAATCACACCTTCGCATTATGTTACAAAATTATTTCAATATCTATAGTTAACTGGACCAAGTTTATGTCGGTTACATAGAACAACATACATCTGAAGAAGACATCGGTTGGAAGAACACTGTTTGTTCTCAACACTTCCTATTCCTATGAAATTTGTAGTGTTAACTCCTGAGAGGGATATTTACTCCCTCTTCTACTACGATGGTTTAATGTCATGTTCGTGTGCGCATGCACCACTCGACTCGTTTGTATGAAACGTGGAGTCGCATTAATGTCAACACCATTTCTATCCACATCCCATTGATATCACACGTTCCTTCGAGCTAAATTATTATGAACTCATTACCAAATTTGTCTGCTGAAGAAGATGCAATGTATTGCAACAAATGATGAGTTTGGTTTTGAAGATATTCCGGTATATCACTTGTCATCCCAAGAAGGTTTCATCGATGAATATAACATGGATGATTATCTGAAGATGGGAGATATACCGGAACCTTCAGAAAGTGTTGATCCAACCCTTTCACAATTATCACCATCCAAATGCCCTTCACTTTCCTCTCTTCCTAGTGTGATTGCCAAAGCGAAACCATCTAAGAAGAAGGGTGCATGTACTGCTTCTAATCCCAAGAAAACAAGTAAGGGTGTACGGAAACCCCGTAAGAAGAAAGTAGATGACACCTTCAAGAATGTAATGGGTGATTTGGGAGAAGTATTGCTTCATTCTTTTGGTCCACTGCAGCGCTGTGGGGACATGCTTGAGAAAGCGAAATGCCGCATCGTAAAATCGAAAGCCATCATCGTCAAATGCGATGACGATGTGTGAAGAGGTAACATGGACGACGAGGTGGCACTTCAGGAGCTCGATGCAAAGATTGTATCATCCAAGGCTGAACTGGTCAAAATGTGTGAAGATGCAGATAAACTCCGTTTCAAAATCACACAGAAAAATCAGTCCGCCCTTTGTTTGAAAATGCAAGCTGAGATGGAGCTTCAGGAGTCCATTAAACTTTTTGATATGGTAGCATCTGTACGTGATAAGTGGCGAAAAGAGTTTGATCACGCATTTCAATCTGATAGTGATTAGCTCTGAGGATTATAAAATATTATCAATGTTGTGAGTTGAAATGAAGAACTTCTTCAAAAATCTATGAAGTGGGGAGGACTATGCAGATCATTTTGGTTTTGGCATACACTGAACGTTGCGTAGGGTTGGGGCAACGTTTACCACTTCATGATTTATTCATTTAAGAAAAATCAAAAATGGTTTCATGTTTTTTATAGGTTAATGATAATCTCAGTGCTTAGTGAGAATAATAAGTAATACAATTTCATTTAAATATTAAACCATAGCACTTTTGTGTATCCATGAATTCTGTTCACTAGTAAGACCTAACCACTTAACGTATAGTTTATTTCCTTTCCTCCTTAACACTTTCTCAACTAGGTATACATCAGGATTTTGTGTTTTCAATAATTCTTCTTCATAAAAACATCCTCTAATCGGGCTCCCATCCATGTCTTCAAGAATATAAGTTATGGGGTATGTTTGGTTAATTTTAACAATTTTGAATAGTTCTGTTGTGTAATTGGCGGTGTAACCCTTTTCGAAAATATTCTTGTACTTGCTTATACGTACAATATCATTCATTCGGAATTTGGGTATACTTTGTTTTCTTCGGAGGAAAACTTTGGAACTTTTGAATTTGAGGTTCGTTGCTGGTATAATATCGATTGGTTTCATACCAATCGTACGTTGCACTTTATTGTTATATTTCCTTGTTATGATTGGAAGAATATCCAACCATTTGTTGTGTCCTATCGCTGAAAATTATCTATAAAGCCAAGTCTTTATTGTTCGAATTACCGTTTCTGCTATGGCCACCTTCATGGTGCTGAATGTTGAATAATGGTTGATCTTATATTTTCGCATTAGAGATGAAAAAAAACTATTGAAAAATTCTGTTCCTTGATCGCTTTGTAGATGTTTCGGAGAAAAGTCGGCTTCTTTCAGCATATCTTCCATTGCATCGGTTACGGCACTACCTGTTTTATTTTTAATTGCCTTCGTCCATAAATATTTTGAGTAGCAATCAATGACCACAAGAACATATCGATATCCTTTATTATGTTTAGCATAAGGTTGTAATTCGGCAAGATCTATTTGCCACAGATCTGCAAAACCTTTGACGGTTGTGGTTCTGGTGAAATTACGTCTTGCCGACTTATGTAACTCATTGACAACTTGTCGTTTGACATCACTTATTTCATTATCCATCTTCTCACAGTCACTTTGTAGTGTTTTATTTTATTTTCATTCAGACAAACAATTCGACAATGTTACGGCAACATATAATGAGGACAAACTGATCATTTTTGTTGATGTTCAGATTATTATACCTTTCTCGCGTAATTCTTCAATTATGGAAATTATTTCATTGTCATGTCCAGTGTGACCAGCTGACTTTGAAGATATCAATAGCCGTAAACGGGCGACTAACTCCTTGGGTGACATAATTAGCAGGTTTTGGGATCATACATTTTCTGCATTTTCATTCGATGGATCCCCTCACCTTTTTTTGTCCTACTTCTTGTCGTCTGATAATGTGATAAGTTTAGTAGAGGTTTGATAACTTCACGGAATTTTTTAGATTTCGGGTGTTTGAAACCATTTCGCAGTTGATGTTGTTTGTATGGTGCATTCGTTAGCCTCAATATTTTAGCATATGTGTGAAGAACTTCATCATCATCATCATCGACTTCAGGTGGGTTTTTCAAAAAAACTATGTTGTATTACTCCGGACTACTTGGGAATTCGTGTGTTTGTGTTTTATTTTTATTCCAAAATAAAATATTTTCATCACTGAAACGTACATTGTGACTCCCCATTTTCAGTTTTTGTGTAGTACGATCTAACCGTATGCCAAATATTGTATTATAAGCTGCATTCTTTGTTTTGACATTTTCCAAATGTCTTTTCAAAACATCTCCAGTATTGTCTTCAAAATTATCGAATATGGACATTTCACCTTTTCCGATTTCTTTGATGGTATCTGTCTCACTGTCAATAGATGATAATTCACTACCAAATGATGAATTATTTTCCATTGAAGTTCTCATAACTTTCATTGGAGTACACTGAGAATTCACTTGCTTCATCAAAGACGTTGGCTGTGGTGGTGATGGTTTCATGGTAGCAGCAGCTGAAGATAGAACGTTCAATGGCTTCATTATGGGATCATAGAGTTTTTCAAGCACCATTCGATTTTCAATAAGTCCACTCTTGATAGAGTTGAATTTCTGCCGTACAGCTTCTGTTGTTTCAACTAGTTGGCATTTCAAATTCAAATCATTGTTTTTATTCTCAACTACTATATCATTTTTTGTCTTCATTTCGCTTCACAAGAGAATACAGTGAAGTAACCTCTATGCAATTCAGCGATCGATTGAATGTGGATTGTAGCGTCATGGATATATAACACTATCAAACCTCATGCGATATCTACCTTCATGCATTTTTCTATCCTTATCAATGACCAGAAATCCGTATTGATCCTCCCAACATTTAACACACATCAATTGTAATTGCTTAAATGTTTCATCGGGTGACACGTGATCCGAATAAATATGGTGTAGATTCGTTTAATCTTGCTTGAACATTACGATAAAGTTGGTATTAACTCGCACTAACTGTTTGGGCACTCGTGAATATGTTTGAGCAAGATAAAAACAGTCGATATCTTTATGACGTCCCATACAGAAATATGATCTTATGATGTCTTGTTTTTCACATATTACATCATCGAAAATGAAAACAGAATTTGGTTTGGCATCGGACGGTTCTACTATTCCTGCATTATTACTGAATGAATAACATCCCAACCCCTTGATGGGTTTCAATACATTTCGTAGGAATTGATATTTGGGTTGATTGAGTGATTTCGAATAGAGATAAACGTTTGTGAATCGCAGTCCTTGTGGATGTGTTAAAAGAGAGATCATGGTATTCGTCTTTCCACAATTTGATGGTCAGATAATGAGTCCTCAAACAGATGGTGGAAGTAGCGGACCATGCCGCAACACTTTCTGTCGATTCAATCCACAACCGAATTTTTCATCTACAGCAAACTTTTCTTTCTGCTTTACAATGCACATCGTACCGTGGTTGGAGACTATGTAAGCGACGATATGTCGTGAACGTTTCATTTAAATGAGTACCACCAAACGATACGGATGTGTTCGTGGTGGATGTAGAAAAAGTAATCGTGGATTTGTTAATAATTTGATAAAAAAACTTCCATTCGAATTAAATTTACCCGGAGGATATCAGTACTGTGGACCCGGTACAAAATTGGAAAAACATTTAGCCCGCAAAGATCATGGAATCAATAAATTGGACATTGCATGCAAACAACACGATATTCAATATTTGAATCATCTAACTGACCCAACAGCAAGACACAGCGCAGACAAAGAACTCGAATACGCCGCTTGGAACAGGGTTAAATCGAAGGACGATGGTATTAAGGAAAGAATAGCTGCCCTACTCGTTACCAACATTATGAAATCAAAGAGACGTTTCGGTATGGGTTGTAGTAGTACTACTATAAAGAAAAAGAAGGGGAATCAACCGAAGAAAAAGAAAAATAATCTCCTTTGGGATGGTTCATAAAGTGCGGAATGTACTGAAAAAAGCTGGGGGTGAGAATTTGTGACGAATAATTTGAAAAAAGCTACCGTAGTGGCATTGCATGCAGCATGAAAATACCTCAAAGCTGCCGGTGAAAAGAAAATAATCCGCACGCCTCGCATAATTCCAATTCATAAAGTCGGAGGGATTCTACCATCGATACCGATTTTTGCTGGATTGTCTGCACTCGGAAGTTTAGCGGGTGCTGTTGCAGGCATCACCAGAGCTGTGAATTCAGCAAAAGCAAGCAGAACCGCCCTGATCGAAGCGAATCATCATAATAAGAAAATGGAAAGTGTGGCATGGGTAAAAATGGTAGTGGTATATACCTTAAACCATACCGTAAAGGACTCGGTCTCTATTTGAAACCATACAATTCAAAAAACTAGTTGATTCCCTACCTCGAAGACCTCTCACCGACATCGATCTTACTTATTATGCCAGTAAAATGAAAATCCCACACATTCGTGGTATTTTTATGCGTGATACGTTACCCACTAGATGTCCACGACACCGCGAGATCGCCATTGTCAATTTAGATGGAATAAGAGGATCGGGAACACATTGGGTGGCATACAGCAAATGTGGGAAAGACATTGCATACTTTGATAGTTTTGGTGATCTACCACCGCCAATAGAGTTGATTCAATACTTTCAGAAATGTTCGAAAGTGAAAATTCTATATAACTATGATCATCGGCAGAAGTTCAACACAGTTTTCTGCGGTCACTTGTGCCTGAAGTTTCTCTCTGAATTATTATAGAATGGATACAACTTCAGCAATGACTCGAGAGGCTATCAAGGCGATGCGAGTTTCACTCAAGATGTATTCAAAATATCGGACCTTGACAAGAATGGATCGAGTGATGCTTGCAAATATGCCGAAGGAAGTGATACTCGCATGCGCTGCACATGAGATTGCTTGTGTTTGGGAAAAATTACCTAAAAGTCTACAAGATGATGTCGACATAATGAAATATAGATATTGCAATGACCACCACAATCTTGACGGCGACGATAGCATTTCAGATTCTGATGTGAATAATGGTCCTATACCTCGAAAAATATTCTGCTGTTATTGCAATATAAAAGATATGAATATTGGTGCTAATAAAAATGAAATGGATATTGATGAATCATCTCCAAAAAAGCGTAGGTTGTCTCGAGTGTGTTGTAGACAACAATAAATTGAAGTGAAATCCATAAGATGTATCAGTCATGTCACGGAAGTTCGAACTACAAGCTGTCGGGACGAGTGTCCTTGGTGCAGACTTTTTCCCACCCATTGAATTGGTTGTTATGGATTGGGACTTTTAGGATTCTATGGATGCAACACAGTCAATAATATAACTGAAAAAAACAATGTGATCAGTTTTAGAATCAGTGATGTTAGTTCACCAATACTTCAGAAATACACAATTGAAATTCCATGTGGTGCCTATGAAATAGATGAAATCAATGCAGTTATTCAGAAACATATCATGTTCAGATTGTTTCATGGTAAAAATCAAAACGATACCAATGCAGATGATATATTCTACCTACATGCCAATAATAATAATTTCAAATGTGAGATGCGATCAAAATATGAAATTGATCTAACTCATCCGAATTCCATAGCAAAGATGATGGGTTTCAATTTTGATAGACTTCAACCGATCACATCCGATAAACATAACAACAGTGAGACTCATCCGCTTAGATTGCAACATTATATCTGGTTCATACATAAACAATGAAGAATCCCACATTCTTTTTTCATTCGATATCGATGTGGAGCCTGGATTCAATCTCACAAAAGAACCACACAAGATTATATATATGCCCATCAGTCCAGAAAGTCGTCAGTTGATTCACAACATCACAGTGCGTATTTTGGATCACAATATTAATCTAATTGATTTTGGAAGTGCAGAAGAGATTGTTATAGTTTTGGAATTGAAAAAAATCTAATAACTATTATGGGTTTTTGTTATAATAGACAGAATCCACGAGAATTTGAAAACATTCCAAAAACAGCTAAAAAGGAAGGTTTGACTAGAAAAATGCTTATTCCAAAAGTATACGCTAAACAGTTAGCACACCACGCTGCTCTCTCGCTGAGAGATCTCAAATTTTTTAAATCAATTGGACTGAAAGTAAGGAAGAATGGTGCTCGAAACAAATAATGAAAAGTTGAATATATTCGATGAGCCGATGCTCGATCATTCCCTCACAAGTTTACATGAGCATACATACAAACCATATGGATCACCTTTATTTAGGAATTCAGATGAAATTCGAATTGCAATCAATAATCAAGACGTTATACTTGACATTGCTGAGAGTTTCATTTATATAGAGGGTAAATTCACGCCTAAAGATGAAACAAAATTATGTTATCTCTCGAACAATGCAATCGCCTTACTTTTTGATGAAATGCGCTATGAAATGGGTGGTGAAAAAGTTGCTGTCGTCAGGAAGCCAGGGATAACATCTACAATGAAGAATATGATTTCATTTGGACAATCACATGCTAACACATTATTAACAACTGGATGGGGACTTTTGGAAACTAAACAGAATATCTTGTATACAACCAGTCACGTATTCAGTGGTAAATTACCACTAAAATATTTGATGGGTTTCGCTGAAGATAACAACAAAAGTATCTTGAATGCCAAACAAGAAATGATTTTAATAATCGCTCGATCCTTCAAGAACTCATACATTGGTGAGGTTGATGCTGATTTGGAAATCAATAAAATTGAGTGTAAAATAAGACACACAGTGCCAGAAGATAAGCACAAGCTCAAACTATTGAATAGAATCAACAAAAGTGGTCTGAATGCTAAAATCAAGTTGGCTTATCGCATGTGGGATCTTCGTGAACTTCCATCACTACGTGGCACATCTTCAGACATATGGGCTATCAAGACAACCAACGCCCTTGAAACACCTCGTTTTATCATCACTGGATTCCAAAGCACTACCACTTCTGAAAATAGGACAAAAGACATCACTAAATTCACAACTGCTGATATCAATAACATTCGTGTGTACTTGAACTCTGAAGTATACCCATATGAACATTGGAATTTGGATTTCGATAAAAAACTCAATACTTCAGCTTATTATGCCTATGAGAACTTTCAACGAAGTTATTATGATAAAGATATGAGTGAACCTCTCATGGACATTGGTCAATTTCGACAAAATCCACTATTCATCATTGATTGTTCACATCAGCCGAATGCCACAAAATCATCAACTATTGATATTAAGCTCGAGTTTGAAACTAGGAAAGTCAACTTCCCAGCCAACACCAAAGTATATGCATCATTCTGCATGATACATTTTTGACATACAATGCATTGGATGGTTCAGTTCACAGCAGATATTGAATACACACACATTTTTGATTATTTTGCATTATTTTTTTTCTTTCTTTATTCATGTAAAAGAGGAATAGGTAAATAAAACATGTATGAAAAAAATTATTTTTTTTTATTCAAATATCACTAGCTTAGAATTTAAATAGTCTTAGGTATGTACAAAAAATCTAATATAACTTCTTCTTCATCTTCATCATGATTTTCTCCTTCTTCGATTTCACTATCATCATCATCAAGTTGGTACTTTTGGATGATGTCTTCAGGTAGGTATGGTAGGAGGCGGTGGAGAAATATTTTCAGCTCACATTCAATCATTGCGTCGCAGAGTTGATGTAGATCGAAAGAACCATCTGTATATTTCTCACAAAGATCCACACCCTTCTTGTAGTTCTCATAATCACGCATACAGTGCTGGATCCTTTCTTCATCATACCACACGCTCAGGTCATAATTGGTGGCGTGGAGAGCGTCCTCGCTCAAAGCATCCAACTCAGAGGTTAACCTTTCAGCTGAAGAGATGTCTACGGCTTCGGTCCAGTGTTGACTCGCATATTGCATCCACATATTTCAAGAATTAAGCTATGATCAAAGAGAAATCATTGAAATAACTATGCCATGAAAAAAGCAATCAGTAGTAGTACTCACATTAGACTTTTGATGATGTCTCCACCGATGAGTGTGTTTAACAATGTATGAACAGTTTTTTATATTTTCCTTACAATTATCACCTATAATATAAAGAATCAGAATTAGCCTAGTGAAAATTATATATTACTATTATTCAGTGAGATCGAATTTGACCAACGATCTCGTTTTCATGCCGGCAAAGCTTTGTGTACTCTGACCCAAATATGCTACTGTATATTTACCATATGATGAATTGATGCATGCTACATCATCATCGGTAAATTGCTCTGAAACACGTTTCGGCAGCCATGTTTTGAATAATGCATCATTGCTTACATCACGTAATATCAATAAAATAGATTTACCAAACCGAGTAGAACAAACTGACATACTCTTAATTGGGTAAGCTTCATTCAGTGGCAAGGATGATATTACTTTTTGCTCTAACACTTCCATCTCTTGTTTAATTATAGAATTGATTTTTTTAAATCCACCTTTGGAACTGACATGATGATGAAAATATATTAGGAAAATATAAATAATTTTCAATAGAAAAACACACTCACTGATCTCTCTCACTGTGTAGGCACTGAATAACTTTACTACTCTTGCTGACTGCTCAACTGCTAGGTATAAAACTTCTGATTTCATATCACCATATCCACTTCTTTTATAATAGATAGTGAACCACCCCCACCACAGACTTACGAAACATGTATGATACAAAGCCCCCACCATGCGCGAGTTTGCATCGCATCGATAGAGGGCGGAGAGTAAATAGTAGTCGATGAGTCACCGCAGCGTATGGGTGTGTGACGTCAGCGCGGACCCACCTTATCGACAGCGAGGACGGATGCGCATAGCGTCACGCGACCTCTCCTCCCACCACCATCGCAAGGTATACATCACTGGAGAGTAATCAGAGTTCACATATCTGACTGGATCTCAGTGGTGTGCAGACGTGTTGTACCCTCTCTATACTTCGGTATAGATTTGTATGTGTACTTCACATACACAATGGCAGAGTGAGTATACATGAAGCATATGGAAGACATTGAGGTAAGAAAAATATATTAAGTACTTGGAAAAAGTACTTGTCCGTGTATGAAAAAAAATCCAAGTCATTACAATCTCAATGTCAAACACAAACCCTGAACACCTCCCAACAAGAGTCATGGCCAAGGTCAAGGGTCAAGGTTACTGGTGACGTCATAGTGGTGGAGGGAGGCCCAGAACCAGCTCAAATCTCCTACTCATTATGCCAGACACTGTATTTTTCGAATGATTAGTTTCACTTCCTTAAACTTTCTTCAACGACTTTCCGATTCTCCGATGATTTTTTATCATCGTAGGTATTACAACAAGCGTATTGGTGATTATTGGAATTAAAAAATTCCTTCGACTTTGAGAAACAAATTATGTTGTTTGGCTGGCTGTAACGAAGCATGTTTTCGAGGCATTTTCTGTCTATTTTCATATTACTTAGCACTACTTTTTCACCTAGTCTCAGCTAGATCTGTTGCTACGGGCGTAGCCCATTTTGGCCCGAAAATGTGAAATACCAGGTAAGATGAATTTTAATGAGCTTGGGTAAATGCCCATTTCGGCCCACAACGATAGGTAAACTAATTAAAAGGTAATTTGAAGGATATTTGGATTGGGATAATTATTTATACATTGTTAGGGGCGCTTATTGTTAGATTATTCAGTTCCACAGTAACTTCTAAACTGTAATAATCTAGTAAAAAGGGCGGAAAAATGGGTGAATCGGAAGTTAAGTGAAATCACAAGCGGACGCGGTAAAACACAATTGGTGTTGAATCAGTTCAAATTCAAAGAACAAAATCGAAAATTAAGTTCGGGAGAAACAAAGTGGAGATGCATCAAAGATAGGTGCAATGCCTACTTAAAGACTATGGGCAATTCTTCTTATCGAGTTTTGACAACATCGAATCAAAACCATTCACACGGGGCAGAGTTGGAAAATGTCTTGCAACGGCAAATATTAAGTTCTACAGCGAAGAGGAAAGCTGAATCGGACATATGTGAGAAAAGCTTTGTCGAAGCAACGAGTACAGGATGTTTCACCCGGAAGGACTTGAAATGTGTGAGGAAGAACATCTACTATGCTCGGAAGAAATCGCTGCCAGCACTACCCAAGTCAGTCACAGAAGTCCACGCAGTGTTAGCTGCAATGGAGTTAAAAACTAATGAAGGTGAAGATTTTGTGTTAATTAATGACGAAACCTTAAATTTAATAATATTTTCCTGTCATTCTAATTTAAATTTTTTGTGTAAAGCAGAGATTTTGTATATGTTTGGGACCTTCTCTTATTGCACAAAATTTTTTAAACAACTTTTCACTATACACGGCTATTTTAATGGACACTATATTCCGTTAGTTTTCTGTTTGTTAAAAGATAAACGTGAAGAAACATATCGCTTGTGCCTGTCTAAGATATATGATTTATGTGACAATTATAATTTAAGTGAAAATTGTCAAGCTGTGTGCACGTTCCAATGTAATTGGATGAAAAAAAGTTTGTATTTCGTGCAGAAATTTATTTATAAAATCATAGCAAAGCGCTTTCGACTATCAAGTCATCATCAGTGCGTACCTGTAAGTAAGTGACATTGAAATGAATTTAAGAAATTTTGATAATATGAATTTTGAAAAATTGAAAAAATTACTTACTCGTCAGGTGTACAAGAGCCATACCATAAAAATATCATGTGTCCATAGGACCATGTAACAAGTTAAAACGGGACATCATATGATTAACATTTTAAAAAATCCTTATTCCAGGATTGAGTTTGATAAAAGTTTCAACAGACAGAGTAACACATGTCTGCTGAACTTAGTATACTGTCAAACTAAATGAAATATGAATGAAGTTGACATTGTGTCAAAAGTTGACAATGACAATTGGCTTAGAACATGAACTTCTGGAAACACTGATCTATGTTTTGAAAATAGTTGAATGACCAATTAGTCAAATTGATCTGTAAGTCTATTTATAGTTCTGTTCATCCAAACCCAAGGAAATATAACAAACCGGGAAAGGTCTAATGAGAACCTCCACCCGAAGTGCATAAAACCAGGCTTAAGACACAGTCCCTTGGTAATTTGTGAAACCAATTCCATGCTCAGGATCATGAGATAGGTCTAATGAGAACCTTCACACTCCCCAAAGCGACAAAAGGGTATCCCAAAACCAAGAGGTACCATAAACAGAAATGATTTAAGAGAGTTTCAACAGGCAGAGTAACACATGTCTGTTGAAGCTTAGTCTATTGTCTAACTAAATGAATAAAAATTGACATTGTATCAAAAGTTAACAATGACAATGAAGTTATAGCATAGAAAATTACCTATAAATATAATGATATGAGCTTTTGAAATTGATAAAAAATGACAAGTTAGTCAAATTTTGTGATTTAATCATGAAAATGTTTCAAGGTGACAGAACCAAAGTTAAAGAAACTTTTATAGTCTAATGAGAACTAAAAATTCTTCAAACCGTCAGCTCTAGGATTACCAAGGAAACACACATAATTACTTCATATTATTATTATTGGTTCAGCATCCTTGGAAACCAGATCAGAACATAGGATCTTGAGATAGGTCTGATGAGAACTTTCCCAATCTCAAAAGTAGCAAATATGGTAACCAAACTGATGAACCCATACCAGAAAATTTTTAAAAAATTTTCAAATAATTGATCTGTAAGTCTATTTATAGTTCTGTTGTTCCAAACCCAAGGAAATATGACAAACCGAGAGGAAAGTCTAATGAGAACTTCAACCCGATGTGTATAAAACCCGGCTTAAGACACAATCTCTTGGGGGTTTGTGACACCAATTCAATGCTATGGACCATGGGGCAAGTCTAATGAGAACCTTCCCAATCTCAAAGCGCTAAAAAAAGGTAGCACAGAACCAAGAGGCACTACAAACAGTAGGGATTTAAGAAATTTTCAAATTGTTTCAGAAATACTCAATTCAGTATTTCTATTAATCAAAACAAAGGAAATTACTGTACCAAGAGAAAGTCTAATGAGAACTTGTCATGGCACAAGCAAAAGCCCAAGCTCAAGAAAAACAGAACCTGAAGTTGAAATTATAAGTTATACAATGAAAGCAGTAGTTTATGTTCTGAGAATTGAAAGGACAGTCGAGAGGGAGGGAACTAAGCAAACTGCAGAATGGGTTCAAGCGATATCATCATCGAGAAAGAATTTAAGAGCAATTAAATGAGTAAATAATTTAAATGTATGAGTTTTTTTTTTATTTTTTAATTTTATTTTTATTTTAAACGTCTATGAAGAGGAATGTAAGCTCTGTTTAAATTGACTTGAGTATTGAGACAAAGATCATTATTCAGTAATTCCTTGTTAATATGTAAATCTTCAAGAAAATCTAATCTATTGTAATTTTTGGAACTCACCTCCTGTAAAATTTTTGAATTCCTATTTGGATTAAAGTTGTGGTTGTTAAACCTCAAATGTTGACCAAAGGCTGAAATTTTGTTAGGATTTAAATGTTCGGTTATACGGGCTTTCAAAGGTCTGCAAGTTCTTCCAATGTAGGCTGCATCACAATCATCACAATTTAGCTTGTATATGCCACTTTTTGAAAGTTTATCAATTTTATCTTTTGTGTTGACAAGGTATCTGTTGAGGCTATGGTTAGTTTTAAAAGAAATTTTAATGTTGTCTATGTTGCTTTTGATGCAACCTGATATTTTATTAGAAATATTGTCATTTAAAAAAGGAAGTGAAACAAATTGTGCTATTGAATCTACTTTAGGGTAGGCAGCATTATGTGCTTTTTTGTTTTTGATTTTTTGGATCAAACTATTAATAATATTTGGGTTATAATGGTTATTTGAAGCTATTTGTTTAATGATATTCAATTCATTTTGATAACCAACTGTGGAAAGGGGCATATTCAAAAGTCTATGAATGTAACAATTGAAGGCTGCCATTTTGTGTTGATGGGGGTGATTGGAGAAGCTAGGTATAACGTGATCGGTTTGTGTGGGTTTCCTGAATATGCTAAAATTTAAAAGATTATTGTTTTTATTGATTGTAAAGTCTAAGAAATTTAATTTATTATTAGATTCTAATTCAAGTGTGAATTTGATACTAGGGTGTACTTGGTTTATTTTTGTCAGAAGATTGCTGACAATGCCAATGTCACCATTCACAAATACCAAACAATCATCAACATATCTAAACCAATGTAAAATTTCTGGGTTATTTGCAGTGATAATGAATTTAGTTTCTAAATTATTCATGAAAATATCTGCTAAAAAAGGAGATAAACAACTACCCATGGCAAGTCCATCTGGTTGTTTATAAAATTTGTCATTAAAAACAAAAAAATCCTGTGAAAGGCAAAAGTTTAACAAGGTCAAAATGTAGGTTATGGAATTTGTATCAACTTCAGCAAGGCTTAAGGCCTCACTTACAAGTGGTAAGGTTTCTATTTTCGGGACTGAAGTGAAAAGATTACTTACATCAAAGGAAATCATCAAGCTTTCTTGAGGTAAATTTAAATCATTCAATTTATTTATTAAATCTAAAGAGTTACTTACTGCATATTTTGGAGTGAAGTGTGTCAGGTCTTTAATAAGCCTGTAAATAAATGAAGCTAAAATTGAGACAGGAGTGTTAGTGAAGCTAACTACTGGTCTTATTGGTATGTCGATCTTGTGGATCTTTGGAAGTCCATACAAGCGAGGAATGACTGGGTTGCTGCTAATGAGAGAATAAGGGGCTGAATGTTTGATGAAAAAATCTTTATGGATATTCAACTGAGTTTTCAATTTTCTAATAAAATTGGTAAATGGATTTGATGATAAAAGTTTGAAGTTATGTTCAGAAAGGAAATTTTCTACTTTATCAATGTAATCTAACTTGTTTAAAATGACTAAACAATTACCTTTGTCTGCTTTTGAAAATATGAGGTTATGGTCTTTGATTTTAATTTTGATTTTCTTAAGAATAAAATGAAAATGTTTATGAGGATGAATCTTAAAGTGTTGTTTACTACGTTTAATTTTGTATAGAAAGTTATGAATATCATTACGAATGATCTTTTTAACATTATAGTCCTTAGAGAGCTGTTCAATAACAACATCAACTTCCACTGCAAACTCCAATAAGTTTCTCTCAGAAACTTGAGAGCCCAAAGCAAATTTGAGTCCCAACTTCAACAGGTCCATTTCGTCATCATCGAACACAATGTTAGAAAGATTTTTGACTCTGTCATGAAAAGTGAAATCTGAAAATTTCTTATTGTTTCTTTGTTTATTTTTCCAAAAATCATGTTTTTGTTTAATCAAATATTTGAGCTTTTTATCAACTTTTTCAAATTTAATCTTCTTGGCTATGTCAACTTCAGTATTTACTTCATTAAAGAAATCTTGTAAAAATGTAACGTTGATTGATCTGACTAAATTATCATAAATGTTTTTAAGTTCACAATTAATTAGGTTGAGTTTAGAATAGTGTTTACAGATAGTTTGCTTAAGTAATCTTAATTCCATTTCTGATTTAATGCTGTGGCTGACATTCCTAGACGTTTTAATAGTAGCAAAGGTGGGGGTCACCTGTTCCTTTATGCAGTTGTTCACAAACCAAATGTCCAGTTGAATCATCGATCTCTTTATGGAAAGCTTCTTGTATTTAACAGCCATGTCTACCATACTGTAGTCACTTAAGTGAAAATTGTCAAGCTGTGTGCACGTTCCAATGTAATTGGATGAAAAAAAGTTTGTATTTCGTGCAGAAATTTATTTATAAAATCATAGCAAAGCGCTTTCGACTATCAAGTCATCATCAGTGCGTACCTGTAAGTAAGTGACATTGAAATGAATTTAAGAAATTTTGATAATATGAATTTTGAAAAATTGAAAAAATTACTTACTCGTCAGGTGTACAAGAGCCATACCATAAAAATATCATGTGTCCATAGGACCATGTAACAAGTTAAAACGGGACATCATATGATTAACATTTTAAAAAATCCTTATTCCAGGATTGAGTTTGATAAAAGTTTCAACAGACAGAGTAACACATGTCTGCTGAACTTAGTATACTGTCAAACTAAATGAAATATGAATGAAGTTGACATTGTGTCAAAAGTTGACAATGACAATTGGCTTAGAACATGAACTTCTGGAAACACTGATCTATGTTTTGAAAATAGTTGAATGACCAATTAGTCAAATTGATCTGTAAGTCTATTTATAGTTCTGTTCATCCAAACCCAAGGAAATATAACAAACCGGGAAAGGTCTAATGAGAACCTCCACCCGAAGTGCATAAAACCAGGCTTAAGACACAGTCCCTTGGTAATTTGTGAAACCAATTCCATGCTCAGGATCATGAGATAGGTCTAATGAGAACCTTCACACTCCCCAAAGCGACAAAAGGGTATCCCAAAACCAAGAGGTACCATAAACAGAAATGATTTAAGAGAGTTTCAACAGGCAGAGTAACACATGTCTGTTGAAGCTTAGTCTATTGTCTAACTAAATGAATAAAAATTGACATTGTATCAAAAGTTAACAATGACAATGAAGTTATAGCATAGAAATTTACCTATAAATATAATGATATGAGCTTTTGAAATTGATAAAAAATGACAAGTTAGTCAAATTTTGTGATTTAATCATGAAAATGTTTCAAGGTGACAGAACCAAAGTTAAAGAAACTTTTATAGTCTAATGAGAACTAAAAATTCTTCAAACCGTCAGCTCTAGGATTACCAAGGAAACACACATAATTACTTCATATTATTATTATTGGTTCAGCATCCTTGGAAACCAGATCAGAACATAGGATCTTGAGATAGGTCTGATGAGAACTTTCCCATTCTCAAAAGTAGCAAATATGGTAACCAAACTGATGAACCCATACCAGAAAATTTTTAAAAATTTTTCCAATAATTGATCTGTAAGTCTGTAAATCCCTACTGTTTGTAGTGCCTCTTGGTTCTGTGCTACCTTTTTTTAGCGCTTTGAGATTGGGAAGGTTCTCATTAGACTTGCCCCATGGTCCATAGCATTGAATTGGTGTCACAAACCCCCAAGAGATTGTGTCTTAAGCCGGGTTTTATACACATCGGGTTGAAGTTCTCATTAGACTTTCCTCTCGGTTTGTCATATTTCCTTGGGTTTGGAACAACAGAACTATAAATAGACTTACAGATCAATTATTGGAAAATTTTTTAAAAATTTTCTGGTATGGGTTCATCAGTTTGGTTACCATATTTGCTACTTTTGAGATTGGGAAAGTTCTCATCAGACCTATCTCAAGATCCTATGTTCTGATCTGGTTTCCAAGGATGCTGAACCAATAATAATAATATGAAGTAATTATGTGTGTTTCCTTGGTAATCCTAGAGCTGACGGTTTGAAGAATTTTTAGTTCTCATTAGACTATAAAAGTTTCTTCAACTTTGGTTCTGTCACCTTGAAACATTTTCATGATTAAATCACAAAATTTGACTAACTTGTCATTTTTTATCAATTTCAAAAGCTCATATCATTATATTTATAGGTAATTTTCTATGCTATAACTTCATTGTCATTGTTAACTTTTGATACAATGTCAATTTTTATTCATTTAGTTAGACAATAGACTAAGCTTCAACAGACATGTGTTACTCTGCCTGTTGAAACTCTCTTAAATCATTTCTGTTTATGGTACCTCTTGGTTTTGGGATACCCTTTTGTCGCTTTGGGGAGTGTGAAGGTTCTCATTAGACCTATCTCATGATCCTGAGCATGGAATTGGTTTCACAAATTACCAAGGGACTGTGTCTTAAGCCTGGTTTTATGCACTTCGGGTGGAGGTTCTCATTAGACCTTTCCCGGTTTGTTATATTTCCTTGGGTTTGGATGAACAGAACTATAAATAGACTTACAGATCAATTTGACTAATTGGTCATTCAACTATTTTCAAAACATAGATCAGTGTTTCCAGAAGTTCATGTTCTAAGCCAATTGTCATTGTCAACTTTTGACACAATGTCAACTTCATTCATATTTCATTTAGTTTGACAGTATACTAAGTTCAGCAGACATGTGTTACTCTGTCTGTTGAAACTTTTATCAAACTCAATCCTGGAATAAGGATTTTTTAAAATGTTAATCATATGATGTCCCGTTTTAACTTGTTACATGGTCCTATGGACACATGATATTTTTATGGTATGGCTCTTGTACACCTGACGAGTAAGTAATTTTTTCAATTTTTCAAAATTCATATTATCAAAATTTCTTAAATTCATTTCAATGTCACTTACTTACAGGTACGCACTGATGATGACTTGATAGTCGAAAGCGCTTTGCTATGATTTTATAAATAAATTTCTGCACGAAATACAAACTTTTTTTCATCCAATTACATTGGAACGTGCACACAGCTTGACAATTTTCACTTAAGTGACTACAGTATGGTAGACATGGCTGTTAAATACAAGAAGCTTTCCATAAAGAGATCGATGATTCAACTGGACATTTGGTTTGTGAACAACTGCATAAAGGAACAGGTGACCCCCACCTTTGCTACTATTAAAACGTCTAGGAATGTCAGCCACAGCATTAAATCAGAAATGGAATTAAGATTACTTAAGCAAACTATCTGTAAACACTATTCTAAACTCAACCTAATTAATTGTGAACTTAAAAACATTTATGATAATTTAGTCAGATCAATCAACGTTACATTTTTACAAGATTTCTTTAATGAAGTAAATACTGAAGTTGACATAGCCAAGAAGATTAAATTTGAAAAAGTTGATAAAAAGCTCAAATATTTGATTAAACAAAAACATGATTTTTGGAAAAATAAACAAAGAAACAATAAGAAATTTTCAGATTTCACTTTTCATGACAGAGTCAAAAATCTTTCTAACATTGTGTTCGATGATGACGAAATGGACCTGTTGAAGTTGGGACTCAAATTTGCTTTGGGCTCTCAAGTTTCTGAGAGAAACTTATTGGAGTTTGCAGTGGAAGTTGATGTTGTTATTGAACAGCTCTCTAAGGACTATAATGTTAAAAAGATCATTCGTAATGATATTCATAACTTTCTATACAAAATTAAACGTAGTAAACAACACTTTAAGATTCATCCTCATAAACATTTTCATTTTATTCTTAAGAAAATCAAAATTAAAATCAAAGACCATAACCTCATATTTTCAAAAGCAGACAAAGGTAATTGTTTAGTCATTTTAAACAAGTTAGATTACATTGATAAAGTAGAAAATTTCCTTTCTGAACATAACTTCAAACTTTTATCATCAAATCCATTTACCAATTTTATTAGAAAATTGAAAACTCAGTTGAATATCCATAAAGATTTTTTCATCAAACATTCAGCCCCTTATTCTCTCATTAGCAGCAACCCAGTCATTCCTCGCTTGTATGGACTTCCAAAGATCCACAAGATCGGCATACCAATAAGACCAGTAGTTAGCTTCACTAACACTCCTGTCTCAATTTTAGCTTCATTTATTTACAGGCTTATTAAAGACCTGACACACTTCACTCCAAAATATGCAGTAAGTAACTCTTTAGATTTAATAAACAAATTGAATGATTTAAATTTACCTCAAGAAAGCTTGATGATTTCCTTTGATGTAAGTAATCTTTTCACTTCAGTCCCGAAAATAGAAACCTTACCACTTGTAAGTGAGGCCTTAAGCCTTGCTGAAGTTGATACAAATTCCATAACCTACATTTTGACCTTGTTAAACTTTTGCCTTTCACAGGATTTTTTTGTTTTTAATGACAAATTTTATAAACAACCAGATGGACTTGCCATGGGTAGTTGTTTATCTCCTTTTTTAGCAGATATTTTCATGAATAATTTAGAAACTAAATTCATTATCACTGCAAATAACCCAGAAATTTTACATTGGTTTAGATATGTTGATGATTGTTTGGTATTTGTGAATGGTGACATTGGCATTGTCAGCAATCTTCTGACAAAAATAAACCAAGTACACCCTAGTATCAAATTCACACTTGAATTAGAATCTAATAATAAATTAAATTTCTTAGACTTTACAATCAATAAAAACAATAATCTTTTAAATTTTAGCATATTCAGGAAACCCACACAAACCGATCACGTTATACCTAGCTTCTCCAATCACCCCCATCAACACAAAATGGCAGCCTTCAATTGTTACATTCATAGACTTTTGAATATGCCCCTTTCCACAGTTGGTTATCAAAATGAATTGAATATCATTAAACAAATAGCTTCAAATAACCATTATAACCCAAATATTATTAATAGTTTGATCCAAAAAATCAAAAACAAAAAAGCACATAATGCTGCCTACCCTAAAGTAGATTCAATAGCACAATTTGTTTCACTTCCTTTTTTAAATGACAATATTTCTAATAAAATATCAGGTTGCATCAAAAGCAACATAGACAACATTAAAATTTCTTTTAAAACTAACCATAGCCTCAACAGATACCTTGTCAACACAAAAGATAAAATTGATAAACTTTCAAAAAGTGGCATATACAAGCTAAATTGTGATGATTGTGATGCAGCCTACATTGGAAGAACTTGCAGACCTTTGAAAGCCCGTATAACCGAACATTTAAATCCCAACAAAATTTCAGCCTTTGGTCAACATTTGAGGTTTAACAACCACAACTTTAGTCCAAATAGGAATTCAAAAATTTTACAGGAGGTGAGTTCCAAAAATTACAATAGATTAGATTTTCTTGAAGATTTACATATTAACAAGGAATTACTGAATAATGATCTTTGTCTCAATACTCAAGTCAATTTAAACAGAGCTTACATTCCTCTTCATAGACGTTTAAAATAAAAATAAAATTAAAAAATAAAAAAAAAAACTCATACATTTAAATTATTTACTCATTTAATTGCTCTTAAATTCTTTCTCGATGATGATATCGCTTGAACCCATTCTGCAGTTTGCTTAGTTCCCTCCCTCTCGACTGTCCTTTCAAATCTCAGAACATAAACTACTGCTTTCATTGTATAACTTATAATTTCAACTTCAGGTTCTGTTTTTCTTGAGCTTGGGCTTTTGCTTGTGCCATGACAAGTTCTCATTAGACTTTCTCTTGGTACAGTAATTTCCTTTGTTTTGATTAATAGAAATACTGAATTGAGTATTTCTGAAACAATTTGAAAATTTCTTAAATCCCTACTGTTTGTAGTGCCTCTTGGTTCTGTGCTACCTTTTTTTAGCGCTTTGAGATTGGGAAGGTTCTCATTAGACTTGCCCCATGGTCCATAGCATTGAATTGGTGTCACAAACCCCCAAGAGATTGTGTCTTAAGCCGGGTTTTATACACATCGGGTTGAAGTTCTCATTAGACTTTCCTCTCGGTTTGTCATATTTCCTTGGGTTTGGAACAACAGAACTATAAATAGACTTACAGATCAATTATTGGAAAATTTTTTAAAAATTTTCTGGTATGGGTTCATCAGTTTGGTTACCATATTTGCTACTTTTGAGATTGGGAAAGTTCTCATCAGACCTATCTCAAGATCCTATGTTCTGATCTGGTTTCCAAGGATGCTGAACCAATAATAATAATATGAAGTAATTATGTGTGTTTCCTTGGTAATCCTAGAGCTGACGGTTTGAAGAATTTTTAGTTCTCATTAGACTATAAAAGTTTCTTCAACTTTGGTTCTGTCACCTTGAAACATTTTCATGATTAAATCACAAAATTTGACTAACTTGTCATTTTTTATCAATTTCAAAAGCTCATATCATTATATTTATAGGTAATTTTCTATGCTATAACTTCATTGTCATTGTTAACTTTTGATACAATGTCAATTTTTATTCATTTAGTTAGACAATAGACTAAGCTTCAACAGACATGTGTTACTCTGCCTGTTGAAACTCTCTTAAATCATTTCTGTTTATGGTACCTCTTGGTTTTGGGATACCCTTTTGTCGCTTTGGGGAGTGTGAAGGTTCTCATTAGACCTATCTCATGATCCTGAGCATGGAATTGGTTTCACAAATTACCAAGGGACTGTGTCTTAAGCCTGGTTTTATGCACTTCGGGTGGAGGTTCTCATTAGACCTTTCCCGGTTTGTTATATTTCCTTGGGTTTGGATGAACAGAACTATAAATAGACTTACAGATCAATTTGACTAATTGGTCATTCAACTATTTTCAAAACATAGATCAGTGTTTCCAGAAGTTCATGTTCTAAGCCAATTGTCATTGTCAACTTTTGACACAATGTCAACTTCATTCATATTTCATTTAGTTTGACAGTATACTAAGTTCAGCAGACATGTGTTACTCTGTCTGTTGAAACTTTTATCAAACTCAATCCTGGAATAAGGATTTTTTAAAATGTTAATCATATGATGTCCCGTTTTAACTTGTTACATGGTCCTATGGACACATGATATTTTTATGGTATGGCTCTTGTACACCTGACGAGTAAGTAATTTTTTCAATTTTTCAAAATTCATATTATCAAAATTTCTTAAATTCATTTCAATGTCACTTACTTACAGGTACGCACTGATGATGACTTGATAGTCGAAAGCGCTTTGCTATGATTTTATAAATAAATTTCTGCACGAAATACAAACTTTTTTTCATCCAATTATAATTTAGTTTTTTCACCAAAAGAAGTAGTAATAGACTTTGAAGTTTCAATTCATAACGCTTTAACTCAAATTTGGACAAATATCAAAATTACTGGCTGTAGGTTTCACTTGACCCAAGCATCGTACCGTCAAATACAGAAACTAGGTTTGACACTATCTTATAAAGATGATAAGTCAGATGTTGGCAAATGGCTGCACTATTGTTTTGGACTTCTCTTTTTAGAACCCAATGAAGTAGATAATTTCTATTTCTTTGAGTTATATGAAATTAAGCCTCAAAATACAAATTTAGGAAAATTTTAAAATTATCTTCTTGAAAATTATTTAACCAACGAATCAAAATTTCCACCTTACATTTGGGCAAGTGCTTCTGCAGATTTAAATAAAACTACCAATGCTTGTGAATCGTTTCATGCACATTTTAACATTTCAATGTATCATACTCACCCATCTATATTTATTTTTGTTAAAGAACTTTTGAATGTACAAATAGAAACATACGTAAATTGTAATAGTATTGGCATTACAAATATGTCTAGAAATTTAGGAAAGAAAAAACAAAAGTTTATGGAGGAACAAATACAAAAATATAAGAACAAGGAAATTTAAAAATTAGATTATGTGAAAATTGTATCATATTATCATTCTAATAAGTAGCATTAAGGCGATTTTTGTACATATTGATAAATTAATAAACTTTTTAACAAAATTGAATGATATATGTTGCTATTTCTCTGTGTATAGTTACAGATCTTGTGAACGCATTAGATTTAAAATTCTAATTAGGTACCTAATTACTAGTTCACCGTTAAAATAGGTACATTTTTTGTTTGGGGCCGAAATGGGCTCTTTTTATGCACGGTACCTGCCATCTCGGGCCGAAATGGGCTACGCCCCTCTCTACACCACTTTATGGCTTGAAAACGTCTACCTGACAATAATCATTAGTACATTACAACTAACAAGTAGTTGTAACGATTCACCTGGCTGTAGAAAGTTTTAATAAGTTATAATGAAAATGCTTCTTCACATCCGAGATACCTTACTTTCAGGTAAATCATGTAAGTCTGATTGACTGAGAGTTTTCAGAAATAATATACTGTTAGCTGAGTGTGAAAATCGCCCCCTAACTTCACTTTCATTGTTAGGACATTCAGACACATAATAAATGAAGAGGAATTTTGAATAAAAGTGTATAATTTCTAAAATTGCAAAGCGTTTTCGACTTTCGTCATCTTCAGTGCTCTCTGAAAGTAAATACTCTGATTGTGTGAGGAATTCTTGAATTGAAATGATTTTAAAAATTTGGTTATGGAATTTGGAAAAATATTATAAGTTTTGTTGAGTACTTACAAGTCAGGTAACAAGAAATTTTACAATTTGTGAGGTTATTTTAAAAGTAATAGGTAACATTTAACGAAAATCATGTTAGAAACTAGAGGCCATGATTTTCGTTAGAATAAAGCACAAATTTTACTAGTAATATTCAAAATGTCCCCACAAATTGTAAAACTTCCAAGTGTATTGCTTCCCACATTGAATTTAGACACATGTTTTATTAGTTTTAAAACGTCAGTGAGTGAATCCGTTGGAAAAGTCAAGTATTTTCCAGTAATAGAGAAAATCTTTTGAAATATCGCTGAAAAATGAAAAAATCTGGCCTTGATACCGATCCTAGAAAAACAAACATTCCTCTTATCTTCAAATTCCAATTTTTGCACCATTTCTTCCTCAATTCTAGTAAAAACCAAGACAGTTTCTTATCGATTTTCTTGTGGATTTTCTTATTGAAATCTGAAATTTATAAATACCAGCCCCAGCCTATGACACCATCTGATTTAGAGTTATTGATTCCATTCGATTGTCCAGTTGATTGCTAAACCAGACTTTTATTATTCAGCAGTAAATTTTGTTCGACTAGGAGCTTGTTTGCCAGCTGACGTTAGTTGAAGAAGCATCCAGAAATGAACCAATTTATTTTTTGAATTGATTTCCTTTGAATGCATATAAATATTTTGTTTACTAAAATTAACCTCAGAATTTTTGCTGAGCCACTGCTTTGATTGCGAATCATTTTTCTTGGAAAATTATGCATATATGTCAGTGACTTGGTAAACCGGGTCGACAAAACGTTTGGTTTTCCCGAGAGAGGAATCATGAGGAGGTAACCGTCCAACCTTTACCGTGTACGTCCGAAAATCTCGTGAATTGAATCGACTTTTTGATTCTTTGTTACGGGGAATACTCGACGTTTTACCTAGAGGTGGCTGAGCCACTGGTTTGATTGCGAATCATTTCTCCCGGAAAATTACGCATATCTGTCAGCGACTTGGTACAGCGGGTCGACAATACGTTTGGTTTTTCCGAGAGAAACATTAACGAGTGGGTCAATGAGTGATAGAATCCGTAATATCGGAGTACACGCGAAAATACATTTGTAAAACCGACTCTAGGGACGTACGCGAATCATAACCCCAAGAACGCTTTCCATTCGAGTGGTTAGTTAAGGATAAAATCAATTTACGCTTCCGAACGACTGCCTTTTCTCCCGAACAACCAGGCTGTACTTGGACGGAGCATTCCGGTGCATTTCTAGTAGAAGAAAACCCTGAGTGCTACCACCAGTACAGTAACGAACTCCGTCGAACTCTTACAGACCGTCCTTAAGAACCGACTACTTTCACTAACCGTTTTTTTGGGTTGTTATCACTGTACGTAGTTTTTCACCCCAGCCACAACACTGTCAATCTGCGTTCTGTGTCTAAATGTCTCTCTAGACTGTCATTTTCACAAGTAACAATTATATTTTTTATATTTTGAACTGACAGAAATAACCTAATTAATAAACGATTCATTGTGTGGTTTATTTTTGTCTGTCATTTTCCGCAACTTTCGTATTTGCGGAAGAATCGCCGTGTGTTAGAGTCAAAGCTATATTTAAATGAAGGAACCGGTATTAAGCTTGACGAGTAGTGCGCTTAAAGCCCTCATCAACTCGAAGCTCTAAGTTCAGATCCAGACATCTGACCCCTGGATACAGACCGATCTCTATCTGTTGCTACCTAGGTACGTGGAGCAGACCACTAAAAAAAAGCTGGCACCCGAAACACCGTAAAGGGCACATAAGTCTACCGTAGTCTCCGGGGCCATTAGTGAGTGCTCTACCGAGCAAACCAGAGGTTGCTTAATTAGAGACTCCGAGAGGACCCCCAACCCCGAAAAAAAGGACCTCAAATCGTTTCAAAAAAGAAAATGAATTCATGATAATTCAGTACACGAGTTGTATTTGTTGAAACTATTTCATGAATCAAATCAAATCAGTTTCATTAATCTATCAATAATATTGATTGGTGTTATGCAATAACGAGTCGAATAAATGAGTTATAACAGTCATTGGAATCGCAAAGCGTTATTCTACGATGAGCAAAAATTGTTCAATCCTCCATTATAAAAGGGACCCACTCACTGACTACTTAGCCACATTCCATCATTCCATGATCTGCTAAACTATTATAATATTTTTCAAGAAACTGGCTGACTGTGGCTTGGCCCATTATTGCATAACATCATCCAATTATGTATTCAGCTTGCACCAGAGTGCGTCTTTCGTCGCGAATGATTATTCCGAAGATTGAATATTTCGTCTCGTGAAACTTGTGATTCATCTGCCCAAATAATATTTTTCAAAAAGTTGGTATCTTTGTTAGTCCATGTTGGTACCATTTCGCATAATTCTACTCGTTTTGGTGGATCATCTCTATGTAGAGCTTGCAGCCTGATGTAACCATTTTGTAAAATTCTTCTTATGGAAGTGCGAGAAATTCCCAAATCCACCGCAGCACTAGATATTGATACCTGAGGATAAGCATAAAAATTTCCCAAAACATTGATTTCATTTCCCGTTCACCTGATTCCATTTATTTCTCGAGGCGTGAACTTTTCCGAAGTTGAGATGATTTAGTCCAATTCTTCTGAATTTTTGTTCGTTCATTGCCGGTATATTTGGATATAACTCATTAAACATCCTACAGGTCCTTAATTTTTATTGCACTAATGAAACTAATAGTCTAGAGACGAAGGGAGGTTAACCGTCACCCATCTGTTTAACAGATGAAACATATTTCTTCAATTGGTGCCCCTTTTTAGATATTTAAAGCACGCATCAGCGTGTGCAAATCCAACTTTCAAAAACGCGCTTTTCTTGAAGTAACCATGGCTATATCAACAACTCGAGAACCGTGAAGTCTTAATGACAATGTTATGATTATTTCTTTGGTCTGTTGAATATTAGAATATCAGAGTTTGATTGATTATTTTCCATTTTCACTACTCTTTACGACAGTTGGACTATTTATACATGTTATTATCAAGTTTATTCAGTTCCGTCCAGAACTTTTTCAAATCTGAAATGGCAAGGTACAGTATCACACTCTAAGACAACATCGGAAAATTGATTTTCTTTTTCTTGCCATAGCTGCAATACATAGAAAACAGGATGATAGCTGAGTTCACGTTCGGGTGTCTCTAGAATATTTACGGGTTTCACGTGGTTTCTGAATAACAGTTGATACTCTCTGAATGAAAATTAACGCTTTCTGAAATACAAGCTACACATTCTACAATACAATTCACTAATCTGAAGTACAAGTTACGGTTTCTGAGTTTAATTTCAGTAATCTGAATTACACTTTATATTTTCTGAATTGAAATTCATCACTCAGAATTACAAATTATACTTTCTGAAATGAATCTTATGAATGTTCTTCCATCTTTACTCCCACCAATCTACAATACTGTAGGCTATCATGTAAAATACTGATCGTTTCGAACTTCTATCATCTCACTGATTAATCTCTCAACTATTGAGACGATGGATCTCTGATATGTAGGTAATCAAATAAATAATTGGTTGTTCTTATACATCTACTTCTACCTATGGAGGCCTTGATGATTTCTGAATTATAATTGATGGTTTCTGATTCACAATAATTGACGCTTTCTGAATAACAACTCACTATTCCTACATCCAATTAACAATTCTGAATTTCCAATTATTATACGTTCTGAATTACGTGTGAAGAAGTAGAATAGAAAGACACAATAAATAACTATGAATCAATTTTGTTGTAATTTTGATATATCATTAGGTTGAGAATACGATTTATTGGGCATTCAATGTTAATGTGGTTCAGATTTTCGACTCTTCCGCATTCACAATGTGGGGATTCTTTGTATCCAATTCTGTACAGATGAGCACCGCTGAGACATTGTCCAGTCTGCATCCTGATAATTGTAATTTTCCTTCTGTCAATAAATGGGAACTTTTTATACCATGGGACGGTTGGAAATACTATTGTATTCGGGAGTACCATTTGCCCTTGTCTTGCATTGTTCTCTTTCAGTAAATGCATAATTTTTTTCATTTGTTTTTTCACAATAGGTAATATTTCTTCCCTGTTGACGTTCATTTGATGAGGATCATTAGAATCATTTCGATTGAAGCTAGAGTGTCTGGTGTCCCATTACCCTCTATGTTAGCGTGTCCAGGTACACATCTCGTTTCTATTGCATTCAAAAACCGTTTATTTGGTGGTGAGGGGAATGTAATCATTTGATGTGTGTTTATGAGTTTGCGTTAATCTATGAATGTATTTAAGGAAATCAGTGAAGATAATACATTTTTCAATGTTACTTTCCAAGCAGATGCCAATACCCAAATTTATGCATCAATTTTTGCGTTACAGATCGAGTTTTAGCTTATTGCACTAGTGCAATAAAGTTTTTATTGCACTCATCTGTCATTCTACCTCAACGTGCTGTCATCATGACAAACATAAACGTTCAAACCTACTACATATTAAGTGGATATTCTGTGAGATTGGCAATAAGTTTTGAACAGTTACATATTTTATATTATTTTGTATCAATGTTAGCAGCCAGACTCCAAAAAATAATGTCTTCCCTAGAATAACTCCATAATCAAAACTGATCCGCTTTTTTCTAAACCGTCTACATGCATAGAGCACCCCGTGATAACATACGAGCTCACGGCTACTATTTTTTTTTTATTTTTATATAGAAACGTCAGTCAAAAATTAATTCTGACAATTACAAAATTGAAAGTTTCAGAATGATAATAATGGAAAAATAGTGATTTCAATTCAAATCGATAGTAATAATTAAGTAATAAGTTGCGATTTTCATTTTCCTACACCTAGTGCCGCAACTTCATAGTTCATTTTTTGCTTTTTGCATAAACGTAAAAAAAATGTTGTATGCAACTCGTGCAAAAATTGTTTATTGCACTTACTTTTTGCACTTGTTGCATATTTAACTATGATTCATAAAAATGGAGTTACTATTACACCAAAGTAGAACTGATTATTTATATTCAGGTAATCACTCCCTCTGATTCAATGTAATTTACAATATCATTCTGAAGGGATTCAAATTCCAAATAAGTTGACTGATTTGTTATTATATTGTTATTTGTTGAGGAAAATGGAGATACGTGTTTTGACACCGTTGGTCATTGGAGATGAGGGGTTGTATTAGAAACCATTCTTTGGAGTTAGGTAGTTTGTTTTACTGAAAGAAACCCAGACTGATGAAATTTTGGAGTTACGGGTTGGTTTCTCATGGTTGATTCAATTTTGTTTTTAAAATAATGGCAACCAGAACTCGGACTCCTGATTCGCTTCATAATTCACTTCAAGCTCACAAACTCACGTAACTACCAACCTAATCCACTTAACTCCAATGTTATTGTATAGTTAAACACGTTACTCACAATAATATATTAAAAAAAAACTAAAACATGTTACCTTTCACGTTGGTATAATGTATAGTATTTTTAATTCATATATAATGCTTCAAATCATCAATTATGTTTTTTCTTCCTTCTGTAAAATGATCACAATGGAGTTACTCGGTTTAAATATTAGGCCGACGTTATTCAAAATTTGTTACTATGATTCAGCAGTCGTTCCATATGTGGGGCCACCTAGCGGTTTCTTACCCATTTTTTGATTTGTATTAATATTGGCTTTCAAATATTGGCGTGAGATTTTCGTAACAATCTTTATCATATAGGTTTATTATGATTTACTGAATATGGATGGAATGATATTCAATCAATATGCTATCAAACTTGGATGTACAATATTGTTTTTTATTTCCAAAATCGATATGAGAGGACTATTGAAATCGTAATATTGAAGCTAGATGTTAGAAACAATATGTAGACAATATCGCTTCATCGGTATTGGTAAAAATTATTAAACCAATATTGACCCAATATTTTATGAAACATTCAGACAGTTTGAGCCAATATTGCCCCAATATCAGTAATGAAATATTGTTTTTCCAATATGCACCCATATTGGTTCAACATTATTTTTGTATTTACAATATATCCATATTGGCACAATATGAAATTAAGATTTGACTTTAGTTCGAAAATATAAATAGAATATTCATAAAATCTGTTGTGAAATCATCTGCGACTGAAAGAAAACTTTAGACGCTATTTTCCATAGTTCAAGATAACCTCTTGGGAGGTACTCATGTTGAAAAGGGAAACATTCTCCATGATAATTCAAAAATGAAAAATATGATTCATTTGTAATATCTAACAGAAAACAACTACTTCGCCGGCACAAGCCTCGCTGGACATTGTACTACATCTGTTAGATATTGTGAAAAGACTCTAACTGAAAAGAAAAGAAAAAATCTGAAAGTGAAAATTTGCATTTTCATTCAGATAGTTGATTTTTTTCTCTAGTTTTCATTGAAAAAAATCATTAAATAAATATATTCTGTTAGATATTACAAATAAATCACATTTTTCATTTCTGAATTTTCATGGAGAATGTACTCGTTGAAAAGTGTTGTGAGTGGGAGAACAGCAATTAAAATTATAACAAAGAATAAACAGAGACATAAGATATTTTTAAAGCCTGTTTCAAAAATACAGTGTCTGATTTACTGATCAAATCATATGAAAACAAGAGGATTTCCACATTTGTGACGGGGTTGAGAAAAATTTTCCAAAAAATACATAACCTCGAAGGGGTATTTTTAAATCGTTGACTGATTTATTATTATACAATCACGAAACTCCGTATTAAAATAATCAATGCATTTTTCATTTGGATGGCTTCCAGGTTTCCATACAGGGTCGATAAAAAGCATGAATTTGAAATTTTGTCATTGTATAAATAATACCCTATTTGATATATTGCGCTACAACATGGAACATGTGTGTTCACAATATCCTTGAATTGAATAAACCACCCACTTCTTCAAAAAAAGAAAAAATCTTGTCTACATCGTTGAATTGAGCTCGTCTAATACTAGATGACAAAATTTTCATTTTTGAGAATCGGTTAACTGATTTGGTGTGTTTGTTATTGAGTTGTCACAAGATTTTGTCTGTGATGTATATCGTAGAGATAAGTAGGCTAGGAAAATTTTGATAGAATTTTGACAAGAATGCACTCGTACATTCGTATCATGAGTATGTAACTCTATCATGAATAATTTCCTTTTTCTTTCTAGATATCAGTGCCTTCATAACATTTTTGCAATTTCCATGGAAGCAGAACACAGTGGAGTCAGTGAAATGAATGCCATTGACCTGAATCATCGATGATACAAGCTCCAGCAAGCCGCAAGCATGTTTTCATCCATATATTCTGTGGCTAGTAGCTGAATTCACGCATCGAATTCAAAATGGCTGATCACGATCCCTTTGACGATGAAGTGAGTATTTGTAGCTCAGTAATCTTCAATCTGACTAGACAACAAAGTAAAAGTTTACGGAAAATGAGTGAAACATACAACAGCTCTAGTTTAGAATTGATTCGATAAATTTTGAAAATGAAATGAAATCACTTGTACTGAAATAACAAAACAAAGTTATTTCCACAATAATAGAAAATTAACATTCAACTGAAGCAACTCTGAGTTAGCACTAGCCAAACATAAATTGATAATAATTACACATTATAAACGCTAGAATACCAATTCTGTCGAACCGTTATGACATCCAAAAAAGAATTCACCCACTACTGATTTTACGCGATAGAAAATAGAATCAGTAAGAGCTACTCTGAAGAGAATTAGGTAGGTGAAACATATTGGGAAATTTCATGAAAATTAAAGCAAAATTCTTACATCTAGTATCCACCTTGGCTTCCACTGATTGTATGGGGTACTTACGTATTTTTGTCTGCCAGAGTATGGAACCAAAACTTTACGCTCCATAACACATTTGGAATTGTTATTTTTTTTTTATTCAAAATAGTATTATCTCATTTGGGCAATATTTATTTCTAACTTCTAATCTCACCTATTAACTAGGCCTTCCACACTGAGTTCTTGAAAAGATTTCATTACTTTACCGCTACATTCCGAAGAACAGAGAATTCTACAATATTTCAACATCACGCCATCTAGGTGTGAGCGGAATAATGACAACTCAAAGAAGAATTGCGCTTCGTATATATACAGTTCAATATAGAAGGTTGACTGTGAACGGCTAACCTAGGTGCGGAGGTGAGCCCAGTGTAACCAGAGTAACCAAAAGTTTGCCCAAATACAGGTTCATATGGGAACCTTGAAAGAGACCCCTGTATCAGTAGGAGGAGGGAGGAAAAGCGGTCTAACCTAACCTAGGGAGTTATTAGAACTCTGGGGACTAACCTAACCTGAGGAAAGTGATTTAGGGTCTAACCTAACCTATCTCAACCTAACCTAACCTAACCCAACCTTATCTAACCTAACCTAACTCGACAGAAGTAATTGGAGATATTAGAATTCTGGGTCTAACCTAACCTGGGGGAGTTATCAGAGCTTCAGGGTCTAACCTAACCTGAGGAAAGTGATTTAGAACCTAACCTAACCTAACCTAACCTAACCTAAGTTAACCTAACCTAACCTAACCTAACATAACCTGATGAAAGTGATTGGAGTTATTAGAATTCTGAGGCCTAATCTAACCTTAGAAAAGTGATTTAGGGCCCAACACAACATAACGTAACCTAACCTAACCTAACCTAACATTCCCTGATAGAAGTGATTGGAGTTATTAGAATTCTGAGGCCTAACCCAACCTTAGAAAAGTGATTTAGGGCCCAACACAACCTAACCTAACCTAACCTAACCTAACCTAATCTAACATAACCTGATAGAAGTGATTGGAGTTATTAGAATTCTGAGGCCTAACCTAACCTTAGGAAAGTGATTTAGGGTCCAACACAACCCAACCTAACCTAACCTAACCTAACCAAACCTTCCTTTTTTTTTTCTTCCGGGGGTGGAAATCCATCATGGATACTAGCCGCTTAGTTTTGATCGCGAGCCAGTAGTGCCGTACTTCAACCTGCTAAAATCACTCCATTGCTTCTACTGGCATCTGTCTATCTTTGGTCTTCCATACGTCTCTGATATTCTCTTTCATCCTCTTCTTTTAACTTCATTACCTTGCGAAGGAACGTTGTGCCGTATTTCCATTTTTCTCTGCTTCCCAGCATGTGTGTTATGAAATTGTCTGGTGTTATCCGCTCGTTCCAGTCTGTTTCCAGGTTTGTCCTGTATTGTATCCATCTATCACAATGAAAAATTGTGTGAGCTGGGTCGTCTCTCTGTGCACAATATATGCAGAGTTCGTCTGCGGCTTTATTTATTTTAAAAGTATAGCTGCGGAAGCTCCCATGTCCGGTAAGTGCCTGTGTTGTATAGTAGTCCATGTTTTTAAAAGGACATTCCAACCATGAGGTTATTTCTGGAATCAGCCTCTTGGTCCACTGGGCTGTATGGGTATTGCCTTCCCACTTCCTCTGCCATTCCATTACTGTTTCCCACCTTTCTGCTTTTTTGATATCTGCATTCACTTCGTTATTATTGCCTAGCCTCGCCCTTTCCTTATCAGGAGGTCTATAGGCGGAGTACTGGTAAGGACAAAAATTGCCTCTTGTGACACCGTTCTATATGCTGATGCCACTCTCAGCAACATTCTTCTTTGTAATGCAAGTAGCATTTTCCTGTATTTCTCTACCATGGTTACTCGTTCCCATTCCGGGGCTGCGTACAGGATTGTCGACTGAACCACTCCGTACAGGAGCCTTCTTTTCTGATTAGTTGGTCCTCTGATGTTTGGAAGCAGTTTAAAGCAAATACTGAGGTCACAGATTATTGAATGGCCAGCATCCCAACTCAAATCACTCAAATAACACCGCAGTCTCTCAACAGCTGTGTGTAAGTTGGTGGCTTCAGGCCAATGTTCACCAGAATAGATCATCCACATATTCAAACTGAAACAAAAAACAAATATGTATTTGTAAATAAATAAATACGAGTTAGTCGGTTGAATTTACTCACATAAAAAAAAACTTTCAGTGCAAATATATAATGTGAGTGATTTTTTTCAATAGAAATAAGTATATTTTACATTAAATAACTTCACCACCCTTCCCAATGTATAAAATAAATTTAAAAAAGTAGACCAAATTGAATTTATTCAATCAAGCTGAATTTCACTAGAGTACGAGCTTTCAAACCCACTAGAGCCTGTTCACCCTAACCCAAATATGTTATGGTATACTTGCCACCCACAGAATTCATGCATCAGTGAATTGATCAGCAATGTATTTTGGTAACCAAGATCTGAATAATTCATTTTCACTTTCATCATATAACGTTAACAAAATTGATCTACCGAATCTAGTAGCACAAATCTTCGTATCATGTATGTGGAAAGCTTTATAAATCGAAAATGAAGAAATAACCCCAAGTTCAAAATTTTTTACTCACACATTAATGAATAATTTTCTCCAAGTCTACTTTAGGAAGAGATGGCATGTTAAAATTCATGAAAATATAATCTCAAATCTAATAGAAAAAAAATCACTCACCTAACTGTTCGATCTTGTAATACACTTGAACTTGTCACAGGACAACACGAAAGTATTTGAAAATCTATTGTTAGATTTGTTTTATATACTATAATCGTAATTGTTTTCAAATCAACCAATCATTTGTAATAAGGTCTAATGGGTTTAGGTGATTTCACTTCGAAATTTTACGTAATGTGTTTTCAATTAGCCTATCTTCATTCATTTTCTTATGAAAAAATTATAAGGTACGGATTAGTACGAACGTTTTTTTCTATTTCAATAAGTAAGGAAATAACGAATGAAAAAATAGTAATTTACAAAAGTATATTTATTCTCATTTCGGTAGTATATCATTCAGCCATTTGTACAAAATATCAGTGTTTCATAGGTAACAGTTGAACGTACGTCCTTTGAAGTGATGTTGTTTAAATGTAAGAACCACCCATGATGATTTATTGCAGTCTTTCAAATACACCGTGTTTGGTTTCCATATGCATAATTGTTGAAATTTAATTAAAATAAATTATTATCAGAAAATTCTTGGAAATCTCACATGAATCTATACTAATCTTTTAACCGATATATTTTTCAACGGTTTTTAGAATATGAGATGAGCACACATTGAGAAAACACATGTTTTGCAAAAAGTAAATATATTGAGTTGAATGACTGGATAGGAAAATATTTTTTCGATATCATCTCAATGTACAAAAAAAGTCATATTTGAATACAATTGAATAACTTATGAAAAAAATAAAATCTCCAATCAGTATTTTAACATAGTCAAAACCAAATATTCATTTTTTTTAGGTCATAATATAAGCTTTCTGTAGCACTACTATGGAAAGTGGAGGCTAGAAATAAGGTTTCGGAATATTAAGTAAAGCATTAAAAACATTTTGAAAACTGGAGTCGTGATTTTTTTTTTGTATCATTATATCTGTTTACTTGATGATTTGTTAGAGAAACTGTTCGGAAAAACCAGTAGAGTTCAAATTATTGGTTTGTTCAATAGGGAAATATCTAGTAAAAGTGTTACCCTCGATTAATTGAATATAGAAAACAATATAATCTTCCTTTGATTCTGACAAAACGAAGTTTATATAACACATTTAAGAGTTTATGTTTGAGGGCTATCAAAAAAATTGTTTTGACTCATTCTCTTGAAAAATAATAAATCAAGATATTCTACAAACCATCGATAAAAAATAACACGCTGTATCTGCAGGTACCAAGCATTTGTTAAGCTTTTATTTCCTACGAAATATTTTATATTTGCAGATGGATTTCGTTCATCATATTAAGAGAAATTTCTATTATTTTCGAAGGCTATTAAAAAGTGATTATTAAAAATTCCGCTTTCTAGACGTTTCAGACAGTCTGGTATGATGATTTCTTCGTTATTAGCCTCACTAATGAACTTTGCAGCTTTCTAGAGATAAATCGTTAGACGCTCATTAGGGATGGTAGATAAAGTAGATTTTATAATTATTTCTCCTCGGTCCTCGGTCAGTGAGCTTCGAATCAGTTGTTCATGAGTATATAGTTGAAAGGCAAGTTAGATAATCAGGTATTCACCGAGTCAGTGGTTGAAAACAACAAGTTTATTAATCAATTGTTTACTGAGTTAGTGAAAACAAAATTCATACATATGTTTTCATGTGTTTGTGGAAAATCTTTCACACGTAGTGATAATTTACATCGACCTCAGTGAGATAGTTGTCGTGGGGGTCCTTCCAGGAAACGAGCGAAATTTGATGTTGAAGATTCCATGTCAATTGATCAACAAGCCGGATCTTCAAGAAAACGGGTGAAAGAGAATGATACTGAATCTCTTTACAAGTGTGAATCCTGCAATGTGACAATGCTGCATTCCAAAATCACTGCCCACAATAGGACTCTTGCACATAAATCCGAATCAATTGTTGATTTGGGTGCTGGTATACAACTAATACGAAGTGCATTTAAGTGTCGTATTGCCAGTTACAGAATCAAAAGCAAAAATATCTATTCTGAATATTCCGCCTTCTTTAATGAGATCAAACATAAAGTAGTCGATCTTTCGAAAAACATCACTGAAAAGCACCTCTCAGTTAAGGTTAATATGGAAGTCTTTGGTAACTATGTGCTCCAAACCCAGAAAGTTTCCGACATTAAATCATTCAATAAAACGAATCGAATAGTTGATCTATCTATCGATTTGAATGAATTATTCAACACTTTTCGAGATGCTGCTATTGCCCAAACTGAGTTTGAAGAACGTGATTCAGGTTTGTTTTTAGAATTATTTTTAAATCAATGAATTCATGACATTTTCTTCAATTACTGTTTTCAATTTTTACATCATCTTCATAAACTAGTCAACAAAGTATGAAATCTTTCAGTGAAAAAAAAGTGTGTTATTCTATTCTTGGTGAAAATTAATTTCCATAATATAAATGAGTCTTCCATCAAATCGATTAATATTTTGTTTCTATTGGTTTCAGGGTGGAGTTGTGAACGGATTCTATTTCTCGAGGTGAATGTGAACAAGTATAGCCCTCTTGGAGGATCTTCATACATAAAACTACCACGATTTATTGAGATGAAAAGGGCTGTTATCAATGTGAAAAATGAGGATCAATACTGTTTTGCATGGGCCATAACTTCGGCGTTATTTGCTGTAGATATCAGAACGTCAGAAGTGTCATCATATCCTCACTTTTCCACCGTTTCAAACATAACAAGTATGAATTTTCCAGTTGCAATTGAAGATATAAAATTGTTTGAGCAATTGAATGATATTTCAGTTGATGTGTACGGATTAGAATCCAAGTTTGACAATAATAAAGTCAAATATGAGGTTGTGGGTCCACTACGATATTCTCAAAAAAAACTCAGAAGACATATCAATTTGTTGCTCGTCACAGATGATGAAGGAAATAGTCATTACTCTTGGATAAAAAATCTATCAAGGTTGGTGTCCACCCAAGTTAGTTCTAGTAACGGTGCAAAGTATTTTTGTGATGGCTGTTTATTACATTTCTCAAATGAACGAAAACTTTTGAACCATCAGATGCATGACTAATCATATTTATACGACTACACCACAAAGTGATTTCAAACTAAATAAATATGGTAAGATGGTGGCTGGTGATAAATTAATTTTTGAAAGTTTCGAAAAACAAATTAAAGTACCATTTGTGGTATACACCGACTTTGAATCTGTTTTGGAACCCATTCAAACAAGTGAACCAAACCCTATATTCTCATACACGAATTAAACCTTCAAACATGCACCTTATTCATTCGCATACCTGATAAAATGTTCTATTAATGATAGCTTATCAAAATTTGTTACATACAGAGGGGTTGATGCTGCGAAGGTATTCACAATGCGTCTCGAAACTGATTTGAAAAACATTTATAATCAACAATTGAGATATGTGAAACCAATGCATGAACAAACTACAGAAGAGGAAGACAAATTCAATAATGCTATCACATGTGGTATTTGTGGAAAGACATTCACTGATCGGGATATCAAAGTGCATGACCACTGTCACCTCAGCGCAAGAAAGAGGTATCATGCAGTGCACTCTGTATGTAATCTGAATTTTGAAATTCCAAATTTCATACCAATCATTTGTCATAATATGAGTGGTTACGACTGTCATATGTTCATTAAAGAATTATCTGTGGAAAATGATAAGGTTGATGTTATCGCCCAAACAACAGAAAAATATATTTCCTTTACAAAACATATTTACACACATAGCTATCTTGATAAAAAGGGTGAAAGTAAACAGCACTTTTTGGAAATGAGATTCATAGACAGCTTTAAATTCATGTCAAGTTCATTAGAGATATTGGGGAGTAATTTGAATGATGAGCAATGTGTCGAGTTAGCGAAACATTTTTCTGATTTGAATAAATTCAGGTTAATGAGACAAAAAGGTGTTTTTCCCTATAGTTTCGTAAATGATATTGACAAGTTGAATATTTCTACTTTACTAACAAAAAATCAGTTTTATGACAAATTGAATGAGGAACATATATCGGATGCCGATTATTTGCGTGCTAAACGTGTTTGGGATCTATTCGAGTGTAAGAGTTTGGGGGAATATTCAGATATTTATTTGAAATCAGATGTGTTATTGCTTTGTGATATATTTGAAAATTTCAGACAAATTTGCTTAGGCATATATAAATTAGACCCAGCTCAGTATTACACTGCACCAGGGCTATCTTGGGATGCTATGATGAAATAAACTGATATTGAGTTGGAACTTCTCACCGATATAGACATGATACATTTTTTCAAAAAGGGGATTCGTGGTGGGATTAGTCAATGCAGTGAAAGAAAGCACATTTTGAATAATAAACATTTACCGAATTTCAACCCTAAATAACCTACATCATTTATTTCATATTTAGATGCAACCAATCTATATGGCCATAGTATGTCACAACCATTACGAACTGGTGAATTCTCTTGGTTAACTAGAGAGGAAATCACCAATTTGGATATAATGAATGAGGCAAATGACGGTTCATATGGATACGTTCTTGAGGTTGACATTCAGTACCCACAAGGATTGCATGATCATCATGCAGATCTTCCTTCTCTAGTAGAAAGCATAAGAGTAGGTATGTAGTACATTTCAAAAACCTCAAACAGGCCCTAAATAATGGTTTAATCCTAACACACACTCACAGAGTAATGAAATTTAGGCAGTCATGCTGGATGAAGCCTTATATCGACCTCAATACCCAAATGCGAAATAGATCAAACAACAAGTCAGAAAAAGATTTTTATAAGTTAATGGTAAACTCAGTTTTTGGTAAGACTTGTGAAAACGTGGATAAAAGGGTGGATGTAAGGCTTATCACACATTGGCAAAATATTCGGAGAAAATTGGGGGCTGGAGCTCTCATTGCTCGACCAAATTTTAAACAGTGTGAAGTTTTTTCGGATAATTTTGTTTCTATCAAAATGTATAAAATAAAAGTACATTATGATAAACCATTGTATTTGGGTTTCTGTGTTTTGGAATTATCCAAGACTGTCATGTATGATTTTTATTATGATTGCTTAATGAAAAACTTCGGACCTAGTATCTCTCTTATGTACACTGATACGGATTCATTTATTCTGAAAGTGCAGACAGAAGATTTTTATGATTTTATGAAAAATAATATAAATAGATTTGACACTTCAAATTATTGTAGAGGTAACAAATTCGACTTACCAGTTACAACCTCAGTCTTGGGTAATTTCAAAGATGAGTTTCCCAACGATCCGATAAATAGTTTTTATGGTACAGGTGCCAAAGCATATTTTGTACAATCTGTAGAAGATGATGTAAAAAGAGCCAAAGGCATAAAAAGATCTGTCATTAAAAACGAATTGACACTTGATGACTATAAAAAAATAGTTGAGAATGGTGAAAAAATTTTTAGAAAAATGAACTCATTCAGAAGCATATCACATGATATGTTTACTGAAATGAGAAGTAAGGTAGCTCTTGTATATAATGATGACAAACGTTTCATAATACCTAATACAACTCATACACTTCCGTGGGGGCATAGTAACATCGCCTTTCTTCAAAATGACCCCAATGACATTTTTTATGTGACGAATTACTTGAATCATTTACTGATGAATATAATATGGACCCCGGAAGTAGATTAGATTATCTAATCACATTACTAAATGATGATAATAATAATGAATCAACTCAAAAATCAATAATAATAATAAAGACTTTTATTGATAAGACATTTTTTCGTATTTTCATTATGTAACACACTTGTATCCCATCAAAAGGTAGAGTTCAAACTACTTGTTGTGACACAAGTTTTTGCCCTTCCTCTCAACCAACTAATATCATTCAGAAGTCTCATAAAATTGTATTTTACTTTAAAGGAAAACTGGAAAATTCTTTATTTGCTATATTTGAATTTTATGGTTATATATTATAAAGGATTTATTTTTGAATATCATCAGTACAAATCTGCTCGTTCAAGTGAAAGGATGAGTAACGTTATTGATAAATTTGGACGGAAGAGAAGGTGTAACAATGCATTCATTATACGTCGACCTTCAAGCAATTATTTCAAACAGACAAAAGACGGCAATACGATATGATGGAAAAGCAGTTGAAAAACATTGGTCAACCTACAGATGGTGGAGATTGTGTGACGCGAACATTCCTCGAAGATAAAATAAATGAAATACATCAGCTAATCCTTACAGCTGCTCAAGCTGTAGATTCAGCTATACAGAATAAGGTAGATTATTCCATTGCAGAGACTTGGAAGGATGAAAACAATTTCATTTCATCTTTATATACTCGTATAAAATCATGGATTGATATATCATTCTCTACAACAGCTGAGAAAATTGATAAAAAAATTGCTGAACTCGATGTAAGAATAACTGAATCATTAGATGCATACACAGTAATGCTACAAAAATTGGAGAAGAGGCAAGAACTTTTTGCTACAATTATGAAAGTCGTTGTGGAGGACTGTGATAGATACTAATTTTTATTCGAACAACTTCATGGTATAGAAGGGAGACAGGTAGAGCAGAACATGGATTCCAAATGATTTGTTATCTAACCATTATGTAAAGTGTATAACACCCCCTATGATTTTATTCAATTTATTTATATTCAAATAAATATGAGAAAAATACAAACTGAGTTTTTTTTAATTTTTATTAACAATTTTAAATAGTTACAAAAAATACTTATCCAAAAAACATGTAAACTTAATTTTGAAAAAAAAGTTTTTTAGAGGATCACACTATGGCACTGTTTTTAATCCACGAATTATATTCATTGGAGAATCCTAACCACTTCACATAAACCTTATTTCCCTTTGTCTTCAACACTTTTTCAACGAGATATACATCAGGATTGTGAGTTTTCTGCATTTATTTCTCATAGAAACAACCTCCAATGGGGTTCTCATTCATATCTTCGAGAATGTACGTTGGGGGATATGTGCTGTTAATCTTGACAATTTTGAATAATTCTGTAGTAAAGTTGGCTGTGAATCCCTTTTTGAACACATTTTTATATTTGCTGAGGCGAACTATATCATTCAAAGCGAATTTTGGTTTTATCATCTTTTTCTTTTTTCTGATTATTTTCAATTGTGTACTTGGTGTCACATCAATCGGTTTCATACAAATTGTTCGATGTACTCTAGTGTTATACCTCAATGTTATAGATGGAAGACTTTCCAACCATTTATGGTTCCCATTCAGTGAAAATTCCTTTTAATGCCAAGTGATCATTGTTCTAATAACTCTTTCAGCCATGGCAGCCTTCATGGTACTATATGTTGAATAATGCTTGATTTTGTATTGCTTCATGAATGCTGAGAAATTACTATTATAAAATTCGGTTCCGTGATCACTCTGTATATGTTTTGGGGCATACTTGGCATCTTTCAAAATCATCTCCTAAGCATTTGTTACCGCTACACCAGTTTTCGATTTGATAGCCCTTGTCCATAAAAATTTTGAATAACAGTCTATTACAGCCAAAATTTATCGATGTCCTTTATTATATTTCGCAAATGGTTGAAGCTCAGCAAGGTCAATTTGCCATAAGTCTCCGAAACCTTTAAGAATGGTTGCTCCTCTTGGGAAGTTTCGACGAGCTGGCTTGTGCAATTCATCGATAATTTGTTTTTTGATATTACTTGTCAAAGTGTAATGAATTCTGTTTCGATAAGCATCACATAACATCTAATTAAACACCTACTTCACTAATATATTATACCCTCTTCTCGGAGTTTTTCCAATATGGATATGATCTCATTATCATGACCCGTTTGTCCACTTGCTTTCGAAGCCATCAGCAATCGTGGGCGATCCACCAATTCTTTAGGTTTATTTCAGTAGACATGGTTTTTCGGTTTTGATGTGAAGATTTTCTGCAATTTTGTTTGTCTGACACCTTTGCCACGAACATTGAATCTTTTCTTGATGGGAGTATTCACTGATTTCATTATTGGTTTTATCACGTTCCGATATTCATTCGACCTTTTATATTTAATTCCATTTATCACTTGATGTTGCTTATATATTGCTCTTGTTGAAGCTAAAATCTCAGCAGAGGTACGAAGAACGCTCACGTCTTCAACCACATTAGGTTCCTTGAGAAATATCAAATTATAAAGATCCAAACTGCCTGGAAATTGATGCTTTTGAACTTCACCATTCCAAAATGATATATCCCCTTCATTGAAGCAAACTTCTAAGTTTCCCATTTTCTGTGTTTGCGATGAGGGATCAGTATGAATACCATATATTATATCATAATCACTGTTACCATTCGGGAGATTTTGCAAATGTTTAACCACTTCCGAATCATTATTTTTTTTGTTTACGTTGGACTCTGAAGAGCTGAAGAATGATGTGGGTGTATCTAAGATGGTAGATACCCTTATTTGATAATCATCAATATGCTTAGTGGTATCATCAGCATCGGAAAATGATAACGAAGCTGATGTATCACTGTCGAGAGATTCTCGTTTTTTAATCGTAGTGCTCTTTGGGATATATAAAACGATTTTGGAGCAAAATATGGATGACTGTGGTTTTACAGCAGAAAAGGCATTCAGAGGTCTGGTTATAGGCTCATAGAGTTTTTCAAGCACTATTTTGTCTTCTATATTTCCACTTCTAATGGAGTTGAATTTTTGACGCACTGCTTCTGTCGCTTGAACAAGCTGACGCTTCATATTCATTTCAGTTTCTGCACTTTCATCTCTCAAATTATTCATTTTTTTTAATGACATGACCTCGACAGAATTCAAAGACTGATTGAACAGTTTCATGTTACATAATGGGTATATGAAGCTATCGAATTCTTTTCGGTAGCGTCCTTGATTTACTTCTCTATCTTTATCAATAACTAGAAATCCATACTTATCATTCCAACACCGCATACACATCATTTGAAATTCTTTGAATGTGACATCTGGTGAAATATGATCTGAAAAGATATAATGTAACTTGGTTTCATCCTGTTTGAATATGATGATAAAGTTGGCATTATCTCGCACCAGCTGCTTGGAAACTCGTGAATATATTTGTGCAAGTTAGAAACAATCCACATACATGTGACGCCCCATACAAAAATATGATCTGATAATATCTTGTTTTTCGCAAGTCACATCATCAAAAATTAACACTGAATTTGGTTTACATTCAGATGGTTGCACAATATCTGCATTATCGGTGAATGTAAAGAAGCCCAATCCCACTATTGGTGTCAATACATTGCGTAAATACTCATATTTTCAAAACGTAATCCTTGAGGGTGTGTCAGTAAAGCAATCATGAAATTAGTCTTGCCACAATTTGATGGTCCTATCAACAATCCTCGCACAGAAGAGGGTAGAAGTGGCCCATGTCGTAATGATTTTCTCACATTCATCCCACCCCCGATTTTCTCATCTAAATTTTCCACTACCAATTCTTCTTCTTACTTCACAATGTGCATTGTATAGCAGTTTGATACTGAATAATGGTAAATATGAGTATGTACACCATCATATAGTGCAAGTATACAACACCAAACTAGTAGTTATCGATATTACAAAAAAATCTATGCATGATTTTGATTAAAAAAAATCTTAGACCACTGATTTGTAATCACTACTCAGGTTAGGTTAGACCCTAAATCACTCCCCTCAGGTTAAGTTAGACTTAAGAATTTTAATAACTCCAATTATTTCTGTCAGCTTAGGTTAGGTTAGGTTGGGTTGGGTTAGGCTCTAAATCACTTCACTCAGGTTGGGTTAGACCCTAGAATTCTAATAACTCCAATTACTTCTGCTAGGTTAGGTTAGGTAAGGTTAGGTTCGGTTGGGTTGTGTTAGGACCTAAATCACTTTTCTCAGATTGTTAGACTTCAGAATTCAAATTACTCCAATCACTCCTATCAGGTTATGTTAGGTTAGGTTAGGTTAGGTTGTGTTAGGCCCTAAATCACTTTTCTAAGGTTAGGTTAGGCCTCAGAATTCTAATAACTCCAATCACTTCTATCAGGTTATGTTAGGTTAGGTTAGGTTAGGTTAGGTTAGGTTAGGTTAGGTTAGGTTAGGTTAGGTTAGGTAAGGTTAGGTTGGGTTGTGTTGGGCACTAAATCACTTTTCTAAGGTTGGGTTAGGCCTCAGAATTCTAATAACTCCAATCACTTCTATCAGGTTATGTTAGGTTAGGTTAGGTTCGGTTAGGTTAGGTTAGGTTAGGTTAGCTTGGGCCGTAAATTACTATTCTAAGGTTAGGCGTCAGAATACTAATAACTCCTCACTTTTATCAGGTTATGTTATGTTAGGTTGGGTTAGGTTAGGTTAGGTTCTAAATCACTTTACTCAGGTTAGGTTAGACCCAGAATTCTAATATCTCCAATTACTTCTGTCGAGTTTGGTTAGGTTAGATAAGGTTGGGTTAGGTGAGGTTGAGATAGGTTAGGTTAGACCATAAATCACTTCCCTCAGGTTAGGTTAGTCCCCAGAGTTCTAATAACTCCCTAGGTTAGGTTAGACCGCTTTTCCTTCCTCTTCATTATTAGAACCCGTTTAAAACTCCTACTTGTATCAACCCAACGAGGGAAACCGAAGCAGGGACTATGGAACACATTCGGGGGCATTCAATTCAATTCAATTCTGGAGTATCTGCTCTAATTCCCATGCCTAATTGTATACTTCAATTCCCGAATTTGGAATGAAAATCATCAATTTTATAGTGTTCAAGCAGAATTTCGAAGAGCTTTGAAGGAGACTGGGTGCTTCATGTAAGAAGTGGAGGAGTGGAGAAATGGGCTTGTCCTGTTGGCAGAAGATCTGAGCATCTGGCATACCGCGGAAGGGCTGAAACCATTCTGAAGGCTTGGCTGCACTGCGGGCCGTGGTGATATTCGAGCTTGAACTCCATGGCGGGAAAACTCTTTACCATATTGTTACAAAAAAACGCATATGAGCTCCTATAGGGTCCTGTGTGAGCTGCAACTAGGGTGACTACCCTTCGCTACCCTGCGACTAGGAGTCGTAGCTACAGATAGTAGCACTGAAGAGAAACTAGTTAGATAAAATAACAAAATACAAATGTTTTATTTGAAAAACAATTGGGCATTGGGATAAGAAGTTATATATACAAGAGAATGAATACTAATATAAAATATATTCCTTACCCCACATCAACTATAGCACTACTATGTCCTTTTACGGACTACACACTGGCTTTGGACCTTGACAAATGAATAAGTAAACTAACATAGATCTCGACTGAATTTAAAATGTCTTTCCTCAACGAATATGTACTAATTCATACAAACCAAAATGTTTATTTAAATCAACCGACGTGACACACTGTCACGGTGACCCTTGGTAATCATCAAACTCACCGATGAACGACCGGTTACCCTGATCCTGAAAACTCAAATACAGTTCCAACCCTTTGCATAGCCTCTCGATTTATGTTCAGCATACCCAATGATTGGCTCGCGAAGGAAGCCTCTGGATTTCTCAGTGCACCCAGCCTTTCAACCGTCTCTGTCACTAGTTGAGCGCAAATCGTCCATTTTCATGCCAGTCGTTCCTATTTGGGATCCAAATATTTTTCTCGAAATGCCAGGTCTACCCGTGGTTAGGTATTCGATTGTCCTATTGTTCGATTGTGGGTGTTTGGCGGTTCTTGAGACTCTTGACAATATCACTCCATTTTTTTGTTGCATGCTGATAAATGTGTGCTGCTAAGAGTCATAAATGTCAATCATTAACCAGTGACTTTGGAAAAACAAATAATTTCAGGGTACTGCTTAGTATTTCCTCAGTGATTAGGTGTGTAAGCGGCATTGTTAGCCAAGCCCACAACTTATCTGAATAGTAGAAAAAATCTTTGAGAGATTTATTGAAAAAGTTCCAAGATACCTTCGATGCTGGACACCACTGATCTGGGACCAATCCGGCGATTATCTAAAAGAATTCCGCTTGCCAAGAGAAAGAAGGCTAACCAAGTAGTCAGCGATATTGAAAAGGAAGGGATAATCAAACCATCTGACGGTCTCCGGACTTTTTTAGTGATACTGGCCTAGAAAAATGATGATGAACAAGCCTATGCGTATAGACTATCGTCAACCGAACAACCTGGAGAAGACAGTTTCCTTCTATCGAGAAAAGACGCCACTTTGAACATGTTGGCATATCGGCACTTAAAAATGGCTCCGGAAATTGACCGCATTTACCATTTTTTCAGCATTGTGGCAGTTCCCAGTTGGTATATTCGGGCTCTGCGATGCTCCAGCCAGCCACATTTGAAAGATTTATCGAGATGGTTCTAAGAGGTTCTTCATCCATTCTTCCGAGGACTACGTCAAAAACCTTCTGAGACTGAGGAGTTCCGGATTGAAACTGAGCCCAAAGGAAGATCATGTGATTCAAAACGAAGACATGTTGTTGATGGAAAAGAATTCGCAGTGGACGAAGAGAAGATCAAAATAGTGAAGGACTGGCCCACTCCGAAAAACATACACCACATTCGAAATTTTGTTTTGGTTTGTGCACCTACAATCGCCGATATGTAAAGGGTGTAGAAATGTTCTATACTGCCTGCATTTCAGCCGTTAGACAGCCCCGCCGTTGAATAATAATAATATTAAAAATTCTCTTACTTCTGTCATTGGATATCTGCTTGTTTTTTAATGTTGAGATTGATGACTTTTCTTTTTTTTCCATTTTCTGTAATTTATAAAATTCCGGTAATTTCGGACTCTTTCTCTCTTGAAAGCGTCTCTAAAAAACCTCTTTCTGAATAATTTTTTTTCCCATGGTAACAGTGTTCACTTCACTCTATATTTTTCTTGCTACACTCACGAAAATTCCTAAAACTAACTATACAGTTAGCTAAAATTAACTTATTCTAATAATATTCACAGCTTCTGAATGAATATTTTCAAATTGATTCAAGCTATTCTTAAGTCTCTCAGTACCTTTCGTTTTTCATCATAGCTTGCCATGTCAGACTTGCATTACTATACATAATGATATTTTATTTAAATACTTTTGAATCTTGAAATTCTTTTTGGATTTTTTTTATTGAATCAATTTCAATTTCTACCTTCTTTCTTTTACTATTTTGATGATACATTATTAATCCAATGATGTTTTTTAGCGTGAGTTGGCTGGTAGCTGATGGTTTTCTGTGGAACGTAGGATGTTATCGTAGGACTGAGACTAGCTTCGGAAACTATCATTTCTGACTATTTGAGTGGACTTTATGATTGGTTCTCAATAAAAATTTTTAGCCAACAATAACCAACAGCCCTCTCCTGGTAACACAGTAATACGGCTGAGAGTTTTGCTGAGACAGGACAGCTTTAAGTCCGTTGCTGACATTCGTGTCCAAAATAAATTTGCCGATCGATAAGGAAAAGCTCAGAACTGCTGCGTTGACTAACGATTATTTTTGCTTTCTGAATGAATCTTAGCATTCCTGGAACAATGACACTGAACTGGCCTTTCCGTGAGCAAACCCATCACATATCGGCGATGGTAGGTGCACAAACCAAAACAAAATTTCGAATCTGGTGTATGTTTTTCGGAGTGGGCCAGTTCTTTACTATTTTGATCTTCTTTTCGTTCACTGCATATTCTTTTCCATCAACAACATGGCTTCGTTTTGGATCACATGACCTTTCTTTGGGCTCAGTTTCAATCCAGAGCTTCTCAGTCTCAGAATTACCACCTCCAGGTTTTTGACGTGAATCTCGAAAGAATGGATGAAAAAACTCTCAGAACCATCTCGATAAATCTTTCAAATGTGACTGGCTGGAGCACCACAGAGCCCGAATATACCAACTGGAAACTGCCACAATGCTGGAAAAATGGTGAATGCGGTCAATTTCCGGAGCCATTTTAATGTGCCGATATGCCAACATGTTCAAAGTGGCGTCTCTTCTCGAGAGAAGGAAACTGGCCTTCTTCTCCAGGTTTTTCGGTTGACGATAGTCTATACGCATAGTCGTGTTTATCGTCATTTTTCTAGGCCAGTATCACTGAAAAAGTCTTTTAGATAATCGCTGGATTGGTCCCAGAGTCAGGGGTGTCCTTGTTCATCTTCGAAGAAATCTTGGAACTTCTCCAATAAATCTCTCAAAGATGTTTTCTTGTCTTCAGATAAGTTGTTGGCTTGGCTAACTATGCCGCTTAAACACCTAATCATTTAGAAAATAATGAGCAGTACCCTGAAATTAATTGTTTTTTCAAAGTCACTGGATAATGATTGACATTCATGACTCTTACCAGCACATATTTATCAGCATGCAACAGAAAAATTAAGTGATATTGTCAAAAATCTCAAGAACCGTCAAACACCCACAATCGGACAATAGGACAATCGAATACCTAACCACGGGTAGACATCCAGCCTGGCATTTCGAGAAAAATATTTGGATTCCAAATAGAAACGACTGGCATGAAAATGGACGATTTGCGCTCAACTAGTGACAGAGAGGGTTGGAAGGCTGGGTGCACTGAGACATCCAGAGGCTTCCTTCCCATTGGGTATGCTGAACATAAACCGGTCGTTCATCGGTGAGTTTGATGATTACCAAGGGTCACCGTGACAGTGTGTCACGTCGGTTGATTTAAATAAACATTTTGGTTTGTATGAATAATTACATATTCGTTGAGGAAAGACATTTGAAATTCAGTCGAGATCTATGTTAATTTACTTATTCATTTGTCAAGGTTTCAAAGCCAGTGTGAAGTCCGTAAATGGACATAGTAGTGCTGTAGTTGATGTAGGGTAAGGAATATATTTTATATATTTTAGATTGCTCCATGTCCTCATGAACCAAATTCAAAATGATACCGGTTCTGATTCTACTTGAAAAACATGAAACAACATTTCCCATTCAACTCTGTCTCTCAATTTTGGTATAAGGTCCCACGGTGCCTATTTCGAATGATTTTTTGAAAATGTTTAAAATGACCAATGCTTGTTTGGAGCTTCGTTAACACACCAATTGGCAAATTATTTTTTCGGATTTCTTTATAACATAATCTTGTATATTTTTTCAAACGATTTAGCCAAACTTCCTCAACTCTACTAGTGAAATTATCGAATAAAATTATTTTATTCTTTGTTATGAATGCCAGTAAGTTGTCAGATTTTTTTGCGATATCGATATCGATCAAGGCTGGGGCCATGTTGGAAACTAGAAATACGAAGTGGAGAAAACTACCGATATTTGACGCAGATTTGCCGAAAAATTAAACTCTCAAATATGAATTAAAGCTCATATTCGAAGACCATATTGAAAGAAATACTGAAAATTGGGAAAACATTGCAGCAAACGCGGAAAGTCACGCAGTCCGAAACTAAATGATTCTCTTCTGTTGATCATTATGATTTGTATTTCAGATATCATTATTGTTGGATTAAAGATATGTCTTGATTATTGTCAACCCAAGTGAATAAACATGACGGAAAAAAATATTTTTGTGATAGATGCATTAATTATTTTCAATGTGAACAGAAATTGAAGGATCATGAGGTACTTTGTGAAAAATTGAATCAATGCAAAATTTCATTTCCAAAATATAGTCATATAGAATTGAAAAATGTTACTTACAAACAAATGACTCCTTTCGTCATTTATGCGGACTTTGAATTGACATTGACTGGAAAATGTTAATAATATGGTGTCTTTCAAAACAAACAAGAATCAAAAACATGTGGCTTATAGTGCTGGCTATTATGTAAAATGTGATTTCGACGATTCCCTATCGTTTTTCAATAGCCATCGAGGTAGTAATTATATGGATGGGTTTGAAAATGAAATGTCGAGGATAGCTGTTATTATTCAATAAAAAATTCGAACAATCGTACCGATGATTGCAAAACCAAATGCATGTGGGGTAACTATTTGTCACATTTGTGAAAAATCTTTTTCCGCCAATGACATCATCGTTCGTGACCACAACCATTTTACCGGAGAATTCCGAGGTTTTTCGCACCAAGCATGCAATCTCAATTTCTGAAAATTGTTCGTAGTGCCCATCGTTTTTCAGGTTACGACAGCCATTTCATGATAAGCCATTTGAGTAGGAAGGGACGCATGAGCATACTTCCAACTAACAAAAAAAATTCATTTCATTCACACTGTACGATGAAGATACAGATATGAAATTTCAATTAAAAAAATTCGAGATCACATTGATTGTCTGGAAAAATCAAATGAAACATCATCACCCCCAAATAAATATTTCTACAATAAATTAAACGATGCACACATTACTGACGAGAAGTATGCTCATGCTCAAACTTTTTTTGGGAAAATTTCAAAATTTCAGACATGGGGTAATATTCAGATCTCTATTTGAAGACAGATGTATTGTTGCTGGCTGACGTATTTCAATATTTTCGAAAAAAATGTCCAGCAACCTATGGGTTAGACCCAGCATGGTATTATACCATGCCGGGCTACACATGGGATGCTATGCTAAAATATACCAACTGTTATCTAAAATGTTTGTAGTAGTAGACACTCGGAGGCCAACAACAAGTACATGTCTGAATATTATTCTGAGAAACCATCAAAATATATTATGTATTTGGATGTTAATAATTTGTATGGGTTTGCTACGTCTGAATGTTTACCTAATGGTGGATTTTCATGGTTGGAAAATTTCGATGTGATGTCTATCGCAGACGATGCAGTGGAGGGGTATATTCTACAAGTAGACATGGAGTATCCCTGCGACTTACACGACCAACATAAAGACTTTTCGTTTGCTGTTGAGCATCGCATACCACCCGGCTCAAAATTACCAATATTGATGACAACCCTTTACAACAAAAACAAATATACTTTTAATTTCAAAAACTTGAAACGATATTTGGAAAACGGTTCAAAAGTAACGGAAATTCACAAATTTCAAAATGCAAACAATCTGCATGGCTGCGACCCTATATCGAGTTGAATACATAAGTAAGGGCTGCAGCCACAAATGCTTGTGAGAAGAATCTTCATAAATTAGCCAATAACGCAGTTTTCAGGAAAACAATGGAAAACATAAGGAAATAGAGGGTGGTAAAACTTGTAAGAAAGTGGGAGAGTCGTTACGGCACCAAAAATTTGATAAGTAGTCCTCAATTTTGCAGTCGTACAATTTTTGAGAAAAACTTGATGGTTATCGAATTACAAAAAAGTGAAATAATTTTTAATAAACCTCTGTAAGTAGGAATGGCTACTTTGGATTTATCAAAATTATGTATGCACAATTTTCATTATGGGTATATGATCCCAAAAATCACCATTAAGAAATGTAAATTATTATATAGGGTACTGACAGCTTCATTTACGAACTAAAATGCGATGATACATAGGAAGAAGTAATGAAGGCCGATCTCTCCAAATTTGATACGTCGGATTATGCTGCAGACAATGAATATGAGATGCCACAGGTTGATAAAAAAAAATTGGATCCAATGATAGATGGAGCGAATGGAAAAATGATGACACATTTTGTTGGTTTACGTTCAAAAATGTATTGAAGGTTATTTGGATTGTTTAAAGAATTTCAAGGAAAAAACGACAACCCAACGTTGTATTCGGTCATATGCTCACTAAGTTTTTAGTATTGAACAAGCAAAAATAGCTCTAAGTTCACATGATGATAAGCGTTATTTGATTCCTGGTTCTTTTGATACATTACCGTGGGACGTTATACTTCGAAAGGGTAACTGTTTTTTTATGAAATTTTAGATGGAATCATTACGTCAGCTGTGCATAAAAACGATTTGTGAAAACGTATCCTATGCAGCTGATTTTCTCCATGGATCACCGTTACCTTGGATATTAACAGAAGAAATTATGAGAAAATACGCAAATTACAGGTGGCTGTATATGAACGAAAATGCTGAAAATGACCAAGTTTTTTCTGGGCGGGACATTGAATTCGTTCATTGTTATAAACGTATAGCACATTCATTAAAAACTACAATATTAACCGAAAACGATTGGGATTATGTTTTTGAAGACGAAGATCACTACTGCGTATAGGTAAATTATTACAGGATCGACAAATTTCGCTTGTGTGTTTGTAAATCATGTTTTTATAAAATTGAAATAAATAAATAAAAATAATTTGATAGTTATTAATGATCATTATCATGATGTTTATTCAAGTGAAAATATCATTGGAAATCTATATCAAAACATGCATTTTTGGTGCTACAGTTTGTTTTTCTGAAGTGCTATTCGAAATTAAAGATCATGATTCTTGCGACAAGTCCCTTCCTCACCTTCTAGAAAACGTCGTTTCAGAGGGAATTATGAAGATGATAGCGATATTGATCATTTTGATGAATATTAACAAAAAAAAATGTATCTTTTCCCACAATTGTATACATTTCTTTCACAGATATGTTCGATAACAACACCTATAACTTATAACACCCATAAATGGAGAGTCTGATGTAGATATCTCCAAGTATGAGGGGAGAGTATATACGGAGGTACCATCATTGGTGTGGAGAAATGGGAAATTGGAAACAATCCTAGTGCCCATTCCACCTCAAACCCAATGTCCAACACCACCTCCTTCTTTCCTTCCTCCTTTACCTCTCCCTTTACCTCCTACCCACCCTCCTCAATCCCCTACTCCTCCTCATCCTCCAATCCCTTTTCAACTTTCTTTTCCATCAGAATAAATCATTATATTTTCTCTTTTTCTCTCCCTTCTGGACAATGACAATAAAAACAAAATATATTTCCTTCCACAATTGTATATGTTTTACTATATAATAAATGATTATGTTTAAATGACAATAAAAAAATCAATGCACTTCCTCTCCCCACAATTGTATATGATTTTTATATAATAAATAATTATGTGTGAACCTGTTTTGTTTCCTTTATTCATAAATAAAACAAAGGAAAATTCATTTTCCATTCATTTCCAAATCTTTGAACGAATCATTTTCAAAATGAATTATATATTCTCTAATAGCGTGCAGATATAAACTAGAGTCTGACAATATAATTTCAAAACAAATATTCATAATTTCTTCAAACATTAAATTAAATTAAATGAAACAAGTTTTTGTAGTACACACAAAGGTTCAATTTATCCAACATTTTAATGCGATGTGACAACACTGCTTTATGTAATTTCAGAATGGCATCAATGTCTTTTTTGAGAAAGTCCAAGTTAGTGTCTCCTCTGGTGATGGTAATCTGCTTTACATCGCTTTCGATGAATTGCGTTACATAAACAAAGTCTCCACAGGCCGTTGCAATGGAATCATACTCATAGGAATATTCAATTGCTGCTTTGAAGAAATTCGTTTTCAAAATTTGTAGAATTTTGATCAGGGTACTCCATTCGATGATACCGAATGCATACTATTCGATAAGAATATTTTTGCTGAAGTGATGCATGGGCTGAAGCATCTGGTTGATTTCAGATGGTGAAATGCCTATCTTAGTGTGTCGCGTATCATTGTAGGCTTTTGTGATTTCTAGTAATATATTCAGCCATTTGTAGGTGCCATTCAAACTGAAATACTTGTACAATCTTCCTTCCAGTGTCCTCATGACGCTGTACGAATTGTAGTAGTTTATTGCATGTTTTTTCATCAAACTTTGAAAACACTATTATAAAATTCCATTTCCTGATCAGTCCGTACATTTTTTGGACAACGTTTCGTATGTGCCAAGATATCGGCAAACGTTTCGGCAATTTCCGCACCCATCTTCGTTTTCAGCGGTCTAGTCCACACGAATCTTGAAAAACAATCTATAACGACTAGAATTAGTTTGAAATTTTGATTTTGATGAGCGTACGGCCTTATTTCGGCGAAATCCATTTGCCACAAATCATCCAATCCTTTATTGGTCTGTGTAAACAAGTTGAATCTTCTCCTTGGAAGCCATAATACTGAGGTTATAAATGGAAAACATCTTCAATTTGAGATTTCGATTGACTAGTTAACTTCTTCTCGTCCTTCTCATTTTTTTCGTTTTGCTCCATAAATAATCTTTCATTATAATCCTTGTGACTGAATCATTCCAGACATTTCTGTGGTTTTCTTAGATACATTGTCACGAATATTTTTCATATCAGCTTTATAACTCTTACCGAGTTCATCACACAGCGCAATCACCTCATTATAGCGCCCAACTGAATTTAACCAAGTTATTGTTTAGTGATTGGATTTTTTCATCGAATTCCTTCGATTGATTTTGATTATTTTTTATATCTGCTCGCATTTCGATAGAGTCGGAACTAAAATTATGAATGGAGGCCTGCAATCGCTCAATGGAATGCTGCCCTCTATGATCTATTCTTTTAATTTCATTTTTGATACTTTGTAAATCAACTTGAATTCCATTAACAATTAGTTATGATTTTATTGATTTTATCCACATATTCTTTGTTGGCGGCATCCGTACCAAGGGTTGGCCGTTTGACATTACTTGGTTTCAAATTATCAAAATCTATATCGCCTTCTGGTTTGTGGAACAAACCACCACCAAATGGTGTGGAAGGTTCTAATTTCCTCTTTCTATTTGAGCTGCTACGTCCGAAGTTATCGGTCACCATTTTGAAAATGTTAATGTATCGAGCGAAGCGTGCTGTTTTATAAGGAAGAAATCTGATGAATGATTTTTGCTTCTTTGAGTTCATTGATTATGGCATGTATTTCGTTGTCGTGCGAAGTGTTGCCAGCATTTTTCGATGCAACTAACAATTTTAGTCGATCACACAATTCATTAGGATCATCCCAATGAAAATACTCCAGAGGTTTCATATTGTGTACCATCCCTATGGGGATGATATTGCCTGTTCCAGTCGTTGAACTCGTTGTTATTCGAAACAATGATTTTATTATTTCAATAACCGTCTGACTTCAAGTGAGCTCCCGTCAAAATCAGAATAGACTTATATGCCTTTATATCTGCTTTACTAAAGTAGTCAGGTTCAACGTAGAATATTAGTTCATATAATCCAGGGGTTCTTTTCACACGCTGCTTTTGAATTATGATATATCCGGTACGTTTATCGGAATCAATCCAAGTGTTTTCAAAAGCCCATTTTGAAGAGACGGGGTCATATGCGGGACCGTACACTTTTTCAATTTGGATGCTGCGAGCCTAATGATCCTAATGTAGGGTTGAGCCATTACGGGATGTTGTTCAATATAATCTTCCATAACCTCAGGAGTGATTTGAGTAGTGAACAGAAGGTCCTGAAAACTCATCGGTAGGTTCTGTGAACACATCAGTGCAACATGTTCAAGATTTAGAAATTTTGTTTGTTCTTTTTATTCCTGAGGTTCTTTTTCTTCTTCTTTGATTTCTTCTTTAAGCTCATTCTTGATACCACGTTTCGCTGAATTTTTCCTTTTGTGCTCTACCAATTTTACCAATGGGGATAAAATTGGTTCAAAAAATTTCTGTAAGGTTTCAATTCTTCAGATTCGTTCAATTTCAAAGCTAGATATTTTTTTGAATGACTTTTGCAATTTTGTTTAATTTATTTTTTCGCATGACATCAGCCTCTTTGCTTAGTGGCTTCATGTTCACGAATGATGTTATCTATATCTATAACGTATTTATATATTTATTTAAAAATTTATCATTCAAATCATAATCCTTTGCGATGACCAATGTTCCATACTTATCGCACCAACAATCGGCACACATTCGTTTGAAATTTTCAAAGGTAACATCGGGAAACACATGCTCGTCATATACGTGCTTCAAATTAATTTCGTCCTGTTTAAAGCGTACGATTATATTACAATTATCCCTCAAAAGCTGTTTTGGCACCTTGCTGAACGTTTGTCCAATGTATATAGCATCAATACCGCGATGTCTCCACATGGAATAATATTCGCGATTTTTTTGCTGTGAGTCACATGAAATGTCATCGAATATAAAAATGGCATTCTGTTTAGCAACGTAGGGGCTGATAACATATTTGTTCTCCTTGAACGGGAAATGATGAATGCGTTTGACTTTTTCCAGTATATGTTGCATCAACAGATACTTGGGTTGATATAACGACTTTAAGTTGACGTGAACATTTTTTAAATTTCGCGCCATCAGGGTGGAACAATATCGCTAATACAGCGTTCGTTTTTCCACAACGGCTCGGTCCATATACGATAGCTCAAAATGAGTTTGGTAATCATTTGCCATGTTTGCGACCTACTATACAATTATCATCACTTAAATAATCCAAGTTTACTTTTGATAGGTAACGTGATTTTTTGTTTAACTACCTTCATGGTGTGAGAGTTGATGGAAGTGAGTTCATGTTGATAAAAAGTGATAGCACCGTACACTTGATGTCATTCCCAATGCTGACATATCAAGGTGAAGGTGTTGTCAATACGCTCATCAATAAGTTCTCGTTCGAATTACATATACCTGGATATCACTATTGTGAGCCAGGTACTCATTTATAAGAGAGGCTCGCAAGGGGAGTTCCTGGCATTAACCCATTGTGCGCGGCTTGCAGACAACACGATATTGCATATTCACAAAACAAATCTCTCGAACGTAGACATAAAGATTGTGACGCAAATTTTCAACAACAAAATTTAAAACTGCTTCAGTCGGAACATATTTCAATTTAAAAATAAATATTCAAAGTGCAAAAATATTGAAATTAATAAAGTATCAAAAATTCAAAGTCGAAAATTATTTCAAAGCATCAAAATGTGAATTGACTCTTTGTCGGAAAATATTTCAAAGTATCAAAGCTCGGGAAATGATTCAAAGTCTAAACATATTTTAAAGTATCAAAATCTGAAATAATTCTATGTCGAAAAATATTTCAAAGTATAGAAGCTCGGAAAATAACTCAAAGTCTAAACATATTTTAAAGTATCAAAATGTGAAATATTCTTTGTCGAAAAATATTTCAAAGTATCGAAGCTCGGAAATATTTTAAATTCTAAACATATTTTAAAGTATGAAAATGTGAAATAATCCCATGCCGAAAATTATTTCAAAGAATCGAAGCTTGGAAGATAATTCAAAGTTTAAACATATTTTAAAGTATAAAAATGTGAAATAATTCTATGTCAAAAAGTATTTCAAAGTATCGAAGCTCGGAAAATAATTCAAAGTCTAAACATATTTTAAAGTATCAAAATGTGAAATAATATTATGTCGAAAAGTATTTCAAAGTATCGAAGCTCAGAAAATAATTCAAAATCTACACATATTTTAAAGTATAAAAATGTGAAATAATTCTATGTCGAAAAATATTTCAAAGTATCGAAGCTCGGGAAATAATTCAAAGTCTACAAATATTTTAAAGTATCAAAATGTGAAGTAATTCTATGCCGAAAAGTATTCCAAAGTATCGAAGCTCGGAACATAATTCAAAATCTACACATATTTTAAAGTATAAAAATGTGAAATAATTCTTTGTCGAAAAATATTTCAAAGTATCGAAGCTCGGGAAATAATTCAAAGTCTACAAATATTTTAAAGTATCAAAATGTGAAGTAATTCTATGCCGAAAAGTATTCCAAAGTATCGAAGCTCGGAAAATAATTCAAAGTCTGAACATATTTTAAAGTATCAAAATGTGAAATAATACTGTCAAAAAATATTTCAAAGTATCGAAGCTCGGAAAATAATTTAAACTCTATACATATTTCAAAGTATCAAAATGTGAAATAATTCTGTGCCGAAAAATATTTCAAAGTATCGAAGCTTGGAAAATAATTCAAAGTCTAAACATATTTTAAAGTATCAAAATGTGAAATAATTCTATGTCGAAAAGTATTTCAAATTATCGATGTTCAAGAAATAATTCAAAGTCTACACATATTTTAAAGTATCAAAATGTGAAATAATTCTATGTCGAAAGATATTTCAAAGTATCGAAGCTCGGAAAATAATTCAAAGTCTAAACATATTTCAAAGTATCAAAATATGAAATAATTCTGTCGAAAAATATTTCAAAGTATCGAAGCTCGAAAAATAATTCAAAGACTACACATATTTTAAAGTATCAAAATGTGAAATAATTCTATGTCGAAAAATATTTAATAGTATCGAAGCTCGGAAAATAATTTAAAGTCTACACATATTTCAAAGTACCAAAATGTGAAATTATTCTATGCCGAAAAATATTTCAAAGTATCGAAGCTCGGAAAATAATTCAAAGTCTAAACATATTTTAAAGTATCAAAATGTGAAATAATTCTATGTCGAAAAGTATTTCAAATTATCGATGCTCAGGAAATAATTCAAAATCTACACATATTTTAAAGTATCAAAATGTGAAATAATTCTATGTCGAAAGATATTGCAAAGTATCGAAGCTTGGAAAATAATTCAAAGACTAAACATATTTTAAAGTATCAAAATGTGAAATAATTCTATGTCGAAAAGTATTCCAAAGTATCGATGCTCAGGAAATAATTCAAAGTCTACACATATTTTGAAGTATCAAAATGTGAAATAATTCTATATCGAAAGATATTTCAAAGTATCGAAGCTCGGAAAATAACTCAAAGTCTACACATATTTTAAAGTATCAAAATGTGAAATAATTCTATGTCGAAAAGTATTTCAAAGTATCGAAGCTCGGTGAAAAATTCAAAGTCCAAACATATTTTGATGTATCAAAATTTTCATATTGTCAATCGGGGCTTGTTAATTCTACCTTTGAATACGACAAAACACTGGCGTGGGCCGTCCTAGCTTCTAAACAGTGGAGGAGGCAGAGTTCAAAAAAAGTTCTCGATTATCAAAGGGCACCACAGGATTTACCTTACCACCCAGTGCTTATGCGCATCGTTCCGCTCGTAAAACCTAGAACTAGTGGAACAAATAAGTCGAGTACCTGAAAAATTCAAAGGTAGGTGAATCTATTAAAACCAAAGTACCTGTAAGCCACCGACAGTATTTATTTTCACCCTCGTAATAAGAAAATTCTGCATGTAGGTATAACTAAAAATTACCAGGATTTTCTTAGAATTTGAGACGTTCCCAAGTAACAAAATAAGGTAACAAAAATATATTCAGGGGGAGGTTACCATGGTATGGCCATATCACGTGTAGAGGGTCCATCCGTATTGAAAATGTTATGTTACGCCGTTCAGGCGAATTATCAATAACACAGTGTACTCTAGATTCCGAAAGAAACTAGCTCATGCATAGTTCTATAAAAAGAATTAAATATAGGATGAAGGTGAAACATTGATTCAAAAAACGAGTTTCCTCAAATGTTTTAGAAAACACATCGATTAGGCAAAATATCGATAAAACAATGTACTATGAATCCCAGAAGACACTTATCAATAGTTATATGCAAAAAAAATATTAAATCTAAAATGCAGGTCAAACGAGGTTTCCCGTATATCGAAATTACTCTAAATAGTACAGTACCCACTGGGGTAAAAAAAAACGCGAAAGTGTCCAAAAGAAAATACTATCCTCCCAGAGTGGTTATAGCCGGTTAAACTAAATGAATAAATTGAATACCAGGAGCAAACATCTGTATGGTACTTGCGAGAGAGGGTGGTTGGCACCCACTGTGGATCCTAGATCTGCTTCGCAGAACGTCTCCTGGGTTGAGAGCTAGGGCAGCATAACCAGGCTACAATTTCTAGTGGTTGTGCCCTGCACTAGGACCCTGTGAAAATGATACATTTTTCACCAACAGCAAAAAGAAACAACGGAAACCAATGAAATTGCGAAATTCATTAGGTTTCATGAGAAAATAAATAACTATTTACACATAAAGCAACAATCGGCTCGTCCACCGATCGGCACAACCGAACATAACCCTGTGGAACAATAAATCTTGACAGGTCATTATTTAAACACCACCCAATCGGATTGCCTCTGTCAAGCAGTCCCAATCAGTAGAGAGTTTGAGAAAAATCACCCCTCATGATTAACAACAGCCATCACTCTGAATGTATGAAACATATGAATGATAGAAGCCGGTCTATTTGAGAAATACGAAAACCATCTTTTTTTCCCGTAAAACAAAAAACAAAAAAACACTATAAGATGAAATGTATGTACAAAAATATTAACATACCTTCGCGAATGGAAATATTCTTCTATCCTTACGGCTTCGGCAACGAATAAGGCCATAAATGAAACAGATGAAATGAACAAAACGACGATCCAAGCCTTTAAAAAAATAAACGACTATGACGTTCAGAAGACACAAAATGGTGGAGTGCCACACTTACGTGATATGCAAAATGATCCCAGTTAGACTGGACGGGCAGTCACATATACCAACAATACTCTATAAACTATAGGCTGCCTTGCGCGCTTCGCTCATATTTTATTTAGCCTGTATACATGCCTACCCCATCCAGCGGTGACTAGGTTACTCATCTATCTCGCGAAAACAGTGTTCTAGCCGCCTGGTCCTTCCTTCCGGGAGGGGCTAAAGCGTGTTCTACACTCGGCAGTATTACCGTCATGAATACAATAATAAATTGAAAGTGGCTGATGGTCGGGAAATCCTAATGCGAAAAATAAACGTAACAAGCTGATAAAGTTCTAAAACAAAAGGCTTGGGAAAGATTCAAATCCAAAGACGCAAAACTTGGTGAAAAAACAAGCGCTCTCTTCGTCACCGGCGCAATGAAAGCCAAACGCAAGTTTGGTATGGGTGCTACAAAATCCTTCCGCAACAATGTTCTGCAAAAAAAAATCCTCAGGGATTGGACGCTCCACATCAGCAGCAGCGATATGGGAAAATCCGTCATTTTGGCTTTGAGAGCGGCTAAGAAAGCGGTCAAAAAAACTGGAGGACGTAAACGTCTACATGTCCCGAGAATCATTTCATTGGAATCTAAGTCTGGCGGCATCCTACCTCTCATACCTATATTTGCTGGACTTTCAGCTTAAGGTTCGTTAGTGGGTGGGGCAAGCGCAGTAGCAAGGACGGTATTGGGTCGATATCTGGGGAACGGCGTCAAAATCACATATAACAACGATCGATATTAAAATTTTAATCAGAGTAACTGCGGACATCTCTGCCTAAAGTTTGTACTTCAAGTTATTTGCGATTGAAAACGAATTGCCTCTAATTAAACGTTCGAGCCATTTTTATTGTAATAATTCGATTCGCTAACGAATGTATAAATGAATGATTTCCACACAATATGTTGTTTCTATTATTTAAGGTATGTTGCTGATGGTGCTATATCAGTCATGTCAATGCTTTGAAAAGTCGTTCTTCGATGCTTTCCACTGATTTCTCACCACCCATTCAATTGGAATACAGTCTAGCTCTACTAAGTTTCCATTCATTCAACAGTATAGCAAACGTCAAAGAGGGCACAAAGTTCTATTATTACGAAATTGAGGAAATTGAGGAAAAAAAGAGAAGAGTTAGAAAGAGCATCAATATTCCTGTTGGAGCTCACGAAATTGGAGATGTTGAAGCGCTAATTCAGAAACATATCGTAGGAAAAACATATGCAGAGAAATCTGATGAAATCTTTCATCTCAAACCCAACAATAATACGCTAAAGAGCAAAATATTTTGTCTGCTGTACGGCATAGATTTCACCGCGCAAGAAAATTCTCTTGCAAACATATTAGGTTTTTCTTCTAGTGTTCTGAAACCGAACGTTCAGTACGAGTCCGATCTGCCTGTTAATATTATAAAAGTGAGGACCATACACATTGATACCAACATTACGTCGGGAGCATTCTTCATTCTGATCCAGGTTTCGCAATTGACGAAACACCCAATCATCTTATTTATCTACCTATATTGCACATAAACCAAATAAACAATATAACGATCAGCGTACTTGATCAAAACTCAGAGTTGGTGGATTTCCGAAACGAACGAATAATAATTCGATTGGAACTGAAGAAATTATGGTTTTGAACTATAAAGCAACTCATTGCCATTTGCTTGTCAGTCTTCACGAAGACCTTCGACTGCTCCTGTCACCTAACTGATGAAAATATAGAGTTCCTCAAATCGTTCGGCTACGATGTTGTCGGCTCAAGTATTCAACAATTTCTGCAAACATCAGTAAGAATAATCCACCCAAATAGTAGAATGGAGAACATACTACCCGTACGTAAAGTCTTTTCGAAATAATGACGTCATCGAAATCAACATCAATCAATCCGATGCCTACGATGCAATCTATGATAGTCTGTTATATAACAGCGGAAAAGTGACCGGAACTGCAGGTGTAGGACGGGTTACTTTTGTAAAGACTATTAATGTTTCAATCCATTAGCTACGATCAAAATGGTAAGGAATGAGAAGGCGTTCGCGAATTGGGTATCGTTAGTACCGTTCGAAGATTTCTATGCTATAGCGCTGATGAAACCGAACATTTGGCAGCAGCTGGTTGGACTTACTCCCTCACCAATGATGGAATTACCGATCAATCTTTCAGCATGCTCATTTCTCTCAAGCACTCTTTGAACATCTTCAACGACTATCAGTATGTATCCTACGGTAAACATACAATTCGATTGGTTCGCACTAGTAATGATAATAATTGCTTCAAAGTTCTTGAACCATCAGCTGGCGTGGCTATGGTGCCAACTGCAGTCAAATTAGAAATTGAAAATGTGGAGCTGAAAGTCAAGAGAATTTTTCCCAATGATCAAATCAAACTGCAACTTCTGAAAGCAATCCAAGCTGACAATCCAATTTTGATATTTTTTCGAAAATGGGACTTGCATATGCTGCCTGCTCTAACGGTTGGTGCTACAAATGAAATATGGGCCGTACAGACTTCTTCTTTTCTCGAAAGCCCCCGATATGTTATTGTATACTTCCAAGTGAATCGAGATCATACCAAAGTGGATAACGATCCCACAGCATTCAATCACGTCAATATTACCAACATCACGTTAACTCTCAACCGTGAAACATACCCCATAGAGATGATGCACTTGAACTTTACCAAAAAAGATGTTTCACAAGCCTATTTCGACTACGCTCCATTTGAACTCGGCTACAAACATTCCTCTCAACCTCAATCCTCTGTTGAATTATAATCATTTCGCCGACAAAGCACTTTTTGCCATCGATTGTTCCAGAAGAGATGAATCATGACGTTAAGCTGGAGATAGAGGCATCACGAAGATTTTCAGCCAATACCAGAGCTTATTGCATCATAGTACATGATACCATCATTGAACACCTCCCATTTAGCGAAATTGTTAAAAAATTAAACTGAACTGCATTTTATGTTGGTCTGAAGTTGGCGTTGAGTACAATAGTTGTTATTATATCATGAGGATAGCTTTTGTAGATATTCAAGGGTTCGTTATCGAACAACAATTCCATCCCAAGGAGATTGCAATTAGGATTGGCGCTCAATTTAGTGATTTTGTACTACTTCCAAGCATACCGTTTTCCTCTCTGAATGAAGAAGATCGACGTACCGCTTGTTACTTGGAGAAAAACGTTCATGTTCTGAGATATTCCTCTGGCTTTGTGGAATATCAACTGCTGGATGATATTCTTAAAGACAACCTATTCGATGTTGACATCATTTACGTGCGAGGGCACCAAAAGAAACACTATCTGGATAGTAAACTGCAACAGTTGAATATACGTACGATAGTTGTAAATTTGAAAGAAAATCAGGACTCATTGTGGTTGTCAGCTATCTTCGGCGACACCAACGAGGCCCCATCCTGCGCACACCATTTCAAAGGACGCTTATGCAAATGCAGTCTCCATAACGTTGATATTTTATTCAAATGGCTCGTAATATACTACCCAAATAATATGTATTTTTTGCTAATAAATTTAAAATTTTCGAAATACCCTATTTGTTTTTCTATTATGATCAATTTTGAGACATCCTTCATCTTAAACGGTGTATTTTGAAACAATCTGTATATGTTTTACGCATTATTTACGGTATGTATATTGTTTTTTTTTTCATTGATCAATATGCTTCCGATAAGTTCAGACATATTATTCTTGTGTGAAAAAATAAATGATTTTATCAACAAACATAAAGATAGACATGTATCATTTTGAATCCACATATCCCCAATGATACATTTTTTCTCCGATACCTTTTTCAATTACACCATAAGTATATTTTTTCTAAATATCTCTGCTGTGTATACAGTGTTGACAAATCAAAAAACTACTGCACGCCACTCTCTCTCCACGTGTATAGCCAACATTTCCAGCTACATCTTCAACGAGCTCCGTGGCCTAGTGTGTTCAGCTTCCGATACATAATCTAGAGGTAGCCGGTTCGATCCCCGCGACAGACATCCATTTTGTTTTCATTATTTCACAATAAAATCCGCTTGCACAAAATATTGAATTTAAGTTCACGCGACCGTGGAGTAGAACGACATATGACAGATGACAACGCCTGAAAGGCACTATTCCGTCATAGGATTCCGTGGTAGGATTCAAGGTGGCGGTTGACACATGAATGTCTTCACGCTCGCATCCCACTACGTCACACTCGCGAGCAGCCACCACGCTTGCACCCAAACCGAGAAAATGAGAATATGTTCCGGATTTTATTGTTTGGCTGTCTTAGTATATCGACTTCTCTAGCTGAAGAAACTCAATAAAGTTTGCATATGGAGTTTCAGTATTGCCCGTGATACTCGCCAAGCATGCAAAGTATCTCTTACCACACTTATGAAAAAGAATCTTGAACATTATGTGACATTAGGAGTACCAATATATGAGTGTAGGACAAGATCTCCCGGACGAGAAACATCAAAAGTAATAAAGCCGATTTGAAGAAAATAGTTGATAACAAAATCGCTGAGGGTGATGTTCGTGAAGCAATTCATATTTTAACTTCAGAAGAAGGATTGGTAACATTTAATCAAGAAACTGTCAAATTACTTCACGATTCACATTTCCCAGATTTTGATGCAACGTATCATCCGTTGCATCAAAATCTGATACACCAACAACTGTGTATCATGTTAAAAAGGCAATCAAAAGTTTCCGATGTGGTTCATCAGGAGGTCCAGAAGGATTAACGCCACAAGATTTGAAAGATTTACTAAAGAATAATACTAGTGAACATTGCGTCTAACTCGTTGTTGTCTGGCAAAGCTGATCGATCTAATGCGCAAGGTTTAGTTCCATTAAAAGTTTGAAATTGGTTATATGGTGCTAGCTCAATTGTCTTGAATAAAAAAAGATGGTATTTAGGTTACTGCACTCTACCTCGATCATTACCTGAGTTGATACATGATTTACAGAAAATAGATGAATTTGAGAAACTTAGTGGTCTTCAGATAATAACACGACAGAAGTGAAAACAAATACTCGACAATCTCAAAATTGTAACAAGGTATTCGACTAGTGCAACCTTCTGAATTCAAATTATTATGATCTGCCATCACATTCATTCACTTTTCACATAAGTTATCGGATCTCAGTTCACACACAGCATTCATTCTATTAACAAAATACTTGGGTTTACCAAAATTATTATATACTTTGCGAACATGTCCAACATGGAAATGTCAAAATATTTTGAATGATGTAGATGAATATTTACAAAGAACAATGGAACGTATATGTATTATTCGATTGACTGAAGATAAATGGATACAGGCGACACTCCCGATTACTTATGGCAGTATTGGTTTGCGACGAACTCATGACTTGGCTTCACCAGCTTTTTTGATCTTTATTTTTGCTACAAAATTATTTGTTTCGGAGATGATTAATAAAGACCCAAATGATATCGATACTATTTCATGTCATGAATGAGGGAATAGAAAGATACATGACTCTACCTGGTGTCGTTATGCCTAGACATGAAGATAGATCAAAGTAGAAAAAGTGGGATCAAGCTTTAATAAATAAACTTCAAATGGATTTCTTTGAAGAATCAGAAAATTAAATTGATCTAGCTAGGTTGCAAGCAATATCTGCCAGCGAATCAGGAAATTCTTCCATCCCCACAACTGGGCACCTTTTCAGATGACGAATCACTTATATAGCTCTAGCACTACGTTTGGGAGCCGAAATTTGTAAGCCTTATAGATGTTGTCGTTGTGGAGCACATGTTGACCAATTGGCCACAGTTGTTCTTTCAGTTCGGGGTGCTATTCCCGTCATCAACGACACCATTAAGCGTGCTTTGGCATTGGCAGAAATTCCATCGAGATTAGAACCTCTTTTGATGACGTCAGGTAACGACCAGACGGCATCACATAGATACCATGGTCAAGAGGAAAGGCGATGATATGGGACGTTATATGTGTAGATGTATTTGCAGTTTCGCATGTCCGAACCACCATAATTGCTCCTAAAAAATTAGCAGAACGTGCAGAAGAGCAAAAAAAAATCAAATACCAGTCATTTGAAAATAACTATACTATGTCAACATTGGCATTTAATACTTTGATAGGATTTGGACCGAACTGTCTCGAAATTATTGAACAAATTAGGAAGAAAATTATTAATAACACTGGGGAAAATCGACCACTACATTTTTTAATGCAACTACTAAATATGGAGATAGTTCGTGGTAACGCATCGTCAGTGATTGGTACGATGCCCAAGAACGAATTTTTAGGATAAATTTTCAACTTAAAATGCATAATTTAGCTAGTTTTTTACCAAATTTGTAATGTTTTTTCTCTGTAGTTTCATACCTGATGTAAATAAAAGTAATCCTTACCGAATAAAAAAAAAAGACTGAAAAATTGAATTCTGCTAATATTGACTTTCTCACTAGAGTTACAAATTTTACATTATTTCTTGAAATACGGCTCAGAAATTCACAACAAATATTAATTATAATATTATTTATAAATTTTCAAAACTATTGAAGACTTTCTATTCATATAATTGAAATGAAGTAATGATTCAGTGAGAGAAAATGTACAATAACTTAGTAATTACTATTTTGACGTAGGCGTGTATGCTTCAATTTTTAAATATTTTTCCGTACAGAATAATATACGAGATATAACTCACCATGGCAAAACTATTGAAATTACACAAAAAATGAGGAATATAGGAAGATCATCTATCCAGTACTTTTTACAGAAGAAAACGTGTACGAAAATATTCACCTAGAAACAAGCTTGCTGTGAGACAAGGGTGTTGGGTTTATTTTGGTTGGTCATATGTATAATTGTAGCATTTTTCAGCTACTTGGAAATTGATCAGATGAGAAAATTAAATTGAACATCTTCAGAAGCTACAGTTTTCCAGAGTCAGGTAGGTATCTGAGAAAAATGTAAGGGATGAAATCAGGTCTGGGACTAGAGTCTTTCACAGAACTCATTGCTTTTATAAGCTCCATAAGAGTTATTGGCGCATTTACTGGGTTGTTATGATCCTATTCCACTGTGTTTTACTTTCCAATTTATTTTTATATCTGATAAATTCAGGATCATAGTTATCATCACTTGATAGTTTTGAAATGTGTCGGCGAGTAGGTTCGAATCATCTTGTTGCGTTGTTATTTTGCGTCCTCCGTGAATGAGAGAAGATATGTTATGATGTGTGTTGAAACGATCTTTCTCAATTTGTACAATATATCGGTCACGGAAGTCGAACAAGTTATTAATTGTGAAAACAAACTGTTTCCAGGAGTTCTTTTCGTGAGTTTTTCTTTAATTTGTTGAATCTATTTGTTGAAAAATGTAGTTATCATCTTGGTAGTCCTATCACAGTTGAAAATAGAAATAATCACTGCATTAGTAAATTATTCTGCATTTTCCTCCATTGAATCAATACTTCATTTCAATTAGATGAATAGAAAGTCTTCAATAGTTTTGAAAATATTGATATTATTATCAATATTTGTTGTAAATTTCTTAGTAGTATTTCAAGAAGTAATATGAAATTTGTAACTATAGTGAGAAAGTCGAATTCGATTTTTCATTTTTTCGCAATTCACACAATATTTTTCCATTGATGTAGTATATATTTTTCCTTTTATATGAAAGATAAAGTCTTTACAGAAAAAATGCGTCCCTACAGAACTCTCTACAATGAAAAAAAAAACTTTTTCAGGAACTTAAAAAAAAAAGTTTTTCACGAAAATCATTGATTTTTTAACAATCAATTAATTTTTTGATTTGATTGGTATGAAAAATACTACAATTTTACCAATTTTTATTATTGGAAAATAATTTTTAAAAATTAAAAAATAAAAATGAAAATATTGGTTTTTCGTATTCTACTCGGCAATTTTGAGGTTATGTGAAAAATGTTTTTGATAAAATATGTATTAACTCTGCAATCGTGAAAATAATGTGACTTGCTAGTAGCCGGTCGGTTGGCCCCATCATCATCATTTTTCCGTGTTGCCTGAGGCACTCTCCCAGAGAGATTGATGATGGTTTTCAACCCATTTCTTTGTGTCCTGCTTAATCTTCCCAAACCCCAAAGGGCATCTGCGCTCTTATTTCCCCGGATGCCCTTGTGACCTGGCTTCTATGTCAGTGAGAATTTGGTGTACCTTCCAGACTAATTTGGGAGGGCTTTTATCGCCGCCTGACTTTCACAGAGAATTGCTGTGGGTTGGTTTCTACCCCTCCTTGAAACCTTTCTCGCTCAGACTGATTTTTGGCTTGGTCTCTTCCGGCACATTTCAGCCCCTACTTCATCCGTGTGCTAGATTTTCCCCATTGACAGCATTGGTATAACCCTTGATGTAACATCCCCATCTCCTATGATGGTGGTATTTGTTCCATCAAAAGAGTATGATGGTGTTATTTTGTCCGACGGCATCTCAGACATGTCGATTCTAATGACCTCTAGTATGCTGAAGTGGTCCTTGCCCCTTCATTGGCCCAGACATTTCAACCTGGATGCTGTTATTCTCGCCTCTGCTGCAATAGGTAAATGCAGGAAAGGGAGGTTCAGGATTACCTCAAAGCTAGCCGTCGATGTGCTGGACATGGTACCAGTGACTCCAAGCATGGCCAGTCTTTGTTAATGGTCCAGGTTTCCCTGGTTGTCACTTGTTCTACCTTTGTTCACCACAGCAGCGCTCCATACAGCATTGAGGGCCTAACTATTTCTATGTATAGCCAAGTCCCCATGATTTGCCAAATGAGCATCTGGCCATAATTAGTGATTTTCTTGCCCTTATCATTACTTTTCCCAGATGTTTGTTCCAGGTTTGTGCAGGTTTATCCCTAGGTATTTTGTCTCTCCTGACATCTGTAAGCTTTCACCAAAGATTCGAAGAGCTCTGTTGGTCTCCAGGTTTTTTTTCTTGCGAAAGGAACTATCGCGGTTTTTTGGGGGTTGAATTTAAGGTTCTTTCTCGTGCATCACGTCTGCACGTCTGTAAGGGCTGATTGCATCAACTCCACACTGACCTTCATATACTTACTGTTTACCAATATGCATGGCATAGCATATAGCAAATACTCCTCTCTGGTTCAGGTCTATGAGGAGGTTACCACGACGCTCCACAGTAGAGGGGATAGTACTCCCCCTGAGGGCAGTCCCTCGTAGGTCTTACCCCCATTGTGTAGGCTTGTACTACCCTAGAGCCACGCATATCAGATATCCATTGGTTCAGGGCTGGAGAAAAGTTTCTCTTCGTGAGGACTGATGAGATAATCCCAAATGGTGTGTTATAAAACGCACCTTCTTCGTCAAGAAACGCTGTGAGTTCAATCTCTTTATTCGTAAGAGATTTCTCAATCCTGCCTACCAACCATCTGACAGGATTTTCCAGGTTTATAGGCATGTTGGTGCTCCCAGAAAATTGGATAATCTCTATCGTTGTCTCGGATATTCCTTTCAACTTGTTTTTACATCGTTTTGAGCATAAACGATGAGAGACAAATTGGTCTGAATGCCTTAGCCTGGGCATAGGATGGTTTCCCCGCCTCCGGTTTCAGCAGGCCGACAGGATTCACCGGATCTTTTAACAAGATTTTGTTCAGTCGTGAGCATTCAGCCGTGGTTTTGACTTCTTCGCAGAAATTCTTCCACGCCTTTATTTTCTCTTTTTTTAAAACTATTTTGTACAGAGAGAGGCCTACATAGTATTCATCCCACTGCTTTGTTCTATAGGCCTTTTAAAAGAAACATCTGGTCATTTTTCTTAGGATTTGTCTCATTCTGATTAGATGGCAGCTTCTTTGGAATGAAGAGACACCTTGACATTGGATATTGACTGAAAAATCCAGATTAAATCTCAACGGGCAGACCAGCAGCAACAGGACAAAATTAAAAGTATTCATTAAAAGTTCCACCAAGGAGCTTATCCATTTTGGCAAACGCCCCCAAATCATTTTCTACGAACTTCAACCTCACATCACCTCAAAACGAAAATTTTCTTCCACTACTAAGTTTTTCGCGCAAAAGAGACAAAGAGAACTTTTAAACCCCTTAAAAACATTTTTAATGATTTATTAGTTATTCATGTATTTGACCAAGGTTTAATCTTGATCGGTTTGTTTGATTTAGATTGTATTTTCTTTACCAGAAAACGATAGACAAAGTTTTATTTGAATTCAAAATTACAAGTTGTTTATTATAATTAATTCAATCCTTTTTCATCCCTTTGGTGACTGACTGCCACACTGACACTTCATAAAATTATATTCCAGGAGCCAATATTCTGCATTCCAAAGATTCTATTTTCATTCTGAAAACCATATTTTTATTTAGAAACCAGATGTCCTGTCAGACCAGGATGGCCCATTGCCGTAATCCCATACAATAGAAAAGAAAAAATTATTGTAAAATATCAACCAATTATATTGTCCTACACTTTGTTAGAACGTATGGAGTATAGAAAAATATCATCATATCATACAGGGACGTCCCAAAATTATTTATTGCAAAAATATCAGTAACTGAATTAGATAGATATATTATAGTGTTTCAAATAAAACATTAATGAAAAATGTCATCGATTAGGAATACGTCGCTGCATTTGTCGTTGGGGTGTTCAATATACGAGTCTATGATGTTTTAGATCTATACGAATCATCGAAAAATACGTACTTCCGGTTTAAAAAAATTGAGATAGAAGAAAACTGATGATCAATTAGTATTACCCACATCATGTACATGCCGAATCTACAATAAAATGGTCACTTCCGATTTTTACTTTCGGTCGTTCGATTTCAATAATTTTAACATCAATGGATTCGTCTTGATGTCAAGAAACATATTTAAGCATTTTCCGAAGCCAAAAGGGCATAGGAGGCTAACTTCGTTATTAGTAAAGACCCAACGGCTTGTGGGTAGTCTAAAAAGACAACTTTTATTGGAGATTACGAAAATGATCGAAATAAAATGGTCACTTCCGGTTCACACTTAAGGTCGTCAGAATTCAATAATTTTAACATCAATGGATTCGTCCCAATGTTAGGAAACATATTTTAGCATTTTTCGAAGCAAAAAGGCATAGGAAACTAACTTTATACAGTGCGGCTTTTTATACCCCCCCCTGTTAACTTTTGAACGGTTTGACGTAGAGCGATAAAAAAAACCGTTTCGAGGGTTTCACCGATACTACCTTTTGAAATATAACGCATTGTGATTACTTGATAGATGGCGCGGGGGGGCACTAAAACCTAATTTTTTTAAATGGCATGGGGGGTCGAGTGACACATCGTTGAAAAGAGAATTGGATTCTCTTTTCAACCATCTAATTTTTTTTAAATTTCGTTAATATGTTTTTCACAATAAGCATTTGAAGTGTCAATGTAACAAAAAGAAAACAAACTATTATGACACGAAGTATTTAAATAATTAGATGCAAAATTGTTGTCAATTAACGAAGCAGGTGTTCGAAATGTCCACCTAATACTTCTTGACAATAAAAAATTCGATTCACAAATTCCTGCCGAACATTATTCAACATGTCTGCAGTTATACCAGCACAAACCCATGTTATTCGTTCTTTAAGTTCTTCCAAAGAGTTGGATTGTTACTCATACACTTTGGATTTGACGTATCCCCACAGAAAGAAGTCACAAGGTGTAAGGTCTGGTGATCGTGCCGGCCATTCGATTGGTCCACGACGTCCAATCCATCTCATAGGGTATGTTACATCCAAATACTCTCGAAGTTGACGTTGGAAGTGAGGAGGGGCCCCATCTTGCTGGAAGGTGATGTGTTCCTGAAATTCGTTCTCATTTTCTTTTAATATTCCAAGTATGAGTGGTTCAAACGTATCTCTTAGTAAATCCAGGTACAAATTACCGTTTAAGTTTTCTTCCAGAAATAAGGGAGCTACAATATGGTCTCCCAGAATTCCAGCCCACACATTTACTTTCTGTAGGAACTGTGTGTGACCTTCTCGAAAGATATGGGGATTTATATCACTCCAGTATCGCACATTTTGTGTATTCACATTTCCGTTAAAAAAAAAGGTACTTTCATCTGAAAAACAAATATTCCTAATGTAATTGGGGTTCCTAGCTATCTTTTCCTCCATAATTTCACAAAATTCCATTCTTCGGTCTGGGTCGTCTTCTGTGAGTTGGTGTAACATTATTAATTTGTATGGATGGAACTTGTGTTTCTTCAAATATTTTTTTACTGTAGCTGTTGAGACCCCAATCGTACTTGCTACACGAGAGGTACTTTGTTGCGGATTTACCACCCTTTCGGCAATTATCGAAACCTTTGTCTCTTCCGGAATTAATTTTCGACCAGCTCCACCTTTCCTACGAACACTGCCAGTTCTGTAGCTTCAAATGCTCATTGTGAAAAAACGTGTCAACGAAATTAAAAAAAAATTAAATGGTTGAAAACAGAATTAAATTATCTTTTCAACGATGTGTCATTCGACCCCCGATGCCATTTAAAAAAATTAGGTTTTTGTGCCCCCCCGCGCCATCTATCGAGCAATCACAATGCGTTATATTTCAAAAAGTAGTATCGGTGAAACCCTCGAAACATTTTTTTTTATCTCTTTACGGCAAACCGTTCAAAAGTTAACAGGGGGGGTCTATAAAAAGCCGCACTGGATATGAACAATATTGTATGTCAATCATTAAAGAAGTGTTTTTATCAGTAATGAGAGAGGGAAAATGATTTGGTTTGACTGACATCCTTTTTTTAATAATAAATAGTATTTTTATTGAACAAAACATTGAGAAGAGCAGACAAATTGAAGAGAAATGGCTTCATTAAAATCAAATTTTATCATTTTGGTAGCTATCGTGAATGGTTTACTATACATTATTATGCCAAAAGATGCTGAATATATTGCAATATGTTTTGATATGAAAAATGTGAAAGGGGAATGCAACAGAAGTACTTGGAGTATATTAAGTCCAACCAAAGAAAATGATGGCAAATTGTCTGTATTTTACATTAGTATTCCTGAAACGAACGCAACTCATTTCAACTATAAGTTTAAAATTATATTTCCTAATTAATAATTCTGAGTTTGATCAACTGGAATGGCAAATTATGAATTTTAATAAAACGAATAGAGATACAGCTACGCAAGTTATAAAAATGATAGTGTTAAAAAAGCATTCCTTCCACCAGATGAGGTACCAATTGTAATTTTTTTATATCTCTTTAAATTCAATTAAAATTCAATTGAAGTGATTGTTTGATAAACAAGATACCTTCTTGAGCGAACGAAAATTTTATCTAAATGCAGATATCAATCAAAGTTTCTGTCGGTATGTCTGTCAGTGAATCTAAGGTATACTGCTTGTATTGTAATATCAGACGATGAGACTGGAACGTTGGTATTAAGCGAGAAAGAATGGACAGAATTAGTGAAAAGCAAGGACTCAATTAATAATTTGTTGGATTCGTTAGAAAATGGGAATTGTATGTATAGACATAGGAAAAAATGCCGTGGAATATAATCTGGTTCAACCAAATGGTGTTACAATATACAGTGGTGATGCAAGTATTCATTTAAATTGGGACTCACTAGCCAAACTATGGCTTTTTATTTCTATTCTGCCATATAGAATGGATGATTTGGAATCTTTGATGTTTGATGTGATCATGAATGTTTTGAAGGTTGTGGACGATGTAGTAACTTGATTACTTGTGCTTCGGACTTCCATCGTCTTAATGGTTGAAATACTTCTACTTCTTTCAATTTTTCACTACGTTTCAATTGCTTGAATCTGCAATCGTCTTCAGGTGAATACTGACAAATTTTGAATCTACACGATGTTTTATAGGTCTGCCGGTAATTACGTTGTAAATTACGCGCGGTCTTGTGGCGTGCGTGTTTTCGCGCTAATTCTCCCTCCAAAACGGTTCATTAGCGGCCTCCATACGTTTTTGATTTCCATGCTCGGTTGACTGAAAGCACCATTAACCTCGATATAAGCAGTTTCAATAAATTTGCGATTAAACCAGTGTTCTTCTCTATGAAGAACATTAGCCTCGTCCCAAAGAATTCGATGGTGCTCTGTCCACGCGTGGTCGGCTATTCCCCATTTAGATGTTTCCCCCCGTTGAGTCCACTTTTTGTGTTCAGCTATTCTTACAGATAATGGCCGCTTGGTCGCAAATTTATTGAAACCGCTTATATCGAGGTTAATGGTGCTTTCAGTCAACCGAGCGTGGAAATCAAAAACGTATGGAGGCCGCTAATGAACCGTTTTGGAGGGAGAATTAGCGCGAAAACACGCACGCCACAAGACCGCGCGTAATTTACAACGTAATTACCGGCAGACCTATAAAACATCGTGTAGATTCAAAATTTGTCAGTATTCACCTGAAGACGATTGCAGATTCAAGCAATTGAAACGTAGTGAAAAATTGAAAGAAGTAGAAATCTTTCAACCATTAAGACGATGGAAGTCCGAAGCACAAGTAGTGATCATGAATATTCTTCAATTGGGTGTGAAGAAAGATATGATCAACACGTCATTGGAAGTACTCGAAACGATAAAAGAATTTGATCCTGAAGTAGACACTCTTGGATTGGAAGTAGTATAGAATCATCCACACCTTCTTCAAGAAAATCAATAAGCTCATATTTAGATATGGAAAAAAAGGTAACATTTGGAAAAGTCAAGATCAATTTACTGTGTTTATGGAAATATGCTTATCAAGCGGCAAGACACGGACCGTGGGAAGAAGCATCTCGTGATCGAATCAGATTCGAGCGTCGCATTAAGGAATCAGCATCATGTATAAATCATATTTTGAATATCAATAATTGAAATAAGGTTTATGAAAAAATAAAATACTAATAAGTTAATAATTATTCTTAATTATTTAACACCTTTTTCTAACATCTCTATAAAACAATATCATTTTTATTCACCCAAGAATTGTGAGAGGGACTCAACCCCAAAAATTTAATGTACATCTTGTTCCCTTTTTAACGAACCACTTTTTCGACCAGGTAAATATCAGGGTACTTGGTTTTCTACAATTCCTCAGTATAAAAACCTCCCTTTGTTTCTCCTTTTTTGAAATCTTCCAAAATATATGTTGTTGCAACTTGACTTGTTTGACTGTAAATACTTTGGTGGTCCAATTTGGAGTATGGGACTTAGTAAAGGTATGTCGATATTTGGATATGGGAATGGTCTCCTTTCTTAAACTTGGACTTTTTTGGGTCAACAGTTTTCAGATGTTTGAATGAGTTGATAATTTTCGCTTTTTATCATTTATTTTACATGGTATTGCGTTAGTCGTGGATTGTTTAGAGTTGTTGTATTTTTTTACAATTTCAGGAAGGATGTTGAGCCATTTTTAAGATTCCTGATGGCTGAATTGCTTCCATAGTAAAGATTTTGAAGATTTAATTACCCTTCGACTATGCTATTTTCTGAAAGCATTGATGATTACAAGAATGTAATTATAACCCCTCTTTTCTTTTGCAAATTGATTCATAATAGCCAAATCAGCATGTAAGGTCAGGCACATTTTTAGTTTTGATTAATTCCTACAGGCTTATGAAGTTCTTTTATAATTTGTGCTTTACTCATTTCTAACCAACGGACACAATATCCCAATAAACATAGTTGGAGTCGTTCCTAGTTTAAATATCATTTCATCCCCCTTGTGGATGGACTTGTTTGTTAGTTGATGAAATTTGTAAGATGTCAGATTATTAATCCATACTTTTGCATCATTATCATTATCATTATTATTATTTTTAATGAATTGATACTTCCATTATCTAATATATAGTATTGTCTATTCACACTATTTTTTTTCTCACCTCTCAAATGAATTAAAACTTTAACGAGAAAATCCGAAGAATCACAAACATAAAATGGGGAACTCAATTGTGGTAGTGGTGTTGGTGAACCTAACACAGGACCTACTTCTTCTCAAAGAGTAGCATTGGGTTGTAAAAAATCTACGATATATACTGAGTGGCATCTTTAATAATGGGATAGTATTGGTAACTTTTTAACCATAAGAGTTAGATGATCGGTCAAATGGAGAAAAAGTGTTGCATTCATAGAAGCATTGTCAAGTAGTTCAAACAAATCAAGATTATCAGTGCCGCTTATTGATATATCATAAGGAAAGTAAATTCTGTCATTTTAATTTTTTTTCCCATCCTATTTCAAACATTACCGAAAAATATTACAGTAATTTTTTATTCGACAGTAAATTATCCTCAAGTCGACGTGATCAGATTTTGTATGCAACGTTTCGTACTACCTGGGCCACCCTCAACCTATTTTTTTTTTCAAGTTGGACCTGCATATTTTATGACACATTTCGAAATAACTTTTAACGCTAAATTCAACGATATATCATACAATGTCATTCAAATTTGATTTTTAGTTGATTTGGACCGTTATCCAAATTTCTTTGGGTAGGATCTGTATTATATTTAACTTTAGTTTAATCAACAACATGCAATACATTTCGATAAGGAAATCAACTCACCCATCTCAAAATGAATGATACGTATCAGTATCAAAGCAAGAAACAAGTAATAATTATTTACATATTTCAAGAAGAGAAAAACCTAATTCATAATAATCCAACGAAACTATATCTTTTATATGAAAGAAAAATTAAATGATTATTCAAAAGTTAATCGAAATTAATGAAGTAAGTGTTCGAAACGTCCACCATTTTGTAAAATGCACTTTGCGGTTCCGGAACCCATATACTTACTTCTTATACATTGCTTATTTCGTCTCCTTGAATACCTTCCAATACATTCTCAATCTTCTCGCGAGGAATCACTATTATTGGATTTGTCATTTGTTCCGTTGAAACAAATTACAGAATCGAACTTTGTTTTCAATATCATTACAATATAATTTTTGCAAGGCTTGGTATTCAAATTTAAAAAAATTATATTCGCTTCTCTTGGCTATTTTAGTAACAGTTTTTGATAAATTTCATTATTTTCATTTACTGGCCACAGTTCTCGATTTTTTTTCTGGATTCAATTGAATTCGGGTCAGATCATTAATATCGTTGATAAATATTTGGTTTTTCTTACATACGCACAACTCTGGGTTTATTGAATGTATTATTTTCAAGTAGTACGCCGTGGATAAAAAAGAACATAACAAAAAATGTCATATTATTTGTCACTTCGTTCATTATTGTGTCACAAGAACTTGTCATCAAATATTTTTCTGTGTAATTTCAATTTGACTTATTCGATGTGGTAAGATACACAAATGAAGAAAAGAGAGATATGCATGATGTATACATAAAACTAGATAGGAATTCGTTCAAAGCACAACAGAGGTATGGCGAATTATATCCTGAAAGAAGAACACCAAATATTGAATTGTTTTAACGTTTATCTACAACGTTACTTGCACATAATTTATTCATAAAATCTAGAAGTCTTTATGTGCGACGAAACGAACCTATCAATGACAGTGAATGCAATTTATCAAAAAGTGCTGTTAATAAAATAGTCAAGAGACAGGGGTGCCATGACTGTAAATACCAAGCCGTGCAAAAACTATATACTGTAATGATCCTGAGAGAAGGTTGCAATTCTGTAATTGGTTTCAACGGAAGGTGCGGAATAACAACAATTTTGTGCACAATATCATTTGGGGAGACGAAACAACATTCACAAATTCTGGCATGTTCAATCGAAGGAACCGAAATTTGTATGCCACAGATAATCCCCATTAATTCATGAAGTTAGACATCAATATCGTTTTTTTTTGAACGCATGGTGCGGATTGTTGAATAACAAATTACTGGGACCCTGTTTTATTGACGGCAACTTAACCGGAGTTGATTTTTTTATCGAAATGTATTGCATGTTGTTAATCAAACTAAAGGTAAATGTAGTACAGATCCGACCCAAAGAAATTTGGATAGGGGTCAAAATCACCTGAAAATAAACTTTGAATAACATTATATGATACATCGTTGAATTCAGCGTTAAAAGTTACTCCGGTCATGAAATATGCAGGTCTGTATTGAAAAAAATGAGGTTGAGGGTGGCCCAGATAGTACGAAACGTTGGATGAAAAATCTGATTACGTAAAATTGAGGATAATTTACTGTTCAATAAAAAATTACCGTTACATTTTTTGATAATATTTGAAATAGAGTGGGAAAAAAAATTAAAATGACAGAATTTACTTGACAATCCTTCTATGAATGCAACTTTTTCTCCATTTGACCGACCTCCTAACTCTTATGGTTCAAAAGTTACCAGTACAATCCCATTAAAAAAGTGGCCACTCTGTATATATATATATATATATATATATATATATATATATAATTTTAAAAATATTTGGGTAGCAGTCAGTTGACCAGTTTAATTATATATTCTTCGTTTTTTTAAATCGAGCTTTCGAAAATCTTTATTTTCTTTGTCAAGATTTTAACTACAATATAAAATGGATGAATAAATAAAGAAAATAAAGATTTTCGAAAGCTCGATTTAAAAAAACGAAGAATATATAATTAAACTGGTCAACTGACTGCTACCCAAATATTTTTAAAATAACATTGTCACAGTCACGAAATTATTCAATCATATATATATATATATATATATATAAGAGTATAACTAATAGTAGGGCTGCAGCGATGTAAAAGGAAACTCTTTCAAGTTTTTCCAAGCTTTCGGAATCGTTTGTTTATTCCATCATCAGGGAGACTACAAATGGAAAATGTCATATAAAAATTGTAAAATTCAAAATTATGAGTACTCACATCTTATTTGAGGATGCTTACATATATGTTCATAAATGTTATATATAAGTTACATAAAAAGATTTTTTCAGCTAATAAATACAACAGAAATGCAATATTTTTGTTGTTCTTTGACAATACAGAACTGAACGAAAAAAACAAATTAGTTGTACATAGAGACATACTTTATTTGTTTATATTGATATACGACAGTTACTTTTTGACTAGTGACATTATTATGTTCCAAGACAAATAATCTCAGTGTGTTTAATTTCTTACGTTCAGTTACTATGATTTATTGGTGTTTTATGTCAAGTGACAGTAAAAAAGAACAAATTTCACTCAAATGGCTTATATCTGTTCTTTTATTGATGGAATTATTCTATTCAGAGATAAAAGCCATTTTTAAGAAAGATCTTTTTGGAAGATGTGATTCTCTTGCAAGAACAGTCGTTGAAGGGTAGTTCATTCGGTGGTCAAAATCATTGACATGTTTGGCTAAAGCACATCTTTCAGGATGAAATCTACTATCACTATTATTATAAGTTATTCTATAATTCAATTATCTTTTTGGGATACTATAAACAACATTTGAAAGTGAAAAAATATCAATTTTGTCTTTTACTTTTGAATATATTTGTCTTATTGGAATAACTGTTTTGTTTGCAATTTTGATGTTTTCAAATGGTTGAAAAATTCTGGTCAATTTAGGTGTTATTTCTTTGATGTATGGTGAATAATAATAATAATAATAATAATAATAATAATAATAATAATAATAATAATAATAATACTCCCTCATAAACACTCGTAGAGTGTACCCAAAGGCATGCCCTGTGCGGGTAGAGGACGGCTATTATTATTATTTGCCGTGGCGCTCCGGGGCGACTTACTGATTTTTGGTGGTGTATTCACTTTTCAGCTGCAGGTAAAGAAGCATAAAAAATTTAAACGTGATTTATATCTGCTACAGGTAGTTCATTATGAAAATTTCTATTTTGTCTTACACTATTATCAACTTCTGTTAAAGATGTGCTAAACTAAATTTTTTCAACTAAAGATGGTGAATAAGGGTTTTGTATAAAAACTTATTAAAGTATTTTAAAATTTTTATTATGAAAAGATATATCAGAAATTTTGTTTTGTTTGTTTTAACAAATTCACTTTCATCGAAAATTTGTGGTAAGAAAAGAAATTCAAATACCTTCCTGAACTGCATGGTTTTCTATACCAATCAATTGAAGTTGTGTTATCAACCGATCGTATAAGTTTTGTATCCAGAAAAGGTACTGAGAAATCTTCTGTTTCGATTGTGAACTGTATAAATGGATCGTAACTATTGAAAGTATCCAAAATTTCTGTTATACCATTTTTTGGTAGTGCCAATATTATATCATCCACATATTTCTTGATGAAAAATAAGTCAAAAGAGAGTACTGGTATTACTGTGTCTAGCAATTCATCCATAACATAAGCTGCAAGAATTGGTGAGATTGAAGATCCCATTGGTGTTTCAAAAGTGATAAGATTCCAATTTTTATCTATTGCTCTAAGGCAAGAATCAAGATAAACATTACTGAAAAGAAATACAACATCTAAACTGGCTAGAACATAGTTTTCTGGTAATTTGATTTTATTGAATTTTTCTGAGAAATCAAAGGAATCTTTGATTGAGTAATCGTTATTTGAATCATAAGCATTAGACAAAATTTTAGTTAAAAATGAATCAATTTGTTCTGTTGGAGAACCTATGCAAGCTATTATAGGTCTTACTGATAAATTAGGTTTGTGAATTTTTGGTAAAGAGTAAAATTTTGGAGAAATGCCATCATAACAAGTAAGCTTTTTTTAACATTGGCATCTATTTGTTTTTTTTCCATTAAGAGATTTTAACAAATTATTACATTCTCTTTGTATTTGTGATGTTGGATCTTTATTCAGCTCAACATAGGAAGTGCTGTTTTTAATAATATCATTAGATGAATCTAGATATTGTTGTTTTTTCATAATAACAGTAACATTACCTTTATCTGACTGAATAAGAATCAAATCAGGATTATCTTTTAGAAACTTTTTTGATTTGTTGTAAAGTTTTCGAAAAATATCATTTGTTTTGGAAACCTCATTAAGTACGTAATTAGTGATGACATTAGTAGCTCTAGCTATAGTGATATTTCTTTCATTGGTATCACCTATATAAGAAGTGATATGATCTACATCTGCCAAAATGTTTTTTATAGGAATGTCTTTTTTTATTACTGGCTCGATACTAAATTTTGGTCCCAATGGTTAAAATTGTGAAATGTCTTTAGGAATTATAGAATTTGATAAGTTTTTTATCCAATTTGGATTTGTTTTCAATTTTACTTTTTTTTCATTTATTCTTAAATCATTGAATTTATTAATGTTCTTTATTTTTACTTCATGAAATAATCTATTATAAAGAATGATTTGCTTACTATAAAAATTTTTGAAAATAATTTCACTTGTTCAAAAAATAATGTCTCTCTTCAATATTATTAATGAATTTTCTAATTTGTTGATCAAAATTTGGTAGGTTGCAACTTCAATACTAATAAGTTGTACTCCTAACCTGTGATTTCGGTCAGGAATGTCAGTATTTGCATTCTGCCTAAGTAGCAACTGTTGAATTGGTCTTGTTGTCGAACTGATATGTTTTGGGAGAATGCCTCTTCGTCTGCATTGAAGTAGGAAAATTTTTCTGTTGTATTCCTTAGCTAATTTACTTGACCATGATTTGAATTTCTTGGCTGCTTGTAGTCCAAATGAAGATCTTATATATTCGTAAAACCCCATGTCTATAAATTGAAAGGAGGATAGTCGCTGACTAGTTAAGAGTATAACTAATAGTAGGGCTGCAGCGATGTAAAAGGAAACTCTTTTAAGTTTTTCCAAGCTTTCGGAATCGTTTATTCCATCATCAGGGAGACTACAAATGGAAAATGTCATATAAAAATTGGTGACAATGTTTTCCATTAATTTTTAGCCAGAAATGTTGTACAGGGTGTAAGGATCATTATATCAAAAGTTTGTCTGGAGGTCACTTGGACCCCCCTATACCTACAGAAGAAATGTTTAGTTCGACAGTATATCACTGGCGCTACTGTCGTACTCATATTTGTGTGAAATATGGCTTTAACAACTCCCTTATACAGCGGGTTAGTTGTGACCTCCAAAAATGGCAACATCTCGATTTTAATCCACGTGTTCCAGTTTGATTCCTAACGTTGAACAAGGTGTACGTTGTAGCCTCTCTTTGTGAATGAAAAAAATGAATTCAAGAAGTCTTTCAATCGTGGAAATAGGCAGAGCTGAAGTATAGTGAAGCTTGACATTTTAAATTGCGCGTACGTTCATGTAGAGTGCCTTATCACTGGATATACTATAATCCGTTGTGCTACGATGTTTTAACGTCTCAAGCTTGGTTAGTTTCATTGTACATAATAATATTCCAGTGCAATTTGATGATGATTCATGTAATTGAGCTAGAAGTAAACAAACTGATTTTGCATGAGAACAAGATGATATAAATATCATAGACTTTTATTCGGTTTGTTCCGAAAACTTTGAGTATAAAATTGGTCATTTCAGAAAGTTTGAAAAATGAATCAAAAAATATTCCTTATCACACCAAACACATAGTTGTATGCTCTATCAACCAAATATCAATAAGTCCCCAGGAGCGCTACGGCGAATAATAATAGTAACCGTTTTCCAACTGCACAGGCTATGTCTTTGCGTACACTCAAAACTGTTAATGAGGGAGTACTATTATTATTATGTGACAATATAGGTACGTTGTACGTTTTCACCTATATAGAAACGGGCGTATGAGTCACCCATATAATTTTTGTATTTATGGATGAAATTTCATGATGTGAAGGACTCAATATTTCTAACTTCAGATATTTGATTTCTTAATGGAACACTCTATATCAAACTATAGGCTTTCATTGCTGACGTTAATGTTCCAGTTGATTTACGGATTTTGCCCTGGTCTTTTTGGTTATAATCTTCAAACTTTTCAACTGCAACTACACTTCACGACGTATCAACTGAAACTGAAGCTCTTATTCCTGGTACGTCATTTTTGATGCTGTTCTGGAGCGCACTTTCTGCGTGAGAGCAAGAGCTTGCGCGAAGTTTCCGCTCGATGTGGGTGGCATGGATTTGTTTTGGCGCCTTTCAGTGCTGTGTGCCATAACTCTTCCTTTGTATTCAAGTTTTTTTGGTGCGATGGAGGATAACTCCAATGATTATTTCAAAATTACATATCTAAGAATATTTGTTTTGTTGGCTTTGAAATGTAAGTATTATTTTCAAGGAGAGACTGGTCTGTTGGTCAGCAACATTCAGCAAACATTTGGCTAATTTTATGTTGCTGCTAATTTATTCAAATGGAAAGTTCTAATTTTTTTCCTTTTTACATCGAACAACTACCATTCAACTATGATTTTTATATTTCTAAATCATATGTCTTGGTGGCGCACAGGTTTTTTTCTCGCTTGCTATGCCAAGGTACGCGGGTTCGAATCGTCGTGCCCACCAAGTTCGTGCATGGCATCACACGTTAAAGGGTAAGGGCTTCATCTTCCCTAGCTCGAACAAGTCTCTCGAAGACTTCTGAGGATTGCTCGTAAGGGGGCAGCCGGTTGGTTGAAATAACAATAACAAGAACCCATAACAACAACAATATTGAAGCTCTTTATTTTTCGTAGGACTGGATGCAGTTATGAACACGAAATATCAGTGGGTAATTTCACTTTTTATGTTTCAAATTATTGTTATACATTACTGCGACCACTGAATATTCGATTTTTCATCGTAGCTTGTGTAGTTTTTGAGCAATTAGTATTTATCGATAGGCCGTACGCGAAAAAATTTTAACAAATTCGCGCAAATCCCTATTGAGAATCTTGACAAAATTTCGACATACATGCAGAAAATTTAGTAGAGAACTTTCTTTGAGAAAGTTCATAAAGTTTTTTTTCATAAATACTTTTTCGATATTTTCAACGGTTGGCCAGTTAATGGCGAAAATAGCCTTTTTTGACCAAAGGGGTGGTATTTTTAAGGACGAAGCCATGTCCCCTCAAAACATATCATTGTGGTTTTATGATTTGTGGGACATCTATACTAACAGTTAATGAAAGAACATTTATATTCCAGTTAATTGTGTAGGAAATTTCTACACCGACTCATCATATTGTCGAAATATATGTTTTGCTCAAAGATGAGAATTTTTTCTACGGTAATATTTTTTGTTAAAACTCATTCCAAATCTTCTTCCATGCGAAGAACCCCGCACCATTCTAATGGGAAATGGATTTTTGGTTTCTGTGTGGTAGATTTCAACTTCCCCTGAAAAATATTCCATGGACACAGAGGCTGAAGAGGAAATATTATAATTTTTTTCATAATTTTCAACAACTACGAATGGGATAAGTGAAATGTAAGTATGATTTGTTTAATATTAGTTGTTTTTTTTAAATATCATTCGTGTGAGTCCAATATTCGACACAACGGTCCCGTTTTAACCCACAAACAGTGCGGACGAAATTTTTTTTTCAAACTTACTTTTGTGGCAGTAATGGAAATCAGTCATCAACTAGACCAAGAAAATGTTTTAATACAGGATGGTTCAAAAATAGGGGTACAACTACTTGTTTTTTATTCCAGATAAGGGAGGCAATGTCATATACAGTATCGGAAAGTTTTCATCTTAGGTATGGTGATTTCGCGAGAGCGTAAAGAGTAGCTTGCTATATGTTGAGAGAGCATTACAATTTCTCCTCGACTCGCTCGAGGAAGGGATATCGACGTGAGCTGTTATTTCGTCGGTTGGGGTAACAGGAGAGGCGCACAGTAGTGCGTCTCTCTTATTTATGTGGTATTAACATATCATTGCATTCCTTGTTGCTCGCGTAGATTTCTGTCTATTAAAGTTGCCGATACAGTATATGTAACATACATCTTTCCATGAAACAACTGCGATACTGTTTGGTTGTCAATACCGGGTATGTGAATAGTTAAAGTTCATGTTTGGTGAGATGTGTCTTTTTCAAGAAAAGTTTCTGTATGCCGAAAAATCATCCGTTGACCCAAAGACTAACGTTTATCGACCACAAGCTTTCCAACCTCCTATGACTTTGAAGTTATAACTTTTTCATGGGGATTTCCGCTTTAAAAAAAATATATCAGGCTGCTCGATGTAAATATGAATTCACAAATGAATGGGGCTCATCTATACAAGAATAAATTCTGTGTTTGCTTTAAAAATAATTCAAACATTTTTCAAAATTTGATACTCGTTTCCACACCACCCCGGAGGTAGAGTTCCAGTACGTTTTTTCTTTAAGTCGTATCTCTTTAAGCTCTATTCCACTATAGAATATCTTATTCTTTCCTCTGAAGTATGTTTTGTAGATAATTCAATCTGGTGTACCCCAATAATGAAGTTTTCGAAATAATCAATAGTCAGGCATGGAAAGTCTGTAAAACAGCTTCTAATGATGCAAGTATTGAAATTGTGGACCAATATTGTTGATATTTAAACAAAATGTTAGCAAATAAAATTTTCCAATATAGTAGAATTGGTCTACTGGGGACACAACTAAAAAAAAACGATCTAGAACTCCACCTCCGGGATAGTTTGAAAATAAGTTCACTCACTCTAAAAAAATATTCTCTTTCACCCATTCATCTTTGAATTCATGTTTACATTGAGCAGCCTACAACTTTATTTCAAAGCAAAAATCGCTCTGGAAAAGTCTATTTAATTATTACTTTGAAGTGATAGTTAGGGTATCAATAAAAGCTGCACTTTCAAAAGACGATAAAGGAGTCTTAGGACCATGCTGATTTTCATGACAAACTTTTCAAACTGTTTACCATATCAAAAATTCGAAAAAAATACTTTCACCGATGTTTTTTCGACATAGATACAGAAAATTATCTGGAAAAAAGTCACATATTCTCACCAAACTTGAAATATATATATTCACAATCAAACTATAGGGCATTTATCACATGAAAAGACAAGGGGCTGACGTAACCATATTTTTAACCACCTTGTATTAAGAAAGTCGATGCCGATTAATTCAGATCAGGACTTGGCGAGTCATTCTGAGTCTAGTTCCACACAAAAATCTACTAGAAGGTTGGAAATAACGAATTAAAATAAATTTTTTTGTGTAAAAAAAATATATTTTATTTTTCAATCTCCCATTCATGGCATTTTAACACATTAACAGGTACGAACAATCTACTAGTAAAAAACCAAAGCCATAAGGTTTCAACGTCCTTAACGGATGGAAATAAGGGCGCCATCTTGTAAAAGAATACTTGGTTGCTGACACATTTTCTCGCTTATGGCAATAGACAGAATGAAATTTGATATATTTAGGAACCTGAAAAAAAATTCCCATAAGCCAGTCAGCTGTTTAAGTAAATTTATCGGCCGGAAAATTTTGTATTTTTTTTTCATATGCCTAGCACACGTCCTATTGCTAAATTTTCATTTTTTGAGCTCAACACTGACATAATTTTCAGTGGTTAAAATCCCTGAAGGGAGAAAATGAGTCAGCAAAATATGTCATTATCTGATGGTCTATAATGTAAACAATTCAGAAATTTCAGCATTAATGAAACTCATTGTTTGTAACTTTAAACAGGGGCGTAGGTACTGCAGACATGTACCCCTAATCGCTCCTCCCCAACTTCCACGCCACTGGACTGATATAGATTTTGTCTACTTTTTCTTAACCCTCAATATTTTTTACACAAAAACAGGAGATTTCATTATTCAAAATTTCAAGATAATTCAAGTAGAATAAGTGCGAGCGTAAGTGATATGGAAACTCACTATTGATTTTACTCAGAAGTTACTGTTATTTGTTTAGAATATCAGGGAATTTTCGTCAAAAAACTAATCTTCGATGAGTGAAAGGGATATTTGAATTTTTATGATACGAAAAACTCTTTTTTGATTATTTTGTCAAACATAGTCAAACATAAAGTTATTTCCGCAATTTGGAAGTTTTGATGAAATTTTGCTTAGGATGGCTCGAATAGCTTGAAAACCATTGACATTTTCAATTAGGAAACCTAATCCTTTTATGTAATTATAGAAAGTATTGATGATTAGGAAAAAGTTGAGAAAAATCCGTATCAGAAATAGTCAAGTATGAAGTTATTTTAGAAATTGCATTGAAATTCCAAACTTCATCGAGAAAAGGTGAGATCTATGAGAATTTTTATCCCTAAAATGAAGTGAGGATTCTGTGAGGAACTGTCTGAGTTTGTCCCGTGTATTCTCGATAACTATTTTTTCTACTAGCGTACGGAAAAATCAACTTTTCCGCACTCATTTTAGTTTTGAAAGAGTCACCTTTCCGCACTCTTTTTAGTGCGGAAAAAACTTTTCAGTGCGTAAAACTAGATTTGTTTTGTTTTTTGCGGATTATACTGACATTTAAATATTGCGACGCAGAAGCTTAAATAGAAAACTTACCAAGTATGGCTGTAGTTTAATATATATTTAATAATAAATATTCTTTATGTTAAGTTGTGGGTGTTTTTTTCCGCTAGTAGCAAAAATAGTGTACCTAACACGATCGTAAAGTGTCTTTTCCGCACGCGATTTTTGGCCGAACTCCGCTATCGCGTGCGGAAAAGTATCACTTTCCGCACTTGTTAAGTGAACTACTATTTGTGACAACATGTAGATTTAGAGATCATTCAGATTCTTTTCAAAGCTTCTTCCCTGGAAATTTTATTTTTGAGGTGAATTCCAAAACGAAACGTGTTTTGTAGTGTTCAATATGGTTTCTTTTTACGTTATGATCGTTCTTTTCACTGGATACAAAAAAAAATCAGATATTTATATGGCTTAAAAACCATCTGTTGTTCACAAACTGAGTGTTCACCATGGTTTAGGAGACTTGAATTTAGCTATATTAATGGTGAAAATTATAATTATACCAAATATGAAATATAAGAATGGTCGTAATATCACGGGTCCGATATATCGGATTGCATGCTAAAGTTAACGTTTTTTCGTATATGTTTTTTGTAACAACTTCTTCAGATTCTGAAGGTCGTTGAAGCTCATATCAAAGCTTTATAACAATTTGTGTTCCACACATAGTTTAAAGAGAAATATCCGCAATTTTTTTTTATCATAGTACATAATTTGCGACAACTTGAGATCTCGCACCTCGTTCAAAGTTATATCAAAGGTTTTCACATGAAAATTTAATTTTCGAACCCTTGGCATTAAATTACTATTTTTTAATCAGATGTAAAAATAACATGAAAAACACAACTTTTTTGATAAGAGTTAAGAAGATCAGCTAGTTAAAATCCAATGAACTGCTATTTACAGCACCGGATAGATACATCGTATAACAAATTCAATATATCTTAACAGCTGGAAACTGGTAATGCACTACACGTTCTGTCCTCCAAAATCTGACAACGATGTATGAGGACACAGCGGTTTATATTTCGGAAATTATCATCCATATATGAGGAAGTGACTACGTCTCCCACGTTCCTAGAAAAATTATTCTAGAAAATCTTTACCCCTCGTTTGAGAATACGATTTTCATCCTTTCCCTCACTATATATTCACCTATTCAATATCACCTAGATACCCCGTTCACCCGAAGGTCAGGTCGCCCAGTCAACATAACGGAGGTCACAATTTAACAGGCATATATATATATAATATATATATACAGGGGGTCCCTCCGGCAACTGCATCGATCAATATATAGAAAACCATAGATGGGCCAAATTTGAAAATTTGAGAGTTCACTATTGTTGATGAGGACTATCTGGCTAAAATATAATATAAGAATGTGGCACTTCCCGTTGTGCCGGAAGTGGACCCCAACTTTGTTATTTTAAATGGGACACCCTGTATATTCTCAAAGTTTTAGATTTTATGCATGATTCTGAACATGTTTCATGTATAATGTCCTATACCCAAGTCTAACCGTTTTCGAAATATTTCAAATTTTAAGTTGAAAATGGCGTTTGCTGAACGAAAATTTTTTTTTTTTATTTCTGGACATAATCATCTATTTTCGATTGCGTATCGATTTATTCGTAGGAGAGGACCCAGTTCAGCAGAATTTTGATATCAATTAGATTAGAGTTATACAGGGCGTTCGCTAGAAAATGATATAGAACTGGTTGAAAAAATTATTGGAAGTCCATTTTTTCATATGGAACCCCCCCAATTTTATATTCTTATTCGATTCGGCATCGAAAATGAAGCTAACTTTGATTAAGGTTATCTGTGCCTACACTCAACAGTTTTCGAAATATTGGCGAATTAACATGTCTCAGTTCCAGGAAATCCTTGAGTTTACTTATTCTTAGTTGGCCATGGCGCCCGCGGTTGCGTTGGAAACAATCACCTGCCATGGAAATGTCATTGTAATCAATCATGACGCCTCGTTTGAATTGTTCTAATGAAGATTACTTAAATCTATTTATTATTTATGACGAATGTAATATGGTTATTTCAAGAACATGCGATATATTTGCTATTCGGTATCCGCAGAAGCAGAAACCCTCACAAAACACTGTTAAACGAACTAGAGAAAACTTTTAAAAAATTCCATCTGCCTAAACAGATAAGTAGATAAAGAAATTCTAAAACAATTAGAACAAAAAAGAATTAACGATATTGAGAGGTATACAAAAATTATTTGGTCAGTAAATGTTCGAATTGACGCCCTTCAACTTCCAGACATTTTTCACATCTCACTAATAATTCTTGATGTGTCGCTTTTCGTATTGAATCGGGTCTGAGATTCTCAAATGAATTCCTCACACGTTGCATACAATCTTCCATGGTAGTCAATTGAGTTTCATATACTTGATTTTTAATTGCACCCCAAATGAAAAAATCGAGTACTGATAAATCTGGAGAACGGGGTGGCCAAAGAAATGGTCCATTGTTGGCTATCCACTGGTCTTGAAACAATTCTTGTAAACGAGTATTGACTAAGCGACCATTATGCGGAGGTGCCCCGTCATGTTGATAAAATAGGTTTCTATGGTCAGCGATTGGTAAAGTATCCAAGTACTCGTTTTCGAAATTATGTAAAATATAAAATAAAATATAATATATATATAATATATAAGAATATAAAATATTCTTGTTTCGAAATTGACATCTGTTTTTTACTTACCATTCAAGTTTTCTTGATAAAAATGCAGTGCCACGACGCTATCGTTTCTTATCGCACAATAAACATTGAACTGCCAAGACTCTTGAAAATTCAATTCCCTGAATACATGTTGATTTGAGTCACTCCAATAATGGCAATTATGTCGGTTGAAGACACCATTCTTTGTAAATTTAGCTTCGTCTGTCCATATACTATTATCCAAAAATAATTCGTTCCCTTGCGACCAAGTTAAAACGAATTCACAAAATCTTACTCTTCGTGGAAAATCTGTTTCTTTCAGGTGCTGAACTATGGAGAACTTATATGGGTGAAATTTTTGTTTGCGCAGTATTATATGTACTGAGTTTTTTGACAATCCGGATTCTCTTGCAACTTGTCTCAAAGATATTGTTGGATATACGGCAAAATATCCCAAAATGGCAATTTCAATATCTTCATCATCAACAATTGGCTTATTTCTCTGCACTCTTGCTTTGACCGATCCAAAGTTTTTGTAGTTTTCTATAATTCGTTTAACAGTGTTTTGTGAGGGCTTCTGCTTCTGCGGATACCGAATAGCAAATATATCACATGTTCTTGAGATAACCCTATTACATTCGCCATAAATAATAAATAGATTTAAGTAATCTTCATTCGAATAATTCAAACGAGCCGGCATGATTGATTACAATGACATTTCCATGGCAGGTGATTGTTTCCAACGCAACCGCGGGCGCCATGGCCAACTAAGAATAAGTAAACTCAAGGATACGAGATTTCCTGGAACTGAGAAATGTTAATTCGCCAATATTTCGAAAACTGTTGAGTCTAGGCATAGATAACCTTATTCAAAGTTAGCTTCATTTTCGATGTCGAATCGAATAAGAATATAAAATTGGGGAGGTTCCATTTGAAAAAATGGACTTACAATAATTTTTTCAACCAGTTCTATATCATTTTCTAGCGAACGCCCTGTATAACTCTAATCGAATTGATATCAAAATTCTGCTGAACTGGGTCCTCTCCTACGAATGAATCGATACGCAATCAAAAATAGATGATCATGTCCAGAAATAAAAAAAAAAAATCGTTCTGCAAACGCCATTTTCAACTTGAAATTTGAAATATTTCGAAAACGGTTAGACTTGGGTATAGGACATTATACATGAAACATGTTCAGAATCAAGCATAAAATCTAAAACTTTGAAAATATACAGAGTGTCCCATTTAAAATAACAAAGTTGGGGTCCACTTCCGGCACAACGGGAAGTGCCACATTCTTGAAAATATTTTAGCCAGATAGCCCTCATCAACAATAGTGAACTCTCAAATTTTCAAATTTGGCCCATCTATGGTTTTCTATATATTGATCGATGCAGTTCCCGGAGGGACGCACTGTATATATATATATGAATTGTTGCAGAGTCCACAAATAGTATGCAGTCAGTAGTAGAAGAAGAAGAAGAAAAAGTAGAAGTAGTTCAGAAAAGAATTTGTTGTATTTGTAGAGCTACCAAGATACAGTACTTTCCATTCAAGTTTTTCTTGAGCAGACCTATTCTGGTTATTGAATATTGTGACACATGTATGCAGCCGAGACCTATTGAAATCAAAAGTAGATTAATTAGCGAACCCTATGGAGTATTGAATTCACCCGTGCGTGGAATCATTTCAAGAAGGTAATCAATATGAGATTGAATCGTTTGAAAGGAATCAACCCAAAGACAAGAATTTATGATGGTGCTCGTGAGTTGGAGAACATTTGGAATTTTGAGGAAGAGAAAAATTGTGAAGAAAAAGTATTCAAAAATGTCGATAGCTTTTCTTCCAAAAAAAAAATAAAAAAATAAAATCAAACAAATATATGGAATCGTGAACGGTGTATTATTCATTTTGCTCCAAAGGGCATTGCATTTCAAATTCGATGAAAAAATTATTTGGAGCAAGTTTATGTGGTTGCTGGAGGGAGAATTGCATAGTATCGCCTTTGTTCAGAATGTTATCCGTCAACAAATTATACAAAGAATTGTTTCGATTTTGGTAGGATATGTGTGAAGAAGTGGGAAAACATTGGATATTTTCCACTTTAATTGTGTGAATAGTACTATTATTATTATCAATAATATAGTGAGTCTCACTAGAAGAGAGGTTTTTACTACCACGAATAGTCAATATACATTTACTATGGAATTTGGAAGGTTGACAAATAAAAAATGGAACATCTGTTGGCTGGGGTGCTGTAACAATATCTTTTGAAGCAGCGGTGGTGGTTGCGGAGAGAAAATGTTGATTGAATTCATTCAGAGGCATTACGAATACTAATACAAAACACTGAAAGTCTTTGCATTTATAAAATAATTTCATCTTCACGTAACTTTGAAATAATTTAATTGTTGTGACCGGTAGTGTTGCCAGGTGCTTCGGAAGCAACAAGCAAACGTAATCTATCTAGGAGTTTATTGTAGTCATCAAAATATTTATAATCAATAGGTTTATTATTATCATATCTCCTCATCATTGTCATTCAACCCCTTTTTTTGTCATCTTTCTGGTAAGTACGCCTCTGGATAAAGATGTTGGTATTGAATCGGATCTAGGACGAGTTTTTGGTTGATGAGGTTTCATAATGTAAAAATACTTTTCCCTGATATCTTCGGGAAATTTTCCGATTGGTAAAGTCTCATTATTTTCACGACGATATGCTTGGTTCTCTTTATAATATCTACATAATTTTCAGCGTCTTTTGTGGTGTAAGATACGAGATTTTTCAGAAAAAGTAACTCGTAAAGACCCACCGTTCTCTTATAATCAATACCTTCCACATTGACATTAGCTCCCATTAGCTCATATAAAATTTGTCTTCCACAGGATTATGGAAGAGTCCCAAAACGTGATCATATTTTCTCTGGGTATCTTTTATTATGCCTTCAATATAGTCTCACGGTAGTGGTGATTCAAATTGGACCAAGTATTCCTGAAGAACGTCTGAATTTGTGATTGATCTTCTCTTGTTCTATCCGGTTTGTGATCTTGCTGTACTACCATTTATAATTTTATACTTTTTTCTAAGTGCGTCCCTGGCTCGCAAAAGCTGTTTTGCTAATAGGGGGTCCATTCTAACTACTGATATTTCATTCTGAAAGGTCATCTTTATATATGAATGTATGTATCGAACCCTTCTCTATACCTCCCGAAGACAAATCACAATATTTGTCAATTACAAAAAAGTCAAACTTTTTTTTCCAACATGCAGATGCTACTTCTTGAATTTTTGAAACTACATGTCGATATTTGCATGATCATCATAAATATGCTTCAAATTGGTAGTGTCTTGTGGAGATATAATCAACAAATTGGCATTGTCGCGAATGAGTTGTTTTGGTATGGCGGAATATGTTTGACAAATATAAAAACAGTCGGTACGTTGATGTCTTCCGAAACAGAAATAATCTTTAATGATATTTTGATCGCAAGATGCCACATCATCAAATATAATCAAATAATTTGTTTCAATGTTATCTGCAGAAGGTACATACGCACTATCAATATATTCATAATATCCAATTTCATCATCGAGTGGTTGAAGTAAAAAACGTAAATAATGATACTTAGGCTGATTCAATGATTTCGAGTATAGATGAATATTTTTGAATCTTAGTCCATTCGGATGTTCTAGTAGTGACAGCATAACGTTCGTTTTACCGCTGTCACTACTGCCTATGATCAACCACCGAATAATGCACCGTGTTTTCTCTCATTTTGTACAACATTGAAATCGTAATTGTTAATGGGCAGAGAAACTTTTTGTTTTCGTAGCAGCAGCTATATTGGAAAAAAACAGAAAATAAAATTACCTCGACTCATAATGTCCGATAGAGATTCATTACGTACGTAAAATTATTGAGAATTTTTCATTTTAGAGGTGTTTTTATGCGCGATTCATAACCAAAGAGGATTGCGACAAATGACTGTGGTATAGTGAATCTCGATGTGCAAAGTGTGCCCGGAACTCATTGGACAGCATATTCGAAACGACATAAAAATGTGATCTATTATGATAGCTACAGTAATTTACCACCTTCAATTGATTTGATGGAATATTTCAGAAGCAATGGCATTGAAAATAATTATGATACGATACAAAATTTCAATTCATATCGGTGTGGACAATATTGTCTCAAATTTTTATACAATCAATACAAATTTTAAATATCACTTCATTTGTTTTTGAAACCTCAGTCATGTCATAAACGTTTACACTCAGCAAAGATTCATCAATTTTAAGCGACACTTTCAACCCACTATTATATTTGGATGAAAATCTCGAATATGAAACTGGATTGGTTAATTTTGATACTCAACAGTATTCAAATATAAATGAAACCAACAATTTATTGGTATGGGGACGGAAGGATAAAATCAAATTTGAAATTCCCATAGCGTCCTATGAAATTGATGTGATTTCAAAAATAATGGATGAAATGTATCGGATAGGAGGAGGAACTATTATTCATATGACTACAGGCCCGAAAATATTTATAGTTTCAATTGAAACCACCGATTGGATCGAATTCAGTACTGATCGTTCCATTGGTAATATATTGGGATTTGAGAAAACCAAACTTGAATCCAACAAACATTACACCTCAAAAAACAAAGTTAATATTTTGTCTGTCAATACAATTTGTATAGATTGTAATATTACAGTAGGATCATTTTTACACGGACAACCTGTTTATCTGATACATCAATTTTTTCCACAAGTTCCCAACGGCTATAAACTACTGGAGCAACCTTTGACTATGCTGTATTATCCTGTGAGTATTAAAATCATGAGAATATAACTGTGAAAGTGCTCGATCAAGATAGCAATTTTGTGAATTTTCGCGGCGAAACAATTACCCTTCGTTTACATCTCAGGAAAATTGAATAGATATGGTGTTACAATTTCAACGATTCCATCATCAATATCCATATAAAAACTCAATGAAAACGTTGTTAACTCCCGAAAATAGACAATTTTCAAATTCTCCCGGTTTTTACGTTCTAGTATAATGGATTTATTGAATGTAACAGGCAAACCTTTCAGCGATACGACCATTGAAGATTATCATTTCCACACATACCAACCATACAATTCTGAAGCCCAAAACTACAATGATAGAGTTTCCGCACAAGATTTAGATGCATACACACTTCCATGCTCAATTTACATTGAAGGTAAAATAATGGATCACAACCAAGTGCCTACCAAATTCCAATTCATCAATAATGGCATAGCATATTCATTTAGAGAAATGACTGCGATAGATTTCGAAGCATCAGTTTCCACGGTGAACATAAAGGAATCGACAACTGATTTCACTACAGCGTTTTAAATATTTTCCTTCAAATATTCGAATGCTATAATAGCATTTCCAGACGTTGGAAATATTTTGCACTGTACCAGTGGTTGAATTTTTTCAGAGTAATTGGAAACTCATTTCGATTAATGCACAAACATTCCCAATATAGGACGGGAACCTATACGGAAACCTAAACTATTTGGTGCGGGAAGTTCCAAGAGTGGTTTGAGTCTCTCTGGTTTGGTTTGATTGTTTTTTCTGTAATAGTGTAACCAAGAATATGTATTTTGTTAGTGGAAAACATTTCTTCCTGTTCAGCGTCAAATTTTACTTCCCTGCAGCATTCATGAAGAGTAAATTATGATCGTGGTCCTTCTTGTTTGATCTACAGAAGGTTACATCATACAAATATGCAGGAATTTTCAAACCCACAATTTTGATTATATTTTGGATTGTTCTCTGGAAGCACGCTACTCCATTGGTCACTCCAAATGAAATTCTTTCGAATTGGTAGATTTTACCGTAGATAAGCTTTAAAAGCTTCAAGCTTCATAACATATTTTCTTCTCGATCATCGCATAATTGGCCAATTATGAAATCTAATTTCAAAAAAAAATTCAATACACCAGTTTTCAGTAGTGTTATTCGGAAGCCGCGTAACGGGGCGGTAGGATGTAGGTAGGGCCCAAGACTAATCTCTTGGTCTTGATACAAGACGAAGACGAAGACGAAGACGAAGACGAAGACGAAGACGAAGACGAAGACGAAGACGAAGACGAAGACGAAGACGAAGACGAAGACGAAGACGAAGACGAAGACGAAGACGAAGACGAAGACGAAGACGAAGACGAAGACGAAGACGAAGACGAAGACGAAGACGAAGACGAAGACGAAGACGAAGACGAAGACGAAGACGAAGACGAAGACGAAGACGAAGACGAAGACGAAGACGAAGACGAAGACGAAGACGAAGACGAAGACGAAGACGAAGACGAAGACGAAGACGAAGACGAAGACGAAGACGAAGACGAAGACGAAGACGAAGACGAAGACGAAGACGAAGACGAAGACGAAGACGAAGACGAAGACGAAGACGAAGACGAAGACGAAGACGAAGACGAAGACGAAGACGAAGACGAAGACGAAGACGAAGACGAAGACGAAGACGAAGACGAAGACGAAGACGAAGACGAAGACGAAGACGAAGACGAAGACGAAGACGAAGACGAAGACGAAGACGAAGACGAAGACGAAGACGAAGACGAAGACGAAGACGAAGACGAAGACGAAGACGAAGACGAAGACGAAGACGAAGACGAAGACGAAGACGAAGACGAAGACGAAGACGAAGACGAAGACGAAGACGAAGACGAAGACGAAGACGAAGACGAAGACGAAGACGAAGACGAAGACGAAGACGAAGACGAAGACGAAGACGAAGACGAAGACGAAGACGAAGACGAAGACGAAGACGAAGACGAAGACGAAGACGAAGACGAAGACGAAGACGAAGACGAAGACGAAGACGAAGACGAAGACGAAGACGAAGACGAAGACGAAGACGAAGACGAAGACGGATAAAATAGATTTATCCAACACATGACAGTTATGACTGTCATTATTAAAGTCATTAATGTCACTAGTGACTTATGGATTATAAATCACTAGTGTGTTATTTGATAGTTTACTTGTCTAAAATGACATTAATAATGGGTTATAACTGTCAAGTGTTGGATAAAACATTGTATGCCACTCATGTGTTATGTTTCCTAAGTCACTTTAGAATTACCACTCGGCCTGACTGGATGGTCTCGTAATAGATTCTGTTCGAAAAATTGGCCTAGTTTCCACTTTGAAAAATTACTTGTCGAACGAAAATGAAAGCAAACAAATGGAGAATGGAGGATGGTTTCCAAAAGATGATAAAAAACTTATAATCGAAGATAAGGGAAATTTCAATGTGTGCATACCATTGAAATTGTCGTCGGGATTTTTCGAAGATTAAAGAAAAATTTTAATGAATATGAGACAAGAATTAGTTCTCATTAGAGACAAGGATGACATTGATGCCGTTATAGCGACAGATAATTCGGAAAAACCAAAAATTGAAATCACAAAACTGTACTGTATTAATAGTACAGAACTACCCATCAAATTTCGAAGCTGGGAATTTTTAGAATACCCCACTCTGGATGATTCGACACGTCACACTTAGTCTGTGAGAACTTCAAACCAATTAGGAGATATCATTATTGCTTTCCAAAATTTATGTGAAGGTCAAATTTTTAAAGAATCATTGTAACTTGACGAATTTACGAGTATTTTTGAATAGTGAGAGATTTCCCTATCAAAATTGATTTTGATATGAATCGATTTGCATCACTATATGGAATGTTCGCCAACTTCCAGGAAAGTTATTATCACATCCAAACCAATCAACCCATATTCAACCCAAAAGAATTCAAAGAAAAAGCTCCCGTTATTCATATCGATTGTTTTACGAATAGAATTTGAAACATCAAAACCTACAGGAAATAATGTGTCTGCATATTGCCTAATTTTACACGAAAAATAATTCTATTATAATCCATTGAATAGTGCGACAATAAGTGTTAGTCAGTCAGTTGACAATAACTTAATATAGATGCAGACTAGCTCAATTCCTACTCCAGTTGACACAACTTAAAACTGAGATTGAATATTTGGAAAAGAAAAAATTGGTTGAAAGACAATTGGAAAATCTTCGAATATGAGATTAGATATTGACTATCAAGGCTTCAAAGTTAAAAATATTAAACTTGTAGTGAATGAATTGGCGTGTTACGATGGTCATCGCCGTATCAGTCATTACTTATTCGAACCACCATTTCCCTTCAACAATCTACCACAAAATCTGAAAAAACAAGCAACGTGGTTGATTAAAAACCATCTGTACATAGATTGGAATGCAGGATTCACACTTCTACATCAATTTGAAAATATCATACGATATCTTACTCAAGGAGCAGACGTGGTGTATGTTAAAGGCAGAAAAAAATTTAACTTCATCAAAAAATATTGTAGTTGTACGGTTTATGAATTGCACGAACATCCTGCACTAGAAAGAGAAGACCCCATGTGCTTCTATCACAACAATAATGAAGATAAATGTATCAAATAATAATAATAATCTTTTAGTATACAAATTTGATAACGAATGATGACGATAAATGAATGTCTTCAATGAATTATTTTGTTTTACAAGTTTATACTTGTTTAAAATTGTTCCACTATTCCACTTCACACCACTATCACCACCACCAAAAATCAATGAAACGCTTGAATTGATAATGGGGATCATTTAAATCCATGTTACATTAATTCCGTGTTTTAAGTCTAAATAATAATTCGTTAAATCCATTTGGCACAACATTGAACCGTTCCGGTATATATTATGGAGGTTTTTATTATTATAAAGAAGATGGAAATGATCTCTTATCACAATTATATCTCTATTGATTTTTTTCTCTTTTAAAATAAGTAATACAATCTCGTAACATGATATACATAAACATAAATTAAAATTTTCAATTTTATATCTATTAATCCATACACAATATTCAAGCTCGGGGTATTTGGTTTTCCAATTACAATTATTAATAATTGCACTCCGAAGTTTTGATGTAGAAATGTAACGTTCATGTAACATATCAACAGGAATTTGAGCATTATCGGAACTTGAACACTTTAAAATCTTTTTCCATTTATAATAACTATATTTTTCAACAATTTTCAATGTAGAGGTAATGGTGATAAATAGATAAACGGTATTATTCCTATTATATTTTGACAAATACTCTTGATACATAGTTCTCTCAATTGCATATTGATTCCTGAAACAAAAAAATCTGTGCACTATAATGACCCCATGGAAGTGTATCAAATGACTTGGGGATTATTTATCATCATGTGGACTGAGAGCAATTTTTGTTTGTTGTATACTTAATAGGTAATGAGCATAGGAACGAATAGTTTGTTGTGATATATTTTAATTTTTGAACTCTTTCAAACAAGCAACATAATCCTCGGAAGTTATATTATTTCTCAATACATTCTTTTTGACCCCTTTAGATTTTTTAGTAATACCCAAATTCCTTATTTCCAAATATATTTGTTTTTTACTCATATCCTTCAGACGATCCCTATCCCTATCCTATTAATTCGGATTTCATAAATTCAATTGCCATGAAATGTTCATCAAAAATTGTTCTACTATGAAAACGCGAACTAGCTATCAAAGGACCACGCACAAATCTTATGGGAAAATGGCTTTCGGCGAAAATGGCTGAATTTTTGATATGTTTTAGCTGAGTGGAAGTCTCCATTGGCCCAACTAGATCGTAGGACTAGATTCAGCGCTAGAGGGCGCCAAATCATGAATTTTGTGATTTTTTGAGAAATTCAGTTGAATGAAAAAATATCAATATCTCATTTATATTCAATATTGTGTGCGACTGGGAATTCGTAATGTTCGCTAGAAATATTTTTCCATAATACAGAGAAAAAATATGCCGTTATTTTAATACAGGGTAGTCAACAATATACTCAATTCTTCAGTGATTGATTTCACCTACGAGGTTAAAAGTTGATTGAGTTTATCATTGAGGATCAATCAGATTGGTTTGTTGATCGACCAAAATATACTGAAGCTATGAATACAGAGTGTTTGGAATAATGAAGGGTATATGTTATATATACAGGGTGGGGTACCCTATACCACAAGGTCCCTGTGAACCAACATTTTTGTCGGGAATTCGCCCATTTTATTATATGTATATTGATTAAGGCTACAGAAGGAAATTATTTTGGAGTCAAAAAGTGTGACATATCAAAGTTGTGTTTTTTTAAATGAAACCCTATTTTTCCTTACACTTATGAATAGCTGAGGAAAAAATAATATGGTTTTATGTACCTAACTATAACCGTTAGCGAGTTATTGATTTTTTTTTTAAATTGGAAACTAAATAACATCGAATTGTATAAAAATCATTTCTTCAAATTCTGACCATGCATGAAAGAGGTTGTGAGTTATTGATTTCGAACAAACCCGTTTCTGAATATTATACAGAATGTTCAAAAATCATTGTCACTTCTTTATAATTTCGGACGAAGATAACTTTGTTCTTTCATATGGAACCCTCTGTATTTTTTTGGTCAATAATAATATAAAATTCCATTGTCTTCCATTTCATATTGGGGTTTTCTATACCTAATAGTTTTTCAGATATTGGCTATTTCAAATAGTAGTTCTTATTTGAATCCATTCTTTGAATCAAGATAGCTTTGGAACGACATTTATTCAATTTGTTGAAATAATTCTTATTGATATGATTTTAGCGATTGGTTAGTGAGAAGAGAATTGTCTTTTGGCGTCGAGGGGTGTATGCCCAAAAATATCCAAACCGGAATCATCCAAACAAGTTGTTTTTCAAACGATTGCTACATGAATTTCGTAGGACTGGAAGTGTAGCTTATGAAAAGGCAAATAGACCAAAACCTATCATAGGAAATGAGGAGAATGAATTTCTCTATGGGATCTATCATAGAAAACCCTCATACGAGTCAACGTAAGATCGAGAAAGATACAGGGATAAGCAGACGGAGCATTCTAGGGTAATAAAAAAATACAAATTTCACCCGTACCGGATTCAGATGCACCAGGAATTGAATGAAATAGAATTCCATCGACGAATTGAGTTTTGTCTTTGTGTTCTGGAGAAGTTTAGTGAGAATGAACATTTTTTGGATTCAATTTTATTTTCTGATGAATCTACTTTTCATAACAATGGCTTACTGAACAGACACAACTTCCAATATTATAGTGATGTGAATCCTCATGTTTTCCGCACTCTGAATCACCAGAATAGATGGTCTGTTAACGTGCGGGGAGGAATTATAAATACAGAAGTTATAGGGCCATACTTTTTTGATAGACACTTGAATGGTCAATTTTTTTACAATTTTTACGAGATGATCTGCCTGAGCTTCTGGAGAATGTGCCGCAAAATATCAGACAACGGATGTTGTAACAATTGGATGGAGCTCCGGCACACTTCAAATTCAGTGTCAGACAGTTTTTGAATATGTGCTTTCCGAATAAATGGATTGGTAGGGGAGGACCACAAAATTGGCCAGAGAAATCACCAGATTTGACTTGCCTCGATTTTTTCCTATGGGCATACTTGAAGAATGATGTTTACGATACTCCTTCAACCACATTGGAAAATATGAAGGAAAGAATGGGGGCTGCTTTTCGAAGAGTGACGCCTCAAATGTTTTTAAATGTTGAGTACTCTTTCAAAGAGAGAGTGGCTTTTTGTATTCAACAGGATGGTCATCATTTCGAACACCTACTTTGAATTAAATACATTTCTGTATCATATTTTGTTGTTGTTTCAGTTGAATAATAAAAAAAAATTGTGTAGTCTGTTTAATGAACTACTGTCAGAATATGAATGTGAATGACTTATACTTAATTTTAGTGAACAGTAACTATTTTCGATGAAGTGATGTACAAAAACTGTCAATAAAAATCCTATGAGCAGTGTAGGGGTATAGGTTCTGACCAATCGAATTTGCGTACGTCAATGATTAAATTTATTGACGTATAAGGCTACAGCTTTTTTGTTCTTGAGATATCAATCTAAAACCAGGGACACTTTGCTTGTTAACTGTCAACGATTGGAGAGTCCCCACAAGGCTTTCAGAATGACGATCTTGACAGAACTCTTCACAACTACAAACATGTCTTTTTTCAGATTGTCATGCCAAAAAACAAGTAGTGAATCAGTATGAATATTTTATTAGTAATGGTACCGGATCTGAGACTATAGATAGAGATGATAAAGAAGAATACGATCAAATCGTATAGGAATTACAGTGTTCTGGTACAGCTTGTCCCCCTGAACTTTGGCGTACATGCTTATGTAGCCAAAGTTGCATCATATTGATAATAAGGTCTGAGATGGCAAACATGAAAAATGCCTCTCTCTTTATCAGATTGCAGATGTTGTAAAATATAAGTAACTGGCGAATTTTTGTTTTAACTCGGTAGGGCCCTTCGAACAACAGAATAAATTTTTTTTGTCTCTGACTTGAGTGCCGACGAAATTGGATTGGCTCTCAACGACACTAAGTCATCCACTTCAAACGATTCGAAAGGACGGCTAGAATATTGTAGATTACGACGACCTGCCTTACTTGTAAGAGTTTCCTTGGCCAAAATCAATTTCTTCTCGTGTGAAACCTCGAATTCAGGAATTGAAGCACCGCGAAATTTGGAAGGTAACAATTTCATTCGAGTTTCTCCAAACTGGAGTTCACATGGACTTTAACCCGTGGATTCATGAGTTACAGCATTGAGGAACTCTGCAAAATTTTGCAACTCATTTGCCCACTTGGTCTGCTGATCGTGGCAAAAAGTTCTAGACAATCTGCCGAGCTCACGCATTACACGTTCGGAAGGGTTGGCCTGAGGATGAAGCACAGAAGAATAAATTACAGATATATTATGAGACTGCAACGTCTCTTTCCATTTTGAAGCGGTAAATTGGGTCCCGTGATCACTTAATATTTTTTCAATGGGCCCGACTGTGGGCAGGAAGTCATTAATGATTCGGTTGAGTATAGCGCGAGTAGTAGCTCGCTTAAGGGCAAACAGGGTGACATATTTGGTGAAAACATCAATCAAAACCAAGATATAAGTTACGCCTCCACGACTCGTAGGTAAAGGGCCATACAGGTCGAGGGCTATCAACTAATTTTTTCCTGAAGGGAGTATTGAATTCAGTTCTGGTTTTGGTAGAACGCAACTTTTTGTCTTCTGACAAACATCGCAGTCTCGAACGACACGTTTCACATCACGAGACATGTTGGTCCACCATACATCGGAACGCAAGGCCCTCCAAGTTTTATAAGTGCCAAAGTGCCCAAAAAACGAATGATACGCCTCTACAAATACCCGTATCAGATTCTTGGGAACACACAACAAATAACATTCTTCATAGTTTTGCCAAACATAAAGAATGTCCCGATTCACTACTAAACGCTTTTGCAACGAAGTCTCCACCTCAATTTTAGTCATGATATCGCCGAGTTTAGGGTCTTCTTTTTAAAGTTTCTCAATATTCCGAAGTACCAGCTTCGGTTCCGGTGGTACTTTAGAATTTAACGAAAAAATTTGAAAATACTTGTCCGATGGTGCCGCCGGTCTTGGAGATGTATACCGTGACAGGGCATCGGCAATAATGTTCTGAGATCCTGGGATATAATGGATATCAAAATCATAATCTTGAATGGCCAGGGCATACCGGGATATGCGGGCAGATAGTAAACGACAAGTTTTTTAAATAGGTAATTGATCGATTATCCGTATAGATTGTGAATTTCTTTCCGATTAGATAGATACTGAATTTTGACAATGCCCACACAACACTCTATGCCTCTTTTTCATTAATCGAATATCGTGTTTCCCTATCTAGTAAAAGGCGAGATGCCCAAGCTACAGGTCGGCGCTGACCGTCAACTACTTGAAAAAGCTGACATCCGAGAGCTATATCACTGGAATCAGTTTCAAGGCAATAGGGCAAATCATCGCGAGGATGGTACAACAAGGTACATTCCGAGAGTTTCCGTTTGACTTCTTCAAATGCGTCTTGTTCAACCGCGGTCCATTTCCAACGCGACTTCTTTTTCAACAGACCCATAAGTGGTGCCGTTAATTCAGAAAAATTCTCACAGAATGAACGATCGAATTGGGCGAAGCCCAAAAACTGCTGGAGTTCTTTAGTATTCCTGGAAGAACGGTAATCACTCAACGCTTGAATTCATTTAGGATCAGGCCTTATACCCGTCGAATCCAGAACATAACCCAAAAATGATAGCTATATGAACCTGCACTTCCTTAAATTCAGCGTGAACCCTGCTTGTAATAATCGGTGAAACACTTTTTGTAAATGAATCATATGTTGATCGAAACTATTCGAAATGATCAATAAATCATCAACATATACTATTAAAAAATCGTCAAATTCATGACAGAAATTTTTTTTCAAACATCGGACGAATGTGCTTACACTGGTGGCCAAACCAAATGGAAGAGTACAATAACAATAGGTAGTCCCTTCAAATTTGAAACCGGTAAAACGTTGCGAGGACTCACTAAGAAGGATTTTACAATATCCACTAGTGAAGTCACAGGAGGACATAAACCTCACCGTTTTTATAGTATGCAAAATTTCCTCAATTGGCCCGTTCTTTTTCCATTACTGAATTCAAATGCATCGAGGCAAATCCTGACAGTACCGTCTTTTTTCAACGTGGCTAGTAAGGGCCAAACATAGGGTGTAGCCACTGGTTTTATAACCATTTTATTTAACTGATTTTTTATCGCGGGTTTATGCGCCAAGGGAACCGGATACTGTTTCTGAAAAAAACGCGAGTTATCTCTCAGTTTAATTTCATGTACATACTCTTTTGTCCCACCTGGTTTATCCGAGAACAAACTTCGATATCGCATTAATAAATCCTCAAATACCTGTTTTTGTTTTTCGTTCAAAGAACAGTTTCTGACAATCAGTTTTAAGGCATCCGTAGCGCCTAGCGTTTTTTCCCTTCGAGCCGTAAAAAAGATGTTATTTTTTCTAGCGACACTTTTAATTTCAAATGATTCGATTTTTGGAAATCCATGGTTCATAGATGATATTTCCGGAACATTTATCCATTTTTCGAAAAACTTTAAAAATAAACAATGGTCATCAAGGTCGACTTTCGCTTTTACTCAACGCAAAAAATCAATGCCTATGATAACTGGGAAGCATAAGTCAGAAATCAACAAAAACTCGTGGCGAAATTTATAGTTTCCAATAAAAAAGTCCATCAGTGATTGCTGTGAGACCCCGGTGCATTTAAAAGTTGGAATATTTCGATGAAAACATTCCAACTGGTTCTATACTTCTTCGTTGAAACATGAAACATCACTCCCAGTGTCAATCAGCGCAGCATAGCTAAATCCGTAAAAATATATTTCGATTTTTGGTACTCGCGCAATTTCTCCGTCATCGTCAAGATCACTATCAGTGATCAAGTCGTTGCGCGGATTATTCACACTTAAAGTCCTTTTACCTACCATCCTCACGGGAGGACCTGAGCATCGTGAGGAGGCAAGTCGTTTCCTGAAAATCCCGAGTCCTGCGCTTCCCCGGAATTTTCCAAGTGTTCCCAATGCAACTCTGCGATATTGCGCACCTTATCAAGGTTTTTATCGGGGTTTTTGGATGCATACTTACCTTTTCAAATATTATTATTTGGATTAGGATGATTATACCGCGACCTATTTGAATCAGAACCTGAAGATGGATTTTCACTGAAATGCGAAACTGTTACAGGTGTGCCGAAAAATGATTCGGCATGTCGAACTCGATCAATCGCTTCCGAAAAATAAGAGCATGATATCAGGGTACTGGAAATATTCGGAGGAAAAAGTTCGGCAAACTCTTTCACCCATCAAATTTCGCTTATTGTTGGGTTAAGGTGTTTTGACATGGCCATGCATTTAAGAAAATGTTGTACTAATGACCCATTTTCATAACAAAATTTCTTTAGTTTCTCTTCTGGCTCGCCCTGTATATCTTCGTGCCAAAATTGATCAAGAAAGGATTTTTTGAACTCTTGAAAAGTAGAAAATTTATTTAGCCATGCTTGACTCCATGAGCATGCCTCACCTTTTAATTGGTTTGCTATTATGAACATAAATGATTGAAATGTAATATTATCTGACAAAAATGCAAATTCCAATTGATTTATAAAATAAATAGGATGCAGACCATTCTTATTATCAAATATAGGCTGTTTACTCGCTTCAATACTACCATGATTTCTATTGAACGGCAAAATGTCGCTAGTTTGTACATTTGGGTTATTTCTTGACAAATTATTCATTGTAGCAATCACCTGAGCAACGATTGTTGTTACATCAAGATCATTGTTAAAACATAATTTTTTTTTGAATATCGTTATTTTGAGCACCCTCTGTAGGGCTATTAAATGATGCAGAATTGGTCACTACTGGAAACTGTTTATATGAACCATTGTAGACCGGTTGGCTATTCCATATTGGATAATTTTGTTCAAGATTTTTGTATGGAAAATGTTTTGCTCTCCCTGTAGGTGTCAGATCCGGTACCATTACTAATAAAATATTCATACCGATTCACTACTTGTTTTTTGGCATGATAATCTGAAAAAAGACGTGTTTGAAGTTAAGAACAGTTCTGTCAAGATCGTCATTCTGAAAGCCTTGTGGGGAATCTCCAATCGTTGACAGTTAACGAGCAAAGTGTCCCTGGTTTTAGGTGGGTTTTTATCATTACCGATATTGTTATAATAATTTTTCGACATTATGTTAAATATGCATTTGATTTTTTAGATTGATATCTTAAGAACAAAAAAGCTGTAGCCTGATACGTCAATAAATTTAATCATTGACGTACGCAAATTCGATTGCTCAGAACCTATACCCCTACATCTCACTGGTAACTCCAGACATCTCTGAATGCGTAGTTAATCTCACCATGTTGTCGTTCTCATTGAAAGGGTTAGTATTAACTAAAAAACTCCTACCTTGAGATTTTGTTGGCTGCGTGCCTTCTGGATTGTCTACCAGCAACTTACTAATCGCTCCCGTATTTTTGCTTGTAGTATTATACGATGAATTTTCCTTCCGGTTTTCCATTTTTCGATTGCCCCACGTTCGGCGCTAGATGTAGGGGTATAGGTTCTGAGCAATCGAATTTGCGTACGTCAATGATTAAATTTATCGACGTATAAGGCTACAGCTTTTTTGTTCTTAAGATATCAATCTAAAACCAGGGACACTTTGCTCGTTAACTGTCAACGATTGGAGATTTCCCACAAGGCTTTCAGAATGACGATCTTGACAGAACTCTTCACAACTTCAAACACGTCTTTTTTCAGATTGTCATGCCAAAAAACAAGTAGTGAATCGGTATGAATATTTTATTAGTAATGGTACCGGATCTGACATCTATGAACGCGCGTCGAGACTATAGATAGAGATGATAAAGAACTATATGATCAAATCGTCTAGTAATTACAGTGTTCTGGTACAGCAGATCAAATTTCGATTCAGAGAATGTATTGAAATAATAACTACTATTTGAAAAAGCCAATATCTGACAAACTATTTAGGTTAGGTATAGGGAACTACAATTCAAATTCTCTATTCCTCAGAGAAAAAAAAATACAGGGGATTAAATTTGAAATAACAAAGTTATCTTTGTCCGAAATTATAAAAAAGAGACAATGATTTTTGAACATTCTGTATGATATTGAGAAACGGGTTTTATAGAAATCAATAGCCCAAAACCTCTTTCGTGCATAGTCAGAATTCGAAGGGATCATTTCTATACATTTCGATGTTATTTAGTTTCCAATTGTATGTAGCATTTTCATAAAAAAAAACAATAACTTGAGAACAGTTATAGTTAGGTACATAGTACATGGATATCCTCTTTGATTTTCCAGATATTTGCCCGCGGAGTTTTATATGGGACACCCTGTATATAAAACATGGACCCTATCTTATTCCAAAGACTGTGTATTCATAGCTTCATTATATTCTGGTCGATCAACAAACCATTCTGATTGTTCCTCGATGATGAACTCGATCAACTTTCAACCTCGTAAGGGCAAAATTCATGATTTAGCGCCCTCTAGCGCCGAATCTAGTCATACGATCGAGTTCGGCCAATGGAGACTTTTACTCAGAATGGTTTCAGCTACAACATATCAAAAATTCAGCCATTTTCACCGAAAGACTTTTTCCCATAAGGTGTGTGCGTGGTCCTTTTTGGCTCCATAACGACCTTCATAAAAATCGACTTATTTAATCACTCTCTGGAGCTCTATGTTTTCCATTTTATTCCCAAATACTGCGTCATTAGCTAATTTATATTGATTTTTTTTAAGTTACTTGTAGCCTTAATATACTCTTTTTTATGATGCAAATCAGCTATCAACTTTGGTAACTTTGATGTGGGTGGAACTGAATGATCTACAGAAATTGAAAAGTCTTTGTAGAGGTCATGTATAGCTTGAGAATATTCCAAATCAACTTGTAAAATGTATCCCACTGGGGAATCATCTGAAATCATTGTAACATCAATATTTGTTTCGGATCATTCAAACCCTCCAAAAGCTAATGGCTGAGATATTGCCCAACCATACAAGTTATTAACATCAAGATACAAAAGTGTTTTGGTGGGCTTTGTGGGATCATAGTTGGGCTTTTATTTATTGTTGACCTCTGAAATCAATTACAAACCGAAATCCCACCTCTAATTGCTTTTTCTTTAAACATAATCATATCGATATCTTTCAAAATTTATAATTCACATTTTGTGTATTTCAACATAGCATCCCAAGTATATCCGGGCATTGTATATTACCATGCAGGATCGAAACCATAAGTTTTCGAAGCAGTGTCCCTGAAATTTTCCATGACATCTGCAAGTAGTAAAATATCAGTTTTCATATACAAATCAATATACTCTCTTAGACTTCCAAACATTTTGTGCATGAAGGTAATCTGTTCTGCACAATTCTACATCATTCAATTTGTTGTAAAATTTTTCAATGGGCGGAAGTTGAGGATCATTCAATTTTTCCACATTATCCAAATAATCATAGGAAAATACCCCTTTTCTAGTCAACAGTTTGAATGTTTCATCACCTAAATCTTCAAATTCAGACTTTAAATTTTGAATATTATTCTATGAAACTATATTTTATTCCACTATCACAATCATTCAGAGTGAAGGAAATGTATTTCCCATTGTTAATTAGAAGCACGCTCAGAGAGCCTCGTTTGGCTATATCTTAAATTAAAAAGTGGGCATCATAATTCGACATATTATGGTAAATAACTGGTAAAACAAGGTAATGACCCCCCCAAACCGATTATCGTAAGAAACAATAAACCAACTTCCACAAAGTATTGAAAATTCTTCAATTTCCGAAAACAGGCTACAGTTGTAACTTTTATGGACATCGCATTCATTTATTGCACATGATATGGATAGTTTCCATAAAAGCCCAACTCAACTCTCTTTAATCATATAGTCAGTTAACTTTTCATAGGTTAGGTTCCGGTTTCGGCTCAGGTAGTTAGGTGCAGATGGTGATTATAGAAAGGGTACATGGATACAAAGTTTTCTATCTAATTTATGAAATGATACCACAAATACAAAGTAATATTTATATTAATTGGAATTTGGCAAGATACCGATATATTGAAATTGAATAACAAACATTAGTTCTTCGCAAAGGGTAATGAGTGTATAGGTGAAATATTTAATATTTCCGAGAATTGAGAATTTCGTGTCCAATAAATTAATTTATTTATTAAAAATAAACGTAAATCATTCAAAACACGCGCAACGAGTAAGCGGGATTCATTCAATGATGCGATTGCGAGTGCTTTAAAGTCGTTTGTTCACGTGTTATCATACGCTATTTTTTATTATGCCTGCCTCAAAATGAATTTTAGATCAGGATAATGTCCCTTATATGTTAATACATCTAGTCAAGCAGGTAATGAAGTCATAGATGTACGTATTGTTGATGATGATATGGAGTTTTATTTGACATTTCGTATGATAAAACTGAAAACTTGGCGTTGTTTCCTAGCAACAACCTTTCTAGCACAGTGTAGTCTAATTTTGAGTATTGCGCACGCTTCTTAGAGCATTTGACAAGGATTTTCAGGTATAATAAAAATTATGAAAAACAAAATCCGCGATTATAAAAATAAGATTTTTTTAGTATCTTGAACGATGGAAAATAGCGACTAAAGTTTGTCTTTCAGTCGCAGATGATTCCACAAAAGATTTTATGAATTTCATATTCATATTTTCGAACTAAAATCAAAATGCTCATGACAGGTCTATGTCAAAAAATAATTTTCAAAGTGTCACCGCAGAAGAAATGTTTCTCTCATATCCATCCCTGATGTGTATGCTTCTGAAGAGCCTGTTTTATTTCAATCCTATATCAATCCTCCTGAAGAGCTTGGCAAATCGAAATAGATTTTTGTCGACCAAAATGTATTGGGGATTAAATGCGAGAGAAGCGAACCTTGCTTCAATGAAATGAACGATTTCTGTGAGTGATATTTCTTTAATAACATTCTCCTTATCTAATTTATTTAATGATTTGTTCAAGGAAAACTAGAAAGAATTAAAAAAGTCAGCTATCTGAATGAAAATGCAAATTTTCACTTTCAGATTTTTTCTTTCCTTTTCAGTTAGAGTCTTTTCACAATATCTATCAGATGTAGTTCAATGTCCAGCGTGGCTTGTGCCGGGGAAGTGGTTGTTTTCTGTTAGATATTACAAATAAGTCACATTTTTCATTTATCAATTTTTATGGAGAATGTTCCCCTTTTCTATTTGTTTACATTCTGTTATTGACCTAAAATTTTCACTTCTGTGAATTTGAAATTTGAACTATTTGAAAAAACGTCAAAATGGAGTAAATTGGGTTTTTACTAGTAGGAGTGCATTATTAGATACGGGTATATAAAATAACTTGAATTTTATATTTTAATTGAAATACGGGGTTGTACCTTGGTGAAAATTTAAAATATAAGTATTAGCCATCTCTAGGAGAATGTCATGGAGAAATATTCAGGCTAGGACAAAGGCCCTGATATTATAGAAAAGAAAAAATCAGGAGAATCTGGAAACAATTACCTACCCCAAGAATTGAAGGTTGAAAAATGAAAGGCTGATATTTTCCATGTTTTTTTGAAACAAGAATGATAACTACCTATCACAAAAAATGCTAGGGTCAATTAGTGATTCAAAGATCAAAGATCAGATTGCACTCTAGATGCGCAAAGCCGCAGAATTGTCCCGTGCAATGATCGTGGTCTCTAACGATAACATCTTTAGCCTTCAATATTTTTTCACAAATGTAACAAGTTTCAAAATTTACGGTTCTTAGTTTTCCAGTCATTGGCATGATATTGAGTATTTTTGCTTCTACAAATTGTGTTATATTCTTCATTTCAGTAGAAAACCATTCCATACAATCTTCACTTTCATAACTATCAAAATAAGAAAGGTAAACATCATAACAACACTTTAGATAATATCCTACCGAAAATACCTTGTGTATTCGATATTCCGTCGTTGTTTGTGATAATTTTGAATCATACTTCTCTAAAATGGATTGTAAACGGAAATTTTAAATTCTACAAAGACATATTTCGGAAATGATATTCTGCAAATCATTTTTCTTCTCACACAACACCTAATGATTTTTTAATTTTTCCTCGCTATAAAAATAATTGAGAAAGCGGTCACATAAATGAATATTTGTTTTGTGCTTGCTCTTCTCGTGTACACGGTTGTCTTCGAAATTATGCCAAATTACAACATTTAGAGTACTTAACCTTGAATTCTACGAAATCTGCATAGATACACTACTTTCATTGGATGTAATTCAACATTCGTCGTGGTATAGCCAGGAGAGTAGTTGGTTTCTGATGGATTCTCGACCAATCTTTCCTATTGTATAGGAGCACGGCAATCGGCCATCCTGGTATGGTAGGACATCTGGTTTCTAACTTGATAAGCTCATTGTTAAATGATAGATTCCTCCATCTCATATTTTCATTGTTGAAACTGTTTCCTATTCGTTAATACTAAAAAGTTAGGTTAGGTTGCAACTGAACTAACTGGATAATTAAATAATACTGTGGTTATTAAGCCAGCAAAGTTACCATAACTGATAAAGTAGTTTCAGTTGTAGACCAACAATTTGAAATTTGGTAATATTGAAAGGTTTCATAGGAGTGAGTTAGCTCGCAGAGAGTGAATAAAAATTCACATATTCAATAACAATCTCCTTTACGTTTTAGCAATGGAAAATTAAACAAAAATCCCGTTTTATTGCTATAATATACATATACTGTTCAATTGGTGATCACTACTACTTTTTTGGAATGCATTTCCGTACCTCACCTTAGATAAGGTGATATACTATCTTCATAGCTGGAAAATTTTCCTTCGTCGAGAGTATTTTTGCTGCATAACATACTGAAAATATTTTATTTCTCAAAGCTGTGATAGTGATCTACAAAGTTAATGAATTCAACGAATTCCTGGAGGTTTTGTGAAGCTCTTTTTCTCGATGATACCTGTGTAGGAGAACGAATCAGAAAGCGTACATTTCAAAGTGACTTTATAAGATTTCTGATGGTGAATGCTGATAGATCACATTCACCCCAACTCGTTACTTTTTATGTTATTTATGACGTATTACTCCATTGAGATAATCCAAGTTTTTTAATGCCGAAATATTATTGAGTCACCTGTGTAAAGTGTAAATCTTCCTGAAATATTTATGCGGATTGAATCATTCCCATAAAGTAAAAAAAAATGCACACAATAACTAGTTCAGTCGACAGGTTGAAAGAAGTAGGGTTAGGTGGAAAATGGTCGGAAGTTAATGAACCTCGAGGATGTTGTTCAGGAATGGGTAATTAATATTTTCTCAAGTTTTAAACTTCGAGGACCCTGTACGAAAAAAGTAGGAGGTGATGGAAACTGCAAACATTTCGACGGTTTTTCCTTGAATACTTTTTTCCAGCTCCTTGGAAATTGATGAGATGGGAAAAATTAAATTGAACATCTTTGAAAGCTACAGTTTTCCAGATTCAGGTAGGTATGTGAGAAAAATGTATCTGATAAATTCAGGATCGTAGTTATCATCAATAGTTTTGAAATGTGTCGTCGAGTAGGTTCGAATTATCTTGTTGCTTTATTTCGCGTCCTTCGGAAATGAGAGGAGATAATAATAATAATAATAATAATAATAATAATAAACTTTATTCATATACAAAACAATGTGAACAAAGTTGAATTGCGATAAGTACTGTTGTACTTGTTTCGCAAAAAAAGATAAACAGAGTTAGGAAATAATCAATAATCTAAATAAACAATGAAATTACCTAACTGTAGCATTATACAAAAATACAATAATATTGCTGAAATTATACTAGAAACTTAATGTTTCATGAATAAAAGGCGGTCAATATAATTAAAATGAATTATTTTCATGCGCATGCATCATTAGGTGCATTAAAATTACAATAGTTTTGAAAATGTATTAAAATATTGGTATAAATGCATGAAATATTAATAATAATACATTAAATGTAGAAAATTATATATAAAAAAAGTATTACTTAATGATAAATGGATGAACATACATACTCATCATAAGTTGCAATAAAATAACAGTAATGTTCAAAATGTTAAAAAATTGAAAAGTACTATATATATATAAAAGTATTAATGCAAAATGGATGAACATATTTACACAAAAAATGTTCGAGAAAATATTAATGAAGAAAATGTATAAGCTATTGGACAAATTTATAATAACTTAGATAAAAAATTCATAAAGATAGGGATATAAAAGTATATACATATAGATATATCAAATTCAACGATTATAGAAAATATATAAAGTTAGTATTAGTTTAGGATATTCATTCAAGTAGATTTATTACGAATTGTCTTTCTTTTTCAAAGATAAATAGTTTCAATTTATTCTTGAACATTGGTCTAGAAGTTATGTTTTTCATGTTGTCTGGTAATGTATTATAAAACTTAACTGCAGAGTAGGAGTATGCCCTTTGAGATATAGACTTTTTTAATATAGTTGGAAAAGTAAGTTGCGTATGGTGATGTGTGTTGTATTGATGGTTCCTAGATTTTGCTTTATTTTTACTAAAATGGTATTTCATGTTAGTACAATAATAATATAGTTGTCTCAGGTCCATTATTCTACTTTCTTTATATAAGCTATCTGACGAGAACCGCGAACTTTTAGATAGAATTAATTCAAGAAATCTTCTTTGTATTACTTCTATTGCGTTTAGATGTGTCCGTAAAGCTGCACCCCAAGCAGTGATGCCATATCTCAGATGGCTTTCAACGAGGGCGAAATATAAAAGTTTGAGGTCTCTGACTGGTAGGCACTTTTTCAGACAGCGGAATCTGTAGAGGACCATTTGGAGCTTTTTTATAGTGTATCGAATATGGGAATCCCATTTCATATTACTGTCTAAATATATTCCTAGGTATTTTACTTCTTTCACAGAATGGATACTCAAAGTATTTCCTTGTATGCCGATATCAAGTTCTCTGAACGGGCAGACACCGGATATATTACAGCTGAATGGCAGAAAGTTCGTTTTTGATAAATTTACTGTTAAAAGCCTGTGGTCGAACCATTGCTTAACTAGTTGAAAATCTGTCTCTACTTTGTTTTTAAGAGTGGTCCAAGTTTCTGCTTCATAAAATATTGCAGTATCGTCTGCAATAAATCATTAATATACATATTGAATAATATCGGACCTAATACTGTGCCTTGAGGCACACCACACTCAATTTGCCTTCGATCACTTTTGACATCAGCTACCCTTACTATTTGCTGTCTGTTTTGTAGATAGCTTTCAAAAATGTTCAAGCAACTTCCTCTGATGCCATTTATTTCTAAGGTTTTCAAGAGTAACTGATGATCGACAGTATCAAAAGCCTTCGTCAGATCTATAAACAGGCATAATGAGGGTCTACCTTTTTCTAGGGATTTGTGAATCTGTTCTGTTAGTTCCAAAATAGCATCTTCGGTGGAGGTTTTTTCTTTAAATCCAAACTGTTTTCGTGAAATGAGCTCATATTTATTGACAAAGGATATTAGTCTATTTTTCAATAGTTTTTCAAAAATTTTTGAGAGATGAGTGATTAGAGAAATGGGCCTGTAGTTATTTGTGTCTGTTTTGTCTCCTTTTTTATGTATCGGGGTAACTATAGTGATTTTGAAACAGTCGGGCCATATACCAGTTGATATGAATTTATTTATGATAAATACTAGGGGGTCCAGTATGTAGGATGAGATGGATTTCAGTACTTCTGCTCTAATTTCGTCAATCCCAACCGATTTATTATTCTTTAATTCACCAATCAGGGAGCTGAGTTCTTTTTTATCAGTTGGTGTTAAAACTAACGAATTGGGTAGCCTATTGTTTGTTGGAATATAATTGGGATTTTTTTTCATTTTACTAGCCAAATTTTTGCCAAAACTTATGAATTTGTCATTAAATTCATTAGCTATATCTTCCTTTTTTTCCAATATTTTTCCACAATCTGTTTTGATAGTTTTAATATTACTGGGTATTGAACTTGTCCCAGTGAGTTCTTTTACTATTTCCCAGAGCTGTTTGGTACTTTGTTTTTTATTTTCTATTTTATTTTTATAATAATTATATTTTGTTTTTTGTAACTGATTCGTTACCATATTTTTGTATTGCTTGTATTGGTTTTTCAAAATAATATTATCAGGGTAGTTCAGTAGAGTTTGGAACATGCCATTTTTTTTATTGATCATTCTCAGCAATGAGTTAGTTAACCATGGAGCAATTTTTGTGTTTTTCCTATGGGACTTTTTAGGTTCGGTGCATTCATTCAGTGTGTTTATAATGACGGCTAAAAAATCGTTCAAAGCTTTATTTGGATCTAATGCGGTATAAATCGAGTCCCAGGTTACGTCTCGTAGTTTCTCATGTATTTTGTTATAATTGTGGTATTTGATGTGTCTGTTATTGACTGGTGTGTTATTTTTAGTATCATTAGTTATAATTTGCAATATAGTCGTTGAATGATCTGTTATATTGGTTTTTACAATAAGAGGTATGATCATGTCAATGGCATTGTATAACTTTGATTTGATGAAGATATGATCTAGACATGAATCCATTCTAGTAGAGTTATTGATGGTGGACATGTAACCATATTCGTTTAAGATATTCAGGTATTCCATTTTGTTGTCATCATCTTTCAGAAAATTTATATTTAAGTCGCCAATAAATAAACAGTAGTCATTTGATTCAGATTGGTAATTTTCGAAGTATGTTTGGAGAGTAAGCAAGAATTCGTTTATATTAGAAGCGGGTGACCTATAGCAAGCTGTTACAAATATTGATTTATTTCTATATTTTATTATTGTTTTCAGGAATTTGATATGTCTAATTTCAATAATAACATATTCAAATTCATATGTATTTTTTATGTAAATTGTGGTACCATCATTTTGATTAAATTCACCTTGATTAAAAATTAATGAATATCCCGGTATATTATAAATTTTTGTATCATGTATTTTCCTAGTTTCTGTTAACACCAAACAATCAAATTCAATGTAAACATCTTGGAGGAAAACCTTCAATTCATCAATGTTTTTATCGATGCTACGTATAATGTTGTGCAGTATTTTGAAACTGTGTTCACTATTCACTCCCATTATATCTTTATATTCTTGGGCATTTTCAAGTGTATAGGTTTCAATCGGATTTACTTCAAAATCTCTAATGTATTGATTCATTTTTCATCAGTGGAAAAAAGAGAACAATTTACTTTACAATCACACTTACAAGAACGACGAAAGAAGATAAGAAAAGAAAAAACTTACAAACAGATATCTCCTGAAAGGAATGATAATTCAGGTATATTAGTACATGAGCCTACAAACATATTTCATTTGCTGGCGGCGCTATCAGAGGTAGAATTTAATCTAGTTATGTATCGTTCCCTTGGCTGCTGAACGATAACAGGTTTTTTCGACTTATTTACCTTCAAATCCTGTTCCTGTATAGGTTTCTTGTTCAGTTCTTTCCTAGTTTCAGTTTCGTTGGGTTTTCGTACAGGTGTCTCTGTAGGTATTTGCGTCGTCTGTTTACTAAATTCTGCCCTGGTATCTGGTGTTGTGGGAGTGCTTTCTGGCTTTTTTACTTCACTGAGATCGATTTCTATCAATTCTTCTGCGGTGTATTGTTTATTTCCCACGTACAATTTATTACCTTTTATGTAACTTTTTTCAGTGGTTGTTTTTCTACAGTGATGCAATCCTTTCTTCAATACTTTATTTTCTTCTCTTTGTTGCTCAGTAAGATCATTGGCTATTGCGATTCCAGTATTCTTCAGTTTTGAGCAGTTTTGTATTATATTTTTCTTTCTTACTAGTGACACTAGTTCGACTTTCAATGGAGCTTCGTTGTGTTTGCCTAGAGAATATAGGTCGCTTATATCATCTTCTTTTAAAGTAACGCCGAGCAATTTGTACCCAAAAAGATGTTTTAGTTTCTAAATGGACACAAGGCACGGTTACTCTTGTAGCGGAGAGCTAGGCCGAGAGTAAGGACAGTTCTGTGGTTGGCTTTGTTGAGCGCCACCTTGTTTCAAAAGTAAGAAAAAAAAGGAAAAGGGAATATCAGTACCTAATAAAATACACCCTTGACTAGGAATAAATTTAATGGGGGCTGTCAAAGGTTCCTTGTAACACTCTCAATATTAAACATGAATTTAAATCACTGTTGCATCACTTATTTAAGATAAAGATTTTAAACATGTCGGTACCTACCCTTGAGGAGGAAATAGGCCAAGAATGAAAACGTTAATAATTTTTGAATTGATGCAACAAAGGGCTTCAGTTTTACTGAAGTTTGAAATTTACATAATATTAGGTTATACTGTGAACATTGACTGCAGTCATAAGGGGAGAAGGTACCGATTATAGATCTATAATGGTTTACACCGAGTAAATTTGGATTTCAAGTAGGTACTTAAGTACTAATCCTTGGAAAAAATAGTATTGATTTTAAAATTTTAAATTTAACCATTGGGCTGCTTGCTTCAATTTAAATGGTTGGATCTGACCTGTTGCCTGTTGTATGATAGTTGTGTCCACCCTTGGGGTGGCTGATACTTTCCCAAAAGGAGGGGTCCTTTCTCTAGTGCACTTTCAACAAAAGCTTCCAGTTTCAAAACATTATCGGGGACATTGGCCCATTTGGCAGCACCTCATTATATCCTCCAAAATTTCAATTTTCAGAAAAAAAAAAAAAACATGGGAATCAAAATGGCCTCATGAAATCATGCCTTCATGGACACCTGCATCCCAACTCAAAATCTTGGTATTCGGTATGCCCAAATTGGCCTTCAAATCTAAAATGATCAAAAAGGTTGTAATAAACAATCTAATATGCAATATGAAATCATTCACAATGATTTCTGAATAAAATTTACCTTCCACAATGGAATGGCCAGCATACACGTACGCCTTAGTTCAATGGCAAAACGCAAAAGGACAGATTTAGCTGTTGAAATGAATAGCTTGCTACGCCTTCATTTTTTGTCTATATTTTTAAAAACGTCACGTCGTAAAACGTCCGTTTCACACTAGAGCATTCCTTCGAAATGTATTCACGGAATGATAGGAGCAGATACAAAACACAACTCACATTAGCACAGCTGATGTGGTTAGAGTACGTTCAGGATCAGTTGATCGCGCTTGGACTCTAAAATCCACTGACTGACATCCTTATATACACCAGGCCACTCAGCCCACCAATTGTAAACCGAAGTGTTGACAGTTGTCAAACCGAGATAACCTCACATGAAAGGCCCACTCTCGAAGTAAACAAGAATACAAAGTTATGTTTTTGAAAAGACAAAATGAATCATGAAGCAGCTGTAATGAGCAATTTAAATGAATTACAGTTTTAGTTGTAAGCAAAAATATACAGTAGCAACCATTCCTCAGTCCGACTACAGAAAATATCGTAGGAAATATCTGTGGCATTCAGTTGTTGTGATTACTATACCATAGTTATCAAAAAGGTAATTTATAGTGTTACAATCACCTCCCTTCAAAGAAAAAAATTTTTCATTGCAAATGTAAAATTTTCCTAGTCTTTTACAGACTTAAACTAAGGTATTAGGAGAACGTTCATCCTAAATTTCGCTAATTCTAACCACCTACACTAACTAATTACTTTAAGACCAATGTAATAATCAGTCAAAACTTATCTAACTTATTCTCTATCCTTACATATTTACAACCTATGGATTCGCAAAAATTTATCCTACCGGATACTAAACGACTGAGTCAGTCTCATGTTCAGGTTCACCATCATCAGTGATACTAGAAACATCTGACATAGAATCTTGGTATGGTTTTAAATCTTGAATATGCCAAACACCGGCATCGGTACCGTCTTCATTTTTCAAAACATACACAAGTTTCGATTTCTTTTTGGCAATAATACATAAGGTATAACGAGGTGCTAATTTCTGCGCAAAATTTTTAGAAGCATCTGATAAAACCTTATTTCTTTTCCAAACCTTATCTCCCACGAAAAATTCGACGTCACGTCTTCGCAAATTGTAGTACTTGGCATTTTTTACATGAGCAGCATGAATTTTGTTCTGCACATCCTTGAAAATATTTGTAAGTTGACCTAAATTTTGAGCCCAATAATTTCTGTCTCCTAACTGTAAGTTATCTAATTTATTTTTTCCATAATATTTTCCACTACACGGAATTTCTCTACCAAAATTTAAAAATGCAGGACTATAGCCTGTGACTTCATGTACTGATGTTCTAAGAGCATAGGCTATTTTTCCAATTTCCTTATCCCAAAGTTTATGGTTATTATTAATGTAACTACGGATTGCTGTGCAAATAGTTCTGTTAGAACGTTCTACATAATTAGATTGTGGATGATAATAAGGTGTGTAAAAGAATTTAGTGTTGTAATCATTCACTAACTTTTTGATAGTTTTACTAACCAGTTGTCTACCATTATCACAAATGATATATTGTGGCACCCCATACACGAGAAAAACATCGTTTTCAAGAAAACGATTTATACTTGATGAAGTTGCATTACGAAGAGGGCACACAAGCGAATATTTGGTGAACCAATCGCTGACTACCAAGATATACTGATAACCATTTGAACTACGAGGTAATGGACCCATCAAGTCCATGGCAATGACCTGCCAAGGAAACCGTACCTTCTTTTCAACACCCATTAATCCAAATTTTGCATAGTTTGGAGATTTTTGGGAAGCACATACCTTGCATGATTTTATGTAGCGGTGAATATCACGGCGCATTTTTGGCCAGTAATAAGTCAAAATAATCCTTGAGTGAGTTTTAAAATAGCCAGCATGGGCTGCTGTTGGTTCATCATGACAAAGTTTGATTATTTTTACTCTCTGGGATTTTGGAACAAGTAACTTCCATTCTGAAATGTTGGTATTTAGGGAAATTTTTGAGGGAACAAATTTATACAGATAATTATTTTTAACAGACCACTGAGGAAATGAATTTGGATCTTGTAAAACCTTTGAACGCAAATTGATATAAAAGGTATCCAAATCTTCCAAGTCAATATCTAAAGTTATATTATCATCTGGATTAAATACAGCAGAAATTTCGATTCCTGTCGATTCTAATGGACTCCTGGACAAAGCGTCAGGTACCACATTAAATTTCCCTTTTCTATGAACTACTTCAAAATCAAACTGACTAAGTCTGACACTCCATCTGGCAAGTCTGCCTACTGGATCTCGTTTTTTCAAAAGCCATTTCAAACTTTCATGATCGGTATAAATTGAAAATTTCACACCTTCAATATAGGCTCTAAACCTTTCACAACCAAATATACATGCCAAACATTCTTTTTCAGTGGTACTGTAATTTTTCTCACTTTTTGATAAACTTCTTGAGGCGAAAGCTATTACCCTCTCCTCATTATCTTGAATCTGTGTCAGGACACAGCCCAACCCACTATCGCTCGCATCGCATTGAATACTAAAGGGCAGTTTAAAATTTGGGCTACATAAAATTGGAGCGGAAACTAAAGCTTGTTTCACTTCCAGGAAAGCTTCATCAGCTTCTTTCGTCCAAACGATTTTTTGACCTTTCTTTTTATTAACAAGAAGACTATTTATTGGTGCCATTAGTGTAGAAAAATGTGGAATGAATCTGCGATACCAACTGCACATGCCGGTAAATCGCTTAACTTCAGTTGTGTTTTTTGGTTGAGGAAAATTTACCATAGCGGCTACTTTATCAAAATCTGTACGCAGACCTAACCTGTCTACTACAAAACCCAAATATTTCAAAGATGGTCTGAAAAATTCACATTTGTCGATATTTACTGTAAGGTTGGCATCCTGTTACCGTTTGGCCACATCTTTGAGAAGTTTTATATGCTGTTCAAATGTTGATGACACAATGATAATATCGTCTAGATATACAAATATGTTCGGCTCTAATTCTGCACCAAATATAGCATCCATTAACCTTTGTTGACATTGGGCTGCCCCAGTCAAACCAAAAGGCATAACCGAAAAATTGAAAGAACCTCGACCGGGTATTGAGAAGGAAGTCTTTTCTTTTGAGCTTTCATCAAGAGGGATTTGCCAGAATGCACTCCTCAAGTCTACCGATGAAATAAAATTTGCATGTCCTAACATTTGTAAAATTCTATCCACAGATGGCAATGGATAATTATCTTTTTTTGTAACGGAGTTTAGCTTTCTGCCATCAAAGCAAAAACGATAAGAACCATTAGATTTTTTTACCAGAAGAACTGGAGAAGACCACGGACTACTTGATGGCTCCACCACCCCAAGCTCAAGCATTTTATCAAGCTCCTTATTTAAATGTTCCAACATATATGGTGAAAATAAATATTGACGCTCTTTGAAAGGTAGTGCATCACCAGTCTCAATATGATAAATGAGTTTATTCGTGCGTCCCAATTTACCATTATTACTAAGGATATCAAATTCTGCTATAACATCTTTTGCTACCACACTTTGCTCTAATGTTAAATGGTTTAGACCTTTATTAGTAGCCAAAATATTTCCCTTCACTTCAACAGTGGAGATATTTACATTATCATTTACATGAACTTGCCAAGTATTATTTTTAAAATCTAATTTCAACTGAAATTTTTTACAAAAATCACTTCCTAAAATGAAAGCGTAATCCAATGACGGAACTATCAAAAAATTTATCAATTTACATTGACCTTCTATACATAAAGGTAAACTTATTATACCAGAAACACGCTGGTTAACACCATCTGCTGTGGTTACAAACTTAGTAATTGAACCTTTAATTTTTGCATTAAAATTTTTTAAAGTATCAATGCCCCTTGCTCCTATCAGCGAAACATTTGCACCGCTGTCCAATAAACATATCATTTCTTGATCATACAAGTAAATAGAAACATAAGGCCGATTATCTCTTTCTTTATTTACAAACACTGGAGCTAGATCAATTTTATCTCTTAACATTTTTAAATAATTTTTTACAAAACCTACACGAGTTGCTTGTTTGGAAGTTGGGATATAAGAAACTGATTTTGAAAGAGCCCTAGGTAAAAGAGGTAACGAGGGGCCAGAACAAATTACCTCTGCCCTATGTTTTCCGAACAAATACTGCAATTTTTTTTTGTCACATCAGGTTTGCCGCAAGAAAAACAAAAGATATTACGTCTTTGAGTACAATGATGATAAGTATGATTTTTCATTTTACAATTCCAGCAAGTTACTGATTTATCCCTATTACTATTATTATTAATACTAGCACTGCTAGTAGCATTGACATGAGTAGTGTTGTTAGTATTAACTCGATAAGATCTGTAGTTGTTCCTGTGAACCCTTGTGTTGTTACCATAATTATTATTATTATTATTACTGTGTCTATTAACATTTTGAGTAGTACCACTCGTACTTGCAACATCTCTAACTCGTGACTCTACTTCAACATCCAAATCATAACTCAAACTAGTAACCTTTGGTGTTACATGACTTCTTAAACTTATATCTTTATAAACCTCTTCAACTAATTTTGCATCTTTAATTAAACCTTCTAAAGAAGTATATTCATGAAGAGCCAAGCGTTCTACAAACTCTTTTCTCAAATTTTTCTTTATCCATCTAATTTTTGTTGAATCAGCAGGTGTTTTACCCAGACGGTTGAATAATTGCTCCATTACAGCTACAAAAATTACTACAGGTTCATCATTTAATTGTTTCCTATGTTTTATGGTATCCCATAATTTTTCATCATAATCTTGATCTAAGAAATCAACCTCTAATTTATTAACAAGAGAATCCCAATCACTGACTAACCCTGCATCTTTAACATGACGAAGCCATAACAATGCCTTGCCTGAAAAAAGATCAACAGCTGATTCAAAAAGTTGAGTTTTATTCACATGTCTAGCTTCAGAAAGTTCTTTAACCCTTTCAAGAAAAGATTTTACACCTATGGTCTTTTTGGTGCCATCAAATTTTAAATCCCACTTGTAAATTGAAACGGCCTTGTTATGAACTGGTAATGTAAAAGTAGGAACTACATTTGGAGCAGGCGTAACATTTGGTGTACAAGCTACATCATCAATTACTCGACTATCAAGGTCTGATTCTAAAGTTAAACTTGTTGCATGAGATTCATTTTTAAAGGTTACTTCATCAGCCTTACTATTATCAATTTTCATTCGTAGTATTCTGTTGGTAATGTGAATTAATCGGGATTGTAAACGCATGTACAAACTATCCTTTGCAGAACCTTCAAACTCAGAAATTTGTAGTCTGATACTCTCTAACGTTGTGTTGATAGCAACTTTTTCTGATACAAAATCATAAGATGGATCATCTAATACAACTTGTTTACCTGCTTCCTTCTGCAAACATTTATTCAATATTTTTCTTTTATCCTGGATATCTCGAGTTGTTGTTATACCACGAATTCGCAATTCATAGTTGATCTCATCAATGAGCAAGTTACGGGGTTTCATTTCGAACGACATTTTGTAAAAGGTTACACACAAACAAACTCACTACCAAAAATAAAATTTGATTCACCAAAACTCGCTGTGTGTCCACTTAATAAACAATTATTATAATGTCAAGCACCAATGGCACACCCTGTATAATGGTTACCAAGTAATGATGGAAATAAATCACCAGGAATGTACTATCCGAAACATACCACCCTGTATCAATTTTAGTTACAAATTCGAATGACTTCGAAACAAAAAACTTCCAAGCTGAACAGTGTTAAAACGCCCTTTCTCAAGTTCTCTAACTATCCGAGAATTATTTCAACAGAAATAATTAATTTGATACAATTAATACTTGAGCATCTCCACACCTTATCAGTTAGAAGAAATTTAAGTCGATAAGTGATGGTAAACTATGTTTTGATAGGTCTGGTTGTATGCAAAGATAGAGATAAATCAGACAGGAACGTACTATCTAAAATGTATCACCCTGTACCAAAATTAGTTTCAATATCGAATGATTTCGAAACCAACTTCCAAACTGAACAGTATTAAAATGCCCTTTCTCAAGTTCTCTAACTATCCGAGAATTATTTCAAATGAAATAATTAATTTGATACTTTTAATACTTGAGCATCTCTACACATTATCAGTTAGAAGAAAGTAACGTTGAGAAGTGATGGTGAAGTTATAGATAAGTACTTAAAAAAAATAATGTTTTCCTAAAAAAACCATTCAGTTATCGAGATAATTTACAATTGATCTTTGAAAACTTTCAAATAAATCGAAATCAATAGAAAGTTCGTTCTTAATTTCTCCAAAAACCATCCGAGAATTATTTGCCAAAGAAATAATCAATTTTTAGGTACTCTCAATACTAGTAACCTTCAGTAGTTATCAACTAGGAAGAAAGAAAGTTAAGTGATGGTGGGACTTTCTCTGTTGGGAAAAATCTCTGAAAGTTCCAGCAATTCACCCAACAACTGTGCACAAACCGACTGAGGGACAGCAACCACTGCAACTTCTACCTACCACCTACTAGTTTTCTGTGTAAAATACCCAATCAAATAATAGTAAAAATATAATGATATGGAATTTAATATTAAGCAGTCCAATAGCTATAAAACAACCACTGAAATGTCCGGCCCCACGTTGGGCGCCAAAATTTACTTGTACCCAAAAAGATGTTTTAGTTTCTAAATGGACACAAGGCACGGTTACTCTTGTAGCGGAGAGCTAGGCCGAGAGTAAGGACAGTTCTGTGGTTGGCTTTGTTGAGCGCCACCTTGTTTCAAAAGTAAGAAAAAAAAGGAAAAGGGAATATCAGTACCTAATAAAATACACCCTTGACTAGGAATAAATTTAATGGGGGCTGTCAAAGGTTCCTTGTAACACTCTCAATATTAAACATGAATTTAAATCACTGTTGCATCACTTATTTAAGATAAAGATTTTAAACATGTCGGTACCTACCCTTGAGGAGGAAATAGGCCAAGAATGAAAACGTTAATAATTTTTGAATTGATGCAACAAAGGGCTTCAGTTTTACTGAAGTTTGAAATTTACATAATATTAGGTTATACTGTGAACATTGACTGCAGTCATAAGGGGAGAAGGTACCGATTATAGATCTATAATGGTTTACACCGAGTAAATTTGGATTTCAAGTAGGTACTTAAGTACTAATCCTTGGAAAAAATAGTATTGATTTTAAAATTTTAAATTTAACCATTGGGCTGCTTGCTTCAATTTAAATGGTTGGATCTGACCTGTTGCCTGTTGTATGATAGTTGTGTCCACCCTTGGGGTGGCTGATACTTTCCCAAAAGGAGGGGTCCTTTCTCTAGTGCACTTTCAACAAAAGCTTCCAGTTTCAAAACATTATCGGGGACATTGGCCCATTTGGCAGCACCTCATTATATCCTCCAAAATTTCAATTTTCAGAAAAAAAAAAACATGGGAATCAAAATGGCCTCATGAAATCATGCCTTCATGGACACCTGCATCCCAACTCAAAATCTTGGTATTCGGTATGCCCAAATTGGCCTTCAAATCTAAAATGATCAAAAAGGTTGTAATAAACAATTTAATATGCAATATGAAATCATTCACAATGATTTCTGAATAAAATTTACCTTCCACAATGGAATGGCCAGCATACACGTACGCCTTAGTTCAATGGCAAAACGCAAAAGGACAGATCTAGCTGTTGAAATGCATAGCTTGCTACGCCTTCATTTTTTGTCTATATTTTCAAAAACGTCACGTCGTAAAACGTCCGTTTCACACTAGAGCATTCCTTCGAAATGTATTCACGGAATGATAGGAGCAGATACAAAACACAACTCACATTAGCACAGCTGATGTGGTTAGAGTACGTTCAGGATCAGTTGATCGCGCTTGGACTCTAAAATCCACTGACTGACATCCTTATATACACCAGGCCACTCAGCCCACCAATTGTAAACCGAAGTGTTGACAGTTGTCAAACCGAGATAACCTCACATGAAAGGCCCACTCTCGAAGTAAACAAGAATACAAAGTTATGTTTTTGAAAAGACAAAATGAATCATGAAGCAGCTGTAATGAGCAATTTAAATAAATTACAGTTTTAGTTGTAAGCAAAAATATACAGTAGCAACCATTCCTCAGTCCGACTACAGAAAATATCGTAGGAAATATCTGTGGCATTCAGTTGTTGTGATTACTATACCATAGTTATCAAAAAGGTAATTTATAGTGTTACAAATTCTTCAATAAGTTCGCAAAAGAAGGAAACACTTCTCTCACTCTCATATGTTATGATGTGTGTTGAAACCTTTGATCTTTACCATTTTGTAACATATATCGGTCATGGGAGTCGAACAAGTTATTAATTGTGGAGACAAACTATTTCCAGGAGTTCCTTTTACTTCTTTTGAGAATTAATCTGGAACCGAAATAAAATTGTTAGTTCTTTTTATGATTTTCCTTCAAATTTGTTAATTTAATTGTGAAAAAATGTAATTATTATCTTCATAGTCCTATCACAGTTCTTTTATTGAATCAATACTTCATTTCACTTGGATGAATAGAAATTTTACAATAGCCTTGACAATTTATAAATGACATTGTCGCAACTCAATACTCGCTTGGCTTTATACGAAAGGGCTTTTTAAGCTGTATTCACCCAACCCACATTCATCCAAATAATGAAAGAACTCATTTTGTAAAATTATAAATATTTATTGAAATAAACAAAACAAGAAATGAACAAGGCTGCCTAAAGCAGGAGAATTAATAATTTGACATTTTTTGAATGATTGAGACAAATAAAAAGATGAAAATAAATGTAACCAAACTTACAATAAACTGCTAACCAGCATGGCCACAGATGGGGAGATGTACTGCATTTTTTATACTACTTCTCTGGTAACTGATAATTTAAAGAGTGATCTATCATATATCAATACTAATGCAATAATGACTGCTAATCTGAATTGTGAATGCCATGCATCCTGACCTTTACCAATATTTATATAGAATATTATGCTTGGGTTGCATTTCTGTTCGGTCACCGTACCGAGACAAAATGCTTATTGCATATTTCCTTGCAAGTTTGTAAATTATGAGCTGATTAATATTTCCATATCCTGTAATTGTATCGATTCACATGTCTATGAACTTGAATGATTAAATTATGGAATTGTGAATACTGAGTGTTTTAATTCTTGAATATTGGAGTTGATGTTCATGGATCTTCAAACTAGGCATTTGCCTAAATGGAATTTAATTATTTCAAGATGTTTTTATGTATTTGACACATCTCCCCTCCGTGGACAAAGCTGGCCTCCAGCTTTCTGGTTTTTTATCCAAAAATAACAACAACAAAAAAATCAAATTCAAGTTATATAAAATAACAATAATATTTTGGGTAAAAACATATGACATAGCATAAGATGATACAAATTATTCATATAATCATAAGATTATATAATCATAATCATTATATAATATAAAAAAACATAAACTAGATTGTCCTAATGAAATTTTCACAAATACGAGTTCCCACACTAATATTGTTATATTCCGGCACTGAACTTTGTTATTTTTCGCGTCACTACACCGATCTGTCTGCGCAGCGTCCCATGACTTGGTTCACATCTTGTCTCGTCTTAAGGCTGCTTCTCACTTCTCAGAGTAATGGCTGCTTAGCTTATATGACCAATGACTGGCAGGATGGCAAGGTAGCAGTGGACTGGACAGAAATATAGAACTATAATTACGTGTTGCATTACTGTTGTTTTGCATTCACAGAACGTCATGGCAGTGTTCCTGTGAAATTCATTTGTCATTCTGTTCCATGCACATTTTCTCAATTGTGTAAAGAGAAGAAGAGTTCTTGCATGACATGACAAATGACATTCATCGTTTATGACAATGACGGATGACATATGTTGAGTATGAATTTCGAATTTGCTGCGGTTGTGAATTTTAGCGGTATTTCTCCTTCATTGGAATATTTTTGGTTTACGCTATAAAAAGACAATTTGTTTCGTGTTTATATGTGTAGTGGTGTGTCGAGTCGTTGAATGGCCACGATTAGGAAGTTTTACTTCTTGGATTACTTTGGGATGCTTCGACCATATATCGTTTATCGACTCTGGTAAGATTTGTTGATTCAGCATATATGAAACTTGTGTTTTTCCATAAATGATTTTTGGTAGGTTTCCTGGGATTTGGACCCTTCTTGTGCCCGATAGTATGGTGGACACTCTGGATTATATGTTGTATTTACTACTGTTCATATCTGTCTCTGGATTGTATTCCCAAACAGGAACTATTTACCGACTACTCAGAAAAACTGCTAACGCAGCAAGCAACAACGTAAGTGTTAGTTTCTATAATATAATGGCATATTCCTGGTGGTTGTGATATCCCAGAATTTCATGCGTTTGAGTCATCATAATTTAACTTCATGTTTCTTTAGGTCCTTCTGCGAAACGTCCTGTAGTGAAAAAATCATGACAGGTGTGGCGGAATAGTGACTGACTCGAGAGCTGCTTTGTAGTGCCTTGGAGTGTGGTGGTACCTCGGTTGCATGAAACAAGAGAGAAATTCGGCAGTAAGTTGTTTAATTACATATTTATATTCTTATAGCTAAGATGTAAAACTTATATACACTAAAACTTGGAGGAAAAAAAATAACCAAAATATATTGGTAATAATCTCATTTTTGATGAATATGATAAATGATAAACACATAAAATATATTACAGTTAAGTCTGTGTAGTAATAGTACATGAGTTTTCAACTTAAAACAAACTTGCTTATTTATCCTTGAACAAACATACTATCACAGTTTGCCGGTTCATTTTTATATGACACACCCACTATCAGTTTATTTATTTATTTATGATTTTTCATTGATTCTTCACTATTTGTCACCTGTTTATTTTATCAATTAAGCAATAGGGAGTTGAAAACAAAATATTTTTATTTCACTTATCTATCAAAAACAACTACCTTCCTGGCTAATACCAAACGACGAATATTGGATTATATCTGATAGATATTTTGTAAATTACATCTCTTAGACTTTGCATATATTGTTATTATTATTTCATTTTACTTTATCACTTCTTTTCATTATTACCCTAATGTAGTCACTTTCTACATCAAAATTGTCATCTCTTGGGACAACTTTCTATGTCGTAGTACTTTCTACAACTTTTTACCTGTTGTCTTTCCTCAAAAGACCTCATATATTAGCATCTCTAGCTTATACAAAAATACTTATAAGCTTTTTATTTATCATAGATACTATACATTTTCCACACTTTAAAACAAAAATATATGACAGTTTTGGGAGCGTCCTCCACAGCCTGCAGTTTTAGCTGTCTCTTGTGTATAGTGTGTATAAATAATTCTTCTTCACTATACCTTCTTTTTTTTTTGTATACATATATGCTTCATTTACTTCTTATTGTCATTTTTCTGTCTTTAGATCAGTTCGAGATGCTATTTCCTATTTATTTGTAAACTAAAACGAATCTCCAAGGTGCCATTTTCAATTCTTTCAGGTAGTGAGTGTGTCAAAGTTCAATCATTTCCTATGTAATTATTCAATTATATTTTTCTTGGAACCTATATGATGTTTTTTTCACTTAATTGTATGCGAAAACTATAATTTCCACAAGAACATCTTTTGTATCTATATATTCGATTTATATTTCCTAATAAGTTTTTATTTTAACTATGGTCCATTATTATTCTATAGTGTACATTTTAGTCTGAGTCAGAATCCTCATTTTTATGCAATGTGCATGACACACTTTTTCCTTTTGATAAGGATGACGGGTTTTCTGACAGTTCTAGAACAAATCTATTTCCTTGCTCATTTTGTTTACTTATTCTCTCAGAAGGTACAGGATTTTCTATTGTTGTTTTAGGTTCTTTGTCATATGAGAATAACTTGGCAATGAGTTTGTAACAGAGGTAGGAAAGAAAAATAAGAAAGGCAGTGCATATTATGGTGCAAACATAGGGATGGTTAGGTTACTGCGACAGGCTAATGTACACTCAGTGGCTACGGACATTTTTTCTTCCTCGCTTTGGCAAATGAAGAGAGCAACTATGTAGCTAAAGACCCCATTTTATCTTAATTTGGTATGTGTTGTCAGTCTAGTGTATAGTGTTTTTAGACTTAGGTTTTTATATACATATTATATACATAGTTTTATTATTTTATATTAATGTAAATGGGTAACTTCCCGCGTAATAAATAAATAAAAAAAAAAAAAAATAAAAATAGGAGGGAAAATAATACATTATGGTGAGTGCTGTTTTCTCCGTCTGCTTGTGCCCTGGGTAGTGCTGGTAGGAGAGCCAGGTTTGGATGGTTGAGGAAAAGAATAAAAGCTACACAAATTGACAAGATTGAGTTCCATATTATGAAGATTGAATCTCCATGCATTCCGTAAGTATCAGAGTAAGACCAAGCTGTCTTCTCTTCAAGCGTTTCTAAAATTTTGTTCATACTTTCTTGAGATGAAGTTAAATTTATGTAAGGGATATTAACTGTCCAATTTGTATTTAGGCATTCTGATATATTGCTGGGGGTTGATTATTTAATTACTAATTACATATTAAAAGAGAATACTTTTATGTACAGGGGGAATATTGAGGATCTGACTGGGGTTGACTGAGGAATTTGTGCTTTGATATTATTAAATTTACATGGTATATATAGGGGAAAACAGGAGGAACAGGGGTTTGATTTAATCTTTTTGTTTGGGGGTCCATGGGTCATGGTAGGGGAGAATACGACCAACGTGTACTACTTCTTTTTTGGAATTTGATGCGGTGCCCTTTTTCACTTCATAATCTACATCTCCCATTTTCCTGCTGATGTAGTATGGGCCGAACCATCTCAGTAACAACTTTTCACTTTTTCCTATTTTACGAACTGGGGTAAAAACTTTTACCTTGTCTCCTATCTCAAATTCTAAATGACGATGCTTTTCGTCGTATCTTACTTTATCTAGACCTTGTCTTTTTCGAATGTTTTCAACTGCATCACACGTCACAGCCAGAGCCCTTTCCCTTATCACCTGGGCATCTGGTGAGTTCACGCTGGACATCAGGTTAGCCTCTGTTGGAAGAATTGGTTCTCTTGCATATACCAACATAAAAGGTGAATATTTTGTCGTTTCTTGTCTTGCGGTGTTGTATGCAAAAGTGACATGAGGTATGTACTCGTCCCAGTCGCTTTGTTCAGTGTTAGTGTACATTGACAGCATGTTTGCCAAACTACCATTGAATCGTTCTACCAGCCCATTGCAACTTGGGTGGTACGCTGTTGTGTATTGATTTACACTTCCCATTATCAGCAATAATTCTTGTACCAGTTCTGACATGAAAGTTTTTCCTCGATCACTTAATAAGTATCTTGGTGAGCCATGACGGGTAATTATCTTCTCTAGGATAAATTTTGCAACTGGTCCAGCTTTTCCATTAGGCAGGGCCTGTGCTTCTGCCCATCTAGTTGCATAATCTGTGGCTACCACTATCATTGTTTTCCCATTTCTGCTTTTGTGAAAAGGGCCTAACAGGTCTATTCCCACTTTCTCAAAAGGGGTACCTACAGGAATTGGGTGCAAAAGTCCAGCTGGTTTTTTATTCTTCTGTCCTTTTCGAGCTTGACAATCCGTACATCCTTTTACGAATTTTTCTACGTCCTTGTATAGGTCTATCCAATAGTATCTTGACTTGATTCTGTGTAGTGTTTTGGCTATACCTAAGTGTCCAGAGAGTGGTTCTGAGTGATTTGTAACTAATATTTCGCTGAATAAGTGTTTTGGAATTACCAGCAGATTTTCTAGTCCTCCAGGGTTGGGATTTGATTTATATAGTACACCATCTATGATCCTGTAATTTTTTGCACGTTTTTTCATTCCAATGGTGGCAGATGTGTTTAGAGGGTCTTTCATTATATTGAATATATTCCGGAGTTCAGAGTCAAATTGTTGTTCTTTTGCAACATCTGTTGGTAGTAACAGGAAGGTGGGGATGTCTTCCAAATTGTCATCATTCTCATTATTAAGGACTGGATTTCTTGATAGGCAGTCTGCATCCATGTGTTTACTCCCATTTTTATGTACTATGCTGTAGTCATATTCCGACAGTTTTAGTGACCATCTAGCAAGTTTTCCTGTGGGGTCCTTCAGTGATTTTATGTAGCAGAGGGCGTGGTGGTCGGTTACAATTTTCACTGGTCTACCATATATCAAATGACGCAGATAAGATAAAGACCATATTGCAGCAAGTCCCTCTAATTCGGTTATGGTATAGTTTGCTTCACTTTTCGTCAGACTTCTACTTATGTAAGCTATCGGGTGATGTTGTTTGTCTGCGCCTTCTTGTAACAAGATAGCTCCAATTTCTACAGTACTTGCATCAACCCGTAACTCACATTCCTTGTTGGGGTTGAAATGCTGTAAAACTGGAGCAGTTATGAGTTTAGTTTTTAGTACTTCGAAAGCATTCTGTTGTTCTACACCCCATTTGAATTTTAAACTCTTTTTTGTTACAACATGTAGAGGTCGAGCTATTGTTGCAAAATCCTTGATAAATTTTCTATAGAAGTTACATAGACCAATTAAACTCTGTACTTGCTTGATACTATTTGGTTGAGGAAATTCTTTTATCGAAAGAAGGATGCTCTGGTCAGGTGAAATTCCTTTGTCACTAACAATATGCCCTAGGACTTTTACATTATTTTTTATGTATACACATTTGCTCGATTTCAATGTCAACCCTGCATCTCTTAGTCGATCAAAAACATTTTTAAATTTTTTCAGGTGAGCTTCCAGTGTATCCGAGAAGATTATTATGTCATCGAGGTAGATGAGGACATCCCTCCATTTCATCCCTTCAAATACTCTATCTGCAAGCTGTTGGAAAGTTCCTGGAGCGTTACATAAACCAAAACTTAAAACATTAAATTCATAAGTGCCGTGTCCCTGTGTAGTGAATGCAGTGTATTGTTTAGAGTTTTCTTCGATTTTCACTTGCCAGTAACCGCTAAACATATCCAGCGTAGAAAAATATTTTGCCCCTCCAAGGTATGTCAGGATATCATCCATGTTGGGAATCGGGTAGGTGTTTTTTTTGTTACACTGTTTACTTTTCTATAGTCTACACAAAAACGTATTGAACCATCCTTTTTTCTAACTAATACTACAGGACTTGCCCAAGGAGAATGGCACGGTCGTATTATATTATATTTCAGCATTTCGGAAATTTGCTCCTCTATTATTTCTCTTTCTTTTTGGGATACCCTGTAAGGACGGCATTTTAGTGGCGTTGCATCCCCTACTTCTATGCAATGTTCGGTGATGTCAGTTAGACCCATGTGCCTAGTGGCTTTAGAGAATACATCCTGGTATTCTTCTAGCAGTTCTGTAAGCTGAGTTTTGAACTTGCCTTCCTCTAAATGGTCTAAATTGTGATCTTCGATGGTTACCTGTTCATCACATTCTGATGTATAGAGTACCAGGGCTGTGTTTGATGTTTCATTTTGACTTGAGATGCTTCCTACTGTGGTTCCTTGAAAAAGTTTGATCTGGTGATATTTTATGCAACGCACAAGAATTGAGGGCTGATTTGAAAACTCTGGGTGTTCGATACAAATGAGTCCATTTTTTAAGAAAAACTCTTCATTGATTTTGAAGCTATGTTGGGCTGTTGGGCTATATTTAGTTTCGACTGTTAAATAATAATCTCTGCCTGGTAGTAAAACAGAATCCTTGGTGAGGGTAACCTTTATTATTCTTTCTGATTCTTCACTTTCTTGATAATCATCCTGTGTATCATTTTCAAGATTTAGGGGTGATCTGGATTTCTGCTCTTGTTCCATTGTAATATCATCTCCGAATTCCTCTGGGGTGCTAATATGGGAAGTTCTTCATATTCTACTTCTTTGAATTTTTACTGCTCTATATACAAATAACTAGCTGGGTTTTTGTCAGACTGTGGATTATTTTGGAGATTGATGTTGATGAGAGTTTCACTCATGATTTTTTTGTTATCCACGTATTTTCTATTTTCCTGTGATGAAGTATTTATCATTTTAAGGCTCTTCTTCACATTATTTTTACATTCATCCTGATATAAGTTCTTGTACGAGAAGTAGTCTCCTGAATTGTAAATCGTATTTGTTATTGCTGAGCTTTCTGCTGTATTATTTTCTTGTAAATTTATTACAGCGTTGCTGTGTTTATTGCTGAATGTAACCGAATTATTATGAAAATTTATTATGGCTTTATGTTTCCTTAAGAATTCCATTCCTAGTATCAGAGGATGTGGTAACTTATCTATAACAATAGAGTCACAAATTGTGCTCAAGTTTTCAATTGTTATTGATATTTTTGTCTTGCCTAATGTTGGAATCCTTCTACCCCCTACTGCTAAGAGATATTTGTTACTATTGTTTGGTATGTAAGAGTTAACTAAGTCCCTGCTTATTATATTTTGTTCAGCCCCTGTATCTAAGATTATTTTTACATTTTGGTTGTTTACATTCCCGTCTATTGTCAGTATGTTGTATTGATGTTTAGAGTTGGGAACCCCATTTGTAGATAGGACAGCACCGGGGTTCAATTGTGGCGTCCGTTGCCGTTTGGGAGCTGTCTATCACGACAACCTGAAGAAAAATGTCCAATTCTGCCACAGTTATAGCACTTAGGCCTGCCATCAGTTGTTCTCGTATTGGGAACGTGGGATGTATTTTGATTCGAGTCATAAGTTCTGTTGTTTTGGAAGTTTCTTGGTCCATTTTGATAAGTATTATTTTCATAGGAAAATCTTGGGTTTTGTTGAAAACTCCTGGAATTTTGTTGGGGATGATTGTATCTTGGCCCTGAATATTGGTTGTATTGATGATTGGTGTTATAGGTAGGATGAGGATGATGATAATGATTTTGTCTTTGGTTCCATTGGTAAAACTGATTTCGCTGAAAGTTTGATTGTGGCTGGTTGGCGTTGTTATATCTTGGGCGAAACTGGTTGTTTTGTTGAAATTCACCACCAAATTGGTTTCTTTGGGGCCGTTGGAATGAATATTGATTTGGCATTGTGGTGGTAGGACTGTGGGATGGTGTTGCCAGAGGGATCGAGCTGATGGAGGATTTTGAAATTATATCATCTAATTTATTGATGATGGTCTTAAAACTATCCATATCCATGGTGTCTGGTCTTATCAGCCGATATGCTGCATACACTTCGGGTCTGATTCCATTTTCAAAAAACTTGCGGAAGTTCTCGGCATCCAGGGAGGGGTCAAATTCATAGAACAAAGTCTTCAAATCATAGAAGTAGGACTTGACAGGCTCATTTTCTTCTTGTTTTCTTTGGAGTAGTCGAACTTCTAAACTTCTTTTTATGTCTTCATCCCCGAATTCCCTTGTAAAATCTTCGCAGATCTGTTTCCAGGTTTTTTCAGCATTTGTTTGGTTTTCACTGTATATTTTATACCAGATGTTTGCTGCACCTTCCAAAAATGTCCCAAAGTAGTAAATTTTCAATTTGTCATCCCAACCATTTGCTATTGCTGTGCGTTCGTAACAATTTATAAATGAGTTGGCATTCCCCTTGCTTGGATTGAAGGTCTGTGGAAAAATGAAGGTTGGGGTGGCTGCTTTTTTTTTTCTGCATTAAATGCATCTGTTATGGTAACATTGGTCATTTTTGTCGAAATCGGCTGTTGATTTTGGGTTGATACTGAGGGTTCGCCTGGTATTGGTTGGATGTGACTTTGTTTGTCGTTTCCTCTTCGATTATCTTGAGGTGTTTTTTGTGGAAAATTTCAAAGTAGCTGTTCTTGATTCCAAGCTTTTCTAGATCTTTTTCTGAAAGATTGTTTTCACTTTCTTGATCTTCCTCCGAAAAGTTATTTTCACTTCCTTGATCTTCTTCCCAAAGGTTGTTCTCACGTTTTTGATTTTCTAAATTTATTTCTGTGTCAACATAACATGCTTCCCCAATTAGTGTATGGTCTGGGCTTATAGGGTTGTTTATTTCGGTTATGGGACTCAAGGGTATTTGTGGGGAACGTGGGGGAATGGTATTTCTATTAGTTATATGTGTTAAATGGTCGTCAGGGCCAGAAAATAGTTCAGTACTTCGGTGGCTGGGGTTGAAATTATTTTCTGATATTTTTAATAAAAATTTGTCTCCTCTAGTAAAAGGTTTTCATCCTGACATTCCCGATCATTACCATATTAATTATATTTTGATTAGATATCTTTAGTCCTATTTAGTCATTAGGGGTTCACTTCAGTTCAATGTAATAATCTTAGTCTCTTTTTTAATATAGTATAATTTCTTTATCTAATAATTCCTTAACCAAATAATAATATACCATAAATCGCTAAAAGCTCAAAATATTTCGCTAAATAACTGTATGTATATAAAGGATAAAATAAACGTTTAATAAAAAGGCATAGAAATATGTATATATATATCATCACTCAGTCATCACCAAATAGTCTTCTAAATTTGAGTTATAATTTTTCTCCACTAGTCAGTTTTATTAATGGACATTTTAGGGACTGTACAGGAGTGAAAAATATTTCGGGGCTGGCTTCACGAATGTCTACTAAACGTGCTAGGCTGATGCTCACTATTAGGTTTTGTTCTTTCACGGCTTGTTCTAGTGCCAGTTTTCTCTTTAATTCTTATATAAACTGACGTTGACGGCGACTAGGATTTTTTCGAGCCATTAAAAAATATACCCAAAGTGATAAAAGGAAAAAGGAAAATAACAGGAATCCAACTGACTGATAATATATGACAGCCAATTAAAACGAGCTGATGAAACAGATATTCGCTATAATTAGGCAGTCTATGAAACACTTTCCCAAGCTGATGAAACAGATATTGGTAGGTGTATCATTTATAGTCCAGGAAGTCAGACAAATGGGAGTAAAATTCAAAAATAATTTAATTGGTAATCGTAATGAGCTGGATGAACAGATATTCTTTACGTTTAGCCAATCTTAATAATACAGTTCCAAGCTAGTGAACAGTTATTGGAAGATGTACCGCTCATATTTCAGGAAGTTACATGCAGGTAATGAAAAATTCTTAAATTGTGTGATTGGTAATCATAAGGAGCTGAATGAACAGATATTCTTTACGATTAATCAACCTCAATAATACATTTCCAAGCTGATGAACAGTTATTAGAAAGTGTATCACTCACAATTAAAGAATCAACTAAAAAGAAATAAAAATGACTGAGTAAATGTGGACTTGAGGATAAACCATTGTAATAAGGCTCTGTATAAAATTATCAAAATATGCCCTGAATGAACAAAAACTTCATTTCATGCTCTGTATTTTGTGAAGACATAAATAATAATGAAAAAATGAACTATTTAAGAAGTAAGTAAATAAATTAATTGATTCAAGATAAAATTAAGATAGAGAATAAACTACTTTGAATCTTTTTTAGGAAAGTTAAATTGAATTCTTTCATCGTTCGAAAATGATGGTGGTTGGATGAATAAAACAGCTTTCAAATTATTCATTTTGAATAAAGGAAAAGAGACCGGCGCACCTCCACCACGTGTCGCAACTCAATACTCGCTTGGCTTTATACGAGAGGGCTTTTTAAGCTGTATTCACCCAACCCACATTCATCCAAATAATGAAAGAACTCATTTTGTAAAATTATAAATATTTATTGAAATAAACAACACAAGAAATGAACAAGGCTGCCTAAAGCAGGAGAATCAATAAATTGACATTTTTTGAATGATTGAGACAAATAAAAAGATGAAAATAAATGTAACTAAACTTACAATAAACTGCTAACCAGCAGGGCCACAGATGGGGAGATGTACTGCATTTTTTATACTACTTCTCTGGTAACTGATAATTTGAAGAGTGATCTATCGTATATCAATACTAATGCAATAATGACTGCTAATCTGAATTGTGAATTCCATGCATCCTGACCTTTACCAATATTTATATAGAATATTATGCTTGGGTTGCATTTCTGTTTGGTCACCGTACCGAGACAAAATGCTTATTGCATATTTCCTTGCAAGTTTGTAAATTATGAGCTGATTTATATTTCCATATCCTGTAATTGTATCGATTTACATATCTATGAACTTGAATGATTAAATTATGGAATTGTGAATACTGAGTGTTTTAATTCTTGAATATTGGAGTTGATGTTCATGGATCTTCAAACTAGGCATTTGCCTAAATGGAATTTAATTATTTCAAGGTGTTTTTATGTATTTGACAATATTATTATCAATATTCGTTGTAAATTTCTGAGTCGTATTTCAAGAAATAATATGAAATTTGTAATTATAGTGATAAAGTCGATACGAGCAGAATTCGGTTTTTCATTTTTTCGCAACTCACAACATTTTTTCATTGATGTAGTATATATTTTTCCTTTTATATGGAAGATGAAGTCTTTGCAGAAAAAATGCGTCCTCACAGAACTCTCTACAATAAAAAAAAATGGCTTTTTCAGGAACTTGAAAAAACGAGTTTTTCAGGAAAATCATAAAAACCACTGAACTTTTTGATAAAAATCAAATATCTGCTTACTTGGCATGAAAAATACTACAATTTTACCAATTTTTATTATCGAAAAATGATAAAAAAATAATAATAAAAAACAAAAGAGAAAATATTGCTTTTTCGCATTTTACTCGCAATTTTGAGGTTATGTGAAAAATTTCTTTGATTAAGTTGTAGATTTTTCAATTATTTACATTAAACTCTTTTTGATAAAATACGTATTAACGCTGCAAATTGTCTTCCAGAGAAATTGATGATAGTTTTCAACTCATTTCTTTGTGTCCTGCCTAATCTTCCCAAACGACATTACGGAGGCTGGTTCTGGTCCAATGATAGACGTTGCTGCTCCCGCTCTTGCTAGGGCATCTGCGCTCTTATTTACCTGGATACCTTTGTGACCTGGTACCCAGACAAGTTTTACCCTGTTTTGTGCTTCTAGGTCGTTGAGGATTTGGTGTACCTCCCAAATTAATTTGGGAGGGCTTTTATCGCCGCCTGACTGTCAGAGAATTGCTGTGGGTTTGTTTCTAACCCTCCTTGGAATCTCTCTCGTGCAGACCGAGATTGCCATTACCTCGGCTTGGAATATAGAGGCTTGAATACCGAGGCTCAGACTAATGTCTTGGCTTGGTTTTCCCCCGCATATTTCAGCCCCTAATTCATCCGTATACCAGATTTGCTCCATTGACAGCATTGGAGCAATTGGTATAACCCTTGATGTATCTTTCCCATCTCCTACGATGGTGGTATATGTTTCATCAAAAGAATATGTTGGTGTTATTTTGTCCTACGGCATCTCACACGTGTCGATTCTAATGACCTTCAGTATGCTGAAGTTATCGCCCCCTCATTGGCCCAGACATTTTAGGCTGGATGCTATTATTCTCGCCTCTGCTGCAAAGGGCAAATGCAGGGAAGAGAGGTTCAGGATTACCTCAATACTAGTCTCCGATGTGCTGGACACGGCACCAGTGACTCCAAGCATGGCCAGTCTTTGTTAATTGTCCAGGTTTCTCTGGCTGTCACTTGTTCTACCTTTGGTCACCACAGCAGGGCTACATACGATATTGAGGGCCTAAATATTGCTGTTTATAGCCAAAGAGATTGTTTGGGTCCGAGTCCCCATGTTTTGCCAAATTAGCGCCTAGCCATAATTAGTGAATTTCTTGCACTATCATCACTTTTTCCAGATGTTTGTTCAGGTTTATCCTCAAGTATTTTCCTGACATCTGTAAGCTTTCACCGAAGATTCGAAGAGCTCTGTTGGACTACAGGTTTCTTTTTCTTGTGAAAGGGGCTATCGTGGTTTTTTGGGGTTTGAATTTGAGGTTATCCCTCGTGTATCACGTCTGCAGGGCTGTAAGGGCTGATTGCACCAGCTCCACACATACCTCCAAATACTCACTGCTTACCAATATGACGATATCATCCGCATAGCATAGCATAGCAAATACTCCTCTTCGGTTCAGGTCTATAAGGAGGCTACCACGACGTTCCACAGTAGAGGGTATAGTACTGCCCTCTGAGGGCAGCTCCTCGTAGTTCTTACCCCCTAGTGTAGGTTTGTAATACCCCAGAGCCACGCATGTCAGATATCCATTGGTTCAGAGCTGGAGCAACGTTTCTTTTCGTGAGGGCTGATGTGATGATCGCATATGCCTTATTATCAGACGCCCCTTCTTCGTCAAAAAACGCTGTGCGTTCAATCTCTTTGTTCGTAAGAGATTTCTCAATCCTGCCTACCAACCATCTGACAGGATTTCCAGGTTTATATGCATGTTGGTGCTCCGAGGAAATTGGATAATCTCTATCGTTGTCTCAGATATTCCTTTCAACTTGTTTTTCCATCGTTTTGAGCATAAATGATGAGAGACAAATTGGTATGAATGCCTTAGCCTGGGCATAGGATGGTTTCCCCGCCTCCGTTATCTGCGGGCCGACAGGATTCACCTGATCATTTGAAATGATCTTGGTCAGTCTTGAGCATTCAGCCGTGCTCTCGACTTCTTCGCAGAAATTATTCCACGCCTTCCTTTTCTCTTTTTTTAAAACTGTTTTGTACAGAGAGAGGCCTACATAGTATTCACCCCACTGCTTTGTCGTATAGGCCTTATAAAAGAAACATCTGGTAATTTTTCTCAGGATTTTTTCTTTCTGGTTAGAGGGCAGCTTCTTTGGAATGAAGAGACTATAGTATCCTGAAGACAGAGACCTTGACATTGGATATTGACTGAAAATCCACGAATAAATCTCAACGAGCAGACCAGCAGCAACAGGATAAAATCAAATGTATTTTCCGCGCACAAGAGACAAAGAGAACTTTTAAACCCCTGAAAAATATTTTTAATGATTTATTAATTATTTATCTGCATCTGCTATTTCCATTCTAGAGCCATATTTTCATTGTTGAAACTGTTTCCTATCTGTAAATACCAAAAAGTTAGGTTAGGTTGCCACTGAACTAACTGAATAATTAAATTATACTGTGGTTATTGAGCCAGCGAAGTTACCATAACTGATAAAATAGTTTCAGTGGTAGTATAACAATTTGAAATTTGATAATATCGAAAGGTTTCATAGGAGTGAGTTAGCTAGGATAGAGTAGGTAGAAAAAGGTAGGCATTTTTTGAACACCATAAATTTTCAATAATTTTGCTAAATTCATGTTACGAAACCAACAATCTGGATTTGAATCATCTTTATTTATTTCACTGGGTGAAAAATTTACAAAAATACCTATTTAAAAACCATTTCCAAAATTTCTACCTGAGCAAAACAGTTTTACATGTTTTTAGGCATCAACTGAACTGAGCTACTGTTGAAGAAATGAAGGTAAAATACCACAAAAGTAATAATCTAGCTGAGTTATCTTTTCGAAAAGAATATTCAACACATCAAATTTTATTTTATTTCTATGCACAATTTTTTAACTACTTTTATCCTGTTTAAAAAAATAAATGAAAAATTCACATTTTCAATAACAATCTCCTTTGCGTGTTGGCAATAAAAAATAAACAAAAATCCTGTTTTATTTCACGAAATTTGGCTTTACACCTGGTTGCTTATTTCTATAATATACATATACTGTTCAATTGGTGATCACTACAACTTTTTTGGAATGCATTTCTGTACATTATATCAGATAAGTAGATGATATTCTATCTTTATTGCTGGAAAATTTTCCTTCGTTGAGATTAGTTTTACTACATAACATACTGAACATTTTTATTTCTCAAAGCTGTGATAGTGTTAATGTATTCGACGAAATCCTAGAGGTTTTGTGAAGCTCTTATTCTCGATGATACCTGTTTAGGTGAACGAATCGGAAAGCGTACATTTCAAAGTGACTTTCTAAGTTTTCTGATGGTGAATGCTAATAGAACACATTCACACCAACTCGTTACTTTCATGATATTATTTATGACGTATCACTCCACTGGGATAATCTTAGTTTTTGATTGCCAAAATATTATTGAGTCAGCTGCGTAATGTGTAAATCTTCTGAAATATTTATGCGGATTGAATCATTCCCATAAAGTAAAAAAAAAGTTGCATAAAATGAATAGTTCAGTCGACAAACTGAAATAAGTGGGGTTAGGTGGAAAAAAGTCGGAAGGTAATGTACCTCAAGGATGTTGTTAAGGAATGGTTAATTAATATTTTCTCAAGTTTTGGACTTCGAGGACCTGTGCAAAAAAAGTAGGAGGAGGGGGAAACTGCAAACATTTCTACCTCTCTCCGGTTTTCCTTGATTACTTTTTTTTTTCTTACGTCCTACGGCAAAAACACTTACTTTTTTTGTAGAACGTTAAATGATCTACAATTTTGATCCATAAAACATGTTCTCATGTAAATTCGCTACCGAGATATGGCGCATCGAAAAAGAGGTCATGTTTCAAAATTCGCTAAAAAATTACAAAAATGCAAAATTCCACAGTATTTCATCTGTTAGTTATACCCGAATTATGATGAAATGTTATTGAAATTATGGTTCTTGGTTGAAGTTGGTACTTTGGACACCCCACTTCTCCTTTCCCCACCCAACTCCAATTCTCAAAAGCAAACTTTCTGATGAAAGCCAACCATACGTATTCACATCATTTCGGTATTGATATTAGTTACTTTTCGGATCAAAATCCCCCCTCCCCCTTCATAATTATCCCTAAGCAAGTAGAAAAAAAGACGTAGTCGTTTCGTGAAAAAAATTAATGTTATTAACGATATTAAGTTATTCTCAAGGCATATATTCAATTGAGGAATGAAAATATTATAGTTAGGTTCTTACATATGCTTATTATAGTGTGTACCCATTGTATTTTCTGTCGAAATTTCACAACAGCTACTCGTCTTCCTGAGCGATCAGGCTGTCAATGATGTCGTCGTATTCGTTCAATATATCTGTTGAGTCTTCCTTGTTCAAATCAGTTGCGGGGGAGTTTTCGCAGGATAGGCCTCTGCAGTGCTTGCACATTGCTTAGCACCGGAGACCTGCTTCCTTGCAGCCGCAAGCTCCAGTGCTAAAGCCTTTGCTGCACTTTGCAGAAAACAATCTGGAGCAAGTCATCCGGTGCAGCATTTCTGATTGTGGAGTTTGGTAGTACCTCTGCAGCACCATACCCCCCCTACTGATGAAAGTAGCCCAACCATGCCTGTGCTTGCTGGTAAGTGCGGAGGGAGTGGTACTTAGCAGCGTCCCTTGTTGGTAGTAGGCGGGCTAGTTGTTATTAAGCCTTCTTCACTGATCGTGTGAATAATTGATACCTTAGGTCGTCGAGGTTGTCATTGTATATGTTGCCTCCAAAAACTGCTACCAGGAACTCTAGCATCACTGATCTGCTGAGCGTTTGGTGTGGGAAACGGGGCCACTGCTGCAGAGAGGGAGGTATTCTTCATGTAGGTACTGCAAATTTTCTTTTTCCCTAATCCAAACGGTGCTCACAACCACTCACTGCGTGAAGGACAAGTATGTCTTCTGGGGGGGGGGGAGGAGCAGGAACTTGGCGAGTAGAGGATCCTGGGACCACTGCATCTTCCATTTGGATTTGTTGGCGGATATGGCGGTGTTGACGATCATCATGTCTGCTCCACTTCGATGCTAGCACCCGCCATTCGTGACATCAACATCGAAATGATTGCGCTCTCATTATGATCGTTGGCCAAGAGCTTTTCCTGTGCTATGGTCACCACGGTAGACGAGGAGAACACGACTTTCGTTACAGATTAAAATACAGAACGGCAAGCAAGATGTAGGGTGGAATTCTGCATTTTGTGGCATTTTTAGCGAAATTTTAAAAATGACCCATTATTCGGAGCGCTATATCTCGGTAACAAATCAACAGACAAACATGTTTGAGAATACAAATTTGTAGTGAATTTAACGATCTACAAAATAGTAATTGAACGTTTTTCCCCGAAGTACAAAACTTGAGAAAATGTTAATTATTCATCCCTCAACAACATCCTGAAGTTTTATTACCTTCCGACCATTTTCTATCTGAAACTACCTGTCGACTGAACTGAAAGCAGAACACTCTATACAGGTCGTATTTTTTATGTCGTACCACTATTGCCATCTCGAAAACGGTAAATGATACGAAGTTGGTTAAATTAGACAAAAGTTGCTTATTTTAGTGAACAATGAAACGATGTTTCCAAATCGGAAGTATTACGAACCGTTTTCAAAATATACGGGGAAAACCGAAATTACCCGTTTTATTTTCTTTGCGTTGGCGCCCCTATTTTCAGGAATAGGGAAATATGTTCGGGAAACTTTCTTATCTGTTTTGAATTTTCTTTCACGTGCTATACTTCAATTTTCAAAACGACGTTTCGTTCCTCGGGGCCACCCTCAACTCTATTTTTTCGAATACGGACCTGCATTTTTTTTTTAAGAATTTAAGTAGTCCTTATCTTACCGACTTCAGATATGTATCTTACCTGGTATTTGTTTCTACATTTCTGCCCCTATATGCCATCGCAAAGAAAAGAAAATGGGTAATTTCAGTTTTCCCCGTATATTTTGAAAACCGTTTGTAATACTTCCGATTTGGAAACATCATTTCATTGTTCACTAAAATAGGCAACTTTTGTCTAATTTAACCAACTTCGTATCCTTTACCGTTTTCGAGATGCCAATAGTGGTACGACATAAAAAATACGACCTGTATAGTAAAGTGGCAATCCTCTGAAACCATATTACTGAAATATTTGGAACCGTTTTAACGCACCCAAAGGATTTTACCGAATCGCAAAATATGGCAGACACATCTCCTCTGTTGACTTCTGTGTACACGATAATATGTAACAGTTTGTGGAATTTTGTACTTTTGCTACTATGAAATCCGAACTGAGCAATAATTTCATATACATCAGTTCTTATATAATCGTTGCTACAGTAGGTGTTGCGGAACAGTAACACTTATGGTGAAATGAAATGGACTGTAATCGAGCGATGAAAATCTGATAGCAAACGATAACACTTGTTTTCAGAAGCGATGCCTTCCATTGGAAATAGACACATTCCATGTAGAGGATAGGTTAGGTTAGGTTAAATATTTAAGTATTTATAGTCGGATTCATATTGAGATTGGGAGATATGACAATAATGTTGCCGTACTTCATAACTCAGAAAAAGGCATTGAAAAATTTTTGAACATGTTTTGAAGAATATTCAATCACACTTTATACAAAACCGTCTAGGGTACTACTTGGAAACGATCCTGTTATTCATGTTAAATAAATGCTTTTCTCTGAAGTATGAACTCCGACAACACTATTGACCTATCTCGCAATACTGCCATCTCGATATGAATCCGACTATAGACTCTTCAGATCCAAACATGTTAGAAAATCTGCGACTTTTCACCTAATCACTTTCCGTAATATGCCCCCATTGGCTATGGCCACTCAACGAAAATTAGACAGTGTGTTCTCCCCACTAAAAGAAGTAGAATACTAAGTGAAGTTTGGAAATCTAGACAAAAAATTACCTTGTGTAAATATAGAGAAGCGTCGCCCCTGGATGAACGAAAGTAGAAATCATGTTCATCTTCTTTGATAAAACTGATGCTGGTTATTTGAAATGATTGAAGTTGTATTAACATCGCAACCAAAAGAAGGTTAAAAAATAAATGATTTTTGTACACAACATATAACATGGAAAAAATTCAAGTGGTTCTATTGGTTTCAAACAAACTTTCTGTACAATGTTTTTCAGAACAAAGATCTTAATTTCAATCTGTTAAATGCCTCTTGAACGATCTATTATCAAAAATACGTTGGTGAATATCTCAGTAAGTAAACACGGTGAGTAGAGAACTAAAAGTGACAGTCTGCAAATCTTATTTCACTTAGATCAAGTTCTCCTCATGCGGAGTGACAGGTTCATTTCAGTGTCGCATTTGGGACGGTTGCGAATAAATTAATTATAAAAATGATCCCTAATTTCTTTGAAATTTCACAGGTGTGTTTCTGCATGAAAGACTAGTACCCTATTGAATTTTCGTTAAGTGGTGGTAGTTCACCCTGTATATTAGCTTCAAGCATGTCGGCCGTTCAACAGGTACTGCGTCTTTCCTCAAGTGTTAAGAGAAAGTGTGTTGGGGGTAACCTAGTACCATTCAACCAGCGCGAAAATATAAACAAATGATATCTCGTAACAGTAGGTATAAGAACAATTGTACGATACTTAGGGGCTCCTTGAAGTTTTTTCCTATATAGGTAGCTCAGTAGTTAAGACCATCGCGTTCAAATGCATTGATGCTGCTGTTCGTGTGGGTTCAATTCATATCGACTACAGATTTTTATTCTGATTATCCTAGAATGTGCAAGTTAGAAGATAAGACCTAGGTAATCATTGGCTCGCATATGTTTCGAGTTTGAGGGCTGCCGTTCGTAAGGGGACGACAGCTGGTTAACAGAAAAAGCTATTTTAAGAATAAAGGGAAATTACAACTGATGTTTTCAACTGATCAGATAATATTCATGTATGAAATGATTTATTTATCAGGTCGACAAAAAGTTCTAGTCGTCATGTATATTTTCCATGATCCTGACAATTTTTTATATCTTATTTAATCAAGACTTATTTCAATTCAAAAAGTTCGGTTTCGTTTCAATTTTCAATTTTGAGGGGTTTTCATCAATATGATCGTCTCTAGTACAGTGACCGCCAAAAACTATGTACCATATCGCCTGGTAGATTCTCAAGGGGCTTAAGTGTTCCTTCAAAACTGCCTTATTGCAAATCCCAGAACTAAAGACACGTCCGTATTAAATATCCATTCGGAAATGCGGGGAAATATAAATTGAAATGAGATCAAAGATCTTAAAGCACTCTTGTGACTTTAGTATTGAGAGATAGTGCCGTATTAGCTCTGGGATGAGTGTAGCTAAGCACAACAGATGCCCAAAGTATTGTAGCGCAAACTCATAAATTGCACAGTACCAAAAGTCTACGAAATGATGTTTGTATTTTCTCTCTTATTGAAATAGCAAACGTAATGAATAAACTTCGTTTATGGTTATGCCGTTTGTACTTTTTTATAATCAGGATTTTCGTTGAAGTTGAATGGACATAATTAAAGGAAATGTCTCTTTGATTGTGTTGGCAATCAAAATTGGAAACGGTATGAATGTGTTCTACTATATCCCATGCCATTTGTATTTTTGCCCAAAATAGTTTTTCAAATGACATGAATGGTCGCAAATATGCAAAATGCCATTAGTATTGTTCAACCACATATTTCTTAAAACGCGATGAATAGTTTTGAGTATACAAAATGCCGTTTGCATTTTGCGAAATATCAGTAGTTGTAACAACTAAAATGATTTCCTATCATTGAATTAACAATCAACCGTATCATTGAGCAAATGACATAAATTATTTCAGTGACAAACTAAACATCATACTTTCTTAATAAGAAAGTTAATTACGAATATTTAGTGTCAAAATTTTTATATGAAAATATCGATTATATTCTGAAAAAAAAAGTTATCCACGAATACTATGTTGTTTTTTTCAATTATTACAAATAATGGAAATAATAAGGACTTATAATGTAAAATGGTCGAATTCGTGATGTGACATCAGTATACCTTTCCTTAATGTTTGAATAGAAGTTTTGCATTTGTTTGTAATATATCATTTGACGTTACAAGATACTTCTGTCAGACTTCTCGGTTCTCGAGTTGTTGATGTAGCTATGGTAACTTTTGAAAACGCGCGTTTTTGAAAGTTTGATTTGCACACGCTGAAACGTGCTTTAAATAGGTAAAAAGGGGCACCCATTTAAAAAACCAGTCTATTCACATCGATGTGATAATTGTCATTGAAAAAGTTCAAACACTATTTTTATTAAATCACAATTTTATAACCCACTTTACTTTCTAGCGCTTTGTGTTTGTCTCCTTTGATGGTCGTTCTCTTCTTGTACCAGATTTGATGACATTCTCTTCCAGACCTAGGGGCGATTCCAGGTTCGTTTCTTGATCCTCATCAGCGCCTGCATCATGAGGTGACTGATCATGACGCACAGGAAATGATTCTCCATCCCCACTTTTTCCTCGATTGACCTCATGGTTTCTGAAAAAATTTGTATATTATATACTAATTGCTGTTATTTGAAAAAAATGTTAAATTATATCATAAATTTGAAAAAACTTTTTAAAAAATTATTAATGACTTTAGATTAGTGTGATTTTCAAAATATTCATTCAAAATATTGAATTATTTTATAACTCAATTACTAATTTACGAAAAAAAAGTCATACTGGTAATACTGTCTTGCTGTGTCTGAAAAGGTGACGGCATTTGAGATGGTGATAAGATCATTCTTTTTTGCTAAAGAAATTGGCAGAATTGAAGAATAGAGTTAAGGTAACTCTTGAGTAATTTCAACCTCGGTTGCTGTTTGCCCCAGTTTAACAATGGTATATTCTTCATCATCATACCTATTCAATTTTCAGTTGATTATCTGAACCTTTCTCGAATCGACATTTAACCTAAAACCAAGGAATAATAAAGATTGATAAAATTTAATTTTAGTTTTTTAACAGGAAAAGTGATAAGCTAAAATGAAGTTATACATTTTATACACCTTTTTGCCATCAACAGTCTTCAAATTGAGTTTTAGGTTGAATAGCTTTTCATTCACTGCTTTGAAATCAATGAAAGATTTCTGATTCATAGGGACAGCATCATATCGAACTCCGTGAACTTTGGCTTTTTCCATCACCTGAAGCCAATTCTGTGGAACATAGATTTTCTGACCCTTTTTTGCCATTTCGATAGTCCCATGAACCATTTGAGTATGACCAGAGACTAAGAAAGTTATTTCTATTGATTTAAGATTTGAGGTCTTTCTCATAGTATGTAGCAAAGCAGTGAATACAAAACGATTCCTATTTTGTCCACCGCAGCTATCACTGTAGAGAGAGATGTGCTCGGTTTCAGAACACTGAGTATCAATATGTTGAACGATACATGAAGCAATATCGCAGCAACCACGTTGTGCAATTGTTTCGTCCCACACGTACCAGTAGTCTTTACTTGCGCCATGATCATAAATCGTCAAATTGTAGACACACAACTTTCTTTTGTAGTAAAAACTTTTGATATTGAAATATGAAGCCAGAAGAACTTGCTGTAAGTCGAATGTGAAACACTTGGACATCCTATCATTTTCGGACTTATCACTGTCTTTAAGCATTTTCTGCCTGACTTGATTTTTTGCCTTAATGGCGTCATATTCAGCAGTCATATTTTCTTTATCTTTTCCTACAGGACACTTTTCATATTTGGCACAAAAGTCATATCGATCTTTTTTTGGATGATGGAAGCCAAGGTTGTATTCAGTGTTGAAAACGTTGCGATATGTCTGAAGGCTACAGGATTTAACATCTTCAGGGAGAAATTCAGTAAAATCAATGTACATTTTCTTAACTGAGAGATGAGGCTCCAGGTATTGGCGTTTGCTGTTGGCACGAGTATAGTGACTTGGTACACAAGGGAAGGATTGGATATGAGTGTGAATTTTTTGCAAAATATTAGCTGGAATACGATGAGTATTGCTGACTCTCTTATCTGGTGAACACAATCCCGAATGTTGCTTACGTATGACTGTTCTTATCTTGCCAACGGATTCATCAAATGTGGCGACAAATGCTGATTTGCAAACCTGAACACGTGAGCTATCAATCTTGGGAAGGAAGTAATGGATGTTAAATTTGCGATTTACCTTAACATTCACAACCATACGCTTCTTATGGACTTTAGTGATCAGTCCAGCCAAAAAGTTTCTCTGTGCTTGCAAATTGCAAAGTTTCTAGTATTTATCAAATACTGCAAGTCGGTCATCATGACACGAAGTTCCATTTCATTTATAAATGCATTTAGAGATGATTGGTCGAACAGAACGGGTTTGGCGAGTTTTAGTAACTTTTTCTACTGTTCCTTTTCCAGTCCTAACATACTCATATTCCCTTTCTTCGTTCCTCTCTCTCTTTTTCTTGTTTTTGATCCAGTTTTCAACTCCTTTGCCCTCTGAAAGGGAAGAGTTTATTTTTGATCATAAAAAACAACATTTAATGAGATTTTTTTTTTTTTTATTTGAATTCAAAGACTAAAGTTTAAAACATATTTTTTGAGAATATTTTAAGAAATACTGTTTTAGAACCATATTTAAATTTTTGAAATGAATCTGGATTTGATTTTAACTATACGATTTGGAAATTTACCATTAAAGGAATTATCTGCACTGGAAGTTTCCTTTTCAGAAGCTACATCTGCTGAAGTGATATTTTCGAGAAGCCCAACAACTGATGAAGTTGTGTCAAGCTCAGATTGCGAACATTTGCTCAATTCATTTGGTCCAGTTTCTTCAATATCTAAAATAATAAAATAAATTTTATAGATTTTGTAGATTTTTAGTAAAGTAATAACCTAATAAAAATCATAGATTTCTCTTACATGCAATTAATTCAAAAAGCAAATAAAAATAAGCCATGAATGTATGTGAATACCTCCGAAACAATGTCTTTCGTGGTCCAGCGTAGTCGTCAATGGTTTTCCAAATTCAAATGATTGGACCGTAAACCCTTCTGAAATGAAATATTTTCAAATAAAAGAAATGATTCTTGTCATTCAAATGGGAAAAAATGTTTAAAAAACAAGCCTAATTTTGAAAACCGTATATCAGAGAAGATTTAAAAGTAATTTTTAATTTTCTCACTCACTCAAAATTTTTAGCATTTTAGTAAATCTGGTGAGTTTATAGTTTATATTCAAAATAACTTACCAGATTCATTAGTAGGATTGGAAGAAACTTGCACTGGGGTAAGAAAATCTCCGTCTGTATTTTCAAATTTTATATTTGCTTTGATTGAAGCATTTGGTTGGTTAGTAAGTTGAAGAATGATTTTTCCCCGGTTGGTTGCCATTTTGATATATATTATAAAGTTTTAATACAGATTAACGTTGAACAATTTAAATACTTTCACACACTAAACAAAAACACAGACTGATATTCAGAAGAGAAAATTAAAACGAAATCAAAATATACAGCAATTATTGACACTTGATACACCAAGGACGCCACAATTACTGCTGATTTGTAAAATCAAAACGGCATTAGTACACGTCAGGTTTCTCGACACTAGACGTAAATTCAACGAAACGCAAAATCAACGAGGCAAATGTGTATCTAATGTATGTTTATATTAGCTTCTGTTGTGACGTTAAGAAAAATGCAAGGGAAGCAAAGACAACTAAAATCTATTTATCACGTTATTAAATGATTTGTTGGTTACAATCAAATGGAATCAATATGAAATTGTGACGATTCATCTTAGATTTGTTCGATGTGCAATGCACAATACAAACGACAAAACACACTAGTTAGGTCTTCCGATCCTATTTCTCTTTGGGCTTTAATGAACAATACTAGAGGCGTAAGTGTCGGACGAAACGTTTCTTCTTGTTTATTGGTGTGACTGTGAAAAAAATGCAATCGTCTTATAATATGTTTGAATCTCTTTATCTTACTGGCACACGCCAGAACACTACTATAGTAGCAAGAGAGGCTCGTACCTCTTTTTCCTGTTTTGGCGTTTTTTGCATTTTTTAAACATACTTGTGCCCCTTGAGAATTCACCAGGCGATATGGGAAAAAAGTTTATTATAAGAGTATTGGAAAAACGAATTTTGGAAAAAGTTTGTGCGTGTCCGATAACCTAAAAATCGATTTTGACACATGTCACGTGATCGCTGGTATGCCAGCAAATGAAAAAATTGCTATCAATAGACAAAAGTGGGGTAGAATGGCAAGATATCAAAAAAAGTTATTTCAAAAAGTTGTTTAGAAATAAATTTTATGCACATATACAAAGTTTCAAAAGAGAAAATAGAAAATGGCTATTTTTTTAAATATTTTCCTAGCTGTATGAAAATATCAAATTATTATAATATATTATGAATAGCTTGACCATACTGAAACATTAGTATTTCAATTAGAATGACAAAATTTTCGCATTTTCTCCACACCAGTGAGCACTAAATAAAAAAATTGGATCTTGTCAAAACCCTGTTTTGTATCTAACAGTTAAATCAGAATTCCACGACCATTGAGATGACATGACACTCCAGAAACATGGTGTTTTTCAGATAATAATCAAGTTTTGATGATAATCGTGCCAGAGCGTTTCACTTCGCATGCAATGTTGAAAACTCTAGCCTCTTTAATTTGACGCACTATTTTTAAGATTATGTGCGAAGTGAAACGTTCGTGTATGATCATCATCAAACATTGATTATAATCGAAAAAACACGATATTTTTGGATTTCTCCATCATCGCAATAATAGTGGAATTCTGATATAGCTGTTAGATACGAACCAATGTAACAGCAAGGGTTCTGACAAAATTCAATTTTTTTAATTTACTGCTCTCTGGTGTGGAAAAAATGAGAAAGTTTTGTTATCATTGAAATACAAATATTTCAGTGTGGTCAAGCTATTCATGAGAAAATAATTTGATATTTTCATAAAGCTAGGAAAATATTTTTAAAAAATGGTATTTTCAATTTTCCCATATTATTTTGTATGTGTATAAAATTAAATTCTAAGCAACTTTTTCAAATTACTTTTCTTGATATCTTCCATTTTACTCGACTTTTTGTCTATTCATAGTACTGTTACAGACCTGAAATTTGATAAAGACTTCTCGAATTGTTCGAGATCGTTTGATGAATTAGATGAAAAAATCTAGAAGCACTAACTTTTGTTCTGGATCAATCGTCGAACATTCTTATTGTGTTCTATTGATTTCTTCATTTTTCTAGAACCTTATTTTTATATATAACCGCATTTGTGAGATGAAGTTAAGTTACATTGAGTTACCTTGGATACAAGTATTTTGGTATCAGAATTTCAGTTTTGACAGTGACTTGTATTAAGGCAAGAAAAGACAGATATAGTTTCTTGCCTTGGTTCTCCACAAAATAATATAAAATATAATAATTTTGTACCTTAACACGTTGTCATGCAGCTGTTGTTTATTCTTCTCTAGGCTGGGGTTTTCCTTTTGCTGTCTGTTCAACAATGTCGGACCCCATGTGTAGTGGTGTGGATTGGAGTGGTTGTTTGTTCTTGATCGTGCTTGTCCTTTATTTCCACATGATAAGGTCACACCTTTCGTGTGGAAGTGTGGGATTTGTTCGGTTGTGCTACGGTCACTCTGTCTACTTCTGTGATGTGAGTCCGTTCCTTGTTGCAGACGTTGGGGGGAGTTTTCTCGCTTCATGGTGTGGAATGGTATAGCAGTTTCGTGACAATTGTGTTTTCATATTTTCTTCGGTTCTTATTGTTTTGGATTCTCCTCGTGTCACTGGTATAGATATGTGGCGCTAGATCTCTTACTCTGGACATTGTTGGTTTTGGACGTAGTTCCACCTATATTGTTCTGTGTGTTGAGGTCTCTTGTCATTGTTCTGTGTCAATTTTGACATGAAGTTTCTTTGACAGTGGTTCCGTTCTGCTTCAGCTTCACCAGTTCATATCACATTTGTTGTCATCCAATTTTCTCTGTCACTTAACATTTCAACCGATGTGGTTTCCAAAAACTAAAATTCTCCTTACAGGAATAAGGGACTTGAGGCTCGTGAGCCTCCCCTTTTTTCTTAGTTTGTTGTTCTTATAAATAAAAAACAATGTTGTATTCATAACCTTTATTACAATTTTTAACATGATACTACAAATTTCTTCTCCATGTAAGTAATTTTATATTGTGCTATATTGTCTTTAGTTACATTATTCTTCCTTTATTGTAGAATTCAATAATTAGCTGATGATGGACTTATATAAGTCCGAAACATGTACTACCTACTACTACTATTTAGACGTTTAACTGATTGTTAACGTTTACCGTTCACCATCTCACTACACTAGATGATGTTATTAAATTTTGGAGAAGACTTTGCGTTTTACTGATTTGTATAATTATACCACTCCACTTCGAGATATAATGGACTTCTACCACAAGTGAAGAAGAAATTGACAACTGCGCCTATTTTGGCTTAGCCACGAGAACAAGGCACTTTCATTTTGGACTGTGATGCATCTCAGCAAGGCATTGGGTCAGTTTTATCCCAAGAACAGGATGGCGAAGAGAAAGTAATAGCCTACTTTAGTAAAACTCTAGGCAAAGCCGAAAGGAATTACTGCGTTACAAGAAAGGAGCTTTCTATCGATAATCAAAGCCATTGAATATTTCCATACCTTCCTCTATGGCAGAAGATTTTTCGTAAGAACTGATCACAGCGCTTTGCAGAGGATAATGAACTTCAAGAAGCCTGAGGGTCAGGTTGCGAGATGGCTAGAGAGACTCCAACAATACGACTTCAAAGTTATTCATCGCAGTGGCAGGAAACACAGAAATGCAGACACATTATCAAGACGTCCATGCTTGGCACAGCATTGCCGATATTGCCAGAAACTTGAAAACAAAGAAGTCAATTTTTACAATGATGAACATTTCAAGGAAATTCTGTAAGTTACCACCGTAAGAGAAGAGTCTGAAGAATCTGATTCATGGACCACAGAAGATATGAGGAAGAATCAGAAGAAAGACAACAATTTAAAGTTAGTTCTAAGCTGGCTAAAAAATGGAGTTAGACCTGAGTGGCAGGAAGTATCCAAGTTTGGTGCATTTGCCAAGGGATACTGGGCTCAATGGGATTCCCTATGTCTTCGTGATGGCCTAATGCATCGCAAATGGGAGAGTCCAGATGGAGCAACTGTGGTGTACCAACTGGTCCTGCCGAAGGCATATACTAAAGATGTGCTCGAGCAACTTCGTAGTAGTCGTGCAGGTGGACACTTCGGAATCAAGAGGACCCTTGCTAGAATTCGAAAACGATTCTATTGCGTGAATTGTCGTCGTGATGTAGAAGAATGGTGCAGAAGATGTGACCTATGTTCTTCAAAGAAGGGGCCCAAAGCCAGAAGTCGCGGGAAAATGGCGCAATATCTTTCTGGTTAACCATTCGAAAGAGTAGCAGTTGACATTCTTGGGCCGTTTCCTGTTACCGAGCCAGGAAATAAATACTTGATGGTAGCTATGGACTATTTCTCCAAGTGGCCTGAAGTTGTGCCCATTCCAAACCAGGAGGCAAAGACCGTTGCAAAGGCCTTCATAGAAAATGTAATAGACAGACATGGAGTCCCACTAGAATTACATTCTGATCAAGGACAAAACTTCGAATCTGAGTTATGGCAGGAAATGATGAACATTCTAGGTGTGAAGAAGACTCGTACCACAGCCCTACATCCACAATCAGATGGTATGGTTGAACGACATAATAAAACCATCAGCCAGTACCTGTCGATGTTCATCTCCAAAAATCAAAAGGATTAGGATGAGTTGGTACCACTATTTCTCCTATCCTATCGAAGTTCCCAGCATGAGTCCACCGGATATACTCCTTCAATGTTGATCACTGGGCGAGAAATGGAACTACCATGCGATCTGCTGGTCGAAATGCCACCCAGAAGTACAGAGGACAAAGTCCTACCAGAATATGTTCAAGAGTTGCGAGAAAGACTGGACCAAGTTCATGAATTCTGCAGACGTCGTCTCCAAATTTCCAGTGATAAAATCAAAGAAAGGTTCAACAGGAAGAGTCCAGGGACTATGTTCAAGCCAGGTGATGCCGTTTGGCTCTACCAACCTCAGAGAAAGAAAGAAAAATGCCCCAAGCTACAGAGAAATTGGACAGGACCCTACGTCATCATAAAGAATATCAATGAATTGGTATACCGCATCCAGCTCAAGCCAAGGAGTAAACCCAAAGTTGTTCACATCGAAAGGTTAGCAGAATACTGAGGCCACGATCCCCCAAATTGGTTTCAGAGGGACAACCAAAATGGTGATTATCCGGGACGGAATAACCTAAAGGAGGAGGCAGTGTTACAGACCTGAAATTTGATAAAGAATTGTTCGAGATCGTTCGATGAATTGGATGGAAAAATCTAGAAGCACTAACTTTTGTTCTGGATCAATCGTCGAACATTCTTATTGTGTTCTATTGATTTCTTCATTTTCCTAGAACTTTATTTTTATATATAAGCAATGCATTTGTGAGATGAAGTTAAGTTACCTTGAGTTACCTTGGATACAAGTATTTTGGTATCAGAATTTCAGTTTTGACAGTGACTTGTATTACAGTGTTGTCAAGTGAAGTTTGAATAATAAAGTCAAGTCCTTACCAGTGTACACTTATTTTTGAACTCGAAGACGCAACAGCATTTTTTTTCAATTTGCCGCCATACCAGCGATCACGTGACATGTGTCAAAATAGATTTTCAGGTTATCGGACATGCACAAACTTTTCCCAAGAATCTTTTTTCGAATACTTTAATAATAAACTTTTTTCCCATATGTATATACTTTTTGGCGGTCACTGTATACACATTTTCATTATTCAACTTGTTTATCAAACAAAAATGTCTTCTGGATATTTGTCCCTCATATCATTATATCCAAGTTTATTTATACCTACTGTCAGCTTCAATGAATTCTTTGGTGATTTTGTTTGGCTTGTTTGATAACTTTTCTACAAATAGCGCGATAATATTTGCAATAGTTCCGAGATTGTGATCATTTTCATTATATGCGAATTTTTTTATAATATTTCATATAAGAACTTTCTCCACAACCTTCACAGAATTTGCCAATTCTGAAATCATATATGATAACAGAATGGTAACATTCATGCTCTTGATATTGAATAAATATTCTAAAATACTTGCTGTCTTATGCATTTTGCGTGTATTTCATTCAATCACTTGTATAAGAATGAATATTCTGACATTGTTGTAGCAATAATTACGTTAGCCTTGACTGGCATCATAGTGACCAGATGTGAAATGAAATGTCAAAATAATTTTTCGTTTGCTTTCCATTTGATTATATGTGAAATTTTTGGTTGTGGAGAAAGCACAGTTTGTTACTCGTTTAGAATGAAAATTCGTTATGCTCGTGGTTCCTAGCGCTCGCTTTCAGCTCGCGCTCGGAACATCCCACTCGCATCGAATTTTTCATTCTAACCTTGTTACATAATATACTATTAAACCTCTGTTCAATTAGCATCAGAAATCAACACAAATACCTTTTTTTTTCAGCTGGTTTCAAGCAATACTACTCAACGCAATTGGAGAGGCATCCTCATCGCTCTTCTGGTTATCGTTGTAGTATTAGCTCTTATCGTGACATCGGTGGTTCTTCTGACTCCACCTGACGAAGGACCTAGAGTGAAAGGAACCAGATTTGGGTTACAAGATATTTTGAGTCACGATTTTCAGCCTCTGAGGTTCAATGGAACTTGGATATCAGGTGAGATTATCGATAAACTGAAAGGAGTTTTCAAAAATTACCGTATTCTCAGTATTAATATACATTTTGATTCATTATCATAAAAAACTAAATTTGTTCGTGACGATATTTTGCGTTGCTTTTGGGTAAGAAACAGTGGTTTAATTACGTTGGCGTACTTCCATATTTTACTAGTCTTTATGCGGCCTAAGGTGTCTTTGTGAATGGTTGATGAATCCAAAATTTGTTTGTATGCTTGTAAATCCTCATCATTATAATTTTCAGGCTCAGTGAGAAATTCATCAATTCATATATACCGGGTGTCCCTACCAATCAACATAATCCTCTTCTGTCCTACTCAGTCTTCTTTGACAAAGCTCTCCTTGTCATCGATTGTTCCAGAAGAGATGAGAGCATCAAAAGTTCCAGTGTTCCAAGCTCGGAATTGAGGCATCTGAAAGATTTCCCCTAAATAGTCGAGCCTATGCTATAATTGTGCATGACACTGTCATTGAGCACCTCCCACTCTCAGAAATTATCAAAAAATGGAACTGAGCACGCCATTCGGCTTCAGTCAATCGCAGAATCAACATGAGAATAGCTGTTGTAGATATACAGCTTCATCATCGACCAGCAATTCCATCCTAAGGAAATAGCTATCAGGATTGAAATTCAATGTAGCAACTTTTTACTGTTGCCAAACGTGCCATTTTCGTCTTTGAGTAAAGAGGATCGACGTACCACTTGTTTCTTGGAGCGAAACGTCTACGGATTGCGGTATTCCTCTGGTTTTGTGGAATATCACCAATTGGATGCCATCATAAAGAAAAATCTGCCTGATGCTGATATCATTTATGTGCGAGGACTTCAAAAACGAGACTATCTTACTGCGAAATTTCAACAATTAGGCCTACCTACACGTATTGTGAATTTGGAGGATTATGATAATACGCCATGGATGGTTCCTACATTCACCAACACCAATAAGGGCAACTTAACTTGTATGCATCACATTCGTCGCAACAAAACCAACTATAATTATTGCAGCCTCCGAAACGTCTATATTAATTGCAAATGGCTATGTGATATGTTACCAAAATAAAAATGCTCAGTAAATTTTGTATTTAAACTGTTTTCTTTCATTTTTTCACCTTATAACTCAAGTTGGTTAATCGGTCTAACACGTTGGGCGTTCCAAAAAACAGCTAAAATTCGAAACGCTAAAACACGCAAAAATGCAACCACAATAAAAGTTCTGAAAAACAACCTAAAATTAAACCGTGAAAACTGTATGTTTACATGTATTTCTTATGGAGATTTGACATTTCATAATGGCTCAAAATAAGCGTTTTTCTCGTTCGGAAAAATAACTCAGATTTGAAACGCTGAAACATGCAAAAATGCGACCAAAATAGACGTTAGTTCATTAATTCAATCTCTCTGTATGGGCAAGTAGTAATTTTCCACAATAAAGACAGATGTAATTCAATCTATCTGTATTGGTGAGTAGTTGTTTACGCCCCCAATACCTAAGTAGAGTACAAATGAGAGCGCTTTGGGAGGAGGGCCCATACAAATGAGACCGCTTTGGAGGGAGCTCTATAGAAATGAGACCGCTTTGGAAGGGACGAGTCAGCAAATAATTGTTGGATACCAAATTACGTTTCATGGAATTCGATGACGTCACGTTTCCGGCTGCAAACTTATATGAACAATATTGCATACTACTTCTGGAGTCCGGTACTCCGAGAGTTTATTCTTTGGATAATTTTATGAAAATAATTATTTTGGATGGATTCAAAGGATTATCGGATAATACAGAGTGAACAGGAAATCAAGTAAATTAGAATTGTGACATGTAAGTATTCGAAAAAACAAAGGGGAAATGGTTTACAGAGTGAACAGAAATCAAGCAAATTGAGAATAGGCACAGTGAATAGAAAGGTATATGGAAAATACGTATATCGAGGCTTAATAATTAAAGAAACTGCGGACAATACAGGGTGAACAAGAAATCAAGTAAGGTTATTTCGTTCTGGTTCGATCAAACTGAATATCTGTCACTCTGCCTGTCTGTCAATCTGTATGTCTCCTGTCTTCTATCGTCTATCTTCTATCTTCTATCTTCTATCTTCTATCTTCTATCTTCTATCTTCTATCTTCCGTCTTCCGTCTTCCGTCTTCCGTCTTCCGTCTTCCGTCTTCCGTCTTCCGTCTTCCGTCTTCCGTCTTCCGTCTTCCGTCTTCCGTCTTCCGTCTTCCGTCTTCCGTCTTCCGTCTTCCGTCTTCCGTCTTCCGTCTTCCGTCTTCCGTCTTCCGTCTTCCGTCTTCCGTCTTCCGTCTTCCGTCTTCCGTCTTCCGTCTTCCGTCTTCCGTCTTCCGTCTTCCGTCTTCCGTCTTCCGTCTTCCGTCTTCCGTCTTCCGTCTTCCGTCTTCCGTCTTCCGTCTTCCGTCTTCCGTCTTCCGTCTTCCGTCTTCCGTCTTCCGTCTTCCGTCTTCCGTCTTCCGTCTTCCGTCTTCCGTCTTCCGTCTTCCGTCTTCCGTCTTCCGTCTTCCGTCTTCCGTCTTCCTTCTTCCGTCTTCCGTCTTCCGTCTTCCGTCTTCCGTCTTCCGTCTTCCGTTTTCCGTCTTCCGTCTTCCGTCTTCCGTCTTCCGTCTTCCGTCTTCCGTCTTCCGTCTTCCGTCTTCCGTCTTCCGTCTTCCGTCTGCCGTCTTCCGTCTTCCGTCTTCCGTCTTCCGTCTTCCGTCTTCCGTCTTCCGTCTTCCGTCTTCCGTCTTCCGTCTTCCGTCTTCCGTCTTCCGTCTTCCGTCTTCCGTCTTCCGTCTTCCGTCTTCCGTCTTCCGTCTTCCGTCTTCCGTCTTCCGTCTTCCGTCTTCCGTCTTCCGTCTTCCGTCTTCCATCTTCCATCTTCCATCTTCCATCTTCCATCTTCCATCTTCCATCTTCCATCTTCCATCTTCCATCTTCCATCTTCCATCTTCCATCTTCCATCTTCCATCTTCCATCTTCCATCTTCCATCTTCCATCTTCCATCTTCCATCTTCCATCTTCCATCTTCCATCTTCCATCTTCCATCTTCCATCTTCCATCTTCCATCTTCCATCTTCCATCTTCCATCTTCCATCTTCCATTTTCCATCTTCCATCTTCCATCTTCCATCTTCCATCTTCCATCTTCCATCTTCCATCTTCCATCTTCCATCTTCCATCTTCCATCTTCCATCTTCCATCTTCCATCTTCCATCTTCCATCTTCCATCTTCCATCTTCCATCTTCCATCTTCCATCTTCCATCTTCCATCTTCCATCTTCCATCTTCCATCTTCCATCTTCCATCTTCCATCTTCCATCTTCCATCTTCCATCTTCCATCTTCCATCTTCCATCTTCCATCTTCCATCTTCCATCTTCCATCTTCCATCTTCCATCTTCCATCGTCCATCGTCCATCTTCCATCTTCCATCTTCCATCTTCCATCTTCCATCTTCCATCTTCCATCTTCCATCTTCCATCTTCCATCTTCCATCTTCCATCTTCCATCTTCCATCTTCCATCTTCCATCTTCCATCTTCCATCTTCCATCTTCCATCTTCCATCTTCCATCTTCCATCTTCCATCTTCCATCTTCCATCTTCCATCTTCCATCTTCCATCTTCCATCTTCCATCTTCCATCTTCCATCTTCCATCTTCCATCTTCCATCTTCCATCTTCCATCTTCCATCTTCCATCTTCCATCTTCCATCTTCCATCTTCCATCTTCCATCTTCCATCTTCCATCTTCCATCTTCCATCTTCCATCTTCCATCTTCCATCTTCCATCTTCCATCTTCCATCTTCCATCTTCCATCTTCCATCTTCCATCTTCCATCTTCCATCTTCCATCTTCCATCTTCCATCTTCCATCTTCCATCTTCCATCTTCCATCTTCCATCTTCCATCTTCCATCTTCCATCTTCCATCTTCCATCTTCCATCTTCCATCTTCCATCTTCCATCTTCCATCTTCCATCTTCCATCTTCCATCTTCCATCGTCCATCTTCCATCTTCCATCTTCCATCTTCCATCTTCCATCTTCCATCTTCCATCTTCCATCTTCCATCTTCCATCTTCCATCTTCCATCTTCCATCTTCCATCTTCCATCTTCCATCTTCCATCTTCCATCTTCCATCTTCCATCTTCCATCTTCCATCTTCCATTTTCCATCTTCCATCTTCCATCTTCCATCTTCCATCTTCCATCTTCCATCTTCCATCTTCCATCTTCCATCTTCCTTCTTCCATCTTCTATCTTCTATCTTCTATTAAATTACATGTGTTGCTACACTCCTGGTACAACTAAAATTTTTTTGTTTGATAATTACCACCATCTTTTTTTCTCATACCAATCCACCATCTTTTTTTCTTTTCCTAAACAATCTATTATTATTATTATCATCTCACACACAGTCAAACTCTGTGAATTAATTCATTCACAATTATCATTGTTCTCATATTCCATCAACATGCCCACACACACACACACACCCATACACGTCCCGCAATAATTATGGCAACGCATGCAATATCCCCAATTGTGGCATAATTCTGACATTGAGGTATATATACAGTGATTTATATAAGAAGTATATGGCTATAAAAATCTTGCACTAACACACACTATTACCCGAGTTATGGCCTTTAGAGAGTTTCTGGCATCCGAGGCCATAAATATTTCTGCACAAGAAATAAGTGTGAGTTGCCATAAATATCACCTCACCGAGAGTGTGTAACCTGCGGTGTTGCCAGTTCTCACTTCATCTTGCACACTGTAACTGGGAGCTATATTAGTGGCAACTCATTTCTAGTTGTATCACTTCAATACTTTTCATGAGTTTCAGTGAGGATTCAGGAAGGAAAATCACGGTAAAACATTGAAATTCAAGACATAGGAACAGCGAGATGAGAAATATTTCATTGGTATAGATAGATACTCCTCACGTATTTGAGCTGGCCACTGTGAGACCAGCCTGTCTAGAGAAAAGACGTGCTTGGGTTTTATTCGCATCGAATTCTACCAAGCTGTTGGATCCTCCTTCTAAAATTTTTGCGGTCCATATTCATTTCCTTCACTATTTTTCCTTGTTCATTTCTGCTTTCACTGTTTTTCTATTAGAGTTTTGGAAAAGAAAGCGGTGTGAAGGTTACCATCATACGCAAAGCTGTTTACTGGACACGAGGATGCTCCTAACAAACCATCGATGTGAAGAAGAAACAGTGTTGATGATTGAATAGATACCCGCCGAACCCCAGCATTTATTGAAAGAGTATAGGATGATACTGTATCGGCCACCACCTGGAGGGATCGGTCTGAGAGGAATGTAGACAGCAAGAAACGCAACTGGGGAGACAAGCCGTAAGATGGAGGCAAGGAGTTCCTGGTGCCAAACGCGATCAATTGCCTTGGAGATATCTAATGCAACTGCCAGAGTTTCACCACACCTTCCAATAGATTTCTGGCAAATATGTGAGACATAACCAAGCAGGTCACCAGTTGATCTTTGATGCCGGAAACCATATTTTCGATCACTGATAAATCCTGAGCGTTCCAGATATTTCATGAGCTCGATGTTGATGACTTTTTTATTTACCTCAATAATAATATATAACAGTGCGATAAGTCTGTAGTTGCTGGGTAGGCTCTCTTTCCTTTTTTTAGGCACTGATTGTACTTTTGCAATTATCCTGTTGGACGAAAATACCCCCTTCTTTAGATGATGTAGTGCTGCAGATTTTTCCGGGTTTTGCTGCAGCTGAGAAAGCAAATGCGCCTCTGGGATCAATTCTGGGATCAATGTAGTTGCCCCGTAGCGACAATTAATTTTTGTTGTTGTTTTATAATTTGTATTACTTTCGTTTCATTCTTATTTGTTTTGAAATTCTATAAAAGATCTTACTCCCAAATTATAAGAGAGGTTGAATAACTTACAATGCTTGTTCGGAAGCACGTTTCTTGAGAACGATCGGTGCAATACCGTCAGATTAACTAGCTTTGTAAGACACAGCAGAATGCGTCTGATGGTTCGTTGGCGAAAGATAATCTCAGGTATATGACAGTCAATGGGAATTATGTTCTGGTGTTGTTTTCCAAATGAATCCAGCGTAGAATTCTCAGCGAACATGTTGGTAAGAGTATTGGCTTTTTCCTGGGCGTTTTGTTGCTAGTGTTCCGTCATTATTGGTTAGGGAAGGTAATAAGCTGGAAGTAAAATTTCTTTCCTTTGATTTGGAAAATGCAATATGATCTCAGGGCCCTGATTTTTCAATCATTGACGGTTTGCTGCCCACTTTAAGGTGGCTATTCTGGAGCAGTTTCTGATAAACCATAGTTTACCAGATAATGATCTTCTTGACGTGTCACGTATATGTTTGTATCCCCAACATTATGATCTCAGAAATTGTCCCAACGCATTGTGTTGGATCTCCAAAAGAGAATCACGTTCTATACCATGGAATTTCTGAGAGACGACTATCCTAATCTGCTGAGTTGTAGTGTCATATGAGACGGGGCTGTCTTGAACTACTCGATGGTGTAGTGAAAGAGCAAGGTTGTGGTCAGACTTCCCAAGTGGAGTACAAAATTCTATACTGCATGGATCAGAATTGGTGGTGAGGAAAAGATCAAGTATATTGGCATACTGGTTATGACTAATGTCAGTATTGATTAAATTGTAATATAAATATAAAGTTCCAATAAAGTATTATTCGAACGTATTTATCAATATATACTCTATAATAGTGACAAATTGTCAACTAAAAGTAAGGTGCTGGAAGAGTCTCCGCTACCGACTACCAACATAATCACCATCGTCATTCGAGACTCGGGTAATGCAATTCTATATAAATGTAACTATTGCCCAATGCTCGTATTTAGTGTAATCCATTATATTACAGAAATGAAGATCTCAACGAAATTACAAAAAGACTTGTATATATAACATCTTACGAAATGATGAGTTTTCTTGCACACGACGTGTTGGATCACACGCTACGTACGCTTCTATGGGGTAGAAACATAGGTATTTCAAGATCCTCGGCTTGCCGGATGGTAGGACAGTGTTGTAAAATGGGAACTAGTCTGATCTGTATATGTTTTGCAGGATTGAGAGCGCTTATCACGCTCCAGTTTTTTTACATTTATTCATGGTCTTTTTTTAAAATTTGCTCTAGTAGTCTAATGAAGGACAAACTATTTCCCATCTTTAATTTATTATGTTCAAACTCCATTGAGACGATTTCATGTACAGCTTACCCCGAGTCATGTTCTTGAAAATCAGCTAAATTTACGGAAAGCCATTTTCCATAGGAAATATGCGGGGTGTACCGCAATCGCGCTTGCGCATTTGCAAATGAGGGACATGACTTCTTTGTTCTTGTTCTTGAGACCCCATTTTGTTTCCTCGTATAAGTACTATATAAGTGGTGTTTTTAAAGTGAAATGAAAAGTTTGGACAAGACAAAATATATTGAAATTAGTAGATAATAAAAATATTGATCACGGACTGTAAAGTGTATTGAATGGTCGTTCTTCAGAAATATTGAAATATATAACCTCAAAAACATGATGGATGCTATGCTACAACCTAGAGAGCTGAGGAAGGACTTTCAGTTTGTAAGTACCTCCCTATACCTATTACTCGATATACCTTATTTATACTCCACTATACGTTCACCTAATGTAGTCTTTCATTACAGTGCTGATTTTTAGTAATCATTATAAGATGAACAAGATAACTTCATGAATATTGTGTTAAATATACTGTGTTCAGAACAGTTTATGTTTGTAGTGCTTATCTCATTTCAATACATACACATTTTATTTCAGGTATATTCCTACAGAAGTCGGAGGAAAACTCTTTTCACAAATATCAGTCTGGGGTAGATATGCTACTGGAAAGGACGAAAATCAAATTTTCAGTAACCTAATTATTCAATATTATAACGAAGTTGATTTTTGGCGAGTAATTAAAACAGTCTTTTAATCTTATAGTTTTTAATTTTCGTGATGAATATTATCTTTTCGTTGAACTTTTGTTCATAACTCAATTTTTTTCTGAAAATTGGCCTAGAAACTTACATTTTTAGTAAACTTATCAAAATTCTGAGAATTGCTCGTTTTATATAAAATATATGACTATTATAATTTAGAATGGAAAATAATTATGACTTTTTTCAATAGTAAATCCGTCATAACAGCAGATTGTCCTTTTGTTTTAGGTGATGTGGAAGAAAATCTAGTATAACAAGAAAATTATTCGTTAATTACACAAAAGAATGGTCCCACCATCCGAAACAATGGAAAGTAACAGAAGACAATTTGATTTTGATTTTTTGATGGCCTATTAAAATAATTTGTGTCTATAATCTTTTTTTGAAGCGCCTTAAGGTTTTCATCTGCATATTTTGACTGTTAACAAAACTGGCCCACCTTATGCAAAAAATTACGTCTATAAAAACAATATTGAAAATTTGGGAATTAATTTATATGTAAAGACTCCCTTGTATAGTTTTTATGACAGGAAACACATTGTTTATGCCAAATTTTCAATATTGTTTGTTGTTGACGAATTTTTTAAAATAAGTTTTATATGATTATCCTTTCGTGATGTCCAAGGAACATCTCTAAAAATGTTTTATATCCAGTGATTTAACGTAGACAAAAAGCTTTGAAAATGGTATATTGTGTCTTTAAAAGGCTATGAAAAGAACGAGGAAAAAATGCCCTTTGTGATATCCCAGGGACATCACCCGTGCGGCGGACATTTGGCTTTACATACACGTTCTGTTCATGTATAAACAGAACATCGCCGTGGAGGTTAGATGTTTCGAAAAGTCTTACTTTTAACATCTCTGAGATGTTTTTGTGCTCGCTGGGTAATCTCTATTGCAAGCAAATCTATCACGTTTTTGGCGTCGAGCCATCATCATGCAGGAGAGATATGTTTGTCATGTACAGAAGAACGAACGCAAAAAGGACATCTTAATTAACTAATAACATCTTCATATCTGGTGAGTGAAAATGGTATCTGATATTTTATTATATATCAGATAAAATATTTTCAGAAGATTGCTTGATACCCAAAACTTCGTAGATTTGCTTGCAGGGAAGATTTCATTCTATAGCTTTGCTCCCTAAATTATATAATACAGTGAGTTTCAAAAAGTTTGCACCATATGGGAAACTTTTTTGATGCATTTGTCAGAAAATGTTATTCATCATATAAATTGGTGCATTGCAAAAAACTTATTCGCAAGGTATTTGTAAAGTTTGAATTTTGATACATTGTACAGAGGACCACAAAATATAGGAGTTTTCATCAAAAGTAAACTACACAATTTTTTTATATTATCAAAAATATCCATTGAGAAAAGTTGTTCAGATTTGAAAACAATATTCAAATTTGGAATCACAGCCACCTAAGCAACTAATTGATTTATTCGATAATTTTCTGCTAAAAAATCATAGTGACTAAATAAAACTTAAAAATTTAAACCATTTTCACCAAACGTCGAAATTTCAGTACGAATAATGAATTGGTCCAAATTTTGTATTGTCTTATTATTATAGGAATATGAGGGAGCCGCTTAAGGTGTATAATGAGATAATAATACTATTTATGAGGCTATTACCATAAAAGGTAAAAATGCTTTGTTGCGTAGGTGGCTGTGATTTCAAATTTCAATATTGTTTCTCAATACACTTTTTTGATGATTTAAAAAATAAGGGTAGTTCACTCTTGATCAAAATTCTATTTTTTGTGCTCCCCTGTACACTATTAGAAAATTTACAATTTTGATAACCACACTGCAAGTTTTTCGCCATGCACCAATTTTTATGAGGAGTAAAATTTTCTGATAAATGGATAATAAAATTTTTTCCATATGGTGCAAACTTTTTGAAACTCGCCGTGTATGGAGAATGTAGCATTCAAATGGAACAAAGGAAAATATTTATCAGACCATTTCTTAAATTAATTTTTATTGATTCACCAACATTTGAATAATCATTTCTTTTTAGAAATTATATGAAAGAAAGAGTTTCCTTCTGATGGAACATCTATCTTCAGTAAACGTACAGTTGTGTGCAAAACATTGCAAAAATTGCATTGTATTGAACTAACTAATTGAGCTAAACAAATTTTGAAAGCGCGTCACTGGCAAAATTAGTTTGAATTTTGACTGTACTTGTCAAAGTCGATAATTTAATTAAGATTGACAAGTCTGGCTCACAATAACCTTTAACTGCTGTACGACTTTTTTATGAACACAACTGTACTTTCTCTGTCATCCCTAGATTTACCTTCAACATATCGAAAATATTATGGCGCCTATTTATCTTGCACACACGACTGATTATTGTGGCATCCTAAGACCAAAACTGTTTCAACTTCTAATTTACGTTAAAATTTTATGCAACGCCGCAATTTCTTTCGCAGAGGGCGCCACCTTATTGCCACGCCCACGATGCCATAAAAGGGGTAGTGTTAATGATACACTATATCCTGAATTGTGCCAACTCACCCACTTCTCTGAGAAAATGTAATTTTCATCATAATTTTCATGAATGATCGAAAATAAGTAAAGATACTGAAAACTCCATCAAGAATTACATTTTTTTGGCCCTGAAAAGTGAAGAAAAAGAATAATATGGCCCATTTATTGGGACAAAAAATTGTGGCAACGCATGTATGTTGCCACAATTTTGGAAGGTGCCATACTACAGGCTAAAGTTCACACAAGTTGCCATAATTATAGCGAAACATACACACACACACACACACCCACACCCACTCCCTGTATAATCAACTCATATTCGAACAATTACAACGAAGATAGGTGGTTCGCTACACTTCGATCCTCCATCGACTCATTTTTTTTTTTTTTCATTTTATTTCATGCATCATATATCCATTTTTTATACTTGGCATTGGGTACTGGGAAAATCTTATCTTTACGGCGGATCAGCTCGACTACGTCACAGCTGAACGGCGGACCAGAAAGAACACATCGGTAACCGATCTGTCTGTAATCTCTGCTAATGTGTGAACATATCGATAACCGGTCAGAAGGAAGGTAGTATATCTACTGAAGCCGAAGAATCAGAATCGCTAGGCTTTGAATTTTTGAATGTTTTTATAGCATATACAGAGTGGGGCACCGAAAACGAAACAGATCGAATATTTTCAAAACGCATGTGTTCTGAAAGAAATGGAAAAACACGTCGATTTTTAATCTAAAGGGGGCATCTTCCTATCATAACCTCAACTGTCATACCTCTCCCCCCCCCTTGGTCACTATCACCCAAACAATTTGAATAGAGAAAGTAGTGAGTGTGACACATCATTAAAAAGGCAATTTCATAAGAAATTCAGCCAGGTCAATTTTCGCTACCTAACTTCCTATTTTGGTGCACTCTTGCGGGAAAAACAACTGTTCCGTATTTCAAATAATGATACTTCATTTGCAAGCTAATTCAACATAAATTCGATGAAAATGAATTATAGAATTTTTCTGAGGCAAAAAACAAAATGGCTGCTTCAAAATGGCAGGTCACATTTGAAATTATGGTCCGAAATTTTTCAGAACTGTAATTTTTCCAGGAAAAAAAGTGTATATGTAGTAAGCTGGTGGTCCTGATTACGAATCTGAAAGAATTTTGAGTCTATTTTGCTCCCTAGTATGTTTCACCGTAAAAATGGGTGTTCCATGGCGAGTGGTGGGCAGTGTATATCACTCAGGCCAACCCAATTAAGGTGGTAGGTGCATTCTGACCATTTCCATTGGTCCTGAGAGTTTCATCATTCTACCTCAATCATTACGGAAGATACGGGGGTGTTTCCATGAGAAGTGACACAAATTCGGATTTTTCTGGACTGAATTTTTTTCAGAAAAAAAGTGTATCTGTAGTGAGTTGGTGGTCCCGATCACGAATCTGAAAGAATTTCGAGCCTATTTTACCCCCTAGTATGTTTTACCATAAAAATGGGTTGTTGCATCGCAAGTGGTGGGCAGTGTATATCACTTAGGCCAACTCAATTGAGGTGGTAGGTGCATTCTGACCATTTTCATCTGTCCTGAGAGTTTCATCATTCTACCTCATTTATTACGGGAGGTACGGGGGTGTTTCCATGAGAAGTGAGACACACTGTATACGAACAAATTCACAACTTGGGGGGCTCCATTCGCTATGGTCAGCCAGTGGGTCGTCACTCGGCAGCCATTGGAAGCCTTCAATACCACACACGACACAAGACAACGTCATTCGTGCTGGTGTACGTGAAACCAGCTCTAGCCAATTTCTTCGGCGAAAATGGCGAAGTCCAGCCTCAAAACGTCTCGAGTCTTGCTTCGTAAGAGAGACAGCAACAATGCTAAGGCAGCAGTGTTCTTTCTCAAACACAATACCAATACGCTACAATGCGAAATATACAGCAAAATTTGATGAATCTATCCAGAGACGAGAGAGTAGAAGTTGTGATTTTGAATTTGTTGTCATGAAATGTGCCACCCATACTATCGGAAAGGAAAATGAGTCACATGACTCAGCAAGTCAGTTGTCTCGGTCAAATAAATGAGCTGAGAATCTAAGTTAGTCTAATTGGCTCAGAAAATGGGGTCATAGGTCTCCAAAAGTCAATTTGACTTGATTGAACGAATAAGGCTCTGGAAAAAAAGTTTGCTATAGAAAACGGCATGTCAATTTGGCTCGGTTGAGCAAATAAGCGAAAAAGCTCGAAGAGTCGAAACGGCTCTGAGGGAAAATGAGTCATAATGACTCAGCAATTCAATTTGGCTTGAGTTAACAATGCAAGGCTCGGTGAGCGAGTAAGTTGTCACACCAGAGGGGTGTAACGCGCCCACCCTGTATAATAAAAAAGTGTAGTTATAATTAATATTTGTTCACATTTGTTGCTAAGGGGGGTGAAAAAAAAAGGATGGGACAGCTCGATCGTGTTTGGATGCAAGTTTTCTTAACTCTAGGATGAAAAAGGATCGGGTTATTCCTCCGAATCCATCGGAAATGGTGTATAATTTTGTTCATGGGCAATGTCTTAGTACCATTGATCTAACTGCCTCTTACTGACAGGTGCCAATCGCGCCTGCGCATCGCAAATATACGTAATTTTCATTCGAAGGGCAAACTTATGTTTTTTGTTTTTTGCTGTTTGGCTTGTCGACTTCCGTAGGAAGCTTCATTAGAGCTTTATATCAGATATTAGGGGCAGAAGTAGAGGGTTGGCTGATATCATACGTAGATGATTTGTTGGTATCCTCAGAAAGCCCGGAGTTGCATTTACAACATTTGAGAATAATTTTTGAAAAATTTAAAGTAGCCGGTGTCTTTTTGCCCGTTTATCGGTTCGTATCGATGGATCCAGACAAGATTGATGCCATACAAAACTTTCCAGCTCCGAGGAATGTGAAGCATCTTAAATCTTTTCTGGGTTTGTGTAACTTTGATCGACGGTTGTGTGACCGATTCGCTGAAATAGCTATACCACTTCATATGTTGTTGAAAAAAAGACAACATTGGAGGTGGGGAAATGAGGAGAAGTTGTCGTTTGAAAAATTGAAAGAGGCTTTCTTGAAGGCCACATTGTTGAGACATCCAAATATGAACACGCCTTTTTATATTCAGTCGGATGCGTCTGGGTATGCCATAGGGGCTTGTTTGTTCCAGAAAGGACCTCAGGGGGAAACAGGATTTATTTCATTTGCAAGTAGGTCCCTACAAGGACCTGAACTGAGGTTTTCAGTTACTGAAAAGGATGCTTTGGCGATCACATTTGCTCTACAAAAATGCATTTGACTGTGATAAGTGATCACAAGTCGTTGACTTTCATTCGATCGTGCAGGCTTTTAATTGCTAGACTCACTCGATCTTATTCATTCAAGAGTATAATATCCATTTTCAGTATTGTCGGGGTTCTGATAATAAGATATGTGATGCATTATCTAGGTATCCAGTGAAAAGGGATGGAGATGTTATAGAAATCCCTGAGATACAAGAAATTGAAGTGGCAGCGGTGAAGGTGTCTGAGCTGTATAGGACAGTTCAAAAAATCGTCAAAAATCTGAAAAATTCCTTCTGTAAGAGTATTATGAGTAAGTTGTCGACTGGTGATTGTTTACCAAGGATAAAAGATTGGTATATTGTTTATAATGAAATATTGTTTAAAAAAGGTACAGTGAATAATCCCGGATATAAAATTTGTGTGCCGGCCAAGGACATTCTGTTGTTGGTTCAACAAGAGCATAATGACAATGGTCATTTTGGCTCCGAAAAGGTGTTCCGAGCACTTCGAAAAAACTTATTTTTTCCGAAAATGCGTCGGATGATTCGTAGAATTGTATCAGGGTGTTTATTATGTCAGCAAGCAAAAATTTCGACACATTTACAGGGTGAAATGTGTAGTGTCGTACCCGATGCTAAAAATAAGATAGTCTGTGTAGACCTGATGGGGCCGGTACCCAAGTCAAGGGCAGGGGCTATGTGCTTGTTAGTTTTTGTGGACGCAATTAATAAGTGTGTATCATTGTACGCACTCAAACGCGCCACTACAAAGGCGATACTTCGCTGTTTAAATAAATATATCGAAAAAATAGGAAAACCAGTTGGCATATTATCTGACAACGGCAGTCAATTTACGAGCTCTTTGTGGGCGACTACCCTCAATGGTTTGGGTATCAAGGTGTTGCATACATCTGTATATTATCCTCAAGGAAATCTCACGGAGAGGGTGAATCGGGAAATAGGTTGATTATTGAGGTCTTTGTGTCACAAAAAACATACTAAATGGACAACAGTACTCAATGACGTAGAGAAATGGTTGAATATGGTAGTTCACGACAGTACGGGATCTACTCCGCAATTTTTTCATTTTGGAAAAGAGAGAATATATAACTTTATCAAAGATATTGACAGTCCTGATCTTGAGATGCCTGGGGCAGACCATGCTGCAAAGATTTCTCTAGCCCATCAGCGTTTGCTATCAAAGGCAGCTAAGAGAAAATCTCGTCATGAAAATAATAAAAAATTGATACAATGCAATGTTGGAGATAAGGTGTTGGTTCGTACGCACCCGCACTCCTTTTCCGAAAACAATGAAATAAGAAAATTATTTTTGTTATTTACTGGTCCATGCACTATAGTTGTTAAAAGAGGTGCAAATTCGTATGAACTTCAACGGGATGATGATGGATCGTTAATAGGAATTCATAATGTTTATAACTTGAAAAAATATGTTCCTCCTCTACTATCAATGCCGTAGGATATTGATTTTCCTAAACGATAGTTTGTCAAAATCAATAGGGGGGTGAATGTAACGCGCCCACCCTGTATAATGAAAAAGTGTTGTTATAATTAATATTTGTTCACGTTTAAATGACTATCTGTCTGGTGACTGTGTTGCTAAGGGCAGCGAGACTCTGTTGGTGTTGTGGTATAAACTCTTGCGCGGGTAGCGGGGAGAGCAGCGAGGACCTTGAAAACCAGGAGTTCGAGGGAGCAGTGGAATGACCTACATCGAAGTGTAAACATCTGTTGAACAAGTGAGGTTAGTGACCGACGTCTTGTCTGAACTTCAAAGTGCACTTATCACCTACAACCACAAGAAGTGGTCGGAAGATTCCAGAGTGCCAGTAGTATTGTTTCACGAAATTGGTCAGATACTCTGTGAGTATATTCCATTCTAGCGATATTCATAAATCATAAATTCAATCCCGCTACCTCGATCTCTAAGGCAGTGTTGCGCAAACAGAGACTATTCTTCATATCCGAAATGAACTGAATCTTTTCGTGGAATGCAAAAACTTTCCGAGTGTTAGTTTGAATAGGTAGTCGTAGTAGCTTTTAATTCTTAATAAACCTTAGTAACTTGTTTGCCTACTATCTGAATATCTACTGACTTGCCAACCCATCCCTGTGACTGGTGAAGACAACCACCATAAAAGAGTCTTGTTCAGGGGTCTATCTGGAAGTTGTGACCAGGCGATTGAATCACTTCAATACAGCGAGAAAAATACTGATCGGGACGAATTGAATGAAATAGTTTTCCCGAATTTCAGAGATGGCCAGTATGTCAGGCGTAGAGCAATTTCAATGTGTAGGCGATTTATTTTCGCTCGTAACCAGATGGGAGAAGTGAAAGAGAGCACTAGCAATTCACTAAGCCACCTCTGACATATACGATGCAGTAAAGAAGCGAGTCATTCATCTGCATTCGAGAGGAATAGGGCTACAAACAATATTCTTTACCTTGCGAGGGGTAGAAGTCGATGCAACTTTGTAGAAGAACCAAGGTGAACTATAAAAAAACTGGACGAATATTTAATGATATTAAGCAAAGCGTCTTCATTTATGATTAGCATTTATTTCAGGTACTTTCATTAACATTTCCAGTAAACTGATCAATAAGATGTTCTTCCGTATTAATGAACTGGCATTTTCCTGCCTGATACCTCGATGGCAGAAAAAATTATCAAATTTCTCATAATTTGCCTAGCCGTATCCATTTCATTGTCCGAATCTGTTTCTGTGCGATTCATCTATAGCGGAAACTTTGTCGAATAAATGGATGGCTGGAAAAAAATTCGCATCAAATGAACTTTTTTTAAACTTTTTCTGCTTGTAGCTGTATACAAGTGAGGTGAGCAAGAGCCACTTTCAATCAATGCCGAGAAAACCACTGTCACAACCTTCACTATTTCATGGAGTGTAAATCCCCTTTGCTACAGGATCAGTACCTAGGAGTATTGTTCGACCACAAGCTCAATTGCATATATGGAATCTCCACATTGACTAGACGGCACATAAAGCTGAATTGGTTTAGGGTATTTGTGAAAGGATATGTGGATTGGTGGTGAATCCAAAATGACCCTATAGTAGAGTAATGTATCAAGATTCAATAGTCAGGAACGATTATATATGTTGCTGAATGACATCCAGAAGCTAGCGTACCTGAATGTCACCGGTGTCATGAGAATAACCCCGACAGCTGCTTTAGAGGTCCTATTGGACCTATCACCACAACACAGCGATATTCAGAACCTATGTTTGCTGACAAGCCGCTGCCTATACAGGTTTTGGCAGGAAGCAGAAGCACTGCTCATATCATATTATTGCGAACCGTTAACAGAATCAAAACGCATAGAGTACGAGAAGAAAAAACCAAAGGCCAAAAGTCGCATGAAGGAACCGAAGCTGTGGACTCTCATTATAAAAATCAATTTAGACAGTGCGCACTAAAGCACAAAGAGTTCCACAATGAAACTGCAAGGCTTGTAGTGGACCAGGTCGAATAGCCAATTTTAAGTTTCCATTAACAGAAGCTCCCGAATACTTATGTGTCTACGGAAAATAGCAGACAGACAAACTAGTCAAGGAATGATCATGAAAATCATCAATTTGTCCAGAACTCATCTCAAAAACACTGAAAAAATAAATCTATTTCTCTTTGTTAGTGTTATTCCAAATAACTGAATAGCTGAAGTGTGTACTCAAGTGTGATTATTGAATATACTGGATTTTACACTACGCAGTCACGCCAAGATATCACGCATTCGTCTAAGGTCATCCTGAATATTTCGACAAAAGCCTGGAGAGAACGTTCTGTTCTCCACAAGCTAAAAATTTGATTAGGCTCAGCATTTGCCCATGATAGTTCCAGATCAGCCCTATCAGCGAGAGCCCAACAATTTTGATGAATTTGGGCCTGAGGTCATCCTTAATGTGTCGCCAAAAGCACGCAGAGGACGTTCTGTTTTCCACAACCTATGAACATTATTGAGGTCAACCTGAGCTCCATTATTGTTAGAGATTAGTGCCTTCAGTGACATTCCGGGCATGTCCAGGAATTTGAACCTATTAACAGTGAAGAATGACGAATGTCATTCATTGTATGTCTTTCGTAATATATTTCTCGTTCATTCGATGCATTTACTGGGATTGTGGAATTTTCTATGTTACCATTATCATGACAATTCTTATTGATAAGCATACTATTTAGTAAATTTCTTAAAATGACATGGGCATTCTCTGCTGAAAAGACTATTCATAAACGTTAGTCGATCCATGAGCAAATTGTATGGAACTGAATGAACAATTTTAATAGCAGTATGATAGTGATATTTCCAGAAATAATGATGATGGGGAACATTTTCATTTTGCATAATTATTATAGTCATTTTATACCTGATGAATGAATATACTGAGTTTTTACTTGTGAATATTTATTTAAATTATGGAAAACATAACAAAAACTTAATGAGAACGTCCAAGAAGAGTTTACAGGGATGTTTTTGAGAAGTTATTCGTACGTAGATAATGATAACACGAGGACATTCGAACGACATCCTCAGATTGGCCCTCGACATTTTGAGGAATTTTTTTGAGAGCGCCTTGAGAGATTTTTGTAACGTCTAGGAAACATTAACGAAAACGGCCTCAAGTTTCCCCATAATAATCTTTGAACGACTCAAAAGACTTCATATAGGGATGTTCTGAGACGTTATTTTTAAGTGTATTTCGGTTACTGGATAATTCCTTTGGACGTGGATTATAGTTTGGACAAACTCAAAATATTCAATTAACACCAAAAAAAATCTACTCCATATCATACAGGGCGTGCTAGAATTACTATTAGTTCCGTTATGCATAAATTGAAAAATTATGAAAAATGCTTCAAGATGACATATCATTTATTTTTTGTACTTTCATGTTATAGCCCAGAAAATTCAACTTTTCACCTGGTACAGTTGTTCCCTTGAAAGTTTGAGCTACAGTTAATAAAATTATTTTATAATCTCACAAACTTCGTCTCTTTCATTGGTGTTAATTCAGGATACATTTGGTTGAATTTTCTGCTAGATCCCTAGTTTTGCATTCATTTTGGGAGATATTCTGAAACACCGTTAGCAACTATTTGTAAATTACTCATAAAAGTCACCAAACTGTCAAATGCTTTTTTCCACAAAAACTCATTTTTCATCATCTTTCGATTTATCGAGATTTCTGTTATTAAAATGAACTTTTGACGATTTTTATGTATAACGGAAATAATAGTTATTTTTGCACGCCCTGTATGATATGGAGTAGATTTATTGGTATTACTTGAATATTTTAAGTTTGTCCAAACTATCATCAAAATATCATCTTTTCATGAATTGAGTTCAATTAGTGCTATGTTTTGGACCATATTAATAATAATAATAATAATAATAATGTGTCTTTATTTTCTCTATATAAATATTAAATTTACAATGGGTCACTTGGGGAGGCGATGTTCAACATAGCTGCTCTTCCACATAACCCCCCAATTCAGCAGCAATTTTAAACACATCGAAGATCATTTACAAAAATATATAGTAAACGTATAATTAATAAATAATATTAACATGAATAGATCAAACCTAATTGAGGAGGTGAGCCTTGACATGTTTTCTGAATGAACTGTCAGAGGGCAATGACTTCAGATTAAAGGGAAGATGGTTAAATGTTTTAATGGCGTTGTAGGAAAATGATTTTTGGAATATTGCAGTTTTGTGTGTGGGTACAGTGTACAGATAGGACGTCCGAGTTGAGCGATCGTGAATATCCGAACCTTTCAGTAGCTTTGTAAATAAGTACCTAGGGATTCTACTTTTGTTAATTTTGTATATCAAGCAGGACAAGTGGAGTTTAAATCTCTCATTCAATTTTAGCCATTTGGATTGCACATAAGAGTTGCTGATGTGATCATATTTTCTTAAGTTGTAGCTAAATCTGATACACCAATTTTGTACTTTCTGAAGGCTCTCTTGATCGCGTTTGGTTAGAGCTGGCCAATACCCAATATCGCAATACGACAGAGAAGACAAAATCAAGGAGTTACATAAATTTAGTTTTAAAGTTGTATCCAATATATCTTTGTGTAAATACATCATTTTGAGTTTCGCATATGATTTTCTCAGTAGCTCGCTCACATGTTTACCAAACGTTAGATCAGCATCAATTTGAACACCTAAGTTTTTGCATTGTTTCGATACCTTGAGAGTGGCATTGTTGAGGGTGATATTTAATTCTGGACTTTTGGAGATTTCAGAACCTCTAAACCCAAAAACGATCATTTCCGTTTTAGATTCATTGAGCATAAGATAGTGGGCTTCAGAGAGATCGGACAGGTAGTGGAGGTCAGACGAAATTTTTTCACAGGCAATATTCAATTGACAAGGATCGAAAGTAAGGTAGACTTGGGTATCATCAGCATATTGGTGCACTTTACAGAATTCTAGATATTTGGAGAAGTCGGCTGTATAGATACAGAACAGCAGTGGCCCCAGGATACTTCTCTGAGGCACACCTCGACTCAAAATCCTGCTTTTGGAGATATGCCCATTTATGTTGGTCTGCTGGCTTCGGTTGAATAAGTACTCACGAAAAAACGTCAGTGCAATATCATCTATACCAAAAAAATTTCAGTTTCAGACACAGTAATTCATGATTAAGCGTATCAAAGGCCTTGCTGAAGTCTAATAATATTAAGATGGTACTTAGTTTCTGGTCAAACCCCCTAAAAATATCATCGGTAACATGAGCCAGAGCTGTAGTTGTACTATGACCTGCACGAAAGCCAGATTGTATTACAGGTAAGACGTTATTAACTTCCAGAAATTTTTTGAGTTGTATCGAAACAATTTTCTCCAAAATTTTGGATATAGTTGGTAGAATACTAATTGGCCTGTAGTGTAGCAATTCAGTTGGATTTTTAATTTTAGCAATAGGAATAATATACGATTTTTTCCAAACTTTCGGAAATTTACCCTGTGCTAGGCAACTATTTATGATATGAGTGAGTACATGGATCAAATCGGGTAGCACGAGCGAAAGCATTTTCAGATTTATACCATCCACTCCCTGAGCATTACTTTTGATGGAGCTTACAATACTTTCAACTTCTACAACACAAATTATTTTTTTATCTCTTTAACCGATAGAGATAGGTATAGGACATTATTAACTAAACAGTTTTAAAATAAAAGAAAATTTGTTAATATATAGGGTGTTCTGTTCGAGAAAATAAAGTTCCTAAAACTTTTTGAGAGAACTGGCAACGTCGCAATGTTACAACTATTTTAGATCAATAGAACAGGTAAGGGAATGTGAAATTTTCAGAAAAATCCTGCGTGCGTTTACCATAAACGTCTAACCTACCACCGACCGTGAGTCAGGCTGTATATTCATTTCAATTTTACTCCATTTCCTTTCAAAGTATTTATTGTAAGATATCTACGAAACGGACTACGTAACCAGATATGCTGAAAAAGTCATATAACAAAAGTTGGTTGAATGGAAGAGCAAGATCCACACAGTGTCACTCGCGACATGGTCGGAAATTGAACCCTGCCATTTGACGGGCTTATGACATATTACTTGCAATTATATCAATAAAATCATTCATTATTATTATTAATTCTTTATATACCCATAATCATCGAACATAGTGTTAAAAGATCGATAAAATATGTTTTTTTTTTTCAGGCGAGGAACTGATATTCAAAGATCACTGGGGTGGAATCAGCATAATGAATGCGTTCAACTTATCTGTTAGGACACTCATGTCAAATCAAACATACGTGAGTAAAATTAATATGTTGATCATTTGAAAATCATTGAAATGTCAAGGAGCATCTATCATTTTATTTGCTGAAGTTCAATGAAATATTATGCTATTTGATGTTAGTTTCGACCGACATTTTCGTAAAACATAAGTAGGTATCGACATTAATCCACTAATAGTTATTTACGTTATAAGTCCGTGTGATGTACACGTAATTATAATGATTATTGTAGTATATATAAATCATATTAAGTTGTTCGATTACTATAAAGAATTCGGGTGAGTGATTATGGCACACTACCAAAGGCGAGGCAGTCAAGGGTACGTGCTGGAGTTGTGGAATAGTTGATAACTTGTTAACATTGTTTTTCCGTCAACCAGCTACTACCCTTACAAGAAACCCTCCAAAGTCCTTGAGAGACTTTGAGAGCTGGGGAAGAAGCCGCACTTACCTTTTAACGCGTGATGCCATATAAATGATTGAAATGAATGTTGTGGTATTATATAGAGAGTTTCAAAAAGTTTGCACCATTTGAAAAACGGGTTTATCATCCATTTGTCAGAAACTTTCAGTCTTCATAAGAATTGGTACATTTCAGAAAATTTCTAAATGGTGTACAGGGGAGTACAAAAAATAGGAGATTTAAACTCGTGTAAACTACCCTCATTTTTGACATCATCGAAAATGTTTATTCAGAAAAGTTATTTCGAAGCAGAACTACCGTACAAATTCGGAATCATAGCCACCCACGCGAAATATAAATACAAATTTTTATGATTAAAGGGTCCGTGAAGTTGCAGATTTGTCTTATTTAATCGTTTACTTACCAATAATTAATTGATTTATTCAATAATTTCCTTCCATAAAATCACACGGATAGTTATCATAGACATACATACAGAGTGAAATATCAAATTTGCACCAAAAATCTAGTAAAAATTTAAACAATTTTGAACAAACGTCGATTTTCTAGTACAAATAATAGATTAGACCAAATTTTGCATGGCAATGTCGTTGTAGGAATATGAGGAAGGCGCCTAAGATGCATAGGTGATACTAGTACTCTTCATGAGGCTAGAACCAAACAAAATTGGAAAAAAAATATTTTGTAGCGTAGTTAGCTCTGATTTTAAATCTGAATATTGTTTTTGATTCTGAACAACTTTTCTAAATAAAAATCTTTGATAAGATGGAAAATAAAATATAAAAATTTTTTGTTTCCCTGTACACCATTCAGAATTTCAGAATGTTGATAATTCAAAAACAAATTTTCCGGAATGCCCAAATATTTATGAAAAATAACCTTTTTCTGACAAATTTACAATAAAATAGTTTTCCATATGGTGCAACTTTTTGAATCTCTCTGAACTTCTTTAGGGATATTTGATGAAACTAAATTCTTGTCATTTCATATTTCCTACCGATAAAGTATTATAATCAAAGTATATAATTTTAACAGATCTTCCATAATTAATTTAAAAATCTAATAAATGTGAATTTTTTGGTAAAACTGAAGTTTCAGATTTAGTAACAGTATCGAACAATGAAATGGACGAAATAGGTTCTCGAACGACCCCAACCATTACTGATGTTGACAAATTTGGATGAATATATAGTGAAATATTTAAGTTGTCATAAATACCTAGGCATAATACATAGGAATTTACTCTACGTTATTTTTGAAATGAAATATGGCACAAAAATTGCGAAATTCGGAAGGCTATGTTTGCACTTTCAGACATCAGATTGAATAAATTAAATAATTTATTCATACCGGTTGTTGAAAAATTTACCGAAGAAATCTAAAAGAGCAGCGAAAACATTTGTCAAAAGTCTCGCCGAATAAATAATGTATTGACTCTCATGCCAAACTTGGAAATGGTCGCAAACTTACATTTTTTCCCTAGAAATAAATAACCCAAATTGTTTATAATACATTCTTTTTAACAATCTTGCCGGGCTTGTACTAGTGGCAAATTCGTATAGTTCTATTGAGCACAGCAGTGCTAGTTATATCAGACCACATAGATGAAGACTAAATGAATCCTAAAAAAATTCCTTTGATATAGGTCTCTATAATGAATTATCCCCCAGTTAGAACATTCTTGAGTGACCGTGCTTCAAATCAAAATCGAACCATTTTCTTTCAGAATTATAGTATAGTGTAGAGATTTCCCACACAATGTTTTTATTATAACATTGAACCAGAATAATCCGTTTTGGAGAGAAATGGGAAAAGGATTCATTACAAAGAAGAAAGCTTGAAAAATTTCCTCAGAAGTTATTCGTCAATTTTTCTGTTTAAGCTATAGTTTTACTAGAAAAATCGATATCGACATTTTTTGAAGATTCCCAATATGAATTTGCACGCAAATTTGAATTTCTTTGCTCGCAGCCTATCCATAAAAACTAATTGCTCGAAAACTACGCAACTAAGGATGAAAAATATTATTGGTCATAGATCTGAATTAGTAAGTACATAGAACAAAATATATATAGAATTATTTTTATTATCCTAATTTTCGTATTTTTTCAACATTTTAATACAAATTTTGCACATTTCAAAATGATGGCGATTTTTTTATTTTTTACCTTTTCTGTATAAAAGTGATACATACCTATAACTGTTAATAAAATTACAGTTTGAAAAACTGAAGAGCACGCTTCAATCCCAACATGAACTAAAAAGTGCAAAATAATCTTTTCTCAAATGTAAAAAGCTAAGGTGCTCTCGACCTATTCTTGGAGAACTTGTGTCGAGCACCCCATGCTTTTTTCACATTTGAGTATTCATGTTGGAAGTAAGTAGAACGTGTTGGTTAGTTTTTTCAAATTCTAATTTCAAGTTGTTATATTTAGTCTTACGTTTGCATTTTTTCGAGATAATCGGACGTAAAAGGGAAAGAACATAAAGTGACACGTTCTTGAATGTTTTTCGATGATTATTCCTTATTCTTACAAATGTGCAAAATCAACTTGAAAAAATCGTGATTTCCGACGAGAATAACATGTGGCTATAACCAAAACTTGTTCGCAAACTTGGAACCTTCACTTTTATTTCATGGATCTCGTCTAAGAGCTCAAACTCACCGACCCGGACAACCAATACATACCAATTTTGAATCAAATCTGCCCCTAATCACAAAACTTGTCCACCATCTTGGGCCGCAATCCAGAATTTATGAATTTTGATATCAAATTCATAATATCTAACCACAAACCGAATCGGATTCAATCACAAATCTCATCATCCATCTCGGAGCCGTCATCTTAGATTTATGAATTTTGACAATAAATTCAAAATCTCCAACATCAAATACGACCATAATCAAAAATCTTGTCCGCCATTTTGGAGCCGAAATCAATTCCATATCAATTTTGAATCGAATGTGGCCATAATCACAACCATCTTCGAGCCTCCATATGAAATATATGAATTTTGTTAAAAAATTGTTAATCTCTGACCCAAAAAACCACCACATAACTTATTATGGAATCACACCATAATCACTATTCCTGTTCGAAATCTAGTAGCAGCCATTTTGTTTTTTTTTTCTCACAAAAATTCCATAATGCTTTGTCATCGGAATCATGAACATATGCAAAATTTCAAATCATTCGGACGTCTGGAATTGGATGAAAATCACGTTCAAAAATAGGCTATAGTGCCTATAAATCAGCAGCAAGCAAGGACCAGCTGGATAGTGTTGTTGAGGTTCCAAATTGAAGGAAAAAACAAAATCAAACACGAAAACAAGCTAATTACTGAAATGGGGATGCAGTTTAGGGGTTCAAAACGGTGTTTTGCTATCTGCGGTTAGATTACGCTAGATTACGCCAAGATTGCAATCGATCTATAGGGGGTGTTGCGTAGCAGCTCCTTCAGTTGTGGGAAGTTTTTTAATTTTAAAGTGAATTTATTAGATGCCTGTTGGCCTGATGGTTGATAATTATTCTGAATATGTGGATAATTTCCTTAACCGACTTTTTTGTTATACTGAAATATGAAACTGGCATAGTTCCTGGTAAGGAAGTTGAAATTTATTGCTGGAGTGGAGTTGGCCATCGACGTCCGGAAAAATTATTCTGAATATGTGGATAATTTCCTTAACCGATTTTGTTTTTCTCATCAACGATTTTGATTGTTACAATGGAATATTAAACAGGCAGAGTTCCTAATAAGGAAGTTGAGATTTATTGCTGGACTGAAGCCGGCCCTGAACGCCCGGAAAAATATTGTGACATGTGTTGATTCTTTTCTTGAACGACTCCGATTGTAACATTGGAATATGAAACTGGAACAGTTCCTAATAAGGAAGTTGAAATTTCTTGCTGGGGTGAAGCCGGGCCTGTACGCCCGGAAAAATTATTCTGATCTTGTGGATCCTTTTCTCGAACGATTTTGATTGTTACACTGGAATATGGAACTGGCAAAGTTACTATTGAGGAAGATGAAATTTATTGCCGGAGTGAAGCCGGCCCTGGACGCCCAAAAAAATCAGTGTGAATGTGTGAATTATTTTCTTAAACAACTTTGATTGTTACACTGAAGTATGAAACTGAAAGAGTTCCTTATGAGGAAGTTGAGATTTATTGCTGGAGTGAAGCCGGCCCTGGACACCCAGAAAAATTATTTCTGAACTTGTGGATTTTTTCTTTGAAGATTCTGATTGTTATAGTGGAATATGAAACTGGCAAAGTTCCTATTAAGTAAGTTGAAATTTATTGCTGGAGTGGTGCTGGCCCTGGACGCCCGGAAAAATGATTTCTGAACTTGTGAATTTTTTTCTTCAACGATTCTGATTGTTATAGTGGAATATTAAACTGGCACCTATCAAGGAAGTTGAAATTTATTGCCGAAGTTAAGCCTGCCCTCCAGGCGTCCACGCCCGAAAAAATTATTGTGAATGTGTGAATTCTTTTCTTAAGCGACTTTGATTGTTACACTGAAATATGAAACTGGCAGAGTTCCTAATAAGGAAGTTGAGATTTATTGCTGGAGTGAAGCCGGCCTTGGACGCCCGAAAAAATTATTCTGAACATGTGGATTATATTCTCAAACGATTTCGATTGTTACACTGGAATATAAAACTGCCAAGAGTTCCTATTAAGGAAATTGAAATTTATTGCTGGAGTGAAGCCGGCCCTGGACGCCCGGAAAAATGACTTTGATTGTTACACTCGAATATGAAACTGAAAGAGTTCCTAATAAGGAAGTTGAAATTTATTGCTGGAGTGAAGCCGGGCCTTACGCAGGAAAAAAATTTTTCTGAACATTTTGATACTTTTCTTGAACGATTTCGATTGCAACAATGGAATATGAAATGAGATTTATTGCTGGAGTGAAGCCAGCCCTGGACGCCCGGAAATTTTTTTCCGAGCATGTGGTTTCTTGTCTCAACTTATTTTGATTGTTTTACTGAAATATGAAATTGGTAAAATTCAAAATGAGGATGTTATCAAATATTGCTCGGGCCCATACCGGTCCTAGAAACGTGGAAAATTATTACCAGTGCTAGAAAATACTAGTTTTGCTCAATTCTGTGATGTACTGTTTTTCTGGTTTGAGACATTCTTAGAGCCTTGAAAAGTTCGTCCGACATTTAGATTGAATTGGCAACGTTGCGGACGTCGAAATGTTGCATTTTGTACAAAATATATACATATTGGTCGTTTCAATGACAGAATGATGAAAACTGAATATACTTGATGGTCGTCAGATGATCGGAATATGTAAAGACGTTGCAATGATATCAGTTTATACATTTTTCAAAGAAAGTGGCGAACTTTCGAGAGCCAGTTATTGTATTGAAAAATTCAATATATACGAAAGTATATTGCAATATACGCTTTCCTTCCAGTGGACGTCCAAATGTATGTTATATGTAAAACCGTCACAATGATATTGAGATGTAAATATATATATATATATATATATATATATATATATATATATATATATAAAAAAACTCTTTAAATTAAGATATTCTCAACCTGATGAGTAAGAATATCCTTGGGGATGCAGTCAGGAATAAAAGGCCTCGTTGAAGTAACACTCTGGTGTTAAATAGTCAAGCTTTCAAAATTTTTTAATTTCTTTATCAAGACATTAACGTGAGGATAGTTTGAAGAAAATAGCATGTGCTTTTCCCTTGGTCATTGTATACACAATAGGTTTTACGGAGAATATATGAAAAATATGCACTGGTTTATAAAATCGGAAAAATTAAAAAATGACACAGTGTGCATTTTGTCTCGATCGAGAGAAAAGCAAACGTAATACATTAAAACTGAAATCTTGTTGGAGATTTCCTTAGATTAAAAACATTTTTAAACACAAATCAACATTGTCACATGTAACCTATTTAACCGTGTCAAAAAAATAGTATGAAATGAAAATATCATACAGGAAGCTTTCAAAATCAAGATTTTCGGATCACTTTTAATGGCATTCAGCTTTGCACCACTTCATAAGATCATAATTGTTAGGATAGCAACACGCAAGTCCTTTTGCTCATAACAATTTTGGCGTAATAACTATCAAAATTGAACCTAAGGCATGTTTTATCCTGCGGGATATAACTTCTGTGGTTCCGTATGATAAATACTTTTTCACATATTTTCTACGTGTAGGTCTGGGGCACTAATTTTGGACACGCACCATGATGCATTATGTTGTAGTTTTTAGGTTATGCGCGATACGGAATAAAATAACATAATGCTGAAACACTACTATTGGAAAATATTAATTATGTCCCAGAAATAATAGACTGATGTAATATTATCGACCGGTAGGTAGGTACCTAGTTCTACCTACTGTCATTTTTATTTACTATTTAAATATTTATTGCTGTTCGTTTTAATGTCTTGTATACTAGATTGGTTTTATTGGGAAACCATGTGAAGAAAAAAAAATGGCGCCACCCTGTATTCTATCATGAAATTAGTGAGAAAACGAATACATTAATGTACATTACATAATTTGTCTGGGTCTTGTTATGAAAACAGAATTTTATTTTATTTTTTATTATAAAATACAACAATATTTTTCATTGTACTACGATAAAATAACAATATGTGACCGCAAACGTACTCCTAAAATCTTATTGTTACCCTCACGAAAACGGGAAATGTGTGGAGAAGTAACGATTTTTGAGGAAATACTAGGATTTCAGACCTCCCCGATATACAAAAAGTATCTTTTTGAACTTCATGATATTATCGAAATACTGTCTTAATACTCGTTTTATATGAATAAGTTTTGTATATATTTTTGATAACGAATTCATTACACGAAATCACAAAAGTTATATCCCGCAAGATAAGAGATGCTTTAGGTATATTTTTATTTGGTTATTACTTGCGTGTTTCTATCCCAACTTGGATAATTTCATAAAGTGGCGCAAAGCTTAATGTCATACAGGGTGATCAGAAAATTCTGAATTTGAAAGCTCCCTTTACTACAATTTCATTATATACAACTTGTTTGACAGTCGCTCCCTCAATATTTTACCCTGTGTATCCCAAAAACTCATCATAGCAAAGCCATAAGTGTTTATCAATACAATAGTGTACTCAAGCTATGAGTAATGGAAGTTTGAAACTTTAACCAATGAAATTCAAAATCAGAATGTGAATGATAAAAAACGCCTTTTTGTAATCTCCGCGATCACCTAGCGTTTATTTCAGTTTGGGACAAGAAGTTTGTTGAATGATTCGTAGTGAAGTATTCCCAAAGGATGAAATATAAAATAAAAATATACAAAATATCAACAACAACACTTTTCGAAATAGCTAGTACAAAATTTTGAATTTCGCAACCTCGACACGTATTTCAATCACCAAGCAAATATGGTGTTAAGATAAAACTCCAGTATATTCGTTACTACACCAAAGGTTCCAAACAGTGCAGTGCAAGTATTTTGAATGATGCTTGACTCGCCCTGTATCTACCGATAATTTTAATTAAAAACCAGTTTAAAATCATTGCCTTATTGGTAAGCCATATTTGTCGCACAAAACAATTTCTTTTTAGATGTGTTCCTAAGAGCAATGTTAATTTAAAGAAATGGTCACTTTACAACTCGGACACTCTGTATCTCGAAAAATAGTCATAGGATTGAGTTGAGACAGTTTTGTTCAGGAGGTCAAATTCTAACAAAAAATTCATGTAAATTAATCGGTCATAATTTTCAAAATGGTTGCTGCCTGGAACTTTTGTGTTGCTTTTGTAAATTGTAATTATATAGTGTAGTACTGTGTTATTCAGATAAAACAAAATGAGGGCAGGAAGCAAGCTATTGTCAAAATTGACACTAGATAACAGAGCTGGTGAGTTCGTATTTCAGGAATATTAAAGTAAATATTCCAGGAAATTTCAGAATAATTACTGATATTCTGCGAGATTGTATTTGGTATATTCCATAGAAAGTTTAAATGATTATTCCAATGCACTTTAAATATCACATCTGATATCATGTTTCGATTTAAATGGAGGAACACCTACGCAACGGTTTCACGGTTCTTGACACTCGTTCAATCAAACAGAAAAATGGTATCATACTTGGGAGAAATTTTTAAAATAAACTCTAGCTTAAGAATATGTCCAGCGCCATCTCCTAAATTCGAGAAGTAGGTACTTTGATATTGTGTCGAATTCAGTATGAAGCCATGATCCAGTAGATTATTCTGTGATCATTGAAATGTCCGCTATGAGAAAGTCCCAGGATTATTTAAGTGAATATTATCGAAATATTTTGGGTTATTTTTAGAATAATCATTGATGTTCTGAGAGATTATAACTGGTATTTTCTAGAAGGATTGAATGATTAATCGAATGAATTGTCCTATAATGATTGCAATGTTCCCCCGAAATTTCCTAGGAATGAATATTCAAGCTGACATTCCAGTAGTAATCTGTTAATGATTTCCATGTGTGATCTGTTAGTTGAACTCCTTTAATCAGTGTAAACCATTACAAAATACTGCATTTTCTGTCAGAACTGCGCTAACTGGCAGCAAATAAATATTGTTCCTATTTCCTGTATTATTGATCCTACTTTGGACATGAACCAGTACTATATCAATTTTTATCATGAAGATAAATACATTGTGGCCCATATAAAAGGAAAGCACAAAACATTTATTTTTCAACCGAATGGAATGATTTTTTTTGTCAGAAAGTCCACTAGGACACCAACTTCCATCAATAAGTTTTCATTTTCAGGGCTATTATTCTTATTTTTTGGGGTCAAAAATTGAAAAAAGTAGTTAGCGATTTTTTAGAATAATCCTGACTGAGCCACTGGATTCACAACTTTTTCAAATGGTTCATGTCAAAATAACGTTGGAATGCGTGAATAAATAAAACATTTATGACGGAATGTATACCTAATAAAAAAATACAATCGGTTTAAAAATGTATCTTTCATAAAGGCGCTTCAACTTTTTTAAATGGGTCCGATATGTGAAGAAACCCTCAAATAGTAACCAGTTTATTTCTTCAGCTCCATTAGAAGTATTAGCGACGAGCAACGTAGCTAACACCTGTTTAATAGCTTTTTGAAATATCCTATATACTTAAATGTTACATATTCAATGAAATAAGTAGCTGAACTTTGTTTATTTTAAGAAACTGCTTACTCTTGAGTAGCTTCTTTTCAATACATTGGACAGCTTTGTTTTTCATTTCTGTCTCTCATCCTCACCATTTTACCATAGTTTCATCCATTTTTGTAGCTCCCTGATGATGACAGTAACCACTGTCGAAATATTGGAAATATAATGTTATAAGATATTTATTTACTCAAATGTACATTAAAATAATACAATGTAATCACAGTATATATAAAGAAACATGCACAATGGTAAATAAATAAATACTACCCAACAAGGCGTGCCTTGGTAGTGGAGTGAAAACTAATCTATAGGTTATAGAAGTGATAATACTAGATGAAGTATAAAAGTATTTTTCTGATAGAGCAGATATTATTTAAAAAAAATAAGTTAAAAAGATATGATGATGAGCAAATGTTGCACAATAATTTTCAATCAGAGATCTGGTGAAAGTAGACAACCAAAAGGCTGACCTTGTTACAGTACAAATTGTCTACGTAGATCCAGAGTCTCGATATCAATTTGGGTACTTTAAAAGTTTATAAAATGTAATATGAAGGGTTGAAATTAATATAAAACATAGAATATGAGTAATAAAAAAGTGGTGTTGTAAATATAACATATAAAATATACAAAAAGAAATATTAGTAATAATCAACGAATTAATAATAATATGTACATGCACAATGAACAAATCTTTATTTATTGCTTTCCGTTATTATTTCTCCTTTATTTTTATTGAAAATTGTAATATACGTTTTTCATATCAATACATTGATGGATGGCAAGGCGTGGTTGGTGTCTTGTCCATTCTTTTATTTTTGATTTGAATAAATTACGGGAAAAGTATTGTTTAATTTCTTGAGGAATTAAGCTATATAATTTAGGTCCCAAATAGGCATAACTTCTTTGTAGGGTGTTTTTTTCGGGTCTTGGTATAACAGAGGAATTGCTTTTATGACGTGTGCTGTAGTTATGATTTATGGCCATCAATGAATTTCTGTGAGAATGTTGCCGCATTACAGCAGATAGTAAATATAATTGTCGAACGTCGAATAATGTCGTTTCCTGGTATAATTCATTAGTGGGGTAAGTATATGGTTTCTCATATATTATCTTAATGATCCACTTTTGTATTTTTTCCAGATTTTTCGTATAATTATTTGTGGCCGCTCCCCAGGCTAAGATTCCATAGTTCAAGTGGGGTTCAACTAGGGCATAATATAATATTCAAAGCTGTTCAAATTTTAGGATATTCGCTAAATATTTGAATTTTGATAATGTACTCCGTATTTTTCTAATGACGAAAGCGATATGGATGTCCCATTTCAAATTACAATCAATGAAAACTCCCAAATATTTAGTATGACGGACCATCGATATAGTTTGGTTGTCCTTTATTTCAAGAGTGTCATATTCTGGTAGGTTTTTCGCGTACGAAGTGAAAGGTGTGAAGTGAGTTTTGCTGATGTTCATTGTTAAAAGCCGATTTGTAAACCACTCATTGATTATTTTCAAATATTTTTCAGCTCTTTTTTTCAAAGATTGCCAATCCTCGTCAACATATATAATTGCTGTATCATCAGCAAAACTCACCACATCTCCTTCTAAGTCTAGTTTCAGTAAATCATTGAGATACATATTGAAAAGTATAGGTCCCAGGACTGTGCCTTGAGGAACACCATATTTTATTACTGTTTCTTCACTAAGGCTATCATTGATTCTAAATCTTTGGACTCTTTGATGTAAATAGTTTTCCATCAGGTCGTATGGCTTTCATCTGATTCCAATACTTTCCAGTATTTTCAGTAATGTAGGATGATCGACGGTGTCGAACGCTTTGGCGAGATCTATGAATATGGCCAAAGTTGGTTTCGTTTTGTCGACATAATTGCATATTCTTGATGTAACATATACTATGGCGTCTTGAGTTGACCTGTTTTCTCTAAAGCCAAATTGCTTTTCTGTTAGAATTCCATATTTTTTTAAATAGTTTGTTAAACGTGTTTTCAGTAACATTTCGAAAATTTTTGCAAAATTTGAGATCAAGGATATGGGACGGTGATTTGATACATTTTCATTGTTTCCATTTTTATGCAGTGGTTTGATCACAGAAATCTTAAAAGGTGATGGAAATATGCCAGTTCTTATAGACCAATTTATTAAATAGACCAGAGGTTTAACGATGTATTTAGTAATTAGTTTTATAATCTCAGCTGTTATGTTGTCGAGACCTGGCGCTTTTTTTTTCTTTAATTTATCAATAAATCCAATTTGTGGCTTTATGTTATTATGTTGTTTTATTGTTTCAGCCATTTTTTCGCCTATATTTGAAAAAAAATTATTAAATTTATCGGCTATTTGTTTGCTATTCGTAAGGACTCCACCGTTTTCATCAGTTATTTATTATTATATCAGTCAATTTGTTTCTATATTTTTTGTAGTTTTCAATATTTTGTGCTGTTGGGAATTTCATTTTTATAACATATAAATCGTGTTTCTGGTTGACTGATTTTAGGATGCCGTCTGTCATCCACTTTTTCATTTTGAATTGAGAATTTTTAATTTTTATGTCCCTTGTACATTTTTTCATATGTTTTTTTATTGTGTCTATGAACGTGTTCGTGGCAGTATTGATGTCACTTTTTTTATACACCTCTGAGAAATTTTCTCTTTTTAGAATATCGACTAATTTATTTTCGTTTAGGTATTTTCGTGTTTTTTTATTAATTTCTTTATTTTTCATTTCAGATGATTTCAGTCTAACAACTTGAGCAAAATGATCCGTTATGCTGGTTTGAAGTACGATTGGTATTATATCAATAAAGTTTTTGTTATACTTAATGAACATGTGATCTATACAGGTTTTTGAATTTCCTTGTATTCTTGTGGGAATATTTATCACAGAAGAATAATCGTACTCACTCAAAATATTGAGATAATCATTCCTATCATCTTCATCATCTCCATCCAAAATATTCAGATTTATGTCACCAGTTACGATTTGTATATCAGTCTTTGGAAATTTTTTGAGGCACTCACTTAGTTCTTCATTGAAAGATTTTAAACGTGTTGCAGGTGGTCTGTATAAAGCTAAAATTGATACACTTTTGTTGTTTAATTTCGAGAGTAATTCAATTCCCGTTATTTCTCCGTCCTGAATGAGAAATCAGTATTATTTCTAACGTATATAACAACTCCATCATTTTGGTTGTAATGGGCCTCATTGTATATGGTACAATAGTTATCTATATTATAGAGGGTAATGTCTTCAATCTGCCATGTTTCTGAGAGAATAATAAAGTCGAAATCCTGATCGCATTCACATAAAAGTAATTTTAATTCATCAAAATTTTTGTTTAAGCTACGAATATTCATATGAAATATTTTCAAATTCTGGTGGGTTTCGTATTTAAAGAGTTTGTTTAAACCCAAACAATTTGAAAGAGCGGAAATTCACAGCAGATATTCGAACAATCTCCCATTTTGCACTATGCACAAATTAAGCCTCTTATCTTATTCTATTTCTCATTCTTCCAGTGTCGTTGTTTTCTCGAGGTAGACTTGTCCCTTAATGTATCCCCAGATAGTAAAAATCTAAGGGAATGAGCTTTGGTTGCCACTGTATGGTAAATATGGTAATATTATGAGTAGGAAGTGAAAATACACCATTTTTGATAATAACTGGTGCAATTTTTTTTTATTCTATAATTTTGATTTTGAGACAGTTGGTGTTGAATGAACCAATTCTGTGACTAAATCCCACCATAACCTCTAAATTACCTAATAATAACCTTTATAACTCAATTTTTTTGAGAAACAATTAAAAACAAACAATTATCATTTTGAACACTTTTTCCTTATCTCAAAAGTAAAACAGCAATCGTCCACCCACTAATCGTTGATACACCCTTTATGGGAGTTTCTCCGTCTCTGAAATTTGTATAAATTTTCGTAAATTTCAATATTTCAGTTCGACTACCAACAATCACCTAGTATTCTGAATAATAAAATTATTTTCAAATAATGTTGGCTACTTCTATTTGCTATGGTGAAATAGAAAAATTAGCCATTCAATAGAGGATTTTTTTGTAACAAAAATACGATTGGGAAACCGACTGTTCCATCACATGAGGGACAGTCCGTAGTTATATTCTGCTATGTTTTGGACACGCAAATGTCAGTTGTTAATTTGTTATAAACAATAATTAAATAAAAAAAACTGTTTTTTTGGTATTTTGCTTATAAATTGAAAACCAATACATCAATCTGGTTGATGGAGTGAGATGAATTGTAGAGAATTGAAAAACGAACAAAATGAATTATAGTACGATCCGATCGGATCATCAGTAACGGAGAAAACTGAAAAAACCGAAAAAATTTGCGTTTTTTTTTTAAATTCACAACTCCACCATTTTTTATTTGTAGGGTTGGCACTTTTCATGGCGAAAGTGAATTACAAGTTCTTCATTTATGAGTGAAACAGGTGCGGTCGTGCCATTAGTTTTGGCACGATTGCAATTTGAATTTGTTTTGCACTATCTTGCAGCCTGGATGCTCTAGTGATCTAGTGGTCCGATTTAAATTTCTCGAATAGATTTTAAAAGTAGAAATATAGTACTACAAAATGTATATTCCTGATATCCCTGATAATTCCTTTACAATACGCCTCCCCTCACCTCACGCTTTCTCCTTCTATACGATCGCTAGGCGGGCTCGGCCGTTTTCAGTCATGTTTGCAAACATTTTTCACCCATTTCGTGGTATTTTAGCGTGAAATGGGAATATTCGTTTTGTAGTACTATACTTCTGCTTTAAAAATATATTTTTTGAAATTAATTAAAACAAGAGCATCCTGGCACGCTGCAAGATAATGCAAAAAAATACTCAAATTGCAGTCGTGCCAAAACTAATGGTCCGACCGCACCTGTTTCACTCATAAATGAATTACTTGTAATTCACTACTTCCCTGAAAAGTGCCAAACCTACAAATTGAAAAATGGTGAAGATGTGAATTATTTAAAAAATCGCTAAATTTTCCGTTTTTTTCAGTTCTTTCTCCGTTACTAATGATCCGATCGGGTCATACTGAATTTCATTTTGTTCAATTCTCTATAATTTATCTCAATAGAGCAACCAGATTGATGTATTACTTTTCATTTTATAAGCAAAACACTAAAAAAACACGTTTTTTTTATTTAATTGTTTCTAAAAAATTAATAAATGATAGGTGCGTGTCCAAAATATAGCAGAATATAATCACGGACTGTTCCTCATGTGATAGCACAGTTGTTTTCCTAATCGTATTTTTGTTAAATAATCACTTAGTTGCTTTGTACTCTGGGGGATATTGAGTCCGTTGTGGAGAATGAGAATTGTCGAATCTATTGGAACTACTCATTCGCCACCCTGAGGCAAATACAAGCAAATAAGCCTGATGTAGTCCTCCTCGACCATTAAAGTATGTCGAATTTCGTCCAAGAGGTTTTAGCTCCTGGCGAAACGAACATCGTCCGAAAAGAGGAGGAAAAATGGACTGAATATCGAGATTTACTCTTTGAACTCCGCAGGCTCAACCCAAACCATTCTGTTAAAATGGTGGTTTTGATCATATGGGTCCTTGGTGGAATAGTGGACACTCTGCTATCTAATCTGAAAATCCTATCGGCTTGCCGCGATGTGGCATAAATCTTAGCCGGACGAATCCGTCGGAGGCCGTCATCCTTGGTTCACTACGTCTACTCAGGGCATATGATTCTCGGACGAGTAATCACTCATCCCACGGACGTGGGGAGTGGTCCGTGGGGTGTGACTATCTGGGTAAATGATACCAACGCGCTCTCTGGATGTATCGTGGCTCCGTAGAAAGGACTGAAATGATCCTAAGGAATTGGGAAATAATAATAATAATAATGACCTTAAGAATGCAGGAGGCCTTCATCTTTGGTTCACTCCGTCTGCTCAGGACACATGACTCTCGGTTCTAATACTCACTCACCCCAAGGACGTGGGGAGTGACTATCTAGGTGAATAACACCAGCGCGCCCTATGGAGGTATTAGGACTCCGGAGAGGAGGCCTGTCTGGGATAATCCTGACGGATAAAATAATAATGATAGTAATAATATTTTATCTGTTTGTTACAAATTTTGTAATCGATTCTACACTAACCTTAAACATAGCTCAGAACTGAAAATACAATATTATTGCAAAATTTCAATAATAATAATAATCATGTTCATCAGTTCGGTACAAATTTTGCTCAGAGCAAGATAACAATACTGCATAACATGATTATATAATAATAATGATAATAATGTTTGTTCGGAACAAATTTTTATTTATTCAAAAAAAAAGGAAGTTGATGATGATCGCGGGAAGACGAATCATGGGGTTGGTCAACTGAATAAGCTATCTCGTAGGTCTTCAAAGTTTGGAATGTCAAAGTGGTCTTTGATTATCCAAATATCCAGTGATAGGTCAAAAAACCAAGAAAATATAATTTTTAAGGATATCTTGAAATTTGCAAAAACATCGTAGATTTTTTTTCGCCATTTCATTCAGCGAGGAATTTCGCAACTTAGTCCAAATTAAACCTTCATCATATCTTACCGTTTACCCTGAAGTTATGGTATATTGGAATAGCTTTGTTTGAGATGGTATAATTTGCTCTTGGTTCTTCCTTCCATATTATAGCTATTAATGTAACGAGACTATTATGAGTTTTATAATAATCGAGGATGTTGCCAGGCGACGAGGCAGTCTGCACCGAGTCGCCTGTGCAAATTCCGAGATTTATTTAAATTACATAATGATCAAGTTGAGTTACATTCAAAGCTTTATCGTTTCATTGATGACGATAATGTGAAAATAAAACCATCAACTTCGATTATGTCACGTTATTGTCATTTTAGCGAGTCATTTGGTATCTAGGGTATTATAAAGTAACTAGCATATTATATTGTAACTAATGTATTATATGTTGTTATGATGTTAATAATTTGTAATGAAGATTAAACTTAAATGAAGCATAATAGTCAATGATACTAAAAAATTTATTGAAAAACTGTATTGGAGGATAGGCCAGGTTCTTTCACCAGTGGACTCAGCGACAGAGTTATTTTACCTTATAACATAAAAGTTACTAATCGCATAAAAAGAAACTCATTCAATTCTGTAATTAATTTATGTTTTACTTTAAAGGGTTTCAGGAAAAAAATGTTTGGAATTCAACACCGCAGTAGTGAAGTTAAAATCACTACATATCAGATCCACATAATTTTTATTTATCGTTTAACAAGACTAATTTTGTATTAAAGCGAGAGAAAATGAATAATCACAACAAACACAAAGTTCTTCCCTTCCTCCTCAACATCATTTTGCATAGCTTCCACACGTATGACACTCAATCCGCTCAGAGCAGGAATAAAAAATCTTCCTCCATCCTATTTTCAGTTGGCGAAGTCCATTTCATGACTACTTTATGATCAAACACATTTTCTCGAAAATCGCATAACAAAGTTACCTTTGGCGCGTTTCGACGCCAAGTTAATGTTTTCTGAGGAATGTCATTAATTGACAGAATTTTTGCTCTAGAGGGATGAATGAAATGAATATTATCATTAGGTGATAATGTATGATCAACAAAGTATCAAGTGTTTTTTTTTCGGATCTGAGAAAAAATATTGTGTGTAATTCGAGAAAAAAGTTTAATTGCCGCTCTCCAAAGACTCTCTCTTTGTTAAGCGGCAGACCATAGCTTGATCTAAATACACAAATAGCTATTTATTCAATAGGTTTCCGTAATGCACTGATTTTCCGACCTACTAGGGGAAAAATGATATTTGAAATCAACTAACTAGTTGAGTTCACAGCCCGTTACCGTTTTGGAATTTTCATATTCAAATCCATTTTCTTTCACATTTCGATAATATTCATGCTCTAGGAAGGTGAATCTTCGTGGCAACTTCATCTAGATCTATCTTTGCTATCTAGACTATCTTGTGAATATCGGATTTTTGCGATGGTAGATATGTTTCCATTCTTATCCCGGATAAACCTATACGTTTCTCAGTAGATTCTTCATATCTGGCAGGAGCATTTTTGAAATTATTTTCTTTACAACCGTTACTGAATTTGCCAATTCTGGAATCATATTTAATAACAGAATGGTAACATTCTTGATCTTGAGATAGAACAAATATTCTACAATAATTGCTGTCTTAGGCATTTTGCGTGTATTTCATTCAATCACTTGTATAAGAATACTATTCTGACATTGTTGTAGCAATAATTACGTTAGCCATGACTGGCATCATAGTGACAAGATGTGCAATAAAATGTCAAAATAATTTTTTGCTGGCTTTCCTTTTGAATATATGTGAAATTTGTGGTTGTGGAGAAAGCACAGTCTGTGTTTGATAATTGTAGTACTGCTGGTGTAGTGAAAAATACTAATAGAATCGATAGACTTTTTATTTTCAAAAAGTAAAAATTGTCAATCTTGTTACAAGTTCAGAAAAATTGTTGACAGCAACCGCATTCAGATTTTTCAGCTCACTAGAGTGAATTTCGCTGTCGCCATAAATACTCAATACAGAATGATATTTTGAATTATGAATTAACAATAAAGTTTGAACATACACCCTCCTTTGAAGGGTACCTTCAAGATAATAAACAATATTAAGATAAGAGAAAAATGGAGAATTAATGATGATCAATGTGTATATGCATAAAAAATGTTATTTTCACTAATAATGTAAAAGTCATTTGAAAAGATCTTCTTCCAGTGGAATCGGACACAGATGTCTTAGAGATCGAGTGATCGTCTTTTTGGATGCTGTTTGGATCGCTGCTACACGGAAAATCTTGTCTTTGGACTGGTGTAAACTGACAATACGACCTAATGGCCATTTGCATGGTGGTTGTTGGTCATTCCTAATCAAAACCAATGTGCCAACTTTGATTGGAGTGGCTGGATCCTTCCACTTATACTGGTGATGGAGTTGAGATATGTATTCTTTGCTGAACCTTATCCAAAACTGTTGGTATTTTTGTTGAATTTCTTGAAATCTTGATAACCTGTTGCTAGGTACCATGGTAAAGTCAGTATCGGGAAGGGATGTAATGGGACGGCCAATAAGGAAATGAGATGGGGTAATAGGATTGAGATCATTGGGATCGGATGACAAGGAATACAGTGGTCGTGAGTTTAATATTCCCTCAATCTGAACGATCAATGAATTGAATTCTTCGTAGACTAAATTTCTATTTACCGTTATACGTTTAAGATGAAATTTAGTGCTTTTTACTGCTGCCTCCCACAAACCTCCGAAATTAGGAGCATATGGCGGTATGAAATGTCAACGAATGTTATTTTTTGTGGAATAGTCAGTAATAGAATTTTGATTATCAAATAAAAATTGTCCTAATTCTGCTAATTCGTTTTTTGCGCCCACAAAAGTAGAACCATTACCAGAAAATATGTCTGATGGTATCCCTCGTCTTGAAATAAAACGTTTCATACATGACAAAAAACATTCTGTTGACAAATTGCCGACGAGTTCTAAATGGATGGATTTTGTCGAAAAGCAAATGAAGACACAAATATAACATTTCAATAAAATAGAACCTCGGCCTGTTTTATTTTTCAATGGAAACGGACCGGCAAAATCTATTCCAGTAAATTGAAAAGGTAAGGATGGTTGAACTCGAATATCAGGTAAGTTTGACATGGGGTAAGTAGCCAAGGATGGTTGAAACTTGAAACAGGTTAAACAGAGCTTTACAGTTTTACGTGCCAAATTCCTTCCACCTATTGGCCAATAAGTCTGGCGTACAGTAGCTAATAGCAATTGTGGCCCAGCATGTAACAACTGAATGTGCTGATTGCTAAAAATCAATTTAGTAAGAGGATGTTTTGAACACAAAAGAATTGGATTTCTGACATTTTCATCTAGTGTCGTAAATTTCAGCCTTCCTCCTACACGTAAAATACTTTTGTCATCTAAAAATGGCACTAAACTAGAAAGTTTGTGTTTTGCAGGAAACGTTTTATTTTTATGCAAAATTGATATTTCTTCTTGAAATGATTCTGACTGTGCCAATTTTATAAACTTTTCTAAAGCGTTATTCATTTCAGATAATGACAAAGAATCAAATTTACGTAGATTTGATATAAATCTTAGACAATAACTTGTTAAGCGTTTTAGTTTTGTCAAATTAGAGTATCGAAGAAAAAGTGAGGAAAGTTCAATGGATTTAATACTAACGAAAATATTCAGTGATTTTCTAAGTTCTGGAACTTCACTGGCTAACAAGCTTTCATTAGTGACGGAATGATCAATTGATGAATATAAAAATTTTGGACCATACCACCATAAATGAGAAATCTTCAAATGTTCAGGCAAAATACCTCTAGATGCCAAATCAGCAGGATTATTCTTAGTATTTACATACATCCAATCATTTGTATCTGTTAGTGATTGAATTTTTGCTACACGGTTAGCAACAAAAACTTGTAACTGACAAGGTTCCTTCTTGAGCCAACAAAGTACTATTTGTGAATCTGACCAAAAGTATTTAGGTAAAAATGATATACGAGGCAAAGCATTGAGAACTTGTTAAAGCAGTTGAGCTCCTAATAAAGCAGCACATAGCTCTAATCTAGGAATGGTCAGTAATTTCAATGGTGCAACTTTTGTTTTGGAACATAATAGCTGTACATTGTAGTTTCCTTCAGTATTGATACTGCGTAAATATATACAGGTAGCATAAGCAGAACTACTGGAATCACAGAAGCAATGAATGTCTAATAAGGAATAATTATTTCCCATGACATGCCTGGGAATTTCAATTTCATTTAATTGATGTATATTATTATGAAATTGATGCCATTTAATGATTAAATTTTCAGGTATTGAATCGTCCCAATCAAGTTTAATAGACCACAACTTTTGGATTAGTATTTTGGATACAATGATTACAGGACTAACTAGACCCAATGGATCATATATCTGTGCAATTATAGATAATACTTGTCTTTTTGTAATGTAATTCTTCAATGAAAAAGAATTGATTTTATATTTCAATAAATCATGTTTACCTATCCATTGAATGCCTAATGTTTTTGAACTTTCATATTCACCCAAATTCAATATCTCATTAGAAATGTCAGAATGTTCGATATGCTCTAAAACCTTAGAATTGTTGGAATACCATTTTCGCAATATGAAATTGGCTGATTTTAGTATAGCATCAATAGTTTTGCATCTATTTTGTAATTCAGTTAAATCATTTGAACCTGTCAAAAGGTCATCAACATAAAAATCATTCAAAATAGTCTTTGAAGCCTCTGGAAAACATGTGAAACTTTCTATTCCTAATTGTTTTAAACATTTAATAGCCAAATATGGAGCTGCTGTAGTTCCATACGTAACTGTATTCAATTGAAAAGTGGAAATATCATCTTCAGGGCTGTCCCTCCAGAGAATTAATTGCAGTGGTCTATGTTCTTCATGCATTAATATTTGCCTATACATTTTTGAAACATCCGAAGAAACTACATACTTGAAATAACGAAATCTAATCAAAATGTCAAAAGTATTATTTTGTACTTTAGGCCCAACATATTGAAGATTATTCAAGGACAATCCTGAAGTTGTTTTACATGACCCATCGAACACAACTCTCAATTTTGTTGTGAGACTTTCCTTTAAAATACCTTGATGTGGAAAATAATAGTGAGGTGCGTTATAATCAATATTTGTTGCCTTTGTCATGTGACCTAAGTCAAGATATTCATGAATAAATTCTTTATATAGAGTGAAATAGTTATCATTAGATATGAATCGTTTCTCTAATAGTTTGAATCTTGGATAAGCAATTTCTTTGGAATCTCCCAAAAGACTAGAAGACTTTTTTAATGGTAGTTTTACTATAAATTGACCATTATTTGCTCGTGTTGTATTTTCGGCAAATAATTTCTCACATTCAAGATCTTCTTTTGACATAGAATTGATATCTGGAATTTCATTTATTTCCCAAAAACGTTTCAGTTGTTCATCTTCTACAATTATGTCTTTTGAAAGATTACAAATTGAAATATTTGAAGGCATTGAAATATTACCTGCAATAATCCAACCCAGTTTTGAGTTCTGAAAAACAGGCCATCCAAAATCAAATCCCAAAAAACGCTAGCCCCTATGAGAATGTCAATATCACCTGGATTGTGAAATTGAGGATCTGATAAATGTATATTTTCTGGAATTGAACATTGAGATATACAGATTTTATGAGAAGGTATATTAGCAGAAATAACAGGTGTTACAAAGCAACATAACTGTGTTTTGAAATCATTTACCTTCGAATAAATGGTGATTGAAGTTTTTTCAGTTATATTCGATACAACCTGGTTTATACCAATAATTGACAATTGTGTTGGAACCAATTTGAGGTTCAGTCGCTTACAAAATTCCTTTGTAATTAAATTTGACTGTGCTCCACAGTCTAGAAGCGCCCTGCAATGTTGAAAGTTACCATAATTGTCCTTTACTTTGAATGTAACTATTGACAACATCACTGAGGATTGGTATGTTTCAATAACATTGAATACTTTAGAAGAACTACAAGGTTCTTCTATAGGGTTTGGCGTTATATTCGCTTGCTCTATTTCATTAGAAGAAAATTGCAAAGAATTGTGTTTCATATGAGAACTAGGTTTGGAATTGTCACTTTGATTCTCAGAATTAGTAGCGGCATTGTTTGAATCAAAATGTGTTGTGTTTACGTTTGCATTTTCGACATGGACCAAAATTACAAATATCTTTAGAATGTCCAATCCGTAGGCAGTTAGAACAGAGTTTCAATTGTCTTACCTTTTGCCACCTTTCGTTAATATTCAATTTGAGAAAGTCATTGCATGTATAAATAGTGTGATCACCTTTGCAAAAATTACATTTATTTTGATTCAGAGACAAGTTGATATGCTGATGGAAAGATTTTATACCTTTGTTTATACCTTTGTGTACATAAAAATCGTTTTTGGAATGAGGCTCTTCCAAGGACTCCAGGATATCTGCTCTTTCTCTCAAAAATTCTACAAACTCATCTAGTGTGGGTAATTCATTCCTTACATGATGTTCCTTCCATTTGTTTTGTGTAATTTTGTCCAATTTATTGTAAATAATATGTATAATTACCATATCCCATAAGGAATCCTTGGAAAGCTTCATTGCCTCCAATGCTGATAAATGTTTTGACATATCATCAGTTAAATTTCTGAAAATGGAGAAAGTGCATTTACTTATTTGATTGAGATTAAATAAAGACTTGATATGAGTATCAACCAAGAACTTTTTCCTATTGAATTTATCATTTAGCATTTGCCAAGCCATTTTATAATCCTGAGTTTCATCACACCCTTCAATTACCCTTTTTGCATAACCCTCAAGTGCAGCTTTCAAAAAATTAAATTTTTGCCCATCGTTTAAGTTTTCATTCGAATCTATGGTTGTTATAAAATTCTTTTTGAATTCCAGCCAGTTTTCATACTCACCGTTAAAAACTGGTAATTTTATTTTTGGCAATAAAAAGTTTTGTAAGGGATCTTGCACCGCTATTGGGGTGGGAATATTATTTTTAAGGACCTTCTTTCTTACATATTCCATCAAATACCCAATTTTTTGATAATACTATTGTTCAAATGGTTCTCTTTCTTTAGATTGGTCAACCGAGTCTGCATCATCACAGTCTTGTTCAATATTTGTTTGAATATTGTCAACTTCCTGAATCAAACTCGAATTGTTATCTATGCGCAATTGAACTTCGCTACTATCTGGAGTAATTGTACCTTTTATTATCAAATCAACATAATTTTCAAGGTTGTTCAGCTTAAATTTCAGTGATTTTACCATTTTTTTCAAATCTTTTTTGGCAGTAGCCATATTATAAAGCAGTAACTATAGTTTGACTTTGAAAATTATATGAAAATCAAATTAAAAATCGCAGATTTGGTGAAAAATGCAGTAAAAGCTATCAAAGTCACACAAAATGAGGTTTTGTCTACTATAAATTGCAATACTAATCAGTCAAATTGAAATAGCATCAAAAAACTCACGACTATGGGAAAAATACATAAGGATAATAGGAAATTACTGACTTTGATTTGCTTGAGTTAAATGGCTCGATTCTTCTACCAACTTTCTTCCTCAACTCTTGACTCCAATTATGACAAATAATAATTTCTTTCAATGGTTTTGTCACAATCTCCCAGTTGAATAATCGTTACAAAAAACCAATTCACCTGCCTTCAATCGACGACTTTGGCTTGTTGTAGGTACGGCTACGACGTTTCTCTTCGATGCTTTCTTGAATTGAATTGCGTTTTCACTACTATCCGCTCGTGAGGACCAAATTTTGTGTTTAATAATTGTAGTACTGCTGGTGTAGTGAAAAATACTAATAGAATCGATAGACTTTTTATTTTCAAAAAGTAAAAATTGTCAATCTTGTTACAAGTTCAGAAAAATTGTTGACAGCAACCGCATTCAGATTTTTCAGCTCACTAGAGTGAATTTCGCTGTCGCCATAAATACTCAATACAGAAAGATATTTTGAATTATGAATTAACAATAAAGTTTGAACAGTCTGTTACTCGGTTAAAATGGAAATTATTTATGCTCCAGGTTCCTCGCGATCGGAACTTCCCACTCGCATCGAATTTTTCATTCTAACCTTTTTACAGAATATACTATTTTCTACGACCACATGGAAATATGACCATTTTATGAGCTTCATCGATCAAGGAAGTAGGCCAATTGTAAAATACTTTTTCATTTCTACATCGCGAACTGTAACGTAATGATTATTTCAGTAAAGGATATTTCATTTCTCACGACTTTCATGAACTACTAGACTGTCATTTTTATGATCATAAATAATATAAGATCGAGTCAAGTATGTTAACGTTCTAATAATTTGACATTTCTCATCAATCTTTATATTGAAATTAGCGGTGTCAATGTCAAATCATCCTCACTATTACTACTCATTTTCGATTACTCATTTTTTTTCTCAATTGATTCACAACCATATCAAAGCAATTTTTGAATACCCACAAATTCCAAAAATCGCATATTGATTTAAGACATTTATATGACTCCAATATCGAACATTTGCGTTCTTTAAACTCTTTGGGAGAGAAAACTGAAGAATGGGATCGATTGATTATATTATACATTTTATGCACCAAATTTGACAATATAACTAGACTTGATTGAAAATCTGAGAAGTATGAGGAAGGTATAGAAGTAGATATACTAGGAGAGCCAAACACTAGATATAGCGAAAACCGTGTATAAGAGAGAGAGCATCCGAGCGTGTGAAAGAGAAAGAGTGCGAAGGCGTGAGTGTTGAACCTAGTCACGGTAGATCCGTTTCAAAGATAAGAGGTGAGCCGCCATTTTGCATCCACGGAACACCACCTATCAAGGAATAGCACCTTTCAGGCATTGTTATTTGTCGCTCTACTCGCGCGCGTAAATTTTAATTTCATATTTTCTACTCGCGGATTTTAATGTAAAATTATCAAAAAAGAGATGAATGTCAGTCGCGAGGATCGAACCGGCTACCTCTGGATCATGTAGCGGACGCTTAACACACTAGACCAGGGAGCTCGTTGTAGATGTAACTGGGAATGTTGGTTATACATGTGGAGAGAGAGACGTGCAGTTTTTTTTTCTTGTTGATTTGTCAACACAGCAGAGACATTCAGAAAAAACATACTCATGGTGTACATTTGAAAAATGTATAGGAGAAAAGATGCATCATTGGGGGTATGGGGATTGGGAAATGCGTCACAGAAAGATGGGCCATTGGGGATGTCTACCTGGGGGGGTGGAAAATGGATCATTTGTCAATTGTTTATTTCGTTTGTGTGCAATATAGGTGGATAAATGAAGTATTTTTTGTAACAATAAAAATTTGCCAAAGTAACGCACCTTGAATAGCTTGTTACAAATGCGGTATTCTCGTAACACTTCAGACTTGAAATAAAAATACCGCACTTTGAATAACATTGTACAAGTTCGGTATTCTCTTGTGGTGAATAGGTCACATTTGACAAAATACCGCACCTTGAATAGCTTGTTACAAGTGCTGTATTCTCGTAAATTCGAGGAATATTCGAAGTAAGATATTCGTTTACCAAGTCTTGTTCGAACATTTCTTCGGGTGAGGAGAGGTTCGTTGAAACTGCTTCCTTGAAAGTATAGTAACCTAAAATCCTACTTATATGACGTCTGAAGAGTACAGACATAAGCTTAAGGAATTTTGTAGACGTGTGCCAGAATTGGAAAAAGACCTTCAAATTTACGAGGATACGAAGAACACCTTGAGTCTACTGAATAATTTAACTATTCGGGATAAGGTATTCGAACGTAATATACCACAAACAAGGTATCCTTTGCGAAGAATCCCACTCTATTCTTCTGACTCCAATAATCAATAATGTCCTTTAAGTTAACGCACCAAATGGGGTGAAATATATGAGAATATGTTTTGGCATTGGGGAGTTGAATGAATGTAATCGAATCGAGTGGCAGATGATGCGATTCGTTAAAGTGAATAAAGGAAAACTACCGATATTTGTTGCAGATTTGCCGAAAAATTAAACTCTCAAATATAAATTGAAGCTCATATTCGAAGACCATAGTGAAAGAGATACTGAAAATTGGGAAAATATTGCAGCAAACGCGGAAAGTCACGCAGCACCTGTGATACAAGTGGAAAATGAACTATATAAATGTTTTGTTATAGGGCGCATCATTTTAACACTTATTCCAGTATTATTATTGAAATATATTTGTTGATGACAGGTATATGTGGAATATTTGCTCCAAATAGAAACAATTGAAATATATTCTGAGTTTTATTTATCGCTTTTGAAATGTGTGTAATAAATGCTTAAGTACGAATAATCGTTCAAAGTCAATTATGATAAGAGCGATGATTAACAATAATGTTGACCTTGGGGTCACGAACGTCTGATAACGGAGGTTCGAGAAAAACATATTTTGCTAACGAAATAACCTGATTAAAATACTGATAAGCATTAAATCGCAATAACAGCTCATTATAACAAAACCAAAACATATTATTAAAGTAGCACATGGTGAGGCAATTACGAAAGCAGCTCATGTTGTGGAAGCTGTTATCAACAGATTTCGTTCCACATAAATACCGCTCGGCACGTAGACGAAACAATTCATTTGCGATAGTGCTAGCAGCAGCATTAATGAACTTCAAAATATTTAGTGGTAGTGCGCCGACTTCGTCTGAACAGTAAGTGATTTTAATTATTCCTTTTTTTTATTGTTTAAATTTTCCTTATTTTTTTTTTCGATTGTTTTGAAATTTCATTGTAAACGATATGTCAACCGATGTTTCACGTACAAATGTCCCTGTAACCAACTGTGTTTCGATTCCTCCATTGTAATTTCTAATTCAAACTGCTTCAATAAGTGCGGTATTTTCAACAACAATTTTTTTTGACAAAATACCACACATTGAATAGATCGCTACAAGTGTGGTATTTTCAACAGCAGATTTTTTTTAGCAAAATGCCGCAACTTGAATAGCTTGTTACAAGTGCGGTATTTTTTTTATTCCTTCTTTGTTTTTTTAATTCGAAGCGTTTCAACAAAAGTTTATTAATTAAGGATGGGTTTTTTATTTTTGAGTGTTTTGAAAGTTCATTGTGATTTTCAATTCAAAGTCAACAATATGATTTTTACAGGTTTTTTCAAATTGAAAAGTGTTGCTCTGAATTTTTGGGTATTTTCGAATATAACAAAAACTTTTTATTGTTTTTTTCTTTTCAGATGGATTTTAAGAAAATCAATCAATCGTCTCTGGTGGAAAAGAAACCAATAATTAAGTTGGCTGATCTTGGGGGCACCACAATCAATCAACCTATTCAAAATCGTTAAAATCCGGTTTGGAGACGTTATACTTCTGGACTTAGTAAAGAAGGTAACATTCCTGCCGCAGCGAGTAACGGAGGAGTATCGTCCCCATCTGGCAGAATTTTCATCAGGAAAATATCCAGTAGTTTTCCGAGGAGTAATTGACATAGGCAAGACGAATCCAGCTACATCATTCGAAATTATTTAAAATTAATCCATATACATAAAAGAGACAGATAGAAAGAGAGTAAATCATTTTTTTTTGTTTACTGTTTTTCAAAATGATCGATATCGCAAGAAAATCTGACAACTTACTGGCATTCATAAAGAAGAATAAAAAAAATGTACTCGATAATTTCACTAGTAGAGATGAGGAAGTTTAGCTGAATCGTTTAAGAGAATATATAAGATTATGTAATGAATAAATCCAAAAAAATAATTCGCCCATAGGTGTCTTGACGAAGATTCAAACAAACAGTGGTCATTTTGAACATTTTCGAAAAATCATTCGAAATAGGCATAGTGGTGGTTTTACCAAAATTGAGAGACAGAGTTAAATGGGATGATGTTGTTTCATGTTTTCCAAGTAGAATCAGAACCGGTATTATTTTAAATTTGGTTCATAAGGAGTAATTTTTTGCAGATGCTTTATTTTGTTTGAAAATAAAATTGAGAATATATTGTTAAAATTTCCGATAATCAAAGCTTGTTGAATTTTGTGGAGAATTTATTGAAAAATCAAATGATGGTGGAATTTTAGATTTAAAATATTTCAATACTAAAAATGTTGTCCTAGATGTATCGACAGATTTACAACGTTGGTTTTACGATAATATACGTGATCAAATTTTCACCAAATTGGGGGATTTTCAAGAACGTGATTCGGGGTAACGGTTCCTTCTTCATTAGACTACCAGTCCAAATTTTAAGAAGCGAGCATGCATAAATGTGAAGAATACTGACTCGGCATGTTTTTATTGGAGCGTAGTAGGCAAAAAATGCAGAAATTACTGTCATATCCATTTGAGAGCACGGTCCTTCAAACAGAGGATCTTAAAACTCCTAGGTCTCTACACCAAATTTCAAAATTTGAAAAAGCTTATGATATTTCAGTAAACGTTTACACATTGAAACTAAATATAGTTGAAGAAAAAATATTTTACATGGTGGTACCAGCACGATTAACTAATAATGAACGGGAACGTCATGTCCATTTATTATTGATTCAAAATGAATATTTTCCAAAATTAAATGATTATGAAGCTCCTCCTGTTAATCATTATGATTCTGATGTCAGATATCAATCCTTATTGTTGGATTAAAGAAATGTTTAGATTATTGGCAACCCAAACGAATAAACATAACGGAAAAAAACATTTTTGTAATAGGTGCATCAATTATTTTCAATGTGAACAGAAATTGAAGGTTCACGAGGTACTTTGTTCCCAAATGAATCAGTGCGAAATTTCATTTTCAAAATATAATCATATAGAGTTCAAAAATTTTACTTTCAAACAAACGACTCCATTCGTCATTTATGCGGACTTTGAATGTCAACTGTAAAATAAGATTTCGATGATTCGTTATCGTATTTCAATAGCCATTGAGGCAGTTATTGCATGAATTATTGGTTTGCGAATGAAATATCGAGGATAGCTGTTATTATTCAATCGAGAATTGAAACAATCATACCGATGATTGAAAAACCAAATTCATGTGGGGCAACTATTTGTCACATTTGTGAAAAATCTTTTTCCGCCAATGACATCATCGTTCGTGACCACAACCATTTTACCGGAGAATTCCGAGGTTTTTCGTACCAAGCATTGAATCTCAAATTTCAAAAATTGTTTTCCATAATCTCTCAGGTTACGACAGCCATTTCATGAGAGGCCATTTGAGTAGGAAGGGACGCATGAGCATACTTTCAACTAACAAGGAAAAATACATTTCATTCACACTGTTCGATGAAGATACAGATATAAAATTTCGATTTATTGACTCTTCTAGATTCATGGGTACATCTTTGGATGAAATATGTTCCATCTTGGATTGTGAATATTTGAAAATATTGAAAAGAGAATTCATTCATTTGAAAATGAAAAAATTCGCGCTTTCAACGAAGAATGGGATATTTCCTCACGATCAGATTGATTGTCTGGAAAAATTAAATGATACATCAATACCCCCAAAAGAATGTTTCTACAATGAATTGAACGATGCACACATCACCGCCGAAAGGTATGCTCATGCTCAAAATGTTTGGGAAAATTTCAAAATTTCAGACATATGGTCATATTCAGACCTCCATTTGAAAACAGATGTATTGTTGCTGGCCGATGTATTTGAAAATTTTCGAAAAAAAAATGGTCTAGCAACCTATGGGTTAGACCCAGCATGGTATTATACCATGCCGGGCTACACATGGGATGCTATGCTGAATTATACCAAATGTAATCTAGAATTGTCAAATGACGTTGATAAAATTATGTATATTGAAAATGCAATACGTGGTGGAATTTCGGTTTGTAGTAGTAGACACTCGGAGGCCGACAACTACATGTCTGAATATGATCCTGAAAAACTATTGAAATATCTTATGTATTTGGATGTTAACAATTTGTATGGGTTTGCTATGTCTGAATGTTTACCTTATGGTGAATTTTCATGACTGGAAAATGTTGGAAACTTCGATACACAACTAAGGACAGCAGCCACAAATGCTTTTGAGAATCTTCATAAATTAGTCAATCACGCAGTTTTCGGGAAAACAATGGAAAGCACAAGGAAACATAGGGTGGTAAAACTTGTAAGAAAGTGGAAGGGTCGTTACGGTGTCAAAAATTTGATGAGCAGTCCTCAATTTCACAGTCGTACAATTTTTTAGGAAAACTTGATGGCTATCGAATTACAAAAAAGCCAATTAATTTTCAATGAAACTCTGTATGTAGGAATGGCTATTTTGGGTTCATCAAAATTAGGTATGTACGATTTTCATTATGGGTATAGGATCCCAAAAATGACCATTAAAAAATGTGAATGATCATATATGGATACTGAAAGCTTCATTTATACATATGAAGAAGTAATGAAGGCCGATCTCTCCATATTTGATACGTCAGATTATGCTCCAGACAATGAATATTAGATGCCACAGAAGCGAATGGAAAAATACTGACACATTTTGTTGGCTTGTGTTCCAAAATGTATACGTATGAGGTGCAGGGGGGTAACGTTGTAAAAAAATCCAAGGAGGTAAAATATAATGCGGCGAAAAACAAAATTGTTTTTGAAGGTTATTTGGATTGTTTAAAGAATTTCAAGAAAAAAACGACAACCCAACGTTGTATTCAGTCATACGCTCACAAATTTTTCAGTATTGAACAATCAAAAATAGTGTTATTTAATTCCTGGTTCTTTCGATACATTACCGCGGGAACATTATACTCTGGAAAAGTGGTTGTTTTTTTAAAAAATTTTTAGATGGAATCGAAAACGTATCTTGTGCAGCTGATTTTCTACATGAATCACCGTTACGTTGGATATCAACAAAAGAAATTATGAAAAATACGCAAATTACAGGTGGCTATATATGAAGAAAAAGGCTGAAAATGAGTAATTTCGTTCTGAGCAGGGCATTGAATTTGTTCATTGCCATAAGAGTATAGTACCTTCTTTAAAAAGTAAAATATTAACCGAAAACGATTCGGATTATATTTTTGAAAATAACGATCAATACTGCATATGGGTGAACTATTAGGATCGATAAATTTTGTTTGGGTGTTTGTAAATCATGTTTTGATCCGATCAAACTTTTCCATGGATTGGGACAAAAAAATTTGATAGTTATTTATTATCATCATCATGATGTTTATCCAAGTGAAGATATCATTGGAAATCTGTATCAAAACATGCATTTTTGGTGCTACAGTTGTTTTTCTGGAGTGCTATTCGAAATCAAAGATCATGATTCTTGCGACAGGTCCCTTCACTCACCTCCTAGAAAACGTCGTTTCAGAGATAATTATGAAGATGGCAGCGATATTGATCATTTTGATTGATATTAACAAAGAAAACTGTATTTCTTTCCACAATTGTATACATTTCTTTCACAGATATGTTCGATAACAACACCTATAACTTCTCAGATGAAGAGTCTGATGTAGATATATCCGAGTATGAGGCATCATTATTGGTGTGGAGGAATGAGAAATGGAAAACAATCCTAGTGCCCATTCCACCAAACTCGATGTCCAACACCACCTCCTTCCGTTTCTCCTCCACATCCTAACATTTCTCATTCATCACCTGCCCCTCTCCATCTTCTAACCCCTTTCCAACTTCCAACGTCACGAGAGTTGTTATTGAAAAGTGAGAGAATGTGAAAAAGGCCCTCGCCAGCGTGGGTGGATGTGTTTGTTTCTCATAAGATTATATACAAAATCAGCGTTTTATATCCAGCTGTTGTACTTGTTTTCCAGGCCGAGCCATTTGACGTACATTTTGTTTTCTTTCCTTCTCAATACTTTTTGCACGAGATAAATGTTGAGGTAAAGAGTTTTATGTAATTCCTCTGCGTAGAATGCTCCTTGATTGGCGTATCATGCATACCTTCCAACATATAGGTGACAGTATTGGTGATGTTGATTTTGATAATTTTGAATAATTCCGTCGTCCAATTGGGTGTAAAACCTCTTTCAAAAACATATTTCACCGACTTCAAACTTTGCAAATCCTGCTATTTTCAAGTAGGTGTACGTTGATTTGAGAATATCTTTCTCGTTGGTTTTGTTGATTTCAGATGGTAACATGCCGGTCTTAGTTTTTAGTGGTCTAGTCCGCACGAAATTTGAAAAACAATCTATAACGACTAGAATAAGTGTATAATTTCGATTTTGATGAGTATACGGCCTCATCTCGGCCAAATCCATTTCCGTTTTTTATTTTTTTTCCTGAGGTTCTTCTTTTTTTTTCCTTGATTAATTTCTTTTTTCAGCTCATTCTTGATGCCACATTTTGCTGAGTTTTTTATTTTATGCTCTACCATTTCTACCAATGGGATTTCTGTAAGGATTCGTCTTCTTCAGATTCACCCAATTTCAAAGTCAGATACTTTATTCGAATGACTTTTGCAATTTCGTTTATTTTATTTTTTCGTATGACATCAGACTCTTTGCTCAATGGCTTCATGTTTACGAATTATGTTATATGTATATCTATCACATATTTATATATATCAAAGCCTTGACGATAGTGGCCATCATTTGAATCGTGATCCTTTGCAAAGACCAATGATCCATACTTATCGCGCCAACAATCAGCACATATTCGTTTGAAATATTCGAAGGTAACATCGGGAGAGACATGTTCATCATATACTTGCTTCAAATTCACTTCATCTTGTTTAAAGAGTACGATAAGGTTACAGTTATTCCCCAAAAGCTGTTTTGTCACCTTGCTGAACGTTTGTCCTATGTATATAGCATCAATACCGCGATGTCTCTGTGGAATAATATTCGCGAATTTTTCGCTGTGAGTCACATGAAATGTCATTGAATATGAAAATGGAATTCTGTTTGGCGTCATGGGGGCTAATAACATCTCGTTCTCCTTGAACGGGAAATAATGAATGCCTTTGACTTTTTCCAGTATTTGTTGCAGCAACTGATACTTGGGTTGATATAACGACTTTGAGTAGACATAAACATTTTTAAATTTCACGACATAGAGGTGGAACAACAGCACTAATACAGCGTTCGTTTTTCCACAACTGTTCGTTCCACATACGATAGCTCGAAATGAGTTTGGTAGTAATTTACCATGTTTGCGACCTACTATACCATTATCATCATTTAAATAGTCCGAATTTTCGATGGGTAACTTGTTTTTTGTTGAACGACCTTCATGGTGTGAGAGTTGATGAAAGTGAGTTTATGTTTATAAAAAGAGATGACGCCGTACACTTATCATTCCCAATGCTGACATGTCAAGGTGAAGGTGTTGTTAATTAATAAGTTACCGTTCGAATAACATATACCTGGATATCAGTATTGTGAGAGGCTCCCAAAAGGAGATCCTGGCATCAACCCATTGGACGCGGCTTGCAAGCAACACGATATTGTATATTCACAAGACAAATCTCTCGAAGGTAGACATAAAGCTGATGAAGTTCTCCAACGAAATGTTTGGAAAAGATTCGAATCCAAAGACGCAAAACTTGGTAAAAAAACAAGCGCTCTTTTCGTCAGCGGCGCAATGAAAGTGGAACGCAAGTTTGGTATGGGTGCTACAAAATCCTTCCACAACAATTTTCTGCAAAAAATCCTCAAGGATTGGACACCTCACAGTAGCAACAGATATAGGAATATCCATCACTTTGGCTTCGAGAGAGCCCCAAAAATCGGTCAAAAAAGCTGGAGAACGTAAACAGATACGTATCCCGAGAATTATTTCATTGGAATTCAAGTCTGGCGGCATCCTACCTCTCATACCTATATTTGCTGGACTTTCAGCTTTAGGTTCATTGATGGGTGGGGCAAGCGCAGTAGCAAAGACGGTATTGGATACAAAGAATGCTAAAAGGAAGCTTGAAGAAGATCAATGTCACAATAAGGTTATGGAGCATTTGGGTTCTGAACTATATCTTCGTAAAACACCTAAAGGATATGGACTATTTTTGAAGAAACAAAAACGCGCACGAGGTCTCTTCTTGAAGAAACGAAAAAAATGTTGAGTAAGCTACCCAATAGAGCGTTATACGACGTGGGAATTGAAAAATTTGCTCGTAAAATGAAAATACCTAATTTTTGAGGAGTTTTTATGCGTGATACGTCACCAATGCAGCCCAAACAGAGGGAATGTGCTGTGTTAAACTTGGATTCCAAAAAAAATATGGTTACTCACTGGGTAGCTCACAGAAAATTTGACAACGCTGTGAAATATTTTGATACTTTCGGCAATCTGAAACCTCCGCGGGAATTGGTTTGATATTTGGGGAACGGCGTTCATATCACATACAACAATGAGCGATATCAAAATTTCAACCAGAGTAACTGCGGACATCGCTGCCTAAAATTTTTACTTCGCAATGTCCGCAATTGAAAACGAATTGCCTCTAATTAAAAGTTTGAACCATTTTTATTTTATTAAATCGATTTGCTCACGAATGTAATGTGTAAATAAATGATTTTCACACAATGGGTTTTTGTTTCTATTATTCAAGGTATATCGCTGATGGTGCCATATTTTCACTGATTTCACACCACCTGTTCAATTGAAAGCTAATTCCGAATACGATCTAGCTCTACCAAGTTTCCATTCATTCAACAGTATAGCAAACGTCAAAGAGGGCACCAAGTTCTATTATTACGAAATAGAGGAAATTAAGGAAAAAAAGAAAAAAGTTAGGAAGAGCATCGATATTCCTGTTGGAACCTGAAGAATTCTTTTATCTGAAACCCAACAATAATACGCTGAAAAGCGAAATTTTTTGTCTGCTGTACGGCATCAATTTCACCTCGCAAGAAGATTCTCTTGCAAACATATTAGGTTTTTCTTCGAGTGTTCTAAAACCGAACGTTCATTACGTGTCCGATCTGCCTGTCAATATTATAAAAGTGAGGACCATACACATAGATACCAACATTATGTCGGGAACATTCTTCGTACGATATACGAATTTGCTATCGATTCTGATCCAGGTTGTGCAATCGACGAAACACCTAACCATTGTATTCATCTACCTATATTGCACATGAACGAAATAAACAATATAGAGATATTGGTGAATTTCGGAAAAGAAGAAATAATAGTTTGATTGGAACTGAAGAAACTATGGTCTTGAACTTCTATAAAGCTAACTCATTGCCATTTGCTCCGTCAGTCTTCACGAAGACCTTCGACTGCTCCCGTCACCTAACTGCTGAAAATATAGAGTTCCTTAAATCACTCGGCTACCATGTTGTCGGCTCAAGTATTCAACATTTTTCGCAAACCTCAGCAAGACGAATCCATTCAAAAAGTAGTATGGAGAACATACTGCTCGTACTTAAAGTCTTTTTGAAATAATGACGTCATTGAAATCAACATCAATCAATCTGATGCCCACGATGCAATCTATGATAGTCTGTTATATATCAGCGGAAAAGTGATCAGAACTGCAAATGTGGGGCGGGTTACTTTTGCGGGAGCATTTATGTTTCAATCCATCAGTTACGATTATAATGGTAAAGAATTAGAAGGCGTACGCGAGTTGAGTATCGTTAGTACCGTTCGAGGATTTCTATGCTATAGCGCGGATGAAACCAAACATTTGGCAACGGCTGGTTGGACTTACTTCCTCACCAATGATGAAGTTACCGATCAATCGTTCAGCATGCTCATTCCTCTCAAGCAATTTTTAAACATCTTCAATGACTATCAGTATGTCTCCTACAATTCGATTGGTTCGCGCTGGTAATGATGATAATTGCTTCAAAGTTTCTGAACCAGTAGCTGGCGTGGCAACGGTGCCAACCGCAGTCAAATTAAAAATTGAAAATATGGATCTGAAATTCCAGAGAAATTTCCCCAATGATTGAATTTAGCTGCAACTTTTGAAAGCAATCCAAGCTGACACTCCAATTTTGATGCCTTTTCGAAAAAGGGACTTGCATATGCTGCCTGCTCTAACGGTTGGTGCTACAAATGAAATATGGGCCGTAAAGAATTCTCCGTTCCTCGAAAGCCCCCGATATGTTATTGTATGCTTCCAAGTGAATCGAGATTATACCAAAGTGAATAACGATCCCATATCATTCAATCACATTAATATTACCAACATCACGTTAACTCTCAACGGCGAAACTTACCCCAAAGAGATGATGCACTTTTTACCAAAAAAAATGTTTCACGAGCTTATCAGTGCTAGGAATCGTACGTTAAAAGGTAAGACCTCGTTAATCCTTGGCTCGCACAAGTTTCGACTTTTGAGGGCTGCCGTTCGTAAGGGGACGACAGCCTGTTAACGGAAAAAACAATTTTTAACAATTTTTTTTTAATTTTAACTACGCTCAATTTGGACTCGGCTACAAACATTCCTCTCAACACAATCCTCTGTTGAGTTATAATGACTTCGACGACAAAGCACTCTTTGCCAGCGATTGTTCCAGAAGAGATGAATCAGTAGGAAGTTCCACTGTTGACGTTAAGCTGGAGATAGAGGCATCACAAGGTTTTCCAGCCAGTACCAGAGCTTATTGCATCATGGTACATGATACCATCATTGAACACCTCCCACTTAGCGAAATTGTTAAACAGTGGAACTGAACTGCATTTTATGTTAGTCTGAAGTTGACGTTGATGATAGTAGTTGTTAACATATCATGAGGTTAGCTCTTGCAGATATTCAAGAGTTCATTATCGAACAACAATTCTATCCTAAGGAGATTGCAATCAAGATTGGCGCTCAATGTAGTAATTTTTCACTTCTTTCAAGCATATTGTTTTCCCCTCTGAATGAAGAAGATCGACGTACTGCCTGTTACTTGGAGAAAAACGTTCATGGTCTGAGAAATTCCTCTGGCTTTGTGGAATATCAACTGCTGGATGATATCCTTGAAGACAACCTATTCGATGTTGACATCATTTACGTGCGAGGGCACCAAGAGAAACACTTTTTGGATAGTTAGTTGCAACAGTTGAATATACGTACGAGAGTTGTAAATTTGGAAGAAAATCAGGACTCATTGTGGCTGTCAGCTGTCTTCCATGACACTAATGGGGCCCCATCCTGCACAAAGGACGCTCATACAAATGCAGTCTTCATTCATAACGTTGATATCTTATTCAAATGGCTCTGTGATATACTACCTAAATAATATGTATTTTTTGCTAATGAATTGAACATTTTTGAAACACCCCATTTGTTTTTCCTTCATCATCAATTTTGTGACATCCTTTATTTTCAACGGTGTATTTTGAAACATCCTGTGTATGTTTGACGCACCCTGTAACACCCTGTATGGGTGTTACGATGTATTGAAACACACATTATATGTTTGACGCATTATTTACCGTATGTATGTTGTTTTTTTTTCATTGATCAATATGCTTTCGACAAGTTCAGATATTATTCGCGTGTGAAAAAAATAAATGATATCATCAACAAACATAAAGATAAATATGATATTCATGAAGTGATCTTGAAAAATGGGAGCAGCGTAAAAAGAGTCTAGAGTCAATAAAGAACACAGAAACCAATAATTCACATTACAGAAGTTGCTGTTGGTCCCGATACATGCGCATGTTGCTTCATAGGTCAGTACGTGGAAGATGCCAAAAAGTCGTGAAAGACTACGAAAAAAACATTCCCTACAAGTATTTCGAAGACGCTTGGACATGGAAGGAACACGATGGTGTGAATATTGTAGAAAGTAATTTGGTTTTTGTAAAAAGTCAATTGTTGAACATAATCATCCAAATTTGAATTTGAAATGTAATGAAAGCATGCTTCATAGTCCTGTTCAACCTCCGAAAAAGAAAAATACTTTGAATTAAAATATTCATTTTATTATAGTGATACGAGAATACCGCACTCGTAACAAGCTATTCAAGGTGTGGTATTTTGTCATATGTGAACTGTTCAGGGAGAGTGTTAAGTATCACTCACAAAAATCGTTCAATGCGCAAAACAGTCACATGACAGTTAACAGATGACACATGAGCCATTTAACACCCCCACCCCCATGTAGTCATTTCCAATGACTCATCTTTCTGTGACACATTTCCCAATCCCCATATCCCCAATGATGCATCTTTTTTCCGATACATTTTTCAAATGTACATCATAAGTACGTTGCTTCTGAATGTCTCTGCTATGTTGATAAATCAACAAAAAAAAACTGCACGCCTCTCTCTCCATCTGTATAACCAACATTCCCAGTTACATCTACAACGAGCTCCGTGGTCCAGTGTGTTAAGCGTCCGCTACATGATCTAGAGGTAGCCGGTTTTATCCCCGCGAGTGACATTCATCTTTTTTTTTATTAATTCACATTAAAATCTGCGAGCAGAATATATGAAATTTAAATTTACGTGCGAGTAGACGAGTAGACCGACAAATATCAGATGACACGCAATGCCTGAAAGGCGCTATTCCTTGATAGGTGGTGTTCCGTGGGTGCAAGATGGCATCTCTTATCTTCGAAACGGATCTACCGCGACTACGTCCAACACTCGCGCCGTCGCACTCTTTCTCTCTCACACGCACAGATGCTCTCTTACACACGGTTTTCCCTATGTCTAGTGTTTGTATCTCCTAGTATATCTACTGATTCCCAGTCAGCGTTTAGTATCTAGTACTGAAGATTGTTATTTTTATCAAGGGCCTGAAGCTCTTTTCTGCAGCTTCCAATTGAACGAAGAATTACAGAAATGAAAAATATAAAATTATATTTGAACTGCCCCAAAACATCTCAATTTCAAAGCAAAAAGGTGTATCAGATGTAATAAGCCTCACAATTCACTCCTCCACATACATTTTGCGAAATCAACTGACATAACGGCCAATGTCACTTCCAACCAAATAACATCAGATGACTTGTCAAATGGATCGTCTCGGATTCAAATTGATAATTTGCCCAATTCAAACTGTTCCGACGTCCAAATTCCGTCAATAATCAACAAATCAATTGCAAGATTTCAGCATATAGTCAGAAATGTAAATTTGATAATCATAATCAGTATAAAAATGATACGAAAAGTTTAAATCAAGTATTGTTGTTAACTGCATTGGTACATGTTCTCGTGGATGGAAAAATATTTCAGATGGGGGATCACAGAGTAATTTTGTCACAGAAAATTTCTGTGAAAACCTAAATATAGAAAAAAGAAAAATAAATCATTAAATGAAAAGTGTAGGACAAGTTACAATGAACTTGACCGAACAAGTAAATATAGATATTCAGTCAGAAAGGGTGATCATTCAGCAAATATCAAATGTTTATTCATTAAAAAAATAACAGAGAAATTACCGAAAATATCATTTGAAAACAAATATGTCTCTATTCCAAATGGTTTTTTCTTAGCATATCCTTCTTTCAATATATGTAGCGAAATAGACATATTCTGGGTTCACAGATTTTTTGGTCTATTTTGTCTTCAGGTCAAGTTAAATTAGGAAAAAATATGTCTTCACTCCAAAATACCGACTTCGGTTCGGTGGTAGCTGCTAATTTGTGTTTAGACGATTCCAATCAAATATCAATAAATCATTTTCTAACTGAAAGCGATGAACTGATTGATAATGAAATTTTTGAATTTTGTATAATTGAAGATATCGAAAATAAAAATAAAATAATGTCCGAAGAAGAAAAATATTGTGAGTCATATTTTAAAGAGACTACCAATCGTGTTGATTTGACTGGTGAGTTCATATTCAAAATACCTTTTAAAATCGTTGATGATAAGCCAGATGAAAATGAATATTTTCTACCCCATCTTGCTGTTTCCGAGGCATCAAGTGTTATCACGAAATGTCGCGTAGTTTTTGATGCTTCCGCAAAAACTGATTCTAGTATATCATTAAACGACACTCAATATGTAGGTCTAGTTTTACAGAGAGAATCATTTTCGATATTATTGAATTTCAGAATATTTAAATATGTTCTCACCGCAAACATAGGATAGTTTTAAAAAAATATTCTGGCGTACCCATCCCAATGATAATTTGAAAATATTTCTTTCAAATACCGCTACATTTGTTACTTCTTCAGCTCCATACCTTGCAATTAAGTGTTTTAATACCACTAGCTGAAGAAAATAGTCAAAAATTTCCACTTGCTAATAAAGTAATAGTTGAAAATTTTTATGTTGATGATTTATTGACGGGAGCCCCAGAATTGTTGAAAAATCAAAGAGAAATTTCATCGATTTTCTCCAGTGCGTGGTTCGAATTGGAAAAATAGTTATGTGATGAACCCACTCCCATTAAAAAATTCTCAATTAATCAAGACATTCAATCCAGCGTTTAAGAGATTGGTAATGAAAGTAATAAATCTTTAGGTGTATATTGGAATCCTCAAGCAGACGAAATCTGTTACAAAATTTGTGAATTTGAAAATGATATTTCAGCCATCTCCAAACGAAAAATTTGTCGAATATTCGATCTTTCAGGGCTTGTAGGTCCTGTGATCATCATTGTAAAAATATTCATGCAACAGGAAATTGAAAATAGAGTGGGATCAAAACATTCTTCAGATTATGTATTCAAATTGGTTTCAATATCAACTTGAGCTAGCTCAGCTGAATATTTTTTAAAATCTCAAGATGTTTTGTTATTTCTAACAGAAATTCAGTTGAACTCTATGGTTTCTCAGACGCCTTCGAGAAAGCCTTTGGTGTTTCTATCTACATAAGGTCAGTGGATTCAACTGGTTATATTATATCGAATATATTGTGTGCTTAATCAAGTTGAAGCAGATAAGCATACCAAGATTGGAATTACTCTTGTTAGCAAATCTAGTAGAGATGCTGATCATTTGATATTGATTTTACTCACCGATATTATCGAACTAATTCAAAGATTACTTTATCTTGGATCAAAGGTGAACCTACGAAGTGGAAAACGTTCATTGCTAATAGAGTTACTGAAATAAACTTTATAACAAACGTAAATTACTGGCATTATGTACAATCTGATAAAAATCCCGCGGATATCATTTCGAAAGGTACGTACCCTGAATCGTTATTTAAAATAGATTTATGGTGGCACGGCCCTTCTTGGTTATTGAAGAAAAATAAAACTTGGTTTGATGAAAGTGTTGATTTTGACATTAACATTCCAGAACAAAGACATAATTAATAAATACTGTTCATATCAAAAGTTACAAAAAGTGTTTGCCTATAATTTGATATTCATCAAAAACTGTAGGAAGCAGCAAAACAGGTTGGTCAACTCATCTCTGAAGAATTGACTTATTTTGATTAAGACCGTTCAAATTGAATCTTTTCCATAAGATTATAAAAATCTCTTTTCCGGTAAAATTTTATCAAAAAATAGCAAAATTTTGTCATTGAATCTATTCATTCATGATTCTCTCATAAGAGTTGGTGGCAGAATAAAAAATAATAAGAATCTAACTTTCGAGAAAAATATCAAATACTCTTACCAAATGAACACATACTCACCAATTTGATTTTAATAAATGAACATACGAGACTGATGCATTGTGGTGCACATATTATCAAGACGAAGCCTTGATACAATAACATACCTCATGTTAAATTTACGAGAATGCCGGGTGAATTCCTCATTTCCTTTCCAAAACGTTGGCCTAGACTATGGTGGCCCATTTGCAATCAAAAATAGAAAACTTCGCGGTGCTAAAATTATCAAAAGTTACGTATATCTTTTCATATGCATGAGCATAAAGGCTCTGCATTTGGAGCTTGTGATGGATCTCACCACTGAATCCTTTCTTGCCCTACTAAAACGATTTATGAGTCGGCAAGGGAAACCTAGCAATATTTATTCAGATAATGGCTTCAATTTCGTCGGTACCAGCAATGAAATTATTAAGATATTCTGTTTTATTTATAAAGAAAAGGATTCCATAGCAAATAAACTTGTTGAAGAAAAAATAAAATAGCATTTCATCCCAGCGAGATCTCCCACATTTTGTGGAATATGGAAAGCTGGTATAAAGAGTATGAAGTTCCATCCTAAGAGAGTTTTGGGAAATAATACATTTACATATGAAGACTTTGCAACTATTTTGGTTCAGATTGGAGGGATTCTCAATTCTCGACCCCTTCGTCAAACTGACATCAAACTCGATTCAAGTGGAGAGAAAATTCAAATCATCTTCTGAAGGTTGAATCATTAGTTTTGATGAAAAATGACCACGCTCCAACTTCTACCTGGCAACTTGGCAGAGTAACGTCACCGCATCCTGGAAGTGGCAATATCGTCCGTGTTGTGGACATCAAGGTTCAAAATGGTGTTTTTTGTCGAGCTGTTAACACAACATGTGTGTTGCCAATCGACGCATAATGTATTATGTGGTATAATATGGTTTAGAAGATTGGTTGAAAGTGATACTTTTAAGGCGGGCGAAATCTTGGAGACAGTGCCCTGTATAGAAAACATAGTGATGTTGCTGGACATTTCATTTTTGTTTGATGAATAATTTGAGAATATCTCCAACTTTATGAAAAAGCATTGGCAATATATGTATATTTCATATGGTATTTTGTATTTTTCGCAATATACAACGATTTATAGTTCACGAAATCAATATAAATCAAATAAAAAGAAACCATAATCAACACAAATCTTTTACTACCAAACAGATTATATCAATTCCAGCACAATCAATATTTAGCGTTAGATAAGTTTGAAATTCAATATGCTTACTTCTTTTACCAGTTACACTCGAAACTGATAACCAGTCACAAGTAACAAGAGTGGATCTATACCTTTCTCTCGCAAACTTATCAAAAAGTCACTTGAGACACAACTTACCTCACCACCACAAAGCTGCAACAGGTGTTTTTAAAACTCTTCCACATATTGGTTCATCAGAAATTGCTCTATTTACATGAGAGGTCGTATAATCTGAGCTAAAATACGCCTCCTCCAGTTTTACACTTCGTTTATATAATCACTAACAATATCTTTACTTTCAATTCGTGGTTTGAATCCTTCATTTTTCTGCCTATCATTTTTATTGTTGTCCTTATCTCTCTAATTAGGTCTTTGTGGAAGTTCTATATTGGGAGTACTGAATTTTATTGCATTATTTTCTTGTTTTGGTTCAATATTGTCTGAAAATGTCTTTTGATGATATCCCATTCGAACGGTACGTTTGTTCTCAGCATCATCGAACTGCTGCATTAGATACAACCGCGTATACAACCATGATCGTTGGTTGTTCTATACTCAAAATAGATTTTTCAACATTTGGAGCAAAAAGTGATGATTACCCGTATATTGAATCTTTTCCCGAACCAATATTTTCGACATATTTTTTACTATTTATCATATCTTTGAAATACGACGACTTTTTCAGACTGACTTTCTCTTATAAAAACCATTACCTACTTCATATCGGATAATTCTTTGTAATGTGTCTTCCCAACATCATATCGAATAATTCTTTGTAATGTGTCTCCCCAACATTCCTACAAGAAAAGTTGCTTTGACCTGTTCAAAATTTTGGTTTAACACAAACATAGAACACCATTTCTGTGCACCACCAGTTGAAAACTTTCTTGCTGATCGAGTTCTATATTGATATGGAATATTCAAATCATCCGTAGCTCTCTCTAAATTATTGATATACCCATACTCACATGACATTCATAAATATCTAGCAATGGATGATTATTTTCGATCACTCTGTTTGGAATACTTTCCATATTGGTTGTATCGTAAAGAAAATGGTTGCTGAAAAAAAAAGGATCTTAATGAATATGAGATTGTTGAGAAATCAGAGATGAAGCGCATGGTACAAAAGTATGAAGCGATTGAATTCGAAACGGAGGAAAATCAGATTCATTCGTTTGCAGCGAAGTCATCGAAGTACAGTGTAGTGTTATTACACATTTTGAATCAAGTGTAGCTGAGGGCAGTTCAAACAAAGGAATGCGTCAAATTAACCTGCAAACGAATACTATAAATCGAGTGTAAATTATACTAGGTGTAGGAAAGTGCTACACCTCGATACAAACGAATGAACCTATACTTGACGCTCAACTGCGGATAGATGGATTTCATTTGTAGCGAAAGCACCCCGCAGTCAGTTAATATGATACCAATTGACAACGGCGGGTAATTACCAAGGTTAATGATAAATATGGAGATTTTAAAGAAAGATGAGTTCTATTAATTGGAAAATTATAACTTTTTTGACATTTTTTTAACAACTGTCATATTCTCCTCAAATCAATAAAATTTTCTTTTTTTATTTCTACTCTTAATACAGCGTGTTCAATATAAATCAGCAACTCCGCTACAACGCCGCTAAACTCCCCGACTCTCAACATTATCCCACCTTTTGCAATGTTGGATTGCAAAAAAATGATTAAAATCCATATCGATCTGGTGCTCTGATCAGACACCCAGACCTGGTTGATACTGCTGTCTCATCCTTTTCTTTCTTCTCTTCCTTCTGCTTCTTCTGTGACGATATGTCTTCGTTCTTCTCTTTGTTCGGCTGCTTTGTTCCAGAAGTTTCGCTATTTTTTGAAATGTATCGGTCTTGCGTGAGTTTGCCCTGTAAAATATCCGAATCTTCGCTTGATGTTGAAATTTCTAGTGGATATATCCTTTGGTATGGACGTAAAATTTCACCTGACTGTATTTTGGTTCGTGCTACTCTCGTAATGTTATCTTTTCCAAGATAAATCTCGAGAATTTTTCCAATTGGCCAAGCTATTCTTTTTGTGTTGTCGGTTCCAACCAGAACTACATCACCTATAGCTAACTTGTCGCTCCTCCTTTGACCATGATGGACTAGCTTTGCTAAATATGAATTCCTGAACCTTTCTCGAAGGTTTTCCCTCAGCTTCTGTAGGTATCTTAGTCTTTTGTTCATGCTTGTTTTGCTCAATTTGTCTAAATCTGGCACTTCAGAGTTCTGGATACTTTGTAAAAAAGATGAAGGTGTTATGGGAACTAACTTTTCATTTTTTGACAATACAGGGTGACCTTCTATCCAGGGCAATTTTATTTCATACCTTTTTTCATCATTGAATTTTATTGTATCATTAAAATGTTTGATTGCATCTGCTTCTAAAACTTCTTTTTTCTTGACTGTAACTGGATCGTTGATTCCCAAAACATCTAAGCTCCACAAATCAGATAATGGTATGTTGGTAAAGCAACAAAGGGTTTCAATTGAATTTTTCTGATGAAATGATCCTATTAGTGTCCACCCAAGATAAGTTTCTATTGCAACTAGATCATCAACCTTTTCTACTCTAGTTAACAGTTTACCGTAAATATCGGCTCCAAGAAACTGATTTCATTGATATCTGTTTTTGTATCAAATACAATTATATTTTTCTGTTTCAACAAATTTATGATATGAACATTTTCTAATCGAGGAACGAAACTACATATTTTGTTTTGTTCTAAAGCCAATAAATTTAACTGAAAAGAACTATTCAAATCTTTGATAGTGACATCAAATAAAGCATGATTTTCAGGAGTTGATTGTTTTCCGCCAAAAACACTCTGTACAATTATTTCATCTCTGACCTTTTTTAAGTTTCATATTCTTAGCGCAATCAGCAAGAATATATGAACGTTGAGATGCGGAATCAAGCAATGCCCTAACAATTTTTGTACCAGACTCACTAACAAGTTTTACTGTCACAGTTTGTAGTAATGTACCTGTAGTATTGTGACTTATCAATATGTTTTCGATATTATCAGACTCTCTAGATTTGGGAATATCTTGGATTTTAATTTCTTTAGTTTGTGATATCGATAAGTCACTACACAATATTGGAAAATTCTTTTTACCACATATTATACATTTTATGAATGCTTTACATCTCTTTATAGTGTGACTGGATTTTAAACATCCAAAACAAGCATTCCTTTTCTTGACAATGTCCTTTCTTTCTGCAATAGAAAGTGCTCGTGCTTTGATGCAGTCTTGGCTTGAATGTGATAGACCATCACAAAATATACAAATATGAGCTTTCTTACCATGCTTCTCTGCAGAAAAAATCGTCGCAGCTGTGTATAAATTCGGCTCACCTCCTATATTTTTCCGAAGATGGCTTGCTTCTTGTACAATTTTTAGTTTCCTTCTCATTAACAAAACCCTTTCTGGCTAGACTGATCCGTTCTTCGCTTTCCACTTCTGATCGGAGAAAATCTAGTAAAATATTCAAATAATTAATTAATCGATTTGTCTTATCAATTGTTTTAAAATCCTTTAGGTTGATGTTACTACGATATCTCTCCCAAACCCTCAAAGTTTCTTCAGGAAGAGCAGATTCAGCTAACGGGTACAACATGGCAGCATATTTATCACTCGTTACCCCTAATGATTCTAATGCTCTCAACTGGGTCTCTAGTTTGTCAAATAAAGAAGCTAATGACATACCTGTTTTATTGCTAGAGGCCTGTTTCAATACTAGATTCAGTAATTCTCTGACATAGACTTCGATTAGGAATTCATCTTTAGCGAACCTGGTCTTGAGTTATTCGATAGCCTTTTCATAATTCGATGCAGACGGTGGAAAACTATCAACTGATGTTTTTGCTACACTACCTGGCTCCATAGATTGGAGCAGGTATTGAAATTTGTCCTCCTTGTCAAGTTCCTTATCTTCGTGGATCTTTCGAAATTGACCCCAGAATCCAATCCAGTTTCGAACATCTCCATCAAATTTCTTCAGTTCAATTTTTGACAGTTTGAAATGTCTCCTGGCGTTTGACGATTCTGTCTCAGAACTTGTTCCGTATTGTTGTCTTTCATTTACTAAGGCAAACTCACATTTCGACCTATACAATATCAAATACTCACGAAACTTCTCTACCGTTTCATACTCCATTTCCAATTCTTTATCATCATCATCATTTTCTTGTGTCATCATACGAATCTGTTCATCAAAGACGAATATTCTGGACCCTTTATCTTCGATTTGTGCTAAACGGGCTATGATCATGTCTTTTTCCATTGGCTGGGCTTTCAATTCCATTTCCAGCTCGTTGCATGACTTGGTGAAAATTTTTCTCAACAAATCTCGTTCTTTCTTTACCTTAACTAGTTTCTCCATGGTTTGTCCTGTCACGGTCGCCATTAATGATAAATATAGAGATTTTAAAGAAAGATGAGTTCTATTAATTGGAAAATTATAACTTTATTGACGTTTTTTCAACAACTGTCATATTCTCCTCAAATCAATAAAATTCTCTTTTTTCATATCTACTCTTAATACAGCGTGCTCAATATAAATCAGCAACTCCGCTACAACGCTGCTAAACTCCCCGACTCTCAACATTATTTACGGATCTAACGCTCACCATAACTTCGCCAGAATGAAACTGGGTGGTGGTTGAGACGCGACGAAACGTAGAAACGCTGGCAAGCTATTTTGCGAACTCACGTTTCGAGCGGTTAAGACAAGAGTTCTATTTGTGGGATCGTGAAGCATACATGTTGATCAGTTCGAACATCGGGGTAACATCGAAAAGAAACACATATTTTATCATTTCAAACTTATATTCAGAAAGTCAAGTACGTAAGATGATCGCTGACGTAGTCAATATAAATACAAACGCTCAACTTCAACAGTTAGTAAGATGAGACACTCCAGTATGATATACAGAAACATATTCAAAAATAACTAGTAGGTAAATAAAATAGAAAAGACCTCATATGCGGTATGAACTACTCCGCAACTGACTTGCAAGCAAACATGAAAAACGATAAAAATGTATACCTATAGCAATATAGATAAAATAATTATACTATATGTGGCTAGCTATCGATATTCCTCGGCTATTGATAATATAATGCATTGTTGCACTATTCGAGAAGCCACTTCAAGCTCAAACTACAAGCACATATTCAGGAATATTAATAAATAACCCAAACAAAACGGTGATCGACTGAAAAAATATCTATATTCGGAATGTATCAGGTTAGATTAGTTTGGGGCTTTCGTGCCATAAGCATCAACATTGTTATTGTATTCGCCCTCTAAATCGTTTAGAGTTCTTTATCTGGCCCTGTCTTCGTCACGAGACTCCATAGGCCAGTTTTCAGAACCCCCATGTATCCGGGAGTAATGTCAGTGATACTTCCATTTATAAATATTAATTCGTAAAAACATCAAACTTCGAGTGATACATATCGTCCATAGATAGTTAATTTTAGTGAAAATTTAGTGAAAATATTCATTTAATCCTAGCCGAAACAATCAGGGTTCGTTACACTTAATGAAAAGGGTAGACAGAGTGGCATCCTAATGTCGAGGAGCCTGTAATACATGGCTTATATCCAGAAAGATCGCAGTTATGTTTAATGAACTTGAGAGCATCAGAACACACTTGAGACATACTCTCTGAAAATATGATTGCGTTTATGTTCGTTCGTTCAATCTAGACAGTTTCCTTTCTAAGGAATTAGTTTAGATGCGACCGACTAACACATTTTTCTCAACTAGCATTGGTATTCCAGTATTCTCCGGGTGTTTCTTGAAGTATTCCGACGATCACTAGAATCTCGCATTATTACGGCTGTCGCGTAAATTGGTACGGTTGAAATCAGAATGAATCGCAAGTTGAAAAAGCACTCACCTATGATCCTGAGTTAACTTGCGTAACGATTCTTGATTCCAGATTCATCTGTGGACTGTATGAGCGGCGAGCGGCGCGACGGTGCGGCGATTGTTGATATAGCGGTAACAAATAGCGATAAAAAAGCGGAGAGCACAAAATTAACGTTTACGTTCAGAACCTTTTTAGAACTGTTGTGTTGTTCCCTTTTCTCCATAGAGAGGGCACTGGCGCCTCGCATGGTGCATGTGCGAATTTCAACTTGATATGATACGCGGTAAATCAGAATATAAATAAATATTTAATAAGTGGAATAAGCTTCTTAGTATTTAATATATTATCTAAACTATGACTAAATAACCTTAACTAAAGCAGGTGGCGAAAGATTTAACATTCTCCCCCACCAAATTATGGAATAATTTAAATATTATCTGAACTCGGTAAAGGACACAACTTCACCAAAGCTCTCTTTAGTATACCAGTTCTGGTACGAACATCGGCAACTCTTGCAATTCCGTCCTTACCAAAGTATAATTTCTCGATGCGACCGAGAACCCACTTTAAAGGGGTGATTTGTTCATTTTTAATGACCACCATAGTTCCAAGAGGAATAGGATGTGAAGCATCCAACCATTTACTTCTTTGTTGAAGAGTGTGAAGGTATTCATGATGCCATCTTTTCCAAAAATGTTGGTGCAGATATTGCAATAATTGCCAGCGATTCAATCTGTTGGATTTTATATGTGTAAGATCTGGGTCAGGCAATGAACTCATAGGTTCCAGGGTTTAAAAATGACCAGGTATTAAAACTGAAAAATCGTTTGGATCATTACTCAGTGGGCACAATGGGCGCGAATTTAATAGTGCTTCAATTTGAGCTAAAATGGTATAGAATTCTTCGAAAGTCAATTTTTGTTCTCCAATTACCCGACGAATATGAGTTTTTACTGATTTCACCGCAGCTTCTGCCATTCCAGCAAAATGAGGTGAACCTGGCGGATTAAATTTGAAAGAAACTGTTGTACGTTCAGCGGCTTGTTTCATTAACTTGGATATTTCGTTACTGGCACCTTTGAAGTTACTCCCGCAATCCGAGATAATAAAATCACAGCGTCCTCTACGTGCGATAAACCGTCTTAAAGCGGCAATAAAAGCTTCAGTAGTCAAATCCGAAGCGAGTTCTATATGTAAACATTTTGTAGCCATACATACAAAAATGCATATATACGCTTTAGCAGTTTTTGCTCCGCGTACTTTTCCTGTTGAAATAATAAATGGACCCGCATAGTCAAGACCGACGGTAGAAAAAGCCTTCATTTGTGAAACCCTACAGCTAGGAAGATCTCCCATAGGTGGTTGAAAAGATTTTGGCGAGAGACGCCAACACGATTTACAATTAGAGACTACCTTTTTTATGGAGCTCTTTGCAGATATAATCCAGAACTGTTGCGAAATTAAAAATTGAAGGGTTTGGGCACCTGGATGAAGATAGGTTATATGAAAGTCTTTGATAATCATTTGCGTCAAGCGGCTATTTTTAGGCAAAATCGCTGGATGTTTACTAGAATAAAATAAATTTGAATTTCTGAGTCGACCTCCTACTCTCAAAATACCGTCGTTATCGAGAAATACGTTGAGTTGACGAAGAAATTTTGGTATTGATTTTTTCGCTTTTAAACTTTCAATTTCCTTTTTGAAATGCAATTGTTGATTGAATTTTACCACTACAAGCAATGATTGATTCAACTCAAACAAAGTAAGTGTCTCAGTTCTTTTATTTTTAGAGTTTCGTGAATTGTATATGAAACGTAAAACATATGCAACAATTCGTTTTATTTTACCGAGCAGGGACCAATTCTGTATTAATTTTTCTATGAAACAAGGTTCACTCAAAGTAGTAAAAGTAATTACTTTTTCTTCCAATTCTTCGGATGTGAATTTATAAGGTGCGTCAGTTTGAGAAATTGGCCAATGAATTTTTGGAAGATGTAACCATTGCGGCCCAGAAAACCACAGTTTATTTTCGACAAGTTCAGTGGGAAGTAATCCACGGAAAGCACAATCTGCTGGATTGTCTTCCGACGATACGTGATACCCAAAAGCGGGAGAAATTTTATTTTGAATATGGGCGACGCGATTACTGATAAACGTTTTCCACTTGTGTGGAGAGGATTTGATCCAGTGTAATGTAATCATACTGTCACTATACGCAAAAATTTGAGAAAAATCAATTTTTCCCTTGAAAGTTTGAAGAACATTTGCAAATAAGTCTGCTAATAAAACAGCCGCACATAATTCCAGTCGCGGTACAGAGATACTTTTTAGAGGTGCAACCTTTGATTTGGCGCAAACGAAAAAAGTGCTTATAAAACCACTGTCTATTTCCTCACATCTGAAGTAAATGACACACGCATACGCCTTTTCTGAGGAGTCACAGAAGGCATGAATTTCACATGACTGAAAATTGTCTATTAATATACGACGTGGTATTTCTAAATTATTTAAAATTGAAAATAAAGATTTGAAATGACACCATTTATGGCATAGTTCAGTTGGTGGTATATCATCCCAGCTGAGTCCTAGAGTCCATATGTGTTGCATAATTAATTTTGCGAAAGTGGTTAAAGGAACAAGAAATCCCAATGGGTCAAAGATTTTTGCGATGTCACTCAATATTTGCCTTTTTGTGTAACCACGCATTTCTGTGGCTGTGGTATAACTGAAAGAATCCAAAGTAGGTTGCCATTGTAACCCTAGAATTTTAATAGATGAATCATTTTCCTCAAAGGAAACCGCGTGATCATAACGATAACTCATGGGTATATCATCGAGTAAAATTTTTTCATTCGATGTCCATTTTCGTAATTCAAAATTTCCTTTTTTTAAGATATTTATCAATTGATCACGAAGTAGTTTTGCTTCTTTCAAAGTAGAAGCTCCCGAGCACACGTCATCAATATACATGTCCTCCCTGTGCAGCAAGGGGAAAATTATCGTGTTCATCTGCAGCTAATTGCAAAATGACACAGTTAGCAATAAATGGTGATGAGGATAAACCGAATGAAAGACGCTTCATACGATAATCTTTTACATGATCATGTGGGGAGAATCTCCATAAGATTCTCTGGTAGTTTTGATGTTTCGGAGCAACAAGTATTTGTAAAAACATTTTTTTTACATCTGCTGTGAACACAATTGCATGAAGGCGAAATTTCAATAAAATAGAGAAAATATCTTTTTGTAACTTTTCCCCCACTAAGAGGGTTTCATTTACTGAAATGCCTTGAGAAGTTTTAGTAGATCCATCAAATACCACCCTTAGCTTAGTGGTTGTACTGTTCTTCAAGACACAGTGATGAGGTAAGTAAAAGATATTCTTGAATATCACAGATTTGTTATCATATTCATCAGTAACTTCTTCCATAAAGTCATTTTCGATATATTCTTTTAAAAATTCAGAGTATTCCTTATGCAAATTTACATTAGCAAGCAAACGACGTTCAAGCGAATAAAAGCGGCGTAAGGCAATGTTGCGAATTTCTTGAAAATTAAAAGTTGGCTCAGAACCTTTGAATGGCAAATGGATGACATAACGTCCTTGCTCATTCCTAAAATGCGTTTCAACGAACAATTTTTCACACAAAACATCTTCCGGTGCAAGTGTTTTAATTCTGGGTATTTCTTCAATTTCCCAGAAGCGTTTTATTAAATTATTAATAGCAAAAGTATCATCATCTAGAGTAAAAAATGTGCAAGAGTTGGAAGAATTTTGGCTTTCACCAGTAGGACATTTTCCCATGACAATATAACCGAAAATGGTCTTGATAGCTATCGGCTCGTTTTCTTTTCCGAATATACGACCGTCCTGTATAATTTGCGGAAAAACGTCTGCTCCAAGCAACATGTCTATAGGGGCAGCCTTATAAAATTCCTTATCTGCAAGTTTGATATTATGAATATGATCCCAGTCTGAATAATTTATTGAAGAAGAGGGCAAACGATTACACAATTTCGGCAAAATGACCGTGTCAACATCAAAAATAGGAAAAAGTTTTCCAACAGGTTTAATTTTACATGTAACTCCACCACTCGAAGTTACATCACTCATGGAACCCAAACCCTTGATAGAAAGAGAAAAATCAAATCGGCGCAAGCCTAATCGATTTAAACATTTTTCAGAAATGTAACTTGTTTGAGAACCACTGTCTAGTAAAATGCGAATTTTTTGATAATTATTTCGTGCGTCTAAAACTTCGACGATTGCCGTTGAAAGTAAAACATTTAGCGATACCATCCCAACAAACGTAGAAGTTTCCTGAGATGTTACGGGTTCTTGAATATTTGTTTGCGCATTTGATGTCGATGGCGAGTTATTACTATGCACAGTAATATTTTTATTAATGTGGACGCTTGAATGATGTTTTCCCTGACAAAAATTACACGTTATTGTTGACCTACAAAAATCCAGTGTGTGCTGAACATTTAGGCAATTAATACATAATTTATTTTTTTTTACAAAATTATACCTTTCTTGCGGTGATCTATTGTGAAATTCGGAACATTTGTAAATTGAATGATTACGCTTACAATATGAACAGGTAATTTTTGGACTTGAAGTATTTTTGTTTGAATTTGTAAAATATGTTGATGTTTGCTTATTTCTTTGAACAGGTGACGATTGATGATTTTGAGAATATTTTTAAGTAGTTTGAGCAGTCGAACCTTTATTTAACGAAAAATCGATGGCATCGAGCGCGTTACATCTTTGTTGAACAAAATCTTTCAACTTTTCGAAAGTCGGTAATTCATCGGCGGCTATAGGATTTTCAAGTTCGAAACGTGTGATAGTTTCTTGGTCTAAATGTTTCGCAAACATATAATACAATATGAAGTCCCATTCCTCAACAGGAAGGCCCATATTTCTTAAGGCGGCAAGATTTTCTGTGAAAGTATCTAGCAGCAAGCGTAGCGCTTGAGTATTTTTAAAATATTTTACACTTTGTGCATTATCTATTTCTTGTAAGTGAGAGAAAGCTATGAGACGTTTGTTATCGTAACGACTCAAAAGTGCATCATATGCAACGTAATAATTTGCATCTGACATAGGCGTTTTTTGTACTAATGTAAGAGGTGGCCCACGGAGGGACGAAATTAAATAATTAAATTTTTCTATATTAGATAGAGAGGTATTATTATGAATGAGACTTTGAAACATGTCTAGAAATGGTTTGAATGCTTTAATATCTCCTGAAAACTTTGGAATCTCTACTTTGGGAAGTTTGACATTAGAACCAGAAGTGGTAGCTGCACTGTTAGCCACAGGGTTTGTAACTTCAGGATTGGTTTGAAAAAGCGTGTGGTAAATAGCTTCAATATATGAACAATTGAAATCAAAACTTTTTCGAATTGTTTCATCATCGGTGAGATCTTCATCAGTCAGAGCAATCAATGATATAATATTCTGATGATTTGTTTTGAATTCTTCGCGGCATTCTTCAAGTTTTTGAAATGATATTTTAAATTGAATGCGTAATTTTACGTCAGTATTTGCTTTATCAGCAATTTCTAAAAGTTCAGAAACCTGATTGGCGTTCACTTTCCGAAGAGCTCTATACTGCTTGATTTTATTAGCATTAGACATTTTTTTTTTAAATCCAAACAAAATTATTCTTGAAATAAATGCGAAAGAAATATTTTTCGAGTTTCAGTGCACTGACCCAATCAGCTGTTTCGGTTGAACGATGAATGTTTTCAATGAATTGTGGAATACCCAACAAACAACAGAAAAACTTCGAAATCCCAAAATGTAAAAAACGTTCAATCGTCGTCGTGTCGACTGACCTTGAATTTATTTGGAAGCAGAAATTTTTTGCGTTTTATAGTATAAATGAAATCGAATATAAAACTTTGAATTGAATTAATAATATTTAATGATAGTTTGATTGGCACAAGAAACTTACTCCACTTAATTTCTTTTGATTTTAAGCGATCCTTGGGTCGATGGACCAATAATAATGTCGCGTAAATTGGTACGGTTGAAATCAGAATGAATCGCAAGTTGAAAATCACTCACCTATGATCCTGAGTTAACTTGCGTAACGATTCTTGATTCCAGATTCATCTGTGGACTGTATGAGCGGCGAGCGGCGCGACGGTGCGGCGATTGTTGATATAGCGGTAACAAATAGCGATAAAAAAGCGGAGAGCACAAAATTAACGTTTTACGTTCAGAACCTTTTTAGAACTGTTGTGTTGTTCCCTTTTCTCCATAGAGAGGGCACTGGCGCCTCGCATGGTGCATGTGCGAATTTCAACTTGATATGATACGCGGTAAATCAGAATATAAATAAATATTTAATAAGTGGAATAAGCTTCTTAGTATTTAATATATTATCTAAACTATGACTAAATAACCTTAACTAGAGCAGGTGGCGAAAGATTTAACAACGGCGTTGACTTAAGAGCCGACGGTTGACTTTTCTAGGAACTTATTTCACGATTTCGCGCACTGAGTTACGTGGAAGACTTGTTCGATCTACGGAATATAATAGCGTACGTCCTCTGATTGTCTGTGGCTATCATATTTATAGGATTCGGTCACGCGCAGCGAGAGGAGTTTGGACACCCGTTGTGGCAAATTTGCCCTTCAGATAGCCATCAATCTAGCAATTGATTAGACATAATCCTATTGATTTCGACAGATTTATGACCGTAATCAATTTCTTTAGACAGTTTATTGAGGGGAGACTGGACACATTTGTCTCAAATTAGCTCCATCTCGCTCGATGTAATTGCAAATGAGGTTATTATTAGGCGCAAGTAATGGAAATTGAATCGCAATTTGTGGCATAATTATTAATTGACAATTGAAGCTTGGCGGGATTTTGGTAGTGGCGAGTCGCGTTTCCTTGTGGTTCACTGTATTCTATAGCGTGGCAAAAGGGACGGTTCACCACACATTATATTATTTGGAAGAATGTGATGTAAACCATCACCCAGAGATTCCCCTAGAATAATGCTCATTTTGATTAAAATCAATGTTTCTTCTTGCACCTGTTTCCGAACAAGTTCATTTCAGATTTGATGGTGATGTGTGCTCTGGTATTTAAGTTGACCTAGTTTTATTTGTATTTAGTAGAGTCATGAAGGCTCACTAGTTGCTCGAACTGCATATTGTATACCTGACCTCGTAGACATAGTATTAATCTAGCTGATTAGGAATTTGTTTTTATCATGTGAAAGTTCAAAATTAATTTATTCTCAGACCAAGAGGTTGGGCGCCAATGTGATAAACCTTGTTGCATACAAGAGAGCGTTAAATAATGAAACAGTGAGTTTTGAAGTAGAATATAAATGAGAGAGCTTTTGGAGCAGTTGAGTGCAGTCGGCAAATCTAGCTGTGAATATGAAACCAGAGCACGTGTCAGCAAAATTCAATACGGGTTCATTGACCCAGTTCAAGGTCAATAAATGCACGTGTCAGATATCATATTTCTTGAAATTCGATACCATCCGGTTACAGGTGTATATCAGCGAAATTTGAAACGGGTTCAAAGATCAGCGAAATTTGATACGGGTTGAACGACCTTCGATGAGTGCACGTGTCATGAATCAGATAACCTGGAATTTGCTGAAGTCATATTTCCGGCTACATGTCTATAGAGATCAGCGAAATTCGACACGGGTTCATAGACCCAGTTCAAGGTCAATAACTGAACGTGTCAGATATATTTCTTGGAATTCGATAACATCTGGTTACAGGTGTAGGTAGATCAGCGGAATTTGAAATGGGTTTGAAGATCAGCGAAATTTGATACGGGTTCAACGACCTTCAATGAGTGCACGTGTTAGAAATCAGATTACCTGAAATTTACTTACGTCATATTTCTGGCTACATGTCTATACAGATCAGCAAAATTCGACACGGGTTCAACGACCTCCAATGAATGCACGTGTCAGGAATCATATTTCTTGGAATTCGATAACATCCGGTTATAGGTGTAGATCAGCGAAATTCGATACGGGTTCAAAGATCATTGAGATTTGATACGGGTTCAACGAACTTCAATGAGTGCACGTGTCAGGAATCGGATTACCTGAAATTTGCTGACTTCATATTTTCGGCTACATGTCTATACAGATCAGCAAAATTCGATACGGGTTCAACGACCTCCAATGAATGCACATGTCAGGAATCATATTTCTTGGAATTCGATAACATCCGTTTATAGGTGTAGATCAGCGAAATTCGATACGGGTTTAAAGATCATTGAGATTTGATACGGGTTCAACGACCTTCAATGACTGCACGTGTCAGGAATCGGATTACCTGAAATTTGCTGACTTCATATTTTCGGCTACATGTCTATACAGATCAGCAAAATTCGATACGGGTTCATTGACCCAGTTCAAGGTCAATAAGTGAACGTGTCAGATATCATATTTCTTGGAATCCGATAACATCTGGTTACAGGTGTAGATCAGCGAAATTTGAAATGGGTTTGAAGATCAGCGAAATTTGATACGGGTTCAACGACCTTCAATGAGTGCACGTGTCAGGAATCAGATTACCTGAAATTTGCTGACTTCATATTTTCGGCTACATGTCTATACAGATCAGCAAAATTCGATACGGGTTCATTGACCCAGTTCAAGGTCAATAAGCGAACGTGTCAGATATCATATTTCTTGGAATCCGATAACATCTGGTTACAGGTGTAGATCAGCGAAATTTGAAATGGGTTTGAAGATCAGCGAAATTTGATACGGGTTCAACGACCTTCAATGAGTGCACGTGTCAGGAATCAGATTACCTGAAATTTGCTGACGTCATATTTTCGGCTACATGTCTATACAGAGCAGCGAAATTCGGTGCGGGTTCATTGATCTAGTTCAAGGTCAAAAGTGCACGTGTCAGATATCTTATTTCTTGGAATTCGATAACATCCGGTTACAGGTGTAGATCAGCGAAATTTGGAATCGGTTCAAAGATCAGCGAAATTTGATACGGGTTCAACAACCTTCAATAAGTGCACGTGTCAGGAATCATATTACCTGGAATTTGCTGACGTCATATTTCCGGCTACATGTCTAGACAGATCAGTGAAACTCGATACGGGTTCATTGACCTAGTTCAAGGTCAATAACTGCACGTGTCAGGTATCATATTTCTTGGGATTCGATAACATCCGGTTACAGGTGTAGATCAGCAAAATTTGAAACGGATTCAAAGATCAGTGAGATTTGATACGGGTTCAACGACCTTCAATGAGTGCACGTGTCAGGAATCAGATTACCTGAAATTTGCTTATGTCATATTTCCTGCTACATATCTATCCAGATCAGCGAAATTCGATACAGGTTCAACGACCTCCAATGAATGCACGTGTCAGGAATCATATTTCTTAGAATTCGATAACTTCCGGTTATAGGTGTAGATCAGCGAAATTCGATACGGGTTCACTGACCCAGTTGTAGGTCAAAACCTATGAGAGAGCAAAAGGAGTGAAGGTTAAAACCTATGAGAGAGCAAAAGGAGTTAAGGTCAAAACCTATGAGAGAGCAAAAGGAGTCAAGGTCAAAACCTATTAGAGAGCAGAAAGAGTCAAGGCCAAAACCTATGAGAGAACAAAAGGATTCAAGGTCGAAACCCATGAGAGAGCAAATGGAGTCAAGGTCAAAACGTGTGAGAGAGCTATGGGAGGAGTGCACGTGTCAGGAATTATATTTCCCGGTATTTGCTGACGTTACAGGCAAGTTCCAACAAGTTGGTGAAATATGACATGTCCCTCTTTCAAGGTCAATTAGTGAACCTGTCGGATATCATGTTTCCTAGAATTCGCTGACATCATAGTTTCGATTACAAACAAATTGGAGATTATTCGAGATGGATTCAACGATTTTTTTCAGAAGAACAGACTTTTGTGTTGAAGTCAATATTACTTTAATTATGAAGATAACAAATGGATGATTTTTAAATATTTATAGCCTTTCCCATATATTATCATATGGAATATTCTTTCAAGTTAAGTTTGTGTGAAGCGTTCAATATGTTTACAAATCTTATAATTTTACAAGCTATTTGGCATGGTGTTCTACTCATACACCAACCCAATCATGATGGAGACATTTTTATTTGCTCCGATAGCAATGGTACGTGGAATGAAACTTGGCCATCTAAGTGTGTGAAAATGATACCACTTGAAATTGATGATGTACGAACTGTCAAAACTTCAGTATCCACCAATAGTACAAAGTATAAGTTATTAATAAGAAAGCATAATTCCACTGAACGAACAGACATAATCGAGCTATACCTCACCCCACCATTAGCTGATATAAAAGATGATTCAGAGTCTATAACAGTTCACTGTTTAATTTACTACATAGCTGTGTGCTCCTCAGTGATCCTTCTCTCTTCATTGGTGAAAATATTTCAGAAAATATGGATGGTGTTCACTGCATAATTGCTCTTATAACCAAACATGAGAAGCACCTGAAACCCTTATACGAGTATACGAAGAACTGCAGATATTTCCTCTACATTATTTAATTCGAAAAGCTAGGCCTGGGGAACTTCTTTCAGCATGGTACAAACTACCAGATGAGTATAGGGACAAGTTTGAATTACAGGTTCAGCTACCTTGCTTCATTCATCATAATCGACCTGAGTGGAAGGAACATGGTCCACCACCCCCACAATCAATGTTATTTATGCTTAATTAGTTTGAAGTGATATGTATCCAGGATATATGAGTAAGAAATATATTTTCAATATTTTTGTTTTATTAACCAATTACATATCCAAAATTTATTCATCTATTAAATTTTCTAACATTAATAGTAGAAGATCCAACACTGCGTTTTAATCTTTAGGACTTAACTTATGTTTGTACATTATTGGGTAAAACAAATATTTTGTCATCACTAGATGATAACGCAGTTTTGTTTCTAATCTCCGTATATATGGTATGTAAATAAGAAGTAAAAACATACATTTTGCGTAAAATAGAGCCATCGCTTTCAACAATTTGAATGTAATCTGAAATTTGGAGTGAATTCTCTATTATATTTTTAGAAACTCCTTTAGCTTTTTTCATCTCTGTTGATGCCTTAACACAGTATGCCTTCGCACCTGTACCATAAAAACACTCTATTGGTGAACCAGAAAATTCATCTTTAATTTTACCGATAACTGATACTGTTTTAGGAATTTTGTGGATATTATCAACTTTGAAACTAGAAGTGTCAAATAATTCTACATTTTCCCTAATATCATCGTATACATTTTCCGTGAATATCTCCAAAATCAATGAATAGGTATCTATGTAACAGGTTTGCTTTGTCACCATATTTTGTTTTGATATAGCCATACAAAAAATCATAAATGACCGTTTTTGAAATATTCAAAATTGAAAACCCTATATAAAATGGCTTGTCATAGGTAACTGTTAATTCCTCCATTTGAACAGATACTAAATTCTCGTCGAACTGCGAACACGATTTGAAGGTGAGGTTTTGCTATGAATCCTTTAGCTCTCACAGAGCATATTTTCCCAGTGACTGCAAAGTTTGATGTCTTGTCTCTTGTCCACGTTTTCCATGGTTTTTCCAAATATTGAGTTTATGATAAATTTGAATAAGTCACGTTCATTAATTCCTGGCAGAATTCCGGAGATTGGTATTCAAATCAGTCTATTGTTTCAACCACGCTGACTGTGTGAACTCTAAAACTCTATGAATTCTCGTCAATTTTGATCCATATTTCAAACAATGCTTAAAATTTCTGTAGTGTATGATATATTTTTCATTACATCCTAAATTTGAAGTCAACCTGTAATACTTGCTTCCTGGAGGCTTAATATTCTCTGGGCAGAAGGAAAGGTCATTATGATCATCATGTAAGTTTGGCGGATTGTCCAAATCATCTCCCAGTACATATCCTTTAGCTGGCATATCTCCAATTTTGAAAGAATCAAAATTTTCTAGATCATGCTCCTCCAACCATCTCCATCTCCAACTCATAGCAGCTCCATACAAATTTATTGCGTCAAGATATAAAATATATGAGTTTAGTTTGGAAGAACCATAAGATGATATAGGAGGATTATTAGCTATAGCCTTCCTTTTACTGCATTGACTCCTTCCACCACGAATTCCTTTCTTAAAAAAGTGAACCATATCAATATCTGTTAAGAGCTCTAGTTTGACCATAGTTGAACGCAGCATAGCATTCCAACTTAGTGAAGGAGCTGTAACATACTGGGCAGAATTAAGTTAATATTTTTCTAAGACATCTGCCAAAAGTAGAACATCTGATTTCAAGTACACATCGGGGTATACTTCCAGAGTTGAACAATCGAATTCGTGCCATACTTCACATGCGTAATCCTCCTTGGAGATTGCTTTGTCACTCAGAATATCAAAGAATTCAGATTGAGTTGGTAATGTGGATTCATTCAATATTTCATAGGAGTCAACATATGAATATGGAAAAACACCTTTGCGTCTTATCATATTTAAATCATCTTGAAAATATTTCCTCACCTCCCGACATTGAGATGGTTTCAGTGTTTTACTCAGATTATCTAGAGATTTAGATAAGAAGCGGAAAGAGTCAGTAAATCTCAGACTGATGTATTTATTTCTAACTTTGGGGTTTTCTGATTTTTCAAGCAAATATGTTTTGGAGAACGAAATATACTTCTCTTTATTTTGGGCAATTACTGAGATATTTTCTTTATTCAGAGACAGTTTTTTATGAAAAGATGACAGTCATAATTTGTTAAGTTATGGAAAAAGACAGGAATAAATTTTACCACTTTATAGTGCAAATCACATCTCGAATGCATGCTTGCGTGATACACACCAGTCAAATGACAGTGATCTCGGACTTTGATGTCTCAGGTTCATAGGAGTCACCACAAATGTTGGTTAGTGGCTGGACAAGAATATTCAACTTTTTAACAAAAACCTCGGCACAATCACTTCCACGATAATGTACGGATTTGGGGTATCTGTCATCAAAATTACATTTCAAATAGAAAGCGAATGAATATGGCTCGTGTTCATACGCTTTAAATGTGAAAGAGTGTTCGTCAGATGGTTCACTATGATGAATAGGTTTTAGCAAACTCTCAAAATCAGCATAGATCACAAAAGAAACTGGAAGTTGCTTTTCGAAATTGGTGAATTTTAGAATATTTCCAGGCACAACCTCACCATACTTGTTGATAATCATTTGATATATGAGAAGGCTGAGAGTGGATTGTATTTGTTCATAGTGACATCCAGATACCGAATCTCCTGTAATGACCAGCCTGATTCTCTTTCCTGGAACTCTGAAGCCTTTGAACTCATCTCGTTTCTGAATTCCGCATAAAGCCAATCCAAGTCAGTGGAACAAGTTGTGATTTCGTTTTTTGTGTTGAAGGATTTCATATCAGTCAACTCTTTCTCAGGTATGACATAATGTCCGAATGGTTCAAAATTTATTTTCAAGCTCTGGTCTTCCTGTATATATTCAGATATGATGTCCAGAACTTTCGGTGTAATTTCTTCCATGAAGTTGACATAATCAATATGATGTCCATTGCTTTTGAATCGATAACTTGCTATTCTATTCCTGGAGGCATGTTGCATGTTGCATGTTTCAATACCGTTTTTCAGTTCCGATGAAATATTCACATGCAACCTTCTTCTCGACTGTGGAATACTGGTAGATGGAATACTCAGTCTAAGTCTTTTCGACTGGGTAGTGGGTGGATCACCCAGTTTGATTCCTTTCATACAATCAGCTTCTTTTGAAGGACAGCTGTTTTGCACATTGCTGATAATAGCGGTCGATGACCTTGTGGAAAACATCTGGTGTCTAGACAACCGGATGCTATAAGGTGAATGAACTGTCTAATCATCAATCTGATTAATTGCAGGTGTTGCAAGTTCAATGACCTTGTATGAAACATCTGGTGTCTAGACAACCGCAAGCTATGATGTGAATGAACTGTCAAGTCATCAATCTGATTAATTGCAGGTGTTACCTTGTGGAAAACATGTGAAGGTCAATGAACTATCGAGTCATCAATTTGAATGATTGTAGAAAACATCTGTTGCCTAGACAAGGGCATGACTTGTCGAGACAAGTCTGAAGTGCACATTGATTTTACAAATCAATATAATCAAAGACTGCAAAATGAAATCAATTTTTTTCGAAAAATATTCATTCAGGTGTATCCATTATATACATTCGATATAGAAAATGAACATTTGAAAGTACACATATACAATTATCTTCAGTATGATGGAAACAAGTTGCGTCAGAGGGTCGTAAACCGGGTTGTTCCTCAAATTCTGTGACTGGTTGATCGGTGAATTTTTTTATATATTCAGCTTCCTCCTTTGCTCTGACAAAAATAGTATCAACTCTTCAGTAAGCTTCTTCATTATATTTCCAAATTGGTGTATGAATCCGTCGTTCCAATCTATACAGTGATGATTACGTATCAACCAAGTGGCCTGACTGGAATTTTGGTGGGAGCATATTCAATGGAAATGGAGGTCTGAACACGTAATGACAAACCTTCCTTCCATCGAATGCAGCTAACTCCCTGGTTATAAATTTATTGTTTTCGATCTTGAAACCTTGCACATCTATCAGCAATATCATATTTTCAAATTGATGAGTTTCCTTATCAATGTTCGCTTCGAATTGTATGACTCAATCAATTGTTTAAGTACTTTCAGGTTCTTATGATGTTGCTTCAATCGTCTTCGATACTCTGATATCATCTTCGAACTGATGGTTTGAAACATACAAATTTTTATATATAACGACGCGTCGAGCATGCGCATTGAAATTGCTTGACAATAGTAACTTCTTCGTTTCGAAAATCAATCAAATTCAAATTTTGATCCACAACTCTCACAGTGATGTTGTTGATTGTCTTTATAGTGACGGGGTGATACAGAATGTTCAATGGCGTTTCAACTATTTTACTCCCTTTTGGCACGGTCGGAAAGAATTGATGAATCATATGCACTGGATCACCGTGCAAAAATGAACCTATTGCAATATTACAATCAATGCAAATTGTGTTAATTGAGAAAATTTTCACTTCATGGTCTGATTTGTAGATGCCATTTACATTGAGTATTTTCTTCTCAAATCCCAATAAATGACCAATAGAGTTCTGTACTGAAAAATTGATTTTAGTGTTTGTCCGGATAACTACTTCTGAAGTTGTCCAGTTTGGGTCGAAGGATATCACATCTTCATTGTTGCTAATCATCTGTTTAATGATGGGATCAAGAATATCTGTTACATCATAAAATCCTTCAGGAATGATATAACTAAAATCATCGTGTTCACCCCATACGAAAACATTGTTGAATTTTGTTACGTTTGGAATAACATTGAATTAATCAAAAATTTGCCAAGCCCATCTCATATTCCACATTATCTTCCGATAAATTGGAGGGTTGAAATTATAATTCAACACTGAGGATAAATCGCTTGATGTGAAAGTAAAAGACATATTTTCCCAATGACAGTTTATTGATTGATGGATGAAATACATCAGAGATATTGATTATATAAAAACAAAAGACAGTATTGTCCACACTGATAAGAGTTAAACTTCTGCAAAGTATCATAGTTATATTTTATATTGTTATCAATTTCTTGGGAGGTTTGAGATTTCCATAACTATCGAAATATATAACTTCTCCATGTTTTTTGCCGTCCAATGAGTTCCTTCTCCTAAATCAGAATCAAGATTGAAAATACCGCACTCCTTGCTTCTTATTTTTCTAGAAAGTTTGTCTCTCATAAAAACACCTCGAAAGTAAGGAATCCCTAAACGCTCTGCATTTTCGATCAAATCGATATTAGACAAGGCTCGGCGTGGTGACTTCAACAGTTTTTTTGATATGACTGTGCAAACATTCCATAACCTTTACGAGGTCTCAAATATAAACCTTTTCATTTTTGTTCCATCGCTAAATCATGTATCTTTTGTTCAGCAAGTCTTCGTTTCTCAGATGTTGCTTCATTAACCGCTGAAGCGATGAATGCTGCTCCTCCCCCTACAGCCATTCTTCGTTTCAAGCGATTTTACAGGGGTTCTTTACTGTGTTCTTTACTGGTTTCAGTATTACTTCAACTGAAGATGAGCATTACTATGCTCGAAAACATGTTTTTGACTTTTATGTAATGCGAACCCTTGGATAAGTTTCTTGGGAAACTTGCGTTTACATACCTCCCCTCAACATTGGGCTGAAATATATATTGTGGAGACGACTTTGAGTTTTACTTCTTTGACATTGAAACTCCACTTTGAATATGGACTACTTCCCTCAAAGGAACAAAATTTTTGGGATTACTACTGGTACTCGGTTGTGAAACAAGTGAAACAACGGCAGCCTTACTATTAGAAGTAACTGAATTTGATGAGTCAGTTTTGACATCACCAATCTGTGCATCTAAGTTTGTTTCTATTTGTCCCAGCTGATCTACTAACTGAGAGATAGAAGACTCATTTGCTTTTTTTTTACTTAACTTCTTTGAATTTTGTTCCTGTTTACAAGTGGGGAATTATCTTTACTGGGGATAAAGATAAAATGAGTGTGATGGCCTTCCTGAAAACTGTTGAAGAATATATAATATCTAGGGGGTGTACTGAAGAAGATATGTTGTCATCGATAATTGATTTAGTCAAAGGTCCCGCTAAAATTTGGTACAATAAAGTTAAGTCAAAAATTAATTCCTGGGAGGATTTCAAGGGTTATCTTAAACAAGAATACTTGCCTTTCGGGTATGAAAAGCAACTCAAACGCGAAATCGAGTCTAACATGATGGGTGATAATAAACGCGTTGGTGACTTTTTCTCGCGCATGGTCTCTTATTCTCAACGTTTGTCTACCCCGTTCAGCGAAAAGGAAGAGCTAGACATACTGAACAATTTATTATCAGAGGTTTTCAGTAAAATGGGTAAAGGGTTGGGATGTGCCAAGGGTGTATTCCATAAAATTGATACTGGTACTCACTCTCCGATTAAACAGAGGTATTACCAGGTGTCACCCTATTTGTTGAAGATAATTCATGATGAAGTCGACAATATGTTGAAATCTGGAGTTATACGACCTTCTAAATCTGCTTGGTCGTCTCCAATTGTTATGATACCAAAACCAAATAAGCGAAATGAATATCGGTTTTGTGTCGATTATAGAGCCGTAAACAAGGTCACGGCTCGTGATGCGTACCCCCTACCATATGTTAATAGTATTTTGGACCGATTACGCGGCGCTCGTGTTCTATCGTCCATTGATCTCAAAAGTGCCTACCATCAAATTTCTCTTGAAGAAGCTAGTAAAGAGATTACAGCTTTCACCGTTCAGGGTAAGGGCTTATTTGAATCCAATCGTATGCCTTTTGGTTTACATAATGCCCCTGCAACCTTTCAGAGATTCGTTGATAATATCCTAGGATGCGACTTGGAGGATTCGGTATTTGTTTACCTTGATGACATAATCATCGCTACTAGGGACTTTGATTCGCACCTGGAGGTATTGAGGAAGGTTTTTGATAGGCTTTTGTCAATAGGGACAAGTGTGATTTTGTTAAAAATGAATTGAGGTATCTGGGGTACCTGATACTCCTAAGTGTGTAAAGGAGGTTCGCAGATTTGTAGGATTAGTCTCTTGGTATCGTCGATTCATCAAGGATTATGCTAGTCTTGTCAGCCCTCTTACAAAGTTAACGAGGAAAAATCAAAAATTCTCTTGGTCGCCGGAAGCGGATGCTGCCTTCCTGAGAGTTAAATAGTGCCTTGTGTCTGCTCCTATACTTGTCTGCCCCGACTTTTCTAAGGAATTCACCTTACAACGCGATGCGTCCCATATAAGATTAGGTTGTGTTTTGACGCAGCAATTGGATGATGGCGAGCACGTCATCGCATATGCTAGCAGGTCACTCACCAGCCAGGAAGCTAAGTTTTCCAAAACTGAGCTAGAATGTTTAAGTGTCTTATGGAGCATTCAGAAGTTCCGCTCGTACATAGAGGGTGTAAAATTTCGCGTTATCACGAACCACTATTCATTACTTTGGTTGCATAAGTTGCAGAATGCATCAGGTCGTCTAGCACGTTGGTCTCTGCAGTTACAAGGATACGACTTTGAAATTATTCACCGTTAAGGCAAATCTAAAGTTGTAGCCGACGCTCTATCCCGCGGGGTCAATTACATTGAAGTATCCCAGTATGATCAGGACAACTGGTACTCCCGCCTTGTGAATGATGTATCCAGAACCCCAGAAAGGTTTCCAAAATGGACCATTCGTGAGGGCAAACTATATAAGTTGGTGTCATCCGGTTTTCCTTCTTTAAATTTAGAGGATAATTGGAGGTTGGTGTTGCCCAAGTCGCTCAGATCAGCGGCATTCTCCGAATGTCATGAGGCTCCAACAGCCGCACACTTAGGTTACTTCAAAACCAAGAAACGAATCGACTCTTTGTATTATTGGCCTGGGATGAATACCGATATCGCTCGTTTAGTACGGTGTTGTGAGGTATGTAAGGCGCAAAAGCCTGAGCAAAAACTGACTCAGGGAGTCATGGGCCGAAGAACTGTTTTCATCCCATGGGAACTCATTTGCACAGATCTAATGGGACCATTTCCCGTTTCCAAAAAGAAAAATCGATTCATTTTGGTAGTATGTGATGTATTTACCAAGTATACCCTCATCTTTCCTATAAAATCTACTACGAGTGAAGCAATCGTCAACCATATCGAAAAAGATGTTTTTATGATTTATGGAGCCCCGGCTCGCATTATTTGTGATAACGGTAGGCAGTATGTCAGTAAAAAATCTAAGGACTTAGCCGCAAAATATGATAGAAAAATTTTGTTCAATGCAAACTAGCACCCACAGGCAAACCCAACCGAAACGATTAACCGTGTCATAAAAACCATGATCAGATCATATGTTAATAAAGATCATAGATCATGGGATATTCATTTACATGAATTTTGGTATGCTCTTCGGACGGCTGTTCATGAAATTACTGGGTACAGTCCCGCCTAATTGAATTTCGGTAGACAAATCCATTTGTCGGGTGAGCTACACAAAAGAATGTCACCCGCTGCGGAAGATAATGATATAAATTTTTCTAATAGGGAAGAGTTATCAGATCATCTCAAAAAACTGAGGGAAATTCAGACCACGGTTCGTCTCCGATTAGATAAAGCTTACGACCAAAGTGCTAATCGATATAATTTGAGGAAACGCCCTCTGTCTTTGAATGAAGGACAAGTAGTCTGAAAACGCAACTATACGTTGTCAAAAGCATCTGAGTATTACGCTTCAGGATTAGCACCAAAATTTGTCAAGTGCTTAGTGGCGAAGAGAAAGTCACCAAACGATTATGAGTTATTAGATTTTCAAACACATCGCTCTTTAGGAGACTGGCACGTGAAAGATATCAAAACAGATACGTAATGAATAATAATATGTGGTAGAATTTTTTTTTTATTTATTTATTTATTTGTTTGAGAAGTGTTACGATTTTCATTAATTATTCCCGAATCCACTTCAATTATTTTATATTCGAATGGCTGAATTTTAACAGTACACCCGGTATGCTCGTTTTCGAACAATTCGATTTTTCTAATGCAGAAAACTTGGCAGGGAATAAAAAACGACTCGACGGTCAGGAACTGCGATCTCGGCTAGCAGCCATCGAGCAATAGCAATTTTATTTTTACTGAATGCTTGCACCGATTGTCTTTTTGAGCATCTGATGGATATAATTTGGGTGATTTAATTCGATTTATTGAACATCTCTGAAAGCATCGGGAATTCTGCTTTAGAGACGTTTTGCTTGAGGTAAATTCCGCTCTAAAACTGCCAAATCGAATGCTAGAAAATTCCAGAAGTATTACCCGTTACCAGGCATATTTATATATCTCGCATTAGAGAACAGTAAATTGTAAACGAAATGATTTTGGAGGAAAAATAAGAACCATACCAGGAGAGGTTTCAAGATATTGGCCGTGAGTCTGGTGGCTATATCCGTGAAATATTCTTGGAGCTTTTGTTCAGGTGTAACCCAGCCATTCTTCGTTTCAAGCGATTTTAAAGTAGTTTATAATAGTGGTCTGTTACCTATATATAGTTATTTCTAGGTCCTCGAAAGTAAGGAATCCCTAAACGCTCTGCATTTTCGATCAAATCGATATTAGTCAAGGCTCGGCGTGGTGACTTCAACAGTTTTTTTGATATGACTGTGCAAACATTCCATAACCTTTACGAGGTCTCAACTATAAACCTTTTCATTTTTGTTCCATCGCTAAATCATGTCTCTTTTGTTCAGCAAGTCTTCGTTTCTCAGATGTTGCTTCATTAACCGCTGAAGCGATGGATGCTGCTCCTCCCCCTACAGCCATTCTTCGTTTCAAGCGATTTTAAAGAAGTTTATAATAGTGGTCCGTTACCTACATATAGTTATTTTTAGGTGTTCTTGTTGTTAACACCGTGCTCTCGAGAGTTACGTAGGGCTAAGTATACCTCCCCTTACCCTTTCTTACTGTGCCAAAGCACATCTATGTTCACGTAATATTTTAAATTTATATAATAAATTTGTCACATAAATAAATGATTTTATTTCATTATCTGAGCATTGTTTTTTTTTGTGGTAACAGGTCATCTTATTTAGTGATTTTCTTCTTGGCTTCGAATCTTTGATTGGGGTGAGCTCCACCCAAATCACTTGGCGCCCTCCCTAATAACTTCATATTTTGTTTGTCTGACACACTCCCGACTCCACTGTTGCAAGTCGGCGCACCCCAATACTTTTGTAATCGCACAAAAAAAGGTAAGTACGTAACAGATGTACATATTTCCGAAGAAGATTACACTCACGCTCAAAATGTTTGGAAATGTTTCAATATTCAAACACTCGGATAATATAGCTATTTGTATGTGCATCCCTCAAAACATATTTACTTGACCCCGCGTGGTATTTCAGTATGCCCGGCTACACGTGGGATTGTATGCTGAGATATACAGGGTGTAAACTAGAAATTTTAAAAGACGTCTATATGATTATGTTCATGAAAAAAGTATAGGGGCAGGAATTTCAGTTTGTTCCAATAGATACAGTGAAGCTAATATATATATATATATATATATATATATTTTAAAAATATTTGGGTAGCAGTCAGTTGACCAGTTTAATTATATATTCTTCGTTTTTTTAAATCGAGCTTTCGAAAATCTTTATTTTCTTTGTCAAGATTTTAACTACAATATAAAATGGATGAATAAATGGTGTTTTAACAGTTGATTAATACTTACTAACGTGCATTATCTGAACATACCATAGACAAAGACCATCGTATTGACTATGACAATGCGAGTGTTCTTGATGTAGAAAGCAATTTGAGAAAAAGACTTTTTTTGGAAATGGTTCACATCAATAACAAAACTAATACATTCAACAAAAGAACTGACATAAAAGATTTGAGTTCTATATACACGTACATTTTACACAGAAGTAAACAGATTTTCTCCAATAGTCGCCCACCTTGAATTTATTTTGTATTTTTTAGATTTTATTCATCTTCACAATTTTTATGTTTTTATCATCCTATATATGTATATTTATCACTCATCTTTCTGTCAGTGCGTTCCTACCTGTCTGTATTTTTCAAGTGTCACTAATTCTTCATGTTTGTTAATGATGAAAATTTCTTTTAATTTCACGTTAGTAAGTATTAATCAACTGTTAAAACACCATTTATTCATCCATTTTATATTGTAGTTAAAATCTTGACAAAGAAAATAAAGATTTTCGAAAGCTCGATTTAAAAAAACGAAGAATATATAATTAAACTGGTCAACTGACTGCTACCCAAATATTTTTAAAATAACATTGTCACAGTCACGAAATTATTCAATCATATATATATATATATATATATAAGGAACTAGTAAATAGTGGGGCTTTGCAGCAAAATCAAAGAGTACTACTTTAAAGTTTGTCCAAGCTTTCGGAAATTTAATAAATCATTTCCATCATCAGGGATACTACAAATTGCATGTGTGAGTAATATAAAAAAAAAATATATGTATTGTTAACTTACATCTTTGTTGAGATTGTGAGACGCGATGTTATTCAACCATAAGGACACATTGTGCAAGATGAAAGTTGATATAAAACATGTAAAATTGGAAGGATGTCTTAAAATTTTTTTATAAAATACGTTACATTTAAAATTGTTAAAATTACTTTTATTTTGACCACACCAGGCCAAATCAATGCTCTTGGTTAGGAGAAGACAGACAGTTGACATGACATACGACTCAGTCAGTGGTACCAATTTACAGTTACCAACCTATGTTGGAATCCGTAAATCCGATTTTTAATTGGTAAGGCGACACCTAGTGAGCTAGGATGAAACCTCAATTAAGTACATTTGGCATGTAACTAAATGTCTTTAGTAGAATCAAAATTTTGGACGAAAAGGAGTTGAGTTAAATGTATATAATTATTTGTCAAGGTCATAAAATATCTGTTTTTTTATTTATTTATTTGGATAGATGCGATTCACTATCCAAAAGGACCTTTCTCGAAATTGCCTTTATCGCAGAAAATAGTAATTGCATAAATAAAAAAACAGATATCAATCATCTGAGTGAAATTTATTCCTACCTTTTGACGTTGGATAAGAATCCATCACCCATTAATATTGAAAATTGATCAACAAATATTTTATGACCTTGACAAATAATTATATACATTTAACTCAACTCCTTTTCGTCCAAAATTTTGATTCTACTAAAGACATTTAGTTACATGCCAAATGTAGTCAATTCAGGTTTCATCCTAGCTCACTAGGTGTCGCCTTACCAATTAAAAATCGGATTTACGGATTCCAACATAGGTTGGTAACTGTAAATTGGTACCACTGACTGAGTCGTATGTCATGTCAACTGTCTGTCTTCTCCTAACCAAGAGCATTGATTTGGCCTGGTGTGGTCAAAATAAAAGTAATTTTAACAATTTTAAATGTAACGTATTTTATAAAAAAAATTTAAGACATCCTTCCAATTTTACATGTTTTATATCAACTTTCATCTTGCACAATGTGTCACTTATGGTTGAATAACATCGCGTCTCACAATCTCAACAAAGATGTAAGTTAACAATACATATATATATATTTTTTTTATATTACTTACACATGCAATTTGTAGTATCCCTGATGATGGAAATGATTTATTAAATTTCCGAAAGCTTGGACAAACTTTAAAGTAGTACTCTTTGATTTTGCTGCAAAGCCCCACTATTTACTAGTTCCATACCTAACTAGTCAGCAACGACTACCCTTCCTCTATATATATATATATATATATATATATATATACATATATATATTATATATATGGATGCATATGATCCGACGAAACCGCCCAAATATATCATGTATTTTGACGTTAATACGGAGGTTAGGTTAGGTTTCGAATGGGTTGATACAAATATAGATATAACCCAAATTCCCAACGATAATCCTGAAGGCTATATTCTCCAAGTTGATTTGGAATACCCTCCACAACTCCATGAATTGCATAAAGATTTCCCGTCTTGCCCCGAACATCGCATACCACCTGACTCAAAATTAACAAAATTAGTGGCAACCACATATGATAAAAAAGAATATATTTTACACTATAGGAATTTAAAACAAGCTCTAGAATATTGATTATTACTTTTGTTGGGCTTCCATATTGACAGCAAATTCACGTAGAATACACATATTGAGCATTTGTCAAAAAAACTTTCATTAAATTTGTTCCTGTTACGACGACTAAGATTGTCTGTGTCACATGATATGATGAAAATGGCGTATTTTGCTTTCATAAATAGTCACCTACAATATGGAATATTGATCTGGGGCCACAGTGCCAACATGAAAACCCTTTTTACCCTGCAAAAACAAGCAATTCGAATTATATCCGGAGTAGGTCCAAGAACACACTGTAAGGACATATATATTAAATATAATTTTCTCACCTTACCTAGCATGTATATATATCAATGTTTGGTCTATGTAAAAGAACACTTGAATAACTATAAACAAAATAATGACTTTCATGATTATAATACAAGAAATAGATGTAATATTGCTATGCCTGCAAATCGTCTCCAAAAATCATAACAAGGTGTAAACTATTATGGCCCAAACTTCTTCAACAAACTACCTGATCATATACAATTATTGAATATAAATATATTCAAGCGTAAATTGAAAAATTATTCAATTGAAAAATGTTTTTACTCTATTCAAGAATTTTCAAATATTTCGACACATGACCTATAGATTCCAATTTCTTTCTGATATTATTATACAATGTAAAATGTTTTATTGTTTTCAATTATATACATGTATATCTTAGTGTGTGTATACGTTCTCTCTTTATAGTTATACATGTATTCATACTTATGATTATTTTAGTTTTATCTCTACATTTGATTCTTCTACCTTACATAGTTTTATTCCTAGTTATTTAGTTACGTACCAAATTTTATCCTTATTTTTTATCTGTCTACCTTTTATTGACGAGTGTAAACATTGTGCAATGTAGTAACACAATAAACTAAACTTAACTGAAAAAAATTCACAAAGTATTGAAATTCAAACAATCTGCATGATTGCGTCCATATATTGAGCTAAATACTCGATTGAGGACTTGAGCTACAAATAAATTTGAAAAAGATTTGCGAAAATTGGCCGTGAATTCTGTGTTTGGGAAAACGATGTGAGACATCCGTAGCTATCGTGTTGTTAAATTGGTTACGAAATGGGAGGGGCGATACGGTGCTAGCCCCAGATTTCGATGATGATCTGGTAGCTGTGGAACTCAAAAAGTCTGAAATAGTTTTTAATAAACCCCTCTACATTGGTATGGCTATTCTAGATTTATCGAAAACAGTCATGTTCGATTTCCATTATAACTCTATGTTGCCCACCATGACAATTGATAATTGCAAACTCATGTATACGGATAGTTTCATTTATCAGTTGTCATGTGATGATATGTACAAAGGTACAAACCTCGAAAAATTTGATACGAGTGACTATTCAGTAGATATCAAATATGGCACACCTCAAATAAAAAAAAAATCCAGGTTTAATAAAGGATGAAACGAATGGTGAAATTATAACACATTTTGCAGGGTTACGATCAAAAATGTACACTTATAAGGTTCAGGGGGTGAAATTGTGAAAAAATCAAAAGGGATTAAATATAACGTTGTAAAAAATAAATTAACTTTTGATGATTATGTGAATTGTTTGAGAAATAACAAAGAAATAATTGTAACCCAACAAACGATTCGTTCCTACGTTCATGAGGTGTATTCAATGGAACAGTTTAAAATCGGATTAAGTACCCATGATGATAAACGAAAACTTACCACAGATCCATTCGATACTTCACGATGGGGGCACTATAGTCTAAATTAATTTTTTTCCCCATCTCATTCTAAATTAAATTATTTACAACAATTGTGTATGACAACGATCTGTGAGAATATACATTCTACAGAAAGGTTCCTCATCCAGTCACCTTTACCCCAATCATTAACAAAAGAAATTATTCAAAATTATTCTCATTTCAAATGGTCGTATATCATTCATTATCAACGTCATGAAGATGATGATGATGATGAGGATGACTATGATATTCTAATAAATTTCGAATATGTTGATATGTCTCATTTTAGGTATTTGAAAAGACCTATTGATTTTCGTACGGCATTATTGAATGTTTATGACTTGGAGCCATATTGCCATATTGATTCATATTGTATTTGGATGAAATATTACGAACTTGTTGATTTTAGTTTAGTTGTGCGTGAAACATTTTTCAATTGTTCCAAATATTCTGCTGAATGTCATTACTAGGTCAAATTAAATTTCAAAATTGGTCATTTTTTTAAAAATTGTTTTTTGTTTAAAATTGTTTTTTCCGTTAACCAGCTGTCGTCCCCTTACGAACGGCAGCCCTCAAAAGTCGAAACTTGTGCGAGCCAAGGATTAACGAGGTCTTACCTTTTAACGTGCGATTCCTAGCACTTGCCTTTTTTTCTCAGAACTTTTCCACGGGATATATATCTGGGTTTGCAGTTTTTTGCAGTTTGTCCGCATAGAAAGCACCCTTGATGGGTGCACCTTGCATATCTTCCAGCTTGGAGGTGGCCGTGTTGATAATATTGACTTCAATAATTTTGAATAATTCCGTAGTCCAATTGGGCGTAATAGCTTTTTTCGAAAACGTGTTTTGCCTTACTGATTCGCACATCACCGACTTTGAATTTTCTTGGTACAGCTATTTTCGAGTAGCAGTTTGTCGATTTAAGAGTTTGTTTTTCGTTGGTTTTATAGATTTTATAGGTTTCATGCCTGTCTTTGAGTGACGCGTATTATTGAAGGATTTTGTGATTTTGGGCAATATATTCAACCATCTGTAGGTGCCATTCAAACTAAAATATTTGTACAATTTCTGCTTTAACGTGCGCAATACTCTTTCACATATGGCAGCTTTGGTGACGCTGTACGTATTGTAGTGATTCATTTGGTGTTTTTTCATCGACCCTTGAAATCTGCTTTCGTAGAATTCCGTCCCCTGATCTGTATGAAGATTTTTTGGACAACGTTTCGTATGTGCCAAAATATCTGCAAATGTTTTGGTAATTTCCTCGCCCGTTTTCGTTTTCAATGGTCTAGTCCACACAAATTTGGAAAAACAATCTATAACGACTAGAATGAATTTGAAATTTCGAGTTTGATGGGCGTACGACCTCATCTCGGCCAAATCGAGCAGCCAAAGGTCATCTAAGCCTTTGATAATGGTATGACGTCTAGGATAATTTTTTATGCAGTTCACGAACAAGTTGAATCTTTTCTTTGGAAGCCATGGCACATATCTGATGATGACACTGCGAAACGTACTATTTTATTATGGAAGAAGAAAGAAATAAAGAAATCTTTATTGACTACGTTATATCTAAAAAAAAAACATTTGTAGCATGTAATAAATTCTTTCGAGAAAGAACAAAAAACAATCAAAAACAAAAGTTACAACATACATTCAAATTAAGTGTGGAGGTTCTGCAAGCATGTTCCTTGCGTCAAAAGTGTGTTTACAAACATGTTCTAAATATTCTGTAGTGGAATAGAAACAAGTTCTTTTTTAAATATTTTTTATTATTTGTTTGGAACAAAACATATTCATAGTTTTAATATTGGCAGGTAAAGCATTATACAATCTGAAATCATAGGAATTTTTTTGCGATTTCGTCAGTTTGAAACGTTGAGGTCTAATAAGATTGCTGTTACGTGTATTATGATTATGTAAACTGGATTTCTTGGGAAACAAGGGACCCCTTTTGTGAATATCCAATAGACTTGAATAAATATACATAGAAGGTACCGTCATAATTTCATTGTTGATAAATGATTCACGGCAAGAATCTCTGAAACCGATTCCAGCAAGAATTCTCAGTGCTTTTTTCTGTAATATGAAAATGCATTGGGCATCACTAGAATTTCCACAGAGTAAAATTCCATATGAAATGTGTGACTGAATGAGTGAGCAAAATACTATTTTCAACGTAGTGAAATTTGTTATTGGTTTCATCTGCCGAAGTAAAAATAAGGCACTCGATAATTTACTTTTCAAACCTGAAATGTGGCTTGACCAATTTAACCTGTTATCCAGAGTAAAACCCAATAATTTGACACACTGAAATTCAGGTAATCGCGGAGCCATAGGAACAATCATGTTTTGTGATTTCTCCTCATTCATCATAAGTTCATTGACACTGAGCCAGTGCTCCGCTTTTTCTTGTATTTCCATAGATTGATCAACAATAGATGAATAATTCATAGAAGAGTATACCAAGGATGTATCGTCAGCAAATAATACACTGTGACATGGCTTCATATAGTTGTAAAAATCGTTAATATAAATGACAAACAGAAGCGGGCCCAAAACCGATCCTTGTGGTACACCTAGGTCAATCGGTCTTATCTCAGAAAATGTGTTGTTGTGAAAAACTCTCTGGAAACGATTGTTCAGGTAAGTTTCAATCAGATTTAAAGAAGTACCTCTAACACCATAATATGAAAGTTTTTCAAGAAGAATGCTGTGGGAAATACAAACAAAGGCCTTTGACAAGTCCAATAGTGTGACCCCCACAACCTTCTCGGTCTCAAGACCCTCAACTATGCTTCCAACAACTCCAACAACAACTACATTTTGTCTTTTACGAATTTTTTCAATAGCTGATTTTGCAATCACTATAGCTGAATTTATTTTGGTGATTTGTTTGGAGATATCAACTTGAAACTGGTTCAACTCGTTCTTGGTTAGTGTTTCGTGTGCTTAATATCCCAATTTAAATTGTGTGATTGAATCGTATCGGTTATTTCGGCAATTTTTTTCAACAAATCTACACGAATATTTTCAATATCAGTTTTATATTGTTGGTTGAATTTTTCAAAGAATGTCACTGCCTTATCATAACGTTCCACATTGGCTTGCTCTATTTGAGTAATAACCTCATTAAGTGTTTGAATTTTATCATCAACTTGATTCTGCAGCTTACTCGCTTCATTTTGCATATTTTTCATATTCATTTTGAGTTCATCCAAGCTGCCAATCATTTTATTTATGGAGGTGGATATTCGATTTGTTAATGTATCATTCACTTGAGCTATTTCCGAATGGTGTACTTCAACTTAGTGATGTATAGTTGCAGTAATTTTTTTATCTATTCCATCTACATATTGTTTATTGGCTGCATCAGTATCCCTGCTGGGGATCTTCACATTACTCAATTTCAAATTATCAAAATCATTATTACCATCTGGGGTGTGCAGTAAACCGCCTCCAGAAGGCTTTGGCAATTTTCGCTATCTGTCTGCACTTGCGCTGTCGCTACGTCCAAACTTGTCGATAACTATTTTGATAATGACAATGTATGGGGAAACCCCCTTTATCTTATAGAATTATATTTGCCTCTTTGAATTCGCTCAAAATGGCAATAATCGCGTTGTCATGAGAAGTATTTCCAGCATCTCGAGAGGCTATCAATAATTTGAGACGTTCGCAAAGTTTGTTGGGATCGTCCCAATGAACGAATTCCATAGGTTTGGTATTGAATTTTATGGCAATAGGTGTTTTCGGTAAACAACCGCTGCCTAGCGTTGTTGAATCGGATGCTTAACGTAAAGAACCACGCACACACCTTATGGGAAAAAGTCTTTCGGTGGAAATGGCTGAATTTTTTATATGTTGTAGCTGAAACCATTCCGAGTAAAAGTATACATTGGACCAACTCGATCGTATGATTAGATTTGGCGCTAGAGGGCGCCAAATCATGAATTTTGTGATTTTTGGAGAAATTCAGGTGAATGAAAAAATATCAATATTCGTAATGTTCGCGAGAAGTATTTTTCCATAATACAGAGAAAAAATACGCCATTATTTTTATAAAGGGTAGTCAACAATATACTCAATTCTTCAGTGATTGATTTCGCCTACGAGGTTAAAAGTTGATTGAGTTTATCATTGAGGAACAATCAGAATTATTTGTTGATCGACCAAAATATAATGAAGCTATGAATACAGAGTCTTTGGAATGAGATAGGGTCCATGTTTTATATACAGGGTATCCCATATAAAACTCCGCGAACAACTATCTGGAAAATTAAAGAGGATATCTATATTTTGTGAAAGCAGATATGTTTGATGTCAAAGGGTCCTCTTCTTTACGTAGAAATTCATCAAAGGGCGTCATCCTTTAGTGCGACGCGACACCGACGCCAACTTTTTTCAATGGCACCCCGGATTTTTTAATGTCTCTTGCGATTCTGCATCAAATTCTGAATTCAGTCATATAGAACACTCGTATTTCTCTTGAATACTGATGCACCACAGCAACTTTATTGCTTATTATAAAGAGGGCCATGAAAGCGTCAGAATAAATGCAATAATACGAGTATTTATCGATCTGTCAGAAAACCTGTCAGATTTTACAGAAGTGTATTCAGTTTGGTTCCGGTTTTTCGTGAAATTAAAAAATGATTCAATTTTCAAATGTAGAAGAGTTGGATATGATAATTTATGTATTTATGGTGAAGCAAGAAGAAATGCAAAATGCCAAAGGGCGATTCTCTTCTCACTAACCAATCGCTAAAATCATATCTATCTGCTCTTGAATGTGGTAAGTTTTTATTTTTGACGGTAATAATTTAGTGAATGTTTTGAATAACGTAAAACACAATAACGGTCAATAAGAATTCTTTCAACAAGTTGAATAAATGTCGTTCCAAAGCCATCTTGATTCAAATAATGGATTGAAATAAGATTTACTATTTGAAAAAGCCAATATCTGAAAAACTATTCAGGTTAGGTATAGGGAACCCCAATATGAAATGAAAGATAATTTAATTTTATATCATTCAGACCAAAAAAATACAGAAAGTTCCGTTTGAAATAACAAAGTTACCTTTGTCCGAAATTATAAAAAAGTGACAATGATTTTTGAACATTCTGTATAATTTTCAGAAATGGGTTTGATCGAAATCAATAACTCACAACCTCTTTCATGCATGGTCAGAACTCGAAGGAATGATTTTTATACATTTCGATGTTATCTAGTTTCCAATTGTAGCTAGCATTTTTATAAAAAAAAACAATAACTCGAGAACGGTTATAGTTAGGTACATATAACCTTCTTTCAACTCATATTATTTTTTCCTTAAGTACTCAAAAGTGTAACGAAATACAGGGTGTTTCATTTAAAAAAACACAACTTTAATATGTCACACTTTTTGAGCCACCCTGTAGACTCCAAAATAATTTTCTTTTGTAGCCTCAATCAATATACATATAATAAAATAAACGAATTCCCGAAAAAATTAAAGTTTGGTTCACAGGGACCGTGTGGTATGGGGTACCCCACCCTGTATATATTCATTATTCCAAACACTCTGTATTCATAGCTTCAGTATATTTTGGTCGATCAACAAACCAATCTGATTAATCCCCAATGATAAACTCAATCAACCTCGTAGGTGAAATCAATCACTGAAGAATTGAGTATATTGTTAACTACTCTGTATAAAAATAACAGCGTATTTTTTCTTTGTATTATGGAAAAATATTTCTCGCGAACATTACGAATTCCCAGTCGCACACAATATTGAATATAAATGAGATATTGATATTTTTTCATTCAGCTGAATTTCTCTAAAAATCACAAAATTCATGATTTGGCGCCCTCTAGCGCCAAATCTAGTTATACGATCTAGTTGGGCCAATGGAGACTTTTACTCAGAATGGTTCCAGCTATAACATATCAAATACCAAGAAATATGATATCTGACACGTGCAGTTATTGACCTTGAACTGGGTCAATGAACCCGTATCGAATTTCACTGATCTGTCTAGACATGTAGCCGGAAATATGGCGTCAGCAAATTCCAGGTAATCTGATTCCTGACATGTGCTTTCATTGAAGGTTGTTGAACCCGTATCAAATTTCGCTGATCTTTGAACCAGTTTCAAATTTCGCTGATCTACACTTGTAACCGTATGTTATCGAATTTCAAGTAATATGATATCTGACACGTTTACTTATTGACCTTGAAGTGGGTCAATGAACCCTTATTGAATTTTGCTGACACTTGCTCCGGTTTCACATCCACAGCTAGATTTACCGACTGCTCCCAACTGCTCCAAAAGCTCTCTCTTTTATATTCTACTTTTTGATTAACTCAAATATAAATAAATTTGAATGAGTTGTATATTATTCGAATAATAAACAATGTTTGAACCAACCAAAAACCATACAAACTGATCCTAATAACAAAGGGAGAACGAAAAGAAAGAAAAGAAAAAATCCTAGGACGAAAATGTGACACGAAGAAATCAACACTCTTCAACTAATAATCTAACCTAAACAATGACTTTCAGTCAAATTTCCAAAAACACACAGGTATATTTGTTTAATAATAAATCCAATCCAGACTACTGAGGATATATTTGAGAACGATGTCCTTTTTCAATATAGATGAGTACTCCTCGATAAAAATCTTTCAATAAATGGCAAGATATTGGGTAGTTCTTCCATCCAGAACAGAACTAATTAATCTCTTTCATAGATTTGCAGAAACTCCTGTTTATAATTCACGACCACGTTGCTACTGTAAACGAATGAAAATATGAATAATTATGTATTTTTTTCTTCGATTTCCCTTCAGGTGTTCAATTGGACAACCCTACTCACCGTGGTCGTATCATTTTTATTTTAATAAAGTCTTACTAAGATCAACGAAATCAATTTTCGAATTGATAGATTGACGAATGGTCTGACAGTTTCATTTTGCACTTGACCATCTGTCATATACAAGGAGATACTTCATGTTTATACATTCAAATAAGGTACGTTTCAACTTCAGAGACTGTACTTATACGGGTTCTATTCAATTCAGTGATATACTGATTTGATATAACTAACTAGAGGCATGTGGGTGCAAATGATATTTTATCATGGACCTGCTACAAATATGCATTTATCATCTTATCATTTTCACGATATATTTGCACAATATATTTCAATCGATTTTTCTTATTTTCATAATTTACTTGATATGCCTATTTTACGAGCCACTCGCTCCATCGACACAACGTATATCATAAAATGCTACCATGCAGTGAACTTTCGCTTTGGCAACTTATTTTTAACAGCCCTATACCCTTGAAATAGTATTAGAGCAATATTTTCAATTTCTGCTCTAATTGTTTTTTTTTAGAAATGAAAAATCATCCCAGCCATAAGCTTATAATGATTCTTACTCTTTGGTGTAACATAAAACATACATAGATTAAAACAACTGACGTAGATTCGTTCCTCGACATGTTTTCTTTGAAACAGTCTGATTTCACATTTCTTTTTTCCATTTTCAGACTATGGATGGTTTTGATTCCAAAAAAATTGTATTGTTCTTTTGTTTTCAAAATGTTTTAATTTCAGATTTTACATTGTTTCTCTTCGCACTGAATACTAAAACAGAATAAAACGCGCATAAATATCGATTAACTGATGGTTTACTGGTTACTGCAGATATTTTATTCCAATCGACAAAGTCAGTATTTGATTGCAACCATATCATGTGGAAATCAAACATATTTCACAAAAATCCTTGACTGAAAACATAATTTCCATTTAATTGGATGAAAAAAAGGTTTGTATTTCGTGCAGAAATTCATTTATAAAATCATAGCAAAGCGCTTTCGACTATAAAGTCATCATCAGTGCGTACCTGTAAGTAAGTGACATTGAAATGAATTTAAGAAATGTTGATAATGTGAATTTTGAAAAATTGAAAAATTACTCGTCAGGTGTACAAGAGCCAGACCATGAAAATATCATGTGTCCATAGGACCATGTAAAAACTTAAAACGGGACATCATATGATTAACATTTAAAAAAATCCTTATTCCAGGATTGAGTTGGATAAAAGTTGCAACAGGCAGAGTAAAACATGTCTGCTGAACTTAGTATACTGTCAAACTAAATGAAATATGAATGAAATTGACATTGTGTCAAAAGTTGACAATGACAATTGGCTTCGAACATAAGTTCTAGAAACACTGATCTATGTTTTGAAAATTGTTGAATGACCAATTAGTCAAATTGATCTGTAAATCTATTTATAGTTCTGTTAATCCAAACCCAAGGAAATATGACAAACCGGGAGAAAGGTCTAATGAGAACCTCCACCCGAAGTGCACAGAACCAGGCTTAAGACACAGTCCCTTGGTAATTTGTGAAACCAATTACATGCTCAGGATCATGAGATCGGTCTACTCCCCAAAGCGACAAAAGGGTATCCCAAATCCAAGAGGTACCATAAACAGAAAAGATTTAAGAAAGTTTCAACAGGCAGAGTAACACATGTTTGCTGAAGCTTAGTCTAACTAAATGAATAAAAATTGACATTGTATCAAAAGTTAACAATGACAATGAAGTTATAGCATAGAAAATGACCTATAAATATAATGATATGTGCTTTTGAAATTGATAAATGACAAGTTAGTCAAATTTTGTGATTTAATCATGAAAATTTTTCAAGGTGACAGAACCAAAGTTACAGAAACTTATATAGTCTAATGGGAACTAAAAAACTTTTCTAAAACGTCAGCTCTAAGATTACCAAGGAAACAAACATAATTACTTCATATTACTATTATTAGTTCAGCATCCTTGGAAACCAGATTAGAACATAAGATCTTGAGATAAGTCTGATGAGAACTTTCCCAATCTCAAAAGTAGCAAATATGGTAACCAAAATGATGAACTCATACCAGAAAATGTTTAAGAAATTTTCCAATAATCGATCTGTAAGTCTATTTATAGTTCTGTTAATCCAAACCCAAGGAAATATGACAAACCGAGAGAAAAGTCTAATGAGAACTTCAACTCGATGTGTATAGAACCCGGCTTAAGACACCATCTCTTGGGGGTTTGTGAAACCAATTCAATGCTATGGATCATGGGACAAGTCTAATGAACCTTTCCAATCCCAAAGCGCCAAAAAAGGAGCCCAGAACCAGGAGGCACTACAAACAGAAAGGATTTAAGAAATTTTCAAATTGTTTCAGAAATACCTAATTCAGTAGTTCTATTAATCAAAACAAAGGAAATTGCTGAACCAAGAGAAAGTCCAATGAGAACTTGACATGGCACAAGCAAAAGTCCAAGCTCAAGAAAAACAGAACCTGAAGTTGAAATCATAAGTTTTAAATTGAAAGCAATAGTTTATGTTCTGATAATTGAAAGGACAGAATTCTTTTACATGGTCCTATGGACACATGCTATTTTTATAGTCTGGCTCTTGTACACCTGACGAGTAAGTAATTTTTCAATTTTTCAAAATTCACATTATCAACATTTCTTAAATTCATTTCAATGTCACTTACTTACAGGTACGCACTGATGATGACTTTATAGTCGAAAGCGCTTTGCTATGATTTCATAAATAAATTTCTGCACGAAATACAAACCTTTTCTTCATCCAATTATATTGGAACGTGCACACAGCTTGACAATTTTCACTTAATTTCCATTTGTTTTTTTTCCAGGTTCGACTGAATCCATCAAGGTACCAGTTATCACCCGATCAGAGATACTTATTGCTGGCCCAAAATGTACAGAAACTCTTCAGGCATTCTTATCTAGCTCAATATACAATTTACGATATACAAACAGGGTGAGTTATGAAAATATTCCTAGAAATTTTCCTATTTCCTAGACAAAAATAAATTACGGTCTGTAACAAATACCCTATGCCACTCCTAACTTGACAGCAACCTTGGTTGGCTTGCTGACGTATCAACAATATTTCAGAAAACTGCGCGAAAAATCTGGAAATTATTATTTCTAACGATTCTAGAAATAAGGGGTCAATTTATGGATTTCTGCCATTATCATAGTCTTAATCATTGTCACTGTCTTGATCATAAAATCCAATTGAAACTGTGAATTTCTTTAGTTTTAGTCATAAGAACGAGAGATGTATAGTTTCAGTTCGATTCTATGATTGAGACAGTGACTGTCATTAGGACTATGAGAACAACAGTTGTTCAAAAATTGCCCCTAACATTAGACTGTAAATGAGTTAGCAAAAAATCCGGTAAAGTTTTTTGCAGGTTATTTCAAACTAACTAATTGAATCGTTGGAGGTTGCGTTTTCTTTCAGGTGGTCTTCCCCAGCGAAATGAAGGGTAATTTGCTGTATAATTATAATAAGCAATTGCAACCGATTCTTCTTGGAACGAGAAATATCTGTCAGATGTAATTCAATGTCCATCGTGGTATTAGCCAGGGAAGTAGCTGTTTTCTGTAAGATTGTTTCCTCATATTTTCCACATTGTGGAAATATTTGGAGAGAAGGGTACTTCGACATTGTCGATTTTACTATTTCATTAATTTGATACTCTCCGGCAAGAATGCTCGAACTCTGTTCACTTCCTGGTGTCTTTGCTACAGGGATTGCTTATTGGTTTTACCGCGAGTGCCGCTGCGACTGACTTTTACTGTGAGTCGCTGCTTCATTTGTCAGGCAATATTGGTTATACCGTGAATTATAATTCCCTGCCCTAGCCCAATGGGGCAGTATTAGCCAGGGAAGTGGTTGTTTTCTGTTAGATTTTTGCCTCGCATTTTCCTCATTGTGGAAATATTTGGAGAGAAGGGTACTTCGACATTGTCATTAAATGTTGAATCCGGGGGATTTGCCGAATGAAATTGTGAGGGTCAAATTACTGAAATTATATCACCGCAAGTGTTGCATGCAGAATGTTACAAAAAAATATGTAACGATGAAAAATAGAAGTTTTTTTGCATATTGATGATGCTATCCACCTCACCAGGTGTCGAATATACTTACCTCGTTTAAATCGTCTTTTAATATTTTTGAATAAAAGAATATTAGACAAAAGTATTCATCCATTACAAAATGGCGGTACATAACGTAAGAGCTCTACTATTAGGATCATTCATTATTGCTTAGTTTGCTTCATCTCTGTTCTAGTGATAATTAGTCAATTTTAGGTACCTAGAACTTTTGTTGAAAGGTACCTTGAAAATTCAATAATCCTAATGGAACTCGTTAGGATGCGAAAGTTTACTCATGACAAAGAACATTATGTGCCGCCATTTTGTTTTTGTTGAACATTATGATGTGAAATATTGTTGTAATGAGGTATCAGTTGACCCTCAATGTTATTTCAAACAAATTTCAAGATGGCGGTCCGACGAAATATGGATTTTTTTCAGTTATCATAAAGTAGACCAGTACTGCTAGCACTCGTGGTATCAACCCAGATAATTACAAAGTAATATGTTAAGCAAACAATTCAAATGTCTGAATCAAATTTTGTTACTGATAGTTTTGGACACTTGTATTAAAATACTTATACCTAATTGACGAACAGAAACTATAACAAGAATATTCAGAAGTTGCCAAAGACGTAGTGAGTGGTGAGACAGATGAAAGCTCTCCTCAGTTCTAGGTATTGATTGGGAAGCATATGGCAGAGAGTTTATTGTTCCCCGACAATTCTGCTGTCGAAATCGAATTCGTTACATTATTCCGTGTGTATGAATCGTATTTTGGCATTGTAAGATCCTTCTGTGGAGTATATTGCCCCTTTGTATATATTTCCAGAGCACATTTTTACCAGGAACCAAATTTGTGCACCAATTGAGATATTCTACCTGTTTCGAGGAGATAATCTCGCATGGGAATGTGGGATGAAGTTCTTTTTGTAGTATTTGGTATATATGTTTGCACCTCTAGCATGTTATTCTCAGAAATTGTTTCCTTGCATCGTGTTCGTCCTCCAGAAGAGAAATGCTGCCGTGAAAAAAAAAACTGAAAATAAAATTGCAATGTACTCATCTCAGATGATCGATATCAGAGGTTTGAAAGTACACACGATTTATTCTTCAACATATATCTACCTGATTGGCTCCGTTCAATTTTTGTTGAGTATTACGAAAACTATTTTGTTCACCTCGAAGTCAGTTTATAATTGTGAGGCAATGCACTAAAATATGCAGTTACCGAATCACCAATCTATAAATACTCTAAATGAATATTTATAAATACTTTGGTAATTCCACCTGTACATATTATTTAGGAAAATGACGGAGATGATGATGGGGATAATATTCTTTCCCACAGATATTTTCGACTATTTGTTGGCCATTGTTTCAAATATCAATGATATAATAAAAGATGTAAAATATTCAAAACACCCAAGACAATAAATAAATTAATCAAAAATTTCTTGAGTATTTCACTTATGAAATTTTATTTCAGAAACGACTTTCCTCTTCGACCGATGCCTGAGGAAGAACACCACCCCTTTTTGTTGTTGGCACAATGGGCACCCAAAGGACACGGGCTTATTATGGTACAAGATTACAATATCTATTACAGAAAAAGTCCAAGCTCCCATAATGGCTACAGAATAACCAAAACTGCAGTTCCAGGAGTTGTTAGTCATGGAATTCCAGATTGGTTATATGAAGGTATAGTTTATTAACAATGATTTTTAAAAGATTACATCTTTTGGCAAATTAATGATTAGATAGTGAATTGGTTTCTTCATGAATTTGTTTGGTACCATAGTAAATCAGAGTCCGAGAAAACACAGTCTAGAAACTCATATTATAAATGGGGCATAACAAAAATTCTACAGGGGCGAGTGCTCTCTTTTTTTTTTAATGGAATGTATTGTATATCAGCACATTCTATCAAGCATCTCAATGAACTTCTCCCACCTCTACACTATATCATCTTCAAACAACTTGGATGTTAGGAATTTTTTGTCGAAATAATTTTATCGGCGTATTTCTTATACCTACATCACCATGGCTATTTTTAGCCGTTTCTAATTTATTAAATTTAGGAAAATTTAAGATGCTCGCTAATCTTATTATGGCCGAAAAATTAAGGGGTTAAAAAAGACAAGAAAATTCAAATGAAAACCCGTATGATTTATGGACATGTGAATGGATCAGATATATCACAGATCTATCATTCAAATCATATCCTCTGAAATTCTAAATTCATTACTGGAGATTGTATTACATCAATGAAAAGTCATAACGTTGAAGTGGTTGGGAAAAGCCAATAATACTGAAGAGGTGATTCACACTGTAGTGCGAAGAATTGAAAGGACTTAAAGGTATGAAGACGTAACGCTGGGAGTGTTTTTCGATGTAGAGGGTGCTTTCGATCAGGCGAAAACGACGACTATACAGGAAGCGCTAATGGCCCGAGGAACACCTCACTCGATGGTCAGCTGGATTGTATCGTCACTAACGAGGAGATGGGGGTTGAGTTATCCAGGGGCGACCTCAGACTGGAAGCCGTGGTGGGGGGGGGGCTGTCCTCAGGGGAGCTGCCTCTCTCCCCACCTATGGTGCTTGGTCATGGACGAACTCTTGAGTAAACTCACACACGAAGGTTTCGAGGTACAAGCATACGCGGATGACGTAGTTGTCCTAGTCAGCGGACGATTCATCGGTGTCGTCTGCGACCGTATGCAGGCCGCATGTAGGATAATCGAAAGATGGTGCGGGGAAGCAGGGCTCTCTGTGAATCCGACAAAAACAGAGATGGTCCTGTTCACCAAACGCAGGAAAAAATATGGATTCAGACCACCCACCATGTTTGGCCGAGAGCTGCAATTGGCTCAGCAGATCAAATACCTGGGGGTGGTTCTGGACTCCAAACTTTCATGGAGGCTGCATGTCGATAGGGTTATTCAAAAGTCGGTAGCCATCTTATGGCAACTGAGGAGAGTTGTAGGGAAAAATTGGGGAACCAATCCAGAAATTATGCGCTGGCTATACACGGCGGTCGTAAGACCAAAGATCCAATACGGGTCAGCTGTATGGTGGCCAGGCGAACAGAGTGGCACAATAGGTCGAAAGCTCAGTAAGGTCCAGAGGTTGGCCTGTTCATTGATAATGGGTGCAATGAGAACGACTCCAACTGCGGCATTGGAGGTACTGTTGAGGCTACCACCCCTTCCGGTCTGGATCAAGAAGGAGGCAATGGCAGTTCATTTAAGGATGCGAGACTCGGAGGTCTTGGTAATGATGATAGGACATGCGGAAATCGTAAAGTGGGTGGAGCAGGAAAATCCTATTTCCGTCCTCAGAATGAAAAGCGCACAAGACAGACTGCGATGGAATAGGAAGTTTGCGCTTACTATTCCGAGCAGGGAACAATGGGAAGAAAACACATTGGAGCTTCGTCGAGGAGGCCTAGTATGTTACACGGACGGTTCACGTCTGACTGACAAACAGGCTTCTGGCGCAGGCATCTACCTGGGAGGACGAGATATGCGAGACAGCTACGCTCTAGGAAAATACACAACAGTTTTCCGAGGTGTACGCCATTCTAACCGTAGCTACGAGGCAAGAGGTGAAAGAAGGGCCCGAACAGAAAATTTATATCTGTTCGGATAGTCAGGCAGCGCTCAAAGCTATCTGTCATCCTAGACCAAGCTCAGTTTTGGTACAGGAATGCGGATATGCTCTTGAGAAATTAGCGGAAACAAAGGAAGTCGAGTTGGTATGGGTCCCTGGTCACAGGGGGGTGCCGGAAAACGAGGTGGCAGATGAGCTTGCCAGAACCGGTCCCGCTGCGCCGTTCTGTGGACCGGAGCCAGTACTAGGCATTGCAAGAGGTCAAATCTCTTCTGCCCTAGATGAATGGGTGGAAAGAGAACTAAACGAATCTTGGAGGAATACCGCCAGCTGCAGGCAGTCAAAAGACTTCGTGGACGGCTCTAGCAAGTCAAGGATGACGTGGCTTTTAGGCAGAGATCGCCAAACACTACGCCTCCTTGTAGGAATACTAACAGGCCATAACATGTGGAGAGCAGGGGATGGCCTACTTGCTCATTGGGGCCTACTTGCCTGGCTGCGGCAGCGGCCTCCCCATGATTACTACTACTACTACTACTACTTCAGTACAAGTGAATCTGAGTTAATAAGCTGATATGCGTTTTAACATCTGCATAAAAATATTTCATCCGTGCACTTTCATCTTCTGCAAAGTTATTTAATAGAGTATGCACTATATTATTATTCTGCTCTAAAGCGTTTCTAATAGAAGTTAAGTCTTCATAAACTAAGAATGTCCATTTATCATTCGTGATTTTTATTTCTTCTCGCTGATGGTAATAACTACCTATTGTATTGTTGATAAGCACAACGGAATATTGTCCGAAAACTATAATGACGACAGCTGCAGATATCGCGATGAACAGCATCGTGAATCTGAAACAATTATTCATAGTAAGGTTTCATTCTATCAAAATTTATTTTTGATTGCTGATTAGTATTTAAATTTTTCAATAGGGCTGAATTTTTATAAACTTCGATTATTTCAAATGGTCCGTTGAATTTATTTTTGAGTTTATTACCTATCTGCGATTCTTTAACATAAACCTTGTCTCCTTTTTTTATAGTCTGGGGGTTCATGTTTAATGTCTTTATCAAAGCGTTGCTTTGCTTTTTCTTTTCTTTGTTCCGTTCTTGCTCGTGCAATTTTATAAAAATATTGAATTTTATAATTCATGTCTCTGACGTATTTCGTTATAAGGTCTTTTTCATTCTATGTCGTGTATGGAATTCTACTTGCTGTATGTCCAAATATTAATTCGTAAGGGGTAAATCCATGCGTTTTATTTTTTGTAGCATTATAACATATGGTAGCATATGGTAGAATGTCAAAGGGGTGTTCGTTTGGACTTTCTGCTACGTGTGCTCTTATCATTTCCATAAGAGTAGCATGATAGCGTTCTATGCTTCCATTACTTTGGGGATGGTCTACACTAGAAAATGTTAGCTTTATGTCATATAAAGTACATAGGTCTCGCATTATATGATTGTTGAATTCTTTTCCGCTGTCACAATGTATTATTTGGGGTGTTCCATAGTGTTGAAAATAAACACATAGTGTCGATACTACGGATTGTGCGGTTTTATCTTCAAGTGGGTAGGATTGTACAAATTTTGTTAATTCGTCTGATATAGTTAGTGCATAGTTTATTGTTGGGATTTCTATTATGTCTACATTTATTCTTTCAAATGGGACTTTTGGAGTTTCAGTTACTATCATTGGGTTGTCTGAATTCTTTCTACAAATTTTGGTTTTCTGGCAAATTTCACATTCTTTAATATATTTTTCAACGTCTTTTGTTATTCCTGGCCAATTATATCTTTCTTTTATTCTTCTTATTGTCTAATTTATACCTCTATGCATGTTGGCTTTTCCGTTATGATATTGGTCAAGTATCATTAGAATTTGGTCTTTATCTGGGGTTTTAACTACGTCTTGGTAAACTTGAAATTTAATTTCATTAACTTCTGCTAATATATAGGAGAGCATTTCTTGAATTGGAAGGTCTGGATTATTCTCGACATGGTAAGTCTTTGATTGGTCGAATAAATGTTTGTCTATAAAGTGAAAAGAACATATATTCAATGGCTTCTGTGGGATTGAAGGGTATTGGAATAATATAATATTTTCGATTTTTCACTGATAAGCTATTGAAAACATTCATTTTATTATAGGCGAATAAATCATATTGTTCCTCTAATATGTCTTCGAAAATTTTTTCATGTTGCACAGTTGCTTTATGCTCTTGTGGAAAAATTATAATGATATTGTGATTTTTATCTAATAATTGAGCATTAGAAAATTCAAATTTAGAATAATCAATTGAAGATTTTGTTTTATATAACTTAACAAAATTGTCTAGTTCTTCTTTAATTGTTTCAGGGGCAACTTCTGTTTCTGTATCTGATATTTCTTCTTGCTCTTTATTTGTCATATATATTTTTGAATGAAATTTTGCACATTGATTGAAATGATTTACTTTTATTCGTGATATTCGTTTATATTTATTTTTCCAGGTTTATAAATAATTTCGTAAGAATATTGTTCAAGTTTGAGCAGCCATCTAGCAAGTCTGCTACCGGGATCTTTTATGGAAAATAACCATGTTAATGGTCTATGGTCACTATCACTATTTTGAATCGGGTTTGAAGGCCGTCGTGGTTTGGAATACTTTCCTAACGTTTCGCTAGCGCGAGTGGCTAGCTTCTTCAGAGGTCTGTTCATCTTCGTTCTACTTCGATGAAAATAGCGATAGTGAAAATTTCGGCCGCGAAAGCCTTAGCCGGTCTATGGTCAGTTACTAAAATGAACTTTCTACCGAATAAATATGGTCTAAAGTGCTTTACAGACCATACAATCGCTAAAAGTTCACGTTCAATTGTCGAGTATCGTGTTTCTGCTGGACATAAAGTTCTAGAGGCATATGCGATTGGATGGTCTTTTCCAATAGCTCCTTGAGAAAGTATTGCTCCTATAGCAAAACTACTCGAGTCTGTTGTCAAAATAAACACTTCATTAAAATTAGGATATATTAAAATAGGGTTTTCAATTGAATAATTTTTTAAAGTCTCAAATACTTTTTTACATCCGTCATTGAAATCAAACGGTACATCTTTTTGTAGTAAGCGTGTTAAAGGTTTCGTGATTTTTGAAAAATTGGGTATTAATCTCCGATAATAACCTGTGAGTCCTAGAAATAATTTTATTTCTTTTTGATTTTTCGGTTCAGGGAATTCTTTTACACATTCTATTTTTTGTGGATTAGGTCTAACTCCTTCTTTTGTAATTAAATGTCCTTGATATGCAACTTCTTTTCTAAGAAATTCGCATTCATCGGGTTGAATTTTCAAATTAGCTTTTCGTAATCTTTGGAAAAGTCTTAAAATGTGTTCGTGAATTGTGGCTGAATAAATAATTATGTCATTAATGTACACAAGCCATGTTTCATTTTGAATTCTTAATAAAATGTTATCCATACCACGTTGGAAAGTACTTGGGCATTCTTTAATCCAAATGGCATACGACAGTACTCGTAATGACCGTTTTCTACTGAAAATGCAGTTTTTTGAATGTCTTTAGAATCTATTTCTATCTGGTGAAAGCCTGAACCTAAGTCGAGTGTTGTAAAGTATTGACATCCTAATTGGTCTAATAGGTCAGTAATGTTCGGTAAAGGATATTTATCGTCGACAGTTACTTCATTTAGTTTCCTATAATCAATTACGACTCTCCATTTTTGTTTTCCTGATGCATTCATTTTTTTTGGGACTACCCAAACTGGGGATGACCATGGGGATATAGAAGGTTGTATAATTCCTTGGTCTAGCATTTTTGAAACTTGTGTTTTAACTTCGTTCTTATGGATTTGTGGGTATCTATATGATTTTGTAAAAATGGGTTTTGCATCATTAGTATCAATAGTATGTTTGATCTCATTAGTAAAAGTGAGTTTATCCCTATCTAGATAAAATATATCTGAGAATTTTAAACATAGTTCCGTAATCATTTCCTTTTCTTCCTCATTGAGATGTTCGAGTCTTGACTGTTTTTTTATTTCGTACTCTCTATCTAATGGTATGTCAGGTTGAAAGTCATTTCCTAAGTTGAAATTCATAATTGATTCTGTATCAATTATAGGTTCTAGTATCAAGTCTGAAAAATTTACTGTTTTTGAAATATTATTCACATTAGCAATTGTTGTGAAAAATTCTCCTTCGTTATTCATTCGTATAAGGGCATTGGGAAGACAAACTTCGTCTTTTTCTTGAGCTAACAGTATAGCAACAACGTTAGTTAAATTTGTTTTTAATTTAAATACTTGTTCTGTTCGAGGTTCGATAGAAATTGTGTTGTCAATTTTTATTTGAGAGATTCCATTTTGTTTTGGACCTGTTTGTTCTGGCTTTTTCAATTCAACTTTGAAAAGCGGGACAGTTTTGAACTTTGTTTTCAAAATTTAATGTTTAGTATCTACAATTCCGTCATAATGTTCTTAAAAGTCTGCTCCTAATAATCCGTCAAATTCTATATCAAGATTGTGTACATATACTTTTTGAAAGTCAGTATCTGTAAAGGGTATCATAACTGATTCCGTAATTATAATTTTTTCATCAGTTATTCCACGAATTGGTAAATTTTCTTTGTTTCGTAAATTATATTGTTCAACAACTTTTGGTTTTAATATCGAAATTCCTGCTCCTGTGTCAATTAGAAATTTAAATTGATTGGTAATATCTTTTATATAGTATAAATTGTTAGGATTAACAGAATTTAAAGTAATTTCTGAAGATTATTCTGTATTAGGTTTGTGAAATTTGGATTTTTCGAATGTACTGGTTGTCTTGGTTGAAATCTATTAAAATTTTGCGTTGGATTTCTTTGAAATTGGTTCGGTCTTTGTTGAAAATTCTGAAATTGATTCGTTCTTTGTTGAAATGGCTGAAAATTTTGAGAAGTTGACATTCTATGTTGGGGAGTCTGAAAATTCTGAGGATTTCTATTGAAATTTGGTTTAAAATTCGTTGTTGGTTGTTGAAAATTTCTTATCATTTGCAAATTTTGTAGAAGTGCATTAGTTTGAATTTTTCTTTGTGGCGTGCTAAAATTTTGATTTTTACCTTGATTATATTTTTGAGTTTCATAATAAGATAACTGAAGTTCTCTTTTTATTCTTAAAGATGCTTCAAGCATATTTGCTGGATTACTTGCACGAATTATGTGTCCAAGCCGGGGTTCTAGTCCTGTTAAAAGTATGTTCAATACCATATATTCAATAAGTGTTGATTGTAGTTTTGTAGTTGAGTTAAATTCGATTTTTGAATACACGAATGCATTTTGGCATTGTGAGTTTGTCATCTAGAGAAGAATGTCAGTGCATTTTCTCCATTCGCTTGTTTGAGTCTTTGTAAGTCTTGATTAAGTGAAGTTAAATCTCTAGCGTTACCAAAATGAGCACTAAAAAGAGTTTTGATTTCACCATAAGTTTCTGAATTTCGTGAATGTATTAATTGAGAAGCTTTTGATTTCAATTTGTTTTTAATATGGATGGCCGATAGAACTTTTTGTTGACCGACTGCCATTTGTTGGGCAGCATCGCAAGCATTTAAAAATGAATTTAAAGTTATCGAGTCTCCATCATATTCGAGGATGATTGAGGATATTTCAGATAATTTATATGGTTCTGATTCTGGTTGAACATCGTCATGAACATCGTCATAATGTACGTTATTCTCTCCTTGACTTGACATTTTGAGTTGTTTTCTTCTTAAACGGAAAATGGAAAATTGGGAAAATTGTCAAAATTGGGAATTGTCACGATCGGTAATATCAAAATCAGTATTTCGACAGGTTCACTTTGTTGTAAAAATCAGTATTTCGACTGTTTCGAGTTTTGTATTATTGAAAGCAGTATTTCAACTTTTTTTTTATTGGAAATTCAAAAATAAAAATTTCAAATTTTGAAATTTCGCAGTTTGAAATTCAAAAATGTTTCTTAGAATTAATGACTAGGATGATTCAATGTCACTAACAGTAATTTTCCTAATAGCTAAAATGTGTTTTTCGGTGTCTTCGGGTTCGTGTTGGGTCTTCAGGTTGACAGAAGATGAAATCCTTTCCACTGTGTGAGGCTAGCGCTACTCTGGGATGAGCAACGTTGGACGACTTCCGCGTGTTTCTCGGTGCCTTCTTGACAACAAGATGAGCAGCGTACAATGACTTAGGCGTGTTTCTCAGAGCCACAGAGACCGTCTTCTTGTCTTGCGTGTGTTCTTCTCCCTTGAAGATTTGGAAACCACCACCGTTGTGTAGGGATGCTTCTTTCTTCCTTTTTTTCGGGTTTTCTTCGTTTTCTTCGTTTGAGGGGGCCTTACCCTCTGCTTAATATTCTTCTTTTACGGTGTTGAGGGATCCTACCGACTGCGCCAATTTGTTAGATTGGGATCCTCTCAAACCAGTTTTTAAAAAATAACTTTATTTTACTAGACAAACAAAACAAAGAGTTAGATACAATAAATGATATTTTAACGTGAACTTGCATGGACTAAAGCTGGAAGCAATAATAGCGTTGCGGAGTTCTTGGAGGCTCAATTTCTACGTTTCTGGATGCTGACTTGACGACCTCGGGCTTCTACGTCTTGGATAAACAACTGGAATTGCGCTGGAGACGAACCTTGATGGTCGGCGACTTCCTGGCACCACTGGGATTAACTGCGTAGTTAACTGCGTAATTGGGAACAAAGGGCCATTATATTTTTCCATATAACATATATTATAACAATATATACAGGGTGTCACAAACTCGATGGCCTATTAGACGTTTCTGGAGAACGGAACGTAGGATCATTTTGAAAATTGAGTTTCTTAGGTAATTGGTTTTGTTCTCTCGATCTAAAATATTTTCAGCACTGCGGTGTTGCCGCTTCTATTGAAAAGTAGCAACAACTTTGATATGTCATAAAGAACACCCTGTATATTATTGCATTTTTCTCTGCTCTACTACTTTTCGATTATTTTTGTGTGATATCTCCCTATACCTATCTCCAATGGTTTTCGAGAAATTCATTGATATTCTTATTTTTTGTGCGAAATATAGCTTTATTTAAATGTTTATTACTGCAGTATTTGGATTCGTAGAATGCTTAAATTTGGGATATAGATTGAAAATGTCCTGTATATAAGTTATGTATAAGGAAATTCGTCCTCCATTATACAGGGTCCTTCAAAATTTGTGATTTTACCGATAAATACAAACATTGTGAAAAGTGCATTTTTTCAAATGAAACACCCTGTATATTGTCAAAAATTTTGAAAAACAAATAAATTTGCTTTCAAATGATGCATATATTTCTATACCTCAATAGTCAGGTTTCCGAAATACAAGCAAGTTTCTATAAAAATTAGACAATTTTGCGTGTGCGTCAATAATAAAACGTTTGCGCGTTCATTAACGTAAATTTTATTTATAATTTTCAATTCCCACTTGAATAATCGAAATAGGTAATATTTCTCAATTCAAATGATCTGTAGTAGGCCGTGACCAGAAAAGAGCAAAATAAACTGTTAGTTTGACAAGCAGACCAAGCAGTGATTTTCATGGTGTTTCTGAAAGGAGAAAGCATTTGAAAATATTACACTGCATATTCAAATGCAGTTATTATAAATTTGTTTTATATTCACGGTGAGACTTGTTTTGAGAACATGGATATTCAATAACTTCATCCTCTACTACAATTTACTTCATAGAAAAATCTTCCGAAGTATTGAACGGAATTAAGCTGTTTGGTAAAGTTGAAGCGCCAAGAAATCAAATAAAGCCGATAACTGTTATGTCGCCAGTTATTAACTGGTGACGAAGTGAATAAAATTACCATCTTGGGGTATTCCTACGCCTACGCTCATGTGTTGGTACGAAGAGCCTTTGTCGATTTAGGTTTGCTCCGCAGTTCGATATGGACAATTAGAAAAAAGCATAAAATGCATTATTATAAAAGTAAATGTTTTTCAGACACCGTGTACGAAATACGGTTAAATCATTCATGGATGTAACTAGAATTATTCAATATTTTCTTGTAACGAGTTATTTGAATTCGAGTTGGACCCATTTTGGTAGAAAAACAATTTCAAAATAATCGATATTCGATAAATGGTAAAAGTTATTTGTATTTATCAGTAGAATCCAAAGACGAAATGAAATACTGGGTGTTTCCCATTTGAAATTAGAAAGTCGATATCAGTTCTAAGTAGAAGTGGCAACACTGCAACCGCGAAAATCTATTCAAGAGCTAGATCGCAATCTCTTATTGGAATACAATATTTCAAATATTCATCTCCTAGGTCTCCAGAAACGTAAAATAGCTAAAGGTTATCGAGTTTGGAATACCCTGTATATTAATCATTCTTTGTACAATCAGTTCATCATCTTATCAGTAACACACTTCAATATACTACAGAACCTTTTACATGTTCTTCCTATGAGTAATTTGATCACTCTTACCGTGATGAATAAACCATTTCTAACTAAATTTACGTTAATGAAACCTTAAACGTTTTATCGTTGATTGTCGAATTTTCATGATGACATGTTTCATTTCATTCATTTCATAGCTACCTAATACAAAATATGGCAAAATAACCCATTTTTTATAGAAACTTGCTTTTATTTCGGAAATCTGACTATTTAGGTATAGGAACATACTACATCATTTGAAAGCAAATTTAATTGTTTTTCAGGATATTTGATAATGTATAGGGTATTCCATTTGAAAAACTGAACTTCTCACCACTTTTGTATCTATCGATAAAATCATAAATTTTGAAGGACCCTGTATAATGTAGGACGAATTCCCTTAAACATATCTAATACACAGGACATTGTCAAACTACATCCCAAATTCAGGATTTCTACGAATCCAAATACTGTAGTAATAAAAAATTAATTACAACTATGTTTCGCACAAAAAATCAGGAAATCAATAAATTTTTCGAAAACCACCAGAGATAGGTATGGGGAAGTATGATATATATAAATAATCGAAAAGTAGTAGCGAAGCGAAAAATGCAATAATATAGAGGGTATCCCATTTGGAATATCAGAGTTGTTGCTGATTTTCAATAGAAGCGGCAACACCGCAGTGCTGAACATATTTTAGACCGATAGAACAAAACCAATTACTTGAAAAAACCCAATTTTCAGAATACTCCTATTTTCCGTTCTCCAGAAACGTCTAATAGGGAGTTTGGCACACCCTGTATTTCAGTGTATTCGATTTAATTTCAAGAGACTCCATAAAGCCTCCATTACGAGTGGTAGACCACGAAACAGCTGTCGGTGGATGGTGGACCTCTTGTGAATTAAATCGAAAACGCTTTCTCTTCACCTATATCTGTATCACCTTTATACACTTTTTGCGTTCCTCCTAACGCACTAGAAACTTTATGGAACCTTAGGTTGGTCAGTATAACTAAACAGTTGTTGGCCTGTCAATGTAGCAGAGATTATCTGTCTTTGGTCTAGGGTTCGATCCAAATTAAGTTTCCGCTATTCGACTGTAGATGTCAGAAGCAATTCTTCACCTTATTCTTCTTTGTGTTAGTGCACAACTATTTCAGTGTATTCGATTTAAGTCCAAGAGACTCCATAATGCCTCCCTGACGAGTGGTAGACCACGAAACAGCTGTCGGTGGATGGTGGACCTCTTGTGAATTAAATCGAACACTCTTTCTCTTCACCTATATCTGTATGTCTCAGTGAAATGAGATATATCCTTTGTGGTTGCAGTCAGAAGAAGTGGCCTGGTAAAGAACAACTCTTTGTTAAATTGTCGAGCTTTCGAAAATATTTATTTTCATTAGACATCTGAAAATATTAATAGTGTAAACATCAAAACACTCTTAATATGGTAAAAACAACTTACTAACGTGAGAATAGTTTGAAGAAAACAGCAGAAAACTTCTTGGTCATTACTTACAAAGGTAAGGTTATGTCACCACACAAAAAAGGACAAAACAACATTGATAAAACCATGTCATGTATATGAGCACTATTTAAAAACATCATAATGTGTGAACTTATGAAAAAATGTATAAAAACTTTTATTGAAATTTTGAAAAATTCATTTAAACACCGCACGTGGTTCAAGGGGCGCGCCACGTGCGGTGTTTAAATAAATTTTTCAAAATTTCAATAAAAGTTTTTATAAATTTTTTCATAAGTTCACACATTATGATGTTTTCAAATAGTGCTCATATACATGACATGGTTGTATCAATGTTGTTTTGTCCCTTTTTGTGTGGTGACATAACCTTACCTTTATAAGTAATGGCCAAGGAGTTTTCTGCTGTTTTCTTCAAACTAATCTCACGTTAGTAAATTGTTTTTACCATATTAAGAGATATCTCATTTCACTGAGAATATTCTGAGCTCAATTAGTTTTATATATATATATATATATATATATACCGGGTGTCCACGGAAGGTGGCTCGCTCCTATCACTTTTTTGTTTTTGTAGATATTGGAATGTAATTTTGAAGATCTATATAATAAATAAAACTGCATTTTTCGACAAGTGACTCAGCTTCATACAACTTCCGGTCTTACCGGAAGTGATATAAACTTTCGATTTTTAAATGAGACACCCTATATTTTTACTTTTTTCTCTCCATATGACATTCTGAATACAACCATGTATCATTTGTTATTTTTTGTTACAATTTTTTTTTTTTATTATGAAATTTATTTTTCAATCTAGAGGGCTATGAATACGTTCAAATTATTTATTTTAGTCCTAAAGTATTGGGAAAAATACAACTTAACGGTTTTTGGTTAAAATGCAACTGCTGGGTAAAATTTCATTTCTAAATTATTATTACTTTTTTTTTTCAAATGGCAACATAGTGGTTCGTCGGGTCAGGAAAAAAAGAATTTCATTACGAATAATTTGATAGCGCACACTATTAGGTTTCGAAGAAACTGGCCTTAACAAACTTAAAAATATTACGAAGGATCAAGTAACCTGTGACCAACACAAATGATTATAACAAGACCATCAATCCAAAAACTAATATCTGCATGTATAAATGATATTAATAACACGTTTTTCAATCAATAGCGTACACAATAGTTTCCTAATTCAGATTTGGAGAAGTGAGGTAAGATAACATATCGACAAGTTATGTTTTTTTTCAATACACCTTGATTACCTTGTTCTATCAGTTATGTAGATCACAGGTTACCCAATGTATTTTAATCTCATTTTGATCTGAAATGTTGTTTCATTTTGAGAATGATCTTGAGTAATGTTTTCAAGTTTTTTTAACGAAAGTTTGAAAAATATAACAGTAAAACCGTACCAACATAATCATAATAAAATTCACAAAATTTCCATATAATAAAATTAATAATACAAATTCTAAAATTGAATTGTATCAACACAGCAGAAATATTTCGACTGAAAACAATATTCCACAAAAATGTTAGAACTTGCTGAAGCTGAGTTACTTGTCAAAAATGTAGTTTTAAGTCGTATACAAATCCTCCAATTTGTTGTTCTGATCCGACTAGCTACTATGTTATCATTTGAAAATAAAATAGTAGGAATAAATTGAATATTAAATTTCACACAGCAGTTGCATTTTAACCGAAAACCGTGAAGTGGTATTTTCCCCATTTTCCCCAACGTATCCATATGATCACAAAAAGTAACAAGTATTACATGGTTGTATTCAAAATGTCATATGGAGACAAAAAAGGTGAAAATATACTGGGGGTCTCATTTGGAAATCGAAAGTTTATATCACTTCCGGTAAGACCGGAAGTCGTATGAAGCTGAGTCACTTGTCGAAAAATGCAGTTTTATTTATTAAATAGATCTTCAAAATTACATTCCAATAACTTTAAACACAAAAAAGTTATAGGAGCGAGCCACCTTCCGAAGACACCCGGTATATATATAAATATATACAAATATATATACAGGGTGCCCCAAACTTGGTGGCGGCGGCGGCGGTATTTATAACTATCGGTGAGAGTTGCAAGAATCTGAGTCACTTGTCAAAAAATGCATATGATTTTGAAATTTCATTTCAATATCTGCAATACCAGACAAGTTATAAGGGCGAGCCACTTTTTGTGGGCACCCGGTATATATATATATACATATACATATATATATATATATATATATATTGTGTTCGGATAGGTTTCCGCGGTCAGATATTGGGAAAATGAAAGTTCGGGTTGAACCGCGTCTAGAATTTGTTTAAATTCGACGTTTCGGCTCCGATTTTGGAGCCATTTTCAAGAAAAAAGGATAAAATGATTGAAAGGGTGTGAAGTTAGATTCTACACTGAGGTCTCAATCTGCCTACTCCCCAGGTCTCGTCACTTGTTCTCTCTAAGGTCTCAATCCGCCTACTCCGTCGATTGAAAAGCAGTTGTTCGATAAAAGAATGCACGCAGTTTCCTTTAACTTTATTTTTTCTTGATTTGATTCTCTCAATAAAATTTTGGTATTATTCCATTCCATCATATGATCGCCATCAGATGTTAGAATATGTTCGGATATTTTCGAACCCGTTATTTTTCGATTTTTAATGTAACTTTTATGTTCTTCCTGGCGCACAATCAATGGTCTTGATGTTTCACCTATATAACTCTTACCACACGAACAAGGTATGATGTAAACACAATTCTTTGAACATTTTGTATGTGTGAGTATTGATCTCAATGTGTTGGTTGTTTTAAATGTGTATTACTATCTTCAATTTTATTATTGGTTTTTTCCACGAATTCATTTGGATACGCATTTTCCCTGAGAACGGACTTTATAAAATTCAATTCTTCTTTCAGATTTTGTGTTGAATTGCAAACCACTTATGCCCTGTTGTAAAGACATTTGACAATTCCTTTTTTCACGCTGGTGTGGTGATTTGAGTTATAATGGAGATATCTATTGGTATGTGTTTTCTTTCTATAAACAGTTCTGTTGAGTCGAGATGTTGATTTTTTTATCAAAACATCTAAGGAATAAAAATCATCATCTTTTTCTGTTTCTAATGTGAATGTTATCGTTGGTTCTTGTTTATTAATGAAATCTAACAACACTTTCAAGTCATCTCTACTCTGATTCCAAACAGCAAACACATCATCAACATACTTCCACCATACTCTGGGTCCATTCTGGTACGTTTCAACGAAAAATTCTTCAAAATATTGCATAAAATATTACTCAAAATGAATTATAATGGAGAACCCATTGCCATACTAAATTCTTGTTAATAAAATTCATCTTAAAATTGGAAATATGTTTTTTTAGTACAGTAGAGTTTTATGAGTTCAATAATATAATCGACATTCAATTTTGTTCTAGTATTCAATGATATGTCTCTTTCTAATTTAGTTTTGACAATTTCTAGAGTTTTTTTCATTGGCACATCTGTGAACAAGCTTTCAACATCAAAACTAACCAGAATATCTGTATCATTAATTTGTAATTCCTTTAGTTTTTCTAAGAAATGTGGAGTGTTTTTTATAAAACTATTTCCATTACCAGATATCGGTTTTAAAATATTGAGTGAGTATCTTTTTGGCAAAGAGAACCAATGGAAATAACAATGGGTCTCAAAGGATGTGTTGGTTTGTGAATTTTTGGTAATCCATAGAAATGTGTGGGTTTACTGTGGTAAGAAACAAGGTTTGTGCGCTCTGCTTTTGAGAGCATATCTTTTTATTTTGCAAGGGTTCGATATGTTTTTCTCTCTATGGATGAAGTTGGATTACCAATCAGTTTTTTGTATACATTTTCCACTGAAGAAGTGTTGTCTTCATTTAATATTCTATGTGTGGTGTTAGAGATCATTTGTGTTAGTTTATGTTCGTAATCTTCTGTATTCATGACGACTGTGGCATTTCCTTTATCAGCCAGAAGTATTTTAATTTTATGTGTCATCTGCTCGAAGAGATGTTATTGCACTATTCCCATATGTATTTGAATTACTTCTAGAATGATGAGGTTTTGTCAGTGCATTTTTGCGGTCAGATCTATAATCACCAGCTATTTCAGCTGGTAAACGCTGGGCTATTGCCTCTATGGCAGTGACCATTTCAAGAGTTGGTATAGCTTTGGGAGTAACAGCAAAGTTCAATCCCTTTGCTAAACAAATTTCTCATGTGTATTTAAAGTTCTAGAGGATAAATTGATTACAGTTCTTTCAGCAAATGTTTTGGTGTTTCTTGTGTTATTTTAGTGTTGTTCTTGTTTCTTTTGAAATAGTTTTGTTAATTTTTCTTTGTGTATTTCAATTCTGTATCGATTGAATGAATTATAAGAATTTTGAATACAGTGACTCATATAATTGAAATCATTTTGGATCATATCTTGTTTCATGAGTTGCTCCAAGTTATCAATGGATTATTCTGAATCAACCTTGTTCTTTCTGTGGAATTGAATTCTTTCTCTTACCATTGCGTGGCCTGCCCTACAATTATTCTTCTTCATTGTTGACTATCATATGGCATTTTCAAAATAAAACTTCTAGGAATGATCTTATTACCTCGACATCTACATAAAAAGGTTAAACTACTGTGAGAACTTGCTAATTTTTTATACAGATTTTCCAGTTTCTTGAAATTCCTAACATACTGCGGCCCATACCGTCCTTGTAAATATTGATTGAAAGCTTGATTTTGTGGAGTAAATCCGATTCTTGACATGATTTTTTGGGTTTATAACCTTCCACAATCTGAAAATGAAAAAATGTTAATCCAAAGAAATCTGTACAAGTGTAGAAGGGCAAATCAATGAATTTGCCCGATAAGTTACTGCGTTCACAAGAGTGCTGCCTTGGAAGAAATTAATTTTTGTCAGTAACGTACCCTTCACTGAATTTGCCTATCCGAAAAAATAAGATCAAGTTAACCAAGAATACTACTCTTTTTTGAAAATTGTTGATGTTTCAGAGGCTGTATCTGCCTCCGTTATCAAAACTTGTTGGGAAGACGCTGTCAAATGAAATCTGTCATACATTCTTTTGATTGACATTTGGTATCTTGATACGTAGGGTGTTCGGTATCAATCAATCACCATTTTATTAGTTCTTATTTCATCTCTGAGGAGAGGTAACCAGGTGCGGTCCATTTCGATGGAATTGGTTGAGAAGCAGTTGTTCCATCCAATTCCCAATGCTCGAAATAAATTTCAAAGCAAAATCAAATAAAAAAAGGCCCCACGTTGGGCCCCAATCTTGCTACGCTACTTTATAAAAAAAGAGAAGATATTTATAATAATAATCAAAAACCACTAGAAAGCAAATGATAACATAGCAATCACCGACTAACTCAATCGGGGTGCCATGGGTTCTATCAAAAATTTATACCGCGCCATTGATTTGAAAAGCCAGCCCGAAACACAGACTGCTTCTGATCTCTGATGGAGATCTCTAAATGGAATTTAAATTGATGTAAAGTACTTGAACCTCTGGTTGGTATATGTAGTATATAATGACTACGCTGTTCGAGTGTTGGGTTTAGGATTGGAATGAAAAGCCAAATGCTCAGTTTACAAACCTCTATTTGTCCACCAGGATGTCAGTAATATCCATAAATATCGACAAGGATTTCAGAAATTTTCAAAAGCAAGAAATACCTGGTAAGGTGTAGTCCAAGTGCCTTCCAAACTCCATTGTGATCAAGGGTTGACAAGTGGAAAGGTCACAATCTGGAAATTACTTATTAAATGGGACTGAAAGTCCAATAGGTAATTACACAAATATTGTTCAAAATAGATCATGGTAAAGGTAGTTTTGTAAACTACAATATATAAAACCTACAATGATAGGGGCCACAAATAAAATCGGTAAGCTTACTAACAAACCAAAAGTATAGGTTTCGAAATTAAACCTGCACCATAAGGGTGCAAATATATATTAACAAAACAAGTGTTTCTACAAGGTACGTACTCCCCTGAATTACAGCGTCAAAACAATATGTAATATTTAAAGAGAACGAAGTTAGGCCAAGAAAGGTTTCGTAAATTATTTGCTCTCCGTTTGCTTTCTCAATGCTTTTCCCACTCCCACAACCGTTACAATAGAATAGTGTATGGATAAATGAAGCTTCAGAACTGAATTTAGGCCAAAAGAGGTTTCGTAAATTCAGAAAATATAGTATGAAACGTTGAACTGTCAAAAATGCTATAGTTACACCAGTCCTTGCTCCTTTAGCCAAAATACTCAGGATACTTTGGCCTTAGTCCAACACTTTCGTCCTATGCTACAGAACTGGGTAGTTCGGTCCAACAACTACGCCTCTGAAACTACCTATGGATGGTCTCTCTTGTACCTTCGAGTCTCCCAACATCCTAGGATGGATATAATTGATGGTTGGATTCACACAGATGATACAAGACAGCTAAGTAGTTTGATACAGCTCGAGATCCAACACTCCTGTCTTAGTAGGTTTAATAATTCGTTGGGAAGTTATTCGGTGAAACTGAAGATTAATCGTGATAATAACGGTTAAGGGGTGGCGATGAAGTGTCACTTCAAGAAGGCAGCAACAATATCCTAGTTACCTTGGGAATTAGGACTTCACAAAATGGCGGTGAGCGACATCAATACTTCAAATCCTCATTCATCGGGTAATCTTGGTGATATATCCCATAAAAAAAGGACTATTCCAGTCCATAAAATCAGCCAAGACTATTTAATCATGTAAAATCAATGAAATTCACTAATTCGTGATGAAATATCTAAAATTGATTACATGCGTATCGTCACACACCTGCCTTCGTGAACGTTCCAAACGGAAGAAAGCGAAATGCCTAGATCCCTCCCCCACATTATCGAAATCCAAAACAAAAACAAGTCTAGTGATGGTCTTCTTCTCATTTCTTTTAACTCAGGGTTGTTCGTCTATCTTGGATTCGTTCCACTGATAAAACATGATAAAAAAATTGTTAGTGAAAATCAGAAGATGTGATCCAAATCAAGTTAATTATAAATCCATCAAAGTGCAAGCGATGTCTTCCGACCAATGAACTTAGTAACCTAACTGAATGACGTAACTGAACCAACCCAAATATACGCCTTTTTCATGAGACAATACCTGGTAACAAGGACAGAAATATTCAACAGAAGGCTCATAAGTTTACATGAAAGTGTAGCGCTTCCTACACTGGATGTGAATCTTACTACCCCAAACTGTACCTCGAAGCATACTAAAAGACCCTTAAAGTGAAAATAACTAAATGTCAGATTTGAAGTAACCTTCAAAATTCACAAAACAATGATAACCATTCTGACTATGATAGATATCCAGTCGGAAATGGTTTAATAATGCATTACTAAAGACAAAAGGTAGATGCTACATAATTTTATGACTTTCAGAAGTTGTTCCCAACAGTTATGAGCTCAAAATCAAGGTAGGTGACCCAGTAATGGAATATGATCAGAATCAGAAACGTCCAGTAAAAATTCACAAACCAATATACCGATTACAAGAAGTATAAATCAAATCGGTGGTCATTATCGAAAAATAACGGGTTCGAAAATATCCGAACATATTCTAACATCTGATGGCGATCATATGATGGAATGGAATAATACCAAAGTTTTATTGAGAGAATCAAATCAAGAAAGAAGAAAGTTAAAGGACTGCGTGCATTCTTTTATCAAACAATTGCTTTTCAACAAATTCCATCGAAATAGACTGCACCTGGTTCCCTCTCCTTAGAGATGAAATAAGAACTAATAGAATGGTGATTGATTGATACCGAACACCCTATGTGTTAAGATAACAAATGTCAATCAAAGAATGTATGACAGATTTCATTTGACTCTGTCAAAGAAAGGTCTTATTTCTAAAACCACAATTCAAATTCAGTTTTTTCCGTCTTCAGTCTTCCCAGCAAGTTTTGATAACGGAGGTAGATACATCCTCCGAAATATCAACAATTTTCAAAAGAGAAGTATTCTTGGTTAATTTGATCTCATTTTTTCCGATAGGCAAATTCAGTGTAGGGTACGTTACTGACAAAATTAATTTCTTTCAAGACAGCAGTCTTGTGAACGCAGTAACTTATCAGGCAAATTCATTAATTTGCCCTTCTACACTTGTACAGATTTCGGAAGTAATTGCACAAGTGCATCAAAATTCCCGATAATTTTCCATAAAAGCATGTTGTCTAAAAACTGCATGAATTTATTTTCAAAAATTTGTCAATAAATCAACCCACCACTTCAATTTCAGAACTTCAATCAAAATTCTGACAACACCACTGGATTCAAAATATTGCGAAATATATTCGGTCAGAATTTCATCAAAATCTGTTCATAAATAAAAAAATTATAAAATAATAAAATAAAATTTTTCTAAAATTCCACTAATTTCAAATTTTACTATTTCATAATTTTTTTATTTATGAACAGATTTTGATGAAATTCTGACCAAATGTATTCCTGAGTATTCTGAATCCTGCGGTGTAGTCAGAATTTTGATGAAATTTCTGAAATTGAAGAGGTGGATTGATTTATTAACATAATTTTCAAATTTCGTTCCCATATAACTTTTCTATTCATGGACACATTCCTTCGTGATTTTCAAATAAATTACTTGAGAATGTCGTGAATCCAGTGGCGGTGTCAAATTATATTTAAAAAAATCGCTAGAATGTTTTTTGGATTTTTGACCGTGAAAAAATTCGAAGTGGGCCTTAAAATTTTTATTTTCATTTCGAATGTATGTCACTCAACTAGAACTATTGATGCTCTGTCTATTGAAAAAAGAAACTTCTGAATCGGATAATAAATAACAGTTTTAGAGAGGTGGCCCGCTTTCAAATGGGTCACTCTGTATATATAGTCGAACACCGTATCTTATGACTTCCGATAAAAAATATGACGTTTCGACATCTACCCTAGGGAAATTGTATTTGAAAAAAAATTAAATTATGACTTTTTGGAATTACGATTATATTGCTGCTTCCCCAAAAAAAATCAACCATACACGAAATTTTTATTAAATGTGTACTATATCTTCGACATCCTTCGTATATCTGATATACATTTTCATTCCACATATTTTGTGACATCTGTAAAATATTCATGGATGTTGTGACATCTTCACAACGTTGCCAATCCTCAACAGTTACAAATGTGCCAAGAAGGATTCTCGCCAGGAATTTCAGAATAGTATATTGTTCAATGTGCATGAAATGGGTCATTTCATGCGAATTGTACACTTCAGTTTTTCACGATCATCTGAATCATGAACAAATCTGTAATATTTTTAATAACACTTTTTATCAGGGTCATGTAGCTCAGTGGTTGAGACTTTCTCGTTCAAAACCAGTGACTGCTGGTCGGCTAGGTTTGAATCCTTAGCGACTACAGATTTTTAACTGATGGCCCGAGAAAGTGCTAGGAATCGCACGTTAAAAGATAAGACCTCGTTAATCCTTGGCTCGTACAAGTTTCGACTTTTGTGGGCTGCCGTTCGTAAGGGGACGACAGCTGGTTAACGGAAAAAATAATTTTAACAACAATTCAAAAAAATCATAAACTTTCCTGCCGTCATGAGTCCCATAATATACCGGGAGCCCACGGAAAGTGGTTCGCCTCTATAACTTTTTTGATTTTGCAGATATTGAAATGAAATTTGGAGGATCTGTATAAGACATAAAACTGCATTTTTCGACAAGTGACTTAGATTCGTGCAACTTCCGGACTCACCGGAAGTGATATAAACTTTCGATTTTCAAATGAGACACCCGGTATATTTTCACCTTTTTTTTCTCCATATCACATTCTGAATACAACTATGTATCATTTGTTACTCATTGGAACCATTTTTTTTATTTCGATATATAATTTTCAATCTAGAGGGCTATGGATACGTACAAATTATAAATTTTAGTCCTAAAGTAGGTATTGGGAAAAATACAACTTTACAGTTTTCGGTTGAAATGCACCTGATGGGTAAAATTTAATTTTCAATTTATTCCTACTATTTTATTTTCAAATAACAACATAGTGGCTGGTCCGGTTAGAAAAAAAAATCGCAGGATTTGATTCAGAATAAAAATTAAATATCGAAATAAAAAAAATATAGTACCAAAAACTTACAAGTGATACATGGTTATATTCAGAGTGTGTCATATAGAGACAATAAAAGAGAAAATATACCGGGTGTCTCATTTAAAAATCGAAAGTTTATATCACTTCCGGTGAGACCGGAAGTTGCATTAAGCTGAATAACTTGTCAAAAAATGCAGTTTCATGTGTTATATAGATCCTCATAATTTCATTTCAATATCTTCAAAAACAAAAAAGTTATAGGGGCGAGCCACCGGTATACAGTGTGTCCAAGATAAGAATGAACAGCATGGGGATATCGAAAACGGTAAGTGATACGGGGTCGATTAAATTAGGGAAAAGTAGCGCATTTATATGCCTAATAAGATGCCATTCAGAAAGTTTTTATATTCCGAGTAGTTTCGGAAGAATAAAAATTTTTTGGGGTTCCAACATTCATGTTTTGGTAAACAATTTTTTTTTCAACAATATATGATGTCAAGTCACGTTCCGAGTTTCAAAGTCATTCTTCACTTGTGGCTTACATTTGTCTGTGGTTACTGTACTAAATGGAAAGGCAGCGGTAAATGATAATATTCATTTCATTTATCGCTCTATGCTGTCAATTAATGACATTCCCCAGAAAACATTAAGTTTGCGTCGAAATTTGAACGCGCCAAAGGTTACTTTGTTATGAGGTTTTCGAAAAAATGTTTTTGATCATAAAGTAGTCATGACATGGACTTAGCTAACTGAAAATAGGATGGAGGAAGATTTCATATTTCGGATTGAGTGCCATACGTATGGAAGCTATGCAAAATGATGTTGAGGTGGAAGACAAGAACAATGTGTTTGTTGTGATTATTTATTTTCTCTCGCTTTAATATTGAATTAGTCTGTTGAATTGAACGTAAATGAAAATGATGTGGATCTGATATGTAGTGATTTTAACTTTACTACTGTGGTGTTGAATTCCAAACAATTTTTTTCCGAAACCCTTCAAAGTAAAAGATAAACTAATTACAGAATTGAATGATTTCCTTCAAATGCAATTAGTAACATACCAATTATTCGAGTCAGGGTTGTACACCTACTTTTTCTTTGTTATGAGGTAAATAACTTCTGTTTCCGGTAAGCCGGTAAGGTTTTCAGATTAGAGAGCAGCGTGTCCACCATTCCACCAAAGACCCATATGGTCAAAAATTGCATTTTAACAGAATGGTTTGGGTTGAGCCTTCGGAGTTCAAAGAGTAAATCTCGATGTTCAATTCGTTTTCCCTCCTCTCATTGGAAGATGTTCGTTTCGCCGAGATCCAAAAATTCGACCTACTTTGATGGTCGAGGAGGACTACATCAGGCTTATTTGCTTGTATTTGCCTGAGGGTGACGAATGAGTAGTTCTCATTCTCCACAACGAACTCAATATCCCCTAGAGTATAAAGCAACACCGATATCTCGTCTATACCGTACGAGTGTCTCAAATGGTAGTACAACACTCCCAGAGCCATGTTATGCCAGTGGATATATTATTATCATTATGTTACATTAATAACATGCAATAGTAATAGTATGCAATAATAGTGCATTCTCATCCAGTTCTGTGGTATATTTGACGTTAGTTTAAAATTGGGTGCAAAATTTATAGCGAACAGACCAATATTGTCATTATCATATTATAAACACATGATGTTTCAATATTTATCATCAACAGAAATGAAAATTCAATTGATGAGCTACCAGCATATACTGATATATATTGGAAACTTTTCTTTACCTCGTCCTAAATATTGCCGTATTACCAACTAACCATACACAGTTGCCAAGTTTAGGATGTCACAAAGGAGGTATTTAAAAATATAATATACACTGAATTCACTCGGATGTTACACGATCCACTGTGTGTAATCTTTCGCAGTATACATAATATACAAAACCACTTCTCCCGTGCGCCACCTACACAACAAATTGCTGAAACGAATGAAAGTTCACGTTTTGAAATTACGGTATTTTGACCTACTCCTGAAATTTGTCTGCACACTCACACCACTTTAATATGATGATTAGCCTATGAAAACGTGAGTGACTGTAGTTGTCAAAATTTATTTTTCATTATATATATATATATATATAAAGAAGAATCCTTTCAATTCGGGTATACAGTCAACAAAGGTATGGAAAATAAGTGTACTCTTTTTTTCTATTCAAGCTTTCGAGTCATTTATTGGCTCTTCATCAGGAACTCTACAACTTATATATATATATATATATTTATTTTCAGAACAAATCGAGATCCGATTTTGGATCTCGTCTTGTATCCCTGTGTATATAGAGTTCAATAGGTGTAGGAAGTGGGTGGAAAGGCATGATTGAATTTTTGTCGGGATCACACTTTGGACCATTTCATGCAATTTTATACATCAGAAGTTCCTCGATGTCGCCTACAGAGGGTGTGGCAGTTCAAGTATGCATTTTACGGTAAACCTGAGATCCGATAAATTTGGCGTTATTGTGGATCTCGTGTTACCGTGCATTCGTAATGTTAATTCAATCTTTATCTTTTGTGTTCATTATAATTTGTTTCGCAAGTATGCTTTTGCTAATAGGTGAAATACAGGGTCGGACTGGACAGGGCGGCAGTTGCCGCCTGGGCCAGCCTTAGAAAATGGGGAGAGGGGGGGGGCAAATACAAAATGACACAAACACAACTAAATAGCACGCACTTCCACTTATCATATACCCTTCTTTTATATTTTGTTTATTTTACTTTTTAATTTTAAAATGTATTTTTGTAATTTCTAAAGTAGTTTTTATGAGAGTTCGTTAATGAAAACCCTGGTTTTTGTCCCAGCAAAATCGCTTTGTGGAATTTTTAAACAAGAAATAGTGAAAAAAATTACAAATTTTTTGTGTTTTTTCAAAAATATCAAAACGTATCGAAGGGATCGTTTTACAATCTATGAAACTTTTGTAGAGAATTATGAAACCTACAAAATAGTTTTTTATGCAACCGGATCGGTGCATTTTCCACTGAGAAAAAGTGACAATTTTGTGAAAAATCATAATTTTTATAAATCTGAAGCTGGACAAACAATATTGAGGAAACTGATACATAATGAAATGTAGTTCAACTGTGAGCAAGATGGTTTCTGTCCAAAGTGTAGTTTTTACACAATCGAGTTATAAACAATTCAAGGGTTTAGTTGGCAAGATACGCCGATTTGAGGGAAATCGTGGTATCCGAATTCTGTCAACGGCATCTGGAAGTAGAGATCAATAACTACAACTTGTTTATTTTGGATTTTCACTTAAGAGGTGGGAAATGTGCTGAAAATGTCGATGAAAGTTGCTACAAACGCTTCAAAGTCCTCCCGAAATCGCTCGATGTCGCACTTGGAGTCAGTGCGGGTACACTTCGGGCGCTTTCGGGAGCACTTTGATGCGTTTGGAACAATTTCCAGTTAAATTTTGAACACTTTTTTTACCCCTCAGGTGAAAATCCAAAATAAACAAGTTATAGATAATGATCTCTACTTGAGATAAGCCGTTCACAAAATTTGAATACGACGAATTCCCTTAAATCGGCGTAACTTGCAAAATAAACCGTTAAATTATTTACAACTCGATTGTGCAAAAACTACACATCGGAAAGAAACCATCTTGCGTACAGTTAAACAACATGTTATTATCTATCCGTTTCCTCAATATTGTTTGTCTAGCTTCAGATTAATAAAAATTATGATTTTTTAGAAAATGGCCTCTTTTTGAGGTTTTCGCAGATTTTCTCAGTGGAAAATTCACCGATCCGGTCGCATAAAAAACTATATTGTAGGTTTTATAATTCCCTACAAAAGTTCTATCGACTGTAAAACAATTCCTCCGAAACTTTTTGATATATTTGAAAAAAAAACAAAAATGTTGTAATTTTTTTCACCCATTTTTTATTTGAAAAAATCTACAAAGCGATTTTGCTGGGGCGTAAACCGGGGTTTTCATCAATGAATCATCTTATAAAAATTAGTATAGGCCATTTGCGTCTTTTATTTTGTGAGAAAAAACTCTATAATTTTTATAACAATAATAATAATAGCGTCTTTATTGTCCATTCCAGTTTTTTGAATATCATTATATTATGTACATAAAAAATAACGGCATAATAGGCGGAGTTCAGCTTACAAAGTTGAAAAATATTGATAACCGTAAATTATAGCTGATCTATAGCTTGGCCTATATACAAACATTGGAATTTATATTCATCAAATTGATGACCATCATGAAGTCTTTTGAAAATAACATACATCCAATATTTTCTAAAGCACTATTTTCTGGTTGCCTTTCAGAAAGTATTTTCATTTCATTCAATTTTTCATTTGAAGGAAATCTACAGCGATAATAATTTTTAGTGCACATAGTCTCATTTTGTACATGCATTGGCATCACAACTGCAGACAAATTAATTATTGAAAGAAATATAAAAATATATAGTTCAATAGTTATTTATGGTACTAGTGTGTTATGTTGAAAATAAGTTACGTGAGAAAGATTTATACCACGAAGCCGTCAGGCCAAGTGGTATAAATTCTCAAGTGACTTATAGACCAGAGCTGAAGCCTTTAAAAATGGTAAAAAGTTAAAAAAAATTACAGTAGGATGAAACCCATTGGAAAAGCAGAAAAATATAATTAAAACGAATGGAAAAATAAATTACGGGCGATCTGAGCTCGGGAAGGTTGAAGGGGTGGGTTTTTAAGGGTAAAAAACAGTTTAACTCGATTTCCGGCAAAACTACAAGTCCTACGGGAAAAAGTTAAATGGCAAAGTTGTAGGTAATAAAAAGATCTATAACTTACATGACTACGCTTTTTTCACATAACCTCAAATTTTATGTAAAAAATTTAAATAACCAAGTTTCTGGTTTTTTATTTCTTTTTCAAAAAAAAAATTTTTTTTTTCACGAAATTTGGTGAAAACTTACCTTTTCATGTCCCAAATACACTGTAATTCATTTGATTTGAAAAAATTATTTTTTCACCTTATTTTGACTTAATATCAATAAAGCACCCTCATTTTCAATCGAAAATTCTCGCGTCAAAATATCAGTTTTGTTCAAAAAGTCGATGTGCTTTTTGTTCGTTAAAATCTCTACTTTCTGGTGGTGTAGAAAAAAAATATACATTACTAGAGAAAATGGTCTCAGAAAATGCAAAAGATCAAAAAAACTGTATGTAATTCGATTTTTTTTTAAATCATTATGTATACAATTTCGAGCTATTTATTAAAATTTACACTTTCATTATTCAAAAAACGTAAGATTCCGTGTTACATTGATGAACAAAAATGTTGCAAATCGAAATATACTACTATAATTAACAAACAAATAAGTTAATATTTAATAAGACATCTCCAATATTTTGAGAAAGTTGTAGAATCTTCTTAAAATTATATTTGTAGATGCCTATTTTTTGCTATTTCAAGACAATTTACATACCTGAGTGACCGACGGAAAATTTTAGCTCATTAAAAGGTATTTCAGAGAGAAGTGGGGAAGGAGCTAGAAGGGTCTGAGCACAGTTTAACATATACAGTATTCCCATTCCAGCCAAATTCTGGTTTAAATTTTCATTGCGCACACCCAGGAGTTTTGATCACTGGGTGGGCGCAAACGACGAAATCATGAAACTAGGCAATCCGTACAGGGTTGTCGTATTTCAGAAGTTTCGCTCATTCTACTGCAGTAAAATATATTAATATTAGTTCTGGTAAGGCAACGTCAAAAACAAGAAAAGAAAATCAAAAAGTACAGAACCTTCAACATTTATAAATTATTTTCATGTTGCAGTTCTCAAAATATCCTCCTTCAATGCATGTATTATAGTTTAGTAATAGATAAATATGAATATTTTGTCAGAATAAAGTGTATTCAAATTATGACAAGAGATTTTCTTTATGAAGACCAATATTGAGCTTGGTACATTTCAAATTAATAAATTTATAATTTTGAAATGATGAGGAGTATGACATTGGAATAAATCTAACCAAAAACATACAGAATTCCCACAATCTATTTTTTCCAGTTGTGGCAAATTTAATACAAAATCAAAAGATTGAGACGTTTGTTACTGTAGAAATAACTTTATCAATATTCACTGTAATAGTCAAAGTATGGTTGACATATTGTAATATTAGTAAAAAATAGGCAAAGAAGGAAAACTACTTTTTCAGCATTGTAACAATTTAACTAGAACTTGTCAACAATAACTAAAATTATTTTATACATTTTTGGAAATGTGTAATTGTCGTGTGTCTTAATACATTTTTTGCAGTTCCGGGACTAAAGTGACAACTTTATTCCCGTGTAACAGGGACTAAAATGTATCTTTCAGTCCCTAGGGAGATAAAGTTGCATTTCAAATCGCTAGGGACACAAAGTAAAAATCAAACTTTATCGCAGCTACACTATTAATAACTAGGACAAAAATTAGGATTATAAACTCGATTTTTTGGGTATTAATTCTTCCGTTATCATGTCAGCTACCTTATCTATATCAAATTTTGTAGATTCATTCATTTCTTGATTCATTTTCTTGATATTATGTTAGTTTAGTTACGATTCGTTTAAATGTCAACATTAATAATTGAAATGTCACTGAATTAAAAAAGTTTGTTGACACTGTTGCTATAACGTTATCTACCTACTGAGTAATTCAAGTAGGTACCGTGTTTATATAACTCATCAAAATTAATAATTGTATCAATATTGAAAGTTATAATACTGGGAACTTCAAAATATAGCGTATATGCCTCAGGACTGAAGAGATATTTTATCCCTTACGTGATTATTGGCCCTCGGGCTCTATGAGCCCTCAGGCAATAAACATCAAGTGCGGAATTAAAACATTCACTTTAGTCCCTTGTTATACAGGGTAACCCAGGGTTAAACCGCCAAACATTAAAGACTGGTATTTTAGGTAAAAATAAGATTTTTTCTTCCTATAACCCAGTGTTCTAACTTGTTTCGTTTTCGAGATACTGGATGTCGAAGTTTACAGAAAAAAATATTTTTTTATCAATTACTCTAAAACCTTTTGACTGATTTTGATAAAATTTGGCATGCTTATTTGAGGAAAGAAACGGATTCTATTGTTGAACTTGGAATAAAATTATTATTTCCAGTGGCGTACTAGAGGGTAATCTTACGAATTAATACTAGGAAAAATCATTGTAAGCCTCTGTTGTTTTCTGCATGTTGACGTTTTTTAGATTAGAAAATCAAAAATACAGTTTTTTTTCTCTCTTAAATTTTTTTCGTATCTCAATTCATTTTCGAGAAACAGTTTAAAACCCGTTTTTCCGCATGTAACAGGAAAAACTCGTTTAAACAAAAATCAGATCGAAGGTAGCAGGGCACAATTTCCACAACAATTTAGAGTTTGCATCAATGTTTGACAGCCTGTGACATATTAATTAATAGATTCGAATTGACACCCTGTATCTTGAAAACGATGCAAGTTAGGACAGAAAGTTATGGGAAAGAATATCTTATTTTGACCTAAAAAAGCGATCCTGAACGTTTGGCGGTTTAACCCTGGGTCACCCTGTATAATATACTATTCTTGTCAGAAAAAGTCAACTGTTTAGTTGCCTAGAGGCCAATCATTTTACTGCTTAGGCAGGAAAGTGATACTTTGCTGATCGGTATTTGTTAGCAAAATTTGTATTTTGCTGTCGATCAAGAAAACATTTTTTTTATACAAGTCAAGAATTTTTTTTTGTTTGAGAAAGGAGGGTATGCTTTAGATAGGAAAATTTTGGCCATTTACGAAGAAAAAATTGACTTGCTTTTAAATGCTATATGAGTAATATAGTAATAGTTTTCTTTTTCTTTTTCATTCTAGAATGATTTATCTTATGAATACAAAAATAATAACTTATCAATTATTTTCAAAAAATACAAAGTGGCAACATTGCTTCTCAATAATTATTCAAATAATCGATATCTACCTATGTATTATATCGAAACCCAGAATAGGCACATAACTGGCGTTGCCAAAATGTCTATTTTATAATTTTACTGCCTTCAAAATTTTACCGAAGAAGAAAATGTTCCGGAATGGTTTGGGAGCAAAAATTTTTCTATGACATGAATGTAATTAGAATTTAATAAATCAACTTTTTAACTGAAAAAATTTGCAGCAGTCACATTTTTTTGATGAAATTAATGATTTAAAAAACAAATTCGAATTATAGTTTTTTTGATTTTTTGCATTTTCTGAGAACATTTTCTATAGTAATGTATATTTTTTTACACCTCCAGAAAGTGGTGATTTCAACTAACAAAAAGCACACCAACTTTTTGAAATAAGCTGATATTTTGACGCGAGAATTTTCGATCGAAAATTAGGGTGCTTTTTTGATATTAAGTCAAAATAAGGTAAAAAAATAAATATTTCAAATCAAATAAATTACAGTGTATTTGGGACATAAAAAGGTAAGTTTTCACCAAATTTCGTGGAAAAATGTTTTTTTTGGTTATTTGAATTTTTTACATAAATTTTGAGGTTATGTGAAAAAAGTGCGGACAAATAAGTTGTAGATCTTTTAATTACATACAACTTTGCCATTTAACTTTTTTCCATACTTCCCGAGCTCAGGTCGCCCGTAATTTATTTTTCTTTTTATTTTTACTATATTTTTCTCCTTTTACAAAGGGTTTCATTCTACTGTAATTTAGTTTTTTTTTCAAAAATTATCGACCCTGGTCTATTTGGAAACAATACACTGGTATACAATGTTTTATCCAACACATGACAATTATGACTGTCATTATTAATGTCATTTCAGACAAGTAAACTATCAAATAACACACGCCTCCTCCGGAGCTCCGACATATCCGGAGGGCGCGCTGGATCATTCACCCAGATAACCACTCCCCACGTCGGTGGGGTGAGTGATCACTGGGTCCAAGAATCATGTGCCCTGACCAGACGCAGTGAACCTATGATGATGGCCTTCTGCATCCGTCCGGCTGAGGTTTCTGCTATATTATGGCAAGCCGGTATGATTTTTAAGTTCGAGAGCAGTGTGTCCACCATTCCTTCAAGGACCCCTGTGATCAGAACCACCAATTCAACAGAATAGTTTGGGTATTATTATTATTATTATATCATTTTTAGGTTATTCTTGTACTGTCGTAGGTTCTTGATGTGTGAGCCGAATTTTAGATTATTCGAAAGGTTGGAAGTAGATGAAAATAACAAATCCACACTATTATTATTATTATTATTAGTACATTCCCATCACGAAATTCTCGTAATGGTATCCATCCTTGAGATGTGTGCCAAATTTTTTATTCTTCAGATGATTGGAGGTGAGTGAAAATTAACTTCCAAGATTGTAATTCCACCAACTTCACTAAATACTTTCCCCGCGACATTTCGCAGTTGTTTTCAATACGTCGATAAATGCACTGTGTATTTAAGGGCAATGAAAATTGACCTGTTCCGATCCTTACTAACGTCTAGCACGTGGTCCTTTGGCGCCAAATCCAGCAACAGCTGTGCAGTACAGACGGATCTCACGTTGGTGTGAATTTTTCAGAACATTATACAATGTATATCACCTGGACAACTTTTTCTATGGATCTCGTTTCGACACTTTTTTATCAAAAACCCAAAATCCAAAATTGTTTCCCCTCTCTAGGGGTAGAGGTTTGATGAGCCATTATAATGCTACTAATTGGAAATACATTTCAGAATTTACACTATTTCGGGTGGATCTCGGGTTGTCTTAATTTCAATCAGATCTCATCTTGTTAGGAAAGCGTATATATATATATATATGTATATATATATATAATGTAGATATTTTGTGGGGTTGCAGCTGCTTTTCAATTACACTCTTTTTTACTTTATTGTGAGTGTACCCATAGACATAACCTGTGCGAGTAGAGGACGGCTATTATTATTATTTGCCAAGGCGCTCCAGGGCGACTTACTGATTTAGGTGGAGTGTTCACTTTTCAGCTGCAGGGAAACTCGGGAAACCTACAGCACCACCCCGGGTGGCCGGCGTGCACTCCAAGCTAGCACTAGACGAGATTGGCATCTAGATAACACACAATACACTTGCTTTCAAGAAGGACTGTGGTCGTCTATCGATTCCGATATTGAATACTTGAGAAAAAATCCCTTGTACCTACATTAGGTTCGAACCGACTACCGCTATACTGAAGCTTCGAACGGCCTACGCCTTAGACCGCCAAGCTACCGGTATAACTGATAATGAACATATCAAATACAAGTACTCACAGTATATGAGTACAAGACAAAATAAAATCCAGCAAAAGAAATGGTTTAAGACAGAAACGTGAAAAGTCAATGTGAAGTTTGTGAATGATGGGTGTATATAAGGTTCGGTAGAATTAGTACATTTTTTCTTGTAAAAGGTTGATTTAAGTTATTTGTTGAAATAAATACACAAGAATTTTTATTGTTACCTAATCTTGTTTCAATATCTAAAATATTATAATAAATAATGATTACATTTTGAAAATCGGTTTTTCATTCATTGAAAAAATTCATCAAAAGAAAGGGAATAGAAAGATATAATCATATTTGTTCCCATGTTTGACGAACATTCTACTTTGGAATTCTTGAGAAAAATCCTGCAAACGTCACTTTCTCTTGATAGTCATTTGCCTGCAATGTATGGCAAGATTTTGTTGGTTCACAAAGACTGGGAAGTGGGTAAAATTATTTTTGAGATGTACTTTCCATAACATACTATCATATTATCCAAATTGATAATAGCCAGTGTAAATTAAAAGTTAGAAGCGGGTGCCACCGGAAGTGTTAAATAAACAAGTCCACAAGCTAACCCTTATCAAAATCCTTCTCTTCCAGTAGAAAATTCATAATATATAATATAATATTAACTCGTTTGTTACCTGGGTAGGAATAAATAAAATCGACATCAATCAAAGTAATCAAAATTTAATAACAAGAAAATTTAACGTGGGTTATCTTCCTAATCCCAAATGTCTGATTTTCCACAACACACAAGTGTAATACCAGTTGCCAACTCTATAAATATGTGAAAATTATTTCGAAAATAAACAGTTGCAAGACATTGAAACTACAGTTGACCATTATTGTTGAAAATATTACAGTGGTATATAAATTTGTTTATAAGATCTAAACATATGATCTATCAACTTCCATATAATAAGTTATCACTAGTTATCTTCCTATACAAGGCCTTGTAATGGACGCACAGATGTAATGATTTTCCACATTCATATGAAATCTCTGGTCATATTTCTTAAAGGTAAAACATGTAGTTGTGTGATCAGTAACTGATATTACTCAAATTTTATAGGTAGTAGCAACAAATAGAAATCACAAATAAATAAAAAAAGAAAATGTCGATGAAACTTGTGAAAGTAGTACTTTTTCAACGTGATGTCAGTCTTCTGACTGCATGACAGACAGCTACAATAAAGAATATTTTTGGTTGAGTTCGACTGTAAGTTTTTTCAATTTCCTAAAGTAGTACTTTACCAGAGATGTCTTTGTACCCCCTTACTGTCCTGGTTATGGGCATGGCTGGGCCTCTCAGTAGTGCGTATCGAGACTCCTGTGGAAGGTGCAACGTGCTAGTTTCTTAATTTTTTTTGACTGGATCAAGTTTGGATAAAATTCTGGTAAGTAGATTTACTTCAAGATTTATTTTCTGTGAACGGTGAACATAATGATCTATCATCGGTATAACAACTGCCTCCATGAACATACAATAAAATAGTCAGTTTCGTGGTGGGTTAGGTGGTCCCATATACGTGCCTTCCACGTAATAGCTTTCTAAGTATTCAACAAAAATATGCTAGTTTTGCTAAGGGATCCTCTGCGAGTTTACAGTTGACGTTATCTGATAAACTACCAGCCTTTTTATACTCATTCAACATTTGATCCAATTGAAACATGGTTTTCATTCGATATTAAGTGATGAAAAACCCAATAAACCAGCAAGCTGCACACCCAAAAAGAAAATCTATTGTAGCATTTTCTTTTAGAGACTCCATTTTGTCAAATTTTTCAATTACCCACATGGGTCCCAAGTCGAAAATTCATAATTAAAATGAACTTTTTTCTATTATTTTCATAAATATTGATATTACCAACATGTAAGTTGTTTCAAAACTCCACTATGAGAAAATTTCAAAGATTTGGGAAAATAATTTTTCTCACAAGATCAGCTAAGTGAATTAGCTGGTTTCAGAACAAGTCAAAAAATGGACGAGAGCCCTGTAGGAAATAATTTGCTACGTAAAATCTGTATTCTTTGTCTATTATCAAGATCATGAGTTTAAATGTGAGCCATTTCATTGGTCAACAAAATGACGTAGATCCTGACCTGGTGGTAACAAATGACAGATAATATTGACATCTCTCTTTCATGAACATGCTGAAAAATCCTTGTTCAATTTCCAACTCATTAGCTTTTTTCTTCTACAGATTCCAATGCCAGAAAATTTGCAGTCCTGCCAGATGTCATGGGAGTAATAGAGACAAGAAAAGATGGAACGGAACAAATATGACGTTATAATGGATCTAAACACATTTCTTCCATCTCCCTTTAGAAATAGTTTCCAGAACTAATACCAATTCATTCTATTCAATATCTCTTAAGCCCCAAGTTGGCAGCAAGAGAACTCTCTGTTATTTCGAAGATCATGAATCTTCTGAAATATTTTGAAATGATCAGGTAGGTATTGTGAATTGTGATTGCTTTTGTCTCATATAATTTTGATCCTTTGGCAGCTGAATATACTGGCGTGTTACCACCAAACACCAAACCACTATTATTGTAATGAACTTTGCAATTTTACTTTGAAAATCTTTATTCAACACTTAACGCAGAATAATTACAAAACCTAATTTATATGTAGTACGATTCACTGGGCTATATTTATTTCAAACGGCGGTTCCAGTCTTCAAAACTTGTCAATCGGTGACTCGGACGGCCTTTTATAGTAGAAAACATTGCTTCTGGAGGTATCGAGAGATTTTCTACGATGTTTTAGTGGCTTCTCGGCTAACAGACCTAAGCCACCGCTCCTCGTTATCAGGTGGTGCGGGATCACTCATGCAACTGCTATCAATTCGTTGTCGCTTATCTAGATGACGCCAGCCGCTACTCGAATTAGTCTGAATATATCCGTGACATTGCCCCCTTCTTGAAGACATTTCTTCCCGGAATAGCGTCCTTGCAGTGTGTCGGTATCTGCAAGACTTCCCATATCTGCACCGTGACGTCCGATAGAAGTAACACCATACGGTCTTCCTGTTCGGTCGTTGAAGATGGTTACAGCATACCAAAATCTCAATGCCGCTGGATCTGAATATCGTCTCCAACATGCTCCTAATGACTCTCCAATTCAGCCCACCAAGCCCAAAGGATAATTTTGGGATTGCCAGGTCCATGAGATTTTGGTCAAGCATATCTCTCGATCTGGTGAGGCTCTCCCAGACGTCTTTATAGTATGGTTCATCTCGAGATTCCTTCTTGATTACAAGATAAAAAATGTTTCTCTGGCCTTTCTTCAACTGCAACGCACCTCCAACTTCTGGGTTCTGTTTCCGCAGTTCCTGGAGCTGACCAAACTTCTTTGAAAACACCACAGCTATGCCTCTGGATATTCGGAGGTCTTTTGCCACACAGTGCGCTAGCGCGTAGTCCTCGGAGTGGCTTTTTGATCTGGTAGACGAGGTCATTCATTACTTTTATAATCTTGTATGGACCTTCCCACAAACTCTGCAATTTCAGTGAGAAACTTCGACGACGCTTAGGGTTGTACAGCCACCGGACTTGAATGTTCTAACTTCTGGGTTGATGTCATAGGTCTTCTTCATACGGTTACTGGCACTCTCGATATTCAAACGGACTCGCTCGTGGATGTCGTCCATTCTCTGACGGAGTTTGCTGATATACTCTCTTCCCGCAGTGTCTTGTCCGGGTGGCGCCCCAAACATCAAGTTACAAGGCGGTCGTAGCTCTCTTTTCTTAATAATACTTGCAGGAGTTTGGACGGTTGACCCGTGCACTGCTGAACGATAAGTCATCAGAAAGAGATGTAGGTACTGGTGCAGTCTCTTTGATGGACAGAGACGACTTTGGATAGGTAAGCGGTTTATTGTCCTACGTTATACTGACGCATCGATGCCTTAGGTCTAGTTCGAGGCCCATTGATGGCATCGCATACGGCACACTCCCTACACCAGTCCTCAACATCAGCTTGACAATTAGCCCAATAGAACCGTTGTCTCAATTTCTGCAGTCTTCGTCACTCCCAGATGTCCACCGGTGATACCGTCATGCACTTCTCGGAGCACTTTCTGTCTCCTGGACTTGGGTACCACTGTCTGGCGTCTCTCACCTCCGCCATCCTCGGACTCCAACACACGTTTCAATACCCCATTTTCCAACGTGAGGGAATTCTATTGGGCCCGAGGCGACAGTTTGAGCAGTCGTCTGGATATGGTCTTCGTGATAGTGCATCGGCGTTCTTGTGACTACTCCCTGCTCGATATTCAATGTCGAAATCAAATTCTTGAAGTCGCTCGATCCACCGTGCGACCTCTCCTTTGGGGTTTTGAAACTGTTAAAGCCATTTGAGGGCTGCATGGTCAGTTTTCACCAGGAATCCCCTTTCGTATTTGTAGAAATGTTTTACCCCTTTTAATACAGCCAACAGTTCCCGTCTGGTGACACAGTAATTGCGCTCCGGTTTATTGAGGGTTTTGCTGAAATACCCAATGACCTTCTCTTGTCTTTCCCGAATCTGAGACAGGACGGCTCCAAGCCCTACGTTACTGGCGTCAGTATCCAAAATAAATTATTTTTGAACACGAACATAACTAAGTATAAGTATACAATTCCATCAAGCAAATGATTTTTAAAAAAGTGCTTCCATATATCAATAGAGCTTTTCAAATGGTGTACTATAGTTTCAGCTCCAGGGAAATGCTTCATTGAATTATGTTCTCGAAACCTAATATTTTGTCTAGGTATATGTTTATACCATTTAGACTAGTCAGTTTTTTTATTCCAGGAAAATATGGCAAATCTCTCAGTCACCTCATCTTCTATTTCTGTCTCAGATTTTCTATCTTCTGCCTCTATTTCCTATTCTATATCCTTAACTGAATTACATGTCTCTATTACTTCATCGCTTTTATCGTCATATTGCAATTAGTCATCGCTTCCATTCAAACATTCTTCCATCAACTTTCCTAATCTCTGTTATGTCTCAAAAAAAAAACTCAAACTTACTTGTGCAACATATTAGTATCAGAGCCAGTGGCCGGGTACCTGTATGTATTTGACCAGACCCAGATTTTTGTCACGAAAGTCTGCTATACTTACCAAAAATAACCGTACTACTGTGCAGGTGACACAGGTACTAAAATTAGACTAATGATTTTTTATATACTGATGTGTGTTCTCAATGAAATGGTCAGCCATGTTTAATATAAGCTTTTCAGGATATATACAGTGTGACCCATTTAAGATGGAAGCACCCATATAAAACTTGCATTTGTCAACCGATTTGAATGATTTTGTTTTCTTTGGACATTCAAAAAGTCTACTAGGACACCAAATTTCATTTATAAATCTCCATTTTCAGGGCCAACTAATCTTATTTTTCAAGGTCAAAAATCTAAAAAAATTACTAGCGATTTTTTTAGAATAAATAAATTCGCGACATTTTCAAATGATTCATGTGTGAATTACGTTGAAATCTAGATTGTCAAAATTAAAAGTCAGAAAGTAGAGTTGTTCTTTATACATTAAAAATACTTTCATTTCTCATTGAAAAGAATTAACAATTCTTTAAGTTCGTCTTCATTATCAAACACTGGAAAAACCAACAGAGCAATCTATACACAAATACGATTTTTCAAAGACAGTCCAAATGTAGACAGGTGCTAAGAAAGGCAGCTGATTAATATCAACGTTTCATTGGGAAAAGATGGGATGTGAATGCAAATGCGCGGAGTGTGACTCAGCGGCGCGAGTCCCGAAAGGATAACAACGACAGCACTGATGGAAGTTCTGTTAAACCACTCTTCAGCTTTGTGATTAGAAGCGGACCTAACCTAACCTATTGCTATCCCTTTTTTTTGTATTAGCCTCGGATCTATTAGGAGGCAAGCCAGGGCCCATGCCCCAGGCAGCAATTTCAGGGGGCGGCAAGTTCAAGCTTGGCAGACGTATGGTCAAAGTTGCGTTAAAGATGAGTTGTCACGATACAACCCATCAATAACGCAACTTTGACCATTGAGATGTCTAGTACTTCAAGCACATAAATTATTTTTCACGAGTCGCGTAAACATAGGTCAACACCGCATCGATAGTGCTCGCCTCGCCCGCAGAAATTACAAACTACGCAACCGCGGCAACGCGTGCATACGCAAATAGATTTAGCCTCATTTGCAGTTAAAGATGAGTTGTCACGATACAACCCATCAATAACGCAACTTTGACCATTGAGATGTCCAGTACTTCAAGCACATAAATTATTTTTCGCGAGTCGCGTAAACATAGGACAACACCGCATCGATAGTGCTCGCCTCGCCCGCAGAAATTGCAAACTACGCAACCGCGGCAACGCGTGCATACGCAAATAGATTTAGCTTAATTTGGAAACCACTTCGTTGATCTTCCTCGACGGCAGTATTTTGTTTAAAAAAATCAATTTGTGTTCATTTTTCAGATATCAGTCATCCGAAAACAAATACTGAAATTGTAATTACAATTTGCAATTCAATACAATAATCCAACTCGTTTTATTTCAGTCCCTATCCTGTGCTTTCCTAACAACAATATATGTCCTACACGTCCATGTATGTATATTCATAAATAAATTGGGTAAATACAGAAAGAGCAGCGCTGGATAGGTCCTTGTGGTCTTCTATACGCGGGGCCAATGTCCATCATTACATGTCTGATGGATGAAATAATGATGATTTTAAAGATAAAATAACAATAAAAAAACGCTCAAATTCAAATGCACTAAAAAGGGGAAAAATGTTTTCCATGATCATACAAAATTGAAGGGTAGGTATGAGTAAAAGTGTTGAGCCCTTAATCATCATTGCGCAATATATTTTCCTGGCCCATCTACTCTTTAGTCTTGTCGTCTTATCATATATACAGTAACCACCAAAAAGTATGTACTAGATGGAAAAAAAAGTTTATCATTAGAGTATTGGGAAAAAGATTCTGGGGAAAAGTTCGTGCATGAAAAAAAAAGACTTTGCAAAAATCAAAAAAATTACTTGAAAACGTTGCTTGAAATGTCTGATAATGAAGACGAACTTAAAGAATTGTTAATTCTTTTCAATGAGAAATGAAAGTATTTTTAATGTATAAAGAACAACTCTACTTTCTGACTTTTAATTTTGACAATCTAGATTTCAACGTAATTCACACATGAATCATTTGAAAATGTCGCGAAATTATTTATTCTAAAAAAATCGCTAGTAATTTTTTTAGATTTTTGACCTTGAAAAATAAGATTAGTTGGCCCTGAAAATGGAGATTTATAAATGAAATTTGGTGTCCTAGTAGACTTTTTGAATGTCCAAAGAAAACAAAATCATTCAAATCGGTTGACAAATGCAAGTTTTATATGGGTGCTTCCATCTTAAATGGGTCACACTGTATATAGCCTGAAAAGCTTATATTAAACATGGCTGACCATTTCATTGAGAACACACATCAGTATATAGAAAATCATTAGTCTAATTTTAGTACCTGTGTCACCTGCACAGTAGTACGGTTATTTTTGGTAAGTATAGCAGACTCTCGTGACAAAAATCTGGGTCTGGTCAAATACATACAGGTACCCGGCCACTGGCTCTGATACTAATATGTTGCACAAGTAAGTTTGAGTTTTTTTTTTTGAGACATAACAGAGATTAGGAAAGTTGATGGAAGAATGTTTGAATGGAAGCGATGACTAATTGCAATATGACGATAAAAGCGATGAAGTAATAGAGACATGTAATTCAGTTAAGGATATAGAATAGGAAATAGAGGCAGAAGATAGAAAATCTGAGACAGAAATAGAAGATGAGGTGACTGAGAGATTTGCCATATTTTCCTGGAATAAAAAAACTGACTAGTCTAAATGGTATAAACATATACCTAGACAAAATATTAGGTTTCGAGAACATAATTCAATGAAGCATTTCCCTGGAGCTGAAACTATAGTACACCATTTGAAAAGCTCTATTGATATATGGAAGCACTTTTTTAAAAATCATTTGCTTGATGGAATTGTATACTTATACTTAGTTATGTTCGTGTTCAAAAATAATTTATTTTGGATACTGACGCCAGTAACGTAGGGCTTGGAGCCGTCCTGTCTCAGATTCGGGAAAGACAAGAGAAGGTCACATATACAAAGTACGGAAAAATTATGAGGAAATATTGAAAAAAGTTATTTTTTTTTATATTTTCCTAGCTGTTTAAAAATATCAAATTATTATTTCATGAATAGCTTGACTACACTGACACATTTGTATTTCGATAATAAAGACAATACTTCCTCATTTTCTCCACACCAAAGAGCACTAAATTATAAATTGTCAAAACCCTGGCTGTTACATTGGTTCTTACCTAACAATTATATCAGAATTCCACGCCCATTGTGATGACATAACACTATAAAAACATGGTGTTTCCCAGATTATAATCAAGTTTTGGTGATAATCTTGCCAGAGCGTTTCATTTCGCACGCAATGTTGAAAACTCTAAGGCCCTTTGTGACGCACTATTTTTGAGATTATGTGCGAAGTGGAACGTTCGTGCACGATTTCTATCAAAAATTGATTATAATCAGCAAACACAATAGTCTTGGATTTCCCTATCATCACAATAATCGTGGAATTCTGATATAACTGTCAGATACGAACCAATCTAACAGCCAGTGTTCTGACCAAATCCATTTTTTCCAATTTAGTGCTTTCTCGTGTTAATCATCAATCAATGAATCAATTCTTTATTGGTGCTGATACACGAATGTTTACACAAGTTATATACCTACATGGTGGTTGTAAAATGAAAATAAAAATGAAAACAATAAAATATATATAGACATACAGTATTGAAAGGTAATTAATATGTGTGAAAGTCAAAAGTTAAAAATTCGTTGAATGAATAAAACGGATTTTCTATTAAAATGAGTTTGACAAAATTTTTGAACTAATTGTTTTCTAGCGCTCTGAGTTCTGCAGGAAGAACGTAGTAGAATGTTGGCGCAAAGTAGCTGGTGGAGTCACGAAATACGTATTTCAAAGAACAAATAATGTTTTTAAAAAACACGAAAAATAATTTATTGGACAAGTTTATGCTTCAGAGATTACATCAAGACTGAATAGAATATGTTTTAACATTTGGAAATGGAAAATAAAAAGTAAGCAACAATGAAATGTAATATAATATGATTCCGCTAAGTCGGCGCTTCCTGGATGGGTGAACGTACGGTGCGGCTGATGACCGGTACGGATAGGGCGATGGCCGGTACGTAACTCACGTGTACGTGATAGCCTCAGATAGTTTGGCTGGAGATTATGCCGATTTCTCGTTGGATAGTCATGAATTTGAGAATGACTTCTATATTTGTGTTAAATTTTTTTTTATATAGATAAGACACCGAAAAATATAAATACAAGTTTACGAAATTATCTCGTATAGAATAAAAGGGTTCGGTAATGCATGCAATTTCCGATATTATAATCGAATCTGTGACAGCTGGAAATCTCTCATAAAATTAAATGAGAGTTGAGTGAGAGGGAGAGAGAGAGAGAGAGAGAGAATGACTGTGATTTCTTACCTTGAATGATTAGAGATGTCTGGAGCACCGTTGTAGGATGCACTTTTGGAGGATGCACTCTTGGAGGATACACTCTTGGAAGATGCACTCTTGGATCATGCAACCAGCCGGCGCAGTAATGATAAAAAAACAGAGAGAACGCGATGAATGTGCACTTCTATTGGTATTGGTACGTACTCGTCCCAGTAACCTTTTTTTGGTACTGTCACGCCGAGGCCCTTTCTTGTCTCCTAGTGGGGATAGAAATCACAGAGAAGAATCGCGGAAAGGCATGGGCGTAGGTATGGGTATTTAAGAGATCTTTAACTACAATTAATTATAAACTAATCTAATTTTAAACTAATTAGGTGAATGGAAACTCTACATAACTGCCCACCTAAAATGTGTAATATTTTATACAAGAGGTGAACTGTCCACTGGTAAGACACACAATTTGACCAATAGACGCTTGAACAAACCTTGTTTGGTTTTTACCGTGGCAACTCTGACAACTCCATCGAGACCCGGGTGAATTTCAGTGACGCGACCGAGTAACCATTGAAGAGGAGGTAAATTCTCATTTTTTATTAGCACTAAAGTGCCAGGCTTAAGAGTAGATGAAGGATTTGTCCACTTGGACCGTTGGTGAAGGGTATGTAGATATTCCTTTGACCAGCGAGACCAGAAGTCTTGATGGAGCCGCTGCACGAGCTGCCATCGGCTCAGTCGATTCAACTGAATATGATTCAGGTCTGCGTCAACAAGTACGTTCAGAGGCTCAAGAGTGAGAAAATGCCCCGGAGTCAAGGCTGACAAATCATTGGGGTCAGTACTGATGGGACATAAGGGGCGTGAATTTAAGACAGCCTCAACTTGAACAACAAGTGTCTCGAGTTCGTCATATGTGAGAACTTGCTCACCGATGACACGGGAAATATGGGATTTTAAGAATTTCACTCCCGCTTCCCATAGTCCATCAAAATGGGGGCTGCTAGGAGGGTTGAAATGCTAAGTGATATTTTCATAAGATGCAACTTCAGCCATGAGTTTCATTTGCCTGGAAGCTCCAACAAAGTTGGTACCACAGTTACTGAAGATGTAACTACATCTACCACGTCTCGAGATGAAACGTCTCAATGCTGCAAGAAATGCATCAGAAGATAAATCTCTGACTACCTCAAATTGCAGAGCCTTCGTGGCAAAGCAAACAAATACACAAATGTATGCTTTGTACTGCCTTGCATTTTTATATTTACCTTGAGTTATCAGGTACGGACCACAAAAATCGACGCCTACTGCAGAAAACGGTCTTATTTGAGAAATACTCAAGGAGGGGAGATTTCCCATTGGAGATTGAAGAGGGGTAGGGTTGAGTTTCCAACACCGATGACATTTTGATATGACTTTACGAATAGTTCTTTTAGGAGATAGTATCCAATATCTTTTTGACAATAAATATTGAAGTGTTTGTACTCCTGGATGTAAGAAGTGTTTGTTCTCCTGGATGTAAGAATTGTTTATGAGTCGACTCAATTATCAAGAATGTCAGTCGGTGAGAACTGGGAAGAAGAATGGGGAATTTCTTATCGTAAGATAAATTTGAGTACGTGAGTCAACCGCCCACCCTCAAGAGACCCGCGTCGTCTAAAAACGAATTAAGCTTCCTCAGAATTTTATGAACAGGTTTTTTCGCCAGGAGAAGTGACAACTCTTCAGAAAAACTCTGACTTTGAACTTGTTTAATGAGAACGAGCAGAGCTGAATGAAGCTCAATTTCACATAGGAAGGAAAATATTTTCTTAGTAGGGTGGTGAAGGTTTTGAATGAAACGTCGAGTATATGCAGGAATTCGCTGAATTTTCATCAAAGATGAGTTATCATTGATGAGAATGTCGAGAAAATTAGGAGAAGTGAGCGTTGTTAAAACAAATCCTTTCTTCTCTTCTAATATAGATTTATTTGAAACAAGGACCTCAGGAGTAATCGGCCAATTACACTCTGTCAATTTCAGCCCCGCCCACCATAACGGATTTTCCAAGAATTGGGACGCAATCATGCCTCTTGAAGCACAATCTGCAGGATTCTCTTCGGAAGGAACATATTGCCAAATTGAAGATGGAAACTTATCATGTATTCAGCTAATCCGATTACTGACGAAAGTCTTGTGCTTATGGGGAGAGGAACGAATCCAATGGAGGGTGACAGTCCAATCGGTCCACGCACAAATGCGATAAAATTGAAGACTTTCCTTAAAGCATTTGACGACTGAAGATAATAGGCTTGATAACAACACAGCTGCACAGAGTTCTAGTCGTGGAATGGATACCACTTTCACAGGAGCTACTTTAGACTTCGAACAAACAAAATATGTGGATATATTTTCCTGAGAGTGGATCACCCTAAGACAAACAACACTAGCGTAGCCCTTTTTTGAAGCATCCGCGAATCCATGGAGTTCAATTGATGCATAAGAGCACGGGAGTATGTGGCGAGGAATGGAAATTTCAGAAATTCTGAAAGTCAGACTGGTATTTTTTTCAACTACGGAGTATATCAAGAGGGGGTGTATCAGCCCATTGTAGACCAAGAACTTTTAATGTTGGGGGTTTATCGAAATCGAGTGGAACGGGTGATGAAATTGTATTGGTGACTACTAAAGAGCGTATATTGCTACCCCACTTATGAAGCTCGAAGCCTCCACTCTTAAGTAAGGAAATGAGTTCTGTTTTTAGAGCATGAGCAGTTTCAAGAGATTCACAAGATGTCACTACGTCGTCCACATACAGACATTTTGATGCTAGTGGGAAATTTTCAGCTTGTATATCAGCCAAGTAAAGGAGAGTTCGGTTTGCGAGGAATGGAGAAGATGAAAATCCATAAATGACTGTATTGAGGACATATTCTTGAATAGGGTCATCCTGAGTGAATCTCCAAAGAACCTTTTGGTAAACACGATCAGCTTCTCTGATATTGATCTGTCTAAACATCTGCCTTATATCCCCGATTAGAGCTACTAGATGAAGGCAAAAATTCAAAAGAATAGTGGAAAGGTCTCTCTGGAGTTCGGAACCAATCAACAGACAGTCGTTGATTGACATTTCATTTGATGCTTTGCAGGAAGCATCGAAGACCACCCTGAGTTTGGTGGTTAAGCTGTTGGGATTGATAACACTGTGATGGGGAATGTAGTAGGAACTATCAGAGATGATTTGTGATCTGGAGGGGGACATGTGTCCACTGTCCAAATAATCTCTCATAAATTCACAGTATTGCTTGTGTAGTAGAGGGTCGACCAATAATCGGCGTTCTAAAGGAATAAACCGTCGTTTGGCAATTGATCGAGAATGAGAAAATAAAGGCTATTCAATACGGAACGGGAGAGAGACGGTAAACCTACCGGACGCGTCTCTCCGAACATTTTCGAGAAACATTTTTTCACACTGTTCATCCTCAGGGAAAACACTAGCAGTTTTAGGTACTTCTTCTAACTCCCAGAATCGTTTCAGAGTTTTCTCTATGGAGAGATCACAAGAACAAAAAAATTAAGTTGATATAACCGAGGAAAGATTACAACTCACAGTTCCCATGATTATCCATCCGAAAGTAGTATTGATAGCAGTCGGTTTGTTATTTTGACCAGAGAGTTCACCTGGTTGAAGAATTTGAGAAAATATATCTGCTCCCAAGAGCATGTCAATTGCCTTGGGAACATGGTAATCGGGATCAGCCAACTTAATATTTGAGAGATATGACCATGTGTCACGAGAAAGGGGAAATTGAGGCATATCATCACAGATTTGGGAAAGGACTACTGCCTCGATTGTGATGAGAGGATCTGGAGTTTGACATGGACGGAGGGTAACTGAAACTGCTTTCGATGCAATTGAATTCATATGAGTTAAACCTTGAATTGATAGATTTATATTATGACGGGATAAACCTAACTTATTACAAAATTTTCCAGAAACGAAGTTGGCTTGGCTTCCACAATCGAGCAGAACACGAGCTACAAGTAAATTTCCTTTAGGGTCGCGCACTTCAATGATAGCAGTAGAGAGGAGCACCAATTTTTTAGAAGGCACTAAATTTGTGAGGGAAGAGACTGACTGGTGAGAAGATAGATTATTATTTGGAGCTGAATCACTCAGAGGTAAATTTTGATCATGAGGGGGTTGGTTGAAATGTAGAAGACTGTTATGCTTCATTTTACAAAAAGCACACCGTACTGATGAGGAACAATCTTTGTATTGGTGTTTATTGCCAAGGCAATTTATACACCATTTATTATTTTTAGCAATATTGTAGCGTTCTTGTGGTGGATGTGATGAGAACTTTGGACATTTGTAGACTGAGTGATCCTGTTTGCAATAAAAGCAAATGGGAGCCGGCTTGGTATTAATCATGAACGAGGAACTTGAGCGCTAATAATTTTGAGGACTTGAACGCGAGGAAACATTCTTGGATTTCGATTTTTCAAAATGACGAGAATTTTCCGAACAACCCCTATTGACCGATCTATCAAGTGCATCACACTGTTTGAGAACAAATTCTTTCAAATCAAAATAATCACGAATGTTATTGGAACTAAACTCAGTTTCGAATTTCGAAGCCGTATTCGAATCTAATCTTAGAAGTAGCATATTGAAAATCAGAAAATCCCACTTGTCTGTTTCAAAATTCAAGTTTTTCAGCGCTGCCAAGTTTTCTTCATACGTGTCCACAAGTTGGCGCAAATTTTGGGAAGTAGCAGTGTTGTCAGTCAGTTTGGGAGCATTTTCCAGCTCTTGATAATGAGCCGTTGCTAACGCACGTTTATTGTCATATCTCGTTTTTAAAGCATTATAGGCGATTGGATAATTTGCATCTGTCAAGCGATTACATTTGACTGTAGTTAGTGTAGGTCCACTGAGAGAAGCTAACAAATAATGAAATTTTTCTACATCTGACAACTCGTCATTTTCGTGTACAAGAGAATTAAACATGTCAAAAAATGTATTCCAATTTTTCGAATTTCCGTCAAATTTGAATAAATCAATTTTAGGTAACCGAACATTACTCGATTTTGCAATGACGGGAACATTTCGTTTATTATCGAAAAGTTGAACTTCAACTGCTTTGATTGCATAAAAGTTATCAACGAAACTTTTACGAATAACAGTTTCACCAGCCAAATCGTGAGCATCAACTGTGGAAACGATAGTCAAAAGAGCTGCATGTTGTTCTTCCAAATCATGTTTTATTTGTTCGAGAGATGTGAGACGGGTTTTAAACTGAACATGAAAATCTTTATTTCCCAATGCAGCATCGGCTATTTTTTCTTTTTTTTTCTTTGGTGTGTTGGCATCGACTACTATGGTCATTAGCCACGTGTTCTGGATATGCCTTGTTACTAACTCCATACGCCACCTTAGAAGCAGCATGATTATTCGTAGTCCCGTCAATCATGAAACGTGGGAAAGGAATTCTTCAATAACCCAGAATTAATTTCTAACGAAAAAAAGTCTGGTTCATTGGAGAATCGAACTCACGACCCTTGGATCATGAGCCACATAGTTCTGACGTAAGGCTTGGATTTGTTTTATTTTGTTAGCTTGACTCATAGTGAAGAGACGAGAGAGCAATCAAAAAATGAATAATCAATGGAAATAATAATTGAACGTACGTTCGGGACCACACTGTATATAGTCAATAGAGAAACAACCGAAATCATTTTTTTTTATAACTTAATCTTATTATACCACCCTGTATAATAATGTAAAATTTTCAAATGCAAATCATTTCCATAAACAAAGCAACAATTCTGTTCCAAGTTTATCTCTGATGTATATAATATTTTACCTAACGGAATGAAATCGGAACAGAATGTAGAACGGGTTTTTATAACTGGTAAGAATACCTATATAGTGAGAATACTTTTATTTCTATGGAAAATACTTTTACTGATAAATAAATCGATAAAGTATTGTTGAGTTACCGTCCAGGAGCAAAAAATGATTGTCTTATCAGTGCACCTAATTCAACTGCTATGTAGGACGAATTTAAAAATCTCTTTCCGTACCCAATGAAAATAATAATTTCAAACAATCACACTCAACCAAAATATTAGAAAATACAGCATCCGGGCTCGATAGGACCATGTACGAAATTGTCTCGTAAAGAATAAAAGGGTTCGGTAATGCTTGCAGTTTCCGATATTATAATCGAATCTGTGACAGCTGAAAATCTCTCATAAAATTAAATGAGAGTTGAGTGAGAGGGAGAGAGAGAGAGAGAGAGAGAGAGAGAGAGAACGACTGTGATTTCTTACCTTGAATGATTGGAGATGTCTGGAGCACCGTTGTAGGATGCACTTTTGGAGAATGCACTCTTGAAGGATACACTCTTGGAGGATGCACTCTTGGATCATGCAACCGGCCTGCGCAGTAATGAGAAAGAACAGAGAGAACGCGATGAATGTGCAGTTCTATTGGTATTGGTACATACTCGTCCCTTTCTTGTCTTCTAGTGGGGATAGAAATCACAGAGAAGAATCGCGAAAAGGCATAGGCGTAGGTATAGGTATTTAAGAGATCTTTAACTACAATTGGTGGTCGGTGGTCTGGCGGTCTAAGGCGCAGGCCGTTCAGAACTTCAGTATAGCGGTAGTCGGTTCGAGCCCGATTTAGGTACGAGGGATTTTTTCTCAAGTACCCAATATCGGAATCGATAGACGACCACAGTCCTTGTTGAAAGCAAGTGTATCGTGTGTTGTCTAGATGCCAATCTCGGCTAGTGCTAGCTTGGAGTGCACGCCGGCCACCCGAGGTGGTGCTGTAGGTTTTTCGGGTTTTCCTGCAGCTGTAAAGTGAATACGCCACCAAAAATCAGTAAGTCGCCCCGGAGCGCCACGGCAAATAATAATAATAGCCGTCCTCTACCCGCACAGGCCATGCCTTTGGGTACACTCTACGAGTGTTCATGAGGGAGTATTATTATTATTATTTTTATTATTATTAATTAATTATAAACTAATCTAATTTTAAACTAATTAGGTGAATGGAAACTGTACAACAAGGTAGGGTCATTATTTTGAGTTCCTTGAAAACGTTTCTACAGTCATCCCTATGTCGCAAATCTGATATAATACGTAATGCATTTCTTTGTATTCCGAAGATATCTGAACAATGGGAGGAATGTCCCCATGTGATAATCGCATATGAAATATGTATTATGAGTAACACTACGCGATAAGTTTCTAAGAGTATATAAGGAGCTGGCTATTTTTTTGCATAGATGTGCGCTGTGATATTACCAGGAGAGTTTTTCATCTAAATAATCCCCAAGAAATTTTGTGTGGGTTGTAGAGGACTGAGCTGCCAGATTTACATTGTAAGGTCTGAGGGAAGATATAATGGTTTCTGTCTTAGATTCATTTAGTTTCAATTCATTTGCTAGGAACCACTGTTCTAGTTGTTCATGCTGGCTATTTATACTAGACACCAATGAGGTCGCGTTGTTGTCAGACTGAAATGCAGTAGTATCATCTGCGATAGTATAAGATCAGTGGTGTGGGACGCACTGGGCAAATCATTCACGTAAAGAAGAAAAAGTATTGGTCCCAAAAGAGATCCTTGTGGTACTCCACAGTCTACGTTTCTCTGATTTGACTTTTTATTATTGGATAACGCATTTGTTGTTGTTGTGAGATCCAAAAAATCCACAGATGTATATTCGTTATTCTCAAATCCTTTATTGATTATTTCGGTGAATTTGTTGATTGCCAGTGTAGTGGAATGTTTTGCCCTGAAACCAAATTGTGGCTGTGTGAAAAGGTGATTAGTTTCCAAATATAGTGTTGATTGAATTTTTAGGATTGCTTCTTAAATTTTGCCTAGAAAAGGAATGACAGAGATGGGTCTGAAGTTGGATGCCTCTCCTGTAGACCCATTTTTGTGAAAAGAAACTACTTTAGAAATGTTAGAAATATACCCGAAAATATATTATTCGCAATACATTTGATTATCAGCTTCGTAAGGGGACACAGTATTATATATCTTATAGCTAGTATAATACGGATATTGATCTTTGCTATGTGTTTTTTTTTTAATCTACCAATAATATCGTTAACCTCAATGTAGGTCACGGGAGTAAAATCGAAAGTTTCCTTTTTACAATAAAAGTTTTCGCTATGTAGATATTGCTCGTATGCGATATTCGCCTGAGGCATATTTTCAATGATATTGTTACCAACCGTGCTGAAAAACTCTTCGAATTGATCAGGGCTGATATTTAACCCACCATGTATTTTATTTATCTTAACATTGTTTTTGTTTTTGATAGTATCCCACATTGCTTTCTGTGAATTATTTGCCTGACATTTTCTTCTTTTTTAGCTGCGGACACGTTTTTATCATATACTTTCTTTCAGGCGTTCTTTAACGAGAATACCAGGATTGTTTTTGTACATATCACGTAAGAAATTCAAAAAATCTGGTTCACGTCTGATTTCAGAAGTATACCAATTGAGTTTCTTTGGGGTATGACTAATAATTTTAGTTTTTTTTACGAGAAGGCTATATCAATAGCTGATGAAATAATGTTGGAAAAACTTTCGTTTCGTTTTCATTTTCTACAAATCCCCAGTCGATATTTTCCATAATAGAATGCATGGTAAACATGGTATCGTGTATGGGTCAATAAACCACACTCTCAAATTTCGTATTTTTTTTTACCAAATAGTTTCAACTGTATTGCTTTATGATCGGATAATCGTGTGTCTATCGTGTTGCATTTGAATAAATCTTCGTTTATGTTCACAAATATATTGTCATTAGAGTATGTGCCACGGGTTTCATCGTTATTAATAATGATAATAATAATAACTAGATGCAGAGCGTGTCGTGGGGCGCCTGAGACCCTTATGCATTTGCTTTCAGCATGTCCAGTATATGCGGTCTCAGCCTATATCCACAGGCATAACGCGGCTCTAAAAGTGTTGTACTATCATCTACGACACTCGTACGATATAGACGAGACGCTGGTGTTGTCTTATGCTCCGGGGAATATTGAGTCCGTTGTGGATAATGAGAAGTGCCGAATATATTGGAACTACTCATTCCCCACCCTCAGCCAAATACAAGCCAATAAGCCTGATGTAGTCCTCCTCAACCATCAGAGTAAAACGATTTTCATCATGGAGTTTTCGGCTTCTGGTGAAACGAACATCGTCCGAAAAGAGGAAGAGAAACGGACTAAATATCGAGACTTACTCTTTGAACTCCGCAGGCTCTACCCAAACCATTCTGTTAAAATGGTGGTTCTGATTATAGGGGTCCTTGGTGGAATGATGAACACACCGCTCTCGAACTTAAAAATCATACCGGCTTGCCGTAATATGGCAGAAATCTTAGCCGGACGAATGCAGAAGGCCGTCATCCTTGGTTCATTGCGTCTGCTCAGGGCACATGATTCTCGGACCCAGTAATCGCTTACCCCACGGACGTGGAGAGTGGTTATCTGGGTAAACGATCCAGTCGCCCTCCGGATGTGTCGGAGCTCCGGAGACAGGGCCTGACTTGAATATCCATTTAGAAAAAAAAAATAAAATCTATTGGGATACGTATATACCGAAGTAGCTACACGACATATTCAGGATCAGTTGACGTCGAGGAAGCTGAAAAGAAGATTCCTAAACAAATATCTGTGAAGAGAGAAGAAAGAGCATTACTGTTAGAGAGACTACCTAACTGCATTGTTTTTGAATTCCAAGAGCAACAAAAAGCATCGTTGTCTTGCGTAGCCCGGAGTCAAAGTCAGTATTTTCCTTTTCATTCCCTTTCCTTTCCACAATACTTTGAAATATATTTAATCTTGACTTTGGTTGTAGTTGTTCGAAAGTTAACATCTTTTTATTTCACCGAGTCCTATTCAAATGGCTGGTATGGACATATTGGTAAAAAGGAGAGCAGTTATAAAAGGTAAACTAACAATTTTCTCTAAATTTGTCTCGAAATTAGCCCCTCCAATAACTGACGAAAACTTATTACTCGAACTAGAACAACGTTTAGAGCGTTCTGCCTCTCTCCTTAATGACTTTGAAGCAGTTCAGTTGGATATTGAATTATTGCCTACTGAGGTAGAGTCAGAAGTTCTAGAACGCGAAACATTCGAGCAATTTTTGTATACCTCCACCACAAAGGCAAAGAATATTTTGAATTTTGCTAGATTGGATCAAAATGGTAGTGTAGGCAATACAAGCATGACGAATAATTTAGGTACGAGCCCTACGAGTAACATTAGGGCCATGAGCCCAACTGATCAAGGTATGTCTCAAAACGTCAGATTGCCAATAATTGATTTGACAAAATTTGATGGTAGCTTTGACGTTTGGATTGAATTTAGAGATGTTTTCGAATCACTTATTCATAAAAATAGCTCAATCAATGATGTACAAAAATTTCATTTCGTTCTGCGTTGGAAGGTGGTGCCAGGCAAGTTATAGCTAGTTTAGAAATTTCTTGCACAAATTATCCAATTGCCTGGGATTTAGTTTGTAACCGATATAACAATTCTAGAATTTTGATACAAAATCACGTAAAATCTCTATTCAATTTGGCAAAAATATATGATGAATCTTCTGTCTCTCTTAGAACTCTTATGGATAACGTTAAAAAGCATATACGTGCGTTGAAATCATTGAATCAACCTACTGATAATTGGGATACATTGGTTATCCATCTTATTTCTATGAAATTAGATTCCAATACAAACAGGGAATGGGAAGAAAAGAAAGCTTCTTATCCATCACCCAGTTTGGAGGATTTATTTACATTTATGAAAGATCGTGCAGACCTTCTCGAATCTATAGAGCAAAACCAATTTAACAGAAAAAACTTGAGTAAAAATAAGGCAGATATCAAAAGTAAAACCTTTTTAACGTCAAATCAGTCCAGCAATTTTTCACAGAAGGTTTGGTGCTCATTTTGTAAAAATAGTCAACATTTTATACAGGATTGTCCTGAATTTATCAAGTTATCTGTCAATGACCGTATTGAACGAACCAAGGCTTTGAAGCTCTGCATAAACTGTCTCAAATATGGCCATATGATAAAACAATGCCATTCCAGTTCTTGCAAACGCTGCAAAGGTAGACATCATACTCTATTACATATCGAATACGAAAATAGGATAAATTCAGATCAACCTCTGACAAATAGTGTACAAGAAACCATTAATTTATCTGCTAGTCATATAAAAATGAATCATCAGGTTCTTCTCTCAACAGTTCTTCTGCATGTTATTAATAGAAATAATAAATGTCACATAGCTCGTGCTTTATTAGATCCAGGTAGCCAGAGTAGCTTTGTTACCTCAGAACTTTGTGATATGTTGAATCTTACTAGAAAAAGTGTTGATATCAATATATTTTGCATAAATGAAAATCAAACAAATATAACATCTTCTTGTATGATATGTATACAGTCGAAACACAACTCATTTTCAATAAAACTTTCGTGTCTTGTTGTTCCTCAAATAACTAGCAATATGCCTAATTTTAAAGTAGACCGGAGTTCAATAAAAATACCATCACATATAAAATTAGCTGATCCCCATTTTGATATTCCTAATAAAATAGATTTACTTTTGGGAGCTGATTGTTTTTGGCAATTTTTATGTGTTGGTCAAATAAAACTAGGACGCCAAGGCCCTATTCTACAGAATACTAGGTTTGGGTGGCTAGTGTCTGGTCCTATACAATCATTACCTCCCTCATTAGTATATTGTAACTTCATTCACGATTCAAATAGTCAAATCGATAAACAGCTTAGCCGATTTTGGGAACTTGAAACTTTTTCAAATATCAAACCTCTTTCCCAAGTTGAAAAGGCATGTGAATCACATTTTTTAGAAACTTTTTCACGCAATGAAAATGGTCAATTCGTAGTCACAATACCACTGAAAGATTCTCCTGGTAAGTCATATGAAACTGCTAAGAAAAGGTTTCTCACTCTTGAACGTAAACTTGAAAAACATCCAGAGCATAAAATTGAATATTTCAAATTCATAGATGAATTTCGAATGTTAGGTCATATGTATAGAGTAGAAAATAAAGATGAAGCGAAATTTTCATATTATATGCCCCATCATAGTGTTATCAAAGAAAGTAGTTCGACTACACGTTTGCGTGTTGTCTTTGATGCTTCTTGTCCAACAGATACAGGTCTGTCTGTCAATGATATTCAGATGATAGGTCCAACTATTCAACCTGATCTTTTCAATGCTCTGATTCGTTACAGAAAATACAATTATGTTATATCAAGTGACGTTGAGAAAATGTACAGAATGTGTATAGTAAACCCTAGTCAGACGTCATTGCAACGAATTTTATGGAGAGAGAATATCCAAGATCCTATTGATGTTTATGAAATAACTCGAGTAGTGTATGGTACTTCATCTGGTAGTTACCTTGCCATTAGATGTCTTTACCAATTAGGGGTTGAATGCACTAACCCATTGATATCAAACGTTATCAAAAATCATTTTTATGTTGATGACATGTTGACTGGTGGTAATACAATAGATGAAGTGATTTTCATTGCGAACACAGTATCTAATGTGCTTCAATCAGGTGGTTTTGAATTAAGAAAATGGGTTTCCAATAGCCCTCATATTCTTGCGGGCATTGATAGCATAGAAAGTACAGATATTCTTGATTTGAGAGTTAAAGAAAATACCAAAACATTAGGTTTATTATGGAGTGGAAAACTAGATTGCTTCACATACATGATTAATGATAAATTTCAGAAACATGTTACTAAACGCTCTATACTGTCGGAAATATCGCAAATATTTGACCCACTTGGGTTACTTAGTTGTGTTATAATCTTAGCGAAAATTTTGCTACAAGACTTATGGTCCGAGAAATTAGGATGGGACGATGTACTTCCTAATCACTTGCACACAAATTGGTTAACTTTTCGAAATGAACTAATTCATTTGAACGATATAAAAATACCACGACAAGTAACTTGTCCGGACCCCGTTAGCACAGAACTACACGGTTTTTCAGACAGTTCTTCAAAAGCGTTTGGAGCTTGCATATATATGAAATCAAAAAATGAAAATGGTGATACTTTTATAAGATTGATTTGCGCTAAATCCAAAGTAGCCCCTTTGAAGGTGCAAACCATTCCTCGTTTAGAGTTGGTCGCTGCTTTGATGTTAGCAAAATTAGTAGATAAAGTAAAATCAGCCTTAGAAATTTCTTCGAACGTCACATTTTGGTGCGATTCCACAATAATTTTAGATTGGCTAAATATTTCGCCTAACAACCTTCAAGTTTTTGTTGCAAATCGCATAGCTAGAATCCAAGAGTTATCAAATGTTAGTGACTGGAGACATGTCCCTACTATAGATAACCCAGCAGACTACGTTTCACGTGGTGTGAAACCCAGTATGTTGCAAACACTTGATATATATTGGCACGGGCCAAATTGGTTGATGTCTGATGAGACTTTTTGGCCCTCCAGGCATTCTCCAGAGACAAATTTACCTGAAATAAAAAGGGACTTGAAATCTCATAGAATTTGTTCTTTAGCAATCCCTGAAAACTCTGGAATAATTTGTTTCAAAAATTATTCGAATTTGACCCGATTAGAAAGAATTGTAGCCTTCTGTTTACGTTTCAAGGAAAACTGTTGTAAACCTAGTTCAGAGAGAAATTTTACATATTTGCGCTGTAATGAAATCCGAAAGGCTATTGTGCACATTATAAAAATAGTGTAGTCAGAAGATTTCATCACAGAAATACAAGCACTGAAAAATAATTTACCTCTTCAAAAAAAGAGTAAGCTTTTGAAACTAAATCCCTTTTTAGATAGTCAGCACATTTTGCGTGTTGGAGGTAGATTGGCTAACTCGGATTTTAGTTTTGACAAAAAATTTCCCATCATAATATCATCAAAACATTGGTTCACCAAGCTCTTATTTGAAAGAGAGCACAAGATTTTGCTACATGCTGGTCCACAACATTTGTTGAGCTCCATCCGTGAGAAATTCTGGCCACTTTCAGGTCGAAATCTTGCTAGAAAAATAGTACATGAATGTATAAGGTGCTTCAAGGTTAAACCTCATATGATAAATCCAATAATGGGAAATTTACCTAGCAAAAGAGTTATTCCTGCCCCACCTTTCAACACTACTTGTATTGATTATGCAGGTCCTTTTTTAATTAAAGATAGAAAGGGACGTGGCTGCAAAATCACAAAATCATATGTAAGTCTGTTTATTTGCTTCACTACACGTGCCATTCACTTAGAACTTGTATCAGATTTAACGAAAGAAGCTTTTTTAGCAGCTTTCAGACGTTTTATTGGACGGCGAGGAAAACCTGCTCAAGTCTACTCTGATAATGGTTCTTCTTTTATTGGTGCAAATAATGAACTTAAAGAACTCAGCAAGTTTTTAGAATCTAATTCAGCTGAATTGTCCGTTTCTATTGAAAATCAAGGCATACCTTGGTCATTTATTCCAGCTCATTCCCCACATTTTGGTGGCCTTTGGGAGGCCGGAGTAAAGTCTATGAAACACCATTTGAAAAGAGTAGCGGGTAATGCAATATTGACTTTCGAACAAATTTATACCTTATTGGTTCAGATTGAATGTATTTTGAATTCCCGTCCAATATCTCCCTTATCTTCCGACCCTTCAGATCTTTCCCCGTTGACTCCTGAGCATTTCTTAATTGGGCGCCCCCTGATGTTAGCCGCTTGACGCATTTACCTGTGAATAGGTTGTCTCACTTTCAACACATACAGCAGATTCAACGCCATTTTTGGAACAGATGGTCTTTAGAATACGTCTCCGAATTGCAGCAGAGGAGCAAGTGGTCTCAACAACACGGCAAGCTGAAGCTTCATGATCTTGTTTTGATCAAAGATGACAACCAACCACCATTGAAGTGGGCGTTAGGAAGAATAGTGCAACTTCATCCTGGCAAGGACAATGTTGCTAGAGTAGCAACCATAAGAACATCGACAGGAACTGTCAAGCATGCATTTTCTAAAATATGCCCCCTTCCGATTGAGGAACAAAAATGAAATACTGTTCAGTATTGGTTCATTCCGATAGCTTCTCTAATTTAGATTGTATTATTTTTTTATTGGTTTTATATTTAATTTGTTTTGAAAGTGATACTTTCAATGCCGGGGGCTATGTTACGTTTCACGTATTTTTTGGTCTTCTGTGTATTGACCTTTAAATAATGAATATGTCAGTGTCGTAAAATACCGTCGTTCATAACGACCCATTTAAAAAAAAAACAATTTTGTAAACAATTTTCTTCAGAATACAATTATCACGATTTTATAGTTAGAAAAGTAATAAAACTACTAGCATTTTTCACATCCTGGTTTTATTACAATTTCAAAGAACGGTAGAAGTTTGCCAGCTACCAAAAAAGTTACAGTCCATATTCGAAACCAAACTCATACCCACAAACACTAATTTCAAAATGTATCTCAATGGAAAGATCATTTACCTGGTATAAGGGGATGTTTAATGAGTGAATTGAAACACCTCCATGAATTTTTGTACTTCTGCAGAAATTAGTAGCTAGTTATTCTCGAAAAAGGTATCTAGTTCATCGATTTTATTGCGTAGGCATTGTGTGTTAATGTGTTATAGCGTTGAACAATGATTTTCAAATGCATTTTTTTTGAAATTATTACACGAATTGTCATTCTTCTTGGAACTGGGTGGATGGTATGTCACTGGCTGTCGTTGTGTTTCAGAAACTTTTCTGAAACAGCATCCCCTTGGTTGATGTCCATCGTCTGAGTTGGGGCTCGTGTTGAAATATCCAAAATATGTTTTTTTCAGGCAAAATTTGAATATTATCCATAATATAAGTATGAATATAAAAGTCATGCAAATGTACGTGAATGTACTTAGGTGTCTAGTGGTAATATTCCCGTAGTTTTTCTTGGGCAATATTCAATTCATCCAAATTCAAGTGATTTATTTGGACAGGCTTAATAACTTCTCGTTTTGGAAGATGGTTACAACAATCATGTTATTTTAGGAATGTAGAGCTGATGTTTCAAAGTTTTGTTGTTATCTGAACTTGCATACACTCTAACACTCTAGTAGTACCAATGAAAGCGCTACACTTTGATTCTAACGTCAATAGTGAGTTTTCCTCGAATAATTTTTGTTTCTGAATTTCTACCTGTACATGTGGTCGTAACAGGTAGCTGATTGGATGATACTGTCAATAGCCATTTATTATCCACTAGTTTTAGAACATCCTAATCTTCTATACCGATTACAACTTTGTCACAACTCAGCATTATTTTTGATTCCATCAAAATAATAATTTCACAGGGTGATTCATGTGAAAATGCTCTTGGAAATTGATTGTAAGATATTCGTATTTCGTTGTCGAATATCTCTGGAACAATCGTCTCGCTTCACTGCAATATTCACTTCTTTGATTGACGACTTGTTTATTTTGTGGACATTCATTTTATTTTGTTTTTAGTGTATCCTTAGTCACTGCAATATATTGTTTGCTTTCCCTTGCAATTACTGCATATTTATAAATGGGTAAAATAGTGAGAAAAAGGTTAGTTTTAGGATCTTTGGTTGGGACTGAGTAAATATGATAGAAATCAAAATCTGTGTTTTCTACCAATGGAATATGTGGAATAAAAATTACTCTTTCATTTGTCTGAGAAGCTCCAAGCTTTATTAAAGAAATTATTTCCGAAATATGTTGATGTGTTGGGCTAAAAGGTAAATTACCGTGAGATAAAATCAACGGAATTTTTGTCAGTTGTTCAATTAAAAGGTTTGGATCAATTACTGAAGGACGTAAGATTTTCAATCTTGCAAAAGTTATACTAGTTATAATATCATTCATTTGATCTAGAATAATTTTATTTGATTATAATATTTTTTTAATCATCTCTAATATTTTTAGCTGTAGCTGATAATAGTATTTCGTTTCAAGATTTTGAATCATTTCTTTTTCTATAATTTTCAAATCTTTATTAAATGTTAGTTCATCAATTCTCAATTTATTCAGAGTATTATTAAAATTAGTAATTGTACTTGAGAAAATTTGAATTTGATTTTTCATTAATAATTGTAAGTTTTTATCGTCCCCTTCTAATTTATTTATGCACTCATTGTAAAATTCACCGTCTGATGAGTCTAAATTTCCTGTAATAACTTTCCATACAGATCCTATACCATTTATCAACCCTCTTTTAAATCTATTCGTCGCAGTTAGGGTGATTTCCGAAAATTTGATTTCATTTGTTTATTCACAGTATTCAATAATGATAATTGTGCAGAAAATGTCATTTTGAACGTTGGATTCAAATCGTTTCTATTTAATAAAGAATTCAATGATTCTTGGACATTTAGGCTTTGTTTGAACTAATTTCTAAGTTCTTTAATATTTTTATATGCAACCAATTTACATTCATCATTTGATATTTTGGTTATTCCTTTTTTCTGGAAAAATATACCTGCTGGTTTCAATCTATCGAAATGAACCATTGTAGTTCCATTATTATCTAGTTTTAAAGTTGCTGTATTCGTATTTGTAATACGGAGTTTTTTATAAGAACTATCATATTTATTTTTCAGTTTATTTCCTATCTGAGATTCTTTTAAATAAACATAATCTCCCGCTTTCTATTGTGGTGAATTTTCTCTTACGTGTTTATCATGCCTAGTTTTTGATTTCTCTGATATGTCCGAAAATTATTTCTTCAGTGGTGTATTAAGTTGAATTCGATTCACTTGTCTTATAAATTTTTATATAGAACGGTAAACCTGAAATTATTCATTTATGTGGATTATAACAATGATAAGCTATTAAAGAATCCTGTAGAGTTGCATGAAATCTTTCTACAACTCCATTTGTTTGATGATGTGCTACTGCATTTTCAGTTATTTTAAATTTATATAGCTTTGCTAAGTCTTTCATATGTTGATCATCAAATTCAGAACCTGGGTCTATATGAGTTCGTTTTGGTATTGGGTAATGTTGAAAGTAATCTAAAAGTTTTTCTACAATTGTTATACCTTCTTCATTTTCTACACGGTATGCTTGTGCAAACGTAGAAAAATTATCAATAATTGTTAAATGTATAGTATATCTGTTTATACACATTAAATCAATATGTATGTGTTCAAAAGGCTTATTTGGTGTTTCAGTTATAACTAATGGATAGTCATTATTTTGTCTGCTGTTTTCGTTTTATTACAAACTTGACATTTTTTTATAAAATTTCCAACATCTGTTTTCAAGTTTGGCCATATGTACCTATCTCGTATTCTTCTAGAAGTTTCAATAATGCCTTTATGTCTGATGTTTTACTTGAGTGATCATTTTCTAGAATATTATCTCGTTCTTCCTGTGGTGGAACTTTAACTATATCGTGACATATTGTGAAAGTAACGTTTTCGTCTTTGAAAATATATCTTAGAATATCTAAACATGGTAAATGTTTTGCTGTGTTTATAAAATAATTATTCGGCGGTAATTTATTTTTCAGTGAATAAAATATCCTGAAACAATATTTCAAGCTGATTCCGCTTAAACTCATAGTTGGTATCTGAATAAGATAATATTTCTTTTGTTGAAATCTAAGCTTTGTCTAATAGCAAGCACGTCTGATAAATTCAATTTCTGATTATTCGAATCTAGGCACGTATCTTTTATTATCGTGTGCAAATGAGGAGTTTCACGGTTTTCATTACTTGGAACAAGTAATATGATATTATTATGTGCTACAAAAATCAAATTATCATTTGTTTGTTTTATTTTTTCATGATCTATGAGTGATTGAGATTTTCTTTTCTCGATGAAATCGTAAAAATCTATGAGAAATTCATTTTTCTCTCCATTCTCTGCTGATGGTGTATCAGTTTCTGAATCTTGGGTTTAGACATTTTCATTTTCTGATTACCCGGTAATTTTCATTCTAGATAAAGCGTTGTTATTCTATTTACCTGGTTTATAGTCAATTTCGTACTCATACTCTTCTAATGGTAATTTCCATTCCATTATTAGTTTGCATTTGATAATGGAAATGAGTATTCCAAAAGTTCAAGATCGCTAAGAATTTTGAATTTTCTTCCATAAAGATATTGGCGAAAACTGACCATACAATACTCAACAATTCTTTTTCTATTGTTAAATAACGTGATTCTGCTCCAATTAAAGTTCTGAAAGCATACGCTATTGGTTAATCTTGTTCTATTTTTTCTTGAGAAAGTACTGATCCGATCGCAAACTAACTTGCGTCACAGCTCAATTATAAATTTATTTTCAAAATTTGGATAATGCAAAATTGGGGCTGTTATTAAACATTTTTTCAATTTTTTCAATGAATTCGTACATCCTTTATCAAAATAAAATTCTATATTTTTCTTTAATAAATTGGTCATTGGTTTTGCAATTTCTGAGTAGTTCTTAAAGTGAACTTGAAAAAAACTTGGGGCAGGGTATTGAACAATTGAAATACCAGTTACAAACTACACTACGTGGAGAAACTGTTTCTGCCGATGATGTTGGTCAGTTACTGCGTAGGATTACATCATTTGAAAACTCTTTTAAAGATAGTCTACTGGAGATAAAACTCGAACTCAAAAGTTTTGCCGACCATGTTGATAATATTTACGCTGAGAAGTTTCGAAATGGTATTGTTATTAATAATGCATCGGAAGAACCCGATGAAAATGTTATAGATACTGCCCTGAGTGTAATTAAAAAGTGCGTCGGAACTGCAACTCATAACGATATTAATTATTGCTATAGAATGGGAAAAATCTCAAACACTAGAAAAAGACCCATTGCAGTATTTTTTATAAATCGGTGGAAAAGAGATTCTATCTTTAGAGCAAGAAAAAATCTTAAAGGAACGGGTTTGGCAATAAACGAAATGATGCTGAGATCTCAAAGAGATCTTCTGAACAAAATACGTGAGATGCTGGGAATGAAGAACTGCTGGGCTTCAGAAATACGTCAAGTGAATTTGCAAACACATTTCTCCATTCCTAATAAATCTGAAGTCAAATGTTCTTATACTAAATACAACTTCTTGATGGGATGTAATTCATCTATGAATTGGAGCCTTGTTATTGAAGTGCTGCATATTACTTTTTTTTTCTCCTTTTTTTTGTTATTAGTTCAATATACATCATCCATTTTTATTGATCTTTGTGAAATATAAGAGCATTACTTTTCAATTCGAGTGTATTCTGATTTATCTGCTCACCGAAGCACTTTTTACTGAAAATATTTTCACCTGATATTTTATTGTAGCAAAAAACGACTCATTGTGTTTTTGGCACATACATCCGATTTTGCTGATTTCAGTCTAAAAAAATCTGGTTAATTACTTGTGTTTAGTTTATCTATATAGATCTCCAATAAGAATGAATAATTTGCTGTTAGGACATTTAAATGTCAGATCACTCATTCCTCACTATCTGGAAATGAAAAATTTTATTTTGGCTCATTCTTTCGACATTTTCGCAATAAGTGAATCCTGGCTCAGTAATGCTGTAACAAATGAGCAAGTTGGAATCTTAGGATATAATTTGATAAGAAAAGATCGCAAAACTTGAGGTGGAGGAGTGTGTATTTACATAAAATCTCACATTAACTATAGTTTGATAGAGACTACAAACAATAATATCGAACAGATTTGGATAAAATCCCGGATAAATAATATCAATTTTGCATTTTCAGCTATTTATAAATCGCCAATTACAAGGTATCTGAATTTCTTAGAAGAGTTTGAAAATACAGTTATTGACATATTTTCGAATGTTGACCATATTTTCTGCCTTGGAGATTTCAACATAGATTTGATGAATTTTGAATCCAGAGAAGCCATTGATGCAGCATCATCATTTGATGGCCTGGGTCTCACGCAATTGATTGAACAGCCGACAAGAATTGCCACTCAAAGTGCCACATTAATTGATTTTATACTCACCTCTAATACAAGTATGGTCTCTGAATCAGGAACAATATCACTCAATGAGAATATCAGTGATTACGAACCAATCTTTTGTAAATTGAATATTTTTGTTCAAAAAACAGATACAAAACTTGTTACATCAAGAGACTTCAAAAATTTGAATTATACCCAATTTCAATCTGACCTCCAGTCAATACCTTGGAGAAATATTTATGATGCTAATGGTGAAATTGATTTCATCAACAATAACATTATCACACTCTTAGATATACATGCCCCCTATCGAACGGTAAGGGTAACAAAAAAATATGCGCCTTGACTGACTCATACTCTACGTACCATGATGAAAGATAGAGATAGAGCATTGAGCAAATATAAAAAGTCACGAAGTGTTCACGACTGGCAAGTTTATAAACGTTTCAGAAACATAATCAATGTTGCAGTGAAAAATGAAAAAGAAGCCTATTTTCATTCCAAATTCAACACAACAGATTCTAAGAAAGTGTGGGCTACAGTAAAATCACTTGATATAATTGCTCAGAAAAATAAAACTCTACCTGAAAATCTGTGCAATGTAGAAGAAATAAATAGACATTTTATTACTTCGGTTCCTACTATGGTACTTGATCACAATATTTTGTCATTCTACGAGAAGAACGTGCATGAAAATATTGACACTCAATTCAATTTTCAGACTATTCCTGAGTATGACGTTTTGAATATTGTATCGGGCATAAAAAGTAAAGCATCCGGTCTCGATGAAATCAACATATTGAGTCTACAACTGTGTCTGCCTTATATTTTACCATTTTTAACACACGTTATAAACTTTTGTCTAATACATTCAATCTTCCCAGGTTCATGGAAAAAAGCTAAAGTAATACCATTAGCAGAAGTATCGAATCCCTCATCCTTTACTGAGATCAGACCAATTAGTGTTTTACCAGTGATGTCGAAAGTACTAGAAAAAGCCAAGGAAATTCAGCTGACAACTTTTCTCGATAGAAATGAAATAATTCCTCAAAATCAATCTGGATTCAAAAAAAGCCACAGTTGCTGTTCTGCATTATTAAATATTACCGATGATATTTTGCAAGCAAGTGAAATTGGAAAACTAACTCTGCTAGTTCTTTTGGACTATAGCAAGGCATTCGCTCTAAATCATCATCAAATGGCATCACTGCTAAAATATGTAGGTCTTTCTCAAAATGCATTGATGCTTGTGAATGACTATCTTAGACACAGGTTACAGGCTGTGAAATATAATAATAATTTGTCAAGTTACCTAATGACATCTTCTGAAGTGCCACAGGGATCGATATTAGGTCCACTACTTCTCAAGCTATATACATCAAATCTTGAAAAAATATTTCTATCATCTTCCTATCATTTTTACGCAGATGATACTCAAGTCTACATTTCCTTTTATCCCGACGAAACTGAGCAAGCCATATCAGCACTTAATTTTGATTTGAACCGATTATTTGCGCTATCCAGAAATCATTGCCTCTCACTTAATCCATGAAAATCGGTTGCAATGCTGTTTGGAAAAAAAATGATCGAATGTGAATTAATAATCTCAACACTAAGGACTATCCTATTACAATAAATAATCAAACTATCGAACTGCAAAAGACTGTAAGAAACTTAGGTGTCATCATGGATCAAGACCTAACTTATAATGATCACATTTCGAATTGTCTTCGTAAGGCTTATGCAGCACTAAAACTAATTTATCAGAGACGACACGTATTAACGAGGCCAGTAAAAATAATCCTAAGTGAGGCATTGGTTTTCTCACATCTAAATTATTGTGATGTTTTATATGATCGCTCTCTCAGTTCAAAAGATACAAATCGTATTCAAAAACTCCAGAACTCATGTATAAGGATGATCTTCGTGGTACGAAAGTATGGTCACATTAATCACCTATTCAAGCGCATAAAATGGCTGAAAATGAAAAATAGAAGATATATGCATTCTGCATATTTGTTCTACAAAATCATAGCCGATAAAACTCCGCCATATCTCTATGAAAAATTGAAATTCCGTACAGATGTTCATAACATCAATATCAGGCACAAAGGAACCTTAACAGTACCCTCACATAAAAGTACACAATTTCAACGGTCATTCAGTTACAGTATTACTAAAATATATAACGAACTACCAGCAAGAATCAAGCATTCAAATGCTAGTGCATTTAAATAACGAATACTCGAATGGTTACTGAGTCGTCAATAGTTATTGAACTGTTTTCATCAATGATTACACACAAGATTGTACAATTTATTTAAAGTTAAGTTATTCATGTTTTTTTTGTTTCTTTATTTTTGTTTTTCTTTATATTTCATAGATGTCTATCTATTTGCGGGGTTAGGTGGAAGAACAGACATTCTGGACCCTTATCAGGACTCTAGAATGAATTGAACCTCGCCCCATTTGATAATATTTTTTTTGTATTTTTATTCAGTTGTTATTAATAAAGACCTTTATTATTATTATTATTATTATATTGGTTAAATCCTTGTGGATTTGTATATCTTTGCTGATTTAATCCTGAAGGACTAGGATTTTGAAAATTCCTGTTTTGATTTTGTTGATTTGTATTAAATCTTCCTTGATTTTTATAACAATTTGAATTTGTACAACCAGGTATTTTACAAAAATTGCAAAATTTTTGGCCTTGTTGGTTGTTGGAACTATTGCTATTATTATACCTATAATTTTCTCGTGGATATACTTTCTTTGAAGTAGCACCTGTTGGTTTTGAACTTGTTTTTGAAATTCTTAAATTTTTTTAATAAACAATATTTTCTTCTTCAATTAATAAGTGTTCAGCTTCGTCCAAGCTTTGCGGTGTTTGTGAACGTATCACTGAACCGAAAGGCTGGCTCAACCCTGCTAAAACTGTTTTTAATGTAATTTCTTCGTGTGATCTATTTAATGCTGCTTTTTCTTGTGCTTCAAGATTTTGATCTGAAGCTACGCTGCTTCTTAATTTTGCCAATAAGTCTTCAATTCGTTGAACAAATCTCTACAATCTCCGTAGTGACCTATCAATAATTCACGAATGTTAACCCATGTTTGTAGTTGTCTACTGGAAATAAACCTTTTTGCTTTTCCTTTCAGTTCACTTTTTATTATGAAAATCAGTGCATTTTCTTGATTTTCATCTATATTTTGTGAAACAAAGTTACATGCTTCAATAAAATCATTTAATGTTGCTTGATCACCGTCATACTCGGGAATCATATCTCGTAGTTCTTTTAGTGGAAACTTTTCAACTTCTGCCATTTTTGTATTTTTATATGGGGGTTAGGAATAATAAGAAAATTATGCCTCAATTAAACCTTGGTATAGAAACAATAACTTACAGAGCAATGACGAGGAGAAGGAACTTCATGCAGGCTCGCCTCACTTCTTCCAGGAAAGGTGCCGTTGGGACTCGTACGCTTCAGCTGTGGTTTCCTTTCTTTTTTTCTGTTTCGAGAAATCAGGAAAGGTGCCGCTGGAAATCGATTTTTCTTTTTTTTCTCCGCTTCGAGGAATAAGGAAAGGTGCCGCTGGGACACAAACGGTTGGGCTTCTTCACTTGGCTTCGTTGAACCAGTGTTCTTGGACTCGTTTCGAAAATTTCACTTTTTCTCGATTTCCGAAATTTCAGAATACTACCGCGCCACTTTTACGTCGATGAAGCACGAAATAACTTTTCAAAATATAATTTAATTTGATACAAAACTCAAGTCGAAACTTTTCCAACTTGGTTTTTAATTTAGTTCAATTTTGAAAGTCTCTGATTTAGACTGTCTGTGAAAATAATCTCAAGACAGTTCGCTTTCCTTGAAAAGAACAGTGTTTCCTGTTAACCTTGCAACAGAGTTGCAATGGCGTCGTTTAAATAATATTCAATAATTTTTATAAGTCCATAAGGGCTACGAGGATATAACATGTATGCTTCACTTGTTTATTCATTGTCTGGTTACCTTGTGTTTTTTGTGATGCCTTTTCAATATCCATTAATGTTTCCATTTCTCGTAGCTGTTCCTTGAGTTCTTTTATAATTTTTAATATTCCTCTGATTATTTTGATAATTTTTCTTCCATTTCGATTGCTTCATGCATTATGTGTTTTTTTTTTCAGCCTTGATTTTTTCGATGAATCTGTCTTTCCACACTACATCTTCGGTTGAATCGCTAATTGTTTTTTCAAATATTTCCAAGTCCTCCGTTTTTTGAGATTCTTCGTTGTCTGCGGTACAGCATATCACTCTGTTATTCTTGATATGACGAATTTTGTTTTTCATTTCACTCAGGCAGCTCTTGTGTATAACACTTTGACATTGAGTGCATACATAATAAGAGAACACTTTTGTTTTACAACATTTAAACTCGATTTCTGAGGAGCTCATGTGGCATTCAACCACCTACAACGTTAGTATAGACACTCGGAGTGTGGAGAAAATGAAAAGGTTTTGTCATTATTATTCAAATACAAATATTTCACTATGGTCAAGCTATTCGAAGAAAATAATTTCATTTTTTTTAAGCTAGCTAAATATTCCAAAAATATGGGTATTTTCAATTTTCTCACATTATAAATATGCTGAGTGATCACTTGGTGATTGAAACACGATCCGAAGTATTGAAAATAGTGGTTTAGTGATGGGAAAAAACTCCAGTATATTCATTAGTACACAGTGCTGTGCAAGTTCTCACAATATCTTTTTAAACTTTGATGTGTATAAAATTGAATTCTAAATTTTTCAAATAACTTTTTTTGATATCTTGCCATTTTATCCCACTTTTTGCCTTTTCTTAGTAGTTTTTTTCAATTTACCCGCAAACACGTGACATGTATCAAAATCCATTTTTAGGATATCGGGCATGCACGAACTTTTCCCCAGAATATTTTTTTGCAATACTCCTATAATAAACTTTTTTCTCATAAGGGCCATACTTTTTGGCGGTTATATATATATATGTACATATATATATATATTTGAATTTTTCAATTTCAACAGAAGAATCATAATATTCGACATCAAAAACCCCCAGGTACCAATTTTGAATCGAATTGGACCATAGCACAAAATTTGTTCGCCATCATCTGGAATTATTCAATTTTGATAAAATAATCTTAATCATTGCCCCCGAAAACTTCCAGATACTAATTTTGCATAGAATCGGATCATTATTAGAAAACTCGTCCGCCATATTGGATCCGCCATCTAGAATTTTCCAGTTTTGATAGAGGAATCGTAATATTGGAGCTGCCATTTGTTTTCTCCTCTGAAAAAATTTCATAATGCATTGTACACCTGCCTAATTTTGAATCAATGGGATGATTAGAAGTCTTCAACAGAGTGGGATAATAAATTTTTGCCCCACCTAGAAAAAAATCAAGATCCGGGGCTGTTTTTCATATAATATCAGACCACATGAAACCGCACTACTAAGTTTACACTTTTTGAGATCATAATAAGATCGCTGAGAATGGAAAAATGGAATGTTGAAATATTTTTTCTGCTTGATTGATTTACAGATGTATGATCAAGTATTGATAGTGAAACAGGATCTGTTATACTATACTATAAAAATCCAGAGATTTAGCTTAAAAACAAGTTGATCGGAATGAATATCACAGTGACTCAAGTCAAAATGTCCTAATAAATAACTTTTGCATGAAATAATGTAAAAGCTTCTGTGATTGAGCGGTTCAAGACAAGTCCATCTGCGAACTCTTCGATTTCTTTCAGTTCTAATTATTAGACTTCATCATTATTTCATTTTGAATTTATTTGGACAGTGTGGCGTATTCGATGTCCTCGAAATCAATAATTTTTTGATGGCCTGTCAGCATTTGAACAGAATTCAGAATCACAACATCAAAACGCAAATTTGTGCCTCTCAAAGTATGCTTGCGGCAGCCACATGTTAACTATTGCATCCTCATGTTTCGTAGCTACAGTAGAAAATTTTCAGTAATATCTCGGGAACTGGTTATTTCTTCTCTTTGAAAGTTGGCATGATACGTTGCTTCATGTTTTGGTTCCCTCGAAAAGGAGAATCCTGTATTGTTCAGAGAACGTCGTGAGAGCCGAGGGAAAGTAGGTAGGTCGTGGTGTTCTTCTTGAAATTCTGTAATTCGGTGAAAGAACAAGCCCTGGCAAATAGGTGTTCGGCTTGTCTCCAAAGTGACGGCATATTGATATGACGACTGAGCTCGATGGGTCAGTCTGGATAGGATCGCTAACGATGGAACGATTGATGATATATCGAAAGAGCATCGTCCATGAAAATATTTATAAAATAGAGACAGATGACCAACCCTTCTGCGATGTTCCAAAGAAGTATGCGAGCTTGTGAGCGAAGTATCACCAATGAGACGAATGGTCCTCTTTTGGACAGAACTTAAAAGTTTCGAAGTATTTGGGTGCTGCACTCCATATATGGCAACAGTATTCCAGAACAGGTCGAATTTGAGACTTATAAATCATCAGTTGACAGAAAGTGAAATACTTAGTGGCAAGTCCGAATTCATTTCATCTACTATTTTTTCCCGTTCATTTCTGTTATCATCCGCAAAGCTGTGCATTAAAGATGAGGTAGCTTCCGACAAATCGTTGATGTAAAGAAGAATGAGTGTTGTGCTAAAATAGATCCCTGCGGAACACCAGCATTTATAGATAGATTATCGGGTGATACTCCATCGACAGCCACGTGGAGAGACCGGTCTGAGAGAAAGCTAGATAGCAATAAACTCAACTGGGGAGGCTAGCCATGGAATAGAAGTTTGGCTAGGAATCCTCAGTGCCAAACGCGATCAAACGTTTTGAAGATATCCAGTTCAACGGACAGAGTTTCACCATATTTTTTGATGGATTAATGCAAAATGTTTGAGACATGAGCAAGCAGGTCACCGGTTGATATTTGATACCAGAAACCATATTGCCAATCATTGATAATTCCTAAGTGTTCTAGATATTTCATGAGCTCGATGTTGATAGCTTTCTCCATGACCTTCGAGATAACAAATAGTTGTGCGATAGGTTTGTAACTTTGCTAGTGTCAAGACCCAGCAAAATTTGTCTGGTGGTTCGTTGGCAAAAGGTAATTTTAATTTCAGGCATATTACTGTCAACGAGGATGATGTTCTGGGGTAGTTTTTCCAATGAATCAAGCGTGTTTGCCAATACATTGGCTTCCTCCTGAGCGTTCGTTTCTAGTGTTTCTTCTTTCTTGGTTAGGGGAGGAAATGAGCTGGAAGTGAAAATTCTTCCATCTTTGGCAAATCACCAGAAAGAGCTGGATCTGTTAGGACACCCAACGAGCTTTGATCGTATCTTGGCGTTGTAAGCCTCTTCTGAAGATTCGATTGCATCCTTGTAGATGTTTCTTACTTCATCATATTCCAATCTAGTCTCAGTTCCCCAATTTTTCATCGGTGGTATGCTGCCTGCTTGAAGCTCTGGAGCAGTTTCTGCTAAACCAGAGTTTATCAGATGATGTTCCTCTTGACGCATTTGATATATATTTGCATCCCCAGCATTATGATCTCATGAATTGTCTCGGCGCATTGTCGTTAATCTTCTCTAAGTGAGAAAAACACTATTTTCCATGAATATGCTGAGAATAATGTGCATACCAGTTAGCTGAATTGTAGTGCCGCATGAGACGAGGCAGCCTTCAGCAGCTCGATGGTGTAGAAAAAGAGCAAAGAGTGAAAATGAGGTTTTGGTCTGTGTTCCGAAGTTGAGCAAAACCTTCCATCAGGTTTGGTGGTGAGAAAAAGATCAAATGTATTGGCATAATGGCTGTTGACATCAGGAATGCGTGTGGATAGCTCGACCAGTTGCTCCAGACCATGCGTGATAGTGAAAGTCTCAGCTTGACGACCTGCCTTGTATGTTTTGTTGTGTAGAGTTGTGTTCATTGAAATCTCCTTATTATAATAACTCCAGCTGTTGGATGGTTTCGAGATGAAGTCAAGTAGGTCACTATAGGGTGATTCATAAGGAGAAAACTGAAGGCTTGAACCACATCACGTCAAGTTTCTTTGCGTTGGCATGATAGGTCATTATAGAGTAAAGACACCACCGTTAAATCTGAACCGAGAATGGAGTTCGTAACCAGGACAAGGCATGTGGACTTTGTTTCACTTGTGTTGCTGTCAAAGCCAGAAAAATGGCTTGGTCGTAAATTTGAAGAGTTCCTTTACATCCAAGCAAACAACGTTTTCAGTCAACCCAGCGTATAAATTGAGAACGTGTGGAAAACAATAAATATTAACAGGTCAATTCTAGAACAATACAAATGGTAAGGGTGCACACCCTTTCGCACGCTCACCTATGGCCACTTAAGAAAATAGGTAGTCCGGTTAATTACCTCAGGTCATAGAAAGTTCCCCTCTGGCTGTTAATACTTGAGAACAATCGGAGATTCTATACCGATTGAAACGTCGTGCTAATGGAAAAATTTCCAGACAATGGAAGTCCGCGATGAAAGTAATCAATTTGGCATAATATATGTTATATGCGATATTATGGCACTATGGCCTTCTCATAGGTATCAGGTTACACGCGATAACAATTCCTTAGAAAAAGCTGATCTTTTGTTATCAGCATTCGCAGAGTTCCACGATGGGAACTGCTGATGCTGAATAGACACTCTGTAAACATATAAAAGGCCGAATGCCGGTTCTACAGTCAGTCTAATAAAGCTCGTCACTATATTAATTAGTATTCTTTGTAACGGTGGTACGTACCACCTCGTAGTTTCTTTTTAAAAAGTCAATCATATAATTATCGAGATAACAAATTGGCGCAGTCGCTGCAGGATTCCGAGAACGTTACTAGAACACGGGCAACTCCTCACTAGTGGCGGTGGATCCCAATCCTTTACGGGAATCGAACCTGAGGGAGTCATCACTCGAAGAATCTGTGGAAGGAACACCTGGTGAAGCCCCTGGCAGACGTCGACGAGAACAAGACGAACTCAATGCTTCAATAAATAGAGTAAGAAACCATATATTGAATTGTCTCGCATATTCTAATTTTTTCAATATTTTATCTGTTCGAATCCCAATTGATCCTAATATTCTCCCCAATTGCTGATATTCAATCAATACCAGTGAACGAATATTGTTTTTGATAATTGCACTGTTCAATTATCCCAAATAATCGTACTGATCGATTATCCAAATAATCGTACTGATCGATCGAGTAGTGAAATTTTCCAATAGAGTTACACAATGATCAATCCAGAAGTTCCCGAGGGAAATCAACCTCAACCTCTAGAGCCATACAAGCTGAGTGAAATATTCTCCATAGTACCCGAGTACGATGGAAACCAAATATTCCTTACAACGTTTCTGCAAGCGTGTGATACTGCTCACACGATGGCTGTAGAAGACCAAAAAACTTTAGTGGTCTTACATATCAAAAATAAACTTCGCGTAAAAGCAGCCGAGTTAGTGAACTCTCGGAACCCATCCACATGGGACGAAATCAAACATCTTTTAGAAACTCATTTCGGTGATTCTAGAGATCTCACAGCATTAATTCAAGATCTACAAAGAATACGCCAACTACCAAGCGAGTCGGCATTAACTTTCGTTTCTCGTTTACAATCGCACAACGCAAAAATGCATTCATCCATTCAAAAACAACTTATGACAAGAGAGCAGAAAACAGCTCAATCACATCTAGTCGAAACAATGACACTAAATACCCTTCTGACTGGACTTGAACCAAAAATAGGACAGATTGTTAGGGCAGGAAATCCTCCAAATATGCTTTCTGCAATCATAAGAATCAGGCGTGAACTCCAACTATCTTACTTTGAAAATCAAAAATTACAACCGAATCGCAATCAAAACCAAATACCTATTCGGAAACCAAACTCAAATCAACCTGCGAAAAGTTGTTCTTTCTGTGGTCGCGTGGGACATTCAATAAACGAATGTCGCACCAAACAAAATTTAAGTCAAAGTAATCAGAATTTCTCTAGACCAAACTTCCGGAGACCTCCCATTCAAAACACATATAATCAAAGACCATTTCAGCAACCCGGTCCTAGTCAAAGACCACCACAATTTCAAAATCAACATAATCAAAATCAGTTCCAACAAAACCGACCTCCGGTTATTAAACCAAACCCAACTATCAATAATCAAAGACCCTCCACGATACAACCCAATCCAAACTATCGACCAAATAACCAAAAAACCTATCACGTAAACTACCAACAATTTGAAAATCAATACTATGATGATTATGATCAGAATCAAAAAAACTACTATACTGCTAGTAGCTCCGAACGAACCTTTGACTATCAACCAGACTATTATACCGATAATGGTCAAAACCAATACGAATCATTGAACACTGGAAATCAAACCCAATTTGATGATTTCTCCCAGAACTTTGGTACCCAAAATTTTCAGTTGGACACAATACAGGGCGATCCCCCCAACCACTTTCAAGAGGAATCCCCAGACCAAACCATAGCCCACCTTCAAACCCAAATTCAAACAATGAACTTAGACAGTTTCGACCCAACACTGAACTTCCCAGAAAACAGTTCATCTAAGACCACTTCTATCAGTGAACTCGAAAAATCTCTATTATATCAACGATATTACCAATACTTTTAAAATTCTAATAGACACAGGTGCAGGACTTTCCATTTTTAAACCAAAAGCTTGCGAAAATTATCGAACTCGTTTCCCAGAAAACATTGCAATTCAAGGCATCACCGACCAGAAAATAATAATCAAAGACTCAACCTTGATCCACTCTATACCCAACGATCCCCATAAGATATACATTCACGACCTCGACATTGAATTCGACGGACTTTCAGGCTCCGATTTCTTAGAACACTATAACTGTCTAGTGGATCTTAATAACCAATTTCAAAACTGTCCCTCTTTTCAAAGTAACAGACGACAGCAAACAACCAAAAACATTCGAACCAAAACAAATTCTCGGAAATCAAAATCAAATTTCAATTGAGCCTCGCACTGAACGAGTCTTCAAATTGAAATGTAGCTTGAAAAACACTGATGCTATACAGATAGCACAAGAAATTGAAAAAGTCCGCCTACGGAATGCAGTGGTCAAAATAAATGACAAGGGTGAATTTTTAACTTCAATAATCAATGTGAACGCGATCCCAAAAATTGTAAATTTTTCTGAATTATCACTAGAACCCATTCAAGAATTTTCAATCAATAACGTCAATGAAGAACTTGAAAATCTAAGCGTACAGACAGACCGACATCAAAACATACGGCACCAATTACGCCTCGAACACTTAAACGAAGAGGAAAACGAAATGATTTCAAATCTTTGTCTAGAATATTCAGATATATTCTATCTAGAAGGCGACAATCTGACATTTACCAACGAAATCAAACATTCCATCGACACAAACAATAGTAAACCAATATTCACCAAATCATACCGTTATCCACAAGTTCATAAAGAGGAAGTAAAAAATCAAATATCAAAAATGCTCGATCAAGGTATCATTCAACCTTCGGTATCTCCTTGGTCATCTCCCGTATGGGTCGTGCCAAAGAAAATCGATGCCTCAGGAAAGCAAAAATGGCGCGTAGTCATTGATTACCGCAAACTCAATGAACTCACGATTGGCGACAAATACGCTCTCCCTAATATCTCCGATCTTCTGGATCAATTAGGAAAGTGTCAATATTTCACGACACTAGACTTGGCCTCTGGTTTCCACCAGATCGAGATCGACCCAAAAGACATTCAGAAAACAGCCTTTTCTGTCGAAAATGGTCATTACGAATTCGTTCGTATGCCATTCGGTTTGAAGAACGCTCCGTCCACCTTTCAACGCGTCATGGACATTATTCGCATGGGCATTCAAAACGAAAGATGTCTCGTCTATATGGATGACATAATCGTCTATTCCCCCACAATTCATGAACACATCTCCCGATTATCTGAAGTCTTTAAACGTCTTCGCAAAGCCAATCTCAAAATTCAGCCCGACAAGTGCGAATTTCTTCGTAAGTAAGTCGCTTATCTAGGACATCTAATAATCCAGGATGGTGTAAAACCAAATCCTCTCAAAATCGAATGCATCAAAAACTTTCCAGAACCCAAAAATCCCAAAGATATCAAATCGTTCCTAGGACTCTCAGGCTATTACAGAAGGTTCATCCCGAACTTTGCCAAAACTTCAAAACCCCTAACAAGACTCCTACAAAAGGATATCACTTTCGATTTCGATCTAGAATGCAGAAATGCGTTCGAAAATCTCAAACAGGCACTCAACACCTTTCCAATTTTGATATATCCTAATTTCGACGAACCCTTCCTCCTCACCACTGACGCAAGCGCATTCGCCATTGGCGCCGTCCTTTCTCAGGGACCTATCAGGAAAGACCTTCCCATTGGTTACGCTTCTCGAACCTTGTGCACAGCTGAAACCCGTTACTCGACGATTGAAAGAGAATTACTTTCGTTTGGGCAGTGAAGCACTTCCGCCCCTATCTTTTTGGGCGAAGGTTCAAATTAGTAACTGACCATCGTCCCCTGACATGGCTTTTCTCCATTAAAGATCCTGGCAGTAGACTTGCTCGCTGGCGCCTAAAGCTTGAAGAGTACGACTACGAAATCATCTATAAACCCGGAAAAGTGAACAAAAATGCAGACGCACTTTCACGGATTAAAATCAATCATTTCGAACAATGTGCAAAATTTCAATCCAAAATCTTACACTTGGAAGAAGAAAATTTGAACGACAACCCTGACGCAGACAATCAGGCAGACAATCAACCAGAAAATCAGGCAGACAATCAGCCAGACAATCAGACAGACGAACCAGACCTAGAACGAATGGCCAATGAGTTTGGAAGATTCATCGATCTTTACAAAACAAAATCGATCATTGACTACTCAAAAATCGAATTCGTCAATACCCAATTATTAGACAAATCAAACAAAAATATAGTAACATTCTTTTGGCAAAACAGATTAAGAATTCCGTCATAAAATCATTGAGGACATTTTTGAAGAACAAGCAGACTTCGCTCCTGATAAAATCAATATCCTAAGTAGCAAGTCTGTGAAAGATAGAAAGTACTATATTATCGCATTACCATACATTCCTGATGCAGTTCCCAAACAGTTGTTTTATGTTCTTTACAAAAACCAAAATGAACTCGACCTCTCGAAAACATATTTCGTTGAAAACAATTTAGAACTCCCTGTTCTCGAAATTATTTGCTTCATTTACAATGACAGAGATATTAAATTGAAAATTTGTCAAAATATAATTAGAACGCCTATTCCGGACGAAATCCCCGTAATCCTTGATCATTACCACGCAGGAAAAGGTAACCTCCATCGTGGCATAAATGAGACGGTTAGACGAATAAAAGAAAAATTTAATTGGCAAGGCTCAACCAAAGACGTAGAATACTTTGTTAAAAATTGCGAAATTTGTCAAAAAGTGAAAGTATGTAGAAAAAATTTGAATAGTCCCCTGGTTATCACGGAAACACCAAAAACCCCTTCCGAAAGAGTCAACATTGACATCTGTGAAATCCCCACAAGAAATTACGCTCTTACCATCAGAGACGAACTGACAAAATTTACTCAGGCCTACCCCCTTGAAGACAAGACAGCAAAGTCTGTGGTCAATACCCTTTTGCTATACTTTCAGCACTACGGAACCCCACTCCGAATTCATTGTGATTCAGGTCAAAGACCTTTGTACCCTATACGACATAAAACTGACCTACTCTAGTGTGAACCACCCTCAGTCCAATGGATCACTAGAAATATTTCATGCAACATTAATGGAAATGATTAGGGCACGAAAGACAGAACATCTTGACGAACACCCATTCAATATACTACCCTATGCAGTCATTTGTTACAACAACACCAAAAACAAGACTCACGGTTTCACCCCATATGAACTCGTATTTGGACATACCTCTAGTAGACCACCAGAGACACTGTACAATCAAAAAGAACTTATATCTAAATACGTACGAGATCTGAACAACAGAATATCTCACTACTATAAAATCGCACGCGAAAGAACCCAGACTCAGAAAGAAAAAGCCAAAGCTCGATTTGACAAAAATATTTCAGACAAAATACCCGAGTATAAAGTAGGTGACAAAGTGTATGTAAAAGAATCACAAATAAAAGACAAATTGCAAAACAAATTCAATGGCCCATTTGAAATATTGAAAATTGGAAAACAAGACAAAAAACTAAAGTAAATTTCGATAGGTTAAAACCCTATTTTGAAGACGAATGATTTAATTACAGGTTCATCCTGCTGATTTCGGCAGCCAGTTGCCAATACAAGCTTGAAACAATCAATAATACAATCGGCATCTTTTATCATGAAGAATCCTCTGTTAAACTCTCTAACGATAAATGGACACTATTGATTTACAAAGACTTAGAACCAATCAAACTAGCCTTGGACAAAAATGACAAAATTCTACAAATCATGATGGATCTTCTAGAAACAGACAACCCTAGAATGGCAGCCTTCAGAGCTCAACTCAAAACCCACACAAGCCTCATATCCCAAATTTCCCAATCACTCGATTTGAAATACCGTGAAGTATTTGCTGATACTCGACCTTACAATAGAATGAAACGTGGATTGATTAACGGTGTAGGAACATTTTGGAACATCACCGGCAGCTTAGATGCTTCCGATGGGGAATATTTCAATGAGTGTATAGACAAAATTAGTAAGGACGAATATCAACTTGAAAATCTTATGAAAAATCAAATATCGGTTACAACTTCAGTCATACAAAATTTCAATAATACGATACAAAAATTGCAAATTGACGAAGAAACATTCAATAAAGATTTGAAAGAAATCGAACATTCAATATACACTCTTTCCGATGATCTAGCTTTCATTCAGGCACAGCTACAAACTTCTGAATTGTGTGAAGCACTAATGGAAAGTTATATGTTTCTTGAATCAAGTCTTCATGACATTTTGAATTCAATTACTTTTGCTCGTCTTAAAATCATTCACACATCGATCGTTTCTCCAAGAACTTTAGTGAACTCTCTTCAAGAGATATCTCAATCATTATCAAAAAACAATTTACCTCTTCCAATCTATTCGTCAACTGTTCCTCAATATTTGGAAATCATTGAACTCCACGCTTATCGAACTGATTCAAAAATAGTGTTCGTTCTCAAAATCCCCCTTGTCGAACCTGAAACTTATACCCTATACCGCCTTTTCTCAATTCCTATACTGGATAACCGAACAGGATTCCATCATATTTTGATAACTTCAAAAAAGTATATTGCGAGAGACGACGATTCAATGTTGTACGTTTCTCTCTCTAATTTGGATAAATGCAAGAACCTGGAAACCACTTCATTAATTTGTTCCGATGTCCTGCCATACCCAATCGATAACAACGCCATATGTGAAGCCCAGCTTTTTCGACAGCTGATCGATGTACCAAAGAGATGCCAATCATCAGTCATCTTTGCCAAAGATTACAACGTTTATCAATTAGCAACAAATCTGTGGCTAATATCATTGTCCGATCCACTACCAGTTACCATCAAGTGTATCAACAGAGAGGCAGTCACTCAAATCATCAACAAAAACTCTCTTCTCAGACTTCAACCCGAATGCAACGCATTCATAGGAAGTACACGAGTCCATTCAAAGTACTTCGTGAACAACTACAAAAATATCACATACAGAAACCAACCTGTATTGATACCATTCAAATGTTGCGATCAGTTACCTGAAAAACACCGTCTTCCAGATCTGAAACCGCTGAAACTGAACAAACTCGATACGGACGACCTCAGCATAGCCCAGCATAAGTTGAACCAATATTCTGAAGATCTGGACAAGCTGATCAATCAACCCTATGTGAACAAACACATTTCATGGTTCACATACCTCACAATAGCATTGATCATCTCATTAATTATTCTGTACGTGTTCTGCAAATGTAGGCGCAGAAAATCCACAAGAATCAGTATCATGGCATCGGATAGTCAACCTCCACCTTCACCCAGACCATCAAGACCCAGGAGTCCCTTCAGCAGATTCATCCTTCGAAGACGTCCAAGCGCCCATCTCGAAGAACCATTAGAAGAACAACTAGAGCTGACTCCATCCAGTAGCAAAGGATTCTGAGTCCAAATTCAATTTTCAATTTTCAAATTTCCTTTTAATTATCATTTTCGAAAGTTGTCGCTTTTGCACCAATTTTCTATTATAAGGGGGAGTTGTTATATGCGATATTATGGCACTATGGCCTTCTCATAGGTATCAGGTTACACGCGATAACAATTCCTTAGAAAAAGCTGATCTTTTGTTATCAGCATTCGCAGAGTTCCACGATGGGAACTGCTGATGCTGAATAGACACTCTGTAAACATATAAAAGGCCGAATGCCGGTTCTACAGTCAGTCTAATAAAGCTCGTCACTATATTAATTAGTATTCTTTGTAACGGTGGTACGTACCACCTCGTAGTTTCTTTTTAAAAAGTCAATCATATAATTATCGAGATAACATATATTTAAAGAATTTCCATTCCGCGTACCTGTCTGAAAGTTTGAGTTATTTTGTTGCATGGAAGTGTGGCACCAAGCTACAGAGAACAAATTTCCCTCTAAAATACTCACAAATGAATCTTTCACCTTTATTCCATTCACACAACAATGAACAATATCACTGCGACTATTTTTGGAAACGTGATATTATTATCACCAATATGTACCAGTTTTATGCGAATGGATGTACTGCTGGAGAAACTATTTTTTTAAGGATAAAGCCAGGCACAAGCATTGCAAATAACTTCATATTTCATGAAAATTAATCTTTTTCATCAAATTCAACGATGATTTTGCAATATACATTCAATGAGATATTTTCGAGATTACTGAAAAACCGATTATGAAAAAGTATATTTTTTATTTTTCGCATTTTTAACTCTAACGACGTTCGTCATTTTTCCGTATAATTTCAAAGTCGAGTATACAACCAGAAAAAGGCACTGATAAAAATAAAATATTGAAAAAAAACTACGATAAAATAAATTAATATTAGGTACGCTCTGAAAAAATTACAGCTAATTTAAAACACCAGGAATATCGATTTCACCAAGTTTCATTAGAAAAATGTATTTTCTGAGGGAGATTAAGAATAAAATCCGAAAAAAAAAATGTTTTTGACGTTTTTCCTGTTAATTTCGAGATAATATTGGAAAAGGACTGAAATAAATGTTTCAGATTGTGTAATTATCTACAACTCGTGCATGAAACTTTCAACGATAAAAGATACATCAGCCAAAAATCGTACAAAAATATCCAACGCTGAGGAAGTATACTTAGCTACCCCTACCCTTTTTTCCGGTACTTTCACCGGGTCGTTTTGATTCTTACTTACACTAAATTTTCTGACCATTCACAAACTGCTGAAGAATTTGTTTTGTTTTAAAAATTATTGCTTCCTATATCAAATAAACTGTGCAATCAAAACAACAGAACAACTTCGTTTGTTCTTTGGAGGACGGGCGAAAAATCAACTATTTTGGTCCGTTGAGGTAGGGTATGTCAGGCACCCATCCAAGCATCCAAGTGGTGGCTGCGGTTGGCGTTGCCATATAATATGTAAACATCGCGATAATCAAAGGAAAGGAAAAAGAAATTGGTGTTTAACTTGGATTTCTGAATGATCTATGCTTCTAGTAAAAAATGTGGGAAATATTTGAACATACTCCTATGAACTAGAATTCAACAAAACTAACTTTAGTTATAGGCTAAAACCGATAAGAAAGATAGACGACTGCGTATAAATTAATAAATCAGAGAGCACAATGAGCCTTCTAGGCTTAAGTGCTCCGGTAGTACCAAGATTGAGATGAAATCTGAAGAAAACAATTTTCGAAGTCAAATTTGTCTGATGGAATTTCACATAACAGTATACACAATGTTGAAGGCAATTTGAATTTATTCTGAATTGAGATGTACAATTCTGTTTCAGAAGAGATTCTTGGGACAAATTCAGCAATATGGATGTCAAGAGATGGTATGTTAATGATATTTGCGTCATTCAATGACAGTCTGGTAGAAGAGATGAGATTTCCTTGGTATGGTTCTATCAGTGATGGACGTCTGTACCCCGACATTAGATCATTGAGATATCCGAAACCTGGAACGAGGAATCCCCAAGTTATCCTCACTGTGGCAGATCTAGCAGATACGTCCAACATCAAGATGAAGCCAATATTACCACCTCCAGTGCTAGCAAGAAGGTATGATGTATAGATACCGACCAATGCTATTTAACATTCATGAACTGAAAATAATAGGGTGAACAGATACTTGGAATCATTGGTTTGAATATAATTCACAAACAACATAGGCTAACAAAGTAAGCTTCACCAGTAGCGTTAAACATTCATTACTCGATTAATCATGAGTGAAGTTGCTATGTCTGTATGTAGTGGGATTATGAAAAATGCTTTTGTTAAATTACAATACGTAAGATGCCACTAACAGGATTCCCATCGATAGTAGATAATCTCGACCATTACCGGTTTAATACCACCATTTCAAGTCTATGCGATTTTCCCCTGATTCGGAGTTTGGTCGATACCGCGCGGTCACCCTCTTCACTTCCCCTACATCCTTTCGTTTTCTGGGTTTCATTATTATTCACGAGGACACCCGACCAATTAATTTGAAGGTAAATATTTGCAACAATCTCAGACTCGTCAAGATCATCAAAGATGTCCACTATCACCTACACGTGCACCAACCAGATATCAAGGGATATCAAGGTGGTGTATGTCTTAACTCTCAGAATGACTTTTTATGTTGACGTGGATAGAGTTTGAACCCAAAAGATTTCGATGTGATGTGGTTCAAGTGGCTCATACCAAACAGAGCAGACCTTTGCTGCGTTCACCTATTACCTAATGAACCATCATTTGGGACCCATTTGAGTACTTGTCACTATAATAATCTGATGAGAATTATGCAATACCAATCATTTTTCGTCTGGAATAGCCAGTTGAGCTATCTATATCCATATCCATATCCATTCCTACTAGACTAAAATACACGACTTTCTTACCAACAACTCTATTCCTTTTAAAATAGAAGTGTTCAATGCATGTCTGGAACCTTGATCAAACCTTTATCTGAAATTATTTGTCTTACACCATCGCGCAGCCTAATGCCGTACGTCTAATATGGCATTTCAATAATTTCATTCCATCCGAGTAGGATGGTCTGCGCATGTTTTTCTTATCATTCCCTTGAGGAACAGTGTGCTTCTCGCTGAAAATCAAATTTATTTCCATATATTTTCTGTGGAAATTATACTATGGATTCATTATTGAAAAAGTCCCCTTACAACACTTTTATCGATAGTCCTATGCCTGGAGTCACTCACCGCATTCGCATCATAAGAAGGAATCTGTTGGATCTCAACATCAACAAACCAGTGGATCTGACGAAATTATCTCCTTCCATCTTAGGGAATGTGTTCCCGACCTGACACAAGATATCACCAAGTCATTTTATCAATGCTTGAAAAAAGAAAAATTACTTTAGCAATACAGACCAATTCTACTTCTATAGTAATGATTAATATGGAGCTTATGAAATATTTTTTGGAATGATGAAAAAAATTTGACCGATCAAGAATATAATAATATATATACACTGTGTCTCACTTCTCATGGAAACACCCCCGTATCTTCCGTAATAATTGATGTAGAATGATGAAACTCTCAAGATACATGAAAATGGTCAAACTGCACCTAAAACCTGAATGTGATTGGCCTGAGTGATATACACTACCCGCCACTCGCGATGGAACAACCCATGTTTATAGTAAAGCATACTAGGGGGCAAAATAGGCTCGAAATTCCTTCAGGTTCGTGATCAGGACCACCAACCCACTACAAATACACTTTATCCTGAAAAAATTTCAGTCCTGTAAAATCCGAATTCGTCTCACTTCTCATGGAAACAATCCCGTATCTTGTATCTTCTGTATTAATTGAGTTAGAAAGATGAAACTTTTAGGATTGGTGAGAATGCTCAAAATGCACGTACTACCCCAATTGGGTTGACCTAAGTGTTATACACTGCCCGCCACTCGCGATGGACCAACCAATATTACCATTTTTTGCTAAACTGTGCAATTCCATCACCACTGGCGCGCAGTGCATGCTACTTAGATCAACCCCAGACCAAAATTAGACCAATCGGCAACCATTATATTGTCGAAAAAGGCTGAACACCCCGTAATTGTTTATTCATGATTGTAATTTTCGACCTGGTCAAGACAATGTTATTTTTCGGTTCATGTCTTGTTTTAATAGTTTCGTAGTTTTCATGTTTCGAATATCAAATATGAGTTTACAAAAAAGCTACTGATGGTTTGATCAGGGAGTTCGTTATCCACCGTGCCCAAAGTTAGTTAGGGAAATAGGGGGAGCTGGGGATCAATGAGGATTAAGAATAATTAGAGAGTCTGGTTATATTAGTTCTCTTAATTTGTATTGTAAATATTTTTATCCATTGTATTAATTATAAAAAAGTAACCACCATGGAGAAATTCTTCCGTTTTATCTTTCACTAAAGTGTTTCATGCCATCCTAATTTAAATTAGTGTTTAACAATTTATTTGTACTAATTGAAATAAATATTGATCTGATCTTTTGTTTAGTGAAACTCTTTCATAGATAAATATACAAACAATGTTCAGCGTGGCTTGTGCCGGGGAAGTGGTTGTTTTCTTAGATATTACAAATAAATCACATTTTTCATTTTTCAATTTTCATGGAGAATGTTCCCCTTTTCAACATAAAAACAATTTGTGAATAAATCCCAAATCCTGGCAATATTTACCAATCCTAAAATTTACAGAATTCTACATCAGTAATTACGGAAGATTCGAGATAGTTTCTATGAAAAGTGAGACAAATTGGGTTTTTCAGAACGGTACATATTTCAGCGAAAATCTGTATTGGTAGTAAAATTGATGTCCTGATTTTGAATCCGTTGGAAATTTTAGCCTATATAGTCCCCTGACCCCTGATACAATAATTTTTGGCAAAACTAGGTAATTCCATTGCCCCTAGATCAATCATAGAAAAGAATTAGATTCATTGCCGGTTTATCTACCGATCCTGAAATGTACAGAATTCTAGTTCAATAATTATGGAAGAAACGAAATTACAATCATGTTTCATGATGAGTGTTTTTCAGCGTATGCGGCTTAGAACATAATCAAGCAAGAAATACACAAAAGCTCATATTATTTCAAGGAAGTCAAAGTTTGTTCTACTTATTTAAACAATGCTGCATTTTTGTTTCGCTTTTTTTTTATGTTCATGGCCACCTTAGTTGAAGAATAACCAATTTTGAGAACACTTATGAAAAAAAACATCTTGTATTTGCGATTTCTTTCAGAATTCTTTAAAATTTTTCAGACAAATAATCTGATTATTATTAATTTTTCATCATGACAAAGTGAAAAAAACATTGCCAATTGAGAAATAGTAGTTGTGAGCATTTCTTTATGGGTACTATTCTGTTTTTAGTAAATTTTTGATAATTGTTGGATTATGTAGGAGCTGCAATTGCACGAGAAACTCAGTTTTCAACTGTATCGCACTCCGAAGGTTCCTCTGATGACTTTTGATATCGCTTGTCAGTTGTAATGATTTGAGTTTGAATTCCTGGCCAACTTTGTTTTACTGAACAATCAACTGTATCTCCGCCATTTTTCAACCGATTTTCAATTTTAAAGAACAGTGTTATCAAAAATTGCGTGCTGATTCGGATAGTGAAAAAATATGTACAAGGTGTTATTAAAAAAAAAAAAATGTTTGGGGTTACTCCCGGTTAAACGGGAAGTAGTGAATTTTCATTAGAGGGGTCAAAATATGCGGATTCAACTACTCTAGCGACATACCAAATTTGAAATCTGTATCTTCAAATTTATAGAAAAATTGGAGGGCGTACCTCACCTCGTGATTACTCGGTATATATATGTTTCTGTGCTTGAGCCGGTTACATGTGACAATGTTGATTTGTGTTTAAAAATGTTTTTAATCTAAGGAAATCTCCAACAAGATTTCAGTTTTAATGTATTACGTTTGCTTTTCTCTCGATCGAGACAAAATGCAGACTGTGTCACTTTTTAATTTTTCCGATTTTATAAACCAGTGCATATTTTTCATATCTTCTCCGTAAAACCTATTGTGTATACAATGACCAAAGGAAAAGCACATGCTATTTTCTTCAGACTATCCTCACGTTAATGTCTTGATAAAGAAATTAAAAAATTTTGAAACCTTGACTATTGAACACCAGAGTGTTACTTCAACAAGGCCTTTTATTCCTGACTGCATCCCCAAGGATATTCTTACTCATCAGGTTGAGAATATCTTAATTTAAAGAGTTTTTTTTTAAATATATATATATAAATATATATATATATATATATATATATATATATTCACCCTACGTTGTTACCTCCAAAATACATATATACTGAACGTACTTCCCTCATATATAGGGTACTTACCTCCGATATCGGAGGTAACTACGAACCTCATGTAATATTTTACTACCGGTGAGATCTATGTCATCTCTATTCAAATACGAAAAATAGTGTGGAGGTTACTCCGAGTGGTATATAACCTCGGATTGGGTCGCTTAGTTCAGCGATTTGCCACCGGCGCTAGAATCGCTTTCATCCCGCGTTACTTGCTGCCCATAGTTACCTCCAGCTATATATATTGAATAATCACCACACGTATTTCCCTCCGTCTACAAATATCGAATGAAGGTCGTACATACTTCCCTCCGGTACGCAGTTCATAAAAATAATATCAGAGATGTGGTTTCCATTATTTAGAAATAGAGGTGAGGAGCAGGCAGCATCCAAATTTGTCACCGGTTAATTTAACTGAATTTTTAGTATGTTGTAGAATATGACATCCTGGGCAAAAGTGTCCATGGGCCCAACTCAATCATATGGCTAGTTTTCTAAATACAGGGTGTCGAAATTGGAAAAGAACCATTTCTATAAAGTATTCTTGTACTTAGGAAAACATGTAAATAAAATTATTTTTTACCCCTCGAGCAAAGATTGTATACTGGTTTTTATTGAAAAATCTTCTTAAATACAGGGTGAGTCGATAATTATTCAAAATGTAATTCTTAAGCGACTCTATAAAATTAAGATTACACGCACACTAAAATCATCATCACTTGAATATGTAAAAATTCACAAATTTCAAATATTGTACAGATATGTCAAAAAAGGAGTATTCAAGAGGCCACAGTTTTTGGTTCACATTTTGTATGCTTTTATTTCATATTTTAAGCTTTAAGGGCACTTCACTATGAACAATTCAACATACTCCTTTTTCAAAATCGATAAACATCAGTGTGAACAAATTCTATATAGTGAAAGAATTTGTGAAAAATGTTTTTCTTATTATATAATCCTCCTTATAATAAAAATTGCATCTGTATAACAATCCAATTTATTATCAATACCCTCAGTTTGAGTAAATATTATAATGTAAACATTTATGGTTTTGCTATGGCTAGTTTTTGGGATACACAGGATAACACATTGAGAGGGGGGACAGGTTATATAACCGTTATAAAAAAGTTGTCAAAAAAATAGCATGAAATGAAAATATCATACAGGACGCTTTCAGAATCAAGATTATCGGATCACCTTTTATGGCATTCAGCTTTGCGCCACTTCATAAGATCATAATTGTTAGGATAGCAACACGCAGGTCCTTTTGCTCATAACAATTTTGGCGTAACAACTATTAAAATTGAACCTAAGGCATGTTTTATCCTGCGGGATATAACTTCTGTGGTTCCGTATGATAAATACTTTTTCACATGTTTTCCACGTGTAGGTCTGTAGTTTTTAGGTTATGCGCGATACGGAATAAAATAACATAATGCTGAAACACTACTATCGGAAAATATTGATTATGGCCCAGAAATAATAGACTGATGTAATATTATCGACCGGTAGGTAGGTACCTAGTTCTACCTACTGTCATTTTTATTTACTATTTAAATATTTATTGCGGTTTGTTTTAATGTCTTGTATACCATAGATTGGTTTTATTGGTTAACCATGTGAAGAAAAAAAAAAAAACGCGTCGCCCTGCATTCTATCATAAAAGTAGTGAGAAAACGAATACATTAATGTACATTATATAATTTGTCTGGGTCTTGTTATGAAATCAGAATTTTATTTTCTTTTTTATTATAAAATACAACAACAATATTTTTCATTGTACTACAATAAAATAACAATATGTGAACGCAAACGTATTCCTAAAACCTTATTGTTACCCTCACGAAAACGGGAAATGTGTGGAGAAGTAACGATTTTTGAGAAAATACTAGGATTTCAGACCTCCCCGATATACAAAAAGTATCTTTTTGAACTTCATGATATTATCGACATACTGTCTTAATACTCGTTTTATATGAATAAGTTTTGTATATATTTTTGATAACGAATTCATTACACGAAATCCCAAAAGTTATATCCCGCAAGATAAGAGATGCTTTAGGTATATTTTTATTTGGTTATTACTTGCGTGTTTCTATCCCAACTTGGATAATTTCATAAAGTGGCGCAAAGCTTAATGTCATACAGGGTGATCAGAAAATTCTGAATTTGAAAGCTCCCTTTACTACAATTTCATTATATACAACTTGTTTGACAGTCGCTCCCTCAATATTTTACCCTGTGTATCCCAAAAACTGGTTATAGCAAAGCCATACGTGTTTATCATTACAATAATATACTCAAGCTATGAGTAATGGAAGTTTGAAACTTCAACCAATGAAATTCAAAATCACAATGTAAATGATAAAAAACGCCTTTTTGTAATCTCCGTCATCACCTAGCGTTTATCTGACGCTGAATATCAGTTTGGGACAAGAAGTTTGTTGAATGATTCGTAGTGAAGTATTCCCAAAGGAAGAAATATAAAATAAAAATATACAAAATATCAACAACAACACTTTTCGAAATACCCAGTACAAAAATTTTGAATTTCGCAACCTCGACACGTATTTCAATCACCAAGCAAATATGGTGTTAAGATAAAACTCCAGTATATTCGTTACTACACAAAAGGTTCCAAACAGTGTAGTGCAAGTATTTTGAATGATGCTTGACTCGCCCTGTATCTACCGACAGTTTTAATTAAAAACCTGTTTAAAATTATTGCCTTATTGGTAAGCCATATTTGTCGCACAAAACAATTTCCTTTTAGATGTGTTCCTAAGAGCAATGTTAATTTAAAGAAATGGTCACTTAACAACTCGGACACTCTGTATCTCGAAAACTAGTCATAGGATTGAGTTGAGACAGTTTTGATCAGGAGGTCAAATTCTAACAAAAAATTCAGGTAAATTAACCGGTCATAATTTTCAAAATGGTTGCTTTTAGTTCGGTAGACATTCAAAAAGTCCACTAGGATACCAAATTTCATGGCTGAATCTCAATTTCCAGGAGCAAATCAATAAAAAAGTTTTGGGGGAATGAAATAAGAGAAATATGCTGTTTAATCAACACACCACTTCAATTTCAAATTTTTTATCAGAACTGTGACTACATCACTGGATTCAGGGAGTTTCAAAATATCAGTGACCATAATTGCACCGAAATCTGTTGATAAATAAAAAAATTAAAAATTATGAGATAAAATGTAATTTTCTTGGAATTACATTAACGCATATTTTTCAAATTTTATTATAATATGATTTTCTTATTTATGAACAGATTTCGATTACATTTTGACAGTTTAAGTTTAATAAGGGTGGTTCCTTCTTAAATGGGTCACACTGTATGAAATATTCTGATATCAGCAAAAGAAAAAGTTAAACTCCGACCTACAAAATGCCGAAATTTTGGTTTTGCTAGAGAACAGGTTTCAACAGAAATGAAACACAAAGTTGTCCAATGTATTGAAAAGAAGCTACTCAAAAGTTAGCAGTTTCTTAAAATAAACAAAGTTCAACTACTTATTTGATTGAACATGTAACATTTAAGGATATAGGATATTTCAAAAAGCTATCAAACAGGAGTTAGCTACGATAAGAATAATTTTACATTGCTCGTCGCTAATAAACTTCTAGAGGAGCTGAAGAAATAAACTGGTTACTATTTGAGGGTTTCTTCACATATCGGACACTTGTGTGATCGTGTGACCCTGTAACGAAGCATATTTTTTATACTCTGCATGGGTGATTTCCCCTATGTTTATTGTCCGCTTCACACATAAGGCCTTCAGCTGACGATGCTTCGTTGGACCACCCTGTAGTCTTCCAAGACAAACTTACTTTATGGCTTCACCATCAGGGTATTTTCTTGAAATTTGTATTTACTATAGAGCTAAGAAAGATTGTTATCGAGGTGACAAGTTCTGAAGTAATTATTCTTTAACCACACTTTCGGTTTGTTTACAATTTCAATTCAATTCCTTTCTATACGACTCCGGTTTCATTGCTTCCTTGCTTTACTACAAATTGCCATCCTTCTGTTTTTCTGGGCTTGATTAGTTTTTGTGTAGTGTTAAAAATTTTAACTTTTGCATAGTTTTCCAGCTCCGGTTTTTTATAGGTCATGTTTTTGATATCTTAAAAAGTCAGAGCAGACTTTTTTCCGTTTTTCCGTTTTTCATTCATTTTGCTACGTCGCACTACGAAGGTCACCGCCTTATTATAAATACACCCACTCCTCTTCGGAGAGGGAGAGTTGCTTATTGTTAGTCCACCCGTTGATCAGTTAATGATTATTAGTTCATCCGTGCTTGAGTTGATTTACGTTGATTACTTTCGTTGTTCAGGTTCGATCCGTTAATCAGACCCGTTGATTATTATTAGTTTATCCGTTCATGAGTTGATTATTATCAGTCCGAGTGTGAGTAATTAGTAATTCGTCCGTGTTACTGGATTATCAGTGTCACCTATTATATACGTAAGAATTCCGAAATTTATTCCCCTTGTCTGATCTCGTATACAGGTCATTATATGTTTCAATCAGGAGCGATTATCATTTCTTTTTGTAATTGACAGTATTTGGAGTATCCATTTGCCTATAATCTTAATTTTTTTATATAATTTAATCGTGTACGATATCCGAACTGATTTCTCTATCCGCCGCCTTCAGCGTAACACTCCACAGCTCTTCCCAAAGGCGTTTGTGATTGGGATATCTGTGTGACCCCCCCGTTAAGCCCGGAACACTCGAACCACCCCAAAACCCGTTGACTATTCAGAACTTGTTTCCCCGACCGATATTCGAATACGTGTTTAGGTAGTTATCAGTGTCTGTTCTTTGCTTAACAAATCTTGTCTATTTTTAATTTAACAATAAAGACCGAACTAGTAGCCGTATCTCATCTTTTATTTATTCTCTATCAATGATCTGATTTTCTTTTGCTGCTCGAAGTCCGAGAGCGAGCAACGTAGCCGGTATCACAGAAGCTGCACGAGTTGCACTTAAAGCCTGCAACTACTTGCCCACTTTGGTCTTGTAAACAACACACCTGACCCCTGGGATACCGTATCTCCAACTGAGGCTGCCTGGGCCTCCCTCCGACTTGCTGTGGGGGAGAGTGGAGCATACCACTTCAAATCAGCTGGCGCCCGAGGCACCGGTTGGGTTTTGAAGTTGTTCTCGTTGGAGAGAATAATAAAGCTCAACCACCGACGCGCCACAGTGAGGAAAAAAGGGACGTTACAACCCATTTAAAATTGTAGCGCCTTTATGAAAGATACATTTTTAAACCGATTGTGTTTATTTTTCATTAGGTATACATTCCATCATGAATGTTTTATTTATTCACGCATTCCAACGTTATTTTGACATGAACCATTTGAAAAAGTTGTGAATCAAGTGACTCAGTCAGGATTATTCTAAAAAATCGCACAACAACTTTTTTTAATTTTTGACCCCAAAAAATAAGAATAATAGTCCTGAAAATGAAAACTTATTGATGGAAGTTGGTGTCCTAGTGGACTTTCTGACAAAAAAAATCATTCCGATCGGTTGAAAAATAAATGTTTTGTGCTTCCATTTTATATAGGCCACAATGTATTTATCTTCGTGATAAAAATTACAGGAAATTGGAACGATATTCATTTGCTGCCAGTTAGTACAGTTCTGACAGAAAATTCAGTATTTCGTAATGGTTTACACTGATTACAGGAGTTCAACTAACAGATCACACATGGAAATAATTAACAGATTACTACTGGAATGCAACTTGAATATTCATTCCTAGGACATTTCGGGGGAACATTGTAATCAACATAGGACAATTCATTCGATTAATCATTCAATCCTTCTAGAAAATACCAGTTATAATCTCTCAGAACATCAATGATTATGATAAAAATAACCCAGAATATTCCTGTAATATTCAATTAAATGATCCTGGGACTTTCTCATAGCGGACATCAAAGGAATTCAGGAGATGGAGCTGGACATATTCTTCAGCTAGAGTTTATCTTAGAAATTTCTTTCAAGTCTGATTGTATTTTTGTTTTATATTTCATCCTTTGGGAATATCACTACGAATCATTCAATAAACTCCTTGTCCCAAACTGATATTTAGCGTCAGATAAACGCTAGGTGATGACGGAGATTACAAAAAGGCGTTTTTTATCATTCACATTGTGATTTTGATTTTCATTGGTTAAAGTTTCAAACTTTCATTACTCATAGCTTGAGTACACAATTGTAATGATAAACACTTATGGTTTTGCTATGACCAGTTTTTGGGATACACAGGGTAAAATACGTTTGCATTCACATATTGTTATTTTATCGTAGTACAATGAAAAATATTGTTGTTGTATTTTATAATAAAAAAGAAAATAAAATCCTGTTTTCATAACAAGACCCAGACAAATTATGTAATGTACATTAATGTATTCGTTTTCTCACTACTTTTAAGATGGAATGCAGGGCGGCTGGTTTTTTTTTCTTCACATGGTTACCCAATAAAACCAATCTATGGTATACAAGACATTAAAACAAACAGAAATAAATATTCAAATAGTAAATAAAAATGACAGTAGGTAGAACTACCTACCTACCTACCGATCGATATTATTACATCAGTCTATTATTTCTGGGCCATAATCAATATTTTCCGATAGTAGTGTTTCAGCATTATGTTATTTTATTCCGTATCGCGCATAACCTAAAAACTACAGACCTACACGTGGAAAACATGTGAAAAAGTATTTATCATACGGAACCACAGAAGTTATATCCCGCAGGATAAAACATGCCTTAGGTTCAATTTTAATAGTTATTACGCCAAAATTGTTATGAGCAAAAGGACTTGCGTGTTGCTATCCTAACAATTATGATCTTATGAAGTGGCGCAAAGCTGAATGCCATAAAAGGTGATCCGATAATCTTGATTCTGAAAGCGTCCTGTATGATATTTTCATTTCATGCTATTTTTTTGACAACTTTTTTATAACGGTTATATAACCTGTCCCCCCTCTCAATGTGTTATCCTGTGTATCCCAAAAACTAGCCATAGCAAAACCATAAATGTTTACATTATAATATTTACTCAAACTGAGGGTATTGATAATAAATTGGATTGTTATACAGATGCAATTTTTATTATAAGGAGGATTATATAATAAGAAAAACATTTTTCACAAATTATTTCACTATATAGAATTTGTTCACACTGATGTTTATCGATTTCGAAAAAGGAGTATGTTGAATTGTTCATAGTGAAGTGCCCTTAAAGCTTAAAATATGAAATAAAAGCATACAAAATGTGAACCAAAAACTGTGGCCTCTTGAATACTCCTTTTTCGACATATCTGTACAATATTTGAAATTTGTGAATTTTTACATATTCAAGTGATGATGATTTTAGTGTGCGTGTAATCTTAATTTTATAGAGTCGCTTAAGAATTACATTTTGAATAATTATCGACTCACCCTGTATCTAAGAAGATTTTTCAATAAAAACCAGTATACAATCTTTGCTCGAGGGGTAAAAAATAATTTTATTTACATGTTTTCCTAAGTACAAGAATACTTTATAGAAATGGTTCTTTTCCAATTTCGACACCCTGTATTTAGAAAACTAGCCATATGATTGAGTTGGGCCCATAGACACTTTTGCCCAGGATGTCATATTCTACAACATACTAAAAATTCAGTTAAATTAACCGGTAACAAATTTGGATGCTGCCTGCTCCTCACCTCTATTTCTAAATAATGGAAACCACATCTCTGATATTATTTTTATGAACTGCGTACCGGAGGGAAGTATGTACGACCTTCATTCGATATTTGTAGACGGAGGGAAATACGTGTGGTGATTATTCAATATATATAGCTGGAGGTAACTATGGGCAGCAAGTAACGCGGGATGAAAGCGATTCTAGCGCCGGTGGCAAATCGCTGAACTAAGCGACCCAATCCGAGGTTATATACCACTCGGAGTGACCTCCACACTATTTTTCGTATTTGGATAGAGATGACAGATCTCACCGGTAGTAAAATATTACATGAGGTTCGTAGTTACCTCCGATATCGGATATATGAGGGAAGTACGTTCAGTATATATGTATTTTGGAGGTAACAACGTAGGGTGAATACGTATATATATATATATATATATATATATATATATATATATATATAAATATAGAAGAATCCTTTCAATTCGGGTATGCAGTCAACAAGGGTATGGAAAATAAGTGTACTCTTTTTTCTATTCAAGCTTTCGAGTCATTTATTGGCTCTTCATCAGGAACTCTACAATGAATGGAAATTTAAACATTATTTGATTTGAGAGAAAATTTAGCAACGTGTGTACTTACAAAAGTGAGGTTATCAATCCCTTTCTCTCGCCGCACTTTATGAAATATCATGTCACAACGGACAACACTCTTGATAATATTAAAATAGGTAAAACTTTTTATCATAATTTATAAAAAAAAAAAAATAGGTAAAACTTTTTATAAATTATCTCTTGTAACACATGGTTGGCTGGGTTTAACTGAAATTAGTCTAAAAACGATCAAGTAAAGGTATAATTTGGAGACTTTATATTGAAACGGTCATATCTGTAAAAGTAATCGTCCGATTTCAAATTGTGTTGAAAGTTAAACGGTTGAACTAGCCCCAGAGTGCCCATTGCAGTTTGTTTCTGACAAATTATGGGATATTTCTTCCACCGGGACGCGTATTGCCAAACCCCCGTGCAGTACAGAGCACCCCGTGTTTTTCATGCTCTAAAACACTCGAGGCTTTGCGAGTGACAATCGTGCAATTGGTGTTGACAAACCCCAGTGAAATACAGAGCAGGCAGTTTATTTTATGCCCTGAATCACTCGGGGCAAGCGAGTCAAAAATGCGTATATTAGTTTTTTGCTCACGATTGACACACAAACCTAACCTGAGCAAGCTAACATAGCTTGCAAGTTGAAAGTGCATGAAGTTTTTTTTTTTGCTCGCGATTACCACATTGGTAATTTTATACGATTTTTAGTCAGAGTTTCAAAGCTGTAGGACGAAATTGGAAACAAAACTCAGTGCGACTCAGGGCATGAAAAACACGGCTTGCTCTGCATAACGCCACCGGGACGCGTAATGCCAAACCCTCGTTCTCTCAGAACACGCCATGTTTTCCATGCTGCTAGTCTCACTTGATTTTGCTTGCGATTTCGTCCTACACAGCGCAAGCAAATGCCAGTTCGATTCAGCGTAGCTTTGGAACTCCGCCTGAGAATCGTCTAGGGACAGAACAATTACCAATGTGTCAATCGCGAGCGGAAGAACAGATTTACGCATTTTCAACTTGTAAGCTAGGTTAACTTGCTCAGGTTAGGTTTGGTGTCAATCGCGAGCAAAAAAGTAATTCACGCATATTCGACTCGCAGGCTAGGTTAGCTTGCCTCAAGTATGGAATACACGGCGTGCTCTGTATTGTACTGGGGTTTGTCAACATCAAATGCGCGATCGTCACTTGTAAAGCCATGAGTGATTCAAAGCATGGAAAACACGGCGTACTTTGTACTTGGCAATGTGCTACCGAGGATTTCGTTTACGGGGTGGAATTTCGTTTAAGGGGGGTCAATTTTTGTGTGATTTCATCTATATTTTGGAAAATTCGTTGTAAACAATGAATTTTATAGAATTTTAGTGCTGTCGTCAGAATTGCTCCCCCTGCCTGGTACATCTACAATTTGATTAGACTATTCCGACCGTTTAACTTCATTTTTGATATCTACGTGTTATTCTGATATGATATATAATTTTATAGTAACTGTCAACCGTTTTCGCGTTACAACCATTTTGGTGAACAATTATGAGTTTACAATACTATCTTCAGAAATGCATATTTTATAAGTTAAACTCTGACTCTTTCAAATTTTTACCAGAGTTTGGATTTGGACCATAACTTACCCATACCAAGTTAGTCTGAGAGACGGCGTACCTTTATTTCTGAGAAAAATTATTTGATTCAAAACACGAACATTCAGGGGGCTATTATGAAACTGAATTGTGATTTTTTGAAATAAAAATGAATTCTCTTATACTTTCAGTTTCACCAGAAATGGTAGGCATAGGAGGGTCCAAGTGACCTCAAGACGAATTTTTGGTATACTGATTCTTACACCTTGTAGAACATTTCTGACTAAAAATTAATGGAAAACGTTGTCATCTCCGTAAACGGAGGACACAGCGTTATATATGAGGTGACAACGATGTTAGTGTTTCCGTTTTTGAGGTGACAAGGTACCCTTTATATATATATATATATATATATAAAAAGTTTTACCCATTTTTTTTTTATAAATTATGATAAAAAGTTTTACCTATTTTAATATTATCAAGAGAGTTGTCCGTTGTGACAAGATATTTCATAAAGTACGGCGAGAGAAAGCGATTGATAACCTCACTTTTGTAAGTACACACGTTGCTAAATTTTCTCTCAAATCAAATAAAGTTTAAATTTCAGTTCATTGTAGAGGTCCTGATGAAGAGCCAATAAATGACTCGAAAGCTTGAATAGAAAAAAGAGTACACTTAGTTTCCATACCCTTGTTGACTGCATACCCGAATTGAAAGGATTCTTCTTTAACTTAGACAGTCGTCTAACCTTCACAACTTTATATAAATATATATATATATATATATATATATATATATATATATATATATATATATATAAAGGGTACTTTGTCACCTCAAAAACGGAAACACTAACATCGTTGTCACCTCATATATAACGCTGTGTCCTCCGTTTACGGAGGTGACAACGTTTTCCATTAATTTTTTAGTCAGAAATGTTCTACAGGGTGTAAGAATCATTATACCAAAAATTCGTCTTGAGGTCACTTGGACCCTCCTATGCCTACAGAAGATATTTTCAGTTGGACAGTATATGACTGGCGCTAGTGTCGTACTTATATTTGTGTGAAATATGACGTTATCAACACCCATATACAGCGAGCGACCTCCAAAAATGGCAACATCTCAATCTGAATTCATGTGGTTCAGTTCAATTTCTAATGTTGCACGGATCGTACATTGTAGCCTCTGTGTGAATAACAAATTTTGTTGACGATTCAAATTAAACAAACTTACTTCATATGACAACAGGATGATATAAATATTATAGACTTGCCCCGAAAACTTCGAGAATAAGATTGTTATTTCAGAAAGTTCGAACAAATAATTCATATGCGCCATCAACCAAATATCATTCTGTCCCTGGGAGCACCATGGCTAATAAAAGTAGCCGTTCTCCATCCGACAAGTTTGTTTGCGTGAAGTCGAAAACTGTTTGTGGTAGTATTTTTATTAATTTATACCCATATAGGCACTTATGTACGCTATTTTTTCGCAAACCATCCAATCAATTCGAATGCCCACCTACCTATTGACGAGTAACCCGTCTTATGATTAACCATTATAAAGTTTGTATTTATGGATGGAATTTGATGAAATTTTGTGAGGATTAATAATACATGAATGCGAATAACATGAAGTGAAGGACTCAACAATGTCGATGGTTTTCTCGAAAATGATCACAAACTCTGTATATTTAACTATAGGCTTTCACAGCTGGCCCTAATATTTTAGTTGGATTTCGGGTATTGCCGTGGTCTTCTTTGGTGAAAATCTACAATTATTTCGACTGCAACGCCAGCAGTACCATTGGCGAAATATCAACTGAAACTGAAGCTCTCGTTCCTTGCATGCCATTTACGATGCTGTTTGCGCACTTTCTGCACAATGGAAATGTTGAATTCAAAACTACATATCAAGAAATTGAAAAAGGTCGGCCTGAGTCTATTTCTGCAAATAATCTGATTTTTTTTCTAGACTGTGGTGTAGTCTGTTGGATTGCCAAGATTTTAATATAATGTGAGGGTTCCAATTTTTCCTCTGATAGTAGTTCCAGGGGGCTATTGAGGGAATATAATATGAATTTTTCAGATGGAAATTAATTAATCCTAATTTTAGTTTTTAAATGAAATTTATTTTACGTTTTCGAAATCTAGAGCAACTTCTGAATATAGAGATAATCTTTTCATTTAATTTTTTTTTGTTCGTTAGAAATGATGATTTTTCCAGGGTTTGAATGTGGCAAAATCACTGTTTTTCGGTTATCTATTTTTTTTCAAATGGCATCTCTATGGCGTACCTTGTATCACAAATAGTTTTGAAGGAGACGAATCGAATAGTATAAAAAAATTGATTATTTCTCGATTATTTCCAGAGTCAAAATTATTTAAAAAATATAACAATTAGTAGTGCAGCCGCTGGACTTACCCAGAACCAAATCTCTCTGGATTTTGAAATTTGAAAATATACAAGATATTTCATTTAAAAAACTTAAACTGAGACCATTTCTGGTGAAACTGGAAGTATAAGAGAATTCATTTTTATTTCAAAAAATCACAATTCAGTTTCATAATAGCCCCCTGAATGTTCGTGTTTTGAATCAAATAATTTTTCTCAGAAATAAAGGTACGCCGTCTCTCAGACTAACTTGGTATGGGTAAGTTATGGTCCAAATCCAAACTCTGGTAAAAATTTGAAAGAGTCAGAGTTTAACTTATAAAATATGCATTTCTGAAGATAGTATTGTAAACTCATAATTGTTCACCAAAATGGTTGTAACGCGAAAACGGTTGACAGTTACTATAAAATTATATATCATATCAGAATAACACGTAGATATCAAAAATGAAGTTAAACGGTCGGAATAGTCTAATCAAATTGTAGATGTACCAGGCAGGGGGAGCAATTCTGACGACAGTACTAAAATTCTATAAAATTCATTGTTTACAACGAATTTTCCAAAATATAGATGAAATCACACAAAAATTGACCCCCCTTAAACGAAATTCCACCCCGTAAACGAAATCCTCGGTAGCACATTGCCAAGTACAAAGTACGCCGTGTTTTCCATGCTTTGAATCACTCATGGCTTTACAAGTGACGATCGCGCATTTGATGTTGACAAACCCCAGTACAATACAGAGCACGCCGTGTATTCTATACTTGAGGCAAGCTAACCTAGCCTGCGAGTCGAATATGCGTGAATTACTTTTTTGCTCGCGATTGACACCAAACCTAACCTGAGCAAGTTAACCTAGCTTACAAGTTGAAAATGCGTAAATCTGTTCTTCCGCTCGCGATTGACACATTGGTAATTGTTCTGTCCCTAGACGATTCTCAGGCGGAGTTCCAAAGCTACGCTGAATCGAACTGGCATTTGCTTGCGCTGTGTAGGACGAAATCGCAAGCAAAATCAAGTGAGACTAGCAGCATGGAAAACATGGCGTGTTCTGAGAGAACGAGGGTTTGGCATTACGCGTCCCGGTGGCGTTATGCAGAGCAAGCCGTGTTTTTCATGCTCTGAGTCGCACTGAGTTTTGTTTCCAATTTCGTCCTACAGCTTTGAAACTCTGACTAAAAATCGTATAAAATTACCAATGTGGTAATCGCGAGCAAAAAAAAAACTTCATGCACTTTCAACTTGCAAGCTATGTTAGCTTGCTCAGGTTAGGTTTGTGTGTCAATCGTGAGCGAAAAACTAATATACGCATTTTTGACTCGCTTGCCTCGAGCGATTCAGGGCATGAAATGAACTGCCTGCTCGTATTTCACTGGGGTTTGTCAACACCAATTGCACGATTTTCATTCGCAAAGCCTCGAGTGTTTTAGTGCATAAAAAACACGGGGTGCTCTGTACTGCACGGGGGTTTGGCAATACGCGTCCCGGTGGAAGAAATATCCCATAATTTGTCAGAAACAAACTGCAATGGGCACTCTGGGGCTAGTTCAACCGTTTAACTTTCAACACAATTTGAAATCGGACGATTACTTTTACAGATATGACCGTTTCAATATGAAGTCTCCAAATTATACCGTTTACTTGATGGTTTTCAGACTAATTTCAGTTAAACCCAGCCAACCATGTGTTACAAGAGATATGTAACGGTGTCATCACATTGTGACATGCGATATCGCATTCAAAGTCACAAACATGTATCCAATATATTGAAGCAATGCGAAAGTGTCTGCCTCAAGATTGTGATGTCTTTCAAACATAAAATGCGATGTCACATAGGAAGTCACTAACATGTGTTATACAAGTCCTTATTCCATGCCACAAAAAGGACACACTTTGATATCAACTGATTTTCTATATTTTGTAATAGATTGTTGACGACGGAGTGCGTCTTGCCTATTCAATACAACCACTTTGTTTGAAGTCGAAAACAATTTTCATCTACTTACAGACCTGAACAATTATGCGGTGAGAAGATACGCATATGCATTCGAACTCAATCTATTCCTGCTCTCTGCATGCGTTGCAAACTCTTTATTTATCTAAGAGTTGGTTATAATTTTGCCAATGTCTCCCATGCATCTTTTTCTCCGTTTTTGAGTACGAAGAACTTATTTTTTGGATTCTGTAATGAAGGGTGGGTGCCTTTTATATAAATCGATCAATTATCAACAGTTTCTAGAAAAACGACATAAACACCCGTCCAAATTAAGCGCGAAAGCACACGTATGTTTCCTATGATAATTACGAAATATATCACGTTGATGTGAACCCAAATAATGACATCTTGAAATTCGATATCGATAAACTGATTCGAACCTCCCACATGAACGAAGAGGAAAAGCGTGAAATACTCCGAATATGTCGATAATTTTCCGACATATTTCATTCAGAAAACAGACCACTGACTTTTACCAACCAAGTAAAACATTGCATACAGACCAAAGTCGAAATATCTGTTTTTAAGAAATCGTATCGGTACCCCTTCATCCACAAACCCGAAGTTGAAAGACAAGTCAAATCGATGCTGGATCAAGGTATTATTCGTCCAACTAATTCGCCATGGTCATCACCGATATGGATATCCGCTTCCAAATATAACAGATGTCCTCGACAAACTTGGAAAGTGCAACTATTTCACTACTTTAAATCTAGCCAGCGGATTCCACCAGCTAGAGATGAATTCCGAAGATATTCCGAAAAACAGCTTTCAACGTTGAAAATGGGCACTACGAGTATGAAGTAGAATACAAAAAAGGAAAAAATAACATAAACGCAGATGCACTTTCTCGTATCGAGATACATACAAAAGAATGTTTTCGATACATAGATGAATTCAAACAATCATTTGCTGGAACCAGCAACCGGAAATCAATACCTGATGACAACGAAGATAATCTTTTTACCACAGGAAATATAAGTGACCCACCAATAATGACAGATGTGAAGGAACAACAACACTCCTCAAAGGAACCTGCCTCGACTGAAGAAAACGGAGAAACGGACGGAGATACAATACACACCAGCCATGAAGAACCGATACTGGTAATAAAAACCTCCGAAAAATCACTCAACACCTATGACCATCAGTTAATGATAAAATTCGTTTTACATTCACCAACAAAACCAAAAATAGAAAAAATATTTCCAACAAAAAAAACGCATCCTTTCGCAAATAGCGATCAGCAACCTTAAACATGACATAATCAATCTTTTTTTTTTTTTAATTATATTGATCCAAAATTCACATGTGAAAATTACTACGAAAACGACACATACACCCCTCGTATTATCAACACCTTACAAACAACTTTCGAAATTTCTGCAAATAAATTAATACGTTACAACAGAAGACAGACAGACAGAATTAATAAAAAACTGTCATGAGGGCAAGACAAACCATCGCGGAATTGTAGAAACTGAAACGAGAATCAAAAGGTCATATTATTGGCCAGGACTAAAAAATGATGTAACCAAGTATATAAATTTGTGCGAAATTTGTCAAATCAATAAATACTATAGGAATCCACCAAACCAAAAAGCTTATGATAACGCCCACACCCTCGAAACCTTTTGAGGTAGTACACATTGATACTTTCCAAGCGCAAAGCCAAAAATTTCTAACAATAATCGATACCTTTTCCAAATTTGCTCAAGCATACCCCCTTTCAGGAATTTCAGGAATAGAAGTAGTAAAAGCATCACGGTATCTCCGCTCTTGTGATAATGGATAATTTTTTTTTCCCCTTGGATGCTGGTCCTTTCGCCAGCTGCACCTCAGCCTCTTGGGCTTTTTGTGCTTGATAATGGATAATGGATCGGAATTAAAAAAAAAATTCCGTTGTGAAAGAATTCTTCAAAATACATCAGATCAATCAAAATACATCGAACGGTGCAATTGAAAGGATCCATTTAACTCTAATCAAACACCTGCGAATTATTAGATCCAAAGACAAGAATAAAATCGATATTCTGAACAAAATGCCATATGCTATCCTAGGTTACAATCACTCGATTCATACATCTACAAAACAAAGACCAATCGATATCATAAATGGACATTTGAATACCAAACATCCATTTGACATTGACATTAACGATCAACTTATGAACAATTACATTCATAAACATCGATAAATGACAAAAGAAATATACAGAAACCTAAACGAACAAATGACAAAACACAAAAAGAAAACTATTGATAGACATAATCGAAATCGAGAAGAACCACTAGAATACACCCCAGACCCTGACCTCTACCGAAAAATAAAATTGAATACAAGAAATAAACTTTCACCAAAATTCACGAAAGCAAAAGTTGTCATTGCTCTTCATGAACAAAATTTGAAAAGACCTAATGCTAATAAGAAAAAATTGTTACAGGTACCAGCAGTACCGCAGGAGGTAACGATAACCAACCTGAACAAGAATCTGGGATTCTGCCGTTCAAGTTAGGAACGACCAGAATAAAAATCAAAACCCATAGTTTCATCAACTATAACGACCTGAAACCTATCGAACACCAAATTCAATCAATACAAAAATTGTATGAAAACATAACAGTCGCTATTCATAGGAAAGAAAATATCTCCGATATCTCCGAACTTGTAAGCATTGACCGAGCACTTCTGTATCGAATAAATTCAGCAGAACAGAAATTCAATTCATTGAGTCCAAATGGATGAGTGAAGAGAGGACTCATAGACGGGTTAGGATCGATTATAGAAAGTATTTCCGGGAATCTAGATGCAAACGATGCTGATCACTATGACAAGGCAATCAATGATCTAGAAACCAATCAACAAAAAATTGTTAAAAAATTGAACAAAGAAATTTCTCTTACCACCGATTTTTTTTTTCTTTCTTAAATTTTGGCATCGACTACTGAGGTCATTAGGCATATTGTAGCTTATCATGCCTATTTATATTTTGTTGAACAGATCTGTTGCTTTCAGAAAGTTTAAAACATTAATAATATATTTGGTACTGAGAAAAGATCTGATGCTATTTGGAAAATTATGTCGCTGTCGAGCAGCTTCATATTGGTGACATTCTAAAAATATCATTTTCAGTTGCAGCTCTTGCTGCACAGTCTGCTTTCTCATTTCCGTCAATTAACATATGGCTAGGAACCCAAACAATTCACGGCAGAACTGTACGCAATATGGCAAGCAATACATGGACTCATGTAATTTCAACTGTTACATCATTTGCTCAGACTTGCTAAGCTCCATCCAAGCAATAGAAAACCCTTTCAGTAAACACCCGCTGTACAAAGAATCATAGCACTCATGATACCACCGATATTATCGAAAATTTCAATAAAACAATATCAATAATTGATCAGAATCAGAAGGCGATAACTTCCAACTTGAACAAACTGAATACTAGGTAATCTTAAATATCGATGAATACTGGGAGATTCGCGACGTACTGAACCAAATCGATATTTCACTCGAAATCATCTTGCAATTATTGACGGATATTGAAAACTCATTTACATTCGCCAAACTCAAAACAACGCGTAGCAGTATAATATTGATAAACTTCAGTCCATAGTTGAAACGATTTTGAGTTTTTATTCTTCTAATCAATTGATTTTTCCAAATGATCCAAAATATACTTATAGCTTCTAGAAATCGAAGCATATTGTTACGGTTCAAAATCAAATTTTGTGGTTTGTATGCAGATGAGATCTGTTACCTTGTTTAGTATGGAATCCCAAAACCTTTCTAACAATTCTACATTATGTTCTAATGGACATTTGCCTCTAGTATTCGATTCTAAGCATATTTCATTACTAGGTCACCTACCTTGAATTTGCGCTCATAACTGTTGGGAACAATTTCTGAAAATCATAAAATTATGTAGTCTTTGTTATATCGACCTTTTGTCTTTTGTGTTGCATTATTAAACAGTTTCCGACTGAATATTTATCATAGCCAGAATGGTTATTATTGTTTTGTAAATTTTGAAGGTTATTTCGAATCTGACATTTAGTTATTTTCACTTTAGGGTCTTTTAGTATGCTACGAGGTACAGTTTGGTGTAGTAAAATTCACACCCAGTGTAGGAAGCACTACACTTTCATGCAAACTAATGAGCCTTCTGTTGAATATTTCTGTCCTTGTTTTCAGTTATTGTCTCATGAAGAAGACGTATATTTGGGTTGGTTCAGTTATGCCATTCAGTTACGTTACTGAGTTTATGGGTCGGAAGACATTGCTTGCACTTTGATGGACTTATAATTAACTTGATTTGGATCACATCTTCTGATTTTCACTAACAATTTTTCTCATGTTCTTTCTATAATTATTTTTTATATAATCACCAAAAATATTTTCTATGTCTATGGATGACATTGGACATAATGGACTTGGTCAGCGGAACGAATCCAAAACAGACGAACAACCCTGAGTTGAGAAGAAGTCTATGAAGTCCACCACCACTTGACTTGTTTTTTTGTTTTGATTTCGGTAATGTGAGGGACTGATCTGCACATTTCGCTCTCTTCCGTTTGTAACGTTCCCGAAGGCAGGTGTGTGACGATACGCATGTAATCAATTTCCAATATTTTATCAGGTATTAGTGTATTTCATTGATTTTACATGATCAAATAGTCTTGGCTGATTTTTTGGACTGAAATAGTCATATTTTTATGGGATATATCACCAAGATTACCCTGATGAATGTTAGAAGGATTGATGTCGCCCACTGCTATTTTGTGAAGCCCAAGGTATCTAGGAATTTGTTGCTGCCTTTATGAAGTCTTACTTTTTCTCCACCCATCAACCGTTATTATAACAATTAATCATCAGTTTCACCGAAAAACGTTACAACAAATCATTGAACCTACTAAGACACGAGTGTTGGATCTCGAGCCGTATCAAACTGCTTTGGTTGCCCTGTATCATCTGTGGGAATTAAGCAGTCCAGTCCATCCACCCCAGAACCCTGGAAGCCTTGTAAGGGACAGGATAGACCAAGCATTAGTAGTCTAGTAGTAACGCTGCCTCAGATATGGGGAAAGTGTTTGACTTCCAAGTTGTATTAAGGCCAAAGTATCATGAGTATCTTGGCTGAAGGAGCAGAGACTGGTGTAACTATAGCATGTTTTTCAAATTTACAAAACCCCTTTTGGCCTAAATTCAGTTCTGAAGCTTAATTTATTCAAATATCAATCTATTGTAACGGAGTGGGAAAAGCACTGGGAGAGAAAACGGATAACAAATTATTTTTCTTCATAATTTTTTTAAAATTTACGAAACCTTTCTTGGCCTAACTTAATTATTTTTAAATATTACATATTGCTTTGATTTTGTACTTCAGGGGAGAACATGCCTTGTAGAAGCACTTGTTTTGTTAACCTATTTGAATATTTGTTCGCACCCTTAGTGCAAAGATAGTATTTGCTGCATACCCTTAGGGTGCAGATTTGATTCCGAAACCTTTACTTTTGGTTTGTTGATAAGATTGCTGATTTTATTTGTGGCCTCTATCGTTGTGGGTTGATTTGTATATATTGTGGTTTACAGACCTATCTTCAATAATCTATTTCGAACAATATTGGTGTTACTGCCTATTGGACTTTTAGTCCCATTTAATGAGTAATTTCTAGATTGTGACCTTTCCACTTGTCAACCCTTTGTGATCACAACGGAGTTTGGAAGGCACTTGGACAACACCTTACCAGGTATTTCTTACTTGTGACTATTACTGAAATCCTTATGGATATTAGTGGTTATTACTGAAATCCTTGTGGATATTAATAGTTATTACTGACATCCTGGGGAAGACATAGAGGTTTGTAAACTGAGCGTTTGGCTTTTCATTCTAATCCTAACCCCAACACTCGAACAGCGTAGTCATCATACTACATATACCAACCAGAAATTTAAATACCTTATAACAATTTAACTTCCATTTAGAAATCTCCATCAGAGATCAGGAGCAGTCTGTGTTTTGCGCTGGCTTTTCAAATCACTGTCGCGGTATACATTTTTGAGAGAACCCATGGCACCCCGATTGAGTTAGTCGGTGATTGCTATGACACCATTTGCTTTCTAGTGGTTTCTGATTGTTATTATAAATATCTCTACTTTTTTTATAAAGTAACGTAGCAATATTATTCAAATACTAAGATTGTTTTTGTGCTCCACTTTCCTATTGTCCATCCAGAAATGATCCTTCTATATCATCTGTACTCCATCCCTACTGCCAATTCAACAATGATTGTTCCACCCAGTACCTATCTGATAATGAACGAGAACTTCTACCAATACACATTATTTGCCTGCATCGAACTGGGATCAAACTACTATTGTCCAAATAACGACCTTGTTGATGGCCTGAGACATCCAGACTGTGTATTCCAACTACTTCAATTGTCGTCCACCTACGTAACAGACAACCAGTAACAGACACCAGTAAGGGCCACAGCCAATTTGATAGAGCAGATCGACGAGTCCCACTATATTGCGATACTTCCAAATCAAACCAAAATTCAAACCACCTGCAAACGAAGTTATTTTACAACACTTCGAGAAAATTATTTCATTGAACTACCCACTGGCTGCCGATTTGAAACCGATAAATACAAATTTACCAACGAAAAAATCGTAAGCCATGGACATCCAATGTTCCTCCCAGAAATTATCGTACTACACAGTCCACCCAGAGAGAACGTCTCCGAAATCAACATAAAAAATATCCCCCTGGACAAGATACATGAACCTCAAAAGCAACAACAGAACCTAGGACCGATCCACACTTTTCATGCATAAAATTCGTCAACCACCCACTGGATCATTCCCATCTACATTATAATGATTATTGTAGGGGCCTACTACAGCTTTCAGTTCATTCATACCAAACGAAGAACAAATCCACTAGGGCCAACAGATAAACAACCCCCGACGAACACCACAGCATTTTTCAATCCATGAACTATGCTTCCATTTGGCGATGGAGAAGTTATACACTCGAGCCACCCAGTATAACCCTACATGACCGGACCGGAGCACCGACGAAATGCTGACATAGACTTGTATCGATTCAATGAACTTTGCGGAAACGCAGAAAGTGTATCAGTTGATTTATGTATTATTCAGTCTTGACAAATAACTCACATCGATCAAACGTACTTCATATATTTTTGTAACTTTGATTCTTGAAAATAAACTTTTTGAAAACAGTCTTCGACGTTCAAAGTATTTAAGTCGGGCGGTGTCTCAGCTTCTGCCTTTACGTGGAGAGTTTGCTGAATCATTTGTTGCAGACATTAGTTATTATCTGCAGAGACCTACCCTATACTGATGAGGACAAGAACCCAGCAATCGATCTAGAAGTGGTTTCAATGAACATTTCCATGCAACTAGCAATTTCGGAGACATCCTTGTAGGAGTCTGCACGGAAATTCATTAGATGTAATTCAACGTTCGTCGTGGTAGAAAAGTAGTCAGAAAAGTAGTTGTTTTCTGATGGATGTTCGTGCCAATTATTTCTATCGTATAGGATTATGGCAATAAGCGTCGTCCTGGTAGTGTAGGACATCTTGTTTCTCTCTTGACAAACTTATTGTGAACAATGCAATGCAGATTTCTTTATTTATGAATCATTCCACAGTTTCTATCAAAAAGTCGCTGAGAATTTTTCCAATACTGAAGACCTGAAACTACTACACTTATAATTATTTAGTGCGAACCACTATGAATTTGAAGTAGTATTGGATGACTTTCTTTATCAGCTCTTTTCGAAAGGAATCAAATATTTTCATATCTTAAGGAATGGTCGCTCATTTCAAGTGAAACCATTTCTACATAATTTTTTATGATTATCGATGGTAATTATGTATATATATATATATATACATATATATATATATATATCTATATATAACAAAAGTTATTTTTCATAACATATAATACCCAAAAATATCTAACTTGAGGTTGATGAAATATTCGTATATCCATTTTTCACGGCTACCTACGGCCAACTGAAAAGTGAAAAATTGGGAAAAACATACTAGGCATTTTTTTATCGCAAAAATAACACCAGATTCTGTTTCAGAACACCCTAAAACCCCTAGATCTAAGTGCTTTATTCATTAAAATATACAGGGTGGCATCTGTTACTAGCAACAGTGAAAAACTGGGAAAAATATACTAAAAGATTTTTTAATTCGAAAATAACATCAGATTCTGGTTCAGAACATTCCTCAACCCCCAGATCTCATTGAAATATACAGTGTGTCTTACAGACTAACAACATTTTCAATTTGTTTTCATCCGTAATCTTTGGTTGTTTTTGATTTTTTTTTCTATAGTAACAAAGTACTTAAAATGTTCAATTACTGCTATAGAAAATAACCAAATATTACTTTTCCATGACGAGTTGAGAGACTAAAATATGGGGAAAATATATTAAGGATACTTTAAGCACAAACATTTCTGGATCAGAACACCCTGAAATCCCCACCTCAATACTAAAATCTAAAAATATACAGGATATCATCTGTAGCTAGCAAATTTTATAACTTTTATTTATCCGTAATGTTGAATTGTTTCTGAATATTTCTTTTCCAATCAAGAAATAGAAAAGAAATAGAAATAGAAATATTTTATTTATCCTTTGTGGCATTACAAAATGAATAGGATACGTCAAGCACTCACTCTGAGAAGTGTGTTAAAATGTGTCTTAAAATAATGACATATATGTATACAATACTGATAAAATAAAAATAAAATTAAAAACAGTTGTGCTCCTACAAGCTATCTTTCACACTATAATAACATTTATTCGTCATCAAAATTTTTAATGTCCTTTTGAAGTTACTGAAGGAATCAATACTTTTAATGGTCAATGGAAGTTTATTGTAAATTTTCATTCCCATATATCTGAATCCATTTTCTAGTTTTGTTGTTTTGTGTTTAGGAACACATAGATAATCAGAATTCCTATTGTTGTAGTTATGATTTGAAGAATTGAGCTGAAACGTCTCAATATTCTTCCTCACATATAGAATACAGTGGTAGATGTATATGGTGTAGAAAGACATAATTTTGTATTTAATAAATGTGAGCTTGCAACTTTGTTTGAAGTCCAAGTTAAACATTTTTCGTATAATTTTTTTTTGTGTTACAAATATTTTACTGGCATCTGTGGAATTTCCCCATAAGATCATAAGATCAAATTGTAGCATAGGTGAGAGTACACTAAACTATAGTAGACGTTGATTACCGCGCTAGTAGGCAAGGAGTCTCTAATTCTTGAGATTGCGTAAAAGGCCTTATTCAATTTCATGTTAACGGCGTTAACTTGCTCTGTTCATCTTAGACTGGAATCGATATGCAAGCCCAAGAACTTTGTTGTTGTTGTTGTTTCAATACTATTGTTTTCGATTTGAAATTTTAGAGAAGATGAGTTAGAAGTAGTATTGTTGGAATGAAAATATATACATTCTGTCTTATCGACATTGACCATTAAACCGTTAAGTTTACACCAATTCACGAAAGAATTTACAGTATCTGTAATGGCTGATATGAGTTCCTCTGAAGTCTGTGCAGAGACCGCCAGTGAGGTATCGTCCGCATATATCGTTAGCATTTGCGATTTTAGATGGACTGGTAAGTCATTTATGAAAAGTAAAAATATTAGCGGTCCCAGCACAGATCCCTGAGGAACCCCTCTATTCCTAATATGAGAGTTGGAAACAGCATTCTTTACTTTGACTATCATTTTCCTATTGCTGAGGTAATCTACGGTCCAATCCAAGAAGATTCCTCTGAATCCCATATTATATAACTTATTTTGATGAAGTTGATATCTAAACTGTCGAAAGCACGTGATAGGTCAAAAAACAGCCCTGCCACATGCCTTCCGTTGTCTAGTTCTGTATAAACATATTCGAAAAGATTGCATGCAGCAGTTTGTGTTGATCTGTCGGTTCTGAAACCATGTTGGTGTGTAGATATAAGTTTGTTGATATGCAGAAAAAGTATCATTCGGCTACAAACAATTTTTTCAAAGACTTTGGAAATAACACTCAGCACCGATACTGGTCTATAATTAGATAAATTTTCTGGATCATTTTTTTTATGAATTGGAATGATTTTTGCAAATTTCAGTGACGTTGGAAACTTGCCTTCGATAATCGATAGATTTATAAGGTGGCTCAAGTGAATCGACAGAGATTTAACACATGCCTTCAAGATTTTTATTGATATATTATCAATGCCTGTACTAGGTTTGGTTTTCAAGTTTTTGATTACATTCTCTACTTCTTCTGGTTTTACCGGGTTAAAGAAGAATGTTTTGTTGAAAATTTCAGATGTAGTACACGATGTTGGCCTCAAGTTTCCAAAGTAATTATCAAGATTGTTTTCCGTTACGTTAGCAAAGTATTCAGCAAATGTATTAGCTATATCTGAAAGATCTTTCAAAATTTCACCATCACCACTGATTGTTAAATCCTTATCTTTTTTTGTTCTTCCGGTTTCTTTATTAACTAAATTCCAGATTGTTTTAGGCGTATTATTAGACCTATATACAAGTTGCTCATTATATTCCCTTTTGGCATTTTTGAGTAACATTTTATGTTTAGCTTTTTCCTTTTTATATAATTCTTGGACGTCACTTCCTGCCAATTTTCTACATAACCAATGGAGGTTCTTTAAATTTTCACTACTTTTTTTTATTTCAACTGTAACCCATTCTGAACCTTTACTGCTCTGATGTTTTTTATAATGTGTTTTAAGAGGGCAATGTACGTCCAAAAAATAGGTAAAAATATTCATGAAGGTGTTTGTGCAGTCTTCGATATTAGATTGAAGATAAACTTCTTTGAAATCTGCTGCAGCTAATGCGTTTTTAAATTGATCCAAGTTTTGCTCAGACATGTCACGATAACAGGTCACCTTTCTTTTTATTTTTGATAGATCTATCCAAGTTGCGTCAACACTCAGAGTAAATATTCTGTGGTCACTAAAATGACCTTCGTAAACTTCGGTCTTACAATAATTTACATCAACGTTAGTTAATATATAGTCTATTTTTGTCGATGATGTTTGCCCTAACTCATTCATAAATATCCTTGTGGGGGCTAAAGAAGTGACTTTCAGATTGTAGCTTACAAGAAAATCATATAAAAGTTTTTTGTTGTTTGAATTAATCAGATAGTCAATGTTCAGATCCCTACAGAGAAAAATATTGCGATGGGACTTACTGCATAGCTCCATTATGTCACTTAGTTTTTGGAAGAATGTGTTTAGATTACCTAGTGGTGGCCTATAGACACTTATGACACAGATTTTGCGAACAGGCCCTTGTATAGACACTGCACAGCACTCACAATGCATCTCCTCACTCAAGTGTGTGATTTTTATTGGCTGGAACTTCAGATCTTCTTTAATGTAGATGATGGTTCCTCCATGAATATGAGAGGTACGATAATAGTACGAGGCGATTGTATAACCATTTAGTGTCATAAATTCGATGTTATCTTGACTGCACCAATGTTCTGATAGGCTTACTACATCAGGAGATTCCTGAATTATTAGTAATTCCAACTTTATGAGTTTGTTTGTAAGAGATTGGGCATTCAGTTGCACCAGTTTAAAGAGAGCCGTATTGGATTTTTCGTTGTGATCGATTTCTCTTGGAGTCACATTTCTAAAAAAGATTGTGGTTGGTCGGGTAATGCTGTATCCATATCCCAATTTTCGCAAGAAGTACCCAAAATATTTGATTGATACTATGTGAAAAAAAAACGAAATTTTATACTTCCATGGATATATATGACCAGTTGATAATTGAAAAATTGTGGTAAACATCCTTCTATTACCGAGACAACATATCCTGGTTCAGAATATACCGCAAAACCTCCAGAATTCGTTGTCCGGGTAATGAAATTATACATCATCCTTTAAATGGTAACATATCTCAATTTTTATTCATAATTCTTGTTAAGCTTGTTGAGAACGAGAATCCGGTGTTAGTTTTGTGAAAGAAATGATTATATTTGTGATTATATTTTTATTTATAATATTCAAAAATAGGAAACATTTTCTGAAATGTTTCCCACAAGCTCTGGCTTGTTTTCATCACAACAATCGAAACAATATAAATCACTCAGATCTAATTACTTAAATCATTAAAATATACAAGGTGTCATCTGTAAAACTATCAACAAAATTCATTTAATAAAGAGTTAGACATGTTTCCATTTACAGATGACTTCCTATGTAATTTCATGATTCGAACAACAGGATCCGGGGCCTTTATGGTGTTCTAAACCAGAATTTGGTGTCAGCTCGGAGACAAAAGAATCTTCAGTATGTTTTCCTTTATAATTCAACTTTCAACTGATCATATCTAGGCATCAAAAAGTAATATTTGGTATTTTGTACAGCATCAATTGAACGTTTTTGGGTACTTTATGACTCGAGAAGAAATTTTGTAAATCAACTAAACGCTACGAATAAATAAGCGTTATCAACTCTGCCAGCTATAAATGACACCCTGTATATTTTTATGATTCAAGAATTGGGGTCTTGGAATTTTAGGGTCTCCTGAACCAGAATCCGCTGTTACGTTTGTGCTACAAAAGTCCTTGATGTGTGTTCCACACTTTTTCACTTTTCGACTGGTCATAGCTAGCCATGAAAAAGTAATATTTGAATATTTTCTACAACATTATTCGAACATTCTTAAGTGATTAGTGATTATGGAAAAAAATCGAAAACAACCAAACATTACGGATGAATGAAAATCAATACTTTGTCAGTTACAGGTGACACCCTGAATATTTTAAATAATTAAGTACTGATATTTGGAGGTTTCAGAGTGTTCTGGGATAGAACTCAGTGTTATTTTTGCGATAAAAAAATCCCTGGTACATTTTTCCCAATTTATCACTTATCAATTTGATGGTTGGTACCCATGGAAAAGTAATATTGGAACATTTCCTTCAGCATTATTTGAACATTTTCAGGTACTTCGTGACCAAGGAAAAAAATCGAAAACTACCAAACATTGCAAAAAAATGTTGTTAGTTACAGATGACACCCTGTATATTTTAATGAATTATCACTGAAATTTGGGGGTTTTAGGGTGTTCTGAAACAGATCCTGGTGTTATTTTTGCGATAAAAAAATGCCTAGTACGTTTTTCCCAATTTTTCACTTTTCAATTGGTCGTAGGTAGCCGTGGAAAATGGATTTACGAATATTTCATCTACCTGAAAGTAGATATTTCTGGGTACTATATGTAATAAAAAACAAATTTTGAAGTCACTTTACTGTCAAGAAAATACGGGGGTGTGGCTGCTCAAAGTGGGACACATATATATATGCTTGTTAAGTTGTTATGTTATGTTGAGATATATTAAATTTGTTATGAGATATATCTGTTTGGAGCTGTAAATAGTAGTTCATTGTATTCAAGCTAGCGTATCTTACCAAGTCTGATAAAAAAAATGTGTTTTTGGTATGATACCGTTGGTTTGGAGGGATGATATATGCAAGGTTGAAGTTTCGATATAAACTTCAATGAAAGAAAATCTTAACACTGATAAAAAATGTAGTATAAGGCCGGCGGTATGGAAAAATAAAATTTTCATGTGGAAAGTTTTGAGGCAACTTCGAACAATATGCGTGATTTCAAGTTGTCACAAAAAAAATACCAAAAAAAATTATTCCGAATTCTGATTCGAAAAAATATATTTCGACAGTATGGCGTCGGTTTAGAGAGACAACATTTCCAGCAAGAAACTTTGATATGAATTTATATAATATGAAAAATCTCAAGTTTTTACAGAAAATAGTTTCCAAAAAAAAAAAATTACTTTCATTACATACTTTCATTACATCAGAACGTCAGAACGTCGATGCCGGCAGATGAAGTTCCCAATGGACAACCTTTGTTAATTTGTGGGATACAAATGAAGAAAAAATTAATTTAAAATTTTATTAGGTTTTATATCGACTCTGAGTTACATTACCTAACAAGTTCTTCGAAAGTAAAAAATTAAAATATATTTGGAAAAAAATCTCTGCTCTTTCAAGATATAATTAATTACCAAAAAACTTTTAATATTTTCAATGGTTTCCTAAATAAAAATTCAATAAAATTCAAGTTAGAAAAAAATAACTTTTTATTTGAATTTTTCTGATTAATTAAGTGTTGACAGTATTTTCAATCACTGTATCGATTTCTCTCCAATATTGCAATAGCTATAAGAAAGCAACAGTTTTATATGATTCAAAAAGTTGATTTAAAAAAAAAACTTTTTGTGATGTAACAATGTTGCACCAATGCTAAGTTCAGTCTTTGCCTATATTCGACGTATATTTGATATCATAGTCAAAATAACACATCATATATAGGAAAACATGTGATGTGGCAACAACATTCAGCATTCAACATTCAGACGACACCTATTGGACGTCAACAAATCTACCAAGTCGTGATATCACATTCAGACATGAATAAGAAGAATATTTTAGGATACACACAATCGTGGCGTACGAACTCGACGATAAGTTAAGTATTTCTTTTGTTTCTCGATGAAAGGGTGTTGGGCGTTATCTCATAAGCGAACATAAAGCTGCGTACGCATGCGGTGAGCAGCCTCGCACGCACATACGTATGCAAATCTGGACGGTGTTTTCGTGGATTCTCGCCGCACGCGTTACCTCTCGCGAAGGACGTGATCGGCACATACCGTGAGCCAGATTGGTGTCTGTTTTTTAAATCATATCAAGTAAACATACGTGTGCTTTTGCGCTTAATTTGGAGGGGTGTTTATGTCGTTTCTCTAGAGACTGTTGATAATTCATTGATTTATATAAAAGGCACCCACCTTTCATTATAGAATCCAAAAAATAAGTTCTTTATTTTCAAAAACAAAAAAAAACAGATTATTTGCAGAAATAGACTCAGCACGACCCTTTTTCAATTCCTTGATATGTAGTTTTGAATTAATCATTTCCCTTGTCCTCCACCGTACCAAATGAACTTGAATACAACAAAAGAGTTTTGACACACAGCACCGAAAGGCGACAAAACAAAACCATGCCACCCAAATCACGCAGAAAATGCGCAAACAGCATCATAAATGGCATGCAAGGAATGATATATACCTCACAAAATTTCACCAAATTCCATCCATAGTTACAAAATGTATTTTGGTTACTCATAAGACGGGTTACTCGTCAATAGGTAGGTGGGCATTCGAATTGATTGGATGGTTTGCGAAAACATAGCGTAAATACGTGCCTATATGGGTATAAATTAATAAAAATACTACCACAAACTGCTTTCGACTTTACACAAAGAAATTTGTGCGGATGGAAAACGGCTACTTTTATTAGCCATGGCGCTCCCATGAACTGAATGATATTTGGTTGATGGCGCATATCAATTATTTTTTTAAACTTTCTGAAATAACAATCTCATTCTCGAAGTTTTCGGGCCAAACATTTCAAAAGTCTATAATATTTATATCATCCTGTTTTCATATGAAGTAAGTTTGTTTACTTTCTGCTAAATAATTTGAATCATAAACAAAATATGTTATTCACAAAGAGGCTACAACGTACGATCCGTGCAACACTAGAAATTGAACTGAAACACATGGATTCAGATTGAGATGTTGCCATTTTTGGAGATCACAACTAACCCGCCGCATAAGGGAGTTGATAACGTCATGTTTCACGCAAATATGAGTACGACACTAGCGCCAGTCATATACTGTCGAACTAAAAATGTTTTCTGTAGGCATAGGGGGGTCCAAGTGACCTCCAGACGAATTTTTGGTATAATGATCCTTACACCCTGTAGAACATTTCTGACTAAAAATTAATGGAAAACGTTGTCACCTCCGAAAACGGAGGACACAGCGTTATATATGAAAAACGGAAACACTAACATCGTTATCGTTATCACCTCAACGTTTTTACGCAACTTTATGTTCGCTTATGAAATAACGTCAAACACCCTTTCGTCGAGAAACAAAAGAAATACTTAACTTAGGGTCGAATTCGCACGCCACAATTGTGTTTATCCTATAATATACGTGTTATTGTGACTGTGATATCAAATATACGTCGAATATAAGCAAAGACTGAAGTTCGCATAGGTGCAACATTGTTACATCACATAATTATTGATGTCATACGATGGTTGACTAGGGAGTTTTTTTTTTCGAATTACCTTTTTGAATTATATAAAACTGTTGCTTTCTTATAGCTATTGCAATATTGGAATGAAATCGATCCAGTGATTGAAAATACTGTAAACACTAGTGAAATGAATTAGAGAAATTCAAATAAAAAGTAATTTTTTTTAAGTAAGTTTTTTTTTCAAAAATATTTCAATTCTTTACTTTGTTAGATAATGTAACTCAGAATCGATATAAAACCTAATAAAATATGAAATTGATTTTTTCTTCATTTGTATCCCACAAATTAACAAAGATTGTTCATTGGGAATTTCATCTCCTGACATCGACGTCATCACATCAGAACATTTTCAATAAAATTATTTTTTTTTTTCTTCAAAAATTTTTTTTGTAAAAACTTGAGATTTTTCATAATATATAAGTTCATATCAAAGTTTTTCCGCTGGAAATGTTGTCTCTTCAAATCGACGCCATCATGTTCGATTCAGAGTTCGGAATTATTCTTTTTGGGTATTTTTGTTGTGACAACTTGAAATCACGCATATTGTTCAGAGTTGCCTCAAAACTTTCCACATGAAAATTTAATTTTTCTATACCACCGGCCTTATATTACATTTTTCATTGGTGTTAAGATTTTCTTTCATTGAAGTTCATATGGAAACTTCAACCTTGCATATATCATCCCTCCAAACCAACGGTATCATACCAAAAACACATTTTTCTTATCAGACTTGGTAAGATACGCTAACTTGAATCCAATGAACTGCTATTTACAGCTCCGAACAGATATATCTTATAACAAATTTAATAACTACAATTGGAAAATGTCATAAGAAATTTGGATTCAAAAATTATATAAGTGCTTACACCTTTCTTGAGGACGCTTACATTATGTGTTAAAAATAATAAGGTATAAGAATCATTTAAAACAGAAAATGACTTCTACCTTCTTAATACATTTTAAATATTAAATTATTTGAAAGTTTTTTTTTCAAAACTGAACTAAAAGACAGATCGTTGTACATAGAAACATACTCATTTGTTTATTTTCAAAACATGACGATTTTTAATTTTGACAAGTGACATTATTTAGAATTACTACGTTCATTGACTCTGATTTCTTGGTCTTTCATGTCAAGTGAATGTAAAAAAGAATATATTTCACTCAAATGGATAATATCTGTTCTTTTATTGATGGAGTCATTTTCTTGAGATAAAGGCCATTTCTAAAAAGGATCTTTTTGAAAGATGTGGTTCTCTTGCTAGAACAGATGTTGAAGGGTAGTTCATTCGGTGGTCTAAACACAATCACATGTTAGCTAAAGCAGATCTCTCAGGGTGTAGTCTACTATCACTTTTATGAGAAGTGATCCTGTCACTTATCAATCTTTTTGTTTGGCCAATATAATTCTTATTACAATCATGACAAGGAATACTATAAACAACATTATATATAGATTGTCTCAGTTTCTGATTGAGTTTGGATTTTTGTTGCAGAGAGCGCTACTTTACTGCAGTATCCTGGATAAGTTCAACAGAAATATCAGTGGTGTGGTTGAATCGACCTCAAAATTTATCTGTGATAACAATATGCTCGAGTCCAAAATGGGATTGCAGGGAGGTACGTTGTTCATCATTATATATTATATAAATGTAAAGTTGACAGTTCAGAAAATGTTTCTTCTCTGAACCCCTATTAGTCTAAGAGCCGAAGAGAGGTCGACCTTCTCCGTTCTGGTTAACGGATGAAACATACTCCTTATGAAGGTTCATAAATAGGCGAATACAACTAAAATGGGTTGCCTATCAAAATGTGGTCCAGACTATATACAGTGAGTTTAAAAAATTTGCACCATATGGAAAACTTTTTTATTATCGATTGCCAGAAAATTTTATTCTTCATAAAATTCAGTGCATTGAAGAATACTTGTATTAGAGTTGAAAAAATTTCAAATTTCCAAACGGTGTCCGCTGTACAAAAAATAGAAATTTTGATCAAGTTTAAAATACCCCTTATTATTGACATTATCAAAAAGTTCATTCAAGGAGGTTGTTCAGAATTGAAAACAGTAATAAAATTTGGAATCACAGCCAGCGTAAGTTTGTCTTGTTCAAAATTCTATTTTTTGTTCCACCCTGTACACCGTTTGGAAATTTGAAATTTTGACAACTCGTATGCAAGTATTCTGCTATGCACTAATTTTTATGGGGAATAAAATTTTCTGACAAATCGATAATAATGAAAAAGTTTTCCATATGGTGCAAATTTTTGAAATTCACTGTATATAGTCTAGACCACATTTTGAAAGGCAACTCATTTTAGGCGTATTAGTCTATTTATGAAACTTCATAAGAAGTATGTTTCATCCATTAAACAGAACGGTGAAGGTCGACCTCTCTTCGGATCCTGTACTATATATAAATATTTCAAGGATATTCCAGAAATATTAAAAAAATTGTTTCTGAAAATTATTCATCAAGTAAAGACTTCATTGTGGTGAGCTACAAAGTACAGAAAATGGTAATGTGCAGAATTAATTCACGCATACACGAACTGCACTAGATACGAACATGAATTTATATGTTCAAGATTTCTTCACAAGTTGTTCATTTCTCCAACAGAGTCTATCTAGATGAGCTAATGTGAAGAACTAGAAAAAGTGCAACTTTCAAATTTGAAAGTATGTTTGAAGAACTAATGAAGAATGCCATGAAATATTTTCATTATTTTGGCCCTCCTGATTTCTTTCACCGGCACTCATCTTTTTTTGATTTCGATTGTTACAAAACTTTTTTTCGATAACCAAGCTATCTTCGTCAGTACCCAGGTAGCACAGTGACGTCAAAATGTCGTCCTTATTTGGTGGAGTAATTAACCTCAAGAAGCTCAAGACGTGCCACTGACGTGATATTATCATTGGTCGGAGTGTCTGGCCACATTTTGGTACCTTGCGGACTTGGATCTGACCGATCTGTTCAGCGACTTTGATGCAACTTCCCAATCTCCGAGATCTTTTCGGGGTTCTAACTAACATCATACGTATATTAATCGACCTTGACGTTACCAGTTTGCATGAGGGTGGTCTTCTAACCTAACGTGCCTTTTTGAAAAAATGTCGGAAGAATGTTCTGGACCACCTATTGAATTTTAGATTCTGTATATTTCTGGCGCATTTCTCAAGTCTTGAAAACGTAGAATAATGAAAAGATGTACAACTGCGGATTTGAACCATATACCTATGGCATAGCGAGCCGCAACCCTATCGATACGGCTACGAACCGTGTTTGTATATACGAGCAGGAATCGCACCTTTGAGATCATTTTTAGTTTTTTAGTTATTTACTTTGAGTTGGACCGATTTTTAAATTTATTATTTTTCATTTTTCGAATACTGTGTCATGTTGAATTGATGGCGTAGAATACGGAAAAAATATTATTTCAGATGAAATGGTTATTTATAAGAGGAAATGTATGAAAATTCACGCGAACTGCGGGGTTCGACTGAGTTCGTTTTGAGAAACTTCCAGGTTTTCGTAGAAAACCCCTCGAAAGCAGAGCTTGTCCGGGCAAGAAAGACCCGGGATTTACAGTTTGAAAAGTGGATTCCGAACCACTCCAACTCCATGATGGCTGTTGATGCATCCGAATGGTCCTGAGCCATACTCATCTTTAGCTAAAGTTCATGAGTGGAAAATTCAATGAAAATATTCGAGGTTGCAATTTCACTTACAGCAGTTTGAAGTACATGGGGACTAGTCTTTCAACTTGCGATGCAATCACTGTCGAAAGAGACATAGCCTTCACATTTTAACGTGCCATGCATTCACTGTTGGTAGTGACAGAGTCTCAACATTTTGAAGTGACATGCACTCAGTCTGCTGCTATAAGTGACGTACTCCTTACATGTTCACGTGCACTTCCAATGTTCGAGGTTGCAATCATAGATTCAGCACAAGTGACGAGGGGTATTAGCGTTTAACATGCTAGACGCTATATCTACTGTCTCAAGGAACGTAGTCTGATTATTTTAACGTGCGTTGTATCCAGTCATGAGTAATGTGGTCCTTATATTTTAACGTGTGATACCAATGTATGAAGTTGCAACCAGCGATCCATATATGAGATTTCAGGTGACTATACTTTCTGATGCATCAAGTCAATTATTGGCCGCAGCCCTACAATTTTATTGTGCGATACCTATGTTCAACTAGTATAGGAGACCTAGCCTTCTCATTTCAACGTACAACGTATCCAGTCAACTGTCAGTAGAGACGTGGACCTAATATTTCAAAGTGCGATGCATTTCATCGTGAGTGACATAACCCTATTATTTCAAAGTGCAAAACTATGCACTCGGTCAACTGTCAGAATTCATAGAGCCTCTACCTATAATTATTTAAGATACAATAGAACATCTAGAGGTTTTCCTGAGCTGACACGCTCAGATTTCCATGACAAAATCTTAGTAGACATAATTTCTACATAACCGTACTCTAGTAGACATAATTCAGACATAACTTTGTTTTAGTAGACATAATTTAGACATAGCTGTGTTTAAGTAGACATAATTTAGACATAACTGTATTTTGGTAGATATAATTCAGACATAACTGTGTTGCAGAAGACATAATTTCGATATAACTGTATCTTAGTAAACATAATTTAGACATTATCGTGTTTTAGTAGACATAATTTAGACATAACGGTGTTTAAGTAGACATGATTCAGAAATTACTGTGTTTTGGTTTAAAAAACTGTGATCCTTAAGGAATTATTTCCAACAGGTTGCATCCATGAGTAATCCCTCAGAAAACCTTAAGATACTTTTATGAGCTAGGGAAGTCACTAATCTTGTAATGTTCAAATTCAAATTCATGAAAAAAGTAGTATTTGGTGATTGCATCAGTAGGATCATACACTATTTGATTATGCCCAATCAAAAAATGTGTAACTGTGACCACGTTCGAGTAAAACTTTTTTCCAAATCAAAGCTTTGTTGATATTCCATGTTTCTTGGCTATCTTATAGAAAATTAAACTTGCCGGCAGACAATATGCTCCAGAATAATTGTTGTTAATGAATGTTTGTTCAATACATGATTTAATCAAGTAAAGGTGAACTTACTGCAACAATAAAGTCATGTTTGCTTATGTGACTGCTCACTATGAACGTTAAATGATGAATGATAATCACTTGAAGGAACATACGAATTATAAAATACATTGAAAAAAGGAGTATGCTATAAAATTATAGAGAACCCAATTTAATTCTAAACCTTCTACTCCAATACAAAAGAGTTGTTAACTAAATGTATTCTGTTCTATCTGAAAAATTATTTGTGAAAAAATTTGTCATCTTTCGTACAAATTGTTAATTTTTGCAAACTGCGGGCACTCATTCCAGTTGATTCCTCCTAAATCTGCTAAGGCCCAACATATACGTTTTCTGGATAAAAACATTCAACGTTGGGTAAAGTTTCATTTTATGGAGTGCATCTAACGCATTCAGATTTTTTTCTTTCACTGTCCTACAAATCTAGAAATGGATATAATTAAATTCATTTCATACAACTGATACTAGGAACTGTTACGAATGGTTGAATACATCTTACTGATTTACATTGCGATAGATGGAATTCAAACTATTACAACTCAACCTCTTCTGATGAGTCGAGGAGAAATATAATCGAACCAAACATCTTCAAACTAGCGCCGAGTGTTTGATACATCTGACATCTAGTTTTCCATATTCATGGTAGATGGTATGGAAAATGCCCCCACGGCAACGTTTCACCAGTTCACGGAATCTCATATCTCTTATCACCATCGGGGACAGGGCGATCTTCTCCTGGACGATGGAGTGGACTACGTTAATTTTGAAACGAATAAATTTCTGGTTTCGATCATTCAAATATTCCACATAGTCTTTGTGCTGAAACCACGTATGGAAGTTCAATTTGATCTCTTACGTATAAAGTTTTTCATTTATTTGAAATACAAATTTTCTTTGTATTGACACTATTGACAACATTGATCTATAATCTATTTAGTTTCCTTATGGTTATCCAAGTTTCCATACTCGCTTCTTGTATCATTGGTTGCAGAAATGATAAATTCAAAACCATACAATTTGTAAGGCATTTTCAGTGGGAGATATAAAAACAGGACACTTTTTATAAACCTTTTCATATTACTATTGGGAGTTTCTGAGCTGTTCAATAGCTGTAGAAAATAGTTGATGGACGCCAAAGTTCACGTCGGAAACAAGCAATATGTCTTCTTTCTTTGATATTTTCAAAACTAATATTTCGAGCCTTAATGGTTTCAATTAGGGAATGCAATCTCGTTCTCGCGAGATCTCGTTTTCGCGAGATTTCGGCTTTTTTTAGCAAGATTAATCTCGACAGAAAAATGGGAGAGATCTCGTGAGTTTAACGAGATTGCACTCGATTATAAAAACATCTTATTCGAAGCGCTGCAGCGCGCGAACTGACACGGAGCTGCGAACGGTTTTGGTTTCATTTGATTGGTATATTTTGTAAATTATTCTTCAATTTCTAAAAGATCTCTGAGTAGGTAGAGTTTTCTTTCATTGATAATAATATATCCCAGTTCAATAGTCAACCCAACTTAGTGAATGAGTTTAATTTTAGTTTTTGACTTCTTGTTGTTTTTTATAAAAGAACTGTTCCGTTGTCAAAAGACTTGTTTAATAGTAGAAATTAGAAGAGGAGACTGGTTGTTTATTTCATTTCTTATTTGATTAGATACGTCAAAAGTTGCAAAGGCTGCAGAAGTTTATTTAAAAAAATTATAGAGGATTCAAACAATATTAAATACATAAAAATTTATTGACAATCCAACTCATGTATAATAATTCCCATTTGCGAGTACAAAAATCGTAGTTTACTATCGGCTAAATAGAAAGGAACAGAAATGCAAGTGGGTAAATATATCGGATAAATTACGTAGCCATAGCGTTCATCAAGCATCGCGCGTCGCATCAGTTCGACAATTGTAATTGTCAAAAACAGAATTAAACAGGAAATAATATTCCACAAAGTTTGTCGAGATTTGAATTTTGTTCTTTCTAAACATTATTCTTCCTTTTATTGTTCTTTTGGTTTGTTGAATGCAGTTCAATTGAATTGAATGTTTTATTCATGGGACTGTCACTCGAGCTACGCTCTCGTTGAATTGTCCATGTCCATGTCCATTTACTCTTAATAATGTTTTAAATTCACTTACGTTTGCTAGAATAAATATTCTTCACAGTTCAATCATTACTCCAAATGACTTAAATAACTCTCTCCTAGATATATCACAATCCCTTCAAAAAAATAATTTGCCATTATCAAAAACATTCTCAAAAATTGCTCGAAAATTATTGAACTTGAAGCATATTAAATGGATTCAAAAATTGTATTAATTCTGAAAATACAATAAGTTGAACCAGAGACATATACTTTGTATCGACTTTTACCAATACCAATACCAGATAATAGAACAGGACTTCACCATATTTTGTTATCATTTCAAAAATATATTGCAAGAGATGATGATTCGTTATTTTACATTCCACTTCAAAATTTGGAAAATTGTCAATTCTTAAGTCGTGGTGTGAGAATTTGCTTCGATTTGCTGCCCTATCCCATAGACACCGAAGCCATCTGTGAAGCTCAATTACTTAGAAGAGTAACTATCTTTTCGAAAACCTGCCAAACATCACTCATTTATGCTAAGGACTACAATGTTCAAGAACTCAGCCTAAACTTTTGGCTTATTACCATTTCAAACGACCTACCGATCAAATGTACGAACGTGGAACCAGTGACTGAAATAATTAAAACCAATTCTTTGTTCAAACTTCAGCCTGAATGTAATGCATTTATTGGAAGCACGCGAGTTTACTCCAAGTACCTCATAGATAAGTACAAGAATGTTACTTACAAGAACTTTGCAGTGCAAATACCATACCAATGCTGTAAAGATCTTCCTGAGAAACAATACCCACTGAAGCTTAATAAAATAAATGTGGAGGACCTTAATATAGCCCAACATAAATTGAGTCAATACTCAGAAGAACTGGACAAGTTGATTAACGAATCATTTGTTAGTAAGCACATATCATGATTCACATACTTTACCATCATCCTGATCATCTCTTTGATCGTCCTTTACATCTTCTGTAAATGCCGTCGTCGAAAACAAATGAGAATTGGAATAGCTACATCAACCACCACTAGACCATCCAAGGCCAAATAGGATCGTTTCACGCACCCTAGTCAGATTCACCCCAAAGAGAAGACCAAATATCAACCCCCAAGAGGCTGTTGAAGAAGAAGTCGAACTCAACATGAACTTCAAAGAACGAGTTTAATCTGAAAGTTGTAGCATAGCAACAACTTTTTTCCAAAAAGGGGAGTTATTATATAGTAAAAATAGCTGCTAATTGCGTCTCGGACAATCTCAGTGTCAAGAGATAAGGACTTGCGACGCCAACGGAAGAACACCTGCAGAAATGCTGACAGTATATGAATAATGTTCATAAATTTGACCTACGAGTCTAATATAGTTAGTCTGTAAATTCATTTTGTATTGTAACCAATAAACTTGTATCCAAGTATAATTATCACTGGTGGTTTGAACCACTTTTGTGTAATCTTTTTTTTAAAAAGTCAATTGGTGAATTACCGATATAAAACATGTGTTCTCCATGTCGGGATGAACAATATGCAATTGGCGACAATTCTTGAGTATGAGTATATTTTTTTATGGCTCCCGCAAACTTAAGCGACTGTCCGACAACTACTAGAATGCCCCAAACATTTTGTCCTACAATATTACCACTACATTTTCCATATTTATATCTACCTACTTCTTCTGAGGGTCTAAATTTTATGAACAAATTGTTCTGCCCATTCTAGTTAAAGAAAACGCGCTGCTATCGAGAACTGTCGCAATTGCATTAAAAAAAATACCTGGAAGTAGTAGTCCAAAAAAATTACAAAAGTGATCGAAATGGGTTCCGAAAGTAGGTATTTCACGATTGTTATATTAATCTTGCACATGGTAATACTAATGACATAGATAGTGATTAGTGCTTAGTATAATTCGAAAGTCTAGATGAACATGTGAAATTGCGCGTACTATTGAAAATCTCCAATTCAATATAAAGATTTTATTTTATATTTGAATAATTTTGGAAGACTCTATATCAACAAAAATTTGAATGTATTGTCACTTTGAACGAAATTTGTCAGAGAAAATAAAAGTATTGTCATATTTGCGTTTCAACGATAAAGTCCTTTTAGTTAGTAATTTTCTATCGTAAATCCTTTTGGACACGTAAGATTTCACCATACAGTTAAGCCCGAATAACGATATTTTTCTCTCAGCCAAATTATGTTGAGTCACTTTTCAAAATTTTTTCTTTAATGTAATCATCTGCTATGAAAGTCACTTTTCTAACCTTATCAACATCGAAATTTGAAAGTATAATCTCGAATACCTAGACAGCGATAATTGATTGAAAAAATCTTCAAACACTTCTCCTATGAAATGCAAATTGTTGACCTAACATAGTTACACGTTTTGGGTTTTTCTGATAACGCTGGAGAGATTGTCGTGCTTCGCGAAGGCCAACTGATAACTTATTTCCTGTAGTTCTTTAAGTGACAGCAAAATGAAAATTTGATAAATGCATTTCATTTATAATGTACGAAAACGCAGGAGGGCCACACGGTTTTTATTTCATTACTTCTACTTTCTTGAAATTTCGAGTTTAATGTAGAAATTTAATCGCTTCGACTTTAAATTCGAAATTTCGAGAAAAAAGTTGAAATTTCGACATTAATGTCGAAATTTCAACATTAAAGTCGAAGTGATGAAAAAAACCCTTGTGGCCCTCTTGCGCTTTCGTAAGGAAGCACAGAAAATTTGCAAATATTTCCACAAAGCTAGTTTTTCTGTCGGTTGACAAGTAAACAAAATGAGAGTATCTACCACCCCATTGATGTTGCATTCATATACAGCGAGTTTATCATTCCCGATCTCGATAGCAAAGAAACCTTCTCATCATGTGCGTTCGTAAGTTATTCAAGTATATTTTTCATAGAGTTTTTTTGATAATGGACAATATCTCATCTTGTAAAGCTACCAATAGGTACCTTTTTATACGCTTTATATCAGCTTCACTTGTATATTTGTTTGTTTGTATGTTTGTAACTGACAACTAGGGAGTGATTTTCACCTATTTCCAGACGTCCAAATGATTTGAAATTTGGCAAGTGTTCATAGTTCCGGTGACAATGCAATATGACATTTTTTTTGTTATAATAAACAAAATGGCTTCTCCAAGATGGCGGACGAAATTTGTGATAATGTTCCGATTCCATTCAAAATTGGTATATAAGAGTTTTCGGTGTCAGAGAACATGATTATTCTATCAAAATTCATGAATTCCAAATGGCGGCTCCAAGATGGCGGACGAGATTTGTGATTATGGTCAGATTCGATTCAAAATTGATATGTGAGGTTTCTTTAGGTCGTATATTTCTAATTTTTTGTCAAAATTCATAAATTAAAGATGGCGGCTCCAAGATGTCATTATGGTCTGATTCAATTCAAAATCAGTGTGTGAGGGTTTTCGGGGTCAGAGATTATGAATTTTTCGTAAAAATTTATGAATTCGAAATGGCGGCCCAAGATGATGGACGAGTATTGTGATTATGGTCAGATTCGATTCAAAATTGGTATGGTTTTCGGGGTCGGAGATTTCGATTTCTTAGTAAAAAAAATTGTTTTAAAAACGAAAGAACACGCTTCACTTCCCATAGACTAAAAAGTGAAAAATAATTGACAATTTAATTTCTCAAATGTTAAAATGGGGTGGGGTGCTTATTAAAGTTCTCTTGAGCTCTTGAGCGCTCTGTATTGTTGAATTAAACTAAAAAATATGAGAATATACATCAAAAGCACCCACGCTTTTTTTACATTTGAGAAACTAAATTGTCAATTACTTAGTTTATTTAGCGTGAATTTGCCTCTAGGTACCACTTATACGGATACTTATATTAGTATTGTCATAAATAATATTCATTGATTGACTGAAAATATACTTCATTGTCAAAAAACGATGAATATTATCAGTGAAACATTTGAATATTAGTTATTCGCATGCGTACTAATTGCAGCAGAAAATACAAAGGGGTTCTTTGAATACATCGCACATGCTTTAGTTGAAATATAACGCAACCCATCTAAATAAATACTTACAGATTCCTATATCTGAACACGAAGCTCAGAGTTCTTTCGAGAGATCGTTGGTGTAATAGTAATAAAATGTTTACTCTTCATACTCCCTATATATATTTTTTTTCGACAATTTTTGAGTAACAAATGAATGATTTTGCAGAGACGTCATTATGACCTCTACGAATACGTCAATTATTTGACTTCATGAGAAAACACGCCATTTCAAGGTCTCACTGTTGTCGAGGAGGTCACGGACCAATTGTGACTTCAATAGGACGGCATTAGGATGACGTCCTAACGTCACTAACCTGTGTGATATACTCTTTGGTAATAATTTTTAGTAAAGTGTTTTACAAGCTTTTGAAACCGTTTCAGTTATATGATCAACAAAGGTTAGCTCAGCATCGAAGATCACAGCCAAGTTCTTGAATTGATTCGAAGAATCACATTTTTGTATGATGAATTGGACCCTTATTATACCTTGCATGCTGGCAATTTTTTTAATCTAGAATTTATTGAAAATCTTTGGCAAAGGGTTAATTTCGATTCCAACTACACACACACACACACCCACCAATACACACCCACACCCACCCACACACGCATTCATTTCATTTCGGGGCAAGTTTCGCACAATAATTTCCAGAAAATTATGAAAATAATCGAGAAATTTCCTTTGGAATAATATAACACATTTTTCGAAATGAGACGGTCCATTTGAATAAGTTGATGTTCTTTGGTAAAATGAATACTCATAGTGTATTTGCTAATTCTCACCACCACGATTTGGATGGGATCGCCAAAGTACACTTTCATTTGCTGCGTCTGTACCACTGTGAAATTGTTCTACCACAATCAATTCATCAACTTCATGAAAACAGGCTACTTAGAAGTATTGAAGAGAATTTGATTGTTATCATATGTTGACTGCACATGTTCTCGTAGTCCTCGAAGCAGGAATTTTAGCTCATGACTGCTGGATACCAATTATGGATGATTTGGTGTATCAATCCAGAAGTTGTGAAAAATTTTCACTTTGGAGACTTCGAAATTTTTATCGTATGCATAGTGGTACACTTGCTACATTTTTTATAACAGATAGTCGTGTTCAAGATCCAAGCTGGGGAGTAACCTGGTTAATGTTAACTCCCAGGTGGACTACTTTCTTCGATACGCATCCAGAATCAAATTCCTGGAATTCCTCAAGACGTCTTATGATTGAAGAAATAATTGTAAAATCAAACTATTCCTCCAGATTGGTATCTCTGTAAATGAGGAATTCACACGTTGTGAATTATTCAAATTTCATCATATTCTAGTTTCCTTTAACCATCTTAAATTCTCTGCATAACACTGCATTCACCCTACCCGCCGGCATGTTCTTCACCGTATTCCGAGTTCTCCTTTTAATAATCGCTTCGCAGTCTACCAGGAATGCTCCAGGATCTTTGTGCGTCAGGTTTGATATTATTCCAGTGTGATTCGGTTCTTGAATGCGGAAATTGAATCATCCCAGCGGACGCGTTTTTAAGATGTTTCAGGTCGTGCCTCTTGCTTATCCAACATCTCTATGACTTCCACCATCCAAAAATGACTAAATGTCTCAATTTACCAGTACATTGGTTATGGGATCATCACCGTATTCTTCTGCCAATTCGAAGACGTTGCTGTTTCGTCAACACCTTGTGATTCATACCATTTACGTCTTAATTCATCAATATATTGGTCATGGGAGCATCACCATGTCAGGTTGTCAATAAGCTGGAGTTTTGACCACTGCCAATTTAACAATGGTCCATAATTCATAGCATTTACTTTTAAATGTATCAATATTGTTACAGACCTGAAATTTGATAAAGACTTCTCGAATTGTTCGAGATCCTTCGATGAATTAGATGGAAAGATCTAGAAGCACTAACTTTTGTTCTGGATCAATCGTCGAACATTCTATTTGTGTTCTATTGATTTCTTAAGTTTTCTAGAACTTTATTTGTATATAAAAGCGATGCATTTGTTAGATGAGGGAGGTTAGTTAGGAAGTTACTCTGAGTTACCTTGGATACAAGTATTTTGACAGTGACTTGTATCACAGTGTTGTCAAGTGAAGTTGGAATAATAAAGGCGAGTTCATACCAGTGTACACTTATTTTTGAACCCGAAGACGCAACAATTGGTGACAGCGGCGGAATGAGTGTTACTGAAGAAAGAAAAGTAAGGGAGTTTTCCAGTATTTGATGGTGAATACTCGTGCAAATAATTACGACGAGATGGCGACATCAGCAGATATCCTTGAGTTTTTAAAGGAACAAGAAGCCAAACGAAAACAAGAACAAGAGGAACAAGAAGCCAAACGAAAACAAGAACAAGAGGAACAAGAAGTCAAACGAAAACAAGAACGAGAGGAACAGGAGGCACGGTTAGTCCAGCAGTTACAACAACATGTTGATCTTCTGCAACGTATTAGTCACAGTCAACAGTGCTTCCAGAATGAAATCACTGAAGAAGTACAAGAGGTCAGAGGAAAAGTCCAGGAGGTCAAAGGTGAAGTCCAGGAGGTCAAAGGTGAAGTTCAAGAGGTCAAAGGTGAAGTTCAAGAAGTCAGAGGCGGAGTCCAGGGAGTCAACAGAAGGGTCCAAGACGTCGAAAATGAACTGTCCAAAATAGATGAACGGGTGGCACGAGAGGTGAACAAGAAATTCAACGAAGAAGTGGATAGGATCAAGGAGAGGCTGGAAACGTTACACCTTCCACACAAGCGTGCACCATCTGAGGAAATCTCCCCCACCAGCGAAAGGCCATCCTCACTGACAACTCCGATAAGGCCTACACAAGTGAAAATTTTGAAGCCTCCAACATTTGATGGACAATCCTCGTGGTCCATGTATAGACGTCAGTTTGAAGCGGCAGCAAACGCAAATGGCTGGTCCGAGGAAGAAATGGCCACCTCTCTAGTCCTGTGTCTACGAGGACAAGCATTGGACATCCTTCAGAACATCCCCGAGAGTAATCAGAAGGAATATTCTAGAATCGTTGAAGCTTTGGAAATCAGATATGGACAGCAATATCTCAAGCAAGTATTTCAGAGCCAAATAAAGAGTCGATACCAAAAATCCAACGAAACCCTACAGGAGTATGGAGCCGACGTAGAGCGACTCATTAATTTGGCATACCCACAAGCACCGAAGGAGTTCATAGAACAAATTGGGGTGCAGACTTTCATCGATGGTTTGAGAGATACTGACATGCAGCAAGCCCTTCGACTAGGACGACTTCAAACCATAAGCGCAGCACTAATAGCATCTTTGGAGTTCGAGGCCGCGAAAAACGCATCAAGAAATACGAGGCCCAAGTTACGTGAAGTTAAATTCAACGAGGATTCTCCTACAAGCGAGGCGCTATTGAAGAAAATATTGGACTCCATAACAGCATTAAGCAACCAAGTGCATTCCCCAGAAGACAGGAAGAGGCGCTGCTATAACTGTGGGAAAAGCGGCCATCTACAGAGGAGTTGCTGGGAGAGATCGAGATCCAGAAGTCCAAAAAGAAAGAGGTCGTCATCAACGAGTAACGAAGAGAGATCGAGATCTCCGAGCCCAGGAACAGAGCAACGTGGGCGATATAACAGAGGAGCCTTCAGGAGATCGACTACGCCAGAAAGGAGACCTCAAACGTCTGAAAGAGGACTTGCTCCCAACCGGGAAAACCAGAATTAGTCGACACTAGGGGGCGCGTGGCGACTTTCAGTGTTCAAAGCCCCAAGATCCATATATCGTCATTGAAGAAAAATGACCAAAGCCTACTAATACAAGGCCACTTAGAAGATCGGAAATGCACCTTCACCATTGATACAGGAGCTTCGAGATCAGTCGTTCGCCCAGACCTCATACAAGAATCTGTGAAGCCGATGAAAAGGAATATGGTTTTGGAAACGGCAACGGGACAAACCGCACCAGTCATTGGGGAAACACTTGTACACATCCAGATAGGACCTATTACCATGGAACATTCTATGTTGGTTGCGGAAATAAGGGATGAATGTGTTCTGGGTCTGGACATCATGGAGAAAAACGACTTCATCCTTAACATCAGACAGAAAATTTTGAGGATTGGCAATGAAGAAATCTTCCTGAGCAGATACAATGAGAAAATCCAACCAATCAAGATTTATGTTGACGAAGACATCCACATTCCGAAAAACTCCGAAACCATCATCATGGCCAGAATGGATAAACAACCTGGAGATTTGAGCACTGGAATAATTGAAAATGATGAATACCGCCAAGATGGAATTTTAATTGCCCGATGTCTTGTGAACACAGAACAACTAATTCCTGTCAGGGTTGCCAATACTTCGGAAAATAAAGTCCTAATGAAGAAAAACGACCAATTAGGATTCTGCAAACCTGTCACTCGAGTTATCAATTGTGAAAACCACACTCAGGTACTGCGAAGAAATACCACTAACACCGATCAGAGAACAATAGACAAAATGATGGAATCCACGGAACATTTAACTATGGAAGAAAAGCAGAAGGCCAAAGAGTTTCTTGATAGCCATCGTAACATTTTCTCGACAGAGACTTCGACGGGACGTACCAGTCTAATTCAACATCGCATCAACACTGGCGATGCCCGACCAATCCGACAGGCTCCGAGGAGACTACCGTTTGCCAAACAGAGAGAGGTAGCAGACATGATAAACAACATGATGGAGGGTGACATAATTGAAGAAACCACAAGCCCATGGTCCTCACCGGTAGTATTGGTAACTAAAAAGGATGGATCAACCCGATTCTGCGTGGACTATCGTCGATTGAATGACGTAACGATGAAGGATAGCTACCCATTACCAAGAATCGATGATACACTAAACACATTATCCGGTTCCAAATGGTTTTCAACGTTGGACCTGAAAAGCGGGTATTGGCAAGTGGAAGTTCATCCTGATGATAGAGGAAAGACAGCGTTCTCTACCGGACAAGGGCTGTACCAATTCAAAGTTCTTCCGTTCGGATTATGCAATGCTCCCGCCACCTTTGAGAGACTTATGGAACTAGTATTGAGAGGTTTGACATGGAAAATTTGTCTAGTCTACTTGGATGACGTCATAGTAATGGGAAGGACGTTTGACGAACACCTGGATAATTTGGAAGAAGTATTTTTGAGGTTAGAAAATGCTAACCTGCAACTGAACCCAAAGAAGTGTTATTTATTTCAAAAAGAAGTTAATTTTTTAGGCCATGTCATCTCGGCCGAAGGAATTAAGACCGATCCTGCTAAAATCGAGGCTGTTAGGAGTTGGCCACGTCCTAGGGATAAACATGAAGTAAGAAGTTTTCTGGGGCTATGTACCTACTACAGGAAGTTTGTTCAAGACTTTGGTAAAATTGCCAAGCCACTCCACCGCTTAACTGAGAACAACGTTCAGTTTGATTGGAGCCCTGATTGCCAACAGTCGTTCACTGAACTGAAGAAGAAATTGACAACTGCGCCTATTTTGGCTTACCCACGAGAACAAGGCACTTTCATTTTGGACTGTGATGCGTCTCAGCAAGGCATTGGATCAGTTTTATCCCAAGAACAGGATGGCGAAGAGAAAGTAATAGCCTACTTTAGTAAAACTCTAGGCAAAGCCGAAAAGAATTACTGCGTTACAAGAAAGGAGCTTCTATCGATAATCAAAGCCATTGAACATTTCCATACCTTCCTCTATGGCAGACGTTTTCTCGTAAGAACTGATCACAGCGCTTTGCAGTGGATAATGAACTTCAAGAAACCTGAGGGTCAGGTTGCGAGATGGCTAGAGAGACTCCAACAATACGACTTCAAAGTTATTCATCGCAGTGGCAGGAAACACAGAAATGCAGACACATTATCAAGACGTCCATGCTTGGAACAGCATTGCCGATATTGCCAGAAACTTGAAAACAAAGAAGTCAACTTTTACAATGATGAACATTGTAAGGAAATTCTGCAAGTTACCACCGTAAGTGTCGAGTCTGAAGAATCCGATTTATGGACCACAGAAGATATGAGGAAGAATCAGAAGAAAGACAACAATTTAAAGTTAGTCCTAAGCTGGCTAAAGAATGGAGTTAGACCTGAGTGGCAGGAAGTATCCAAGTTTGGTGCAGTTGCCAAGGGATACTGGGCTCAATGGGATTCCCTATGTCTTCGTGATGGCCTATTGCATCGCAAATGGGAGAGCCCAGATGGAGCAACTGTGGCGTACCAACTGGTCCTGCCGAAGGCACTTACTAAAGATGTGCTCGAGCAACTTCATAGTAGTCGTGCAGGTGGACACTTCGGAATCAAGAGGACCCTTGCTAGAATTCGAGAACGATTCTATTGGGTGAATTGTCGTCGTGATGTAGAAGAATGGTGCAGAAGATGTGACCTATGCTCTTCAAAGAAGGGACCCAAAACTAGAAGTCGAGGGAAAATGGCTCAGTATCTTTCTGGTGAACCATTCGAAAGAGTAGCAGTTGACATTCTTGGGCCGTTTCCTGTTACCGAGCAAGGAAATAAATACTTGATGGTAGCCATGGACTATTTCTCCAAGTGGCCTGAAGTTGTGCCCATTCCAAACCAGGAGGCAAAGACCGTTGCAAAGGCCTTCATAGAAAATGTAATAGCCAGACATGGAGTCCCACTAGAATTACATTCTGATCAAGGACGAAACTTCGAATCTGAATTATGGCAGGAAATGATGAACATTCTAGGTGTGAAGAAGACTCGTACCACAGCCCTACATCCACAATCAGATGGTATGGTTGAACGACATAATAAAACCATCAGTCAGTACCTGTCGATGTTCATCTCCAAAAATCAAAAGGATTGGGATGAGTTGGTACCACTATTTCTCCTATCCTATCGAAGTTCCCAGCATGAGTCCACCGGATATACTCCTTCAATGTTGATCACTGGGCGAGAAATGAAACTACCATGCGATCTGTTGTTTGGAATGCCACCTAGAAGTACAGAGGACAAAGTCCTACCAGAATATGTCCAAGAGTTGCGAGAAAGACTGGACCAAGTTCATGAATTCTGCAGACGTCGTCTTCAAATCTCCAGTGATAAAATGAAAAAGAGGTTCGACAGGAAGAGTCCAGGGACTATGTTTGAGCCAGGTGATGCCGTTTGGCTATACCAACCTCAGAGAAAGAAAGGAAAATGCCCCAAGCTACAGAGAAATTGGACAGGACCCTATATCATCATAAAGAAGATCAACGACTTGGTATACCGCATCCAGCTCAACCCAAGGAGTAAACCCAAAGTTGTTCACATCGAGAGGTTAGCAGAATACCGAGGCCACGATCCCCCAAATTGGTTCCAGAGGGACAGCCAAAATGGTGATGGTGTTATCCGGGACGGAATAACTTAAAGGAGGAGGCAGTGTTACAGACCTGAAATTTGATAAAGACTTCTCGAATTGTTCGAGATCCTTCGATGAATTAGATGGAAAGATCTAGAAGCACTAACTTTTGTTCTGGATCAATCGTCGAACATTCTATTTGTGTTCTATTGATTTCTTAAGTTTTCTAGAACTTTATTTGTATATAAAAGCGATGCATTTGTTAGATGAGGGAGGTTAGTTAGGAAGTTACTCTGAGTTACCTTGGATACAAGTATTTTGACAGTGACTTGTATCACAGTGTTGTCAAGTGAAGTTGGAATAATAAAGGCGAGTTCATACCAGTGTACACTTATTTTTGAACCCGAAGACGCAACAATATATTGGTTATAAGAGCATCACCGGGTCAGGTTTTCAATAAGCTGTAGTTTCGACCATTGCGAATATGGCAATTGTTTTAAAAAATTGATTTTCCGATAACCTGCTGTCGTCCTCCTACGAACGACAGCCCTCTAAGTCGAAACGTGTGCGAGCTAAGGATTAACAAGGTCTTACCTTTTTACGTGCGATTCCTAGCACGTGAAATGGTCCATAATCATTCACTTCATTCACGTTTAAATTCATTAAAATATTGGATGATTTTCTACAATTCGACGGCGGGGGATGAAAAATCACCTCCTCTTCAATTCCTAGGTAGGCCTTTCAATACCATGCCTTCATGTACTCAAATGCGTTTTAGAATAATGATTTTCAGCGTTCAGTTTTCCGCCCGACTAAAAGTTCACATCATGCTTCAATACCGAATTTTATCAGTCCATCGAAACGTTGAACGTTCAATACTTGTCCCTTTATTTTTCCAGTAATCGAAATATTTGCTGAATTGGTCAAATATCTTGCCACCATCCTGGGACTCACAAACTCTAACGATGATGCAAAAATACAAGAAGGGTTACGACAGTGTGTAAAGGATTTGGAATGCCTTGAAAAATGCTACTTCTATGTGTGAGAGGCAGTATCTGGAAGCCTGCTTGAGGAACATAAAGACGATGCGAACCCAATTCAAAGCTACGCAGATGAAGGGGACAGGGCTTTCATTTCGGCCTGAAGGAGCAAGAAAACGTGTCAACTGAGATGACTCCAAGTCTGCATTCAGTAGTCAAATTCAAACTGAAGTCATATCCAATTTGAAACACAACGACTCTCGAAATTTTTTGCTCGATTTTATGGCTATATTCAAACGCCGCTTACAGAATGCCATCAAAAAGATGAATCTGTTAAATTCAATATGTGGGGCTCAGATGATAAGGGAATACGAGTATTTCAAAACCACCAATTTTCCGATATACAGAGATAGCAATTTATTCGAATGGTTCGAAGATAAAATTATTGTGCTCATTATGCGGGAGCTGCAAGAATTCGCCGAGAAAGGCAGTAGCTGAGCTGTGAGAAGAGTGGTTAATTCAGTAGTTAACATCAATAATATACTCCTCAGCTTGGATCTTCATACATCGAGCTGCCATCTCAAATCAAGAAGAAACATGCCTGCATCAACGTTAAGGAAGATGATAAAGCTTGCTTTGCGTAGGCAGTAACATCAGCGTTATATCCTGTTTCAGTAAGCAGATCCCGAGATTTGAGAAACAAAATTATATTCTGATAAACGCCTTTGTGTTAAAAAAGAAAAAAAATATGTTTAAAATTCTTCCAGCATATCTGACAGAGAAAAGGCAGAATAAACAAGTCAATTTGTCAATGGTGCAGGACCAGCTGAGTTAAAAAATAATCCTCTGTGACCGCTGCCTCCATTACTTCCGCACTGAAACTAAATTGGCTAAACATACAGAGAACTGTGTTGAATTGAATGAATTTGCTGTGAAGATACCTGAGCCCAAGACGAATATTCTAAATTTTAAAAATTATAGGAATAAAGAGAAAGCACCTATCATAGTGTATGCCGACTTGGAATGTGTTTTGAAATCAGCAGAAGATTCTAAGAAGCCTCAGCATCATGTTCCAGCTGCCGTCGGTTACTATCTCAAGTGTTCGTATAATCTTAGTCTATTTTTTCACTGAAGCTATCGTTGGCAGGACTGTACGGCATGGTTCGCTGAGAAGATGAATCAATTTGCTGAAGATATGTCATGTGTCATGTGGTAAAACTCTGCTGATGTAATATCTTACACTGTTCTTGTTGTTTTCTGTAACTTGAGTGGATACGAGGCGCACTTCATCGTGACAGATATCGCTACAAGAATGACAGGAAAAGTTGATGAAACATCAATTCAATTCAGATTTTTATATCATTTCTGCTTCATGGCTTTTCCATTGGATAAGTGGGCATCGTATCTACCAGATTTCCCCAATTTGAAGTTGCAATTCACCGATACTGAACAATGAAAGGAGTCTTGCCATTGATTCGTTTAGTCGATTCAATGAGACAGCTCTACCACCTCAGGATAAATTAATAAATACCTTGGAAAATAAGCCCTGCCCCCGACGTCTGTATCAACGAGAACAGAATATTTGGGCCTCTTTGAGCTGTCAGAATTTCGGCGAATATGTGGACTTATATATGAAAACTGGTATTTTCCTGATTGCCGATATTTTTGAAATGCTCAGAACCTGCATCCTCAAGTCGCATAAATTGGATTCCGCCCACTATTTCACGCTATCGATTTATGGGACGCCCTGGTGGAGTATACAAAGATTGAGTTTGAAATTCCCACTTATGTCGATATGTTTCTTTTTGTGTAGCGAGGAATACGAGGAGGGCTCAGTCGAGTATGCTCAAAAAGACATTCCAAGGCGAATAATAGATACATGTCAAATAGGTATGATCCATCTGAACCGAAAACCTTCTTGATGTACTTTGATGTGGATGATCAAATGAGTTACTTATTATTTTTTCCTAAAGCAAGACATTTACCACTTTTGTTATAGTATGGTTGGGCAATGTCACAGTACCTTACATACGGCGGGTTTGAATGGGTGGATACCGACATCGATGTAAAAACTAGATGATTCAGATTTGGAGGTAGACTCAAAGTATCCACTGAAGGCATAATAACCATTCTGTCCGCAGCACATAGATCCTAAAACTATGATTCCTCCTGAGAATGTACGAGATGAAACCAAATTGATGCCGATTCTTCATGATAAGACCAAATATATCATACATTAAAGTACTCTGAAACGGGCGTTGAAGCATGGTTGGTGTATTAAAAAACATTCTTCGCGTTTTAGAATTCAAATAATCACCATAGCTCAAGTCCTATATTGATTTGAAAACAGAGCTCCACAAGAAGGCATCTGAAGAGTTTGAAGAAAAACTTGTACAAGCTGATGAATATGCAGTCTTTGGTATGTTATTTTCAATTTTCATAACCCAGAAATCTCACTGTGCTTTTTCTTGCAGGAAAAAATACAGAGAACGTCTGCAAAAGGGTCTTCTGACCGAGTGGAGTGGGAGATATAGTGCAGGAGCCTACATTGCTGAGCCGGAGTTCAAAAGTCGAACTATATTTAGAAGATTTGCAACCTTTGAAGCTCCACAGCAACCAAGTTCTCGTTAAATATAGTTCGACTTTTGAACTCCGGCTCAGCAATGTAGGCTCCTGCACTATATCTCCCACTCCACTCGGTCAGAAGACCCTTTTGCAGACGTTCTCTGTATTTTTTCCTGCAAGAAAAAGCACAGTGAGATTTCTGGGTTATGAAAATTGAAAATAACATACCAAAGACTGCATATTCATCAGCTTGTACAAGTTTTTCTTCAAACTCTTCAGATGCCTTCTTGTGGAGCTCTGTTTTCAAATCAATATAGGACTTGAGCTATGGTGATTATTTGAATTCTAAAACGCGAAGAATGTTTTTTAATACACCAACCATGTTTCAACGCCCGTTTCAGAGTACTTTAATGTATGATATATTTGGTCTTATCATGAAGAATCGGCATCAATTTGGTTTCATCTCGTACATTCTCAGGAGGAATCATAGTTTTAGGATCTATGTGCTGCGGACAGAATGGTTATTATGCCTTCAGTGGATACTTTGAGTCTACCTCCAAATCTGAATCATCTAGTTTTTACATCGATGTCGGTATCCACCCATTCAAACCCGCCGTATGTAAGGTACTGTGACATTGCCCAACCATACTATAACAAAAGTGGTAAATGTCTTGCTTTAGGAAAAAATAATAAGTAACTCATTTGATCATCCACATCAAAGTACATCAAGAAGGTTTTCGGTTCAGATGGATCATACCTATTTGACATGTATCTATTATTCGCCTTGGAATGTCTTTTTGAGCATACTCGACTGAGCCCTCCTCGTATTCCTCACTACACAAAAAGAAACATATCGACATAAGTGGGAATTTCAAACTCAATCTTTGTATACTCCACCAGGGCGTCCCATAAATCGATAGCGTGAAATAGTGGGCGGAATCCAATTTATGCGACTTGAGGATGCAGGTTCTGAGCATTTCAAAAATATCGGCAATCAGGAAAATACCAGTTTTCATATATAAGTCCACATATTCGCCGAAATTCTGACAGCTCAAAGAGGCCCAAATATTCTGTTCTCGTTGATACAGACGTCGGGGGCAGGGCTTATTTTCCAAGGTATTTATTAATTTATCCTGAGGTGGTAGAGCTGTCTCATTGAATCGACTAAACGAATCAATGGCAAGACTCCTTTCATTGTTCAGTATCGGTGAATTGCAACTTCAAATTGGGGAAATCTGGTAGATACGATGCCCACTTATCCAATGGAAAAGCCATGAAGCAGAAATGATATAAAAATCTGAATTGAATTGATGTTTCATCAACTTTTCCTGCCATTCTTGTAGCGATATCTGTCACGATGAAGTGCGCCTCGTATCCACTCAAGTTACAGAAAACAACAAGAACAGTGTAAGATATTACATCAGCAGAGTTTTACCACATGACACATGACATATCTTCAGCAAATTGATTCATCTTCTCAGCGAACCATGCCGTACAGTCCTGCCAACGATAGCTTCAGTGAAAAAATAGACTAAGATTATACGAACACTTGAGATAGTAACCGACGGCAGCTGGAACATGATGCTGAGGCTTCTTAGAATCTTCTGCTGATTTCAAAACACATTCCAAGTCGGCATACACTATGATAGGTGCTTTCTCTTTATTCCTATAATTTTTAAAATTTAGAATATTCGTCTTGGGCTCAGGTATCTTCACAGCAAATTCATTCAATTCAAGACAGTTCTCTGTATGTTTAGCCAATTTAGTTTCAGTGCGGAAGTAATGGAGGCAGCGGTCACAGAGGATTATTTTTTAACTCAGCTGGTCCTGCACCATTGACAAATTGACTTGTTTATTCTGCCTTTTCTCTGTCAGATATGCTGGAAGAATTTTAAACATATTTTTTTTCTTTTTTAACACAAAGGCGTTTATCAGAATATAATTTTGTTTCTCAAATCTCGGGATCTGCTTACTGAAACAGGATATAACGCTGATGTTACTGCCTACGCAAAGCAAGCTTTATTATCTTCCTTAACGTTGATGCAGGCATGTTTCTTCTTGATTTGAGATGGCAGCTCGATGTATGAAGATCCAAGCTGAGGAGTATGACTTCAGTTTGAATTTGACTACTGAATGCAGACTTGGAGTCATCTCAGTTGACACGTTTTCTTGCTCCTTCAGGCCGAAATGAAAGCCCTGTCCCCTTCATCTGCGTAGCTTTGAATTGGGTTCGCATCGTCTTTATGTTCCTCAAGCAGGCTTCCAGATACTGCCTCTCACACATAGAAGTAGCATTTTTCAAGGCATTCCAAATCCTTTACACACTGTCGTAACCCTTCTTGTATTTTTGCATCATCGTTAGGGTTTGTGAGTCCCAGGATGGTGGCAAGATATTTGACCAATTCAGCAAATATTTCGATTACTGGAAAAATAAAGGGACAAGTATTGAACGTTCAACGTTTCGAAGTGGACTGATAAAATTCGGTATTGAAGCATGATGTGAACTTTTAGTCGGGCGGAAAACTGAACGCTGAAAATCATTATTCTAAAACGCATTTGAGTACATGAAGGCATGGTATTGAAAGGCCTACCTAGGAATTGAAGAGGAGGTGATTTTTCATCCCCCGCCGTCGAATTGTAGAAAATCATCCAATATTTTAATGAATTTAAACGTGAATGAAGTGAATGATTATGGACCATTTCACGTGCTAGGAATCGCACGTAAAAAGGTAAGACCTTGTTAATCCTTAGCTCGCACACGTTTCGACTTAGAGGGCTGTCGTTCGTAGGAGGACGACAGCAGGTTATCGGAAAATCAATTTTTTAAAACAATTGCCATATTCGCAATGGTCGAAACTACAGCTTATTGAAAACCTGACCCGGTGATGCTCTTATAACCAATATATTGATACATTTAAAAGTAAATGCTATGAATTATGGACCATTGTTAAATTGGCAGTGGTCAAAACTCCAGCTTATTGACAACCTGACATGGTGATGCTCCCATGACCAATATATTGATGAATTAAGACGTAAATGGTATGAATCACAAGGTGTTGACGAAACAGCAACGTCTTCGAATTGGCAGAAGAATACGGTGATGATCCCATAACCAATGTACTGGTAAATTGAGACATTTAGTCATTTTTGGATGGTGGAAGTCATAGAGATGTTGGATAAGCAAGAGGCACGACCTGAAACATCTTAAAAACGCGTCCGCTGGGATGATTCAATTTCCGCATTCAAGAACCGAATCACACTGGAATAATATCAAACCTGACGCACAAAGATCCTGGAGCATTCCTGGTAGACTGCGAAGCGATTATTAAAAGGAGAACTCGGAATACGGTGAAGAACATGCCGGCGGGTAGGGTGAATGCAGTGTTATGCAGAGAATTTAAGATGGTTAAAGGAAACTAGAATATGATGAAATTTGAATAATTCACAACGTGTGAATTCCTCATTTACAGAGATACCAATCTGGAGGAATAGTTTGATTTTACAATTATTTCTTCAATCATAAGACGTCTTGAGGAATTCCAGGAATTTGATTCTGGATGCGCATCGAAGAAAGTAGTCCACCTGGGAGTTAACATTAACCAGGTTACTCCCCAGCTTGGATCTTGAACACGACTATCTGTTATAAAAAATGTAGCAAGTGTACCACTATGCATACGATAAAAATTTCGAAGTCTCCAAAGTGAAAATTTTTCACAACTTCTGGATTGATACACCAAATCATCCATAATTGGTATCCAGCAGTCATGAGCTAAAACTCCTGCTTCGAGGACTACGAGAACATGTGCAGTCAACATATGATAACAATCAAATTCTCTTCAATACTTCTAAGTAGCCTGTTTTCATGAAGTTGATGAATTGATTGTGGTAGAACAATTTCACAGTGGCACAGACGCAGCAAATGAAAGTGTACTTTGGCGATCCCATCCAAATCGTGGTGGTGAGAATTAGCAAATACACTATGAGTATTCATTTTACCAAAGAACATCAACTTATTCAAATGGACTGTCTCATTTCGAAAAATGTGTTATATTATTCCAAAGGAAATTTCTCGATTATTTTCATAATTTTCTGGAAATTATTGTGCGAAACTTGCCCCGAAATGAAATGAATGCGTGTGTGGGTGGGTGTGGGTGTGTATTGGTGTGTGTGTGTGTGTAGTTGGAATCGAAATTAACCCTTTGCCAAAGATTTTCAATAAATTCTAGATTAAAAAAATTGCCAGCATGCAAGGTATAATAAGGGTCCAATTCATCATACAAAAATGTGATTCTTCGAATCAATTCAAGAACTTGGCTGTGATCTTCGATGCTGAGCTAACCTTTGTTGATCATATAACTGAAACGGTTTCAAAAGCTTGTAAAACACTATACTAAAAATTATTACCAAAAAGTATATCACACAGGTTAGTGACGTTAGGACGTCATCCTTATGCCGTCCTATTGAAGTCACAATTGGTCCGTGACCTCCTCGACAACAGTGAGACCTTGAAATGGCGTGTTTTCTCATGAAGTCAAATAATTGACGTATTCGTAGAGGTCATAATGACGTCTGTGCAAAATCATTCATTTGTTACTCAAAAATTGTCGAAAAAAAATATATATAGGGAGTATGAAGAGTAAACATTTTATTACTATTACACCAACGATCTCTCGAAAGAACTCTGAGCTTCGTGTTCAGATATAGGAATCTGTAAGTATTTATTTAGATGGGTTGCGTTCTATTTCAACTAAAGCATGTGCGATGTATTCAAAGAACCACTTTGTATTTTCTGCTGCAATTAGTACGCATGCGAATAACTAATATTCAAATGTTTCACTGATAATATTCATCGTTTTTTGACAATGAAGTATATTTTCAGTCAATCAATGAATATTATTTATGACAATACTAATATAAGTATCCGTATAAGTGGTACCTAGAGGCAAATTCACGCTAAATAAACTAAGTAATTGACAATTTAGTTTCTCAAATGTAAAAAAAGCGTGGGTGCTTTTGATGTATATTCTCATATTTTTTAGTTTAATTCAACAATACAGAGCGCTCAAGAGCTCAAGAGAACTTTAATAAGCACCCCACCCCATTTTAACATTTGAGAAATTAAATTGTCAATTATTTTTCACTTTTTAGTCTATGGGAAGTGAAGCGTGTTCTTTAGTTTTTAAAACAATTTTTTTTACTAAGAAATCGAAATCTCCGACCCCGAAAACCATACCAATTTTGAACCGAATCTGACCATAATCACAATACTCGTCCATCATCTTGGGCCGCCATTTCGAATTCATAAATTTTTACGAAAAATTCATAATCTCTGACCCCGAAAACCCTCACACACTGATTTTGAATTGAATCAGACCATAATGACATCTTGGAGCCGCCATCTTTAATTTATGAATTTTGACAAAAAATTAGAAATATACGACCTAAAGAAACCTCACATATCAATTTTGAATCGAATCTGACCATAATCACAAATCTCGTCCGCCATCTTGGAGCCGCCATTTGGAATTCATGAATTTTGATAGAATAATCATGTTCTCTGACACCGAAAACTCTTATATACCAATTTTGAATGGAATCGGAACATTATCACAAATTTCGTCCGCCATCTTGGAGAAGCCATTTTGTTTATTATAACAAAAAAAATGTCATATTGCATTGTCACCGGAACTATGAACACTTGCCAAATTTCAAATCATTTGGACGTCTGGAAATAGGTGAAAATCACTCCCTAGTTGTCAGTTACAAACATACAAACAAACAAATATACAAGTGAAGCTGATATAAAGCGTATAAAAAGGTACCTATTGGTAGCTTTACAAGATGAGATATTGTCCATTATCAAAAAAACTCTATGAAAAATATACTTGAATAACTTACGAACGCATATGATGAGAAGGTTTCTTTGCTATCGAGATCGGGAATGATAAACTCGCTGTATATGAATGCAACATCAATGGGGTGGTAGATACTCTCATTTTGTTTACTTGTCAACCGACAGAAAAACTAGCTTTGTGGAAATATTTGCAAATTTTCTGTGCTTCCTACCGGGTCATTATTACGAAAGCGCAAGAGGGCCACAAGGGTTTTTTTCATCACTTCGACTTTAATGTTGAAATTTCGACATTAATGTCGAAATTTCAACTTTTTTCTCGAAATTTCGAATTTAAAGTCGAAGCGATTAAATTTCTACATTAAACTCGAAATTTCAAGAAAGTAGAAGTAATGAAATAAAAACCGTGTGGCCCTCCTGCGTTTTCGTACATTATAAATGAAATGCATTTATCAAATTTTCATTTTGCTGTCACTTAAAGAACTACAGGAAATAAGTTATCAGTTGGCCTTCGCGAAGCACGACAATCTCTCCAGCGTTATCAGAAAAACCCAAAACGTGTAACTATGTTAGGTCAACAATTTGCATTTCATAGGAGAAGTGTTTGAAGATTTTTTCAATCAATTATCGCTGTCTAGGTATTCGAGATTATACTTTCAAATTTCGATGTTGATAAGGTTAGAAAAGTGACTTTCATAGCAGATGATTACATTAAAGAAAAAATTTTGAAAAGTGACTCAACATAATTTGGCTGGGAGAAAAATATCGTTATTCGGGCTTAACTGTATGGTGAAATCTTACGTGTCCAAAAGGATTTACGATAGAAAATTACTAACTAAAAGGACTTTATCGTTGAAACGCAAATATGACAATACTTTTATTTTCTCTGACAAATTTCGTTCAAAGTGACAATACATTCAAATTTTTGTTGATATAGAGTCTTCCAAAATTATTCAAATATAAAATAAAATCTTTATATTGAATTGGAGATTTTCAATAGTACGCGCAATTTCACATGTTCATCTAGACTTTCGAATTATACTAAGCACTAATCACTATCTATGTCATTAGTATTACCATGTGCAAGATTAATATAACAATCGTGAAATACCTACTTTCGGAACCCATTTCGATCACTTTTGTAATTTTTTTGGACTACTACTTCCAGGTATTTTTTTCTAATGCAATTGCGACAGTTCTCGATAGCAGCGCGTTTTCTTTAACTAGAATGGGCAGAACAATTTGTTCATAAAATTTAGACCCTCAGAAGAAGTAGGTAGATATAAATATGGAAAATGTAGTGGTAATATTGTAGGACAAAATGTTTGGGGCATTCTAGTAGTTGTCGGACAGTCGCTTAAGTTTGCGGGAGCCATAAAAAAATATACTCATACTCAAGAATTGTCGCCAATTGCATATTGTTCATCCCGACATGGAGAACACATGTTTTATATCGGTAATTCACCAATTGACTTTTAAAAAAAAAGATTACACAAAAGTGGTTCAAACCACCAGTGATAATTATACTTGGATACAAGTTTATTGGTTACAATACAAAATGAATTTACAGACTAACTATATTAGACTCGTAGGTCAAATTTATGAACATTATTCATATACTGTCAGCATTTCTGCAGGTGTTCATCCGTTGGCGTCGCAAGTCCTTATCTCTTGACATTGAGATTGTCCGAGACGCAATTAGCAGCTATTTTTATTATATAACAACTCCCCTTTTTGGAAAAAAGTTGTTGCTATGCTACAACTTTCAGATTAAACTCGTTCTTTGAAGTTCATGTTGAGTTCGACTTCTTCTTCAACAGCCTCTTGGGGGTTGATACTTGGTCTTCTCTTTGGGGTAAATCTGGCTAGGGTGCGTGAAACGATCCTATTTGGCCTTGGATGGTCTGGTGGTGGTTGATGTAGCTATTCCAATTCTCATTTGTTTTCGGCGACGGCATTTACAGAAGATGTAAAGGACGATCAAAGAGATGATCAGGATGATGGTAAAGTATGTGAATCATGATATGTGCTTACTAACAAATGATTCGTTAATCAACTTGTCCAGTTCTTCTGAGTATTGACTCAATTTATGTTGGGCTATATTAAGGTCCTCCACATTTATTTTATTAAGCTTCAGTGGTTTCAGCTCCGGTGGGTATTGTTTCTCAGGAAGATCTTTACAGCATTGGTATGGTATTTGCACTGCAAAGTTCTTGTAAGTAACATTCTTGTACTTATCAATGAGGTACTTGGAGTAAACTCGCGTGCTTCCAATAAATGCATTACATTCAGGCTGAAGTTTGAACAAAGAATTGGTTTTAATTATTTCAGTCACTGGTTCCATGTTCGTACATTTGACAGTGATCGGTAGGTCGTTTGAAATGGTAATAAGCCAAAAGTTTAGGCTGAGTTCTTGAACATTGTAGTCCTTAGCATAAATGAGTGATGTTTGACAGGTTTTCGAAAAGATAGTTACTCTTCTAAGTAATTGAGCTTCACAGATGGCTTCGGTGTCTATGGGATAGGGCAGCAAATCGAAGCAAATTCTCACACCACGACTGAAGAATTGACAATTTTCTAAATTTTGAAGTGGAATGTACAATAACGAATCATCATCTCTTGCAATATATTTTTGAAATGATAACAAAATATGGTGAAGTCCTGTTCTATTATCTGGTATTGGTATTGGTAAAAGTCGATACAAAGTATATGTCTCTGGTTCAACTTATTGTATTTTCAAAATCAATACAATTTTTGAATCCATTTAATATGCTTCAAGTTCAATAATTTTCGAGCAATTTTTGAGAATGTTGTTGATAATGGCAAATTATTTTTTTGAAGGGATTGTGATATATCTAGGAGAGAGTTATTTAAGTCATTTGGAGTAATGATTGAACTGTGAAGAATATTTATTCTAGCAAACGTTAGTGAATTTAAAACATTATTAAGAGTAAAAAGATAGCTTTCCATCAGTGGTTCACATATATCCAATGTCCTTACTTGTGCTTCGAAAAAGGCAACATCATCTGAGATTTTAAATATTGATGTTTCTATTTCCTTTATGTCTTTATTGAAAGTTTCTTCATCTATTTGCAATTTTTGTATGGTCGAGTTAAGATTTTTAATCACAGATGTAGTAACAGATATCTGATTTTTCAGAAGATTTTCAATTTGGTGTTCGTCTTGTGAAATTTTATTTATACAGTTTGTATAATATTCACCGTCTGACGCATCCAAATTTCCAGTTATTGCTTTCCCAAATGTACCTACTCCATTAATCAATACGCGTTTCTGTCGATTTTTATAATTTTCAGAATCGCCAAATATTTCTCGATACTTGAGACTAAGTAAATTTGATACCTGAGTTCGAAGACTAATATGAGTTTGCACTTGGGCTTTGAAGGACACCATTCGTGTACCTGGTTGCTCAAACATGTATAACATATTTTTTAAGATTTTATCATTATTTTCCAGGGCGGATTTTATGTAGTCTAAAGAGTCTTTACAGATGAGCAAAGTCCATTTTTCATTCGAAATTTTCAAAGTACTTTCTTCATGAAGGAAAATACCAAAAGTATTATTTACTGGTCGAATGGAATATTGTGAACGGGCTGCTAAAAACAGCAAAATTACCCTGAAAAGAAAATAAATCTTCAATATAGAGTTTCAATCTATCAAAGTTTACTTTTGTTTTCTGTCGCGTCTTCCAGTTAACTAGCATTGCTGAATTTTTGAAAATTTTTATTATCTCAAAGGGACCATTAAATTTATTTTGAAGTGTATCTTTGATCTGAGATTCTTTAACCAATACTTTATCTCCTACTTTATATTCTACAGGTTGTTCAACGTGTTTGTCAAATCTAACTTTTGCTTTTACTTTTTGTCTTTGAGTTCTTTCTCGGGCAGTTCTGTAGTAATACGAGACTCTGTTATTGAGGTCTCGAATATATTTTGAAATTAGTTGGTTCTGGTTGTACAGGGTTTCTGGTGGTCGACTAGATGTATGTCCGAATGAAAGTTCGTACGGTGTAAACCCATGTGTTTTATTTTTACTATTATCATAGCAAATTATAGCGTAAGGTAGACATGTAAAGGGATGGTCATTGGGATTATTAGTTACACTCGATCTAATCATTTCCATGAGTGTGGCGTGGAAACGTTTCAGAGATCCATTTGATTGGGGATGGTTAACGCTTGAAAATGATAATTTTATATCGGAAAGCATGAACAAATCTTCAATTAGGGTGTTATCAAATTCACGATCATAGTCGCAATGGAGGCTCAACGGGGTACCATAATGTTGAAAAAAAATCAATAAAGCATTGACGACTGATTTTGCAGATTTATCATCGATCGCGTATGTCTGTGTGAAGTTAGTCAGTTCATCCCTGATAGTGAGAGCATAATTTTTAGTAGGGATTTCAAGAATATCAACATTAACTCTTTCAAATGGTGTTTTAGATGTTTCAGTTATCACCAGAGGGTGATTTTCTGACAAGTTTCACATTTCTTTACGAAATTTTCAATATCTTTAACTAAATTTGGCCAATTATATTTTTCTTTTACACGCCTAACAGTTTTATTGATACCTGGATGTAAATTTTTTTTTTTATTGACTCATAATAATAGGTATTTCGTCATTATCAGGAGTTTTCGACAAATTTTGACAAATAATTATTTTGATCTCTTTTTCTGCAAAAATAAAAGAGAGCATTTCTAGAATGGATAGTTCTAGATTCTAGTTTTTTTTCAACGTAATATGTTCTTGAAAGATCTAGTTCGTTTTGTTTTGTATAGAGTACATAGAACTGCATTTGGGGCAAATGGTAAAGCAATAATGAAGTATTTCCTTCCTTTAACGGATTTACTAAATAAAACATTAATTGCTTTATCATAAAATTCGGCATGTTCTTCAAAAATATCCTCGAGTATTTCATAATGAAGATCTTCTGATTTATTTTGTAGAAAGAATGTAAAAATATTTTTATGTTGTTTATCTAATAGTTGACTATTGTCGAATTTAATTTTTGAGTAATCAATCAGAATTCGGTTTGATATAAGTGTACGAATGTATCAAATTCTTGTTGTATTTTTTCAGAATTAACTCCTTCATTCTCACGCGGCGCCTCTTCTATTTCCTGTCTCTCCATTTGTGGTTCTGGTGGAGTATCCTGGTTTTCATTTCCATTTTCGTTTTCACTTTCATTTGGGGCGAATATCGAGAATTTTTATTGAAAATTCGCGCATTCTTTAAACTGGTTTATTTTTATACGTGATAGGGCATCGGCGTTCTTATTTATTTTGCCGGGTTTGTGCTCCATCTCGTAATCATATTCTTCTAACTTAAGTCGCCAACGTGCCAATCTACTACCTGGAACTTTAATTGAAAAGAGCCAAGTGACGGGTCTATGGTCAGTGACTAATTTGAATTTTCTGCCGAATAAATATGGTCTAACGTGTTTTACAGACCAGATTATAGCCAACAGTTCTCTCTCTATAGTAGAGTACTTGATTTCGGCATTACAGATTGTTCCAGAAGCATATGCTATAGGGAGATCTTTTCCTATAGGTCCTTGTAAAAGGACAGCAACTATTGCTAATGCACTTGCATCTGTCGTCAAAAGAAATTGTTCTTCAAAGTTTGGATAAATCAAAATAGGACTAGAAGTGAGAGCACACTTCAGTTCTATAAATGATTTTTGGCATTCTGGGTTGGAATAAAACTTTACGTCTTTTTGCAAAAGTTTTGTTAGAGGTTTGGATATTTTAGCAAAGTTCGAAATGAACCGACGGTAATAGCCTGCCAAGCCCAAAAATGATTTGATTTCTTTTGAATTTTTCGGTTGAGGAAAATTTTGAATACATTCTATTTTGGATGGGTTTGGTTTAACACCATCTTTCGTAATGACGTGACCAAGGTATGCAACTTTCTTCCTCAGAAATTCGCATTTATCAGGTTGGAATTTTAAGTTAGCTTTTCTTAGTTGTTTAAATACTTCTGTTAATCTTGAAAGTTGCTCATGTAAAGTTGGAGAATAAATGATAATATCATCCATATACACAAGGCAACGTTCATTTTGGATGCCAAGAAGGATGTTATCCATAACGCGTTGGAACGTTGATGGAGTGTTCTTCAGGCCAAATGGCATACGAACAAATTCCTAATGTCCATTCTCCACAGAGAAAGCTGTCTTGGGTACATCTTTCAAGTCAATTTCTATTTGGTGGAAGCCCGATGCAAGATCGAGGGTCGTAAAGTACTGACACTTTCCAAGTTGGTCTAGTAAGTCAAAAATATTAGGTAGTGGGTACTTATCGTCAACGGAGACTTCGGTTTTCCAGAAGCATCCAATTTTTTGAAAGCAACCCAAACAGGGGATGGTCAGGGGGAAATGGATGGCTGAATAATACCTTGTTTAAGTATTTTAGAAATTTGGGTTTTAACCTCTTCTTTATGGACTTGGGGATATCTATATGATTTTGTCAATATGGTTGACATTATTAGTTTCTATTGTATGTTTAATTTCAATCGTGAAGGTAAGGTCGTCACTTTCCAAGCAGAAAATATCCGAAAATTCCATACACACGTCAGTTATTAATTCCTTTTCTTCATCATTTAAGTGATCAAGTCGTAATTGGTTTTGAATTTCTTTGGTTCTATCAAAATTATCTTCAAACTGCTGGTCATGTAACGTATTGATATTCAAAACTGATTCAAATTTCGAAATTGGTTCCAGTTTCAAGTCTGAAAAATCAATAGTTTTGGGAATAGCATTTGCATTTATGATTGAAGTCAAAAATTGTCCATTTTTGTCAATTTTAAGTTAAGCATTTGGTAATCTAACTTTCTCCTTTTTCTGTGCTAACAGTATAGCGTCAGTATTAATAAGATTATATTTCAGCTTAAAAATTTGTTCAGTTCTAGGTTCGATTGTGATTTGATTTAGAATTAATTTAGACATTTTCAGAACTTCCTTGAACAAAGGAACAGTTTTGAAATTTGTTATTATTTGGTTATTTTTCAAATCAATAGTAAAATTGTAGTGTTCGAGAAAATCAGATCCAAGTAAACCATCAAATTCAATGTCTAGGTTGTACACATAAACTTTGTGTGAATCATTATCTTTAAAATTTATAAGAGTTGATTCATTGATCAATATTTTTCGGTCAGTAATTCCCTGGACTATAACATTTTCCGAAAGTCAATGCAAATATTTTTATTATTTTAATATATATTTATAAAGGGGTTTGTTAGGTCTTTTATGTAGTAGAGATTTTTGAAATTTATAAAATAAAGAGAGCTTACATGAAGCGTTGTTCCGGGAAGTTCAGATCGGGATTGTAGTCATTCAGATTCATCGATTGAATTTGAGATTGGATTCCCAAAATTGTGTCGTGTGTTTGGTTGAAGTCTGGAGGATGGTCTTGGGTAGGAAGTTACTCCAATTCATCGTGATCGTGATAGTTTGATTGGAAATTTTGACCATTATCAATATAATAGTTTTCAGATTCTTGGCTACTAGCTGTATAGTGATCATTGTAGAGTTCAAAATTTTGGAATTGTGAATCTTGAGAGTATTGATTATCCTGATAATTCACACAAAATGTTCTTTGTTGGTTGAAATTAGATTGCGTTAGTGTCGGTCTTGACTGGTTGTGTTGGAATTGAGATCTTGGCTGATTATTTTGAAATTGTGGTCTCTGTTGCGTATTTTGAGATAGTGGTCTTGATTGGCTATTTTGGAAATTATTTGGGGGACGATTTAGTTGAAAGGATTTCGGTCTTGAAAAGTTGATATTCGGGTTTCGGCCGGAATTCGAAAAGTTTGGTTGTGGTCTTTGTCTTTGTCTACATTAATTGAATGAGTGGCCTAGACGTCCACAAAATGTGCATTTTAGAATTTGTTAGGGGTCTTTTCGGCATGTTATTTCGAGATTGGTTTTGTCTGTCGTGTTTTTGATTCTCAAAATAGGATAATTGAAGTTCTCTTCTGATACGCATTTGTGCTTCGAGCACGTCTCTGGAATTTCCAGCACGTATTATTTGTCCAAGTCTTGGTTCGATTCCCGTTAACAGGGTGTTCAGAGTCATAGTTTCAATGAGTCGGGATTAGGCGTATTTTTGCTCTGCAGTAAGAGCAGTTTTTTGAATACATGCCTGCACTTTTGCATTATGTACTTGCAAACGGTTGAAGAACACTAATGCAGTTTCATTTGTCAATTGTTTCAGCCTCTGTAGGTCTTGAATCAGAGATGTCAAGTCTCGAGTACCAAAATTAATAGTTAATAAATTTCTAATTGTTCAGTCTTCGTGAATATTAAAATATATTTTGTGCCTAATTTGTCGCGAGTATACAATGACATAATGATATCTCACTCTTCACAAAAGTAGGTGAAAAAACGGAAAGAGAGAGACCACGACAGTTCCTATCTGTGTGTGACGAGAACTCGCCGGCTACCGTTTGTCCAGTTGTTTCAATAATCAAACAATTTTTTTTTATGCCCTCCCCGTGGTTTCAAAAGGAGTGAACCCTCAGGAAACTGTTTGTGCGTGCCCGTACACAGTCATTGACTAGATAAGTGAGTTCCCGTGAAGAGGACGGCCGTCCAAGCTACCTTCGCGCCAGCAAATGGAAACCAACCACTAAGGTGAGTGTGGGAGAATTTTGTCATTGGCGATATAAAAATATAAATTATAAACACAGTCCACTGCTCATTAAATCTCGCCCATAATTTTGGTCCATTCGAACCCGATTATCAATTTCTTCGTTTTCAGTTCAATTTATATGCAATTATTTGGCCGGCATTTTCGTGTTCCTCCATTCTCAGAACATATCGCTCACGCATCGTCACTAGTCACCTGGGTGCGTAGACCCTGCCACTCGTTAGTTTAATTGTTTACCGGTCAGCGAAGATATCGCAGTGACAGTAAATAACCTCTATTATTTCATTTACATTTGTTTTGGGTTGGAATTCGCGAATAAAATATAAGAAATCCAGCATATTAAACGTATGTACTCATAATTGGAAAAATTGATCTCTTTCAAGGTGTCATTTCATAGGTGGGACTCAGTATAACTTGATAATAATTAACCGATTTTATACCGAATATTATATATTAGTATGTAATAATTGTGATACTATTTCACAAGTAAATTTTCTGTTCGATGCTATAAATAGCCTCAAAAGGTAAGAACACTTTATTCCGAAATAGCTCTACTAATTGGTTTATCTTAGCTAATGCGGTTTAGCTAGATGTTATTTACACTTGATTGACATTTGATTTGTTTTCGTAATAACTCGACACAATGGCTGAAAATGCTAAGAAATTGAATCAAAATATTGCTCATCGTGGGACAGAAATTATTAAAATCAATGAGTTAAGGAAAGTAGCTGATAAAGCTCTCACTGATAAATCTATGCACAATAATTTTAAATGTAGGTATAGGCATATTGAAGGAATTCAGGAGTCGTTTGAGAGGTTTCATAGCATAGTAATGAGTCTGGTTTCTGCTCAAGAGAATCCTGATTTGGACACTCATAATAAGATATTTACCGATTTTCAAACGAATCTCTTTCATGTTCAGGCAATTTACATGCAAATTTTCGATGATGGAAAGGATACAAGTTTCTGCCTATGAATAGTACCATGGCAGGCACTGCTCGACAAAACAATAATGTTAAACTACCCAAAATTGAGTTGCCTAAATTTGGAGGAGATATGAAAACATGGCAAACTTATAAGGATATGTATGTCTCACTAATACACGATAATGATTCATTGTCTGATATTGACAAATTCAATTATTTAATTTCTTCTCTAGAAGGTGCTCCCTTGGCACTTGTCAAGAAAACACCCTTAGTGGGAAATAATTACAATGTAGCTTATGAGAAATTAGTGAAAAGATATGATAATAAAAGACTCATGGCCAGTTCTTATTGGCATTCAATAGAGCAAACAAAAAAATTAAATTCTTCAGATAATCCAATTGCATTACGTAATCTACTCGATACTTTTACTTTGAATATATTATTTTTGGAGAACCTTGGGTTTGATGTTAAAACCTGGGATTTCATATTATTTAGTATGTTAATTGACAGGTTAGATAATGCAACTGCTACTCAATTTGAAATTCAACATGGATCTTCTTTGGATATCCAAGATTGTTATAATACTTTGGTAGAATTCATTGAAACTCAGTGTAATGCCCTTGATACTGTAGAAGGTTCCTCAACTTCTCCTAAGAAGTGTATGATACTGAAAAATAAATCTACCCCTAATTACGGAAATTCAAGGTTGAAAAGCGGTGCTGCTTTTATGACTCAAACTAATAAGCTCTCATGCCAGCTTTGCAAAGCTGAACATATGATCTATAATTGCCAGATATTTTTATCCAAATCTCCGAACGAGCGATTTACCCTTATCAAAAATAACAAGTGGTGTTCTAACTGCCTGGGTTCCAAGCATTCAGCCTCGAAATGCACCTCCAGTACCCTATGTAAAAAATGTTCTTTGAAACATCATAGCCTGCTGCACTTTGACAGACTCGAACAGAATCAAATTTCTACAAGCGATTTCTGTTCACCCTCTTCCTCATTGGAACAATCTTCCACTAATCTCCTCACTCATGCAAATACTACAGTCTTGCTCTCCACTACCCTCGTCGAGGTATATGCTGAAAATGGCAAATGTCTAATTGCTAGAGCTATTCTCGACAGCGCTAGTCAATCTAACTTCATAACTAGCAAATTTGTTAGTCGTTTAGGTCTAAAATCTTCCCCATCGAATATTTCCATTTATGGAATTGGAAATATCAATTCCCAATCTTATGAAGGCATTTCCTGTACAATAAAGCCGATAAATAAACCACAACCAAGTTTTGTCTTGGACTTCGTTGTCCTACCAAAAATTTGTTCGAATATGCCCGTTGTCGACATTTCCAAAGATAAACTCAAGAAATTCAAGAATTTGGGGTTGGCAGATCCTCTGTTCAATATTTCACAGCCCGTGGATATGATTCTGGGAGCTGATATATTCGGTCTAGTTCTGAGAGGTGATATTATGGCTAGTACAGTGGATAATCCTGTTGTTGCTCTGGACACCGAATTCGGTTGGGTCATATTAGGAAAAGTTGATAACTCTCCCCCTCCTTCACTGCCTCTTGTGACTAACGCATTTTTTGCCTTCGCGGAATTTTCCCTTGAACATTTGGTAAAACAGTTCTGGGAACTTGAACAAGTACCCACAGGAATAACTTCCTCCCCCGACGATAACTTAGCTGAAAAACATTTTGTTGAAACACATTCCCGCACGGAGACTGGAAGGTTTGAAGTCTTTCTTCCTTTCAAGATTACAAATCCACAATTTGAAAATTCTCGAGATATCGCACTTAAAAGATTTTTTTCTCTCGAACGAAGGCTTTCAAAAGATCCTCAGCTCTACGAGCAATATAAACAATTCATGAAAGAATATCTTGACTCCCAATATATGGAGCTTGTACCTCAAAGTCAAGTGGATCATCCCTCTTATTATATTCCCCATCTCTGTGTTCTCAGGCCTGAAAGTAAAACTATGAAAATTCGTGTTGTATTCGATGCTTCCAGCAAATGTGCAAATGATATTTCACTCAATTAAACACTCTTTTCTGGGCCTAAACTCTAAAAGCACATAGTGGAGATTCTGCTCAGATTCCGAGCCAATCGCATTGCCTTAACAGCAGATATTCACCGTATGTTCCTGCAAATTCGTGTTGCTAGGGAACATCAAGATTTCCAGAGAATTTTATGGAGGTTTTCCAAAGACTTGCCAATTCAGGATTATCGTCTACTAACGGTTAGTTTCGGGGTAAGCTCTTCTCCTTTTCTTTCGATAAGAGTGTTGAAGCAATTATCTTTGGATTATAAGGATCGGTTTCCTCTTGCTTCAAAAATTCTTGATTCCGACATATTTGTTGATGATATTGTATATAGTTGTGATTCTCTATCAGAAGCAAATTCTGCAAAAAAGGAACTCATTTCTCTTCTTGGAACTGCAGGGTTTGAGTTGCGAAAGTGGGCATGTAACTATCCAGACGTTCTTTCTGACTTGCCTTCTTCAAGTCTCCAATGTGATCCTGCGCCCGTGGACTTTGATCCGGAATCCAGTACTATAAAGATATTGGGATTGCAATGGAACCCTCACCTCGATGTTTTTGCTTACAAGGTGATACCTTTCGATACACCCTGTACAAAACGAGGAGTTCTGTCGCAACTTGCACGAGTTTATGATCCCTTAGGATTTCTGACTCCACTCACTCTTTCGATAAAATTACTCGTTCAAAATCTCTGGGCCTTAGGAATTGATTGGGATTCCACACCATCTTCTTCAATTGTAGAGATGTGGAAGAGGGTAAGTATAGAGATGAAATTGCTTTCCAGCCTACAGATTCCCCGTATAATTTCCTCGGAAAATTATACCATGTGTGAATTACATGGATTCTGCGATGCTTCTGAGCGTGGCTACGCTGGTGTTGCTTACCTCAGAATCCTGGATGATAATGACAAAATATTTGTTTACCTCATTTGTGCAAAATCTAAGGTAGCTCCCCTCAAAAAAATATCAGTTCCTAGGCTCGAACTCTGTGGTGCTCATTTACTCTCTAATCTCCTCAAATTCGTACTCGAATCACTTTCTGGTAAAATTAACATTTCTCGTGTACTTACATGGACTGATTCATCTGTCACACTTTCTTGGATAAAATCACCCCCTCATAAATGGACGACTTTCGTATGTAATCGAGTCACGCAAATTCAAGAAAATCTTCCTCCCGCTCACTGGTATCATATAAAATCTGAGAATAATCCAGCCGATCCAGCCTCTCGAGGTTTGTCACCCGCTGATTTATTACACAATGAGTTATGGTGGTCGGGGCCGACATTTTTGAGATACCCTTCTAGTGATTGGTCAGTAGAAATTAATGAATTTTCCGAAACGGAACTCGAAAGAAGAAAGACTGTTCTGGTAAGTAATACCGTAGAACACCCCCTTTTAGCCCTACTCCACAAATTGAGTTCTTTGGCAAAAATTCAGCGCATAGTTGCTTACATTCTCAGATTTTTGGGTGAAGTAAAGCCTTACGAATACTCTCCGGATAAGAGGGTTACCCCATCCGAAATGGACTCTTCTTTGAACCTCTTGATTAAACAAACCCAACTTCAGGCATTTGATAAAGAGATTGATCTCATAAAAAACAATAAACGTTTACCCAAATCATTCAGAAAACTTACTCCATTTTTTGACTCCCTGGGTATTATAAGGGTGGGCGGACGCCTAGTGAATTCGACACTTTCCTATGAAGAAAAACATCCTGCTCTGCTTCCCAGTGATCATCGTTTTACTCAGCTTGTTATTGAATACACGCATTCTCGTTTTTTGCATCCCTGTTTGCGATCTCTACAAAATTTGCTTCTTCAACGCTATTGGATATTTTCTCCGAAGCGTACAATCAAAAAGGTAATATCAAAATGTATGAAATGTTTTCGCGTGAACCCAATTTCTCAACAGCCTTTAATGGGTAATTTACCCTATGCTCGTGTGACCCAAGTGAAACCCTTCTCACATGTTGGTACTGATATGGCAGGTCCTTTCACCACTTTAGTAAGGAGAGTTCGAGGATCTAAAACCTATAAATCTTACCTATGTATATTCGTCTGCATGGCCATAAAAGCCATACATATTGAGTTGGTATCCGACTTATCCACCGAAGCGTTTCTCGCTGCATTACGTCGCATGATTTCCCGAAGAGGAAGGTGCTCAGATATTTACTGTGATTTCGGATCGAACTTCATTGGTGCTTCAAGGTATTTGTCCTCTATTATAGAATCCGCAGCTCTTGAGGAGCAGATCAAATTCCATATAAACTGCCCTAAAGATCCCAATTTTGGCGGACTCTGGGAATCCGGAATAAAGTCTATAAAATCTCACCTAAATAGAGTTATAGGAGATCAAGTTCTTACGTTTGAAGAGCTATATACGGTTCTTGTGCAAATAGAGGCTGTATTGAACTCTCGCCCCTTGTGCGAATTGAGCTCAGATCCGCGGGACCTGCAGGCTCTTACTCCAGCTCATTTCTTAGTCTTGGAACCACTCAATACACTTCCTGATCCAAAAATACCAGACATTAAATTGAATAGATTGTCACGGTGGCAGTTATTACAGAAAATGCATCAATCATTTTGGAATAGATGGCACAGAGAGTATCTGCACACTTTACTGCAGAGGAGCAAATGGACGGATATGTCAGCTCCAATAGAGTCTAATTCTCTTGTTATCCTGAAAGACGATTCAGCGCCACCTTTGAAATGGCACCTAGGCAGAATAGTATCTATTCATCCTGGCAACGATGGTGTTACGAGGGTAGTCTCAGTTAAAACGAGTAAAGGTGTTTATACTCGACCTGTCAGCAAGGTGTGCCCTTTGCCCAGCAATGAATAATTTCATATTATGCTCATATAATTGTCAGTGTTTGTATTTAAAATTAGTAATTGGGGTTTTAATTTTTTTTTTATGCATCATTCCCTATTTTGCAACGATTTCTCTAGTATAATTATTTTTTATTTTTGTTTCTTTTATAAAATTGTCATTTTAGGTGAGCGGTATGTTCAGTCTTCGTGAATATTAAAATATATTTTGTGCCTAATTTGTCGCGAGTATACAATGACAAAATGATATCTCACTCTTCACAAAAGTAGGTGAAAAAACGGAAAGAAAGAGACCACGACAGTTCCTATCTGTGTGTGACGAGAACTCGCCGGCTACCGTTTGTCCAGTTGTTTCAATAATCAAACAATTTTTTTTTTGATGCCCCCCCGTGGTTTCAAAAGGAGTGAACCCTCAGGAAACTGTTTGTGCGTGCCCGTACACAGTCATTGACTAGATAAGTGAGTTCCCGTGAAGAGGACGGCCGTCCAAGCTACCTTCGCGCCAGCAAATGGAAACCAACCACTAAGGTGAGTGTGGGAGAATTTTGTCATTGGCGATTTAAAAATATAAATTATAAACACAGTCCACTGCTCATTAAATCTCGCCCACTAATTTATTAGGGTTTCTTAAACTTATGAGCTGTGCAGCTCTACCTTTAAGTTTATTCTTTATATGGATTGTTAAAAGATTTCGTTGGTCACGAGTTGCCATTTGATATGCACAATCACAAGCATTTAAGAAAGTAGTCAAAAATATTTGATCACTTTTATAGTCTGGGACAATGGAAAACACTTCGGATGATTTATAAGGTTCAATTTCAGGAACAGGATCCTGAATTTCATTCTCATTTTCAGCATTATTAACATTGTTCGCAGGCGGATTCTCCATATTGCTCAATAAATTGATTAGCAACTAACTAATAATCGAACAGTACGATTATTTTACAGGTAATTGATCAGTACAATTATCAAAAGTTAATTTTTTTCTTTTGAGTCTGCATAAAATAATTACTCAGTATGATTATTAGAAATAAAATATTAGTAATATAACGAGATTATTCTTTGTCACTTACAGTAATATTTTCATGGGTGATTTGTCTTGTTCTCGAAGATGGTCCACCAGTGGCTTCAATAGGTGTTCCTTCCGTGGTCTTCAAGTGATGACTCCTCAGCAAGTTCTTTCTTCCTTAAAGGATTGGAATCCACCGCTACCAGTTGAGTTTCTTCTTGTTCTAGCAGCGTTTAGGAATCCTACCGACTGCGCCAGTTGTTATATCGGTAATTCACCAATTGACTTAAAAAAAAAAGGTTACACAAAAGTGGTTCAAACCACTAGTGATAATTATATTTGGATACAATTATATTGGTTACAGTACAAAATGAATTTACAGACCAACTACATTAGACTCGTAGGTCATATTAATAAACATTATTCATACACTGTCAGCATTCCTGCAGGTGTTCATCCGTTGGCGTCGCGAGTCCTTATCTCGTGACATTGAGATTGTCCGAGACGCAATTAGCAGCTATTTTCACTATATAACACATGTACGAAGTCTCAACGGTCAGGTAATCAAGTTTTTTTCCCGGTATCGGACTCTATAGTCCTCGGCTATAGAGTTCGTCTTGTTCTTCTGTTGATATTCAGTTTTTTAACTCTTTTGCAAAGTCAGTTGTCACTTGTAATATAAAAAAATATCATCTGTGTTTTCCATAACAAAAACAGATAATGTCTTTTTTGTCGCACAACATCTATCCAGTTGCTGATAATTCCACGGAGTAGTTAGGTATTTGAAACCGGGAAACTTTCTTTTTCCGTTTTATTACCAAATGAACCACATCGGCCTCCAAAAGTGTGTGTATGCCCTCAGGCAAGGAACTTATGATTAATTATGTTTATTTACGCATGACATTCCCAGCCAGTGGGTGATAGTATTCAATGCTTAATTAAAGTAGTTCGCAATTGCAATTGTGTCTTCCTGGAGGAACAATGCACACTTGGATGTCAGAGGTGATTCAATGTTCGTAGGGGGAAGTAGTTGTTTTCTGAGAGGAATATGCCTTATATTTTTTCCATTAAGTTGGACAGTGTGTAAATATGGGGATTTCGACATATTTGAAACTCTCCGTCACACTTTGTTCGAATTATTCTTGAATCCCTATCTCTTTTTCATTTCATTATGTTATAATTGAAAAATAATTCTACCATTATTTTTTGGGTTTGTAACCTTCCACAATCTGAAAATGGAAAATTGGTAATCCAAGGAAATCTGTATGAGTGTAGAAGGGCAAATTAATGAATTTGCCTGATAAGTTACTGCGTTCACAAAACACTTTTCATCCACTGTGGTCACTATGCTGTGTCATAGTGACCACAGCGGACGAAAAGTTTCTGCGGACGAAAAATACTTGCCTAAAAACATGGTCCATTAATGCCTCAGCTATCAATTTGCAGGCTCGCCTATAATAGACAGTTTTTTGTCCTTGGTACTCAAATAACTATTCTTTATCGAAAAACGTTGATGTTTCGTAGACTGTATCTGCATCCGTTATCGAAACTTGCTGAAAGGACGCTGAAAACTGGATTTGAATTAGTTTGGAAATGATAACATATTTCTTTGACAGAGTCGAATGAAATCTGCCATACATTCTTTTGATTGACATTTGCTATCTTGATACATAGGGTGTTCGGTATCAATCAATCACCATTCTAAAATTTCTCATTTCATCTCTGAGAGGAGGTAACCAGGTGCGTTCCATTTCGATGGAATTTAATGGAAAGCAGTCGTTTGATAAAAAAATGCACTCGGTTTCCTTTACCTTTCTCTTTTCTTGATTTGATTCTCTGATTTCTGATGTTACTTTTATGTTCTTCCTTGCGCACAATCAATGGTCTTGATGTTTCACCTATATAACATTTACCATACGAACAAGGTATGTTGTAAACACAATTTTTTGAACACTCATCAGTGTTTTTGGGTTTCGTATATGTGAGTATTGATCTCGATGTATTGGTTGTTTTAAATGTTGTTTTTACATCATACCTATGGCCAATCCGTTTTATCTTTTCAGACATATTCCAGGGACATGAGGTATAATGTTGGTTGTTGGATTGTGAATGGGGATGTCGTACTTCTGTATGTTGTGTTTTTTGATTTTTAGGTGTATTACTATTTGCAATTCCATCAATGATTTTTTCCATGAATTGATTTGAATAAGCATTTTTCTGAGAACGGAATTTATAAAATTCAATCCTTCTTTTAGGTCTTGTGCTGAATTTCAAACCACTTGTGCTCTGTTGTAAAGACATTTCACAATATCCTTGTTCACGCAGGTGCAATGATAAGAGTTATAGTGGGGATATCTAATCATTGAATACTAGAATAAAATTGAATGTCGATTCTATCATTGAACTCAAGAAACTTTGTACTAAAAAGACATATATCCAATTTAAATATGAATTTTATCAACAAGAATTGTATGGCCATAGGTTCTACATTTCCGCTCATTTTTAGTATATATTCATGGAATATTTTGAAGACTGTTTCGGTGAAACTTACCAGAATGGACCCAGGGTTTGGTGAAGGTATGTTGATGATGTGTTCTTTGTTTGGAATCAGAGTAGAGATGTCTTGAACGTTTCCTTAGATTACGTTAATAATCGAGAACCAACAATAACATTCGCATTAGAAACAGAAAAAGATGATGAACTTCCTTTTTTAGATGTTTTGATGAAAAATCAACATTTCGAGTCAACAGAACTGTTTATAGAAAGAAAACACATACCAACAGATATCTCCACTATAACTCCAATCATCACACCAGCGTGAAGAACGGAATTGAGGAATGTCTCTATAACAGCGCACAAGTGGTTTGCAATTCAACAAAAGAACTGAAAGGAGAATTGAATTTGATAAAGTCCATTCTCAAGGAAAATGTTTATCCAATTCAATTCGTGGAAAAAATCATTTAGGTTCATATATATACCCGTGAAAAAAAAAATGCCAGTGCAAAAATCATAAAAAAATCTGAGTGCTTTGGTATTCCAAATAAAAAAATTCCTGAGATTTTGAAAAAAATCTATCCAATGGTTTTCGAGCAAAAAAATAAAAACGTAGTTTTTAGATATTTTTTTGGATCTACTCAAAAAGTATTCGACAGATCGCATCTCAAGTCCTATAGATTTTCAATTTTGGTAACGTACATCACCCATACTTCAACTTCTTTTTTCGTATGTACAGTTTTTTTATCAAGGGGGAAAATGTATTAAAACTAGCTGTAAAATCAATACATACAAATCGGAAAAATAGCATTTTTTAATTAATTCAGTGAGAGACATTTCAAGCTTTGGACCGAAAAAAAATCATTATCCCAGTGGATGCTGCCTCTGGTCGAAAGAAACGAATTCAAATTATATCATTTACTGTTGCTCAACCATTCATTTTTTACAATATTGCCAATATTTCTAAACAAAGACATCCGATGAATGTTGTTTCTGTATCTGACAAATTTAAATGTATCGGGAAATCGTCAGGACATGATAAAATTGACTTAGGCACATCGTTGAAAAAACGGTGCCGTCACTTCATTAGAAGTGTGGTGTATTATATAGAATGGGGCAAAAGTTTCACGGAAAAACCCTGATATGCAAAAATATTGACATGGACTATAATAGCCAACTCTTGCGGAAAATATGGCTATACAAAGGGTAGAAATATCGACATGGACTACACCGGTAGTCTCTAAAATATTACTGAAACACTTCATACGGAAAAATTGTTCGTTAGTAGAAACGAGACTACCACCTAATTAGAGGCGATATGTATACAGGGGTGTCCCAAATATGGATCCGGGAAAATATTGCCATGCAAAAAACCATAATTATTATTGACATTGACTATTATACAGGATGTCTCAAGAATATCACTGAAAAGCTGGAAATAATGATATGGACTATAGTGGTTGTCTTAGAGATGTAACAGGTAAACTATTGATATGGGAAAAATTTCACAAAAGAAAATACTTCAGTCCCAAACAATGACGGGAGAATCTTTCTATACGAAAAGTAGGAATATCTACATCGACTATAGTAGTTGTCCCAAAAAAAATCACAGAAACACTTATACAGAGTGACCCATTTGAAAGCGGGCCACCTCTTTAAAACTATTATTTATTATCCGATTAAGAAGTTTTTTTTTTCAATAGGTAGAGCATCAATAGTTCTAGTTGAGTGACACAAATTTGAAATAAACATAAACATTTAAAGGCCTACTTCGAATTTTTTTCAAGGTCAAAAATCCAAAAAAATATACTAATGACTTTTTTAGATAGAATTAGACGGCACCACTGGATTCACGACATTTTCAAGTGATATATTTACAAATTACGTAGGAATGTGTCCATGAATAAAAAAATTATATGGACAAGAAATTTGAAAATTATGTCAGTAAATCAACCCACTTCTTTAATTTCAGAACTTTCTTCAAAATTCTGACTATACCACTGGATCCAGAATACTTCGAAATACATCCGGTCAGAATTTCATCAAAATCTGTTCATAAATAAAAAAATTATAAAATAATAAAATTTGAAATTAGTGGAATATATTATTATATTAATTTATGACACTCAATTAGAACTATTAATGCTCTATCTATTGAAAGGAAAAACTTGTATGATTAAAAACCTATAATTTTTTGGAATATCAAATTCATAGGCAATCCCAATGCAAGAAAATACAACTCGTCCTGCGAACTCGTCTTGCGGACTCGTTGTATTTTCAGCTTTGGGATTGCAATTCATTAATATTCCAAAAAATTATCGGTAATAATCATACCACTTATTATATTACTCCTGAAAATATATTGCTACTTAAGTTCATTTCACTAATATTATTAATATGAATTTTTATATTTCGGAAACGGATGTAATGATTTGGATCAAATTTTGTATTTGTTTGAAGTTATAAAATATGTTGGAATTTAACGAGGAAGAAACCGCTGGGGAATTTTGGTGTACATGACTTGGGTATTAGATTAGTGGTAACATTCGAGTATTAGTCGGGAATAGAGGCATTACTAAAAATTGCAGATATTACTGGTGTATTACCCGGGCATAAGAGGAATTAGTTAGGAATTATTGGGCATTACACGGGAAAGCGAGGTATTACTCGAGAATGGCATGGGTATTACAGAAATTATCCGGAAGTGAGAGAACAAATACTGCACAATTAGTCTTCAAAACATAGGAATTGAAAATTACATGAATTATCCGAAATATTAGAGAGCAGTGGCGAAAATCAGAAAAGTGCAATAAAAATAAATAAAAAAAAGGTCTTCAGAATTGTACTTGACAACAAACCTAACATTAAGACATCTTTTTGTATTCATATTACTTTTCTGACGGGCATTACTGGCATTACTTTTACTTTTACTTGGGGGGTATTACTCGGGAACTACTTGGGTATTAGAGGCATTACTTACTATTTTCGAGATTTGATGTACACAATTTCTTTACAAGAAAAACTAGATTTGGTATTATACTACTTCTCTAGGTATAATATCAAATGAACTGATTGGAAAAGCATATTAGAAAGATATAGGTCTTACACAAAGAAAACGAAGTTTATCAAACATTCATCAATATTTAAGTACAATGAGACCAATCTAGCTTAACATTATCCGTTGTGCTACGAGTGAGCATCACGTTTTCAGGTTTCAGGCTAGGTTGGTTTCACTGTACATTGATCTATTTCACACGTTCACGAACAATTATAATTAATACCTAATTTTGTGTACTAGTTTACAATGCGAATTAATACGTATTCCAAGTCGGAAAATGTCATTTCAAATTTTCTCTGAATGTTTTTCGGAGTATGCATGACATGATATTGCAAAATATTCCACGAAAATTATAGAACGTTCCATAATATTCTTTAAATGTTTTCCACATGTATACAGCAAATGTTGAAACTGAGAATATTTCTAGAATTTTTTTGATTATTTTATCGAGTATTGTATAATATCGGAAAAAAATATATTAAAAATAGTTGTGAAGTCTATCAGTAAACAACTAATTACCTAGCGCACACCTCTACAGGTACATCTGAAAGAATTAACAACAATTTTCTATATTTTCATATCAGATTACTTTTAGTCAATATTTGATGTGATGAATTTGTAAAAAATAATTAGAATTAAAAATCAACCGAATGCACCGATCTTTTGAAATGATATCCCCTTCGCGATTTCTTCACTAATATCTGAATCATAAAAATAACACTGATGACGAAATATCAACAATTATAATTTTCTCTAGGTAGATACTAATATCAACTTGCGAAAACCAAGCGTTTCTGACCTTTGTGTTGTGTCACTGTGTCACAATTCACAAAAATGTCCACACATCTTATAAAACTTTTGTTCCACCTCGAATAGGGGTGAGCTGGAGCTTGTATGAAGATAGTGTCCAATCGTCCGCCAAAGAAAACGTCTACGAAATATTTTATGCACAAAAAATAATTATTTACATTTTCGCGTCATAATCTTCCGAAGGAACCTGCCATACTTGCCCACCTTTTACATTTATTACCGCCACCGCGAAGGCGGCACCCGCGACAATGACTGCATGATTTTCGTTTATCGGCATGTATTGTGTCAAAAGCCAACTAGGTTTCTGGAGTCAATCAGATGTGAAATTCTGTTATAAATCTTAGAGATTTCCGGATGGTACAGAACGATGAGTCTAACCAGTTTCTGGAAAAATTAGAAAACTAGTACTAGTTACCTCTTGACTTCCTTGGAGCCTACAGGTACTTCATAAAGTTCAACAAAATTTCCTTCCACTATTTCGCTTCAACCACTTTCATATTCCAGGAAAAATAACATCAACTAATTTCAGATAGCATGGGGATTCAAGTGTCACATCGTTGAGAGAATTCAAAGCTTTTTTCAAACATCTGCATTTTTCGAATTTTTTGAATACATTCTATCACATTTTTGAATTAAATTTTCTTTTCAACAATGTGACACTTGACCTCCCATGCTGTTTGAAATTTTCAAGTTAATGTACACCCCGAGTCATCTAAGAAGCACTTACAATGTCAAATTTGCAGTGCCTCCGGCTTTTCATGAATGAATTACTCGAGGACCTCAGTGTTAGTTATCAGCGACTTCGTCTGAATCTCGTGAGTGAATTTTGAGAAAGTTACAGGACCTCAAGTATTTTGTTTGGTGGATACCTTGTCGATATTGTGTTTATCGACATCAGTGGCTTCGGTTGAGTCCTGTCTGTGACTTTGGTGGAATTTGCAGTTTCTCCATACTTTTGGGTGGAGACCACACGGATCTTGTTTTTCGAATTCAGTGGCCTCTGCTGAGTCCTGTCTATGAATTTGGTTGAATTTGTAGTGCCTCCGGTTTTTTGTTGAACGAACACCTCGGAGAGCTCGTTATTCACATTCAGTGGCCTCTGCTGAGGCTTGTCTATGAATTAAGTTGAATTTGTAGTATCTCCGGTTTTTTGTTGGGTTGAGACTTCGAGGACTTCGTTATTCGAATTCAGTGACCCCTGCTGTGTACTGTCTGCAAATTTGCAGCGCCCTCTTCGCGCCATCTTACAGTTCAGAAACGAGAAATATTTGAGTTCATATGTACCTTAATAAAATTGCGTAGTAATACACCTAACAATCGAACAACACAACACAAAGAACATCCCCATACACACTCAACTACCAACATTATACCTGGACTGTCTGAAAAGATAAAAAGGTTAGGTATGATGTAAGAACAACATTTAAACAACCAATTCATTGAGATCAATACTCACACATACGAAACCCAAAAACACTGATGAATGTTCAAAAAAATTGTGTTTACAACATACCTTGTTCGTGTGGTAATAGTTATTTACGTAATCAGTTATGAAAAGACCGATATTGTTCGATGAGTGTAATATTTGCCAAAACGAGCGAACGGAGTGAGTGAATTTTGCAAATTACGCGAGTCGAACAAATAAATCTTTTCATAACGCATTTCGTACAAAATTTTATCTAATGATATCATTTCATGAATATAATACAATGGTTTTCTCCTGATAGGGGACAGTGGAATTGGATCTTGTCAAAATGAATATTTAATAAGCAATATCAAACGTGTCAGACTTATATCAAAAATGAGTACCTAGTTGTTTCGACGAAATAGCCTCTGATACAGAAGAATCGGCAAATAAAGCATAAAATGAATTTTTAATACAACAAAAATCTAAAGTTAGATATGACGCAGCAAATTCTGTTTTGAATTTTTTCAAAGATAAAATTATTAGTTTCTTATTCTATTTCATCACACAACTAGTTGGTTAATGAATATTACACAACTCATCTTCACTTGTCTCAAGTGACAGTTTCCTAATTCACATGTAAAATCTGACTTTTCGAAACTGAATTAGATAAAAGTTATATGTATAGGTGAAACATCAAGACCATTGATTGTGCGCAAGGAAGAACATAAATGTTACAACAGAAATCGGAAAATAACAGGTTTGAAAATATTCGAACACATCTGATGGCGATCATATGATGGAATGATACCCACATTTTCTTGAGAGAATCAAATCAAGAAAAGAGAAAGTTAAAAGAAACTGCGTGCATTATTTTATCAAACAACTACTTTTCAACAAATTCCATCGAAATGGACCGCACCTGATTACCTCTCCTCAGACATGAAATGAGAACTAATAGAATGGTAATTGATTAATACCGAACATCCTATGTATCGAAATGTCAACCAAAAGAAGAATGTATGGCAAATTTTATTCGATTCTGGCAAAGAAATATCTTATTGAAAAGGGGAACATTCTCCATGAAAATTGAAAAAATGAACAATGTGATTTATTTGTAATATCTAACAGAAAATAACTACTTCGTCGGCAAAAGCCACGCTGGACATTGAACATCTGATACACAGTGTGTCCCACTTTGAGCAGCCACACCCTCGTATTTTCTTGACAGTAAAGTGATTTCAAAATTTGTTTTTTATTACATATAGTACCCAGAAATATCTACCTTCAGGTTGATGAAATATGAATATTTCATCAACCTGACCAATTGAAAAGTAAAAAATTGGGAAAAACATACTAGGCATTTTTTTATCGCAAAAATAACACCAGGATCTGTTTCAGAACCCCTTAAAATCCCCATATCCCAGTGCTAATTAATTAAAATATACAGGGTGTCATCTGTAACTAACAACATTTTTTATTTGTTATTCATCCGCAATGTTTGGTAGTTTTCGATTTTTTTCCTTGGTCACGAAGTACCTGATAATGTTGCTGTAGGGAATGTTTTAATATTACTTTTTCATGGCTACCTACGACCAAATTGAAAAGTGAAAAATTGGGAAAAATATACTAGGGATTTTTTTATCGCAAAAATAACATTCTATCCCAGAACACTCTGAAACCCCCAAATAGCAGTACTTAATTATTTAAAATATACAGGGTGTCACCTGTAACTGACATAGTATTGATTTTTATTCATCCGTAATGTTTAGTTGTTTTCGATTTTTAATTACTTAAGAATGTTCGAATAATGTTGTAGAAAATATTCAAATATTACTTTTTCATGGCTAGCTATGACCAGTCGAAAAGTGAAAAAGTGTGGAACACACATCAAGGACTTTTGTAGCACAAACGTAATAGCGGATTCTGGTTCAGGAGACCATAAAATTCCAAGACCCCAATTCTTGAATCATAAAAATATACAGGGTGTCATCTATAGCTAGCAGAATTGATAACGCTTATTTATTCGTAGGCAGTTACAAAATTTCTTCTCGAGTCATAAAGTAGCAAAAAACGTTCAATTGATGCAGTAGAAAATTCCAAATATTAGTTTTTGATGCCTAGATATGATCAGTTGAAAGTTGAATTATAAAGGAAAACATACTGAAGATTCTTTTGTCTCCGAGCTAACACCAAATTCCGGTTTAGAACACCATAAAGGCCCCGGATCCTGTTATTCGAATCATGAAATTACATGGGAAGTCATTTGTAAATGGAAACATGTCTAACCTTTATTAAATAAATGATAGAAGTGATGAAAACAAGCTCTGAAATGTTTCCCAGTTTTCCTATTTCTGAATATTATAAATAAAAATATAATCACGAGTATAATCATTTCTTTCACAAAACTAACACCGGATTGTCGTTCTCAACAAGCTTAACAAGATTTATGAATAAAAAGTGAGATATATTACCATTTACAGGACGATATCTTGTATAATTTCATTACCCGGGCAACGAATTCTGGAGGTTTTGCGGTATATTCTGAACCAGGATATGTTGTCCTGGTAATAGAAGGATGTTTACCAACATTTTTCAATTTTTAACTGGTCATATATAGCAATAGAAGTATAATATTTTGTTTTTTTTACACTATATCAATTAACTATTTATGTTCTGATCCAGAAATGTTTGTGCTTAAAGTATCCTTAATGTATTTTTCCCATTTTTTCGTCTCTAAACTCGTCATACCAAGCCATGAAAAATTAATATTTGGTTATTTTCTATAGCAGTAATTGAACATTTCAGGTACTTCGTTACTATAAAAAAAAAACGAAAACAACCAAAGATTACGGATGGAAACAAATTGAAAATGTTGCTAGTCTGTAAGACATCCTCTATATTTTAATGAGATCTGGGGTTTAAGCATGTTCTGAACCAGAATCTGATGTTAGTTTTGAAGTTAAAAATCTATTAGTATATTTTTTCCAGTTTTTCACTTTTCATAGCAAGCCATGAAAAAGTAAAATTTGGGTATTTTTTATACTCAGCATCAATTGAACACGTTCAGGCCCTTTGTGACCAAAAAAAATCGAAAGCAACCGATCATTTCGGATGAACAAAAATTAATATTGTTGTTAGTAACAGATGCCACCCTGTATATTTTAATGAATAAAGCACTTAGATCTAGGGGTTTTAGGGTGTTCTGAAACAGAATCTGGTGTTATTTTTGCGATAAAAAAATGCCTAGTATGTTTTTCCCAATTTTTCACTTTTCAGTTGGCCGTAGGTAGCCGTGAAAAATGGATATACGAATATTTCATCAACCTCAAGTTAGATATTTTTGGGTACTATATGTTATGAAAAATAACTTTTGTTATATACATATATATATATCATATATAATAATATATATAGGATGTTCTGAAACAGAATCTGGTGTTATTTTTGCGATAAAAAAATGCCTAGTACGTTTTTGCCAATTTTTCACTTTTCAGTTGGTCGTAGGTAGCCGAGGAAAATGGGTGTACGAATATTTCATCAACCTCAAGTTAGATATTTTTGGGTACTATATGTTATGAAAAATAACTTTTGTTATATATATATATATATATATATATATATATGTTCTGAAACAGAATCTGGTGTTATTTTTGCGATAAAAAAATGCCTAGTACGTTTTTGCCAATTTTTCACTTTTCAGTTGGTCGTAGGTAGCCGTGGAAAATGGGTATACGAATATTTCATCAACCTCAAGTTAGATATTTTTGGGCACTATATGTTATGGAAAATTACTTTTCATAACATTGTACTGTCAAGAAAATACGAGGGTGTGGCTGCTCAAAGTGGGACACACTGTACATATATAGTTGAAAAGACTCCAACTGGAAAGAAAAAATCTGAAAGGAAAAATTCGCATTTTCATTCAGATAGTTTATTTTTTTAATTTTCTCTAGTTTTCATTGAAAAAATAATTAAATAAATTAGATAGGGAGAATGTTATTAAAAAATGTCACTCACAGAAATCGTTATTTTCTATATTCATGCAGAAAGCAAAACTATATTGAATTAAAAAAACTGTATTAGTAAAAAAAGGATTTCTTTATTGCACTAGTGCAATAAAGTTGTAATTGCACTCATCTTTCATTCTACTTCAACGTGCTGTCATCACGACATTTAGCTGATATTCTGTGAGATTGGAAATGCGTTTTAAACGGTTTATATTTCATATATTTTTTTTAATGTTAGCAGCCAGAGTTAAACAAACAATGCCTTTCCGTGAATAACTCCATAATCAAAACTGATTTCATTTGTTCTAAACCGTCTACCTGCGTAGAGCAAACTATCTTCACTTCGACCACACTTCGTGATAAGACACGCGCTCACGGCTACTATGATCTTGATTTTTATAATGCAACTATGGTGATAGAAACGTCAGTCAAAAATTAATTCTAACAATTACAGAATTAAAAGTTTCAAAATGATCAATATAAAAATGATATAGATGATAGTGATCTGTTTCAAAGCAAATCGATAGTAATAGTAATTATTTTTCATTTTTCTATACCTAGTGCATTCAAAAATAATATTTTGCTTTTTGCATGAACGTAGAAAAAATGTTGTATGCAAGTCGTACAAAAATTGTTTATTGCACTCGACGTGTTGTCCAATTTCACGTCGAGTGCACTTGCTGCATAAATGACTATTAAAGCCATGTAAAGTGGAATGAATTAAAAGAGAATGCACATGTTATGCTTTTCAATTTCCAAAATCCTAAACTAGATTAAAAAACTATAGTGGAGTCATGCTACATCCTATTAAATAAGGATTGTCAAATCAGGTACCCCTCAAAGTTGTGAAACTACTGACATCAGAGTTGATCAGAAAAATAAAGCTATTTTCCCGAAGAATCGAGAAAATATATACTAGTAGGCATGAACGCCGCCACTTGAGCTAAGAAAGAGTTTTTTTCAATATTATAGAAAAATAAATTTCCTATAATTGACAATTTAAATTTTGTTTCTAAGACTGATAGTTACGGAACGAATGCACTTTTTAAAAAATAAAAAAACACATTTTCCGGAAATTTGTTAAACTTCTAATTTTAGAACGCTGTAATTCAGTTATGACCCATTCTAGGAAAATTAAAGGTAAATCAACGGCAAATTGGTGTTTTTAGCTATTGTATTATATCTTAAAAAAGTTACTAATCATTTTCCAGTTTTGGCTTGAATTTGGAGTTTATACCAATCCTGCTTGAGTTCTTACATGTAACAGAGCAATGCTCATGGGAAAGGTACTATTTCACTTGAATACTTACGTTGAGGAAAAATGTTCAATTTGGAATAAACCACTAACACAGATTCATTTTTAAAAAATTCATATATTCCAAGACAGTAAGAACAAAGGGCAGTAATAATCATACACAAATCGGTAGTGATTGACATAAGAATTGAAAAGAAAACAAATTTACATGCGCTTCACTCGTTTCGTAGGGGGTGAGTTAATGAAGTCGTGGTCTTCATTTCCTTCAAAAACTGAAGTAACTAGATCGTCTTCGTCTTCGTCGCCGACGATGACTATATTTCTGTTTTTGCTTTCTCAGCCAGCACAGAATTTGCAAAGGGCCGAACAATTTAGGTCCGTCTTTCTACAGCCACGCACCCCAATACAGCTAGTTTTGCATCTGCATGAGATGGTATTGAGCAGATTTGGAGGAGCAGTGTCCCTACTCATCCTGACGGGCTCCAGTTTTCCAGCTTCTCTACAGCAGCCTCACTCGATACAGGGATACCAAGATTTTTTCCCCTGTTGCTAAAATTTCTTGTGGACTGGCAGCAGTGTCCTTTAACCCCTCCGCCTGCTACAGCGAAAAAGTTGAAAAAATTTAATCTTTCCAAACCCAAAAATGTTTGTACTGGTGTCGCAGCACGATATTGCGTGCAGGAGCAAGATACAGCCTTTAGGGTTGTATTTGTGGGGGGAGGCGAATTAAATTGCGTATGTTTTCTTCTCGCTGGCTTTCTGATTTAAACATTGTTCACTGCAGGTGTTGTGCCAGTCAGCAGGACGAGCAGGTTAATGTCTTCCCCAACAAAGATGATGACGTCTTCCTTGGAAAGGGGCATTTAGCTGAACTCTTCTTGTCCTGTTTTCAGCTGCTTCAGGTGTAACGTAGTTAAGTCTCAATTCTTTTATATTTCACTGTAAGAATCGGGGTTTCTTTCAAATCACTGCCATTTCGTTAGTGTACCAAAATGATTGTAAACTTGGCACTTCTTTGATAGAATAGGTGAAGTTTTGATCACTGCCATTTGGTTGGTGATCCAATATTATTGAAAAATTGTTGTAACTTTGATGGAACACACAGACACACAACACATCAGTACATGTTTTACATAAGTTGTGAAGACCAAGTCATTTCATATACGTTGTGGGGTCCCTGAAGTTAGATAGCTATTTTCAGTGCTTATTTACACTCGCTGTGTGCCAAGTAATTTGTGGAGAAACTTTAAGAGCACCTAACGATAGAAATATGAATATGTGTTATCTTGTCCCCTTTACTATACCGAAATGAAACGTGTTATTCTGTCCGTTTTACTATGCGCAAATGGGGTGTGTTATTGTGATCCCTTCACTATATGAAAATTGATTGTGTTAATGTGTCCCCTCTACTGTCATGAAATGGATTGTGTGTTTGTGCCCCCCTTTCTATACAAAAATTTGAATGTGTTTATGGGACCCAACAAATATCACAATGATACTGTTTACAGACTCACTATATATGGGTTTCGGAACAATTATTCTGAACTTTATGGGGAAACCCTATACATTTGATAAAATCCCACTTTTTGACAGATTTTGAGATCAATATAAAAATCATAGATGATGAAAAATAAAACCTCTTATTTTGTGCCTTTCAATATACTCAAGACTCTCAAGAGAGTCAATCCTACTCCGATATTTCGTATATGTCCAAACCAAAAGGAAAAAAAACTATTATTTATATGCACTTTGCTTCACTGGACTATTTATTTCTCCTGTGGTATCTGATATTTATAGATGGAAGAAATCTTCGCGATTTCTCTAGATGCTACTATTCATTTCTAGATGGCTTCGAGTAGCTGTTAGAGATCCAGCAAGTACTTCAGATGATTCATACTGAATGAAATTTTGTTTACGAGTTGACTGGATCCCTTTATGATTTATATCTTCGGTATCGAATAACAGAGACGTTGCAGATACTCCACATTGGCCCCTTCTTGAAGACATTTTGCCCCGAAATAGCATTCTTGGAGTGTGTCGGTACCTCAACGACTTCCCATATCTGCACTGTAAAGTTAGATGGATGTAACACTCCACAGTCTTCCTGTTCAATCGTTGAAGATGTTACAGCACACCAAAATCTTAACGCGGCTGGATTTGGATATTGTTCCCTTCTGGGTTCTGTTTCAGTAGTGCCTAGAATCGACCAAACTTCTACGAGAACACCACAGCTATGACCCTGGCCATTCGTAGATCTTCCATGCAGTTGGTGCGTTGAAAAGGTCTTGTGACTCCTCTCGAGTTACTCCATGTGACACTTTCTGCATATTTGAATATAAGGCCATGAAATACCGGAAAGCCGTCTCATACTACGATGGCCTGGGCATACGAACTTGATCTTAATTTCTGGCATAAGTAGCCAACCTATTGAAATGGATGACTCTAGGTTTCCCTCGAAGTGGCTTTGGAATTCGATAGACAAGGTTATTTATCATTTTATTGACCAACAGTTCCCCAAAATTGTTCCCTTTTTCAAAGTCACTGAATGACACGCCCAATTCTACCACAATTTTCTATTTTCTATTTTCTAAGGCAACACTTCCTTCATCACCCTCTTTATGGCAGATTCAAGAATAGAAGGCTCCTGTGGGTCTTCTTCCATCATCAGGACCTTACTTTGGCTCTTGCAAGGTTGTTTCGCCGCCTCAAATTCCAAAGCGCGTGCCAATGCATCCACGAGATGTGTTGGACGAGCTAATGTCAATACTTCTCTGGTTTCTTGGTCGCGAAGTCCATCTAAAAAGTTGCTGCATATGTAAGACGAATCAAGCGTGCGATATCTTCTTCAAATTTTTCTGAGGATGAGTCTGTCCATACTGTAATTCTCAAATTTCTCTGAGGATGAGTCTGTCCATACCGTTATTCAAGATGTTTAATCAGCTGCCGGTAATACTTTCGAAATCAAGGAAGAAAATAAATTTCGAATACTTTTAACGCTAGCGTTAAAAGTGAAACGACGGATGGATACTCAGTAATATAGATCTCTCTAATAGAAAGAATCAGATATTATAATCAGAACACCTACTCAAGAGGAATCATTTATAAAAGTTCACACATGTATTTGACCGTTTGTGCAATTGGTTATACCAATTCTTTTTGAACTCACAAACGAAGTAGTATTCAGTCCAACTGTAGAAGATCCTTCATCACTGACGAATAATGACATTCATAAATGAAATGGGTTGGGGTTTATCATAGTTGGAGCCTCTGCCTGTCTGCCTTGTGATCAAAAGATCGTGTGTTCGAATCCTTTTGGATCTACTAGTGTGTTATTGTGTTCCCTTCACTATATGAAAATTGATTGTGTTAATGTGTCCCCTCTACTATCATGAAATGGATTGTGTGTTTGTGCCCCCCTTTCTATACGAAAATTGAATGTGTTTATGGGACCCAACCAATATCACAATGATACTGTTTACAGACTCACTATATATGGGTTTCGGAACAATTATTCTGAACTTTATGGGGAAACCCTATACATTTGATAAAATCCCACTTTTTGACAGATTTTGAGATCAATATAAAAATCATAGATGATGAAAAATAAAACCTCTTATTTTGTGCCTTTCAATATACTCAAGAGAGTCAATCCTACTCCGATATTTCGTATATGTCCAAACCAAAAGGAAAAAAAACTATTATTTATATGCACTTTGCTTCACTGGACTATTTATTTCTCCTGTGGTATCTGATATTTATAGATGGAAGAAATCTTCGCGATTTCCCTAGATGCTACTATTCATTTCTAGATGGCTTCGAGTAGCTGTTAGAGATCCAGCAAGTACTTCAGATGATTCATACTGAATGAAATTTTGTTTACGAGTTGACTGGATCCCTTTATGATTTATATCTTCGGTATCGAATAACAGAGACGTTGCAGATACTCCACATTGGCCCCTTCTTGAAGACATTTTGCCCCGAAATAGCATTCTTGGAGTGTGTCGGTACCTCAACGACTTCCCATATCTGCACTGTAAAGTTAGATGGATGTAACACTCCACAGTCTTCCTGTTCAATCGTTGAAGATGTTACAGCACACCAAAATCTTAACGCGGCTGGATTTGGATATTGTTCCCTTCTGGGTTCTGTTTCAGTAGTGCCTAGAATCGACCAAACTTCTACGAGAACACCACAGCTATGACCCTGGCCATTCGTAGATCTTCCATGCAGTTGGTGCGTTGAAAAGGTCTTGTGACTCCTCTCGAGTTACTCCATGTGACACTTTCTGCATATTTGAATATAAGGCCATGAAATACCGGAAAGCCGTCTCATACTACGATGGCCTGAGCATACGAACTTGATCTTAATTTCTGGCATAAGTAGCCAACCTATTGAAATGGATGACTCTAGGTTTCCCTCGAAGTGGCTTTGGAATTCGATAGACAAGGTTATTTATCATTTTAGTGACCAACAGTTCCCCAAAATTGTTCCCTTTTTCAAAGTCACTGAATGACACGCCCAATTCTACCACAATTTTCTATTTTCTATTTTCTAAGGCAACACTTCCTTCATCACCCTCTTTATGGCAGATTCAAGAATAGAAGGCTCCTGTGGGTCTTCTTCCATCATCAGGACCTTACTTTGGCTCTTGCAAGGTTGTTTCGCCGCCCCAAATTCCAAAGCGCGTGCCAATGCATCCACGAGATGTGTTGGACGAGCTAATGTCAATACTTCTCTGGTTTCTTGGTCGCCAAGTCCATCTAAAAAGTTGCTGCATATGTAAGACGAACCAAGCGTGCGATATCTTCTTCAAATTTTTCTGAGGATGAGTCTGTCTATACCGTAATTCTCAAATTTCTCTGAGGATGAGTCTGTCCATACCGTTATTCAAGATGTTTAATCAGCTGCCGGTAATACTTTCGAAATCAAGGAAGAAAATAAATTTCGAATACTTTTAACGCTAGTGTTAAAAGTCAAACGACATATGGAATGATGGATACTCAGTAATATAGATCTCTCTAATAGAAAGAATCAGATATTATAATCAGAACACCTACTCAAGAGGAATCATTTATAAAAGTTCACACATGTATTTGACCAATTCTTTTTGAACTCACAAACGAAGTAGTATTCAGTCCAACTGTAGAAGATCCTTCATCACTGACGAATAATGACATTCATAAATGAAGTGGGTTGGGGTTTATCATAGTTGGAGCCTCTGCCTGTCTGCCTTGTGATCAAAAGATCGTGTGTTCGAATCCTTTTGGATCTACTAGTGTAGTGTAGGAACTAGTGTTGAAAGTGATTTTGTGAAAACGTCAATTTTTAGTTCATATGTCAATGAATTAAAAACTTAATTTTCAATTACAGTTATACAAAACATGTTTTTCAAACGAATCCAATACTTTTCAGAACTTCTGTGATGACAGTTTGGCAATTGAGAATCAAATACTCTCGATTTGGGAAGTTGCCTGACCAATAGTTAATTTAGGCGTGTTACGATAGAAATCGACTAACCAACGTCTGAAGGTTAACCTTAGGTTAACCATCGGTTGCATGACCAAAATTGGTTAGCTAGCTAAGTACAACTCGACCTTAATCGCTGACAGTCACCAGACTGGCTAACCAAAGATTTTTCAAATGGTTTTGTATTGACGTTTCAATAGCATGTGCGCGGTACGTCTTCCATTGATGGCCTTTCTTTCTCGCACCCGCGAGACTGCATAAAGCCCTTTTACTCGTACCTACCCATCAGAGATCAAGAGGTATTGCACTGCCGTTCCTCCGTCCAAGCGATATGACTGCTTTTTTTTCCGAATTTTATGAGGTACTGTTCAATGAGAATATTTTCCCGATGAATTTCGTGATATTCGACGTATTATGGCACCCGCATTATACCACCCAAATGGTATGAATATTTTGGTATTATGTTATAAGTAGAATATTACGGCAATTAAATTTATCAAAATGAGTTATGAATGCCCATTTCTCTATTTTCAATTATCTTATTCCACCGCTAGCCTCAGCAATACCGACATTCGTTCCTCGAGGTGACTAGCCACTGGTTTATGAACTAGAATGTCATATCCCATGACCCATTCTTGTACATTTTGACATGTTCATTGTCAGCCATATATTCCAGAACCATAAAATATTGACATTTGAGTATTATCAGATTCTGTTAGATTCTGAATTGTTTTAGACTCAACGAATAAGTGGAGATGGACGTGGATGGGTGGACATGGGAGATAGTCCCATTTTCGGAACGGACAGCTCAAACTACATTGCAATTGCTCCTGTCAGAGATGGGCCAGCCGGTAACTTCAGGCATGCAGTTTCCGTCAACATTCCCAAGAGGCGCGTTATCCCACTAACTCATGGAAAATACGAAGTTTCCAAAATTCTTACTTGGGATCACTCTAACGATGTCATGTAAGTTGATATATAAGCAAATTCGTCTACAGTGTGAACCATTTGAGATGGAAACACCCTCATAAAACGTACACTTTTCAACCGATTGGGGTGATTTTTTTGTTACATTCAAAAAGTTCACTAGGACACCAAAATTCATTTCATTCATGTTTCGGACTAAAAAATCTGAAAAAATTACTAGCAATTATGTAGAAAAAATCTGACTACACAACTGGATTCGCGACATTTCCAAATGGTTCATAAAATAACGTTGAAATACGTCAATCAATATTAAAGTTGTGAGGAAATGAAATTTAAAAAACATGCCGTTTATCAAACCACCAATTCAATTTCAAAACTTTCATCAGAACTTGACTATATTACTAGATTAAGGAAGTCTCTAGATATCAGTGACTATAATTTCATCAAAATTCGTTAATATATATATATATATATATATATATATATATATATATATATATATATATATATATATATATATATAAAATAAAAACTTATGAGGTGAAATGACATTTTACTAAAATTCCATTAACATACTTTTCAAATTGTATTATGTTATCGAAAATGGATGTTTGGAACATATGTCCGGAGTTGCTTCGTTTCTGAGATACAGAGCGTTGAAATTAAAGAAAAAAAAACGGCAATTATAAAATATCATAAATATCCTAGAACCGATTTGGTTGAAATTTGCTACATTCATTTGAACTAATAAGGCGCTCATTTAACCCTAACTAGATTGAAATTATTATGGCCAGTGGCGTCTCAGTGGGCACCACAGCCAACAATATTGTGAAAAAAATACGCCACTGACTTTTTTTCATAGAATTTCATTTTGTTAGATCAAACAACTCAAAATACAACTTTTTGGTCTCTTGTATTTTCATCATATCTAGCTTCGTTTTCGAGAAAAAACAAAACATAAAATAAATACCAAAAATATTAACAATTGCGATATTACAGTAAATGAGCAAAATCTTCACCTTCTGATAGAATACACGACCGCATTCGATTTGCCATTGATTGTCTGACACGTTCAAAAATTCCTGGAGTAGTCCTTATTACATTGCATATGTCAATTATTCGGTTCCTCAAGTCATTCACATCTAGTACAGGAGTTTTATAAACAAGAGCCTTCAGATGACCCCATGAATTCTAAATCTAAAGGAATCATATCAGGACTGCAAGCTGGCCAATGTTGAGGTCCTGCACGTCCAATCCAGCGATTAGGATAGGTGATGTCGAGATGCTGACGAGCAAGAACACTAAAATGAGCTGGAGTCCCGTCGTGCATGAACCACATGTTGCCTCTTACAAGTATGGGTACTTCTTCTAACAAAATGTGTAAATGATCTCGCAAAAAGTCCGTGTAGGATTCACCTGTTAATCTTCCTGTAAAAAAAATGGTCCAATTAGGTAGTCCAATAATTCCTACCCAAACGTTCAGCGAAAATTGATGCTGAAAATGATTTTCTCTAATAGCGTGTGGATTTTTGTCGGCCCAAAAATGGTTATTGTGAAAGTTCATAATAGCATTTCGTGAAAAATTTGCCTCGTCCGTAAATAAAATATTTGGTAAAAAATTATTATTGTGTTCCATCATATGAATTAACCACCTGCAAAACATCAATCTTGGATGAATATCCCGAGGCAGTAGAGCTTGGACCCGCTGTATGTGGTATGGGTATAGTAGGTTTCTTTTTAGAACTTCCCAAACGGTTTTTGGGCTGACTTCAAGCTGCAGTTCAATCTTCCTGGTACTATTTGAAGGATCTTCTTCTATCGCATCGAGTATAGCTTCTTCTAGTTCAGGCGTTGTTACCGTTTCTGGTCTTCCACCACCTTCATTTTTATTGAAACTCCCAGTTTCACATAATTTTGCATGTAGCGTTCTAAATGATTTAGCGCAAGGAATTACTCTGTTAGGATATCTGTCCTGGTAAATTCTTTGTGCTTCTCCCGAATTTCCATTTGCTAATCCATAAATAAGGTGCATGTCCGCCATTGCAGTGTTAGTATAACTATTCATGATGGAATCGCTGCTAATTGACAACTCTGAATTTTACTGCTATGACAATAATGTTGTCAAAGCGACCTTACCCGTATTTAAGGGCCATTATTCATTATCGTATGCAGGTACGTCAATCGCTATTAAATTATTACGGATGGTGAAGAAATGACAACCAATAATCCTAAACAAAAATTAAATTTCCCAATTTGAAATGAAATATGTGTAGGAAAAACCCTACTATCAATGTCAGCTGGTCTCCAATGCAGGTGTTCATGATATGCAATGTTAACTTTTATGAAATACTTTCGAATGAAAATATATCTTTGACACTCTCTTTGTAACTATTTATTCATAACATACACTTGTTTTTCAAAAATATTCAAAACAAAATATAAAACAATATGACATACTGGAGACACAGATTGAAATAATTTCCAACAGTCCCCCTCAAACTGTGTTCACCATATTTCTAAGTGAAGTATCTTGAATTCCCAATATGTGAATGAATCTGGAATGTTTCGGACCAGCGAGCCCTTTCGTTAAAACATCAGCTGCCATATCATCTGTTGGTATATAGCTCACAGTAACCATCTCATTTTCAATTGCCTCTCTAACGAAATGATGTCGAATGTCGATATGTTTAGATCTTGCATGGAAAACTGGATTTCTGGCAAGTTTTTGTGATCCTTGATTATCGCCATAAATTTGAATATTTGTCATTTCTCGAATTCCAATTTCATTCAATAATTGTGTCAAATATATAGCTTTCTTTATTGCTTCTGTTGAAGCCATATATTCTGCTTCCATAGTTGATAAAGCTACAGTTCTTTGTTTCTTCGATTCCCAAGTGATTGCGGCATTCCCAAGTAAGAAAGCAAAGCCCGTGTAGGATCGTCTGTCATTTTGACAAGATCCCCAATTGGCGTCAACGAATCCAAACAAGTTTTCATCACTTTTTCGAAAAACTAAGCCATAATTTATTGTACCTTTCAGATATCGCAACACTCTTTTAGCAGCAGTCCAATGTTCTTTCCCATGATTGTTGTTGAACTGGCTGAGAAAACTAACAGCGTAAGCAATATCGGGCCGAGTACTTACTGCCTAATACATCAGTGATCCAATTAAATTCTGATATGGAAATGCATCTTCTTGTGTGTGATTTTCGGGTTTTTCCAATTTCAAGCTGATATCAATTGGTGTTACAGAAATCTTCGAATCAATCATACCAAAATTTTCAATCAAATTTTGTATGTACTTGCTTTGAGACATGCTGATTGTTTCTTTATTTTCGACTTGATGGAATTCAATACCAAGACAATAGTGAATGGTTCCCAAATCCTTCATAACTGTTTCTTGAGATCATTTTTTATTTCTGTCATCCAAAGTTTGTCATCGGTTGTCATGATAAGATCATCAACAAATACAGCTATCAGCATGAGTTTCTTTTTCCTTTTTCCAAAATAAATACAACGATCGGTTTCCAAAGGCGCTAAACCTATCATTTGTAAAATATGGTCGAGTTTTTTATACCACTGTCTTCCCGATTGTCGAAGTCCATATAATGCCTTTTTGACAACACAAACTTTGTTTCCATCTCGTATTCGTGACAACCATTTCTCCGCTCGCAATTTTATTGTTTCATTATCTTCGTTCTGATTTTTACATATTTTTTTCTAATGTATTTTCCAAATAATCAGGAACTTTCATGAATATAATTTCTTCAATTTCTCCATTTAGATATGCGGTTTTTACATCTAACTGGTGGACTTCTAAATTATTCATGACAGATAATGCCAGTAATATTCGAACTGAACTCATTCGAACAACCGGTGCAAAAGTTTCATGGAAATCTTTTCTTCTTTTCAAAACACCGTTTTGGTCATATTTATTCACTAAAACCATTCTGCTATTCACAATCTCGGAATTGTCAGGTATTTCGACAAATTCCCAAACGTCATTTTTTATCAAAGATGTGAATTCTTCATGGATGGCAGATTTCCATTCCTCCTTGTCATCTCCCGATAGCACTTGTTTAATGTTAATTTCTGTAATGTTTGCAGTTTCACAAATATCTTCACAGATATCGACGTGTGCGGTTTGATATACTTTTTTAGGTCTGCCCTTTTTTCCAGTTCTCACTATTTTTGGTCTTCCTCTCACTCTTCGTGGTATTATATTTTCATGTTCTTCTGATGACTGAGTCAATGATTCATTGTTCTCGATTTCAATGACACCTTTTCCATCAATTTCGTCGTTTTCAATTTGAGATGATGACGGTTTCAAAATTTCAATAACTTCAACTTGACTTTTGAATTCAGCTTCCAAATTAGATTCACAGACAAACTTCAGTGATATCGTTCCTTGTGCTTCTATTCTTGTTGAGCTATTGTTGGCCATATTTAAAGAATTGTGAAGGAATTTCTCTAGAATTTCAAATTTCTCTTCATTTCTACACATATGCGAAGTACATCCGCTATCGAGGCACCATTTGTTGTCATTCACTTCAACTTTGAATGAGGTAGGTTCAGTACATTCAGTGACTATGAAACTGACTTCTTCGACATTTCCGGCTGTTTGATTTGGAGTATTTTTGAAATTAAATTTACAATTTACAGATTTATGTCCAATTTTTCGACAATTGTATTTGAAATTAGTTGTTGCTGGGAGTTTTTCATCAAAATTTCCTTTTAAATTGTCTTTTCCAATATTTTTATTTCGATAGAACTTCTTAGCCAACATTGCATTTGGACACTCCCTAACTTTCTTTTTCTTGCATCGAACTCTTCAATAATCTTGATTTTCAGGCTTTCTGGTTTCGGCAATTCATCTCTCGTCTCAATGGCACATCGAAAATTTTCGTAACTTGGTGGTAAACTATACAATAACATAATGGTTAGTAGATCTTCGTTGATGATTACTTCCATTTCTTGTAGTTTGTCTACAGCATCGAAAAATTTTGCGATATGAGCACGTATATCGTCGCCTTCATCCATTTTTTGCATTGTTAATTGCTTTAATAGGGTAGCTTTTCGTGCAGGTCCTTTAGACTGATATATAGAATATAAGAGACTGATATTTTATCTGTTTTAGCTCCGATGGACTGATGGCTAAAATAAGATCTGATCTAGCTTTTCGATCTGCAATTTCCCATTCTTTCTTCATGTCTTCCAGGGTACGATTTTCACTTGCTACAGTAGGTTTTTCTGTATCGCCATTCACATAGCCCCACGTATCATTCTTTATCAATAATGCTTCAACTTGAAGCTTCCAAGTATCAAAATTATCTTTGCCAAGACAATCGATTCGCGTGAAACTGATACCGCTCATTGTGATACTTGTGTATGATTTCAATATTACTGAAAACGTTTTATCTGGGCCCGTAACCTGTTAACTTTTATGAAATACTTTCGAATGAAAATATATCTTTGACACTCTCTTTGTAACTATTTATTCATAACATACAATTGTTTTTCAAAAATATCCAAAACAAAATATAATACAATATGACATACGGAAGACACAGATTGAAATAATTTCCAACATGCAATAGAGTGGCTTTAATTTTTTTTATCGAAAACGAAGCTGAATATGAAGAAAATACATGAGACCAAAAAGTTGTATTTTCAGTTACTCAATCTATAAAAAATTAAAAAATTTATCAAAAAATGTACTTTTTTTACAATACTGTTGGCTGTGGTGGCCACTGAGACGTCACTGGCCCCAATAATTTCAATCTTAATAGGGCTAAATAAGCGCCTTATTAGTTTAAATGAAAGTAACAAATTTCAACCAAATCGGTTTCAGGATATTCATGATATTTTATAATTACCGTTTTTTTTCTTCTTTAATTTCAACGCCCTGTATTTCAGAAACGAAGCAACTCCGGACATATGTTAATAAATAGGAACCTTTCTTCCTAAAATGACCTAACAAATCACCACCTGCAATTAGGAACCGTAGTTAGGAAACACCCTGTATATAGAGTCATCAAATAATTAGTACAAAGTCCCTCTCTTCAAAAGTCATCACTCCTGTGATGGAATTTTCTTAAATTTGAAACACGGGCCGATTCCAATATTTCATTATTGTCAAAATTAACAAAGGTTGCTATTTCGTCGATATATTGATCTTTCGTAACTATGAATGGCCCTTTTGTAAAATATTCTTTTTCAATTCTTTCAAATCTAACCTAAATACTGTCTCCCTCTTTCAAATTTGGAGGCTTCAATTTTCGTTTTTTTATTAGCTTGATCTTGAATTCTTTGTTTGTATTTCAACTGATCATCCAATGATTTTGGGTGCTCTCTTAATTCGAGATCCAGACCTAATAAGTTCCTAAGTAGCACACTCATATTGGGACAATATTGGTACAATATTGTGGAAATATTGGCAAAATATTCAGGTAGCAATATTGGTGAGAAAAAAAAAAGTGAACATTCGGCGATATTGGTCCAATATTTTGAAAATAATATTGTCTAATATTCTTGAAGCAATATTAGCCTCAAAATGTTGAGCGATATTGATACAATATCACTTACATTAGAATAATATCGGTAGAATATTATAAAAATATTGGCAAAATATTCAAACGAAATGTTGGCGACATAAAATTATGAATAAATCGGGATATTGGTACAATATTACTTGGAAATTATACAAATAATATCTGTGAAATATTGTGGAAGCAATATTGGCCTCAAAATATTGGTACAATATCATTTTCCATGATTCCATCATGAATAGTTATACTAACACTGAAATGGCGGACATGCACCTTATTTATGGATTAGCAAATGGAAATTCGGGAGAAGCACAAAGAATTTACCAGGACAGGTATCCTAACAGAGTAATTCCTTGCGCTAAATCATTTAGAACGGTACATGCAAGATTATGTGAAACTGGGAGATTCAATAAAAATGAAGGTGGTGGAAGACCAGAAACGGTAACAACGCCTGAACTAGAAGAAGCTATACTCGATGCGATAGAAGAAGATCCTTCAAATAGTACCAGGAAGATTGAACTGCAGCTTGAAGTCAGCCCAAAAACCGTTTGGGAAGTTCTAAAAAGAAACCTACTATACCCATACCACATACAGCGGGTCCAAGCTCTACTGCCTCGGGATATTCATCCAAGATTGATGTTTTGCAGGTGGTTAATGCATATGATGGAACACAATAATAATTTTTTACCAAATATTTTATTTACGGACGAGGCAAATTTTTCACGAAATGCTATTATGAACTTTCACAATAACCATTTTTGGGCCGACAAAAATCCACACGCTATTAGAGAAAATCATTTTCAGCATCAATTTTCGCTGAACGTTTGGGTAGGAATTATTGGACTACCTAATTGTACCATTTTTTTTACAGAAAGATTAACAGGTGAATCCTACACGGACTTTTTGCGAGATCATTTACACATTTTGTTAGAAGAAGTACACATACTTGTAAGAGGCAACATGTGGTTCATGCACGACGGGACTCCAGCTCATTTTAGTGTTCTTGCTCGTCCTAATCGCTGGATTGGACGTGCAGGATCTCAACATTGGCCAGCTTGCAGTCCTGATATGATTCCTTTAGATTTAGAATTCATGGGGTCATCTGAAGGCTGAAGACTTGTTTTGTTTGAGAAAATTTGTATGGTTTTATTTTTACAATTTTTCTTTTATGCGAATTCTGTTTCATATTTTGATGGTTATTCCAGCTAAACTTCTTATTTGAACTTTGGTTTTGAAACCGGGTAATTTCAGTTTTTCAACCACAACTTTGTCGATTATATCAATTTCAGAGCCAGTATCATATAATATTTTCAATTGAATTCCATTCATCATCAATATATCAATATTATCTATATTTTTCAAATCAGTGGAGAGGTATGAATATGATTCAAATTCTTTCATGAATTTTCTTCAAAAAGTCTTGTTGCTGGTGGCTCCTTCCATTTTTCTTTCCTCTGGTTGATTTGGGTATTGGATGGCTTATTTCTGTATTCTCCACTACATCTGGAATGGTTGGGTTTTGAAAAAAGTTGTTTCTGCAGGCTATACGGAATATAAGGGTTATCATCGATCTTTCACATGAAGTTTCGTCAGCTGAATATAACAAACGCTGTTTTTCATAAAAATATTCTATTACTTCTTCTTGGAGTAGTTTGTAAGACAAAGCTTTGTTACATTTAGTGATATTATCTTCATCAAAAGTTGCTACGAAAGAAGCTTTCCATTCTCTCCAATTATATGTTTGCAGTTCTTTCATCATCTGCTCGTACCATTCAAGAGCAATATCTGCCAATTTGAATCTGAGATTATTAATTTTTTCTTTATCAGAAATCCATTTGTTAGATGTTGCCATAGACTTGTAGTATTCTATCCAAGTATTTGGATCATCTTCTTTAGTATTGAACTGGTTTATTTCGACTGGTAAATTTTATTATATCAATATAGTCATTTAGTTATCAAATACGAAACAAGTAGGTTAGAGCAGGTAGTTCCGATTTAAAGTAAACAATTCGAGTAGATAAATGAAGTAAGTAGAATAGAGGGTTAGTTGAAATAGACAATGAGTGCAATTAACCACTCAGATAAGTAGTAGGTATAAATAGGACTAGAATTTTATTCTCTAGCATAGTAATCGTATAGCTCTTGAGAATGCTAACTTTGTTAGCATATCACGTAGTTTTGGTGTTTTGGATAGCTTCTATTTTTCGAATTGTATTATTTTATGATTTTCTTCTTCATGAACAGATTCCGATGAAATTTTGGCCTGTGATATATGAACACCTCCCGGATACAGAGGTGCATTCCAAATTTTGATAAAATTTCTGAATTCGAATTGGTCGGTTCATTGAACGGCAAATTTTTCAAATTCCATTCCCTTATAACTTCGCACCGACGCATTACAACGTAATTCATACATAAACCATTTGAAAATATCGCTAATCCACTGGTGTAGTCACAATTTTTCTATAACAATAGCTGGTGATTGTTTTTTTGTCAAAAATCAAGTAAGTTGACTCTAGAAATGGAGATATATTCATGAATTTTGGTGTCCTACTAGACTTTTCAAATGTCTACCTAACGAAAAAAATATATTATTTCATTCGGTTGAAAAATGTATGTTTTATATCTTGAATTGATCACACTGTATATAATAATAGTTTTTTTAGGCATATTTCAATAATGTGTTCCCCAACTAAATTATTCGAACAAATTTCACATAGTAAATTCAATGTTTATGAGACTTTTGAAAACAAATTACAGTTCGACACTATTTTTACAGATTTTCGCAAGGCGTTTGATCAAGTAAACCATGATATATTGCTACATAAATTGAGTAAAGGCGGAATGGCGCGGAATGTTTTGGAAATAATGAAAAACTATTCGGAAATTCGAGTCGCATGGAATAGAAACTCATCCTGAATTTAAATTTCCTATACGCTCATATTTTTATTTTTCGGATATTGATTTTTGCTCATTCAACATTGGGCCACTTCCTCGTTTTTTGGACTAAATCTAAAAATAATCTTTATGGGTACCATTTCGTTTTCAGGCCATTTTTGATAATTGTTGGAATATATGGGAGCTGCAATTACATGAGAACCTCAGTTTCAAACTGTATCGCACTATGATGAAATCAACATGGAATTAAATCAATTGTAATGGATACTTGATGAAAAGGTGTACAATTTGTGTTATTTACAATTTCTGAATAATTTATTCAGAAATGGCACCAGAAATTCACAACGAAAAAGGTTTCACTGTGGGATTTTTTTTTCAGGTTCCTAACGATCCTGTCGATTGCCGTAACTCAAAAAATGCGTGAGCAACCTAGTAATCTTTTACAAGATGGCGCCCTTATTTCAACCCTTCAAGAACGCTCTGGTTTTTCACTATTAGATTGTTCCTAGCTGTTGATGTGATGAAATGCCATAAATGAGAGATTGAAAAAAAAACACATCCGATCGCTAAATTTTCATTTTTTGAACTCAGCACTAGCACAATTTTCAATGGTTGGAATCCCAGAAAAAAAAAATTGGTCAACAAAATCTTTCATTATCTGACGGTCTATAAAGGTTGAAGGTCGTTTGGATCATAGGATAAAGGTGATATGGGTCTTGAGTTCCGCATAGCCTCTATTACGGTTGAAAGAGGGCCTTTATACCTCGAACGTCCAACACGTGTATGGTGTTATTTTATCTACTTGATTTTAGACTCCCAAAGTCCACCAAAATTTGGTGGTCTAGGTGGAATAAAATGCCAACAAACTTGATTTTCAATTGGATAATCACTTACCTACCATTGTCGTTATTTTGCCGAGATTCAGCGAGGCAAAATTTCAGACCATTGTCACTGTAAATATTCTTACAAATTTCGGGGCTAGTAGTAAATCGTTTTATTGCGTGGAGGAAACCTTCAGATTATAAGTCGACAAGCTCTGAGTCGAGGTTTTAGTCGAAAGGCAAATTGTTTTTGTTAAAATTGTTAAAATTGTTTTTTTCCGTTAACCAGCTGTCGTCCCCTTACGAACGACAGCCCTCAAAAGTCGAAACTTGTGCGAGCCAAGGATTAAACGAGGTCTTACCTTTTAACGTGCGATTCCTAGCACTCAATACTTAATAAAAAGGCATACCTACCTAATTTTCAATGCATTTTCGAAAAAGTGACGCGAAATCCACTCCGCAAGACAAAAAGAGGCGTGAATGTGTAATGCAGGTAAATTTTCCATTACAGGAATATAACTGGTAGGATTCACCTTGAAACATTTGATACAATGTCCAAGAATACCCTTTATTGCATTTTTGGTATTCAGTGACCAAAATTTGCGACTGATATTGCATGAAACGCTCTGAACACCTCCGTGATAACGATAAGTAATGATAAATGTTCTATCGTGTAGAAGGCCCTGAAATTATAATCTGAACATGTAAAAAAAGAAATAGTATCCAAAATCTCTTATTTAACTTATGATTTTTCACAGCCTCATTCTTGTTGTTATATCGATCACAAAAATTAAAATTACAATCGCGGCGCGTTGCAATTATTTTGTCAACATGCAACTTTTTTTGTAATAACTCGGAACAATTATTATTTAAAACTTAAAACCGGATTGAATATAAATTTCTTATGGCACATTGACAACATATTCATTTGCATAAAGTTCTAGCGTGTAGAACTATTCAAAAATAATTTAGAAGTGGAAAATTTCGACCATCTTTGAACAATTAACTTATAACGAAAATATTGACATTCTCGCGAAATTTAATATTATTCTTCTATTCTTGAAACGGTCTGTACACTTTATACTAAAAACGTACTTTCCATGACCTACTATTTGCCTAAATATGGCGAATAAAACCCCAAATCCAGGTGACGTACCGCGCGAACTATATAGATTTTGGATCGAAGGTGGATTCGATAAAAATAAGGGTGTTTTGCGGAACGAGCCTAATGATAGACCCGAATGAGTAGTCTCGATTTAATTTGCGATAAATATTATGAATATTCACTTCTAAAGGGCCATTCTCAGACGAGAAGGTATGTAGTCAATCGGAGATCAGTGAAATTTAAAATTAACATTGAGGTGTTTTTATTAAACAAGTTTTGTGGATCATATCGTTCTCGAAATTGAGTAATTACACATATTATATTCCTCCTATTGAAGTGATGCCAGAGTGTGAGGACACAAATATATAAATGCGAACTTGATGAGTTCTGGAGTCATCGTGTTCCCGTGTTAACATTCAAATTGTACTTGTTGTTTACCACCTCTACAAATTAATTCTATATTGGACTCACCCTGTATACTAAAACCAGAGCATATGACATCGTGAAAGCTCACTCAAATAATTGGTGACAACTTTTCAACACTCATAAATTTTTAGTTGAACCAATTTCTTGTTTCTGTATTCCGAATAACGCAATTATTGATGTACATGAAATTATACGTGAAATTTTTAGATTAATAAAGTCATAGGTTATGAGTTGTGTTTTGGGTAAAACATATGTTCGAAATAGATTGTTGTGTTGTGGACCTTTAGGGATTTGAGTTTAGGCAACCAACAATGTTGGTTAGTGTGTGTTGGGTTCCTTAACCGTCTTAGAAATGGCCGGCAATGGCGTACAGATTATTTGACATTATTTAGTGAAGATTGCTTATTGAGATATAGTACCATGTAATCGAACTTTAGGAATTAATCCTATACAGGGTGGCTCACCAAAAAGTGTACCTGTCTATAAATGGCAGATTAGATTTTCTGGAACTCCTTTGGAAAGTTTAAATGCATTTTTAGAGGAAGTAGAGGAACATTGTCATAGTAGGAATGTTGACAAAGTACAACTTTTTGCCTCTGATCGGGATTTATTTAATGGAGATGCATTAAGGGTATTTAACTTGGTAAAAAAGTATGTTCGGATTGGAATCGTTTAGTCCAGTTAATGAAGGACGAATATGTACTTTCAGCTGATAAGCTGTGAGAACAAATTTTATCACGTACCCAAGGTGCCACAGAGTCTATTGGATTGTATGTAGCTGTGATGACAGGTGTATTCGATAGAATGCCAACCAATGTACTGGATAATCTTAGAATGCAGTTCTGCGGAAATTATTTCGCCTTTCTTGACAGATGTACATACTCCATTTGAACTGATAGCTTTATGTCGCCGGATTGAGGTAACAAAGGCTTCATCGCCTTTAACCTTGGAAGCGGATTTGGCATACAGGGGGCCGTCAAAAACTTCTGTTAATTCTTCAGTTCATGAAGTAACTCAAGTAACAACTGATGAACCTACTTGCTGGAGATGTCATAGTACAGGACACGTCGTTAAGGACTGCCCAACAAGACAACATGACTTTCATTGTTTGGGCTGTGGTAGAGTTGATTTCACGAACCTGTCCGACTTGTAATAAAAATCAAAATAAGTCTAGGACTGATAACAACAGGAGTAACGATCGAAGTGAGAGCAAGAATAACTCGGGAAACGTTTCGCAGAGACGGTAACGGATCGAGGTACTGTCTCTGCTAATTCACTCTTAGTCAAACATTTTGAGTCAAAAGTTGTTTTAGATTATATTTTTACACAGGTTGATAAAAGGGAATGCCCCTATGTCGAAGTTGTTATTTTAGGTAAAGCATTTCTGGGTTTGCTGCACAACGGGGCAAATAATGTGTTTATGAATGCTGCAAGTTGAGATATATTGAATGGTTTAAGTTTTTCTGTATAAACAAATAATAGTGTCGAATGTTCGGTTGCGAACAATGCTAAGTGTGCTTGTTTGGGCACGGTGACTATCCCTTTTCGGTTAAAAGAGGTGGTCAAAATTATTGATGTATATATTTACCTGAAGACATATCTTGGTGTTAGGTATAGACTTTTGGGTAAGAATGAGAATAGTCCCAAATGTGAAGGAGAATGGTATTTCTCATCAGAAGTGCTCGAGGGTCCAGCTATGATAAATTCTATCGTATCTGAAGAGCATTTGACTCTCGACCGAAGAACTTTGTTGGAAAAAATCGTGGAAGAATATTTTTGCAGTGTAGATGACAGTACTTTAGGAGTCACTACTGCAGTGCAGCATAAAATCAACGTGCTTCAGGAAAAACCAATAAAACAGCGGTATTATCCTGTTTCACTTTTCAAGCAAGCGTTGATGGACCAAGAACTTGACAAAATGTTGAAGTGAGGAGTTGTAGAAAAATCTAGTAGCGGTTGGTCATCACCGGCGCTTTTGGTTCCAAAAGCAGATAAAACATGGCGATTCTGCGTAGATTTTCGAAAATTGAATAGTGTGACACAGCGTGACGCTTATCCGCTTCCATACATCTCGAATATCTTCAGTAAGGTTGGAGGAGCGAAATATTTGAGCTCGTTAGACATTCGAAGTACTTATTGGCAAGTTGAGTTGGATCCAAAGTCCAGGCAATATACAGCGTTCACAATACCATCTCGCGGATTGTATCAATTCGTGCGTATGCCATTTGGGCTTCATAACGCTTCAGCCACCTTCCAAAGACTTGTTAACAATTTTCTCGGTCCTAACCTTAAACCTTTTTGCTTCAAGTATTTGGACGATATCATCGTCACCACACCTACATTCGAAAAACATGTAGAATTTCTACATGAAATCTTTGTACGTTTGAAAGTTGCTCATTTGACCTTGAATAAAGAAAAATGTTCTTTTTGTCGACCAGAGCTAAAATTTTTGGGTTTTGTCGTGAACCAATGGGGAATTGCAGTTGACCCAGGAAAGGTTGAGGCAACTGTGAAGCTGACCAGGCCGAAAACGGTGAAAGAAGTCAGACGAGTGATCGGTATGATTTCTTGGTATCGACGGTTTGTCGAGAATTTGTCAGACTTGATAGCGCCCTTTAATGCTCTTTTGAAAAAGGATTCGATTGGGACAATAATTGTGAAGATGCTCTCCAGGCCGTCAAGGACGCCTTGGTGAAAGCCCCAATATTGGCTTATCCAAACTTTAACCATCCTTTTTATATCCAAACTGATGCCTCGGCGTCGTGTTGTTAGAGAAACTGCGTTGTTATTTGGAGGGTTCAAAGTTTTATGTAGTCACGGATTGTTATTCGTTAACCTGGTTAGAGAATCTGAAGGATCCTCAAGGTCGTTCAGGAAGATGGGCGCTGCGTATGCAACAATTTGACTACGAAGTCATACATTGACGTGGTAAGGATCATGTTGTACCGGATATATTGTCTCGAGCGTTGCCCCTAGAAAAGCAGATATTGCATTCATTGAATGTAATGATGTTCGCGATTCATGGTATACTAAAATGAAAAATCAAGTTGTCAACGATCCTTTAAAATTTCCTTAGTGGAGAGTTGAGGAAGGGAAACTGTTTAAACATATTGTTAGAGATTTTCCTGAACTCCGGGGAGAATCAGACGTGTGGAAATTGGTGGTACCAAAAGAACATCGTCTGAAAATACTTCAGCAATATCACGACTACACTACGGCAGGTCACTTAGGAATTTATAAAACGTTCCATCGAATAGCTCAGTTATTTTACTGGCCAGCAATGAAGGCCGACATAACCAGATGTATACGTCATTGTAACACATGCTTACGCATCAAAGTCGAACACAAACTGCCGGCAGGACAAATCGAAGATGGAGAGTGATTTCGACAGACTTGTGCGGTCCTTTACCAAAAAGTTGCCACGGACATATATTCCTGTTGGTAGTAACAGATTTGTTTAGTAAATTCAGTCTGTTATTTCCTCTACGACGTGCCACAGCTTCAGCGGTCACGAAAATTATCAGAGAAAATGTTTTCATGGTTTTTGGGGTTCAAAAAATTCTGAAATGTGACAACGGAGTACATTATAAGAGTTTAGAATTTGCAAAACTCTGTAGTTCGTTGGGGGTAAAATTTTATTCAATCCAAACTATTTACCCCAATGTAACCCAACTGAAAGAGTTAATAGGGTGATTAAAACTATGATAACAGCATACGTCGAGGATAATCACCGCAAATGGGATGATAATTTAGCGGAATTTAGTTGCGCAATAAGAAGAGATGGTAACTCACGGGAATGAATTCTCAGTTAAGAAACCGCTTACAGTACAGGAGATTCCAAGTCCAGAAAGGGCGACCGTCCTTGCCAAGTTGAAATTGTTGGTACAGGAACGGTTGGGCAAAGCCTATAAAATGGCAAAATCAAATACAATTGCGTCGACGTGCTGTAGACTATTAAGTCGGCGATGTGCTGTGGAAAAAACAGTATTTATTGCTAACTATTTTAGCAATAAGTTAGCTGGGAAGTTTTTCGGACCTTTCAAGGTTCGCTGAAAGATTGGTTATTGTGTATATGAGTTGGAAAACGATCGAGGTGTGTCAATTGGTAATTGGCATACTGAAGATCTGAAACCGCATCCTGGTTTGGAGGAGCCTTGGGATATAGGTTAGATAATTTATGTTAATTATTTCAAGGTCAAGAAGAAATTTCATTGGAAAGAGGTGAAATTGTTACAATTCAAATTGTACTTAAGTTGTTTACCACCTCTACAAATGAATTCTATATTGGACTCACCCTGTATACTGAAACCAGAGCACATGACATCGTGAAGGCTCACTCAAATAATTGGTGACAACTTTTCAACAACACTCATAGATTTTCAGTTAAACCAATTTAATTTTTCTGTATTCCGAATAACGCAATTATTATTGATATACGTGAAATTATACGTGAAATTTTTAGATTAATAAAGTCATAGGTTATGAATTGTGTTTTGGGTAAAACATATGTTCGAAATAAATTGCTGTGGTGTGGACATTTAGGGATCTGAGTTTAGGCAACCAACAATGTTGATTAGTGTGTGTTGGGTTCCCAAACAGTCTTAGAGTTGGCCTGATGAGTTGACATTATTTAATAAAGATGTTTTAGGTATTTTGCTAATTGAGATAATATCTGTAGGGGAAAAGAGACTTTCAACCCCTAGCATTGAGCAAGATGAGACTTTTCCCCCATGTCGACGACTATGAACAAACTATATCGTTCTTGATGGAAATATATTTGACATCAATGACATAATTTTCCTGTCAGGACAAATGAGATATTTTTTTTTGTTGTGAACAATAGTTATTTATTGTATAAGTGTTTTAGATATCATTTTATTTGCACAGGAATGTTTAAACGCGAGAGCAAAGCTCGAGCGTTTAAATTTCTTAAGCAAATAAAATGTATCTAAAATACGCATGCAATACAACGTTTTATTCACAATCACATTCATTTAGAATCAGAATCGCGGAAATTTTTCATCACAAAATGATTTGACGTTTTGCTCTAACAGCGGCTGTCACCTCCTCAAAAATCATTGAAATAACATACAAAAATTATGATAAATCGAAGAACGAAATGTCTATTAATATAAATGTTAATGTTAATATTAATAATAAATAAGTAAAATGTGATTGATATTCAAGATTGTATTTTTCATTATTCCACTAGTGGATAAAGTGGTATTTTATACGGTTCATAAGTGTGGATAAAACTTCAATTATAAGGTGATTGTGGATAAAATTTTTTTTCGGTCGTTTGTGGGATCTGGGAGCCATTTTGGATTGAAGTCTTTCATGTGGATAGCCGTGTGCTGGTGGCCTAGTTTGAAATAAGGATTTAGTCATATTGCACATAAAGATAATTTCTCTAGTTGTGTGTGGATTCGCACGTTTTGGAATTGAGAAAGTTATCATACCATTTTAACGGGATTCAAGGTTAGGTTAGGTTAGGTTAGGTTAGGTTAGGTTAGGTTTCAAGGTTATCGCGTGTAAAAATTTTTTTTTTACTCAAGCCCCTATGTTTCTTGATTTCTTTGGAAGATTCTATTTTTAAAATGCTCGATGTTTTTGTAGGGAGGACTTTTTTTTATACCTGGAATAACTTTACATCTACAGATCAAGAAAAACCGATTACGATACCTATTACCTTTGTCTACTCTTGATTCAAATACCAACAGTGAATCAAGCTAGTCTAGAAAGAACTAGACAGAACATTGTATCCTACTGAACAACTATTTCCACCTGTATGGAAAACTTCTGCAGTGTTGAGCCAACCAGAGTTTTAAAAAGCATTGTTGGTAAGCAGAGCTTCAAGGGTACAGTGTAGACCAATACCTAAAATGAAGCGTAGTAGAAGAAGCTATCGGAACCACAGATACTATCGCTCAACCTACGTCAAACAGATAAGCTATTACATTGTATACACTTGACTTGCTGACAACAATCTATAGCTGAATTTACTATGTTTGAATTTACATCCTATATCTGAATTGACTTTCTATTTTTGCTTACCTTATCTACTGGTAAATATTCCATACAATCTCTTGGGTCATACCTACCATATTGCTGCGTTCATACATCTGATGTTATCATTTTACTAGTGATAAGAAGGGTTCGTTCTCCCTCAGAGGCATAGCAACCACGATCGTGCGTTTGTTTCACTATACTTTTAAATATTGTTTCCCTAGTAATTTTGATGTTATGTGATATAATATGCTCTGCAGATCATTAAAAGTCCTATAGAAAACATATGGTGGTTTTATTGCAAACATTCTATATCTACAAGAATCCATATTAGTTGTGAAGTACTCAAAGCACATGCCTCCCCTAGTAAGTCTTTTGCTGAACATTAACTTATAGCTAGCCCAGCAAGTCTAATGTCGAAGGTGGTTTCAGTAGTAACATTTTGATTTTCTGCAAAGCCTTCGTAACACCCGGCGTCACTGAAAACTGAAATTACAGGTCAGATTCACCTGAATTATTTTTGCTGCAGTTGAACTGAGAAAAAACCGAGCTACCCAACGATAGTGTTCATAGTTAAAATAATACCATACCATACGATTTTGAATGTCAAGTTATATTATTATTATTCCAATTGAGAGTGTAAGCCAACCATAGTACTATGAGAGGTGATTGAAAAACCTTTTATTGTTAAATACCTAGTTACAAAATATCGTGACATTCACCCCGATTTAGTATAATTTTAAAACACATCCGCTGTTTTCCCTTCTAAGATTTATTAAAGCATTTTTTTCACTCTTCTAAATAAGAATCGTCGTATTCCATTCCCGTTTCCCAACTTTAAAAATATCAAATTTGGGTAGCGCCCTCCATGAAATTTTTTTACCGAAAATAAAAAAAAAACAAAAATCTTTACTCCTAACCATTGCCTCCAGACAAAGAGCTGCCGCGAGCATATTGTGCCTTTTCTGTCAAAGAAGGGTACACATAAAGTGGCGCCGCAAACGTGAGGGCCCGATTATCCCTGATTTCGGTAATTTTTTCAGTTTTCAATGTTTGTTTCATTTTGAATGGAATATTGGCAAAGAATCAATTTTTTCCAGAAAACAGTTGGGCGATCTGTAACTTGGATTTTCCTTGTACTATTCCTGATTTTTTATTTCCATTTGATATTTCATCAGTTTGTTAACGATCCCAACCACAAAAAATGGTTACAATATAAAAAACAATATATTTATCTAGACATTTACTGAGTTCTATAAAACGTGAATTTTATTCTTGGCTCGAATGAGTTAAAAAATTGTTAAAATTTGTTATTACGAATCTCCCAGGTTTTCGGAGAAAACCCCTCAGAAGCAGAGCTTGTGCGAGCAAGGGAGACCCGGGACCTACAGCTTAAAAAGTGGAATCCGAACCAAATTAGCTCCGTGATGGCGGTGGGGATCGAACCCGGGCTGTCTGGGTGGGAGCAAACGCTCTAACACCTCAACCACTTCGCTAGTGTACAGGATATTTCGATGTAGAGTGCGGGGTTCAGTAAATAAAATATACTGGTTTTATGTTTATGTTTTGGGGTGACCCCAAGTGCAAATTTGTTATTGTTATATACAGGGTATCTCAGAGGATTGATTATATTGACACAGTAAATATTCGCTTAGTATTGGCGATTCGTATTTTCAGATTTCACAATACGGGTTGGTGAAGATCGCATTTTTTTTTTATTTGTGTCGGTGATTATGTATTTATTTGTAGTACGTGAACTCATTGAATATTGTAATACCTGCCTTTTTGAAATATTTTCTGCAAAATGGCAGGCGAGATGAAGCCAAATTATTTGCTAGCCAATGAAATCACTTACGAATTGAGAATAAGGGGCATAGTCACTACTCGAGACGTGACGAAAAACAAAAAATTTTGGGCCGCGCTTTGATCAAGGAAAAGGGGAAGGAGTTTGAAATAATTGACCCTAACTTTGACTTCGAAAACGAAGCAAAAACTATCAAGGAAACCTCAGAAAATTTTGAAAATCTGATTGACGTGTTCGAGGGGCCCGCAACAGATAGTATGTTTTTGAGGTTACGTTAAAAATTGTTGCATATTACCGAAAGGGTAAGAAGAATGCAATTGGAAGCTAATGCTGCGACCGATAAGATTTCTTTCAAAAATGAATTATACGCGACTTAAGAATTCCACTAGTCCCTATCAATACACCCGATTCCATCCTTCGCTTAGAAACTGGTAGAGTTAAATCGCTTATAATATTTTCAAAATAACCCTCAACTGGATATGCAAGATTTTCCTAATGGAAAATCATAGATACCCTAGGCTTTGTTTTGAACAACAAATGCACCTAATGAATAATGCAGATCCTAAATATAACTGGCCATTGCAAATAAGGCAATTTTTTCCCGATGCTGATTAATTGTCATTATGGAATAGTCTGAACTACAACGATTTGATCAAGCTTAGAAAACCCTTACTTGCTAAATATTACAAATTTTTGCATGAGTCAGATCTTGCAATATCCTCTCGGTATCCATTTATGTACGTTTACAATCTATTGAATATGCCCATGAATACAAGCACATACCTCCTGCTAAAACTACCTATCCAGGTCACACGCACTCTCGCTCAGTTACGTATGGCCAATCATTTCAAAATCAAATTTACTCTTTATGGAATCTCCTACTCTATTAATCCTGAACTAACTTGCCCAGTTTGCAATATGAACGAAAAGGAAACACTTTTTCATATTATTTTTGACTGCCCTATCTATACAGTAATGAAACATAATATTTCTTGCCTACGGAGTTTGGAAACGTTGATGGCTGCTTTACAAAATATTTCATTAACTGATGCCAAGAAAATATCAGAATATATTTGGAATATTCTTAGATTAAGATCATTTATCTTAAGCGAGTAACTATTAGTATCACTATTATTATAGTACCTTCAAACTGTAACATTTTGATTTCTTTGACTTTTTATCTTTGTAAAACTCATATATATTATTAGCATTTATTTGTTAACCCCATACACTTCTTGTTGTAAACTTGTTATAGAAGCAATAAAATATTGTTACAGACCTGAAATTTGATAAAGACTTCTCGAATTGTTCGAGATCGTTCGATGATTTAGATGGAAAAATCTAGAAGCACTAACTTTTGTTCTGGATCAATCGTCGAACATTCTATTTGTGTTCTATTGATTTCTTAAGTTTTCTAGAACTTTATTTGTATATAAAAGCAATGCATTTGTTAGATGAGGGAAGTTAGTTAGAAAGTTACCTTAAGTTACCTTGGATACAAGTATTTTGACAGTGACTTGTATTACAGTGTTGTCAAGTAAAGTTTGACTAATAAAGGCGAGTTCATACCAGAGTACACTTATTTTTGACCCCGAAGACGCAACAATTGGTGACAGCGGCGGGATAAGTGTTACTGAAGAAAGAAAAGTAAGGCAGTTTTCCAGTATTTGATGGTGAATACTCGAGCAAATAATTACGACGAGATGGCGACATCAGCAGATATCCTTGAGTTTTTAAAGGAACAAGAAGCCAAACGAAAACAAGAACAAGAAGAGCTCCTACAACAATTCGAACTGAGAAGGAAACAAGAACAAGAGGAACAAGAAGCCAAACGAAAACAAGAACAAGAAGAGCTTCTACAACAATTCGAACTGAAAAGGAAACAAGAACAAGAGGAACAGGAAGTGCGGTTAGTCCAGCAGTTACAACAACATGTTGATCTTCTGCAACGTCACAGTCACAGTCAACAGTGCTTCCAGAATGAAATCACCGAAGTAGTACAAGAGGTCAGAGGAAAAGTCCAGGAGGTCAAAGGTGAAGTTCAAGAGGTCAAAGGTGAAGTTCAAGAAGTCAGAGGCGGAGTCCAGGGAGTCAACAGAAGGGTTCAAGACGTCGAAAATGAACTGACCAAAATTGATGAACGGGTGGCACGAGAGGTGAACAAGAAATTCAACGAAGAAGTGGAAAGGATCAAGGAGAGGCTGGAAACGTTACACCTACCACACAAGCGTGCACCATCTGAGGAAATCTCCCCCACCAGCGAAAGGCCATCCTCACTGACAACTCCGATAAGGCCTACACAAGTGAAAATTTTGAAGCCTCCAACATTTGATGGACAATCCTCGTGGTCCATGTATAGACGTCAGTTTGAAGCGGCAGCAAACGCAAATGGCTGGTCCGAGGAAGAAATGGCCACCTCTCTAGTCCTGTGTCTACGAGGACAAGCATTGGACATCCTTCAGAACATCCCCGAGAGTAATCAGAAGGAATATTCTAGAATCGTTGAAGCTTTTGAAATCAGATATGGACAGCAATATCTCAAACAAGTATTTCAGTGCCAAATAAAGAGTCGATACCAAAAATCCAACGAAACTCTACAGGAGTATGGAGCCGACGTAGAGCGACTCATTAATTTGGCATACCCACAAGCACCGAAGGAGTTCATAGAACAAATTGGGGTGCAGACTTTCATCGATGGTTTGAGAGATACTGACATGCAGCAAGCCCTTCGACTAGGACAACTTCAAACCATAAGCGCAGCACTAATAGCATCTTTGGAGTTCGAGGCCGCGAAAAACGCATCAAGAAATACGAGGCCCAAGTTACGTGAAGTTAAATTCAACGAGGATTCTCCTACAAGCGAGGCGCTATTGAAGAAAATATTGGGCTCCATAACAGCATTAAGCAACCAAGTGCCTTCCCCACAAGACAGGAAGAGGCGCTGTTATAACTGTGGGAAAAGCGGCCATCTACTGTGGAGTTGCTGGGAGAGATCGAGGTCCAAAAGTCCAAGAAGAAAGAGGCCGTCATCAGCGAGCAACGAAGATAGATCGAGATCTCCGGGCCCAGGAACAGAGCAACGTGGGCGTTATACCAGAGGAGCCTTCAGGAGATCGACCACGCCAGAAAGGAGACCTCAAACGTCTGAAAGAGGACTTGCTCCCAACCAGGAAAACCAGAATTAGTCGGCACTAGGGGGCGCGTGGCGACTTTCAGTGTTCAAAGCCCCAAGATCCATATATCGACATTGAAGAAAAATGATCAAAGTCTACTAATACAAGGCTACTTAGAAGATCGGAAATGCACCTTCACTATTGATACAGGAGCTTCGAGATCAGTCGTTCGCCCAGACCTCATACAAGAATCTGTGAAAACGATGAAAAGGAATATGGTTTTGGAAACGGCAACGGGACAAACCGCACCAGTCATTGGTGAAACACTTGTACACATCCAGATAGGACCTATTACCATGGAACATTCTATGTTGGTTGCGGAAATAAGGGATGAATGTGTTTTGGGTCTGGACATCATGGAGAAAAACGACTTCATCCTTAACATCAGACAGAAAATTTTGCGGATTGGCAATGAAGCAATCTTCCTGAGGAGATACAATGAGAAAATCCAACCAATTAAGATTTATGTTGACGAAGACATCCACATTCCGAAAAACTCCGAAACCATCATCATGGCCAGAAGGGATAAAGAACCTGGAGATTTGAGCACTGGAATAATTGAAAATGATGAATACCGCCAAGATGGAATTTTAATTGCCCGATGTCTTGTGAACACAGAACAACTAATTCCTGTCAGGGTTGCCAATACTTCGGAAAATAAAGTCCTTCTGAAGAAAAACGACCAATTGGGATTCTGCAAACCTGTCACTCGAGTTATCAATTGTGAAAACCACACTCAGGTACTGCGAAGAAATACCACTAACACCGATCAGAGAACAATAGACAAAATGATGGAATCCACGGAACATTTAACTATGGAAGAAAAGCAGAAGGCCAAAGAGTTTCTTGATAACCATCGTAACATTTTCTCGACAGAGACTTCGACGGGACGTACCAATCTAGTTCAACATCGCATCAACACCGGCGATGCCCGACCAATCCGACAGGCTCCGAGGAGACTACCGTTTGCCAAACAGAGAGAGGTAGCAGACATGATAAATAACATGATGGAGGATGACATAATTGAAGAAACCACAAGCCCATGGTCCTCCCCGGTAGTATTGGTAACTAAAAAGGATGGATCAACCCGATTTTGCGTGGACTATCGTCGACTGAATGACGTAACGATGAAGGATAGCTACCCATTAACAAGAATCGATGATACACTAAACACATTATCCGGTTCCAAATGGTTTTCAACGTTGGATCTGAAAAGCGGGTATTGGCAAGTGGAAGTTCATCCTGATGATAGAGGAAAAACAGCGTTCTCTACCGGACAAGGGCTGTACCAATTCAAAGTTCTTCCGTTCGGATTATGCAATGCTCCCGCCACCTTTGAGAGACTTATGGAACTAGTATTGAGAGGTTTGACATGGAAAATTTGTCTAGTCTACTTGGATGACGTCATAGTAATGGGAAGGACATTTGACGAACACCTGAATAATTTGGAAGAAGTATTTTTGAGGTTAGAAAATGCTAACCTGCAACTGAACCCAAAGAAGTGTTATTTATTTCAAAAAGAAGTCAATTTTTTAGGCCATGTCATCTCGGCCGAGGGAATTAAGACCGATCCTGCTAAAATCGAGGCTGTTAGGAGTTGGCCACGTCCTAGGGATAAACATGAAGTAAGAAGTTTTCTGGGGCTATGTACCTACTACAGGAAGTTTGTTCAAGACTTTGGTAAAATTGCCAAGCCACTCCACCGCTTAACTGAGAACAACGTTCAGTTTGATTGGAGCCCTGATTGCCAACAGTCGTTCACTGAACTGAAGAAGAAATTGACAACTGCACCTATTTTGGCTTACCCACGAGAACAAGGCACTTTCGTTTTGGACTGTGATGCGTCTCAGCAAGGCATTGGATCAGTTTTATCCCAAGAACAGGATGGCGAAGAGAAAGTAATAGCCTACTTTAGTAAAGCTCTGGGCAAAGCTGAAAGGAATTACTGCGTTACAAGAAAGGAGCTTCTATCGATAATAAAAGCCATTGAACATTTCCATACCTTCCTCTATGGCAGACGTTTTCTCGTAAGAACTGATCACAGCGCTTTACAGTGGATAATGAATTTCAAGAAACCTGAGGGTCAGGTTGCGAGATGGCTAGAGAGACTCCAACAATATGACTTCAAAGTTATTCATCGCAGTGGCAGGAAACACAGAAATGCAGACACATTATCAAGACGTCCATGCTTGGAACAGCATTGCCGATATTGCCAGAAACTTGAAAACAAAGAAGTCAACTTTTACAATGATGAACATTGCAAGGAAATTCTGCAAGTTACCACCGTAAGAGTAGAGTCTGAAGAATCTGATTTATGGACCACAGAAGATATGAGGAAGAATCAGAAGAAAGACAACAATTTAAAGTTAGTCCTAAGCTGGCTAAAAAATGGAGTTAGACCTGAGTGGCAGGAAGTATCCAAGTTTGGTGCAGTTGCCAAGGGATACTGGGCTCAATGGGATTCCCTATGTCTTCGTGATGGCCTATTGCATCGCAAATGGGAGAGCCCAGATGGAGCAACTGTGGTGTACCAACTGGTCCTGCCGAAGGCACTTACTAAAGATGTGCTCGAGCAACTTCATAGTAGTCGTGCAGGTGGACACTTTGGAATCAAGAGGACCCTTGCTAGAATTCGGAAACGATTCTATTGGATGAACTGTCGTCGTGATGTAGAAGAATGGTGCAGAAGATGTGACCTATGTTCTTCAAAGAAGGGACCCAAAACCAGAAGTCGAGGGAAAATGGCTCAGTATCTTTCTGGTGAACCATTCGAAAGAGTAGCAGTTGACATTCTTGGGCCGTTTCCTGTTACCGAGCAAGGAAATGAATATTGATGGTAGCCATGGACTATTTCTCCAAGTGGCCTGAAGTTGTGCCCATTCCAAACCAGCAGGCAAAGACCGTTGCAAAGGCCTTCATAGAAAATGTGATAGCCAGACATGGAGTCCCACTAGAATTACATTCTGATCAAGGACGAAACTTCGAATCTGAGTTATGGCAGGAAATGATGAACATTCTAGGTGTGAAGAAGACTCGTACCACAGCCCTACATCCACAATCAGATGGTATGGTTGAACGACATAATAAAACCATCAGCCAGTACCTGTCGATGTTCATCTCCAAAAATCAATAGGATTGGGATGAGTTGGTACCACTATTTCTCCTATCCTATCGAAGTTCTCAGCATGAGTCCACCTTCAATGTTGATCACTGGGCGAGAAATGAAACTACCATGCGATCTGCTGTTTGGAATGCCACCCAGAAGTACAGAGGACAAAGTCCTACCAGAATATGTCCAAGAGTTGCGAGAAAGACTGGACCAAGTTCATGAATTCTGCAGACGTCGTCTTCAAATCTCCAGTGATAAAATGAAAAAGAGGTTCGACAGGAAGAGTCCAGGGACTATGTTCGAGCCAGGTGATGCCGTTTGGCTATACCAACCTCAGAGAAAGAAAGGAAAATGCCTCAAGCTACAGAGAAATTGGACAGGACCCTATGTCATCATAAAGAAGATCAACGACTTGGTATACCGCATCCAGCTCAACCCAAGGAGTAAACCCAAAGTTGTTCACATTGAGAGGTTAGCAGAATACCAAGGCCACGATTCCCCAAATTGGTTCCAGAGGGACAACCAAAATGGTGATGGTGTTATCCGGGACGGAATAACCTAAAGGAGGAGGCAGTGTTACAGACCTGAAATTTGATAAAGACTTCTCGAATTGTTCGAGATCGTTCGATGAATTAGATGGAAAAATCTAGAAGCACTAACTTTTGTTCTGGATCAATCGTCGAACGTTCTATTTGTGTTCTATTGATTTCTTAAGTTTTCTAGAACTTTATTTGTATATAAAAGCAATGCATTTGTTAGATGAGGGAAGTTAGTTAGAAAGTTACCTTGAGTTACCTTGGATACAAGTATTTTGACAGTGACTTGTATTACAGTGTTGTCAAGTAAAGTTTGATTAATAAAGGCGAGTTCATACCAGAGTACACTTATTTTTGAACCCGAAGACGCAACAATATTATTATTATTATTGTTACGGAAAGAGTCAGAGACTTATTTAATTTAATTATTGTCATTTTACCGCGAACAGATATGTTGCCCTCAAACGCCCTGTATCGTCGGTACGTAGAGACATTCCGTGAGTTTTTGTTTCCCGAGAAAACTGCGAACAATTTTAGTACCTAATTAGCATCGGTTCATCGCGTATCGGTGATCGATATATTTCGCATCAATATTTCGCTACGTGTTAAAGAGTTATTTCCCGTTTGGATTAACAACAAACTATTTTGCTTATATAATTAATTATTACTTGCACGCTGTTCCTCCTTCGATAATCTAAGTGTCGTGGAGTGTTCAATCGTCCCGGTGAACTACACAAACAGGCAGAACATCAGTAGAACCCTCTTCGCCTTTCCATCCAAAAGGGCCCTTTGTGAAGACGACAGAAGAAGGGACACCGAGACAGACAGACCAACAGATCGTCTACGGGACCGGTAAGGCGTTATAGGGCATCCGGGTTATCCTCAATTATATATTTTTTTTCTTTTATTTAATTTTACTTTACTTGGATAAAGTCTACATAATTCGAACCACTAAAGGCTATCGAATTAGAACCATTGGTCCTTCGAGCCGGATTACTCGACGATTACGTAACATTCTGCCTAATTTTTTCCCGATTTTTTATAAAAAAAAATTGAAAATTTGTAATTTTTGCAAAAACTGACATTTCAACTGCTTCGAATTTTCTTCATTTACCAAATTACTACACCGAAGATAGAATCTTATGCAATATTATATTCACTTTGCCCAAATCACGCAAAATTTTGAATTTGCCGTTTTAATTTTATCTTTGCCGTTTAAAAGTCTCAAGGTTGGAAGTGGACATTGACAATCAGAATCGATAGTCGTGCTGCCTTTTTAACCATTTGGACATTTTTTGCAGGTTTGCTGTTTATCGTTTTTTCGTACATTTGTCTTGCTCCGGTCTTGAGCGTAAATATTGTAAACTGTTCGGTTTATTCGAATAATATGGCTGATAAATTGAAAAAATATCAGACCTATAGGACAACAGCAATAAATGAAATAAATATTATTCGTAATCTGGCAGATCGTGCGAAAACCGATAAATCTCTTCGAACTCTGTTCAAAGTAAGATGTTCTGATTTGGATGCTGTTCGCGAAGAATTTTTGAAACAGCATAATTCGGTGTTATCTACCCTCTTGGCGGCGGCAGAAAGCGACGTGAACGAAGACGGTGTTCGCGAAGGTTTTCTTGCTGATTATTATCATATAAAAAGTGTTTACAGCGATCTCTTTGAATCTCTCAACACTACGGTAGCACCGGGTTTGAATTCAACTCTTGCACCTGTAGGAAATACTCATTCGCATTTTAATTTGCCGAAAATTGAATTGCCAAAATTTGATGGGGACTATAAAGCTTTTCCATCATATTTAGAATTATTTAATGCTCTTGTTCATAATAATCCTGCTTTAACTGATATTGAAAAATTTAATTATTTAGTTTCATCGCTACAGGGTGCTCCCTTATCGCTAGTTCGCACGTTACCATTAATTTCGGATAATTATGATATCGCGTACAAGGCATTAGAAGAAAGATATGCTCATACTCGTCTTCGTGCTCAAGCTCATTGGCTTGAGCTTGAGAATTCAGCCAAGGTTACTTCTGAGAACCCCGTCGCGTTACGCAAGTTATTAGATACGTTTTCAGAAAACCTGGCCGCTCTGAAACTAATGAAATTTCCTACTGATGGTTGGGATTTTTTACTGGTCATGATGCTGTTGAAGCGTCTTGATGCCACAATTGTTACTCGATTTGAGATGAAGCATTCTTCTTCGACTGTTCCTACCTATGCCGACCTTGTCGATTTTTTGAAGAATCATTGCGCCGCCTTGGATACTCTCAATTTAACGCAAATTTCATCAAATTCTAAACGGGCTATTACAGCCAAACCGCTCGCTTCGACTACTCCTCCTACCCGCACTTCTACATTTTTTGTGAATAAATCTCCTTCGAATACTTGCACTTTCTGCAAAGAGAATCATTCTTTGTATACTTGCGCTGCTTTTACTGCAAAATCCGCTCCTGAACGGTATTCATTTTGTAGATCAGCTCATCTCTGTTTTAACTGCTTGAGTAGTGCGCATGACATACGCTCATGCAAGTCTAATTACACATGTAAAAAATGTCAATCTAGGTACCACCATACTTTACTGCACGTGGACAAACCGAACCATAGAACGAATCATCCTCTTCAATCTGATCCCAAGCATGGTTCAGCTCATTCTTCTACTCAGGGAAGCAATCGCGAAAACTCGACTACTCCGGAAAATCCTGCACGCGAGGAAAGAGTTGATTGTTTTGCGGGAACGGAAACTAGTGTGAGTACCGGCGTACTTTTAGCCACCGCTTGGATTGATGTTTTGGATCACCGAGGAATGTACCTTCCTTATCGTTGTGTCATTGACAGTGGAAGTATGAGTTCTTTTATCACTCATCGCGCTGTTCACCAACTGGGCTTGCCCAAGAGTGGACACACTATCGAAATTAAAGGAATTGGCACAATGCAATTTCATTCAAGTAGTGGACAAGTTACCCTCGCAATCAAACCTACAGGGGAGGACTACCCTCAGTTCTTCACTGATGCAATAATTTTACAAAACATTTGTGGAAACTTACCGGCCTCTTCCCTTTCCCCAAAACCGTGGAAACATTTATCTTGTTTGAAGCTCGCAGATCGGAAATTTTATAGTCCGGGGGCTGTAGACATTCTTTTAGGCGCAGACATTTTTGCAAAAATAATTTTGAATGGTAAAGTTTCTGGACATTTTGATGAACCAGACGCAATAAATACAGTTTTTGGGTACATCGTAACCGGAAGAGTTCAAAGTGTTACTCCTTTGGTTTCTGTATCCATGGCTTGCGCTACGGAACTTCCGGAGTTGGAAGGAACTTTGAAAAAATTTTGGGAGGTAGAGGAAGTACCGGGAGTACGGTTGTCTTCGCCTGAAGGGGACTCTTGTGAAAAACATTTTTCTACAACTCATTCGCGAGATTCTTCAGGTCGCTATACTGTATCTTTGCCCTTTCGTGTTCCTAACCCCACATTTCCCCGAATTCGCGAATTAGCATTAACTAGATTTTACTCGTTGGAACGTCAGCTTTTGAAAAAGCCTTTAGTCTATGAGCAATATAAAGAGTTTATGCGGGAATATTTGGAATTGAATCACATGTCGCTCGCTTCTAATAATAATATTACGGATCAAGTATATTATATTCCCCACCACTGCGTCCTGAAACCTGAGAGTACTACTACGAAATTAAGGGTAGTATTCAATGGTTCAGCAAAACTACCCAATCAACCTTCGCTGAACGATTGTCTGTTTACCGGACCCAAACTTCAACAGGACATTATCACCATTTTACTAAATTTTCGTTGCCATGCCTATGTCTTATGCACAGATGTGAAAATGATGTATAGAATGATCCTCGTAGATCCGTCTCATAGACAGTATCAACGAATAGTTTGGAGATTTTCACCTCAAGATCCAATCCAGGACTATGTACTCAATACATTAGTCTACGGTTTGACTGCTAGTCCATACATTGCGCTCCGTGTTCTATTGCAGTTAGCAGAAGATGAGGGTCGAAAGTTTCCTCTCGCTGCTGAAACTTTGCGTGGGTCCTCATATATCGATGACTTTGTATGTGGCGCTTCCATTTACGAAGAAGCTTCCAAGTTAGTGTCAGAACTCATTGCCTTAATGAAGTGTGGTGGCTTCGAACTGCGCAAATGGTCTACCAATGAGCCTTCCTTATTAACTGACTTACCCCCCTCTCATTTGTCAACAAATCCCATGTCTTTCGACTCAGATCAATCTCTAAAAGTGTTGGGTCTGCACTGGAATCCTACTCGGGATTACTTCGCTTTTTCTGTGACCCCTATAGAGAATCGATCATGCACAAAAAGATTGTTGCTGTCTGAATTAGCTAGAATCTATGATCCTTTGGGATTTCTAGCGCCAGTTACATTTTTTACAAAATACCTAATTCAAAGACTGTGGACTTCTAAGCTTGGTTGGGATGATCCCCCAAGTGATGAAATAACGCGAGTTTGGACTCAGTACAAAAACGAATTGCCCCTACTGTCAAATTTAAAAATAACGCGATTTTTAAAGCCATCGGCTATTTCGGAGCTTCATGGATTTTGTGACTCAAGTGAGAAAGGCTACGCAGCTGTCATTTATTTGAGAGTAATTGATGAAACTGACACGATTTCCACTCATTTTGTTTGCGGAAAATCCAAGGTGGCTCCTCTCAAAAAAATAACCATTCCACGACTTGAGCTTTGTGCCGCAGTAATGCTATCAAAATTATTGTTTTTTGTTAAATCAATTTTGCAAACTCACATGACAGTCACTTCGGTATCCGCATGGTCCGATTCTCAGATCACTCTACATTGGATCAAAAGCTCACCGCATCGTTTCAAAACTTTTGTTGCCAATCGTGTTGCCTACATCCAAGAAAAAATACCCCAAGAATTCTGGTATTACGTCGATTCGAAAAATAACTCCGCTGATGTCGCATCGCGAGGTCTTTTTCCTTCAGAACTATTAGCAAATTCGCTTTGGTTCCAGGGACCTGAATTTTTACGCAACTCTTGCACTCCCTGGTCAGAATTTCCCGCTTCGTCTTTTAAATGCAATCCTCCTAAGGACGAAGAACGCCCTCTTGCCTTGTTCGCTCATTTACCAGATAATAACGTGATTAACGAACTACTTCTTAAATTTTCTTCTTTCGAAACAGTGCAACGCGTTACTGCCTTTTTACTACGCTTCAGCTTCAATTGTCTCCATCCCACCTCGCGTAGAAAAGGCCCACTTCAAAATTTCGAACTATTTAATGCCCTACTCATTTTAGTGAAGTGGACTCAGCATTCCCATTTCGCTGAAGAACTTAAAACTAATCGTTTTTCGAAACCTCTACGGAAATTACATGTTTTCAAAGATGACTCTGAAGTACTTCGAGTCGGGGGTCGACTCAAATACTCGTCTCTTCCATATGAATCAAAATTTCCAATATTACTTCCTCGTAAAAGTCGCTTGACCACATTACTTATTGAATTTTATCACAAAAAACATCTTCATGCTGGATTCCGCACTACGCAATTTCTGTTGTCACAGCAGTTTTGGATTTTGTCTCCAAAACGAGCCATTAATTCTGTTCTCACTAAATGTGTAAAATGCTGGAAGACAAAACCCGTAGCTTTTCAACCCTTCATGGGCGATCTTCCCCCTTCACGAATTTCTCAGGCCAAACCATTCAGTCATGTGGGGGTAGACTATGGTGGTCCGTTTCCTTTAATTATGACTCGGCATAGGGGTGTCAAAACTTGTAAAGGGTATCTGTGCTTATTCGTATGTTTCACTACAAAAGCTCTGCACTTAGAACTTGCGAGTGACCTAACCACAGATACGTTTTTAGCAGCCCTACAACGATTTATCGCCCGACGGGGTAGAGTATCTCACATCTATAGTGACAACGCTACTAATTATCAAGGTGCCAGTAGAGAGCTTGCTCGCTTGATGGAAAACGCTGTTTTACATGAAAAAATTACGCATTCCTTCATTCCAGCAGCTTCCCCCCATTGGGGCGGTTTGTGGGAAAGTGGAGTGAAAGCGGTCAAAAGTCATTTATGTCGAGTTATTGGACAGCAAGTCCTCACTTACGAGGAATTCTACACTGTTTTGGTCCTTATCGAATCCACTCTGAATTCACGCCCACTTGGCCCTTTAACTCAGGATATTGAAGATATCAACGCTCTCACCCCAAATCATTTCTTAACCCTCGAACATGTTTCCGCGATACCATTACCTGATTATACCCCGCTAAAAATGAATCGTCTCTCTCGCTGGCAAATGATACAAAGGCTTCACCAGGATTTCTGGAGACGATGGCATGAAGAGTACCTTCACACCCTTCAACAACGGAGTAAATGGCTCAAGTCCGAATCTCCTACTCCTGAGGTAGGGACTATGGTGGTGATTAAAGAAGAGAATTTACCTCCGTGCAAATGGGTTCTAGGTCGCATCATAGCGCTTCACCCTGGTCGTGACGCAATCGCTAGAGTGGCCACTGTAAAAACTAGTGCGGGCACGTTAACGCGCTCCTTGGTTAAGCTTTGTCCACTTCCAAATCCTGATTCCCAGGATTAACAAAGTTCGAATCAGAAAACAAATGTTATTTTTTTATTTTTGTTTATTTTTTTCTTAATTAACTTTTTTCTATATCTACTTATATTTTTTTATATTAATAAAATGCAAAGATGCATTTCCCGGGGGCAGAATGTTACGGAAAGAGTCAGAGACTTATTTAATTTAATTATTGTCATTTTACCGCGAACAGATATGTTGCCCTCAAACGCCCTGTATCGTCGGTACGTAGAGACATTCCGTGAGTTTTTGTTTCCCGAGAAAACTGCGAACAATTTTAGTACCTAATTAGCATCGGTTCATCGCGTATCGGTGATCGATATATTTCGCATCAATATTTCGCTACGTGTTAAAGAGTTATTTCCCGTTTGGATTAACAACAAACTATTTTGCTTATATAATTAATTATTACTTGCACGCTGTTCCTCCTTCGATAATCTAAGTGTCGTGGAGTGTTCAATCGTCCCGGTGAACTACACAAACAGGCAGAACATCAGTAGAACCCTCTTCGCCTTTCCATCCAAAAGGGCCCTTTGTGAAGACGACAGAAGAAGGGACACCGAGACAGACAGACCAACAGATCGTCTACGGGACCGGTAAGGCGTTATAGGGCATCCGGGTTATCCTCAATTATATATTTTTTTTCTTTTATTTAATTTTACTTTACTTGGATAAAGTCTACATAATTCGAACCACTAAAGGCTATCGAATTAGAACCAATTATTATTATTACGCGACTTGTCTTCAGCTTGAAGCTGAACATTATGAAAAAATTGCAAGTTCGAGTATAGCTGTGAAGAACACTATTATTACTGTTCCTGCGCAGATGTCAAAATAAGTCTCATTGTACAAATAGGGAATTACCTTTGATGGAGTCTCAAAAAATATTGGTGCTGAAGCCTTCATAGAGCGCGTCGAAGAGCTTGCTGAAGCTCGCGATGTTAGCCAAGCCGAACTATATGCTTCTGCGGTCAACCATTTTTCTGGAAGGGACTTGATTGGTGGCGTTATGCTAAACCATTAGTTAAAGATTGAGAATCTTTAAAAAAACAACTCATAGGCGATTTCCTACCAAGGGATAATGACGAAACATTATGGAAAACAATAAATGAACGTAAACAACATGACGATGAATCGGTTATTATTTTCAAAACAGAAATGGAAGGATATTTTTGGCGTTTGTGTAACCCTCCCGCAGAGGTTACGAAAATAAATGATATAAAAAAAGTTGTTTTTTAAATTCTACAAAAGAATAGCTCTGAGTGATTTTGCGAGTGTATTGAAATTATCCAAAAGTTTGTCAACGTTGGGAAGAAGTTTTCGCGACCCAATCCACCTAATAGAAAGTTGGAAGTGTAGAGAGTACGAGTTATGGAACTGTACCTCGACATCAAAAAGTTTTTAGTCCTGATCGCAGATGCTGTTGCCATAATAGCTGCCGAAATAGCGATAGGCCTTCTACTTCTCGCGATTTCAATAGGAACTATAATGATAGCCATATGAAAACTGATATTCGTGCTCATACACGAGGAACACCCCGAGTTCAATCTGTTGAAAATAATACAAACAATTCCGAATCTCACGTAATATGTTGGAACTGTGGTCAGGCGAATCATACGTTCAGAAGCTGCAGACAGAGTCGTAGAAAGTTTTGTTTCAAATGCGGTCAACAGAATGTACTTAGCTCAAACTGTAGTCGATGTTCGGGACACGTGCGGCAGAGGGGAAATTTTCAGGCCAAAATTCACCTCTCATGCGACAAAAGGCCGACATTTCTCGAAATCAAAACTCCACACCATCAAATCGATCGGTAGAGCAAATACGAATCTTAAGAGAGGTTGAACAATTCTATAAAAAAACTTTTTTTTGATACCTTGGAAAACCAGGCTTCACCGGTTTTTGTAGAAAAATTTGTGGATAACAGACCTTATGTTTCAGACAACTTGTAAGACCATGGAATCGATGGGCTTTCAGATTCTGGGGCAAATATGTCTATTGTAGGGGGGACTGGGGTGAAGGTGATGGAATTATTCCATTTGAGGGTTGAAGACACGAAGCACAAATTTGTCAAGACAGCTGATGGCTAACGTCAGATGGTCAATGGGCAGGTAGTGTTACCAATTTGTATTGGACAATCCCGCAAGGTGATTCCTTTCTTAGTAGTACCATCCCTCAAGTCAAATTTCATTTTTGGCAGCGATTTCTGTAAAGAGTTCGAAATAAGTGTAGATTTTGGTACAACTGTTGGAATGTGCTGAAAATTTGGTAATATCCACTTTGAACCCTGAGACAAGGATTGAGAAAAATCATTTCGAAACAATGCGGAAGATTTTTCAGAATCCCAACAAGCACAAATAAAAGAGGTCATTTCTGAATTATGTCCCTCTGAAAAGTTGGGTTTTGACTAACAAAATTATACATCAAATCGATACCGGTGATGCCAAGCCTTTCAGACAAAGGCAGTATTTGATGTCTCCATTCATGTTGGGTCATCTCAATAGTGAACTTGACAATATGTTAAATTTAAGGGCGGTGGAGCCATCTATGAGCAAGTGAGCCTCAGGTCCTTCTGGTAAAGAAAACCAACGGGGACTATAGGTTTTGTTTCGATGGACGCAAGTTGAATTCCGTGACGAAAAAGGACTCATATCCAAAACCTTTTGTAGATCGCATTCTCAATATGTTGAACAACGCTCGCTATATTTCCTCCGTAGATCTACGCAGCGCGTTTTGTCAAATTCCATCAGATCTAGAGTCGAGGGAGAAAACAGCCTTTTCCGTTCCAGGAAGAGGTTCTTTTCATTTTAAAGTTTTGCCATTTGGGTTATCAAATGCAGCTCAATGTCAACAAAGATTAATGGATGCGGTATTCGGTCCGAAGCTTGAACCCAGAATATTCGTCTACCTAGACGACATAATTATTGTTTCAATAACGTTCGAAGAGCATTTAGACTTACTACGGGAAGTAATTCGGCGCCTACAAGATGCCAATCATACGGGTAATTTGAACAAATGCGAATTCTTCAAATCGTTACTGAAATATTCAAGTTTTACCGTGGATAAGACTGGATTGAGAACAAATCTTGATGAAGTATCGGCTATGATTAATTTTCCCCAACCACGAACTACTACAGAAGTGAAGCGATTTGTTGGCTTGTGCAGCTGGTATAGGCGTATCGTTCCTCAATTTAGCAGGCTTATATCACTAATTAATTCACTCCTAGAAGGAAGAAAAAAGGATAAGGAATTTCTCAGACACCAGCTCTCATATTGGCACCAGTGCTTTCATCTCCTGATTTTTTCCCTGCCGTTCTGCATGCAAACGGACGCTTCCGATACAGGTCTAGGCTGCGTTTTTACGAAGGAAATAGATGGTATCGAAAAGGTAATAGCTTTTGCTAGCAGAAGTTTGTCTGAGTCAGAACGTTACTACAGCTGTACTGAGCGCGAGAAGGCATGACTTTTACTGTGATCACGGATCACTCTTCTTTAAAATGCGAACACATGAAACATGCGAGAACCTTCTGGTCGACTCGCAAGGTGGAGTGTTAAGTTGAACCAATTCGCCTTCGAGATCATCCATCGTAAGGGGAAATTTAATGTGGTGCCAGATGCTCTATCTCGTGGCCCGGTTGACCATCCTAACCATATATTGAGGTTATTGATCCTGATAACGTAATCAGTTAAGATGTGGATCTTAATAATGTTGATTCGTTTTACGATAAAATGCGCAATCAAGTCTTGCACTAAACAGAAAAGTATCCCCAATGGTGCGTGAAAGAAAATTATGTGTATTAATTCATTCCTTCGAAAGTACCGTTAGAAACCAATATATATTATTGGTTCCAAAGGTGCAACGAAAGTCTATCATAGAGTAATGTCATGATGATCCGAAAGCCGCCCATTTAGCCTTTTCTAAAACTCTCGCTAGAATTTATCTCAGTTATTATTGGCCGCAAATGCGTAGGGATATTTATCGTTATATTAGGTGTTGCAGGACATGCAATTCTCAAAAAGCACCCAATATTGTTAGATTTGGATTATTGGGAGCAGAGAAAAAAGCACGATTCCCTTGGCATATAATTTCAGTAGATTTGATGGGTCCTTTTCCAAGGAGTTCAAATGGGAAAGCCTACCTTTTAGTAATAAGTGATTGGTTCTCAAAATACCCTATTCTTCATCATATACGTAAGGCAACAGTCCCTAGCATCGTGCGCTTCATAGAAAATAAAATGTATATGGTGTGCCGCAGTACCTACTCTGCGATAATGGTGCGCAATTCATAAGTTCTCGGTTCAAGAATCTCGCTAATGGATATAGGTCAAAGATATGGTATACTGCAAGGTACCACGCGAGGGCAAACTTTGTAAAAAGAACAAACAGAACATTTGGTACTGCGATTCGCAGTTATATTCAGAAGGACCATAAGGCATGGGACAAAAATATTGCTAAAATTGGATTTGCGTTAAGGACCGCTCAGCATGAGGTGACGGGCTATAGTCCAGCGTTTTTAAATTTTGGAAGGGTTGTACCAACGACAGGCGACTACTACGGTTTTCAAGGGGAACCGGAATATACAGGGACACGCGAAAATCTTGGGAAAGCTATCCGAAATTCATCATTCAGTACAAACCAAGCTCAACGAAGCTCATAAACGCAATGCACAAACACATATAATCTACGAAAACGCGATATGGAATTTTTCGTGGGCGAAGAAACTTCCAAAGTAAGTTTACTCCCTCAAACATGAAAATGGTTGTGATGCCGGGAATTGGCATGTTAAGGACCTGAAGCCATATAAAGGATCTACCTCGGATTTGTCAGCAAGCTCAGGTCATAAGTAGAATGATTTATTCCATGGGTAAAAATGATTTGTCTTCACAATGTAGTTTTTAAATCCGCACGTTCACGTCCTAATTTACATGTTAATGTTAGTAATGAAATTGATATTTAGGTTAGAAAGCTCCGGAGTTTGAATAGTAAGGATGATAGTGATATAATAAGTAATAATGTAACATATGTAATAGGAATAGATTAAAATACAGTGTAGGTAGGATTATGATTAGGAATATAAGATATATGAAGATAATGGTCTAGACCTAAAATACAAACTATCAGGGTGCAAAATTATGAGAAAATATGAAAATGCAAAAAAAGATTTAAATTGGAAATTAAATTTTTTTTTCCTTGGAAGGGGGTGATTGTATAACGAAAATATTGACATTCTCGCGAAATTGATTATTATTTTTCTATTTTTGAAACGGTCTGTACACTTTATACGAAAAACGTACTTTCCACGACCTACTAGTTGCCTAAATATGACGAATAAAACACCAAATTCGAAATTGGCGAACTATATAGATTTTGGATCGAAGGTGGATTCAATGAAAATATGGGTGTTTTGCGGAACAAGCCTAATGACAGACCCGAATGAGTAGTCTCGATTTAATTTGCAATAAATATTATGAATATTCACTTCTAAAGGGTCATTCTCAGACGAGAAGGTATGTAGTCAATCGGAGATCAGTTAAATTTGAAATTAATATTGAGGTGTTTTTATTAAACAAATTTTCCATGTTTTAGATTTGTCGGCCCTTTTCGAAAAGCCGGTAGTACTGAAGGTACGCCCATTTTTGAGGTTTTGTGGATCCTATCGTTCCCAAAATTGAGTAATTATACATATTATATTCCTCCTATTGAAGTGATGAGTGTGAGGACACAAATATATAATACGAACTTGATGAGTTCTGGAGTTATCGTGTTCCCGGCATCACTGAAAACTGAAATTACTGGTCAGATTCACCTAAATTATTTATGCTCAAATGCAAGTACAGACCTGTTGAACTGAGAAAAAACCGAGCTACCCAACGATAGTGTTCATAGTAGTAAAAATGAAATGTTAGAAGGCTTCTGAATCAGCAAGTTCTTTACGGATTTTCTGAATTTTTTTGAATTTTCAATAGTTTTGATATAATTTGGAAGATGATTGTACATCTTGCACCCGTTGTAAATATCAGAATCTTTTATAAGTGTTGATTTAGGGAGTTGCAGACTTACCTTTATAGCTTGGCAACTGACATATTGTGAAGAAAGTCTGACAAAAGAGTTTGAATGCTTCCTAAAAAAACAACAGAATCCAATATAAAGATAGCTATGATCGTGATGAATTTATATTTAACAAATAATGACTTACAAGAATCACGAAATTTAGCTTTGCACATATATCTCATCCCTTGTTTTCGCGGAATAAGAATGTTAAGGCAGTTATCGTTACTTACACCCCAGAATGGGATGTCGTACCTAAGATGAGACTCAATTAGAGAATAATAAACCACTCGAGCCGCACATACTCATAACTCCTACTTCCTCAAAACCGGCATGTGTTCCTCGAACTCAGCCTGTGGTCAACATACAATCCTAGGGATTTCACATTGAATTTATTCTCTATATTATTTGCCCCAATGGGTATGTCGTCAAGTGAGCATCGGAAACTTACTGGGTTAATTTTTGAAATATTGACGACAACTCGATTCGAGTCACACCAAACTTATTTGATACTGCTAAAGTCATTATATCATCTTATTAAGTTTACTACTGTTCTTGGCAAACCAGAATATCCAGTGCCAATTGCAACAATTGCAGAAGTTATAAACAGTTGATTAAAAAAAAATGGGGTTTGGATATTTGCAAATATATCAAAAACGATTTCAGCTCTCGGAATTGTAGGACCAATATTTATAATTTCCCAGAGGGTTCAAAATACGTCCTAAATCGGGTACTTCGGCTTGCGCAAGACACATACACTTTGGACCTTTAAACATTTTAAATATGAAAATAAAGAATAAAAAAGATTCAGGCATCCATAGGATAAATGAATGAACAATCCGTGCTCAAAAAAATATTATTGTGATTTTCCAGTTAATTATGCATTAGTTAATCAACAGTTTGTTTCTACTTCATCAGGAACATATGAGATTTTTTCTTTCTTTGGAGCCATTTTTGAAAGGCTTCAGAATAGATTATTATTGGTAAAATAAAAAAATTGTTATATTTCAATTTATTATCAACAATTCACTTGAATCTTCTTTCAAATTTGAAAAATGTCAAATAGTTTTTGAGACATTTGCAGAAAACCAAGCTCAAAAAAGGTGCACCTTTTTTTATCGCTGTCAAAATGACTCAGACGTCATACTTAAATGGGTTTCTTTCTATAGGAGTTAATTTATCGGACAAAAAATAATTTGAACAAATCCCCAATTTTCCATCTATGTTGTGCTCCTCAACAACAACCTGATCTGAAAATGCGGACTGAGGCACAATCGTGTGGTGTTAGTTTGAATAACCAATTCCGCCCAGAAAGGATATGTTGACAAATCATTTGGAAGAGAAGACAAAAGAAAGTAGCCTTTCGTGGAGATATCAAGGTGTATCGTAGAGTGAGGATCCGAGACGGGGACTGTTACAAACAATTACCAACAACCAAATCCTCAAAATCGTCCCAATTTCCAAAATCAACCAAGACCAAATTTCCAAAATCAAAATCATCCTCAAATGAATCAAACGAGTTCTTCTCAACAACAAAGACCTCCAATGAGACAAATTACTAATTTTCGACAACAAAGAACTACAGTGATACAACCGAATCCTAACTATAGACCCAATAATCAGAGAACACACTGTATGAACTCTGAAAATAACTCACAATACTATGACTCAATTCACAATCAAGAAGACCTAGACATTAATTACACTGATAATCAAGAATATTATGAACCTGAACCTGAAAATTATTACAATGACTATAATTATTATCAACCTCAAGATAACGGTCAAACATACTGTGAAAACAATGAACAATACTCGGATTTTCAAAAGGAGCATCTTTCAATCAAGCCTCCTATCAAAGAAGAAACGATTCACAATACGAATATACTAACATAGCAACTCGACACCCTGAATTCGCAGGATTTCGTTTAAATACCGTTAGCTCAAATAATCTCTTTTACATTCTTGATGCAACAAAAACATTTAAATTATTAGTTGACATAGGTGCTGGTATTTCCATTTCCAAACAGAAAACTTACCAAACCGAAATCCAGAAAATATTACAATCTCAGGTACAACTGGTCAAAAAATAATTATTTCTGAATAAACCCTAGTACCATTTCGATTAAACGACCCCCAACAAAGTTTTTATTTATGACTTAGATATATAATTTAATGGAATCTTAGGATGTGACTTTCTTGAACACTATGAAGCATCGTAGATATCAAAAATAGAAAATTGATTTCAAACTATAAAACAGTCCCTCTAATAAAAGTCGAACCAAAAACAGAAAATATCGAAATAAAAAACAAACAAATTTTCACAATAAACGTCAAATGAAAAACTACTATATTTCTGATAATATTTTCGAATACGATCCAAAGGATTATTTCTTTGAAAGCCCAACTGACTACTATCAATATTTGCAAGACGAAATTCCTATAGCTAATGAAATTGAAATTCCTGAAACCAATGAAATAGTGAATATTATTGAAATTGAACCAAGAGTAGAAAAAGTTTTCAAATTAAATTCAAATTTGAAAAATTCAGAAGCAATACTGCTTGCCTCAGAAAAAGAAAAAGTAAGACTTCCAAATGCTATTGTAAAAACAAATGAAAAAGGAGAATTATTTACAACAATCATTAACGTGAATACCATACAGAAAAAAATAGATTTTTCAGATTAAATTCTAGAACCAATTCAAAATTTTGAAAATATTTCAAATTTTAATCAAAATGACCAATTCAATAAACAACAACAAATTATTGAGAAGAGAAGACATGAATTAAAAAATAACTTAAGGTTCGAACATCTAAATGAAGAAGAAAAAGAAACAATTGAAAACTTATGCTTTCAATTTTCTGACATTTTACCTAGATGGAGATATATTAACTTTTACCAATAAAGTGAAACATAAAATTGACACCAATGACGCTAAACCTATTTCTACAAAATCTTATTGTTATCCCCAAATTCACAAAGAAGAAGTGAAGTTCCAAGTTTCAAAAATGTTAGAACAGAATATTAGAAGGCCTTCAATATCACCTTGGTCATGTCCAGTATGGGAAGTACCAAAAAAACTAGATGCCTCCGGTAAACAAAAATGGAGAGTAGTTATAGACTATAGAAAACTTAACCAAATAACAGTCGATTACAACTATCCCTTACCAAATATTACAGACCTACTTGACCAATTAGGACAATGTACTTATTTTACGACTTTGGATTCAGCTTCAGGCTTTCATCAAATCGAAGTAGATGGGAAAGACATTCATAAAACAGCTTTCTCTATCGAAACGATCATTAGGAATATCTCAGAATGCCATTCGGATTAAAAAATAGTACCAGTACTTTTCAGAGAGTTATGTATAACATACTGTCAAGTATACAGAACGATGTTTAGTGTACATGGATGACATCATAGTTTAATCAGCAACACTCTATGACCATATTTCTCGATTAACCGAAGTATTTCAAACACTCAGAAAAGCTAACCTCAAAATCCAACCAGTCAAATGTGAATTTTTAAAAAAAGGAGTAGCTTACCTCGGACATATAATTTCTGAAAAAGGTGTTAAACCAAACCCCGAAAAAATAAGTTCACTTTTATTTCTCTTAATTATTTTATCTCGGTATGATCTCTTATGATTTTCTTTCAAAATTTAGTATTTTATTTCTCATTTTATTTCACGAGCTGAATAAATCCTCTTTATAATGTTCACTGCTCTTAATTCCTACCTGTTTATTTATCAGCTTATCAAAATTATATTATTATATTATATATTTTATTGAGTCTGTACGAAATTATTTTTTACGTAGTACTCCACAAGATGAAAAGTATTTTTGATTACTATTAGATGGAAAGGCAGAAATTATTTCTATTCACATATGGAAAGTTCGGTTGAATCACGTCTTGGGATCTTCTTTAATTTTTTTTTTCGTCCACATTTCTTCATATTCCCAATAAACAAGTACTTTATTAATAAATTAATCAAGTTTAATTTTTTTATTACTCAATATTATTTAAAATTATTTCCTTTTCATGATACTGTATTATTTTGAGCCAGGTTAGGTGTTAACAAAAAATAAAAAGAACTTTGCACCAACAATTCTGAAATTAATTTCAGTTCGAAAGAAAAATTACAATAGTTAACCTAATAGTTGAGCAGGTTGTAATATGAGACGATTTTCGAGGAACCGTTGTATAGATGATGTCGTTTGAATGAACATTACTTAGATGGCGATGTCTTCAAATCTAGATATATTTTTTAATACTGGACAAATTTTTGAATAACATTTTTCGATATTATCTTTACTTTACTTCTGGCTCAAAATCAAATTTTCCAATGCGCCTTGTATATATTACATGTATTTTGCTACACTTTGTTGATGTTTAGATTTCGAGAAGCACAAACTGTAATCGGGAATAGATTTTGTCAAAAAGTATATAATAAAGAAAATTTTTATAATGTACTTTCTTTCTAGATGGCACTATGTATGAGCAGCCAACGCATATTTCCCCATTATCTTTTCAGCTGACTTTGTTTTGAGAATTTTCAATCGACCTGAATTCACTGTAAGATATTTCTTTTTTTACAAAACTGACATTTTCTCCCAGGTCTACCACTACTCTGATAGCTGACGTTTGTTTGACGTCTAGCTTTATCTAGACTATCGCCTACACACAAAATTTTGTGAATCAAAAAGACGACCTGGGTTCTTCATATTATGAAATTTACCAACATTTTTGTTCGAAAATTGTATGTTTCGGGGACAATTTTAATTAGGCCGCCATGTGTTTTGTTAAGGAATAACGAAAATAAAATACTCGGAAAACCATTGGCACGGCGTTAGTGTCAATTTATACGGTCAAATAAATTCATCAATTTTGTGAACTTGGGTTTTATTGACAGGCGTAGACGGAAATTGGTCGTCAATTTTCATTCCCCAATAATTCATGATTTTTAAGGCAATCTCTCTATCAATTTCTAGTAACTTTCGGTCTGTTATGATACCTATTCGTTGAATAAATGATCTTGGGTTGAATTATTTCATGTCATTATGTTGGTATATCTGATAAACCAACAAAAGAATTGATGAAAGAATTGTCGTGTGTAAATACAACCAATATTCGTCAATTCAGTATTTATTCATTCGACATATTCTCAACTTCAATAATCCCATCAACAACTTATATTGGTTTCATCTCCTGTGCTAAAATTTCGTGAATAGCTTCAGTATTATTTCCAAATTTAATGAATGAAACAACAATCCATTCAAACATCCATAGTATCCATGTAAAAGTACATATTTATGTGAGGATGCTCGAATCAGTGAAGAAAAGTGATCCAATACTGAGTATGCAGGGGTTCAGCAAAAATCACTTTTTTTGACAAGAAAGATAAATGTATGAGACAGGCATCTCTCAGAGTAATTTTTAGAAAAAAAAGTTACCTAGTGAGATAAAAAATAGTGAATCTGGTCAAATTTCTGCAATTTTTTTCAAGGTCATTTTAAACAAAAATCGAAAAAGTACTCTTAGAGATGTCTAGATCCAACCTTTTGAATTCAGGTGGTGAAAAAAAAATCTCGAATATATTGAGCAGGCTCCGAGTATTTTGACATCTCCTGCTCCTTGTTTCACCAATAGCCACTAATAAGGTTAACCCCCTCTTAATGGTTGTTTGTTTCTTAAATACAACGTAAATGGATTGCACGTGTTCTTTATAATAATTTGGTCTAATTCTACCGTTTTCTTATCTGAGCGTATTTCTCGGATATTGAACCGGTTTGACGGGGTCAATGCCTTATTTCGAATACGTCTGGTTGCTTTTTCTCTATCTTACTTATGGGAACAGATCCGCTTCATTATTTCGTGAGTTATGGCAATAATATTTTCGGGATTGTTTAGCTTTTTTTTAGTTTATGGATTACTTTAATTTTACGTTCTCTACACCTACAGACTGACCAACAGCAATGAGTCGAGAGTGTGTTCCGCACAACTAGGATCTGCCTGCACTCAAGCAAGCTGATATGATCTATTTTGGAAAATCTTCATTTATGATTGGAGTTAGATCTGTTTTAGAATGTGGTAGTATTGTACGTGGTGTTGCTTTATTTACCTCGTTGTTGTTATAGTATAGAGTATGTTACTTGGGTTCAACTAAGTTTTGGTTTTCGTGAAGAAAACGCAACTTTTATTGATGGTGATTGAAAGAGGTCCGTCGGTAACACTGCCCCCGGATTCCGAACTCTCAACCGATCATGAAACGATTCACGATCAACGATTAGATTGAATCTAGCTTGAATCGACCACAAAGTAATCGTCGGGTGATTTCGGTATTTTGGGTTTGGGTTGAATGGCTTGACGTTTGGAAATATAATTTAATTTGAGAAAAGTTGATTGATAAGAACGCACAATTTCAAGAAGTGATTGGAAGGATTTTAATGGAAGTTCTGTTGGCTTGGCACATTTTGTTCAGAGGAGTGAAAATCCCTGGAAGTTTATTGGCGGAATACTACATGCTGAAGTCAAAAATTTGTACGATTCCATTGATATTTCAAAATGCTCTGCGCTGATCGCCAATCTCAAAGGGAATAATGTTGGATACAGAAGGAAAAAAGCCATCAGTTTTTACTAAAGAAGAAATTCCAACTTTTTGTCAGAAGTGCCAGATGAAACTTATTTGGTTAATATGGTATTGACGAAATTTCGAAATGAAAACATCAACTTGTATTCTTATGTATTTTCAGGTTGCAATGATACTGGGAGTGGCAGGGACATGTAGACGGGAACAATTATACAATAAAAATATTTTACACAAATATATGAAGTTTCGGTCTCACCAACCAAAGCATTTCTTTTTGAATTATCAGAATGGAAAATGTAGTGTTCAGGTAGTGAGAAGAATTACAGTTGAAAAGTGGCCTTCAAATAACGCAGAATATTCAAAATGAAAAAATCCATGCAATTATACTGAACAAACGTAATTACTGGTGCACTTTCGGCAAATAAAGGAGTAGACGTTGCAGGGTTGAAAACGCACGGTGGGGGGAAGTCTTCAGCTGTAGCTGAAAGTTTGTTGAGAACTCCCTGTAAAATGAAATTGAATTCGCAGAAAGTAAATTACATGGCAGCAATGAAGTGAGCAATTGTTTCTAAGCCTTAAGGTTCACGCGCCGAGTGACAGGCGGCGAGTATATTCAAATGTTTTTTGATTCTTGTCTTATATTTCAGTTTTTAGCAGTATTTGGTAGGAAGTGGTGATAAAGTTGGTGGCGAATTTTGTTCCTTTGCAGTATCTAGCCGTGATGTAGAGACATCAATTACAAACACAATATATTTCCTTGCTTAACAACCAATCAGTGGATTTCAAATTTTGAAATTCAGCCAATAGAATTGGAACTAGCTTGTTGCTGTATTTTCAAGGTGACAAACCTGCTTAGTTTTTGATTTACTATCTGTCAAGTGAAAATAATGATTTAAATTATAAACGTCAAATTTATGTGTTTTGACTAGTTATCTTTATTTATCAATATGAGCGATCGTTGGGGACAAATGTCCATTGGTATCATAGATGAGGCCGTGGAAAAGAGTATTCCGTTGAATACGGCTGGAAGTAAAGCATCAATTACCAGGTGACACAATTTTTCTTTATTTCAAATCGATATATTGTCGTCCTAAATATAATTCGTGGTATGATTAAAAACCTATAATTTTTTGGAATATCAATTCATTGGCAATCCCAATCCTGTGGACTCGTTCTATTTTCAGCTTTGGGATTGCAATTCATTAATATTCCAAAAAATTATCGGTTATAATCATACCACTTATTATATTACACCTGCTATTTCATTTATTATTGATATGATTGTAAAAATAGGTATTCAGATTGAAATATGACATAATGGCAATCAAACTTGATACAAAGAGATCTTCTTCTAACGAACTGCTCAATGTACCTCACTAGAAAATGTACTACTTTCATTAAAATGTTGAAATAAATAAAATTCGGCAAGTGCGCGTGAACCTTGGTTTTGTGTTATGTACTACATTTTCAATCAGTGCGAGTAGTGCTGACAAAACCTTATTCTCAAATGTCGACTACCCTATGTCGCATGCAATAAAATATTTCTATCACTTTTCTCGATCAAGCATCAAAAAGAGATGGAGATATTTTGTCGCATGCGACATAGGGTGGTAGACATTGGAGAATCGGGCCTCAGGAACCACTTTTTCAGTCTCAATAAATAATTGTAATATATGTCGTTCTACTTCAATGTAATTAAAAGAAAGTGAACATACTTTCATTCTATAGGATATTATTCATGATGAACAGATTTAATTTTCTCATATTTCATGAAAAGAAAATGATTCTTACATTGTTTACATATATCTTTCAAAATGTATGAATTCACTTAACGTTCAAAGAATGGTGAGTTACTTTTCAACGAGTAAAAACAGTAAGTAAACACATCCTACTGAGGCAGACAGGTAAATAATCAAAAGTAGTCTAATCGTAAGAAATATAAATAATAAAAAGCATTCTAATATTTTTTTTGATGAATGAGGCTAAAACCATAATAGAAAATTGAACGTAGAATTACTAAAAAAGAAATAAATATACGAAAATATGTATTCCTGCTGAAGATAACTCGAAATTAATTTCTTTAAGGGAGGGCACTGAAACACAAGATATAATAGGATGGAATAAATGTATATACTCTCAGTGTATTGCCCCCCTAAAAAAATGTCAGCATTTATAAAAAAAAAAACGAAAATAGAACATTTTTCTATTTATATCATGGAGGAAAACTTGCCCAGTGAAAAGCGAGTGATTTCAAATTTTGCAGCAAATTGAGCAAACGTGCGTATATAGGTAGAAAAAAACTTGCATCAAGCTTCCATTGTAAAAAGCGCCCTGAGTAAGTAAGTGGCATGCTATGCAATATATAGGTCCAATGCAAGTTCATTGCACAATGCCTCTCGCCTTGAGAAATATGTGTTTTTTTTTCTTTCAAAGTCTGACAGTCAACAACATTAATTGAAACAAACATTCATTTATATAATAATAAAAATATCTAGTCATTAAAATAGATTATTAGTCAATAGGCATATATATTAATACTCCCACTTAATCTATGTTCATGACAAACCTAATCGACACAAATGATAATTGAATAAATAAAAAGAAAGAAACTGGCCTATGATAATGATGTTTTGATTGCCTGTGATGCATCTGTAGTGATATCTTTTGAAACTTCAGAGTTATAAAACACCATAGAGATGCCTTCTCTATCCTTGTCTTGAAGTTAGCATAACGTTGTTTGTTTACACGCGAGAGCCTTATACATGTTCAGTCCGTTTGCATTCGGGTAGTTTATGTCCGCTCGTTTCATTCGGATCAAGTTGTCATTCTTCATTTGTATCAGGGACCTTCTTACTCTATATGTAAACAAACTGTCCATAACATTTCACCATCCGTCACCCCCCTCGCCAACAAATTGTATAAAAAAGGATAGTTCTTGTTCACATCAAAACAGCTATTTTTGTAGGGATAGGCAGGGCATCTCTATAAGTCTGAAACAAACAAAGTCCATCGACAACGTCGACTCAGCGAGGACGCGGCCTAACAGATACAGAAGAATGATGTCATAAGTTCTACCCAATCAATCTGGACATCTAATTTCCTTCTGAACTCTGGACACCATTTGTTTCGAGGACTCCGAAGTTGCCTTCTTTGAAACAGGTAGCTCAAACAATACCTTCGAATGATTGTTCATAATAGACCTTTTGTCTTCCAAATGCTCTTTGATTATTCCCCAAGAAACTTCGTATAGTCAAGTTTCTAAATTGTAGATAGTGACTCATCGTATATTTTCAGGTTTTTACGGAATTTGAAGGTGCCGTGGGATATGAGAAAAAGGCAAAATAAAACTTGATTCAAAACCTAAGTACCTAGCTGAATTCTGTTTCATTTTATGCCCTGCTTCATATGAATTATGAACCGTACAACCTATGAGTCACTATCTACAATTTAGGAACTAGACTATAGTTTGTGCCAGTGAATTTCAGGGAATCTATAATTTTGTACGCATCACTATGTAGACACGATTTGAAATATAGAATTTTTTAATGTTTAGGTAGAATTGGATGGTCGTGAATCATGGCTTTGAAGGTATCATGAAATGACATGTAGTTAGAGTAAAAACCATTAAATTTGAGTTACTCTATCTCAGTAGTACCTCTGAGAGTCTGAAAACTTTAATTTGAATGAAATAATTTTAAAGATTGATTGCATAATTTTAAAGATTGATTATCCTGTTCTGAATCTTGGTTATGGAAGTTATCGATTTTTTGTTGTGCAGGAGCACTCAACTCGAAGAATAATGTTTAAAAATGTGTTCTTTTGATTTCTTATACAGTGCGGCTTTTAATAGTCCTCCACCGAAGGAATCGACTTAAAAACATGAAAAAAAAAAGTGTTTCGAGGGTTCCACCAATAATACTTTATGAAATGAAAAATATGGTGATTGATCGACAGGCGGCGCAGGGGGCACATCAACTCAAAAATTTCAAGTGGCATGGGCGGGTCGAGTGTCACATCGTTGAAAAAAGGATATAATTCCCTGTACAACCATATTTTTGAATTTTGTTAACAATTTTTTTCCCAAGTTCGATTTTTATGCCTTTCGAAATTTTAAAGAAGATATGCCCCCAGCGCCATCTGTCAAGTAATTTCAACGGTTCTTCTCTCAAAAAGTAGTATTGGTAATACCATTTAAAAAATTTTGGTTTCATTGTTCCACATCAAACCATTCAAATTTATCGAGGTATAAGTATTATTCAGATCCGAATTTATATTCGATATTTCGAAGTTGAATTGCAAAAAAATATCAACGAAATTGAAAAAAACTAGATGGTTGTAAAGATAATTGAATTCCATTTTCAACGATGTGACACTTGCCCCCTATGCCAATTAAATTTTTTTTAATTTTTGGGCCCCTCCGCCTCCCCTGTCGAGCAATCGCATATTTTGTATTTCAGAAAGTAGTATTGGTGAAACCCTCGAAACAATATTTTTTTATGGGTCTGCGTCGCACCGTTAAAAAGTTAACAGTGGGGGACTATTGAAAGCTGCACTGTATATCACTATCACCAAAGCTAAAAAATCATCACATGATACTTCGATTTTTTCGAAGCGTTTTATTCAATTTTGGGTATCACCAATATGAAAATTGTCCAAATGATTACCAAATCTAATAAGCTAAACTTTCATTACACCTCGTGATTGATCTTCTTGAGGAGAAGTCATTTTACCAAAGGAAAAAAATAAATATCGTTGATATAATCAAATAATAATATCAGAACTTTTTTAGCTAATATACCGCTCAAACGAAAAAGTAAGCAGTATAAGACACTGATTGATCTTGATTCCTGCTTGATGATTTTCTTCATTGATCGACGATAATGCTGATGTACAATCTCGATCAGTTGTCGAAGATAACTATAGTTGACGTCCTTTGTGTTCCTATGCAGAATTTCCATTCTACTTGAAAATTTTGTGATTTAACGAAAAATCAATCTATGATACATTTTTTGTAAGTGGTTGTATATCGAACAACTATTGAATTACAATAAAAACTTGATATGATATGGATGAAGTTCATCGGCGCAACAATTCGGTGACAGCTTGATTACAACTTAGTCAATTCCATTATATCAAGGCCAGAACTTGTCTATGATGATAGAATGATGGAAATTGCCCAATTAGTATCAACTCAGACTCCCGAAAATTTCTAGTTTCGTCGGCAAGCATCGAAGAAGAAATAATTCCATAGTCCAATACGACTGCTCAACATCTGGCAAAGTTTTGTTTTTACTAGAATAGGCTCTGCAATGCTTTCTGCAATAACTAGCAAATGTTGATCAAAACAAGTAACTAGATTAACGGTTGTACCAATCTTCAGTGCTGACCCGGTCAAGACGAAGAGGAGATGCTGTATCCGTCATCCAGTAATTAATTTATGGCCCTACGATATTTTTAGTACCTACGCTATTACGCTAAGGCGCTGACTCCAATTCGAGACAGAGAATATTTCAGAATATGGAATAATGAAATGTTTCACACGTGAAATTGTACAATCCATAAAATGGATATAGTATGTTGGAATTACTATGTGGTAGGAGATCATCATGAAGTGAGAAATAAAACTATCCATATTTTTATACCAATTTATATTGACAATAATTACGTTACTACAGTTTTGTCCTGAATTAACAATATAAACATAATCAAACAAAAACAAAATGGTAAGTGCTACGTCCCTGAGGGCATCAAATATAAGTAAGGGCGTTTTCGGCTAGCACAACCTCCCAAAGAAAAGAATGATCACTCAATCATATATACGATAACGGACGAAACGGACAAATAAGTTTTTTTTTCTCCAAAGGTATTGCACCAATATTTTCATTTTGGTGTGATCAATTGAAGGGTTATTACCCAATGGGCACATGTACGTGTTTACAACGTTAAGTTCACGTATAATTGGTTGAATAAACGTTTTTAGTTGAGAAGTTCAATGTTGAAAGTCAGTTGAAATTTTCAACGTTAAAGCTAATCGTGTATGTAATGTTATTCAAACGGTGTTTTCTGACGATATGTTGAAAGTATGCTTTTATATAACGTTTAACTAAAATGTTGATTCATCTTATAGAATTATCGTTTTCCAAACGTTACTTTTTCACTAATTTCTCCCAGAAGGTAAGGGGAAAACGTGAAACAAATCTTTGTCAACAACGTTCCTCATTTGTCGTGCACCAACGTGTATTATTCATTGTTTTCTAACTATTTACCATCTAATCGATGAATTACTCACAATAAGCTAACGTATATTTGCAACGTTGGTTTAACTTTTTGAATCAACGTTTCTTCAACGCGATTCTGTCACTATTTTTCGATTGTTATTGATAGAAAAACGTGAAAAATATGTTTTTGACCATCGTTTTCAAACCATATATTGCTGAAGTTTATTTATTATCCATTGTTATCAAACAATTTTTCATCGAATTGGTGAAGTACTCACGGTAAACTAACGTTTTTTTAAACACGATTCATCAGTTTTCCTCACAGTTAGTGAAAGGAAAAGAAAACAGAAAGTTTTCCAAGAACGTTGCCCAATGAGCACACGCACATTATTCAAACGTGTTATCAACGTAAATATAAACGTTTCAGGTTGAAAATTTCACCGTTGAAAATTGGTTGTAATCTTTAACGTTGAAAACATACGTTTTGAAGACATGTTTTCAACGGTGCTCCTCTAACACTACGTTGGAAACTGACGTCGAAATGTCATGTAGCAAACACGTTAATATTTTTATTTAAAATACTCGTTTCTCAAACGTTATTTCAATTAAAACAAAAAACGTGTACTGAACACATTTCATGCGATTCATTTACCAATATTTATAAAACGTTTTTCATCCTTCATTCCCAATTGTCTATAGTACGTACTTTATTTCCTAACTTCAATATTCAACGTTGAAAATTGGTCGTTATCTTCAACGTTAGAAAACAGTTTTGGAGACGTGGTTTCTACGTTAAAAACTTACGTTATAATGTCTTATAGGAAATACGTTAATATTTTTATTCAAAATACACGTTTTTCTAACGTTAATTCAATTTTGAAAAAGAAAACGTTGCGAACACGTTTTATGCGATTTATATATCAATGTTTTTAATACGTTTTTTAAACTTCGTTTCCAAACGTGATATTTTTTATCGTAAAATGTTATTAATTCTCTTTGGGAGGACTTTTTTTATTGTATAAACATCAAAGAAAAACTTCCATTTCCAAAATATATTTAAATTCGAATACGAACGAAAACATTTACATTCTCAATATCCATATTACCCATTGCGTCATATCTACAAATGGAGGTTTCAACAGCGAGATTACCTACACTACCTATACCGACGAAAGCCGATGACTGGTTCTCTCTCTATGCGAACATATCAGATTCCCAAATTCCAGTTTCCCGACAGTTCGATATACTTGGATTCGGAAGTCAAAGGTCGAAGCCATTTTGAATATTTTCAAACAAGTTTATTGTTTGTTACGTGTAGGTACTGCCTGTTCTGTGAAGTGTAGATGGAATCGAATGAAAGGTAAATAGTTATTTTAGAATATTATTTGGTGAACATTTGACAAGCATAATATGAAAAGCTCATAGATTATCTAACGAAGTGGCGAGAACTTGTGAAAGCGTGCTTTTTGGTTATGCTTCAATTTCTGCATTTGTTTGCGGTTCTGATTGAGATTGAGAAAAATTATATTATACCCACATAATACAAAAAAATACTTAGCATTTTGTAGGTAGTTATGTGATTTAAGGTTATGAGTGAGACAAGGGTGAATTTATAAAAATATTTATTTCATATTTAAGAATCTATGGGGAACTATTTTTGTTTTTTTATAATCTTAATCTGATGAAAAAATTTAAACAAGACAAATGCATGAAAAATAAACTGGGTGTAATTTTTTTCCAATAATAGAACGGCAAAAATAGAAACAAAAGAACAAATTTTCTTTTGAAGTGTTTTAATATTGAATTATATATTACTAATAGAATCTGAAAGTATAGCAGACAGTTAAGTAAAAGATACATAATTCATCATAATTTTTCTCATCAAACTCGTCACAATCATATTTTGTCAAATGTATCATTATTATCAAGAGAAAAAATTGTTGGTACTACTTGGTGGAAGTCAACTCTACAGTTATAATGAAAAATGGATTGAATAATCCAATCTTCAAGCGTACAATAGCTATATACATCGGCAATTATCCAACAGAAAAAACTTCGTAAAAGTGCCAATATCTCCAAAACTATAAAAAATTTACTGAGGTTATATTGTGATATTCTGGTCAGTCATGAGCGGACTATCAACCCTTCCAAGGATGACGTTGAGTTTTGGGACACACTGTATATCAGTTGGACAAAACGGACTGTCACATGTGTGGAAGGCATAGACAAGAAAATAAAGTTGAACGTCCTATGTGATTAATAGCTTTATTAGCTACCTACAATGCAGCCTGTCGCTTCTTACCCCGTAGTGTGCGTTTTGAAAGTGCGCAAAAACTATGAACATATAGACGTGTATCTTTCGATACTTACTTTCAACCATTTTTTTTTTCTGTAGACTGAAGGTCTTTCATGTGAATATTAATGTCACTTTGGATGAACTGATAGACCATCAGATGATGACATATTTTGCTGACTCATTTTCCCTCTTTGGGGATTTCAACCACTGAAAATCATGTCAGTGTTGAGCTCAAAAAATGAAAATTTAACGATTGGACATGTGCATACAAAAAAAATCCCAGAATTTTCCGACCGGCAAATTTACTTAAACAGCTGACTGGCTTATGGGAATTTTTTTTCGGGTTCCTAACGATATTAAATTTCATTCTGTCGATTGCCATAAGCGAGAAAATGCGTCAGCAACCGAGTATTCTTCTACAAGATGGCACCCTCATTTCAACCCTTCAAGGACGTGCGGTTCTTCACTATTAGATTGTTCCTACCTATCAATGTGTTAGAATGCCATGAATGACACAAAAAAAATTCATTTTCCATATGACTAGCATACGTGGTTGGAATTCCCGAAGAGAGAAAATGAGTCAGCAAAAGGTCAACAAAATTGATATTGGAAAACAATTATTTCAGTTTATCTTTTCTCAAACAATTTCTTGATGAATCGGTTGAAATTATATAATTAACTCACATCGACAGAATCGACATTTTTTTAACGTGAAACCCCACAACTTCAAACAGACACTTCAAATTGATATTACCCTAACATGATCCAGGCAACTTTTCCAAACACTGCTCTTTTATCAACCCCTCTGTTCTAGCAAGAACAGAATTATGATGGACTCTAACTACCCGGAAATATGTTTTTCCCACGACCACATAGGAAAGTAACTTATATAGCGTTGTATAGTCCCACGAAAATAGGCTTACCAAAAGCGTGCAAAGTATTTTCCGCACAGTGAATTTTCGCACGCTTGCGGATAGTGTCCAAAAACTCAGTTGGTTGAGCAGCGGGACTTGTTGACTTCTGAAGTAATCAAGCGACTTCCGACAAATGAGGCACCTGGGCCAGATGGGCTGGATAGCATTCTAATCAAGAACCTGCCAAGGTAGGTCATCACTCAGTTAAACACATCATAAATGCCATCGTTAGATGGCAGGTATATTCAGACTGTCTGAAGAAGGCTGTGATAGTCCCAATCCGAAAACCTGCTGCGGATGGTCACAAACTAGACTGTTATAGGCCTATGTCACTACTCAGTGTATCGGCAAAGATCGTAGACAACATGCTATTGAAACGTTTGCCGAGCCTGGAGGGAAGGCTCATAACGATCCCTTATGAGCAATTCGGCTTCCGGGCGGGTCACAACACGACCTCCTAGGTTGTCCAGATTATCCATGGGGTGGAAGAGTATTTTCACCATGGCCTCAACACAGCTATATGTCTGCTAGACATGAAAAAAGCTTTTTACACGGTCTGGGTCGAATGTCTCATCACCAAACTGCTGAGGACAGGCATGCTACAATACATGGTAAGGCTCATAGATTCCTACTTATTGGGCGGACTTCTGCTGTAAGAGTGAACAGGACTCTCTCGTAATCGTACGCATTCAAATCAGATCTTCCTTAGTGCGAGAGAACGAAGTTGGCGATGTATGCGGATGATTCATCTCGATAGGCAGATTCTGCCGTATTTAGCCAAGAACAAAATAGTGGTGATGACCGAGGTCATAAATTTCACGAGGAAATACAAAAACACGAAGATCTTTCGAAAATTGAGGTTCTCGGACAAAGTCATGGTGGAAGGCGAGCCCGGTGAAATTCCTGGGAGTCCAACTGGACGGACGTTTGACAATGAACCCACATATAAGGTTGGCGATCCAGCGAGCTGATGCAGCACTTAATCCTGTTTACCCTCTGATCGCCAGAACCTCCAAACTCAGTATGGCTGATGAAGTACTAATGTACAAGCAAATTATAAGGTCTGCATTGTTATACGCCTGTTATGCAATTCTGGCCAAGTCAATTTGAAAGACTGGACATCATGCAGAACAAGGTACTTGTTATATGTGAAATACTTGGCCAAGTACTTCCTTCCCAAGAGCCCGTTGACTCACCAAACTCAGAGCTCATGTTAATGAATACTGCAAACACGACGGTATTCTTTATCAGTCGCTGCCCATCTTTTAGGAGCGCTGTGAAGAATCGGTTCCTTGGGGAATCAAAGTTAAATCTACGACGCCAAGTATCATGACTCGGTTTTTTGCGTATAGCCTTTCCCGGGAAAACATCAAAACAATCCACCAGAATAACCTGAGCTCTTTCAGTTATCTGCACATAAAACAACTGATATGTAATGCAGGAGGCGCGGTTATCCAATTACGACCGTTATTTCATCCCAGTGCGACCTACCCACGCCCATCTATAGAGATGGTAACCAGTGTCCTCTTCGGAGGCCCCTCTGCTCCATCAGGCAAGGGGAGCGTCGTTCGGGCGGGAAACTGCCAGAGCGACGTTGTGCATATCTGCCTTCCTCTCTTTTCGCCCTTGTCTCATCCCCCACCAGGCCCCCCAGACAAGCCAATTCATGGTACTTTTTATAAGTGCCACCTCAGGCGTTTCCGACTGACTTAGCCATAGAGTTACGTTAGGCCCCAAACAGTTGTTGGTCCGTTGAAGCCTCTCCGTTTTTTGGGTGAGAACAGTTGTGTTGATTTACTCATGAATTTTTTTTTTTTTAAAACAATTGAGATAAGCTACGAAATAAAATATATGTCAGCTAATATAAAGTTTGGAATAAAACATGAATAATCATTGATATTCTACGAGTTAAATTATATATAATCAAATATTAAGAGATAACTCTTGGAACAAAATAAGTGCCATCAATATTAAGATAAGGTTTGGAAATAAAAAGGAATAAGCATTTTTTATAAATAGTACACTCATAGTCCAAGGCAAGTTTCACTATAGTCCAGGGCACGTTAGCTATCAGGCATATAATGACAATCATTTATACAGGTAATGACTGTTCTGATGTCGAATCCATGGATAAGGCGACTTCATGGTGGGTATTCATCTTTAAAGTTGAATGCTGGATTTTTTCTAAATCCATTTTGTTGAGTTTCATCTTGACGTTCTTCGTGAGGAGATTGGTGATGTTTAGTGATGGTAGTTTTATCACTGTCATCGGGGATAACTCATCAATTCCATGCATAAACTTTTCTTCATCAATGACAAAGTAGCATCCATTGGGAATGGTAATCAGGTAGCTTCCAGGTTATATCTCGTGGTACGTTTCAATGGAACATATCTCAGTAATTACCATGTTAGCAGGTGCTGTGAATATAATGCTCTCTGATGTTACTTGGTTGGTTGGGTATAGTTCTATCCAAGTGAAAGATTAGGGTTGAACAAGTGTCAGCTTGGTTCTCCAGGATTATTCTGACCACGCAGTCTTCTTCTGTCTGCAACTGGTTCTTGCAGTACTAAACGTCTTCAATTTTAGCACATGGTTCGTCTCGGTACTGGTATATCTCATTTTTCTCATTTAGGACAAGGTAAGACTTTTGAGGTGAAATGAGTCTATTTTGGAGGCGGATTGGATTAATGAAATATGTTCTGAATAATATAGGACTCAAAATTGAAAAATGAATCAGAAACACTATTTTACTGTTTGAAAGTAGCAGCTGAACTCCTAAAAAGTTATAATAACTATATTGATTTTTGAAATCTACCATTTGGTTTGGAGTATACAGAGTTTTCATTTTGTCAATGAGTGTGTTCAAATTATTCAATGAAAGGAAAGTTGGATTAATTTTATTAAGATTGGCAAATGGAAATGCATTAATAATTTGATTTAATTGACTGAAGATTCATCAAAGAGTTAATTATCAAATGTAAAATATTTATTTCATTAATTTCTTTCTGAAATGTATTGATCAAATTCATTGTTGTAAGATGTTTGTTTCAATTTGAAACAATGTTCGATTCGTTTGAACCATGAATTCTTTTGCCATATTTATTTGATTATTTATTGCGTCGTGTAGTAAATGATCATTCTTATCTGAATTATTCAAAATTGTGTTGATCCTTTCACCATCATCATTATCAAGGGTTCCAAAGAACCATTTTGATACTTTTCCACCAAAATTTATCAAACCGCGTTTGAAAATTACATGTGGATTGATAGTTTGTAATTGGTGATCAATTTGAGTGGATATTGTATCTGCTTGTTGAATTAGCAAGTCTGAATGAAACGTAGTTGAATATCCAAATTTTGTTTCATATTCAAAAGTTCTGTAACATTTATGTAGCTAACAAAAGTATGTTTACTCACTATAATTTTTGTCGCATCTAAATTAATGGGCAATATAGGATTATGTAGTTTTTGAATAGCTTCTTCACTAGGCAAGGGAAATAGGACGAGTAAGAGTACAGCCAATCCTGTAATAATTAAATGGTAATTAATACTCTTTACGTTTTTTCAGATTATGTTTTAAATATTTTGAAGTTTCAGTTTTGACTTTATTAGTTGTTTGAGCAACAGGATTGATTTCAATGAATCTTGAAGCTAACTTATCCCTTGTTTGTTCTTTGTGGTATATATGATCATTTTTAGAAATGACAATTGGTTTGACTCGTTTGGTATTCATTTTTTCTATTTTAATGTTCCTTTTCTCTCTTAAGGCTGAATTAATATGTTCATAGGTTTTCTTAAGATTTTCTTTGTGATCTTGAACATATTTTGATATTACGTCTTTTTCTGCAATGTCAAAAGGATCTTTTATGTTAAAATGTCCTGTAACAATCTCAAAAGGAGTATATTCAGTTGTTGAATGAATTGAATTGTTATAGTGTAATAATGAATATCTGACAAGATTATTCAATGATTCTGCCGGATTCTGTCTGGTTTGAGTTCTCACATGTTCTAGAAGTGTTGAATGAAATCTTTCAATACATACACAATATTAGAATTTGGATTTTGGTGTTGTGAAGTGTATATTTATATATATATATAGATTTTTGGCAAATAGTACAATTATTTATATAGTTTGAAATATCTCTATCCATATTTTGCCAATTGGGGAGAGGTTTTTGGTATTTTAAAAACTAACTGCTCCTCCTTTGCGTAAATGAATGAATGAAGGTATTTTAGTGGACTGTAATTGAATCGTATTTAATATAAAGTTGTTACAAAGTATGAAAGGTATGAATGTGAAAGTAAATCGTATTTTCAAAAGTTCTGTCTCTCTGACAAAATAAACAAACGGTTGCTAGACGTTATTGCAAATATACTGGGACAGATGTAAAGCCGGAACATACTCCCCCATCTTGAAAGGCTCCAACTTTCAACAAAGGCACAAATGAAATGTCATGGAACTAGCACTTTATTGTCTTTTCAACTGGAGAAGTACTGTTTTCTTCCAAGGGCAATGGACACAAATTGTTGATTGCCCTGCGAATAACCCCTTTGGAGGTTCGAATGGATGCCACTCGTGGTACGCCATCCTTCCCGGGATGAAGGTCCTGGACCCTTCCAAGTGCCCAGCACAAAGGTGGTTGATTATTTTCTTTAATCAGGACTAAATCCTCAATCTGAAGATGTTTTTGATTGACCGTCCACTTCTTGCGACACTGTAGCTCATTTATGTACTCTGACGACCATCTAGCCCAAAAATGCTGTATGAGCTGCTGCATGAGTTGAAATTTCGACAAACCATTCTGCCTAATCTCTCGCACGTCCGGGTCTGGAATACTTGTGATGGGTCGGCCAATGAGGAAATGCGAAGGAGTGAGAGGAATTAGGTCATTAGGATTTGTTGACAAGGAACATAACGGACGGGAATTCAATATACCTTCCACCTGTATCAGGATGGTTGAAAAATCTTCATAAGTGAAATTTGCATTACCCATAATCCGTTTCAAATGAAAATTCATTAACTTAACCCCTGATTCCCACAATCCGCCAAAGTGGGGTGAATAGGGAGGAATGAAGGTCCAATTGATTTCTTCTACTGCATTTACCTCTACGATTTTGCTGCTGGAATTTTGCAAAAACTGACCTAAATTGTGCAGTTCGTTTTTTGCGCCTACAAAATTAGTTTCGTTATCCGAAATCATACGCAAAGGTTTACCTCGGCGCGACACAAAACGTCGTAAGTCTGCAATGAAACATTCAGTGCTGAGTTCGGTCACCAATTATAAATGTATAGCCTTGGTGCTAAAGCAGATAAATAGTGAAACATATCCTTTAATATGTTTACAACCGCGTCCCTTCTTATCTTTCAAGGTGAAAGGTCCTGCGCAATCAACGCCTGTAATAAAAAATGGAGGGGATGGTGTTACCCTTGAGGAGGGAAGATCACCCATTAAAGGAGCCATGCTAACAGGTTTAGCACGGAAGCAACGAACACATGAATGCACGGATTGTTTCGATACATTTTTGCCAGAAATTGGCCAAAATTTGTTTCTAATTGAAGAAAGTAACTGATTAGGTCCTAAATGGCCCAATTTTATATGCTCATAACGGAACAAAAGTTTCACAAATTCGTGATTTTTGGGAAGCAAAATAGGATGTTGTTTGTCATAATTGAAATTTGAATTTCTTAGTCTTCCACCTACTCTTAGTATCCCTTCTGATAAAAATGGAGTTAGACCCAACAATGCACTTTTTGCATGCAAAGGTTTACCTTGAGATAAAGCAGTGTACTCCGAGTTGAAATGTTCACGCTGAATTAGCTTTACAATAGCTAAAGTCGCCTTGTTCATTTCATCTACAGTTAATGTATCACTAAGGCTTTTCTTCTGGCAGTTGTATGCAAAACGGATGCAATAAGCAACAGTACGAATCAATCTGAGATAATTGGAAAATCTTTCGAAAGGAAATTTGAAATCTTCCTTTTTAGATAGCAATGTGGATATGGAATTTTTCATTTCTGGAAGTACACAAGTAAATGCACTATTCTGGCCTGGCCAACTTTCTGGATCTGACAACAACCACTGAGGACCGTGCCACCAAATTTCTCGTGTAAGCAATGACATTGAATTGACACCGCGACTTGCCAAATCGGCGGGATTATCGCCTGAATTTATATGCCTCCATTTTGTGATATCAGTTTTGGACTGAATTTCGCTTACTCGGTTTGCAACAAATGTCTTTAATAGATTTGGAGAAGTTCTTAACCAGGAAAGTACTATGGTTGAATCACTCCAATAAAATATGTCATCAAAATTCATATATAAGGAATTACAAACCTTGTCTGCTAATCTCGCTAATATTAGTGCACCCATTAATTCAGTCCTAGGAATAGTAAGAACCTTGAGGGGAGCTACCTTCGATTTGGCACAAAGAAGATGTGACATAACCTTACCCTGTTCATTAATGCTTCGGATATGCATGCAAGTTGCATAAGCATCCTTTGAGGAATCACAGAAGCAATGCAATTCAGTGCGGACACTGTTTCTGAATCTAATATGACGCTGAATCTTCAAAGAATTCAAATGAAATATTTCTTGAACAAACTTATACCATTTTGAATGAATTTCTGTAGGAATCGTCTCATCCCAACCCAAATTTGCAGACCATAATCTTTGAAGTAATATTTTGACAGTGATAACGCATGCACTCAACAAACCTAGTGGGTCATAAATTTGTGAAATACTAGAAAGAATCGACCTTTTGGTTTTAGACTTGCCAAGATCTAATGATGTGATATTGAAGCACAAATCATCTGTATTTGATGACCAAAAAACACCAAGTGTTTTAAAATGTTCAGTTATCCCAAGTTTCAAAAGCTCAATGTGATTATTGGAACAATTTATATTTTTAAGGATCTGCGCATCATTCGATATCCATTTGCGAAGATGGAAACCTGCTTTTTGAAGAATGTTGGAAACATCCTTGCAAATAGTTGCAAGTTCCTCTTTGGAATCTGCACCATGCAAAAAATCATCAACATAGAATGAATGAGCTAATGCCCTGGATGCTAAAGGAAATGTGTCGGATGATTCAATGGACAACTGATGCAAACATCGTATTGCTAAAAACGAAGCACTTGTTGTTCCATAAGTGACTGTATTTAATTGAAAAATCTGAAGTGGCTGTGAAGGATTTTCTCTCCAGAAGATTTGCTGCAAAGATCTTTGCTCAGGAGCAACCCAAACACATCTGTACATTTTTTCGACGTCTGACGAAACTACATATGAAAATTGTCTGAAGCGCAAAAGAATAGAAAATAAATCATCTTGTAAAGATGCACCTGCCATTTGAATTTGATTGAGCGATACGCCACTACTCGTGGGGCAGCTGCCGTCAAAAACGACTCGCAATTTCGTAGTCAAACTGTCCTCTTTGAGAACGCCGTGATGAGGAAAGAAATTAACTACTTGTGAAGGTCTATCTAGTACCTTTGACATATGATTCAATCTGATATATTCATCAATAAATTCAACATATTTTTTATTCATCTCTGGATTTACCTGAAGTTTTTTCTCAAGATTGAAAAACCTTTTTCTTGCATATTCTTCTGAATCGCCTAATGTATCAAGACTGTTTTTGAAAGGAATTGAAACTATGAATTTGCCATCATCATTTCTCCAGAAGGTGGAGACAAAATGATTTTCAAAATCAGTTTCTTCTTTAGACAACGGCTTTGGAGAAAAATACATTTCTTGGATCTCCCAGAATTTTTCAAGCTGAGTTTGTACATTAGGATGCCTTGTGAAATTACAGTGATATGTCGGAGGACCTGAAACAGATGTAGAGAAAGGACCAGAAATAATCCATCCCAATTTTGTTTTTTGAAGGATTGGACAACCTCTACCAAGTCTTATCTGTCCTACGCAAAGAAGAGACCAAAACAAATCAGGTCCAATTAACATGTCAACGGAAGATGGAATAAAAAACTGTGGATCAGCAAGAATAATGTTGGAAGGAATGTTGAACGAAGTTGTACCAATATATTGAGTTGGCATGTGGTTGCATATTTCTGGAATAACTAGACAGGATAAACTAGATGAATAGCCAGAATGACTTGCATGAATACGAACTTCACATTTGTGATTTATTGAGGAAGAAATTTGACCAATTCCTATGACAGAAATGTTGAAATTTGTTTTTTCCAAACCGAGCCTATTACATAGAGCTTCTGTTATAAAGCTGGATTCAGACGCATTATCAAGAAGAACCCTACACTTATGTGTTTTGCCCCATTTGTCATTTACGTGTACTATTGCAGTGGATAATAAAGTATGATTTGTTACACTGATATAACTAGCAAGAGTTGTGGATCTGTTTTCTGAATCAATTGAATGAATTTCAGTTTCCTGCCTTTCTGTAGAAACGTTTGAATTCAAATGCAGTAAACTATTATGATTCAATGAACATTTTTTACATGCTCCAAATTTGCAATCTTTAACCGAGTGTCCAAAATTAAGACAGTTTATGCAAAGATTTGCTTTTTGGACATGCTCAATTCTTGATTGTATTGATAATTTTTCAAAATCTTGGCATTTGTATAATTTATGTAACCCTTTGCATAATGAACATGAGTATTTTGATGCAAAAAATGTTTTCTTTTTGTGATCACCTCTATGAACCATATTATGTTTGTGAGCAATAAAAGAATCAGCCTTATTGTAATGAATTGTTTCTAAAAGATCAGCCTTGTTTTTTAGAAAAGTTAAAAATTCTTTCACATTAGGTGGATCTATGGATTTATGTGCTTCTTCTTCCCATTCGCGTGTTGTTGCAGGATCGAGCTTATCTGTTATCATGTAAATGAGTAAAGGATCCCAATCCTTTGTGGACTGCTCTAGAGCTTCGATTGAACGCAAATTTTTATTTAAATTATCAATCAAATTTCTAAGTTGAACAGAAGATTCCTTATTAATTGATGGAAGATGAAATAAAGCCTTTATATGATTGTTAATAAGCAACCTTTTGTTATTATATCTATCATATAGAAGATTCCATGCAATCTCAAAATTAGCCGATGACGTTTCTAAAGAACTGATAACACGAGAAGCTTCACCAGAAACGCATGATTTCAGATAGTGAAACTTTTGTATGTTATTTATTTGTGCATTTTTGATTATAAGTGAATCAAAAATATCATAAAATTCAAGCCAGTTTTCTAATGAACCTTGGAACGTTGGCAATTTGATAGTCGGTAACTTCACACCACTCAATGTAGATGAATTATTGTCAGTGACATTTGTAGTGACATTTGTAGTTCCTGAATTTGATAAATTTGCGTTTTCTAATTTTCCTTCTATCATTTCTTTCGCTTGTGAAACATATTGGAAATAAGTATTTTCAAAAACGGACCTCTCGCTTACTTGTTCATCTCTATCATCCAATAGTTCAATCTGAATTTGAATATTATCAAACTCTGGATACACCGTTTTTTCTATTTTCTCTAATCGTTTTTTCAACTCTGTAATATTAGATTCCGTAGTAAATGCATCAACAAATGTGCAAAATCGTGTCAGCTGAGCTTTATAAGTGCCACGCTTAGCAATTAATGCCGCTATTTGCTCAGTCATTTTGATTGAATGAAACGAATTAGAAGTATTTGCTATGGAAAGAAATGAAAATATTTTATGAAATATGTACGTTTCAAGTCTACCTGATACAAGTGGAAGAATAATGAATAGGAATAGGGAATCTTGTAAAAAGGATAGAGCTCACGGGTTTGCTTGGCCTTTTCTGTAAAACGTCGACTTCAGTCGCTGCTTTCCACGCTGCTCTACGATTTCCGTTTCTCAGCAGTCAGCCTGCCCAAACTTGAATGCAATTTTCTTGAAATATTCGCTCGTATGGACCAGAATGTATGGGGGGAGGTTTTTGTTATTTCAAAAACTAACTGCTCCTCCTTTGCGTAAATGAATGAATGAAGGTATTTTAGTGGACTGTAATTGAATCGTATTTAATATAAAGTTGTTACAAAGTATGAAAGGTATGAATGTGAAAGTAAATCATATTTCAAAAGTTCTGTCTCTCTGACAAAATAAACAAACGGTTGCTAGACGTTATTGCAAATATACTAGGACAGATGTAAAGCCGGAACACCAATAATAATTTCTTTTTATTGAATTTATTGTTGTCTCTATTCCTCTATGTCCAGTTTTGTACACATGATGATAATTTATTTTTTCTAACTTTCCATTTTTCATTATTACATCAGTAACTTTATTAGAACAAAGTATTAATTTTGAGTTTATTCTTATTAACTTTTCTTGAATTAATTTCAGAAAGTATTATTCATCGTCTTTATTTGGGAAATATAAATGGTAAGTGGTATTATTTACCAAATTGTTGATGAAAGTTTCTGAATCTTCTTCCATGTATCTTTTTCTAAGATTGATAAAATATCTTTGATTTTCCAAAACTTTTTCTCGAATACATAATGGTACTGGTGAGGAATCTGAAAGTTCAATAATCATTTGATGTTTGTAATAGTTTAGGGGTTTATTTGCATATGGAAAAGTAAGTATGGGCATTTCTTCAGCAGAATGTATTGTAGAAGTATAATTTTCTTCTTCATCTATATAGTTTTGAATGGTTTCATTTATATCTCCTGTCTCATTTATTATTGATTCATTTTCTAATGGATTTCTTGATAATGCGTACGCGACTATATTTTCCTTGCCTTTAATATAGTCAATTTCGTAGTCATACTCTGATAATTGTAATTTCCAACGAACAAGTTTGGAATTTGGTTCTTTCAGACTATCCAACCATTTAAGAGGTTTATGATCTGTTTTAATTTTGAAATGTTGTTACGGTTCAGAGGTATGACTGAGAAATAAATACGAAAATATGTTCATCATTCTGTGTATGTAATCGCTATGGGTACAGGTTCAACAAGGGAGTTGTCAAAAGGTACATTTTTCTGACAAAATAAATTAGATCTATCGTTTTGTCGCGAATATTCAGCTAAATAGATTATTTGAGGTCCATTTGTTGGCTCAAATCGCACCCTGCGGATATTTTTTTAGCTGGAATTCCAGATAACTTGAAGAAACCATAGACCTAGTTGGTCTGCACATTGTGGATTTTTGTTCCCTTCAAGTTAACTGCACGTTAAGGCCACCCTCCATCCAAGGTAGGTCCCAATGTCTTATTTCTCTTAATCATTGAACCAATTTACCCTCAGTCTAACACTCAACCCCTTTTCAGGCCTTCTTTTTCTGTTTCCGAGTAGTTTTTACTCTTTTACCTTCTACCCTACACCCTACGAGTTTATGAAGCCAGTATACCATTGCATCATCAACACATCAGTCGCGAAGAGCAGGAGCCCCCATTTCATTGAGTGACATTACGACGACCCGTCGAAAGCATCGATCGAAAGAATATCAAGAAGACGGATATCGAGAGCGAAATCAGATAAGCCCTAACTTAGTCTCTCACAAATTTATTCTAAGACAGTATATCCTATCACGAGTCAAATAAATCAATCAATAATTCATGCGCGAAGCTCACCTGCAAGGGATGATATACTTATTATGTAAACTCTAGTATGATCATACCAGAGGGCCACGGATAACCCTTTTTGTATAACCCTGCAGTAAATAATAGATGGTGTAGTTCTGGTTTGTAACTCCTACAATCGTAATTATCACAGTAGTCTTTATTGTTATTGTTGAAATCATCATTTCATCTGACAGTTGCGTTTGACATATTCAAACTTCAATTTTTTTGATCTTTTCCGCTAAAGGCGTTGTCACAGTGCAACGACAAGTTGACTATTACCAGCCGTTGATCAACGATCGCTAATAAACCTCTCTCTATTTACCTGACTTTAATTAACCCACCCCAATTAGCCGTGCAAGTATAAGATATAAGTATTTTACCCCTGCTACCGCTTCCTCGGAATTTTTCCAAGAACGGGGTAGCAATGTCGACCGAAAATATATGGACGAAAATATTTCACTGCCCATATTATGGCATACATTTCCTTTTCAATCACTGAATAATTAATTTCATTTGGGTTTAGAGTACGGCTAGCATAGCAAACTGGTTTTCCGTCTTGGCATAGAACGGCTCCAATAGCATATTTGCTTGCGTCCGTAATTAATGTGAATATTTTAATAAAATCGGGATGAATTAGTATTGGATCATTGTATAGGAGGTTTTTACAGGTTTCAAAAGCACTAATGAATTCAGGGGTATGTTCCACTCTTTTACCTTTTTTAAACAAGTTGTTGATGGTTTCGTAATTTTTACTAGGTTATTTATAAATTTTCTGTAGAAACCAATCATTCCTAAAAAACTCTTGATTTCTTTATGAGTTTTGGGAACAGGAAATTTTGTCATGGCTTCAATTTTCCTTGGGTTAGGTTTAATTCCATCAGTTGTTATGATGTGTCCTAAGAATTCTGCTTCTTTTTTCAAAAACTCACTTTTATCTAGCTGGACTTTTAAATTACGTTCTTTGAATTGTTTTAAAACTTCTTTAAGGTTTTTCAAATGTTCTTCTAGGCTTTAAGAAAAAATAATCACATCGTCCATATAGACTGAACAAATTCTATTTATCTGATGTTTTAATATTCCATTTATCATTCTTTGAAAAGTTGAAGGCATTTTTCAAACCAAAAGGCATCCTCAGGAATTCGAAATGACCTTCTTCTGTTGAAAATGCAGTTTTTGAAATACTGTCTGGGTTCATTCTGATTTGATGAAATCCACTAGCTAAGTCTAGGGTTGTGAAATAGTGGGCTCTTCCCAGTTTTTCCAAAAGATCATCTATATTTGGGATAGGAAATCTATTCTGAAATGTTTTAGAATTGAGTTTCCTATAATCAACTACTACACGCCACTTGGGTTTCCCTGAAGCATCCGGCTTCTTCGAAACAATCCATATAAGACTGGACCAAGGACTACAACTATTTTGAATTATTCCATCTTCTAACATTTTTTGTATCTGATTTTGTACTTCTTTTTTATGAATTTGGGAAAATCTATACGATTTCGTATAGACCAGTTCTTCATCTGTAATTTTAATCGAATGAGTTGTTTGAGTTGTTGCAGAAAGAAGGTGATCTGGATATTGAAAAATAGTGTGAAATTGTTTACATAATTTAAGTAACTTATACTTTTCTTCATCATTTAGATGGCTTAATCTCACAAGGCTTTCTATTTCTGCCGAATCAGGATAAGGATATAAATAAAGGTGCTGTCATTTTGACATAAGTATCTTCAAGGCTGAATTTCAACAATTGCATAACCGTTTTCAACTGTTGTTATACTTTTTGGTATGAAAGAGTGTTCATTTATTTCTTTAAATGAAATGTAATACGTTCCATCAATAGTTACATCAGTTGGCAATCTAGTTTTCAATATCTCGTTTTCATTCAGAATAATATTGTATGTGAAAATTGTCAAGCTGTGTGCACGTTCCAAAGTAATTGGATGAAGAAAAGGTTTGTATTTCGTGCAGAAATGTATTTATAAAATCATAGCAAAGCGCTTTCGACTATAAAGTCATCATCAGTGCGTACCTGTAAGTAAGTGACATTGAAATGAATTTAAGAAATGTTGATAATGTGAATTTTGAAAAATTGAAAAATTACTCACTCGTCAGGTGTACAAGAGCCATGCCATAAAAATATCATGTGTCCATAGGACCATGTAAAAATTTAAAACGGGACATCATATGATTAACATTTTAAAAAATTCTTATTCCAGGATTGAGTTGGATAAAAGTTGCAACAGGCAGAGTAACACATGTCTCTTGAACTTAGTATACTGTCAAACTAAATGAAATATGAATGAAATTGACATTGTGTCAAAAGTTGACAATGACAATTGGCTTCGAACATGAACTTCTGGAAACACTGATCTATGTTTTGAAAATTGTTGAATGACCAATTAGTCAAATTGATCTGTAAATCTATTTATAGTTCTGTTAATCCAAACCCAAGGAAATATGACAAACCGGGAAAAGGTCTAATGAGAACCTCCACCCGAAGTGCACAGAACCAGGCTTAAGACACAGTCCCTTGGTAATTTGTGAAACCAATTCCATGCTCAGGATCATGAGATAGGTCTGATGAGAACCTTCACACTCCCCAAAGCGACAAAAGGGTATCCCAAAACCAAGAGGTACCATAAACAGAAAAGATTTAAGAAAATTCACACTTGAATTAGAATCTAATATTAAATTAAATTCCTTAGACTTTACAATCAATAAAAATAACAATCTTTTGAATTTTAGCATATTCAGGAAACCCACAGAAACCGATCACGTTATACCCAGCTTCTCCAATCACCCCCATCAACACAAAATGGCAGCCATCAATTGTTACATTCATAGACTTTTGAATATGCCCCTTTCTACAATTGGTTATCAAAATGAATTGAATATCATTAAACAAATAGCTTCAAATAACAATTATAACCCAAATATTATTAATAGTTTGATCCAAAAAATCAAAAACAAAAAAGCACTTAATGCTGCCTACCCTAAAGTAGATTCAATAGCACAATTTGTTTCACTTCCTTTCTTAAATGACAATATTTCTAATAAAATATCAGGTTGCATCAAAAGCAACATAGACAACATTAAAATTTCTTTTAAAACTAACCATAGCCTCAACAGATACTTGGTCAACACAAAAGATAAAATTAATAAACTTCCAAAAAGTGACATATACAAGCTAAATTGTGATGATTGTGATGCAGCCTACATTGGAAGAACTTGCAGACCTTTGAAAGCCCGTATAACCGAACATTTAAATCCTAACAAAATTTCAGCCTTTGGTCAACATTTGAGGTTTAACAACCACAACTTTAGTCCAAATAGGAATTCAAAAATTTTACAGGGGGTGAGTTCCAAAAATTACAATAGATTAGATTTTCTTGAAGATTTACATATTAACAAGGAATTACTGAATAATGATCTTTGTCTCAATACTCAAGTCAATTTAAACAGAGCTTACATTCCTCTTCATAGACGTTTAAAGTAAAAAACTTTTCATACATTTAAATTATTATTTACTTATTTAATTGCTCTTAAATTCTTTCTCGATGATGATATCGCTTGAACCCATTTTGCAGTTTGCTCAGTTCCCTCCCTCTCGACTGTCCTTTCAATTATCAGAACATAAACTATTGCTTTCAATTTATAACTTATAATTTCGACTTCAGGTTCTGTTTTTCTTGAGCTTGGGCTTTTGCTTGTGCCATGTCAAGTTCTCATTAGACTTTCTCTTGGTACAGCAATTTCCTTTGTTTTGATTAATAGAACTACTGAATTGAGTATTTATGAAACAATTTGAAAATTTCTTAAATCCTCTCTGTTTGTAGTGCCTCTTGGTTCTGTGCTACCTTTTTGGCGCTTTGGGATTGGGAAGGTTCTCATTAGACTTTTCCCATGATCCATAGCATTGAATTGGTTTTGACAAACCCCCAAGAGATTGTGTCTTAAGCTGGGTTCTATACACATCGGTTTGAAGTTCTCATTAGACTTTTCTCTCGGTTTGTCATATTTCCTTGGGTTTGGATTGACAGAACTAGAAATAGACTTACAGATCAATTATTGGAAAATTTCTTAAAAATTTTCTGGTATGGGTTCATCATTTTGGTTACCATATTTGCTACTTTTGAGATTGGGAAAGTTCTCATCAGACTCATCTCAAGATCTTATGTTCTAATCTGGTTTTCAAGGATGCTGAACTAATAATAATAATATGAAGTAATTATGTTTGTTTCCTTGGTAATCTTAGAGCTGACGTTTTAAAAAAAGTTTTTTAGTTCTCATTAGACTATAAAAGTTTCTTTAACTTTGGTTCTGTCACCTTGAAACATTTTCATGATTAAATCACAAAATTTGACTATCTTTTCAATTTCAAAAGCACATATCATTATATTTATAAGTCATTTTCTATGCTATAACTTCATTGTCATTGTTAACTTTTGATACAATGTCAATTTTTATTCATTCAGTTAGACAGTAGACTAAGCTTCAGCAGACATGTGTTACTCTGCCTGTTGAAACTTTCTTAAATCTTTTCTGTTTATGGTACTTCTTGGTTTTGGGACACCCTTTTGTCGCTTTGGGGAGTGTGAAGGTTCTCATTAGACCTATCTCATGATCCTGAGCATGGAATTGGTTTCACAAATTACCAAGGGACTGTGTCTTAAGCCTGGTTCTGTGCACTTCGGGTGGAGGTTCTCATTAGAACTATAAATAGATTTACAGATCAATTTGACTAATTGGTCATTCAACAATTTTCAAAACATAGATCAGTGTTTCCAGAAGTTCATGTTCGAAGCCAATTGTCATTGTCAACTTTTGACACAATGTCAATTTCATTCATATTTCATTTAGTTTGACAGTATACTAAGTTCAAGAGACATGTGTTACTCTGCCTGTTGCAACTTTTATCCAACTCAATCCTGGAATAAGAATTTTTTAAAATGTTAATCATATGATGTCCCGTTTTAAATTTTTACATGGTCCTATGGACACATGATATTTTTATGGTATGGCTCTTGTACACCTGACGAGTAAGTAATTTTTCAATTTTTCAAAAATCACATTATCATCATTTCTTAAATTCATTTCAATGTCATTTACTCACAGGTACGCACTGATGATGACTTTATAGTCGGAAGCGCTTTGCTATGATTTTATAAATAAATTTCTGCACGAAATACAAACCTTTTCTTCATCCAATAATACTTTATGTACTATATTCTGAAGGAGAACATTGTTTAACAGGAATATGAACATTATCTCTAATTAGATAACCCTCCTGTAAATTCCAATTGAAACCCATATTTTTTATGTCTCTAAAGCTTATTAACCCGTCAAAGAAAGGATGAAAATCGAATAGTGTAAAAATAATTTTTTCATTAATTTGGCATTCTGAAAAAGCAGGAATATGAGCTTCATATTTTGCTAACTGTTGACCACATGAGGTTTTAATGATATTGGGTTTCACAAAAATATTTTCTGGGTAATATTCTTTGGCTATGATTGGATTTATAAGAGAAATATGACTACCTGAGTCAATTAAGAAATTTAATGGTTTTTCATGTCCATAAATTGTTATGAAAGGCAACTTTCTTTCATCAATACAATTGAGTTCTAAGTAATTTTTTTTCCAGAGGCTATTTTGATAAAATTTTCATTTGACATTTCAGCAACTGGTTCAAAAATATCTTCGCTTTCTTCATTTTCTGGTTCGAAAAATAATTGTTGATCATTATGAGTAAATTCATAATTATCATATTCAATTTCTTCATTTTTAAATGAATCTGGTTGAATTAAATGAAGTTCTTCTGACATAAACGTTGGTTTCGATTGAGATTGAAATGTATTCCTTTGAGGAACATTTCTAGTCATTGTTGACATTGGTGTTGGCTTGTACGATGGTAATTGATTTTTTGGTTTCCATACATTAGTACTGCCAGGTTTTGAAGTACTAAACACCTGTTTATTCGTGAAGAATTTTTGCGGTATCTGTCTTTGGTTTAATTGTATTGGTTGACTTGGAAATTTTTTAGATGGGGGTGAAAAATTTGTGTATTGCTAGTTTGAAAAGTCTGTGGGTTTAGTGGTTGAAATTGTTGGTAATTTGGATTTTGAAAATATTGTTGATTTTGATAAAAATTATTTGGTACATAGGGTTGCGTATAATTTGACTTTTGTACCATTGGCGATTTGAAATTTGGAGTTGGTAGTTATTGTGGATTATTTCTCTTTCCGTCATTGACGAACGATAAAAAAATTTCTTCTTCAATAACATTTTTCAAAGCATCTTCCAAACAAGTTGGATTTTCAAGGCGAACACCCACCAAAATCAATTTTTCAATATTATTGATTTGGGCAATTTTTCTTGCTGGTTCAACAATGGATCATTATTAATTGATGAAAAAATTAAACTTCTAGTGTACTAAATTATAAGAATTTTCTTTTGTTAAAGGTTTCAAATTATGCAATTCTTGTAGTTGACAAGTAAAAGATCTTTGATCAGCAAAAGATAGTTTCAATAAATCTTTGATATCACTCCATGTATTCAATTCTGTTCTACTGGTAACCAATGTGAGTGCTTTTTCTCTCAGTTTCCCAATCACTGCTCTCAAAATAAATTTTTTAATAGCCAATGGTTCAATAGTATAATGCAAAAATGTTTCATCACAAACTGCAATGAAATTATTTAATTCACATGGATTTTCTTCAAAACTAGGTATAACATCCAAGAATAATATAAGCTGTTGGTAATTAGTATCGACCATTGACTCGTTTTGTTAATTTGTGTCAGATAAATTCAAAGTTGATAAATCTTGAGTTAAAGTATCTACTTCTGAATCAATATTTTCAGAATTTTCTCCAGAAAGGAAGGTAATTCAAAAAATGTTTGTCTAATTTGTTGTCGTAATTCACTATTTGTTTATGCCAAATTGCGTTAATCACGTAACATAGAATTTCAGTTACTATTGCATCAGAGAATACTCTCCAAATTTTTACGAACATATGAAAAATGGGATGAACATATAGGATTGAAATGGAGGAATGAATAAGGGACTCACTCTGTATGTATGCTAGTGATATGATTGTGCTGTCTTCTTTTTCCCTGTTGGTTTTCTTCTTTCTTCCGCTCTTTGTTTGTCTGTTTTTCTTTCTTCTGTTTTCTTTCTTCTGTTTTCTTTCTTCTCTTTTCATTCTTCTGCTTTCTGCCTCTTGAATCGAAATGTGAAAAGTCGATGTTCACCTAGGATTCCTTTGGTAGCAGAACTCCGGTGTTCCCAACGTCTGTTGGGAGTTGGGAGTTGGGAGTTGAGAATCCTACTGACTGCGCAGTTACGTTAGGCCCCAAGCAGTTGTTGGTCCGTTGAAGCCTCTCCATTTTTGGGTGAGAACAGTTGTGTTGATTTACTCATGAATACTCATAACACCCACAAATAAAGATAATCGACCTTACTATGTGTTGTTTTATTGAATAAACAGAAGGTAACAACGTTGTGACTGAACTGAACTTCTATCCACAAGTCAGAGAATATATAATAAAATAAAAGGCGACATTGAGATAAGCTACGAAATAAAATATATGTCAGCTAATATAAAGTTTGGAATAAAACATGAATAATCATTGATATTCTACGAGTTAAACTATATATAATCAAATATTAAGAGATAACTCTTGAAACAAAGTAAGTGTCATCAATATTAAGATGAGGTTTGGAAATGAAAAGGAATAAGCATTTTTTATAAATAGTACACTTATAGTCCAGGGCACGTTTCCAGAGGAATAAAAAATGTAATTATATGTCAGTCGTATCTATTGATATGGATGAGTTTGCATAACCCCGTGTCAGACATTCGTGTTACAAAATACGTGCTTTATGGATAGCCAAATTTTCTAATGGCACCGCAGAGCAACCTTATATAATTTTTTCTTTATTTTCATTTTCTCAATATAGGATTGCGTTAATAAACATGATATAAGATTTTTTTTTTCAATAAAACAAATAAGTTTCAACTCAAACAATATCCCAATTTTAAACAAAACAGACGAAACAGTAAAGATGCTATGACAGTTCACCTACAAAATCGACCATTTTAGCATTGAAAATGTCCTAAGGAATTTTAAGCTCAGAATTAGTGAAATTTGTCTCGTTCAAGGTTACGCGTCGCTGCTCTACGTTCAGCTGTGACGTAGTCGACATAGATCCAGCGTGATAAGATTACCCCAGTCTATCGAGAATCGGGAATAGTCGGACGAGATTGGTTACGGAGTCAAACGTCGCTGGTCTGCCGTTCAGTTGTAACGTAGTCGAGCTGATCCGTATCAAAGATAAGAGTTTCCCAGTACCCAACGCCAAGTAGTGAAATGGATATTCAATGCCAATGATGAAATGATAAAAAATTTGTTGGACTGATGGATCGGAGTGAGCCGACCGTCCATCTTCGGATTACGGTGCCGCATCGTTATCCACCAGGCTATCAGACCTCTTAGTAAGAGTTGGTTGAAATATGGTTATACAGCGCGCGCGAATGATATAGTGTACGTTTATAATATAACAAGAATAATAATTGTAGATGAGTTTTGAATGTGTGATGATAATAATGATGTTTGAATATAGATCCTTCAGTGAGAGAAAAAACATAGACAGGGTGTAAGTACCAACATAACATCACAAAAAAAACAGCTTGTCAATAAATCGCTTTATGTTTTCCGATTACGGAACTTGGTTTTCAAAAAATTTCATTTTTATTCAAAAACTTCAATTAACAAGAAAATAAAAATACAGAGAGATGTTACTGATTCGAAGTCTATGTCTATTCTGATTTATACTTCGTTCCCATGAACCGTATTGAATCCAACACCGCCTCGAATTATTCCTGGAAATCTGCATAGACAGCAATGCTTCGTTCAGCGATTCCCACGGGAAGGCATACATAACTCCTCCATCCCTTAGAAGGAACTCGAGGGTGGAACCACTTGAGTTTCGTTGATGACCTGATTTCTGTTTGTAATAGTTGGTGGTGTGTTGGGGTTGAGCGGGCGAAGGATGTTTCGCTTCCGAGTCACCACAAGATATGCCACTGCGAAAGCGGTCAGCGTCGCGACGATCCATAGGGACCATCTGGAGTAGTCCGGGCGAAGGTTGATGAGATCCAATGGGTCATCCCGAATTTCGTCTAGCTGGAGCTCATGTAGTTTGTCCAGGGAAACTTTCTCCAAATTGAGTTTCTGGACTTGCAGGGTTGGAATATTGACTTCTTTGATTTCCTCTAATGTGAGAAGGTGTCCCATAGTTGATCCTTTCTCGTTCCGGTATGTGTATTTGGAAGTCTTCAGGAAGCATTTTGGTGGAACAACAAATAGGTATACTCCTTTCAACAGGGCAACATCGTTTTCCACGCAGTTTGTTTGGAATTTTCTGCTTTCCGGAAAGATGCCTATATAGTGGGCATCGTTGATTTCTTCCATTATTTCCTGATTTCTTTTGACTGGAATTTGATGGCATTTATCGATACTGGCCTTTGATGAAAGTAGTGACGTCACACAGTCTGGATTGTCCTGAGAGGTGGTTCTTCTCGCAGAGGAAATTCGGTTGTAGGTCACCGTACTCTTCGTTTTGGTACTGGTACATTTCGTTGCTTAGGGTAAGGTAGGAGGCAGGTGGAATGATAATCGATTGATTTTGATTTGGAATTGTATAAAGGTGATACTGATCGAAAGTTTCAGTATGAACTAGTGGAAAATCTAATGAAAATATGATTTCATCTTCGACGGTGAAAACTATTGTTTCAACAACATCATAGTATTTGAGGTATTCCTCAGTACCAAAAAGTAATTGAGAATGGCTATGTGATAAAGAAAGTTTATCTATAATTGCTTTCAAATCCTCAGGAGGAGCGATACTACGATGTAGAGTTTCCAAGTTTGCAAATCCCATTTTCTGTTTCTGTTAAAATATTCAAGAGAGAATCGAGATTGATTTTTATTTAATTTAGTATCTCATGAATTTCCAAAAAATATGCATAGTTGAATTTTGTCTCGTTAAGTGCAATTTGCAACTCGTTAATTTTATCTGCGATCAATTTTTGATTATTGGAAACTGATGACATTGTTTCGTTAATATTTTCCATCAATTTTGAAGTGATTGAAATTTGTTTATTGGTTTTCTTTATATTTCGATTTTGGTTTGATTCAAGTTCGGCTATGCTATGATAGATTTCTTTCGCATCTTTCTCATCTAGATTTCCGCTTATAAACTTTACGAGGGAGCCGAAAGGAGCAATGAGGCCTCTTTTTGCGTGTTTATGGGGAAACAAAGATCTGAATTTATGATTGACATTTTTTACTTTGTACTCGAGGTGTTTGTGTGCATTGAATAATGCGATTCTATTGAAAGGGGTTGTATTGTTTATTGTAGCTTCTAATAACTTATATTGATTGGTGATCAACTCAATTTGGTTTTCAAGAGGACTTAGTCGAATATAATGTAGGAAGGTATGGGAACCTATTTTAATTCGTGCGGTTCCTATTTTAAAGGGGAGGATCCCTGGATTCGTCTGGAGGTTCTGGATTCGAACTTTCTGAGTCGTTGTCCGACGAAGTGTCATCAACCTGTAAGAGATTTTGATCTATCATTTTCCTAGGTGGTTTAAAGGATTGTTTGTGGTATGTATTTTGCGGGGTTGTCACAGTTAGGTCAGTGCTTTTGAGAATATGATCGGGGTTGTAGAAGGGAGCCGTTTTTGTTTGTCTTTCGGGTGCTTTCATGTATCCAGTGGTTCCGGGTTCAAAATTTGAAGGGTCTTCTCGATTTTCATTGCGTTTTTATATTATTTTGGCTGTCTGTTTTGACGTGTCTTCGTGAATTTTGTTATATATTTGTGACATAGATTCTTTGTGTTCGTTAAATTTCGTATTGATTGGTTGGAATTCGGAATCAATATCGATCGGGTCTTTGAGTTCCAACACTAGATCTATTGGTTTTTGTTTTGTTGTCGAATGGAGACTATTATTATATGCAAGAACAGCAAAGGTCAATTTTTCGAAGGGGTTCAGGTTTGGTTTTGAGAGGATCAGTGTCCTCATGTGTTCAATGATAGTGGAGTGGAACCTTTCCACAATTGCATTAAAATTTGGGTTATATGGAAGTGTATAATGCCAATTAATTCTATACAGTTTTGCGAATTCTTTTAGAAGGTTTTGGGAGAATTCGGTGCCGTTATCGGAAACAATATTTTCGGGAATTTTGAAAGTTGTGATGAACTGCAAAAGTGATTGATATACGTGAAGTGCGGAAAGACTAGGGATGATGTACGCTTGTCCAAATCTAGAGAAGCTGCCGCATATTGTTACAGATATGGTATTGCCAAATTTGGAGGTATCAATGTGTATTGTTCCGAATGGTTTTTTGAGAGTGGGCGTTAGCTGTAATCTGATCAATGGAGGGTGACGTTCATATTTTGATTGTTGACATATTGGACAAGTATTAATGAATGTTCTTACGTCATCGTGCAATTTTGGCCAATAATGTTTGGTTTTGAGTTCGGCAATGGTTTCGTGAATGCCTCGATGGTTAGTTACACCTTCATGTTGAGATTTGATGAGGTTTTTCTGGAGATCCTCGTTAATTACATCGAAGAGGAGTTTATTAGATTTGAAAAGCTTGAAGGAAAAATTTTTGAATGTTTGCGGTATGAACAGGCACATCTCTTTATAAAGAACATCTTCGGCATCATTTTGGAAGTGGAAGACATAGGTGCGTTTTGGAGCACAATATTCTTTCAGATTTTCGATAATTTGAGCTTGAAATGATTCATTGGTAACATATAGATACCATCGGGTTCGACTTATTGAGTTCTGGATAGTTTTTTGATTTCCATTCGGAGGTTCCGATCGACTTTAATTATCATTATTTGAAATAAAAAATAATTGATTTGTTTATCTGTGATGTGAATGTTCAATATCGGGTCTTCGGCGCTCGTATAAACAGTTTTGTTATTATCGTTATCATTGGGATCAATTTGTACTACATTCGATTCGTTATCCTGGTTTTGATTGATTGTGGGTGTGTTAATTTCGAGGTTAGAGACCTCGAATTAATTGTGGATGGACTTTCGTCGTCCAGACAGGATTCTCATTGAATTCCTGCATGTGTCTTAGTATGGGAAGTTTGTCAGTCTGTTTGTTCGTTTCGTTTGGAAAGAGTTCGATTCTAGAAATGGCATCAGCGTTCGTATTGATTTTGCCTTTTTTATATATAAGATAGTCAAATTCTTCGAGTTTCAGTCTCCAACGAACCAATCGGGAATTGGGTTCTTTCAAAGACATCAACCATTGAAGTGGTTTATGATCTCTAAAAATTTTGAACTTACGCCTAAAATATTTGGTTACGCCTAAAATATTTGGTTGCCCAAAGTATCGCAGAAAGCTCTTTCTCGATGGTTGAATAATTTTGTTCCTCATTGGGGAGGGTTCGTGATGCGTAGGCGATTGGTTTGTCATGTCCGGCAGGGCCCTGTGACGAAACAGCCCCCAACGCTACGTTACTGGCGACGGTGGTCAAATTGAACTCTTTTGGTGGGGTCATTGATATCGATTTTTGCACCTTTTTTCAGACGACTTGTGAAGGGTTTGGTAATTCTGGCAAAATTGATAATGAACTTTCTATAGACCAAGAAATTCTTTTATTTCTTTAGTCGTTTTGGATATCGGATAGCTCATGATTGCTTTAACTTTATCAGGGTTCGGTTTTATGCCTTCGGTGGTTATTAGGTGTCCCAAAAAGGCTACTTCCTTTTTCAGGAATTCTGATTTGTCAAGCTGTACTCGCGAAGTTTTTGAAACACTCTTTTCAGGTTAACAATGTGCTCCTGCAGCGAAGTTGAAAAAACGATGATGTCATCCATGTATACAAAACAGATTTTGTTTTGTAGATCTTTCAGGACGTTGTACATTACTCTCTGAGAGGTAGCTGAAGCCCTTTTCAGCCCGAACGGCATACGCAAGTATTCGTAGTGGCAATTTCTCCACATTGAAAGCAGTTTTCTCCACATCATCGGTGTACATCTCAATTTCATGAAACCCGCTAGCCAGATCAAGTGTAGAAAAGAACATCTACCCAATTTATCAAGAATATCTGATATATTGGGAATTGGGTACCGATCATTAATCGTTTTTTTGTTGATTTTTCTGTAATCCACTACTATTCGCCACTTCTTTTTGCCAGAGGCGTCCGCCTTTTTTGGAACCATCCAAATTGGCAAGGACCAAGGTGAATCGTTTGGTCGAATGATACCTTGACGAAGCATATCATCGATTTGCTTTTCGACTTCCGGTTTATGAATAAATGGATATCGATAATATTTCGTGAATATTGGAACTTCATCAGTGGTCCTAATTTTGTGTTTCACCTGGTTCGTGAAAGTTAACTTTATATTTTCGCGGTGAAAAATGTCTGAAAATGATATGCACAATTTCTCGATGTGATATCTCTCTTCCGAATTCATATGTTGCGTTCGTATGAGTTGTGTGATATCTGATTTGGATATATTCGAAGGGGTGTTATGGTCGACTGAAGCATGGTACAGTTCAAATTCGTCAAGTTGAAAGGTTTTCACAGGAACAGGTTCATAAAGGTAGATCTCTTGTATTTCACTTGTATTATTTTGAATTTCGACAGGGGCATAGCCGTTTCGAGAAGTCGCAATCTTCACGAATTCGGCACTCGAATAATTGGGTTTTGATAATTGTGATGTCACTATTGGGTACTGTTACGGGAATTTTGATTGATTCGATTGTCAATGGTTCTATGCGAGCATAAAAGAGTAATTTCTTTTTGCTTTCATAGTGTGCCAGAGGAAGTTCTACATCAGGTGTATTCAAACTTCAATTTTTCAAATCTAGTTGAACGTCTTTTTCGTTTTTCAATGTATTATAGCCAATCAATCCATCAAAGAAGTGATGAAATTTGAATAAATAAAATTTTATAGTTTTCTCAGTGTGGAGTTCCTGAAAAGCCGGTATTTCTGCACAAAATGCTTTTGAAGTAGTTTGAAATATTGACCTAATTGTGAATGGTTCTTTCTTTATGAAATCGAGAAAACTAATTTTCGGCAATTTTGGGGTTCAAAAAGCTTTTAGTTGCTCCCGTGTCAATCAAAAGTTTCAGAGGTGGATTTGAGATTTTTATATATGGCAGGTCTTTTCGATCGTAAATTGAATGTATTTCTATGAAGTTTTCTCGTGATAGTCGATTTTCTGAAAATTTGAATCTTAAGAGGAAATTTGATCGATTTGGCTATCGATTGGATATGAGTCATCGATACATTCGGGTTGAATTTGATCATAGTTTGGATTTTCGTAAAAACCGAATTCATTAGAGGAACAGAGTTGATTTTGATAGTACAAGTCGTTTTGGAAAGCATACTCATTTTGGAAGGGTGTGGTTTCCATCTGATAATAGGGGTTGTCAAAATTGTAGAGTTCTTCTGCAATGAAATTTGGTCTATTTGGGTTCTGATATGGTTTGATTGTACTGGGTTGGCGAGAAGTGGTTGCCTGTGAAATTCCACTCATAGGTGTTGGTTTGGGGCGATTGAAATTATTTTGATAATTTGGTCTCCAAACGCTGGTCTCGGCTGGAAATTTATTGGGCCACGTGGAAATGCGGGGTTTTGCATTTGGGGATTGAAATTCTGAAAATTATGGAGGTTAGGAGTTCCATATTGGCGAAAATGGGGTGATTGATTTGGGTGATTGACCCTTTCGGGAAGCCTATTTTTTTGATTGATCACCATTCGCTTTTTGAAGATGCCAAATATTATCTTCGGAAATGATATATTGCCTAGCTTCGGCCATAGTTGAAGGTTTCATGACACGAATAATCGATCCTAAAGGTTCTTTCAAGCCAGCTAAGAATATTTTTAAGGCATGAGTATTGTTTAAGGTTTTTTTCACAGTTTTTGTTGTGACTACGTTTTCATGCGTATCTAAATAGTTATGAAGAGCACTTAAATTAGACATAATTCTAGTATAAAACTGTAATGATGGCTCATTGAAATTTTGTCTCAATTGATCCAAATCAAACAACAATCCATTTTCGTCTCTTTGGTCACCTAAATGTGCAATTAGTGCGTTTTTCACTGATTGCCAATCTTTATCTATGCAAATGCTATAAACTTCGCGAGCTTGACCTATTAATTTAGAATATATCCCGTAAATTTTCAGGAGTTGGGTCGCAGTATGATAGAATTAGCCGTTTCTAAAAATGATGAAATCTCTACAGGATTTCCGTCAAATTTTGGGACGATATCCAAAAGTTTTGATTCGAATTTTGGAGTAGCCATTTCGTTAGATTTCTTTATTGATAATTTTGATAAAACTTCTTCTATTTCTATTGATTCGCGAGAACTATTTTCGATAATCGAACTAGGTATCGGCGAATTTTCACTATTTTCTGGAGATGAATTAGGACTTGAGGAGAATGACATAGACAAGAGATAAAGGAAAGCAACTTACATTAGTCCTACGAAGATGATTGCTCTCATAGTCTTCCTTGGCTTCTGCTTGGTCTGCTACCCAGGGAAATTGTCCAGAAACGGAGGTTCTCTTGAATTAACAGTTGAAACTGACGGATTGTTCACGATGAATATCCGTTCAAAATCCTACCGACTGCGCCACTTTATGTCATCCCTGTAAGAAAAAAAAATGGCGGCGTTTGATTGGTCAACGCACATCATAGTTCGTAGTATAGGGACGTCCCATAAATTCATTATTCAAGAAAAAATATATAGTGTGTCTTGAAAAAATCTCAACGCAGTTACGAAAAAAAAGATGGGACGTTTGATTGGTCAACGCACATCATAGTTCATTGTACAGGAACGTCTCACAATTTTTTTCATTCGGAAAAAAATATACAGGGTGTCTTAAAAAAAACCTCAACGCTGTTGGGGAAAAAAATAAGGCGACGTTTGATTGGTCAACACACATCATAGTTCGGTGTACAGAGACGTCCCACAAATTTTTCCATTTGAAAAAAGAAAATATACAGGGTGTCTTGAAAAAATCTCCACCCTGTTAGAAAAAAAAAGATGGTGGTGTTTGATGGGTCAAAGCACATCATAGTTGGGTCGTTTCACAAAAACGCTTTATTAGAGATATGAGGATTCAAAACAACTACTCACCCATACAGAGATTGAATTATAGCTGACATATATGAAATCATCTTCGAAGAGGATGTTTGTATGATAGTCGTTTGTATTCAGTTTTAATATGCGACACCCCGCCAACTGTCAGAGTTGCGCCAGTCACTTGTCATACGTCATTTGAAAAAAGATAGCTTTTAGTTGAAGAAAAATACATGACAGCGTCTGATTGGTCGGCGCACAGCATAGTTCGTCGTATAAGGTGTCTCAAATACCTCATCACACAAAAAACATAGTTGGTACACCTGCACACACATGATAGTTACGAAAAAAACAAACAAAAATACAATATAATGTACTTCCACATTTTTGGAGGTGGACTGAGCATTTTTTTTTAGAGAACAAAACCCTCATAATTTAAAACTATAATGATAATGACATTCTTGAGTTGAAAAAATAAAATAAGACAAGCATCTGAGTAAGCATTTCCCATCGCCAATGACTGTAATTGAAATTTGGTATCCATTCATTGTCATCGAACGTCACCTCGCTCAACAAGATAACCACATATTTATATATGTATATACAGAGTGACCCATTTGAAAGCGGGCCACCTCTCTAAAACTGTTATTTATTATCCGATTCAAAAGTTTCATTTGCGCATAAAATTTTTTTCAATGTAAAAAATCTAAAAAACATACTAGCGATTTTTTTAGATAGAATTAGATGGCGCCACTGCATTCACGATATTCTCAAGTGAATTATTTGAAAATTACGTAGGAATGTGTCCAAGAATAAAAAAGTTATATGGGAATGAAGTTTGAAAATTATGTCAATAAATCAATCCACCTCTTCAACTTCAGAACTTTTATCAAAATTCTGACAACACCACTTGATTCAGAATACTTCGAAATACATTTGGTCAGAATTTTATTAAAATCTATTCATGAATAAAATATAATTTGAAATTAGTGGAATTTTGGAATTTTATTATTTTATAATTATTTTATTCATGAACAGATGTTTACCAGGTGTACCAACATATCATTCATCTAACCAGTACGAACTAACCCTACATCTGCATATCGCCCAATAAATTTTATCCGATCTAGCCAGAACGGAGTAACCTAACGTAGAGATAGCGTTTCAAAAAACCAAATAAATTTTGTTTGATCCAATCAGAACGAACTAACCTCACGTAGGTATAGCGTATTAAAAAACCTCAACGCTGTTAGAAAAACAGCAGATATCATTTGTCCAATGTTAGGTGGGATAATGGACCAAAAAATAAATGTTGTGTGATTTAAATAGAACGAATCAACCTTACGTAGGCATAGCGCCCCGCCAATAAATTTTGTGTGATCTAACTAGCATGAACTAACCTTACGTAGACATATTCATGGACGTTTGAAAAACCTAAACGCTGTTCGGAAAATTAATGTCTCTGTCATTTATCGAATATCAGGAGGAAAATTGATCAAAGAAAAAACGCATCAGGTATGAGGATTCGACACAACTACTTACATCTGACATCTATTTCTGTAATGTTTTCATAGCATACATCACAGTCATTTGTACATGTGAAACCCTAACGTGTTATCAAAAATAGCGTTAGCGTTCACACATTACGGCGTATATAAGACGTAGCTTTCAAATTTCAACGTGTGATACCATGCAATCAATCAGTCAAGTGTTGGAAGAGACGTAGTCCTGACATTTCAACGTGCGATACCATACAATCGTTCATAAGTTTGATACCATGCAATCAGGCAATTGTCAGAAGAGATATTTCAACGTGTGAGACGTGCAGTCATTCAACTGTGGGAAGTGACGGAGTCTTCGCATTTTGAAGTGCAATGCCATGTACTTAGTCAACTGGTATGAGTGACGTAGTGCTCAAATATTAACGGGCGATACCAATGTCCGAGGTTGTAATCATAGATTCAGCACGAGGGACCTTAGCGTTCAACGTACGATGCCAGACGCTGTGTTTATTGTCTCAAGTAACGTAGTTTTAATATTTTAACATGCGATATCATGCATTCAGTCAACTGTCGGAAGACGCGTAGCCCTCACATTTCAACGTGCGATGCATTCATTCAACTATTATTGGAGACGCGAACCGTTTATTTTAACGTGCGACACAATGCATACACTCATAAGTGAAGTAGTCTTCTCATTTGAATGCATTGAGTCAACTATCCGAAGAGAGGTTGCAATCTCAAATTCAGTGGTTTGAAGCACAAGTGGTGAAAGATCTTAGCGTTCAACGTACGATTCCGTGATAGAGTCTTCAAGAATTCAAAGTACAATTAATACCATACACTAACCCAATTGTCAGAAATGACGTAGTTTTCACGTATAATTATGTAATATAGAATAGAATAGCATTCCTAATTTGGCATGCTTAGATTTATATGACAGACTCAAATGGTGAAAATGCCATTAAACGAGTCATATTTGTAATTCAGTAGACATCATTTGGGCTCATTAAAGAGAGGCTGTTCTAGGTGAAAATATGAAAAATATATAGGTGAACCGTTGACAGGTTTGCCTTTCTGAACAGCATGAAAAAAGAACGCACTATAGGTGAAGTTTGATTTCAGCTGCAATGAGAGATAAAACCGTTCTTGAGATGTTCTTCTCTCATTTGTATACACAAAGAGTGGAGTAAGTAGCCCATAAAATGAGCTGTGTGGTACACCTCGCACAACATAATGAAATGTTGTACAGTTTATCATAATTAAAGAATTGTTTTGTGAACAAACTCTTTGAAAAATAATCATTTTTGTATGATATAGCAAGAGCCACCATTATAGGAAACAAACAAAGGTACTCACATAGCATGTATAATCGAAGTATACGTGATTGAGTTGACACAAAATAGTTCGAATATTTTCATGACATACATTGTAGAGCAAACGATTGAGTTTAACGTTTCACGTTCCTACGCGGTTCTTATTATCAATCGGATGTGATGTTATATACAGTGATACATTTGAAAGAATATTTTATTCATAGAAAACAATTTTATATATTTTACATTAAAAATAGATGAAGTTATTTTGCATGGAATCGAATCATTTGCTATCAAATTTTTTAACGATTTATCGTACACAATTCATCAATATACTGAATGCCCAATAAAATGAATCATAACATAAAAAAACTCATACAAAGGAATACAACGTTAAAGAAAAATCATATACTGAATGTTCCTAAACTAAAACGTTACAAAAAAAATAAATATAAGGGATTTGAAAATTAAACATAAAAATCAGTCACGTATTTTCAGTTATTGTTTACGTTCCCACGCGGAGTTTCATGCAAATTTATGTGAAATGTCAAGAATATGGAAACAGGACAAAATGAGGGATTTTTCACATTAAATACAAATGATATTTGAAATGGCTTACTGATGATGGAAAATAGTATTCAAAACGTTTTGTTTCAACTGTGATGAGGACTAAAATAAAAGGTTGAATGTCACTAACATGAATCTTAGTAGTAAAAACATACAGGTTATACCGGGAAGATTTAGAAATTAATTGTTGAAAAAACAAACAGTTGTGGGGTGCATATAAAAATAATAAATGAATTTAAAAACGTAGAAGATAATAATAATAATAATAAGCCATTTATTTCCAACAGGTACACAAACCCACTTGTAGGAAAATATACAAAAATTACATAGTATTACATAATCAATGGTGAAAAAAAAAATTATTGAACATTAACAATATTTATATAAGAAATATAGACGGACAAATAAAGAACAGAAATATGTATTGAAATATGTTACACAAAGACAGACATGTGAAAGGTAGGGCATACACCGACAAATCAAGGAGTAATGATGCGTTAGAGAAATGGACGAAAACTGATTCCAGTCACCAACACACAAGCTCCACCAGATAAGACAGCGAAAACCCAAACTTTGACCTCACAATACTTAGGCTAAAAAAACAAGTCAGTGATCAGACAATTCATTCAGTACTAATGTGGTTATCGATTTTAATGAGTCGAAATTAATATCGCATATTCCAGAAATACGATTAAAGTTTTGGCACATAATAGTTATAGGACTCTGAAGCGTGATATTGGTACGTGAATTACTGACATGAAATGTAACACAACGTCTGGACTCTAAACGGGGAACAAACCACTTGATTTCATGCAAGAGATATGGACAATCGATGTTGTTATGAATTAATTTGTAAAGAAATGAAACAGCAGCGATAATTCGCCTGCTTGCCAGAGAGATAACATCAAATCTATTTAAATAAATACTGTTATCTAGTCCTCTAGCTGGATAATTATTGTCCTCACGAAATACTAAATATTTTAGAAATCTTCTCTGAACAGATTCGATAACTTTAGAATGACATTCGTAAATAGGGTTCCAAATCATTGACCGGTATTCTAATTTTGAGCGTACAAATGAAAAGTAAAGTATTTTCAGTGTTTCAGTGTTTTCGAATCCATGAGAATTTCTGATAACGAAACCGAGAACTTTGAGGGAATTTGACACCGCTTTGTTGATATGTTGAATAAATGAAAATTTCTTATCGAATACAACTCCTAGGTCTCTAATCTCAGTACATCGTTCCAATACGTTTTGATCGATAGAATAACTGAAATTTACCGGATTTTTGCATCTAGAATATGTCATTACAAAACATTTCTCAACATTAAGGCCCAATTTGTTTTTATCACACCACAAAATAATTTGATCTAAATCAGACTGCAATACTAAGCAGTCATGAGGGGAAGTTATCACCGAATAGATTTTTAGGTCATCTGCAAAAACAAGCTTTTGACAAGCCAATGAGGTAATCAGATCATTAATATAAAAAAGAAACAGAAGTGGTCCAAGATTGGACCCTTGTGGTATGCCTGACGTGGGAACAATGAAACGAGAATTGAATTTTTCATATTCAACGAATTGTATGCGATTACTCAAATACGATTTGAATAGTAAAATAAGATTTGATGAGAAGCCGAAGCTTCGCAGTTTCTCTAGTAGGACTGAGTGATCAATTTGGTCAAATGCTTTTTGAAAATCATTATATATAACATCGACCTGCTTACGTTTATCAAGGGAATTGGTGACAAAGTGGGAAAAACAAGCAAGTTGGTGACACATGATCTGTTGCTCATGAAACCATGCTGATGTGTCGATATCAAGCTTCTGGTTGGGGCATAAATTGCATCATAAATGATGATTTCTAGAATTTTAGCAAATGAGCACAAGATAGATATCGGACGATAGTTATTTAATATGGAGGGATCACCTTTTTTCAGAACCGGACATATTCGGGCAACTTTCCAAATGTTTGGAAAAATATTGGATGATATGACAAGACTGAATAGATAAGACAGAGATTCAGCTGAAACAAGACGGCAATCTTCCGCAAAAAAAACTCGGAATTTGATCAACTCCTGAAGTGAGTTTATTTTTTAGCTTACTGCAAGCTTTTATAACTTGTTCCGGAGTAATGGGTGGAATGGTAATTGATTCATTGCTAATTTATTTCCAATCAGGGAAGTAGTCCGAGTTAGACTGGGGTTTGTAGACACTCTCAAAATATGTGGCAAAAGCATCAACAATTTTCTGGGGCTCATTATAGGTGACATGGCCATCTTTCATGCACCCAGGGATTCTGGACTGTCCTTTTTTCTCTCTAATAATGGACCAGAAGCCTTTAGCATCAGTTTTAATAGAATTTTCAGCATTTCGAAAGTATTTTTTGTAAGATGCATTTATTTGGGATTTAATAATAGTTCTTAGTTCTCTATATTGATTTAGTAGGGTAATGTCATGTGATTTTTTATATTTGCGAAAAGCCTTTTCCTTTTTACGAATGTCAACAATAATTGGTCTGTCAAACCATGGTGGAAAACGACGACGACACGGTATTTTCAGTGGAACATAAGAATGGAATTGCCCATTCAATGTTTCATAGAAGACTTCGCATGCTTTATTCACATCCTCATGTTGATATACACATGTCCAGTCTACGTCAATCAAAGATGCGTAAAGAGCTGGGTAGTTAGCTTTTTCAAAATTGAACGAATTGGTTTGATTACTGTTCACACCAAATTGTTCATAATGCTTATAGGAAGCCGAGAAATTGAACTGAAGAGCGGGGTGGTAGCTGTCCTCGGTAACCCGGATTTCATCAGCTTTGGCTACTGAACACTCAATGCTAGAAAAAACCAGGTCTAAGATTTTACCGTTCGTATTCTTAATCGAGTTGAATTGATTCAAATTCATAAGTTCAGAGAAGTTTCTGATTAAAACAGATTTTGTATCATATGGGCGTTCAGAACAAAATGAGGAATTGTTGAAATCGCCCACAATCAGAATATTTTCATTACATTCAGAGCTGACAAGTGAAAAAGTATCTAAAAATAATTCCAATACTTCTAACGTTGTATCAGGTGGTATATAAATTACAAACAAAAATATTACAAAATAACCTAAGGATAATTTGCAACCTACAACGTCGATCGATGGGCAGGTAGAATTTAATTTATTGAGATTCAGTCTTTCCACAATAAAATTCGAATTATTCACAGCAATAAGTACTCCACCACCGCGCGATTTATTCGTAGTAATAAAATTTCGGTCTTGACGATGAACAGTAGACGTAAAAGGAAAAATTTCACGTTTGAATTCAACCAGGTTTCACATGATGATGATGATGATGATGTCACAATCACTCATTAGTGCAGAGAGCAAAATTTCATGTGTTTTCGTATTGAGGCCACGAACCTTTTGAAAATAACACTCGATTATTGTGGAGGAATTATTGAGATGATTGTGTGAGCTGCTAACTAGTTGCTACGAATGGGAGACGGGGATCTCTACTGATGAAATATTACTGGAGACATCTTGCGATATAATGGGCAACGTTGAACTCGAAGGGCTTGTTGAATTATCGACGTTGACAATAGTTGGAATCCCTTTCGAATATCTGATTGTCAGGTTTTTCTCGCCATTTGTTTGGCGTAACGCTAATTGTTTCCTTACGGAATCCAGATAAGCCCTCTGAGAGGGAGAGAAATCATTTTTCAAAATGAGAGATTCAAACAATATATTATTTTTCAGTGACGATTTACGACGCAGCAAGAACTTGGGCATGAGACCATCGACGAATGACACTTTAATGGGTCTTGGTTTATTTCCAGAGACTTGACCAAGTCTATGAATATGTGTTATTCTGTACGCTGGTGCTTCATTCCTGTGACAGGTTAACAGAAAGCTGATGATATTAGTTATTATATTGAAATCTTCGGCGGTAGACTCTTCAGCTAAGCCAAACACCAGTAAGTTTTTTTCTCGGTTGAGTCTTTTAAGTCAGCAAGGTTGAGGGTAATCTGCGGGTTGGTTATAATACTATCGACTTCAGACTTGATGAAATCTAATGACTTTAGAACAGCTTTGGAAACGTTCTCAACGTGGCATATTCTGGTATCGTTCTCTTTTAATATATTGGAATGCTCAGCAAGTGTGTCACGACATTTGATTATTTCCTCGTTCAAAGTTTTTTGATATTCTTTAATGGTGGAGACGTCAGCAGCCAAAGACTTCTGAGCCTGAGCTAGCGAATTTTGAGTTTGTGACATTTTTTGGAGTTCAGACATAAGCTGGGCAAAATGTTTCGTGGTGAGAGGTTCATCACTGCTGGAGGCAAGGGATTCAACACGGGGTAACTTAGTACCATGTGAAGGCGATTTTTCATCTCTTGTTCGCTTTGGGTTGAAAGGACAGCCAGTACAGAACCATTTCTCATTTGAGTCAGATAGTTTATGAATATCTGATGGTGAAACATTCACGCATGAAGCGTGAAATTTTTTAGAGCACGTAGCACAGGAAATTTTCAACTGCTGAGTAGTTATTCGGAGGGTACAGCACTGGCAGATATCCGACATATCAAATCGGAAGAAGAAAATTATAAGTAACTGATGGACGGAAGAAAGAGAGAGCCGGCAACAGTGGATACTCTACGAGAAGCTGATAAGGCACACTCAAAATGGATGATACCTATGTCCTATGTTTATTATTGTAATTGTCGATTTGAAACGGTGGTAGCTGATGGAAATCACTTACATGGACGTGGGAAGCACTAAGTTCAATGACAGTTAACACTGCGAGAATTAAATCAATATAAAACTTCGTAAAACACAACTTAACCAGCACAGTAACAGGGTTAACACGTTGTACACAGTAGTCAGATGTGCCCGATGATGAGAAGAAGATATTCGTCAAATGTCATTCAACAAATTAAGTATATGAGGTGAATCAAAATACATCATTGTTGTAAAGATATATACGGCTGTTTAAATGCGAACAGGTAAACAATATATATATATATATATAGATATAGGGTGTCTAAAAATACAGCATTGAACAAAAAATATATGAAGAAATATCATCCCAAGATGCGTCAAACACATATGGGGTGTTTGAAGACAAAAACATTTACAACGTGCCTCAAAACTAATTAGAGAAGAAAAAACATGGAAGATGATCGTCAGATGTTTTATATATTTGGAATATGACTTTATCGTTTCAAGCTGGTACAACTTTTCTATGTGAATTTGGCAAACCTCATACAACTTTTCCTTTGATTTTTTAATTTCATAAATGCGGCAAACAATATACATCATTTTACATGCATTCTTATGAAAATCAATGCATAAAAATGTTACAAATAATCGAGGAATATGACAAATGCAGCACTTTTATATGTATTCTTATGGTAACTGAAGCACACATTACTTAAAACTAGGGGCCTATTGAAACCGTTCAGTTTTTCGTATAAAAAATTTTCTTTACCCCCTCCCTTTCATAAAGCGTTCACTCTTCCCTTCAACCTTAGGTCATATTATGCTGAGCTCCACTGGATTTCATTAGTCTACTGTAGAACGTTGAACGTTTCACACCGGACTTTTTATAATTTCAGTATGTCAATTTTTACCGATTTGGTACAACATATCGCTAAACTGCTGGCAGTATTGATCACAAAATACGATGAAGTAAATGCACGAGGTCTCAAAGAGTGTACCAAGGGAATTAAAAAGTTGTACAATGCCATGAGAGGTGCAAAATCGATGGGTGAAAAACAACATCTGGAGGCATGTATGAGGAACATCAGGACCATTCGCAATGAATTGAAAGCTATGCAGAAGCAAGTGCAGGGCTCTCTACGCTATCTGAAGGAGCGAGAAAACGCGTCCGCTGGGATGATACTGGTTCGGCATTCAATAATCGAAGTAGGACTGGTGTAATCTCCAATTTAAAGCACAAAGACCCCAGCTCTTTCCTGGTGGACTGCAGGACATTATTCAGGAAGAGGATACAGAATGCGTTTAAAACAAATCATGCTGTCAAGGTGAATGCAGTTTTCGGCGAAGAATTCGAGATCGGAAAAGGAAGTCAAAATATAACGGAATTCAAATATTCCACGACATCCAACTTCCCCATTTACAAAGATATCAATCTGGAAGAATGGTTCAATTCCAAGATCATTGAGCCCATTATGCAGGAGCTGGATGCATTTGCTGAGAAGGATAGTGGCTGGGCATTGAAGAAAGTAGTCAATCTGGGGGTGAACATTGTCAAGTTCACCTCACAACTATCAGCATGAATATTAACATACCGTCAAAGATTCGAAAACGCAAACTCGAAAACAATTTGGCATTTATCACTATTAACATATATGGAAATTTCTAAAAAAATGAAGAGCTAAGGTGAAATATTCAAATGAATGAATGAGAGTAACTCGCAACCAATTGATTAAAGTTAAAGTGCGAGATCGCATCATACACCAATACCACGAAACTGAGTGGATGAGAAAAGTATCCATCAAAATATATGATTGGTTGACAGAAGCCCAGCAATTTTTTGAAACAAATGTCAAAACAAAATTCGAGATCTGCGTCATTATCAATGTTACTGTTTCCAATTTGTCAACCATACAACGACAGAAATCTAATTTATTGAGTGAAGAAGGCTTGCGTAAAAAATAGAAATAGTTGAGAAGTTTCGAGGGTGAAATTTGAAGAGAATCGTGAAAATCAAGCATTTTTGCTGAGGTAACATTAGCGAATGAACAAGATGTCTATTATTGGAAGCGGAACAGCGTCTGATGGATATAATCCAAGATTATATCAAGATGATAAGCAAACACATATAACTTAAAACACCCACCATACATGATGAAGCATCTTAGATTTCTGCTGAAGTAATACAATTCATTTATAATTTTGGAAATGTTTTCATAAACACTAATAAGCAAACCATTATTAAAACGAGACAATACACGCTTCAGAAAAAACGCGAGTAATTATTTAGCTAAAGGAAATGGATGTGAATAAATTAATGGATTATAAATAAAAAGTTCAAGCTGAGTATGCGCAATGCCAGGAAGACCTGGTATGTATTATTCTATATTTGGATGGCGAACGTGAAAATTGATTTTTTTGAACGTTAGATCGGTTTAAGTCATGAGGTCGGCGCGCTGCGTTAATCGTGACGGAGTCGGCTGGAAGTGAGTATTTCACAGTGGCATGTATAATTCAGATTAGTCTCTGTCATGATGTCCACGTGTGAAGAGCAAGGAGATTGGGATTTGGGTGTTGCCGGATTTAAAATACAGCAGGAGGGCGGACGTTTCCGGTTTTTTAACTCAATGATTGAAGAAAAAACATATACAGGGTGTACCAACGTAACATCACAGAAAAAAGCAATTGAAAGAAAAAACAACCGACATCATTAAAGAAAAAAATATGGCGCCTTCTTATCAAATACCATATACCAGGTGTAGCAACATATGATGTAAGAGAAAACAACATGGTTGCACCCGTATGGTGATTCAAAATGTTTTCGTGTTGGGGGGTTCATTATTTTCAACATGCGATACCCAGTATGTGTCAGTTTGACTCTGTTTCTTTTTTGCTGATGGGAGATAGGAGACAGACAGATTGACAGACAGGCAGAGTAACAGATATTAAGTTTGATCGAACCAGACGAACTAATGAACTAACCTTATGAAACGTCTATTTTAGTCTCATTTTTGATTGTTTTAGCGTATCAAATTTCAGCTGTTTTTTCGAATGCGAAAAACGCTTATTGTGGTCACATTTTCACGTGTTTTAACGTTTCAAATTTCAGCTGTTTTTTCGATCGCGAAAAATGTGTATCTGGAGCAATTTTGAAATGTCTATTTTCCATAAGAAATACATGTAAATATACAGTTTTTACGGTTTAATTTTAGCTTATTTTTTAGAACGCGAAAAATGCTTATTGGAGTCGCATTTTTGCGTTTAAAATTTTAGTTGTTTTTTGGAACGTGAAAAACGTGTATTTTGGTCACATTTTTGCATGTTGTAGCGTTTCAAATTTCAGCTGATTTTTGGAACGTCAAATTGATCAACTTAACTTACAAGTGAAGAATAAAATAAAACAGTTTGAATACAAAATATATCAAACATTTTTATTTTGGTAACATCATCACAGCCATTGTAAAGAATATCAACGTTTCGGAGGCTGTAATTATAGTTGGTTTGGTTGCGACGAATGTGATTCATACAAGGTAAGATGCCAGCATTGGTGTCGGTAAATGTGGCAACCATCCATGACGTATTATCATGATCCTCCACGAAAAAACAGCTAAAATTTGAAACGTTAAAACACGTAAAAATGTGACCACAATAAGCGTTTTTCGCGTTCGAGAAAACAGCTAAAATTTGTTACACTGAAACACAAAAAAATTCGACTAAAATAGACGTTTCATAAGGTTATTCATTAGTTCGTTCTGGTTCGATCAAACTGAAAATCTGTTACACTGATTGGCTGTCAATCTGCCTGTCTCCTATCTCCTATCAGCGGAAAAAAACAGAGTCAAACTGACACATACTGGGTATCAAACGTTGAAAATGATGAACCCCCCATCACAAAAACATTTTGAATCACCATACCCCCAATGAGGCGTGTTTTCTTTGAAGGAGGCAACCATGTTTTTTTCTCCCACATCATATTTTGCTACATCTGGTATGGTATTTGATAAGCAGGTGCCATATTTTTTTCTTCAATGTTATCGGTTGTATTTTTCTTCCAATTGCTTTTTTCTGTGATGTTCCTCTAGCTAAATAATTACTCGCGTTTTTTCTGCAGCGTGTATTGTCTCCTTTTAACAATGGTTTGCATTAGTATTTTTGAAAACACTTCCAGAATTTTAAATGAATTATATTACTTCAGCAGAAATCTAAGATACCACATCATGTATGGTGGGTGTTTTAAGTTATATTTGTTTGCTTATCATCTTAATATAATCTTGAATTATATCCATCAGACGCTGTTCCGCTTCCAATGATAGCCATCTTGTTCATTCGCTAATTTTACCTCAGCAAAAATGCTTGATTTTCACGATTCTCTTCAAATTTCACCCCTCGAAACTTCTCAACTTTTCTATTTTTTACGCAAGCCTTCTTCACTCAAAAAATTAGATATCTGTCGTAGTATGGTCGAATTGAAAACAGTAACATTGATAATGACGCAGCTTTCGAATTTTGTGTTGACATTTGATTCAAAAAATGGCTTGGCTTCTGTCAACCAATCATATATTTTGATGGATACTTTTCTCATCCACTGAGTTTCGTGGTATTGGTGTATGATGCGATCTCGCATTTCTTCAATCAATTGGTTGCGAGTTACTCTCATTCATTCATTTGAATATTTCACCTCAGGTCTTCATTTTCTAAGAAATTTCGATATATGTTAATAGTCATAAATGCCAAATTGTCTTCGAGTCACATCAGTTTGCGTTTTCGAATCTTTGACGATATGTTAATATCCATGCTGATAGTTGAGAGGTGAACTTGACAATGTTCACCCCCAGATTGACTACTTTCTTCAATGCCCAGCCACTATCCTCAGCAAATGCATCCAGCTCCTGCATAATGGGCTCAACGATCTTGGAATTGAACCATTCTTCCAGATTGATATCTTTGTAAATGGGGAAGTTGTATGTCGTGAAATATTTGAATTCCGTTATATTTTGACTTCCTTTTACGATCTCGAATTCTCCGCCGAAAACTGCATTCACCTTGATAGCATGATTTGTTTTAAACGCATTCTGGATCCTCTTCCTGAATAATGTCCTGCAGTCCACCAGGAAAGAGCCGGGGTCCGTGTGCTTTAAATTGGAGATTACACCAGTCCTAATTCGATTATTGAATGCCGAACCAGTATCATCCCAGCGGACGCGTTTTCTCGCTCCTTCAGATCGCGTAGAGCCCTGCCCCTTTCCTCTGCATAGCTTTCAATTCACTGCGAATGGTCCTAATGTTCCTCATATATGCCTCCAGATGTTGTTTTTCACCCATCGATTTTGCACCTCTCATGGCATTGTACAACTTTTTAATACCCTTGGTACACTCTTTGAGACCTTCTTGTGCAATTACTTCATCGTATTTTGTGGTCAATACTGCCAGCAGTTTAGCGATATGTTGTACCAAATCAGTAAACATTGATATACAGGAATTATAAAAAGTCCGGTGTTGAACGTTCAACGATCTACAGTAGACTAATGAAATCCAGTGGAGCTCAGCATAATGTTACCTAAGGTTGAAGGGAAGAGTGAAAGCTTTATAAAAGGGAGGGGGTTAGGTTAGGTTAGGTTAGGTTAGGTTAGGGTTTCTGTTATCATTTTGTGTATTGTAATTTCGATAATTGTTATTATTATTATTATAAGTCCTGTTGTATGGCCTGTTGTTGTAGTTCTCATTTTGTCTATAATTGTTGTTGTGGTTGTAGTTCTGTGAATTTCGATTTTGATAATTGTTATTGTATTGTTGTTGATTTGTGTATGGTTGTCTACTTTCACGTTGTTGTGGTGGGTAATTTCGAGTTCTGTTGTCAGTGTACCTATTGTAATTTGTGTTTCGATTATAATTTTCTTGTGTGTTGTTTCGTGGTGTGTAACTGTTTTGGGGTATTTCGTCCCTATTTCTATATGATAAAGTCCTTTCCAATCTAAGTAGGTATTCGCTAAGTCTTTCCATAGTCGTGAGTTCATGTAAGTTAATTATTTCAAATATCTCTTGTCTGAAGTGTCTACTTATGCTCGCCACTATTTCTTGTTCTCTCATCTCTGGATTTAAGTGTTGAGCTACTGCAAAAAGTTGTATGGCGTAATTGTTATAGTTTAGGCCTTCGTCTTTCGTCAAATCTGCCAAATTGTAATCGGTCTCGTATTAACATCTGTGTATTTTCACCCCAGTACTGTTTCAAAAATAGTGTTTGGAAGTCTTGAAAGCTGTTTATGTTGTTCTCCTGACTATTGAACCACACACATGCTTGATTCACTAAATATTGCCTAATCGTATCCTTTAATTCGTCTATTGATTTAATGTTTTTAATTTTATTCTTTAAGATCTTGACAAAAGTAATTGGATGTAAAGTATTGATATTCCCCTCAAATTTGTTATTTACTTGTACACTTTGGCACGTAGTTATTATTCTAGTTTCTGTATTTATTGTTTTGTTTTCTTCAAGTTCCCTAACCTTTTTTTCTAAAGTTTTAATTTGATTTGTTTGTTGTTAATTTTTTATATCAAAATTACAATGTGTCTCCTTTATTTTGGCTTCTACTTTCTTATCCACTTGTTTTAATTCCCCCTTAATTTCTTGGCTTGTATTCTCCAATTCCAACCTAACTTCTTGTATTTTTTTTTTATTGTTAATGATACAATTTCCCATGTCTATAATTTTATTAATTGTACTCTCATGAAACTCACTATTTATTTTCTCGATTTTATTTTCAAATTCCTTGTATAAGTTTAAATTTTCCTGTCTGTTTTTCTCTAGTCGTTCTTGCATTCTTGCCTCCAGTCTACTAATATTTTCTTGCACATCATCTTTCATACTTTCTATTTTTCCTTGCAAAGCCTGTTTCACACCTTCAATCTTATTTGATACACTTTCTATATTTTTTGAAATAAACTGCATCAGCATCTGTGTCTGTCCCTCTAATTCATTTCCTCTTCCTTGCGCTGCTTATTCTCTCTCTCTCCTTTCTCGCATATCCACCTCTTGCATTCCACTTCCTCCTGCATGGTCTCCACTCTGTCTTCCTTCCTCTTCTACATCATTCATTCCTGTACGTTTTCCGTCCCTCAGATCCATTTTCTCTCACTCAATTACTCTCCAAACTCTCTACTTTCAAAATTTCTCACTCTTTCCTGTCACACTCTTCCTCTCAGCTTTCAAACTAACAATCTACCTTCGATTTTGCCCTTTCCAAATGGCCCTACGTTGTTGGCGCCAAAATTGTTATAATTTAGTGATAATGATTTTGTATAAATAATTTTGGTCGTGTAAAAATTATAGTGGTCTATTTTGTAGATCAAAAATTTTTTAGGTTGAAAAGTTACTGTTGTTGTAAATAGGTAGATAAACACAGGTAAATATTTTTTATTCTTGTTCAAATGTTGCCCAGACTCAATACTTACTTTTAAAACCTTTTTTTTTTAATACTCGTACCTTGTTCTTTACTCTGTTGGCTAGCTCAGTCGTCTCTCCGGTGAATATGCAGGCTCCTCCTCTCAGGTTGGGTTCAAAAGGAAAGATGATTCAATAATAATTTTCATGAAAAGGTGACAGTAAAGTCTCAAGTAAGTAAAAAAATATCGAGGTTTCAAAACTCAAAAAATGCAATTTTTATTAAAATAAATTTTGTGGATATTTTCCAGATTCAATTTCCAAATTCTTATACCTACTTTATTACTCTGTGAAAGCTAACTTATGCTATGATACAACCCTCCAACTTTTTGATTCCACACAGATGAGACACAAATTTCTGGGTCAACCTCGTATTCTTCCAGCACGAAGAAACCAACAGCTGACTGGAGCTCGTAGCGCTTTTTGAATGAAACTTATGCACAATAGCACAATAGTGTCCCAGAATTCTGTATTCTCATGCAGTTGAGGTTATGCATGTTGTATGGTGATCAATTATATCAACAAAATTACTTTGATTTGTTCAAAATTCTATAGCTAAATGGTTCTAAAATTAGTAAAAGTTCGCTCTTGTAGGTGATTATTGATGAAACGCGGAATTTATGCACTTGAAGTTTCAAAGTTCGGTGAAGGTTATTTGGAAGTTCGTATTTTTCACGGAGTTAAAGTTTTTGTTGTATAGCTGCTACTGATCCAGAAAAATGGATATGCAACGGAGAATACTTGGAATTGGAGATAAATACCTTGGAGTTTGGAGATATTTGCCTTTCAACAGAAGGCGTTTCTGAAAATTCTGCAGACCAGCTAATTTTTCCCATGATAACGTATGGGTCGGTGGTATGGTGGCCAAAGACCAAGCAGGCAGGAGTGGTTCGACGGCTTGGAGGACTACAAAGACAAGCATGTCTGAGTGCCACCGGGGCCATGAGAACTACCCCAACAGCCGCCTTAGAGGTCTTGCTCAACCTACCTCCACTACACATATACATCCAAGCCGAAGCCAGGTCTGTCACGAGCAGGTTGCTTAGAGGACAAGCACCCATTAGCAATATGCACGGAAGAGACTACAACAAGCTATATGAAGAGTTGGATAACGACCCGGTTACAAGAATGCCATCAGATAGCATTCTTCCAAGATATAGCTTTGACAAAACTTTCAAGACAAGTATAACGGACAGGGATGCGTGGAAGAAGGGGCCTCCCATCAATGCGGAAATCGCTGTCTACACGGACGGCTCCAAAACGGATGAAGGTGCAGGAGCCGGCATTTACGGAACCAAGCCGAAGATGAAAATCTCACTGAGCTTGGGCAAACATGCGACGATATTTCAAGCGGAAATCGTTGCAATACACCATTGTGCACAAGAGCTAATAAGGCACGATTTTTCACGAAAAAACATTGCCATATACTCAGATAGCCAAGCTGCGATAAAAGCAGTCAACTCAATGCAAGTTACCTCAAAACTTGTTTGGGACTGCATAAAAGCCCTAAAAGAGCTGGGCAGTCAGAACAGACTGACACTAGCCTGGGTACCAGCACACACAGGTTATAGAGGCAATGAAGAGGCCGATACACTAGCCCGAGAAGGAGCAAGTAAGGCCCTGAATGGCCCAGAACCGTATTGCGGTATAGCAAAAGCTGTACTAAAAACAAACACCAAATCATGGATTCAACAGAAGTCTCAAGAATGATGGAACAATGCACCAGGGATGAGACAGGCCAAAGAGTTTATCAAACAACCGCAGCCAACATTCACAGACTACCTACTAAGCCAGAAGAGGAATACTACTAGAATAGTAGTAGGACTTCTCACAGGGCACTGTAGGCTCAACAAACATATGAGTACAATAGGCCTGGCAGAAGAAATGCTATGCAGGTTCTGTCAGGAAGAAGAGGAAACATCAGTACACATACTATGCCACTGCGAGGGCTTGTCAAGGCAAAGGTTTCTAATACTGGGAGAAGAAAAACCAAGAGCTCCCAGATTCATGGGAGTTCTAAAAACTAGCCTGTGGAGTCTCGTAAAGAAGACAGGGCTAGACAAAGAACTCTAAATGATATCGAGGACAAACACAATAGATCTGAAAAGGTCGCGGTGTAGAGGCTTGTAGCACGAAAGTCCCTAATATATAATCTATAATCTATAATCTACTGATCCAGAAAAATGGATATGCAACGGAGAATACTTGGAATTGGAGATAAATACCTTGGAGTTTGGAGATATTTGCCTTTCAACAGAAGGCGTTTCTGAAAATTCTGCAGACCAGCTAATTTTTCTCTGGGAGTTTTCTCACCAAAACAGCGATTCTCGACTAATCTCTTCTTGTCAGCTAACAACAGGTACTTTGTTCTATCGTTTTATCACATTTAAATTATTCATGCTTTAGTTTTTACTAATGAATATTTTTTTCCAGAAAATTTGTCTCTCGATTTGTGCTGGGACAATCCCGTTTCTACCTTCCCAAACAAAAGAAGAAAAAAAACTTTCTTCTCCCGCACTTGATAATTTAAATGTTTTTCAAAGAAATCGTTGGATTCGTAGTCATGGCAAACTTGGTTTCTTCACCTACTTATTTACAAACTTAAATCTATCTTAAAAACTAAATTACTTACTAGAATGCTCTTAAATTGCTACTAATGAGTTTTTTCATTATCCTCTACATGATAGTGACCTTTTTATTTTGATTATTAATAAAATTTGCCTCTCAATTTGTGAGGATATGTTATCTGTCAGATTTTCTTTCTATTCTTATTTCTTTGGAAAAAACTACTCAAATCTAATATTTAATACGCCTAGAATGATTATAAATACAAAAGAATCCTTTTTCAGCTATATTGAGGCTGGTATCTGAAATTTTCTGAAGTTTATTGTTGCTGTCCGAAACCTGCAGCGGAGTGACCTAGACATTCTTCGGAAAGCACTATTTGAGCAATTCAACTCGGATTTTCAAACAGTTTTTGGGTGGTAATCGATAATTAGGGTACTCTAAAGTTAAGGCAAGATATTTAGCCTTCATTTCTAACAACAATAATAATAATATTTACCTAATTCTAAAAATAACTTTTTCAATCATTAAAATATATATATATGTATTGTTTATATATATATATATATTGTTTACCTTTTCGCATTTAAACACCCGTATATGTCTTTACAACAATGATGTATTTTGATTCACCTCATATACTCAATTTGTTGAATGACATTTGACGAATATCTTCTACGTTTTTAAATTCATTTATCATTTTTATATGCACCTCACAACTGTTCGTTTCTTCAACAATTAGTTTCTAAATCTTCCCGGTATAACCTGTTTGTTTTTACTACTGAGATTCATGTTAGTGACATTCAACATTTTATTTTAGTCCTCATCACAGTTGAAAGAAAACGTTTTGAATACTATTTTGCACCAGCAGTAAACCATTTCAAGTATCATTTGTATTTAATGTGAAAAATCCCTCATTTTGTCCTGTTTCAATATACCTGACATTTCACCTAAATTTGCATGAAACTCCGCGTGGGAACGTAAACATTAACTGAAAATACGTGACTGATTTTTATGTTTAATGACATATTTTCAAATCCCTTATATTTATTTTTTTTTGTAACGTTTCAGTTTAGGAACATTTAGTATATGATTTTTCTTTGACGTTGTATTTCTTTGTATGAGTTTTTTTATGTTATGATTCATTTTATTGGGCATTCAATATATTGATAAATCGTTAAAAAATTTGGTGGCAAATGATTCGATTCCACGCAAAATAGAACTCCATCTATTCTTAATGTAAAATGTATAAAATTGTTTTCTATGAATAAAATATTCTTTCAAATGTATCACTATATATAATATCACATCCGATTGATAATAAGAACCGCGTAGGAACGTGAAACGTGAAACTCAATCGTTTGCTCCACAATGTATATCATCACACGTTGACATTTGAAAGCTACGTCTTCTATACATAACTACACCGTACTGTGTTAACGCTAACGCTATTTTTGATAACACGTTAGGGTTTCCCCTGTACAAATAACTGTGATGTATGTTATAAACGCCGCAGTATTTTTTTTTCTTCAACAAACATTACACAAATAGATGGCAGATGTAAGTAGTTGTATCGAATCCTCATACCTGATGCGTTTTTTCTTTGATCAAGTTTCCTCCTGATATTCGATAAATGACAGAGACATTCATTTTCCTAACAGCGTTTAGGTTTTTAAAACGTCCATGTATATGTCTACGTAAGGTTAGTTCATGCTAGTTAGATCACACAAAATTTATTGGCGGGGCGCTATGCCTACGTAAGGTCGTTCTATTTGAATCACACAAAATTAATTTTTTGGTCCATTTTTCCACCTAACATTTGACAAATGATATCCTCTGTTTTTCTAACAGCGTTGAGGTTTTTTAATACGCTATACATACGTGGGGTTATTTCGTTCTGATTGGATCAAACAAAATTTATTCGGTTTTTTGAAACGCTATCTCTACGTAAGATTAGTCCGTTCTGGCTAGATCGGACGAAATTTATTGGGCGATATGCAGATGTAGGGTTATTTCGTACTGGTTAGATGAATGATATGTTGGTACACCTGGTATAACAATCGCTATGTTTTTTGTGTGATGAGGTATTTGAGACACCGTCATGTATTTTTTCTTCAACTAACAGCTATCTTTTTTCAAATGACGTATGACAAGAGACTGACGCGACTCTGACAGTTGGCGGGGTGTCGCATATTAAAATTGAACAAACGACTATCATACAAACATCCTCTTCGAAGATCATTTCATATATGTCAGATATAATTCAATATCTGTATGGGTGAGTAGTTGTTTGGAATCCTCATATCCCTAATGAAGCGTTTTTGTGAAACGATCCAACTATGATGTGCTTTGACCAATCAAACGCCACCATCTGTTTTTTTCTAACAGCGTGGAGATTTTTTCAAGACATCCTGTATATTTTCTTTTTTCGAATGAAAAAATGTGTGAGACGTCTCTGTACAACGAACTATGATGTGCGTTGACCAATCAAACGTCGACATCTTTTTTTTCCTAACGGCGTTGAGATTTTTTCAAAACACCCTGAATATATATTTTTTTTGAAAGATAAATTTATGGGACGTCCCTTTACTATGAACTATGATGTGCGTTGACCAATCAAACGCCGCCATATTTTTTTCCATAACAGCGTTGAGGTTTTTTTTAAGACACCTTGTATATTTTTTTCCGAATGAAAAAATTTGTGAGACGTCCCTGTACAACGAACTATGATGTGCGTTGACCAATCAAACGTCGCCATCTTTTTTTTCCTAACAGCGTTGAGATTTTTTCAAGTCGCACTGTGTATATTTTTCTTGAATAATGAATTTATACGACGTCCCTATACTACAACTATGATGTTGACCAATCAAAAGCCGCCATATTTTTTTCTTACAAGGATGACATTTTACTGTTTTTCCTGAATAAGAAATTTTATGAGTCGCCAAATTCTTTTTCCTTGAATGATATCGGTGGTTTTTTTCTTAATCAATGAGTATTTTGAAACACCCTGTTTACAATAAGATTTATTGACAAGCTGTTTTTTCTGTGATGTTATGTTGGTACTTACACCCTGTCTATGTTTTTTCTCTCACTGAACGATCTATATTCAAACATCATTATTATCATCACACATTCAAAACTCATCTACAATTATTATTCTTGTTATATTATAAACGTACACTATATCATTCGCGCGCGCTGTATAACCATATTTCAACCAACTCTTACTACGAGGTCTGATAGCCTGGTGGATAACGACGTGGCACCGTAATCCGAAGATGGACGGTCGGCTTACTCTTATCTTTGATACGGATCAGCTCGACTACGTCACAACTGAACGGCAGACCAGCGACGTTTGACTCCGTAACCGATCTCGTCCGACTATTCCCGATTCTCGATAGACTGGGGTAACCTTATCACGCTGGATCTATGTCGACTACGTCATAGCTGAACGTAGAGCAGCGACGCGTGACCTTAATTTCGCTAATTCTGAGCTTGAAATTCCTTATGACATTTTCAATGCTAAAATGGTCGATTTTGTCGGTGAACTGTCATAGCATCTTTACTCAAAACAGACAAACTTGTACATATACATTATATTCGAATCCATTGCACCGTGACACTGTTTATACATATTACCGGTAACAGATGCGTAAATCTCTTGGTAGTATCCCTAGGAATTAATGATTCTTACTCAAATATCATTTTTCTACATAGATTTTCACGAAATGTGGACATCTTTACGCGATTTTCCGTTACTTCACAGGTCAACAATTAAAAAGGGAATAATAAGAACACTAGTTGATTTGAATACAATAAGGAGACGTGAGGCGCCGTGTCAATCATATTTGCGTTTGCATAATCTTACTTCAAAGACAGGTTGCGCAATCTATTGAGCACGCAGGCTGATATGCAATACTTAGAACAGCAGATTTCATTACTTGAAGTTTTAGCGTTTTAGTGTTCGGTAGTTCGGCGCTACCGCAAATAATACTATTAGTCGTTAAGACTGACATGGCAGTCAAATTGTTTTAATCGGAAATTTTTAATTTGATTTGATTTGTTGACTTCTGAAGAAGAGTACGCGGGTTCGATTCTAGTCCGTGGAAAGCTTTTTTTTATTATGATATTGAAAACAATTACACTGTTCAAATAGATTGCTTCAAATATTTTGTATTTGAAAGTTATCATTAAAAATAAATGAAGTCAGAATGGTTCTCAGTAGGACTATTCATTGTTTTTTTTTTTGAACATATGTCGATAGGTATCATCTGTATTTCTTGGTGTTTGATATAAACAAATCGCCGGCTTAGTGCAAGAAAATTAAAAAATAAGTTGATTTTCACAAACTACTTCTTGCGATACCCTCTATCTAATACATAAATATTCAACTACATTATGTTGTCATATTGGTGTATTATAGTACTTACCAGTTCCATAATTTGAAAGATTATAACTTGAATAATAATTTAAAATATTATTTATTGAAAATTATCATTTTGTTAGACTTTTAGATACTTGCAGAAAATTCTGAATCATCTATACAAAACGATGAATTTTCAAAATTCATGTTTTTTTTCGTTAAATAGTTTCATATAGGCATTACCTATCAGGCATTCATGATCTCATCTTGCTAGGTATTTTTTATATATAAAAAGCAGGCTATGAACAATTTGTCAAACGTCAAAAGTTATTTTGAGTATATAGTGAATGTTAGGTGCATTAATTGTGCGTAGGGGCAGCAAAAATATTCTCCTTGAAAATCCCACCAACAAAACAATGAAAACCTAATATTTGAGGCGAAAAAAGTTCTTGTTCCTAATCATAGTAATTGTTGAGTAACTTTCCGGAATAAACTAGGTATGTCGTCTTTGATTATGATTTATTATGAATTATATCAGATGCTGATTATACATTATTTGGTAAAATTATTATGTGGTCGTAGGAAAATTAGAGTATATTGCTCGTGCCAAAGAGAATTTTCACACTCGTGTGATTGCCTCACTCGGCTTCGCACTCGGCTAACGCCTCGTGCTACAATATTTCCCACTCGTGTGAAAAATTTCACTTTCTGCACTAGTAATGTAATATACTATTCCCTAATATGAATTTTTGACCTTTCTGTCATTTCCTCAGTTACACTAGTGCTGCCACAATAACAGTTAAAATGATCCTATGAATATACAGTGAGGACTTAAATAGTCCTCCCCCCCATTAACTTTTGAACGGAACAAGTTATCGAGGTCGGGTAAAATTTGGGTAAAAAAAAGGTACGGCTTTTACTAAATTTCAGCTTAAAAACGATTGTGGTTACGTGACCTAGTGTTGAGAGGGCACCATCATCTTTTTTTTTTCAAATTTAAGGGGGGTCATGTGGCACCTGGTTTTGAAGGCCTTCTGATTTTCATTCAACACCGCTTCGATTGTGGAAATCTGCCAAGCCGTTTCAAACTGACAAGGGTTTGAAATTTTCTTGAAATATGTGACAAATGAATTATTTTAACCATTAATTGCAGCAGAATTTTAACTCCCTCACTGATTCTGGTCGAAAACCTTATTTTTCGTGGTAAAAATTTGATTTTTGACCAGAATCAGTGACGTAGTTAAAATTCTGCTGCAATTAATAGTTAAACTACTTCATTTGTCACATATTTCAAGCAAATTTCAAACCCTCGTCAGTTTTAAACGGCTTGGCCGATTTCCACAATCAAAACGGTGTTGGATAGATAATCAGAAAGCCTTCAAAACCAGTTGCCACACGACCCCATCTTACAGTTGAAAAGAAAAAAAGTTGATGGTGCCCTCTTGACACTAGGTTACGTAACCACAATCGTTCTCATGCTAAAATTTAGTGAAAGTGGTACCTTTTTACCCAAATTTTAATCGACCTCGATAACTTGTTCCGTTCAAAAATTAATGGAGGGGGGGAGGACTATTTACGTCCTCAGTGTATTTACACACTGCGAAACAATGTTACCAACTGACAACGTTACCGCTAAGGCAGGCTCTACTGAAATACGTTATAAGCATTACGAATTCCGCTTAAGCTATTTCTTCACTTTCATTGGCTGAAGTTCAAGAATGGAGTTAGACGAATAGGTTTATGTTCAATGAGACAAGTCTAGTATTTGTTTGAAATGGAACATTTACATTATTGTCAATAACGCTGATAATGAAAATAATGAGTTAACCAAGGTGAAATATTATTAATTCAAATAGAATGAATATTGCATCATACGAGCCACCGAAAATGATATGTAGGTATTATGAAAATAAACATCATTTTGATCATTTAACTAAACGTATTTCAAGTTATGAAATGTGTGACCGTAACAGAAGTATTGTTATAATAAAAAACTTGCTCACTTCTCTGGAACACCGCAGAAAAATTGTCGATCTGCCTTTGTTTTATATATGGACGATGGACGATGTTTTTCTGAAATTGAACGTTACCGTCTCAGTCGAGACTGACCGGTCGAGCTCAATCTTCAAATCCATTTGTCGTCACTTGGAGACATGCCAAACATCTCTTTTCCAGGGTTCGTTGTTTCAACTAACGGCAAAGCTTCGAAACTTGCCTGGGGAAGTATTCCAAAAGACATACAGCATGCAAAAATTCTAGAATACCAAATCCTAGTTTTCCTTGACTTCTACAATTTTCTTGACTCAAAAACCAGATTATGAATGAAAAAATTGAATTATTCGCAGACCGGATTAGATAGCTTCTGGAGAGATATGAAATCAAAACGTTCAGTCAAGCTGATCAGAAATATGCAAGTATCGACTCGTTGTTGCATAAATTCGATAATCAGAGTATTTGCGGAAAGCAGTAAAAACTTCCACTGAAAACTGACTTTTCTATTTTTCAATATCTGTTATAACATTTATGACTAACGTCAACTCAAATGAAATTAAATATGGTGAACAAACAAAACAACGGTATTTATTTTATTTATTTATTTATTTAACCATTGAACAAAGACTGAGATCGGACCCAAGTAACAACTTTAGTTTTGTTATTACCGTCAGAAGTTTCTGAAGGCCATGAAAATTACAGCTACGATGAAATTGTTTGGTTTGACAACATCCATAAAACCTCTAAAACGCTGCCCTAAATCAATGAGGGCCCAATCCTATGAAGGTTCTCAGGGCAATTTTTGAAGACAAACATGAAACCTGTTTGCCCGCAGGATTCTTATAACCTCCTGAGGTTCATTATAAAACCAAATCATGGGGCTATTATGGGTAGAATAATATTTTCTATAAATAACCATAGCCAAAACGAACTCAGATTATTGTAATTATGCAGGTTTAGGTTACGAAAAATAGGGCGAATAATTTACAAGTTGAAAAATATATTATGATGTCGTCATGATAGAGATCTTTGAAGTATATAGGTCTATTCAACAACGGTAAATACTGAATATACTCTGCGAATAAATTTTTTTCGATAAGATCATATCGGATAGGTGGTGAATCTGATCTGCAACGCGCTTCAATAGCAACACGTAACTTAGAAAATTCCCGAAATGTTTTTCACTATACGTTAATACAAATGTACAATAGCAAATATCGTGCATTCACTTCAAGTCTTACATACCAATTTTCAAGAAACAGGACTTGAAATTAAACTCATCTTCTATTTCGACCTTCTGGTTGTAATAAAATATGGCTAAGCTATCTTATTCTAAATACCTGCACATATTGTCTTCATAAAACCTTTTTACCCCAAAATAAACTATTTTAAAACCATTTTATCCCAAAAAAGTATGTTTGGTAATATTTATTTCGATTTCCAACACAATTCCTTGAGCTTCAAGTAAATCCTCTGATCGAAAACCATGTCAAACCTGCCTTACATTTGTCCTCTCGTGATGAACGTATCCGAAATCTGTACTCGGTGTCTACTGTCTATACTCCCGTAACCTGTTTTTCTTACCTGTCTTTTGAAATGACCACTTCTTTCAAGAGTTGTCCATTTATCTGGAGATGACATGTATGCGTGATTCATATCTTTACAGTGACTCCTCGGTATTTGAGACTTCAAAATTAGATACTTACTTGCGCCCAAGTGGCGAAATGTCGAACAATTATGTAAGTACGTCCTTAATTTTTGTGTATATCAAAATTGGGTTTAGTAAATTTTTATATCAATTCTATTGAAAATTATTGATATGAAATAAAATTCTGGTACATATGTGATAACAACGATATACTTTTGACCCGTGACAATTCATCACTCTCGGTCAGTTTTATGATGATCATAAAAAGGATCATTTGATTATTTTATCGATCTCAAAAAACTTTTGCCACCTTTATGATTTATTTATTACCGTTCAAAGGGTGCTACTGGCTGCTTTGATCTCATATCGGTTCTCAGGAGTACATCTCAGAATCTCAATAACTTCTCATCGTTAGTTTTATTATAGAACCATTGCATGGACTTGGGGAGTGCTATAGAACCACTATAAAACTTAGTTTCCATGTGGATCAAAACCTTCATAAAATCAAATATACTTGAATGCTGAATAATTTTATCTTATAGCCTAGGAGTGTTTTGAAACCGATTCTTAAACCTATTTGCTCTATGATCACCATAAATCAAATTATCGATTACCCAACCTTCATAAAACTTTCCTTGAACTAGGATTCATCCAAATGACTTTCATTTGTGACTTGGGCAGATACCCTCTGTCCATTCCAGATATTTACCACATTTCGTGCGTCTATGGTGCCGTATACAGTATCAACTGAGCTGTTGATTCGTCGGGCGAGGCAACAGAGGCGCGCAGTAGTGCGTCTCTCTTATTCATGTGGTATTATCATATCATTGCGTTCCTTGTTGCTCGCGTAGATTTCTGTGTATACCCCAGATGAAAAGTTTCTGATACTGTATATTTGTTTGAATGTTGTTGACGATGTATTAACTTGTTTACTAACATTTCGTATGCCCATTTGACAAAGTTGTTTTCACAGATAACGGGGTTTTCTTAATTCATCTGATGTAGAAATCTTCACATTCACATCAAATCTCGTAAAAAAGTTTTTTGCTTAATTCGTTTTTCAATAAGAAATCCTAGAAACCGCGTAAATTGAAGCCAATGGCCCCTTCAGTCAGCCGAGGGTGGAAATTAAAAACGTATAGACACCGCATGTTTTGGAGGGAAAATCTGAAGAATATTATTTAATGGAAGTGAAATCACCAGGTTATAGTCGAATAGTCCAATCTGGAATCTATCACATCTCTGGATATTCTGAAATTAGTAACTCTATTGAGAATAATGTTGTTCGTTAACATTGTTGTGTACCGAGGAGATTCCAAAAACTTCACTCAATCTTACTAATTACTTTATTAACTCTATTCACTCAGCAAAATGCATATCTGCTCGGGATGCGTATGTGGGCGTAAAAATACGTTCTTATCTGATATGTTAATTCTACTGGAGTTAGGTTGAAAACATTTCCTTTGAATTAACATTGCGAAAGAAATATTATATGATATTGTCTAGATTTCTAAATGTGCATAACAATGGTGACCTGTCTCTTCCCAAATATCATCAATCGTTCCACTGTTAGCGGTCTCATCGAGATTGACCTGTCGAGCTCAGCCCTCACATCCATATGCCGTCACTTTGGAGACATGCCAGGAATTGACGAAGAAACCTAATCCACCTTTCATAGAGATTGATCATAATTCAAGAGAGAGTAAAAAGGATCAAGGGTCATTGTCTAAATTTCTAAATGTGCATAAAAATGGTGACCTGTCTCTTTCGAAATCAATCGTTCCACTGTTAGCGGTCTCATCGAGATTGACCCGTCGAGCTCAGCCCTCACATCCATATGCCGTCACTTTGGAGACATGCCGCACATCTGCTTCCCAGGGCTTGTTTTTCCACAGAATGGCACAGCTTTGGAACTTGCTGCCTACCAATACAGGATTTTCCTTTTCTTGGGAACCAGAACTTAAAATCTATTTATTGGTTGAAATTTATATTGGAACACCCGTACTATGTTCATTGTCACCTTTGATCTATTTTGGAATCTTTTTTACTGATCTACATAAAACAACTCAACTGACTTTTCTCAGAAAGGATAGTTTGGATTTAACCAATGTGTTTTATGTGCGAAGTAAGAAAAAACTGCCCACACTCCCTTTCGATTTATCAACATCCAAAAATTTCAGTGATTCATTTAAAACCATTTTCTCCGCATCCGTCCGGGAAGTATCTACTTTCCGGACGATTTTTCTTTGGGAAAGTATCACTTCCCGGACTAGTCCGAATTAGAATGTTTCTGTTACTACCTATCTTCTGTTCGAATTTCGATATTTATTACAAATAAGAATTAAAATATTAGAAATTTTCTTCTACAAAAAAATATAATAAATAAATGTGTTTGGATTTGATATTCTACACGGTTGCCAAAAAAATTGTGTACGCAACACGTCCAAAAACATCGTTTTTTTGGACTCGCAGACTTCCAGGACCCGCTACGCTCGTCCTAGAATCTTGTTCACTCGTCCAAAAAAACAGTGTTTTCCGGACTTGTTACGTAAATTACTATTTTTCGCCAAGACGATTCTGCGGAAATTTAGATGTCACCCTTGATTTCCCTTCGGAAGGTTAGGATATGAGCTGCTACGCTTCATACAAAGTAGACCCTTGTCACTACAGTATATATGTATTATCCAATCACAGCAGGTCTTATTGCGGTCAATGCATAGCTCGTTGAATACTCCCTTACTCTGACATATGGTACAAGTTCTGATGATACCTTCGTATATATCCTTGTGAATGGAGTTACATAATTTTCTCTCACTCAATTTCAACTTTGAAGTGATATAATTTTTTCCTTTGTCATAGATATTTATATTTAGAAATGATTGACTATCAGTTTTACTGCAAAAACTAATGTATTATTCAAATAAAATAATAGGGTTGAATTTTTCGTTGAATATTGAAACACCTTCGTAATTTCGATTGAGAGAGTCATGAAAATTTCATCAAAAATTCTTTTTTAGATATGAACTAATGTCAGTTAAATATTTTACAGATATTTTTTAGGAATACCAGAAGGTAAACCAGGTCAATTGCATTTGTATCGAGTGACTTCTGTACCACCACGTACCGGAGCTACTTTACCACCTCCTGTATGCATTACTTGTGTCAAGGAAGCCACTCCTTCATCAACACCGTTCATCTCTCTTGACGAGAACATATACAGGGTAAAGACTAGCTGGGACGAGAGCGATGATGATATTATAATGACCACACCTTCTACTAGGAGAAAACGCAAGAAACAAATACTCGATAATAACGAACCTCCTTGCCTCTACCATAACGTTATCTTTAGTCCGAATTCAGCATATTACGTGTTGGAATGCTTGGGTCCAGGAATACCTTCGAGTAGTTTGTTCAAAGCGGCCATGCAGGGACCGAAACATTTGCTAACCCTACAGAATAATACAGAACTGAGAGATCGAGTAGCAAATATGGCGATGCCACAAATCAAGACCTTCCCTGTACAGATATCTGGAGGGTAAGTGTCAAATAAGTAAGTGCATAATAAGTAGACCGGTCGGTAATTTTCTGCAACGTTTTTTCAATTAATGCTTTTTAAAGTTATGATTATTATAGGTTTTAAGATACCCTCACTAAACATTGCATGGTTCGCATGCAGCTGTGTAACCAATAAAATTTTGATTTGCAGTAGAAATGAACATTTTCGAACGATTTTTTAAAGTATGCGAAGTGGGTTTTTAGCACAATTTGAGCGGTTAAACTCACAAAAAATTAATTGCATACATTTTTTTTGACAGGCTCATTTTTGGTGTCATACAATCGCGGCACATTGTTTGTTAATTTGAAACCTTTTTTGTAATAACCCGGAAAAAATATTCAACACTTTATTCAGGATTGAATATAAAGTTCAAATTGTACATTGACAATATTCTCCTTAGCATACAGTTCTGGCTTCTGTAGTACTGTTCAAGTAAAAATTTGTATGTTGCAAAAATGTTGGCATCGCGAAAAGAATATTTTCAGTCATGTGGCGGCGTGCCCATCGTTGCAAGGCGCGGTACTCCGCTATTACTATAAATCCCCATTTGGTATGCAAAATCTATATAGGAAGGCTCGGGCAAATTTTGAGTACCTTTATAAAAACAGCAGGTAGTGTCACCCGGAACAATATCTATTTGTTCCCGGATAAGGAAATCCTGAGGGATTCAAATTCAGACTAGACAACTTTCAGTGGCGTATCTTGGGGTATAATTTCTGTTTAAAGATATCATTTTATGAAAATATTTAGGTTATTTCTTAACAATTAATTAAAAATAGTAAGATGTTTATTTTTACCGATGTTCTGCGGTATTAATATGGACAGATTTTCGTTTGAAAATATGAATAGAATGTTCATAAAGTCAGTTGTGGAATCATCTACGTTTGTGAACTTGTTGAAAAGGAAAACATTCCCCATTAAAATTCATAATTGAAATTATTTTGTTTTGTAATGTCTATAAAAAAAAACAAAATATTGAAAAGGGAAATATTCTCCAACAAAATTGGAAAATGTGATATTTTTAATTATTCAACATAGAACAACTACTTCTCCGGCTAAAGCCAAGCTGGACATTGAACTACATCTGATAGATATTGTAAAAAGATTTTTACCGAAAAGAAAAAATCTGAAAGTGAAAATTCGTATTCTCATTAATTTAGTTGATTTTTTTAATCATCTCTAGTTTTTTATGAAAATTCAAATAAATAAATGAGATGGGGAGAATGTTATTCAAAAATATCACACACAAAAATCGTTCATTTCTTTGAAGCAAGGATCGCTTCACTCTCATGAATCCCCAATACATTTTAAACGAAGAAAATCTATTTCGCTTTTCCAAGCTCCGTAATCTTGACATTTTTCATTATGGAATATGAGGAACGAAATTGCCCATAGATCAATCTATTGTTTGCAAGTGGAGGACGCTCATTAATTCGATCATCTATTACATTGAAATGCTGGATAGTTTTCATTCAACATACAGAACTCAGGTCTGATATAATATGAAGACATTTCCGAATGAGTGTATAAATCTATGAAATATCATGGGAACATACTGTAATTATCCAGATCGTCCAAACGAGCAATCACATTTTGAATAATGTCCTGAAATTGACTTTCTCGACAGCTATTTCAAGAGATATATCGCTGGTTTTGTGACCAAAATATAACTTTTGTGTTTCTAATGCTATGTCAAGTTTTGATTTCCTGAACCAAATGATTCTGGGCTGTGAGCTTTCGAAAACTTATAAATTTTCAGTAACTTTCGACTGCACTTTATGATCTGCATTCCTGTCTTCTTGAATAAATATTCTGGAAACAGAAGAGCAAATGGTCTTTTGTTTCCAGAGATAGCATTCTGAGAATTTTCAAAAAACATTTTATGCAATCTGGGACATTGAAAGATTAGATTAGGGTAGAGTCTCCACTCCTCTTACTCGCAATAGTTTCAAATATATGGTATATGTCTCCCGAAATCATATTCTTCCTTCATTTTCTCTATCTAGTTTTGTCTTTTAATTGTGAAACTTAAAATGTCAATTTAATATTTGAGATCTCTTGGTTCTTTTTCTCTCTGCGTTAGTATTGACAAGCGCTCATAGTGACAGAGTATGTGTACTGATATTATCTCTTCATATGTGTTTCACCACATCTTCGTCTAAGGCACGAGTATATTTGAAAAAGTTTGACAATACCGGATTGTAACCGTATCACCGATCAAACCTAATATTAAAATCGTTGTTACTTCGGTAAGGCCGAACACTCCAGTTGATATTGAAGGAAAATGCATATTCATTGATTAACTTTTATTGAGTGAGTTGAGCATGAACTTGTCAGGATAATATCAAATAAATAACTGTGACTTAACAAGCCAGACAAACTTATGGCCGTACGAGAAAAGGTCTGTTTAAGAATTGGATGATAGTTCCATCCTTGTAACACAAGCAACGAAGTTATCAGATGTCTCGTCTGATAATTGGCAAACATCTCAGAGGGATTCGGATGTGAATGAATAACATTGGATTAGTCGGGTCGCTTATTCAACAATTTGTGTACAGATGTAGTAGTTTTGTTAATATAAATTTCATTCTAACGTGAGCTAAAACTCAGCTGGAGTCAAATAAGGTAGTCACATGCCAAATAATAATTGAAATTCACATTCATAAAATATTAGCCTGATCCATAATTTTTGTTTTTATTCAATAATTGAAATTTGAAATCATGAACCATGGAGGCTAATTAGAAATCGAAATTGCGTGGTATGAAATACTCAAATTTGTTCAAAAAGTGTTTTCTAGAACTCATGCTCTACATTTTATTCTTCGTTACAAATCGGTGAAAGCCGGTAATGAGATGAACTGAAATAGCCAAGAGACAAAAGTTCTACCACTGCACGAACCACTATAATGTCCACAATAAATCCAAATTATCAAACTATTCAACATGCCTAATTCTTCCATCTCAAAGACGCCATAGAACAATGCATAAAGAATACCTAACAGCACATCTCATCGTAATCTCCTTAAAAGTTACCCACGAAGAAAAGAAAACTTCGAAGCAGTAATGGACCCAAACTAATGGCCCTTGGAGCCCATGTTTAGAAGTTTATGGAAATTTCCAGTGAGTTTGACATGGGAGAAAAAAACTCTTACGAAATATTCGGAAGTAATTACATAAGTGCATCAAATATATCGATAATTTTCCATGAACACATGTTGTCTAAAAACTGCAAAAGTTTATTTTCGTATTTTGTCGAATGCTTGAATGGAAAATTATCAGGTTTATTTTGATACACGAGTGTAATTCGAGACAATATTTCCGGATTTAAAAGAAAAACGAATGTGCTGCTGTTTCTATATACAGGGTGTCCGGTAAACCATGGATCATACTTTAGCTGGTGATTAACAAGTTCATAACCTATCAGAAAATCACAACTTGACCTCAGTAAAAATTTCACGGTTTTCGAGATATTGGAACTTTTATATAAAAAAAAATTATTCCTATCTCAAATCATTCTTTTATGTTCTAAGCAAATAAGGAGCGTTTCATGTTAATTCTTATTTTCGATAAATATTACTGAATAGTAGTTGTAACTATCGCAGAAGGCAGATTTTCAATAGCAGCCATTACGGTCTACAAAAAAAAAATTATCCTCCGATTTGGATCTCTCAAGATTTCTATTATGAAACTTTGAACTCTTTTTGTGACAAATTATTCTCCAACGAAAACCTGAACATTGGCCTTGAAAATTTGCTCGTTTTGTCCATAGTCCAAAAATGTATAGAAGTTGCCATGGTTCTTTTTTGAAAAATAGATATTGCTAATAGAGTACGAAAGGGGGTATTTTACGGTGGATCACAAGGATTGCAGTTTCGTTCAAAATGGGTTTATTTTCTATTTTATCGAAGTGTGAGCTGCAATTATTTTATCACAGCGACTGATGAGCTGATAAATCTTACATAGGTACTTGGACTGATATAACAGTGAAATGAACTTTAATGAAAAAAAAATTATATGAGAATAGGTTGATTCTTATGAAAACAACACAACAATGTACACCTCAATATTCCTCTTGTACGTGATTAAGAGACTACAACAAATGTTCGAATTGTTTTCCTTCTGCTCTGATACAAGCGCGACATCTCCTTAAAAACGACCTTTTCAAAAAACGCAGAGCTCTTGGGTTATTGTTGATTTCTTCGGTTGCATGTTGTATTTGGTTCCGTAGTTCCCCTTCGCTAGCGATTGGGTTGTGGTAAACCTTTTCCTTCAAACATCCCCAATAACAAAAATCTAACGGGTTCAAGTCCGGTGAACGTGGCGGCCATAGTATTGGTCCAAGTCGCCCAATCCATCTCTGAGCATATGTCCTATGTAAATATTCTCTTACTTGTCTGCCGTAGTGAGCAGGACACCCATCATGTTGAAACCACATGGTCTGTCTGACTTCCAGCGGCACATCTTCCATTAGATGGGTAAATTGGATTTGCAAAAATTCCAAATAATTTTCGGAGTTCAATGTCTGCGGAAACTCGAACGGACCAATCACGTGGCCATTCAGTATGCCGGTCCAAAGATTTATTTTAAATTGATGTTGGTACCTGTCTGGTCTCATTATACGAGGATTTTCAAAGTGCCGACTGTGGAGGTTGTGTTTATTGAAAACACCCCGACGGTGGCATGATGATTCATCTGTCCATAATATTTTATTGAAGAAATCTGGGTCCTCTCGGTGTTTTCCCAACATACGGCGACAAAAAGTTATTCGTTTTGGGTAATCTGTTGGCAACAAAGATTGAACACGCTGTACGTGGAAGGGGTGCAGTTGATGTCTTTTCAAGATACCATGAACGGTTGATTTTTTTATGCCAGTTCTTCTCTCGATACTACGAACGCTAATGAACGGATCATTCTCAATTTCTTCAAGGACCTCATCTTCAAGGTCATCACGACGTGGTCTGCCTGATCCACCTTATGCACCAGGAATCTTGCCCTCCGTATAAGAGTTATGTACTCTTATGAACACACGATAATCAGGATGTATATTCCTATTGGGATACCTGCTTTCACGGTATAATGTAGCAGCTCTCCTTGCGTTGCCTCTACATTCACCATAAATAAAATACATTTCGGCATACTCACGTGGACTGTACGGCATTTTGATACTGTTGCAAATAGATTTTGCCAAGTTATCAAATCCTATCCACAAAGCACACTAACAGTCTAAATAGAAAACAATACACGATAACGTTCAATAAGGAATTATGTGGTAAATACTGCAACTCACGAAAACACGGTGTACTCTCTGACGACCTGTCATTCAACTGACAGATCAGCCTAGATAAAAGAGCAACGAATTGCAGCTCACACTTCGATAAAATAGAAAATAAACCCATTTTGAACGAAGCTTCAATCCTTGTGATCCACCGTAAAATACCCCCTTTCGTACTCTATTAGCAATATCTTTTTTTCAAAAAAGAATCATGGCAACTTCTTTTCATTTTTGGACTATGGAAAAAACGAGCAAGTTTTCAAGGCCAATGTTCAGGTTTTCGTTGGAGAATAATTTGTCACAAAAAGAGTTCAAAGTTTCATAATAAAAATCTTGAGGGATCCAAATCGGAGGATAATTTTTTTTTGTAGACCGTAATGACTGCTATTGAAAATCTGCCTTCTGTGATAGTTGAAACTACTATTCAGTAATATTTATCGAAAATAAGAATTAACATGAAACTCTCCTTATTTGCTTGGAACATAAAAGAATGATCTGAGACAGGAATCATTTTTTTTTTATAAAAGTTCCAATATCTCGAAAACCGTGAGGTTTTTACTGAGGTCAAGTTGTGATTTTCTGATAGGTTATGAACTTGTTAATCACCAGCTAAAGTATGATCCATGGTTTACCGGACACCCTGTATATTGATTATTCAGTATTGTGTTTCAAGGTTTAATTTTGGTAACTTTTTCTAGAATTGAACTCAAAAAATTATTTTCGAAACGTGACATTTCAACGACGTTTTAAATTCATTATTTATCTGTCATGATGACAAATGCACATTTTGAGAATCGTTACTATAGATACACGGACATAGCGGAAAATTTCCTATACCTATGCTGCCTTCATAAACTTACTCTGAGAGTAGAGTAAGAGTGCGGTCACGTGATTAGAAGTACGTGTTGATCATTCCTCCCGAATAGTCGTTCAAAAACTCTACAAAGAGTGCAAATTATCAATGAAAATATCGACATTGACAATAGTGCTTCATTAAATTGAGATTTTGCTTGATTTTGTGGTATCTACATAGTTAATATTACTGTATCAACCATTCATCATTATTTTAAATTAATTATGATTTAATTGAATACCATCACCCACTTTTGGGGACTCATGAATGTTATTGAAATTAATAATGTTGTATGAGATCATTCCCTTTTCCACTTTGAAGCTTACCTTTATTTTTAAGAATAACAGTATCCCTGCCACTAATTGATACTACATGAAAATCCATATCATGGGACTACAACCTATAAATTATGAAATGTCGAAATTGTTTTTCAAATTGTTCACTTTGAAAGCATGTGGAAATGTGAAGATACAAATAACAAAAACACAAACTTTCAAATAAGTTTATTGTCATTATCATTACTGTTAGAGTATATCACTACTTTTTTCAAAAGGAGAGTATGTAGAGTTTACTCTAAGTAAGTTGCTGAACGATTGTCGATACATACTTCATAAAGCTAGAGTACGTTTACGAAAGATTCGAAGTACGCAGTCCTCAATCTGCGTAAGTTTATGAACCGGTCAATTTTTGCTGAAAAAGTCCCGCTTCATAGTATTATCAACAGTAATCACACAAGTGGTAGTAATTTTTTGATGATTTAACTAGATGTACGAGTCTTTGTTGCTATAGAAATCCCACGAGTGGACGAAGTCCACGAGTGCTAATCTAGTGCTAATCTTGTTAAAATTATCTCAGAAAAATCAATTCTACGAATGTAATTCATAGTTGTTTTTTTTTAACCAGACATTTGTCAGTGTCATCTTGACAACCAAGTAAATCGCTAACTTTCTTAAGCATTGATTTAAACAAAGGACCAATCAAACAAAGTGAAAACATTATTGCTGTAATTTGCTACTAACAAACTTTTGGTGAGATTTTGATGCTATTGGTTAATTTGAAATGTTTTCTCATGATGATTGGCTGACAGGATCGTATAAAAAAATAATAGCTGTATTTGATCGACAATATCCCACTTCATATGGGATTTTTAATATACGAGTTACTCGAGATGAATTAAATAAAATAATAGTCTCTATTTGTCATGGTCGAGTAGTATTTAGGAAGACTATTTCATGAACAGCGAATTATATCAGGTCATGTCCTGATACCTTCCAGCAAACTCGGCAGTTCTCAAGTAGCTCGTCGTACGACGGAAATGCGTCAGCAGTTCTGTATCTGACGCTAGTGTATTATTTTATATTTTAAATTAGTCTTGATTTGCCACTTGAATTATACAGATGAATATTTTAACTCTGTTAATTCTTTATCAATAAAGTTATTTTTTGGTTCAACTCATCCTGAGTTATAAAATTGGCGCAGTCGATAGGAAAGTCGGGAAAATCCATCGTGGAAATTTCATCTATTTTAATAGTTAACCGACTGTCAGAAAAGTGCCTATCGAAGAAAGTTTGGAAGTGGAGTGCAGAAACGAACAACACCAGAGACGAGGCGAACCAATAACTACCCAGTGATAGCAGAGCGATCATCAATGGAGAAAATCGTACTGTAAGTCACTTTTACTTTCCATGTCAGACTCCTCTAGTGAATCCTCATCCTTTTGTGATCGTGAAGACAATCTAGAGTTAGTTTTAGGTGATTTCGATAACTATCGATACTGAAGTAGATAATTTAACTGAAAGTTTAAACTCTATCAGTTTTATTGAAAAATCAGAAAAAATAATAATGTCTCTTCCAAATTTCACTAAAGTTCACGCGGAAACGATCCCAGATTTTGATGGGGACGTCAATGAACTGCAATTTTTCTTAGAAAGTGTAGATAGTATTGTAACATACTTTTATGACAAAACCAATACAAATAATTTTCAAAACGTAGTTATTCTGAGAACAGTTATTAGTAAACTGAAGGGTCCTGCTAGAGAAGTTGTAAATATCAGCTGTTCTAGCACTATTGATGAAATTAAGAAAGAACTCATTACAAATTTCAGTGATCCTCGGAATGAAAATTGTTTGTCACTAGATTTGAACAATAACGAAAGCCCTTATCAATTTCACGATAAGGTTCGGAAAATTTTAAATACCATCTCCAATTATTTGGCTATTCATGAGAGTGATATAAATACTAGGAAGTTTAAGCAACACATGTACAACCAACAAGCGTTGCAAGTATTTTTAGCGGGTGCCCCGAAAAACGTGGAAACCTAATCCAAACACGAATATGAATCTTCCAAAACCTACTCCGATGAGTACAACATCCCGACAAACTACAAATAATTTCAGATCCAATCAATCGAATCAAAGAATGTTTACGGAACAACTACATTATACAGACCAATTTGATATATCCCCTAATGAAGAATGTACTGATTATTCTCAACAAGAAAGTGCCGAATACGATCATGAAAATGATTTCGAGTTCGAAGAAATGCCTACTTACGAAAGAACCGAGGATTTTCAGTCGGACAGCCGTCCGAATTCCAACACGTAATTCAATACCATAGTTCATTCGACAAAAGGCAACTACCATACATCGTAATAAATAATCCTCCTCTGAAATTACTTGTTGATACTGGAGCTACCAAATCATTTTTATGTCCCGAAATTGTCGATAAATATTATATAAAATTCAAAGTTAGGGATCCGTTTGTTATTTCGACTGCATTTTCGTCGTCTCAACACGATTTTTCGGTAACAATACCGGCGTTCGCAGAATTCAATGATAAAAGAAATCTGAAATTTTATGCTTACAAGTTCCATAGTGTATTTGATGGACTTCTCGGAATAGATACTATACAACTGTTGAATGTAAATTTAGACTTTGCTAAACTGCAATTTGTTACAAATAACGCTACAATCCCAATGGAATATTTCAGTGCCGTACCTGAAATATTTTTTAAAAGGAATTTGCCAGGCAATACAGTTACCCAAATAAAAATTCCCGTAACTACTAAATTTGGAGAAATTTTAGTTCCCCAGCAAATTTTCCAGAATTTCAGAATTCCTGAAACAGTAACCGTGTCAACCGACGGTTGGGCAATTGTTGAAGTGTTTAACCATTCTACCTATGATGCCAACTTCACTTTACTATATCCGATTCAATCAATACCCATGCATGACAATTTTGAATTTTTCAACATGAATTTCGTTGACCATTCCGAAACCAATAATCAAGTCGACATCGGAAAATTGATAAAAACCGATCATTTGAATAGTGAGGAAAAATCAGAAATTTTAACGTTATGTAAAAAATACGCTGATATATTTCACCTGGACCAAAACACACTGACATTTTCAAACCAAATTAAACACCGGATTTTGACTTGGGATGAAATACCAGTACATACGAAATCGTACCGATACCCTTTTGTCCTTAAAGAGGAAGTGAACGCGCAAATCCAAAAAATGCTTCAACAAAACATAATTCGCGAAAGTAACTCGCCATGGAGCTCTCCTATATGGATAGTTCAAAAAAAGGCAGATAGTTCTGAAAAAAAAAAAAATGGCGGATCGTTGTCGATTATAGGAAGGTCAACGAGAAGACAATAGAGGATCGATACCCGATACCCAACATTACTGACGTGCTAGATAAACTTGGAAGGTGTAATTATTTCACCACACTTGATCTGGCGAGCGGCTTTCACCAGATTGAGATGCATCCGGAAGATATTCAAAAAACCGCATTCAATGTGTAGAATGGGCACTATGAATACCTCCGAATGCCCTTCGGCTTGAAGAACGCTCCTAGCTCCTTCCAGAGGGTTATGGACCACGTCCTTAAAGGACTCAATAATAATATATGTCTCGTTTATCTTGACGACATTATTATTTACTCAACCTCATTGCAAGAACATATTGTAAATATTACAAAAGTATTTATCCGTCTTCGAGAAGCAAATCTCAAAGTTCAGTTGGATAAATGTGAGTTTCTAAAGAAAGAGACGGCCTACTTAGGACACATTATAACCACTGAAGGTATTAAACCCAACCCCGACAAAATAGCTGCTATTCAAAAATTTCCAGTTCCTAAAACTACTAAGGAAATTTAGAGTTTCCTGGGACTTTTGGGTTACTATCGCAAATTCATACCAGACTTTGCCAAAATAACTAAGCCTATGACGTCATGCTTGAAAAAAGGGGCTATAATAAACATCAATAATCCCGAATACCTTCAATGTTTCGAAACATGCAAGGAACTTCTGACCAGTGACCCTATACTCCAGTACCCCGATTTTTCGGTACCCTTCAACCTCAGCACGGACGCCAGTGCCTATGCCATCGGAGCTGTTTTATCACAGGGATCCGTTGGCCAGGATAATCCTGTTGCATTCACGTCAAGGACACTGAATCAAGCAGAACAAAATTATAGCGTGATAGAACGGGAACTTTTGGCTATTTTGTGGGCCACGAAGTACTTCCAGCCGTACTTGTATGGACGTAGGTTTTTCATTTACAGTGACCACAAACCGCTGCATTGGCTTTTTCGATAAAAGATCCTAATTGTATTGTCTACGATATATCTACCCCCTGTGTTGTTGCTACCTACCGTATTCATTCAGTTGACACTGACAGTATGTAATAAATAGTTAGAACATAAACTTGGTTGTCTCGTCATTTCCTCGTATTGCAACATCTCCAGCAATACACAATAATTGGCGACGTAGGAAAAAAAATATCGATTGACTGATTTCACGTTAAAACTGCAAGTCTATCACGCACAAGTCAAACTTCCCGCTGTTCTAGTATCGAGAAGTGAAAATAGCAAGAATGAATGAATCTCAATTGAAGAAATTAATGGAAGCATTTACTGCCTCTCAATCTCAGATGGTACAAACTTTGGTTCAGCAGTTACGTAGTGATCCTGAAAAGGATAACCTTGCCAAAGTAAGCCTGTTCGAAAACTTCGATCCTCGCAAGGAAAAATTTACATGTTATATTGAGAGATTTGAAAATTACTGTACCATGAAAAACTTATCTGAAAACGAGAAAAAGGCCCAACTTTTATGTGGCTCTATTGGATCTACGCATTATAATGCTCTAGCTGTTTTTCTAGGACCAGATAAGTCAATTACTTCGCTAGAATATAAAACTCTCGTCGCAGAACTAGAAAAAATGCTCACGCCTAAAAGAAGCATGATTGTGTCCCAACACTATTTTCTAAATATCCACCAGAAGGAAGGTCAATCAATTTCTGAATTTGTTGCCGCACTACAGCAAGATTTGGCTATTTGTGAGTACAAAGTAGAGTGTTCATGTAGTAAAGCTATTTCAGTGAATGACATGTTTCTCAGAGCGCAGTTCATTAGAGGATTGCGTGACAACTGGATAAGGGAACAACTTCTACAGTCTACAGTGGCTAGTTTCGATAAAATTTTGGAAAAAGCTACAGCTTTGGAAGCTGCTCGCATCGAAAGTGCTGAACTATCAAAACCGTCAAATTCAGGTCCCTCTACAAGACATAGTGACACGAACCGCCTCACTGGGACATCACAACGTTCTCGCCGTGATTTCAGTAACAGTTATCGCAAACGTGACAGTTCACGGAACAACTTGCAATATCGCTACCGATCGTTTCCGTAGGGACAGATTCAAACCGCCGGAAGCCAGAAACCGTTTTCAAACCAGGAATCGCATCGATTATAAAGCATTAGGCATACAGGATTTGTGTACAAGATGTGCTAAAAACTCTCACCGACTGGCTGAATGCTGGATTGACTATAATGCAGTTCACTGTACCTCTTGTAATCGCAAAGGGCATGTTTCACGCGTTTGCATAGCCACACTTTCGCAAAATTTGAAACCTAGTAGATCGGATTCCGCAAATACAATCACTGATGTAGAGCTGGTTGATCGACCTTATGGTATTTCCTGCCTTGATACAGAAGTTGTTGAACTGTTCGAAGTTGTTACAGATGCTGATAAGTATATTATTACAGTTTTCATCAATGGCAAATCGCAACGCATGGAAGTTGATACTGGAGCTAGATTTTCACTTTTGAACGAAGATGATTTCAACAAGCTTAATTTACAGTTGCCAATCAAGCCCTCTAACACGATTTTCAGGTCGTTTTCTGGGAATTTAATACAACCAAAAGGGAAGGTGTCTGTTACAGTAACTTACAGAAATAAAGAAACCCGCAGTGATTTGTTCATTGTTCCAACAGGTCATACTGCATTGTTGGGTCGAGAATGGATCAGAAATCTTGACATAGAACTAAAAGAGATTGACACTGTGAGTCAATATGTCTCCAGTCCACCTTCAATAAATTCAGTTGAAGTACCTGAAGAGATAATCGCCGAGTTTCCAAATGTTTTTTCCGAGAAGATCAGATGTGTGCCAAATTATGAAGTCAAGTTACAGCTACGACAGGGGGCCAAACCCATTTTTACAAGAGAGCGCCATCTTCCATATGCCTTACGTGCCCGGGTTGAAAAGGAGTTGGATTCACTTGAAGCTTCAGGAATTATCACACCTGTTACAACCAGTGATTGGAGTTCCCCTCTCGTCGTGATACCCAAAGCAGATGGAGGAGTGCGTTTGTGTGTGGATTACAAATATGGGGTTAACGAAAGGTTGATTTCTGCGAGTTTCCCAATTAGACGAATAGACGATATACTACACAGTTTACATGGGTCCAGGTACTTTTGGAAAATCGATTCATTCAAAGCTTACATGCACTTGAAAGTCTGTCCAGAGAGCGCTCAGATACAAACTATAGTTACCCATCGGGGAATGTACAAGATGAACCGCCTCAGTTTTGGCATTAAAACCGCACCAGCTGAGTTCAACCGAGTGATTTCGCAAGTTATTCAAGGGTTACCAAAGTCTGAGGCATATTTTGATGATATAATCTGCCATGGAACTACATTTGATGAGTGTGCTCACAATTTACGTGCCTGTCTCAAACGCCTTGCTGAACATGACCTACATGTTAACCGCAGCAAGTGTTCCTTCTTTTTGCAGAAAATCGAGTATCTTGGTCATGTTATAGAACACAATCAGATTCGCAAATCACCTGAAAAGATCAGAGCTGTCAATGAAATGTCACGTCCGACAGACGCAGATGGAGTTCGTCGTTTTCTTGGACTTCTCACATATTACTCTAGATTCATTCCGCATTTTTCATCGTTGTCGTACCCGCTTCGACGCCTTTTACGGAATAACCAAAGATTCTCTTGGTCCTCTGAGTGTGAATCTGCCTTTCTGAAACTGAAAAATGAACTTTGTGGCGAAAGGGTTCTGGTACCTTTTGATTCGAGCTTGCCTGTGATTCTTACGTGTTTCGGCAGTCCTGTTGGTGTTGCTGCTGTTCTCAGCCATCTTATAGAAGGAGTAGAAAGGCCTATTGCATACGCATCCCGCTCATTAACATCATCGCAAATTAATTACAGTCAGTTAGATAGGGAGGCTCTGGCAATTGTCTTTGGAGTGAACCATTTTTTCAATTACGTTTTTGGTAGGCCATTTACCCTTCACAGACAATGAGCCGCTTACTCGAATATTTCAACACAACAAGTGCTTACCGCAGATGACTAGTGCCCGCCTACTACGCTACGCGTCTTTTCTCTCAGGCTTCGATTACAAAGTACGTTTCAAATCAGGGAGAGAGAATGAGAATGTCGATTGTCTATCACGTGCTCCGGTACACCAATTTTTCGCATCCATGGATGTATTGATCGGAGAAGAAGTAAACCAAATTTTTGCTGAGAAAATTGTGCAAATTTCAAGTGAAGAAGTAACTTTTGAGACAATACGCGATGAAACCACCAAAGATCCTGAACTCAAGAGAATCATTGAGTCGCTAAGGAATGAGTGTATGGACTCTGAATACACACTTCATGAGGGTACTCTTTTTCGTCAAGATCGCATTGTTATTCCCGCATCACTTCGTAGTCAAGTCCTCGCAGAATTACATGAAACGCATCTTGGAATAATGAAAATGAAGCAACTCGCCCGGAAGTACGTCTACTGGCCCAGTATTGATAGTCAAATCGAACGACTGATTAAGGGTTGTGAACAATGTGCTCTCACCAGGTCTGATCCGCCTAAAGCGCCTAATCACCCTTGGGATGAACCGTCAGAAAATTGGGAGCGCATTCACATTGATTACGCTGGACCATTCCAGGGTCACCACTTTCTGGTTTGCGTCGATGCTAAATCGAAGCTGCTTCTACAATTTCGCTACTCAACAAATTTTTTTCCACGCATGGGTTTCCATCTCACCTTGTATCGGATAATGCGACCATATTCCAGAGTGAAACGTTTCACCAGTATTGCCACTCTAATGGAATATACCAAAAGTTCATCGCACCTGGCCATCCAGCCACAAATGGCCTTGCTGAACGAAATGTACAGACTCTCAAAAATAAGTTACGTGCTGCTTCAGATGAGGACATTCCCATGCAAGATAAAGTCAGGAAAATTTTATTTATACCTGCTGAGCTCTATCTGAAACGCAAGTTCCGCACCCGCCTGGACGCATTCTTCCCTATTAAGCATCATGCTTCACAGTCCACGCAGTTTACCAAGAGATTTTTCTATGTGGGGGAGAGAGTGCAGATACGCATATTTAAAAATAACAAATCAGTCTGGGAATTTGGTGAAGTTGTGCAAAGGTACGGACAACGACACTATCTGGTTCGTTTGGATGGTTCAAAGAGGATGCTGAAACGTCATATCAATCAGCTCCGAAACACACTGGTGCGCCCTAAGAAGACCGTTTCCTTTGGTCCCACACAGACATTTGAAGTTCCGCATCTTCCTCCGCACCGTCATCAATCTACGCCGCTCCATGTAGGTTCGCCGCCACAGTGCCCACAGTTTACACCTCCCCGTACAGACCCACCACTGGTGCTGCCTTCTTCCACGCCGCTGCCTCCTTCCACGCCGCTACCTCCTTCCACGCCGCTGCCTCCTTCCACGCCGCTAGGTCCTGTTACTAGACCTGTTCGCACAAGGAGACTGCCGGAGAGGTTTCGAGATTCTTATTGAGTTAGGAGACGGCTATCGAATTTTACAATTTTTATTCGCCTTGCTATGTTTTCAATTAATGGGGGAGATTGTATTGTCTACGATATATCTACCCCCTGTGTTGTTGTTACCTACCGTATTCATTCAGTTGACACTGACAGTATGTAATAAATAGTTAGAACATAAACTTGGTTGTCTCGTCATTTCCTCGTATTGCAACATCTCCAGCAATACACAATACTAATGCACGCCTCACAAGGTGGAGACTCAAACTCTGATGCTGATGCTCTCTCGCGGATAAAAATTAACGAAATTAATATTCATGATTTAACTACCCAGAAGGAAAAAATTAATGAAAGTTTGCCAGAAAAAGTAAATTCCCCCTTATCCTCCATTTATCACAACTCACAGGAAGATAACGAATCGATATCAGGAAATATCGACGAACCCCCAAATCTAGACGACGCTAATACCGAAAATGACCGAGACTCTGAAATTCACGAAGTTGACAATAATTACAACGAAACCATCCACACTAGTCGAGAAGACCCTGTATATGAAGTCCCGATTTCAGAAACGCCCATTAATAACTTTCAGAACCAGTTATTTCTGAAGGTTGTCCTACATTCACCCATAGTCCCAAAAATAAAGCGATTATTCGAAAATAAAATTAGAACAGAAATTCAAATTTCCCAAAATAATTTTGAGGAGGATATTATAAATACCTTTAAAGAATTTACTACAACAAAAAAAATGTTTGCAGTTAATTTGGACAAACAAGAATACATTCCTCGATTTTGCGAACACATTCAAAAATTCCGCATTCAAAATTATTCTTTGTAATAACGTATTAGAAGACGTAAAATCAGTTGACGAAAGGCAAGATATCGTTCAAGGTTACCACCGGGGTAAAACTAACCACCGCGGTATAATTGAAACGGCAGCACAAATAAAACGACGTTATTATTGGCCAAATATAAGGAGTACAGTCACGAAATTTATCAATAATTGCGAAATATGCCAAATGGTAAAATACGATAGGAACCCACCAAAACAGAAATTTGAATTGAACCCTACTCCGAACAAACCTTTCGAAGTTGTTCATGCTGATACATTCACAATCAAAAACCAAAAATTCCTAACAATTGTTGACAAATTTTCAAAATATGCGCAAGCGTATGCACTGACAGGACTGACTGCTATCCACGTAGCCAAAGCACTTATCAATTTCATGACTCACCATGGTACGACAAAAATATTAGTCCTTGACCAGGGCACCGAACTCAAGAACAATGTTATACAAGAATTTGCAGCCCTACATAAAATAAATGTCCACTACACCACTGCCTGGAATCCGAACTCAAATTCGATTGTTGAGAGATTTCACTCAACACTCATCGAACAGCTTTGAATTGTTCAAGAAAACCGAAAAGATCTTAATATCCTTGATCAAATGCCATACGCGATATTGGGCTACAATCATGCCATTCATTCTGCCACCAAACAACGTCCAATAGATATTATCACAGGTCATTTAGACAGTAATAGTCCATTTGATATGAACTTTAACGAAAAGCTGTATGAAAATTATATAAACAAACACAAAGAATGTACGGGAGAAATTTATAAACATCTTAATGAACAAATGTCCAAACAGAAACAAATTGTGCTCAATAAAGTCAATAAAAATCGTCACGATCCACTCGCTTACGATCCGGGTACTCTGATCTATCACAAAACCCGATCACGAAATAAAGCTAGTCCCAAATTTGGCTTCCGACCTCTTGAGAAGAACAACAAGATAACTGTTCAAGCCATAAAACTAACCAAAAAACATCGGGGTAAAATGAATCGCAAAACCATCACTTATCATAAGAGTAACTTGAGAAGACCTCTATCTAATCAGAAAATTATCGCATTGCAGGATACTCCTGGTCCTTCCGTTAGCCGAGACCGCGCAGGAGATCAAGCTGACTAACCTGGAATCCAACCCTGGTATATTACCATATAAACTAGGAGAGGCAAAATTAACGGGTACTTACCACACCTTTATCCACTATTTTGATTTGAACCCAATCGAAATCGAACTGAAAAAAATCGACAATCAATTCCAAAATATTCAACAAACAATCCATAGTAAAAACAAACTTTTTGACGAAGAACTCAAAACCATTCAAAACAATATTTTATTTTAACTTAACCAAGCAAAAAGAAAATTTAATTTTCTCCATCCTACTAAAAGAATAAAAAGAGGTCTGATTGATGGTCTTGGGAGTATTTTTAAAAGCATTTCAGGAAACCTCTACGCAGAGGACGGAAAAAGATACGATAATGCCATAGAGACTCTAAATACGAATCAAAAAAACATAGTAATGACCCTAAACAAGCAGATTTCATTGAATAGCAAAATAATCGACGATTACAATAAAACTCTATCGTTAATTAAACAAAACGAAATAGATATTGCCGACAAAATCAACGAACTCAATTCAGAATTGAAGGAATTGATGTTTGATTTCAACGGCTATCTCACAGCCAAGAATGCCTTAGATCAAATCAGTGCCGTACTCAACATTTTAACGGAAATAATAAACAATTTGGAAAGCGCGGTTACTTTTGCTAGATTAGAAACAATTCATTACAGCATTTTGAAAATCGAAGATTTGGAATATATTATACAAGTCCTACTGGAAAGTCACCCATCTGATGACTTGATGTTTGGAAGTCACTTTTCAACCTTGCACAAATACTATGAAATACTTAAAGTAGAATCATATTGTTCGAACGATAGAATTGTGTTCATAATACATTTCCCTATCATGCTACCTGAAACCTTCACTTATTTCCACGTTTACTCAGTACCCACCAAAAACAATACCATTCTTGTTCCACCCAAACCTTTTCTGGCCATGGGAAGTAAACTCTTCAAGTACGATGACAGAAAATGCAAAAATACACACCCGACCCATTTTTGCGAAGATGGTAACCAACTCCAGCCGTTCAACCAGAAAGATTGTGTCTTTCGACTTCTCCAACTGGAAGCCGATGAAATGTCTTCCTGCCAACCAGTCCGAATTAGGATTGATCACGAAATCATTCAGCAAATCAATAATGCCCACTACATAGCCGTTTTCCCCTACGAAACGAAGGTCAAGGTCCATTGCCAAAAAACGGACCTAGCCACCCTCAAAGGCGCCTACCTTGTCGAGGTGCCAACTGGCTGCAGTTTCCAGACCACAAGGCACACATTCGTCAACACAGATGACATCATTCCAGGCCAGCCACTACTATTACCGGAGGTCAAGACCCCCAGAGCAAGCCTTAGCCACCTACAAGAGCTCAACCTCCACGATATACCCCTGGACCAAGTAAATAAATTACAGAGAGAACAGGAGGAAATTCAACAAATCACGTTGAAAAGTCCACCCCAAGATTCGTCATTCCAATGGACACTACCACTTTATACTGCCTTATCGATATTGGCAATATATTGGTTGATGAGGATCATCTGAGCCAGATGTCTGATCCCTAGGAGAAGGCCAACTTTTACTGTATCGCCCTCCGCTGATACAACCACAACTGATCAGCCAAAGGAAATGAGAGCTCAACACCTTCGGCTGCCCACAAGTTCCACTAATATCGACGAAGACGAATAGCCGATCCATCCCCCGTATGGATCTCTCTAAGGATGGAGGAATTATATCAGGTCATGTCCTGATACCTTCCAGCAAACTCGGCAGTTCTCAAGTAGCTCGTCGTACGACGGAAATGCGTCAGCAGTTCTGTATCTGACGCTAGTGTATTATTTTATATTTTAAATTAGTCTTGATTTGCCGCTTGAATTATACAGATGAATATTTTAACTCTGTTAATTCTTTATCAATAAAGTTATTTTTTGGTTCAACTCATCCTGAGTTATAAAATTAGCGTGAAATCATTCATAATCAAGTTCATACACGCTTCAAAAAAGACATAAATTCTCTACAGACAGATTCTTTACTCCTTTTTGGTGTTTCTTGGGATGGATTAGCTTACATGTTCACTAAGGACCCCCCACATTTACTGCGTAAAATGGCTTTCGGCTAATTTTGCTTAAATTTCGATATATGGTGAGTCCTGGCATCCTCATTACGTAATCCAATTTACAGATCGATCGTATGACCAGTTTTCGAGCTACAGGGTGTCAAAATACTATTTTTGCTATTTTGGGTATTATGCATCGATTTTTTTTTTATTCTAATTCAAAATTAAACTGTCTTAGAAATGAGCTTATTGTATATAAGTTGTAGCTCATGAGTCCCTCCATTCGAGTAAAAAAATAATGTCTCACGAAGGGTGCTGCATTACAGCATGGAAAGACAATGATCATATGAATAGATACAAATCAATACCATAATCGTTTCGATTTTCACTCAATCCGTTAAAACTAGAAAACAAACTGCTGGAATTTGCCGATTTTTTTAGAAAACATGCGTCTTGATCAACTACATAAGGATTCATGTGATGGGTTGTCCATCAGTATAAAGTTTTCAATGTACAGGGGAACAATTTAAATGCTCTCAAATGCTACAACTCATGAATAAAATTATATCATTACGAATTGTCCATAACTATTACTAGGATATGAAAGTTAAATTTAGATGACTCATGGAACAATCCTCCCCAACACCCCTTTATTTCTACCCACCCTATCACCACAATGTTTTACAGCCACCCGCATTCAAATGCTTTCAATAGAAAACTCTACTTGTAATACCTCATCGAATGCTAAAAACTGACTTGTTAGTTACAGAATATATATTAGATAAATGAACTTACAAAACCTTCAAAACATTGGTTTTTACATTCCATATACAATTATTACCATCAAAAGTTTGGAAAATAAAATATTAAAATAAAAAAACGTTTTAAAGACAAACTTTCATTCAAATGCCCTAAAAAGTCAAAACTCATTCCTTCAGATGTATAATATGCGTTTTTCTGTGAGTTACAGATTCTAAAGCTTGCCGCGCAACGTTTTCAGTTGATATACGAAAGCGGCAAGCTTTAGAATCTGTAACTCACAGAATAACCTATATTACACATCTAAATAAATAATTTTTTTCTTTTTAGCGCATTTAATTAAAAGCTTGTCTTTGAAAAAAAAAATCATTGATATTTCACTTTAATAATTATTGTATATAAAACCAATATTTTCCAGGTTTTGTAAGTTGATTTATCTAATAAATATTCTGTAGGTACTTGAATTTAAAAATACAGGTAAATAAAATAGGTTGCCTTTTCAATTTCATTCCCATAAGTAGAGGTGTTCACAAAAATAATATTTAATTACTTGATGAGGAGGGGAAATAGATCAATTTTCACCAGCTTTTCAAGGAGGTATAACAAGTAGAGATTTCTCTTCAAAGTATTTGATTGAGGCTGGCTGTAAATCAGGGGTGTGATAGGGGTGGCTGAAAATAAGGGGGATGATGGGAAGGATTGTTCCATGAGTCATTTTAGTTTAGTAACAGTTATGGACAATTCGTAATGATTATATAATTTTATTCATGAAATAAAACATTTGAAAGCATACATCAAATTGTCACCCTGTACATGGAAAACTATATACTGTTGTTGGATGAAGAAAAGGTTTGTATTTCGTGCAGAGATTTATTTATAAAATCATAGCAAAGCGCTTTCGACTATAAAGTTATCATCAGTGCGTACCTGTAAGTAAGTGACATTGAAATGAATTTAAGATATGTTGATAATGTGAATTTTGAAAAATTGAAAAATTACTCACTCGTCAGGTGTACAAGAGCCAGGCCATAAAAATATCATGTGTCCATAGGACCATGTAAAAATTTAAAACGGGACATCATATGATTAATATTTTAAAAATCCTTATTCCAGGATTGAGTTGGATAAAAGTTGCAACAGGCAGAGTAACACATGTCTGCTGAACTTAGTATACTGTCAAACTAAATGAAATATGAATGAAATTGACATTGTGTCAAAAGTTGACAATGACAATTGGCTTCGAACATGAAGTTCTAGAAACACTGATCTATGTTTTGAAAATTGTTGAATGACCAATTAGTCAAATTGATCTGTAAATCTATTTATAGTTCTAATGAGAACCTCCACCCGAAGTGCACAGAATCAGGCTTAAGACACAGTCCCTTGGTAATTTGTGAAACCAATTCCATGCTCAGGATCATGAGATAGGTCTAATGAGAACCTTCACACTCCCCAAAGCGACAAAAGGGTATCCCAAAACCAAGAGGTACCATAAACAGAAAAGATTTAAGAAAGTTTCAACAGGCAGAGTAACACATGTCTGCTGAAGCTTAGTCTACTGTCTAACTAAATGAATAAAAATTGACATTGTATCAAAAGTCAACAACGACAATGAAGTTATAGCATAGAAAATGACCTATAAATATAATGATATGTGCTTTTGAAATTGATAAATGACAAGTTAGTCAAATTTTGTGATTGAATCATGAAAATGTTTCAAGGTGACAGAACCAAAGTTACAGAAATTGTTATAGTCTAATGAGAACTGAAAAACTTTTTTAAAACGTCAGCTCTAAGATTACCAAGGAAACAAACATAATTACTTTATATTATTATTATTAGTTCAGCATCCTTGGAAACCAGATTAGAACATAAGATCTTGAGATAAGTCTGATAAGTCTAATCTGGTTTCCAAGGATGCTGAACTAATGATAATAATATGAAGTAATTATGTTTGTTTCCTTGGTAATCTTAGAGCTGACGTTCCATATACAATTATTACCATCAAAAGTTTGGAAAATAAAATATTAAAATAAAAAAACGTTTTAAAGACAAACTTTCATTCAAATGCCCTAAAAAGTCAAAACTCATTCCTTCAGATGTATAATATGCGTTTTTCTGTGAGTTACAGATTCTAAAGCTTGCCGCGCAACGTTTTCAGTTGATATACGAAAGCGGCAAGCTTTAGAATCTGTAACTCACAGAATAACCTATATTACACATCTAAATAAATAATTTTTTTCTTTTTAGCGCATTTAATTAAAAGCTTGTCTTTGAAAAAAAAAAATCATTGATATTTCACTTTAATAATTATTGTATATAAAACCAATATTTTCCAGGTTTTGTAAGTTGATTTATCTAATAAATATTCTGTAGGTACTTGAATTTAAAAATACAGGTAAATAAAATAGGTTGCCTTTTCAATTTCATTCCCATAAGTAGAGGTGTTCACAAAAATAATATTTAATTACTTGATGAGGAGGGGAAATAGATCAATTTTCACCAGCTTTTCAAGGAGGTATAACAAGTAGAGATTTCTCTTCAAAGTATTTGATTGAGGCTGGCTGTAAATCAGGGGTGTGATAGGGGTGGCTGAAAATAAGGGGGATGATGGGAAGGATTGTTCCATGAGTCATTTTAGTTTAGTAACAGTTATGGACAATTCGTAATGATTATATAATTTTATTCATGAAATAAAACATTTGAAAGCATACATCAAATTGTCACCCTGTACATGGAAAACTATATACTGTTGTTGGATGAAGAAAAGGTTTGTATTTCGTGCAGAAATTTATTTATAAAATCATAGCAAAGCGCTTTCGACTATAAAGTTATCATCAGTGCGTACCTGTAAGTAAGTGACATTGAAATGAATTTAAGATATGTTGATAATGTGAATTTTGAAAAATTGAAAAATTACTCACTCGTCAGGTGTACAAGAGCCAGGCCATAAAAATATCATGTGTCCATAGGACCATGTAAAAATTTAAAACGGGACACCATATGATTAATATTTTAAAAATCCTTATTCCAGGATTGAGTTGGATAAAAGTTGCAACAGGCAGAGTAACACATGTCTGCTGAACTTAGTATACTGTCAAACTAAATGAAATATGAATGAAATTGACATTGTGTCAAAAGTTGACAATGACAATTGGCTTCGAACATGAAGTTCTAGAAACACTGATCTATGTTTTGAAAATTGTTGAATGACCAATTAGTCAAATTGATCTGTAAATCTATTTATAGTTCTGTTAATCCAAACCCAAGGAAATATGACAAACCGGGAGAAAGGTCTAATGAGAACCTCCACCCGAAGTGCACAGAACCAGGCTTAAGACACAGTCCCTTGGTAATTTGTGAAACCAATTCCATGCTCAGGATCATGAGATAGGTCTAATGAGAACCTTCACACTCCCCAAAGCGACAAAAGGGTATCCCAAAACCAAGAGGTACCATAAACAGAAAAGATTTAAGAAAGTTTCAACAGGCAGAGTAACACATGTCTGCTGAAGCTTAGTCTACTGTCTAACTAAATGAATAAAAATTGACATTGTATCAAAAGTCAACAACGACAATGAAGTTATAGCATAGAAAATGACCTATAAATATAATGATATGTGCTTTTGAAATTGATAAATGACAAGTTAGTCAAATTTTGTGATTGAATCATGAAAATGTTTCAAGGTGACAGAACCAAAGTTACAGAAATTGTTATAGTCTAATGAGAAATGAAAAACTTTTTTAAAACGTCAGCTCTAAGATTACCAAGGAAACAAACATAATTACTTTATATTATTATTATTAGTTCAGCATCCTTGGAAACCAGATTAGAACATAAGATCTTGAGATAAGTCTGATAAGTCTAATCTGGTTTCCAAGGATGCTGAACTAATGATAATAATATGAAGTAATTATGTTTGTTTCCTTGGTAATCTTAGAGCTGACGTTCCATATACAATTATTACCATCAAAAGTTTGGAAAATAAAATATTAAAATAAAAAAACGTTTTAAAGACAAACTTTCATTCAAATGCCCTAAAAAGTCAAAACTCATTCCTTCAGATGTATAATATGCGTTTTTCTGTGAGTTACAGATTCTAAAGCTTGCCGCGCAACGTTTTCAGTTGATATACGAAAGCGGCAAGCTTTAGAATCTGTAACTCACAGAATAACCTATATTACACATCTAAATAAATAATTTTTTTCTTTTTAGCGCATTTAATTAAAAGCTTGTCTTTGAAAAAAAAAATCATTGATATTTCACTTTAAAAATTATTGTATATAAAACCAATATTTTCCAGGTTTTGTAAGTTGATTTATCTAATAAATATTCTGTAGGTACTTGAATTTAAAAATACAGGTAAATAAAATAGGTTGCCTTTTCAATTTCATTCCCATAAGTAGAGGTGTTCACAAAAATAATATTTAATTACTTGATGAGGAGGGGAAATAGATCAATTTTCACCAGCTTTTCAAGGAGGTATAACAAGTAGAGATTTCTCTTCAAAGTATTTGATTGAGGCTGGCTGTAAATCAGGGGTGTGATAGGGGTGGCTGAAAATAAGGGGGATGATGGGAAGGATTGTTCCATGAGTCATTTTAGTTTAGTAACAGTTATGGACAATTCGTAATGATTATATAATTTTATTCATGAAATAAAACATTTGAAAGCATACATCAAATTGTCACCCTGTACATGGAAAACTATATACTGTTGTTGGATGAAGAAAAGGTTTGTATTTCGTGCAGAAATTTATTTATAAAATCATAGCAAAGCGCTTTCGACTATAAAGTTATCATCAGTGCGTACCTGTAAGTAAGTGACATTGAAATGAATTTAAGATATGTTGATAATGTGAATTTTGAAAAATTGAAAAATTACTCACTCGTCAGGTGTACAAGAGCCAGGCCAAGCTTAGTCTACTGTCTAACTAAATGAATAAAAATTGACATTGTATCAAAAGTCAACAATGACAATGAAGTTATAGCATAGAAAATGACCTATAAATATAATGATATGTGCTTTTGAAATTGATAAATGACAAGTTAGTCAAATTTTGTGATTGAATCATGAAAATGTTTCAAGGTGACAGAACCAAAGTTACAGAAATTGTTATAGTCTAATGAGAACTGAAAAACTTTTTTTAAAACGTCAGCTCTAAGATTACCAAGGAAACAAACATAATTACTTTATATTATTATTATTAGTTCAGCATCCTTGGAAACCAGATTAGAACATAAGATCTTGAGATAAGTCTGATAAGTCTAATCTGGTTTCCAAGGATGCTGAACTAATGATAATAATATGAAGTAATTATGTTTGTTTCCTTGGTAATCTTAGAGCTGACGTTTTAAAAAAGTTTTTTAGTTCTCATTAGACTATAAAAGTTTCTGTAACTTTGGTTCTGTCACCTTGAAACATTTCCATGATTAAATCACAAAATTTGACTAACTTGTCATTTATCAATTTCAAAAGCACATATCATTATATTTATAGGTCATTTTCTATGCTATAACTTCATTGCCATTGTTAACTTTTGATACAATGTCAATTTTTATTCATTTAGTTAGACAGTAGACTAAGCTTTAGCAGACATGTGTTACTGTGCCTGTTGAAACTTCCTTAAATCTTTTCTGTTTATGGTACCTCTTGGTTTTGGGATACCCTTTTGTTGCTTTGGGGAGTGTGAAGGTTCTCATTAGACCTATCTCATGATCCTGAGCATGGAATTGGTTTCACAAATTACCAAGGGACTGTGTCTTAAGCCTGGTTCTGTGCACTTCGGGTGGAGGTTCTCATTAGACCTTTCTCCCGGTTTGTCATATTTCCTTGGGTTTGGATTAACAGAACTATAAATAGATTTACAGATCAATTTGACTAATTGGTCATTCAACAATTTTCAAAACATAGATCAGTGTTTCTAGAACTTCATGTTCGAAGCCAATTGTCATTGTCAACTTTTGACACAATGTCAATTTCATTCATATTTCATTTAGTTTGACAGTATACTAAGTTCAGCAGACATGTGTTACTCTGCCTGTTGCAACTTTTATCCAACTCAATCCTGGAATAAGGATTTTTTTAAATGTTGATCATATGATGTCCCATTTTAAATTTTTTCATGGTCCTATGGACACATGATATTTTTATGGTCTGGGTCTTGTACATCTGACGAGTAAGTTATTTTTCAATTTTTCAAAATTCACATTATCAACATTTCTTAAATTCATTTCAATGTCACTTACTTACAGGTACGCACTGAAGATGACTTTATAGTCGAAAGCGCTTTGCTATGATTTTATAAATAAATTTCTGCACGAAATACAAACCTTTTCTTCATCCAATTACATTGGAACGTGCACACAGCTTGACAATTTTCACTTATATACTGTTGGACAGGCAATTATATGAATCCTCATGAAGTTGATCAAAACCAATACTATAATCGGCAAATTATAGCCGTTTGTTTTCGAGTTTTAACGGATTGAGTGAAAATAAAAAAAAAATGTCTATGAACATTGTTTTGCCATGCTGTAATTCAACACCCTTTGTGATATATTAATTTTTATCCCAATGGGGGAACTCATGAGCAACAACTTGCATAAGATGCAATAAGTTTATTTCTACGACATTTCAATTTCGAATTAGAGCACAAAAATCAAATCGATGCATAATACACAAAATAGCAAAAATTGATTTTTTGACACCCTGTAGCTCGAAAACTGGTCATAGATCGATCTGTAAATTAGACTATGTAATGTGGATGCCAAAATCTACAATATTTCAAAATTTGAGCGATATAAGCCGAAAGCAATTTTACGTAGTAAATGAGCGGGGTTCTTTCCGTAGCAGAAGATAACCGAAAACGACACATTTCAAATTTGAGTTAGGTCAAACTTGACACTTTTCTTTGTTAGTTTACGTAAATATCCGCGTGTTTACGTAAAGTATCGTGTTTACATGAATATCCGCTCAGATTGCATGTCATGTGACTTCAACCACTTAATTTCATAGGTGCAGCCATGTGTGCCATATGATGAAATAGTCGACAAAATAATATATCGGTAAGGACACCCTTAGTATATTCATCTGAACATACAATGTTTATCAAATAAGGTAGACCAATTGATGCTATTTATGAAGAATTAAAATTTTCTATAGTTTGATTATGTGAGCACTGGCAAATCCACGAAAATTTTGAATTGAATGTAAAACTGTAGACGTCAAAGATGTGTAATAATACCTAAGAAAATATTTTGTAACGTTACCAAAGACAAAATTTATTATTCAGTCTACAAAAATATGAAAAAACAGTATGAATATGCCAATAAAAGAACAAAAGGGGTAGCTTATGACAATTACATCAATACCTCCTTCAATGAAATGAGGGATACATGGAAACTAATTAAATACGAAAGAAATCGCCTGAATTTTAAAACAATTCACACTCCCTTGAAAGCAAACGATTGAATTTTGTTTTTTTTTGGCAATATAGCAGTACTCGGTACTCTTTTTTTCTGAAGATCATCAGCCCCACTATATATTTGGAATGAATACAAAAATATTAAAAAAACACTATAGACTTGATAGTGGGTTACACTGACAAATCTTTTTCATGTCTGTATTAGTGCAGGTATTTTTCCAGAAATTTTCAAACACAATGAAGTTTTCCCAATATATTATAAGTTTGGTAATTTTAATCTACCACATAATTTCAGACCTATTTCGAGATATTCGAGATAATTTTAAAAACTCGATTATCCACCTACTTTGAGAAATTTGATTTGCTGCACGAAAATCAATTTGGATTTCGGAAAAACACGTCAACCATAAAAGCTATAGCCAAGGTAGTTGAAAACATAGTAGAAAGCTTTGAAGAAGGCAGGAATCATAAAATGACTTTATTTGACTCAAGCATCACAATTTATTATTAGAAAAATTGAACCTATACGGTATGAGAGGCATTCCCTTAGCCCTCCTCGATTCATATCTTAAGAATAGAAGACAGTCAGTTTGCTCAAATGGTAACAATAGAAACAATAGTAATAAAATATGGGGTACTGCAGGGTTCTGTACTTGTGCCCTTTTCATTTATCATATACGCGAACGACCTATTTTATCACTTAGTCAACTCAACCTGTATCATTCGCAGATGACACCACTATCTTTCATCAAAATATTAACGAGAAAACAAAAATTGTAACTAATGAAGAAAATGCCGAATATTGGTTTGCAGCGAACAGTTTGAAATTAAACATAAGCAAAACGAACCATATCACCTTTCCTTTACAGAAAATAATCAATGAACCACAAAACTGCAAGGAATTTTCCCAGTTCCCTCACTAAATTGGTCGTTTCACATCTAGAAGCTCTGCTCTAAACTTTCAAGCTCGATTTTCATTCTGAGACGACTAAAAAATGTACCAAGTTCTGACACACTGATGAATATCTATTATGCATTTTTTCACTCACACAATACTTATGGGGTAATGCATCTGACTCTGTCAAAGCTGATAAACTAGTCTGAACCAGAAGAAAACGAAGTTTATTCTGGCGAATACGTTCAATAATAATGACAGCTGTTATCATGGTTGTCATATCAACATTTCTCCCCAACCATGAGACTTCAGCCCCAGTTGAGCTCAGAATTTTTCCACTTTGAGTTTTTCCAAACCCTTTGTGAAAAAGCTTTGGGTAGCATGAGATTGTACTTCATTAAAGTCTTCATTGGGTGGACAACTTTCAATGCTGTGTGTTGAAACTCTGACTGCAAAGGATCAACATTTGTTCCAACAACTTGTTTTGTAGTCTCATCTATTTCAATTCTGGGGTTCTCATCCTTATTTGAAGTTGACTGAAATAGATATATAGAAGTATCAACGATAAAATCTTTTTTCTATAGAAATCTCTCGCGAACACTGCGCTTGTTCTCGTGTCTCAATATATGGTTTTCTTTGCAGAGAGATCGTACCGGATGCTGCTTCTTTGTATTCTTCGAATGGAAAACTAACAACGTCTGTGGATCTCATTGCGTTTTACCTTCATTAATGGAAATTATAATAATAATAATAATAATAATAATAATAATACTCTCTCATAAACACTCGTAGAGTGTACACAAACGTATAGCCTGTGCGGATAGAGGACGGCTGTTATTATTATTTGCCGTGGCGCTCCGGGACGACTTACTGATTTTTGGTGGCGTATTCACTTTTCAGCTACATTCCGATTAGCAATTACTTTACTAGGTGTTATGAAGTTGACTAATACTATCATAGTATATATCTTTATTAAGAACGTCAGTGAAACAACAATGGGAATTACAATAATGAATATGGACAATAAACAAACGTTCACGTTGACATGACATTCATTAACACCTTGGACTGGCAACCGCCGACTGACCTCGACTTCCCAAACATAGACAAATGCCCTCTGACATAGAATGATACATAAGAATCAGAAAGGTAGTATGTACTAGATTCACTCACTCTCATGTACTAGACTAACACTAATATAACACTAGGTGCCTCATCAAATAGCCTGTGTCCCTTGGTTGTGAAGTTGATATCAACATGAATGCACGGCATTGACTGAGAATCTAGTATTTTACGCTTTTCTTCAGGAATTCTGCTTCAGCTAGTGTTCAAAAAATGCAAATATGACTCAAATCTGGAACCTTACCGTCCACATTTCTTCGAGAGTCACATCAGCAGTGTTCTCACTTGGGGATCTTGGGGGTGAGTGAATAATGTCCTTTATCTAACTACCTCTCTGAGAAAGAAAACAGCTGAAATCACTGAACAATTTACTTATCATTCTCGGAAAAGTTTTCACGAGATTGTGGCCATAAAATCAGGAGCAGAGTATTTAACAAAGCTCAATAATAAATAGAAAAACACTTTTGAGAGAACCGCCTCACAATCAAATCGAAATCCCCCAAATGGAGGCTATACTACCAAGCCACTTTGAATTTGATTTTAGAGTCCGTCACAAACCTCGAAATTGTAAATATGTTTTGTATGACTTTAGTACGGCGCTTGAAAAATATCAAACCAATAATATTGAATTAAAATATATCAGTCCAACACTGGCTTATTCCTTATTAAAACTATAATCAAAAGTTCCTCACTTACAGTAAGGGAGGCTCGTTCTCGAAATAGAAAGAAAATATTGTCATGAAAATACCATAAGAGCTTTGCCAATATGTGGTACTTATCGCTTCGTCGATTTCAAAATGTCTCAGTGGTCGTTGTTGTGTTCCTCGTTTTTATTTGGAATTATAATTGTTTTAAAAAATTTTGTTATTTTCGCAATTTATTCGTGCCAGCTCATTCTAGAGGCATGCTATTCCAATCAGTATTCCCTTATCCTCTTATTAATATTGAAACCCAGCCATAAAACGCCTGAAATATTATAATTCATGTCTATCACGTACCAGTAGGAACCATTTTACACCTGGGAAAACTCATCTTCAGTGTGGAAACCCAATGAAATCTAAATGCGTTTCCACGAAATGTTTTCAAATAGTAAATCCAAAACTATGCCGCAGTGGGATACAACGAAAAAGCCGTTTAAAACGAATTTTCCTCAGAAGTTGTGTACACAATATTTTTCAAATCGACTACGATCCTCAGTGCCGTGGCCGTATCGAACTAGGAACCTACCAATAGTTTTTCCATCTAAACAAAAACTGCGACTGTATTAAAAACATAGCCATAGTCGCCGTTGTGAATATTCAACACTCCGGGAAACTTTTCATGAGACCAATAATAATATAAGACTATAACAATAATAAACGCTATACAAGTTGTTTTTGACTTAGTCTCAACAAAGAAAATTGAATCCCTCTAATTCTATTTCTAGGAGAATATGGAAATAAAATAATGGAATATAATACCGTGCGATCCAAACTGATAGAAATAGAATTCATAACAACTCCCCCTTAGATTCCCCAAAAAAAAGGAAAAAAAAAGAAAAAAGATTAATATTCTGCAGGTACATAGACGTTCAATCGTCCTTTTCTGCAATTCATAAACAACAACTTCTCCAGGGATATTTTTCCATTATTCCCTTGAAGATAAAGGTAACCTTTGGTATCTAAAATATATTCTCATAACATAACTCGGTATATATCATACGATATTCTTTAAAGTCAAAAGTCAGTTACACACTGTTATACACAAACAGTCACAGAAACACTCAAATAATTATTGAAGTCATGAACAATCTACTAATTCTTCGCAAAACAGAACATTTCGCCAATATTCGAAAAAACGAATTAGAAATTACAAAATATATTATTTACAAGTGAGGCTCTACTAAATGACGAATTTAATTGAATTAATTAATTTGCATTGTATGCGAAAGACCAGTGTGTCTCAAAAATACCTTCATCCCTTTCATTCAACAACAGTCACTCATCACCATTGTGCATACAAATTGAGATAAACTAATATCCATGATACCTTCAAGGAAGATACATAAAAACTTAGGGAATATATTCTCCTTCCATCTAAAGTCATATCACATATTTCCCTGAATACTAAATACTTTGAGTAAGGTGAATGTTCATCCCCTTTCATTTGGACATTCTGCTACATTTTCCTCCTCAATTATCTCAACAAAACTCGCACTTGACAGATCTGACTTCTCAATAATATCAATAATACTTGCATTATGCATTCAGTAACACTTTATTCACAAAGGTCATCTCCGCACCTGATAACCACCTGAAAATTTCCTCCAAAATCCTCAGATGAGAAGAGAAATATCTTGTCGTGTGAGAGGGTTACGCCTTTGAATGAATCGAAGGTTGATAACTAGTGGGAGAAAAATTAACTGTATTCAACTGTATGAGGAATGGATGAAAAAATAATCACTAAAATGAACCCAGCCCAGATATTACCTAATGTCTAACAGTCCAGTCCGTCTTCGGGGAGTCCTTAGTCGGCCTACTGTTGTAGAAAGAGAGGAAGAGCTGATATTCACTTCACTTTTTGTGATGGTCACAGTGTTCACACGAAGAAATAATTGTGCTTGCGATAGAAACAAGAATGCTTGTAGGTTTGATGTTCGTTGATGATCTCTGGTTGTGCTGACTCGACGTGCGTTTAGATTGCGCGAAATTGTTTCGCGCAACAGTTTCGCGAAAATGTTTCGCGTCGTATATACCTGGTACTCACCCCGAAAGTTGTTTCGTTCGTTCTCGCGAGTATGTTTTGTGGTGAGCCACTCGTCAGTCGGTATTGAAACGCGCATCAGAGAGCCTCGCGTCTCGTGTTTCTTGTAGTGTAAACCGATTCTACTGTTTCGCGCCAAAAATGAACCAGGAGGATAGCATCCGCCTCATTGAACTTTACGCAAAGTACCGATTTTTATGGGATGCCAAAGATAAGGTGCACCATAACCGCATGAAGAGGGAGGATGCTTGGAAGGAAATGAGTGCAAAATTGCAGTACCCTGTTGCTACCTTAAAGGCAAAAATGAAAACATTGATGGGTTCCTATAGGAGTGAGAGGTCCAGGGAGAAAAAAAGCAGAGTCACTGGTTCCGGTATGTAAATTTTTATTTTTCTGTGACGGGAAAAAAGTTTGACATTTTATCCCTGTTGACAGGTACTAAAATATGACTTTTCATGAAATTACTTTTTTCCCCGATAACCGGGAAAAAAGTACTTAATTTTTTCCCGGGGAAAAGAGTGAGTACTTTTTTCCCGGATATACATACACATAGGTAAAGGTAGATATTTGATTAAATCGTCGTTTTTCCCGTCACAGAAAAAAATAGCGTATTATACACGGGAAAAAGATTAGATTTTAGCTCTCGGTTAGTTGTCTCCCTCCGCTTCGCGTCGGGAGACAACACAACCTCGAGCTAAAATCTAGTACTTTTTTCCCTTGTATAATAAATAACTATTATTTTATGCTTTGTATTAATATTGACGTGTTTGACTTTTTGTAATTGTGTCACAGCATGCATACTAGTACCAGAAAGCGAGATAACTCCTTAAATAAATACACTAAAGTAAGCTTACTATTTATTATTATTATTGTTACAGGTAGCGATGAAGTATATGACTCTAAATGGTTCGCCTACAAATACTTTTAGTTTTTGGCTGATAAAGACATCCCAAGGGAAACTGTGAATACTGCTAGTGAGGTAAGTGGATCCTTAATATTGGTCCTGCCACGGCAACGGTTGATTTAAAATAAAATGATTAGTTAAATGTAAGCGAACATCTTTGAGCTGTGCGGATGTCCTTCGCGGAATATTACGGATTGGACAGAACGATGTCATAGGTGCGTCGTTGCGCCATCTACCATTTATAATGTCGCCATTGTCGTCAGTATCGAAACTTCCAGGAGGAGTATACGTTCCATGAGAAGTACTTTTGCGTAGAAAGTTATGTAAATAAATGCTTGCTAAAGTAACTTTTGTTGCTATTTCTGGTTGCACAAGTAGAGGCTTTCTCAATACACGAAATACTGAACTCATTATTCCAAAGGCATTCTCCACGACGCGACGTGCTCTCGAATGACGGTAATTAAATACACGTTCCGGTGAACGTACCACGGGATTACCATCCAATGGTTTCATCGTGTATTCACTCAAAGCAAACGCCTTGTCACCTAATACGTAATATGGGACTTGCATAGAATATGGAACTTGTAAGACTTCTGGGCGAGGAATATTTAATTCGCGCCTCTTCAATTTATTGTACAATGCCGTATTTTTGAATACACCACCGTCCGCTATCCGCCCTTGACATCCTACATCAGCATAGATAAAATTGTAATCTGCGTCGACTATTGCAAACAGCACAATGCTAAAAAAAATTTTATAGTTGTAGTATTCAGTCCCTGAATTAATAGGTGCTTGTAAAATAATGTGTTTTCCATCCATAGCCCCGATAACGTGAGGAAATTGCCACTTTTTTTCAAATTCGGAGGAGATCTGAAGCCACTCTTCTGTAGTAGATGGTACCTGAAACCAAAACAAACTAAATTAATAACATTCAAAATAAAGGCGAAAACATTTTTATGCCAAACATGTTCACAAGGAGTCAAAAATAAAATTAACCTGGTTCCGAAAAGAATTACTTAACCGTTGTTTGTTTTGTTTCAGGAACACTCCGAAATAGAAGTTCCTATAACGCCAACTTCGCCTACGGTCACCCCCGCAGAAAATACATCTGCAACTACAGCAACTGCAACTACTACATCTGCATCTTCTACATCGGCAGCTACTTCATGTTCGACCACACGTCAGCAGATGTCACAAGAGACTACCTTTCCTACCCCAAATACTAGCAGGAGACAGAGAACTGGCATCAAACGTAAGGCAGCTGAGCAAGAATCCGACTCAATCTGTTAATTCATCTAATGATGCGTACTTCACCTATGCTTTGAATTTGGCGAATGAACTACGAAAATACGACCAGAACTCGCTGGCGCACGTCAAACGAGCCTTCGCTAATATTTTATTTGAAGCCGATATGGGAATGTATTCTGCTTCATATGGTAATACTTTACAAATACACATCCCGCACAGTTCACCTTCTGCGTCGTCACATAGTTCACATGATTATAGGAGCCAAACATCGACTTTTTCACCAAACGCTCCTCTAACACATACCTCAGAAAATATCACTCCAGAAGTCGATATACAATCTGTTTTATTAGATATGTGAACATTTTTCGTTTCAATAAATAATAATAACTAATAAAATAAAAAAAACAAAGAATTTCTTTTACCTTTACATATTCCTTAAGTGACTGAACTAACGCATCGCAAACTTCTGGAATAATTCTTGATATTGTGCTTTTCGATATTCTGAAGAGGTATTGTAGGCTGCTGTAGGAATCTCCCGTAGCAAGAAATCTTAAGCAAACTGTCAACCTCTCTTTTACAGATATAGCCTCTCTCATGTTGGTATCCATTTTTCTTATTTTAGGATCAACTAGTGATACGAGCTGTTCGTAATCTTCTGTGGTCATCCGAGTAAAGTTTCGAAACGTATATTCACAAGGTTCCGCTGTCATATCCCTCAGGAGTCTGTTTCCATATTGAAATCTCCGACGAAATATGTCTTTCGACCACCATCGGCGTGTTCTTTTATTTCTTTTTCTTTTCTTTCTCAATACAATTATCATCATCATTGCAAATGCTGCACTCGGAGCAACCGGCATGCTTGTCTCGCACAAACTGGCGGCTCACCTTGTTTTCGCTTGTCAACCCGAAACGTTTCGCCCCGTGTAAACAGTTAGGCCGAGACAGCGACTCGCGAAACATTTTCGCGAAACTGTTGCGCGAAACAATTTCGCGCAATCTAAACGCGCCTTTACCTAATGTCTAACAGTCCAGTCCGTCTTCGGGGAGTCCTTAGTCGGCCTACTGTTGTAGAAAGAGAGGAAGAGCTGATATTCACTTCACTTTTTGTGATGGTCACAGTGTTCACACGAAGAAATAATTGTGCTTGCGATAGAAACAAGAATGCTTGTAGGTTTGATGTTCGTTGATGATCTCTGGTTGTGCTGACTCGACGTATCGGCTCGATCTGGCTAGGTATTTTTTTGTTGGAAAATGGATATAATAATATGGAACAGGGTGTAACGAAGCAAATGGGGGTCGATAATAAATGAAAGATTGATTCTAAATATACTAATATACAGCGTGACTCACGGTCGGTGGTAGGTTAGACGTTTATGGTAAACGCAACGCAGGATTTTCCTGAAAATTTCATATCTTACATTTCGTTACCTGGTCTATCGATCTAAAATATTTTCAGCATTGCGACGTTGCCACTTCTATCAAAAAGACCTAGCAACTTTATTTTTTCAAATAGAACACTCCGTATATTAACACATTTTTGGAATCTCTATTTTATAATAATACTTTTTTGTTAATAATGTCCTATCTCTATCGGTTTTCGAGATAAAAAATAATTTGTGTCAAATATGGTCCAAAACATAGCCCTAATTGAACTTAAGTACATCAGTACTCTCAATTCATGAAAAGTTGATATTTTGATGATAGTTTGTATAAAGTCGAAATATTTAATTAACACCAAGAAATCGACTCCATATCATACAGGGCGTGTTAAAATTACTAGGATGTCCGTCATGCATAAAATTGCTTAAAATATCATTTTTTCAAATGAAACCCCCTGTATATTACTCGATAAATTGAAAGATGATGAAAAATTCTTCAAGATGATATATCATGTCCCTATACATAAATCATCAAGTTTTCCTGATAAAGTCGATTTTTAAGAATTCGGTTTTAGGTAACAGTGGAATTATCAAGCTTATAACAGTTTGGTAACCTTTATAAGTAATTTACGAATTATTATCGACGGTGTTTCAAAATATCTTCCAAAATAAATGCAAATATCGATTATTCAAGCGAATTCTTATGAAATTATTTATTACACATGAACAATGTGATCAAATCATTGTCTGAAGTTGCAGAAAATTTAACCAAATGTATCCTAAATTAACACCAATGAACGAGAGGAAGTTTGTAAGATTACAAAATAATTTCCTTAACTATGGCTCAAAGTTTCCAGAAAACAACTGTACCAAAAATCAGGCATTTCTAGAAATGCCTAGGTAAAGAGTAAGATTTTATGGGCTTTAACATGTGAAATTACAGAAAATAACAGAATTAAGAGGATTAAAAATAACAAAATTGTAAACAAAATATCACATTTTTGCAATAAATGCTGGAAATGTTGTCCATTACATTCTAAACATTTTAAAATGTTCTTTTGTACGCGACTTGTGGTTGCTTTCTCAATTTCATGGGGATCTAGATCTTCAATACACCGAACTATTCGCCGTCGCAGTTCTTCTTTAGTAGGCAATGGAGTACTGTACACCCTTTCTTTTAAAACACCCCATAAAAAAGTCAAGAGGCGTGAGATCGGGTGATTTCGGTGGCCAATCCCACGGCCCTAAACGCCTAAACCAACGATCCTCAAACATTTCGCAAAGTTTCCTGGAAACTTCCTGGGTAGAATGAGCTGGGGCTCCGTCAAGTTGATACCATGAATTTATATATTCCTCTAAAGGCAAATTTTCAAAGAAATCGGTAACAGTCGTCCTTGATATCTCTCTGCATTTAGTGTTTCTTCATAAATAAAAAAGCTAATTTTATTGTTCTTTAAAATACAGAAAACGTTCAGGTAAATTTTTTCTTGAAATCCCATTTCTTTTGTCACATGAGGATTATGATCAGCCCAAAAATGTTTATTCCTGCTCTTAAAAATTCCATCCCTCGTAAATTTTGATTCTTCGCTCCAAATTATTTTTGACAAAAATTCCCGATCTTCCTGTATGTGTATTAAATGGGAGTCGCAAAAATGCACTCTACGTACAAAGTCATCTGCTTTGAGAGCTTGAACTTTGGTAAATTTATACGGATGCATTTGGTGATTTTCCAAAATTCGTTGTACTGAAGCATGTGATACATCCAAATCTTTTTCTGCACTGCGAATGGAAGCTTCTGGATATGCATAAAAATATGCCAAAACGTTAACAGTATTTTCCTCATTTGAAGTAACAGGTTTTGGTAACGTTGAAGGCGCTTTTAACTTGGAGGCATAGTTAAGGAAATTATTTTGTAATCTTACAAACTTTCTCTCGTTCATTGGTGTTAATTCAGGATACATTTGGTTGAATTTTCTGCAAGTTCTGGCAATGATTTGATCACACTGTCCATGTATAATAAATAATTTCATATGAACTTCGTTTGGATAATCAATATTTGAATTCATTTTTGGCGATTTTTTGAAGGACTGTCAATAACCTTTTATTAATTACTTATAAAAGTCACCAAACTGTCATAAGCTTGATATTTCCACGGCTACCCAAAATAAAATTCTTTAAATATAATTTTTTGTACAACCGCCATCAAAAATATCTCTAATAGAATCACTTCAATCAGCATATCTACTTAGAAAGAATTATTTAGAAAAGTTCACACGTGTCTTTGGCAGTTTGTGCAATTTGTAAGAAGTAGTATTCAATCTAACTGTTGTCATGACTTACCAATAATAACAATTAACTAATACGTGCGCTGGTGTATGTAGTTGAAGCATCTGCCTCGTAATGCAAAGGTCGTGTGTTCGAATCCCGGAGACCACTTTTTGTTTTTTTTTGTACAAAAAAAAATGTGTATGATACATTTGTTAAGAGTGATTTTATGTTGCTGACGCTCATTTCGCAATATTCCCCACTCATAAAATAAAATGCCACTTTCAACACTTGTAGGTATCATAAATAACTATTTTTCCACAAAAATGGCTTTATTAAGAAAACTTGATGATTTAGGTATAGAGACATGATATGTCATATTAAAGCATTTTTCATCATTTTTCAATTTATCGAATAATATACAGGGGGTTTCGTTTGAAAAAATGATCTTTTAAGCAATTTTATGCATGACGGACATAATAGTAATTTTAGCACGCCGTGTATGATATCGATTTCTTGGTTTTAACTAAATATTTCGACTTTATACAAACTATCATCAAAATATCAACTTTTCATGAATTGAGAGTACTGATGTACTTAAGTTCAATTAGGGCTATGCTTTGGACCATATTTAACACAAATTATTTTTTATCTCGAAAACCGATAGAGATAGGTATAGGACATTATTAACAAAAAACTATTATACAAATCAGTGAAACGCAAAGCGGGACGCGACATGCCCCTTCAACAAAAAAAATTGGAATTTTTTTTTAAGTTTAGTGTTCAAGTGGAAGCGGACACAATTTCACAATTGGACGCTTAACTACTCCTTGTGGCATTTGCCACACGAACCTTACTACCAGCTCCGGGAAAAACCTGAGTTACACGACTATGATAGGCCAATGGAGTGGAGAATATTGGGACAGATTCACTGGTCCATTTAGCACGCTAGTGTAGATTATGTAGATACTCCTTCGACCACCGCTGCCGAAAGTGCTGTTGCAGTTGCTGCAACAGTTGTCAACGGGTTAATCGGTTGAGGGGTACATTTAAGACTGATTCTGGGATAGCAGAAAGAGTTGCCAACGTCAGAAAGTGTCCTGGGGTCAAAACGCGTAAATCAGTTGAATCGCTACTGAGAGGACGTTAATTGAGAATTGATTCAATTTGTATCAGAACAGTAAGAAGTTCCTCGTAAGTTAGGACTTGTTCGTCAACCACGCGGAGGAGATGGGTTTTCACCAATTTAATCCCGCTTTCCCACAAGCTACCAAAGTGGGGGGAAGCGGAAGTGTTGAAATGCCATTGAATGGTTTCCTTACAAGCAGATTTTTGCATGAAAGTTAGTATTTGGTTATAAGCACCAAGATAGTTGGTTCCACAGTCACTATACAAATGTTCACATCGATCTTTACGAACAATGAATCGACGGAGAGCGGTTAGGAAAGCTTCGTTAGATAGATCTGAAACAAGTTCGAAGTGGCACCTCTGATCTTGCTCATGGTAATGTGGAATGGTGCCAGCATAAGGGAAGGTTTGCATTGGCTGATGCGAGGACGGGGAAGGTCATCCATAACTGGCTTGGGGGAAGTTGGATGGGTTTTTCAACAACGAATGCATTTGCATAGCATACTCCTGGCCTGGCAGATACTATCTAAAATTGTTGAGCCATCAGAAAGTTGACTGTTCGGATTCCAGCATGTGAATATTTGAGATGGAGCTGTTCAATAATCGGATCTCATTATCAAACGACTGCGGCTGGAAAGGAGAGCAGGGAAGCGACGATCATATTGCAAGGAAGCATGAGTCGATCGGCGACCCATTCTTGAAATTCAATTTCTTGTTCATTCAAAGTTTTAGAACCTGACAACCCTTCTGGAGCATAAGGATCACGTCAGAAAAGGCGGCGGCTTGAGTTATTTTAACCAAAACTAATAAAGCTTTGTGTATTCCAAGGGAAGTGAGACAACCTTCAGTACGGTTTAATAGTTGGCGAGTATTGAACGTGAATCGTGAAACAAAATCGCGAATGCTTGTAATTGCTGTCAAAGAGAGGCGTTGTTCGAACAAGGCATTAAGAAGTTGCAGATCATGAATATTGTTGAGTACAATAATGCGTCCTTTAGCTTCAGATAATGCTGTAGGGGATCAGCAAAATTCTTTCAAGCACAAGAGGCGTCTTGAAGAAAGGATAGTCCCCAACACAATAATAAACATTGAAGTGAGTTGGATGGTTAGAATCCTCTGGAGCCTACATCTGCAGGACTACAGTTGCAAGAAATATGAAATCAGCTGATCGAAGGTTTGGTGTTCTGTATGAACGACATTCTGTTAGCAACATAGGTTTTTCATCGGTGAGATGAAAAACCGAGTCATGACAGTACCACACCGACCAGCAACTAAATCGGTTGAACTCAATCTTGCTAGCATAAACCTTGTGAATGAATTGAACTATTAAACTAACCGTGTTGCCAGTACGACTACGCAAAGTTCAGTAGATAAGTAAAGGGGCTATCAACTCAAGATGCCGCTGAATTCGAATTTTGACCACGTAGTCAGCCAGCATCATCAATGGGTTCTTCTTCTTTGCTGACATTATCATCGGGAGTGGTCATGGAACATCAACTGTCACGGAACATCAAGTACGGGTTTCTGAATCCAAGATGGCGCTAGACTGTAGGCGTGTCATCGGGCGTGGTCCAGGCGCTAAATTTGAATGTGAATCTGAAAAGAAAAATAATGATCGAAGCGGTAGATCGAACTCCGGCCGCCTGGGTGATACGAAGATGTGTTAGCCACTAGATTAGCCAGGTTATTGAAAAAAAAAATGGTTTAATGTAATGTGAGTTATCAGTTTCTGTGTTTTCCATTGACTCTAGACGCTCCTTACGCTGTTCCATTTTTTCAAAATCACTCTATAAATATCATATCTATCTTTGTGTTCATTGATGAAATTATATATTTTCCACTCGCGATAATATGTCTGCACTTGACAAAAGCATAATGCTCTATGCTGTATCTACAACTACCCAAATCCATTCTTTTCAATCGTCCCTACCATCGAATTTTGGCCCAGCTTACTTCACATGTGTACCTAACCTCGATTTGATCAAACTCAAATTCAAATTCGACTGCCATAGTATACATTCAAAACGTTGTACTGATGAAGACTGCACAAGTCCAAAAAGTTGTACTGGTGGTAGGACTGTTCGCGTCGACGCACGGAAAAATACAGACGAAATGTCTATACGTCCAACTGACGACGTGTTACTGATGTGGACTGTACAAGTCCAAAGTTGATGTCCACATGTTAACCTTACTTCACTTTGATTAAACCCAAATTTGAATTCGACCGTTATATTATGAATACGAAACGTTGTACTGTTGAACACTGCACAAGTCCGATACCTTGTACTGATGGTAGGAATGTTCGCGTCGACGCACGGAAAGGTACCGACGAAATGCCTATACCTTCAACTGACGATGACAGTGGTCCACTTCGGTCAAAATTTTGACCCAGTCTGGACCATATCGAAACGTGTGGTACTGATGATGACTGTACAAGTCCGAAACTTTTGAAACGTGTTACTAATGATAACTGTACAATTCCACAACATAAGAGTCCGAAACGTGGTACTGATGATGACTATACATCGTGGTACTAATTAGGACTGTACAAGTCCGTTCTATATTACGCACAAATACATTTTTCACCGACGTGTGTACCTTCAAACGATATACTTAAAAATCCCATACAAATGGCTTGTGGTCCACATATGCACTACTTTGGTCAGAATTTTGTCCCAGTTCAGGCCATTGCCCGATGTGCATCCCGTCTGAACCTGATCAGGTCTGAATTTTCAACTAAATATTGATCCATGGCCGAATGAGCATCCATCGCCTATTGCCTATTGACTATTTCCAAATTTGGATTCATCGACAAATTTGCATCACCAAATACTCTGAATTATGATGTGGATCTCCGAATCGTCTGAATTATGATGTGGATCCCCAAATTCTCTGAATTATGATGTGGATCCCCAAATAGTCTGAATTATGATGTCGATCTCCAAATCGTCTGAATTATGATGCGGATCCCCAAATAGTCTGAATTATGATGCGGATCCCCAAATACCCTGAATTATGATGTGGATCTCCAAATAGTCTGAATTATGATTTGGATCCCCAAATAGTCTGAATTATGATGTGGCTCCCTAAATAGTATGAATTGTGATGTGAATCGCCAAATACCATTAATAATGATATGGATCCCCAAATAATCTGAATTGTGATGTGGATTCCCAAATACTCTGAATGAGATGTAAATCCCCAAATAGTCTGAATTATGATGCAAATAAAATTCCCCGGCTCCCATGACTAGTATCAAAGTATCAACAATTAAACCATGTATTTCCAATTACTTTTCTAGTCTAGTCTAGAATAATCCAGGATCCCCTTCCATACCTTACACCCCACCAACCCAGACGCCAGAGCATAGACAGCCCCGTGAGAGTGATGCTGGTCTTCAGGATGTTGTGGGACTAGCCGGTAAAATACAATCGGTTAGTTCGATGTTGAACATTTCGGAGTTATGCCGGGCCTTGGACGATTTGATCGCCAAGCTCGCGCAGGCTGACACTCCCCTAGAAAAGGTGATGGCTGCCCTAAAAGTTCTGGGGGATGCCAAGCGCTATCACTTTTGAGCATGGTATGAGTGTCTGCATGCACAACACCGTTTCGGCTTTATCGACAGGCATAAGATAGGGCATAAGATAGACCCATTGCTCATATGCGAGACGTGGCTCAGGCCGGAGATTCAGACTGAAGAGCTTTACGACTATCAGAGTTGATCGCTCTCAAGCAGTGAGGGGGGGCAATCGAATATGTTTATATTAAACCAGCGGATGGGACCTGCGTATTCGCGATATACAACGCTACGAACAAGAGGTTCTCCAGTGCTCATTTGGATAATCTGTGTAACACCGGCCATAGGGTGTTAGTGGCCGGGGACTTCGACGAAAAGTATTCTGACTGGATCGGTAGTTCACAGCCTAACGCCAACGGTGAAACGTTGCACGAATACTCCTTAGACAGCGACGTGGTAATTGTGCACATTACCCCTAGAATGGGAACACTTCGACTATAGTCGACTTGGTGGTGAACAACAATGTTACTGATATGAGTGAACTCAAGGCAATCCACGAGATGACTTCGGATCACGATCCAGTGGTGTTTCGTTTAAAGTGTCGAATGGACGAGCGTCCGCCAACGACTAAATACGATTATCGACATGCCAACTGGCCCGAGTTCCCAAGGCTTTTGAATGTTATGACATCGATCGAGTCAAACATCTCAAAAGCATTGAGGAGGCTACTATCGTTCTAATCAAACACATTCAAGTTGCTCGTGAGCGCTCCGTCAAGAAGATTATAGTCAAGAGTAACCGGAATGTCGTTCCACAAGTTGAGGAGATGATCACTCTGAAAAACTCTTTCCGTAGAAAGTGGCAAGAAACCAGGAATCCAGCACACAAGGAAGACATGATAAGACTGGGGAGAGAGATTTCAGAGCTGATCAACGACAATAACTAGAGCGTATGGAAGGACAAGCTGGAGAAGCTAGATTCTCGTTACAATTCTCTGTGGCGGATGACAAAGCGTATTCCAAAGAAATTTACGCCGATTCTGGCCATAGAGAATGGTGACGATAGGCTAGTGACAGACCCTCAGAAGGCGGAACTGTTCGGGGAGTATTTCTCCAATGTACACAAAAGGGCGCCTGACGTCAGTGAGAGGCATAGACGTAGGTCTCAGGGAACTGAGGACTTTTGAGAATCTGTGTCCCTCTCTATTGGCACTCATAGGCTCACCAAGGTCATGACGAACTATGAGGAGCTGACGGTGGTCATGAAACGACTTCCGAGGAACAAGGTGGGCCGGATGGTTTGGACGCCGATCTACTCATAAATCTGCCGCAGAAAGTCCTCGTCCAGTTGATACACTTGATAATTGCCATCATCAAATGGGGGTGTTACCCAGATTGTCTAAAGAAAGCAAAGGTGATACCGATTCTGAAACCGGGTAAGGATGGCCACAAACTCGATAACAATCGACCTATCTCGCTTTTGAGTGTGTTGCTAAGGTAGTCGAGAAGATCCTTCTGGAGCGGTTGTTGAGTCTCGAGGAGAATCTCAAAATGATCTGCGATGTACAATTCGGGTTCCGTGAAGGACACAGTACGACTTCGCAAGTCGTTAGAGTTGTACACAGGGTGAAACAAGCATCTCAACGTGGAATCAACACAGTTATGAAATGATTTTTTTTTTTACACGAGCCCAGTCGGAATTTGTGTGCCGCAGTTGAGCTGGCCCCTTAGGAAATTTGGTTGAACTGTTCAGAAGTCTGGCGGCCACCTTCGCAGTCGAAATTTGTCACGAGTTGAAATTTTAACAAGTGTCAGAGGGAAAGCTGGGATTATTTCACTTTTATTCCCAATTCAAATGAAGTGTTGAGTTTGTTAATGAAGAAAGTCTGCAGTATTAGATAAATTATAAATATTCGACGTTCGAAAGTTATCAATGTCTCAGTTCCGTTAACAAAGATAATGAAGGAGGTGTGCATGTCGAGATAAATTGAATTAATTCATAAATAGATTTTCGATGCGAAAGTTATCAATGCCTCATTTTCGTTAACAGAGATAATGAAGGGTGTGTGCTGTTTTAGATAATGGTTAATTTAGAAATAGATGTGTAAATTTGGACCGAGAGTATAGGCCCGTGAAAATAGACAGTTCATAATGATTTCAAAAGTTTCAAACTTTACTCAAGCGAATCGAATACATCGAGAAGGCAATAAGTCTCAGTTTGCAACGTTTTACTATTTTTAAAAATGCCACAAAAAATTATGTTATATATAATTTCAAAACTGCTGCAAACTTGGTACATACATCGAAAAAATATTCCGAACAGGTCTAAGCATCAAAACTTAAAAGCTATCAATTAAGAGAAAAAACAACCGGGAAACATCCATCAAGAGAAAACACAACCGGGTGTCTCCCTTAAGAGAAAAACCAACCGGGTGTCTCACATTATTTCGGAGAAAAAACAGCTTGCTAAAAATCATAAGGTATGCAGGGTGTCTCTTTACCTTTAAAGAAAAAAAATGGTGACTGCTTGTCAAATGCTATACCGGTGTACCAAAAACTTGTCATTTAAGAGGAAAAACAGCTTGCAAAAAAATCATAAGGTATGCAGAGTATCTCAAAATGAAAAACACAGGATATTACAAAATATCCATTACAGAAAATGTACATAGTGTCTCAACATCTTTAAAGAAAAAACAGAGTGATATACCGGGTGTCTCCAAGATGTGTGTCATATAGGGTCTTACAAAATTGGTTGAAGAAAAAATACAGAGTGTCACATAATAATCCTTTCAGAAAATATAAATAGTGTTTCAACATAGATCAATTATGAAAAAGCACATACTAATAATAATAATTACAGAAAAAGCACAGAGTGTCTCACATGGCGACATCTTTAAAGAAAAAACAGAGTGACATACCGGGTGTCTCCAAGATGTGTGTCATATAGGGTGTTACAAAATAGATTAAAGGAAAAGAGTGTCCCATAATAATCATTACAGAAAATATGCAGAGGGTCTCCAAGATGTGTCATATAGGGTGTTACAAAATAATCATTACAGAAAATATACATCGATTAAGAAAAAACATGGAGTATCCCAAAATATACATTTGAAGAAAAAACATGGCGACTGCTTGTCAAATGTCCAACGATATTTTAGATTTGTACAAGTCATCAAAAACTAATGCTAAATTCGGATTGCCCACATCGAGGAGATGTCAAATATGCAATAAAATGGCCACTTCCGTTTTCCACTTCCGGTTTATCGATTTCAATGATTTTGGTATCAATGGATTCGTCTCGATGTCAAGAAACATTTTTAGGCATTTTCCGTTGCCAAAAGGGCCTAAGAGGCTTACTTCGTTATTAGCGATGGTACAACGGCCTGCGGGTACTCTAATAAAACAACTTTTGATGGAGATTTAAAAAATGATTGAAAAATTAAAATTTCGATGATTTTGACATCAATGGATTCAAACATGGCGACTGCTTGTCAAATGCTATACCGGTGTACCAAAAACTTGTCATTTAAGAGGAAAAACAGCTTGCTAAAAATCATAAGGTATGCAGGGTGTCTCAAAATATATCTTTGAAGAAAAAACATGGCGACTGCTTGACAAATGCTATACCTCGTAATGAGGTCCGTCACTTTTAACGTGCGATACCCATTGAACCATTCAAAATTAAAACAGTTGCCATTTACGACAGTAGTATAAAAAAATATTACTCTCCAGAAACACACACACTTAAAATAATGCATAAACAAGTGTATATAGAGTGCCTTCAATAATTTCACTCACGATATTAAAAATTTGACTATTAGGTAGGGGGGGATGATGCACAATAAACCCCATTCCATAGCGTTGCACAGTCAAATTATAACGTTGTTTTATGGATGTCAGTATGGCGCGGTAATTTTCCACTTTCTCCCATTTATACAAAAGAGTTGCTGTTGGAGATATTGCAGGCAAAAGTTGATGATGCTATCACACAAGGGTTTTGGGGATATAACGAAATACCGTTCTTCGCATAATCGGAGCACGGCCACACAATATAGTTGATCACAAGTACCACTTATGTTAAAAAATTGAATGAAATATAATAATATGCGATTGAGTTTGTCAGCGGACGCTACTATCAAATTCATAAAGTCTTCTTATCTAGTTGGATGAAATATATGAAATAGACATCTCATAGAGTTATTCACAGTAGTAGAGAGAGGTTTTAAAGACATGGACACGTTTATAGTAAAATCTTGTAGAACTTTGGAAAATTTACGAGTTTATAAATACTGCCATAGAAAATCCTATTGTCCGAGATGTGGAGAACAGTGTGTTGTGGAGTGTAAGAGTGTGTTTGGTAAAACTGAGTTGAAACATAAATGGTAAGTAGCTGCCCATGTGGCTGGAGTGAAGCGGTTACTCGTATTGGAAGACACCCGGCAAGACGATCAAGAACCTCGCCCAGGCCCTAGTCATCTGAGAAGACCCGCAGAACAACGAAGTGAGACAGAAACATTGTCTAAAGCGGTAGTCAAGAGACCTACTGCAGATCGGAGTTCGTCAGACTGTGACTATGAAACAATGAATCAACAGCTGCAGGAATTGTCTGAGACTGAAGTACTGCCTGAACTAGATCGACACTTATTGGAATACGTCTACAGAGACCCCCGTCGCAATGGAAGAAGAGTGAGCTACATTACAGACAGCGATAAGTTATTGTTCGGTAAGTCAAAAATTTTGCAGAGTGTGGAAATTTAAGACGTCAAGTTTTCGAGGCAAATATCTTTGGGACACACAGGCGCCTCACAAAAATCATTGGAAATGTTAATTTGAAAATTAACTATATTTGAAAATTAAATAAGTACATGAAGGTAAAATATAGGTGTACTGTTCAAAGGTACACCTTCAAAATAATAAAAAGAGCCATGAGACGTCTCCAAATTATTGGAAATCATCCTATAAATTTGGATTTTTGGACCATTGTCCATTTGACAAGGGTCGAAACTTCATGAAATTTCACGACGAAACGTCAGTGATCCAAACTCCAGCGAAAACCTGATGCTCCTATAAACAATTTTATTACAAGGTTGAAATGGTAAGGTGTGAAAATAGTCGTCTGGAGAAAATTGAGAAATGCTTAGTAGATAAGTTTCTGAACGACGGCGACGGCTGAAACAATTTGTGGAAACAATGAAAGTCTAAAAATAAACGAAATTCTTTATTCAACAAATTATTCATAAAAAGTTGTTAGTTTTGATAAGAGATTCCTTAGATCAGACAAAAGGTTATTGTTAGGACATGAAATATCAAATATGTTCCAATTAAATTGTCCAATTTCAATTAATCTTCTTGCGAACTCATTGTAATTAAAGTAGGTATTTTCTTTGAAAAAGTAAATGTGACCATCTATATAACAAAATGCTTAGGTGATATCGTTAGGGATGTCGGGAAACGAATCTTGAAATCGACCTCTGGTTATAATATCTCATCGAATTCAATAAAGGAAGCATTGTCATAGAAAACATAATTTTTCTCCGAATAAGTACGAAATAAATCGTTCATTTTGGCTTTTGGAGATAAGAGAGGAATTTCCAAATCTCTCTCAATTCGTAAGCTTGGGAATGAACTTGAATATAATCTATTGTTGCTGTGGTGAAGTACCCTAGGATATGGTCAGTACTCAGGGTATTTGGCTCTGGGTAAATGAATAGAGGTCTGTTCAGTACAAACAACTTTACTTGGACTTGGTAGAGATCGAGTATCTTGGTATACTGAATCGTGGTATATCAACGTAGTACAATAATCTAAAAATAATTATTAGTATAAACTTCAAATATAGCCAACAGTGAAACGTGTGAAATATTAAAAATGACAGAAAATATTACAAGTGCGATAAGGAATTGGAAAAAAAAACCAGCACGTCGAGTAATGTTCAGGCTTTCGAGAGAATTCAGATAATGTGAGACCAACAATAATTCACAAAACAACTTACCTAAAAGTGCAGGCCACATACACTATAACAATTTAGGCATTCAAAGCCAGGAAGCACTCGATAGATTGCAGACTAAATTGACTGAGACACGTCACTCATATGTTCTAAACAAGTATACTGGGGTCGGTATCATCCCATGATTCGTATCGATAATTCGTGGATTTGGCTGAGCCAGGTAGGGACACACAAAAACCATCAAATGAAATAAAACAGTGGCGGAGTTCGTAGGTCACGCTCCGCTACATCTGCCCCCGTTCTTGGGGATGGGGAGCTGCCGGAGGCTCCATAGGACCACAAGAAACAAAATACTTTTTCAAGTGAGATATATGAAACGTGCCTCGCTCAGTATCAGTTTCAGGGACAGACAAAATATACGTTTTATCACTCAATACTTTCTTAATTTGGAATGGACCCTCGTAGATGAGAAAAAATTTCTTCGTCTCTCGGGAGGACGCCGACGAGATCGGATTAGCGCGCAGCAGTACCAAGTCTCCCACCGTAAATGGGACGATGGGCCTCGATGGTCGACTTAGAACACGACGAGCGGCTCGGGTTTGTAACTGCTCACGCGCGAGGAATAACTTCACATGATTATGATTGCTGGCCTCCCCAGGATATTTTATATGACTCCTGAGGGGGGAATACGTGGGTGTGCCGAACTGCAACTCCACGGGGGGAAAACCTGTAGATTCATGCACAATGTTATTGAATAAATGTACGATGTGCGGTACTTCCCAGGCCCATCGGGTATGCTTCGAGTGGCAAAAAGCTCGAAACAAACGTCCTAGCTCCCTCATAACCCGCTCTGAAGGATTATCTTCAGGATGTCTGATGGAACTGTACACAATCCGAATGCCCACACGGTTCAAAGCGTTTTTCCACACTCCCGAAGTGAACTGTGTCCCCCGATCGCTCAATACACGTTGAGGTGTCCCTACACGTTTGACGTAATCAGTCATGAAATGCTTCACTACTGATTCTGCTGTGGCTCGTTTCAACATGTATAAGGCAACGTATTCGGTGAACACATCCAACACCACAAACAAAAATGTCACCCCACCACGCGATTGGGGAAGCGGCCCATATAGATCTACTGCGACCAGGTCTCCGGGCCCTGTGGGAATAATTGGGTCCAAAGATGGCTTAGGTCTACTAGACGCTTTACTTTTTTGGCATAAATCGCACAATTTCAAAGTTCGCTTGACCAACTTATGAAGCCTACGGCACCAAATGTCTGATCTTAAAGCACACCAGGTCTAGTATACCCCGAAATGCCCAAACTCCTCATGGTAATACCCTATGAGTTCCTGTATTACAGAAATAGGGATACATAAACAATACCTGTCTTCCGCCTGGAAATACAAAATGTTTCCATGAAGAAGAAACTGTCCGAAAACGACCCTTGTTCTAACTTTTCCAACTCCTTAGCGAGGTATATATCTGCGCGCTGCTCAGTAGGTAACCGTTGGAGGAAATCTTTCAATTTTGGAGAGTCCTTTGCTATGGCCGAAAAAGTTTGTCAACAGGGACTGGTAACCTGGCGGGAGGATTTCGAGAGAGGGCATCGGGAATTATGTTTTGGGATCCTGAAATATATTTCACGTCGAAAGAAAACTCCTGGCAGGCTAGAACCCACCTAGTAATTCTGGCAGACAATAAACGACATGACTTCAGAAAGGAAAGAGACTGGTGGTCACTTAAAACAGTGAAATGGCGGCCCAACAAATAAATTCTCCACCTTTGGAGGGCAAAAATAATCCCCAAAAGCTCCCGCTCTGGAACCGAATATCTGCGTTCACGCTCTAGCAACAGACGACTAGCATAAGCAACTATAAACTGGGAGTTGTTTTCGCCTCGTTGATATAACATAGCACCTAAGCCAATATCGCTACAGTCAGTTTGGACGATAAATGGCAACTCAGGTCGGGGATGATATAAGAGCACTTCCTTACAAAGCAAATCCTTGAGTTTACTAAACGCCTCGGCTTGCTCCTTCCCCCAAAACCAACGAGTGCGTTTTCTCAACAGAGTCACTAAAGGTTCTGACACCTGCGCGAATTCAACCGAAAAACTACGGTCGTAGTTACAAAGGCCCAGAAAACTTTGTAACTCCTTAATATTGTTTGGCTTCTGAAAATCACGTATAGCCTGGGTTCGAATCGGGTCGGCTCTCCATCCATCTGAGCTCAAGACGTACCCCAAGAACTTCAGTTCTTTCCTGAAAAACTCACACTTTTTCAGGCGCAGGGTAAAACCAGATCTAGAAAGCCGAGTCAATACGAGATCTAAGCTGCATATGGTCTTCGAAAGACCCCGAAGTAATCAATATGTCATCCACGTAAACGTGGACAAACGTCTGTAAGAATGGTCCCAGAATTTTGTCAAGGCACCGGGTGAAACTAGATACCGCAGTCTTTAAGCCAAACGGCAGAACTCGGAATTGGTAGCACCTAGTTCCATATCGAAAAGCAGTGTATTTTCGGTGTTCGGCTCTTATCGGTATCTGCCAATAAGAGTGTGTGCAATCCAAAGAACTCATATATTTGACTTGCGGAATTTCCATCATAATTTCCTCAATGGGCCTCGGAAGTTCATTATCCACCTCCATAACGGAGTTTAGCCTCCTAGCATCCAAACAAACTCGTATGCTGCCATCCTTTTTGATACTAGTGGCTAGGGGACTACAAAATGGGCTGGTGGGTCTCTCTATGACCCCCCACTGTTCCATCTTATCTAATTCCATTTGCACTGCAGGCCTATGTGCAAAAGGAACTGGGTATGGCCGGACCTAAAAAGGAGTTGGATCGGATAAATTTATGTTATGTTCATAATGTGTTACCAGCCCAGAAACATCAGAGAACACATTCTGATGTTTCTGTAGTAATTCTGTGAATATTTTGGCCTCTCTTGAAGTCAAATTAGCCTGCTGTACAACACTTTCAAAATCACATGGTTCCACACCCCCAGAAGTAGCAGGAGGGTGTGACTGATTGATAGCACACAAACGGAGCGATTTGACCTTTTCGGAATTTGTCTCTATCCTATGGTTTGAAGGGAACTCCGGGACAACCAGCTCTTGATTGTCTAGCTTAAGCGTGACTTTGCCGTGTTCCAAATCAATCCTAGCTTGATACGAACGCAAAAAGTCAACACCCAAGATGACGGCATAAGCTAGATCGGGTATAACCAAAAACTCGAAGTTGAAAAATTGGTCTCTTAAAGAGAACGGAAGAAACACTTGGGCCGAAACTCGTCGCTGTTTTGCTTTGAAAGCACCCGTTATCCGAATACCGCTGACTTTGAAAAAAGTTAATTTAGGCAGACACCCTGTAATCTACCCGAATATTTCGTCGGATATACAACAGACGTCGCTGCCTGAATCTACAAGAGCGGGGAAATTCAGATGGCCTATATTGATCTCGACAAATGGTGATCGAGGTACTGGTTTGTGGTGATCACTGTCACACTCCTCCAGCAAATCGTCAACTGGATAATTTCCACGTACCAACTTATTATGGTCAGTCCTATCCACAACCCCCACCAATGGACTAGGTTGATGGGTTGCGATTAGTTTTCCGAAAACTCCATCACCTCATCAACAGAATTCAAGGCAGACACATTTCTGGAAAATGGAGGCTCATCTGTTTGCCCATTTCTCCGGAACGGTCTATTATCCCGACGTGAGTTAACATTATCAGGGTCAAATCTATCAGCTGGGCGAGAAATGTAGTCAGCCTGAGATAACACTGTTATGGCGTCCGCTACCGTGCCAGTTCCTATAAGTGCCGCCGCCACAGAGAAAGGAAAATGTCTAGCAATCATTGATATTAGAAGTGACTCGGAAATCTCTGGCTGTAAATACCTACATTTTGAACGCAAATTCAAAAAATAATCTACATAACTACCATCACCAGAACAGTATTAACCCGTTTCCAAAAGACTACGTATCTCTAGTTGTCGGGAATCCCCCCAGAAATAACTGAGAAATGAGCGTTTTAACTCCGAAAATTCTTTAAAATTATAAAGCATGGCATCAGCCCACAACTTTGCCTTTTTGCGGAAAAGTGCATGACACCAGTGGGGTACAACATGAAAAGGCATCCTCAGTTGCCTGATAGAATACTCTAATTTATCTATGAAGAGAACTGGATGGATTCCCTCATTATCAAAAAACGGAATGAGTTTTGCAGCCTCTATAGTATTAAAATTTTCGAAATACGGCATGGGTTGGCAGTTTAAATTCCCCATCACATTACAACTGTTACAAATATTGGTACGGAGCGGTATATTTCCAGACAGACCCTGAAAATTAATATTATCAATATTCCTTACTGCGCTATAATTTGCCGTCCCACCCTGTATGGGGTGGTGCCCCTGAGTGGAAAAATAATTTTGTTCCCCCGGTATACGAGAATCAATATTAGTTAGAGGGACTTTGAGAAACTGATTTGGCATTTCAGAATAAGTACTGTTCTTTGAAATAGAACGAGAAATTGAAGGAACAATATCTTTATCACCCAGTAACAACCGAACATTATTTCGAGGATCACCTTGTAAACAGTAATTTTCTCGCAAACTATTTGAGTTATTGAAGCCCTGTGGCTCAATAACATCAGCAAATGATTTTTCTGGTGCAGTCTTTTCACTATTTATCACTTGAGTTGGGATTCCACTTGCATTTAATTGTGGACACAACAAAGCTGAGGCTGTCCCCGGGTCTACTAAAATAGGCCTACCTTGACTCTGCAAAACCTCTAGCTCACCATCCTGACCTACTCTGCCCCCGTCAAGCCTTCTAGGGGTACCTGCGGCTGGGGACATGGCCCTACCTCGTCCTCTTGCTCTTGTTTCGTATTGATGCACTGGGGTATGGACCACCATACTACCCTGGATTCAAAAGCCAAGTTTTGGGGTTGTGGAACTGGTTTCGACGAAATGGCTGTTATGAAATGCCAAATGGATACCAGGCCTTCTCGTTGGGCGACAAGATGAGGTGAAGTACCCTAGGATATGGAGGGTATTTGGCTCTGGGTAAATGAATAGAGGTCTGTTCAGTACAAACAACTTTACTTGGACTTGGTAGAGATCGAGTATCTTGGTATACTGAATCGTGGTATATCAACGTAGTACAATAATCTAAAAATAATTATTAGTATAAACTTCAAATATAGCCAACAGTGAAACGTGTGAAATATTAAAAATGACAGAAAATATTACAAGTGCGATAAGGAATTGGAAAAAAAAACCAGCACGTCGAGTAATGTTCAGGCTTTCGAGAGTATTCAGATAATGTGAGACCAACAATAATTAACAAAACAACCTCCCTCAAAGTGCAGGCCACATACACTATAACAATTTAGGCATTCAAAGCCAGGAAGCACTCGATAGATTGCAGACTAAATGGACTGAGACACGTCACTCATATGTTCTAAACAAGTATACTGGGGTCGGTATCATCCCATGATTCGTATCGATAATTCGTGGATTTGGCTGAGCCAGGTAGGGACACACAAAAACCATCAAATGAAATAAAACAGTGGCGGAGTTCGTAGGTCACGCTCCGCTACATTGCTTACTGCTAATAAATTGCCATTGGCCATTTGAAAAATGTCTTCAATTTTGGGTCTTCAACATCAAACTTCCACAACATATCTTGCACAATAATATAGAATCGGTAGCTTGGAGAGCCTGGACTATACGCGAAAAACTTTGAATGTGATGGATATTTGACTTAACATACATTTTTGGGTTGATGAAGACGATGTTTGCTTGCAGGTGCAGATGTAGTTTTCATAATAGCAGAAGTAGTTTTGCGAGTGTGGACAGTTGTTTGAGTAGTAGTTGAGGGTGTAGTCTTGAGTATAGGAGCGAATCGGTTCTTCCGGCCATACAATGCCTCAAGACTATTAATGTCATCTTCATGTATGGGGCCCTTAGCGAATGCTATCATAATATCTGATACAGGTTCTTGTACAAGTTCAAATGTTAAAATCGATGCATTCTGCCACATGTCAAAAGCTCTCTGGAACACAGTAAGGTATTCATCATACGTTTTATGCGGATAAGGTGTTAGATAACACTTCAAATGAGTTTTATTCCATTTACTTATAATGCGATATATGTTTTCGCCATATTGACATCTAGGTCTGGCAATAAGCTCCATCGTTTAATTATTCAAAGTTCCATCTACGGGTAGATTATAGCGCTCCTGGAAATCTTTGAGAGTTGTTGGAAAATCCGTCAGAGAACTATTATCAACATACCCATATCTTGGTTTTTTCGTAAGAGGTTCGCAGTTTTCACCCATGTTTTGAAAGTGAATGAGCATGCACTGGTCATTTATATCATTTGCAAGCGAAGGCGGAAGACTGCTGCTCATAACAGGAAAAGTAGTTTCCGTTGACTTCATTGTCCGTTATGGAATCAGTTTCCTTTGATAGGCCTTTGTAGGAAATTCATTATCACATTAAACGCGTGTTTGATTATGTATCGAGTGATAACAAAAAAGTCTGCAGTATTAGAGTAATTTTAGTTGAAATTTTGCATTTTAGGCTGATGGAGTTGCTTGCAGACGTAGAAAGGGGACGGATTGTTACACTTCGATTCGAAGGTACGAAAATACTACATAAAACCATACTAGTTACTTCACATTTATATTCTTCATTGGGTGAATGATGTTATTCATCGTTGCAATTTTAAATCAATCAATTTTTTTGGTTGTCTCGTTTATTTTCTTGTGTTGTGTAGGTTAGGTTAGGTTAGGTTAGGTTAGGTTAGGTTAGGTTAGGTTAGGTTATTTTCTTGTGTTGTGTAGGTTATTTATTCAGCCGCTGTGACAGAAATTAGGGTTATGGCTCTCCGAACTAGATTTCAGTACATACCTACCGTGATTATGCTCATAAAGTATTTCCTTGTTGGTTTCCTGTTATTGTAACAGTGAAGAATTTGACTTAATCTGAAGTCGGCTTTATTCCTTTTGCAATCATTGTTTACATTTTCCTATGAAATTGAAAACAAATGTCATTGTCAGAACGAAGGTTAAATTGGGTTGATTCATCTTCTACTTCGCTTCTTTCTTCTTCGTGATTTAATGGCAGTTGTTTCGTTTGGGGTACGTTCGACACTCTCTACCTTCGATCGCTATCTAATTCTTTGACAGAAGTTCATTTGTCGATGTCACTAAAATGGTTTTGTTACAACAGTATTTCATTAAAAATGACCTTATTAGGATATTTCTATCGTTCTAATAACAATCAGTTATTTTTATTAACATTTTGAGTGTGTTGACTTCAGGGGTTATGTCTGGACCTCACGACATATCACCTCGATCAAGAAAGGGAAGAAGACTTTTGAAGTTTTGTAATCAGAACAAATTATGGTTAGGTATATTTGGAAAAGTGTGGGCTAGAAGAATTCCTGCCTAATATGTGTTGGTCTATGAATATGATTGATTTTGAGTGAGGAAGTATGCAGGAAAAAATGAAGAGAAAAACCTGGAAAAGTATCACTTTATTCTGGTTGGTCGTGGCAGTTCAGCTCGGTGGTAAAAGTAAGCCTGAGATCTTTTCAATACTGCATATAATTTAATATTGTAATTTCCACTAGTGTTGGGATTAATTGGAGAAGAATCTCAATTTTGGGAAAATCATTTGTTTGATGGAAATACTGCCTCTGTCGAGGAATATCAATTGACCGAAAATCACGTGGCTGGCACTCTACTGCTTTACTCGGAACCCGCACACCATCACAGGTACTGTTCTCTTTCATTATTATAATTTCCATATTATTGTCTGAACATATAACTTATAATTGTGGTCCTTCCCTCTAGGGTTCCTTTTTACGGGGCTCCAAGTTTCTTCTTACGAGACTCCTTGTTCCTTGTTGCGGGACGTCAAGCTCCTTTTTTTTTAAGCAAGCAATTACTCTCATCCTGCTCTCTGGTAAGGATGCTGATTGGGGCCTAACGTATTGTAGAAGTTAACCTACCGCCACACTGCACACCCTAGATATCACTAACAAGTGCTGTCGAACCTTCAACTTCAATCCTGGTGAGTTCGTTCCATGTAAATTGAAAAACCTGTAATGAAATATTACCACCAACTACGGAGTTCCAGTTATTCATCGTGATCATTTTTCATAAACCAGCATATTTTTTGAAGATGGCTGATTTCCTGAAGAAGAAGGTAACTCGGGCAATACATTATCGAAAGAAATCGAATGTGCAGGCACAGGCATCAAATCGTCGCCGATCGATATAGACGTGGATGGTTCTAAAATGCACCCGGAAGACGATGTAGTGTTCAAATTGAGAATTTTGTTGGACATTTCTTTTTTTCGATTGGTGGAGTCTTCTAAATACCCCTCTGCAACTGAAGTCGATTTGCATCCTCCTAGGCGTTTGATATTAGTTATACCCACACCACAGTCAGCAAGTAAAGTGGCTGAGGAACGCCTGAAGCTGTGACCAGTGTAAAGCTCTGGATTTTGAAGGCGCAGATATACTGCTATTTCGGAGGGTATCTTTCCTATGGTATTGATTCCTACACATTGCACAGTACATTTTCCACTTTTGTAATACAAGAAAAAACGACGGTAAGGAGTCTCTTTTGGACGTAAATGTACATAATTTCTGTATACGTTCAAAAAATAACCATCATTTGCTTCTTCAGATATCATAAAGGATCTAGAGGAATGATTTTTGGAATCCCTGATATTAACAATTATCAGGTTTTCTTTGTCGTCTATGTCGTCAATGGTGAGTTTTGTCAGCTCTTCTCGTCTGCAAGCACCAGCTAATCCAAAAATTGCTACTAACTTAATCATGAGGTATATGTCATCGGGTGCTTCAGTCATAAATTTTGAAACGTCTTCTTGAGTGAAGATTTTGGCCTTTTTCGGTCGAAAACCGACATTCTGTCTTTTAATGAATGCAATTATTTTGTAAAATTTGCTAATATCCAAATTTTGCTTTACTTTGAATACACTCTTCAACATTGAATATCTTGCCCATAAAGTGTTCGGCTTCCATGTTTTAGACATTTCTAGAAAATAAGCCAAAAATACTTCTTCTTTATTTGGAGTTTTCACTTTTTTATTGTTGCACCATTTAATGAAACTCGGGTATTGCTTCTCATACCTTTTAGATTTCGTTGGCAATAATTCTAAGTTCGCATCTGTAGCTGCTTGCACGATTTCTTGTGGAAGTTCTTCATCAGATGAATAATGTAAGAATGTGAATCTGAATACCTATGAAATATGTTGTATAGCATAATAGTAAAATCACAAGAAGGAACAATAAAAAACCTTGAAATTATAAAAATCTTAAAATAATGAAATTCTTAAAATTATTTTGTTGTAGTTGGATTACTCGGTTAAAAATGGAATTAATGTTATAACGATATATATAACATAGTATGAAAGAGTAAGGAAATGTAATAGGTGCAATTATTATTATATATATATATATATATATATATATATATATATATGTATATTTAAAATTAATTTTTTTTCAGTCGTTTTTTTTCAATTATTTTTTTTCAATTCAATTAGACTTAAGAGAATTTTAATAGATTTAGTGTAATTCGTTGTATATTCTTGGCGCCAAATATGAAAAGGATCTTTGGAAAATGGTTTTTTCTGATTTGGGTAAATCTACGTTTTTATTTTGTTTCTGTCTCGTATTGTAGCTGTGACCGATGTCGATGAGTTCGGATTGGTGATTATATTGCCAAATAGTAATGTGTTGCAATAAATCTTTCTCAGATTTAGTACATTCGCATCGAAGAAGAGCTGTTCTGAAGGGTAAGTATACTTTTTTTTATATATAATTTCAAGAGCATATTTTTGTATTACTTCCACTTTTTTCAGGTGTATTGCAGAAGCTGATCCCCATGCAATGTTTCCATAATATAAATGTATTTCCACTAATGCAAAGTAAATGATTCGTAGCTGACGTATACCAAGAATGTTTTTAAGATACTTCACTTTAGGTAAAATACATCTAATTTTTTCTGTAATATATTCTGTCTGTTTGTCCCACTTACTATCAATATAGATTCCTAAGTATTTTATGCTGGGCGTTGATTGAAAATCAACAATATGGCCATCACCATCATCGATACTGAGTGCTTTATAAGTTGGTAGACCAGATTTATATGAACTGAAGGTTATAAATTGGGTTTTTTCTACATTCATAGTTAGTAACTTACTGTTGAAATAATTTAATATTGATTTGAAATCTGCTTCAATTTCTCCCATATATCTTCTTGATATACAATTGCAGTGCCGTCTGCGAAACTTATTATGGTTCCCTTTTTACCTTTGTCGAAAAGATCATTGATATATAAAGTGAACAAAATTGGCCCTAAAATTATTCCCTGAGGTACTCCGCATTCTACTTGTCTGTATGTACTGAGGGTGTCGTTTATTTGAAGACATTGTGTCCTGTTGTCAGAGTAACTTTCGAACAGTTTCAGAGTACCTCTTATACCAGCATTTTCCAGAGTTTGTAACAGTTGACATGACTAACTGTGTCGAATGCTTTGACCAAGTCGACAAAAATACAAATGACGGGTTAATTACACAATTTCATCCAGTGCCGACTTACCCGTCCTAAAGCCAAATTGTTTGTTTGAGATCACTTGATATCTATTCAAGAATGAAGTCAATCTTGACTTCAAAAGTTTTTTCGAAATTTTTTGCAATTGTTGATATCAAGGAGATTGGTCTGTGGTTGGTCCTATTTTTTCTGCTACCTTTTTTTATATACTGGTTTAATGACAGCATTTCAAGAGAACTTGGGAAAACACCTTTCTGGAAAGATTTATTGATTAAGAAACATAGTGGAGTTTTTATATGAGTTGTAATATTCTTTATTGTTTCAGATCTGATTTTATCTTTATCCGGTGTTTTTCTATTTTTCAAATTTTCAATGGTTTTGACTACTTTGCTTACATCGACCTCTGATAAATATAATGAATTCAGAAGAATATTCTTATTTTCATTTGGTTCTTGTTTATGTTTTATTTCGTCTGCTTGTTTTTTCCCAATACTGGTAAATTATTCACTGAATTCATTTGCTATATCATTTTCATTTCTTAAAATTTTGGTTTGTTGGCCATTAGTAATTTCTTTCACACAGTTCCATAGGTGTTTTCCATAATTTTTATTTATGTTTATTTGGTTTTCATATAATTAACTTTTGATATTCTCAGCAGTGAATTGAGTTTATTTCTGTAGGATTTGAAATTACTAATATGTTCAACTGTTGGGTTTCTTTTGATCATGTGGTATGATTCATTTTTCCTTCCAATAGATTTCACTAAACCGTCACTAATCCAGCACTTCCTTTTTATATCTTGCATTCTTATTTTTGGCTTCACTGTACACGCATCTATATGGTCCTTCAATTTAGTGATGAATATATCGGTACTATCTTCAAGGTTCTCATTATTATACATTTCTTGCCACGTTTCTTCTTCCAGTCTAGCTTTCAGTTTTGTCGTAACTTATATGTAATTGTTTATATCTGTTTCTTACACCTGCGTGAGAAGCAATACGCCCGCCGCTGGTATACTCCAACAGGTGTCCTTTGATCACGTTGCTAGGGTGACCGCGGTACTTTCGCGTCATCAGTTCAGTTGAAATTGCCACTTCACGCGAGGTACTTGTTTACGCGCAGTAAATGTATTCGTATTTGTACGATTAAATTGTGTTTTGAACGATTTTTTATTATTTCGAACCTACCAGACGCTAGACCCTACCGGTGTGTAGGATTTTCGGCGGGGAATACAACATTTTGGCGACCGTGACAGGACAGTATAGTTGTGCGTACGAATATTTACAGTGAGCGCGAACTTCGTGAAAATATCGTGAAGTGAATACGCCGAAAAGTAAACAAACGTGACATACCTAGTTTCAACTCGACAACAAAATGGCAGATCTCGAAACGGTTAAGAAAAATCGCAGAGTACTTCGTATGTGCTTTACAAAAGCGGCAAACGAATTAGACGGGCATTTAAAAATAGTTCCTTTGGTGTTAAGTGATGTCGAGACCTCTTAAGTGTTTGTGATAATGAAGTCTACAATTCGATGCTAGAAGGGGAAGCTACCGAAGACCAGTTGTTGTTAGAAATGGAACAGTGCGAAGCCTACTTGAGAAGGTTTACAGATTTGCGATTACAAATTAAAAAACTCCTGTTGAAGCCTGTAGATGAACAGTCTGTAGATGATGAAACGGGTAAAGTATACCCGAGCAAACGTAAGCGAAAATTTAAATTACCTGAAATAAAGTTCAAGCAGTATGACGGCAGTATCAAGGTCTGGCTAGGATTCTGGTCACAGTTTAAGAAAATTCATTCAGATCAGGATATAGATCAATGTGATAAAATAGAATATCTTTTGCAAGCTACTGTTCCTGACAGTCGTGCCCGTCAAATTGTGGAAAGCTTTCCTTGTCTCGATGAAAACTATGACAAAATTCTAGATTGCATGAGAGAGAGCGAGATTTGGACGTGATGACTTGAATTTTATGTGCGTGAGTTGTTAGCTGGTTTTAAATGTACAGTCATCCACCTCGTAAAAGTTTGAACTATCTAAGGTGTATGATCAAATAGAAACACAATTGAGAGCGCTTGATACATTAGGTATTACGTCTGACAAATACGCATCACTTTTATTTCCGCTTATCGAGTCGTGCTTGCCACAAGAATTATTGGCAACGATCTCCTTATAATTCGAATCGTGATATCGAAAAAGATAATCTCAATGTTTCTCAAAACGATGAACCAGCGACTTCTATTGAAAATAGACTAAAAAATTTGTTACGTTTTTTGAGGTCGGAAGTAGAAAATGAACAGCGAATCGTTTTAGCCAGTGAAGGTTTCGGTTTAACGAAATCCACTGTTGTAAACACGAAAACGAGCGAAAAAAGACTTTCTGGAAATTTCGCTTCTGGAAATTTCGCTTCAGGAAAAATAACTGCCGCGGGTCTAATTAATAATGAATTCAATGTTGCCAAGTGTGTATTTTGCTAGGGAGCATATGAAAGTGATCGGTGCTTCAAAGCGCAAAAAATGAGTCTGGATGAACGGAAGGGTATTTTGACTGAGAAAAAGGCGTGTTTCCGATGTTTAAAATTGGATCATCAATCTCGAAAATGTAGAAGCCGTTTAAAGTGCGTAGTTTGCGGTTCCGCGCATGTCCCGTTGATGTGTTTAGATTTAACTAGTAAAAAGCTGCAGAAATCGTCGGATGATATGGAAAATCAGTCGAAAGATTTCCAGAATGATAAAAGCATGGCGAATTTAACTGGCGAACCTGTTTTTCTGCAGGTGTTACGAGTAGGGGTTAGAGGCACTAGCGGCACAATTACCTTAAGAGCTTTTGTAGATACAGGGAGCACCAAAAGTTACATTTTAAAATCTGTAGTGTTAAAGCTCAATTTAACGCCAAAAAGAGCTCAAAAAATTACTCATTGTTTATTCGGTGGTCTAGCCAAAGATGCATTATGCATTATGTGTATGACGTTACAATTTTTGAAGGGAATTTTTCCCACGCATTTGAGGTTTTAGACCAACATCAAATTTGTAATGAAGTCTCACCTGTTTTTTAGGGACCTTGGATTGATGAATTGAATTCCAAAAATATACAGATCTCAGACTTTAATAGTCAGAGTCCTATCGAAATGTTGCTGGGTGCAGATGTAATAAATAAAATATTTACTGGCAAAAGACTTATGCTGAGTTGTGGTCTCGTGGCTTATGAAAGCTATGTAGGATGGACACTCGAAGGAAAAATTATTGATACACACAGGGGTCATACAATGACAGTTGTGTCAATCTTAACCAATCCAACAATCGCCGATCTGTGGTCCTTGGACGTACTGGGAATACAGGATCCCACAGATAGTAAAACCAAGTTAGAAATAGCTGAGGAAGCTAGAATGCTTTTTAACGATACAACGACGATTAATGAGGAAGGAAGATACGAGATTAGGTTGCCTTGGATGGAAAATCATCCTCCCTTACCGACGAACTACAATATCGCTAAAAACCGACTTCACAGCACATTGCAGAAGCTAGAAAAGGAAAATATGACATCACGATACTCAGAAGTTTTCCAAGAGTGGGAAAATCTTGAAATCATAGAAAAAACGCATAATGACACTTTTTACCCCATAGGCCATTCATCAAAGAGGGATCAACCACAGCGGTCAGACCTGTTTTTTACGTGCACACGAAAAGGACAAACCATCCCTAAATCAGTGTCTAGAGAAGGGAGAAAATTTGATTGAAAAAATTCCCGCTATACTCTGTAACGAAGCATATTTTTATACCCTGTCTGAGGTAACTTGGTCAGGTAGTATGCAGTATAGTTAAAAGCCTTTAGCCGAAAATGCTTCGTTGGGCCACCCTGTTACTCTCCCGAGTTATTATTAGCATTATTATTCTTTCTGTTCATATAAGTATTGTTGTTACTAAATAGTTATTACTATATTTTTTGTTTGTTAGCTCTTGATAAGTGTAGGGATTCATTTTGCACATGTTTATGTAATAAGGTTAGAAATGTTATCAGGGTGACAAGTTCGGAAATCGTCATTCGTACAATCTCTACCCGCCCTGTAGATTTATTTAAAAATCTCCGTACAATTCAATTATTTTCTATACGAAACATTGCCTCTTGGCTTCACCAAGAATTCCCGTCCCATTGTTTTTTTTCGCGACCTGATTAGTTTTTGTGGTATGTTAAAAATTTTAACTTTTACATAGTTTTCCAACTCCGGTTTCTTGTAGCTCATGTTTTTGATATCTTAAAAAGTATGAGCGGACTTTTTTCCGTTTTTCACCCCATTATCTACGTCATACTGCGTAGGCGACCAGAAAACTATAAATACGACATCACCTTTGACCACAGGGCTTTTTGAAATTGATCATCCAGACCGCTTGTCTTTTCGCGTTTCTGATTAATGTTTAAAATCCGTTTTGCTAAGTGCACCGTTCAACTTCGAAGTGATCCCGACAATTAAAACCGTAAGCATTTGAAATATATTCTCCCGTATTGTTTTGAACTTTTGAGATTTACTACGTGTTTCAAATCAGGAGTGATAGGATTATTGAATAATTAGTATATTTGAGATATCTGTGTATTTTCTTGTTAACAAAACCGCGTATACAAACAGGGTAGATTCCTTACACCGTCGTTTTCATTAAAACTCAAACTTCTCCCCAAGGTGTTGTTTGCCCGCTGGCAGGAGCAGGTGTTAAGCGAGTTTTGTTTATTTCGGTGTCCCTAAGGCGTTGTTTGCCCACCGGACGGATATCGAACGCGAGAATTTATGAAAACGGTGAGGGAATCATCCTGTCCGAAATTTGCCTGCAACAAATAATACTGTTTATTTGTGAAATGGTTTAGTCGGAGCACATTCGTCTCAGTTACCGATACTCCGAAGCCCAGTCATATACCGTGTGTTTTGGTAAATTAATTAAATCACTCCGGACACTAGTCAGCCTGATTGAAACACCCGTTCCGTCTCTCTACAAGCCGGACACACCTGCAAATTGCAGACACCCGCTAACCGTACAGAACTTGTCTCCTTGAAAAAAACCTTTTTTTTTACGTTAGTTAAACTTAAGTTATCAATATCCATACCTGTCTCCGTAGATGCCTAACATTTGAATAGAATGTGTCATTCGGTTCTTCAACAATAAATGTTGCCTTTGTTACCGTATCACCTCTTTTATTTTCAACTAATATGTTTACTAGACATCTGAAAGTAAGCAAGTAAGCAAAGCAGCCGGTATTTCATGAAATTCAAGTGTTGCAATTAAAGCCTGGAACCACTTGACCGCTTTTGGTCTTAAGACACCTTATTTGACCCCTGGAATACCGTATCTCCATCTGAAGCTGCCCTGGGCCTCCCTCCGAATTGAATTAGGGAGAAGTGGAGCATACCACTTTAAATAAGCTGGCGCCCGAGGCACTTGTTGAGTTTTGAGTCGTTTCTTGTTAGAGAGAACAGAGTAAGCTCAACAACCGCCGCGCCATAGTAACGCCCGGCCTTTTTGTCCTGTTAAGGAAAAAAGAGCGTTACAACTCACAAGATTCAGAGAGTATAAGATAGGTGTCATATCTGATGTAAAAAAGGCGTTTTTGCAAATAAACGTGAATCCGAAAGATCGACAAGTGTTGAAGTATTTATGGGTTGACGAAGATGGTCAAGAGATCGTTTACCAGCACAACAGAGTCGTTTTCGGAGTGAACTGCAGCCCTTTTTTGCTCGGAGCAACGATAGAGCGTCACCTGGTAGAGTGTTTGAAAAGATGCTCAATAAACGGCTGTGAATATTCCAGAAAAACCATTGAGAAACTTGCTACGAGCTTCTATGTCGATAACTGTGTTGCTAGTGTGCCAGATAAAGGGACCCTGAACAAATTTATCAGAGAGTCGGTTGAGGCAATGGAGGAAGCACAAATGGAGCTCAGAGGGTGGGAGTTTTCTGGAAATTGCAGCGGTGAAGAAGGTGTAGCAGTGCTGGGGATGAGATGGTTCCCAGAAAAGGATGTGTTTACATTGAATCCTGACCTCATAAATACCGAAATAGAGAATCTAGTGGCTACAAAGAAAAAACTGCTTAGCATGGCTCAAAAGGTATTTGACCCCATAGGATACACATGTCCTGCTACATTGAAACCCAAGTTATGGTTACAAGAATTTTGGTCCAAGAATATCACATGGGATGCGGAAGTAGATCATGAGTTAGCCAATGGTTTTAAACAGTGGGTCAAGGATTTGCCAATCTTGACAAATATAGAAATTCGTCGATGGAATGAAATTGGAAGTTCAGATCCAAGTGATGTCACAATACACACATTTGTGGACGCCTCACGACAAGCTTACGTAGCAGCAGTTTTTTTGTAGAGTAGCCCAGGAGAATAAAGTGTGGGTTTACTTGTTGTCAGCCAAGTCAAGAATTGCTCCTTTAGAGAATAAAGAGAGAAAGATGACTATACCACGACTTGAACTGTTGGCTGCTACAATTGAAGCGAGATTGTATACACAAGTGACAGAAAATTTTACCGAAAAATATAAAAGTTATTTTTGGAGTGACTCGTCAACAGTCATATCTTGGATCCAGAGAAACGAAAACTGGGGTACTTTCGTTCATAACAGAGTGGATGAAATTAGAAAGTTGACCCCCCAAGAAGAATGGAAACATATCCCAGGCGTATTTAATCCTGCAGATTTACCTTCGCTTGGGTGCTCACCTAAACAATTACTGATATCAAAATGGTGGGAGGGCCCTCAGTGGTTATATGAGAAAAAGGAAATATGGCCCTACACATGCCAACAAGTAAATGAAGAAGAGGTAAATGATGAGCGGAAGAAAAATTGTCTGAAAACATTATTAAGTGTGAATCAAACATATTCTGACTATTTTCACTTGAAAGATTTAGTAGTTTTGAGCTTACAGTACGAATGTTAGCAGCTGTTTTCAGATTCATACATAACTCAAAATTGAAAAACCACCATAAAACTTCTGGAAATTTTTCTGTGAAAGAGCTTGATGCTGCAGAGAAGTTTATCCTTCAGAAAGTGCAACAAGAAAACTTTTCAGGACTAAAAGATAACCAGATTAAATGTTTGAAGCCGAAATATGATGATTCTGGTTTGATCAGAGTAGATTCCAGAGTTTCAAACAAACCTAACGAGACTGAGGATTTCAAGTATCCTTTTATACTACCAAGAAAGCATCCAGTTGTAACTGCTTTGATAATGGATGCACATCGCAAGAACTGCCATGTGGGAACGCAAGGTCTGCTCTGTTTATTGAGAGAACGTTACTGGATTCCAATGGACAGGAAAACTGTCAGATCTGTCATTGGAAAGTGTACAATATGTCAGAGATATGGCGCTAAACCATTTGTTCTCGAACCACCCCCGCTACCAGCAGATAGAGTGCGTGATGCAATTACTTTTGAAATAACTGGTGTGGACTTTGCTGGCCCTCTATTTTGTAAATCAGGAGAGAAGGCATGGGTGTGTTTATTCACGTGTGCGGTTTATCGGTGTGTTCACCTCGAGCTGACTTTGTCGTTATCTACAAATGGTTTCCTACAAGTGTTACGTCGTTTCATCGCAAGACGCAGTAGACCAAAAGTGATTTACAGTTATAATGGTACGGACTTTAGGGGCACTGATAACGCTTTTGAACATTTGAACTGGGACCATATCGAACGTGAAACGTCAGTGCAGCGAATCACGTGGAAGTTTAATCCCCCGACGGTGTCGTGGTGGGGTGGATTTTCTGAAAGACTTATCGGGTTAGTGAAAACATTGCTGCGTAAGATTCTTGGAAAAAAGTGTTTAGGTTTTGAAGACTTAATGACTATGATTCGTGATTGTGAATCAGTCGTTAAAAATCGACCATTGACTTATATTTCCACAGATCCTTTGGACTTTAAATCGTTCACCCCCGCTATGTTTTTACGTGAACAATCAGACAGTAGTGTACTGGATATTGACGCAATAGAGAAAACGAACTTATCGCGCAGTATGCGTTACAAGGAGAGACTCAGCGAACAGTTACGTCATAGATTTCGGATAGAATATCTTGGACAGTTGAAACTTTTGTTCGACAAAAAACCGAGTATGTCCGTTAAAATAGATCAAATCGTCTTAATGGGAATTGATTCTACAAAACGTATAGAGTGGCCTTTAGCTCGTATACTAGAGGTCGTTCCAGGCAAAGACGGATACACACGATTAGTACGAGTACGAACATCACGAGGTGAGTTGCTTCGGCCAGTGCAGCGTTTATATCCTTTGGAGTGTGATACTTCGTTAGAAGAGGAGCCCGCACGTGAGCTGGATGGAGCTGACAAATCTCAAGAACAGAAGAAAGAAGATTGTGATGAAAAATAAAGAATTCGAATCAAAAGTGGTTGAAACAATTGAAAATTGTAAGATTACCCGAAGTGGACGCAATATTAGAAATCCACAAAGATTTTGTAATTGAGTTGGTTAGGTCTATATTTTTCGGTTTATTTTGTTAGAAAATGTTTTAGGTTAAAACTATTTCTCAGGTGGGAGAATGTCGTAACTTATATGTAATTGTTTATATCTGTTTCTGACACCTGCGTGAGAAGCAATACGCCCGCCGCTGGTATACTCCAACAGGTGTCTTTTGATCACGTTGCTAGGGTGACCGCGGTACTGTCGCGTCATCAGTTCAGTTGAAATTGCCACTTCACGTGAGGTACTTGTTTACGCGCAGTAAATGTATTCGTATTTGTACGATTAAATTGTGTTTTGAACGATTTGTTATTATTTTGAACCTACCAGCCGCTAGACCCTACCGGTGTGTAGGATTTTCGGCGAGGAATACAAGTTTTTTGTAATTTATATGGTAGTTGAACCGTGTTTCAGTTATTTCATTTTCATATAGTGATCAGTTACGTGGACCTCTAGAATGATTGGAGTGATTGTGTGATACGGTTTTATGTTTTTCATAAATATATGTGTGTTCTTGTCTACTCTTGTATAGTCATTGATTGTGGTTGTGGAAATGTATTTTGCCAATAAGTTGGGATAATTTTCTGTAATATCTTGGCCTTCATGATGTCTATATTTAAATCACCTACAAGAATATGCATTTCGTTCTGTTTGTCGTTATTCAGGTATTTCTCAGGTTGACAACAAAATCTAGATCAGAGGTGGATGGTGGTCTATAAATAAAAGTTATTGTTATACTGATATCCAATTTCTTGATATTGCTTGTAATCACTTCGATGTTACCCAGGTTATCTAATTCATGTGAGAACGAGAGTTTTTGATGGACATATACAATTACTCCATAATTTTGATTGATATTTCCCTCGTTATATATCAAATCGTTATTTTTCAATTTGGATATAAATGGGTCATTCAGTCTCCAACATTCAGTGACTATTATGCAATCAAATTTCCCCAATTCATGCAATTGAATTTCAAATTCCACAACATTTTTATTTATACTTCTAATGTTCATTTGTATCATTCGAAAGTCACCATTTCAGTATTTACTGTATCTATTTGAAATTTTTTGATGTAATCATCCATTTTGCTTAGTAAAATAATAATATATTTGTATTATCTAAAAAAATGCTGATAGGAAAATTCTTATAATTATAATAGCGTGAAAATTGATCTATTGCTATATATACAGATCCACATTGACTCCAAAGACTCAAACAATAAAACTTACCACCCAGTTGAAAAATAAAACTAACCTGTCGAATCAATAAAAATATTTACGCACCCCATTACACAGAAACGAAAGTAGGACGAAGTTAGGACATACGTTAACATGAGCTTATATTCTTAAAATGTGACAAGGAATCATCTCTGGAATTAATGACATTATTCAAAATACACCCTGTACAACAAAGCTCAATAATAACTAAAAAATCACTCTCAAGAGTACCGCCTCACAATCGAAACAAAATTCCCCAAATGAAGGCTATACTGCCAAGCCACTTCAAATTTGATTGTAAATTCCGTCACAAACCTCAAAATTGTAAATACAAATTTGTATAACTTTAAGAAAGGTGCTTGAAAAATATCAAACCAATAATATTAAATGAAAATATACCAGTCCAACACTGCCTTACTCCCTATCGACACTATAATCAACATTTTGATTTCAGTTCGAAAATATGAATAGGACATTCATAAAATTCGTTGTGGAATCATCTGCGACTGAAAGACCAACTTTAGTCGGTATTCTCCATCGTTCAAGATAAAAGAAAAAATCTGAAAGTGAAAATTCGCATTTTCATTCAGATAGCTGATTTTTTTATTTCTCTCTAGTTTTCAATGGAAGAATCATTGAATAAATTAGATAAGAAGAATGTTATTAAAAAATATCACTCACAGAAATCGTTCATTTCATTGAAGCAGGTTCATTTCATTGAAGCAAGGTTCGCTTTTCTCGCATTTAATCTCCGATACATTTTGGTCAACGAAAATCTATTTCGCTTTGCCAAGCTCTTCAGGAGGATTGATGTGGGATATGAATAAAACAGGCTCTTCAGAAGCATACACATCAGGGATGGATATGAGGGAAATATTTCTTCTGCGGTGACACTTTGAAAATCATTTTTTGGCATAGACCTGTCATGAGCATTGCATTTTGATTTCAGTTCGAAAATATGTATAGGACATTCATAAAATCTGTTGTGGTATCATCTGCGACTGAAAGACGAACCTAAGTCGCTATTTTCCATCGTTCAAAATAACCTCTTGCGAGGTATTAATGTTGAAAGGGGGACCATTCTCCATTAAAATTGAAAAATGAAAAATGCGATTCATTTTTAATATTAAACAGAAACAACTACTTCCCCGGTACAAGCCACGCTGGACATTGAACTACATCTGATAGATATTGTGATATTGTTGGTGTGGCTAGACCAACAAGCCACCTACGAATTTTCCCGGAGTATCGATACTTAAGGTGCACTACTACGTAATGATAAGTAATGACTATTTGCTATTTGTGATTTCTAGATGAAAGCTACTATTTGATTGTTTCAAAGTCTAAGCACAAGCTTCAGAGAGTCCGCATCAGGATCTACGGTTCAGATAGCAAGTTTTATGAGATTGAAAAGGTACAGCTCACTTGTTATATCTGAGAGGTGGTAAGCAGTGAAGTTCATGCAGCGTACTAAACATCTAGTGCATTTGGTTCTGCTATGTGGTTCTACAGTCTAGCAGTGTGGTGGGGTGTCTTCATGACACCTCGGTCAATCCAGAACCCTCGTATTAGCGACTGGTAATAAAAGCAGACCCTTACGTGGAGGAACTACTGGTGCGGTTATTTCTTCCACACAAGAAATGGAATAAAACCAAAAATAGAAGGCCCTGCAATGAAAATTGTACAATTGTATGACTGCGTTGAAACGGTAGTTTATCGAAGTGCTGCTATAATAATAATAATAATCTCATAACCTACCTTGATGAAGGATGGCCTCGAGTGTCAACTCAGGTGAGTTGGATATTATTGAAATTTGATAACTGATGGAAGCAAATCCTCTTAGAAATAGTCAGTGGACCTTCCTATTATTTCCCCAAAATTACCAAGGTTTCTGAGAAATATCTGCTAAATCGGCGAAACATGTTTTCCAACCTTCTTAGGTCACAAAAAAGAGCGTCTTCAGAATACTCTTTTTTTTTACATCAAAAATCCCTCTCTCCTCTAGTTATTTTTGATAGATTTCCTTAAATTCTATGTTGACAGTACTGGCTGTCCAAACAGAGAAGAAAAATTAGTTCAAATGCCCTCTCAGCTGACAGACAAAAATGAGGTTATGTTGCTTCATTATCATTAAAGAACTTCGAAATTAGTGATGAACGTTATGAATTTCCAACTACAAGGAAAGCAGATTCGGTAAGTTCTAAGTAATGTTATATTTTCAATAGCCAATTCTCTTTTATTTCAGAACTTTACAAGGTTGGGTTGATAACGAGCTGTGGAAAATTGAGATGTTTTAGTCTGATATCTAGAAATTATTTTAATAAACTGAGTAGTCGAAGGAGGTCTCATATTTTCTGGAACAGTACCAATGTATCCTTTCTAAATTCTGGTAGACTCAAACTAACCCGTAACACCCCCTTGCCCTAGAAAAAGTTTTTTTTTCCTAATATTAATTTCAAACCAAAAAAACTTTCAAATTTAACAAAAAAAAAACATTAAACTGGATCATCATCTGAAACATCTGACTTCTCTTCGTCCTTCGGAGGGTGAGCCTTTATATCCTTGGCATGCCAAATTCCGCACGATTTCCCCAAATCATTAACCAATTCATACGACCAAGGCGACACAATCTTTGAAATCTTAAATGGACCCTTAAACTTGGGAGAGAGTTTGGCGGCTATCCCCTTGACCTTATCGGAAAACGCGTAATATCTTCTCCAGACCTTCTGGTTGAGCTGAAAGTTATCTTCTCTTCGGTGCACGTTGTAGTGTCGCCTACTCCGTTCGTGAGCTCCTGCGATACGTTTAGGGAATGGGTTGATTGATCAGATAGTTTGATCTCTCGCCCGAAAACTACGAAATTAGGCATTACCTGGGTAACTTCGTGTTTAGCCGACCTGATAGCCGATGCGACCTTTGACAAATACTAATCCCAAGTTCGATGATTTTCTGAGACGTATGCGACCAACATAGTCTTCAACACCTGATGTGTTCGCTCAACCGGGTTAGCCTACTACCAAAAAGACACTTAGCCAATAATTTATTTGGCTGACCCCATGGTTGTGAGGGGTGGAAAACGCAACCCCTAAAATTTATTTCTGACTTTTTGTCTTATCATTTGTTGACCATTTAAAAATTTATTACCAATAGCCTGTTTCATTCTAAACAAAAAATGTCCCTTGAATTTTTTGCCCAAAATAAACCAGTTCGCAGCAAAACATTATTTTACGAACAAGATACATATCGCCATAAAACGAAACTACGAAACCAATTTATCTAGTAGGCAGCTATGAGCGATAGTGACAATTAAATTGGTATCAAGCTGTCAGTTGGTCAATTTGTAAACTTGCAGTGATACGAATTGTGTATTGTTGTTCTGTTCTGAATCTTATACTTTAATAATTCACTTGTTATAAAAATGGCATACACAAATGAGCAAATGGCTGATATTCATTACGTTTACGGACTGTCGCAGGAAAATGGGTTAGCAGCTGCTAGAAGATATGCTGAAATGTATCCTCAACGAGAAGTACGAACACCACAGCTTGAGGAGGCAGTACTTAATTTGATTGACGAACAACCTACGACCAGTACTAGAAAGATTGCTGTCCAGCTAAATTTTGATTGTATGACGGTATTTCGAATTTTAAAGGAACAACTCTTATACCCGTACCATCTGCAACGGGTACAGGGACTGTTACCGCGAGATTTTCCGAACCGTCTTGAATTTTGCAATTGGATGCTGGCAATGATTAGAAAAAATCGTGACTTTCTAAAGACGATCGAATTCACGAATCGAATGTAGTTTTTCTCGGGACAAGATTATTAATTTTCATAATTACCACATATGGGCTGAGGAAAACCCTCACGCTATTGTCGAAACTAACCATCAAGAACAGTTTTATCTTAACGTTTAGGTAGGAGTTATTGGGGATTATTTAATTGGACCTCATTTTCTACCTCCTCGATTAAATGGTGAGGCATACGTTCAATTTTTAAGAGAAGTGCATCCCGTACTGCTGGAGGAAGTTCCTATGGGCGTCAGAAGGGATATGTTTTTCATGCATGATGGGGCTCCTGCCCATTATAGTCACGTAGTACGTCAGCATTTAACTGAAAGATATGCAAATCAGTGGAAAGGTCGAGAAGGACCCCAGAAATGGCCCGCTCGATCCCCGGATCTCAATCCTCTCGATTTCTCTACTTGGGGCCATTCACAGCATTTGGTTTATCGTACTCCTTTTCGCGATGTAGAGGACTTAAGACACGGCATCATCGATGCGTGCAGGGTAGTGAGAGAGACTCCAGGAATATTTGAGCGAATACGTGGCTCAATGCGAAGACATCTAGACGCATGCGTAATGTCTGAAGGTAGGCATTTTGAACATTTACTATGATTTCTACATGTTGTATGTTTTGTTATTAATAAATGAGTTTTGTTTATCCCCCTTTAATCATTTAATGCAGGTAGTAACACAATAACAATAAATCCAGTTTGCATTTATGACGATGTATTCTGTAGTCGTTCGTAAAATAATTTTTTGCTGCGAACTGGTTTATTTTGGCCAAAAATTCAAAGAACAGAAACTGGCTATCGGAAATAAATTTTTAAATGGTCAACTAATAATAAGACAAAAAGTTACATTAGAAATAAATTTTAGGGGTTGCGTTTTCCACCCCCCACAACCATGGGGTCAACCAAATAAATTACTGGCTAAGTGTCTTTTTGGTAGTAGAACATTTCAGGGTAATTTCAATCCTGTCAATTCTTTAGTGCTTTTGGAAAAAAGTGTTAAACAAATTTTATGTACCCCCTTCAAGGGGCTGTATCTTAACATGGGATGCTCCAATGTCCGCTGTTCCCCAATTAAATGGGCTATTGTTTCTTGTTATCTGAGGTAGAGGTTGGTTTATTTCCAACGGCAATAACACCGCTATTTGTGTTCATAAATTTTATGTGTGTTCACCTCTATGTAACATGATTTTGAAGATTATGGCGGAGATCGAACCTTTTTGTTGGTAGGAGGCCAAGTTTGTGTAGGAGTCAGTAGTATGTCAAAGCCGGTTTCGCCTTATTAATTTGAATTTTCGCTCTCGATGGCATCTGGCCATCGAGATCTCCGCCATTTTGGTTCTTCGGCGAAGTTCTTCAGCAACCCCCCAACGCCGAAGAAGGTGGGGGGAGGGTTGCGGAAGAAAAAAAAATAAAAAAAATGTTTGTCCCCGAGTGGGGCTTGAACCCACGCCTATTGGCATGGCAGCCGAGTGCGCTACCAGTGAGCCATGACGGTTCCATACTAATGTCGATTTAAAACTCGTAGCTTTGATAATAGGAAAAAAAAGCCGATTGGCGGCAGTCGCAATAAACATGGCGGTGTAGGGTGTAGCGTGTGGGGGTTGAGAGAGAGAAAAATTGCAGGTACATGATGGGCGTAGAGAGCAATTGGGTGTGTGGGAGAAGAAAAAAACGACCTCATGTGATTCGTTGTGTCGAAAAAATGGCCGTCGAAGCAACGCCCCCCTGCGGTACATGATAGATGTAAAGAGCGGAGGGCGGGGGGCGAGCGGGCGGGGAGATCAAAACGACCTCATGTGATTCGTTGTGTCGAAAAAAATGGTCGTCGAGAGCCCCACGCCTACGATAGCAATGGCCGCCGCTGGCCGCCGTCGAAGCATCTCTCTCGACTTAGAACAGGCAGCAACATGTCCAGACTTGAGTTGGAATTCCGAGAATCGTGTGTGACGTCACCATGAATGAACATCTGGTGTTTACTGGCGAGCGGCGTGTGTGATTCTAGGAAATGATGACTCAGCGAAATCGTGACATGATTTGGTCTTGGACTTGTTTATCGCTCCACAGCTTAAGTAAACAACCACATCCGGTGGTTGTTTACCCAAGACCATTATTTTCGAGAAATGTCGGCATGAGACACGATTTGGCCTTGGATCCCACGGTCTGTGTCACGTCGACAGAGAGCACACACACACACATGTTGCATTTTGCAACTCAAATGAAACAAACAGATATGCGTATATTTTTATTAGACTTCAGTGCCAGCGGCGTAGTATGATACACTATCATTATCGATTAAAAAATATTTTTGACGTATAGCTTTAATGAACTTATATATAGATTCGGATATTTGAACACTCAGAATCATTGTCACAAATAACATAAACCACTCGTAAAGTATCGGCTCACATTTGGCAAGCTCCGCGGGAGGATGACCTCCAGGAGCTTTCATCGCGGCATACAGGATGGGCTGAGGGGACCTCGAAGTTCTGCAAGACGTCTTCAGCGGGAACCACTGCGTATCGCTATGGGTGTGATTGACATAGATCTTTCGCAATCGGTACGATGAGACGTTCAGCGGGATTTCGGCTTTCAACACAGGCAAATATTCATCATTGGCTAGCGCCTGAGTCATTCTCGTCCAGTTAGAAATGCTCGAATTCTCGTGCAAATATGATACCAATACCTCACTGCACTCATATGGTGGGCTAATATACAGTACGTTCGACAGAACGGCTGCTAGAATTATATAGTTTGTCATGACGGTATGACTGCTCAACGTACACTGAGAAACGACGTATATATCACTCAAATATATATACACTGAGAGACACATACACCATTGCTCAATGTGCATGGCCCTCATGTTGATTGACCGAGAGAGATTTCATACTTGAAACAAATATGCACATATTTATTTCAAACATGAAATCACGCGCAGCCTCTCAATCGCCAGTGTGCGGCGGCAAAACCATTTGACTTTGGGGGAAAAGTTTGGTGTATATTTGCGAAAAATACACCAAGCTCTTTCCCCAAAACCAAATAGCTTTGAACGACCATTTTTGCCATTCACTCTGTCACTCTCTCATTCGCAAAATAAATCGAGAAAATTGGTTTAATACATCTATTAATACATAATAAAAATACAATACAATATGATTAATAATAATAATAATAATAATATATCAAACATTGGTTCTTCTTCCTTGGCTGTTGTAGTTGGCGCCGGTGAAACGTCGTGGATCGGTGAATGCTGCTGCCCATTTCCCATCGTCAATTTGCATATTTTGAAAGCGTTTATACATATGCAGCTTTTGTTCGTACTGCGATATTTGCGCCTTGAGTTCACGCAAATTTTGCAAGTGCCGATGGAGAAGAGTGTCGCCGCCACTGCCGACGTGTTTCACCATATCAGGTGCGACGATATCCATAGCCAAATATCGAAACAATGTCTCACAGCACAATGCACTTCTATGTCTCCAGATGCTATATGATTTAAACACAACGGGCTTTGCTTCTCGAGTGGCGGTGGAGGGGTTGTGACGACTGTACTTGTAGTGGCGGCAATATCGACGATGTGTGGCCTTCTAGGCAGATCGAGCACTCACTTTAGCAGAAAATCGAATTTTTGATTTCCCTTCACATATACCACATCAGCTTCGAGGATGGGGCGCAGCACTTCTTGGATGTTGGTCTCGTTTAATTCCACATAGCCATCGGAGTATGGAATGCCGTGGATATTCCTTTCCAAATATCTCGCTTGGCGTTTATCGTTTTCGCTCAGCTCATGGAATGGCACGACGGCTTTGAATAAAAAATGGTTCGTGCGTTGCCCGTCGGTGATGGCAAGTTCTTTTGGCTGGAACTCACCACCCACACAGAAACCCTGGATATCACAAGCTACGAGCTTCATCTTGGCTGACTGACTGATCAACTGAATCACTGAACGTTTGGCTAACAACTAACGCTGAATTTGAACTGATGCGCTTCGAGCGCGTTCCCCCCACCACCCCCCCACTCTTCTTGTTGTTTTCCTATCCATAGGCTTATGCTTCCTTGCGACGCGCATTCAACCAGCGCTCCACCCGCCGATCTTGCAGGCATATGACAGATGACGTATGACTTGAAGTGTTTTGTGTCTTATGACAGACGACGTACGATCTCACTTAAAGGCAAGTGTTCTATGACGTAATCGTGCACTATTACACAGTACGCACGACTATTAGCTGGGAACCCAACTGTGGCTTCTATGTCAAGTTTGACATCGACGGTGGACGATTTCATGAATTCCGCTCTCCGTGAGCAATCGATTACGAAGATGGCGGCTCGATCCTTGAATGCATCGTAATCCAGCAGAGGGCGTTTCTGGGGACAATTCGCATAGCTTGGGTAGAATTCCGTATAGGCGCGATGAGCTTCCACAAAGTTGTTTCTGTCAAATTGCAAGCGCATGCGTTCATGCGGGTAATTGTCACTGTTCAACGTTAGGCGTATGTCTCTGATGTCAACGTGGTCAAAGTAGCTGGAATCTCGTGCAACGTTGTCCATTCGATTTGTTTGGAAGGCGACAATGACGAATCGGGGGCTCTCCACTGCCGTACAAGTTTTGACAGACCATATTTCTTTGGTGGAACGAGGCGTGAGTGCAGGCAGTTCGTGCATATCCCACTTGCGGAACGATATAACCACAGGTTTGTCAGTCTTTATGGATTGCAGCAGCTGCAAGCGAATATCGTCATTGGGAATGACGTTTTTGACTTTGAGCACGATGCTATTGATCGTCAGGGTGGCTGTGGTTGCGACCTGCGGATTCGCAATCTCCTCTATAACCATGCAGTTGTTGTCGTTTCTGCTTCTCACCAAACGAATGCACTGTCGTCCGATTGTGGCATATCTGTAGTCGTGAAATATGCCAAACAGATGTTTAAGCGGAATCCACATGGCGAACGAACCGTCGTTGGCGTTGCGAATAGCTCCACCTGGATACGTCCATCCGGCGGTGGCCAAGTATCGAGAATCGGCGTCTGCGTAACAAGTGTATCCTCGCAGGGTGCTCACTATACCCGGCAAGCGAACAGAGTCCACCTCCTTGCCGTTGATTTCATAATACATTGATTCGAAGAAAAATGCTCCAGCATTATTAACGAATCGCACATTACCATCTCCTGCGGTTTTGACTAGAGTGCCCTCTATACAGACGATAGCGTCGTTCATCAGAATCCATGTGTCACTTTGCTGAATGACGATTTCGACAATGTCATTATTTTGGAAGGATTTGACGTACGGGTGGTACGTTCGAGTCTCCACTCTCTGGATGGATTCATCGAATTTTGGATGATTGTACACGTCGAACACTTGTTTTGACAACATGATGCCCTTGAGATATGAGGAATTCTATGCTCGAGAGAGAGAGCGTATGATTGGTGTGTGCTCTCGTTGACTGCGTCTGCGCGACTGAACTGACGTCTGCGCTCTCAGTACTTTAATGCTGTTGGTTGTCGTTCCAATCAAATACCAACCCCATTTGACAGCTTGCGCAACACCAGTCGTACGATGATGGTTTCTCCACGGAAATTCACACTACAAAAGTCCTGATCGACAATATTCAAGGTTATGTTATGTATCTCCGTCTTGTTCACAGGCAGGTAGATGAGATTCGAGGGAGTCTCGTCGATGGCAAATCCGGGATCTTCTCGAACGGCAAACTCGTATATCGTATGTGAGGGTCGGTTGTTGAAGAAAGCGCCCGATGTGACGTTACTGTCAATGTGAACTGTTCGCACTTTGACTATGTTGAAGGGCAGGTCAGACACGTGAACGATTCCAGCTGGGAGAATTCGAGGTGAGAAACCCAACAATCGTCCGATAGAGTCCTCTGGAGTGAAGTCTATGGTGTGGTACTTGCTATAAATTTCGCACTGTAGCGTATTGGTATTGGGTTTGAGAGAGAACACTGCTGCCTTAGCGTTATTGTTGCTGTCTCTGTCGATGTCCACTTCTCTTTTCTTCTTCTTCACCTCTCTCGGTTTGCCGATGTGTTTGTGAATAAACTTGGCAATGTCGCTTATTTCGTAACAGCCAGTGGGTATGCTGATGGTGCTAACAGATGGCGCTCCGTTGGCAAAGTAATAGAACTTCCCCTTGGTTATGTTCGGTATGCTGTTGTACGAATGAAAACCAATCAAAGCCAAGCCGTAAGAGCTGTGTTCGTCCAATTGAATTGGCGGAGCAAAGTCTGCGGTCAGCGTAGATGTGTGACCTGTCAGAGTGAACAGCAAAGACATGACTGACACTTTGGGGGTTATGCACTCTCATTTAAAGACTTCCACACTCGCTCCCTGTGTTCCACATCCAAAATGGGGTCAATTATGTAGGCAAGTTTGGAGATTCGCCTAGCGAAACGGATCCTGTCCATAGCCATACGCTGCCAATCGGATTTGCGCGAAGTGTTGTACGCAAATCGCCACACAACCATATAATGAACCGTATTGCGCTCTTCATTAAAGGTCACTGTCTTTTTGTTGACGACCCTATCCATCGTTGTGTTGAGTTTGATCGTAGAGGAATTTCAGACACAAATGGCCGCAATTTGCTTGATCGAATGTCTGATAGCGATCGTTGTTGTAGTAGATTTTCACATTTCCACCGTCATTTAAATATCGTACGAGTTCCACTGGCGGTTTTAAATTACCGAAACTGTCAAAGTATTTCACACAAAGTCCACTTTTCACGTAAGCTACCCAATGCGTTCCACGATTTTTTATCGAGTCCAGATTGACAATGGCGCACTCTTTGTACATGGGCGTAGATTGAGGTAGGTTGTCGCGCATGAAAACTCCAACGAAATTAGGAATTTTCAGACGTTTGGCATACTTGACCAAGTCCACATCGTACAAAGGTCGCTTGCTATTGGGCAGCTTCACTGGGAGTTTTTTGCAAACTTCTTGAGGAAAAGACCATAGCCTCCGCGACTTGTTTTGCGCATAAACAGGCCAGATCCCTGCTTTCCGATGTTCTCCATCGCAGTATTGTGGCGCTTCTCTTCATCTAATTTCTTCTGAGCGTTTTTCTAGGAGATGATGGTCCTGGCTATGGTGCTGGCACCACCAGCCAACGATCCCAGTGCTCCCAAAGCTGCGAAGATGGGAAGCAAAGGCAGCACACCTCCACTCTTTGCTTCAAAAGGTATTATTCGAGGTACTTTGATGTTTTTGCGTCCGCCCAATTTTTTTACTTGAGCTCGGGCTGCACGCAGTGCTACCAACGAGGATTTTCGCAGAGCCTTCGCACTCATATCTTTGAGTTGTTCAGGTTTCAGTGCCTTCCGCAGATGATTGGTGATTTTCGACACAACATCCTTCTTGAACGACCTCTTTTTCGTTGACCGTTTTGCACCAGAAGCAGAGGCCATTGATGATGACTTCATACCCATGCCCAAATTACGCTTCGCCTTCATAGTTGTGGTGACTAGCCAAGCTGCAGCTTTCTCGCCGATGTTCGCGTCTTTGGACTTGACACGTTCCCAAGCTCGATTTTCCAACACCCAGTCAGCCTTGTGTCTATCGTCCAGAGAGTTGCTTTGCGAGTATGCGATATCGTGTGATCTGCAAGCAGTGTCTAGGGGATTCACACCAGCGTCTCCGCGTGCCAACCTCTTCTTCAATTTGGTGCCAGGTCCGCAGTATTGGTATCCGGGCAGATGTAGCTCGAATGGCAGACGATTTATCACAGAGTTAACCACTCCACGACCTTCGTGCTCGAAGGTTAGCATGACAATGACGCGATTGGCGTTGCACACTTACTTACATAGCCGCCGCTCGAGCACTCGAACTGTCAGTCGAACGCCAGATGTGGGCGTGGTCACATGTAACATTTTTTATATATACAATGAAAGTGGTGCAACAAGAGCCGACCCTGGAAATAGCCAATTTGGATTTCGTAGGTGGCGGCAACTTGAATGTTGTGCGCAAACACGGTCCTCTGCTACCGAATTCATTTCGAGCGATATTTTGTGGTCCCAGCGGATGTGGCAAGACCAACGCTGTACTGAGTTTGTTATTCAGCCCGAACGGAGCCCGCTTCGAGAATGTCTACGTATATTCAAAATCACTGTACCAACCGAAATATCAGCTGTTGCACGATGTATTGAAACAAGTCAAAGGAGTGGGCTATTATCCATACAGGGACAACGAGGAGATTATCGAGCCGTCAATGGCAAAGGAGCACTCAATTTTTATATTTGATGATGTTTCGTGCGACAAACAGGATAAAATCAGAGAGTACTATGCCATGGGACGTCATAAATCCGTGGACGTTGCATATTTATGTCAAACCTACTCGAAAATACCCAAACAGTTGATCAGAGACAATTGCAACATTATAGTGCTATTTCGGCAAGACGATGTGAACCTGAAGCACGCCTTTGACGAGCACGTCTCTCCGGACTACACCTTCGATGAATTTCGACGCATGTGCGCCACCTGTTGGAAGGAAAAATGTAGTGTCTCGAATATGTCATTCTGTGTGTAGCAATGGCACCGACTACATCACGTGTCGACTCCGAAATTGCCAAAGTCGAACGAAAACGTCAAGTCAGTCAGTTGGCGAAAGTTGTTCGAAAAAAGTATTTGTCTTTGAAACTCGGCAGATCCGAGCAGGATGAAGCGCTGAATAAATTATTCAAACCCATCACGGTGCCGCTGAAGAGACTGAATGCAGCAATGCCCCCACCACCTAAGCGACGACAGCTGAAGGTGAAAAAAGAAGAGAAACAAGAACCGCCATCATCGAGGACCCCTTCCCCCACCACCACCATGAAGAAAGAAGAAGACGAAGACAGCTATCACACAGATGACTATGAGTCTGACGACGACGACGATGAGGAGGATGATGGAGAATTGCTGGAAGTTTACCCCGAAGTAGCATCTAAATTCGTGAATGAACATCGTGCGAAATCGGGCAAAATCGATGTGACTTACGGCCCCATTTACGACAGACCCAGAGCGCAATGGATACTCGGCAACAAGTTGATGGGCTTGGATAAAGATACGGGGGACATTCGCATTGATGGCGAAACATACCAGGGTACTCCGGGATTATATAGTTTGATTTTCTACAAGAATCCGAAATACCAGAGACAAGACTTGGTGGCATACAAGCAAATTTTGATGAGTACAGGTGCCCATTTAGATGCGAAAGGTAGGCTGAATCCTTCCCAAATAGCCAAATACGAGAATATAATTCGACCAGACTTTAGTACAGAGTATAACAATGGAGCTGCGCATTAGCATTGCGCAGTCGTTTGGGAGAAATGGAGTCGTCCGCAGCCAAAAAGCAATTGGTCGATTAGCTCCATGCTCCGGCCAGAAAGAGATTTCCCCGCAGACGTACCATCATCAAAGGAATCGACGATCTGTGGCAGATGGACTTGGCTGACCTTCAAAAATACTCGAAAGTCAATAAGAACTACAATTATATTCTCGTGGTGATTGACACCTTCTCGAAATACCTATGGGTTCGGCCTTTGAAGACCAAAGGTGGTCGAGACGTCACCGAAGCGATGGGGGACATATTATCGAAAGCGAACAGAAGTCCTACGTTCCTACAATCTGATTTGGGTACTGAATTCTACAACGCCAGCTTCCAGGCCCTCATGAAAAAGTACAACATCAAACACTACAGCACGTACACGAAGATCAAAGCAGCTATTGCGGAAAGAATGATACGCACGCTAAAAGAAAAACTCTTCAAATATTTCAGTTCGAACGGCACCTACAAGTGGCTGGACATTTTACCGGACATTGCCAAAAATTACAATCAGCGCAAACATCGGACGATCGGCATGAAACCCTGTGACGTCACCAAAGACAATGAAGACAAAGTGTACAAGTATGCGTATGATTATGTGGGACGAGCTGGCCGAAAAAAGTTCAAAATTGGAGACTTTGTGCGAATTAGCAAGGCCAAACATGTGTTCGAGAAGGGGTATACGCCCAATTGGACGACTGAAATTTTTAAAGTCGTCAAAGTGAAAATCACCCAACCAATCACGTACTTGCTGGAGGACTTGGAGGGGCGACCAATCAGCGGCGCTTTCTACGAACAGGAATTGCAAAAGACGAAGAATCCCGACGTCTATCTCGTGGAAAAAATCATTAGACGAAAAGGCCGAAAAGTCCTGGTGAAATGGTTGGGTTTCGACAGTACTCACAATTCCTGGATAGATTCGACATATCGCTTGTAATTTAATGGAAAATAGGCACATTGGAGCATAAAATTGGGGGCCTTTCGTCTCTCTCTCCCTCTCTCTCCGACCGACTGCGAAATATTTCAAACCGTTCAGCGGCACGATGAGTCAGTCTATCATCATGCTTGGTGGAGTGCAGTTCGAGTCTAACGATCCTACGTCCGATTACGAGTCGATGTCTTCGTCCCTAGTGTCTATCGAGGATGATTCTTCGGAGTCATCGTCATCATCAAGAGAGTGGGCAGAACGTGTTGCTGATTTGGACCGTGTTTGTGACATGTACAAAGACGCCATCAAGAAGGAACGATTTTACGTGTGCAGCGCCACCTACGAGTTCCGAAACACATCAATTTTGTCTGTGCAATGTGGAATAAGTGTTGCTCGAAGTTTCGTGCCTGCAGTGAGACTTGTGTGCACAATCCCGCACACCATCTCCTTCAGCCTGTCATTCAGCATGTTCGAGTGGGCCATTTTCGTGGGAGCCATTAATCGGCTTTACAATAACCGAGCTGATCCGAATGCGACCGACAACAAGACCGCTCAAATCAAACTCGATTGGGATGATGTCATGGACTTGGAATTACACACTTATGGAAATAGTGCAACAGTGCGAGTTTCCAAAGATGACACCTACTTCTACTTGACGGAGCTCGAAATCCAGGAAATCTTGCATTTGGATGCCACAGTGTTGGCGGGAAGATTTGAATATTTATTGAATATGAACTTTTGTCAATATTATCATGATATATTAGCTAGTGCCAGAGTTCTTGCTAGAAACAATGATTTGACATTTGACGAGGCTATAAATTTGTGTACTATATCGTCCAAAGATGATAAACATCTATGTTTTCGTGAATGCCTATATTATTTGCCTGACAAAGTACTGTTTGATTATGAATCGAAATAAATGTATTTATGGGACAGAAGTAGCATTTTTATTTCAGTATGCATAGAGATATGCAGCAGTACGAAGCAAGACTCGAGACGTTCCGAGGCTGGACTTCGTCATTTTCGCCGAGTGCGTTGGCCAGAGCTGGTTTCACGTACACCGGCTTGAATGACGTTGTCTTGTGTCGTGTGTGTGGTGTCGAAGGCTTCCAATGGCAGCCTGATGACGATCCAATGGCTGACCATCACGAATGGAGTCCAAATTGTGACTTTGTTCGAAATTACCGCCACAACAATCAGACATCAGTGGTGGTAGAACCGCCAGATGGCGCTGATATACCTCCAGAACCAAGGCCGGCGACGGATGACACTTCACCGACAGTTGGCGCTGACATCGCAGTGCGACAAGTGACAGATGACACTTCATCGACAGTTGGCGCTGACATCGCAGTGAGACAAGTGACAGATGACAATTCATCGACAGTTGGCGCTGAAATCACAGAGCGACGAGTGACAGATGACAGCAAGCCCATAGATGATGGCAGTGCAGACTCACCACAGAACACTATAATGACGTGTTGTGTTTGTCTTGTGAATGAGCGTTCTGTGTTGTTTCTACCTTGTAGACACTTGGTGTGTTGTTCACGATGTGCCGGTCTGTGCGACACATGCATAGTATGTAGAGCGCCAATTTGGAATTTATTGAAAATATATGTATCTTAGTTAATTTTTGTTTTATTTTTTCTTTTTGAGCGAAAAAAGTGCTCATTTTTAGGCTCAAAAAACGATGCTCTTTTTGAGCGAAAAAAAGTGCTCATTTTTAGACTCAAAAACGATGCTCTTTTTGAGTGAAAAAACTCGCACCAAAATTGACATGGTGGCAGTGCGTTTTTTCGGTGGCTGAGTGGCTGAGTGAAAATTTCAGTCACTGAATTCAGTGACTGAAATTTCACTGAAATTCACTGAATTTTCAGCCCCCATAAGAAAAGCATGGGAAATTTCAGTTGAGTGAAATTTTTCAGTCGCTGAGTCTCACTGAGTTCAGTGACTGAACTTTGACTGAATTTCACTGAACTTTTTACTCAGTTCAACCACCATGTCAAATTTGGAGTCTCTTTTTGATCGAAAAAAGTGCTGTTTTTTGACTCAAAAATGAGTACTAAGTATTTTTTTTTTAATGTGGAGGTGAAACGAAATAATATTCAAACATGGATTACATGCTGATTTATTCAAACATTAATATATACATTTGATTATATGATATATGATGTGTGGGAACAAACAAGAGCACAATTTCCGCATTTTCATTTGACATTTTATCGAGATTTTGTGCGTTGAATCAGTCATCGAGTTCCGAATCATCATCTCCTAAGCCAATGAAGCGTTTGTATGCGAGATGCGCATAGTTAAATATCCAATTGACTGTAATGGCCCCACGGCAGAGTGTCATGGGAGCCCTGGAGGAGACAGCGCTTGTCGTCGTGGGGGTTGAGAGCGATCTTTGTTTGCTCCACACTAAAAACGTTGTGCGCAAAGGAGCGAATACAGCGTTGAGATGTGACTTTCTTACGCTGATTTTCCAAACATTCTACATAGTCGTCGAATGTGATTTTATTTTGGACAACACTGTATTTCACTCCTTTGGATTTTTTGACGCATGTTCCACCCTGTATCTTATAGGTGTACAGCTTTGAACGGAGTCCCACGAAATCTGTCATAATTCGGCCATTCGCTTCGTCTTTCATCAAGCCGGGGACTTTTTTGTTGGCAAGGGGAATCCCATACGGGATTGTCGATGGGGTAATCGCTTGTATCGAATTTTTCCAGGTTCGACTTTAATAAATTTCGATAAATGTCATCGGATTTGATCTCGTAAATCAGCGAATCAGTATCCGTATACATCAACTTGCACTGATCGCTCGTGTATTTTTCCATCATGAAACCGTGGTGGAAATCATACACGCACACCTTGGAAATGTCAAGTATCGCCATTCCGATGTACACGGGCTTATTGAACAACAGATCCGTCTTTGCCATCTCGATAGCGACGAGGTCCTCATCGAAAATGATGCGATTCTTGAAATTCGGGCTGGAAATTAAATTTTTCGCGCCATATCGCCCCTCCCATTTTGAGACCATTTTCACTACACGATGTTTTCGTATGTTCTGCATCGTTTTCCCGAATACTGCGTTATTGGCTAATTTGTAGTTATTTTTGCCGAAAGTGGTTTTTGCTTCTGCGCGCAATTTCGTATTTAATTCAATGTACGGTTTGAGCCAGGCTGATTGGTCGAATTGCAGAACTCTGTGAATTTTTCTAAGTACAAGTCCGTGCGTCAGTGCTTGTTTCAACACCCTGTAGTGTACAACATAGTTTTCCTTATTGTACAGGGTAGTCATTAATTTGGGTAATTTTGAGCCTGGCGGAGTACGGTGTTCGGCGCATAATGGAAAATCTTTGTGTTTGTCATGCAAGTGTTCGGGGTACTCCAAATCGACTTCGAGAATATAGCCAATCGGCGAAGTGTCTGACACCTCGAGCACATTCAAATCGGCAACATTCTCGAGCCATTTGAATCCCCCATACGGAAGATATTCCATCATGGCCCACCCATATAAATTATTTACATCGAGATATAGCAAATAAGTGGAGGGCTGAGTGACGTCATACCTGTCACCCATGTATTTATTATTTGCCGTGGAGCGCCTGTTGCAGCACTGACTGATGCCTCCGCGAATTCCTCGCTCGATGAACATGAGCATGTCGACGTCCTTCAAAATCTGCAACTTGCACTGGGTGTACTTCAACATGCACGACCACGTATAGCCGGGTAGGGTGTAATGCCACGCGGGGTCCAGGCCATATGTCACGTGACCGATATTTCGAAAATTCTCGAAAATATCGGCCAAGAGCAATATGTCTGTTTTCATGTACAAGTCGGAGTACTCGCCCAGTGTTTTTAAGTTGAACGTTTGCCACACGTTCTGCGCATGTTCGTATTCTGCCTTGCTAATGTGACAATCGTTCAACTTGTTGTAGAAATGATGGAGCGCCGGCAAACATTCAACTTCCAACTTTTCCATCGGATCGATGAAATCGTATGGGAATACGCCCTTTCGAGTGAGTAATTCGTACTGCGAGGCTGTCAGATGTGCAAATTTGCGTTTGGATATTTTCAAATCGTGCACTGTCAAAGTCTGAACTAAATGGTCCAAACTCATGCCCATAAAACGGAACGAATCGATGAATCTGAACTTGATGTCTGTATTGTCGTCATACTGGGTGAAAGATATGTATTTCTCTTTGTTGACAGGCAACAAGCTGACTCGCCCCCTCTTTGCTATATCTCGAATAATAAAATGGCTGTCGTATCCGGATAAATTATGGAAAACGATCGGCACCACAAAAGACTTTTTGTATAACAGGTTGCATTGCGCATGCGTATATCCGCGAAAGGCACCCGTGTAGTGATTATGGTCACGGACAACTTTGTCGTCAGTTTTCCAAGGTTTTTCGCAGATGTGGCAACATGGCGCGTTCACCTCATCAGGTGATGCGGTCATGGGAACAATGTCCAAAGTTTTGGCTTGCACAATTTTGGCTATGGTCCCCATTCTTTCCGCCAACCAATCCATCGAATCGAGACCTCGAAGGCTATCGTAAAATGACAAAGTGTCGTCATATGCACACTTGAAATAAAATCCGGCACTGAACGGAATATGTTTTTGGTACTTTTCCGTTTGAGAATTGCATCCGGCGCCGGCGGCATCTTTGAACGGTTCCAAAATCGACTCGAAATCCGCATATATTACGAAGGGCACTCTTTCTTTATGTACAAAGTCGCGAAATTCTACATGATCGTAGTGGGGGAAAAAAATTTTACATGTGTTTTGTTTTTGACAATCAACAGTATGACTGTTCAATTTTTCCTCACTTGTGAAATAATTCAAACATCTGTCGCAAATGAATTTTTTGTGAACATGATTATTGAGTTGTGCACTAAGTAGGCGAGATAAATCCTTTATCCAAACATAATGGAATTTTATGTCTGAATCGTCAGTGTCATCGTCGATCAGTGGCGGTGCCTCGTAATCATTTAATTTCGGGTGATACTCATTTTGAATGAGGAGAAGATTGACATGTTTGTCTAATTTTTGTTTCGTGAGTCGACTTGGAACAGTCACGAAAAATGCCTCCTTGTCCGGCTTCGGCTGAATTAACTCCAAAGTGTACACATTGACGGAAATGTTATTTAATTGTTCAAATTTGGTGATTTGTTTAAATTTCATGGGAAAGTCGATTCCGTCCAAATTCAATGCCTTTGAGTAATGCGGATATGACGATGTTCTACCAGTATTTTTACCAGATTGGACAGGATACAGGGCGGAGACGATTGCCCAAGCGAAACATGCATCATCATCATTTTTGATGTTGATGCAAGCTCGTTTTTTGGCAATAGATTTCGGCAACTCGATGAAAGACGAACCGGTGCCGATGCCGGATTTGTTGATATTCATTTCCAAACTAACAATTTTCTCGAGACTCCATCCGCTCTCTTTGTCCGCGAATTCAGAAAGTTTGTTTTGAATTTGATCGATGACATTTTCCAAGAACCACTCTTTCAAAGTTGTACCCCTATCGATCACAGCGTTTTTAGTGTTGAAATACTTGAAGTCGATTTTTTGTTCTTGATTCAAAGAGTTTTTCACGAATTTCCCACAAAATGTGAACTTTAATGAGTGAATGTTTTTTCAATAAATTTTGAATTCTGTTTTTGAATAGAGAGAATGCGTCCCCGAAAAATTGTCCAATTTCTTTATGTTTTAAATTTAAAATTATACCTGTGCGCAGACGCGAAGAAAATGCCGATTTCAAGTCCTCCCACTTTACTCGAGATGTCAATTTTGATTTGAGCCCCTCCCCCACGACGACTGGCTGTTGGCCTGAATTTTTGATTGAATTTCGGATAATTTTTAAGTGACCACATAAAGTTTGCAATTTTCTCAGAGAGCCTATGTCTTCCACCGCTGCGATCGCTCTATTAATAAGGCGGGCGGTGCGCTGGCATTGGGCCAACCAATGTTTGCACTCTTCATCGGAACAGCCCTTTTTGAGGATTTTTACCGCCTTAAGCAACTTTGCCGCCATCTCCACACTTTGTACAACAATGGCGTCAGATGACATGATTCAACACAAAATTTCAAGAAAATGTCAAATGAAAATACAAGAAACTTACTCTCTCTGTTTCCAACGGCTGCGACGTCTTCAGGCCTTGGCGATCTCAAACAGCTGCTGCGGATGAGCTCGATTGGCAATTTTCTTTTCACCCCTGTATATTAGCACGTGCTGGGCCTCGGTCAATTTGTCGAGGTTCGCTTTCAATGCTCCAGTCACTCGATTCGGAAGGAATACTACGCAGTCCTCTAACTCCACAAGGATTGACTCCCCAAACTTTGTAGTTTTGGTTTGAGCGTCGAGGATCAATTTGGGTTCGTCCTTCGGCAGCTCTTGTAGTTTGTGCAGGTCCTTCCTGCAAGCCAAGGAGACCTTGTTAATTTCGTCGAGATGAGACATCTGTGAAAAACATGCACGTTTCAAAATAATGAAGATTTTTTTTTTTTGATACACGCTGCATAACTCTCTCAAAACATTATTGTGATTCACCCTGTATGAGAAATATGACAAAAAATCACTGTTTGAGCAAAAATATGACGATTTATGAGACACTCTGTACGAGAAATCTGACAAAAATATTCATTGTATACTGTATGAGAAAAATATGACGATTTATGAGACACTCTGTATGAGAGAAATGTGACAAAAATATTCAACGTACAGTGTATGAGAAAAATATGACGATTTATGAGACACTCTGTATGAGAGAAATGTAACAAAAATATTCAATGTACACTGTATGAGAAAAATATGACGATTTATGAGACACTCTGTACGAGAAATGTGACAAAAATATTCAATGTATACTGTATGAGAAAAATATGACGATTTATGAGACACTCTGTATGAGATAAATGAACTTTATAACAACTGAATCGAATGGCATAGACACTTGAAACACTCGCGAAAACATATGTGAAATCTACTAACCTTTTGCAAATCACGAATGAATGACACTCACAATAAAACTGTATGAAGAGCGAAAGGCAGATGAGCAGCACAAAACACTTGTTGTTGCTTCGGAGGCAGGCTATCAAATGTCGTCGGCGCGCGCTGTGAACGTATGTATAAACTCTCTGTGTCATGTGACCCACGCCGATGGACACGTGACCCACGCCGATGGTCACGTGACCCCACGCCGATGGTCACGTGACCCACGCTGTCTGCCCACGCTGAATATGCTGGGGGGAAAACCCAAACTACGCAGTAATAAAATGCTGAGTGGACATTTCTCGGAATTTCAACTTGGGTAAACAACCACCGGATGTGGTTGTTTACTTAAGCTGTGGAGCGATAAACAAGTCCAAGACCAAATCATGTCTCGATTTCGCTGAGTCATCATTTCCTAGAATCACACACGCCACTCGCCAGTAAACATCAGATGTTCATTCATGGTGACGTCACACACGATTCTCGGAATTCCAACTCAAGTCTGGACATGTTGCTGCCTGTTCTAAGTCGAGAGAGATGCTTCGACGGCGGCCAGCGGCGGCCATTGCTATCGTAGGCGTGGGGCTCTCGACGGCCATTTTTTCGACACAACGAATCACATGAGGTCGTTTTGATCTCCCCGCCCGCTCGCCCCCCGCCCTCCGCTCTTTACATCTATCATGTACCGCAGGGGGGCGTTGCTTCGACGGCCATTTTTTCGACACAACGAATCACATGAGGTTGTTTTTTTCTTCTCCCACACACCCAATTGCTCTCTACGCCTATCATGTACCTGCAATTTTTCTCTCTCTCAACCCCCACACGCTACACCCTACACCGCCATGTTTATTGCGACTGCCGCCAATCGGCTTTTTTTCCCATTATCAAAGCTACGAGTTTTAAATCGACATTAGTATGGAACCGTCATGGCTCACTGGTAGCGCACTCGGCTGCCATGCCAATAGGCGTGGGTTCAAGCCCCACTCGGGGACAAAAATTTTTTTTATTTTTTTTTCTTCCGCAACCCTCCCCCCACCTTCTTCGGCGTTGGGGGGTTGCTGAAGAACTTCGCCGAAGAACCAAAATGGCGGAGATCTCGATGGCCAGATGCCATCGAGAGCGAAAATTCAAATTAATGAGGCGAAACCGGCTTTGACATACTACTGGAGTCCACTGTCTTACTGGTGGTTCCCCAATTAAATGGGCTATTGTTTCTTGTTGTCTGAGGTAGAGGTTGGCTTATTTCCAACGGCAATAACACCGCTATTTGTGTTCATAAATTTTATGTGTGTTCACCTCTATGTAACATGATTTTGAAGATTATGGCGGAGATCGAACCTTTTTGTTGGTAGGAGGCAGGTTTGTGTAGGAGTCCACTGTCTTACTGGTGAGAGCGCCGGTTCAAGCTACTAGTCGGTTTGACAACCTTTAATACTGCTTGGAGTACCCACGAGGCATTTTTTTCTTCGTTTCAGTGTTCAGTGTAACACTTTCAAGGTGTGGTGAAATCTTATATTTTCACTAGGGTTCTTGTTCGAATCCTGGGATCTTTCCTAAACAAAATTTATCATTAATCAGTTTTGGTTTTTCAATTTACCATTCACTGTCGACAAAAAATTTGAATATTAAATTTTTCTTTGTAAGGAGGGTGTATAACTGTTATATTTCTACAAACGTTAATTTTTTCATTTTTACCGTGGAGCATGACAATATGAACAAAACACCAACTGAGTTATAAGTTCCTGGACATGACTCACAATGTTTCTGTTGATCAATTCTCATTTTACAGCTCGAAGAACCCTACTGAATACCTCACCAAGGCTGGATAATTAAATATTTGATGAATCAATAAAAATGTTTGTTTACTTGGTTATACTCAACTGTCAAAGTCCCTTTTGAATTATTTGAATTCTTGTCTGCACAATGTGATTACAATCAGTATTTATGGATTTTTCAAAATGTCGTCAAGCCCTGAACTTGGCTTAACAAAATTTATTTTATTAAATACTATTTTTTTAACAATTGTTTTATTTGGATGTCTAGAGTGTTTTCTCTTTCAGTGTAATAAAGACTGTCTAGAAAGACTGGCTTTGAAAATGAAATACTTTATCAGAATTTCTGCAGATGGTGTCCAAATGACAACTTTCATTTAGCTATTTCATTCTCCTCTCTACCATAAATCGAATTTCTATTGCTTCCTCAATGAGAGTTAGCCTTCCGCATCGTTTATATAAGATTTAGGTGAAAACCCCATTGAAAAGGGAATATAACCTTATAATATTGCAAAAGCTTCTTTTCAAGTTATTGGTTAGCCTTGTAATGCAGGATCAGCCCAGATTGGCTGTCTCAACAACCTCGTCTGAGAGTATCTCTAATTCATCCAGGAAAGATACGATTATTTTTTGTATGCCCTGGGGTGTCATCACCAAACGTCTCCACGTTTGGATCGGTTATGGTCACTTCCTCCATTTTAGTAATTTATATTTTTTGTGTAGGTCCATATTTGTTCCCATGAGTAGCTAGGGAAGCTCTGATCCATTACTGCAGAGCGATAAACCACACATTCGTTCCTCTTTACAGTAAATTCAAGATGAGGATGTCCACCATGGGAAATCGGAATCTGTGATGGTTATATACAATTTGCGTTAATGGAAAAGAAGTTGCGCAACTGAAGGCCCTTTCCGAAAAACTTTGTATGAGCTTTCTCATGATAATATGGCCATTTAGTCCCACAAATGACGTTTCCATTACGTTTTACGTCATCTCCATTTTTTTAAGAAATAATCGGGTACAGACGTGCAAAAAATTTGCTTTACTTCCAAAATGGACTAAAAAGTAAAAAATAATTGACAATTCAATGTAAAAAAAGCATAGGGTGCTTGACGAAGTTCTCTTGAGCTCAGTATTGTTATATTAAAATAAAAAATATAAGAATGTAGATCGGAAGTACCCAGGCTTTTTTCACATTTGAGTAATTCAATTGTCAAATTTTTTACTGTTTCCAGTAGCCCATTCTCGAACAATTTTCAAAACGAATCTGGACTATAATATTTTCATAATGCGTTAAAGTTCAATTTCAAGTTCAATACAGGGCGATACGAAAAAAATTGGGTTGGATGGTGGAACGAATTGTCAATTATTTTTTACTTTTTAGTCCATTTTGGAAGTAAAGCGTGTTCTTTAGTATTCTTAAACTACATAATATTTTTTATGACTGAAAAATCTAAATCTTTGACCCCGAAAACCCCCTTATACCAATTTTTAATCGAATCTGACCGTAATCACGAAACTCGGCCACCATTTTGGATTTCCATCTTGAATTCATAAATCTTGACAAAAAATTCATAATCTCGGACCCCGAAAACCCTCACACACTAATTTTGAATCGAATCAGATCATAATGACAAAAATCGTCCGCCATATTGGAGCCGCCATCTTTAATTTATAAATTTTTGATAAAAAATTTGAAACATATAACCTGAAAAACCCCCACATACCAATTTTGAATCGAATCTGACCACAATCACAAATCTCATCCAGCATCTTGGAGCCGCCATTTTGAATTTAGTAATATTGAAAAAAACATCATAATCTCTGACCCCGAAAATCCTTTCATCATACCAATTTTGAATTGAATCGGACCATAATCACAAATCTCGTCCGCCATCATAGAGCCGCCATTTTCTTTTTTTCTATTACAAAAATGTCATATTGCATTGACACCGGAATTAATTACATAGACACATACATTCATACAAGTGAAGCTAATATAAGCGTGTTAATAACAAGAGTTTTATCATCAACTTGAGGTATTAGTTTGACCATACAAGATGGAACACACTGTATAATTGTGTAATGTCACCAATGAACAACACTTTTAATATTATCTTATATTGATGAATGTTTATATCTTGATTACTCAGAATAGTGAAAATTATTCAGGGTAACGTTTTTTGTTGTTTAAAAACAGAGAGAAAATGAGAATTTTCAACGCCCTCTACCGTCAAAACTAGCCTATAGAAAAAGTTTCGCCAATTGGACTTTTTGTTTGGAATGACTTGGACTAAAAAACAAAAAAAACAATTTTTTTTTTTAGAAATGCATGCACTAGGTAAGAAAATTTTCATTAAAGGACAAATTATTTTAATGATGATGAAAAGGTAGCTTATTTTAATAAAGCTTATTTTAATAAAGAATATTATATATTACAGGAATTATAAGTTATTATAGAAATACGGAAAATTATTCACCTTCATTTATAGGAGTTTGTGGAGGAGAGGGAATCAGTACCTCATCAGTGTTGGGTAGTGTCTTTGTTCCTTGGTTTAGATGGAGGAGGAGGTAATTTACTGTATACTTCATCTTCGTCACTCTCATCAGAAGACAAGATTGTTTTTTGATTGGATTTTGAATCGTCCTCATTCAAGTCGCTGCTGTATTCCGAGCTTCCAAGTAACTATCTAAAAAATGAGAATATAATAGAATTAATTCACCAATAAGAGACTAAACAAAGATGTTTATCCAAAAACATACACAATATACAGTGACCGCCAAAAAGTATGTACCATACGGGAACAAAGTTTATCATTAGAGTATTGGAAAAACTTTTTTTGGGAAAAGTTTGTGCATATCCGATAAATTAAAAATCGAACGTGACCACTATTATGGCGGCAAATTGGAAAAAAATACCATGAAGAGGCCAAAAGTGGGGTAAGATAACGAGATATCTAAAAAAGTTATTTGAAAAAGTTGCTTGGAATTTGATTTTTTACTCACATACAGAGTTTCAAGCAATAAATCAGAAAAATTGAAAATTGCTATTTTTTAACAATATTTTCCGATCAAACTTTTTTCGTCTGAAAGGTTTGACTATACTGGAACATTGGTATTTCGATGATAATGATAAAACTTTCTCATTTTCTCCCCAGCAGATGGCACTTAATTGAAAAAATTGGTTTTTGTCAGAACCCTCGCTGTTACATTGGTTTGTATCTAACAGTTATATCAGAATTCCAAGACTATTGTGATTATGTGACAATCTAGAAACACTGTGGTTCCCTGGTTATAAACAAGTTATCATCTTACTCCACTTTTGGCCTCTTCATGGTATTTTTTCCACTTTGCCGCCACACTAGTGGTCACGTGTGACATGTGTCAAAATCTATTTTCAGGTTATCGGACATGCACAAACTTTTCCCAAGAAAATTTTATCCAATACTTTAATAATAAACTTTTTTCCCATATGGTACATACTTTTTGGCGGTCACTGTACAATGTAGAACTTATCCTGTAATAATAGATTCCCTGATAGAATATACTACTTACTGTATGTTCCATTACGAAAAATAGCTATTCTATGACTGGGCCAACATGTATTCATATCTTCATAATTGCGAATAGAATTAATCACTTTTTCCCTAGGATATGGTGGCCATACACATGTGTTTCCAATTAACCAATGTGTTGGGACTGCTTCCACAGAATTCTCTTCCAAAAATTTGACAACCGTCCATGTCTTCTCCATCTTTGGGACCTGGTAAATCAGATCATAAACAAATTACCAAAATATACCTTTTCACATACATAATATGCCAACTACACTACAATTACCTATTTAAAATTAGTATCAAAGTGAATGTGGTCTTATTAAAATACTTATTAACCAAAAATTAATTACCTAATACAATCTTCCCCTTCAACTTATACAATAGATATATTAGTCATTAACAGAAAACATCTACTGCCCCTTACAACCGTTGAATTATATTTCTTTGAAACTAGTATCAACAATTTTTCTCATTAATGAAATGCAATAGTTTTGAAATGCCAGCAAAAATAAATTTGAACGAAATTTAAAAAAAAACGTACTTTTTGATAGATAAAATTTAAAAAATTACTTTTGTTGAATAAAAATATTTATTGCAAATGTAGCAATGGAATGATCACTATCTTCTGTTCAATTGGCAATATCATACATTTATGCAATAGATCACTTATTTTCCATGGTTGAAGTGGACTCAAATCATTAGTTGAATCCAAATAGATACCTAATTCTGAAGATTTACAAGGTGAAGTATAGAAGTCTGTTAATTTTAAAAACTTCTGAGCCAGAATAACTACTTGCAAGTCCATAATTACAATATTTTTAATAATTACAATACTTGGTGCGACCGAAGTAGCGCAGTGGCCAAAGCGCTCGGCTCGTGATCCAAGGATCGTGAGTTCGATTCTCCAATGAACCAGACTTTTTTTCGTTAGAAATTAGTTCTGGGTTATTGAAGAATACCTTTCCCACGTTTCATGATTGACGGGACTACGAATAATCATGCTGCTTCTAAGGTGGCGTATGGAGTTAGTAACAAGGCCATCCAGAACACGTGGCTAATGACCATAGTAGTCGATGCCAACACACCAAAGAAAAAATTTACAATACTATTATCTAGAAGACAACAACAATTGTTAGGTTCCGAAATACTCAGCAAACAGTTTTTCCTGAAATAGATTTTTCTAAACTGTTTACTAATGTTTAGACCACGTAATAACGGGCCACTGAAATGTTCAATTTGAGGAATCTCAACATTCTTCTCAATAATGGAGGTTTCATTCAAATAGTATCTCTCATTCAACCTACATATAATTTGTTGCAAGGGTTTTTCACTTTTCCTGATCAACTTTTTGAAAGTTTGCATATAATTTTCGAAAGGAAAAGCACTGAATTGATCTAAAATTTCAAAATTAGCAACATCATCACAAATGTGAAGTAAATTATGAACATTATGTGAAACATGATGTTTTCCATATAAAATTTTGAACGTTTCAACAAAATATTTCAGTAAAGATTTAGCATATTCAATGTTTTCTTGATACTTTGATGTTGAAAGAAGACTTATTGCAACATGAAGACATAAAAAATTATTATATTTGTCTGAATCTACTTTATTTTTGAGAACAACTGGGCCAGTATAAAATAGAAACAAGCGAAATTCAGTTGCCTTCCAACGATTTGCGTCTTTCAAAGCTCTTGGCTTTCGACAAAACTCTTGAGGTATATAGGGCACCAGCTGAAGAAGTGAATCTGAAACTTCTGAAATTTCTCTGAATGAAAATTTATTAGGAGGTTTTCCATTCATCCAGAGATTTACAATAATTTTTTTTACAACACCTAAGCAAACTAGGTGCATATAGTCTAAAGGAAAATGAACAATCATATCTAATCCTGGAATCTCTTCCAGTATTGATGTTCCAGTATGATGTTTACTTTGTTTTTTCAACCTGAAGTCAGAATCAGAACGCAGAGTCAAATTATCAGTCTGAGGAAAACATGTCCTGCTGTCTAGATATATACCCTCAATTTCACATTTTGAACATGAAAAGTAGCCTGTATGCCCAGTTGCATATTTTATTAAAGCTTTTGCAGGAACATCACATATAATTTTTTTTATTTTAACTGCATATATTCTATCATTGTGAATAAATCCATTTGCTATTACACTTTTGGCTTCATCAACAAAGGCTCGTAAAAAATCATTAGCATTGGCAGGTTTTTCATTACCATGATATATTCCGATTGTTTCAACATTATTCTTATTTGTGAATGAACTACATAATATGGGATATAACTGACCTCCGGAACTTTTTGAAATAGGCACGCCATCAATATTAATGCAAATTTCTAAAAGGGAATCTGACTGTAAAATATTATTTGTTGGACAATTCACTAGTTTTTTTAAGCAGTTTTTGAGTCCAATGTGATAATACATTCCAGGATTATTTACTGTAGGATGTCCAGATATGTGCATCAATTGGCTGATCATCTGCCGCACGTACATGGGTTGAGTTTCTAATGAAATGCATTATATCTATAGATTACGTTTCCATTTAGGATGACAAAAAAATAGTATGTTCCACTTATTGAAATTTTTGTGTACATTATCTGTACGTACAATGGATGTACAAAATTGTATGACCATCGTTCGCCGTGTTCTGTACATCCAATGGATGTACATTCAACATCCACAGACGTTTGGACTTCAGCTGGACATAAAATGGACATCCATTGGATGTCGTGTGCTGTGTGGGTGATTGGCTATTCGCGATCACCACGGAGTGGGCGACATCTACATTTTAAAATTCGAACATAAAACTCCGGGAAAACAAATATTCGGCCATAAGATCTCATGTTAATAAATTGTTGATTATTTCTTTGTTAAACTATATTTGGTTCGATTTTTTTGATATAATGCGGAAAGCATATCTTTGATGTGACGAGTGAATTAAAAAAAATTGTTTAGTGCCGCAGTGCAAGAATTATTCATCTCCAAATGTGTCCATGCACTCCTCTTTCAGAATCTATCTAAAACATGTGAAATTAGATTAAAAATTGGGAAGCCAATTAGTTATACGTAGGAGAAAAACAATGTTTGTTTATAAATGGTGTAAATATTGTAAATAAATCCAACTTTTTTCTAGATAGAAAAAAGGTGACATTGATGAAAGGTCAAAGAGGTCATTCTATCTCAAAAAATTACAGATATTAGTTCATCGAAACTTTTCCACTTAAATACTGAAATGTGTCGTCTAAATGAATCTTTACAACAGGCATTTCTAAAGAGAAACTCAAATGTTGGAAGATAGAAGTGAAAGTTCAATAATTCAAAAAAATTCAACACACAGATAAATGTCAATTGGTTTGTTTTCCCGGAGTTTAGGAGCGCCACCTGGTGCCAATGGTGATCGGGAATTGGATAGTTGATATATTTAAGATTTCTTAGTTTGCTTTATCATTGTTTGTTTCGTATAACTCATTACCATTGCCTGACTCAAATTATGCTGCTGCAACACAGGACATATTCTCCATTGAAATTAAAATATCTATTTTTTTTTAATATCTAACAGAAAACAACTACATCCACTAACTGAAAATAAAAAACCTGAAAGTGAAAATTCGCATTTTCATTTTCAATTATGTTTAGGTTTCATTGAAAATTTATATAAATATGGGGAGAATGTTCTTGAGTAATATCAATCACAGAAATTGTTCATTTCATATAAGCAAGGTCCGCTCCACTCACATTAGATACCCAATGCATTTCTGTCGACCAAAATCTATTTCGATTTTCCAAAAACTTGTCACAGGTATCGCATTTTGAATCATCTGCGGCTGAAAGAAGAAAGTCGCTATTTTCCATCGGTCAAGATAACCTTTTGGAAAGTTCTCATGTTGAAAAGGGGAAAATTCTCACTTAAAATAAAAAAATGTGATATTTTTTGTAATGTCTAACAGGAAACAACTACTTTCCTAGCTAAAGCCACGCTGATAGATAAGATACTGTGGAAAGATTAACTGAAAAGGGAAATGGATTTTTGTCGATAATTAAACTCAAGTATAAAATCGTCCATAAGAAACGTCAGTTTTGGCACTTCGATATAGTATAAATAGAAACGTAACTTTTTGAAAGTGGATAAACTTTTATTTACCTTCACCACGGCAACAAAACAAAAAACGCACGCTGTTCCCTAGGTCGCGTTGGTATCAACAAAGCCAAATGTCAACAAATTTTCCTACTTTGTTACAAACTGTTGTTTTTGATTCGAAATGAGCAATAACGGTAGATTTGGTAATAACTTATGTTCCGTGTACCACTCGAGGTTTTATTTTCATCATATAAACTAAATTTTGTTCCACTCAAACTTGGTAGCTTGTAATATGACTCGAGCTGATAACATTAGATAAAATCTATCATGTTATTTGCTCTCGTCAATTACCGAATAAACCGAGTTTTCGTGCAGAATGAAAGTTTATCTGATAAAATAAAAACCTCTTCTGGTATTACCCCTCGACAAAAATGAACTGGGAATCTAATGTGTGGAGACCTTACCTTGCTTCAATGAAATGAATAATTATAGCAACTACAATTTTTTTTTCAACCGCAGATGATTCCATATCTGATTTCATGAACATCATATTCATATTTCCAAACAAAAACCAAAATTCAATCCATAACGATGAGCTTGGAAGGGCCAAATAGATTTTCGTCGTATTGATGATATATTGTCCTTATTGTCCTTATAAAAATGAACGATTTCTGTGAGTGATATATTTGAATAACATTCTCTTTATCTCATTTTTATTTATATGAACTCTCAATTAAAACTAGAGAAAATGCTAATTTTTAGTTTCGGATTTTTTTTTCAGTTAGTCTTTTCATAATATCTATCAGATGTTTTTCAATGTCCAGCGTGACTTTAGTTAGGGAAGGAGTTGTTTTCTGTCAGATATTACAAAAGAAAAAAAATCACGTCAATGACAGGTTTTTGTCACAAAATAACTTTCACAGTCTTAGCGCAGGAAAAACAGTTCCATCACTTCCATCCTTGCTGTGTGAAATGCTTCTGAAGTGCTTGTTTCAACATTTTTCGACCTTCCTAGCTTGGAAAAGCGAAATAGATTTTCGTCGACGAAAATATATTTCTAGTGTTAAAGGAGATCACCTTGCTTCAATGAAATGAACGATTTCTGTGAGTGACATATTTGAAAAACAATTCTAGATGGAAGGTAATTAAATGAAAATTCCAACCTCCATATCACCGTTGTTGATGATTGGAGCACTCATGCAGTTACTATAATAATACATGTGGTCGAAGGGAAACCGCTGGGAATTTTGATGTGCATGCCTTAGGTATTAGTGGGAAATTAGAGTTTGTTCAGAATAATTAGGTATTAATCGGGGAAGTAGGGATATTAGTTGATAATAATTGGGTATGAGTAGAGAGAGGAGTATTAGTCGAAAATGAATAGGCATTAGTCGGGAATGCAAGTTATTACTCGAGTATTACATGTGTATCACAGAACTGATTTCGTTAAAAGGGCAAAAAAGGTCTTTATCATAGGGAATCGGGAATTTCAGGAATTATGCGGAAATTAGACACCGAGGGAAAAAGGTTTTTAAATAGTACTTGACAAAAAACCTAAGATGCGGACAGGGTTCAATATGTCTATAACTTTTATTATTCGGGTATTACAGGAATTACTTGGAGATGAATGTCATTAGTTCGGGGTATTACTAGGAATAACTTGGGTATTGAGTGTTACAGAAATTCGTTTTTTGGGAGTTAGTATACACGATTTCTTCAGCGTTTTTCCCCACGCATGTGATATTCAATGAGATAACCTGTACCGAAAACAGTTTTTTTTTAATAAGTAATAACTCTGAAACCAGTATAGAGGTGGTTTTACCAAGTCGGATTCCACTAATTTGTAGTTATTTGTCATGAGGTCAGGTTAGGACTAAACATAAGTGGGCTCACCAATGCGGCCCATGGCCTATTGTGGATCAGTCATGAGGTTCTCTTTGCCGAACATTTTATTTTGGTTCGAAAATATGAATAAGGTATTCATAAAATCTGTTGTGAAATCATTTGCGACTGAAAGACAAACTTTAGTTCCTATCCATCGTTCAGGATAACCTCTTGGGAAGTATTTATGTTGAAAAGGGAAACATTCTCCATGAAAACTGAAAAATGAAATATGTGATTTTATTTGTAATATCTAACAGAAAACAATTACTTGCCCGGCCAAACTACATCTGATAGATATTGTGAAAAGACTTTCAATTATATTTAGTTTTCATTGAAAATTCATTAAATAAAAAAAAAGACTTTCGTCGACAAAAATTTATTGTAGATTGAATACCTTGTTTCAATGAAATGAACATTGCTTTCTAATTTATTTAATGAATTTTCAATGAAATTTAAAGATAATTGAAAGAAATCAATTTTCTGAATGAAAATGCGAATTTTTACTTTCAGATTTTTTTTTCAGTTAGAGTCTTTTCACAATATCTATCAGATATAGTTCAATATCCAGCGTGCCTTTTCAATTTGCACAAATATTTGACAAATGTAATTCAATAAATGTAGGTGGCAGTTGTTATTTTCTACTCACGTACTCACTGATAAATTTGTAATATACAGGATATTGTCCATAATACATAAAAAATTAAAGCAAAACATTTGCGTTCATCCGCAATAACAAATATTACTTTCTTTTTTCAGTTTTCAAGCTCAAGTACGTCTACATCTTCCTCCTGGTCTACGCGAAGACGAAATAACACGATATCCTCTAGTCGTTCAAGTATACGGAGGACCCGGAAGCCAACTTGTGACGGAAAGGTGGAGGGTTGATTGGAACACCTACCTAACAGGCCACAAGGACTACATCATTGCTCAAATTGATGGTAGAGGGTCTGGAGGACAGGGTCATCAAATTCTTCATAAAGTTTATCATAAGTTGGGTTCCATAGAAGTTGCTGACCAGTTAGAGGTTACTGAGTAAGTAGAGCTTTTACTATCATAGTTACAAACATTTGTGGTATAGTTCTGCATATCGGAAAACTTGAAAATTGATTTTGACTCATGTCGCGTGACTACGAATATGGCGGCAATTTTGAAAAATTTCTTAAGGAATGGGCAGAAAGTGGGGTTATTTTTGATGATATCTGTTATATATGTGTCTAACTTCAGTTTATAGTTTTGATGTTTCCATATTCATACCCTGTATAATTTAGTAGTGTGTTGTTCTGTCATTATGACATGTGCGGAAGGTCATGGTATTCTATAATAATAATAATAATAAAGGTCTTTATTAATGAGATTAACAAGTTTCAAGACAAATAATCAGATAGTAGGGCGAGGTTCAATTCATGCAGTCGTGAAACTGCACATCTGTTCTTCCACCTAACCCTGAAAAGATAGATAAAAAACACAAAGATGTAAACTATACTGAGGAGTTCAGTTTCAATAATTAGGAATTAATTTGAAAGGCAAGATAAACATTTCATACACATCACTTAGAGAAAAGATGCTCGAAGAGTCTTGTTTTAAATAACTTGATACCGACGGATATTTCCACGTTTAACGGGAGATTATTGATTACTTTGGCGATGTCGTAGCTGAATGACCGTTCGAACTGTACTGTATTATGTAGGGGAGGTGTAAGCTTTCCCTTGAATCTTATATTCAGGTTATGAACATCTGTACGGAAACTGATTTTTTCATAAAGATAGGGTGGTGTTTTATGATTTAATATTTTATGATACATACATGCAGAATGTATATATCTACGTTCTTTCATTCTCACCCATTTGACTTCCTTATATAAATGGCTGATATGGCAGTACTTTCAAATCCCAAAAATTAGCCTTATACATGAGTTTTGCACCTTTTGTATCCGCAGAATATCCACGTTATTGAGACAGTTGCCGTATAGGACATCACAGTAATTTAACTTTGACAACACCAATATTTCACATAACAGAATTTTTATAGATCTAGTTAGGTACTGGCGTATTTGATTTAATTCAAACTAGCATAAGCTCTCTGCAGACAGACAGAAACGTGCTTAGTGAATCTCAAATCTTGGTCCATATATACACCTAGATTTTTCACACATTCTTCAGTTTTAATGATTTCCTTGTTGATTACTATGTGATGATTTTCATCAAACATGGTTATTTTTGATAGATCTTTGATTTTTCCAAATAAAATAGAGGTAGATTTTTTTGGGTTCAACATCAAGCAATGCTGTGATGAAAGGGTAAATAAATTATAAAGATCATAGTTCAAAGATGTTATAGCTTGTGGATATTCATCAGGCTGGAAAGATATATATAACTGAGTATCGTCTGCGTAAAAATGATGATTGCATGATATAAATATTTGTTTGAAGTTGGAAATGTACAAAGAAAATAGTAACGGTCCCAATATTGAACCTTGTGGAACACCAATGCTATTGATTAAATACTGAGACAATTTGTTGTTATAACTCACTGCTTGTTTTCTGTGACTTAAATAGTCCATTATAAGGTTGATTGCACGCAACGATAATCCACAATATTTCATTAGAACCTCAATTATTTTATGATTCAGAGTGTCGAAGGCTTTCGAGTAATCCAACAAAACCAATAGCGTTAATTTTCCCTTATCATTCTCCCTGAATATATCATCAGTAATTTTCATCAGTGCAGTACAACAACTATGATTTTTTTTGAATCCTGATTGGTTTGAGGGAATTATATTATTTTCGAACAAGTGTTTGCCAAGTTGAATTTCTATTGATTTTTCAAGGATCTTTGACATTGTTGGTAATATGTTTATTGGTCTTATATTATTATGAGAAGTTGGATTAGGTATTTTAGGAAGAGGAATCACTTTGGCTTTCTTCCAAATCGCTGGGAAGACTGAATGTTGCAGACAAAAGTTGATAACATGCGTTAAATAAGGCAAAGCGAAGGGCATACATAGTTGTATACTCGAGATATTCAAATCATCCAATCCTGTGGCTTTACTCTTCAAGTTTTTTATAATGTTTAAGATTTCGAGTTCTTCTACTGGTTTGAATGATAGTTGTGAGACCACATTTTCATGAAGGTTATTTCGATAATATGATATGACATCTTCACTAGGTGTCAGTTTTGGTATAGAATTGACGAAATAATTGTTTAGCTCGTCTACGTCCGCCAGATTGTCAGGAATACTATAATCACTTTTACTATTTGACGTTAGATTGAGGCTTTTGATCGTAGTCCACATTTTTGAATACTCTGAGTTGACGAATTTACTTTGGTAGTATGCTTTTTTTTCACGTTCGACCGCTACATTAACAATATTCCGGAGTTCTATGACATACACTTGAACTCTACATGTCTCTTCAATGAATTATATTATAGTTGAACCATTGATTGCAGTTATTTCAAGTTGAATAACCGATGGCGACGGGAAGTTAACTAAAGAATCCATTTGTTGTGCAACTTTGGGAGGTGCAAAGAATAGTTTTATCCAGAAATGTCAACTGCAGGTATCCTAGGGACTCAACAATTTCGATCCAAAAAGCTCAGATTTCAACGTACTTAGAGAACGGCTCACTCAATTTTTCGTGGAAAATGCTATCACCGACTCGGCAAGAAAAAAAGCAGTCCTGCTCAATACTCTCAATGAGGATTGCTATGTGCTGTTACAAAACTTATGTGTACCCTCGAAAATAGAAGACAAGACTTATGACGAATGATTGACACTTTTCACTACACATTTCTCTTCAGTCAAGTCTTACTTCTCAGAAAGAATGAAGTTGTATGTTGCAAGAAAATCGCAAACCGAAAAAGTTTGTGAGTGGGAAGCAAGAGTTGAAAAACTTGCGTCAACTTGTGGCTTCAATTCCGAAACTCTAGGAGTAGTTATGAGAGACATTTTCGTTATTGGTATAGGAAACCCCAAACTCATGGATCGTTTGTTCGAGGAGGATGCTACAGATGCGAAAGTGGACGAAAGGTTGTCAAAATTGCTTTAGCTAAAGAGTCAGTGTTGGCTGAGAAGGTCATTAGGGAAACATTGCCAGGAATGACACAGACCTCAATTCAAATTGAAAGCGAAACAGACATGCATTTCAATCAATCGCCTGAAAATATTGTCGGTTCTTCCAGATACTCTCTACCTCATGGCAGTCATGATCAGAAAAATACACTGGATGGTCGACGCCTCAGTCAGTGCAGCAGCCAGACTAGCCGGCGAATTCAAGGAAATAAAACACATGGTCAAATGCAAAGTAAGTGCAATGTTTGTGGACGTTTTAATCATCGAGCTACCAAGTGTTCATATCTTAATTGTGTTTGCCATAAGTGTGGCATTAGTGGCCATCTGGCTCCCATGTGCAAACGTACAAATTCTCATAATTTTATAATGAATGATAACGATGATTTTGAGGACAATTTTGTTTTTGATCTAAGGGAATTGATATTATTGACGAACAGGGTAATGTGAAACCAATATATGTCAATTTGATAGTGGAAAATATTCCAATTAGCTTTGAGGCCGATTCTGGGTTTGCACATGCTGCTATTTCAGTATTTTGAAAATAATAAAATTTTTGATAATGATTTGAGTTCAAGAGATTATGTAGGAGTGGCTTTTCAACCATTAGGTTATTTAAATTTAGAAATTGAATACAATGGAAGAGGCTACACTTTGAAAACATATATTGTCGGAAATGGTGGTACACCTATAATTGGTCGAAATGGTCTCAAAATGATAGGTTTTTGTATATCTAAGTAGGCAATTTCGAAAATAATTTTCATATTGATTTTTCTTCCAATTTATCAACGCTAATGAAGAAATATGGGGAAATATTTGATGGAAAAATGGGAACTTTCAATAAATTCAGAGTATCTTTGAAATGGAAATCGGATGGCGTTCCGAAATTTATTAAAACTCGACCTGTTCCTTTTGCGCTCAAACCTATGATTGAACAAGAGTTGGATCGTCTTGATAAAAACGATGTATTGGTTCCTGTAGAATTATCTGATTGGGCGACACCCATCGTACCAATTTTAAAAAGTGATGGAAGTTTACGTATTTGTGGGGATTTTAAAATTACTTTAAATCTCCAGTTAGAGATACAGCAGTATCCATTACCACGTATTGAATATCGATTCAGTGAACTCGAGGGCGGTAGAACGTTTTCTAAAATAGATTTGTCAGAATCCTACCAACAAATTTTATTGACCGACCAATGTACAAAATTAGTCACCATATCCACACACAAGGGCCTTTTCTCTCATAAACGTTTGCCTTATGCATTGTGCTCTTGCTATCTTTGAAAATTTCAATTGAAAAAAAATGTTTGTTGTTCCTGGTGTAGTATGTTTATTAGATGACATACTCATAACAGGAAAAACAAATGAAGAACACCTATATGGCAGAAAATATCTACTTCACACAGACCACAAACCACTTCTCACAATTTTTGGTGAAATGAAAGGTTTGCCAATATTTGCTGCTAACAGACTGCAACGTTGGGATTGGTCAAGAAAAGCTTGGAGTAGATTACATGCTGATTTTTACGGTCCATGTTCGAATAAATATTTTTCATCAGTTCATCAGAAAGCCCAAGCAAATACTATTTTTTTTTAAACTAGATATTATATATGTACTTGAAAACACCATACTTATAATAAAAAAATGAGAAAAACTTTTTAACAAACCAAACGACATAGAACTACTAACAAAACATAAATGTAATCGTAAGTCGACAAAGAGTACAGAACCTTTCCAAAAATACCATTATTTAAAGTGTTAAAATAAAAATAATCAATTTTGAACAAGAGACAACTTATTAGGAACACAAAACAAATTCGAAAAAACTTTTTGAAAAATAATGATTTTCAATTAAAATTCTAAAACACTGAAATTAAAAGAAAGACACTTTGTATATCGCATTTGAAGTTATTTGTCACAGGGAGAATTGTTTCAAACAAAAAGACAAAGAAGTGCAAGGTCAAAAATAAGAGTCATGTGAGTACTAAGTAAAAAAATAGAAAAAAAATGTGAAAACGAAACAAAATTCTAGGGAATAAAAAATTAAGAATATATAATATAAGTTATTTGTTATTAGAATAACTTACATTAGAATAAGAGTAAAAATAGTGCGTGAGAATACCGTAAGTGATCGTGGGTGCTAAAAGAACGGTAGAAGAAGAAAAAACTGAACAGGAGAATCAACAACGATCCAGAGGAAGCGGTTGAAAATTCTTTTTGGCAAGGAAGAAAATTGGAAAATCTTTTATAAAAGCGAAAAATTATACTACAAAACCTAAGAAAACTCCAACAACACGAAACAGACCAGAGGGTAAATAGAAAATAACTTACCAGAAACAACTTTTATCGGCAAAATCCTCAAACCTGGAAGCAGCAGATGGAATGGTCAGTTACAGCGAAATATAAGGTATAAACGAACTTCCAAAAGAATAACATTGTCTTAAAACCGTCATAGGGCACAAAAACCTTATTCTCCACAATCCTGAACTATATTCCGTAATCACAAACAATTTCATTTCTACTAGTGCACAAAACTTTTAATCGTCCAGAACTTTATTTATCAATACTGTTTAGTAATAAGAAAAGTAAGTTTTTATTCATTTCCTTGACCTAGAGGCAGCCGAAACACTGAAACGCAAGTCAAGGAAATCTCTCAGCTAGGTATATCTTTATCTGTCTTTGCTTCATCCTGAATTTCTTAATAGAGTCTATTTCTCAGCTGGGTATATCTTTATACCTGTCTTGCTTTATCCTGTATTCCTTACAGTCTTTTTCTCAGCCAGGTATATATTTTACCTGTCTTTGCTTCATCCTGTATTTCTTAATACAGGCTATTTTTCAGCTAGGTATATCTTTATACCTGTCTTGCTCCATCCTGTATTTCTTAATACAGTCTCTTTCTCAGCTAGGTATATCTTTATACCTGTCTTTGCTTCATCCTGTATTTCTTAATACAGTATTTCTCTCTATTGTGATAAACAAATAATCCAAAATACTGTTAATTTAATAACTCATAACTTCATACTGTCGGTTTCTTTTCCATTATCATCGTTTACTTTTCTCTCACTTATCGTAACTGTGTGATAAGTCCTACTAGATAGTAACTCAATGAAATAGACAAAAGTACAAGGTAGTTAGTATCAAAATGATAGTTTTATGTTCGCATACTAATAAAATTTACCGTAAATCTTTTCCCTCATTATTCTTTTCTTTTTTCGGTATACTGCAAGCAAATTGTCATACTATTCATATAAAATTTCTTCTTTGTACTCACTGGTAATTTCTACAATTAGTTAATCCTCGTCGCCAATTGTGGTGTTCACTATTTTATTCAAATAAAACACTTTTATCTTTTCTAACACTTCTATTATCCACAGTCTACATGTACGTTCTTGTTCACTCTCCGTATCTGAATGACCACACAATGTTGTCGTTCCTCTGGCCTCGTCATTCGGTTAAATATTACATGACTTATCAATATACTGAATCATCATAACAATTCACCGCCTAGTTCGATACATCACACCCGTCATAATATGTGCTGATTGACTGCATTCTGTCTCGCAAAATAACTTTTTGGAATGCTCAAGTCCTTTTTTAAAAAAATAATTTTTATTACAAAACTCGTAAAACAACTAAACTGAGATACATGAAAATAAATGTGAATTGTACGAGTGCTCAATTACAACTGATTCTAACAGAAAGAAATATGTTAACATCTCGTTGGTAAGGTGATACTGCTACGGCAGCATAATCAGCACATTTCTTGGGAAAGACGTCGAACTCGCTGAGATATTTCCTCCCCTCGAAGATTCAAATCCACAGGGTTAGCGAGGGATTTGAACATCTGCAAGGTTTAGTGGTCTGGTTCTCTTGTATCCGATGAACCCAATCAATATAATTCCAAGTCCATACAAAAGCGTTGTCCATATGCTAGGAGTATGTGACATTACGCTGAAGGACAAATTCGGTTGATTTTCAGCTATCATCCTCTCAATATTTTGTAGATCATCCAATTCTATGTCTTCTAAAGAAATCTTGAGGTTCACTTTAGGCATTTCGTATTCATTGGTATCGATTTTGGGAAATAATATTGCTTGTCCTGGATGGGTGAAATGTTCCTGGTTACTGATGTCGAGATTTCCCTATTATTATGGGAACACCCAGTGAATAAGTTTGTTTTTGTTGATTTAGTGACAAGTATTTTTATTGACTTGAAAGATTGTCAAATTGTATTGCTCCTGATTTTTCGATGAATCTTGTTAGTTTCTTTAATAAATAATATTTTGAAAGCAGTAATCCACTTATTTGGATCTTCTACCTAATAAGCTATTAGGCAGAAGCAACATTTGGAGGCCCCGACGAGATCGCTGCTGAAGAAATTACAAGATGACAGCACAGGAGATTTTGACACTGAAACTTTTGAAAACTTCTTTCGATGCATACTGCTGTGATTTAAAGGAATAATTGACTAATACAAATCCGAATTTGGCTAACATTCAAGGAACCTTCAAACTTCTGGAAAAACTGAATGATGACTTCGAAGAGGAATCCAACAAATTGATCCAAAAAATGATTGATGATAGTAAGAGCGAAGATAGTATCGCAAAAGTGATGAAAGAATCCCACGAAGCTACAATTCGATTCAGTTCTCTTGCTTTCTCTGTAAACAAATTTCTTTCTGGGTAGAATTTTGATAAGACCAGTACCGTTTCATCTAGAAGAACCAAACTAAAACTTCCAAAAATTGATTTTAGAAAGTTTAGTGGCGATATAAATGATTGGTTACAGTTTTGGAGTTTGTTCAAACGTATTCATGAAGATGATGAGATGGAAGATGATGACAAATTTCAATATTTGTTGCAAGCCACTGTTTCGAATTCAAAAGCTAGACAACTGATCGAAAGTTACCCACCAACTGGTGAAAATTATAGCAAGGTTATAGAAAGTTTAAAATCACGATTTGGTCGAGATGATTTATTGATAGAGTATTACGTTACAGAACTTCTCCAGCTAGTGTTGTTCAATCTCACCAACAAAACAATTCTAACTTCTCTATACGACAAAATGGAATCCCAACTAAGAGCACTTGACACCCTTGGTGTAACAACAGATAACTGTTCTGCAATGCTTTATCCCTTATTAGAATCTTGTATACCTGAAGGGGTCTTGAGGACATGGCAGAGAAGTTCCCAATTTTCTACTGAAGATCCCCTGAAAAAAAGATTAGAAAATTTCATGCTATTTTTGAAGCGAGAGGTTGAGGATGAAGAACGAATTTCATTAGCTAATTGCTTTGAAACAAAACCTAGAAAAAAAGAAATTCTTAATCAGAATATCCCGTCTGCTTCTGGTTTATTGAATTAAAATCCAAGATGCACCTTTTGCAAACAGCTACATGTTAGTACCAAATGTAACGAAGCTGCAAAAATGACCTTTGCAGAACGAAAAAAGAAACTCCTGGAGAATGGTTGTTGTTATCGGTGTCTGAGGCATGGCCATTCATCGAGGAAATGTACCTTGTATTCCAAGCTCAAGTGTGAGAAATGTGGTGGAAAATATGTACCATTGATGTACTCAAATGAGGAAGAGAAATATTTGATCTCCAGTAATACTGCATCAACCGAAAATCCACTATCTAATCTCGATTACAACCTCATAACGTTGATTGATATGTCAGACATTCACACATGTTTTTCTACAAACATTACTAGTCAATATTGTAACCCAAGATCAAACCAGGATGATTAGAGCACTTGTCGATACCGGCTCAAAAATCGTATATTCTGCGGAAAACGGCCCTCAACATGCAGTTAGAAGTTATCAGGGAAGAAGAGATGGTCCACGCTCTTTTTTGCGGTTACCATACCGAAACAATAAATCATGTCTGCTTCAAGACACGATTATCTAGTCTAGACGGACAATATAACGGTACTTTTGAGACCTTAGATCAACCCGTCATTTGTGGAAACATTATTGGTGTATACAATGGTCCATGGACTCGAAAAATAGAAGATGCAGGTATAACCATCAACGACACTGAGGAAGGTCCTATAGAACTTTTAATTGGAGCAGATATAGCTGGCCAACGTTATACCGGAAGACGTCACGTTTTGTCATCTGGATTAGTATTGATGGAAACAAAGCTGGGATGGACAATTATGGGTAGAGTTCCAACTGATTCCACCAACCAAAAATCAAGCTGTATGTTTGTCTCCAGCATGTTAGTCAGTGACAAAATGATTTGTGATTTATGGAATTTAGAACTTCTTGGTATAAATGACCCAGTTAAAGATTTCACACGAATAGAGGCAGAAAAGGCAGCGATGGCTCATTTTTCTTCGACTGTGAGAAGGAATAACGAGTCCAGATATGAAGTGAGTCTTCCATGGATAGAAAATCACCCACCTTTACCTACCAATTTCTATATCGCCAAAAAGAGATTAGATTCGTTGATCAGAAAGCTAGAGAAAGATGGTTCGTAGGGAGACTATGTATGTCCGAGGCCAGTCCTCGGGGGGCCTACGGGGGGCGTGCTGCCATCGTGCTGCCGGGGGCCTCGACGGGGGGCCGCAGAGGGCGTCAAGTTGGAGCGGGGGCCGCAGCGTGATGCCAAGTGTGCAGCTACGTTTGCCCTGTCATCGTCGTGCTGCCATCCAGTGGCGTGATGCCAAGTGTGCGGCTACGTGTGTTTGCCGGCAGCATGCGCGGGCCGCAGAGGGCGTGATGCCAAGTGTGCAGCTATGTTTTTCCTGTCATCGTCGTGCTGCCATCCAGTGGCGTGATGCCAAGTGTGCAGCTACGTTTGTCCTGCCATCGTCGTGCTGCCAAGTGTGCAGGTACGTTTGCCAAAATCGTGCTGCCATCAGCCGGGGCGGGGGCCGAGCGTGATGTCAAGTAGGGGGTCAAGATGGCCTCGCCGAATGGTGTCACTAAGTGTGCAGTTACGTGTACGAAATATGATGGAAATAACGTAAAAATTCAACATTTTTTCGCTTGTATGGTCATTGGTTGTTGTTGGCACCTCCCACTAGTCGTGCAGAGTATAAATTGTCAAGCTGGTTCATTTCCAAAGTCATCTTTGTACCAGACAGTTGAGTAGTTTGCAGTCAAATATATTGTGTGCGTGTGCCGGTTATCCAAATCCCGAACCTGACACAGTCATCTAGTTTGCAGCAGAGCAGCTCCAGTCAAATTCGACATTTCAACTTCATTCAAAGACACACACACACACAGAGTGTTTGCAAATTCCAATTTAATTAGGTAAGTTTTTCTCATGTAGCTTGCATTCATTTTGTTGAACATAGTTTAATTCTTATAGAAAATGGATTTAAGCGAAATTAATGCAGCTGCGTTTGTCAAAGAAACTATCAAGGGTTCGAATTTGTCGAAAGATATACCTCACCCTATTATTGCAGTAAAAATCATACAAACGAAATACGGAGAGAAGCCCTTGGTGGAGTTGGAACAAAACAGCGTATTTCTGCCAGACAAGACCACTGAAGCCATCCGGAAGAATCTCCCCAACTTTATACCTTACAAATACGCGCTAGTCTTCCAAGGTGTTTAAGGGCCGTGCGAATCAGTTCGAAATTGTTGAGAATCAAAGTGAGTAATTGTTTAATTTTTATTCAAGTGAGATCATTCTTCGATAAAATGTCTGAAATTGGTGTTATAAGTGATGAAATTGTTGAAAAATTCCGCAAAGCGTCATCGATAATTTTGAAAAGTTCCTCAATTTCCGAACGAAAGCATTGGATAAAATTACTGAACATATTCGACTTATTAACAAAGCTATTTTAAAAACTACTCAAACTCACGGCATATTCATAAAATTACAAACAAATTTGGCACATTTAAAGCGATTCAAAATTCTCATTAAAAATATTGTCGACGGCGGTCATCATGTTGGAGGTGGGTTAGGGAAAAAACGTTCTCAAAGAGTACGATGGGAAGATGTGAGCTCATCTTTTGAAAATAGGATTCATACAGGGGTTGTCATTAATTTGAAACATATTGATATTATACAATTTTTCGAAGATGCATTTGTTCTCTTCAAAAGTAGAATCACACGTATTTTGAAAAGTGAAATGAACGCCATGAAAGTGAATACAGTTTTTTGTGGGGTATTCATTGAAAATGGAATTGACCAGCTGCAACAACAAACCGAGTTCAAATATTTCCATACAAAAAATAATATTATTAGTCGATCGACAAATTTGAAAACATGGTTTCATGACCACGTTTCAGATGTCATTTCAAATAAGTTATCAGAATACCAAGAACGGGACTCAGGGTGGAGTTTAAGTGGAATTGTGAACCTTGAAATTAATATAAATCAATATCTTATTGGCAATGGGAGTAGTTATATTGAACTGCCCGATGTAATAGCTCGCAAACAAGCTTGTATTAATGTTCAAAACAAAGATAATGCTTGTTTTGCATGGGCAATTGTTGCAGCTTTATATCCGGTGGAAAAACACGCTGAGAGGGTTTCAAAATACCCACATTATTCAACAGTGTTGAATTTGGATGGAATTGAAATGCCTATGCAGTTGCGGAAAATCAACAAATTTGAAAAACTCAATAACATTTCGGTTGTTTTGAAAAGAACAAGACTGGATATGATGTAGTTCCAGCTCATCTAACCGGTAAAAAATTGGATAGGCATGTCAATTTACTCTTAATTCAAAATAAATATTACACGAAACGAAAGGAATTTAAATCAGAAAATGAATTTGAGGAAGATGATGAAGATATAACATATCATTATTGTTATATAAAAAACTTATCTAGATTAATTAAAAAGCAAGTAACAAAACATACGGGCAACTTGTTCACCGATGTTTAAATTATTTTTATACTCAGAAAAAATTGGATAATCACTCGAGTGTATGTGAACAAATGAATGAATATAAAATTTCGTTTTCCAAAAATAGACATATTCAATTCAAAAATTATTTATACAAGGAAAAAACTCCATTTATTATTTATGCTGATATTGAGTCCTTATTAACACCATTCGAAGAAAGTGAAAATGAGCTGAAAATAAACCGTTATCAGAAACATGAAGCATATAGTGTTGGCTATTATGTGAAGTGTTCATATGATGAGTCTTTATCGCATTTTAATAGTTATCGAGGGTCAGACTGTATGAACTGGTTTTCTAATCAATTGGACGTTGAAGCACAAATAATTCAATCAAAAATTAAAAATATTGTAACCATGGATGAGAAAATTGAGTTGAAAAATGCCACGAAAAATTGCCACATATGCGAAAAACCTTTTAATGAACAAGATAGGATCACTAGGGACCACAATCATTTTACGGGAGCTTTTAGGGGGTTCGCGCATGCGCAATGTAACATTGCGTACAAAAAGACTTTTGTGGTGCCAGTGGTGTTTCACAATTTTTCCGGCTATGACAGCCATTTTGTTATCAAAGATTTATCGCAAAATGGACGTATAAGTTTGCTAGCAATGAACAAAGAAAAATATATTTCGATTACCAAATATAATGTGGATACAAAAATAAAATTTAGATTTATCGATTCATTCAGGTTTTTGGGCACTTCTCTCGACTCCCTCGTATCCATTTTGGAACAAAAAGATTTTGAGAATTTAAGGCGAGAATTCCAAAACTTGGATGATGACCATATTAAATTATTAACTAGAAAAGGCGTTTTCCCATATGATTATGTCACACACTCTGAAAAATTGAATGATGCACAACTGCCGGCAATTGAACATTTTTACAGCAAATTGAATGACATGGAAATTGGTGACAAAGATTATGAGCATGCTCAACTTGTTTGGAATAAATTCAATATTAAAAATTTGGGGGAATATAGCGACCTTTATATGAAAAGTGACATCATGTTGTTGACTGATGTTTTTGAAAATTTTCGATCTACAAGTCACAAGACGTATGGTTTAGATCCATCTCACTTGCCTGGATTTACTTGGGATTGCATGTTGAAATACACAGGATGTCGATTGGAAACAATACAAGACGTAGACATATTGCTTTTTCTACAAAAAGGCATTCGAGGTGGAATTTCGCAAACATGCAATCGCTATTCAAAAGCAAACAATAAATTTATGTCAACATATGATATGGAAGAAGTATCCAAGTATCTTATATATTTGGACGTGAACAATTTGTATGGTCATTCAATGTGTCAATATCTTCCTTATGCTAACTCGCAATGGATGGAAAATTGTGAAAATTTTGATGTCAACCAAATTTCCGATGAATCTTCAGAGGGTTATATTCTCGAAGTAGATTTATCATATCCTGAACAGTTACACGATGTGCATCGTGACTTGCCACTGGCAGCAGAACACAAAGTACCTCCAAACTCAAAATTACCCAAATTGATGACTACCCTGTATGATAAAGAAAAATATGTATTGCACTATCGAAATCTCAAACAATATTTGGCAAATGGGCTTATTTTAACAAAAATTCATAGAATTTTGAAATTTATACAAAAGGCATGGCTGAAACCTTACATTGATTTGAATACCAATTTAAGAAAACAAGCGAAACATTATTTTGAGAAGACTATCTTCAAATTAATGAATAATGCAGTATTTGGGAAGTTTATGGAAGACAAAAGAAACCACAGAATAATAAAATTAGTCAAAAAATGGAAGGGGTGGTATGGGGCGAAAAATTTGATTGCAAGTCCGAATTTTGTCGATAGAACCATTATTGCAGGGGATTTAATGCTTATTGAAATGAAAAAGGTACAGGTTATTTTCGACAAACCAGTATACGTAGGTATGGCCATTTTGGACTTGTCGAAAATTGTTGTATATGATTTCCATTATCAATACATGTTACCAAAGTTTGGCATTGAAAAGTGCAAATTGCTTTATACAGATACTGACAGCCTTATTTACGAACTTATTTGCGATGATATTTATGAGGAAATGATTAAAAGAGATATACAAAAGTTTGACACGAGTGATTATCCAAAAGACAATAAATATCATATTCCTTTGGTGAACAAAAAAGTTGTTGGTTTAATGAAAGATGAAAATAATGGAAATATAATGACCGAGTTTGTAGGCTTAAGATCAAAAATGTATTCATTTTTAGTGGATGATAATCCGTCGTCCAATGAAGAGAAAAAATGCATGAAAAAAGCAAAGGGAATCAAATATAATGTAGTTAAACGTAAAATAACTTTTCAAGATTATTTAAATTGTTTGAATGACAAGAGTGAAAAAATTGCAACTCAAAGAGTGATTTTATCCAAAGCTCACAATGTTTATTCCATCGAACAAACAAAAATTGCTTTAAGCCCATTTGACGACAAACGTGTACTGCTCCCCGAATCACACAATACTCTGCCTTGGGGGCATTACAGCATTTTTGATGAATGATCTCATTTGAATAAAAATTAATCAATTACGAATTTGGCCTTGCTCAATTACAGTTTTGTTGTTTTGATATTTCTAATCTTATCACAAGGCCTTCACATTATTATTTTTAACTTTGACCTCACAAGGCCTTCACATTATTATTTTTAACTTTGACCTCATCCGGTTTTAACTGATAATAAACTTGAGTGGTTTGATGAAATGAGAAATAGATATTGTATGTATTTAATAAAAAAAATTATTGACATGTGTGTGTTTTATTAGGCTACAAAAATTTTCAAAAAAGATGAAATTGGAGTCCTACAAAGTGGGCAATTGTTACATATTACTGAACAATCAATGCAACAAGCTAAATGTCTACATGGCATAAAAACTACACTCATTTCGTTTGTTAGACAAATTTTACAAGATAGAGCTTCACTCGCAACAGCAGCTATGGTGGAATTTTCAATATTTGAAGTGGTTGTCATCGTCGTTTTTTGATGTTCAAGTTTCCAAAATCCACATTTATTATCAATCAGTTCATGCATAATCCTTGGGTCATCTCCAGGCAGCCAATCTTTCAGTTCAAGACCGCAGTGGAAACATTTCACTCGATCACTTTTACCAGTATAGAAAAATCCAGCTTCAGCTAATTCTTGAGGTTTTTGACAGAGACCTATTGGCCAATCGACGAACGATTCCAATCGACTCTCAATATTAACTTTTTCTTTAAATGTAGGTTGTCTTCTTCTTCGAATAAACAATGAATCTTCATCATTAAAAAAGGGGCAGTTGGGGCTCCATCGGAAATGATTATTATTATTATTATTATTATTATTATTATTATTATAAATCCATGAAATCATCCAATATATCATTGAAGTTTTGAATATAAGCAGTCCAGCATAGGCTGCTTGTGAATAACATCGCAATCGGCATGGTGTCAATTTTTACCATTCGGGAATGGTAAATTTCACTATGCAACCATTCGATTGGAACAAACGTCAATATATACTCATCTCCTGGGTTGTATCACTTAAAATGAAATTCAAACATTTTCGGTGGATCCACGAACTTGGTGGTTGCACAAATTATTCAAAATTTCAAACATTTTCGATGCGTTGGTAAAATGTCATTGTAGTCGATAATTCGGAATATTTCAGACAAATCCATTGCAAACAATCCGAAATATTCGAGTTGCCTAGGTAATTGTCACATTAATCAAATAATTTGAGATTGTTTTCGATTTTTCAAATAATTAATACTCATTGGTGGCACTACAGAAATTGTTCGAAATTTCAAATATTTTCATATTTTGGTGGCACCACAAAAAATGTTACAACTACCCGCAATCTGGCCGAAAATCGGTCGGGTTGTCACACTTTGTAAGTTCTATGGGTACGTAGAACTCACAACTACCAGCAATCCGGCCGAAAATCGGTCGGGTTGTCACACTTTGTAAGTTCTATGGCTCCGTAGAACTCGCAACTAGTGACAACCCGATTGAAAATTACCCCCAAATCGAACACAATGGGCGCAGAAAACGTTGAAGTGAATATCACGTAGCTTTTTGTACAAAATCAAACCTTTGAACCTTTGAATAACATTTTCATTCTGGTTTGAGTGAGATTTCATTTCAGTCAAATAAAATCAGAATATTTCAACATATACGCGCCTGCGCAGAAGCTTTGAGTGAGATTTCATTTCAGTCAAATAAAATCAGAATATTTCAACATATACGCGCCTGCGCAGAAGCTTTGAGTGAGATTTCATTTCAGTCAAATAAAATCTGAGTAATTCAAGACTTACGCTCCTGCGCAGAAGGTTTGGGTAGCATTTCATTTCAGTCAAATAAAATCTAAGTAATTCAAGACTTCCGCGCCTGCGCACAAATGTGATGGAAATGTTACGTTTTTTACAAATTAACTAATTTTTTGTCTTTTGCCCCAACACTTTAATTATTATCATCACGTTGCCATAATTTCGACTTATAAAGCCTACAAGTTACTCATAACCTCATCGAACAATTTTAATTTACACAATTGTCGGTCGGATTGTCACTGTTTGTTCTATGAGTACGTAGAACTCACAACTACTACATTTCATTCGAGTCAAATGAATCGGAATATTTTCAAGACTTACGCGCTTGCGCAGAAGGCTTAGGTAAGATTTCATTTCAGTCAAATGAATCGGAATATTTTCAAGACCTACGCGCTTGCGCAGAAGGCTTGGGTAACATTTCATTCGAGTCAAATGAATCGGAATATTTTCAAGACTTACGCGCTTGCGAAGAAGGCTTAGGTAAGATTTCATTTCAGTCAAATGAATCGGAATATTTTCAAGACTTACGCGCTTGCGCAGAAGGCTTAGGTAAGATTTCATTTCAGTCAAATGAATCGGAATATTTTCAAGACTTACGCGCTTGCGCAGAAGGTTTGGGTAACATTTCATTCGAGTTGAAAATTTCGACGTTGATTTGTTGAAGTATACATGATGTTTCAAAAACAATAAAAGTCTGAAATGAAATATAATATTTTTATTGAAACAATTTTCCAATTGCAACATCATAAAGCACTTTACTTTTTATGCAGTACAGACATTCTTTCATACCAGAACTTTCAATACTTTGACATAAATCACATAATGTTGATAAAATATTCTCATCAGAGTCATAACATATTTGCGAAAGTTTTACAACTATTTGAAGAAAATTATTATAATAATTGAAAAAGTTCATATTTGATAATACATCACATTTTTTCACAATCATAGGGTTTATTTGAATAAGTTCACATAAATTGTCTTTAGTTAGATGACAAATCGCAGAGTCTTTGCTTGTCAACAACAACAACGAATCATTATGAACTTAACTGATTTGGATTGTATCACAACTCCCAGGTCATCTGTTGCATAATAGCCTCTCCGATGGTGAAATTGTCTGCCAATATTCGCTTTATCACCTCAATGAAAACAGACCACTCGAATGCTGTGTTGAAGGAAATTTCAGAGGCATCCGACTTGTTTAACAGCTTGACTTCAGGTCCAAAACACCTGGCAGGACTCAGGCCACAGTGTACGATGACATTGCTGCTGAGCTCATAAACTGTATTTAATATGTAAAAACGTTCATTTTTGATGGCTTCTTCATATCTCGAACAAATAGCGTCAAATTCTCGTTCGAAATCTGGTGAACTTATACACATGTTTTGGCGGCGGCGGCGACGAAGAATTTTCAGAACATTCACCCATGATGACTGCAAGACACTGACTGAATTATAAGCGATTTGAAGCGTCTATCCAGCTATTGTGACAGTTTTTTAAACCTAACCATTTATTGCCCTTTCTCCGGATAACCTTTTCGACGAGATAAACGTCGGGATTTTGCGTTTTTTGCAACTCTTCTTCATAGAATTGTCCACTGATGGGTCTCCCCTCCATATCATCCAACAAGTATGTAATAGGATTGGAAATTTTCACTTTGGAGACTTTGAATAGTTCAGTAGTCCAATTTGGAGTGTGTCCCTTCTCGAAGATGTGTTTTGTCTTACTTATCCGTACAATATCACTGACTTTGAATTTCCGAGGGCCAGTAGCAATTTTGATGAAATTGTATGCAGAGTTGAGCACTTGCGGTTCATTGGATTTGTTAACATCACTCGGTCGCATTTTGATCGTTCGATGTCGTGTGTTGTTGTAATCATTCACAATTTTCGGTAAAACATACAACCATTTGTAGGTGCCGTTTAAGCTGAAATATTTGTATAATTTCTCCTTGATCGTACGCACTACTCTTTCGGCAATGGCAGATTTTTTGACAGTATATGTGCTATAATGATTGATATTGTATTTTTTCATTTTTTCAATCCTATATCAATCCTCCTGAAGAGCTTGGCAAAGCGAAATAGATTTTTGTCGACCAAAATGTATTGGGGATTAAATGCGAGAGAAGCGAACCTTGCTTCAATGAAATGAACGATTTCTGTGAGTGATATTTTTTTAATAACATTCTCCTTATCTCATTTATTTAATGATTTGTTCAAGGAAAACTAGAAAGAATTAAAAAAGTCAGCTATCTGAATGAAAATGCAAATTTTCACTTTCAGATTTTTTCTTTCCTTTTCAGTTAAAGTCTTTTCACAATATCTATCAGATGTAGTTCAATGTCCAGCGTGGCTTGTGCCGGGGAAGTAGTTGTTTTCTGTTAGATATTACAAATAAGTCACATTTTTCATTTTTAAATTTTCATGGAGAATGTTCCCCTTTTCAACATGAATACCTCCCAAGAGGTTATCTTGAACGATGGAAAATAGCGACTAAAGTTTGTCTTTCAGTCGCAGATGATTCCACAAAAGATTTTATGAATTTCCTATTCATATTTTCGAACTAAAATCAAAATTGCTCATGGCATTGGTGACGTCCGTGCCATTCTTAGTCTTGAGCAGTTCTGCCCATACATATTTGGAAAAAGTATCGATAACAATCAAAATGTACTTGTGCTTTTTGTTTAGAGTGAGTGGCATATTTTTGAAGATCTGCGAGGTCAAATTGCCACAAATCGTCAAGTTCTTTGATTATGGTGCGACGTCGTTGGAAATTTCGTCGTGCCGGTTTGTGAAGCTCATTGTCAATTGCACTTTTTCTTTGGTGTGGTGTGACATTGTTTGTGGGCAACGATGAACTGACTACTTTGGCTTATGAACAGCCTCCATCAATTTGTTAATTTTATCATTGTGATTGGTTAGCTGCACTTTATAACGTGCTTCCATTTTTGTCATGGTTTCGTAAATATCTTTGATAGAACTTTGCAATGCTATGTTCTCATTTTTCAAAGATTTCAACTCATATTCAACACTTTCGATGGAACTTTGAATATTTCATTGCTTTTATTGGAAGTTTTCAATGATTCCACCTCATTTTGCATACGTTTCATTGAAATTTGCAAACCGTTATCAACATTTTTTATGGAAGTTTTCAACAAATTCAACTCATCGTTGATTTTGTTCTCGAAAGTTTCCAACTGGTGTATATTTGCTCTAATTGAGATTTGTATTTCGTCCTTCAACGAATTAATTGATTTTGTATGGTGACTGGTGATATCATCATTATTCGTTTTCACAAATTTCTTCCAAGCATCAACGAATTCATTGGTCGATTTCGTGAAATCCTCTCCCAACTGATCAATCGTTTTAACTAAATGTTGCCTTTGTGAAGCCTTTATTTGGTGCGTTGACTTATTGAAAGCTTTTGTAACATTTGTATGCCTCGATTTGCAAGTCTCATCGACTACTTGGATCGCTTGCTCAGAATCCTTTTTCAATTGTTCAATTATTTGACTCACATAAAGTTTATTGACAACATCTTCAGCATCGGTAGGCGACTTGACATGACATATTTTCAGGTTATTTGCATCGATATTTCCATCAGTGGTATAACCAAAAATCAAATCAATATCACTTTTTTGAGCATGATCTTCATCTTCGTCATCTCTGGCGGCGGCGGCGTACGCATGACCGAACTTGTTGATGCCCATGATGAAACTGACATGTTAACGAATAACACCAGCCTCTTTCAACTCATTGACGATGGAAATTATCTCGTTCGTGACAGAAGTATTACCCGCTGCCTGAGATGCGATCAAAAGTCGAAGTCGATCCACAAGTTCATTCACATCATCCCAATATACATACTCAACAGGTTTGGTGTTGTACGTCAGAGCATAGCCAGTACCCCCTTTACTACTACTACTTGTTGAAGCCGCTCTGTCTGATGGAGTTTTATCTGTGCCCCCTTTACTCGTTGTTGAAGGTGGCCTGTCTGATGGAGTTTTATCAGCGCTCCTAGTTGAAGGTGGTGGTCTGTCTGATGTAGTTTTAGTTGGTGCGAAACTTTTTTCCAGCTTAGGTGTAGATTTTATGAATAAGTTTCGAATAACCTGCCAATATTTGGGCATAAAAGATGATCTTAATCTGTTATTATCTTTTTTGTGCACGCCGCTTATAATTAAAATTTGTTTGTAGGAAGGCAGATCGGATTGTTCATCAAATTCGGGGTCTTGATGGAAAATGAGGTTGTATAAACCTGGAGTCCCTTTAAAAGTCTTGCCATCCAATTTAATGTTCCCCGTTTGCTTGTCCATTTTAAAAACTGAATTTCCAAGTTTCCATTCTCCACCAACAACAAATTTAGGACCATAAACACTATCAATTTCTTCGGATTTTTGCATTATTTTTTGTATGTAAGGTATTGCAATTTGGGGATATTTTTCACTCAGATCATGAAATACATTGTCGTCTTCCTCATCCTCGACAAAATCCTCATCGTCAATTTTCACCGTTGGCGCTGTCGTCGTCGGTTGTTTGACTGATGTAATATTAGACGGGAAGGATGATGATGATGATGATGAAATACTACTTGTTTTCGACGACTGCGGTAAGGATGATGCAATACGTTTCAACGGTTTAGTGATGGGTTTGAATAATTTTTCCAACATCTCGTCATCTTCAGCCTTCCCCAATTTCAAAGCCAAATATTTTTTTCTCACCGCTTTGGATAATTGATTGATTTTCAACTTCATCTCAGCATCGACAATACTCTCATCTACTCGTCGTGTTGTCGGCATTGTGTGTGAAATTATACTACTTCATTGGAGGATGTTTCGGGACATATATATTTATCGAATCCCATACGATATCTGCCATTTTGCAAATCGCAATCTTTGATAATAACCAAAGCCCCATATTTCTCGTTCCAACATTTCGAGCACATATTTTTGAAGTCTTCATAGGAAAAGTCTGGTGAGACATGTTCATCGAATACATGTTTCAAATTAATGTCATCTTGTTTGAACAACACAATCATATTGCAATTATCACGTATGAGTTGTTTCGGTATTTTCGAATACGTTTGACACAAGTATGCTATATCAATGTACTTGTGTGTATTTTCTGATTTTATTCTGTTTATCGCAGGCGACATCATCGAATACAAAAAAAGAGTATTATTTTGCTTCCGAAGCTGGGATTATGTCCTCGTTGTCTTTGAAGGGAAAATAGCCAACTCCTCGAACTTTTTCAATACCTCTTGAAGTAATTGATACTTGGGCTGATACAAGGACTTTGAGTATACGTAGACATTTTTAAACTTGACACCATTCGGATCGAATAATAAACTTTACATGGCATTAGTTTTTCCACAATTACTAGGTTCACAAAAAATGGCGCGGAAAGAATCAGGTAACAATTTGCCATGTTTACTTTTTCTACGAACTTCGAAATCTAAATTTTCAATAGGAAGTGAGGTTTTTTGTTGAACAACCTTCATATTGACGGGACGTGGCACTTCCGACTACTTTGAAAAATACACAACCAACTCATTATATGTACATGTTGATAGTTTCAAGGGTACGATCGACTACCTCCTCCTTCAAAGTCATTCATGTATATAGATGTTTTAAATGTGAATAATTTTTCAGTATAATGCTAACTTTCAAAAGAGAAGGTGCTGGCATTGTAAACTCTGCGATCAATAAATTACCATTCGAGTTACACTTGCCGGGATATCAGTTTTGCGGACCTGGAACTAATCTGAAAAAGCGTCTTGCACTCGGTCAAAAAGGCATAAACGGTTTGGATTCTGCTTGTCGTTCGCATGACATTGCTTACTTTGAAAATAAATTTTAAGAAGATCGTCATAAAGCTGATTTGGAATTGGAGAACAGAGCGTGGGAGCGAGTCAAGTCGAAAGACGCAAGTCTTGGAGAAAAAGCAGCCTCTTGGTTCGTCACGACAACAATGAAAACCAAACGTAAACTGGGAATGGGCGTGAAAAAATCCGCAACACCTTCATTCAAACGAGACATTTTAAGCAAAATTTCAAAATCTCTGCGGAAAAGTTTGAATGCCAACCAGTTGATAGGATGGGAGATGGGAGTCTGGAAGGTTTACGTAAAGCATCTGTGGTGGCTTTGCGATCAGCTAGAAAACAAATCAAACGCTTGAGTGGACGTAACAAAATCAAGATACCCAGAATAATACTATTCGAAGCAAAATCTGGTGGAATTCTACCGCTGATTCCGATATTTGCAGCTCTCGGGGCACTAGGTTCGCTAGCTGGCGAAGATCATCGTCATAACAAACAAATGGAAGCCATTGGAAAACAAGGCTCTGGTTTGTTTTTGAAAAAAAGTCCCCGAGGAGGTTATGGTCTTTTCCTTCGAAAAAACTCCCATTGAAGCTACCCAATAGATCTTTGTATGACGTGGAGTTGATCAAATATGCGAAACGTTTGAAAATTTCCCATTTCAAAGGGGTATTTATGCGTGATCAATTGCCACGTCGTCCCATGTTGCGAGAGTGTGCCATTGTGAATTTGGATGTTCAACGTAACAAAGGAACGCACTGGGTAGCTTACAGAAAATGTGGCAACAAAGTGGAATATTTCGATAGTTTTGGAAATTTGAAACCGCCTGAGGAATTGGTTCGATATCTTGGAGAAAATGTCGAAATATTCTACAACAACGATCGTTATCAAAATTTCAACCAATACAATTGTGGACATTTGTGTTTGGAATTTTTGTATAACACTGAAAGACAAACGCGATGAGTGCCAGTCATGTCTCAGATACTCACACTGACAACTTCTACTTCAACGGCTTCCAGTGATTTTACAAATCCCATTTCATTGGACTCTGATGCAGAGTACGGCTTGGCTTTGATTGGATTCCACTCATACAATACCACTCCGAATATAGAAGAACATAACCGAAGATTTTATTATTTGAAGAACGCTGATAAAAAACAACGGGAAATTATCACCATTCCAACAGGTTCTTATGAGATAAATAACATTGCAAAATTTCTGACGAAATATATCGATAAAGCCAAGGAGAACAAGGAGCAGAAGAAGACTGATAAGAGCGACGCCGACAACGACGAAGATATAACAAACAAGATTTTTTCACTGAAAGCCAATCTCAATACTCTACAGTGTGAAATATACAGTAAAATACACGCAATTGATTTTCGACCTAATAACTGTATTGGACGCCTATTGGGTTTCTCGGAAAAATTGTTGCCGCCTGGAATAATCCACAAATCTGACCTTCCCGTCAAAATTGTTAAGGTTCAAACAATCCACTTCGATTGTAATATAACAGCTGGAGCTTACTTCAACGGACGGCCTTCTCATACAATATACGAATTCGTACCCAGAGATAATCCGGGGTATGCGATAGACGAAGTGCCGCTGAATTTGATATATTTGCCTGTAACTGCCAAAGGCGATATTACTAACATTACTGTCAACATACTCGACCAAGATTTCAATCCAGTGAATTTCCGAGGTGAACTGAATATTATCAGATTAGTGTTGAAGAAACTGTGAGACAGAACGATGGGTCTAACATTTGATTATAAACACAACGATTATTCGCCTGCGAGTTCAGTATTGAAGCAATCACCTCTCAGAACACTTGTGCTCTCCGCTTCCAATAGAAAATTTCTCAAGTCATTGGGCTATCATGTCGTCAAAAAATGTGTTTGACGTGTACAGACGTCCCAAGTTCGATGAATCCGTTTAACGTTTGGAAACTCGCACTCATTATCCATATGTGAAATCCTTCCAAAATAATGACATTATTGAAATCGCCATTCAACAAAGTGAAGCATGGCTACTCATGTATGATGCGGAAAGGAACTTTATTGAAAACTGCTGGAACTGGAGCAGTCAATTTCGTGAATAATGCACGAGCATTCTTCTTCGATTCCATTTCATACGAACTGAATGGCAAAGAATTGGATTCAGTGCGAAATCCCGGAGTGGTGAGTACGCTTCGAGGATATTTATGTTATACCACAGACGATACTAGTCATTTGTGTACTGCTGGATGGAACTATCCCAATGGATCCCTACGAAACGATGCCGATGGCTCGTTCAATTTTCACGTACCTCTGAAACATCTTTTGGGGATTTTCAACGACTATAAACTTGCCACGTGTGGAAAGCAAACTGTGCGATTGGTCAGATCTCGCAACGACAACAACTGTATGGTAATTCAAGATGCCGCCACGAAAGCTGAACTAAAAATTAATAATATCGAATTGAAGGTGAAGCATATTTTCCCCAATGATGAAATACGTCTCAATTTACTGCAATCTATCAAATCTGACATACCTATGATGATTCCATATAGAAAATGGGAGTTGCACGAATTGCCCGCATTGACGGAAGGTTCAACCAAGGAAATTTGGCAGTCAAAACTTGTTCTGCTATGGAGAGTACTCGATACATCATAATTGTATTCCAAACAGATCGTATGGATAATGCAATGAAAGATCCCACATACTTTGACAATATCGATTTGATGGACATCCGATTGACTCTGAATAGCGATACATATCCACATTGTGATAAAGATTTAGATCATTTATCTCATATTCCTAATATGTTACTAAATTATTGTTATTTTCAATTATGTCTACTCAACAACTCTACGTACAGAAACGTTGCAGTGTCATTAAACTCATCGGTTCTTAACACCGACCTAATTATGTATTTCTGCAACATTTCAGTACATCGAACTATTGGCTATCCAAATATATAAACAATTATATTAAAAGTGCTGATCAACCAATTTCTATCAAACCCCAATATTTTGGGCATGATTAGTATGCACTGACTCTTGAATGTGAAACATTACTCTGCTGAAGAATAAAAAGTGAACTCTTTTGGTAATGACTGGTTTTAATTAATATACATGCTGCGACCAACATTTCATGGCGATCCTGCCAGTCCAATCAATGTGTAGAAGAAAACGAACTATTTGAAAATGTGTGGATCAAAAGTTACAAACGAAGAAAGACTGCAGATACAAACTGTTGGCACTGGATCAAATAATGCGAATCAATCAAGTTCGACCGCATTTAATCACACAGACGGAATGATAGTCCCAATTTTAATCTTCATTGTAATTGTTATCATATATTTCATCTGGAGAAAAATGCGAGAAGGTATGAAGAAATCGATGGAACGACAAATCGCACTAAGCGAACTTCGAAGATCTCGCGAGTGTGTTGATTCAAACTAAAGAGAAGAAAATAATGAAGAATACGATAGTGTCCAGGGCTCATGAACAGCAAAGACTTTCTAAGGGAGTTTGCAGAGGCGGAGGAACAACTGGTGAAATTTAGAGAAAACCTTCGCAAATACGACAAACGTGATCAACCAGCTACGCAGAGACGGCTCCAGAGGTTTGAAAATGTTAATTCACTGATTAATAAATTAGTACATAAGTTTAATAATAGCAGTCCAGTTAAAGATGAACTCATTCAAGTAGAACTATATTTACATACGATAGAAAAAAAAATATCCACTAAAATTAAGAATATTTTGGATGATAGGTAAAGTCAATTAGGAAAGTAGATGTTAATACTAATATAGAAACAGGTATAAATAATTACAGGCTTAATCATGAGTGGAGAAAAATTCGATTTTAAAACAGCAGCTAATTTATTGCCAAAATTGAACGGCACAAATGAAGGCGTGTATCAGTTTATAGAGGGTATAGAACTGTACGATTCAGCTTTAGACACGGTAGGCAAACAATCTCTAAGCAGTTATGTTATTAAAGTTTTCATATCTCACAGAGATAAAATTACAAAATTTAAAATTACAAACTGTAGAACAAGGTAACGTCAATATCGATGAATACGGATGATCAATAGAAACACTAAGGTCAGATCTTACTTCAGCTCAGGCAGGCGACAATAGAAATTCTATTGAGATTTTCAGGGAATAGAATGAGAAAATAGCCATTTACGTTTTTTTAATGAATAATACAGAGCTTAGAACTATAATGAAAGCGCGGAATTACAGTACACTGACAGAAGCTATTAATGGAGCAAAAGACGAATTTACACAAGACAACCAACAACAACCGACTATGTTTCATATTAGGAATGAACAAAACCACCAATTTTCCCAAAATTTTAATAATAGGTATAGGAGACAAACCTTCAACAGATATCGAAACTATTCGAACAGATATAATAATACAAATTACAACAACAATTTCAGAGGACGAGTCAATGGTGATAACAGACAAAATAACTATAGAGGCCGTCTACCACAGAACCTATCAAATAATCGTTCCCGACAAACTCAAAATACAAGACGAGACAATATAAGACAAACTATGTTTGTAGCAAATGACTTAGAAAGTGATGCATCAAGTCAAAGCAGCTCACAGGAGCGAACAATTTTTCGTGGCCAATAGGACGAAAAATAACTCCATACTTGGTATACACGGTATAATTATATTAAATTCAATTACAATATTCAGGAAATTTATTTACTCATCGACTCAGGTGCATCAATTAGCGCAATTTTTCATAAACATGTAAACAGACACTTGTATACAATAGACTACTCAGACAAAATAAAAATAGACGGAATTTCAGGGTCAACGAATACGCTAGGCTCATTGAACGTTCCGTTGCAAGTCGGCAAAAATATGTTTACACATAAATTCTTCATAATAGAATCATTTGACAATAACACACGAGGAATTTTATAATACAGACCGACTATAGACCGCTCATATTTTTGTATGGCATAAAGTCAACCGTCCAGTAGACTGACAAAATTTCGACTTGTTCTAGATGAATATGACTATGTAGTACAGTACGTTAAGGGAAACTCGAACATTGCAGACGCTCTTTCTAGAGTAGAAATACCATCTGACGACTTGAAAGAAATGTCTAGGAAAATTAATGCCTCTGTGAATGTTATAACACGTTCACGAACAAAGACATTGTTGGACAACTCGACTGCAAACGATGATACTAGGACTGATGATACTAGGACTGATCACCCTGGAATTGTCGAGGTATTGAAAAAACCTTACAACGTAACTGAATTGAAGAAACTGAGCTCACAACAATTCAATAAACTACGGAAGCCAGAAAAACAATTTAAGTTCATGAACGATGATTTGATTTATGACGCAAGCTTGCAGATTATATATTTAGTTAAGACAGATACTTGCTCAGCATCAGACCTTCGAAAGATGTTGAAAGACTGTCAAAAACTGTCCGGACAGGAAAATATTCCAGAATTATTTATTAATAAAGATAACAATTTATCTGCAGATAAAATCAAAGAAATATCAAAAATCTTCAAGAAGTCGAAAACAAAAATAACCTTCATAAACAATTGCCATAACATTAATGATTTAGCAACTAGACAATTAATTCTAAATAATTTCCATATTCTGCATACGGGAGGACACGCAGGTATCAATAGAATGTTTAACAACATTAAAAGGTACTACGACACTGGAAGGGACTGTATGATAAAAAAAAAATTGTAAAAATCTGTGACAACTGCCAAAGATACAAACACTCTAATCCATTAATAGAACCCTTGAACATAACAATTAAAAATATTATTCGTACGAGCTTGTTTTCGGTCATTTACCAAAACTACCTTCTAACATTACTGAAAATATTGATCCTCTGTATACTTTTGATAATTACCCTCTAGAACTGAAACACCGTCTTCAGCGAGCTTGTGCCGATGCAAGAAATAATTTGCTGAAATCGAAAACAAATAGAAAAGATAGATATGATAAGTCCTGTAATCCTGGTATTAAGTTTACAGTAGAAGATTTAGTTTTAGTTAAAAACAATGTTACTAATAAAATGCAAGAACTTTTTAAGGGTCCTTATTCAGTGATAAAAGACGAACACCCGAATATAGTGATCAAAGTGGACAATAAAGAAATGACAGTGCATACAAACAGAGTGAAACCTTATTACAAGTGATTAGTATTAAGTGTAATATTATATTAACAATAGATGTAGTTTTAATGATAAAAAAAAAGAAAAATTGTAAACATTTTCTTTTTTTTCTTTCACCAAGGGAGATGTGATAAAGATTTAGATCATTTATCTCATATTCCTAATATGTTACTAAATTATTGTTATTTTCAATTATGTCTACTCAACAACTCTACGTACAGAAACGTTGCAGTGTCATTAAACTCATCGGTTTTTAACACCGACCTAATTATGTATTTCTGCAACATTTCAGTACATCGAACTATTGGCTATCCAAATATATAAACAATTATATTAAAAGTGCTGATCAACCAATTTCTATCAAACCCCAATATTTTGGGCATGATTAGTATGCACTGACTCTTGAATGTGAAACATTACTCTGCTGAAGAATAAAAAGTGAACTCTTTTGGTAATGACTGGTTTTAATTAATATACATGCTGCGACCAACATTTCAACATGAACGTATGCGATTGAATTTTGAAAAAAATGACTTTATCGAAGCCCACACTGCCTATGCTGATTTTTATCCTAGTTACATGAATGACGTGAAAAAACAACCTCTACTCGATTATGCCGCATTCAAACATCGAGCTGTTTTCATCATAGATTGTTCGAGAAGATCCGAATTCAAGTCATCCACAGTTGATGTGAAACTAGATATTGAAGCTGTAAAAGGCTTCCCAGCCACTACCCGGGCATTTTGTGTGATACTCCATGACCGGATTTTAGAAAATCTACCTCTTTCAGAGATAGTCAGAAATTTATCTTGAATAACACCTTGCTATCCAACTCAGTTGTGTTGGAAAACTCCGAAGATGAAGATCATAGCTGTAGACATGCAAGGTTTCAATTTGGGGGGTGACCTACCCCAAGGAAATAACTATTTGTGATGGACGAAGAACAAATCATTTTTTACTCAAGCCCCCATTTCCATTTGAGTCGCTTTCTGCCGCTGATAGAAAACAAATCCGATATGAAGAAAAAAATGTCCATGGTTTGAGATATTCCGATGGGTATGTTGAATACACTGGTTTAAATGATATTTGGAAGATGCTCGACGATCAAGATATCATTTATGTGAAAGGACATCAAAAATTTTATATTCTGCAGAAATATTTTACTACGCAACAGCCACGAACAACACCACACCTAGTCAACATTGAGAAATATCACAGTGGCCCCAATTTGATGGAGCAAAATGGAACGTCGTTGTTCATGAATCATAAAGGCGCTAACATTCGTTGCAGCTTGAAACATTGTTTCACCGTATGGGATTGGGTCTCTCAACATCTGATGTGGTGACATAAGGCCCCCCACCTGGTAGCATGGACGGCTGTATTTTCGAATCCAAATAGATGTAAATTTGATACTATACCTTCACGTAGAATTGTACCTATTGCAGTGGAATAAATATGTTCGAAAACCAAGTGTTTTATTCATTAATATTTCAATAATGGCAGTGCTAACATCAAATTATATTATATTGTCTGCTGTCTTTTCAAATATCCTATATATAAATCAACCACATAATGTGAATGAAGTTTTCATTACTTTTGATAATGCTACTGGACATAGAAATGAAACGTGGCCTACAAACTGGTTAAAAATGATTTCAACGAAAACCAATGCAGGACATTTACCTGTTTTGATTGTTGACATACCTGCAAAATCTAATTTTTACAAGTTGAGACTCTTGTTCAATGATCGAACATTCGGTGATTTAGCAAATTGGACAGCAATATCTACTCCTACTACCCAGCCGTCACAAATAAAGATATGTGCAGAGTCTGACTTGAAAACATTTGAAGCTTTGATTTACTTTATTACAAGTGTGTCGTTGGTGCAAATATCCAAGATATGCATCAAATTTGTGCACACGTTGAAAAATCAAATTTTACAATGAAAACCGTTTGTTTTCGAGAAGAATGCAACAAAATCCACTACATGTTTGCTTGGAGTTATGCCTATAAAAAATCACGAACAAGATATTGGGAGAATTTTGTAATTGATCAAATTCGCTTCAAGAGACGCATTGGAGAAGCTGACAAGATATTGGCACCTATACTGAATGTGCAACACAGGCAGAATATTTATGACTCGAGATTCACTTGAGAGAGAAAGCACTGAATTTTTTTTCTTTGTTTATTGTCAAATGTGTGTGTGTGTGTAAATAAAATCCTGTTTTAATTTTTGATTTTTATTATAAATACAAGTTTTCAATACTTAACATGACACATAAAATAATTATATGGATTAGACATTTTCTTCGTCATCAGTAGAAGAACAAGGTTTGCTTATATGACTTTCATGCCATTCCCAATCATCATCAAAACCTCCGCAAAGTTCATATTTCTGAATAATCTCGATTGGAAGAAAACACCTTAAATCATATAAATATGACTTGAGATTGCACTCAATCATTTTTTCACAGAAATCACATAACGTCAGCACTCCGTTCAAGAACTTGTCACATAAATCAGCTCCTGCATTGTATCTTTTTTCGTCTTCCTTGTACGTTTTCAATGCATCTTCATCATAGCATATACCCAAATTGTAGTTCATCTCATGGCAAATGTCCTCACTCAATGCAGTGAAGCTACACTGCATCCGTTCAATTGATGTTCTGATATCCACCGCCTTTGGCCAACTATCACTAGCATACATCATCCACATTTTTGAAAAAACTTTGATGAAGGCAAACACTGGTGAAATTGTTGTTATATCTTTTCGATGGAGTATTCTGATTGACTGACACATAAATTGGAAATGAACCAGCTTGACAATTTATACTCTGCACGACTAGTGGGAGGTGCCAACAACAACAACCAATGACCATACAAGCGAAAAAAATGTTGAATTTTTAGGTTATTTCCATCATATTTCGTACACGTAACTGCACACTTGGTGACACCATTCGGCGAGGCCATCTTGACCCCCTACTTGACATCACGCCCGGCCCCCGCCCCGGCTGATGGCAGCACGATTTTGGCAAACGTACCTGCACACTTGGCAGCACGACGATGGCAGGACAAACGTAGCTGCACACTTGCATCACGCCACTGGATGGCAGCACGACGATGACAGGACAAACGTAGCTGCACACTTGGCATCACGCTGCGGCCCCCGCTCCAACTTGACGCCCTCTGCGGCCCCCCGTCGTGGCCCCCGGCAGCACGATGGCAGCACGGCCCCCGTAGGCCCCCCGCCCCGGCAGCGCGGCCCCCGGCACCACGATGGCGGCACGATTTTGGTTTCATACCACCGTCGCCATCTTGGCCCGTTCTGCTCTGAGCTATGTATTTCCGAGGACTGGCCTCGTTCTGCTCTCAGCTATGTATTTCCGAGGACTGGCCTCGGACATACATAGTCTCCCTACTATGGTTATTTTGAAGAATATAATCAAGTTTTCATTGATTGGCTCGAAGAAAGAATAATAGAAGAGGTTCCCAATGAAAACTACCAACGTCGAGGACACTATTTACCACACCGCCACGTAGTGAAACCGAATAGTGCCACCACAAAGCTGAGACCAGTATCCGATGCTTCGGCTAGAGAAAATTCCCAGAACCCATCCCTAAATCAATGTCTCGAGAAAGGAATGAACTTCATCGAACTGATCCCGTCCATTTCACTTCGCTTCAGACAGTACAGATATGGAGTCATCTCAGATATCAAAAAGGCATTCCTCCAGATAAGTTTAAACGAATGATTTTTTGAGGTTTTTGTGGTATGCTCCAAATGGTGACTTGAAAATATATAGGCACACCAGAGTTGTCTTTGGTTTGACATGTAACCCCTTCCTTCTGGGTGCAGTTATTCAACATCACCTGAAACATGTACTGATGGAAGATTCCAGATATTCACAAGAATTCTTGGACAACCTTAGCAAGAGTTTTTACGTTGATAATAGTATCATTAGTTTAGATCATGAAGAAGAGGTAATACCATTCAAAGAATATGCACAAAATGCAATGATGGAAGCAAAAATGGATTTAAGATGCTGGGAATATAACGAAAAAATGAATAACTACACTCCAGAAACAAGTCTTACTTCAGTACTTGGTTTGAGATGGAATAAGTTTTCAGATACCCTTGAAGTATCATAAGATGGTCTCAAGAATAGCCTTATTACAGACAGGCTCACGAAGAAAATGATACTTTCAACAGTCAGTAAAGTTTTCGACGTTATAGGGTTCACTTCTCCTGCTTTGTTGATTCCGAAGATTCTCTTACAAGAAACCTGTAAATTGAAGATACCATGGAATTCTGAAGTAACAGATAACATTAAAACTAGATTTTTTGATTGGTTTGAAAAAGTCCAGTATTTGGCCGATGTGAAAATTTCCAGATGGATTCGTCCAGCTGTGAAAAGAGATTGTAAACATGAGAGTTTACATTTATTTTGCGATGCAAGTCAAGCAAGCTACGCCATTGTAATTTTTATACGAGTCTGTTGATTCAATCCAAATAAAGTTCATCCAGAGTAAAAACAGAGTAGCCCCCATAAAAAATATATCGATTCCCCGTTTAGAACTCTTAGCAGCGACTGTAGAAGCTAGAATTTTGACATCCGTCAAAAAATAATTTGACTCAGACATTCCTGTGTACTGTTGGACTGATTCTACCACAGTTTTGAGATTCAACAACTCACGGAAAAAGAAACTTGGTATCACGTTCCAGGAATTATGAATCCGGCCGATTTGCCATCCAGAGGATGTTTACCTAAGAAACTCTTAGAGAGTGAATGGTGGAAGGGTCCCTCATGGCTACTAGAACCTACAGAAAAATGGCCGAGTCAAAAATATGATGTCAATGAAGAAATTGTTTTGGAAGAAAAACAAAAACGAGTGACATCATTGGTTAATCAAGAAAAAATTAACGTTTCTTGGTTATATCACCGTTTTTCACATTTTAAAGATATACTTGGCATGGTATCCTAGATGAGAAGGTTCATTTCGAATTGTAAGGTGTCAAGAGAAAAAAGGAGACTAAGTGAATTGTTAACGGTAGAAGAAATAGCAGAATCAGAAAAAGTTGTGATCAAGTTAACCCAACAAGAATATTTTGAAAATAATTACGACACCCTCAAAAATTTAATGTATTTTCAAGATAAATTTGGAATATTGAGAATCCGCACGAAAATAAGTGAAAGAGAAGACACACAATACTTTAGATATCCAATTATATTACCAGCAAGGCATGTTATTGTGGTTCGTCTTATTTTTGATACTCACATTAAATTGTTGCATTCAGGAGTACAGGCAGTTCTGAGTAGTCTGAGGGAAAAGTATTGGATTCTAGGTGAAAAGAAAATAGTTCGATCGATTATTTCAAAATGCGTAATTTGTAGAAAACAACGAGCCAAGAAGGAGTAGATGCTGCAGGACCATTATTCGCTAAAGATAAAGGTAAAATTTGGGTTCTGATTTTTACCTGTGCAATTTACCGTGCAGTCCATTTTGAAGTTATAACATCAATGTCCACTGAGTGTTTCCTGTTGGCCCTTCGACGGTTTATTGCAAGACGTGGCCGACCATCTACCATATACAGCGATAATGTTGGAAATTTTATAGGGGCACAAAATGCATTTTCTGTGCTAGATTGGACAGAAATAAATAAGAAAAGTACCGCTGAGAGAATTAATTGGAAATTCAATCCTCCTACAGCAGCCTGGTGGGGTGGATGGTGGCAGCGCTTGATTGGAATTTTAAAACAACTACTTAGGAAAATTTTGGGAAAAGCTGCTCTCACCTATGAGGAATTGAATACCATTATCTGTGACTGTGAAGCTGTAGTCAATCAACGTCCCTCAACTAGTATATCTGAAAATCCCGAAGAATGGCAACCGCTGACGCCTGCAATGTTGCTACAAGAAGTGAGAGAAGTAGGAGTTCCAGATTTAGACCAGGTGGAAGCGAATGATTTGAGAAGAAGATATAAATACAGATTGAGACTCAAAAACGAATTGAGGCGAAGATTCAGAAATGAATACCTGAGTATTTTAGCTTTGAAGAGTCGAAAGAAATATAAAGAGATATGCATACCAAGAGTTGGAGATTTAGGTCTAATAGAAATTGAAAACTGCAAGAGACTTGAATGGCCTCTAGCAAGAATTATTGAGACGTTTCCAGGAAAAGACGGAGCAGTAAGACTATTGCGATTGAAAATATCCTCAGGTGGTCAAGTCTTGAGACCAGTTCAAAGGTTCTATCCCTTAGAGGTCCACGAACAAAATGAGGTTGAGTCCATGAAAAAAATCTTATTGACTAAAACAGTCCAGGCTGACAACAAGGAAGAAGATACACAACTTCCTCCAGAATATCCTGTTTCCCATAATGACATTCCTGGTGAAGAAAAGAAGACAAAAAAAACAAGATGTGGAAGAAAAGTCAAGCCTCCTCAACGACTCAACTTGTAATATATAAAAAATGAGTTTCGAAGAAATCATTTTTGTCTAGGTGGGAGAATGTCGAGGTTTCCCTATTATTATGGGAACACCCAGTGAATAAGTTTGTTTTTGTTGATTTAGTGACAAGTATTTTTATTGACTTGAAAAATTGTCAAATTGTATTGCTCCTGATTTTTCGATAAATCTTGTTAGTTTCTTTAATAACTAATATTTTGAAAACAGTAATTCACTTATTTGGATCTTCTACCTAATAAGCTATTAGGCAGAAGCAACAACTGATGTTGCGGAACGATGAGTTATTTGGCATCCCACTGGAATCTCGAATAGGTTTGTACCCTTGATTAATACGATTTCTTCTTGGTTGTAGCAGCTAATTTTTATTTTTTCTTCCTCTGGCAGCATGGTAACCCATTGGTTGGATTCTCCAAGTCTTTGGAATATAGGGTGATTCACAAGAACATACGTTTGCTGACATGTAGAGATGTTTTTCAGGCTCAGAAGTTGGACTTCACAGGGGTTCTTTTCTCGAAGTTCTTGGGTATGATTGAGGCATAACTTTCTTGCAGCGGTCGTTCGAATATGCGTAGTACAATTTATTGTTTGCCAAAAATTTGTTTTTTGATACGATAACCTTGGATTGACTCTTTTCAGGAATAGGAGTGGAATACAAGTGGAATAAATTGAATTCGAATGGAAAAGTGATTGGTATATTCAAAATATATATAATTCTGTTATTGAGTGTATAGCTTTCTATTTTCACAATTTTCTTCAATAGAAGTACATTTTCTGAGGTGAGTTCTAGAGGTAGCTGGTTTTTATTGAGTTTATTTTGTAAGTACACAAGTTCGGAGAAAAATTCAGAAGTTTTTATTATACTAGGGTGCATCATCCCTAATCTCGAAAACATAATACAGTTTTCAATGTCATGCATTATTGAGAAAATCATTTCATACAAGCTAATTATTTCAATAAAAACATTTTTTTATATACATTGAAGTTTCTCGATATACTTGACCTTCAACAATTTTAGCAATTTGATTCATTTTGGATTCAATTAGTTTTTCGTTGTGGCTTATTTTCTGAACGGTGTTATTAAATTTATTGATTACTTCAATAGAGAGGGAATTTCTCATTTTGATATTCAATGCTAATTCTTTTTGATTATTTTCCAGCTGTTCAATCAGTTTTTCATATCGTTCTCCATCATTTGCATCTAGATTTCCTGAGATAGCTTCGAAAATTGATCCCAGTGCATCTATTAGGCCGCGTTTGATTCTATTGGGATGGGGTAAAACTTCGGTTAATTTGTATGCCACTTTTTCTTTTACGAAATTCAGGATTTTGACATAATTTGAGGAGTCATTTAGGTACAGTGCATTTTTATTTATCGTTAGTAATAATTTTTGAGACTGGTTTACCTCTGAAACTATGGGTTGTAGATCATAGTAGTGAATTAGTTTGTAGGAGCTTTCTTGAATTTTTGCTGTCCCTAGTTTGAGTGGGGTTATACCAGGGTTCGCATCTAAATTTCTAATTTTTACCTCCGGCGATCCGAAGATGCCTGGTGAGCTGAAAAAATATGAATTGATAGTCAATTATTGAATGTGAAAGTCTTTTTCAGGGGAGGTTTCAAATTATCCATGTGGATTTTTTCTTGATTATTAGTAGCTACCGTTTTTTGCTGAATATTTACTGACTTCAGTTTGGTGGATTTTCTGAAATACTTTTTGATTTGGTTGATATATTTCGGGATCGTCACGAGTCTTATTGACATTTTCGATGCGTTTTTCTTTTTCTTTCATTAAATCTTCGTTAATTTTAGAGTAGATTAATTTAGATTTTTCTTTATGATCGTTTATATAGTCATTGATTAAAATTTTTTCAATTTCCAAATTAAATGGGTCATTGCTGCTGATATGACCATTAATAACGTCAATCGGTTTGCGATTCGTTACAGAGTGTAACGAATGATTGTAGGCGAGGATCGCGTACACCATTTTCATTTTAACCGGAGTTTTCAGGAAACCTCTGGTGTTGAGAATTTTTACATGTTCAATTATAGTCGAGTGGAAACGTTCAATAGCTCCATTCGATTGGGGGTGATTTGGTGAACAAGAGTGTATTTTGGTTTTATGCAGGCCGAGTAATTCCGTGATTACAGAATTTTTAAATTCAGTGCCGTTGTCGACGATAATTTGCTCGGGGACACCGTGATGTGAGAAGAACTGGATCAGATGATCGACTTTCTCTGTACTTGATAAAGAGTTGAGGTGATATGCCTGAGCATATTTCGAAAAACTATCAATAATGGTCAAGAATATATTTTGTTCTATGGTATCCATATGTATGATTTTAAATGGTTTCTTTTTTCCGAAAATAATTTTGATTCTTGGTTTACAAGGTGAATGCAATACTGAACTGATTATTATTTGATTCAATCCATAGCTAACTGCTGTTTCTATTATTGGTATTTCGAATACTGGGTTATCTTCAGCATTGGAGTGAATAGTCTGGTCATTGTCATCCATATTTTTTTTTGGGTCGTCTTGGTGTTCCCTCTCAGTATGGTCAGTTGTTTGTGATTGTTCTAGGTCATTTGAGGGTTCAGTGTTTCTGGAAAGTTCTGGATCTGGTTGAACTTGGGTTGAAAAGTTGTCTTCGTCATTACTGGTGTTTTCTGTATTTTCTGTGTTTTCTACGTATTCTGATTCTTCTGGTGGTAAATGGATAGTTTCTAGAAAAGTTCTGGATGGTCCTGGTTCTGGCTGAACTTGGGTCGAAACGTTGTCTTCGTCATTTCTGGTGTTTTCTGATTCTTCCGGTGGTAAATGGATAGTTTCAGTGTAGAGATCTACTGGAGAGTTATCATGATTGGGATTTTTGGGATTTTGGAATAGAGTTATTTGATTTTCGTTGTAGTGGTCCGTCTCTCTTAAAATTTCGTCTATTTTATTCCAAAAAGGGTCTGTTTCTTTGGTGTGTATTTCAATTAACGCGTCTGCGTTAGTATTCAGCGTTCCTTTCTTGTAAATGATATTGTAGTCATATTCGTCCAGTTTATCTTTCAGCAAAAAAAGCCATTTTAATGGTTTGTGATCGGTAATAATGTTAAACCTCCTGCCGTATAAATACGGTCTAAAGTATTTAGTTGACCAGACTATAGAAAGGAGTTCTTTTTCTATGACAGAGTATTTCTGTTCGGTCTCATTGAGGGTGCGAGATGCATACGCTATTGGTAAGTCACTCCCAATGGGTCCTTGCGAGAGTATGGCGCCTAAGGCTACATTACTCGCATCTGTGGTCAAGTTAAACGGTTTTGATAGGTCGGGATACTGCAAGATTGGTTCATTTATCAATAAATTCTTACAAGTTTCGAAACAAGTAATCAACTCTTGATCGTGGGTTATTTTGGCACCTTTCTTCAAGCATTCGGTCATAGGTTTGGTTATTTTCGCAAAATTATTGATGAATTTGCGATAGTAGCCTAGAAGGCCTAGGAATCCTTTTATCTGCTTTGGTGTTTTCGGTAAAGGGAACTGTTTGATGGCTTTGATCTTGTCTGGGTTGGGTTTTACCCCCTGAGGAGTTACTACATGACCTAGGTAGGCAACCTTCTTTCTCAGGAACTCAGATTTATCCATTTGGATTTTGAAGTTCGATTCTCTGAGCCTCTGAAATACGTTCCTCAGATGTTCAATATGTTCCTGGAGAGATGTGGAAAATATAATGATATCGTCGAGGTATACGAGACATTGCTCGTTTTGAATACCTCTGAGGATATTGTCCATCACTCTTTGGAACGATGCCGGAGCGTTTTTCAGCCCGAACGGCATTCGTAGAAATTCGTAGTGCCCATTCTCGGTAGTAAATGCTGTTTTTTCTTTATCATCCTTGGCCATCTCAATTTGGTGGAAGCCACTCGCCAAATCGAGAGTTGAAAAATATTGGCACCTACCAAGCTTGTCCAACTGGTCAGTTATGTTGGGCAAATGGTACTTATCGTCCACTGTTTTATTATTTAATTGCCTATAATCGATAACCACTCGCCATTTCTGCTAACAGAAGCGTCCAGCTTCTTTGGCACAACCCAAATTGGCGAGGACCAAGGTGAGCTACTAGGCTGAATCATTTTGGAATCTAGCATTTTTTATATTTGCTTTTCGACTTCCTCTCTATAAATAAAGGGATATCGATATAGACTAGAATAAACGAGCATTTCATCAGTTGTCTTTATTTGATGTTTTATCCTATTGGTGAAGGTTAGAGGCATATCCTCATGCTGAAATATATCGGAATATTCATTGCAAAGATTAAGTATTGACATCCTTTCTTCATCATTGAGATGATCGGTTCTAATATTTTGGAGGTCAAAATTTTGTTGTGGACTGTCATCAATACAATTCAAATCGAAACTCTGAATCTCTTCTCTATCAAATTTTTCAACTAATATTGGTTTTGAGAAGTCTAGGGTCACTCGTGTAGTAGTGTTGTTCAATATTGTTGTGAAAGCTTCACCATTTTTTGCAATAGTGAGACTTTCGGGTATCTCACAATTGTGAATTTTTTGGTGGGGAATTATAATTTCTCCATTTGGTATAGAGGTTCTAATTTTGATAACTTGTTGGGTTCTAGGGTTCACGGTAATGAGATTGAGCTCTTTTTTCGTTGGTTGAAACAGAAGTTGAATTTTAGTTTGCGGAGTTACTAAATATCCTTCGTTAAAATCAATATAAGCTTGTAAATATTTCAAGTTATCGAGCCCGATAAGCCCATCGAACACATTATGAAATTTAAAAAGATAAAATTTGAGGTATTTGTTTTCAGGCAATTTGAAAATTTTTGAGGCAGGTATCAAAGCACTGAATTTATGCGCTGATTTTTGAAAAACTGTAGACACTATAAAAGGTTCACTCTTTACAAGATCTGGGAAAAATTTAAAAGCTATTTCTGGGTCAATCAACGATTTTGTTGATCCAGAATCTATCAAAATTTTTACATTGAATTCAGGAAATATAATATAAGATAGCTTGCTTGAATCAGTAGTATTAAAAGAAATTATTTGAGGTTCTATGTATTGTCGTGGTCTTGAGGCATTTCTATAAAATTTTGGTCAGAATTGTCAGCGTTCACATCAACATCTTGTTTTTCTTCGAATCTCTCAAAATTTTGATCACTGTTTTCGAAATAATACTGATCGATATTTACTTGATTAGGTAATTGATCCGTTTGATAATGATTGACATTGTTTTGATCAATTTCAGTATTGAATAGTTCTTCCGATATAAAATTTCTTTGGGGTTTCACAAAATTATTGGTATTTTTTGTTGAAACACTCATAGGCCTAAATGGCTGATTTTGATGTTGATATGAAGTTGATGGTCTAGCAAAATTTGCAGTATTTCTAGTTGTGACGCTCATAGGTGTTGGTTTAGGAAAGGTCTGGTTAGGGTTAGGTTTGAACACATTTTTGTTTTCAGGCTGTTTGAAAACTTGGGCGTTCGTAAAAAACCGTTGTGGTTGATTGATCGGTCTTGTTGGGATGTTGATCGGTTGCAAAGGAAATGTGTTTTGTTTAAATTGGCTGTTTTGTGTTTGAGAATTAAAAGGTGAATACTGTACATTATTAGGTCTTTGTTGTGCTATTTGATACCTCTGAATTTGTGGTGATTGAGCTTTGTAAAGCTTCACTCAAACTGCATGGTTTCATGCAGCGTATAGTTGTACCTAGTTTAGCCCTGCTAAGAATGTTTTCAATGCTAGATCTTGGTAAAGGTTTCGTTTTAGAGTTTTTGCCTCTGCCGTACTTTCGTTTACATCGGCGAAACTGCATAAAAGATTGAGAATATTCAGACATTTGTCGAAAAATTGTTGGGGTTTTTTCATTGGGAGCTTGTCTCAGATTACTAAATCTCTGTTGAGACAGGCTTCGTCCTTTTGATCTGCAAAATTTCGAATCAATGTGGACTTCAGTTCGTCCCATGAAGCGATATTTTGAATATTTATTACCAATTTAGCATTGCCTTTCAATTTAGAGATAATGGAATTTAATAAAAAAGTATTTTGGAAATTAGTTGTTTACTTTATCAAAAAAATGTGCGATTAGAGATTCACTTGTTGAAATATACCTATTCAATTCGTTGGGATTTCCATCGAATTCGGGGACACACTGTAGGTACTCTGGTTTGAAGGTTGGGGTTGTCATGATGGGTATAGAATTCGTATTTGAAAAAGGTAATTGGGAAAGAGAGTCAGCTAAAGGATTGCTAATATTCAAATTTTCAAAACTAATCAATAATTTTTCCATAAACTTGTACTCACATAAATATAAAAGCGACTATGAGCATCTCCTGCCTAACTATGAAGATGACCAACAGATCTGCTATTTTTGTCTTCACTGTGTAAGTCCTCTCCGTGAATTTGGGCAATTTGTGTCCCAAATTCTGATGTCTCGCTGATGATGGGTTGGAATTGGTATCTGCGATAGATCCGGTTTCTTGATTTTCGAAGAGCCGCCGCAATACAACACCTCCACACAACGAATCACCAAGGTTCGAAATGTCCAGTCAATCGTTGAAACAAAAAGTTCACGTTCGATACGCGGAACTCTGGATAATCTTTATATCGACTGCGCCAAATAACTTTTTGGAATGCTCAAGTCCTTTTTTAAAAAATTTATTTTTATTACAAAACTCGTAAAACAACTAGATACATGAAAATAAATGTGAATTGTACGAGTGCTCAACTACAACTGATTCTAACAGAAAGAATTATGTTAACATCTCGTTGCTGCGGCAGCATAATCAGCACATTTCTTGGGAAAGACGTCGGTGAGATATTTCGCACATCGAATAGCATGGAAAACTCTATGATGCGGTGAATTTTTGCCCTATCTGTATATGATTTGTTTCGCAGCAGTTGACTGTAATTTTTCAATGAAATCTTTTTTGAATGATCTCACGTTTTCTAAACTGACTAATATTGCCAATAAATTTTTCTTCTGCAATGGTTACTACGAAAATTCAGAGCGTTTATAATTCATTCGATGAAGTACTGACAATGACACGTTATCTTCTCAAAAAAGAGAAATTTGTAAGAATGATTCTATGAAGATGAATAACCTTTGGTGTATGGTATTGATGAATATACTGGAGTTTTATCCCAACACCAAACCGCTATTTTTCACACCTTAACACGTGTTTCAATTTTCGGAAGAAAATATTCAATGTTCCCTCTTGAAGATGATCACTTGATGATTGGAACACATGTCTAGGTATAAAATTAACTAAAAGGTAAAAACTTTTTAAACACAGGGTTTTACTCAAATGCGCCAAATGCTAGAAAACTACTTCAGATGTGTACTGTAGATTATTCAATGAGTTATAGACTCAAAAGCTTACCGCTCAAAGTTTTCAGTTCTAATACGAAAGCGGCGAGCTTTTGATGGTGTAACTCACAGAATGAAACCTACATTACACATCTGAATTTTTTTTTTTTTTTACTTTTTAGCGCATTTAATCTTGTCTTCAATAAGTTTCTTTTTATGGTTTTATTTCATGATTTTTAGTTAGTAAACATGGTTCTATGGATTTTTGAAGCATGGTTATCAAAAGACGTGTTTCTTGTGAGTTTTGAGCAATCTAGCTCTTCAATGAAGAAGCCATCTAAATATTAATTCATTCGCCATCTTCAGTTTAGGCATTTTGACAAAAGTTATTTGACAGCATTGAGTTTGAAAGGACTAGGCACACATACAGTGTGTCCCACTTTGAGCAGCCACACCCTCGTATTTTCTTGACAGTAAAATTATTTTAAAATTTGTTTTTTATTACGTATCGTACTCAGAAATATCTACCTTCAGGTTTATGAAATATTCGTATATCCATTTTCCATGGCTACCTACGACCAATTGAAAAGTGAAAAATTGGGAAAAATATATTAGGCATTTTTTCATCGCGAAAATAACACCAGATTCTGTTTCAGAACCCCCTAAAACCCCCACATCCCAGTGCTAAATCATCAAAATATACAGGGTGTCACCTGTAACTAACAACATTTTTTATTTGTTATTCATCCGTAAAATTTGGTTGCTTTCGATTTTTTTTTCTCTTATCACAAAGTGCCTAAATGTGTTCAATTGATGCTATAGAAAATAACCAAATGTTACTTTTTCATGGCTCGCTATGACCGGTTGAAAATAAAAAAATTGGGAAAAACATACTAAAAGATTTTTTAATTCGGAACTAATATCAGATTCTGGTTCAAAACATGCTTAAATCCCTAGATCTCATTAAAATATACAGGGTGTCTTACATACTAGCAACATTTTTAATTTGTATTCTTCCATAATGTTTGGTTGATTTTGAAAATTGTGTCTATAGTAACAAAGTAGGTACTAACCTAAAATGTTCAATTATTGCTATAAAAAATAACCAAATATTACTGTTTCATGGCTTTCTATGACCAGTTGAGGAATGAAAAAATGGGGAAAACACTTTAATGATACTTCAAGTACAAAAGTAACAGCGGTTTCTGGATTAGAACACCTTGAGAGCCCCACCTTATACTTCATTCTAAAAATATGCAAGGTGCCATCTATAGCTGGCATAACTTATATTTATCCGTAGTGTTAATTTGATTCTCAAAATTTCTTGTCCAGTCGAAAAGTACCCAAAATATTCAATTGATGCTGTGAAAAATAACGAAATATTATACTTCCATGGCTAGATATTACCAGTAGAAAATTGAAAAATTGGGGTAAACATCCTTCTGTCACCGAGACAACAGATCCTGGTTGAAAATATACCGCAAAGCCCCCAGATTCCGTTGCCCGGGTCAGGAAATTAAACACGATATCATCCAGGTAACATCTATTTGTAAATCTTGTTGAGCGTGTTCTGAACGAGAATTTGGTGTTGAGTGTAATATAAAAATAAAGGGGTTTTCAGGTATCGATTGAATTTCATGAAATCTTGTTATTTTATACCTGAGGTATATGAGATCGATGAATGCATTCTACGCGACCACGATAGCACGTGTATTAGTTGATATACAGAGTGTTATAGAAAATATAAGAGGGTTTCTATAGACATCGATGGAATTTGCTGAGTTTAATATGTTATAACTGATATTTGATACATTCTGCATGGTCACGATACCAGTTGCATTAGTTGATGTACAGAGTGTAATAGAAGATGAAAACGGGTTCCTAGGTATCGATAGAATTTGCTGATTTGAGTATGTTACACTTAACGTATTTCAGATTTACAATTGACATTTGAATGCCCCATACAACATTTGTTATCCCATGTAATGAATATTTGTTACTTTACATAAAAATCTATGCGAGCATTCAATTCTGATCTAATTCTAGAATTATTGACACGTATAAAACATTTCCCAAATATTTGTATTAGTACTCCTGTTTCCATTGCTTGCACAAATCTGTTGTCACAGGCCAAACATATTTTGGAATCTGGAGTAATTACTGCATTATTCAATCCAAATCGTATAGTCTGTTATATAATAAACCTACCTCATTTCTTCCAAGGTTGATATTCTCTTCCATCTATCTATGAAAAACACGACTCGTCGTGTTACTTATGTAATAGTTTACGACACTTTTTCAAAATGCACTTTATTGCTCTCATATACTTGACTAGCAATAACAGTAAAGTTGTAAAATGCAAATGTGTGTAAGAGAGTACTTTCTCATCTAGTATGAGAAAGCGCTAACTCTACCTTTTGGATGTATGATCTCAATAATCACATTACAAGTCATCATATCAAAATCGCGTATTACACCATGTTTATCAACTGAGGCAATTGGTATCATGATTGCATAGAATGTAATTGTGAATTCAATACATCAGCTGTAACATATCAGGTTGAATCAGCAAATTATATCGATGTCTAGAAACCCCGTTATATTTTTCATTACACTCTGTATATCAACTAACGCAATCACTATCGTAGTGGCGTAGAATGCATTTCTTAATATGATAAACCTTAGGTATAATATATTAAGATTTCAGCTAATTCTATCGATGTCTAGAAACTTACTTATATTTTCTATTACACCATGTATATCAACTGATGCAATTGCTATCTTGGTCGCGTAGAATGCGTTTCTCAATCTCATATGCCTTTGGTATAACATACTGAGTTATCAGCAACTTCTGTCTGACTAAAGCAATTGCTATCGTGGTCTCGTAGCATGCAATTATCAATCTAATATACATTTGGTGTAACATACTGAAATTTCAGCAAATTCTATCGATACCTAGAAACCCCCTTATATGTGTGCTTAGTCCTTTCAATGTTTCAATGTTTGTACCTTCACCTGGCGTGCGGCAGGTGTGTACTCCTTATCGCTCCTCTCCAACTTCCACGTCAGAGGTCTGATATAGATTTTGTCATCTTTTTCCTAATTCTCAATGTTTTCTACACAAGAAAGGAATAGGTTTCATTATTAAAAATGTCAACAGTTTTCAAGATAAGATGAAGTGGAATAAGTGCGTGCGTAAGTGATGTAGAGACTCACTGTTGATTTTATTCAGCTGTTATTTGTTTAGAATATCGGAGAATTTTCGTGAGGAAATTCTTCTTACATGAATGACAGAGATATTTGAATTTTTATAGTACGACAACTCATTTCTGGTTATTATGTTCAAAACAGTCAAGTATGAAGTTATTTAAGAAATTTGGAGATTTTGATAACATTTTGATTTTTTTTTACTCAAGATGGCTCAAATATCTTGAAAATCGTTGACATTTCCATTGATAAAACCATTTCTTTTTTGTGTAGAAAGTATTGAGGATTAAGCAAAAGTAGACAAAATCTATATGAGCCCTATGGCGTGGAAGTTGGAGAGGGGCGATTAGGGGTACCCATTTGTCCTAAGCCCCTGTTTGAAGTTACAAACATGGAGATTACATTGAAGTTTTGAAATAAGTGCTGTCAAATTACTTACTTATATTTTTTTGCCACTTTCAACACCCTGTAACTCAGGTAATAGTCATCTTGAATGATATCTTTATGAAAACTTTTAGCCCTAAAATGAATTGAGGATTCTACCGTCGAAGTTTGTCCGCTTTATTCTGGGACACCCTATAATTGAATATGATATTCAATTCTCACGTCGCTTGACTGATTTGACGAGCTATACATACATACTAACAGGGCAGGTTCAATAATAGCTTATCGGTTTGGTGTTGGAATGAAACTCCAGTATACTCAAATTTGTTTCATGTTTATTCTTTCTATCAGCAACATGAGAAAGTAACAAAAAATGTTCACACATCTATCAAAACTTTTTCTTATTTTCAGATATTTGAGAGATACCCAACATTTCATCGATAAACGACGTGTAGCCGTTTGGGGATGGAGTTATGGTGGATTCGTTGCTTCGCTGGCACTAGCAAGTGATAAAAATGTGTTTCAATGTGCAGTAGCAGTCTCCCCAGTTACTAATTGGAAGCTTTACGGTAGGTTATTACTTTTACACTGTAAAGTATTTTTCTACGAAAGTGCGTAACTAAGTGTTTACGCACTGTCTTAACTGTCGCACAGTGAGTACACTAATTGTTCACGCACTGTTGAAAGTGCGTAAAGTGAGACTGTTGCGCACAAGTGTGTAAAAAAAATATCTGTGCGTAAAATCATCAACAGTGCGTGAAGTCAATTTCTACAAACTGTTTATTTATGCATTTTTGAAAGATACGGTGACAATTCATAACATAAAACAATAAAATTACACATAGAATTGCTACAATTTAGTGATATAATAGCTGTTGAAAAAAACACTTTGATGATATATACTTTCGTAAGGGCTTTTTTGTACGCTAATATAAAAAAGTCATACTTTACGAACTTTCGTCATAAATAGAAATTGTCTACGTGAAGTGCTGCGTAAAGTGATGATTTTTAGCGCAAGTGCATAATAAAATCAACAGTGCAAGAAAACATCAACTGTACGTAAAGCAATTTTTATTACATATAATCCATCAGAACGTTGAATTGTCTTATGAAATTATTTATGAATTGAAACCATCGAACCAATAAAATACAGTAACCATTTTCTAGAGAACAGAGCCAGATATGAACTCATTTTGAAGAAATATTAAATATTCCTAAGAAAAATTGTGTAGAAATCACAGTACCATAATAAATTACAAAAAAAAATATCACCAGGAATAACCATGATCATACCAGAATTTTGAAAAACCAGAATTCGAAGAACTGAACATACAAGAACGGAATTCGAAGAACTGAACATACAAGAACCTTATATCATAAAATAAGATTTACTGAAAATGTTGAGATAATTATTCAATAAAACGAGCAAATCACAAAAACAATATTTTGTAAAAGTGGGAAAGTATCGTAACAGAATATCGTGAGCAGCAAAGCAGTTCAAATATACTGAAGATTAAACCTCCTCTTGAAGATGATCACTTGATGATTGATTGAAACACGTGGTTGAATGGTGTTCATAAGCTACTTTTCGACAATAATATAAAAATTCTATCTTTCAAATTCGCGGCCAGGCGCCATGTTGAAATATTTTTTTATATGGCAGGGGAGTCGAGTGACACCTCAGTCGATTCATCTTTCAATTCTCTATTCGACAAAAAAATTTCAAACAAAACTATTGGTCCAAAACAAAATGGCGGTACATTATTTTAGAACTCTCACAAGAGGATCCTTTCGAATAAATTGCTAATAAAGAGCTTTCGTGCAATGATAAAATATTTTTTCGTTTATGCAAAAACTTCTTGTCACTCAAAATGGCAGCTCGTTTTATTGAATCTCAGCAAATCTCAGGAATCATGTCGCATATGCGATTCTGAGGGACAGAGAACATTTGTAGATACCAAAAAATATTTTTTTCATTTCAATTGAGCTCGTTTAAAGCCATTTATTCGAAGAAATCGTCAATAACGTAATGCGCCGCCATTTTGTTCTGGATGAATATTTTTGTCTGAAATTCTGCAGTAGTATAGAAAATTAAAAGACAATTCGAATGAGGTATCACTTGACCCCCCATGCCATTTAAAAAAATCTTTCAAAATGGCGCCTTCATGGACAAACTGTATATACGAAAGGCAGCATCATAGCCAATAGTGGATGGCTGGTTGTCCTATTCTCTCTGAAATGGCGCAGCATGTAAAGAATATGAATGAATGAATAGCCACGATCCTTTTCGTTTTCATCAATCCATACGATATGCATATTATGCTGTTGCAAAATCAGATAATGATTGATACGAAGCTTTATTGATTTTTATACCAAACAAGACTTTTCGAAGGCGTGATTACATAACCAATATTTCTCAAAAATATGACCTGGCCAGCGTGCACAGAAAAATAAGCCAATGGAACGCTCTGCCGAACATCACATCAGCTGCTGTTCTGGAATATCTCTTGGTTGTGATTTCTGGAATGTCATAAGTATAGGAGATTCAATTCACTATTATTTTTTCCTAAACATTTCACCTAAACAAATCACCTAGTTACTATGCTGAATATAGAAAAAAAATTCGTATTGAATGCCTGTAGTTTTTATTTACACATGACACGACGGTAAATTATTGCTAAAAAGCGTTCGAAACTGTTAATTGTGTAAGGTTGATGTTTGTGACATTTTGAAATCAATTTGAAATACATGATACGACAAATAGGAGGTATACAATTACGATACATGTAATTTTTTATACCAGTTTTACGTAAATATCTGACAGTTTTATGATATTTGTTTTATAAATACTATATTTTGATTTTGGATAATTGTTTATACTCCCTGTATTATTATATAAATATTGATGTATTAACTAATATCTTCATTTTATTAATGAAACTTCGTCTCATAATGTTTGCATCCCATGGAAAACATTTTTATTAACAAAGTTACAAAAGAAACTTTGGGTTCAATTTCTGCATATCGAAAAACCTGAAAATAGATTCTAATATATTTTGCAGAAACGGATAATTTCACTGATTCATGAAGATTGTATTCTTGAGTAGATCCAATCAAATATTTGTTTGATTTTTTCACGGATTCATCTTGACTACTTTGAAAGGAAACAAATTCGAGACAAATGAGCATTTGCCTCATTGAATGATGAGTTGTTCAGGGCAGGCAAATTTCACCTTGATTTGCTGTGAAGTCCCACTATTTACTGGTTTCATCCCTGCCAAAAATGCCTCATAGAGACTGATAAAAAAAATGAGATCCAAGTTGGATAGTGAAACCGCAAATCCGTATAGAGCCATATTCCAAATTCATTAGTATTTAAAAGACATTAAAGATACACATTCCTTTAATTTCTAATGGCATTTCCTAATCTAAATCTATGATATTTGAACATGTTTTAGACATAAATATTATCCATCAGCGATTCCTGGGATGCATCCTACATGTTTCTATGAGGTCATCCAGTTTGAAAATGAATGAGAACATATGAGATTCTATAGCTGTCACATGATTTTTTAAAAGAAATAAATGATAATCTGCGAGATTGTTCCTGCAATATTATATTAAAGTATACGTGGATAAACACGCGCTATTTTTTGAACAGAACGGCTCTGGTTTCATTATCCCAAGTGATGGAAATGAGGACGTATAATGTAAAATGGTTTAATTCGTGATGTGACATCAGTATACCTTTCGTTAATGTTTGAATAAAAGTTTTGCATTTGATAGTAATATTTCATTTGACGTTACAAGGTACCCCTGTCAGATCAATGATCATAACATTGTCTTCAGACTTCACTGTTTTCAAACGATACCTAATAATATTATAAATTGTGTGTTTTATTCTCATTCAAAACATTATTGTGACTGAAATTGGAATGCCTCGTCGAATCGTGTATAGTCTTTTTGCACCACCACTGCCTAAAACAAACTCTTATACTTTGTATCCTTCGTTTCTCATCGACACTTGTGAATTCTCAGTGATTTTTAATTGTATGAAAACTTATAGGAATCGCATAAATTTAGATAACGAATTCCTGATCCAAACCATCACATCCTGATCCCACTGTTTCCAGAAGATACCCAATAAAATTGAATACGGAATTTCTGATACAGACAATTGAATCCTGAATCTACTTTCTTCATACGATAATAATAATAATAATAATAATCCCTCATAAACACTCGCAGAGTGTACCCAAAGGCATAGCCTGTGCGGGTAGAGGACGACTATTATTATTGTTTGCCGTGGCGCTCCGGGGCGACTTACTGTTTTTTGGTGGTGTATTCACTTTTCATCTGCAAGAAAACCCGGAAAACCTACAGCACCACCTCGGGTGGCCGGCGGTCACTTCAAGCTAGCACCAGACGAGATTGGCATCTAGACAATACACTCGATTCCGATATTGCGTACTTGAGAAAAAATCCCTTGTACATACATCGGGCTCGAACCGACTCCCGCTATACTGAAGTTCTGAACGGCCTGCGCATTAGACCGACCACCACATGATACCCAATGAGATTATAAATTGTGAATTTCCACACATTTCTCATACGCCAACAAGCTTGTGAATGAGCATATAATATCGTCGTGATCGAAAGTGGAACACCTCCTCGAGTCTTATAACATTCTCATGATTGGTCTATAATTTTTTATGACATTTCATGTAACATTTTTGGCAGGAATTTCTAACTGGTCAGCAACGATTACTTCCAATATATACATATATATATATATATATAAGTGGAGATTGTCCCAAGTTTTTCTATATATATATATATATATATATATATATATATATTGTCATGATTTTATAATCCACAAGTTTAAAAATAAGAGCATATTTAAAATTCAGATAAAAATTTTGCATCTCAGAGGAAATTCTCCAAATCAATATCGAGAATGTTTCAAGTACCCTGTATAATATCAGTAAAACCACACTCAACTGATGACATAACAACTGTCAAACAAAATTCAGGGGATTTTAAATTGATGAAAGCAAGAAATTTACAATATGAAAGTGAATGAAAAGATTTTTGTATGAATTGTAATTAAATCATAGAAATACTTACACAGAAGAATTACATAAACAATAAGTAATTTTCAAATGAATTTAAATAACTGACAACACCAAGGAAGTATGACATTCACTTATTTCTGAACATGAAGTCATGCTTTAAGGAAATTCACATAAATGAAAATGATAAAGCCTAATTTGAGACTTAGAATAAGAATCTAGAAATTTCAAACTAATTTAAAATATCCATGTTATTTTCTTAAAATTAGTATTCATTTAATAAATAATTGTTAAAGTCATTAGTTGATAGAATCTTGGTATTGTTGCTAGGATATTCTGATAGTCAGATTTTTTTTTTGGTAAACAAGGGAGGAAAAAAATGATATCGAAAGCAGAAATATTGAGAAATTTTGGAGCAACAAAAAGTTACTAAAATAAGTATCCAGTTTTTTTTATGAGTATGAGTATAAGTGAAAAGACAGTACCAAGTGCTACGAATAGTTTCAAAGGACGATTACCTTGTGAAAAATCCAAATAGACATTCTATTGGGAATGCAAAAGTCCCACGTCCCAGCAGCCAAGATGGAGTCTACGTTGAACGTCAGAAGGAGATGGTAGAGGAGCACCCACAAAACCAACACACACAGGTAAAGGCCTTTATCATAAATCGTTGCAACGTAAACTGAACATAATATATGCATATATTTTTCTTCGATTCCATAAACATTTTCCATTTTATTCGAATAATTCCGGGAGTGTTATTTACTTTACTTTTCAAGTGATCGTTGAAAACAAACGCGGGGTCAGTGACACTAACGGTGAAATCTCGGAACATTAGATTTAGTTGAGATAGGTTAGTGGAAAATTCACAATTGCCAACCCAAACATGTTGAAATATAGTGGCTTCACCATAACAATTTATTGGACATGCGCATAGGAATAAGGTTAGGTTATACTGGTTAGAGTTTGTTTATATTTCATATCGTTTCAAATTTCGATCAGGCTGAATGTCATGAACTTCATGAATGAAGAATTTCCCATTTATGATTATTAAAATAATTTTGATTATTGAAATTTCCTGTTTTTTTTTTTTTTTTGCTGGAACAAAATTGAAATTACTGAAATTTTTTTTTACTTTGAAGCTGGTACCCAAAGAATCCCCCTGGGATGCAAAGAAATGCTCCACTGGAAAACAAGGTAGAGTATAAACTTTGCATAAGAGTCTCCAAAATCGAAACAATAATAGTGATAATACATTTCATGAACTTTAAATTGGCGAACCCTGAGATTATTTAAGAAATATATAAAATCAAAACAATATTAAATAGACAATATATTATGGATGAAAACAAACACCATAAAAAATGGCGACCAACGTGGGTGGCATTTGTGGAAAACCAAAAAAAAAACGAGGTGTAAAAATTTTTTTTTGAAGTAATAAAAATATATAAACAATAATGGAGTCCAAAAAAAATACAAGAAAGGGCAAACAAGGAAAACCAGGTCCAAGTCAAGAGGGAGATCTGGAGAAAGAAGAAAATGTAGAGGAGAACATGCAAGAAAGTGGAGATGCCACAGTAGAACAAACGAGAACACTGCAGGAAGTCAACATAGAAGATTTAATGAGATTTTTAAATAAGAAAGACGAAGAAAGAAGAGAAGAAATGAAAATACAAGAAAATAGAAGAAAAGAGGAAAGAAGAGAGGAAATGGAAATATTAGAAAAGAAAAGACAAGAGGAAATGGAAGTTCAAGAAAGTAAAAGAAGAGAGGAAATGGAAATTTTAGAAAGACTTATACAAGAAGGTAGAAGACAAGATAGAGAACAAATAGAAAGGAAAAGACAAGAAGACATAGAAAAGCTAGAAAAGGTTATACAGGAAGTAAGGAGAGAAGATATGGAACAACTTGACAGACAAAGAGGAGAAGATATTGAAAGATTGAAAACACTAATACAAGAAGGAAGGAAAGAAGAGATAAAAAAATTAGAAAAGATCCTGCAAGAAGAATTGAAGATCCATGTAGGGAAAATCAACCAAGAATTAAAAGAAATAAAGCAACAAGTGAATAATACAGTAGAAAATTTTGTCCTTGAAATGGCCAACAATAGAAGAGAAACAGATGAGAAAATTGAACATGTGGAAGAGAAAATACAACATTTAGAAGACAATGTAGTACAAGATAGAGAGGAAAACAAGAAAGAAAAACAAAGACTAGAGAAGAAGATAGAAAAAGAAACTAAAAGCCTACAGGAAAAAATTAAGAGTCAAGAAGATAGAATGAATGGACAGGTTACGGAAATGGAAGAAAGAATTAATCAAACCGAAAATAAAGTGAAACAAACAAGTTGTGAGGAAGTGATTATTAAAACTCTATTCAATAAAGTAAATGAAAATAAATTAATATTTACAGGTAATATCAAACGACAACACCCTGTACCTTTCATTAAATATTTAAAAAATCAATTCTCTGACAATTTAACTTTCACCAATTTCAAAGAGGTTATAAGAAGCCAACTACAGGATGAGGCTTTATTATGGTTCAATAATAAAGAAACTGAGTTGAACACTTTTATAGAATTTTCAGATAAATTTTTGACTTATTTTTGGGGTCCATCCCAACAAAAATTAATTAAAGATGAATTGTTAGGAGGGAAATATAACCCTAATAGAGGAACATCCTTTCACAAATATGCTATGCAGTTGTATAGCACTTCACAATATTTAGATTGCAAATTTTCTGAAGAGTATATTGTCAATTTAATAATACAACACTTTGATAACAATCTAGAGGAGATTATGATGTTATATAATTTTAAAGATATGGATAGTCTCTGTCAATTTTTGATCATCCAGGAAAGAAGGCGAAATAGTTATAATACTCTGTCAAATAGAATAAATAATAATGGAAGTATTTTTAGAAGAGACAATGAAAGTAATAGATATGAAAATAATAATAACTACAGACAAAGGAACAATGACAGGAGATATAATACAGAGGATAGAAATTATAGGAGTCACATGAATAATAACTATGACAGAAATGGTACGAGTTTTAGGGAAAGAAATGGTAATATGAGATACAATGAAAATTACAGACAAAGGAACAATGACAGGAGGTATAATACAGAGGATAGAAACAATAGGAATCACGTGAATAACCACTATGACAGAAATGGTCCAAATAATACAAGTAGTAGAAATTTAAATAACAATGGGCAATACAATGAAAACGACAGGTACAACAGATCTCGATATAACAATAATTATTACTATGATAACAGACAAAGACGTAGAAGTGAAGAAAGACAATATGATAGGGACAGAAATGACAACACCACACTACGAAGCAGAAGTGCAGGGGAAAGAAATAATAGACAGGTAAACCAGATACAGAGAGACATACAAGACATAGCAGGAACATCACAAGACAATACTGTTCAACATGAACAGAATTTTCAATAGAAAACCTACCAAAATTTAACAAAAATAATTATCAATACTGCACAGGAATATATCAGCATCCTAGAGAATTCATTGATATAGAAAAAAATTTTAAATTACAAATAAATAAAGGTTTAATAAAAATTCCAGGTATATTTTACAATAAAAAAATTGAAATATTGGTAGACACAGGTTCAGAAATATCTTTAATAAACTACAAAATAATAAGAGAACAAAAATTAGAAAAATATTGCTGTGGAATGCCAAAGGTAGTTTTGGTAGGTGCAAATAACAAAAAAATATATGAGGTTAACAAAAGAATAAGTGGTGCGATTACTTTTAACAATACAGAATATACAATACAATTTTTGATAATAGAAAACCTGCTACATGATGCAATTATAGGTACAGATGAGTTAGACAGACATGGAGTAATAATCGATTATGAACAAGGAAAAATACAAATAGGCGAAGAGACAATAAAATTTACAAAAATTACAGAACAAGACAACAAACAAATAGTACAAACAATTAACAACATGAAATCACAACAAAAAAAGGAAAAAATTACAGACTATGAAATAAATTGTGGAAATAATATGAGAACAAAAATACAAAATTTACTTAGCACACATTTAAACTTGATAAACGATGAAAATAGAGTGACAGACAAATACATGCATAAAATTGAGGTTAAAGGCATACAAAATTTCAAATCAAAAACATATCCTATTCCTTACAAATACAGGAAAGAGGTCAATCACGAAATACAAAATATGTTAGATCAAAATATCATAGAAAAATGCAATTCTAAGTTTATAAATCCTATAGTCGTGGTGCAGAAAAGTAATGGTGAACTAAGACTATGTCTAGACGCTAGGAACATTAATAAATATACAACACCACAGTACGAAGCTCCGTTAAACATCGAAGCAATATTTGGTAGTATAACAGGATCAAAAATGTTCACAAAGATAGATTTAAAACATAGTTTTTGGTTAATTCCACTGCATCCAAGTAGTCGAGACTATACAGCTTTTTCAATAGATGGAGTCCTATATCGATTTAAAGTAGTACCATACGGTTTGCAAAGCTCGTGTTCAGCCTTAGTACGAACAATACATGCCATACTTGATAAGTACAACGATTTTATTCTTCATTATATAGATGACATCTTGATTTATTCCAAAAACATGGAGGATCACCTAAAACATATAAAGTTATTATTGGACGAATTAGACACAGCAGGTTTGAAAATAAATTTGGAAAAATCAAAATTTTGTCAGGACAAGGTAACATTTTTAGGGTACAAATTGGATTCACAAGGAATTAGTATGGATGAAGGCAGAATTCAAATAATAAGAGAGTATAAACGACCAACAAATTTAAAAACATTGAGAGGATTTTTAGGTGTTATAAATTATTTTAAGAAACTTATGCCTGATATAAGTAAAAAAAACACTACCTCTAATAGCTATGTTGAAAAAACAAAGTAAATGGAAATGGGGGGTTGAACAAGAAACAGCATTTAATATAATTAAAGAAGAATTTGCAAACAATTTGAAAGTGTACCATCCAAATTATTCACTACCATTCATACTTAAAACAGATGCAAGTATAAATAAATTAGCAGGAGTACTATTACAGGTACAGGAAGGGAAAGAAGTACCAATATGTTTTGTTTCAAGAGTTACCAAGTCATACGAACAACACTATAGTATAACAGAATTAGAATTTGCTAGCATAATTTTCTGCGTTTCGAAGCTAAGATTTTATTTGCTAGGATCCAGGTTTTTCATTGAAACAGACCATATGTCACTCTTGAATGTTATGAATAATAAGTTGTTGAACAATAGAATTCACAGGGGAGCCTTATTACTCCAAGAGTATGATTTTGAAATTAAATATATTAAAGGGAAAGATAATATAATAGCAGATGCGTTGACAAGATCTGATGGAATGATAAAAAAGGATAGGACTTTACAAATAGGGGTAAATATTTTAAAAGAAAAGGAAGGAATATTTTCATTAAAAGAAATAGTTGCAGATCAATTGAATTTAGGAGCAAATGAAATTAGAAAATGTAATAAAGTAAATGAGATCTATATAAAACAAATAAATGAACAACAGTTGTATGTAATATCAAATCAATTAGCAGTGAAAATCTTAATAGACTTACACAATAATAATGGACATCCAGGGACACGAAAGACATGGCTGTTATTTAGAGAAAATTATTATAGCATAAAGGACCTCCAAATAAAAAAAAAAAATAACTAGTACTTGTGAAATTTGCCAAAAATATAAAGGAAAAAATTACATGAATGTAAACATTCCTAAAAATATCCTAGCACAGCAAAAACTTGAATGTATAGCAATAGACTTTATTAGTGAATTAATAATGACAGAAAGAAATAATAGGCATATATTCGTAATCGTAGACATTTTTACAAAATACATTAAATTGTATGCATGTTCAAGAACAAACGTTAAAAGTATACAGGAAAACTTTAGAAATTACATGACAGACGTGGGAAAACCAAATAAATGCATACTAGACAACGCGACGTACTTCAACAATGACAGATTCAAAAGATTTTGTGAAAGAAATGACATTAATCTTACCTTTACGAGTATCAGACATCCTGAAGCGAACCCAGTTGAACGTTATATCCAAGAGGTTATAAAGTTTCTTAGAATATTGTCCATAAACAATCATCGTGACTGGGATAGGAATTTGCCACAAGTAGAGAGTTTCTTGAACCAGCTACCAAACACTGTGACAGAAATGACACCACATACTCTAATGACAGGGGAACCACCACTACGACATTGGCTGAAAGAGGAAAATAAACAATTAGAAGATGTACTGGAACAAGTAAAAGTTAAAATGGAAAAAAATGGAAAAAAATACTTAAAACGAGCGGAAAATAAGCGAAAACAAAAAGTTAGGTTTGAGAAAGGTCAATTAGTTTTGGTCAGAGCAAATAGAGTAAGTAATTTAAAACAAGACCTTTGTGCAAAGTTATTACCTATCTTTGAAGGACCTTATGTCATAGATAGCCAAAATAATGTCAACAGTTATAGACTAAAATATGTGAATGAAGATAAAATGAGAGGGATATTCAATATTAATGATATTTATTTATATAAGCCATGTGAAATAACTTAAAAGGAATTTTGGAAGTATGAGATAGAATTTTGCCATGTTCCAAAGAAAAATCCTATCTAATACTTGAGGTATTTGTCATGATTTTATAATCCACAAGTTTAAAAATAAGAGCATATTTAAAATTCAGATAAAAATTTTGCATCTCAGAGGAAATTCTCCAAATCAATATCGAGAATGTTTCAAGTACCCTGTATAATATCAGTAAAACCACACTCAACTGATGACATAACAACTGTCAAACAAAATTCAGGGGATTTTAAATTGATGAAAGCAAGAAATTTACAATATGAAAGTGAATGAAAAGATTTTTGTATGAATTGTAATTAAATCATAGAAATACTTACACAGAAGAATTACATAAACAATAAGTAATTTTCAAATGAATTTAAATAACTGACAACACCAAGGAAGTATGACATTCACTTATTTCTGAACATGAAGTCGTGCTTTAAGGAAATTCACATAAATGAAAATGATAAAGCCTAATTTGAGACTTAGAATAAGAATCTAGAAATTTCAAACTAATTTAAAATATCCATGTTATTTTCTTAAAATTAGTATTCATTTAATAAATAATTGTTAAAGTCATTAGTTGATAGAATCTTGGTATTGTTGCTAGGATATTCTGATAGTCAGATTTTTTTTTTGGTAAACAAGGGAGGAAAAAAATGATATCGAAAGCAGAAATATTGAGAAATTTTGGAGCAACAAAAAGTTACTAAAATAAGTATCCAGTTTTTTTTTATGAGTATGAGTATAAGTGAAAAGACAGTACCAAGTGCTACGAATAGTTTCAAAGGACGATTACCTTGTGAAAAATCCAAATAGACATTCTATTGGGAATGCAAAAGTCCCACGTCCCAGCAGCCAAGATGGAGTCTACGTTGAACGTCAGAAGGAGATGGTAGAGGAGCACCCACAAAACCAACACACACAGGTAAAGGCCTTTATCATAAATCGTTGCAACGTAAACTGAACATAATATATGCATATATTTTTCTTCGATTCCATAAACATTTTCCATTTTATTCGAATAATTCCGGGAGTGTTATTTACTTTACTTTTCAAGTGATCGTTGAAAACAAACGCGGGGTCAGTGACACTAACGGTGAAATCTCGGAACATTAGATTTAGTTGAGATAGGTTAGTGGAAAATTCACAATTGCCAACCCAAACATGTTGAAATATAGTGGCTTCACCATAACAATTTATTGGACATGCGCATAGGAATAAGGTTAGGTTATACTGGTTAGAGTTTGTTTATATTTCATATCGTTTCAAATTTCGATCAGGCTGAATGTCATGAACTTCATGAATGAAGAATTTCCCATTTATGATTATTAAAATAATTTTGATTATTGAAATTTCCTGTTTTTTTTTTTTTTTTTGCTGGAACAAAATTGAAATTACTGAAATTTTTTTTTACTTTGAAGCTGGTACCCAAAGAATCCCCCTGGGATGCAAAGAAATGCTCCACTGGAAAACAAGGTAGAGTATAAACTTTGCATAAGAGTCTCCAAAATCGAAACAATAATAGTGATAATACATTTCATGAACTTTAAATTGGCGAACCCTGAGATTATTTAAGAAATATATAAAATCAAAACAATATTAAATAGACAATATATTATGGATGAAAACAAACACCATAAAAATATATAAATATATATAATAATTGTTTCTCAAAAAAATAGAGTTATAAGGGTTATTATTAGGTAATTCAGAGGTTATGGTGGGATTCAGTCACAAAATTGGTTCATTCAACACCAACTGTCTCAAAATAAAAATTATAGAATAAAAAAAATTGCACTAGTTATTATCGAAAATGGTGTATTTTCTCTTCCTACTCATAGTATTACCATATTTACCATACAGTGGCAACCAAGGCTCATTCCCTTAGATTTCTACTATCTGGAGATACGTTAAGAGACAAGTCTACCTCGAGAAAACAACGACACCGGAAGAATGAGAAATAGAATTAGATAAGTTTCTCAGGCTTTATTTTTTTAAACTTTCCTGTCCAGTACTCACATTTCCAATGGAAATAAAATACGCAAACCCTACATTTTCTACCAGCCAATAGAATAGAAACACTCTTCAACAAAATTCTATCGAGTGAAAATATGTAGGGTATATGTATTTGAAAAAAAATATCTTTGATTACATGACTGGTCACACATCTTCTATCTCAAACAGGAAAGCGGCTATCGTTCACCTATAGGCATACTTGTATACGCCACACTCTTTTAAAATATAAAAAATATAATGGGCTATGTCCCAAAAGATATCACCCTATAACCCAATATCATTGGATTATCTATTGGTGTGGAATTATGCCTTTGAATAAATCATAGGTTGATAAAAAAATGCACTGTATGAGGAATTGGAAAAAATGAGAATGACACAAACATTAACCGAGCCCAGACCTTACCTCATGTATTGCCGTAGTCCGTCTTCGGGGAGTACTTAGTCGGCCGACTGATGCAGGTTGAAGTCAAGAGCTGAACTGCACTTCCCTTTTTGAAATATTCACACGAAAAATTGGTGTTCGCGTTGATGGATGATAGCGTGATAGCAACAATGCTGGTGGTAAATTGGTGATGTCGTACATACGTTTTTCCTTCAGTGGCACTACTCGACGTATTGGCTCGATCTGGCTATGGGTTTTTGTGGGAGTGTGAAGGTATAGGGTGTACCAAGAAAAGTAGGGTCGATAATGCGGAATTAAATGAAGATTGATTCGGACTAAAATGTATTCAGTCTGATAGATAAATGAAAAATAATAAATAATAAAGAATAAAAAAGGAACAATAAAGACATCACACTAAAGCGGGACGCGACATGCCACCCAACAAAAAAAAATGATAATCATTTTTTTCAAGTTATATAATCGATAGGAAGCGGACACAATTTTACTAGTGGCCGTCTGACTACTCCAGTCGCCGTGGCAACAGATGCCACACGAACCCTACTATCAGCTCCTGGAAAAACTTGAGTTACACGACCCATAGGCCAATGCAGTGGAGAGGAGTTGTGATTTTTGATGAGAACTAAAGTACCAGATTTGATTGGGACAGAGTCATTGGTCCATTTAGCACGCTGATGTAGAGTGTGTAGGTACTCCTTGCCACCGTGTAAGTCGGTTGAGGGGTGGTTCTGGGTGGTGCCAAAGTAAGGAAATGTCCGTTAGGACACTCAAATCTGTTGGATCGCTACTGAGTGGAGTTAAGGGACGAGAATTAAGAATGGCTTCTATTTGTGTCAAGACAGTAAGAAGTTCCTCATAGGTTAGGAGTTGGTCACCAACCACTCGGAGGAGATGAGTTTTCACTGACTTAACACCGCTTTCCCATAAGCCACCAAAGTGAGGGGCAGCGGGGGGATTGAAATGCATTGGATGGTTTCTTTGGAAGCAGATTCTTGTATATAAGTCAAAAGTTGGTTGTAAGTCCCAACATAGTTGGTTCCGCAGTCACTATACAAGTGTTCACATCGACCTCGCCGGGCAATAAATCGGCGGAGGGCGGATGAAAATGCTTCGCTAGACAGATCAGATGCAAGTTCAAGTTGAACTGCTTTGGTGACGAAGCACACGAACAAACAAAGGTAAGCCTTACTGGTTTTGGCACCTCGGGTTTTGCTCATGCTGATGCGGAATGGGCCAGCGTAATCGGTGCCAGCATGGAGAAAAGGTTTACATTGACTGATGCGTGGACGGGGAAGATTGGCCATAACTGGCTGGGGAGACGTGGGATGTGTTTTCCAACAACGTATGCATTTGGATAGAATACGCCTAATAGAACGCCGTGCTGAAACTATCCAAAGTTGTTGAGCAATCAGGAAGTTGACCGTTTGGGTTCCAGCATGTAAATATTTGAGATGAAACTGTTCAATAATGAGATCCGTCAAACGACTGCGGCTGGGAAGAAGAGCAGGGAAGCGCCGATCATATTGCAAGGGAGCATGAGTCAATCGGCCACCCACTCTTAAAATTCCTCGCTCATCAAGGAATGGGGATAACTGTCGCAGAAGTTTTGGAACCTGACGACCCTTCTGGATCATAAGGATCTCGTCAGAAAAGGCGATGGATTGGGTATTCTTGACCAAAACTAATAAAGCTTGGTGTAATTCAAGTGAGGTGAGACAACCCTTTTTACGTTCTAACGGTTGGCGAGTATTGAACGTGAATCGTAAAATAAACCCAAGAATTCGTATAATGGTTGTCAAGGAAGAGCGTTGTTCTAACAGGGTATCGAGAAGGCGCGGAGAATGAATATTGTTGCGAGAGCTTCAGGTGAAGCTTGAGGAGGATCAGAAGAGGTTTTCCAACGGCGGGTGGCATCTTGAAGAAAAGATGGTCCCCACCACCATAAGGTACATTCGAGTAACTCAGATGGGAGAAGACCTCTCGAACCGACATCCGCCGGATTGCAGTTGGAAGGAATGTGAAACCAGCTGATCGAAGGTTTGGTGTTTTGTATGAACGATACTCTGTTAGCAACGTAGGTTTTCCATCGATGAGATGGAGAATGAAGCCATGCCAGTACCACAGTACTGTCCGACCAACAATTAAGTCCAGTAAAATTAATTTTGCTAGCATAAACCTTGTAAATGAATAAAACTAGCCGTGTTGCCAGTACGACGGCACAAAGTTCGAGTTTCGGAATATAAATACTTTTCAGTGGAGCAACTTTTGATTTTGAACAAACAAAAGTAATGGTAGCTGTGCCATCAGGGTGATGTAAAAGGAAATATAGAACAGCACAATAACCTTTTTGGAAAGCGTCTCCAAAACAATGAATTTCACAAGCCAAGGTTTCACGACGTGGCATTTCAAACTTTGTGAGTGAACAAATATCTGAAATGTACCTATTCCAAAGACGCAGTATATCGTGAGGGGGTGTTTGATCCCAATCTAACTTATGATTCCAAAGAAGCTGAATGAGATGTTTAATTAGGAAAGTCACTGGGGACAAAAATCCAAGTGGATCAAATATTCGTGCAAGATTGCTCAGAAGATTGCGCTTCGTGCATTCGATAGACACCGGCTGAACTGCAAAGCGAAAACTATCTGAGGAAGGCAACCACTGTAACCCCAAAATTTTCAGGGGTGAATTCGAGTCTGAGTCAAACGAGACATTTACATGAGCGGCAGGAAGATGAGCTAATAAAGATGGCTCATTACTAGACCATTTTCTCAACTCGAATCCGCCTTTTTTCAGCAAATTAATTAATTGCAGTTGGAGTTGGTGCGCCATGGCTAGCGTGGGAATTGAGGTGACTACATCATCCATGTAGGTATCGTTTAGTAACACCTTGGATGCCAGAGGAAATGATTTTCCCTCATCAGACACCAGTTGCTGTATAGTTCCGATAACCATAAATGGGGCCGACGAAAATCCATAAGTAAGGGTGCGAAGTCGAAAACCTTGAATCGGTTCGGATGTGTTGAAACGCCAAAGAATACGCTGGTATTCTTGTTGAGCACGGGTAATCAATATCTGACGATACATCATTTTGACGTCACTTATCAAAACAATAGGGTATAGTCGAAAATTGCACAGAATTGTAACAATGTCTGCTTGCAATTTTGGTCCTGTGAACAAGTGATCATTTAAGGAAGGGTGGTTTGGGAGCTTGGCGTATGCGTTGAACACAACCCTGAGCTTAGTGGTCGTACTGTCAGGTTTGGATATGCCATGATGAGGAATATAAAAACAATCTGAGGAGAATTTGGGCTGTACCGACTCCATGTGACCCAAATCTAAATACTCTTTCATGAAAGATGAGTATTCAGCGTAAAGAAGTGGTTGTTTCAACAGTCGTCTTTCCAAATTATAAAATCGGCTCAGGGCAAGGGCACGACTGTCGGGAAAACTGGGATTAGGAACCTTGAATGGCAAAGATAAAGTGTATCTGCCAGATGCATCTCGCGTATGTGACTGAGCAAATACATGTTCGCATTTCACATCTTCTGATGAGCTACAAGGGGTTGATGGAACTTCTTCCACCTCCCAAAACCGTTGCAAAGTTTTCTCCAAGGAGAGAGACTCCCCAACAGTACAACATAAAGATGTGACCTGAGATGAGGCTGGAAATGTTACATTTCCAGTCAGGACGTATCCAAATACGGTGTTGAGTGCGCCAAGTCCACTATTGTTACTCTGGATATGGCCATCTAATAAAAGCTGTGGGAAAACATCGGCAACTAATAAAAGTCTAAGATCCGGTATAAGAAATATATACCCTCATCTGTTATTTAGTGATAAACAAGAATTTATGCTAGATAATATTTGCATCTACATATTGCAAATAGGTTGCCTAGCTAAATTTGGGCCAGATGATGTTAAACAATAAAAGGTTTACTTAATTTTTTTTGATCAACTTCCATGATCAGTTATTTAAAAAAATCGAGCACCAGCTGAAAAAATATACCCCAATTAAAGGAAAAAATAAAGGTTGCCTACTATCCCCTGGGCCCACCTATGGAGTTGCCAGGTATGAACAGGTAAGAAAGCGTAGTTATTATACCCTCATAAGTTATTTCATTGAATTATATATCAAATGAAAGGTAATTTCATGCGCAATCCAACTACATTAGGTTGCCTTATCAAAAAGTTGGTTAAATCCATGGTTGCCTAGATTATTATTTTAATTTGCACTATCAACAATATTGTTGATTAATTTCAATTCTCATTTGTTTTCTATGGCAGTATCAAGACATCCCTTGATATATGCAAATTTCAAAATTCCACGTCAAACAATTACGGAAGTTACGGGGGTGCTTCCATGAAAAGTTGTATTGATTTTTCAGGACTGATTTTTTTCCAGGAAATAGGTGTAATTGTAAACAGTTGGGGGGTCCTGATCACGAATCTGAAGGAATTTCGATCTATTTTGCCCCCTAATATGATTTACCGTAAAAATGGGTTGTTCCATCGCGACTGGTGGGCGGTGTATATAACTTGGACCATCATCATTGAACCGGTAGATACATTTTCATCATTTTCTTCAGTCCTGAGAGATTTGTTATTCTACCTCGATAATTACGGAAGTTACGGGGGTGCTTCCATGAAAAGTGCGACACACTGTATATAACACGATAAACACAAACTTCTACCAGAAACCTTAACGGAATCAATATCTGTCAAGCTGATTTAAATTTGACAGAGGTGTGTTTGGAATTAGTTTTTGTCAAGAATGACGTTTGTTACGTCATGACTTTCCACGTCTATTAAAATATCGTGTACGTGAAAATGAAAAAGTGTTTTTTGTGTGGTTTAGAGGATTCTATTATGGATTTTAATTATGAATCATTTAAGAATTGTTATTTGAAGTTGTTATTTCGGCGGAAAAAAAATGTGTGCATTCAGATTCAGTACTGCTAAGTTTGGATTCGGTGATTAATGTTGGTTATCATTCTACATGCTACAAAAAAGTAACAGTTCTTAGCAAGAAGTACAATGATGAATACTCAAAATTTTGCAAGAATCATGAAGTGAGTACATAATATTTAGTTTTTTATCGAAATAAGCAAATTGCTCATACTCCCGCCTACCACGTTGCGAAACCACTAATATTCGTAATTTACTGTGATGTAATATTTCCAGGTACCTCAACCACTCTCAACCAATCTAAAGCAACAAAAAAATGTCACCTAGCTCGTCTTAAGACTCTGTACGTATTAAGGAATAATAATTGCTATAAATATTTTTTTTAATCATGTATTTTTTTAAGGGGGAGCCAATCACGTCAACAATTGACGCTCATCTCACTGGAATCAACAGTTCCGATTATACCTTATCAAAGGTATTAAAAGCATGTTAATGAAATAATGTAATCTGTTTTTAGTGTTCCGTTGTAATTTTTACAAGAATCTAAACTTTAAACAATTGGACATGTCCATCTACCCGTATATTACAGACTAAATTTTATAAATTCTATTCAAAGTTAAACTAATTGTTTAAACTTATGCAACAAAATATTTGTTCTAGGTACCGTGCGATGCATCGTCAGGCGAGGTAGATTTGGATTCTCTTTCAGTGACACCTGAACAAACAGCACTGAGTGCTTCAGGAATTTTTGGTGAGACCTCATCACGTTTGGAGCCCGGTGTTGATGCTGCATCTGCTGAAGCTTCCTCATCTCGACGATCGTGTACCACGACAAGGAAAGAAGCGGTTTGCTCATTTTGCAACTATTCACGCAAGAAAATCGGACAGCGAAGGGCTTCCCTAATGTTTCCGAAGTTAAAAGCTTACTGTTTCTCATCATATCAACACGCTGATACTGATTGGCTTATAGACCGAGAGATACATAAGTTAGCGTTTAACCATCTTGCAACATTTATAGAGCAAGAGATAATCAACAACCAGAAAATAATGTACGTCACGCAACTGTTCTTCCGGTATAAGGCTTTGCTGTTGGAGTTTGCAGAGGGTGAGAAACGCCCTGAAGAGTTTTCATTATTTCGGAGTGAACATCTTGAAAAAAAAATGTGCAAAGTTTTTGGCGACCGTCTCACAATTGAGACATCTACTGGACCTCACAACAAGAAGATTATTTACCTCAGTAATATGGACGTATCAACACTGGCAAATCAAGCTGTTAAATTAGAGGAACACGAGGACAGTAAGTTTCAAGAAGTTGCGTATGATTTGAGATATTGTGTTAAAAGTATGCCCAGCCGAAAGCTGCGAAGTCGTTTAACAGTAGACGATGTATTACAAGGAGAATGTGATATCCCAAAGAAACTTTATGAGTTTATGAACCATTTAATTCTAGGACCAGATATTTCTTCTGATGATTCAAACCAGATCTCTGTTAAAATTAAGTCATTATGTAGTGACATAATTTATATGATAACGAAAGGTCGAGTTAAGCCTGATAAAACTCTAAATTTTGGATTGGCTATGAAGTCTCTAACTAATTCACGACAAGTTCTGACGATACTCAACAGATATGGTCATACAATTGGGTATAACATGGCTGAAGAGTTAGAGACTGAAATGACTTACACAGCAATCGAAGAGAATAAAGTCATACCATCAGGTATCAATGCAGGTCGTGGTCAAAGTACTCACATAGCGTTTGACAATTTTGATCGCTTCGTCGATACTACGTAGGGAAAAGACACCATGCATGACACAGTTGGAATAATATATCAATTTTCTACCGCTGGCAATGAAGCTTCAACGTCGTCAACCCTTCAAGATCATTACGATAATGATGAATTAAGAGCACCATCACGAAAAAGACGACGCTTCAATCAAATTTCAAGAGATGTACGGCCATATTATAAAAAACCTACTGCTACCATGGAATTACTAACCATTGATTCCATCGTAAAAGGAATGGTTACATACCAAGGAGCTATAGATGTTGCAAGTGAAATGGTTTACTGTGGATGATGTCTTTAGCACGACTTGATTCAGTACCTATGTGGTTAGGCTACAATTGTATGGTTACGACCGATACTAGTCAAATTCAAACCGTACATTATTTGCCTACAATTAATTCTTCCCCAACGTCATATGCGACAGTAAATGAAACGCTGGTCATTGCAAATGAAATTGCTGAAAAGTGTAATGAAGAAATGATAATTGTCACGTACGATTTAGCCATAGCTAAAATGGCTATGCAAATACAGCAAAATGACAAACCGAAATACGACTATTCATCAATTTGGGAGCATTTCACACTCAGATGGCATTCTTTAAAGCCATTGGAAAATATATAGACTGCAGCGGTTTGGTAGCCGTTTTGGTTCAAGTAGAGGTCTTAACAGAAGGGTCAACCAATAGCTTTCTAGACAGCAAACATTTCAATCGCTGCAAACGTCTCCATCCATTGACTTCCGCTGCACTACAAATCATTCACTTCGAGCAGTATTTATCTGAGAATGAATCAAATCCTGAGATGCTGGACGAACATTTACAAATTTTGAAGGATCAAGTTGTACATATCGTTGAGTGCAAAATTGACTTACCTGAAATATTGAGAAAAATAGTAGATCGCTACAAAGAATATTGCAAGAAAACTTTACTCGGTGAGCATGGGAAAACGGCTCAATACTATCTCCAGTATTGTGAGTTCATTAATTTGTTTCTTCGGTTTTCCAGAAGCATCCGGTGCAGTGATTTTGAGCTGTATATAGACTCTATTTACAACATGTCCGATTTGTTCTTTTCTTTGAACCAGCCAAACTATGCCAGGTGGTCTATTAGGTACGTCAACAATCTTATAAAGGCACAGAACAGCAATTCGCATGTGGTGTCTGAATTTGGTATTCGACGTACCAAATCTGCTTTCTCCCGATCACCCGTTGACTTGACGTTAGAACAGACCATTAATGCTGATGGCTCAAATCAATTAACGTATAATCTTGCACCAGAATCTATATCATTGCGACAAAGATGGGCACTTAGTCATGGCATAAGGACCAAAATTGTATCGACCGTTAAAGCGCAAGTTAATCTATCGCAAAAAGATGATACCTGTCATGCCTTGCAGAAGAGTCGAATCAAAAGGGATAACGAAAGTCTTCAGAGTATCATTGAGACTATCAAAAATACGGTGAATCCGTTCGTTGAAATTATCGATAAAAATGTTCTGTTTAATATTTCAACTGGTTAGGCAGCATCTAGTGAAGTTTGTGATTTTTTAATCAATGTTAGGTCGGTTGGAAAACAACAAAAATTGGCGTTTATTTCAGAATGCAATTCCACTCCTGAAAGGTTCGAAAAACCGATAAACCGTAACAAAATCCTGAATTTTGTTTCACAGTCCGCCGTCAAAACTCAAACCAGCAAAGATAAAACTCAAAAGGCCGTTCTTAAAATGGAAAGAGACATCTTCGGGCGATTACTTGCGATTAGTATTGAAAAAGACATCAATATAGAGTACTGCTTAACGTTTCCATTAGCGCCTGTGCCACCTGCTCTTTTCTCGTGTACTGGTGAGTTCCTGAAAACTGACAAATGCAAACTAGCCCAAATATTAAAGTATTACGTCAAAACAGTTGAGCCTACTGGTTTCAATATTGAAATAATAGACGGCTTTTATTACATGTATAGTATCAGATCATCTATGCCTCAGACATTCGACAAGGTTGCTGAATCGATCTTAATAAAATTATGCTCAACTAACGCCTCAGAAGTACACATTATTTTTGATAGACACATAACACCTTCCATCAAAGACTGTGAACGTAAAAGTCGGCTGGAGTTCGATAGACCGTATGTCATCCAAGGACCTCTTCAACCAAGACCTAGCGATTTTCTCGGAAATCTCAAAAATTACCGTTTCAAAGAAGCCTTGGTACAATTCTTGGCTAGTTACTGGGACAATGATAATCTATTTTCAATAATCCAAGACAAAAAATTTTTTATAACAGTTGAGGAACACTGTTTTTCGTTTAAAATTATTGGGAATCACGTGGTGAAACGTGAAGAAGAAGATTATTCATGTCAACATGAAGAGGCAGATACGCGGATAATGTTTCATATATCGAAAGCGCCACCTAATTCGAAAATATTGGTCAAAGCAAATGATACCGATGTCTTGGTTATTTTACTTGCTAATATCCACAAAGTTCCTCAGACTCAAATTTGGTTAGCGAGTTCATCATCAAAGAAAAGCACTAAGAAAGATGTGGATTGCGTTAACTGTACTGAGCTTGCAATGAAATTGGGTCCTAATTTAAGCCTGGGTCTGCCAGCCTTCCACGCATATACGGGCTGTGATTACACAGCGGCATTTAATAACAAAGGGAAAGTCAAGCCTTTTAAAATATTCTCAAAACGGAACAATTTCCAGGAAACATTCGCATCTTTGACGGATCCAGAAGATGTACTCCACGAAGAGAAAATGCAACGTGTTCAGGAATTTACTGCCCTTCTTTATGGGATCAAGCAGTGTAACAATATCAATGAAGCTATATATCAGTTGTTCGAAAAAACATATTCAATGAAGAAAGACCAAAAGCATTTTATAAAAAAGATTAAAGGCATCGACTCCAATCTGATTCCACCGTGCTGGATCTCACTAAAACAGAAAATTTTGCGCACTATATATGTCAATTCAATGTGGCTCCATGCAACCGATGCATGCTGCGTTAAATTCAATCCCGAAGATTGTAGCTGGTTTTTAGATGGCTATTTGAAGCCGACGTGGTTTGAAGGGGACCCAACACCCTTACATGTCAACGACATATTAATAGAAATAAAAAACAAAGAAAACGATGAAATCTGTGAATTTGATTTTGCCATTGGCACTTCTGACGAGTCAGAATCCGAATGAGTTTTTTACTTATTATTTTGTATTTCGTCAATAAAAAAAATGTTCATATTATTACGTGATATTTTATCTGACCTTACCAGTATTTAGTCCGCGCTTTCACGATCAGACACCTCTCCTTTGAAAAACGTACATTTTACACGAAAAGACTTATTGCTTCATAGTTATAATGATGTATTATCGCTGATAAAACTCGTTGCATCTTTGTTCTACCTAATGGAATAGCGCACGCAACGGTTCTCTGTCACTCTTAACGGTAGAAAATTTACAAACTTAAATCTAGGCAACCATGGATTTAACCAACTTTTTGATGAGGCAACCTAATGTAGTTGGATTGTGAAATTAGCTTTCATTTGAAATATAATTCAATGAAATAACTTATGAGGGTATAATAACTACGCTTTCTTACCTGTTCATACCTGGCAACTCCATAGTTGGGCCGAGGGGAACCTTTATTTTTTCCTTTAATTGGGGTCTATTCTTTTAGCTGGTGTTCGATTTTTCTAAATAACTGATTAGGGAAGTTGATCAATAAAATTTGAGTAAATATTTTATTGTTTAAAATCATCTGGACCAAATTTAGCTAGGCAACCTATTTGCAATACGTTGATTCAAATATTATCTAGCTTAAATTTTTCTTTGTTACTAAATAATATATGAGGGTATATATTTCTTATACCGGATCTCGCACTATAAAATATCGATATTTCCTGGTCTGTCAAAATTCGGATCTGCTAGTTGAATATTTAACGTATACGGCCAGGTAACTCCTGACATAGGAATTGTTGGCAAATCTCCACAAATACGTTGCAAAATAATAGCATCTGTCATAAATACCGGTTTCTGCTTGTTAACAGGTCTGAAAGAAATTGTTACTCCTCCAAGGTTGGAGCGAGATTACATGGATTCAAGTCCGTTCAGGTTCAAGGTCAAGTCGGTTTTGGGTAACCCTAAGAGTGTGGCATTTTTTTGGGTGATAAAGGATACCATGCTCCCTGAGTCGAGGAGACATCTCAATGTACGGTAAGTACCATGATTATCCAACACCTCGACCAGAGATGTAGATAGCAATAGAATTAGATGTCAAAAATGCTGCTTGAATAGAAGACTGCGCTTGCGGACTCGAAACGCCGAGCGAGGATTGAGAAGAGCTGCTGACAGGACCGGCTTCAGCCGAAGTGCTAGCTTGAGAATTTTCTTCAAAGTGCAACAAGATATGGTGAAATTGATTGCATCGATGGCATCGTATAGAACTTGAACAATTCTGAGTTGGGTGAGAATTACTAAGGCAGTTGACACATAATTTGTGACCTTTGACCATTTGGTATCGAGCAGATGCCGATTTCGTCAAAAAATCAGGACATTTGTAGAGAATGTGTCCCTTATTACAAAAGACACACTTAGAAACAGAGGATTGAGCCTGAACGATCAATGACGTGGTAGAACGGGAGTGGAGAACTGATGAGAATTTTGTAAACAGCTTGGTTTGTTTTGGCTTGGCTTCCGCCTGGCCAGACAACGTGAGATTGTCGAGGGCGTTGCAATGTTGATTAAAAAATTCGGTAAGTTTTAAATATTTAGGAATGCTGTCCGAATTAGGATGTAACTCGAACCTAGTTACGACTGACAGTGGTAGTCTTTTTAAAATAATTTGTACTTAAATATAATCACTCATCAACGAGCAAAGGTACTTGCTTCAGCGCAGATAAATTGTCCTGAAAAACATCCAACATATTGCGTAGCGCAACGGGATCGTCGGAGTTAACGCTTTTAGTGCCTTCAATATTTGACCAATGAGCTGCCGCAATCAATCTGGTATTTTTAAATCGCTTCACGAGTGAATCATATGCGATTTTGAAATTGCCAGCCGTCATAGGCAAATGTTGGACAAGAGTTAAAGCTTGACCCTTCAGTGAAGAAAGTAGATAATTAAATTTTTCTACATCCGTTAATTTATCATTATTCAAAATAACCGCATTGAACATATCGATTAATGAAGGAAATGCAGTTATGTCACCACCAAAAGTTGGTAGATGAAGTTTGGGCAATGAAATATTTGAAGACGTCCCTGTAGGGTCATCGGATATTACTCCTGGAGAATATAATTTAGAATGAATGAATCTAATGGCATAATAGGCCCCATCAAACGATTGCCTAATCTTATCCTCAGCATCGAAGTTATAAATCACCTTCTCCAGAAATCATACCAATGATGGAATTATGATTTTTTGAAAATTCTTGAGAGATATTATCGATATTCTCATATCGAATTTTGAAAAGTAATTTCAAATGAGAATCCAACTCGGCAGCTTTCGCAGCGTCGTGTAACTTATTGAGGCGTTTGATTTCAGTTTGTCTATATGCTTTGAACTTTTTTAGTTTCGCTTTATCTGTTTCTGAAAGCGCCATTGCAAATTATTTCGATTGAAATTAATATTCCTGTACCGCTGACCATAAACCAATCTCACTCCCGCTACAAAATTTGTTTGTATTCGTAGTTGAAACTCCCAGCACAGCCGGCTGATCAGCGAGCAACTACGAACGAACCGATGAGCGATGGTAAAGGTTTGGACAATCGCAATGCTGCGACGGCGACGCCGACGGTAGGTGAGGTGTTGAGTTCACGCGACAGTGCTTCCGAGAAAATGAATTGAATGATAACACTGCGCAGGTTCTGACGTCAGGATCTGACGTTCACAGAAACAGACTTAATACTTTTTTACCAAAGTCACTACTGATAAGGAATCGGCAATTATTTGAATGAAATATAGGTAGCTTTGAATTGAATTGAATTATAAAATTGAAAATGAAAATGTTTTTTCGCGGTAATCGCGGTTCGAAGGACCAATGGTGTGGAATTATGCCTTTGAATAAATCATAGGTTGATAACGGGTAATAAACTAGTGGGAGAAAAATGCACTGTATGAGGAATTGGAAAACATGAGAATGACACAAACATTAACCGAGCCCAGATCTTACCTCATGTGTTGCCGTAGTCCGTCTTCGGGGAGTCCTTTGTCGGCCGACTGATACAGGTTGAAGTCAAGAGCTGAACTGCACTTCCCTTTTTGAAATGTTCACACGAAAAATTGGTGTTCGCGTTGATGGATGATAGCGTGATAGCAACAATGCTGGTGGTAAATTGGTAATGTCGTACATACGTTTTTTCTTCAGTGGTACTACTCGACGTATTGGCTCGATCTGGCTATGGGTTTTTGTGGGAGTGTGAAGGTATAGGGTGTACCAAGAAAAGTAGGGTCGATCATGCGGAATTAAATGAAGATTGATTCGGACTAAAACGTATTCAGTCTGATAGATAAATGAAAAATAATAAATAATAAAGAATAAAAAAGGAACAATAAAGACATCACACTAAAGCGGGACGCGACATCTATGATAATTCCAATTAAATCATGTGATAGTAAAAAAATAGGAAGAGGACGTGCCTGAGCGTTTATCATTTTTTTTGTTGTATCTAGCGTTGAACAATCTTATTCCATAAGTGATTTCACACTATATAAAAAATATAGTAGTGTTAAGAACGGGTTTACCTTCTGAAAAAGGTCCAAGTAAATCGGAGTAATGAAGGGGGAAGTAATAATCCCAAATAATTGAGACGTAGCCCTATGATAAAGAAAATATAACAGCATCGCAAAGACGTTTCACATGTGAAAAATCATCAACAATAGAGAAATGTAATAAAAAAATGAAGGAAACATTTATAAGTGAAACAGCCAACTTTATTCAGAATTCTCTCTAGATTTAAAATTTGAAAATATACAAGATATTTCATTTAAAAACTCAAACAGAGCATTTCCGGCGAAACTGGAAGTACAAGAAAATTCATTTTTATTTCAAAAAATCACAATTCAGTTCCATAAGAGCCTCCAAAATGTTCGTGTTTTGAATCAGATATTTTTTCTCGAAAATAGACTACGCCATCTCTCAGACTAACTTAAGTAAGTATGGTCCAAATTCAAACTCTGGTGAAAATTTAAAAGATTCCGCGTTTATCTTCTGAAAATATGCATCTGAAGATAGTAGTGCAAATTTTTCACAAAAATGGTTATAACGCGAAAACGGTTGACAATTACTATAGAGTTATAAGTATTAATCATATCAGAATAACACGTAGATATCAAAAATGAAGTTAAGCGACCGGAATAGTCTAATCAAATTGTAGGCAGTGGGGGGGCAATCGGGGCAATTCTGACGACAGCATTAAACTTCTATAAAGTTTATTGTTTACAATGAATTTTCCAAAAGATAGATGAAATCAAACAAATATTGCCCCCCCCCCCTAAACGAAATCCTCGGTAGCGTATTGCGAAGTACAAAGTACGCCGTGTTTTCCATGCTTTGAATCACTCGGGGCTTTGCGAGTGACGATCGCGCATTTGGTGTTGGCAAACCCCAGTACAATACAGAGCACGCCGTGTATTCCATGCTCTGAATCACTCAAGGCAAGCTAACCTAGCTATACGCGTGAATTAATTTTTTGCTCGCTATTGACACCAAACCTAATCTGAGCAAGCTAACCTACCTTGCAAGTTGAAAATGCGTAAATTTGGTTTTTCGCTCGCGATTAACACATTGGTAATTGCTCTGTCGCTAGACGATTCTTAGGCGGAATTCCAAAACTTCGCTGAATCGCACGGGCATTTACTTGCGCTGTGTAGGATGAAATCACAAGCAAAACCAAGTGGGACTAGAAGCATGAAAAACACGGCGTGCTCTGAGAAAACGAGGGTTTCGCATTACGCGTCCCGGTGGCGTTATGCAGAGCACGTCGTGTTTTTCATGCTCTGAGTCGCACTGAGTTTTGCTTCTCATTTCGTCCTACACAGCGCAGGTAAATGTCAGTACGATTTAGCGCAGCTTTGAAACTCTGTCTAAAAATCGTGAGTAAAAAAAACAAATTCATGCATTTTCAACTTGCAAGATATGTTAGCTTGCTCAGGTTAGGTTTGTGTGTCAATCGAGAGCGAAAAACTAATTTTCGACTTGCAAGCTACGTTTGCTTGCCTCGAGTGATTCAGGGCATGGAATAAACGGCCTGCTCTGTATTTCACTGGGGTTTGTCAACACTAATTGCACGATGGTCACTCGCAAACCCCGAGTGTTTCAGAGCATAAAAAACACGGTGTGCTCTGTACTGTACGGGGGTTTGGCAATATGCGTCCCGGTAGAAGAAATATCCCATAATTTGTCAGAAACGAACCGCAATAGGCACTCTGGGCTAGTTTAACCATTTAACTTTCAATACAATTCGAAATCGGACGATTACTTCTGCAAATATGACCGTTTCAATATAAAGTCTTCAAATTATACCGTTTACTTGATGGTTGTTAGACTGATTTCAGTTGAACCTAGCCAACCATGTGTTACAAGAAATATGTAACGGTGGCATTACATTGTGACATGCGATATCGCATTCAAAGTCACAAACATATATCCAATATATTGAAGCAATGCGAAAGTGTCCGCCTCAAGGAAAATCATTGTGATGTCTCTCAAACATAAAATGCGATTTCATCACTGACAGGTGTTATACAAGTCTTCATTTCATGCCACAAAAAAGACACACTGTGATATCAGCTGATTTTCTATATTTTGTAATAGATTTCTAGATCTCGATCTTTCTTCGATCATTGGAATAGAGAAGTCAAGATTGTTGACCACGAGGTCAGTGTTGCCTATTCAAGACAACCACTTTGTTTGAAATCGAAAACAATTTTCATCTACTTACAGACCTGAACAATTATGCGGTGAGAATATACGCATTGCGTTCAAACTCAATCCATTCGTGCTCTCTGCATGCGTTGCAAACTCTTATATTCGCATATGCATGCGTGCTCAAGTTGCTCTATCCATTCGCGGTGAAAGTGTCTGAAGAGTTTGTTATAGTTTTGCCAATGTTTCCCATGCATCTCTTTCTCCGTTTTTGAGTACGAAGAACTTATTTTTTGGATTCTATTATGAAGGGTGGGTGCCTTTTATTTGAATCGATTAATTATCAACAGTTTCTAGAGAAACGACATAATCACCCGTCAAAATTAAGCGTGAAAGAACACGTATGTTTCCTTGATATGTGGCAAAAAACCGACACTAATCTGGCTCACGGTATGCGCCGCTCACGTTCTTCGCGAGAGGTAACGCGTGCGGCGAGAATCCACGAAAACACCGTCTAGATTTGCATACGTATGTGCATGCGAGGTTGCTCACCGCATGCGTATGCAAGACTGTACGCAGCTTTATATTCGCTTATGAAATAACGTCAAACACCCTTGAGAAACAAAAGAAATACTTAACTTAGCGTCGAGTTCGCACGCCACGATTGTGTGTACCCTATAATATTCCTCTTATTCATGTCTAAATATGATTTCACGACTTGGTAGACTTGTTGACGTCAAATAGGTGTCGTATGCTCAGTGTTGCTGCCACATCACATGTTTTCCTATTTGTGATGTGTTATTGTGACTATGATATCAAGTATACGTCGAATATAGGCAAAGACTGAACTTCGCATAGGTGCAACATTGTTACATCACATAATTATTGATGTCATACGATGGTTGGCTAGGGAGTTTTTTTTTCTCGATTCAACTTTTTGAATTATATAAAACTGTTGCTTTCTTATAGCTATTGCAATATTGGAGTGAAATCGATACAGTGATTGAAAATACTGTAAACACTTTTGAAATTAATTAGAGAAATTCAAATGGAAAGTAATTTTTTTCAAACTTGAATTCAATTGAATTTTGATTTAGGGAAATATTTGAAATTTTTTGGATATTGTATTTTGAAAGAGCAGAGATAAGAGTTTTTTTTTTCAAATATATTTCAATATTTTACTTTCGAAGAACTTGTTAGATAATGTAACTCAGAATCGATATAAAACTTAATAAAATATGAAATTGATTTTTTCCTCGATTTTTTCTTCATTTGTATCCCACAAATTAACAAAGATTGTCCATTGGGAATTTCATCAACGTCATCACATCAGAACATTTTCAATAATAGTAAATTTTTTTTTTCTTCAGAAACTATTTTTTGTAAAAACTTTTCATATTATATTAGTTCATATCAAAGTTTCTCTGCTGGAAATGTCTCTCCAAATCGACGCCATCATGTTCGAATCAGAGTTCGGAATTATTCTTATTGGGTACTTTTTTTTGTGACAACTTGAGTTGCCTCAAAACTTTCCACATAAAAATTTTATTTTTCCATACCACCGGCCTTATATAACATTTTTTTAATTAGTGTTAAGATTTTCTTTCATTGAAGTTCATATCGAAGGTTTAACCTTGCATATATCATCCCTCCAAACCAACGGTATCATACCAAAAACACATTTTTTTTATCAGACTTGGTAAGATACGCTAACTTGAATCCAATGAACTGCTATTTACAGCTCCGAACAGATATATCTTATAACAAATTTAATAACTCTCATCAGTTGAAAACTGATGATGTACTGCACGTTCTGTCCTCCGAAATCTGACAACAATGTATGAGGTCACAGCGGTTTATACATCGGAAATGAATATCCATATATGAGGAAGTGACTACGTCTTCCTGGTTCCCAGAAAAACTCATTTTGAAAAATCTTTACCCCTCGTTTGTGATTCCGATTTTTATCCTTCCCCTCACTATATATTCACCTGTTCAATATTACTAGCTAACTCGTTCACCCGGAGGTCAGGTTGCCCAATCAACATAACGGAGGTCACAACTTAACAGGCATCTATATATATATATATATTAGTTCCTTTCAAGATATTGATCAATTTAGGTGTTAATTTGCTTATATGGGGGAAAGATCGATATTTCACTATTAAATTTAATATTAAAATTGCACAAAAAAATGTACAAACAGTAAGTCAACTTTTTTCCAAATTAAAAACTTTTCTTGAAACTAACCAAAACTATAATGTTGTCTACAAAACTCCTTGTTTAGATTGTGATAAAGTATACATCGGACAAACTTCTAGGCTCTTGAAGGGTAGAATTACTTCACATAGGAGTGATTGTAGAAGGAATATTAATTAATGTGCCTTGGCATAACATGTAAACCGATTTGACCACAGGATGGATTACAATAATGCTAGTGTTCTAGATATTGAAAATAAGTTATTCAAGAAAACATTTTTAGAAATTTTACAAATCAATAATTGAGGTAGAATGATGAAACTCTCGGTACAGATGAAAACCACCTCAATTGGGTTGGCCTAAGTGATATGGAACAACCCATTTTTATGGTAAAACATACTAGGGGGCGAAATTATTTCAGATTCGTGATTCGTTGACAATTTTAGTCCATACACTTCAATCTTAACTTCACAATTTCAGTTGTGCGATTAAAATTGATAACTAAGATTGTAATCTATGGGGTCCCTTACAGAAGATATGAGGGCGTTTCCTTGAAAAGGGAGATGAATTAAGTTTTTCAGGACTGAAATTTTTGAGTTGAGTTTGCAGTCCTGATCACGAATCTGAAGGAATTTCGAGCCTATTTTGCCACCTAGTATGTTTTACTGTAAAAATGGGTTGTTCCATCGCGAGTGGTGGGCACTGTATATCACTTAGGCCAACTTAATTGAGGCAGTAGGTGCATTTTGACCATTTTCATCTGTCCTGATAGTTTCATCATTCTACCTCAATTATTACGGAAGATACGGGGGTGTTTCCATGAGAAGTGAGACAAATTAGGATTTTTCAGGACTGAATTTTTTTCAGGAAAAAAAGTGTATCTGTAGTAAGTTGGTGGTGCTGATCACGAATCTGAAGGACTTTGGAGCCTATTTTGCCCCATAGTATGTTTTACCGTAAAAATCGGTTGTTCTATCGCGAGTGGTGGACAGTGCATATCACTTAGGCCAACCCAATTGACGTAGTAGGTGCATTCTGACCATTTCCATCTATCCTGAGAGTTTCATTATTCTACCTCAACTATTACGGAAGATACGGGAGTGTTTCCATGAGAAGTGAGACACACTGTATATAACAAAATTGTTGACTGCCTGCCCATGAATAGAAAATTTACAACTTTGGATTCCGTGGTTCGTTTCAAATTAGGTTTCAACTGGTGACTGTAGATATCACAAGTTACTTTTCATTATATATATGATATATATATATATATATATATATATATATATATATATATATATATATATATATATATATATATATATATATATTGTTATGAAAAGTATCTAATATTAATAGGTAGTTATTAAAGAATATTAGAATTTAGTCAAGAAATATTGTTGTAAATAAGAAGTTATAAAAAAAATACATTATTATTATTATTATGAAAACCAGAAAAGCTAGATGACTTACCTGAACTTTACAGTGATCCATCTATACCATCTCATCCACAGTTACCGGTCTAAGATGACTTTCTACGTTATTCGAAATACCATCAGTAACCAGCTTGTTTGTGCTGAAAAATAATATCAAATTGAAAAACTATACTGACAAGAAGCTAAAGAACATCATAGAAGCAAAATTTGAATTAAATAAAATTATCAGAAACAGATTCAAATTTAGTAAAATAGCTTAGTAAAAGAACACACTGTATACAAACTAACATTGACAGGGCAATCCATGATTAGAATAAAAAGTACCAAGAGAGTAAGTAGAAGGACTGAAAAGAATTGATGGAAAGTTCAAACAAAAAAGAAAAGAAAAAAGAAGATGGTGAAAAAAAAATTGTAAATAGTAGAATATAAATATAGTATAGGTTGTACAGTTAATTATAAATAATTTAAGACACATTTGAAATCGGGAAAGTGAAAGTGAAAGTGATTTGACTAGCCAGTGTCGAAAAGGTATCGCGAGTGAACAATGAAAGTTATCAAGAGAGTGCTGGAATGTTACTAAAAAAAAAAAAAAAGAGAGTGGAGGCGACGCTACAGAAAGAGGAAGCGGAAAATTCAACCGATCGACTTTTGAAAAAGAAAAACTTAGTAAAAACTCAAAGCAAATACTTAAAATCATTATCGAAGGACATCTAAAAGACTAATCTGAAACTAGAAGTAAGCAACTCACCTTAAAATTTGACTACGATGGAATAAAACCAACTGAAACTCATCGACCTGCAAACCAGAAACTACCAAGGTATTTATTATCCTTTTCGCCACGAACTGCATTTAACAAATTTCTTCACAAGCTGATATTTCAAGCTATATTTTCAACAATCTTCAACAACGTGAAACTTCTCCTCACTGGAACTTTTTGTGCGTAAAAAAACTATTAGACACTTCTCAATAAAACATAATTCGAGTCACTGTATTGAAAGGACAATAATTAAGTCTTATTATTAGTATAAATATTTTCATTTTCATATAAACTTTTACATATTTTGATCACAGAAAAACTAGGTTGTTAACCTTTCAACCTTGTCAAATCTAAATCACACAAACTGCAGAAGTTTGCATTTCTCTAGAGTCATTCACACACATTACACCCAAGGTTAATTGGCTGTCTAACTTGTGCAGAGTGAAAATATTGGAAATTTCATAGGAATAAGCGTTTAGCTAGATAGAACAGGTAGAGGGTAGAGGTAAGATTTGTTGATATGAAAACCATAACTTTTTCTGATTACGTTGATTAAATAAAGAAAACAACATCTATATTTGAATTCATGCAATTTATTTACTCTTTGAACTACATTTGACAAAGTCATAATATTCATAACTTGGAAAGCCCTTTTCAAGAATCCTACCCTGAGAAAGTACTACATGTTCCGGAGCGCCGATTGAGTTTGGAGACACTAAAAAAAAATCAGGAATAAGCTGGAAAACGGTAAAGTAAGGTGTAAGTATTCATCTGAGCAAACAACTGTCATTAAAAACAATTTCAATTTCTTTCATTACAACAAAATTTATGAATTTTTAGTAAATTTCACAATTAAAAAAAAAATACAATATATATTATATATATATATATATATATATATATATATATTAGAGTGGAGACGTAGTCTTGACTGACTAGTTAAAGAAAAACTTGGGACAATCTTGAGGATGCAGTCAAATCACTGGGCTTTGTCAAAGAAAACTCTTTGTTATACTTATTGTCAAGCTTTCGGAACTATATTTATTCCTTCATCGGGACAGATCTATAAAACGAAATTTGGACGTTGTACAAAAAGATGGGTAAAATACAAAAACATTATTACTTACAACTTGAGGTTAAAAGTAAAAGTCAACGTGCACAACATGAAACGTTTCATATTTTCTATAGTCACTTAGACATGGATACATCAGTATAAATTAATTATTTGTTAATTGAAACATAACAATATTTTAAAAAATCTTATTTTATAGATAAACCATGTGCTCCATATAAAACTCCTCATATATAATAATTCATAACAAATGTCGCCAGCAACGTGAGGCAATTTGGAAAGGGCAAAAACAGAGTGGAAAAAGTGTAGGAAAAGAAGGTTGAAAGGCAAGAGTGAGAAATTTGAAAAGTTGAGAGTGTGAGAAGTATTTGAAGTTGAAAAAATGGATTTCAGAGACGGAAATAGAACAGGTGTGAGTGAACGACAGGAAGAGAGGCAGGATAATGGAGATCGTGGAGAGAATAGTGGAATGCAAGATGGTGACAGACAAGGTAGAAATGGAAATGAACAAATGTTAGAAGGCCAGATACAAATGCTTATGCAATTCGTTTCGAACAACATGGAAAATATGAAAGAAGATGTAAAAGGGAATATAGAAAGCGTAAAAGGGAATATAGAAAGTGTGAAACAAAACATAGAGAATGTTAGAGAGAATATGCAGGAGAACATGGAGAGGTTAGAAATAAGGGTGCTTGACACATTAAAAGAAAATAAAAAGGAAATTTTGAATATGTACAAAGAATTTGAAATTAGGATTGAACAGAAAAATAACAAATTTTACGAGAACACAGTAAAAAAAATATCAGATATTAGTGAATCATTGGTAAATAATAATAAACAAATACAAGAAATAAGATCAGAGTTAGGAAAAACCAATCAAGAAATAATAGGGGAGGTATTACAAGTGACTACGGAGGTAGACATGAACCAGATAGAATCAAATAGTTAAATAGAAAACAATAAAGAGCAACATCAAAATCAAATTAAAAACTTAGAAACTAAAATCTTAGAACTAGAAAAAATAAGAGTTAACAGTAGTAGGAGATTTGAGCCGGTTCTGGGCCTCCCCCCACCACTATGACGTCATCAGTGACCTTGACCTATGACCTATGACCTCGACCTATGACCATGACCCATGACCTTGACCTATGACCTATGACCTTGACCTATGACCTCTACCTATGACCTCGACCTAGGACTTGACCTAGGACTTGGGCTTGCCCTTAGCCTTGACCATGATGTATATTGTTGGGAGGTGTTCAGGGTTTGTGTTTGTCCTAGAGATTGTGATGACTTGATTTTTTTTCATACACGGACAAGTACCTTTTGCCAAGTACTTAATATATTTTTCTTACCTCAATGTCTTTCATGTATACTTACTCTGCCATTGTGTATGATCTAATGTGTGGAGTACGCATAAAAATCTAAACCGAAGTATAGAGACGTCTGCACGCCACGGATATCCAGTCAGATATGTGAACTGGCGTCACACACCCATACACTGCGGTGACTCATCGACTACTCTCCGTCCTCTCTTCATTGATATGGTGGGGATGGTTCTGCTGTGACGTTGTATGAATAGTCGAAGCGGATAGAATTTGTTCACCCTCTCTCCCACTCATCGATATTACATATAAAGGAGGTGGGAATGATTGTGAAATCAGTATTTTGTTGAGTTTTGTGCTGAGAAGACGACATCGATAAAATGTATTCCTGTGGTTGTGGTAAATCGTTCACTCGTAGTGATAATCTCCGTCGGCATCAACTTCAAAGTTGCCAAGGTGGCCCTTCTGTGAAAAGGATTAAGTTAGATGTGGCTGCATCGACACCAATGTACACATGCAATTGTTGTAATGTGACAATTCCTACATCCCAAGTTAATTCTCACAAAAGAACTCTCCAACACAGGAACAATGCATGTGTGCAAGTGAGTGATGGCATACAGATTATAAGGAATGCTTTCAAGTGTAGAATTGTGAGTTATAGAGTGGAAAGTACCAATGTTTACACTGAATATATGCCATTCTTCAATGAGATCAGGGAGAAGGTTATTGGATTACTTGAAGAGGCAATAAAGGTTCACAAGATCTTTAAAGTGAATATGGAAGTATTTGGCAGCTACATTGTTCAAACACGGGATTTGAGTGACACGAAGTCATTCAATTCACAGAATAAAATTGTGGATCAGTCTACGGATTTGGGTGCATTATTCGATGGATTCCGTGATGTCATTATTGCTCAGACTACGGAATTTGAAGAACGTGATTCAGGTATTTATTTAAAGTTTCATTTCTATTTATATGAATAATAAATTATTGTTATGTTTCAGGATGGAGTTGTGAAAAAATTAAGTTCCTCGAAGTGAACATCAACAAGTATAGTCCACTCAGCGGATGTTCGTATGTGAAGCTGCCCGAGTTCATTGAGACAAGAAAAGGCGTTGTGAATATTCGTAATGAAGATCAACATTGTTTTGCATGGGCCATCACATCTGCATTGTTTCCTGCGAATGGTAGAGTGTCAGAAGTTTCCTCATACCCCCACTACGCCAATGTCTTGAATGTAACAGGTATGGATTTTCCAGTTAAACTTCAAGCTATAAAAAAGTTTGAGGACATGAATGATATTTCAATTAATGTGTATGGGTTAGAGTCAAAACTTGATAAGGGTAAAATGAAATATGAAGTGGTTGGTCCGTTGCGTTACTCACAGAGAAGACTTAGAAGACATGTTAATTTGTTACTTATAACAGATGATTCTGGCAATAGTCATTATTGTTGGATTAAAGACCTTTCTAGGTTAGTTTCAAGTCAACTATCTGCGCATGAGCATAAAAAATATTTTTGTGATGGATGTTTATTGTATTTCTCTCACGAGCGATTACTGTTACGTCATCAGTTGCATGACTGTAATCACTTGAGTACTACAACACCATCAGTCAATTTCAGAATCAACAAATATGGTAAAATGTTACCGGGTAATGCACTTATGTTTGAAAATTTTGAGAAACAAATGAAGGTGCCATTTGTAGTTTATGCTGATTTTGAATCAGTTCTCAAACCCATTCAAACTAGTCAACCCAACCCTAAACACTCATTCTCGAATAAAACATACAAACACGAACCTTATTCATTTGCTTATTCGATAAAATGTTCATACAATGATAAATTATCGAAATTTGTTACATATAGGGGTGAGGATGCAGCCGAGAAATTTGTTACAAAACTTGAAGATGATTTGAGAAATATTTATCACAATTATTTGAGGTATCCAATTCCTATGGCTGCACAAACCCCCGCGGAAGAAGCAGAGTTTTCTTCTACACAATTTTGTGGAATATGTGATAAACCATTCACGGGTGGTGATGTGAAAGTGAGAGACCATTGCCACCTCACTGGAAAAAAAAGATCACCTGCCGCACATTCCGTATGTAACTTAAATTTCAAATTGCCAAATTTTGTTCCAATCATTTTCCATAATCTGAGTGGGTATGATTGTCATTTGTTCATAAAAGAACTGTATAGAAACAAAGACAAAGTGGATGTTATTCCACAAACTAAGGAAAAATACATTTCTTTCACTAAGCATCTATTCACTCACACATACACTGACAAAGACGGAAAAGAAAAAAAGAATTTTTTGAAAATGAGATTTATAGATAGTTTCAAATTCATGTCGAATTCTTTGCAGAACTTAGGTGCTAACTTAACATCCGATCAGTGTATTGAGATGCATAAACATTTTCCACAAATTGACAAATTCAATTTGATGAGACAGAAAGGTGTTTTTCCATATAACTTTGTTGATCATATTGACAAGTTGAATTATCCAACTCTACCCACTAAAAATCAGTTTTATGACAATCTTAACGGAGAGCATATATCAGATAAGGATTATATGAGAGCGAAACTTGTTTGGCATTTATTCGAGTGTAAGAGTTTAGGGGAATACTCGGATTTATATTTGAAGTCCGATGTTCTTCTATTATGCGACATATTTGAGAATTTTCGAAATATATGCTTAGATAAATATAAATTAGATCCAGCACAGTATTATACAGCGCCCGGATTATCGTGGGATGCAATGCTGAAGTATACGAATATTGAATTGGAATTATTGACAGACATTGACATGATTAATTTTTTCAAAAAAGGAATACGGGGCGGAATAAGTCAGTGTAGTGAAAGGAAGCATATAGCTAATAATAAATTTTTACCCGATTATAACCCAGATGAACCTTCATCATACATATCATATTTAGATGCAACTAACCTATATGGTCACAGTATGTCACAACCATTACCCACCAACGATTTTGCATGGCTAACACCCGATGAAATAATCAATTTGGATGTAATGGGAGTGGCATCTGATAGTCCATACGGTTATGTTCTTGAAGTAGATGTTCATTATCCCCAAGAGTTACATGACAAACATGCTGATCTTCCCTTTCTCGTTGAAAGTTTAATACCACCACACTCGAAATCAAAAATTCCTAAATTAATTCCAAATTTAAATGACAAAAGAAAATATATTGTACATTATAAAAACTTACAGCAGGCTGTGGCCAATGGTCTTATTATTATGAACACACATAGAGTGTTGAGATTCAAGCAGTCATGTTGGATGAAACCTTATATTGATTTGAACACTGAAATGCGAAATCGATCTAACAACAAAGCTGAAAAAGATTTCTATAAACTCATGAATAATGCAGTTTATGGGAAAACAATGGAAAACGTTGATAACAGAATTGATGTTAGACTGGTTACGCATTGGGAAAGTATCAAGAGGAAAATTGGTGCTAGCGCCCTAATATCACGTCCAAATTTCAAAAGCTGTTCAATTTTTTCAGAAAATTTTGTTGCTATTCAATTGGGCAAAGTTAATGTATTGTACGATAAACCGCTATATTTGGGATTTTGTATTCTAGAATTATCCAAAACAGTCATGTACAACTTTTTCTATGGATGTATTAAACGTCATTATGCAGAAAATGCCACCTTACTCTACACTGACACGGATTCTTTAATTTTGAAAGTAAATACCGATAATTTTTATGATTTCATGACCAACAATATATGCGAGTTTGATACTTCCAATTACAACGTAGGAAACCAATTCAATATTCCTATTACAAAGTCAATTCTGGGTAATTTCAAAGATGAATTTCCGAATGATCCCATAATTAGCTTTTATGGTACCGGTGCCAAAGCATATTATGTTCAGTCTGTAGGTAGTGAATTCAAAAAAGCAAAAGGTGTCAAAAGATCCGTCATAAAGAATGAATTGACATGTGAAGATTATAAGAAAATTGTCGAACAGGGTGGTCTAATATTCAGGAAGATGAACTCGTTCAGAAGCATATTGCATGACATGTATACTGAATTGAAGAACAAAGTTGCATTGTCATACCATGATGATAAACGGTTCATCATTCCCAATACGACACACACTCTTCCTTGGGGTCATAGCGATATAGAATTCTACCAGAATGATCCAGTAGAGAATATTCGTTGGGTTTCCAATATTATTCAATCTTTTTCCCAAGAGAGTCCTTTGGATCAATTACTTCATTTATTAACAGCTGAATTGAACAAATGAAATATCATTTCAAATGGAAAATTCACCACCATACTTATTTATTTGTATTTGAGATGTAATTACGCTTATTATATAAAAGTCAAATTATACTAGTCAATTTTAGTTAATGTCTTGTCCAGTTACCAAATATATAAAAATATATAAATATACACGTTATTCTGATTTCCTATTGTTTCATTTAAGAGAATAAATATCTACACAGAGATATATAGATTTTAATTGTCTTGAAATCATCAGTATGAAAGATATCAAGGTGGAAGAAAGATGTCCAAAGCTATTGATAAATTCGGCCGTAGACGAAAATGGGGTACTGTCAAAGTTCGAGTTCTTCAAGGTTCCCAAGGTCCTCAAGGTATGGGATTCAAGCTTTCGCCTGACGACCAATATGATATGCAAGGTAAAAGACTGAAAAATGCTGGTGAACCGATAGACGAGAGTGATTGTGTAACTCAATTATATCTCAATGAACAAATTACGGAGACGAAGGCACTTGTCCTTAAAGCCTTGCAGGCTGCCATACATGCCACAATGGCTAAGATTGTACCTGAAGCCCGTCAAGCATTCAATGAAAAAGTAGAGGAGGTGACTGATGATCTAGATCGCAAATACAAAAATCTAAAAAGTGATGTGGATATCAAAGTATGGGATGCTACAGCCACAATGACACGAAAAATATCAGAGTTGACAACTGAACTCGATTACAACAGCAAAAATCTGAAAAATGATTTGGATGCCAATGCATTGAATGTCACATCTGCAGTGATGCTGAAATATAATGATTTGGAAAGAAGGTTAGCTGAATTGGAGAATAAACATCCTGATGTTTGGCTCACACATAGACCAAAACTGTGGGCTCCAGGTAGTGATCCAGAACCCGCTGTTTGAAAAATAAATTTGTATTATGAAAATATTACAAATAAAATGTTCTAAATCAATGTTGAAATTTTTCATTTCTTACTCACCAAATATATTATAGAATTTGGTAGTGGGTGAGTTCTTTTTGAAAAGTATCAATTCAAGTTATGGAAACTTTGTACATTTTTGCCATTGAGTGGCGCAGATGCGTGTGTTTATGTTCTTTGTGTGGCCCTGAAAAGGGCCTATTGGGTGCTCCGAAGAGCTGGGTGCCATCCCGCATATTTATGCGGGACGACCACGGGGGGGGGGGGGTGAGGACTTAGATGACATCGTCATCCTCGTCATCCGATGACACCAAGATGATGGTGTCATCATCGGAGTCGTCCTCTACGGGGAACTCGTCCGGGTCGAGGTCCATATTTATGTCCTCGACACGGATATGGACCACTTGGCCATCATCCTCGAACTCATCCTCCGAGGAGCTATCGAAGTCGTCGACGCGTTGATCCATATCTTCGTCGTCCGAAGTCGACGGAGATGGATAGTTCCACACATCTGTGGAGTCCGACACCTCATTCACCTGAATCGGACCCCGTGGATCTCGATGGTAAAATGGATCCTGCCTCTCACCCTGGTATACCTGCTGGACCTGTACGGCAGAGACGATCTGATATCTTGCTATCATCGCTTCCCGTTCCAAATCATCTTCGAATTCGGCACAATGTCTCGGAGACGAGGTGGAGTCTGGAAGAGGCATCTTGGAAGACTGATACTATAATCTGAGCTGGCATTGAATTTATACTAGTTCGGGGGTGGCAGTGTAGGGTGGGAGAAAAGAGTGGGGGTTTGAAGGCTGAGAGAAATCAGGAGATGGGAGAAATACACATCATATTATTTTATAAAATATGTAAATAAAATATAAATAAAATATGTATATAAATAAAATATAAATAAAATATGTAAAAACATAATTCAGATGAATTGAAGAAAAATGCCCCATCCTCCGCATTGTTCAATGTGCACCAGACCATTAAATGTGCACTCCTATTTCACTTCATCTTTTTTTCTATTTTTATTCTAAATCTACATATACAAAACTTATATCTACTTACAAATAACTTAACCTTAACCTTAACATATCTAAAAATTAAAATTAGCAAATTGCTCCAGGTTGCTTCGGAGCCGTGCCACCAAAGCCACCCCCTGCGCCTTGGCGTCTTCCAGCCTGGTGACTAGCTGGACCTCCCGGAGACTTTGCTGCCGATCGCGGGCCATCAGCTCTGCCTGCTGGCGCTCAAGCTCTTCCAGCTGGCGGTTGAGTTCTGCCCGCGCCAGCTGACTGTCATCATAGTCCCGCTGGGCCTCCTCTATCCCACGCTTTGCCCGTTGCACACTCATCTCCAGCTCAGGTACGATAGGTGCTGGAGGGTGGACTTCTTCAGCAGTGGGTTGTGGAGGGGCAACTTCAACGACAGGTGGTAAAGGTGCGTCTATAACCGGTGTCACAACAGTTGAGGATGTCTTCTTGGACACCCTTCTTCTGCTGTTGTGTGCGTGCTTCCTCGATGATGATTTCTTCGGTGGTTTTGGAGGCAGGAAATCATCATCGCTGTCAGCAATTTGGATTATAGGCAAACCTTCCATCGACGAATTTGCTCCTGCGTCACGGGATCTCTTGGAAGCAACTCCGTTAATGAACCCACCTTGCCGTCTGCGTTGGTCCATCGTCAGCGACTGCATTTCGGGGACCTCTCTCCTGATGACGTCCATAACGTCATTGAAGTGCTCTTCGTCTGGCATTTGAGGTGCGGCGCCATCCACCCTGATGTTACTCAGGATCGTTATTGCTGCAAGACCAGTTAATGCGGGAGAATCCATAGCTAAACATACAAAAAAAAATTAAACGGGTTCATGATTACAAGATTGTTAACTTACTCTCAAATTATTACAGCTTGCTATAGTCTGCTAATTCAGTTGGCTGGTGGTTGATCTGGCGGGTGATCTTGTGGATGATGTGGTAGCTGATGTCAGTTCAGAAGAGTGACTGAAGATTATTCGGAGGAAGTTCTTGTTTTAAACACTCAGACCTCCACCCCACTCCTCTTCTTCTTCTCCGACCTCCTACTCCAATCCCCACTCCGACCACCCACTCCTCTTCTTCTTCTCCGACCTCCTACTCCAATCCCCACTCCGACCACCCACTCCTCTTCTTCTTCTCCGACCTCCTACTCCAGTCCCCACTTCGACCACCTACTCCGACCTTCCACTTCAATCCCCACTATGTCTTAAGCCACACCTCTTTCTTTAGCCAGTATCCCTCAGACCAGAAAACCCCACCCCATCATAACCCCACCCCTATTTCAGCTCTGTTATTTGTTACAATGTACACATCCACCTACGGGACAGAGCAGATATAGGGGTGAGTGACAAGAATAACAATTATGAGTGGGAACATTTGCATACTCGAGTGTATCATGTGAATTAACATGCTGATACCACTCACCATTATTATTCATGCCGCAATACCGTACAAAACAAATATCACATAGGAAGCGTTTTTCATTATCACAAGTTTTGATAGTAACAAATGAAAAGCTGCAACAGTACAAATTTGTTGCAACGTCTTCTAACACCTCTGTCATATTTATCTGATGGGCATTGCTCACGATCGTTTCGGGGACATCCTCACAGTCTGGTACAATTCCATCGTCTACTTCTGGTTCTTCTCCGTCATCTTCTAGGAACTCTTCTTCGACGAAGTCATCCCCAGCGGGTATGTCTTGGCGGCCATCTTCAAAATCTACCAGGTCATGGAATTCGCCATTGTCACCATTCTCACCCACTACAACTTCATCTTCTTGTTCCCAAACAAACTCGTCACCTGCCAACACATCAACTTGATTGTTGGCATCTAATTGGGAGAGGGCTTCCAATGCAAAACCAACTTGATCAACCATAATTGCTTTACAAACACAGTTTCTAACAGAAAATACAAAAGTCGAATGAAATGTTAGGATTTTGGACCGATTTTATATGTTACAATCGTGAGTGGGGGTTACCACCTCCACTAAACCCACACTTCATCTCCTGAGAATAGCAATTCCTCCATTAACCTAGATTTCCTCGTCATCTAATTAGTGACGCAAATGCAAACAACGAGGATACAAAAATACTGAAGATATTTAGGAAAAAATATTTGATTTTCGAATTAAACCACAGAAACATGACAAAAATATATCTTCAATTTTTTTTCTAGTAGAATCCACCCATTCAAATCTTTTATCAAGTATGACATATTTCGATAAAATCCATTATAACGTGGATAAAAAAATCTTAGAGATTATTAGGAAAAAATATTTGATTTTCGAATGAAACCGCAGAATCATGACATAAATATATTTTCAATTTTTTTTCTATTAGAATTCATCCTTTCAAATCTTTTATCAAGTATGACATTTTTCGATAAAATCCATTATAACGTGGATACAAAAATATTAGAGATTCTAAAAAGAAATGTTTGATTTTCGAATAAAAGTGCAGAAACATGACAAAAAAAATATTTTCAAATATTTTTTCTAGTTGAATTTACTCTTTCAAATCTTTTATCAAGTATGACAAATTTCGATAAAATCCATTATATCGCGGATACAATACATTACAGCAATTCCAATATGCACTGATTCAACCCCGCATGGAAACGCCAATGATACCTGCCGTCTACAATAGCTTTAATATTTTAGTAACTGACCGGTGAGGGTGAATTTTACCTGAGATGACCGTAAATTCATTTCATTTGGGTAAATTTTTATTTCATAGCGTCTCTTTGCGATAGTTCAGTTGTGTTTTATCTGTAATGGCGTTAGTAACAAAATCTCAATCAGAAAGTGAAGCGGCGGTTAAGGCACTGTTGGACATGGAAAATATAGTGCCGACTATCATATCACCCATTAGAGAAAACGAAATTGTGGAACAATCGCCTGTGAAAAGTGCAAGGAAGCGTAGTAGGCCGATATCGAAAATAGACAAATTCAAAGAAATCGTCAAAAAAGCTAGCCCATATGCCCGGAATGCATGGAGAAAACCGAACTTTTCATTACAACCGAATGTTAGGGAAGAATATAGAGTGGAGGACTTTAGCGACGACGACGAACCAACAGAACAACAGACAGACAAACCAAAAGACACAAAAAACACTACAGACTCAGGGAGTTCTTCTACAGACACAGATACTTCATCTACAGATACAGACACAAAACAGACAGACAACAAACAACAAAGGTCTACAGAAACGGAGAATTTTGTCAAGGAAAGCAAGCGTATGTTTGCTTTACTGGAGAAACTTGATTTATCGACTGATACAGACAATGAAAATTTGAAAAAACTGAACAGTACATGTGATAGGTATGAAAAGAAATTTCGGGAAGCTCAGATACAACGTGACCAACTGAAAAATAAGATAGGAAAGCGTGAAGAAGCAATAGAATTCAGGAAGCAGATGATGGAAAACTATGCAATTTTTTTTTCAGGAAATGATTAATATGCAATTTTTTTTCAGGAAATGATTAGTTGATGAAAGTTCTGAAAGGAGTGCATATATATTAATTGGTCGATGTACACAGTGAAGGGCGATGTAGAGGGGCCCTTCACGGACTTTCATTGATTAATTATTTGAAATAAAAAATCTATTTTAAGCTGGGAACGGAACAAAATTCTAGAAATGAAAAATAAAAATGGAAATATTCATTGATTGATTATTTGAAATAAAAAATCTATTTTAAGCTGGGATCGGAACAAAATTCTAGAAATGAAAAATAAAAATGGAAATATTCATTGATTAATTATTTGAAATAAAAAATCTAATTTAAGCTGGGATCCGAAATGCAAAAAAAATTATAATCGAATAGAAAAGAGAGGTTCATTGATTAAAAAACGATAAATAAAAAAAACTATTTTAGGCTGGGATTCGAACCTGTACAGCGCAAAATTCTAGATATGAAAAATAAAAATGGAATTATGCAAAAAAAATATAATCGAACAGAAAAGATAGGTTTTTTTTTTGATGGGCGAGTTCAAGGTCACAAAACCAAAAAAAGCCCGAGAAATAAATCTCTTAATATCACCCTCCACCCACCTCCTAGGTGATATAGAGAGATTTCTTTCTCGGGGCACACTGCAAACTCACCACTGAGCTACGCAGCCTCCGAAAGAATTAGTCAAATTTCTTCTATATGAATGTTTTAAATCAAACCCCTGAAATGTATGCGACTAAATATACATGCTCCTACAATTCCGTAAAACTGAAGAGTTGGTCCATCTAGTGCCAAATAGCACAACACATATAAACTATACCAACTGAGCTAATGCGATCTCCGAAGGAATTCGTTATAGCTACCTCTAAAGACCTTTATTTAACCCCTCATGATAAATTCCCCCAAAGAAAATATGACTTTTTGTGATAGAAGTGCAAGTAAAAGGAACGTATGTGAAATATCTTGCAGTTTACAGGCTTGTAAATTGTACATGCTTCAAAAACTCTGCATGGGCAATTTACAAGCATATATTTTTGACCCTTGCTTGTGTTTATAAACTGCTAACAGTTCACATACGTTCCTATTCAAAAGAGATATTTTCTTTAGTTCAGAAGTATTAACTTTGTTAATACTGGAAGAATTTAACATGAAGGGTCAAAAACCCTGGGTGGGCACCCATGTATCTGAATCTTGGCGTATCCACCAGCCATTGAAGTGCAGAATGTTTTGATTAGGGGCAATGCATTGAACCGCTTTTCAGATATTTTGCTGCGATTTTTTTTATATATTTTTTTGGAAATATATGATCATTGCGAAAGTTTTTCATCATAGAACTTTTTTGAAATTCCCACTTATGAGTGAGATATGATTTTTTTAAATATTGATATCGAGATTTTGTTGTAAAATTTATTTCAAGTATAACCTACAATTTTATATTTTTTCTTGGAAGATATGATCATTTTTAATGTTTTTGACCAACAAACTTTTTCTTTATTATCATTCATGAGTGAGATATAATTTTCAAAAATAAGTAGGAGTAGGAGATCTGAGCCGGTTCTGGACCTACCCCCACCATCATAACTTTCAACCAGCAAATTATTTCGCGGTTCGATTCGCGGCCGCGAATTTAATCGCAGTTCGATTCGCGGCCGCGAATTTAATCGCGTTTTGATTCGCGCTCGCGAATCAAAACAGCGGTCAAGGTCTCGAATCCGCGGATTCGTCCGTAGGTCTATTATTTTGAATTTTTCACTTTCTTGATGTCCAACACTTCTTTTTCCTATGAAGTTTGTGAAGGTAACTCCTGGGAGGGAGGGATACCTACTCCCTCTCCTTCTATGGTGGTTTGTTGTCATGTTCATTGTGCGCATGTACCAGTCGACTTGTTTGAATAAAACTTAGAGTCGCATTAACATCAGCACCATTTCTGTCCACATCCCATTGATATCACACATTCCTACGAGCTAAATATGAACTCATTACCAAATTTGTCTGCTGAAGAAGAAGCAATGCCATGTATTGCAACAAATGATGACTTTGGTTTTGAAGATATTCCGGTATATCACTTGTCATCCCAAGAAGGTTTCATCGATGAATATAACATTGATGATTATCTGAAGATGGGAGATATACCGGAACCTTCAGAAAGTGTTGATCCAACCCTTTCACAATTGTCACTACCAAAATGCCCGTCACTTCTCTCTCCTCTTAGTGTCGATACGAAAGCGAAACCATCTAGGAGAAAGTGTGCATCTACTGCTTCAAATCCCAAGAAAACCAAGTAAGGGTGTACGGAAACCCCGTAAGAAGAAAGTAGATGACACCTTCAAGAATGTGATAGGTGATTTGGAAGATGTATCGCTTCATTCTTTTGGTCCACTGCAGCGTTGTGGAGACATGCTTAAGAAAGCGAAATGCAGCATCGTAAAATCGAGAGCTATCATCGTCAAATGCGATGACGATGTTCGAAGAGGTAGCATGGACGACGAGGTGGTTCTTCAGAAGCTCGATGCAAAGATTGTATCATCGAAGGCTGAACTGATCAAAATGTGTGAAGATGCAGATAAACTCCGTTTCAAAATCACACAGAAGAATCAGTCCACCCTTTGTTTGAAAATGCAAGCTGAGATTGAGCTTCAGGAGTCCACTAAACTTTTTGATATGGTAGCATCTGTACGTGATAAGTGGCGAAAAGAGTTTGATCACGCATTCCAATCTGATAGTGATTAGCTCTGAGGATTATGAAATGTTATCAATGTTGTGAGTTGAAATGAAAGACTTTTTCAAAAATCTATGAAGTGGGGAGGAGTATGCAGATTATTTCGGTTTTGGCATACACTGGGCGTTGCGTTTGGTTGGGGCAACGTTCACCACTTCATGATTTATTCATTTTGAAAAAAAACTCAAAAATAGTTCTATATTTTCTATAGTTTATTAATAATCTTACAGCTTAGTGAGAATAATAAGTAATACAATTTCATTCAAATATTAAACCATAGCACTTTTGTGTAACCATGAATTCTTTCCGCTTGGAAGGCCTAACCACTTAATGTATAGTTTATTTCCTTTCCTCCTCAACACTTTTTCAACTAGGTATACGTCAGGATTTTGCGTTATCAATAATTCTTCTCCATAAAAACATCCTCTAATCGGGCTCCCATCCATGTCTTCAAGAATATAAGTTATGGGGTATGTTTGGTTAATTTTAACAATTTTGAATAGTTCTGTTGTGTAATTGGCAGTGTAACCCTTTTCGAAAATATTCTTGTACTTGCTTATACGTACAATATCATTCATTCGAAATTTGGAAATACTTTGTTTTCTTCGAGGGATTACTTTGGAACTTTTGAATTTCAGTTTTGTTGCTGGCATAACATCGATTGGTTTCATACCAATTGTACGATGCACCTTATTGTTATATTTGCTTGTTATGATTGGAAGAATATTCAACCATTTGTTGTGTCCCATCGCTGAAAATTCTCTATAAAGCCACGTCTTTATTGTTCGAATTACTCTTTCAGCTATGGCCGCCTTCATGGTGCTGAATGTTGAATAATGGTTGATCTTATATTTTCGCATCAAAAATGAAAAAGAACTATTGAAAAATTCTGATCCTTGATCGCTTTGTAGATGTTTCGGGGAATAGTTGGCTTCTTTCAGCACATCTTCCATTGCATTGGTTACAGCACTACCTGTTTTATTTTTAATCGGCTTCGTCCATAGATATTTCGAGTAGCAATCAATGACCACAAGAACATATCGATATCCTTTGTTATGTTTAGCATAAGGTTGTAATTCGGCAAGATCTATTTGCCACAGATCTGCAAAACCTTTGACGGTGGTGGTTCTTCTGATGAAATTACGTCTTGCCGGCTTATGTAACTCATTGACAACTTGTCGTTTGACATCACTTATTTCATTATCCATCTCCTCGCAATCACTTATTTGTTTTCATTCAGACAAACAATTTGACAATGTTACGGCATCATATAATGAGAACAAACTGATCATTTTTGCTGATGTATTAGATTATTATACCTTCCTCACGTAATTCTTCAATTATGGAAATTATTTCATTATCATGTCCAGTGTGTCCAGCTGACTTTGAAGATATCAATAGCCGCAAACGAGCGACTAACTCCTTGGGTGAATTCCAGTAAACATAATTCGCAGGTTTGGGATCATACATTTTCTGCATTTTCTTTCGATGGAACCCTTCACCTTTTTTTGTCCTACTTCTGGTCGTCTGATAATGTGATAAGTTTAGTATAGGTTTAATAACTTCACGGAATTTTTTAGATTTCGGGTGTTTGAAACCATTTCGCAGTAGATGTTGTTTGTAAGGTGCATTTGTTAGCCTCAATATTTTAGCATATGTATGACGAACTTCATCATCATCATCAACTTCAGGTGGGTTTTTCAAAAAAATCATGTTGTATAACTCCAGACTACTTGGGAATTCATGTGTTCGTGTTTTATTTTTGTTCCAAAATAATATATTTCCATCACTGAAACGTACATTGTGACTCCCCATTTTCAGTTTTTGTGTAGTAGGATCTAACCGTATGCCAAATATTCTGTCATAAGCTGCATTCTTAGTTTTGACATTTTCCAAATGTCTTTTCAAAACATCTCCAGTATTGTCTTCAAAATTATCAAATACGGACTTTTCATCTTTTCCGAATTCTTTGATGGTATCTGTCTCACTGTCAACAGATGATAATTCACTACTATATGATGAATTATTTCCCACTGAAGTACTCCTAACTTTTATTGGAGTAGACTGAGAATTCACTTGCTTCATCGAAAACGTCGGCTGTGGTGGCTGTGGTTTCGTGGTAGCAGCAGCTGAAGAAAGAACATTTAATGGCTTCATTATGGGATCATAGAGTTTTTCAAGCGCCATTCGATTTTCAATAAGTCCACTCTTGATAGAGTTAAATTTCTGCCGTACAGCTTCTGTTGTCTCAACAAGTTGGCGTTTCAAATTCAATTCATTGTTTTTATCTTCAACTACTTTATCATTTTTTGTCTTCATTTTGCTTCACAAGAGAGAGAATACACTGAAGTAACCTCTATGCAATTCAGCGATCGATTGAATGCGTATTGTATTATCATGGATATATAAAACTATCGAACCCCATGCGATATCTACCTTCATGCATTTTTCTATCCTTATCAATGACCAAAAATCCATATTGATCCTCCCAACATTTAACACACATCAATTGGAATTGCTTAAATGTTACATCGGGTGACACGTGATCCGAATAAATATGGTGTAGATTCGTTTCATCTTGCTTGAACATTACGATAAAGTTGGTATTATCTCGCACTAACTGTTTGGGCACTCGTGAATATGTTTGAGCAAGATAAAAACAGTCAACATCTTTATGACGTCCCATACAGAAATATGATCTTATAATATCCTGTTTTTCACATATTACATCATCGAAAATGAAAACAGAATTTGGTTTGGCATCGGATGGTTCCACTATTTCTGCATTATTACTGAATGTATAAAATCCCAACCCCTTGATGGGTTCCAATACATTTCGTAGGAATTGATATTTGGGTTGATTGAGTGATTTCGAATAGAGGTAAACATTTGTGAATCGCAGTCCTTGTGGATGTGTTAAAAGAGAGATCATGGCATTCGTCTTTCCACAATTCGATGGTCCGATAATGAGTCCTCGAACAGATGATGGAAGTAGTGGACCATGCCGCAACACTTTCTGTCCATTCAATCCACAACCGAATTTTTCATCTAGATTATCTACAGCAAACTTTTCTTTCTGCTTCACAATGCGCATCGTACCGTGGTTGGAGACTATGTAAGCGATGATATGCTGTGAACATTTCATTTAAATGAGTACCATCAAACGATACGGATGTGTTCGTAGTGGATGCAGAAAAAGCGGTCGTGGATTCGTTAATAATTTAATAAACAAATTGCCGTTCGAATTACATTTACCCGGAGGATATCAGTATTGTGGACCCGGTACAAAATTGGAAAAACGTTTAGCCCGCAAAGATCCTGGAATCAATAAATTGGATATTGCATGCAAACAACACGATATTCAATATTTGAATCATCTAACTGATCTCACAGCGAGACATAGAGCAGACAAAGAACTCGAATACGCAGCTTGGAACAGGGTTAAATCGAAGGACGCTGGTATTAAGGAAAGAATAGCTGCCCTACTCGTTACCAACATTATGAAATCAAAGAGACGTTTCGGTATGGGTTGTAGTAGTACTACTGTGAAGACAAAGAAGAGGAATCAACCGAAGAAAAAGAAGAGAAATCAACCGAAGAAGAAGAAAAATAATCTCATAAAAATCGCCTTTGGTTCTGGGGTGGTTCATAAAGTGCGGAATGTACTGAAAAAAGCTGGGGGTGAGCAATTTGTGACGAATAATTTGAAAAAAGCCACCGTAGTGGCATTGCATGCAGCACGTAAATACCTCAAAGCTGCCGGTGGAAAGAAAACGATCCGCACGCCTCGCATAATTCCAATACCTAAAGTCGGAGGGATTCTACCATTGATACCAATTTTTGCTGGATTGTCTGCGCTCGGAAGTTTAGCTGGTGCTGTTGCAGGCATCACCAGAGCTGTGAATTCAGCAAAAGCAAGCAGAACCGCCCTGATCGAAGCGAATCGTCATAATAGGAAAATGGAAAGTGTGGCATTGGGTAAAAGTGGTAGTGGTATATACCTTAAACCTTACCGTAAAGGACTCGGACTCTATTTGAAACCATACAATCCAAAAAACTAGTTGATTCCCTACCTCGAAAACCTCTCACCGACATCGATCTCACTTATTATGCCAAGAAAATGAAAATTCCATACTTTCGCGGTATTTTCATGCGTGATACATTACCCACTAGAGGTCCACGACACCGCGAGACCGCCATTGTCAATTTAGATGGAATAAGAGGATCGGGAACACATTGGGTGGCATACAGCAAATGTGGGAAAGACATTACATACTTTGATAGTTTTGGAAATCTACCCCCACCAATAGAGTTGATTCAATACTTCCAGAAATGTTCGAAAGTGAAAATTCTATATAACTATGATCGCCAGCAGAAGTTCAACACAGTTTTCTGCGGTCACTTGTGCCTGAAGTTTCTCTCTGAATTATTATAGAATGGATAAAACTCCAGCAATGACTCGAGAGGCTATTAGGACGATGGGATTATCACTCAAAATGTATTCAAAATATCGGACCTTGACAAGAATGGATCGAGTGATGCTTGCAAATATGCCGAAGGAAGTGATACTCGCATGCGCTGCACATGAGATTGCTTCTGTTTGGGAAAAGTTACCTAAAAGTCTACAAGATGATGTTGATATAATGAAATATAGATATTGCAATGACCACCACAATCTTGACGGCGAAAGCGTTTCAGATTCTGATGTGAATGATGGTCCTATACCTCGAAAAATATTCTGCTGTTATTGCAATATAAAGGATATGAATATTGGTGCTAATAAAAATGAAATGGATATTGATGAACCATCTCCGAAAAAGCGTAGGTTGTCCCGAGTGTGTTGTAGACAACAATAAATTGAAGTGAAATCCATAAAATGTATCAGTCATGTCACGGAAGTTCGAACTACAAGCTGTCGGGACGAGTGTCTTGAGTGCAGACTTTTTCCCACCCGTTGAATTGGATAGAAACAGTCGTTATGGATTGGGACTTTTAGGATTCTATGGATGCAACACAGTAAATAATATAACTGAAAAAAACAATGTGATCAGTTTTAGAATCAGTGATATAAGTTCACCAATACTTCAGAAGTACACAATTGAAATTCCATGTGGTGCCTATGAAATAGATGAGATCAATGCAGTTATTCAGAAACATATCATGTTTCGATTGTTTCATGGGAAAAATCAAAACGATACCAATGCAGATGATATATTCTACCTACATGCCAATAATAATACTTTCAAATGTGAGATGCGATCAAAATATGAAATTGATCTAACTCATCCGAATTCCATAGCAAAGATGATGGGTTTTAATTTTGATAGATTTCAACCGAATCAGATACACGAATCCTCACATCCGATAAATATAACAACTGTGAGACTAATCCGCTTAGATTGCAACATTATATCTGGTTCATACATAAACAATGAAGAATCCCACATTCTTTTTTCATTCGATATCGATGTGGAGCCTGGATTCAATCTCACAAAAGAACCACACAAGATTATATATATGCCCATCAGTCCAGAAGGTCGTCAGTTGATTCACAACATCACAGTGCGTATTTTGGATCATAATAATAATCTCATTGATTTTGGAAGTGCAGAAGAGATTGTTATAATTTTGGAATTGAAAAAAATCTAATAACTATTATGGGTTTTTGTTATAATAGACAGAATCGACAAGGATTTGAAAACATTCCACAAATAGCTAAAAAGGAAGGTTCGAATAGAAAAAGGCTCATTCCAAAAGTGTACGCTAAACAGTTAGCACACCACACTGCTCTCTCGCTGAGAGATCTCAAATTTTTGAAATCAATTGGACTGAAAGTAAGGAACAATGGTGCTCGAAACAAATAGTGAAAAGTTGAATATATTTGACGAGCCGATGCTCGATCATTCCCTCACAAGTTTACATGAGCATACATATAAACCATATGGATCACCATTGTTTAGGAATTCAGATGAAATTCGAATTGCAATCAATAATCAAGACGTTATACTTGACATTGCTGAGAGTTTCATTTATATAGAGGGTAAATTCACACCTAAAGATGAAACAAAATTATGTTATCTCTCGAATAATGCAATCGCCTTCCTTTTTGATGAAATTCGCTACGAAATGGGTGGTGAACAAGTTGCTGTGGTCAGGAAGCCGGGGATAACATCTACAATGAAGAATATGATATCATTTGGACAATCGCATGCTAACACTTTATTGACAACTGGATGGGGACTTTCGGAAACTAAACAGGATATCTTGGATACAACTAGTCACGTATTCAGTGGTAAATTACCACTGAAATATTTGATGGGTTTCGCTGAAGATTACAACAAAAGTATCTTGAATGCCAAACAAGAAATGATTTTAATAATCGCTCGATCCTTCAAGAACTCATATATTGGTGAGGTTGATGCTGATTTGGAAATCAATAAAATTGAGTGGAAAATAAGACACATAGTGCCAGAAGATAAGCACAAGCTCAAACTTTTAAATAGAATCAACAAAAGCGGTCTGAATGCTAAAATCAAGTTGGCTTATCGCATGTGGGATCTCTATGAACTTCCATCACTACGTGGCACGTCTTCAGACATATGGGCTATCAAGACAACCAACGCCCTTGAAACACCTCGTTACATCATCATTGGATTCCAAAGCACTACCACTTCTGAAGACAGGACAAAGGACATCACTAAATTCACAACTGCTGATATCAATAACATTCGTGTGTACTTGAACTCTGAAGTATACCCATATGAACGTTGGAATTTGGATTTCGATAAAAAACTCGATACTTCGGCTTATTATGCCTATGAGAACTTTCAACGAAGTTATTATGATAAAGATATGAGTGAACCTCTCATGGACATTGGTCAATTTCGACAAAATCCACTATTCATCATTGATTGTTCACATCAGCCGAATGCCACAAAATCATCAACTATTGATATTAAGCTCGAGTTTGAAACTAGGAAAGTCAACTTCCCAGCCAACACCAAAGTATATGCACTCATTCTGCATGATACATTTTTGACATACAATGCATTGGATGGTTCAGTTCACTGCAGATATTGATGAAGACACACACACACACATTTTTTTCATTTTTCTTTCTTTATTCATGTAAAAGAGAAATAGGTAAATAAAACATGTGTAAAAAATTTTTATGTTTTTTTATTCAAATATCATTAGCTTAGAATTCAAATAGTCTTAGGTATGTACAAACAATCTAATATAACTTCTTCTTCATCTTCATCATAATTTTCTCCTTCTTCGATTTCACTATCATCATCATCCAGTTGGTACTTTTGGATGATGTCTTCAGGTAGGTATGGTAGGAGGCGGTGGAGAAATCTTTTCAGCTCACATTCAATCATTGCGTCGCAGAGGTGATGTAGATCGAAAGAACCATCTGTATATTTCTCGCAGAGATCCACACCCTTTTTGTAGTTCTCGTAATCACGCATACAGTGTTGGATCCTTTCTTCATCATAGCATACGCTCAGGTCATAAATGGTGGCGTGGTGAGCATCCTCGCTCAAAGCACGCAACTCAGAAGTTAACCTTTCAACGGCGGAAGAGATGTCTATGGCTTCGGTCCAGTGTTGACTTGCATACATCATCCACATTTTTCAAAAATGAAGCTATGATCAAAGAGAAATTATTGAAATAAGAATGCTACAAAAATAATCAGTACTACTCACATTAGACTTTTGATGATGTCTCCACCGAAGAGTGTGTTTAACAATGTATGAAAAGTTTTTATATTTTCCTTACAATTATCACCTATAATATAAAAGAATCAGAATTAGAAGATATGACAAGTGGAAATTATATATTACAATTATTCAGTGAGATCAAATTTGACCAACGATCTCGTTTTCATGCCGGCAAAGCTTTGTGGACTCTGACCCAAATATGCTACTGTATATTTACCACCTGATGAATTGATGCATGCTACATCATCATCGGTAAATTGTTCTGAAACGCGTTTTGGCAGCCATGTTTTGAATAATGTATCATTGCTTACATCAAGTAGTATCAATAAAATGGATTTACCAAACCGGGTAGAACAAACTGACATCGTCTTAATTGGGTAAGCTTCATTCAGTGGCAAAGATGATATTACTTTTTGCTCTAACACTTCCATCTCTTGTTTAATTATAGAATTGATTTTTTGTAAATCTACTTTTGGAACTGACATGATGATAATATATATGGAAAATATAAATAATTTTCAATAGAAAAACACACTCACTGATCTCTCTCACTGTGTAGGCACTGAATAACTTCACTACTCTTGCTGACTGCTCGACTGCTAGGTATACAACTTCTGATTTCATATCACCATACCAACTTCTTTTATAATAGATAGTGAACCACCCCCCACCACAGACTTATGAAACATGTATGATACAAAGCCCCCACCATGCGCGAGTTTGCATCGCATCGATAGAGGGCGGAGAGTAAATAGTAGTCGATGAGTCACCGCAGCGTATGGGTGTGTGACGTCAGCGCGGATCCAACCCACCCTATCGAGAGCGAGGGTGGATGCGCATAGCGTCACGCGACCCCTCCTCCCACCACCATCGCAAGGTATACATCACTGGAGAGTAATCAGAGTTCACATATCTAACTGGATCTCCGTGGTGTGCAGACGTGTTGTACCCTCTCTATACTTCGGTATAGATTTGTATGTGTACTCCACACATAAGGGTCATACACAATGGCAGAGTAAGTATACATGAAGGACATGGAAGACATTGAGGTAAGAAAAATAAATTAAGTACTTGGAAAAAGTACTTGTCCGTGTATGAAAAAAAAATCCAAGTCATTATAATCTCAATGTCAAACACAAACCCTGAACACCTCCCAACAATATACATCATGGTCAAGGCTAAGGGCAAGCCCAAGTCCTAGGTCAAGTCCTAGGTCGAGGTCATAGGTCGAGGTCATAGGTCGAGGTCATAGGTCGAGGTCATAGGTCATAGGTCAAGGTCACTGATGACGTCATAGTGGTGGGGGGAGGCCCAGAACCGGCTCAAATCTCCTACTAACAGTAATATAGAAGGTAAAATAATTAATACCTGATCAAATATTCAATCAAACAACAAGTTCGAAGGAAACATCAAAAAACTTCACCCTATTACTTTGTTAAGATAATGAAAAATAAAACAAAAAATATTTCAAACATAGAGGAACTAAAAGATATAATTAGACAACATTTACTTAATCAATCATGCATATGGTTTAATAGCCAAGAGAAAAATATAAACAGTTTTAGTGATTTTGAGACATTATTTATTAGACAGTATTGGGGGGAAAATGCACAATTAATGGTAAGAGATAAACTACAGTTAGGTAGGTTTGACGAGAGTAGGAGCTTCAACTATAATAATTATGCCATACAGTATATGCTATAGCACAATATTTAAACCCCACAATGAGAGAAGAGGAAATAGTAGGAAACATAAGCAGGCATTTCAAACAGGAGATATTTGAGGTAATCAACATGCATGAAATAAGAAATATGGACAGATTAAGCGAATATTTGTTACGATTAGAAAGAACACTATCATACAGAAGCAGGGACGACAGACAAACAAACAGAATAACAAACTCATACAGACATAATCAAAATAATTCACCAAGAAACAATTACAATAATAATAACTATAATAACAATAACAACAGAAACACAAACATGAGGTACGATAACAATAGATACTCAGACTACCAAAACCAACACACACATAACTACAGAGAACCACAAAATAACAACACAAGCCAGAACACACGAAATAATTATTATCAACCAAGACAGCAGAACAATTATAACAATTCTTACAGGCAAAATGACTATAATTACACAAGGGGACACTATAGATCACAAAATGAAAATAATTATTACAGAAATCAAAATGAGACACAAAATAATGCAAACAGACAATAACGAACACAGTACAATGGCCACACAAGACGAAATTCATTGGAAAATAATAATATAACTAGACACGTACATTATCAAAGAAGAACGAACAGTTTAGATCGAGATAGAGATAGACAGACAGAAAGAGTACAACAGATTACACATACACATGAACCACAACCCTCAATTTCTTCTGAACATAGTCCAACCAATATAACAAAAATAAAGCCTGTTTTGCAAATCAATTCTAATAGTAAGCGACTTGCGCCATGACTTCGGGGATACTTTATAAATAACTAAAATCCAAATTGCAACTCAAAATTTTTTTTGTGCAATTTTTTTGTTTTTTTGTAAATATCTCAAAAGGTACTGGACGAATGGCTTTACTCATTAAGACCGTTTGTAGAGAATGAAAAAACCTACAAAATGGTTTTAGGAAAATCCCGATACGACCATTTTTCGCCGAGAAAAGCCGGAAAAACTCTTGAAAAAAGGCCTTTTTTCAAAAATTCGTATCTTCCTCAATTTTCAATATTAAGAAATAATTTTTCGGGAAATGGTAGCTAATATCATGTACGTTGAGCTCCCGAAAGGTGGAAATTGTCACTTCAATAATTTTCCTACAATCGGGTTTTAAAAAAATTACAGCCATATTTTGCATGATGCGTCATATTACGGGAAACGGTCCGATTTGAATTTTTAAAGCGGCATTTTGAAGTTGAGGTTAAAAACTACAATTTGTCTATCTCACATTTTCCCATAAGTTTGGAGAACATTGTTAAAAATGCTTCTGAACACAGCGCTTCGAGTGAAAATTCGTCGCCGAGTCGTGCTAAGGTAGTAGTGGAGGGGGCGCCGAGAATTCAGGAGCAGATGTGCCCGTTTGGCCTTGAACGCCGCTCTCAAAGGCGGTCTATGTTAGTTGCCACGCAGCTTTTACATTGTACAGATCTACGGTTTTTGGAGAAGAATTAAAATTTATTGCATATACTCAAGTTCCTTTTGAAGAAATTGATTTCCTAATACATCTGAACGATATCAATTCAAAAGCACTATTACACAATCAGCACTATTACAATTACATCAACTAATTTTGTTGTCAAATCAACGAGCGTTAAATCACCTATAAAACGCACTTGACTCAATAGAATAATTATTTTTGGAATAAAAAAACACGGTTTATTGGTGCAATTTATACATTTTTTACCAGTGTATATGTTTACATATACGTACTTGTACAAGTACAATTATAATTGAACATATGCATGTACGAATTATTTAAATAAACTGCATAAAAGTAATGCAATTACAAGCGACGTCTTCGCTGTATGGAAAAAAGCGCCTTGTGCGCGCAACCGGTCTCTCACTTCTCCTCCGCTTCTCGGCGCCCCCTCCACTACTACCTTAGCACGACTCGGCGACGAATTTTCACTCGAAGCGCTGTGTTCAGAAGCATTTTTAACAATGTTCTCCAAACTTATGGGAAAATGTGAGATAGACAAATTGTAGTTTTTAACCTCAACTTCAAAATGCCGCGTTAAAAATTCAAATCGGACCATTTCCCGTAATATGACGCATCATGCAAAATATGGCTGTAATTTTTTTAAAACCCGATTGTAGGAAAACTATTGAAGCGACAATTTCCACCTTTCGGGAGCTCAACGTACATGATATTAGCTACCATTTCCCAAAAAATTATTTCTTAATATTGAAAATGGAGAGAGATACGAATTTTTGACAAAAGGCCTTTTTTCAAGAGTTTTTCCGGCTTTTCTCGGCGAAAAATGGTCGTATCGGGATTTTCCAAAAACCATTTTGTAGGTTTTTTCATTCTCTACAAACGGTCTTAATGAGTAAAGCCATTCGTCCAGTACCTTTTGAGATATTTACAAAAAAACAAAAAAAGGACCCTTTTTTTTAATAATCATTGTTTAAACAATTGCACACAAAAAATTTTGAGTTGCAATTTGGATTTTAGTTATTTATAAAGTATCCCCGAAGTCATGGCGCAAGTCGCTTACTATCAGAATTAATTTACACAAAAAATTTATATTGGTTGGTCTAACAGGCAAATTTTCAATAGAACCATATGAAAGGCTGGACAGACACAACTATGAACACCCAATCGAATTTATAAAACTAGATACAATAGAGGAAGAACAATTAACAGCTTTAATAATTTTAAAAGGCAAAATAGAGAAAAAAAAATAGATATACTAATTGATACAGGCTCTGAAGCTTCACTTTTAAAAGAAAAAACTATCGAAAATTTGGAAATACATAAAAATATAGTAAAAATGCCAAAAACTACTTTAATGGGAGTAAATGGGAAAAAACTAGCTGAAACAAATCAATTTATAAATATTAATGTAGAATTTACTAAAAGAAAAATCAATTTACAACTATTAATAGTAAAAGACATGGAATACGATATGATTATAGGTACTGATCAACTAGAAAAACTAAAAGCTAAGATTAACTATGAAAAGAAAAGTATAGAATTGGATGGAATATGGATTGAATTTAAAGATGAAGATCAAGAAAATATAATAAAAAAAATGTTAAGTGTGAGAAGGATGAATGAGAATTGTGAAAATGAGAATAAAAATAATGATAATGAATATAATAAATATAAATGTAATGAAAAATATAAAGGTTATGTAGAAGAAATATCAAAAAAGTATAAAAGTTTAACAATTAATGAATCAAGAGTGGCTAGAGAATATGTCCATAGAATAGAGGTAAAAGAAACTGATAAATTCAAATCCAAAAACTATCCTATTCCATATAAGTACAGAGATCAAGTTAGACAGGAGATAAATAAGATGTTAAATAATAAGATAATTGAAAAAAGTACCAGTAATTATATCAATCCAATTGTTGTGGTAGTAAAAAAAACGGAGAATTAAGATTATGTTTAGATGCCAGAAAGTTAAATAAAATAACTATACCGCAATATGAGTCACCTATAAATATTGAAACCATTTTTGGCAAAATTACAAATACAAAATGTTTTTCCAAAATAGATCTTAAACACAGGATTTTGTATAGAAGGGGTAGTTTATAGGTTTTGTGTTGTTCCATATCGTTTGCAATCTGCTTGTCCAGCATTAGAAAGAGCACTACACAAAATACTAGTCAAATATGAGGACTTTGCACTACATTACATTGACGATATACAAGACGAAAACATTCATAAAGAGCACTTAAACAGAATTTTACAATTATTAGCTGAGGCAGGACTGAAAATAAATTTAGAGAAATGCCAATTTTTTCAAAAGGAAGTTAACTATTTAGGATACAAACTGAACGATAAAGGGCTAGAAATGGACCCTGAACGAATACGCACTATCCAAGAATACGCTAGACCACACAATCTCAAAACTTTAAGGGGATTTTTAGGAATACTTAATTATTTCAAAAGACTGATACCTGACCTAAGTAACAAAAAATTACCACTGATTGAGTTATTGAAGAAAAATGTTAAGTGGAAATGGGGAAAGAACAGGAATAAGCTTTAACAGACTTAAAACAAATATTTTCAAATGATTTAAAAGTATATCACCCTGACTACAACTTACCTTTTACTTTGAGAACAGATGCGAGCATGTTTCGATTTGCAGGTTTATCAGTGCAAAATCAAGGGGGAAAAGAAGTTCCGATATCTTTTGTTTCTAGAATAACCAAAAAGTACGAACGTAACTACAGTGTTACAGAATTAGAGTTAGCTAGCATAATATTTTGTATCACTAAATTGAGATTCTATTTGTTAGGCTTGAAAGTTTACATCGGAACAGATCATGAAGCTCTTATGTCAATAGTAAACTGCAGACTTGCTAACAATAGAATTCACAGATGGGCTCTGTTACTCCAAGAATACACTTTTGAGATACGACATATACCTGGAAAACAAAACATCATTGCTGACACAATCACACGAATGGACACTGACAAGAAGAACAACAACAGACAAATCAAAATAGGGGTAAACGTATTTAGAAACATGACAGGACTGTACTCATTACAAATGGTGACACAAGACCAAAACGAACTGACTGAAACAGAAAAAAGAGGAACAATTGAAAGAGATGGGATTATTATTATAGTAGTAAATGGGGAAGAACTCTACGTTATAACTAAAAGACTGACAGAAAAATTAATTGAAGACTTACACCAAAAATATACACACAGGAACCAGAAAGACATTGATGATTTTTAGAGAGAACTACATAAGTAAAGGAGATTTAGAGACGACAAAAGACATAATCAGTAAATGTACAACATGCCAATTAGCGAAAAACAAAAATATGACAAACAAAAACGAACCCAGAAGTATAATGTCACACAGACCACTACAAATCATTTCTATCGATTTTGTTAGCAACTTAATAACAACACAAAATAAGAACAAACACATATTTGTTATCACTGATCATTTTTCGAAATACATTAAATTATATCCAACTAAAAAAACCAATTTTAAAATAGTGAAACAATTATTATAAAAATTCATAGTAGAAATAGGGAAACCAGAGCAGGTTATCCTAGACAATGCCACATACTTTAACAATGACAAAATGAGAAAATTTGCACAAAAGACAGACATAAGACTTAACTTTACAAGCATTAGAGACCCAGCATCAAACCCGACAGAAAGGTACATACGAGAAATAATAAAATATTTGAGAATCATAACACAGGAAAATCACCGAACATGGGACGAAAAACTATTAAAAGCAGAGCGATATTTAAACGAAGTGCTAAACACAATAACTGAAGAATGCCCAAAGTATATCATGACTGGAAGAATGCCTGAGAGAGATTGGTTAAGTAGTGAGAGAGATTTGAATGAAACAATGGAAAAAGTAAATAAAAGAATTATAAAAAATGCAAATAGATAGATAGATAGATAGAGTAATTATTGATAAAAAAAATATATGTGCCAAGTTACTACTTCCATATGAAGGTCCGTATGAAATAGTTAATGAAGAACCTTTAAACAGTTATAAGTTAATGAATCCAATAGATAGAAGTGTGAGAGGAATATTTAATATTGAAAGTATTTACAAATATAAAACCTAATGAGAGAGAAAATAATGAATAAGACAATAACCGATTGTGACGATTCGTTGGTAGAGATCCAGTCTTCTGAGAAAGAAGATATCCTCAATAACCAGCACCTAAAAAAGAAAAGAAAATAAATATAAAAAAATAATAATAATAATAATAAAATATTAGTAGGTAAAATTGTAAATATGTAAATAAGAAAATAGGAAATTTTATATTTGAATTTTGCTATAAAAATATCAAAATATCAAACATAAAAATTTGGGGAATTTGTTATGAAAAGTATCTAATATTAATAAGTAGTTAATAAAGAATATTAGAATTTAGTCAAGAAATATTGTTGTAAATAAGAAGTTATAAAAAAAATGCATTATTATTATTATGAAAACCAGAAAAGCCAGATGACTCACCTGAACTTTACAGTGATCCATCTATACCATCTCATCCACAGACTATAAAAATCAATTCTCGAAACCAGTTTCCGGTCTACAATGACTTTCTACGTTACTCGAAATACCATCAGTAACCAGCTTGTTTGTGCTGAAAAATAATATCAAATTAAAAAACTATAATGACAAGAAGCTAAAGAGCATCATAGAAGCAAAATTTAAATTAAATAAAATTATCAGAAACAGATTCAAAGGACCACGCACGTTTCTTATGGAAAATGGCTTTCCGTGAATTTGTCGGAATTTTTGGTATGGTGTAGATCTGGATGCACTGATCAAAAGTGTCCATTGCCAAAAACTCCAAAAATGGACAGTTTTCGAGATATGGCTCTATCAATGTAATTTTTTTTGGATTTTTTGGATTTTGACACATAATCAGTTCACTCTCATACTTAGGAAAAACCGAGTTTCAATGATTTCACTGCAGGAATCGATTGAAAAATTATTCTTCCTTCGTTTCAGATACTGCCATTTGAAGAAATTATTATACACTGCTCGACACTGACAATGTAACTGGACTATTATTTCCAATTTCTATAGTCCAGTTTTTGTAGAAACAAAAACTTCTGAATGGCTCAAGGTATCACAGAATCACATATATTCAACACCTTTCGATAGTGGCACTAGAAAAATAATATTCGATACACACTCTAGGAATTGAATCTGAGATACTTTTTTTTTTAAATAGTTTCCTAGTCGTCGAAGAAATAGTGGTAAATGCAAAATGGGCATATAGAAAATCGTTCATTATGTAGGCTCACGACATAAATACTCGTATCGAATGCAGTTTGTTTATACCGAGTGTTACATATCAATAGAAACAAGAGAATACAAACCCAATAATCATTTCTAATCACTAATCGAACCGTTAAGGCAAACGGATCCGTGAAAATGTCTGAATATTTGATATGATGTGGATTTCGATGCACTGATCAAGAGTCTATTGCTACAGACTACAAAAATGGACAGTTTTCAAGATATGGCCGTAACAATATCTGATTTTTTTATTTTTTTCGTTTTCTAGATTGTGGCCCATAATCGCTTAGCTCTTATACCCAACAAAAACGGAATTCTATCGATTTCTGCGCGGGAATTGACTGAAAAACAGTTGTATTTCATTTCAGATACATCCATTTGGAGAAATTAGCATACACTGCTCGTCACTGGCGATGTAGCTGGGCTATTATTTTCAACTTTTGTATTTCCGTGTTCGTAGAAACAAAAACTCTTGATTTGTTCTAGTTCTAACAAACATACTTATATCCAACACAATTCAATTGTGGCATTTGAAAAAATAATATGCGATACACGCTCTAAATATGATTTGAATTTTTTTTGAAATATTCTCCGGGCCATCAGGAAAATAGTGGAAAATGCAAAATGAGAAACTAGAAAATCGTATTTATAATGTACGCTGACGAGATGAATACTCGTATCGAATGCAGATTTTTTATACCGAGTGTTAAATATACATACTGAAAAATCAGTTCTAATTGTTAATTGAACCGATAACTGATGAGAGAATGTAGACTTTCACGGCCGGAGTCAATGTATTCAATGATGTCTAGGCCTAGCGGCCAGATTTTTCTCAGCCGAAAGCCTATATGGACTTGAAAAACTGAGACCACCGGTGAGGAGTGCTGTGGTCTCAGATGTTTAACGTTCACGGCCATCAACTCTAGACAACATTGAATTCTGAAATAAATGAGCTTTCATGGGAAGAATATATAACTAATAATGGGAAAATTGTAAAACAGTAACAATATTTATTTCATAAAAACATCAATTCTCCACCAAAGTGATGATGATAGTAGTAAGAATAATAGTACGTAAAAGAAAGTTGGTCCAAACGTTCATCAAATCATCTATGCGTAACATTTAACGAGGGTCAATTGTTCAACCAACCTAATATTATTGTATTCACTCGAACTATTGCAAAATTATACATGGAGCAAATAAGATTATTCAATCTCAGTTCTATGTCTGTCTTCGCAGTAGCTGAAACACCAAAACGACGAAAAAAAATTTTGAAGAGTACAGAAATGTAGGTGCATTCACTAAATAAAGAAATATTGAACGAAAAATGTATAGCTTGAACAAAATCGGGTAGGGTACTATACAATGATGTGATTGATCTTATTCTATTTGTTAAAGGTAAGTTGAAGAAATGAATATTTTTTTGCTGTTCACTAGGTATTCAAGTAACTCCTTACTTGTTTGTTTATTCCACAATGAACACATCATTCGGATGCAATTGTGGATTTCTATCGGCTGCATCATGTATATCGTTCAACAAGTTTGTGGAGGGGTATCGAATGTTTTGATCATGGCGAGCATATCCAAGAAACCAGAGAACACTTCCGACGTGAGCACAACACCCAAGTGTCCTGGCTCCTGACTTACAGGTGCAATAATAGCCTTCTATGACCTCTTCATTTTCTTCATTCTGGAATTTGTACACAATCCACAGTTGGTATTTGGCATGATTCCGAAATCTAGAATATACCCTCACTCTCAAAAATCGAGGTTCTTCGAATAACTCGTCCAACTGAAACATTTCTTGATGTTCCCTCTGGAGTTTATCTTGAATGTAAGGAGCTAAATTGACTTGATATACTCCAATCGTAATTTTCCTCAGATAATCAATACTAAGTCGTGGAAATTGCGGTACTTGTCGTTGATTCAACGCTACCCATCTTCCATTTCTTAGATGAAGCCGGTCTACCTCTACCCTAGCCTGTACGACATTAGGCATCTGTGACTTTTCGAGCAATTCTCGTGCTAATGGCTCATCTGCTCCTTCCATCGAAATGAGAGGATGATATTTATTAATAATTGCACCGGCTATACGATAAAAATCTCCTATATTTTTGACATGGTGCATATTTACAAGTTTAGAGAAAAATTGAAACATACTTTTCACATGGCCGTTTCTAGATTCTACAATCCATCTGGATTTAGTAACCAAACGAGATTTATTGGCCTCTTCAGTTGTGAGTTGAGTTTGTCCTCTAGGCAAATTGATGGGCATTTCAAAGTGAATTCCAATATTATCAAGAAGTGGGGTTATATCACGATATCCTCTATCTAAAATGAAAATATCACCATCCCTGAACCATTCTCTCATTAAGTTTCCATCAGCTTCATATTCGTGCCGTAAAATTTCGGCATCATTATTTCGGGAATCTGAGAAGTATGGACCCTGAATTTCTAATATATATCCATCCGGAGCTACGATTAAAGCTGGTTTAACTAAATGTCGAGTATGTCCCATCAATGCACACGATAGCTTTTGGTAAATCTGGTTCCGGGTTATATAAGGTATTTGCAAATGGAGTTACATGTCTTGCTATAAATTCGTCTCTGGTTATCGAACTCAATCCCAGATTTTGGGGGACGAAACGTAACATCAGTGACTTTCTAACTGTGGATATCGCTTGACTCACAGCTTGACGAGTTGAATATTTGAAAATCACTTTTAAAAATTCATCCGGCAAACCTTGCTTCAGTTTGCACAGGAATACCAAAAGATCCTTCTTTTTGATATGCCTCTCAAACCCATCTTCTGAAACAGGATCACAGAAACCATATAATTCCTGAAATTGTTCTCTAGTGACTGGAGCTAGAGAACGGAAATCCTCATCTGTGAAACTGTTTTCGTCTTTGGTCTGCCATGAATTATTCACCTTACTTCTCAGTTGTTCCAGAAGAATTTGCAGCTGTGGTCCTTTAATTATGTAAGGTCGATTTGTAGACCTCAATCCTGGCAACAATATTGTCAACACACAGCCGTGTTCATCTAAATGATGGGAACATGATCTTGCGCTTTCCGGTACATAAATATTCCTGAGGATGAATATGTTAGCCCGACATTCATTTGACAATCTTCGAATATTCAGTTGTGAATTGCAAAACATACATGAATTGCTCGTTGTTTGCGACAAAACGTTCAAACGAAGACAAGCTGCATTCTGTTCTATAACTGATATTTCGGTTGAAATTGACTTGTTACAGTTTATACAAATTCTTATCTGGTCTATAATTGCAAGCGGAGGATAACCGTTTGCATCACGTCTCGAAATGGCTATTTCTCGTTTAACCTGTTCTTCATTTCCACGGATTGACTGCATTCGACCAGGAGCAAGCCTAGTGTTACATACAAAGCACTGGATTCTATTGAAATATGCCATCACTTGAAAGATTCACGTCACAAATCGAAAACAATGAATTTGAACTCAATGACAGATACTCTGACATTAATGATTGTTGTTTCTCTGATTTTCTCAAAGCCTACCATTATTTTTATTTCTCTACCTCCTTGTATATCATGACAGCATCTATGTGAGCTGAGATATTCAAACGTTAGAAATGAGACGGATGAAACACCATTTCCAAAAAAAGGACAAAACGACTGTAAAGATTTCGAGCGATTCATTTATGGTTTGCGATTCACTAGCAAATATACAAGTTTTGCCAAATGATTTTTTTAAATTATTTTCGAATATTTAATTCAGCTGTGAGTCAAACGATGTCTGCAGCCAGAAAGTCACGTTTCGTCCCTCCAAACTTGGATTTGCCGTCAATTACCAGAGACATATAACAACATTTGCAAATACCATGCATAACCAAGAACCGTACCTATCAATATAATTTTTGTGAAGAATCAATATGTTTGATGAAGTGAACACGGTTAATTAACTGTGGTTCAATCTGTCCATTAACAAATTGAATATTTTTCGTATGAAATGTCAACTATTGTTGACCTCCCACTCATAAATTTTTCAACTGAAAAAGCTATTGCCTATACCGAATAAAAAATTCAGATATTTTTACGAATCCGTTTGCCTTAACGGTTCAATTAACAATAACAGAAGTAATGATTTTTGGGTTATTTCCTTGGAGCTATTGATATTTAACACTCGGTATAAACAAACTGCATTCATCTCGTCAGCGTACATTATAAATACGATTTTCTAGTTTCTCATTTTGCATTTTCCACTATTTTCCTGATGGCCAGGAGAATATTTCAAAAAAAATTCAAATCATATTTAGAGTGTGTATCGCATATTATTTTTTCAAATGCCACAATTGAATTGTGTTGGATATAAGTATGTTTGTTAGAACTAGAACAAATCAAGAGGTTTTGTTTCTACGAACACGGAAATACAAAAGTTGAAAATAATAGCCCAGCTACATCGCCAGTGACGAGCAGTGTATGCTAATTTCTCCAAATGGATGTATCTGAAATGAAATACAACTGTTTTTCAGTCAATTCCTGCGCAGAAATCGATAGAATTCCGTTTTTGTTGGGTATAAGAGCTAAGCGATTATGGGCCACAATCTAGAAAACGAAAAAAATAAAAAAATCAGATATTGATACGGCCATATCTTGAAAACTGTCCATTTTTGTAGTCTGTAGCAATAGACACTTGATCAGTGCATCGAAATCCACATCATATCAAATATTCAGACATTTTCACGGATCCGTTTGCCTTAACGGTTCGATTAGTGATTAGAAATGATTATTGGGTTTGTATTCCCTTGTTTCTATTGATATTTAACACTCGGTATAAACAAACTGCATTCGATACGAGTATTTATGTCGTGAGCCTACATAATGAATGATTTTCTATATGCCCATTTTGCATTTACCACTATTTCTTCGACGACTAGGAAACTATTAAAAAAAAAAAGTATCTCAGATTCAGTTCCTAGAGTGTGTATCGAATATTATTTTTCTAGTGCCCCTATCGAAAGGTGTTGAATATATGTGATTCTGTGATACCTTGAGCCATTCAGAAGTTTTTGTTTCTACAAAAACTGGACTATAGAAATTGGAAATAATAGTCCAGTGACATTGTCAGTGTCGAGCGGTGTATAATAATTTCTTCAAATGGCAGTATCTGAAACGAAGGAAGAATAATTTTTCAATCGATTCCTGAAGTGAAATCATTGAAACTCGGTTTTTCCTAAGTATGAGAGTAAACTGATTATGTGTCAAAATCCAAAAAATCCAAAAAAAATTACATTGATAGAGCCATATCTCGAAAACTGTCTATTTTTGGAGTTTTTGGCAATGGACACTTTTGATCAGTGCATCCAGATCTACACCATACCAAAAATTCGGACAAATTCACGGAAAGCCATTTTCCATAAGAAACGTGCGTGGTCCTTTAGTAAAATAGCTTAGTAAAAGAACACACTGTATACAAACTAACATTGACAGGGCAATCCATGATTAGAATAAAAAGTACCAAGAGAGTAAGTAGAAGGACTGAAAAGAATAGATGGAAAGTTCAAACAAATTAGAAAAAAGAAGATGGTGAAAAAAAATTGTAAATAGTAGAATATAAGTATAGTATAGGTTGTACAGTTAATTATAAATAATTTAAGACACATTTAAAATCGGGAAAGTGAAAGTGATTTGACTAGCCAGTGTCGAAAAGGTATCGCGAGTGAACAATAAAAGTTATCAAAGAGATTGCTGAGGAATGTTACCAAAAAAAAAAAAAGAAAATTTGTTGAGAAAAAAGAGAGTGGAGGCGACGCTACAGAAAGAGGAAGCGGAAAATTCAACCGATCGACTTTTGAAAAAGAAAAACTTAGTAAAAACTCAAAGCAAATACTTAAAATCATTATCAAAGGACATCTAAAAGACTAATCTGAAACTATAAGTAAACAACTCACCTGAAAATTTGACTACGATGGACTAAAACCAACTGAAACTCATCGACCTGCAAACCAGAAACTACCAAGGTATTTATTATCCTTTTGGCCACGAACTGCATTCAACAAATTTCTTCACAAGCTGATATTTCAAGCTATATTTTCAACAATCTTCAACAACGTGAAACTTCTCCTCACTGAAACTTTTTGTGCCTAAAAAAAACTATCAGACACTTCTCAATAATACATAATTCGAGTCACTTTATAGAAAGGGCAATAATTAGTCTTATTATTAGTATAAATATTTTCATTTTCATATAAACTTTTACATATTTTGATCACAGAAAAACTAGGTTAGTTAACCTTTCAACCTTGTCAAATCCAAATCACGCAAACTGCAGAAGTTTGCATTTCTCTAGTGTCATTCACAAACATTACACCCAAGGTTAATTGGTTGTCTAACTTGTGCAGAGTGAAAATATTGGAAATTTCATAGGAATAAGCGTTTAGCTAGATAGAACAGGTAGAGGTAAGATTTGTTGATATGAAAACCATAACTTTTTCTGATTACGTTGATTAAATAAAGGAAACAACATCTATATTTGAATTCATGCAATTTATTTACTCTTTGAATTACATTTGACAAAGTCATAATATTCATAACTTGGAAAGCCCTTTTCAAAAATCCTACCCTGAGAAAGAGAGCACTACATGTTCCGGAGCACCGATTGAGTTTGGAGACACTAAAAAAAAAATCAGGAATAAGCTGGAAAACGGTAAAGTAAGGTGTGTAAGTATTCATCTGAGCAAACAACTGTCATTAAAAACAATTTCAATTTGTTTCATTACAACTGAATTTATGAATTTATAGTAAATTTCACAATTAAAAAAAAATACAATATATAATATATATATATCTGTCTTGTTTGCTGACTAGTTAGGAAATGAGTTTTTAATATTTGGGATATGCAGCAGGCCAATAAGAGTACTCTAATGCACTTCAAGTGCATTAGAGTGGAGAGGTAGTCTTGACTGACTAGTTAAAGAAAAACTTGGGACAATCTTGAGGATGCAGTCAAATCACTGGGCTTTGTCAAAGAAAACTCTTTGTTATACTTATTGTCAAGCTTTCGGAACTATATTTATTCCTTTATCGGGACAGATCTATAAAACGAAATTTGGACGTTGTACAAAAAGATGGGTAAAATACAAAAAAATTATTACTTACAACTTGAGGTTAAAAGTAAAAGTCAACGTGCACAACATGAAACGTTCCATATTTTCAATAGTCACTTAGACATGGATACATCAGTATAAATTAATTATTTGTTAATTGAAACATTACAATATTTTAAAAAATCTTATTTTATATGGAGCACATGGTTTGTCTATAAAATAAGATTTTTTAAAATATTGTAATGTTTCGAGGGTTTAAATAAAAAAAATCGTGATTGCGCTACAGGGGGGCGGGGGGAAACATCAACTTAAAATTTTTAAATGGCATGGGGGGTCAAGTGGCACATCGTTCTCTGTACAACAATTTTATTTTATTTTTAATTTCATTAATATTTTTTTTGCAATTCAAATTCGAAATATCAAATATAAATGCGGATCTGAATACTACTCATACCTCGACAAATTTCAACGGTTTAATGTGGAACAATGAAACCGAAAATTTTTTGAAGGGTATTACCGACAATACTTTTTGAAATAAAAAACATTGCAATTACTCGACAGATGGCGCTGGGCGCACATTAACTTAAAAATTTCGAAAGTCAAACTCCGACTACAGATTCCTCACCTCAATTTGACGTGAAGAGTTCCTATACGGGTATGTTCTAAAATGTATCCTCTGTGAGATACAGGGTGTCAAAAACACGAAAAAAAATTATATTTAATTTTTTTTATCCATACTCCTGAAGGAAAAAATCTTAAACGTGATACACTAATGAAAGTTCATCAACGTTATAATCGAAAGTTATAATTTTCAATTTTCGTAAACCAGTGGCGTAGTTACAATGGTATGTGGTCATTTTTCCTCCATATTTTCTTCTAATAGTCATAACATTCCATGTGCCTAGAAGTAGAGGTTTCTAAGATAATTGAGAAAAACGGAAGATATGTCCTGAGTAGCAACGTATTTTCATATATGCAATAATCGCATAATGCTAATTTCCTACAACATATCAGAATATTTGTCAACCCCGTAAACATTTTTCAATGTTGGAAGAATCGGAAACAACTCCATTTCTTCATTCATTATATTATTTGATGAAATCGATGTCGTGGAATCACTGAGTAAGGTCTCATTCTGACTCACCCCTAGGTACTATGTTCCCGATTCTCCCAACATTAAAAAATATTCAGGAAGTTTACAAATATTCCAATATGTTTAAGATATTAGTGTTATTATACAGAGGAAATTATGTTGGGACTCGGGACATATCTTCAGTTTTTCTTACTTTTCTCAGAAACCTCCACTTTACACAAATACCGACGTAACTACGCCACTGGTTTACGAAAATTAAAAATTATCAAGTTTGACCAAGTTTGATATTTTTTCAGTCAGGAGTATTGGAGAAAAAAAATGAAATCCAAATTTTTTTCGTACTTTTGGCACCCTGTATTTCAGAAGGGGTGAATTTTAGGACATACCTTGATAGGAACTTTTCACCTTGAAATGAGCTGAGGAATCCGTAGTCAGAGTTTGTCGGTCTTATTCTGACTCACCCTATATATTATATATAGTCTAAAGTTTCTACAATGTAAATGTAAATTTCAAGCAGACCCAGCTGCATATTCACACACAACCTTGTATGGAGTTGTAAGTTATCAATGATATAATTGAAGATGTGGCGGGCGTTTTTGTTGTATACAGGGTGTCCCACGACGATTAAGACAGGGAATATCTTGAAACTCGAGAGTAGTAGAGCTAGCTGCTGACTATATACCACAGAGTTGTAAATAGTGGCAAATCATAGTAATATATGTTACGGAGAAGTTAAATTTGAACCACAGATCATGAATATATCAACATTTGCCTTGTCGTTCCGGGAACACGAAAAAACAAAAATGTTCATTCTACCGAAATAAGAAAAATAAAAGTTTTCGTCCCGCAATAGGAACTCGATCTACAAGCAATTCCCCCTTTGAAATCTTTATTGATATCAAGACCAGAAGCGCATTTACAGTTAGTTAGGAAAATTTCGAATTCGTAAATACTCACGAAAGGAAATATGATGGAAAAAAAGTGGTACATAAACCAATATGATATCTACATCTCAAAGCAGTTTGTTTCTTCAAAATCATAAAATGTTTCGAGGATGCTGTATAATTATTCTTGGTCACATGGTTAATGATATAAAATTTTCAGATTCTGCATATACGGAGCGATTCATGGGTCTTCCTAATGTAACGGACAACTATAAAGGTTACGAAGAAGCTGACGTGAGCAAGAAAGCACTTCTTCTGAAAGATAAATTGTTTTACATCATCCATGGTACAGCAGATGATAACGTCCATTTGCAGCAAACCATGGCACTCGTGAAAGCCTTGTCGGAAACAGGAACATTATTTAGACAACAGGTGAACTTTTATCATTTGGTTAGGTATTTTGAAGGTATTTGAGGTTAATGAAGATTTAGAGATTCTTTAATTGAAAGCTTTCATTAAACTTGCATTGTTGGTGTGTGTGGGTGGGTGTGTGTGTGTGTGTGATCAAATCTTGTGTAACAATGGCATTTGACGAACGTCTGAATCATCCATTATCCACTAACCTGTCCTTTTTGGACTAGGCACATGGATAACCAAGCATTCAATTAACGACCATACATTTGGTATTTACCATTATTCGGACGACCGACTACATTACGGCGACCGAATACGGTCGTCCGATTGCTTAACCCTTATATTAGGGATGCGATGGTAGCAATCACTTCGGAAAACTGATTTTTCATCGGTCGTCTGTTTGACTGTGAAACGCCGTTTTTGTATAATTTAGTTCGCCGTGCGTCCACTAGTGCATGTGAGCGCTGTAACTGCAGTGTATATTTTGTGTATACTTCATAGATTATTCGACGGCCTTGGGTATTTTTTATTTACAAACTACTTACTATCGGGCGACCAGAAATGCGACAACAACGCACACTGTGACTGGGACCTTATTTTGGAATAAACCGTGATATTCTTCTGTTAATCCTCGAGCTCCGTCCAGTAAACATTTTCTCGGCATTCCGGTATTTTCCGAAAATGCATGTTATATGAAAACATACAATGGCCCTTTGTTCCAAATTACGCAGTTAGCTACGCAGTTAATCCCAGTGGTGCCAGGAAGTCGCCGACCAGCAGCACCTAGCCACCCTAGCCTACCCTAGGTTTGCATCTAAAGAGGGAGGAGTTACATATATGGCACCGTATCGTCCTGACGCCGGCCCATATAGTTCCACCGGACCAGATAGCTAAGCCGCGCCTGGATTCCCTACCGAGTTACATATATGGTACCGTATCGTCCTGACGCCGGCCCATATAGTTCCACCGGACCAGATAGCTAAGCCGCGCCTGGATTCCATACCGAAGTATTGTCGCTGACGCTGTTCCTGCCGATGGCCCTTCTTCGTACTGGAAATTTCCACTCATACCGGGCTTTATCTCTTCGATCACATATGTTCGGGTTGCTGGATCATCGTATTTATTATTATAAATAGCTGATCATGTTTAAGAAAGGTTGTTAGAATTATTCTTTAGATGTTGTTGTTGCTATAAGCTCTCTTTAATAAAACCATTAGTTAAATAAAGTATTTTCAATGAGGTGTAATTGAAAGTGTGACTTGGTAATTCAACAAGTCATTTAGAGGTTCTGTCCACCAAAAACATGTTCGAATCCTTGAACCAAACACTGCAGGATTCGAATTGTAACTGGAGTAGTGAAAAGTATCGGACAGTCGAATAATACAGTTTCGAAAAAATTGTTCCCCCCAATCGAAAATAAGATTGACAACGTGTACGATATATGTAGATTTTCCAATGATTTCATACACGAAAAATTGCAAAAGGAATAAATGTTTGTAGACGGGCAAAATCAAAAACGAAAAAATCCGTAAAAAGTGGAAAAATACCTGACTGTCGAATAATTTAGTTGAAAAAATGTTACACCACTACCTTCCCTCGAAGGCTATACAAGGTGTATTTCAAATAGTGTCATTAATTTATTTCAGGTGGTGATTACTTGTCACATTTTATGAAAAAAAGTTCTCATATACTTACGTGTCCTAATTTGCTTCGTTTCCTAGTAACGGAGTGTCGAAAGTTTAATAGAAAATCGGTTTTTCATGAATTACTCTTAATTTTCTAAGCCAATTCTGATTGATCTTATTGTGTTTGTTAGCAATAGCAAGGAGCTTCTTTTCAAAAAATTATATTTTGAATTTTAATACCAGTGGCGTCGCAGTTGAAACGTCATTACACGGAAACTCAGCAAGTAAGGACACAAGTTCATATGAACTTATATTCATAAAATGTGAGAAGGAATCACCTCCTGAAATTGATGATATCATTTAAGATACACCCTGTATATAGAGAATGCGTATGGATATAGTTACTTCGAAAAAAATTATGATCGCGGTTTCGGGCGCCTCCTGTAGAAAAAAGTCTTGAATTCAGAAGTTTCAAAAAATGTTATCTACATGTCCCTCATCGAAGAATAGATAGAAAACATATGGGAATTCTAAAAAATCTCATCAGTTTCGGACATGGAATATTAGGAGCGAAAAAATGCTCTTCTGGGGCCACTTGTTAGTTTCCTCTAAAAAGGTTTTCAAGTACTTATATCTTTTTCATAAAAAGTTGCCAAATTTTGTTCGTGGTGACGTCAAGTCAAAACGAAGACATCCAGAATCTCAAATACCGGTTGAAAATAAACGATGTGGAGTTTCACAAGTTCACTTTTTTTGGAATATAGGTATGATGATAATACGCATGAATCAAATTGTTGAAGTATATTTGCACACATGCTGTCAGTGGATCATTCACTTTGTATATTGAATAATTCACTTGATGACCACAATATCATTATTGTGTGGATTATACTCATAGAGAATAAAATACAATTAATGTATCACCTCAAGGAATAAACATTGAAATAATATCAATATCATCATCATTCCTACCATATTTGTTGTATATTATAATGATTGATTAAAAAAAACAATATTTTCATTTCAGATTTATCCAGACGAAAATCACAGCTTAGGCGGAGTTAAAAAACATTTATACGAAAGTATGGGCAGCTTTTTTGACGACTGTTTCCGTAAGCAAGTACCTCCGGAATTTAAAGCTGGGCTGAGAAATTATTTGGATTGATTTAGATATCTGTCCAACCCCACAATTGTCAATACAATATGAATTCACCGTGAACCGAATTCACAGTACAATAGTATTTTAACGAAAATCATCCCTTTTTTTCATGAAAAAAATGTGTACTAGGTATCCATTATAGGAAAACGTAATGAAAATAACTTTTTCCTCCTACCCCTACAGAAAGTACACACTTTCCTTCCTCAAATCAGGGAGAAATCTCATACATTTCCTCCCTAGGGAGGAAGAAACGATTGACAATTCATTCAAAATAGGCACATAATATTGCCTCTGAGAAAATTAATACTGAATCTCAATTCCAAATGGATAAGCTATCCAAATATCCAATAATTTATATATCTAACAGCGGAAAAAAAGGAAAATAACTTGCTAAAACAAAATTACCGATTGCGGCGATCGAACCCAACGCGGTACCTTCAGTTTACTAGTCGCTTACCACTACGCCATCAGAGTAATATAGATGGGTATGAATTAATTTTGTATACTTTCCATCATGCAAGAAGCAGTTGAGATGCGTTTTAAATTCACAAAAAAAGGTTTATTAAATGGGTAGGAGAAAAAGTCATATGTACATAGGAGTAAAGTGCCTTTTCCTCCCTTATATGTTTACTGCCCTCCGCTTCGCATCGGGAAGTAAACTACATCCTGCAGGAGGAAAAGTGGCATTTTCCTCGCTTGTAATACAAATAGCTATTACCTTTTGCAGTGCTTTGAACCATCCAATTGAAGTGGATGTAGTGATGAAAGTGCCAAATTTTCAATGTACGATTGATGTCATATACGAAATAAATGTCGTGAAGTCGAAAATTCCCGGATATCAGTATAAGAGACCTCAGCAACACAGAGAAAATTGAATATGTTTCCATCGATATTTTCTTTATTCGGTAGTACGTACATGCAATTGTGATTGCGATATTCGTACCAAATTTTCAAACGTTCCCAAAATGTTTTCAAAAAAATTTTAGTGCAATATGTCGAATGTAAACAAGATAATGTTAATATTCCAAAATCTACACCTGTGTGCCACTCAAAGCACGAAGAAAGTTGGATTTCTATTAATTTTATGTTCAGCTATCTGTATGTAATTTCATCAGAACGTACTTTGAGAAACTCATGATACTGTACAGCTCCTTATTTCATGCAACATTTCTTAATATTATACCGGGTAATTCAAATTCGAGGGCCACCATTGGGATTTCGGAAACTATAAGAGATACAAAGATGGTTAAATTGGGGCAAATTTGCGCATCTATGTGACCAACAATATGCCGTTGAGAAAGTTTTAAAATTCCTAGTATATCCGGAGATATACGAAAAAAAGCGATATTTTGAAAAACCATTTTAATTTTTTTCTGGCGTTATTTGATGAAGGACATCAAAATAAACAGTACATTTACATTGCCATTTTGTCCCCGCTATACGACGGTATTTTCAGATTTACCATCCAACGTTTCGTCTGTTGGCCACCATCATCAACTTTATTTTTTCTTATGGGCGTCATATTGAATTGTTACAAATTTAAATAGTGTTTTTCATTCTGATTCAAACGATATATAATATGTGATACTTTGTTATGTCACAACTTCGCATAACAATAAAAACATTGTTGTTACCCCATTATTTGTCACGTCAGCTGTTATTCTCAAAGTAATAATTACGTAGAATGTTTTTTTTAATAATAAACGAGATATAATCTGATTAAACTAGTTTTTAATGAACTTTATTGAAAATATCTGTCTAACTACAAATTAACGAACGAAATGACACATCACTGACGAAGAAAAATCTAAAATATCAAAGCAAATGCTCAAAATTTCTGCCTTCTTCCTGAATACATAGGCGTGCTCGCCGTCCTAAGTTTTCTACAGCCCTTGTTATATCCCTTCTTCTTATTGACCGACACTGTTCAATTATGCTTCTCCTAAGATCCTCAACATTATTGAATTCTTGTTGGCCATAAACCCGGTTTTTTAATGTGCCCCACAAAAAAGTGTCAAGTACTGTAAGGTCAGGAGACCTTGCTGGCCATTTCACATGACCATTATTTCCAATCCACCTATCTGGGAATCTTTCTTGTAGGTATTCACATACTGCTCTGATATTATGTGGAAGGGCACCGTCATGTTGAAACCAATATTGATTTAAATTTACGAGAGGTAACATATCTAGATAATCCTCAAAAGCGCCTCGGAGAAACTCCAGATAAGTTTGTCCATTGAGTTTTCTATTTAAAAAATAAGGACCAATGATTTGATCTCCACAAATTCCAGCCCACACGTTCAAACTGAACCGTACCTGTGGCCTAACTGCTCTAAACTCCCTGGGATTGTTCTGACTCCAGATGTGCTCATTATTTCTATTGAACATACCACAATTAGTGAAAGTGCTCTCATCCGTCCAAATGGCCTTTGAGAGAAATTGGGGAAAATCATTTCGATTTATTAGCCAATTACAATAAGCCAATCTCCGTTCAGGATCACCTGGGTATAATTTTTGGCAAATCTGAATTTTGAAGTATTTTAGACCATTTCTTCTGAGCTCCCTCCAAACACTTGTTTGTGGCGCACCTGTATTTAGAGCAACTTCATGTGTTGAAACTGCTGGATTCATATTTATCTAAAAAACAGACAAGTAAAAAAAAATTAATATTTTAATAAGAGGATAGAAGTTTATTACCGCATTTTCATCTAATCGATTTCCATATTTATTCCTCGGTTTTTTGAAACTACCATACTCGATAAGGTTTCTATCTAATTTTTTGAATAATGTTCTTGCGGGTTGTATTCTTTCTGGGTATAGTTGAAAATACATTTCTGCAGTTCTCTCAGTATTACTGTCTGATTTATAATATAGTTTCATCATATCCAGTTTTTCTTGATTTGAAAACACCATTTTACGTTTATTATCACTTTGAATTTGTGACAGCAGACGTGACTACGTGACAGATAATAGTGTAAAAACGAATCAACTCATTTAACAAGTGTTTTTGACGGAGTCAGAGCCTACTTGAAAATTCTAGTTTTTGTGAAATATAAAAAGTTGTGACATAAAAAAGTATCACATATTATACATCGTTTGAATCAGAATGAAAAACACTATTTAAATTTATAACAATTCAATATGACGCCCATAAGAAAAAATAAAGTTGATGATGGTGGCCAACAGACGAAACGTTGAATGGTAAATCTGAAAATACCGTCGTATAGCGGGGACAAAATGGCAATGTAAATGTAATGTTTATTTTGATGTCCTTCATCAAATAACGCCAGAAAAAAATTAAAATGGTTTTTCAAAATATCGGTTTTTTTCGTATATCTCCGGATATACTCGGAATTTTTAAACTTTCTTAACAACATATTGTTGGTCACATAGATGCGCAAATTTGCCCCAATTTAACCATCTTTGTATCTCTTACAGTTTCCGAAATCCCAATGGTGGCCCTCGAATTTGAATTACCCGGTATATTTATTTCTGATTCACTGAAATTTAACAAACACTTTTTCATGTCTTACAGTTTTTTTCTGAATGTCTGGTAAAACAATATTAAAATATGATTTTTATCTGAAGATATGGACAGGTTGTTCATAAAATTAGTTGTGGAATCATCTGTGTGAATATTAACTACGATATCTAATATTTTTCACTCACACATTCATTTATCGGCGATAATATATAGTCAAAATGTACGACTTTCGAAAGGAGATTTTTTCGATTGAATATTTTTTTATTATTACATAAATTCATCAATAGCAAAATACAAAATTTTAATATAAAAAACTTATTTAGATTTTGACTCGTCGATATCAAAATCAAATTCTAATTCTTAATCATTTTCTTTGGGGGTTTGGTCCACTTCAAACCACGTCGGCTTCAAGTAGCCGTTCAAAAACCATGCACAATCTTCAGAATTCTTCAACGCAGCATGCATCGGTTGCTCGAAGACACGTTGAATTAGCATACATTGTGCGCAAAATTTTCTGTTTTGATGAGATCCAGCTCGGCGGAATCAGAATGGAGTCGATGCCTTTTACCTTCTTTATAAAATGATCTTTGTCTTTGATCGTTGATCCTGAAAAGAAGGTGGTAAACTCCTGAACATGTTGAATTTTATCTTCAAGCAGTACTTCTACTGGATACGTTGTTTGAAGAGGACCCCCTTACAAGTCAACGACATATTAAGAGAATCGAGAAACAAAGAAACCGATGAAGAATTAGAATTTCATTTTGACATCGTCACTTCTGACGAGTCAGAATCTGAAAAAGTTTTTTATATTCATTTTTTTAATTTTGATTTTGATGAATTTATGTATTATTTAAAAAATGTATATCATTATGTAATATTTTATTTGACTTTTTTCAGTATTTAATCTGCGTTCACACAATCGGAAAAATCTCATTTTGAAAGACGTACAATTGTGTGCATAAAAAAGTCGTACAAGATTTTTATGGTATCTATCTGAGGCATATCACCAATTGCACTAGAAAAATGTTAAAGGCGCGTTACTGACAAAAAATGTTTTAATTTTAACACTACTAGTCAAAGTCGATAAGAAGTTTAAATAATATTGACAAACCTGACTCACAATAGTCTATAACTGCTGTACGACTTTTTTATGCACACAACTGTACATTTTGAGCAAAAAAAATTATTGTTCCATAACTATGTATTATCGCTGATAAATGAATGTGTGAGTGAAAAAATTAGATATCGTAGTTAATATTTACACGGAGAAATTTTCAAAAAGAATTCGCTGCATCTTTGTCAGTCGAATGGAATTATGTGCAACGCTTTTCTGTCAGTCTCAACGCTCGCAGAGAAAATTCAATATTTTAAATCCAGGCAACCATGGATTCAACAAACATTTTAATAAGGCAACCTAATACGGTTCGATTGGGAATAAAATAACCTTTCATTTGATATTACATTCGATTAAAATCAGTAAAGTAGGAGGGTATATTAATAACGCTTACTTACCTGTTTATACCTGGCAACTCCATAGTTGCGCAGAGAGAAAAGTAGGCAACCTTAATTTTTTTCAATTCCTTGGGGTATATTCTCTAAGATGAGGCTCAACTTTCATGAATAACTAATCGGGAAAGTCAAAATTGACTACTTTGTGAAAAACCCAGTTTTCTCGGTAGGTTTCCGCTTGTAACTCAAATTCAAATATTCTAGGTACATTGAAATAAACATTTTAACGCCGGAAATAAACATGTCAAGTTATATCAAAATTAGTCAGAAGTTCATTGAGTAATGAATAAAAAACTGATTCTCGAAAACGAAGCAAACTAGGTTGTGGTTCTTTGAATCTAACTAAATAAGAAGTACTGGAACTTATCTCTGGGACATGTTTGTCGCCTGCAGTCATTCACTCGTTTGCTGGAACAAAGATTCAAGATCTTGGTGAGGTTTCCCCAATAGCATGTACCAACCAGATTTTCTGATTTATGGCAAAAATAAAACCCTACAAAGTACTAGTGTTCGTGATACAAAGTCAGTTCTATATAACCAAGTCAAAATGAAGTGTGTAAGCACAGAAGGAAAACCCAGAATTTGGACGTCCCATTAATATATTCAAAGACCCTCACGCTGATCTGGAGGCAGTTGTGAGGTTCGGCAAACAAATGCCGTCCTTAAACTCTTCAAATAATATGCGTTCAAGCAGGTGACATCTAACATCGATATTCTCCCTACAACAAAGGTTGCAGCCCTGCAGCACTTATTGAAAGTATACTCTAAAGTTTAGGCATGGCTGGACTTTGTGAAAGATCGTGCACAGTTGGCGTGAATGAAGTACAGATATGGTGTCCAGCCTATGACCACACTCGAGCCTCCTGCTACAACTCGTTTCCTGCAGATGCAAGATATATTTGCAGAGGGCAAATGGGGTGTAAAAATGCTGGCTTATGTTGTTCCTGGCTTCGCGAAAAGTGTGAACAAAATTACAGAAAAATGAAAATATATTTTGCTCATGAGGACCGGTATTTGGACGATGTGGAAGACATACCCCCATTTCTTAATAACATGGATATCATTGCAGCAGCTATTTGAAATCTCTAGTACCTACTCATTTAAATCAATTCTCATGAAGCTTCTCTAACTCCACCATATTTCCTCTAAATGACGTACATAGCTGAGAGCCTTCACAGCGCATCAGTGCAGATGAAAGAGGTGTACAATATTGAATTCACTGCATTCGTATTGATAAAAGCAACTTTTCATTTCATATTGTCGTTGCTACAAATTTTCTTTCCATATTCCAGAAGAGCAACTATTCATTCCAAACGCTAAGCGTAGACTGTAGCTTTTTCATTTACCTATCTACTTATATTAATAATAATAATTAATAGACAAATACAATTTATATAATTAATGAACATACATATTCCAGAAGAGCAACTATCAATTCCAAACGCTAAGCGTAGACTGTAGCTTTTTTATTTACCCACCTACCTCTATTAATGATGATAATTAATAGACAAATACAGTTTATATTATTAATGAATAGTGATCATGAACACTAGATAAATAGATTTAATAAGTAGATAGCAATAATATAGGTCTTGACTAAATTTGGAGGGCAATGATGGCTATGACATAATATTTTAACGCGCTTTAGCGGCTACACGGTTTGTCCAAAATCAGTTACTAAAGTATGCATTTGTCGAGAATTCAACGTAGTTGATTCAAATTCCAGAGTTTTTGTTATCACAATCATAGTTTTTGAGTTACAACCAAAAAACTTACGGAAAAAGCGGTTTTTTCACAAAGTAGGAAATTTTGGCCCTTTTTTAACGAGCTTTAGCGGCCCAACTGTTAAGCCAAAAATACATTGACGGGTGTTTTCCATAGAAAATTTATTGTTCTTTATTTTTGTATAGAATGATATACCTATAAAAATGCGTATTTTCATGCCTTATGCGAAAAACTGAAAAAGGCCGAACATTTAGAGGTTTTTTGTGATTTTTTTTGTGAAACCATATCCGTGGAAAGTAGCAAAGTTGAAATTCTGATTCAGCACCCCAAGAAACATGAAACGTGAAAAAACAACTTCTCAATATATTGTTTTCGTGAGCCAGTTAGAGTTGTGTACATTGGAATCTCCCATTATAGGGACGTACGCGGTTGGATGATTTTGCTGAATGAAGTCTAATTCCATTGATAAAAGTGAGGAAATAAGTAATGGCAGCAGAAGAATTTAGTCTGTTTGGTATTAGCCAGCTTGAACCACATCATGCCAAATTCTTTCGGCTCCAAACTCTCTTCGCGTTGGCATTATTAGTAAGTATCAGAGTAACGACAAACACATCCTCTAAATCTCGAGAATGGAGTTCGTAACCAGGACAAAGCATATGGACCTGATTGGTGGAGTAGCTCACTTCTATTTTTGTTATGGTCAGAATATCAGGTTTTTTAGACTGTAGGTGATGGTGGATATCATTAATATCCTTTGTTGAGTCCACGGATGTTAGTAAGTGGATCTTCAAATTTATCAATGGTATGTAAGTATTTTACTCGAGAAGACTTCATCATCATAACTGTCAAAATAGACTTGAAAAATGGCGTCTTTAAGATGGCGGACAGCATTTGTGATTATGATCCGATTCCATTTAAAATTGGCATTTAGGAGTTTTTGAGAAGAAGATTATGAATTTAAGATCAAAATTCATAAATTCGAGATGACGGTTGCAATATGGCGGATGAGTTTTGTGGTTATGGTCCGAATTGATAATTAAGGTGTCTCTGGATCGAATATTGTGTATTCGTTGTCAAAATTTACAAATTTGAAATGGCGCCTCCAAGATGGCGAACTAGATTTGTGATGATCCGATTCGATTCAGAATTGGTATGTGGGGGTTTTCGATGTTAGAAATTATGATTTTTTAAGTCCTAATTTATAATTTCATTATGACGGACGATTGTAGTGCTTTTAATTTGATAGTATTTGATTTTGGTATGTGCTGGATTCCGAGGTCAAAAATTATTAACTTTTTGTCGAATTATATGCATACATGAGATTGCCTTTGGCCTTTCATCATCATGTTGTCTGGCATATCCCAGCACTGCTAAGAGGCAAAGAACTCGAAATGTGTCAGGTATACAGGTGGTCATTTTCGACCCAACGAAAGGTGACATTCAATGGTTCATTGAAATTAGCACTTTTAATATTGTCCTCTTCGAGCAACTTTGCTCACACAAATGTATATCAGATGTGATTCAGTGTCCGTGCGAGAAGTAGTTGTTTCTATCACATATTTGTTTCATTTTTTTCACTTAACTTGTGGAAATATTTATAGAAAAGGGTGTTTCAAGTGTGTCGAAATTATTCATTTCATTACTCATAGGCCGAAGGTCTGTGGATCGATATCTGGCTGGGGCAAGATTGTTTCATTCAATTATGGTAGTAGATTTAATTTAAAAATTCTGAATACTGACCAGGGAGAGTCGTCCACAATTCAGTGTTGGGGATCAAATTAACAGTGCAGTATGGAGTTAGTAACAAAGCCTACAAGAACATTCTGGCTGGAGGACTTCTACCATCAATGGCCACTCGACACATGTCGAAAAAGTACAATTACTACTAATACTACTCTATCTGAAACTTTTTTATACTGTTTTCGAATTTGTTTCAAAATAACGAGTCACTCTCTCTGAAGTCTGTGCAATCGACAAGTGATTCTAGCTTCGTTTGCAAGTGGCAAGCTTGAATATCAGGTCTCCTAAACTCCAAGGCAAAGGAATATTGTTAACAGTAACTATTCAGTAGTTGTCCTAGATTCCAAACTCATATGAAACCAACATAAATGAATAATAGGTTGTCCCTTCACCACACATTGTTTCGCACATTCTTATAAATGCGTATTTTGATAACCTCTGAGTTATCTTCGTTAGTATAGTATTTCTATACTAACAATTTGATTTACTAACAATCTATATTTATCTTTTCAATATAGCGGAAATGTGATAAACTACATGCTTCCTACTACCTACTAATCGATTAAATAGACATTTTGACTGGTTTTCGAATGAGAAGAAATTGTCGTAATTATGAAATTGTTCTTTTCAAACAATCTGATTTCCTGTGATAATTAACAGGTTTTGCCTATTTGAAGTATGAGAGAGTGTTTTTTTTGTGTATTTCCAGTGAATGATCTGCTACACTGGATTTGCTTTTTACAAATAATATTCAGTATATTAATGTTCAGATTGAACCAGAGTTCAGCCATAGAAGTTTTGTTGAACTGCCATCTCTCGGCATATCAGCATATTTCTGGTAAGCGAGGCAGGAATGAGATAATAATACTGACAGGATCGTATGAAAACCAATCATTATAAATGGTGAAATATTATAGCTTTTTCTAGTAGAATACGCAACGATCATTTTATATGGTTATCCACTCTTTCATTCTCTTTAACAAACCAATCAAATTCTCAGCTCGACATCTTGAATTTTTCAATAGTAAACTCGATTCCAGAACTATTTCAAAAACATTGTTTTTTTTTGCATTTTATGTTGATCTTTCCTGATGGATTGATTCAAATGGCAATACTTATATTATGATCGGGTGTATATTAAATAAATGAATTATAATTAATGTATTTATTATTTCCAATTTTAGAAAGACTGAAGAAGGAATACACCAATTCCGAAAGCTATCTCAAAAGTAAAAAGAGTTTTCATTTGATAGGGTAGAGATACCGGTTTTGGCCACAACACCAGTAGTGGCCATTCCCTGCTATATCCCGCTATAATAAGATCTCAACCAACCCTGGAATAATTCTGCTTGTATTGTTCGAAATTTCAATTTAATACGTTGTGATTCCGACCAATAGGAATCAAGTGAAATAGTTATACCAGTTGTGGCCGGAAGACAATGTGTACGTAGTCGCGAAACACCTGTGGTTTGACCTAAAACGTTAAGGAACTAGGGTAAGTGAGTTAAGCTATTATATTTGCCAATCAGTGATTTTGACTACACTCTAGGTTTACTTATTGATGGGGAACTATTGTCTTGCTATTTCCAACCACATTTTTTAGGTTAATTAACGGTTTTTTGTTGAATTGATAGTGGCCACAAAGGGATCATATTTTCTTGAAAATATCCGTTTCTGGCCATCTGCTGGCCAGAAATGGATTGTTATTTTCCAGTTATGGCCACCTATACATTATACACTGGCCAGAAATGGTAATTCATTTTCCAGTTCTGGCCATCTATAATTATTCACTGGAATTTTTCATATTTTTTTCCCTCTCATAAACTGTATGTTTCTTGGGAAATGAATATATTTTTGTCCATCTAGTAATTGGCTGTTTCTGCCGTGTGAGGGTCCAAGATACCTATAGATACAAACGTAAAAATATTGATACTTACCTAGTGACTGTCTAAATTTTGGATAGATTAGTTCTAATTGTCGATATTTTCTTATAGATACTGCATAATGGCTAAGCAGAGGACTAGTGGAAAAAGAACTCCAAAGAAAAGAAAAAGTCAAAACGGTAGGACCTTATTTAAATACAGTCCTGATGCAGTCAAGCGAGCCTTGGAAGCTGTTAAATCTGGAATGTCAGTACTGAAGGCTAGCGAAACTTTTAATGTGCCAAGAACAACTCTAAGACATAAATTAGATGGAAGTGCTCCCGAAACATCCGGGAAGGTAGGTCCTGCATGCGTTTTGGGGAACGAAATTGAAAGTACACTTTGCGATTGGCTGAAGACTTCGGCTAAAATGGGTTTTCCCATCAACAAGGATGGTCTATTATATTCCGTCCAAAGAATATTGCAAGAAACTAAACAAGTAACACCATTCAAGAATCAGTTACCGGGTGTCAAATGGTTTCGGTCGTTTTTGAAAAGACACCCCGAATTATCAGTTAAACAGGCAGAATATATTAACAAAGCCCGCGCCAATATTACACCGGAGAAAATTCGAAACTGGTTCGAAGAAACATCAACATTACTTGGTGATGATGCTGCTATTCTCAAAGAACCCGCAAGGATCTGGAACATGGACGAAACCGCCTTCTATCTCAACCCATCTGGAGGCTACGTTTTGGCTGAAAAAGGTAAACATGTTTACCAAACTTCCTCGAATAGTGATAAAGAAAATATCACAAATCTAATTACAGTAAACGCCATTGGGACGTTTGCACCTTCTCTCACACTTTTCAAATACGACAGACTACCTGCTAGCTATATAAAAACTGCACCACCTGATTGGGGTATAGGTAAATCGAAAAATGGATGGATGACGGCAGAAACGTTTTATGAGTATTTTGCCAACGTATTTCAACCCTTCTTGGTAAAAAAAGAATATAAATTACCAGTTATAGTTTTCTTGGATGGTCACAGCTCCCATTTGAGTTTACCGTTAAGCGAGTTCTGTCGAGAGCATCAGATAATCGTTGTTTGTCTGTACCCTAACACGACGCACATATTACAACCCTTGGATGTAGCGTTATTCTTTCCTCTAAAGCAAAAGTGGAAGAAAGCGCTCAAGCAATGGAAACTTGAACATGGACATGAGTTGAAGAAATATGAAGTCCCAAACTTGTTGAACAAAATCATTAAAGAGGAATCGTTTCTGTTAGCAATTTGCAATGGTTTCAGAGCTTGTGGTATCTATCCATTTGACGCCAATAACGTCGATTATTTGAAATGTACCCTTAAGCAGCCGAATGAGTCAAATGAAGTCCGTAACATCAACCTAGCCACAGTTTCTAGTAATTCCAGGAGTATAAATAAGACTGAAATTAGTCATTTAGAGTATTTAGAATCAAAAATAGAACCTGCCGTCATCACAGATTTCAGAGCTTCTCTAGAAACCCGTACGAAACCTAGCAACCCAAACACAGCATTACTATATGATGTGTGGATGCAATTCAAATTGGACAATCAACCACAAGATCTCCAAAGTGAAAACGATATCAACTACGCAGCGGGAGATGACCTTCTAGAATTTCCATTCCCGGAATATGAAACATTATTTGATAGAAATGATCAAAATGTCTTAGAAAATATACTTGGAAATCAGGACAACGTAGATTTGCTACCTTATGATGGCGACCCTAATGTGGACATTAATGCAAGTTGCGCTGTTGAAAAAGAAGCTCCAGAAAAAATTAAAGAGAAGCGCTACAATGGTCAGTTCGGGCAACAGCTGAATGAAATTGTTGAAGCTCAGGCAACGGAGGGAACCTCAACTGACCAGAATGAAAATTGGGACAATAATTGCATAACTTCGAATACTATTGAAGCCTTGGTGGAAACAGAAGCTACCGAACAACTTTCAACTGTGCTAATAAACGGAAAGGAAAGGGAGAATCTGGACGATACAATACCGAACAATACAACAATGAATGAATATCAAAGTGATTCGGGAGATCAGAGACCTACTGACAATGCACATAGTAAGAAAGAACACAAGAAGATTATTATCTTGAAAAACATATTGGTATATCCCTCAGAAGACAACAAGAATAATACAAAGAAGCGGAACCGAGAAATTTTGCCAAGTGTTGTAACATCCGATAAATGGATAGCTATTACCACAGAAAAGGAAAATAAAAAAAAAGAATTATTGAAGAAAAAAGAAGAGCGAAAAAACGCAAGGCAACAAAAGTTAGCAATGTTAGCTAGTAAAAAAAGAACAAATAGGAAAGATGTTTCAAATACGAATAAAAAAAAAAGAAAAAGACAAGCAGTTGCCATAGAAGATGACAGCATATCAAAGGCAGTGAGTGAAGAAGAAAATAAAACAGGTGGAGAGGAAAGTATGACTACAGCGTACTTAGATAGAATAGAGACTGAATCAAAGAGCAAGGGAGATGAGATGACATGTGATGAGACTGAATCACCAGGACCAGTTATATCTGAATTGCTAGAAAATTCTTACGTGATAGTCAGATACGAAACTGAATATTTTCCAGGCAAAATTGTTCAGGTGAAGGACGACAATACATTTTTGATTTCTACAATGTGGAAATGTGGACAATTCCATTGGAAGTGGCCCTCAAAAGTCGACGAATTGGTCTACAAGTTTGAGGACATCCAAGAATCTATTCAACCCATTATTGAAAAAAATTCTCGTGGAGCTTACCATGTACCTGAAATGTCTAAATACTAAAGACTAAATTGAAATATACCTTCAATTTGATGTTATTTTATTTTTGTTTCTTTTAGAGAATTTTTGTTTCTTCTTATGAAATATGCATTGTTATTGTTTTATTTTTCTCTAATAAAATAAATAGTTTAACAATTTTTTAATATCTAACGAACGGTATATCTAAGATATGGCCATAACTGGTAATTGTACTGGCCATCCGAGGGCATGACATGGCCAAAACCAGGAAAATATACTCTGTTGAGTTAAATTATAATTTTAATGTACGTCAGAACATTTTTTTCTTTTATAACCTGTTTGTTAGTATTCAGCATATAATGGGGGAATATAAAAACCTTATCTTACTTGGAGCTGTTTTATAGGTAAATATTAGAATACGATCATATCATGAAATCACGTTAAAGTGGCCACAACCGGTATCTCTACCCTACCCTGCCAATAGCTGCACACCCACAATTACTTCATTTATATATATAAATATATATATATATATATATATATAGAGAGAGAGAGAGAGAGAGAAAAGGGTAGTCTTGTTTGCTGAAATGAGTTTTTAATATTTGGGATATGCAGCAGGCCAATAAGAGTACTCTAATACACAGATTCCTATATATATATATATATATATATATATATAAAGTAGTTTCTTCGTGAGGTTGCAGTCTGTTGTGGTCTTAAATAAAACTCTGTTTCATTTTATCTAGGTTTCTGAAAGGTAAATTACGTTGAAATGCGTCAATCAATAAAAAAGTTATAGGGAATGAAATTTGAAAAATATGCCGGTTAATCAACCCACCAATTCAATTTCAGAATTTTTATCAAAACTTTGACTACACAACCGGATTAAGGGAGTCTCAAAATATCACTGACTATAATTTCATTGAAATTTGTTGATAAATAAAAATTATGAGAAAAAATTTTGACCAGTGATATATTGAGACCTCCTGAATACAGTGTTGTATTCAGAGTTTCGATGAAAGTTCTGAAATTGAATTGGTGGGTTGATTATACGGCATATTTTTCAAATTTCATTCTCCTATAACTTTTTTATTGATTGATGCATTTCAACGTAATTCACATATGAACCATTTGAAAATGTCGCGAATCCAGTGGTGTAGCCAGATTTTTTATAAAAAAATCGCTAGTAATTTTTTTGGATTTTTTACCTTGAAAAATAAGATAAGTGGCCCTGGAAATGGAGATCTATTCATGAAATTTGGTGTCCTGGTGGACTTTTTGAATGTCTACCTAACGAAAAAAAAACCATTTCAATCGGTTGAAAAATGTAAGTTTTAGAAGGGTGCTTCCATCTTAAATGGGTCACACTGTATATTTATATAAGCGAATTAACACCCAAATTAATCAATATCTTGAAAAGAACTAATATTTAAATTGCACAATTACATCTTTTTCGTTTGTAATTTTTTTAGTTATCCTGAAGAAGGAAATAAAACTTTCCGAAAGCTAGATAAAATTAAACAGAGCTTTCTTTAAGACCACAACAGACTGCTTCATATTCATTGTCAGTCAAGAATCAACCCTAATTTCGATTTAATTAAAAAAATATTATCATGGTGACTCTATTTCTTAAAAAGGTGACTATGGTTCCCGAATGATTTCAGTGGTGAAAACCGTACTTGTCATACTAGGTTTAAGTCTGTCAATTGAAACTGTCATGATGACAGAAGGAAAATCAACTTAAAAAAATTTAAAATGCGATTTGGTTGCTTTAATGAGTTTGTAGAAAAAACGCGTTTTTATACAGTTTATACTCCTCTAGACACTCGTTCATGGAACTCTCGCTTCAGTAGTGATTAAAATTATCATTACTCGTTACTAAAAAGACATTAATGAAACTTGTTACATAATATATCATATATATATATATATGAAGAGAGTGTTTTCGATTTAATTCCGAGAGTTCCACCATCTACCGATGACGTCGCTTCGTTGTTTAAAACTTGTCAGGATAGCTTTATGGAGCTCCCGAAATCAAAACGAAAACATTCTGAATTGATACCTTACGGCAAAGACAATGATAATGAAAAATAACTTGTGACATCTATAGTCACTAGTTGAAACTTAACTTGAAACGAACCACGGAATCCAAAGTTAGAAATTTTTCTACTCATTGGCAGGCAATCAACAATTTTGTTGTTCTGGCCAATCCAAAGTTCAAATAAGTTTATCATGCGTGAAAAGGAACGCAAACAGAATCTGAATTGGGGAACGTGTTCTCGAATTAATTCCGAGAGTTCCACAATCTTCCGACGACGTCGTTTCGTTGTTTACAACTCGTCAGGATAGCTTTATGGAGCTTCCGAAATCACCACCACATACCGATTAAATATTATGTAACAAGTTTCATAAATGTTGAAAAGGGGAACATTCTCCATGAAAACTGAAAAATGAAAAATGAAAAATGTGATTTATTTGTAATATCTAACAGAAAACAATTACTTCCCCGGCACAAAAGCCACGCTGGATATTGAACTACATCTGACAGATAATGTGAAAAGAAAATATCTTTTCAGTAACGAGTATTTTAATCACTATTGAAGCGAGAGTTCCATGAACGAGTGTCTAGAGCAGTATAAACTTTATAAAAACGCGTTTTTCTACAAACTCATTGAAGCAACCAAACTGCATTTTTATTTTTTGAAGTTGATGTTCCTTCTTTCATCATGACAGTTTCAATTGACAGATCAAAACCCAGTATGACAAGTACGGTTTTAACCACTAAAATCATTCGGGAACCATAGTCACCTTTTTAAGAAATAGAGTCACCATGATCATATTTTATTTCAATTGGTGTCCCTTGTTACCATGGCTACATCAACAATTCGAGAACCGTGAATTCTAAATGACAATTTTATGATTGTTGATCTGACAGGAGTACTTTGTATCGTCAAATGAAATATAATAATCAATTGCAAAACTCTTATTCAAACATTAACGGAAGGTGTGATGATGTCATATCACGAATTCAACCTTTTACATTATACGTTTTTATTTTCATTATATGTAATAATTAAACTGGTATTTATGGTTTCAAAGTGCACCAATTGAAAAAAATAACATAATGTATTCGTGGATAACAGATCTTTCGAACACTGGTCATAAGGAACCAACAATACCAGTTTTGATGGTGTTATCTCTGAAGACTACTAGATATCACCAATTATTTTATCCATAGGCTCAATGATAGCAGAGAGAAAGTTTTCCTGGCACTTATTCCAACTCTATTTTCCACTCATTGGCTTATGAATGAAATAAATAAATAAGTAGCGATATCTTCATAGTCAATGGAGATAACACCATCAAATCTGGTATCGTTGGATTCGTAACCGATCATGTAATAAGATATAGGGTGTTCTATATAAAAATCGAAAGTTGATATAATTTCCGGAAAAACCAGAAGTTGAATTCATGTTCCAGATATGTCAAAAAGTGCCGTCTAGTGAGCATATTCATGTTTCAATTTTCAGAAATATAGTCTGAGAAATAACGGAGAAAACGGAGGCGTACCTCACCTCGTGGTCACCCGGTACACTAAAAAACTACATTTTAGTTGTGTGAGTACTAAAATATCATTTCACTTCTGAAAAGGAAATATATATAGATGAATGTTACATTATTTTGTTGAAGAATGCCAGCTTGCTGAAATTCTTGAAAAAAATCAACATATCTAATTTTAAGATATTTTCATTTGAATTGTAGTATGCGAATCAAAGAGCATAAAAGTCAGCAAATGAAATGTAAATATTAAATATAGTAATTGAAATGACCAAACTCAGATAAATCTAGACAGATACCTATCATCTGCTAAATGTAGTTAGAGTGACTTAAAATGTTCAATAATAACAATAGGTTAGTGAGAGATATTTATAATGATTTAGAAATAGTATTATAAACATTAGTAAAAAAGTTTTAGGCCAAAATGTAGGGGCATATCTATGCATATTTCCGGATTTTAGAACACATCATTTGCTTGCTAAACCTCTGCAATTATAGAAATGGTGAAGTCTCTATTTTTGTTTAAATGCCTACTTCTACAAAAAAATTGAGTTATTTTATTGTGAATTCATAAAGAACTTTGAATGATATCGCTATCCTTATGACTGTTTATTGCAATATCTATTTGTGTATTTGGAATTCGGTGATATGGATCAAGAAATCGATTGTTTTATTTGTCAGGTCTCAAAAATGAGAATAATAACAAAATTTAATATTTAAAAGAATGAGGAAACCTGGGCAGGTGAAGAAGTGAGAATACTTTTTCTATGGTATAGTTGCCAAGACGATGCTTGGTATTTGATTAACCGCACAATATTTGTTTCGAAACTATGAAAATTTATCGAATCAACATATACTGCCAAGACTGATTACGAACTGATGGTATTCAATCTGCTTGCACCTACCGCCGATATATGAAAACAAATCTCAGAATATTGAAAAATTATTTTTATCCTGTGATATGAGAAAGTTATCTTTTCTACAGCTAGCCGAGAAAATAAATTTTACATTTTCACGCTAGGTGGCGACGCCACTAACAGTAAATATAAAAATAAATTGTTAGCAGTTATGTCTGCAAATTCATTAGATCATAAGTTGTCATAATAGATGTTTGTTTGAAGTTAACTTGTCAGTTTTTCAATAAATACAATATTTGTAGAAAACATATTACCAACAATTACTGTGTAGAATGAAAAAGTATATGTTAATCACGCCTAGGTAACTGTAATGAGAATGAGAAACTCCCATTAAAGTTTTTTTTTTCGTCTTCACTTTCATACTACGTCCATTATTAGGTCACATTTAAAGTTTAGTGTTCAATATGATTGTTTCTTATACCGGGAAATGCTTTTAGATTTTCATTTTGAAGACTTGATTCTTCCAGCTATCTGAGAAGATTTTTGTCAGTTCAAGGAAAAAGTGGTAAAATTTTCTCTTTTCTTCTTGTAAGTACAACCCCACTTGCAAAAATTATTATTAAGAATCTTTGAAAAGATAATATTGTGAAACTTTGTAGTATAACATTTTTCTACGATGGGTGTCAAATGATTCTCAAATATTTTTTGTTCAGAATGATGTTTAATTGTCAATCGTAATATTGGGCTCACTATGCCGATATGAAGAAGTGGCGCTTGGCAATATTTTTATTCACTTTGAAGTCATAAGACTTATAATCAACCAAGTAATATAGTTTTAATTTTTTAATAGTTTTTTCAACCGTCGAAACCTCACGAATACTATAGTAGAATTTATATCGAGTTGGCAGTATTACAAGATAGGAATTCATACATCAGAAATAACAGAATTGACAGATGGGATTACATTGATGTCAGTTCGAATTATATGTTAATCATGGTGAGATAAATAACCACAATCGTATAGGTACTACCTGCGAACGGACCTGTTATTCATGTTGAATCAATACCTCTTTGTTGTGTATAAACTCCAGCAACACTATTGTCCTATCTCGCAATACAATCCAAATATGAATCCGACTATAGTGAATGATATGCTATATCCTACTCAAAATAATTACTTTCCTTATATTTACGAAAATATTTACTGAATAAAAAAAAAACATTTCAAACTTACTGATTTTGAAATGTTGAAACAGAATTTTGATTCAATGGTGACCAGTGTGCAGGGCCGTGTAGGACCATTACAGTTCATAATTAGTACCTACACCGGCATAGATAAACTGTTAATTGAGGTCCCATATATCATAAAACCACAATAATCCGTTTTGGAGGGACTTCACCCCTAAAAAAAACACCCTAAACCTTAAAAATGAAAATATTACTTTTGAAGTTTTTATTTTCACTGGTATGTGAAAGAAACCACGAAAAGAGGGGAAAAATAATTTTTTTCTACAACATATATTATCAATCTATTTCATATATATATATATATATATATATATATATATATATATATATATATAAATACATATATGTATATGTATATATATATATATATATATATATATATATATATACAGAACAAAAACTGAATTAATTTTTCATATTTTTATGTTATTACTGTTATTACAACATTTCAGTAGGAAATAAACATCGAATATCTAGCAAATTTCGAAATTCAAGAGAAAAATTCTTATATTCACATCTTGTGCATCGAACTTATAGCATATGTATTATTATATTGAAGACCTTTATTACTCGTTTTTATTTTCAATTTTTAATTATCATATTATTATGTAATTGTACATACCTTTTTCCATTAAAAATGGCAAGGACTGTAAATATGTTTAATCATCTTCAAACCCCAATTCAATATTTTCAACGCTTCTTTGATATATGGGACCTCTACTGATAGTTTATGAGGAAAAATTTCCATGCCAATTCATTGGATAGATATGTATATTTTACTCCAGCGACTGCACTAATTATGAAGTTTCAGAGACATAAATTGAATCAGCAATATAATAATTAATTTTGAATTTTCCTCCTATATTGCCGCAACATAAAATCGATTTCTTGGTCGTGGCCGTATTATGGGGCTTCCAAATACGTTTTTCCATAGTCAAGCGATTATTTGTTCTTATAAAACAGTGGTTTTCGAATTTGCAATATCGAAAATAGGTATTTCTAAAGTACTGATTCAATTTAGTCACATAATATGAGTCAAAAGTTCCATCAATCTTCCCAATACAAATTGGATACCTTTTACGAATTGATAGAGAGACCAAAATAAGAATAAAAGTAATAATACTTTATAACTCTGTACGTGCCCCTTTAATGAGGCAGAACATCCCTTCACTGTAATGAGTATTTTTGCTACAATCGTTTAGGAATTCAACACTCAAATTAAGAGCGCAAATGTACACACCCAAATATAAACATTGTACCTAATCAAATTTGGATTCACTAATGATTATAGTTATTGATACGATAGTAAATTTCATCATTGAATTGCACACCTGTTGAACCCCATAGTAAAAGAATAAAAAAGGAATGAAACATATCTTTCAACACCCCTCTTTCAACAGCAGCTAAAATTAAATTCCCATGCATTTTCTGGTATCTTATTCTTGACTTTTCTGACACTGTTGAGTGTTGCCTGGTCAGCAGCTTTTTATACCTCCAGTTTTCATGAACTGATTCGTTATATCTGCTGATATTCATTTCGCCGCAATTCACAAATGCCAATATGTTTCATATTCAAATTTATTTCATAACAACTATTTTAACTTAATTGATTATTTGAAATAGCAAATTCAAACCTTGAAAAAAATTCAAATAGCATCTAGAAAATCTAAGCGATTGTAAGAAAAACATTGTTCATGACATTTGTGGAAACGGTATTCCGAAACTCCTGCTTTCGTTTCGGGATCGCAATTTGCCATATTTGGTATCAAAATAACTTTTTCTCATGGAATTCTGCGAGAAATTTGAAAATGTAAATCACTGGAAACAAAATATCATCATCAAAATTATGAGATACGTTGTGTTAGGATCAATTACCTGATGCAATTCTTATATAATTTGATCTGTTCAATGACAATAACCAAATTGTTAGTATATCTATCTCAATCTCATCACTCACTGCTCCTAAACACGAAAGTGTTCGAATGGGGTCGACCAATGGAAACAAAATAATAAAACATTTCGTTTTTACTCTAGTATTTCAGATATATCTCCGCACACTTTCGGGATATCCTGTATGTTATAAAGATTCTGGACTATTGACTCCATTCAATATATGAGTTCAACCTTAATGATTTAAATCTTCTGTTTGAAAGCTATTTGGTTTCCGTTGGATCTTGAGTGGTCCTAATTTTTTATTTTTAGTTTATAGAGGGTAGTTCTGTACAGATACGGGTCCAATATCTGTTCTATTTTTCCAAAACGCTGTGTTATATAAGCTGCACACTGTTGATTATATCTAATCTAGAAAGAAAGCGAATTTCTAGAAGTCTATAAAACTCTGTCTTTGAGAGCAATAAATTTTATACTATATATATATGTGTTGTTCATGAAAAATCAATTATTTTGTAAGTACTGATTTAATTGTTCGTTAATATTTTATACGTATTCAATTATTGTTAAACTTCAATCTACTCTACTCGTTTCACAAGTACTAATAACAGTTTAGGAACAAAAATTGTATATACTTTTCATGAAGCATCCTTCAAATACTATTAAAATTCTGTTTTTGCAATGTTTTCTTCACCAATACACTTGTTGAAAGATTGTTTTAATAAATAATATTCAAAAGTTATAAACATTGTGTCTATTTTTTTCCAAGCACCAGTTGTGTTCAGACTGAAGGTAGATTTTTTTTATATTCTGGTTAAACATTTTCGTATTCTTAAAATTAAGACAAAAAATTGTTGGTCGATGGCTAGGAACACCTACTCTTTCAAAAAAGTTGCGAAAACTTGCAAAAATGAAATCAGAATGAAACTATCTGATGTAAACACATAAACATACCCTTCTTATTAAGCAAAAATCTACAAAAATAAATTATGGGTATTGCTCGAATTGAACGAATTGACCTTCCTCCATCTGAGGAATCATAAAATAAATGTCATTTGTTTATCTTATCTCGTTCAATGGAAAGGGTTGCTTAAAATCCAGATATGTAATAGGTACTCTGATAGTATATACAATACAACCCGATAATTCATCCCAGATTAGGAGAAACTGAGAATCATATTGTTGTATAAGAAAATGGACGTTTCTGTAGATTTCAGATTCCATTTGTTTGAACAGAAATTTGTTCAACCATTACTGAAACAGTTATTCAGTATTCTTAAATAATACGTTACTGCAAGTTGTCCACTATCATTTTTCCCTATTGCTATAAAGTTGCACTTTAAAAAGGTAAGCTCGCTACATTTATTTTGTTTGACAGTCTTATTGAAACCAGTGCGGAATGCATTTTGCAAGTTGACATTCACAGCGTTCAATTTTTCCACAACTTTCTTTGTAGTTGGTCTGCAACTGCACTGTGGCCTGGTTAGCAACAAGCAACAAATCTTCCCAGAAAGAAACCTACAAATAAAAAAGTTGTTAAAATAGGATTGCATTCATATTAATGATGGTTGCTTATTAATAAACTTGGGAAAAAAAGAAACACTTCTTAGGGCATCCACCCAATGTAGATGAGATATTTACGATAATATCAGAGGAAACTAAATATTTTGATTGAATGAAGCAAAATTTGTATTTCGTGCAGAAATATATTTATAAAATCGTAGCAGAGCGCTTTCGACTAAAATGTGATCATTAGTGCTTAGCTGAAAGTGAGTTATGGTTAAAAATAATTTGAATTATATTAATGACAATTGAAATTTTCAAAATGATTAAAAATAATGGAAAAGAAAGGTTACTTACTCGTCAGGTGTACAAGAGCCAAAACCGCAAAAACATCATGCGTCCAGAGGACGATGTAAGTGATTTAAAATTAAGACATTTTATAACATTAACAGATTAAAGAGCTGGATTAGCCTTGATAAAACATTTTCAATAATTAGGAAATGTCTGTTTGAATGTCTCTTATGAAATGAAGCGGAAATTGCAATTTGACATTGTGTGATAAGGTGAAGTTGACAAATGAAATATGGCATGGAGTCGAAAAAACATAGAATGAGGGAACTGTGAATGAAAGCTAATTATGACAAACTCAAGATATGAGTCTTTCAGGCAACCAAGTCAAATCTCTGAAAATATCAGTCTTAAGGAGACCTTCCAAAATTCAGATATATGCCATATAGGTATAAATATATTACTTCACGAACTACAAATTTTGCACACAGCTTGACAATTTCACTAAGTATTTTGAGTTGTTACAGATTCCAATTTTAGCTGGCTTTATCTATGTGTTATCTAAAGAATTATGATTGTTAATTAATATAGTCGAATTGTTGGAGTGTGATAGTAATAATGATGTTTGAAAAAATGTGAAAAATTGCGGGAAACGAGAGTGTAACGTTTGAACGTGCGATTCCAATGAGGAATGTATACAGGGTGTTTCAAAATACATAATTTAAGAGAAAAAACAATAGGGTGTTTCAAAATAAGCCATTCAAGAGAAAAAATCTTGGCGGTTGCTTGTCAACGTGCTATCCGGTGTACCAACATATCATTTAAGAGAAAAAACAACGGGGCATCATTTGAGAGGAAAAAACATGAAATGTTGGGTGGGAAAATGAATCATCGCATTATTGGGGATTCAAAAATTTTTGTTTTACGTATTCAGGGCGTCTTAAAAATGGTATCATGATGGGGCCCGTTATTTTCAATATGCGATACCCATTACATCATAGTTGGGACATCTCTTAAAAAACGCTTCATGGGGGTATATGGGGATTCAAAACAACTACTTACCCATACAGAGAGATTGAATTGGTTTGATTGGTCAGCGTACAACATAGCTCATTGTATATGGTGTCTCAAATATTTCCCCAAACCAAAAACATAGCGACCGCTTCACCACGCATCATATCATTTGAAAGAAAAAACTGCTGCTTGTTAAATGTGAGGTGGAAAAATTAGTCAAAGAAAAAATTGCATTTGATCTAACCAGAACAAACTATCCTTATGTAGTTATAGCGGCCCACAATAAATTCCGTCTGATCTAAACAGAACGAATCAACCTTACGTAGGCATATATACAGGACGTATCAAAAAACGTAATGAATTTCGTCTGATCAAAATGACCAGAACGAACTAACCGTACGTCGGCATAGCGCAAAATAAATTTTCTGATCTAACCAGAACGAACTAACCTTACATAGGCATAGCGTCCCCCGTAACACGTTTCGAAAGTTTCGGAGTTGTACAGCTCTCATTAGTACCACACGTTTCGATATGGTCCGGACTGGGTCAAAGTTTTGGCCAAAATGAACCACTGCCGTCGTCAGTAGAAGGCGATACCTTTCCGTCGACGCGAATAATCCTACTCGGTACAACGTTTCTGACTTGTACAGTCATCATCATTTCATTTTTTTTAACTATTGTTTCCATAGCTCCCCATCAGTACAACGTTTCGAATTGATACAGTTCACATCAGTAACACGTTTTGGACTTATACAGTCATCATCAGTATCACGTTTAGAACTTGTAGAGTCATCATCATTACCACGTTTCGAAAAATTCGGAATTGTACAGTCATCATTAGTACACTTTTCAAAATCAAATTTTTATAGTCCTCAATCAGTACAACGTTTCGGATTTGTACAGTGTTCATATCAGTAGCACAAGATATGAACTCGAGTCTGCTGACTAAGCTTCACCTACGCCAGTAATGCAGTAATGCAGATAGGCTGAGTCGGCACAACCGACATTATAAATATAACTCAATCATAATTTCATTCCTTCTGTTCTGTACTTTTATGCTGTCCGTTGTATTAATAAAGTCTTTTTAAAAACTCTTTTCGTATATCCAATACGTAACTGGCGCAATTGGTAAGATAAGTGCAGTTTTTGTCAGAAATACACGGCATCGTGACCGGTTCCCGACTAGAAAAAAATACGTGGGTTTTTCTCTTGAGCACTTATCGCAACGTTCAGAGACTTCCCGTTTTCCTATGCACCAAAAAGGAATCGAGTACACCTGAAGGGCCTTCAGAGGAGTCTTGCAACAGAAAGAAAAGGAGCAGAATCACAAGAAGGAAGAACTACTCTGGTAAGACCAAGTAATCATATTTTTTTCCGTCCTAAAATTCCTTTTCCCCGTTAAGGAAATTCGGAATTTTTTACCCCATTTAGTCAATAGTAAATCAAGTAATTTCATAAAATCTGATTTTTTTTATTTTTCTCTCTTTTTCTCCACTTTTCCATAAGTGAAAACCAAATAAATATAGACGACTTGATAGAAAATTTCAATAATTTTTTAAGTGTTACTAATTCTCAATCCGAAATCATGTAAAATTCAAATTCTTCTCAACCTCTATCTGCAAATATAAGTACAGGATCCGAAGAGAGGTCGACCTTCACAGTGCTGGTTAACGGATGAAACATACTTCTTATGAAGTTTCATAAATAGACAAATACGTCTAAAATGGTTTGCCTATGAAAACGTGGTCCAGATATATACAGTGAGTTTCAAAAATTTGCACCATTTGGAAAACTTTTTTATTATCGATTTGTCGGAAAATTTTATTCTTCATAAAATCAATTGCAGAATACTCGCATGAGTGTTGTCAACATTTGAAATTTCCGAATGGTGTACAGTGGGAAACAAAAAATAGAATTTTGATCAAGTGTAAACTACGCTGGCTGTGATTCCAAAATTGAATATTCCCAACCTCCTTGAATGGAATTTTCGATAATGTCAATAATAAGGGGTATTTTACACTTGATCAAAATTTCTATTTTTTGTTCCCCACTGTACACCGTTTGAAAATTTGAAATGTTGACAACTCTTATACAAGTATTCCGCAATGCACTTATTTTTATGAAGGAAAAAATGTTTCTCTTTTAGACTCCTGGACTACAACAAATGCCACTTTGAGCATGCTAAAAATGTTTTTTGATACAATTCCGAATTATGATGGCGATATTTACTCTGACTAATTTTACATCAGCTCGTGGTTTTCTTTTTGATATTTACGGAAATAATAATGATCCAACTTTAGTGAGATATTTGATAAGGGTGGTCCAAACAAAATTGATTAATAGAGCTCATTCACTAGTGGGATGTAGAAGTGAATTAAACACATGGGCATCAATCAAATCCGCACTCCTTCAATGTTTTGGAGACAAACGAAATCTAGAATGTTTGGAACAAGACTTACTAATGTCCAGACCGTTCAGAAATTTACTGTAGATTTCGGTAAGAGGTTACAAATTTTGCGAAGCACTCTTGCCCAGAAAATCAATGCTTTTTCTATTACGGAATAAGATGATGCCATCAAATCAATTTACTTGTGACAATATAATCAAATTTGTTTGAGAACGTTTATTAGAGGAATATCGGTACCACTACAAAGCTTGATAAGATTAAAAAATCCAGATTGTTTAGAAACGGCTATGACCTATATTGTAAAAGAAGAAAATTTTAAATATACCCAAAACCTTTTCAGAATCCCAATGACCTCACAACAATCAAGTCATTTTATTCGACAACAATTTCATAACCCACAACTTTCAATATATACCAATCAACAAACCTTTGGAAACAATCAAAGGTTTTCCTCTAACACCGCAAATCCCAATCAGGCACCCCCTCAAAAGCCTTCACTACAAAACCAACAAATTGCTCCTCAATCAATCATTTCCGGGAAATTCATTCCCCAGACAACCAATAAACGTTCAACCACGACCTGTTGATAAACCCACTGGGAGAACACTAACGAATCAACCCGAGCCAATGTTAACCACATTCGCAATACATTTCACAGACAATTAATCAAACCCCAGAATCATTTTATTAATTTACCGAATCGACGAGGAACCGTTCCAACATTCAGACCTCAACCCCACAAATGATATTGACATTCAGTATAGTAATGACTTGGGACTCAAACGAGACCCTTTCACACACAATAACTACACAGACCCTAATGTTGAAATTGAAACATACGAAAATCATAGATATTTTCTGGAAGCCCCAGAAAATTTTCAAGAATCGAGCCATACAGAACATAGCCACCGAAATGTACACCAAAACAAACGATAGTCTACCATCCATAAGATTTCTTAACCCTTCAATGAAATTTCTAATTGATACAGGGTGTTATCATCCGATGATGCGACCCTCAATATCCCTCAATAGAAAAATGTTTTCTACAAAACATTTATCATAGCGCGACTAGGATCAAAACGGGTATAGGAGAGAAGAGGTCACATTTAAAACCTATGACTTTTTCATCAGTATCTCGGGCCTAGGATAACTATAAAATATCAAATTTTCTGTTTTCTGACTTGGTAGAAAACTGTCTAGTTATTGAAACAGTCAAAATCCCTATACTGTATGGTAATCCAAATAAGGATACATACAGTGTCTCAATCAATGCAAATGAAATCGCTTCAGTAGAAGTACCTGTTTCTCAATATTCTGACGATATTTTGATACCCGAATGCAATTTCCAAAATTTGTACATTCCTGAAACCCTTACAACCGCAAAAAATGGAATGGCTCAAGCAGAAATTCATAATTACTTGGACGAACCAACTACAATAACCTTTACCGAACCAATAAAATTTCTTCATTCTCTGACAATCAAAAGGAAAGTTCATATCTATTTTATTTCAACGATTCTAATGTAGATCCTTTCCCAGAAAAAATAAACGACATAACCCAACTCATTTCTTACTTACTTCGCCTCTGTCAAGAATTTTCTGACATTTTCCACAGAGAGAACGAGAAACTAACCTTCACCAACAAATTAAAGCATGTCATTAAAACCCACGATGAAATCCCTGTACACTCTAAATCTTATAGATATCCATTTGTACACAAAAAGAAAGTACAAAAATAAGTCAATAAGATGTTAGACGATGGTATAATGAGACCAAGCCCTTGGAGCAGCCCCATTGGAATTGTTCCAAAAAGTTGAATGCCACTCGTAAACAGAAACGGCGTATAGTCGTCGATTACCGAAAGGTTAACGAGAAAACTATCGACGACCGATATTCACTACCGAATATGAATGATATTTTGAAGAAGTTAGCTCGGTAAAAAAAAACAGCTTTCAATGTCGAAAATGGTCATATTGAATACGTCAGAATACCATTTGGGCTTAAAAACGCTCCACCCATTTCAACGAGTGATATACAACACTCTAAGTGACTTCCAAAACAAGGTTTGTTTGGCGTATATGGATGACATTTCAATTCTCGACAAGCCTTGACGAACACATATCAAACCTAAAACTAATTATCAGGAAATTACGCAACACAAAATTGAAGGTTCAACTAGACAAATGCGAATTTCTCAGGAAAGAAGTTGAGTTTTTAGGTCACGTCATTTTCATGCAGTATTCCCAGAATCGTCTCATCTCTATAATATATTATTTTATTCTTATTGTTACTCTTGTAAGAGATAGTCCGTCAACTTGTGTAGCAACAAATTGTTTTTCAAAAAGACATTTTTTCGTTCGAAGTATTTAACTGGAGCAGTCGTGTAAGGATTTGTGCAGCGTGCAAAAAGAACTTTTTCGCGTCGTGGAGTTTCAACCCTTCAGCACAATAATTCGAACCATCCATCCATCGAGGATATCCCGAACGAGCAGGCAAGCTGACGACTTAACCCCTGCAAGGCTACACAGAATCAACGATGAAGGAACCGGAGACTACACGGATTTGGGTACCCGAAAATTGAACCTGTAAGTGCCAAATTTTCCTTCTTGCCTTTACTGAACCCTCTGAATAAGGACTTCGGTCCTTCGGGAATTGCTGTCTATTCTAGACTATTAATCTTAATAATTTCAAACAGAAAACAATTATGAATGATTTTGATGAAATTTTGAATAGATTTAATAATTTATCATTTGGAGGAAATTCAACTTTTAGTGAACCAAATGCTTGTAATGGAAATTTAATAGTATTCAATATGGTTCCAGTAGATCAAACACAACCTCAAATCGTAAACTGGAATCTTTTCAAATCTAGATTAAATAATATCAAACCATTCGATGGTGATAACAATACATTGAATAGATTTATTGATAGGTGTGATAATTTGATCAATATCTATAAAGTTTATAATGATCAAACTCTAAATGATCATGTTCTTGAATGTGTTCAAGAAAAATTGAGAGAAAAAGCAGAATTCATGGTAGGGAACAGGGCCGAACTCAATACTTGGGCCTCCCTGAAAAACGTACTTATTCAATGCTTTTCAGATCGTAGGGATTGAGATTGCTTAGTACTAGAATTAACCAGAAGTCGACCCCACAAAAGAGAAGACTCACTGAGCTTTGGAAGTAGGTTACAATTATTGAGAAGTAGTGTTGTACAAAGAGTGAGTAATGATTCAAATTTGAAACAAGACGAAAAAGTCTATCAAATTTCACACTATGATAAAGTCGCACTCAGTACATTCATTGCAGGCTGCACCGGTGTATTGAGAAATAATATGCATCTCAAGAAACCCTCTTGTTTAGAAGACGCAATGGTATATGTGAACGAATATGAAAATTTTGAAAAAGTTTACGGTAATTTACAAGAAAATGTCAAATGTCAAATGTCAAAATTCAACACTTCAAACAGACCTATACACCTAACGTACATACAAACAACGCCCAAAATCAAAAACCAAATCATATGCAAAGACCACCTTACCAAAATAACCCAAATTTTTCATACCCCAATTTCTCTGCTAGGTCCATTTGGCAAAGCCAACCTCTAAATATACAGCCAAGACAACAACCCCCTCAGAGGTATCCAACTAATCGAGAGGTTTTTGGACCTCCCCCAAAATGTTTTCAACCCAAACAAATTCCTGTAAATCAATTACCCAAACCAGAACCCATGTCAACGACTTCTAAAAACCCCACCAAGATAACTAATCGACCATTTTCACAAGTTCAACAACCCAGGCCAAACTTTAGAAATCAATATCAAAATAACTTCCAAAACAATCAGCGATTTTTCCAATCAATTCAAAAACCCAATTTTGTATCAGAAGAATTATTTTCAAATGAATACGAAGAACCAATTCCCGATCAAGACGAAATGTATATCGAAAATCCCAATCAGGTTGAAAATGAATGCTACCCCGACCAAAACCTATATGCTGAACAAAATACAAATATTCAGAAATTGTTTCTTCAAGACCAATATAACGACGACTTGAACTATTATGAAACACAAAATTTTCAGCCAACCAGCCAAGAAGAACTATACACTTAGTTGAAATAAACCTTTCTTGTAACAATCCTCTTCTTTATGTTGAAATCAAGCATCCAAAAATTAAATTACTTATCGATACAGGTAGTTCTAGATCAGTTATTAAACCATCGATTATTGAAAAATTGTACCCGAATAAAATATATCAATCTGATACAATAATCAAAACTGCTTTGGGAAGTCAAAATGTAAGATATCAAGCCTCAATACCAGCATTTTCAGAATTCAATACAAAGTATGAAATCAATTTCATTTTGTTCGATTTTCATGATTATTTTGACTGAGTATTGGGATTAACAGATTTGATAAACATGAATTTAAATATCGATCTAATCAATAAAAAATTGATTGGAAATCACATTGAGGTACCATTTAAATTTAGACAACCCACGGAGTTTTGCTTTTCGTTCTCAGTTAACCCGCAAGAAAGAACGATGAAAAATATACCTGTTAGTTTATACGAGGAAGAAATTTTGACAATCGAAGGTTCAATCAATAAGCTTTTTATTCCTCAAATAGTGACAATTTCAAAAAATGGTTACGCCCCTATAGAAACTCAAAATCCAACTGACGAAACGATTTCCGTAACGTTACGAGAGCCTATCCCTGTCAAATCATTTGGAACATCAACTCACAAAATATACACCATAGATTCCTTCCTTAAACCCGATAGACAGACAGACTCAAACAAATCGAACCCCATTACAAAAAACTCCCAAATTTCTGACTTGATTCGAACAGGTCACATGAATTCGGAAAAAAAATCTGCTATATTGAAGGTCTGCAACGAATTTTCTGAAATTTTCTACAAACCAGGTGACGACTTGACATGTACTTCCAAAATAAAACACGAAATAAGGACAACAGACGAAATACCGGTACACACAAAATCTTATAGGTACCCGTACGAACATAAACAAGAGGTACAACGTCAAATAAATGAGATGCTCGAAAAAAATATTATGAGGCCTAGTTGTAGCCCGTGGTCCTCCCCCATTTCTATTGTCCCGAAAAAATTAGAATCTTTCGGGAAACCGAAATGGCGCATAGTTGTGGATTCGATAATCAATGAAAATCAATGAAAAAATTATTGGTGGCCGATATCCACTTCCCAATATTAATGACATTTTGGACAAGCTCGGAAGAGCACAATATTTCACTACCCTCGATTTGGCCAGTGGTTTTCACCAAATCGAGATAGCCCCAAATTCAATCGAAAAAACCGCCTTCAATGCGGACCAAGGGCATTACGAATACCTGAGAATGCCATTTGGGCTCAGGAACGCTCCCTGTAGTTTTCAGCGGACAATGGATGAGGTCCTAAAAGACCTGCAAAATAAAATTTATATGGTATATATGGATGACATAATTATTTTCAGTACCGGACTCCAAGAACACATCCAAAACCTCAAATTAGTATTTTTGAAATAACGCGAAGCCCTTCTGAAAATTCAGCTGGATAAATCCGAGTTTCTCCAAAAAGAGGTAGAATTTTTAGGCCACGTGATAACACCTGAGGGCATCAAACCGAATCCTAGAAAAATAATCGCTACCCAAAAATTCCCAATTCCAAAAACTCAAAAGGACATAAAATCCCTCTCGGGATTATTGCGATACTATAAGACAAAGTGTCTGAAGAAAAACGAGAAACTAGAACACACTACTGAATTTATCGAATGTTTCAAAATTTGTTGTCTAGATGCCAATCTCGGCTAGTGCTAGCTTTGAGTTCACGCCGGCGACCCGAGGTGGTGCTGTAGGTTTTCCGGGTTTTCCTGCAGCTGAAAAGTGAATACGCCACCAAAAATCAGTAAGTCGTCCCGGAGCGCCACGGCAAATAATAATAATAGCCGTCCTCTACCCGCACAGGCCATGCCATTGGGTACACTCTACGAGTGTTTATGAGGGAGTATTATTATTATTATTATTATTATTATTATTATTATTAATATTATTATTATTATTATTATTATTATTATTATTATTATTATTATTATTATTATTATTATTATTATTATTATTATTATTATTATTATTATTATTATTATTATTATTATTATTGTTAATCTATTCTCACTTCAGAACCTGTCCTAGCTTATCCCGATTTCGAAAAACCATTCGAATGGACCACCGATTCATCGAACTACGCCATAGGAGCCATATTGTTTCGAAATGACCACCCCATATGGCTTCGAGAACACTGAACCCAGCAGAAGTCAACTATTCAACTATCGAAAAAGAACTTCTAGCCATCGTCTGGAGTTGTAAATACTTCAGACACTATCTATTTTGGCAAAGGTTCACGATATTTTCAGACCATAAACCTCTTCAGTGACTTTTTTCGTTGAAGGAACCAAATTCGAGATTAGTGAGTTGGCGCCTAAAAGTCGAAGAATTTGACTACATAATAAAATATAAAAAGGAAAATGTAATCAAGCGGCCGAAGCCTTTTCTAGGAATCCTCACGATATTGACTTGAACGCCCTCGAGACTCTATCGACCCAAAACAACCCCGGCGATGTCAATGAACAAATTAGAGATTTCTTGACAAACCCCGAAACACTTCCAAATCTTGACGAAAATGTTCTTCAAGAAATTTTAGATCCCCCTGTAACTCAACCCAAAGTCAAAATAATATCCGATGTTTGTATTGAACCACAAATAACGAATGGAAACAATTCCGACCTAGAAACAGTTCACACTTCTCTTGAAGACCCTGTTTTTATCATTCCCATTTCGGAACGTTCAGTCAATACTAACAAAAACCAAGTAATAATTGCCATTGGGGACGTTAATGAGACCCAGTATAGAATGGAAAGAATTTTTGAACATTATACGTTACACTGCCCAACAGAAACATGGCCGAAAACATCGTCAAACTTCTCAAAACCCAAAGCAAACATGTAGTTAGTAACAGTAAATGAACAAAATGAGAAACTTTACCACACTACAAAAACATGTCTCAGAGGCATCAATGGAATGAAATCATCCCTAAGTTCAAGATTCTATTTGTCAAAAATGGAAGACGACATACAAAATTATATCAATAATTGTGAAACTTGTCAAAAAAACAAATATGATCGGAACCCACCGGTAGTTAAATTCAATCTCACCGCTACCACTTCGAAACCATTCGAAAATATTCACATTGACACATTCAAAATTTCGAATCACAGTTTTTCGACAATTATTGATTCTTTTTCTCGATATGGCCAAGCATACCTTCTGAAAGCTTTTACAGGAGTACTAGAAAATCTCATGAATTTCATCACACATCATGGATTACCCCTAAAAATAACTGCCGACTCAGGCACAGAGTTCAAAAATCAGGATCTAGAAAATTTCTGCAAAATCTATAAAATCGAACTCCATTTCACAACACCAAAATATAGCAATTCCAATTCCCCAGTCGAAAGATTTCATTCGACATTGATTAAACACTATAGATGTTTAAAGGACGAAGGAAATCACTACACACCTGATCAACTGATGAAACGCGCTATTCTCGGCTATAAAAACTCAATTCATAGTATCACTAAATACACCTTTGAAGTAGTCAAAGGTCACATCAATAACACGAATCCTTTCGATTTGAATGACCATATTATCGTCTCTGCTTATGTTCAAAACCACAAAGAAACCGCCCAAAAATTGTATCAGTCAATAAAACAGACGAACGAACAGACTAAAGAAAAAATCATAACTGAAAGAAATGAAAACCGAAATGAACCCCCAGACTTCGCCAAACAAAAAATAGCAAACATTCGGACAAAAGCACGACCCAAAGACAAACCCAAGTTCAAAAAAACAAAAATTCTCAAAGACTTGGGAACAAATCTGAAAACCGACAAAGGAACATACTACAAAAGTATAGCTAGAAAACCCAAGACTAATGAAAAACCTTTATTACAGGAAAATAATGAAAATGAAGTTACTGACCCTGTACCTTCTACTTCACGCACTCCGAGTACTTTGTAATTTTGAAGACATTGAAATCACCACCATAAATAACCCTATTCTACTCATAAAACTAGGAGATGCTAAAATTGTATATAGTAAACATACATTTCTACACTATTTTGATCTGGATCCAATTAGATGAATATTTTAGGTCAATCAAAAATAATTTCAATAAAGATAATATCACTAATCCGATATCCTACCACGGTCTATCAGAAAACATGCTAATGAGAACTGAGTATCTCATAGGTACAACCAAAAATAAATTAGAGGACCTTCAAACCCATATTCGTATAAAAAGAGGTCTGATAAATGGCGTCGGAAAAATAGATGAATGGCTTTTCAGAACCCTTGATGCTGATAACGGAAAACGTTATGACGAAAGCATCGCGATTTTAGAACGAAACCAAGACAGTATAATTCATGAAGTGAACATGCAAATCTCATTATCAAAGGAACTAATCAATAACTACAATAAAACTATTCAAATACTCAATGCAAATCAAGAGAAACTTGAAAATGGATTGAAAATATTCCAGATGACAGTTCAAAAAACCATCGGTAACCTAGTAGACTATATCAGTTTTCAAGGTATACTTTCAGAAATTATTTTGGATTGCCAAAATGTAATAACATTTCTTGACAATCTAGAAGATGCCATTACATTTGCAAAACTAAATGCTTTACATAACTCAATAATTTCTAGTTCTGACTTGAAAAAAATGTTGAACTATTTGGAAAAAATCTATGAATATTCAAAAATACCTAAATTCAAAAATATATTGACTTATTATCAGTTCTTCGGAACCCAGGTAACATTTTCGAAAACTAAATTGATTTTTGCATGCATGTCCCTATCATCAGAAACGAGGTCTTCACATTCTATCACCTATACCCTATCATACAAAACCACCATATTTTCATTCCCAAATACCCCTATTTGGCACGAGCAGTTTTGAAGATTCAATTCGAGTCGAGTTCTACCCAAATTCCAATTTGAAAATATAAGGACACCAAAATTATACGAAACACCAAACTTCACCGAGCTCAACCTAGATGAAATTTATAAAATTAACAGCATGGTGGATCGATTGAAGCCGATAAGGAACTCCAATACTTTGGACAACAATAACACCTTGATATTTGGCACTCTTCTCGGACTTATTGTATCAATAATATTCCTGGTATTGGCAATCAAACTGAACCAGAAATGGAACATAACCAAGTGGTGCAGTCCAAAAGAAGTCAAAAAATAAGAAGATGGCCAAGAAACGGAAATGGTTCCAACCCGACAAAATAACTCCCTTATTTTCTCGTCCTAAGGAGGGAGGAGTTATGTAGTCAGTTCCCATGGATTATGCTGATGAAGCTGCGCTGACCATGCAGTATTCCCGGAATCGTCTCATTTCTGGGAGAATACTTTCATAAAATATTATTTCATTCTTATTTTAACTCTTGTAAGAGATAGTCCGTCAACTTGTGTAGCAATAAATTGTTTTTTAAAAGACATGTTTTCGTTCGAAGTATTCAACTCCCCCGAAGGAATAAGACCTCATCTTCGAAAAATCGAGTGGATCCAAAAATTTTTTATTCCCCAATCGGCCAAAGAGATTAAATAATTTTTGGGTATACTTGGATATTATAGACACTTTATGAACAACTTTGCAAAATTAATAAAACCTTTTACTTAAAGGCGGAAAAATAATACACTCACAAGAATTCGTCAACACCTTTGAACTTTGCAAAAAAATCCTCTGTAATGATCCGATTCTTCAGTATCCAAATTTCGAAAAACCATTCATATTAACCACAGATACCTCCAACTTTGCTATCAGAGCAATCCTGAGCCAAGGTAAAATTGAGAAGGAATTGCTAGCTATCGTGTACGCCACTAAATACTTCCGGCCCTACCTATTTGGTGGAAATTTCTTTATATCAACAGACCACAAACCTCTTCAGTGGTTGTTCTTCTCAAAGAACCGAACTCCAAGCTAGTGAGGTGGAGATTGAAACTCGACGAGTTCGACTACCAAATAGTATACAAGAAAGGTGAACAGAACACGAATGCTGAAGCATTATCGAGGGTGGAAATAAACCAAATCGATAACGAATCAATCTTGGTCAATCCCGGAGACATAGGTGAAGAGATAGACCAATATTTGAATTGTGACGAACCGCTAGACGTAACTACAGAGGATTTGGATAGGCTCAAACTTGTGTTAAATCCTAACGAATCCAACACAAAAAATGTCAAAAATATTTCAGTTCAGATATTCAATCAACACCATCAACCCATCCATACACCACCCGCCAATGATGACGACCAAACCGCCTACTCTGCTATATAAAACCCAATACTGGAAATATCAATCACCGAATATTGAACGAACAAATACTCGAACCAAATAAGTCTTTTATGTTTAATGGAAAAACCATATAACACAATATATTAATAATTGTGATATATGTCAAGAAGCTAAATACGATCGGAATCCTCCGAAAATCAAATTTGCGCTGACCACCGCACAACCACTAGAAGCTATCCATATGGATACATTCCAAATAGCAAATTCAATTTCTGACGATTATCGATATTTTTTCAAAATACGCCCAATATCCACTTGAACCTATCTGCACAGAATCAGTTTTTTTTTACAACTTAACAACCTTTGTCGCACACCATGTAATACCTTAGTCGACAACGTACGACAGCGGTACTTAATTCAAGAATTCCCTCATCAAAGAATTCTGTACTCTCCATAACATCAAACTTCACTTTGCAACCTCAGGAAATTTAAACAGTAATAGCCCAACAGAGACTACACTCAACTCTATTTGAAATATTCCGAGTCCTCAAAATAAAAGACCCAAAAGCAAATACGAAATAATTGATTCAATATGCCATTATAGGTTACAACTGTACAGTTCTTAGCGTCACTAAACAAAATTCGAAAATTCGATATATCAAACGAAATCATAATGAACGATCACCGTAATAAATTGAAAATCCTTTTCGAAAAAATACACGTCACTTCGTTCAAACACACATCAAATCTTTATAAAGAGCAAAACAAAGAACGCGAAGAACCAGCCGATTTTCAAACTGGTGCCAAAGCATTCGTGAAAGACAAAACAGCATCCTCAAGTATAAGAAAACCTCGATATAAAAAAAGAACAGTAATCGATGACTTAGGGAACAAAATAAAAACAACAAAAGACAAAGTAATCCACAAATCACAAATTCGAAGACCTAAAGCCTTCTCTTCTCTTTCACAGGAAAATTAGCCAAATGGTGCCACTGGTTCATGCAGCCATACTCCTAATGATGTCCAGAATAGTGACTAGCGAGATAAAGGTCACTCATTTGAAAACTCCCTTACTTCCATTCCACCTTGGAACCTCTCGAATTATCTAAACTAAACATACATTTTTACATTTCGTGAAATATCCCCAATTTATACTCAGCTGAAAAATATACGATATTCCTATGAAAAGTATCAAAATACCTTGATGAACCCCAAATGAACAGTGTCCGGCATAAAGTATGCATCATATGGAAAAAAAATGTATAGATAAATTTTAACAAATATCGATACGTGCAATCGCTTCTGCATCAAAAGAAACCCCAGAAGACGTTGTACAGTGCCGTTCGTCTTTTCGTGTTTGGCAGGAAATTTAAAAAAATTAAAAATTATTCCTCAAAACACACTTGTTTGAAAAAATATCGAAAAATGTTATTCGGAAAATTTGTTCAGATTGACATTTTATAACTATGTACAAGTTTTGAAAAAGATCTGAGATAAAAAAATTAAAATTGATTTTTTGATACAAAAAAATTTCTATTTGGAAAAATACATTTCTGACGAAGAAACTCATTAGAAAAGCCAACACTGATATTTTAAATACTGTTTTGTAAAGATGTGGAGAGGCAGGAACAAACTGGTATATCTGAAAAATCCGTAAGATTAATAATCGAACAACACTTTGTCCCGCATATAAAATACACATTATCGGAAATATACAAGTTTATCATCTTTGAACGATATAGTACACAAATTTATAGCCTCGTCAAATGTCAAATCGTTGTTTCTAGCAAGACCTTTGGCACTATTATCATTATAATATTGACAAAAGTTCATATGCAATAAATATTCAAATCTTCCCGCCAACATTGCGGCATCCAAATGCGGGATTTCCTGAATTTCCAGCTCCGTCAAGTAGAAGTAGGTGTCGTCATCTTTGGGAACTCGCACTTTGGCATTCTCTCCATACGCGTGTAATACAAAGTCCATGACATCGTCCCGATCGAGCCTGATTCCGGCGGTCTTGTTGTCGGCCGAATTGGGATCAGCTCGGTTAGTGTGGAGTCGAATAATGGGTTCCACGAAAATGGCCAACTCGAACATGCTGAATGACAGAGTGAAGGAGATGGTGTGTGGGATTGTGCACACAAGTATCAATTGCAGGCACGAAACTTCGAGCAAAACTTATTTCACATTGCACAGACACTATTTGTGTGTTTCGGGACTCGTAGGTGGCGATGCACACGTAAAATTGTTCCTCCTTGATTGCGTCTTTGTACAAGTCAAAAAAAACGATCCAAATCAGCAACAAATTTTGCCCACTCTGCTGATACCGATGATGATGATGAAGAATCGGCAGACACCAGTGACGTCGGATCGTTAGACTTGAAGTAAACTCCGCCGAGCATGATAAAAGACTGACTCATCGTGTCGCTGGTTCACGATTCGAAGTATTTCGCAGAGAGCACTGGAGAGGGTTGGCTGTCTGAAAGGCCCCCAATTTTGTGGAAAATGTGTTAATTTTCCATTGGATTACAAGCGATTTGTCGCATCTATCCAGCTGTTGTACTTGCTGCCGAAACCGAGCCATTTCACCAAGACTTTTCGACCCTTACGTCTAATGATTTTCTCCACTAGAAAGACATCGGGTTTTTTTGTTTTTTGTAATTCCTGTTCGTAGAAAGCGCCGCTGATTGATCGCCCTTCCAAATCTTCCAGCAAGTACGTGACTGGTTGGTGGATTTTAACTTTGACGACCTTGAAAAGTTCTGTCGTCCAATTTGGTGTATACCCCTTCTCGAACAAATGTTTGGCCTTGCTAATTCGCACAAAGTCCCCAATTTTCAACTTTTTTCGGCCAGCACGTCCCTCATAATCGCAAACTTGTACACCTTTTCTCCATTGTCTTTGGTGACGTCACACGGTTTCATGCTGATCGTCCGATGTTTGTGCTGATTTTAATTTTCGGAAATGTCCGGCAAAATGTCCAGCCACTTGTAGGTGCCGTTCAAAATGAAATATTTGGAAAGTTCCTCTTTCAACGTGCGTATTACTCGTTCGCTATGGCCGCTTTGATCTTCGTGTACGTGCTGTAGTGTTTGATGAGGGCCTGGAAACTGGCGTTTTAGAATTGAGTACCCAAATCACATTGTAAAAACGAATGAGTTCTGTTCGCTTTCGATAATATAACCCCCATGGCTTCGGTGATGTCTCGACCACCTTTGGTCTCCAAAGGCCGCACCCATAGGTATTTCGAGAAGGTGTCAATCACTATGAGAATATAATTGTAGTTTTTATTGACTTTCGAGTATTTTTGAAAGTCGGCCAAGTCCATCTGCCACAGATCGTCGATTCCTTTGATGATGGTACGTCTGCGGGGAAATCTCCTTCTCGCTGGAGCATGGAGCTCATCGACCAATTGTTTTTTGCTGCGGACGACGCCATTTCTACCAAACGACTGCGCAATGCTAATGCGCAGTTCCATTGTTATACTCTGTACTCAAGTCCAGAATAGTTGGCGTTCTCGATTTTTCTTCAATTTGCCTTTTCAAAGTCTCTTGGGTTTTCAACGAAAGTGTTATGAATTTCATTACTCGAATGTACAAGGTTTCGTGAGCGTGTCCCTGCGCATCCAATTCCGCTCTGAGCTTCACTATGACATCATCAACGTAGCTTTCGTTGACAACATCATTCGGAGTATTTGGCGTTTCCACATGACATATTTTCACATGTTCAGCGTCAATGCCCCCGTTTGCCGTATAGTTGAGTATGACACCGGGTCAATAATAAGGCTGCTGCTGATCACAGCGAGCTGAGGAATTTTGACCAAACTTGTTGATGCTCATGATGGAACTGTGGGGTGCGAAACGTTGACGCTCGTATTTATCGAATATAGCCTTCTTTTCTCAGCCACGATCTCGTTGTCGGTAGAGGTGCTGCCAGTATTCTTGACTGCGACGAGTAGCCTATATCTGTCAACTAGCTCATCAACGTCGTCCCAGTACACGTATTCTACAGGCTTCGTATTATATGTCAATTGATCTGGGATGCTGCCGCCCATTATCGATTGACTTGGGTGGGGGTCTTTGAACAATGGGCGAATCAAATTCTCATTTTTGTATGTCTGAGACGGATTAAGCCTACCTTTTGCATCTAAATGAGCACCTGTACTCAACAAAATTTGCTTGCATGCCACCAAGTCGGGTCTCTGGTATTTGGGATTCTTGTAGAAAATCAAACTATATAGTCCCAGAGTACCCTGGTATGTTTCACCGTCAATGCAAATGTCCCCCGTATCTTCGTCCAAGTCCATCAACTTGGTGCCGAGTATTCATTGCGCTCTAGGTCAGTCGTAAATGGGGCCGTAAGTCACATCGATTTTGCTAGGTTTTGCACGATGTTCATTCACGAATTCAGATGGTACTTCGGGGTAAACTTCGAGCAATTCTCCATCAACCTCGTCAGATTCGTAGTAGTCATCAATGTGATAGCTTTCCCCCCTCTTCTTCTTCTTTCTTCATGGTGGTGGTAGTGGAAAAAGGGTCCTCTGTGATGGTGATGGCGGCTCTGGTTTCTCTTCCTTTTTCACTTTCAGCCGTCGCTTAGCAGATGGCGGTGGAGGCATTGATGCATTCAGTATCTTCAGCGGCACCGTGATAGATTTGAATAGTTTATTCGCTTCATCCTGCTCGGATTTGCCAAGTTTCAAAGTCAAATATTTTTTTCGAACAACTTTCGTCATCTGACTGACTTGGCGTTTTCGTTCGGCTTTCGCAATTTTGGAGTCGACAAGTGTTGTAGTCGGCGCCATTGCTACATACAGAATGGCACACTCGAGGTGTTCCGTCCACATATTTTTTATTATTAATTAAGTTATGAGGATTAAAATTTTGTTTGTTTCAATTTCCCCCGTATCATTACTGTATGGGTTCGCAAATGAGTGCTTATGTTTGCGCCGAAATCTACGCCTGTCCGACTAAGCGAGATGGGCGAGAAGAGAAAAGACAAGAGACACATATCAAGCCCCTCGCGCGATCGATATCAATCTCAATTAGTACAAATCCCAAATTATAGATAAGGAAATCCTTGAATGTAGTCAAAGCCGTTTTTTTGTTCTGCGCCTTCCGGGACCGTCGTTTTTGCATCATTCATGAATAAAATATAATTTTCGGGTACTGAATTCATGGATCAATGAACGACTCGATAGTTTTCCACAAATAGATAGGTAAATAAATGATTTTCTTTTCAGAATAGAATCAAAATACTGAATTTTGAATTTGAAGTGGTACCTAGTATTCTTTAGTATTCGGTCTTATCAGAGTTTGCTTTATTTTGTGAATTTTTTGATAGAACTACTTCGCAAGTACAGGGTGTAACATTTTCTTTTCAGAATAGAATTAAAAAAAATGAATTTTTGACTTGAAGTACTTAGTATTCGCGCTCACAAGAGTTTACTTTGATTCAGTGCGTTTTTTATGGTTGGAACTACTTTGCCAATACAGGGGGTAAACGCTTTCTTGTCATAAGATAATAAAAATAAATATTATTCATTTCACATGTGCATATATATACCTTGAACACAACTTTAGTTATTTCTTCTTGATAACTGATACAGAGTGGTCTCTCAAACGAATAGAAGGAAAAAATTTACTCGTCATTTAGTTTTTCTAGATTGTTGTTATTATATGACCATTTTTTCGATTACATATCACATATCACATATCATATTACTGGATTTGAGTGTTGCAACTTTTCAAAAATCATTTATTTAGTTCATTGTTGTTTAGATTATCATTCACATTTTCGATATGGCTGAAAAAAGCAAGAATTATAAAACTTTGAGATTGATCGAAATCAATCGCATGGATGAAATATAACAGTGTGCTACCGAAGCTCAAACCGATAAGACTAAACACCCTATTTTCAAAATGAGACATCAGTTTACTGCCGTAGTCAGGGACTAGTTCTCACACAATTCTATAGTTTCGTTGATATCATCAGATGATGAATTTCAACTTGAAGATGCAATACGAAAACAGTTCGAAACCAATGTTTATACTGTTAAAGCCATACATTTCAGTTTATTTGAGGACAACATAAACTCGAATACCCCAGTCGCCTTGTCACAAGCGAAGGTCAATGTAAGCCTTCCAAAACTCCAGTTACTCATCTTCAGTGGGGATGTAACCACTTTTTCTTCTTTTCTGGATATGTTCGATGCCATGATACATAATAACCAGAGTCTTACAAATGAAGAAAAATTCAATTATTTAGTATCAGCTTTGAAAGGAGTACCCTTGGCACTTGTTCAAAAGGTATCAGTGACTTAGTAATTACGCTATTGCTTATGATACCCTCGTCAAGAGGTACAAAAATGATAGACTGATAGCCGCTGCTCATTGGTCAGCTATTGAAAATACTGCCAAAGTCACCTCAGACAATTCTCAGGATTTGAGAAATCTGGCCGCTCTCAAGCTTCTGAAGCTACCTGTTGATACATGGGATTTCATTTTAGTCCAAATGATTTTGAAACGTGTTGACATTTCTATAGCAACCAAATTTGAACTCAATCACGATTCATCTGCGATGCCTACTTATAAGGAACTCACTACTTTTTTGATTAAGCGTTGCAGTGCTCTTGATAACATAACTTCGACAAGAAGAGTAAAACCTGTCAAAAAAACGGAATACTCCAAACCCAGCACTTCCATCTCTCGGTCATTTTCTTTGGTTACCAACTCAACCCCACTCAGCTGCATTCTTTGCAAATATGATTATTATATCTACCGGTGTCCGGAATTTGCACATAAGTCAGCTACCGAGCGGTATAAAATAGTAAAAGATAACGGCTTCTGTTTGAATTGCCTGAGCAACTCTCATACGATCAGGCAATGTAAATCCTCATTTTCTTGTCATAATTGTCAACAAAAGCATCATGCTATGCTGCACTTTGATCAAACCCTTGTCCCTTCTAAAAGTTCTTCGTTGACATTACCGTCGAACTCTAGCGCCACATCTTCAGAAATATCTCAATCAAATTCCTCTACTTCTATGCAATCTCTCACTCTCACAGAAATCTCATTACCTCGATTTGGCAATGTCCTCCTGTCCACTGCGATAGTGGAAATTTTAGATGCGAGAGGTAACTACCAATCAATACGCCTCCTTCTGGTTCTGATTCTGGTTCACAGAGCAACTTTATCTCCCAGAAATGTGCCATGCGCTTCGGTATTACTTCTTATAAAATGAATTTCTCCGTGCAAGGAATCGGTAATACTTCATCTCTCACTAGTTCTCAAGGTATGTCATGCACAATTAGACCTCGTGGAGAATCCACTCCCACCTTTCACTTGGACGCAGTAATAATTCCTCGGATTTGTGGGGAATTGCCCTCCTCTTCTTTTCCAATAGATTCATGGCCGCATATCAACCATCTGCAATTGGCAGATCCCAACTTCAATACGCCCGGTGCCATAGATCTTATACTCGGTGCCGATTTGTTCCCTCACAATTTACAATCAGGTCGTTTGATAGGAAATCATTCGGAACCTGTTGGTCTGAATACCGTCTTTGGTTTCGTTATAATGGGAAAAATTAGTTCATCGGATTCATCCGCTCTCACCCTTTCTCTACTTAGTTGTAATCAATCTTTAGAAAATACCCTCCAAAAATTCTGGGATGTAGAGAAGTTCCTCACATTCATTGCTTATCTCCAGAAGACAAGAGGTGCAAATCTTTATTCCTTGAAACTACTTACCGAACTGATTTGTAGTCTCTCTCCCCTTTCGTCATGCCGAACCTGAATTTTCAGACACCAGAACAATGGCTCTAAATCGGTTTTTGTCGTTAGAACGCCGCCTATTGAAAAATCCCGATCTTTATAATAGTTATTCAGCATTTATGAAGGAATACATAGACCTTGGTCATATGGAAATAGTTCAAGACACTCGAAATTTTGACAAAATTTTCTACATTCCGCATCACGCCGTATTGAAATCCTCCAGCTCTACAACTAAGCTCAGAGTAGTTTTCAATGCGTCTGCTCATACTCCTGGCCAAAACTCTCTCAATGACACCTTATTGACAGGTCCGAAACTTCAACGTGACTTAGTGTTTTTTGCTTCCTGATAATATTCAGACTTGCGAGCTGCATGGGTTTTGTGACAGTTCAGAAAAGGGATATTGCGCCGTCATCTATTTGGTCTTCGTATCAACAGTAGGTGATATTACCAGTCATTTTATCTGTGCCAAATCTAAAGTGGCACCACTCAAAAGTCTCACCAAATTAGAGTTGTGCGCAGCAGTCTTACTAGCACGATTACTTCCCTTTGTTGTGAACGCATACCGCCCAACAATCAAAATTGATAAGATTTGCGCATGGTCAGATTCTATTGTAGTTCTAGCTGGTTGAATTGCCCCCCCCCCCCACCGATGGAAATCCTTCGTGAGTAATAGAGTTTCCTTCATTCAAGGAACAATTCCCATATCTAATTGGTTTCATGTGTCTTCGGAGAACAATCCTGCCGACATTGGGTCTCGGGGTCTTCTCCCCTCAACATTACTCAAATCTCCCCTTTGGTGGGCAGGTGCTCCCTTTTTGAAATCTGCCGATCGCAATTGGTCTTCCTTTTTTTCAGACTCTTCCCCCAGAGAAGCCTTGGACGAAGAACGCTCTCTCACGTTAACCTCGATTAATAACACACACTTCTTGGACTTACTGTTGAAAACGCACTCATCTCTCACTCAACTGAAGCGAATTTTATCCATAATTCTTCGTTTCCTTCATAACTGTCGGCACCCCGCCCAAAGAAGATGTGGCTGGATTCTCTCCACGGAACTCAATACCTCTTTGATGGTTCTCGTAAAACACGTTCAATCTTCACATTTCGCAGATGAAATAGCCTTATTATTGAAAGATAAACCCCTCTCCAAATCTTTCAGAAAACTCACACCCTTTATTGATGAGCAAGGAATAATTCGAGTTGGGGGACGACTTTTCAATGCTCCTCTATGCTACGATAAGCGATTTCCGGCTCTTCTGTATCGAGCCTTCACGCAGGTATACAAACTGTGAATTACTTGATCTCTCAACAGTTTTGGATCCTTTCTTCGAAACGAGTTATTCGTATGTTCTTTCTAAATGCCTAAAATGTTGGAGAACTCATCCCACCTCCCTTCAGCCCATGATGGGAAACCTACCAGTCAGTCGCATCTACCAAGTCAAACCTTTCTTACACGTTGGTGTTGATTTTGCTGGTCCCTTCCAAATTACGTTATCAAAGGTTCGCGGTGCGAAAAAATCCAAAGCCTATATTTGCTTATTCGTTTGCTTTGCTACCAAAGCTCTCCATCTTGAACTCGTATCTGAGTTGACCACAGATGCCTTCTTAGCAGGTTTGCGCCGCTTTATAGGACGACGCTGTGAACACCTCTACAGCGACTGTGGTACAAATTTTGTCGGTGCCTACCGGCAAATGGCTGGTTTTGTTCAATTTGCAGCATCACAGGAAGCCATTTCTTGGCATTTTAACCCGCCTTCCGCGCCACATTTTGGTGGTTTGTGGGAAGCCGGAGTGAAATCTGTGAAGACCCATCTTGACCGTGTTATTGGGCTACAAATTTTGACGTATGAGGAGTTCAACACAGTGTTGGTTCAAATAGAAGCGGTGTTAAATTCACGTCCTCTCACCCCTATCAGTAGCGATCCCTATGATCTCTCGGCACTAACGCCGGGTCATTTTCTCACCCTGGCACCCCTGACGGCACCCCCTGAACCTCATGTAACAGATATTCCGTTAAATTGTTTGAATCGTTGGCAGTTGTGCATCAGGATTCCTGGTCTCGATGGTCCCAGGAGTATTTGTATACGTTGCATCAACGAAGTAAATGGACTTCCAATGAACATAATATCAAATCCGGTAGCTTGGTCTTGATTAAAAATAATACATCCCCTCCTATGTTCTGGAACTTGGCACGCGTGACTGACTTGAATCCTGGTCTGGACGGTGTCGTCAGGGTTGTCACAGTTAAAACGGCTAATGGCTCATTCAAGAGACCAGTTGTAAAACTGTGTCCCCTCCCTATAGAACTTTAGAAAATGCACAAGCATTTTGGTGGGCAGGATAATGTTCCGTCCACACATTTTTTATTATTAGTTAAGTTAGGTAAGACCATGAAACACTCGCTACCCTTACAGTCCGCTTTATAATTTTTTGAAAGGTGCAATACAACTGCAGTTATTCACCCCAACACGAGGCATCACATTCAAATATACCTGTCGAAACCCAGACGATAGCGCCCTTTGGACACATCAAAGTCTTTGGCTATGACCAATCATCCGAACTTTTCCTTTCAACAGGTGGCGCACATGCGACGAAATTCATCGGACATGTAATCCGGGGAGACGTGCTTGTCGAAGGCGTGCTTCAGATTTACATCATCTTGCCCAAATATATACAGTGTGTCCCACTTTGAGCAGCCACACCCTCGTATTTTCTTGACAATAAAGTGATTTCAATATTTATATTTTATTACATATAGTACCCAGAAATATCTACCTTCAGGTTAATGAAATATTCGTATATCCATTTTCCACGGCTACCTACGACCAATTGAAAAGTGAAAAATTGGGAAAAACATACTAGGCATTTTTTATCGCAAAAATAACACCAGGATCAGTTTCAGAACACCCTTAAACCACCAAATCTCAGTGATAATTCATTAAAATATACCGGGTGTCATCTGTAACTAACAACATTTTTTATTTGTTATTCATCCGCAATGTTTGGCAGCTTTCGATTTTTTTCCTTGGTCACGAAGTACCTGAAAATGTTCAAATAATGCTGTAGGGAATGTTCCAATATTACTTTTTCATGGCTACCTACGACCAAATTGAAAAGTGAAAAATTGGGAAAAATATACCAGGGATTTTTTTATCGCAAAAATAAGACTAAGTTCTATCCCAGAACACTCTGAAACAGTACTTAATTATTTAAAATATATAGGGTGTCACCTGTAACTGACAGAGTATTGATTTTTATTCATCAGTAATGTTTAGTTGTTTTCGATTTTTTTCCATAATCACTAATTACTGAAGAATGTTCGAATAATGTTGTAGAAAATATTCAAATATTACTTTTTCATGGCTAGCTGTGACCAGTCGAAAAGTGAAAAAGTGTGGAACACACATCAAAGACTTTTGTAGCACAAACGTAACAGCGGATTCTGGTTCAGGAGACCCTAAAATTCCAAGACCCTAAATCTTGAATCATGAAAATATACAGGGTGTCATCTATAGCTGGCAGAATTGATAACGCTTATTTATTCGTAGCGTTTAGTTGATTTACAAAATTTCTTCTCGAGTCATAAAGTACCCGAAAACGGTTCAATTGATGCTGTACAATATACCAAATATTACTTTTTGATGTCTCAGTTGAGTAGATGCTCAACGTTTGTTTTGGATCGGAAGTGGTCAAGGCCGCCGATCCGCCGAGTCGAGCGATGTTATCTTACCGCATGCCGGGTGCTAATCTACCGCAAGCCCAGTGCTCGAATAATAAATAAAAAGAATAGTAATTGTGAATGAAGAAATTCGAATTGTTAAAGTGATATAATAATAATGATGTTTGGAAAAATAGGAAAAATGGTGGGTAACGGGAGTGTAACGTTTCAACGTGCGATTCCAATGAGGAACGTATACAAGATGTTTGAAAATATATGATTTAAGAGAAAAATCAACAGGGTGTCTCAAAACACTCATCAATTGAGAGAAAAAAGATATACACGGTGTAGCAACGTAACATTACAGAAAAAACAGTTTGTCAAAAATCGTATTATATACGGGGTGTTTGAAAACACTCATCAATTAAGAGAAAAAACAGTAAGGTGTTTCAAAATACATCGTAAAATTGAATCATCACATCATTGAGGCATCGCTTCATTGGGGCATGCAGGGATTCAGAAGTTTTTGTTTTACATATATAGGGTGTGTCAAAATACATCATTTAAGAAAAAATATATACCAGGTGTACCATTGTGCTAGTTGAGACAAAAAATAGATACAGGGTGTCTCATAAATGTGAATCGAGATGGGGGCCGTCATTTTTAAAGTGCGATTTGGAGTGAAGTTGGTATTTTAAAATGGAAGATAGAAGATGGAAGATAGAACACACAGAGTGGGAGATATTCAGTTTGATCGAACCAGAACGAACTAACCTTAGATAGGTAGAAAACATGACGGTTGTTGATGATTGTCAACATATTATACCAGGTGTACCAATGTTAGGTGAAATAATTTTACGTAGGTATAGCTTTCCAAAAAATGATTAAAATTTCAAACGCCGAAACGCATAAAATATGTATCGAAAATAGGTGTTTTTGGCATTCCGAAAAATTGTTAAAACTTGAAACGCTAAAATGTGTAAAAAATGTAACGAAACACATTCGAAAAAATGGTTAAAATTACGAGTGTTAAAAATACATTTTTACATGTATTTCTTATGGAGATTTGAGATTTCAAAATTGCTCAAAATACACTTTTTTCGTGTTTCAAAAAACACAGAAAATTTCAAACGCCGAAACGCCTGAAATATGTATCGAAAATTGGTATTTTTGGCATTCCAAAAAGTAGTTAAAATTTGAAACACGAAAAAAGTGTAAAAATGCGATTAAAATTGTTTAGAGTTTCAAATTGACCAACCTAACTCATAGGTAAAAAATAAAATAAAACAATATGAATACAAAATTTATTATACATTTTTACTTTGGTAATATATCACACAGCCATTTGTAAATAATATCAACATTTCGAAGACTGCAATTATAGTTGGTCTTGTTGCGACTAATGTGATGCATACAAGGTAAGATGACATCATTGGCGTTGTTGGTGAATGTAGGAACCATCCATGTCGGATTATCATAATCCTCCAAGTTGACAATACGTGTAGGTAGACCTAATTGTTGAAATATCTCCGCAAGATAGTTTCGTTTTTGAAGCCCTCGCACATAAATGATATCAGCATCATGCAGATGTTTCTTGAGGATGGCATCCAATTAATGATATTCCACAAAGCCGGAGGAATACCGCAACCCGTGAATGTTTTTCTCCAAGAAGCAAGTGGTACGTCGATCCTCTTTACTCAAAGAGGAAAATGGTACGTTTCGCAACAGTAAAAAGTTACTACATTGAATTCCAACCCTAATGGCTATTTCCTTAGGATGAAATTGCTGGTCGACGATGAAGCCTTGAATATCTACAACAGCTATTCTCATGTTGACTCTGCGATTAACACTGAAGCTGAATCACATGCTCAGTTCCATTTTTTTATAATTTCTGAGAGTGGGAGGTGCTCAATGACAGTGTCGTGCACAACATTAGCATAGGCTCGAGTATTTTGGGGAAATCCTTCAGATGCCTCAATTTCCAGTTTCACATCAACACTGGAACTTTTGATGCTCTCGTCCCTTCTGGAACAATCGATGACAAAGAGAGTTTTGTCAAAGAAGGCCGAGTAGGTCAAAAGAGGATTATGCTGATTGGTTAGTTTATAGCTGAGCCCAAATTGTGAGTAGTTGAAATAGGCTTGAGAAAAATTTCCCTTTGCAAAATCCCGATGCATATTTTCTTTGGGGTAATTCTCACCGTTTAGAGTCAGCGTTATATTAGTGATATTCAAATTGTTGAATATTGTTGGATCATTATTGACCTTCGTATAATCACGATCTTTTTGGAAACATACAATCACATAGCGGGGGCTTTCGAGAAACGATGAAGTCTCGACAGCCCATATTTCATTTTTTGCACCTTGTGTGAGAGCAGGCAACATATGTAGTTCCCATTTTCTGAAGGGTATGAGAATGGGAGTGTCAGCTTGGATAGCTTTCAAAAGTTGTAATTTAATTTGATCATGCGGATAGATTCGTTTAACTTTAAGCTCAACATTCTCAATTTCCAGTTTGACTTCTGTTGGGGTCAATGTTGTTCCAGGAGTCTCGTCTATTTTGAAGAGGTTGCTATCATCTCCAGCTCGTACTAATCGGATGGTATGCTTACCGTAGGAAACACATTGATAATCACTGAAGATATTCAGAAAATGTTTAATGGGTATTAGCATGTTGAATGTTAGATGGGTTGGGTGGATGACTCCAGTGTTGGTGGCAGTGGGAAAAGTCCAACCTGTGGTGGCCAAGTGTTCAATATCTTCATCAGTGTAGGTGAGAAAGCCTCTGACACTACTGAAAATTCCTACTTCACGAACTGTTTCCAGTTCCTTGCCACTTTGTTCATAAGTAGCAGATTGAAACATGAAAGCGCCAGCATTGTTTACGAATGTCACCCGCCCATTTCCTTTGGTTCTCTCAACTTTTCCGCTGATGAATAGCAGGCTGTCGTACAAGGCATCATAGGCATCAGATTGATTAATATTGATTTCAATAACATCATTGTTGCGGAAAGATTTGACATATGGGTAGTAGGTCCGCCACTCTACCTTTTGTATGGATTCATCGTTGTGCGGTTTTCGGAAAATGTTGAACATTTGATTGGACAACATGATAGCCGAGAGATTCCAAAAACAATTTATTCTCCGTTGACAGTAGTTGACGCTGCTGCTGCTGCTGCTGATGGTTGAATGTCTTGGTGAAGACTGAGGTGTGGTATGGAGATGATTTATAATTATAGATAGTTAGCACCATACTTTCGCTTCAATTCCAAACAAATTATTATTTCTTCGTTGAGAAAATCAACAAGTTGAGAATGTTGATCGGGCACTCGCAACGTAATGGTATTTATTTCATTTGTATGAGAAATGGGCAGATAAATGAGATGATTTGGTGTTTCGTCAATTGCGTAACCAGGATCAACACCTATAGCAAATTCGTATATCGTATGAGACGGTGTGTCGTTGTAGAAGCCTCCAAAGGTAATGTTGCTATCTATGTGTATGGTTCGTACTTTAATGATATCCACAGGCAGATCTGATGCGTAATGCAAGTTGGGATTGAGAAGTTTAGACGAAAATCCCAAAATGCGAGCTAAACTATTTGCAGGTCGGAAATCGATCGAATGCTTGAGACAAAATATTTCACTTTTCAGTGTATTATTATTGGGTTTGAGATACAAAAATTCCTCAGGGTTTTCTTTGAATGTTTTGGGTACGATATGTTTGCGTATTAAATCTTCAAAATCACTGATTTCGTAAAATCCAGCAGGAATATCGATATTTCTTCGTTTAGCTTTATCACCGTTTTCGTAGTAGTAGAATTTCGTGCCTTCTTCAATGTTGGGTATACTGTTGTAGGAATGGAAGCTGAGCAAATCCAAACTATATTTTGAATCGGAATCCAATCGAATGGGTGGATTGAAATCGATGGAAAGCGTCGAAGAACGACTTGTTAGCGTTAATATCATAGACATGACTGACACACATCAAACAATCACACACCTTAAATAAAGAAACATTTGAACAAAAATCATTTATTTTTTATTACAATAATAACATTCAAATTGTGCGCTAACAATATCAGTATAAAATATTCCATGTAGCGGTGCTGATGCAGGAAAATCATGTCGGAGATGGATGAAACATGGTAGGCGGATCTGCAAAGCGTATCGGTGTTGGTAATCCATTGGCAATCTGCGCCATACATCCAGCAATTCCCAAGGTCCTGCGTTCCCCATCAAATATTCAATTGGTAAAGCTTGCAGTTCAGCATCGGTGAAATCCCGCAAAGATTTATACTTATGCATTTCAAGCAATGATTTATACATTTTATCGGACGACATTATGAAGTAGAAACTTCAGACAAAGATGGCCAGTTATTCTGATTGTAATTTTGATATTGATCATTATTATATGTAATTTTTACCCCCTTCCCAAAATATCTCACCAATTCCATTGGAGGTTTTAGATTGCCGAAACTGTCGAAATATTGCGCGACGTTGTCGCTTTTATTGTAAGCTACCCAATGAGTGCCCGCATTCAAATGTGAATCCAAGTTTATTACGCCACATTCTCGCAGCCAAGGACCACAAGTTGGCAACGTATCACGCATAAACACTCCACGAAAATGTGGTATTTTAAGTTGACGGGCACACTGTAGAATTTCCGAATCGTATAATGCTCTATTAGGTAGCTTGTCTAGTAGTTTTTTTGTTTTTTCAAGTATAGACCTCGTCCTTTACGTTGTTTTTTCAGGAACAGTCCAAATCCTCGACGTGTTTTTCGTAGGTACAAACCAGATCCCAAATGTTCCATGGATTTATTATGACGTTGATCTTCTTCAAGTTTCTTTTTGGCATCTCTGGCATCTATTACTGTTTTTGCAATAGCGCTCGCTCCACCTGCCAACGAACCCAAAGCCGAAAGGGCAGCAAATATAGGTATGAGTGGCAGGATTCCTTCGGATTTTGCATCGAATGGAATTACCCTAGGTATGCGTATTTTGTTACGTCCTCCAGCTTGACTCACAGCCATTTTAGCAGCTCGCAAAGCTGAAGCCGTAGATTTCTTAAGATTGCTAGGATGAGGCTTCCAATTTTTAATAATTTTTTGAAGCATGTTACGACGAAATGACAGACCCATGCCAAGGTTACGTTTCGCCTTCATGGTGGAAGTTACCAACCAAGCTGCATCACGTTCTCCAAATTTAGCGTCTTTAGATTTAACGCGTTCCCAAGCTCGATTTTCCAACACTTGATCTGCCTTGTGTCGGTCTTGTAGAGAATTACTTTGGGAGTATGCAATATCGTGATCTTTACAGCTCTCGTCCAAAGGATTTACGCCTTTGTCCCCGCGATCCAATCTCTTTTGCAATTTGGTGCCTGGACCACAAAACGAATAACCAGGAAGATGTAATTCGAACGGGAGCTTATTGATTATGGAATTAACAACACCTGCACCGGAGTAAGTCAACATTGAGAATGACGTAAAGTGATTGTGATATTTTTATTTATAACCGTGGCGCACTCATTTTCAACCATCACATCATGGAAGTCATTCAACAAGACGAGTCACTACCCATTGAAAATTTGGATATTTTGAATGGAGACGGTAGTGGTAGTATGATTAGGAAACACGGTAAATTATTACCCAATTCGTTCCGTGCAATCATCTGTGGGCCAAGTGGTTGTGGAAAAACAAACGCCATCTTAACATTGTTATTCCACCCGAATGGTGCTAAATTCGAAAACATTTACGTATACTCAAAGTCATTGTATCAGCCGAAATATCAAGTACTTCAGGAAATTTTGAAGAAAGTCAAGGGACTGGGATATTATCCGTTCAGAGAAAACGAAGAAATCATAAATCCTCACGAATCCAAATCGGATAGCATATTTATTTTCGACGATGTCGCCTGTGATGGCCAACAGAAAATTCGAGAGTATTATTCCGTTTGCAGACACAAGAACATTGACGCTGCCTACCTTTGCCAAACATATTCGAAAATTCCAAAACAGCTGATACGCGACAACTGTAATATGATCGTACTTTTCAAACAAGATGAAATAAATTTGAAACATGTATTCGATGAGCACGTTTCTCCCGACATGTCTTTCGATGAATTCAAGAGAATGTGTGCAGAATGTTGGCAACAGCAGCAATATGGAACAGTTGTGATTTGCAAAGATTTCGATACGAATGCTGGTCGATATCGACAAGGATTCGACAAATATATAAGTATACACAAGATGTGATGTAGTATCATTCGTGAAACCGTTGAGCAAAGAAGTTGATGTTATTCGAAAGACTAAAATCAACGAAATTGCAAACGTTATTCGAAAAAAATATTTAGCCTTGAAATTGGGTAAATCCGAAGAAAATGAATCGCTGCAGAAATTCTTCAAACCTGTATCAGTTCCATTCCAATCCCTCGACGTTATTGCAAGTACAAAGGATGATGATGATGATGATAACGCTTTCAGAGAAGAAGAGAAACAAAATGATCTGATGGACATGGATGAACAAGTTTTAGAGGAATATATCAATCAATATCCTATAATGGTTCAGCCATACATTATAAAGCATTGTGAAAATGATAAAAAAATCGACAAAGTATACGGACCCATATATGATCAGCGTGATTCGAAATGGTTCCTTGGTGTGAAAGAAATAGATTTTGACAAACGCAGCGGATACATTAAAATGGCCGGATATCAATGGAAAGGGACGCCCGGTATATATGAATTGATATTTCTTACTAAGCCTGAAAATTACAATGATGAGGATTTACAAGCATACAGGCAAATTTTGGATTTATCAACCAGTCGCAAAGACACCTTAGGTCGCACAAAGTTTAGTAAAGGCTGGAAGTACAGCAAACATAATTAAACCAATGTTTCCTACACAACAACAACGTAAAACATCGGCACGTACGAATTTACGTAAAGCATCCGATTCAACAACGCTGGGCAGCGGGTTGCCTAAAACACCTATTGCAATGACATTCAATACCAAACCCATGGAATTCATTTATTGGGACGATCCCAACGAACTTTGCGAACGTCTCAAATTATTGATAGCCTCTCGAGATGCTGGAAATACTTCGCATGACAACGAGAATAATCTCGTTGGCCATTTTGAGTGAACTCAAAGAGGCAAATATAATTCTATAAGATTGCATACATACATACATACATTCACATTTTCAAAATGGTTCTCGATAAGTTTGGACGTAGCGACAGCAGCAGTGTAGGCGCAGATAAAAAGCGAAAATTGTCAACACCTTCTGGAGGAGGTTTGCTGCACACTCCAGATGGTAATATTGATTTCGATAATTTGAAATTGAGTAATGCGAAGAGCCCCACCAAGGATACTGATGCTGCCAATAAACAATATGTGGATGGAATCGATAAAAAAATTGCTGAAATTTTGCATAATCGAGCTAAACAACATCAACTGTTGCGTAATCAAGTAAATGACGAAATAACAAAGTTGTATGTTGAAATTAAAAATGAATCAAATAAAACAAACAGTTTGAAAAGAAAACTCCAACACTTGATAGCAATTTCGTTCAAATGACGCAAATTAATGAGACACGTTATAATGAGGTGAGGACATTTTTCGAAAAATTCAACCAACAATATAAAACGGATATTGAAAATATTCGTGAAGATATGTTGAAAAAAATTGCTGAAATTACTGAATTGGTACATTCACACAATTTAAAATGGGATGTTAATGGGAAATTGGCCCACCAATTGTTGGATCAATTTCGGGATGATATCTCGCAACAAATCACCAAAATAAATTCAGATATAGCGAATGTAAAATCAGCTATTGAAGAAATCCGTAAAACACAGAATGTAGTTTTTGCAGAACCATTATAAAATAGTACGTTTTGCTGTTTCATCATCAGATATGTGCCATGGCTTCCAAAGAAAAGATTCAACTTGTTCGAGAACTGCATAAACCTATTAGAAAAAATTATCCTAGACGCCGTACGATCATCAAAGGCTTGGATGACCTTTGGCAGCTCGATTTGGCTGAGATGAGACCGTACGCCCATCAAAATCAAAATTTCAAACTCATTCTAGTCGTTATAGATTGTTTTTCCAAATTTGTGTGGACTAGACCATTGAAAACGAAAACGGGTGAGGAAATTACCAAAACATTTGCAGATATTTTGGCACATACGAAACGTTGCCCAAAAAATCTACAAAGTGATCAGGGTGCGGAATTCTTCAACAGCAAATTTCAAGGGTTGATGAAAAAACACCAAATAAATCACTACAATACGTACAGCATCACCAAGGCCTCCATGGCTGAACGTGTCATAAGGACTTTAAAAGAGCGATTGTACAAGTATTTCAGTTTGAATGGCACCTATAAATGGTTTAATATATTGCCCGAAATCACAAAATCATACAATGATACACGCCACTCGAAGACAGGCATGAAACCTTCGGAAATTGATAAAACCAACGAAAAGCGAATTCTTAAATCGACATACAGTCATTTGAAAATAGCCGGACCGAGAAAATTCAATGATGTTGTGCGAATCAGTAAGGCAAAACACGTTTTTGAAAAAGGCCATACGCCCAATTGGACTACGGAATTATTCAAAATTATCAAAGTTAATATTACCAACCCGGCCACCTTCATGCTGAAAGATATGCAGGGTGCACCCATCAAGGGTGCTTTCTATGCGGAGGAATTGCAAAAAACTGCAAATCCAGATATATATCTAGTGGAAAAAGTTTTGAGGAAAAAAGGCAATAGGATGTACGTGAAATGGTTGGGTTTACAAGAATATAGCTGGGTCAGTAACGTTGATTTTGTATAGAATCTTATGGAAAACAAGCACAATTTGAAAGTCTATTGGCGGCCTTTCGACGAAATCAATTTTCTGCAACATTATTTCAACTTCACTATACCACAAACAAAACCACGTGATGTAAAGTAAAAATATAAAATCGTATGCAGACACACCCAGATATTCAGTTTGAAAACGATATTCAGTTTGAAAGCAAAAAAAATGTCTCAAGATAGTGGTTATAACAGTGAAATTGGACAAACTAAAATGTACGAAGATTGTGATTATAGTGTGACGTTACATTATTTCTTAGTACTGATGATGAACAAGATTTTGAGAAAACCCAAGATGCCATAGACAGAGTGTTACAACAATACGATAGGGCTACTCAACCTGAACCTTTTACTCAGGTAAACAAGTCGTTGGACCAATACGAAAAGGCTGCTGACATGAACACCAATTGCTGTTGTCGACTTTTCCCATGCCATTCTATGAACTTCGATGCGGTTTAAGCCCAGTCAGAGACTTTACCCCATGTGTTATTTTGAAGCAACAATGTTCACCTCGATTCATCAATTTTACACTCGATGAATGGTTAAACCTCATTGGAATTTTGCAAACGTCAATGGATACTTTCTTTGAATCACTAATCGATGACTATGTAGATGAATATAATCCGATTGTAACACGTTGCAAGGATTACATTTACGTTACACAATACATGGAAAGTTATACCAAGGATGCTGTGAACATGGAGCTGTCCAAGGAGAATGTAAACGATATTCTCAAAACACATCGGGGAGTGCTGTCCGGCCGCATCGCTATGCTGGATGCTTTGAACTTTTGTGCCTATTATCGAAGTGTTTTTGATCTTATTCGATCATGGTTACGTGATAGGAAAATTTATTTAACTTTAGAAGAAATTATAGAAGGTTTCTGTGAAGCCTCCCCTTTAGATAGTCTGTATGCTAATGCTCTAAGAGAATATTTATTTCATTATAAACAAACAATATTAGATGATTTATGTATTAAGTGAAAATTTCCATTCTGTAGTAAAACACAAGAAATAATTTTGTTTTTTTCTATATTCAAAATACCCTCCCTAAAATACAACTATAAAAGAAAGAAAATACAATATATATAAATCAAAAATGAAAAATGATTTGTTGAAATATAGTTGAATATGATGTTTTCTTATCAGCATCACAAATAGTTGGAGTAAGCTTTAAATTCTCCTTTTCTGAATCTATTAATCTCTGAATCGGTAAAACTATGATTTTTTACCATTTGTTTTTTCAGTTCCCTAATACAGTTCACATTAAGTGCTTTTTTAAATTCTTTTGGTAGTATAAAATAACAAATATATTCACATTTCGAATACCAAATTTCAATTCCCAACACAGGTTCCGTTTGTTTTCGTATATTATTTCTTGATTCACAATTTTTAACTGTCCAATAAATTGCGTTTGCAGACAATTGTTGCAAAGGTGGTGGAGTAAACGATTTTTCGTTAGTTGTGTTCATTATCGGAGTAACACACCGGTCAACCATATTTGAACTAAAACAAAAAAATTACTTTAGGCTATAGTGCCCCCACGGTAATGTATCAAATGATTTGGGGATAAGATAGCGTTTATCGTTATATGGACTAAGAGCTATTTTCGACTGCTCGATAGTGAATACATCATGGGCGAATGATCGGATTGTACACTGAGTAATTTTCTTTTACTTACAATTTTTCAAACAATCCACGTAATCTTCGAAACTTATTTTATTTTTAACAACATTATATTTTCCTCCTTTCGCTTTTTCAACTACTTTGCCTCCCTGCACTCTGTAGGTATACATTTTTGAACGTAAACCTGCAAAATGTGTGATGATTTTACCGTTCGCTTCATCCTTCATGAGTCCCGGAACTTTTTTTATTTACAAGTGGAATATTATACTCGTTATTTTCGAAATAATCAGACGTATCGAATTTTGAAATATGACTTTTAATGATTTCTTCGTACCCATCGTCGCACGTTACCTCATAAATGAAACTGTCGGTATCTGTATACATTAATTTGGATTTTTCCGCACCTATTTTTGGTAACATAAATTCGTAGTGAAATTTGAACATGCAAGTTTTTGACAAATCTAAAATTGCCATCCCCACATACATGGGTTTATTGAATACAAGTTCCGCTTTTTTCAATTCAATAGCCATCAAGTTTGAATCGAAAACGGTACGATTATGAAATCGAGGGCTTGAAATGAGATTTTTGGCACCGTATCTGCCCTCGTAGGAAGACACTAATTTTACTATTCGGTGCAACCGGACGTTCTCCATGGTTTTACCAAAAATCGCGTTATTGGCTAATTTGAACTGATTTTTTTCAAAAGAATTACTGGCTGCAGTCCTTAATCGAGTATTCAACTCGATATAAGGACGCAACCATGCAGACTGCTGGAATTTTAAAACTTCATGAATTTTTTTCAATATTAATCCATGATCAAGAGCCTGCTTCAGATTCCTATAATGTAACGTATACTCAGTTTTATTATGGAGGGTTGGCATTAATTTTTTCAACTTGGAATTTGGTGGTGAGCGGTGTTCGGGGCAAAACGGGAAATCTTTGTGTAAGTCGTGAAGGTGTGCAGGGTATTCTAAATCAACTTGCAAAATATAACCTTCGGGGTTGTCATCAGGAATTTGAGTCACATCAATATTCGTATCCACCCATTCGAAACCTCCATATGGTAAAAATTCCGACATTGCCCACCCATAAAGATTATTTACATCAAAATACATGAAAAATTACATAGCTCAGTGTCGAGGAGTTTTTTTGTACTATCCACATAATCATAAGGAAATACACCTTTCTTAGTGAGAAGTTTGAATTTCTCATCATTCAAGTGTGCAAATTCTTTTTTTAAAATTCCAAAATTTTTTACATTCAATGTGGAAACTAACTCATCGAGACTGGCCCCCATAAAACGATAAGAATCGATGAATCTAAATGTAATGCTAGTTTCGCTATCGTATTGGGTGAATGAAATGTATTTCTCTTTGTTGATGGGAAGTATGCTTACACGTCCTCTTTTTGCAACATCTTTAATAATAAAATGACAGTCATACCCAGAAAGATTATGGAAAGTAATGGGTACAACAAAAAGCTTTTTGAAGGCCAGATTGCAAATTTGATGACTCCAACCCCTAAACAACCCCGAGAAGTGACAATGGACTCTAACGATGATATCCCGCTTTGAAAATGACTTCTCGCAAATACGACACACTCTAGCTTTAACAATATCGGGATTACATGCCATGTGTACAATATTTTTGATTTTAGATTCCACAAATTTGGCAATGCTAGCCATTTCATCTGTAAACCATTGTATGCAATCGTCACCCCGATAACTATTGAACATAGACAAAGTGTCGTCATAAGAACATTTCAAATAGTAACCTGCACTGAACGCTTCATGCTTTTGATATATTGATGATTCATCTGAAATTTTTATGTTGCAATTTTCGAGAGCGGATTCAAAATCAGCATATACAACAAAGGGGCATTTTTGTTTGTATACATAATTTCGGAATTCTACATAATCAAATTTTGGAAATGAAATTTTACACTCGTTTATATTTTCGCACAACACAATATGTTCATTTAATTTTTGTTCGCTAGAAAAATAATTAATACACCAATCAAAAAAAATTTTTTCGTGTTCTTATTCATTTGTTTTGAAAATAATCCAGACATATTTTTAATATAACAATAATGATATTTGATTTCAGAATCATCGGTATCCTGAGGTAAAGCGTCGTTCTCATTTAATTTGGGAAAATATACATTTTGAACTAATAGTAAATTAACATGTTTATTCAATTTAGTTTTGGTCAATCGTGCAGGTACTACTTCGTAAAATGTCTTTTCTTTGACAACATTCATTTCTAAGCTATATACATTTATAGAAATATCGTTTTGTTTTTCAAATTTTGTATTATGATGAATTTGCATAGGCATTTCCAAACCCTTTGTATTCAAAACTGTCTTAAAATTTGGATATGAAGTTGGACGTGTTATATTTTGTTTGGCTGGGTACAAACCACTTACAACTGCTCTAAAAAAACACGCATCATCCTGATTATTAATATTCACACATGCTTTTCTGTTTTCAATTTCTCTAGGTAACCGTATGAAGGATGAACCGTTGCCTATTTCGTATTTATTTATTGACACCTCAAGCAAAAGAGTTTTACTCAATGCCCAGTCCGACAGTTTTTCCTGAAATTCATCGAGCTTATTCAAAATAACATCCACAATATGATCATTGTACCAAGAAGCCAAATCTGTCCCCAAATCAATGATTGCATTACGAGTATTGAAATATTTTCGATCGACAATTTCCCCGTCATTCGAGGTTTTGATGAAATCCCCCAACAATGTCATGTTCACTTTGAGGCATTGCATCTCCTTCAAAATTTTGGAAATTCTCGATTTGAAAACAAAATACGCATCACTCAAAAATTTTCGCACTTTTTTGTGGGCTAAATTTATTATTACACCCGTCCTTACTCTACCATTGAAAATTGCATTGATATTTTCCCATTTAACCCTACTGCTTCTATTCAAACCTGATCCAATATACTTATCATTTTTCATAACATTTATTATATATCTAATACGTTTCAATTCCCCAATTTTACTAACAATTTTCGTTTTTTCCCCTACTGAAAATTTAATTTTTTTCATTGCCAACTCACATTTTTTAATATGTTTACTGATCAAATTTAACGATGTTCGTGGAATGGAACTTGAATAATTTTGCTTGATCACCTCTAGTAATCAATCAATTTGCGATAAAGTTTTTGAAAACACCATTTTCAATAAATATTTCAACTTACAAAAATTTGTCGTTATGACGGCGGCGGCGCAATGGATGCTTGTAGAACGGCGGCGGCAATGGATGCTTGTAGAATGACGGCGGTAATGGATGCTTGTAGAACGGCGGCGGCAATGGATGCTTGTAGAACGGCGGCGGCGTCGACGGCTTGCAAAGGGGACCTCGGTGCATCTGCACAAGGAAACTTGTTGAAATGGTGAACGGAGTGATGCTTCTCACAAGGAAACTCGAAGAAAAATGCTGCCGCTGCGTGGTTTTGAGATATAACTATCTGAAAATAAAGAAAAAATTAATTTTCAAATGAATTTTTTAACGCATACATAAAATGGCGGCAAATGAATGAACAACAAAACTAATCTTAATTTTCTACAATTTCAAACGAAGAAGCAGGATTTGGCTTCCCTACGTTCGTTAGGCCCCTGAAAACTACCGCGTATTTCCCTTCTTCAAATTCCTTGATATGGGGACGATATGCTTCCGTCACTCTTGCTGGTAGAAACACTGCTTGGAGTCCCAAATCTAACAACACCACCTCGCCGAATTTCCCCTTCACAATTTTTGCGCTTTCTATTTTGTGGGGCGTCCCCGCTGGCAAATCCACTAACTTGGCTAGGGGTTTTCTCTCCACGACCGAAGATGAATTTATTTTCTTTAGATCCATCTGAGAAAAACCAAAATAAAAAGTTTTTGCTACAATAAAAACTATTTTTAATTCATAAACAACCCCTTTGCATTAAAAATTAAACAAAAACTCGAAACACAACCTAAAAAACATTTACGTTAATTCATCTGGCAAAACTTTTGAATTGAACATGCACTCAAAACCCAGAAAAATTCAATCACTTTCTACTCCAAGTTCACATAGAAAATCTCTGAATTCTCAAATTAAATGCTGAATCTACTTCATCTAGCCCACCAATAATTTTACCGTCACAATCAAATAAAAGCAATAAAATAAATAAAAAACTTACTTTGTTTTTCACGCACAAAACACTTAAAATGAGAAGAGCTGGTTCGGTACACTTGAGATGCAGAATGACGCCGTTCACACCCAGAATTGCTTTTATAGGATTGCCATCTCCCACCGCTACGTCAGCGCGCAGTCGGTGACAGCGCAAGGTTCCAGAACGCCATGGAAGAATTTTTATTTCACACGTACGCACACAGAGATAAAAACAACCGTTAGCTTGCGGTTATGAACTATCATGTTCTGGAAACCACAAATAAATTCCAACTACCTTATCTCTAATGTTAATTTCCGGCTCAGAGACCGCGCTCCAATGCCAACTGATAAATGAAACCACTAACAGAAATTGATAATGATGTGTTTCATACAAAATGCGAAGTATTTCAACAATAAAATTCAATTTGCATCAATTTTTTTATTTAAACAATATATTCCATTTTCTATTCGCCTTTACAATTATTTCCATTAAAATTCTAATCAATATGCATGATAATATCGTGGACACTATAATGAAAATCCTATAAAGTTCAAATTCCACTCGTGTCTTCGTTTTCTGACGTCCTGCGCTTGAATTGTGCATTCTTTGGAACTGTGCTGGCAAAAACTGGTAACTGACCTCCATTGCCTATTGTTGAACGCATAGACTACGATTCTGTTCTGTTCTTGCACCCATATTCGAAATCATTAATCTTCACACATATTGCTATAAATTTTACTCCATTTGGCTTGTTAACATACAAAACGTTATTTATTATTGCAGTTAGAAGGATAAAATTCATTTTGAGCATCGGTGACGGCATATTCTACGCAGTGAGGCTGTATTCTTCTCAATGGATATCTTGCTTCAGGTAATTTTCGCATGAAAACTCTGTTTTGAATATGTAAATTATTCAACTGCTTCCAAACATTCTCTTTTTTTTCAAAAAATTGGATGTCTTTTTTTAATTCTTGAAGGCGTCTCTCAAATTTCTCTAATTGACGTCTGTATTCTGCCGATGTCATTGTATTACTAATTATTTTTTCATCAAAATTTCATCTAACATAATCATCCCCTCCGCCGCCTCTATTCCACTCTCCTCCTATTACTTTTCACAATTTTTTTGCTTCTTCTACGTACCAATATATGAAATGGCATTCACATATGTCGGGACCACATGTAACGTTGGGATTTGACCAAGGGCAACTTTTATAATGTCCTATATTCGTTTCATCGTTTTTTATTGACTCTAAACACTTTCTCCGATCTAACAATTTTTTTACCAACTCTACATAAATATTACATCCATCTACGTGTTTATCAATGACTTCAGTCATTTTTTAATTGTGAAACATATGTCTGAACTTGTTGGAAGCATACTGTCTAATGATCCACATTTATGGGGCACCTTGTATATTTAACATGTTGGTATACCTGCATGCACTTTGAAACACCCTGTTGTTTTTTCTCTTAAATGATACCAAATTTCAAACAACTGCTACTAAAAGGTCTCATAGTCCGGTGTAAAAGGTGTTGCTCCGTAATCTGAAGATGGCCGGCAAGCTCACTTCAATCCATCGGCCTAACAACCTTTTTTCTTTTTAAATGCCAAATTATATAACTAACTTTACTCCAAATCGCACTTTAAAAATGTCGGACCCCGTCACGATGCACGTTTATGAGACACCCTGTTTATATTTTTTGCCTCAACTAGCACAATGGTACATCTGGTATATATTTTTTCTTAAATCTTTCTTAAATCTTTCTTAAATGATGTATTTTGACACACCCTATATATGTAAAACAAAAACTTCTGAATCCCTGCATGCCCCAATGAAGCGATGCCTCAATGATGTGATGATTCATTTTTCCGATGTATTTTGACACACCCTACTGTTTTTTCTCTTAATTGATGAGTGTTTTCAAACACCCCGTATATAATACGATTTTTGACAAACTGTTTTTTCTGTAATGTTACGTTGCTACACCGTGTATATCTTTTTTCTCTCAATTGATGAGTGTTTTGAGACACCCTGTTGATTTTTCTCTTAAATCATATATTTTCAAACACCCTGTATACGTTCCTCATTGGAATCGCACGTTGAAACGTTACACTCCCGTTACCCACCATTTTTCCTATTTTTCCAAACATCATTATTATTATATCACTTTAACAATTCGAATTTCTTCATTCACAATTACTATTCTTTTTATTTATTATTCGAGCACTGGGCTTGCGGTAGATAGCACCCGGCATGCGGTAAGATAACATCGCTCGACTCGGCGGCCTTGACCACTTCCGATCCAAAACAAACGTTGAGCATCTACTCAGTTGGAAGTTGAATTAAGGCGCGTATTCACCTGAGCACGAACGGGAACGAGGCAAAGTGAGGCCGAACGAATGCCTCGTTCGTAATTTTTGTTGATGGCGAAACGAAGCATCCGAGGCAACGAACGAGGCAGCGATCCCCGTGCGGCGCGGCATGCGAATTTCATCAGCAGTTGGGAAAAGTGTTGTTAAAAGAGTGTAAACCGATATGGCCGACGCAAAAGATTTGACAGTGGCCAGTGCTGCTTTTATAGTTATTGCTGGGCTATTACGAAAAAAAAGAAGGAAGAAACGTTGGTGGATGACATCCTTGTATCAAAATAGGGTGACATGTAGAGGACAGTCATTGTTAAACAGAATGGTGGAAGAGGAAGAAAATGGGCATTTTCGAAACTTTACCAGAATGTGTCCCACTGATTTCAACTTTTTATTAGAATCGATTCGTTCTGATATTTCTCGACAAGATACGAAATTTCGCAAAGCTGTGACCGCGGAGGAACGATTAGCTATAACTCTCAGATATTTAGCAACTGGTGATTCGTACACTAGCCTTCAGTACCTTTTCAATGTATCAAAGCAGCTAATATCGAAAATAATACCAGAAGTATGCAAGGCTTTGGTGAAGATCTTATCTAAATATGTTAAGGTATGTATTTTTCCCAAGCGTCAACTAGGTACTCATAAAAAATGTTATACACCAAATCATAAGAAAATCATAAAAAAACAACATTACACCCTGTATCTTACAAACTAAGAGCCGTATTCAACATCCCCTTCTAACTTTAAAAGCGCTTTTAAAATCTGTCTGTCCAATGTCAACTTCAAAAGATAAAAAGTGACAAATGTTAAAAGCATTTTTATTAGAGTTAAAATGGGACGTTGAATACGGTTCTAAGCATTTCTGGATCTATGTTATGAATTTTTTTTCTTCCTTTGGGATGTCGTTCAGTCGAGCGTTGTGACATATTTTTTACAACACCCTGTAGTTCAGGCAAACTTATATTGAAAAACAACAGAAATGCAATGACAAAAAAGTTTATTTTATTTTAAACATTATCATCTTTTGGAAATGTCAAATATTCTGCCAAGACAGAGAAGCCTGAGTTGTCCGCAGGTTGGCGACTTTCTGGATGATCTTGAGGTGATGGAAGGGGCGAAGCGGTGTAAGATGTTGATGGAGAGGATGTAACATAATAAGTTGAATTAGATAAGGCAGAATCACATCGAGAAGATACATAGTAAGATGAAGGTGTCGCATTTTGTAGCGGAGTTAGCTCTTCAGGTTGTGTTGCGAACACTGCGGACTTATTTATTGGTATTTGCAGTGGAGTAGGTTGCGAATGGAGTTGCGAAAGCATTTGCTGTGGCATTGAAACTGGATGCATGTTCATTTCAGCACGAAAGAAAATACTATGAATTTCGTGCTGTAGCATTGTACGGGTTCTTTTATCAAACTGTCGCAGTTTTTCCGCTATATATTTGGCAAAAAGTGAGCTCTCATCATTTTCATTATAACTGGATTTTACTGTTTTTTGTAAAATATTAAAATCTTCTTGTATTCGAGGATCCTCAGAGTTCTTTCTTTTTGTTACAACACGCTTGGGAGATATAAACTTTTTTTCTTTTGGGTTGATTATTTTTTTACTCAAAGCAATATTTCTTTCGACTTGGTCATCCTTAGTACTATTATCAGAATTCCTTTGCACGTCGTTTTGTGTTGATTCTGCCGTGTGTTCATTTTCTAAAACTTGTGAGTGGTCGGAATGCTCTGCATCCTCTGTAGACTCTTCTGCAGCAGTATGTTCTTCTGGATAATTCTAAAATAAAAATATTTTGTTTTAGACACCTTCAACAGTGGAAGAATGGAGAGAAATATCACAAACATTTGAAGAAAATTGGAATTTTTCTCACTGTTTGGGTGCTCTTGATGGGAAGCATATTGTGTTGCAAGCACCCATGTACCGTTTGTTTTTGTAGCGGACGAAGCATTCGCCTTATCCGAAAATATCATGAAACCATACTCAGGGTTGCACCCAAAAGGATCTCGAGAACGTATTTTTAATTATCGACTGAGTAGAGCCCGCCGAGTTGTAGAAAATGCTTTCGGTATTATTTCTGCTGTATTTAGAGTTTTAAGAAAACCAATGCTATTGGAACCAGAAAAAGCAGAGCTCATAACAATGACTATAATTTGCTTACACAATTTTCTCAGAAAAAGCCACTTATCAAAAAATCTGTATACACTTGAAGGGACATTCGACAAGGAAGTACATGGGCAAGTCAGTCCTGGTTCTTGGAGGACTAACGGTCAATCTTTAACTCCCTTACGGAATGTACCGCGCAAATCATCAATTGCCATCAACAATATTCGAGCGGAATTTTCCGAATATTTTTCCTCTAATGGTTCTGTTTCTTGGCAAAATGATTATGCCTAATATATTTTTTTGCAGTTTTTTTTGAAACATTAATAGGGTTGAAAAGTATATCGATTTGGAGTAAAATGAAGATATTTTCCTAACTACGGTACAAAACTACAGGGGGTGATTCGTTAGGTCGTTTTAAGACAAAAAGTTCCTATGAACATATGTCCAAAGATGCTTCGTTTCTGAGATACAGGGCGTGTAAACAAAAAAATTCAACACCCTGTCACTCAGAAAAGAAGCAACTCCGGACATATGTTCATAGGAACTTTTTTTCTTGAAACGACGTAACGAATCACCCCCTGTAGTTTCGTACCGTAGTTAGGAAACACGAGGGAAACAAAAAAAATATCAATTTTCGATATGTTATCCCCAGGAGCCACTCGTAAACATATCTTCATTTTACTCCAAATCGATATACTTTTTAACCCTATTTGAGGCTTGTATGCGAAAATGGGGCACCTAAATCTGTCACTGGCTGACGGTCTATAACTAATTTAGGAGATTATGTAGGTTTGTACAATTATAATACATCTATGCACTGTACAGATTGAAGAAAGGATACAACTACAATTATAGTTTTCTTGCAAATTAAAATGCAATTATATAACAAAATCCACTTCTGTATGCCCAAAACAATAAAATATCCCCTAGATCACTAATAATTGCTGTAAGTATAAAAATATATAGCAAAAGAGTTTTGAGGTTATACTGTATATTTGAAAAATTTCATGTTTAATTTTCATGTCAAATTTAATTCTTTATGTTGAAAAGGGAAATAGAGACTAACGTTTGTCTTTCAGCCGCAGATGAATCCACAACAGATTTTATGGATATTCTATTCATATTTTCGAACAAAAATCTTAATTCTTTATATTTGCTATGTTCTTGAGACAACAGTAAAGAACAGAGTGCTTTGAAGCTATCACTAGTCATAGGCCCTAATAACTAGTAAGCAGGTAGGTACTTACTGATATTGTATTCCGAAGCTCCTCTGGATCCTCCAGAAACTTTAAACTATCCCAAGCAAACCACTTAGAAACGTAAACGTCTTTGCGGCCTGAAATCATAGTATTTAGGTGCAAACCAGATGTTGCTTTATTTTTCTACACTAATTTACTTGTACCAGTCCTCATACTGGTTAGCATACGGGTCTTTTCCCTGCGCCGCGAACCTCTCAGACTCTCAATTTTCTTTTTCAGCACTGCAATGTCCTCTTCAAATATGGATGCGATTTCTCGCCAGGCATCCTCTTTTTTGACGATATTATAATACAATTTATCATTTTTTCTCCATAAAATAGGCCGCCTTTCATACTCTTTTATGAAACTTAACGTTTTTTCATTATCCCAGCTCATTTTTTATCAACATGTACACTGTACAATACGACTGGACAGATAGGTAGGTACAATTAATAAATAACAATAATACACCAATTCTGTTGCGAGGCGAGGCGAGGCAACTGAAGGCACCAATGCCGTCCACATATATTCAAATTTTTCTTTGAAGTACCGACACCGATCGGATGGCATTCGAACTGCTTCGGACCGCGCACCGCACCGTTTTCCGCGCCTCGTTGTGACGTACACACTACGCACGCTCGTTCGGCCTCACTTTGCCTCGTTCCCGTTCGTGCTCAGGTGAATACGCGCCTTTTTATAAAGGAAAACATACTGAAGATTCTTTTGTCTCCGAGCTAACACCAAATTCTGGTTTAGAACACTATAAACGCCCCGCATCCTGATGTTCGAATCATGAAATTACATAGGAAGTCATCTGTAAATGGAAACATTTCTAACCTTCAATAAATAAATTTTGTTGCTAATTTTACAGACGACACCCTGTATATTTTAATGAGATCTGGGGGTTTAAGCATGTTCTGAACCAGAATCTGATGTTAGTTTCGAAGTAAAAAATCTTTTAGTATATTTTTTCACTTTTCAACTGGTCATAGCAAGCCATGAAAAAGTAAAATTTGGGTATTTCTTATACCTAGCATCAATTGAACACGTTCAGGCCCTTTGTGACAAAAAAAAAATCGAAAGCAACCGATCATTTCGGATGAATAAAAATTAATAATATTGGTAGTAACAGATGCCACCCTGTATATTATAATGAATAAAGCACTTAGATCTAGGGGTTTTAGGGTGTTCTGAAACAGAATCTGGTGTTATTTTTGCGATAAAAAAATGTCTAGTATGTTTTTCCCAATTTTTCACTTTTCAGTTGGTCGTAGGTAGCCTTGGAAAATGAATATACGAATATTTCATCAACCTCAAGTTAGATATTTGTGGGTACTATATGTTATGAAAAATAACTTTTGATATCACTGTACTGTCAAGAAAAAATGCGAGGGTGTGGCTGCTCAAAGTGGGACACACTGTATATATATATATATATATATATATATATATATATATTGTTGCAATTGTCTCTGATCAACTGTTTGGGTATTTTCGAGTACGTTTGCAACGTCCACGGATTTATGGCGTCTCATGGCATAATACTCTCTGATTTTGTCTTGTTTGTCGCACGATACATCGACGAAAATGAAAATTGAGTGCTCCCTCGCTATTGACGCCTTGATAATCTTATCATTGTTCCTGTATGGAAAGTAGCGACTCCATTGACTTGCTTCAGTACATCGTGCAACAGCTGATATTTCGGTTGGTACAGCGATTTCAAATATACGTAAACATTTTCGAAGCGTGCTCCGTTCGGGCTGAATAACAAACTCAGTACAGCGTTGGTCTTGCCACATCCGCTGGTGCCACAAAATGTTTGCGTAGTACACCATTGAAGCCGTTTCCATCAACGAAATCCAAATTGACTATTTCCAGAGCCGGCTCTTGTTGCACCCCTTTCATTTTTCAGCTATATATGTGACCACGCCTACATCTAGCGTTCGACTGATAGTTTGAGTTCTTGAACGCAGCTATGTAAGTACGAGCGCAACGCCAATCACGTCATTGTCATGCTAACCGTCGAACACGAAAGTCGTGGTGTGGTGAACTCTGTGATAAATCGTCTGCCGTTCGAACCATATCTACCCGGATACTAATACTGCGGACCTGGTACCAAATTGTACGCGGAGACACTGGTGTGAACCCCCTAGACGCTGCCTGCGTATCACGATATCGCATATTCACAAAGCAAGTCTCTGGACGATAGACACAAGGCTGACTGGGTGTTGGAAAATCGAGCTTGGGAAAGTGTCAAGTCCAAAGACGTGAAAGTCGGCGAGAAAGCTGCAGCTTGGCTAGTCACCACAACTATGAAAGCGAAGCGTAATTTGGGCATGGACAAATAATAAGTCAATGGCCTCTGCTTCTGGTGCAAAACGACCAAGAAAAAGGAGGTCGTTCAAGAGGGATGTGGTCTCGAAAATCGCCAATCATCTGCGGAATACACTGAAACCTGACCAACTGAAATATATGAGTGCAAAGGATCTGCGAAAATCGTCGTTGATAGCACTGCGTGCAGCCCGAGCCCAAGTCAAAAATTTGTTGAACGCAAACACATCAAAGTGCCTCGACTAATACCTTTCGAAGCAAAGAGTGAAAGTTTGCTGCCTGTCGTTGGTCAGGACCATCATCCCCTCAAAAAACGCTCAGAAGAAATTATACGAAGAAAAGCACCACAAAACTGCGATGTAGAACGATGGAAAGTAGGGATCTGGCTTGTTTATGCGCAAAACAAGTCGCAGAGGCTATGGTCTTTTTCTCAAGAACACTCCCAGTGAAGCTGCCCAATAGCAAGCGACCTTTGTACGATGTGGACTTGGTCAAGTATGCCAAACGCCTGAAAATTCCTAATTCCATTGGGGTTTTCATGCGCGACAACCTATCTCATTCTACGCCCATGTACAAAGAGTGCTCCATTGTCAATCTGGACTCGATAAAAAAGTCGTCGAACGCATTGGGTAGCTTATGTGAAAAGTGGACTTTGTGTGAAATAGTTTGACAGCTTCGGCAATTTGAAACCGCCAGTTGTAACAATCTACTACAACAACGATCGCTATCAGACATTCGATAAAGCCAATTGCGGCCATTTGTGTTTGAGATTCCTCTATGATGAAACAAACGATGGATGATACAACCAACAAAAAGACCTTTGATGAAAAGCGCAATACGGTTCATTATATGATTGTGTGGCGATTTGCATACAACACTTCGCGCAAATCCGATTGGAAACGTATGGCCATGGACAGCATTCGTTTCGACAGACGAATCTCCAAACTTGCTTGCATAATTAGCCCCATTTTGAATGTGGAACACAGAAGGCGAGTGTGGAAGTCTTCAAATGAAAGTGCATAACCCCCAAAGTGTCAGTCATGTCTTTGCTGTTCACCCTGACAGGTCACCCTTCAATTGGACGAAGACAGCACCTACGGCTTGGCTTTGATCGGTTTTCATTCGTACAACAGCATACCGAACATTACCAAAGGGAAATTCTATTATTTTGCCAACGGAACGCCATCTCTTAGCACCATCAACATACCCACTAGCTGTTACAAACTAACCGATATTGCAAAGTTTATTCACAAACACATCGACAAACCAAGAGAAGTGAAGAAGAAGAAGAAGAAGAGAGAAGTGGAGATTGAGAGAAACAACAACAACAACGCTAAGGCAGTAGTGTTCTCTCTCAAACTCAATACCAATACTCTACAGTGCGAAATTTACAGCAAATACCACACCATAGACTTCACTCCAGTGGACTCTACTGGACGACTGTTGGGTTCCTCACCTCGAATACTTCCAGCTGGAATCGTTCACGTGTCTGACCTGCCCGTCAACATAGTGAAAGTGCGAACAGTTCGCATTGACAGTAACGTAACATCAGACGCTTTTTTCAACAACCGACCCTCTTATACAATAAACGAGTTTGCCGTTCGAGAAGATCCCGGATTTGCCAACGACGAAACTCCCTCGAATCTCATCTATCTGCCTGTGAACAAGACGGAAGTACACAACATGACCTTGAATATTCTCGATCAGGACTTTCGTAGTGTGAATTTCCGTGGAGAAACCATCATCGTAAGACTGCTGTTGCGCAAGCTATCAAATGGGGTTGGTATTTGATTTGGACGATAACGATCAACAGCATAAAAGTACTGAGAGCGCAGGTGTCAGTTCAGTCGCGCAGACGCAGTCAAAAAGAGAACACACCACTCATACGCTTTCTCTCTCGAGCATACAATTCCTCATACCTCAAGGTCATCATGTTGTCAAAACAAGTGTTCGACGTGTACAGTCATCCAAAATTCGATGGATTCACCCGAAATTGTCATTCAGCGAAGTGATACATGGTGACGCTATCGTCTGTATAGAGGGCACTCTAGTCAAAACCGCAGGAAAGGCAATGTGCGATTCGTCAATAATGCTGGAGCATTTTTTTTCGAATCAATCTACTATGAAATCAACGGCAAGGAGGTGTACTCTGTTCCTTTGCCGGGTATAGTGAGCACTCTGCGAGGTAATACTTGTCGATTCTCAAAACTCGCCACTGCCGGTTGGACGTATCTAGGTGGAGCTATTCGCAACGCCAACAACGGCTCGTTCGCCATGTGGATTACGCTTAAGCATATGTTTGGCATATTCCACGACTACAGATACGCCACAAACGAACGATAGTGCATTCGTTTGGTGAGAAGCAGAAACGACAACTACTGTACGGTTATAAAAGAGGTTGCCAATCCGCAAGTTGCAACCACAGCCGCCCTAACGATCAATAGCATCGTACTCAAAGTAAAAAACGTCATTTGCAATGACGACATTCGCTTGCAGCTGCTGCAATTCATTCCGATTGACAAACCTGTGGGCATCTCATTCCGAAAGTGGGAAATGCACGAACTGCCTGCACTCACGCCTGGTTCCACCAAAGAAATATGGTCTGTCAAAACTTGTACGGCATTGAAGAGTCCTCGATTCGTCATTGTCGCCTTCCAAACGAATCGAATGGACAACATGGAACGAGATTCCAGCTACTTTGACCACGTTGACATCAGAGACATAGGTCTTACGTTGAACAGTGACAATTACCCGCATGAACGCATGCGCTTGCAATTTGACAGGTACAACTTTGTGGAAGCTCATCGTGCCTATACGGAATTCTTCCAAGCTATGCAAATTGTTCCCAGAAACGCCCTCTGCTGAATTACGATGCATTCAAGGCCGAGCCGCCATCTTCGTAATCGATTGCTCACGGAGAGCGGAATTCATGAAATCGCTCACCGTCGATGTCAAACTTGACATAGAAGCCACAGTTGGGTTTTCAGCCAATAGTCGTGCATATTGTGAAATAGTGCACGATTTGATCATAGAACACTCGCCTTCAAGTGAGATCGTACGTCGTCTGTCATAACACACAAAACACTTGCCGTCATTTATCATATGCCAGTGAAATCGGCGGTAGAGTGGGGGTGGTAATGGTTAAATGCACCTAAGAGGAAGCAAAAGCCAGAACAAACTAGAGAGAGAGTGGGGGTGGTGGAGGAATTCTCTCTCCGCACACAGGCATAGACAGGTTTGCCACCGCCGCCGGCGCAGCTTACAGTCAGACTTCCACGATGAAACTTGTAGCGTGCGATATTCAAGGTTTCAACATAGCCGGCGAGTTCCAGTCAAAAGAACTCGCAATCACCGACCGTCAGTGCACGAATTACTGCGTTTTCAAACCGAGTGTGCCGTTCCGACCCATTAGTGCCGCTGACAACAGCAAGTGCGATACCTAGAAGCCCATCGCTGGACTTGGTAATTTTCTCTGAAGTACGTGGAGACATTAACCTCAAAAAGAACCTCATATCGTTGAAATTGGGGCCACCACCACCAACAGCACGCTACAAGTTCCAGTATTCGAGAGAAGATCACCCATAACTGGCTGGGGGGAAGTTGGATGGGTTTTTCAACAACGGATGCATTTGCATAGCATACTCCCAGCCTGGCAGATACCATCTAAAATTGTTGAGCCATCAGGAAGTTGACTGTTCGGATTCCAGCATGTGAATATTTGAGATGGAGCTGTTCAATAATGAGATCCGTCAAACGACTGAAGCTGGAAAGAAGAGTAGGGAAGCAACGATCATATTGCAAGGGAGCATGAGTCGATCGGCGACCCATTCTTAGAATTCAATTCCTTGTTCATTAAAAGTTTTAGAACCTGATAACCCTTCTGGAGCATAAGGATCACGCCAGAAAAGGCGGCGGCTTGAGTTATTTCAACCAAAACTAATAAAGCTTTGTGTATTTGGAGGGAAGTGAGACAACCTTCAGTACGGTTCAATTGTTGGCGAGTATTGAACGTGAATCGTGAAATAAAATCACGAATGCGTGTAATTGCTGTCAAAGAGAAGCGTTGTTCGAACAAGGCATCAAGAAGTTGCGGATCATGAATATTGTTGAGTACAATAATGCGTTCTTCAGCTTCAGATAATGTTGTAGGGGATCAGCAAAATTCTTTCAAGCACAAGAGGCGTCTTGAAGAAAGGATGGTCCCCAACACAATAATAAACATTGAAGTGAGTCGGAGGGTTAGAATCCTCTGGAGCCTACATCTGCAGGAATACAGTTGAAAGAAATATGAAATCAGCTAATCGAAGGTTTGGTGTTCTGTATGAACGACATTCTGTTAGCAACATAGGTTTTCCATCGGTGAGATGAAAAACCAAGTCATGACAGTACCACAGTACTGTCCGACCAGCAACTAAATCGGTTGAACTCAATTTTGCTAGCATAAACCTTGTGAATGAATTAAACCAACCTTGTTGCCAGTACGACTGCGCAAAGTTCAGTAGATAAGTAAAGGGGCTATCAACTCAAGATGCCGCTGAATTCGAATTTTGACTACGTAGTCAGCCAGCATCATCAATGGGCTCTTCTTCTTCGCTGACATCATCATCGGGAGTGGTCCCCGCTGTACCTCCAGCATACTGCCGCAGTATCCAACGATGTTCACTGTTCTAGAATTTTATTTTGTCGGATAAATCAGAGAGAGAGAGAGAGACAGTATATTTTTCCATCTTATTTCAGTTTTGCGGGGATATGTGCGCGTCTTTCCTCGCAAAAATGAAATGAGTTTGAAAAATCTACAACGAGATAGCCATTTTATGTGTTTGTTTGAACGATTCAATCACACATGTAAGAAATATCTTTCGAGAAATTTCTCTGGGAGTGTGTCGGTGAGTTGTAGACACTGATAAAGATGTGCGTATTTTTTTCCCAAATATTGCGCAATGTTTATCAGTGTACTTCGAACTACCACCATTTTTTTTTTCAAGGTGTGTGAGTGAGTTGTACACTGATGAATATATATGAGTATTTTTTTCATATATTTTTATGTGACATGCGCAATGTTCATCAGTCTACTCCAAACAACCTCCATGTTGACAGGCTATGTAATTTTGACAGATGTCCTGTCAAACGTACTGTACATTACTCCACCTTACGAAGCAGGCGAAGTTCTTGTGTCTTTTTTTCAATCAAAACAATCAACAAATGAATAAATGGACTGAACTGTCGCAAGATCTCATGAACGATGGATATTTGCCTGTGCTAAAGGCCGAAATTCCACCAAATTCTAATGCATACTGTAACGAAGCATATTTTTTACACCCTGTATGGGATGATTTGAACTATTTCATTATAGACCAGGTCTTCAGCTGATAATGCTTCGTTGGGCCACCCTGTTGCTGTTCCTAGATTTATTCACGTTAATACTACCGTTTCTTAAGAACGACATAGCATTATCATTATTTTTATCATAATATTGAAAATTGGATTACTGTAGGGCTTCACTCTCATAGTCATTGACTGAAAAGTTTATATGGCAGAGTAAGTTAGAAAACGATGTCAACGGGGTGACAAGTTTTGAAATAGTTATTCAAAATATCTCTGACCCTACTTTCGTTTTGTTTACGGTTTCAAATTTTCAATGTCAATTCCTTTCGGTATAACTCCGTTTTCATGCCTTATCAAAAACTGCCGTCCCTTTGTTTTTTGCCGGGTCTACTGAGTTTTTGTGGTGTGTTAAAAATTTTAACTTTTCAATAGGTTTGCAGCTCCGGTTTTTTAGGAGTCATGTTTTTGGACCCTTAAAAAGTCAGAGCAGACTTTTTGTATTTTTTATATTAGTTAGCTTCTCGAACCATCGAATTCCGGTGGTTTTTTTGCCGTTTTGCTACCAAGGCCATAATTTTCCTATAAATAAGGAAACACCGCTGCAGGAGGGCTTTTTGGACTATTGTGCCTTCTTCGTGAAAGTCAGTTGAAAATGTAAGTAATCCGAATCCGTTAATTTTCCAAACCGCCTTGCAGTTGTGTCTTGAGACCGAAAACCGTAAGCATTCCGATCAATACTTTATTTATTTTTTTTATCCTTGCCGTTTGCTAGTTGCCGAGTGTTACAATCAGGTATGATAAATTGTTGACAACTTGATTATAATTGGGTATCTGTGAGCTACTAAACAAATCCGTATACTACATCAGAACAGATTTCTCCGACTGTCGATTAAAGCAAACCCTCGCCGTCTCTTCCCTAAGATGTTGTTAAAGTTGCTGCTGGCAGGACACTATCGCGAAAATTTGACGAAACAGTGGGGAGAGCTTTCTGTTCGGAATTTAACTCTGGCTATTCCAAACCTAGGGATATGCTATTGATCACGAAATTCGCTGTGCGTTGCTAGTATTCCAAAGGCGACTAAAAACTGTCACTGGCGGGATCAAGCCTCGCTTGAAATAATACAGCCTCGTATAGTGTTTATAAGGTGTTGTCAAAGTTGCTGCTGGCTGAACACTCGCGGAAATTTTGTAAGTGAAAATCTTTGACTAGTCGCCGTGGCTAACTCACCGTGGGCCGTGGAAGAGCCATTTGAAAAGGCAAATATACCGATTATTTGCTGAATACAATGTACCCAAGCACAGCCGTCTAGATCACAGATACTACGAACATATAAATATACCGGGTGTTCCAAAAGAAACTGATTAATTCGATTCGAATTTAAAATTCACTTGATTGGCACACGTAAGCAACATCCGTTATCCCTCTATAGAATTTAACGTACCGGTAACCCCGCTGAACGAGCAGAACTTGTTCCCTCGATCATTAGTTCACGTTTAGGATAGATGTTAGACGTTACTATTTAATATTTTTGTTATTCAGATAGGTCCTGCATTGCATTTCCCTGTGAAATAATATAATTTCAATAAAATCACGAATTGTTATCTCAGTTCCTCTTTGATTTCAATCAATTACTACTAAACATTTGCTGCTGTAAATCTGACAGTTGGCAAAGCAGCCGGTATCTCACCAATTTCAAGGGCTGCAATTAAAGCCTGCAACCCCTTGAACACATTAGTGTCTGTACCACTCTGTTTGACCCCTGGGATACCGTATCTCCATCTGAGTCTGCCCTGGGCCTCCCACCGAACTGAGAGTTAGGGAGAGTGGAGCATACCACTTAAAATAACTTGAGCTCGAGCCGCATACTGAGTGTATGATCTGTCCTCGTTAGAGAGAACAGCGGACGCTCAGTAACTGACGCGCTATAGTAACGACCGCCTTTATCCAGTGAGAGGAATAAAGAGCGTTACAATACAAACTAGGAAAAGTCTTTCGCAATAATACTTTCGAAGACACTCGTATGATGCCACTAGCATCGCCGACGACCACTCAACCGACGTCCAATCCAAACACACACACTCCGTCTACTTCTTATGTCAACAAACCCAGCAAACTGCCTCTAAACGTAAACAACAACCAGTGGCGGCGTCTCACCAGTGCCAGCAACAACAACAATAAAATTGACGAAAAATAAATATCGAAATATCTCAAAAACCTGAGGCTTCAGCGCACCCCATTTTCTGTGGGGACGTTCCTCGTCATCGCTCCCAGTCCCCCGCTCTTTTTTCCAGCCGATTGGAGACACCTAATTTTACCTTCGTTTCAGAATCAAGATTCTGCCTTCGTTTCGTGACAAATTTATTGTATTTTGATTGTGATACGAAGGTTGCCTTACTACTTTTAGTCCTAAAGTAGGTATTGGGAAAAATACAACTTGACGATTTTCGGTTAAAATGCATCTGCTGTGTAAAATTTGATTTTTAAATTATTACCACAATTTTATTTTCAAATGGCAACATAGTGGTTGGTTGGGTCAGAAAAAAAAATTAGATGATTTGTATTCCACATGAAAAGTATTCAGCAAGTTCCAACATTCTTGTGGAATATTGCTTTCAGTAAAAATGTTTTGCCATGTAAGTACAATTCAATTTTAAAATATTTATTACTTATTTTTTCAAATGGCAATTTTGTGTATTTCATTACGATTAGGTTGATACCGCTTCACCGTTAGAAGTTTCAAACAAACTTTAAAAGAACTTGAAAAGATCATTCAAGATCTTCCTTAATATGAAACACTATTTCAGGTTGAAATGAGATTAAAATGCATTGAGTAACCTATGACTCACATTACTAATAAAACGAGTTGATTAAGGTGTATGGAAAAAAAACCTTACTTGTCAATACGTTATCTTACCTCACTTCGGTAAAACTGAATTTGGAAACTATTGTGTACGCTATTGATTGAAAAACATATTGATAATATAATGTATACAAGGAAATATTAGTTTTTGAATTGATAGTTTTGTTATATCCTTTGTGTTGTTCACAGGTTACTCAATGAATTTTAATATAAATTCAATCTCAAAAGGAAAGCCCACCGTAATATTTTTAGGTTTGTTGACTAAAGTTTGTTCGGGACCTAATGGTGTGCTATATCAAATTAATCGTAATAAAATGCTTTTTTTTTCTGACCCGACGAGCCACTATGTTGCTATTTGAAAAAAAAAATTGTAATAATAATTGAATTTCACAACACAGGCGCATTTCAACCGAAAACCATAAAGTTATATTTTCTCTATATTTTAGGAGTAAAATTAATAATTTAAACGTATGCATAGCCCTCTAAAAATAACAAAATTCGAAATTTTTGGTTACAAAAAGTAACAAGATACATGGTTGTATTCGGAATGTCATATGGAGACAAAAAAAGTAGAAATATACCGGGTGTCTCATTTGAAACTCGAATGTTTATAGTTCTGGTGAGACCGGAAGTTGCATGAAGCTAAGTCAAAAAACAAAAAATGCAGTTTAATGTATTTTCTAAAAACTCTAAATTTAATTTCGATATCTTCAAAAAGGAAAAAGTTATAGGTGCTAGCCACCTTCCGTGGAAATTTCTTTATAGGAATAGGCCTGCTGTGTTCGTATTCCAAAATAGAACTTGGGGATCCTAACAACGTGTATTATGTGTCCCTCCTTAACTCAGCGGACATAACAAGTAAACGCTTTCATCACTTGAAATACAAAGAATATCAACCCACTGCAGGTCATGAACGAGCCGATAAAAGTAATCTTGGTGTCATCAGTAATCGAGATTTTGTTCTGTTCTGATTCCCACGAAAAGGAAATTCCTGTAACGTTCAGAAAACGCCTTACGAGGCCGTCCGTTAGACCAAATTCTGTTGAAAAGATGTTAGGTTTGTCTCCAAAGTAACGTCAGATGAATGCAAAGATTAGGCTCTGTAGTGTCCCTATGTTCACTGCGTAAGGTCACTCTCATTCGAGGTTGCATCACTCTGATTAAAACACTATTTAATTTCCGTTTACTAACACGATCTTCACCCGATTGCTGTCTAACTAGAACTGACTTTTATTCGTCTTATCTCGCATTTGTCAGCGAACGGGTGATGCTCGTTGTTACTCATTTATTGTATAATAAGTACGATGCATCATATACTACATATTTCCCCTGTTAACAAAATTGTTGATTTAGGCAACATGAACTACATATTTAAATATAAGTTGATAGCAGGACAAACAAAATATAGGGGACATTACTGCCTTGAATATAACACCTAATACAGTACTTAATAACATATATGGTTTAATATAATAACATAACATCAAACAATACAGGTAATAACAAAATATAATACTGATACCAAATACTCAATAGTTCGAGCTTAGAGCAATGAGATTATTCAACATTTGCATCTGCCCCTTTTTCCCCATTCATTACTCTCCATTCCCCTTCCATTTTTTTTTTAAATGAACGACATTTCTGCGATACTGCTTACCTGTTTCGTCATTCTGGACGTGAGTATCGCTCCCATTTTTTTCTACTACAGTATGAGGGGTGGGGTTGAATGTGGAACTCAACTTATGTATAATAAGTACGATGCATCATATACTACAGGCTCGATGGGCAAGTCGCCATGGTACCGCTGATATTGAAACGATGGATAATATTTCAAAAGCGCATCGTCAATGAAAATATCTATAAAGCGCAGATAGATTGCCAACCTTTTTGCCGTATTTCAAAGTAGTAAACGAGCTTTGGAGCAAAGTACCATCAACGAAACAGATTCTTTGTACAGAATCTAAAAGTTTCAATGTTTGTTTATAGACCGGCCGGTAATGACACATTTTTTGCAACGTTTTTTTCAACGTATGCTTTTTTTAAATTATGATTATTATAGGGTTTCAAATGTTCTCACCAAATATCAGAGACTGCTCGTATGCAGCGGCGTAACCAACCAAATTTGAATTTAAAAAAAAATTGATATCTTCGAACGATTTTTTAATATATGCAATGTAGTTTTTCCGACAGTTTGAACTGAATAACCATCGAAAATTAAAAAGCATACTCTGCTCTCGTGAACATTAAAAAAAACATGGTATCTAAAAACGATTATTCAACGTATGCTTTTTCACAGGCTCATTTTTATTGTTATATGGATCACGAAAATTGAAAAGCATACAATCGCGGTGTGCACATGCGTTGCAATTGTTTTGTCAATATGCAACTTTTTTGTAATAACTCGAAACAATTATTTAATGTATGTAATTGGACTATGTAGAAGGTACTATGTAAAAAGACTCAAAAATTAAATAGCATACATTGCGGAAGTGTATAAAATGTTTGCATACGCTGAAGAAGCCGTAAAAAATGTAATGCACCTTGAACAATTATCTAACGTATGCTTTTTCACATACTTATATTACTTTTTCACATGTTATATGGAACACGAAAATTAAAAAGCATACTCTGCTCTCGCGAAGAAGGCACCAAAATTATCATCTGAATGTGTAAAAACAAGATAGTATCCAAGAACGATTATTTACCGTATGCTTTTTATCAGGCTCAGTTTTGGTGTTATATGGAACACGAAAATCAAGAAGCATACTCTGCTCTCTTGTAGAAGACACCGAAATTATCAACTGAAAATGTTAAAAAAGATAGTATTCAAGAACCATTATTTAACGTTTGCTTCTTCACATACTGATTCTTGGTGTTATATGGAACACGAGAATTAAAAAGCATACTCTGCTCTCGTGTAGCAGGCACCGAAATTATCAACTGAACATCTACAAAAAAAGATAGTATTCAAGAACTAATGAAATTATCAACTGTACATGTAAAAAAAGATAGTTTTCAAGAACGATTATTTAACGTATGCTTTTTCACAGGCTCATTTTTGGTATTATATTGTATACGAAAATTAAAAAGCATTAAAAAGTACCAACTAAAAATCAATTGAATTCACATAGTCGCAACAATAAAATTCGATGATCGATTTTAAAATTTCGCTTTTTCTGTAATGAGCATTTGCAAAAACCAATGTGATGGAAATACTCCCTTCTCAATCGGGCGATGCAGAATGTAACCCTTTAAAAATGGCTGTTTTTTAACCCTAGATCAAACTGAGAAAAATAAACCCAAATATCACTAAAACAAATACCAAATACTCATAATTCACTCCTTAACACATATGAACATATCCGAATTTGGATTATAATTTTTAATATGAAAAAATAGGTGACAATGTAATGATATATCAAAATCATACTAACTACGAATCGTTCCAGTTTGTCTGCTAGTCAAATTTGAATTATTTAATTACATAACATGCTCAGTGATCTTTCAAATGCGCGTGTGATTCAATCACGTCTCCGAGTCTGTCCCAGGCTATCTGGGAATTGCTGCTTCTATGCACAATGTCCTGATCAGTTTCCAGATAGTCCTGGAACTGCATACCCAAACAAACCTCATAGGTTTGGAAACTGCGCAGGGCTGTGCGCGTAAAAATAGTTAATGGAGATAGTCTCGGTTAAGTGATTAAACAACACGCGCAAACAAGTCGTGTTTCCGTAAAATATAAATTTGGTAATCGCACATCACGACAATATTCGTAGATAAAAATTGAAACAGTATGTTGCTCAGTTGTTATCGTGAATTTTGTGTAATTATTTGACAAAAATATCATTTAATTCATTTTCAGTTGGATAATCCGTATTTCCCCTTTTCTGTTTTATTATTATTTTCGAACACTCAAAATGAATATTGTTCAGTTGTAATTGCAAGATATTATTACATTGTCTCCCATTTTCGTTCTCTTGTGCGAAATAATCATATATTATTTTTTTTTTATAGTTAAGGGTATTTTTTTTTTTAGTTGTAGAGTTTATTATGTTTTATTGATTTTCGTTTGAAGAGTTCTCATTTATAACCAAATTGGCACAACAGTTTCGATTACAATCAATAATCGCAATGTGAAAAGCTACCTCTCACCGGGTTTTATCATCATTGTGAATATATCTTTCATCTTCTATTGGCCAGCGCATCCACCGAGGGGGAAACAACTAGTCATTTTTGTACACCTAATTACTAATTACTTTCCATGAAAAATAATGAGAAAAGTTTTGGGGACAGGTTATTCTCTAAAAAACTATTGAAGGGGCATGATATGTGATTTGACTATTTTGATTAGTGTAAATTTTTCGAGTAAACGTTTCAATCGTGAATCTGTAATGGCCAAGCGGTCTAATACTCGGGACATAATGAGTAATGAAGTAATGGAAATATTATGTACACCATACACCACAATGAACGACTTACTTCCCTCTCGGCATCCACTTTGTGTTACATTTCATGGCGTGTAATGCCATTCAACGTAGGCAGCCGTACTTTTGATAAGCGGCTATGTAAACCCATGCAACTTTATTCGAATCTACTACAAGCCTGCGCCAAAAATTCAAAAGGGGGTTATATAATGGTGGAGTGGCCATGTGTTTAGGTGACAAAACAAGGAGGCAAACTTAATTGATAATGCGTAAATTTGACAAACAAACCTAAGCTGAGTAAGCTAACCTAGCTTGCGAGTCTAGAATATGCGTGAATTAATTTTTCGCTCGCAATAATAATCAATAATAATTTTGGTGCCTTCTACACAAGAGCAGAGTATGCTTTTTAATTTTCGTGTTCCATATAACACCAAGAATAAGTATGTGAAAAAGCATAAGTTGAATAATCGTTCTCGAATACTATCTTTTTTTCACATGTTCAGTTGATAGTTTCGGTGCCTTCTACACGAGAGCAGAGTATGCTTTTTAATTTTCGTGTTCCATATAACACCAAAAATAAGTATGTGAAAAAGCATACGTTTAATAATCGTTATTGAATACTATCTTTTTTTTTACATGTTCAGTTGATAATTTCGGTGCCTTGTACACGAGAGAAGAGTATGCTTTTCAATTTTCGTGTTCAATATAACACCAAAAATGAGCCTGTGAAAAAGCATACGTTAAATAATCGTTATTGAATACTATCTTTTTTTTACCTGTTCAGTTGATAATTTCGGTGCCTTCTACATAAGAGCAGAGTATGCTTTTTGATTTTCGTGTTCCACATAACACCAAGAACAAGTATGTGAAAAAGCATACGTTAAATAATCGTTTTTGAATATTACCTTTTTTTACATGTTCAGTTGATAAGGGCAGAGTATCCTTTTTGATTTTCGTGATTCATATGACACCAAAAATGAACCTGTGAAAATGCATACGTTAAATAATTCTTCAGAGATTGCCAAAATTTTTGCAGCTTCCACTTTTTTTTAATGGTTCTACACGCCAGAAGTGTATGCAAATCACTACATTGTCAATGTGCCATATGAACTTTATACTCAATCTGGTTTTAAGTGTTAAATAATTGTTTCGAGTTATTATAAAAAAGTTGCATATCGACAAAAAAGTTGCATATCGACAAACAATTGCCACGCATGTGCCCGCCGCGATTATATGCTTCTTAATTTTCGTGCTCCATATAACATTAAAAATGAGCCTGTGAAAAAGCATACGTTAAATAATCGTTTTTAGATACCATCTTTTTTTACATGTTCAGTCGATAATTTCGGGGCCTTCTACACGAGAGCAGAGTATGTTTTTTAATTTTCGATGGTTATTCAGTTCAAACTGTCGCGAATACCACTTTGCATACATTAAAAAATCGTTCGAAGATATTTGGTGAGAACATTTAAAACACTATAATAATCATAATTGTTAAGAAGCATACGTTAAAAAAACGTTGCAAAAAATGTGTCATTACCGGCCGGTCTATTGGGTACTGCACTCTATACTGATCTGGTAAAATATAATCGGCATACAGCACTTTCAATGCAGAGACAATCGCCACTACTGTAGCTAACTAGAAGGGAGGAGAAACCACTGTAGAGTAGTCCAGTTGAATACCTGAATCTCCATCGCGTAAATACATAGAATTATTGCATTTCGCATTCGGCCGAATTTTCAGTAAAAACTTCTCTTGCAAAAATTCCGGAACGAGTAATGCGACGGATTCAAATAAAGTCAACCCTTGTGAGAAACACTGAAGACACGGGTTTCTCTAACAGTATAGAGATTATTTGTTGAATTTAGTTGTCGATGTACAGGCATATTTCCGAGCTTTCTGCGGATTCTTCCCATCTATAAAATTTTGAATATCTTACAATAACAACACAAAATATCATACCTCCAATTAGAGAGAAGAAGGCCACTGTGAGAATAATACTACAACACAATCTTTTAGTAATAAATTGTGATGAAGCAGTATCACTTCTACTTAGTTCGACACTTAGTATTCGTTGCATTATTTTGCACGACTAGTGAAAACACAAATAGTGGCGAACTTGATGTGTCGTGTATTGGCTACAATCCAAAAATGTCTAAGATCCCATTATATATCTAGTCCTTTGTTATTTTTCATAACTGAAATTCAATTATAGATTAAATGAATGACACAGCAATCTTCAAAAGTTACTGGCGAGATGTAGCTGAAACTTAGGTGTCGTTTGTTTTCATTTATTACTCAGAAATATGATTTAGTTCATGAGATGAATTCAACAAAATTTATGAGAACGCTTCCAGCTTTCAAATCAATTATATTCAGATCATGAGTTCTATTAAGGTACCTACACTACAATCAAATTTGGTATAGCGCTCTCTAAATTAAAGAAATCTGCATGTATTGTTCACAATAAGCTTGTCAAGAGAGAAACAAGATGTCCTGCACTACCAGGACGACGCTTATTGCCATAATCCTATACAATAGGAATAATTGGGTTGGAAATCCATCAGAAAACAACTACTTTCCTGGCTAATACCACGACGAACGTTGAATTACATCTAATGAATTTCCGTGCAGAGTCCTACAAGGATGTCTTCGCAATTGCTAGTTGCATGGAAATGTTCATTGAAACATTTGGACCACCTATAGATCGATTTCTGGGTTCTTGCCCTCATCAGTATAGGGTAGGTCTCTGCAGACAATAACTAATGTCTGCAACAAACGATTCAACAAAATCTCCATGTAAAGGCAGAAGCTGAGACACCGCCCGCAGCCTAGCGTTCACCAAACTACGGGCGCCATCTGAACTCCAGCCCCTCAACAAAGCAATACCCAGAACTTGCGTGATTAATTCAACCACAAATACAAATTAAAGAAATCACAATGTTCCCAAAAAGTTTTTCTATTTGCCGAGGGGTGCATGAGATAAAGAGAGATGTGGTGAAAATGATACATCTGAGATACCGGAAATCCCCTTGACATAAAAGTAACTTTGCCATGAGACTCTCAAAAGAGGTTGAATTTGTCGTCGTTAGCATTGGTCTATTCTGACGGAGACCACACCAACTACGGTTGATATGATGGTTGAATTTATTCGAAAAGGCATCTGTATTAAAATACATTAACTTCACTAGACTAGACTAATTGATGTTTCAGAGGTTCATTGTATATATATCAAGGATATTCAGAGACACCAATTTGGTGAATTTTTTTTAGAAGAAAGCAATCCGAGGGGTGATTTTTTACGAAGGAATAATTCTGGGACAAGAAGTAAGGTTCTCAGCTTAACAGATTGTGAGGGACTACTTTGGTTTCTGATAGTACAAAATCTTAATTAGATCATTCAGATTCAATGCAGCTATATTTTGGTAGAGTTTAACTCCATATAAGGAAAAGGTCTTCGAATTGAGGACCTTCTGACAATGAGGTAGCAAATAACAGATGAATGATTTCACATATTTCTGAAATGTTTGCAAAATTGTTCAAGAACTGTTATTCTGTCTTGATATTTCAAAGTTTGAGAGTCTGAACGGTGTTTTTGCAAAGCCAACTCATCATGTACAATTGCTGCCAGGTCTAGATGAGGAGTAAAAACTTCAAATTGTAATAGCACCTGAAATTGTTAATATTTTGTCAGCTGGTCTTGAAATTTGATGTGAATGTTGATTAATCATTATATATCATTGGTAGAATTTCTCAAAGAAATATACTTTTCCAGCGATCGAATAAACAATTCTGAAATCAACTGTTCGGTGTCGAACTATTTCCTCCACTCCAATCCTTCAGGCGCTCAAGTGACAGTCAAGCTGTCAGAACAACAATTGACTAACCATCTTCAGATATAAATTTCACATATCCCTGGAAATTTATAGCTTTCAAGGTCACATAAATTCATATCCGATTACTGAATACCAAAGTTTTGATCAGTGATCAACATAACTTCCATTTGCGAAAAGTAGCATTCGTCCTGATGAGCTCAAAATGATGTAGAGTGGACTAATAAGTTAAGCTTATCTTCCCCACCCCCTGGCTTCAGACCATTCATTTTATACGATTTGTAGAATATCTCAAAAGAATATACTTCTCAAACGCTGGAATAAACCAATCTGAAGTCAGTACTATTCAGTGTCGAAACTGAGGGTCAATTCATCAAAACAAACATTATTTTTGAAGAACCTCATAGAGTTGCGGCAACGAACTAACTAACCATCTTCAGAGATAAAATTTACAAATCCCTAGAAATTTGAATGCCTCCCAGGTTGTTACAATTCAAAATTGTACTAAAGTTGTTCACCACTTCTACAAATGAATTCTATATTAGACTCACTCTGTATACTGAATCCAGAGCATATGACATCGTCAAATAATTGATGACAACTTTTGGGTGAAAACATATGTTCGAAATAGATTGCTGTTGACCTTTAGAGGTGGTCAAAATTATTGATGTATATATTTTACCTGAATTAAGGCATACCTTGATGTTAGGGACTTTTGGGTAAGAATGGGAATAGTTCCAAACATTTGTAAAGGAGAATGGTATTCCTCATCAGAAGTTCTCGAGGGTCCAGCTACGATAAATTCCATCGTAACTGAAGGGCATTCGACCTTCGAACGAAGAACTTTGTTGAAAAAAATCGTGGAAGCATATTTTTGCAGTGTAGATGATAGTTCTTAGGAGTCACTACTGCAGTGCAGCATAAGATCAACGTGCTTCAGAAAGAACCAATCAAACAGCGGTATTATTCTGTTTCACCTTTTAATCAAGCGTTGATGGACCAAGAACTTGACAAATGTTGAAGCTAGGGGTTGTAGAGAAATCTAGTAGCGGTTGGTCTTCACCTGCGCTTTTGGTTCCGAAAGCAGATAAAACATGGCGATTCTGCGTGGATTTTCGAAAATTGGATAGTGTGACAGCGTGACGCTTATCCGCTTCCATACATTTCGGATATCCTCAGTAAGGTTGGAGAAGCATAATATTTGAGCTCTTTAGACATTCGAAGTGCTTATTGGCAAGATGAGTTAAATCCAAAGTCCAGGCAATACACAGCGTTCACAATACCATCTCGCGGATTGTATCAGTTCGTGCGCATGCCATTTGGACTTCATAATGCTCCAGCCACCTTTCAAAGTAGAAGTTCTACAAGAAATCTTTGAACGCTTGAAGATTGCTAACTTGACCTTGAATAGAGAAAAGCGTTCTTTATGTCGACCAGAGCTAAAATTTTTCGTGAACCAGTGGGGAATTGCAGTTGACCCAGAAAAGGTGGAGGCAATTGTGAAGCTTACCAGGCAGGATTTCTTGGTATCGACGGTTTGTCGAGAATTTTTCGGACTGGATAGCTCTCTTTAATGCTCTTTTGAGAAAAGGCAAAAGATTCGATTGGGACAATAATTGTAAAATTGCTTTCCAGACCGTCAAGGACGCCTTGGTAAAAGCCCCAATATTGGCTTGTCCAAACTTCAACCATCTCTTTTATGTCCAAACTGATGCCTCGGTATACGGACTCGGCGTCGTGTTGACGCAGAAATACGACGATCAAGAACATGTAATATGTTATCTTTCGCGTACTCTTAATAAGGCGGAACGAATTTATTCCAGCACTGAACGCGAGTGCTTAGAGGTGTTGTTTGCCATAGATAAACTGCATTGTTATTTGGAGGGTTCAAAGTTTTATGTAGTCACCGATTGTTATTCGTTAACCTGGTTAGAGAATCTAAAGGATCCCCAAGGTCGTTTAGGAAGTTGACCTCTGCGTATGCAACAATTTGACTACGAAGTCATACATCGACGTGGTAAGGATAATGTTGTAACGGATATATTTTCTAGAGCGTTACCTCTTGAGCAGTTAGATATTGCATTCGTTGAATGTGATGATGTTCATGATTCATGGTATATCAAAATGAAAGATGAACTTGTCAAGGATCCTTTGAAATTTCCGAAGTGGAGAGTTGAGAAGGGGAAATAATATGTTGTTGGAGATTTTTCTGAACTTCGGGGAGAATCAGACGTGTGGAAATTGGTGGTACAAAAAGAACATCGTCGGAAACTACTTCAGCAATATCACGTCTGCACGACGGCAGGTCACTTAGGAATTTATAAAACGTTTCATGGAATAGCTCAGTTATTTTACTGGCCAGCAATGAAGGCCGACATAACCAGATATATACGTCATTGTAAGACACCAAAGTCGAACAGAAACTGCCAGCCGGACAAATGGGTGATCAACTTGTCATCGATCGGAGTTGGAAAGTGATTTCGACAGACCTGTGCAGTTCTTTACCAAAAACTAGCTACAGACATATGTTCTTGTTGTTTTAGTAAATTTGGTCTGTTATTTCCTCTACGACGTGCCACTGCTTCAGCGGTCATGAAAATTACCAAGGAAAATGTTTTCATGGTTTTTGGGGTTCTAAAAATTCTGAAATGCGACAACGGAGTATAATGAAGAGTCGAGAATTACTCTGTAGTTCGTTGGGGGTAAAAATGTTGTTCAATCCGAACTATTCACCCCAATGTAACCCAACTGAAGAGTTGATAGGGTGAATAAAACTATGATAACAGATACGTCGAGGAAAATCACCGCAAATGGGACGATAATTTAGCAGAATTTAGTTGTGCATTAAGAAGTGCCAAAAATGCGAGCACGGGGCAAAGTCCGTACTTTATTAATTTTGGACAAGAGATGATAACTCGCGCGGATGAGTTCTCAGTTAAAATACCGCGTACAGGACAGGAGATTCCAAGTCCAGAAAGGGCCACCGGCCTTGGCAAATTGAGATTGTTGGTACAGGAACGATTGGGCAAAGCCTATAAAAAGACAGGAGTCAAATACAATTTGCGTCGACGTGATATAGACTATGAAGTCGGCGATGTGGTGTGGAAAAAACATTATGTTTTATCCGAAGGGGCTTACTATTTTAATAATAAGTTAGCTGGGAAGTTTTGTGGACCTTTCAAGGTTCGCAGAAAGGATGGTTATTGTGTATATGAGTTGGAAAACGATCGAGGTGTGTCAATTGGTAATTGGCATACTAAGGATCTGAAACCGCATCCTGGTTCGGAGGAGCCTTGGGATATAGGTTAGATGATTTTTGTTAATCAGTTTAAGGTCAAAAAGAAATTTCAGTTCTTTTTGAATTGGAGAGAGGTGGAGTTGTTACAATTCAAAATTGTACTGAAGTTGTTTACCACCTCTACAAATGAATTCTATATTAGACTCACTCTGTATACTGAATCCAGAGCATATGTCATCGTGAAAGCTCACTCAAATAATTGGTGACAACTTTTTAACAACACTCTTATATGTTTCAGTTGAACCAATTGCTTGTTTCTGTATTCCGAATAACATAATTATTATTGATATGGGTTAAAAGTACACCATTTCACCATTCACGTGGAATTTTTATATTAATAAAATCATAGGTTACGAGTTTTTTTTTGAAAAAATATATGTTCGAAATAGATTGCTGTTGACCTTTAGGGATCCGAATTTAGGCAACCAACAATGTTTGTGAGTGTTTGATGGGTTCCTAAAACGTCTTAGAGTTGGCCTGCAATGGTGTGCAGATTATTTGTCATTGATAAGTAAAGATTTTTAGCCATTTTTGCTTATTGAGATGATGTCTGCATGTTGAATAAATGAATGAACCATGTAGGTTGTTTTGGTAGGATCTCTAATTTATTCAAGAGACTTTCCACCTCTACAAAGCATTGAGCAAGGTGAGATTTTTCGACGACCAACTATGTCGTTCGTGATGGAAATAAATTTTCCTGTCATGAAATATTGGAATTTTTTTTGTTACGGTGAAACAAAAAAATCTTTTCCGGCCTCTTGTGGGAGCTGGAAGCCATTTTTGGATCGAAGTCTTTCATGTGAATATGCTGGTGCTGGTGGCCTAGTTTGAAATGTGTATATTTCATTGATTCTGCACGAGGACTCAGCCATATTGCACACACAGATAATTTCTCTGGTTGTGTGTGGATTCGCACGTTTTGGGATTGAGAAAGTTATCATACCGTTTTAACAGGATTGAAGGCTAGCACGTGTAAGTTTTTTTTCCCCAAGTCCCCTTATGTCTTCATTCCTTTGAAAGGGTCGATTTCTAAGATGGTCAATATTTTTGTAGGGAGGACTTTTTTTTATACCCGGAGTCACTTTCCATCTCCAGATCAGAAAGAACCGATTACAGACATATTACCTGTGTCTACTCTGGATTCAAGTACCAACAGTGAATCCTATTTTCAACAGTATGGAAAACTTCTGCAGTGTTGAAGCCAACCAGAGTTTTGAAAAGCAGTTTTTGGAAAGCATTGTTTAAAAGCAGATCATCAAGGGTATAGTGTAGGCCCATACCTAAAAGGAAGCGTAACAGAAGGAGCTGTCAGAACCACAGACACTATCGTTCAACCTACCTCAAACAGATAAACTTACATTTTATACTTTTCTTGCCTTGCGGCAAACATTCTATAACTGAATAAAGAATCTATAGCTGAAATTTACACTTTATATTTGAATTTATATCCTATATCTGAATTTACTTTCTATTTTCGCTTACCTTATCTGCTAGTAAATATTCGATACAGTCTCTTGGGTCCGAACCTAAGTCATACCTATCATATTGTTGCGTTCATACATCTAATGTTATTATTTTACTAGTGATAAGAATAGGGTTTGTTCTCCCTCACAGACATAACAACCACGATCGTGCGTTTGTTTCACTATGCTTTTAAATATTGTTTCTCTGGTGATTTTGATTTTATTTGATATAATATGCTCTGAAGATCATCAGAAGTCATATAGAAACGTTATGGTGGTTTTAGTGCAAACATTCTGTATCTACAAGAATCCATATTAGTTGTGAAGTGTTCAAAGTACGTGCCTCCCCTAGGTAGTCATTTGCTAAACATTAACTTGGAGCTAGACTACCTAGGTTAGGCATGTGCTTATGTCGAAGGTGGTTTTAGTAGTATTATTTTGATTTTCTGTAAAGCCTTCGTAACAATGCCACACAAAATCACATTCGATAACTGAATACCATCTCATAACATATTTCTCGAAATGAACAGTAACTCTACGAACTGCTCTCAAAGCAATAGCTCTTTCGGCATTGGATCTATACCCGTCAAAGTAAAGCATTCGAACAGAGATCGAACTTCACCCATCTGTTTACCGGATCAAATATTATTTTTATGGAGTTTCAAAATGTGGTACAGTGAGTTTCAAAAAGTTTGCACCTCATGGAAAGCTGTGTATTATCCATTTGACAGAAAATGTTATTTCTGATGAAGGTTAGTGCATTGCAGAAGAATTGCATGTGAGTTGTCAAAATTTCAAATATTCAAACTTCACAGGGGAGTATAAAAAATATAAATTTTGATCAAGTGTAAACTACCCTTATATTTGATATTATCCATAAAGTGTATTCAAAGAAGCTGTAGAATATTGAAAGAATTTCGAAAATAATATTCAAATTTGGAATCACATCCAGAGTAGTTTGTTCTTGATCAAAATTCTATTTTTTGTTCTTCCCTGTACACCGTTTGGAAACATAGAATTTTTATAACTCAAACAAATACAAGTATTCCGCAATGTCCAACTTTTCATGGAGAATAAGATTTTTTGGCAAATCGATAATCAAATAGTTTCCCATATGGTGCATACTTATGGAACTCACTGCATATAGTCATGACCACAATTTGATATGCAACCCATTTTAGGAGTATTCGTCTATTTAAGAAACTTCATGAAGAATATGTTTTATTCGGTAAACAGATGGGTGAATTTCGACCTCTCTTCGGCTCTTAGACTATCAACGGTTACCATTTTACAAAAAGCAATAATCATTTGCTGAAGAGCTGGTATGGTTGTCGTATATATTTTATAATGAACACCACGTATACCATCGTTTTCAGAAACTGTTGTTGTTATCTCCATCAACCAGCTGCATCATTGAAAGCAAACCTCAGAAGTCCTCGAAAGACTTACCTTTCAACGTGTGATGCTACCTTGGATTAGCAAGCGAACACACTGCCTACGAGGTCAAGGTCTATACTACTGCTGGTATCTAGATGATGGGTCATTCACAAATAATGTAGCTTCTAATTTTGGGAGAATTATTCAAAAGTCTGAAGAAATCGACTTCGAATTGAATTTTGAGAAATGTGAACTAATATATCTATCTGAAATGGATGAAGAATCAGTTAGTGAATTCCAACGAATCGCGCCTGGAATTAAATCAACCAATGAAGATGAATGTTCTCTACTTGGTGCTCCTTTAACTTTAAACAAGCTCTCTGAATGTCCACAGGAAAAAATATTCACTCAAAATAATGTCGACTAGATTAGAGAAACTACCAGCACATGTAGGTTTCTTTTTGCTTAAGAACTGCATATCTATACCTGAATTAATGTACATTTTAAGATTTTGTCCAACATGGAAGATTCCTGTAGACCTGAAAGAATTCGACAACCTACAAAGAGATATCACTGAAATACTCCCAGTTAGCTTTGGTGCACTGCTCACTTTTTTACCTTTATTTCTCAAGTGTCTCCAAATTGATTGAAACTATCCTGCCAACATCGAACATCCTTGACCTCTTGTTTGTTAGAGCTGAGTCACTGTGATTTTTCCAAACTAATTGCATACTAAGAGAAAAACAGAAATCCTTTCAGAAATATTGGGATAACCCATTACATCAAATTGCTTCACAGAAAAGGGTTGATTTAGCTTCATCAGTTATAAAAAAGGAAAAGAATCAGTGCCGTATCTGTGAAGAAATCTGGAGCTTCGCTTAATACTCTACCAGTAGCTTCACTGGGAACACTATTAGATGATGAGTCATTCAGAACAGCAGTTACCTTGAGACTTGGATTATCGATTTGTGCTCCTCATAAATGCCCAGATAGCACACATTCGCCTAAGGTCATTCTAAATATGTCGTCAAAAGCTCGAAGAGGGCGTTCTATTTTCCACAACCTAAGAACATTATGAGGCTCACCATCTGCGCCGTAATTGTTCCAGATTATTCCATTCAGTGACATCCTCTGGATGCTGAGAATTTCGGATCTAAGGCCATCCTAAATGTGTCGCCAAGAGGACGTTGTTTTCTACAATCAAAGAACATCATAAGGCTCGAGTATTTGTGCCATGATTGTTCCAGAATAGTCCCTTCAGTGACAGCCCAAGGATGTTGAAGCTTTCGAGCCTATAAATGTATTCAGATGACATATTTGTCTCAGAAAAATATTCAGCCATACAGTAAAATGTACGACTAACGCGCTCCAAACATAACTAATGTGGATGAATATCTTTATTTCCTAACAGATTTGTATGGTTATTCTGTCTACATAAGGTTAGTCAGGTGAGGTTATGTTTGGCTAATAATGAACGCATTTTCAACTGTAAAAGTTCCCACTAGTACAGTAACCTATCACAGAGCGCGTCCCGTCTGCAGCATGAAACACACATACCACATTGCCACATTTTACCTACTCAAGTGACAAGTACCGCCTACTCGCCGAGTGCATGTTATTCATTAAAGTTTTTGAAATATATTTATTCATTGATATTTATTAGAGATTATCCAATATATTCAGTTTATAAGAATGTTTGAAGAGCAAACGTTTGAAGAAGTCTGGTAAGTCGGTATTTATAAAATCTTTATCCATTTCGACGTTCAGAATGTTTCTTCGGTTTTGAGGTTATACCGTGAATATCCATTTTAGCTAAGGTAGATTATTGGCACAAGATATCAAATTAATTTTACGAATTAATCAAAAGAATGCAGTTAGTAAAATTGTGGAAATGAAACTCCGCCCGATATGAACTTAGTGAGGTCAGAGTTGCAAGAACAGAAAATCCCGGAATGCGGTATGTTCCAATTCCTTTAAAAATATGCAATAGAACATTTCAAAATAGTATCATCAATACCTATTATTTTCAGACAACGTTATTGTTATATATTGTTAGAAAAGACATAGCTGATGTTACAAGAAGAATCATGAAAAAGTTCATCTACCGAGACTTGCAATATAACTGGAAAGGAATAGGGGACAAAAGAGATCATGAGTTTGAAAGATATCTGGAAAATGATATTCAGTGAGTTTTAGCCATAACACATTTTTTCATGATTCCAATCCAGTAATACTTATTTGTTGTTGTAACTGGAATCGCTATGAGCCATTATCTCGCAAATGAATATATATATATATATATATATATATATATATATATACAGTGTGACCCACTTAAAATGGAACCACCCCTGTAGAATGTGCATTTTTCAATCAATCTCAATTTTTTTTTTCATTGAAATATTAAGCATGAAAAACTGTATCTTGACACTAACTTTCACAATTTTAGTTTCATTTCCAAGGCACTCTATGGTTTTTTTTGTTTGTCAAAAACGGCAAAAGTTTATTAGGCAATTTTTGTTTTCAAATTTGACTACACCACTGGATTCGTAGTCGTTATAAATGAAAACTGTCAAATTTTCATTAAAAAATATTTGTTAACAACGAAGTTACAACAACTTCAATTTAGGAAACAAAGTATTGGTTTTTAATTTTTATTCAGATTATAAACATATTTGAGATCTGACAACACTGTCATCACCAAGTAGAACACCAGTGAATTTATACAGTGAAAATCCGAAGTCAATAGCTCAATCCGTTCTACAGTTATAACTCCTGAAAATATGGTAATGTGCGGAAGAATGTACTAAGTACTGCATAACTTGAAAATGAATTTTTAATTTTCTGTTATTCTAGAATACACTTCTCGTAACCTACACTCAAATGAATGATTTTGAAGGAATATTATTCACAAATCCATTGGCGTAGTCAGATTTTTATTACAAAACGCTTGCACCACAAATCTCTCACATTACCATATTTTCAGGTGTTATAACTGTAGAACGGATTGAGCTATTGACTTCGGATTTTCACTGTACAAATTCACTGGTGTTCTACTTGGTGATGTCAGATCTCAAATATGTCTATAATCTGAATAAAAATTAAAAAAAAAACTTTGTTTCCAAAATTGAAGTTGTTGTAACTTCGTTGTTAACAAATATTTTTTAATGAAAATTTGACAGTTTTCATTTATAATGACTACTAATCCAGTGGTGTAGTCAAATTTGAAAACAAAAATTGCCTAATAAACTTTTACCGTTTTTGACAAACAAAAAAAATCATAGAGTGCCTTGGAAATTAAACTAAAATTGTGAAAGTTAGTGTCAAGATACAGTTTTTCATGCTTAATATTTCAATAAAAAAAATTGAGATTGATCGAAAAATGCACATTCTACAGGGGTGGTTCCATTTTAAATGGGTCACACATATATATATATATATATATATATATATATATATATATATTAGAAGAACGGTAGTCTTTGCTGACTAGTTAGGATGCAGTTGGGAAGATTATTTGGGTAAGCAGCAAGCAAAACGTGTACTCTTTTAACACTATATTTCCAATATTTCAACAGTGGTTACTGTCATCTTCAGGGAAGCTACAATTAATAAGCGAATGTATACTAAAATGTAGTGAAGCCCAGTAACAGCTATACTTAATGTGTCTTTGAGGTTGATTGCAAAATGATGTGATGAAAGTGATACAACATTATCGAATGGGAAACATGAAGTTGATAATAAAATAACATTAAACGGTCAATAATTAAAATAATTAGTCAATTAATACACATTTTTAAAATTTATATGGATAATTTCCACGTGTAGAAATACTCAGCACGTGTCTATCATCTTGGTTAGGAAACAGACAAATGACATATGTAATTAAAAGAAGAAAATTATGAAATTGAAGTTGACAGGTAGAGTCCACGATTTGGCCTCTGCTTGTGAGTAAACCAGCCAATTGTACCAACTCAGACGGGCGAGCATATTTCTTATTGAATTGTTAGAAGAATTATTTAAAGATTCATTTGAAACATTATTTGACAGTTGTTCTGTCGGTTTTTTACCAATGAGTAATAAATATGAATAAATTTCACTTAAATGATTGAGATCTGTTTTTTTATTTAAGCAGTTATCTGATTGAGAGATGAAAGCCATTTCCATGAGAAGTCATGAAAAGTAGAGTTAACTTCCTTGGTCAAAATTTTAGTGTTACTATAATTCATAATGTGTCCTGTATTGTTTACATGTTCACTTAATGCACATCTTTCAGGATGACATCTGCAATCACTTTTGTGTGATGTAATTCTACATTTAAGAGTTCTTGAAGTTTGACCTATATATGTCTTATCACAATTTGAGCAGGGAATACAATATACTAATTGAAATTGAGAGGTTGTAGGAGTTTTATCCTTCACCTTGGTAAAAATGGAATTAATTGTTAAAACTGTTTTATTAGCGATTTTTATATGATCAAATTCTCTTAGAATTCGAGCAAGCTTAGATGAGACATCCGTTATATAAGGAAGTGAGGTAAAGAAAAATTGTTGAATTGGATTCCTGTCAGCTACATTATTGATAGCAGTGACATTTTGAGAATTATATTATTTATTGTATTAGGTATATCTATGGTGGAAGTACTAAACAGGATCTTTTTTAATAATTTAGAAGGGTAGGAATTATCAATGAATAAATTATATAAAATTTTAAGATTTTTTTGATGAGAAGAAGAATCAGAAATACAGAGTATTCGATGTTTTATTTTTTTTACCAAATTAACTTTCATGGACTGCTTGTGGTATGAATGGTAATTCATATATCTTCCACTACTTATAGGTTTTCTATACCAATCAATGAGAATGGTATTTTCCCTTGTGCGTCGAAATTGTGTGTCCAAGAAAGGAACACTACGTTCCTCATCTTCACGTTCTATGGTAAACTGTATGAACGGATCATAACTATTGAATACATCAACTACTTATGTAGTTCCTTCAAGTGGTAACGCTATAATTAAGTCGTCCACATATTTTTTGATAAAGACTGAATTGAATGGTAAAACCTGTAAGACCATGTCTAGTATGTCATCCATGACATACTTTGCAAGTATAGGACTTATCTTCGCCCCCATGGGGGTTCCGAAAGTCTGTTTATAAAATTTGTTGTCAAATAAAAAATATGTATTGTTAAATAGGAAAGTGATTAATTGAAAAAAGATATCTTTGTTAATACTACAATGACTGCTGATACGCTCCCATTTTTTATCAATGGCTCGTATGTAAGCATCTAAATAAACATTACTAAACAAGGAAACTACATCCAAGCTAGCTAGAACATAGCCCTCAGGGAGTTTCATCCCATTGAAAATTGTTGAAACTTCAAAAGAATCTTTAATATAATATTCATTACTATAGTCGTATGATGCAGTCAGAATATCTGTCAAAAACGATGCCAACGATTCTGTAGGAATACCTATCGAAGAGATAATAGGCCTAGCTGAAAGTGTAGGTTTATGGATTTTTGGCAATGCATAAAATTTAGGGCAAATCCCATTATAAGTTGTGAGTTTCTTTTTTTTAACTTCATCTATTTGCTTTGAGGTGAATAAATTTTTAATTAACTGATTACATTTTGTTTGAATTTGTGTTGTCGGATCTTTTGGAAGTGAAATATAGGACTGATTATTTAAAAGTTCATTAGAAAGATTTATGTATTGAGGTTTTTCAAGAATAACTGTGACATTGCCTTTGTCAGACTTTGTGACTACTAGATTTGAATTATTTTTTTAAAAAATTTTTGTTTTATTATATAAATTATGGAAAAAAATTTGTGAGTGTTTTGAAGAATGTATGAAATTTGTAATAATATTTGTAGATTGTGCAATAATTGAATTTTTATGAGAATTATCTATTGCCGATACTACATAGTCCACATCTGCTAATAGACTCTTTCAAACTTCAATATCATAATTTTCTTCTTTTTGTCTGTTTCCTAACCAAGATGATAGACACGTGCTGAGTATTTCCACACGTGGAAATTATCCATATAAATTTTAAAAATGTGTATTAATTGACTGATTATTTCAATTATTGACCGTTTAATGTTATTTTATTATCAACTTCATGTTTCCCATTCGATAATGTTGTATCACTTTCATCACATCATTTTGCAATCAACCTCAAAGACACAGTAAGTATAGCTGTTACTGGGCTTCACTCCATTTTAGTATACATTCGCTTATTAATTGTAGCTTCCCTGAAGATGACAGTAACCACTGTTGAAATATTGGAAATATAGTGTTAAAAGAGTACACGTTTTGCTTGCTGCTTACCCAAATAATCTTTCCAATTGTATATATATATATATATATATATATATATATACATATATATATATATTTTTATATATATATATATATATATATATAACTGAGGACACACCGTACAATCAACGTTGTGAGGACCACTGGAAGAAAAGGCGGTAGACACTCCTCATAGCCTTAGCTGTTCTTATCTAGAGTGGGGGGCACCTAGAGTCTCTAATATACTCCTGAATTACTGAAGAGTTAAAATTTTATTTTTACGAGTTTATCAAAACAAAGTGAGGACCGTACTTCTATGCTATCATTGTGAGGTCCGTTTATTTGTCTGCATGTTCCTAACAAACTGAGGTCCGTATAACCTACTTATTAGCATGAGATGTATAAAGTAAGGACCACTAAACGTTGCCATGTTTCACAAATTTCTTACTGTACACGATCGGCAATTTTACGGTACATCTGACAGTACAGACATGCATGAATTATAATTGTTAGTCGGCACTGCAACAATGCTGGCGGTTTATTTGTCAACAATAGCAATATTCAGTATTATTTCCAACAAAGTTCGAACAAAGTTCGATAAGTGTGCCGGAGAGTATTCTAAAAATTAAATGAAAAAAATTCTTTGAGGAACGTTGCACAAAAATATGTCAGATGTAATTCAATCTCGATAAGAACGGAGTAGTAGCTGTATTATGTCAGATATTTGCTTCATATTCATTTGCCACTTTGTACGAATGTGTGCAGAGAAGTGTATTTCGAATTTGTCGAAATTATTGGTTTCATTTACTTGATACTATCCGGCACTCTTATCGAACTTTTCTTGAAATAATGCATCTACTATTCCTGGAGTCTGTGATGCCTAGTGGTGCTGGAATAGTAGTAGTATAGATTTTATTCATCCTGTGAGATCATATATGATATAGGGCATGTCTACAAAATAAAATATACCTAAGCACCTTATGAATGTCAAATCTATTCACTGGGCACTTTGTATAAGGTAGTTTCCAACAAATCATTGATGTGAAAGAAAAACAGTGTAGGGAGTTCCACTAGTGTGTAATTATTGTTATGAAAGCATCAAAATCTCAAAAACTAAACTAAATATGGAAAGATGTGTACTGAGAATATCATTGTTCTCGATCAGGACAACAAAAAGTTATTTTTGAAAATGTTTCATATCTCGAAAAAAAAAATTGTGTCTGGACTTAGCCTAAAAAAACTCGTCGGAACTTGGCGAAACGAGAATATTCGCCAAGTCCGTATCATGCACACAATATAAAAAAATTCGTCCTGACTATATTATATTTTCGTTTCGACGAATTTGAATGAGTCCGTATTATACACACAATATGATGAAAAATTTAAGATAATCTTAGTATAATCTAAAATGTTTTCCTGTTAATAGAAGAGATCATAGGCATTTTGCTCATGAGGGATTCAGATGAAATTGGGGTTTCAAGTGAATCATAATAGTCATGCTACGTTCTCGCAGGGGTCTACAGTAGGCTATGTAGTGTCCGCTGTAGGTAGTTCCACTATTAAGTAATTATTGTTATGAAAGCATCGAAATCTCAAAAACTAAACTAGATATGGAAAAATGTGCAGGGAGAATATTATTGCACTCGATCAGGTCAACAAAAATATTGGTGAAAATTTTTCATACTTCGAAAAAAAAAATTGTGAATGGACTTAGCCTAAATAAACTTGGCGAATATTTTCGTTTCGACGAAATTGAATGAGTCCGTATTATACACACAATATGATGAAAAATATAAACGAAATTTGAGATAAAGCATAGTATAATCTGAAAGGTCTTCCTGTTCATAGAACAGATCATGGCATTTTGCTCATGAGGGATTCAGATGAAATTGGGGTTACAAGTGAATCATTATATTCATGCTACGTGCTCGCGGATGTGTACAGTAGGCTAGTAGTGTCCGCTGTAGGTAGTTCCACTATGATGTAATTATTTTTATAAAAGCACCAAAATCTCAAAAATTAACTAGATATGGAAAAGTGTGTACGGGAAAAGCATGGTACTTGATCAGGTCAACAAAGAGTTATTGTTGATAAATTGTTGTATTGATAAATTGTGTCTGGACTTGGCCCAAAAAAATTTTTTTTTTCAAGATATGAAAAATTTTCAAGAATAACTTCTTGTTGACCTGATAGAGTTCAATTATATTCTCCATACACATTTCTCCATATCTAGTTTATTTTTTGAGATTTTGATGACTTCATAACAATAATTACTTAATAGCCTACTGTAGACCCCTGCGATAACGTGGCATGAATATAATGATTCACTTGAAACCCCAATAGCATATGAATCCCTCATGAAGATTTTTCTAAGCTTTATCTAAAATTTCATTTGTATTTTTCATTATATTGTGCGCATAATACGGACTTGGCAAATATTCTCGTTTCGCCAAGTCCCGACGAATTTTTTAGGCCACGTCCAGACACAATTTGTTTTTTCGAGATATGAAACATTTCCACCAATAACTTTTTGTTGACCTGATCGAGTTCAATGATATTCTCCCTACACATTTTTCCATATCTAGTTTAGTTTCCGAGATTTTGATGCTTTCATAACAATAAATACTCAATGGAGGAACTACCTACAGCGGACACTACATAGCCTACTCTAGACCTCCGCGAGCACGTGGCATCTAGACCCCCGCGAGCACGTGGCATAAACATAATGATTCACTTAAAACCCCAATTTCATCTGAATCCTTCATGAGCAAAATTTCTATGATCTCTTCTATGAACAGGAAGACCTTTTAGATAATAATGAGCTTTATCTCAGATTTCGTTTGTATTTTTCATCACTTTCGTGTGTATAATACGGACTCATTCAAATTCGTCGAAACGAGAATATTCGCCATGTCCCGACGAATTTTTTCATGCCAAGTCCAGACACAATTTTTTTTTTTGAGATATGAAAAATTTTCACTCATAACTTTTTGTTGACCTGATCGAGTTGAATGATATTCTTCCCACACATTTTTCCACATCTAGTTTAGTTTTTGAGATTTTGATGCTTTCATAACAATAATTACTAAATAGTGGAACTCCCCACAGCGGACACTACATAGCCTACTGTACACCTCCGCGAGCACGTGGCATGAATATAATGATTCACTTTAAACCCCAATATCATCTGAATCCCTAATGAGCAAAAGGCCTGCGATCTCTTCTATGAGCGGGAAGACCTTTTAGATTATACTAAGCTTTATCTCAGATTTGGTTTGTAATTTTCATCACTTTTGTGTGTATAATACGGACTCATTCAAATTCGTCGAAACGAGAATATTCGCCATGTCCCGACGAATTTTTTTAGGCTAAGTCCAGACACAATTTGTTTTTTCGAGATATGAAAAATTTTCATCAATAACTTTTTGTTGACCTGATCGAGCACGTGGCATGAACATAATGATTCACTTGAAACCCCAATATCATCTGAATCCCTCATGAGCAAAAGGCATATGATCTCTTCTATGAGCAGGAAGACCTTTCAGATTATCCTAAACTTTATCTCAAATTTCATTTGTATTTTTCATTATATTGTGTGCATGATACGGACTTGGCGAATATTCTCGTTTCGCCAAGTTCCGACGAGTTTTTTTAGGCCAAGTCCAGATACAATTTGTTTTTTCGAGATATGAAAAATTTTCACCAATAATTTTTTGTTGACCTGATGGAGTTCAATGATATTCTCTTCACACATTTTTCCATATCTAGTTTAGTTTTTGAGATTTTGGTTCCTAAATAAAAATAATTACATCGTAGTGGAACTACCTACAGCGGACACTACTAGCCTACTGTACACATCCGCGTGCACGTGGCATGAATATATTGATGCACTTGTAACCCCAATTTCACCTGAATCCCTCATCAGCAAAAGGCCTATGATCTCTTCTAAGAGCAGGAAGACCTTTTAGATTATACTAAGCTTTATCTCAAATTCAATTTGTATTTTTCATTATATTGTGTGCATAATAGGCTAAGTCCAGACACATTTTTTTTTTCGAGATATGAAAAATTTTCATCAATAACTTTTTATTGACCTGATCGATTTCAATGATATTCTCTTCACACATTTTTCCATATCTAGTTTAGTTTTTGAGATTTTGGTACCTAAATAAAAATAATTACATCGTAGTGGAACTACCTACAGCGGACACAACTAGCCTACCGTACACATCCGCGTGCACGTAGCATGAATATAATGATCCACTTGTAACTCCAATTTCATCTGAATCACTTATTAATAAAATGCCTATGATCTCTTCTAAAAGCAGGAAGACTTTTTAAATTATATTAAGGCCAAGTCCGGACGAAATTTTTTTTTTTGAGATATGAAAAATTTTCATCAATAACTTTTTGTTGACCTGATCGAGTTCAATGATATTCTTCCCACACATTTTTCCATATCTAGTTTAGTTTTTGAGATTTTGAAGCTTTCATAACAATAATTACTCAATAGAGGAACTACCTACAGCGGACATTACATAGCCTACTCTAGACCTCCGCGAGCACGTGGCATCTAGACTTCCGCGAGCACGTGGCATGAACATAATGATTCACTTGAAACCCCAATATCATCAAAATCCCTCATGAGCAAAAGGCCTATGATCTCTTCTATGAGCAGGAAGACCTTTCAGATTATCCTAAGCTTTATCTCTAATTTCATTTGTATTTTTCATTATATTGTGTGAATGATACGGACTTGGCGAATATTCTCGTTTCGCCAAGTTCCGACGAGTTTTTTTAGGCTAAGTCCAGATACAATTTGTTTTTTCGAGATATGAGAAATTTTCACCAATAACTTTTTGTTGACCTGATCGAGTTCAATGATATTCCTCCCAAACATTTTTTCATATCTAATTTAGTTTTTGAGATTTTGATGCTTTCATAACAATAATTAATCAATAGAGGAGCTACCTACAGCGGACACTACATAGCCTACTCTAGACCTCCGCGAGCACGTGGCATCTAGACTTTCGCGAGCACGTGGCATGAATATAATGATTCAATTTGAACCGCAATATCATCTGAATCCCTCAGGAACAAAAGGCCTATGATCTCTTCTATGAGCAGGAAGACCTTTCAGATTATACTAAGATTAATCTCAAATTTCATTTGTATTTTTCATTATATTGTGTGCATAAAACGGACATTCAAATTCGTCTAAACGAGAATATTCGCCAAGTCCCAACGAATTTTTTTGGGCCAAGTTCAGACACAATTTTTTTTTTTCGAAATATGAAAAATTTTCATCAATAACTTTTTTTTGACCTGATCGAGTTCAATGATATTCCTTCTACACATGTTTCCATATCTAGTTTAGTTTTTGAGATTCTGATGCTTTCATACCAATTATAACTTAATAGCGGAACTACCTACATCGGACACTACATAGCCTACTGTAGACGTCCGCGAGCACGTGGCATGAATATAATTATTCACGTGTAGCCCCAATATCATCTGAATCCCTCGTGTGCAAAAGGCCTATGATCTCTTCTATGAGGAGGAAGACATTTTAGATTATACTAAGCTTTATCTCAAATTTCATTTGTATTTTTCATTATATCGTGTGCATAAACGGACTTATTGAAATTCGTCGAAACGAGAATATTCGCCAAGTCCCGACGAATTTTTTTAGGCTAAGTCCTGACACATTTTTTTTTTTTCGAGATATGAAAAATTTTCATCAATAACTTTTTGTTGACCTGATCGATATCAATGATACTCTCTTCTCACATTATTCCATATCTAGTTTAGTTTTTGAGATTTTGGTTCTTAAATAAAAATAATTACATCGTAGTGGAACTACCTACAGCGGATACTACTAGCCTACTGTACACATCCGCGTGCACGTGGCATGAATATGATGATCCACTTGTAACTCCAATTTCATCTGAATCACTTAGTAGCAAAATGCCTATGATCTCTTCTAAAAGCAGGAAGACCTTTTAAATTGTATTAAGGCTAAGTCTAGACACATTTTTTTTTTCAGGTATGAAAAATTTTCACCAATAACTTTTTGTTAACCTGATTGAGTTCAATGATATTCTTCCTACACATTTTTCCATATCTAGTTTAGTTTTTGAGATTTTGATGCTTTCATATCAATAATTACTCAATAGAGGAACTACCTACAGCGGACACTACATAGCCTACTCTAGACTTCCGCGAGCACGTGGCATCTAGACCTCCACGAGCACGTGGCATAAATATAATGATTCACTTGAAACCCCAATTTCATCTGAATCCTTCATGATCAAAATGCCTATGATCTCTTTTGTGAACAGGAAGACCTTTTAGATAATACTGAGCTTTGTCTCAAATTTCGTTTGTATTTTTCATCATATTGTGTGTTTAATACGGACTCATTCAAATTCTTCCAAACTAGAATATTCGCCATGTCCCGACGATTTTTTTCAGGCAAAGTCCAGACAATTTTTTTTTAAGATATGAAAAATTTTTACCAATAACTTTTTGTTGAACTGATCGAGTTCAATGATATTTTTTTCACACATTTTTTCATATATAGTTTAGTTTTTGAGATTTTGATGCTTTCATAACAATAATGACTCAATAGTGGAACTCCCCACAGCGGACACCACATAGCCTACTGTAGACCACCCCGAGCACGTGGCATGAACATAATGATTCACGTGTATCCCCAATATCGTCTGAATCCCTCGTAAGCAAAAGGCCTATGATCTCTTCTATGAGCAGGAAGACCTTTCAGATTATACTAAGCTTTATCTAAAATTTCATTTGTATTTTTCATTATATTGTGTGCATAATACGGACATTCAAATTCGTCTAAACGAGAATATTCGCCAAGTCCCAACGAATTTTTTTGGGCTAAGTCCAGACACAATTTTTTTTTTCGAGATATGAAAAATTTTCATTAATAACTTTTTGTTGACCTGATCGAGTTCAATGATATTCCTTCTACACATGTTTCCATATCTAGTTTAGTTTTTGAGATTCTGATGCTTTCATAACAATAATTATTCAATAGAGGAACTACCTACAGCGGACACTACATAGCCTACTGTAGACCCCTGCGAGAACGTGGCATGAATATAATGATTCACTTGAAACCCCAATATCATCTGATTCCCTCATGAGCAAAAGGCCTATGATCTCTTCTATGAGAAGGAAGACCTTTTAGATTATACTAAGCTTTATCACAAATTTAATTTGTATTTTTCATTATATTGTGTGCATAATAGGCTAAGTCCAGACACAATTTGTTTTTTCAAGATATGAAAAATTTTCATCAATAACTTTTTGTTGACCTGATCGACTTCAATGATATTCTTTCCACACATTTTTCCATATCTAGTTTAGTTTTTGAGATTTTGATGCTTTCATAACAATAATTACTCAATAGAGGAACTACCTACAACGGACACTACATAGCCTATTCTAGACATCCGCGAGCACGTGGCATCTAGACCTCCACGAGCACGTGGCATGAACATAATGATTCACTTGAAACCCCAATTTCATCTGAATCCTTCATGAGCTAAATGCCTATGATCTCTTCTATGAACAGGACGACCTTTTAGATAATACTGAGCTTTATCTCAAATTTCGTTTGTATTTTTCATCATATCCTGTGTATAATACGGACTCATTCAAATTCGTCGAAACGAGAATATTCGCCATGTCCCGACGAATTTTTTCAGGCAAAGTCCAAACACAATTTTTTTTTTTGAGATATGAAAAATTTTTACCAATAACTTTTTGTTGAACTGATCGAGTTCAATGATATTTTTTCTACACATTTTTTCATATCTAGTTTAGTTTTTGAGATTTTGATGCTTTCATAACAATAATTACTCAATAGTGGAACTCCCCAAAGCGGACACCACATAGCCTACTGTAGACCACCGCGAGCACGTGGCATGAACATAATGATTCACGTGTATCCCCAATATCGTCTGAATCCCTCGTAAGCAAAAGGCCTATGATCTCTTCTATGAGCAGGAAGACCTTTCAGATTATACTAAGCTTTATCTCAAATTTCATTTGTATTTTTCATTATATTGTGTGCATAATACGGACTTATTCAAATTCGTCGAAACGAGAATATTCGCCATGTCCCGACGAATTTTTCAGGCAACGTCCAGACACAATTTGTTTTTTCGAGATATGAAAAATTTTCACCAATAACTTTTTGTTGACCTGATCGAGTTCAATGATATTCTCCCTACACATTTTTTCATATCTAGTTTAGTTTTTGAGATTTTGATGCTTTCATAACAATAATTATTCAATAGAGGAACTACCTACAGCGGACACTACATAGCCTACTGTAGACCCCTGCGAGAACGTGGCATGAATATAATGATTCACTTGAAACCCCAATATCATTTGATTCCCTCATGAGCAAAATGCCTATGATCTCTTCTATGAGAAGGAAGACCTTTTAGATTATACTAAGCTTTATCACAAATTTAATTTGTATTTTTCATTATATTGTGTGCATAATAGGCTAAGTCCAGACACAATTTGTTTTTTCAAGATATGAAAAATTTTCAGCAATAACTTTTTGTTGACCTGATCGACTTCAATGATATTCTTTCTACACATTTTTCCATATCTAGTTTAGTTTTTGAGATTTTGATGCTTTCATAACAATAATTACTCAATAGAGGAACTACCTACAGAGGACACTACATAGCCTACTCTAGACATCTGCGAGCACGTGGCATCTAGACCTCCACGAGCACGTGTCATGAACATAATGATTCAATTGAAACCCCAATTTCATCTGAATCCTTCATGAGCAAAATGCCTATGATCTCTTCTATGAACAGGAAGACCTTTTAGATAATACTGAGCTTTATCTCAAATTTCGTTTGTATTTTTCATCATATCGTGTGTATAATACGGACTCATTCAAATTCGTCGAAAAGAGAATAATCGCCAAGTCCCGACGATTTTTTTTAGGCTAAGTCCAGACACATTTTTTTTTTCGAGATATGAAAAATTTTCAACAATAATTTTTTGTTGACCTGATCGAGTTCAATGATATTCTCCCTACCCATTTTTCAATATCTAGTTTAGTTTTTGAGATTTTGGTGCTTAAATAAAAATAATTACATCGTATTGAAACTACCTACAGCGGACACTACTAGCCATAGATTTTGGTGCTTAAATAAAAATAATTACATCGTAGTGGAACTACCTACAGCGGACACTACTAGCCTACTGTACACATCCGCGAGCAGGTGGCATGAATATATTGATACACTTGTAACCCCAATTTCACCTGAATCCCTCATCAGCAAAAGGCCTATGATCTCTTTTATGAGCAGGAGGACCTTTTAGATTATACTAAGCTTTATCTCAAATTAAATTTGTATTTTTCATTATATTGTGTGCATAATAGGCTAAGTCCAGACACAATTTGTTTTTTCTAGATATGAAAAATTTTCATCAATAACTTTTTGTTGACCTGATCGACTTCAATGATATTCTTTCTACACATTTTCCCTTATCTAGTTTAGTTTTTGAGATTTTGATGCTTTCATAACAATAATTACTCAATAGAGGAACTACCTACAACGGACACTACATAGCCTTCTCTAGACCCCTGCGAGCACGTGGCATCTAGACCTCCACGAGCACGTGGCATGAACTTAATGATTCACTTGAAACCCCAATTTCATCTGAATCCTTCATGAGCTAAATGCCTATGATCTCTTCTATGAACAGGACGACCTTTTAGATAATACTGAGCTTTATCTCAAATTTCGTTTGTATTTTTCATCATATCGTGTGTATAATACGGACTCATTCAAATTCGTCGAAACGAGAATATTCGCCAAGTCCCGACGATTTTTTTTAGGCTAAGTCCAGACACTTTTTTTTTTTTTTCGAGATATGAAAAATTTTCAACAATAATTTTTTGTTGACCTGATCGAGTTCAATGATATTCTCCCTACCCATTTTTCAATATCTAGTTTAGTTTTTGAGATTTTGGTGCTTAAATAAAAATAATTACATCGTATTGGAACTACCTACAGCGGACACTACTAGCCATAGATTTTGGTGCTTAAATAAAAATAATTACATCGTAGTGGAACTACCTACAGCGGACACTACTAGCCTACTGTACACATCCGTGAGCAGGTGGCATGAATATATTGATACACTTGTAACCCCAATTTCACCTGAATCCCTCATCAGCAAAAGGCCTATGATCTCTTTTATGAGCAGGAGGACCTTTTAGATTATGCTAAGCTTCATCTCAAATTAAATTTGTATTTTTCATTATATTGTGTGCATAATAGGCTAAGTCCAGACACAATTTGTTTTTTCAAGATATGAAAAATTTTCATCAAAACTTTTTGTTGACCTGATCGATTTCAATGATATTCTCTTCACACATTTTTCCATATCTAGTTTAGTTTTTGAGATTTTGGTGCTTAAATAAAAATTATTACATCGTAGTGGAACTACCTACAGCGGACACTACTAGCCTACTGTACACATCCGCGAGCAGGTGGCATGAATATATTGATGCACTTGTAACCCCAATTTCACCTGAATCCCTCATCAGCAAAAGGCCTATGATCTCTTCTATGAGCAGAAAGACCTTTTAGATAATACTGAGCTTCATCTCAAATTTCATTTGTATTTTTCATTATATTTTGTGCATAATACAGGCTTGGCGAATATTCTCGTTTCGCCAAGTCCCGACGAATTTTTTTAGGCTAAGTCCAGATACAATTTGTTTTTTCGAGATATGAAAAATTTTAACCAGTAACTTTTTGTTGACCTGATCGAGTTCAATGATTATCTGCCTACACATTTTCCATATCTAGTTAAGTTTTTGAGATTTTGATGCTTTCATAACAATAATTACGCAATAGAGGAACTACCTACAGCGGACACTACATAGCCTACTCTAGACTCCCGCGAGCACGTGGCATCTAGACCTCCACGAGCACGTGGCATGAACATAATGATTCAGTTGGAACCCCAATTTCATCTGATGGACGAGTATTATGATTATGGTCAGATTCGATTCGAAATTGGTATGGTTTTCGGGATCGGAGATTTCGATTTTTTAGTAAAAAAAAAATAATAGTTTAAAAAAACTTAAGAACACGCTTTACTTCACATGGACTAAAAAGTAAAAAATAATTGACAATTTAATTTCCCAAATGTAAAAAAAGCGTGGGGTGAAATTAAACTAAAAAATATGAGAATATAGATCGAAAGCACCCACGCTTTTTTTACATTTGAGAAATTAAATTGTCAATTATTTTTTTACTTTTTAGTCCATGCATGGGAAGTAGGTAAAGCGTATTCTTTAGTTTTTTCAAACTATTATTTTTTTTACATAGGTATTTCTGTATTGCCTTGAACAGCTTTCTGACTAAAATTCGCCCAATTGCAGGATATTGTTCTCTTTTCGCCGTCAAGTCTTTCACTTTTTTTCACAGTTCAGTCATTCAACTTTTTTTTTTCAGAGAATGTTATTCGAAAACCTCCAATTCGTCACAGCGTTGCAGTAGATAGCCGAAATAAAATTGAACGTGAAGATATCCTGTGAGTATTCACCTTCCTTATTTATCTTCAATTCTTAGATCATTACCGACTTGTTGATCTTCCCTTTGTTTTCAGCCTTAAAAAATTAAACTTTTCAAAAACGGTACTGAGTGGAAATTTTTCATAAACACAATCTTCTTCGGTTCTTTTTCGGTTAGGTTATTTAGAAAATTTGAAATTGTTTTAACATTAATGAGACTACCACTATGTTCATCTGTTCTATTATTGAAGGTTTTACTGGTCTGACTAAAGTAGCACCAAGGCATCTATACACTATACTCATTATTTTGAACACTTATCTCTCCCTATAATTTAAAAAACGACAAATATTAATAGAATTTGCGATAGACACGTCGTTTTTAGTAAAATCATAACCCCTAGCCAATCTTTAATGGAACCATCCCTCTTGTCATACATCATTTGAAAGCTTTTTTTTGTTACACAAATATATGGTTTTTGGAAAAATTACTGGTAACGAACAACTAGTTGACAAAACTGTTACAGTACTCAAAAGTATGGCTGAATCAATATTTTTTTTCTCCTTGCCTTCGAACCAGGGAGGAAACTCATAGTTTTCCTCCCTAGGGACTTTTCCTCCCCCTCATTTCAAGTTAGTTGTAAATGATGAAACTTGTGAATCTGTTATAATCAAATTGTTTCCGTAATTTCTAGAACATCTTATATATTCTGTATTCTGGTAAAAATCAAACATTAATGCTACTTCTACTTTAGTTCTTTAATAGCTATTTGTGTATTTAGAGCGCAAAGTGATTGATTGTCGCTCGACAAAAAGATTAATCTTTGGAGAACGACAATGACACTTTGTGCTCGAAATACACACATTATTTTTTCTACAATAGCAGCTATTAGAAAAAAAAATTATCGACACTTCAGTCAAATAGGCACATAACATTACTTATGAAAAAATCACTCAATAGCAATCCGAAATGTATAAGCTGTCTAAATGTCCAATAATTCAAATCACTAACAAGAAAAAAGTAAAATAACGTTCTTAAAAAACAAAAAAGTTGCAATTGCCAGGAGCTGAACCCGGGACCTTCGGATTACAAGCCCAAGACTAACTAACTAACTAACTAACTAAAAAGGTTTTTATTTTAAATTGTCACATATGAACAGGAAGACCTTTTAGATAATACTCAGCTTTATCTCAAATTTGGTTTGTATTTTTCATCATATTGTGTATTTAATATGGACTTATTGAAATTCGTCGAAACGAGAATATTCGCCAAGTCCCGACGATTTTTTTTAGGCTAAGTCCAGACACATTTTTTTTTTTTCGAGATATAAAAAATTTTCACCAATAACTTTTGTTGACCTGATCGAGTTCAATGATATTCTCCCCACACATTTTTCCATATCTAGTTTAGTTTTTGAGATTTTGGTTCTTAAATAAAAATAATTACATCGTAGTGGAACTAACTACAGCGGACACTACTAGCTTTCATAACAATAATTACGCAATAGAGGAACTACCTACAGCGGACACTACATAGCCTACTCTAGACTCCCGCGAGCACGTGGCATCTAGACCTCCACGAGCACGTGGCATGAACATAATGATTCAGTTGGAACCCCAATTTCATCTGAATCCTTCATGAGCAAAATGCCTATGATCTCTTCTATGCACAGGAAGACCTTTTAGATAATACTGAGCTTTATCTCAAATTTCGTTTGTATATGTCATCATATCGTGTGTATAATACGGACTCATTCAAATTCGTCGAAATGAGAATATTCGCCATGTCCTGACGAAATTTTTGAGGCAAAGTCCAGACACAATTTTTTTTTTGAGATATGAAAAATTTTCACCAATAACTTTTTGTTGACCTGATCGAGTTCAATGATATTCTTTCCACACAATTTTCCATATCCAGTTTAGTTTTTGAGATTCTGATGCTTTCATAACAATAATTACTCAATAGAGGAACTACCTACAGCGGACACTACATAGCCTACTGTAGACCCCTGCGAGCACGTGGCATCTAGACCTCCACGAGCACGTGGCATGAATATAATGATTCACTTGAAACCCCAATTTCATCTGAATCCTTCATGAGCTAAATGCCTATGATCTCTTCTATGAACAGGAAGACCTTTTAGATAATACTGAGCTTCATCTCAAATTTCGTTTGTATTTTTCATCATATCGTGTGTATAATACGGACTCAATCAAATTCGTCGAAATGAGAATATTCGCCATGTCCTGACAAATTTTTTCAGGCAAAGTCCAGACACAATTTTTTTTTTTTTGAGATGTGAAACATTTTCACTCATAACATTTTGTTTATCTGATCGAGTTCAATGATATTCTCCCTACACATTTTTACATATCTAGTTTAGTTTTTGATATTTTGATGCTTTCATAACAATAATTACTCAATAGAGGAACTACCTACAGCGGACACTACATAGCCTACTCTAGACATCCGCGAGCACGTAGCATCTAGACCTCCACGAGCACGTGGCATGAACATACTGATTCACTTGAAACACCAATTTTATCTGAATCCTTCATGAGCTAAATGCCTATGATCTCTTCTATGAACAGGAAGACCTTTTAGATAATACTGAGCTTTATCTCAAATTTCGTTTGTATTTTTCAACATATCGTGTGTATAATATGGACTCATTCAAATTCGTCGAAATGAGAATATTCGCCATGTCCTGACGAAATTTTTCAGGCATAGTCCAGACACAATTTTTTTTTTTTGAGATATGAAAAATTTTCACCAATAACTTTTTGTTGACCTGATCGAGTTCAATGATATTCTTTCCACACAATTTTCCATATCTAGTTTAGTTTTTGAGATTTTGATGCTTTCATAACAATAATTAATCAATAGGGGAACTACCTACAGCGGACACAACATAGGCTACTCTAGACATCCGCGAGCACGTGGCATCTAGACCTCCACGAGCACGTGGCATGAACATAATGATTCACTTGAAACCCCAATTTCATCTGAACCCTTCATGAGCTAAATGCCTATGATCTCTTCTATGAACAGGAAGACCTTTTAGATAATACTGAGCTTTATCTCAAATTTCGTTTGTATTTTTCATCATATCGTGTGTATAATACGGACTCATTCAAATTCGTCGAAACGAGAATATTCGCCATGTCCCGACGAATTTTTTCAGGCAAAGTCCAGAAACAATTTTTTTTTGAGATTTGAAAAATTTTCACCAATAACTTTTTGTTGAACTGATCGAGTTCAACGATATTTTTTCCACACATTTTTTCATATCTAGTTTAGTTTTTGAGATTTTGATGCATTCATAACAATAATGACTCAATAGTGGAACTCCCCACAGCGGACACCACATAGCCTACTGTAGACCACCGCGAGCACGTGGCATGAACATAATGATTCTCGTCTGAATCCCTCGTAAGCAAAAGGCCTATGATCTCTTCTATGAGCAGGAAGACCTTTCAGATTATACTAAGCTTTATCTTAAATTTCATTTGTATTTTTCATTATATTGTGTGCACAATACGGACTTATTCATATTCGTCGAAACGAGAATATTCGCCATGTCCCGACGAATTTTTTTAGGCAAAGTCCAGACACAATTTGTTTTTTTGAGATATGAAAAATTTTCATCAATAACTTTTTGTTGACCTGATCGAGTTCAATGATATTCTCCCCACACATTTTTCCATATCTAGTTTAGTTTTTGAGATTTTGATGCTTTCATAACAATAATTACTCTATAGAGGAACTACCTACAGCGGACACTACATAGCCTACTCTAGACATCCGCGAGCACGTGGCATCTAGACCTCCACGAGCACGTGGCATGAACATAATGATTCATCTGAATCCTTCATGAGCAAAATGCCTATGATCTCTTCTATGAACAGGAAGACCTTTTAGATAATACTCAGCTTTATCTCAAATTTGGTTTGTATTTTTCATCATATTGTGTATTTAATACGGACTTATTGAAATTCGTCGAAACGAGAATATTCGCCAAGTCCCGACGATTTTTTTTAGGCTAAGTCCAGACACATTTTTTTTTTTCGAGATATAAAAAATTTTCACCAATAACTTTTGTTGACCTGATCGAGTTCAATGATATTCTCCCCACACATTTTTCCATATCTAGTTTAGTTTTTGAGATTTTGGTTCTTAAATAAAAATAATTACATCGTAGTGGAACTAACTACAGCGGACACTACTAGCCTACTGTACACATCCGCGTGCACGTGGCATGAATATAATGATCCACTTGTAACTCCAATTTCATCTGAATATTCATTAGCAAGATGCCTATGATCTCTTCTAAAAGCAGGAAGAACTTTTAAAATATATTAAGGCTAAGTCCAGACAAATTTTTTTTTTTTTTTGAGATATGAAAAATTTTCACCAATAACTTTTTGTTGACCTGACCGAGTTCAATGATATTCTTTTAACACATTTTTCCATATCTAGTTTAGTTTTTGAGATTTTGATGCTTTCATAACAATAATTACTCTATAGAGGAACTACCTACAGCGGACACTACATAGCCTACTCTAGACATCCGCGAGCACGTGGCATCTAGACCTCCACGAGCACGTGGCATGAACATAATGATTCATCTGAATCCTTCATGAGCAAAATGCCTATGATCTCTTCTGTGAACAGGAAGACCTTTTAGATAATACTGAGCTTTATCTCAAATTTCGTTTGTATTTTTCATCATATTGTGTGTTTAATACGGACTCATTCAAATTCGTCGAATCGAAAATATTAGCCATGTCCCGACGAATTTTTTCAGGCAAAGTCCAGAAAAATTTTTTTTTTGAGATATGAAAAATTTTTACCAATAACTTTTTGTTGAACTGATCGAGTTCAATGATATTTTTTCCACACATTTTTTCATATCTAGTTTAGTTTTTGATATTTTGATGCTTTCATAACAATAATTACTCAATAGAGGAACTACCTACAGCGGACACTACATAGCCTACTCTAGACCACCGCGAGCACGTGGCATCTAGACCTCCACGAGCACGTGGCATGAACATAATGATTCAGTTGGAACCCCAATTTCATCTGAATCCTTCATGAGCAAAATGCCTATGATCTCTTCTATGAACAGGAAGACCTTTTAGATAATACTGAGCTTCATCTCAAATTTCATTTGTATTTTTCATTATATTGTGTGCATAATACAGGCTTGGCGAATATTCTCGTTTCGCCAAGTCCCGACGAATTTTTTTAGGCTAAGTCCAGATACAATTTGTTTTTTCGAGATATGAAAAATTTTAACCAATAACTTTTTGTTGACCTGATCGAGTTCAATGATTATCTGCCTACACATTTTCCATATCTAGTTTAGTTTTTGAGATTTTGATGCTTTCATAACAATAATTACGCAATAGAGGAACTACCTACAGCGGACACTACATAGCCTACTCTAGACTTCCGCGAGCACGTGGCATCTACACCCCCGCGAGCTCGTGGCATGAACATAATGATTCACTTGAAACCCCAATTCATCTGAATCCTTCATGAGCAAAATGCCTATGATCTCTTTTATGAACAGGAAGACCTTTTAGATAATACTGAGCTTTATCTCAGATTTCATTTGTATTTTCCATAACTTTTGTGTGTATAATACGGACTCATTCAAATTCGTCGAAACGAGAATATTCGCCATGTCCCGAAAAATTTTTTCAGGCCAAATCCAGACACAATTTTTTTTTTTGAGATATGAAAAATTTTCACCAATAACTTTTTGTTGACCTGATCGAGTTCAATGATATTCTTCCTACACATTTTTCCATATCTAGTTTAGTTTTTGAGATTTTAATGCTTTCATAACAATAATTACTCAATAGAGGAACTCCCCACAGCGGACACCACATAGCCTACAGTAGACCTCCGCGAGCACGTGCCATGAACATAATGATTCACGTGTATCCCCAATATATCTGAATCCCTCGTGAGCAAAAGGCTTATGATCTCTTCTATGCGCAGGAAGACCTTTTAAAGTATACTAAGCTTTATCTCAAATTTCATTTGTATTTTTCTTTATATTGTGTGCATAATACGGACTTATTCAAATTCGTCGAAACGAGAATATTCGCCATGTCCCGACGAATTTTTTCAGGCAAAGTCCAGAGACAATTTGTTTTTTCGAAATATGAAAAATTTTCACTTATAACTTTTTGTTGACCTGATCGAGTTCAATGATATTCTTCCTATACAGTTTTCCTTATCTAGTTTAGTTTTTGAGATTTTGATGCTTTCATAACAATAATTAATCAATAGAGGAACTACCTACAGCGTACACTACATAGCCTACTGTACACATCCGTGAGCACGTGGCATTAATATAATGATCCACATGTAACTCCAATTTCATCTGAATCCCTCATTAGCAAAATGCTTATGATCTCTTCTAAGAGCAGGAAGACCTTTTAAATTATATTAAGGCTAAGTCCAGACACAATTTTTTTTTGAGATATGAAAAATTTTCACGAATAACTTTTTGTTGACCTGATCGAGTTCAATGATATTCTTCCTACACATTTTTCCATGTCTAGTTTAGTTTTTGAGATTTTGAAGCTTTCATAACAATAATTACTCAATAGAGGAACTACCTACAGCGGACACTACATAGCCTACTCTAGACCTCCGCGAGCACGTAAAATCTAGAATTCCGCGAGCACGTGGCATGAACATAATGATTCACTTGAAACCCCAATATCAACTGAATCCCTCATGAGCAAAAGGCCTATGATCTCTTCTATGAGCAGGAAGACCTTTCAGATTATCCTAAGCTTTATCTCAAATTTCAAGTGTATTTTTCATTATATTGTGTGCATGATACGGACTTGGCGAATATTCTCGTTTCGCCAAGTTCCGACGAGTTTTTTTAGGCTAAGTCCAGATACAATTTGTTTTTTCGAGATATGAAAAATTTTAACCAATAACTTTTTGTTGACCTGATCGAGTTCAATGATAATCTCCCTACACATTTTCCATATCTAGTTTAGTTTTTGAGATTTTGATGCTTTCATAACAATAATTACCCAATAGAGGAACTACCTACAGCGGACACTGCATAGCCTACTGTTGACCCCTGCGAGAACGTGGCATGAATATAATGATTCACTTGAAACCCCAATATCATCTGAATCCCTCATGAGCAAAATGCCTATGATCTCTTCTATGAGCAGGAAGACCTTTTAGATTATACTAAGCTTTATCTCAAAATTCTTTTGTATTTTTCATTATATTGTGTGCATAATACGGACAGTCAAATTCGTCGAAACGAGAATATTCGCCAAGTCCCGACGAATTTTTTTGGGCTAATTCCAGACACAATTTGTTTTTTCGAGATATGAAAAATTTTCATAAATAAATTTTTGTTGACCTGATCGAGTTTAATGATATTCCCCTCTACACATGTTTCCATATCTAGTTTAGTTTTTGAGATTTTGATGCTTTCATAACAATTATAACTTAATAGTGGAACTACCTACAGCGGACACTACATAGCCTACTGTAGACGCCCGCGAGCACGTGGAATGAATATAATTATTCACGTGTAACCCCAGTATCATCTGAATCCCTCATGAGCAAAAGGCTTATGATCTCTTCTATGAGCAGGAAGACCTTTTAGATTATATTAAGCTTTATCTCAAATTTCATTTGTATTTTTCATTATAACTTGTGCATAATACGGACCTACTGAAATTCGTCGAAACGAGAATATTCGCCAAGTCCCGACGAATTTTTTTAGGCTTAGTCCAGACACATTTTTTTTTTCAAAATATGAAGAATTTTGATCAATAACTTTTTGTTGACCTGATCAAGTTCAATGATATTCTCCCCACACATTTTTCCATATCTAGTTTAGTTTTTGAGATTTTGCTTCTTAAATAAAAATAATTACATCGTAGTGGAACTACCTACAGCGGACACTACTAGCTTACTGTACACATCCGCGTGCACGTGGCATGAATATAATGATCCACTTGTAACTCCAATCTCATCCGAATCCCTTATTAGCAAAATGCCTATGATCACTTCTAAAAGCAGGAAGACCTTTTAAATTATATTAAGGCTAAGTCCAGACAAAATTTTTTTTTTTTTTATACGTGAAAAATTTTCACCAATAACTTTTTCTGGACCTGATCGAGTTCAATGATATTCTTTCTACACATTTTTCCATATCTAGTTTAGTTTTTGAGATTTTGATGCTTACATAACAATTATAATTTAATAGTGGAACTACCTACAGCGGACACTACATAGCCTACTGTAGACGTCCGCGAGCACGTGGCACGAATATAATTATTCACGTGTAACCCCAATATCATCTGAATCCCTCGTGAGCAAAAGGCCTATGATCTCTTCTATGAGCAGGAAGACCTTTTAGATTATACTAAGCTTTATCTCAAATTTCATTTGTATTTTTCATTATATCGTGTGCATAATACGGACTTATTGAAATTCGTCGAAACGAGAATATTTGCCAAGTCCCGACGAAATTTTTTAGGCCAAGTCCAGACACAATTTGTTTTTTCGAGATATGAAAAATTTTCACATATAACTTTTTGTTGACCTGATCGAGTTCAATGATATTCTCCCTACACATTTTTCCATATCTAGTTTAGTTTTTGAGATTTTGATGCTTCAGTGCCGGAATAGCTACGTAGCAAGAGTAGCAAATGCTACGGGCCCCGCGCTCCAACACCTGTCTGACCGTAAACAAATTTAACATTTAGATAGGACCGTAAAATATTGCATGCCTTAAACGCGAAGCTCTTAGGCTATGCTTCACTTCCACCTGAAAATCTAAATATAATAATTAATACCTACCACTACAAACGTTGGTATCAAAATCTACAACAATAATTTAAAATTGTACCACATTTTTAAAATTGAGCGTATCCTCAACGAACAACTCGATTTAAACAATAGTCCTCTCCTGAACCTATAACCCAATTCCCACAACCTGCAATACCTGCATTTATCAAATTGTTTGTTATGTTCCTTTATCATTGATATTGACTCCGAAAATCGATATAGGTACTGCTACTAATTAAGGTATATCCTAGGATTCCCACATTCCCAGGTATAGATGATGTAGATATCAAATTATTTGTTATGTTCATTCATCATTGGTATTAATTAAGGTATAGCCCAGGTATAGGCAATGGAAATAGATATAAATACTCAGATTAGAATGCAATCTAGTTAGTTTTGAAAATTGTGTAATGACCGAAAGTGATATAAAAATTATCGTGGAAAATAGTCAAAAAAGTGTTTTTATAGTGTATCCTCAGTGAACTTCACTTAAGGTAAGATATTTTATTATATTGTATGTTTTGCATATCCATCCATACACATAAATAAAATTGAAGTGTCTGTTTGTGTGTTCTTGGACATGGAAGGTCATACTGCTGAACAACTCGCTCAAAGTTTACTAGATTTCTTAAGTGAGAGTGGCATTGATATCAAAGATTGTCGTGGGCAAAGCTACGATAATGCCAGCAACATGAGTGGGAAATACATCGGCTTACAAGCCCGAATTAAGGAAATAAATATTTACGCAGAATACATTCCTTGTCTTGCACATTCATTAAACTTGGTTGCTAAGTGCGCTGCAGACTGCTGTACAGAAGCACTACTGTTCTTCGATTTTGTTGAAAATCTCTATACATTTTTTTCCGCTTCTACCTATCGATGGGGTCGTCTTACGAACGCACTGAAAGATTCTACTTCAAAGATTCCGATTTTAAAAAGGTTATCGGACACTAGGTGGTCAGCCCGAGCTGATGCTACGAAGGCACTTTTATGTGGTTTTATTACCATTAAGCAAGTTTTGGAAGATATTTTCAATAACGTAGATCAAAAAGCAGAGTGCCGTAATAAAGCTTACGGACTAGTTTCAACAATGAATAAGTTAGAAACGGTAATAATGACAATTACGTGGAACGGAATCCTAGAACGCATGCAAGCGACTAGTGCTTCGCTGCAGTCGTCTGATCAAGACCTCAATACGGGATACGCCCTTTATGAATCATTATATCGCTACGTCCAAGCAATGCGATCCACATTTTCAGATATTGAAGCAAAAGCCAAAGATCTGACCGACTGTGAAGAATACCAGCAACAGACATCAAGACGAATCAAGCGAAATACAAAGTACGCCCATTTCAGCGGCTCTACTACACTCGACGACTTTGTTGAAAATCAAACTCCTGGGCAACGTTTTGAAGTTCAGGTGTTTATTGTCATTATTGATAACGTACTGTCCGCTTTAACTAAACGTATGAAAGCTTATCATAAAATTACCAGTGTTTTTGGAGTATTTCGACAGCTAAAATCTCTTACAACAAAAGAGATTTTGGAAAAATCCTCAATAATGGTCAGTGCTTTCAAAGATAATTTGGAGAACAGCCTAGGTGATGGATTAGTGCAGTTCACTGAGCTGCTGAAAACAGATGTGGCTACTGTTATTGACAGCAACAAACAGGAGCCTCTGGAACTGCAATTTTATAACCTTTTACTAAATAATTGTTTAGAATCGTGTTTCCCAAACGTAGAAATTGCCTTGCGAGTTTACTTATCTCTCATGATCACTAACTGCAGTGGCGAACGTTCTTTTTCCACATTAAAACGTATTAAAAATGAGTTAAGGAACACGATGGGCCAAGAACGTCTTAATCATCTCACTTTGATGAATATAGAGCATGATTTGCTTAAAGAAGTCGATATTGAAAGTGTTATCTCTAAATTTGCCCATATTAAATCCAGAAAAGTTTATTTGTAATAGTTTTGTTTTATTTAATACCCTAAACTTGAGAACCTAAAGCAAACCAAGGGCCCCATGAGAGAATTTGCTACAGGCCCCGCACTGGCTTAATCCGGCACTGTGATGCTTTCAAAACAATAATTACTCAATAGAGGAACTACCTACAGCGGACACTACATAGCCTACTCTAGACCTCCGCGAGCACGTGGCATGAACATGATGATTCACTTTAAACCCCAATATCATCTGAATCCCTCAGGAACAAAAGGCCTATGATCTCTTCTATGAGCAGGAAGACCTTTCAGATTATACTAAGCTTTATCTCAAATTTCGTTTGTATTTTTAATCATATTGTGTGTTTAATACGGACTCATTCAAATTTGTCGAAACGAGAATATTCGCCATGTCCCGACGAATTTTTTCAGGCAAAGTCCAGAAACAATTTTTTTTCGAGATATGAAAAATTTTTACCAATAACTTTTTGTTGAACTGATCGAGTTCAATGATATTTTTCCCACACATTTTTTCATATCTAGTTTAGTTTTTGAGATTTTGATGCTTTCATAACAATAATGACTCAATAGTGGAACTCCCCACAGCGGACACCACATAGCCTACTGTAGACCACCGCGAGCACGTGGCATGAACATAATGATTCACGTGTATCCCCAATATCGTCTGAATCCCTCGTAAGCAAAAGGCCTATGATTTCTTCTATGAGCAGGAAGACCTTTCAGATTATACTAAGCTTTATCTCAAATTTCATTTGTATTTTTCATTATATTGTGTGCATAATACGGACTTATTCAAATTCGTCGAAACGAGAATATTCGTAATGTCCCGACGAATTTTTTCAGGCAAAGTCCAGACACAATTTGTTTTTTCGAGATATGAAAAATTTTCACATATAACTTTTTGTTGACCTGATCGAGTTCAATGATATTCTCCCTACACATTTTTCCATATCTAGTTTACTTTTTGAGATTTTGATGCTTTCATAACAATAATTAATCAATAGAGGAACTACCTACAGCGGACACTACATAGCCTTCTCTAGACCTTTGCGAACACGTGGCATCTAGACCTCCACGAGCACGTGGCATGAACATAATGATTCACTTGAAACCCCAATATCATCTGACTCCTTCATGAGCAAAATGCCTATGATCTCTTCTATGAACAGGAAGACCTTTTAGATAATACTGAGCTTTATCTCAAATTTCGTTTGTATTTTTCATCATATCGTGTGTATAATACGGACTCATTCAAATTCGTCGAAATGAGAATATTCGCCATGTCCTGACGAAATTTTTCAGGCAAAGTCCAGACACAATTTTTTTTTTTGAGATATGAAAAATTTTCACCAATAAATTTTGTTCACCTGATCGAGTTCAATGATATTCTTTCCACACAATTTTCCATATCTAGTTTAGTTTTTGAGATTCTGATGCTTTCATAACAATAATTACTCAATAGAGGAACTACCTACAGCGGACACTACATAGCCTACTCTAGACATCCGCGAGCACGTGGCATGAACATAATAATTCACGTGTATCACCAATATCGTCTGAATCCCTCGCAAGCAAAAGGACTATGATCTCTTCTATGAGCAAGAAGACCTTTCAAATTATACTAAGCTTTATCTCAAATTTCATTTGTATTTTTCATTATATTGTGTGCATAATACGGACTTATTCAAATTCGTCGAAACGAGAATATTCGCCATGTCCCGACGAATTTTTTGTCAGGCAAAGTCCAGACACAATTTGTTTTTTCGAGATATGAAAAATTTTCACATATAACTTTTTGTTGACCTGATCGAGTTCAATGATATTCTCCCTACACATTTTTCCATATCTAGTTTACTTTTTGAGATTTTGATGCTTTCATAACAATAATTAATCAATAGAGGAACTACCTACAGCGGACACAACATAGGCTACTCTAGACATCCGCGAGCACGTGGCATCTAGACCTCCACGAGCACGTGGCATGAACATAATGATTCACTTGAAACCCCAATTTCATCTGAATCCTTCATGAGCAAAATGCCTATGATCTCTTCTGTGAACAGGAAGACCTATTAGATAATACTGAGCTTTATCTCAAATTTTGTTTGTATTTTTCTTCATATTGTGTGTTTAATACGGATTCATTCAAATTCGTCGAAACGAGAATATTCGCCATGTCCCGACGAATTTTTTCAGGCAAAGTCCAGAAACAATTTTTTTTTGAGATTTGAAAAATTTTCACCAATAACATTTTGTTGAACTGATCGAGTTCAATGATATTTTTTCCACACATTTTTTCATATCTAGTTTAGTTTTTGAGATTTTGATGCTTTCATAACAATAATGACTCAATAGTGGAACTCCCCACAGCGGACACCACATAGCCTACTGTAGACCACCGCGAGCACGTGGCATGAACATAATGATTCTCGTCTAAATCCCTCGTAAGCAAAAGGCCTATGATCTCTTCTATGAGCAGGAAGACCTTTCAGATTATACTAAGCTTTATCTTAAATTTCATTTGTATTTTTCATTATATTGTGTGCACAATACGGACTTATTCAAATTCGTCGAAACGAGAATATTCGCCATGTCCCGACGAATTTTTTCAGGCAAAGTCCAGACACAATTTGTTTTTTTGAGATATGAAAAATTTTCATCAATAACTTTTTGTTGACCTGATCGAGTTCAATGATATTCTTCCCACACATTTTTCCATATCTAGTTTAGTTTTTGAGATTTTGATGCTTTCATAACAATAATTAATCAATAGAGGTACTACCTACAGCGGACAAAACATAGGCTACTCTAGACATCCGCGAGCACGTGGCATGAACATAATGATTCTCGTCTGAATCCCTCGTAAGCAAAAGGCCTATGATCTCTTCTATGAGCAGGAAGACCTTTCAGATTATACTAAGCTTCATCTTAAATTTCATTTGTATTTTTCATTAAATTGTGTGCACAATACGGACTTATTCAAATTCGTCGAAACGAGAATATTCGCCATGTCCCGACGAATTTTTTCAGGCAAAGTCCAGACACAATTTGTTTTTTTGAGATATGAAAAATTTTCATCAATAACTTTTTGTTGACCTGATCGAGTTCAATGATATTCTCCCCACACATTTTTCCATATCTAGTTTAGTTTTTGAGATTTTGATGCTTTCATAACAATAATTACTCTATAGAGGAACTACCTACAGCGGACACTACATAGCCTACTCTAGACATCCGCGAGCATGTGGCATCTAGACCTCCACGAGCACGTGGCATGAACATAATGATTCATCTGAATCCTTCATGAGCAAAATGCCTATGATCTCTTCTATGAACAGGAAGACCTTTTAGATAATACTCAGCTTTATCTCAAATTTGGTTTGTATTTTTCATCATATTGTGTGTTTAATACGGACTTATCGAAATTCGTCGAAACGAGAATATTCGAAACGAGAATATTCGAAGTCCCGACGATTTTTTTTAGGCTAAGTCCAGACACATTTTTTTTTTTTCGAGATATGAAAAATTTTCATCAATAACTTTTGTTGACCTGATCGAGTTCAATGATATTCTCCCCACACATTTTTCCATATCTAGTTTAGTTTTTGAGATTTTGGTTCTTAAATAAAAATAATTACATCGTAGTGGAACTACCTACAGCGGACACTACTAGCCTACTGTACACATCCGCGTGCACGTGGCATGAATATAATGATCCACTTGTAACTCCAATTTCATCTGAATATTTATTAGCAAGATGCCTATGATCTCTTCTAAAAGCAGGAAGAACTTTTAAAATATATTAAGGCTAAGTCCAGACAAATTTTTTTTTTTTGAGATATGAAAAATTTTCACCAATAACTTTTTGTTGACCTGATCAAGTTCAATGATATTCTTTTTACACATTTTTCCATATCTAGTTTAGTCTTTGAGATTTTGATGCTTTCATAACAATAATTACTCTATAGAGGAACTACCTACAGCGGACACTACATAGCCTACTCTAGACATCCGCGAGCACGTGGCATCTAGACCTCCACGAGCACGTGGCATGAACATAATGATTCATCTGAATCCTTCATGTGCAAAATGCCTATGATCTCTTCTGTGAACAGGAAGACCTTTTAGATAATACTGAGCTTTATCTCAAATTTCGTTTGTATATGTCATCATATCGTGTGTATAATACGGACTCATTCAAATTCGTCGAAATGAGAATATTCGCCATGTCCTGACGAAATTTTTCAGGCATATCCAGACACAATTTTTTTTATTGAGATATGAAAAATTTTCACCAATAACTTTTTGTTGACCTGATCGAGTTCAATGATATTCTTTCCACACAAATTTCCATATCTAGTTTAGTTTTTGAGATTCTGATGCTTTCATAACAATAATTACTCAATAGAGGAACTACCTACAGAGGACACTACATAGCCTACTGTAGACCCCTGCGAGCACGTGGTATCTAGACCTCCACGAGCACGTGGCATGAACATAATGATTCACTTGAAACCCCAATTTCATCTGAATCCTTCATGAGCTAAATGCCTATGATCTCTTCTATGAACAGGAAGACCTTTTAGATAATACTGAGCTTCATCTCAAATTTCGTTTGTATTTTTCATCATATCGTGTGTATAATACGGACTCAATCAAATTCGTCGAAATGAGAATATTCGCCATGTCCTGACAAATTTTTTCAGGCAAAGTCCAGACACAATTTTTTTTTTTGGAGATGTGAAAAATTTTCACTCATAACTTTTTGTTTATCTGATCGAGTTCAATGATATTCTCCCTACACATTTTTCCATATCTAGTTTAGTTTTTGATATTTTGATGCTTTCATAACAATAATTACTCAATAGAGGAACTACCTACAGCGGACACTACATAGCCTACTCTAGACATCCGCGAGCACGTGGCATCTAGACCTCCACGAGCACGTGGCATGAACATACTGATTCACTTGGAACCCCAATTTTAACTGAATCCTTCATGAGCTACATGCCTATGATCTCTTCTATGAACAGGAAGACCTTTTAGATAATACTGAGCTTTATCTCAAATTTCGTTTGTATTTTTCAACATATCGTGTGTATAATATGGACTCATTCAAATTCGTCGAAATGAGAATATTCGCCATGTCCTGACGAAATTTTTCAGGCATAGTCCAGACACAATTTTTTTTTTGAGATATGAAAAATTTTCACCAATAACTTTTTGTTGACCTGATCGAGTTCAATGATATTCTTTACACACAATTTTCCATATCTAGTTTAGTTTTTGAGATTTTGATGCTTTCATAACAATAATTAATCAATAGAGGAACTACCTACAGCGGACACAACATATGCTACTCTAGACATCCGCGAGCACGTGGCATCTAGACCTCCACGAGCACGTGGCATGAGATTGAAACCCCAATTTCATCTGAATCCTTCATGAGCAAAATGCCTATGATCTCTTCTGTGAACAGGAAGACCTATTAGATAATACTGAGCTTTATCTCAAATTTCGTTTGTATTTTTCTTCATATTGTGTGTTTAATACGGACTCATTCAAATTCGTCGAAACGAGAATATTCGCCATGTCCCGACGATTTTTTTCAGGCAAAGTCCAGAAACAATTTTTTTTTTAGATTTGAAAAATTTTCACCAATAACTTTTTGTTGAACTGATCGAGTTCAATGATATTTTTTCCACACATTTTTTCATATCTAGTTTAGTTTTTGAGATTTTGATGCTTTCATAACAATAATGACTCAATAGTGGAACTCCCCACAGCGGACACCACATAGCCTACTGTAGACCACCGCGAGCACGTGGCATGAACATAATGATTCTCGTCTGAATCCCTCGTAAGCAAAAGGCCTATGATCTCTTCTATGAGCAGGAAGACCTTTCAGATTATACTAAGCTTTATCTTAAATTTCATTTGTATTTTTCATTATATTGTGTGCACAATACGGACTTATTCAAATTCGTCGAAACGAGAATATTCGCCATGTCCCGACGAATTTTTTCAGGCAAAGACCAGACACAATTTGTTTTTTTGAGATATGAAAAATTTTCATCAATAACTTTTTGTTGACCTGATCGAGTTCAATGATATTCTCCCCACACATTTTTCCATATCTAGTTTAGTTTTTGAGATTTTGATGCTTTCATAACAATAATTACTCTATAGAGGAACTACCTACAGCGGACACTACATAGCCTACTCTAGACATCCGCGAGCACGTGGCATCTAGACCTCCACGAGCACGTGGCATGAACATAATGATTCATCTGAATCCTTCATGAGCAAAATGCCTATGATCTCTTCTATGAACAGGAAGACCTTTTAGATAATACTCAGCTTTATCTGAAATTTGGTTTGTATTTTTCATCATATTGTGTGTTTAATACGGACTTATTGAAATTCGTCGAAACGAGAATATTCGCCAAGTCCCGACGATTTTTTTTAGGCAAAGTCCAGACACATTTTTTTTTTCGAGATATGAAAAATTTTCATCAATAACTTTTGTTGACCTGATCGAGTTCAATGATATTCTCCCCACACATTTTTCCATATCTAGTTTAGTTTTTGAGATTTTGGTTCTTAAATAAAAATAATTACATCGTAGTGGAACTACCTACAGCGGACACTACTAGCCCACTGTACACATCCGCGTGTACGTGGCATGAATATAATGATCCACTTGTAACTCCAATTTCATCTGAATATTTATTAGCAAGATGCCTATGATCTCTTCTAAAAGCAGGAAGAACTTTTAAAATATATTAAGGCTAAGTCCAGACAAATTTTTTTTTTTTGGGATATGAAAAATTTTCACCAATAACTTTTTGTTGACCTGATCGAGTTCAATGATATTCTTTTTACACATTTTTCCATATCTAGTTTAGTCTTTGAGATTTTGATGCTTTCATAACAATAATTACTCTATAGAGGAACTACCTACAGCGGACACTACATAGCCTACTCTAGACATCCGCGAGCACGTGGCATCTAGACCTCCACGAGCACGTGGCATGAACATAATGATTCATCTGAATCCTTCATGTGCAAAATGCCTATGATCTCTTTTGTGAACAGGAAGACCTTTTAGATAATACTGAGCTTTATCTCAAATTTCGTTTGTATTTTTCATCATATTGTGTGTTTAATACGGACTCATTCAAATTCGTCGAAACGAAAATATTCGCCATGTCCCGACGAATTTTTTCAGGCAAAGTCCAGAAAAATTTTTTTTTTGAGATATGAAAAATTTTTACCAATAACTTTTTGTTGAACTGATCGAGTTCAATGATATTTTTTCCACACATTTTTTCATATCTAGTTTAGTTTTTGATATTTTGATGCTTTCATAACAATAATTACTCAATAGAGGAACTACCTACAGCGGACACTAAGCCTACTCTAGACCACCGCGAGCACGTGGCATCTAGACCTCCACGAGCACGTGGCATGAACATAATGATTCAGTTGGAACCCCAATTTCATCTGAATCCTTCATGAGCAAAATGCCTATGATCTCTTCTATGAACAGGAAGACCTTTTAGATAATACTGAGCTTCATCTCAAATTTCATTTGTATTTTTCATTATATTGTGTGCATAATACAGGCTTGGCGAATATTCTCGTTTCGCCAAGTCCCGACGAATTTTTTTAGGCTAAGTCCAGATACAATTTGTTTTTTCGAGATATGAATAATTTTAACCAATAACTTTTTGTTGACCTGATCGAGTTCAATGATTATCTGCCTACACATTTTCCATATCTAGTTTAGTTTTTGAGATTTTGATGCTTTCATAACAATAATTACGCAATAGAGGAACTACCTACAGCGGACACTACATAGCCTACTCTAGACTTCCGCGAGCACGTGGCATCTACACTTCCGCAAGCTCGTGGCATGTACATAATGATTCACATGAAACCCCAATTCATCTGAATCCTTCATGAGCAAAATGCCTATGATCTCTTTTATGAACAGGAAGACCTTTTAGATAATACTGAGCTTTATCTCAGATTTCATTTGTATTTTCCATCACTTTTGTGTGTATAATACGGACTCATTCAAATTCGTCGAAACGAGAATATTCGCCATGTCCCGAAAAATTTTTTCAGGCCAAATCCAGACACAATTTTTTTTTTTGAGATATGAAAAATTTTCACCAATAACTTTTTGTTGACCTGATCGAGTTCAATGATATTCTTTTTACACATTTTTCCATATCTAGTTTAGTCTTTGAGATTTTGATGCTTTCATAACAATAATTACTCTATAGAGGAACTACCTACAGCGGACACTACATAGCCTACTCTAGACATCCGCGAGCACGTGGCATCTAGACCTCCACGAGCACGTGGCATGAACATAATGATTCATCTGAATCCTTCATGTGCAAAATGCCTATGATCTCTTTTGTGAACAGGAAGACCTTTTAGATAATACTGAGCTTTATCTCAAATTTCGTTTGTATTTTTCATCATATTGTGTGTTTAATACGGACTCATTCAAATTCGTCGAAACGAAAATATTCGCCATGTCCCGACGAATTTTTTCAGGCAAAGTCCAGAAAAAATTTTTTTTTGAGATATGAAAAATTTTTACCAATAACTTTTTGTTGAACTGATCGAGTTCAATGATATTTTTTCCACACATTTTTTCATATCTAGTTTAGTTTTTGATATTTTGATGCTTTCATAACAATAATTACTCAATAGAGGAACTACCTACAGCGGACACTAAGCCTACTCTAGACCACCGCGAGCACGTGGCATCTAGACCTCCACGAGCACGTGGCATGAACATAATGATTCAGTTGGAACCCCAATTTCATCTGAATCCTTCATGAGCAAAATGCCTATGATCTCTTCTATGAACAGGAAGACCTTTTAGATAATACTGAGCTTCATCTCAAATTTCATTTGTATTTTTCATTATATTGTGTGCATAATACAGGCTTGGCGAATATTCTCGTTTCGCCAAGTCCCGACGAATTTTTTTAGGCTAAGTCCAGATACAATTTGTTTTTTCGAGATATGAATAATTTTAACCAATAACTTTTTGTTGACCTGATCGAGTTCAATGATTATCTGCCTACACATTTTCCATATCTAGTTTAGTTTTTGAGATTTTGATGCTTTCATAACAATAATTACGCAATAGAGGAACTACCTACAGCGGACACTACATAGCCTACTCTAGACTTCCGCGAGCACGTGGCATCTACACTTCCGCAAGCTCGTGGCATGTACATAATGATTCACATGAAACCCCAATTCATCTGAATCCTTCATGAGCAAAATGCCTATGATCTCTTTTATGAACAGGAAGACCTTTTAGATAATACTGAGCTTTATCTCAGATTTCATTTGTATTTTCCATCACTTTTGTGTGTATAATACGGACTCATTCAAATTCGTCGAAACGAGAATATTCGCAATGTCCCGAAAAATTTTTTCAGGCCAAATCCAGACACAATTTTTTTTTTTGAGATATGAAAAATTTTCACCAATAACTTTTTGTTGACCTGATCGGGTTCAATGATATTCTTCCTACACATTTTTCCATATCTAGTTTAGTTTTTGAGATTTTAATGCTTTCATTACAATAATTACTCAATAGAGGAACTCCCCACAGCGGACACCACATAGCCTACAGTAGACCTCCGCGAGCACGTGCCATGAACATAATGATTCACGTGTATCCATAATATATCTGAATCCCTCGTGAGCAAAAGGCTTATGATCTCTTCTATGCGCAAGAAGACCTTTTAAAGTATACTAAGCTTTATCTCAAATTTTATTTGTATTTTTCTTCATATTGTGTGCATAATACGGACATATTCAAATTCGTCAAAACGAGAATATTCGCCATGTCCCGACGAATTTTTTCAGGCAAAGTCCAGAGACAATTTGTTTTTTCGAAATATGAAAAATTTTCACTTATAACTTTTTGTTGACCTGATCGAGTTCACAGTTTTCCTTATCTAGTTTAGTTTTTGAGATTTTGATGCTTTCATAACAATAATTAATCAATAGAGGAACTACCTACAGCGTACACTACATAGCCTACTGTACACATCCGTGAGCACGTGGCATTAATATAATGATCCACATGTAACTCCAATTTCATCTGAATCCCTCATTAGCAAAATGCTTATGATCTCTTCTAAGAGCAGGAAGACCTTTTAAATTATATTAAGGCTAAGTCCAGACACAATTTTTTTTTGAGATATGAAAAATTTTCACGAATAACTTTTTGTTGACCTGATCGAGTTCAATGATATTCTTCCCACACATTTTTCCATGTCTAGTTTAGTTTTTGAGATTTTGAAGCTTTCATAACAATAATTACTCAATAGAGGAACTACCTACAGCGGACACTACATAGCCTACTCTAGACCTCCGCAAGCACGTAAAATCTAGAATTCCGCGAGCACGTGGCATGAACATAATGATTCACTTGAAACCCCAATATCAACTGAATCCCTCATGAGCAAAAGGCCTATGATCTCTTCTATGAGCAGGAAGACCTTTCAGATTATCCTAAGCTTTATCTCAAATTTCAAGTGTATTTTTCATTATATTGTGTGCATGATACGGACTTGGCGAATATTCTCGTTTCGCCAAGTTCCGACGAGTTTTTTTAGGCTAAGTCCAGATACAATTTGTTTTTTCGAGATATGAAAAATTTTAACCAATAACTTTTTGTTGACCTGATCGAGTTCAATGATAATCTCCCTACACATTTTCCATATCTAGTTTAGTTTTTGAGATTTTGATGCTTTCGTAACAATAATTACCCAATAGAGGAACTACCTACAGCGGACACTGCATAGCCTACTGTTGACCCCTGCGAGAACGTGGCATGAATATAATGATTCACTTGAAACCCCAATATCAACTGAATCCCTCATGAGCAAAAGGCCTATGATCTCTTCTATGAGCAGGAAGACCTTTCAGATTATCCTAAGCTTTATCTCAAATTTCAAGTGTATTTTTCATTATATTGTGTGCATGATACGGACTTGGCGAATATTCTCGTTTCGCCAAGTTCCGACGAGTTTTTTTAGGCTAAGTCCTGATACAATTTGTTTTTTCGAGATATGAAAAATTTTAACCAATAACTTTTTGTTGACCTGATCGAGTTCAATGATAATCTCCCTACACATTTTCCATATCTAGTTTAGTTTTTGAGATTTTGATGCTTTCATAACAATAATTACCCAATAGAGGAACTACGTACAGCGGACACTGCATAGCCTACTGTTGACCCCTGCGAGAACGTGGCATGAATATAATGATTCACTTGAAACCCCAATATCATCTGAATCCCTCATGAACAAAATGCCTATGATCTCTTCTATGAGCAGGAAGACCTTTTAGATTATACTAAGCTTTATCTCAAAATTCTTTTGTATTTTTCATTATATTGTGTGCATAATACGGACAGTCAAATTCGTCGAAACGAGAATATTCGCCAAGTCCCGACGAATTTTTTTGGGCTAATTCCAGACACAATTTTTTTTTTTTCGAGATATGAAAAATTTTCATTAATAACTTTTTGTTTACCTGAACGAGTTTAATGATATTCCCCTCTACACATGTTTCCATATCTAGTTTAGTTTTTGAGATTTTGATGCTTTCATAACAATTATAACTAAATAGTGGAACTACCTACAGCGGACACTACATAGCCTACTGTAGACGCCCGCGAGCACGTGGAATGAATATAATTATTCACGTGTAACCCCAGTATCATCTGAATCCCTCATGAGCAAAAGGCCTATGATCTCTTCTATGAGCAGGAAGACCTTTTAGATTATATTAAGCTTTATCTCAAATTTCATTTGTATTTTTCATTATAACTTGTGCATAATACGGACCTACTGAAATTCGTCGAAACGAGAATATTCGCCAAGTCCCGACGAATTTTTTTAGGCTTAGTCCAGACACATTTTTTTTTTCGAGATATGAAAAATTTTGATCAATAACTTTTTGTTGACCTGATCAAGTTCAATGATATTCTCCCCACACATTTTTCTATATCTAGTTTAGTTTTTGAGATTTTGGTTCTTAAATAAAAATAAATACATCGTAGTGGAACTACCTACAGCGGACACTACTAGCTTACTGTACACATCCGCGTGCACGTGGCATGAATATAATGATCCACTTGTAACTCCAATCTCATCCGAATCCCTTATTAGCAAAATGCCTATGATCACTTCTAAAAGCAGGAAGACCTTTTAAATTATATTAAGGCTAAGTCCAGACAAATTTTTTTTTTTTTGATACGTGAAAAATTTTCACCAATAACTTTTTGTTGACCTGATCGAGTTCAATGATATTCTTTCTACACAGTTTTCCATATCTAGTTTAGTTTTTGAGATTTTGATGCTTACATAACAATTATAACTTAATAGTGGAACTACCTACAGCGGACACTACTAGCCTACTGTACACATCCGCGAGCAGGTGGCATGAATATATTGATGCACTTGTAACCCCAATATCATCTGAATCCCTCGTGAGCAAAAGGCCTATGATCTCTTCTATGAGCAGGAAGACCTTTTAGATTATACTAAGCTTTATCTCAAAATTCATTTGTATTTTTCATTATATCGTGTGCATAATACGGACTTATTGAAATTCGTCGAAACGAGAATATTTGCCAAGTCCCGACGAAATTTTTTAGGCTAAGTCCAGACACAATTTGTTTTTTCGAGATATGAAAAATTTTCACATATAACTTTTTGTTGACCTGATCGAGTTCAATGATATTACTCCCTACACATTTTTCCATATCTAGTTTACTTTTTGAGATTTTTATGCTTTCATAACAATAATTACTCAAAAGAGGAACTACCTACAGCGGACACTACATAGCCTACTCTAGACCTCCGCGAGCACGTGGCATCTAGACCTCCACGAGCACGTGGCATGAACATAATGATTCACTTGAAACCCCAATTTCATCTGAATCCTTCATGAGCTAAATGCCTATGATCTCTTCTATGAGTAGGAAGACCTTTTAGATAATACTGAGCTTTATCTCAAATTTCGTTTGTATTTTTCATCATATCGTGTGTATAATACGGACTCAATCAAATTCGTCGAAATGAGAATATTCGCCATGTCCTGTCAAATTTTTTCAGGCAAAGTCCAGACACAATTTTTTTTTTTTGAGATGTGAAAAATTTTCACTTATAACTTTTTGTTTATCTGATCGAGTTCAATGATATTCTCCCTACACATTTTTCCATATCTAGTTTAGTTTTTGATATTTTGATGCTTTCATAACAATAATTACTCAATAGAGGAACTACCTACAGCGGACACTACATAGCCTACTCTAGACATCCGCGAGCACGTGGCATCTAGACCTCCACGAGCACGTGGCATGAACATACTGATTCACTTGAAACCCCAATTTTATCTGAATCCTTCATGAGCTAAATGCCTATGATCTCTTCTATGAACAGGAAGACCTTTTAGATAATACTGAGCTTTATCTCAAATTTCGTTTGTATTTTTCAACATATCGTGTGTATAATATGGACTCATTCAAATTCGTCGAAATGAGAATATTCGCCATGTCCTGACGAAATTTTTCAGGCATAGTCCAGACACAATTTTTTTTTTTGAGATATGAAAAATTTTCACCAATAACTTTTTGTTGACCTGATCGAGTTCAATGATATTCTTCACACACAATTTTCCATATCTAGTTTAGTTTTTGAGATTTTGATGCTTTCATAACAATAATTAATCAATAGAGGAACTACCTACAGCGGACACAACATAGGCTACTCTAAACATCCGCGAGCACGTGGCATCTAGACCTCCACGAGCACGTGGCATGAACATACTGATTCACTTGAAACCCCAATTTTATCTGAATCCTTCATGAGCTAAATGCCTATGATCTCTTCTATGAACAGGAAGACCTTTTAGATAATACTGAGCTTTATCTCAAATTTCGTTTGTATTTTTCAACATATCGTGTGTATAATATGGACTCATTCAAATTCGTCGAAATGAGAATATTCGCCATGTCCTGACGAAATTTTTCAGGCATAGTCCAGACACATTTTTTTTTTTTTGAGATGAAAAATTTTCACCAATAACTTTTTGTTGACCTGATCGAGTTCAATGATATTCTTTACACACAATTTTCCATATCTAGTTTAGTTTTTGAGATTTTGATGCTTTCATAACAATAATTAATCAATAGAGGAACTACCTACAGCGGACACAACATAGGCTACTCTAGACATCCGCGAGCACGTGGCATCTAGACCTCCACGAGCACGTGGCATGAACATAATGATGCACTTGTAACCCCAATATCATCTGAATCCCTCGTGAGCAAAAGGCCTATGATCTCTTCTATGAGCAGGAAGACCTTTTAGATTATACTAAGCTTTATCTCAAATTTCATTTGTATTTTTCATTATATCGTGTGCATAATACGGGCTTATTGAAATTCGTCGAAACGAGAATATTTGCCAAGTCCCGACGAAATTTTTTAGGCTAAGTCCAGACACAATTTGTTTTTTCGAGATATGAAAAATTTTCACATTTAACTTTTTGTTGACCTGATCGAGTTCAATGATATTCTCCCTACACATTTTTCCATATCTAGTTTAGTTTTTGAGATTTTGATGCTTTCATAACAATAATTACCCAATAGAGGAACTACCTACAGCGGACACTACATAGCCTACTCTAGACCTCCGCGAGCACGTGGCATCTAGACTTTCGCGAGCACGTGGCATGAACATGATGATTCACTTTAAACCCCAATATCATCTGAATCCCTCGTGAGCAAAAGGCCTATGATCTCTTCTATGAGCAGGAAGACCTTTTAGATTATACTAAGCTTTATCTCAAATTTCATTTGTATTTTTCATTATATCGTGTGCATAATACGGACTTATTGAAATTCGTCGAAACGAGAATATTTGCCAAGTCCCGACGAAATTTTTCAGGCAAAGTCCAGACACAATTTTTTTTTTTGAGATATGAAAAATTTTTCGTCAATAAATTTTGTTGACCTGATCGAGTTCAATGATATTCTTTCCACACAATTTTCCATATCTAGTTTAGTTTTTGAGATTCTGATGCTTTCATAACAATAATTACTCAATAGAGGAACTACCTACAGCGGACACTACATAGCCTACTCTAGACATCCGCGAGCACGTGGCATGAACATAATAATTCACGTGTATCCCCAATATCGTCTGAATCCCTCGTAAGCAAAAGGCCTATGATCTCTTCTATGAGAAAGAAGACCTTTCAAATTATACTAAGCTTTATCTCAAATTTCATTTGTATTTTTCATTATATCGTGTGCATAATACGGACTTATTCAAATTCGTCGAAACGAGAATATTCGCCATGTCCCGACGAATTTTTTGTCAGGCAAAGTCCAGACACAATTTGTTTTTTCGAGATATGAAAAATTTTCACTTATAACTTTTTGTTGACCTGATCGAGTTCAATGATATTACTCCCTACACATTTTTCCATATCTAGTTTACTTTTTGAGATTTTTATGCTTTCATAACAATAATTACTCAATAGAGGAACTACCTACAGCGGACACTACATAGCCTACTCTAGACCTCCGCGAGCACGTGGCATCTAGACCTCCACGAGCACGTGGCATGAACATAATGATTCACTTGAAACCCCAATTTCATCTGAATCCTTCATGAGCTAAATGCCTATGATCTCTTCTATGAGCAGGAAGACCTTTTAGATAATACTGAGCTTTATCTCAAATTTCGTTTGTATTTTTCATCATATCGTGTGTATAATACGGACTCAATCAAATTCGTCGAAATGAGAATATTCGCCATGTCCTGTCAAATTTTTTCAGGCAAAGTCCAGACACAATTTTTTTTTTTTGAGATGTGAAAAATTTTCACTCAAAACTTTTTGTTTATCTGATCGAGTTCAATGATATTCTCCCTACACATTTTTCCATATCTAGTTTAGTTTTTGAGATTTTGATGCTTTCATAACAATAATTACGCAATAGAGGAACTACCTACAGCGGACACTACATAGCCTACTCTAGACTTCCGCGAGCACGTGGCATCTAGACCTCCACGAGCACGTGGCATGAACATAATGATTCAGTTGGAACCCCAATTTCATCTGAATCCTTCATGAGCAAAATGCCTATGATCTCTTCTATGCACAGGAAGACCTTTTAGATAATACTGAGCTTTATCTCAAATTTCGTTTGTATATTGTTACAGACCTGAAATTTGATAAAGACTTCTCGAATTGTTCGAGATCGTTGATGAATTAGATGGAAAAATCTAGAAGCACTAACTTTTGTTCTGGATCAATCGTCGAACATTCTATTTGTGTTCTATTGATTTCTTAAGTTTTCTAGAACTTTACTTGTATATAAAAGCGATGCATTTGTTAGATAAAGGAAGTTAGTTAGAAAGTTACCTTGAGTTACCTTGGATACAAGTATTTTGACAGTGACTTGTATTACAGTGTTGTCAAGTAAAGTTTGAATAATAAAGGCGAGTTCATACCAGAGTACACTTATTTTTGAACCCAAAGACGCAACAATATGTCATCATATCGTGTGTATAATACGGACTCATTCAAATTCGTCGAAATGAGAATATTCGCCATGTCCTGACGAAATTTTTCAGGCAAAGTCCAGACACAATTTTTTTTTTTGAGATATGAAAAATTTTCACCAATAACTTTTTGTTGACCTGATCGAGTTCAATGATATTCTTTTCACACATTTTTCCATATCTAGTTTAGTTTTTGAGATTTTGGTTCTTAAATAAAAATAATTACATCGTAGTGGAACTACCTACAGCGGACACTACTAGCCTACTGTACACATCCGCGTGCACGTGGCATGAATATAATGATCCACTTGTAACCCCAATTTCATCTGAATCCTTCATGAGCTAAATGCCTATGATCTCTTCTATGAACAGGAAGACCTTTTAGATAATACTGAGCTTCATCTCAAATTTCATTTGTATTTTTCATTATATTGTGTGCATAAATACAGGCTTGGCGAATATTCTCGTTTCGCCAAGTCCCGACGAATTTTTTTAGGCTAAGTCCAGATACAATTTGTTTTTTCGAGATATGAAAAATTTTAAACAATAACTTTTTGTTGTCCTGATCGAGTTCAATGATTATCTGCCTACACATTTTCCATATCTAGTTTAGTTTTTGAGATTTTGATGCTTTCATAACAATAATTACGCAATAGAGGAACTACCTACAGCGGACACTACATAGCCTACTCTAGACTTCCGCGAGCACGTGGCATCTACACCCCCGCGAGCTCGTGGCATGTACATAATGATTCACTTGAAACCCCAATTCATCTGAATCCTTCATGAGCAAAATGCCTATGATCTCTTTTATGAACAGGAAGACCTTTTAGATAATACTGAGCTTTACCTCAGATTTCATTTGTATTTTCCATCACTTTTGTGTGTATAATACGGACTCATTCAAATTCGTCGAAACGAGAATATTCGCCATGTCCCGAAAAATTTTTTCAGGCCAAATCCAGACACAATTTTTTTTTTTGAGATATGAAAAATTTTCACCAATAACTTTTTGTTGACCTGATCGGGTTCAATGATATTCTTCCTACACATTTTTCCATATCTAGTTTAGTTTTTGAGATTCTGATGCTTTCATAACAATAATTACTCAATAGAGGAACTCCCCACAGCGGACACCACTAGCCTACAGTAGATCTCCGCGAGCACGTGCCATGAACATAATGATTCACGTGTATCCATAATATATCTGAATCCCTCGTGAGCAAAAGGCTTATGATCTCTTCTATGCGCAGGAAGACCTTTTAAAGTATACTAAGCTTTATCTCAAATTTTATTTGTATTTTTCTTTATATTGTGTGCATAATACGGACTTATTCAAATTCGTCGAAACGAGAATAATCGCCATGTCCCGACGAATTTTTTCAGGCAAAGTCCAGAGACAATTTGTTTTTTCGAAATATGAAAAATTTTCACTTATAACTTTTTGTTGACCTGATCGAGTTCAATGATATTCTTCCTACACAGTTTTCCTTATCTAGTTTAGTTTTTGAGATTTTGATGCTTTCATAACAATAATTAATCAATAGAGGAACTACCTACAGCGTACACTACATAGCCTACTGTACACATCCGTGAGCACGTGGCATTAATATAATGATCCACATGTAACTCCAATTTCATCTGAATCCCTCATTAGCAAAATGCTTATGATCTCTTCTAAGAGCAGGAAGACCTTTTAAATTATATTAAGGCTAAGTCCAGACACAATGTTTTTTTGAGATATGAAAAATTTTCACGGATAACTTTTTGTTGACCTGATCGAGTTCAATGATATTCTTCCTACACATTTTTCCATGTCTAGTTTAGTTTTTGAGATTTTGAAGCTTTCATAACAATAATTACTCAATAGAGGAACTACCTACAGCGGACACTACATAGCCTACTCTAGACCTCCGCGAGCACGTAAAATCTAGAATTCCGCGAGCACGTGGCATGAACATAATGATTCACTTGAAACCCCAATATCAACTGAATCCCTCATGAGCAAAAGGCCTATGATCTCTTCTATGAGCAGGAAGACCTTTCAGATTATCCTAAGCTTTATCTCAAATTTCAAGTGTATTTTTCATTATATTGTGTGCATGATACGGACTTGGCGAATATTCTCGTTTCGCCAAGTTCCGACGAGTTTTTTTAGGCTTAGTCCAGATACAATTTGTTTTTTCGAGATATGAAAAATTTTAACCAATAACTTTTTGTTGACCTGATCGAGTTCAATGATAATCTCCCTACACATTTTCCATATCTAGTTTAGTTTTTGAGATTTTGATGCTTTCATAACAATAATTACCCAATATAGGAACTACCTACAGCGGACACTGCATAGCCTACTGTTGACCCCAGCGAGAACGTGGCATGAATATAATGATTCACTTGAAACCCCAATATCAACTGAATCCCTCATGAGCAAAAGGCCTATGATCTCTTCTATGAGCAGGAAGACCTTTCAGATTATCCTAAGCTTTATCTCAAATTTCAAGTGTATTTTTCATTATATTGTGTGCATGATACGGACTTGGCGAATATTCTCGTTTCGCCAAGTTCCGACGAGTTTTTTTAGGCTAAGTCCTGATACAATTTGTTTTTTCGAGATATGAAAAATTTTAACCAATAACTTTTTGTTGACCTGATCGAGTTCAATGATAATCTCCCTACACATTTTCCATATCTAGTTTAGTTTTTGAGATTTTGATGCTTTCATAACAATAATTACCCAATAGAGGAACTACCTACAGCGGACACTGCATAGCCTACTGTTGACCCCTGCGAGAACGTGGCATGAATATAATGATTCACTTGAAACCCCAATATCATCTGAATCCCTCATGAACAAAATGCCTATGATCTCTTCTATGAGCAGGAAGACCTTTTAGATTATACTAAGCTTTATCTCAAAATTCTTTTGTATGTTTCATTATATTGTGTGCATAATACGGACAGTCAAATCCGTCGAAACGAGAATATTCGCCAAGTCCCGACGAATTTTTTTGGGCTAATTCCAGACACAATTTTTTTTTTCGAGATATGAAAAATTTTCATCAATAACTTTTTGTTTACCTGAACGAGTTTAATGATATTCCCCTCTACACATGTTTCCATATCTAGTTTAGTTTTTGAGATTTTGATGCTTTCATAACAATTATAACTTAATAGTGGAACTACCTACAGCGAACACTACATAGCCTACTGTAGACGCCCGCGAGCACGTGGAATGAATATAATTATTCACGTGTAACCCCAATATCATCTGAATCCCTCATGAGCAAAAGGCCTATGATCTCTTCTATGAGCAGGAAGACCTTTTAGATTATATTAAGCTTTATCTCAAATTTCATTTGTATTTTTCATTATAACTTGTGCATAATACGGACATACTGAAATTCGTCGAAACGAGAATATTCGTCAAGTCCCGACGAATTTTTTTAGGCTTAGTCCAGACACATTTTTTTTTTCGAGATATGAAAAATTTTGATCAATAACTTTTTGTTGACCTGATCAAGTTCAATGATATTCTCCCCACACATTTTTCCATATCTAGTTTAGTTTTTGAGATTTTGGTTCTTAAATAAAAATAATTACATCGTAGTGGAACTACCTACAGCGGACACTACTAGCTTACTGTACACATCCGCGTGCACGTGGCATGAATATAATGATCCACTTGTAACTCCAATCTCATCCGAATCCCTTATTAGCAAAATGCCTATGATCACTTCTAAAAGCAGGAAGACCTTTTAAATTATATTAAGGCTAAGTCCAGACAAATTTTTTTTTTTTTTTTATACGTGAAAAATTTTCACCAATAACTTTTTGTTGACCTGATCGAGTTCAATGATATTCTTTCTACACATTTTTCCATATCTAGTTTAGTTTTTGAGATTTTGATGCTTACATAACAATTATAACTTAATAGTGGAACTACCTACAGCGGACACTACTAGCCTACTGTACACACCCGCGAGCAGGTGGCATGAATATATTGATGCACTTGTAACCCCAATATCATCTGAATCCCTCGTGAGCAAAAGGCCTATGATCTCTTCTATGAGCAGGAAGACCTTTTAGATTATACTAAGCTTTATCTCAAATTTCATTTGTATTTTTCATTATATCGTGTGCATAATACGGACTTATTGAAATTCGTCGAAACGAGAATATTTGCCAAGTCCCGACGAAATTTTTTAGGCTAAGTCCAGACACAATTTGTTTTTTCGAGATATGAAAAATTTTCACATATAACTTTTTGTTGACCTGATCGAGTTCAATGATATTCTCCCTACACATTTTTCCATATCTAGTTTAGTTTTTGAGATTTTGATGCTTTCATAACAATAATTACCCAATAGAGGAACTACCTACAGCGGACACTACATAGCCTACTCTAGACCTCCGCGAGCACGTGGCATCTAGACTTTCGCGAGCACGTGGCATGAACATGATGATTCACTTTAAACCCCAATATCATCTGAATCCCTCGTGAGCAAAAGGCCTATGATCTCTTCTATGAGCAGGAAGACCTTTTAGATTATACTAAGCTTTATCTCAAATTTCATTTGTATTTTTCATTATATCGTGTGCATAATACGGACTTATTGAAATTCGTCGAAACGAGAATATTTGCCAAGTCCCGACGAAATTTTTCAGGCAAAGTCCAGACACAATTTTTTTTTTTTGAGTTATGAAAAATTTTCACCAATAAATTTTGTTGACCTGATCGAGTTCAATGATATTCTTTCCACACAATTTTCCATATCTAGTTTAGTTTTTGAGATTCTGATGCTTTCATAACAATAATTACTCAATAGAGGAACTACCTACAGCGGACACTACATAGCCTACTCTAGACATCCGCGAGCACGTGGCATGAACATAATAATTCACGTGTATCCCCAATATCGTCTGAATCCCTCGTAAGCAAAAGGCCTATGATCTCTTCTATGAGCAAGAAGACCTTTCAAATTATACTAAGCTTTATCTCAAATTTCATTTGTATTTTTCATTATATTGTGTGCATAATACGGACTTATTCAAATTCGTCGGAACGAGAATATTCGCCATGTCCCGACGAATTTTTTGTCAGGCAAAGTCCAGACACAATTAGTTTTTTCGAGATATGAAAAATTTTCACTTATAACTTTTTGTTGACCTGATCGAGTTCAATGATATTACTCCCTACACATTTTTCCATATCTAGTTTACTTTTTGAGATTTTTATGCTTTCATAACAATAATTACTCAATAGAGGAACTACCTACAGCGGACACTACATAGCCTACTGTAGACCCCTGCGAGCACGTGGCATCTAGACCTCCACGAGCACGTGGCATGAACCTAATGATTCACTTGAAACCCCAATTTCATCTGAATCCTTCATGAGCTAAATGCCTATGATCTCTTCTATGAACAGGAAGACCTTTTAGATAATACTGAGCTTTATTTCAAATTTCGTTTGTATTTTTCATCATATCGTGTGTATAATACGGACTCAATCAAATTCGTCGAAATGAGAATATTCGCCATGTCCTGACAAATTTTTTCAGGCAAAGTCCAGACACAATTTTTTTTTTTGAGATATGAAAAATTTTCACCAATAATTTTTTGTTGACCTGATCGAGTTCAATGATATTCTTTTCACACAATTTTCCATATCTTGTTTAGTTTTCGAGATTTTGATGCTTTCATAACAATAATTATTCAATAGAGGAACTACCTACAGCGGACACAACATAGGCTACTCTAGACATCCGCGAGCACGTGGCATCTAGACCTCCACGAGCACGTGGCATGAACATAATGATTCACTTGAGACCCCAATTTCATCTGAATCCTTCATGAGCAAAATGCCTATGATCTCTTCTGTGAACAGGAAGACCTATTAGATAATACTGAGCTTTATCTCAAATTTCGTTTGTATTTTTCATCATATTGTGTGTTTAATACGGACTCATTCAAATTCGTCGAAACGAGAATATTCGCCATGTCCCGACGAATTTTTTCAGGCAAAGTCCAGAAACAATTTTTTTTTTTTAGATTTGAAAAATTTTCACCAATAACTTTTTGTTGAACTGATCGAGTTCAATGATATTTTTTCCATACATTTTTTCATATCTAGTTTAGTTTTTGAGATTTTGATGCTTTCATAACAATAATGACTCAATAGTGGAACTCCCCACAGCGGACACCACATAGCCTACTGTAGACCACCGCGAGCACGTGGCATGAACATAATGATTCTCGTCTGAATCCCTCGTTAGCAAAAGGCCTATGATCTCTTCTATGAGCAGGAAGACCTTTCAGATTATACTAAGCTTTATCTCAAATTTCATTTGTATTTTTCATTAAATTATGTGCACAATACGGACTTATTCAAATTCGTCGAAACGAGAATATTCGCCATGTCCCGACGAATTTTTTCAGGCAAAGTCCAGACACAATTTGTTTTTTTGAGATATGAAAAATTTTCATCAATAACTTTTTGTTGACCTGATCGAGTTCAATGATATTCTCCCCACACATTTTTCCATATCTAGTTTAGTTTTCGAGATTTTGGTTCTTAAATAAAAAAAATTACATCGTAGTGGAACTGCCTACAGCGGACACTACTAGCTTACTGTACACATCCGCGTGCACGTGGCATGAATATAATGATCCACTTGTAACTCCAATCTCATCTGAATCCATTATTAGCAAAATGCCTATGATCACTTCTAAAAGCAGGAAGACCTTTTAAATTATATTAAGGCTAAGTCCAGACAAATTTTTTTTTTTTTTGAGATATGAAAAATTTTCACCAATAACTTTTTGTTGACCTGATCGAGTTCAATGATATTCTTTTTACACATTTTTCCATATCAAGTTTAGTTTTTGAGATTTTGATACTTTCATAACAATAATCACTCTATAGAGGAACTACCTATAGCGGACACTACATAGCCTACTCTAGACATCCGCGAGCACGTGGCATCTAGACCTCCACGAGCACGTGGCATGAACATAATGATTCACTTGAAACCCCAATTTCATCTGAATACTGAGCTTTATCTCATATTTCGTTTGTATTTTTCATCATATTGTGTGTTTAATACGGACTTATTGAAATTCGTCGAAACGAGAATATTCGCCAAGTCCCGACGATTTTTTTTAGGCTAAGTCCAGACACAATTTGTTTTTTCGAGATATGAAAAATTTTCACTCATAACTTTTTGTTGACCTGATCGAGTTCAATGATATTCTCCCCACACATTTTTCCATATCTAGTTTTTGAGATTTTGGTTCTTAAATAAAAATAATTACATCGTAGTGGAACTACCTACAGCGGACACTACTAGCTTACTGTACACATCCGCGTGATGAATATAATGATCCACATGTTACTCCAATCTCATCTGAATCCCTTATTAGCAAAATGCCTATGATCACTTCTAAAAGCAGGAAGACCTTTTAAATTATATTAAGGCTAAGTCCAGACAAATTTTTTTTATTTTTGAGATATGAAAAATATTCACCAATAACTTTTTGTTGACCTGATCGAGTTCAATGATATTCTTTTTACACATTTTTCCATATCTAGTTTAGTTTTTGAGATTTTGGTTCTTAAATAAAAATAATTACATCGTAGTGGAACTACCTACAGCGGACACTACTAGCTTACTGTACACATCCGCGTGCACGTGGCATGAATATAATGATCCACTTGTAACTCCAATCTCATCCGAATCCCTTATTAGCAAAATGCCTATGATCACTTCTAAAAGCAGGAAGACCTTTTAAATTATATTAAGGCTAAGTCCAGACAAATTTTTTTTTTTTTTTTTATACGTGAAAAATTTTCACCAATAACTTTTTGTTGACCTGATCGAGTTCAATGATATTCTTTCAACACATTTTTCCATATCTAGTTTAGTTTTTGAGATTTTGATGCTTACATAACAATTATAACTTAATAGTGGAACTACCTACAGCGGACACTACTAGCCTACTGTACACACCCGCGAGCAGGTGGCATGAATATATTGATGCACTTGTAACCCCAATATCATCTGAATCCCTCGTGAGCAAAAGGCCTATGATCTCTTCTATGAGCAGGAAGACCTTTTAGATTATACTAAGCTTTATCTCAAATTTCATTTGTATTTTTCATTATATCGTGTGCATAATACGGACTTATTGAAATTCGTCGAAACGAGAATATTTGCCAAGTCCCGACGAAATTTTTTAGGCTAAGTCCAGACACAATTTGTTTTTTCGAGATATGAAAAATTTTCACATATAACTTTTTGTTGACCTGATCGAGTTCAATGATATTCTCCCTACACATTTTTCCATATCTAGTTTAGTTTTTGAGATTTTGATGCTTTCATAACAATAATTACCCAATAGAGGAACTACCTACAGCGGACACTACATAGCCTACTCTAGACCTCCGCGAGCACGTGGCATCTAGACTTTCGCGAGCACGTGGCATGAACATGATGATTCACTTTAAACCCCAATATCATCTGAATCCCTCGTGAGCAAAAGGCCTATGATCTCTTCTATGAGCAGGAAGACCTTTTAGATTATACTAAGCTTTATCTCAAATTTCATTTGTATTTTTCATTATATCGTGTGCATAATACGGACTTATTGAAATTCGTCGAAACGAGAATATTTGCCAAGTCCCGACGAAATTTTTCAGGCAAAGTCCAGACACAATTTTTTTTTTTTGAGTTATGAAAAATTTTCACCAATAAATTTTGTTGACCTGATCGAGTTCAATGATATTCTTTCCACACAATTTTCCATATCTAGTTTAGTTTTTGAGATTCTGATGCTTTCATAACAATAATTACTCAATAGAGGAACTACCTACAGCGGACACTACATAGCCTACTCTAGACATCCGCGAGCACGTGGCATGAACATAATAATTCACGTGTATCCCCAATATCGTCTGAATCCCTCGTAAGCAAAAGGCCTATGATCTCTTCTATGAGCAAGAAGACCTTTCAAATTATACTAAGCTTTATCTCAAATTTCATTTGTATTTTTCATTATATTGTGTGCATAATACGGACTTATTCAAATTCGTCGGAACGAGAATATTCGCCATGTCCCGACGAATTTTTTGTCAGGCAAAGTCCAGACACAATTAGTTTTTTCGAGATATGAAAAATTTTCACTTATAACTTTTTGTTGACCTGATCGAGTTCAATGATATTACTCCCTACACATTTTTCCATATCTAGTTTACTTTTTGAGATTTTTATGCTTTCATAACAATAATTACTCAATAGAGGAACTACCTACAGCGGACACTACATAGCCTACTGTAGACCCCTGCGAGCACGTGGCATCTAGACCTCCACGAGCACGTGGCATGAACCTAATGATTCACTTGAAACCCCAATTTCATCTGAATCCTTCATGAGCTAAATGCCTATGATCTCTTCTATGAACAGGAAGACCTTTTAGATAATACTGAGCTTTATTTCAAATTTCGTTTGTATTTTTCATCATATCGTGTGTATAATACGGACTCAATCAAATTCGTCGAAATGAGAATATTCGCCATGTCCTGACAAATTTTTTCAGGCAAAGTCCAGACACAATTTTTTTTTTTGAGATATGAAAAATTTTCACCAATAATTTTTTGTTGACCTGATCGAGTTCAATGATATTCTTTTCACACAATTTTCCATATCTTGTTTAGTTTTCGAGATTTTGATGCTTTCATTACAATAATTATTCAATAGAGGAACTACCTACAGCGGACACAACATAGGCTACTTTAGACATCCGCGAGCACGTGGCATCTAGACCTCCACGAGCACGTGGCATGAACATAATGATTCACTTGAGACCCCAATTTCATCTGAATCCTTCATGAGCAAAATGCCTATGATCTCTTCTGTGAACAGGAAGACCTATTAGATAATACTGAGCTTTATCTCAAATTTCGTTTGTATTTTTCATCATATTGTGTGTTTAATACGGACTCATTCAAATTCGTCGAAACGAGAATATTCGCCATGTCCCGACGAATTTTTTCAGGCAAAGTCCAGAAACAATTTTTTTTTTTAGATTTGAAAAATTTTCACCAATAACTTTTTGTTGAACTGATCGAGTTCAATGATATTTTTTCCATACATTTTTTCATATCTAGTTTAGTTTTTGAGATTTTGATGCTTTCATAACAATAATGACTCAATAGTGGAACTCCCCACAGCGGACACCACATAGCCTACTGTAGACCACCGCGAGCACGTGGCATGAACATAATGATTCTCGTCTGAATCCCTCGTTAGCAAAAGGCCTATGATCTCTTCTATGAGCAGGAAGACCTTTCAGATTATACTAAGCTTTATCTCAAATTTCATTTGTATTTTTCATTAAATTATGTGCACAATACGGACTTATTCAAATTCGTCGAAACGAGAATATTCGCCATGTCCCGACGAATTTTTTCAGGCAAAGTCCAGACACAATTTGTTTTTTTGAGATATGAAAAATTTTCATCAATAACTTTTTGTTGACCTGATCGAGTTCAATGATATTCTCCCCACACATTTTTCCATATCTAGTTTAGTTTTCGAGATTTTGGTTCTTAAATAAAAATAATTACATCGTAGTGGAACTGCCTACAGCGGACACTACTAGCTTACTGTACACATCCGCGTGCACGTGGCATGAATATAATGATCCACTTGTAACTCCAATCTCATCTGAATCCATTATTAGCAAAATGCCTATGATCACTTCTAAAAGCAGGAAGACCTTTTAAATTATATTAAGGCTAAGTCCAGACAAATTTTTTTTTTTTTTGAGATATGAAAAATTTTCACCAATAACTTTTTGTTGACCTGATCGAGTTCAATGATATTCTCCCCACACATTTTTCCATATCTAGTTTTTGAGATTTTGGTTCTTAAATAAAAATAATTACATCGTAGTGGAACTACCTACAGCGGACACTACTAGCTTACTGTACACATCCGCGTGATGAATATAATGATCCACATGTTACTCCAATCTCATCTGAATCCCTTATTAGCAAAATGCCTATGATCACTTCTAAAAGCAGGAAGACCTTTTAAATTATATTAAGGCTAAGTCCAGACAATTTTTTTTTATTTTTGAGATATGAAAAATATTCACCAATAACTTTTTGTTGACCTGATCGAGTTCAATGATATTCTTTTTACACATTTTTCCATATCTAGTTTAGTTTTTGAGATTTTGATACTTTCATAACAATAATTACTCTATAGAGGAACTACCTACAGCGGACACTACATAGCCTACTCTAGACATCCGCGAGCACGTGGCATCTAGACCTCCACGAGCACGTGGCATGAACATAATGATTCATCTGAATCCTTCATGAGCAAAATGCCTATGATCTCTTCTGTGAACAGGAAGACCTTTTAGATAATACTGAGCTTTATCTCAAATTTCGTTTGTATTTTTCATCATATTGTGTGTTTAATACGGACTCATTCAAATTCGTCGAAACGAAAATATTCGCCATGTCCCGACGAGTTTTTTCAGGCAAAGTCCAGAAAAAATTTTTTTTTGAGATATGGAAAATTTTTACCAATAACTTTTTGTTGAACTGATCGAGTTCAATGATATTTTTTCCACACATTTTTTCATATCTAGTTTAGTTTTTGAGATTTTGATGCTTTCATAACAATAATTACTCAATGGAGGAACTACCTACAGCGGACACTACATAGCCTACTCTAGACATCCGCGAGCACGTGGCATGAACATAATAATTCACGTGTATCCCCAATATCGTCTGAATCCCTCGTAAGCAAAAGGCCTATGATCTCTTCTATGAGAAAGAAGACCTTTCAAATTATACTAAGCTTTATCTCAAATTTCATTTGTATTTTTCATTATATTGTGTGCATAATACGGACTTATTCAAATTCGTCGAAACGAGAATATTCGCCATGTCCCGACGAATTTTTTGTCAGGCAAAGTCCAGACACAATTTGTTTTTTCGAGATATGAAAAATTTTCACTTATAACTTTTTGTTGACCTGATCGAGTTCAATGATATTACTCCCTACACATTTTTCCATATCTAGTTTACTTTTTGAGATTTTTATGCTTTCATAACAATAATTACTCAATAGAGGAACTACCTACAGCGGACACTACATAGCCTACTCTAGACCTCCGCGAGCACGTGGCATCTAGACCTCCACGAGCACGTGGCATGAACATAATGATTCACTTGAAACCCCAATTTCATCTGAATCCTTCATGAGCTAAATGCCTATGATCTCTTCTATGAGCAGGAAGACCTTTTAGATAATACTGAGCTTTATCTCAAATTTCGTTTGTATTTTTCATCATATCGTGTGTATAATACGGACTCAATCAAATTCGTCGAAATGAGAATATTCGCCATGTCCTGTCAAATTTTTTCAGGCAAAGTCCAGACACAATTTTTTTTTTTTGAGATGTGAAAAATTTTCACTCATAACTTTTTGTTTATCTGATCGAGTTCAATGATATTCTCCCTACACATTTTTCCATATCTAGTTTAGTTTTTGAGATTTTGATGCTTTCATAACAATAATTACGCAATAGAGGAACTACCTACAGCGGACACTACATAGCCTACTCTAGACTTCCGCGAGCACGTGGCATCTAGACCTCCACGAGCACGTGGCATGAACATAATGATTCAGTTGGAACCCCAATTTCATCTGAATCCTTCATGAGCAAAATGCCTATGATCTCTTCTATGCACAGGAAGACCTTTTAGATAATACTGAGCTTTATCTCAAATTTCGTTTGTATATGTCATCATATCGTGTGTATAATATGGACTCATTCAAATTCGTCGAAATGAGAATATTCGCCATGTCCTGACGAAATTTTTCAGGCATAGTCCAGACACAATTTTTTTTTTTGAGATATGAAAAATTTTCACCAATAACTTTTTGTTGACCTGATCGAGTTCAATGATATTCTTTTCACACAATTTTCCATATCTAGTTTAGTTTTTGAGATTTTGATGCTTTCATAACAATAATTAATCAATAGAGGAACTACCTACAGCGGACACAACATAGGCTACTCTAGACATCCGCGAGCACGTGGCATCTAGACCTCCACGAGCACGTGGCATGAACATAATGATTTACTTGAAACCCCAATTTCATCTGAATCCTTCATGAGCAAAATGCCTATGATCTCTTCTGTGAACAGGAAGACCTATTAGATAATACTGAGCTTTATCTCAAATTTCGTTTGTATTTTTCTTCATATTGTGTGTTTAATACGGACTCATTCAAATTCGTCGAAACGAGAATATTCGCCATGTCCCGACGAATTTTTTCAGGCAAAGTCCAGAAACAATTTTTTTTTTGAGATTTGAAAAATTTTCACCAATAACATTTTGTTGAACTGATCGAGTTCAATGATATTTTTTCCACACATTTTTTCATATCTAGTTTAGTTTTTGAGATTTTGATGCTTTCATAACAATAATGACTCAATAGTGGAACTCCCCACAGCGGACACCACATAGCCTACTGTAGACCACCGCGAGCACGTGGCATGAACATAATGATTCTCGTCTGAATCCCTCGTAAGCAAAAGGCCTATGATCTCTTCTATGAGCAGGAAGACCTTTCATATTATACTAAGCTTTATCTTAAATTTCATTTGTATTTTTCATTATATTGTGTGCACAATACGGACTTATTCAAATTCGTCGAAACGAGAATATTCGCCATGTCCCGACGAATTTTTTCAGGCAAAGTCCAGACACAATTGGTTTTTTTGAGATATGAAAAATTTTCATCAATAATTTTTTGTTGACCTGATCGAGTTCAATGATATTCTCCCCACACATTTTTCCATATCTAGTTTAGTTTTTGAGATTTTGATGCTTTCATAACAATAATTACTCTATAGAGGAACTACCTACAGCGGACACTACATAGCCTACTCTAGACATCCGCGAGCACGTGGCATCTAGACCTCCACGAGCACGTGGCATGAACATAATGATTCATCTGAATCCTTCATGAGCAAAATGCCTATGATCTCTTCTATGAACAGGAAGACCTTTTAGATAATACTCAGCTTTATCTCAAATTTGGTTTGTATTTTTCATCATATTGTGTGTTTAATACGGACTTATTGAAATTCGTCGAAACGAGAATATTCGCCAAGTCCCGACGATTTTTTTTAGGCTAAGTCCAGACACATTTTTTTTTTTTCGAGATATGAAAAATTTTCATCAATAACTTTTGTTGACCTGATCGAGTTCAATGATATTCTCCCCACACATTTTTCCATATCTAGTTTAGTTTTTGAGATTTTGGTTCTTAAATAAAAATAATTACATCGTAGTGGAACTACCTACAGCGGACACTACTAGCCTACTGTACACATCCGCGTGCACGTGGCATGAATATAATGATCCACTTGTAACTCCAATTTCATCTGAATATTTATTAGCAAGATGCCTATGATCTCTTCTAAAAGCAGGAAGAACTTTTAAAATATATTAAGGCTAAGTCCAGACAAATTTTTTTTTTTTGAGATATGAAAAATTTTCACCAATAACTTTTTGTTGACCTGATCGAGTTCAATGATATTCTTTCTACACATTTTTCCATATCTAGTTTAGTCTTTGAGATTTTGATGCTTTCATAACAATAATTACTCTATAGAGGAACTACCTACAGCGGACACTACATAGCCTACTCTAGACATCCGCGAGCACGTGGCATCTAGACCTCCACGAGCACGTGGCATGAACATAATGATTCATCTGAATCCTTCATGTGCAAAATGCCTATGATCTCTTCTGTGAACAGGAAGACCTTTTAGATAATACTGAGCTTTATCTCAAATTTCGTTTGTATTTTTCATCATATTGTGTGTTTAATACGGACTCATTCAAATTCGTCGAAACGAAAATATTCGCCATGTCCCGACGAATTTTTTCAGGCAAAGTCCAGAAAAATTTTTTTTTTGAGATATGAAAAATTTTTACCAATAACTTGTTGTTGAACTGATCGAGTTCAATGATATTTTTTCCACACATTTTTTCATATCTAGTTTAGTTTTTGATATTTTGATGCTTTCATAACAATAATTACTCAATAGAGGAACTACCTACAGCGGACACTACATAGCCTACTCTAGACCTCCGCGAGCATGTAAAATCTAGAATTCCGCGAGCACGTGGCATGAACATAATGATTCACTTGAAACCCCAATATCAACTGAATCCCTCATGAGCAAAAGGCCTATGATCTCTTCTATGAGCAGGAAGACCTTTCAGATTATCCTAAGCTTTATCTCAAATTTCAAGTGTATTTTTCATTATATTGTGTGCATGATACGGACTTGGCGAATATTCCCGTTTCGCCAAGTTCCGACGAGTTATTTTAGGCTAAGTCCAGATACAATTTGTTTTTTCGAGATATGAAAAATTTTAACCAATAACTTTTTGTTGACCTGATCGAGTTCAATGATAATCTCCCTACACATTTTCCATATCTAGTTTAGTTTTTGAGATTTTGATGCTTTCATAAAAATAATTACCCAATAGAGGAACTACCTACAGCGGACACTGCATAGCCTACTGTTGACCCCTGCGAGAACGTGGCATGAATATAATGATTCACTTGAAACCCCAATATCAACTGAATCCCTCATGAGCAAAAGGCCTATGATCTCTTCTATGAGCAGGAAGACCTTTCAGATTATCCTAAGCTTTATCTCAAATTTCAAGTGTATTTTTCATTATATTGTGTGCATGATACGGACTTGGCGAATATTCTCGTTTCGCCAAGTTCCGACGAGTTTTTTTAGGCTAAGTCCTGATACAATTTGTTTTTTCGAGATATGAAAAATTTTAACCAATAACTTTTTGTTGACCTGATCGAGTTCAATGATAATCTCCCTACACATTTTCCATATCTAGTTTAGTTTTTGAGATTTTGATGCTTTCATAACAATAATTACCCAATAGAGGGACTACCTACAGCGGACACTGCATAGCCTACTGTTGACCCCTGCGAGAACGTGGCATGAATATAATGATTCACTTGAAACCCCAATATCATCTGAATCCCTCATGAACAAAATGCCTATGATCTCTTCTATGAGCAGGAAGACCTTTTAGATTATACTAAGCTTTATCTCAAAATTCTTTTGTATTTTTCATTATATTGTGTGCATAATACGGACAGTCAAATTCGTCGAAACGAGAATATTCGCCAAGTCCCGACGAATTTTTTTGGGCTAATTCCAGACACAGTAGGGGGTTTATGCCAATCCTGGACCTCCCCCCACCACTGACCTTGAGAGTGACCTTGGGGAATGACCTTCAGAGGATGATCTGGTTAGTGGTTGGTGACCTTGAGGGTAGTCGACTTTGGGGGTTGATGACCTTGAAAGTTGGTGACCATGGAATTTGAAGGGTGAATTTGAGTGTGGGCCACCTTGAAAGTGCGTAACCTTGAGATCAATTGAGCTTGAGAGTGGATGACTGTTCAATTGGTTGACCTTCACTGTAGACCGATATCTTTGAAGACTATTGAGTAAGAGGGTGTATTGAAATGAATTTAGCATTGACATATTCGGTTGAAGTGACCTTGAATATTTTTCTAACTTCATTCATTTCAACCTCAAATATACCCCTTCCCTTCAACGATTGCTATAAAAGCTAGAGAGTAGATACTTACGAATTCAGTTTGCACCGCCCATAGTACCAGAGTGAGCCTTCATAATCAGTTTTTCCGAGTTGGCATCGAACTATAGTGCACCAAAAGGAACACATCGCAATTCAGGTGAAAATATTTTATAGTTTTCTACCATAATTTCTACATATTCGAAAATGGATACCCTAAAATTTGATTTTGAAAAAATAAATTCTGCTATTCAAAACATAGAAACTCTAGAACAAAGACCTATAACATCACTAACGATCGGTAAAGCTTATAAAGTTGAAAAAATGGCAATGTATTCTACAAGATATGGTAAATCTATTCAGGTAATTCTGTTGGAAGATAATGTCAAATTCAAATCATGGCTTCCGAAACGAGTCACCGAGCAATTAACAGATGAGATTATTCAAATGATAAATTCATCAAAGTCCAAAGTGGTAATAACATATATAGGGCAGAGTTCTCAGGAATTTTCTGGTGCGAAAACCCGATCGTTAGTAAAGTTCGATGTGATAGAGTAGAAGTATAATTATAATATGTAAATTCATGGTAGAATATAAAATATTGTTAATCCACCTACTCAAAACGTAAGGTGAGTATGGTATAGCTTGTGATAATGATTTGAAACTGATAGTCACTATTTATTTTTCAGAACTTCCATACAAATATGTGGATGCAATATTCCAGCGAGTTGTGGACAGAGGCTGTAGATATAGATTCTGCAATTGAAAGATTGCGTTGTGAATTGAATGATTTGAGTTGGGATGCACTACATTCGGCAAATTATGATATGAACATTTGTTTTGATGTTGAGGAGGTCCGACGAGTTTTGGAGCTCAGCAATAAATATGACTTTGGTGTAAAGTTGTGTAACAAATATTCCTATGGACTCATTAGTTTGGATGAGTATTGCAAGCAGATGATTGAAGCGGAAATGAGAAGATTTTTATCAGACCTGATTGCATATTTACCAGGAGATATAACAGAAAAATATCAACTGAGAAAAGACGAGTATAGCTCAGATGGAGAAGAAGGGAATGTGTGTCAAAGTGGTGAAGTTTTGCAGTCTACATAGAAAATTATTTTTAGTACGCATATATTAATATTCATTTTATAAATAAAAACAACATTGAAAGTATTTTTTTTTATTTACTACTATATTATGATACATTCAAAATATGAAAAATAAGATACATATCAATAAAATATTATGATAATCCAATCTGAATTGAACCATTGAGTGCACTATAGCTCAAATAGGCATCGTGTAGTATAAGTGCATATACTTTCGTGTTGGCGGGAAATTTTGTCTTTCGGGTTTCGAACTCAATTTTGATGTCGACGGTGGATGACTTCATGGCATCAGGTTGATGGGAGCAATCGATGACGAAAAGAGGATTATTCCGGAAGCTTCCAATATCCATCATTGGTTCACTCATAGGCTTGTTGTAGTAACTGCGTTGGAAATTTTCGTAAGCATAGTAGGCTGAAGAGTCCAATTTTTTATCGAAATCCAGATTCCAACGTTCGTATGGAAATACTTCAGAATTCAAATATAAACGGATATTATTTATATTTGCATTAATAAACTTCGTCGCATCTTTTGAAATATTTTCGGAATGATCTGTGTCTTGGAACCCGATAATGATGAATCGAGGCCTTTCGAGGCTATTGGTAGTTTTCACAGCCCATATGTCTGAAGCTGTATCACGAAGTGATGGTAACTCATAAAGATCCCACATACGGTAGGCCATTTTGACTTTGGCACTACTATTTTTATTAATTCGGTTCAAGAGCTTCAATTTCTGGCGATCTTCTGGTACAATATGTCTGATTCTCCATTCTATTTTTGTGATTTCTAGTTCAGCATCGACCTCACCTATGAATGAATTTTTGAAGGATCGAGCTATAATCAGAATGAGTTCCTGCTTAACATTCAAAATACCCTTGGTGTAATCTTCAGCGAATCCCATAATGTATTTTAGGGGCAGTTTGCCGCTGAAAAAATTACTTGCAGGATCCAGTATATCTTGTTTATTCTGATTGAGACCCCAACCTATTGGTAGTAAACTATTCTCATGTGTTTTTCCGAATGATACCATAGTTTTCAATGTGGTTGTTATGCCTGGCTTTCGTACAACTGCAACTTGTTCACCACCCATTTCGTAGCGGATTTCATCAAACAAGAAAGCCAGAGCATTATTGGAAAGATAACATCGTTTGTTGGGCTCTGAAGGTGTGAATTTTCCCTCGATATAAATGTAGCTATCTGCTATATCGAGAATTAGATCTTGAAAATTGATGGGAATTCTGATTTCGTCCGAATTCTTATAATATGGTGATCCATACGGCTTATATGTATGCTCATGCAAACTAATCAGGGAATGATCGAAAATTGGCTCTTCAAAAACTTCTAACATATCGCTTGTAGTGAAAGCGGCCATGTTTTATTTCTTCTTGGTATTCCTGATCTTCAAGCCAATTGATTTCAGAAAGTTTAGATTACTAGAGCTGATGGTATATCTTGATTGTTTAACGGGCTCACGTGAAATGAATCGGCTTATGATTTTTCTCTTCTTTATATCAGCATGATCCTCAACCCCATTGTACATACACCGTTTCGGTTTCAATCGCCGGACATTATAACAAAACCCCATTGTATTTTCTTGGCAGAGGTCAATATTACAATTTTTTCAACTCCAATTTTATAATTATTCTTTCACCATTGAACTCGATCAGATGCCCACGATCGTCCAAAATGCGCAGAGTAATGTTGTCGAGATACTGACGGCCTTCGGGCTTGATTGGCATATAAATTATATTTCGTGGTTCCTTTGTGAGTTTGTATCCTGGCTCGACATCAATATCGAATTCGAAAATGCTGTGACATTCCTCACCATTCAAATACGCTCCAGAAGTGACGTTACAATCCACACGGATTATTCTCACATTATTGATATTCACAGGTAATGTTGATTCATGTGTTTCACCGATACCAAAGACCTTAGGCTCGAATCCTAAAAGACCAGCGATAGAGTTGATGTAATATTTCGATCGCATTTCACATTTCAGAGTATTGTTGTTTGGATGTAGGAGAAACACTTCATCCATATTCTTTTCGGTGACATTTTCAGCCAGTTTCTCTTTAGATCTAATGGATCGCTGTATAACTTTATTGATTTCATCAATTTCATAAGCGCCAGGTGGAATTTTAATGGTTATGGGTGGAGAATTGATTCGTTTTGAATAGCTGATCACATTATTCTTCACAGTAACATTGAAAATTGAATTGTAGGAATAGAAACCATGTAAACCCAAACCATAACTGCTACTCGTATCCAATTCGACTGGTGGGTAAAAGTTAGCGCTCAACTCGCTTGAGTCTCCTGATAGCGAGAACGTTCGTGACATGACTGTTCGATTGTTAGTATTCCAGGACATTTTATTGCTGGAAACAGAAATGATACAGCATCCGTCTCTTTTTTGGTGGTGATGTTAAATGGGTGTCAACATCATTTTTTGCTACTACATTTACATCCTTCACATTACAGTAGCAACAAAATATTTTTCGGGGTATTGGTCCATCATTCACATCAGATGAACTGCAAGTATCAACATCATTATAATGCTCCTGGCAGTACTGATACTTCAAGACATCAATATCATTTTGAAGGTGTGGTGGTAGTTTATCCCACACTGCCGCAATTTCCCCAGCAGCACATCCAATCAACACTTCTTTGGGCATATCAGAAAGTTGTTGTTTACTCATTTTATTCAAACTACGTAGTCTAGAATATGCATTTAATGAATGCGCCATCCTCTTTATGCTTTCTCTATCCTGGATAGGGGTTTTGTCCATAGTGGCTTACCGCATAGAAACTGCAGACACAAATGACCACACCACACTGTATTGAACCGCTGGTGTCGCTCATAGTTATAGCAAATTTCACTAGCTGGTTTTGGTCCACTGTGAAAATAACGAATTAGTTCTTTGGGGGGAGGTAAATCACCAAAGCTGTCATAGTATTGCACTGATCCTCCATTTTTTTTATATGCCACCCAGTGTGTTCCTGGGCCGTATCGGCTATCTAAATTAACTACTGCGGATTCACATCGATGCGATCCTGAAAGTGGAAGATCGTCACGCATAAATACACCGCGAAAATTTGTAATTTTCATTTTCTTAGCGATTAATTTGATGTCAATGTCAGAAAGAGCTCTCCGGGGTGGCATACTCATAGGTTTTTTGAATTCTGATGCTTTAAATATAATCCTAGACCTTTGCGGTACGGTTTCAAATACATTCCTTTGCCACTTTTACCGAGAGCAATAGCTTCCATGTACTTATTGTGGCGGTTTGACTCATTCAACTGGTCTCTACTAGCTCTTGCTGCTTGTACTGCTTTAGTTATACCTGCTGCTGCTCCAGTAAGAGTGCCAAGTGCTGATAACCCAGCAAATATTGGTATGAGTGGTAGAAGTCCACCAACTTTGGGAATTGGTATCACCCGAGGTGTACGAATTTTATTTTTTCCTCCTGCCTCTTTTGTGTATTTACGGGCTGCTTTCAGCGCGATTTGGGTGGCTTTTCTCAAATTATTTGCAACAATTTTACCTCCTCCTGCTTCACGTAAAACATTTCGCACCTTTCTTACAATGCCAGAACCGAAGGCTACTACCTTTCTAATATTTTTTGCTTTTTTCTTCTTAATTTTTCTCATAGCTCGAATATTTCCCTGTTTACACGGTTTAGTTGACTCGCATCCCATACCAAATCGACGCTTTCCCTTCATTATATTTGTAACCAACCAAGCAGAACCTTTCTCTCCAAGAGAAGCGTTTTTGTCTTTGAATCTGCTCCAAGCAGCTTCTTCAAGCTTCTGGTCTGCCTTGTGCCTACTGTTGAGATCCGAATTCAGTGAATAAGCAATATCGTGCTCCTTGCATGCGAAATCTAGTTTATTTATGCCGGGATCTCCTCTTGCCAACCTCTTATGTAATCTTGTTCCAGGACCACAGTACTGATAACCACCAGGTAGATGCAACTCAATGGGTAGTTTATTGATTAGAGAATTAACCAAACCTCTACCGCCCACTTGTTTACGTTTACAACCGTTCTGATTGAGTTTTGTCATTTAAATAAAAGATCCAGCGAAGCACTGCACTTATATAGTCTCTAGCTGTCGTACAATGCGCATTGTGAAACAGAAACAAGAGTTTAAAATCGATAATTTTGACGAAAAAGTAAATGATGGACTGGGGAGGCACAGTGAACGACGCCATGGATCTCTCCTCCCATTATCAATTAGGGGTCTCATTATTGGACCTTCGAATTGTGGGAAGACAAATGTGATGATTTCTTTACTAACTCACCCACTGGGATTGCGATTCGCGAATGTGTATGTTTATTCAAAATCTCTATATCAACCCAAATATGAGTATTTACGAGGAGTGTTGAAGCCGATTGAAGGATTGGGATTTTATACTTTTGGAAATGTCACGTCTGGAATAGTAGAACCATCATAGGCTAAACCTGATTCGGTATTCATCTTTGATGATGTTATGTGTGAAAAGCAAGATGTTATTAGAGCATATTTTAGTATGGGGCGCCATAAAAATGTTGACTGTTTTTATCTAGCCCAAACATATTCCCGTGTTCCGAAGCAATTGATCAGAGATAATTCAAATTTCATTGTAACATTCAAACAGGATGACATGAATCTCAACCACATTTTTTCTGATCATGTATCGCCAGATATGACGTTTAAGCAGTTTCAAGATATGTGTGCAAAATGTTGGAATGACAAATATGGATTTCTAGTTATCGACAAAGATAGAGAACTACAAGAAGGTCGTTACCGTAAAGGGTTTGACAATTTCATATATCTCTGATGTTTTTTAGATATTTGGCTCAATCTGAAGTTGAACAGGTCAGTGATACGTTAGCATTCAGAACGTCAATACTATGGACGAACAAAAAAGCGATGAAATAGATTTGAAACGGAAATTAATTGAGGCAACAGAGGCAGTTCGAAAAAAATTTAATTACATTAAAAATAACCGCATAAGCGACCAAGTGGCGCTTTCAAAAATATATGAACCAATAATCGAACCACTGAAAACTATATCATCTAATACGTCCAAAATAAATCCTTTACCGGTGGTGAGCCACTCAAAAAAATTTACCAAATCCATAGAGAGTAGTACCCCGCTCCCAAAATTGAATTTTATGGAAAGTGATGACAAAGATGTGAAATTTAATGCTGAAGAAACATCGATAATGCATACACCATCATCCTCAATGGTAACCACAGACCCCGAATCACCAAAGGTAGCGGACAGCAATGGGGAAGTCTCCAGCCATATTCAAAAGTTGTTATCTGGAAATTCTTCATATGATACGATATTCGGTGTCCGGTTAGACCCCATTACGAATAAGCTAAAAATGGGCGATTCCAATGTAGACTTTATTGAAGGAAGAATTGTATTCAGTAAAGATGGTAGGACCATTGGTACTTACCAAGGCACATCCAACTTATACAAGTTGATATTCATGAAAGTACCTCCGGGAAATATGTCTGCTACTGAACTGAATACATATGGTGACATACTCAGATTAACAAAAGCAGCGTATAAAAATCACGACCAAGCACAGGGTTTATTGCCTAATAAATGGAAGAAATATCAAAAAATAATCAAGCCATTATTATCTGTAGACAACACATTGGAAAACCTTTCTATAGGAGGTGCTGGAATAATGAAAATACCATCCCGAAAACTATTTGGTGGAAACAAACCCATAAGTTACATTTATTGGAATAGCTTGGATGAATTAATCGACAGGCTTCGACTCCTTTGGAGTTCAAAAATGGCTGGACATACAGGGCATGATAATGAAATATTATCAATAATAGAAGAATTGCGCGAAGAGGGTTTAATCTACTGAACGTGTATGTATATTATTTTCTGAGTGTGTGAATTATGTTCATTCTTCTGAAGATATTCCAACAATGAATAACACAATCGACAAATTTGGTCGTAGACGGGGTGGTGTGAAGGTGATTGTTGGAAGATCAGGAGTTGGATTCATCCTCACAGCAGATGGAAATTATAATATTCAGAATAAACGTCTGTGTAATATTGGTGAACCCTCCGACACGAAAGATGCTACCACTAAGGGCTATGTTGATGACCGCATAAAAGAGACTAAGGAGTTGACCCTGTCCGCTGTGCAAGAATCAGTATCATCAGTAATTCGTGAAGCGAGAGCATATTTTGATTCCAAAATTACTGAACTCAGATTTGTCATCGGCAAGAAGTCGGATAGCTCAATCGAGCAAATTTCCAAACTGGAGCAATTAATCCATACTTTAGAAAAGCGAATCGTTAAAGTAGAGCAGTCAACAACCAAGGCTCCACCTAAACACTGGAGGACTGGGCAATTAGCTTTACCGCCTTCCTGGGAACCGACTTCTGTAATAGAGAGTTGAAATCAGTACCGCTAAAAGGCAAGTTGTTGAGGAACTGCATAAGCCAGCTCGACGAAATTTTCCACGAAGGAAGACCATAATTAAAGGGTTTTCAGATTTATGGCAGATGGATCTGATGGAGATGCAGCCGTATGCAAAAGAAAATAAAGGTTATAGATATATCCTCATCGTAATAAACTGTTATTCAAAGTTTGTATGGTCAAGACCGCTGAAAAATAAAACGGGAAAATCCATTACCGCAGCAATGGAGAGTGTGTTGAAAGACGCAAAGTACACACCGAAGAACTTGCAATCCGACCAAGGCACTGAATTTTATAATACAAAATTTTCCTCGTTGATGGCGAAACATCTGATCAATCATTATTCGACATTCAGTACTAAAAAAGCGGCAATTGCGGAACGAGTTATTAGGACATTGAAAAGTTGGTTGTATAAAGAGTTTTCAGTTCAAGGGCATCACAAGTGGTTGAAAATTCTTCCGCACATAACGGATCAGTACAACAATAAAATTCATAGCAGCATTGGAATGAAGCCCGTTGAAGTGACATCATCCACGAAACTGAATTTGTATAAACACGCCAAAATACATGCGAAATATAAAAGAAGTAAATTCAAAATAGGAGACGTAGTTCGAATAAGCAAGTACAAGAGCATATTCGATAAAGGTTATACAGCAAATTTCACAACCGAACTTTTTAAAATTGTTAAGGTAAATAGTACAATGCCTGTAACCTATGAGCTTGAAGACATGGATAAGAAACCAATAAAGGGCTGTTTTTATGAAATGGAGTTGAGTAAAACGAAGCAGCCCGACATTTACTTGGTGGAAAAAATTTTGAGGAGGAATCATGGGAAAGTAATGGTGAAATGGCTTGGGTTTCCCAACGACAAAAACTCATGGATTGATGAAAGTTCGATCGTATAATTGAATATCTGTATTTTTTCATCAAGTAGCCATAAACTGATATTAATTCGATATGTGAATTTTATGAGTTATATATTTATAGTGAAATCGTTGATATAATGTTTCTCTCATTACTATAAATGAATAAAAAATTAACAATACTTGGTGCAATTTTTTATTTTTCGTTAGTCATACAAAGTGTTTATTGATGTTCAATCACTTCATAAATGTATCTCCTTATTGGAACCACATGGGTTTTCCTCAACTCTTCCCGCTCGGCTCTCTGATCTTCGTTCAAACACCAGCATTTGAGCAGATGGTCTATTCTGTCTTTGAAAAAAAACCCGACACATTCACATAATGTCAACCCCATTCGACACTGTTCGCATAGGTTTTTCCAACAGTCTGTTTGGTAGCTGTCACAATTCGTACATCGCTGGAAATCCAAGGTCGCCTCTGCTCTGCAATCCCTACAGTCTTCTCTAATAATACCAAAGTTTGTGGTGTCCATTCTTTCACCACACTTTCGGCATTCCGTCCATAAACCGAACCGTTTTGTTCCTTTTTTTGGAGTTTTCGGAGGGTTTATTCTTTCACACTCTTGACACAATCCAGTGCAGGTATTGATAAAACTCGGTGGCCATGCAATGTCACAGTTATGACATGACAAATTTTTATCAATCACTAATGGATACACTGCAATTTTTGGCTTAGAATCCCACTCTCTTGATGTCGACATATCTAGAAATGATGAAACTTGTGTGCTATAAAGAATCGCATAGAATGATCCACCTCATTCAGCGACCCTCATTATATACAATCCGATATACCCTCCACCTAGGTATCCTCCGAAGGCCTTGAAGTCCAGTGACCTTCATGTTGAGTGACTTTCAAATGACATTCGAGCACTGAATGACCTTCGAATATGGAGTGACCTTCGAATATGTAGTGACCTTCGAATATGGAGTGACCTTCGAATATGTAGTGACCTTCGAATATGTAGTGACCTTCGAACACCAAACGACCTTCGCATCTCAAACGACCTTCGAGCAACGGGTGACCTTCGAATTTGAAATGACCTTCATCCCCTCACAGTATTGGAAAAACCATATAAGGAGAGGACGAATACCACCTCTGCATCAGTTTCATTGAAATATCAGAGTAGTTCGTATTGAAATGGCAGCTCAACAAAATGATAGAATGAGTGTGTTACGAGACCTAGTGGCTATCGATATAAATCATGTCGAAGAAGATGCAGAAGTGGACGATGACATAGCTGAAGAAGTTGCAGCAGTGGACGATATAGCTGAAGAAGTTGCAGCAGTGGAAGTTGTTGAAGAAGCAGATGTTGCGGCAGAAGGAGCTATTGCAGTTGCCGCTAACGATGATGATGGTTCTAGCGAGGATGAAGGGATGTACGAAGATGGCCCTGATGTAGATGGTGAATATAGGTGCGTGTTCAAAAATATAAACAGTGTGAGGGATGTCGGTAGAAATATGTATTGTTCGATAATTTCATGCTGGATGGTAGTAACAACCACCGAGGATCGTAAGGTTCTATGCCACAAGTGCTTCATGCTGTACAGTGAATTAGTCGATAGTGGACATTATAACAATGTAGATCTGCATTATAAAACGGACTTCAATAATATTCCCGATTACGACTGTGTGGCTTGTGGAATGACTGTTTGTCAAGTGCGCCTAATTGACACTTGCCTGTTTTGCAATACAAGTTTTAAAAAAATATAATTTTACAGAGCGACTGCAAATTTCCGAATACTGGAATATGGCCCTGCAGACAGTTCCAGTGATGTGCATCGGTGTGGAAGTGTTGCTCGTGTTTCTGTTCAGGAATACGAACCGCCGGATGACATAAGCGATTGTTCAACAATTGAATTGGACTGGGAAAATTTACCAGATCAAAGCCATTGGTGGTGTCCGGCGCAATTGTCTGAAGAAGATGGCGGGGAAGAGGTTATCCGAATGGAAGAGGCATGCGATTGGACTTTTAGACTTTGAGTCGGGGTGTTTATATTAGATTTGTATAACGTATAGCATAATAATAGGGAAAAAAAGACTGAAATATATATTTTAAATGAAAATATGTTTCATTCATTTGATGATCGATAGCTCTATAGTGAATAATAGCTCAAAAAAATTATTCAAGTGGTATAAATACTACTAGCGTGTACATTTCAAAGAAACTGTGTTTGGAAATGTCTGATGTCACTAACTAAACATGTGAGATTTTTTTAAATACTCTGAAATTTCTTATATCTATTGCAACATATTTTCAGACACACATATAAAACATATTCGCTTTCCTGGGTGTATTTCAGCTTCAAAATATACTTTCAAATAGTGAGATATATATTTTCTAATAAAAAAGTGTATGTAATATATTAAAATGAAAGTGGCATGCCCATCTGTGCATCAAAATGTTTAATGAAAAACTAGTGCGCATCCATTATTTCTAGCTATAGTTGGTATTTAACCAAAACTCGTTGTGATGTATATGAATTGTATCAAAATATAACCAAAACCTTCAACTGCGCATACATTTTTACCCCACATTTTGAAATAGCTCCATTTTGGTTTAATGCGCAAACGGGAGCTTACAGAAATGCGTAGTAATGAAAATTCATTTTTCGAACACTCCCCTGTTGTTAAAAATGCTCTCATATACACTTCATATCTTTCTTGAGTATTTTAGTTGGTTGGAGAGGGAATATTTCTTTGAAAATTGTGATATTTTTATCAGCAGCCATGTAATATAATACATAACGGAAGTAGTGAATCCAACTGCGCACCTATATATTCAATAAAAAACGTATGCGCATCCAGTTTTCTAGTCTGGAGAACATTTTCAGTGCATATATGACAGAGAATCATAGACATGTATGGTAGCATGGTTAATGCCACCCACTGCGCATAACTTTTCTCTGTCACTTTCCTAAAAGTTCCGTTTTGGTCGCATACCTAAACCAGTTACCTGACTTGTGCGCAGTTGATTTCCCCTCCCCCCCCCCACACCCCCCCTAATTAGCCCCTACCCCACCCCTGCCCTAGTGTGAGGCCATCCGAGTTCACCCACGTATCCAGTTTTTTTTTTCTCGAATTGCTCGGAACGAGGGTCTTTCCCCCCCAACAACTAACCCCCCCTCCCCCTCCCCCCTCCCCCCCTCCAAAACAACATTTTATTTTTTTATTTATGATTTATTACAAATACGAACATACTAACATACTAACATGTACTTAAACTTAATCTATCTTATTAAATATACATATTCAAATATTATTAAATGATAATATTCATTTTAATAATTACAATAATTAAAAACCAATTATGTATACAAATACGATATGAATATATACCCCCTCCCCCCTTCTACTTTAAAAAAACACAAACCTTTATTTACACTCTAATACAAATACGAACACACTCAACTAACATGTACTTAAAATTTAATCTATCCTATGAAAAATATACATTCAAATATTATTAAATAATTTCGTATCAAATATCTTAATTGTAATATATATATATATATATATATATATATATATATATATATATATATATAATACAATAATCGAGGGAATTGGGATCGGAAAAAAGGATCATATTCACACGCAAACACACCTATACACAGACGCACATATTCATTTCTCCATAAAAACTTTAACCTTCTCCTGCAGCAATTTAAGTCGTCTGCTCTCTCGATTGAGCGAGAGCTGCGACTTAATTGCTTTGGCCTTCAGCGTTGGCAAACTTTGCCTAAGCTGATTACTGTCACCCATAATTCGTTGCTGGCGTCCGTCGAGCTCTTCCAATTGTCGTTTAAACTCCTCCTTTCGATTTTTTATTTCTTCGAGCTCCGTATCGTACGCCAGCAACGATTTCTGAGCGTCAGAGACCTTTGCAGCAGCTTCTCGATGTTCTAGATATGCTCGGGCTTTTTTGTTAACAAAATCCGAAAAAACATCTACAATTTTCTTATGTTGTTCTTCCGCATTTTGTGACCAAACACTGCCATCACTTCTACCACTTCCCAAAATTGGTGATACCGATGAACTTCTACCAGAAAACACTTCAGAATGATCTACCGATCGATTCGGAGAAGTGAAACCAACGGATTGCTTTGCTGAGACGGGACTTGCAGGTGACCCACTGGACACCGAAAATTCGTTGGAACCGGCTCCGTCATTTTTTGAGGCAGATTCCTGTTTTTTGGGAGAGTTAGCCGGGGCCGATGATTGCACTACCTCTCTTCCCAAAATTACCGGTGACGGTGAACTATCTTCGGAAGATAGAACTACCGTTGGAATCGGACTACCGACGGATTGTTTCGATGCCAGAGGTCTTGTGAGTAGTCCTCTCAGCAACGGAAATTCGTTGGACTCAACTTCGTCACTTTTTGTGGTAGACATCCTTTGTTTTTTGGGGGAGTTTACCGGTGTCAATTCTTTCCTTTTGGAAGACTTATTCAACGATGAAGGACCCGCTTCATCGTTGCTTATGTCTTCACATAAGGGGGCATATGGTAACAGAGGTGGAGTGAAGCCCTTGATGTCCGCGAAATATTTTTCCATTTCTACATCTCCGAATTCTTGCATATCTGCCACCGATAAGCTGGAATAATGGAAACTCGGTATGTCTGTGCTGTGAATTTGTTCAAAATCCAAATATTTCGATTGGTCGGTTGCTGTTTGTTCGGGTTTCTGTATCCTAACATCACTTAATATATTTATTTTTTGAGTCGAACAACCAGCAACCGAATCTTTATTTTTATCATCAACCGCGTCTCTAGTCTTTTCGTTAACCGCGTCTTTATTTTTTTCAATATTAATTGTACTAAGATATGCTAACGTTGCCAGCATACTAACAACCGACTTTCCACTATCCTGAGAATTGGGACTTTTATTACCTTTCATTTCGGTTATCCAATCACACCACTCTTTCACAATATCAATAAAAGCACGACTCACAACTTTACCAGTGGGAAGAACAGGGTACAATGATGCATCATGCCACCCTCTAGTTTGAGTAACCTCGCACATCCCCTACTCCGAAATTGTACAGAGCCTGCGCACAGGTAGAGATATTGAAAAGAGACCACTACAAGGCCAAATTCTTTTGGGTCACCTTCATACACCCTGATCGTTCAAAGCAAAGGAATGCAGTACAGGTACCCACGCCTCGCTACCTGCTGCTAGACAAAATAAGGAATGCGGCATAAACTCGCATTCTTCAAGACTAGACCACTCAAACACAGTATGGTCGATAAGGACCTAAGGAATGTACATCGGTACACTTTTTTCAAAACGTTGACTACAACGAGACGAAAGAATGTTATTTATTATGTCTATTCAGTCTATACATACACGTTAAAATTGAAAATATCTATTAATTCAATATGTGGATGCTATACAATATATTTTGAATATTTTTATGCTACACTATGAAATTAACATATATGAGTAGAAACAATTCGGAAATGTAATTTCAATATCGAATATTCATGCTTCGAAAATTGTGTTTTTTTTTTTTTCTTTCGATATGAGATATTTCTGGATTATTCTCCAACATATAAGTGGAACCGTTTTTCAGTACCTTTTATGTCAAAATATAGGTTGGCATAAAAAAAAGGAATTCAAATATATGATATGAAACGTATCAAATTATTGGTTCAAATATTCGTGAAAACAGTTTCATAGCCAATTGTAGATGAATATTCCCTTTTCACGCTATCGGATGAATAATATAAAATTTGTTGAATGATAATTAAGGATTTGCGTTCCCTTACTTCGACTTATTCTGCTTCCAGTAATGAAATCAGCAAATCCAAATTGTTGACAGGTTGTGAATTATTATGAATCGCAGATTCCACAATGTTTGATCACCATAACAGATTTTGTTCGGGGTCCGTTTGATAAAATTCAATATCGTTGTGGCCCCACGGCAATGTTTTTGTGGTATTGGGTATAATGAACCGCTTGTCGTCATGGTGTGACAAAGCGACTTTATTTTTCATTTCAGTAAATATGTCGTGGGTATCACTTTTGAAACTATTCATTTTTCTAAGTATGGAACCACCCTTCTCAACAATATTTTTATAGTCACTTTCGTGCAATTGTTTGATAATGACTGACTTTTTGACGCCTTTGGCTTTCTTCAATTCATTTTTAACGGACTGAACAAAGTAAGCTTTGGCCCCAGTACCATAAAAACTGATAATGGGGTCATTGGGAAATTCATCTTTCATATTCCCCAGAATGGGTTTTGTAACAGGAATGCCAAAATCGTTTCCGATGTTATAATTGGAGGTATCGAATCTTTCTATATTTTCGATCATGAATTCGTAAAAGTTTTTATTTGCTATTTTCAATATAAAAGAATCTGTATCTGTGTACAGTAGTGAAGCGTCATTTCCAAAATTACTTTTTATGCATTTGTAGTAAAAATCGTACATTACTGTTTTTGATAAATCCAATATACTAAATCCCAAATAAAGTGGTTTATCGTAACACACTCTTACTTTTCCCATATGAATAGCGACAAAATTTTCTGTAAATATTGAACATGTTTTGAAATTTGGGTTGGAAATCAGACAATTAGCCCCCAATGACCTTTTTATATTCTCCCAATGAGTAACCAGTTTAATTTCCCTTCTATTTTCCACATTTTCCAGAGTTTTTCCATACACGGCATTGTTCATTAACTTGAAAAATTGTTTTTCGAATTTATTCAAAGCTTTATTACGCATTTTTGTATTCAAATCGATATATTTCTTAAGCCATGACGATTGCCGAAATTTCAAAACCCTATGTGTTTTCATAACCATCAATCCGTTTTCTATAGCTTGTTTAAGAGTTCTATAATGAACGATATAGTTTTTTTTATCTGATAAGTTCGGTATCAACTTGCAAATATTGGATTTTGAACCTGGTGGAATTATACTTTCGACTAGGAAAGGTAAATCCAAATGAGAATCATGTAATTCTTCTGGATAATGAATGTCCACTTCAAAAACATAACCAAAAGGAGAATCAGCAGAAATACTCATCACATCCAAATCCTGTATTTCACTGGGTGTCAACCAGGTGAATCCACCAATGGGCAAAGGTTGAGACATGCTATGACCATACAAATTTGTTGCATCCAAATACGATATGTAAGATACGTCTTTTTTGGCATCGTAGTTAGGTAGATATTCATTGTTTGCGACATGCATTCGGTCACTACATTGACTTATTCCACCACGTATACCTTTCTTGAAAAAATGTATCATGTCAATATCAGTCAAAAGCTCCAATTCAACTTTTGTGTATCTCAACATAGCGTCCCAAGATAAACCTGGGGCGGTATAATATTGGGCAGGATCCAATTTATAAGTGTTCAAACAAATTCTCCGAAAATTCTCGAATGTATCAGTTAACAGTAAAACATCCGATTTCAAGTACAGGTCTGAATATTCTCCCAAACTTCGACATTCAAATAAATTCCATACCCGTTGTGCCCTATCATAGCATTCATCTGAAATTTGTTCGTCATTTAAGTTATCATAAAATTCTTCTTTCGATGGTAGATGTGTGATATCTAATTTTTCCATACAATCTACGAAACTGTATGGAAATACACCTTTCTGTTTCATCAACTGAAACTTTTCGACATCCGGAAAAAACTTTTTAGTGTCTATGAATTGATCTTCTACTAAATTTGCACCGAGATTCTGAAGTGACTCCGAAAGAAATTTATAGCTATCAATGAACCTTAATTTCATGAAATTATTCTTCAATTTTCCATCTTTACCCAAATAGCTGTGTGTGAAAAGATGTTTGGTGAATGAAATGTATTTTTCTTTGGTTTGTGGAATGACATCAACTCGATCGCCCTTGTCGAATAATTCCTTGATGAATAAGTGGCAATCATATCCGCTCATATTATGACAAATAATTGGTATAAAATTTGGAAGTTTGAAATTCAAATTACATTTAGAATGAGCTGCACCAAATCTCTTTTTTCCGGTCAGGTGACAATGATCTCTCACTTTGACATCACCATCTTCGAATATATTATCACATATGCCACAAGTCTTTGCATCAGAAAATTCTTTTTCTTCTGTCTCAGATAATTGACCCATTGGAACAACATTTTTTAGATGTTTATGATATATATTCTTTAAATCGTTTTGAATATTTGAGACGAATACTTTGGCAGTATCGACCCCTCGATACGAAACAAATTTGTCGAATTTTTCATTGAAAGAACATTTTATGTAGTATGCAAACGAGTATGGTTCATGAATGTGAGTTCGGTTGGTGTAAGAGCAATCTGGATTCGGTTGACAAGAATCAATTGGTTTCAGAATTGACTCAAAATCTGCATAAACGACAAACGGAACTTTCATCTGCTTTTCGATATTCACAAATTTCAATATATTTTCAGGAATGTATTTACCGAACTTGTCGATTTTCAATTTTTCAGAAGGTGTGGTTGTACACACATGATTGCAGTCATTTAATTGATGCTGGGTCAATGATTTTCCGTTAGCAAAATATAATAAACAACCATCACAAAAATATTTTTTATGACCATTGGCAGAAATTTGGCTAGAAACTAATTTTGACAAATCCTTAATCCAACAATAATGATTTTTTCCCGTTTCATCACTGATAAGTAAAAGATTAACATGCCTGGTGAGTCGTTGTCGTGAATAATGTAGTGGACCTAAAACTTCATATTTCATTTTAGATTCCTCAAATTTTTTTTCCAACCCATATACATTTATAGAGCAATCATTGGCAACTTCGAATTTTGAAATTCCACTTAATTTCATCGGAAAATCCATACCTGATACATTCAGCACTGATTGAAAGGGTGGATAAGAAGACACTTCGGAAACCCTACGATCCGCCGGGTAAAGTGCTGATACCACAGCCCATGCAAAACAATAGTTATCCTCATTTCGCACATTCACCACACCTTTTTTCGACTCGATATAATCTGGCAGCTTTATATAGGAACACGCACCAAGAGGGCTATACTTGTTCACATTCATTTCTGTGAACATGATTTTCTTCAGGCTCCATCCTGCAATAGAAATGATTTTACATTCAAGGTATGAATATTGATTTTTGGGCAATTTATATACCTGAGTCACGATCTTCGAATTCTGTACTTTGTGCCGTTATTGTGTCGATGAATTCATCCAAAACAGCATTAAGATCCATGGACTGGTCAACTATCTGGTTCGGAGAATTGAAACACTTTACCTCGGATAATTCCTGGGTCTGCAGAATATGTGAGCTGAATAGTTCCATATTTACTTTCACCGCACTATGTATCTTCAACACACCTTGCAATAATGAAATCATTTTCTGTTTGTATGCATCAAAAAATGTTTTGTAATCCACATAGTTACTACCGCTCCCAATCCTATAGCTAACTATTCTACATTTGAAAGCACTTTTGATAATTTGCACGTCTTCACCCAATTGAATGCAAGAATTAGATCTGTGTTCGAGTGTTCTTCGATGTGAAACCATCTGACCCATTGGAACTGGTTTATTACAACAATCACAGAACTGCATATCGTTTTGCGATATGGGGCTCAATTTAGACCGTTTACTAGGTGGCTCACCTGTCACCGCTGTACAGGATTGCACTTGATGGCGATGTAGATTATCACTGCGAGTAAAACTTTTTCCACAATTGCAAGTATACATTTTGCTCGATTATCGGCTATTCAGAAGGAACATGAGGTCTGAAACTCGTGTTTCTTTTTATATTAGTGGTTGAGGTGGAAGAGAGGGGATAAGTTCACTTGCCCTCAAGGACATTTGTATTCATGGCTTCCTTTAGTTACATGTCAAGGTTACCATTCCCCAGGGTCATCGAAACTCTCAAGGTCACCATCCCTCAAGGTCACCAACCCTCAAGGTCACCAACCCTCAAGGTCACCAACCCTCAAGGTCACAAATCGTCAAGGTCGCCAACTCTCAAGATCACCAACTTTCAAGGTCATTCACTGGGCAAGTGAACCTCTGAAGGCTATTCTCCAAGGTCACTCTCAAGGTCAGTGGTGGGGGGAGGTCCAGGATTGGCATAAACCCCCTACTAGACACAATTTTTTTTTTTCGAGATATGAAAAATTTTCATCAATAACTTTTTGTTTACCTGAACGAGTTTAATGATATTCCCCTCTACACATGTTTCCATATCTAGTTTAGTTTTTGAGATTTTGATGCTTTCATAACAATTATAACTTAATAGTGGAACTACCTACAGCGGACACTACATAGCCTACTGTAGACGCCCGCGAGCACGTGGAATGAATATAATTATTCACGTGTAACCCCAATATCATCTGAATCCCTCATGAGCAAAAGGCCTATGATCTCTTCTATGAGCAGGAAGACCTTTTAAATTATATTAAGCTTTATCTCAAATTTCATTTGTATTTTTCATTATAACTTGTGCATAATACGGACCTACTGAAATTCGTCGAAACGAGAATATTCGTCAAGTCCCGACGAATTTTTTTAGGCTTAGTCCAGACACATTTTTTTTTTTCGAGATATGAAAAATTTTGATCAATAACTTTTTGTTGACCTGATCAAGTTCAATGATATTCTCCCCACACATTTTTCCATATCTAGTTTAGTTTTTGAGATTTTGGTTCTTAAATAAAAATAATTACATCGTAGTGGAACTACCTACAGCGGACACTACTAGCTTACTGTACACATCCGCGTGCACGTGGCATGAATATAATGATCCACTTGTAACTCCAATCTCATCCGAATCCCTTATTAGCAAAATGCCTATGATCACTTCTAAAAGCAGGAAGACCTTTTAAATTATATTAAGGCTAAGTCCAGACAAATTTTTTTTTTTTTTTTGATACGTGAAAAATTTTCACCAATAACTTTTTGTTGACCTGATCGAGTTCAATGATATTCTTTCTACACATTTTTCCATATCTAGTTTAGTTTTTGAGATTTTGATGCTTACATAACAATTATAACTTAATAGTGGAACTACCTACAGCGGACACTACTAGCCTACTGTACACATCCGCGAGCAGGTGGCATGAATATATTGATGCACTTGTAACCCCAATATCATCTGAATCCCTCGTGAGCAAAAGGCCTATGATCTCTTCTATGAGCAGGAAGACCTTTTAGATTATACTAAGCTTTATCTCAAATTTCATTTGTATTTTTCATTATATCGTGTGCATAATACGGACTTATTGAAATTCGTCGAAACGAGAATATTTGCCAAGTCCCGACGAAATTTTTCAGGCAAAGTCCAGACACAATTTTTTTTTTTTGAGATATGAAAAATTTTCACCAATAACTTTTTGTTGACCTGATCGAGTTCAATGATATTCTTTCCACACAATTTTCCATATCTAGTTTAGTTTTTGAGATTCTGATGCTTTCATAACAATAATTACTCAATAGAGGAACTACCTACAGCGGACACTACATAGCCTACTGTAGACCCCTGCGAGCACGTGGCATCTAGACCTCCACGAGCACGTGGCATGAACCTAATGATTCACTTGAAACCCCAATTTCATCTGAATCCTTCATGAGCTAAATGCCTATGATCTCTTCTATGAACAGGAAGACCTTTTAGATAATACTGAGCTTTATCTCAAATTTCGTTTGTATTTTTCATCATATTGTGTGTTTGATACGGACTCATTCAAATTCGTCGAAACGAGAATATTCGCCATGTCCCGACGAATTTTTTCAGGCAAAGTCCAGACACAATTTGTTTTTTCGAGATATGAAAAATTTTCACTCATAACTTTTTGTTGACCTGATCGAGTTCATTGATATTACTCCCTACACATTTTTCCATATCTAGTTTACTTTTTGAAATTCTTATGCTTTCATAACAATAATTACCCAATAGAGGAACTACCTACAGCGGACACTACATAGCCTACTCTAGACCTCCGCGAGCACGTGGCATCTAGACCTCCACGAGCACGTGGCATGAACATAATGATTCACTTTAACCCCAATTTCATCTGAATCCTTCATGAGCAAAATGCCTATGATCTCTTCTATGAACAGGAAGACCTTTTAGATAATACTGAGCTTTATCTTAAATTTCGTTTGTATATGTCATCATATCGTGTGTATAATACGGACTCATTCAAATTCGTCGAAATGAGAATATTCGCCATGTCCTGGCGAAATTTTTCAGGCAAAGTCCAGACACAATTTTTTTTTTTTGAGATATGAAAAATTTTCACCAATAACTTTTTGTTGACCTGATCGAGTTCAATGATATTCTTACCACACAATTTTCCATATCTAGTTTAGTTTTTGAGATTCTGATGCTTTCATAACAATAATTACTCAATAGAGGAACTACCTATAGCGGACACTACATAGCCTACTGTAGACCCCTGCGAGCACGTGGCATCTAGACCTCCACGAGCACGTGGCATGAACCTAATGATTCACTTGAAACCCCAATTTCATCTGAATCCTTCATGAGCTAAATGCCTATGATCTCTTCTATGAACAGGAAGACCTTTTAGATAATACTGAGCTTTATCTCAAATTTCGTTTGTATTTTTCATCATATTGTGTGTTTAATACGGACTCATTCAAATTCGTCGCAACGAGAATATTCGCCATGTCCCGACGAATTTTTTCAGGCAGTCCAGGAAAATTTTTTTTTTGAGATATGAAAAATTTTTACCAATAACTTTTTGTTGAACTGATCGAGTTCAATGATATTTTTTCCACACATTTTTTCATATCTAGTTTAGTTTTTGAGATTTTGATGCTTTCATAACAATAATTACTCAATAGAGGAACTACCTACAGCGGACACTACATAGCCTACTCTAGACATCCGCGAGCACGTGGCATGAACATAATGATTCACGTGTATCCCCAATATCGTCTGAATCCCTCGTAAGCAAAAGGCCTATGATCTCTTCTATGAGCAGGAAGAACTTTCAAATTATACTAAGCTTTATCTCAAATTTCATTTGTATTTTTCATTATATTGTGTGCATAATACGGACTTATTCAAATTCGTCGAAACGAGAATATTCGCCATGTCCCGACGAATTTTTTCAGGCAAAGTCCAGACACAATTTGTTTTTTCGAGATATGAAAAATTTTACTCATAACTTTTTGTTGACCTGATCGAGTTCATTGATATTACTCCCTACACATTTTTCCATATCTAGTTTACTTTTTGAGATTTTGATGCTTTCATAACAATAATTAATCAATAGAGGAACTACCTACAGCGGACACTACATAGCCTACTCTAGACCTCCGCGAACAAGTGGCATCTAGACCTCCACGAGCACGTGGCATGAACATAATGATTCACTTGAAACCCCAATTTCATCTGAATCCTTCATGAGCAAAATGCCTATGTTCTCTTCTATGAACAGGAAGACCTTTTAGATAATACTGAGCTTTATCTCAAATTTCGTTTGTATTTTTCATCATATCGTGTGTATAATACGGACTCATTCAAATTCGTCGAAATGAGAATATTCGCCATGTCCTGACGAAATTTTTCAGGCAAAGTCCAGACACAATTTTTTTTTTTTGATATATGAAAAATTTTCACCAATAAATTTTGTTGACCTGATTGAGTTCAATGATATTTTTTCCACACAATTTTCCATATCTAGTTTAGTTTTTGAGATTCTGATGCTTTCATAACAATAATTACTCAATAGAGGAACTACCTACAGCGGACACTACATAGCCTACTCTAGACATCCGCGAGCACGTGGCATGAACATAATAATTCACGTGTATCCCCAATATCGTCTGAATCCCTCGTAAGCAAAAGGCCTATGATCTCTTCTATGAGCAAGAAGACCTTTCAAATTATACTAAGCTTTATCTCAAATTTCATTTGTATTTTTCATTATATTGTGTGCATAATACGGACTTATTCAAATTCGTCGGAACGAGAATATTCGCCATGTCCCGACGAATTTTTTGTCAGGCAAAGTCCAGACACAATTTGTTTTTTCGAGATATGAAAAATTTTCACTTATAACTTTTTGTTGACCTGATCGAGTTCAATGATATTACTCCCTACACATTTTTCCATATCTAGTTTACTTTTTGAGATTTTTATGCTTTCATAACAATAATTACTCAATAGAGGAACTACCTACAGCGGACACTACATAGCCTACTGTAGACCCCTGCGAGCACGTGGCATCTAGACCTCCACGAGCACGTGGCATGAACCTAATCATTCACTTGAAACCCCAATTTCATCTGAATCCTTCATGAGCTAAATGCCTATGATCTCTTCTATGAACAGGAAGACCTTTTAGATAATACTGAGCTTTATTTCAAATTTCGTTTGTATTTTTCATCATATCGTGTGTATAATACGGACTCAATCAAATTCGTCGAAATGAGAATATTCGCCATGTCCTGACAAATTTTTTCAGGCAAAGTCCAGACACAATTTTTTTTTTTGAGATATGAAAAATTTTCACCAATAATTTTTTGTTGACCTGATCGAGTTCAATGATATTCTTTTCACACAATTTTCCATATCTTGTTTAGTTTTCGAGATTTTGATGCTTTCATAACAATAATTATTCAATAGAGGAACTACCTACAGCGGACACAACATAGGCTACTCTAGACATCCGCGAGCACGTGGCATCTAGACCTCTACGAGCACGTGGCATGAACATAATGATTCACTTGAGACCCCAATTTCATCTGAATCCTTCATGAGCAAAATGCCTATGATCTCTTCTGTGAACAGGAAGACCTATTAGATAATACTGAGCTTTATCTCAAATTTCGTTTGTATTTTTCATCATATTGTGTGTTTAATACGGACTCATTCAAATTCGTCGAAACGAGAATATTCGCCATGTCCCGACGAATTTTTTCAGGCAAAGTCCAGAAACAATTTTTTTTTTTAGATTTGAAAAATTTTCACCAATAACTTTTTGTTGAACTGATCGAGTTCAATGATATTTTTTCCATACATTTTTTCATATCTGGTTTAGTTTTTGAGATTTTGATGCTTTCATAACAATAATGACTCAATAGTGGAACTCCCCACAGCGGACACCACATAGCCTACTGTAGACCACCGCGAGCACGTGGCATGAACATAATGATTCTCGTCTGAATCCCTCGTTAGCAAAAGGCCTATGATCTCTTCTATGAGCAGGAAGACCTTTCAGATTATACTAAGCTTTATCTCAAATTTCATTTGTATTTTTCATTAAATTATGTGCACAATACGGACTTATTCAAATTCGTCGAAACGAGAATATTCGCCATGTCCCGACGAATTTTTTCAGGCAAAGTCCAGACACAATTTGTTTTTTTGAGATATGAAAAATTTTCATCAATAACTTTTTGTTGACCTGATCGAGTTCAATGATATTCTCCCCACACATTTTTCCATATCTAGTTTAGTTTTCGAGATTTTGGTTCTTAAATAAAAATAATTACATCGTAGTGGAACTGCCTACAGCGGACACTACTAGCTTACTGTACACATCCGCGTGCACGTGGCATGAATATAATGATCCACTTGTAACTCCAATCTCATCTGAATCCATTATTAGCAAAATGCCTATGATCACTTCTAAAAGCAGGAAGACCTTTTAAATTATATTAAGGCTAAGTCCAGACAAATTTTTTTTTTTTTTGAGATATGAAAAATTTTCACCAATAACTTTTTGTTGACCTGATCGAGTTCAATGATATTCTTTTTACACATTTTTCCATATCAAGTTTAGTTTTTGAGATTTTGATACTTTCATAACAATAATCACTCTATAGAGGAACTACCTACAGCGGACACTACATAGCCTACTCTAGACATCCGCGAGCACGTGGCATCTAGACCTCCACGAGCACGTGGCATGAACATAATGATTCACTTGAAACCCCAATTTCATCTGAATACTGAGCTTTATCTCATATTTCGTTTGTATTTTTCATCATATTGTGTGTTTAATACGGACTTATTGAAATTCGTCGAAACGAGAATATTCGCCAAGTCCCGACGATTTTTTTTAGGCTAAGTCCAGACACAATTTGTTTTTTCGAGATATGAAAAATTTTCACTCATAACTTTTTGTTGACCTGATCGAGTTCAATGATATTCTCCCCACACATTTTTCCATATCTAGTTTTTGAGATTTTGGTTCTTAAATAAAAATAATTACATCGTAGTGGAACTACCTACAGCGGACACTACTAGCTTACTGTACACATCCGCGTGATGAATATAATGATCCACATGTTACTCCAATCTCATCTGAATCCCTTATTAGCAAAATGCCTATGATCACTTCTAAAAGCAGGAAGACCTTTTAAATTATATTAAGGCTAAGTCCAGACAAATTTTTTTTATTTTTGAGATATGAAAAATATTCACCAATAACTTTTTGTTGACCTGATCGAGTTCAATGATATTCTTTTTACACATTTTTCCATATCTAGTTTAGTTTTTGAGATTTTGATACTTTCATAACAATAATTACTCTATAGAGGAACTACCTACAGCGGACACTACATAGCCTACTCTAGACATCCGCGAGCACGTGGCATCTAGACCTCCACGAGCACGTGGCATGAACATAATGATTCATCTGAATCCTTCATGAGCAAAATGCCTATGATCTCTTCTGTGAACAGGAAGACCTTTTAGATAATACTGAGCTTTATCTCAAATTTCGTTTGTATTTTTCATCATATTGTGTGTTTAATACGGACTCATTCAAATTCGTCGAAACGAAAATATTCGCCATGTCCCGACGAGTTTTTTCAGGCAAAGTCCAGAAAAAATTTTTTTTTGAGATATGGAAAATTTTTACCAATAACTTTTTGTTGAACTGATCGAGTTCAATGATATTTTTTCCACACATTTTTTCATATCTAGTTTAGTTTTTGAGATTTTGATGCTTTCATAACAATAATTACTCAATGGAGGAACTACCTACAGCGGACACTACATAGCCTACTCTAGACATCCGCGAGCACGTGGCATGAACATAATAATTCACGTGTATCCCCAATATCGTCTGAATCCCTCGTAAGCAAAAGGCCTATGATCTCTTCTATGAGAAAGAAGACCTTTCAAATTATACTAAGCTTTATCTCAAATTTCATTTGTATTTTTCATTATATTGTGTGCATAATACGGACTTATTCAAATTCGTCGAAACGAGAATATTCGCCATGTCCCGACGAATTTTTTGTCAGGCAAAGTCCAGACACAATTTGTTTTTTCGAGATATGAAAAATTTTCACTTATAACTTTTTGTTGACCTGATCGAGTTCAATGATATTACTCCCTACACATTTTTCCATATCTAGTTTACTTTTTGAGATTTTTATGCTTTCATAACAATAATTACTCAATAGAGGAACTACCTACAGCGGACACTACATAGCCTACTCTAGACCTCCGCGAGCACGTGGCATCTAGACCTCCACGAGCACGTGGCATGAACATAATGATTCACTTGAAACCCCAATTTCATCTGAATCCTTCATGAGCTAAATGCCTATGATCTCTTCTATGAGCAGGAAGACCTTTTAGATAATACTGAGCTTTATCTCAAATTTCGTTTGTATTTTTCATCATATCGTGTGTATAATACGGACTCAATCAAATTCGTCGAAATGAGAATATTCGCCATGTCCTGTCAAATTTTTTCAGGCAAAGTCCAGACACAATTTTTTTTTTTTGAGATGTGAAAAATTTTCATTCATAACTTTTTGTTTATCTGATCGAGTTCAATGATATTCTCCCTACACATTTTTCCATATCTAGTTTAGTTTTTGAGATTTTGATGCTTTCATAACAATAATTACGCAATAGAGGAACTACCTACAGCGGACACTACATAGCCTACTCTAGACTTCCGCGAGCACGTGGCATCTAGACCTCCACGAGCACGTGGCATGAACATAATGATTCAGTTGGAACCCCAATTTCATCTGAATCCTTCATGAGCAAAATGCCTATGATCTCTTCTATGCACAGGAAGACCTTTTAGATAATACTGAGCTTTATCTCAAATTTCGTTTGTATATGTCATCATATCGTGTGTATAATATGGACTCATTCAAATTCGTCGAAATGAGAATATTCGCCATGTCCTGACGAAATTTTTCAGGCATAGTCCAGACACAATTTTTTTTTTTGAGATATGAAAAATTTTCACCAATAACTTTTTGTTGACCTGATCGAGTTCAATGATATTCTTTTCACACAATTTTCCATATCTAGTTTAGTTTTTGAGATTTTGATGCTTTCATAACAATAATTAATCAATAGAGGAACTACCTACAGCGGACACAACATAGGCTACTCTAGACATCCGCGAGCACGTTGCATCTAGACCTCCACGAGCACGTGGCATGAACATAATGATTTACTTGAAACCCCAATTTCATCTGAATCCTTCATGAGCAAAATGGCTATGATCTCTTCTGTGAACAGGAAGACCTATTAGATAATACTGAGCTTTATCTCAAATTTCGTTTGTATTTTTCTTCATATTGTTGTTTAATACGGACTCATTCAAATTCGTCGAAACGAGAATATTCGCCATGTCCCGACGAATTTTTTCAGGCAAAGTCCAGAAACAATTTTTTTTTTGAGATTTGAAAAATTTTCACCAATAACATTTTGTTGAACTGATCGAGTTCAATGATATTTTTTCCACACATTTTTTCATATCTAGTTTAGTTTTTGAGATTTTGATGCTTTCATAACAATAATGACTCAATAGTGGAACTCCCCACAGCGGACACCACATAGCCTACTGTAGACCACCGCGAGCACGTGGCATGAACATAATGATTCTCGTCTGAATCCCTCGTAAGCAAAAGGCCTATGATCTCTTCTATGAGCAGGAAGACCTTTCATATTATACTAAGCTTTATCTTAAATTTCATTTGTATTTTTCATTATATTGTGTGCACAATACGGACTTATTCAAATTCGTCGAAACGAGAATATTCGCCATGTCCCGACGAATTTTTTCAGGCAAAGTCCAGACACAATTTGTTTTTTTGAGATATGAAAAATTTTCATCAATAATTGTTTGTTGACCTGATCGAGTTCAATGATATTCTCCCCACACATTTTTCCATATCTAGTTTAGTTTTTGAGATTTTGATGCTTTCATAACAATAATTACTCTATAGAGGAACTACCTACAGCGGACACTACATAGCCTACTCTAGACATCCGCGAGCACGTGGCATCTAGACCTCCACGAGCACGTGGCATGAACATAATGATTCATCTGAATCCTTCATGAGCAAAATGCCTATGATCTCTTCTATGAACAGGAAGACCTTTTAGATAATACTCAGCTTTATCTCAAATTTGGTTTGTATTTTTCATCATATTGTGTGTTTAATACGGACTTATTGAAATTCGTCGAAACGAGAATATTCGCCAAGTCCCGACGATTTTTTTTAGGCTAAGTCCAGACACATTTTTTTTTTTTCGAGATATGAAAAATTTTCATCAATAACTTTTGTTGACCTGATCGAGTTCAATGATATTCTCCCCACACATTTTTCCATATCTAGTTTAGTTTTTGAGATTTTGGTTCTTAAATAAAAATAATTACATCGTAGTGGAACTACCTACAGCGGACACTACTAGCCTACTGTACACATCCGCGTGCACGTGGCATGAATATAATGATCCACTTGTAACTTCAATTTCATCTGAATATTTATTAGCAAGATGCCTATGATCTCTTCTAAAAGCAGGAAGAACTTTTAAAATATATTAAGGCTAAGTCCAGACAAATTTTTTTTTTTTGAGATATGAAAAATTTTCACCAATAACTTTTTGTTGACCTGATCGAGTTCAATGATATTCTTTCTACACATTTTTCCATATCTAGTTTAGTCTTTGAGATTTTGATGCTTTCATAACAATAATTACTCTATAGAGGAACTACCTACAGCGGACACTACATAGCCTACTCTAGACATCCGCGAGCACGTGGCATCTAGACCTCCACGAGCACGTGGCATGAACATAATGATTCATCTGAATCCTTCATGTGCAAAATGCCTATGATCTCTTCTGTGAACAGGAAGACCTTTTAGATAATACTGAGCTTTATCTCAAATTTCGTTTGTATTTTTCATCATATTGTGTGTTTAATACGGACTCATTCAAATTCGTCGAAACGAAAATATTCGCCATGTCCCGACGAATTTTTTCAGGCAAAGTCCAGAAAAATTTTTTTTTTGAGATATGAAAAATTTTTACCAATAACTTTTTGTTGAACTGATCGAGTTCAATGATATTTTTTCCACACATTTTTTCATATCTAGTTTAGTTTTTGATATTTTGATGCTTTCATAACAATAATTACTCAATAGAGGAACTACCTACAGCGGACACTACATAGCCTACTCTAGACCTCCGCGAGCATGTAAAATCTAGAATTCCGCGAGCACGTGGCATGAACATAATGATTCACTTGAAACCCCAATATCAACTGAATCCCTCATGAGCAAAAGGCCTATGATCTCTTCTATGAGCAGGAAGACCTTTCAGATTATCCTAAGCTTTATCTCAAATTTCAAGTGTATTTTTCATTATATTGTGTGCATGATACGGACTTGGCGAATATTCTCGTTTCGCCAAGTTCCGACGAGTTATTTTAGGCTAAGTCCAGATACAATTTGTTTTTTCGAGATATGAAAAATTTTAACCAATAACTTTTTGTTGACCTGATCGAGTTCAATGATAATCTCCCTACACATTTTCCATATCTAGTTTAGTTTTTGAGATTTTGATGCTTTCATAAAAATAATTACCCAATAGAGGAACTACCTACAGCGGACACTGCATAGCCTACTGTTGACCCCTGCGAGAACGTGGCATGAATATAATGATTCACTTGAAACCCCAATATCAACTGAATCCCTCATGAGCAAAAGGCCTATGATCTCTTCTATGAGCAGGAAGACCTTTCAGATTATCCTAAGCTTTATCTCAAATTTCAAGTGTATTTTTCATTATATTGTGTGCATGATACGGACTTGGCGAATATTCTCGTTTCGCCAAGTTCCGACGAGTTTTTTTAGGCTAAGTCCTGATACAATTTGTTTTTTCGAGATATGAAAAATTTTAACCAATAACTTTTTGTTGACCTGATCGAGTTCAATGATAATCTCCCTACACATTTTCCATATCTAGTTTAGTTTTTGAGATTTTGATGCTTTCATAACAATAATTACCCAATAGAGGGACTACCTACAGCGGACACTGCATAGCCTACTGTTGACCCCTGCGAGAACGTGGCATGAATATAATGATTCACTTGAAACCCCAATATCATCTGAATCCCTCATGAACAAAATGCCTATGATCTCTTCTATGAGCAGGAAGACCTTTTAGATTATACTAAGCTTTATCTCAAAATTCTTTTGTATTTTTCATTATATTGTGTGCATAATACGGACAGTCAAATTCGTCGAAACGAGAATATTCGCCAAGTCCCGACGAATTTTTTTGGGCTAATTCCAGACACAATTTTTTTTTTTCGAGATATGAAAAATTTTCATCAATAACTTTTTGTTTACCTGAACGAGTTTAATGATATTCCCCTCTACACATGTTTCCATATCTAGTTTAGTTTTTGAGATTTTGATGCTTTCATAACAATTATAACTTAATAGTGGAACTACCTACAGCGGACACTACATAGCCTACTGTAGACGCCCGCGAGCACGTGGAATGAATATAATTATTCACGTGTAACCCCAATATCATCTGAATCCCTCATGAGCAAAAGGCCTATGATCTCTTCTATGAGCAGGAAGACCTTTTAGATTATATTAAGCTTTATCTCAAATTTCATTTGTATTTTTCTTATAACTTGTGCATAATACGGACCTACTGAAATTCGTCGAAACGAGAATATTCGTCAAGTCCCGACGAATTTTTTTAGGCTTAGTCCAGACACATTTTTTTTTTTCGAGATATGAAAAATTTTGATCAATAACTTTTTGTTGACCTGATCAAGTTCAATGATATTCTCCCCACACATTTTTCCATATCTAGTTTAGTTTTTGAGATTTTGGTTCTTAAATAAAAATAATTACATCGTAGTGGAACTACCTACAGCGGACACTACTAGCTTACTGTACACATCCGCGTGCACGTGGCATGAATATAATGATCCACTTGTAACTCCAATCTCATCCGAATCCCTTATTAGCAAAATGCCTATGATCACTTCTAAAAGCAGGAAGACCTTTTAAATTATATTAAGGCTAAGTCCAGACAAATTTTTTTTTTTTTTTTGATACGTGAAAAATTTTCACCAATAACTTTTTGTTGACCTGATCGAGTTCAATGATATTCTTTCTACACATTTTTCCATATCTAGTTTAGTTTTTGAGATTTTGATGCTTACATAACAATTATAACTTAATAGTGGAACTACCTACAGCGGACACTACTAGCCTACTGTACACATCCGCGAGCAGGTGGCATGAATATATTGATGCACTTGTAACCCCAATATCATCTGAATCCCTCGTGAGCAAAAGGCCTATGATCTCTTCTATGAGCAGGAAGACCTTTTAGATTATACTAAGCTTTATCTCAAATTTCATTTGTATTTTTCATTATATCGTGTGCATAATACGGACTTATTGAAATTCGTCGAAACGAGAATATTTGCCAAGTCCCGACGAAATTTTTCAGGCAAAGTCCAGACACAATTTTTTTTTTTTGAGATATGAAAAATTTTCACCAATAACTTTTTGTTGACCTGATCGAGTTCAATGATATTCTTTCCACACAATTTTCCATATCTAGTTTAGTTTTTGAGATTCTGATGCTTTCATAACAATAATTACTCAATAGAGGAACTACCTACAGCGGACACTACATAGCCTACTGTAGACCCCTGCGAGCACGTGGCATCTAGACCACCACGAGCACGTGGCATGAACCTAATGATTCACTTGAAACCCCAATTTCATCTGAATCCTTCATGAGCTAAATGCCTATGATCTCTTCTATGAACAGGAAGACCTTTTAGATAATACTGAGCTTTATCTCAAATTTCGTTTGTATTTTTCATCATATTGTGTGTTTGATACGGACTCATTCAAATTCGTCGAAACGAGAATATTCGCCATGTCCCGACGAATTTTTTCAGGCAAAGTCCAGACACAATTTGTTTTTTCGAGATATGAAAAATTTTCACTCATAACTTTTTGTTGACCTGATCGAGTTCATTGATATTACTCCCTACACATTTTTCCATATCTAGTTTACTTTTTGAAATTCTTATGCTTTCATAACAATAATTACCCAATAGAGGAACTACCTACAGCGGACACTACATAGCCTACTCTAGACCTCCGCGAGCACGTGGCATCTAGACCTCCACGAGCACGTGGCATGAACATAATGATTCACTTTAACCCCAATTTCATCTGAATCCTTCATGAGCAAAATGCCTATGATCTCTTCTATGAACAGGAAGACCTTTTAGATAATACTGAGCTTTATCTTAAATTTCGTTTGTATATGTCATCATATCGTGTGTATAATACGGACTCATTCAAATTCGTCGAAATGAGAATATTCGCCATGTCCTGGCGAAATTTTTCAGGCAAAGTCCAGACACAATTTTTTTTTTTTGAGATATGAAAAATTTTCACCAATAACTTTTTGTTGACCTGATCGAGTTCAATGATATTCTTACCACACAATTTTCCATATCTAGTTTAGTTTTTGAGATTCTGATGCTTTCATAACAATAATTACTCAATAGAGGAACTACCTATAGCGGACACTACATAGCCTACTGTAGACCCCTGCGAGCACGTGGCATCTAGACCTCCACGAGCACGTGGCATGAACCCCAATTTCATCTGAATCCTTCATGAGCTAAATGCCTATGATCTCTTCTATTAACAGGAAGACCTTTTAGATAATACTGAGCTTTATCTCAAATTTCGTTTGTATTTTTCATCATATTGTGTGTTTAATACGGACTCATTCAAATTCGTCGCAACGAGAATATTCGCCATGTCCCGACGAATTTTTTCAGGCAGTCCAGGAAAATTTTTTTTTTGAGATATGAAAAATTTTTACCAATAACTTTTTGTTGAACTGATCGAGTTCAATGATATTTTTTCCACACATTTTTTCATATCTAGTTTAGTTTTTGAGATTTTGATGCTTTCATAACAATAATTACTCAATAGAGGAACTACCTACAGCGGACACTACATAGCCTACTCTAGACATCCGCGAGCACGTGGCATGAACATAATGATTCACTTGAAACCCCAATTTCATCTGAATCCTTCATGAGCAAAATGCCTATGTTCTCTTCTATGAACAGGAAGACCTTTTAGATAATACTGAGCTTTATCTCAAATTTCGTTTGTATTTTTCATCATATCGTGTGTATAATACGGACTCATTCAAATTCGTCGAAATGAGAATATTCGCCATGTCCTGACGAAATTTTTCAGGCAAAGTCCAGACACAATTTTTTTTTTTTGATATATGAAAAATTTTCACCAATAAATTTTGTTGACCTGATTGAGTTCAATGATATTTTTTCCACACAATTTTCCATATCTAGTTTAGTTTTTGAGATTCTGATGCTTTCATAACAATAATTACTCAATAGAGGAACTACCTACAGCGGACACTACATAGCCTACTCTAGACATCCGCGAGCACGTGGCATGAACATAATAATTCACGTGTATCCCCAATATCGTCTGAATCCCTCGTAAGCAAAAGGCCTATGATCTCTTCTATGAGCAAGAAGACCTTTCAAATTATACTAAGCTTTATCTCAAATTTCATTTGTATTTTTCATTTTATTGTGTGCATAATACGGACTTATTCAAATTCGTCGGAACGAGAATATTCGCCATGTCCCGACGAATTTTTTGTCAGGCAAAGTCCAGACACAATTTGTTTTTTCGAGATATGAAAAATTTTCACTTATAACTTTTTGTTGACCTGATCGAGTTCAATGATATTACTCCCTACACATTTTTCCATATCTAGTTTACTATTTGAGATTTTTATGCTTTCATAACAATAATTACTCAATAGAGGAACTACCTACAGCGGACACTACATAGCCTACTGTAGACCCCTGCGAGCACGTGGCATCTAGACCTCCACGAGCACGTGGCATGAACCTAATGATTCACTTGAAACCCCAATTTCATCTGAATCCTTCATGAGCTAAATGCCTATGATCTCTTCTATGAACAGGAAGACCTTTTAGATAATACTGAGCTTTATTTCAAATTTCGTTTGTATTTTTCATCATATCGTGTGTATAATACGGACTCAATCAAATTCGTCGAAATGAGAATATTCGCCATGTCCTGACAAATTTTTTCAGGCAAAGTCCAGACACAATTTTTTTTTTTGAGATATGAAAAATTTTCACCAATAATTTTTTGTTGACCTGATCGAGTTCAATGATATTCTTTTCACACAATTTTCCATATCTTGTTTAGTTTTCGAGATTTTGATGCTTTCATAACAATAATTATTCAATAGAGGAACTACCTACAGCGGACACAACATAGGCTACTCTAGACATCCGCGAGCACGTGGCATCTAGACCTCCACGAGCACGTGGCATGAACATAATGATTCACTTGAGACCCCAATTTCATCTGAATCCTTCATGAGCAAAATGCCTATGATCTCTTCTGTGAACAGGAAGACCTATTAGATAATACTGAGCTTTATCTCAAATTTCGTTTGTATTTTTCATCATATTGTGTGTTTAATACGGACTCATTCAAATTCGTCGAAACGAGAATATTCGCCATGTCCCGACGAATTTTTTCAGGCAAAGTCCAGAAAAAATTTTTTTTTTGAGATTTGAAAAATTTTCACCAATAACTTTTTGTTGAACTGATCGAGTTCAATGATATTTTTTCCACACATTTTTTCATATCTAGTTTAGTTTTTGAGATTTTGATGCTTTCATAACAATAATGACTCAATAGTGGAACTCCCCACAGCGGACACCACATAGCCTACTGTAGACCACCGCGAGCACGTGGCATGAACATAATGATTCTCGTCTGAATCCCTCGTTAGCAAAAGGTCTATGATCTCTTCTATGAGCAGGAAGACCTTTCAGATTATACTAAGCTTTATCTCAAATTTCATTTGTATTTTTCATTAAATTATGTGCACAATACGGACTTATTCAAATTCGTCGAAACGAGAATATTCGCCATGTCCCGACGAATTTTTTCAGGCAAAGTCCAGACACAATTTGTTTTTTTGAGATATGAAAAATTTTCATCAATAACTTTTTGTTGACCTGATCGAGTTCAATGATATTCTCCCCACACATTTTTCCATATCTAGTTTAGTTTTCGAGATTTTGGTTCTTAAATAAAAATAATTACATCGTAGTGGAACTGCCTACAGCGGACACTACTAGCTTACTGTACACATCCGCGTGCACGTGGCATGAATATAATGATCCACTTGTAACTCCAATCTCATCTGAATCCATTATTAGCAAAATGCCTATGATCACTTCTAAAAGCAGGAAGACCTTTTAAATTATATTAAGGCTAAGTCCAGACAAATTTTTTTTTTTTTGAGATATGAAAAATTTTCACCAATAACTTTTTGTTGACCTGATCGAGTTCAATGATATTCTTTTTACACATTTTTCCATATCAAGTTTAGTTTTTGAGATTTTGATACTTTCATAACAATAATCACTCTATAGAGGAACTACCTACAGCGGACACTACATAGCCTACTCTAGACATCCGCGAGCACGTGGCATCTAGACCTCCACGAGCACGTGGCATGAACATAATGATTCACTTGAAACCCCAATTTCATCTGAATACTGAGCTTTATCTCATATTTCGTTTGTATTTTTCATCATATTGTGTGTTTAATACGGACTTATTGAAATTCGTCGAAACGAGAATATTCGCCAAGTCCCGACGATTTTTTTTAGGCTAAGTCCAGACACAATTTGTTTTTTCGAGATATGAAAAATTTTCACTCACAACTTTTTGTTGACCTGATCGAGTTCAATGATATTCTCCCCACACATTTTTCCATATCTAGTTTAGTTTTTGAGATTTTGGTTCTTAAATAAAAATAATTACATCGTAGTGGAACTACCTACAGCGGACACTACTAGCTTACTGTACACATCCGCGTGATGAATATAATGATCCACATGTTACTCCAATCTCATCTGAATCCCTTATTAGCAAAATGCCTATGATCACTTCTAAAAGCAGGAAGACCTTTTAAATTATATTAAGGCTAAGTCCAGACAAATTTTTTTTATTTTTGAGATATGAAAAATATTCACCAATAACTTTTTGTTGACCTGATCGAGTTCAATGATATTCTTTCTACACATTTTTCCATATCCAGTTTAGTTTTTGAGATTTTGATACTTTCATAACAATAATTACTCTATAGAGGAACTACCTACAGCGGACACTACATAGCCTACTCTAGACATCCGCGAGCACGTGGCATCTAGACCTCCACGAGCACGTGGCATGAACATAATGATTCATCTGAATCCTTCATGAGCAAAATGCCTATGATCTCTTCTGTGAACAGGAAGACCTTTTAGATAATACTGAGCTTTATCTCAAATTTCGTTTGTATTTTTCATCATATTGTGTGTTTAATACGGACTCATTCAAATTCGTCGAAACGAAAATATTCGCCATGTCCCGACGAGTTTTTTCAGGCAAAGTCCAGAAAAAATTTTTTTTTGAGATATGGAAAATTTTTACCAATAACTTTTTGTTGAACTGATCGAGTTCAATGATATTTTTTCCACACATTTTTTCATATCTAGTTTAGTTTTTGAGATTTTGATGCTTTCATAACAATAATTACTCAATGGAGGAACTACCTACAGCGGACACTACATAGCCTACTCTAGACATCCGCGAGCACTTGGCATGAACATAATAATTCACGTGTATCCCCAATATCGTCTGAATCCCTCGTAAGCAAAAGGCCTATGATCTCTTCTATGAGAAAGAAGACCTTTCAAATTATACTAAGCTTTATCTCAAATTTCATTTGTATTTTTCATTATATTGTGTGCATAATACGGACTTATTCAAATTCGTCGAAACGAGAATATTCGCCATGTCCCGACGAATTTTTTGTCAGGCAAAGTCCAGACACAATTTGTTTTTTCGAGATATGAAAAATTTTCACTTATAACTTTTTGTTGACCTGATCGAGTTCAATGATATTACTCCCTACACATTTTTCCATATCTAGTTTACTTTTTGAGATTTTTATGCTTTCATAACAATAATTACTCAATAGAGGAACTACCTACAGCGGACACTACATAGCCTACTCTAGACCTCCGCGAGCACGTGGCATCTAGACCTCCACGAGCACGTGGCATGAACATAATGATTCACTTGAAACCCCAATTTCATCTGAATCCTTCATGAGCTAAATGCCTATGATATCTTCTATGAGCAGGAAGACCTTTTAGATAATACTGAGCTTTATCTCAAATTTCGTTTGTATTTTTCATCATATCGTGTGTATAATACGGACTCAATCAAATTCGTCGAAATGAGAATATTCGCCATGTCCTGTCAAATTTTTTCAGGCAAAGTCCAGACACAATTTTTTTTTTTTGAGATGTGAAAAATTTTCACTTATAACTTTTTGTTTATCTGATCGAGTTCAATGATATTCTCCCTACACATTTTTCAATATCTAGTTTAGTTTTTGAGATTTTGATGCTTTCATAACAATAATTACGCAATAGAGGAACTACCTACAGCTGACACTACATAGCCTACTCTAGACTTCCGCGAGCACGTGGCATCTAGACCTCCACGAGCACGTGGCATGAACATAATGATTCAGTTGGAACCCCAATTTCATCTGAATCCTTCATGAGCAAAATGCCTATGATCTCTTCTATGCACAGGAAGACCTTTTAGATAATACTGAGCTTTATCTCAAATTTCGTTTGTATATGTCATCATATCGTGTGTATAATATGGACTCATTCAAATTCGTCGAAATGAGAATATTCGCCATGTCCTGACGAAATTTTTCAGGCATAGTCCAGACACAATTTTTTTTTTTGAGATATGAAAAATTTTCACTTATAACTTTTTGTTTATCTGATCGAGTTCAATGATATTCTCCCTACACATTTTTCCATATCTAGTTTAGTTTTTGAGATTTTGATGCTTTCATAACAATAATTAATCAATAGAGGAACTACCTACAGCGGACACAACATAGGCTACTCTAGACATCCGCGAGCACGTGGCATCTAGACCTCCACGAGCACGTGGCATGAACATAATGATTTACTTGAAACCCCAATTTCATCTGAATCCTTCATGAGCAAAATGCCTATGATCTCTTCTGTGAACAGGAAGACCTATTAGATAATACTGAGCTTTATCTCAAATTTCGTTTGTATTTTTCTTCATATTGTGTGTTTAATACGGACTCATTCAAATTCGTCGAAACGAGAATATTCGCCATGTCCCGACGAATTTTTTCAGGCAAAGTCCAGAAACAATTTTTTTTTTGAGATTTGAAAAATTTTCCCCAATAACATTTTGTTGAACTGATCGAGTTCAATGATATTTTTTCCACACATTTTTTCATATCTAGTTTAGTTTTTGAGATTTTGATGCTTTCATAACAATAATGACTCAATAGTGGAACTCCCCACAGCGGACACCACATAGCCTACTGTAGACCACCGCGAGCACGTGGCATGAACAAAATGATTCTCGTCTGAATCCCTCGTAAGCAAAAGGCCTATGATCTCTTCTATGAGCAGGAAGACCTTTCATATTATACTAAGCTTTATCTTAAATTTCATTTGTATTTTTCATTATATTGTGTGCACAATACGGACTTATTCAAATTCGTCGAAACGAGAATATTCGCCATGTCCCGACGAATTTTTTCAGGCAAAGTCCAGACAAATTTTTTTTTTTGAGATATGAAAAATTTTCACCAATAACTTTTTGTTGACCTGATCGAGTTCAATGATATTCTTTTTACACATTTTTCCATATCTAGTTTAGTCTTTGAGATTTTGATGCTTTCATAACAATAATTACTCTATAGAGGAACTACCTACAGCGGACACTACATAGCCTACTCTAGACATCCGCGAGCACGTGGCATCTAGACCTCCACGAGCACGTGGCATGAACATAATGATTCATCTGAATCCTTCATGTGCAAAATGCCTATGATCTCTTCTGTGAACAGGAAGACCTTTTAGATAATACTGAGCTTTATCTCAAATTTCGTTTGTATTTTTCATCATATTGTGTGTTTAATACGGACTCATTCAAATTCGTCGAAACGAAAATATTCGCCATGTCCCGACGAATTTTTTCAGGCAAAGTCCAGAAAAATTTTTTTTTTGAGATATGAAAAATTTTTACCAATAACTTTTTGTTGAACTGATCGAGTTCAATGATATTTTTTCCACACATTTTTTCATATCTAGTTTAGTTTTTGATATTTTGATGCTTTCATAACAATAATTACTCAATAGAGGAACTACCTACAGCGGACACTACATAGCCTACTCTAGACCTCCGCGAGCATGTAAAATCTAGAATTCCGCGAGCACGTGGCATGAACATAATGATTCACTTGAAACCCCAATATCAACTGAATCCCTCATGAGCAAAAGGCCTATGATCTCTTCTATGAGCAGGAAGACCTTTCAGATTATCCTAAGCTTTATCTCAAATTTCAAGTGTATTTTTCATTATATTGTGTGCATGATACGGACTTGGCGAATATTCTCGTTTCGCCAAGTTCCGACGAGTTTTTTTAGGCTAAGTCCTGATACAATTTGTTTTTTCGAGATATGAAAAATTTTAACCAATAACTTTTTGTTGACCTGATCGAGTTCAATGATAATCTCCCTACACATTTTCCATATCTAGTTTAGTTTTTGAGATTTTGATGCTTTCATAACAATAATTACCCAATAGAGGAACTACCTACAGCGGACACTGCATAGCCTACTGTTGACCCCTGCGAGAACGTGGCATGAATATAATGATTCACTTGAAACCCCAATATCATCTAAATCCCTCATGAACAAAATGCCTATGATCTCTTCTATGAGCAGGAAGACCTTTTAGATTATACTAAGCTTTATCTCAAAATTCTTTTGTATTTTTCATTATATTGTGTGCATAATACGGACAGTCAAATTCGTCGAAACGAGAATATTCGCCAAGTCCCGACGAATTTTTTTGGGCTAATTCCAGACACAATTTTTTTTTTTCGAGATATGAAAAATTTTCATCAATAACTTTTTGTTTACCTGAACGAGTTTAATGATATTCCCCTCTACACATGTTTCCATATCTAGTTTAGTTTTTGAGATTTTGATGCTTTCATAACAATTATAACTTAATAGTGGAACTACCTACAGCGGACACTACATAGCCTACTGTAGACGCCCGCGAGCACGTGGAATGAATATAATTATTCACGTGTAACCCCAATATCATCTGAATCCCTCATGAGCAAAAGGCCTATGATCTCTTCTATGAGCAGGAAGACCTTTTAGATTATATTAAGCTTTATCTCAAATTTCATTTGTATTTTTCATTATAACTTGTGCATAATACGGACCTACTGAAATTCGTCGAAACGAGAATATTCGTCAAGTCCCGACGAATTTTTTTAGGCTTAGTCCAGACACATTTTTTTTTTCGAGATATGAAAAATTTTGATCAATAACTTTTTGTTGACCTGATCAAGTTCAATGATATTCTCCCCACACATTTTTCCATATCTAGTTTAGTTTTTGAGATTTTGGTTCTTAAATAAAAATAATTACATCGTAGTGGAACTACCTACAGCGGACACTACTAGCTTACTGTACACATCCGCGTGCACGTGGCATGAATATAATGATCCACTTGTAACTCCAATCTCATCCGAATCCCTTATTAGCAAAATGCCTATGATCACTTCTAAAAGCAGGAAGACCTTTTAAATTATATTAAGGCTAAGTCCAGACAAATTTTTTTTTTTTTTTGATACGTGAAAAATTTTCACCAATAACTTTTTGTTGACCTGATCGAGTTCAATGATATTCTTTCTACACATTTTTCCATATCTAGTTTAGTTTTTGAGATTTTGATGCTTACATAACAATTATAACTTAATAGTGGAACTACCTACAGCGGACACTACTAGCCTACTGTACACATCCGCGAGCAGGTGGCATGAATATATTGATGCACTTGTAACCCCAATATCATCTGAATCCCTCGTGAGCAAAAGGCCTATGATCTCTTCTATGAGCAGGAAGACCTTTTAGATTATACTAAGCTTTATCTCAAATTTCATTTGTATTTTTCATTATATCGTGTGCATAATACGGACTTATTGAAATTCGTCGAAACGAGAATATTTGCCAAGTCCCGACGAAATTTTTCAGGCAAAGTCCAGACACAATTTTTTTTTTTTGAGATATGAAAAATTTTCACCAATAACTTTTTGTTGACCTGATCGAGTTCAATGATATTCTTTCCACACAATTTTCCATATCTAGTTTAGTTTTTGAGATTCTGATGCTTTCATAACAATAATTACTCAATAGAGGAACTACCTACAGCGGACACTACATAGCCTACTGTAGACCCCTGCGAGCACGTGGCATCTAGACCTCCACGAGCACGTGGCATGAACCTAATGATTCACTTGAAACCCCAATTTCATCTGAATCCTTCATGAGCTAAATGCCTATGATCTCTTCTATGAACAGGAAGACCTTTTAGATAATACTGAGCTTTATCTCAAATTTCGTTTGTATTTTTCATCATATCGTGTGTATAATACGGACTCAATCAAATTCGTCGAAATGAGAATATTCGCCATTCCTGACAAATTTTTTCAGGCAAAGTCCAGACACAATTTTTTTTTTTGAGATATGAAAAATTTTCACCAATAACTTTTTGTTGACCTGATCGAGTTCAATGATATTCTTTTCAAACAATTTTCCATATCTTGTTTAGTTTTTGAGATTTTGATGCTTTCATAATAATAATTATTCAATAGAGGAACTGCCTACAGCGGACACAACATAGGCTACTCTAGACATCCGCGAGCACGTGGCATCTAGACCTCCACGAGCACGTGGCATGAACATAATGATTCACTTGAAACCCCAATTTCATCTGAATCCTTCATGAGCAAAATGCCTATGATCTCTTCTGTGAACAGGAAGACCTATTAGATAATACTGAGCTTTATCTCAAATTTCGTTTGTATTTTTCATCATATTGTGTGTTTAATACGGACTCATTCAAATTCGTCGAAACGAGAATATTCGCCATGTCCCGACGAATTTTTTCAGGCAAAGTCCAGAAACAATTTTTTTTTGAGATTTGAAAAATTTTCACCAATAACTTTTTGTTGAACTGATCGAGTTCAATGATATTTTTTCCACACATTTTTTCATATCTAGTTTAGTTTTTGAGATTTTGATGCTTTCATAACAATAATGACTCAATAGTGGAACTCCCCACAGCGGACACCACATAGCCTACTGTAGACCACCGCGAGCACGTGGCATGAACATAATGATTCTCGTCTGAATCCCTCGTAAGCAAAAGGCCTATGATCTCTTCTATGAGCAGGAAGACCTTTCAGATTATACTAAGCTTCATCTCAAATTTCATTTGTATTTTTCATTAAATTGTGTGCACAATACGGACTTATTCAAATTCGTCGAAACGAGAATATTCGCCATGTCCCGACGAATTTTTTCAGGCAAAGTCCAGACACAATTTGTTTTTTCGAGATATGAAAAATTTTCACTCATAACTTTTTGTTGCCCTGATCGAATTCAATGATATTCTTCCTACACATTTTTCCATATCTAGTTTACTTTTTGAGATTTTGATGCTTTCATAACAATAATTAATCAATAGAGGAACTACCTACAGCGGACACTACATAGCCTACTCTAGACCTCCGCGAACACGTGGCATCTAGACCTCCACGAGCACGTGGCATGAACATAATGATTCACTTGAAACCCCAATTTCATCTGAATCCTTCATGAGCAAAATGCCTATGTTCTCTTCTATGAACAGGAAGACCTTTTAGATAATACTGAGCTTTATCTCAAATTTCGTTTGTATTTTTCATCATATCGTGTGTATAATACGGACTCATTCAAATTCGTCGAAATGAGAATATTCGCCATGTCCTGACGAAATTTTTCAGGCAAAGTCCAGACACAATTTTTTTTTTTTTGATTTATGAAAAATTTTCACCAATAAATTTTGTTGACCTGATCGAGTTCAATGATATTTTTTCCACACAATTTTCCATATCTAGTTTAGTTTTTGAGATTCTGATGCTTTCATAACAATAATTACTCAATAGAGGAACTACCTACAGCGGACACTACATAGCCTACTCTAGACATCCGCGAGCACGTGGCATGAATATAATGATTCACGTGTATCCCCAATATCGTCTGAATCCCTCGTAAGCAAAAGGCCTATGATCTCTTCTATGAGCAGGGAGACCTTTCAAATTATACTAAGCTTTATCTCAAATTTCATTTGCATTTTTCATTATATTGTGTTCATAATACGGACTTATTCAAATTCGTCGAAACGAGAATATTCGCCATGTCCCGACGAATTTTTTCAGGCAAAGTCCAGACACAATTTGTTTTTTCGAGATATGAAAAATTTTCACTTATAACTTTTTGTTGACCTGATCGAGTTCAATGATATTACTCCCTACACATTTTTCCATATCTAGTTTACTTTTTGAGATTTTGATGCTTTCATAACAATAATTACTCAATAGAGGAACTACCTACAGCGGACACTACATAGCCTACTCTAGACATCTGCGAGCACGTGGCATCTGGATCTCCACGAGCACGTGGCATGAACATAATGATTCACTTGAAACCCCAATTTCATCTGAATCCTTCATGAGCAAAATGCCTATGATCTCTTCTATGAACAGGAAGACCTTTTAGATAATACTGAGCTTTATCTCAAATTTCGTTTGTATTTTTCATCATATTGTGTGTTTAATACGGACTCATTCAAATTCGTCGAAACGAGAATATTCGCCATGTCCCGACGAATTTTTTCAGGCAGTCCAGAAAAATTTTTTTTTTTGAGATATGAAAAATTTTTACCAATAACTTTTTGTTGAACTGATCGAGTTCAATGATATTTTTTCCACACATTTTTTCATATCTAGTTTAGTTTTTGAGATTTTGATGCTTTCATAACAATAATTACTCAATAGAGGAACTACCTACAGCGGACACTACATAGCCTACTCTAGACATCCGCGAGCACGTGGCATGAACATAATGATTCACGTGTATCCCCAATATCGTCTGAATCCCTCGTAAGCAAAAGGCCTATGATCTCTTCTATGAGCAGGAAGAACTTTCAAATTATACTAAGCTTTATCTCAAATTTCATTTGTATTTTTCATTATATTGTGTGCATAATACGGACTTATTCAAATTCGTCGAAACGAGAATATTCGCCATGTCCCGACGAATTTTTTCAGGCAAAGTCCAGACACAATTTGTTTTTTCGAGATATGAAAAATTTTACTCATAACTTTTTGTTGACCTGATCGAGTTCATTGATATTACTCCCTACACATTTTTCCATATCTAGTTTACTTTTTGAGATTTTGATGCTTTCATAACAATAATTAATCAATAGAGGAACTACCTACAACGGACACTACATAGCCTACTCTAGACCTCCGCGAACACGTGGCATCTAGACCTCCACGAGCACGTGGCATGAACATAATGATTCACTTGAAACCCCAATTTCATCTGAATCCTTCATGAGCAAAATGCCTATGTTCTCTTCTATGAACAGGAAGACCTTTTAGATGATACTGAGCTTTATCTCAAATTTCGTTTGTATTTTTCATCATATCGTGTGTATAATACGGACTCATTCAAATTCGTCGAAATGAGAATATTCGCCATGTCCTGACGAAATTTTTCAGGCAAAGTCCAGACACAATTTTTTTTTTTTGATATATGAAAAATTTTCACCAATAAATTTTGTTGACCTGATCGAGTTCAATGATATTTTTTCCACACAATTTTCCATATCTAGTTTAGTTTTTGAGATTCTGATGCCTTCATAACAATAATTACTCAATAGAGGAACTACCTACAGCGGACACTACATAGCCTACTCTAGACATCCACGAGCACGTGGCATGAATATAATGATTCACGTGTATCCCCAATATCGTCTGAATCCCTCGTAAGCAAAAGGCCTATGATCTCTTCTATGAGCAGGGAGACCTTTCAAATTATACTAAGCTTTATCTCAAATTTCATTTGCATTTTTCATTATATTGTGTGCATAATACGGACTTATTCAAATTCGTCGAAACGAGAATATTCGCCATGTCCCGACGAATTTTTTCAGGCAAAGTCCAGACACAATTTGTTTTTTCGAGATATGAAAAATTTTCACTTATAACTTTTTGTTGACCTGATCGAGTTCAATGATATTACTCCCTACACATTTTTCCATATCTAGTTTAGTTTTTGAGATTCTGATGCTTTCATAACAATAATTACTCAATAGAGGAACTACCTACAGCGGACACTACATAGCCTACTGTAGACTCCTGCGAGCACGTGGCATCTAGACCTCCACGAGCACGTGGCATGAACCTAATGATTCACTTGAAACCCCAATTTCATCTGAATCCTTCATGAGCTAAATGCCTATGATCTCTTCTATGAACAGGAAGACCTTTTAGATAATACTGAGCTTTATTTCAAATTTCGTTTGTATTTTTCATCATATCGTGTGTATAATACGGACTCAATCAAATTCGTCGAAATGAGAATATTCGCCATGTCCTGACAAATTTTTTCAGGCAAAGTCCAGACACAATTTTTTTTTTTGAGATATGAAAAATTTTCACCAATAATTTTTTGTTGACCTGATCGAGTTCAATGATATTCTTTCCACACAATTTTCCATATCTAGTTTAGTTTTTGAGATTTTGATGCTTTCATAACAATAATTAACCAATAGAGGAACTACCTACAGCGGACACAACATAGGCTACTCTAGACATCCGCGAGCACGTGGCATCTAGACCTCCACGAGCACGTGGCATGAACATAATTCACTTGAAACCCCAATTTCATCTGAATCCTTCATGAGCAAAATGCCTATGATCTCTTCTGTGAACAGGAAGACCTGTTAGATAATACTGAGCTTTATCTCAAAGTTCGTTTGTATTTTTCATCATATGGTGTGTTTAATACGGACTCATTCAAATTCGTCGAAACGAGAATATTCGCCATGTCCCGACGAATTTTTTCAGGCAAAGTCCAGAAAAATTTTTTTTTTGAGATATGAAAAATTTTTACCAATAACTTTTTGTTGAACTGATCGAGTTCAATGATATTTTTTCCACACATTTTTTCACATCTAGTTTAGTTTTTGAGATTTTGATGCTTTCATAACAAAAATTACTCAATAGAGGAACTACCTACAGCGGACACTACATTGCCTACTCTAGACATCCGCGAGCACGTGGCATGAACATAATGAATCACGTGTATCCCCAATATCGTCTGAATCCCTCGTTAGCAAAAGGCCTATGATCTCTTCTATGAGCAGGAAGACCTTTCAGATTATACTAAGCTTTATCTCAAATTTCATTTGTATTTTCCATTATATTGTGTGCATAATACGGACTTATTCAAATTTGTCGAAACGAGAATATTCGCCATGTCCCGACGAATTCGAATTTTTTCAGGCAAAGTCCAGACACAATTTGTTTTTTCGAGATATGAAAAATTTTCACTTATAACTTTTTGTTGAACTGATCGAGTTCAATGATATTCTTTCCACACAATTTTTCATATCTAGTTTAGTTTTTGAGATTCTGATGCTTTCATAACAATAATTACTCAATAGAGGAACTACCTACAGCGGACACTACATAGCCTACTCTAGACATCCGCGAGCACGTGGCATCTAGACCTACACGAGCACGTGGCATGAACATAATGATTCACTTGAAACCCCAATTTCATCTGAATCCTTCATGAGCAAAATGCCTATGATCTCTTCTATGAACAGGAAGACCTTTTAGATAATACTGAGCTTTATCTCAAATTTCGTTTGTATATGTCATCATATCGTGTGTATAATACGGACTCATTCAAATTCGTCGAAATGAGAATATGCGCCAGGTCCTGACGAAATTTTTCAGGCAAAGTCCAGACACAATTTTTTTTTTTGAGATATGAAAAATTTTCACCAATAACTTTTTGTTGACCTGATCGAGTTCAATGATATTCTTTCCACACAATTTTCCATATCTAGTTTAGTTTTTGAGATTCTGATGCTTTCATAACAATAATTACTCAATAGAGGAACTACCTACAGCGGACACTACATAGCCTATTGTAGACCCCTGCGAGCACGTGGCATCTAGACCTCCACGAGCACGTGGCATGAACATAATGATTCACTTGAAACCCCAATTTCATCTGAATCCTTCATGAGCTAAATGCCTATGATCTCTTCTATGAACAGGGAGACCTTTTAGATAATACTGATCTTTATCTCAAATTTCGTTTGTATTTTTCATCTTATCGTGTGTATAATACGGACTCAATCAAATTCGTCGAAATGAGAATATTCGCCATGTCCTGACAAATTTTTTCAGGCAAAGTCCAGACACAATTTTTTTTTTGAGATATGAAAAATTTTCACCAATAAATTTTGTTGAACTGATCGAGTTCAATGATATTCTTTCCACACAATTTTCCATATCTAGTTTAGTTTTTGAGATTCTGATGCTTTCATAACAATAATTACTCAATAGAGGAACTACCTACAGCGGACACTACTAGCCTACTCTAGACATCCGCTAGCACGTGGCATCTAGACCTCCACGAGCACGTGGCATGAACATAATGATTCACTTGAAACCCCAATTTCATCTGAATCCTTCATGAGCAAAATGCCTATGATCTCTTCTATGAACAGGAAGACCTTTTAGATAATACTGAGCTTTATCTCAAATTTCGTTTGTATTTTTCATCATATCGTGTGTATGATACGGACTCATTCAAATTCGTCGAAATGAGAATATTCGCCATGTCCTGACGAAATTTTTCAGGCAAAGTCCAGACACAATTTTTTTTTTGAGATATGAAAAATTTTCACCAATAAATTTTGTTGACCTGATCGAGTTCAATGAAATTCTTTCCACACAATTTTCCATATCTAGTTTAGTTTTTGAGATTCTGATGCTTTCATAACAATAATTACTCAATAGAGGAACTACCTACAGCGGACACTACATAGCCTACTCTAGACATCCGCGAGCACGTGGCATCTAGACCTCCACGAGCACGTGGCATGAACATAATGATTCATCTGAATCCTTCATGAGCAAAATGCCTATGATCTCTTCTGTGAACAGGAAGACCTTTTAGATAATACTGAGCTTCATCTCGAATTTCGTTTGTATTTTTCATCATATTGTGTGTTTAATACGGACTCATTCAAATTCGTCGAAACGAAAATATTCGCCATGTCCCGACGAATTTTTTCAGGCAAAGTCCAGATTTGTTTTTTCGAGATATGAAAAATTTTCACTTATAACTTTTTGTTGACCTGATCGAGTTCATTGATATTACTCCCTACACATTTTTTCATATCTAGTTTACTTTTTGAGATTTTTATACTTTCATAACAATAATTACCCAATAGAGGAACTAGCTACAGCGGACACTACATAGCCTACTCTAGACATCCGCGAGCACGTGGCATCTAGACCTCCACGAGCACGTGGCATGAACATAATGATTCACTTGAAACCCCAATTTCATCTGAATCCTTCATGAGCAAAATGCCTATGATCTCTTCTATGAACAGGAAGACCTTTTAGATAATACTCAGCTTTATCTCAAATTTCGTTTGTATTTTTCATCATATTGTGTGTATAATACGGACTCATTCAAATTCGTCGAAATGAGAATATTCGCCATGTCCTGACGAAATTTTTCAGGCAAAGTCCAGACACAATTTTTTTTTTTTGAGATATGAAAAATTTTCATCAATAAATTTTGTTGACCTGATCGAGTTCAATGATATTCTTTCTACACAATTTTCCATATCTAGTTTAGTTTTTGAGATTCTGATGCTTTCATAACAATAATTACTCAATAGAGGAACTACCTACAGCGGACACTACATAGCCTACTCTATACATCCGCTAGCACGTGGCATCTAGACCTCCACGAGCACGTGGCATGAACATAATGATTCACTTGAAACCCCAATTTCATCTGAATCCTTCATGAGCAAAATGCCTATGATCTCTTCTATGAACAGGAAGACCTTTTAGATAATACTGAGCTTTATCTCAAATTTCGTTTGTGTTTTTCATCATATCGTGTGTATGATACGGACTCATTCAAATTCGTCGAAATGAGAATATTCGCCATGTCCTGACGAAATTTTTTAGGCAAAGTCCGGACACAATTTTTTTTTTTGAGATATGAAAAATTTTCACCAATAACTTTTGTTGACCTGATCGAGTTCAATGATATTCTCCCCACACATTTTTCCATATCTAGTTTAGTTTTTGAGATTTTGGTTCTTAAATAAAAATAATTACATCGTAGTGGAACTACCTACAGCGGACACTACTAGCCTACTGTACACATCCGCGTGCACGTGGCATGAATATAATGATCCACTTGTAACTCCAATTTCATCTGAATATTTATTAGCAAGATGCCTATGATCTCTTCTAAAAGCAGGAAGAACTTTTAAAATATATTAAGGCTAAGTCCAGACAAATTTTTTTTTTTTTGAGATATGAACAATTTTCACCAATAATTTTTGTTGACCTGATCGAGTTCAATGATATTCTTTTTACACATTTTTCCATATCTAGTTTAGTTTTTGAGATTTTGATGCTTTCATAACAATAATTACTCTATAGAGGAAATATCTACAGCGGACACTACATAGCCTACTCTAGACATCCGCGAGCACGTAGCATGAACATAATGATTCACGTGTATCCCCAATATCGTCTGAATCCCTCGTAAGCAAAAGGCCTATGATCTCTTCTATGAGCAGGAAGACCTTTCAAATTATACTAAGCTTTATCTCAAATTTCATTTGTATTATTCATTATATTGTGTGCATAATACGGACTTATTCAAATTCGTCGAAACGAGAATATTCGCCATGTCCCGACGAATTTTTTCAGGCAAAGTCCAGACACAATTTGTTTTTTCGAGATATGAAAAATTTTCACTTATAACTTTTTGTTGACCTGAACGAGTTCAATGATATTACTCCCTACACATTTTTCCATATCTAGTTTACTTTTTGAGATTTTTATGCCTTCATAACAATAATTACTCAATAGAGAAACTACCTACAGCGGACACTACATAGACTACTCTAGACCTCCGCGAGCACGTGGCATCTAGACCTCCACGAGCACGTGGCATGAACATAATGATTCACTTGAAACCCCAATTTCATCTGAATCCTTCATGAGCTAAATGCCTATGATCTCTTCTATGAACAGGAAGACCTTTTAGATAATACTCAGCTTTATCTCAAATTTCGTTTGTATTTTTCATCATATTGTGTGTTTAATACGGACTTATTGAAATTCGTCGAAACAAGAATATTCGCCAAGTCCCGACGATTTTTTTTGCTAAGTCCAGACACATTTTTTTTTTTTCGAGATATGAAAAATTTTCATCAATAACTTTTTTTGACCTGATCGAGTTCAATGATATTCTCACCACACATTTTTCCATATCTAGTTTAGTTTTTGAGATTTTGATGCTTTCATAACAATAATTACTCTATAGAGGAAATATCTACAGCGGACACTACATAGCCTACTCTAGACATCCGCGAGCACGTGGCATCTAGACCTCCACGAGCACGTGGCATGAACATAATTCACTTGAAACCCCAATTTCATCTGAATCCTTCATGAGCAAAATGCCTATGATCTCTTCTGTGAACAGGAAGACCTGTTAGATAATACTGAGCTTTATCTCAAAGTTCGTTTGTATTTTTCATCATATGGTGTGTTTAATACGGACTCATTCAAATTCGTCGAAACGAGAATATTCGCCATGTCCCGACGAATTTTTTCAGGCAAAGTCCAGAAAAATTTTTTTTTTGAGATATGAAAAATTTTTACCAATAACTTTTTGTTGAACTGATCGAGTTCAATGATATTTTTTCCACACATTTTTTCACATCTAGTTTAGTTTTTGAGATTTTGATGCTTTCATAACAATAATTACTCAATAGAGGAACTACCTACAGCGGACACTACATTGCCTACTCTAGACATCCGCGAGCACGTGGCATGAACATAATGAATCACGTGTATCCCCAATATCGTCTGAATCCCTCGTTAGCAAAAGGCCTATGATCTCTTCTATGAGCAGGAAGACCTTTCAGATTATACTAAGCTTTATCTCAAATTTCATTTGTATTTTCCATTATATTGTGTGCATAATACGGACTTATTCAAATTTGTCGAAACGAGAATATTCGCCATGTCCCGACGAATTCGAATTTTTTCAGGCAAAGTCCAGACACAATTTGTTTTTTCGAGATATGAAAAATTTTCACTTATAACTTTTTGTTGAACTGATCGAGTTCAATGATATTCTTTCCACACAATTTTTCATATCTAGTTTAGTTTTTGAGATTCTGATGCTTTCATAACAATAATTACTCAATAGAGGAACTACCTACAGCGGACACTACATAGCCTACTCTAGACATCCGCGAGCACGTGGCATCTAGACCTACACGAGCACGTGGCATGAACATAATGATTCACTTGAAACCCCAATTTCATCTGAATCCTTCATGAGCAAAATGCCTATGATCTCTTCTATGAACAGGAAGACCTTTTAGATAATACTGAGCTTTATCTCAAATTTCGTTTGTATATGTCATCATATCGTGTGTATAATACGGACTCATTCAAATTCGTCGAAATGAGAATATGCGCCAGGTCCTGACGAAATTTTTCAGGCAAAGTCCAGACACAATTTTTTTTTTGAGATATGAAAAATTTTCACCAATAACTTTTTGTTGACCTGATCGAGTTCAATGATATTCTTTCCACACAATTTTCCATATCTAGTTTAGTTTTTGAGATTCTGATGCTTTCATAACAATAATTACTCAATAGAGGAACTACCTACAGCGGACACTACATAGCCTATTGTAGACCCCTGCGAGCACGTGGCATCTAGACCTCCACGAGCACGTGGCATGAACATAATGATTCACTTGAAACCCCAATTTCATCTGAATCCTTCATGAGCTAAATGCCTATGATCTCTTCTATGAACAGGGAGACCTTTTAGATAATACTGATCTTTATCTCAAATTTCGTTTGTATTTTTCATCTTATCGTGTGTATAATACGGACTCAATCAAATTCGTCGAAATGAGAATATTCGCCATGTCCTGACAAATTTTTTCAGGCAAAGTCCAGACACAATTTTTTTTTTTGAGATATGAAAAATTTTCACCAATAAATTTTGTTGAACTGATCGAGTTCAATGATATTCTTTCCACACAATTTTCCATATCTAGTTTAGTTTTTGAGATTCTGATGCTTTCATAACAATAATTACTCAATAGAGGAACTACCTACAGCGGACACTACTAGCCTACTCTAGACATCCGCTAGCACGTGGCATCTAGACCTCCACGAGCACGTGGCATGAACATAATGATTCACTTGAAACCCCAATTTCATCTGAATCCTTCATGAGCAAAATGCCTATGATCTCTTCTGTGAACAGGAAGAGCTTTTAGATAATACTGAGCTTCATCTCGAATTTCGTTTGTATTTTTCATCATATTGTGTGTTTAATACGGACTCATTCAAATTCGTCGAAACGAAAATATTCGCCATGTCCCGACGAATTTTTTCAGGCAAAGTCCAGATTTGTTTTTTCGAGATATGAAAAATTTTCACTTATAACTTTTTGTTGACCTGATCGAGTTCATTGATATTACTCCCTACACATTTTTTCATATCTAGTTTACTTTTTGAGATTTTTATACTTTCATAACAATAATTACCCAATAGAGGAACTAGCTACAGCGGACACTACATAGCCTACTCTAGACATCCGCGAGCACGTGGCATCTAGACCTCCACGAGCACGTGGCATGAACATAATGATTCACTTGAAACCCCAATTTCATCTGAATCCTTCATGAGCAAAATGCCTATGATCTCTTCTATGAACAGGAAGACCTTTTAGATAATACTCAGCTTTATCTCAAATTTCGTTTGTATTTTTCATCATATTGTGTGTATAATACGGACTCATTCAAATTCGTCGAAATGAGAATATTCGCCATGTCCTGACGAAATTTTTCAGGCAAAGTCCAGACACAATTTTTTTTTTTTGAGATATGAAAAATTTTCATCAATAAATTTTGTTGACCTGATCGAGTTCAATGATATTCTTTCTACACAATTTTCCATATCTAGTTTAGTTTTTGAGATTCTGATGCTTTCATAACAATAATTACTCAATAGAGGAACTACCTACAGCGGACACTACATAGCCTACTCTATACATCCGCTAGCACGTGGCATCTAGACCTCCACGAGCACGTGGCATGAACATAATGATTCACTTGAAACCCCAATTTCATCTGAATCCTTCATGAGCAAAATGCCTATGATCTCTTCTATGAACAGGAAGACCTTTTAGATAATACTGAGCTTTATCTCAAATTTCGTTTGTGTTTTTCATCATATCGTGTGTATGATACGGACTCATTCAAATTCGTCGAAATGAGAATATTCGCCATGTCCTGACGAAATTTTTTAGGCAAAGTCCGGACACAATTTTTTTTTTGAGATATGAAAAATTTTCACCAATAACTTTTGTTGACCTGATCGAGTTCAATGATATTCTCCCCACACATTTTTCCATATCTAGTTTAGTTTTTGAGATTTTGGTTCTTAAATAAAAATAATTACATCGTAGTGGAACTACCTACAGCGGACACTACTAGCCTACTGTACACATCCGCGTGCACGTGGCATGAATATAATGATCCACTTGTAACTCCAATTTCATCTGAATATTTATTAGCAAGATGCCTATGATCTCTTCTAAAAGCAGGAAGAACTTTTAAAATATATTAAGGCTAAGTCCAGACAAATTTTTTTTTTTTTAGAGATATGAACAATTTTCACCAATAATTTTTGTTGACCTGATCGAGTTCAATGATATTCTTTTTACACATTTTTCCATATCTAGTTTAGTTTTTGAGATTTTGATGCTTTCATAACAATAATTACTCTATAGAGGAAATATCTACAGCGGACACTACATAGCCTACTCTAGACATCCGCGAGCACGTAGCATGAACATAATGATTCACGTGTATCCCCAATATCGTCTGAATCCCTCGTAAGCAAAAGGCCTATGATCTCTTCTATGAGCAGGAAGACCTTTCAAATTATACTAAGCTTTATCTCAAATTTCATTTGTATTATTCATTATATTGTGTGCATAATACGGACTTATTCAAATTCGTCGAAACGAGAATATTCGCCATGTCCCGACGAATTTTTTCAGGCAAAGTCCAGACACAATTTGTTTTTTCGAGATATGAAAAATTTTCACTTATAACTTTTTGTTGACCTGAACGAGTTCAATGATATTACTCCCTACACATTTTTCCATATCTAGTTTACTTTTTGAGATTTTTATGCCTTCATAACAATAATTACTCAATAGAGAAACTACCTACAGCGGACACTACATAGACTACTCTAGACCTCCGCGAGCACGTGGCATCTAGACCTCCACGAGCACGTGGCATGAACATAATGATTCACTTGAAACCCCAATTTCATCTGAATCCTTCATGAGCTAAATGCCTATGATCTCTTCTATGAACAGGAAGACCTTTTAGATAATACTCAGCTTTATCTCAAATTTCGTTTGTATTTTTCATCATATTGTGTGTTTAATACGGACTTATTGAAATTCGTCGAAACGAGAATATTCGCCAAGTCCCGACGATTTTTTTTGCTAAGTCCAGACACATTTTTTTTTTTTCGAGATATGAAAAATTTTCATCAATAACTTTTTTTGACCTGATCGAGTTCAATGATATTCTCACCACACATTTTTCCATATCTAGTTTAGTTTTTGAGATTTTGATGCTTTCATAACAATAATTACTCTATAGAGGAAATATCTACAGCGGACACTACATAGCCTACTCTAGACATCCGCGAGCACGTGGCATATAGACCTCCACGAGCACGTGGCATGAACATAATGATTCATCTGAATCCTTCATGAGCAAAATGCCTATGATCACTTCTGTGAACAGGAAGATCTTTTAGATAATACTGAGCTTTATCTCAAATTTCGTTTGTATTTTTCATCATATTGTGTGTTTAATACGGACTCATTCAAATTCGTCGAAACGAGAATATTCGCCATGTCCCGACGAATTTTTTCAGGCAGTCCAGAAAAAATTTTTTTTTGAGATATGAAAAATTTTTACCAATAACTTTTTGTTGAACTGATCGAGTTCAATGATATTTTTTCAACACATTTTTTCATATCTAGTTTAGTTTTTGAGATTTTGATGCTTTCATAACAATAATTACTCAATAGAGGAACTACCTACAGCGGACACTACATAGCCTACTCTAGACATCCGCGAGCACGTGGCATGAACATAATGATTCACGTGTATCCCCAATATCGTCTGAATCCCTCGTAAGCAAAAGGCCTATGATCTCTTCTATGAGCAGGAAGAACTTTCAAATTATACTAAGCTTTATCTCAAATTTCATTTGTATTTTTCATTATATTGTGTGCATAATACGGGCTTATTCAAATTCGTCGAAACGAGAATATTCGCCATGTCCCGACGAATTTTTTCAGGCAAAGTCCAGACACAATTTGTTTTTTCGAGATATGAAAAATTTTACTCATAACTTTTTGTTGACCTGATCGAGTTCATTGATATTACTCCCTACACATTTTTCCATATCTAGTTTACTTTTTGAGATTTTTATGCTTTCATAACAATAATTACCCAATAGAGGAACTACCTACAGCGGACACTACATAGCCTACTCTAGACCTCCGCGAGCACGTGGTATCTAGACCTCCACGAGCACGAGGCATGAACATAATGATTCACTTGAAACCCCAATTTCATCTGAATCCTTCATGAGCCAAATGCCTATGATCTCTTCTATGAACAGGAAGACCTTTTAGATAATACTGAGCTTTATCTCAAATTTCGTTTGTATATGTCATCATATCGTGTGTATATTACGGACTCATTCAAATTCGTCGAAATGAGAATATTCGCCATGTCCTGGCGAAATTTTTCAGGCAAAGTCCAGACACAATTTTTTTTTTTTGAGATATGAAAAATTTTCACCAATAACTTTTTGTTGACCTGATCGAGTTCAATGATATTCTTTCCACACAATTTTCCATATCTAGTTTAGTTTTTGAGATTCTGATGCTTTCATAACAATAATTACTCAATAGAGGAACTACCTACAGCGGACACTACATAGCCTACTGTAGACCCCTGCGAGCACGTGGCATCTAGACCTCAACGAGCACGTGGCATGAACCTAATGATTCACTTGAAACCCCAATTTCATCTGAATCCTTCATGAGCTAAATGCCTACTATCTCTTCTGTGAACAGGAAGACCTATTAGATAATACTGAGCTTTATCTCAAATTTCGTTTGTATTTTTCATCATATTGTGTGTTTAATACGGACTCATTCAAATTCGTCGAAACGAGAATATTCGCCATGTCCCGACGAATTTTTTCAGGCAAAGTCCAGAAACAATTTTTTTTTGAGATTTGAAAAATTTTCACCAATAACTTTTTGTTGAACTGATCGAGTTCAATGATATTTTTTCCACACATTTTTTCATATCTAGTTTAGTTTTTGAGATTTTGATGCTTTCATAACAATAATGACTCAATAGTGGAACTCCCCACAGCGGACACCACATAGCCTACTGTAGACCACCGCGAGCACGTGGCATGAACATAATGATTCTCGTCTGAATCCCTCGTAAGCAAAAGGCCTATGATCTCTTCTATGAGCAGGAAGACCTTTCAGATTATACTAAGCTTTATCTCAAATTTCATTTGTATTTTCCATTATATTGTGTGCATAATACGGACTTATTCAAATTCGTCGAAACGAGAATATTCGCCATGTCCCGACGAATTTTTTCAGGCAAAGTCCAGAAACAATTTTTTTTTGAGATTTGAAAAATTTTCACCAATAACTTTTTGTTGAACTGATCGAGTTCAATGATATTTTTTCCACACATTTTTTCATATCTAGTTTAGTTTTTGAGATTTTGATGCTTTCATAACAATAATGACTCAATAGTGGAACTCCCCACAGCGGACACCACATAGCCTACTGTAGACCACCGCGAGCACGTGGCATGAACATAATGATTCTCGTCTGAATCCCTCGTAAGCAAAAGGCCTATGATCTCTTCTATGAGCAGGAAGACCTTTCAGATTATACTAAGCTTTATCTCAAATTTCATTTGTATTTTTCATTAAATTGTGTGCACAATACGGACTTATTCAAATTCGTCGAAACGAGAATATTCGAAATGTCCCGACGAATTTTTTCAGGCAAAGTCCAGACACAATTTGTTTTTTTGAGATATGAAAAATTTTCATCAATAACTTTTTGTTGACCTGATCGAGTTCAATGATATTCTCCCCACACATTTTTCCATATCTAGTTTAGTTTTCGAGATTTTGGTTCTTAAATAAAAATAATTACATCTTAGTGGAACTGCCTACAGCGGACACTACTAGCTTACTGTACACATCCGCGTGCACGTGGCATGAATATAATGATCCACTTGTAACTCCAATCTCATCTGAATCCATTATTAGCAAAATGCCTATGATCACTTCTAAAAGCAGGAAGACCTTTTAAATTATATTAAGGCTAAGTCCAGACAAAATTTTTTTTTTTTTTGAGATATGAAAAATTTTCACCAATAACTTTTTGTTGACCTGATCGAGTTCAATGATATTCTTTTTACACATTTTTCCATATCAAGTTTAGTTTTTGAGATTTTGATACTTTCATAACAATAATCACTCTATAGAGGAACTACCTACAGCGGACACTACATAGCCTACTCTAGACATCCGCGAGCACGTGGCATCTAGACCTCCACGAGCACGTGGCATGAACATAATGATTCACTTGAAACCCCAATTTCATCTGAATACTGAGCTTTATCTCATATTTCGTTTGTATTTTTCATCATATTGTGTGTTTAATACGGACTTATTGAAATTCGTCGAAACGAGAATATTCGCCAAGTTCCGACGATTTTTTTTAGGCTAAGTCCAGACACAATTTGTTTTTTCGAGATATGAATAATTTTCACTCATAACTTTTTGTTGACCTGATCGAGTTCATTGATATTACTCCCTACACATTTTTCCATATCTAGTTTACTTTTTGAGATTTTTATGCTTTCATAACAATAATTACCCAATAGAGGAACTAGCTACAGCGGACACTACATAGCCTACTCTAGACATCCGCGAGCACGTGGCATCTAGACCTCCACGAGCACGTGGCATGAACATAATGATTCACTTGAAACCCCAATTTCATCTGAATACTGAGCTTTATCTCATATTTCGTTTGTATTTTTCATCATATTGTGTGTTTAATACGGACTCATTCAAATTCGTCGAAATGAGAATATTCGCCATGTCCTGGCGAAATATTTCAGGCAAAGTCCAGACACAATTTTTTTTTTGAGATATGAAAAATTTTCACCAATAACTTTTTGTTGACCTGATCAAGTTCAATGATATTCTTTCCACACAATTTTCCATATCTAGTTTAGTTTTTGAGATTCTGATGCTTTCATAACAATAATTACTCAATAGAGGAACTACCTACAACGGACACAACATAGGCTACTCTAGACATCCGCGAGCACGTGGCATCTAGACCTCCACGAGCACGTGGCATGAACATAATGATTCACTTGAAACCCCAATTTCATCTGAATCCTTCATGAGCAAAATGCCTATGATCTCTTCTGTGAACAGGAAGACCTATTAGATAATACTGAGCTTTATCTCAAAGTTCGTTTGTATTTTTCATCATATGGTGTGTTTAATACGGACTCATTCAAATTCGTCGAAACGAGAATATTCGCCATGTCCCGACGAATTTTTTCAGGCAAAGTCCAGAAAATTTTTTTTTTTGAGATATGAAAAATTTTTACCAATAACTTTTTGTTGAACTGATCGAGTTCAATGATATTTTTTCCACACATTTTTTCACATCTAGTTTAGTTTTTGAGATTTTGATGCTTTCATAACAATAATTACTCAATAGAGGAACTACCTACAGCGGACACTACATTGCCTACTCTAGACATCCGCGAGCACATGGCATGAACATAATGAATCACGTGTATCCCCAATATCGTCTGAATCCCTCGTTAGCAAAAGGCCTATGATCTCTTCTATGAGCAGGAAGACCTTTCAGATTATACTAAGCTTTATCTCAAATTTCATTTGTATTTTCCATTATATTGTGTGCATAATACGGACTTATTCAAATTCGTCGAAACGAGAATATTCGCCATGTCCCGACGAATTCGAATTTTTTCAGGCAAAGTCCAGACACAATTTGTTTTTTCGAGATATGAAAAATTTTCACTTATAACTTTTTGTTGAACTGATCGAGTTCAATGATATTCTTTCCACACAATTTTCCATATCTAGTTTAGTTTTTGAGATTCTGATGCTTTCATAACAATAATTACTCAATAGAGGAACTACCTACAGCGGACACTACATAGCCTACTCTAGACATCCGCGAGCACGTGGCATCTAGACCTCCACGAGCACGTGGCATGAACATAATGATTCATCTGAATCCTTCATGAGCAAAATGCCTATGATCTCTTCTGTGAACAGGAAGACCTTTTAGATAATACTGAGCTTCATCTCGAATTTCGTTTGTATTTTTCATCATATTGTGTGTTTAATACGGACTCATTCAAATTCGTCGAAACGAAAATATTCGCCATGTCCCGACGAATTTTTTCAGGCAAAGTCCAGATTTGTTTTTTCGAGATATGAAAAATTTTCACTTATAACTTTTTGTTGACCTGATCGAGTTCAATGATATTCTTTTTACACATTTTTCCATATCTAGTTTAGTTTTTGAGATTTTGATGCTTTCATAACAATAATTACTCTATAGAGGAAATATCTACAGCGGACACTACATAGTCTACTCTAGACATCCGCGAGCACGTGGCATCTAGACCTCCACGAGCACGTGGCATGAACATAATGATTCACTTGAAACCCCAATTTCATCTGAATCCTTCATGAGCAAAATGCCTATGATCTCTTCTATGAACAGGAAGACCTTTTAGATAATACTGAGCTTTATCTCAAATTTCGTTTGTATATGTCATCATATCGTGTGTATAATACGGACTCATTCAAATTCGTCGAAATGAGAATATTCGCCAGGTCCTGACGAAATTTTTCAGGCAAAGTCCAGACACAATTTTTTTTTTTGAGATATGAAAAATTTTCACCAATAACTTTTTGTTGACCTGATCGAGTTCAATGATATTCTTTCCACACAATTTTCCATATCCAGTTTAGTTTTTGAGATTCTGATGCTTTCATAACAATAATTACTCAATAGAGGAACTACCTACAGCGGACACTACATAGCCTACTGTAGACCCCTGCGAGCACGTGGCATCTAGACCTCCACGAGCACGTGGCATGAACATAATGATTCACTTGAAACCCCAATTTCATCTGAATCCTTCATGAGCAAAATGCCTATGATCTCTTCTATGAACAGGAAGACCTTTTAGATAATACTGAGCTTTATCTCAAATTTCGTTTGTATTTTTCATCATATCGTGTGTATGATACGGACTCATTCAAATTCGTCGAAATGAGAATATTCGCCATGTCCTGACGAAATTTTTTAGGCAAAGTCCGGACACAATTTTTTTTTTTGAGATATGAAAAATTATCACCAATAACTTTTGTTGACCTGATCGAGTTCAATGAAATTCTTTCCACATAATTTTCCATATCTAGTTTAGTTTTTGAGATTTTGATGCTTTCATAACAATAATTACTCAATAGAGGAACTACCTACAGCGGACACTACATAGCCTACTCTAGACATCCGCGAGCACGTGGCATCTAGACCTCCACGAGCACGTGGCATGAACATAATGATTCACTTGAAACCCCAATTTCATCTGAATCCTTCATGAGCAAAATGCCTATGATCTCTTCTATGAACAGGAAGACCTTTTAGATAATACTCAGCTTTATCTCAAATTTCGTTTGTATTTTTCATCATATTGTGTGTTTAATACGGACTCATTCAAATTCGTCGAAATGAGAATATTCGCCATGTCCTGACGAAATTTTTCAGGCAAAGTCCAGACACAATTTTTTTTTTTGAGATATGAAAAATTTTTACCAATAAATTTTGTTGACCTGATCGAGTTCAATGAAATTCTTTCCACACAATTTTCCATATCTAGTTTAGTTTTTGAGATTCTGATGCTTTCATAACAATAATTACTCAATAGAGGAACTACCTACAGCGGACACTACATAGCCTACTCTAGACATCCGCGAGCACGTGGCATCTAGACCTCCACGAGCACGTGGCATGAACATAATGATTCATCTGAATCCTTCATGAGCAAAATGCCTATGATCTCTTCTGTGAACAGGAAGACCTTTTAGATAATACTGAGCTTCATCTCGAATTTCGTTTGTATTTTTCATCATATTGTGTGTTTAATACGGACTCATTCAAATTCGTCGAAACGAAAATATTCGCCATGTCCCGACGAATTTTTTCAGGCAAAGTCCAGATTTGTTTTTTCGAGATATGAAAAATTTTCACTTATAACTTTTTGTTGACCTGATCGAGTTCAATGATATTCTTTTTACACATTTTTCCATATCTAGTTTAGTTTTTGAGATTTTGATGCTTTCATAACAATAATTACTCTATAGAGGAAATATCTACAGCGGACACTACATAGTCTACTCTAGACATCCGCGAGCACGTGGCATCTAGAGCTCCACGAGCACGTGGCATGAACATAATGATTCATCTGAATCCTTCATGAGCAAAATGCCTATGATCTCTTCTGTGTACAGGAAGATCTTTTAGATAATACTGAGCTTTATCTCAAATTTCGTTTGTATTTTTCATCATATTGTGTGATTAATACGGACTCATTCAAATTCGTCGAAACGAGAATATTCGCCATGTCCCGACGAATTTTTTCAGGCAGTCCAGAAATTTTTTTTTTTTTTGAGATATGAAAAATTTTCACCAATAACTTTTTGTTGAACTGATCGAGTTCAATGATATTTTTTCCACACATTTTTTCATATCTAGTTTAGTTTTTGAGATTTTGATGCTTTCATAACAATAATTACTCAATAGAGGAACTACCTACAGCGGACACTACATAGCCTACTCTAGACATCCGCGAGCACGTGGCATGAACATAATGATTCACGTGTATCCCCAATATCGTCTGAATCCCTCGTAAGCAAAAGGCCTATGATCTCTTCTATGAGCAGGAAGACCTTTCAAATTATACTAAGCTTTATCTCAAATTTCATTTGTATTTTTCATTATATTGTGTGCATAATACGGACTTATTCAAATTCGTCGAAACGAGAATATTCGCCATGTCCCGACGAATTTTTTCAGGCAAAGTCCAGACACAATTTGTTTTTTCGAGATATGAAAAATTTTCACTCATAACTTTTTGTTGACCTGATCGAGTTCATTGATATTACTCCCTACACATTTTTCCATATCTAGTTTACTTTTTGAAATTTTTATGCTTTCATAACAATAATTACCCAATAGAGGAACTACCTACAGCGGACACTACATAGCCTACTCTAGACATCCGCGAGCACGTGGCATCTAGACCTCCACGAGCACGTGGCATGAACATAATGATTCACTTGAAACCCCAATTTCATCTGAATACTGAGCTTTATCTCATATTTCGTTTGTATTTTTCATCATATTGTGTGTTTAATACGGACTTATTGAAATTCGTCGAAACGAGAATATTCGCCAAGTCCCGACGATTTTTTTTAGGCTAAGTCCAGACACATTTTTTTTTTTCGAGATATGAAAAATTTTCATCAATAACTTTTGTTGACCTGATAGAGTTCAATGATATTCTCCCCTCACATTTTTCCATATCTCGTTTAGTTTTTGAGATTTTGGTTCTTAAAACAAAATAATTACATCGTACCTACAGCGGACACTACTAGCCTACTCTACACATCCGCGTGCACGTGGCATGAATATAATGATCCACTTGTAACTCCAATTTCATCTGAATATTCATTAGCAAGATGCCTATGATCTCTTCTAAAAGCAGGAAGAACTTTTAAAATATATTAAGGCTAAGTCCAGACAATTTTTTTTTTTGAGATATGAAAAATTTTTACCAATAACTTTTTGTTGAACTGATCGAGTTCAATGATATTCTCCCTACACATTTTTCCATATCTAGTTTACTTTTTGAGATTTTTATGCTTTCATAACAATAATTACTCAATAGAGGAACTACCTACAGCGGACACTACATAGCCTACTCTGGACCTCCGCGAGCACGTGGCATCTAGACCTCCACGAGCACGTGGCATCTAGACCTCCACGAGCACGTGGCATGAACATAATGATTCACTTGAAACCCCAATTTCATCTGAATCCTTCATGAGCAAAATGCCTATGATCTCTTCTATGAACAGGAAGACCTTTTAGATAATACTGAGCTTTATCTCAAATTTCGTTTGTATATGTCATCATATCGTGTGTATAATACGGACTCATTCAAATTCGTCGAAATGAGAATATTCGCCATGTCCTGACGAAATTTTTCAGGCAAAGTCCAGACACAATTTTTTTTTTTTTAGAGATATGAAAAATTTTCACCAATAAATTTTGTTGACCTGATCGAGTTCAATGATATTCTTTCCACACAATTTTCCATATCTAGTTTAGTTTTTGAGATTCTGATGCTTTCATAACAATAATTACTCAATAGAGGAACTACCTACAGCGGACACTACATAGCCTACTCTAGACATCCGCTAGCACGTGGCATCTAGACCTCCACGAGCACGTGGCATGAACATAATGATTCACTTGAAACCCCAATTTCATCTGAATTCTTCATGAGCACAATGCCTATGATCTCTTCTATGAACAGGAAGACCTTTTAGATAATACTAAGCTTTATCTCAAATTTCGTTTGTATTTTTCATCATATCGTGTGTATGATACGGACTCATTCAAATTCGTCGAAATGAGAATATTCGCCATGTCCTGACGAAATTTTTCAGGAAAAGTCCAGACACAATTTTTTTTTTTTGAGATATGAAAAATTTTCACCAATAACTTTTGTTGACCTGATCGAGTTGAATGATATTCTTTCCACACAATTTTCCATATCTAGTTTAGTTTTTGAGATTCTGATGCTTTCATAACAATAATTACTCAATAGAGGAACTACCTACAGCGGACACTACATAGCCTACTCTAGACATCCGCTAGCACGTGGCATCTAGACCTCCACGAGCACGTGGCATGAACATAATGATTCACTTGAAACCCCAATTTCATCTGAATCTTCATGAGCACAATGCCCATGATCTCTTCTATGAACAGGAAGACCTTTTAGATAATACTAAGCTTTATCTCAAATTTCGTTTGTATTTTTCATCATATCGTGTGTATGATACGGACTCATTCAAATTCGTCGAAATGAGAATATTCGCCATGTCCTGACGAAATTTTTCAGGAAAAGTCCAGTCACTTTTTTTTTTTTTCGAGATATGAAAAATTTTTATCAATAACTTTTGTTGACCTGATTGAGTTCAATGATATTCTCCCCACACATTTTTCCATATCTAGTTTAGTTTTTGAGATTTTGGTTCTTAAATAAAAATAATTACATCGTAGTGGAACTACCTACAGCGGACACTACTAGCCTACTGTACACATCCGCGTGCACGTGGCATGAATATAATGATCCACTTGTAACTCCAATTTCATCTGAATATTTATTAGCAAGATGCCTATGATCTCTTCTAAAAGCAGGAAGATCTTTTAAAATATATTAAGGCTAAGTCCAGACATTTTTTTTTTTTTTGAGATATGAAAAATTTTTACCAATAACTTTTTGTTGAACTGATCGAGTTCAATGATATTTTTTCCACACATTTTTCCGTATCTAGTTTAGTTTTTGAGATTTTGATGCTTTCATAACAAAAATTATTCTATAGAGGAACTACCTACAGCGGACACTACATAGCCTACTCTAGACATCCGCGAGCACGTGGCATCTAGACCTCCACGAGCACGTGGCATGAACATAATGATTCACTTGAAACCCCAATTTCATCTGAATCCTTCATGAGCAAAATGCCTATGATCTCTTCTATGAACAGGAAGACCTTTTAGATAATACTCAGCTCTTTCTCAAATTTCGTTTGTATTTTTCATCATATTGTGTGTTTAATACGGACTTATTGAAATTCGTCGAAACGAGAATATTCGCCAAGTCCCGACGATTTTTTTTAGGCCAAGTCCAGACACATTTTTTTTTTCGAGATATGAAAAATTTTCATCAATAACTTTTGTTGACCTGATCGAGTTCAATGATATTCTCCCCACACATTTTTCCATATCTCGTTTAGTTTTTGAGATTTTGGTTCTTAAATCAAAATAATTACATCGTACCTACAGCGGACACTACTAGCCTACTCTACCCATCCGCGTGCACGTGGCATGAATATAATGATCCACTTGTAACTCCAATTTCATCTGAATATTTATTAGCAAGATGCCTATGATCTCTTCTAAAAGCAGGAAGAACTTTTAAAATATATTAAGGCTAAGTCCAGACAATTTTTTTTTTTTTTGAGATATGAAAAATTTTTACCAATAACTTTTTGTTGAACTGATCGAGTTCAATGATATTTTTTCCACACATTTTTTCATATCCAGTTTAGTTTTTGAGATTTTGATGCTTTCATAACAATAATTACTCAATAGAGGAACTACCTACAGCGGACACTACATAGCCTACTGTAGACTCCTGCGAGCACGTGGCATCTAGACCTCCACGAGCACGTGGCATGAACATAATGATTCACTTGAAACCCCAATTTCAGATGAATCCTTCATGAGCTAAATGCCTATGATCTCTTCTATGAACAGGAAGACCTTTTAGATAATACTGAGCTTTATCTCAAATTTCGTTTGTATTTTTCAACATATCGTGTGTATAATATGGACTCATTCAAATTCGTCGAAATGAGAATATTCGCCATGTCCTTACGAAATTTTTCAGGCATAGTCCAGACACAATTTTTTTTTTTGAGATATGAAAAATTTTCAACAATAACTTTTTGTTGACCTGATCGAGTTCAATGATATTCTTTCCACACAATTTTCCATATCTAGTTTAGTTTTTGAGATTTTGATGCTTTCATAACAATAATTAACCAATAGAGGAACTACCTACAGCGGACACAACATAGGCTACTCTAGACATCCGCGAGCACGTGGCATCTAGACCTCCACGAGCACGTGGCATGAACATAATGATTCACTTGAAACCCCAATTTCAGATGAATCCTTCATGAGCTAAATGCCTATGATCTCTTCTATGAACAGGAAGACCTATTAGATAATACTGAGCTTTATCTCAAATTTCGTTTGTATTTTTCATCATATGGTGTGTTTGATACGGACTCATTCAAATTCGTCGAAACGAGTATATTCGCCATGTCCCGACGAATTTTTTCAGGCAAAGTCCAGAAAAAATTTTTTTTTGAGATATGAAAAATTTTTACCAATAACTTTTTGTTGAACTGATCGAGTTCAATGATATTTTTTCCACACATTTTTTCATATCCAGTTTAGTTTTTGAGATTTTGATGCTTTCATAACAATAATTACTCAATAGAGGAACTACCTACAGCGGACACTACATAGCCTACTGTAGACTCCTGCGAGCACGTGGCATCTAGACCTCCACGAGCACGTGGCATGAACATAATGATTCACTTGAAACCCCAATTTCAGATGAATCCTTCATGAGCTAAATGCCTATGATCTCTTCTATGAACAGGAAGACCTATTAGATAATACTGAGCTTTATCTCAAATTTCGTTTGTATTTTTCATCATATGGTGTGTTTAATACGGACTCATTCAAATTCGTCGAAACGAGTATATTCGCCATGTCCCGACGAATTTTTTCAGGCAAAGTCCAGAAAAATTTTTTTTTTGAGATATGAAAAATTTTTACCAATAACTTTTTGTTGAACTGATCGAGTTCAATGATATTTTTTCCACACATTTTTTCACATCTAGTTTAGTTTTTGAGATTTTGATGCTTTCATAACAATAAATACTCAATAGAGGAACTACCTACAGCGGACACTACATTGCCTACTCTAGACATCCCCGAGCACGTGGCATGAACATAATGAATCACGTGTATCCCCAATATCGTCTGAATCCCTCGTTAGCAAAAGGCCTATGATCTCTTCTATGAGCAGGAAGACCTTTCAGATTATACTAAGCTTTATCTCAAATTTCATTTGTATTTTCCATTATATTGTGTGCATAATACGGACTTATTCAAATTCGTCGAAACGAGAATATTCGCCATGTCCCGACGAATTCGAATTTTTTCAGGCAAAGTCCAGACACAATTTGTTTTTTCGAGATATGAAAAATTTTCACTTATAACTTTTTGTTGAACTGATCGAGTTCAATGATATTCTTTCCACACAATTTTCCATATCTAGTTTAGTTTTTGAGATTCTGATGCTTTCATAACAATAATTACTCAATAGAGGAACTACCTACAGCGGACACTACATAGCCTACTCTAGACATCCGCGAGCACGTGGCATCTAGACCTCCACGAGCACGTGGCATGAACATAATGATTCACTTGAAACCCCAATTTCATCTGAATCCTTCATGAGCAAAATGCCTATGATCTCTTCTATGAACAGGAAGACCTTTTAGATAATACTGAGCTTTATTTCAAATTTCGTTTGTATATGTCATCATATCGTGTGTATAATACGGACTCATTCAAATTCGTCGAAATGAGAATATTCGCCAGGTCCTGACGAAATTTTTCAGGCAAAGTCCAGACACAATTTTTTTTTTTTGAGATATGAAAAATTTTCACCAATAACTTTTTGTTGACCTGATCGAGTTCAATGATATTCCTTCCACACAATTTTCCATTTCTAGTTTAGTTTTTGAGATTCTGATGCTTTCATAACAATAATTACTCAATAGAGGAACTACCTACAGCGGACACTACATAGCCTACTGTAGACCCCTGCGAGCACGTGGCATCTAGACCTCCACGAGCACGTGGCATGGACATAATGATTCACTTGAAACCCCAATTTCATCTGAATCCTTCATGAGCTAAATGCCTATGATCTCTTCTATGAACAGGGAGACCTTTTAGATAATACTGATCTTTATCTCAAATTTCGTTTGTATTTTTCATCTTATCGTGTGTATAATACGGACTCAATCAAATTCGTCGAAATGAGAATATTCGCCATGTCCTGACAAATTTTTTCAGGCAAAGTCCAGACACAATTTTTTTTTTTTGAGATATGAAAAATTTTCACCAATAACTTTTTGTTGAACTGATCGAGTTCAATGATATTTTTTCCACACATTTTTTCATAACTAGTTTAGTTTTTGAGATTTTGATGCTTTCATAACAATAATGACTCAATAGTGGAACTCCCCACAGCGGACACCACATAGCCTACTGTAGACCACCGCGAGCACGTGGCATGAACATAATGATTCTCGTCTGAATCCCTCGTAAGCAAAAGGCCTATGATCTCTTCTATGAGCAGGAAGACCTTTCAGATTATACTAAGCTTTATCTCAAATTTCTTTTGTATTTTTCATTATATTGTGTGCACAATACGGACTTATTCAAATTCGTCGAAACGAGAATATTCGCCATGTCCCGACGAATTTTTTCAGGCAAAGTCCAGACACAATTTGTTTTTTTGAGATATGAAAAATTTTCATTCATAACTTTTTGTTGACCTGATCGAGTTCAATGATATTCTCCCCACACATTTTTCCATATCTAGTTTAGTTTTCGAGATTTTGGTTCTTAAATAAAAATAAATACATCGTAGTGGAACTGCCTACAGCGGACACTACTAGCTTACTGTACACATCCGCGTGCACGTGGCATGAATACAATGATCCACTTGTAACTCCAATCTCATCTGAATCCATTATTAGCAAAATGCCTATGATCACTTCTAAAAGCAGGAAGACCTTGTAAATTATATTAAGGCTAAGTCCAGACAAATTTTTTTTTTTTTTTAGATATGAAAAATTTTCACCAATAACTTTTTGTTGACCTGATCGAGTTCAATGATATTCTTTTTACACATTTTTCCATATCAAGTTTAGTTTTTGAGATTTTGATACTTTCATAACAATAATCACTCTATAGAGGAACTACCTACAGCGGACACTACATAGCCTACTCTAGACATCCGCGAGCACGTGGCATCTAGACCTCCACGAGCACGTGGCATGAACATAATGATTCACTTGAAACCCCAATTTCATCTGAATACTGAGCTTTATCTCATATTTCGTTTGTATTTTTCATCATATTGTGTGTTTAATACGGACTTATTGAAATTCGTCGAAACGAGAATATTCGCCAAGTCCCGACGATTTTTTTTAGGCTAAGTACAGACACAATTTGTTTTTTCGAGATATGAAAAATTTTCACTCATAACTTTTTGTTGACCTGATCGAGTTCATTGATATTACTCCCTACACATTTTTCCATATCTAGTTTACTTTTTGAGATTTTTATGCTTTCATAACAATAATTACCCAATAGAGGAACTACCTACAGCGGACACTACATAGCCTACTCTAGACATCCGCGAGCACGTGGCATCTAGACCTCCACGAGCACGTGGCATGAACATACTGATTCACTTGAAACCCCAATTTCATCTGAATCCTTCATGAGCAAAATGCCTATGATCTCTTCTATGAACAGGAAGACCTTTTAGATAATACTGAGCTTTATCTCAAATTTCGTTTGTATTTTTCATCATATCGTGTGTATGATACGGACACATTCAAATTCGTCGATATGAGAATATTTGCCATGTCCTGACGAAATTTTTCAGGCAAAGTCCAGACACAATTTTTTTTTTTTGAGATATGAAAAATTTTCACCAATAACTTTTGTTGACCTGATCGAGTTCAATGATATTCTTTCCACATAATTTTCCATATCTAGTTTAGTTTTTGAGATTTTGATGCTTTCATAACAATAATTACTCAATAGAGGAACTACCTACAGCGGACACTACATAGCCTACTCTAGACATCCGCGAGCACGCGGCATCTAGACCTCCACGAGCACGTGGCATGAACATAATGATTCACTTGAAACCCCAATTTCATCTGAATCCTTCATGAGCAAAATGCCTATGATCGCTTCTATGAACAGGAAGACCTATTAGATAATACTCAGCTCTATCTCAAATTTCGTTTGTATTTTTCATCATATTGTGTGTTTAATACGGACTTATTGAAATTCGTCGAAACGAGAATATTCGCCAAGTCCCGACGATTTTTTTTTTTTCGAGATATGAAAAATTTTCATCAATAACTTTTGTTGACCTGATCGAGTTCAATGATATTCTCCCCACACATTTCTCCATATCTCGTTTAGTTTTTGAGATTTTGGTTCTTAAAACAAAATAATTACATCGTACCTACAGCGGACACTACTAGCCTACTCTACACATCCGCGTGCACGTGGCATGAATATAATGATCCACTTGTAACTTCAATTTCATCTGAATATTTATTAGCAAGATGCCTATGATCTCTTCTAAAAGCAGGAAGAACTTTTAAAATATATTAAGGCTAAGTCCAGACAATTTTTTTTTTTTTTGAGATATGAAAAATTTTTACCAATAACTTTTTGTTGATCTGATCGAGTTCAATGATATTCTCCCTACACATTTTTCCATATCTAGTTTACTTTTTGAGATTTTTATGCTTTCATAACAATAATTACTCATTTTAGTTCGAAAATATGAATAGGAAATTCATAAAATCTTTTGTGGAATCATCTGCGACTGAAAGACAAACTTTAGTCGCTATTTTCCATCGCTCAAGATAACCTCTTGGGAGGTATACATGTTGAAAAGGGGGAACATTCTCCATGAAAATTGAAAAATGAAAAATGGAGAATGTTCCCCCCTTTTCAATAATTACTCAATAGAGGAACTACCTACAGCGGACACTACATAGCCTACTCTAGACCTCCGCGAGCACGTGGCATCTAGACCTCCACGAGCACGTGGCATGAACATAATGATTCACTTGAAACCCCAATTTCATCTGAATCCTTCATGAGCAAAATGCCTATGATCTCTTCTATGAACAGGAAGACCTTTTAGATAATACTGAGCTTTATCTCAAATTTCGTTTGTATATGTCATCATATCGTGTGTATAATACGGACTCATTCAAATTCGTCGAAATGAGAATATTCGCCATGTCCTGACGAAATTTTTCAGGCAAAGTCCAGACACAATTTTTTTTTTTGAGATATGAAAAATTTTCACCAATATATTTTGTTGACCTGATCGAGTTCAATGATATTCTTTCCACACAATTTTCCATATCTAGTTTAGTTTTTGAGATTCTGATGCTTTCATAACAATAATTACTCAATAGAGGAACTACCTACAGCGGACACTACATAGCCTACTCTAGACATCCGCTAGCACGTGGCATCTAGACCTCCACGAGCACGTGGCATGAACATAATGATTCACTTGAAACCCCAATTTCATCTGAATCCTTCATGAGCACAATGCCTATGATCTCTTCTATGAACAGGAAGACCTTTTAGATAATACTAAGCTTTATCTCAAATTTCGTTTGTATTTTTCATCATATCGTGTGTATGATACGGACTCATTCAAATTCGTCGAAATGAGAATATTCGCCATGTCCTGACGAAATTTTTCAGGAAAAGTCCAGACACAATTTTTTTTTTGAGATATGAAAAATTTTCACCAATAACTTTTGTTGACCTGATCGAGTTCAATGATATTCTTTCCACACAATTTTCCATATCTAGTTTAGTTTTTGAGATTCTGATGCTTTCATAACAACAATTACTCAATAGAGGAACTACCTACAGCGGACACTACATAGCCTACTCTAGACATCCGCTAGCACGTGGCATCTAGACCTCCACGAGCACGTGGCATGAACATAATGATTCACTTGAAACCCCAATTTCATCTGAATCCTTCATGAGCACAATGCCTATGATCTCTTCTATGAACAGGAAGACCTTTTAGATAATACTAAGCTTTATCTCAAATTTCGTTTGTATTTTTCATCATATCGTGTGTATGATACGGACTCATTCAAATTCGTCGAAATGAGAATATTCGCCATGTCCTGACGAAATTTTTCAGGAAAAGTCCAGACACATTTTTTTTTTTCGAGATATGAAAAATTTTCATCAATAACTTTTGTTGACCTGATCGAGTTCAATGATATTCTCCCCACACATTTTTCCATATCTAGTTTAGTTTTTGAGATTTTGGTTCTTAAATAAAAATAATTACATCGTAGTGGAACTACCTACAGCGGACACTACTAGCCTACTGTACACATCCGCGTGCACGTGGCATGAATATAATGATCCACTTGTAACTCCAATTTCATCTGAATATTTATTAGCAAGATGCCTATGATCTCTTCTAAAAGCAGGAAGATCTTTTAAAATATATTAAGGCTAAGTCCAGACAATTTTTTTTTTTTTGAGATATGAAAAATTTTCACCAATAACTTTTTGTTGACCTGATCGAGTTCAATAAAATTATTTTTACACATTTTTCCATATCTAGTTTAGTTTTTGAGATTTTGATGCTTTCATAACAATAATTACTCTATAGAGGAACTACCTACAGCGGACACTACATAGCCTACTCTAGACATCCGCGAGCACGTGGCATCTAGACCTCCACGAGCACGTGGCATGAACATAATGATTCATCTGAATCCTTCATGAGCAAAATGCCTATGATCTCTTCTGTGAACAGGAAGACCTTTTAGATAATACTGAGCTTTATATCAAATTTCGTTTGTATTTTTCATCATATTGTGTGTTTAATACGGACTCATTCAAATTCGTCGAAACGAAAATATTCGTCATGTCCCGACGAATTTTTTCAGGCAAAGTCCAGAAAAAAATTTTTTTTGAGATATGAAAAATTTTTACCATTAACTTTTTGTTGAACTGATCGAGTTCAATGATATTTTTTCCACACATTTTTTCATATCTAGTTTAGTTTTTGAGATTTTGATGCTTTCATAACAATAATTACTCAATAGAGGAACTACCTACAGCGGACACTACATAGCCTACTCTAGACATCCGCGAGCACGTGGCATGAACATAATGATTCACGTGTATCCCCAATATCGTCTGAATCCCTCGGAAGCAAAAGGCCTATGATCTCTTCTATGAGCAGGAAGACCTTTCAAATTATACTAAGCTTTATCTCAAATTTCATTTGTATTTTTCATTATATTGTGTGCATAATACGGACTTATTCAAATTCGTCGAAACGAGAATATTCGCCATGTCCCGACGAATTTTTTCAGGCAAAGTCCAGACACAATTTGTTTTTTCGAGATATGAAAAATTTTCACTCATAACTTTTTGTTGACCTGATCGAGTTCATTGATATTACTCCCTACACATTTTTCCATATCTAGTTTACTTTTTGAGATTTTTATGCTTTCATAACAATAATTACCCAATAGAGGAACTACCTACAGCGGACACTACATAGCCTACTCTAGACCTCCGCGAGCACGTGGCATCTAGACCTCCACGAGCACGTGGCATGAACATAATGATTCACTTGAAACCCCAATTTCAGATGAATCCTTCATGAGCTAAATGCCTATGATCTCTTCTATGAACAGGAAGACCTATTAGATAATACTGAGCTTTATCTCAAATTTCGTTTGTATTTTTCATCATATGGTGTGTTTAATACGGACTCATTCAAATTCGTCGAAACGAGTATATTCGCCATGTCCCGACGAATTTTTTCAGGCAAAGTCCAGAAAAATTTTTTTTTTGAGATATGAAAAATTTTTACCAATAACTTTTTGTTGAACTGATCGAGTTCAATGATATTTTTTCCACACATTTTTTCACATCTAGTTTAGTTTTTGAGATTTTGATGCTTTCATAACAATAAATACTCAATAGAGGAACTACCTACAGCGGACACTACATTGCCTACTCTAGACATCCCCGAGCACGTGGCATGAACATAATGAATCACGTGTATCCCCAATATCGTCTGAATCCCTCGTTAGCAAAAGGCCTATGATCTCTTCTATGAGCAGGAAGACCTTTCAGATTATACTAAGCTTTATCTCAAATTTCATTTGTATTTTCCATTATATTGTGTGCATAATACGGACTTATTCAAATTCGTCGAAACGAGAATATTCGCCATGTCCCGACGAATTCGAATTTTTTCAGGCAAAGTCCAGACACAATTTGTTTTTTCGAGATATGAAAAATTTTCACTTATAACTTTTTGTTGAACTGATCGAGTTCAATGATATTCTTTCCACACAATTTTCCATATCTAGTTTAGTTTTTGAGATTCTGATGCTTTCATAACAATAATTACTCAATAGAGGAACTACCTACAGCGGACACTACATAGCCTACTCTAGACATCCGCGAGCACGTGGCATCTAGACCTCCACGAGCACGTGGCATGAACATAATGATTCACTTGAAACCCCAATTTCATCTGAATCCTTCATGAGCAAAATGCCTATGATCTCTTCTATGAACAGGAAGACCTTTTAGATAATACTGAGCTTTATTTCAAATTTCGTTTGTATATGTCATCATATCGTGTGTATAATACGGACTCATTCAAATTCGTCGAAATGAGAATATTCGCCAGGTCCTGACGAAATTTTTCAGGCAAAGTCCAGACACAATTTTTTTTTTTTGAGATATGAAAAATTTTCACCAATAACTTTTTGTTGACCTGATCGAGTTCAATGATATTCCTTCCACACAATTTTCCATTTCTAGTTTAGTTTTTGAGATTCTGATGCTTTCATAACAATAATTACTCAATAGAGGAACTACCTACAGCGGACACTACATAGCCTACTGTAGACCCCTGCGAGCACGTGGCATCTAGACCTCCACGAGCACGTGGCATGGACATAATGATTCACTTGAAACCCCAATTTCATCTGAATCCTTCATGAGCTAAATGCCTATGATCTCTTCTATGAACAGGGAGACCTTTTAGATAATACTGATCTTTATCTCAAATTTCGTTTGTATTTTTCATCTTATCGTGTGTATAATACGGACTCAATCAAATTCGTCGAAATGAGAATATTCGCCATGTCCTGACAAATTTTTTCAGGCAAAGTCCAGACACAATTTTTTTTTTTTGAGATATGAAAAATTTTCACCAATAACTTTTTGTTGAACTGATCGAGTTCAATGATATTTTTTCCACACATTTTTTCATAACTAGTTTAGTTTTTGAGATTTTGATGCTTTCATAACAATAATGACTCAATAGTGGAACTCCCCACAGCGGACACCACATAGCCTACTGTAGACCACCGCGAGCACGTGGCATGAACATAATGATTCTCGTCTGAATCCCTCGTAAGCAAAAGGCCTATGATCTCTTCTATGAGCAGGAAGACCTTTCAGATTATACTAAGCTTTATCTCAAATTTCTTTTGTATTTTTCATTATATTGTGTGCACAATACGGACTTATTCAAATTCGTCGAAACGAGAATATTCGCCATGTCCCGACGAATTTTTTCAGGCAAAGTCCAGACACAATTTGTTTTTTTGAGATATGAAAAATTTTCATTCATAACTTTTTGTTGACCTGATCGAGTTCAATGATATTCTCCCCACACATTTTTCCATATCTAGTTTAGTTTTCGAGATTTTGGTTCTTAAATAAAAATAAATACATCGTAGTGGAACTGCCTACAGCGGACACTACTAGCTTACTGTACACATCCGCGTGCACGTGGCATGAATACAATGATCCACTTGTAACTCCAATCTCATCTGAATCCATTATTAGCAAAATGCCTATGATCACTTCTAAAAGCAGGAAGACCTTGTAAATTATATTAAGGCTAAGTCCAGACAAATTTTTTTTTTTTTTTAGATATGAAAAATTTTCACCAATAACTTTTTGTTGACCTGATCGAGTTCAATGATATTCTTTTTACACATTTTTCCATATCAAGTTTAGTTTTTGAGATTTTGATACTTTCATAACAATAATCACTCTATAGAGGAACTACCTACAGCGGACACTACATAGCCTACTCTAGACATCCGCGAGCACGTGGCATCTAGACCTCCACGAGCACGTGGCATGAACATAATGATTCACTTGAAACCCCAATTTCATCTGAATACTGAGCTTTATCTCATATTTCGTTTGTATTTTTCATCATATTGTGTGTTTAATACGGACTTATTGAAATTCGTCGAAACGAGAATATTCGCCAAGTCCCGACGATTTTTTTTAGGCTAAGTACAGACACAATTTGTTTTTTCGAGATATGAAAAATTTTCACTCATAACTTTTTGTTGACCTGATCGAGTTCATTGATATTACTCCCTACACATTTTTCCATATCTAGTTTACTTTTTGAGATTTTTATGCTTTCATAACAATAATTACCCAATAGAGGAACTACCTACAGCGGACACTACATAGCCTACTCTAGACATCCGCGAGCACGTGGCATCTAGACCTCCACGAGCACGTGGCATGAACATACTGATTCACTTGAAACCCCAATTTCATCTGAATCCTTCATGAGCAAAATGCCTATGATCTCTTCTATGAACAGGAAGACCTTTTAGATAATACTGAGCTTTATCTCAAATTTCGTTTGTATTTTTCATCATATCGTGTGTATGATACGGACACATTCAAATTCGTCGATATGAGAATATTTGCCATGTCCTGACGAAATTTTTCAGGCAAAGTCCAGACACAATTTTTTTTTTTTGAGATATGAAAAATTTTCACCAATAACTTTTGTTGACCTGATCGAGTTCAATGATATTCTTTCCACATAATTTTCCATATCTAGTTTAGTTTTTGAGATTTTGATGCTTTCATAACAATAATTACTCAATAGAGGAACTACCTACAGCGGACACTACATAGCCTACTCTAGACATCCGCGAGCACGCGGCATCTAGACCTCCACGAGCACGTGGCATGAACATAATGATTCACTTGAAACCCCAATTTCATCTGAATCCTTCATGAGCAAAATGCCTATGATCGCTTCTATGAACAGGAAGACCTATTAGATAATACTCAGCTCTATCTCAAATTTCGTTTGTATTTTTCATCATATTGTGTGTTTAATACGGACTTATTGAAATTCGTCGAAACGAGAATATTCGCCAAGTCCCGACGATTTTTTTTTTTTCGAGATATGAAAAATTTTCATCAATAACTTTTGTTGACCTGATCGAGTTCAATGATATTCTCCCCACACATTTCTCCATATCTCGTTTAGTTTTTGAGATTTTGGTTCTTAAAACAAAATAATTACATCGTACCTACAGCGGACACTACTAGCCTACTCTACACATCCGCGTGCACGTGGCATGAATATAATGATCCACTTGTAACTTCAATTTCATCTGAATATTTATTAGCAAGATGCCTATGATCTCTTCTAAAAGCAGGAAGAACTTTTAAAATATATTAAGGCTAAGTCCAGACAATTTTTTTTTTTTTTGAGATATGAAAAATTTTTACCAATAACTTTTTGTTGATCTGATCGAGTTCAATGATATTCTCCCTACACATTTTTCCATATCTAGTTTACTTTTTGAGATTTTTATGCTTTCATAACAATAATTACTCATTTTAGTTCGAAAATATGAATAGGAAATTCATAAAATCTTTTGTGGAATCATCTGCGACTGAAAGACAAACTTTAGTCGCTATTTTCCATCGCTCAAGATAACCTCTTGGGAGGTATACATGTTGAAAAGGGGGAACATTCTCCATGAAAATTGAAAAATGAAAAATGGAGAATGTTCCCCCCTTTTCAATAATTACTCAATAGAGGAACTACCTACAGCGGACACTACATAGCCTACTCTAGACCTCCGCGAGCACGTGGCATCTAGACCTCCACGAGCACGTGGCATGAACATAATGATTCACTTGAAACCCCAATTTCATCTGAATCCTTCATGAGCAAAATGCCTATGATCTCTTCTATGAACAGGAAGACCTTTTAGATAATACTGAGCTTTATCTCAAATTTCGTTTGTATATGTCATCATATCGTGTGTATAATACGGACTCATTCAAATTCGTCGAAATGAGAATATTCGCCATGTCCTGACGAAATTTTTCAGGCAAAGTCCAGACACAATTTTTTTTTTTGAGATATGAAAAATTTTCACCAATATATTTTGTTGACCTGATCGAGTTCAATGATATTCTTTCCACACAATTTTCCATATCTAGTTTAGTTTTTGAGATTCTGATGCTTTCATAACAATAATTACTCAATAGAGGAACTACCTACAGCGGACACTACATAGCCTACTCTAGACATCCGCTAGCACGTGGCATCTAGACCTCCACGAGCACGTGGCATGAACATAATGATTCACTTGAAACCCCAATTTCATCTGAATCCTTCATGAGCACAATGCCTATGATCTCTTCTATGAACAGGAAGACCTTTTAGATAATACTAAGCTTTATCTCAAATTTCGTTTGTATTTTTCATCATATCGTGTGTATGATACGGACTCATTCAAATTCGTCGAAATGAGAATATTCGCCATGTCCTGACGAAATTTTTCAGGAAAAGTCCAGACACAATTTTTTTTTTGAGATATGAAAAATTTTCACCAATAACTTTTGTTGACCTGATCGAGTTCAATGATATTCTTTCCACACAATTTTCCATATCTAGTTTAGTTTTTGAGATTCTGATGCTTTCATAACAACAATTACTCAATAGAGGAACTACCTACAGCGGACACTACATAGCCTACTCTAGACATCCGCTAGCACGTGGCATCTAGACCTCCACGAGCACGTGGCATGAACATAATGATTCACTTGAAACCCCAATTTCATCTGAATCCTTCATGAGCACAATGCCTATGATCTCTTCTATGAACAGGAAGACCTTTTAGATAATACTAAGCTTTATCTCAAATTTCGTTTGTATTTTTCATCATATCGTGTGTATGATACGGACTCATTCAAATTCGTCGAAATGAGAATATTCGCCATGTCCTGACGAAATTTTTCAGGAAAAGTCCAGACACATTTTTTTTTTTCGAGATATGAAAAATTTTCATCAATAACTTTTGTTGACCTGATCGAGTTCAATGATATTCTCCCCACACATTTTTCCATATCTAGTTTAGTTTTTGAGATTTTGGTTCTTAAATAAAAATAATTACATCGTAGTGGAACTACCTACAGCGGACACTACTAGCCTACTGTACACATCCGCGTGCACGTGGCATGAATATAATGATCCACTTGTAACTCCAATTTCATCTGAATATTTATTAGCAAGATGCCTATGATCTCTTCTAAAAGCAGGAAGATCTTTTAAAATATATTAAGGCTAAGTCCAGACAATTTTTTTTTTTTTGAGATATGAAAAATTTTCACCAATAACTTTTTGTTGACCTGATCGAGTTCAATAAAATTATTTTTACACATTTTTCCATATCTAGTTTAGTTTTTGAGATTTTGATGCTTTCATAACAATAATTACTCTATAGAGGAACTACCTACAGCGGACACTACATAGCCTACTCTAGACATCCGCGAGCACGTGGCATCTAGACCTCCACGAGCACGTGGCATGAACATAATGATTCATCTGAATCCTTCATGAGCAAAATGCCTATGATCTCTTCTGTGAACAGGAAGACCTTTTAGATAATACTGAGCTTTATATCAAATTTCGTTTGTATTTTTCATCATATTGTGTGTTTAATACGGACTCATTCAAATTCGTCGAAACGAAAATATTCGTCATGTCCCGACGAATTTTTTCAGGCAAAGTCCAGAAAAAAATTTTTTTTGAGATATGAAAAATTTTTACCATTAACTTTTTGTTGAACTGATCGAGTTCAATGATATTTTTTCCACACATTTTTTCATATCTAGTTTAGTTTTTGAGATTTTGATGCTTTCATAACAATAATTACTCAATAGAGGAACTACCTACAGCGGACACTACATAGCCTACTCTAGACATCCGCGAGCACGTGGCATGAACATAATGATTCACGTGTATCCCCAATATCGTCTGAATCCCTCGGAAGCAAAAGGCCTATGATCTCTTCTATGAGCAGGAAGACCTTTCAAATTATACTAAGCTTTATCTCAAATTTCATTTGTATTTTTCATTATATTGTGTGCATAATACGGACTTATTCAAATTCGTCGAAACGAGAATATTCGCCATGTCCCGACGAATTTTTTCAGGCAAAGTCCAGACACAATTTGTTTTTTCGAGATATGAAAAATTTTCACTCATAACTTTTTGTTGACCTGATCGAGTTCATTGATATTACTCCCTACACATTTTTCCATATCTAGTTTACTTTTTGAGATTTTTATGCTTTCATAACAATAATTACCCAATAGAGGAACTACCTACAGCGGACACTACATAGCCTACTCTAGACCTCCGCGAGCACGTGGCATCTAGACCTCCACGAGCACGTGGCATGAACATAATGATTCACTTTAACCCCAATTCCATCTGAATCCTTCATGAGCAAAATGCCTATGATCTCTTCTATGAACAGGAAGACCTTTTAGATAATACTGAGCTTTATCTCAAATTTCGTTTGTATATGTCATCATATCGTGTGTATAATACGGACTCATTCAAATTCGTCGAAATGAGAATATTCGCCATGTCCTGGCGAAATTTTTCAGGCAAAGTCCAGACACAATTTTTTTTTTTTGAGATATGAAAAATTTTCACCAATAACTTTTTGTTGACCTGATCGAGTTCAATGATATTCTTTCCACACAATTTTCCATATCTAGTTTAGTTTTTGAGATTCTGATGCTTTCATAACAATAATTACTCAATAGAGGAACTACCTACAGCGGACACTACATAGCCTACTGTAGACCCCTGCGAGCACGTGGCATCTAGACCTCCACGAGCACGTGGCATGAACCTAATGATTCACTTGAAACCCCAATTTCATCTGAATCCTTCATGAGCTAAATGCCTATGATCTCTTCTATGAACAGGAAGACCTTTTAGATAATACTGAGCTTTATCTCAAATTTCGTTTGTATTTTTCATCATATCGTGTGTATAATACGGACTCAATCAAATTCGTCGAAATGAGAATATTCGCCATGTCCTGACAAATTTTTTCAGGCAAATTCCAGACACAATTTTTTTTTTGAGATATGAAAAATTTTCACCAATAACTTTTTGTTGACCTGATCGAGTTCAATGATATTCTTTCCACACAATTTTCCATATCTTGTTTAGTTTTTGAGATTTTGATGCTTTCATAACAATAATTATTCAATAGAGGAACTACCTACAGCGGACACAACATAGGCTACTCTAGACATCCGCCAGCACGTGGCATCTAGACCTCCACGAGCACGTGGCATGTACATAATGATTCACTTGAAACCCCAATTTCATCTGAATCCTTCATGAGCAAAATGCCTATGATCTCTTCTGTGAACAGGAAGACCTATTAGATAATACTGAGCTTTATCTCAAATTTCGTTTGTATTTTTCATCTTATTGTGTGTTTAATACGGACTCATTCAAATTCGTCGAAACGAGAATATTCGCCATGTCCCGACGAATTTTTTCAGGCAAAGTCCACAAACAATTTTTTTTTGAGATCTGAAAAATTTTCACCAATAACTTTTTGTTGAACTGATCGAGTTCAATGATATTTTTTCCACACATTTTTTCATATCTAGTTTAGTTTTTGAGATTTTGATGCTTTCATAACAATAATGACTCAATAGTGGAACTCTTCACAGCGGACACCACATAGCCTACTGTAGACCACCGCGAGCACGTGGCATGAACATATTGATTCTCGTCTGAATCCCTCGTAAGCAAAAGGCCTATGATCTCTTCTATGAGCAGGAAGACCTTTCAGATTATACTAAGCTTTATCTCAAATTTCATTTGTATTTTTCATTAAATTGTGTGCACAATACGGACTTATTCAAATTCGTCGAAACGAGAATATTCGCCATGTCCCGACGAATTTTTTCAGGCAAAGTCCAGACACAATTTGTTTTTTTGAGATATGAAAAATTTTCATCAATAACTTTTTGTTGACCTGATCGAGTTCAATGATATTCTCCCCACACATTTTTCCATATCTAGTTTAGTTTTCGAGATTTTGGTTCTTAAATAAAAATAATTACATCGTAGTGGAACTGCCTACAGCGGACACCACTAGCTTACTGTACACATCCGCGTGCACGTGGCATGAATATAATGATCCACTTGTAACTCCAATCTCATCTGAATCCATTATTAGCAAAATGCCTATGATCACTTCTAAAAGCAGGAAGACCTTTTAAATTATATTAAGGCTAAGTCCAGACAAAATTTTTTTTTTTTTGAGATATGAAAAATTTTCACCAATAACTTTTTGTTGACCTGATCGAGTTCAATGATATTCTTTTTACACATTTTTCCATATCAAGTTTAGTTTTTGAGATTTTGATACTTTCATAAAAATAATCACTCTATAGAGGAACTACCTACAGCGGACACTACATAGCCTACTCTAGACATCCGCGAGCACGTGGCATCTAGACCTCCACGAGCACGTGGCATCTAGACCTCCACGAGCACGTGGCATGAACATAATGATTCACTTGAAACCCCAATTTCATCTGAATACTGAGCTTTATCTCATATATCGTTTGTATTTTTCATCATATTGTGTGTTTAATACGGACTTATTGAAATTCGTCGAAACGAGAATATTCGCCAAGTCCCGACGATTTTTTTTAGGCTAAGTCCAGACACAATTTGTTTTTTCGAGATATGAAAAATTTTCACTCATAACTTTTTGTTGACCTGATCGAGTTCATTGATATTACTCCCTACACATTTTTCCATATCTAGTTTACTTTTTGAGATTTCTATGCTTTCATAACAATAATTACCCAATAGAGGAACTACCTACAGCGGACACTACATAGCCTACTCTAGACCTCCGCGAGCACGTGGCATCTAGACCTCCACGAGCATGTGGCATGAACATAATGATTCACTTGAAACCCCAATTTCATCTGAATCCTTCATGAGCAAAATGCCTATGATCTCTTCTATGAACAGGAAGACCTTTTAGATAATACTGAGCTTTATCTCAAATTTCGTTTGTATATGTCATCATATCGTGTGTATAATACGGACTCATTCAAATTCGTCGAAATGAGAATATTCGCCATGTCCTGACGAAATTTGTCAGGCAAAGTCCAGACACAATTTTTTTTTTGAGATATGAAAAATTTTCACCAATAACTTTTTGTTGACCTGATCGAGTTCAATGATATTCTTTCCACACAATTTTCCATATCTAGTTTAGTTTTTGAGATTCTGATGCTTTCATAACAATAATTACTCAATAGAGGAACTACCTACAGCGGACACTACATAGCCTACTGTAGACCCCTGCGAGCACGTGGCATCTAGACCTCCACGAGCACGTGGCATGAACATAATGATTCACTTGAAACCCCAATTTCATCTGAATCCTTCATGAGCTAAATGCCTATGATCTCTTCTATGAACAGGAAGACCTTTTAGATAATACTGAGCTTTATCTCAAATTTCGTTTGTATTTTTCATCATATCGTGTGTATAATACGTACTCAATCAAATTCGTCGAAATGAGAATATTCGCCATGTCCGGACATATTTTTTCAGGCAAAGTCCAGACACAATTTTTTTTTTTGAGATGTGAAAAATTTTCACTCATAACTTTTTGTTTATCTATCGAGTTCAATGATATTCTCCCTACACATTTTTCCATATCCAGTTTAGTTTTTGATATTTTGATGCTTTCATAACAATAATTACTCAATAGAGGAACTACCTACAGCGGACACTACATAGCCTACTCTAGACATCCGCGAGCACGTGGAATCTAGACCTCCATGAGCACGTGGCATGAACATACTGATTCACTTGAAACTCCAATTTCATCTGAATCCTTCATGAGCAAAATGCCTATGATCTCTTCTATGAACAGGAAGACCTTTTAGATAATACTGAGCTTTATCTCAAATTTCGTTTGTATTTTTCATCATATCGTGTGTATAATACGGACTCATTCAAATTCGTCGAAATGAGAATATTCGCCATGTCCTGACGAAATTTTTCAGGCAAAGTCCAGACACAATTTTTTTTTTTGAGATATGAAAAATTTCCACCAATAAATTTTGTTGACCTGATCGAGTTCAATGAAATTCTTTCCACACAATTTTCCATATCTAGTTTAGTTTTTGAGATTCTGATGCTTTCATAACAATAATTACCCAATAGAGGAACTACCTACAGCGGACACTACATAGCCTACTCTAGACATCCGCTAGCACGTGGCATCTAGACCTCCACGAGCACGTGGCATGAACATAATGATTCACTTGAAACCCCAATTTCATCTGAATCCTTCATGAGCAAAATGCCTATGATCTCTTCTATGAACAGGAAGACCTTTTAGATAATACTGAGCTTTATCTCAAATTTCGTTTGTATTTTTCATCATATCGTGTGTATGATACGGACTCATTCAAATTCGTCGAAATGAGAATATTCGCCATGTCCTGACGAAATATTTTAGGCAAAGTCCGGACACAATTTTTTTTTTTGAGATATGAAAAATTATCACCAATAACTTTGGTTGACCTGATCGAGTTCAATGATATTCTTTCCACATAATTTTCCATATCTAGTTTAGTTTTTGAGATTTTGATGCTTTCATAACAATAATTACTCAATAGAGGAACTACCTACAGCGGACACTACATAGCCTACTCTAGACATCCGCGAGCACGTGGCATCTAGACCTCCACGAGCACGTGGCATGAACATAATGATTCACTTGACACCCCAATTTCATCTGAATATGAGATATGAAAAATTTTCACCAATAACTTTTGTTGACCTGATCGAGTTCAATGATATTCTTTCCACATAATTTTCCATATCTAGTTTAGTTTATGAGATTTTGATGCTTTCATAACAATAATTACTCAATAGAGGAACTACCTACAGCGGACACTACATAGCCTACTCTAGACATCCGCGAGCACGTGGCATCTAGACCTCCACGAGCACGTGGCATGAACATAATGATTCACTTGAAACCCCAATTTCATCTGAATCTTTCATGAGCAAAATTCCTATGATCTCTTCTATGAACAGGAAGACCTATTAGATAATACTCAGCTTTATCTCAAATTTCGTTTGTATTTTTCATCATATTGTGTGTTTAATACGGACTTATTGAAATTCGTCGAAACGAGAATATTCGCCAAGTCCCGACGATTTTTTTTAGGCTAAGTCCAGACACATTTTTATTTTTCGAGATATGAAAAATTTTCATCAATAACTTTTGTTGAACTGATCGAGTTCAATGATATTCTTTCCACACAATTTTCCATATCTAGTTTAGTTTTTGAGATTCTGATGCTTTCATAACAATAATTACTCAATAGAGGAACTACCTACAGCGGACACTACATAGCCTACTGTAGACCCCTGCGAGCACGTGGCATCTAGACCTCCACGAGCACGTGGCATGAACATAATGATTCACTTGAAACCCCAATTTCATCTGAATCCTTCATGAGCTAAATGCCTATGATCTCTTCTATGAACAGGGAGACCTTTTAGATAATACTGATCTTTATCTCAAATTTCGTTTGTATTTTTCATCTTATCGTGTGTATAATACGGACTCAATCAAATTCGTCGAAATGAGAATATTCGCCATGTCCTGACAAATTTTTTCAGGCAAAGTCCAGACACAATTTTTTTTTTTTGAGATATGAAAAATTTTCACCAATAAATTTTGTTGAACTGATCGAGTTCAATGATATTCTTTCCACACAATTTTCCATATCTAGTTTAGTTTTTGAGATTCTGATGCTTTTATAACAATAATTACTCAATAGAGGAACTACCTACAGCGGACACTACATAGCCTACTCTAGACATCCGCGAGCACGTGGCATCTAGACCTCCACGAGCCCGTGGCATGAACATAATGATTCACTTGAAACCCCAATTTCATCTGAATCCTTCATGAGCACAATGCCTATGATCTCTTCTATGAACAGGAAGACCTTTTAGATAATACTAAGCTTTATCTCAAATTTCGTTTGTATTTTTCATCATCGTGTGTATGATACGGACTCATTCAAATTCGTCGAAATGAGAATATTCGCTATGTCCTGACGAAATTTTTCAGGCAAAGTCCAGACACAATTTTTTTTTTTGAGATGTGAAAAATTTTCACTCATAACTTTTTGTTTATCTATCGAGTTCAATGATATTCTCCCTACACATTTTTCCATATCTAGTTTAGTTTTTGATATTTTGATGCTTTCATAACAATAATTACTCAATAGAGGAACTACCTACAGCGGACACTACATAGCCTACTCTAGACATCCGCGAGCACGTGGAATTTAGACCTCCACGAGCACGTGGCATGAACATACTTATTCACTTGAAACCCCAATTTCATCTGAATCCTTCATGAGCAAAATGCCTATGATTCTTCTATGAACAGGAAGACCTTTTAGATAATACTGAGCTTTATCTCAAATTTCGTTTGTATTTTTCATCATATCGTGTGTATAATACGGACTCATTCAAATTCGTCGAAATGAGAATATTCGCCATGTCCTGACGAAATTTTTCAGGCAAAGTCCAGACACAATTTTTTTTTTGAGATATGAAAAGTTTTCACCAATAAATTTTGTTGACCTGATCGAGTTCAATGAAATTCTTTCCACACAATTTTCCATATCTAGTTTAGTTTTTGAGATTCTGATGCTTTCATAACAATAATTACTCAATAGAGGAACTACCTACAGCGGACACTACATAACCTACTCTAGACATCCGCTAGCACGTGGCATCTAGACCTCCACGAGCACGTGTCATGAACATAATGATTCACTTGAAACCCCAATTTCATCTGAATCCTTCATGAGCAAAATGCCTATGATCTCTTCTATGAACAGGAAGACCTTTTAGATAATACTGAGCTTTATCTCAAATTTCGTTTGTATTTTTCATCATATCGTGTGTATGATACGGACTCATTCAAGTTCGTCGAAATGAGAATATTCGCCATGTCCTGACGAAATTTTTTAGGCAAAGTCCGGACACAATTTTTTTTTTGAGATATGAAAAATTTTCACCAATAACTTTTGTTGACCTGATCGAGTTCAATGATATTCTTTCCACACAATTTTCGATAACTAGTTTAGTTTTTGAGATTTTGATGCTTTCATAACAATAATTACTCAATAGAGGAACTACCTACAGCGGACACTACATAGCCTACTCTAGACATCCGCGAGCACGTGGCATCTAGACCTCCACGAGCACGTGGCATGAACATAATGATTCACTTGAAACCCCAATTTCATCTGAATCCTTCATGAGCAAAATGCCTATGATCTCTTCTATGAACAGGAAGACCTTTTAGATAATACTCAGCTTTATCTCAAATTTCGTTTGTATTTTTCATCATATTGTGTGTTTAATACGGACTTATTGAAATTCGTCGAAACGAGAATATTCGCCAAGTCCCGACGATTTTTTTTAGGCAAAGTCCAGACACATTTTTTTTTTTTCGAGATATGAAAAATTTTCATCCATAACTTTTGTTGACCTGATCGAGTTCAATGATATTCTCCCCACACATCTTTCCATATCTAGTTTAGTTTTTGAGATTTTGGTTCTTAAATAAAAATAATTACATCGTAGTGGAACTACCTACAGCGGACACTACTAGCCTACTGTACACATCCGCGTGCACGTGGCATGAATATAATGATCCACTTGTAACTCCAATCTCATCTGAATCCATTATTAGCAAAATGCCTATGATCACTTCTAAAAGCAGGAAGACCTTTTAAATTATATTAAGGCTAAGTCCAGACAATTTTTTTTTTTTTTGAGATATGAAAAATTTTCACCAATAAATTTTTGTTGACCTGATCGAGTTCAATGATATTCTTTTTACACATTTTTCCATATCAAGTTTAGTTTTTGAGATTTTGATACTTTCATAACAATAATCACTCTATAGAGGAACTACCTACAGCGGACACTACATAGCCTACTCTAGACATCCGCGAGCACGTGGCATCTAGACCTCCACGAGCACGTGGCATGAACATAATGATTCACTTGAAACCCCAATTTCATCTGAATACTGAGCTTTATCTCATATTTCGTTTGTATTTTTCATCATATTGTGTGTTTAATACGGACTTATTGAAATTCGTCGAAACGAGAATATTCGCCAAGTCCCGACGATTTTTTTTAGGCTAAGTCCAGACACAATTTGTTTTTTCGAGATATGAAAAATTTTCACTCATAACTTTTTGTTGACCTGATCGAGTTCAATGATATTCTCCCCACACATTTTTCCATATCTAGTTTAGTTTTTGAGATTTTGGTTCTTAAATAAAAATAATTACATCGTAGTGGAACTACCTACAGCGGACACTACTAGCTTACTGTACACATCCGCGTGATGAATATAATGATCCACATGTAACTCCAATCTCATCTGAATCCCTTATTAGCAAAATGCCTATGATCACTTCTAAAAGCAGGAAGACCTTTTAAATTATATTAAGGCTAAGTCCAGACAAATTTTTTTTATTTTTGAGATATGAAAAATATTCACCAATAACTTTTTGTTGACCTGATCGAGTTCAATGATATTCTTTCTACACATTTTTCCATATCTAGTTTAGTTTTTGAGATTTTGATACTTTCATAACAATAATTACTCTATAGAGGAACTACCTACAGCGGACACTACATAGCCTACTCTAGACATCCGCGAGCACGTGGCATCTAGACCTCCACGAGCACGTGGCATGAACATAATGATTCACTCGAAACCCCAATTTCATCTGAATCCTTCATGAGAAAAATGCCTATGATCTCTTCTATGAACAGGAAGACCTTTTAGATAATACTGAGCTTTATATCAAATTTCGTTTGTATTTTTCATCATATCGTGTGTATAATACGGACTCATTCAAATTCGTCGAAATGAGAATATTCGCCATGTCCTGACGAAATTTTTCAGGCAAAGTCCAGACACAATTTTTTTTTTTGAGATATGAAAAATTTTCACCAATAACTTTTGTTGACCTGATCGAGTTCAATGATATTCTCCCCACACATTTTTCCATATCTAGTTTCGTTTTTGAGATTTTGGTTCTTAAATAAAAATAATTACATCGTAGTGGAACTACCTACAGCGGACACTACTAGCCTACTGTACACATCCGCGTGCACGTGGCATGAATATAATGATCCACTTGTAACTCCAATTTCATCTGAATATTTATTAGCAAGATGCCTATGATCTCTTCTAAAAGCAGGAAGAACTTTTAAAATATATTAAGGCTAAGTCCAGACAAATTTTTTTTTTTTTAAATATGAACAATTTTCACCAATAACTTTTTGTTGACCTGATCGAGTTCAATGATATTCTTTTTACACATTTTTCCATATCTAGTTTAGTTTTTGAGATTTTGATGCTTTCATAACAATAATTACTCTATTGAGGAAATATCTACAGCGGACACTACATAGCCTACTCTAGACATCCGCGAGCACGTGGCATATAGACCTCCACGAGCACGTGGCATGAACATAATGATTCATCTGAATCCTTCATGAGCAAAATGCCTATGATCTCTTCTGTGTACAGGCAGATCTTTTAGATAATACTGAGCTTTATCTCAAATTTCGTTTGTATTTTTCATCATATTGTGTGTTTAATACGGACTCATTCAAATTCGTCCAAACGAGAATATTCGCCATGTCCCGACGAATTATTTCAGGCAGTCCAGAAAAATTTTTTTTTTGAGATATGAAAAATTTTTACCAATATACCAATGATATTTTTTCCACACATTTTTTCATATCTAGTTTAGTTTTTGAGATTTTGATGCTTTCATAACAATAATTACTCAATAGAGGAACAACCTACAGCGGACAATACATAGCCTACTCTAGACATCCGCGAGCACGTGGTATGAACATAATGATTCACGTGTATCCCCAATATCGTCTGAATCCCTCGTAAGCAAAAGGCCTATGATCTCTTCTATGAGCAGGAAGACCTTTCAAATTATACTAAGCTTTATCTCAAATTTCATTTGTATTTTTCATTATATTGTGTGCATAATACGGACTTATTTAAATTCGTCGAAACGAGAATATTCGCCATGTCCCGACGAATTTTTTCAGGCAAAGTCCAGACACAATTTGTTTTTTCGAGAAATGAAAAATTTTCACTCATAACTTTTTGTTGACCTGATCGAGTTCATTGATATTACTCCCTACACATTTTTCCATATCTAGTTTACTTTTTGAGATTTTTATGCTTTCATAACAATAATTACCCAATAGAGGAACTACCTACAGCGGACACTACATAGCCTACTTTAGACCTCCGCGAGCACGTGGCATCTAGACCTCCACGAGCACGTAGCATGAACATAATGATTCACTTTAACCCCAATTCCATCTGAATCCTTCATGAGCAAAATGCCTATGATCTCTTCTATGAACAGGAAGACCTTTTAGATAATACTGAGCTTTATCTCAAATTTCGTTTGTATATGTCATCATATCGTGTGTATAATACGGACTCATTCAAATTCGTCGAAATGAGAATATTCGCCATGTCCTGGCGAAATTTTTCAGGCAAAGTCCAGACACAATTTTTTTTTTTTGAGATATGAAAAATTTTCACCAATAACTTTTTGTTGACCTGATCGAGTTCAATGATATTCGTTCCACACAATTTTCCATATCTAGTTTAGTTTTTGAGATTCTGATGCTTTCATAACAATAATTACTCAATAGAGGAACTACCTACAGCGGACACTACATAGCCTACTGTAGACCCCTGCGAGCACGTGGCATCTAGACCTCCACGAGCACGTGGCATGAACCTAATGATTCACTTGAAACCCCAATTTCATCTGAATCCTTCATGAGCTAAATGCCTATATCTCTTCTATGAACAGGAAGACCTTTTAGATAATACTGAGCTGTATCTCAAATTTCGTTTGTATTTTTCATCATATCGTGTGTATAATACGGACTCAATCAAGTTCGTCGAAATGAGAATATTCGCCATGTCCTGACAAATTTTTTCAGGCAAAGTCCAGACACAATTTTTTTTTTTGAGATGTGAAAAATTTTCACTCATAACTTTTTGTTTATCTGATCGAGTTCAATGATATTCTCCCTATACATTTTTCCATATCTAGTTTAGTTTTTGATATTTTGATGCTTTCATAACAATAATTACTCAATAGAGGAACTACCTATAGCGGACACTACATAGCCTACTCTAGACATCCGCGAGCACGTGGAATCTAGACCTCCACGAGCACGTGGCATGAACATACTGATTCACTTGAAACCCCAATTTCATCTGAATCCTTCATGAGCAAAATGCCTATGATCTCTTCTATGAACAGGAAGACCTTTTAGATAATACTGAGCTTTATCTCAAATTTCGTTTGTATTTTTCATCATATCGTGTGTATAATACGGACTCATTCAAATTCGTCGAAATGAGAATATTCGCCATGTCCTGACGAAATTTTTCAGGCAAAGTCCAGACACAATTTTTTTTTTGAGATATGAAAAATTTTCACCAATAAATTTTGTTGACCTGATCGAGTTCAATGAAATTCTTTCCACACAATTTTCCATATCTAGTTTAGTTTTTGAGATTCTGATGCTTTCATAACAATAATTACTCAATAGAGGAACTACCTACAGCGGACACTACATAACCTACTCTAGACATCCGCTAGCACGTGGCATCTAGACCTCCACGAGCACGTGTCATGAACATAATGATTCACTTGAAACCCCAATTTCATCTGAATCCTTCATGAGCAAAATGCCTATGATCTCTTCTATGAACAGGAAGACCTTTTAGATAATACTGAGCTTTATCTCAAATTTCGTTTGTATTTTTCATCATATCGTGTGTATGATACGGACTCATTCAAGTTCGTCGAAATGAGAATATTCGCCATGTCCTGACGAAATTTTTTAGGCAAAGTCCGGACACAATTTTTTTTTTGAGATATGAAAAATTTTCACCAATAACTTTTGTTGACCTGATCGAGTTCAATAATGATATTCTTTCCACACAATTTTCGATAACTAGTTTAGTTTTTGAGATTTTGATGCTTTCATAACAATAATTACTCAATAGAGGAACTACCTACAGCGGACACTACATAGCCTACTCTAGACATCCGCGAGCACGTGGCATCTAGACCTCCACGAGCACGTGGCATGAACATAATGATTCACTTGAAACCCCAATTTCATCTGAATCCTTCATGAGCAAAATGCCTATGATCTCTTCTATGAACAGGAAGACCTTTTAGATAATACTCAGCTTTATCTCAAATTTCGTTTGTATTTTTCATCATATTGTGTGTTTAATACGGACTTATTGAAATTCGTCGAAACGAGAATATTCGCCAAGTCCCGACGATTTTTTTTAGGCAAAGTCCAGACACATTTTTTTTTTTCGAGATATGAAAAATTTTCATCCATAACTTTTGTTGACCTGATCGAGTTCAATGATATTCTCCCCACACATCTTTCCATATCTAGTTTAGTTTTTGAGATTTTGGTTCTTAAATAAAAATAATTACATCGTAGTGGAACTACCTACAGCGGACACTACTAGCCTACTGTACACATCCGCGTGCACGTGGCATGAATATAATGATCCACTTGTAACTCCAATCTCATCTGAATCCATTATTAGCAAAATGCCTATGATCACTTCTAAAAGCAGGAAGACCTTTTAAATTATATTAAGGCTAAGTCCAGACAAATTTTTTTTTTTTGAGATATGAAAAATTTTCACCAATAAATTTTTGTTGACCTGATCGAGTTCAATGATATTCTTTTTACACATTTTTCCATATCAAGTTTAGTTTTTGAGATTTTGATACTTTCATAACAATAATCACTCTATAGAGGAACTACCTACAGCGGACACTACATAGCCTACTCTAGACATCCGCGAGCACGTGGCATCTAGACCTCCACGAGCACGTGGCATGAACATAATGATTCACTTGAAACCCCAATTTCATCTGAATACTGAGCTTTATCTCATATTTCGTTTGTATTTTTCATCATATTGTGTGTTTAATACGGACTTATTGAAATTCGTCGAAACGAGAATATTCGCCAAGTCCCGACGATTTTTTTTAGGCTAAGTCCAGACACAATTTGTTTTTTCGAGATATGAAAAATTTTCACTCATAACTTTTTGTTGACCTGATCGAGTTCAATGATATTCTCCCCACACATTTTTCCATATCTAGTTTAGTTTTTGAGATTTTGGTTCTTAAATAAAAATAATTACATCGTAGTGGAACTACCTACAGCGGACACTACTAGCTTACTGTACACATCCGCGTGATGAATATAATGATCCACATGTAACTCCAATCTCATCTGAATCCCTTATTAGCAAAATGCCTATGATCACTTCTAAAAGCAGGAAGACCTTTTAAATTATATTAAGGCTAAGTCCAGACAAATTTTTTTTATTTTTGAGATATGAAAAATATTCACCAATAACTTTTTGTTGACCTGATCGAGTTCAATGATATTCTTTCTACACATTTTTCCATATCTAGTTTAGTTTTTGAGATTTTGATACTTTCATAACAATAATTACTCTATAGAGGAACTACCTACAGCGGACACTACATAGCCTACTCTAGACATCCGCGAGCACGTGGCATCTAGACCTCCACGAGCACGTGGCATGAACATAATGATTCACTCGAAACCCCAATTTCATCTGAATCCTTCATGAGAAAAATGCCTATGATCTCTTCTATGAACAGGAAGACCTTTTAGATAATACTGAGCTTTATATCAAATTTCGTTTGTATTTTTCATCATATCGTGTGTATAATACGGACTCATTCAAATTCGTCGAAATGAGAATATTCGCCATGTCCTGACGAAATTTTTCAGGCAAAGTCCAGACACAATTTTTTTTTTTGAGATATGAAAAATTTTCACCAATAACTTTTGTTGACCTGATCGAGTTCAATGATATTCTCCCCACACATTTTTCCATATCTAGTTTCGTTTTTGAGATTTTGGTTCTTAAATAAAAATAATTACATCGTAGTGGAACTACCTACAGCGGACACTACTAGCCTACTGTACACATCCGCGTGCACGTGGCATGAATATAATGATCCACTTGTAACTCCAATTTCATCTGAATATTTATTAGCAAGATGCCTATGATCTCTTCTAAAAGCAGGAAGAACTTTTAAAATATATTAAGGCTAAGTCCAGACAAATTTTTTTTTTTTTAAATATGAACAATTTTCACCAATAACTTTTTGTTGACCTGATCGAGTTCAATGATATTTTTTCCACACATTTTTTCATATCTAGTTTAGTTTTTGAGATTTTGATGCTTTCATAACAATAATTACTCAATAGAGGAACAACCTACAGCGGACAATACATAGCCTACTCTAGACATCCGCGAGCACGTGGTATGAACATAATGATTCACGTGTATCCCCAATATCGTCTGAATCCCTCGTAAGCAAAAGGCCTATGATCTCTTCTATGAGCAGGAAGACCTTTCAAATTATACTAAGCTTTATCTCAAATTTCATTTGTATTTTTCATTATATTGTGTGCATAATACGGACTTATTTAAATTCGTCGAAACGAGAATATTCGCCATGTCCCGACGAATTTTTTCAGGCAAAGTCCAGACACAATTTGTTTTTTCGAGAAATGAAAAATTTTCACTCATAACTTTTTGTTGACCTGATCGAGTTCATTGATATTACTCCCTACACATTTTTCCATATCTAGTTTACTTTTTGAGATTTTTATGCTTTCATAACAATAATTACCCAATAGAGGAACTACCTACAGCGGACACTACATAGCCTACTTTAGACCTCCGCGAGCACGTGGCATCTAGACCTCCACGAGCACGTGGCATGAACATAATGATTCACTTTAACCCCAATTCCATCTGAATCCTTCATGAGCAAAATGCCTATGATCTCTTCTATGAACAGGAAGACCTTTTAGATAATACTGAGCTTTATCTCAAATTTCGTTTGTATATGTCATCATATCGTGTGTATAATACGGACTCATTCAAATTCGTCGAAATGAGAATATTCGCCATGTCCTGGCGAAATTTTTCAGGCAAAGTCCAGACACAATTTTTTTTTTTTGAGATATGAAAAATTTTCACCAATAACTTTTTGTTGACCTGATCGAGTTCAATGATATTCGTTCCACACAATTTTCCATATCTAGTTTAGTTTTTGAGATTCTGATGCTTTCATAACAATAATTACTCAATAGAGGAACTACCTACAGCGGACACTACATAGCCTACTGTAGACCCCTGCGAGCACGTGGCATCTAGACCTCCACGAGCACGTGGCATGAACCTAATGATTCACTTGAAACCCCAATTTCATCTGAATCCTTCATGAGCTAAATGCCTATATCTCTTCTATGAACAGGAAGACCTTTTAGATAATACTGAGCTGTATCTCAAATTTCGTTTGTATTTTTCATCATATCGTGTGTATAATACGGACTCAATCAAGTTCGTCGAAATGAGAATATTCGCCATGTCCTGACAAATTTTTTCAGGCAAAGTCCAGACACAATTTTTTTTTTTGAGATGTGAAAAATTTTCACTCATAACTTTTTGTTTATCTGATCGAGTTCAATGATATTCTCCCTATACATTTTTCCATATCTAGTTTAGTTTTTGATATTTTGATGCTTTCATAACAATAATTACTCAATAGAGGAACTACCTATAGCGGACACTACATAGCCTACTCTAGACATCCGCGAGCACGTGGAATCTAGACCTCCACGAGCACGTGGCATGAACATACTGATTCACTTGAAACCCCAATTTCATCTGAATCCTTCATGAGCAAAATGCCTATGATCTCTTCTATGAACAGGAAGACCTTTTAGATAATACTGAGCTTTATCTCAAATTTCGTTTGTATTTTTCATCATATCGTGTGTATAATACGGACTCATTCAAATTCGTCGAAATGAGAATATTCGCCATGTCCTGACGAAATTTTTCAGGCAAAGTCCAGACACAATTTTTTTTTTGAGATATGAAAAATTTTCACCAATAAATTTTGTTGACCTGATCGAGTTCAATGAAATTCTTTCCACACAATTTTCCATATCTAGTTTAGTTTTTGAGATTCTGATGCTTTCATAACAATAATTACTCAATAGAGGAACTACCTACAGCGGACACTACATAACCTACTCTAGACATCCGCTAGCACGTGGCATCTAGACCTCCACGAGCACGTGTCATGAACATAATGATTCACTTGAAACCCCAATTTCATCTGAATCCTTCATGAGCAAAATGCCTATGATCTCTTCTATGAACAGGAAGACCTTTTAGATAATACTGAGCTTTATCTCAAATTTCGTTTGTATTTTTCATCATATCGTGTGTATGATACGGACTCATTCAAGTTCGTCGAAATGAGAATATTCGCCATGTCCTGACGAAATTTTTTAGGCAAAGTCCGGACACAATTTTTTTTTTGAGATATGAAAAATTTTCACCAATAACTTTTGTTGACCTGATCGAGTTCAATAATGATATTCTTTCCACACAATTTTCGATAACTAGTTTAGTTTTTGAGATTTTGATGCTTTCATAACAATAATTACTCAATAGAGGAACTACCTACAGCGGACACTACATAGCCTACTCTAGACATCCGCGAGCACGTGGCATCTAGACCTCCACGAGCACGTGGCATGAACATAATGATTCACTTGAAACCCCAATTTCATCTGAATCCTTCATGAGCAAAATGCCTATGATCTCTTCTATGAACAGGAAGACCTTTTAGATAATACTCAGCTTTATCTCAAATTTCGTTTGTATTTTTCATCATATTGTGTGTTTAATACGGACTTATTGAAATTCGTCGAAACGAGAATATTCGCCAAGTCCCGACGATTTTTTTTAGGCAAAGTCCAGACACATTTTTTTTTTTTCGAGATATGAAAAATTTTCATCCATAACTTTTGTTGACCTGATCGAGTTCAATGATATTCTCCCCACACATCTTTCCATATCTAGTTTAGTTTTTGAGATTTTGGTTCTTAAATAAAAATAATTACATCGTAGTGGAACTACCTACAGCGGACACTACTAGCCTACTGTACACATCCGCGTGCACGTGGCATGAATATAATGATCCACTTGTAACTCCAATCTCATCTGAATCCATTATTAGCAAAATGCCTATGATCACTTCTAAAAGCAGGAAGACCTTTTAAATTATATTAAGGCTAAGTCCAGACAAATTTTTTTTTTTTGAGATATGAAAAATTTTCACCAATAAATTTTTGTTGACCTGATCGAGTTCAATGATATTCTTTTTACACATTTTTCCATATCAAGTTTAGTTTTTGAGATTTTGATACTTTCATAACAATAATCACTCTATAGAGGAACTACCTACAGCGGACACTACATAGCCTACTCTAGACATCCGCGAGCACGTGGCATCTAGACCTCCACGAGCACGTGGCATGAACATAATGATTCACTTGAAACCCCAATTTCATCTGAATACTGAGCTTTATCTCATATTTCGTTTGTATTTTTCATCATATTGTGTGTTTAATACGGACTTATTGAAATTCGTCGAAACGAGAATATTCGCCAAGTCCCGACGATTTTTTTTAGGCCAAGTCCAGACACAATTTGTTTTTTCGAGATATGAAAAATTTTCACTCATAACTTTTTGTTGACCTGATCGAGTTCAATGATATTCTCCCCACACATTTTTCCATATCTAGTTTAGTTTTTGAGATTTTGGTTCTTAAATAAAAATAATTACATCGTAGTGGAACTACCTACAGCGGACACTACTAGCTTACTGTACACATCCGCGTGATGAATATAATGATCCACATGTAACTCCAATCTCATCTGAATCCCTTATTAGCAAAATGCCTATGATCACTTCTAAAAGCAGGAAGACCTTTTAAATTATATTAAGGCTAAGTCCAGACAAATTTTTTTTATTTTTGAGATATGAAAAATATTCACCAATAACTTTTTGTTGACCTGACCGAGTTCAATGATATTCTTTCTACACATTTTTCCATATCTAGTTTAGTTTTTGAGATTTTGATACTTTCATAACAATAATTACTCTATAGAGGAACTACCTACAGCGGACACTACATAGCCTACTCTAGACATCCGCGAGCACGTGGCATCTAGACCTCCACGAGCACGTGGCATGAACATAATGATTCATCTGAATCCTTCATGAGCAAAATGCCTATGATCTCTTCTGTGAACAGGGAGACCTTTTAGATAATACTGAGCTTTATCTCAAATTTCGTTTGTATTTTTCATCATATTGTGTGTTTAATACGGACTCATTCAAATTCGTCGAAACGAAAATATTAGCCATGTCCCGACGAAATTTTTCAGGCAAAGTCCAGACACAATTTTTTTTTTGAGATATGAAAAATTTTCACCAATAAATTTTGTTGACCTGATCGAGTTCAATGATATTCTTTCCACGCAATTTTCCATATCTAGTTTAGTTTTTGAGATTCTGATGCTTTCATAACAATAATTACTCAATAGAGGAACTACCTACAGCGGACACTACATAGCCTACTCTATACATCCGCGAGCACGTGGAATCTAGACCTCCACGAGCACGTGGCATGAACATACTGATTCACTCGAAACCCCAATTTCATCTGAATCCTTCATGAGCAAAATGCCTATGATCTCTTCTATGAACAGGAAGACCTTTTAGATAATACTGAGCTTTATATCAAATTTCGTTTGTATTTTTCATCATATCGTGTGTATAATACGGACTCATTCAAATTCGTCGAAATGAGAATATTCGCCATGTCCTGACGAAATTTTTCAGGCAAAGTCCAGACACAATTTTTTTTTTTGAGATATGAAAAATTTTCACCAATAACTTTTGTTGACCTGATCGAGTTCAATGATATTCTCCCCACACATTTTTCCATATCTAGTTTCGTTTTTGAGATTTTGGTTCTTAAATAAAAATAATTACATCGTAGTGGAACTACCTACAGCGGACACTACTAGCCTACTGTACACATCCGCGTGCACGTGGCATGAATATAATGATCCACTTGTAACTCCAATTTCATCTGAATATTTATTAGCAAGATGCCTATGATCTCTTCTAAAAGCAGGAAGAACTTTTAAAATATATTAAGGCTAAGTCCAGACAATTTTTTTTTTTTTTAAATATGAACAATTTTCACCAATAACTTTTTGTTGACCTGATCGAGTTCAATGATATTCTTTTTACACATTTTTCCATATCTAGTTTAGTTTTTGAGATTTTGATGCTTTCATAACAATAATTACTCTATTGAGGAAATATCTACAGCGGACACTACATAGCCTACTCTAGACATCCGCGAGCACGTGGCATATAGACCTCCACGAGCACGTGGCATGAACATAATGATTCATCTGAATCCTTCATGAGCAAAATGCCTATGATCTCTTCTGTGTACAGGCAGATCTTTTAGATAATACTGAGCTTTATCTCAAATTTCGTTTGTATTTTTCATCATATTGTGTGTTTAATACGGACTCATTCAAATTCGTCCAAACGAGAATATTCGCCATGTCCCGACGAATTATTTCAGGCAGTCCAGAAAAATTTTTTTTTTGAGATATGAAAAATTTTTACCAATATACCAATGATATTTTTTCCACACATTTTTTCATATCTAGTTTAGTTTTTGAGATTTTGATGCTTTCATAACAATAATTACTCAATAGAGGAACAACCTACAGCGGACAATACATAGCCTACTCTAGACATCCGCGAGCACGTGGTATGAACATAATGATTCACGTGTATCCCCAATATCGTCTGAATCCCTCGTAAGCAAAAGGCCTATGATCTCTTCTATGAGCAGGAAGACCTTTCAAATTATACTAAGCTTTATCTCAAATTTCATTTGTATTTTTCATTATATTGTGTGCATAATACGGACTTATTTAAATTCGTCGAAACGAGAATATTCGCCATGTCCCGACGAATTTTTTCAGGCAAAGTCCAGACACAATTTGTTTTTTCGAGAAATGAAAAATTTTCACTCATAACTTTTTGTTGACCTGATCGAGTTCATTGATATTACTCCCTACACATTTTTCCATATCTAGTTTACTTTTTGAGATTTTTATGCTTTCATAACAATAATTACCCAATAGAGGAACTACCTACAGCGGACACTACATAGCCTACTTTAGACCTCCGCGAGCACGTGGCATCTAGACCTCCACGAGCACGTGGCATGAACATAATGATTCACTTTAACCCCAATTCCATCTGAATCCTTCATGAGCAAAATGCCTATGATCTCTTCTATGAACAGGAAGACCTTTTAGATAATACTGAGCTTTATCTCAAATTTCGTTTGTATATGTCATCATATCGTGTGTATAATACGGACTCATTCAAATTCGTCGAAATGAGAATATTCGCCATGTCCTGGCGAAATTTTTCAGGCAAAGTCCAGACACAATTTTTTTTTTTTGAGATATGAAAAATTTTCACCAATAACTTTTTGTTGACCTGATCGAGTTCAATGATATTCGTTCCACACAATTTTCCATATCTAGTTTAGTTTTTGAGATTCTGATGCTTTCATAACAATAATTACTCAATAGAGGAACTACCTACAGCGGACACTACATAGCCTACTGTAGACCCCTGCGAGCACGTGGCATCTAGACCTCCACGAGCACGTGGCATGAACCTAATGATTCACTTGAAACCCCAATTTCATCTGAATCCTTCATGAGCTAAATGCCTATATCTCTTCTATGAACAGGAAGACCTTTTAGATAATACTGAGCTGTATCTCAAATTTCGTTTGTATTTTTCATCATATCGTGTGTATAATACGGACTCAATCAAGTTCGTCGAAATGAGAATATTCGCCATGTCCTGACAAATTTTTTCAGGCAAAGTCCAGACACAATTTTTTTTTTTGAGATGTGAAAAATTTTCACTCATAACTTTTTGTTTATCTGATCGAGTTCAATGATATTCTCCCTATACATTTTTCCATATCTAGTTTAGTTTTTGATATTTTGATGCTTTCATAACAATAATTACTCAATAGAGGAACTACCTATAGCGGACACTACATAGCCTACTCTAGACATCCGCGAGCACGTGGAATCTAGACCTCCACGAGCACGTGGCATGAACATACTGATTCACTTGAAACCCCAATTTCATCTGAATCCTTCATGAGCAAAATGCCTATGATCTCTTCTATGAACAGGAAGACCTTTTAGATAATACTGAGCTTTATCTCAAATTTCGTTTGTGTTTTTCATCATATCGTGTGTATAATACGGACTCATTCAAATTCGTCGAAATGAGAATATTCGCCATGTCCTGACGAAATTTTTCAGGCAAAGTCCAGACACAATTTTTTTTTTTTGAGATATGAAAAATTTTCACCAATAAATTTTGTTGACCTGATCGAGTTCAATGATATTCTTTCCACACAATTTTCCATATCTAGTTTAGTTTTTGAGATTCTGATGCTTTCATAACAATAATTACTCAATAGAGGAACTACCTACAGCGGACACTACATAGCCTACTCTATACTTCCGCTAGCACGTGGCATCTAGACCTCCACGAGCACGTGGCATGAACATAATGATTCACTTGAAACCCCAATTTCATCTGAATCCTTCATGAGCAAAATGCCTATGATCTCTTCTATGAACAGGAAGACCTTTTAGATAATACTGAGCTTTATCTCAAATTTCGTTTGTGTTTTTCATCATATCGTGTGTATGATACGGACTCATTCAAATTCGTCGAAATGAGAATATTCGCCATGTCCTGACGAAATTTTTTAGGCAAAATCCGGACACAATTTTTTTTTTTGAGATATGAAAAATTTTCACCAATAACTTTTGTTGACCTGATCGAGTTCAATGATATTCTCCCCACACATTTTTCCATATCTAGTTTAGTTTTTGAGATTTTGGTTCTTAAATAAAAATAATTACATCGTAGTGGAACTACCTACAGCGGACACTACTAGCCTACTGTACACATCCGCGTGCACGTGGCATGAATATAATGATCCACTTGTAACTCCAATTTCATCTGAATATTTATTAGCAAGATGCCTATGATCTCTTCTAAAAGCAGGAAGAACTTTTAAAATATATTAAGGCTAAGTCCAGACAAATTTTTTTTTTTTTTAAATATGAAAAATATTCACCAATAACTTTTTGTTGACCTGAACGAGTTCAATGAAATTCTTTCTACACATTTTTCCATATCTAGTTTAGTTTTTGAGATTTTGATACTTTCATAACAATAATTATTCTATAGAGGAACTACCTACAGCGGACACTACATAGCCTACTCTAGACCTCCGCGAACACGTGGCATCTAGACCTCCACGAGCACGTGGCATGAACATAATGATTCACTTGAAACCCCAATTTCATCTGAATCCTTCATGAGCAAAATGCCTATGTTCTCTTCTATGAACAGGAAGACCTTTTAGATAATACTGAGCTTTATCTCAAATTTCGTTTGTATTTTTCATCATATCGTGTGTATAATACGGACTCATTCAAATTCGTCGAAATGAGAATATTCGCCATGTCCTGACGAAATTTTTCAGGCAAAGTCCAGACACAATTTTTTTTTTTTGAGATATGAAAAATTTTCACCAATAAATTTTGTTGACCTGATCGAGTTCAATGATATTTTTTCCACACAATTTTCCATATCTAGTTTGGTTTTTGAGATTCTGATGCTTTCATAACAACAATTACTCAATAGAGGAACTACCTACAGCGGACACTACATAGGCTACTCTAGACATCCGCGAGCACGTGGCATATAGACCTCCACGAGCACGTGGCATGAACATAATGATTCACTTGAAACCCCAATTTCATCTGAATACTGAGCTTTATCTCATATTTCGTTTGTATTTTTCATCATATTGTGTGTTTAATACGGACTTATTGAAATTCGTCGAAACGAGAATATTCGCCAAGTCCCGACGATTTTTTTTAGGCTAAGTCCAGACACAATTTGTTTTTTCGAGATATGAAAAATTTTCACTCATAACTTTTTGTTGACCTGATCGAGTTCATTGATATTACTCCCTACACATTTTTCCATATCTAGTTTAATTTTTGAGATTTTTATGCTTTCATAACAATAATTACCCAATAGAGGAACTACCTACAGCGGACACTACATAGCCTACTCTAGACATCCGCGAGCACGTGGCATCTAGACCTCCACGAGCTCGTGGCATGAACATACTGATTCACTTGAAACCCCAATTTCATCTGAATCCTTCATGAGCAAAATGCCTATGATCTCTTCTATGAACAGGAAGACCTTTTAGATAATACTGAGCTTTATATCAAATTTCGTTTGTATTTTTCATCATATCGTGTGTATAATACGGACTCATTCAAATTCGTCGAAATGAGAATATTCGCCATGTCCTGACGAAATTTTTCAGGCAAAGTCCAGACACAATTTTTTTTTTTGAGATATGAAAAATTTTCACCAATAACTTTTGTTGACCTGATCGAGTTCAATGATATTCTCCCCACACATTTTTCCATATCTAGTTTCGTTTTTGAGATTTTGGTTCTTAAATAAAAATAATTACATCGTAGTGGAACTACCTACAGCGGACACTACTAGCCTACTGTACACATCCGCGTGCACGTGGCATGAATATAATGATCCACTTGTAACTCCAATTTCATCTGAATATTTATTAGCAAGATGCCTATGATCTCTTCTAAAAGCAGGAAGAACTTTTAAAATATATTAAGGCTAAGTCCAGACAAATTTTTTTTTTTTTTAAATATGAACAATTTTCACCAATAACTTTTTGTTGACCTGATCGAGTTCAATGATATTCTTTTTACACATTTTTCCATATCTAGTTTAGTTTTTGAGATTTTGATGCTTTCATAACAATAATTACTCTATGGAGGAAATATCTACAGCGGACACTACATAGCCTACTCTAGACATCCGCGAGCACGTGGCATATAGACCTCCACGAGCACGTGGCATGAACATAATGATTCATCTGAATCCTTCATGAGCAAAATGCCTATGATCACTTCTGTGAACAGGAAGATCTTTTAGATAATACTGAGCTTTATCTCAAATTTCGTTTGTATTTTTCATCATATTGTGTGTTTAATACGGACTCATTCAAATTCGTCGAAACGAGAATATTCGCCATGTCCCGACGAATTTTTTCAGGCAGTCCAGAAAAATTTTTTTTTTGAGATATGAAAAATTTTTACCAATAACTTTCTGTTGAACTGATCGAGTTCAATGATATTTTTTCCACACATTTTTTCATATCTAGTTTAGTTTTTGAGATTTTGATGCTTTCATAACAATAATTACTCAATAGAGGACCTACAGCGGACACTACATAGCCTACTCTAGACATCCGCGAGCACGTAGCATGAACATAATGATTCACGTGTATCCCCAATATCGTCTGAATCCCTCGTAAGCAAAAGGCCTATGATCTCTTCTATGAGCAGGAAGACCTTTCAAATTATACTAAGCTTTATCTCAAATTTCATTTGTATTTTTCATTATATTGTGTGCATAATACGGACTTATTCAAATTCGTCGAAACGAGAATATTCGCCATGTCCCGACGAATTTTTTCAGGCAAAGTCCAGACACAATTTTTTTTTTTGAGATATGAAAAATTTTCACCAATAACTTTTTGTTGACCTGATCGAGTTCAATGATATTCTTTTTACACATTTTTCCATATCTAGTTTAGTTTTTGAGATATTGATGCTTTCATAACAATAATTACTCTATAGAGGAAATATCTACAGCGGACACTACATAGCCTACTCTAGACATCCGCGAGCACGTGGCATCTAGAGCTCCACGAGCACGTGGCATGAACATAATGATTCATCTGAATCCTTCATGAGCAAAATGCCTATGATCTCTTCTGTGTACAGGCAGATCTTTTAGATAATACTGAGCTTTATCTCAAATTTCGTTTGTATTTTTCATCATATTGTGTGTTTAATACGGACTCATTCAAATTCGTCCAAACGAAAATATTCGCCATGTCCCGACGAATTTTTTCAGGCAGTCCAGTAAAATTTTTTTTTTGAGATATGAAAAATTTTTACCAATATACCAATGATATTTTTTCCACACATTTTTTTAAATCTAGTTTAGTTTTTGAGATTTTGATGCTTTCATAACAATAATTACTCAATAGAGGAACTACCTACAGCGGACACTACATAGCCTACTCTAGACATCCGCGAGCACGTGGCATGAACATAATGATTCACGTGTATCCCCAATATCGTCTGAATCCCCCGTAAGCAAAAGGCCTATGATCTCTTCTATGAGCAGGAAGACCTTTCAAATTATACTAAGCTTTATCTCAAATTTCATTTGTATTTTTCATTATATTTTGTGCATAATACGGACTTATTCAAATTCGTCGAAACGAGAATAATCGCCATGTCCCGACGAAATTTTTCAGGCAAAGTCCAGACACAATTTTTTTTTTTTGAGATATGAAAAATTTTCACCAATAACTTTTTGTTGACCTGATCGAGTTCAATGATATTCTTTCCACACAATTTTCCATATCTAGTTTAGTTTTTGAGATTCTGATGCTTTCATAACAATAATTACTCAATAGAGGAACTACCTACAGCGGACACTACATAGCCTACTGTAGACCCCTGCGAGCACGTGGCATCTAGACCTCCACGAGCACGTGGCATGAACCTAATGATTCACTTTAAACCCCAATTTCATCTGAATCCTTCATGAGCTAAATGCCTATGATCTCTTCTATGAACAGGAAGCCCTTTTAGATAATACTGAGCTTTATCTCAAATTTCGTTTGTATTTTTCATCATATCGTGTGTAAAATACGGACTCAATCAAATTCGTCGAAATGAGAATATTCGCCATGTCCTGACAAATTTTTTCAGGCAAAGTCCAGACACAATTTTTTTTTTTGAGATATGAAAAATTTTCACCAATAACTTTTTGTTGACCTGATCGAGTTCAATGATATTCTTTCCACACAATTTTCCATATCTTGTTTAGTTTTTGAGATTTTGATGCTTTCATAACAATAATTATTCAATAGAGGAACTACCTACAGCGGACACAACATAGGCTACTCTAGACATCCGCCAGCTCGTGGCATCTAGACCTCCACGAGCACGTGGCATGAACATAATGATTCACTTGAAACCCCAATTTCATCTGAATCCTTCATGAGCAAAATGCCTATGATCTCTTCTATGAACAGGAAGACCTTTTAGATAATACTGAGCTTTATATCAAATTTCGTTTGTATTTTTCATCATATCGTGTGTATAATACGGACTCATTCAAATTCGTCGAAATGAGAATATTTGCCATGTCCTGACGAAATTTTTCAGGCAAAGTCCAGACACAATTTTTTTTTTTTTGAGATATGAAAAATTTTCACCAATAAATTTTGTTGACCTGATCGAGTTCAATGATATTCTTTCCACACAATTTTCCATATCTAGTTTAGTTTTTGAGATTCTGATGCTTTCATAACAATAATTACTCAATAGAGGAACTACCTACAGCGGACACTACATAGCCTACTCTATACTTCCGCTAGCACGTGGCATCTAGACCTCCACGAGCACGTGGCATGAACATAATGATTCACTTGAAACCCCAATTTCATCTGAATCCTTCATGAGCAAAATGCCTATGATCTCTTCTATGAACAGGAAGACCTTTTAGATAATACTGAGCTTTATCTCAAATTTCGTTTGTGTTTTTCATCATATCGTGTGTATGATACGGACTCATTCAAATTCGTCGAAATGAGAATATTCGCCATGTCCTGACGAAATTTTTTAGGCAAAATCCGGACACAATTTTTTTTTTTGAGATATGAAAAATTTTCACCAATAACTTTTGTTGACCTGATCGAGTTCAATGATATTCTCCCCACACATTTTTCCATATCTAGTTTAGTTTTTGAGATTTTGGTTCTTAAATAAAAATAATTACATCGTAGTGGAACTACCTACAGCGGACACTACTAGCCTACTGTACACATCCGCGTGCACGTGGCATGAATATAATGATCCACTTGTAACTCCAATTTCATCTGAATATTTATTAGCAAGATGCCTATGATCTCTTCTAAAAGCAGGAAGAACTTTTAAAATATATTAAGGCTAAGTCCAGACAAATTTTTTTTTTTTTTAAATATGAAAAATATTCACCAATAACTTTTTGTTGACCTGAACGAGTTCAATGAAATTCTTTCTACACATTTTTCCATATCTAGTTTAGTTTTTGAGATTTTGATACTTTCATAACAATAATTACTCTATAGAGGAACTACCTACAGCGGACACTACATAGCCTACTCTAGACCTCCGCGAACACGTGGCATCTAGACCTCCACGAGCACGTGGCATGAACATAATGATTCACTTGAAACCCCAATTTCATCTGAATCCTTCATGAGCAAAATGCCTATGTTCTCTTCTATGAACAGGAAGACCTTTTAGATAATACTGAGCTTTATCTCAAATTTCGTTTGTATTTTTCATCATATCGTGTGTATAATACGGACTCATTCAAATTCGTCGAAATGAGAATATTCGCCATGTCCTGACGAAATTTTTCAGGCAAAGTCCAGACACAATTTTTTTTTTTTGAGATATGAAAAATTTTCACCAATAAATTTTGTTGACCTGATCGAGTTCAATGATATTTTTTCCACACAATTTTCCATATCTAGTTTAGTTTTTGAGATTCTGATGCTTTCATAACAACAATTACTCAATAGAGGAACTACCTACAGCGGACACTACATAGGCTACTCTAGACATCCGCGAGCACGTGGCATATAGACCTCCACGAGCACGTGGCATGAACATAATGATTCACTTGAAACCCCAATTTCATCTGAATACTGAGCTTTATCTCATATTTCGTTTGTATTTTTCATCATATTGTGTGTTTAATACGGACTTATTGAAATTCGTCGAAACGAGAATATTCGCCAAGTCCCGACGATTTTTTTTAGGCTAAGTCCAGACACAATTTGTTTTTTCGAGATATGAAAAATTTTCACTCATAACTTTTTGTTGACCTGATCGAGTTCATTGATATTACTCCCTACACATTTTTCCATATCTAGTTTAATTTTTGAGATTTTTATGCTTTCATAACAATAATTACCCAATAGAGGAACTACCTACAGCGGACACTACATAGCCTACTCTAGACATCCGCGAGCACGTGGCATCTAGACCTCCACGAGCACGTGGCATGAACATACTGATTCACTTGAAACCCCAATTTCATCTGAATCCTTCATGAGCAAAATGCCTATGATCTCTTCTATGAACAGGAAGACCTTTTAGATAATACTGAGCTTTATATCAAATTTCGTTTGTATTTTTCATCATATCGTGTGTATAATACGGACTCATTCAAATTCGTCGAAATGAGAATATTCGCCATGTCCTGACGAAATTTTTCAGGCAAAGTCCAGACACAATTTTTTTTTTTGAGATATGAAAAATTTTCACCAATAACTTTTGTTGACCTGATCGAGTTCAATGATATTCTCCCCACACATTTTTCCATATCTAGTTTCGTTTTTGAGATTTTGGTTCTTAAATAAAAATAATTACATCGTAGTGGAACTACCTACAGCGGACACTACTAGCCTACTGTACACATCCGCGTGCACGTGGCATGAATATAATGATCCACTTGTAACTCCAATTTCATCTGAATATTTATTAGCAAGATGCCTATGATCTCTTCTAAAAGCAGGAAGAACTTTTAAAATATATTAAGGCTAAGTCCAGACAAATTTTTTTTTTTTTAAATATGAACAATTTTCACCAATAACTTTTTGTTGACCTGATCGAGTTCAATGATATTCTTTTTACACATTTTTCCATATCTAGTTTAGTTTTTGAGATTTTGATGCTTTCATAACAATAATTACTCTATGGAGGAAATATCTACAGCGGACACTACATAGCCTACTCTAGACATCCGCGAGCACGTGGCATATAGACCTCCACGAGCACGTGGCATGAACATAATGATTCATCTGAATCCTTCATGAGCAAAATGCCTATGATCACTTCTGTGAACAGGAAGATCTTTTAGATAATACTGAGCTTTATCTCAAATTTCGTTTGTATTTTTCATCATATTGTGTGTTTAATACGGACTCATTCAAATTCGTCGAAACGAGAATATTCGCCATGTCCCGACGAATTTTTTCAGGCAGTCCAGAAAAATTTTTTTTTTGAGATATGAAAAATTTTTACCAATAACTTTCTGTTGAACTGATCGAGTTCAATGATATTTTTTCCACACATTTTTTCATATCTAGTTTAGTTTTTGAGATTTTGATGCTTTCATAACAATAATTACTCAATAGAGGAACTACCTACAGCGGACACTACATAGCCTACTCTAGACATCCGCGAGCACGTAGCATGAACATAATGATTCACGTGTATCCCCAATATCGTCTGAATCCCTCGTAAGCAAAAGGCCTATGATCTCTTCTATGAGCAGGAAGACCTTTCAAATTATACTAAGCTTTATCTCAAATTTCATTTGTATTTTTCATTATATTGTGTGCATAATACGGACTTATTCAAATTCGTCGAAACGAGAATATTCGCCATGTCCCGACGAATTTTTTCAGGCAAAGTCCAGACACAATTTTTTTTTTTGAGATATGAAAAATTTTCACCAATAACTTTTTGTTGACCTGATCGAGTTCAATGATATTCTTTTTACACATTTTTCCATATCTAGTTTAGTTTTTGAGATTTTGATGCTTTCATAACAATAATTACTCTATAGAGGAAATATCTACAGCGGACACTACATAGCCTACTCTAGACATCCGCGAGCACGTGGCATCTAGAGCTCCACGAGCACGTGGCATGAACATAATGATTCATCTGAATCCTTCATGAGCAAAATGCCTATGATCTCTTCTGTGTACAGGCAGATCTTTTAGATAATACTGAGCTTTATCTCAAATTTCGTTTGTATTTTTCATCATATTGTGTGTTTAATACGGACTCATTCAAATTCGTCCAAACGAAAATATTCGCCATGTCCCGACGAATTTTTTCAGGCAGTCCAGAAAAATTTTTTTTTTGAGATATGAAAAATTTTTACCAATATACCAATGATATTTTTTCCACACATTTTTTTAAATCTAGTTTAGTTTTTGAGATTTTGATGCTTTCATAACAATAATTACTCAATAGAGGAACTACCTACAGCGGACACTACATAGCCTACTCTAGACATCCGCGAGCACGTGGCATGAACATAATGATTCACGTGTATCCCCAATATCGTCTGAATCCCCCGTAAGCAAAAGGCCTATGATCTCTTCTATGAGCAGGAAGACCTTTCAAATTATACTAAGCTTTATCTCAAATTTCATTTGTATTTTTCATTATATTGTGTGCATAATACGGACTTATTCAAATTCGTCGAAACGAGAATAATCGCCATGTCCCGACGAAATTTTTCAGGCAAAGTCCAGACACAATTTTTTTTTTTTGAGATATGAAAAATTTTCACCAATAACTTTTTGTTGACCTGATCGAGTTCAATGATATTCTTTCCACACAATTTTCCATATCTAGTTTAGTTTTTGAGATTCTGATGCTTTCATAACAATAATTACTCAATAGAGGAACTACCTACAGCGGACACTACATAGCCTACTGTAGACCCCTGCGAGCACGTGGCATCTAGACCTCCACGAGCACGTGGCATGAACCTAATGATTCACTTTAAACCCCAATTTCATCTGAATCCTTCATGAGCTAAATGCCTATGATCTCTTCTATGAACAGGAAGCCCTTTTAGATAATACTGAGCTTTATCTCAAATTTCGTTTGTATTTTTCATCATATCGTGTGTAAAATACGGACTCAATCAAATTCGTCGAAATGAGAATATTCGCCATGTCCTGACAAATTTTTTCAGGCAAAGTCCAGACACAATTTTTTTTTTTTGAGATATGAAAAATTTTCACCAATAACTTTTTGTTGACCTGATCGAGTTCAATGATATTCTTTCCACACAATTTTCCATATCTTGTTTAGTTTTTGAGATTTTGATGCTTTCATAACAATAATTATTCAATAGAGGAACTACCTACAGCGGACACAACATAGGCTACTCTAGACATCCGCCAGCTCGTGGCATCTAGACCTCCACGAGCACGTGGCATGAACATAATGATTCACTTGAAACCCCAATTTCATCTGAATCCTTCATGAGCAAAATGCCTATGATCTCTTCTGTGAACAGGAAGACCTATTAGATAATACTGAGCTTTATCTCAAATTTCGTTTGTATTTTTCATCATATTGTGTGTTTAATACGGACTCATTCAAATTCGTCGAAACGAGAATATTCGCCATGTCCCGACGAATTTTTTCAGGCAAAGTCCACAAACAATTTTTTTTTGAGATCTGAAAAATTTCCACCAATAACTTTTTGTTGAACTGATCGAGTTCAATGATATTTTTTCCACACATTTTTTCATATCTAGTTTAGTTTTTGAGATTTTGATGCTTTCATAACAATAATGACTCAATAGTGGAACTCTTCACAGCGGACACCACATAGCCTACTGTAGACCACCGCGAGCACGTGGCATGAACATAATGATTCTCGTCTGAATCCCTCGTAAGAAAAAGGCCTATGATCTCTTCTATGAGCAGGAAGACCTTTCAGAATATACTAAGCTTTATCTCAAATTTCATTTGTATTTTTCATTAAATTGTGTGCACAATACGGACTTATTCAAATTCGTCGAAACGAGAATATTCGCCATGTCCCGACGAATTTTTTCAGGCAAAGTCCAGACACAATTTGTTTTTTTGAGATATGAAAAATTTTCATCAATAACTTTTTGTTGACCTGATCGAGTTCAATGATATTCTCCCCACACATTTTTCCATATCTAGTTTAGTTTTCGAGATTTTGGTTCTTAAATAAAAATAATTACATCGTAGTGGAACTGCCTACAGCGGACACTACTAGCTTACTGTACACATCCGCGTGCACGTGGCATGAATATAATGATCCACTTGTAACTCCAATCTCATCTGAATCCATTATTAGCAAAATGCCTATGATCACTTCTAAAAGCAGGAAGACCTTTTAAATTATATTAAGGCTAAGTCCAGACAAATTTTTTTTTTTTTTGAGATATGAAAAATTTTCACCAATAACTTTTTGTTGACCTGATCGAGTTCAATGATATTCTTTTTACACATTTTTCCATATCAAGTTTAGTTTTTGAGATTTTGATACTTTCATAACAATAATCACTCTATAGAGGAACTACCTACAGCGGACACTACATAGCCTACTCTAGACATCCGCGAGCACGTGGCATCTAGACCTCCACGAGCACGTGGCATGAACATAATGAATCACTTGAAACCCCAATTTCATCTGAATACTGAGCTTTATCTCATATTTCGTTTGTATTTTTCATCATATTGTGTGTTTAATACGGACTTATTGAAATTCGTCGAAACGAGAATATTCGCCAAGTCCCGACGATTTTTTTTAGGCTAAGTTCAGACACAATTTGTTTTTTCGAGATATGAAAAATTTTCACTCATAACTTTTTGTTGACCTGATCGAGTTCATTGATATTACTCCCTACACATTTTTCCATATCTAGTTTACTTTTTGAGATTTTTATGCTTTCATAACAATAATTACCCAATAGAGGAACTACCTACAGCGGACACTACATAGCCTACTCTAGACCTCCGCGAGCACGTGGCATCTAGACCTCCACGAGCACGTGGCATGAACATAATGATTCACTTGAAACCCCAATTTCATCTGAATCCTTCATGAGCTAAATGCCTATGATCTCTTCTATGAACAGGAAGACCGTTTAGATAATACTGAGCTGTATCTCAAATTTCGTTTGTATTTTTCATCATATCGTGTGTATAATACGGACTCAATCAAATTCGTCGAAATGAGAATATTCGCCATGTCCTGACAAATTTTTTCAGGCAAAGTCCAGACACAATTTTTTTTTTTGAGATGTGAAAAATTTTCACTCATCACTTTTTGTTTATCTGATCGAGTTCAATGATATTCTCCCTATACATTTTTCCATATCTAGTTTAGTTTTTGATATTTTGATGCTTTCATAACAATAATTACTCAATAGAGGAACTACCTATAGCGGACACTACATAGCCTACTCTAGACATCCGCGAGCACGTGGAATCTAGACCTCCACGAGCACGTGGCATGAACATACTGATTCACTTGAAACCCCAATTTCATCTGAATCCTTCATGAGCAAAATGCCTATGATCTCTTCTGTGAACAGGAAGACCTTTTAGATAATACTGAGCTTTATCTCATATTTCGTTTGTATTTTTCATCATATTGTGTGTTTAATACGGACTCATTCAAATTCGTCGAAACGAGAATATTCGCCATGTCCCGACGAATTTTTTCAGGCAAAGTCCAGAAACAATTTTCTTTGAGATTTGAAAAATTTTCACCAATAACTTTTTGTTGAACTGATCGAGTTCAATGATATTTTTTCCACACATATCTAGTTTAGTTTTTGAGATTCTGATGCTTTCATAACAATAATTACTCAATAGAGGAACTACCTACAGCGGACACTACATAGCCTACTCTATACATCCGCTAGCACGTGGCATCTAGACCTCCACGAGCACGTGGCATGAACATAATGATTCACTTGAAACCCCAATTTCATCTGAATCCTTCATGAGCAAAATGCCTATGATCTCTTCTATGAACAGGAAGACCTTTAGATAATACTGAGCTTTATCTCAAATTTCGTTTGTGTTTTTCATCATATCGTGTGTATGATACGGACTCATTCAAATTCGTCGAAATGAGAATATTCGCCATGTCCTGACGAAATTTTTTAGGCAAAATCCGGACACAATTTTTTTTTTTGAGATATGAAAAATTTTCACCAATAACTTTTGTTGACCTGATCGAGTTCAATGATATTCTCCCCACACATTTTTCCATATCTAGTTTAGTTTTTGAGATTTTGGTTCTTAAATAAAAATAATTACATCGTAGTGGAACTACCTACAGCGGACACTACTAGCCTACTGTACACATCCGCGTGCACGTGGCATGAATATAATGATCCACTTGTAACTCCAATTTCATCTGAATATTTATTAGCAAGATGCCTATGATCTCTTCTAAAAGCAGGAAGAACTTTTAAAATATATTAAGGCTAAGTCCAGACAAATTTTTTTTTTTTTTAAATATGAACAATTTTCACCAATAACTTTTTGTTGACCTGATCGAGTTCAATGATATTCTTTTTACACATTTTTCCATATCTAGTTTAGTTTTTGAGATTTTGATGCTTTCATAACAATAATTACTCTATAGAGGAAATATCTACAGCGGACACTACATAGCCTACTGTAGACCCCTGCGAGCACGTGGCATCTAGACCTCCACGAGCACGTGGCATGAACCTAATGATTCACTTGAAACCCCAATTTTATCTGAATCCTTCATGAGCTAAATGCCTATGATCTCTTCTATGAACAGGAAGACCTTTTAGATAATACTGAGCTTTATCTCATATTTCGTTTGTATTTTTCATCATATTGTGTGTTTAATACGGACTCATTCAAATTCGTCGAAACGAGAATATTCGCCATGTCCCGACGAATTTTTTCAGGCAAAGTCCAGAAACAATTTTCTTTGAGATTTGAAAAATTTTCACCAATAACTTTTTGTTGAACTGATCGAGTTCAATGATATTTTTTCCACACATTTTTTCATATCTAGTTTAGTTTTTGAGATTTTGATGCTTTCATAACAATAATGACTCAATAGTGGAACTCCCCACAGCGGACACCACATAGCCTACTGTAGACCACTGCGAGCACGTGGCATGAACATAATGATTCTCGTCTGAATCCCTCGTAAGCAAAAGGCCTATGATCTCTTGTATGAGCAGGAAGACCTTTCAGATTATACTAAGCTTTATCTCAAATTTTATTTGTATTTTTTATTAAATTGTGTGCACAATACGGACTTATTCAAATTCGTCGAAACGAGAATATTCGCCATGTCCCGACGAATTTTTTCAGGCAAAGTCCAGACACAATTTGTTTTTTTGAGATATGAAAAATTTTCATCAATAACTTTTTGTTGACCTGATCGAGTTCAATGATATTCTCCCCACACATTTTTCCATATCTAGTTTAGTTTTCGAGATTTTGGTTCTTAAATAAAAATAATTACATCGTAGTGGAACTGCCTACAGCGGACACTACTAGCTTACTGTACACATCCGCGTGCACGTGGCATGAATATAATGATCCACTTGTAACTCCAATCTCATCTGAATCCATTATTAGCAAAATGCCTATGATCACTTCTAAAAGCAGGAAGACCTTTTAAATTATATTAAGGCTAAGTCCAGACAAAATTTTTTTTTTTGAGATATGAAAAATTTTCACCAATAACTTTTTGTTGACCTGATCGAGTTCAATGATATTCTTTTTACACATTTTTCCATATCAAGTTTAGTTTTTGAGATATTGATACTTTCATAACAATAATCACTCTATAGAGGAACTACATACAGCGGACACTACATAGCCTACTCTAGACATCCGCGAGCACGTGGCATCTAGACCTCCACGAGCACGTGGCATGAACATAATGATTCACTTGAAACCCCAATTTCATCTGAATACTGAGCTTTATCTCATATTTCGTTTGTATTTTTCATCATATTGTGTGTTTAATACGGACTTATTGAAATTCGTCGAAACGAGAATATTCGCCAAGTCCCGACGATTTTTTTTAGGCTAAGTCCAGACACATTTTTTTTTTTTCGAGATATGAAAAATTTTCATCAATAACTTTTGTTGACCTGATCGAGTTCAATGATATTCTCCCCACACATTTTTCCATATCTTGTTTAGTTTTTGAGATTTTGGTTCTTAAATCAAAATAATTACATCGTACCTACAGCGGACACTACTAGCCTACTCTACCCATCCGCGTGCACGTGGCATGAATATAATGATCTACTTGTAACTCCAATTTCATCTGAATATTTATTAGCAAGATGCCTATGATCTCTTCTAAAAGCAGGAAGAACTTTTAAAATATATTAAGGCTAAGTCCAGACAATTTTTTTTTTTTTTTGAGATATGAAAAATTTTTACCAATAACTTTTTGTTGAACTGATCGAGTTCAATGATATTTTTTCCACACATTTTTTCATATCCAGTTTAGTTTTTGAGATTTTGATGCTTTCATAACAATAATTACTCAATAGAGGAACTACCTACAGCGGACACTACATAGCCTACTGTAGACTCCTGCGAGCACGTGGCATCTAGACCTCCACGAGCAAGTGGCATGAACATAATGATTCACTTTAACCCCAATTCCATCTGAATCCTTCATGAGCAAAATGCCTATGATCTCTTCTATGAACAGGAAGACCTTTTAGATAATACTGAGCTTTATCTCAAATTTCGTTTGTATTTTTCATCATATTGTGTGTTTAATACGGACTCATTCAAATTCGTCGAAACGAGAATATTCGCCATGTCCCGACGAATTTTTTCAGGCAGTCCAGAAAAATTTTTTTTTTGAGATATGAAAAATTTTTACCAATAACTTTTTGTTGAACTGATCGAGTTCAATGATATTTTTTCCACACATTTTTTCATATCTAGTTTAGTTTTTGAGATTTTGATGCTTTCATAACAATAATTACTCAATAGAGGAACTACCTACAGCGGACACTACATAGCCTACTCTAGACATCCGCGAGCACGTGGCATGAACATAATGATTCACGTGTATCCCCAATATCGTTTGAATCCCTCGTAAGCAAAAGGCCTATGATCTCTTCTATGAGCAGGAAGACCTTTCAAATTATACTAAGCTTTATCTCATATTTCATTTGTATTTTTCATAATATTGTGTGCATAATACGGACTTATTCAAATTCGTCGAAACGAGAATATTCGCCATGTCCCGACGAATTTTTTCAGGCAAAGTCCAGACACAATTTGTTTTTTCGAGATATGAAAAATTTTCACTCATAACTTTTTGTTGACCTGATCGAGTTCATTGATATTACTCCCTACACATTTTTCCATATCTAGTTTACTTTTTGAGATTTTTATGCTTTCATAACAATAATTACCCAATAGAGGAACTACCTACAGCGGACACTACATAGCCTACTCTAGACCTCCGCGAGCACGTGGCATCTAGACCTCCACGAGCAAGTGGCATGAACATAATGATTCACTTTAACCCCAATTCCATCTGAATCCTTCATGAGCAAAATGCCTATGATCTCTTCTATGAACAGGAAGACCTTTTAGATAATACTGAGCTTTATCTCAAATTTCGTTTGTATATGTCATCATATCGTGTGTATAATACGGACTCATTCAAATTCGTCGAAATGAGAATATTCGCCATGTCCTGGCGAAATTTTTCAGGCAAAGTCCAGACACAATTTTTTTTTTTTGAGATATGAAAAATTTTCACTTATAACTTTTTGTTGACCTGATCGAGTTCAATGATATTCTTTCCACACAATTTTCCATATCTAGTTTAGTTTTTGAGATTCTGATGCTTTCATAACAATAATTACTCAATAGAGGAACTACCTACAGCGGACACTACATAGCCTACTGTAGACCCCTGCGAGCACGTGGCATCTAGACCTCCACGAGCACGTGGCATGAACCTAATGATTCACTTGAAACCCCAATTTCATCTGAATCCTTCATGAGCTAAATGCCTATGATCTCTTCTATGAACAGGAAGACCTTTTAGATAATACTGAGCTTTATCTCAAATTTCGTTTGTATTTTTCATCATATTGTGTGTTTAATACGGACTCATTCAAATTCGTCGAAACGAGAATATTCGCCATGTCCCGACGAATTTTTTCAGGCAAAGTCCAGAAACAATTTTTTTTTGAGATTTGAAAAATTTTCACCAATAACTTTTTGTTGAACTGATCGAGTTCAATGATATTTTTTCCACACATTTTTTCATATCTAGTTTAGTTTTTGAGAGTTTGATGCTTTCATAACAATAATGACTCAATAGTGGAACTCCCCACAGCGGACACCACATAGCCTACTGTAGACCACTGCGAGCACGTGGCATGAACATAATGATTCTCGTCTGAATCCCTCGTAAGCAAAAGGCCTATGATCTCTTGTATGAGCAGGAAGACCTTTCAGATTATACTAAGCTTTATCTCAAATTTCATTTGTAATTTTCATTAAATTGTGTGCACAATACGGACTTATTCAAATTCGTCGAAACGAGAATATTCGCCATGTCCCGACGAATTTTTTCAGGCAAAGTCCAGACAAAATTTTTTTTTTTGAAATATGAAAAATTTTCACCAATAACTTTTTGTTGACCTGATCGAGTTCAATGATATTCTTTTTACACATTTTTCCATATCAAGTTTAGTTTTTGAGATTTTGATACTTTCATAACAATAATCACTCTATAGAGGAACTACCTACAGCGGACACTACATAGCCTACTCTAGACATCCGCGAGCACGTGGCATCTAGACCTCCACGAGCACGTGGCATGAACATAATGATTCACTTGAAACCCCAATTTCATCTGAATACTGAGCTTTATCTCATATTTCGTTTGTATTTTTCATCATATTGTGTGTTTAATACGGACTTATTGAAATTCGTCGAAACGAGAATATTCGCCAAGTCCCGACGATTTTTTTTAGGCTGAGTCCAGACACAATTTGTTTTTTCGAGATATGAAAAATTTTCACTCATAACTCTTTGTTGACCTGATCGAGTTCAATGATATTCTCCCCACACATTTTTCCATATCTAGTTTAGTTTTTGAGATTTTGGTTCTTAAATAAAAATAATTACATCGTAGTGGAACTACCTACAGCGGACACTACTAGCCTACTGTACACATCCGCGTGCACGTGGCATGAATAAAATGATCCACTTGTAACACCAATTTCATCTGAATATTTATTAGCAAGATGCCTATGATCTCTTCTAAAAGCAGGAAGAACTTTTAAAATATATTAAGGCTAAGTCCAGACAAATTTTTTTTTTTTTGAGATATGAACAATTTTCACCACTAACTTTTTGTTGACCTGATCGAGTTCAATGATATTCTTTTTACACATTTTTCCATATCTAGTTTAGTTTTTGAGATTTTGAAGCTTTCATAACAATAATTACTCTATAGAGGAAATATCTACAGCGGACACTACATAGCCTACTCTAGACATCCGCGAGCACGTGGCATATAGACCTCCACGAGCACGTGGCATGAACATAATGATTCATCTGAATCCTTCATGAGCAAAATGCCTATGATCACTTCTGTGAACAGGAAGATCTTTTAGATAATACTGAGCTTTATCTCAAATTTCGTTTGTATTTTTCATCATATTGTGTGTTTAATACGGACTCATTCAAATTCGTCGAAACGAGAATATTCGCCATGTCCCGACGAATTTTTTCAGGCAGTCCAGAAAAATTTTTTTTTTGAGATATGAAAAATTTTTACCAATAACTTTTTGTTGAACTGATCGAGTTCAATGATATTTTTTCCACACATTTTTTCATATCTAGTTTAGTTTTTTAGATTTTGATGCTTTCATAACAATAATTACACAATAGAGGAACTACCTACAGCGGACACTACATAGCCTACTCTAGACATCCGCGAGCACGTGGCATGAACATAATGATTCACGTGTATCCCCAATATCGTCTGAATCCCTCGTAAGCAAAAGGCTTATGATCTCTTCTATGAGCAGGAAGACCTTTCAGATTATACTAAGCTTTATCTCAAATTTCATTTGTATTTTTCATCATATCGTGTGTATGATACGGACTCAATCAATTTCGTCGAAATGAGAATATTCGCCATGTCCTGACAAATTTTTTCAGGCAAAGTCCAGACACAATTTTTTTTTTTGAGATATGAAAAATTTTCACCAATAACTTTTTGTTGACCTGATCGAGTTCAATGATATTCTTTCCACACAATTTTCCATATCTTGTTTAGTTTTTGAGATTTTGATGCTTTCATAACAATAATTATTCAATAGAGGAACTACCTACAGCGGACACAACATAGGCTACTCTAGACATCCGCGAGCACGTGGCATCTAGACCTCCACGAGCACGTGGCATGAACATAATGATTCACTTGAAACCCCAATTTCATCTGAATCCTTCATGAGCAAAATGCCTATGATCTCTTTTGTGAACAGGAAGACCTATTAGATAATACTGAGCTTTATCTCAAATTTCGTTTGTATTTTTCATCATATTGTGTGTTTAATACGGACTCATTCAAATTCGTCGAAATGAGAATATTCGCCATGTCCTGACGAAATTTTTCAGGCAAAGTCCAGACACAATTTTTTTTTTGAGATATGAAAAATTTTCACCAATAACTTTTTGTTGACCTGATCGAGTTCAATGATATTCTTTTTACACATTTTTCCATATCTAGTTTAGTTTTTGAGATTTTGATGCTTTCATAACAATAATTACTCAATGGAGGAACTACCTACAGCCTACTCTAGACATCCGCGAGCACGTGGCATGAACATAATGATTCACGTGTATCCCCAATATCGTCTGAATCCCTCGTAAGCAAAAGGCTTATGATCTCTTCTATGAGCAGGAAGACCTTTCAGATTATACTAAGCTTTATCTCAAATTTCATTTGTATTTTTCATTATATTGTGTGCATAATACGGACTTATTCAAATTCGTCGAAACGAGAATATTCGCCATGTCCCGACGAATTTTTTCAGGCAAAGTCCAGACACAATTTGTTTTTTTGAGATATGAAAAATTTTCACTTATAACTTTTTGTTGACCTGAACGAGTTCAATGATATTACTCCCTACACATCTTTCCATATCTAGTTTACTTTTTGAGATTTTTATGCCTTCATAACAATAATTACTCAATAGAGAAACTACCTACAGCGGACACTACATAGACTACTCTAGACCTCCGCGAGCACGTGGCATCTAGACCTCCACAAGCACGTGGCATGAACATAATGATTCACTTGAAACCCCAATCTCATCTGAATCCTTCATGACCTAAATGCCTATGATCTCTTCTATGAACAGGAAGACCTTTTAGATAATACTGAGCTTTATCTCAAATTTCGTTTGTATATGTCATCATATCGTGTGTATAATACGGACTCATTCAAATTCGTCGAAATGAGAATATTCGCCATGTCCTGACGAAATTTTTCAGGCAAAGTCCAGACACAATTTTTTTTTTGAGATATGAAAAATTTTCACCAATAACTTTTTGTTGACCTGATCGAGTTCAATGATATTCTTTTTACACATTTTTCCATATCTAGTTTAGTTTTTGAGATTTTGATGCTTTCATAACAATAATTACTCTATAGAGGAAATATCTACAGCGGACACTACATAGCCTACTCTAGACATCCGCGAGCACGTGGCATCTAGAGCTCCACGAGCACGTGGCATGAACATAATGATTCATCTGAATCCTTCATGAGCAAAATGCCTATGATCTCTTCTGTGTACAGGAAGATCTTTTAGATAATACTGAGCTTTATCTCAAATTTCGTTTGTATTTTTCATCATATTGTGTGTTTAATACGGACTCTTTCAAATTCGTCGAAACGAGAATATTCGCCATGTCCCGACGAATTTTTTCAGGCAGTCCAGAAAAATTTTTTTTTTGAGATATGAAAAATTTTTACCAATAACTTTTTGTTGAACTGATCGAGTTCAATGATATTTTTTCCACACATTTTTTCATATCTAGTTTAGTTTTTGAGATTTTGATGCTTTCATAACAATAATTACACAATAGAGGAACTACCTACAGCGGACACTACATAGCCTACTCTAGACATCCGCGAGCACGTGGCATGAACATAATGATTCACGTGTATCCCCAATATCGTCTGAATCCCTCGTAAGCAAAAGGCTTATGATCTCTTCTATGAGCAGGAAGACCTTTCAGATTATACTAAGCTTTATCTCAAATTTCATTTGTATTTTTCATCATATCGTGTGTATGATACGGACTCAATCAATTTCGTCGAAATGAGAATATTCGCCATGTCCTGACAAATTTTTTCAGGCAAAGTCCAGACACAATTTTTTTTTTTGAGATATGAAAAATTTTCACCAATAACTTTTTGTTGACCTGATCGAGTTCAATGATATTCTTTCCACACAATTTTCCATATCTTGTTTAGTTTTTGAGATTTTGATGCTTTCATAACAATAATTATTCAATAGAGGAACTACCTACAGCGGACACAACATAGGCTACTCTAGACATCCGCGAGCACGTGGCATCTAGACCTCCACGAGAACGTGGCATGAACATAATGATTCACTTGAAACCCCAATTTCATCTGAATCCTTCATGAGCAAAATGCCTATGATCTCTTCTGTGAACAGGAAGACCTATTAGATAATACTGAGCTTTATCTCAAATTTCGTTTGTATTTTTCATCATATTGTGTGTTTAATACGGACTCATTCAAATTCGTCGAAATGAGAATATTCGCCATGTCCTGACGAAATTTTTCAGGCAAAGTCCAGACACAATTTTTTTTTTGAGATATGAAAAATTTTCACCAATAACTTTTTGTTGACCTGATCGAGTTCTATGATATTCTTTTTACACATTTTTCCATATCTAGTTTAGTTTTTGAGATTTTGATGCTTTCATAACAATAATTACTCAATGGAGGAACTACCTACAGCCTACTCTAGACATCCGCGAGCACGTGGCATGAACATAATGATTCACGTGTATCCCCAATATCGTCTGAATCCCTCGTAAGCAAAAGGCTTATGATCTCTTCTATGAGCAGGAAGACCTTTCAGATTATACTAAGCTTTATCTCAAATTTCATTTGTATTTTTCATTATATTGTGTGCATAATACGGACTTATTCAAATTCGTCGAAACGAGAATATTCGCCATGTCCCGACGAATTTTTTCAGGCAAAGTCCAGACACAATTTGTTTTTTTGAGATATGAAAAATTTTCACTTATAACTCTTTGTTGACCTGAACGAGTTCAATGATATTACTCCCTACACATTTTTCCATATCTAGTTTACTTTTTGAGATTTTTATGCCTTCATAACAATAATTACTCAATAGAGAAACTACCTACAGCGGACACTACATAGACTACTCTAGACCTCCGCGAGCACGTGGCATCTAGACCTCCACGAGCACGTGGCATGAACATAATGATTCACTTGAAACCCCAATTTCATCTGAATCCTTCATGACCTAAATGCCTATGATCTCTTCTATGAACAGGAAGACCTTTTAGATAATACTGAGCTTTATCTCAAATTTCGTTTGTATATGTCATCATATCGTGTGTATAATACGGACTCATTCAAATTCGTCGAAATGAGAATATTCGCATGTCCTGACGAAATTTTTCAGGCAAAGTCCAGACACAATTTTTTTTTTGAGATATGAAAAATTTTCACCAATAACTTTTTGTTGACCTGATCGAGTTCAATGATATTCTTTTTACACATTTTTCCATATCTAGTTTAGTTTTTGAGATTTTGATGCTTTCATAACAATAATTACTCTATAGAGGAAATATCTACAGCGGACACTACATAGCCTACTCTAGACATCCGCGAGCACGTGGCATCTAGAGCTCCACGAGCACGTGGCATGAACATAATGATTCATCTGAATCCTTCATGAGCAAAATGCCTATGATCTCTTCTGTGTACAGGAAGATCTTTTAGATAATACTGAGCTTTATCTCAAATTTCGTTTGTATTTTTCATCATATTGTGTGTTTAATACGGACTCATTCAAATTCGTCGAAACGAGAATATTCGCCATGTCCCGACGAATTTTTTCAGGCAGTCCAGAAAAAATTTTTTTTTGAGATATGAAAAATTTTTACCAATAACTTTTTGTTGAACTGATCGAGTTCAATGATATTTTTTCCACACATTTTTTCATATCTAGTTTAGTTTTTGAGATTTTGATGCTTTCATAACAATAATTACTCAATAGAGGAACTACCTACAGCGGACACTACATAGCCTACTCTAGACATCCGCGAGCACGTGGCATGAACATAATGATTCACGTGTATCCCCAATCTCGTCTGAATCCCTCGTAAGCAAAAGGCCTATGATCTCTTCTATGAGCAGGAAGACCTTTCAAATTATACTAAGCTTTATCTCAAATTTCATTTGTATTTTTCATTATATTGTGTGCATAATACGGACTTATTCAAATTCGTCGAAACGAGAATATTCGCCATGTCCCGACGAATTTTTTCAGGCAAAGTCCAGACACAATTTGTTTTTTCGAGATATGAAAAATTTTCACACATAACTTTTTGTTGACCTGATCGAGTTCATTGATATTACTCCCTACACATTTTTCCATATCTAGTTTACTTTTTGAGATTTTTATGCTTTCATAACAATAATTACCCAATAGAGGAACTACCTACAGCGGACACTACATAGCCTACTCTAGACCTCCGCGAGCACGTGGCATCTAGACCTCCACGAGCACGTGGCATGAACATAATGATTCACTTTAACCCCAATTTCATCTGAATCCTTCATGAGCAAAATGCCTATGATCTCTTCTATGAACAGGAAGACCTTTTAGATAATACTGAGCTTTATCTCAAATTTCGTTTGTATATGTCATCATATCGTGTGATTATACGGACTCATTCAAATTCGTCGAAATGAGAATATTCGCCATGTCCTGGCGAAATTTTTCAGGCAAAGTCCAGACACAATTTTTTTTTTTTGAGATATGAAAAATTTTCACCAATAACTTTTTGTTGACCTGATCGAGTTCAGTGATATTCTTTCCACACAATTTTCCATATCTAGTTTAGTTTTTGAGATTCTGATGCTTTCATAACAATAATTACTCAATAGAGGAACTACCTACAGCGGACACTACATAGCCTACTCTAGACATCCGCGAGCACGTGGCATCTAGACCTCCACGAGCACGTGGCATGAACATAATGATTCACTTGAAACCCCAATTTCATCTGAATCCTTCATGAGCAAAATGCCTATGATCTCTTCTGTGAACAGGAAGACCTATTAGATAATACTGAGCTTTATCTCAAATTTCGTTTGTATTTTTCATCATATTGTGTGTTTAATATGGACTCATTCAGATTCGTCGAAACGAGAATATTCGCCATGTCCTGACGAAATTTTTTAGGCAAAGTCCGGACACAATTTTTTTTTTGAGATATGAAAAATTTTCATCGATAACTTTTGTTGACCTGATCGAGTTCAATGATATTCTCCCCACACATCTTTCCATATCTAGTTTAGTTTTTGAGATTTTGGTTCTTAAATAAAAATAATTACATCGTAGTGGAACTACCTACAGCGGACACTACTAGCCTACTGTACACATCCGCGTGCACGTGGCATGAATATAATGATCCACTTGTAACTCCAATCTCATCTGAATCCATTATTAGCAAAATGCCTATGATCACTTCTAAAAGCAGGAAGACCTTTTAAATTATATTAAGGCTAAGTCCAGACAATTTTTTTTTTTTTGAGATATGAAAAATTTTCACCAATAACTTTTTGTTGAACTGATCGAGTTCAATGATATTCTTTTTACACATTTTTCCATATCAAGTTTAGTTTTTGAGATTTTGATACTTTCATAACAATAATCACTCTATAGAGGAACTACCTACAGCGGACACTACATAGCCTACTCTAGACATCCTCGAGCACGTGGCATCTAGACCTCCACGAGCACGTGGCATGAACATAATGATTCACTTGAAACCCCAATTTCATCTGAATACTGAGCTTTATCTCATATTTCGTTTGTATTTTTCATCACATTGTGTGTTTAATACGGACTTATTGAAATTCGTCGAAACGAGAATATTCGCCAAGTCCCGACGATTTTTTTTAGGCTAAGTCCAGACACAATTTTTTTTTTCGAGATATGAAAAATTTTCACTCATAACTTTTTGTTGACCTGATCGAGTTCAATGATATTCTCCCCACACATTTTTCCATATCTAGTTTAGTTTTTGAGATTTTGGTTCTTAAATAAAAATAATTACATCGTAGTGGAACTACCTACAGCGGACACTACTAGCTTACTGTACACATCCGCGTGATGAATATAATGATCCACATGTAACTCCAATCTCATCTGAATCCCTTATTAGCAAAATGCCTATGATCACTTCTTAAAGCAGGAAGACCTTTTAAATTATATTAAGGCTAAGTCCAGACAAATTTTTTTTATTTTTGAGATATGAAAAATATTCACCAATAACTTTTTGTTGACCTGATCGAGTTCAATGATATTCTTTCTACACATTTTTCCATATCTAGTTTAGTTTTTGAGATTTTGATACTTTCATAACAATAATTACTCTATAGAGGAACTACCTACAGCGGACACTACATAGCCTACTCTAGACATCCGCGAGCACGTGGCATCTAGACCTCCACGAGCACGTGGCATGAACATAATGATTCATCTGAATCCTTCATGAGCAAAATGCCTATGATCTCTTCTGTGTACAGGAAGATCTTTTAGATAATACTGAGCTTTATCTCAAACTTCGTTTGTATTTTTCATCATATTGTGTGTTTAATACGGACTCATTCAAATTCGTCGAAACGAGAATATTCGTTATGTCCCGACGAATTTTTTCAGGCAGTCCAGAAAAATTTTTTTTTTGAGATATGAAAAATTTTTACCAATAACTTTTTGTTGAACTGATCGAGTTCAATGATATTTTTTCCACACATTTTTTCATATCTAGTTTAGTTTTTGAGATTTTGATGCTTTCATAACAATAATTACTCAATAGAGGAACTACCTACAGCGGACACTATATGTAGTGTCCGCTAGGCTATGGCCTACTCTAGACATCCGCGAGCACGTGGCATGAACATAATGATTCACGTGTATCCCCAATATCGTTTGAATCCCTCGTAAGCAAAAGGCCTATGATCTCTTCTATGAGCAGGAAGACCTTTCAAATTATACTAAGCTTTATCTCATATTTCATTTGTATTTTTCATAATATTGTGTGCATAATACGGACTTATTCAAATTCGTCGAAACGAGAATATTCGCCATGTCCCGACGAATTTTTTCAGGCAAAGTCCAGACACAATTTGTTTTTTCGAGATATGAAAAATTTTCACTCATAACTTTTTGTTGACCTGATCGAGTTCATTGATATTACTCCCTACACATTTTTCCATATCTAGTTTACTTTTTGAGATTTTTATGCTTTCATAACAATAATTACCCAATAGAGGAACTACCTACAGCGGACACTACATAGCCTACTCTAGACCTCCGCGAGCACGTGGCATCTAGACCTCCACGAGCAAGTGGCATGAACATAATGATTCACTTGAAACCCCAATTTCATCTGAATCCTTCATGAGCAAAATGCCTATGATCTCTTCTATGAACAGGAAGACCTTTTAGATAATACTCAGCTCTTTCTCAAATTTCGTTTGTATTTTTCATCATATTGTGTGTTTAATACGGACTTATTGAAATTCGTCGAAACGAGAATATTCGCCAAGTCCCGACGATTTTTTTTAGGCCAAGTCCAGACACATTTTTTTTTTCGAGATATGAAAAATTTTCATCAATAACTTTTGTTGACCTGATCGAGTTCAATGATATTCTCCCCACACATTTTTCCATATCTCGTTTAGTTTTTGAGATTTTGGTTCTTAAATCAAAATAATTACATCGTACCTACAGCGGACACTACTAGCCTACTCTACCCATCCGCGTGCACGTGGCATGAATATAATGATCCACTTGTAACTCCAATTTCATCTGAATATTTATTAGCAAGATGCCTATGATCTCTTCTAAAAGCAGGAAGAACTTTTAAAATATATTAAGGCTAAGTCCAGACAATTTTTTTTTTTTTTGAGATATGAAAAATTTTTACCAATAACTTTTTGTTGAACTGATCGAGTTCAATGATATTTTTTCCACACATTTTTTCATATCCAGTTTAGTTTTTGAGATTTTGATGCTTTCATAACAATAATTACTCAATAGAGGAACTACCTACAGCGGACACTACATAGCCTACTGTAGACTCCTGCGAGCACGTGGCATCTAGACCTCCACGAGCACGTGGCATGAACATAATGATTCACTTGAAACCCCAATTTCAGATGAATCCTTCATGAGCTAAATGCCTATGATCTCTTCTATGAACAGGAAGACCTTTTAGATAATACTGAGCTTTATCTCAAATTTCGTTTGTATTTTTCAACATATCGTGTGTATAATATGGACTCATTCAAATTCGTCGAAATGAGAATATTCGCCATGTCCTTACGAAATTTTTCAGGCATAGTCCAGACACAATTTTTTTTTTTGAGATATGAAAAATTTTCAACAATAACTTTTTGTTGACCTGATCGAGTTCAATGATATTCTTTCCACACAATTTTCCATATCTAGTTTAGTTTTTGAGATTTTGATGCTTTCATAACAATAATTAACCAATAGAGGAACTACCTACAGCGGACACAACATAGGCTACTCTAGACATCCGCGAGCACGTGGCATCTAGACCTCCACGAGCACGTGGCATGAACATAATGATTCACTTGAAACCCCAATTTCAGATGAATCCTTCATGAGCTAAATGCCTATGATCTCTTCTATGAACAGGAAGACCTATTAGATAATACTGAGCTTTATCTCAAATTTCGTTTGTATTTTTCATCATATGGTGTGTTTGATACGGACTCATTCAAATTCGTCGAAACGAGTATATTCGCCATGTCCCGACGAATTTTTTCAGGCAAAGTCCAGAAAAAATTTTTTTTTGAGATATGAAAAATTTTTACCAATAACTTTTTGTTGAACTGATCGAGTTCAATGATATTTTTTCCACACATTTTTTCATATCCAGTTTAGTTTTTGAGATTTTGATGCTTTCATAACAATAATTACTCAATAGAGGAACTACCTACAGCGGACACTACATAGCCTACTGTAGACTCCTGCGAGCACGTGGCATCTAGACCTCCACGAGCACGTGGCATGAACATAATGATTCACTTGAAACCCCAATTTCAGATGAATCCTTCATGAGCTAAATGCCTATGATCTCTTCTATGAACAGGAAGACCTATTAGATAATACTGAGCTTTATCTCAAATTTCGTTTGTATTTTTCATCATATGGTGTGTTTAATACGGACTCATTCAAATTCGTCGAAACGAGTATATTCGCCATGTCCCGACGAATTTTTTCAGGCAAAGTCCAGAAAAAATTTTTTTTTGAGATATGAAAAATTTTTACCAATAACTTTTTGTTGAACTGATCGAGTTCAATGATATTTTTTCCACACATTTTTTCACATCTAGTTTAGTTTTTGAGATTTTGATGCTTTCATAACAATAAATACTCAATAGAGGAACTACCTACAGCGGACACTACATTGCCTACTCTAGACATCCCCGAGCACGTGGCATGAACATAATGAATCACGTGTATCCCCAATATCGTCTGAATCCCTCGTTAGCAAAAGGCCTATGATCTCTTCTATGAGCAGGAAGACCTTTCAGATTATACTAAGCTTTATCTTAAATTTCATTTGTATTTTCCATTATATTGTGTGCATAATACGGACTTATTCAAATTCGTCGAAACGAGAATATTCGCCATGTCCCGACGAATTCGAATTTTTTCAGGCAAAGTCCAGACACAATTTGTTTTTTCGAGATATGAAAAATTTTCACTTATAACTTTTTGTTGAACTGATCGAGTTCAATGATATTCTTTCCACACAATTTTCCATATCTAGTTTAGTTTTTGAGATTCTGATGCTTTCATAACAATAATTACTCAATAGAGGAACTACCTACAGCGGACACTACATAGCCTACTCTAGACATCCGCGAGCACGTGGCATCTAGACCTCCACGAGCACGTGGCATGAACATAATGATTCACTTGAAACCCCAATTTCATCTGAATCCTTCATGAGCAAAATGCCTATGATCTCTTCTATGAACAGGAAGACCTTTTAGATAATACTGAGCTTTATTTCAAATTTCGTTTGTATATGTCATCATATCGTGTGTATAATACGGACTCATTCAAATTCGTCGAAATGAGAATATTCGCCAGGTCCTGACGAAATTTTTCAGGCAAAGTCCAGACACAATTTTTTTTTTTTGAGATATGAAAAATTTTCACCAATAACTTTTTGTTGACCTGATCGAGTTCAATGATATTCCTTCCACACAATTTTCCATTTCTAGTTTAGTTTTTGAGATTCTGATGCTTTCATAACAATAATTACTCAATAGAGGAACTACCTACAGCGGACACTACATAGCCTACTGTAGACCCCTGCGAGCACGTGGCATCTAGACCTCCACGAGCACGTGGCATGGACATAATGATTCACTTGAAACCCCAATTTCATCTGAATCCTTCATGAGCTAAATGCCTATGATCTCTTCTATGAACAGGGAGACCTTTTAGATAATACTGATCTTTATCTCAAATTTCGTTTGTATTTTTCATCTTATCGTGTGTATAATACGGACTCAATCAAATTCGTCGAAATGAGAATATTCGCCATGTCCTGACAAATTTTTTCAGGCAAAGTCCAGACACAATTTTTTTTTTTTGAGATATGAAAAATTTTCACCAATAACTTTTTGTTGAACTGATCGAGTTCAATGATATTTTTTCCACACATTTTTTCATAACTAGTTTAGTTTTTGAGATTTTGATGCTTTCATAACAATAATGACTCAATAGTGGAACTCCCCACAGCGGACACCACATAGCCTACTGTAGACCACCGCGAGCACGTGGCATGAACATAATGATTCTCGTCTGAATCCCTCGTAAGCAAAAGGCCTATGATCTCTTCTATGAGCAGGAAGACCTTTCAGATTATACTAAGCTTTATCTCAAATTTCTTTTGTATTTTTCATTATATTGTGTGCACAATACGGACTTATTCAAATTCGTCGAAACGAGAATATTCGCCATGTCCCGACGAATTTTTTCAGGCAAAGTCCAGACACAATTTGTTTTTTTGAGATATGAAAAATTTTCATTCATAACTTTTTGTTGACCTGATCGAGTTCAATGATATTCTCCCCACACATTTTTCCATATCTAGTTTAGTTTTCGAGATTTTGGTTCTTAAATAAAAATAAATACATCGTAGTGGAACTGCCTACAGCGGACACTACTAGCTTACTGTACACATCCGCGTGCACGTGGCATGAATACAATGATCCACTTGTAACTCCAATCTCATCTGAATCCATTATTAGCAAAATGCCTATGATCACTTCTAAAAGCAGGAAGACCTTGTAAATTATATTAAGGCTAAGTCCAGACAAATTTTTTTTTTTTTTTAGATATGAAAAATTTTCACCAATAACTTTTTGTTGACCTGATCGAGTTCAATGATATTCTTTTTACACATTTTTCCATATCAAGTTTAGTTTTTGAGATTTTGATACTTTCATAACAATAATCACTCTATAGAGGAACTACCTACAGCGGACACTACATAGCCTACTCTAGACATCCGCGAGCACGTGGCATCTAGACCTCCACGAGCACGTGGCATGAACATAATGATTCACTTGAAACCCCAATTTCATCTGAATACTGAGCTTTATCTCATATTTCGTTTGTATTTTTCATCATATTGTGTGTTTAATACGGACTTATTGAAATTCGTCGAAACGAGAATATTCGCCAAGTCCCGACGATTTTTTTTAGGCTAAGTACAGACACAATTTGTTTTTTCGAGATATGAAAAATTTTCACTCATAACTTTTTGTTGACCTGATCGAGTTCATTGATATTACTCCCTACACATTTTTCCATATCTAGTTTACTTTTTGAGATTTTTATGCTTTCATAACAATAATTACCCAATAGAGGAACTACCTACAGCGGACACTACATAGCCTACTCTAGACATCCGCGAGCACGTGGCATCTAGACCTCCACGAGCACGTGGCATGAACATACTGATTCACTTGAAACCCCAATTTCATCTGAATCCTTCATGAGCAAAATGCCTATGATCTCTTCTATGAACAGGAAGACCTTTTAGATAATACTGAGCTTTATCTCAAATTTCGTTTGTATTTTTCATCATATCGTGTGTATGATACGGACACATTCAAATTCGTCGATATGAGAATATTTGCCATGTCCTGACGAAATTTTTCAGGCAAAGTCCAGACACAATTTTTTTTTTTTGAGATATGAAAAATTTTCACCAATAACTTTTGTTGACCTGATCGAGTTCAATGATATTCTTTCCACATAATTTTCCATATCTAGTTTAGTTTTTGAGATTTTGATGCTTTCATAACAATAATTACTCAATAGAGGAACTACCTACAGCGGACACTACATAGCCTACTCTAGACATCCGCGAGCACGCGGCATCTAGACCTCCACGAGCACGTGGCATGAACATAATGATTCACTTGAAACCCCAATTTCATCTGAATCCTTCATGAGCAAAATGCCTATGATCGCTTCTATGAACAGGAAGACCTATTAGATAATACTCAGCTCTATCTCAAATTTCGTTTGTATTTTTCATCATATTGTGTGTTTAATACGGACTTATTGAAATTCGTCGAAACGAGAATATTCGCCAAGTCCCGACGATTTTTTTTTTTTCGAGATATGAAAAATTTTCATCAATAACTTTTGTTGACCTGATCGAGTTCAATGATATTCTCCCCACACATTTCTCCATATCTCGTTTAGTTTTTGAGATTTTGGTTCTTAAAACAAAATAATTACATCGTACCTACAGCGGACACTACTAGCCTACTCTACACATCCGCGTGCACGTGGCATGAATATAATGATCCACTTGTAACTTCAATTTCATCTGAATATTTATTAGCAAGATGCCTATGATCTCTTCTAAAAGCAGGAAGAACTTTTAAAATATATTAAGGCTAAGTCCAGACAATTTTTTTTTTTTTTGAGATATGAAAAATTTTTACCAATAACTTTTTGTTGATCTGATCGAGTTCAATGATATTCTCCCTACACATTTTTCCATATCTAGTTTACTTTTTGAGATTTTTATGCTTTCATAACAATAATTACTCATTTTAGTTCGAAAATATGAATAGGAAATTCATAAAATCTTTTGTGGAATCATCTGCGACTGAAAGACAAACTTTAGTCGCTATTTTCCATCGCTCAAGATAACCTCTTGGGAGGTATACATGTTGAAAAGGGGGAACATTCTCCATGAAAATTGAAAAATGAAAAATGGAGAATGTTCCCCCCTTTTCAATAATTACTCAATAGAGGAACTACCTACAGCGGACACTACATAGCCTACTCTAGACCTCCGCGAGCACGTGGCATCTAGACCTCCACGAGCACGTGGCATGAACATAATGATTCACTTGAAACCCCAATTTCATCTGAATCCTTCATGAGCAAAATGCCTATGATCTCTTCTATGAACAGGAAGACCTTTTAGATAATACTGAGCTTTATCTCAAATTTCGTTTGTATATGTCATCATATCGTGTGTATAATACGGACTCATTCAAATTCGTCGAAATGAGAATATTCGCCATGTCCTGACGAAATTTTTCAGGCAAAGTCCAGACACAATTTTTTTTTTTGAGATATGAAAAATTTTCACCAATATATTTTGTTGACCTGATCGAGTTCAATGATATTCTTTCCACACAATTTTCCATATCTAGTTTAGTTTTTGAGATTCTGATGCTTTCATAACAATAATTACTCAATAGAGGAACTACCTACAGCGGACACTACATAGCCTACTCTAGACATCCGCTAGCACGTGGCATCTAGACCTCCACGAGCACGTGGCATGAACATAATGATTCACTTGAAACCCCAATTTCATCTGAATCCTTCATGAGCACAATGCCTATGATCTCTTCTATGAACAGGAAGACCTTTTAGATAATACTAAGCTTTATCTCAAATTTCGTTTGTATTTTTCATCATATCGTGTGTATGATACGGACTCATTCAAATTCGTCGAAATGAGAATATTCGCCATGTCCTGACGAAATTTTTCAGGAAAAGTCCAGACACAATTTTTTTTTTGAGATATGAAAAATTTTCACCAATAACTTTTGTTGACCTGATCGAGTTCAATGATATTCTTTCCACACAATTTTCCATATCTAGTTTAGTTTTTGAGATTCTGATGCTTTCATAACAACAATTACTCAATAGAGGAACTACCTACAGCGGACACTACATAGCCTACTCTAGACATCCGCTAGCACGTGGCATCTAGACCTCCACGAGCACGTGGCATGAACATAATGATTCACTTGAAACCCCAATTTCATCTGAATCCTTCATGAGCACAATGCCTATGATCTCTTCTATGAACAGGAAGACCTTTTAGATAATACTAAGCTTTATCTCAAATTTCGTTTGTATTTTTCATCATATCGTGTGTATGATACGGACTCATTCAAATTCGTCGAAATGAGAATATTCGCCATGTCCTGACGAAATTTTTCAGGAAAAGTCCAGACACATTTTTTTTTTTCGAGATATGAAAAATTTTCATCAATAACTTTTGTTGACCTGATCGAGTTCAATGATATTCTCCCCACACATTTTTCCATATCTAGTTTAGTTTTTGAGATTTTGGTTCTTAAATAAAAATAATTACATCGTAGTGGAACTACCTACAGCGGACACTACTAGCCTACTGTACACATCCGCGTGCACGTGGCATGAATATAATGATCCACTTGTAACTCCAATTTCATCTGAATATTTATTAGCAAGATGCCTATGATCTCTTCTAAAAGCAGGAAGATCTTTTAAAATATATTAAGGCTAAGTCCAGACAATTTTTTTTTTTTTGAGATATGAAAAATTTTCACCAATAACTTTTTGTTGACCTGATCGAGTTCAATAAAATTATTTTTACACATTTTTCCATATCTAGTTTAGTTTTTGAGATTTTGATGCTTTCATAACAATAATTACTCTATAGAGGAACTACCTACAGCGGACACTACATAGCCTACTCTAGACATCCGCGAGCACGTGGCATCTAGACCTCCACGAGCACGTGGCATGAACATAATGATTCATCTGAATCCTTCATGAGCAAAATGCCTATGATCTCTTCTGTGAACAGGAAGACCTTTTAGATAATACTGAGCTTTATATCAAATTTCGTTTGTATTTTTCATCATATTGTGTGTTTAATACGGACTCATTCAAATTCGTCGAAACGAAAATATTCGTCATGTCCCGACGAATTTTTTCAGGCAAAGTCCAGAAAAAAATTTTTTTTGAGATATGAAAAATTTTTACCATTAACTTTTTGTTGAACTGATCGAGTTCAATGATATTTTTTCCACACATTTTTTCATATCTAGTTTAGTTTTTGAGATTTTGATGCTTTCATAACAATAATTACTCAATAGAGGAACTACCTACAGCGGACACTACATAGCCTACTCTAGACATCCGCGAGCACGTGGCATGAACATAATGATTCACGTGTATCCCCAATATCGTCTGAATCCCTCGGAAGCAAAAGGCCTATGATCTCTTCTATGAGCAGGAAGACCTTTCAAATTATACTAAGCTTTATCTCAAATTTCATTTGTATTTTTCATTATATTGTGTGCATAATACGGACTTATTCAAATTCGTCGAAACGAGAATATTCGCCATGTCCCGACGAATTTTTTCAGGCAAAGTCCAGACACAATTTGTTTTTTCGAGATATGAAAAATTTTCACTCATAACTTTTTGTTGACCTGATCGAGTTCATTGATATTACTCCCTACACATTTTTCCATATCTAGTTTACTTTTTGAGATTTTTATGCTTTCATAACAATAATTACCCAATAGAGGAACTACCTACAGCGGACACTACATAGCCTACTCTAGACCTCCGCGAGCACGTGGCATCTAGACCTCCACGAGCACGTGGCATGAACATAATGATTCACTTTAACCCCAATTCCATCTGAATCCTTCATGAGCAAAATGCCTATGATCTCTTCTATGAACAGGAAGACCTTTTAGATAATACTGAGCTTTATCTCAAATTTCGTTTGTATATGTCATCATATCGTGTGTATAATACGGACTCATTCAAATTCGTCGAAATGAGAATATTCGCCATGTCCTGGCGAAATTTTTCAGGCAAAGTCCAGACACAATTTTTTTTTTTTGAGATATGAAAAATTTTCACCAATAACTTTTTGTTGACCTGATCGAGTTCAATGATATTCTTTCCACACAATTTTCCATATCTAGTTTAGTTTTTGAGATTCTGATGCTTTCATAACAATAATTACTCAATAGAGGAACTACCTACAGCGGACACTACATAGCCTACTGTAGACCCCTGCGAGCACGTGGCATCTAGACCTCCACGAGCACGTGGCATGAACCTAATGATTCACTTGAAACCCCAATTTCATCTGAATCCTTCATGAGCTAAATGCCTATGATCTCTTCTATGAACAGGAAGACCTTTTAGATAATACTGAGCTTTATCTCAAATTTCGTTTGTATTTTTCATCATATCGTGTGTATAATACGGACTCAATCAAATTCGTCGAAATGAGAATATTCGCCATGTCCTGACAAATTTTTTCAGGCAAATTCCAGACACAATTTTTTTTTTGAGATATGAAAAATTTTCACCAATAACTTTTTGTTGACCTGATCGAGTTCAATGATATTCTTTCCACACAATTTTCCATATCTTGTTTAGTTTTTGAGATTTTGATGCTTTCATAACAATAATTATTCAATAGAGGAACTACCTACAGCGGACACAACATAGGCTACTCTAGACATCCGCCAGCACGTGGCATCTAGACCTCCACGAGCACGTGGCATGTACATAATGATTCACTTGAAACCCCAATTTCATCTGAATCCTTCATGAGCAAAATGCCTATGATCTCTTCTGTGAACAGGAAGACCTATTAGATAATACTGAGCTTTATCTCAAATTTCGTTTGTATTTTTCATCTTATTGTGTGTTTAATACGGACTCATTCAAATTCGTCGAAACGAGAATATTCGCCATGTCCCGACGAATTTTTTCAGGCAAAGTCCACAAACAATTTTTTTTTGAGATCTGAAAAATTTTCACCAATAACTTTTTGTTGAACTGATCGAGTTCAATGATATTTTTTCCACACATTTTTTCATATCTAGTTTAGTTTTTGAGATTTTGATGCTTTCATAACAATAATGACTCAATAGTGGAACTCTTCACAGCGGACACCACATAGCCTACTGTAGACCACCGCGAGCACGTGGCATGAACATATTGATTCTCGTCTGAATCCCTCGTAAGCAAAAGGCCTATGATCTCTTCTATGAGCAGGAAGACCTTTCAGATTATACTAAGCTTTATCTCAAATTTCATTTGTATTTTTCATTAAATTGTGTGCACAATACGGACTTATTCAAATTCGTCGAAACGAGAATATTCGCCATGTCCCGACGAATTTTTTCAGGCAAAGTCCAGACACAATTTGTTTTTTTGAGATATGAAAAATTTTCATCAATAACTTTTTGTTGACCTGATCGAGTTCAATGATATTCTCCCCACACATTTTTCCATATCTAGTTTAGTTTTCGAGATTTTGGTTCTTAAATAAAAATAATTACATCGTAGTGGAACTGCCTACAGCGGACACCACTAGCTTACTGTACACATCCGCGTGCACGTGGCATGAATATAATGATCCACTTGTAACTCCAATCTCATCTGAATCCATTATTAGCAAAATGCCTATGATCACTTCTAAAAGCAGGAAGACCTTTTAAATTATATTAAGGCTAAGTCCAGACAAAATTTTTTTTTTTTTGAGATATGAAAAATTTTCACCAATAACTTTTTGTTGACCTGATCGAGTTCAATGATATTCTTTTTACACATTTTTCCATATCAAGTTTAGTTTTTGAGATTTTGATACTTTCATAAAAATAATCACTCTATAGAGGAACTACCTACAGCGGACACTACATAGCCTACTCTAGACATCCGCGAGCACGTGGCATCTAGACCTCCACGAGCACGTGGCATCTAGACCTCCACGAGCACGTGGCATGAACATAATGATTCACTTGAAACCCCAATTTCATCTGAATACTGAGCTTTATCTCATATATCGTTTGTATTTTTCATCATATTGTGTGTTTAATACGGACTTATTGAAATTCGTCGAAACGAGAATATTCGCCAAGTCCCGACGATTTTTTTTAGGCTAAGTCCAGACACAATTTGTTTTTTCGAGATATGAAAAATTTTCACTCATAACTTTTTGTTGACCTGATCGAGTTCATTGATATTACTCCCTACACATTTTTCCATATCTAGTTTACTTTTTGAGATTTCTATGCTTTCATAACAATAATTACCCAATAGAGGAACTACCTACAGCGGACACTACATAGCCTACTCTAGACCTCCGCGAGCACGTGGCATCTAGACCTCCACGAGCATGTGGCATGAACATAATGATTCACTTGAAACCCCAATTTCATCTGAATCCTTCATGAGCAAAATGCCTATGATCTCTTCTATGAACAGGAAGACCTTTTAGATAATACTGAGCTTTATCTCAAATTTCGTTTGTATATGTCATCATATCGTGTGTATAATACGGACTCATTCAAATTCGTCGAAATGAGAATATTCGCCATGTCCTGACGAAATTTGTCAGGCAAAGTCCAGACACAATTTTTTTTTTGAGATATGAAAAATTTTCACCAATAACTTTTTGTTGACCTGATCGAGTTCAATGATATTCTTTCCACACAATTTTCCATATCTAGTTTAGTTTTTGAGATTCTGATGCTTTCATAACAATAATTACTCAATAGAGGAACTACCTACAGCGGACACTACATAGCCTACTGTAGACCCCTGCGAGCACGTGGCATCTAGACCTCCACGAGCACGTGGCATGAACATAATGATTCACTTGAAACCCCAATTTCATCTGAATCCTTCATGAGCTAAATGCCTATGATCTCTTCTATGAACAGGAAGACCTTTTAGATAATACTGAGCTTTATCTCAAATTTCGTTTGTATTTTTCATCATATCGTGTGTATAATACGTACTCAATCAAATTCGTCGAAATGAGAATATTCGCCATGTCCGGACATATTTTTTCAGGCAAAGTCCAGACACAATTTTTTTTTTTGAGATGTGAAAAATTTTCACTCATAACTTTTTGTTTATCTATCGAGTTCAATGATATTCTCCCTACACATTTTTCCATATCCAGTTTAGTTTTTGATATTTTGATGCTTTCATAACAATAATTACTCAATAGAGGAACTACCTACAGCGGACACTACATAGCCTACTCTAGACATCCGCGAGCACGTGGAATCTAGACCTCCATGAGCACGTGGCATGAACATACTGATTCACTTGAAACTCCAATTTCATCTGAATCCTTCATGAGCAAAATGCCTATGATCTCTTCTATGAACAGGAAGACCTTTTAGATAATACTGAGCTTTATCTCAAATTTCGTTTGTATTTTTCATCATATCGTGTGTATAATACGGACTCATTCAAATTCGTCGAAATGAGAATATTCGCCATGTCCTGACGAAATTTTTCAGGCAAAGTCCAGACACAATTTTTTTTTTTGAGATATGAAAAATTTCCACCAATAAATTTTGTTGACCTGATCGAGTTCAATGAAATTCTTTCCACACAATTTTCCATATCTAGTTTAGTTTTTGAGATTCTGATGCTTTCATAACAATAATTACCCAATAGAGGAACTACCTACAGCGGACACTACATAGCCTACTCTAGACATCCGCTAGCACGTGGCATCTAGACCTCCACGAGCACGTGGCATGAACATAATGATTCACTTGAAACCCCAATTTCATCTGAATCCTTCATGAGCAAAATGCCTATGATCTCTTCTATGAACAGGAAGACCTTTTAGATAATACTGAGCTTTATCTCAAATTTCGTTTGTATTTTTCATCATATCGTGTGTATGATACGGACTCATTCAAATTCGTCGAAATGAGAATATTCGCCATGTCCTGACGAAATATTTTAGGCAAAGTCCGGACACAATTTTTTTTTTTGAGATATGAAAAATTATCACCAATAACTTTGGTTGACCTGATCGAGTTCAATGATATTCTTTCCACATAATTTTCCATATCTAGTTTAGTTTTTGAGATTTTGATGCTTTCATAACAATAATTACTCAATAGAGGAACTACCTACAGCGGACACTACATAGCCTACTCTAGACATCCGCGAGCACGTGGCATCTAGACCTCCACGAGCACGTGGCATGAACATAATGATTCACTTGACACCCCAATTTCATCTGAATATGAGATATGAAAAATTTTCACCAATAACTTTTGTTGACCTGATCGAGTTCAATGATATTCTTTCCACATAATTTTCCATATCTAGTTTAGTTTATGAGATTTTGATGCTTTCATAACAATAATTACTCAATAGAGGAACTACCTACAGCGGACACTACATAGCCTACTCTAGACATCCGCGAGCACGTGGCATCTAGACCTCCACGAGCACGTGGCATGAACATAATGATTCACTTGAAACCCCAATTTCATCTGAATCTTTCATGAGCAAAATTCCTATGATCTCTTCTATGAACAGGAAGACCTATTAGATAATACTCAGCTTTATCTCAAATTTCGTTTGTATTTTTCATCATATTGTGTGTTTAATACGGACTTATTGAAATTCGTCGAAACGAGAATATTCGCCAAGTCCCGACGATTTTTTTTAGGCTAAGTCCAGACACATTTTTATTTTTCGAGATATGAAAAATTTTCATCAATAACTTTTGTTGAACTGATCGAGTTCAATGATATTCTTTCCACACAATTTTCCATATCTAGTTTAGTTTTTGAGATTCTGATGCTTTCATAACAATAATTACTCAATAGAGGAACTACCTACAGCGGACACTACATAGCCTACTGTAGACCCCTGCGAGCACGTGGCATCTAGACCTCCACGAGCACGTGGCATGAACATAATGATTCACTTGAAACCCCAATTTCATCTGAATCCTTCATGAGCTAAATGCCTATGATCTCTTCTATGAACAGGGAGACCTTTTAGATAATACTGATCTTTATCTCAAATTTCGTTTGTATTTTTCATCTTATCGTGTGTATAATACGGACTCAATCAAATTCGTCGAAATGAGAATATTCGCCATGTCCTGACAAATTTTTTCAGGCAAAGTCCAGACACAATTTTTTTTTTTTGAGATATGAAAAATTTTCACCAATAAATTTTGTTGAACTGATCGAGTTCAATGATATTCTTTCCACACAATTTTCCATATCTAGTTTAGTTTTTGAGATTCTGATGCTTTTATAACAATAATTACTCAATAGAGGAACTACCTACAGCGGACACTACATAGCCTACTCTAGACATCCGCGAGCACGTGGCATCTAGACCTCCACGAGCCCGTGGCATGAACATAATGATTCACTTGAAACCCCAATTTCATCTGAATCCTTCATGAGCACAATGCCTATGATCTCTTCTATGAACAGGAAGACCTTTTAGATAATACTAAGCTTTATCTCAAATTTCGTTTGTATTTTTCATCATCGTGTGTATGATACGGACTCATTCAAATTCGTCGAAATGAGAATATTCGCTATGTCCTGACGAAATTTTTCAGGCAAAGTCCAGACACAATTTTTTTTTTTGAGATGTGAAAAATTTTCACTCATAACTTTTTGTTTATCTATCGAGTTCAATGATATTCTCCCTACACATTTTTCCATATCTAGTTTAGTTTTTGATATTTTGATGCTTTCATAACAATAATTACTCAATAGAGGAACTACCTACAGCGGACACTACATAGCCTACTCTAGACATCCGCGAGCACGTGGAATTTAGACCTCCACGAGCACGTGGCATGAACATACTTATTCACTTGAAACCCCAATTTCATCTGAATCCTTCATGAGCAAAATGCCTATGATTCTTCTATGAACAGGAAGACCTTTTAGATAATACTGAGCTTTATCTCAAATTTCGTTTGTATTTTTCATCATATCGTGTGTATAATACGGACTCATTCAAATTCGTCGAAATGAGAATATTCGCCATGTCCTGACGAAATTTTTCAGGCAAAGTCCAGACACAATTTTTTTTTTGAGATATGAAAAGTTTTCACCAATAAATTTTGTTGACCTGATCGAGTTCAATGAAATTCTTTCCACACAATTTTCCATATCTAGTTTAGTTTTTGAGATTCTGATGCTTTCATAACAATAATTACTCAATAGAGGAACTACCTACAGCGGACACTACATAACCTACTCTAGACATCCGCTAGCACGTGGCATCTAGACCTCCACGAGCACGTGTCATGAACATAATGATTCACTTGAAACCCCAATTTCATCTGAATCCTTCATGAGCAAAATGCCTATGATCTCTTCTATGAACAGGAAGACCTTTTAGATAATACTGAGCTTTATCTCAAATTTCGTTTGTATTTTTCATCATATCGTGTGTATGATACGGACTCATTCAAGTTCGTCGAAATGAGAATATTCGCCATGTCCTGACGAAATTTTTTAGGCAAAGTCCGGACACAATTTTTTTTTTGAGATATGAAAAATTTTCACCAATAACTTTTGTTGACCTGATCGAGTTCAATGATATTCTTTCCACACAATTTTCGATAACTAGTTTAGTTTTTGAGATTTTGATGCTTTCATAACAATAATTACTCAATAGAGGAACTACCTACAGCGGACACTACATAGCCTACTCTAGACATCCGCGAGCACGTGGCATCTAGACCTCCACGAGCACGTGGCATGAACATAATGATTCACTTGAAACCCCAATTTCATCTGAATCCTTCATGAGCAAAATGCCTATGATCTCTTCTATGAACAGGAAGACCTTTTAGATAATACTCAGCTTTATCTCAAATTTCGTTTGTATTTTTCATCATATTGTGTGTTTAATACGGACTTATTGAAATTCGTCGAAACGAGAATATTCGCCAAGTCCCGACGATTTTTTTTAGGCAAAGTCCAGACACATTTTTTTTTTTTCGAGATATGAAAAATTTTCATCCATAACTTTTGTTGACCTGATCGAGTTCAATGATATTCTCCCCACACATCTTTCCATATCTAGTTTAGTTTTTGAGATTTTGGTTCTTAAATAAAAATAATTACATCGTAGTGGAACTACCTACAGCGGACACTACTAGCCTACTGTACACATCCGCGTGCACGTGGCATGAATATAATGATCCACTTGTAACTCCAATCTCATCTGAATCCATTATTAGCAAAATGCCTATGATCACTTCTAAAAGCAGGAAGACCTTTTAAATTATATTAAGGCTAAGTCCAGACAAATTTTTTTTTTTTTGAGATATGAAAAATTTTCACCAATAAATTTTTGTTGACCTGATCGAGTTCAATGATATTCTTTTTACACATTTTTCCATATCAAGTTTAGTTTTTGAGATTTTGATACTTTCATAACAATAATCACTCTATAGAGGAACTACCTACAGCGGACACTACATAGCCTACTCTAGACATCCGCGAGCACGTGGCATCTAGACCTCCACGAGCACGTGGCATGAACATAATGATTCACTTGAAACCCCAATTTCATCTGAATACTGAGCTTTATCTCATATTTCGTTTGTATTTTTCATCATATTGTGTGTTTAATACGGACTTATTGAAATTCGTCGAAACGAGAATATTCGCCAAGTCCCGACGATTTTTTTTAGGCTAAGTCCAGACACAATTTGTTTTTTCGAGATATGAAAAATTTTCACTCATAACTTTTTGTTGACCTGATCGAGTTCAATGATATTCTCCCCACACATTTTTCCATATCTAGTTTAGTTTTTGAGATTTTGGTTCTTAAATAAAAATAATTACATCGTAGTGGAACTACCTACAGCGGACACTACTAGCTTACTGTACACATCCGCGTGATGAATATAATGATCCACATGTAACTCCAATCTCATCTGAATCCCTTATTAGCAAAATGCCTATGATCACTTCTAAAAGCAGGAAGACCTTTTAAATTATATTAAGGCTAAGTCCAGACAAATTTTTTTTATTTTTGAGATATGAAAAATATTCACCAATAACTTTTTGTTGACCTGATCGAGTTCAATGATATTCTTTCTACACATTTTTCCATATCTAGTTTAGTTTTTGAGATTTTGATACTTTCATAACAATAATTACTCTATAGAGGAACTACCTACAGCGGACACTACATAGCCTACTCTAGACATCCGCGAGCACGTGGCATCTAGACCTCCACGAGCACGTGGCATGAACATAATGATTCACTCGAAACCCCAATTTCATCTGAATCCTTCATGAGAAAAATGCCTATGATCTCTTCTATGAACAGGAAGACCTTTTAGATAATACTGAGCTTTATATCAAATTTCGTTTGTATTTTTCATCATATCGTGTGTATAATACGGACTCATTCAAATTCGTCGAAATGAGAATATTCGCCATGTCCTGACGAAATTTTTCAGGCAAAGTCCAGACACAATTTTTTTTTTTGAGATATGAAAAATTTTCACCAATAACTTTTGTTGACCTGATCGAGTTCAATGATATTCTCCCCACACATTTTTCCATATCTAGTTTCGTTTTTGAGATTTTGGTTCTTAAATAAAAATAATTACATCGTAGTGGAACTACCTACAGCGGACACTACTAGCCTACTGTACACATCCGCGTGCACGTGGCATGAATATAATGATCCACTTGTAACTCCAATTTCATCTGAATATTTATTAGCAAGATGCCTATGATCTCTTCTAAAAGCAGGAAGAACTTTTAAAATATATTAAGGCTAAGTCCAGACAAATTTTTTTTTTTTTTAAATATGAACAATTTTCACCAATAACTTTTTGTTGACCTGATCGAGTTCAATGATATTCTTTTTACACATTTTTCCATATCTAGTTTAGTTTTTGAGATTTTGATGCTTTCATAACAATAATTACTCTATTGAGGAAATATCTACAGCGGACACTACATAGCCTACTCTAGACATCCGCGAGCACGTGGCATATAGACCTCCACGAGCACGTGGCATGAACATAATGATTCATCTGAATCCTTCATGAGCAAAATGCCTATGATCTCTTCTGTGTACAGGCAGATCTTTTAGATAATACTGAGCTTTATCTCAAATTTCGTTTGTATTTTTCATCATATTGTGTGTTTAATACGGACTCATTCAAATTCGTCCAAACGAGAATATTCGCCATGTCCCGACGAATTATTTCAGGCAGTCCAGAAAAATTTTTTTTTTGAGATATGAAAAATTTTTACCAATATACCAATGATATTTTTTCCACACATTTTTTCATATCTAGTTTAGTTTTTGAGATTTTGATGCTTTCATAACAATAATTACTCAATAGAGGAACAACCTACAGCGGACAATACATAGCCTACTCTAGACATCCGCGAGCACGTGGTATGAACATAATGATTCACGTGTATCCCCAATATCGTCTGAATCCCTCGTAAGCAAAAGGCCTATGATCTCTTCTATGAGCAGGAAGACCTTTCAAATTATACTAAGCTTTATCTCAAATTTCATTTGTATTTTTCATTATATTGTGTGCATAATACGGACTTATTTAAATTCGTCGAAACGAGAATATTCGCCATGTCCCGACGAATTTTTTCAGGCAAAGTCCAGACACAATTTGTTTTTTCGAGAAATGAAAAATTTTCACTCATAACTTTTTGTTGACCTGATCGAGTTCATTGATATTACTCCCTACACATTTTTCCATATCTAGTTTACTTTTTGAGATTTTTATGCTTTCATAACAATAATTACCCAATAGAGGAACTACCTACAGCGGACACTACATAGCCTACTTTAGACCTCCGCGAGCACGTGGCATCTAGACCTCCACGAGCACGTGGCATGAACATAATGATTCACTTTAACCCCAATTCCATCTGAATCCTTCATGAGCAAAATGCCTATGATCTCTTCTATGAACAGGAAGACCTTTTAGATAATACTGAGCTTTATCTCAAATTTCGTTTGTATATGTCATCATATCGTGTGTATAATACGGACTCATTCAAATTCGTCGAAATGAGAATATTCGCCATGTCCTGGCGAAATTTTTCAGGCAAAGTCCAGACACAATTTTTTTTTTTTGAGATATGAAAAATTTTCACCAATAACTTTTTGTTGACCTGATCGAGTTCAATGATATTCGTTCCACACAATTTTCCATATCTAGTTTAGTTTTTGAGATTCTGATGCTTTCATAACAATAATTACTCAATAGAGGAACTACCTACAGCGGACACTACATAGCCTACTGTAGACCCCTGCGAGCACGTGGCATCTAGACCTCCACGAGCACGTGGCATGAACCTAATGATTCACTTGAAACCCCAATTTCATCTGAATCCTTCATGAGCTAAATGCCTATATCTCTTCTATGAACAGGAAGACCTTTTAGATAATACTGAGCTGTATCTCAAATTTCGTTTGTATTTTTCATCATATCGTGTGTATAATACGGACTCAATCAAGTTCGTCGAAATGAGAATATTCGCCATGTCCTGACAAATTTTTTCAGGCAAAGTCCAGACACAATTTTTTTTTTTGAGATGTGAAAAATTTTCACTCATAACTTTTTGTTTATCTGATCGAGTTCAATGATATTCTCCCTATACATTTTTCCATATCTAGTTTAGTTTTTGATATTTTGATGCTTTCATAACAATAATTACTCAATAGAGGAACTACCTATAGCGGACACTACATAGCCTACTCTAGACATCCGCGAGCACGTGGAATCTAGACCTCCACGAGCACGTGGCATGAACATACTGATTCACTTGAAACCCCAATTTCATCTGAATCCTTCATGAGCAAAATGCCTATGATCTCTTCTATGAACAGGAAGACCTTTTAGATAATACTGAGCTTTATCTCAAATTTCGTTTGTATTTTTCATCATATCGTGTGTATAATACGGACTCATTCAAATTCGTCGAAATGAGAATATTCGCCATGTCCTGACGAAATTTTTCAGGCAAAGTCCAGACACAATTTTTTTTTTGAGATATGAAAAATTTTCACCAATAAATTTTGTTGACCTGATCGAGTTCAATGAAATTCTTTCCACACAATTTTCCATATCTAGTTTAGTTTTTGAGATTCTGATGCTTTCATAACAATAATTACTCAATAGAGGAACTACCTACAGCGGACACTACATAACCTACTCTAGACATCCGCTAGCACGTGGCATCTAGACCTCCACGAGCACGTGTCATGAACATAATGATTCACTTGAAACCCCAATTTCATCTGAATCCTTCATGAGCAAAATGCCTATGATCTCTTCTATGAACAGGAAGACCTTTTAGATAATACTGAGCTTTATCTCAAATTTCGTTTGTATTTTTCATCATATCGTGTGTATGATACGGACTCATTCAAGTTCGTCGAAATGAGAATATTCGCCATGTCCTGACGAAATTTTTTAGGCAAAGTCCGGACACAATTTTTTTTTTGAGATATGAAAAATTTTCACCAATAACTTTTGTTGACCTGATCGAGTTCAATAATGATATTCTTTCCACACAATTTTCGATAACTAGTTTAGTTTTTGAGATTTTGATGCTTTCATAACAATAATTACTCAATAGAGGAACTACCTACAGCGGACACTACATAGCCTACTCTAGACATCCGCGAGCACGTGGCATCTAGACCTCCACGAGCACGTGGCATGAACATAATGATTCACTTGAAACCCCAATTTCATCTGAATCCTTCATGAGCAAAATGCCTATGATCTCTTCTATGAACAGGAAGACCTTTTAGATAATACTCAGCTTTATCTCAAATTTCGTTTGTATTTTTCATCATATTGTGTGTTTAATACGGACTTATTGAAATTCGTCGAAACGAGAATATTCGCCAAGTCCCGACGATTTTTTTTAGGCAAAGTCCAGACACATTTTTTTTTTTTCGAGATATGAAAAATTTTCATCCATAACTTTTGTTGACCTGATCGAGTTCAATGATATTCTCCCCACACATCTTTCCATATCTAGTTTAGTTTTTGAGATTTTGGTTCTTAAATAAAAATAATTACATCGTAGTGGAACTACCTACAGCGGACACTACTAGCCTACTGTACACATCCGCGTGCACGTGGCATGAATATAATGATCCACTTGTAACTCCAATCTCATCTGAATCCATTATTAGCAAAATGCCTATGATCACTTCTAAAAGCAGGAAGACCTTTTAAATTATATTAAGGCTAAGTCCAGACAAATTTTTTTTTTTTGAGATATGAAAAATTTTCACCAATAAATTTTTGTTGACCTGATCGAGTTCAATGATATTCTTTTTACACATTTTTCCATATCAAGTTTAGTTTTTGAGATTTTGATACTTTCATAACAATAATCACTCTATAGAGGAACTACCTACAGCGGACACTACATAGCCTACTCTAGACATCCGCGAGCACGTGGCATCTAGACCTCCACGAGCACGTGGCATGAACATAATGATTCACTTGAAACCCCAATTTCATCTGAATACTGAGCTTTATCTCATATTTCGTTTGTATTTTTCATCATATTGTGTGTTTAATACGGACTTATTGAAATTCGTCGAAACGAGAATATTCGCCAAGTCCCGACGATTTTTTTTAGGCCAAGTCCAGACACAATTTGTTTTTTCGAGATATGAAAAATTTTCACTCATAACTTTTTGTTGACCTGATCGAGTTCAATGATATTCTCCCCACACATTTTTCCATATCTAGTTTAGTTTTTGAGATTTTGGTTCTTAAATAAAAATAATTACATCGTAGTGGAACTACCTACAGCGGACACTACTAGCTTACTGTACACATCCGCGTGATGAATATAATGATCCACATGTAACTCCAATCTCATCTGAATCCCTTATTAGCAAAATGCCTATGATCACTTCTAAAAGCAGGAAGACCTTTTAAATTATATTAAGGCTAAGTCCAGACAAATTTTTTTTATTTTTGAGATATGAAAAATATTCACCAATAACTTTTTGTTGACCTGACCGAGTTCAATGATATTCTTTCTACACATTTTTCCATATCTAGTTTAGTTTTTGAGATTTTGATACTTTCATAACAATAATTACTCTATAGAGGAACTACCTACAGCGGACACTACATAGCCTACTCTAGACATCCGCGAGCACGTGGCATCTAGACCTCCACGAGCACGTGGCATGAACATAATGATTCATCTGAATCCTTCATGAGCAAAATGCCTATGATCTCTTCTGTGAACAGGGAGACCTTTTAGATAATACTGAGCTTTATCTCAAATTTCGTTTGTATTTTTCATCATATTGTGTGTTTAATACGGACTCATTCAAATTCGTCGAAACGAAAATATTAGCCATGTCCCGACGAAATTTTTCAGGCAAAGTCCAGACACAATTTTTTTTTTGAGATATGAAAAATTTTCACCAATAAATTTTGTTGACCTGATCGAGTTCAATGATATTCTTTCCACGCAATTTTCCATATCTAGTTTAGTTTTTGAGATTCTGATGCTTTCATAACAATAATTACTCAATAGAGGAACTACCTACAGCGGACACTACATAGCCTACTCTATACATCCGCGAGCACGTGGAATCTAGACCTCCACGAGCACGTGGCATGAACATACTGATTCACTCGAAACCCCAATTTCATCTGAATCCTTCATGAGCAAAATGCCTATGATCTCTTCTATGAACAGGAAGACCTTTTAGATAATACTGAGCTTTATATCAAATTTCGTTTGTATTTTTCATCATATCGTGTGTATAATACGGACTCATTCAAATTCGTCGAAATGAGAATATTCGCCATGTCCTGACGAAATTTTTCAGGCAAAGTCCAGACACAATTTTTTTTTTTGAGATATGAAAAATTTTCACCAATAACTTTTGTTGACCTGATCGAGTTCAATGATATTCTCCCCACACATTTTTCCATATCTAGTTTCGTTTTTGAGATTTTGGTTCTTAAATAAAAATAATTACATCGTAGTGGAACTACCTACAGCGGACACTACTAGCCTACTGTACACATCCGCGTGCACGTGGCATGAATATAATGATCCACTTGTAACTCCAATTTCATCTGAATATTTATTAGCAAGATGCCTATGATCTCTTCTAAAAGCAGGAAGAACTTTTAAAATATATTAAGGCTAAGTCCAGACAATTTTTTTTTTTTTTAAATATGAACAATTTTCACCAATAACTTTTTGTTGACCTGATCGAGTTCAATGATATTCTTTTTACACATTTTTCCATATCTAGTTTAGTTTTTGAGATTTTGATGCTTTCATAACAATAATTACTCTATTGAGGAAATATCTACAGCGGACACTACATAGCCTACTCTAGACATCCGCGAGCACGTGGCATATAGACCTCCACGAGCACGTGGCATGAACATAATGATTCATCTGAATCCTTCATGAGCAAAATGCCTATGATCTCTTCTGTGTACAGGCAGATCTTTTAGATAATACTGAGCTTTATCTCAAATTTCGTTTGTATTTTTCATCATATTGTGTGTTTAATACGGACTCATTCAAATTCGTCCAAACGAGAATATTCGCCATGTCCCGACGAATTATTTCAGGCAGTCCAGAAAAATTTTTTTTTTGAGATATGAAAAATTTTTACCAATATACCAATGATATTTTTTCCACACATTTTTTCATATCTAGTTTAGTTTTTGAGATTTTGATGCTTTCATAACAATAATTACTCAATAGAGGAACAACCTACAGCGGACAATACATAGCCTACTCTAGACATCCGCGAGCACGTGGTATGAACATAATGATTCACGTGTATCCCCAATATCGTCTGAATCCCTCGTAAGCAAAAGGCCTATGATCTCTTCTATGAGCAGGAAGACCTTTCAAATTATACTAAGCTTTATCTCAAATTTCATTTGTATTTTTCATTATATTGTGTGCATAATACGGACTTATTTAAATTCGTCGAAACGAGAATATTCGCCATGTCCCGACGAATTTTTTCAGGCAAAGTCCAGACACAATTTGTTTTTTCGAGAAATGAAAAATTTTCACTCATAACTTTTTGTTGACCTGATCGAGTTCATTGATATTACTCCCTACACATTTTTCCATATCTAGTTTACTTTTTGAGATTTTTATGCTTTCATAACAATAATTACCCAATAGAGGAACTACCTACAGCGGACACTACATAGCCTACTTTAGACCTCCGCGAGCACGTGGCATCTAGACCTCCACGAGCACGTGGCATGAACATAATGATTCACTTTAACCCCAATTCCATCTGAATCCTTCATGAGCAAAATGCCTATGATCTCTTCTATGAACAGGAAGACCTTTTAGATAATACTGAGCTTTATCTCAAATTTCGTTTGTATATGTCATCATATCGTGTGTATAATACGGACTCATTCAAATTCGTCGAAATGAGAATATTCGCCATGTCCTGGCGAAATTTTTCAGGCAAAGTCCAGACACAATTTTTTTTTTTTGAGATATGAAAAATTTTCACCAATAACTTTTTGTTGACCTGATCGAGTTCAATGATATTCGTTCCACACAATTTTCCATATCTAGTTTAGTTTTTGAGATTCTGATGCTTTCATAACAATAATTACTCAATAGAGGAACTACCTACAGCGGACACTACATAGCCTACTGTAGACCCCTGCGAGCACGTGGCATCTAGACCTCCACGAGCACGTGGCATGAACCTAATGATTCACTTGAAACCCCAATTTCATCTGAATCCTTCATGAGCTAAATGCCTATATCTCTTCTATGAACAGGAAGACCTTTTAGATAATACTGAGCTGTATCTCAAATTTCGTTTGTATTTTTCATCATATCGTGTGTATAATACGGACTCAATCAAGTTCGTCGAAATGAGAATATTCGCCATGTCCTGACAAATTTTTTCAGGCAAAGTCCAGACACAATTTTTTTTTTTGAGATGTGAAAAATTTTCACTCATAACTTTTTGTTTATCTGATCGAGTTCAATGATATTCTCCCTATACATTTTTCCATATCTAGTTTAGTTTTTGATATTTTGATGCTTTCATAACAATAATTACTCAATAGAGGAACTACCTATAGCGGACACTACATAGCCTACTCTAGACATCCGCGAGCACGTGGAATCTAGACCTCCACGAGCACGTGGCATGAACATACTGATTCACTTGAAACCCCAATTTCATCTGAATCCTTCATGAGCAAAATGCCTATGATCTCTTCTATGAACAGGAAGACCTTTTAGATAATACTGAGCTTTATCTCAAATTTCGTTTGTGTTTTTCATCATATCGTGTGTATAATACGGACTCATTCAAATTCGTCGAAATGAGAATATTCGCCATGTCCTGACGAAATTTTTCAGGCAAAGTCCAGACACAATTTTTTTTTTTTGAGATATGAAAAATTTTCACCAATAAATTTTGTTGACCTGATCGAGTTCAATGATATTCTTTCCACACAATTTTCCATATCTAGTTTAGTTTTTGAGATTCTGATGCTTTCATAACAATAATTACTCAATAGAGGAACTACCTACAGCGGACACTACATAGCCTACTCTATACTTCCGCTAGCACGTGGCATCTAGACCTCCACGAGCACGTGGCATGAACATAATGATTCACTTGAAACCCCAATTTCATCTGAATCCTTCATGAGCAAAATGCCTATGATCTCTTCTATGAACAGGAAGACCTTTTAGATAATACTGAGCTTTATCTCAAATTTCGTTTGTGTTTTTCATCATATCGTGTGTATGATACGGACTCATTCAAATTCGTCGAAATGAGAATATTCGCCATGTCCTGACGAAATTTTTTAGGCAAAATCCGGACACAATTTTTTTTTTTGAGATATGAAAAATTTTCACCAATAACTTTTGTTGACCTGATCGAGTTCAATGATATTCTCCCCACACATTTTTCCATATCTAGTTTAGTTTTTGAGATTTTGGTTCTTAAATAAAAATAATTACATCGTAGTGGAACTACCTACAGCGGACACTACTAGCCTACTGTACACATCCGCGTGCACGTGGCATGAATATAATGATCCACTTGTAACTCCAATTTCATCTGAATATTTATTAGCAAGATGCCTATGATCTCTTCTAAAAGCAGGAAGAACTTTTAAAATATATTAAGGCTAAGTCCAGACAAATTTTTTTTTTTTTTAAATATGAAAAATATTCACCAATAACTTTTTGTTGACCTGAACGAGTTCAATGAAATTCTTTCTACACATTTTTCCATATCTAGTTTAGTTTTTGAGATTTTGATACTTTCATAACAATAATTATTCTATAGAGGAACTACCTACAGCGGACACTACATAGCCTACTCTAGACCTCCGCGAACACGTGGCATCTAGACCTCCACGAGCACGTGGCATGAACATAATGATTCACTTGAAACCCCAATTTCATCTGAATCCTTCATGAGCAAAATGCCTATGTTCTCTTCTATGAACAGGAAGACCTTTTAGATAATACTGAGCTTTATCTCAAATTTCGTTTGTATTTTTCATCATATCGTGTGTATAATACGGACTCATTCAAATTCGTCGAAATGAGAATATTCGCCATGTCCTGACGAAATTTTTCAGGCAAAGTCCAGACACAATTTTTTTTTTTTGAGATATGAAAAATTTTCACCAATAAATTTTGTTGACCTGATCGAGTTCAATGATATTTTTTCCACACAATTTTCCATATCTAGTTTGGTTTTTGAGATTCTGATGCTTTCATAACAACAATTACTCAATAGAGGAACTACCTACAGCGGACACTACATAGGCTACTCTAGACATCCGCGAGCACGTGGCATATAGACCTCCACGAGCACGTGGCATGAACATAATGATTCACTTGAAACCCCAATTTCATCTGAATACTGAGCTTTATCTCATATTTCGTTTGTATTTTTCATCATATTGTGTGTTTAATACGGACTTATTGAAATTCGTCGAAACGAGAATATTCGCCAAGTCCCGACGATTTTTTTTAGGCTAAGTCCAGACACAATTTGTTTTTTCGAGATATGAAAAATTTTCACTCATAACTTTTTGTTGACCTGATCGAGTTCATTGATATTACTCCCTACACATTTTTCCATATCTAGTTTAATTTTTGAGATTTTTATGCTTTCATAACAATAATTACCCAATAGAGGAACTACCTACAGCGGACACTACATAGCCTACTCTAGACATCCGCGAGCACGTGGCATCTAGACCTCCACGAGCTCGTGGCATGAACATACTGATTCACTTGAAACCCCAATTTCATCTGAATCCTTCATGAGCAAAATGCCTATGATCTCTTCTATGAACAGGAAGACCTTTTAGATAATACTGAGCTTTATATCAAATTTCGTTTGTATTTTTCATCATATCGTGTGTATAATACGGACTCATTCAAATTCGTCGAAATGAGAATATTCGCCATGTCCTGACGAAATTTTTCAGGCAAAGTCCAGACACAATTTTTTTTTTTGAGATATGAAAAATTTTCACCAATAACTTTTGTTGACCTGATCGAGTTCAATGATATTCTCCCCACACATTTTTCCATATCTAGTTTCGTTTTTGAGATTTTGGTTCTTAAATAAAAATAATTACATCGTAGTGGAACTACCTACAGCGGACACTACTAGCCTACTGTACACATCCGCGTGCACGTGGCATGAATATAATGATCCACTTGTAACTCCAATTTCATCTGAATATTTATTAGCAAGATGCCTATGATCTCTTCTAAAAGCAGGAAGAACTTTTAAAATATATTAAGGCTAAGTCCAGACAAATTTTTTTTTTTTTTAAATATGAACAATTTTCACCAATAACTTTTTGTTGACCTGATCGAGTTCAATGATATTCTTTTTACACATTTTTCCATATCTAGTTTAGTTTTTGAGATTTTGATGCTTTCATAACAATAATTACTCTATGGAGGAAATATCTACAGCGGACACTACATAGCCTACTCTAGACATCCGCGAGCACGTGGCATATAGACCTCCACGAGCACGTGGCATGAACATAATGATTCATCTGAATCCTTCATGAGCAAAATGCCTATGATCACTTCTGTGAACAGGAAGATCTTTTAGATAATACTGAGCTTTATCTCAAATTTCGTTTGTATTTTTCATCATATTGTGTGTTTAATACGGACTCATTCAAATTCGTCGAAACGAGAATATTCGCCATGTCCCGACGAATTTTTTCAGGCAGTCCAGAAAAATTTTTTTTTTGAGATATGAAAAATTTTTACCAATAACTTTCTGTTGAACTGATCGAGTTCAATGATATTTTTTCCACACATTTTTTCATATCTAGTTTAGTTTTTGAGATTTTGATGCTTTCATAACAATAATTACTCAATAGAGGACCTACAGCGGACACTACATAGCCTACTCTAGACATCCGCGAGCACGTAGCATGAACATAATGATTCACGTGTATCCCCAATATCGTCTGAATCCCTCGTAAGCAAAAGGCCTATGATCTCTTCTATGAGCAGGAAGACCTTTCAAATTATACTAAGCTTTATCTCAAATTTCATTTGTATTTTTCATTATATTGTGTGCATAATACGGACTTATTCAAATTCGTCGAAACGAGAATATTCGCCATGTCCCGACGAATTTTTTCAGGCAAAGTCCAGACACAATTTTTTTTTTTGAGATATGAAAAATTTTCACCAATAACTTTTTGTTGACCTGATCGAGTTCAATGATATTCTTTTTACACATTTTTCCATATCTAGTTTAGTTTTTGAGATATTGATGCTTTCATAACAATAATTACTCTATAGAGGAAATATCTACAGCGGACACTACATAGCCTACTCTAGACATCCGCGAGCACGTGGCATCTAGAGCTCCACGAGCACGTGGCATGAACATAATGATTCATCTGAATCCTTCATGAGCAAAATGCCTATGATCTCTTCTGTGTACAGGCAGATCTTTTAGATAATACTGAGCTTTATCTCAAATTTCGTTTGTATTTTTCATCATATTGTGTGTTTAATACGGACTCATTCAAATTCGTCCAAACGAAAATATTCGCCATGTCCCGACGAATTTTTTCAGGCAGTCCAGTAAAATTTTTTTTTTGAGATATGAAAAATTTTTACCAATATACCAATGATATTTTTTCCACACATTTTTTTAAATCTAGTTTAGTTTTTGAGATTTTGATGCTTTCATAACAATAATTACTCAATAGAGGAACTACCTACAGCGGACACTACATAGCCTACTCTAGACATCCGCGAGCACGTGGCATGAACATAATGATTCACGTGTATCCCCAATATCGTCTGAATCCCCCGTAAGCAAAAGGCCTATGATCTCTTCTATGAGCAGGAAGACCTTTCAAATTATACTAAGCTTTATCTCAAATTTCATTTGTATTTTTCATTATATTTTGTGCATAATACGGACTTATTCAAATTCGTCGAAACGAGAATAATCGCCATGTCCCGACGAAATTTTTCAGGCAAAGTCCAGACACAATTTTTTTTTTTTGAGATATGAAAAATTTTCACCAATAACTTTTTGTTGACCTGATCGAGTTCAATGATATTCTTTCCACACAATTTTCCATATCTAGTTTAGTTTTTGAGATTCTGATGCTTTCATAACAATAATTACTCAATAGAGGAACTACCTACAGCGGACACTACATAGCCTACTGTAGACCCCTGCGAGCACGTGGCATCTAGACCTCCACGAGCACGTGGCATGAACCTAATGATTCACTTTAAACCCCAATTTCATCTGAATCCTTCATGAGCTAAATGCCTATGATCTCTTCTATGAACAGGAAGCCCTTTTAGATAATACTGAGCTTTATCTCAAATTTCGTTTGTATTTTTCATCATATCGTGTGTAAAATACGGACTCAATCAAATTCGTCGAAATGAGAATATTCGCCATGTCCTGACAAATTTTTTCAGGCAAAGTCCAGACACAATTTTTTTTTTTGAGATATGAAAAATTTTCACCAATAACTTTTTGTTGACCTGATCGAGTTCAATGATATTCTTTCCACACAATTTTCCATATCTTGTTTAGTTTTTGAGATTTTGATGCTTTCATAACAATAATTATTCAATAGAGGAACTACCTACAGCGGACACAACATAGGCTACTCTAGACATCCGCCAGCTCGTGGCATCTAGACCTCCACGAGCACGTGGCATGAACATAATGATTCACTTGAAACCCCAATTTCATCTGAATCCTTCATGAGCAAAATGCCTATGATCTCTTCTATGAACAGGAAGACCTTTTAGATAATACTGAGCTTTATATCAAATTTCGTTTGTATTTTTCATCATATCGTGTGTATAATACGGACTCATTCAAATTCGTCGAAATGAGAATATTTGCCATGTCCTGACGAAATTTTTCAGGCAAAGTCCAGACACAATTTTTTTTTTTTTGAGATATGAAAAATTTTCACCAATAAATTTTGTTGACCTGATCGAGTTCAATGATATTCTTTCCACACAATTTTCCATATCTAGTTTAGTTTTTGAGATTCTGATGCTTTCATAACAATAATTACTCAATAGAGGAACTACCTACAGCGGACACTACATAGCCTACTCTATACTTCCGCTAGCACGTGGCATCTAGACCTCCACGAGCACGTGGCATGAACATAATGATTCACTTGAAACCCCAATTTCATCTGAATCCTTCATGAGCAAAATGCCTATGATCTCTTCTATGAACAGGAAGACCTTTTAGATAATACTGAGCTTTATCTCAAATTTCGTTTGTGTTTTTCATCATATCGTGTGTATGATACGGACTCATTCAAATTCGTCGAAATGAGAATATTCGCCATGTCCTGACGAAATTTTTTAGGCAAAATCCGGACACAATTTTTTTTTTTGAGATATGAAAAATTTTCACCAATAACTTTTGTTGACCTGATCGAGTTCAATGATATTCTCCCCACACATTTTTCCATATCTAGTTTAGTTTTTGAGATTTTGGTTCTTAAATAAAAATAATTACATCGTAGTGGAACTACCTACAGCGGACACTACTAGCCTACTGTACACATCCGCGTGCACGTGGCATGAATATAATGATCCACTTGTAACTCCAATTTCATCTGAATATTTATTAGCAAGATGCCTATGATCTCTTCTAAAAGCAGGAAGAACTTTTAAAATATATTAAGGCTAAGTCCAGACAAATTTTTTTTTTTTTTAAATATGAAAAATATTCACCAATAACTTTTTGTTGACCTGAACGAGTTCAATGAAATTCTTTCTACACATTTTTCCATATCTAGTTTAGTTTTTGAGATTTTGATACTTTCATAACAATAATTACTCTATAGAGGAACTACCTACAGCGGACACTACATAGCCTACTCTAGACCTCCGCGAACACGTGGCATCTAGACCTCCACGAGCACGTGGCATGAACATAATGATTCACTTGAAACCCCAATTTCATCTGAATCCTTCATGAGCAAAATGCCTATGTTCTCTTCTATGAACAGGAAGACCTTTTAGATAATACTGAGCTTTATCTCAAATTTCGTTTGTATTTTTCATCATATCGTGTGTATAATACGGACTCATTCAAATTCGTCGAAATGAGAATATTCGCCATGTCCTGACGAAATTTTTCAGGCAAAGTCCAGACACAATTTTTTTTTTTTGAGATATGAAAAATTTTCACCAATAAATTTTGTTGACCTGATCGAGTTCAATGATATTTTTTCCACACAATTTTCCATATCTAGTTTAGTTTTTGAGATTCTGATGCTTTCATAACAACAATTACTCAATAGAGGAACTACCTACAGCGGACACTACATAGGCTACTCTAGACATCCGCGAGCACGTGGCATATAGACCTCCACGAGCACGTGGCATGAACATAATGATTCACTTGAAACCCCAATTTCATCTGAATACTGAGCTTTATCTCATATTTCGTTTGTATTTTTCATCATATTGTGTGTTTAATACGGACTTATTGAAATTCGTCGAAACGAGAATATTCGCCAAGTCCCGACGATTTTTTTTAGGCTAAGTCCAGACACAATTTGTTTTTTCGAGATATGAAAAATTTTCACTCATAACTTTTTGTTGACCTGATCGAGTTCATTGATATTACTCCCTACACATTTTTCCATATCTAGTTTAATTTTTGAGATTTTTATGCTTTCATAACAATAATTACCCAATAGAGGAACTACCTACAGCGGACACTACATAGCCTACTCTAGACATCCGCGAGCACGTGGCATCTAGACCTCCACGAGCACGTGGCATGAACATACTGATTCACTTGAAACCCCAATTTCATCTGAATCCTTCATGAGCAAAATGCCTATGATCTCTTCTATGAACAGGAAGACCTTTTAGATAATACTGAGCTTTATATCAAATTTCGTTTGTATTTTTCATCATATCGTGTGTATAATACGGACTCATTCAAATTCGTCGAAATGAGAATATTCGCCATGTCCTGACGAAATTTTTCAGGCAAAGTCCAGACACAATTTTTTTTTTTGAGATATGAAAAATTTTCACCAATAACTTTTGTTGACCTGATCGAGTTCAATGATATTCTCCCCACACATTTTTCCATATCTAGTTTCGTTTTTGAGATTTTGGTTCTTAAATAAAAATAATTACATCGTAGTGGAACTACCTACAGCGGACACTACTAGCCTACTGTACACATCCGCGTGCACGTGGCATGAATATAATGATCCACTTGTAACTCCAATTTCATCTGAATATTTATTAGCAAGATGCCTATGATCTCTTCTAAAAGCAGGAAGAACTTTTAAAATATATTAAGGCTAAGTCCAGACAAATTTTTTTTTTTTTAAATATGAACAATTTTCACCAATAACTTTTTGTTGACCTGATCGAGTTCAATGATATTCTTTTTACACATTTTTCCATATCTAGTTTAGTTTTTGAGATTTTGATGCTTTCATAACAATAATTACTCTATGGAGGAAATATCTACAGCGGACACTACATAGCCTACTCTAGACATCCGCGAGCACGTGGCATATAGACCTCCACGAGCACGTGGCATGAACATAATGATTCATCTGAATCCTTCATGAGCAAAATGCCTATGATCACTTCTGTGAACAGGAAGATCTTTTAGATAATACTGAGCTTTATCTCAAATTTCGTTTGTATTTTTCATCATATTGTGTGTTTAATACGGACTCATTCAAATTCGTCGAAACGAGAATATTCGCCATGTCCCGACGAATTTTTTCAGGCAGTCCAGAAAAATTTTTTTTTTGAGATATGAAAAATTTTTACCAATAACTTTCTGTTGAACTGATCGAGTTCAATGATATTTTTTCCACACATTTTTTCATATCTAGTTTAGTTTTTGAGATTTTGATGCTTTCATAACAATAATTACTCAATAGAGGAACTACCTACAGCGGACACTACATAGCCTACTCTAGACATCCGCGAGCACGTAGCATGAACATAATGATTCACGTGTATCCCCAATATCGTCTGAATCCCTCGTAAGCAAAAGGCCTATGATCTCTTCTATGAGCAGGAAGACCTTTCAAATTATACTAAGCTTTATCTCAAATTTCATTTGTATTTTTCATTATATTGTGTGCATAATACGGACTTATTCAAATTCGTCGAAACGAGAATATTCGCCATGTCCCGACGAATTTTTTCAGGCAAAGTCCAGACACAATTTTTTTTTTTGAGATATGAAAAATTTTCACCAATAACTTTTTGTTGACCTGATCGAGTTCAATGATATTCTTTTTACACATTTTTCCATATCTAGTTTAGTTTTTGAGATTTTGATGCTTTCATAACAATAATTACTCTATAGAGGAAATATCTACAGCGGACACTACATAGCCTACTCTAGACATCCGCGAGCACGTGGCATCTAGAGCTCCACGAGCACGTGGCATGAACATAATGATTCATCTGAATCCTTCATGAGCAAAATGCCTATGATCTCTTCTGTGTACAGGCAGATCTTTTAGATAATACTGAGCTTTATCTCAAATTTCGTTTGTATTTTTCATCATATTGTGTGTTTAATACGGACTCATTCAAATTCGTCCAAACGAAAATATTCGCCATGTCCCGACGAATTTTTTCAGGCAGTCCAGAAAAATTTTTTTTTTGAGATATGAAAAATTTTTACCAATATACCAATGATATTTTTTCCACACATTTTTTTAAATCTAGTTTAGTTTTTGAGATTTTGATGCTTTCATAACAATAATTACTCAATAGAGGAACTACCTACAGCGGACACTACATAGCCTACTCTAGACATCCGCGAGCACGTGGCATGAACATAATGATTCACGTGTATCCCCAATATCGTCTGAATCCCCCGTAAGCAAAAGGCCTATGATCTCTTCTATGAGCAGGAAGACCTTTCAAATTATACTAAGCTTTATCTCAAATTTCATTTGTATTTTTCATTATATTGTGTGCATAATACGGACTTATTCAAATTCGTCGAAACGAGAATAATCGCCATGTCCCGACGAAATTTTTCAGGCAAAGTCCAGACACAATTTTTTTTTTTTGAGATATGAAAAATTTTCACCAATAACTTTTTGTTGACCTGATCGAGTTCAATGATATTCTTTCCACACAATTTTCCATATCTAGTTTAGTTTTTGAGATTCTGATGCTTTCATAACAATAATTACTCAATAGAGGAACTACCTACAGCGGACACTACATAGCCTACTGTAGACCCCTGCGAGCACGTGGCATCTAGACCTCCACGAGCACGTGGCATGAACCTAATGATTCACTTTAAACCCCAATTTCATCTGAATCCTTCATGAGCTAAATGCCTATGATCTCTTCTATGAACAGGAAGCCCTTTTAGATAATACTGAGCTTTATCTCAAATTTCGTTTGTATTTTTCATCATATCGTGTGTAAAATACGGACTCAATCAAATTCGTCGAAATGAGAATATTCGCCATGTCCTGACAAATTTTTTCAGGCAAAGTCCAGACACAATTTTTTTTTTTTGAGATATGAAAAATTTTCACCAATAACTTTTTGTTGACCTGATCGAGTTCAATGATATTCTTTCCACACAATTTTCCATATCTTGTTTAGTTTTTGAGATTTTGATGCTTTCATAACAATAATTATTCAATAGAGGAACTACCTACAGCGGACACAACATAGGCTACTCTAGACATCCGCCAGCTCGTGGCATCTAGACCTCCACGAGCACGTGGCATGAACATAATGATTCACTTGAAACCCCAATTTCATCTGAATCCTTCATGAGCAAAATGCCTATGATCTCTTCTGTGAACAGGAAGACCTATTAGATAATACTGAGCTTTATCTCAAATTTCGTTTGTATTTTTCATCATATTGTGTGTTTAATACGGACTCATTCAAATTCGTCGAAACGAGAATATTCGCCATGTCCCGACGAATTTTTTCAGGCAAAGTCCACAAACAATTTTTTTTTGAGATCTGAAAAATTTCCACCAATAACTTTTTGTTGAACTGATCGAGTTCAATGATATTTTTTCCACACATTTTTTCATATCTAGTTTAGTTTTTGAGATTTTGATGCTTTCATAACAATAATGACTCAATAGTGGAACTCTTCACAGCGGACACCACATAGCCTACTGTAGACCACCGCGAGCACGTGGCATGAACATAATGATTCTCGTCTGAATCCCTCGTAAGAAAAAGGCCTATGATCTCTTCTATGAGCAGGAAGACCTTTCAGAATATACTAAGCTTTATCTCAAATTTCATTTGTATTTTTCATTAAATTGTGTGCACAATACGGACTTATTCAAATTCGTCGAAACGAGAATATTCGCCATGTCCCGACGAATTTTTTCAGGCAAAGTCCAGACACAATTTGTTTTTTTGAGATATGAAAAATTTTCATCAATAACTTTTTGTTGACCTGATCGAGTTCAATGATATTCTCCCCACACATTTTTCCATATCTAGTTTAGTTTTCGAGATTTTGGTTCTTAAATAAAAATAATTACATCGTAGTGGAACTGCCTACAGCGGACACTACTAGCTTACTGTACACATCCGCGTGCACGTGGCATGAATATAATGATCCACTTGTAACTCCAATCTCATCTGAATCCATTATTAGCAAAATGCCTATGATCACTTCTAAAAGCAGGAAGACCTTTTAAATTATATTAAGGCTAAGTCCAGACAAATTTTTTTTTTTTTTGAGATATGAAAAATTTTCACCAATAACTTTTTGTTGACCTGATCGAGTTCAATGATATTCTTTTTACACATTTTTCCATATCAAGTTTAGTTTTTGAGATTTTGATACTTTCATAACAATAATCACTCTATAGAGGAACTACCTACAGCGGACACTACATAGCCTACTCTAGACATCCGCGAGCACGTGGCATCTAGACCTCCACGAGCACGTGGCATGAACATAATGAATCACTTGAAACCCCAATTTCATCTGAATACTGAGCTTTATCTCATATTTCGTTTGTATTTTTCATCATATTGTGTGTTTAATACGGACTTATTGAAATTCGTCGAAACGAGAATATTCGCCAAGTCCCGACGATTTTTTTTAGGCTAAGTTCAGACACAATTTGTTTTTTCGAGATATGAAAAATTTTCACTCATAACTTTTTGTTGACCTGATCGAGTTCATTGATATTACTCCCTACACATTTTTCCATATCTAGTTTACTTTTTGAGATTTTTATGCTTTCATAACAATAATTACCCAATAGAGGAACTACCTACAGCGGACACTACATAGCCTACTCTAGACCTCCGCGAGCACGTGGCATCTAGACCTCCACGAGCACGTGGCATGAACATAATGATTCACTTGAAACCCCAATTTCATCTGAATCCTTCATGAGCTAAATGCCTATGATCTCTTCTATGAACAGGAAGACCGTTTAGATAATACTGAGCTGTATCTCAAATTTCGTTTGTATTTTTCATCATATCGTGTGTATAATACGGACTCAATCAAATTCGTCGAAATGAGAATATTCGCCATGTCCTGACAAATTTTTTCAGGCAAAGTCCAGACACAATTTTTTTTTTTGAGATGTGAAAAATTTTCACTCATCACTTTTTGTTTATCTGATCGAGTTCAATGATATTCTCCCTATACATTTTTCCATATCTAGTTTAGTTTTTGATATTTTGATGCTTTCATAACAATAATTACTCAATAGAGGAACTACCTATAGCGGACACTACATAGCCTACTCTAGACATCCGCGAGCACGTGGAATCTAGACCTCCACGAGCACGTGGCATGAACATACTGATTCACTTGAAACCCCAATTTCATCTGAATCCTTCATGAGCAAAATGCCTATGATCTCTTCTGTGAACAGGAAGACCTTTTAGATAATACTGAGCTTTATCTCATATTTCGTTTGTATTTTTCATCATATTGTGTGTTTAATACGGACTCATTCAAATTCGTCGAAACGAGAATATTCGCCATGTCCCGACGAATTTTTTCAGGCAAAGTCCAGAAACAATTTTCTTTGAGATTTGAAAAATTTTCACCAATAACTTTTTGTTGAACTGATCGAGTTCAATGATATTTTTTCCACACATATCTAGTTTAGTTTTTGAGATTCTGATGCTTTCATAACAATAATTACTCAATAGAGGAACTACCTACAGCGGACACTACATAGCCTACTCTATACATCCGCTAGCACGTGGCATCTAGACCTCCACGAGCACGTGGCATGAACATAATGATTCACTTGAAACCCCAATTTCATCTGAATCCTTCATGAGCAAAATGCCTATGATCTCTTCTATGAACAGGAAGACCTTTAGATAATACTGAGCTTTATCTCAAATTTCGTTTGTGTTTTTCATCATATCGTGTGTATGATACGGACTCATTCAAATTCGTCGAAATGAGAATATTCGCCATGTCCTGACGAAATTTTTTAGGCAAAATCCGGACACAATTTTTTTTTTTGAGATATGAAAAATTTTCACCAATAACTTTTGTTGACCTGATCGAGTTCAATGATATTCTCCCCACACATTTTTCCATATCTAGTTTAGTTTTTGAGATTTTGGTTCTTAAATAAAAATAATTACATCGTAGTGGAACTACCTACAGCGGACACTACTAGCCTACTGTACACATCCGCGTGCACGTGGCATGAATATAATGATCCACTTGTAACTCCAATTTCATCTGAATATTTATTAGCAAGATGCCTATGATCTCTTCTAAAAGCAGGAAGAACTTTTAAAATATATTAAGGCTAAGTCCAGACAAATTTTTTTTTTTTTTAAATATGAACAATTTTCACCAATAACTTTTTGTTGACCTGATCGAGTTCAATGATATTCTTTTTACACATTTTTCCATATCTAGTTTAGTTTTTGAGATTTTGATGCTTTCATAACAATAATTACTCTATAGAGGAAATATCTACAGCGGACACTACATAGCCTACTGTAGACCCCTGCGAGCACGTGGCATCTAGACCTCCACGAGCACGTGGCATGAACCTAATGATTCACTTGAAACCCCAATTTTATCTGAATCCTTCATGAGCTAAATGCCTATGATCTCTTCTATGAACAGGAAGACCTTTTAGATAATACTGAGCTTTATCTCATATTTCGTTTGTATTTTTCATCATATTGTGTGTTTAATACGGACTCATTCAAATTCGTCGAAACGAGAATATTCGCCATGTCCCGACGAATTTTTTCAGGCAAAGTCCAGAAACAATTTTCTTTGAGATTTGAAAAATTTTCACCAATAACTTTTTGTTGAACTGATCGAGTTCAATGATATTTTTTCCACACATTTTTTCATATCTAGTTTAGTTTTTGAGATTTTGATGCTTTCATAACAATAATGACTCAATAGTGGAACTCCCCACAGCGGACACCACATAGCCTACTGTAGACCACTGCGAGCACGTGGCATGAACATAATGATTCTCGTCTGAATCCCTCGTAAGCAAAAGGCCTATGATCTCTTGTATGAGCAGGAAGACCTTTCAGATTATACTAAGCTTTATCTCAAATTTTATTTGTATTTTTTATTAAATTGTGTGCACAATACGGACTTATTCAAATTCGTCGAAACGAGAATATTCGCCATGTCCCGACGAATTTTTTCAGGCAAAGTCCAGACACAATTTGTTTTTTTGAGATATGAAAAATTTTCATCAATAACTTTTTGTTGACCTGATCGAGTTCAATGATATTCTCCCCACACATTTTTCCATATCTAGTTTAGTTTTCGAGATTTTGGTTCTTAAATAAAAATAATTACATCGTAGTGGAACTGCCTACAGCGGACACTACTAGCTTACTGTACACATCCGCGTGCACGTGGCATGAATATAATGATCCACTTGTAACTCCAATCTCATCTGAATCCATTATTAGCAAAATGCCTATGATCACTTCTAAAAGCAGGAAGACCTTTTAAATTATATTAAGGCTAAGTCCAGACAAAATTTTTTTTTTTGAGATATGAAAAATTTTCACCAATAACTTTTTGTTGACCTGATCGAGTTCAATGATATTCTTTTTACACATTTTTCCATATCAAGTTTAGTTTTTGAGATATTGATACTTTCATAACAATAATCACTCTATAGAGGAACTACATACAGCGGACACTACATAGCCTACTCTAGACATCCGCGAGCACGTGGCATCTAGACCTCCACGAGCACGTGGCATGAACATAATGATTCACTTGAAACCCCAATTTCATCTGAATACTGAGCTTTATCTCATATTTCGTTTGTATTTTTCATCATATTGTGTGTTTAATACGGACTTATTGAAATTCGTCGAAACGAGAATATTCGCCAAGTCCCGACGATTTTTTTTAGGCTAAGTCCAGACACATTTTTTTTTTTTCGAGATATGAAAAATTTTCATCAATAACTTTTGTTGACCTGATCGAGTTCAATGATATTCTCCCCACACATTTTTCCATATCTCGTTTAGTTTTTGAGATTTTGGTTCTTAAATCAAAATAATTACATCGTACCTACAGCGGACACTACTAGCCTACTCTACCCATCCGCGTGCACGTGGCATGAATATAATGATCTACTTGTAACTCCAATTTCATCTGAATATTTATTAGCAAGATGCCTATGATCTCTTCTAAAAGCAGGAAGAACTTTTAAAATATATTAAGGCTAAGTCCAGACAATTTTTTTTTTTTTTGAGATATGAAAAATTTTTACCAATAACTTTTTGTTGAACTGATCGAGTTCAATGATATTTTTTCCACACATTTTTTCATATCCAGTTTAGTTTTTGAGATTTTGATGCTTTCATAACAATAATTACTCAATAGAGGAACTACCTACAGCGGACACTACATAGCCTACTGTAGACTCCTGCGAGCACGTGGCATCTAGACCTCCACGAGCACGTGGCATGAACATACTTATTCACTTGAAACCCCAATTTCATCTGAATCCTTCATGAGCAAAATGCCTATGATTCTTCTATGAACAGGAAGACCTTTTAGATAATACTGAGCTTTATCTCAAATTTCGTTTGTATTTTTCATCATATCGTGTGTATAATACGGACTCATTCAAATTCGTCGAAATGAGAATATTCGCCATGTCCTGACGAAATTTTTCAGGCAAAGTCCAGACACAATTTTTTTTTTTGAGATATGAAAAATTTTCACCAATAAATTTTGTTGACCTGATCGAGTTCAATGAAATTCTTTCCACACAATTTTCCATATCTAGTTTAGTTTTTGAGATTCTGATGCTTTCATAACAATAATTACTCAATAGAGGAACTACCTACAGCGGACACTACATAACCTACTCTAGACATCCGCTAGCACGTGGCATCTAGACCTCCACGAGCACTTGTCATGAACATAATGATTCACTTGAAACCCCAATTTCATCTGAATCCTTCATGAGCAAAATGCCTATGATCTCTTCTATGAACAGGAAGACCTTTTAGATAATACTGAGCTTTATCTCAAATTTCGTTTGTATTTTTCATCATATCGTGTGTATGATACGGACTCATTCAAGTTCGTCGAAATGAGAATATTCGCCATGTCCTGACGAAATTTTTTAGGCAAAGTCCGGACACAATTTTTTTTTTGAGATATGAAAAATTTTCATCGATAACTTTTGTTGACCTGATCGAGTTCAATGATATTCTCCCCACACATCTTTCCATATCTAGTTTAGTTTTTGAGATTTTGGTTCTTAAATAAAAATAATTACATCGTAGTGGAACTACCTACAGCGGACACTACTAGCCTACTGTACACATCCGCGTGCACGTGGCATGAATATAATGATCCACTTGTAACTCCAATCTCATCTGAATCCATTATTAGCAAAATGCCTATGATCACTTCTAAAAGCAGGAAGACCTTTTAAATTATATTAAGGCTAAGTCCAGACAATTTTTTTTTTTTTGAGATATGAAAAATTTTCACCAATAACTTTTTGTTGAACTGATCGAGTTCAATGATATTCTTTTTACACATTTTTCCATATCAAGTTTAGTTTTTGAGATTTTGATACTTTCATAACAATAATCACTCTATAGAGGAACTACCTACAGCGGACACTACATAGCCTACTCTAGACATCCTCGAGCACGTGGCATCTAGACCTCCACGAGCACGTGGCATGAACATAATGATTCACTTGAAACCCCAATTTCATCTGAATACTGAGCTTTATCTCATATTTCGTTTGTATTTTTCATCACATTGTGTGTTTAATACGGACTTATTGAAATTCGTCGAAACGAGAATATTCGCCAAGTCCCGACGATTTTTTTTAGGCTAAGTCCAGACACAATTTTTTTTTTCGAGATATGAAAAATTTTCACTCATAACTTTTTGTTGACCTGATCGAGTTCAATGATATTCTCCCCACACATTTTTCCATATCTAGTTTAGTTTTTGAGATTTTGGTTCTTAAATAAAAATAATTACATCGTAGTGGAACTACCTACAGCGGACACTACTAGCTTACTGTACACATCCGCGTGATGAATATAATGATCCACATGTAACTCCAATCTCATCTGAATCCCTTATTAGCAAAATGCCTATGATCACTTCTTAAAGCAGGAAGACCTTTTAAATTATATTAAGGCTAAGTCCAGACAAATTTTTTTTATTTTTGAGATATGAAAAATATTCACCAATAACTTTTTGTTGACCTGATCGAGTTCAATGATATTCTTTCTACACATTTTTCCATATCTAGTTTAGTTTTTGAGATTTTGATACTTTCATAACAATAATTACTCTATAGAGGAACTACCTACAGCGGACACTACATAGCCTACTCTAGACATCCGCGAGCACGTGGCATCTAGACCTCCACGAGCACGTGGCATGAACATAATGATTCATCTGAATCCTTCATGAGCAAAATGCCTATGATCTCTTCTGTGTACAGGAAGATCTTTTAGATAATACTGAGCTTTATCTCAAACTTCGTTTGTATTTTTCATCATATTGTGTGTTTAATACGGACTCATTCAAATTCGTCGAAACGAGAATATTCGCCATGTCCCGACGAATTTTTTCAGGCAGTCCAGAAAAATTTTTTTTTTGAGATATGAAAAATTTTTACCAATAACTTTTTGTTGAACTGATCGAGTTCAATGATATTTTTTCCACACATTTTTTCATATCTAGTTTAGTTTTTGAGATTTTGATGCTTTCATAACAATAATTACTCAATAGAGGAACTACCTACAGCGGACACTACATAGCCTACTCTAGACATCCGCGAGCACGTGGCATGAACATAATGATTCACGTGTATCCCCAATATCGTTTGAATCCCTCGTAAGCAAAAGGCCTATGATCTCTTCTATGAGCAGGAAGACCTTTCAAATTATACTAAGCTTTATCTCATATTTCATTTGTATTTTTCATAATATTGTGTGCATAATACGGACTTATTCAAATTCGTCGAAACGAGAATATTCGCCATGTCCCGACGAATTTTTTCAGGCAAAGTCCAGACACAATTTGTTTTTTCGAGATATGAAAAATTTTCACTCATAACTTTTTGTTGACCTGATCGAGTTCATTGATATTACTCCCTACACATTTTTCCATATCTAGTTTACTTTTTGAGATTTTTATGCTTTCATAACAATAATTACCCAATAGAGGAACTACCTACAGCGGAAACTACATAGCCTACTCTAGACCTCCGCGAGCACGTGGCATCTAGACCTCCACGAGCAAGTGGCATGAACATAATGATTCACTTTAACCCCAATTCCATCTGAATCCTTCATGAGCAAAATGCCTATGATCTCTTCTATGAACAGGAAGACCTTTTAGATAATACTGAGCTTTATCTCAAATTTCGTTTGTATTTTTCATCATATTGTGTGTTTAATACGGACTCATTCAAATTCGTCGAAACGAGAATATTCGCCATGTCCCGACGAATTTTTTCAGGCAGTCCAGAAAAATTTTTTTTTTGAGATATGAAAAATTTTTACCAATAACTTTTTGTTGAACTGATCGAGTTCAATGATATTTTTTCCACACATTTTTTCATATCTAGTTTAGTTTTTGAGATTTTGATGCTTTCATAACAATAATTACTCAATAGAGGAACTACCTACAGCGGACACTACATAGCCTACTCTAGACATCCGCGAGCACGTGGCATGAACATAATGATTCACGTGTATCCCCAATATCGTTTGAATCCCTCGTAAGCAAAAGGCCTATGATCTCTTCTATGAGCAGGAAGACCTTTCAAATTATACTAAGCTTTATCTCATATTTCATTTGTATTTTTCATAATATTGTGTGCATAATACGGACTTATTCAAATTCGTCGAAACGAGAATATTCGCCATGTCCCGACGAATTTTTTCAGGCAAAGTCCAGACACAATTTGTTTTTTCGAGATATGAAAAATTTTCACTCATAACTTTTTGTTGACCTGATCGAGTTCATTGATATTACTCCCTACACATTTTTCCATATCTAGTTTACTTTTTGAGATTTTTATGCTTTCATAACAATAATTACCCAATAGAGGAACTACCTACAGCGGACACTACATAGCCTACTCTAGACCTCCGCGAGCACGTGGCATCTAGACCTCCACGAGCAAGTGGCATGAACATAATGATTCACTTTAACCCCAATTCCATCTGAATCCTTCATGAGCAAAATGCCTATGATCTCTTCTATGAACAGGAAGACCTTTTAGATAATACTGAGCTTTATCTCAAATTTCGTTTGTATATGTCATCATATCGTGTGTATAATACGGACTCATTCAAATTCGTCGAAATGAGAATATTCGCCATGTCCTGGCGAAATTTTTCAGGCAAAGTCCAGACACAATTTTTTTTTTTTGAGATATGAAAAATTTTCACTTATAACTTTTTGTTGACCTGATCGAGTTCAATGATATTCTTTCCACACAATTTTCCATATCTAGTTTAGTTTTTGAGATTCTGATGCTTTCATAACAATAATTACTCAATAGAGGAACTACCTACAGCGGACACTACATAGCCTACTGTAGACCCCTGCGAGCACGTGGCATCTAGACCTCCACGAGCACGTGGCATGAACCTAATGATTCACTTGAAACCCCAATTTCATCTGAATCCTTCATGAGCTAAATGCCTATGATCTCTTCTATGAACAGGAAGACCTTTTAGATAATACTGAGCTTTATCTCAAATTTCGTTTGTATTTTTCATCATATTGTGTGTTTAATACGGACTCATTCAAATTCGTCGAAACGAGAATATTCGCCATGTCCCGACGAATTTTTTCAGGCAAAGTCCAGAAACAATTTTTTTTTGAGATTTGAAAAATTTTCACCAATAACTTTTTGTTGAACTGATCGAGTTCAATGATATTTTTTCCACACATTTTTTCATATCTAGTTTAGTTTTTGAGAGTTTGATGCTTTCATAACAATAATGACTCAATAGTGGAACTCCCCACAGCGGACACCACATAGCCTACTGTAGACCACTGCGAGCACGTGGCATGAACATAATGATTCTCGTCTGAATCCCTCGTAAGCAAAAGGCCTATGATCTCTTGTATGAGCAGGAAGACCTTTCAGATTATACTAAGCTTTATCTCAAATTTCATTTGTAATTTTCATTAAATTGTGTGCACAATACGGACTTATTCAAATTCGTCGAAACGAGAATATTCGCCATGTCCCGACGAATTTTTTCAGGCAAAGTCCAGACAAAATTTTTTTTTTTGAGATATGAAAAATTTTCACCAATAACTTTTTGTTGACCTGATCGAGTTCAATGATATTCTTTTTACACATTTTTCCATATCAAGTTTAGTTTTTGAGATTTTGATACTTTCATAACAATAATCACTCTATAGAGGAACTACCTACAGCGGACACTACATAGCCTACTCTAGACATCCGCGAGCACGTGGCATCTAGACCTCCACGAGCACGTGGCATGAACATAATGATTCACTTGAAACCCCAATTTCATCTGAATACTGAGCTTTATCTCATATTTCGTTTGTATTTTTCATCATATTGTGTGTTTAATACGGACTTATTGAAATTCGTCGAAACGAGAATATTCGCCAAGTCCCGACGATTTTTTTTAGGCTGAGTCCAGACACAATTTGTTTTTTCGAGATATGAAAAATTTTCACTCATAACTCTTTGTTGACCTGATCGAGTTCAATGATATTCTCCCCACACATTTTTCCATATCTAGTTTAGTTTTTGAGATTTTGGTTCTTAAATAAAAATAATTACATCGTAGTGGAACTACCTACAGCGGACACTACTAGCCTACTGTACACATCCGCGTGCACGTGGCATGAATAAAATGATCCACTTGTAACACCAATTTCATCTGAATATTTATTAGCAAGATGCCTATGATCTCTTCTAAAAGCAGGAAGAACTTTTAAAATATATTAAGGCTAAGTCCAGACAAATTTTTTTTTTTTTGAGATATGAACAATTTTCACCACTAACTTTTTGTTGACCTGATCGAGTTCAATGATATTCTTTTTACACATTTTTCCATATCTAGTTTAGTTTTTGAGATTTTGAAGCTTTCATAACAATAATTACTCTATAGAGGAAATATCTACAGCGGACACTACATAGCCTACTCTAGACATCCGCGAGCACGTGGCATATAGACCTCCACGAGCACGTGGCATGAACATAATGATTCATCTGAATCCTTCATGAGCAAAATGCCTATGATCACTTCTGTGAACAGGAAGATCTTTTAGATAATACTGAGCTTTATCTCAAATTTCGTTTGTATTTTTCATCATATTGTGTGTTTAATACGGACTCATTCAAATTCGTCGAAACGAGAATATTCGCCATGTCCCGACGAATTTTTTCAGGCAGTCCAGAAAAATTTTTTTTTTGAGATATGAAAAATTTTTACCAATAACTTTTTGTTGAACTGATCGAGTTCAATGATATTTTTTCCACACATTTTTTCATATCTAGTTTAGTTTTTTAGATTTTGATGCTTTCATAACAATAATTACACAATAGAGGAACTACCTACAGCGGACACTACATAGCCTACTCTAGACATCCGCGAGCACGTGGCATGAACATAATGATTCACGTGTATCCCCAATATCGTCTGAATCCCTCGTAAGCAAAAGGCTTATGATCTCTTCTATGAGCAGGAAGACCTTTCAGATTATACTAAGCTTTATCTCAAATTTCATTTGTATTTTTCATCATATCGTGTGTATGATACGGACTCAATCAATTTCGTCGAAATGAGAATATTCGCCATGTCCTGACAAATTTTTTCAGGCAAAGTCCAGACACAATTTTTTTTTTTGAGATATGAAAAATTTTCACCAATAACTTTTTGTTGACCTGATCGAGTTCAATGATATTCTTTCCACACAATTTTCCATATCTTGTTTAGTTTTTGAGATTTTGATGCTTTCATAACAATAATTATTCAATAGAGGAACTACCTACAGCGGACACAACATAGGCTACTCTAGACATCCGCGAGCACGTGGCATCTAGACCTCCACGAGCACGTGGCATGAACATAATGATTCACTTGAAACCCCAATTTCATCTGAATCCTTCATGAGCAAAATGCCTATGATCTCTTTTGTGAACAGGAAGACCTATTAGATAATACTGAGCTTTATCTCAAATTTCGTTTGTATTTTTCATCATATTGTGTGTTTAATACGGACTCATTCAAATTCGTCGAAATGAGAATATTCGCCATGTCCTGACGAAATTTTTCAGGCAAAGTCCAGACACAATTTTTTTTTTGAGATATGAAAAATTTTCACCAATAACTTTTTGTTGACCTGATCGAGTTCAATGATATTCTTTTTACACATTTTTCCATATCTAGTTTAGTTTTTGAGATTTTGATGCTTTCATAACAATAATTACTCAATGGAGGAACTACCTACAGCCTACTCTAGACATCCGCGAGCACGTGGCATGAACATAATGATTCACGTGTATCCCCAATATCGTCTGAATCCCTCGTAAGCAAAAGGCTTATGATCTCTTCTATGAGCAGGAAGACCTTTCAGATTATACTAAGCTTTATCTCAAATTTCATTTGTATTTTTCATTATATTGTGTGCATAATACGGACTTATTCAAATTCGTCGAAACGAGAATATTCGCCATGTCCCGACGAATTTTTTCAGGCAAAGTCCAGACACAATTTGTTTTTTTGAGATATGAAAAATTTTCACTTATAACTTTTTGTTGACCTGAACGAGTTCAATGATATTACTCCCTACACATCTTTCCATATCTAGTTTACTTTTTGAGATTTTTATGCCTTCATAACAATAATTACTCAATAGAGAAACTACCTACAGCGGACACTACATAGACTACTCTAGACCTCCGCGAGCACGTGGCATCTAGACCTCCACAAGCACGTGGCATGAACATAATGATTCACTTGAAACCCCAATCTCATCTGAATCCTTCATGACCTAAATGCCTATGATCTCTTCTATGAACAGGAAGACCTTTTAGATAATACTGAGCTTTATCTCAAATTTCGTTTGTATATGTCATCATATCGTGTGTATAATACGGACTCATTCAAATTCGTCGAAATGAGAATATTCGCCATGTCCTGACGAAATTTTTCAGGCAAAGTCCAGACACAATTTTTTTTTTGAGATATGAAAAATTTTCACCAATAACTTTTTGTTGACCTGATCGAGTTCAATGATATTCTTTTTACACATTTTTCCATATCTAGTTTAGTTTTTGAGATTTTGATGCTTTCATAACAATAATTACTCTATAGAGGAAATATCTACAGCGGACACTACATAGCCTACTCTAGACATCCGCGAGCACGTGGCATCTAGAGCTCCACGAGCACGTGGCATGAACATAATGATTCATCTGAATCCTTCATGAGCAAAATGCCTATGATCTCTTCTGTGTACAGGAAGATCTTTTAGATAATACTGAGCTTTATCTCAAATTTCGTTTGTATTTTTCATCATATTGTGTGTTTAATACGGACTCTTTCAAATTCGTCGAAACGAGAATATTCGCCATGTCCCGACGAATTTTTTCAGGCAGTCCAGAAAAATTTTTTTTTTGAGATATGAAAAATTTTTACCAATAACTTTTTGTTGAACTGATCGAGTTCAATGATATTTTTTCCACACATTTTTTCATATCTAGTTTAGTTTTTGAGATTTTGATGCTTTCATAACAATAATTACACAATAGAGGAACTACCTACAGCGGACACTACATAGCCTACTCTAGACATCCGCGAGCACGTGGCATGAACATAATGATTCACGTGTATCCCCAATATCGTCTGAATCCCTCGTAAGCAAAAGGCTTATGATCTCTTCTATGAGCAGGAAGACCTTTCAGATTATACTAAGCTTTATCTCAAATTTCATTTGTATTTTTCATCATATCGTGTGTATGATACGGACTCAATCAATTTCGTCGAAATGAGAATATTCGCCATGTCCTGACAAATTTTTTCAGGCAAAGTCCAGACACAATTTTTTTTTTTGAGATATGAAAAATTTTCACCAATAACTTTTTGTTGACCTGATCGAGTTCAATGATATTCTTTCCACACAATTTTCCATATCTTGTTTAGTTTTTGAGATTTTGATGCTTTCATAACAATAATTATTCAATAGAGGAACTACCTACAGCGGACACAACATAGGCTACTCTAGACATCCGCGAGCACGTGGCATCTAGACCTCCACGAGAACGTGGCATGAACATAATGATTCACTTGAAACCCCAATTTCATCTGAATCCTTCATGAGCAAAATGCCTATGATCTCTTCTGTGAACAGGAAGACCTATTAGATAATACTGAGCTTTATCTCAAATTTCGTTTGTATTTTTCATCATATTGTGTGTTTAATACGGACTCATTCAAATTCGTCGAAATGAGAATATTCGCCATGTCCTGACGAAATTTTTCAGGCAAAGTCCAGACACAATTTTTTTTTTGAGATATGAAAAATTTTCACCAATAACTTTTTGTTGACCTGATCGAGTTCTATGATATTCTTTTTACACATTTTTCCATATCTAGTTTAGTTTTTGAGATTTTGATGCTTTCATAACAATAATTACTCAATGGAGGAACTACCTACAGCCTACTCTAGACATCCGCGAGCACGTGGCATGAACATAATGATTCACGTGTATCCCCAATATCGTCTGAATCCCTCGTAAGCAAAAGGCTTATGATCTCTTCTATGAGCAGGAAGACCTTTCAGATTATACTAAGCTTTATCTCAAATTTCATTTGTATTTTTCATTATATTGTGTGCATAATACGGACTTATTCAAATTCGTCGAAACGAGAATATTCGCCATGTCCCGACGAATTTTTTCAGGCAAAGTCCAGACACAATTTGTTTTTTTGAGATATGAAAAATTTTCACTTATAACTCTTTGTTGACCTGAACGAGTTCAATGATATTACTCCCTACACATTTTTCCATATCTAGTTTACTTTTTGAGATTTTTATGCCTTCATAACAATAATTACTCAATAGAGAAACTACCTACAGCGGACACTACATAGACTACTCTAGACCTCCGCGAGCACGTGGCATCTAGACCTCCACGAGCACGTGGCATGAACATAATGATTCACTTGAAACCCCAATTTCATCTGAATCCTTCATGACCTAAATGCCTATGATCTCTTCTATGAACAGGAAGACCTTTTAGATAATACTGAGCTTTATCTCAAATTTCGTTTGTATATGTCATCATATCGTGTGTATAATACGGACTCATTCAAATTCGTCGAAATGAGAATATTCGCATGTCCTGACGAAATTTTTCAGGCAAAGTCCAGACACAATTTTTTTTTTGAGATATGAAAAATTTTCACCAATAACTTTTTGTTGACCTGATCGAGTTCAATGATATTCTTTTTACACATTTTTCCATATCTAGTTTAGTTTTTGAGATTTTGATGCTTTCATAACAATAATTACTCTATAGAGGAAATATCTACAGCGGACACTACATAGCCTACTCTAGACATCCGCGAGCACGTGGCATCTAGAGCTCCACGAGCACGTGGCATGAACATAATGATTCATCTGAATCCTTCATGAGCAAAATGCCTATGATCTCTTCTGTGTACAGGAAGATCTTTTAGATAATACTGAGCTTTATCTCAAATTTCGTTTGTATTTTTCATCATATTGTGTGTTTAATACGGACTCATTCAAATTCGTCGAAACGAGAATATTCGCCATGTCCCGACGAATTTTTTCAGGCAGTCCAGAAAAAATTTTTTTTTGAGATATGAAAAATTTTTACCAATAACTTTTTGTTGAACTGATCGAGTTCAATGATATTTTTTCCACACATTTTTTCATATCTAGTTTAGTTTTTGAGATTTTGATGCTTTCATAACAATAATTACTCAATAGAGGAACTACCTACAGCGGACACTACATAGCCTACTCTAGACATCCGCGAGCACGTGGCATGAACATAATGATTCACGTGTATCCCCAATCTCGTCTGAATCCCTCGTAAGCAAAAGGCCTATGATCTCTTCTATGAGCAGGAAGACCTTTCAAATTATACTAAGCTTTATCTCAAATTTCATTTGTATTTTTCATTATATTGTGTGCATAATACGGACTTATTCAAATTCGTCGAAACGAGAATATTCGCCATGTCCCGACGAATTTTTTCAGGCAAAGTCCAGACACAATTTGTTTTTTCGAGATATGAAAAATTTTCACACATAACTTTTTGTTGACCTGATCGAGTTCATTGATATTACTCCCTACACATTTTTCCATATCTAGTTTACTTTTTGAGATTTTTATGCTTTCATAACAATAATTACCCAATAGAGGAACTACCTACAGCGGACACTACATAGCCTACTCTAGACCTCCGCGAGCACGTGGCATCTAGACCTCCACGAGCACGTGGCATGAACATAATGATTCACTTTAACCCCAATTTCATCTGAATCCTTCATGAGCAAAATGCCTATGATCTCTTCTATGAACAGGAAGACCTTTTAGATAATACTGAGCTTTATCTCAAATTTCGTTTGTATATGTCATCATATCGTGTGATTATACGGACTCATTCAAATTCGTCGAAATGAGAATATTCGCCATGTCCTGGCGAAATTTTTCAGGCAAAGTCCAGACACAATTTTTTTTTTTTGAGATATGAAAAATTTTCACCAATAACTTTTTGTTGACCTGATCGAGTTCAGTGATATTCTTTCCACACAATTTTCCATATCTAGTTTAGTTTTTGAGATTCTGATGCTTTCATAACAATAATTACTCAATAGAGGAACTACCTACAGCGGACACTACATAGCCTACTCTAGACATCCGCGAGCACGTGGCATCTAGACCTCCACGAGCACGTGGCATGAACATAATGATTCACTTGAAACCCCAATTTCATCTGAATCCTTCATGAGCAAAATGCCTATGATCTCTTCTGTGAACAGGAAGACCTATTAGATAATACTGAGCTTTATCTCAAATTTCGTTTGTATTTTTCATCATATTGTGTGTTTAATATGGACTCATTCAGATTCGTCGAAACGAGAATATTCGCCATGTCCTGACGAAATTTTTTAGGCAAAGTCCGGACACAATTTTTTTTTTGAGATATGAAAAATTTTCATCGATAACTTTTGTTGACCTGATCGAGTTCAATGATATTCTCCCCACACATCTTTCCATATCTAGTTTAGTTTTTGAGATTTTGGTTCTTAAATAAAAATAATTACATCGTAGTGGAACTACCTACAGCGGACACTACTAGCCTACTGTACACATCCGCGTGCACGTGGCATGAATATAATGATCCACTTGTAACTCCAATCTCATCTGAATCCATTATTAGCAAAATGCCTATGATCACTTCTAAAAGCAGGAAGACCTTTTAAATTATATTAAGGCTAAGTCCAGACAATTTTTTTTTTTTTGAGATATGAAAAATTTTCACCAATAACTTTTTGTTGAACTGATCGAGTTCAATGATATTCTTTTTACACATTTTTCCATATCAAGTTTAGTTTTTGAGATTTTGATACTTTCATAACAATAATCACTCTATAGAGGAACTACCTACAGCGGACACTACATAGCCTACTCTAGACATCCTCGAGCACGTGGCATCTAGACCTCCACGAGCACGTGGCATGAACATAATGATTCACTTGAAACCCCAATTTCATCTGAATACTGAGCTTTATCTCATATTTCGTTTGTATTTTTCATCACATTGTGTGTTTAATACGGACTTATTGAAATTCGTCGAAACGAGAATATTCGCCAAGTCCCGACGATTTTTTTTAGGCTAAGTCCAGACACAATTTTTTTTTTCGAGAAATGAAAAATTTTCACTCATAACTTTTTGTTGACCTGATCGAGTTCAATGATATTCTCCCCACACATTTTTCCATATCTAGTTTAGTTTTTGAGATTTTGGTTCTTAAATAAAAATAATTACATCGTAGTGGAACTACCTACAGCGGACACTACTAGCTTACTGTACACATCCGCGTGATGAATATAATGATCCACATGTAACTCCAATCTCATCTGAATCCCTTATTAGCAAAATGCCTATGATCACTTCTTAAAGCAGGAAGACCTTTTAAATTATATTAAGGCTAAGTCCAGACAAATTTTTTTTATTTTTGAGATATGAAAAATATTCACCAATAACTTTTTGTTGACCTGATCGAGTTCAATGATATTCTTTCTACACATTTTTCCATATCTAGTTTAGTTTTTGAGATTTTGATACTTTCATAACAATAATTACTCTATAGAGGAACTACCTACAGCGGACACTACATAGCCTACTCTAGACATCCGCGAGCACGTGGCATCTAGACCTCCACGAGCACGTGGCATGAACATAATGATTCATCTGAATCCTTCATGAGCAAAATGCCTATGATCTCTTCTGTGTACAGGAAGATCTTTTAGATAATACTGAGCTTTATCTCAAACTTCGTTTGTATTTTTCATCATATTGTGTGTTTAATACGGACTCATTCAAATTCGTCGAAACGAGAATATTCGCCATGTCCCGACGAATTTTTTCAGGCAGTCCAGAAAAATTTTTTTTTTGAGATATGAAAAATTTTTACCAATAACTTTTTGTTGAACTGATCGAGTTCAATGATATTTTTTCCACACATTTTTTCATATCTAGTTTAGTTTTTGAGATTTTGATGCTTTCATAACAATAATTACTCAATAGAGGAACTACCTACAGCGGACACTATATGTAGTGTCCGCTAGGCTATGGCCTACTCTAGACATCCGCGAGCACGTGGCATGAACATAATGATTCACGTGTATCCCCAATATCGTTTGAATCCCTCGTAAGCAAAAGGCCTATGATCTCTTCTATGAGCAGGAAGACCTTTCAAATTATACTAAGCTTTATCTCATATTTCATTTGTATTTTTCATAATATTGTGTGCATAATACGGACTTATTCAAATTCGTCGAAACGAGAATATTCGCCATGTCCCGACGAATTTTTTCAGGCAAAGTCCAGACACAATTTGTTTTTTCGAGATATGAAAAATTTTCACTCATAACTTTTTGTTGACCTGATCGAGTTCATTGATATTACTCCCTACACATTTTTCCATATCTAGTTTACTTTTTGAGATTTTTATGCTTTCATAACAATAATTACCCAATAGAGGAACTACCTACAGCGGACACTACATAGCCTACTCTAGACCTCCGCGAGCACGTGGCATCTAGACCTCCACGAGCAAGTGGCATGAACATAATGATTCACTTTAACCCCAATTCCATCTGAATCCTTCATGAGCAAAATGCCTATGATCTCTTCTATGAACAGGAAGACCTTTTAGATAATACTGAGCTTTATCTCAAATTTCGTTTGTATTTTTCATCATATTGTGTGTTTAATACGGACTCATTCAAATTCGTCGAAACGAGAATATTCGCCATGTCCCGACGAATTTTTTCAGGCAGTCCAGAAAAATTTTTTTTTTGAGATATGAAAAATTTTTACCAATAACTTTTTGTTGAACTGATCGAGTTCAATGATATTTTTTCCACACATTTTTTCATATCTAGTTTAGTTTTTGAGATTTTGATGCTTTCATAACAATAATTACTCAATAGAGGAACTACCTACAGCGGACACTACATAGCCTACTCTAGACATCCGCGAGCACGTGGCATGAACATAATGATTCACGTGTATCCCCAATATCGTTTGAATCCCTCGTAAGCAAAAGGCCTATGATCTCTTCTATGAGCAGGAAGACCTTTCAAATTATACTAAGCTTTATCTCATATTTCATTTGTATTTTTCATAATATTGTGTGCATAATACGGACTTATTCAAATTCGTCGAAACGAGAATATTCGCCATGTCCCGACGAATTTTTTCAGGCAAAGTCCAGACACAATTTGTTTTTTCGAGATATGAAAAATTTTCACTCATAACTTTTTGTTGACCTGATCGAGTTCATTGATATTACTCCCTACACATTTTTCCATATCTAGTTTACTTTTTGAGATTTTTATGCTTTCATAACAATAATTACCCAATAGAGGAACTACCTACAGCGGACACTACATAGCCTACTCTAGACCTCCGCGAGCACGTGGCATCTAGACCTCCACGAGCAAGTGGCATGAACATAATGATTCACTTTAACCCCAATTCCATCTGAATCCTTCATGAGCAAAATGCCTATGATCTCTTCTATGAACAGGAAGACCTTTTAGATAATACTGAGCTTTATCTCAAATTTCGTTTGTATATGTCATCATATCGTGTGTATAATACGGACTCATTCAAATTCGTCGAAATGAGAATATTCGCCATGTCCTGGCGAAATTTTTCAGGCAAAGTCCAGACACAATTTTTTTTTTTTGAGATATGAAAAATTTTCACTTATAACTTTTTGTTGACCTGATCGAGTTCAATGATATTCTTTCCACACAATTTTCCATATCTAGTTTAGTTTTTGAGATTCTGATGCTTTCATAACAATAATTACTCAATAGAGGAACTACCTACAGCGGACACTACATAGCCTACTGTAGACCCCTGCGAGCACGTGGCATCTAGACCTCCACGAGCACGTGGCATGAACCTAATGATTCACTTGAAACCCCAATTTCATCTGAATCCTTCATGAGCTAAATGCCTATGATCTCTTCTATGAACAGGAAGACCTTTTAGATAATACTGAGCTTTATCTCAAATTTCGTTTGTATTTTTCATCATATTGTGTGTTTAATACGGACTCATTCAAATTCGTCGAAACGAGAATATTCGCCATGTCCCGACGAATTTTTTCAGGCAAAGTCCAGAAACAATTTTTTTTTGAGATTTGAAAAATTTTCACCAATAACTTTTTGTTGAACTGATCGAGTTCAATGATATTTTTTCCACACATTTTTTCATATCTAGTTTAGTTTTTGAGAGTTTGATGCTTTCATAACAATAATGACTCAATAGTGGAACTCCCCACAGCGGACACCACATAGCCTACTGTAGACCACTGCGAGCACGTGGCATGAACATAATGATTCTCGTCTGAATCCCTCGTAAGCAAAAGGCCTATGATCTCTTGTATGAGCAGGAAGACCTTTCAGATTATACTAAGCTTTATCTCAAATTTCATTTGTAATTTTCATTAAATTGTGTGCACAATACGGACTTATTCAAATTCGTCGAAACGAGAATATTCGCCATGTCCCGACGAATTTTTTCAGGCAAAGTCCAGACAAAATTTTTTTTTTTGAGATATGAAAAATTTTCACCAATAACTTTTTGTTGACCTGATCGAGTTCAATGATATTCTTTTTACACATTTTTCCATATCAAGTTTAGTTTTTGAGATTTTGATACTTTCATAACAATAATCACTCTATAGAGGAACTACCTACAGCGGACACTACATAGCCTACTCTAGACATCCGCGAGCACGTGGCATCTAGACCTCCACGAGCACGTGGCATGAACATAATGATTCACTTGAAACCCCAATTTCATCTGAATACTGAGCTTTATCTCATATTTCGTTTGTATTTTTCATCATATTGTGTGTTTAATACGGACTTATTGAAATTCGTCGAAACGAGAATATTCGCCAAGTCCCGACGATTTTTTTTAGGCTGAGTCCAGACACAATTTGTTTTTTCGAGATATGAAAAATTTTCACTCATAACTCTTTGTTGACCTGATCGAGTTCAATGATATTCTCCCCACACATTTTTCCATATCTAGTTTAGTTTTTGAGATTTTGGTTCTTAAATAAAAATAATTACATCGTAGTGGAACTACCTACAGCGGACACTACTAGCCTACTGTACACATCCGCGTGCACGTGGCATGAATAAAATGATCCACTTGTAACACCAATTTCATCTGAATATTTATTAGCAAGATGCCTATGATCTCTTCTAAAAGCAGGAAGAACTTTTAAAATATATTAAGGCTAAGTCCAGACAAATTTTTTTTTTTTTGAGATATGAACAATTTTCACCACTAACTTTTTGTTGACCTGATCGAGTTCAATGATATTCTTTTTACACATTTTTCCATATCTAGTTTAGTTTTTGAGATTTTGAAGCTTTCATAACAATAATTACTCTATAGAGGAAATATCTACAGCGGACACTACATAGCCTACTCTAGACATCCGCGAGCACGTGGCATATAGACCTCCACGAGCACGTGGCATGAACATAATGATTCATCTGAATCCTTCATGAGCAAAATGCCTATGATCACTTCTGTGAACAGGAAGATCTTTTAGATAATACTGAGCTTTATCTCAAATTTCGTTTGTATTTTTCATCATATTGTGTGTTTAATACGGACTCATTCAAATTCGTCGAAACGAGAATATTCGCCATGTCCCGACGAATTTTTTCAGGCAGTCCAGAAAAATTTTTTTTTTGAGATATGAAAAATTTTTACCAATAACTTTTTGTTGAACTGATCGAGTTCAATGATATTTTTTCCACACATTTTTTCATATCTAGTTTAGTTTTTTAGATTTTGATGCTTTCATAACAATAATTACACAATAGAGGAACTACCTACAGCGGACACTACATAGCCTACTCTAGACATCCGCGAGCACGTGGCATGAACATAATGATTCACGTGTATCCCCAATATCGTCTGAATCCCTCGTAAGCAAAAGGCTTATGATCTCTTCTATGAGCAGGAAGACCTTTCAGATTATACTAAGCTTTATCTCAAATTTCATTTGTATTTTTCATCATATCGTGTGTATGATACGGACTCAATCAATTTCGTCGAAATGAGAATATTCGCCATGTCCTGACAAATTTTTTCAGGCAAAGTCCAGACACAATTTTTTTTTTTGAGATATGAAAAATTTTCACCAATAACTTTTTGTTGACCTGATCGAGTTCAATGATATTCTTTCCACACAATTTTCCATATCTTGTTTAGTTTTTGAGATTTTGATGCTTTCATAACAATAATTATTCAATAGAGGAACTACCTACAGCGGACACAACATAGGCTACTCTAGACATCCGCGAGCACGTGGCATCTAGACCTCCACGAGCACGTGGCATGAACATAATGATTCACTTGAAACCCCAATTTCATCTGAATCCTTCATGAGCAAAATGCCTATGATCTCTTTTGTGAACAGGAAGACCTATTAGATAATACTGAGCTTTATCTCAAATTTCGTTTGTATTTTTCATCATATTGTGTGTTTAATACGGACTCATTCAAATTCGTCGAAATGAGAATATTCGCCATGTCCTGACGAAATTTTTCAGGCAAAGTCCAGACACAATTTTTTTTTTGAGATATGAAAAATTTTCACCAATAACTTTTTGTTGACCTGATCGAGTTCAATGATATTCTTTTTACACATTTTTCCATATCTAGTTTAGTTTTTGAGATTTTGATGCTTTCATAACAATAATTACTCAATGGAGGAACTACCTACAGCCTACTCTAGACATCCGCGAGCACGTGGCATGAACATAATGATTCACGTGTATCCCCAATATCGTCTGAATCCCTCGTAAGCAAAAGGCTTATGATCTCTTCTATGAGCAGGAAGACCTTTCAGATTATACTAAGCTTTATCTCAAATTTCATTTGTATTTTTCATTATATTGTGTGCATAATACGGACTTATTCAAATTCGTCGAAACGAGAATATTCGCCATGTCCCGACGAATTTTTTCAGGCAAAGTCCAGACACAATTTGTTTTTTTGAGATATGAAAAATTTTCACTTATAACTTTTTGTTGACCTGAACGAGTTCAATGATATTACTCCCTACACATCTTTCCATATCTAGTTTACTTTTTGAGATTTTTATGCCTTCATAACAATAATTACTCAATAGAGAAACTACCTACAGCGGACACTACATAGACTACTCTAGACCTCCGCGAGCACGTGGCATCTAGACCTCCACAAGCACGTGGCATGAACATAATGATTCACTTGAAACCCCAATCTCATCTGAATCCTTCATGACCTAAATGCCTATGATCTCTTCTATGAACAGGAAGACCTTTTAGATAATACTGAGCTTTATCTCAAATTTCGTTTGTATATGTCATCATATCGTGTGTATAATACGGACTCATTCAAATTCGTCGAAATGAGAATATTCGCCATGTCCTGACGAAATTTTTCAGGCAAAGTCCAGACACAATTTTTTTTTTGAGATATGAAAAATTTTCACCAATAACTTTTTGTTGACCTGATCGAGTTCAATGATATTCTTTTTACACATTTTTCCATATCTAGTTTAGTTTTTGAGATTTTGATGCTTTCATAACAATAATTACTCTATAGAGGAAATATCTACAGCGGACACTACATAGCCTACTCTAGACATCCGCGAGCACGTGGCATCTAGAGCTCCACGAGCACGTGGCATGAACATAATGATTCATCTGAATCCTTCATGAGCAAAATGCCTATGATCTCTTCTGTGTACAGGAAGATCTTTTAGATAATACTGAGCTTTATCTCAAATTTCGTTTGTATTTTTCATCATATTGTGTGTTTAATACGGACTCTTTCAAATTCGTCGAAACGAGAATATTCGCCATGTCCCGACGAATTTTTTCAGGCAGTCCAGAAAAATTTTTTTTTTGAGATATGAAAAATTTTTACCAATAACTTTTTGTTGAACTGATCGAGTTCAATGATATTTTTTCCACACATTTTTTCATATCTAGTTTAGTTTTTGAGATTTTGATGCTTTCATAACAATAATTACACAATAGAGGAACTACCTACAGCGGACACTACATAGCCTACTCTAGACATCCGCGAGCACGTGGCATGAACATAATGATTCACGTGTATCCCCAATATCGTCTGAATCCCTCGTAAGCAAAAGGCTTATGATCTCTTCTATGAGCAGGAAGACCTTTCAGATTATACTAAGCTTTATCTCAAATTTCATTTGTATTTTTCATCATATCGTGTGTATGATACGGACTCAATCAATTTCGTCGAAATGAGAATATTCGCCATGTCCTGACAAATTTTTTCAGGCAAAGTCCAGACACAATTTTTTTTTTTGAGATATGAAAAATTTTCACCAATAACTTTTTGTTGACCTGATCGAGTTCAATGATATTCTTTCCACACAATTTTCCATATCTTGTTTAGTTTTTGAGATTTTGATGCTTTCATAACAATAATTATTCAATAGAGGAACTACCTACAGCGGACACAACATAGGCTACTCTAGACATCCGCGAGCACGTGGCATCTAGACCTCCACGAGAACGTGGCATGAACATAATGATTCACTTGAAACCCCAATTTCATCTGAATCCTTCATGAGCAAAATGCCTATGATCTCTTCTGTGAACAGGAAGACCTATTAGATAATACTGAGCTTTATCTCAAATTTCGTTTGTATTTTTCATCATATTGTGTGTTTAATACGGACTCATTCAAATTCGTCGAAATGAGAATATTCGCCATGTCCTGACGAAATTTTTCAGGCAAAGTCCAGACACAATTTTTTTTTTGAGATATGAAAAATTTTCACCAATAACTTTTTGTTGACCTGATCGAGTTCTATGATATTCTTTTTACACATTTTTCCATATCTAGTTTAGTTTTTGAGATTTTGATGCTTTCATAACAATAATTACTCAATGGAGGAACTACCTACAGCCTACTCTAGACATCCGCGAGCACGTGGCATGAACATAATGATTCACGTGTATCCCCAATATCGTCTGAATCCCTCGTAAGCAAAAGGCTTATGATCTCTTCTATGAGCAGGAAGACCTTTCAGATTATACTAAGCTTTATCTCAAATTTCATTTGTATTTTTCATTATATTGTGTGCATAATACGGACTTATTCAAATTCGTCGAAACGAGAATATTCGCCATGTCCCGACGAATTTTTTCAGGCAAAGTCCAGACACAATTTGTTTTTTTGAGATATGAAAAATTTTCACTTATAACTCTTTGTTGACCTGAACGAGTTCAATGATATTACTCCCTACACATTTTTCCATATCTAGTTTACTTTTTGAGATTTTTATGCCTTCATAACAATAATTACTCAATAGAGAAACTACCTACAGCGGACACTACATAGACTACTCTAGACCTCCGCGAGCACGTGGCATCTAGACCTCCACGAGCACGTGGCATGAACATAATGATTCACTTGAAACCCCAATTTCATCTGAATCCTTCATGACCTAAATGCCTATGATCTCTTCTATGAACAGGAAGACCTTTTAGATAATACTGAGCTTTATCTCAAATTTCGTTTGTATATGTCATCATATCGTGTGTATAATACGGACTCATTCAAATTCGTCGAAATGAGAATATTCGCATGTCCTGACGAAATTTTTCAGGCAAAGTCCAGACACAATTTTTTTTTTGAGATATGAAAAATTTTCACCAATAACTTTTTGTTGACCTGATCGAGTTCAATGATATTCTTTTTACACATTTTTCCATATCTAGTTTAGTTTTTGAGATTTTGATGCTTTCATAACAATAATTACTCTATAGAGGAAATATCTACAGCGGACACTACATAGCCTACTCTAGACATCCGCGAGCACGTGGCATCTAGAGCTCCACGAGCACGTGGCATGAACATAATGATTCATCTGAATCCTTCATGAGCAAAATGCCTATGATCTCTTCTGTGTACAGGAAGATCTTTTAGATAATACTGAGCTTTATCTCAAATTTCGTTTGTATTTTTCATCATATTGTGTGTTTAATACGGACTCATTCAAATTCGTCGAAACGAGAATATTCGCCATGTCCCGACGAATTTTTTCAGGCAGTCCAGAAAAAATTTTTTTTTGAGATATGAAAAATTTTTACCAATAACTTTTTGTTGAACTGATCGAGTTCAATGATATTTTTTCCACACATTTTTTCATATCTAGTTTAGTTTTTGAGATTTTGATGCTTTCATAACAATAATTACTCAATAGAGGAACTACCTACAGCGGACACTACATAGCCTACTCTAGACATCCGCGAGCACGTGGCATGAACATAATGATTCACGTGTATCCCCAATCTCGTCTGAATCCCTCGTAAGCAAAAGGCCTATGATCTCTTCTATGAGCAGGAAGACCTTTCAAATTATACTAAGCTTTATCTCAAATTTCATTTGTATTTTTCATTATATTGTGTGCATAATACGGACTTATTCAAATTCGTCGAAACGAGAATATTCGCCATGTCCCGACGAATTTTTTCAGGCAAAGTCCAGACACAATTTGTTTTTTCGAGATATGAAAAATTTTCACACATAACTTTTTGTTGACCTGATCGAGTTCATTGATATTACTCCCTACACATTTTTCCATATCTAGTTTACTTTTTGAGATTTTTATGCTTTCATAACAATAATTACCCAATAGAGGAACTACCTACAGCGGACACTACATAGCCTACTCTAGACCTCCGCGAGCACGTGGCATCTAGACCTCCACGAGCACGTGGCATGAACATAATGATTCACTTTAACCCCAATTTCATCTGAATCCTTCATGAGCAAAATGCCTATGATCTCTTCTATGAACAGGAAGACCTTTTAGATAATACTGAGCTTTATCTCAAATTTCGTTTGTATATGTCATCATATCGTGTGATTATACGGACTCATTCAAATTCGTCGAAATGAGAATATTCGCCATGTCCTGGCGAAATTTTTCAGGCAAAGTCCAGACACAATTTTTTTTTTTTGAGATATGAAAAATTTTCACCAATAACTTTTTGTTGACCTGATCGAGTTCAGTGATATTCTTTCCACACAATTTTCCATATCTAGTTTAGTTTTTGAGATTCTGATGCTTTCATAACAATAATTACTCAATAGAGGAACTACCTACAGCGGACACTACATAGCCTACTCTAGACATCCGCGAGCACGTGGCATCTAGACCTCCACGAGCACGTGGCATGAACATAATGATTCACTTGAAACCCCAATTTCATCTGAATCCTTCATGAGCAAAATGCCTATGATCTCTTCTGTGAACAGGAAGACCTATTAGATAATACTGAGCTTTATCTCAAATTTCGTTTGTATTTTTCATCATATTGTGTGTTTAATATGGACTCATTCAGATTCGTCGAAACGAGAATATTCGCCATGTCCCGACGAATTTTTTCAGGCAAAGTCCAGAAACAATTTTTTTTTGAGATTTGAAAAATTTTCACCAATAACTTTTTGTTGAACTGATCGAGTTCAATGATATTTTTTCCACACATTTTTTCATATCTAGTTTAGTTTTTGAGATTTTGATGCTTTCATAACAATAATGACTCAATAGTGGAACTCCCCACAGCGGACACCACATAGCCTACTGTAGACCACCGCGAGCACGTGGCATGAACATAATGATTCTCGTCTGAATCCCTCGTAAGCAAAAGGCCTATGATCTCTTCTATGAGCAGGAAGACCTTTCAGATTATACTAAGCTTTATCTCAAATTTCATTTGTATTTTTCATTAAATTGTGTGCACAATACGGACTTATTCAAATTCGTCGAAACGAGAATATTCGCCATGTCCCGACGAATTTTTTCAGGCAAAGTCCAGACACAATTTGTTTTTTCGAGATATGAAAAATTTTCACTTATAACTTTTTGTTGCCCTGATCGAATTCAATGATATTCTTCCTACACATTTTTCCATATCTAGTTTACTTTTTGAGATTTTGATGCTTTCATAACAATAATTAATCAATAGAGGAACTACCTACAGCGGACACTACATAGCCTACTCTAGACCTCCGCGAACACGTGGCATCTAGACCTCCACGAGCACGTGGCATGAACATAATGATTCACTTGAAACCCCAATTTCATCTGAATACTGAGCTTTATCTCAAATTTCGTTTGTATTTTTCATCATATTGTGTGTTTAATACGGACTTATTGAAATTCGTCGAAACGAGAATATTCGCCAAGTCCCGACAATTTTTTTTAGGCTAAGTCCAGACACAATTTGTTTTTCCGAGATATGAAAAATTTTCACTCATAATTTTTTGTTGACCTGATCGAGTTCATTGATATTACTCCCTACACATTTTTCCATATCTAGTTTACTTTTTGAGATTTTTATGCTTTCATAACAATAATTACCCAATAGAGGAACTACCTACAGCGGACACTACATAGCCTACTCTAGACATCCGCGAGCACGTGGCATCTAGACCTCCACGAGCACGTGGCATGAACATACTGATTCACTTGAAACCCCAATTTCATCTGAATCCTTCATGAGCAAAATGCCTATGATCTCTTCTATGAACAGGAAGACCTTTTAGATAATACTGAGCTTTATCTCAAATTTCGTTTGTATTTTTCATCATATCGTGTGTATGATACGGACTCATTCAAATTCGTCGAAATGAGAATATTCGCCATGTCCTGACGAAATTTTTCAGGCAAAGTCCAGACACAATTTTTATTTTTGAGATATGAAAAATTTTCACCAATAACTTTTGTTGACCTGATCGAGTTCAATGATATTCTTTCCACATAATTTTCCATATCTAGTTTAGTTTTTGAGATTTTGATGCTTTCATAATAATAATTACTCAATAGAGGAACTACCTACAGCGGACACTACATAGCCTACTCTAGACATCCGCGAGCACGCGGCATCTAGACCTCCACGAGCACGTGGCATGAACATAATGATTCACTTGAAACCCCAATTTCATCTGAATCCTTCATGAGCACAATGCCTATGATCTCTTCTATGAACAGGAAGACCTTTTAGATAATACTAAGCTTTATCTCAAATTTCGTTTGTATTTTTCATCATACCGTGTGTATGATACGGACTCATTCAAATTCGTCGAAATGAGAATATTCGCCATGTCCTGACGAAATTTTTCAGGAAAAGTCCAGACACATTTTTTTTTTTCGAGATATGAAAAATTTTTATCAATAACTTTTGTTGACCCGATCGAGTTCAATGATATTCTCCCCACACATTTTTCCATATCTAGTTTAGTTTTTGAGATTTTGGTTCTTAAATAAAAATAATTACATCGTAGTGGAACTACCTACAGCGGACACTACTAGCCTACTGTACACATCCGCGTGCACGTGGCATGAATATAATGATCCACTTAAAACTCCAATTTCATCTGAATATTTATTAGCAAGATGCCTATGATCTCTTCTAAAAGCAGGAAGATCTTTTAAAATATATTAAGGCTAAGTCCAGACAATTTTTTTTTTTTGGGATATGAAAAATTTTCACCAATAACTTTTTGTTGACCTGATCGAGTTCAATGATATTATTTCTACACATTTTTCCGTATCTAGTTTAGTTTTTGAGATTTTGATGCTTTCATAACAATAATTACTCTATAGAGGAACTACCTACAGCGGACACTACATAGCCTACTCTAGACATCCGCGAGCACGTGGCATCTAGACCTCCACGAGCACGTGGCATGAACATAATGATTCACTTGAAACCCCAATTTCATCTGAATCCTTCATGAGCAAAATGCCTATGATCTCTCCTATGAACAGGAAGACCTTTTAGATAATACTCAGCTCTATCTCAAATTTCGTTTGTATTTTTCATCATATTGTGTGTTTAATACGGACTTATTGAAATTCGTCGAAACGAGAATATTCGCCAAGTCCCGACGATTTTTTTTAGGCTAAGTCCAGACACATTTTTTTTTTTCGAGATATGAAAAATTTTCATCAATAACTTTTGTTGACCTGATCGAGTTCAATGAAATTCTTTCCACACAATTTTCCATATCTAGTTTAGTTTTTGAGATTTTGGTTCTTAAATCAAAATAATTACATCGTACCTACAGCGGACACTACTAGCCTACTCTACCCATCCGCGTGCACGTGGCATGAATATAATGATCCACTTGTAACTCCAATTTCATCTGAATATTTATTAGCAAGATGCCTATGATCTCTTCTAAAAGCAGGAAGAACTTTTAAAATATATTAAGGCTAAGTCCAGACAATTTTTTTTTTTTTTTGAGATATGAAAAATTTTTACCAATAACTTTTTGTTGAACTGATCGAGTTCAATGATATTTTTTCCACACATTTTTTCATATCCAGTTTAGTTTTTGAGATTTTGATGCTTTCATAACAATAATTACTCAATAGAGGAACTACCTACAGCGGACACTACATAGCCTACTGTAGACCCCTGCGAGCACGTGGCATCTAGACCTCCACGAGCACGTGGCATGAACCTAATGATTCACTTGAAACCCCAATTTCATCTGAATCCTTCATGAGCTAAATGCCTATGATCTCTTGTATGAACAGGAAGACCTTTTAGATAATACTGAGCTTTATCTCAAATTTCGTTTGTATTTTTCATCATATCGTGTGTATGATACGGACTCAATCAATTTCGTCGAAATGAGAATATTCGCCATGTCCTGACAAATTTTTTCAGGCAAAGTCCAGACACAATTTTTTTTTTTGAGATATGAAAAATTTTCACCAATAACTTTTTGTTGACCTGATCGAGTTCAATGATATTCTTTCCACACAATTTTCCATATCTTGTTTAGTTTTTGAGATTTTGATGCTTTCATAACAATAATTATTCAATAGATGAACTACCTACAGCGGACACAACATAGGCTACTCTAGACATCCGCGAGCACGTGGCATCTAGACCTCCACGAGCACGTGGCATGAACATAATGATTCACTTGAAACCCCAATTTCATCTGAATCCTTCATGAGCAAAATGCCTATGATCTCTTCTGTGAACAGGAAGACCTATTAGATAATACTGAGCTTTATCTCAAATTTCGTTTGTATTTTTCATCATATTGTGTGTTTAATATGGACTCATTCAAATTCGTCGAAACGAGAATATTCGCCATGTCCCGACGAATTTTTTCAGGCAAAGTCCAGAAACAATTTTTTTTTGAGATTTGAAAAATTTTCACCAATAACTTTTTGTTGAACTGATCGAGTTCAATGATATTTTTTCCACACATTTTTTCATATCTAGTTTAGTTTTTGAGATTTTGATGCTTTCATAACAATAATGACTCAATAGTGGAACTCCCCACAGCGGACACCACATAGCCTACTGTAGACCACCGCGAGCACGTGGCATGAACATAATGATTCTCGTCTGAATCCCTCGTAAGCAAAAGGCCTATGATCTCTTCTATGAGCAGGAAGACCTTTCAGATTATACTAAGCTTTATCTCAAATTTCATTTGTATTTTTCATTAAATTGTGTGCACAATACGGACTTATTCAAATTCGTCGAAACGAGAATATTCGCCATGTCCCGACGAATTTTTTCAGGCAAAGTCCAGACACAATTTGTTTTTTCGAGATATGAAAAATTTTCACTTATAACTTTTTGTTGCCCTGATCGAATTCAATGATATTCTTCCTACACATTTTTCCATATCTAGTTTACTTTTTGAGATTTTGATGCTTTCATAACAATAATTAATCAATAGAGGAACTACCTACAGCGGACACTACATAGCCTACTCTAGACCTCCGCGAACACGTGGCATCTAGACCTCCACGAGCACGTGGCATGAACATAATGATTCACTTGAAACCCCAATTTCATCTGAATACTGAGCTTTATCTCAAATTTCGTTTGTATTTTTCATCATATTGTGTGTTTAATACGGACTTATTGAAATTCGTCGAAACGAGAATATTCGCCAAGTCCCGACAATTTTTTTTAGGCTAAGTCCAGACACAATTTGTTTTTCCGAGATATGAAAAATTTTCACTCATAATTTTTTGTTGACCTGATCGAGTTCATTGATATTACTCCCTACACATTTTTCCATATCTAGTTTACTTTTTGAGATTTTTATGCTTTCATAACAATAATTACCCAATAGAGGAACTACCTACAGCGGACACTACATAGCCTACTCTAGACATCCGCGAGCACGTGGCATCTAGACCTCCACGAGCACGTGGCATGAACATACTGATTCACTTGAAACCCCAATTTCATCTGAATCCTTCATGAGCAAAATGCCTATGATCTCTTCTATGAACAGGAAGACCTTTTAGATAATACTGAGCTTTATCTCAAATTTCGTTTGTATTTTTCATCATATCGTGTGTATGATACGGACTCATTCAAATTCGTCGAAATGAGAATATTCGCCATGTCCTGACGAAATTTTTCAGGCAAAGTCCAGACACAATTTTTATTTTTGAGATATGAAAAATTTTCACCAATAACTTTTGTTGACCTGATCGAGTTCAATGATATTCTTTCCACATAATTTTCCATATCTAGTTTAGTTTTTGAGATTTTGATGCTTTCATAATAATAATTACTCAATAGAGGAACTACCTACAGCGGACACTACATAGCCTACTCTAGACATCCGCGAGCACGCGGCATCTAGACCTCCACGAGCACGTGGCATGAACATAATGATTCACTTGAAACCCCAATTTCATCTGAATCCTTCATGAGCACAATGCCTATGATCTCTTCTATGAACAGGAAGACCTTTTAGATAATACTAAGCTTTATCTCAAATTTCGTTTGTATTTTTCATCATACCGTGTGTATGATACGGACTCATTCAAATTCGTCGAAATGAGAATATTCGCCATGTCCTGACGAAATTTTTCAGGAAAAGTCCAGACACATTTTTTTTTTTCGAGATATGAAAAATTTTTATCAATAACTTTTGTTGACCCGATCGAGTTCAATGATATTCTCCCCACACATTTTTCCATATCTAGTTTAGTTTTTGAGATTTTGGTTCTTAAATAAAAATAATTACATCGTAGTGGAACTACCTACAGCGGACACTACTAGCCTACTGTACACATCCGCGTGCACGTGGCATGAATATAATGATCCACTTAAAACTCCAATTTCATCTGAATATTTATTAGCAAGATGCCTATGATCTCTTCTAAAAGCAGAAAGATCTTTTAAAATATATTAAGGCTAAGTCCAGACAATTTTTTTTTTTTGGGATATGAAAAATTTTCACCAATAACTTTTTGTTGACCTGATCGAGTTCAATGATATTATTTCTACACATTTTTCCGTATCTAGTTTAGTTTTTGAGATTTTGATGCTTTCATAACAATAATTACTCTATAGAGGAACTACCTACAGCGGACACTACATAGCCTACTCTAGACATCCGCGAGCACGTGGCATCTAGACCTCCACGAGCACGTGGCATGAACATAATGATTCACTTGAAACCCCAATTTCATCTGAATCCTTCATGAGCAAAATGCCTATGATCTCTCCTATGAACAGGAAGACCTTTTAGATAATACTCAGCTCTATCTCAAATTTCGTTTGTATTTTTCATCATATTGTGTGTTTAATACGGACTTATTGAAATTCGTCGAAACGAGAATATTCGCCAAGTCCCGACGATTTTTTTTAGGCTAAGTCCAGACACATTTTTTTTTTTCGAGTTATGAAAAATTTTCATCAATAACTTTTGTTGACCTGATCGAGTTCAATGAAATTCTTTCCACACAATTTTCCATATCTAGTTTAGTTTTTGAGATTTTGGTTCTTAAATCAAAATAATTACATCGTACCTACAGCGGACACTACTAGCCTACTCTACCCATCCGCGTGCACGTGGCATGAATATAATGATCCACTTGTAACTCCAATTTCATCTGAATATTTATTAGCAAGATGCCTATGATCTCTTCTAAAAGCAGGAAGAACTTTTAAAATATATTAAGGCTAAGTCCAGACAATTTTTTTTTTTTTTTGAGATATGAAAAATTTTTACCAATAACTTTTTGTTGAACTGATCGAGTTCAATGATATTTTTTCCACACATTTTTTCATATCCAGTTTAGTTTTTGAGATTTTGATGCTTTCATAACAATAATTACTCAATAGAGGAACTACCTACAGCGGACACTACATAGCCTACTCTAGACATCCGCTAGCACGTGGCATCTAGACCTCCACGAGCACGTGGCATGAACATAATGATTCACTTGAAACCCCAATTTCATCTGAATCCTTCATGAGCACAGTGCCTATGATCTCTTCTATGAACAGGAAGACCTTTTAGATAATACTAAGCTTTATCTCAAATTTCGTTTGTATTTTTCATCATATCGTGTGTATGATACGGACTCATTCAAATTCGTCGAAATGAGAATATTCGCCATGTCCTGACGAAATTTTTCAGGAAAAGTCCAGACACAATTTTTTTTTTCGAGATAAGAAAAATTTTCATCAATAACTTTTGTTGACCTGATCGAGTTCAATGATATTCTCCCCACACATTTTTCCATATCTAGTTTAGTTTTTGAGATTTTGGTTCTTAAATAAAAATAATTACATCGTAGTGGAACTACCTACAGCGGACACTACTAGCCTACTCTACCCATCCGCGTGCACGTGGCATGAATATAATGATCCACTTGTAACTCCAATTTCATCTGAATATTTATTAGCAAGATGCCTATGATCTCTTCTAAAAGCAGGAAGAACTTTTAAAATATATTAAGGCTAAGTCCAGACAATTTTTTTTTTTTTGAGATATGAAAAATTTTTACCAAAAACTTTTTGTTGAACTGATCGAGTTCAATGATATTTTTTCCACACATTTTTTCATATCCAGTTTAGTTTTTGAGATTTTGATGCTTTCATAACAATAATTACTCTATAGAGGAACTACCTACAGCGGACACTACATAGCCTACTGTAGACCCCTGCGAGCACGTGGCATCTAGACCTCCACGAGCACGTGGCATGAACATAATGATTCATCTGAATCCTTCATGAGCAAAATGCCTATGATCTCTTCTGTGAACATGAAGACCTTTTAGATAATACTGAGCTTTATCTCAAATTTCGTTTGTATTTTTCATCATATGGTGTGTTTAATACGGACTCATTCAAATTCGTCGAAACGAGAATATTCGCCATGTCCCGACGAATTTTTTCAGGCAAAGTCCAGAAAAAATTTTTTTTTGAGATATGAAAAATTTTCACCAATAAATTTTGTTGACCTGATCGAGTTCAATGAAATTCTTTCCACACAATTTTCCATATCTAGTTTAGTTTTTGAGATTCTGATGCTTTTATAACAATAATTACTCAATAGAGGAACTACCTACAGCGGACACTACATAGCCTACTCTAGACATCCGCTAGCACGTGGCATCTAGACCTCCACGAGCACGTGGCATGAACATAATGATTCACTTGAAACCCCAATTTCATCTGAATCCTTCATGAGCAAAATGCCTATGATCTCTTCTATGAACAGGAAGACCTTTTAGATAATACTGAGCTTTATCTCAAATTTCGTTTGTATTTTTCATCATATCGTGTGTATGATACGGACTCATTCAAATTCGTCGAAATGAGAATATTCGCCATGTCCTGACGAAATTTTTCAGGCAAAGTCCAGACACAATTTTTTTTTTTGATATATGAAAAATTTTCACCAATAAATTTTGTTGACCTGATCGAGTTCAATGAAATTCTTTCCACACAATTTTCCATATCTAGTTTAGTTTTTGAGATTCTGATGCTTTCATAACAATAATTACTCAATAGAGGAACAACTACCTACAGCGGACACTACATAGCCTACTCTAGACCTCCGCGAGCACGTGGCATCTAGACCTCCACGAGCACGTGGCATGAACATAATGATTCACTTGAAACCCCAATTTCATCTGAATCCTTCATGAGCAAAATGCCTATGATCTCTTCTATGAACAGGAAGACCTTTTAGATAATACTGAGCTTTATCTCAAATTTCGTTTGTATATGTCATCATATCGTGTGTATAATACGGACTCATTCAAATTCGTCGAAATGAGAATATTCGCCATGTCCTGACGAAATTTTTCAGGCAAAACCAGACACAATTTTTTTTTTTGAGATATGAAAAATTTTCACCAATAACTTTTTGTTGACCTGATCGAGTTCAATGATATTCTTTCCACACAATTTTCCATATCTAGTTTAGTTTTTGAGATTCTGATGCTTTCATAACAATAATTACTCAATAGAGGAACTACCTACAGCGGACACTACATAGCCTACTGTAGACCCCTGCGAGCACGTGGCATGAACATAATGATTCACTTGAAACCCCAAATTCATCTGAATCCTTCATGAGCTAAATGCCTATGATCTCTTCTATGAACAGGAAGACCTTTTAGATAATACTGAGCTTTATCTCAAATTTCGTTTGTATTTTTCATCATATCGTGTGTATAATACGGACTCAATCAAATTCGTCGAAATGAGAATATTCGCCATGTCCTGACAAATTTTTTCAGGCAAAGTCCAGACACAATTTTTTTTTTGAGATGTGAAAAATTTTCACTCATAACTTTTTGTTTATCTATCGAGTTCAATGATATTCTCCCTACACATTTTTCCATATCTAGTTTAGTTTTTGATATTTTGATGCTTTCATAACAATAATTACTCAATAGAGGAACTACCTACAGCGGACACTACATAGCCTACTCTAGACATCCGCGAGCACGTGGCATCTAGACCTCCACGAGCACGTGGCATGAACATAATGATTCACTTGAAACCCCAATTTCATCTGAATCCTTCATGAGCAAAATGCCTATGATCTCTTCTATGAACAGGAAGACCTTTTAGATAATACTGAGCTTTATCTCAAATTTCGTTTGTATATGTCATCATATCGTGTGTATAATACGGACTCATTCAAATTCGTCGAAATGAGAATATTCAGGCAAAACCAGACACAATTTTTTTTTTTTGAGATATGAAAAATTTTCACCAATAACTTTTTGTTGACCTGATCGAGTTCAATGATATTCTTTCCACACAATTTTCCATATCTAGTTTAGTTTTTGAGATTCTGATGCTTTCATAACAATAATTACTCAATAGAGGAACTACCTACAGCGGACACTACATAGCCTACTGTAGACCCCTGCGAGCACGTGGCATCTAGACCTCCACGAGCACGTGGCATGAACATAATGATTCATCTGAATCCTTCATGAGCAAAATGCCTATGATCTCTTCTGTGAACAGGAAGACCTTTTAGATAATACTGACCTTTATCTCAAATTTCGTTTGTATTTTTCATCATATGGTGTGTTTAATACGGACTCATTCAAATTCGTCGAAACGAGAATATTCGCCATGTCCCGACGAATTTTTTCAGGCAAAGTCCAGAAATTTTTTTTTTTTGAGATATGAAAAATTTTTACCAATAACTTTTTGTTGAACTGATCGAGTTCAATGATATTTTTTCCACACATTTTTTCATATCTAGTTTAGTTTTTGAGATTTTGATGCTTTCATAACAATAATTACTCAATAGAGGAACTACCTACAGCGGACACTACATTGCCTACTCTAGACATCCGCGAGCACGTGGCATGAACATAATGATTCACGTGTATCCCCAATATCGTCTGAATCCCTCGTAAGCAAAAGGCCTATGATCTCTTCTATGAGCAGGAAGACCTTTCAGATTATACTAAGCTTTATCTCAAATTTCATTTGTATTTTCCATTATATTGTGTGCATAATACGGACTTATTCAAATTCGTCGAAACGAGAATATTCGCCATGTCCCGACGAATTTTTTCAGGCAAAGTCCAGACACAATTTGTTTTTTCGAGATATGAAAAATTTTCACTCATAACTTTTTGTTGACCTGATCGAGTTCAATGATATTCTCCCTACACATTTTTCCATATCTAGTTTACTTTTTGAGATTTTTATGCTTTCATAACAATAATTACTCAATAGAGGAACTACCTACAGCGGACACTACATAGCCTACTGTAGACCCCTGCGAGCACGTGGCATCTAGACCTCCACGAGCACGTGGCATGAACATAATGATTCATCTGAATCCTTCATGAGCTAAATGCCTATGATCTCTTCTATGAACAGGAAGACCTTTTAGATAATACTGAGCTTTATCTCAAATTTCGTTTGTATTTTTCATCATATCGTGTGTATAATACGGACTCAATCAAATTCGTCGAAATGAGAATATTCGCCATGTCCTGACAAATTTTTTCAGGCAAAGTCCTGACACAATTTTTTTTTTTGAGATGTGAAAAATTTTCACTCATAACTTTTTGTGTATCTATCGAGTTCAATGATATTCTCCCTACACATTTTTCCATATCTAGTTTAGTTTTTGATATTTTGATGCTTTCATAACAATAATTACTCAATAGAGGAACTACCTACAGCGGACACTACATAGCCTACTCTAGACCTCCGCGAGCACGTGGCATCTAGACCTCCACGAGCACGTGGCATGAACATAATGATTCACTTGAAACCCCAATTCCATCTGAATCCTTCATGAGCAAAATGCCTATGATCTCTTCTATGAACAGGAAGACCTTTTAGATAATACTGAGCTTTATCTCAAATTTCGTTTGTATATGTCATCAAATCGTGTGTATAATACGGACTCATTCAAATTCGTCGAAATGAGAATATTCGCCATGTCCTGACGAAATTTTTCAGGCAAAACCAGACACAATTTTTTTTTTTGAGATATGAAAAATTTTCACCAATAACTTTTTGTTGACCTGATCGAGTTCAATGAAATTCTTTCCACACAATTTTCCATATCTAGTTTAGTTTTTGAGATTCTGATGCTTTCATAACAATAATTACTCAATAGAGGAACTACCTACAGCGGACACTACATAGCCTACTGTAGACCCCTGCGAGCACGTGGCATGAACATAATGATTCACTTGAAACCCCAAATTCATCTGAATCCTTCATGAGCTAAATGCCTATGATCTCTTCTATGAACAGGAATACCTTTTAGATAATACTGAGCTTTATCTCAAATTTCGTTTGTATTTTTCATCATATCGTGTGTATAATACGGACTCAATCAAATTCGTCGAAATGAGAATATTCGCCATGTCCTGACAAATTTTTTCAGGCAAAGTCCAGACACAATTTTTTTTTTGAGATGTGAAAAATTTTCACTCATAACTTTTTGTTTATCTATCGAGTTCAATGATATTCTCCCTACACATTTTTCCATATCTAGTTTAGTTTTTGATATTTTGATGCTTTCATAACAATAATTACTCAATAGAGGAACTACCTACAGCGGACACTACATAGCCTACTCTAGACATCCGCGAGCACGTGGCATCTAGACCTCCACGAGCACGTGGCATGAACATAATGATTCACTTGAAACCCCAATTTCATCTGAATCCTTCATGAGCAAAATGCCTATGATCTCTTCTAGAAGACCTTTTAGATAATACTGAGCTTTATCTCAAATTTCGTTTGTATTTTTCATCATATCGTGTGTATAATACGGACTCATTCAAATTCGTCGAAATGAGAATATTCGCCATGTCCTGACGAAATTTTTCAGGCAAAGTCCAGACACAATTTTTTTTTTTGAGATATGAAAAATTTTCACCAATAAATTTTGTTGACCTGATCGAGTTCAATGAAATTCTTTCCACACAATTTTCCATATCTAGTTTAGTTTTTGAGATTCTGATGCTTTTATAACAATAATTACTCAATAGAGGAACTACCTACAGCGGACACTACATAGCCTACTCTAGACATCCGCTAGCACGTGGCATCTAGACCTCCACGAGCACGTGGCATGAACATAATGATTCACTTGAAACCCCAATTTCATCTGAATCCTTCATGAGCAAAATGCCTATGATCTCTTCTATGAACAGGAAGACCTTTTAGATAATACTGAGCTTTATCTCAAATTTCGTTTGTATTTTTCATCATATCGTGTGTATGATACGGACTCATTCAAATTCGTCGAAATGAGAATATTCGCCATGTCCTGACGAAATTTTTCAGGCAAAGTCCAGACACAATTTTTTTTTTGAGATATGAAAAATTTTCACCAATAACTTTTGTTGACCTGATCGAGTTCAATGATATTCTTTCCACATAATTTTCCATATCTAGTTTAGTTTATGAGATTTTGATGCTTTCATAACAATAATTACTCAATAGAGGAACTACCTACAGCGGACACTACATAGCCTACTCTAGACCTCCGCGAGCACGTGGCATCTAGACCTCCACGAGCACGTGGCATGAACATAATGATTCACTTGAAACCCCAATTTCATCTGAATCCTTCATGAGCTAAATGCCTATGATCTCTTCTATGAACAGGGAGACCTTTTAGATAATACTGATCTTTATCTCAAATTTCGTTTGTATTTTTCATCTTATCGTGTGTATGATACGGACTCATTCAAATTCGTCGAAATGAGAATATTCGCCATGTCCTGACAAATTTTTTCAGGCAAAGTCCAGACACAATTTTTTTTTTTTGAGGTATGAAAAATTTTCACCAATAAATTTTGTTGAACTGATCGAGTTCAATGATATTCTCTCCACACATCTTTCCATATCTAGTTTAGTTTTTGAGATTTTGGTTCTTAAATAAAAATAATTACATCGTACCTACAGCGGACACTACTAGCCTACTCTACACATCCGCGTGCACGTGGCATGAATATAATGATCCACTTGTAACTCCAATTTCATCTGAATATTTATTAGCAAGATGCCTATGATATCTTCTAAAAGCAGGAAGAACTTTTAAAATATATTAAGGCTAAGTCCAGACAATTTTTTTTTTTTTTGAGATATGAAAAATTTTCACCAATAACTTTTTGTTGACCTGATCGAGTTCATTGATATTCTTCTTACACATTTTTCCATATCTAGTTTAGTTTTTGAGATTTTGATACTTTCATAACAATAATTACTCTATAGAGGAACTACCTACAGCGGACACTACATAGCCTACTCTAGACATCTGCGAGCACGTGGCATCTAGACCTCCACGAGCACGTGGCATGAACCTAATGATTCATCTGAATCCTTCATGAGCAAAATGCCTATGATCTCTTCTGTGAACAGGAAGACCTTTTAGATAATACTGAGCTTTATCTCAAATTTCGTTTGTATTTTTCATCATATGGTGTGTTTAATACGGACTCATTCAAATTCGTCGAAACGAGAATATTCGCCATGTCCCGACGAATTTTTTCAGGCAAAGTCCAGAAAATTTTTTTTTTTGAGATATGAAAAATTTTTACCAATAACTTTTTGTTGAACTGATCGAGTTCAATGATATTTTTTCCACACATTTTTTCATATCTAGTTTAGTTTTTGAGATTTTGATGCTTTCATAACAATAATTACTCAATAGAGGAACTACCTACAGCGGACACTACATTGCCTACTCTAGACATCCGCGAGCACGTGGCATGAACATAATGATTCACGTGTATCCCCAATATCGTCTGAATCCCTCGTAAGCAAAAGGCCTATGATCTCTTCTATGAGCAGGAAGACCTTTCAGATTATACTAAGCTTTATCTCAAATTTCTTTGTATTTTCCATTATATCGTGTGCATAATACGGACTTATTCAAATTCGTCGAAACGAGAATTTTCGCCATGTCCCGACGAATTTTTTCAGGCAAAGTCCAGACACAATTTGTTTTTTCGAGATATGAAAAATTTTCACTTATAACTTTTTGTTGACCTGATCGAGTTCAATGATATTCTCATTACACATTTTTCCATATCTAGTTTACTTTTTGAGATTTTTATGCTTTCATAACAATAATTACTCAATAGAGGAACTACCTACAGCGGACACTACATAGCCTACTGTAGACCCCTGCGAGCACGTGGCATCTAGACCTCCACGAGCACGTGGCATGAACATAATGATTCACTTGAAACCCCAATTTCATCTGAATCCTTCATGAGCTAAATGCCTATGATCTCTTCTATGAACAGGAAGACCTTTTAGATAATACTGAGCTTTATCTCAAATTTCGTTTGTATATGTCATCATATCGTGTGTATAATACGGACTCATTCAAATTCGTCGAAATGAGAATATTCGCCATGTCCTGACGAAATTTTTCAGGCAAAACCAGACACAATTTTTTTTTTTTGAGGTATGAAAAATTTTCACCAATAACTTTTTGTTGACCTGATCGAGTTCAATGATATTCTTTCCACACAATTTTCCATATCTAGTTTAGTTTTTGAGATTCTGATGCTTTCATAACAATAATTACTCAATAGAGGAACTACCTACAGCGGACACTACATAGCCTACTGTAGACCCCTGCGAGCACGTGGCATCTAGACCTCCACGAGCACGTGGCATGAACATAATGATTCATCTGAATCCTTCATGAGCAAAATGCCTATGATCTCTTTTGTGAACAGGAAGACCTTTTAGATAATACTGAGCTTTATCTCAAATTTCGTTTGTATTTTTCATCATATGGTGTGTTTAATACGGACTCATTCTAATTCGTCGAAACGAGAATATTCGCCATGTCCCGACGAATTTTTTCAGGCAAAGTCCAGAAAAATTTTTTTTTTGAGATATGAAAAATTTTTACCAATAACTTTTTGTTGAACTGATCGAGTTCAATGATATTTTTTCCACACATTTTTTCATATCTAGTTTAGTTTTTGAGATTTTGATGCTTTCATAACAATAATTACTCAATAGAGGAACTACCTACAGCGGACACTACATTGCCTACTCTAGACATCCGCGAGCACGTGGCATGAACATAATGATTCACGTGTATCCCCAATATCGTCTGAATCCCTCGTAAGCAAAAGGCCTATGATCTCTTCTATGAGCAGGAAGACCTTTCAGATTATACTAAGCTTTATCTCAAATTTCTTTGTATTTTCCATTATATCGTGTGCATAATACGGACTTATTCAAATTCGTCGAAACGAGAATTTTCGCCATGTCCCGACGAATTTTTTCAGGCAAAGTCCAGACACAATTTGTTTTTTCGAGATATGAAAAATTTTCACTTATAACTTTTTGTTGACCTGATCGAGTTCAATGATATTCTCATTACACATTTTTCCATATCTAGTTTACTTTTTGAGATTTTTATGCTTTCATAACAATAATTACTCAATAGAGGAACTACCTACAGCGGACACTACATAGCCTACTGTAGACCCCTGCGAGCACGTGGCATCTAGACCTCCACGAGCACGTGGCATGAACATAATGATTCACTTGAAACCCCAATTTCATCTGAATCCTTCATGAGCTAAATGCCTATGATCTCTTCTATGAACAGGAAGACCTTTTAGATAATACTGAGCTTTATCTCAAATTTCGTTTGTATATGTCATCATATCGTGTGTATAATACGGACTCATTCAAATTCGTCGAAATGAGAATATTCGCCATGTCCTGACGAAATTTTTCAGGCAAAACCAGACACAATTTTTTTTTTTTGAGGTATGAAAAATTTTCACCAATAACTTTTTGTTGACCTGATCGAGTTCAATGATATTCTTTCCACACAATTTTCCATATCTAGTTTAGTTTTTGAGATTCTGATGCTTTCATAACAATAATTACTCAATAGAGGAACTACCTACAGCGGACACTACATAGCCTACTGTAGACCCCTGCGAGCACGTGGCATCTAGACCTCCACGAGCACGTGGCATGAACATAATGATTCATCTGAATCCTTCATGAGCAAAATGCCTATGATCTCTTTAGTGAACAGGAAGACCTTTTAGATAATACTGAGCTTTATCTCAAATTTCGTTTGTATTTTTCATCATATGGTGTGTTTAATACGGACTCATTCTAATTCGTCGAAACGAGAATATTCGCCATGTCCCGACGAATTTTTTCAGGCAAAGTCCAGAAAAATTTTTTTTTTGAGATATGAAAAATTTTTACCAATAACTTTTTGTTGAACTGATCGAGTTCAATGATATTTTTTCCACACATTTTTTCATATCTAGTTTAGTTTTTGAGATTTTGATGCTTTCATAACAATAATTACTCAATAGAGGAACTACCTACAGCGGACACTACATTGCCTACTCTAGACATCCGCGAGCACGTGGCATGAACATAATGATTCACGTGTATCCCCAATATCGTCTGAATCCCTCGTAAGCAAAAGGCCTATGATCTCTTCTATGAGCAGGAAGACCTTTCAGATTATACTAAGCTTTATCTCAAATTTCATTTGTATTTTCCATTATATTGTGTGCATAATACGGACTTATTCAAATTCGTCGAAACGAGAATATTCGCCATGTCCCGACGAATTTTTTCAGGCAAAGTCCAGACACAATTTGTTTTTTCGAGATATGAAAAATTTTCACTCATAACTTTTTGTTGACCTGATCGAGTTCAATGATATTCTCCCTACACATTTTTCCATATCTAGTTTACTTTTTGAGATTTTTATGCTTTCATAACAATAATTACTCAATAGAGGAACTACCTACAGCGGACACTACATAGCCTACTGTAGACCCCTGCGAGCACGTGGCATCTAGACCTCCACGAGCACGTGGCATGAACATAATGATTCACTTGAAACCCCAATTTCATCTGAATCCTTCATGAGCTAAATGCCTATGATCTCTTCTATGAACAGGAAGACCTTTTAGATAATACTGAGCTTTATCTCAAATTTCGTTTGTATTTTTCATCATATCGTGTGTATAATACGGACTCAATCAAATTCGTCGAAATGAGAATATTCGCCATGTCCTGACAAATTTTTTCAGGCAAAGTCCTGACACAATTTTTTTTTTTGAGATGTGAAAAATTTTCACTCATAACTTTTTGTTTATCTATCGAGTTCAATGATATTCTCCCTACACATTTTTCCATATCTAGTTTAGTTTTTGATATTTTGATGCTTTCATAACAATAATTACTCAATAGAGGAACTACCTACAGCGGACACTACATAGCCTACTCCAGACATCCGCGAGCACGTGGCATCTAGACCTCCACGAGCACGTGGCATGAACATAATGATTCACTTGAAACCCCAATTTCATCTGAATCCTTCATGAGCAAAATGCCTATGATCTCTTCTATGAACAGGAAGACCTTTTAGATAATACTGAGCTTTTTCTCAAATTTCGTTTGTATTTTTCATCATATCGTGTGTATAATACGGACTCATTCAAATTCGTCGAAATGAGAATATTCGCCATGTCCTGACGAAATTTTTCAGGCAAAGTCCAGACACAATTTTTTTTTTTGAGATATGAAAAATTTTCACCAATAAATTTTGTTGACCTGATCGAGTTCAATGAAATTCTTTCCACACAATTTTCCATATCTAGTTTAGTTTTTGAGATTCTGATGCTTTTATAACAATAATTACTCAATAGAGGAACTACCTACAGCGGACACTACATAGCCTACTCTAGACATCCGCTAGCACGTGGCATCTAGACCTTCACGAGCACGTGGCATGAACATAATGATTCACTTGAAACCCCAATTTCATCTGAATCCTTCATGAGCAAAATGCCTATGATCTCTTCTATGAACAGGAAGACCTTTTAGATAATACTGAGCTTTATCTCAAATTTCGTTTGTATTTTTCATCATATCGTGTGTATGATACGGACTCATTCAAATTCGTCGAAATGAGAATATTCGCCATGTCCTGACGAAATTTTTCAGGCAAAGTCCAGACACAATTTTTTTTTTTGAGATATGAAAAATTTTCACCAATAAATTTTGTTGACCTGATCGAGTTCAATGAAATTCTTTCCACACAATTTTCCATATCTAGTTTAGTTTTTGAGATTCTGATGCTTTCATAACAATAATTACTCAATAGAGGAACTACCTACAGCGGACACTACATAGCCTACTCTAGACATCCGCTAGCACATGGCATCTAGACCTCCACGAGCACGTGGCATGAACATAATGATTCACTTGAAACCCCAATTTCATCTGAATCCTTCATGAGCAAAATGCCTATGATCTCTTCTATGAACAGGAAGACCTTTTAGATAATACTGAGCTTTATCTCAAATTTCGTTTGTATTTTTCATCATATGGTGTGTTTAATACGGACTCATTCAAATTCGTCGAAACGAGAATATTCGCCATGTCCCGACGAATTTTTTCAGGCAAAGTCCAGAAAAATTTTTTTTTTGAGATATGAAAAATTTTTACCAATAACTTTTTGTTGAACTGATCGAGTTCAATGATATTTTTTCCACACATTTTTTCATATCTAGTTTAGTTTTTGAGATTTTGATGCTTTCATAACAATAATTACTCAATAGAGGAACTACCTACAGCGGACACTACATTGCCTACTCTAGACATCCGCGAGCACGTGGCATGAACATAATGATTCACGTGTATCCCCAATATCGTCTGAATCCCTCGTAAGCAAAAGGCCTATGATCTCTTCTATGAGCAGGAAGACCTTTCAGATTATACTAAGCTTCATCTCAAATTTCATTTGTATTTTCCATTATATTGTGTGCATAATACGGACTTATTCAAATTCGTCGAAACGAGAATATTCGCCATGTCCCGACGAATTTTTTCAGGCAAAGTCCAGACACAATTTGTTTTTTCGAGATATGAAAAATTTTCACTCATAACTTTTTGTTGACCTGATCGAGTTCAATGATATTCTCCCTACACATTTTTCCATATCTAGTTTACTTTTTGAGATTTTTATGCTTTCATAACAATAATTACTCAATAGAGGAACTACCTACAGCGGACACTACATAGCCTACTGTAGACCCCTGCGAGCACGTGGCATCTAGACCTCCACGAGCACGTGGCATGAACATAATGATTCACTTGAAACCCCAATTTCATCTGAATCCTTCATGAGCTAAATGCCTATGATCTCTTCTATGAACAGGAAGACCTTTTAGATAATACTGAGCTTTATCTCAAATTTCGTTTGTATATGTCATCATATCGTGTGTATAATACGGACTCATTCAAATTCGTCGAAATGAGAATATTCGCCATGTCCTGACGAAATTTTTCAGTCAAAACCAGACACAATTTTTTTTTTTTGAGATATGAAAAATTTTCACCAATAACTTTTTGTTGACCTGATCGAGTTCAATGATATTCTTTCCACACAATTTTCCATATCTAGTTTAGTTTTTGAGATTCTGATGCTTTCATAACAATAATTACTCAATAGAGGAACTACCTACAGCGGACACTACATAGCCTACTGTAGACCCCTGCGAGCACGTGGCATCTAGACCTCCACGAGCACGTGGCATGAACATAATGATTCATCTGAATCCTTCATGAGCAAAATGCCTATGATCTCTTTTGTGAACAGGAAGACCTTTTAGATAATACTGAGCTTTATCTCAAATTTCGTTTGTATTTTTCATCATATGGTGTGTTTAATACGGACTCATTCTAATTCGTCGAAACGAGAATATTCGCCATGTCCCGACGAATTTTTTCAGGCAAAGTCCAGAAAAATTTTTTTTTTGAGATATGAAAAATTTTTACCGATAACTTTTTGTTGAACTGATCGAGTTCAATGATATTTTTTCCACACATTTTTTCATATCTAGTTTAGTTTTTGAGATTTTGATGCTTTCATAACAATAATTACTCAATAGAGGAACTACCTACAGCGGACACTACATTGCCTACTCTAGACATCCGCGAGCACGTGGCATGAACATAATGATTCACGTGTATCCCCAATATCGTCTGAATCCCTCGTAAGCAAAAGGCCTATGATCTCTTCTATGAGCAGGAAGACCTTTCAGATTATACTAAGCTTTATCTCAAATTTCATTTGTATTTTCCATTATATTGTGTGCATAATACGGACTTATTCAAATTCGTCGAAACGAGAATATTCGCCATGTCCCGACGAATTTTTTCAGGCAAAGTCCAGACACAATTTGTTTTTTCGAGATATGAAAAATTTTCACTCATAACTTTTTGTTGACCTGATCGAGTTCAATGATATTCTCCCTACACATTTTTCCATATCTAGTTTACTTTTTGAGATTTTTATGCTTTCATAACAATAATTACTCAATAGAGGAACTACCTACAGCGGACACTACATAGCCTACTGTAGACCCCTGCGAGCACGTGGCATCTAGACCTCCACGAGCACGTGGCATGAACATAATGATTCACTTGAAACCCCAATTTCATCTGAATCCTTCATGAGCTAAATGCCTATGATCTCTTCTATGAACAGGAAGACCTTTTAGATAATACTGAGCTTTATCTCAAATTTCGTTTGTATTTTTCATCATATCGTGTGTATAATACGGACTCAATCAAATTCGTCGAAATGAGAATATTCGCCATGTCCTGACAAATTTTTTCAGGCAAAGTCCTGACACAATTTTTTTTTTTGAGATGTGAAAAATTTTCACTCATAACTTTTTGTTTATCTATCGAGTTCAATGATATTCTCCCTACACATTTTTCCATATCTAGTTTAGTTTTTGATATTTTGATGCTTTCATAACAATAATTACTCAATAGAGGAACTACCTACAGCGGACACTACATAGCCTACTCCAGACATCCGCGAGCACGTGGCATCTAGACCTCCACGAGCACGTGGCATGAACATAATGATTCACTTGAAACCCCAATTTCATCTGAATCCTTCATGAGCAAAATGCCTATGATCTCTTCTATGAACAGGAAGACCTTTTAGATAATACTGAGCTTTTTCTCAAATTTCGTTTGTATTTTTCATCATATCGTGTGTATAATACGGACTCATTCAAATTCGTCGAAATGAGAATATTCGCCATGTCCTGACGAAATTTTTCAGGCAAAGTCCAGACACAATTTTTTTTTTGAGATATGAAAAATTTTCACCAATAACTTTTTGTTGACCTGATCGAGTTCAATGATATTTTTTTTACACATTTTTCCATATCTAGTTTAGTTTTTGAGATTTTGATGCTTTCATAACAATAATTACTCTATAGAGGAAATATCTACAGCGGACACTACATAGCCTACTCTAGACATCCGCGAGCACGTGGCATCTAGAGCTCCACGAGCACGTGGCATGAACATAATGATTCATCTGAATCCTTCATGAGCAAAATGCCTATGATCTCTTCTGTGTACAGGAAGATCTTTTAGATAATACTGAGCTTTATCTCAAATTTCGTTTGTATTTTTCATCATATTGTGTGTTTAATACGGACTCATTCAAATTCGTCGAAACGAGAATATTCGCCATGTCCCGACGAATTTTTTCAGGCAGTCCAGAAAAAATTTTTTTTTGAGATATGAAAAATTTTTACCAATAACTTTTTGTTGAACTGATCGAGTTCAATGATATTTTTTCCACACATTTTTTCATATCTAGTTTAGTTTTTGAGATTTTGATGCTTTCATAACAATAATTACTCAATAGAGGAACTACCTACAGCGGACACTACATAGCCTACTCTAGACATCCGCGAGCACGTGGCATGAACATAATGATTCACGTGTATCCCCAATCTCGTCTGAATCCCTCGTAAGCAAAAGGCCTATGATCTCTTCTATGAGCAGGAAGACCTTTCAAATTATACTAAGCTTTATCTCAAATTTCATTTGTATTTTTCATTATATTGTGTGCATAATACGGACTTATTCAAATTCGTCGAAACGAGAATATTCGCCATGTCCCGACGAATTTTTTCAGGCAAAGTCCAGACACAATTTGTTTTTTCGAGATATGAAAAATTTTCACACATAACTTTTTGTTGACCTGATCGAGTTCATTGATATTACTCCCTACACATTTTTCCATATCTAGTTTACTTTTTGAGATTTTTATGCTTTCATAACAATAATTACCCAATAGAGGAACTACCTACAGCGGACACTACATAGCCTACTCTAGACCTCCGCGAGCACGTGGCATCTAGACCTCCACGAGCACGTGGCATGAACATAATGATTCACTTTAACCCCAATTTCATCTGAATCCTTCATGAGCAAAATGCCTATGATCTCTTCTATGAACAGGAAGACCTTTTAGATAATACTGAGCTTTATCTCAAATTTCGTTTGTATATGTCATCATATCGTGTGATTATACGGACTCATTCAAATTCGTCGAAATGAGAATATTCGCCATGTCCTGGCGAAATTTTTCAGGCAAAGTCCAGACACAATTTTTTTTTTTTGAGATATGAAAAATTTTCACCAATAACTTTTTGTTGACCTGATCGAGTTCAGTGATATTCTTTCCACACAATTTTCCATATCTAGTTTAGTTTTTGAGATTCTGATGCTTTCATAACAATAATTACTCAATAGAGGAACTACCTACAGCGGACACTACATAGCCTACTCTAGACATCCGCGAGCACGTGGCATCTAGACCTCCACGAGCACGTGGCATGAACATAATGATTCACTTGAAACCCCAATTTCATCTGAATCCTTCATGAGCAAAATGCCTATGATCTCTTCTGTGAACAGGAAGACCTATTAGATAATACTGAGCTTTATCTCAAATTTCGTTTGTATTTTTCATCATATTGTGTGTTTAATATGGACTCATTCAGATTCGTCGAAACGAGAATATTCGCCATGTCCCGACGAATTTTTTCAGGCAAAGTCCAGAAACAATTTTTTTTTGAGATTTGAAAAATTTTCACCAATAACTTTTTGTTGAACTGATCGAGTTCAATGATATTTTTTCCACACATTTTTTCATATCTAGTTTAGTTTTTGAGATTTTGATGCTTTCATAACAATAATGACTCAATAGTGGAACTCCCCACAGCGGACACCACATAGCCTACTGTAGACCACCGCGAGCACGTGGCATGAACATAATGATTCTCGTCTGAATCCCTCGTAAGCAAAAGGCCTATGATCTCTTCTATGAGCAGGAAGACCTTTCAGATTATACTAAGCTTTATCTCAAATTTCATTTGTATTTTTCATTAAATTGTGTGCACAATACGGACTTATTCAAATTCGTCGAAACGAGAATATTCGCCATGTCCCGACGAATTTTTTCAGGCAAAGTCCAGACACAATTTGTTTTTTCGAGATATGAAAAATTTTCACTTATAACTTTTTGTTGCCCTGATCGAATTCAATGATATTCTTCCTACACATTTTTCCATATCTAGTTTACTTTTTGAGATTTTGATGCTTTCATAACAATAATTAATCAATAGAGGAACTACCTACAGCGGACACTACATAGCCTACTCTAGACCTCCGCGAACACGTGGCATCTAGACCTCCACGAGCACGTGGCATGAACATAATGATTCACTTGAAACCCCAATTTCATCTGAATACTGAGCTTTATCTCAAATTTCGTTTGTATTTTTCATCATATTGTGTGTTTAATACGGACTTATTGAAATTCGTCGAAACGAGAATATTCGCCAAGTCCCGACAATTTTTTTTAGGCTAAGTCCAGACACAATTTGTTTTTCCGAGATATGAAAAATTTTCACTCATAATTTTTTGTTGACCTGATCGAGTTCATTGATATTACTCCCTACACATTTTTCCATATCTAGTTTACTTTTTGAGATTTTTATGCTTTCATAACAATAATTACCCAATAGAGGAACTACCTACAGCGGACACTACATAGCCTACTCTAGACATCCGCGAGCACGTGGCATCTAGACCTCCACGAGCACGTGGCATGAACATACTGATTCACTTGAAACCCCAATTTCATCTGAATCCTTCATGAGCAAAATGCCTATGATCTCTTCTATGAACAGGAAGACCTTTTAGATAATACTGAGCTTTATCTCAAATTTCGTTTGTATTTTTCATCATATCGTGTGTATGATACGGACTCATTCAAATTCGTCGAAATGAGAATATTCGCCATGTCCTGACGAAATTTTTCAGGCAAAGTCCAGACACAATTTTTATTTTTGAGATATGAAAAATTTTCACCAATAACTTTTGTTGACCTGATCGAGTTCAATGATATTCTTTCCACATAATTTTCCATATCTAGTTTAGTTTTTGAGATTTTGATGCTTTCATAATAATAATTACTCAATAGAGGAACTACCTACAGCGGACACTACATAGCCTACTCTAGACATCCGCGAGCACGCGGCATCTAGACCTCCACGAGCACGTGGCATGAACATAATGATTCACTTGAAACCCCAATTTCATCTGAATCCTTCATGAGCACAATGCCTATGATCTCTTCTATGAACAGGAAGACCTTTTAGATAATACTAAGCTTTATCTCAAATTTCGTTTGTATTTTTCATCATACCGTGTGTATGATACGGACTCATTCAAATTCGTCGAAATGAGAATATTCGCCATGTCCTGACGAAATTTTTCAGGAAAAGTCCAGACACATTTTTTTTTTTCGAGATATGAAAAATTTTTATCAATAACTTTTGTTGACCCGATCGAGTTCAATGATATTCTCCCCACACATTTTTCCATATCTAGTTTAGTTTTTGAGATTTTGGTTCTTAAATAAAAATAATTACATCGTAGTGGAACTACCTACAGCGGACACTACTAGCCTACTGTACACATCCGCGTGCACGTGGCATGAATATAATGATCCACTTAAAACTCCAATTTCATCTGAATATTTATTAGCAAGATGCCTATGATCTCTTCTAAAAGCAGGAAGATCTTTTAAAATATATTAAGGCTAAGTCCAGACAATTTTTTTTTTTTGGGATATGAAAAATTTTCACCAATAACTTTTTGTTGACCTGATCGAGTTCAATGATATTATTTCTACACATTTTTCCGTATCTAGTTTAGTTTTTGAGATTTTGATGCTTTCATAACAATAATTACTCTATAGAGGAACTACCTACAGCGGACACTACATAGCCTACTCTAGACATCCGCGAGCACGTGGCATCTAGACCTCCACGAGCACGTGGCATGAACATAATGATTCACTTGAAACCCCAATTTCATCTGAATCCTTCATGAGCAAAATGCCTATGATCTCTCCTATGAACAGGAAGACCTTTTAGATAATACTCAGCTCTATCTCAAATTTCGTTTGTATTTTTCATCATATTGTGTGTTTAATACGGACTTATTGAAATTCGTCGAAACGAGAATATTCGCCAAGTCCCGACGATTTTTTTTAGGCTAAGTCCAGACACATTTTTTTTTTTCGAGATATGAAAAATTTTCATCAATAACTTTTGTTGACCTGATCGAGTTCAATGAAATTCTTTCCACACAATTTTCCATATCTAGTTTAGTTTTTGAGATTTTGGTTCTTAAATCAAAATAATTACATCGTACCTACAGCGGACACTACTAGCCTACTCTACCCATCCGCGTGCACGTGGCATGAATATAATGATCCACTTGTAACTCCAATTTCATCTGAATATTTATTAGCAAGATGCCTATGATCTCTTCTAAAAGCAGGAAGAACTTTTAAAATATATTAAGGCTAAGTCCAGACAATTTTTTTTTTTTTTTGAGATATGAAAAATTTTTACCAATAACTTTTTGTTGAACTGATCGAGTTCAATGATATTTTTTCCACACATTTTTTCATATCCAGTTTAGTTTTTGAGATTTTGATGCTTTCATAACAATAATTACTCAATAGAGGAACTACCTACAGCGGACACTACATAGCCTACTGTAGACCCCTGCGAGCACGTGGCATCTAGACCTCCACGAGCACGTGGCATGAACCTAATGATTCACTTGAAACCCCAATTTCATCTGAATCCTTCATGAGCTAAATGCCTATGATCTCTTGTATGAACAGGAAGACCTTTTAGATAATACTGAGCTTTATCTCAAATTTCGTTTGTATTTTTCATCATATCGTGTGTATGATACGGACTCAATCAATTTCGTCGAAATGAGAATATTCGCCATGTCCTGACAAATTTTTTCAGGCAAAGTCCAGACACAATTTTTTTTTTTGAGATATGAAAAATTTTCACCAATAACTTTTTGTTGACCTGATCGAGTTCAATGATATTCTTTCCACACAATTTTCCATATCTTGTTTAGTTTTTGAGATTTTGATGCTTTCATAACAATAATTATTCAATAGATGAACTACCTACAGCGGACACAACATAGGCTACTCTAGACATCCGCGAGCACGTGGCATCTAGACCTCCACGAGCACGTGGCATGAACATAATGATTCACTTGAAACCCCAATTTCATCTGAATCCTTCATGAGCAAAATGCCTATGATCTCTTCTGTGAACAGGAAGACCTATTAGATAATACTGAGCTTTATCTCAAATTTCGTTTGTATTTTTCATCATATTGTGTGTTTAATATGGACTCATTCAAATTCGTCGAAACGAGAATATTCGCCATGTCCCGACGAATTTTTTCAGGCAAAGTCCAGAAACAATTTTTTTTTGAGATTTGAAAAATTTTCACCAATAACTTTTTGTTGAACTGATCGAGTTCAATGATATTTTTTCCACACATTTTTTCATATCTAGTTTAGTTTTTGAGATTTTGATGCTTTCATAACAATAATGACTCAATAGTGGAACTCCCCACAGCGGACACCACATAGCCTACTGTAGACCACCGCGAGCACGTGGCATGAACATAATGATTCTCGTCTGAATCCCTCGTAAGCAAAAGGCCTATGATCTCTTCTATGAGCAGGAAGACCTTTCAGATTATACTAAGCTTTATCTCAAATTTCATTTGTATTTTTCATTAAATTGTGTGCACAATACGGACTTATTCAAATTCGTCGAAACGAGAATATTCGCCATGTCCCGACGAATTTTTTCAGGCAAAGTCCAGACACAATTTGTTTTTTCGAGATATGAAAAATTTTCACTTATAACTTTTTGTTGCCCTGATCGAATTCAATGATATTCTTCCTACACATTTTTCCATATCTAGTTTACTTTTTGAGATTTTGATGCTTTCATAACAATAATTAATCAATAGAGGAACTACCTACAGCGGACACTACATAGCCTACTCTAGACCTCCGCGAACACGTGGCATCTAGACCTCCACGAGCACGTGGCATGAACATAATGATTCACTTGAAACCCCAATTTCATCTGAATACTGAGCTTTATCTCAAATTTCGTTTGTATTTTTCATCATATTGTGTGTTTAATACGGACTTATTGAAATTCGTCGAAACGAGAATATTCGCCAAGTCCCGACAATTTTTTTTAGGCTAAGTCCAGACACAATTTGTTTTTCCGAGATATGAAAAATTTTCACTCATAATTTTTTGTTGACCTGATCGAGTTCATTGATATTACTCCCTACACATTTTTCCATATCTAGTTTACTTTTTGAGATTTTTATGCTTTCATAACAATAATTACCCAATAGAGGAACTACCTACAGCGGACACTACATAGCCTACTCTAGACATCCGCGAGCACGTGGCATCTAGACCTCCACGAGCACGTGGCATGAACATACTGATTCACTTGAAACCCCAATTTCATCTGAATCCTTCATGAGCAAAATGCCTATGATCTCTTCTATGAACAGGAAGACCTTTTAGATAATACTGAGCTTTATCTCAAATTTCGTTTGTATTTTTCATCATATCGTGTGTATGATACGGACTCATTCAAATTCGTCGAAATGAGAATATTCGCCATGTCCTGACGAAATTTTTCAGGCAAAGTCCAGACACAATTTTTATTTTTGAGATATGAAAAATTTTCACCAATAACTTTTGTTGACCTGATCGAGTTCAATGATATTCTTTCCACATAATTTTCCATATCTAGTTTAGTTTTTGAGATTTTGATGCTTTCATAATAATAATTACTCAATAGAGGAACTACCTACAGCGGACACTACATAGCCTACTCTAGACATCCGCGAGCACGAGGCATCTAGACCTCCACGAGCACGTGGCATGAACATAATGATTCACTTGAAACCCCAATTTCATCTGAATCCTTCATGAGCACAATGCCTATGATCTCTTCTATGAACAGGAAGACCTTTTAGATAATACTAAGCTTTATCTCAAATTTCGTTTGTATTTTTCATCATACCGTGTGTATGATACGGACTCATTCAAATTCGTCGAAATGAGAATATTCGCCATGTCCTGACGAAATTTTTCAGGAAAAGTCCAGACACATTTTTTTTTTTCGAGATATGAAAAATTTTTATCAATAACTTTTGTTGACCCGATCGAGTTCAATGATATTCTCCCCACACATTTTTCCATATCTAGTTTAGTTTTTGAGATTTTGGTTCTTAAATAAAAATAATTACATCGTAGTGGAACTACCTACAGCGGACACTACTAGCCTACTGTACACATCCGCGTGCACGTGGCATGAATATAATGATCCACTTAAAACTCCAATTTCATCTGAATATTTATTAGCAAGATGCCTATGATCTCTTCTAAAAGCAGGAAGATCTTTTAAAATATATTAAGGCTAAGTCCAGACAATTTTTTTTTTTTGGGATATGAAAAATTTTCACCAATAACTTTTTGTTGACCTGATCGAGTTCAATGATATTATTTCTACACATTTTTCCGTATCTAGTTTAGTTTTTGAGATTTTGATGCTTTCATAACAATAATTACTCTATAGAGGAACTACCTACAGCGGACACTACATAGCCTACTCTAGACATCCGCGAGCACGTGGCATCTAGACCTCCACGAGCACGTGGCATGAACATAATGATTCACTTGAAACCCCAATTTCATCTGAATCCTTCATGAGCAAAATGCCTATGATCTCTCCTATGAACAGGAAGACCTTTTAGATAATACTCAGCTCTATCTCAAATTTCGTTTGTATTTTTCATCATATTGTGTGTTTAATACGGACTTATTGAAATTCGTCGAAACGAGAATATTCGCCAAGTCCCGACGATTTTTTTTAGGCTAAGTCCAGACACATTTTTTTTTTTCGAGATATGAAAAATTTTCATCAATAACTTTTGTTGACCTGATCGAGTTCAATGAAATTCTTTCCACACAATTTTCCATATCTAGTTTAGTTTTTGAGATTTTGGTTCTTAAATCAAAATAATTACATCGTACCTACAGCGGACACTACTAGCCTACTCTACCCATCCGCGTGCACGTGGCATGAATATAATGATCCACTTGTAACTCCAATTTCATCTGAATATTTATTAGCAAGATGCCTATGATCTCTTCTAAAAGCAGGAAGAACTTTTAAAATATATTAAGGCTAAGTCCAGACAATTTTTTTTTTTTTTTGAGATATGAAAAATTTTTACCAATAACTTTTTGTTGAACTGATCGAGTTCAATGATATTTTTTCCACACATTTTTTCATATCCAGTTTAGTTTTTGAGATTTTGATGCTTTCATAACAATAATTACTCAATAGAGGAACTACCTACAGCGGACACTACATAGCCTACTGTAGACCCCTGCGAGCACGTGGCATCTAGACCTCCACGAGCACGTGGCATGAACCTAATGATTCACTTGAAACCCCAATTTCATCTGAATCCTTCATGAGCTAAATGCCTATGATCTCTTGTATGAACAGGAAGACCTTTTAGATAATACTGAGCTTTATCTCAAATTTCGTTTGTATTTTTCATCATATCGTGTGTATGATACGGACTCAATCAATTTCGTCGAAATGAGAATATTCGCCATGTCCTGACAAATTTTTTCAGGCAAAGTCCAGACACAATTTTTTTTTTTGAGATATGAAAAATTTTCACCAATAACTTTTTGTTGACCTGATCGAGTTCAATGATATTCTTTCCACACAATTTTCCATATCTTGTTTAGTTTTTGAGATTTTGATGCTTTCATAACAATAATTATTCAATAGATGAACTACCTACAGCGGACACAACATAGGCTACTCTAGACATCCGCGAGCACGTGGCATCTAGACCTCCACGAGCACGTGGCATGAACATAATGATTCACTTGAAACCCCAATTTCATCTGAATCCTTCATGAGCAAAATGCCTATGATCTCTTCTGTGAACAGGAAGACCTATTAGATAATACTGAGCTTTATCTCAAATTTCGTTTGTATTTTTCATCATATTGTGTGTTTAATATGGACTCATTCAAATTCGTCGAAACGAGAATATTCGCCATGTCCCGACGAATTTTTTCAGGCAAAGTCCAGAAACAATTTTTTTTTGAGATTTGAAAAATTTTCACCAATAACTTTTTGTTGAACTGATCGAGTTCAATGATATTTTTTCCACACATTTTTTCATATCTAGTTTAGTTTTTGAGATTTTGATGCTTTCATAACAATAATGACTCAATAGTGGAACTCCCCACAGCGGACACCACATAGCCTACTGTAGACCACCGCGAGCACGTGGCATGAACATAATGATTCTCGTCTGAATCCCTCGTAAGCAAAAGGCCTATGATCTCTTCTATGAGCAGGAAGACCTTTCAGATTATACTAAGCTTTATCTCAAATTTCATTTGTATTTTTCATTAAATTGTGTGCACAATACGGACTTATTCAAATTCGTCGAAACGAGAATATTCGCCATGTCCCGACGAATTTTTTCAGGCAAAGTCCAGACACAATTTGTTTTTTCGAGATATGAAAAATTTTCACTTATAACTTTTTGTTGCCCTGATCGAATTCAATGATATTCTTCCTACACATTTTTCCATATCTAGTTTACTTTTTGAGATTTTGATGCTTTCATAACAATAATTAATCAATAGAGGAACTACCTACAGCGGACACTACATAGCCTACTCTAGACCTCCGCGAACACGTGGCATCTAGACCTCCACGAGCACGTGGCATGAACATAATGATTCACTTGAAACCCCAATTTCATCTGAATACTGAGCTTTATCTCAAATTTCGTTTGTATTTTTCATCATATTGTGTGTTTAATACGGACTTATTGAAATTCGTCGAAACGAGAATATTCGCCAAGTCCCGACAATTTTTTTTAGGCTAAGTCCAGACACAATTTGTTTTTCCGAGATATGAAAAATTTTCACTCATAATTTTTTGTTGACCTGATCGAGTTCATTGATATTACTCCCTACACATTTTTCCATATCTAGTTTACTTTTTGAGATTTTTATGCTTTCATAACAATAATTACCCAATAGAGGAACTACCTACAGCGGACACTACATAGCCTACTCTAGACATCCGCGAGCACGTGGCATCTAGACCTCCACGAGCACGTGGCATGAACATACTGATTCACTTGAAACCCCAATTTCATCTGAATCCTTCATGAGCAAAATGCCTATGATCTCTTCTATGAACAGGAAGACCTTTTAGATAATACTGAGCTTTATCTCAAATTTCGTTTGTATTTTTCATCATATCGTGTGTATGATACGGACTCATTCAAATTCGTCGAAATGAGAATATTCGCCATGTCCTGACGAAATTTTTCAGGCAAAGTCCAGACACAATTTTTATTTTTGAGATATGAAAAATTTTCACCAATAACTTTTGTTGACCTGATCGAGTTCAATGATATTCTTTCCACATAATTTTCCATATCTAGTTTAGTTTTTGAGATTTTGATGCTTTCATAATAATAATTACTCAATAGAGGAACTACCTACAGCGGACACTACATAGCCTACTCTAGACATCCGCGAGCACGCGGCATCTAGACCTCCACGAGCACGTGGCATGAACATAATGATTCACTTGAAACCCCAATTTCATCTGAATCCTTCATGAGCACAATGCCTATGATCTCTTCTATGAACAGGAAGACCTTTTAGATAATACTAAGCTTTATCTCAAATTTCGTTTGTATTTTTCATCATACCGTGTGTATGATACGGACTCATTCAAATTCGTCGAAATGAGAATATTCGCCATGTCCTGACGAAATTTTTCAGGAAAAGTCCAGACACATTTTTTTTTTTCGAGATATGAAAAATTTTTATCAATAACTTTTGTTGACCCGATCGAGTTCAATGATATTCTCCCCACACATTTTTCCATATCTAGTTTAGTTTTTGAGATTTTGGTTCTTAAATAAAAATAATTACATCGTAGTGGAACTACCTACAGCGGACACTACTAGCCTACTGTACACATCCGCGTGCACGTGGCATGAATATAATGATCCACTTAAAACTCCAATTTCATCTGAATATTTATTAGCAAGATGCCTATGATCTCTTCTAAAAGCAGGAAGATCTTTTAAAATATATTAAGGCTAAGTCCAGACAATTTTTTTTTTTTGGGATATGAAAAATTTTCACCAATAACTTTTTGTTGACCTGATCGAGTTCAATGATATTATTTCTACACATTTTTCCGTATCTAGTTTAGTTTTTGAGATTTTGATGCTTTCATAACAATAATTACTCTATAGAGGAACTACCTACAGCGGACACTACATAGCCTACTCTAGACATCCGCGAGCACGTGGCATCTAGACCTCCACGAGCACGTGGCATGAACATAATGATTCACTTGAAACCCCAATTTCATCTGAATCCTTCATGAGCAAAATGCCTATGATCTCTCCTATGAACAGGAAGACCTTTTAGATAATACTCAGCTCTATCTCAAATTTCGTTTGTATTTTTCATCATATTGTGTGTTTAATACGGACTTATTGAAATTCGTCGAAACGAGAATATTCGCCAAGTCCCGACGATTTTTTTTAGGCTAAGTCCAGACACATTTTTTTTTTTCGAGATATGAAAAATTTTCATCAATAACTTTTGTTGACCTGATCGAGTTCAATGAAATTCTTTCCACACAATTTTCCATATCTAGTTTAGTTTTTGAGATTTTGGTTCTTAAATCAAAATAATTACATCGTACCTACAGCGGACACTACTAGCCTACTCTACCCATCCGCGTGCACGTGGCATGAACATAATGATTCACTTGAAACCCCAATTTCATCTGAATCCTTCATGAGCACAGTGCCTATGATCTCTTCTATGAACAGGAAGACCTTTTAGATAATACTAAGCTTTATCTCAAATTTCGTTTGTATTTTTCATCATATCGTGTGTATGATACGGACTCATTCAAATTCGTCGAAATGAGAATATTCGCCATGTCCTGACGAAATTTTTCAGGAAAAGTCCAGACACAATTTTTTTTTTCGAGATAAGAAAAATTTTCATCAATAACTTTTGTTGACCTGATCGAGTTCAATGATATTCTCCCCACACATTTTTCCATATCTAGTTTAGTTTTTGAGATTTTGGTTCTTAAATAAAAATAATTACATCGTAGTGGAACTACCTACAGCGGACACTACTAGCCTACTCTACCCATCCGCGTGCACGTGGCATGAATATAATGATCCACTTGTAACTCCAATTTCATCTGAATATTTATTAGCAAGATGCCTATGATCTCTTCTAAAAGCAGGAAGAACTTTTAAAATATATTAAGGCTAAGTCCAGACAATTTTTTTTTTTTTGAGATATGAAAAATTTTTACCAAAAACTTTTTGTTGAACTGATCGAGTTCAATGATATTTTTTCCACACATTTTTTCATATCCAGTTTAGTTTTTGAGATTTTGATGCTTTCATAACAATAATTACTCTATAGAGGAACTACCTACAGCGGACACTACATAGCCTACTGTAGACCCCTGCGAGCACGTGGCATCTAGACCTCCACGAGCACGTGGCATGAACATAATGATTCATCTGAATCCTTCATGAGCAAAATGCCTATGATCTCTTCTGTGAACATGAAGACCTTTTAGATAATACTGAGCTTTATCTCAAATTTCGTTTGTATTTTTCATCATATGGTGTGTTTAATACGGACTCATTCAAATTCGTCGAAACGAGAATATTCGCCATGTCCCGACGAATTTTTTCAGGCAAAGTCCAGAAAAAATTTTTTTTTGAGATATGAAAAATTTTCACCAATAAATTTTGTTGACCTGATCGAGTTCAATGAAATTCTTTCCACACAATTTTCCATATCTAGTTTAGTTTTTGAGATTCTGATGCTTTTATAACAATAATTACTCAATAGAGGAACTACCTACAGCGGACACTACATAGCCTACTCTAGACATCCGCTAGCACGTGGCATCTAGACCTCCACGAGCACGTGGCATGAACATAATGATTCACTTGAAACCCCAATTTCATCTGAATCCTTCATGAGCAAAATGCCTATGATCTCTTCTATGAACAGGAAGACCTTTTAGATAATACTGAGCTTTATCTCAAATTTCGTTTGTATTTTTCATCATATCGTGTGTATGATACGGACTCATTCAAATTCGTCGAAATGAGAATATTCGCCATGTCCTGACGAAATTTTTCAGGCAAAGTCCAGACACAATTTTTTTTTTTGATATATGAAAAATTTTCACCAATAAATTTTGTTGACCTGATCGAGTTCAATGAAATTCTTTCCACACAATTTTCCATATCTAGTTTAGTTTTTGAGATTCTGATGCTTTCATAACAATAATTACTCAATAGAGGAACAACTACCTACAGCGGACACTACATAGCCTACTCTAGACCTCCGCGAGCACGTGGCATCTAGACCTCCACGAGCACGTGGCATGAACATAATGATTCACTTGAAACCCCAATTTCATCTGAATCCTTCATGAGCAAAATGCCTATGATCTCTTCTATGAACAGGAAGACCTTTTAGATAATACTGAGCTTTATCTCAAATTTCGTTTGTATATGTCATCATATCGTGTGTATAATACGGACTCATTCAAATTCGTCGAAATGAGAATATTCGCCATGTCCTGACGAAATTTTTCAGGCAAAACCAGACACAATTTTTTTTTTTGAGATATGAAAAATTTTCACCAATAACTTTTTGTTGACCTGATCGAGTTCAATGATATTCTTTCCACACAATTTTCCATATCTAGTTTAGTTTTTGAGATTCTGATGCTTTCATAACAATAATTACTCAATAGAGGAACTACCTACAGCGGACACTACATAGCCTACTGTAGACCCCTGCGAGCACGTGGCATGAACATAATGATTCACTTGAAACCCCAAATTCATCTGAATCCTTCATGAGCTAAATGCCTATGATCTCTTCTATGAACAGGAAGACCTTTTAGATAATACTGAGCTTTATCTCAAATTTCGTTTGTATTTTTCATCATATCGTGTGTATAATACGGACTCAATCAAATTCGTCGAAATGAGAATATTCGCCATGTCCTGACAAATTTTTTCAGGCAAAGTCCAGACACAATTTTTTTTTTGAGATGTGAAAAATTTTCACTCATAACTTTTTGTTTATCTATCGAGTTCAATGATATTCTCCCTACACATTTTTCCATATCTAGTTTAGTTTTTGATATTTTGATGCTTTCATAACAATAATTACTCAATAGAGGAACTACCTACAGCGGACACTACATAGCCTACTCTAGACATCCGCGAGCACGTGGCATCTAGACCTCCACGAGCACGTGGCATGAACATAATGATTCACTTGAAACCCCAATTTCATCTGAATCCTTCATGAGCAAAATGCCTATGATCTCTTCTATGAACAGGAAGACCTTTTAGATAATACTGAGCTTTATCTCAAATTTCGTTTGTATATGTCATCATATCGTGTGTATAATACGGACTCATTCAAATTCGTCGAAATGAGAATATTCAGGCAAAACCAGACACAATTTTTTTTTTTTGAGATATGAAAAATTTTCACCAATAACTTTTTGTTGACCTGATCGAGTTCAATGATATTCTTTCCACACAATTTTCCATATCTAGTTTAGTTTTTGAGATTCTGATGCTTTCATAACAATAATTACTCAATAGAGGAACTACCTACAGCGGACACTACATAGCCTACTGTAGACCCCTGCGAGCACGTGGCATCTAGACCTCCACGAGCACGTGGCATGAACATAATGATTCATCTGAATCCTTCATGAGCAAAATGCCTATGATCTCTTCTGTGAACAGGAAGACCTTTTAGATAATACTGACCTTTATCTCAAATTTCGTTTGTATTTTTCATCATATGGTGTGTTTAATACGGACTCATTCAAATTCGTCGAAACGAGAATATTCGCCATGTCCCGACGAATTTTTTCAGGCAAAGTCCAGAAATTTTTTTTTTTTGAGATATGAAAAATTTTTACCAATAACTTTTTGTTGAACTGATCGAGTTCAATGATATTTTTTCCACACATTTTTTCATATCTAGTTTAGTTTTTGAGATTTTGATGCTTTCATAACAATAATTACTCAATAGAGGAACTACCTACAGCGGACACTACATTGCCTACTCTAGACATCCGCGAGCACGTGGCATGAACATAATGATTCACGTGTATCCCCAATATCGTCTGAATCCCTCGTAAGCAAAAGGCCTATGATCTCTTCTATGAGCAGGAAGACCTTTCAGATTATACTAAGCTTTATCTCAAATTTCATTTGTATTTTCCATTATATTGTGTGCATAATACGGACTTATTCAAATTCGTCGAAACGAGAATATTCGCCATGTCCCGACGAATTTTTTCAGGCAAAGTCCAGACACAATTTGTTTTTTCGAGATATGAAAAATTTTCACTCATAACTTTTTGTTGACCTGATCGAGTTCAATGATATTCTCCCTACACATTTTTCCATATCTAGTTTACTTTTTGAGATTTTTATGCTTTCATAACAATAATTACTCAATAGAGGAACTACCTACAGCGGACACTACATAGCCTACTGTAGACCCCTGCGAGCACGTGGCATCTAGACCTCCACGAGCACGTGGCATGAACATAATGATTCATCTGAATCCTTCATGAGCTAAATGCCTATGATCTCTTCTATGAACAGGAAGACCTTTTAGATAATACTGAGCTTTATCTCAAATTTCGTTTGTATTTTTCATCATATCGTGTGTATAATACGGACTCAATCAAATTCGTCGAAATGAGAATATTCGCCATGTCCTGACAAATTTTTTCAGGCAAAGTCCTGACACAATTTTTTTTTTTGAGATGTGAAAAATTTTCACTCATAACTTTTTGTGTATCTATCGAGTTCAATGATATTCTCCCTACACATTTTTCCATATCTAGTTTAGTTTTTGATATTTTGATGCTTTCATAACAATAATTACTCAATAGAGGAACTACCTACAGCGGACACTACATAGCCTACTCTAGACCTCCGCGAGCACGTGGCATCTAGACCTCCACGAGCACGTGGCATGAACATAATGATTCACTTGAAACCCCAATTCCATCTGAATCCTTCATGAGCAAAATGCCTATGATCTCTTCTATGAACAGGAAGACCTTTTAGATAATACTGAGCTTTATCTCAAATTTCGTTTGTATATGTCATCAAATCGTGTGTATAATACGGACTCATTCAAATTCGTCGAAATGAGAATATTCGCCATGTCCTGACGAAATTTTTCAGGCAAAACCAGACACAATTTTTTTTTTTGAGATATGAAAAATTTTCACCAATAACTTTTTGTTGACCTGATCGAGTTCAATGAAATTCTTTCCACACAATTTTCCATATCTAGTTTAGTTTTTGAGATTCTGATGCTTTCATAACAATAATTACTCAATAGAGGAACTACCTACAGCGGACACTACATAGCCTACTGTAGACCCCTGCGAGCACGTGGCATGAACATAATGATTCACTTGAAACCCCAAATTCATCTGAATCCTTCATGAGCTAAATGCCTATGATCTCTTCTATGAACAGGAATACCTTTTAGATAATACTGAGCTTTATCTCAAATTTCGTTTGTATTTTTCATCATATCGTGTGTATAATACGGACTCAATCAAATTCGTCGAAATGAGAATATTCGCCATGTCCTGACAAATTTTTTCAGGCAAAGTCCAGACACAATTTTTTTTTTGAGATGTGAAAAATTTTTACCAATAACTTTTTGTTGAACTGATCGAGTTCAATGATATTTTTTCCACACATTTTTTCATATCTAGTTTAGTTTTTGAGATTTTGATGCTTTCATAACAATAATTACTCAATAGAGGAACTACCTACAGCGGACACTACATTGCCTACTCTAGACATCCGCGAGCACGTGGCATGAACATAATGATTCACGTGTATCCCCAATATCGTCTGAATCCCTCGTAAGCAAAAGGCCTATGATCTCTTCTATGAGCAGGAAGACCTTTCAGATTATACTAAGCTTTATCTCAAATTTCATTTGTATTTTCCATTATATTGTGTGCATAATACGGACTTATTCAAATTCGTCGAAACGAGAATATTCGCCATGTCCCGACGAATTTTTTCAGGCAAAGTCCAGACACAATTTGTTTTTTCGAGATATGAAAAATTTTCACTCATAACTTTTTGTTGACCTGATCGAGTTCAATGATATTCTCCCTACACATTTTTCCATATCTAGTTTACTTTTTGAGATTTTTATGCTTTCATAACAATAATTACTCAATAGAGGAACTACCTACAGCGGACACTACATAGCCTACTGTAGACCCCTGCGAGCACGTGGCATCTAGACCTCCACGAGCACGTGGCATGAACATAATGATTCATCTGAATCCTTCATGAGCTAAATGCCTATGATCTCTTCTATGAACAGGAAGACCTTTTAGATAATACTGAGCTTTATCTCAAATTTCGTTTGTATTTTTCATCATATCGTGTGTATAATACGGACTCAATCAAATTCGTCGAAATGAGAATATTCGCCATGTCCTGACAAATTTTTTCAGGCAAAGTCCTGACACAATTTTTTTTTTTGAGATGTGAAAAATTTTCACTCATAACTTTTTGTGTATCTATCGAGTTCAATGATATTCTCCCTACACATTTTTCCATATCTAGTTTAGTTTTTGATATTTTGATGCTTTCATAACAATAATTACTCAATAGAGGAACTACCTACAGCGGACACTACATAGCCTACTCTAGACCTCCGCGAGCACGTGGCATCTAGACCTCCACGAGCACGTGGCATGAACATAATGATTCACTTGAAACCCCAATTCCATCTGAATCCTTCATGAGCAAAATGCCTATGATCTCTTCTATGAACAGGAAGACCTTTTAGATAATACTGAGCTTTATCTCAAATTTCGTTTGTATATGTCATCAAATCGTGTGTATAATACGGACTCATTCAAATTCGTCGAAATGAGAATATTCGCCATGTCCTGACGAAATTTTTCAGGCAAAACCAGACACAATTTTTTTTTTTGAGATATGAAAAATTTTCACCAATAACTTTTTGTTGACCTGATCGAGTTCAATGAAATTCTTTCCACACAATTTTCCATATCTAGTTTAGTTTTTGAGATTCTGATGCTTTCATAACAATAATTACTCAATAGAGGAACTACCTACAGCGGACACTACATAGCCTACTGTAGACCCCTGCGAGCACGTGGCATGAACATAATGATTCACTTGAAACCCCAAATTCATCTGAATCCTTCATGAGCTAAATGCCTATGATCTCTTCTATGAACAGGAATACCTTTTAGATAATACTGAGCTTTATCTCAAATTTCGTTTGTATTTTTCATCATATCGTGTGTATAATACGGACTCAATCAAATTCGTCGAAATGAGAATATTCGCCATGTCCTGACAAATTTTTTCAGGCAAAGTCCAGACACAATTTTTTTTTTGAGATGTGAAAAATTTTCACTCATAACTTTTTGTTTATCTATCGAGTTCAATGATATTCTCCCTACACATTTTTCCATATCTAGTTTAGTTTTTGATATTTTGATGCTTTCATAACAATAATTACTCAATAGAGGAACTACCTACAGCGGACACTACATAGCCTACTCTAGACATCCGCGAGCACGTGGCATCTAGACCTCCACGAGCACGTGGCATGAACATAATGATTCACTTGAAACCCCAATTTCATCTGAATCCTTCATGAGCAAAATGCCTATGATCTCTTCTAGAAGACCTTTTAGATAATACTGAGCTTTATCTCAAATTTCGTTTGTATTTTTCATCATATCGTGTGTATAATACGGACTCATTCAAATTCGTCGAAATGAGAATATTCGCCATGTCCTGACGAAATTTTTCAGGCAAAGTCCAGACACAATTTTTTTTTTTGAGATATGAAAAATTTTCACCAATAAATTTTGTTGACCTGATCGAGTTCAATGAAATTCTTTCCACACAATTTTCCATATCTAGTTTAGTTTTTGAGATTCTGATGCTTTTATAACAATAATTACTCAATAGAGGAACTACCTACAGCGGACACTACATAGCCTACTCTAGACATCCGCTAGCACGTGGCATCTAGACCTCCACGAGCACGTGGCATGAACATAATGATTCACTTGAAACCCCAATTTCATCTGAATCCTTCATGAGCAAAATGCCTATGATCTCTTCTATGAACAGGAAGACCTTTTAGATAATACTGAGCTTTATCTCAAATTTCGTTTGTATTTTTCATCATATCGTGTGTATGATACGGACTCATTCAAATTCGTCGAAATGAGAATATTCGCCATGTCCTGACGAAATTTTTCAGGCAAAGTCCAGACACAATTTTTTTTTTGAGATATGAAAAATTTTCACCAATAACTTTTGTTGACCTGATCGAGTTCAATGATATTCTTTCCACATAATTTTCCATATCTAGTTTAGTTTATGAGATTTTGATGCTTTCATAACAATAATTACTCAATAGAGGAACTACCTACAGCGGACACTACATAGCCTACTCTAGACCTCCGCGAGCACGTGGCATCTAGACCTCCACGAGCACGTGGCATGAACATAATGATTCACTTGAAACCCCAATTTCATCTGAATCCTTCATGAGCTAAATGCCTATGATCTCTTCTATGAACAGGGAGACCTTTTAGATAATACTGATCTTTATCTCAAATTTCGTTTGTATTTTTCATCTTATCGTGTGTATGATACGGACTCATTCAAATTCGTCGAAATGAGAATATTCGCCATGTCCTGACAAATTTTTTCAGGCAAAGTCCAGACACAATTTTTTTTTTTTGAGGTATGAAAAATTTTCACCAATAAATTTTGTTGAACTGATCGAGTTCAATGATATTCTCTCCACACATCTTTCCATATCTAGTTTAGTTTTTGAGATTTTGGTTCTTAAATAAAAATAATTACATCGTACCTACAGCGGACACTACTAGCCTACTCTACACATCCGCGTGCACGTGGCATGAATATAATGATCCACTTGTAACTCCAATTTCATCTGAATATTTATTAGCAAGATGCCTATGATATCTTCTAAAAGCAGGAAGAACTTTTAAAATATATTAAGGCTAAGTCCAGACAATTTTTTTTTTTTTTGAGATATGAAAAATTTTCACCAATAACTTTTTGTTGACCTGATCGAGTTCATTGATATTCTTCTTACACATTTTTCCATATCTAGTTTAGTTTTTGAGATTTTGATACTTTCATAACAATAATTACTCTATAGAGGAACTACCTACAGCGGACACTACATAGCCTACTCTAGACATCTGCGAGCACGTGGCATCTAGACCTCCACGAGCACGTGGCATGAACCTAATGATTCATCTGAATCCTTCATGAGCAAAATGCCTATGATCTCTTCTGTGAACAGGAAGACCTTTTAGATAATACTGAGCTTTATCTCAAATTTCGTTTGTATTTTTCATCATATGGTGTGTTTAATACGGACTCATTCAAATTCGTCGAAACGAGAATATTCGCCATGTCCCGACGAATTTTTTCAGGGAAAGTCCAGAAAATTTTTTTTTTTGAGATATGAAAAATTTTTACCAATAACTTTTTGTTGAACTGATCGAGTTCAATGATATTTTTTCCACACATTTTTTCATATCTAGTTTAGTTTTTGAGATTTTGATGCTTTCATAACAATAATTACTCAATAGAGGAACTACCTACAGCGGACACTACATTGCCTACTCTAGACATCCGCGAGCACGTGGCATGAACATAATGATTCACGTGTATCCCCAATATCGTCTGAATCCCTCGTAAGCAAAAGGCCTATGATCTCTTCTATGAGCAGGAAGACCTTTCAGATTATACTAAGCTTTATCTCAAATTTCTTTGTATTTTCCATTATATCGTGTGCATAATACGGACTTATTCAAATTCGTCGAAACGAGAATTTTCGCCATGTCCCGACGAATTTTTTCAGGCAAAGTCCAGACACAATTTGTTTTTTCGAGATATGAAAAATTTTCACTTATAACTTTTTGTTGACCTGATCGAGTTCAATGATATTCTCATTACACATTTTTCCATATCTAGTTTACTTTTTGAGATTTTTATGCTTTCATAACAATAATTACTCAATAGAGGAACTACCTACAGCGGACACTACATAGCCTACTGTAGACCCCTGCGAGCACGTGGCATCTAGACCTCCACGAGCACGTGGCATGAACATAATGATTCACTTGAAACCCCAATTTCATCTGAATCCTTCATGAGCTAAATGCCTATGATCTCTTCTATGAACAGGAAGACCTTTTAGATAATACTGAGCTTTATCTCAAATTTCGTTTGTATATGTCATCATATCGTGTGTATAATACGGACTCATTCAAATTCGTCGAAATGAGAATATTCGCCATGTCCTGACGAAATTTTTCAGGCAAAACCAGACACAATTTTTTTTTTTTGAGGTATGAAAAATTTTCACCAATAACTTTTTGTTGACCTGATCGAGTTCAATGATATTCTTTCCACACAATTTTCCATATCTAGTTTAGTTTTTGAGATTCTGATGCTTTCATAACAATAATTACTCAATAGAGGAACTACCTACAGCGGACACTACATAGCCTACTGTAGACCCCTGCGAGCACGTGGCATCTAGACCTCCACGAGCACGTGGCATGAACATAATGATTCATCTGAATCCTTCATGAGCAAAATGCCTATGATCTCTTTTGTGAACAGGAAGACCTTTTAGATAATACTGAGCTTTATCTCAAATTTCGTTTGTATTTTTCATCATATGGTGTGTTTAATACGGACTCATTCTAATTCGTCGAAACGAGAATATTCGCCATGTCCCGACGAATTTTTTCAGGCAAAGTCCAGAAAAATTTTTTTTTTGAGATATGAAAAATTTTTACCAATAACTTTTTGTTGAACTGATCGAGTTCAATGATATTTTTTCCACACATTTTTTCATATCTAGTTTAGTTTTTGAGATTTTGATGCTTTCATAACAATAATTACTCAATAGAGGAACTACCTACAGCGGACACTACATTGCCTACTCTAGACATCCGCGAGCACGTGGCATGAACATAATGATTCACGTGTATCCCCAATATCGTCTGAATCCCTCGTAAGCAAAAGGCCTATGATCTCTTCTATGAGCAGGAAGACCTTTCAGATTATACTAAGCTTTATCTCAAATTTCTTTGTATTTTCCATTATATCGTGTGCATAATACGGACTTATTCAAATTCGTCGAAACGAGAATTTTCGCCATGTCCCGACGAATTTTTTCAGGCAAAGTCCAGACACAATTTGTTTTTTCGAGATATGAAAAATTTTCACTTATAACTTTTTGTTGACCTGATCGAGTTCAATGATATTCTCATTACACATTTTTCCATATCTAGTTTACTTTTTGAGATTTTTATGCTTTCATAACAATAATTACTCAATAGAGGAACTACCTACAGCGGACACTACATAGCCTACTGTAGACCCCTGCGAGCACGTGGCATCTAGACCTCCACGAGCACGTGGCATGAACATAATGATTCACTTGAAACCCCAATTTCATCTGAATCCTTCATGAGCTAAATGCCTATGATCTCTTCTATGAACAGGAAGACCTTTTAGATAATACTGAGCTTTATCTCAAATTTCGTTTGTATATGTCATCATATCGTGTGTATAATACGGACTCATTCAAATTCGTCGAAATGAGAATATTCGCCATGTCCTGACGAAATTTTTCAGGCAAAACCAGACACAATTTTTTTTTTTTGAGGTATGAAAAATTTTCACCAATAACTTTTGTTGACCTGATCGAGTTCAATGATATTCTTTCCACATAATTTTCCATATCTAGTTTAGTTTTTGAGATTTTGATGCTTTCATAATAATAATTACTCAATAGAGGAACTACCTACAGCGGACACTACATAGCCTACTCTAGACATCCGCGAGCACGCGGCATCTAGACCTCCACGAGCACGTGGCATGAACATAATGATTCACTTGAAACCCCAATTTCATCTGAATCCTTCATGAGCACAATGCCTATGATCTCTTCTATGAACAGGAAGACCTTTTAGATAATACTAAGCTTTATCTCAAATTTCGTTTGTATTTTTCATCATACCGTGTGTATGATACGGACTCATTCAAATTCGTCGAAATGAGAATATTCGCCATGTCCTGACGAAATTTTTCAGGAAAAGTCCAGACACATTTTTTTTTTTCGAGATATGAAAAATTTTTATCAATAACTTTTGTTGACCCGATCGAGTTCAATGATATTCTCCCCACACATTTTTCCATATCTAGTTTAGTTTTTGAGATTTTGGTTCTTAAATAAAAATAATTACATCGTAGTGGAACTACCTACAGCGGACACTACTAGCCTACTGTACACATCCGCGTGCACGTGGCATGAATATAATGATCCACTTAAAACTCCAATTTCATCTGAATATTTATTAGCAAGATGCCTATGATCTCTTCTAAAAGCAGGAAGATCTTTTAAAATATATTAAGGCTAAGTCCAGACAATTTTTTTTTTTTGGGATATGAAAAATTTTCACCAATAACTTTTTGTTGACCTGATCGAGTTCAATGATATTATTTCTACACATTTTTCCGTATCTAGTTTAGTTTTTGAGATTTTGATGCTTTCATAACAATAATTACTCTATAGAGGAACTACCTACAGCGGACACTACATAGCCTACTCTAGACATCCGCGAGCACGTGGCATCTAGACCTCCACGAGCACGTGGCATGAACATAATGATTCACTTGAAACCCCAATTTGATCTGAATCCTTCATGAGCAAAATGCCTATGATCTCTCCTATGAACAGGAAGACCTTTTAGATAATACTCAGCTCTATCTCAAATTTCGTTTGTATTTTTCATCATATTGTGTGTTTAATACGGACTTATTGAAATTCGTCGAAACGAGAATATTCGCCAAGTCCCGACGATTTTTTTTAGGCTAAGTCCAGACACATTTTTTTTTTTCGAGATATGAAAAATTTTCATCAATAACTTTTGTTGACCTGATCGAGTTCAATGAAATTCTTTCCACACAATTTTCCATATCTAGTTTAGTTTTTGAGATTTTGGTTCTTAAATCAAAATAATTACATCGTACCTACAGCGGACACTACTAGCCTACTCTACCCATCCGCGTGCACGTGGCATGAATATAATGATCCACTTGTAACTCCAATTTCATCTGAATATTTATTAGCAAGATGCCTATGATCTCTTCTAAAAGCAGGAAGAACTTTTAAAATATATTAAGGCTAAGTCCAGACAATTTTTTTTTTTTTTTGAGATATGAAAAATTTTTACCAATAACTTTTTGTTGAACTGATCGAGTTCAATGATATTTTTTCCACACATTTTTTCATATCCAGTTTAGTTTTTGAGATTTTGATGCTTTCATAACAATAATTACTCAATAGAGGAACTACCTACAGCGGACACTACATAGCCTACTGTAGACCCCTGCGAGCACGTGGCATCTAGACCTCCACGAGCACGTGGCATGAACCTAATGATTCACTTGAAACCCCAATTTCATCTGAATCCTTCATGAGCTAAATGCCTATGATCTCTTGTATGAACAGGAAGACCTTTTAGATAATACTGAGCTTTATCTCAAATTTCGTTTGTATTTTTCATCATATCGTGTGTATGATACGGACTCAATCAATTTCGTCGAAATGAGAATATTCGCCATGTCCTGACAAATTTTTTCAGGCAAAGTCCAGACACAATTTTTTTTTTTGAGATATGAAAAATTTTCACCAATAACTTTTTGTTGACCTGATCGAGTTCAATGATATTCTTTCCACACAATTTTCCATATCTTGTTTAGTTTTTGAGATTTTGATGCTTTCATAACAATAATTATTCAATAGATGAACTACCTACAGCGGACACAACATAGGCTACTCTAGACATCCGCGAGCACGTGGCATCTAGACCTCCACGAGCACGTGGCATGAACATAATGATTCACTTGAAACCCCAATTTCATCTGAATCCTTCATGAGCAAAATGCCTATGATCTCTTCTGTGAACAGGAAGACCTATTAGATAATACTGAGCTTTATCTCAAATTTCGTTTGTATTTTTCATCATATTGTGTGTTTAATATGGACTCATTCAAATTCGTCGAAACGAGAATATTCGCCATGTCCCGACGAATTTTTTCAGGCAAAGTCCAGAAACAATTTTTTTTTGAGATTTGAAAAATTTTCACCAATAACTTTTTGTTGAACTGATCGAGTTCAATGATATTTTTTCCACACATTTTTTCATATCTAGTTTAGTTTTTGAGATTTTGATGCTTTCATAACAATAATGACTCAATAGTGGAACTCCCCACAGCGGACACCACATAGCCTACTGTAGACCACCGCGAGCACGTGGCATGAACATAATGATTCTCGTCTGAATCCCTCGTAAGCAAAAGGCCTATGATCTCTTCTATGAGCAGGAAGACCTTTCAGATTATACTAAGCTTTATCTCAAATTTCATTTGTATTTTTCATTAAATTGTGTGCACAATACGGACTTATTCAAATTCGTCGAAACGAGAATATTCGCCATGTCCCGACGAATTTTTTCAGGCAAAGTCCAGACACAATTTGTTTTTTCGAGATATGAAAAATTTTCACTTATAACTTTTTGTTGCCCTGATCGAATTCAATGATATTCTTCCTACACATTTTTCCATATCTAGTTTACTTTTTGAGATTTTGATGCTTTCATAACAATAATTAATCAATAGAGGAACTACCTACAGCGGACACTACATAGCCTACTCTAGACCTCCGCGAACACGTGGCATCTAGACCTCCACGAGCACGTGGCATGAACATAATGATTCACTTGAAACCCCAATTTCATCTGAATACTGAGCTTTATCTCAAATTTCGTTTGTATTTTTCATCATATTGTGTGTTTAATACGGACTTATTGAAATTCGTCGAAACGAGAATATTCGCCAAGTCCCGACAATTTTTTTTAGGCTAAGTCCAGACACAATTTGTTTTTCCGAGATATGAAAAATTTTCACTCATAATTTTTTGTTGACCTGATCGAGTTCATTGATATTACTCCCTACACATTTTTCCATATCTAGTTTACTTTTTGAGATTTTTATGCTTTCATAACAATAATTACCCAATAGAGGAACTACCTACAGCGGACACTACATAGCCTACTCTAGACATCCGCGAGCACGTGGCATCTAGACCTCCACGAGCACGTGGCATGAACATACTGATTCACTTGAAACCCCAATTTCATCTGAATCCTTCATGAGCAAAATGCCTATGATCTCTTCTATGAACAGGAAGACCTTTTAGATAATACTGAGCTTTATCTCAAATTTCGTTTGTATTTTTCATCATATCGTGTGTATGATACGGACTCATTCAAATTCGTCGAAATGAGAATATTCGCCATGTCCTGACGAAATTTTTCAGGCAAAGTCCAGACACAATTTTTATTTTTGAGATATGAAAAATTTTCACCAATAACTTTTGTTGACCTGATCGAGTTCAATGATATTCTTTCCACATAATTTTCCATATCTAGTTTAGTTTTTGAGATTTTGATGCTTTCATAATAATAATTACTCAATAGAGGAACTACCTACAGCGGACACTACATAGCCTACTCTAGACATCCGCGAGCACGCGGCATCTAGACCTCCACGAGCACGTGGCATGAACATAATGATTCACTTGAAACCCCAATTTCATCTGAATCCTTCATGAGCACAATGCCTATGATCTCTTCTATGAACAGGAAGACCTTTTAGATAATACTAAGCTTTATCTCAAATTTCGTTTGTATTTTTCATCATACCGTGTGTATGATACGGACTCATTCAAATTCGTCGAAATGAGAATATTCGCCATGTCCTGACGAAATTTTTCAGGAAAAGTCCAGACACATTTTTTTTTTTCGAGATATGAAAAATTTTTATCAATAACTTTTGTTGACCCGATCGAGTTCAATGATATTCTCCCCACACATTTTTCCATATCTAGTTTAGTTTTTGAGATTTTGGTTCTTAAATAAAAATAATTACATCGTAGTGGAACTACCTACAGCGGACACTACTAGCCTACTGTACACATCCGCGTGCACGTGGCATGAATATAATGATCCACTTAAAACTCCAATTTCATCTGAATATTTATTAGCAAGATGCCTATGATCTCTTCTAAAAGCAGGAAGATCTTTTAAAATATATTAAGGCTAAGTCCAGACAATTTTTTTTTTTTGGGATATGAAAAATTTTCACCAATAACTTTTTGTTGACCTGATCGAGTTCAATGATATTATTTCTACACATTTTTCCGTATCTAGTTTAGTTTTTGAGATTTTGATGCTTTCATAACAATAATTACTCTATAGAGGAACTACCTACAGCGGACACTACATAGCCTACTCTAGACATCCGCGAGCACGTGGCATCTAGACCTCCACGAGCACGTGGCATGAACATAATGATTCACTTGAAACCCCAATTTCATCTGAATCCTTCATGAGCAAAATGCCTATGATCTCTCCTATGAACAGGAAGACCTTTTAGATAATACTCAGCTCTATCTCAAATTTCGTTTGTATTTTTCATCATATTGTGTGTTTAATACGGACTTATTGAAATTCGTCGAAACGAGAATATTCGCCAAGTCCCGACGATTTTTTTTAGGCTAAGTCCAGACACATTTTTTTTTTTCGAGATATGAAAAATTTTCATCAATAACTTTTGTTGACCTGATCGAGTTCAATGAAATTCTTTCCACACAATTTTCCATATCTAGTTTAGTTTTTGAGATTTTGGTTCTTAAATCAAAATAATTACATCGTACCTACAGCGGACACTACTAGCCTACTCTACCCATCCGCGTGCACGTGGCATGAATATAATGATCCACTTGTAACTCCAATTTCATCTGAATATTTATTAGCAAGATGCCTATGATCTCTTCTAAAAGCAGGAAGAACTTTTAAAATATATTAAGGCTAAGTCCAGACAATTTTTTTTTTTTTTGAGATATGAAAAATTTTTACCAATAACTTTTTGTTGAACTGATCGAGTTCAATGATATTTTTTCCACACATTTTTTCATATCCAGTTTAGTTTTTGAGATTTTGATGCTTTCATAACAATAATTACTCAATAGAGGAACTACCTACAGCGGACACTACATAGCCTACTCTAGACATCCGCTAGCACGTGGCATCTAGACCTCCACGAGCACGTGGCATGAACATAATGATTCACTTGAAACCCCAATTTCATCTGAATCCTTCATGAGCACAGTGCCTATGATCTCTTCTATGAACAGGAAGACCTTTTAGATAATACTAAGCTTTATCTCAAATTTCGTTTGTATTTTTCATCATATCGTGTGTATGATACGGACTCATTCAAATTCGTCGAAATGAGAATATTCGCCATGTCCTGACGAAATTTTTCAGGAAAAGTCCAGACACAATTTTTTTTTTCGAGATAAGAAAAATTTTCATCAATAACTTTTGTTGACCTGATCGAGTTCAATGATATTCTCCCCACACATTTTTCCATATCTAGTTTAGTTTTTGAGATTTTGGTTCTTAAATAAAAATAATTACATCGTAGTGGAACTACCTACAGCGGACACTACTAGCCTACTCTACCCATCCGCGTGCACGTGGCATGAATATAATGATCCACTTGTAACTCCAATTTCATCTGAATATTTATTAGCAAGATGCCTATGATCTCTTCTAAAAGCAGGAAGAACTTTTAAAATATATTAAGGCTAAGTCCAGACAATTTTTTTTTTTTTGAGATATGAAAAATTTTTACCAAAAACTTTTTGTTGAACTGATCGAGTTCAATGATATTTTTTCCACACATTTTTTCATATCCAGTTTAGTTTTTGAGATTTTGATGCTTTCATAACAATAATTACTCTATAGAGGAACTACCTACAGCGGACACTACATAGCCTACTGTAGACCCCTGCGAGCACGTGGCATCTAGACCTCCACGAGCACGTGGCATGAACATAATGATTCATCTGAATCCTTCATGAGCAAAATGCCTATGATCTCTTCTGTGAACATGAAGACCTTTTAGATAATACTGAGCTTTATCTCAAATTTCGTTTGTATTTTTCATCATATGGTGTGTTTAATACGGACTCATTCAAATTCGTCGAAACGAGAATATTCGCCATGTCCCGACGAATTTTTTCAGGCAAAGTCCAGAAAAAATTTTTTTTTGAGATATGAAAAATTTTCACCAATAAATTTTGTTGACCTGATCGAGTTCAATGAAATTCTTTCCACACAATTTTCCATATCTAGTTTAGTTTTTGAGATTCTGATGCTTTTATAACAATAATTACTCAATAGAGGAACTACCTACAGCGGACACTACATAGCCTACTCTAGACATCCGCTAGCACGTGGCATCTAGACCTCCACGAGCACGTGGCATGAACATAATGATTCACTTGAAACCCCAATTTCATCTGAATCCTTCATGAGCAAAATGCCTATGATCTCTTCTATGAACAGGAAGACCTTTTAGATAATACTGAGCTTTATCTCAAATTTCGTTTGTATTTTTCATCATATCGTGTGTATGATACGGACTCATTCAAATTCGTCGAAATGAGAATATTCGCCATGTCCTGACGAAATTTTTCAGGCAAAGTCCAGACACAATTTTTTTTTTTGATATATGAAAAATTTTCACCAATAAATTTTGTTGACCTGATCGAGTTCAATGAAATTCTTTCCACACAATTTTCCATATCTAGTTTAGTTTTTGAGATTCTGATGCTTTCATAACAATAATTACTCAATAGAGGAACAACTACCTACAGCGGACACTACATAGCCTACTCTAGACCTCCGCGAGCACGTGGCATCTAGACCTCCACGAGCACGTGGCATGAACATAATGATTCACTTGAAACCCCAATTTCATCTGAATCCTTCATGAGCAAAATGCCTATGATCTCTTCTATGAACAGGAAGACCTTTTAGATAATACTGAGCTTTATCTCAAATTTCGTTTGTATATGTCATCATATCGTGTGTATAATACGGACTCATTCAAATTCGTCGAAATGAGAATATTCGCCATGTCCTGACGAAATTTTTCAGGCAAAACCAGACACAATTTTTTTTTTTGAGATATGAAAAATTTTCACCAATAACTTTTTGTTGACCTGATCGAGTTCAATGATATTCTTTCCACACAATTTTCCATATCTAGTTTAGTTTTTGAGATTCTGATGCTTTCATAACAATAATTACTCAATAGAGGAACTACCTACAGCGGACACTACATAGCCTACTGTAGACCCCTGCGAGCACGTGGCATGAACATAATGATTCACTTGAAACCCCAAATTCATCTGAATCCTTCATGAGCTAAATGCCTATGATCTCTTCTATGAACAGGAAGACCTTTTAGATAATACTGAGCTTTATCTCAAATTTCGTTTGTATTTTTCATCATATCGTGTGTATAATACGGACTCAATCAAATTCGTCGAAATGAGAATATTCGCCATGTCCTGACAAATTTTTTCAGGCAAAGTCCAGACACAATTTTTTTTTTGAGATGTGAAAAATTTTCACTCATAACTTTTTGTTTATCTATCGAGTTCAATGATATTCTCCCTACACATTTTTCCATATCTAGTTTAGTTTTTGATATTTTGATGCTTTCATAACAATAATTACTCAATAGAGGAACTACCTACAGCGGACACTACATAGCCTACTCTAGACATCCGCGAGCACGTGGCATCTAGACCTCCACGAGCACGTGGCATGAACATAATGATTCACTTGAAACCCCAATTTCATCTGAATCCTTCATGAGCAAAATGCCTATGATCTCTTCTATGAACAGGAAGACCTTTTAGATAATACTGAGCTTTATCTCAAATTTCGTTTGTATATGTCATCATATCGTGTGTATAATACGGACTCATTCAAATTCGTCGAAATGAGAATATTCAGGCAAAACCAGACACAATTTTTTTTTTTTGAGATATGAAAAATTTTCACCAATAACTTTTTGTTGACCTGATCGAGTTCAATGATATTCTTTCCACACAATTTTCCATATCTAGTTTAGTTTTTGAGATTCTGATGCTTTCATAACAATAATTACTCAATAGAGGAACTACCTACAGCGGACACTACATAGCCTACTGTAGACCCCTGCGAGCACGTGGCATCTAGACCTCCACGAGCACGTGGCATGAACATAATGATTCATCTGAATCCTTCATGAGCAAAATGCCTATGATCTCTTCTGTGAACAGGAAGACCTTTTAGATAATACTGACCTTTATCTCAAATTTCGTTTGTATTTTTCATCATATGGTGTGTTTAATACGGACTCATTCAAATTCGTCGAAACGAGAATATTCGCCATGTCCCGACGAATTTTTTCAGGCAAAGTCCAGAAATTTTTTTTTTTTGAGATATGAAAAATTTTTACCAATAACTTTTTGTTGAACTGATCGAGTTCAATGATATTTTTTCCACACATTTTTTCATATCTAGTTTAGTTTTTGAGATTTTGATGCTTTCATAACAATAATTACTCAATAGAGGAACTACCTACAGCGGACACTACATTGCCTACTCTAGACATCCGCGAGCACGTGGCATGAACATAATGATTCACGTGTATCCCCAATATCGTCTGAATCCCTCGTAAGCAAAAGGCCTATGATCTCTTCTATGAGCAGGAAGACCTTTCAGATTATACTAAGCTTTATCTCAAATTTCATTTGTATTTTCCATTATATTGTGTGCATAATACGGACTTATTCAAATTCGTCGAAACGAGAATATTCGCCATGTCCCGACGAATTTTTTCAGGCAAAGTCCAGACACAATTTGTTTTTTCGAGATATGAAAAATTTTCACTCATAACTTTTTGTTGACCTGATCGAGTTCAATGATATTCTCCCTACACATTTTTCCATATCTAGTTTACTTTTTGAGATTTTTATGCTTTCATAACAATAATTACTCAATAGAGGAACTACCTACAGCGGACACTACATAGCCTACTGTAGACCCCTGCGAGCACGTGGCATCTAGACCTCCACGAGCACGTGGCATGAACATAATGATTCATCTGAATCCTTCATGAGCTAAATGCCTATGATCTCTTCTATGAACAGGAAGACCTTTTAGATAATACTGAGCTTTATCTCAAATTTCGTTTGTATTTTTCATCATATCGTGTGTATAATACGGACTCAATCAAATTCGTCGAAATGAGAATATTCGCCATGTCCTGACAAATTTTTTCAGGCAAAGTCCTGACACAATTTTTTTTTTTGAGATGTGAAAAATTTTCACTCATAACTTTTTGTGTATCTATCGAGTTCAATGATATTCTCCCTACACATTTTTCCATATCTAGTTTAGTTTTTGATATTTTGATGCTTTCATAACAATAATTACTCAATAGAGGAACTACCTACAGCGGACACTACATAGCCTACTCTAGACCTCCGCGAGCACGTGGCATCTAGACCTCCACGAGCACGTGGCATGAACATAATGATTCACTTGAAACCCCAATTCCATCTGAATCCTTCATGAGCAAAATGCCTATGATCTCTTCTATGAACAGGAAGACCTTTTAGATAATACTGAGCTTTATCTCAAATTTCGTTTGTATATGTCATCAAATCGTGTGTATAATACGGACTCATTCAAATTCGTCGAAATGAGAATATTCGCCATGTCCTGACGAAATTTTTCAGGCAAAACCAGACACAATTTTTTTTTTTGAGATATGAAAAATTTTCACCAATAACTTTTTGTTGACCTGATCGAGTTCAATGAAATTCTTTCCACACAATTTTCCATATCTAGTTTAGTTTTTGAGATTCTGATGCTTTCATAACAATAATTACTCAATAGAGGAACTACCTACAGCGGACACTACATAGCCTACTGTAGACCCCTGCGAGCACGTGGCATGAACATAATGATTCACTTGAAACCCCAAATTCATCTGAATCCTTCATGAGCTAAATGCCTATGATCTCTTCTATGAACAGGAATACCTTTTAGATAATACTGAGCTTTATCTCAAATTTCGTTTGTATTTTTCATCATATCGTGTGTATAATACGGACTCAATCAAATTCGTCGAAATGAGAATATTCGCCATGTCCTGACAAATTTTTTCAGGCAAAGTCCAGACACAATTTTTTTTTTGAGATGTGAAAAATTTTCACTCATAACTTTTTGTTTATCTATCGAGTTCAATGATATTCTCCCTACACATTTTTCCATATCTAGTTTAGTTTTTGATATTTTGATGCTTTCATAACAATAATTACTCAATAGAGGAACTACCTACAGCGGACACTACATAGCCTACTCTAGACATCCGCGAGCACGTGGCATCTAGACCTCCACGAGCACGTGGCATGAACATAATGATTCACTTGAAACCCCAATTTCATCTGAATCCTTCATGAGCAAAATGCCTATGATCTCTTCTAGAAGACCTTTTAGATAATACTGAGCTTTATCTCAAATTTCGTTTGTATTTTTCATCATATCGTGTGTATAATACGGACTCATTCAAATTCGTCGAAATGAGAATATTCGCCATGTCCTGACGAAATTTTTCAGGCAAAGTCCAGACACAATTTTTTTTTTTGAGATATGAAAAATTTTCACCAATAAATTTTGTTGACCTGATCGAGTTCAATGAAATTCTTTCCACACAATTTTCCATATCTAGTTTAGTTTTTGAGATTCTGATGCTTTTATAACAATAATTACTCAATAGAGGAACTACCTACAGCGGACACTACATAGCCTACTCTAGACATCCGCTAGCACGTGGCATCTAGACCTCCACGAGCACGTGGCATGAACATAATGATTCACTTGAAACCCCAATTTCATCTGAATCCTTCATGAGCAAAATGCCTATGATCTCTTCTATGAACAGGAAGACCTTTTAGATAATACTGAGCTTTATCTCAAATTTCGTTTGTATTTTTCATCATATCGTGTGTATGATACGGACTCATTCAAATTCGTCGAAATGAGAATATTCGCCATGTCCTGACGAAATTTTTCAGGCAAAGTCCAGACACAATTTTTTTTTTGAGATATGAAAAATTTTCACCAATAACTTTTGTTGACCTGATCGAGTTCAATGATATTCTTTCCACATAATTTTCCATATCTAGTTTAGTTTATGAGATTTTGATGCTTTCATAACAATAATTACTCAATAGAGGAACTACCTACAGCGGACACTACATAGCCTACTCTAGACCTCCGCGAGCACGTGGCATCTAGACCTCCACGAGCACGTGGCATGAACATAATGATTCACTTGAAACCCCAATTTCATCTGAATCCTTCATGAGCTAAATGCCTATGATCTCTTCTATGAACAGGGAGACCTTTTAGATAATACTGATCTTTATCTCAAATTTCGTTTGTATTTTTCATCTTATCGTGTGTATGATACGGACTCATTCAAATTCGTCGAAATGAGAATATTCGCCATGTCCTGACAAATTTTTTCAGGCAAAGTCCAGACACAATTTTTTTTTTTTGAGGTATGAAAAATTTTCACCAATAAATTTTGTTGAACTGATCGAGTTCAATGATATTCTCTCCACACATCTTTCCATATCTAGTTTAGTTTTTGAGATTTTGGTTCTTAAATAAAAATAATTACATCGTACCTACAGCGGACACTACTAGCCTACTCTACACATCCGCGTGCACGTGGCATGAATATAATGATCCACTTGTAACTCCAATTTCATCTGAATATTTATTAGCAAGATGCCTATGATATCTTCTAAAAGCAGGAAGAACTTTTAAAATATATTAAGGCTAAGTCCAGACAATTTTTTTTTTTTTTGAGATATGAAAAATTTTCACCAATAACTTTTTGTTGACCTGATCGAGTTCATTGATATTCTTCTTACACATTTTTCCATATCTAGTTTAGTTTTTGAGATTTTGATACTTTCATAACAATAATTACTCTATAGAGGAACTACCTACAGCGGACACTACATAGCCTACTCTAGACATCTGCGAGCACGTGGCATCTAGACCTCCACGAGCACGTGGCATGAACCTAATGATTCATCTGAATCCTTCATGAGCAAAATGCCTATGATCTCTTCTGTGAACAGGAAGACCTTTTAGATAATACTGAGCTTTATCTCAAATTTCGTTTGTATTTTTCATCATATGGTGTGTTTAATACGGACTCATTCAAATTCGTCGAAACGAGAATATTCGCCATGTCCCGACGAATTTTTTCAGGCAAAGTCCAGAAAATTTTTTTTTTTGAGATATGAAAAATTTTTACCAATAACTTTTTGTTGAACTGATCGAGTTCAATGATATTTTTTCCACACATTTTTTCATATCTAGTTTAGTTTTTGAGATTTTGATGCTTTCATAACAATAATTACTCAATAGAGGAACTACCTACAGCGGACACTACATTGCCTACTCTAGACATCCGCGAGCACGTGGCATGAACATAATGATTCACGTGTATCCCCAATATCGTCTGAATCCCTCGTAAGCAAAAGGCCTATGATCTCTTCTATGAGCAGGAAGACCTTTCAGATTATACTAAGCTTTATCTCAAATTTCTTTGTATTTTCCATTATATCGTGTGCATAATACGGACTTATTCAAATTCGTCGAAACGAGAATTTTCGCCATGTCCCGACGAATTTTTTCAGGCAAAGTCCAGACACAATTTGTTTTTTCGAGATATGAAAAATTTTCACTTATAACTTTTTGTTGACCTGATCGAGTTCAATGATATTCTCATTACACATTTTTCCATATCTAGTTTACTTTTTGAGATTTTTATGCTTTCATAACAATAATTACTCAATAGAGGAACTACCTACAGCGGACACTACATAGCCTACTGTAGACCCCTGCGAGCACGTGGCATCTAGACCTCCACGAGCACGTGGCATGAACATAATGATTCACTTGAAACCCCAATTTCATCTGAATCCTTCATGAGCTAAATGCCTATGATCTCTTCTATGAACAGGAAGACCTTTTAGATAATACTGAGCTTTATCTCAAATTTCGTTTGTATATGTCATCATATCGTGTGTATAATACGGACTCATTCAAATTCGTCGAAATGAGAATATTCGCCATGTCCTGACGAAATTTTTCAGGCAAAACCAGACACAATTTTTTTTTTTTGAGGTATGAAAAATTTTCACCAATAACTTTTTGTTGACCTGATCGAGTTCAATGATATTCTTTCCACACAATTTTCCATATCTAGTTTAGTTTTTGAGATTCTGATGCTTTCATAACAATAATTACTCAATAGAGGAACTACCTACAGCGGACACTACATAGCCTACTGTAGACCCCTGCGAGCACGTGGCATCTAGACCTCCACGAGCACGTGGCATGAACATAATGATTCATCTGAATCCTTCATGAGCAAAATGCCTATGATCTCTTTTGTGAACAGGAAGACCTTTTAGATAATACTGAGCTTTATCTCAAATTTCGTTTGTATTTTTCATCATATGGTGTGTTTAATACGGACTCATTCTAATTCGTCGAAACGAGAATATTCGCCATGTCCCGACGAATTTTTTCAGGCAAAGTCCAGAAAAATTTTTTTTTTGAGATATGAAAAATTTTTACCAATAACTTTTTGTTGAACTGATCGAGTTCAATGATATTTTTTCCACACATTTTTTCATATCTAGTTTAGTTTTTGAGATTTTGATGCTTTCATAACAATAATTACTCAATAGAGGAACTACCTACAGCGGACACTACATTGCCTACTCTAGACATCCGCGAGCACGTGGCATGAACATAATGATTCACGTGTATCCCCAATATCGTCTGAATCCCTCGTAAGCAAAAGGCCTATGATCTCTTCTATGAGCAGGAAGACCTTTCAGATTATACTAAGCTTTATCTCAAATTTCTTTGTATTTTCCATTATATCGTGTGCATAATACGGACTTATTCAAATTCGTCGAAACGAGAATTTTCGCCATGTCCCGACGAATTTTTTCAGGCAAAGTCCAGACACAATTTGTTTTTTCGAGATATGAAAAATTTTCACTTATAACTTTTTGTTGACCTGATCGAGTTCAATGATATTCTCATTACACATTTTTCCATATCTAGTTTACTTTTTGAGATTTTTATGCTTTCATAACAATAATTACTCAATAGAGGAACTACCTACAGCGGACACTACATAGCCTACTGTAGACCCCTGCGAGCACGTGGCATCTAGACCTCCACGAGCACGTGGCATGAACATAATGATTCACTTGAAACCCCAATTTCATCTGAATCCTTCATGAGCTAAATGCCTATGATCTCTTCTATGAACAGGAAGACCTTTTAGATAATACTGAGCTTTATCTCAAATTTCGTTTGTATATGTCATCATATCGTGTGTATAATACGGACTCATTCAAATTCGTCGAAATGAGAATATTCGCCATGTCCTGACGAAATTTTTCAGGCAAAACCAGACACAATTTTTTTTTTTTGAGGTATGAAAAATTTTCACCAATAACTTTTTGTTGACCTGATCGAGTTCAATGATATTCTTTCCACACAATTTTCCATATCTAGTTTAGTTTTTGAGATTCTGATGCTTTCATAACAATAATTACTCAATAGAGGAACTACCTACAGCGGACACTACATAGCCTACTGTAGACCCCTGCGAGCACGTGGCATCTAGACCTCCACGAGCACGTGGCATGAACATAATGATTCATCTGAATCCTTCATGAGCAAAATGCCTATGATCTCTTTAGTGAACAGGAAGACCTTTTAGATAATACTGAGCTTTATCTCAAATTTCGTTTGTATTTTTCATCATATGGTGTGTTTAATACGGACTCATTCTAATTCGTCGAAACGAGAATATTCGCCATGTCCCGACGAATTTTTTCAGGCAAAGTCCAGAAAAATTTTTTTTTTGAGATATGAAAAATTTTTACCAATAACTTTTTGTTGAACTGATCGAGTTCAATGATATTTTTTCCACACATTTTTTCATATCTAGTTTAGTTTTTGAGATTTTGATGCTTTCATAACAATAATTACTCAATAGAGGAACTACCTACAGCGGACACTACATTGCCTACTCTAGACATCCGCGAGCACGTGGCATGAACATAATGATTCACGTGTATCCCCAATATCGTCTGAATCCCTCGTAAGCAAAAGGCCTATGATCTCTTCTATGAGCAGGAAGACCTTTCAGATTATACTAAGCTTTATCTCAAATTTCATTTGTATTTTCCATTATATTGTGTGCATAATACGGACTTATTCAAATTCGTCGAAACGAGAATATTCGCCATGTCCCGACGAATTTTTTCAGGCAAAGTCCAGACACAATTTGTTTTTTCGAGATATGAAAAATTTTCACTCATAACTTTTTGTTGACCTGATCGAGTTCAATGATATTCTCCCTACACATTTTTCCATATCTAGTTTACTTTTTGAGATTTTTATGCTTTCATAACAATAATTACTCAATAGAGGAACTACCTACAGCGGACACTACATAGCCTACTGTAGACCCCTGCGAGCACGTGGCATCTAGACCTCCACGAGCACGTGGCATGAACATAATGATTCACTTGAAACCCCAATTTCATCTGAATCCTTCATGAGCTAAATGCCTATGATCTCTTCTATGAACAGGAAGACCTTTTAGATAATACTGAGCTTTATCTCAAATTTCGTTTGTATTTTTCATCATATCGTGTGTATAATACGGACTCAATCAAATTCGTCGAAATGAGAATATTCGCCATGTCCTGACAAATTTTTTCAGGCAAAGTCCTGACACAATTTTTTTTTTTGAGATGTGAAAAATTTTCACTCATAACTTTTTGTTTATCTATCGAGTTCAATGATATTCTCCCTACACATTTTTCCATATCTAGTTTAGTTTTTGATATTTTGATGCTTTCATAACAATAATTACTCAATAGAGGAACTACCTACAGCGGACACTACATAGCCTACTCCAGACATCCGCGAGCACGTGGCATCTAGACCTCCACGAGCACGTGGCATGAACATAATGATTCACTTGAAACCCCAATTTCATCTGAATCCTTCATGAGCAAAATGCCTATGATCTCTTCTATGAACAGGAAGACCTTTTAGATAATACTGAGCTTTTTCTCAAATTTCGTTTGTATTTTTCATCATATCGTGTGTATAATACGGACTCATTCAAATTCGTCGAAATGAGAATATTCGCCATGTCCTGACGAAATTTTTCAGGCAAAGTCCAGACACAATTTTTTTTTTTGAGATATGAAAAATTTTCACCAATAAATTTTGTTGACCTGATCGAGTTCAATGAAATTCTTTCCACACAATTTTCCATATCTAGTTTAGTTTTTGAGATTCTGATGCTTTTATAACAATAATTACTCAATAGAGGAACTACCTACAGCGGACACTACATAGCCTACTCTAGACATCCGCTAGCACATGGCATCTAGACCTCCACGAGCACGTGGCATGAACATAATGATTCACTTGAAACCCCAATTTCATCTGAATCCTTCATGAGCAAAATGCCTATGATCTCTTCTATGAACAGGAAGACCTTTTAGATAATACTGAGCTTTATCTCAAATTTCGTTTGTATTTTTCATCATATGGTGTGTTTAATACGGACTCATTCAAATTCGTCGAAACGAGAATATTCGCCATGTCCCGACGAATTTTTTCAGGCAAAGTCCAGAAAAATTTTTTTTTTGAGATATGAAAAATTTTTACCAATAACTTTTTGTTGAACTGATCGAGTTCAATGATATTTTTTCCACACATTTTTTCATATCTAGTTTAGTTTTTGAGATTTTGATGCTTTCATAACAATAATTACTCAATAGAGGAACTACCTACAGCGGACACTACATTGCCTACTCTAGACATCCGCGAGCACGTGGCATGAACATAATGATTCACGTGTATCCCCAATATCGTCTGAATCCCTCGTAAGCAAAAGGCCTATGATCTCTTCTATGAGCAGGAAGACCTTTCAGATTATACTAAGCTTCATCTCAAATTTCATTTGTATTTTCCATTATATTGTGTGCATAATACGGACTTATTCAAATTCGTCGAAACGAGAATATTCGCCATGTCCCGACGAATTTTTTCAGGCAAAGTCCAGACACAATTTGTTTTTTCGAGATATGAAAAATTTTCACTCATAACTTTTTGTTGACCTGATCGAGTTCAATGATATTCTCCCTACACATTTTTCCATATCTAGTTTACTTTTTGAGATTTTTATGCTTTCATAACAATAATTACTCAATAGAGGAACTACCTACAGCGGACACTACATAGCCTACTGTAGACCCCTGCGAGCACGTGGCATCTAGACCTCCACGAGCACGTGGCATGAACATAATGATTCACTTGAAACCCCAATTTCATCTGAATCCTTCATGAGCTAAATGCCTATGATCTCTTCTATGAACAGGAAGACCTTTTAGATAATACTGAGCTTTATCTCAAATTTCGTTTGTATATGTCATCATATCGTGTGTATAATACGGACTCATTCAAATTCGTCGAAATGAGAATATTCGCCATGTCCTGACGAAATTTTTCAGTCAAAACCAGACACAATTTTTTTTTTTTGAGATATGAAAAATTTTCACCAATAACTTTTTGTTGACCTGATCGAGTTCAATGATATTCTTTCCACACAATTTTCCATATCTAGTTTAGTTTTTGAGATTCTGATGCTTTCATAACAATAATTACTCAATAGAGGAACTACCTACAGCGGACACTACATAGCCTACTGTAGACCCCTGCGAGCACGTGGCATCTAGACCTCCACGAGCACGTGGCATGAACATAATGATTCATCTGAATCCTTCATGAGCAAAATGCCTATGATCTCTTTTGTGAACAGGAAGACCTTTTAGATAATACTGAGCTTTATCTCAAATTTCGTTTGTATTTTTCATCATATGGTGTGTTTAATACGGACTCATTCTAATTCGTCGAAACGAGAATATTCGCCATGTCCCGACGAATTTTTTCAGGCAAAGTCCAGAAAAATTTTTTTTTTGAGATATGAAAAATTTTTACCGATAACTTTTTGTTGAACTGATCGAGTTCAATGATATTTTTTCCACACATTTTTTCATATCTAGTTTAGTTTTTGAGATTTTGATGCTTTCATAACAATAATTACTCAATAGAGGAACTACCTACAGCGGACACTACATTGCCTACTCTAGACATCCGCGAGCACGTGGCATGAACATAATGATTCACGTGTATCCCCAATATCGTCTGAATCCCTCGTAAGCAAAAGGCCTATGATCTCTTCTATGAGCAGGAAGACCTTTCAGATTATACTAAGCTTTATCTCAAATTTCATTTGTATTTTCCATTATATTGTGTGCATAATACGGACTTATTCAAATTCGTCGAAACGAGAATATTCGCCATGTCCCGACGAATTTTTTCAGGCAAAGTCCAGACACAATTTGTTTTTTCGAGATATGAAAAATTTTCACTCATAACTTTTTGTTGACCTGATCGAGTTCAATGATATTCTCCCTACACATTTTTCCATATCTAGTTTACTTTTTGAGATTTTTATGCTTTCATAACAATAATTACTCAATAGAGGAACTACCTACAGCGGACACTACATAGCCTACTGTAGACCCCTGCGAGCACGTGGCATCTAGACCTCCACGAGCACGTGGCATGAACATAATGATTCACTTGAAACCCCAATTTCATCTGAATCCTTCATGAGCTAAATGCCTATGATCTCTTCTATGAACAGGAAGACCTTTTAGATAATACTGAGCTTTATCTCAAATTTCGTTTGTATTTTTCATCATATCGTGTGTATAATACGGACTCAATCAAATTCGTCGAAATGAGAATATTCGCCATGTCCTGACAAATTTTTTCAGGCAAAGTCCTGACACAATTTTTTTTTTTGAGATGTGAAAAATTTTCACTCATAACTTTTTGTTTATCTATCGAGTTCAATGATATTCTCCCTACACATTTTTCCATATCTAGTTTAGTTTTTGATATTTTGATGCTTTCATAACAATAATTACTCAATAGAGGAACTACCTACAGCGGACACTACATAGCCTACTCCAGACATCCGCGAGCACGTGGCATCTAGACCTCCACGAGCACGTGGCATGAACATAATGATTCACTTGAAACCCCAATTTCATCTGAATCCTTCATGAGCAAAATGCCTATGATCTCTTCTATGAACAGGAAGACCTTTTAGATAATACTGAGCTTTTTCTCAAATTTCGTTTGTATTTTTCATCATATCGTGTGTATAATACGGACTCATTCAAATTCGTCGAAATGAGAATATTCGCCATGTCCTGACGAAATTTTTCAGGCAAAGTCCAGACACAATTTTTTTTTTTGAGATATGAAAAATTTTCACCAATAAATTTTGTTGACCTGATCGAGTTCAATGAAATTCTTTCCACACAATTTTCCATATCTAGTTTAGTTTTTGAGATTCTGATGCTTTTATAACAATAATTACTCAATAGAGGAACTACCTACAGCGGACACTACATAGCCTACTCTAGACATCCGCTAGCACGTGGCATCTAGACCTTCACGAGCACGTGGCATGAACATAATGATTCACTTGAAACCCCAATTTCATCTGAATCCTTCATGAGCAAAATGCCTATGATCTCTTCTATGAACAGGAAGACCTTTTAGATAATACTGAGCTTTATCTCAAATTTCGTTTGTATTTTTCATCATATCGTGTGTATGATACGGACTCATTCAAATTCGTCGAAATGAGAATATTCGCCATGTCCTGACGAAATTTTTCAGGCAAAGTCCAGACACAATTTTTTTTTTTGAGATATGAAAAATTTTCACCAATAAATTTTGTTGACCTGATCGAGTTCAATGAAATTCTTTCCACACAATTTTCCATATCTAGTTTAGTTTTTGAGATTCTGATGCTTTCATAACAATAATTACTCAATAGAGGAACTACCTACAGCGTACACTACATAGCCTACTCTAGACATCCGCTAGCACATGGCATCTAGACCTCCACGAGCACGTGGCATGAACATAATGATTCACTTGAAACCCCAATTTCATCTGAATCCTTCATGAGCAAAATGCCTATGATCTCTTCTATGAACAGGAAGACCTTTTAGATAATACTGAGCTTTATCTCAAATTTCGTTTGTATTTTTCATCATATGGTGTGTTTAATACGGACTCATTCAAATTCGTCGAAACGAGAATATTCGCCATGTCCCGACGAATTTTTTCAGGCAAAGTCCAGAAAAATTTTTTTTTTGAGATATGAAAAATTTTTACCAATAACTTTTTGTTGAACTGATCGAGTTCAATGATATTTTTTCCACACATTTTTTCATATCTAGTTTAGTTTTTGAGATTTTGATGCTTTCATAACAATAATTACTCAATAGAGGAACTACCTACAGCGGACACTACATTGCCTACTCTAGACATCCGCGAGCACGTGGCATGAACATAATGATTCACGTGTATCCCCAATATCGTCTGAATCCCTCGTAAGCAAAAGGCCTATGATCTCTTCTATGAGCAGGAAGAACTTTCAGATTATACTAAGCTTTATCTCAAATTTCATTTGTATTTTCCATTATATTGTGTGCATAATACGGACTTATTCAAATTCGTCGAAACGAGAATATTCGCCATGTCCCGACGAATTTTTTCAGGCAAAGTCCAGACACAATTTGTTTTTTCGAGATATGAAAAATTTTCACTCATAACTTTTTGTTGACCTGATCGAGTTCAATGATATTCTCCCTACACATTTTTCCATATCTAGTTTACTTTTTGAGATTTTTATGCTTTCATAACAATAATTACTCAATAGAGGAACTACCTACAGCGGACACTACAAAGCCTACTGTAGACCCCTGCGAGCACGTGGCATCTAGACCTCCACGAGCACGTGGCATGAACATAATGATTCATCTGAATCCTTCATGAGCTAAATGCCTATGATCTCTTCTATGAACAGGAAGACCTTTTAGATAATACTGAGCTTTATCTCAAATTTCGTTTGTATTTTTCATCATATCGTGTGTATAATACGGACTCAATCAAATTCGTCGAAATGAGAATATTCGCCATGTCCTGACAAATTTTTTCAGGCAAAGTCCTGACACAATTTTTTTTTTTGAGATGTGAAAAATTTTCACTCATAACTTTTTGTGTATCTATCGAGTTCAATGATATTCTCCCTACACATTTTTCCATATCTAGTTTAGTTTTTGATATTTTGATGCTTTCATAACAATAATTACTCAATAGAGGAACTACCTACAGCGGACACTACATAGCCTACTCTAGACCTCCGCGAGCACGTGGCATCCAGACCTCCACGAGCACGTGGCATGAACATAATGATTCACTTGAAACCCCAATTTCATCTGAATCCTTCATGAGCAAAATGCCTATGATCTCTTCTATGAACAGGAAGACCTTTTAGATAATACTGAGCTTTATCTCAAATTTCGTTTGTATATGTCATCATATCGTGTGTATAATACGGACTCATTCAAATTCGTCGAAATGAGAATATTCGCCATGTCCTGACGAAATTTTTCAGGCAAAACCAGACACAATTTTTTTTTTTGAGATATGAAAAATTTTCACCAATAACTTTTTGTTGACCTGATCGATTTCAATGATATTCTTTCCACACAATTTTCCATATCTAGTTTAGTTTTTGAGATTCTGATGCTTTCATAACAATAATTACTCAATAGAGGAACTACCTACAGCGGACACTACATAGCCTACTGTAGACCCCTGCGAGCACGTGGCATCTAGACCTCCACGAGCACGTGGCATGAACATAATGATTCATCTGAATCCTTCATGAGCAAAATGCCTATGATCTCTTCTATGAACAGGAAGACCTTTTAGATAATACTGAGCTTTATCTCAAATTTCGTTTGTATTTTTCATCATATCGTGTGTATAATACGGACTCAATCAAATTCGTCGAAATGAGAATATTCGCCATGTCCTGACAAATTTTTTCAGGCAAAGTCCTGACACAATTTTTTTTTTGAGATGTGAAAAATTTTCACTCATAACTTTTTGTGTATCTATCGAGTTCAATGATATTCTCCCTACACATTTTTCCATATCTAGTTTAGTTTTTGATATTTTGATGCTTTCATAACAATAATTACTCAATAGAGGAACTACCTACAGCGGACACTACATAGCCTACTCTAGACATCCGCGAGCACGTGGCATCTAGACCTCCACGAGCACGTGGCATGAACATAATGATTCACTTGAAACCCCAATTTCATCTGAATCCTTCATGAGCAAAATGCCTATGATCTCTTCTATGAACAGGAAGACCTTTTAGATAATACTGAGCTTTATCTCAAATTTCGTTTGTATTTTTCATCATATCGTGTGTATGATACGGACTCATTCAAATTCGTCGAAATGAGAATATTCGCCATGTCCTGACGAAATTTTTCAGGCAAAGTCCAGACACAATTTTTTTTTTGAGATATGAAAAATTTTCACCAATAACTTTTGTTGACCTGATCGAGTTCAATGATATTCTTTCCACATAATTTTCCATATCTAGTTTAGTTTATGAGATTTTGATGCTTTCATAACAATAATTACTCAATAGAGGAACTACCTACAGCGGACACTACATAGCCTACTCTAGACCTCCGCGAGCACGTGGCATCTAGACCTCCACGAGCACGTGGCATGAACATAATGATTCACTTGAAACCCCAATTTCATCTGAATCCTTCATGAGCAAAATGCCTATGATCTCTTCTATGAACAGGGAGACCTTTTAGATAATACTGATCTTTATCTCAAATTTCGTTTGTATTTTTCATCTTATCGTGTGTATGATACGGACTCATTCAAATTCGTCGAAATGAGAATATTCGCCATGTCCTGACAAATTTTTTCAGGCAAAGTCCAGACACATTTTTTTTTTTTTTGAGGTATGAAAAATTTTCACCAATAAATTTTGTTGAACTGATCGAGTTCAATGATATTCTCTCCACACATCTTTCCATATCTAGTTTAGTTTTTGAGATTTTGGTTCTTAAATAAAAATAATTACATCGTACCTACAGCGGACACTACTAGCCTACTCTACACATCCGCGTGCACGTGGCATGAATATAATGATCCACTTGTAACTCCAATTTCATCTGAATATTTATTAGCAAGATGCCTATGATATCTTCTAAAAGCAGGAAGAACTTTTAAAATATATTAAGGCTAAGTCCAGACAATTTTTTTTTTTTTTGAGATATGAAAAATTTTCACCAATAACTTTTTGTTGACCTGATCGAGTTCATTGATATTCTTCTTACACATTTTTCCATATCTAGTTTAGTTTTTGAGATTTTGATACTTTCATAACAATAATTACTCTATAGAGGAACTACCTACAGCGGACACTACATAGCCTACTCTAGACATCTGCGAGCACGTGGCATCTAGACCTCCACGAGCACGTGGCATGAACCTAATGATTCATCTGAATCCTTCATGAGCAAAATGCCTATGATCTCTTCTGTGAACAGGAAGACCTTTTAGATAATACTGAGCTTTATCTCAAATTTCGTTTGTATTTTTCATCATATGGTGTGTTTAATACGGACTCATTCAAATTCGTCGAAACGAGAATATTCGCCATGTCCCGACGAATTTTTTCAGGCAAAGTCCAGAAAATTTTTTTTTTTGAGATATGAAAAATTTTTACCAATAACTTTTTGTTGAACTGATCGAGTTCAATGATATTTTTTCCACACATTTTTTCATATCTAGTTTAGTTTTTGAGATTTTGATGCTTTCATAACAATAATTACTCAATAGAGGAACTACCTACAGCGGACACTACATTGCCTACTCTAGACATCCGCGAGCACGTGGCATGAACATAATGATTCACGTGTATCCCCAATATCGTCTGAATCCCTCGTAAGCAAAAGGCCTATGATCTCTTCTATGAGCAGGAAGACCTTTCAGATTATACTAAGCTTTATCTCAAATTTCATTTGTATTTTCCATTATATTGTGTGCATAATACGGACTTATTCAAATTCGTCGAAACGAGAATATTCGCCATGTCCCGACGAATTTTTTCAGGCAAAGTCCAGACACAATTTGTTTTTTCGAGATATGAAAAATTTTCACTCATAACTTTTTGTTGACCTGATCGAGTTCAATGATATTCTCCCTACACATTTTTCCATATCTAGTTTACTTTTTGAGATTTTTATGCTTTCATAACAATAATTACTCAATAGAGGAACTACCTACAGCGGACACTACATAGCCTACTGTAGACCCCTGCGAGCACGTGGCATCTAGACCTCCACGAGCACGTGGCATGAACATAATGATTCATCTGAATCCTTCATGAGCTAAATGCCTATGATCTCTTCTATGAACAGGAAGACCTTTTAGATAATACTGAGCTTTATCTCAAATTTCGTTTGTATTTTTCATCATATCGTGTGTATAATACGGACTCAATCAAATTCGTCGAAATGAGAATATTCGCCATGTCCTGACAAATTTTTTCAGGCAAAGTCCTGACACAATTTTTTTTTTTGAGATGTGAAAAATTTTCACTCATAACTTTTTGTGTATCTATCGAGTTCAATGATATTCTCCCTACACATTTTTCCATATCTAGTTTAGTTTTTGATATTTTGATGCTTTCATAACAATAATTACTCAATAGAGGAACTACCTACAGCGGACACTACATAGCCTACTCTAGACCTCCGCGAGCACGTGGCATCCAGACCTCCACGAGCACGTGGCATGAACATAATGATTCACTTGAAACCCCAATTTCATCTGAATCCTTCATGAGCAAAATGCCTATGATCTCTTCTATGAACAGGAAGACCTTTTAGATAATACTGAGCTTTATCTCAAATTTCGTTTGTATATGTCATCATATCGTGTGTATAATACGGACTCATTCAAATTCGTCGAAATGAGAATATTCGCCATGTCCTGACGAAATTTTTCAGGCAAAACCAGACACAATTTTTTTTTTTGAGATATGAAAAATTTTCACCAATAACTTTTTGTTGACCTGATCGATTTCAATGATATTCTTTCCACACAATTTTCCATATCTAGTTTAGTTTTTGAGATTCTGATGCTTTCATAACAATAATTACTCAATAGAGGAACTACCTACAGCGGACACTACATAGCCTACTGTAGACCCCTGCGAGCACGTGGCATCTAGACCTCCACGAGCACGTGGCATGAACATAATGATTCATCTGAATCCTTCATGAGCAAAATGCCTATGATCTCTTCTATGAACAGGAAGACCTTTTAGATAATACTGAGCTTTATCTCAAATTTCGTTTGTATTTTTCATCATATCGTGTGTATAATACGGACTCAATCAAATTCGTCGAAATGAGAATATTCGCCATGTCCTGACAAATTTTTTCAGGCAAAGTCCTGACACAATTTTTTTTTTGAGATGTGAAAAATTTTCACTCATAACTTTTTGTGTATCTATCGAGTTCAATGATATTCTCCCTACACATTTTTCCATATCTAGTTTAGTTTTTGATATTTTGATGCTTTCATAACAATAATTACTCAATAGAGGAACTACCTACAGCGGACACTACATAGCCTACTCTAGACATCCGCGAGCACGTGGCATCTAGACCTCCACGAGCACGTGGCATGAACATAATGATTCACTTGAAACCCCAATTTCATCTGAATCCTTCATGAGCAAAATGCCTATGATCTCTTCTATGAACAGGAAGACCTTTTAGATAATACTGAGCTTTATCTCAAATTTCGTTTGTATTTTTCATCATATCGTGTGTATGATACGGACTCATTCAAATTCGTCGAAATGAGAATATTCGCCATGTCCTGACGAAATTTTTCAGGCAAAGTCCAGACACAATTTTTTTTTTGAGATATGAAAAATTTTCACCAATAACTTTTGTTGACCTGATCGAGTTCAATGATATTCTTTCCACATAATTTTCCATATCTAGTTTAGTTTATGAGATTTTGATGCTTTCATAACAATAATTACTCAATAGAGGAACTACCTACAGCGGACACTACATAGCCTACTCTAGACCTCCGCGAGCACGTGGCATCTAGACCTCCACGAGCACGTGGCATGAACATAATGATTCACTTGAAACCCCAATTTCATCTGAATCCTTCATGAGCAAAATGCCTATGATCTCTTCTATGAACAGGGAGACCTTTTAGATAATACTGATCTTTATCTCAAATTTCGTTTGTATTTTTCATCTTATCGTGTGTATGATACGGACTCATTCAAATTCGTCGAAATGAGAATATTCGCCATGTCCTGACAAATTTTTTCAGGCAAAGTCCAGACACATTTTTTTTTTTTTTGAGGTATGAAAAATTTTCACCAATAAATTTTGTTGAACTGATCGAGTTCAATGATATTCTCTCCACACATCTTTCCATATCTAGTTTAGTTTTTGAGATTTTGGTTCTTAAATAAAAATAATTACATCGTACCTACAGCGGACACTACTAGCCTACTCTACACATCCGCGTGCACGTGGCATGAATATAATGATCCACTTGTAACTCCAATTTCATCTGAATATTTATTAGCAAGATGCCTATGATATCTTCTAAAAGCAGGAAGAACTTTTAAAATATATTAAGGCTAAGTCCAGACAATTTTTTTTTTTTTTGAGATATGAAAAATTTTCACCAATAACTTTTTGTTGACCTGATCGAGTTCATTGATATTCTTCTTACACATTTTTCCATATCTAGTTTAGTTTTTGAGATTTTGATACTTTCATAACAATAATTACTCTATAGAGGAACTACCTACAGCGGACACTACATAGCCTACTCTAGACATCTGCGAGCACGTGGCATCTAGACCTCCACGAGCACGTGGCATGAACCTAATGATTCATCTGAATCCTTCATGAGCAAAATGCCTATGATCTCTTCTGTGAACAGGAAGACCTTTTAGATAATACTGAGCTTTATCTCAAATTTCGTTTGTATTTTTCATCATATGGTGTGTTTAATACGGACTCATTCAAATTCGTCGAAACGAGAATATTCGCCATGTCCCGACGAATTTTTTCAGGCAAAGTCCAGAAAATTTTTTTTTTTGAGATATGAAAAATTTTTACCAATAACTTTTTGTTGAACTGATCGAGTTCAATGATATTTTTTCCACACATTTTTTCATATCTAGTTTAGTTTTTGAGATTTTGATGCTTTCATAACAATAATTACTCAATAGAGGAACTACCTACAGCGGACACTACATTGCCTACTCTAGACATCCGCGAGCACGTGGCATGAACATAATGATTCACGTGTATCCCCAATATCGTCTGAATCCCTCGTAAGCAAAAGGCCTATGATCTCTTCTATGAGCAGGAAGACCTTTCAGATTATACTAAGCTTTATCTCAAATTTCATTTGTATTTTCCATTATATTGTGTGCATAATACGGACTTATTCAAATTCGTCGAAACGAGAATATTCGCCATGTCCCGACGAATTTTTTCAGGCAAAGTCCAGACACAATTTGTTTTTTCGAGATATGAAAAATTTTCACTCATAACTTTTTGTTGACCTGATCGAGTTCAATGATATTCTCCCTACACATTTTTCCATATCTAGTTTACTTTTTGAGATTTTTATGCTTTCATAACAATAATTACTCAATAGAGGAACTACCTACAGCGGACACTACATAGCCTACTGTAGACCCCTGCGAGCACGTGGCATCTAGACCTCCACGAGCACGTGGCATGAACATAATGATTCATCTGAATCCTTCATGAGCTAAATGCCTATGATCTCTTCTATGAACAGGAAGACCTTTTAGATAATACTGAGCTTTATCTCAAATTTCGTTTGTATTTTTCATCATATCGTGTGTATAATACGGACTCAATCAAATTCGTCGAAATGAGAATATTCGCCATGTCCTGACAAATTTTTTCAGGCAAAGTCCTGACACAATTTTTTTTTTTGAGATGTGAAAAATTTTCACTCATAACTTTTTGTGTATCTATCGAGTTCAATGATATTCTCCCTACACATTTTTCCATATCTAGTTTAGTTTTTGATATTTTGATGCTTTCATAACAATAATTACTCAATAGAGGAACTACCTACAGCGGACACTACATAGCCTACTCTAGACCTCCGCGAGCACGTGGCATCTAGACCTCCACGAGCACGTGGCATGAACATAATGATTCACTTGAAACCCCAATTCCATCTGAATCCTTCATGAGCAAAATGCCTATGATCTCTTCTATGAACAGGAAGACCTTTTAGATAATACTGAGCTTTATCTCAAATTTCGTTTGTATATGTCATCAAATCGTGTGTATAATACGGACTCATTCAAATTCGTCGAAATGAGAATATTCGCCATGTCCTGACGAAATTTTTCAGGCAAAACCAGACACAATTTTTTTTTTTGAGATATGAAAAATTTTCACCAATAACTTTTTGTTGACCTGATCGAGTTCAATGAAATTCTTTCCACACAATTTTCCATATCTAGTTTAGTTTTTGAGATTCTGATGCTTTCATAACAATAATTACTCAATAGAGGAACTACCTACAGCGGACACTACATAGCCTACTGTAGACCCCTGCGAGCACGTGGCATGAACATAATGATTCACTTGAAACCCCAAATTCATCTGAATCCTTCATGAGCTAAATGCCTATGATCTCTTCTATGAACAGGAATACCTTTTAGATAATACTGAGCTTTATCTCAAATTTCGTTTGTATTTTTCATCATATCGTGTGTATAATACGGACTCAATCAAATTCGTCGAAATGAGAATATTCGCCATGTCCTGACAAATTTTTTCAGGCAAAGTCCAGACACAATTTTTTTTTTGAGATGTGAAAAATTTTCACTCATAACTTTTTGTTTATCTATCGAGTTCAATGATATTCTCCCTACACATTTTTCCATATCTAGTTTAGTTTTTGATATTTTGATGCTTTCATAACAATAATTACTCAATAGAGGAACTACCTACAGCGGACACTACATAGCCTACTCTAGACATCCGCGAGCACGTGGCATCTAGACCTCCACGAGCACGTGGCATGAACATAATGATTCACTTGAAACCCCAATTTCATCTGAATCCTTCATGAGCAAAATGCCTATGATCTCTTCTAGAAGACCTTTTAGATAATACTGAGCTTTATCTCAAATTTCGTTTGTATTTTTCATCATATCGTGTGTATAATACGGACTCATTCAAATTCGTCGAAATGAGAATATTCGCCATGTCCTGACGAAATTTTTCAGGCAAAGTCCAGACACAATTTTTTTTTTTGAGATATGAAAAATTTTCACCAATAAATTTTGTTGACCTGATCGAGTTCAATGAAATTCTTTCCACACAATTTTCCATATCTAGTTTAGTTTTTGAGATTCTGATGCTTTTATAACAATAATTACTCAATAGAGGAACTACCTACAGCGGACACTACATAGCCTACTCTAGACATCCGCTAGCACGTGGCATCTAGACCTCCACGAGCACGTGGCATGAACATAATGATTCACTTGAAACCCCAATTTCATCTGAATCCTTCATGAGCAAAATGCCTATGATCTCTTCTATGAACAGGAAGACCTTTTAGATAATACTGAGCTTTATCTCAAATTTCGTTTGTATTTTTCATCATATCGTGTGTATGATACGGACTCATTCAAATTCGTCGAAATGAGAATATTCGCCATGTCCTGACGAAATTTTTCAGGCAAAGTCCAGACACAATTTTTTTTTTGAGATATGAAAAATTTTCACCAATAACTTTTGTTGACCTGATCGAGTTCAATGATATTCTTTCCACATAATTTTCCATATCTAGTTTAGTTTATGAGATTTTGATGCTTTCATAACAATAATTACTCAATAGAGGAACTACCTACAGCGGACACTACATAGCCTACTCTAGACCTCCGCGAGCACGTGGCATCTAGACCTCCACGAGCACGTGGCATGAACATAATGATTCACTTGAAACCCCAATTTCATCTGAATCCTTCATGAGCTAAATGCCTATGATCTCTTCTATGAACAGGGAGACCTTTTAGATAATACTGATCTTTATCTCAAATTTCGTTTGTATTTTTCATCTTATCGTGTGTATGATACGGACTCATTCAAATTCGTCGAAATGAGAATATTCGCCATGTCCTGACAAATTTTTTCAGGCAAAGTCCAGACACAATTTTTTTTTTTTGAGGTATGAAAAATTTTCACCAATAAATTTTGTTGAACTGATCGAGTTCAATGATATTCTCTCCACACATCTTTCCATATCTAGTTTAGTTTTTGAGATTTTGGTTCTTAAATAAAAATAATTACATCGTACCTACAGCGGACACTACTAGCCTACTCTACACATCCGCGTGCACGTGGCATGAATATAATGATCCACTTGTAACTCCAATTTCATCTGAATATTTATTAGCAAGATGCCTATGATATCTTCTAAAAGCAGGAAGAACTTTTAAAATATATTAAGGCTAAGTCCAGACAATTTTTTTTTTTTTTGAGATATGAAAAATTTTCACCAATAACTTTTTGTTGACCTGATCGAGTTCATTGATATTCTTCTTACACATTTTTCCATATCTAGTTTAGTTTTTGAGATTTTGATACTTTCATAACAATAATTACTCTATAGAGGAACTACCTACAGCGGACACTACATAGCCTACTCTAGACATCTGCGAGCACGTGGCATCTAGACCTCCACGAGCACGTGGCATGAACCTAATGATTCATCTGAATCCTTCATGAGCAAAATGCCTATGATCTCTTCTGTGAACAGGAAGACCTTTTAGATAATACTGAGCTTTATCTCAAATTTCGTTTGTATTTTTCATCATATGGTGTGTTTAATACGGACTCATTCAAATTCGTCGAAACGAGAATATTCGCCATGTCCCGACGAATTTTTTCAGGCAAAGTCCAGAAAATTTTTTTTTTTGAGATATGAAAAATTTTTACCAATAACTTTTTGTTGAACTGATCGAGTTCAATGATATTTTTTCCACACATTTTTTCATATCTAGTTTAGTTTTTGAGATTTTGATGCTTTCATAACAATAATTACTCAATAGAGGAACTACCTACAGCGGACACTACATTGCCTACTCTAGACATCCGCGAGCACGTGGCATGAACATAATGATTCACGTGTATCCCCAATATCGTCTGAATCCCTCGTAAGCAAAAGGCCTATGATCTCTTCTATGAGCAGGAAGACCTTTCAGATTATACTAAGCTTTATCTCAAATTTCTTTGTATTTTCCATTATATCGTGTGCATAATACGGACTTATTCAAATTCGTCGAAACGAGAATTTTCGCCATGTCCCGACGAATTTTTTCAGGCAAAGTCCAGACACAATTTGTTTTTTCGAGATATGAAAAATTTTCACTTATAACTTTTTGTTGACCTGATCGAGTTCAATGATATTCTCATTACACATTTTTCCATATCTAGTTTACTTTTTGAGATTTTTATGCTTTCATAACAATAATTACTCAATAGAGGAACTACCTACAGCGGACACTACATAGCCTACTGTAGACCCCTGCGAGCACGTGGCATCTAGACCTCCACGAGCACGTGGCATGAACATAATGATTCACTTGAAACCCCAATTTCATCTGAATCCTTCATGAGCTAAATGCCTATGATCTCTTCTATGAACAGGAAGACCTTTTAGATAATACTGAGCTTTATCTCAAATTTCGTTTGTATATGTCATCATATCGTGTGTATAATACGGACTCATTCAAATTCGTCGAAATGAGAATATTCGCCATGTCCTGACGAAATTTTTCAGGCAAAACCAGACACAATTTTTTTTTTTTGAGGTATGAAAAATTTTCACCAATAACTTTTTGTTGACCTGATCGAGTTCAATGATATTCTTTCCACACAATTTTCCATATCTAGTTTAGTTTTTGAGATTCTGATGCTTTCATAACAATAATTACTCAATAGAGGAACTACCTACAGCGGACACTACATAGCCTACTGTAGACCCCTGCGAGCACGTGGCATCTAGACCTCCACGAGCACGTGGCATGAACATAATGATTCATCTGAATCCTTCATGAGCAAAATGCCTATGATCTCTTTTGTGAACAGGAAGACCTTTTAGATAATACTGAGCTTTATCTCAAATTTCGTTTGTATTTTTCATCATATGGTGTGTTTAATACGGACTCATTCTAATTCGTCGAAACGAGAATATTCGCCATGTCCCGACGAATTTTTTCAGGCAAAGTCCAGAAAAATTTTTTTTTTGAGATATGAAAAATTTTTACCAATAACTTTTTGTTGAACTGATCGAGTTCAATGATATTTTTTCCACACATTTTTTCATATCTAGTTTAGTTTTTGAGATTTTGATGCTTTCATAACAATAATTACTCAATAGAGGAACTACCTACAGCGGACACTACATTGCCTACTCTAGACATCCGCGAGCACGTGGCATGAACATAATGATTCACGTGTATCCCCAATATCGTCTGAATCCCTCGTAAGCAAAAGGCCTATGATCTCTTCTATGAGCAGGAAGACCTTTCAGATTATACTAAGCTTTATCTCAAATTTCTTTGTATTTTCCATTATATCGTGTGCATAATACGGACTTATTCAAATTCGTCGAAACGAGAATTTTCGCCATGTCCCGACGAATTTTTTCAGGCAAAGTCCAGACACAATTTGTTTTTTCGAGATATGAAAAATTTTCACTTATAACTTTTTGTTGACCTGATCGAGTTCAATGATATTCTCATTACACATTTTTCCATATCTAGTTTACTTTTTGAGATTTTTATGCTTTCATAACAATAATTACTCAATAGAGGAACTACCTACAGCGGACACTACATAGCCTACTGTAGACCCCTGCGAGCACGTGGCATCTAGACCTCCACGAGCACGTGGCATGAACATAATGATTCACTTGAAACCCCAATTTCATCTGAATCCTTCATGAGCTAAATGCCTATGATCTCTTCTATGAACAGGAAGACCTTTTAGATAATACTGAGCTTTATCTCAAATTTCGTTTGTATATGTCATCATATCGTGTGTATAATACGGACTCATTCAAATTCGTCGAAATGAGAATATTCGCCATGTCCTGACGAAATTTTTCAGGCAAAACCAGACACAATTTTTTTTTTTTGAGGTATGAAAAATTTTCACCAATAACTTTTTGTTGACCTGATCGAGTTCAATGATATTCTTTCCACACAATTTTCCATATCTAGTTTAGTTTTTGAGATTCTGATGCTTTCATAACAATAATTACTCAATAGAGGAACTACCTACAGCGGACACTACATAGCCTACTGTAGACCCCTGCGAGCACGTGGCATCTAGACCTCCACGAGCACGTGGCATGAACATAATGATTCATCTGAATCCTTCATGAGCAAAATGCCTATGATCTCTTTAGTGAACAGGAAGACCTTTTAGATAATACTGAGCTTTATCTCAAATTTCGTTTGTATTTTTCATCATATGGTGTGTTTAATACGGACTCATTCTAATTCGTCGAAACGAGAATATTCGCCATGTCCCGACGAATTTTTTCAGGCAAAGTCCAGAAAAATTTTTTTTTTGAGATATGAAAAATTTTTACCAATAACTTTTTGTTGAACTGATCGAGTTCAATGATATTTTTTCCACACATTTTTTCATATCTAGTTTAGTTTTTGAGATTTTGATGCTTTCATAACAATAATTACTCAATAGAGGAACTACCTACAGCGGACACTACATTGCCTACTCTAGACATCCGCGAGCACGTGGCATGAACATAATGATTCACGTGTATCCCCAATATCGTCTGAATCCCTCGTAAGCAAAAGGCCTATGATCTCTTCTATGAGCAGGAAGACCTTTCAGATTATACTAAGCTTTATCTCAAATTTCATTTGTATTTTCCATTATATTGTGTGCATAATACGGACTTATTCAAATTCGTCGAAACGAGAATATTCGCCATGTCCCGACGAATTTTTTCAGGCAAAGTCCAGACACAATTTGTTTTTTCGAGATATGAAAAATTTTCACTCATAACTTTTTGTTGACCTGATCGAGTTCAATGATATTCTCCCTACACATTTTTCCATATCTAGTTTACTTTTTGAGATTTTTATGCTTTCATAACAATAATTACTCAATAGAGGAACTACCTACAGCGGACACTACATAGCCTACTGTAGACCCCTGCGAGCACGTGGCATCTAGACCTCCACGAGCACGTGGCATGAACATAATGATTCACTTGAAACCCCAATTTCATCTGAATCCTTCATGAGCTAAATGCCTATGATCTCTTCTATGAACAGGAAGACCTTTTAGATAATACTGAGCTTTATCTCAAATTTCGTTTGTATTTTTCATCATATCGTGTGTATAATACGGACTCAATCAAATTCGTCGAAATGAGAATATTCGCCATGTCCTGACAAATTTTTTCAGGCAAAGTCCTGACACAATTTTTTTTTTTGAGATGTGAAAAATTTTCACTCATAACTTTTTGTTTATCTATCGAGTTCAATGATATTCTCCCTACACATTTTTCCATATCTAGTTTAGTTTTTGATATTTTGATGCTTTCATAACAATAATTACTCAATAGAGGAACTACCTACAGCGGACACTACATAGCCTACTCCAGACATCCGCGAGCACGTGGCATCTAGACCTCCACGAGCACGTGGCATGAACATAATGATTCACTTGAAACCCCAATTTCATCTGAATCCTTCATGAGCAAAATGCCTATGATCTCTTCTATGAACAGGAAGACCTTTTAGATAATACTGAGCTTTTTCTCAAATTTCGTTTGTATTTTTCATCATATCGTGTGTATAATACGGACTCATTCAAATTCGTCGAAATGAGAATATTCGCCATGTCCTGACGAAATTTTTCAGGCAAAGTCCAGACACAATTTTTTTTTTTGAGATATGAAAAATTTTCACCAATAAATTTTGTTGACCTGATCGAGTTCAATGAAATTCTTTCCACACAATTTTCCATATCTAGTTTAGTTTTTGAGATTCTGATGCTTTTATAACAATAATTACTCAATAGAGGAACTACCTACAGCGGACACTACATAGCCTACTCTAGACATCCGCTAGCACATGGCATCTAGACCTCCACGAGCACGTGGCATGAACATAATGATTCACTTGAAACCCCAATTTCATCTGAATCCTTCATGAGCAAAATGCCTATGATCTCTTCTATGAACAGGAAGACCTTTTAGATAATACTGAGCTTTATCTCAAATTTCGTTTGTATTTTTCATCATATGGTGTGTTTAATACGGACTCATTCAAATTCGTCGAAACGAGAATATTCGCCATGTCCCGACGAATTTTTTCAGGCAAAGTCCAGAAAAATTTTTTTTTTGAGATATGAAAAATTTTTACCAATAACTTTTTGTTGAACTGATCGAGTTCAATGATATTTTTTCCACACATTTTTTCATATCTAGTTTAGTTTTTGAGATTTTGATGCTTTCATAACAATAATTACTCAATAGAGGAACTACCTACAGCGGACACTACATTGCCTACTCTAGACATCCGCGAGCACGTGGCATGAACATAATGATTCACGTGTATCCCCAATATCGTCTGAATCCCTCGTAAGCAAAAGGCCTATGATCTCTTCTATGAGCAGGAAGACCTTTCAGATTATACTAAGCTTCATCTCAAATTTCATTTGTATTTTCCATTATATTGTGTGCATAATACGGACTTATTCAAATTCGTCGAAACGAGAATATTCGCCATGTCCCGACGAATTTTTTCAGGCAAAGTCCAGACACAATTTGTTTTTTCGAGATATGAAAAATTTTCACTCATAACTTTTTGTTGACCTGATCGAGTTCAATGATATTCTCCCTACACATTTTTCCATATCTAGTTTACTTTTTGAGATTTTTATGCTTTCATAACAATAATTACTCAATAGAGGAACTACCTACAGCGGACACTACATAGCCTACTGTAGACCCCTGCGAGCACGTGGCATCTAGACCTCCACGAGCACGTGGCATGAACATAATGATTCACTTGAAACCCCAATTTCATCTGAATCCTTCATGAGCTAAATGCCTATGATCTCTTCTATGAACAGGAAGACCTTTTAGATAATACTGAGCTTTATCTCAAATTTCGTTTGTATATGTCATCATATCGTGTGTATAATACGGACTCATTCAAATTCGTCGAAATGAGAATATTCGCCATGTCCTGACGAAATTTTTCAGTCAAAACCAGACACAATTTTTTTTTTTTGAGATATGAAAAATTTTCACCAATAACTTTTTGTTGACCTGATCGAGTTCAATGATATTCTTTCCACACAATTTTCCATATCTAGTTTAGTTTTTGAGATTCTGATGCTTTCATAACAATAATTACTCAATAGAGGAACTACCTACAGCGGACACTACATAGCCTACTGTAGACCCCTGCGAGCACGTGGCATCTAGACCTCCACGAGCACGTGGCATGAACATAATGATTCATCTGAATCCTTCATGAGCAAAATGCCTATGATCTCTTTTGTGAACAGGAAGACCTTTTAGATAATACTGAGCTTTATCTCAAATTTCGTTTGTATTTTTCATCATATGGTGTGTTTAATACGGACTCATTCTAATTCGTCGAAACGAGAATATTCGCCATGTCCCGACGAATTTTTTCAGGCAAAGTCCAGAAAAATTTTTTTTTTGAGATATGAAAAATTTTTACCGATAACTTTTTGTTGAACTGATCGAGTTCAATGATATTTTTTCCACACATTTTTTCATATCTAGTTTAGTTTTTGAGATTTTGATGCTTTCATAACAATAATTACTCAATAGAGGAACTACCTACAGCGGACACTACATTGCCTACTCTAGACATCCGCGAGCACGTGGCATGAACATAATGATTCACGTGTATCCCCAATATCGTCTGAATCCCTCGTAAGCAAAAGGCCTATGATCTCTTCTATGAGCAGGAAGACCTTTCAGATTATACTAAGCTTTATCTCAAATTTCATTTGTATTTTCCATTATATTGTGTGCATAATACGGACTTATTCAAATTCGTCGAAACGAGAATATTCGCCATGTCCCGACGAATTTTTTCAGGCAAAGTCCAGACACAATTTGTTTTTTCGAGATATGAAAAATTTTCACTCATAACTTTTTGTTGACCTGATCGAGTTCAATGATATTCTCCCTACACATTTTTCCATATCTAGTTTACTTTTTGAGATTTTTATGCTTTCATAACAATAATTACTCAATAGAGGAACTACCTACAGCGGACACTACATAGCCTACTGTAGACCCCTGCGAGCACGTGGCATCTAGACCTCCACGAGCACGTGGCATGAACATAATGATTCACTTGAAACCCCAATTTCATCTGAATCCTTCATGAGCTAAATGCCTATGATCTCTTCTATGAACAGGAAGACCTTTTAGATAATACTGAGCTTTATCTCAAATTTCGTTTGTATTTTTCATCATATCGTGTGTATAATACGGACTCAATCAAATTCGTCGAAATGAGAATATTCGCCATGTCCTGACAAATTTTTTCAGGCAAAGTCCTGACACAATTTTTTTTTTTGAGATGTGAAAAATTTTCACTCATAACTTTTTGTTTATCTATCGAGTTCAATGATATTCTCCCTACACATTTTTCCATATCTAGTTTAGTTTTTGATATTTTGATGCTTTCATAACAATAATTACTCAATAGAGGAACTACCTACAGCGGACACTACATAGCCTACTCCAGACATCCGCGAGCACGTGGCATCTAGACCTCCACGAGCACGTGGCATGAACATAATGATTCACTTGAAACCCCAATTTCATCTGAATCCTTCATGAGCAAAATGCCTATGATCTCTTCTATGAACAGGAAGACCTTTTAGATAATACTGAGCTTTTTCTCAAATTTCGTTTGTATTTTTCATCATATCGTGTGTATAATACGGACTCATTCAAATTCGTCGAAATGAGAATATTCGCCATGTCCTGACGAAATTTTTCAGGCAAAGTCCAGACACAATTTTTTTTTTTGAGATATGAAAAATTTTCACCAATAAATTTTGTTGACCTGATCGAGTTCAATGAAATTCTTTCCACACAATTTTCCATATCTAGTTTAGTTTTTGAGATTCTGATGCTTTTATAACAATAATTACTCAATAGAGGAACTACCTACAGCGGACACTACATAGCCTACTCTAGACATCCGCTAGCACGTGGCATCTAGACCTTCACGAGCACGTGGCATGAACATAATGATTCACTTGAAACCCCAATTTCATCTGAATCCTTCATGAGCAAAATGCCTATGATCTCTTCTATGAACAGGAAGACCTTTTAGATAATACTGAGCTTTATCTCAAATTTCGTTTGTATTTTTCATCATATCGTGTGTATGATACGGACTCATTCAAATTCGTCGAAATGAGAATATTCGCCATGTCCTGACGAAATTTTTCAGGCAAAGTCCAGACACAATTTTTTTTTTTGAGATATGAAAAATTTTCACCAATAAATTTTGTTGACCTGATCGAGTTCAATGAAATTCTTTCCACACAATTTTCCATATCTAGTTTAGTTTTTGAGATTCTGATGCTTTCATAACAATAATTACTCAATAGAGGAACTACCTACAGCGGACACTACATAGCCTACTCTAGACATCCGCTAGCACATGGCATCTAGACCTCCACGAGCACGTGGCATGAACATAATGATTCACTTGAAACCCCAATTTCATCTGAATCCTTCATGAGCAAAATGCCTATGATCTCTTCTATGAACAGGAAGACCTTTTAGATAATACTGAGCTTTATCTCAAATTTCGTTTGTATTTTTCATCATATGGTGTGTTTAATACGGACTCATTCAAATTCGTCGAAACGAGAATATTCGCCATGTCCCGACGAATTTTTTCAGGCAAAGTCCAGAAAAATTTTTTTTTTGAGATATGAAAAATTTTTACCAATAACTTTTTGTTGAACTGATCGAGTTCAATGATATTTTTTCCACACATTTTTTCATATCTAGTTTAGTTTTTGAGATTTTGATGCTTTCATAACAATAATTACTCAATAGAGGAACTACCTACAGCGGACACTACATTGCCTACTCTAGACATCCGCGAGCACGTGGCATGAACATAATGATTCACGTGTATCCCCAATATCGTCTGAATCCCTCGTAAGCAAAAGGCCTATGATCTCTTCTATGAGCAGGAAGAACTTTCAGATTATACTAAGCTTTATCTCAAATTTCATTTGTATTTTCCATTATATTGTGTGCATAATACGGACTTATTCAAATTCGTCGAAACGAGAATATTCGCCATGTCCCGACGAATTTTTTCAGGCAAAGTCCAGACACAATTTGTTTTTTCGAGATATGAAAAATTTTCACTCATAACTTTTTGTTGACCTGATCGAGTTCAATGATATTCTCCCTACACATTTTTCCATATCTAGTTTACTTTTTGAGATTTTTATGCTTTCATAACAATAATTACTCAATAGAGGAACTACCTACAGCGGACACTACAAAGCCTACTGTAGACCCCTGCGAGCACGTGGCATCTAGACCTCCACGAGCACGTGGCATGAACATAATGATTCATCTGAATCCTTCATGAGCTAAATGCCTATGATCTCTTCTATGAACAGGAAGACCTTTTAGATAATACTGAGCTTTATCTCAAATTTCGTTTGTATTTTTCATCATATCGTGTGTATAATACGGACTCAATCAAATTCGTCGAAATGAGAATATTCGCCATGTCCTGACAAATTTTTTCAGGCAAAGTCCTGACACAATTTTTTTTTTTGAGATGTGAAAAATTTTCACTCATAACTTTTTGTGTATCTATCGAGTTCAATGATATTCTCCCTACACATTTTTCCATATCTAGTTTAGTTTTTGATATTTTGATGCTTTCATAACAATAATTACTCAATAGAGGAACTACCTACAGCGGACACTACATAGCCTACTCTAGACCTCCGCGAGCACGTGGCATCCAGACCTCCACGAGCACGTGGCATGAACATAATGATTCACTTGAAACCCCAATTTCATCTGAATCCTTCATGAGCAAAATGCCTATGATCTCTTCTATGAACAGGAAGACCTTTTAGATAATACTGAGCTTTATCTCAAATTTCGTTTGTATATGTCATCATATCGTGTGTATAATACGGACTCATTCAAATTCGTCGAAATGAGAATATTCGCCATGTCCTGACGAAATTTTTCAGGCAAAACCAGACACAATTTTTTTTTTTGAGATATGAAAAATTTTCACCAATAACTTTTTGTTGACCTGATCGATTTCAATGATATTCTTTCCACACAATTTTCCATATCTAGTTTAGTTTTTGAGATTCTGATGCTTTCATAACAATAATTACTCAATAGAGGAACTACCTACAGCGGACACTACATAGCCTACTGTAGACCCCTGCGAGCACGTGGCATCTAGACCTCCACGAGCACGTGGCATGAACATAATGATTCATCTGAATCCTTCATGAGCAAAATGCCTATGATCTCTTCTATGAACAGGAAGACCTTTTAGATAATACTGAGCTTTATCTCAAATTTCGTTTGTATTTTTCATCATATCGTGTGTATAATACGGACTCAATCAAATTCGTCGAAATGAGAATATTCGCCATGTCCTGACAAATTTTTTCAGGCAAAGTCCTGACACAATTTTTTTTTTGAGATGTGAAAAATTTTCACTCATAACTTTTTGTGTATCTATCGAGTTCAATGATATTCTCCCTACACATTTTTCCATATCTAGTTTAGTTTTTGATATTTTGATGCTTTCATAACAATAATTACTCAATAGAGGAACTACCTACAGCGGACACTACATAGCCTACTCTAGACATCCGCGAGCACGTGGCATCTAGACCTCCACGAGCACGTGGCATGAACATAATGATTCACTTGAAACCCCAATTTCATCTGAATCCTTCATGAGCAAAATGCCTATGATCTCTTCTATGAACAGGAAGACCTTTTAGATAATACTGAGCTTTATCTCAAATTTCGTTTGTATTTTTCATCATATCGTGTGTATGATACGGACTCATTCAAATTCGTCGAAATGAGAATATTCGCCATGTCCTGACGAAATTTTTCAGGCAAAGTCCAGACACAATTTTTTTTTTGAGATATGAAAAATTTTCACCAATAACTTTTGTTGACCTGATCGAGTTCAATGATATTCTTTCCACATAATTTTCCATATCTAGTTTAGTTTATGAGATTTTGATGCTTTCATAACAATAATTACTCAATAGAGGAACTACCTACAGCGGACACTACATAGCCTACTCTAGACCTCCGCGAGCACGTGGCATCTAGACCTCCACGAGCACGTGGCATGAACATAATGATTCACTTGAAACCCCAATTTCATCTGAATCCTTCATGAGCAAAATGCCTATGATCTCTTCTATGAACAGGGAGACCTTTTAGATAATACTGATCTTTATCTCAAATTTCGTTTGTATTTTTCATCTTATCGTGTGTATGATACGGACTCATTCAAATTCGTCGAAATGAGAATATTCGCCATGTCCTGACAAATTTTTTCAGGCAAAGTCCAGACACATTTTTTTTTTTTTTGAGGTATGAAAAATTTTCACCAATAAATTTTGTTGAACTGATCGAGTTCAATGATATTCTCTCCACACATCTTTCCATATCTAGTTTAGTTTTTGAGATTTTGGTTCTTAAATAAAAATAATTACATCGTACCTACAGCGGACACTACTAGCCTACTCTACACATCCGCGTGCACGTGGCATGAATATAATGATCCACTTGTAACTCCAATTTCATCTGAATATTTATTAGCAAGATGCCTATGATATCTTCTAAAAGCAGGAAGAACTTTTAAAATATATTAAGGCTAAGTCCAGACAATTTTTTTTTTTTTTGAGATATGAAAAATTTTCACCAATAACTTTTTGTTGACCTGATCGAGTTCATTGATATTCTTTTTACACATTTTTCCATATCTAGTTTAGTTTTTGAGATTTTGATACTTTCATAACAATAATTACTCTATAGAGGAACTACCTACAGCGGACACTACATAGCCTACTCTAGACATCCGCGAGCACGTGGCATCTAGACCTCCACGAGCACGTGGCATGAACCTAATGATTCATCTGAATCCTTCATAAGCAAAATGCCTATGATCTCTTCTGTGAACAGGAAGACCTTTTAGATAATACTGAGCTTTATCTCAAATTTCGTTTGTATTTTTCATCATATGGTGTGTTTAATACGGACTCATTCAAATTCGTCGAAACGAGAATATTCGCCATGTCCCGACGAATTTTTTCAGGCAAAGTCCAGAAAAATTTTTTTTTTGAGATATGAAAAATTTTTACCAATAACTTTTTGTTGAACTGATCGAGTTCAATGATATTTTTTCCACACATTTTTTCATATCTAGTTTAGTTTTTGAGATTTTGATGCTTTCATAACAATAATTACTCAATAGAGGAACTACCTACAGCGGACACTACATTGCCTACTCTAGACATCCGCGAGCACGTGGCATGAACATAATGATTCACGTGTATCCCCAATATCGTCTGAATCCCTCGTAAGCAAAAGGCCTATGATCTCTTCTATGAGCAGGAAGAACTTTCAGATTATACTAAGCTTTATCTCAAATTTCATTTGTATTTTCCATTATATTGTGTGCATAATACGGACTTATTCAAATTCGTCGAAACGAGAATATTCGCCATGTCCCGACGAATTTTTTCAGGCAAAGTCCAGACACAATTTGTTTTTTCGAGATATGAAAAATTTTCACTCATAACTTTTTGTTGACCTGATCGAGTTCAATGATATTCTCCCTACACATTTTTCCATATCTAGTTTACTTTTTGAGATTTTTATGCTTTCATAACAATAATTACTCAATAGAGGAACTACCTACAGCGGACACTACATAGCCTACTGTAGACCCCTGCGAGCACGTGGCATCTAGACCTCCACGAGCACGTGGCATGAACATAATGATTCACTTGAAACCCCAATTTCATCTGAATCCTTCATGAGCTAAATGCCTATGATCTCTTCTATGAACAGGAAGACCTTTTAGATAATACTGAGCTTTATCTCAAATTTCGTTTGTATATGTCATCATATCGTGTGTATAATACGGACTCATTCAAATTCGTCGAAATGAGAATATTCGCCATGTCCTGACGAAATTTTTCAGGCAAAACCAGACACAATTTTTTTTTTTGAGATGTGAAAAATTTTCACTCATAACTTTTTGTTTATCTATCGAGTTCAATGATATTCTCCCTACACATTTTTCCATATCTAGTTTAGTTTTTGATATTTTGATGCTTTCATAACAATAATTACTCAATAGAGGAACTACCTACAGCGGACACTACATAGCCTACTCTAGACATCCGCGAGCACGTGGCATCTAGACCTCCACGAGCACGTGGCATGAACATAATGATTCACTTGAAACCCCAATTTCATCTGAATCCTTCATGAGCAAAATGCCTATGATCTCTTCTATGAACAGGAAGACCTTTTAGATAATACTAAGCTTTATCTCAAATTTCGTTTGTATATGTCATCATATCGTGTGTATAATACGGACTCATTCAAATTCGTCGAAATGAGAATATTCGCCATGTCCTGACGAAATTTTTCAAGCAAAACCAGACACAATTTTTTTTTTTTTGAGATATGAAAAATTTTCACCAATAACTTTTTGTTGACCTGATCGAGTTCAATGATATTCTTTCCACACAATTTTCCATATCTAGTTTAGTTTTTGAGATTCTGATGCTTTCATAACAATAATTACTCAATAGAGGAACTACCTACAGCGGACACTACATAGCCTACTGTAGACCCCTGCGAGCACGTGGCATCTAGACCTCCACGAGCACGTGGCATGAACATAATGATTCATCTGAATCCTTCATGAGCAAAATGCCTATGATCTCTTCTGTGAACAGGAAGACCTTTTAGATAATACTGAGCTTTATCTCAAATTTTTTCAGGCAAAGTCCTGACACAATTTTTTTTTTTTGAGATGTGAAAAATTTTCACTCATAACTTTTTGTTTATCTATCGAGTTCAATGATATTCTCCCTACACATTTTTCCATATCTAGTTTAGTTTTTGATATTTTGATGCTTTCATAACAATAATTACTCAATAGAGGAACTACCTACAGCGGACACTACATAGCCTACTCTAGACATCCGCGAGCACGTGGCATCTAGACCTCCACGAGCACGTGGCATGAACATAATGATTCACTTGAAACCCCAATTTCATCTGAATCCTTCATGAGCAAAATGCCTATGATCTCTTCTATGAACAGGAAGACCTTTTAGATAATACTGAGCTTTTTCTCAAATTTCGTTTGTATTTTTCATCATATCGTGTGTATAATACGGACTCATTCAAATTCGTCGAAATGAGAATATTCGCCATGTCCTGACGAAATTTTTCAGGCAAAGTCCCAGACACAATTTTTTTTTTTGAGATATGAAAAATTTTCACCAATAAATTTTGTTGACCTGATCGAGTTCAATGAAATTCTTTCCACACAATTTTCCATATCTAGTTTAGTTTTTGAGATTCTGATGCTTTTATAACAATAATTACTCAATAGAGGAACTACCTACAGCGGACACTACATAGCCTACTCTAGACATCCGCTAGCACGTGGCATCTAGACCTTCACGAGCACGTGGCATGAACATAATGATTCACTTGAAACCCCAATTTCATCTGAATCCTTCATGAGCAAAAAGCCTATGATCTCTTCTATGAACAGGAAGACCTTTTAGATAATACTGAGCTTTATCTCAAATTTCGTTTGTATTTTTCATCATATCGTGTGTATGATACGGACTCATTCAAATTCGTCGAAATGAGAATATTCGCCATGTCCTGACGAAATTTTTCAGGCAAAGTCCAGACACAATTTTTTTTTTTGAGATATGAAAAATTTTCACCAATAAATTTTGTTGACCTGATCGAGTTCAATGAAATTCTTTCCACACAATTTTCCATATCTAGTTTAGTTTATGAGATTTTGATGCTTTCATAACAATAATTACTCAATAGAGGAACTACCTACAGCGGACACTACATAGCCTACTCTAGACATCCGCGAGCACGTGGCATCTAGACCTCCACGAGCACGTGGCATGAACATAATGATTCACTTGAAACCCCAATTTCATCTGAATCTTTCATGAGCAAAATGCCTATGATCTCTTCTATGAACAGGAAGACCTATTAGTTAATACTCAGCTTTATCTCAAATTTCGTTTGTATTTTTCATCATATTGTGTGTTTAATACGGACTTATTGAAATTCGTCGAAACGAGAATATTCGCCAAGTCCCGACGATTTTTTTTAGGCTAAGTCCAGACACATTTTTTTTTTTGAAAAATGAAAAATTTTCATCAATAACTTTTGTTGACCTGATCGAGTTCAATGATATTCTTTTTACACATTTTTCCATATCTAGTTTAGTTTATGAGATTTTGATGCTTTCATAACAATAATTACTCAATAGAGGAACTACCTACAGCGGACACTACATAGCCTACTCTAGACATCCGCTAGCACATCTAGACCTCCACGAGCACGTGGCATGAACATAATGATTCACTTGAAACCCCAATTTCATCTGAATCCTTCATGAGCAAAATGCCTATGATCTCTTCTATGAACAGGAAGACCTTTTAGATAATACTGAGCTTTATCTCAAATTTCGTTTGTATTTTTCATCATATCGTGTGTATGATACGGACTCATTCAAATTCGTCGAAATGAGAATATTCGCCATGTCCTGACGAAATTTTTCAGGCAAAGTCCAGACACAATTTTTTTTTTTTGAGATATGAAAAATTTTCACCAATAACTTTTGTTGACCTGATCGAGTTCAATGATATTCTTTCCACATAATTTTCCATATCTAGTTTAGTTTATGAGATTTTGATGCTTTCATAACAATAATTACTCAATAGAGGAACTACCTACAGCGGACACTACATAGCCTACTCTAGACATCCGCTAGCACATCTAGACCTCCACGAGCACGTGGCATGAACATAATGATTCACTTGAAACCCCAATTTCATCTGAATCCTTCATGAGCAAAATGCCTATGATCTCTTCTATGAACAGGAAGACCTTTTAGATAATACTGAGCTTTATCTCAAATTTCGTTTGTATTTTTCATCATATCGTGTGTATGATACGGACTCATTCAAATTCGTCGAAATGAGAATATTCGCCATGTCCTGACGAAATTTTTCAGGCAAAGTCCAGACACAATTTTTTTTTTTTGAGATATGAAAAATTTTCACCAATAACTTTTGTTGACCTGATCGAGTTCAATGATATTCTTTCCACATAATTTTCCATATCTAGTTTAGTTTATGAGATTTTGATGCTTTCATAACAATAATTACTCAATAGAGGAACTACCTACAGCGGACACTACATAGCCTACTCTAGACATCCGCGAGCACGTGGCATCTAGACCTCCACGAGCACGTGGCATGAACATAATGATTCACTTGAAACCCCAATTTCATCTGAATCTTTCATGAGCAAAATGCCTATGATCTCTTCTATGAACAGGAAGACCTATTAGTTAATACTCAGCTTTATCTCAAATTTCGTTTGTATTTTTCATCATATTGTGTGTTTAATACGGACTTATTGAAATTCGTCGAAACGAGAATATTCGCCAAGTCCCGACGATTTTTTTTAGGCTAAGTCCAGACACATTTTTTTTTTTGAAAAATGAAAAATTTTCATCAATAACTTTTGTTGACCTGATCGAGTTCAATGATATTCTCCCTACACATTTTTGCATATCTAGTTTACTTTTTGAGATTTTTATGCTTTCATAACAATAATTACTCAATAGAGGAACTACCTACAGCGGACACTACATAGCCTACTGTAGACCCCTGCGAGCACGTGGCATCTAGACCTCCACGAGCACGTGGCATGAACATAATGATTCACTTGAAACCCCAATTTCATCTGAATCCTTCATGAGCTAAATGCCTATGATATCTTCTATGAACAGGGAGACCTTTTAGATAATACTGATCTTTATCTCAAATTTCGTTTGTATTTTTCATCATATCGTGTGTATAATACGGACTCAATCAAATTCGTCGAAATGAGAATATTCGCCATGTCCTGACAAATTTTTTCAGGCAAAGTCCAGGCACAATTTTTTTTTTTTGAGATATGAAAAATTTTCACCAATAAATTTTGTTGAACTGATCGAGTTCAATGATATTCTTTCCACACAATTTCCCATATCTAGTTTAGTTTTTGAGATTCTGATGCTTTCATAACAATAATTACTCAATAGAGGAACTACCTACAGTGGACACTACATAGCCTACTGTAGACCCCTGCGAGCACGTGGCATCTAGACCTCCACGAGCACGTGGCATGAACATATTGATTCACTTGAAACCCCAATTTCATCTGAATCCTTCATGAGCTAAATGCCTATGATGTCTTCTATGAACAGGGAGACCTTTTAGATAATACTAAGCTTTATCTCAAATTTCGTTTGTATATGTCATCATATCGT